>JAWZYU010000021.1:36108470-45930365 GCA_038380435.1 Ryuthela nishihirai | reverse complement strand
ATAAATTTTAAAAGTTTGTATAATATTAAAATAATTACTCAATTTTGATTTTTATAAAACAAGATTGTTAAATATTATAGCATCCGTAACTATTTAACTATTGAATGAATATCATCGAAAATCAAAATTTAAATAGATTGGATTATGATCTTTATCTTCAGTCACATTTTTCCATTAAACTCATATTTTAGAAGTTAAAGAACTACGAAGCGAAATTCTCAATTACATAGCATGGAAATTCATTAACATTTTGTTAAGTCAGTTGTATATTACAAATTTCAAATAAGTGAGTGAAACTTCAATAGCAGTTAAAATTTTTCTACTTTGAACATCAGTTTTACGAAACTGACAGACGATTAAAGATCATTTGACTAACCCAAGAGATCATTTTTAACCGAGATTAGAAATATCTAAATTTTTGTAACGAATTCAATGAAATTTTTCGCATGATCTGTTCCGAAACTAGCACTCAAACTTGTCTAAAATTAACTGTCATCATCATATAGAAATAATTTTTTAGAATTCAGAAACTGTTAAAAGATTCAATTACAAACTTTTAATTTAATACCAAGCCAAAAGTTTCTCCTTTGGGATTCTCAAACGTTTTAGTAACAAGTGGTTGATATATAAAACTAATTTTAATTCTTCCTAAGTTAAAATTTTTTAAATTATATTCCAATTTAAGAATTTAAAATAATAAAACACTCAAAAATGACTCTCATACATGTTTTATACACAATCTTCAATAATTTGTTAGTAATAGTATTATTCGCAGATTTTTTCTGGGGCATGGAATTTAAATTATGGATGCAGGAATATTTTCCCACTAAGTCTTGGTCAATTATCTCTGTCTCCTGATGTGGTAGATAAGAGCCAAACCAATATTATCACATCACAAAGTCTTTTTCCACTTATTTTTAATCTTGGTTCACTCGTACTTACACATCTACAGTTCTGGTACATCACCAAGACCTCGGATTTTACACAGATCAGTTCTACTAGATGGGGGAGCCAAAGTCAGCAGATAATAGACTTATCTAAAAATGCTAATTTTCGAATATTTCTTCAGACTTTCTAAGATGAATATGTTTCATCAAAACATTCTGTAACTGATGCATTGTTTCCAGTAGAGGTCGATGGCCGATCCATTAAATCTTCAGTTGAATTTGGTTGGCTTTCCACCACTGATTGATCAGTTTCTTCAACTTTCTCTTCCTGTGATCCCGACCTAATTGCTAAGGTGTGTCGATTCTTTATCATAAACTTATCTTGTAATTTTTTGGTGGCCGCTACTGAATCATCATGCACTGCTTGGAGAAAAGCTTCATTTAATAAGTTTCTCTCGTGATTATCACCATAATAAGCCTCAAAATAATCTAATATCGGAAAAATGATTATAACTAAGTTACGTTTCTTAGGGGTCAAATGAGTCTGGTTATCATACATATCCATCAGTTCAGTGCAAAGTTGCATTTTGGTTTCAATAGCGCAGAAGGTTTCAGTGAGATATCTTATAATTTGATAAACATGATAAGTTGTTTTCCAAAACAAATAATAGAAAAATGAACCAGCACACATTCCAAGGGATAAGACGAAAGACATGATGCTGGCTGTCAAATGCTTCAACAAATAAAGAGGAACCTTTTTGAACAGGACACTCCATAGGAAAACTATCATGGCCATTCTTCGTCGATGCTGGATAATAAGATTAGGATGAACCTGTGGAATAAAATGAAGCGATAATTAATTGTAGTAAAGCTTATCCATGCATGGATATTTAACAGTTCATTCATATTACTTAGAATATTTTATCACATGTAAAAACATATTTTATCACATGTTCCTGAAGAGCAGGAGAGTATGCAAGCGAGAATTCAGCACGTTTTGCCACTCTAGGTGGGGCGGGGTTTGTTCAGTCACTAGTGGTAATCTGATATTCCCATGTTCACGTCTCCACTTCTGCGTTGAGATTTTCTCCATTAATAAATAAAATAAATACCCCCTCAAGCAGTTGCTTGCCACAGAGATCTGACAGGAGCCTGTCAGTTTATATGCCATAGTAGAAGGTCTGAGAGGATGGCAGGACCTCAGCAGAAAAACGACACATACATCCATGCCTTACCCGGGACTCGAACCCAGGTCCCTTAGATCAATACATCCATGCCTTACCCGGGGCTCGAACCCAGGTCCCTTAGATCAGTAGCCAAGCGCGCTAACCACTCGGCCATGGGACGGCTTATCACTGTATGCTCTTAATGAGTAAATTAGCACTGATGGGCTTGAAAAGGCCTCCGTCAGTTGAGCAAGGTTTTACATATTTTATGTAACCTCTGTCCAGTATAATTCATTCTCTTATTCAGCTCCGAGCTCTTGGAGTGTTGGGGTCGGGGGAGGGGGTACTCAGTTGGTAGTGCGCCAGACTCGTAATATCAGTTTCCAGGTTCGAGTCTCAACTGGGTTAGCGTTGAGATTTATCTCCGCAAACTCCCGCCATGCCCTCGGTCAGTAGGGAACACCGATGGACTTGGAAAGGCCGCCGTCCGTCGAATGGGGGAGAGCTATGCCCTGTGCATGTTAAAGAACATGCCTGATGGCTTGACAAGAGGCTACCATCTGTCTCCCAACAGTTGTCCAATGGGTCACGTCCCCTAAACCTTCTCTGAGCACTCGAAGTCCTTACGACCTGGCCATTTAGCCCATTTTGTGCAAAAGAAGGGCAGCTCATGAGTAAAGGAACCCAACATCAACTTCGGCCACGTAAACATCAAAAGCAGTTGAAGGTTAACTCCTACTGTACGGTCCGATAGAACACATAATACAAGTTATATGTTAACACACAAATTCAGTTTTGATTTAAATTCATGGGGCGTGGAAATTCCTCTTTCCCTGCGAACATCTCTGCTATTAAGAGGGGGATTAGATGTTCTACATTTGATCGCACTCTTACCCACAATGGGCTAAATAGCCAGGTCACGAAGACCCCCCTCCCCCTCCTTTCCACAAGGTACGGACTTAACGTCCCATTAGACGAACACATAATGTTGCGAATAGAGTGAAAAATAATAACTCGCTTAGAAAAATGACCGAATACTACGAAATCTCAAATAATTATTGCTCTTGCATATGTTTTCTTAACATATTTGAAAATGGGTCAATGTATTGTTCACGATCCTCAGCCAACAGATGGCACTGCTCAAGAAACGTATGACGTCCATGCGTAAAGTTTTACGTAGAAACATAACAGTAGGTGATTGTTGACCTATGGTTCTATGATTTTTTTTTCTTTTGGGTAGGAAATGTAAAGTCACGTGTCAGTTCCTCATTTCAAGAAATGGGAATCCGTTCGATAAATGTTAGGAGGGATATAATAGCCTCCTGTATAAAATGATCTACGTGTTCTTTAAGATGCACACGGCTTTACCTCCCATCCGACATACGGAATCGTTTCCAAGACCTTTAGAGTCCCGCTCCTGAGCGAGGAAAGAGCGAGGGTTTTGCAGAGATAAATCTCAACGTTCAGCCAACCTTCGCCACATAATAGGCTAAATTGCGACTACAAAAGGGGCTTTATATTTTATTAAATGTTCGGACATATTTAGCATTTCCATCATTATGCTAAATAGCGATTTAGTAAGTTTAAGCTTTATTACTTTAAATATTTCATAACTTTAAATATTGAAAAAATATTTCGGAAAATCCAGATTCACATAGCTTTCATTTACATATTCAACCCATCTATCAGCGGCACTTTTTTTTTTTTTTACACGCAATGGACTAAATGGAAAGGTCACAAGGACCCCAGAGGCTCAGAGAAGGTTGTAGGAGGTAACCCACTGGAACATCTGTTGGGAGACAGATAGTAGCCTCCCGTCAAAGCCATCCAGCATGTTCTTTAACGTGAAAGGGTATGGCTCTCCCGCACACGGACCACAGCCTAACATTCCATCCGACGGATGGCGGACTTGTCAAGCCCATCTGTCCCCAACTGACCATGAGTAGGGTGGGAGTTTTGGGGAGATAAATCTCAACGATGGTCAAGTTGGGACTCGAACCTGGGAATTGCAGATTACAAGCCTGGCGGGCTACCAATTGAGTCACCCCAGCCCCTACAGTGTGCGGGAGTGCCAACCCTGTGTACGTTAAAGAACACGCTGGATGATCTTGACGGGAGCCTATCATCTGTTTCCTAACAACTATCCAATGGATTCCCTCCTCCCTACCTCACTGAGCTCTCGGGGTTCTTGTGACCTGGCCTTTTAGCCTATTGTGTGCAAAAGACGTGTCGCTCAGATGTAAAACAACCAAACCCAACACCGTGTGCTTCAGAAAAATCAATTTACTTATCTTCTCTAAAACCATAGCGTCTTATTCAGCAAGAACACACTCCATCACAATATATTTCCCACCGTATTCACACGAACACAGTTCATCACAATGTTATCACGTCTACAATCCGCCATAATGTTACTTTCACTTTATTCGAAATTATCACAGATTTATCATTACTGTTTTTTAAATTCATTAAATATATTCATACGTCAATCATAGTCCTATGCGATAAAATTGATCCTGAAACGTAAATTGATATTCTATAACACCATATAATACAAACCAACGGAAAAAAACGCAAATATTAAAAATGTATCGTCGATAATCACGTAAAAAAAACCACAGACTAAATAATTCAAGCTGATGAAAAAACTCACTTCTAATGCCATATAGTTATTATGCGTCAGAATATTACGTTTTTTTTTCATATCAGTGCGACTCTGCCTACTTACGGCAGCGCCTGAAGTAGGTAATTTGCCGCCCCAGTCGAGTGATTGTTACTGTCACCCGCCATAGTGCACTGTGGGGCGTCAGTTTTGCCGCCCTCTGACCTCAGGGCAGCAAAAAGGATAAAAAATAAAATCCCAATTTGTTTCCTAAAGCTTTTCTTTCTTCAAACTTTCTAAAAGTTTTGCTTTCCTCTAGATGACAGCTCCACTCGCCAGACACTAGTTACGCTACCGACTTACGGTATTCACAACTCCTTCAACTTATATTAGGGTTGAGTTGTTTTACCTCTGAGCGGCACTTTTTTGCACACCATGAGCTAAATGGCCAGGTCACATGGACCCCGAAGGCTCAGAGAAGGTTGGGAGAAGGGACCCACTGGAACAGCTGTTGGTAGTCTCCAGTCAAAGCCATCGAGTGTGTTTTTTCACGTGCAGAGTATTGCTCTCCCGCACACGCGGCCACGTCTTAACTCCCCATCCGAAGGATAGCGGCTTTTCCAAGCCCATCGGTGTCCCCTAATGACTGTGGGAAGGGCGGGGAATTTTGCGGAGATAAATCTCAACGCTGACCCAACTGGGACTCGAACTGAGAACTACAGATTACGAGCCTGGCGCGCTTTTACTGTTGTCCTACCTTATATTAGGACAACAGTAGAATGACATGATAAAAGTTTCTTGCAAAAATGAGTTTAATTCTATAAACGAATCATAATATAGAAATAAACTTTCCCATCTCCGTTTACTTAATCAAAAACAGGCCTATTTACCATTTTTGAGACTTCTCCAAATTTCTTAATAATACCAGTACGGTTAAATAATAACTAACGAATTTCTTATTTTTGTGACGTAAATAGCGTATACTTACCAAATGTAAACTGCAAAAAAAAAATATCGTTTCTTCTAACTCTACTTGTTGAAAAAATCACTTAAAAGCTGCTAAACACTTCTACCTTATGTGACCACAAATCGAGACTATAGTTTCCTTAAAATCTGTTAACAAATACGGTTGAAAAACTGTTAGTTCAATATAAATTATACTTTGACTGAGATGTGAAAAAATGGTCACATGGTTACGGTGCATCTCTTTGAAATAATCATTTCAATGTTGCGAAACATGTAAATTTTTCACCTTTCGGTCTTGAGAATTTCAAAACTAATATTCAACAAAAACAGATAATTTAATAGGAAGATTAGATTTAAATTCATTTATGACACCAGGGGCGTAGTTGTGGGGGCGAGGCTCCTCCACAGAGTAAATCGGAGTTGGCAAAATCTAGGGGAGTTGAAAAAATTTGAAGCCACTTAATAAAATGCCGGTGAGTTGTGAAAATTGTGATTGTTTTTGTAATATTAGGAAGTTATCAAAATTCGAAGCCACTTTGTAAAATACAGGTGACTTGTGATAATTGGGATTGTTTTTGTGTATTCAGGAGAGCTGGCAAAATCAAAGCAACTTGGTAAAATCTAGGGAATTGGAAAAATTCGAAGCCACTTGGTAAAATACAGGTGAGTTGTGATAATGATAATTGGGATTGTTTTTATAAAATATGGAGAGCTGAAAAATCGAGGCAACTTGGCAAAATCTAGGACGTTCGCAAAATTAGAAACCATTTTGTAAAATACAAGTGAGTTGTGAAGATTGGGATTGTTTTTGTGAAATTAAGGAGAGTTGACAAAATTGAGGCAACTTGGAAAATCAAGGAAAGTTGGCAAAATTCGAAGCCACTTGGTAAAATACACGTGAGATGTGATAACTGGGAATGTTTTTCTAAAATTAAGAGGGACAAAATCGAGGCAATTTGGCAAAATTTAGGGAAGTTGTCAAAATTCGAAGCCAATTGGTAAAGTACAGGTGAGTTGTGAAAGCAGGGATTCTTTTTGTGAAATTAAGGAGAGTTGACAAAACTGAGGCAACTTGGAAAATCAAGGAAAGTTGGCAAAATTCGAAGCCACTTGGTAAAATACACGTGAGATGTGATAATTGGGAATGTTTTTGTAAAATTAAGAGGGACAAAATCGAGGCAACTTGGCAAAATTTAGGGAAGTTGTCAAAATTGGAAGCCAATTGGTAAAGTACTGGTGAGTTGTGAAAGCAGGGATTGTTTTTGTGAAATTAAGGAGAGCTGACAAAATTGAGGCAACATGGCAAAATCTAGTGGAGTTAGAAAAATTCGAAGCCACTTGGTAAAATACAGGTGAGTTGTGATAATGATAATTGGGGTTGTTTCTGTAAAATTAAGGAGAGTTGACAAGTGTCGAGACAACTTGGTAAAATCCAAAGGATTTGGCAAAATTCGAAACCGCATGGTAAAATACAGGTAAGTTGTGAAAATAGGGATTGTTTTGAAAAATTAAGGGGAGTTAGCAAAAATCGAGGCAACTTGTCAAAATCTGGAGGATTTGGCGAAATTCGAAACCACTTGATAAAATACACGTGAGTTGTGATAATTGGGAATGTTTTTGTAAAATTAAGTGGAGTTGGCAAAATTTATGGGAGTGGGCAAAATTCGAAAACACTTAGTAAAGTCAGGTGAGTTGTGATAATTGGGATTGCTACTGTAAAAATTAAGTGGAGTTGGCAAAATCGAGGTGAGTTGCAATAATTGGGATTGTTTTTGTCAAATTAAAGGATGAAATGAAGGTTTTGTGAATTAAAGGATGAAATGAAGGTTTTGTGAATTAAAGGATGAAATGAAGGTTTTGTGAATTAAAGGATGAAATGAAGGTTTTGTGAATTAAAGGATGAAATGAAGGTTTTGTGAATTAAAGGATGAAATGAAGGTTTTTTGAATTAAAGGTGAAAATGAAAGGTCAAGTGGCTTCGAATTTAAGGAATTGGCAAAATTCGAAGTGACTGGATTAAATTAAGGTGCGATTTCAAAATTGTGATTTTTGTTCGTAAAATTATGGCGAGTTTGGAAAAATATTGGGAAGCTCTTCCCCCCCCCCCTCTCCCCGGAATCATGGTTACCTCCCTGATAGAGAAATAATTACATTTATGTAAAGAAAATATTTTTTCTCAGTTGCAAAATTGGATTTCCGGGTTTGCAAAATTTACGATTTCTCCTTCCCCTCCTAACCATAGCCCCTTCGCTACGCCCCTGTATGACATGAATTGATCTGAATTTCAGAAATATCCATTCAGTTATATCTTCAAAGAAACTTCATATTTGATTTATAACTTTTATGTAAATCATACAGTTTGGAGGGGGCGGAGGCGGGTGGCTCAGTTGATAGCGCGCCAGACTCGTAATCTGTAGTTCCCAGGTTCGAGTCCCAGCTGGGTCAGCGTTGAGATTTATATCCGCAAAACCCCCGCCCTGCCCAAGGTCAGTAGGGGACACCGATGGGCTTGGAAAGGCCGCCGTCCGTCGGATGGGACGTTAAGCCGTGGCCCCGTGTGCGGGAGAGCCATACCCTGTGCACGTTAAAGAACACGTTGGGTGGCCTTGACGAGAGGCTACCATCTGTCTCTCAACAGCTGCTCCAGTGGGTCCCCTCCCTCAACCTTCTCTGAGCCTTCGGGGTCCATGTGACCTGGCCATTTAGCCCATGGTGTGCAAAAAAGTACCGCTCAGAGGTAAAACAACTCAATCCATAGTCTGGAACAACTGATGAAAATTCCCCGCCCTGCCCACGGTCAGTAGGGGACACCGATGGGCTTCGAAAGGCCGCCGTCCGTCGGATGGGACGTTAAGCCGTGTCCCCGTGTGTGGGAGAGCCCTACCCTGTGCACGTTAAAGAACACGTTGGATGGCCTTGACGGGAGGCTACCATCTGTCTCCCAATAGCTGTTCCAGTGGATCCCCTCCCCCAACCTTCTCTGAGCCTTCAGGGTCCATGTGACCTGGCCATTTAGCCCATGGTGTGCAAAAAAGTGCCGCTCAGAGGTAAAACAACCCAACCTCTGAGCGACATTTTTTTTCACACAATGGGCTAAATGGCCATGTCACAAGAACTCCAAGGTTTCAGAGAATGTTGGGGAAGGGGACCTACTAAACACTGTTAGGAGACAGATGGAAACATGCTGTCAGGACCAACGTGCTCTTTAATATGCACAGCCACTCTCATGCACTGGAACCACGGCTCAACTTTCCTTCCAACGGACGGATACAATTCTTAACCCAGTTGTGTGCCCTTACTGACCGATAGCAGGGAGGGAATTATCGGAGAAAATTCTCAAGACAGAACTAGCTGTGACTCGAACATGAAAACTACAGATTACGAGTCTGACGTACTATCGAATGAGCAAAAATCTGCCCCGATTCTGCAAATGAACAGTGTACATCTATACCCGTTGTGGCGGGGGTGGCTCAGTCGGTAGCGCGCCAGGCTCGTAATCTGCAGTTCCCAGGTTCGATTTATCACCGCAAAACTTCTCGCCCTCGGTCAGAAAGGGGGACATTGATGGGATTGGAATGACCGCCGTCCGACGTATGGGACGTTAAGCCGTGGCCCCGTGTACAGAAGAGCCATATCCTGTGCACGTTAAAGAACACGCTGGATGGCCTTGACGGGAGGCTACCATCTGTCTCCCAACAGCTGTTCCAGTGGGTCCCCTCCCCCAACCTTCTATGAGCCTTCGGGGTCCATGTGACCTGACCATTTAGCCCATTGTGTGCAAAAAAGTGTCGCTCAGAGGTAAAACAACCCAACACAACCCCTCCCCCAACCTTCTCTGAGCCTTCGGGGTCCTTTTGACCTGGCCATTTAGCCCATTGTATGCAAAAAGGTGCTGCTTAGAGGTAAAACAACCAACCTATACCCGCTTTGCTGTACATTAGTGTACCGAAGTGCTCCACGAGATTGCGGGTAGGAAGTGTAAAGCAAATTATTTGCATAGTGCATAGGGGAAAAATCACGTTTCTAATATATATGAAATGAAACCTTGTACTATACGTGATATTTCTTGTAAAGATAATTCATGGAGGCCAGCAAATCGACTTCAGTGCTTTGATGTCGTAAAACAAAAAAGTTTTTTGTGTTATCAAAACCTTGGGTAGTTTCTCGCAAATCTTGATACATCGTTGACCCCAGCAATTCATTCCATGTGATTAATACCTTGTTCTTCAAAAAAAGTTTTCCGATATCTCTGACCTGGTGTTTATTTATGTCTTAAGTATTTATTAGTTATGTCTTAAGCATAATCTCAGTTATTCAACATAAGAACGAGATAATTAAATTTTTTTGAAGACTGTCAAGTAAGTTTAACCTGTTTTTGAAGAATGCATAAATTTGTACTTTTTGTAAAACTAACTGTTAAGTGGTGAATAATTATAAAAAGGTTTTTGGATGAGGCCGAATTGTGACAAACTGTATATATGCTTCGATCTAGAAGTATGTTGCATATTTACGCTATACGTTTATTTGTATATATTTAAAAAAAATAAATACCCCCTCAAGCAGTTGCTTGCCACAGAGGTCTGACAGGAGCCTTTCAGTTTATATGCCATAGTAGAAGGTCTGAGAGGATGGCAGGACCTCAGCAGAAAAACGACACATACATCCATGCTTTATCTGGGGCTCGAACCCAGGTCCCTTAGATCGGTAGCCAAGCGTGCTAACCACTGGGCCACGGGACGGCTTATATATATACGGGCTCTGATCTAGAAAACAATCTAGTTCGATCCGGAAAAATTTAGAGGAGGGGGGGGAAGAGACTGGATTTTCAATCCCTTAGAACATTCTCTACTCCATTTTTTTTTTATTTCATGAAAAATGCATGAAATGTAAATAAGTTTTTAATACTTTTTTTGACTCTATCACTCTTAGCATTCTGAAAACGAGGGGAGGGGTAGGCATGGCACTCCGGCAATCATGTATATAGATAGATATATTTTAGAGCTATATATATATACAGTATATATTAGAACTGGTGCACTCCAGATTTGAATAGTCATTTCTAGATGGGGAAGCGGTCAATTTAAATCCCTGCATAAAGGGTTAAAATCCGTTAGTCTTTAAAAAAGCGGAAGTAATTTTCAACCTAAAACTGGTGAGGAAACTATTTTGGCTTCATGTCCCAACATTTTTAACAGTAAAATAATATCCCTCCATTCACTTTTGTTCATTTGATAATTATAAAAATGGCTCGCAGTTCTTTTAGAGCAGGGGTGTCAAACTCAATCTTGTAAAGTGCCAATTTTTCTTTCAAAATATATCAGCGGGTCGGGATTCAATTAAACACTAATTTTATATAAAAAAAATCTTTAAATTTAAAGTATACATCAATATTAAAATGGCATTAAGTCATAACGGTTAAAAACAGCGCATTATTTCGAAGATCCAGATACTTGTCATCTTTTCAGCTTCATTATGTCATCGATGTTTGACGTCAAAGCGGTTGCACTGATTTTCAGAATTGACTGAAGATGTTCATCTGTAAGTCTTGAACTATATTGAGATTTATTAATTTTCATTGTTGAAAACAGATGTTCACACGAATATTGCGTGTTCAATAGGTATCTGTAATCTGTACATATGTGTTCAATGTATAGAAAAACTATTCATGAAATTCGAGTATTATTAATTGAGATCGCGGCCGCATCTAAATGCCCCGGAGGCCTCTCATGTCCCCGCGGGCCTTATCTTTGTTTTTGTTGTTGACATGATGATGTTGTTGACATGACTGTTTTAGAGTGTTTGGGACGAAATTGCACCGCTGCCAGGCCGTAAACATATTCGTAGTTCTCTTGTTGTACCCATCTAACCAATAACTGGCCTAGTAGTTAGCGTATACCTGATTACTGTTCCAGCTTACCTGTCTTTGTTTTCGTAGTGTACGAAAACCCATAAAAACCAAAACCTTGCAGGTTATCTGCGTCTTTCGTTTTTTTTTTTCGGTTTTGCAAATTTGGGCGAAGAATGCATAGCGGTATAACCGTCGCTATGCAGTCATTGTACATTAAAATGCCCTTGTTCTGCCATTGTGTATTAAAATGCAAATACTACTATGGGGGTAAAACAACCCTCTAATTTTCTTGATGACTGAAAAATGTCTCGGTTCGTACAGCTTTCCGAAGAATTACATAATCCGTAATATTTGCGAAACGAAAACATCGACCAGGTTGGGTTGGGTTGTTTTACCTCTGAGCGGCACTTTTTTGCACACCATGGGCTAAATGGCCAGGTCACATGGACCCGAAGGCTCAGAGAGGGTTGGGGGAGGAGACCCACTGGAACAGCTGATGGGAGAAAGATGGCTCTCCCGCACACGGGGCCACGGCTTAACTCCCCATCCGACGGACTGCGTCCTTTCCAAGCCCATCGGTGTCCCCTACTGACCGTGGGCAGGGCGGGGAATTTTGCCGAGATAAATCTCAACGCTGACCCAGCTGAGAGTCGAACCTGGGAACTACAGATTACGATCCTGGCGCGCTACCGACTGAGCCACCCCTGCCCCACACCGACCAGTGCCGTGCGCAAGAGAGAGAAAGATAGAGGAGGGTGGAGATTATGGGATTATAATTCCCTGTTGAGCACTCAAGTATCATATTTTCTAAAGTAGTCCCTGAAAATTGGATTCTGCATGTTTCAGCTGACTCGAACACCTCATCCCCTATCCCACTTCCCCACTAAAAATTTCTTTATGCTACTGTTCCAAACCATCGTGGACTAATGTCGTATTAGGAAGAGGCGCCAGTCGGTAGGCGCGAGACTTGTAATCTGCAGTTTCCAGGTTCCAGCAATATCTGAGCCCGAATTGAGTTCTATCTACACTAAATTCCTTTCCCCTGAATCCACTACACTAAACCCCTAGGTGAGAAAGACACCAATGGGGTTGGATCTTGATTAGATAGGCCGCCGTTTGTCGGATGGGATGTAAAACCATGACTCGGTGTGCAGGATAGCAGTACCCTGTGCTAAAAGAACATGCTGGATGGGCCTTAAAGGAAGGCTACTATCTGTCTTCTAATAGTTGTCTAGTGTGTCCCTTTCCCAACTTTCACTGAGCCCTTGGTGTCCTGGGGCGGGGGTGGCTCAGTCGGTAGCGCGCCAGGCGCGTAATCTGTAGTTCCCAGGTTCGAGTCCCAGCTGGGTCAGCGTTGAGATTTATCACCGCAAAATTCCCCTCCCTGCCCACGGTCAGTAGGGGACACCAATGGGATTGGAAAGGCCACCGTCCGTCGGATGGGACGTTAAGCCGTGGCCCCGTGTGCAGGAGAGACATACCCTGTGCACGTTAAAGAACACGCTGGATGGCCTTGACGGGAGGCTACCATCTGTCTCCCAACAGCTGTTTCAGTGGGTCCCCTCCCCAACCTTCTCTGAGCCTTCGGGGTTCATGTGACCTGGCCATTTAGCCCATGGTGTGCAAAAAAGTGCCGCTCAGAGGTAAAACAACAACCCAACCCTTGGTGTCCACTGGCCATTTTGCTCATTGTTTGAAAAAAGCGCCGCTCCGAGGTAAAATAACCAAATACACTTGATTTGCAGATTTATAAACGATTCTTAGAAATATAACACTACAATTGTAGGTATCTCCAGACTTACGTGATAGTTGCTTTTCGAAGAGATGGTTGCTTAACTCGAAATAATATATGTCGAATGGGAGCATAGTTTCGGACCAGGGATATTTAATTAACTTAAGATCGGGGCAAAAAGTAACAATTAATGATATTCTTCAAAACAATTTTTATAAGACCATTAAAAAAAATGGTTAAAGAAATGTACTGAACACTGTAGTGAGCGTAATTTCTGATGTAAAATGCCGGCATGGCGTCCCGGTTCGAGTCAGTAGATTTGCCTATTCCTACACCTAATTTATAAATAAATAAATACCCCCTCAAGCAGCTGCTTGCCACAGAGGTCTGACAGGAGCCTGTCAGTTTATATGCCATAGTAGAAGGTCTGAGAGGATGGCAGGACCTCAGCAGAAAACACAACACATACATCCCTGCCTTACCCGGGGCTCGAACCCAGGTCCTTTAGATCAGTAGCCCCGGGGCTCGAACCCAGGTCTCTTAGATCAGTAGCCAAGCGCGCTAACCACTCGGCCATGGGACGGCTACCTAATTTATATATATAAATATATATAAGATCTGGGCCTGTGTCATAGTTCCATAACTTCATCAAACGTTTTCCTTTATTTGGTTACTTTTTTCCATTGTTACAAGTGGCGGATTGAGGTATTTGAAAGTCTCAGGCTAGGAAGGTTCAGGGAGGCCCCAACTATCCGGAAGGGGAGGAATACTCATTCGACAACCTTTTTTAATGCAGCTCGCGAATGTTAAAAATGTATGCAGCTGGTTAAACAAATTGAATTGCAGAAATGGTAAATGGGAAGCTCAATATGTAGTACGTTAACTTCCACGTACTGAAAGATAAAAAAAATTCTGAACAAAATATCTATAATGTATTTAACAAAAGTCGCATTTATAACTACCTAAGTAAAAAAAAATATATGTACTTTAGTAGATTATATGGATGGTGAAATATTTTACTAGATATTGAAAGAAAAGAGTTTTAATTTTTTGACGGCCCATGAATATCGCCAGGCTCGTAGTTTGCAGTTCCCAGGTTCGATTCCCAGCTGGGCAAGCGTTGAGATTTATCTGCGCAAAACTCCCCGCTCTGCTCACGGTCAGTAGGGGACACCGATGGGCTTGGAAAGGCCGTCGGATTGGACGTTAAGCTGTGACACCGTGTACTGGAGACCCATATCCTATGCACACTAAAGAACACAATGGATGGCCTTAGCGGAAGGCTACCATCTCTCTCCTAACAGCTATCCAGTGGGTCCGTTTACATCAACCTTCTCTAAGTCCTCGTGGTCACAAGGACCCCGAGGACTGGCATTTAGCCCATTTAGCCCATTGTGTGCAAAAAAGTGCAGCTCAGAGGTACCCAACCCAAAGCCTCTATTAATATCGAGGCTCTAGGCGAGCTGCTCGTATGCCTATTGGGTAATACGCCATGATTGCTACAAAAAAAGTAAAATAAAAAAAAAATCACCTTGTATTGATTGACCAATCAATGCATAATAAAGTGAAAAAAAAGTAACTTGCACGCTATTTTAAATGACTAAAATTGTTAGCAAAGGCGAAATTGTAGACTAAGAACAAAGTAGTCTTTAATTATGTCACTTATTGATAATTGTCTTTTTTTCTTCTTCCATAGGTTTCTTGATGCGATCGTATTGGAAATTTCTTTAAAGGTTATTAAGAGTACCATAATAATTGCAGGATAAAATAAATAATGGTAAATTGCAATAGAAGAATGAATAGTGATAGCAGCTTCCGATATCTCGACGTACTCTTGATTTTTAGACTATTTTATCTCAAAACTATGGCATACGTTTCTATATATATTCTGTTTTGTCTTTTTGTGTTCTGGTTCGAGTACTTGTGGGATTGTTTTAAACTCTACTATGACTTTTGCACGAGATTTTGGATAGGTTCTTTACAAGTATTGAGAATAGGAATAGTTCTCGCAAAGACAATATTTTTTAAATGTATTATAATTGTCGCCGATGCTATTAAATGAAAGCTTAATTTATTGGCTGAATAAAAATGAAGCAGAAAATGATGTTACAAATAATATTATATAAATTTAAATCTTTTAATTGCCCTGCCAAATGAAGAACTGAAAAATAAGTTAAAAAAAAAGGGCAACACAATATTTGCAAAAGTTGGGAAAAGCTTAATTATTCTGTTGATAATAATAATTCTATATTTAATGAGTTAAACGTTTCAGTGTGAATGCAATATTCGGTGTGCTTATATAATTGTGAACTACATATTATTTAACTCTGAAATTAATATATATTATTTAACTCTGAAAAAATATATTATTTAACTCTGAAAATGGTTGTATACCAATGGGTAATGAATGAAATATGGAAGTTCTTTGAAATAGATCTTGACCATTAATAAAAAAAACTACAGAATGAAAGTTTATAAGGTTAAATCCCCGATCATGCTAATTTTGTGATATAAACTATTTGCTCATATCAGGCATTTGGTTGCCAGAAAGAAACAATTGGCGATCTTGCAAAACGCAATATCTAATAGGCCTAATCTCAAGCCTTGATTAAATATGCAAATTAAAATGTCTTTGTAATTTTGAAACGATGGCTTTGAAGAACGATTCTGTTTACTATTGACATCGGGCGTGTGGTTCTCATTAATTGTCTCTGCTTTAAGTACAGGTGACATAAGTAGAATTTTTAACGTAAATGGAAGAAGAAAATTGCTGAATTTGTTAATAAAGTATTAAGTGAACTGCACATGATGCTTGCAACCTTCCTTGAAGATTTCTGTTCAATTCTATTACCTGTACTTGCTAAAGAAAATTCATCAAATTGAACGCAAACATTCTGAATAATTCCCTATTAATGTGTTCGTATGCGTTACAACAAAACTCTATCACAGAATAGGTTTTTTTTTTCATAAATTCTCACGAATATATAAACAGCAAGCACTCTGTCAATGATAATATAACGAATTCGTAGTTTTAGAACTTTGTTTGAATTACACTTAATTGTGCTTTTGCCAATACAGAAGAAAGTTTCAATAAATGTGACGAAATTTAAAGCGTGTTATTTTCTGTACAGCATATAACAGTTCAAACACGATGTTAAATGTCGAATTACCTTTATGTAAAGCTTTGTTTGAGTATATATAAAGAATAAAGTTTTTGACCAAATCAATTACTGCAAATGTTTTTCTTGAAGAAATCCTTTGATAACGATTGTTCATCTAAATCAGTAATTCCCAACTTTTTGTTTTTTTTTGGGGGGGGAAGAGGGGTGCTCAGTCGGTAGCGCGCCAGGCTCGTAATCTGTAGCTCCCGGGTTCGAGTCCCAGCTAGGTCAGCGTCGAGATTTATCTCCGCAAAATTCCCCGCCCTGCCCACGGTCGGTAGGGGGACACCGATGGGCTTGGAAAGCCGCCGTCCGTCGGATGGGACGTTAAGCCGTGGCCCGTGTGCGGGAGAGCCATACCCTGTGCACGTTAAAGGACACGCTGGATGGCCTTGACGGGAGGCTACCATCTGTCTCCCAACCTTCTCTGAGCCTTCGGGGTCCATGTGACCTGGCCATTTAGCCCATGGTGTGCAAAAAAAGTGCCGCTCAGAGGTAAAACAATCAACCCAACTTTTTAAACCCCCCCCCCTTTTATATAGAGTATTTTTTACGTCACATTTTATCATGCATTACTTTTAAAGCCTTCAACAAAACTTTTAAAAAAATTAAATTCTAACAAGAAATTGTATGGTAACGACCCATTTATGGTTGTGACCTTAGTCACGCCCCAAATGGGGTCACATTTTTTATTTTGTCGAACCCGTTTCGTCAATTGCAATTGGGCACCCATGGGATGATCCATTTGGAGTCGTGACTATAAGGTATAAGGTCACGACCAGTGCATGGTGTCAATTGAGCAGTATTTTTTTTTAGATCTATTTAAAACGAAATAGTGCTGTTTACAATTATCGTGAACCATTAATGCGTTGGGTTGTTTTTTCGCTGAGCGGCACTTTTTTTACACGCAGTGGGTTAAATGGCCAATTCACAAGGACCCCAACAACTTCTGAAGCGCTGATTTTATCATATTGTTGCGGCATCTACAACAATATGATAGAATCAGAAAGCAAATCGAGTCCGAGTGAAAACTTTATCTTGAGGAAATTTTTGATTACGCTGTAAGGAGAATGCTGAATCGAAATCAGATGAATTATTCTATATATTTTGTTGCTGTTACATTTGTTATGGGAGCAATAACATTTAAAATCCATTAATGTAGAGTCTGTGAAATAAATACACTTTACTCTCCCCCCAACCACCTTTGGGAAAACTACCGTTCCGTCACTACAGCACCAAACCTCTTTCTCAATGATCTAGTTATGGTGAAAATGTTGGCATTGAAGTATGAGAGATGAAAAACGAATATCATTGTTCTACAGAGACTTAACATTGGTATGTACATAGTGATTTAAGAGCACCGAATCCAAAGTATAAGCCTAGAATACTAAAGATCTTGGTATAGAGAATTGGTGTGTTTTTGGTATAGAGAATTGGTATAGAGAATTGGTGTGACATTGGTGTGTTCCATCCACGGCAGGATCGTAGAAGAGAAACCATGTCTTTCACAATTTTAGAAATCGGAACTGAGGGGAAAATAATATTTAACCTCTATATATATTAAGCCGTCCCGTGGCCGAGTGGCTAGCGCGCTTGGCTACTGATCTAAGGGACCTGGGTTCGAGCCCCGGGTAAGGCATGGATGTTGGTGTTGTTTTCTGTTGAGGTCCTGCCAACCTCACAGATCTTCTACTTTGGCATATAAACTGTCAGACCTCTGTGGCAAGCAGCTGCTTGAGGGGGTATTTAATTTAAAATTAAATATATATTAACTCATCGGTGTCCCACATTTTGACCGAGAACAGGGTTGGGGTTTAGAGGAGATAAATTTCGAGGAGGCTGGCACAGGTGGGACGTGAACCAGACAACTGCAAATTGTGAGCCTGATGCGTTACCGACTGGGCCCCGATCCGCTACCGACTGAGCCCTGATCCTCTTAAAAATAGGGAACACTGATGGGCTTGGAAAGGCTGTTGTCCTTCGATGTTAAACCATGTCCTCATGTGGGTGACAGCATACCCAGTGCATGCTAAAGAACACATTGAATTGCCTTGACAAGAGGTTACCTTTTGTCTCCTAACAGCTGTCCAGTGGGTCCCCTTCCCCCAACATTCTTCGGGTCCTTGTCGGTAGCAAGCTCGTGATCTGCGGTTCCCAGCTTATGGCAGCGTATAGATTTAGCTACGCTAAACCACCTACCCTGTCCTCAGTGAGAAAGGGGATACAGACCAATAAAGACAAGCTTGGAAAGGAGCTGTGGCACCGTGTGCGAGAGAGAGAGAGCCATATCCTGTACACGTTAAACGTGTGAACAAAGAAATGCCGCTCAGAGGTAAAACAACCCAAACCCAGAAGGTTTCCTCTACTAGTGAAGGATGGCCAGAAAGTGTCCTCAATTATTGAAGGATGGTCAGAAAGTTTCCTGAATTACTGGAGGATGGTCAGAAAGTGTCCTCAGTTACTGAAGGATGGCCAGAAAGTGTCCTCAATTACTGACGGATGGCCAGAAAGTGGTCTCAATTACTGAAGGATGGCCAGAAAGTTTCCTCAATTACTGAAGAATGACCAGAAAGTGTCCTCAATTACTGACGGATGGCCAGAAAGTGGTCTCAATTACTGAAGGATGACCAGAAAGTTTCCTCAATTACTGAAGGATGGCCAGAAAGTTTCCTCAATTACTGAAGGATGGCCAGAAAGTTTTCTCTATTACTGAAGGATGTCCAGAAAGTTTCCTCAATTGCTGAAGGATGGCCAGAAAATATCCTTAATTACTGAAGAATGACCAGAAAGTTTTCTCTATTACTGAAGGATGTCCAGAAAGTTTCCTCAATTGCTGAAGGATGGCCAGAAAATATCCTTAATTACTGAAGAATGACCAGAAAATGTCCTCAATTACTGACGGATGGCCAGAAAGTGGCCTCAATTACTGAAGGATGGCTAGAAAGTTTCCTCAATTACTGAAGGATGGCCAGAAAATTTCCTCAGTTACTGAAGGATGGTCAGAAAGTTTCCTCTATTACTGAAGGATGTCCAGAAAGTTTCCTCAATTACTGAAGAATGACCAGAAAGTGTCCTCAATTACTGACGGATGGCCAGAAAGTGGCCTCAATTACTGAAGGATGGCCAGAAAGTTTCCTCAATTACTGAAGGATGGCCAGAAAATTTCCTCAGTTACTGAAGGATGGCCAGAAAGTTTCCTCAATTACTGAAGGATGTCCAGAAAGTTTCCTCAATTACTGAAGGATGGCCAGAAAGTTTCCTCAATTACTGAAGGATGGCCAGAAAGTTTCCTCAATTACTGAAGGATGGCCAGAAAGTTTTCACTATTACTGAAGGATGTCCAGAAAGTTTCCTCAATTGCTGAAGGATGGCCAGAAAATATCCTTAATTACTGAAGAATGACCAGAAAGTGTCCTCAATTACTGACGGATGGCCAGAAAGTGGCCTCAATTACTGAATTATGGCCAGAAAGTTTCCTCAATTACTGAAGGATCGCCAGAAAGTTTTCTCTATTACTGAAGGATATTCAGAAAGTTTCCTCTCTTACTGACGGATGGGCCAGCCACTTGTTTCCTCTCTTAAAAATTGCCCTCCAGGCAAAAAGATTGAACATCCCTATTGATTTAGAGACTCGATCGACAAATTGCATCACAGAGCTTTTACATAGTGCGCAAGGATACAACGATTTATCTGGTAGTATAGCATTAAATCTGGCACAGATTTTGCCGAGTTTCGTTATCTGCATCATTTGACATCAGGAATTTGATCTTGTCGCTTTTAAAATACTTTCGTTTATGTTCAAGCTGAACTGTTATTTATTTTGCTGCAAGAAGAGTGTCGTCGTGTAACATAAGAACAAGATAATAAAATCTCTTTCAAGCCCCGCAAGTAAGTTAAAATTGAGTTGTAAAAAAAATTTAATATGAAAGTTTCACGGAGTGATAAATGAGTTTTCCAAAGTACTAATTTTCTCAAAATTAGCTTCCCGAAGAGATATTTTACTGGTAATATGATAAGCAATGTATTAGATTTGGTTATTTTACCACTGAGCGGCACTTTTTTTCCATACAATCTCTTAAACGGCTAGTTCACAAGGACCCCAAGGGCTCCGAGAGGGTTGAAGGGAGGGGATCCACTATACAGCAGTTAGGAGACCGCTAGTAGCCTCCTGCTAAGGCCATCCAGCCTGTTCTTTAACATGCACAGGGTACTGCCCTTCCGCACACAGTGCCATAATTAACGCGTGGGAGGACGGCGGTCTTTCCAAGCCCAACAGTGTCCTTTTTCTGACAAAAAAAAAAAAGCAGGCTAAGCGAGATAGAAATACCCGGGGGGATAGGGGGTTGTATCCCACCACCACCACACCTCCCGAAAATCCTGTTGTCTTATACGAAATCTAAAACTTGCTTACCTGCTTTCATAAATAAAAAAAAAATACCCCCTCAAGCAGCAGCTTGCCACAGAGGTCTGAACAGGATCCTGTCAGTTTATATGCCATAGTAGATCTGTGAGGATGGCAGGCCCTCAGCAGAAAAACGACACAGCCCTGCCTTACCCGGGGCTTGAACCCAGGTCCCTTAGATCAGTAGCCAAGCGCGCTAACCACTCTGCTATGGGACTGCTGCTTTCATATCCGAAACAATTCTCTGTATACTTCTATTTTAGCCCCCATTTATGTCGGACACTAAAAATAGATTAAAATGAAAACAAAAAAAAAAATTATTCTGCATAAAAATTTGTCATTTTAACCTTTTCCTGCCCTATAGAATGTTTTCGTAATTGGGAACTCTTACTCATGTCTTATTCTGAGCACCCCCCCCCCCCCCCCACACACACACACACCACATCTTAAACTGAATTCTCGGACCATCCCCGAAACTAAATTCCAATGGGTTTTGGAAAATCCGCAGTTTGTGGGACGTGACTAAACCGTGGGTCCGTATGCGGGAGAACCATAACCTGTGCACGTTAAGGAACACTCTGAATGGCCTTGACGGGAGGATACAGTATGTCTCCTAAAAGTTGCCCAGTAGGTCCTCTTCCCCCAACCTTCTCGGAGCCTTCGTGGTCCTTGTGACCTTGTTATTTAGCCTATTGTTCCGTTTACAAATAAATACTAGGTAAATACTAGGTAGTAATACTAAGTACCTACCCGTTGGGTTGTTTTATCTCGTCGGAACGTTTTAATACGGGTTTCAAACTGAACAAAAAAAAATCTTATTATAAATTGGTCTGGACTGTTTATTTGTACTAGCTCTACAGTTAGTGGGGGAACTTAAGATATCAGGGTTGGGTGGCTCAGTTGGTAGTGTCAGGCTCTTAATCTGTAGTTCCCAGGTTCGAGTCACAGCTGGGCCAGCGTTGAAATTATCTCCATAAAACTCCCCGCTCTGCCCTCGGTCAGTATGGGACATCGATGGACTTGGAAATCCGCAGTCCGTCTGATAAGACGTTAAGACGTGGCCTTGTCTGCTGGGGAGCCATACCCTGTGCACGTTAAAGAACACATTGGATGGCCTTCACGAGAGGCTACCATCTGTCTCCCAGCAGCTGTTCCAGTAGATCCCTTCCCCCAACCTTCTCCGAGACTTCGGGGTCCTTGTGACCTGGCCATTTAGCCCACTGTGTGCAAAAAATGTAGCTCAGAGATAAAACAACCGAACTTAAAATATCTTAACCCAAAATAAACTGTAAACAGTAGAAAATTATTATTCGCCTTCGGTTCAAATTGACAGATTTCCAGAGAAGTGAAGTTTCATTCTCCAAAATTTTAGATAAATTTTTTCCAAAAGCTTAATTTCAGAGACTTCTGCAGAAAACACTGTAACAATCTTTCGCCCCTTGAGGACTTGAATTGCTCACCCCGCTCTATACGCCAGTGAATAAAATATATGCATTTTTAGTAGGAGTGTTGAAAGAACTTTTATAAAGCGCTAAACAAAGGAATAAAAAATTGATTCTTTTGATATCAATTGAATCTCGCAGAGACAAAATGTCGAGATTCCGTTATTCATTGTTCATTTGCGGAACTCATTCTACCCTTATCAAATTGGTGGATTGTAATCAAGCGGACATTTAGAGTTTATATATTGTTAAGATGTTCTAAGAACCCAACGTGGTGGCGAATTTTTACAGAGAAGCAAAAGAAATGTTGCCCCTAAGTGGCATTTTTGTGCACACAACTAGATAAATGGTAAAGTCTTAAAGACTCCGATGAAGGTGAACTAAGGGGAATAGACTAAATGGTCAGGTCACAAGGACTTTGAGAATGTTTGAAAAGGAAGTGAGAAGGAGACAGATAAAACATTCTGCCAAGGAGGAGGTCGGGGAGAGGAAGGACTGTCGGCAGTGCACAGGGTTCGGAATCTGCAGTTCCCAGGTTCGATTACCACTTCGGCAAGCGTTGATTTATCTCTCAAAACCCACCCTGCTCTCGGTTATGAGACTCCAATTGGCTTGGGAAGGCGGCCGTCAGTCGGATGGACGACGAGTTGTGGCGCAGTGTGCGGGAGAAAGCCATATCCTGGGTACCTTATTTCTCCGCTGAATTAATCTCTGTACTCAATGGGGAGGGAGACATTTAATGGGATTAAAACGTTTTATCATTCTAATGGGATGGTAAGCTGCGGTCTGGGTATGAAATCTTTAACTTTGATTAAGTAATAATCTTGAACATCAAATTCTAAGTTTGAGGGGGGGGGGGGGAAATGTTTTGTGACTGTGGGATAACGTTAGATCTAATGTAAAGGAGCTAATGTAATGTTAGATCTATGTGTTTGGAATATCTATAGTTCCTCTGGAAAGTCACCATTAATGTTGCTCAAAAATAGGCTCACCAGTAAAGGGTTAAAATTACCTATGATTTAACGATTCTCGAAAAATTCTGCAGTTGAAGGTTTCAGTTGCTCATGTGCAATAAAAAATTCGTTCATAATAAACGTTTTCAACCAATATCACGAACGACTGAATATTGGAAATAAAATGTCTGATAGTAATCTCTTTGAATAGCTAATGTACTATATCTATATATAAAGATTTATATTTTTACATCTTATCAGCACTTTCATTGCACACAATGATCTAAATGTCCAGGTCACAAAGATCCCAAGGGCTCGGAGAAGGGTATTGGGGGAAGCCTTCGGTCACGGTCACTCAGGTGGTTTTTAACGTGCACAAGGTATGGCTCTCCTGCAATTGGATCCATGGCTTTAGGTCCCATCCAACGGACGACTGCCTTAGCATCGTCCGTGTCTCATCGGTGTCCCCTTTTTTTCTCATCGGTGTCCCCTTTTTGAACGAGGGCAGGGTGAGGATCTTAGTCTCGTTGCAGATGGTTGACTCTGGGAACTGCAGATTACGAGTCTGGCACGCTACAAACTGAGCCCCCCCCCCCCCCCCCCCATTAGAATAAATCTTACATTAACAGACCAATGGGTTTTGTCACAACAAGCAATTTAGTGCCTATTGTTTCATGTTAACATTAAACTTGAGACATATTTAGCTTGCAATATTGCGATTTGTTCACTTGTATCTGGTTGTATTCGGGAAGCAAAGTCTGTCTCTTGTTATCTAAGGTAAAGTTTTTATTTTAGTTGTTATTATGTGAAAGAAAAGAAGATTAAAGTGCCAAAGTTAAGATTTCTCTTCCCAAAACACTACCGTGCCCTCAGTGAGAAATAAATGGGACACGGATGGACTTGGAAAAGACATCATCTGTCGGATGGGGCGTTAATCCGTGGCGCTGTGTGCAGAAGAGCCATACCCGTCACATATTAAAGAACACTAATGAACGGCTTTGATGAGAAATTTCCATCTGTCTCTGTCTCAGCAGCTGTCCAGTGGGTCCCCTACCATTAAGGGGCGGGGGTGGGTAGCGTGCCAGGCTCGTAATCTGTAGTTCCCAGGTTCGAGTCCCAGCTGGGTCAGCGTTGAGATTTATCTCCGCAAAATTCCCCGCCCCGCCCACGGTCAGTAGGGGACACCGATGGACTTGGAAAGGCCGCCGTCCGTCGGATGGGACGTTAAGCCGTGGCCCCGTGTGCGGGAGAGCCATACCCTGTGCACGTTAAAGAACATGCTGGATAGTCTTGACGGGAGGCTACCATCTGTCTCTCAACAGCTGTTCCAGTGGGTCCCTTCCCCCAACCTTCTCTGAGCCTTCGGGGTCCATGTGACCTGGCCATTTAGCCCATGGTGTGCAAAAAAGTGCCGCTCAGAGGTGAAACAACCCAACCCTACCATTAATCTTCTCTGAGCCCTTGGGATCCTTCTGACTTAGTCACTTTGTACATAGTAGCTAAATGATCATCGGAGGTAAAACAACTCAACCCATGGAAGACAAGTCTTTTTACCTACCGTTCAGATAAAAATTATAGTAAATTTGGGGGTGTGATCACAAAATGGGGGAGAACTCTAAATTCGGATTCCAGAGTTTACCCTAAGCAGCACGTGAAGAATTTTTCATTTTCTCCGATCACCGGTAGATAAACAATTTGATTTTAATAATACATTTGTAAAAATTGTTTTTGAAGAAACCTTTTTTTCTAAATATTTTGATTTAAAATAATTTTTCTCTTCCATCAGGTGTTGAAAACTTCCTGCCTGCCTTAACGAAATCGTCATCAATGGATAACCGTAATTGCAGAAATTGGTTTAAAAAAATTTTAAGATTTTTATTGGTCCTTTTGTTAATTTATTTCTGTTTGGATTCATATGGAGTGAAGATCGAACCGTGGTTTCTAGCTAAACTATGCATCATATCAGGGACAGTTATAATCATAATTACTTTTTTGCTATGGCTCTTTCTGAAAATAGCCAAAATTTCTAACCGAAACGGTCTGGCAGAAACCATGAGACATATGTACGTCGCTAACCAGATTCTCAGGGATAGTTATGAGAATACGTATTCCGTTAACCAGGCACTCGTTCAACCACATGATATAGGGCAAGGTGTGGTTTCAGTGGAATCGTGGTCATCTCCTTCCATATGGACGTCGCCACCAACTGCAGGGCTTGATACAGCAAAATGAGGAATCGTCTACCACTCAAAGACAACTTCGCAGGAAGCGATTCTTATCCCATAACATCATAGTTGGTCATTTTTTATCGTATATTAAAACTCGTCAAGCACAATCGAAGAAGACTATGAACGATTCAGATTGTTCTTTTAAAGGCGATAACGGTACTTTTTATACTCGAGTATAAACTCTATAATAAAAAATAAGTAGCCTTAACTGGCATAGTGGTTAGGCAGCTAGCGACTGTTCCAGCAAGGCAAACTTTGTGTGTTGTGTTAGCTCTAAGTGAGGCAGTGGTCAGCAGTGACTTCGGTCTTAGTAGGACATGTCCTTGTATGAGAAGGCCTGTATTAAGCTAGGAGTAGCTTCTAGGATTCTTCTCTGTCCTATATGTCGCAAATAAAAAAAAAAGAGTAGTAGTTTCTTAAGGAAGTCGTTTAACTTATGTAGACTGATTTTACACAAGTGTTTGATTTTAGACTGTTTATTTATCTCATTCTGGTAGTAATCACTAAATAAAAAAAATTGTTTGACCAGTCGTGAGAAAACGTTCTTGAATATTTTTGTCATTCAAATGCATGTGTCTGAAGGTAGTTTCAACAGAAGGAATGTCTGAGGGTAGTTTCAATATATCCAGAAGTTGAAAAAAAAACGAAAAAAAATTCCTGAAAATATAAATGATTGGTTATTTACAGCACTCTGGTGTTTTATTAACCTTGAAAGTTGGGAATTTTATCGGAGCAAAGATTGTTGGCTCAGTTATAGATTGGCGTGGTACTTAAAAAAAAAAAAAAAAAAATCGCATTCCATAATATCGCGAATAATTGTTTATTCCATTAAAATTCTAAGAAGAGAGAATATTATTAATACTTCAACCATAAAGATGTTTTAAGTGCTGATGGTAATAATGCAAGTAATTAGTATAGTGGCCTCGTTTGAGGTATACCACTGACGAAAAATCCAGATTTTGGATCGGAGTGTGAAAACCATCTTTAGGAAGTCTCTTAAAGACAATTCTTGCAAAACTGAAAACTTTTGCTGTTAAAAGTATTATGTTGAACAAGATTCCGAAAATTTTCAGTTGATCTAAGGATGGTTTTTTGGTGAAGAAGCAAATTCTATTCTTCGGTTAAATTTTAAGCTAATTTTAGCCTCACCTAAAATCTGAGTTTTAAAATGTTTTTTGAAATATTAAAAGGAGTCTGGTTATATTTACGATAAACAATTTGTAGTACACGTAGAAAAGTAATGGGAGGGGAAACGAAGTCTACATTCGATCCTGAGAAGACCATGGTAATGAGTTGATAGAATTTGCTTCATTTTTATTATGTATGTTGCTCTTATCAAAGGTAATAATAGAATTTATCTACATTTATAATGAACATATATTGCTTTTTTTTACTTTCGACGTGTTATGAACTGTTTGTTTGATTTATGAATGAAAATATTTACTTAATCTGTGAAAGCCTAAAAAGTTGCTCTTGCAAATGAAAATTGTATTTTGAAAGGAAAAGATTCAGCATTTCATCCGACTAATTCACGTAATTTTTAAACTTTCCAATTATTGATTGCATAATTGCGCAGAAGGTTGAAACTACTGTTGTGAAACTTGTGTATTTTTTTTATGTGAATTAATTAAAATTTTGATTAAATGGTTGCGAGTATTTTGTTTATGCAAAAAAAAATCCCTCTAACATTACGTTGCCTTCTGGATTCAAATCTTGCATTTTATACACTTGTACCTTACCCTTCCCTCATTTTGGTGAGAAAGTCATCCCCCCCCCCCACACACACACACTCGCACCCTTCTTACATAGGGACGGTGGTGGCTCAGTCGGTAGCCGTCCGTCGTATGAGACGTTAAGCCGTGGTCCCTTGTGTGGGAAAACCATAACATGTGCATGTTAAAGAACACGCTGGCTGGCCTTGACGGGAGGCTACAATCCGTCTCTCAATAACTTCCAGTGGGTCCCCTCACCCAATCTTCTCTGAGCTTTTGGGGTCCTTGTGACTTGGCGATTTAGCCTAAGATGTGCAAAAAAAAAAGTGCACTCGGAGGTAAAACAACCCAACCTACTCTTTACAAAAAAAAAAATAATGGAATTTTCGCAATGCGGTTTTTTAACTTCTCGACTGATGCAGACATGATAATTGGTCCCAAGACAAAAACTTGGACTTCTAAAATCCCAAGAATTTGGATCAAATAAACCTGTGAATAAAAACTTTTACCGGGTGGTACGATATCTCAAATCGTGTGAGCATAAATACCCCTAATTACTCGATACATTTTTCTTTTTCCTACTCAATTTAGCATGCATGACTACTCAACTATTTATCTCAATTGTATTTATTAAAAAAAAATTTTTTTTCATATCTTCCCACTTAATTAAAATAACGGTATTAGGTGGGATGGGGACTGTATTGCTCGATAGTACGCCAAGCTCGTAATCTTAAAGTCCCAAATGTGCCAGAGTATAGATTTACCTCCGCTGAAAAAAAAAGCCTCCTTTCCCTAGGTGAGAAATGAGACCGCGATGGGCTGAAACCCTCTTCCGTCGTGTATTTCCGAAAAATGGGACGTTAATCAGGGTGTAGGAGAGAGTCTCATTCTGTGCTGGTAAGACTCCCTGGATGGCCTTGACGGGAGTTTCTACCTAACAGTTCTCAAATGGGTAGTTGTTACAACCTACCAAACTCTCCCTTATTGGAGTCCTCGTGAACTGGTCGTTTAGGCCATTGTGCGTACTGAAGTGCCACTCAAATTTAACCCATGCTCCGAACCCCCACTGAGACCATCTTCTGAGGATGTTTCCATCGTAGCCTTTACCTCGGGCTATTTATTTTACAGGAAAACTTTAAAATCTAAAAGATCACAGCTCGAATTGGAAGCTGTGTAGAGATAACCCTACTTTGAAAGTGAAATTTTTGGACTCTTAAGTTCCTAAAGTAGAATTTATATTATATGATCTTCTCAGAATCGTTATTTAAACTCCAGAAATTACCGAGAGCGATCTGTAGATAAAACAAGCGTTCTTTATAGTTTACGTAATCAAGTATGAAAGACTGATAAAATGCTAATAATTAATTTGAACTTTACTTTTAGAATGCAAAAGCAAGAACAATAATTTTTTCAAGTTATAGAAAAAAAAGGTTTTTTTCCCAGCAAGTAAAATCTGAGAGAAAGTCTCTTTTGGTGGGTTGTTTTACCTCTGAGTAGCACTTTTTGTAAACAATGAGTTAAATGGCCAGATCACAAAGGCTCTGAAAAGGTTGGAGTGGACCCACTGGACAGCTGTTGCGATGTTTTTTGTTGATAGGGGAATATTTGGGAGTTGGTGATAGGTCATTTTTATCAAGCGAATTTCTAATTTCAATATGTAATCAAGTCCTGATCTAGTGGGGGGAAGAAAGGGGGCCACCTCCTTTAAAAATTCTAGAAAGGGTAAAGGAGACAAAAAAAAAAGTGAAATATGAACAAATTTATTTTTCAGGAAATGACCTCTAAAACGGAGGATGAGAATGTCCTATTACAATTGAAATCCAGTCTCTTGCCCCTTCCCCTCACACACTTAATTTTTTTTTTCTGGAGACTTTGGTAACTAATAGATTTAAAGTTGGTCATGGGGTTGGGTGAAGTGATAAATATCGGAAATGATGTACGAAAAATCCCTTCAACGTTTCTGAACAAACTATAAAACTTGTTAAGATCCTTTCAACTTAAAAAAATTGTTTTCTACAATTACGAAGCCATCCGGTGGCAGAGTGGTTAACATGCTTGGCTACTTATAAAAGTGATTTGGGTTCGAGCCCCAGATAAGGCATGGATGTTTGTGTTCTTTCTGTTGAGGTTCCGCCATCTTCATGGACCTTCTACTGTGGCGTATAAACTGACAATCTCCTGTCGGACCTCTGTGGCAAGCAGCTGCTTGAGAGAGTTTTTATTAGAATTACGAATCTAATGGAAAATTAAACTTTTGGAGAGCTTAAATTACGCAGTGTACTGGCGCTGTGTGCAGTATGGCACTGAGGATGATATGAAGATGACTAAAGGTGTTTCTTTTTTCAAAAGACAAAGTTTATTCAAAATTCGAAGGATCTAAAAAAAAATCGAATTACTGATAGCCTGGTTAATTCGAAATTTACGAAAACAACAGAATTAACTATTAAATGAAAACTCAATATGCAAAAAAGACTTCATCATTTAATATACAGTATACTGTATAGACGATTGTGAATGATTGACAGGGGATCACGCTAATTCTAACTATGATTTAAAAATGGTAGAGCTGTGAAAATTTGTTCCTAGGTTTAATGTGGGTGGTAGAGCTCGAGAAAAATCCGAAATATGACCTCTGACGTGTTCTTCAAGGTCAAATAGAGGTCGAAACAAGATATACGAGTGGGAGAAACGTTACGAAAATTGGTGTCTGGCGTTGTTTCGCGATTTTGATCTCTGAAACGTTACGAAAATTCAGATCCGGGGGGGGGGGGGGGGGTCAAGGTCAAAGGTCAAATTTAGATCTACCGTTCCAGAGAGTTAAAAATTGGTTCCTGTTAGATTTTGAGTCGTACATCGCAGAAGTGTTGGGAAATTTGGGATGTGAGGGGTACTTCTAGGTCAAAGATGTATTGTACATCTATCAGTGCTAGAGGGCTAAAAATTATTGCCTTTCAATTATGCCAAATTTTGAATCCGAGGTTAAAGGTCGAATTCGACATACCAGTGCTGAAGAACTAAAAATTGAGTAGGGCTATTTCAGGCAGTAGAACTCGGAAATCAGAGGAATTTTCCTATCTGGTGTCGCATTTAAGGTGAAATAAAGGTCGGAGAGGCCAGCTGGAAATCAAGAGGTGCCGAAGAGACAGACTCATTTCTAGTGTGTGATAATAAATCCAATTTCAGATTTATTTTTAAAACTCAACATAAAATTTATTTCAGTAATAAATTATAAAAATGTAAACGTAATCACTATTACAAGCTATATCTTTAATACTCAGAGTATTTGGCGATTTGTTTTTTTTTACCGTACTATCAGTAAAAGCTCATTTTAAAGGTACACTAATTTTGCTCTGTTTTATTTTCTGGGAATTTCCTAGTGCGATATGTTGCATGATATCGCCAAATATTTCACATATTTTCATTGACAGTGACTAAATTTCTGTAGGTTGCATATTTCAATCTGATTTTAATTGCACTTTCACAATATATAAATCTTTAACCGCACTTTTTATTGTTACAAAAGCCCAATTGAAATATGCAATTTATATAATTTTAATATCATCCTCATTTTAAAGTTTCAAAATGGCCTTTAACTAAATGTCTCTGTACATCCTACAAACATCGCACTATACTTTCCTACAAAAGTAAAGTCTTGTGGGCATCGTATTTTTCATGTGGTAATACTAAGGAAATGTATTGATATGCCCTAATATTAAATGTTAAAACGATTGTTTCTTTTAGGTGCCTCATATTTTTTGTTCAGTACCCCAAAGAACACTTGTACATTTGGCGTTTAGGGAAGGCTTCCATCTGTCTCCTAGCAGCTTCCCAGATGATCCCATTCCCCAAATTGGGTGTTTATGAACCTGCCATTGTGCCAAACATGGGGGGGGCCCTCAGTCGGTAGGGCGTCAGACTCGTAATCTGCAGTTCTCAGGTTCGAGTCCCAGCTGGGTCAGCGTTGAGATTTATCTCCGCAAAATTCCCCGCCCTACCCACGGGGGGCTTGGAAAGACCGCCGTCCGTCGGATGGGACGTTAAGCCGTGGCCCTGTGTGCGGGAGAGCCATACCCTGTGCACGTTAAAGAACACGCTGGATGGCCTTGACGGGAGGCTACCATCTGTCTCCTAACAGCTATTCCAGTGGTCCCCTCCCCCAACCTTCTCTGAGCCTTCGGGGTCCATGTGACCTGGCCATTTAGCCCATTGTGTGCAAAAAAGTGCCGCTCAGAGGTAAAACAACCCAAAACAACCCTTGATTCATGATAATTAAACGAAGTGAATCCTTGCTTTAAAATTTTTATACTGCTTACTCTATAAGGTGAATATACCAAGTCCGAAAGCTACCCCCACTACTGGATGATGTCCAGCAAAGTACCTCTGTTACTGTGTACGATTTACAACAAATTTGCAACATGAATGGCTAGCAAGTTTGTTAGTCTAGTGAAGAATGGCAGCAGGTTTCCTGGAGTGAGAGTTGCTCAGTCGGTAGCACTCTAGGCTCGTAATCTGCAGTTCCCACATTCGAATCATATAACTTTGAGCTTTATCTCCACTAACCTGTCTCGGTCAGAAAGGTAACACCGATGTGCTTGGAAAGCCCACCGTCCCCCCCCCCCCTCAAACATATGGGACATAAAGAGCCATAAACTATGAACATTAAAGAACATGCTGGATGGCCTTGACGGGAGGCTCTCCATCTGTCTCTTAACGTCCGTTCAATGGATCCCATTCACCCAAACTTCTCTGTGCTTTAGAGTTATTATGACTTTGACATTTAGCCTAACGTGGGCAAAAATAGTGATGCCCAGAGGTGAAATATCCCCCAACACCAACAAGTTTGTTCCATTATTGAAAGATGGCCTGAAAGTTTCCTTAATTACTGAAGGAAGGCAAAGAAGTTTGCTCCATTACTGAAAGACGGTCAGAAAGTTTCCTCTGCTACTGAAGGATGGCCAAAAAGTTTGTTCCACTGCTGAAACATGGCCTGAATGTTTCCTCTATTACTGGAGGATGTCCAGAAAGTACCCTCTATTACTGAAGGATGTCCAGAAAGTACCCTCTATTACTGAAGGATGGCCAGAAAGTACCCTCTATTACTGAAGGATGGCCAGAAAGTACCCTCTATTACTGAAGGATGGCCAGAAAGTACCCTCTATTACTGAAGGATGGCCAGAAAGTACCCTCTATTACTGAAGGATGTCCAGAAAGTACCCTCTATTACTGAAGGATGTCCAGAAAGTACCCTCTATTACTGAAGGATGGCCAGAAAGTACCCTCTATTACTGAAGGATGGCCAGAAAGTACCCTCTATTACTGAAGGATGGTCAGAAAGTACCCTCTATTACTGAAGGATGGTCAGAAAGTACCCTCTATTACTGAAGGATGGCCAGAAAGTACCCTCTATTACTGAAGGATGGCCAGAAAGTACCCTCTATTACTGAAGGATGGCCAGAAAGTACCCTCTATTACTGAAGGATGGCCAGAAAGTACCCTCCATTACTGAAGGATGTCCAGAAAGTACCCTCCATTACTGAAGGATGTCCAGAAAGTACCCTCCATTACTGAAGGATGTCCAGAAAGTACCCTCTATTACTGAAGGATGGCCAGAAAGTACCCTCTATTACTGAAGGATGGCCAGAAAGTACCCTCTATTACTGAAGGATGGCCAGAAAGTACCCTCTATTACTGAAGGATGGCCAGAAAGTACCCTCTATTACTGAAGGATGGCCAGAAAGTACCCTCTATTACTGAAGGATGGCCAGAAAGTACCCTCTATTACTGAAGGATGGCCAGAAAGTACCCTCTATTACTGAAGGATGGCCAGAAAGTACCCTCTATTACTGAAGGATGGCCAGAAAGTACCCTCTATTACTGAAAGATGGCCAGAAAGTACCCTCTATTACTGAAGGATGGCCCGGCCTCTTGTTTCCGCTCTTAAAATATGGCCTCCAAGCAAAAAAATTTAACATCCCTTTTGATAGACAAATTGCATCACTTTTACGCAGACTTGATAGACAAATTGCACGCAAAGACTTGATACGCAGACTTGATAGACAAATTGCACGCAAAGACTTGATACGCAGACTTGATAGACAAATTGCACGCAAAGACTTGATACGCAGACTTGATAGACAAATTGCACGCAGAGACGATAGACAAATTGCATCACAGAGCATTTACATAAGTGCGCGAGGACACAAAGATTTATCTGGTAGTATAGTATTAAATCTGAGTACAAATAGTGCTGAGTTTTGTTTTCAACCTCATTGACACCAGGATTTCCATCTTGTTGCTTTTAAAAAGTTTCTTTTATCTTTTGAGCTAAACTTTTATTCGTGTTACTTCAAGAAGGGGGGGTTGTCGTGTAACAAAAGGACAGGAGACTAAAATCTCATTAAAGTAAGTTGGCTAAATTAAGTCGCAAACAAGTTAAAATGGAGTTATAAGAAAATGAAAGTTTTACGAAGTGATAAATGAATTTTCTAAAACGAAGTTTCAATTAATTAGCATCCAGAAATGATATTTTATTGGTAATGTGATAGTTAATTGGGGTTGTTTCACTTCTGGGCGGGGATGGCTCAGTCGGTAGCGCGCCAGGCTCGTAATCTGTAGTTCCCAGTTTCGAGTCCCAGCTGGGTCAGCGTTGAGATTTATCTCCGCAAAATTCCCCGCCCTGCCCACGGCTAGTAGGGGACACCGATGGGCTTGGAAAGGCCGCCGTCAGTCGGATGGGACGTTACGCCGTGGCCCCGTGTGCGGGAGAGGCATACCCTGTGCACGTTAAAGAACACGCTGGATGGCCTTGACGGGAGGCTACCATCTGTCTCCCAACAGCTGTTCCAGTGGGTCCCCTCCCCCAACCTTCTCTGAGCCTTCGGGGTTCATGTGACCTGGCCATTTAGCCCATGGTGTGCAAAAAAAGTGCCGCTCAGAGGTAAAACAACCCAACTCTTCAATGGTAGGTGTGTGTTTGCCCCCCCCCCCCCCCTCCCTCCAACGCACACCTACGAGCTCCTCAACACACACCTACGTGGAGGGAAGCTCAATCGATAGCGCGCCAGGTTAGTAATCTGCAATTCGCAGGTTCGAAGGGCTTGGTCAGCGTTGAGATTTATCTTCGCAAAACACTTCTCCGTCAGTAGGGGACTGCGATGGTCTTGGAAAGGCTCCAGCCAGTCAGATGGGACATTTAGCTGTGGCTCCGTGTGCGGCAGAGAGAGCCATACCGTGTGCACGCTAAATAACACGCTGGGTGGCCTTGAAGCGAGGCTACTATCTACCCAATAGATCGCCAACTTTCTCTCATCCCTCGGGTCCTTATGATCTGGCCATTTAGCCCATTGTGTACTCTTTCTCTGTACTCAATGAGAAAAATACCTTTTATGCCCATTAAATGTCCTCTATCATTCTGATGGATGTTAAGCTAGTCTTGATACGTAATAACGTTTTTAATCGGAATTTAATAAACACAAAGTAATATTCTTTAAGATCAAATCCAAAGTTTGGGGAAAAATTGTTTTGTGACTGGGCTAATGTTGGATCTATTTTTTAATGTTTGGAATATCGAGTTCCTCGGGAAAGTATCGTTAATGTCGTTGAAGAATAGGTTCGCTAGTAGATGGTTAAAATCGCTTATGGCTTAACGATTCTCGAAAAGTTCTGCAATTGACAGTTTCATTTGTTCAGTTGCAACAAAGTTTATTATTTAACCTGTGACTGCGTATTATGAACGAAACTCTTTCAACCAATATTACAAATTATTGAATCATGGAAACGAAACAGCTGATAATCTCTTCTTCAGTTGTACAGAAGTCTTAAGAGTATACATATATAATTGTTTTATAAATATTTAAAATGAAAATAATCTAACCTCAAGGAAGTGCTTGAGGTTAGATTTGTTGTCACTTGAAACGATAGCAAATGTATGACTTCTTTTTTTTTCATCTGAACAGCATTGTTGCACACAATGAGTTGTTGGGTTGTTTTTACCTCTGAGAGGCACTTTTTTACACATCGTGAGCTAAATGGCCAGGTCACATGGACCCCGAAGGCTCGGAGAAGGTTGCGGGAGGGGACCCACTGGAACAGCTGTTGGGAGACAGATGGTAGCCTCCCGTCAAGGCCATCCAGCGTGTTCTTTAAAGTGCACAGGGTATGTCTCTCTCTCTCTCTCTCGCACACGGGGCCACGGCTTAAAATCCCATCCGACGGACGGCGGCCTTTCCAAGCCCATCGGTGTCCCCTACTAACCGTGGGCAGGGCGGGGAATTTTGCGGAGATAAATCCCAACGCTGACCCAGCTGGGACTCGAACTTGGGAACTGCAGATTACGAACCTGACACAATGAGTAAATACCCAGGTCACAAAGATCCAAATGGCTCAGAAAATGTTGGTGGAGGGGGGGGGGGGGGAAGAGGAGGACGAAATGAGCAGTTGTTAAGAGACTGATGAAAGCCACTTGGCTAGTCAGGGTTCTTTATCGTGCACAAGATATGGCTCTCTTGCACGCGAGAGCCACGGCTTCTCGTTCCATCCGACGGACGACTGCTTTTCTAAGCTTACCGGTGTCTCCTTTTTAGCACAGCGAGACTGTAATCTGGTAACTGCAGATTACGAACCTGGCGGGCTACAAACTGAGCTACCCCCTAATAGGATAACTTTACATTTACCAGCAGACCATTTGATTTTGAAGTTTTCCAACAAAATTTAATTTCGTGGCCATCGTTTCATATGAACATCAAATTTATGATACATTTAGCTTGTAATATCGTGATTTGTTCATCTGTACTTGTTTTTAGTGGGGCGGCTCAGTCGGTAGCGCGCCAGGCTCGTAATCTGTAGTTCCCAGGTTCAAGTCCCAGCTGGGTCAGCGTTGAGATTTATCTCCGCAAAATTCCCCCGCCCTGCCCACGGTCAGTAGGGGACACCGATGGGCTTGGAAAGGCCGCCGTCCGTCGGATGGGACGTTAAGCCGTGGCCCCGTGTGTGGGAGAGCCATACCCTGTGCACATTAAAGAACACGCTGGATGGCCTTGACGGGAGGCTACCATCTGTCTCCCAACAGCTGTTCCAGTGGGTCCCCTCCCCCAACCCTCTCTGAGCCTTCGGGGTCCATGTGACCTGGCATTTAGCCCATGGAGTGCAAAAAAGTGCTGCTCAGAGGTTAAACAACCCAACCCTTGTTTTTAGTCGGGAAGCAAAGTCTTTAGAGAAAAAGTGTCAATGTAGTAAATGAACATTCTAGGTAATACCAATTTATTGTTTCTTCCATGTAAGATTAAAGTCTCAAAAGTGCCAGTTAAGATTTCTCTCCGTTACCCCCTCCCCCTCCCCAACACACCTTGCCCTCGGTGAGAAAAGGAACCCGATGAGCTTGGGAAGGCCACCGTCCGTCGAATGGGATGTTAACTCTTGACTCATTGTGTAGAAGGGCCCTGCCCATATTAGAAAGCAAACTGGATAGTCTTGACGGGAGGCTTCAATCTCCTAACAGCTGTTCGATGAGTCTCATACCTCCAACCTTCTATGACCTCTTGGGGTCCTTGTGACTTGATCATTTAGATAATTGTGAAAGGGCGGGGGAAGTGCCTATCTGAGGTAAAACAAAACCAACCCATGTAAGTCTTTTTTTTTCTACCATACGGATAAAAATGATTTATTCGTTGTCCACGTGGCGTAGTGTCCCTATCGCATTGTGTCGCTGTAACACTATTCGAATTTGAGTCTTGGGATGGCATGGTCGTTTATTCAAACCTGCACATAAGTGCCATTTTCACATGAACATCAAATTTAGGATGCATTTAGCTTGTAATGTCGCGATTTGTTCACCTGTACTTGTTTTTAGTCGGGAAGCAGGCTCGTATTCTGCAGTTTCCAGGTTCGATTCTGCAATTTCCAGCTGAGCCAGCATCAAGATTTATCTCCGCCAAAACTCTCTGACCATGGTCAGAGGGGATACCGATGGGCTTGGAAAGGCCGCCGTCCGTCGGATGAGATGTTAAGCCACTGTTAATCCCGGGAGAGCATACCCGTTCCAGTTAAAGAACACGCTGGATGGCTTTGACGGGAGGTTACCATCTGTTTCCCACCAGCTGTCCAGTGGGTCCTCTCCGTCAACCTTCTATTCAACCCAACTTGCAGATAAGCTAGTAGTTTTGCGGATCTCGTAATAAAGTGGGGATGGGAGGAAAAACTAAACTGAGATTCTTAAATTTATCCTAAAGATCACGTGAAGGACTTGTTTTATTCAGAACACCTGTAGAGAAACTGAATAATCTGATTTTAATATATTGCTGTAAAAAAAATTTTTTTTTGAAGAAACTTTTTAGATTTTGACTAAAATTATGTTCCTCTTCCATCAGGTACTGAAAAGCTAGTTTAAAGAAAGCATCGTCAATGGATAACCGTAATTCCAACAACTGGTTTATGAAACATTTAACATTTTTACTGGTCTTGACGCTAATCCACTTCTTTTTTTCTTCATATGGAACGCCGGTGGATACGTCGTTACTTGTTCAATTCTGCATCTTATCAACGGTAATTTTAATCATAGCACGCTTTTTGCTATGGGTATTTTTGAAATTAGCTGATATTTCTGCCCCTGATGTCTTTGGAGTGACACATATGGAGCCAATAGCACCCCAAATGAACTTTCATCTATCGCCTGAAATACAACATCGTAGATTCAGAGAATTTCCAGAATGCTCATATTCAGATCGTGTTTGGAACAACTTGGCAGGAAACGTACAGCAAATGGATATTGCTAACCAGATTCTCAGGGATAGGCATAGGAATAGGCCTCTCGTTAATCAGCCTCTAGGTCGACAACTTAGAATAGAGCGAAATATGGTTACAATGGAATCACTGGGTCCTACTCCTTCCATAGATGGACCTCGTAATCAACTGACGTGGTTGCTACGACAACAAAATGAGGAATCCTCTACCACTAGAAGAGAGAACTCTGCAAGAAACGAATCTGATTCCATAGCAACAAATGTTGGTCCTTTTATTATGGATTCCGACTCGTCGGACACAGCCGAAGATAATGAGTGATTCAGATTGCTCTTTTAAAAACTATAATGATTCTTATATTAGGCGTACTTTCTTAAGGAAGTCTTTTTAACTTATCTATTGCATTTCGATGTAGATAGATTTTTTTTTTTTACGCTATAGTGTTATTTTTTAGATTCCATTATCTGATCTTGGTGGTAATCCGCTAAAAAAAATTAATTTTAACCAGTCGTAAGAAAACATTAGACATGTTTTCTGCCTTCCAAATGTATGTGTGTGATGAGGGTAGTTTCAATATCTCCAGAACGTAAATAATATTAAATTCCTGAAAATGTAATTGATTGGTTATTTTCGGTCACTCGGGTGTTTTATCTCTGAAAGTTGGGAGTTTTATCGGAACAAGGATGGCTGGCGAGGTATTAAAAAAAATTGACACATTCCATAATATCGTAAAGAATAAGTCGTTTTAGTGTAATCGGTCGTTTTAGTCCAATCAGTATTTTAATGGAATAAACAATAATCTAAGAAGCTCAAATATTATTAATACTTTAACTATAAGGATATTTTACATGCTGATGGTATAGTGAAAGTAATAAGTATAATACCTCCTCATTTCAATTACACCAATAACGAATAATCTGATTTTGGATCAGACTATGAAAATGCTCTTTAGGAAGTATCTTAAAGGCAATTCTTGCAAAATTTGTGATAACTTTTGCAGCTAAAAGTATTATCGTAACTTAGGTTAAACACTATTCTGAAACATTTAAAGGTTTTTGGTGAAGAAGCAAATTACTTTATTTGGTTAAGCAGCTGAATTATACGATAATTTTAAATCTCTAATTGCAGATAAGGCTAAAGTGATTTCGTCATATCAAGAGGAATGAGGTTACACTTATGATAAACAATTTGTAGTTACACGTAGAAAAGTAATGGGTGAAAACTAGAAATTTGATCCTTACAAGACCATGGCAATGAGTTGGTAGCATTAGTCATTTTTATTATGTACGCATTTCTTATTGAAGATAGTATGAATTTTCGAATTTTATCAAAATTTTTACTGAACATATATTGTTGCTTGTTTTTTACTATTTGACATACTATAACCAGTTGTTTGATTATAAATGAATTTTTTATTACTATTTTAAGATTTTCACAAGTTAGGTACACTACTGCAAATGAAAATTTGCATTTTGAAAGGAAATGATGTTTCTAGAATTTAATCTCGGTTAATTCTCGTAATTTTTTGAATTTGACAATTATTGGTTGCATAATTGTGCAGAAGAGTGAAACTACTCTTCTGAAACTTGTGTAATTTTATTAAATGCGAATTAATAAAAAAAAAATTTGGATTAAGTAGCGAGTGTTTCGTTGAAAATGTTTTTTAGAGTGGATTTTTGCACAAAGATTTGAATCTATTAAATACCCCTGGTGAAAATCCCACGCCAAACCCGGATCTCTTCTTGAGGCTCCAAGAATTTGGATTGGAAACGAAGGAAACTGGTGAATAAAAGTCGAAAACGGTTTTGCAGGGTGGCTCACAATCCTGCGAGCATAAGAACACAAACATAATCAACACATCTCATTTTTTGCACTCAATTAAGCATGCATCACTATTACTCTATTTTCATGTCTTTTCATTGACTTGATTAAAATCGCTATATTCGGTAAGATAGGAATTTGCTCGGTCACTGTACCTCAGGTTCGTAATCTGGAGTTCCCAGGTTAGAGCCCCAAATGTGCCAGCGTTAAGATTTATCGCCACTAAACACTCGCCCTGTACCAAGTAAGAAATGGGACAGCGATGGGCTAAAGGCCTCCTCCGTCGGATGGGACATTAAGCCGTATACAGGAGTCTCCATCTCTGCACGTAAGACTCGGGCGAAATTTTCCCTCAAGACAAACCAGTCTACCAACAGCTCTCAAGTAAGAACTGTTAGACGACCCTACCAATTCTCCCTCAGTGGAGTTCTCATAAGTTGGCCGTTTAGCCCATTGAGCGGCACTTGAGTACACATAAAGTTAACCCGATGCTTTGATCGAGACCATCTTCTGAGGAAGTTTACAATAATCTGAATTGTTACCTCCAGCCATTTCTATTGTAGGAAAAAACTTTATGATAAAAAAAAAAAAGTAATAGCTCGAATTTAAAACTTTCTCAGATACTGGGAAAGCAAAACTTTTTGGACTGTAGTTAAGGTAGAATTTTAAATGACAATTCTGAGGCGATCACTTATGCAGATAAAAGTTAAAAAATAACTGAACTGAAATATGCATTTATATTCATTAATTAAATATTTAAGATTGGAATTTAAGATAATATTAAGTTCCAGAAATTGCTGGCAGCGAACTGGAGATATAACCGAAGCTTTCTTTATAGTTTACGTAATCAACTATTTAAGACTAATAAAAATTTAACAAGTAATTTTAAACTTTGTTTTGAAAAAAAAAATCTTGCATTCGAAAAGTTTTATATAAAAACAGGTTTTCCCCAGATACTGTGAGGGAAAGTTTGTTTCAGGTGGGTAGGGGAATAAAGTTTGCAAGTCTACGATTACATTTTTTTTTTAGTCAGGTGGCGCGTTTTTTTTTTTTTTTTCATTTACATGTATTTTCAAAATTCGAAATGTAATCAGTGCTGGATCTCTGGGGAGGGGAAAGAACACTGGAATAGCTGGGTACTTCTTCCGTAGATGGACATCGCAATCAACTGACGAGGTTGCTACGACAACAAATTAAGGAATCGTATACCATTATTAAACTCCAAGAAACTTGAGAATTCTAAAAAGGACATAGAGGTAAAACATAATTAAACTGGTGCATCCATAGTAAATACACAAAATCGACTACGAAAATTACCTGTAGATATAAAGAACTCAACAATTATTCATCTGAAAAAAAAATTATTGCTGACGCGGCGGCAATTAAATTAGCAACTCTCTAGATACATGCCAGAGCGCTCAACCGTTAAACCACGCATCAGACACTAATAGTCTTTTACTGAGATATGGCTGATCTTGTGCCATATCTCGGTGTCCTTCAGGAGAGGTAACTTTTGGCGATTGTTGCTATGGTTTAGATCGGGCGTGTCCAACCTTTTGACTTCCCTGGGTCGCATTGAGTGAAGATGAATTGTTTTGGGGCGCACATAAAATATATAACATAGTTAAATGAAGTTTTATTATTCATATACGTTATTTCCTTATGTTTTTTATTATGAAATTAAAAAAGGGCAACATAAAGCTAGTGCATATAAAATCATAAACTCGCTGATATCAAAAACTCGCTGAAAATCGCATAATCATGTTGAAAGTTTATGTCGTAAACTTTACGTTTTTGTGGGCCGCATTACTAGCTGTCCATGGCCGCGGGTTGGACACTCCTGGTTTAGATGTTAACGAGATTACTCGCGCTTAAGCGTGATTGTATCCGCCACATCCCTGTGAAAGATTTACAGGACTTATCCTGAAAGATTATTAATGTCTGATGCGTGGTTTAATGGTAGAGCGCTCTAGCATGTATCTAAAGCAGCGTTCCTCAAACTGGGGTCCGCGAAGCATACCCGGGGGTCCACGAGTAATGTCTGAAATATATGTAAAATAATTTTTTAAAAATTATTTAAAAAAGCGTTAGAAAATCTTTTTCTAAATTAAGATTTTGTGAATTAATACTTTTAACTTTAGAACATATAGAAGTGCAAAGGAATACGTTTTATAACCTATTGCACTCTGTTTGAATCAATACAATAAACGTTGGGCTAGTTAAGCATATGTGCAAAAATAGACGGACAGAGCGATATTAAAATGAAATGGATAGTGCACATGTTGCCAAAGTTGGCGACTGCGCATAACAACAAAAACATGATATGTCCTTTACTTCAGAGGCGGGGATGGCTCAGTCGGTAGCGCGCCAGGCTCGTAATCTGTAGTTCCCAGGTTCGAGTCCCAATTGGGTCAGCGTTGATATTAATCTGCGCAAAAATATCCGCCCTACCCACGGTCAGTAGGGGACATCGATGGGCTTGGAAAGGCCGCCGTCCGTCGGATGGGACGTTAAGGCGTGGCCCCGTGTGCGGGAGAGCCATACCCTGTGCACGTTAAAGAACACGCTGGATGGCCTTGATGGGAGGCTACCATCTGTCTCCCAACAGCTATTCCAGTGGGTCTCCTCCCCCAACCTTCTCTGAGCCTTCAAAGTCCTTGTGACCTGGCCATTTAGCCCATGGTGCGCAAAAAAGTGCCACTCAGAGGTAAATTTTTGGGTTGTTTTACCTCTGAGCGGCACTTTTTTGCACACCATGGGCTAAATGGCCAGGTCACATGGACCCCGAAGGCTCGGAGAAGGTTGGGGGAGGGGACCCACTGGAACAGCTGTTGGGAGACAGATGGTAGCCTCCCATCAAGGCCATCCAGCGTGTTCTTTAACGTGCACAGGGTATGGCTCTCCCGCACACGGGGTCACGGCTTAACGTCCCATCCGACGGACGGCGGTCTTTCCAAACCCATCGGTGTCCCCTACTGACCGTGGGCAGGGCCGGGAATTTTGCGGAGATAAATCTCAACGCTGACCCAGCTGGGACTCGAACCTCGGAACTAGAGATTACGAGCCTGACGCGCTACCGACTACACCCCCGCCCCCAATCTCAGAGGTAAAACAACCCAACCCAAATCCTTCAGTTTCTTACTGTATTTCGTACTGTTTACTTGAGTTATATTGACTAGTTGAACCAACAACAGTGTTGTGAACTTTTTTCATTATTATAATAAGCCCAAAATTAGATACGGATCGCTGGTTGAAATCTGGCTCATTATTAAAACGTAAAAGTAATGATGACAACCCAAATAAAGACGCATCTTGTTCAAAAGCAAGTGAGACACACCAATCAAAAGGTAAAATACGAAGATATAGTTAATATTTATCATTCGTATTTATATATATATGTCCAAATGATTCCGAACAACCACAATGTGTTCTTTGTTACGATATATTATCAAATGAATGTATGAAACTGGTCAAACTTCATTTAGGCATTTAGAAACTAAACATAAGAACACAAGCAAATCTGTCGTGTATTTTAAAATAAAACAGCGAGAACTGCATACAAGCCAAAAACAATTTAAAAAATTGCAACCTGTAACAACGAAAAAGCTATGATTGCGTCATATCAAGAACTTTACTAATAGCAAAGTCTGGGAAAACCTCGCACTATAGCAGGGGAACTAATTCTACAAGCTGCAAAAGTAATGACCTCTGCTATGCTGGGAGATAAATCTGCAAAAGAACTAAACATGATTTCAATATCAAACTACACTGTCAATTGTAGAATTGTGGAAATGTCTAATAATATAAAAGAGCAGTTAATTACAAGAGTACACAAAAATCAATATTATTCACTACAAATAAGGGGCGGGGGTGGCGGTGGCTCAGTCGGTAGCGCGCCAGGCTCGTAATCTGTAGTTCTCAGGTTCGAGTCTCAGCTGGGTCAGCGTTGAGATTTATCTCCGCAAAAGTCCCCGCCCGGCCCACGGTCAGTAGGGGACACCGATGGGCTTGGAAAGGCCGCCGTCCGTCGGATGGGACGTTAAGCCGTGGCCCCGTGTGCGGGAGAGCCATACCCTGTGCACGTTAAAGAACACGCTGGATGCCCTTGACGGGAGGCTACCATCTGTCTCCCAACAGCTGTTCCAGTGGGTCCCCTCTCCCAACCTTCTCTGAGCCTTCGGGGTCCATGTGACCTGGCCATTTAGCCCATGGTGTGCAAAAAAGTGCCGCTCAGAGGTAAAACAACCCAACCCACTACAATTAGATGAGAGTACAGATGTCGCTAATAATGCTAATTTGCTTGCATTTATTCGACACGAATTCGACAACAAGATTCACGAAGTTTCTTATTTTGCCATGCATTACCAATACATACTACCGCTAAAGTTATTTTTAATAATTTGAATGATTCATGATAAAAAATGAAATCGAATGGTCAAAATGCAGAGGGATTTGCACTGATGGAGCTTGCGCAATGTCCGGGAAATACAGTGGACTGCTTGCACGTGTTATAGCTCTCGCACCTACAGTTACATGGAATCACTGTTGCTTACACAGAGAATCATTAGCTGCCAGAAAAATGGCAGCAAAGTTGAAAACAGCATTACATGAGGTGGGTTGGGTTGTTTTACCTCTGAGCGGCACTTTTTTGCACACCATGGGTTAAATGGCCAGGCCACATGGACCCCGAAGGTTCAGAGAAGGTTGGGGGAGGGGACCCACTGGAACAGCTGTTGGGAGACAGATGGTAGGCTCCCGTCAAGGCCATCCAGCGTGTTCTTTAACGTGCACAGGGTATGGCTCTCCCGCACACGGGGCCACGGCTTAACGTCCCATCCGACGGACGGCGGCCTTTCCAATCCCATCGGTGTCCCCTACTGACCGTGGGCAGGGCGGGGAATTTTGCGGAGATAAATCTCCGCTGACCCAGCTGAGACTCGAAACCTGGGAATTACAGATTACGAGCCTGGCGCGCTACCGTCTGAGCCACCCCCGCCCCAGATGAGGTGGTTAAAGTGGTCAATTTTATTAAGGCTCGTCCACTAAATTCCCGTATCTTTCAAGTTCTTTGTTAGGAGATGGACAACAGTCATCACCAGCTTTTTTACATGCCGAAGTACGCTGGCTGTCTCGGGAAAGAGTTTTACACCGCTTGTTTAAGTTGCGCAATGAGATAAAAAAAATTTTTACTAGATACGTGATTTCATCTGAGTGAACATTTCAATGGTGGCGTACTTGATATGTTGATATTTTTCACAGTTTAAATGGGCTAAATTTAAGCCTACAAGGAGTAGCTGTAACTATATTCAAAGTTGAAGTTAAAGTGGAAGCTACTCTAAAAAAATTTGACTTGTGGTCAAAATGTCTTCATAACCGCGTATGTGAAGCATTTCCAACACTCAACGATTTTATTGAAACCTCTAACGAAGATCTCTCTGATGAACTAAGAAATGTTTTCACTGAACATTTACGGGAATTGAGAAACAGCTTCAGGAAATGTTTTCCCTCTCCCGACTCTGGTAAAATCTGGATCACAGATCCATTTAATACAAATGTCAGCGATGCCAAAAATTTTAACTTCATCTGAAGAAGATAGTCTCGTAGAGCTGTCATGTGACACCTCTTTGAAACTAAGTTTCAACCAACATAATCTGGCAGATTTTTGGTTACGTCTAAGACCTGATTATACTAATCTAGCCATAAAAGCATTGAAGTATTTGATGCCATTTTGAACAACATCTTTATGCGAACTGGGTTGGGTTGTTTTACCTCTGAGCGGCACTTTTTTGCACACCATGGGCTAAATGGCCAGGTCACATGGACCCCGAAGGCTCAGAGAAGGTTGGGGGAGGGGACCCACTGGAACAGCTGTTGGAAGACAGATGGTAGCCTCCCGTCAAGGCCATCCAGCGTGTTCTTTAACGTGCACAGGGTATGGCTCTTCCGCACACGGGGCCACGGCTTAACGTCCCATCCGACGGACGGCGGCCTTTCCACGCCCATCGGTGTCCACTACTGACCGTGGACAGGGCGGAGAATTTTGCGAACTGGTCTTCTCCGTTCTTTTATATATAAAATCAAAATACAGAAACCGATTAGATGTAGAACCTGATCTAAGAATTCAACTTTCTTCCATTAAGCCAAACATTACTACTACAATTTCACAAAAACCGCATCATCCTTCGCATTAACCTTATGAGAAATAAAGTCGGCCTCATTATGATTCAGGTCCGAGGCTTCTCCCCATCGCCCAAACATACAACGATTAATTTGTGAATTCAATTATATTATAAATAAATACTTAAATAAATACAGAATAGTAAATAATGTATAACTAAATTATTTTAACAAATTTGTGAACAAATAAAAGTTTAATTTTAATTATGGGTAATTTTTCTCAAATAATGAAAACATTAATTGATAAGCAAAGGGTCCGCGGAAAAAATTTAAATGAAAAAAGAGTCTTCGGGCTTCCGAAGTTTGAGAACAGCTGATCTAGGCAGTGGTTCTCAACCTTTTGTGCTTCACGTACCCCCTGGAAATGTGTATGTAACTGGAGTACTCCTTGTATAGATAGATAAAATTGCAGTTATAGTATAACAATGGGAATAAAATAAAACACTGACATTGTTACTAGATCTAGCGACTTTTGAGCTCTCACGGTGTACCCGAAAAAAATTTTACCGCTTACCCCACGTTGAGCACCCCTAATCTAGAGAGCTCTGTAACTGACAGATTTCGAGGTGGCCATTGGGTGGAGAAAGGGTTGGGTTGTTTTACCTCTGAGCGGCACTTTTTTGCACACCATGGCCTAAATGGCCAGGTCACATGGACCCCGAAGGCTCAGAGAAAGTTGGGGGAGGGGACCCACTGGAACAGCTGTTGGGAGACAGATGGTAGCCTCCCGTCAAGGCCATCCAGCGTGTTCTTTAACGTGGAAAGGGCATGGCTCTCTCCCGCACACGGTGCCACGGCTTAACGTCCCATCCGACGGACGGCGGCCTTTCCAAGCCCATCGGTGTCCCCTACTGACCGTGGGCAGGGCAGGGAATGTTCCGGAGATAAATCTCAACGCTGCCCCAGCTGGGACTCGAACCTGGGAACTACAGATTACGAGCCTGGCGCGCTACCGACTCAGCCACCCCCGCCCCAGGGTGGAGAAAGTGATAAATATCGGGAAGAATGTAGTTCCCCCCCAACTTCATCGTTTCTGAGCAAACTATAAACCCATGTTAGGAACCTTTCTAATTGAAATAAAGTTTAGTTTCCAAAATTGCGTCCAAAGGAAAAAAACTTTTGAAAAGGTTATTGTGCTGTTTACTAGAGCTGTGGGCAGTATGGCACAGAAGAAGATGCAAGACAAATGCCTAAATCTATTTTAGTTGCTTTCCAAGGTTCTAGAATAGGAAATTAAAAACTTTTTTTTACAAAAGACAGGGCTTATGTCTTACTACTTCCGAGAAGTAGTAAGACTATAAACCCTGGTTTATTGAAAATTCATGGGTTCTAAGAAAAATTCGAATTACTGAAAACCTGGCTAATTCGAAATTTAAGAAAACAACTGAACTGACTATTAAATGAAAAAATATACAAAAATATATATATTGCCGTATATAAGTCCAATTCCAAAGGGGTGGCTCAGTCGGTAGCGCGCCAAACTCGTAATCTGTAGTTCTCAGGTTCGAGTCCCAACTGGGTCAGCGTTGAGATTAATCTGCGCAAAATTCTCCGCCCTGCCCACGGTCAGTAGGGGACACCGATGGGCTTGGAATGGCCGCCGTCCGTCGGATGGGACGTTAAGCCGTGGCCCCGTGTGCGGGAGAGCTCATACCCTGTGCACGTTAAAGAACACGCTGGATGGCCTTGACGGGAGGCTACCATCTGTCTCCCAACAGCTGTTCGAGTCGGCCCCCTCCCTCAACCTTCTCTGAGCCTTCGTGGTCCTTTGACCTGGCTATTTAGTCCATGATAATATGCAATAAAGTGCCGTTCAGGAAAAACCAACGAGCCTGGCTCGCTACCGTTTAAGCCAATCACCGCCCTAAATCATCCGATTTTAATCATCCGATTTCCGAAGAAATCGTGTAATCGGAAATAATTTTACATGCTTTCTACCCGAGCCCAAGGACAAAATTCAAATTGTCAAAACCCTTTTTCGAGCCATTCTGAAGCCACGTGATTAGTAAGTTTATTGCATCCGTAAGGCAGAAATAGTAGCTTTGAAAAAGAAAATACTAAGAGCTCCTGAACATATTTGCATCATTTTGCCCCGATTTTCTACCTAACATAACGTTTTGCAGGATGGCAACCTAGCTCCATATATAAAAAGGCAGTTTTCGAATTTGGCATCTGCTTTGTATTGCTGTGTTTTAATTGTAGAGTGACTGGTTTTTGGATTTCTGTTTCACAAGTAAGTTTATTATTTTAGGTAGCTTTTCTAACTCTACCTATGTAATAGTTCTTGAATGATATTCTTTGTATTAAGGAATACGGCCATATAGGAAGTGGATTAGTGTTATTTAGTTTCAAAATTTTTGCTGACTTCAAGTATCGTTATCAGTAACTTCATGGCGGGGATGTCTCCGTCGGTAGAGTGCCGGTTCGTAATCTGAGTTCCCAGCTGGGATATAGATAAAATTTTTAGGTTTTGACCGATGGATGAACTTTATTTCTATAGTACTGTTCGCCATAGGTATCGTGGGGTGAGCTGTATCTATATGGTACTGTCTTGCCCTCGACCGTAGTTAGTGAAAATCTTGATTATCCCTGAAGATGGCGTGCAGTCCTTGAATTGCGATACGTCTGGGTTTTGTCATTCAATTAATTTCCTGTCCATTGTCAATAGTCGACTCCGATGGGCTTTGAAAGGATGCTGTCCGTCGGATGGGACGTTAAGCCGTGGCTCGGTGTGCGGGAGAGCCATATCTTGCGTATCCTCGTGACCTGGCACATTTAACCATTATATGAAGAAGGAAAAAAAATGCCGCTCAAAGTTAAAACAATCCAACGTCTTAACTCGTGGCAGCAAACAAGCATTTGCAGCTAATCGCCCATTCACGGGGCCGGATTATGGAATTAGGGGAACTATATCTAATAAAGATTAAGCCTAATGGGTGTAAGGTTTTGGAAAAAAAACTAATTCCGACTGGTAATTTGCATGTTTCGCTTTAGATCTTTAACGTGCTCAAGAGTGGAACCATTAGCTATGAATCCGTGGCTCTGACTTTTATTTAGCTTGTCCACTGACGTCTTTAGTTTGAAGTGTAGTTACTGACACGTGGTCACGGAGGCACTTGGTATTTTTATTACTTAAAGAGAAAGTTTTGCATTGATCGGTGACAGAGAGCAGAGCCTTTGTTAGTAATTATGGAACATGATATATAGGTTACAAACTAAATGCTAATCGAAAGATGTTTGTAATTATTATTTGAGGTTATGGCGGATGGAAAATTGTTACGGTCGATCAGACAGCACTACTGGGCTTCAGTTTTCCGAGAGACTGTCTCCTTTGTTGGTAATTGTTTTCGGGAAAGTTAAATAGGGTTAGCGTAGTTTTACATGGTCCTCAGCCAACAGATGTCACTACTCAAGTGTCGTGTGACGTCGAAGTGTAAAGTATAATGTCGATGTGTAAAGTATGACGCAGAAACTTGATTGTTGGTTGAACAATTAAGTTGCTACGGAATGGGAGGATAAACAGAGGCTCAATATAAGGAAAGTAATATTTTATGCATGTTAAAGAACGCGATGGGTCGAGTTGGCGAGAGATTTTCACCTGTCTCCTAACAGCTATCCAATGGATCCCGATATTGATAGCTTCCCCGAGATCTTAAGCCCATTCCACACGTACATTTTCCTACGCGCCATTCCATAAGTGGCTCATACCAACACCGATGGGCTTGGAAAGGCCGCCGTCCGTCGGATGGGACGTTAAGCCGTGGCCCCATGTAGGGAGAACAAAATCCTGTGCACGTTAAAGAACACACTGGATGGCTTTGACGGGAGGCTATCATGTCTCCCAACAGCTGTTCCAGTGGGTCACCTCCCCAAACTTTCTCCGAGCCTTGTGACCTGGCCATTTAGCCCATTGTGTGCAAAAACATGCCGCTCAGAGGTATACCAAAGCTCATAGCAACCAGTCCTAATCCTCTTTAATGAGGGGGCGGGGGTGGCTCAGTCGGTAACGCGCCAGGCTCGTAATCTGTAGTTCCCAGGTTCGAGTCCCAGCTGGGTCAGCGTTGAGATTTATCTCCGCAAAATTCCCCGCCCTGCTCACGGTCAGTAGGGGACACCGATGGGCTTGGAAAGGCCGCCGTCCGTCGGATGGGACGTTAAGCCGTGGTTCCGTGTGCGGGAGAGCCATACCCTGTGCACGTTAAAGAACACGCTGGATGGCCTTGACGGGAGGCTACCATGTCTCCCAACAGCTGTTCCAGTGGGTCCCCTCCCCAACCTTCTTTGAGCCTTTGGGGTCCATGTGACCTGGCCATTTAGCCCATTGGTGTGCAAAAAAGTGCCGCTCAGAGGTAAAACAACCCAACCCCTTTAATGAGCTTATCACTGGGGTCGGCGTAGCGACTTGGGAAAATTTGGTCTTCCGTGCCTGTTGGAATTCCAGCCGAGTCCACCTTCTCTGCCCGTCCCTTCCATAGCCTTGAGAGCCCAAGTGGAGTCTTTTGGTGATAAGCTCCATGAGATTGTTCCTCCAAAGAACACACAATGTTTAGGAGAGATAATGAGTTTATCGAAGAATACAAGCAACATCCATGCTTTTGGAAGATAAACAGTAAGAAGTACAGCAATGAATGTACCGGAAGTAAATACTGATTACAAAAAATATTTTTTACACCATTGCACTAAAAAAAATTTTTTTCCAAGAACAAATTAACTTTTATCGGTTTTATAAATAAACATGGTCAACAATTGCGAATTCTTTACTAAACTTAAAAGTATGCAAGGAAATAGCAAGTTCTAAAATCAAGTTTTGAGTTTCAACAGACTTTTTTTTTCACATTAGTGTTAATTTTCGTAAAATTAATGATTTGGGCTAATAATCTTTATTATTCTGGTTTTTTTATGCCTTAAGAACTCTGATAGTCAAGTGTCATAAGTGTGCGCATATTCAGCAAGGGGTAAAAGGCTGAGGAATCCTTTTCTAACTTTAGAATTACAATCTGCTGTTCGGAGGTGTACGTGATATTGGTCAAAGCGATAGTTTTTAATCCTCCAATGAGCATTACCACAACTGATGTTAAAATCGTTCAACACTATTAAAGGATGAATATATATTCTTAACATATTTTGTGAAGATTTGAGATTTCGCACTGAGCGCTAATGAATTTTGTGGCAGTTGTTGTACTATAATAGTAATCGAGTCCCAGCTGGGTCCACGTTGAAATTTATCTCCGCAAAATTCTCCGCCCTGCCCACGGTCAGTAGGGGACACCGATGGGCTTGGAAAGGCCGTCGTCCGTCGGATGGGACGTTAAGCCGTTGCCCCGTGTACCCTGTGCACGTTAAATATGCTGGATGGCCTTGACGGGAGGCTACCATCTGTCTCCCAACAGATGTTCCAGTGGGTCCCCTCCCCCAACCAGCTGAGCCTTCCAGGTCCTTGTGACCTGGCCACTTAGCCCATGGTGTGCAAAAAAGTGCCGTTCTGAGGTAAAACCCAACCCAGTTCCCTCTTTCTATAATACCCCCTCAAGCAGCTGCTTGCCACAGAGGTCTGACAGGAGCCTGTCAGTTTATATGCATAGTAGGAGGTTCTAAATTTCATTAATTAATAATGCCCTAGCAAGAGCCTTGCTTTTTCCTAGACAATAAAGTGTGAAATTCAGCTGTCCACCTCTCGATGGAAGAGATATGGAATGGCGGAAAGACTGTGTGGAATCAAATCAGTGTTCACGTGCTACGCCAGCAAATAGGGTGGGGTTATTACTTTAGTGATTTTTTTTTTTTTTTTAATGCGTAGGCAGTTCTTATGGTATTATATTTTTCCTTTAGTAACATTTCCTGGTAAGGAAACTGAATCGCTAACATATTTTTCACAATTTGAATCAAACTTCCAAAAATATTAAATACGTGAAATGGACGAAAGCATATAACTACTTCACGTGTTTAATAATTTATTTTCGTAATTGATTAATTTATTAAGCAAATTTAAAGAAATCAAAAATAAGACTAAAAATTTTCAAGGTGCAAAAAAATCCCTCAAGCAGCTGCCTTGCCTCGGAGGTTTAACAGGAGCCTGTTGAATACGTCACAGTAGGTCTGTGAAGATCAGCAGAAAGATAACAAACATCTATACATTACCAGGGTCTCTAACTCGGGTCACGTTAAGTAGTACAAAACGCTAACCGTATAAGTAACCAAACACGCTAACCACTCGGCCACGGGTCGACAAGGCACAAAAATATTTTTAAAAAAAATTAACCACCACAATGGAGCTTCTACTGAAATTTCGCATAATTAAGTATTCGATGACATTGTTTTAAACTATGTATTTTTTTATGTAATCTTATTCTTCTCTCTTACAAATGCTTTGCAGGTCACTTGTTTAAACTTTTGTGTAACATGAATATTATTAGAAATATTTTTTTTCTCTGCGTTCGGCAGAGGCCACCATAAAGTCCGGATGCTTCGCGATCTTAAAACTTCTGTGAACAGTCGTAAGCCAAAAAGCTCGCAACAGTTTCATTCAGTGGTAATAGTTTTTAAATGATCTGTGCATGTTAAAGAACAAGCTGGATGGCCTTGCCGGGAGGTCATTTGTCTCTCAACAGCTGTACCAGTTGATCACTTCCCCCAATTATTCTGATCCTTCGGGGTCCTTGTGATCTGGCCATTTAGCCCATCGTATGGAAATAAAGTGCCACTTAGAGCAGTGGCGGACTGGCCACGGTGTCAGTTTGCCCGATGGCAAGTGGGCCCCCTTAAACATTAAACTATGTTAAAAATAAGTCTTATAGTTGTGAGTGGGGGGGCCCCCCCTTTGTCTCCTGGCAAACAATATTTTTGGACCCATTCCGCCACTGGCTTTGAGGTGTAAAATCAACCAACCTGATTGGACAAGTAATAATGCAATATTAGGAATTGGATTTCCTGAATGGCCCAATTCTGTGAATTAACACCGTTAGATGGCATTAAAATGGCAAAATTTTACTCTTATTGGCTCAGTAGTTAGCGCAACAGGATCATAATCTGATGTTCCCAGGTTAAAATCCCAACCCGGCTTGCGTCGAGTTTTCTCTCCATGAAAACTCCTACCCAGCCTTCGGTCAGTAGGGGACACCGATGGTCTTGGAAATGCTGCTGTCCGTCAGATGGAACATTACGTTCGATGGTGGTGTAACGTGCACGTTAAAACACGCTCGATGAGAGGTTACGATCTGTCACTTAACAACAATCCAGTGGGTCTTTCCCCCACTGACCGAGGGTAGGGTTGGTAGGGGTTTCATCTAGGGCCAGGAGTGGCTTAGTCGGTAGGATGCCAGGCTTCTAATCTGCAGTTCCCAGGTTCGAATCCCATCTGAGTAAGTAAAACTCTCCTCTCTACGTTCCATCATTAGGGATACCGATGGGCTTGGAAAAGCCGCACTATGGGACGTCAAGCCGTGGCACCATCTACGGGCGAGCCATACCCTGAGCACGTTAAAGAACATGCTGATATCCTTCCGTTAAGGCCATTCATCTGTCTCTCAACAGCTGCCCAGCGAGTACCTTGATCCCTCGGGCTCCTTGTGACCTGGTCATTTAGTTCATTGTGTGCAAAACTTTCGGCCCAGAAGTAAAACAATCGAACCTCTGTTTTTGTAATATGTTTATAAAACTTGCCGTGCATTATTACAAATTTAATTTTTTCTGTCATTTCATTTTTTAGGTACACATCGGACGTTGATTTTCTTCTCACCTGCTCAACCTGAAGGATGAACCCTAACATCATCTACACCAGACATAGATTAAAAGAAGTTAAAAGAAACCACAGATTTCTGTACAGTACTATGTTGAGGTTCATATTTAAAATATCAAGATATTATATCTCGCTGCTTAGAATCGTACTTTCAGATATGGAGAGATTTCTACGTACGGGAGTGATCAGACGAAATTCAATTGCGGCACTCTGCAATCTTAAACGTAGACTTGATATATTAGAGTTCAAAACACATGGTTTGCTAAGTTATCGCCCTAGGTTGTTAATGCTAGACACCTGCATACAGAGCATGGAGATGACATTATTTCGTCGGGGAAGTTTCCCGAGGCGCACTTTAATATCAATACTTAGGGACTTGAATGTCGTTGAGTATGAAGCAAGGACACACTTTCGACAATTTAACCGCGAAGTGAGAGCATGTTTGGATATGATTTACGATTTACTAAACGAAACTCTAAATTCATAAGGAATTCCTTGACTACCAGAGTAACAAATTTTGGAAGAGCCATACTCTGTGCACGTTAAAGAATACACTAGATGGCCTTGATGGGGAGGCTAAATCTCGCAGCTGTTTTCAGTGGGGGCTCCTTCCCCAAATTTCTCGGAGCCTTCGGGGTCCTTGTAACCTGGCACATTAGCCCAATGTGCACAAAAAAACTGCTGCTCGGAGGTGAAACAATACAACTTTCTCTTGAAACATTAAATCCTGTTTTGCCTCTGCCCTGGAGGTAAAAATTGTTTCAAGGGTTAAAATTTTACGCCCCCCCTCCCACTACCCTCGCAGAAAAATTCATGCCGACGCCCATGAAGGCAAAGTACTTGAGCTATGAAGACTATTTCCAAAACTAAATACTCTATTGTAATAAGCATTATGAAAAAATATTTACTCTTGGTAAACAGTTTAGTTCCTATCCAAACGATTCGCAGCGAATCTGGCAACATTACAAGAAAGGGTCCACTAAAATGATAGTCTCTTACAATTCGAATTTTCACTGGTCTATGTGAATAGAAAAGAGTATATTACAGTTGGGAGGGGGGGGGGGGCGAAGACCCTCTATATATTGTACGAAAGGTACACTGAAAAAGTTTGGCAGAATTTCTAAAAGAAACTAGGAAATATTTTAAACCTTTGCATCTGAGTGTTATTTAGGGGTATGCCTTAAGCGCCCGTTTAGTTTTGGCGCCTTTTAATTGGAATTGTAAATCTTTATGCAATGAGTGATGACTCGAAGTTAATGAAATGAGAAATTGTGAATTAATACATTTATTTTACTCTAGTTATAATACTTTGTCGTGTTTCATGCGAAACATTTTTACAGAAAATTATATACGAATGTATGTTTTTAAAGTAATCATTAAAGTATTTTTATTGTAATATTTAATGAAACTTCTATTTTTTTTTTTCACACGTACTCAAACATTGCACAAAATTCGGACGGGGAAAAAATACTTTTCGAAAACTTCATAATTACGTGATAGCTCGTGGAATAAGAAACTAAAAATTCTTAGTACCTCTTTTACTTAAAGAGTAAACTGATTTTGTTTGCAGATATTCAAAACCGTACAACTTTAAGGCATTTTTTTTTTTGAAAAGATTTCTTCGCATACAAGGAACTAAAGGTCTAGTTCAGAACCAGCCGTGGACTTTGGGAAAAATAAAGGGATGGGGGAGGAGATAAGTAAACTGTCTACGTGGGGGGGAGGGAAGTAGGAGAGGGCAAGAGACTGGATTTTCATTGCATTATTTTTCCCTCTATTTTAGGTTTCGTATTAAAAGAATTTTTAACAAGTTCCCATCTTATAGATATTCGAAAGGGAAGGACCATGGCGCCACCCCTCTCCCCCACACCAAGATACTACCGGCCCTTGTTCAGAGCTAAATAATATAGAAAAACCCACTTGACAGGAAACGAAGAGCACGTCAAGAACAACTTCTGTTAATAAAGAAAAATTCTAAGGGGAAAATATTGAAAAAATCTTAAGCTTTGAACTTTATAAACGCAATTAGAAGTTGGGTTGAGAAAGCGGACCTAGGCAAAAACTCTCCATACCTTCTGTGAACATTGAATTGTGGCCTCTCCCCTCCATATTATGTCAATGGGAAGCAAAATTGGAAGTTTGAATATTTAATAGCACCAATTAAAGTCGCAAGAAAACTCTAAATTATTTTAATAGTTTCTATAAACCATTCAATATCAATTTATTGTTCTGAATGATTTGAAATATTAAAGCTGTAACTTCAGAGTGGAATAAATCTGGTACTGCTCGTTAAATGTTAAAACTTCTGTAACTCTTTAAATTCAAAGCGAATATTATTTTAAATGGAGATATTTAATTCATCATGACTCTTTTTCGCATTAAACCCTTGGAAGTTAGCCTTCCATTGCCATAACGTGGAAGGGATCATAATCGCAGAGTGTATATGAAAATATCCTTGTCTGGTATTCCAACTTTGAGCTTTTAAATGTAGAAGCTTAATTCAAACTTATAAGTGTTTATAATTCATCACCCCTTTTTGCATCATACTTGATAGAGATCTTTAGCTAATATTGTTTAAAATGGAGATATGTATTTAAAGAGGTTTGAAATCAGTCCTCCAACTACACTGCTGGACATTCAAAATGTTACACCAGGAAGTAATTGTTGGAACTCCATGCAAATAGGTGTGTGTCATACACAGTCTGGTTATGGAAAAGAGGACAGTTGTTGAACCAATCCTGTAATAGGGAGATAACAGGGTAGAACTCCTCGGTTTAGCCAAGTTTGATCATGCTCACCTAGGCGTGTTGACCACTACATTGGAATGATCTGTGGCGAAAGCACGTGCAAGGATTGATAATGCTTGGGCAACGGTATCTGGAATTCTATCACGTGGACACCTTTACCAGAGGCTTCATCATAGGGCTACGTATGGCTAGTAATCCCTGCTGCGCATCGCGACTGAAATTCTTTGGGATGCAACAACTGTCAGTTGAATTTGGCTGCAGTAGTTAGAGGAAAGTAACACGCGTCGCCATAGTGGGACTACGGACGTCCGAACGCCTCGATCGCCATATTCGACTGCAAGCCATAGAAACTCCCATAGTGGACGACATTCCTTGCAAAATCTGTGTAACATGTGTATTTAATATTATTCGCCTGCTTAATTGTTATTCCTAAAATAAGGGTCACAACCAGATATGTACTTAGTTGTTTCAGGAGCGGAGTGTGTGTGTGTATGGGTGGGGAGTGGTGTGGATCTGTCTCCCAACAGCTCTTCCAGTGGGTCCCCTCTCCCAACCTTCTCTGAGCCTTTAGCATCACAAATTTTAATAATTTCTCTAGGGAGAAAGTTAAATAGATAGGAAATGTGATACTCTTTGGAATTTCGTTCGTAATTATTATAAAATTTTAGTTGTTTCAACAACCCTTAGCCTTTTTTCTAGTAAACTTATTATGGCAAATATTTTGCTTTTAGGTATTATTAAAGTTTTTCAGCACAAACGCACACATAAACTTTCATTAGGTACATTTTGAACAAACTATATCATTTTTGTTATAAGGGAATTTTTAACTTCTGAATTACACAATCTTTTAGTAGATTAATTTGTATTCTTTTAATTTTAGTCTGTCTTATAGGCTGCACCATAAACTGTCATTCCATATCTAATTATAGATTCAAAAAGTGCAATATATACTAAGAGTTAAGAAACTTTTTTGCTAATACACATTTAATTTTAAATGCTACAAATCGTAGTCTTGAAACATCAATCAACATGTTTATTCCATTTCGTTTTTGAATAAATTTTCAAGCCTAGGTAAATTATTTCGCTTACTTCTTCTATTTTAGGACAATTGCTCGCGGGAGAAGTTTATGGTACTTGCAGAAAACTTTGTCGAGTTAAAAAAAAAAAAACCTAAAGCTCATGAAACTTACGTTTAATCCATTAGAAATAAACACTAGACAAAATAATGTTTTTAACATATGCATTCAAAGCAGTTTAGGTAGAGAAAGCTTTTTTCTCTTGCATCTTACTGATCTTTCGTGTTATTGTGTCATGGTTGCAGTTTAACATTGAGAAGTAAGAAAACCCCAATTTCTACTTCCTGAACAACTGCGGGTCTGTAAATGGTGCTAGGTAGTCACTGGAAGGAGAGCTATGCACCAATCACCTGTGATGATGCATAGAACCGGCCAGGCCTAGCACCTAATGTCCGACCCCACCTTCTCGTGGTGCAGACCGTTAGTACCTTTCAAAAGAGATACTCTCTTGTGGAAGTGAACGGAAGGGGAGGGCTGCCAGATTAGTGTGGCCTACTGATCTGGACAACTATGGCTACTTTTCTTTTTTTTCTACCCTGCTGAGGAGTGGCCAAACACACAGTCCTGGTGCTGACCATATAAACCCACTGGACTGGACAGATATATGGCTCTGAGCTTGATTATGGATCCTGATTTTGCTGCACTGGTGGGCTTCTGTGGAGGGAAAATCTTCCGCTGTGTTTTCTGTTTGTGGGTTGACAGCCCCAAGTGAATAGATTCACAGGATATGTTTATCAGCTGGTGGATAATCCTGAGCAGAAGTCATCGCAGGCACCTGAACTCTTTGATCCTACTATCGTCAAATTCTACATTGGAAGAAGTTATTGTTTCTTTAAACCTCCCACTAACCATTTTCTCTCCATAGGTAGTTGGAATGTGAGGACTCTGCACAGCTTTTTCTCTTGATGTCCTCACACAAGAATTCCACCGTTATAATTTAGATATTCTCCGCTTGCAAGAGACCAGATGGACAGATAAAGGTCAGATTCTTAAAAATAATCTTAAATATCTCTTTTCAGGGAGGGACGACAATAAGCATCACCAAGGCGTGGGTCTGCTTCTCGGCAGACACGCTAGTGATGCTCTTCTAGGATATGCGTGCATTAATGAAAGGTTTCTTACAGCAAAATTTCAGACAAGCGTTAAAGACTTGAATGTTATCTGCTGTTATGCCCCCACTGAGGATGCCGTTGAGGATGAGAAGGATAGGTTTTATGGACAACTTCAGGATATTTTGAATTCTGTGAAGAAAGGAGATATTACCCTTGTTCTTGGTGACTTCAATGCCAAAGTTGGTACTGACTCTGACCTTTGGAGAGGAGTAATAGGGCCTTTTGTTATTGGTAGCTGCAATGGCAATGGGTAACGTCTCCTACAGGTAGGTAAACTCAATGGATTCAGAATAACTAACACTTATTACAAACACCGCGACATACATAAGTACACATGGGTTTCACCCGATGGGCTGCATAAGAATATGATTGATTATATATTAATTAACAGCAAATGGGCTAGTTCTGTTAGGAATACCAGGTCATATAGGGGAGTTGAAATTGGATCTGACCATTACCTTATTAAAAGTGTCTTGCAACTTAAACTTAAAAAGTGTTGTGCTAGGGTTAAAAAAATTTACTTTTAATACTGAAGCTCTGAAAGATCCAGTTATAGCCAAAGCTTAGCTATGACAGTCATGGTATGCTTACTACTGAAGTTGAGGAAGAATGGGACCATTTTAAACAGGCTTTTTTGGAAACTAACAGTACTCTTTTAGGAAAAAAGGAGCAGAGGAGATAGAATTATTTGAGTGATAAGGCACTTGAGCTTATTTCAGAAAGAAAGAAAACTGCAGGAATGTCCTCAATCAATACCCTACAAGTCGTAATAGAAAGCATTACAGAGAACTTAATAAACGTGTAAAAGATCAGTTAGCTGCTGATAAGAATCTTTGGCGTGATGGTTTGGCTGACAAAGCCGAGGAAGCAGTTAGACAGCACAACAGCAGATAGTTGTACCAGATAGTTAATGTTTTGTGTTGTAGAAAACGGACAGGTATACAGGAATTGAAGGATAAAGAAGGTAAGGTTATAGAAGGTGAGGATTCTGTCATGGCTAGGTTGTTTGAGCATTTCAGTGATGTTCTAAACAATGTGGTTAGTTCTACTCCCATTGTTTGCAATGATGATAGATGCATTGGTGGCTTTAATGTTGGCCCTATAACACAATCTGAAGTTATTTCGGCTGTTTCTAAACTTAAACTTCATAAATTCCCAGGTGTAGATGAAATTACTACGGAAACGCTTAGAGCTGGGAATGTTTCGGTTACCACTTGGATGACTGAAATTTTAAATATCTTTTATGATAAAGGCATGGTTCCTAAGGATTTTACCAGAGCTATTGTTATCCCTATTTTGAAAAAAGGTGATCGCAGTTCTTGTGATAACTATAGGGGTATCAGCCTACTCTCTGTTACAGGTACAGTTCTTTCCATGATTGTGCTTAATAGAATTAAGAATCTGGTTGACAGTCAATTGCGTGATGAGCAATGTGGATTCAGAAGTGGTAGGGGATGTGTGGATCAGATATTTTCACTTAGGCAGATTCTTGAGAAATGTTTAGATTTTCAGAAACCTTTGGTTGTTAGCTTTGTTGATTTCAAAAAGGCTTTCGACTCGGTTGATCGTCATAATTTGTGATTGATTGTGAGATCATATGGTACACCTGACAAGTTAGTTATCATAATGAGTGCTCTCTATAATAACACTGAGTCGTGTGTGAGAGTTGGTAAGGCTTTTAGCAATTGGTTTAGCATTACTTCTGATGTTCGACAAGGGTGCATTTTGTCTACTTTTCTCTTTAGTTTGATTATTGATTATGTTATGCGAAATTCACTGCAAGGGAAAGATTTTGGCACCATGCTGTCGCTTTTGAGTTGCAATGGGTTGGGTTGTTTTACCTCTGAGCGGCACTTTTTTGCACACCATAGGCTAAATGGCCAGGTCACATGGACCCCGAAGGCTCAGAAAAGGTTGGGGGAGGGGACCCACTGGAACAGCTGGGAGACAGATGGTAGCCTCCTGTCAAAGCCATTAATGTGTTCTTTAACGTGCACAGGTATGGCTGTTCCGCACACAGACCACGGCTTAACGTCGCATTCGACAGACTGCGACCTTTCCAAGTCTATCGGTGTCCCCTACTGAATGAAGGTAGATAGGGAAGTTTAGCGGAGAATTTCATCGCTGGCCCAGCTGGGACTTGAACATGGGAACTACAGATTACGAGCCTGTAGTACTACCTATTGAGACAACTCCCAACACAGAAACCAATTAGGTAATACAGAAATGAATTTGCGAGGCGAAAACCCGATGATGTACGTCAAAACATGAGTGACATTTATACGGAGTAGAACTATTCACGTGCAATTGATCTGTCGGCACGAAGTCGCAGAAAAGAGCATTGTGTGGAAAGTTTCTCAGAGAGGAAATGGATCGCTCCGATCAACTTCAGTACAAGTTTATTTCTGAGTCCAAGAAATCCAAGGAGAGGTTTCCTCGTCTACGGGAAGAATTAGCCTGAATCATCCCAAACAGCGGACTTGAAATATTTCACCTCAGAACGGCATTTTTTTTGCACACATTAGACTAAATTGCCGAATTACAAGGGTTTGGTTATTTTACCTCGCGATGGTTTTTTTTTTTTGCACTCAATGTCCTAAATGGCCAGGTCACAAGAACCCCAAAGGCTCGGAGAAGACTGGGGAAAGGGACCTACCGGACAGCTGTTAGGAGACAGATGGAAGCCTCCCTTCAAGGCCATCCAGCGTGGTCTTTAATGTGCACAGAGATTGTTCTCCTGCACGTCGGGCCACGGCTTAATATCTAAAACGACGAACCACTGCCTCTCCAAGCTCATCAGAGCCGTTTTTCTCACCGAGGGCAGAATTGGAGTTGGAGGAGAAAATCCTCAACGCTGGCACAGTTCGAACTCGAACCTGCAAATTGCGAGCCCGGTGCGCTAACTGCTGATCCCCCCAAAAACGTCAACAAAACAGTGACACTGTGGTCTCATAGACCTTGGTATAGTTCTTCGTAATGAGATGTCAGGATATTGTTTTTCAACTAAGGTGAGGGCTTTCTATTAAATATTTTATTCTTACCAATCGACTACAAATCTATTGTGTCTGAATGCTAGTAACATGGATCTGTTACTTGTGTGCGCGAATATTAATATACTTATCGTTGACTCCTTCAGCCGATATTCTCCAAAGAGAGACGCTTCACTCTTAAAAAAATATAAATTCCCCCTCAAATAGCTGCTTGCCACAGAGGTTTGACAGGAGCCTGTCAGTTTATATGCCAGAGTAGAAGGTCCGAGAGGATGGCAGGAGCTCAGCAGAAAAACGACACATACATCCATGCCATACCCGGGGCTCGAACCCAGGTCCCTTAGATCAGTAGCCAAGCGCGCTAACACTACATATTTGTCTAAAATGAATATCTCTTCAGACAAAATCTAAATCATAGTGACTTTATTTTACTGCACTACCCTTTGAGGCTTCTCATTGAAGAACAAATATATTGAGATGCCAGTGTATTAGGAACATCTACGCAATAGCGTGTTGTGGCTACTTGGCCTTCAGAACAGTCAGAATTCATCGGGGCACGGAAATTATATAAGTTGTTGGATGCGTTGTGCAGGTGTCGCGCAGCAGCTGCTGCAAATAGGACGGCAGCAAAATTCTCGCCGCGAACAGCCCTTACCACCTCATTCCAAAGATGCTCGATAAGGTTAGAATCTGGTCAGTGAAGCGAGGAAAATTGTCGGCATGTTTCTGGAACCATTCGGTGACGATACGTGTCTTGTGAGCAGGTGTATTATCATGCTGAGCGTGCCCATTTGAGTGAGGATAAACTGCAGCCAAGGGATGAACTTGGTCAGCAATAATGTTCAAGTACACCGTGGTGTTCATATGTCCTTCGATGGTATCAAGAGGCCTAATGCTTACCAGGAAACGTTCCCCATAACATCACACTGCTACCATCTTGCCTATACTGTTGACACCAGACAAAATGGCTCCATGGCCTCGTTGCTTGTGCCAAATTCTGATCCATTAGCATGATGCAAAAGGAACCTTGATATGTCAGACCAGGCTACCTTTTTCCCGTCCTCAACGGTCCAGTGTCGATGGTCCTGCCCCCCACTGGAGACACGCTTTCGTGTCCTTTGTTGACAACATCAGCGACTGTTGTATCACATTCGCGACGAGGTCTGATACGTGGTGCATTCAGAGGTGACCTTCAACACATCAATGTTTAATTCTGCTGTGATTTGCCTGGTTGTGGTTCGTCTGTTTGCTTCTACGATTCTCGCCAATCTCCTTTGACCCCCCTCTGATCCACAAATTGTTTTTGTCCACAGGATAGTCGATCATTGATTGCATTTTGCTTTTCGCACCATTCTCAGCAATCGTGTGGCCAAGCGGTCACAGTTCTTGATTGTGGATTAGAGAAATCTAGTTTCTAATCTTAGATATATATATATTTACTGTAATATTTTTCACCGATGGGCTTGGAAAGGCCGCCGTCCGTCGGATGGGACGTTAATCCGTGGCCCCGTGTGCGGGAGAGCCATACCCTGTGCACGTTAAAGAACACGCTGGATGGCCTTGACGGGGGGCTACCATCTGTCTCCCAACAGCTGTTCCAGTGGGTCCCCTCCCCCAACCTTCTCTGAGCCTTCGGGGTCCATGTGACCTGGCCATTTAGCCCATGATGTGCAAAAAAGTGCCACTCAGAGGTAAAACAACCCAACCCAACGCACCATTCTCGGTTCATCCTTGAAACAATTGTACCCGAAAATCCCAAGACGACGCATTTGGGAGATGCCAGAAGCAGCACGCCAAACGCCAACTATAATGTCGCATTCAATTCGCTTAGGTCGCTCGTTTTGCCCATTCTGACGCTCAATCCGACACTAACTGATGCTTGAAGAGCTGGTCTGCCTGATTTATATCGCACACCTCGGTCATGTGACTTATTACATGTTGGAATGAACCATTTACATTAGGAAGAGTGGCCTAATAAACTGGCGAAAATTTTTTTAGCGAAATAAAAAAATAACTGAGAGAGAGAACGCACAGAAAGTGTCGAGTCGTTTGCAGCAAAAAAATTCAATTTCGCTCTTGACGTCACAAGCTTAATACAGAATGACCATTAAGAAAGAGAAATTTACCTTTTCTCTCCCGGTAACTTTGGACTGGTTTGGAAGAACAGGTTTTACTACTGAGCGACACATTTTTGCACAGAATGGGGAAAACGACTAGGTCACAACGACTCCAATGACTCATAGAAGGTTCGAGAAGGCGATCCACTGGACAGCTATGAGAGAAATAAAAGCTTCATGTCAAGGCTATTAAAGTGCACAGGTTACGGCCCGCTCGATGGGGCGGGGGTGCCTCTGTCGGTAGCTCGCCAGACTCGTAGTCTGTAGTTCCCAGGTTCGAGACCCAGCTGGGTCAGCGTTGAGATTTATCTCCGCAAATTTCCCCGCCCTGCCCACGGTCAGTAGAGACACCGATGGGCTTGGAAAGGCCGCCGTCCGTCGGATGGGACGTTAAGCCGTGGCCCCGTGTGCGGAAGAGCAATGCCCTGTGCACGTTAAAGAACACACTGGATGGGTTTGACGGGAGGCTACCATCTGTTTCCCAACAACTGTTCCAGTGGGTCCCCACCCCCAACCTTCTCTGAACCTTCGGGGTCCATGTGACCTGGCCATTTAGCCCATGGTGTGCAAAAAAGTGCCGCTCAGAGGTAAAACAACCCAACCCAGAACATTCTCGATACGATACCGTGGCTTGAACGTCCCATCAGACGGACCACAGCATTTCCGAACCTCACAGTTGGAACTCGAACCTGTGAACATTTGATTACGAGCCTAGCGCGCTACCGACTGAGCCTTTCTCCCGTGGGACAACAATGCCTCTAATGCAAATAGTAATCCTCGAATTCTCTGTTAATACCCACTATTTTAATGAAAAATAAAAAAAAAAACTACAAATCGAAAGAATTACTCTGTTCATCTTATGTTCAAAAATTAGTTACAGGAATTAAAATATACTGCAGAATGATTTTTTAATGAATCACATTCTGCAATAAAACATTGAAACTTATAGAAAACGATCATTCGCGCAGACGAGAAATTTTCAGGGTAACTGATTCTCTCGTTAGGCAAAGTGTGTCATTATCCCCATGATCAAATATTTGGTGACCTTAGTGTCACCAAAAGAGGCAAAATCTAATTTTGCTGTCGGTTTCAAAGAAACGTTAAGAACCGCTGGCCTAATTTGAATTACTTCGGCAGTAATTCCGGTGTAATATAATAATTTGCGGAAGAACCGCTGGCCTAATTTGGATTACTTTGGCCGTAAATCCGTTGTAATATAATAATTTGCGGGAAGAACCGCTGGCCTAATTTGGATTGCTTTGGCCGTAATTCCTTTGTAATATAATTTGCGGGAAGAACCGCTGGCCTAATTTGGATTACTTTGGCCGTAATTCCGTTGTAATATAATAATTTGCGGAAGAACCGCTGGCCTAATTTGGATTACTTTGGCCGTAATTCCGTTGTAATATAATAATTTGCGGAAGAACCGCTGGCCTAATTTGGATTACTTTGGCCGTAATTCCGTTGTAATATAATAATTTGCGGAAGAATCGCTGGCCTAATTTGGATTACTTTGGCCGTAATTCCGTTGTAATATAATAATTTGCGGGAAGAACCGCTGGCCTAATTTGGATTACTTTGGCCGTAATTCCGGCGTAATATAATAATTTGCTAGTGGCAATGCAATTGTAACTCCATATAAAAACATAGCTTGGAATAGAGTATGTGCTGCAGTCGTTCTGTTTTAATCGTGGAGTTACTGGTTTTTGGAGTGTTATTATTTTTAGGTAAGTTATTATTTCGTTTAGATTTCTGTTTGATTAGCTGTATTGGCTGGCAGTCTTAATCATGCTTTAATATGTCGTGTTTTAATATATTTTGCATAAGAAATTCTTTCAAGGTATTGACCTACAACTATAGAAGACAGTGGGTGCATCTAGTCGGCAGGGTACAAGGCTCGTAATCTGCCGTTCTCAGGTTCTAGTCTGAACTATGACATTGTTAAGATTTATCTTTGAAAACCCCTACGCATTATTAGAAAGGTGACATCATTCCCTAGAAAGGGTTCGTCGGATGGAACGTAAAAACATGGTTCCGTGCTCAAGAGGCCATACAATGGGGCAAAGGGGCAAGGGTGGCTCAGTCGGTAGCGCGCCAGACTCGTAATCTGCAGTTCCAAGGTTCGAATCCCAGCTGGGCCAACATTGAGATATATCTCTGCAAAATTCCCTGCCCTCGGTCAGTAGGGGACAGATGGGCTTGGAAAAGCCACCGTCCGTCGTATGGGACATTAATCCGTGAACTTATGTGCAGGAGAGCTATACCTGGCCACATTAAAGAACACGTTGGATGGCCTTGGCGGGAGGCTACCATCTGTATCCTAGCAGCTCTCCCAGTGAGTTCCCTCCCCCAACCTCTGAGCTTTCGAGGTCCTTGTTATTTAGCCCATTGTGTGCAAAAAAGTAGCTCAAAAATAAAACAACCCAACCTAATGTCCAAGATATTGCGTAAGAATCTAGAATCAAAGGCATCAAGTTCCAGTTATCTTATTTACAAAAACTCCAAGTTTCACTACCATGACTAACACTAAATAGAACCAAACTATTGTACAGCCTAATTTTCGTTTTCAGGTGTAAATGCCTATTTTTTTCATCACTCTCTATAGATTCTTAAGTCTCAGCAGCTATCCCTATTTTTCTGTTTGCCGCACATCGTCAATATCTGTTAAACAGCTTCCGATAAAAAATTTTTCTCGCTTCTTATCATTATCAGTTTCTTGTTTTTTCGTTGTCGCTCATTGACGTTTTTGCAGTGAACCTGATATTTTGTGCGGTATATGTTTTAAACTGAAATATCTTATTCAATTTCATCTAAAAGGCTCGTGCTTACATAGCAAAAGTGCTCGGAATTTAAGTCCGAACTTATCCCTGTTGGAAATATTAAACCCCTTATTGAACGTTTAAATGTTTTCATTACACTAATTCATCTCTGCTACAAAGCATGGATTCTCGCCTGTGCCAACTTTCAGATTTATCTGCGCTAAACACCCTCAGTTAGAAATGAGACCGCGACCATCTTAGAAAGGCAGGCGTCCGACTGATGGAACGTTAAGCCTTAGCGCCGTGTGCACGTTAACGAACAAGCTGACGGCACCTATGAGAAGAGGCTACCATCTCTCTCCCAGCAATCCGCAAAATTCCCAGCCCTGCCCACGGTCAGTAGCGGACACCGATGGGCTTGGAAAGACCGCCGTCCGTCGGATGAGACGTTTAGCCGTGGACCCGTGTGCGGGAGAGCCATACCCTGTGCACGTTAAAGAACACGCTGGATGGCCTTGACGGGAGGCTACCATCTGTCTCCCAACAGCTGTTCCAGTGGGTCCCCTCCCCCAACCTTCTCTGAGCCTACGGGGTCCATGTGACCTGGCCATTTAGCCCATGGTGTGCAAAAGAGTGCAGCTCAGAGGTAAAACAACCCAACCCAACTCTCCCAGCAGCTGTCTCCTTCCATAACATTGAGATTTTGGGGTCCTTGTAAACTGCCCATTTAACTCATTGTGTACAAAAAAAAGTCGCTCAGAGGATCAAATTCGAGGTCAACCAAGCCTTCGAATTCGTGCTTATTGGTAATCCTAGTAAGATCATTAAGCTTGACAACCTGATATAGCACCACGATTTCGTTTAAGTTCTGAATCAAATCGTATTTATAGTATCTTGTATTAGAGTTTTACTTGACAGAAAACTTAGCATCTATAAAATATTGTGAAGCTATGACGCTGTAGAACTACTACAATAAATTTATAAGATCTCGTATTTTCAGAAATAATCTTAGATTTTTTTTATATCTCCTAGCTATAACAGAATTTGGCTTCTCATTTTCTTAATCAGAAGGATGGATCCTGCCCTCATGGAAGACATTCAACTGTTCAGAATAATGAAAAATGCCACCTGTGCTACATTTCAAGATATGATTATAAGTATGTGGGTAATTCTGAAATTTGCCATCTTTCTGATTACAGACTTTGTAAACGCAATTCGCATATGTACCGATGTGGACCTCGCGGTAGGTGACCTATCGGATTTTAAATTGCAAGAATTTTCAAAGTCTAAGTTAAATACAATCGCAACTGGCCTGTCGACTATCTTACATTTTTACATCTTTCGTATGTTTAAATTGGAATCGTACCTACAACGAATATATCTGCTGACACATCAGACATTCGTAACAGAGGAGGACAGAATAAGAGTTCTCGATTTGTCCACCAAACTTGTGTCTCAAGCGGATAAATTAAATGAAGAATTGGCCAGGAAACTAGATGACTATCGCGATATGTGTTCTCCTTTGCAGAAAGGATCTTCAATTATTTTTTCATCTTTAAGGCTGCAGAAAATACTTTCTAAAGCTAAAACGTACAAGCACTGGAAATGGCCATTCAGCAGAAATATAAGACCCATCAAGATTACAAATAGCTAGAAATTAGAGTCGACATGACTTGAATTTTTTTTTTATCAGTTTTACGAACTCTTTGGACCAGACTAGATGCATGCCTAGAGCAAGTAAAAAAAAATACCCCCTCAAGCAGCAGTTTACGAAAATTGATTGAGGTAACTATATAGAAAACAAGTTAGAGCGCATGTTGCAACGACGATTGACTTCACGCCATAATGAATATTGGAATCGTGTACGCTAAAAGTTCTGAAACAGTTCTGAACAAGATGTCTCATTCACAAAATCGGTAACTGCAATGATTAAACTATTTCTTCCTTTCAAAGAACTCTTCTTTCTACTAATGTATAGATAAAAAATGACAAATAAGTGAACATTTAGAAAGTTATTTAATTTTAACATTCTTTATAGTAAAGTGAAATAAGTTTTTCTTTCAATTTTAGAAATTAAAGGTATTGTGCGTAATGAATAAATGCAAGTTACTGTAACCAGAAAATTTACTGTACTGAATTCAGCTACAATTTCCCTATTATTGTAATTGTTATCAGAATTTATACGAAAGTTTTTATACGAAATGTGTTGAATGTACTTTGCTTATCGTATAGTTATAAAAAGTTTTTATAGTATTTATCCAAATCGTAAGACTAAATTTCTTGTTTTAAACCTTCAAGCAAACTAACTCCGCAAAAATTAACACGAGATCAGTGATGGCGAACAATTTTCTTTTTAAATGGATTAGTTTTTGTAGTTTTATAGTTTATAAAAATGCGCCATGGTGTAAAATAGTTCGGACCAGGCCCGGATGTAGAAAAAAAAATCATTGGCGGCAAGAAACACAATAGAGTCGGGTTGGAAGTGTAAAGGGGTGCAAGAGTTTAGATTTCTAATTATATATAATTTCCCTTCCTCCTCCTTTTTTTAAAAGTCTAGAAAAAAAAATTGCCTCTATAATGCATTTAGAGGCCCGTGCCTTGAATAATTACTCTTATTATTATTCAAGGGAAGGAGACATTGATAATTGAAGAAAGGTACTAAGCTTAGTGATGCAATTTGTTTACTTATGCAACCAGGCTCTGACCTAGGAAAAAATGTCATCCAGGTACAAAATTTATCTGCAGTTTAGCAGTCTGATTTTGAAAAATAAAAATACTCTTTCGCCTCCATTCCAATTACTAGCATTCTCAGTTGATTGGGGGGGGGGGGGGGGTGCGTACAACTCTTTTCGTTACATTCAGAAACTTCATGTCACGTGTCGAACACTCCGTTGCATACTTTTATTTCAAATTTTCTCTATATTAAAAGGAAACAAATTTTTAGAAAAACTGAAAGCGAAGTAGATTGAAAGATGAAGTATTTTTCGTAAGCAAACGAAAATTTTTATCACATCAGTTACAAATCTAAAATCGCTCAAGTGGAAACAGTACATATTTGAATCATTAGTAAATAAAATGTACTGAAATTGCAAATATAGCCCAATCGTTAGATTTTCCGGTACAACAAGCTAAATTGCGAACAACATGAGATATTACACCTAAGCACATATTTGGTAAGTTTCTGGTTTAAAAATATTCAACCATATTGCTCCCCTTTGGAAACGATATTATGCCTACACCCCCCCCCCCCCCCCCACCTCCCACCATGCACCCGCCCCTTGGTGAGAAAGCTGACACTGGTGGGCTTGAAAATTCCGTCGGATGTACGTTAATCCGTGGCTTCTTCCGCAGCAATGCCATACCATGTGCACGTTAAAGAACACGCTGGGTAGCCTTGACGGGAGGTTTCCATCTGTATCTTAATAGCTGTCCAGTGGTCCACAATCTTCTCTGATCCTTCGGGGTCCTTGAGACCTGGCCATTTCGCCCATTGTGTTCATAAAAGTGCCACTCAGATAAATCTCAACGCTGACCCAGCTGGGATTCGAACGCGGGAACTGCAGATTACGAGCCTACCGACTGAGCCACCCCCGCCCCATCTGCACATGCCAACGAGTCCAACAACCCTATTCATTGTTTTGCTCCTGGCTTCGTGTGAAACATGATTTGAAGGGCGGCAACATACACCTTGTAAAACGCCACAGATAACGCAGCGCAAATTGACAACTCTTCATAGATTACATGGTAATAATGAAGCACTCGTAGCGCTGTGGGGGCGGGGGTTGCTCAGTCGGTCAGTAGGGGACACCGATGGGCTTGGAAAGGCCGCCGTCCGTCGGATGGAACGTTAAGCCGTGGCTCCGTGTGCGGGAGAGCCATACCCTGTGCACGTTAAAGAACACGCTGGATGACCATCTGTCTCCCAACAGCTGTTCCAGTGGGTCCCCTCCCCCAACCTTCTCTGAGCCTTCGGGGTCCATGTGACCTGGCCATTTAGCCCATGGTGTGCAAAAAAGTGCCGCTCAGAGGTAAACAACCCAACTTGTCGCCCGCAACTTTTCCTCTTCAAGGCATGCGACATTAACTAAAATTATATTCCGCGTTTATCAAAAATAATTATCCATACATAGTTACAACACATCTAGAACTACATATCTATACTTGTCGATCTGACTTCAAACAAAAATTTACTTTCTAACAGATACTTCTGAAAGAGTGGCTCAGAAGATTCGAGTTCGAACCAGGAACAACCCATAAGTTAGTAATACGCAGAGTCATGTACTTTCTAACTGTAGCTGTGATGAGTAGAGGATTTAATAATAGACAAATGCAAATTTGGTTTAAACAATAACAAAAAAATTTAAATTTATTTAAATTTCAAAAATCAACATAATTCTTCCACCAACTTATAAAGGTGATAAATTCACATTACAATCCGTTATCATATTTCCAATCCACTTAACTAATTCAATTTTAAAATGACAGTCAAAATATTAAAGAAAAGTGACATCAATCAGATTAATATGAATTAAAATGATTATACCCTGATTGAAGATATATCCATAACGAAAACGGAGTTCCGCTCGACTAAAATTGTGCACTCTGGAATAGTAAACAACTATTTCGAAGACAGGAGACCGAGCACGGGTCCTATTAGCACCATCACCCCGCACAGAATCCCTTCGCTGGCTGAAATAAATAAATAAATAAATACCCCCTCAAGCAGCTGCTTGCCACAGAGGTCTGACAGGAGCCTGTCAGTTTATATGCCACAGTAGGAGATCTGAGAGGATGGCAGGACCTCAGCAGAAAAACGACACACACATCCATGCCTAATCCGGGGCTCGAACCCGGGTCCCTTAGATCAGTAGCCAAGCGTGCTAACCACTCGGCCACGGGACGGCTCGCTGGCTGAAGCGAGGCAATAACTCAGGCAACCCAGGGAATTCTCCAACACTAGGGGCCAATCAGATGTCATCCTCGGGCAAACACAACGTCCGCAGTTATTACACACAAGTGGGACGGAGTTTTGTTGCCAGTTCCCAAAAGTAAAAAAAAATGAAATTACAAATACCAATAGGTCCGCTATCTATCATACCTTATAAAATGCAACATTTGAAGCGCACACGGAATCATCACTAAATACCCTAAAAAGGGAATCCCCCAAGGCAGTGTTTTTTCTCCATTCTTATTTAACACCTATATGACCGATCTCCCGAGCTATATCACCCATAATTTTGCAGTGTCTCTTTATGCTGATGATATTATACTATTTGGATCTGGCGTAAACAACCGGAATCTCTTACATTGATGTCAAATAAATCTTAAAGAGATAGAATTCTGGTCTGCTTCTTGTGGACTTTCTTTCTTAGTAGCCAAGACACCGCTGGAAGGGGATGGCTCAGTCGGTAGCGCGCCAGGCTCGTAATCCAGTTCCTAGGTTCGAGTCCCAGCTGGGTCAGCGTTGAGATTTATTTCAGCAAACTCCCACTCCCTGCCCTGCCCCCGGTCAGTAGGGGACACTGAGGGGCTTGGAAAAGCCACCATCCGGCAGATGGGACGTTAAGCCGTGGCCCCGTGTGCGGGAGAGAGCCATACCCTGTGCACGTTAAAGATCACGCTGGGTGGCCTTGACGGGAGGCTACCATCTGTCTCCCAACAGCTGTTCCAGTGGGTCTCCTCCCAAAACCTTCTCTTAGCCTTCGTGGTCCTTGTGACCTGGCCATTTAGCCCATGGTGTGCAAAAAAGTGCCGCTCAGAGGTAAACACCGCAGGAATCTCAAGGAGGAAGTTGTACTTGCTCGGCTCCACTTAGGTCGTTTGTTTATTACACATTATTTTCCTCTTCGGGCGGACGACGAACCTAAGTGCGAGTTTTGCGGCACCATTTTAACTATCAAACATATTTTAATTCATTGTCCAGCTTTTAACCTAGACAGACTATATTTTAATTAACTAGACAGACTATTTTTAACTTAAATATGATACGTCGTTTTAACATAATTCAAGCATCGAGGAGGAAGTTTTCACTCGGGACACAAGTTCATGAGAAGTAATTAAATTTGAAACAAAGATTTTGAGCAAAGGAAAAAAAGAGTGATATCCTATTTTATCTTATTTTCACAAAAATAAAAAATTAACTAATGAATTTGAATTAAAAATTAAAAATAAAATATTAAAAATTGAGGACAATTTTAAATTCTTAGGTATTCATTTTGATTCTAAATTAGCTTGGAATAAATATATTGATACTGCAAAAAATAAAGCAAACAAATTATTTAATTTTCTTAGATACCTGGGAACCTCAACTTGGGGTTGTGAATTTAAAAATCTAATATTGTTATATTCTTCTATAATATTTCCAAAAAGTTTTTATGGTTTAGAATTAATAAATAATATTTCTAAAACCAAACTAAAAATTCTAGAAAATCTACAATTAAAAATTTTGAAATATTGTCTAGGTCTTCACCAACATTCAAATGGTCTCAATATTTATGCTGAAACATCTATACCTCCTTTATTAATAAAGAAAAAATATCTATTATATAATTTAATATATAGAATTACTTTGAAAAATCAAACACATCCTATTATTGATAAAATTATTGGTAACTTTAAAGATATTTCTACATATAACTTATCATGCAAGAATGACATAAATGAAATAGTAAATAAAAAATCTAGTGGAGATAATAATATTAATATTCCATTCTGGAATACAACATTTCCAATTTTAAATATAAATATAGAAAACTTACACTCAAAAAAATCACATGATATTAATTTACTGAAATTATTAGCTAATATGCATATAGAAAATAATTATAAAAATTTTTTACATATATACACTGATGGCTCTCTTAGTGAAGATGGAAATAATCTTGCTGGAGCTTTTATATGTCCAGCTGAAAATTATGAACAACTATTCAAATTTAATAAAGCAAATCCAATCTTATCAGCTGAATTAACAGCAATTATCCTAGCCATAAATTGGTCTCTGAAATTCAGTAATAAAAAGATAGTCATATTTTCTGATAGTAAAGCAGCCATAGAAACTATTTACAATGATCCTTTAAAAAGTAACTTTAAAATTTATTTAAACGATATTTTAATTTTAATAAAGAATCACTTAATTAATAAGAATATAATTCATATTCAATGGATTCCCAGTCATGTAGGGATAACATATAATGAAACAGTAGATAAAAAAGCAAAATCAGCCACAAAACTAATTCCTAATATGATTACTCCTGATTTCTTCTATCTAATCAAAAAACTTAACAAAAAAAAACATGCTTAAAGATACACAAGATTGGTATAATATCAATGCAAATCAAACTCATAGATACAAAATTTCTCCTATCATATCTAAATTTAACACATTTTGGCTTAAATAAAAAAGAGATTAATATAATTACAAAAATTAAAACAAACTCAGTAATTTCCAAGGCATTTTTATACAGAATGAAAAAGGTTGATTCCCCGGCATGCGACTTATGCAATGAATATGAAAACTTGGAACATGTGTTGTTTAAGTGCAGGAAATTTATCTTAGAAAGAGATAGATATTTTAATGCACTGAGAAAGCTGAACATTATTTCCTTTAATTTTAGGAACATTTTAGAGCCAGCAAATCCTAAGCACAAAGGAAAGTGCTATAATCTTCTTATTTATTTTATTAAACAGATAAATATGTTTAATATTCTATAAAAAAAAATATATATATATATTTTCTGAATGAGTTTGCTACCGGAAAAGATTTTGGTAGCAAGAGTATTCAACGGGTGATTTGATCAAACAAGCAAGATATCGTAGAGCAATTTCTCGCGGCCTGGTTTTTTTTTTGGCCGCCAATTTTTGAGCGAAAAAACATTTGAAATCCAAAAAACTAACCTTCCCACCACCCTGTCAAAAAGTACGGTTTCGATTGGTTCATCACTCTGCCCTCAATCAGAAAAGGAACATCTATGGGCTTTCGAAAGACAGCCCTCCGTCGGATGGGATGTTAAGCCGTGTTCCCATGGGTAGGAGAGTCATACCCCGCGCAAGTTAAAGAACATGCTGGATCATTTTGATAGAGGTTTATTGTCAAATTTCCTGATAACTTTAACTTTATAAATAGTAATTTTAAAAATATTTTCCTGCATATCAGATGTTTAGTGCCGTCCCATGGCCGAGTGGTTAGTGCGCTTTGCTACTGATCTAAGGGACCTGGGTTCGAGCCCCGGGTAAGGCATGGATGTATGTATCGTTTTTCTGCTGAGGTCCTGCCATCCTCTCAGACCTTCTACTTTGGCATATAAACTGACAGGCTCCTGTCAGACCTCTGTGGCAAGCAGCTGCTTGAGGGGGTATTTATTATTATTATTGTCAATATCATCTACCAATCCAGTGGGTCCCCCTTCCCCCCCAACATTCTCTGAGCTTCTTCTTGGAAAGGCCATCGTCCGTCTTGGAGCGCCTTAATGGCCTTGACGGGAGACTGCCATTGTTTCCTAACAGTCGTCCAATGGGTGTTCCCCCAACCTTCCCTGACCCCTCGGGGTCCTTGTGACATGGCCATTTATTAAGCTCGCACCACACGGACCCATTTTCCTACGCGCCAATCCCTAAGTGGCTCATATCAACTGTTCCTAATCCCCTTTAATGAGCTTTACACTAGGAACGGCATCGCGACTTGGGGAAATTTGGCGTTCCGTGCTTGTTGGAATTCCAGCCACAATCCACCCTCTCCGCCCGTCCCTTCCATAGCCTTGAGGAGTGTTTGAGGGTTGGAGAAGAACCACGTGGTGTCTTTTGGTGACAAGCGCATGCGCAATGAGGAGATGCTGGAACGTCGGAAAGACTCCGTGTGAACGCAAATCAATTAGTGTTCACAAGCTTAAGCCGGCAAATAGGGTGGGGTTGGTGATTAGCATTGGCGTTTTTTGAGGAAAAACGTGTACGTGTGGAGCGGGCTTTAGCCCATTGTGTACAAAAATGCCGCTCAGAAGTAAAACAACCCAATCCATACGACGGTCTCAACGCTGACCCATTTGGGGCCCGATCCTGAGAACTAGAGATTACGAGCCTGGAGCACTAACGACTGAGCCACCCCAGCCTCTACTTGAGGGTGACAAAAAGCAAGTTCCACTTGAGACTGAAAAATGTCTTCAGCCGGCGCTGCAAGGTATTAGTATCATTTGGAAGGAGGGAGGGACAAAAGGAAAGTTAACAAAAGATCATGAAGGCGCACTTACACTTCGATCTCAAATTTCGAACACAAATCATCTGAATTCGGGCGGGATTAGAACACCCAGCTGAAGTTATTTTTTCCTTAAAAACTGACATTTGTTTGTAATATTGTTTCGTGATCTTTCAACTCAACAACGAAAATTGTTTTTCTGATCAGAGATGACCTGAAAGGGAGGGAAGGAACTTCAATTGTTTGAAGTTCACAGATTGTTTAGAGATTAATGCAATTCTTGATTTAAAAGCGTAAAACATTTTCTTTTCATGGAGATGTCTATGCTTTAGAACATTGATCCATTAATGACCAACCTCCCAGAGTAGAGAAAAAGACGTAGTGATAAAAAGAAAGCCACGGTTCTAAAGTTTTTTGATGTCATCCAGGAACAGAAAAATTGTTTCCCTAAAAACAAGAGAATGGGGATTGCTCGTGTACTACGAGTTGGGCATTTCATTGGGGCTTGGATTGTTCTGCCTCTGATGCACGTAAGTCACTGGTAGGAGGGGGCGGGGGTGGCTCAGTCGGTAGCGCGCCAGGCTCGTAATCTGTAGTTCCCAGGTTCGAGTCCTAGCTGGGTCAGCGTTGAGATTTATCTCCGCAAAATTCCCCGCCCTGCCCACGGTCAGTAGGGGACACCGATGGGCTTAGAAAGGCCGCCGTCCGTCGGATGGGACGTTAAGCCGTGGCCCGTGTGCGGGAGAGTCCATACCCTGTGCACGTTAAAGAACATGTTGGATGGCCTTAACGAGAGGCTACCATCTGTCAACAGCTGCTCCAGTGGGTCCCCTCCCCCATCCTTCTCTGAGGCCTTCGGGGTCCATGTGACCTGGCCATTTAACCCATGGTGTGCAAAAAAGTGCAGCTCAGAGGTAAAACAACCGAACCAACCACTGGTAGGAGAGCTATGCATCAATCCCCTGCGATGATGCATGAACGGCCAGGCCTAGCACCTAATGTCCAATAATACAGGTAAATCGTTATAAAACAAAATACAACCATGAGCACTTTGATGATTACTTTTTAATCCATGGGGGAAGGGGGCTCAGTCGGTAGGGCGCCAGTCTCGTAATCAACAATTCCCAGATTCGAGTCTACTTGGTCCAGCGTTGAAATTTATCTCCGCAAAAACTCCACTCTGCTCCGGTAATAAAGGGGACAACGATGCCGTCCGTCAGATGGAATGTAAAGCCGTAGCGCCGAGTGTGTAAGAGCCGTACCTTTTTTTCGCATTAAAGAACACGCTGGATGGCCTTTATGGGGAGAGGCTACAATCTTTCTCCTAACAGATGTCCAGTGGATACCTTCGGTCGGATGGGATGTTAAGCTATGTTCCCATGGGTAGGAGAGTCATACCCCGCGCAAGTTAAAGAACGTGCTGGATAATTTTGACAGAGGTTTACTGTCAATATCATCTACCAATCCAGTGGGTCCCCCTTTCCCCAACATTCTCTGAGCTTCTTCTTGGAAAGGCCACCGTCCGTCTTGGAGCGCCTTAAAGGTCTTGACGGGATAGTGGGTGTTACTGGGATGTTTAGTGACCTGGCCATTTAGCCCATTATGTGCAAAAATGCCTCTCAGAGGTAAAACACCGAATCCTTAATCCATATTCCTACGCATTGCTAATAAACCAAATTATTTGGAAGACATCTGAATCGGTATTGCAATTTATCATAATTCGTTATTTTTATCAGACTAATTTGCTAAAAAACGTGAGATGTATGCACTCACCTTTTCCCAAAGACACTTCTTAAAATTTAACTCGTACACTTTAAGATATTGAGAATCCCTTACTGTTCATATTATTTTGCCTAGGTTTCGAGTGTAATATAATAGTATGCAGGGTGGCAACGTATCGTACCACATATAAAATAGCACATTTACAACGTGAGTAGGTTAAAAGGTACTGCTTTAACCGTAGAGTGGCTGGTTTTAGATCTTGTTTTTTCAGGTAGGTAATTTGTTCCAGTGGTGTTTTTTTTTGTGGATTGAGCAAACTTACTGGCTTCGATTCACATTTCTCCCTTTCTGCGTCTATTATTTGAACTTCTTTTCGCATCTCATTTAAAAGTCATGTCCAAATGGTGCTTTTTGTCTTCATCAATATTTCATATCAAAAGTAATGAAATTCTTCTCGAAAATGAGGCTAATATTAGTTAATCTGAGCATTTAAATTTTGTTATGAAACATGTGTAGTGAGAGTTGGCTTTAGTCGGTAGGGCGCCAAGCTATATTTCCGCAGTTCCCTCCCCGCCCTGCCCACGGTCAGTAGGGAACACCGATGGGCTTGGAAAGACCGCCGTCCATCGGATGGGACGTTAAGCCGTGGCCCCGTGTGCGGGAGAGCCATACAATGTGCACGTTAAAGAACACGCTGGATGGCCTTGACGGGAGGCTACCATTTGTCTCCCAACAGCCGTTCCAGTGGGTTTCCACCCCCAACCTTCTTTGAGTCTTCGGGGTCCATGTGACCTGGCCATTTAACCCATGGTATGCAAATAAATGCTGCTCAGAGGTAAAACAACCCAAATTCGCAGTTCCCAGGTTCGAATCTGTATTATGTCTGCTTTAAGATTCTATATCGTCTAACTCCAGTTCTTCCCCCGGTGAGAGAGAACTTGGAAAGAATCGATGAGCTTGGAAAGAATGCCATCCATCGAATAGGAAATTAAGCCGTAGCCCTTGTACAGGAGAACCATACTTTCTACACGTTAAAAAATACTCTAGATGATCTTGACTAGAAGCTGCCATCTGCCTCCTAACAGTTCAGTGGACCCATTTCCGCAACCTTCTCTCAGCCTTTGGGATACACTTGGCCATTTAGTTCATTGTATGCACAAAAGAGCCGTCCTGTGGCCGAGTGGTTAGCGCGCTTGGCTACTGATCTAAGGGACCTGGGTTCGAGCCCCGGATAAGGCATGGATGTTGGTATTGTTTTCTGCTGAAGTCCTGCCATCCTCTCAGATCTTCTACTGTGGCATATAAACTGACAGGCTCCTGTCAGACCTCTGTGGCAAGCAGCTGCTTGAGGGGGTATTTATTTTATTTATGCACAAAAGCGCCACTCAGAGTTTGCTTTACCTCTGAGCGGCACTTCGTTTGGCAAAATGGCCAGGTCTCAAAGACCCAAGAGCTCACAGAAGGTTGGATAAGGGGATCCATTGGACAGCTGTTAGGAAACAGATGTACAGTCAAGGCCATCCAGTGTGTTCTTTAACATACACAGGTAATGACTCTCCTGCACGAGGAGCCACGGCATAACGTCCCATCCAAAGGACTGCTGCTTTTCCAAACCCATCTGTGTCCTCTTTCTCATTGAGAGCAGGATGGAGTTTTAGGCGGAGAACGTTGGCATGGGTGAAACTTGAACCTTGGAACTACAGATTACGATCCTAGCGTCTTATCACGCGTCTTACCGACTGAGCCAACTCCTTCCCCAGAAGGTAAAAGTGTCTTGAGAGTTTCACGTTTTAAAGATATAAGTATAGCTCTCAGATATACCGTAGAATCTAGGAAAAAATTTTCTAAAGATAACTCTGTCGAGCATTGCTGAGTTATACACATTATTGCCGACTTTCACATACAACACATCGCAATTTGTTTCCGGATTTTATTATATTAGCCATCTTGTTTTCTACCATATTGCCAATAAACAGGTACAAAAAGTATCGAAGTATACGTTTTATCACTGCCAAATTGTGCTGTTCTCCCGTCATCCACTTTTCTTCAAGTACGTATTAATATTGGGCAAAACTGGACATTAATGTACTGTATATTGAACTATTCCACGCTTTTTTCAATTAATGTGAAACGTTATTAAAAAATGAGCCATTTTTTAGATAAGACAGAAGAATCTGAACATTGACGCCCACAATAAATGGCAAGAAGCTGCACCTCCCCGTTCCTGCATTAGTGTTGAAAGGGTATTAATCTGTGTTTACGAACATTAAGATTATCTGTACTAAACCCCTACTCTCTGTTAAAAAGGACACAGATTGGCTTTGAATTTCCGCCGTCCTTTGGATGAGAGTCCTATTTTGTGCACGTTAAAAAATCCACTATGGATGGCTTGACGGAAGTTCTACCATCTGTTTCCTAACAGCTATCCAATGCATCCCCCTTCTCTGAGCCCTTGAGGTCTTTATGACCTGGGCGTCCACTCAATTATGTGCAAAAAAAAAAAGTTCCACTCGGAAGTAAAACCCTACATGTGTTTTGATGGTACCAGTTGCAGCGATGATATTTTTTTGTGTGTGTTTTAGGAATAATACTTTTATTCAAACTGAATATAGGTATTTAAAAAGTTCAGTCCATAGCTTGACAAACCTTAATTATCAGTTACTTTTAAAGAAAGGACTCTGAAGTTTTTAAACTAAATGGCGAAACTTTTTTTGCACAAAGCCGCTGGAGATGTGAGCATTTCGTACTCCTGAGCCAAAAAGCTCTTGAGAGCAGGCCTGGTCAACCCCCACTGCTCATAAATCATCACTTTGGCTAATTTTTTTCCAATTTTTTGAATAAACTTCTTCAGGTGCATAATACAGACGAGTTCGGGCTTTGTCAGACTCAAAATAGCACAGATGACTTTAGTCTCGGGTTCCGATTACTTTAAATTTAAATTTCTTCTGAATTGTGCGAAAAATTAATATATAAAATATTTTTTATTATAATTTCAACCTTTTAATCAGTCTTTAGTTAAAAACAGGCACCATATGGGTTTTTTTTTTTACGGATCCACTAGGGCCGAGGGTGCTCAATCGGTACCGCGCCTGGTTCGTAATCTACAGTTTCCAGGTTCTAGTCCCGCCTGGGCCAGTATTGAGATTTATAACCGCTAAAACCCACCCTGCCCTCGGTCAGCAGGGGACACCGATGGGCTTGAAAAAGTCTCCATCCGTCGGATGGAACGTTAAGGCGTGGCCCCTGTTCGTGGGAGTCATACCCTGTGCACGTTAAAGAACACGCTGGATGGCCTTGACGGGAGGCTGCCATCTGTCTCCCAACAACTGTTCCAGTGGGTCCCCTCCCCCAACCTTCTCTGAGCCTTCGGGATCCATGTGACCTAGCCATTTAGCCCATAGTGTGCAAAAAAGTGCCGCTCAGAGGTAAAACAACCCAACACGCTGGATGGCCTTGAGAGATGCTACCATTTGTCTCCCAACAGCTATCCAATGGGTCCCTTCCCCCCAACCTTCTGAGCTCTCGGGAGTCCATGTGACCTGGCCATTTAGCCCATTGTGTGCAAAAAAAGTGTGCCGCTCAGAGGTAAAAACAACTCAATAGATTCTCTAGCTTTAATAAATGAATGACTGCGTTTCTACTAGTGTATTTGTAATATTTTTCATTGTAAACATCATTAAAATTTTAATTTGTCATAAAATCATTATAATAAATAATGTATGAATAAAATAAACGATTCGCGATATGCATATTTTTTTGTATATATGTCTTACGATAATCAGAGAAACATTTTTCCCCAAATCAGGACTCGTCATAACTAAATGGTTTTTGCCACTTCATAGTACTCATTAAAATTTTTAATCAAGAAAATATCTTCATTAATGAAAATTATTTCAAAACATTGTGTTTTTGTACCAATCAGTTTAGAAATGAACGATTTTGTTTCCAAGTAGAGAATTTTCTCTTAATGCTCTCTAAGAATGTACTCAAAATTTAGAGTAAAAAGTTATTAATGTTGAATTATTTTTAACGACAACAAAATGCTAATATGTTTGAAGCAGGTATCACTATATTACTGCACTTTTATTAAAATGTTTAAACGTTTAATCAATATCTCCTCACCTTTTTCTGGATTATTCGCAATCATTTATCCCCGGTCCTTTCATTTAATACTACTCTCTGTTATCATAAACCTTCTTTTTCTTCCTCTTGATTTTACTACGTTTCTTATCATATTTCATGTTATATGTTTGTCTCTGTCTGTGCCACTTGTCATGCTGTTTATATGTATCAAATAATTATACATGTTTTTATTTTTGTACTATCCTTAATATTTTTTAATTTCTCAAATGTATTGGGGCATCAAGACACTTGAACATTTAATATCTAAATTTACCTGTACCTTGGTTTTATTAACCCCCTGCATGGAATAAATTATCAGCTAGATGGGGCTCCAAGACATTTCCATAGGAGGTGAGAGACTACCTCCACACGACCTATCCGGTAGATGGATTGCTTGGAGAGGTCTCATTGCATGGCAACCAGATTTCACCCTATCACTCTCCTGCGTAAGGCCGGGGGTGGCTCAGTCGGTACGCATGCCAGGCTCGTAATCTGTAGTTCCCAGGTTCGAGTCCCAGCTGGGTCAGCGTTGAGATTTATCTCCCAAAATTTGCACAGCCCATCTTTCCCCTCCACGGTCAGTAGTGCATTTCCAAAAATTGCAAGCCCATCTTTCCCCCCCCCCCCCACGGTGAGTAGGGGGGGAAAGATGGGCTTGGAAAGGCCACCGTCCGTCGGATGGGACGTTAAGCCTTGGCCCCGTGTGCGGGAGAGCCATACCCTGTGCACGTTAAAGAACACGCTGGATGGCCTTGACGGGAGGCTACCATCTGTTTCCCAAAAGCTGTTCCAGTGGGTCCCCTCCCTCAACCTTCTGAGCCTTCTGGGTGCATGTGACCTGGCCATTTAGCCCATGGTGTGCAAAAAAGTGCCGCTAAGAGGTAAAACAACCCAACTCTCCTGCGCTTTATTTTTTACCCCTATGTTTATTCCTGTGCCCCTTCCCCACAACGATGAAACGTTCGCAAACTACGAGCTAGGATTATTGCAATTGTTGACGGGATTTAAACTCTCATTCTTATTCGGGGAAAGAACTCTTGTGCGATGGGGCATTATCTGTTCTCTGCGAGGAAACCACATAGAACATTGGTAAAAATGAAATGAATGGGTTGGGGGTGGCACAATACTTTAGTAATAAGTTTCCTATTCACAACATTTCAGAGATATTATTGAAAATTGAAATCTAATGTAAAAGACCTTGTGTTTGACTGTATCTGCTAAAAACGAAATCTTCTACATATTCTCAAACACGAGATATACATAAAAAAAAAAGTCCGATCCCAAAATTGATAGATATAATCCCATTACGTTTTTCTTTCAATATAACACACTATCAGTTTTTAGCTATTAGTGGCAATGAATAAAATTAACGATTCGCGATAGTTCTGTTAAGTATAACTTGCACCAAGCAAAAAAGTATTCTAATTCTTCCATAATTTCTAGTTATTTCCGTATGAAATTTTCTGAAAATAAATATTTCATTAACTTTAAAACTCGCTAAATACAATTACAGACTAGTGGATTTACCGAATTTTTTACGGTTTAATTCGTAAATCGGTAGATTTACGAATTCGAGAGCTCTGTCTCTGAATTTGGATCAAGCTTTCGATAGGGCTTTTCAAGTTCTGAAGAGTTGGTGGCAACTACAAAGGAAATATTTTCCATTCAGGGTACTTCCAGTAAATGCTTTGTTGCATAGAGAAGATATTTAAGAATATTTTGTCCAAATCTCTCTAAAGTATATAAGTATAAAGATAATACTCCTCATGTCGCAAGCTTTCGTTTGTCATAAAATTATTCAAAAACGAAACGCCTCGTGGAAGACAGACGACGCTTTGTTATTACATTAGATTGCCGAGTAATTATATAATAGGGTTGATTACGATCAATAGAGGAGGGGGTGCTCAGTCGGTAGCGCGCCAGGTTCTTAATCTGCAGTTCCCAGTTTCGAGTCCCAGCTGGGCCAGCACTGATATCTTTCTTCAAGTTCCCCCTCTGCCCACGGTCAATAGGGGATACCGATGGGCTTGGGAGTCCATCGGATGGAACGTTAAGCCGTGGTTCCGTGTACCGAAGAGCCATACCCTCTACACGTTAAAGAACACGCTGAATGACCTTGACGGGACCAACTATCTGTCTCCCAACAGATGTCCTAGTGGTAATCTGGCCATTAACCCATTGTGTGAAAAAATATGCAGCTCAAAGGTTGCGTAACCTTTGAGCGGCATTTTTTTGCACACAATTAAGATTAAAGCTGACATTCTTATTCGGGGAAAGAACTCTTGTGTGGATGAGGCATTATCTGTTCTCTGCGAGGATACCACGTAGAACATTTGTAAAAATGGGTTGGGTTGTTTTACCTCGGAGCGGCACTTTTTTGCACACCATGGGCTAAATGGCCAGGTCACATGGACCCCGAAGGCTCAGAGAAGGTTGGGGGAGGGGACCCACTGGACAGCTGTTGGGAGACAGATGGTAGCCTCCCGTCAAGGCCATCCAGCGTGTTCTTTAACGTGCACATGGTATGGCTCTCCCGCACACGGGGCTACGGCTTAACGTCCCATACGACGGACGGCGGCCTTTCCAAGCCCATCGGTGTCCCCTACTGACCGTGGGCAGGGCGGAGAATTTTGCGCAGATAAATCTCAACGCTGACCCAGCTGGGACTCGAACCTGGGAACTACAGATTACGAGCCTGGCGCGCTACCGACTGAGCCACTCCCGCCCCTGTAAAAATGGAATGAAAGGGTTGGGGGATAGGTAAAATGAAGAGGTTGGGGACTTTGCAGGCGAGTTTTGCAGTGAAAATTAAGAAAAGTTAGAGAACTGTAAAAAGAATTGAAGGAATTGGCTAATATCTTACCTTTTCTAATAACTTGTATTTGTTTTTTAGGTATCACAGAATTGGTTCAGTTTTTGAACTTGAAGGATGCAGGGTCCCATCAACAGGAACACATTTGACGAAGTGCGCCTCACCTGCCTGCGTCTCTATAGAGATAATACGCACTTATTTTTATTATCAGCCGTTTCCGCTGTATTGATCGAGTGCTTAGAAAAGGAAAAGGCTAGATGTTTGGAGCCTCTCTACCGTGTAATCTTCCCACCATCAATTGTGAAAAGTTATTTTGATGCTAGAGTGCACAAAATAAAAACATCCATGGCAGAGATAACATTTCAATACACCCTACGTAAAAGCGTTATAAAATGGTATGTAGGTTACATCCATCGCCTGCAGTACAATCCAAAAATGTCATCCCAAGGGCACGAAAGTCGCTTGTGGAGAAAACAGCAGCTTCGTTTGGTACAAAGTTTTGAAAAGAAGTCGAGAGCTCTGTCTCTGAATTTGGATCAAGCTTTCGACAGGGCTTTTCAAGTTCTGAAGAGTTGGTGGCAACTACAAAGGAAATATTTTCCATTCAGGGTACTTCCAGTAAATGCTTTGTTGTGTAGAGAAGATAATTAAGAATATTTTGTCCAAATGTTAATGGTACGAAGCTTAAGAAAATAATCACTGTATAGCAAAAATATAACTAGAAATGTCGCAACTAAATCTAAAAGAACTCTGGATAAAATCGACAGAATTAAACCTTAACAACCCTCCGAAGTATTTGTGGAAAATTTTGTTCAAAATAGAACTTGCTGAATGTAACTGGGGAGCCATGTCCAGTGATATAATGTTTATATTCAAATTAAGTAATAGAAGAAAAATAGTGAACAATCATTATACTCTTTTGTCTAGAGAAATTTGTAGTTCACAATGTGTACCAGAGAATTGAATTCGGAAAATTACTGTATTCTATATTTAAAAAAAAAAAGTCTAGTTTGTGTATACAAAAACTTTGCAGGTGAATGTGTGTGTGAGAATGTGTGTGGAGAAATATCCTTAAAAATGGTCTGCAATTATTCAACCAACTATCTTGAACTTAAGAGGCAAACTTTATGGGATTACACAAAGCTTCAATTTTAACTATTGTACAATTAAAAAAGTCTACATTTAGTACAAAAATCTTCTAGCAAGGATTTTTTTTTAATATTTCAAGACAATTTGTTTATGAATGTTGATTTTATACGAAGTTTGTTTTTATGTACCGAAATACTTCTATGTACAGGAGTAAGATTTTTTTGCGAATAATAAATAGTTTTAGTGGTCTATTACAAAGTTATTTTTTTCACTTTACAACACGAAGACATCGAGAAATATTTTATGAAAGCAAATATATTTTGCAATCTGTAGTTAATTTTATGAAAAATTTTAAGGAACATTTAAAATTCGTAGCACATTATCTTAAATTTTCTAATGTAACATATACAGAATATGTCTAACTAGTTAACATTTTCTGTCCTCTAGATCAGGGCTTCTTAAACTTTTTCCACTAGCGACCCCTTTTCGCCCGAGAAATTTTTACGCGAACCCGGTTTATAGGTATATAAAATAGGTATACAGATCAAACTTTTATTGATAATAAATCGTAAAGAAAATTATTTTAAAACAATTCTTTGGTATACATATTATTTAAACATTTATTAAAGACTAAAACAAATTGTTATTCTAATGAAATGGATGTGCTTGGTTATTTTTACATAAAGAATTAAATTTTGGCTGAATATTTGACACTGCAGGACGTAGAGCATCTTCAACGTTTTCCAGAGTTGATCGATATTTTCATTTTATAATCGTAAAGTCTGAGAACTCCGCTTCGCATAAATACGTAGTACAAAATGGGAAAAGTATGATTAGGGCCATTTCAGAAATTGTTGAAAATTCTGTCCTAATCCCAAGCCAAAGACGATTTTTTTTTTTAGTAAACTCGAGTTTTAAACCTATGTCACTTGATAACTCGGCAAATTCTTCTTTTAATGGCAGATGACTGACGTTTTTGATTTCAATTGAGTATGGTTTATGAACCCAACTTAGTTTTTCAGAATCAAAATTTACACGAACAAATGAAAGTATTTCAAAAGGGAAGTATTTCTGAAACTGTCTCCAGGCACTTCAGATGATAAATTATAACTCTTACAATTTAATCTTTGGGAAGGTTATTTTCAATTGTAAAATAATCTGTAGCTGTAAGCATTTCTATAGAACCATTTTCCACCCTATTCTTCAATATGTTAATTGTTTTTGTAAAACTTTCAATTTTATCTTTTAACATAAATATGTTAAAATTTTTTCCTTGATTTTTTTTTTTTTCCTTGATTTTTTTCCTTGATTTTGTTTAAATCGTTGAGTTTTTCGAAAATATCCGACGAATAACAGTTTTGAAAGCCATAAGTCATTATGAAAAAAATTAACAAAATCGGATTTCTGCTCAATCAAAAATATAACTTAATCTTTCAGTTTCAGTAATCTATTTAAACTTCGTCCTCTTGAGAGTCACCTTACCTCTGCATGTAGTAAGCTTTTGTAATCGGAGTCCATATCTTTGCAAAGGTTTGAAAACAAACGATTGTTAAGGGCACGGCTTTTAATGAAGTTAATGATTTTGATAGTATCGCGAAGCACAACATCTAACTCTGGTGATATTTGTTTGGCTACGAGTGCCTCTCGATGGATCATGCAGTGAGTAAAAGTGATATGTTTATTGCCACCAGCTTTAACTTTTGCAACAAATCCAACATTCTCGCCCATCGGTGCTCCAGCACCGTCTGCGTCTCCAACGCAATTTTTCCACTGTAAACCTTCTTTTCTGAAAAATTCATCGAATGTAGAAAGTATGCGAAGAGTGAAATCGACGAATGTAGAAAGTATGCGAAGACTCTGCCGCATTTTCATCAGTATTTTTACCTCTTGTTTAAATTTAGCCACTTATCCATAATCCAATACAATCCAAAGATGTACTATTTTGATACTTACGTGCTGAGGAATGACGGTAGGAAAATATTAAGTCTTTATTTTCCGCAATTAAACTATTACGTTTTTATAAGAGCAGAAAACTTTACATGTACAGACAAAACAATGCTAATCATAAAATACAATAAACTCGAATCCGAGCCAAGGTGTTTCTGGCAGCGTCGTTGACGTTGCGTGGAGTGATGGCATGCGCAGTTCAGTGCGCATGTTGTGTGTTAAGAACAAGGCTGCAGAGAAGTCGCGCTGCCAGAAACACCTCGGATTCATTATGTGTTTCATTTTCAATTTTTGGTCGCTGCGCGTTTATAAACCTTTTATTGTTGCCAATTTTTTCGCGACCCCGACATCCGATTACGCGACCCCATTATATCAAAAATAATAAGTAATAAAAAAACCAATATAAATTTTCTAAACCTTATTAAATATTTAAGAAATTTAACGGAGCATTGTGGCCGTACTTGTTGGGCAATAAGAATAGAATGAGTAAGTTGAAATAATGCAATAATAATTGCAAATAAAATGAATAATGCAATAATAATTGCAAATAGAATTACTTGATATGCAAATGTTCAACTTACTTTGAATATCAAGTAAAGTAATATAAGTTGACGAAAAATTATAAGGTGGATTACAGATATTTAAAATTTCAAGTAAAAACCTGATTTTGTTCGCGGGTTACAAAAATCATTGTGCGGGCCGCTAGTTGGACAGCGCTGATCTAGAGCATTTCTTCTTAAACTATGGGTCGCGACCCATAGCGAGCCATGATGAGGTTAGACTCCTTTGTCTAACCTCATCATTATTTACAAGGTCAAACCACCTAATGGCCAAGATACTGCTTAAGCATCCATAATCAAAGGCATCAAACTTCCTGTTATCTTGTTTACGAAGGGTCCAAATTTCATTACTATAACTAACTTTAGAAAGGTCCAAACAATTATACAGACTAATTTTAGTCTTTAAATGTATAGGCCTATTTTTTCACACTCTCTCAACGGAAGAGCAAACTATAATGAAATTAATTTACAGTATCACATATTCGATATATAAATCAATGCGTGTCTTTCAAAATTCCGTTCCTATTTGTTCCATAAAGTGATATCAAATAGATTAAATGGAATTGTAGTTCGCTCAGTTGGTAGCGCACCAAGTTCCTAATCTGATGTTTCCAGGTTCGAGTCCTAAAGGTGCCTGTTTTGAGAGTTTTCTCCCTTAACTTCCGTTCTGCTCATGGTAAGAAAAGTAACTTCAATGGGCTTGAAAAGGTATTCGTCTGTCGGATGGATCGTTAGGCCGTAGTCTGTTTGGATGAGAGCCATACCCTTTGTATATTAAAAAGCACGCTGGATGGCTTGAAGGAAGGCATCACCTGTTTGTTAACACGCCAACAAATAGGATGTGGATGGGGGTTGGCATCGGCGTGCCGTGTAAGAAAATGTGTGTATGTGGAGGGCCTTCTCTGAGTCCTCGGGGTCCTTCTGACTTGAACATTTTGTCCATTGTACCGCAAAAGGGCCACTCAGGGATAAAACAACCCAATCTAAGTAGATTGAAAGTACATAGAGCTAAAGAAAATTTATAATAAATCCTTAGCCTGTGGTACCAAAGATAATTCGTCAGGTCTAAAGAAAATATTTCGTTACCTTGTAGGACACTACTTTTTTGCAAATGCACACTGCTATGCTTTCAATATTCTGTTTATTAATTGGCCTAGTGAAGTGTTTTCGATAATAATTGACCTTTCCGTAATGGTCTACGAAGAGCTTTAAAGGATAACTCTCAATTTTAAGGAAAAAATTCCTTAATATGCCAGTAAGTCTCGTGTTGGAAGATGACCTATATAAGGATCTTGGAATAAAAATGACATTGATTGACCATTGTCCGAGATGTAACAAACTAAACTTTCATAAAACTATATTTCGATTTTATCTTCAGTCACCAGTACAAAGATCAAGTACAGATAACAAACTGTTATAAAAATAACAGCACCCTAAGAACCGGAGCTAGGATTGTCCGGAGTACAGAGACAGGTGATCTGAGTTCTCAGGATATAGGCCATCACTGGGCTTGGGAAGACCATTGTTCGTTGGATGGGACTAGGCACAGATATAGAATGATTTTTTTTTGGGGGGGGGGGGGGAACAAGTGCAGCAATCGAGCCTGAAAAAAATAAAAGCCCCCACATCTCTTACTTTTTTTCAGGTGCCAACAGACTGGATTTCCATTGCAGTATAATACTTTCCCCTCCATTTTATAGGCCTTTAAGAAATAGGACTTCATGAAATATGCACAAAATTGATAATTTTTTGCCTTCATAGCCCTTACTAGCATTCTCAAAGGTAGGGGGACATGGATATCCCTCTAGATCCAGCCTTGAATAGGACGTCAAACCATGGCCCACGTATACAGAAGAGCTCTATTCTATGAACGTTAAGAACGTGCTAAATGGCCTGTAAGATTCAGAGAACGACTGGACAGAGAGGAGATAAATCTAAAACTTACCAGAGTTAGGACTCGAAATGAGAAGATAAATCTAAAAGCTAGCCAGAGTTGGGAATCGAAATGAGAAAATCAGGTTAAAGCCTGCGCGTCACTGACTGAGCCATCCTCGATCCATCAGCTTCTTAATGCATGCGAAATTGTTAAACAAAAAAGGTGGATAACCTCCATCCAAATATCGAAACGTAGAAGCAGTCATCTTTAACCCTACTTGAAGTTCAGTCTTTAATTTTGGGAAAATGTTTGGAGGTCTCTGGCATGTTTGCAATATTTTACGCAGGCTTCGGATGCAAAATAATGATCGTTTTAGATGGCAACACATAATAAAAGTCTCTGTTCGAGGGTAACACTCTACGTGTAGTTAAATTTTTTACTGAGTAGTACAATTTTAACTGTGTACTGTTGAGTTTTAACTGTGTGATGTTGAATTTTAACTCTGTAGTGTTTAATTTTAAGAGTAAATCTGTTCAATTGTAACTTTAGAGTCACTAATATTTTGAATCCCTTTTTAGAGGTAAGCAATGAATGTATTTAATTACTGTTTTAACTCGAAATTAGTATATTATCTAAATTTATGACCTAACTTGTATTTACATTAATATCTGCAGTGTTATAGATGGTTTGATGTAGTTAAAAAAATTTTTAAAAAGTTCAAAAGAAAATTTACCTCTTTTGGCAAAAGAAATAAATTGAATCAATCTTGGGGATTATTCCCCAAGATTTGAAATCCCGGAAGGTATTTCATTTTTCAGAGGGAAGGTAATATTCCAAGATAGTTGTTTAAAGAAACAAACTATAGAGTTGGGGAGGGGTTAATAAACTGACAATGGCAATCGTAACTAGCTCATCAATTAAGAGAAAGACTGAGTGAGAAAGTTAATAAAATGCGTGCGTATCGTGTAGGGCAGTGTTTGATAAGCTATCCCAGGTCTGACCGTTTAGCTGAATGTCCGCATAGAAAACCGAAATGGAATGGCGGGCCACCGAAGAAATATGTAATCAGTAACGTGTGAATAACCAAAGCAAAAAACTAAAGTGAAACGTAAACAATATAATTTTAAAAAGTAAATTTTACTTTTTAATACAATATAATTTTAAAAAGTAAATTTTAAAAAGTAATTTTAACCAAAGCAAAAAACTAAAGTGAAACGTAAACAATATAATTTTAAAAAGTAAATTATTTTAATGAGAATTCACGTCGCCTAAGTTGGAGCTTTTGTCCATTGCACGTTCTTTTTCAAATTTGGCACCAGTAGTTCGCGGGCCGCACAAAAAAAAAATGTGACGGGCCGTAATTATCCCAGGACTGAGCTATCCCATGAAGCAAATAAGGTTGTAACATAAACCCCATAATCCAGAGAAGGTGATGGTTTGTGCAATCTGTAGCGTGCCAGGCTCGTTATAACCATGCCTGTGTTGAGATTAGCCGTCCCATGGCCGAGTGGTTAGCACGCTTGGTTACTAATCTAAGGGACCTGGGTTCGAGCCCCGGGTAAGGCATGGATGTGTGTTGTTTTTCTGCTGAGGTCCTGCCATCCTCTCAGATCTTCTACTATGGCATATAAACTGACAGGCTCCTGTCAGACCTCTGTGGCAAGCAGCTGCTTGAGGGGGTATTTTTTTTTGTGTTGAGATTTATCTCCGCTAAAACTCTCTAAATGGTATTTAGGGAATTTCTTGCTCATTGTATCCATTATGTGAAAAGAAAAGTGTCCTCAGAAGTAAAATTCGATTCATAAAGTGTATGGCGTTAGCACAGAACTACTCAATTTTCCAAGAGTACATTTTCTTTGGTAAATTAATGGATCGGACGGGAACAACTGTACCTTCCTCGTATAAGGCATGGAAGTTTCTTGTGTTTTTCTTCTGAACTCCTCCTTGAAGTCACCGATGGGCTTGGAAAGGCAGCCGTCCGTCGGATGGACGTTAAGCCGTGGCGCCGTGTGCGGGAGAGCCATACCTGTGCTCGTTAAAGAACACTCTGAATGGCTTTGACGGGAAACTACCATCTGTCTCCAAACAGCTGTTCCAGTGGGTCCCCTCCCCCAACCTTCTCTGAGCCTTCGGGGTCCATGTGACCTGGCCATTTAGCCCATGGTGTGCAAAAAACTGCCGCTCAGAGGTAAAACAACCTAACCTCTTTGAAGATCTTATGTATGTCGTATTATACTAACACGCTGTTTGTGAGAGATTTGCGACAAGCAGCTGCCTGAAAAGTATTTGTCTTAGTGGTCAGATAGAGGTAGAGAGAGAGAAAAAATGAATTTTCTCTACCTGGTCTCGTAGTAAGCGTGAATGATTACTAAGATTGAAGGGCATGTCGTCGTTGTCAGTTGTGCGAGAAAACAGGACAAGCCTAATATAGCTTCTAGGTTGTTTGCCCTTTGTGCACTTTCTTCCTTTTAAAAAAATTACTCCAATGGTAAATTATTTTTAAATGAAATGTTTTATTAAAACTCTAATTATATTTCTTTTGTTTTCTGCCATTCTTTTCGTGTTTACAATATCTCGTTTTCGAGACTTTTTTATATTTTGTCCATTAGACACAATATTTCGTTCTCGAACCACCATTTGAATAGCACTAAAGCAATGTGAATTCTCATAGTCTGGTAATGGCGGACATTGTATTCTCAATGGAAATAGGAACTTTTGATTCATATGACCATTTATTTAGTCTTCTAATATCAGGAGGAACACGATATTTTATATTGACTCCAAAGGAGAATATTAATACAATAATAATTACGTATTAACTACAAAAGGAATAGGGGCGGGGTGGGCTCAGTTGGTAGTGCGCCAAGTTCGTAACCTGAAGTTCCCAGGTTCGAGTCCCACAAAGGTCATCGTTGAGATTTATCTCTACCAAATCCTCGCACTGCCCTCGGTCAGTAGGGGACATCGATGGACCTGGAAAGGGCGCCATCCGTCGGATGGGACATTTTCCTTGGCTCCGTGCACAGGGTTTAGCTCTCTCGCACAAATTAAAAAAAAAAAAACGCTGGATGGCCTGAACGCTGGAGGCGGCACTTACCTCCCCCCCTCGGGATCGAGTAAAAATTCCACAAATTATAATCGTAACAACTGAAACGTAATTATTATGTACGAGTTTTTGTATTGATGCAATACTGTATTCTATAATCTACTTGTGAAAAAAAAACCTAACAAAATTGAATAATTAAATAAAAATTTATTGGTGTAATTATTTGTCTTCAAGCTTTGCCCCTCGTGGAAAATTTTCTGCGGACGCCCATGCTACCAACTTACTGAACTCTTAAATCTATATTAATGAAACTTTTCTGCTCCCCCCTCAAATAATATAGGGTATTTCAGCTCCTCCCACTTAATATCTATAGGTCTCAAGTATTCCAAGAAATAAAGGTTATAATATCGCGATATTTTAATTTAATATCCAAAATTCTTTTTATATAGTTATCGATTTTAGAAGAAATGCTGTTTTTAGGCAAACGGGATTAGACCTACCTGCTTCGATAAAAAAATCTGTCTATTGTAGGCGGTAATCAATACGTCGTGAATTTTAATACTTAAGAAAAATTTTATTGAAGATGGATGATATAGATTTTATCTTAATCCCGATTTTAAAGGAGTCAGCATTTAAAGGATATTAGTAAGTGCCAGTCCTAAGAAGAAGAAAAAATGACTAATATTGACAATTTTTTTACGAGAAATAATAAAGTATTTAAAAACATTTGAATATCCAAGTTTATACAATTGGTGGAAAAGTTCTGTTCATTTGGGTAGCGCGTGCTTGGTTCGTAATCGCAATTCAACTTCGAATACTACTTGTACCAGCGTTCAGATTTATCTGCATCAAAAGTACATCCTATTCGTGATCTGAAAGAACACCTATGGACGTAGAAAGCACGTCCGTTGGATGGGACGCTAAACCGAAACCCCGTGTGCAGGGAGCCATTACTTGTGTACTTTAAAGATCACTGTGGTCAACCACACAGGGTCCTGGTGCTGACCATATAAACCCACTGGACTGGATTGAATTATGGCTCTGAGCTTGATTATGGATCCTGAATTTGCTGCAATGGTGGGCTTCTGTAGAGTGAAAATCTTCCGCTGTGTTTTCTGCTTTTGGGTTGACAGCCCCAAGTGAATAGATTCACAGGATATGTTTATCAGCTGGTGGATAATCCTAAGCAGAGGTCATCGCAGGCACCTGAACTCTTTGCTTCTACTGGCATCGTCAAATTCTACATTAGAGGAAGTCTTCCAGTGTAGATGGCTTCAGCCTTTAGTGGTGGGGGAACGGGTCTTTGCCCCATATCTGCGATCAGGGGGCTGTTTGATATTGTCTGCATTCCCTCTCTCAATAAACAGTTTCTTTAAACATCCCACTAACCATTCTCTCCATAGGTAGTTGGAATGTGAAGACTCTGCACAGAGCTTATTCTCTTGATGTCCTCACACAAGAATTCCACCATTATAATTTAGATATTCTCGGCTTGCAAGAGACCAGATGGACAGATAAAGGTCAGATTCTTAAAAATAATCTTAAATTTCTCTTTTCAGGGAGGGACGACAATAAGCATCACCAAGGCGTGGATCTGCTTCTCAGCAGACACGCTAGTGATGCTGTTCTAGGATACGAGTGCATTAATGAAAGGTTTCTTACAGCAAAATTTCAGACAAGCGTTAAAGACCTGAATGTTATCTGCTGTTATGCCCCCACTGAGGATGCTGATGAGGATGAGAAGGATAGCTTTTATGAACAACTTCAGGATATTTTGAATTCTGTCAAGAGAGGAGATATTACCCTTGTTCTAGGTGACTTCAATGCCAGAGTTGGTACTGACTCTGACCTTTGGCGAGGAGTAATAGGCCCTTTTGGTATTGGGAGCTGCAATGGGCAACATCTTCTATAGGTAAGTAAACTCAATGGTTTCAGAATAACTAACACTTATTACAAACACCACGACATACATTAAGTATACATGGGTTTCACCTGATGGGCTGCATAAGAATATGATTGATTATATATTAACAGCAAATGGGCTAGTTCTGTTAAGAATACCAGGTCATATAGGGGAGCTGAAATTGGATCTGATCATTACCTTGTTAAAAGTGTCTTGCAACTTAAACTTAAAAAGTGTTGTGCTAGGGTTAATAATTTTACCTTTAATTCTGAAGCTCTGAAAGACCCAGTTGTAGCTAAAGCTTACCATGATAGGTTACTTAATCATTATGACAGTCATGGTTTGCTTACTACTGAAGTTTGGGAAGAATGGGACCATTTTAACAGGCTTTTTTGGACACTAACAGTACTCTTTTAGGGAAAAAGGGGCAGAGGAGGCAGAATTATGTGAGTGATAAGGCACTTGAGCTTATTTCGGAAAGAACTGCATGAATGTTCTTAATCAAAACCCTACTAGTCCTAATAGAAAGCATTACAGAGAACTTAATAAACGAGTGAAAGATCAGTTAGCTGCTAATAAGAATCTTTGGCTTGATGGTTTGGCTGACAAAGCCGAGGAAGCAGTTAGACAGCACAACAGCAGAGAGCTGTACCAGATAGTTAATGTTTTGTGTGGTAGAAAACGAACAGGTATACAGGGATTGAAGGATAAACAAGGTAAAGTTAGAGAAGGTGAGGATTCTGTCATGGCTAGGTGAGCTGAGCATTTCAGTGATATTCTAAACAATGCGGTTAGTTCTATTCTCATTGTTTGCATTGATGATAGATGCACTGGTGACTTTAATGTTGGCCCTATAACACAATCTGAAGTTATTTTGGCTCTTTCTAAACTTAAACTTCATAAATCCCCAGGGGTGGATGAAATTACTACGGAAATGCTTAGAGCTGGGAATGTTTTGGTTACCACTTGGATAACTGAAATTCTGAATATCTTTTATAATAAAGGCATGGTTCCTAAGGATTTTACCAGAGCTATTGTTATTTCTATTTTCAAAAAAGGTGATCGCAGTTCTTGTGATAACTATAGGGGTATCAGCCTACTCTCTGTTCCAGGGAAAGTTCTTTGCACGATTCTGCTTAATAGAATTAGGAATCTGGTTGACAGGCAATTGCGTGATGAGCAATGTGGATTCAGAAGTGGTAGGGAATGTGTAGATCAGATGTTTTCACTTAGGCAGTTTCTTGAGAAATGTTTATAGTTTCAGAAACCTTTGGTTGCTAGCTTTGTTGATTTCAAAAAGGCTTTCGACTCTGTTGATCGTCATGATTTGTGGTTGATTGTGAGATCATATGGTATACCAGACAAGTTAACATAATGAAAGCTCTCTCTCTCTATAATAACACCGAGTCGTGTGTGAGAGTTGGTAAGGCTTGTAGCAATTGGTTTAGCATTACTTCTGGTGTTCGACAAGGGTACATTTTGCCTCCTTTTCTCTTTAGTTTGGTTATTGATTGTTATGCGAAATTCACTTCAAGGGAAAGATTCTGGCCTTAAATGGGCTGGAGATACGAAAATTTCTGATTTAGATTATGCTGATGATTTAGCCCTTTTGGCAAATGATGTTGATGAGATGAACTTTCATTCGAGCTGTTGACGAAACTGGTAGTAGAGTAGGTTTGGTTATAAACAGAGAGAAACTAAAGTAGTGAAAATTGGTCAGGGAGGCTGTGATTCGATTAATCTTAATGGTTGCGGTCTTGAGCAGGTGTCAGTTTAATTATCTTGGGAGCTATGTAACAGATAATGGTGATGTGCGGCATGAGATTAACAGACAAATAGGGATTGCTGCCCGGACTTTTAAGAATCTATGAAGAGTGTGGAGAAATAGGTATATACACCTAAAGACTAAAATTAGACTGTATAATAGTTTGGTTCTTTCTAGGGTTAGTTATGGTAGTGAAACTTGGACACTTTGTAAACAAGATAACAGGAAACTAGATGCTTTTGATTCCAGATGCTTACGCAGTATCTTGGGCATTAGGTGGTTCAACTGTGTAACTAATGATGAGGTTAGTCAAAGGAGTTTGCAACCCCCTTTAAGCAGCATATTGTGCAGAGAGAGACTCCGTCGGTTTTACCATGTTGCCCATATAATTATAGATTGACGAATAGGGTTATGAACAGTGTGTCTAAAGGCCTCAGAAAGAAGGGGAGACCTAGGATGCGGTGGGCAGACAATATCAAACAGGACCTTGTTAGAATTGGTGTGTAATGGCCAGATGCAGTAGATGTAGCTCAGGATAGACTTGCTTGGAGAACTAAATTGCACGGTCTGGTTGGACCTCCGTAGTCCATGGCTGCTTGAGGAGGAGGATGTGCGAGTGCGCGCTCCCATTGTGTGCAAAAAAGCCGCTCAGAGGTAAAACAACCCAACCCCAAATACCTATCGGAAGTTGATTAAAACTTCATATAAATTCTTACGGCTGTTTAGTACTGAAACTTCCATAAATGTTTCATCAAATAATCATTCAGAATTTTAAATGTAGATTTGAAGATTTTATTCACATCCTTAGTTAATAATCCCCCCCCCCCCATAATATATTTTCGAAATTGCGAAGTATCTAATTTGAAATTTCACTGATATACATGAATGATTAGTTATTTCTTGTGTAGGTAGTGCAAGTCTGAAATTATTAAAGCGCTTGCTTTTCTGCTAATTTTAGACTTTGATCCCAGGAGGTCACGGATTCTTATCCTACCAGGCTCAAAACAGCACTTCCAGTAAAATTGGTAATAAGTGTAAATTTACTGTATTTAATTTTTCTGCATTATTTTCAGTCATTTCCACTTTAAATTCATTGCATTTGCATTGTGCAGGTATCTTGAAATTTGACTATTCTCTTTCGCTGAAAAGATGGCACATGAAGTTTTGTTCCGAGCTATCAAAATAATGGAAATCAATCATGAGATCTTTGGTAAAATGATTAGAGACCTAGTGAAATTCTCTGCTTTCAACAAGACAACATGTAAAAGTTTGAAGGAAAAAATGCACTTTTTCCTACGTCCATATGATTTTGGGAAAGAACGTGATAATATAAAACTGATATTTAACTCCAAAATGGATTATTTCAATTCTGAAGCGGTAGATCTGGTTATGCATTACATAGAACGTATGATAGATATAGAACAACGATGTAAATATTGCATTGACATGATTAAAAAGGTGATATTTGATAATAAATTTTTTCCACGCAACCGCGTAAGCCCTTTCGATGCAATACATAAAAATTTAAGTAAAATTGTGTCTGAGCCTAAAGATATTCCTGATAATTTGCAGATAAATCTTGAAAGGACTTTCGGATTGTTTGAAGGACATGAAAGAAATATGCTTGAGGGTTTAAATGAAATTTCTCAGACCAGAGAACAAAGAGGTCATCTTAATGGCTCGAAATCACTTACAGAAAAAGTGACAAGAATCCGTTCTGAAAGTTTCTTGAATCCTTCAAAGATGTCGGGAGTCATTCGCAATGGTCTTGAGACTACGGGAATTTCGAAAATCTCTCCCAAAAGGACAAATGGTCTCACAGGAACAACTTCAGGAATCTTTCTCAATGGCCTTGAGACTTCTACAGGAAAATCGAGAACCCATCCCAAAAGTACAAATGATCCCACAAGAACTTCGGGAATCGATCTGAAGAATTTTACGGGAAAAGGATTGGGAGCCCATAATGCAGGTGCCATGTGTAGTAGAGGACAAGCGAAGGGAGACCCCAACATTACTATTGGAGAAATGTCTGGATTACAGAATAAAAATCCAAAAATGCTTACAGGAGCACCAGGAGTCAAACGTGAAGGCCACATGGTTCAAATAGAAGAATCATCAAGAATCCATTGCAAGGGCACAAAATCTCCTAAAAAGGTTTCTGAAAGGAATCTTGAGGATTCCAAAATTTCTAGAAGAGAAGTGTCAGTCCAGTGCAATATCCCAGAGACTTCTGCAAGACAAGCATCAAGTGTTCAGACTGACGATATACGGTCACTTACTGGAGAACTGTCAGTCCATCACGAAGGCTTCAAAATACTTAATGGAAAAGCAACAATTCCTTCTACAAGCCCCAAGAAACCATTGGAGAAAATGTCTGGAGGAAAAGTGTCAAGGATCAATCTTGAAAAATCAAATGATACTACAGAAAAAACTTCAGGAGTAGGATTTAAGGGGGTCAAAAATTCTACAGGGAAAGCATCCAGAGTCAATCTTGAAGAAGTTAAGAGACATACGGCAAGAGCAACAGGAGTCGTCCATCAGAGCAAAAAGACTAATATAGGAAAAACAAGAGTAGAGAGTAAGATCTGCGAAACACTTATGCGAGAAACAGGAGTCCATCATAAGGAGCCTAATGATTCTGTAAAGAAAGCATCAGAAATCTGTCCTGTAGGCTCCAACACTTCTACAAAAACATCTGTAGTTTATCTTGAACGTTATGAGAAGCCTACAGGCGAAGCTCCAAGAATATGTTCTCAAGCCATAAAATCTCCTAGAAAAGTTTCAGATGTTCATCATACTACTAAAATGCCTCTAAGAGAAGCATCAAGGCTCCAGGGTAAGGCCTCCAGATCTACTGGAGGAGAATTAACAATGCTGCACAAGATACCCAGAACTACTACAGAAGCACCAGCTAATCAATACAAAAATATTAGAGAACACGTAGGAGAATCGTCAGAAATTCGAGAGTGTCCCAAGACTCCTTCAGGAAAAGCATCGGGCATCCAGATTGAAGACCACATATCTCGTACAGGAGAAAAGCCAAGAGTTCAGCTTGAAAGTTCCAAGACTCTTACAGAAGAAGAATCGGAACTTCAACATGAAGACGTCAAAATTCTTGTGGGAGAAGAATCTGGTATTAAGAGAGAGATTAGTAGACAACACGCTACAGAGTCAGGAGTCCAGTGCAATATCCCAGAGACTGCTATAAGACGAGCATCAGGTGTTCAGAGTGACGATATACGGTCACTAACTGGAGAATTGTCAGTCCATCACGAAGGCTTCAAAATACTTAATGGAAAAGCAACAATTCCTTCTGCAAGCCCCAAGAAACCATCTGAGAAAATGTCTGCAGGAAAAGTGTCAAGAATCAATCTTGAAAAGTTAAAGGATCCTGTAGCAAAAACTTCAGGAGTCGGATTTAAGGGCCTCGAAAATTCTACAGGGAAAGCATCCAGAGTCAATGTTGAAGATACTAAGAAACCTACAGGAAGAGCAACTGGAGTCGTCCGTAAGAGCCTAAATACTAATATAGGAAAAACAACAGGAGTACAGAGTAAGATCCGCGAAACACTTGCACAAGAAGCATCAGGAGTCTACCATGAGGAGCCTAATGTTTCTGTAAATAAAGCATCAAAAATCAATCCTGTAGGCTCCAACACTTCTACAAAAATATCTCAAGTTCAGCATAAGCATTATAAAAATCGTACTGGAGAAGCTCCAAGAGTCTATTCTGAAGTCCTAAAAACTCCTATAAAAAAAGTTACAGATGTTCATCATACTACTAAAATGCGTGTAAGAAGAGCAACAAGATATACTGGAAGAGCATTAACAGTGCTGCACAAGTCACCCAAAATTCCTAAAGAAGCACCAGCTATTCAGTACAAAAATGTTGGACCACTCGTAGGAGAATCATCAGAAGTTCGAGAGTGTCCCCAGACTCCTTCAGGAAAAGCATCGTGCATCCAGATTGAAGACCACACAATTCGTACAAGAGAAATGCCAACAATTCAGCTTGAAAGTTCCAAGCCCCTTACAGAAGATGAATCAAAACTTCAAAGTGAAGACGTCAAAACTCTTGGAGAAAAATCTGGCATTAAGAGAGATAGTCGACAACACGCTACAGAACTGTCAGGAGTCCAGTGCAATATCCCAGAGACTGCTGTAAGACAAGCATTAGGTGTTCAGAATGACGATATACAGTCAGTTACCAGAGAATCGTTTGTCCATCACGAAAGCTTCAATGGGAAAGCAACAATTCCTTCTGCAAGCCCCAAGAAATCATCTGCAAAAATGTCTGCAGGAAAAGTGGCAAGGATCAAGCTTGAAAAGTCGAAGGATCCTGCAGCAAAAACTTCAGAAGTCGGATTTAAGGGCCTCGAAAATTCTACAGGGAAAGCATCCAGAGTCAATGTTGAAGATACTAAGAAACCTACAGGAAGAGCAACTGGAGTCGTCCGTAAGAGCCTAAATACTAATATAGGAAAAACAACAGGAGTACAGAGTAAGATCCGCGAAACACTTGCACAAGAAGCATCAGGAATCTACCATGAGGAGCCTAATGTTTCTGTAAATAAAGCATCAAAAATCAATCCTGTAGGCTCCAACACTTCTACAAAAATATCTCAAGTTCAGCATAAGCATTATAAAAACCGTACTGGAGAAGCTCCAAGAGTCTATTCTGAAGTCCTAAAAACTCCTATAAAAAAAGTTACAGATGTTCATCGTACTACTAAAATGCGTGTTAGAAGAGCAACAAGATTTACTGGCAGAGCATTAACAGTGCTGCACAAGACACACAAAACTCCTAAAGAAGCACCAGCTATTCAGTACAAAAATGTTGGACCACTCGTAGGGGAATCGTCAGAAGTTCGAGTGTGTCCCAAGACTCCTTCAGGAAAAGCATCGGGCATCCAGATTGAAGACCACACAATTTGTACAAGAGAAATGCCAACAGTTCAGCTTGAAAGTTCCAAGCCCCTTACAGAAGATGAATCGGAACTTCAACGTGAAGACGTCAAAACTCTTGTGGGAGAAAAATCTGGTGTTAAGAGAGAGATTAGACCACAAGCTAGAGTACTATCAGGAATCCAGTGCAATTTATCCACTACTCCTATAGGAGAAACATCAGGACACAAATTTGAGGACCTCAATACTCGTACTGGAGAAGTGTCGACAGTTCGGCTTGAGATTTGCAACACTCAAACAGAAGAAACATCTGGCCACCAGACTGAAGGTCCTAAAGTTCCAACAGAGGAAGTTTCTGGAGACCAGGCTGAAGAACCCAATATTCCAATAGAATATTTGGGGCTGTAGGTCGTAATATTTCAACGGAAGAAGCATCAGAAATCCAACCTGAGCTCCCGAATAATTCTACATCATGGTAGGATCATAGTTCTAAAGACTAGTTAAAGTACCGGGAATTCATTGCGATGGATTCAATACTCTCAATGAAGTATTAGAAGCTTAGCATGAAATCCTAAGAATACCAAAGTTAAAGAACTTCGAAGTTCGTGATTCCTGAAACACTCCAGTTTCTTGGTTGTTTCTAAGTATAGAGCTTCGCTCCATCCCTATTGATGTTATTGTACACCAGCTGGGAAGAATAATTGAAATTTCCTTTATTTTCAAGAAATATTTCGTTCTTATTTAACATGCAGTAGAAATGTGTATGATTGTTAACGAGTAAGTAAAACCGAAAGGTTTCGAGATTTAACAGCTGAAGAGAATTTCCAGTAAGGGGATGAAAATTCGGTTTCTTTTAAATACTCAATCAACACAAACTTAACAGAATTCAACTTTAGCTGAAGGACAAAACGGCAGAAAGAAAATTTTTCTCTAAAGCAATATTGGATTAGAATTCTGAATGTCTCATCAATTGGTGTAATGCCCAATACAGATTTGAAATTTCTTTATATACAAAGATTGTCAAAGTTCAAGAACTGTCTCCTTACCGATACTTCCTGCATTCGGAATATTTCTCTTATTGAAGAAAACATCTGAGGATTCATCTCATCATTCTATTGTTCTTAGAAGAGTGTCATCAATTTTGGCCATTGCATTATTTTAAGAACATCTTGAAATAGAGAACTTTTAGAAATTTAAATTCTTTAAACATTGATCGCACAAATTATGAAGGCTTAACTCTTACCCTTTTTTTTTTAAGGTGCTTTACATTTTCGATATTTACTAGAATCAAAACTGGTCGTAATATATTTCGCGACAAATGGTTTTAGTGCTATTACAGCTGATTATTTGGTTTTATTACTTATATCTATTTTTGTACATTATTTCTTTTTGGAAATAAATGTTATCTTGTTATATTACTTTTTTTTCCTTGTTTCATTTTCTCACGTCATAAGTGGTTTTATTAAATTACTAGTATTTTACCAAATGGAACTTGGTATGCCTGTAACATTTGCAGGATATAAAACAAATTCGGAATCAAAAATTGCAAAAATATTATAGAAAAACAATTTTCGGTATACCGTGTAGCAGCCCCGGATCTAAAGTGATGGGAAGGGGGGTCACAAGATGAAAGAATAAAACTATATTCCGGTATAATTTTTCCCTCCATTTTAGTGGGTTTTACTCAAATTCTGGTTACTAGCTTTAAGAAGATATTGAACTCCACCACAATGTCCACCCCTAACATGTAGGGACGGTGGTGTGGCTCGGTCAGTAGCGCGCCATGCACGAAATCTGCAGTTCCCAGGTTCTAGTCCCACCCAGTGGTGAAAGTAGGCCGGTACAGTCGCTCAAAAAAGTATCCGAACACTATAGTTGATTACAGAATTGAGAAAAACTATCGAGCAACGATTTTTTAAAGAAATTAGTGATCTGGCAACCTCCGTGTAACGTGACACGAAGTTGCCAGATCACTAATTTCTAAAAAAATCGTTGCCAGATATTTTTTCTGAATTCTGTAATCAACCATGGTGTTCGGATACTTTTTTGAGCGACTGTACATCGTACCGGCAACAAATTTTTTGCTGGTACGGCATACCGGTAAAACATTTTTCAGTAGTGGTTCCGTTAATGACTTTATTTACATTTTAATGCTGTTTCAACCAAGCATTTAATTTTTTAAAAAGCGGGTCTTTTAAAAAAATTCCTCGGTTTTTTTTTAATTATACTGCTATAGTTTAACCCTTTAGGTACCTGCTGCTTGAAAACAGCATTCTTGAGGCGCTTGAAGGTAGCCACTAAAATATTCTCCTCTGCATTCTCTATGAGACAGCGCTCACTGGCAAGCAACGAAGGCATTGGCCGCTGCAATGTCGCCCACGAATTAAGACCGAGAATCCCAAACGGCATTTCCTCTGCCTACTAATGACGTTAAGCCCTTAATCACTTTTACCACGGCCGTCGCCACCCTTCTTGTTTTGTTTAGGGGTTTGACCAGCGCTTTTAATGCGCGCAAAGTTAGCTGAATCGTAATTTCCGCGGGAAAATCTTTCCAAGTGAGTGAGGTAGCAGAGGAAACGGCAATTCCTAGTGACAATGCTGTGCCTCCGTTGCTGACCAGTGAGCTGACCTTGAGGTTCCATTTCTGCCGACAGGGAGTGCTAATCCAAATATTTGAAGTAGTGTTTTCTGTTTGAGCAAATAGGAAAAGCAGACTGGGGAAAAAAGCAGAACTAAACAAAGGCGATCCCAACAGAAGCCGTCCCTCGGAGAGTCGTTAAGTATCCACGTACAATGGCGCATCCGCCGTAGCTGTCTGTGTTCGGTCTTAATCTCTACCAGAAGCAGAAATGGGAAAACGGGATGACAAATCAAAGAAAGGATATGAACTGAGTTAGACGTTGAAATGTAATCTTTTGCAAGATAACATTTGTGGAGTAGAATAATACAGAAACTAATACACATTCCTTTACTTTTATTGTCCCATAACAGTTGGCCATTTCTTAAATATAACTTTCGATTAGCACAATAAATATTGCTGCCACCTTTTGAGATTTAAATGTCCAGTTGGCTTTTAATAAATTCCGCTCCTTCCCCCACCCCCGCAAAAAAAGGTAATAACGATATATTTATTTTAAAATAATCAACGCAATCATTATTTTTGCTTCAAAATTTTATTAATTGATAAAAAATATATTTTTTAATTTAGATTCATACATTCAATTATCTTTAAAACCTTTTTAGAAACTTTTCGTTCCGGCTTCTGAATATATTCTAAACATTTTGCACAATTCACAATATAATCAGTTTTCGTGCATAATTCTGCTTTCATTAGAATCTTGTTCATTTTTTTTTTCAAATTGTAATATAGGACCTTTTTTAGTTTTGGATCAATCCTTGAGTTCGACCTCGGATAATGTTTGTATAGTTTTTCTACTGAGGTCCGCCTTATACAAGAAAAAAAAAGGAATTGGGCATTTTTTCATTTTGGCTTTCCTAATAGATTTTTTTTTAAAATGTGTTTAGCATTGGTTTTTAAGGGAAGTGCTAATTTTTGGAACTGGTTTCTCTAGTTATTTTAGCGAGTTAAGCTTGGTTGAACCCGTCAATCTTGTCTACAATCTACGGTTTTGCCCATTTCATAACTTACGTAGGCCGTGGTAGTACAAATGGCGGCATCTCTTTGATCATTCAAAACCGTAATTGCAGAAAATAGAAATTTGCTTTCAAAAACCGGAGTCTTGAGATAGATTTCAAAAGGTGAAGTCTCCGGATGAAAACCTGAACGGTGGCATCCCTAACTGTAGGCGAAGTAGTTAACTTTCTTTTTTCTTGATAAGTTACATAGAGAACAGAGAAGGGCAGTTGAAGCTACTTCTAGATATACAGGCCTTCTTGCACAAGAATAGCCTAGAACAACCATGCCACTATAGGATTTGAACCTGAACCTGGATCACCATAGACAATATTTTTGAGTGGGGGGGGGGGGGGAACCTCAGTATAAAAACAACACAAGCATCCATGCATTATCCGATGTTCGAACCCAGGTCCTTTTGATCAGTCCCAAGTATGCTAACCACTCAGTCACGTGACTTCATACTAAATTAATTGAATATAAATATCTCGAAGAAATTGGCTAAACTGGATAACCAAAACAACTTAAAAAAAATATCGCTTTTCAAAATAGCATATATAGACCTATTTTAATATGATGCCTTTGGTCCAACGGCAATATAATTACAATATTGGCGTACCCAAGACAATACAAAAGTCTTTAGGGGTCTGGATTAAAATCGAAATATTCCCTCTTCTTCCAGAGACACGGAATAAAGGTGGACCTTCTTCTCTCTTCACGGAAAGTCGCACAACTTCCCTCCTCTGCAAATGTAGCTGTCGGCTTATAGAACCCTCCCCTGCTCTTTTGCTATTGCATATCTTCCTTACGGAAATAACAAAGAGACCTTTTTCTTATTGCATAAATTTAATTTTTCATTTATGCTTCTCGATTATGGGGCAAAATCTGCAGGTATGGCCCGCAGATTTTTTTTTTATACCGAAGGGATGGCCAACCTAACATACCAGTGACCAGAGCGGAAAGCTAGATGATTTTGCTTGTCACTCAAGAGTGCTTAACGAAATCGTCTCATTTCTTTTTTTGGCAAAAATCACTTTTCCTACCGCATTTTTGATACGCTGCAATTTTGCATATATTGGGGGCGGGGGTGGCTCAGTCGGTAGCGCGCCAGGCTCGTAATCTGTAGTTCCCAGGTTCGAGTCCCAGCTGGGTCAGCGTTGAGATTTATCTCCGCAAAATTCCCCGCCCTGCCCACGGTCAGTAGGGGACACAGATGGGCTTGGAAGCCCGCCGTTCGTCGGATGGGACGTTAAGCCGTGGCCCCGTGTGCGGGAGAGCCATACCCTGTGCACGTTAAAGAACACGCTGGATGGACTTGACGGGAGGCTACCATCTGTCTCCTAACAGCTGTTCCAGTGGGTCCCCTCCCCCAACCTTTTCTGAGCCTTCGGGGTCCTAGTGACCTGGCCATTTAGCCCATGGTGTGCAAAAAAGTGCCGCTCAGAGGTAAAACAACCCAACCCAAATCCCTTGGGCCTCAGACACGGAGAAGAGCACCTGGACATTCAAAAAAGTTTGGGCGAACAAATTACTAGAAAGATTCATTCTATCGGGTTCATCACCTTGGAGCCATTTGGCTCCGCTGGCTGTTTCCTCCATTAGACTGAAGCCCCTTCTGCAGAGCGTCAGGAATTCACTAATGTCCGTGAGGTAATATTCTGACACGAAACCAAATCGTCGAAAATAATAGATAACTAAACAGAAAAACCACATTGACCTGAGAGAGACGTCATTTTGGGTCGCCGGCAAATCCCTCACTTACCGATAATGTTACAGCACTTAGCAAAACCAATGACACGAAGTCCTACTTGCTTCAGCCAAAACGAAACAAATCGTCGACACCAGGACCTCAAATGAAGAACCAAATTCAAAGATCACTCCTTCTCAGCAGACCTGCAGCAAACACGTCAGCCCTACAACAAGAGAATTCAGGATATCCCTTTCTCGAAACTTCTTTCTTCACGCCTTAGTCCTCAAATACGCGCTGCATACATTTGCATGTTGTCCTCAGTGACATCATTATTTCATCCAATGACTTTCAATCTTGGATCACGGTTTCTGCTGCTCTTAACTATTAACCTAAAGGAATTCCTTCTGGGTGTTCTTTTTTCAATTTCCGCCAGTGTATATGGGTAGGGGTTCACTCGAATGTTTTGCACCAGGATCCATGACTATCTAGTTTTCATCATCTCTATTATGGCCGAGTGGTTAGCACGCTTGGCTACTGATCTAAGGGACCTGGGTTCGAGCCCCGGATTAGGCATGGATGTGTGTTGTTTTTCTGCTAAGGTCCTGCCATCCTCTCAGATCTCCTACTATGGCATATAAACTGACAGGCCCCTGTCAGACCTCTGTGGCAAGCAGCTGCTTGAGGGGGTATTTATTTTTTTTTTTTTTATTATGCTTGCCGAGGGGCTCTGTTGGTAGCGCGTCAGGCTCGTAGTCTGTAATTCATTTACCACTGCTACTAAATCGCAATTATATTCTCAAAGAGTAATGTGTAGAACAGCATTTCTGATCCTTTTTCAGACTATCTCCATTTATCTTTGAATCATCCACTCTTTTCTTTACAATGGGTGCTTAATACCTATGCCCTAGGTTTTTAATCATTAGTAGTTGAATAAAATTCACGATATAGGAAAGGTCATGTCAAATTTGAAATTGCGTATCGTACAATATATACTAAAATATTAGCAAAAATGAAATATTAAAACACGAATTTGATATTAAAGTAAAATTTACCTCTTCAAAAGAGGGTGGGGATTGGGTTAGGTGGTGCGCAATAAGTAGTTCCAAGTACAACCTGGGACAGACTTGATTTTATCTCCGCTAATTACCCCACACACACACCACCCTGCTATCCTCGGCACACCTGCCATGGGAAAAAAAATTCTGTGGGATGGGACGTAAAGCCGTGGGCTTGTGTTTAGGAGAGCCATATCTTGTGCATATTAATGAACACACTGGATAGCCTTGACGGGATGTTATCATGTCCAGTGAGTCCCCTTCCTCAAACCTTTCTGAATCCTCGGGAGCCCTTGTGACCTGGTAATTTAGCCAATTTTGTAAGTCAGAGGTAAAATCCAACACAATCAGAATGGGGACACAGATAGCTTGGAAAGACCGCAAAATGGGACGTGTGCTGGAGAGAGCCATATGCTGCGCCCTTACAGAACACACTAGATGGCTCTGACAGGAAGCAGCTTCAATCTGTCTCTTAACAGATGCTCAGGGGATTCTCTTCCACAACGCACTCAGTCCTACAATACTTCTAACCTGGTCATTGAGCTCAACTAGAGCTTTCGTTTGTAAACCTCGTTACGATTGGACTCTAGGAGAGATCTAATGAAATAACTATCACAAAATGACCGAAAAATAGCTTTTCTAGAAAATATTTTTGATTTCTTTTACAATTAGTTGGGTTCCTTAACATCTCTTGATCCGATCCCTATTTGACCCTGAATACGACACTTAATTTGACAATTCCTTTTTACTGAGTTCTACAGCCTGAAATAGCCTTTTTCATCAATTTTTGCTCTCCAGCAACGGTCTGTCGAATACGACCTTTGACCTCGAAGGACCCATTGTATCCAAAATTTAACGTAATTTCTGAGATCTGTTGTCTAAAGCTCAAAATAACCTTTTTCATCAATTTTTGCTCTCCAGCAACGGTATGTCGAATGTGACCTTTGACCTCGAAGGACCCATTGTATCCAAAATTTAACGTAATTTCTGAGATCTGTTGTCTAAAACTCAAAATAACCTTTTTCATCAATTTTTGCTCTCCAGCAACGGTATGTCGAATATGACCTTTGACCTCGAAGGACCCATTGTATCCAAAATTTAACGTAATTTCTGAGATCTGTTGTCTACAACTCAAAATAACCACAGGAACCGATTTTTAGCTCTCTAGCACTAATCGATTTAAATTTGACCTTGAAAACAGATTTCTGAGCCCCAATTTTTTTTTTTCAATTAATGAAATATTTGTTTTAAATTTCTGATGAAACTGCTTGCCGCAGATAGCTGAAAAGATCCTGTGGAATAAGTCTCATAAAAGTTTAGAAAGACGTGAGACATCAGCAGGAAGAAAATATAGAAAACGTGTCAAAGGCAATTCGCTCAGAAATTAAAACTTAAATGTTTTGAAACGATGAATATTTTATTAAACAACAAGTAATTTAAAAGTTTGCGTAATGATTATAGTAATATAAGGCAATAATGAATTAGGGGCGGGGGTGGCTCAGTCGGTAGCGCGCCAGGCTCGTAATTTGTAGTTCCCAGGTTCAAGTCCCAACTGGGTCAGCGTTGAGATTTATCTCCGCAAAATTCCCCGCCCTGCCCACGGTCAGTAGGGGACACCGATGGGCTTGGAAAGGCAGCCGTCCGTCGGATGGGACGTTAAGCCTTGCCCGTGTGCGGGAGAGCCATACCCTGTGCACGTTAAAGAACACGCTGGACGGCCTTGACGGGAGGATACCATCTGTCTCCCAACAGCTGTTCCAGTGGGTCCCCTCCCCCAACCTTCTCTGAGCCTTCGGGGTCCATGTGACCTGGCCATTTAGCCCATGGTGGCAAAAAAGTGCCGCTCAGAGGTAAAACAACCCAACCCAATAATGAATTAATTTTATGAACGATAATTTATTGCGAAATATTCCAGCTTGCTTAACTCTTTAATTACTGAACGAATATTGCTGAAAATCGAGATTTAAATATAATGATCTTTATTTTAACTCGTCACATTTTCCCATGAAATGCATATTTTAAAAGTTAGAGCTTCGATGTTATATTCCAATTGAGGTACCGTGTAAATTTTAAATTATTCGGAACTGGTAAATTATTCGAAAGTCATGTTATCTTAATGTGGATCTCGCATCAAAGCTCGGTAAATTTTAAATTATGTATTGAAGGGGAAAATGTGACTGAAGATAAAGATCATACACAAATATATTTATCTCCATTTTCAACAATATTCATTCAGTATTTAAAGAGTTAAGGAATTTGGAATATTTTAAAATAAATAAAATACTATAAATATGAAAAGATATTCATATTGTTATTAATATTGTTATAAACATTACGCAAACGTTTAAAATAAATATTTTATTAAATGGTTTGAAACAATGCTTGTTATTTAAGTTTAGTAAGTTTCTGTGTGCAATTCTTCTGACCCATATTTTACTTCTCAAAGAGAAAAATAATTTTCCATAAACAGTTCATTTGTGTGCAGATGTAGAAAGTCAATGAAATTTTACCTTCATCACTGTGATGAACTGATGCTTCGATAAACTCACGTTGCAAGGAACTAACGTTGCGATGAATTGACGTAGAACCATTCTCCTTTGAGGGCGGGGGTGGCTCAGTCGGTAGCGCGCCAGGCTCGTAATCTGTAGTTCCCAGGTTCGAGTCCCAGCTGGGTTAGCGTTGAGATTTATTTCCGCAAAAATTTCCCGCCCTGCCTACGGTCAGTAGGGGACACCGATGGGCTTGGAAAGGCCGTCGTCCGTCGGATGGGACGTTAAGCCGTGGCCCCGTGTGTGGGAGAGCCATACCCTGTGCACGTTAAAGAACACGCTGGATGGCCTTGACGGGAGGCTACCATCTGTCTCCCAACAGCTGTTCCAGTGGGTCCCCTCCCTCAACCTTCTCTGAGCCTTCGGGGTCCATGTGACCTGGCCATTTAGCCCATGGTGTGCAAAAAGTGCCGCTCAGAGGTAAAACAACCCATTCTCCTTCGGGTAAAAAGCAAAGAAGGTCCATTCCTTGGTAGAAGGTCTGAGAGAATGGCAGGACCTCAGCAGAAAAACGACACATACATCCATGCCTTACCCGGGATTCGAACACAGGTCCGTTTGATCAGTAGCCAAACGCGCTAACCACTCGGCCATGGGACGGCTTTCTCCTTCGGGTAAGAGAGGAAAATCATTGATCGCAATATAAACCTCTTGACTGTTGTACACTAGAATTAAAATGTGAAATGTCTCTTACAAAGAGGTCGTTTGTAATATTCTATAAAAAGAAAAGTTAACATTTTCTCAAATTTTTCGCAATTGGTGGGCGCTAATAGTTATTAGGATTAGGACTTTTCGAATCTCCCCAATATTTAATTAATATACTTATCCAACCATAAAAAACTTTAAATTATACAGATCATAAAACGAAATTTACAGATCATAAAATGAAATTTACAGATCATAAAATTATACATTAGCTTGTTTATTTTAACGAATTCAATCACAAAAGTTTAACAGTGGTAATAAAAACGTATTTACTGCTAAAAACGTATTACTTACTAAAAACGTATTACTATTCCTGGCGGAATGAGACTTGTAATACTGCATCTGTAATCAATTTTATTTAAAGTTTTTTATTTTCATAACTTTTAAAATCACGTTTTTTGTTAATATTTTGTTTAATGTGAACACTAATCTCCCATATATTTGCATTGTCCAGGTACTGTATCTCAGAATTTATTTTCCTACTGTCTTAATTAGAAGGATGGACAGCATCATGGGACAATTGAGACAAGTATTGGAAAATTTCCAGCAGGTCTTTATAGAGATAGAATCAGAAGTTACAAGAATATTGATGTTCCGCTCCCAAGTGAATCGAAGCCTAAACGTGAGAACTGAGCTCCAAAACCTATTAATATCTTATAATTCACTAGGTGAACTGAGAAGACAGCTACTTGATATTCAATTGCAATCTTTGACTTCTGTACTGCGTGTGATTCGAGTGAACATTCGAGATGTATCTTCTTATTGCTTTTCCCTTCTGTCTGAATTCATCAACCAATGGTCGCTCTATGAACAAGTAGTAGATGGGTTGATTTCTCGACCTCCTAATCTCTCAAGGCGGAGTGAAAACGATTGGCTAAGAATAATTATAGATTTACTACGAATTGAGATTGAAACAATAAATCTCTCTCGAAACCTGAGAAGGAATGTAGATAGAATTGAACATATGCTTACTAGGTTTTCGGATGCAGTAGTGCAGTCCTATTGGCCTGACTTCCTGTTATGTGGAGAACAAGATCTCCAAAGTGAACTAAATTAGCTTTCCAAAGTATCCGACTAAAGGTCGTTCTAGAAAAAAAGTAAAAGTTAGCTTATTCATTTTGAATGTCATGAGGCTGCAATGGATAATTTTCGCCATTTTGAATACTTTTGGAAAATCTTGTTTATAATCAAAAGGTAAAAAGTTCCCGGAAATCTTTCGACACAGAGTTATGAGACCATTAGTAATAATCCAAATATAAACTCAAGCACCTCAAGAATTCTCAAAAAATATTACTCTAATAATACAGCAATAAATAAAATGCAGCAGTCGAAATTTCCATTTTCAAAAATATTCGTTTGAGATTTAAATAGTTACTGAAACGTGAACACTTAACAGAGGACTGTTTATGTTAGTCCTAAAACAGATACACATACAGAATTTGCAAACTTTCATGTAAATTCATGACTCATTATACAAACTTCTAAACATTATATTTCGATAAACGTTTTGTGATAAGTTTTATTCGGTATGATAAATTCTTGCAAATGGTGCATTTATAATTCAAAATCTTTAATCGTGCAATCAGTACTACATACTTCAACTTCCACAACGATACAATCATTAAACCAAAATAAGTGAAAAATTCAGATTTCTAGAGATTGGAGTGAGATGTTCCAGCAGCAATTTTCCACAAAAAAATTATTTCAAATTTTATGACCTGTGAATGTGGCTTTCCATTTACGCAACAAAAGGTCTCGATGCAAGTTGAACAAGACATTCTGAGGAAAATGCCCTAAAAATCGGGTAACTTGGAAAAGTATGATACTAAAGTAAAACGTCAAGAATACAAAAACTGGGAATTTCAGTGCTTTCTAGGCAAAAATAATGCAAGTCTCTGTTTCTCAAAGCTGTTGCGCCAAAAAACCCCAAACAATCAACCAACTGTTTCTCAAAGATCAGAAGAATATGAGAAAATATGACCGATATTTTACTCTTTTCATACATTTGGGTTCAAGTTTTTTTTATGGATTCTGATTATACATATATAACTGATTAAGATTCTTAATTGCTAGATTCAGTAAAAACTGATCATAATACATTCAGCATCAATTAATTTTAATGCACCATGGGCAATAGGTAGACCACGTGGCTATGGAGTAAAGCACCTCGGTTTTAATTCTGGATAGACCACGTTTTCTTTCTGATGAGAATTCGATTTTCCCACAGATGTTTGGAGTATTATATGTACTGTCAGCTTTTTCCCAGACCTTGACGTCAAGCAGGATGTCGGAAATAGTATTGGTTTCATAGAATAGTGTTCCTTATGTGTGAATTTTATTTAACACAATGTTGATTTATATACGGAGTACCATTGTGTAAAGAATTTGTCTTGTGTACAGAACTAAATCTTTAAGAAACATTAAAACGTTAAATAATTTTTAATGAAATGGTAGGAAAAAAAATTTCTTTGCTATTCTTACCTCCTTCACGAAATAACAAGTTTTTAAATAAAACTTCTTTGGAAAGCATTATAGGAGAAGTGGCTGACATCGAAATACAAAATATTGAATTTCGTGTATATTTGGATACAGGCGGATAGGTTATATGTAGGAACTGCCATTGGTGCAGGCGGTCCAGTGCCCTGGTGGGTGGGGCTGGGGTGGCTCAGTTGGTAGCGCGCCAGGCTCGTAATCTGTAGTTTCCAGGTTCGAGTCCCAGCTGGGTCAGCGTTGAAATTTATCTCCGCAAAATTCCCCGCCCTGCCCACGGTCAGTAGGGGACACCGATGGGCTTGGAAAGGCCGCCGTCCGTCGGATGGGACGTTAAGCCGTGGCCCCGTGCGCGGGAGAGCCATACCCTGTGCACGTTAAAGAACACGCTGGATGGCCTTGACGGGAGGCTACCATCTGTCTCCCAACAGCTGTTCCAGTGGGTCCCCTCCCCTCCCCCAACCTTCTCTGAGCCTTCGGGGTCCATGTGACCTGGCCATTTAACCCATGGTGTGCAGAAAAGTGCCCCTCAGAGGTAAAACAACCCAAGCTCTGGTGGGTAGGCTCGTAATCCGCAATTACCAGGTTCTAGCCCCACCTGGGCCAACTTTCAGATTTATCTCCTCAAATATCCCCATCCTCCCCTCCGTCAATAAAAGAGACTAATGTGCTTGAGCAGTCCGCCGTCCTTCGGATAGGACGTTAACCTGTGGACCGTAGGCTGGAGAGCCATACTCTGTATTAAAGAACAGACTGGATGACCTTGACCAAAGGCTACCATCTAATAGCTGACCAGGGGTCCCCTCCCCCCCCCAACCTTCTCTGAGCCCTCGGGATCTTAGTGACCTGGTCATTTAGTGTGTGCAAAATAGTGCCACTCAGGTAAAACATTCTAAGAAGTACACTCCACCGGATATGGGGACACACCTAGAACCGCCATTTTATACTCCACTGTTAAGGGTCCACTCGAATGTTTTTGAATCTATGACTACGTAGTTCCACCACTGCTTATGTGTTACATCTGACGAGGGGCCGGGATTGTTTTATGCGCAAACACACCCTGCTCGTAATCTGCAGTTCAACGTTATCTATTCCACTGATAGTAAATCCCAACTATATCCAAGAACAGCAGAGTATTGTCTAAAAAGGAACAGCAATGTTCCCTTCAATGCTGTTCCTTTTTAGACTTCGCAGTAACATTTCACTCACCTCTTTGCAAGGGAGACTTAATATTATATATAATGATATAAAAATTAAGACTTGCTATCAACTTTTCCCATTTCGAAAATTTTAATCAACTTTTCCCATTTCGAAAATTTTAATCAACTTTTCTTCTCTGAGCCCTTCTGAGCCCAATTTTAATGCATATTGAAAACTAGTACTAAAATGTTTTCAATGCTAGGATCGTAATAAACTGAAACTATTTTTCAAAATGGGGTGGGGGATTAGCTCAGTCAGTAGCACTCAACTCTCGTAATATACTCTGGTTGGAGTTCCTCCGTAGACAATTTTCTAAACTATCTTCAGTTTTACCCTCGGTGAGAAAGAGGATGCCGATGGGTACGGAAAGTTTACCGTCCATCGGATGGGACGTTAAGCCGTTAGCAGGAGAGCCATACCTTGTGCACCTTAAAGAACACACTGGATGGTCTCGGCGGCAGAATACCATCTATCTTCTAATGGTTGCTCAAAGGATCCCCCTCCACAACAGGTTCTCAGTCCTTGGGCTACGTGTTATCTGGTCATTTCGTGCAAAAAGAAAAAAAAAAAACCTTCTCACAGATAAAAACAATCCAACATTCTTCAAAATCGATAGATCGAAGTTTCATCGTATATCATTACGCAAGTCAAAAGCTTTTGTTTGATGAACTTCTCGATACGGTTGGAATTGAGGAGAGACCAATATGGTGAAACAATTATTATGGTGGAGGGGAAAAATAAAGAAAATTTATTATATCAATAAAAGATGTATTTCCCAGTTGTGCTTAGAAATTTAATAGTACACTATATGGCCGAGTGGTTAGCACTCTTGGCTACTGATCTAAGGGACCTGGGTTCGAGCCCCGGGTAAGGCATGACTGTTTGTGTCGTTTTTCTGCTGAGGTCCTGCCATCCTCTCAGACCTTCTACTGCGGCATACAAACTGACAGGCTCCTGTCAGACCTCTGTGGCAAGCAGCTGCTTGAGGGGGTATTTATTTTTATTTTTATTGCAAAAAAGTGTCCGACACTTTCATGTTAGGTGAACGAATAGCAACATTGAAATCTACATAATTTTTAAAATAAGATTTTTACGGAAAAAAGTTACCAGACATAAATTGAAGATTTCGGTCAGAGCTCTCTGAATCTCTATAATATTAATCTAATATTTAAAGAATTATGGAAGCTATAAGATTTAACAACAGATGTTATCACACACCACACTTCAATAACATTTCCCCCCCCCCCCCAAATTGATGAAAACTTCAAAAATTCTTACACAAAATTCAAATATCGCATGTATATTCCGAACAACTTGTTATAACAGTTGTGAATTAACTTTTGGAAGTAAATTTTCAAAACTAGCAAAAGTTTCACTTAAATGTTTCAGCTTCTATAACTCTTTAAACATTATTTTTTTTATAATATTAATCTAGAGATTTAGAGTTCTGACCGAGATTTTCAACTTATGTCTAGTGACTTTTTTCCGTAAAAAGCTTATTTTCAAATTTAGGTAGATTTGAATGTGGCTATTCATTTACTTAACATGAAAGTGTCCGGACACTTTTTTGCAATATAGTGTATTATAGCAAATATCATTTTGTAAGGAAATTGAAAAAATTGTAAACTTGTACCAAAAATATCTCGTTGTTACAAAAAAAAAAACAACTAATATCGTTAACCCTTGACGTTCTCGATTTCGAGCGTAGATCGCCAGGCTCATATCAAGATTTCCTAGGTTCGAGTCCGAACTCTGCCAGGGTTGAGATTTATTGAGCTAAACTATTCCCGTCACAAAAAGGAGGCAGTCTCAGTCGGTAGCGCGCCAAGGCTCGTAATCTGCAGTTCCCAGGTTCGAGTCCCGCCTCAGTCAGCTTTGCGATTTATCTCTGCAAAATTCTCCGCCCACGGTCAGTAGTGAACAACGATGTACACGGAAAAGCTGCCGCCCGTCCCGTGTCACGTTAAACCTTAGTAGAGTGTGCAGGAGGGTCATAACCTTTGCACGATAAAATGCTCGCTGGTCAGGTTTGACGGGAGGTTTGTCTTCGAATTGCTGTCCAGTGAGCCTCCTTCTCTGAGCCCTCGGAGTCCTCGTGACCAGGCGATGATAGAATACTATTTCTGCTTCTAAATTTTAATACAACGTTCTTAACATCGAGAAATTTTACACGAGGGAAATTTTTTAAAAACAGATTCAATTAAAGTATTAAATATTTCTGCTGCCAAAATTTAATATTAATTCGATCTGCAGAAATCACTCAACATTAGACAAAATTGGAACAATTCTTAAATTGTTAGAGATAAACTTAAATATTTTAGCAGAGTTTCATAAAATATTTTTTAAAATAATTTAATTTCTCAATTGAGTGCTTCCCGTAAATATCTGACAAGATCCTGTGTAATACGCCCCAGAAATGATCGGTGAGGAACACGAAACCTTATCAGAGAGACAATATAAGGAAAAAAAGTCCTCTCAAATCTCCGCAAAACTCCCCGCCTTGCCCACGGTCAGTAAGGAGACACCGAGGGCTTGGAAAAACCGCCGTCCGTCGGATGGGACGTTAAGCCGTGGCCCCGTATATGGAAGGGCCACACACTGTGCATGTTAAAGAACACGCTGGATGGCCTTGACGGGAGGCTACCATCTGTCTCCTAACAGCTATTCCAGTGGTCCCCTCCCCCAACCTTCTCTGAGCCTTCGGGGTCCTTGTGATCTGGCCAGTTAGCCCATGGTGTGCAAAAAAGTGCAGCTCAGAGGTAAAACAATCCAATCGAACGCAACTTGCCTCGATCGCACTCTCTACCTAAGGATTCATTCGGCCACCGGGATTTATAACTTATCTAAATTAACTTCTAAAATCAATTACGAAAGCAGAAGAAATTATTGGGTTAAAATAACTCCTTTAATAGCTATCGGAAAACGGGATATATTATCCAGTTCATTGAGATCTCGGTCTTTTATCACATTTTTCTACAAAAACTAAGTATTTACAAAGCTACTGGTATCTCAATGTGATTCCGAATTTACATCATATGGAAGTTTCTAATTTTTTGTCCAACAACTACAAATAAAATAAATAATCATGTTATTCCTTAGATTATCATAATTAGGGTAACCGGCTTTTCATAGTCAGGTCGAATAATTAGATCTATTCCTGCTGTAGAAATAAACTATCAAAACAAGACAAACATCCCCAATGTCTTTGATCAGAATAATCCCTGCAGTAAATAAAAAATAAATACGCCCTCAAGCAGCTGCTTACCACAGAGGTCTGCCCTGCACTAAGAATATTAAAAAGGTTTATAAGAAAGACATGCTACCTGCAGCTAAGGCATCCCGATGGCACATTGCTTAGCGGTGTTAGCGAGTGATTATATTCCACCTGGATTCGAACTCCGTGTTAAGGCATGGATGTTTCTGTGGTCCTTTTGCTGAGTTCTTGTCTTGCTCCCAGATTCTTCTCCATGGAGTATTAAATTCGCAAGCTCCTGTCACACCGCTGTGGCAAGAAGTTGCTTGTTGGAGAATTCATTTATTTATATTTATGATAATCAATTCAGCGTAAATGAAGATTTTTATAAGTATTATTGACATCTAGCATTTTTAGCAGTAGAAAGTGCAACTAATAGTGTTTGATCAATTTCAAATATCTAGTAAAATTTTATCAGTACCTAAGTACCGTGGCTGAGTGGTTAGCGCACTTGGCTACTGATCTAAGGGACTTCGGTTCGACCCCGGGTAAGGCATGGATGCTCGTGTTGATTTTCTGTTAAAGTCCTTGCCATCCTCACAGATCTTCTACTAAGGCATATGCGTATAAACAGATAGGCTCCTGTCAGACCTCTGTGGCAAGCAGCTGCTTGAGGGATGGATTTTATTTAAACATCATAAAAGGAATTTTTTTCTTAATACAAAAAGTTTTCCCTATTGATCTTGGGGTAAGGGGTAACCTCTTGACTCTTACTTTCGACCACCAAAATGTGAAATGCCGCTCATAAAAGTGATGGTTGTAATATTCTGTAAATATTTTGGTAATTGTTTCATTTTCATAACTGTTTTCTAAAATAACACGTTTTCTGAATTAATATTTTGTTTAATGTTAAAACTGATCTTTAATGTATTTGTATTGTCCAGGAGTCTCGGAATTTATTTTCCTACTGTCTCAATTAGAAGGATGGACTGGACAACAGACTGGCAGAAAATTTTATACAAGTATCAGAAATTTTCCAGCAGGTCTATAAAGTAATGGACACAGAAATTAATAGAATATTGATGTTCGGCTCCATAGTGACTCGAAGCTTAAAGATAATGGCAAAGTTCCGAAATGTAATGATGTCGGATAATTCACGTAGCGAATTAAACAGACAATTACTTAATTATCAATTACGCTCTTTGACTGAACGACTGGATTTGATTCGAAACGAGATTCGAGATTTATCTTCTTATTCCTCATCCCTTCTGTCTGAATGTTTAGACCAGTGGTCGCTCTATAAACAAATAAAACAGATGAATTCTCAACCTCTTGATTGTTCAAGCCAGATTGAAAACGTTAAGATTATAAGTCAAGATTTAGAAATAATTAAATTTCAAACAGCAGATATCCCTGAAGGCCTGCGAAGGAAAGTAGATAGATTTTTTGATAAGCTTACTGCCTTTTCGTATGAAGGACAACAGTTCCTAAGCAGTGGCAGCCTGTGATTTGTAGGGTAAGAGCACAAAGAGATCTAAGTCAGTTTTCCGGAAGAAAATTAAAAAATAGCTTATCCCGTTTGGTGAGGCTGTAAAGGAAAATTTTTTGCCATTTTGAACAATTTCTGAAAATTGTGTTAATGATCGAAGCGAAAATCATTCCAGGAAATCTTTCGCACACCATACAACAGGAAGGGGCATTGGTAATAATCCAAATATGAACTCGATTAAGGAGATCAAGAAACATTCTAGAAATGGAGAGCATGTCAAATGATTTTAATAAGTATTCGAAAGTAATAGTATACCTCAACGTCATAAAATCCAAAATGTTTTAAAATTATGTGTATTCGTTCTGTTGAGGAGCAGAATACATTCATCTAGAAGATTGCTTCGAAAACAACACTAGCCTCATACTTATTTGAAATGCGTAATGTGGATGGCAAATCAGAGTTCCCTAAATTTGAAAATAAGCTCTTCAGTTCACGGAAAAATATCACTGGAGATAATTTGAAGATCTTATTCATCTCTTTAAATTTCCATTTTCAAATATATTCGTCTGAAATTTAATACTTATAGAGCTAAATGTTCTAGCTTCAATAACTAGTTAAATCTTAGACGACACTGACTATCAGAAGACTACTTTTACGCTAGTCTAAAATAGAGCTATAAATTGCTTAACTTTAAATTTCATGATCTATGAATGTGGCTTTCCATTCACATAACGTGGAAATGTCTCTGCAAGTCAAACAGGATATTCTGAGGAAAATACTCTAAAAGTCAGATACTCTAGGAAAATGCTGATATTAAAGTATAACATCGAGAACAAAGAACTGTTATTTTCAGTGCTTTAGAGACTAAAATAATGCAAATATCTCTGTTCATTTTCAAAGAAGGATCTGAAGAGAATGAAAAAATATGGCTGATAATTTACTCTTCTCCCACATTTAGATTCAAGATTATTTTTTAATGGATTCTCATTTTTGTGTAACTGAAACTCTCTATTATTAGATCTACTAAACTGATCATAATATATTCAGCATGAAGTAAAGCACCTTGGTTTTAAAATTGGATAAAACAACGTTTTCTTTTTTCTGATTTCGCTTCTCCGACAGACCTTTGGAGTATTATATCTACTATCAGTTTCTTACCAGACCATATATCAAGCAGAATTTTGGATGAGTAATTTTGTTTTAAAAAGCAATGTTTCTTTGTGTGAATTTTATGCAACACAATGTTGATTTTATGTCAAGTACTATTGTGTAAATGAATTTCTTTTATGTACGGAATTTATTCTTTAAATATTATTAATTTTTTTTTGTCTTTTAACGAAATTGTAGGAATAAATTTTTTTAATTATTCGTACTTCTTTCACACAAAAAAAGTAATAAATAAAACCTGTCTTTGAAAAGCATTATTCGAAAAGAAAACTGCTTTGGGTTTTGAAATTCGTAACTAATAAACAGCTCCCAAGATAGCAATTAAGAGATACTGGTGATGTGCAACTCTATATATGCAAAACAGTATGAATTACTGCTGAGACTTAAAAGAATATCCGGAGAGAGTAGAGAAATAGGCATATACACCTAAAGACTAGAATTAGACTATAGTAGTTTGGTTCTTTCTAGGGTTAGTTATGGTAGAGCAACTGAACTCTTTGTAAACAAGACAGCTGGTAACTAACTCGTAATCATCTAGAATCAAATATATTGGGCATTAGGAGTTTCATCTTTGTAACTAATGATTAAGTTAGGCAAAGGAGTCTGCAACCTGCTTTGAGTAACATTTCCGACTTCCTGCCGTGGGGCGAAGATTGGCTCAGGCGGTAGCCTGCCAGGCTCGTTATCTTTGATTCCATGTTCCCTATACCACTGATATTAAATCGCAACTATACCCTAAAACAGCAATGTGTAGAGCAGCATTTCTTAAACAATTATATCCTTTGACCTCAGAATGAGATTTCACTCGCCTCTTTCAATTGAGACTTAATGATACACCTAATTTTCATATCATTATCAGTTGATTAAATTCGCGTTATAAGAAAAGTTGATTGCAAAATTAAAATTTTAATGCTTCAAAATGTGTAGTAAATTATAAACAAATACAAGTAAAACATTTACAGTATTAGGTTCGTAATAAACTAAAACTGAAGATAGATACTCTTCAAAATGGAGTGGGAATTGGTTCAGTCGGTAGCGCGCAAGGTTCTAAACTGATATTCTTTCGTTCGAGCTCCTACTGTGCCAACGGTGAGAATTGTCTCTGCTAACTCATCAGAAAGGGGATATCGATAGGCTTGGAAAGGCCACCCTCCGTTGGATGGAAGTTCCGTGTGCGAGAGAGCCATATCCTGTGTATGATTAATAACACGCTGGATGGCTTTGACGGGAGGCTGCCATCTGTCTCCTAACAGCTGCTCATTGGATCCTCTTCCACAATGTGCTCGGAATCCTTGGGGTACTTGTGACCTAGTCATTTAGCTCGATATGGCAAAAAGTCGACTCAGAGATAATTTAACATTCTTCAAAAATGATAGGTCGAAGTTTCAACGTATATTACTTTCCAAGTTTCTAGGCCTTATTTCTTTTACGATTGCAATCGAAAAGCTACTCTTTACCAGCTGAGCTACGAAATTTAAAAGTATAATAGTAAATGTCTTTTTAAAGGTAATTTGAAACATTCTGAACTTGTACCGAAAACCTCTCGTTGTTGCAAAAGACACAACGTCGTTGAACCTTAGCCCCTGGCGTCCCAAATTTATAGCGTAGTACCTTACGCATGGCGGACGAGCCTTGGCTCATGCGGAGTGCACTAGGTTCGCAATCGGGACTTACCATGTTCGAGTCCCAACTGTACCAACATTTAACTCTTCGGTAACGTAAGAGACACCGATCGGCTTGGAAAGACCGCAGACCTTGGGATGGGATGTTAAGTCGTCCAGTGCGAAGGAGAATCGTACCATTCGTTAAAAAAGCTAGATAGCTTAACAGGAAGCTCCATTCGGTCTCTTAATAGCTATTAAGTAGATCCCCTTCCCTAATCTTCTCTGAACCCTTGTGGCCTGTCCATTTAGTTCATTTTGTGCAAAAAGAGGCCGCCAGAGGAACACAACTGAAACGCATCATAGAACTCCACACATATTTTTATCACCTATAATGAGTGGCCCGCGGTCAGAATTTTCTCCGTTAATTGCTGTTCTGCCGTCGATGAGAAAGGGGACACTGATTAGGAAGGCCGCTGTCCGTCGGATGGAAAACTAAGCCCTCGTTCCGTAAGCAGGAGAGTTATACCCTATGCATGTTAAGACATGCTGGACAGACTTCAAGGGAAGCTTCTGATCAGCTGTCCAGTGGGTCCACTGAGGTGTTTGTGACATTGCCATTAACACAACTGTGTGCAAAAACCTTCGCACAGATTTGAAACAACCAACACAATCTCGTAAAATGGGAGTTTTTCCACTGTCCAATGACGGTAGTCCTGGGCAAACTGCAGGCGTCATTTTAGATGGTCCTTGGTTTACATGGGTGCCTTTACGTGTTGACTCCAGAGACCCATGCATAACAGGATTAGCTCTGTTATTGGGGTTACGGTACGTACTTGGGTGCCCTAGCGTTCATTTGAGTGGTCAATTGCTGCACTGTTACAAATCGATTGCCCTTTATCTTTCGACGTTCTCCTCTGGGGTCGATGGCATTTGGGGGTCCACAGTTATGACGTCTGGAAGTAGTGTGCCAGCAGTCCATTCTTGGTACAGCCTCGCGAACAGCCCATGAAGTCTGCCGTTTCGAAGTCTGCCGCAAATTATTGAATAGCTCAGATATCTGTGCAAATTATTCATGTTTCATTCAGATGCGATGTTTAATTCATAGGCATATTAGTCACAAGCTAATTGCATCATTCGAGCAATTATCATCTACTGCTCCCACCCTTGGCGCAGTAGCCAATGATCATTCCTTTTTGAACGTCCCTCAAATCACTACCTCTGCCCATTGTGCTCACTTAACGCACTATTGATCATCTGTCCTGGTAGGCCTATTAAGTTCCGTGTGGTCGACCTTGTTATGTGCACTCTGTGACACACTGGGCGGGTATACTGTGATTCCGTGGGTGGTCATATTATTCTGATACAACTGTGTATATGCCTATGATTCCCATCCTGTCAAGACATTTTTAGGGTAACAAATAATATGCAACACAGGAAATTGGTGTGGACCCTTAGAAAATAATTTGCCTATATTATATTACAGTAATCCTATTTAAAATCCCATTAAAATAATATAGAGGTAAAAGTACTATAATTTTATGAAAATAGAAGTGTTCTTGTTTGATCTTTACCGTTCAATTATTTTTTCCAAACAATCTCATGGAGAAGTTGAGAAGTCTCATGGAGAAGAATCTTCTCAAAAGAAGTTGTCAGTCATTGTTGTTAGTGCAATATCTCTCGACATTCTACAGCCAAAATTTCGATTTTCTACATAAATAGGTCGTTTGCAATATTCCTTTAAAGTTTTGCATTTTGCAGATTTAACATTATCTAAAGATGGAAAAACTACTTGAGGATTTTAATTAAAACGAGAATAAATTTAAAAAGAAAAAACGTGAATCATATTTCAGTAATTATCGAACAATGTTTTCCAATTATCTTTTAAAGCAAAAATCCCCCCCCCCCAAATAATCAGCCCATTGTTATCAATGCAAACCTCATGGCATTCATGTTCCACCACCAAAATTTCCAGACTATATTGGTGGAAAATTTTAAAAACTGCAAAATTTCATATCTTTTATTAGAGAGCGCCATAAAAAATTTTGGCTGTTTTGAAAAAGAGCAAATCATCGTAATAGTGCATCAGTCTTGTCAAACCCAAAAGGAAGTTTTAATTTACCTCTACAAACAAAAACAGTCGACCGTCTACAGACGGTCGACTGTTTTTGTTGTTTACACTGAAGAACCGAGCATGCAACATGAATTCAGTACTGCAAAAAGCTCGGATATAATCTTCGAAAAATCGGAGCTTTTTATCTGCTACTCAATGCAGTTTTTCTTCAGTTTAACTGGGGATTGGGTGGCGTAGCAATTGAGGCTCGAAATCTGTAGTTCCCAGGTTCGAGTCCCAACTGGGCCAGCGTCGAGATTTGTCTCCGCAAACTCCCCGCCCTGCCCACGGTCAGTAGGGGACACAGATGGGCTTGGAAAGGCCGCTATCCGTCGGATGAAATGTTAAGGCGTGGCCCGTGTGCGGGCCACGCCTTAACTTTGAAACCTTTCCAATATGCACAAAATCATATTAGGTAATATTACCTAGGTCGGGGGGGACATGCATTAAAAAAAATTAATCTCTTTACTGGCAAAACAGCTGTAGAGAAACACTATTTGGTAACTACGTTTTTAATGCTTTACCTAAATATCTTAATAAAAAAAAAGCTTTTCCTGAAGGAATTAAGATTATGGTTATTAAAAAACCGAAACATTTATTGCAAAATTTGCTTTCTAGAATTTAGCTTATATTTGTTCTTTTTTATATTCATCATGGAGAATGTCAATTTAAATTGTTCAGTATGAGTTATGCACTTATTAAATATTCTAAAAGAAATAATGAAACTAAATGCATGATCTTTTTCAAAAATTTAAACATAATTTTTTGCTGTTTTTCTCTCTGGCGTCTCAATTTATTGTTCTGTGTGTGCGTGTGTGTGTGTATATATATATACATGATGTATACGACCATTCAGATCTGTTACCAACCTAAAATAATTAAATTGTATTAACTGTTTTATTAATATTGGTGGTAAAATTGAATTGACTTCTGTAAAAAGATAATAAATAATTTATTCATATTTACATAGGAAATTCAAAATAGGCATCAATTGAACAACGGGACAAAAGCAAGCATTTAACTTTCGTCTGAAATGACTAGAGAGTGATTTTTTTTGGTTTCTTCTCTGGCAACCTAAAATTCTTGCTGTCTCACGGACATTTTATGTTTATTTCAGCCAAAGAATGAATGAACTGAAGATGTGTTCTGATCCTGTACTAAGACAACTGCTGAACAGTATCTTCCACGAACTTTTTATTCTCACATATAGGAATACGCTTTGTTTAATTGAAGAGATTTTGAATATAACAAGCGACATAGAATCATGTCGCTTGTTATATTCAAAATCTCCATAACTATCAAATAATGAATTCGTAATCAGATTAGCATCAATAGGAATATCACTAACTAGAGTCGGATGAACAATCACACCACGAACTGATGGATCATTATTCAGCCTCTGAATTTCATGTGAAAGCTCTTCCTGTCTCACTGTTAGTGGCAGTTGTACCTGTCTAGTGCATACACCAACATCTGTTGCCACCTTCTTTTTCATTCGAATGAAAACATTTGAATCTTCTCTGACACCAACCTGGACAATAGCTAGAGTTGGTTCAAATTTCGCATCAGCAGTTTTCAAGACAGCAACGTCTTCTCTTAATTTATCTTGAATGAGCAAATGCCCCTATATGTACTGAAGATTGTAATACCTGAAATTCGAAGATTCTGTTTCCTCTTTTGAGAAACAATACAAGGGTTCTTTAAAATTAGTTTCAGAAGAAGTGCTACAAAGCAGATATCCTATTTGTCCACCTGGATAAGTGCAAACATAAGAAGCATAATCAACAACAGGGAATAAAGTTTTTCACACTTCCATCATGCCTGTCACCAATTCTAGACCAAGCCACAAAGATTCACCTTGAGAACGTATTGTGTCACCTTGCCTCAGGGCCTGTTTTAAGGATTCTTAATATGGCTTCTGGAATAAACAGACAGCTGGATTTTTAGGATCAGATGAATCTGTAATAACATCAAATTCCCCGTGATGATTTTGTATCATACTTCATATATGTGCTCATTACCACAATAATACCTTTGCCCTGGATATCCTTCTGAATATTTATTATGCAAACATGTACTTAAAGCATGGAGTACAGCACGACTAGTAAAATTGTCAGAAGCAATCATTTCGGGTCCTCTCGTTTGACGATTTTCCTCCTTTTGAATTAATTCAAATAATTCCGGAAAACTTTCATCTAAAGAATTATTCATGAACTCCAATTTTATTAAAGATGTCAAGGATAAGAACAAGTCCAAACCTTTTACTGTTAAAAACCAGTATATCCTGGTAAATTGATTTCTCATGAAACAAGACTTTATCAGCTTCCATTGATAAAGCTTGACCTACAGTTACCGTTCCAATTTCAGTAAATCATCCTTTCTTGAAGGCTTCCACGCCTGCATCTGTATGATTCACACACTAGGACTGTGATAATCACCACACTGTACTGTCAAATCTGTAGCACAAATATTCATAAAACTTCAAGCTTTACTTCTCCAATCAACTCGCAGCAGTCATATTAAAAGCTAATTTAGAAAAATTTCATCCGTAAGGTGACCGTAACTTAAACAAGTTGTTCTCATATCACGCATTCCACCCCTAGATTAATTTACATTCGTTGGCACCATCATCAATTTGATAAAGAGAACGGTCTTCGCCGTGTGTCATATTGTCGCGTGTTGAACAAGGTTTTCGCTTATATCTATCTGCTGAAGTTTTTTCGTGTCTTGTAGAATCTGATTTTTTCTTTCGTTTCAGCAGAAAGGTTTTTGGGGTTTTGTTTGTGGACGTACAATTCATCGGCGATTGCAGAGAAATCGAACATTTGAGCACTTGTCAAAGTTTGTCTTATTTTTAAAACATTTAGTTTCTAAAAAATTTTCTTCTTGGACGAAATTTATATGAGAGAGATACCATCAACACCATCTTGACAAAGTAGATTCATTTCCTTAGTAATAAATGATGGTAAAGCAAATGCTCCTATATATACCGAAGCATTGTAATACTTTAAATTCAAAGACTCTGTATCCTCTTTTGTCAAACAATGCAACGGTTCTCTAAAATTAGTTTCAGAAGAAGCGCTACAAAGAAGATATCCTATTTGTCCACCTGGAGAGGTGCAAACATAAGAAGCATAATCAACAACAGGGAATAAAGTTTTTCACATTTCCACCATGCCTGTCATCAATTCTAGATCAAGCCAGAAAGATTCACCTTGTGAACATATTATGCCTCCTGGCCGCAGGGCCTGTTTTAAGGATTCATAATATGGCTTCTGGAATAAACAGAGAGCTGGACCTTTATGATCAGATGAATCTGTGATGATAACATCAAATTCCTCCTGTTCATTTTTAACAAATTCAGCTCCATCTCTAATATAAAGTGTTTATTTTATGTTATCAAAGCCTTTTGCCATAAAAGGTAAAAATGCTTTGGATACTTCTATTACTCTCTCATCAAAATCACAAATAGCAACAGATTCAACAGCAGGATATTTCACAACTTCTCTGACAACTCCACCATCACCACCACCACCAACAAGAACCTTCTTGGTGTTGGGATGGGAATTCAAGGTCAAAAATGTAATCATTTCTTGGTAAGCAAATTCATCCTTTTCTTTACAAGCATTGGCTTAGAGTATAAAAAAATAAAACTTTTATTGTAACAGACCAAGTCAGTCACAATTTGTTACAAAAATAACCTATAGTATAGCATATAAAAATCTTGATTCGTTATTCGCTTGTCTAATTTTGTACATAATAGATGTGTTTCCAGTGTTCCCTTTTATCTGTACAGTTTGCAGAGACATTTCAGAAATCATCGTAGTCAGGCATAGGGAACTTCACAGAAAAATCTTCCACCAGCTCTTTCAATGACAAGTCTTGCATGAAAATCTTGGTCTTCTACAAGTTTTGCTTTAAAATCTTTTAGCATAGGCCCACTAGCTGCTTTCACATCTATTGCAAATGTAAAGCCTTGATGAATTAATTCTGTATAACCTGTTCAATATCAGCTTCTGTTAACCCTCTTGTGGTTAGTGCTGGAGTTCCTAATCTAATTACATCAGGATTTAAAGCACTTTTATCTCCAGGAACAGTATTATTATAGGCAATAGACATTTCTTCCAGGACTTTTTCAGCTCTAGAACGATTAAGGCCAACATTTAGGGTTACATTGGGGTTAGGATGGGAATTCAAGGGCAAAAATGTAATCATTTCTTGGTAAGCAAATTCATCATCTTCTGTACATTGAATTGCATTGTCAAGGATAAGAACAAGTCCAAACCTTTTACTGTTAAAAACCAGTATATCCTGGTAAATTGATTTCTCATGAAACAAGACTTTATCAGCTTCCATTGATAAAGCTTGACCTACAGTTACCGTTCCAATTTCAGTAAATCATCCTTTCTTGAAGGCTTCCATGCCTGCATCTGTATGATTCACACACTAGGACTGTGATAATCACCACACTGTACTGTCAAATCTGTAGCACAAATATTCATAAAACTTCAAGCTTTACTTCTCCAATCCACTCGCAGCCGTCATATTAAAAGCTAATTTAGAAAAACTTCATCCGTGAGGTGACCGTAACTTAAACCAGTTGTTCTCATATCACGCATTCCACTCCTAGATTAATCAATTTACATTCGTTTGCACCATCATCAATTTGATAAAGAGAACGGTCTTCGCCTTGTCGCGTGTTGAACAAGGTTTTCGCTTATATCTAGCTGCTGAAGTTTTTTCGTGTTTTGTAGAATCTGATTTTTTCTTCCGTTTCAGCAGAAAGTGTTTTTGGGGTTTTGTTCGTAGACGTACAATTCCTCGGTGATTGCAGAGAAATCGGACATTTGAGCACTTGTAAAAAAAATTTTAGGGCACTAAATTTTGCAATTGAAAAAATATTTTGGTCGCCAGATTACAAGCTTTAGTTACAAGAAGCCATCCGAGTTGAATCATTCACTAGTTGTTGATCGGGTTCTTTCAAAGTTAAAAGCACATCTTCTTAGAAGATCTCTAATTTGGTTGGCTATTTTTCAGTCTGAAATGACAAAGATAAAAACATGAAACGAGAATTGTAAACAATACTCTAAGAATTGAGAAAGACAATTTTGTCACTACTAAATATACAGAATGTAACACTGAAATGCTGAAAATGTTGCTGATTTAACTAGCTACGTTTTGAAATATCTTCAGGAGGACTATAGTCCTACGACCTTTGACCTAAATCAATTGAAAGAGCATTACATCTTCCTGCGAAGAGATGACAATTAGCTCAGAAATATGCTGACAAAAAATTATAATGAACCTGTGGGAGCAGATGAATCGTGGTATAAAAAAGTTTTGACTTTGGTTTTTAGTAATCTTTGTTGATTTTAACACTAACTGAATCATTTTGTTAGCGGTTTTTTGCATAAAAAGGTCTAAATGGCCAGATCATAAGGATCCCGAGTTCTCGGAGAAGGATGGAGGAAAGCGACCCACTATGGCACAACAAATCATAACTTATTGAATACTACACAAGAGTTGATTAATTATCGTAATTTGGGATATATTTATATACATCAGATTTAAGGTGATTTTTAAGAAGGCCGCACAAGAAATATCATTTAAGTTGTATAAGTGGACAGCTGTTAGCTGAGAGACGTAACCCTCATGTCAAGGCCAAACAGCGTGTTCTTCAACACGCACAAGAAATGGCTTTCCTGCACACGGGTCCACGGATTAAGGTACCATCCGATGGACGACGGCGTTTCCAAGCCCATTGGATTCCCCTACTGATCGAGGGCTTTGGGTTGTTTTACCTCTGAGCGGCACTTTTTTGCACACCATGGGCTAAATGGCCAGGTCACAAGGACCCCGAAGGCTCAGAGAAGGTTGGGGGAGGGGACCTACTGGAACAGCTGTTGGGAGACAGATGGTAGCCTCCCGTCAAGGCCATCCAGAGTGTTCTTTAACGTGCACAGGGTGTGGCTCTCCCGCACACGGCGCCACGTCTTAACGTCCCATCCGACGGACGGCGGCCTTTCCAAGCCCATCGGTGTCCCCTACTGACCGCGGGCAGGGCGGGGAGTTTTGCGGAGATAAATCTCAACGCTGACCCAGCTGGGACTCGAACCTGGGAACTACAGATTACGAGCCTGGCGTGCTACCGACTGAGCCACCCCCGCCCCCTGATCGAGGGCAGGGTAGGGTTTAGGCAAGGTTACCATACGTCCTCCTTTTTACATTGTATACTCCAGGATATGAAGAAACATGTCTGTTATCAGGCTTAATGATTCTTTTTTATTTGTCCCTTAATTCAGATTTTTACTAATACACAGGGAAAAAGAGACAAATAGAGTGCCACATCAGTTTTCACTTCAGGAAGGAAGGACACGAAATTTACCAACTGCAGCCGAAAGCCCAAACATACATCACACCAAGTGTTCATTCTTCAAAACCCGGAAGCCCCACTCCGGTAAACAACACGACATTCCGATTGCTGGAAACTAGCACCCCACAGAAAAGTTCGAGTCTCAGCTGGGTCAGCGTTGAGATTTATCTCCGCAAAATTCCTCACCCTGCCCACGGTCAGTAGGGGACAGCGATGGGCTTGGAAAGGCCGCCGTCCGTCGGATGGGACGTTAAGCCATGGCCCCGTGTGCGGGAGAGCCATACCCTGTGCACGTTAAAGAACACGCTAGATGGCCTTGACGGGAGGCTACCATCTGTCTCCCAACATCTGTTCCAGTGGGTCCCCTCCCCCAACCTTCTCTGAGCCTTCGGGGTCCATGTGACCTGGCCATTTAGCCCATGGTGTGCAAAAAAGTGCCGCTCAGAGGTAAAACAACCCAACCCAACAACCCCATAGAAAAAATAACAAGCATAACTTTCAAATAACAACCCTTATAAGGTCGGACACCGATTATCTGGGTTGGGTTGTTTTACCTCTGAGCGGCACTTTTTTTGCACACAATGGGCTAAATGACCAGGTCACAAGGACCGCGAAGACTCAGAAGGTTGGGGGAGGAGACCCACTGGAACAGCTGTTGGGAGACAGATGGTAGCCTCCCGTCAAGGCCATCCAGCGTGTTCTTTAACGTGCACAGGGTATGGCTCTCCCACATACGGAGCCACGGCTTAACGTACCATCCGATGGACGGCGGCCTTTCCAAACCCATCGGTTCCCCTACTGACCGTGGGCAGGGCCGATTATCTGGTGGTGAGAAAAAAAGCAGAAACAAAATGCGACTTCACACGGAAAAGCGAGGGGCAGGGGACCTTATATGTGATTATTCAAAAATTGCTATTGTTAAAATTTACATTTAAGAAGAAAAAAAAATACCCCCTCATGCAGCTGCTTGCCACAGAGGTCTAACAGGAGCCTGTCAGTTTATATGCCACAGTAGATCTGGGGGTTCCATAAATAATTTAATTGCAAGATTTTAAATTTTAGGTTGTTTAAAGATATCAGTGATTTGGTTTCTAAGATTATTCATTCTCTATTTGTACTTTTATAAGTTTTCATTAAATGTTTTTATTATTTGTATCTCATAAACCTGAGTTCATATTCACTATTCTAGAATAGTGAGCTCTAACTAAAATTAATTCATTTTCGCTCATCCGGAAATGTTTGCAAATGATTCAAAAATTGAGTGTTTGGTTATCATCCAAGTTGTAGTGGCCAGCTTCAGGTTGAAATTCCAAAAAGGGGGCTTGATAGGGGAAAAAATGTTTACCATGCTATTCCTAAAGGAAAAAAGTAACCGCTGCCAAGTTCACTGTTGCCATTTTCTGAAGTTTTGGAGTGATTTCATCTTTCGGAGTTGGCAATACTGCACGTAACTGTCTAAGTGTTCCTTGTCTACAAGACTTTTTCCTTCGATACTTTATTACTTAATGTTCTATAAATAAATGTCTTAATGGAAATACACCTAAAATGGTGTACTTAGAAAAGATGGTAACAGTTTTGTATTTAATTGGTAATATTTGACATATAAATTTATTTTATATTGAAATCCGACTTCTTAGTGATATAATGCATATTACCCCACGTCTTTAATGTTTAGCAGATCGGACCCAAGATTTGTAGAACATGATTAAAATTTTATTACTGAGGAATTTTTTTTATAAATAATATAATTTATACAACATCTGTCTAAATGTATTTGTTAGGTTTCCAATGTGCATTTTCTAACTTATTGCACTATCAACAGGGCGTAGTAGCGAGTTAGTGTTAGGGTTATTTTACCTCTGAGCGGCACTTTTTTGCACACCATGGGCTAAATGACCAGGTCACATGGACCCCGAAGGCTCAGAGAAGGTTGGGGGAGGGGACCCACTGGAACAGCTGTTGGGAGACAGATGGTAGCCTCCCGTCAAGGCCATCCAGCGTGTTTCTTTAACGTGCACAGGGTATGGTCTCCCGCACACGGAGCCACGGCTTAACGTCCCATCCGACAGACGGCGGCCTTTCCAAGCCCATCGGTGTCCCCTACTGACCGTAGGCAGGGCAGGGAATTTTGCGGAGATAAATCTCAACGCTGACTAAGCTGGGACTAGAACCTGGGAACTACAGATTACGAGCCTGGCGCAACACCGACTGAGCCACCCCCACCCCAATGTTTAGGGAGGAAGAAAGCATGGAGGATCAATATTTTTATAGCCTCTGACACTCTTCCCTTCAGACACTCATTTCATACATAGCTCATAACTTTCGGCTCTCACATTCTGAAGAATAGGACTGTCTTTCTTATATGAGGCCTAAAAAGTAGAAACTAAACCTAAAGCATATCGATGGTGAAATCAGTCATTGAGGTCATGTTTACTTCAAACGACGACAGAGCGCCGATTTACTTATTCGACAAGATTGCTGCGCCCTATCTGCCTTTGAGGTGAATACGAACTCGGTGAATGATCCACCATCGATATGCTTTAGGTTTATTTTCTGCTTTTTAGGGCCATATAGAAAGATGTGAATTAAAAAATTTTTTGAAAAGTAATTCACTTGCATTTTACCAAATGGCTTCGAATTTTGCCAACTCCACAATATTTTGCCAAGTTTTCTAGATTTTGCCAATTCTCCTTAATTTCACAAAGCCTATCCAAATTTTCAGAACTCGCCTGTATTTTACCAAGTGGCTTTGAATTTTGCCAATTGCCGTAGATTTTCCCAATTTGGCTCGATTTTGCCTACTCTCCGAAATTTTGCCAATTCCACATAATTTTACACCCCCCCCCCCCCCCCAAAAAAAAAAAAAAAAAAAAAAAAAAGTTTTACATCTTCCCTTAATTTGTCGTCACTTCGAATTTTACCAACTCTCCTTAACTGCACAAAAACAAGCCCAATTTTCACAACGCCTGTATTTTTACCAAGTGACTTTGAATTTGGCCAAATACCCTAGTTTTTGCCAACTTGCCATAATTTTACAGAAAAAAATTCCAATTTTTACATTTCACCTGAATTTGCTATGTCACTTCAAATTTTTCAAACTCCCCAAGATTTGGCCAAGTTACCTCAATTTTGCCAGTTATCCTTAATTTCACAAAAGCCATCCAAATTTTCACAACTCGCCTGTATTTACCAAGTGGCTTCGAATTTTGCCAACTGCCCTAAATTTTTGCTAACTCGCCATTAATTCTACAGAAAAAGTCGCAACTTTTGCATCTAACCGAAATTTTGCCAAGTCATCCCAAATTTTGCCAACTCCTCAAGATTCCGCAAATTATCGCGATTTTGCCAACTCCAAGATTTTGCTAAGTTGTCCCGATTCTGCGAATTCACCTGTATTTTTACTAACTGGTTTCGAATTTTGTCAATTGCCCTAAATTTTGCCAAGTTGTCTAGAGTTTGCGAACTCCCTTTAATAAATAAAAATAAATGCCCCCTCAAGCAGCTGCTTGCCACAGAGGTTTGACAAGGAGCCTGTCAGTTTATATGTCTAGTAGAAGGTCTGTGAGGATGGTAGGACTTCAAGATCAGTAGCCAAGTGCCACGGGACGGCGAGTTTTACGAAAATAGAAATCCAAATTTTCACAACTCACCTTGATTTTACGAAGTCGCTTCGAATTTTGACAACTCCGATTTACTTTGGGGGAAGCCTCCCCCCCTAGTTATAATAGACTTTGAACCTGTTCAATTTCTTCACAGCGTTAAGCTGAGTAATCGTTGGATGAAAAGGTCTGCAGTTTAAATTTAATGAAATTTGGATTGTATGATTATTTTTTAGGTTAAATAAAATGTTTTTCATCTTTTTATTTTAAAGGAGGACGTCCTTCTCTACACAAAGAATGGACATAACCTAGAAGCTATATTAGGCTTTTCCTGGTTTCTCATACAACATACAAACAATTACACAAGGACGTGTCCCGCTGGTCTTAGTAGTCAGGTACGCTAACCACTTGACTCCGGATTTTTACAATTTATTTGGTTCCTAAAATTTTTGAAGTTACAGTAAAACGCCAATTATACGTGATTCAATTATCCGTGGGGTCGGATTAATCGTGGCCCTTTGTAGTACATAAAAATTTCGTTTTTTTTAAATTCTCTATGTAAGTGCATTCGCAAAATAACAGAAGTCATTACTTATTTAGTTTAAATAACATTCCATCATAATTGAACAACATTGCATCTCCATCTAGCAGAACTTATTTGACATCACTGTTGCGGTTTTATCTCCACAAAAATTCCCCGCCCTGCCCACGGTCAGTAGGGGACACCGATGGGTTTGGAAAGGCCGCCGTCCGTCGGATGGGACGTCAAGCCGTGGCTCCGTGTGCGGAAGAGCCATACTAGGTGCACGTTAAAGAACACGTTGGATGCCCTTGACGGGAGGCTACCATCTGTCTCCCAACAGCTGTTCCAGTGGGTCCCCTCCCCCAACCTTCTCTGAGCCTTCGGGGTCCATGTGACCTGGCCATTTAGCCCATGGTGTGCAAAAAAGTGCCGCTCAGAGATAAAACAACCCAACTGTTGCGGTTTCCCGTTCTACCGCCAGTGGGCAGTCAAGTGTAGTACGAATTTAATCTACTTCTTTGTTAAAAGAAGTTTTGTCTGTTAAACATTACGAAATCTTGTTCGTGTGCTCCTCTTGTGTAACCAAATTTATCTAGCAATTCAACCCCTAAAATGTTGGGAGAAAAAGAGTTGGTTTAACAGTGGAAAATAAATTGGAGATTATTAAAAGAGGAGAAAAAGTTGAAAGTGTTTCATTACTTGCAGCCGAATTTGGTACTGGCAAGCAAACTGTGTGGAACATGATTAAAAATCAACCAAGACAGACAAATTTGTTTCTAAATGTAATACATTTGCTTGCGCTTCACATTAGGGGTGGCTCTGTCGGTAGCGCGCCAGGCTCGTAATCTGTAGTTCCCAGGTTCGAGTCCCAGCTGGGTCAGCGTTGAGATTTATCTCCGCAAAATTCCCCGCCCCGCCCACGGTCAGTAGGGGACACCGATGGACTTGGAAAGGCCGCCGTCCGTCGGATGGGACGTTAAGCCGTGGCCCCGTGTGCGGGAGAGCCATACCCTGTGCACGTTAAAGAACACGCTGGATAGTCTTGACGGGAGGCTACCATCTGTCTCTCAACAGCTGTTCCAGTGGGTCCCTTCCCCCAACCTTCTCTGAGCCTTCGGGGTCCATGTGACCTGGCCATTTAGCCCATGGTGTGCAAAAAAGTGCCGCTCAGAGGTGAAAAACAACCCAACCCTTGCGCTTCACAAAAAAAATCGCTCGAAGGTGCTACAAATGAACAACTAGAAGATGTGATGACAAAGTGGCTTTTATAAAATAAAAAATAAAATACCCCCTCAAGCAGCTGCTTGCCACAGAGGTCTGACAGGAGCCTGTCAGTTTATATGCCACAGTAGGAGATCTGAGAGGATGGCAGGACCTCAGCAGAAAAACGACACACACAGCCATGCCTAAATCCGGGGCTCGCACCCAGGTCCCTTAGATCAGTAGCCAAGCGTGCTAACCACTCGGCCACGGCTTTTACAATAAAGAAATGAAGGAACTCCAATATCAGGACCACTGATTTTAAGTAAGGCGAATTTAGGAAACTTTGAAAGACATTTGATGACAGCAAATTTAGTTATTTATTTGTGTAGTGATCATTTCCTAGTATATCTTATTTAAATCACCAATTACAACAACTTCGTATTTATTGTCAAATGATAAGAGTAATTCCTGAAAATTTCTAAGAAGGCGATGAGTAGGATACAAAGAATTCTATTGATGCTGTTATCATGGTATTAGCATCCTTGATGATAACTAATAATAATAGAAATTAGGATATTATAAGAAAACCGTTTAGTCCCTCAACTCTAAAGAAGCGAAGGAACCAGGAGTTTTATTTTTGAGTTCTATCTCTCTTCCACTCCTGAACCGTATATGGATTGGGTTGTTTTACCTCTGAACGGCACTTTTTTGCACACCATGGGCTAAATGGCCAGGTCACATGGACCTCGAAGGCTCAGAGAAGGTTGGGGGAGGGAACCCATTGGAACAGCTGTTGGGAGACAGATTGTAGCCTCACGTCAAGGCCATCCAGCGTGTTCTTTAACGTGCACAGGGTATGGCTCTCCCGCACACGGCGCCACGGCTTAACGTCCCATCCGACGGACGGCGGCTTTTCCAAGCCCATCGGTGTCCCCTACTGACCGTGGGCAGGGCGGGGAATTTGCGGAGATAAATCTCAACGCTGACCCAGCTGGGTTGTAAGTAAAGAGCAACCAAAACTGACTCTTCGTAGTTCTTTCCAGTGTATTATTTGGAAAAACTAAAAGTATCTAACAAATCACCGTCCTTTCATGGATTGCTTCTCTTGAAATGAGAAGTCTACACTTAGTAGGTTATTAGAAATTTATGGAGCTCGTAATTTCTTACTGCTGCTGAGTGCCATACTGTTGCGTGTTGAATATGTGCTAAGGCGTTTGGCGGGGTGTAACTAGCAGGGGCGAAGGTTTTGAGGGGAGGCTTTCCCCCAATGTAATTCGGAGTTGGCAAAATTACAATCCACTTAGTAAAATGCAGACGAGTTGCGAAAATTGGGATTGGTTTTGTGAAATTACGGAGAGTTGGCAAAATTCAGGTGAGATGTAAAAATTGGGTTTTTTTTTTCCTGTAAAATTACGGTTAGTTGGCAAAAGGTGAGTTGTAAAATTAAAGAAAGTTGGAGAAATCGAGAAAATTTTTCAAAATCTTGAAGAGTTGGTAAATTCGGGAGATATGTAAAAATTGGAATTTTCTCTCAAATCACGGTGAGTTTGGTAAATCGAGGCAACTAGGGGAGTTGGCAAAATCTAGGGCAATTGGCAAAATTCGAATCCACTTGGTAAAATATAGGCGAGTTCTGAAAATTGGGGTTGGTTATGGGAAATTAAGTCGAGGTTGCAAAAATCCCTTCTTCCCCCACTGAACGAATAATTCCGTATCTCATTGTCGGAAACAAACTAATAACACTAACATTTCGTGCAGGAAAAATCCAATATACAGATTGCATCTTAAAAGTGAGATCAGAGCAATTCATTTAGTTATAGACACAGAAGTCTAGTTTGGGTTGTTTTACCTCTGAGCGGCACTTTTTTGCACACCATGGGCTAAATGGCAAGGTCACATCCGAAAGCTCAGAGAAGGTTGGGGGAGGGGACCCACTGGAACAGCGGTTGGGAGACAGATGGTAGCCTCCCGTCAAGACCATCCAGCGTGTTCTTTAACGTGCACAGGGTATGGCTCTCCCGCACACGGGACCACGGCTTAACGTCCCATCCGACGGTTCTCTACTGGTAGGCAGGGGGGGGGGAATTTTGCAGAGATAAATCTCAACGCTGACGCAGCTAGGACTCGAACCTGGGAACTACAGATTACGAGCCTGGCGCGCTACCGACTGAGCCACCCCCGCCCATACAGAAGTCTGACAAGAGCCTGTTAGATTAATTCACCATAAAGAAGACCTGTGAAGGAGAGATCTGAGAAGAAAATAAACCCCCATACCTTATCCAGGGTTCGAATTCGTGTCACTTGATCAAGCAACCATTTCAACCACTCCGCCATATGCAGGCATAGCCAGGATAAATACTCCCTCAAGCAGCTGCTTGCCACAGAGGTCTGACAGGAGCCTGTCAGTTTATATGCCAGAGTAGAAGGTCTGTGAGGATGGCAGGACCTCAGCAGAAAAATAACACACACATCCATGCCTTACCCGGGGCTCGAACCCAGGTCCCTTAGATCAGTAGCCAAGCGCGCTAACCACTCGGCCATGGAGTCGAAATAAGTGAGGTTTTATTGTATACTAACATTGGTGTTCATAAGATACTCTGGGTTACAAGAAAGTCGATAGCGCGCCAGGCTCATAATCTGTAATTCTCAGGTTCGAGCCCCAGCTGGGTCAGCGTTGAGATTTATCTCCGCAAAACTCTGCCCTGACCATGGTCAGTTGGGGACATGGTCGATGGGCTTGAAAAGGCCGCCGTGGGTCGGAAGGGTAGATAAGCCGTGGCACCATGTGCGGGAGAGCCATACCCTGTACACGTTAAAGAACACGCTGGATGGCCTCGACGAGAGACTTCCACCTGTCTCCCACTAGCTCTTCAAGTAGATCCCCTCTCCCAACCATCTCTGAGCCTTCGGAGTCATTGTGACCTGGCCATTTAGCCCGCTGTGTGCAAGAAAGTGCCGCTCAGAGGTAAAACAGCCCAATCGAACATAAGAAAGTGAACCAAGTATTAAATAGATGTCTCACGACATGAAAAAAGATTCCTAAAATTAATGAAGACGGGAGTCATAAAATTTATACGCTGCGTTTTTTCTTTTAAATGAAAATGGCAAAAATACACTTTACAGTTCTCGGGGGAAGGCTCCTTTTTTTCGGTCATTTCCATAAACCTCAGACCCTAATTCAAACAGCGGTTTTAAAAAAGGTTTTTCGTTACCATGTAACGATAATTTGGGATTACATTAAACGCAAAGTAACAAGATAACTCCGCTAACTAAATTGCACAATGTGGTTGGATCTGTGTAGCCCACGGTTATTTGAGGATTATGTTAAACTAAAATAGCATCGTAGTACGAAATATCGAATTATTTTCAGTTGGGTTGTTTTACCTCTGAGCGGCACTTTTTTGCACACCATGGGCTAAATGGCCAGGTCACATGGACCCCGAAGGCTCAGAGAAGGTTGGGGGAGGGAACCCACTGGAACAGCTGTTGGCAGACAGATGGTAGCCTCCCGTCAAGGCCATCCAGCGTGTTCTTTAACGTGCACAGGGTATGGCTCTCCCTCACACGGGACCACGGCTTAACGTCCCATCCGACGGACGGCGGCCCTTCCAAGCCCATCGGTGTTCCCTACTGACCGTGGGCAGGGCGGGGAATTTTGCGGAGATAAATCTCAACGCTGACCCAGCTGGGACTCGAACCTGGGAACTACAGATTACGAGCTGGCGCGCTACCGACTGAGCCACCCCACCCCATTTCCGCAAAGAAGCAATTCATTACATATAAACCGAAACTAGAAATTTTCTTAGGAAGCTTACCTAAACATTGATGAATCCTTATGGTAGGGTCCAATGGATGAATTCCAATGGTCCCTTCTGCGTCCTTTCTCTGTGGCCTGTTCACTTACAGTGATTTGATCTTGCTCTTACCAATGTCTGTACCCACGTGGGGGATGGTACACGTGACAACGTGGTACTCTTTGCACATGGAGCGGAGCAGCCCTGGGTCAGCCAAGGATGGGGGGGGGGAGGGTTTGACACAGTGAACTTAAGCAACTGATTGGTTACCTCTCCACCAATTGGAGAGAAGCGACGATAATAACGGGGGTCGTTCAATCTACTGCCCCGAGACATGTCTCCTGGAAAGAAATTTACTGAGTAAAAGCAAGAACGCATTTTCGTTACAATCTAAAATTCACGTCTAAAATGCTAAATCTTCCGTTATTTTGAAAAATGTTTTCTACTTTTTATTTAAAATCCTATTTTTTATTCGTGTAAATTATTTTTTGATATTATCTAATTAACATTTTTATGCGCCCCTCCCAGCGAATTTCGATGCCACATGTAACCCTTTGATGCAACACGAGCTTAACGAACGTAATAAGTTGTATGAATTGAAAACTTGTCTCGTGGGGAGTGTTAGAGGCTATCAGTATTATTCTCCTTTGTTTTCTTCACCACCCACTTCCTAAAAAGGGGGAAATGTTCCATGATTTTTTCCTCTGCTACATCTTCCGATCAAATGAAAGCTCACGTGGGGATCATTTTAGGCGACTTCGATTTTGCCTTTTTTTCCCCCGCAAAGTGGGGAGGGAGGCAGAAATTTTACGTGGTCGACTCCAACAGGTTATATATCAAATTAAAGCTAGTGACGTCTACCATGCCGTGGACTTCCACAAACACAGCTTCCTCTCTCGCCCCCCCCCCCCCACCACCACCACCAAAAAAAAAAAACTTTCCCCAAAAACGTTTCTACCGCAGAAACAATGTTGTTTTCATATATGAAAATTTTTGAAACGTACTTTTGAAATAATCTCTCTCATGCCACTTAGTTGACTTCACGAACGACTTATTTTTCTAAGCTATGAGGTTGGATCAGTCCCTAGCTCGTCAGGCTCGAATCCTAACTGCATAGATTGAAAATTTTCTCTGCTAACTCCCGTTCTGCCGGGGTGGCTCAGTCGGTAGCGCGCCAGGCTCGTAATCTGTAGTTCCCAGGTTCGAGTCCCAGCTGGGTCAGCGTTGAGAATTATCTCCGCAAAATTCCGCCCTTCCCACGGTCAGTAGGGGACACCGATGGGCTTGGAAAGGCCGCCGTCCGTCGGAAGGGACGTTAAGACGTGGCCCCGTGTGCGGGAGACATACCCTGTGCACGTTAAAGAACACGCTGGATGGCCTTGACGAGAGGCTACCATCTGTGTGTCTCCCAACAGCTGTTCCAGTGGGTCCCCTCCCCAACCTTCTCCGAGCCTTTGGGGTCCATGTGACCTGGCCATTTAGCCCATGGTGTGCAAAAAAGTGCCGCTCAGAGGTTAAAACAACCAAACCCGTTCTGCCCTCTTGAGAAACGGTGCCAATGGTGAGCTTGAAACGACCGCCACCGTCGGACGGGATCTTAAACCGTGGTTCCGTGTGAGAAATAACTATACTCTGTCAGGGCAGGATTCAAGACCTTATAGGTACTCCAGGCCTTTGTTTCGTTGACCCTTTGGCGGATGCATTTTTTATTGGTGTATCGCTTTCAATAGGTAACCGAGTAATTAAAATTATCTTGAAAAATATTTCTCGGATAGCAAAATGGTATGTAACAGGCATTGCCAACTGATTACTGTTAGTTTTTATCATGCAAAAAAAGTGCCAATCAAAAAAAAATCCAATTTTTGTATAATATATTGGGGAATTTTTGAGGGTATAAGTGCGATTTCTTAAAATATACTGTGTAAAGAAGCTAAAAAATAACGTAAATTAGCCAATTTACCGACAATAAATCTGTCAGTTTATATGCCATACTAGAAGATCTGAGAGGATGGCAGGACCTCAGCAGAAAAACAACACACACACACACAACCATGCCTTACCCGGGACTCGAACCCAGGTCCGTTAGATCAGTAGCCAAGTGCACTAACCACTCGGCCACAGGACGGCTACCGACAATTAAATAAAAAAAATTACTAATGATAACAAACTACACTATTCTACACAAATAGAAATTTCTGTGTTATTTCAATCTACTCAAATCTCGATTTTCAACAATATTCGTTCAATATTTAAAATCATTGAAACTAGAAGATTTCCCAACAATAATGCGATATAAGAATTTACCTCAGAAATTAAAGCTTAAATAATAAGTACCGTTTCAAACTATTTTATAAAATAAACATTTTAGAAGTTTTCGTAATGATTATTTCAATATTAGAGTAACAATTTTTTTATACAACAAGATAATTTATTGTTAAATATTTCAACTTCTGTTAATCTTGAAAAAATGTTTAAAAGTTAATTTTTAATCAGCAATTATTCTGCTGATCCGAGTCGTATAATGTTAGGAAGATGAGCGGCATTTCATTAAATTGATAACGTGTCAAGTTTGTGATCTGATGCTCTCAGGTTAGAGTCTTCGCTATGCTTGCATCGAGATTTTTTCCCGTTTTCTGCCTCTGTGCCTTCGCTCGGTGAGAGAGGACACACCGACGAGCTTTAATGGCGGCCGTCCATCGGATGAGATTTTAAGGCGTGAAAACCTCTGCACGTTTAAAAATGTGTTAGGTGTTATTTAGTCTGATGGGAGGCTTCCATCTGTCTCCTAAGAGCAGTCCACTGGAACCACTTTTCCAACCAAAAAAAAGTACCGCTCCCTAAGAGGCAAAAAACAAAACATAGTGAAAATAAAACCATAGTAGTGCAAATGAAAAAGCAAACTAAAACATGGGGTGTTCTGCTAAATAAGCACTGTTACGTTGTTTGTTTTTCTCCTCCTCTAAGCGGTGCTTTTGTGAACCTAATGGGCTAAAAAACCAGGTCATAGAGTATTGATCTCTGAGCAGGCCCATTTTGCAAACAATGGGCTAAATGGCCAGCTTAGAAGGGTTGGGTTGTTTTACCTCTGCGCGGCGCTTTTTTGTATAAAATGGGCAAAATCCAGGTCACAGATCTTTGAGGTTTGGAAAGGGGGCCCCACTGACGGCTGTTAGGAGACAAAAGGTAACCTACCATCAATGCCAACTAGCGTGTTCTTTAACGTGCACAGAGTATGGTTCTCCCTCCCACGGTTTAACGTCCCATCCGACGGAAGATGATCATTCCAAGCCTAAAGGGGTAGGGAACTGGGTAGGAACTTTGTGGAGATAATCTCATTTAATAGTGGCCCAGGTGGGACTGGCATCTGGAAACTACAAATTGCGATCCTGGCACGCTACCAACGGAGTCGCCCCCCCCCCCCCCCCCAGGTGGGATTCGAACCTAGGAACTAAAGATTACAAACCTGGCGCGCTACCAATTGAGCAAGCCCCGCAGGTAATAAAAACTAATGACTCCGTGAAGATTGGGAATCCGCTAGACAACTGTTAGAATATTTGGGTTAACGCCCGTTAAAAAGTTGAAAGTTAATATTTTCGTTAGCTAAGCGTTACCGACTTTAATGTTAACTTTTTTTTTTTTAGGCGATAGTCATTAATTTTCCAGTATTTCCCAATTTATAAATGCAAAGTTTTGACGTTTTCTTAACCGTTGTCAACCGCGAAATGTCGCTGGACCAGTTAAAATTATTGAAATGAACCAGTTGAGCGAGACCAGTTAAGATCAGATCTCATAGCTGCACTTGCTCCGCGTGAAGCTCGAGGTTTGAAACAGCGAGAGCCTGACAAAGGCTTTTTTTTTTACGATTTGAAGAGGAGATCCCAATTTCTGAAAAGTCTGGGACTGAATATTCGACTTCAACTGGAGAGATGACATGTGCTATTAAGAAACCTTTTATTAAGTACATTACCATTCTTCTCTGCACATATTGAGAGGTGGAGGGGCCGATTCACAGATATCAATTTTGTGCGGCAGTTGCTGTTTAACAGATTCTGTAAACAGTGTTTTCATTGCGATCTCGTAAATAAAGTCCTTTTTTCCCAATGATATTGAAAATTGTGTTTTTCTTTTTTACTCTGTTGTAGTATAAATCTAAAAATTTTGGACCTAACTTTTAACGGGTTGATATTTTGGTCATTAACTTTATTTAAAAAAACTTCAATTAACTTAGTTAACTTTAATCAAGTGTGGTATTACCCAAGTTAGGAGGCAGATGGAAGCCAAAAAGCTATTTAAGAGACTGGATCTTAATGTTACACTTGGATCTTACTGTTAGTCTTTTTATTCCTAGACTGTTACAGATTTTGGGCGTCTTCGAAGTATGGAACATCTTTGAAAGTGTTTATCGCAATTGTCTGTGGCGTTGTGGTCAAAGGCGAGATATCAAAGGTTATTGATGTGTGGATATCTCCAATTACATAGCGACTGCTTGATTTTGATATTTGACCTATCGGACGATGTGAATACATCTATCTAATCGCCATCACGTATACCAAAGTTAATTGTTTCCTCACACTGGGAAAAAAAAAGCTCAAGAAAGTTCTAGATCTTTTAACAGTTTTCACATAAATCGGAAATAACTAAGGGTTTGGTTGTTTTACCTCGTTTCTCCCCCCCCCCCCACACACACATTTTGTAAGCGGCCAGATTACAAGGGCTCCAAATGATTCGAGACCGACTATCCCATGCGACGAACGGCGGCGTTTCCAAGCCCATCGTGGTCCCCTACTGACTGAGAACAAGGCGGGTAGTTTTGCGGAGATAAATCTCAACCTTGGGCCAGGTAGGACTCGAACCTAGGAACTGCAGATTACAAGCCTGGCGCGCTATTGACAGAGCCCTCCCCGCCCCAGTAGCCTTAGTTAAGAGCAAAAAACCTTTTAGAAATAAATTCAGTTTACACTAATTTCAAACTGGCTTATTCACAGAATAAAAGCTTAGTTTAAAAAAAATTAACGAAATAAATCTAAAATCTATATTAAAACATTTTATTGTTCATTGAGCACAATTTCGTTCAAAATAAAAACCGATAAAAAAATTCCTAGAAAGTCTAAAATTGTCAAAACACAATTTATCTTGAACGTCCAGCTTCCATGTTTCTATATTCTAATAAGGGATCATCAGTTTCTCCTGGAGGCCTTCGCCAAGGCTGAAACCTCACGGGTTCCTCCTCTTCAACGGTTTCATAAAAAAAAGACGTAGTGAAAAGCAATATCCAAACCGGGGAGAATAATATGAACATTCCTAAATCGTACAGAAGCGTCACTATTGAAGTTACTAGATTATAAAGTCCCATTAATATCTTAGTTGCTAGCTCATACGGTGCCATAACCATTTTGATTATGGCCACAAACAGTACCATCAACATTTTCTTTGTTATATCGGACAACATCATCAGTGTTAGTTTAAGCAGTACTCTCAATATTTTAACTCCTAGCTGAAGCAGTGCCATCAGTGATTCAAATCCTAGCGAAAGCAGTGCCTTCAACATTTTAAGCCCTCAATCTACTATAAATCCAAAGTTTCTTCTGAAGAGATGTGACAAATATTGCTGTAGACTTGGGTTAAAAACGTTACGTAGTTGCAAATGTTCCAGATGGTATCTCCAATAATTTATATCAGTTCAAGAGTAGTCTTCCGGAATTACGAAATTCCTTTTCGCCTCCAAGAGCTTCCTGCAAAAACAAATTATCATTCAAATGTCATTTTTACTCAAATACTGTCTTTTAACATAAACAAAAAGAAATACACGAGAATAAAGACACTTCGGCAGGCATTATTATTAGTCATCGAAATCTGGAGATATTTCAATAAACAAATATTTTATTCTAAAATATTCTTTTTTTAATAAGTTTTTTATTTTGAAATTAAGATTTTATCGCTTCTCTAATTTCAACACAATATATTAATTATCCGCTAGTCGTTCTTGTTAGTTGTGCTGAGGCTTGCTTAGGTTAGGTAGTTTTTACCTCTGAGCAGATTGTATTTTTTTTGCACACAACGGGCTAAATGGCCAGGTCACAAGGATCCAAAAGGCTCCTAAGGTTGGGAAAGGGTACCCATGGAAATAGCTGTTGAGACACAGATGATAGCCTCCCGTCAAGACCATCCAGAGTGTTCTTTAACATGCACAGGGTACGGCAGGTGGGGGCACGGCTTACCGTCCCATCCGACGGACGACGACCTCTCCAAACCCACCGGTGTTTTCTTTCTGACCAGGGCCAGGGTGGACACAGGGAGTAGAACCTGGGAACTGCAGATTATGAGCCTGGCGAGCTGTCGGCTGAGTGAATTTCCTGGCATTGCTTGGCACTCTCAAATGCTAGGGAAAATTACGACGAATCATTTCCTGGGTTGTTTTACTTCTGAGGCACACTTTATTTACACAGTAGGCTAAATAGCCAGGTTACAAGACCCGAAGCACTCAGGAGACAGATGGAAGCTTCATGTTAAATCCATCCAGTGTGTTCTTTACTGTGCACACGGCTTAACGTTCACATCCGACGGACGGCGGTCTTTACAGGCCCATCGGTATCACACTTCCTGGGGAAACAATTTTCACGATGTTTAAAATAAACTATTCTAAATTTCGCTGAATGCTCTTTTTAATGCATATAAAAAGTAGGCAGTACTGGTAGCAGAGATTTTTTCCCCAAATTCCCACACCCGTGGATCAGTGGCGGATTAAGATATCTGGATGCACTAGGCACAAAAGATCTGAGAGCCCCCCACCCACCCCCCAAAGTATCAGAGAGCGTGTGTTGGGGGTACTCGTTTTACAAAATAATTTGGAACTTCCAAATAGGAAAATGCTTATAGCAGGTTAAGTAAATTGAATTACAGAAATTCATAAACAGGAACTTTGAAATGTATAAATTTGCACATATAAAAAAATAAATACCCCCCTCAAGCAGCTGCTTGCCACAGAGGTCTGACAGGAGCCTGTCAGTTTATATGCCGTAGTAGAAGGTCTGTGAGAATGGCAGGACCTCAGCAGAAAACAAACACAATCGTCCATGCCTTATCCGGGGCACTAAAAAATAATTCTAAAACTCAAATACGTTTTCATTTTAGGGCAAAATTAACAGAAACTCCCCCAGCCCACAGGCTCTAAACGAGCGCTTCATCAGCTTGTTGGGTAATCCACCTCTTGTATTGAAAAAGTCACATTATCTGTTCTTAGAGAAAATAAAAATTTAACCACGAATCTTACTGAAACTTTTAAAGTCGATTAAAAATGCAGATAAAGATGTTTTTCGTTTTGTTTTTAAGCTTTTGTTCCCATTAAAATATTTCTACGCTTTCAAAAACAGGAATAGCCATATAAGAATAACAAACCCCAGAAAAAGTTTAAAGAGACGAAATTGGACATGGCGGTTAAGATACTGTCCTTCAAATTAGTTATTGATCTCTTTCTGGAAAAAGTTTTTAAGAGTATGCTCCTGGCTTATGGAAATATACAGGGTGAATCTGAAAAAGTGGGCAAAACTTTACGGGGTGGTAGAACGCAGCTATACGAGCAATATTAGTCATGGAAAGTATGGGCGGAACGCAAACGGCGAGCCGCTAGGTGGCGTTGGAAATGGTATAAAAGGGTCGGTCCTCGCACCCAACGGCATTTCTACCGTGGATTGCCGAGAGGATGGCTGGTTATACTAACCACGAAATGGCGGATATGCATTTTGTGTACGGTGCGGCGGACGGGAATGCAAGTGAGGCACAGAGTATCTCCTCTCCTTGTGTTCATTCTTTAAATGCGACAGTGGAAAACTACCTTTTAATTTCTCGCCGCTTGCGTTCCGACCATACATTCTATGACGAATATTGTTCGTATAGCTGCGTTCTACCACCCCGTAAAGTTTTGCCCACTTTTTCAGATTCACCCTGTATATATCTGAATAGTCAGAACTTTCATATCAATGTTAATGATTTTTAACATTGAACTACTGCCTGAATCAGCAATCATGTCATGGATATCGTTGACAACTAAATTATGCTATCGGTGATCAGGGGCGTAGCGAAGGAACTATGATTTTGGGAGGGAGGGAGATAAAATTTATAATTCGGAGATAAAATTTTTCAACTGAGATAAGTACAAAAATTCAATTTTGTCTCAAGATTTGCCTTGGTATAAAAGTTTAGAAATCGAGTAATTCGTCATAATTGCAAAATCATAAAAATTGAGATTTTATGTAAAAAATTCTCATTTAAAATTTTGCCAAATCGTCATATTTTTTAGAGAATTCTCAGTTTTTACATTTCACCTAAATTAATCTCTGAAAAATTTTGGTGCAATGGCCAAATTTGAAAAGTTTTCCAGATTTTGCCAACTTTGTTTTTGTTAACTCGCCATAATTTTACAGAAAATAATCTCAATTTTTATATCTCGCATCGATTTTACCACATCACTTCCAATTTTGCCAACTCTCCAAGATTTTACAAAAACAATTCTAAATTTCACAACTAATCTGTATTTTACCAAGTGGCTTCGAGTTTGGCCAACTGCCCTAACTTTGCCAAGCTGCCTCGATTTTTGCCAACTCGACTTTAGTGTATAAAAAAAAAACAATTTTCTTGAATAGAACACTCGAATTTTGCTAATTCCGATTTACTTTGGGGGAGCTTCCCCCCATAGCTACACCCCTGCCGGTGGTGCAAGCGCTAAAATGGTAGCAGTTATAGCCGATTTTGTGAAAGATGGCTGTCAATGAAAAGGCTGATTATATCTAAGCTAGAAGAATAACTCATTTCCTTAATACAGTATGAACTGAGTCGCATAAAGGTCTTTGTTTTTCGTTCAGTTAAATTTAATAATTTTTATCAAAATGATTTCATTAAAAGTAAAATAATAACTGTGCAAATTAACAAATTCTTAACAAGCCCATTACTGCGAAACTTCTTACAGATTTGATTTTAGAAAGATTGGTTAAAAAAAGTACTCCTCCGGAATTTGAAAATATTCTACAATATATTAATTAATGGAAAATGTAAAGTTTTAATCTACGAAATAATTCTTTTCTAATCTCCAAATAATCAAAATTTCTTCCCCCCCTCCCCCCAATATTTGCTATCTCTTGACCAAAACAGTTATCGTTGGACTTGTTGTAAAACTTCACGTTCACTGCCTTCCTGCATGTAACACATGTCTTCTTTCCATTACCTTTAGAAAAAATGTCCAGAAACAGCTACAGCAAGTTTAACTTTCGTATCGAACTAGACTGGAAAATATTAGGATAAAAATGACTTTTAGAGAGCAAGTCATTGCATAATTCCTATTGCAGTTTTAATTTGATCAAGTTATTTGTTGGTCTAATGGAAGTGCTCTCGTCGATTTGGCGGACACTGTAGCAATCTAAAGAGTTTAATTTAGGCATAATATCTAAAAGTTTAACTAGTCGACGAGGAACACTTAACGAAAAATTTCCTCTCGAAAAGACTGGTATATAACAATTGTAATTTTTGCTCTGTGTTTATTACGCATTCCTGCGAAATATATTACGAAAACTGAAGTGCGATTTTACTAGAATATATAACAAGCTCATTTCTGGAAAATTGATACTTAATGATTATGTACGCAAAACTTGAACTGATGTTATTCAATTTTATTGGGAATTCCGAAGAAAAATGTTATTTTTTAAGCACGTCCTCGAAAAAGTATTGCCACAGAATTTGGTTGTTGTATTACCTCTAAGCAGAGCGCTTGGGTATAAAGACCCCAAAAGGACAACAGAAGGTTGAGGAAAGGAACCCACTGGACAGTTTTAGGAGACAGCCGAAAACATCCCGTCTACTCTTTCATATGCAAGGATACGCCTTTCATACATGCAGGGTGACGGTTTAACGTCTCGTCCTATGAGCGACGGTATCCTCAACGATCGTCGCGTGAGTGGGGTATGGCGACACCCTCAGGTGGAATATTTTTTTTTTTTTTGGGGGGGGGGGGGGGAAGTAGGGTGGAAAAACCCCAAGATTTCGGCAAAGATTTAATTTTAAGTCTATCGAAATTTATCTTTCATTAAATAATAAAATACATCTCCAGCAGCTGCTTGTCTCGGCGATGCGACAGGATTGGGTTGTTTTACCTCTGAGCGGCACTTTTTTGCACACCATGGGCTAATTGGCCAAGTCACATGGACCCCGAAGGCTCAGAGAAGGTTGTGGGAGGGGACCCACTGGAGGGAGACGGATGGTAGCCTCCCGTCAAGGCTATACAGCGTGTTCTTTAACGTGCACAGGGTATGGCTCTCCCGCTCACGGAGCCACGACAACGTCCCATCCAACAGACTGCGGCCTTTCCAAGCCCATCAGTGTCCCCTACTGACAGTGGGCAGGGCGAGGAATTTTGCGCAGATAAATCTCAAAGCTGACCCAGCTGGGACTCGAACCTGGGAACTACAGATTACGAGCCTGCGCGCTACCGACTAAGCTGACGACGAGACAGGAGTCAGTATAATACGCCATATATAAGTCAAGACCTCGATGTACAGTAAAAGAACATCCACGCCTTTTTCGGGATTCAAATGCAGATCCCTTTGTCCGAAGCCAAGCACACTATTATAAACAAAAACACAAAAAGTTTGTTTATATGACATGGAGGGTCAGGGTGTCTGATATGCATATCATTTAGGATCAGCTGTATCTACAAAAGATCTTTCTCTTACACTGCCTACTAAAGTGAGGCTCAATCGATAGCTCCCGAAGTTCGTATGACGAAATTCCCAGCGTCGAGGTTTTCCTCAAAGTCCCACCGTGTCCGTTTTCAGAAAGGGAAGGCCAATTAGATAAGGCAGCAGTCAGACGAATGGGGTGTTAAGTCGCGGTTCGTGTGCAGGAGAGTCATACCTTCTGTACGTTAAAGAACACGCTGGACAGCATTGACGGAAGGCTACCATCTGTCTCCTGACAACTGTGCAGGGAGTCCCTTTCCACAACATTCTAAGAGCCCTTGAGATGGGGGGGGGGGTCCTTTTTGGACTAGCTGTTTAGCCCATTGTGTGCAGAAAAATACCATTCAGAGGTAAAACAACCGTGTGCTAATACGACCTGGAGCAGTTACCTCTGATGAACGGCGCTTTTTCTCTGCATACAATGTGCTAAATGATCATCAAGTCATAAGGACTCCGAGGGCTCAGAGGTTTTTGGGGGGAGGGCACTGTCAATGTTCGGAGACAGATGGTAGCCTCCCATCGAGGCCGTCCAGCTGTTCTTTAACGTATATAGGGTATTGCTCTACAGCATACGGGGCTACGGCTTAATATCCCATCCGGCGGACGGCAGCCTTTCCGAGCCCATTGGTGTTCCCTACTGACAGAAGGTAGAACGGAAAATTTTGCGGAGATAAATGCTGACGCTGGCAAAGTTGGGGCTCCAACCTGGGAACTGCAAATTACGAACCTGGCGCACTATCGACTAAGTTACCCCCGCCCCTCCCCGGAAGATTGGAAGGGGGAAGTGAAAACAGAGCTACGAATAAGAAGTTTAGTGTTTTTAATTCCAAGTACAAAAATAACTAAATAGTGCAGATGTCTGCAAAACGCCATATTTATTACGACGAAACATCGAATTTTCACTTATAATGTCTTCCCCCCCCTACCGAGGAAAAAGACGGGCCTCGTTTCAGAACATCGTCTCAGGCATTGAAATGCTATGCTCTAACTGTGCCACAGATTGGTGAAAGAACACTTAGGAATATTTCATTACTAAATACTTACCTTGATATATATAAAACGGGTTCACACTCTGCACGACAACAGCTAAGACTTCACAGGTTAAAACAACTTGACTACGTGTGTTTGTAGTGTAATGGCTTTTCGAAAGGTTTATTCCTTACTCCACATCTAATACTTAACAGAAAGCAGTACAAGAACAACTGCTGCCACCTTTCTTTTCGAAATTAAAAACAAAATTTTGTCAATTAATTTTCTGAGCAAGATAAATGGGAATATTACAACCTGTAGGTAAATATGTAATAAAAATACTCAACGTCTTATTTTTTTGTCTTGAAACAGAGGGGAAAAAAAACGAAAATATCACCATCGTATATTTAATCACGTGTTCAAATAGCAGTTTCCCATTGGTTGAGATTTTTGCTTACTCTTGTGTGAAGGTTGTGGTGGTGAAAAATAATCACTTAAAAAAAGCCAATTTCTGCTTTACAAGACTATTAAAATGCTAACTTTCCTATTTAGAGCATGGGTAGGTATGAATGCATTTTGTTTATTTCAAGTGGAGGTCAAAAAGCCATTTTGAAGTTTCAAGAATACTTGGGAGGGACTATTTTTAGATCCTCCCCCCCCCCCCAGGGAACATAATCGTAATTTCATGAATTTCTGGAAAAAGTGAGGAGTGCTAAAAGAGGAACCTAGGGTTGGGAGCAAAAGAATATTATTTCCTGACATCAATGGAGAATGGCATTTTGTGTTTTTACTGCTGGGGATGAAGATTTTTAATTTGCCTATTTCCATTGAATATGTGAGCATGTTATTATTCCCACTTTAAAATATGGAGAAAATGATTCAAATATTTTAAATATCCTGGACTTACGATGTGGTAAAAAGCGGTAGAGAAAAGACAGAATATAATTAAACACTTTTTAATAAAGCTATATAAGGTGCCTTGATTTGGTCGGAGGAGGTCGAAAAGGAAGGGCTGGATTGGTGTTGGTAAGACTTGTTTCCTACGCTGTGCTGGTAAGATTTCCTCCTTCGGTTGTGAGTGTGCTGCGTGAGGCGAGCAACTTTTCTCAACCCAAGGCGTTGTTTAATTCATCGTTTTTCAGGTCAGTTCTTTTTAGTTTCTTTTTTTTGTCTGTGCAAGAAAATCATCTTCACAGACGTCAGTGCGGAAAGCCAGCACCCCAGCAGTAATCCCTGCGAGGACTTTCTTCATTTTATTTATTCCAAGATGACTCCATCGGAGGACCTAACAGTCTACGAAGCGACTGTTCTTCTATGCAACAACTCCATTCAATATATTCCCAAACTTTCATGAACAACTCTGACTTATTATCGGTGGCCAACTCTAATGGCAACAAAACTTACACAATTAGGATGAAAGGAACTTCAAGGCCTATTTCCACTGCTAAACCTAACTTTCTGAAACAGCAGTTAACGACTCAACTTACAGCCCCAGATGATACCCTGACAGTTAGACGCACTAAGACGAATGAATTAATCATCACAACAACTTCTGTTGAATGCTCACTTGAAATATTTCAACTTTGTAACTAATGATGAGGTTAGGCAAAGGAGTCGGCAACCTCCTTTAAGCAGCATATTGTGCAGAGAGAGACTCCGTTGGTTTGACCATGTTGTCCGTATGGATAATTTTAGATTGGCGAATAGGGTTATGAACAGTGTGCCTAAAGGCCTCAGAAAGAGGGGGAGACCTAGGATGCGGTGGGCAGACAATGTCAAACAGGACCTTGTTAGAATTGGTGTGCAGTGGCCAGATGCAGCAGATGTAGCTCAGGACAGACTTGCTTGGAGAACTATATTGCACGGTCTGGTTGGACCTCCGTAGCCCATGGCTGCTTGAGGAGGAAGAGGAGGATATAAATACAATAATATATAATACTCCCTCAAGCAGCTGCTTGCCACAGAGGTCTGACAAGCGCCTCTTAGTTTATATGCCATAGCAGAAGGTCTGAGAGGATGGCAGGACCTCAGCAGAAAAACGACACATACATCCATGCCTTACCCGGGGTCGAACCCAGGTCCCTAAGATCAGTAGCCAAGCTCGCTAACCAGTCGTACACCTGTCGAACATGAAATTTTAACGGACAAAATTTCTACTTCGTAATATTGATACTGATATGTCAATTCCCGAACTATTTACGAAACTCTCAACCGAAGGCTTCAACATTTATTCAATCCGACGTTTCATAAAAGGTGACGGTAATACAATGATCCCTTTCCAAGTGTTATAATCACAATTGTTGATCTACACATTCCCAATGAAATAATATTGTGGTGGGAAATTCACCACCCACCCTCTTCAAGGACAGACCACGCCAAGGTCATAATTGCTATCAATTCGATCATGAAAAGAAATATTGTCGGAGCAAACCCCGACATACTGAAGAACATTATGCAAACCTCTGTCAATCTGCAGATTTAATTGTTGTTTATGTGGTGAACCACACAAGGCTACTTCCCTCTATTGTTTTAAACGTCAACTCGAAATTGCCATATTGGATTATAAGTATACCAGACGAACTTCGTATACTGAGGCTCGGGCGGCCATATTACCTACTCGTCCAACCTATGCATCCGCAACCCGAAAGAACACACCCACAAACACAGCGCATTCTTCTTAGCCCGTACCACCTTGAAAAGGAATGACTGGATGTAGTATAAAGTGTAGCGAAACTTAAATCTACAATCCAACGAGAGAAAAATAAATAATGGAGTCGCATATCTGCCATTTTTCGCTCTTCAACTATATTTTCACTCATTAATCGGCTTCAACATTACGTTGGGAAACTCCTTCTACATCCACGAATCTCCTTATCCACAACTCCACTGTTATGACCCAGGCTAAGGCACAAGCCGATCTATCTGCTAACCTCTGGGCAGCAACAGGTCCTTGCCTCATTCACCCGGAGCTTCCTCACTCAGGACATTTGACCACTTTTCTAAATCTGCCGTTTTAATTTCTGGATTTAAAACAAGCCATTCAACGATAAAGGAAAACTTCTCTGGGCCTTGACCACATCACTGCAACAACCATTAAACAGATTCCTAATAAACGTCTTGAACTACTGGCCTCCTTCAATCTCCTATGGTACGAAGGTCTCATTCCTCAATACTGGACGATCTCTACTTTAATTCCTAGCAAAAAAAAACTAAAACGGATATACATTCCTATAGACATATAGCCTAAACTTCACCCACGGTTAAGATTTTTGAACGCCTAATTTGGTCTCACCTCTACTGGATTCTGACCACCAAATCGATCTTTCCGGAAGAAATTCATGACTCAATACCGTATAAAGGAATTGGGCATGCTCTCTCCCCTTTAATCCTCCAAATACAGGAAACTCTCCAACGCCACCACACTGCCATCATATTACATTTGGACATTCAGCGTTATCGTCATGGTTACGACTCGGTACCCATTTCTGCTCTTCTGTACAAACACAACAAGATAGGAATCGAGGGAAATTGCCACTGATGGACTACCAACTACCTGACCAATCGAAAGTTCCAGACCCGATGGAGAGGGCACCTCTCGGGAATCAAACATACGACTCTAGGCATTCCCCAAGGAAGTGTCCTTTTTGCTTTTCTGTTCAATGTCTTTCTACACGATCTCCCAAGTCAGATTTCTCATAATTTTACTATCTCAATTTATGCTGATGATATCGTACTCTTCGGATATGGCTCCAATAATCACACCGTCTTTCAAAGATGTCAAAAAAAAATTGACGCATTGCTGCCTGGGCCACTTATTGGTGATTTTCTTTTTCGGCATCCGAGTTCTGCCATGCTCCTAACGCGGAGGAAGAGCAAAACCAGAATCCCTCTCCTCAACAACATAACCATTCCATGGATTGATACACAAAAAATTCTAGGGGTACACATTCAAGAGACTGGATCCTGGAAAAATCGTTTTCTACGTCTACGGATCTCCTGCCTACGAATCCTCAATATGATTTAGGCATTTCTACCAGGAAACGTGGTGTTCCCAGTTCTACCCTTCTCACGATTGTAAATTCTACCTTACGAGCTAAGTTTTTATATTGCAGCTAATTCCTATCTTCTGCTCCACACTCCTCATGGATGGGCGGGGGTGGCTCAGTCGGTAGCGCGCCAGGCTCGTAATCTCTAGTTCCCAGGATCGAGTCCCAGCTGGGTCAGTGTTGAGATTTATCTCCACAAAATTCCCCGCCTTGCCCACGGTCAGTAGGGGACACCGATGGGCTTGTAAAGGCAGCCGTCCGTCGGATGGGACGTTGAGCCGTGGCCCCGTGTGCGGGAGAGCCATACCCTGTGCACGTTAAAGAACACGTTGGATGGCCTTGACGGGAGGTTACCATCTGTCTCCCAACAGCTGTTCCAGTGGGTCTCCTCCCCCAACCTTCTCGCAGCCTTCAGGGTCCATGTGACCTGGCCATTTAGCCCATGGTGTGCAAAAAAGTGCCGCTCAGAGGTAAAACAACCCAACCCTGGCAACAAGACTCCGTTCCACTTGTAAAATATGGAAGTGGGCGTTTTGTTTTGTGTTACTAAACTTTAGTAACACCTGTACTAAACTTACACGTGCTACTAAACTTTAATAACACGTGTAAGAGTATTTTTAAGCAATTATATTAATTTTCGCCAATTTTGAATGTGTTTTGTAGAACCAATTTGCTAAATGTTTCAGCTTCCATAATCAAATATTGAATGCATATTTTTGGAAATAGAGATTTAAATTTATTTGATTAATTTCTTTAAATTATCATCCGTCACAATTTTTTCACGAAATAGTCATTTAAGTTGTTACTGAGTTCTGTATCTGAGTTACTATTGACATAACATGAACCTGCATCTAATAAAGTAGCCGTTAAGTATATATAGATTGCTTTAAACGGTTTGACTAAGATACATAGGTAAATCTCTCTAAATTGAAATACATAAAGATTTTGCATATTTCGCCCACCCCTCCAATGTTGGCGAACAAGACGAAAAATTCCGTTTTGATACTACCTTTATGTATCTAGGTAACAGCTCGAATTTGTTGTAATTCTAGGTTGGATTGTTTTACCCTGAACGATACTTTTGCATACAATGGGTTAATGGCCAGATCACAAGGACCCCGAGGGTTCAGAGAAGGTTGGGGGTGAAGGAGACCCAACTGAACAGCTGTTGGAAGACAGATTGTAGTCTCCCGTCAATGCCATCCAGCGTGTTCTTTAACGTACACATGGTATGGCTCTCCCGCACACGGTGCCACGGCTTAACATCCCATCCGACGGACGGCGGTATTTCAAAGCTTATCGTGTCCCCTACTGACCGAGGGCGGGGAGTTTTATGGAGATAAATCGACCTGGGAATTGCAGATTACGAGCCTGGCGCGCTACCAACTGAGCCACTCCGCCCCTGTGATTTTAAGATTAAAGAAAGTTTTCAATTGGGATTTTTTCTTGTCCAGCATCAACGTATCCTCTCTTTCCTCAGTAAGTGGTCCCTTATGTTAGTATCATTATGTTGCAGAAAAGTTCAGAAATTTAAGTGTTGATTTGAAGAATTGGTTGGGTTTATTTTACCTTCGAGCGGTACTTTTTGTCACAACAAGGAGGTAAATGGCAGGAAATAATAATGTAAAAAAAAGCTTGAACAAGTTTATTTGATCTCAATAATAATGCGTGGCTCGGATTTCGCCCAAAGAAGGCAATTATGCGATTTTACGCAACTTATAGCAATGGATACCCATATGGGCGCCGGCAAGGGGGGGGGGCGAAATTGGCCCCTCTTTCACCTGGATTTTAGACCTAGGCCCACTGGCATTACTGGTAAGTAAGAAATATGACAAAAACAAAACAAAAAACACCCCTCCCTGGGAAAATTCCTGTCAGAGCTCATGAATACCCAGATTCAGCTGGGTACAGTTGGGTTGGCTGGGTTGTTTTATCTCTGAACGGCACGTTTTTTGCACACCATGGGCTAAATGGCCAGATCACAAGGATCCCGAAGGCTCAGAGAAGGTTGGGGGAGGGGACCCACTGGAATAGCTGTTGGGAGACAGTTGGTAGCCTCCCGTCAAGGCCATCCAGCGTGTTCTTTAAAGTGCACAGGGTATTGCTCTTCTGCACACGGGACCACGACTTAACGTCCCATCCGACGGACAGCGGCCTTTCCAAGACCATTGGTGTCCCCTACTGACCGTGGGCAGGGCGGGGAGTCTGGGTACAGCAATCGGACATGAAGGTAAATATCATTAATTCTGTACAGTTAAAATTTATATAAAATATGAATTAGTTTTGAAACAAGTTTTTAAAATTTAATATACTTATTTTTCATTCAAATGATAATTTGTCTTTAATTTCTGTAGGTGCTCCAACTGGTTGAATTAACTACAACAAAATGAGTTATACTCACGATGAGGCATTGGCTGAAATAAAACGGTGTTCGTCGAATTTTGGTAAGGAACACCGAGAAGTGACTGCTTTGATTGAAGAAACTAATCATTTGGTCCAGCATGCCAATAATATGCTATCGCGAATGAAGAATAAAAAAGAAGTGGTCTCATCTGCAGTAGAAATGACTGTCAACAAGCCAGTTAAGGAAATCCAATATAAAACGAACTACTCGGAAGATACTACTCGTGTAGGGGGTGTTTTTCAAACAGATACTGAAATTAACGGAGACAATTACGAGATTTTAAGCATTTCAGTTAAGTGTGTGCCTAAGAGAAATAGTTCCTAAGCGTCTTCACCACTGAAATCACCAATGACAATATCGCAAGAATAAGTACTATTGGAAAAAGTACCATTTCTCGAGCTGCAAGCAGGACCAGTACATCGCATAACACGAGCGATGTATCTCATTATTCACAGACAGAATCCAAATTACCAGTTCCATCAGGTGTATATTCTTGAAAGTTGAACCACGAGCCAGCTCTTCTACTAGGGGCAATATGGAGACAATAATTTCGGCAAGATTTCCAGCGTTCAACTTCGCGGTCCAAATTTATGTGAGATAGGATATTGCCTCACATGTAATAATGGAAACTTAAGTGAGAGAAACTATTCAAGTTGTTGTGTTGGGTTGTTTTACCTCTGAGCGGCACTTTTTTGCACACCATGGGCTAAATGGCCAGGTCACATGGACCCCGAAGGCTCAGAGAAGGTTGGAGGAGGGGACAAACTGGAACAGCTGTTGGGAGACAGATGGTAGCCTCCCGTCAAGGCCATCCAGCGTGTTCTTTAACGTGCACAGGGTATGGCTCTCCTGCACAAGGGGCCACGGCTTACGTCCCATCCGACGGACGGCGGCCTTTCCAAGCCCATCGGTGTCCACTACTGACCGTGGGCAGGGCGGGGAATTTTGCGGAGATAAATCTCAACTCTGACCCAGCTGGGACTCGAACCTGGGAACTACAGATTACGAGCCTGGCGCGCTACCGACTGAGCCACTCCCGCCCCAACTATTCAAGTTTATCTAATACAACTAAAATATGAAGTTTTAATTCGTTTTTAAAATTTCACATTTCAGATTTGAGCGAAATGTTATCTGCCGTTCTGCCTACTTTGTTTATCAAGGGATTTTTACTTTAAATTTTTTCCTATATCAACAAGCAAAAGTTCTCTTAATTTTTATAAAATTGATTTTAGAGAGGCGATCATGTGCCATTGGTAAGTAACTTTCTTCCCACAACTTTGAGTACAACTTTTCAAATACCAAACGAGTGTCTGAGTGTCGTTAAAATTCCAATCGCAAGTGTTTTTATAATTAGAGACTGAATCCACCAAGTACAGTCTCCAAAGTATTCTATAAATAGAGACGAAATCTACATTACATGCCGAAGAAGTGGCAATTATTTTGGGAGTTCAACGCCAAAGAAATCCTTACATGGATGATGATGACCCAAAGAAGACATCGAAATAGTTATCCTGGGAAGAGATAACGAAATATGTATTTAATAGCATATAATTTCATATTTGACTTCAAGTGTTAGACATCTTGAAAAACATGATTTTTATATTCTTCAAAAAGTGTTTTTTTTTTTTAAATCTTCTGGCTCTTTCGAATAGTTAACAATTTAAAGCAAAAGAGCATAGAGAATTTGAAATGTAGAATATGTAGATAAGTTTTATATTCACTTCATTGTTTTTATTAAAGGAAAATAATCTCAAGTTGTAAAATTGTTTCGTGCATTGTTTCAATTTGAAGACTTCCTTCATGAAAGACTTAATTATTTTAAATGTTTGGTATTAAATTTAAATATCTTAAACCGAAAGAACATTTTCTTTTGATTAAGAACGATACGTGTTGTATTACAGAATATTAAAATATGCAATTTTAGTGTTAAATAAAACATCTAATTTGACATATCTTTATTAATTTCCTGTTGGAGAATGGGGGTTAATGATGTAACTGTTTAAAACCGCAGATAAAAAGACAGGATTAAAAAATTGAAATTTCAGGAAAGTTTATGAGAGTAGTTTTTTCCTCTTCCAAACAAATTGGAAATATTGCAATTTAAATTTAATAACTATGAAGCCACTAAAAAAAAAACTAAACTATTTACGTTTGAAAACTTATTTTGGCACCTCCTAGTATGCATTTTATTATAAAAAGTGCAGTTGACTAAAACAATACTTTGAGGATTACAGGAGGAGATTTGGCGTTAGACACGTCAGTCCCATAATATTCGCTTAATATTTAAAGAGGAAGCAAATAACAGCCGACGCTACTGTTAGATTCGTCCAAAATATCTTCTTTCAAAAATTAACTAAAACTGAAAGAATCATTGCATCAACTTCTAAAATTACATTTACTTTTGTAAGCTATTTGCTGCAATTATTGTTTTAAAGATCGAAGTAAATTATGCTCAGCAACGCTGCTGTTAAATGCTTCAGCCTCCATAACGATTTACGTATGGCACGAATATTAATATAAATTAGTGTTAGGTTTTACTTCCGAGCAGCTTTTTTTTTCACACAACGGGTTGGGTTGTTTTACATCTGAGCGGCACTTTTTTGCACACCATGTGCTAAATGGCCAGGTCACATGGACCCCGAAGGCTCAGAGAAGGTTGGGGGAGGGGACCCACTGGAACAGCTGTTGGGAGACAGATCGTAGCCTCCCGTCAAGGCCATCCAGGGTGTTCTTTAACGTGCACAGGGTATGGCTCTCCCGCACACGGGGCTACGGCTTAACGTCCCGGCGGACGGCGGCCTTTCCAAGCCCATCGGTGTCCCCTACTGACCGTGGGCAGGGTGGGGAATTTTTGCCGAGATAAATCTCAACGCTGACCCAGCTGGGACTCGAACCTGGGAACTACAGATTACGAGCCTGGCGCGCTACCGACTGAGCCACCCCCGCCTCCCACCCAACGGACTAAAGTATGTTATATGGACACCAAGGGGTTAAGGGGAATCCCCTGAACAACTGTTAGAAGACAGAAGTCTCCCGTTACGGCCATCCAGTGTGTTCAATAATGTGCACAAGATATGGCTCTCCTGCACACGAGGCCATGTACTGATCCCATCAGATGGACAGCCGGCTTTATAAGACCCTCTGTCTAGAAACAGCAAATTACGAGACTGGCGCGCTACCAACAGAGCTCCTCCCCCACTGCAAAATAGATGAACAGCGGAACATCTTTACTTTATACCCTATTTCATTTTTCCCAAAAAGTGTATTTTCAAAGTTGACTTTGAATGTGGATTTCCATTCACATGAAAGTTTCTGAAAACTTTTGGCAATAGAATATTGTCATAACACCCGTAGGTTACCATAATATACATTTGCTTGAAAGATGTAGCAATCTAATAGGCCAGGGCAAACTTTTTTTTTACCGTCGAGATTAAAATCTCGAAAATTTTTTCAGCTCCAAACCGTGGAATATTAAATTCTTCTCGAAGATTTTAATCTTGGTAAAAAGTACCGATTTTGAAGAAAATTTGTTTCTGAGGAATTAGGAAAATTAGCGAACTGATATGTGGCCTCTCATGTCTCGAACATGATCAAGTCTATTTCTCCTAAATAAAAATTTCGAACAAATATCTCCTCAAAATTTGCTGTTTCCCCCCGTGTAAAAAAAATTACTATTACCACCTGGATTAACTCCGAACTTATTTTGGAATTGTTCACATAATGAAGTCTATTCGATTAAAAAAAAAATTTTATTCTCAATGCAATATATTTTCAGAAACCATTTACAAAAATTTATTACGGTGTGCGAGGGGCTAGCGTGCTTGGCTGCAGTCCCCGATTACACAGTAGGCACCCGCCAAGGGATTCTCCTAAGTGTAGGTGGGCTCTCCCTAGTTTGATTATTATATAGGACTTTTTTTACTTTTGCAGAGCAAGCTTTGCACCACAAGCAATATATTTTTACGAGGAATTCCCTACGAAAATTTTCTTTAAACAAAAAAAAAATGGCAGACGACAAATGGAAAAATAATTTAATAATTCATTCAAGGTCTAACATAATATCCAACTTTAAAAACAAAATTCTAGAGCATTTGAACACTATGAAGTCCTACAACACTAAGCTCCTGGGACGCTGCAGCGCTCCTTCCCAGTCTGCTTTTTGGGGCGGGGTGGCTCAGTAGGCAGCGCGCCAGGCTCGAAATCTGCAGTTCCCAGGTTCGAGTGCCAGCTGGGTCAGCGTTGAGATTTATCTCCGCAAAATCCCCCGCCCTGCCCACGGTCAGTAGGGGACCCCGTGTGCGTTAGAGCCATACCCTATGCACATTAAAGAACACGCTGGATGGCCTTGACGGGAGGCTACCATCTGTCTCCCAACAGCTGTTCCAGTGGGTCCCCTCCCCCAACCTTCTCTGAGCCTTCGGGGGTCCTTGTGACCTGGCCATTTAGCCCATTGTGTGCAAAAAAGTGCCGCTCAGAGGTAAAACAACCCAGTCTGCTTTTGTATGTGAACTACAGATTACGAAGCCTAGCAAGCTACAGACTGAGCCAACCCCCCCCCCCCCCCCCGATATCTTAGAAAAGGTTTAATCAAATATTTATTCCCCACTTTCAAAATAGGACTCGACACCGAAAAATTGGCTCGTTTTGTAAATTTACGCTGGAAAAAAACCAGTTGTTCCAAAGAAAAAGAGACTAAGAAGAATACAGCTTACAGTAAAACCTAAGTGTCTTTGCAACAATTTTCTTTATGGTCCGAAGACTTCGTAAAATTTTCACATAATTTTATCATAGATAAGTTTTTTCGAAATAGATTTGCAATTTGTAATTAGCTCACCATTTCTCCAAGAAAAAAATAATGCCTTGCTAACAAAAATAAGTGTGGTCCATTTCATTCCAAGCAGATTCTAGTTGGCTTGGATTATCAACAGGGTCATCTTAAGCCCTACCTGGGCCCCTTAGCAAAAGCCCCCCCCCCCCCATTTTACCTCTTGTCACGATATGTGGTAATGAAAATTGGTCTCAAAAATTGGGCCCTTCCCCCTCTCAGCATCTACCTACTTCGCCTATGCCAAACGATGACCCTGCTTATCCATGCGAGAGTTTTGCATTTTTGGTTTAGACATAGAACTTACAACAAATTAAAATATTGATTTTATTAGAAAACAAAAATTGTCTATAAAAATAAGTTCTCTCTCACAATTCAAGAGCAACTACATGACTAGAACTGCTCAAAGGTAAAACAATCCAACATGACTAGAATTTTAAATATTTTTCTGGTAAACACATAAAAGCAAGTATAACAAGCCAACTTTTAAAATCAAACAGGTTTACTTTTAGCTAAAAAGAGACATCTTTAATTGACGAATTAAAAACAGTGCTTTTAGTAATCACGTTACACTTAAACTAGGCTTCTTTATTGTCTATAGCTTTAAAATTTAACATATGCAACAAGGGAGTAAAAGTTTCAATGGACATATCAAATGGCATCATCTGCGTAATTTAACAGGTAATATTAACAATAAGCAACAAAAGATTATATGTAACTTTTGGTACTTAAATTTGAAGACGTGTGCATTTATATTTAGCCAGTTAAAAAAAATTTTGCTCCATATAGAAGAATTATCGACTTCTGTTTCATTATACCACGTAGAATTCTTCTGAAATGCCGGTCCATTTTCCACTTACAAATAAACCAATAGAGTAGAAAGATACTTCTGTTTCTTTGATATCTTCTCTCTAGTCACTTATTGGAATTCTCGACGCGAGGTTTAAAAAAATTCCCACCGAAAACGAGGCTAAAAATTCTTATTATAGACCCAAGAAATAAACTGTAAAAATATAGCTGACCGAGGCACAAAACCCAATCACTGCTGCAATTATACTCTGTCTCCAATTCTTCGTCAACAAGGCTACAACTTGGTAGAAGTAAATTAAGCACAAAAACACGAATATATACCATCCTGAGAGAGATGGAGGTTCAATCTTTATCTTCTTTGGTCCGTCGAAGTTTCGTAAAATGTCTGGTTCAGACTCTTCCATGGTGAAACCTGTGGGGAAGAAAAGAAAGAAAAGATGAAACATCTTCAAATTTGCATAACAAAACTATTGGGTGACTACAGAAGTTCAGCATGTTTTCACAGATACATTTTGTCTATTTTACTTCTGATTGACTCACAGTCGATTAAATGGCCAGGTTACAAAGACTCCATGGGCGCAGAGAAAACTAGGGAATTTGTTGGACAGCTGTTAACAGATGCAAGAATCCCGTCAAGGCCATCCAGTGTTGTTCTTTTTCGTGCGAAAAGTACAGCTCTCCTGCATACAATGGCGGATTAAAGCACTCTCTCCCTGGGCCTTCTTTGCCCTGAGCACGTTCCTATCCCCGAAATTCTACTCTAACAAAGTCAAGAGTCCTGGAGCTGCAGGGAGAAGTATTCGAACTTTATGTAGAGTATTGCCATTGATGACAGCACGTGTCAGGAGGCGATTTCAGAAAAAAATCTCCATATCGAAATTTCATTGCAAAATAAACTCCGCTCAGGATTACGAATTTTACGATGCTACGTTTCTTGCCATAATCAGTGAAGATTCGGGTTTGTTACCTCTGAGCGGAGTTTCTTTTATTTTTTGCACATAACGGGCCAATTGACCAGACCACAAGGACACAAACTCGGAAGGTTGGAGGAGGGGAGATACACTGGAACAGCTATTGGGAAACAGATGGTAGCCTCCCGTCAAGGCCAAGGATTGCTTGCCGAATTTTTTTTTTTTTTCAAGTATAATATTTTGCTGCAAACTAAATGCCGAATATACCATTTTCGTAATTCAGTTAGTTTTTGGGTTATATTAAGACAGATTGTATGAGCGAATGTAAAAAAAAAAATTGACAATTTTGGTAAGGTATTTTTTTCTACTTTAACACTTGATGTCACTCAACACTGAGTACCTTTTGCTGTCTTTTTTCCTAATATATTAAGAGAGTGATTTGCATAGTCAATTTTTACATATTCGTGAAGTAATTAGTTGAATTTTTTTTTTCTTTCCCGATATTTTTAACGGTATATCACATATCTTTCGTTCTTCTGTTAAAAGTCACGAATCTAAACTGATCAATGGCGGTCTTAACAAGGCGAGAACTGAGAAAAATGAGTAATTCGGGCTTCAAAGTTAGGTGGCGCTGCAGTAAAATTTGAAAGAGTTACCCGTCTTCTTTATCTGTACTGCTGCTCAGGGGGAGGCTTTTACGTCCCATTTGATGGACAGTAGCATTTTCAAGTCCATGGCGTCTCCTTTCTAACAAAGAGTAGTGTTAGGCCACAAAGATGCAGCGAAGATTCCCTGGACAGCTGCTATAAAGAAGACAGATGATTGCCTTCCTTCAAGGCCATCGAACGGATTCTCTAAAGTGCCAAATGTATGCCACGCATTAACGGATCATGAGACGCACGGCGGCCTTATTTAGTCCATCAAAGCCGCTTTTCCGGCAGAGGGAAGTGCTGGATTAGTAGATATAAATCTTAATGCTGCCACAGGTGCAACTCGAACCTGGGAAATGCGGATTGCGTACTTAATTCCGATAATGGTGTCACGATCAAGAGACCAGTCCCTCAAAACTAAGATTAGTTCATTTTTAATTCTAAAAGTGGGAAATTTTATTTCAGTGGTATATATGAAAGATAGAGAAAAGTCGTCTCTAATGAAGGAACATAATATTGGTCACAATATATTTTCTCGTTTAGAAAAAAAAATTACCATTTATTTAGACGGCAAAACAGAACTTTTGCAGTCATCTGATAAGAATTGTATTTTAATCTCAAATTCGCTCAAAAGGATATTCAGATCATTCGCCAGTAGCACGATTTCGAAACTTACAAGCTAGATGTTGAGCTCTATTGACTGGTGATGAAATTTCAAGGGTATTGTACAAAAATGGGTTAAATGGCAAGGTCACAAGACCTCGAAAGCTCAGAAGGTTGGGGGAGGGAACCCACTGGAACAGCTGTTGGGATTGATGGTAGCCTCTCGTCACGGCCATCCAGCGTGTTTTTAACGTGCACAGGGTATGCTCTCCCACACACGGAGCCATGGCTTAATGTTCCATCCGACGGACGGCCTTTCCAAACCCATCGGTATCCCCTACTGACCGTGGCCCCGAATTTTGCGGTGATAAATCTCAACGCTGACGCAACTGGGACTCGAACCTGGAAACTATAGATTACAAGTCTGACGCACTACCGACTGAGCCCCTCCCGCCCTTTCGTAGAGCCTTATAAAAGGGGAAAAAGTGATTTGTTCCCCCGGGCGCTATCCTACCTCGGCCTCCCACCATTTGACAATGATTGTAACAGGAACAGAGACAGAAAAAAAGTTAAATCCATAGATTTCCATTACTTAAGAAAGTTGTTAAAGACACTAATTGAGAGGATTTTTTTACCTGAACGACGTTACGTTCCCATCCGTTTTTTCTTTTATAAGCCTGTTCAAATGTATAGGATAAGATAACCAAAACGTTTCCTTCCATTGTTTAAACAAAAAAAAAAATGCAACGAAATTAATAAATTACATTCAAAAGTGAAGGTTTTTGTTCTTTCCTTTGGAAAAATATTTCACAGTTTAACTTTTGCAACTTTTAGACAAGTTACAAGTCCTAGCTTTGAACGTCACAAGCCATGTTAGAAAATTCAGTCACCATTGACTTTGGAATGATGGGCTCTCCCCCTGATCTGTTTATTACACCCATAAGCCAAATGGGCCATTAGCTAACGTAGTTGAACACTTTCTCAACATGAGGGTTGGGTTGTTTTACCTCTGAGCGGCACTTTTTTGCACACCATGGGCTAAATGGCCAGGTCACATGGACCCCGAAGGCTCAGAGAAGGTTGGGGAAGGAGACCCACTGGAACAGCTGTTGGGAGACAGATGGTAGCCTCCCGTTAAGGCCATCCAGCGTGTTCTTTAACGTGCACAGGGTATGGCTCTCCCACACACGGGGCCAAGGCTTAACGTACCATCCGACGGACGGCGGCCTTTCCAAGCCCATCGGTGTCCACTACTGACCGTGGGCAGGGCGGGGAATTTTGCGGAGATAAATCTCAACGCTGACCCAGCTGGGACTCGAACCTGGGAACTACAGATTACGAGCCTGGCGCGCTACCGACAGAGCCACCCCCGCCCCTCTCAACATGAGGTACGTCACGATACCTCATATGTAAACTTTTATTATAGGGTCTCATGCCTCCCCCAAAATATAGATTATACATTAGATGGAGGATGCATTTTCAACAGGGTTGAACGAGGGGGAAAGGTAACCCTCATGACCTTCACACTTTCTACCAACAAAATTTGGGGGGGGGGGGCTCAGTCGGTAGCGCGCCAGGCTCTTAATCTGTAGTTCCTAGGTTCGAGTCCCAGCTGGGTCAGCGTTGAGATTTATCTCCGCAAAATTCCCCGACTGACCGTGAGGTCAGTAGGGGACACCGGTGGGCTTGGAAATTCCGCCGTCTGTCGGATGGGACGTTAAGCCGTGGCCCCGTGTGCGGGAGAGCCATACTCTGTGCACGTTAAAGAACACGCTGGATGGCCTTAACGGGAGGCTACCATCTGTCTCCCAACAGCTGTTCCAGTCGGTCCCCTCCCCCAACCTTCTCTGAGCCTTCGGGGTCCATGCGACCTGGCCATTTAGCCCATTGGTGTGCAAAAAAGTGCCGCTCTGAGGTAAAACAACCCAACCAACAAAATTTCAAATTTCTAGCATAAATACATCGTTTGCAACATCCGTTTAAAGTTTTATCGTAATTAAGGCAAATAAAAATTATTAAACTTGTGCACATTTCATACATTTTTTCAAGAATTTTTTTAAACACCTCTAAAAACGGTGGAGTGGGGAGGAAATATACTGCAAAGGAAATCCAGTCTCTTGGATTCTCCCCCCCTCCCCCCCCAAAAAAAATCTTATCTGGCTCTCCCTAAATATTTTTTTCTAGATCCATGCCTGTAACTACTTCAAATAGAAAAATTCTTACCAATGTTAATTATGGGAAGACGCATTTTGAAAAACAATAATCGACTTCAAACTGAAAAGCAAAGTGCATTCTTACCCACGTTAACTACAGCAAATTACCTTTTAACCACTAATTGTTCCGAACGGGATTTGGGATTCTCCAGAAACTTAACGAGAGTTCTCCGTGAGACGACACTGTTAACATGGAGAAATTTTCTTTCTCCTTCCGTAGTGATGTCATCTTTAATTCCGTGAAAGACATGTTTTGCATATTCTAACATGATTGGAATATTTCCAACTTTGTATTACGTGTTCACAGAGTTCGATTTAGCGACAAGAGGGACCCCGAATAAATTTCTGTGAATTTCGTGTGTTTTGATTATAATATATTATTTTTGATAGTTATTATTTCCTATGCTATTACTGGAAAATGCATTTTCCAGTAATACTCATTTTCCAGTAATATCATAGAAAAATTTAAAATGCTTTCATAATTGTAGAGGTCATTTCAACTACATACCATAGGGCTTTTGGGTTGGGTTACCTCTGAGCGGCACTTTTTTGCACACCATGGGCTAAATGGCCAGGACACATCGACCCCGAAGGCTCAAATAAGGTTGGTGGTTCGGTTGGGTTGTTTTACCTCTGAGCGGCACTTTTTTGCATACCATGGGCTAAATGGCCAGGTCACATGGACCCCGAAGGCTCAGAGAAGGCTGGGGGAGGAGAAACACTGGAACAACTGTTGGGAGACAGATGGTAGCCTCTCGTCAAGGCCATCCAGCGTGTTCTTTAACGTGCATAGGATATGGCTCTCCCGCACATGGGGCCACGGCTTAACGTCCCATCAGACGGACGGCGGCCTTTCCAAGCCCATCGGTGTCCCGTACTGACCGTGGGCAGGGCGGGGAATTTTGCGGAGATAAATCTCAACGCTGACCCAGCTGGGACTCGAACCTGGGAGCTACAGATTTCGAGCCTGGCATGCTACCGACTGAGCCACTCCCGCCCCCCTCTGAGCTGCACTTTTTGCCCACAATGGGCTAAATGACCAGGTCCCTAAGACTCGAGGATTCAGAGATGGTTGAGGGGAGGGGTTGGGTTAGATTTTATTACCTCTGAGCGGCACTTTTTTGCACACCATGGGCTAAATGGCCAGGCCATATGGACCCGGAAGACTCAGAGAAGGTTTGAGGAGGGGACCCACTAGAACAGCTGTTGGGAGACAGATGATAGCCTCCCATCAAAGCCATCCAGCATGTTCTTTAACTTGCACAGGGTGTGGCCCTCCCGTACATGGGGCCACGGCTTAACGTCCCATCCAACGGACTGCGGCGTTTCCAAGCTCATCGGTGTCTCCTACTGACCGTGGGGAGAGAGAGGAGATTTGTGGAGATAAATCTCAATGCTGACCCAGCTGGGACTCGAACCTGGGAACTGCATATTACGAGCCTGGCGCGCTACCAACGGAGCCTTATCCTACTTGTACATTTATTTAAAAGTGTATGGTGTTGATGTCTGGCCTCAATTTTTTTCCACATACGCCATTCATTGGACCTAGGTTCTCAACCCTATTTCTAAGGCAATTGTTTTTTGACGGCGGGTTAATATCAAATTTTGGAAATTTCACAGAGCCAATCAAGAAATTTGATTAAGAAAATTTAGATGTTTACCTAAGATTACCGTATCTATGGATACAATTTGATTAATAGTAATTCATTTATATAATCTAAAATCAGCGATTCCAACACTGGTGTGGAAGCGGGGTTGACTTAATCAGTAGACGCGCCAGGTTCGTAATCAACAGTTCCCAGGTTCGAGTCCCACAAATGCGAGCGTTGAGATTTATCTCCACTAAACACCCAGCCTGCCCTGGGTTAGCAGAAGGGACACCGATGGGTTTGGAAATACCGATGTCTGCCAGATGGGACGTAAAGCCGTAGCGCCGTGTGCAGGAGAGCCATACTCTGTGGACGTTAAAACACGTTGGATGGCCTTAACGGGAGGCTAACCATGTCGCCTAGCAACTGTCCAGTGGGTCCTCTTCCCCCAATCTGAACCCTTGCGATCCTTGTGACCTTGTGACATTGACGATCCTTGTGACCCAACCAGGGTGTCTCATCCAAAGTCCAAGTATGTGTTGAGTTGTTTACCTCTGAGTGGCACTGTTTGTTTTTTTGCACACAGTGGGCTAAATGGTTGTCACAAAGACCCAGTGAACTGAGAGATGGTTGGGCAGGGAATCCACTGGATAATAGTTAGGGGACAGAAGGTAGCCTGCTTTAAGAGGTCATCCAGTGGACAGCCTATGGCCATCTCCTGAACATGGAGCCACGGCTTAACGTCACATACGACGAACGGCTGCCTTTCTAAATGCACTGGCGTACCCTTTCTCAATGACAGAATAAAATAAATAAAATAAATACCCCTCAAGCAGCTACTTGCCATAGTAGAAGGTTTGTGAGGATGGGAGGACCTCAGCAGAAACACGACACATACATCCATGCCTTACCCGGGGCTCGAACCCAGGTGCCATTAGATCAGTAGCCAAGCGCACTAACCACTTGACCATGGGACAACTCAATGACAGAACGAGATTTAAAGAAAAGAGAGGAAAGAGATATTAATACACAGTCGGGATTCGAACCTGGGAACTGCAGATTACGAACCTGATGCCTTTAGAAGACGCGTGGATTAGCTCAGTCTAAGTGTGTTGTGAAAATTCAAGGAAAAGAATAGTACTATAGTGCTAACTATTACGCAATATTTTTTTGTCAATACAGAGTTTTTGTTAGAGAAATTGAATAATTTCTACTAAAATATTAAAATTTAGCTGTTTTTACTGAAATGTGTTGCTGTAAATGGATTCTTTCAGAAGTTTGTCGCGAAGAGAATTATGTTGGCAATTTCCACTGACGTTGCAGCGAACTTTATCGAAATTAACCTTGTAAAATAATACAATTTGACACACGATTGCAAATGGAAGATATTTATCAATTCAGAAGTCAAACAACTGAGGTTAAGATAAACGACTAATAAGTTTTGCTAATGAAACAAAGCCTACGGTTAGAGCCACGCAACAAACTGTTTATGTTAAGAGTCTCCGAACTAAAAAAAAATAAATAAATACCCCCTCAAGCAGCTGCTTGCCACAGAGGTCTGACAGGAGCCTGTCAGTTCATATGCCAGAGTAGAAGGTCTGAGAGGATGGCAGGACCTCAGCAGAAAAACAACACGAACATCCATGCCTTACCCGGGGCTCGAACCCAGGTCCCGTAGATCAGTAGCCAAGCACGATAACCACTCGGCCACGAACTAGAACATTTTAAAATAATGAATATGAAATCAGAAAGATTCTGTGTCAAGATGAATAAACGATTCATTTCGTTTGTTCTTTTTCACCCACCCTCGGGGTAAAGGGACAAATTGTTTCTGCCAATGTAAATCCCTTTGATCATACAGTCCACTGAAATTTCAAGCCGAAATTGACCTTTGCAATATTAGTTTACAATTTGAAATTTTCACATCTAGAGGGCGCAACTAAAGCTTATGGGAGATTCTGAGTATGAATCTTAAATTCATTCTTTGAGTCAGATATGTATTATTTTCTCTAAAAAACAATTTTAGCTTCTCTTACACTTTGGGGGTAAAGGTAAAAAATCATTCTCAATGCAAACTTAATCGTTAGAAATTTGGTTATGAATATCATTAACTAATATTGCCAGATAATGTAAATTGAAAGTTTATAATGCAATAAAATTAATATATAACTTTTCCACCGTTGGAGGGCGCAATTATAGCTCGAAGAAGATTCCGAAAGTGCAAATCTTAATTCGTCAATACCTATCCAACCCACACACACAAAAAAAAAATTCTCCTGTTTGGTGTGTGCAGGAGACAAAGTGAAGACATTTATCTCGTTTTTCTGAAAACTTGTTAAGAAAAATATTGCGGGTGAGCCTGGCCGAAAGATGAGTTGGAATCTTTTTTTTATAACCACAATAGGATCTATGGGATTTTTCCCATCTGTACAGGGCCGCATTTACCATTTGGCGTAAGCTGAGGCCTCACTCTCTATGGGGCCACATTTTAAAACCTTACTCCCCACAAACAATATAAAAAGCAACTTAGTTATAGTTGCAAAATAAAATGTTTATTTTTAAATACGAAATTCAGTAACGCAAACTAAAATGTGGACACTTTGATGATTTTTGATCGAAAAGTTTTTAGTTAAATGCTTCTCAAGAAATGATCAATATTGTAATTTGGTAGTAAATTGCAATTCATGCTAAAAATATTTTAATGAATCTTAGTAATGTCTATACGTTTGTTTACTGGGATTGAGTTATTTATTTTTGTGATTATTTTTCTACAATTCTTTAAATAAATTTTTTTTAATATTTTTCTTGAAACAAACACCAAATTTACAAAAAAACTAAGTCAGTGGCCTCGAATCTATTGTGTGCCTAGGGCCTCAAAATATTTAGTAAGGAGGCCTCGAACTAATGTGCGCCTAGGGCCTCAAAATGTTTAGCAAGGAGGCCTCGAATTTAATGTAAGCTTAGGGCCTCATAGAGTTTAAATCCGGCTCTGCATCTGTACCATGGCCACCTTGTGTGTATTCATAAGCTAAATACGTACATAGTTTACATGTTCTTAGGATTTACCGCTTTTTGCAGGGACTGAGCTACAGTAGAGATTGTTTATACGAAAGGAATTACCTCGTTTGAAGGAGAGTCAGACTCAAAGACAATGCCACCGAAAGGGAAGTAACATTCTTGGGATTGTCATTGGCAAACAGATTTGTTCAAATACACGTATCGCTGACAAAGTATGCATTGTGCGGCTTGTAATCCGATTCGACTGTTTTTCTTTCATCTGCAGGTACTTATACCCCTCACTCCTCTGAAACAACCCTTGATCCTAATCCCCTATCTGAGGGATTGGATAGTCTTGCTTGACCTCTATCACCATCTGTGTTTCAAACATTGTAAGCAATTTTCATTTTCAGATGTTTTTCGCTTTCGCCGAGTGCAGCTGATTAGATCTTACTGCTGAAGAAGTAAAACAAGTTCTCTTTATAGTTGTTTTAAAATATTTAACTTATTGCTTTGACCCGTTTTCATTGTGCTGACAATGCCCAGTAAGTATGCATTTAGCATTTTACAATTTTTTGATTTGAAAGTACATAGTTTTAGCAGTTAAGTAGCAATGTTATAGAACGGATCAGATACGACCGCACAAGCATTTTAACTGTCGTTTGCGTAGCATTCGAGTTAATGGTGTGCTTAATTCGGTATTAAAAATGCTGCAGCAGATAGAATATACCGTATATTTCCGCAGATAAGAAGACCTTCAAATAAGACGAGGTATAAATTTTCGTCAAAGTTTTATAGTTTTAGCATATATCTGTCCTATTAGACGACCCCGAACTATCAACGGCCTATGAATTTAGTTTCGATCGGTGATCACCATCTGGATAATAATACTGTATAGCGTATACGGAATTATGTCCTATTCGCAAACATTCGCACTGATTCGGGCATTCGGGTAATGACCTTAACTATTCACAAAAGCGTCGTATGGTTTATTCTATTTTGTGGACATACCCTACTCTGTACTAGTAAATAATTACGGTGTGTCCGTTTTTTCCTCAGTAGCTCAATAAACATAACTTTTAATATTTATTTTGTTTTAGCATTGTTTTACTATTACAATGTAATGTATTATCATATAGCGTATTTAAATAATATGATAGATTTTTCGAATAGTTGTAGTAATAATGTTTTCAATTTATATAAATTTCAATCTAATTTTTTTTGTATCTGTCCTATAAGACGACCCGGATTTTGGAGGCCTTTTTTTATGATTCAACTATCGTCTTAATCTGCGGAAATATACGGTAGTTTTTTTAGTATAAATATGAGTGCACCTTTGTGTTACAAGTCCTGCCGGGTTCCAAGTGACTTTTTTGCTCTAGAAAACTTTATTTTAATTTTTGAAATGCCGTGGCCCAGTGGTTAGCGCGCTTCGCTTCTGATCTAAGGGACGTGAGTTCGAGCCCCGGGTAAGGCATGGATGTTCGTGTTGTTTTTCTGCTGAGGTCCAGCCATCTTCTCAGACCTTCTACTATGGCATATAAACTGATAGGCTCCTGTCAGACCTCTGTGGCAAGCAGCTGCTTGAGGGGGTATTTATTATTTATTAGAAATCATTGTGAATAACAATTTTGTTAACAGCAATTTGAGATTTTTACTATGCAACATTTCAACGTGTGAAGGTGCAGTACTAAAGTATTTTTGGGGAGAATGTTTTCACACTAACCACACAATGGCTTCAAACTTTATGTTTGAATAAACAACGAATCTTAACTTTTTACAATGCCTTCATTTAATTCAAATCTAACGATTCCGATTCATTAGGTAAGAGAATTTAATCAATTCTCATCGAGATCAGTGAGAACATTTTCAGTAACGCACGATTTTGGTGTGAATATTGTATTTCTCAAATTCTTGGAGGGCTGGGCAACGAACGCAAATAGAACTTTCATGTAGTTAGTTACTTTTTATTCCATATCAATGGGGCGGGGGTGGCTCAGTCGGTAGCGCGCCAGGCTCGTAATTTGTAGTTCCCAGGTTCGAGTCCCAGCTGGGTCAGCGTTGAGATTTATCTCGGCAAAATTCCCCGCACTGCGCACGGTCAGTAGGGGACACCGATGGGCTTGAAAATGCCGCCGTCCGTCGGATGGGACGTTAAGCCGTGGCCCCGTGTGTGGGAGAGCCATACCCTGTGCACGTTAAAGAACACGCTGGATGGCCTTGATGGGAGGCTACCATCTGTCTCCCAACAGCTGTTCCAGTGGGTCCCCTCCCCCAACCTTCTCTGAGCCTTCGGGGTCCATGTCACCTGGCCATTTAGCCCATGGTGTGCAAAAAAGTGCCGCTCAGAGGTAAAACAATCCAATCCAAATTCCATATCAGTTTCCCTTTTTCTACAAAGTACTTGATATTTTTATACTTCTAAAAGTATAACGAAAAGTTTTCATTTACATGTTCTTAACATTTTTTTAACTTAACGCTTTTTGTAGGGATTGAGCTAGAGTAGAGCTTGTTTATAATAATAATAAATACCCCCTCAAACAGCTGCTTGCCAGAGAGGTCTGTCAGTTTATATGCCAAAGTAGAAGTTCTATGAGGATGGCGGGGGACTTCAGCAAAAAAACAACACACATCCATGCCTTATCCGGGGCTCAAACCAGGTCCCTTAAATCAGTAGCCAAGCGCGATAACCCGATTTTAAAAAATCCGAAATTTTCTGGAGATTTTTCACTCATTTATAATCTTAAATTACATTTTGTGTAATAACTATTTCTACATCAAAAATTCACAAATGAATATAATGTTTTTATAATCAAACTAATAACTTTAGCATCACCCAAATACTACCAAGGAATATAACAAACCCATCCAGCAAATTATATAAGTTACATACAGATCAGTAGGCAATATTAGTTTTTCAGCTAAAGAAATTACACTGAACAAAAGTTTAAAAATCATCTTAATTAAATAATCCTCAGTTTGCATAAAAATAATACGATTATTCAGGTTTCTGATATCATCTGGTAAAGTATTAAATTTTTTTGGTGCTAGATAGGATATTTGTTTTTGAAAGACATTTTTTATTAACTTTTCCGGACAACTTAAATTGTCCCCGATTAAAATATATATAATAAGACTAATTTAAGCCATTCAGAGTAATTACATATTGAATATTCAGCAAGGTTTCATCTACAATTCTAAATATAGATTTTACTGTTTCATTTTGCATTCTAATAGCAGGCATTATAGTCACAAAATAATCATCTCTTCCCCCCCCCCCCCAAATTCCATATTGAATAGCAGCATTAACCCTTTCAGGACCATAAGGTTTCTAAGAGTAAATATTAGTATGTAACTGTTTATTTTAGTTTGTTTAGACGTAAAATAAATAAAAATCATAAGAAAAATACATAACAATTTGTAGGTTTTTTTTGGAATTTTATGGGAAATATTTTTCCCAATGGACTATTAAAGGTAACACAAATTATAGTTAGGCTTATTATGCAATGTCTTTTATTTATTGGTTTATTAGAACAAAATGTTAACTAAAGTAATACAAAATTATGAAATAAAATTACTATACAAAATGATGTGCTAATTATGATGTTCTGCGAAGCAATTTCTTTTGGTAGTGAGGCAAAGATGGACATTGCACATAGTACATATATTATTATGCGTCCTGACAGTTCTGTTTTTGTTTTCTAAACGTTCCCGTTTACGTAATTGCGTTCGGCATACGTTCTATTTTGACATTCTGTATAAAAAATGCAGATAAGGTTATAATTAAATACGACAATCACCAATTTTAAAATGGGAAAAATGTTTCCCTTAGTCGTGAATGGGTTAACTTAAGCATAATCTTTAAAAAGTAGTTAAGGTAATTTTTTGAACATAAAGCTTATAGAATATGAATCTTGATTTCTTAAACAAACAATTTATGCGATTTCCATTTTAAATCATTATCAACCATAATACCAAGATATTTATAGCTAGGTTTCTAAACCCATTTTTTCACAACTACAGTCATTAAAATCATTATTTCATGCAATGAAATTTCATTTTTAATTGTTGAAAGTGACTGCGTTTTAACTGAAATTTATTAATTCAGTTTAAATTTATTATAAATATTACTAAATTTAAACATGTATCAAATATGAAGAAACTTGATTTTGCTTTTATGTTAAAAATATTCATTTTCATGTTAAAATACAAAATGTAATGTGTTAAACATTCTTGTTGACCAATTTAATACTGGCCTTGACTATGGGAGTCATTAGAAGCTTCTCGGGTGGGGAAGAATCTGAATGGTTGTTTTACCTCTGAGCGGCATTTGTTGCGAACAATTGGCTAAACAGCCAGGTCACAAGGACCCGAGGGCTCAGAAGGCTGGAGGAGGTGATACAATTCGGCTGTTGGGAGACATTGTAACCTCCTATCAAGGTCATCCAGCTTGTTAACCTGTGCAGGATATCGTTCTACCGCACACGAAGCCGCGGTTTAATATCCCATCGGACGGACGGCTGCCTCTCCAAGCCCATCTGTGTCTCGTACTAACCGAGGGCATGACAAGATGTTTTAAAGAGATAAATCTCAGTACTGGACCAAGCGAGTCTAACCTGGGAATGCAGATTACTAGTCTGGCGCGCTACCGACTAAGACACTCCCTCTCCAAACTGTGAACGAGCGCCATTGTTTTTATGGGTCGCATTTAAAATTATTCTTAGAATACGTTAAAGAATATTGAATGTATTTATTGCAAAAGAAATAGCAATTTTAGGCAAAGATTTTGTTGGTCTAATTTTTTAAAAAAATTAAAATTTCTGCAATTTCGAGGGGCGTAGAGAAAGGCCTATGGTTGGGAGAGAGAAAAAAACAAATTTTGGAAACTAAGAAAATAAGTATTTGTACATATATTACGTCGTATTACAGCATAAATTATTAGCGTAATAATTTATATTTAAATTTTAATTAATGAGAGTAAATTAAAATATTAATTTTTTTATGAATTTTTATTGTTACGTACAGATATCCATAGATGAATGAAAGTTAACTTAAAAATTTTTGCTAATACGAAGATTGTAATTTGCACAAAATTCGACATCAAAAGTGTAAAATTAGTTAATTTTGAATAAGAACTTTGCTCTAAGATAATTCAATATTTGGTTGCTGAAACAGAGAAAATGTTTTAAATCTTTATTTACCATTCGTAATTTTGTTTTAGCAGCCTTCCCATGGCCGAGTGGTTAGCGCGCTTGGCAACTGTTCTAAGGGACCTGGGTTCGACACCCGGGTAAGGCATGGCTGTATGTGTCGTTTTTCTGCTGAGGTCCTGCCATCCTCTCAGACCTTCTACTAAGGCATATAAACTGACAGGCTCCTGTCAGGCCTCTGTGGCAAGCAGCTGCTTGAGGGTTTTTTTTTTTATTAATTTTGTTTTAAAGAGAATTTTTTATATGTGTAATTTTAATAATGTGTAGGTTTTACACAACTTGCTGGACGTCACTGCATGGCCTCAAAATTACTCACGAGTTTAATAATTGGTCATTAGATTGTGGATTGTTCATAAAAATAGTTTATCATTTATTGCACTTTTTAGCGTTAATTTGCAATACCCTAAATTATGCTTTTAGTATAACATTAAGTTAACGTAAAAATCAGATATGCAATATTTCGTAGAGCGAAATATTTTTCTATGAACTTTACCTGTACATATTTTATAATCTTATATATCATTTAAAAAGTAAGTTTAAAAAGCATTTAAAAATTAGCTAATATATGCATATTATAATTCAGAGAAAGGGAAACTGTTAGTGTATTCCATACTTTTAAGCCCCAGCTGGGTCAGCGTTGACATTTATCTCCGCAAAATTCCCCGCCCTGCCCACGGTCAGTAGGGGACACCGATGGGATTGGAAAGGCCGCCGTCCGTCGGATGGGACGTGTGCGGGAGAGCCATACCCTGTGCACGTTAAAGAACACTCTGGATGGCCTTGACGGGAGGCTACCATCTGTCTCCCAACAGCTGTTCCAGTGGGTCCCCTCCCCCAACCTTCTCTGAGCCTTCGGGGTCCATGTGACCTGGCCATTTAGTACATTGTGTGCAAAAAAGTGCCGCTCAGAGGTAAAACAACCCAACCATACTTTTAAGTCCCAGCTGTGTCAGCGTTGAGATTTATCTCCGCAAAATTCCCCGCCCTGCCCACGGTCAGTAAGGGACACCGATGGGCTTGGAAAGGCCGCCGTCCGTCGGATGGGACGTTAATCCGTCGCCCCGTGCGCGGGAGAGACATACCCTGTGCACGTTAAAGAACACGCTGGATGGCCTTGACGGGAGGCTACCATCTGTCTCCCAACAGCTGTTCCAGTGGGTCCCCTCCCCCAACGTTCCCTGAGCCTTCGGGGTCCATGTGACCTGGCCATTTAGTCCATGGTGTGCAAAAAAGTGCCGCTCAGAGGTAAAACAACAACAACCCAACTCTGCAGAAACTTTCGGCCACTGAATTTAAAAGGTCGATGCATTTCTAAGTTATGCTTCCGAAGGGTTCAGCAAGAATATTATTACAATAAAAAAATTGAAGTTTATAATATTTAAATTAACTTTAAAATTATATGAAGAAAAAACCTCTTCGTATTAAAAATCACAAATATAAGGCACATTAGTTTTTAAACTGCATTTTTCCGTCAAAATACAGCGCGATTTTGTTTCTAAATATATGCAATTAACTATGTTGGCAGTATATCTTTGTTTAACATTTATTATTCCTATTTTGGGGGGTCTAGTTTTTAGCTTCATACATAACAATTTGAAGGGTCCGACAAAATTTTTTTCGAATTACATTCCGTGGCCCAATTGAAAAATGGTGCTCTAAGAAGTATTCGCTATTTAACTTACACAGGAGTTTCACATAAAAACTGAAAACTCCCTCGTTTGGGAACCTTTAGGCTATTCTTTTTTAAGGAAAAATTAGTGTAAAAGAAGCTGCTAGGAACTGAAATCTTGTTTGATCTTAGAAACATTCGAAATTCTGAAGACTGGACTCTTGGTCTATTCCAAAACTTCCAATTTCGAGCTGTTTGACGTTTAGAGTCTGATTTTCGGAGACAGAAAATATAGTTATTCATGCTCTCAAAGTGCGCCGCTGACTGAGACTCCCTATTTAATTAACGTAGTTTCCACATTTGCGGATGTCTCGTTTCTTTAAAGAGCTCGTTGGATGGCCTTGACGGGAGACTACCATCTATCTTGGGGCGGCTCAGTCGGTAGCGCGCCAGGCTCGTAATCTGCAGTTCCCAGCTGCGTCAGCATTGAGACTTATCTCCGCAAAACTCCCCGCCCTGCCCATGGTCAGTAGGGGACACCGATGGGCTTGGAAAGGCAGCCGTCCGTCGGATGGGACGTTAAGCTGTGGCCCAGTGTGTGGGAGAGCCTTACCATGTGCACGTTAAAGAACACGCTGGATGGCCTTGACGGGAGGCTACCATCTGTCTCCCAACAGCTGTTCCAGTGGGTCCCCTCCCCCAACCTTCTCTGAGCCTTCGGGGTCCATGTGACCTGGCCATTTAGCCCATTGTGTGCAAAAAAGTGCCGCTCAGAGGTAAAACAATCCAACCCAACCCAGACTTTTAATGTGATTGAGCCACATCTACCTCGAAGCAACTCGATATAGCAGAGCAAGTTTTAATTAACAAAATTGCAATTATAATAAAGGAACAGTACACGCATGGAAATTGTTGGTAGGTAACAAACAATTCTACAAGGCAGAGGTCATTCATATTTTAGAGCAGCTGTCTTTAAACTTTTATCTGAGGGCCACTTTTGCAAAAACTTAATATAGCTTAATATAAGCTAATATATAATATTTGATATGTTAGCTTATATTATTTAATATATAGCCTATATTAAACACTTAATATGGCTTATATCAAGGGTAAGCAGCATTTTCATAAAACCCTCCCCTTAACCTTAATCTGCCATTTCTCATCAATTAGTTACTTGAGCTGATTTTGCCTCGAGCAGGCTCACAGCATTAGGAGAAAAAAACAGACTCAGTTACGGGCTCAATCACCATCTAATATTGGCCAATGTCCCGGAGGGCTCCCCCCCCCCCACCTTTGCGGGACCTCCGGTACAATTGCGATTTTCTCTCAGCAGGCAAATTCTAAAATTTCTTCGGTATTCTCGGTTTTCCCTATGAAAGGCCACTTTATATATATATAATCGCCAAGTAGGTAAATATAATCAAAGACTAAAATAAATAATAAATAAATACCCCCTCAAGCAGCTGCTTGCCAGAGAGGTCTGACAGGAGCCTGTCAGTTTATATGCCACAGAGGTCTGACAGGAGCCTGTCAGTTTATATGCCACAGAGGTCTGACAGGAGCCTGTCAGTTTATATGCCACAGTAGAAGATCTGAGAGAATGGCAGGACCTCAGCAGAAAACAACACGAACATCCATGCCTTACCCGGGGCTCGAACCCAGGTCCCGTAGATCAGTAGCCAAGTGCGCTCATTTCAGAGCCACTTATTTTTGACCCCTAATTATAATGAAAATTGCCAGAGGAAATTTAGTGGTCATGTCTAGATTTTCTTGTTAAAAGGCCTTCCAAGCTGCTTTGTTTTAAGCCCATAGTGTGCGTCAAAGTGCCTCTCAAAAGCAAAATAATCGTTGTTGCGCAATAATCCTGCTGAGAATGGATGGAAGTTTGATGGCACCCCCAAAGTCTGTTGAACGCAAACGAAAATTTAGACATTTGAACACACAATTACTTTGCTATTTTAAATATAGTACTTTATGTGTATTCTTTTATGACCTTATATAAATGCTTTTTCTAGATCTTTGTAACAGTTACTTATCAGTCAATAGTGGGAAGCTTTGTAAAATAAAATGGCAGAGCCGATCGATTTTAAGAAATTCATATTATTTAGTTTTAGACTTTTAAGCTTTCCCTTTATAAAGGCTATTACGATCACAAATGTTCAAGACTTTTTGGAAATGAACCAAGACTCATACGAAAAACCGAAAGCAGGGTTGTTTTACCTCTCAGCGGAACTTTTTTTTTTGCATATATTGGGTTGGGTTGTTTTACCTCTGAGCGACACTTTTTTGCACACCATGGGCTAAATGGCCAGGTCACATGGACCCCGAAGGCTCACAGAAGGTTGGGGGAGGGGACTCACTGGAACAGCTGTTGGGAGACAGATGGTAATCTCCCGTCAAGGCCATCCAGCGTGTTCTTTAACGTGCACAGGGTATGGCTCTCCCGCACACGGGGCCACGGCTTAACGTCCCATCCGAAGGACGGCGGCCTTTCCAAGCCCATCGGTGTCCCCTACTGACCGTGGGCAGAGCGGGGAATTTTGCGGAGATAAATCTCAACGCTGACCCAGCTGGGACTCGAACCTGGGAACTACAGATTACGAGCCTGGCGCGCTACCGACTGTGCCACCCCCGTCCCTTTTTTTGCATACAAATATTTCTGTCATAAAGACAAGGGCTCAGAATTTGGGCCCCACTGGACAGCTGTAAGGAAACAGTCCTCGCCAAGGTCATCCAGAGTGTTCTTTAACTTGCATAGAGAGTAGTTCAGTGCTTTCCTGTACACCGAGTCGCAGTTTACGTCCCATCCGACCGACTGGTGACTTTCCAAGTCCATCGCTGTCCCTTACTGACCGAGGGCAGGGTGGAAGCAAAGATGAATCCTAACGTTGGTACTGGTGGGACTATTGCATAGGAACAGAGTCATCAATTATAATATTTTGCTTAATAATTCCTCATTGTTGGCTCTTTTGCCATCTTTATTCTAAGAGACCTATAGGCTAGTTTTAAGCTTAGAAATTACTTTGTAAAGGCTTACATTAGGATGAAAATCTTCGCGACTTATTAGAAGCTAATGCAAATGCGAAATGCCAAATGGAAGAGTAGCCCGTACGAGTTCACAGATGTAGTTGAATAATAATAATAAATAAATAATAAATACCCCTCAAGCAGCTGCTTGCCACAGAGGTCTGATAGGAGCCTGTCAGTTTATATGCCATAGTAGAAGGTCTGAGAGGATGGCAGGACCTCAGCAGAAAAACGACACATACATCCATGCCTTAACCGCTGCTCGAACCCAGGTCCCTTAGATCAGTAGCCAAGCGTGCTAACCACTCGGCCACGGGACGGCTAGTTGAAGGCTTATAAAAATCGCAATGAATCGATTTTCAACCAGGGTTGCGTGTAGAATCAAAGGCATCGAGTTTCTTGTTATTTTGCTTACAAAGGGTCCGTGTTTCGCTACCATAACTAACCTTAGAAAGATAACTATTATACAGCCTAATTTTAGTCTTTAGGTGTATACGCCTATTTTTCCATATTCTCCATAGATTCTTAAAAGTCCCAGCGGCAATCCCTATTCTATTTATCTGATACCGCACATTACCACTATCTGTTACATAGCTCCAAAGATAATTAAACTGAGACACTTGCTCAAAAGTGCAGCCATTCAAAGAAATTGAAGCACCATCTGCCTGACCAATTTTCTTCACTTTAGTTTTTTCTCTGTTTATCACCAATCCTACCCTATTACCAGCCTCATCAACAGCCCTAATGAACGAATTCATGAACATCATTAGCCAACAGGGCCAAATCATCTGCATAATCTAAATCAGAAATTTTGAAATCTCTAGACCATTTAAGGCCAAAATCTTTCCCTTGCAAAGAATTTCGCATAACATAATCAATAACCAAAAGAGAAAGGAGACAAAATGCTCCCTTGTCTAACTCCACTAGCAATGCTAAACCAATCGCTGCAAGACGTACCAACTCTAACACACGACTAAGTGTTATATAGAGAGCTTTTATTACACTAACTAACTTATCAGATATTCTATACGATCTAACAATCAACCACAAATTATTTCGATCAACAGAGTCAAAAGCCTTTTTGAAATCTATGAAGCTAGTAATCACAGGTTTCTGAAACTCGAAACATTTCAAGATTCTGCCTAAATGAAAATATTTGATCAATACATCCCCTACCACTTCTGAATCCCCACTGTTCATCACGCAGTTATTCATCTACCAAATTCTTAATTCTGTTTATTTATAATCATGCAAAGAACTTTACCTGCAACAGAAAGTAAACTAATTCCCTATAATTATCACAAAAACTGCGATCACCTTTTTTAAAAATTGGAACAATGATAGCTCTAGTAAAATGCTTAGGAACAACACCTTTATCGTAAAAAATATTCAAAATTGCAGTCAGCCATCTGACAATACAAATGTTCCTAGCTCTAAGCATTTCAGTGGTGATTTCGTCCACCCCTGGGGATTTATGCAGTTTTAATTTAGAGATAGTCAATACGACTTCGGAATGTGATATAGGGTCATCATAAAGCCAGTAATGCATTACAAACTCATTACAAACATTGGAAGTAAAAATAATCACATTATTTAGAACATCTCTGAAATGCTCAGACCACCTAACCATCACAGAATCCTCGCCTTCAACTACCTTGCCATGTTTATCCCTCAATCCCTGTGTACCTGTCTGTTTCTTCCCACATAAAACATTAACAATCTGGTACAACCCTCCTGCTGTTGTGCTGTTTAACCGCATCCTCTGCTTTGTCAGCAAAGCTATCAAGCCACAGATTCTTATTATCTGTTAAGTGATCATTTAAATGTTTATTAAGCCCCTTGTAATGCCTTATGTTAGGATTAGTAAGGTGTTGATTCATATTAATCCTGCATTCCTTCTTTCAGAAATAAGTTCCATAGCCTTATTACTCAAATAATTTTGTTTCCTCTGTTCCCTTTTACCCAAAATAGTACTGTTGGTATCAAGAAAAGTCTGTTTAAACTGATCCCATTCTTTCTCAATTTCAGCAGTAAGCAAACCATGATTGTCATAATGACTAAGTAGCCTATCATGATATGCTTTTGCGATATCTGGATCTTTCAGACTTTCAAGGTTAAAGCTAATTTTCTTTGCACAACATTTCTTAAACTTCAACTGAAGGCACTTTGGGATCCAGGATCCATAATCAAGCTCAAATCCATAAACCAATCCAGTAGATATACATGATCAGCACCAGGACCCTGTGAAGTTGACAACTCTTAAGCAGGGTTGAAAAAAAGAAAAAGTGGCCATAGATGACCAGATCAGTAGGCCACACTGAACTGGCAGCCCTCCCCTATCTCTTTTGAAAGGTACAACGGCCTGCACTAGGCAGAGACTTCTACATTTACCGTTTTTAGAGGGTAGGGAAAGCATATGTCGATTTTTAATAGCCTATGACACTTCTAACGTCACAAGCTTTCATTTGATATACAACTTATTGGTTTCGGCGCTTGCATTCTCGAGATATAGCGGAACAATCTTTTCACATTTCTCTTTAGGGGGAAAGAAAGCATGGGGGTTAATTTTTTTTTATAATCAGTGACGCTCCCCGCTTTACAAACTTTCATTTGACACACAAAGCATTAAATTTTTCCACCTCGTTCGAAAGTTATGGCGAAACAACCATTTTGGCAAACCGAAAAAATGGCAAGCGAAAAGCAATAGGAAGATAGGTAAAAACCACGAGCGTTGTTGGGTTGGGTTGTTTTACCTCTGAGCTGCACTTTTTTGCACACCATGGGCTAAATGGCCAGATCACAAGGACCCCGAAGGCTCAGAGAAGGTTGGGGGAGGGGACCCTCTGGAACAGCTGTTGGGAGACAGATGGTAGCCTCCCGTCAAGGTCATCCAGCGTGTTCTTTAACGTGCACAGGGTATGACTCTCCCGCACACGGGGCCACGGCTTAACGTCCCATCCGACGGACGGCGGCCTTTCCAAGCCCATCGGTGTCCCTTACTGACCGTGGGCAGGGATTTTTGCGGAGATAAGTCTCAACGCTGACCCAGCTGGGACTCGAACCTGGGAGCTACAGATTTCGAGCCTGGCATGCTACCGACTGAGCCACTCCCGCCCCCCTCTGAGCTGCACTTTTTGCCCACAATGGGCTAAATGACCAGGTCCCTAAGCTTCGAGGATTCAGAGAAGGTTGAGGGGAGGGGTTGGGTTAGATTTTATTACCTCTGAGCGGCACTTTTTTGCACACCATGGGCTAAATGGCCAGGCCACATGGACCCCGAAGACTCAGAGAAGGTTTGAGGAGGGGAGCCACTAGAACAGCTGTTGGGAGACAGATGGTAGCCTCCCGTCAAGGCCATCCAGCGTGTTCTTTAACGTGCACAGGGTATGGCTCTCCCGCACAAGGGGCCACGGCTTAACGTCCCATCCGACAGACGGCGGCCTTTTCAAGCCCATCGGTGTCCCCTACTGACCGTGGGCAAGGCGTGGAAATTTTGAGGAAAATGAAATGTGAAATGTGTGTTTGGGGGGGGGGGGGGGTAAAAGTGAGAAGCCGAGTTCTGAAACTTAATGTTAGATAAAGAAATTCAGTCAAGGATAGCTGAAATGGCTTTAGAGGGTAAATATAATTACTGACTGAGTTTGTCAATTTATGTAAGTAGAGAACGCATTGGAGTGTGAGGGAGAAAGAAAGAGGGGAAGCAGAGAGAAAAAAGAGGGAAAAAGGAAAGAAAAAAATAAAATGAAGAAAAAAATTGTATTAAAAATGGGAAAAGGGAGATAGAATTTGGGAATTAATATAGAGTGGGAATAGAGATAAGATTCTAGACACCGTTCAGTACACGTGTCTGAGAGCGCTTCCTGTTAAGGCTTTGGGAAAAGGGATTAAGTAGAGTGGGGGAGGAGGGCGCCAAAGCCAAGGGAGGTAGGGGGTAGGAAAGGAATGCGAGTCTGCTAGGAGCGTAAACGTTGTACTTTGGTAAAGGAGATGGTCCAGGTAGAGCAGAAGAAAGGGAAAAATAAAAAGAATTGAACAGTTGGTCCTGTGTGCAGGAGAACCATAACCTGTGCACCCTACCCCAACCTTCGGGAGTCCTTGTGACCTAGCCATTTAGCCCATTGTGTGCAAAAAAATTGCCGCTCTGAGGTAAAACAGCCAACCACAAAACACTTTGGTTTTTACGTTTGCCAGACTTTCAAACTATGCGAGTATCACGTGTTGCAGTGATTGTAACACGTGATACTCGCATAGTTTGCAGTATCACGTGTTGCAATCTTTTGCAATCATTGCAGATTATCCGCACACCGGATAATCTGCAAGTTTGCTGTACTTAAATGTCCTGAAAATCATTTTTAAATGTAAATTTCACCTTAAATTTATATGATTTTTTTTATAGGTAATTCAACCCTGAAAACAGATTTACAGGAGTCCGAAGATTCGAATGGAGTTCTCCACAAAATGTGCACGAGGCAGTATCTAGCCGATCTTCAAGAACATTTAAGAAATTTCTGGGAAGAAACGTTAGATATGATTGCAGTGATGTACACAATACTTTTTGTAATTGTAATGGTCGGAGCTAGTTTGACACGGTATTTGTTTCACAAATGGACGACAAATATTTTCGGCCGAAGATCAACGTAGCTTCTCTCATCACAACTTTGTTGATGTTTCAATTGGATTGCAATTAATGTAAATAATATTGAATTTAAATGCTTTGAATTTACTTGTATTGTTTTGTATTATGAAATACGCAAATAACTATTTAGTGTAATAATCCTAATACATTTCATTACTATCATATTTTGTAAAGAAGTAGAATGAATAGGGTTGGGTCGTTTTACCTCTGAAAGGCATGCAGATAATGGCTAAATGTGCCAAGTCAGGACCAGTGCCAAGGGCTCGAAATATTAGAGGATTGGGTTGGGTTGTTTTACCTCTGAGCGGCACTTTTTTCTTGCACACCATGGGCTAAATGGCCAAGTCACAAGGACCCCGAAGGCTCAGAGAAGGTTGGGGGGAGTGGACCCACTGGAACAGCTGTCGGGAGACAGATGGTAGCATCCAGTCAAGGCCATCCAACGTGTTCTTTAACGTGAACAGGGTATAGCTTTCCCGCACACAGGGCCATGGCTTAACGTCCCATACGACGGACGGTGGACTTTTCAAGGCCATCGGTGTCCCCCTACCGACCTTGGGCAGGGTGGGGAATTTTGCGGAGATAAATCTCAATGTTCACCCAGCTGGGACTCGAACCTGGGAACTACAGATTACGAGCCTGGCGCGCTACCGACTGAGCCACCCCGGCCCCAAATATTAGAAGACCCCTGGACAACTTAGAAAACAGATGGAAACCTCCTGTCGATGTTATCCTGTGTGTTTAACGGTCACAGGGTTATGGGCTCTCCTGGACAAGAAGACATAGCTTTATTTCCAATCTGACGGACAAGTACCCATTCAAAATCGATCGATATCCATTTTCTGACCGAGGGTAAGGGGTATAGTGGAGATATCTCTTAACATCGATACACGTGAGATTCGAACCTGGGAACTACAGGTTACGATCCTTGATTGCTACCAACTGACCCAACACCAGTCCCTTTAATCAGGGGTTCTCAACGCGGGGTACGCGGTAAAATTTTTTGGGGTGCCCCGTGCGAGCTCGAAAGTCGCTAAGTTGGCAACACTGCTGTGCAAAAATGTCCCCTAGGACAGAAGAATCATGGGTTTGGTTGTTTTATCTCTGAGCGGCACTTTTTTTTTGCACACCATGGGCTAAATGGCCAAGTCACAAGGGCTCAGAGAAGGTTAGGGGAGGGGACCCACGGGAACAGCTGTTGGGAGACAGATGGTAGTCTCCCGTCAAGGTCATCCAGCGTGTTCTTTAACGTGCACAGGGAATGCTCTCCCGCACACGGGGCCACGGCTTAACGTCCCATCCGACGGACGGCGGCCTTTCCAAGCCCATCGGTGTCCCCTACTGACCGTGGGCATGGCGGGGAATTTTGCGAAGATAAATCTCAACGCTGACCCAGCTAGGACTCGAACCTGGGAACTGCAGATTACGAGCCTGGCGCGCTACCGACTGAGCCACCCTGGCCCCCAGAAGAATCATGATGTTGCTTTGTAGGGCTTTAAAAAATATGGTTTCTATTCTTTGAAATTTTCATACCAGGCGTCTCAAGCACGCAGCTCGCATGCTGCCCTCGAATTCATTGTGTGCAGCATATAAACGATACGTTTTGTTATAATCATGGTAGCGAACTGTGGTTTACTAGCTTGGTTTGACTACGGTGATCTCACGCGAATGTCCAGGTCACATGGACCCCGAGTTTAGTAAAAAGATGACACCACTAAAATGAAATTGAAGTTCCTGTTTTGTATTAAGTGTATGTAACATTTAAACAATATACCAACAATTTAACTAATTATGTTTTACTTATTGTTGGTTAAAATGAAATGCGACCCGCCATATATTGAGAATAATTGATTTGCCTCTGTATGATTCGAGATCCCTGACTTTATAAGTATGAAACTATTTAACATGAAAATTACTCTCACATGTGCACCAAAGGATGAGTATTCATGCTCGCAGATTAAGTAGTTTAAACAAATAGACTACTGAACACTGCATGTTTATTTCTTTAAAGTTCCATCTGATCACGAAATATTATCGGTTGCATTTAATTATTAATATACTTTCAAATTGTTATATACCCATGCTTGTGGGGCGGGGGTGGCTCAGTCGGTAGCGCGTCAGGCTCGTAATCTGTAGTTCCCAGGTTCGAGTCCCAGCTGGGTCAGCGTTGAAATTTATCTCCGCAAAATTCCCTGCCCACGGTCAGTAGGGGACACCGATGGGCTTGGAAAGGCCGCCGTCCGTCGGATGGGATTTTAAGCCGTTGCCCTGTGTGCGAGAAAGAGCCATACCCTGTGCACGTTAAAGAACACGCTGGATGACCTTGACGGGAGGTTACCATCTGTCTCGCAACAGCTGTTCCAGTGGGTCCCCTCCCCCAACCTTCTCTGAGCCTACGGGGTCCATGTCACCTGGCCATTTAGCCCATGGTGTGCAAAAAAGTGCCGCTCAGAGGTAAAACAACCCATGCTTGTTGACTTTTCTTCTGTCCATTTTATCCAATTGGAAATTAGCTTTATCGTTCAGACGTATTTTTTGACAGAAACTTTTTGTGCAAGAAAACAAAAAAAAAATTCGTTTACGGGAGTGAGCACACAAAATCAAAAAGCAGAATGGCCGTCGCCATTAAGGGGTGTAACGAAAACACCTGGAACAGCATTGTTGGGCAGCTGATGTTGCAATTGAGCTGCTGTCCGGTGCCTACGTAATGGGAAGGGTTGGGTTGTTTTACCTCTGAGCGGCACTTTTTTGCACACCATGGGCTAAATGGCCAGGTCACATGGACCCCCAAGGCTCAGAGAAGGTTGGGGGAGGGGACCCACTGGAACAGCTGTTGGCAGACAGATGGTAGTCTCCCGTCAAGGCCATCCAGCGTGTTCTTTAACGTGCACAGGGTATGGCTCTCCCGCACAAGGGCCACGGCTTAACGTCCCATCCGACGGACGTTATTTTCCAAGCCCATCGGTGTCCCCTACTGACCGTGGGCAGGGCGGGGAATTTTGCGGAGATAAATCTCAACGCTGACCCAGCTGGGACTCGAACCTGGGAACTACAGATTACGAGCCTGGCGCGCTACCGACTGAGCCACCCCCGCCCACGTAATGGGAAGGTCTGCCGATTTCAAGACGTGAAGCGAGCGCAGCGCTAGTTACAGTTTCGTCCATTTGGCGCTGGCGATACGCTGTTTTGATTGTTACTTGCTTCGTGATAGTATTAGCTTATTACTCTGTTTACCGCTTGCTTCAAAATTGGATTCTGATACGGATTTGTTCGTAAGTAATTATTTACTATTCTGTCTACTTTCTGCTGTTTTTAACCAGAAAGAACTACTTAACTAGAAGTCTGAACGATGATGCAGTATTGTGTGATGTTTTGAAGAAGCGAAACTCAGTTTCTATCGAATCTATTCCAAACTGGATCTGCAAGACAGGTGGTTGCATCAATATGTCGGCAACGTAACAATGACATGAGTAATTGGAAAAAATTTTTTGAATAAATAATATTTTGGAATCGCAGAAACCTTTACAATATATGGAACTGAGTTAACTTCCCTAACAAAATATTAGAGAATTTCTGTGTTATGTGAATGGGAATCTCACTATAAATTCAAGATTATAATTTTATCTATTTAAATCTCGATTGTCAACAGCATTCGTCTAGTATTTAAGGATTCATTATTCCCATATCTCTGATATATATCTTTCTCTCTCTCGACTTGTCCTCGGATTTACCATATGACTTCGACCAGATCGCTATATACTTACCATTAGCGTAGGTTAGCTTACCGCCAAGGCCAACTAGAAAGACAGGCCATGACACTGAGGCGATCCTCAACCGTCACGTGATCAACTTAGTCCGGTAGCTGCAAACGCCACTCGATTCGTTCGCACAGAACCTTGTATCTCGTTTTTGCGATTTTATTTCGCTTTTTTTCGTATCGTTAAATCACATGAAAAATTCCTTGTGTAGAACAAATAATGGCTGTATTCTTTTTCCACTTTTTTGTTTAGCCTTTTATATAAGCGAATTTAAATTTGATAGTTAAAACTAGCTGATTTTTACAAGAAACCTAATTTTTTTTCTTTCTTCATATCCCATTTAATCTAATTTGTGATAATTCTTAAAATACCAGCAGTTTCCTTAAAAAAAAATTAAAGGCATAATATTAGTGTTTAGAATAAAGAGCAAAATCAGAAAACCAGAGGTGTATTTAAACGGGTGGTTTGGGATATGTATATACAAATATATATAATTTTTAAATTCTTTTTTTAAAACATTTAACAACTGCAAGGCATTGATTCAGAATACACCACTGGTTTTCATTTACTTACCAGTTGCGGTATCCTTAATATTTACTTATTGAGTACATTTTTTTAATCTTTTGGAAAAGAAATCGCCCGACTCAAATATAATTTAAAAAATATATACTTTCAGTGGTCACTTATTAGATAAATTTCCATGATATGCAAGCAGTAATCGAGATTTTACAGCGCAATAACTTCTTAAAATTATTAAGGAAAATTGTGAGTAGTTGCACGTTTGGTATTTAATTATGGAATATTTAATAACAGTTATTCCACTTTATATAACTGCTGTCGCGTAAACAGGTTGGAATGGAAGCAATAACCGGTACATTAAACTTTAGTAAGATAAATACTGTGAAAAGTATGAATACATTTTAGTAGTTCACATACTAATTTCCATCAATTTTGAACGAGCTAAGTTAAATATTTCTACCTTCATAACTATGTAAATACTGAACCTCATATTTCTAAAAACCTAGATTTAATGGTTTATTTTCTATTGCATTTTCCTATGAAAAGCACAATGAAAAAATTGCTGTGCCCTATTGACAGGAGTGTACATAATAAAGAGACTGCTTAGCACTTCTGATTGCCACATTTAATAGGACAGTTTAATGAACAGAAACAGCATATTTGATAGGAATGAACATATTTTTCATCTTTATTTGATGTAGTTTACAACAAATTATTTTCAGTGCAAACATGGGCATAATGTCCCTGAGGCAACATAATGCAAATACAGTGAGGAATATACAGATTTGAATAAAACTTGTACTGTATTCAGCAGTAATATTCTAGAATATGATACAGAAAATTACAAAACTCATAAAAAATTAAAATTTTCTGCATATTGATTTTAACAATATACTAGTGTATATCACAGCTTTGGAATATATTTAAGTAAATATTTCACTACACTTTTTTTTGTTTCTTTTCAACTCATAAAGGATGCCCAATGAAGATGTGACAAGAAATATATTAGATCATGTAATATCAGTTCATTATAAAACATTTATATAGTAAATTGATTTTAATGAAAATTATGTATCTCTTCCTAAAAGACTCATACATAATCTAGAACATGAAAGATATCCTAAAATTCATTAATTTTGCACTCGCATAACACATCACAGCTTCTGAAAGAACATAATATACTGTAAAAGTAATTTTCAGACACTAAATTTTGCCAACATTCTTGGCACTCAATAAATTTGTTTAAATTTCTGACCGAATTTCTAATGATAATAAACAACATAAGCAACTCAAAAGCAAACACTTGACTAGGTTGACATTATTTTTAAAGTCATATTTATGAAGTTACAAAATTTTGTTAACTGATCAGTCATTTAATATTGAAAATGATCAATACAACCTAATTCTCATGAACCATCTGAAATAAGCAATATATAATATAGATAATATTTCTTCAAACAGAATGTCAGTAAAAGGATGATTATTTTATTTAGAGCAAATAATGGGTGTTGCAAACTGATGACTAGTCAGATTGGACACCTATATGTAAGAGATAATGTTGAACCCAAAAAAAAATAACTTGTTGGTTACAACAGTTTAAAACGGTATAAAAATTAGTGTCATTTTTCCTTCACAGAATATTGGTAAAATTCAGCTTTCATAACTCTTTAAAAAGGTATATTAAAGGTTCTAAAGGTTATGTATTTTCTGGTGAATAGGAGAAAATGAATTAAAGAGAATACGAATTTTACATCTTTCAAATACATGTATGAGCCTGAAGCATAACAATGGGAGAACACATTAGTTAATCATGGTTAATCATGCATAATTTATTTACTGCATAGGCTCAGGTAATAAATATTTTAAGGCAGAGAATATTGCTGTTTGCAAAGTCAAAATTAATAGATTATTGTAAATGGCATATTAAGTTCAAGGTACAAAAATTGCCAAATGATATAATTTTTTTTGAGTGACTTGACTAGGGAATTCAAACCTGGGAACTGGATACCAATATGCAACAGATAATATTGAATCCAGAACCAACTTTTTTTCTTCTTTATAATTATAGAAATGTATTATGTGCTCATATATATCAACATATATTATATTTCTTTTCGAAAATCTCTAGCTAGCAATCACAGCCAGATAAAGCAAGCATTATATATTCATATATATAATACTGTTAAATTACAGTCCATCCTCATAGAGAGCAGCAGTCTCAACCTCATCAGCAGTCTCAACCTCATAGAGCTGTATTGTCGTGTGAAAATCCAGTAAAACTCTTGATGGCACAGTGGCAGGGGTGGCTCAGTTGGTAGAATGCCAGATTCATAATCTGCTGTTCCCAGGTTTGAATCCCATCTGGGATCTTATCTGTCAATAGGGGACACTGATGGGTTTGGAAAAGACACCATCTGTAGAATGAGACATTAAGCCATGGGCCCCATACCCTGTGTATGTTAAAGAACACTCTGGATAGCCTTGATGGGAGGCTACCACCTCTCCAGTGTGCTGCCTCCCTTGGGAACTGGCCATTTAGCCCATTGTATGAAAGGAAGTGCCATTCAGAGGTTAATAAAAAACAACTGGTAGACACATAGTACATGGCCGAGTGGTTAGCGCACTTGGCTACTGATCTAAGGGACCTGGGTTCGAGCCCCGGGTAAGGCATGGCTGTTTGTGTCGTTTTTCTGCCGAGGTCCTGCCGTCCTCTCAGACCTTCTAATATGGCATATAAACTGACAGGCTCCTGTCAGACCTTTGTGGCAAGCAGCTGCTTAAGGGGGTATTTTTTTTTTGTATTTTTTGTTGCATTAGATTTTTTTATAAACCTTTAGAATGATTTTGTAAATAAAACTGTAATTTTCATTAGGTAATGGTTATAAACTGAAAGTTCACTCTCACTATAAGTATTCAGCAATATAAATTAATATCTGATTAATTAAATTTTAGTGTTTCCATACTATTTTTGAATTTAAGCTTTAATGACATTATCTGCTATTTCATGGACATAAAAACAACATGAAAATATTTTTTTTTTTCATAGAATAACCAAAAATTAAAGGGTTTTAAATTTAGAAGAAATTCATTAAATTAGAAAGAAAAATAACTGGTTTTGGGTTCAACAATATCTTTTGCATATTGGATTTCAATCTGACTAAGCCATTAATAGTAACATCCATTATCTGATCTACATAAAATAATAAATAATCATCCTTTTATTGACATTTTCAATTTCAAAAATTGTGATTGACATGATATACTCTAAAGACTGATAAAACCTGTTCCTATGGATACATAGTTACTCTACCTAGATATATGAAATATATATATTATGAATAAGAATACAAGTACAAATTTTGCAGTTCAAACAAGTGCTGATAGCATATTTATGTCTAAACTACTTTTCCCTTCAACGTATAAAACTTATTAACTCAAAAATAAAAAAGACTGCCAAGAGAATTGTTTGTGCAAAGAATATCAAACATGGACTCGACAATTTTTGTGGGCAACGACAAATATCTGGTTTGCCCCTTAAAAATAAAAAAGTACCCCCTCAAGCAACTGCTTGCCACATAGGTCTGACAGGAGCCTGTCAGTTTACATGCCATAGTAGAAGGTCTGAGCAGATGGCAGGACCTCAGCAGAAAAACAACATGCACATCCATGCCTTACCCGGGGCTCGAACCCAGTTTATGAAATGAAAAATGCTAGCATTCAGTAATTAACCTGATCTTCATTCATTGATATTCTTTGCACAAACAACACATTTATAGCAATTTGCAAAAGTATTAAATACGAGTAGTTAAAATATCAAAAAATTCATGCTCTCAACTTCAAAACTAGGCCAAACAAATTGCATTGTGTTTGTGATCAAAGGAACATGCATTGAAGTCCCAGGTAAGGCATGGATGTTTGTATTGCGCTTTTCTGCTGAGATCACACCTTCCTCTCAGACCTCTAAGGCATATTACATTGGCAGGCTCCTGTCAGACCTCTGTGGGAAGCAGTTGTTTGAGGAGGTATTTATATTTTTCATGTAAAACATTTGCATCAATAAAGTCGAAAAAAAAATTCAGTTAATTAGTTTTCCAATGCCATTCGCTGCGCTGGGGCTCTTGTTTAGGAATAGTAAAAGTTGAGGTATGTTGTTCTCCATCATAGTTGGACCGGCATCCAGCAACACTACAGTGTCTAGGCATGATTTCCTCACCTATGAATTGCAAGGGACCAGTAAATTATTCTATTCACATTCCTCTTTACGTCAAAAAAGTAAAAGTACTGAGCAATTTACAACATTAAATGTGGTTTTCATTCTTTGATGAATAAAATGTGAATATTACTACAAATCATTGACTAATTATCTTAATAGTCATGGTATGTAAGAGAATTAAAAGTCTGTAGCTCTATATAATGATTGAAATTCTTGTTAATATAAAAATTTGGGAACTAATGTAATACATAATCTTAATATTTAATAGTTATGGTATGCAAGAGAATGGAAAGTGTGCAGCTCTATATAATAAGTGAAATTTTTTAGTGATAAAAATTTGTGAATTAATGTAATACGTTGTACATTTTGCAGGTCTCATATGGTGTTATTCACAGAAACGAAAAAAAAACATAGTTATCAAACAAATAAAAACAACACAAGCATCATTTATTAACTGCACTGCACAAGTAACATTTCTGTTCATACTACTTTATCAGTGCTGTTAAAGTAGTCAAAATCATTTTCAATTAGAAACAAGTCAGTTATGAATTTGGTCAATATTATTAACTCATGTACCAGGCTGGAAATTTACTAAGTATGAACATTTAAAAAAAAGCTTGTCAGCAGGAATTAAAAATCATGATTGATCAATTGTTTATTAAACAGAACATTCAATCACTCTATAGCAAAGCTTTATTTATACGATTCGAAAAACAGGATATATTAATTGGCTATTCCCCTAATAATCTAATGAAGGCCACAGAAAAATTCAATATTGATTTCTCAGACAATAATTAGTATGGTGACTATAAAATACCTCTAAGGTGATACAGCAAGGTAGGTAAATATAGGGCCATATCATGGCTGTATCAGAAAACTCAGTGCAAAAGAGAAATGATTTACTCAAGAGATCTGGTAGCTACTCTCAAAGCAAAATCACGTAACAAAATGTTACTTAAGTTTTAAAAAGCAATTGCTCATTTCTCAACTCATACAATAATTGTGTAACACATTAGTAATATTTATGTATAATTGCACTGCCACTTTAAAATGTGACTTTTACCAGAGCAATAAAAAAACTGTAATTTGATAAACCAGTGATAAGAGACATGAGTTTAATAGCAAAATATCATGGATAAATTAAAATATGCTGTTATTAGCAATGAAAGAATAAGTTTTTGCAATTTCTGCATTTAAAATATTGTCAATTAGTACCAGAGGTCCCTATGCTCAGATCAGATTTTATGATCATATCTATGCAAGTAGCATATATAAAAGTTACTGAACAGTTCTGTTTAGTATTCACAAATATTACAGTTGATTATTGATAGCATTTCATATCACAACTGTGCTATTTCGATGGCACTATTCAAATATAAAAATTTAAAGGACATTAAGTTCTGCTCTGAAATAATACTAAAAGTTAATTTCAGCAAAGGAATCTACGACGTTACCTGTTAATTTAAAGCATATATTAGAAAAAATAGTTTTTACTATACAAAACATTGGAAAATTTATTTGCAGTTTAATACTTAAAAAACTAAATCAGGGGATTCAAAAATAACTATTGTAGCGGTTCATATTTCGATACGGGAAAATTTCAATTTTTCACTCTATAAAAAATTACGTATATTACTAAGTTTAATTCCTTTAATTTTTTCAATCAAAACAGCGATAAGTTATATAAGGGCAGCCAAAAAAGTTTCTAACTTAATGAAAGACCATCTCATTCAACACACCATCATTCAACACGTTGAAACTAGGCCTAAGAGAGCAATGCACTCAAAACACTTTTCAAGCACTAAATAATTACTTTTATCAAACCACTAACTACAGGAAATATTTCATGCTACAAATAATAATAATAAGGAGAAATGCTTACCTCTTTGGGGTAATCCAAATGTAGTTTGAAGACAATTGTAGTCCCATTTCCACAATGAACGAAGCAAGCGACTGTATCATGCACCTCGGACTAAGTTGATCACGTGATATTCCAGTGTCATGGCCTGTCTTTCGCGTGGGCCTCGGCTTACCGCGTAACGGTGCTGCCCTCATGGTGCGCGCTTCAATATGGTCGCAATCATGGTGCGCGCTTGCTAACACGGAGAAACGCGGAACTTTCAAATTGTTATATACCCATGCTTGTGGGGCGGGGGTGGCTCAGTCGGTAGCGCGTCAGACTCGTAATCTGTAGTTCCCAGGCACTTTTTTGCACACCATGGGCTAAATGGCCAGGTCACAAGGACCCCGAAGGCTCAAAGAAGGTTGGGGGAGGGGACCCACTGGAACAGCTGTTGGGAGACAGATGGTAGTCTCCCGTCAAGGCCATCCAGCGTGTTCTTTAACGTGCACAGGGTATGGCTCTCCCGCACACGGAGCCACGGCTTAACGTCCCATCCGACGGACGGCGGCATTTTCAAGCCTATCGGTGTTCCCTACTGACCGTGGGCAGGGCGGGGAATTTTGCGGAGATAAATCTCAACGCTGACCCAGCTGGGACTCGAACCTGGGAACTACAGATTACGAGCCTGGCGCGCTACCGACTGAGCCACCCCCGCCCCTGAGTTGCAATGAGTACATATGAAAGTTGTGTATGTGTTAGCTACCATTACTCTGTAGTGGGTATGAGTTTGACCACTGAAAAGCCGCCTGTTGAATAGCCTCGTTTTAACGAATAACTTTGCAGATGGAATTTGTAAGTGTGATCTGATATCATACTTACAAATTCCAAAGCTTTCAGAAATTTAATTGGGAAGATGAAGGCATATGAGGTAGGTTTCAAATGTTCAAGGTGGTCCTGCTCACAAAGCAGAATGAAAAGGGGACCTTTGGCCGTTTAAGCCTTTATCCCAGGCAAAGTTGAGGCAGTTTCGGGTCCCAAATAATTCGGGGGTAAGGAGAATCAGAGAGAGTCCGTAAAAGCGCTGCTAAGAGGAAAATCAGCGAGTAGAATATACAGACACTTCCAAAGCATATTCCTGAAGAAAATTTCTCGCAGAAAGGAGGACCTACCGAGACAGAGGAAGAAATAGGAGGAGTCCATTTCTTCGGAGGGAGTGGAATAAACTGTTTCGCGCAGTATTGTAACAGGGGCATTGGAGAAGAAAATGATCATCCGTCTCAGTGCGCTGAGGGCAACTGGGTCTATTCACCTGATGGCATCGATAGAGAAAACCCATTGAGCGGAGCCACCCGCGCTCGTAACTTGGTTAAGATGATTTCTATCTCCCGCGATATGAAGGGAAATTTCGGAGAAGTCTGTAGATAATTGAGGAGTGCCACGATGGGTTGGGTTGTTTTACCTCTGAGCGGCACTTTTTTTGCACACCATGGGCTAAATGGCCAGGTCATATGGACCCCGAAGGCTCAGAGAAGGTTGTGGGAGGGGACCCACTGGAACAGCTGTTGGGAGACGGATGGTAGCCTCCCGTCAGGGCCATCCAGCGTGTTCTTTAACGAGCACAGGGTATGGCTCTCCCGCACACGGAGCCACGGCTTGACGTCCCATCCGACGGACGGCGGCCTATCCAAGCCCATCGGTGTCCCCTACTGACAGTGGGCAGGGCGGGGAATTTTGCGGAGATAAATCTCAACGTTCACCCAACTGGGACTCGAACCTGAGAACTACAGATTACGAGCCTGGCGTGCTACCGACTGAGCCACCCCCGCCCCAATGCCACGATGGAAATTGGAGAACGTATATTTATATTCGTAAGATAGCACTGATTTGCTGTTCGTAAATATCACGTAATTCGTCGGATCAACTGTGATTTCCCATAGTGCTGTTCGTATTGCTGCAGGTTTGGCACTGAATGCAGAATAGGATAGCGGCATTTCCAAGCAATATTTCGTGACTTCTGCGGTCAGGCGACATTCAAATGAAAAAAGGCCTCTTTCAGAATGTAAGTAAGGGTAATAGAGGTAAAAAGTTATTAAACTTTTTGCATTTGTATTTCATTTTCGCCTCCCTCGGTCGAGTGGTTAGCGTGCTTGGCTACTGATCTAAGGGACCTGGGTTCGAGTCCCGGGTAAGGCACGGATATTGCGTTGTTTTCCTGCTAAGGCCCTACCATCCTCAGATCTTCTACTATAGCGTATAAACTGACAGGCTCTTCTCAGAGCGGGGATGGCTCAGTCGGCAGCACGCCAGGCTTGTAATCTATAGTTCCCAGGTTCGAGTTTCAGCTGGGTCAGCGTTGAGATTTATCTCCGCAAAATTCCCCGCCCTGTCCACGGTCAGTAGGCGACACCGATGGGCTTGGAAAGTCCGCCGTCCGTCGGGTGGGACGTTAAGCCGTGGTTCCGTGTGCGGGAGAGCCATACCCTGTGCACGTTAAAGAACACGCTGGATGGCCTTGACGGGAGGCTACCATCTGTCTCCCAACAGCTGTTCCAGTGGGTCCTCTCCCCCAACCTTCTCTGAGGCTTCGGGGTCCATGGGACCTGGCCATTTAGCCCATGGTGTGCAAAAAAGTGCCGCTCAGAGGTAAAACAACCCAACCTCTGACCTCTGTGGCAAGCAGCTGCTTGAGGGGAGATTTATTGTTTATTTTTTATTATATTTCATGCACGTTTCATGAACTTTTTTAAATGCCTGTAAAACGCGGAGGAAAATGCCATACTGCAATGGAAATCAGTCTCTTGGTCTCCTCTTTTATTTTTTTTCAGCTCGATTGTGTGTCTTGCCCCCCCCCCCCTCAATTTTTTACTAGATGAGGGCCTGGATAGGATTAAACTTGTTTGCTCTCTTCGCTATTTAAATATTTTTTAAGGAAGTTACACCAAGACTGTCTCTCCCGGTTATACCCGTAAGAAGGATAGAAAGCATTTCTGATTTCGGTTGAAATTAATTTTGTTAGGATGGGTGGGGGGTTAGTACGAAATGAACTATGTGCATCGTTATTAGTAAAATATTGTTTTTAACGTTATTTTTGGTGGTTGTTTTAAGTGTGGAAACTAGATGTGTTTAACAATGCGCAGTGTTGTGGAAAAAAATAAAATCAGTTTTTTATTACTTAGGCGCACCACTTCTGAGGCGAAGGGTGAGCTACATAATATTTTATGTATTAGAGATCGTAGATAGAAAAAAAACATGGATAAACATTTTTTCAGTATTTCCTTTTGCACTGAGTATGGTGAAAATCCGAAGAATTTTAGTCGTGAGGAGAAATGATAAAATTTGCGTTATAATAATTTTGGGCTTTTATTATTTACATTTGTTGGCATACTATGCCTTTGTTTAACATCTTTGAAGTTCAAAGCTTAATTTTTTAAGAAATTTCGAACTGAAGATTCAATTTTTTTATTCTGCAATCAAAGAGTTTTTACCTTTGAGTGAGCGGCACTTTTTTTTTGCACACATTGGGCTAAATAGCCAGTCAAGGACCCGAAAGGCTCCGAGAAGGTTTGGGAAGGGATACAACCGAATCAAGGTCATCCATAGTGTTCTTCACCGTGCACATGGTATGGCTGTCTTGTATAAGGGACCATGGTTTAACATCCCATTCGACGGACGGTGGCCTTTCCAAGCCCATTGGTGTCACCTTTCTAACCGAGAGCATGAGGAAGTTTAGAAGGATCAATCTTAACGCAGGCCCAGGTGAGACTTCAACCTGAATTAGAACTGAGGATTCATTTGTTTATTTAAGTTACACTCTATTAGAAAAAGCTTCTGGACACTTTCTTATTGTGGGAATAGAAAGTCTATTCAGAACTCCCTAACTTTGAAAATAAGCTGTCCGCAGTATCATGACATGCCCCAAAAGGTCCTAGATGACCCGGAAGTGACCCCGAAAACAAACCGGAAGTGACGCAAAAAGCCCCAAAGGTCAAAGAGGGGGAATAGAAAGTCTATTCAGAACTCCCTAACTTTGAAAATAAGCTGTCCGCAGTATCATGACACGCCCCAAAAAGTCCTAGATGACCCGGAAGTGACCACGAAAACAAACCGGAAGTCACGCAAAAAGCCCCAAAGATCAAAGAGTGGGAATAGAAAGTCTATTCAGAACTCCCTAACTTTCAAAATAAGCTTTTCACTCTGTTAATATTTACAGAGCTATTAAGTTGGAAACATTTAACGTTAAGCAAACGTTGCTGATATACTCGTTTTAAACATTTTCAAAAATAATTGCAACAATCATTACACCAACTTCAATATTCGCATTTGCTTTAGCAAGCGACTTGTAACAATCATTTTAATTTGTGCTTTTAGTGGGCTTTTGAAGTAAGTTCTTATGATCATTGACGATACTTTTAAATGCCTCAGCTCAATAAGTCTTTAAATATCACAAGAATATTGTTGAAAATCAAGGATTTGAAAGATTTGAATTAGATTTTCATTTTATATCCAGCAATATTTTTCTAAAAAAAAGTTATTTTTAAAGTTAGGAGCTCTGAATTTGACTTTCCATTTATATAACATGAAGTGCCTAGAAACGTTTTGTAAAAGAGTGTATAAGCTGAATTATTATTTTTGTTTTCTTTTTGGAAATATCCTTTTTCATGTATTTAGGTTGGGTTGTTTTACCTCTGAGCGGCACTTTTTGCACACCATGGGCTAAATGGCCAGGTCACATGGACCCCGAAGGCTCAGAGAAGGTTGGGGGAGGGGACCCACTGGAATAGCTGTTGGGAGACAGATGGTAGCCTCCCGTCAAGGCCATCCAGCGTGTTCTTTAACGTGCACAGGGTATGGCTCTCCCGCACACGAGGGCCACGGCTTAACGTCCCATCCGACGGACGGCGGCCTTTCCAAGCCCATTGGTGTCCCCTACTGACCGTGGACAGGGCGGGGAATTTTGCGGAGATAAATCTCAACGCTGACCCAGCTGGGACTCGAACCTGGGAACTACAGATTACGAGCCTGGCGCGCTACCGACTGAGCCCCATGTATTTAGGGATGTCCATGCATATTATATAGAGCCCTACCAATTTTAAGAGAAATTCCACGTTGCCAATGGGAAACAAGTTTCGAAGTTTACTTAGAACACCAACCCGTTTGTAGAAGGTATCTATCGGATGGACATTAAACTATAGTACCATTCGCAGGATTTCTAAATTAAGCTTTTTAGGGTATATTACTGAATATAAATACCTACATGAAATCCATTCAGTAATTTAAGCAATATTTGTCTGGTATTTAAACAGTCATAGAAGAGTAAACTTCATGGAATTATGGAAGAATGAAATTTGAAAAACCCAAAGCTAGCCCTAAAAATAAAAACCTGACTAATATCGAAATATTTATACATCTAAAATATATATGCATTTTTATTGTATTAGGTGAAATAATGCTTATTAAGTTTTAATGAACTTATGGAACAACTTTCTATGACTGCCAGGCTATTGCTAAATATTTAAATTTCAATAGCTCTTCAAAAGACAAAAGTATATTGTTGATAATTGAGGTTTAGATAGATTTGATTGGTATCGTAATTATAGTCGCATTTTCCTCATAAAAATTTATTTTAGAAGTTATTAAGTTTCGAAGTTTGGTTCTCATTAATAGAACTTTGAAATTTTCAAATAATCAGTACATCTAAATTTGACCTCATATGACTCTCCGGATCCGAACCAAAAAAAAAAAACACCGCCAGACACCAATTTCCGCGTTTCTGGCATTTATAGATCAAGGTTTAACCTCTACGCGACCACTGTTTGACTTTAAAGGACACGTCGGAGGTCAAATTTCATATCTTTCCCGAGATCTACGACCCGGATTACTTTTAGGGGCAAGTTTTCGAGTTCTACCATTTGTGCATCATAGTTGGAGTTAGCGTGATACTCTGTCAATTAATCGCTCACAGTCGTCTATATATATTAGATTCTTAAACATATTTTCTGTTTCAGATATGAGACAAGCTTTTCAAACTTGTCGACAAACCTGAACAACTCCTCTGACCATTCGCCGTTTCTGGATTTTTCTCGAGAGCTGACTCCTGTAAGCCCCGACCCTTCCTTCTTTGGAAGAACTGAAGATGCAGACAAGCGATGAACTGAGAACTCCTAATTTTTTTTCTTCTTATTGGATGTTTGTTGGAGTTGTGTGCTTAGCAATCTGCAACGTTGCTGTGATCCCTTTCGAGATGGCTTTTACAGAGTCAATCTTATGGCTGAAGGCCATCTGCATAGTTTTGAACGTTTTTCTTACTTTTGCTACAGTTTTGCTTGTTATATTGTATAGACTTGCAGCTGCAAGTGACATTAGGACTGAAAACGAGCATCTAGATTTAGAAGTACCAAATTGATGGATTTGTTGTAGTAAATTCCATAATCGAATTTGTAAATGATTGCTTAGAGTTATATCTTACTTATGCTGCGACTATGATGAAGCAAAGTTTGGATAATATAACACTTTTATCAATTTAATGTTGAAGTTTTTTTTTAAAGTCCGTTATTCGCTATTTACTAATTTAAAGAATCCTTATTGAATGCCAATAGCTATTATTTTACTTTGCATCTACTTCTTAATGAAGAGAACTTGCCTCATTTCAGAAGTGATAAGTTTCGTTGTTTTACTCCTAGGCTGCATTTTTTTTTTTTTTTTTGTACACAATAGGCTAAAATGGTTGTCACAAAGACCCCAAGAACATTGAGGAAATTATCCACAGAATGGCTGATGGTAGACTTCCAGCAAGGCGTGTTCTTTAACATGTACTAAGGGACGTATCCTGGTGGTGGTGGTGGGGACCAGTGGGTTCGCCCTTCCCCTGAAGATCCGGTCGTTTTATATGAAATCTCAACCTTCTGCACCTCTTTCAAATCACTATATTAATTTAGCTACAAATGCAACCGCAATGTATACAGTCGTATCAGAATAATATGATCACCTACCTAATAATGGGAATAACCACTCTTGACCCGGATGGCAGCGGCGAGACGGCATGGCGCATTGAGGCCCTGGAAGGTTGCCAGAGACACACGTGCCCATTCGCACTCCAGCAGAGCATGGAGGTTCCGGAGATGACGTGGTTGTGGGTCCGCAAGCCGAATTTGTCGATCCAAATGGTCCCACAAGTATTCTATGGGATTGAGGTCGGGTGATTTCGCCGGCCAAGGGAGAACGGAGACATCGCTGTCGTGTTCCTGGAACCAGTCACGTACCACCTTAACGACAATGGCGGGATGCATTGTCCTGTTGGTAAACACCATCATAACCATGGTAAATGTCCAACTTGAAGGGATGCATGTAGTCAGCGAGATGGACAGGAAATTAATTGAAAGGACATACCCAGATGTTTCGCAATTCAGAGACTGCATGCCATCGATAAGGAGTATGCCATATTTACCACTATCTACAGTCGGGGACAAGTCGGTACCATTTAGGTAAAGCTCGGCCCACGACATCCTAGGGCGAACAGGACTATAAAAGTAGAGTCCATCCATCGGTCGAAACCTAACTTTAATCTTCGTCCTGGGTCGCCACAAACAAGAATATAGAGATCCAAGTTGACTCTGCGCCTGTGACGCCAGCGAGGATGGACAGGAAATATAATTCCATGACACCTCCCAAACGTTCCCCTATTCTGGATAGTACTACATTATACAGAGGGTGCCACGATTGACCCATCTACTGTCTATGCATACCTTAAGAAATATCATTGCCGCTGAGAAAAGACCTGTTATTATGAGTGTCAGGCTAGAGGCCTTTTTAGATATTTTTTTTTGTTCATGATTTGTATATTATTTTGGATTTCACCAAAATAGGCATATGCTACGTGGGAGGCCCTCTGTCCCGGCATCTGGAGAGTTAATTGAAGTAGCAGTGCCCCGAGGGGACGGAGGAAGGGTTGGCAACAACGAGAAGAAGAGAGCCAGTCGTAGGACGAAAGCGAAAAGACGTGGAATTGTAAAGCTGGGAAATGCCGACTGGTAATAACGGCATTGGGCTCTGTGAATACAGCTGAACAGGCATAGTAAGCTGGTGTTGTTGTAATCTATGTAACTGAGCATATGTCCTCGTCCATCAAGCATGTTTGGAAGGTTAAATAAATATTTGTTATTTTAAAGTAAAGGCTGAAGTTGAACCAATTTATTGGGGAGGAGCCTCAGTATTGAGTCTCTGCAATTGTGATAAAATCTTTGATTTTTGTTCCGAAAAACTCTTTCACCCGTCGCGTATTGCGATCAAACCGAGGGGACGTTCCTAGGTGGTCCCAATAGACAAACAAACGAAGAAGCAACATCACAAAGTGGCGCAGCCGCCAGTACGCAACAGAGGTGAAAGTAGCGGCGAAGGTGACGGAAGAGTTCTGACATCCATTGTGAGCTGACCAGAACAAGGCTGATACTGCCAAGAGTGTCCTGCGGTGTGCTTCAGGAGATAGAATAGCTGTGAAGGTACCTGAAGAATCGTGCATCACGTTCGAACTGTGGAAATAGCTGTGAAGGTGACGGAAAAGTTCAACATCCACTGGGAGCTGACCAGCGCAAGGCTGATACTACCAAGAGTGTTCCGACTGTGTGCTTCAGGTGGCAGACTGACGAGGCGGTTCGTTACTGTCATCACATCGGAGGTACGTATCCTCTTACTCTAGGGGCGAGTAGTTAGATACGGCAGAGACCTGTACGAGCTAAAATGGAGCTTAGGAGCAGTCGCGATAGGGAAAGGGATGAGTTAAGGCGAGGCTACACAGTCACAGAAAGGGATAGCGTGCAGGGTGGTTATTCAGGGAGTGACCGGGGAAGCGAGGAGGTGACAATAGACAGAGAGTCGGATGCTGCGGAAGACATGAGAGGGTTGAGGGATTATGGCAATGACAACGATACGGATATGCTGCAGAGCGGGACCAGAAAGCAGAGGGCTAAAGAAAGGACTGGATATGATTTTGAATTAGAGAGGATGAGGTTAGAGATGCAAGTGAGAAGGGAAGAGAGAGAGGCTGCAGAAAGGGAAAAGGAGAGAGAGGCAGCAGAAAGGGAAAAGGAGAGAGAGGCAGCGGAAAGGGAAAAGGAGAGAGAGGCAGCGGAAAGGGAAAAGGAGAGAGAGGCAACGGAAAGGGAAAAGGAGAGAGAGGTGGCAGAAAGAGAAAAGGAGAGAGAGCATGAGTATAGAATGCTGGAACTGCAAATGAGGAATGCAAACGAGGAGAGGGGTGATGTGCGAACAGTGGCAGTTTCTAGTAATCCAGCAGATGCGTGGCTGGCTAATTATATAAAATTATTGGGAAATATGTTAGCTGGAATCCCTAAAAACCCAGAAGAGGTGATAAATCTCTTTGTGACAGCGGAAAGGGGATTTAAGATATATGAAGTACCAGAGGAGTTTCAAGGCAAAGTCATCATTTCTTTTTTAGATGGTAAATATGCAAATCACGTTTTTCGAAAATTAAGTGCAGAGGATTTTGCTAATTATAAGAAAGTTAAAGAGGCTGTATTAAAAGAGTTTAAGCTCACTCCCTCTGCGTACAAGAGAAAGTTTGAAACTATCGCGAAAGAACCGAATGAGTCATATAATCAGTTAGCCTCGAGACTCAGAAATAGCTGGGATTACTACGTCCGCAGTTGGAAGGTGACAAAATTTGAGGAGCTTATGGACCTGATAGTGTCGGATAAGTTACGTGATAGCCTTCCTCAAGACACTCATGCTTACGTAGTACAGAAAGACGAAATAGCCATGTGGGCAGAGATACACTCAGCCAGTGTGAGAGAGGACAGAAAACAGACAAAAAGCTTTACTAAAGTGAATGGAGTGCCACAGCGAATAGGGGATACCTGTGGTAATAATTTCCAGCGAAGGGAGAATCTTAGGACAGACAGTCGATTCAGGCGCAATATCTCGGATAATTATCCCAGCAGTAAGGGTTCGCAAGGGTTGATAAGAAGATGCCATAAGTGCGGATCACAGGAGCATTTGATGCGTGTTTGCCCAGCTCGATCAAGAGAGTCCGGTGCTAGTAATCATCATGCAAAGGTGAATCGGGTGAGGGAAGTTGATTCACAGGCGGTAAAGCAGAACAGCGAGGCAATGATAGCCAGAGTTAAAATACTATTAGATGAAGTTCTCAGGAGGGAGAAAAGGTCGAAGTGGGAGAGGACGATTCCTGCTGATTATAAGCTGGTTAGAGTTAGATGCGGCGAGAAAACGGCGCAAGCAGTGGTCGATTCAGGGGCGGAGATAACGGTGGTCAGAAAAGGCATGCTAGAGGAAGAAAAACATATGGTGAAGAGCCACATAATAGTACATGGGCCCTTCGAAGAGACGAAACGAGCAGAGATAAAGGAGCTTGCTTTGAGCCTAATAGAAGAGACTGATTCGCCCAAGGCCAGGGGTGGAAAAGTAAACGTATTATGCGCAGTAGTTGATGGACTATGGGAAGAAGTACTGTTAAGTGCAGAAACATTTTGTGATCTTTTAGAGGAAAAGGCAAACGTACCTAGGACTATACAGCCCAAGGTACAAGCTGTTAATCAAGTGGCCGATCAACAGGAAGGTGAGGTACGAGAGGAGGAGCCTGAGGAGCTAGGAGCGAAAACAGAAACTCCCGAAGAAATAAATCCTCTCGCTACTAGTGATGTGAGACTGTTTAAGATTCAGCAGAGGAATGACCCTCACTTAGAATAGCCCATAATGAAGCAAAAGAGAAGAAGAATAACGATATTTATTTGGACGATTTGCTATACCATAAGGACAAGGTATTAGGAGAGTCTGTGAGTCAGCTTGTAATACCATTTGAAAGACGTCAAAAGATTTTAGAACTGGCACACGAGTCCGTATTTGGTGGTCATTTAGGTGCTAAAAAGAGTCAGGAGCGGATTAGATATTCATTCTTTTGGCCTTCATGCAAGAAGGATGTTACAAAGTTTTGCGACTCCTGTCTGAAGTGTCAGTTAAGGGAAAAGGTCAAGAAGCAGGATAGAATCCCCATCACACCTATAGCGCGCCCGAAATTACCTTTTGAAAGGGTAAATCTTGATGCTATTGGTCCGATAGACCCACCATCTGCAAAAGGGCACAGGTTCATATTGTGTCTGATTGATCAGCATACTAGATGGCCTGAGGCGGTATGCCTAACTTCGCTTACAGCAAAGAACACCTGCGATGCTCTGTTAGAAATATTTCAGCGGACAGGCATACCTTCGGTTATCACAACAGATAGAGGGACAAATTTTACAGCAGAATTAACTCAAGAAATGGAAAAGAGAATTGGAGCTTCACCTCGATTTTCTACTCCGGGATATCCTCAAAGTAATGGTTTAGTAGAAAGATTTAATCAGACTTTGAAAAATATGTTACACCACGTCATTAGAGAGGAACCCAGGCAGTGGCACAAGGCCGTGCCATTTTTACTGTGGGCGTACCGGGAGGTACCCAACAGTACTACATGTATATCTCCATTTCAGTTGATGTATGGGAGGCAACCAACAGGGCCACTCTCAATCCTAAAAAATAGCTGGACTGACGAGCAGGTCATGCCTGTGGGTATTCCAGTTACTGCTGCTCAATATCTTCAAGAATTAAAGATCAGGCTAGAAATAGCAGCAGCACAGGTTAAGGATCTAGCAGAAGAGAATCAAAGGAAATATGCATATTATTAAAATAGGAGCGCTCGGGTTAAGGAGTTTAAAGAAGGAGATCAGGTGATAGCTTTAACGGCAGACTCAAATAACAAGCTGTATGCCAGATGGATAGCCCCAGCAACAGTAGTGCGACGCATATTTCCGCACAGTTATGAGGTAAGGTTACCAGACGGGGCAACCAGACATGTTCATGCGAATAGGTTGAGAGAATTAAAAGCTCGTTGTAATGTGGTAGGAGTGATCTTTGATGAAGATACCGAATTTGGAGAAATAAAAGAAATGCCTAGAGCAACAGCACAAGAAAGGGGTAGCAAGGTCGGGCTACAGCCGATGAATCATGCTTTTCCGAACCTGTCAGCAGAGCAAGCAAAGGAGCTGCATGAGCTATTGGACGAGTTTCCGAGGTTTTTTTCAAATCGTCCAGGCATATGCAAGCAAAGGCAACATAGCATTAGATTAAAAGAGGGCAGTCATTTGAAGACGCTACACAGGTACAAGGTACCACATGCGATGCGAGAACAAGTCGAAAGACAGGTAAATGAATTGCTGGAAGCAGATATGATAGAGCCAGCACAGAGCGAGTTCACGCATCCCATTGTGTGTGTTGCAAAAAAAGATGGGACCATGCGGTTATGCTGTGATTTTAGAATGGTGAATGGTTACACAATACCTGATGCTTTTCCCATGGCCCATGTACCTGATCTATTATACAAGGTAGGCGCTGCTAGTTACATCTCTACGATAGACCTGTTACGTGGGTACTGGCAGATAGAGCTGGCAGAGGGAAGCAGACCGCTAACTGCTTTTTCCACTCACAAGGCTCAGTACCAATGGAAAGTTCTCCCGTTTGGTTTGATTGGAGCGGCTTCCTGCTTTCAACGAATAATGAATTCCATATTAGCTGGGCATCAGGATTATTCGGTAACGTATCTAGATGATGTAGCCATTTATTCCGAAACCTGGGAAGATCATATGAGGCATCTGAGAGAGGTTCTAATGGAATTAGAAAACGCAGGGCTTACAGGAAACTTAGCAAAATGCTGTTTTGCCCAAAATACGGTGAAATATCTAGGACATATAGTGGGGTCAGGCACAAAGGCATCTAATTTCCTGTTATTTTTGCATGCAAGATAATGGAAATTAGATGCTTTTGATTCTAGATGTTTATGCAGTATCTTGGGCGTTATGTGGCTTGACTTTGTAAGAAATGATGAGGTTAGTCAAAGGAGCTAATCTTCTTTGAGCAACATATTGAGCAGAGAGAGACTTCATTGGTTTGGTTATGTTGCCTGTATGCAGAACTACAGATTGGCAAATATGGGTATGAACAATGTATCTATAGGCTTTAGAAAAAAAGGGGAGGGGGGTAACCTAGAATGCAATGGGCAAGCATCAAATAGAACCTTATTAGAATTGGCACACACTGGCCAAACACAGCAGCTGTAGCTCAGGACAAAAGTATTTGTAAAATCAAATTTCACAGACTGGTTGAAGTTCCATGGCTGCTTGAGCATTGGGTTGTTTTTATTTCCTAGCAGCACTTTTTTTGCACACAATGGGCTAAATGGCCAGGTCACAAGGACCTTAAGAGGTCAGAGATGGTTGGGGGAAAGGGACAGGTGTTAGGTGACCTAATGGTAGCCTCCTGTCAAAGTCATGTCAAAGATGGTCAGGCGGAGAGAGAAAGAGAAAGGGTTGGCAACAACGAGAAGAAGAGAGCCAGTCGTAGGACGAAAGCGAAAAGACGTGGAATTGTAAAGCTGGGAAATGCAGACTGGTAATAACGGCATTGGGCTCTGTGAATATAGCTAAACAGGCATAGTAAGCTGGTGTTGTTGTAATCTATGTAACTGAGCATATGTCCTCGTCCATCAAGCATGTTTGGAAGGTTAAATAAATATTTGTTATTTTAAAGTAAAGGCTGAAGTTGAACCAATTTATTGCGGAGGAGCCTCAGTATTGAGTCCTTGCAATTGTGATAAAATCTTTGATTTTTGTTCCGAAAGACTCTTTCACCCGTCGCGTATTGTGATCAAACCGAGGGGACGTTCCTAGGTGGTCCCAATAGACAAACAAACGAAGAAGCAACATCACAATGAGCATGACATTTAAGCTGATAGAATCAGTTTCGTCTGGTTGTCTAATCATTGAGGTGTAGTGTGAGACTTTTTGAATTTTGCGCATTGCCTAAACATAAAAGCCAAACATATCAGTGAAAATTCCTTCTAAGAACCTAAAATTTGATGGTTAATTTTTGAATTTAGAATGCCAATCTTTGACTAAACATACCTAACTTTTTGAACTTGGGGAGCTACCATAGTGGAGACTCCCACAGGCTTTTCCATCGAAGAGCCAGCCTAATAGGGGATCCCACTCCCGCTCAGCATGGCCCTCAACTTTGACCTTTCCATCGGGGCTGCGTTTACCCATGGCACCCCAGCATTACCAATCGGTTGGGATCCACAACTTCTCAGAGGCTGCGTCGATGAGCTCACTTGACCGGGGGCACCAATTCCAGTCAGCAGAACCCTCGACTACAAACCTCTCCATTGGGGCTGCAACCTATCATGGGACGCCAGGCATGCCAATCGATCCGGGACCCCAACTTCTCAAAGGCACCCTAGGCCCATTCAGTGGTACCAGCGGTCACAGGTTATACCAGGAAATCATCCCTCAGATATGCACACTGCCGGCGTGTCCAGTGTTGGTTCTTGTGTCTGACGCTGTATCCGCCACTGCCCATCACTTCTGTGGAGTGGAAACTCGATTGGTCAGAGAAGGCAACCTTTTTCCACTCTTCCACTGGCGTCTGTCGTGCACAGTCGTATCAGAATAATATGTCCACCCACGGAATCACAGTGCACTTGCCCAGATTGTCTCGTGCAACCTCGGGCGTTGTTGCCGATGGACTTTTGGTTAACATGGGCGCCTTTACGCAGCGTCGACTCTGGAGACCCATGCATAACAGGATTTGCTCTACTGTTATTGGGGACATGTACCTGGGTGCCCCAGAGTTCATTTAAGTGGTCAGTTGCTGCATTGTTGCACGTCAATTGCCCTTTACCAGTCGACGGAGGCCTCTACCAGTCGACGGAGGCCACGATGAAACAGTTATGACGTCTGCAGGTACTCTGTGTGCTAGCGGTTCATTCTCGGTACACCCTCACTACAGCACCTCGCGAACAGCCCACGAAATCTGCTGTTTCCGAGATGCTTCCACCCTTGGTACGGTAGCCGATGATCATTCCTTTTTGAACGTCAGTCAAATCAATACCTCTGCCCATTGTGCTCACATTATGCACTATGGCTCATCTGTCCAGGCCGGCCGCTTATATTTCAGTGTGATCGACCTTGTCATATGCACTCTGTGATGCGCCTGGGCAAGTACACTGTGATTCCTTGGGTGGTCATATTATTCTGATACGACTGTGCACATTCGAATCTGGGAATAAAAGATTGCGATCTGGAGCGTTACGAACTGAGCCACTCCTACCCCAGGGGGGAGAGAATTAAGACCGTCAGTCATGGAGTGGCAAAACATTACATTTTGTCTCTTTAAAATGATTTTTTGCATCATGGTTCCAAAGCTAACTATTTCGCTTCGAAGGTCATTTTTTTTATAAATAAAAAGCATTTTTATAAATAAAATCTCAAGTAGTCTACTAGTCACGGCGGTGTAACTGAGAATTCTGTGACACGCAAGAGAACCGACTTAGGAAAGAGGCAGAACTTTACAAAGATAACGAAAACTTATCTTTTTCTATCTGACCTAGGTCTTTTTCTCACAGACACGTTCTAACTACTAATATACAGTATAGTCAGTTTACCACATACAGACCTAAATGATGTACATTTTTTTTCTCACAAAAGAGTTTACCTTGTTCGGCACTATTTCCGAGCATGCGTAGAACATTGTGTGAACTGTATTTCCACACTTTTTGAATATGGGTCAATTAAAGCAGTTTCGCATTACGTAGTCAAAGCAATGACAAAAGAGGCCTACTACTGTTACTCCAATACGTTTTTAAAAAAAATATTAAACTGTCTACTAATTAACGACTAATTTCACTTGACCTTTAACTACATATGTGCGGTCTCACAGACCAAATGTGATTTGGGGGTCTTTACACTGAATAAGAAAGTGATTACCGAACTAATGTAAGTCGGTGTTGACTTAAATTTTTTTTTACAATGGCTACCTTTGAAATAATTGCACACTGTTAAAAGTAAGAAAATTGTGCACATTACGTGCATCAAAACAAGTCGCTGAAGTGGACTGCTAGGCCATCTAATTAGATCCCCAAAACTAAATCCATCACATTAGATGGCCCCACTGGACAACTGTTAGGAGACATTAGGTGGCCTTGACGGGAGTCACGTGTGTTCTTTAATGTGCAAAGTGTATGGTTCTCCCGCACGGAGCCACGGCTTAATATCTCGTCCGACGGAGGATGGCATTTGAAAACCCAACTATGTCCTCTTTCTAACCGAGGCAGCAGGGTGGGGTTTAGAGGAGAAATTTCTACGCCGCCACAGGTGGGTTATTTTATCTCTGAGCGACACTTTTGTACACAATGTGTTAAATGGCTAGGTCACAAGGACTCGGAGGGGTCGGGGAAAGGGGACCCACTGGACAGCGGTTAGGAGAAAGATGGTAGCCTGCCGTCAACGCCATCCAGCGTATTCTTTAATGTGCACAGAGTATCGCTTCCTGCATGTGGTGCCACGTCTTAACGCTCCATCTGACGGATGACAGAGGGCAGGCGGGAGTTTTTGCGAGATAAATATCAACGCTAACCCAACTGAGACTCGAACCTGGGAACTACCGATTTCTAGCCTAACGCACTGCGGACTGAGTTATCCTCACTCCCCATGTGGTTTGACCAGACATCAATATGAAGATCAAAGCGTGATTTCTTTGCTAGAGACCTGTTGGGCCTCATTGCATTAAGGTCGACGTCTGCAATAGCCTTGTGATTTGAATAGTTTTGTATCTTTAATAAAAACGAGAATCAAAATATATTTATTAATGTTGAAATGTTATACAAAAAATAACGTAATGATTGCATACAACTTTTAAACACTTAACCGTTGAACATTCCTTCCCACTCAATGTCTGTAACGTAAAACTGTCCGTTTTAGAAACCGAATTACATTGTGGAATTCGTGCGAAACGATTTCCGAAAGGAGGTGGAATACTTCAAATGCAACATAGCATATAACAATCCAGTATAAAATTAGTTGAACTAACCATCGTAGGATGAATTGGATTCCTTGATTTATAGGATGGACCTCGGAGAAAATTGCAACAGCCGATAAGACAAGGTAGTAAACGTTTTTCAAATTGAGGACTGCAAACAGGTAAATGTTGTGCGCCCACAAGTAGCACACTGTCCACACGTAGTGAAAGATGATGGAGATGTTGCCAGTTGGTTGCCCTAGATATTCTTTCCATAATTCGATAACAACCATTCTTAACCGAGAGATTGATCCTTAAATATACTGGGAAAAGAGAAAAAATTAAATTGAAAGAAATTGCATATTTATTTAACTTTATAAAACAAATATAATTAACTAGTAAAACTCTTTGAGGTTAATTAAAACATACATCTTGCGAATGTTTAAGTTGAAAAAAATGTACTACTCTTAAATTATTAGAAATTCACTATGTCGGAGAGAAGCCAAATTAGGAATTCCAACTTAAAAGTTGCCCTTTTTGAGAAAGCAAATGTGGGTATAGGCATACACCTGTCATTCTCAGTAACTCAAATAAAGGTTACAAAACTTTCTCGGAAGTTTCTTTTGACTTGGTTTGTTTCACCTCTGAACGGTACTTTTTCATATAATGGGCTAAATGATCACAAGAATCCTGATGGTTCAGAGAAGGTTGGGGGAGGGGACCCATTGCACAGCTGTTAGGAGACTGATGGTAGCCTTCCGTCAAGGCCATCTGGTGTATTCCTTAACGTGCCCAGGGTATGGCCCCCCTACACACGGAACCACAGCTTTACAAGTTTTGTCTCTGCACACGGTGCATTGACTTAGTGTCCCATATGTTGGGCTTCCCAAGTCCATCGGTATCCCCTTTCTTACCGAGAGCAGTCTGAGGAATGGAGATAAATCCCGACGGAGCCATAGTTGGGACTCGAATAAGAGAATTGCAGATTGATAGCCCGATGCGTTTGTGCGTGTTGGGGGGGGGGGAGGGGTATAAAGAAAAATTGATATTTTATAATTATATACTTGGCCAGCAATAAATGCGTAATAGAAGTACTTGAACACCAAATATACAAAATATATTCTTTTCCGAAATCTGATCTAAATTTTTTTACTGTCTGTGGGCTCCCCGATGCGGTCCCTGTGATACTGAGGTGGACGGAGGTCTGGGGCGCCTCGGCCTGTGAACAATGGAGAGGTAGAAGTTGGAGGCTCGCGGCCTGGAGTAGTCCACCAGGCCAGCGGACTTATCGATGGAACAGCCAAACTAAGAGTCCCACATGAATGAGATTTGGACTCATGGCGCAGTAGGGGAGCTTGGGTTCCTCTGAGAAGTTTGGTCAGTGTTGCTGCTGTCTTGTAAGCCTAGGTTGGCGGAGAGCTTTGTCGGTGGTCGTGGGAGGGCCCAGGCTGGTTTTTCTGTGTCGGCTGGCCGGGTGTCCCCAAAGCGGCCTCGGTGGGGTGCAGATGCCACACGGCGAGCGGGGCAGTGGTGGCACGGGCCCGATGGAGAGGACGAAGTTGAGGGCCTGCCGAAAGGGTGTGGGGGCACCTGAGTAAGTGTGGCTTGACGACGGAAGCACCCAGGAGCCTCTACTGGCCCTAAAAGGTAGGCTAGCTCCTTTAGACCTGCCTTTGCTGTGGGGGAACTTGGTTCCTCTGAGAAGTGGTTCCGGGTGCTGCAGTCGGCCCCAGCAAATGGGTAGGCTGCAAGACGCCGATAAAGCCGAGGGCTGTGGTGCGTGGCTCCATGGAGAGGACGCAGTTGGGAGTCGTGCCGAGAGGATTGGAGTCCCTCGAGGTGTGGCTTCTGATGGAAGTACCCTGGGTCTCTGCTGCGGAGGCTCTAAAAGATAGGACTTCCTTTATTTTTCTGGCTCAAAATTCAAAAGACTAAGATCTTTTTATTTATCTATTGGCAAGTTTCTTGGCAAAATTCAGTGAGTGATGGGCATATTCCTAGGCATCGCTCAAAATTTAAAAAGATCCCACTCTCACTGCACCTCAATGATTATATCTTCGAGCAGGCATATTAACAAGCAGTGCTTCTCTCTTCACATACAGGTCTTCTCTCGCTGTAGGCAGGATCAATGTAAGGCAGTTTAAATGATAGGAGCTTTCTAGTTCATAGTGGTTTCAGTGACATCTCCCTTATGGTGATATACAGCCTTGAGTTGTGGTGCACCGGGAATGTCGCGTATTTATTACGTTGTCTTAGAAATTGGGGCAGCAGGAAATATATTCATTTTTTAAAAGGTGTCCGCTGGGCAGGTAATCAATCAGAGCTGCTCAAAAATAAAAAGGCGCCAACCACTCCTATTTTTTTTACGACTTTGCAAAACTTAAATTTTATACTAAATGAACCAGTTTGATACATTATTCAGTTTTCCCCCACTTCTTGTAACAAAATTTACTACCATATTTTATCGGAGCTGGGGTGGCTCAGTTGGTAGCGCCCCATGCTCGCAATTTGCAGTTCCCAAGGTTGAGTCCCGCCAGGGTCGAGATTTATCTCCGTAAAACTACCTGCTCTCGGTCAGTAGGGAATATCGATGGGTATGGAAAGGCAGTCATCCTTCGGATGAAACGATATGACGTGGTTCTATGTGCGGGAGGATTGTGTCGTTTTACCACTGAGCGTCACTTTTTGCACATGAGCTAAATAGCTAGATCAAAAAAAACCCAGGGGTTCGGTAAAGGTTGGGGAAAAGGGACCCATTAGACAGTAGTTGGTAGGAAGATGGTAGCCTCCTGTCAAGACCATCCTGCGTTTAACGTATACAGGGAATGGCTCTCCCGCACACGAGGTCGTGGTTTTACGTCCCATCCGCCAGACGGCGCCCTGTTCACCGTGGATAGCTGTCCAGTGGGTCCTCTTCTCCCAACCTTCTCTCAGCCCTCGGGGTCCTTGTGGCTTGGCCATTTAGCCCATTGTAGGCAAAAAAGTACCAGAAGTGAAACAACCCATATTTTATCCTATTTTGAAGGAGGCAAATTTTTTCCTTTTTATTGGAATTTCATCTCTAACTACAATATGTAGAGATGATAACCGCACTTTTAATCTTTTGCAGACTGGATTAAACACCTAGATTCTTTTATAGAATTGATTGGATTGTTTTACCTCTGAGCGGCACTTTTTTGCACACCATGGGCTAATAGGCCAGGCCACAAGGACCCCGAAGGCTCAGAGAAGGTTGAGGGAGGGGACCCACTGGAACAGCTGTTGGGAGACAGATGGTAGCCTCCCGTCAAGGCCATCCAGCGTGTTCTTTAACGTGCACAGGGTATGGCTCTCCCGCACACGGGGCCACGGCTTAACGTCCCATCCGACGGACGGTGGCCTTTCCAAGCCCATCGGTGTCCCCTACTGACAGTGGGCAGGGCGGGGAAATTTTGCGGAGATAAATCTCAGCGCTGACCCAGCTGGGACTCGAACCTGGGAACTACAGATTACGAACATGGCGCGCTACCGACTGAGCCACCCCGCCCTTATAGAATTAGTCGCATTTGAAACTTGTCTGCTGAAAGATCGTCAACATTTCATTAAAATGACCTTCCAATCATCAACTGCTTTGCAAGAGCAAACCTCTCCTTTTAAACCACAGATTGTTCCTAAATGGGTATATAGAACGTGAAAGGCACAGAATCTAGGACTTACTGTTTCAGCTCAGCACAACTAATCGCAAATCTGATTACTTAGGACCATCGTGTTTTGAGCTTCGGGTTGATGGAATTGGAATTAATCTATTGCCTTTCGAATTATATCTTTCGTAGCCACCGAATTCACTGGATATCAAATCCCATCGAACACTTCTGGAACCTAACGTGATGAAAGACGCAGAGATCAACCACCACCTTCCGATCAGGAATTGTGGGATGTCTTGCAAATCTCATGTCTCAAATTCCTCCTTATGTCTAGTATCTCACCCAGTCCTAGTGGAATCTATACCAAGAATATTATGGCAGTTATCGTGTGAAAGGTGCCATTGTTTTTTTGGGGTTTTTTCTCTGAGCGTCACTGTTTTGCACACCATGAGCTAAATGGCCAGGTCACATGGACCCCGAAGGCTCAGAGAAGGTTGGGGGAGGGGACCCATTGGAACAGCTGTTGGGAGATATGTTAGCCTGCCGTCAAGGCCATCCAGCATATTCTTTAACGTGCACAGGGTATGGCTCTACCGTACACGGGGCCATGGCTTAACGTCCCATCCGAAGGACTGTAGCCTTTCCAAGCCCATCAGTATCCCCTACTGACCATGGGCAGGGTGGAGAATTTTGCGGAGATAAATCTCAACGCTGACCCAGCTGGAATTCGAACATGGGAATTACAGATTACGAGCCTGGCGTGCCACCGACTGAGCTACCGCGCCCCAAATGTGAAAGATGCCCAACACGATATTAGGTTCGTGGTCATAAATCAACGATCCCTCAGATATGTATTTATATATAAACTGTTATATACATTTATATACACACACACAAAAAAAAAAGTTTTATTTTTATATACAACTGTTTTGTTAGCGAAAATATTTTCTTCATTACCAGTGATCTTTAAAAATACGCTATATAAAATACTCTAAGAACACTTTGTAGAATCTATCCCGGAAATTAACCTCTTCAATTCGGAAAGTGGCAGAAACTTGTTTTCCCTTACCGCCCTCCCTCCCCGAAAAATAAATGTTTCCCGAATCTCATTCGAATTTCGGAGTGTATTTGTGACAGCCATTTACTTCATTTTGTACTGCTGAAAACGAAAAGCAGCTCTGCCATAGAAATTCAAACTTTGTTCAACTAAATAAGTTTTCTCACGAACATTTATGATTTTGGTAAATGGCCTAGAGAATTAAAAGTGGTGGGTTTTGTTTCTAGCAAATGTCCCAAATTACCCAAAACAGAATAATTTTTTCACATCACTTTGAACATCAAGCACAAATGATCTGGCACCACATCCTGTGCATGCTAAAGAACATGCTGGATAGTATTGACCGGAGGCTTCCACTTTGCTCCAAACAGCTCTCCAGTGGACACGGGGGTGGCTCAGTCGGTAGCGCGCCAGGCTCGTAATCTGTAGTTCCCAGGTTCGAGTCCCAGCTGGGTCAGCGTTGAGATTTATCTCCGCAAAATTCCCCGCCCTGCCCACGGTCGGTAGGGGACACCTGATGGGCTTGTAAAGGCCGCCGTCCGTCGGATGGGACGTTAAGCCGTGGCCCCGTGTGCGGGAGAGCCATACCCTGTGCACGTTAAAGAACACGCTGGATGGCCTTGACGAGAGGCTACCATCTGTCTCCCAACAGCTGTTCCAGTGGGTCCCCTCCCCCAATCTTGGGAGCCTTCGGGGTCCATGTGACCTGGCCATTTTGCCCATGGTGTGCAAAAAAGTGCCGCTCAGAGGTAAAACAACCCAACCCAGTGGGCACTTTTCCCCCCCAACCTTTATTACTTCATTAAAAAGTTTCCAATTCTCACTGAAACACTTACGGTAATAAAGCTTATATCTTTACCAACTGAAAAATGTTGAAGAATGCATTTTAATTATTGAAAGCTAGAAGTTTTCTTATTTCAACTGCAACGTCAAATCGAATACAAGTTAAAGATTTTTAAAACATTTTATTTAAACATTCAAGATTCAGAGAGTACACTGAATTATATAGACTAAACATTTATAGAAAAAAAATATAAATTTTAAAATATTTGGAGTTTTAATATTTATTCGACGAAAACAGTCTATTATCTTTCATTGAAGTATATCTTTTTAAAATTGATTTTTTGAATAATTAGGATAATATCTTTAAGTTGCCAAATATGTAGCACCTTAAAAATTCTTTCCGAAAGACAAAATAATTTTTAGTCCAAGTGAAATTTAACACTGTTTTGCACATTAACAGCGTTCATCGGGTTCTGATATTCCCAAATATATTCAGTTTCGAAGTCTTAATACGTCCTAATATTGTTTTTATTATCATCACATGAACTTCTAAAAGTAGGAGCATATTTGATAGTTTCTGCTGTGTTTGGAATTTGGAACACATTCAAGATTAAGTTTCATCACTCCAATAACAAAAATAAGGATTAAAATTTGTGTTAAAAATAAGCAATCAATAGACGTCTATAATTCTAAAATTCTCTCACTTCAGAGAAAAGGTAAGATTTAATCAAGTACCACAGGTAGAATGGAATTTGTACTGAGAGCAGAAATGATATTAGTATGATCAAAACCATTATTGCTTCTTGTCCAATGAAGAGGAGGATTCCCATTTGCCATAGAATATAAATCCTCGTTTCTTCGTAACGCTCTTGCAAGTACTGGACAACAGCTCGTTTAGTCTCTACCACACCCACGATCGTAAATCTATAGAGTATTTTAAGGAAGTCGATCCAGTCCCTCAAACAATCTCCAAAGTCTGAAAAATAAATTTCAATCAAGTTCCGTCGTCTGTTACGATTCCTTTGTTGCACATCCATTTTAGCTGTATTTTCTTTTCTGAAAAACAAACGAGTTATTTTTTATGAATAATTTATAGAGTATTTTGTTGAAAGTTAAAAACTAAACTTTTTAAAAATCATTCATGAAGTAGTTGGGTTGTTTTACCTCTGAGTGGCACTTTTTTTTGCATACAATGGGCTAGATAGCCTGCTCTATAAAGACCCCAAGAGTTCAGATAAGGTTGAGGGAAAGAACCTCACTAGGCAGCTGTTAAGATAGATGGTTGGGTTGTTTTACCTCTGAGAGGCACTTTTTTGCACACAATGGGCTAAATGGCCAGGTCACATGGACCCCGAAGGCTCAGAGAAGGTTGGGGGAGAGGACCCACTGGAATAGCTGTTGGGAGACAGATGGTAGCCTCCCGTCAAGGCCATCCAGCGTGTTCTTTAACGTGCACATGGTATGGCTCTCCCACACACGGGGCCACGGCTTAACGTTCCATCCGACGGACGGCTGCCTTTCCAAGCCCATCGGTGTCCCCTACTGACCATGGGCAGGGCGGGGAGTTTTGCGGAGATAAGTCTCAACGCTGACGCAGCTGGGACTCGAATCTGGGAACTGCAGATTACGAGCCTGGCGCGCTACCGACTGAGCCGCCCCAAGATAGATGGTAGTCTCCCGTCAAGGCCATCAAACGAGCTCTTTAAAGAAACGAGACATCCGCAAATGTGGAAACTACGTTAATTAAATAGGGAGAGTCAGTCAGCGGCGCACTTTGAGAGCATGAATAACTATATTTTCTGTCTCTGAAAATCAGACTCTAAACGTCAAACAGCTCGAAATTGGAAGTTTTGGAATAGACCAAGAGTCCAGTCTTCAGAATTTCGAATGTTTCTAAGATCAAACAAGATTTCAGTTCCTAGCAGCTTCTTTTACACTAATTTTTCCTTAATAAAGAATAGCCTAAAGGTTCCCAAACGAGGGAGTTTTCAGTTTTTATGTGAAACTCCTGTGTAAATTAAATAGCGAATACTTCTTGGAGCACCATTTTTCAATTGGGCCACGGAATGTAATTCGAAAAAAATTTTGTCGGACCCTTCAAATTGTTATATATGAAGCTAAACACTAGACCCCCAAAATAGGAATAATAAATGTTAAACAAAGATATACTGCCAACATAGTTAATTGCATATATTTAGAAACAAAATCGCGCTGTATTTTGACGGAAAAATGCAGTTTAAAAACTAATATGCCTTATATTTGTGATTTTTAATACGAAGAGGTTTTTTCTTCATATAATTTTAAAGTTAATTTAAATATTATAAACTTCAATTTTTTTTATTGTAATAATATTCTTGCTGAACCCTTCGGAAGCATAACTTAGAAATGCATCGACCTTTTAAATTCAGTGGCCGAAAGTTTCTGCAGAGTTGGGTTGTTGTTTTACCTCTGAGCGGCACTTTTTTGCACACCATGGGCTAAACGGCCAGGTCACATGGACGCCGAAGGCTCAGAGAAGGTTGGGGGAGGGGACCCACTGGAACAGCTGTTGGGAGAAAGATGGTAGCCTCCCGTCAAGGCCATCCAGCGTGTTCTTTAACGTGCACAGGGTATGGCTCTCTCCCGCACACGGGGCCACGGCTTAACGTCCCATCCGACGGACGGCGGCCTTTCCAAGCCCATCGGTGTCCCCTACTGACCGTGGGCAAGGCGGGGAATTTTGCGGAGATAAATCTCAACGCTGGCCCAGCTGGGACTCGAACCTGGGAACTATAGATTACGAGCCTGGCGCGCTACCGACTGAGCCACCCCCGCCCCAACTTCTACAGAGTTAAAAAAATGTTTATCATGCACACGAGTTTTAAAAAATTATTCTATTCCGCGATTGGTGCATTAGAAAAAGCTTAACGGAGGCGCGAAAACATAGCGAATGGTAACCACAAACTTGAAGAAATGTTATATTTGGTCAGTAACTTTAAAATACTTGCACAATAACAAAAGGAACAATGGCGAATAATTCGCGTGTGGTGGATGGTGCCTAATCTAGTGGTACAAATACTGAATATTCTAGATCCAATGACCAGTGCGAATTTGTAATTCAAAGAGTTTAGTGTAATATGTAGACTGTTCTGAAGCTTTTCATACTCGCTACCTTTACGGTCAATAGAGTTAAAAACTAGTTATTGAACCCCATTTAGTTCGCATATTTTACTGCACATTTCAAACCGAACAGAGGGTAGGTAGGTTGTAAAAAAATTTCCTGATAACTTTAATATTATAAATAGTAATTTTAAAAATATTTTCCTGCGTATCAGATGTTTAGTGCCATCCCATGGCCGAGTGGTTAGCGCGCTTGGCTACTGATCTAAGGGACCTGGGTTCGAGCCCCGGGTAAGGCATGGCTGTTCGTGTTGTTTTTCTGCTGAGGTCCTGCCATCCTCTCAGACCTTCTATACTCTGGCATATAAACTGACAGGCTCCTGTCAGACCTCTGTGGCAAGCAGCTGCTTGAGCGGGTATTTATTTATATCAGATGTTTATCAAGAAAATTCTTACTCTAGCAGCGTGTAAAATAATTAAAACACTGGAAATAAAATAAGAACTTTTAATATTCTCAGACTTTACACTCACGAGTTTAAAAACATTGTTTTGACACTAAACTGAGTAAAATGTTTTTAAGTAACAAATAACATTTGAAAAGTTCATAAAAAATTAGATATGTAAAAATTTGGCAGTTCAGTAAATGCTGAACGACGAAGCATTAAGTCGCAGAACAATATACAATATTCTCGATAATGGTGAATTCCTCAGTCCAATGAACTTAATCATAACCTCAAGTCATATTTCATTTTCCGCCTTTGAACATTATGTTGTAATGCGATGACAAATTTTAAATATAAAAAGAACACAATTGCCGTTTGACATATTTGTTAAAGACTGCAATTTACTGGTGGACTCTTCTTGATACGTTATGCAATTTTTAAAATGTATAGAGTTTCATTCAAAAGTCCAATAGCTCCAATATGATCTATTTTCTAACATTTTTTTAAATACAAAATGCAGATATACCAAACACAAATGGTGTAGTACCACCCCAACTGCAATTATCATGGAGAGAAAAATTGTCGGTATAGAGTGGTTTACGATTTTTACAAAGAACTTTTCGGAAACGTTTTCATTGAAATGCACGACTGAGTCTTCAATAGTGACCATTATCACTGCTGTATACAATAAAAATACCGAAAGCAATACTAAATTTGACAGACGCATTTCGGTTCTTCTCAGTTCACTTGAATCGCCTTGGGGTCAATAAAATAGTGTTACTCAGGAATTTACACAGGCTTTCCAGTTAAATATTACACCTAATCTAAAAAGTTTAACACATATCGTGTTGTCAGAAGCCACCAAGGACTTGAAAAATAGTTTGAAATCATTTTTGAATTTCCTATTGAAAAAAAAAAGATTAATTTAGCGTTATCTTTCAACAAATGTAGTGAAAATTCCGAAAATACATAACAGGAATAGGGAAACTGGGTTCTGAACACTAAATGCAGCTTTTGACGCTTTTTAGTTCAGTATCCAAGTGCAAATTTTAATGATTTTCGTTAAAAACAATCGTTAGAGCAGGTTAACAGACCACAGTTTGAAGGCCCTGATGCAATTCCAATCTCCAAATATACTCCAAATTTGAATAAGATGGTCGAGAAGACTCAAATTCAAAAGTCACAGTGATGAACGGCATATTTGTTCGATAGTTTTATTGTATAAACTTTCATCATCATCCTCAAGCAGCCATGGGCTACGGAGGTGCAACCAGACCATGCAATTTAGTTTTCAAAGCAAGTCTGTCCTGAGCTACCTCTACTGCATCTGACCACTGCACACCAATTCTAACAAGGTCCTGTTAGACATTGTTTGTGCACCGCATCCTAGGTCTCCCTCTCTTTCTGAGGCCTTTAGGCACACTGTTCATAACCCTATTCGCCAATCTATAATTATTCATTCGGGCAACATGGCTAAACCAGCGGAGTCTCTCTCTCACAATATGCTGCTTAAAGGAGGTTGCAAACTCCTTTGCCTAACCTCATCATTAGTTACAAAGTTAAACCACCTAATACCCAAGATACTACGTAAGCATCTAGAATCAAAAACATCTGGTTTCCTGTTATCTTGTTTACACAGCGTCCAAGTTTCACTACCATAACTAACCCTAGAAAGAACCAAACTATTATACAGTCTAATTTTAGTCTTTAGGTGTATACGCCTATTTCTCCACACTCACCATAGATTCTTAAAAGTCCCGGCAGCAATCCCTATTCGTCTGTTAATCTCATGCCGCACATAACCAGTATCTGTTACATAGCTCCCAAGATAATTAAACTGCAACACCTGCTCAAGACTGCAACCATTCAGATTAATTGAATCACAGCCTGCCTGACCAATTTTCATCACTTTAGTTTTCTCTCTGTTTATAACCAAACCTACTCTACTACCAGTCTCATCAACAGCTCGAATGAGAGTTCATCTCATCAACATCATTTGCCAAAAGGGCTAAATCATCAGAATAATCTAAATCAGAAATTTTCGTATCTCCAGTCCATTTAAGGCCAAAATCTATCCCTTGAAGTGAATTTCGCATAACATAATCAATAACCAAGCTAAAGAGAAAAAGAGACAAAATGCACCCTTGTCGAACACCAGAAGTAATGCTAAACCAATTGCCACAAGACTTACCAACTCTCACACACGACTCAGTGTTATTATAGAGAGCTTTCATTATGTTAACTAACTTTTCCGGTATACCATATGATCTCACAATCAACCACAAATTATGACGATCAACAGAGTCGAAAGCCTTTTTGAAATCAACAAAGCTAGCAACCAAAGTTTCTGAAACTATAAACATTTCTCAAGAATCTGCCTAAGTGAAAACATCTGATCCACACATCCCCTACCACTTCTGAATCCACATTGCTCATCACGCAATTGCCTGTCAACCAGATTCTTAATTCTATTAAGCACAATCATGCAAAGAATTTTCCCTGGAACAGAGAGTAGGCTGATACCCCTATAGTTATAACAAGAACTGCGATCACCTTTTTTGAAAATAGGGATATTAATAGTAGTTCTGGTAAAATCCTTAGGAACCATGCCTTTATCATAAAAGATATCTAAAATTTGAGTCATCCAAGTGATAACAGAAACATTCCCAGCTCTAAGCATTTCCGTAGTAATTTCATCTACCCCTGGGGATTTATGAAGTTTAAGTTTAGAAACAGCCAAAATAACTTCAGATTGTGTTATAGGGCCAACATTAAAGCCACCAATGCATCTGTCATCATTGCAAACAATGGGAGTAGAACTAACCACATTGTTTAGAACATCACTGAAATGCTCAGCCCACCTAACCATGACAGAATCCTCACCTTCTATAACCTTACCTTGTTTATCCTTCAATACCTGTATACCTGTTCGTTTTCTACCACACAAAACATTAACTATCTGGTACAGCTCTCTGCTGTTGTGCTGTCTAACAGCTTCCTCGGCTTTGTCAGCCAAACCATCAAGCCAAAGATTCTTATCAGCAGCTAACTGATCTTTTACACGTTTATTAAGTTCTCTGTAATGCTTTCTATTAGGACTAGTAGGGTATTGATTAAGGACATTCCTCCAGTTCTTTCTTTTCGAAATAAGCTCAAGTGCCTTATCACTCAGATAATTCTGTCTCTTCTGCTCCTTTTTTCCTAAAAGAGTACTGTTAGTGTCCAAAAAAGCCTGTTTAAAATGATCCCATTCTTCCTCAACTTCAGTAGTAAGCAAACCATGACTGTCATAATGACTAAATAACCTATCATGGTAAGCTTTGGCTATAACTTTGGCTTATAACAGCAACCTTTTAATCAGTCTCGAGTAAAAAATATACACCAAAGGTTTATACTTTTTACATATTCTCTATCGTTAATAAGTGACTAAACGTTTACGATATTTACGAACAATTTTTAATTTCTAATATTTCTAAAAAAATTTGTTCCAAATGACATTAAATTATAATTTTACGGCAGAATTAAGATTTGTTCTGAACTTTTTAATAGCTTATATGAATAAAAATATTATAGACATGAATTTCTGTGTTTTATGCGCCAGAGAAATCTCCCCCCCCCCCCCCCCCAAAAAAAAAAAAAAAAATTGGGTGGGCTCGAGCTAAAAGTAATTGAACCCGAACCCATTTCTCACATTTAACAAGGGTTATATTGTTACCTATGAGCGGTTTTTTGCACACAATGGGCACAATGGCTAAAAGGCACTAAGAACTGATTTATAAGAGCAGAAATTGCATCCACTAATAGTTAGGTCAAATTGCATGTTTTGAGAGAATAACATTGCATTATAAATTTTCTGAATCCTCGTATCAGATAGAGATTTGCTCTACTTCGAAAAATGCTTACCGAAACATTTTCAATGTGCGTTTTTGTAATTATTTTTACAGGCGATTCAAGTAAGAAAACTGATCTGCAACAATGTGAATATTCTAACAAAATTACCCACAAAATGTCCATAACAAAATACGTAGTTGCTATTAGACTTGAGCGAAAGTTAACTTTATTTTACCTCCTAGCATAAGGCTTCCCAAATTTTGTGTCATTATGCCCTCCCTTTCGATTTTCGAGAAATTCTCATTCCTTAACCTCCCATTTATCAATCAATTCCCCTATTAAAAAATTTAATAATTTGAAAATTAATTCAAATCGCTCCCCCACCAACCAACTGTTTTTGCTTTAGCCATGAGAGGAACTTTTTTTACACAGAATGGGTTAAATGGTCTTGTTACAAAGACCTCGATGGCTCAGAGAAGGTTGTAGGAGGCACCCACTGGTACAGCTGTTGGGAGACAGATGGTAGCTTCCCGTCAAGGCCATACAGTGTTTTCTTTAACGTGCAGAGAGTATGGCTTTTCGGCACAAGGAACCACGGCTTTACGTAGCATTCGACGGACATCAGCCTTTCCAAGCCCATCTGTATCCCCTACTAAGGGCAAGATGGGGAGTTTTCGGCGATAAAAATCTACGCTGGCCCAGGGGAGATTGGAACCTGGGAACTGTAGATTGAGAGCCTGACAAGCTGCAGAATAAGTACCCTCCCCTTCCCCCAATTTGGGAACCCCAATAATGTTAATGAAATGAGCTCAGAAACCTCCAAATTAAAGATATATTATCAATTCAGAACATGGGTTGGGTTGTTTTACCTCTGAGCGGCACTTTTTTGCACACCATGGGCTAAATGGCCAGGTCACATGGACCCCGAAGGCTCAGAGAAGGTTGGGGGAGGGGACCCACTGGAATAGCTGTTGGAAGACAGATGGTAGCCTCCCGTCAAGGCCATCCAGCGTGTTCTTTAACGTGCACAGGGTATGGCTCTCCCGCACACGGGGCCACGGCCTAACGTCTCATCCGACGGACGGCGGCCTTTCCAAGCCCATCGGTGTCCCCTACTCACCGTGGGAAGGCGGGGAATTTTGCGGAGATAAATCTCAACGCTGACCCAGCTGGGACTCGAACCTGGGAAGTACAGATTACGAGCCTGGCGCGCTACCGACTGAGCCACCCCCGCCCCCAGTTCAGAACAAATTGTGGGGGAGGGAGGGCAAGAATAAATCGGCGCTAGGCAAAGTTAACAGATTGAAAAAGGACCAGAACCACATTCAGATACTTCTTTATTTAACACATATGCTAGCTATATGGTACTATGAAAGGCACATTTTCTCCTTGGTTTCAGCGATCTTTGAACAAAATATTTTCGCAAAACAAACTCGACAACTTGCAATATTGCACATTTTACTTCTGAACGGCCCTTTTTTTTGCCCCACAGTGGGTTAAATGGCCAGGTCATAAGGACTCCCAAAGGTTTGGAGAATGCTGGAATAAGGCGAGTAAATGGACAAATGGTAGCTTCCCGTCAAGGTCATTCCCCGCCCTGCCCACGGTCAGTAGGCGACACCTATGAGCTTCGAAAGGTCGCCGTCAGTCGGATGGGACGTTAAGCCGTAGCCCCGTGTGCGGGAGAGTCATACCCTGTGCACGTTAAAGAACACGCTGGATGGCCTTGACGGGAGGCTACCATCTGTCTCCCAACAGCTGTTCCAGTGGGTCCCCTCCCCCCAACCTTCTCTGAACCTTCGGGGTTCATGTGACCTGGCCATTTAGCCCATGGTGTGCAAAAAAGTGCCGCTCAGAGGTAAAACAACCCAAACAACCCAACCCGTCAAGGTCATTCAGCATGTTCTTTAACGTGCACAAGGTATGGCTCTCCTGCACACTGGGCCACAGCTTTACGTTTCCACCCGACTGACGACTTCGTTTCCAAGCCCATCTTGTCCCCTTTCTGACCGAGCAGGGTGGTGTTGAGCGGAGATAAATCTCAATACTGGCATAACTGCGACTCGAACATAGGAACTGTAGTTTACGAACCAGGCGCGCTACCGACTGAGCAACCCTTCCTTTCCTGTCGTTAAAACCAGAGTAAAGAGGTGCGAGTATTGCTTTCCCCCCTTTAAAACTATCTCTGAGTGAAACTTACACTACAAACATTAAGAAATAACTTCTTTGAACTTACTATGACTACAGTTCAGTCCTTAGATAAGCGAAGATATCCAAACCTTTACTTGATGATTTCCAAGCGAATCTTTCGATTTACACTCTCGCACTGATAATTCTAAAGAGAATACAGACTACTCAAATCATTGCCACAGATAATCTCTCTGACCTTCTTTTACGCTAAATTAGTATACGTCTTTTTATGATACCCCCTAGCGGGTAGAATAGTGAAACGGTTATAGTTTTTTTTTTTTCCTATTTGATTGCTGGGACTTATAGCCAATGTTCGCTTTATGTCCTAATGTGAGAGCATAGTATTTCTAGGCCGTCTTAAGGGTTGGGTTGGGTTGTTTTACCTCTGAGCGGCACTTTTTTGCACACCTTGGGCTAAATGGCCAGGTCACATGGACCCCGAAGGCTCAGAGAAGGTTGGGGGAGGGGACCCACTGGAACAGCTGTTGGGAGACAGATGGTAGCCTCCCGTCAAGGCCATCCAGCGTGTTCTTTAACGTGCACAGGGTATGGCTCTCTCACACACGGGGCCACGGCTTAATGTCCCATCCGATGGACGGCGGCCTTTCCAAGCCCATCGGTGTCCCCTACTGACCGTGGGCAAGGCGGTGAATTTTGCGGAGATAAATCTCAACGCTGACCCAGCTGGGACTCGAACCTGGGAACTACAGATTACGAGCCTGGCGCGCTACCGACTGAGCCACCCCCGACCCACCGTCTTAAGGCATAGCCCACTGGGCAGTTGCCCAGGGCACCACGATTATAAATTTCGCAAAAGTTTGTGTTGATTAATCCTCGCTTTACAGCATGTTTTTTATGTTTAAACATTGATTTTGTTAAAAGTACCAATAAATCTGTAGGCTGAATTTTATTGACCGTTTATATTTTTATTCCTGTATGTAGGGGTCCCAGTGCATTGCTTTACCTAGGGGCCTACAATACAGTTAAGACGGCAGTGTAGTATTTTTTGACATGTCGATTATTGAACGATTTTTTTTAACTGAGGGACAATTACAACATATTTAATACGAAACTGCCATACCTGGGACTCGAACCCAGACCCCGGCAGTAGCAGTGTCACCAGAAGACAATGCGATACTACTGAGCCAACAAGACAGCAGGTTATAAAATTGCACCTGTTAACGAAATACATATTATTACTATATGCTCGGATCTAGAAAAAATAAAAAAAGGGAGGAGGGGCAAGGGACCAAGTAAAAAGTGGGTGGTAGGATCGATAAATATACGTATTCCCAAACGAATACGTATATTTATAAAAATAAAAATAAATACCCCCTCAAGCAGCTGTTGGCACAGAGGTAGACCTAGGAGCCTATCAGTTTAATGCCATAGTAGAAGGTCTGAGAGGATGGCAGAACCTCAGCAGAAAAACGACACAGGGGACCACCTTGACGTGGTGGGGGGAGGGGAGCTTACGGTGCCTCTGTGAAGTAGGGATGGCCCGCTTTCCTTTGGGCGCACTGGCGTGCGCGTGGTTTGGTGGAGGCGCCATGAAGTGGAGGGTCTGTTGAAAGGGTTTTTGGGTGGGCCCGATTAGGCAGACTCATCCTGGCACCTGAGACGGTTCGCTGCAATCCCGCTATGGGTGCACACTGTACGCCGGGAGGGCTGCGGGTCGGCTTTATGGAGAGGTAGAAGTTGAAGGCTCGCGACTTCGATAATCCCCGGTCGACGGGCTTATCGATGGAGAAGCCAAACCAAGAGTCTCCACCCCGGGAGCCGAGTCAACTTGGTTCTATATACCATTTTTGTGGCTAACCGGGGAACAGATGAAATTTAGGTTTTGACCGATGTCTATAGGATTGTTCGCCATAGGTAGCCGTGGATGAGCTGTGTCCTTGTAGCACTGTCTTGCCCCGGCGTATTTAGTGGAGATTATGGCTTTCTCCCCAAAAGTTGGTGTGCAGCATATGTTGCGGTACAACTGGGAATTGCCTTTATTTAATGTATAATATAACATACATCCATGCCCTACCCGGGACTCGAATCCAGGTCCCTTAAATCAGTAGCCAAGCACGCTAACCACTTGGCCATATTTATTACTCTCGTTTTAATAGTCTTTTGCTAATTTGTCGAAAAATATGGAAATATATATTTTTTTCGGCTCCGTTCCGGTCTGCTGAAATCGCGCCTTCCACACAAATTTCCTCTATGGCCATTGTTTTCCCTCCCCCAGATTCTGTTATGTATCGATATTTAATAAAATTCAAATTTCCGCCAAAGATCTTTCATTTGCATTTTTCGTTTAAGTTTCTCTAGTGGAAACCCAAACTCTTTAAAAGTGGGACTATTTAAATGTTTCGTTCTCTTTACCATTTTATGAATCCCACCTTACCGGTTGGGTTGTTTTACCTCTGAGCGGCACTTTTTTGCACACCATGGGCTAAATGGCCAGGTCACATGAACCCCGAAGGCTCAGAGAAGGTTGGGGGAGGGGACCCACTGGAACAGCTGTTGGGATACAGATGGTAGCCTCCCGTCAAGGCCATCCAGTTTGTTCTTTAACGTGCACAGGGTATGGCTCTCCCGCAACGGGGCCACGGCTTAACGTCCCATCCGACGGACGGCGGCCTTTCCAAGCACATCGGTGTCCCCTACTGACCGTGGGCAGGGCGGGGAATTTTGCGGCACCTTACCGGTGGCCGAGTGGTTAGGGCTCTTGACAACTGCTCAAGGGGACCTTTGTACAAGTCCAAATAACGAATGAATGTTTTCTTTCCTGTGTTGTCTTTGTGGTAGGGTCTCGCCAGTCTTATTTCTCTTCTCTCCGGCGTATTGCACTGTACGCTCCTGTCAGACCTCTGTGGCAAGCAGCTACCTGAGGGATAATATATTTTCATTTTTATGAATCCGGGGGCTGGGTAGTTTGACGAAGGGTTGTTCAATTTCTAATCACTGGAGGGTCATATCATACTTAAATACCTTTTCCCCGGCTCTCGCGGGTAGCATTGTAAAAAATTTACATATGTCTGAAATACATACTTTTTAAGTGGGTGGAAGTTAGCTCATCCGGTAGCGCACCAGGCTCGAAATCTACAGTTTCCAGACTCAAATCCCACCCATCTCCGCTACTGCTGTTCTGTCCTTAATGAGTTGGATTGGATTGTTTTACCTCTGAGCGGCACTTTTTTGCACACCATGGGCTAAATTGCCAGGTCACAAGGACCCCGAAGACTCAGAGAAGGTTAGGGGAGTGGACCCACTGGAACAGCTGTTGGGAGACAGATGGTAGCCTCCCGTCTAGGCCATCCAGCGTGTTCTTTAACGTGCACAGGGTATGGCTCTCCCGCACACGGGGCCACGGCTTAACGTCCCATCCGACGGACGGCGGCCTTTTCAAGCCCATTGGTGTCCCCTACTGACCGTGGGCAGGGCGGGGAAATTTTCCTTAGTGAGAAATGGAGACACCGATGCACTTGGAAAGTCCTCCGTCCATCGGATGGGATGTAAAGTCGTTGCCCCGTGTACAAGAGAGCCCTGTCCTGTAGATATTAAAGAACGACATTGGATGGTTTTGACGGCAGGTTTTATCTGTCTCCTAAGCAGATGTCCCTTCCCCCCAACCTCCTCAGAGCCTTTAGGGACTTTGTAAACGAGCCATTTAGCCCATTGTGTGCGAATAATTGCTAATCAGAGAGAAAAAATTGCACGTAGACCCTTCCCCCCCCCCAGGTCTCTCATTCTTATAAAGGAAAAGTATAGGTCGTAGTTTAATTCTTGGGGGGCTTCATTTGCCTCGAGGGTCATCAGTTGAGTATCCCTGGTTTAAAGAAAAGTGTTTGATCTGAAAGTAGTAGTTTGTGAGTATGATAGCAGAAGATATGCCCTTAGAACTTGAATCGAGAATGGGAAGGCATATGAGATCGAATTCGACCCTACGAAAAATGTTGAAGATTAATAAATTTTATTCTTCACATATTGTATTCGTCAGCTTTCATCGGCTTTTTAAATATTTTTAGAAGGAAGTTTTCACCCGTTAGAAGGAAAAATAAATGTAGATAATTTCTTGTTGGCGTCCCTGGCGGTTAAAGAGGGAAGACATCATTATCGATTTGATTTTCTTTCCTGAAAAAAAAAGATTGGCAATTCCATTTACTAACTCCTTTACAGACCCTAATCCAGAAATAAAAGAAAAATTTCACCATATACACTTTTCCAGCAACAAATTAGAAAATTTCGCTCTAACGTCAGTGGGAATCTAATTTCAAAGCTATACAGAGTTCTAAAATATGCATTTAATGGGAAAATGGGACTAAAGATACAGATCATAATCAGATCTATTTAAACTCGATTTTCAACAATATTCGTTCAGGATTTAGAGAGTTCTGGAAGCTGGTATATTTCACAACAGTAACGAATCATAAGAATTTACCACAAATTAATTAGAACTTAGTAAATGTTGTTTCGAAAATCATTTAATAAAATGTACATTTTAACAAGTTTGCATAATAATTATTTCAATATTAGATATTTAGATAGTCATGATTTTTATATGGGGCGGGGGTGGCTCAGTCGGTAGCGCGCTAGGCTCGTAATCTGTAGTTCGCAGGTTCGATTCCCAGCTGGATCAGCGTTGAGATTTAACTCCGCAAAATTCCCCGCCCTGCCCACGGTCAGTAGGGGACACCGATGGTCTTGGAAAGGCCGCCGTCCGTCGGATGGGACGTTGAACCGTGACTCCGTATGTGGGAGAGCCATACCCTGTGCACGTTAAAGAACACGCTAGATGGTCTTGACGGGAGGCTACCATCTGTCTCCCAACAGCTGTTCCAGTGGGTCCCCTCCTCCAACCTTATCTGAGCCTTCGGAGTCCTTGTGACCATGGTGTGCAAAAAAGTGCCACTCAGAGGTAAACAAACCGACCCATGATTTTTATAAAACAAAAAGTTTATTTTTAAATATTCTAACTTCACAATTGCTTAAAAAGTGAACGAAAATGGAGATTCAAATAGATTTGATTATGATTTATCTTCAGTCACATTTTTTCATTAAATTGCATATTTTAAAAGTCAGCTTCCAAACTAGATTTTCATTGGCATCCCTTGGAAATTCTCTCTATACTCTGGTATGCTAGTCTAAACCTTTTTTCCATTTGCGACACATGGGATAGAGAAGAATTGAATCTTTTGGTTGTTATTTCACTTAGAGTGGTTAGCGTGCTTCGATACTAATCAAGAAAATGTTTGAGCTCTGGATAAGACATGCGATGTTCTTCGTCTCTTGTTCTTTCCGAGGTCCCGTGTGCAGGAGAGCCACATCCTGTGCACGTTAAAGAACACGTTGAATGGCCTTTATCGGAGGTTTCAAACTCTCTCATAACAGCTGTCCAGTGGGTTCCCTTTCCCAATGTTCTTCCAGCCCTTCTGACCTGGCCATTTAGCCTTTTGGGTGCAAAAACTTGCCGCCCAGAGGTAAAACAATTTGAAACCCATCGCATATGCCGAAAAACGAAACTGAATATCTCCTTGATGTGTCCGGAGCAGCAAAAGGAACACACAGTAAACTTCAGTATATACAGAATTTTTTGGAGTTCGTACCAATTGTTAATATTTATTTCTGTGTGCTTTTTTTTTTTCAAAGTGAAATTTTGAAACATCTCACTTATAATCACATTGCATACGAAGGTGATACTCCACATGTAACATCGCAAAACTCCTCGCCCTGCCCACGGTCAGTAGGGTACACCGGTGTGCTTGAAAAGGCCGCCGTTCGTCGGATAGGACGTTAAGCCGTGGTCTTGTGCGGGAAAGCCATAACTTTGCATGTTCAAATACACGCTGGATGGCCTTGACAAGACGCTACCATCTCCTAACTGTCCAGTGGGTCCTTTCCCTAATCTTCAGGGTTCTTGTGACCTGGTCATTTAGCCCATTGGGTGCAAAAAAATGCAGCTCAGATGTAAACCAACACACGTTACAAGCTTCAAAGTCGTTACTATCGACCCAACAAAAGCTCTCCCTGCACTTGTTTTATATAGATGGGCTGGGGATTAAAAACTCGGTAACCTTCGATATTCTGTGTCGCTAGCTTTCATTCGAGATCATTATACTTGATAATGTGCTGCATATTTCTTTTTAAGGGTTCGGTTGTTTTACCTCTGAGCGGAATATTTTGCACAATATGGGTTAAATGGCCGGGTCTGAAAAACCAGGCTGTTGGAATGTGAACCCACTGGACAGCTGTTAGGAGAGGCATAGTGGCCTCTCATCAAGACCATTCAGTGTTCCTTAATATGCACAGGGTATGGTTCTCCTGCCCCTAGGGCCACGGGTTAACGTCCCATCCGATAGAAGGGGACCTTTCCAAGATCATCGCTGTGTTGACTGAGGGCAGGGTTGAGGTTTAGGGTAGATAAATCAAGGCTGGCACGTATGGGACTCGAGCATGGTAATGGTGCAGATTATGAGACTGGCCTGCTACCAAATGAGCAAATTCCGGGATAAGGGATGGGAGAGTGGAAGAGTCCGAAACTTCACAGACCTCCAGCTAACAACTGTAAAGTTAGGACTTCCTGCCAGAAGATTCTGAATTCGAACCTTTCAGTATCTGAGGTATTAGGAGGATGCTGCGTATCTAATTCAGTGGTCTTAGATCTTGCCGTTTGAAAAGTTTTTTTGGAATTTTACTCGAACATCGGATTACGATCCTGGCTAGATACGTATCCATTAGTGATGCCTCACTCCACCGAAAATAGAGTTTTCTTCTTGAGTAGCTGTTTTGAACCTGTAGGGAGCGGGCTCTCAAAGTTTAGCTGCAGTCAGTTTCAAATACTTCTTGGCTATATTTCTGTAGTAAGCGCCTGCTCGGGGATAATTTATTATCAGTTTGTTTTACCTCTCGGCGGCATTTTTGTGCACACAATATCTAAATAGACATTCGTAAGAACTCTGGCAAGGTTCGAGAAAATTACCATTGGGCAAGCTTTTAGATTAAAGCCATTCAGTGTTCTTTAACGTGCACAAGGAGGCATATTGTCTGCATCCAGAGGCCATCGGCGTCCCTTTGCCGATTAAAGGCAGGGGGGGTGGGGTTAGCGAAGATAAATCTCAACACTGGTTCAGACTAGAACCTGAAAACTGCAAATTATGAGCCTGGAGCTCTACCGACTGAGCTAATGTCCAGCCCCTCTGACGAATGGGTAGTTGCGAAATTCGAAAGTGTTATATAAGTATTCGCGTACAAGGTGACCCAAGTCTACCATTGGCTTCTTTTCGAAACCTATAATTTTATATACTCCTTTTAACAGGATAAGAAGAATGAGGTTTTATTTCAACTCTTGAGAATCAGGCTCTATTCCTTTTCACGTCATCACAGCCACGATCGCTTTTAAAAATATTGCCTACAGGAATTAACTTATTTAATCTGTTGAACTTTTAAAACAGAACGAAATTGGGCGTAGATTTACGAGAGATTTTAAGGAGAAAAAAAACGGACACAGTTGTAAATTAAACTTTATTTTTTCACATTCTTAAAAGCAGTTGTTGAAAACACTAGAACAAGGAATTTGCCCAAATTTACATGTAAATTAACTTCAGAAATAAAGGTTTCAAATATTATTATGTAAAATATAGATCGCAAAAATTTAGGTTTCCCTGCATTAGTCTTTTGTTTTATATACACTCAACTCTAGAAAAGTATAAACAAACTCAACTTATATTCAGCTTTGTTAATTTGATTAATAACTTGAAGATGAGCTTGTTAAAAATACAAACTGTTCACATACAATCACGCTTGAGGTGTTCCAAAATTTTACTATTGTCTGAAATCTCTCAAATATCTATAAATATACACTCCTATATCCCACATTGTTCCTACTGACACCAAAAAACAAAATAGGCAGAATTTTATCTTAAGAGGAAGAAAAATATGCCAGAACAGCCAAGTATTCTGAAACATAGCCCATTTTTCATTATAAGATTGTTGTAGATTTTCATACCAATCCGATGTAGCATGCCACATTTCTACTGTCATTGCATATATGGCTGGTAGAGTGACGTTTATGTTCAAGAAGCAGAAGATAAGCCCGACAGGGATCCACAAAATTTGTACGGCGCACACACCAAAGAGAAGAGTGTAGAGTAACGCATCAATCAATGTCTCAGAAAGGCTCATAGTTATCTGTAAAATAAGAAGAAATATTGGGTTAATAAATAGAATAATCAATACCATTGTAATGCTCTAAGTAATCTAGAACATGCTAGTTGGCTAATTTTTTTTTTGTAGGGTATCTCTTGAATGGTTTAGAAATAGTCGTGTTGTACTCGTTTCAAATCACTGCACTAAGGTAAATCAGTACATTTAAAAATGATACGGTTAAATGAAGATATCAGCAGTTCTTATGCAGCATCTTATGAAGGAAGTTGCTTTGGTCATGCAGTTATAGATCAGCGAATAGAATTAGGAACAAAATACTAAACCTAAAATTAACTGGATGGCCAGTGCCTTGTTGGGTTGTTTAAGCGAATTTTTGAACACACTGGTTAAAATGGCCAGATCGCATGGACCACCGAAAGATGGGAAGGGATCCACTGAACATCTTTTAGGATTCAGATGAAAGCCTCCAGTCAAGGCCATTCAGAGTGTTCATTAACGTGCAAAGGGCATGGCTCTCCCGCAAACGGACCATGGTTTAATGTTCCATCAGACGGACGGCGGTCTTCCCAAGTCTGTCGAGGTCTCTTGCTAACCGATGGCAGGACGATGAGTTTTGAGAGAATATTTTGGGTTTTACCTCTGAGCGGCACTTTTTTGCACACCATAGGCTAAATGGCCAGGTCACATGGACCTAGAAGGCTCAGAGAAGGTTGGGGGAGGGGACCCACTGGAACAGCTGTTGGGAGACAGATGGTAGCCTCCCGTCAAGGCCATCCAGCGTGTTCTTTAACGTGCACAGGGTATGTCTTTCCCGCACACGGGGCCACGGCTTAACGTCCCATCCGACGGACGGCGGAACCTACTGACCGTGGGCAGGGCGGGGAATGCTACAGAATAATCGGAAGCAAAAGTCCCTATACGCACATGCGACCTATATTTCATCAGTATTAAGTCCGTATATGATGACTCCGCAAAATTCCCCGCCCTGCCCACGGTCAGTAGGGGACACCGATGGGCTTGGAAAGGCCGCCGTCCGTCGGATGGGACGTTAAGCCGTGGGCCCGTGTTCGGGAGAGCCATACTCTGTGCACGTTAAAGAACACGCTGGATGGCCTTGACGGGAGGCTACCATCTGTCTCCCAACAGCTGTTCCAGTGGGTCCCCTCCCCCAACCTTCTCCGAGCCTTCGGGGTCCATGTGACCTGGCCATTTAGAACATGGTGTGCAAAAAAGTGCCGCTCAGAGGTAAAACAACCCAACTGCCACCTACAATTAACTTCTTCCTATATTAATGACAAATTTTTCCTTTCAGTTCCTAATTAGACCCACAATATTACCAGCTTATCTGAAAGTTACGATATGTAGCATGATCTCGGAACTCGGACCCTCGCAGTGTCACCATGAACCAATGTGATACCGTTGGGTTTCTGTGGCGGCTATTTCGTTATACACAGATGGGGGCATTGGGTTGTTTTACCGCTAATATGCACGGTATTTGCACCAAAATGAGCTAAAGGGAGAAGAAAATCGACCGCTAGGGCTCAGAAAATTTGGCAAAGGGGACTAACTGGGCAGCTATTAGGAGACAAATGGAAACCATCCTGTGTGTTCTCTAACGTACACAAAGATGAGCTGGAAATGGTGGGGGGAGTCGTTCCCATAATTCCAGAGGTTTAGATTTTTTGATCCCGTATATTTAACGACAGGAAATAGATCCAATATATCTATATTCATCCCTTTATAATTTTTTGTCATAATTCACGGACTTTTAAACATTTTTATGTATTACTTAGCGTAGCCATGAGGGAAAAGGCTGCATCGATTGTATAGAGAGAACTATGGGGTCTCTTTTCAACTGATTTTGGAGCGTCTAAGTAGTTCTGGAAATCCTTTGGGTTGGGTTGTTTTACCTCTGAGCGGCACTTTTTTGCACACCATGGGCTAAATGGCCAGGTCACATGGACCCCGAAGGCTCAGAGAAGGTTGGGGGAGGGGACCCACTGGAACAGCTGTTGGGAGACAGATGGTAGCCTCCCGTCAAGGCCATCCAGCGTGTTCTTTAGCGTGCACAGAATATGACTCTCCCGCACACGGGCCACGGCTTAACGTCCCATCCGACGGACGGCGGCCTTTCCAAGCCCATCGGTGTCCCCTACTGACCGTGGGCAGGGCGGGGAATTTTGCGGAGATAAATCTCAACGCTGACCCAGCTGGGACTCGAACCTGGGAACTGCAGATTATGAGCCTGGCGCGCTACCGACTGTGCCCCCCCCCCCCTGGAAATCCATTTCCACCTTTGGTCCAGAGCACGATTCTTCTGCACTGTCTCCATCCGGCGGACGGGGGCCTTTAAAGACCAACGATGTACCCTTTCTCATCAAGGGTAGAACGGAGTTAGCTGGGGAAAAATAGCAGTAGGTAACACCGATGGACTTCGAAAGGCCTCCGTTCATCGGATGGGACGTTAAGCCTTGGTTCCTTGTGCGGGAGACCCTGTGCATGTTAAAGAACATGCTGGATGGCCTTGATGGGAGGCTACCATCCGTATCTTAGCAGTTCAGTGGGTCCCCTCCCCTAACCTTCTCTGAGTCCTCGGGGTTCTTGTGACCTGGCCATTTAGCCCATTCTGTGCAAAAAAGATCGGCTCAGAGGTAAAACAACCCAACTCACAAGGAACAAGGTTTCGGAGAAAAGCGGGGGGAAGTGGGTTGGGTTGGTTTACCTCTGAGCGGCACTTTTTTGCACACCATGGGCTAAATGGCCAGGTCACAAGGACCCCGAAGGCTCAGAGAAGGTTGGGGGAGGGGCCCCACTGGAACAGCTGTTGGGAGACAGATGGTAGCCTCCCGTCAAGGCCATCCAGCGTGTTCTTTAACGTGCACAGGATATGGCTCTCCCGCACACGGGGCCACGGCTTAACGTACCATCCGACGGACTGCAGCCTTTCCAAGCCCATCGGTGTCCCCTACTGACCGTGGGCGGGGGAATTTTGCGGAGATAAATCTCAACGCTGACCCAGCTGGGACTCGAACCTGGGAACTACAGATTACGAGCCTGGCGCGCAACCGATAGAGCCACCCCCGCCCGGGGGGGGGGGGAGTGGATCCACTGAATACTTGTTAGGAGACAGCTGAAAACCTACCGTCAAGACCCTCCAGCGTGTTCTTTAACTTGAACATGGTATGGCTCTGCTGACATGGGGGTCACGAACTTCTTAACCTCCCATCCTACGGAGGGAGTCTTTTGAATCCCATAGACATCACATTTCCCACCGATGGTAAGGTGGAGATTGGCAGAAATAAATCTCAAACCTGTCCCAGTTGGGACTCGAACATGGGCTGTGGGTCTTGAATCTCATTGCACTTTTTCTGCACACAATGACGAGGTAACAAGACCTCAAGGGTTCAGATAAGGTTGACAGAAAGGGGCTCACTTTACAGCTGTTAGGAGACATAGTAACCGCCGGTCAAGGCCATCTAGGTGTCCCTTAGAGTGCACAGGTATGGGCTCTCCTTCACCGATGGCCACCCATGGCCTAAAGTTTCATCTTACGACGGCGGTCTTTCCAAGCCAATCGATGTTCTCTTTCTCACTTAGGGCAGGATGGTGGTTTGAATAAATCTCAACGCAGAAACAGGTGGGACTTAACCTGGGAACTGCAGATTACGAGCCTGACGCACTACCGACTGCTCAGAAATGCGAGGAAAGTTCTGTAATTATACCAAGAAGTGGATTTGCGATACGGTGTAATATGCTTTCATCCCTGGCTCCACTCTCGAATCTAGGACGATGCTGAAGCAGGAAACATCTGTCGAGGGGGGGGGGGGGGGAGTGCAATTTCAAACGATTACATATTCAGTTTTCATTACTGTAAGCGGAGACTATTCAATAAGAGCACAAGATAACTATTACTCTGCTGAAACAACATCCCTAACGTGATTCGGAAGCAAAAATTTCATTAGTTTTAAAAGGTAACTTTTCATCATATACGGACCTAATACTGATGAAATATATGTCGCATGTGCGTATAGGGACTTTTGCTTCCGATTATTATGTAGCATTTAGTACTAACGAGAAAAACATTTTCTGCTCAAAAATATTCTTTTCGTTCTTTTAAAACCTAAATCAAAAGAATGATATCGTTAACTAGTAATTGTTTGGCATGATTTAATATGGCGCTTGGAAAAATCGTTCATTCTATGTATTGTTCTTACCTCTGCTTTTTTGCACACAATGATCTAATGGCCAGGCTACAAGGACTCAGAAGTTTGGGGGACCCACTGGACAGCTGTTGCGAGACAGATGGTAGCATCCCTTCAAGGGCATTCAATGTGCCCTCTAACGTGCACAGGATATGGCTTTCCCACACACAGGCCACGGTTTTATGTTCCATCCGACGGACGGTGGCCTTTTTTCAAACCCATCGGTGTCCCCTATTGACCGTGGGCAGGGGGGCTAGATTTGGTGGAGATAAATTTCAACGCTGGCCCAGGTGGGACTCGATTACAGTAGATTACGAGCATGGTCCGTTACCGAACGAGTCACCCCGTCCCCAATTCAGACTAATATGTAATTCAGCACACGTGATTGAGAGGCTCACATAATGAAATCAATATTGTAAACTCTTATAGTTTCAAGTTTCAGTCTTTACAAAAAATAATAACACAGTGTATACAAATTGCAACCACTACTTACCTTTTATTAGTGTACACAGGGTAAGGTGTCGGCAATCTATCTTACAGGATTGAAAGGGTGTTTTTGGGAGTATAGGCTTTAACCGGGTACACTCCAGCAATTGCTTAGCGTCTTCTGTAAAAGATTCGTCTGAAGTTCTCTGTCCTGCCTTTTTAAACAACCATTTGCCGCCACCTATGATCTGATTTTATAACCTCACATTTCAATGACGAGGAAATTCATCGAAATAAGTTACGACAACTAGTGAGCTTAGCAATGGGAGGGAGTTTTGGGAATTGGGTTGGGTTGTTTTACCTCTGAGCGGCACTTTTTTGCACACCATGGGCTAAATGGCCAGGTCACATGGACCCCGAAGGCTCAGAGAAGGTGGGGGAGGGGAACCACTGGAACAGCTGTTGGGAGACAGATGGTAGCCTCCCGTCAAGGCCATCCAGCGTGTTCTTTAACCTGCACAGGGTATGGCTCTCCCGCACACGGGGCCACGGCTTAACGTCCCATCCGACGGACGGCGACCTTTCCAAGCCCATAGGTGTCCCCTACTGACCGTGGGCAGGGCGGGGAATTTTGCGGAGATAAATCTCAACGCTGACCCAGCTGGGACTCGAACCTGGGAAGTACAGATTACGAGCCTGGCGCGCTACCGACTGAGCCACCCCCGCCCCAGTTTTGGGAGTATAGGTTTGAACCTGTATACCACAGCAATTGCCTAGCTTCCTCTCTAGAAGATCCGCTTTCTTCTCTATCCTATTTTATTAAACAACCAATTCTGTTACTGCTGAGACTCGAATCAGGGGTAAAATCCTGGATAGTGTGGTGCACGTATACGCTTATGAGTGTCCGTTAATCCTTAAGAACTTTAATAATAAATAAATAAATAAATAAATACCCCCCTCAAACAGCTGCTTGTCACAGAGGTCTGACAGGAGCCTGTCAGTTTATATGCCACAGTTTTGGTTTGTTTTACCTCTGAGCGGCACTTTTTTGCACACCATGGGCTAAATGGCTAGGTCACATGGACCCCGAAGGCTCAGAGAAGGTTGATGGAGGAGACCCACTGGAATAGCTGTTGGGAGACAGATGGTAGCCTCCCGTCAAGGCCATCCAGCGTGTTCTTTAACGTGCACAGGGTATGGCTCTCCCGCACACGGGGCCACGGCTTAACGTTCCATCCGACGGACGGCGGCCTTTCCAAGCCCAACGGTGTCCCCTACTGACCGTGGGCAGGGCGGGGAATTTTTGCGGAGATAAATCTCAACGCTCACCCAGCTGGAACTCGAACCTGGGAACTACAGATTACGGGCCTGGCGCGCTACCGACTGAGCCACCCCCGCCCCATGCCACAGTAGAAAGGTCTCTAAAATTGTTTCTAATTCGAAATTTTGAGACACACAAAGATTGTCTATTAAGTTCCATCATTGGAATTGCGTCGGTAGCGGTCCTGATTCAAAACATGATGTTCCTAGATTCCAACGGGGCTGGGATTGGCTCAGATGATAGAGCAACAGACTTGTAATCTGCATTTCCCGGGTTCAAGTCTAGCGTTGAGAATTATCGCTGCAAAACTTCCTGCGTTTGGTTTGTTGTTTTACCTCTGAGCGGCACTTTTTTTTTTGCACACAATGGTCTAAATGGCGCAAGGGTTCGAGGATTCAGAGAAAGTTGGGGAGGGGATCCACTGGACAACTGCTGGGATACAGATGGTAGCCTCCTATCAAGGCCATCCAGCGTGTTCTTTAACGTGCACAGGATATGGCTCCCGCACACGGGCCATGGCTTGAATTAATGAATGAATGAATCAGTTTATTTACTTAAATATCATTGTAAACATTACAGCAAAATTTTCAGTTTAACAATTAGTGAAAAGAGGAAACACAAAAAGTCTAAGGTTTTAAAATAACGTTTCCTAAAACATAATAAATTATCAATACATCGATGGCAACCTGTCATACTGAAATAAAACGCGACATGCTGTTGTTATTTTTTGAGTTAGAATCACTAACACAACACAAACTTAACGCCCATCCGATGGACGGCGGCCTTTCCAAGCCCATCGGTGTCTTTTACTGACCGAGGTCAGGGAGGGGAGTTTTGCATCAAACTTCCTGCCCTCGGAGGGGAGGTTAAGACATGGCCCCGTGTGCGGGAGAGCCATGCCGTGCGCATCTTAAAGAACACGCTGAATGATCTTGACGGGAGACTACCATCTGTCTTCTAAAAGCTGTCGAGTGGGTCCCCTTCCTTCAACCTTCTCTCAGCTCTCAAGGTCCTTGTGACCTGATCATTTAGCTCATTTTGTGAAAAATGTGCCGCTCAGAGGTCATCATTCGAAACGGGACGGCGACACCTCAGACTTATAACTTGATGTTCCCAGATAACAGCGGGACTGGAGTTGGCCGAGCAGTTAGCGCGCCAGGCGCATAATCTGCAGTTCCTTGATTCGAGTCTCCACTGTGTCAGAGTTGAGATTTATCTCTGCTATCTATCGTTTTACTCTCGGTGAGAAAGGAGAAATTTTTTGGCAAGGAATCGACGACGTCCGTCGGATGCGACGTTAAGCAATGGGCCCGAGTGTATCGGGTATGAGAGCCATACCGTCGGGTATTGCTCTCATACCCGATACAGAGTCTCATACTCCATACCGAGTAAAAGTTAGAGAACATGCTGGATGACCTTTACTTCGAGGCTTTCGTCTATCTCCATCAACCTTTTCAGAGTCCTTTTAATCTGGCCATTTAGCCCATTGTCCACAAAAAAAACCTATCAGAAGTAAAATAACCCCACATTCGCAATGGGTCGGTAGTGCTCCAGACTCGTAATTTTATGTTTTGCGATTCCAACAGACCTGTGCCTGCTTTGAGATTTTCTCCTGCAACTTTATTTTGCCTTCTGGGAGAAAGGCGACATCGATGAGCTTACAAAAGGTCGACCTCCTTCAGATTGAGCTACGAAAAAAAAATTTCGCTCTATTTCGTGGAAATCTTAAAATGCAATTTCATCCTTTCCTGTAATTCATCGACAAACTTCGACTTTTCCGAGCATATCGGTGTCCCCTTTCATACAGAGGGCAAGAACGGAAATTAGTAGATAAATTCTCAAAGCAGAGACAGTGAGGATTGGAACTGGGTTGGGTTGTTTTACCTCTGAGCGGCACTTTTTTGCACACAATGGGCTAAACGGCCAGGTCACATGGACCCCGAAGGCTCAGAGAAGGTTGGGGGAGGGGACCCACTGGAACAGCTGTTGGGAGACAGATGGTAGCCTCCCGTCAAGGCCATTCAACGTGTTCTTTAACGTGCACAGGGTATGGCTCTCCCGCACACGGGACCACGGCTTAACGTCCCATCCGACGGACGGCGGTCTTTCCAAGCTCATCGGTGTCCCCTACTGACCGTGGCAAGACGAGGAATTTTGCGGAGATAAATCTCAACGCTGACAGAGCTGGGACTCGAACCTGGGAACTACAGATTACGAGCCCGACGCGCTACCGACTGAGCCACCCCCGCCCCGTATTGGAACTGAGAAACGAGTCTGGTGTTCTCTCAACTGCACCAAACCTGCCCAATCTCCGCCACTGAAGTAGAAGAGCAGACTAGTATTCTATTCACCCGACCTTCAGCGCTCTAACGAATAATATTCCATATAAAAACGCGAAATAATGGTTCTTATTTTTACCCACCCGTTGTAAACATCAAGTGATATCCCTCTCCACTCTCCTGGAAATGTAAAAAGGGATTCGGCCTTCAGTGTTTCGTTTTTAAAAAGTGAAAATTGTATATTGCATTATTTAATAATATTTTTACTCCGTTTAATGGTTCAAGTTTTTTAAATGGTCTCAAAATGGTGCCATACTTCCCTTTCTAAGAATAAGTGTAATGGAGATCAAAAATTAAACTTGTGCATGTTTCATCCATTTTTAAAAACAAAGGGGAAGTGTTACACTGCAAAGGAAATTCAGTCTCCCATCTTTTACCGGCTTGTGTTGCTTCTCACCAGTCTATTTTTTCTAAATTCGGCCTGAATACGGCTATGCAAATTATTGTACAAACATTTGCCGCGATTCATAAAAAGGCTTTCGGTCTCTGGTCTAAGCTGCAATGTCTACCAATTGAATCTTTTAATGAAACTCAATTTTCTTGAAGTCGTCTATACTCAGTGGACAGCATTAGAAACGTTTAGATGTCTGTAGTAAGAGATTAACTTCTTAAAAGTTTTATAATAAAAAAAATTGTGACTCGAGATAATTTGAAGATTCTAAATCACGATTTTTCAATAATATTCGTCCTTTAAATAGATGTGGAAGATGAAACTGTTTAACGAGAGCAATGCCAATTTAAATAATCGATTTGAAAGGCTAGCTTAAATAGGTTAAAGTGAAAATGGCCATTATGTTGAACTATACTAAACAGTGCAAAAGCATTTCGCACGATTTTAATTTTGTCAATTTCGCTTAACGAGACAACTTGTAAATGTATTAGTTTCCATAGCTTTATATATTGTAGGAGATTGAGAGTTTGGTAATTAATGATCCCATTCAAAGCTTGAATCTTATTGTTTCATAAAAAGCTTATGCAATTCTTAATCTCATCAGTTATTGACATCGGGCGGGATCTAGAAAGGTGGAGGGCAGACTATCGAACTGGAAAAGGGTAAGCCAAAGATCATTTCCTTTGCAGTTTCTCCCCTCAATTTCGGAGATTTTTTTAAATGCACGAGTTGGGTTGTTTTACCTCTGAGCGGCACTTTTTTGCACACCATGGGCTAAATGGCCAGGTCACATGGACCCCAAAGGCTCAGAGAAGGTTGGGGAAGGGGACCCACTGGACAGCTGTTGGGAGACAGATGGTAGCCTCCCGTTAAGGCCATCCAGCGTGTTTTTTAACGTGCACAGGGTATGGCTCTCCCACACACGGGGGACACGGCTTAACGTCCCATCCGACGGACGGCGGCCTTTCCAAGCCCATCGGTGTCCCCTACTGACCGTGGGCAGGGGGGGGGGGGAATTTTGCGGAGATAAATCTCAACGCTGACCCAGCTGAGACTCGAACCTGGGAACTACAGATTACGAGCCAGTCGGTAGACTGAGCCACCCCCTCCCCCATAAAAGCACGAGACATACATAACTAATACTTTTTGCTTCCATTATCCTTAGTATTCTCGAGCGAGAGGAGGGCGCAAGACCTCTTTCCCCAGATAAGCCCTGATTGAATATAAATAGTTGCACTAAAGCATCAAATTTATTATATGAGCGACAAATTTATTTTGCCCAATGATACCAATTTTGCGAAAATTTCTACTGTTTTTAATCTTATCTTAAAAGTTAAACAAAAAAATTATAAAAGACGCTTTGAATTTTCTTAATTGCACAGACTACAGATGTTATCCGAGCAACAGGCAAAAATAATTTATAACTTCATATCTGTATTAAAATATATATTTTATTATTTGCATATTTCAATCTGTACCATAAAATTAATTAAAAAATCTCAAATTTGATACATAGTCAAAATTAACGTATGCAAGTTTAACCTTCTTTTAACCGAATTGAAGAATCAGTTCAGAATATAGCATAAATCAAGCTTCCTACTTTGTTGGTATCGTCTTACATAAAATCATTATTTTTTTTGAAATATTTAAAACATCGTACACCACTCTGAAAACAATTCCAGGAATAAATGGAACTTATTCTTAAATCGTTTCTGAAATGTAGTTTATGTATAAAGCAATAATTATTTAAAAAGAGCAAAAGCAAACTCTTTTCATTAGGAACATTTTTAAAGGAATCCCAAAAGATTTTTGGAGGCTTTTGATTTGAATATTTATAACAGAATTCAGAAAATTGCATTTTTAAAATCTTTGAAATGATAAATATTAGATTAAAAAATTTTCGAGGTTGAAGAATTCTATACTCTAAAGATTCCATGTGCTCCTATTTTACAATGCTCAGTCACGTAATTGGAGGAGATTAAAGAAAAGCGTAATCTTTCATAGCATTCGCCCTTTGCCACATCTTGTACATTTACAGCAGCTGCTTCCTGCTGATTTCCTGCTGAGCTGCCAGAAACTACTACTTGCTACTCAACTTCCTCCTCCTCCTTTTCTTCTTGGATGCTTCCACTTTCTGCTTACCAACTCCTTGGAAATCAGCTCCTTAGCTATCATATCCACTGGCTCCAGCTCCGTTATCATCTATATCGCCCTCATCTTCGTTATCATCTCCCTGCTCCTCTACCTCTTGGCGATCATCTCCCTGCTCCTCTACCTCTTGGCGATCATCTCCCTGCTCCTCTACCTCTTGGCGATCATCTCCCTGCTCCTCTACCTCTTGGCGATCATCTCCCTGCTCCTCTACCTCTTGGCGATCATCTCCCTGCTCCTCTACCTCTTGGCGATCATCTCCCTGCTCCTCTACCTCTTGGCGATCATCTCCCTGCTCCTCTACCTCTTGGCGATCATCTCCCTGCTCCTCTACCTCTTGGCGATCATCTCCCTGCTCCTCTACCTCTTGGCGATCATCTCCCTGCTCCTCTACCTCTTGGCGATCATCTCCCTGCTCCTCTACCTCTTGGCGATCATCTCCCTGCTCCTCTACCTCTTGGAGATCATCTCCCTGCTCCTCTACCTCTTGGAGATCATCTCCCTGCTCCTGTACCCCTTGGTGATCATCTCCATGCTCCACTATCTCTTGACGAACATCATGCTCCACTACCTCTTGGCGGTCATCTCCATGCTCCATTACCCCTTGATGATCATCTCCATGCTCCATTACCCCTTGGTGATCATCTCCATGCTCCATTACCCCTTGGTGATCATCTCCATGCTCCATTACCCCTTGGTGATCATCTCCATGCTCCTCTGCTCCTTGGTGATCACCTGCTTCTTCGCCACTGCTTTCCACTTCCTCGTCGTCAACTTCCATATGAGCGACAACATCATTTTCAAAATCGTCTTCATGCTGCATATTAGATTCTTGAAATATGTTCTGCTGAGCATCAACCTGTGGAGCGGCGAGTTGTTCAAGAGCAGTTTCAAAAGCAGCAGTTTGTATATTAGCAACCATATGCTGAACAACAATTTCCACAGCATCTGGATTTCCCTGAGAAAATTGTGCCGAAACGACCATTCGTTCATCGCGTCGTGCACCAATATTCGTTTGCTGACCACTTAATGCTTTGGAAACATCTTCCTGATGACGGCCACATTGATCAGCATCTGCCTGATGCTCCTCTGAAAGGCGAAACCTATTGAGCACAGATAAATCCTGAGAGGTAGTCCTCTGCATTCTCACTTTCCACTGCTCCTCTATCGGTGGCAGTGTGAAAGAAAATACTGGACGATTTTGGTTTACTGCAAGACCAGTTCGTAAAGTCGAACCACTTAGCAGCAACTGCGGACTTCTAGGAATTCCATATACACCTGGATATTTTATTACACGAAGAATTCGGGGGCAGATAAATCTTGGCATGCAATATCCATTAGTTGCGGAATTCTGCGCGGACATTTCATCAGTGTAGGAAAAAGCATCACCTCCGACATTTGGAGCGTCGCTGCAACTTTCAGGTAATGAAAATTCAGTAACAAATTGTATTATTTGTTCTCTCAGACTTTGAGTAAAGGAAACCATATTCTGAACATTATTTTTCAGAATGTCGGCACGTTGGATTAAATTCGTTAATTGATAGTTGAAGATATTTGGAATATAACGGATCTTTTTCCATCTAGTCAGAGTTGCATCGTGGCTGTAGACACTAGGGAAGTTATTCATCGTTATAGAGCAGTCTTCAATTAAACAATGCGTATTCCTATATGTGACAATAAAAAGTTCGCGGAAGACACTGTTCAGTTGTCTTAGTACAGGATCAGAGGACATCTTCAGTTCATCCATGTAACGTCTTTGGGTGAATATTAAGTATAAACTGGCCGTGAGACAGCAACAACTAAAGGTAGCCATACAACAGACCAAAAAAATAAAAATCTCCAGGCATTTCAGACGAAAGTAAAATGCTTGCTTGTGTCCCATTCTTCAGTTGATAACTATCTTGAGTTTCCTACACAAATATGAATAAATTATTTATTTTCATCCTTTTATATATAGTTAATTCAATTTTACTACCAATATTAATAAAACAGTTAATGCAATTTAATGTTTTTAGGTTGGTAATAGTCTGAATGGTCGTATACATCATGCACATATATAAAATAACATCAGAGAGAAAAACAGTAAAAAATTATAGTGTTTAAATTTTTGAAAAAAGATCACCATGCATTTAGTTTCACTCTTTCTTTAATAAGATAGAATATTTAATAAGTGCATAACTCATACTGAACAAATGATCAATTTCCCATGATGAAAATAAAAAGAACAAATAAAAATTTAATTCTTTAATCTCCACAAATTTTTCAATTAAAATTTTTAATATAAATATTATATTCAATATAAATTAATTTCAAAATAAATATCATTTTCTAATTTTTTAATAATTTAATAAACCTTAATTCCTTCAGAAAAAGCTTTTCATGAAAATCGTTAGGTAAACCATTAAAAACGTAGTTACCAAATAGTGTTTCTACACAATTGTTTTGCGAGTGAAGAGTTTAGTTATTTTTTTTAAATGCCTTCTACTATGGCATATAAACTGACAGGCTCCTGTCAGACCTCTGTGGCAAGCAGCTACTTGAGGAGGTATTTATTTTATTTATTGCCCCCCCCCCCCAGGTAATTTGTAAGTTTGAGAATTGGAATTTATTTTTAGCTGCTTAAATATCCGATATATGTATAATTTAACTTATAAAATATGAAAACCTTAAGATATATTGACAAAGGTCTATCTACTCATTTTCAACCTACATTTAACATGATATTGCACATATTGCAAAGGTTTAAAGTTGAAAAACAACCCCCCGCCATTCATCACCATCCTCAAGCAGCCATGGGCTACGGAGGTCCACCAGACCGTGCAATTTAGATCTCCAAGTCTGTCCTGAGCTACATCTACTGCATCAGGCCACTGCACACCAATTCTAACAAGGTCCTGTTTGACATTGTCTGCCCACCGCATCCTAGGTCTCCCTCTTTCTGAGGCCTTTAGGCACACTGTTCATAACACTATTCGCCAATTTCTAATTATTCATACCGGCAACATGGCCAAACCAACGGAGTCTCTCCCTGACAATATGCTGCTTAAAGGAGGTTGCAAACTCCTTTGCCTAACCTCATCATTTGTTACAAAGTTGAACCACCTAATGCCCAAGATACTGCGTGAGCATCTAGAATTAAAAGCATCTAGTTTCCTGTTATCTTGTTTACACAGCGTCAAAGTTTCACTACCATAACTAACCCTAGAAAGAACCAAACTATTATACAATCTAATTTTAGTCTTTAGGTGTATACGCCTATTTCTCCACACTCTCCATAGATTCTTAAAATTCCCGGCAGCAATCCCTATTCGTCTGTTAATCTCATGGCGCACATCACCATGATCTGTTACATAGCTCCCAAGATAATTAAACTGCGACACCTGCTCAAGACTGCAGCCATTCAGATTAACTGAATCCCAACCTGCCTGACCAATTTTCATTACTTTAGTTTTCTCTGTTTATAACCAAACCTACTCTACTACCAGTTTCGTCAACAGCTCGAATGAAAGAGTTCATCACATCAACATCATTTGCCAAAAGGGCCAAATCATCAGAATAATCTAAATCTGAAATTTTCGTATCTCCAGTCCATTTAAGACCAAAATCTTTCCCTTGAAGTGAATTTCGCATAACATAATCAATAACCAAGCTAAACAGAAAAGGAGACAAAATGCACCCTTGTCGAACACCAGAAGTAATGCTAAACCAATTGCTACAAGCCTTACCAACTCTCTCACACGACTCAGTGTTATTTATAGAGAGGTTTCATTATGTCAACTGATTTGTCTGGTATACCATATGATCTCACAATCAACCACAAATAATGATGATCAACAGAGTCGAAAGCCTTTTTGAAATCAACAAAACTAGCAACCAAAGGTTTCTGAAACTATAAACATTCCTCAAGAATCTGCCTAAGTGAAAACATCTGATCTACACATTCCCTACCACTTCTGAATCCACATTGCTCATCACGCAATTGCCTGTCAACCAGATTCTTAATTCTATTAAGCACAATCATGCAAAGAACTTTCCCTGGAACAGAGAGTAGGCTGATCCCCCTATAGTTATCACAAGAACTGCGATCACTTTTTTTGAAAATAGGGATAATAATAGCTGTGGTAAAATCCTTAGGAACCATGCCTTTATGAGTTGGGTTGTTTTACCTCTGAGCGGCACTTTTTTGCACACAATGGGCTAAATGGCCAGATCACATGTACCCCGAAGGCTCAGAGAAGGTTGGGGGAGGGGACCCACTGGAACAGCTGTTGGGAGACAGATGGTAGCCTCCCGTCAAGGCCATCCAGCGTGTTCTTTAACGCGCACAGAGTATGGCTCCCCCGCACACGGACCACGACTTAACGTCACATCCGACGGACGGCGGCCTTTCCAAGCCCATTGGTGTCCCCTACTGACCGTGGGCAGGGCGGGGAATTTTTGCGGAGATAAATCTCAACGCTGACCCAGCTGGGACTCGAACCTGCGAACTACAGATTACGACGAGCCTGGCGCGCTAGCGACTGAGCCATCCCCGCCCCTGCCTTTATGATAAGATATTTAAAATTTCAGTCATCCAAGTGGTAACCGAAACATTCCCAGCTCTAAGCGTTTCCGTAGTAATTTCATATACACCTGGGAATTTATGAAGTTTAAGTTTAGAAACAGCCAAAATAACTTCAGATTGTGTTATAGGGCCAACATTAAAGCCACCAATGCATCTGTCATCATTGCAACAATGGGAGTAGAACTAACCACATTGTTTAGAACATCACTGAAATGCTCAGCCCACCTAACCATAACAGAATCTTCACCTTCTATAAGCTTACCTTGTTTATCCTTCACTCTCTGTATACCTGTTCGTTTTCTACCACACAAAACATTAAGTATCTGGTACAGCTCTCTGCTATCTAACTGCTTCCTCGGCTTTATCAGCCAAGCCATCAAGCCAAAGATTCTTAGCAGCTAACTGATCTTTTACACGTTTATTAAGCTCTCTGTAATGCTTTCTATTAGGACTAGTAGGGTATTGATTGAGGTCATTCCTGCACTTCTTTCTTTCTGAAATAAGCTCAAGTGCCGTATCACTCACATAATTCTGTCTCCTCTGCTCTTTTTTTCCTTAAAGAGTACTGTTAGTGTCCAAAAAAGCCTGTTTAAAATGATCCCATTCCTCCTCAACTTCAGTAGTAAGCATACCATGACTGTCATAATGACTAAGTAACCTATCATGGTAAGCTTTGGCTATAACTGGATCTTTCAGAGCTTCAGTATTAAAAGTAAATTTTTTAACTTTAACCCTAGCACAACACTTTTTAAGTTTCAGTTGCAAGACACTTTTAACAAGGTAATGGTCAGATCCAATTTCAGCTCCCCTATATGACCTGGTATTCCTAACAGAACTAGCCCATTTGCTGTTAATATATAATCAATCATATTCTTATGCAGCCCATCGGGTGAAACCCATGTGTACTTATGTATGTCGCGGTGTTTGTAATAAGTGTTAGTTATTCTGAATCCATTGAGTTTACTTACCTGTAGGAGACGTTGCCCATTGCAGCTACCAATACCAAAAGGGCCTATCACCCCTCCCCAAAGGTCAGAGTCAGTACCAACTTTGGCATTGAAGTCACCTAGAACAAGGGTAGTATCTCCTTTCTTGACAGAATTCAAAATATCCTGAAGTTGTCCGTAAAACCTATCCTTCTCATCCTCATCGGCATCCTCAGTGGGGCATAACAGCAGATAACATTCAAGTCTTTAACGCTTGTCTGAAATTTTGCTGTAAGAAACCTTTCATTAATGCACTCGTATCCTAGAAGAGCATCACTAGCGTGTCTGCTGAGAAGAAGACCCACGCCTTGGTGATGCTTATTGTCATCCCTCCCTGAAAAGAGAAATTTAAGATTATTTTTAAGAATCTGACCTTTATCGGTCCATCTGGTCTCTTGCAAGCCGAGAATATCTAAATTATAATGGTGGAATTCTTGTGTGAGGACAATGGGCTAAATGGCCAGGTCACATGTACCCCGAAGGCTCAGAGAAGGTTGGGGGAGGGGGCCCACTGGAACAGCTGTTGGGAGACAGATGGTAGCCTCCCGTCAAGGCCATCCAGCGTGTTCTTTAACGTGCACAGGGTATGGCTCTCCCGCACACGGAGCCACGGCTTAACGTCCCATCCGACGGACAGCGGCCTTTCCAAGTCCATCGGTGTCCCCTACTGACCGTGGGCAGGACGGGGAATGTATATGAAGCGGTGCCTACATAAATCACCGGTATGGAGTTTCGATATTTCCCGAAACACACATTTCCAGGGGGTACGTGAAGCATAAAAGGTCGAGAATCACCGATATAAAAGTTAAAAAAAGACGTTTTCCCACACTGCTACTTCCCACCTCCATACTTTCCCACTCTCAACGTGTTGATAGTATTTGCTGTCAATTTTGATGACTGCGAAGCATAATCCTTTTATTCCAGCTATCTTCTCCGCCCGTCCTTTCCATACCTTTGAGCGGAGTTTGAGGATCGATTCAGAACCACCCAGTGTAGCTGCCATTGTCAGGTGTTGCTAAGTGCACGTGCAATGAGAGACATCAGAGTGAAAATCAGAATACTTATCAACGGCCAGACCAATTAGTTCACATGTCCTGCCCAGTATGTAGGGTGCGGCACAGGATAGGGGTTGGCGTTTGAATACTTATGCCATCCTGAAGGTCAGATATTCACCGAGTAGCGCCGACTGGAAAAGGTTAAAGGAGACGTGCAGAATTAAGTCTAATTATTAAGGTGAAGAAGCCCAGCTCCAACAAGTGGCGCTGCTCTGCGGAATTTTGCCAAAGTCTAACGTGACAAATTGATGTGCAGGCAAAAAAACAACTGTAGGGCATGCACAGTGCAATCGCTTTAGCACGCTGCAACTATGGTTTGTCTTACTCTTCAAATATTTAACGTGATTTAATTAGTGTTTCAACCTGTCTAACGATCATGGCTATTTGCCTACAGTCGTAGTTTGGCGTAAAATTATTCAATGAGTATTTTATCCTATTCAGGAATTCATGCTACGATAGCTTAAAAAGCCGTAGTTAGTATTTATTTTGAGTAATTTCGCAGAATTTTAAAAATTAATATCTAAATTAATACATTTAATCATCTTGCAAATACATAAATCAATGTATGTTGCAGTTTTGTGCTCCCTGGAACATATCAATGAATATAGGTTTATACTTTGTTCTAATACAGTTCTTTTTTATGGTTGATACGACTAGAAGCCCTATATAGGTAGATGATATGGCTCTCCCGCAAAAGGGATCATGGCTTAACGTCTCATCTGACGGACGGCGACCTTTTTCAAGCCCATCGGTCCTCTCCTGACCATGGGCAGGGAGGGGAGTTTTACGGAAATAAATCTCAACACTGGGACAGCTGGGACTGGAACCTGGGAACTGCAGATTACGAGCATGGTTCGCTACCTATTGAGCAAACTCTGGATCCCGGGAAAAAAAAAAGGAGCAAAATGTTAGGTAACTCACGATATGCTCGACGTTACAATTTTGCATTTCAGATTTAACATAAAACTTTCTATAACTTAAGAATGGAAAAATGCAGCAGGTTAGAAAATTTTATATAAGCTTGCACACACTGAAAAATAAACAAGTTCAATTTATAAACAAAAATATCTGTTCTTTGAGTGTATTTCACAAAAGTCATATTTGGTTACAAATAGATGTGTACATTTCGAAAAACTGAATATCAAGGAATTCCCTCTTGAAAACCTTCTGGCCAAAAAAAAATTGAAATTAAAATTTAATTAATTTAATTTAAAAGAATACCAACCTTTACTACAGAATTTAAACCTATAATACAAAAATTTAAAGGAAAAAAAAAAAACAGGCTGCAGATGTTCTTAGAGTGTCAACTATCTCCTAAACCCAAATAAAAGATGTTTCGAGATCACAGAGAGGGAAAAATATAAGCGTTCTTCATTCTTCCACAAAGCTTTATAAGAAAGCAGCAGTTATATGTTTGTTTTTTCTGGCCTAAATTTCTGCTCTGTATAACTCAATAATGATCAACTGGGGAAGTTTGTGATTCAGATATCGACGGAAGCTTCCCAAGATTTGATTGCTACTATACTACTTGCTCAAAGAGCTTCTGTCTTCATATAAAATGGATGGCGAGCTTAAATCTAAAAATATCCCCTTTCTCACTAAGGATAAATTCAGAAAGCATTAAAACTTTCTATTACACAACTTTATGAGGAGCTGGTGATGGCTCAGCCGTTAGCTTGTCAGGCTCGTAATCTGCAGTCGAAGTTCAGAAGCTCGTAATCTGCAGTTGAAGTCCACACAACTATGCTTACGTTGTGAATTTTCTCTGCTAACATCTCTTCAGTCTTCGGTGAAAAAAGGGAGCAACGTTGAGCCTGGATAGGCCCCGTCCGTCGCATGGCTCCATGTGAAAGGAAGCTATACCATGTTCACGCTAAAGAACACGCTAGAAGGCCTTGATGGGAGGTTTTTTATCTTCTAACAGCTGTCCAGTGGGTCGCCTTCCGTCAGTATACTTTGAACCCTTGGGTTGTTTTACCTCTGAGCGGCACTTTTTTGCACACCATGGGCTAAATGGTCAGGTCACATGGACCCCGAAGGCTCAGAGAAGTTTGGAGGGGACCCACTGGAACAGCTGTTGGGAGACATGGTAGCTTCCCGTCAAGGCTATCCAGCGGGTTCTTTAACGTGCACAGGGTATGCCTCTCCAACACGAGGTCATGGCTTAACATCCCATTCGATGGACGACGGCCTTTCGAAGCCTATCGGTGTCCCCTACTGACCGTGGGTTCGAAGCCTATCGGTGTCCCCTACTGACCGTGGGCAGGGCGGGGACTCGAACCTGGGAAATACAGATTACGAGTCTGGCGCGCTACCGACTGAGCCACCCCCGCCCCTCTTTGAGCCCTTGGGTCTTTGTGATCTTACCATAGCGTGAAAAGTAAAAATGACACTCAGAGGTAAAAAAAATCTTCAAATAGCTGCATACCGCAGAGATCTGACCGAAACCAGTCTGTGAGGAAGATGAGACTTCATCAGAAACACAAGAAAAACATCCATTTATTTTTCGAGGCTCGAACCACCCTTGACGAGAGGATTCCATCTTTTTCCCAACAGTTGCCCAGTGAATCCAGTGAAATGGTCTGAACAGCCAGGTCACAGCCCCAAGGAAGGTTGGGGATGAGAACCCACTGGACGGCCATTAGAAGACAGTAGGCTCCCATCAAATTGATCCAGAGCGTTTTTTAACCTATACAGAGTATAGCCCTCTCCTGCAAACAGCCCGAAGCCCATCGGTGTTCCCCCTTTTCATAGAGGGAAAGGTGAGGGATTAAATCAGCTGCTGGCCAGAGAGGTCTGACAGGAGCCTGTCAGTTTGTATGTCATAGCAAGTTTGTAAGGATGGCAGGACCTCAGCAGAAAAACAGCACAAACATCCATACCTTACCAGGGGCTCGAACCCAAGTCCCGTTGATCAGTAGCCAAGAGCGCTAACCACTCGTGATAAATATCAGCTCAGGTACATTGAAACTCGAACCTGGGCACAAGACTGAAGCAATCCCCATCAAAGGCATTAGTAGCCCTTTCTTTTCGAGAAACTCAATGTTGTATGACACAGAACAATGGGAATTAAAATATTTAATTCGCGTTATAAATTAAAAAAAGTTTGTATCCTTATCTTGTTTCTCAGCTTTACGGTTCGCTTATTGAGATTTGAACAATAATTCAAGCACTTTCTTTGAAGAAACTTCAAAATTCATTTTTTCATTTTCACACCAAACGTTTCTTCCAGGTGCCTTTCCTTAGCAACAAGAAGCACCAGCCATTACCATGCAGAGTTAATTGTAAATATCTACAATCAAAAATGACTCTAGAAAATGGTTGAAGTTTCATATCGCAGTAACTGAAAGATATATATAATGAAAGGAAGTATAAATTTTTAAACGACATGCAAACCCACAAAATTTCAAGGCTACAAAAACTGTTTGAAATGGAATTTTTGAGTTGGGATGTTTTACCTCTGAGCGGCACTTTTTTGCACACCATGTGCTAAATGGCCAAGTCACAAGGACCCCGAAGGCTCAGAGAAGGTTGGGGGAGGGGACCCACTGGAACAGCTGTCGGGAGACAGATGGTAGCCTCCCGTTAAGGCCATCCAGCGTGTTCTTTAACGTGCACAGGGTATGGCTCTCCCACACACGGGGACACGGCTTAACGTCCCATACGACGGACGGCGGCCTTTCCAAGCCCATCGGTGTCCCCTACTGACCGTGGGCAGGGAGGGGAATTTTGCGGAGATAAATCTCAACGCTGACCCAGCTGGGACTCGAACCTGGGAACTACAGATTACGAGCCTGGCGCGCTACCGACTGAGTCACCCCCATCCCCGCCCCCAGTTAATAGCAATGTACCATATGCTGTTCTGGAGGATTACTCCAGATGGTAAGAATTACCCGAGTTGTTTTATCTCTGCGAGCCATTTTCTTTTTGCTCAAAATGGACTAAATGGCAAGTCACAAGGACCCAAATATCTCGTAGAAGGTTAGGGGAAGGGTACTCAGTGGACAGTTGTTAGGAAACAGATCGAAGCCTCCCGTCACGAACATCCACCGTGTTCTTTAACGTGCACATGGTATTGCTCTCCCACATACGGACACACAGTTTTACGTCCCATTCGACGGACGGTGGCTTTCTAAGCCCATCGGTGTTCCCTACTGACCATGGGCAGCACGGAGAGTTTTGCGGAAATAAATCTCAACGCTGACCGAGCTGGGACTCGAACCTCGGAACTGCAGATTACGAGCCTGGTACGTTGCCAACTGAGCCAACTGTCCTTAAACCGGAATGGGGTTCCACAATTGTGGTTCTTCTCCACCATTCTAAAATATTTTAAAACCAACTCGGTATTCTGGACGGTCAGACACTAAAGCACATAAACACTCGAAGGAACCAATACGAGTAGAAAATAAAGTTATTAAGAACAGTTTTTGAATTGCACTAGATCGTATGAAAATATACAGCAATGTAATTGCTGTATATTTTCATACGAATAATTCATATTTTCATACGAATAATAATTAATTAATAATTAGTTAAATATAACACAGTATGATCAATTTTATATGAATGGTGATTTGATACTTTTCTTTTTCCAGTTATAACCATTTAAAGTTGACCTAATCCTTGACATTCGCACAAAAAATAAATGGATACATTTATATTTGAAAAAACAATGTTACAATTTTAGACTGTAGTTGTAAACTCACGGCGGATATTCAGAAACATAAGGTATAAGAAATAAAAGAAACTTACTTTGTAAAGAAGCAGCCTTTGGTAGATGATAATCCGAACGTCGTTACTAAAAACCGTATAAAAGCTACCAAGTTTTGAAATTAGCGAATTTTATAAATTTTTCTGATCGGGTTGTTGCCAAAACTATATGTACTAATCTGTAGCTTTTCAAATGGAAGCGTCTACCATGAAATGGTCTAATTGTTGAATAGTCTAGTATTAATTGAACAGTCTAATATTTGAATAGTCTAGTATTAATTGAACAGTCTAACATTTGAATAGTCTAGTATTAATTGAACAGTCTAACATTTGAATAGTCTAGTATTAATTGAACAGTATAACATTTGAATAGTCTAGCATTAATTGAACAGTCTAACATTTGAATTGTCTAGTATTAATTGAACAGTTACTATTCAACAGTTTAACCTTAGCCCATAATAGAGACCGGCTCGGGTTCAGAATAATTTAAATTTAAAATATTTTATGCAAATGTGAAAGAAAGAAATAAAAATGTAAAAAGAAAATCATTATAATTTTAACCTTTTAATCAGTTTTTAGCGCTTAAAAATAAACACCATATGTTTTTATACTGATATTACCCACGAATTTTCAGCTTCTGCTATATCTTATACACAAAAATTATATCACATTGGACTAATGACAGAATAACGCACTTAAATATTTTTTACTATACTATTTGCATTATACGCTTTTTACTTGCCACTAATAGCCTGCATTTTTTGCTATTCGTATCAGGGTTGGAGTTGGGCCTCCCCTTTCAAAATGTTAATAAGAGTAATGGATGCAAAAAAAATCATAACATTTGTACATATTTCACGCATTGTCAAGTAAGTTTCTAAAGATCAGTAAAAGGAAGTGACAAATGTTATACTGCAATGGCAATCCAGTCTCTCCTCCCTCCCTTTTAATTTTTTTCCCGGCTCGTTGAGTTACTTGCCCTCCCTCCCTCCCCCCCCCCTTTTCCTAGATCCGGGCCTGGTTCGTATTAAGGATTTTTATATTGTCTGCTTAGGTTAATTATGAAAAGAGTTTATGGATTATATTGTGTTTTCTTAAATAAAAATAATCAGCCCTCAAGCAGCGGCTTGTAAAGTCCTCTAATACCTTTGTATGATTTCCTAATGAGATATTGTGCATATTACCTTCGAATGCTTTGTAATTTGTTTTACAACAGAAATTAGCAAATTTAGCAACGAACAAAACAATTCTTAACCAGTGATGAAAATGGATTTTCAGAACTAGGTGGACGCTCCAGAATCAGGTGAAAGGAGACCTCGTAGATGACCTAACGACATTAAGCAATACGTAAAAAATCTGTTTAAAGGCCTAGGAATTATGACCAAAAATATTATAAAGCGGATCTATTTTCCTTCCGTTAAATATACGGAGAGAGAAAAAAAAAACCTCTGGAACTAGAGGTACGGCATTCCCCTCAATTTCCAGCCATATTCTTAACCTTTAAATAGCAACAGCTCCAAAAAGAACAACAATTTTCTATTTGCAATTGTATGATGACTGGATTTCTGAGATATTCCTTTTTCAAGATTCCTAAAAATAAAAAAAAATAAATACCCACAAAATGAAAATTAAGAATAATACACTTTCAGTCATTTCCAATCTACATTTCTCATAATATAGCAGGTCATGGCCCCCACAAGGGTGCTGCTGACAGGACTCTAGCCTGGGGGCCTGGGAAGGATGGGCCGGCGTGGCGTGTCGGCCAGCTAAGTGAGATAAAAAGCGACTTTACAAAACATCGACTCTTGTTTTGTCCATTCAACTAAAATTAATTATTTTATTAGGCACATTACATCATCCTCTCATCATACCAATTTTTTGTTTCGCAAGGTATATTTGCCAATATCTGCCTCGCCATTGAACTGTTTTGTACAGTACCAGTTCCTGTTTCTTCAGCTGAAAGATCGTTCAGCAGACTGGCAAATTCATTGAAAACGTGGCAAAGAAGCACAACTAGTCAAGAGCGACTTAATCATCTCGCAATTTTGTGCATCGAAAATGATTTAGCTAAGCAAGTTGATTTTACTGAAGTTATTAAAAAAAATTTGCGACGACCAAAGCTAGAAAATATACTTTGAGATAATTTTTGATTTCATTGTAAGTTTTAATATAAATATTACTTTTGTGTCATCATTTAAACTGACTTATTTTATCCTAAATCATGTAGAGCAGCACGCTGCCCTTAACCTTAGCGGTAGGTAGGGGGGTGGCCCGCCAAAGATCATGGCCTGGGGGCCCGCTTCAGGATGTGGGGGTCCTGTAGCAGGTCCCCCTCCCTCTGGTGACAAGTACGTTACATTTTCTTTGTACTAGTTAATTAATAAAACTCTTCCCCGAATTCGATAGCGTCAGTAATTTAAAAAAAAAACACATGGTGCTGAATAATTTTTCCTAAACTACCGAAAATTTATTGTAATAGTTCACACGATTTATATGGGGCGGGGATGGTTCAGTCTGTAGCGCGCCAGGCTCGTAATCTGTAGTTCCTAGGTTCGAGTCCCAGCTGGGTCAGTGTTGAGATATATTTCCGCAAAACTCCCCGCCCTGCCCACGGTCAATAGGGGACACAGATAAGCTTGGAAAGACCGCCGTCCGTCGGATGGGACGTTAAGCCGTGGCCCCGTGTATGGGAGAGCTATACCCTGTGCACGGTAAAGAATACGCTGGATGGCCTTGACGGGAGACTACCATCTTTTTCCCAACAGCTGTTTCAGTGGGTCCCCTCCCCCAACCTTCTCTGAGCCTTCAGGGTTCTTGTGACCTGGCCATTTAGCCCATGATGGGCAAAAAAGTGCCGCTCAGAGGTAAAACAACCCAACCCAAATCACACAATTTATAATTTTGCATTTCACTCGTACTTATATATTCTAATTCTGTCAAGAAAGGAGATATTACCCTTGTTCTTGGTGACTTCAATGCCAAAGTTAGTACCGACTCTGACCTTTGGGGAGGAGTAATAGGCCCTTTTGGTATTGGTAGCTGCAATGGCAATGGGCAACGTCTCCTACAGGTAAGTAAACTAAATGGTTTCAGAATAACTAACACATATTACAAACACCGCGACATACATAAACACACGGGTTTCACCTGATGGGCTGCATAAGAATATGATTGATTATATATTAATTAACGGCAAATGGGCTAGTTCTGTTAGAAATACCAGGGCATATAGGTTAGCTGAAATTGGATCTGACCATTACCTTGTTAAAAGTGTCTTGCAACTTAAACTTAAAAAGTGTTGTGCTAGGGTTAAAAAATTTACCTTTAATACTGAAGCTCTGAAAGACCCAGTTATAGCTAAAGCTTACCATGATAGGTTACTTAGTCATTATGACAGTCATGGTTTGCTTAATACTGAAGTTGAGGAAGAATGGGGCCATTTTAAACAGGCTTTTTTGGAAACTAACAGTACTCTTTTAGGGAAAAAGGAGCAGAGGAGGCAGAGTTATTTAAGTGATAAGGCACTTGAGCTTATTTCAGAAAGAAGGAACTGCAGGAATGTCCTTAATCAGTATCCTATTAGTCCTAATAGAAAGCATTACAAAGAACTTAATAAACGTGTAAAGGGTCAGTTAGCTACTGATAAAAATCTTTGGCTTGATGGCCTTGCTGACAAAGCTGAGGAAGCAGTTAGACAGCACAACAGCAGAGAGCTGTACCAGATAGTTAATGTTTTGTGTGGTAGAAAACGAACAGGTATACAGGGATTGAAGGATAAACATGGCAAGGTTATAGAAGGTGAGGATTCTGTCATGGCTAGGAGGGCTGAGCATTTCAGTGATGTTCTAAACAATGTAGTTAGTTCTACTCCCATTGTTTGCAATGATGATAGATGCATTGGTGGCTTTAATGTTGGACCTATAACACAATCTGAAGTTATTTTGGCTGTTTCTAAACTTAAACTTCATAAATCCCCAGGGGTAGATGAAATTAGTGCGGAAATGCTTAGAGCTGGGATCGGTTACCACTTGGATGACTGAAATTCTGAATATCTTTTATGATAAAGGCATGGTTCCTAAGGATTTTACCAGAGCTATTATTATCCCTATTTTCAAAAAAGATGATCGCAGTTCTTGTGATAACTACAGGGGTATCAGCCTACTCTCCGTTCCAGGTAAAGTTCTTTCCATGATTGTGCTTAATAGAATTAAGAATCTGGTTGACAGGCAATTGCGTGATGAGCAATGTGGATTCAGAAGTGGTAGGGGATGTGTAGATCAGATATTTTCACTTAGGCAGATTCTTGAGAAATGTTTAGAGTTTCAGAAACCTTTGGTTGCTAGCTTTGTTGATTTCAAAAAGGCTTTCGACTCTGTTGATCGTCATAATTTGTGGTTGATTGTGAGATCATATGGTATACCAGACAAGTTAGTTAACATAATGAAAGCTCTCTATAATAACACTGAGTCATGTGTGAGAGTTGGTAAGTCTTGTAGCAATTGGTTTAGCATTACTTCTGGTGTTCGACAAGGGTGCATTTTGTCTCCTTTTCTCTTTAGTTTGGTTGTTGATTATGTTATGCGAAATTCACTTCAAGGGAAAGATTTTGGCCTTAAATGGGCTGGAGATACGAAAATTTCTGATTTAGATTATGCTGATGATTTAGCCCTTTTGGCAAATGATGTTGATGAGATGAACTCTTTCATTCGAACTGTTGATGAGACTGGTAGTAGAGTAGGTTTGGTTATAAACAGAGAGAAAACTAAAGTGATGAAAATTGGTCAGGCAGGTTGTGATTCAGTTAATCAGAATGGTTGCAGTCTTGAGCAGGTGTCACAGTTTAATTACCTTGGGAGCTGCGTAACTGATACTGGTGATGTGCGGCATGAGATTAACAGACGAATAGGTATTGCTGCCGGGACTTTTAAGAATCTATGGAGATTGTGGAGAAATAGGCGTATACACCTAAAGACTAAAATTAGACTGTATAATAGTTTGGTTCTTTCTAGGGTTAGTTATGGTAGTGAAACTTGGACGCTGTGTAAGCAAGATAACAGGAAACTAGATGCTTTTGATTATAGATGCTTACTCAGTATCTTGGGTATTAGGTGGTTTAACTTTGTAACTAATGATGAGGTTAGGCAAAGGAGTCTGCAACCTCCTTTAAGCAGCATATTGTGCAGAGAGAGACTCCGCTGGTTTGGCCATGTTGCCCGTATGGATAATTATAGATTGGCGAATAGGGTTATGAACAGTGTGCCTAGAGGCCTCAGAAGGAGGGGGAGACCTAGGATGCGGTGGGCAGACAATGTCAAACAGGACCTTGTTAGAATTGGTGTACAGTGGCCGGATGCAGCAGATGTAGCTCAGGACAGATATGCTTGGAGAATTAAACTGCGTGGTCTGGTTGGACCTCCGTAGCCCATGGCTGCTTGAGGATGATGATGATGATTTTTGGATCCAAACTCATTACTTCGCACGAAGGGAAGCCCGCCACCAGAAGAATTTTAATACTCCGTATTAAAGCGAAAAATATTTTAAATACTGTGTAACGGAGAAACCGAAGATAGGGTAGAGATTATCAGTGATTAATCTCAGCGTAGGACGTTCAGATTCCAATTCCGGAACTGCAGATTATGAGCATGGCGTCCTACTAACTGAAGCAATCTCCTCCCCATGGTAGAATTTGTACATTTTCATATTATTTCAGATAATGAATTGCAAATACAACGTTACATCTTAGTTTAATAACGTACTATTAGATTCATCTATTTTTATGAAATAAGAATAATTCAAGAAATGTAATGTTACATTGTCGCTAAAATCTTTTTAATAATTATTTCCAACATAAAAGGAAGTCATACAAATGCATATATTAGTGTTTCGTATAAAAATGCATATAAATATATATAATAGTACTTCGATCAAAATTCATACAAATACGTAATGAATACTTCGATAAAAAATTGATACAATGCATATACCGTATTTTAACGTGTATATGGAACCCCCTGATTTTTCATCAAAGATATTTTTTTTTATGATATAATCATTTATTTAAGAATACTATCCATGTATAAGAAACCCCCCCTATTTTTGGGACCCAATTTTTGGCAAAAAGGGGTTCCTTATACACGTTAAAATACGGTAATAGTATCGATAAAAATTTAGATAAAATTCGATAATATATAATAGTTCTTCGTAAAATAACAGTGATAAATGGCAAGCTTATTGTAATAAAATTAGAGTTGTTCTTGTATTATCATCAGTTTAGTGGATTTAATAACTGCTATTCTTAACGGATTATATAAACTGAAATAAAAGATACCGGAAAAAATCATCCATATTTCTCCCTTGTTTCCTATTTTCCTCCTTTTGAAGAGCAAAGCGAGTTTTATATTTTTATTCTGAAAGATGATTTTTGACGTTTAGTATCTTCCATCCAATCGTTTTCCAAACGTTTCACCAAGGAGATTGTTTACTAATTACAGTCAGTATTTTCAGAAGGTCTGATCATTTTAGTCTAATAGAAACTACTAACGCATAGATATAGTTTGAATCTGTAGTGGATATTCTATATGTTACTCAGAACCAATTCTATTGGTTTCGGGTTGCAACAAAATAATTGCTTCTAGTAGTTCTCATGCTGGGCATACAAGATAAAAGGTTTCGTGGAAATAAATAGAGCAAAAGTTCTCTCCTGCAAGCCTGCATTATCCAAAAGGAACTCTGTGATTTCCCCCTTGTCATTTTTTAAGGGTTAAGACACGTGGAGTGCTTATTTAGAGTTTGGCGTCTGGAGTCAAAACAATTATCAACCCCCACATGAAACGGAAGAAGACATGCTCCAGTAGTGCACTCTCAATAGAGTTCTAAGAAAATAATCCCATCGGACAATTTATTAATTAGGACTCTGAAAACCTTGACGGTGTATCAGTGCCGCGAATTCCCAGAAGCTTATAAACATATCATAAGTTTTATCGAGATTTATCACCAAATTGGAGAGCTTTCCTTTCCGATTCAATTTCATTTAATTCATTAATTACTTTACTCCAAGTTATTTCATTTATCCGTGAACGAGTTTCGGTTGACATATCCATCATACTTATCTGCAATACACACCAAAAATATTTCTGTTGTATTTTACTCATACACTCAGAGTAATATTCATTTAAATCATTCATTTCAGTTTTAATTGTTTCTATATTAGACATAAAATATTCCGCTGCATATAAGGGCGCTTCCCACTTAATTGTCCCACGTTCAAGACCGTCAATCACTCTGCTTAGGCTTATGGTCACTAATTCGGAGAAGGTTCGTAGCTTCCATATATCTGTTATCATTTGTCTAAAGACCATACTGCCGGCGTTCATTTCTTTCACCACTCGTCCACGACTTCACGTTCCATTCTTTTAGTTCAGACTGTTGTAAGACAAATTCTGCGACACCTACGAAAATACATCACAGATTGATATGGAAATAACAGGAACTAAGTAATTCTATAGAGAAAAATTTAATTTTTTAAACTAATTCTTAAAATATTCAGCCACATTATACCTACTCTATATAACGGTTTTATTATGGCTAAATAATGTGATATGATTAAGTGTATAATTTTAGAAATTTTTATTTTTTTTCCTCATTTTGTTACCCTACTGCTGTTGCGAATAATTTAAATGATAAAATATTTTAGATCCCACCCCCTTTCAGAGTGTAACAATGGTAATAGAGGGAAAAAAATTTAAACTTCTTTATATTTCATGGATTTTTGAAGAATTTTTTTAAAGGTCTGTAGCGGGTAGGGGGAAATGTTATAATGCATTGGAAATCCAGTCTCTTGTCTCCCCTTTACATTTTCGTGGCTTGATTTTGTCCCCCCCCCCGCCTTCGTTCGATTTTTTTTTTATAGAACCGGGCTTGATTGATTGTATATACTAAATCCCTGTGGTCGAGTGGTTAGCATGTTCCGATATCTGTGGCAGGCAACTGCTTGAGAAGAAATTTAATTCCTTTTTTAAACAAACAGTTTATTAAACTTTACTAAAATGTTTAAACTTATCTGTAACAGTTTTTAGCTCGTGTTCAAAAAAACGAGCTAATATTTTTTACTTCATCGGCTATCTGTCCATCTGTAGATATTCAATTTTATTGTTTTTAGAGACTAGGTTTCGGAATCTCCCAAGAGTTGTGCCCTCTAAAGTCGGAAAAAAATTGAAATTGCAAAATTTCAAAGGAGTTTGCAAACGATGTAATTACGTTAGAAATTTCGATTTTGAAATATGAAAGTCATGAAATTTGCATTGCCCGCAATAATTTTCACCTTTACTCCCTAGGGAGTGGGAAAAAACATTTTTAAATAGAAAATCTGTTCGAATTTAGTGATATATTAAAAAAATTTTGGGTTGCAGATAGGTAATGAAAAACTGTTATGATTGACACCTTTAGAATCTCCCGAAGGGTTTAACTGCGCCATCTGAGGGTGGAAAATTTTAAACGAATATTACAAACGATCTACTTGGACTAGAAATTTGTGTTTTAGTTTTGGATCATGGTGATCAATGGGTTTATATTGGCTGCATCAATTTCACCCCCAGGAGGTGGTGGAAAAAGGTAACTTTTTGTTTTGAGAGATTAATGAAAAAAATCCTTTTTGAGGTGAATACGTACTAACGAAATATGATGATTCATAGTTTTCAAATCCTCCAAAGGCCCTTAATTTATATTGTTAGAGGTCACCAAAACAGAAAATCTAAAACTTTAATACAGGGTGTTTATAAAGTAACTATCCATTTATCTGAACAAACATTTTAATAACTCTATATTAAAAGTGTTACAAATAAATCAAAAACATGAAAGCAACAAAATATTAATACGATTCAACATGATCCCCTTGCATGTCAACACACAAATCTCAACGTTCAGCTGTAGCACGGTAAACCCTTTCCAAGATATCAGGTGGAATCTTAGCCACTGCAACTATGATCCGCTCCTTCAGTTGATTAATGCTGTTTATCTTCACCTTGTACATTAGCTCAAAAAAGAATCCGAACACTATGGTTGATTACAGAATTCAGAAAAAATATTTGGCATTGATTTTTTTAGAAATTAGTCATCTGGCAACCTTCGTGTCACGTGACACGTTATTTTTCTGACACATTTTTTCACATATTTTTCATATATTCATATTTTTCATATATAATTTCACATATTTTTTCACATATTTTTTCTGAAATTTGCAATTAACCATAGTGTTCGGATACTTTTTTGAGCGACTGTACATCTCCGATGTGATATAACCACATAAAAAAACCTAGAGGTGTGAGGTCAGGTGACCTTGGAGCCCAAAATCTTACGGAACCTCTTCTGATCATGATACCCGGAAAGGTTTCATGTAGGTATTCACGGACAATTTTTGCAATTAACCATAGTGTTCGAATACTTTTTTGAGCGACTGTACATCTCCGATGTGATATAACCACATAAAAAAAACCTAGAGGTGTGAGGTCAGGTGACCTTGGAGCCCAAAATCTTACGGAACCTCTTCTGATCATGATACCCGGAAAGGTTTCATGTAGGTATTCACGGACAATTTTTGCAATTAACCATAGTGTTCGAATACTTTTTTGAGCGACTGTACATCTCCGATGTGATATAACCACATAAAAAAACCTAGAGGTGTTAGGTCAGGTGACCTTGGAGCCCAAAATCTTACGGAACCACTTCTGATCATGATACCCGGCAAGGTTTCATGTAGGTATTCACGGACAATTTTTGCCAAATGGGGTGGTGCCCCATCGTGTTGGAAGACAACAGTGTCGATAATTCTATCAGACACAAGTTGAGGCAACAAAAAGCTCTCCAGCATATCCCGGTAAATGTCGCCAGTAATTGCGTTCTCAGAAAAACAGAAAGGGCCATACTCCTTAGTCTTTGTGATGCCCAACCAAATATTAATTTGGAGAATCCCAGACCCTCTCCAGACTCTGTGGATGTTCGTCAGCCAAAATCCTGCAATTGTGACTATTGACAAATTGTAAAATTCATTTTCTTTCAAAACGAGCATCCAATGAAAAACAGCTTATACTGTATTTAATGCTATTCCAAAGGAAATACTGAATATAGTTTATTTTAGTAGACTGAAAATCGAATTGAAAAAATATTTGGGAATTTCAAATTAGCTGAATATTATGTGTTGTCTTTTGTGAATTTATTTGACGTGGCTGAATGACCTGTTTCATTTAGTCATTTTCCTGCAGATAACCTATTTAGCTATGCGGATCAAATGGTAAATGCACTGTATTTTTTATTTTTATGAATAAAAATCTATATTCTAAAAAAAATATTTTTCAGAGCCGTTATGTTATTCTTCTAGTTTAATGATTATTTCAATTTTTATTAATGTTCAACGATTTCCGCAGAACGAGTTAAATTATGGCATCTGGAATATTAAACAATAACTCTCTAATCGAATTTTTGTTTTCCAGAATTACCCACGTGTAAATCTTCCCGATTTTAGGAATGTAGTGTCAGAATTTTGAAGTAGAAATCACCATCTGTTCCTTCAAACTTCAAGAACTACTAAATGCAATTATCAATTAAAACAACCATTTTGATCCCGGAGGCTCGCTTATTCGGAAGTGGACTAGTGTATGTCGTCCAACAGAGCTTTGTTGCCTCCGAAAAAAACCCATAAATTTTACATACTTAAATACAGCCCAAGGAGTTTAGATTCGGGATTGGGTTGGGTTGTTTTACCTCTGAGCGGCACATTATTGCATACCATGAGCTAAATGGCCAGGTCACATGGACCCCGAAGGCTCAGAGAAGGTTGGGGAGGTTGGGTTGTTTTACCTCTGAGCGGCACTTTTTTGCACACCATGGGCTAAATGGCCAGGTCACATGGACCCCGAAGGCTCAGAGAAGGTTGGGGGAGGGGACCCACTGGGACAGCTGTTGGGAGACAGATGGTAGCCTCCCGCCAAGGCCATCCAACGTATTCTTTAACGTGCACAGGATGTATGGCTCTCCCGCACACGGGGCCACTGCTTAACATCAGATCCGACGGACGGCGGTCTTTCCAAGCCTATTGGTGTCCCCTACTGACCGTGGGCAGGGCGGGGAATTTTGCGGAGATAAATCTCAAAGCTGACCCAGCTGGGACTCGAACCTGGGAACTACAGATTACGAGCCTGACGCGCTACCGACTTAGCCACCCCCGCCCCTACTGATCTAAGGAATAACACGATTATTTGTAGCTGTTGGACAAAAATCTAGAAACTTCCATGTGATGTCAATTAGGAATGAAATTGGGTGCCTGTAACTTTGTAAATACTTACGTTTTTGTGGAAAAATGTGATAAACGATCGAGATATCAATGAACTGGATAATATATCCCGTTTTCCGACAGCTGTTAAAGGAGTTATTTTAACCCAGTAATTTCTCTTGCTTTCGTATCTGAATTAACTTCTAAAATCAGTTAACCATTCAACCACCGGGGTTTATAACTTTGGTAAAGGGAGCTGCGATCGAGGCAATTTACGAGTACAGTCGCTCAAAAAAATATCCGAACACCGTGGTTGATTACAGAATTCAGAAAAAATATCTGGCAACGATTTTTTTTTAGAAATCAGTGACCTGGCAACTTTCGTGTCACGTGACACGAAGGTTGCCAGATCATTAATTTCTAAAAAAAATCGTTGCCAGATATTTTTTCTGAATTCTGTAATTAACTACAGTGTTCGGATATTTTTTTGAGCGACTGTACTTATTTTCTTATATTGTCTCTCTGCTAAGGTCTTGTGTTCCTCTCCGATCTTTTCTGGGGCGTATTCCACAGGATCTTGTCAGATAGTACGGGAAACAGCCGATTAATTTCTCAAATTCTTTTAAAAAATATTTTATGAAACTTTTTAAAAATATTTAAGCTCATCTCTAACAGATTAAGAATTGTTTCAATTTTTTTCTAATGTTGAATGATTTCTACAGATCGAATTAATATAAAATTTTGGCAGCAGAAATATTTAATTCTTTAATTAAATCTGTTTTTAAAAATTTCCCTCGGGTAAAACTTCTCGATGTTAAGAACGTTGTATTAAAATTAAATAATAAATGAAATAAATACCCCCTCAAGCAGCTGCTTGCCACAGAGATCTGACAGAAGCCTGTCAGTTTATATGCCAAAGTAAAAGATCTGAGAGGATGGCAGGACCTCAGCAGAAAAACAACACACACATCCATGCCTTACCCGGGGCTCGAACCCAGGTCCCTTAGATTCGTAGCCAAGCGCGCTCACCACTCGGCCATAGGACGGCTCGTATTAAAATTACGAAACAGAAATAGTATTCTGTCATCGCCTGAACACGAGGGCTCCAATGGCTCAGAGAAGGAGATTCACTGGACAACAATTCGAAGACAAGAAACCTTCCGTCAAAGCTGTCCAGCGATCTTTTTAACGTGCAAAAGGTATGACCCTCCTGCACATTCTATAAGGGTTTAACGGGACGGGCGTCAGCTTTTCCATGTACATCGGTGTTCCTTACTGATAGTAGAGGTGGGCGGGGAATTTTGCGGAGATAAATCTCAACGCTGACCCAGCTGGGACTCGAACCTGGGAACTACAGATTACGAGCCTGGCGCGTTACCGACTGGGCCACCCCCGCCCCTATTTAATATCAGTGGAATAAGGAACGTTGAACAGCAGATTACGAGCATGGTGTTCTAGCGCCTAAGACAATCCCGGCCCCTCATCAGATGTAACATATAAGCAGCGATGAAACTCCATCGTCATGGATTCCGATGCAAAAATATTCGAGTGAACCCATATCAGTATAGTATAAAATGGTGGTACTAGGTGTGCCCCCAGATCCGGGGGGGGGGAGGTGCAATGGGTTAGAATGTTTTACCTCTGAGTGGCATTTTGCACACAATAGACTAAATGACCAGGTCACAAACACCGAGGGATCAGAGAAGATAGGGGGAGGGGACCCACTGGACAGCTGTTAAAAGGCATGGTAGTCTTTGGTCAAGGCCATCCAGCCTATTCTTCAACGCACAGAGTATGGTTCTCCAGCATATAAGGTCCAGAGGTTAATATCCCATCCGAAGGACGGTGAACTACCCAAGCTTCTTTTTGGCCGAAGGGGGGGGGGGGGGGGCTCAGTCGGTTTCGTGCCAGGCTCGTAATCTGTAGTTCCTAGGTTCGAGTCCCAGCTGGGTCAGCGTTGAGATTTATCTCCGCAAAATTCCCCGCCCTGCCCACGATCAGTAGGAGACACCGATGGGCTTGAAAATGCCGCCGTCCGTCGGATGGGACGTTAAGCCGTGGCCCCGTGTGCGGGAGAGCCATACCCTGTGCACGTTAAAGAACACGCTGGATGGCCTTGACGGGAGGCTACCATGTCTCCCCCAACAGCTGTTCCAGTGGGTCTCCTCCCCCAACCTTCTCTGAGCCTTCCGGGTCCATGTGACCTGGCCATTTAGACCATGGTGTGCAAAAAAGTGCCGCTCAGAGGCACTTTTTTGAAACAACAGAAAAACAACCCAACGCTTTGGCCGAGGGTGGGAATATTTGTGGAGATAAATCTGAAGGTTGGCTCAGGTGGGACTAGAACCTGGTAACTGCAGATTACGAGCCTACCCACCCGTGCACTGGACCTCCTGCACCAATGGCAGGTCCTGCATATAAGCTATCCGCCTGTATCAAATCTACACGAAATTCAATATTTTGTACTTCGATGTTAGTTACTTCTCGTATAATGCTTTTCAAAGAAGTTTTATTTACCAACTTGTAATTTTGTGAAGGATGTAAGAATAACAAAGAAATTTTTTTCTTACCATTTCATTAAAAAACATTAAAACGTTTAATAATTTTTAAAGAATAAGTTCCGTACATAAGACAAATTCTTTTACACAATGGTACTCCGTATAAAAATCAACAATGTGTTGAATAAAATTCACATAAAAGAGAATGCTGTTCTATAAAACCTATTACTTCTGACATCCTGCTTTACACCAAGATCTGGAAAAAGATGACAGTACATATAACACTCCAAACATCTGTGGTAAAAGCGAATTCTCATCAGAAAGAAAACGTTGTCTTACCCAGATTAAAACTGAGGTGCTTTACTCCATAGGCACGCTGTCTTAACCTCTTGCCCATGGTGCATTAAAGTTAATTGATGCTGAATATATTATGATCAGTTTAGTTGATCTAGGAATTAAGTATCTCGATCGGTTATATGTAATCAGAATCCATAAAAAAATCTTGAACCCAAATGTATGAAAAGAGTAAAATATCGGCCATATTTTCTCATACTCTTCTGATCTTTCTTCTTTGAAAAACAGATATTTGCATTTTTTTTTTTGTCTATAAAGCACTGAAATTCCCGGTTTTTGCATTCTTGACATTTTATTTTAGTATCATACTTTTCCTAGTTTCCCGATTTTTAGAGCATTTTCCTCAGAATGTCTTGTTCAACTTGCATCGAGACCTTTTGTTGCATAAATGGAAAGCCACATTCACAGATCATAAAATTTAAAATCCTTTTTATTTTGTTAAAAAATGCTGCTGGATTAATTGAACATCTCACTCCAATCTCTCTAAAGAACTGAATGTTTCACTTATGTTGGTTTGATGATTATATCGTTGTGAAAGTTGAAGTATTTAGCACCTGATTGCACAATTGAAGAATTTGAATTGTAAATGCACGATTTGCATGAATTTGTCTAAAAGAATTTATCATACACGAATAAAACTTATATTTTGATAAACGTTTTGCGATAACATTTAGAAGTTTGTATAATGAATCAGAATTTGCAAACTTTCAAGTGTAGCTTCATATGTATATCTGTTTATTAACTAGAATAAAGTTTTCTATAACAGATTTAACAGAGCTGAGTTAAATTAAAAACTTAATCACTATCCGAACTGTTTTATTATTGTTTTAGTAAATCAAAATAGCATTTCGATCGGTGAATACAGGACAGTAGAGATGTTAGTCACTTCTTGTAGTAATATGTGAAGTCCTTTCCTGTTGCACGGATCACAATGATATTTAGACCACCGTAACTCCAACGTTTCGACTATTAACAGCTTCTTCAGAAGTTGTGTAAACTTACCCAACTTCTTTAACTTGATCAAATTTCTGAAAAAGACGTTAATAGTCGAAACATGTCAAGTTACGGTGGTCTGAATATCATTGTGTGATCCGTGCAACAGGAAAGGACTTACTTCACATATTACTACAAGAATGACAAACATCCCTACTATCCTGTATTTATCGATCGAAATGCTATTTTGATTTACTAACAATAATAAAAACTTAATCACGGAGAGTAATTAAGTTTTTAATAAAACGGTCTTTTGTTAAATGTTCTAGTTTCAGTAATTATTTAAATCTTAAACGAATATTTTTGAAAATGGAAATTTAGAGTACTGTAATTTATTGCTTATTATTAGAGAATATTTTTAGAGAACCTTGAGGTGCTTGAGTTTATATTTGGATTATTACTAATGGTCTCATAACTCTGTGTCGAAAGATTTCCGGGAACTTTTTATTTTTTGATTATTAACAAGATTTTCCAAAAGTATTCAAAATGGCGAAAATTATCCATTGCAGCCTCATGACGTTAAAAATGAATAAGCTAACTTTTACTTTTCTTTTGCAACGACCTTTAGTCGGGTACTTTGGAAAGTTAATTTAGTCCACGTTGGGGATCTTGTTCTCCAGATAACATGAAGTCCGGCCAATAGGACTGCACTACTGCATCCGAAAAGCTAGTAAGCATATTTCGAATTCCATCTACACTTTGTCGCAGGTTTCGAGAGATAATTATTGTTTGAATCTCAATTTGTTGTAAATCTATAATTATTTCAAGCCAATCGTTTTCACTCCGACTTGAAAGAGTAGGAGGTCGAGAAAGCAACCCATTTACCACTTGTTCATAAAGTGACAATTGGTTGAAGAATTCAGACACAAGGAAAATACAATAATGAGATACATCTCGCATGCTGACTCGAATCACACCCAGTAGAGAAGTCAAAGATTGCAATTGAATATCAACTAGCCGTCCGCTCAGTTCGCCGAGTGAATTATAAGATATTAATAGGTTTTGGAGCTCAGTTATCCCGTTTAAGCTTCGAGTCACTTGGGAGCGGAACATCAATATTCTTGTAACTTCAGTTCCTATATCTGTAAAGACCTGCTGGAAAGTTTCCAATACTTGTCTCGATTGTTCAACGATGTTGCTGGCCATTCTTCTAATTAAGACAGTGGGAAAATAAATTCCTCGATACAGTACCTGGACAATGCAAATATATGGGAGATCAGTGTTCACATTAAACAAAATATTAATTCAAATAACGTGATTTTAAAAGTTATGAAAATAAAAATCTTTAAATAAATTTGATTACAGATAAACGTCTCACTCTGCTAGGATAGTACTGTAATAAATATGTTTTTATTACCACTGTTAAACTTTTGTGATTTAGTTCGTTAAAATAAACAAATTAATGTTTAATTTTATGATCTGTAAACTTTCAACTGTTTCAAAATAAGGTTTTTTGTGGTTGGATAAGTATTAACGAAATATTGGAGAGATTCGGAAAGTCCTAATAATTACTAATGTCCACCAACTGAGGAAAAATTGGGAAAATGCAAACGTTTTTTTAATAGAATATTGCAAACGAATTCTTTGTGAGAGACATTTCACATTTTAATAGTAGTGTGCAACAGTCAAGAGGTTGCTATTGCGATTAATGATTTCCCTCCCTTACCTGAAGGAAAAAGCCGTCCCATGGCCGAGTGGTTAGCGCGCTTGGCTACTGATCTAAATGACCTGGGTTCGAGTTCCGGGTAAGGCATGGCTGTATGTGCCGTTTTTCTGCTGAGGTCTTGCCATTCTCTCAGACCTTCTACTATGGCATAAAACAGACAGGCTCCTGTCAGACCTCTGTGGCAAGCACCTGCTTGAGGGGGGGGGGGCTCAGTCGGTAGCGCGCCAGGCTCGTAATCTGTAGTTCCCAGGTTCGAGTCCCAGCTGGGTCAGCGTTGAGATTTATCTCCACAAAATTCCCCGCCCTACCCACCGTCAGTAGGGGACACCGATGGGCTTGGAAAGGCCGCCGTCAGTCGGATGGGACGTTAAGCCGTGTGCGGGAAAACCATACCCTGTGCACGTCAAAGAACACGCTGGATGGCCTTGACGGGAGGCTACCATCTGTCTCCCAACAGATGTTCCAGTGGATCCCCTCCCCCTTCTCTGAGCCTTCGGGGTCCATGTGACCTGGCCATTTAGCCCATGGTGTACAAAAAAGTGCCGCTCAGAGGTAAAACAACTCAACCTAACCTGCTTGAGGGGGTATTTATTTTATTTTTACCCGAAGGAGAATGGTTCTACGTCAATTCATCGCAACGTCATTTCCTTGGAACGTGAGAGTTTATCGAAGCATCAGTTCATCGCAGTGATGAAGATAAGATTTCATTGACTTTCTACATCTGCACACAAATGAACTGTTTATGGAAAATTATTTTTCTCTTTGAGAAGTAAAATATGGGTCAGAAGAATTGCACACAGAAACTTACTAAACTTAAATAACAAGCATTGTTTCAAACCATTTAATAAAATATTCATTTTAAACGTTTGCGTAATGTTTATAACAATATTAAGTAATTACGAATAACTTTTATGAAAGATAATTTATTATGAAATATTCCAGTTTCCGTAACTATTTTCGTATACTGAATGAATATTGTTAAAAATCGAGATAAATATATTTGTGTATGATCTTTATCTTCAGTCCCATTTTCCCAATAAATACATAATTTTAAAGTTAAAGGGGGGTATAACATCGAAGCTCTATAATTTTTTTGAAAAAATCACCTTATCTAGAAGGTACCAAAATTTAAAATTTACACGGCATCTCAATGGGAATCTGACATCGAAGCTTTAACTTTTCAAATATGCATTTCATGGGAAAATGCGACTGGAGTTAAAGATCATAATGAAAAATGTTTAAAACTCGATTTTCAACAATACCGTTCAGTATTTAAATTGTTTCGGAAGCTGGAATATTTCAAACTATCGTTCATAAAAGGTTGCTCATAATTGTCCAATATTACTATAATCACTTCTCAAACTTTTAAAATGCATATTTTATTAACAAGCATTGTTTCAAAACATTTAAGTTTTAATTTCTGAGGGAAATCCTTTTGGCACAGGTTTTACCTCTCAAGGACAAAATTAATAATTATCTGGAGCAGTAGTTCTCAACCTTTTATGCTTCACGTACCCCATGGAAATGTGTATGTAACTGGCGTACCTCTTATATAGATAGATAAAACTATAGTTATAGCATAATAGCGCCAACTTAGCGACTTTGTTACTAGATCTAGCGAGTTTTGAGCTCTCACGACGTACTCCAAAAAATTTTACCGCTTACATCACTTTGAGAGCCCCTTGTGTCTAGAGACAGTTCATTTGAGTAGATGTCGAAAACACAATAAAATCCCATCTTTATCACTGCGATGAACAGATGCTTCGATAAACTGACGCTGAGATGAACTGACGGATTTGGGTTGTTTTACCTCTGAGCGGCACTTTTTTGCACACCATGGGCTAAATGGCCAGGTCACATGGACCCAGAAGGCTCAGAGAAAGTTGGGGGAAGGGACCCACTGGAACAGCTGTTGGGAGACAGATGGTAGTCTCCCGTCAAGGCCATCCAGCGTGTTCTTTAACGTGCACAGGGTATGGCTCTCCCGCACACGGAGCCACGGCTTAACGTCCCATCCGACGGACGGCGGCCTTTCCAAGCCCATCGGTGTCCCCTACTGACAGTGGGCAGGGCGGGGAATTTTGTGGAGATAAATCTCAACGCTGACCCAGCTGGGACTCGAACCTGGGAACTACAGATTACGAGCCTGGCGCGCTACCGACTGAGCCACCCCCGCCCTGAATTGACGGACACAAAGGAGAATGGTGAAAACAGATAATTTTTGCTTTAAGATAAAAATTCCTTTTGTACTGTATAGATACTAATAAAATGTTAATATTTAAATATATCAAAACACCATTAGTCGCAATTTCTACTGTTAAAGATGCCGAATGCGAAATATACTAGTCAAAATTTTCATTTGCTCTGAAAACTTTTCCCAATTCCCTCAAGCAGCTGCTTGCCATAGAGGTCTAACAGGAGCCTGATCAGTCGAATACGAGTGAAGGCAAGACTTCAGCAGAAAGACAACACAAGCATCCATACCTTTTCCCTGGACTCTAAGAGTCAAGTCTCGAACCAGGTCTCTTTGATCAGTAGCTAACAGTTCTAACCACTGTGCCACCGGAGTAGCTAGAAATGACAAGTCATTCTTCTAGTTTGAACCTTAAACGTTCTTGGTGCAGGGATTATTCTGAACAAAGACATTGGGACTGTATCTTGTTTCCTGTAGATTATTGCTACAGCAGGAACAGCCATAATTATTCGAACTGATTAGGAAAAAACTTACCGTAATTAATATAATCTACGTGATTATTTGTAGATGTTGGACGAAAAACTGGAACGTCCATGTTGTTAAATAGGAATGAAATTTACGAAGTTATTGGCATCTCAATAAGTCTTTGTAGGAAAATGTGATGAAAGATCCAGATCATAATGGCATCCAAATCCCGATTTTCAACAATTATTAAAGTAATAATTCTCCCGCTTTCATAATTGATCCTAGAAGTTAATTTATATAAGTTAAACCCTGGTGGTTGAATGAATTGTGTCTAGCTTGCATACACAAAGAGCCGAGATCGAGCCATGTCAGAATACTTCTTTTTCTATTTTATCTTCCTGCTGAGGTCTCATATTTTTTCTAAACTTTGATGAGACAGGATTTTTTCAGCTATCTGAGCAAGCAGCTTCATCAGAAATTAAAAACAAATATTTCATTAATTGAATAAAAAAGGGACTCAGAAATATTTTTTAAGGTCAAATTTAAATCGATTAGTGCTAGAGAGCTAAAAATCAGTTCTTGTGGTTAATTTGAGTTGAAGACAACAGATCTCAGAAATTGTTTCAAATTTTGGATACAATGGGTCCTTTGATTCAAAGGTCAAATTCAACATACCGTTGCTGGAGAGAAAAAATTTGGTGAAAAAGGCTATTTCAGGCTCTAGAACTCGGGGGAAAAAAGGGAAGGTTCAGGGTCAAATTGGGATCGGATAAAGAGGTGCCGAAGGAACCCGACTAATTGTAAAAGAAATAAATAATATTTTCCAGAAATGTTATTTTTCGGTAATTTTATGATAGTTATTTCATTAGATCTCTCTCTCCTAGAGTCCAGTCGTAACGAGGTTTACAAACGAAAGCTCTAGACTTCGAAATACACGGTGACACTTTGATATATCGTTTCTGAGGAGTTAGATTTTATTTCCGAGTGAATTGTTTTTGCACGCATTGAGCTCAATGACCAGGTTTAGTGCGTTGTGGAAGAAGATCCCCTGAGCAGCTGTTAAGAGACAGATTGAAGCTACTTCCCGTCAAATCCAACCAGTGTGTTCTGTAAGGGTGCATCGCGTGTCCCTCTCCAGCACACGGATCCACGGCTGAAAGTCCCATCCGATTGATTGTGGTCTTTCCAAGCTATTTGTGTCCCCCATTATGAGTGTTGGGTTTTAACACTCAGAATGAGACTTACACAATTGGCTAAATTGCCAGGTCACAAGGGCCCCCGAGGGACCAGAAAGGTTTGAGGAAGGGGGACTCACTGGACATGATAGCATCCGTCAAGGCTATACAGTGTGTTCATTAATCTACCCAAGATATGACTCTCCTAAACACAGGCCCACGGCTTTACGTCCCATCCCACAGACGAGTTTTTCTTTCCAAGGCGAGTACCGAGGGCAGCAGGGTGGTGTGTGTGGGAAGGGTCCATTTAAGGAAAGGTTGGCTCCAGTTTTTTTTTTTTTTTTTTTTTTTTTAATCTCCGTTAAATGGCCAGGTTGCAAGCACCCCCCACACTCAACAGGTTGGGAAAAGGGAACCCACTGGACAGCTATTAAGAGACAGATTGAACCCTATCGTCAAGGCCAACCAGATTGTTCTCTAAAGTGCACAGGTATGGCTCTCCTGCACACGGAGAGACAGCTTCAGTCCTATCCGATGGATGGCGGCCTTTCCTAGTCCATCGGCGTTTCTATTGGCATGACAGGGAATTCTGAAGAGATAGATTTCAACGCTGACTCAGGTGGGATTCGAACCTGGGAACTACAGATCTCGAGCATAGCGCGCTATTAACAGCCACCCCCGTTCCTACATGTTAGGGGCCGATATTGTGGTTGGTGGCAATATCTGCTTAAAGCTAGTAACCAGAATTTGAATAAAATCCACTAAAATGGAGGGAAAAATTACACCGGAATGTAGTTTGTTAATTCTTTTATCTCCCCCTACACTTTTTCTAGATCCGGGGCTGCTACACGGTGTACCGAAAATTGTTTCTATTTTTGCAATTTTTGATTCCGAATTTGTATTATATCCTGTAAATGTTACAGACATACCAAGTTCCATTTGATAAGATACTAGTAATTTAATTAAACTACTTATGACGTGAGAAAATGAAACAAGGAAAAAAAGTAATATAACAAGGATAATATTTATTTTCAAAAAGAAATAATGTACATAAAAAGAGATAAGTAATAAAACCAAACAACCAGCAGTAATAGCACTAAAACCATTGGTCGCGAAATATATTACGATCAGTTTTCTGATTCTAGTAAACGACGAAAATGTAAAGCACGTTTTTCAAAACAAAAAAAACAACAGGCAAGAGTTAAATCTTCATAATTTGTGCGATCAATGTTTAAAGAATTTAAATTTCTAAAGTTCTCTATTTCAAGGTGTTCTGAGCTGTCGACCCTTCTCCAGTACGAGTATTGAGGTCCTCAAATTTGTGTCCTGATGTTTCTCCTATAGGAGTAGTGGATAAATCGCACTGGATTCCTGATAGTACTCTAGCTTGTGGTCTAATCTCTCTCTTAACACCAGATTCTTCTCCCACAAGAGTTTTGACGTCTTCACGTTGAAGTTTTGATTCATCTTCTCTAAGGGGCTTGGAACTTTCAAGCTGAACTGTTGGCATTTCTCTTGTACGAATTGTGTGGTCTTCAATCTGGATGTACGATGCTTTTCCTGGAGGAGTCTTGGGACACTCTCGAACTTCTGACGATTCTCCTACGAGTGGTCCAACATTTTTGTACTGAATAGCTGGTGCTTCTTTAGGAGTTTTGGGTGTCTTATGCAGCACTGTTAATGCTCTTCCAGTAAATCTTGTTCTTCTTCTTACACGCATTTTAGTAGTATGATGAACATCTGTAGCATTTTTTATAGGAGTTTTTAGGACTTCAGAATAGACTCTTGGAGCTTCTCCAGTACGATTTTTATAATGCTTATGCTGAACTTGAGATATTTTTGTAGAAGTGTTGGAGCCTACAGGATTGATTTTTGATGCTTTATTTACAGAAACATTAGGCTCCTCATGGTCAACTCCTGATGGTTCTTGTGCAAGCGTTTCGCGGATCTTACTCTGTACTCCTGTTGTTTTTCCTATATTAGTATTTGGGCTCTTACGAACGACTCCAGTTGCTCTTCCTGTAGGTTTCTTAGTATCTTCAACATTGACTCTGGATGCTTTCCCTGTAGAATTTTCGAGGCCTTTAAATCCGACTCCTGAAGTTTTTGCTGCAGGATCCTTTGACTTTTCAAGATTGATCCTTGACACTTTTCCTGCAGACATTTTCTCAGATGGTTTCTAGGAGCTTGCAGAAGGAATTGTTGCTTTCCCATTAAGTGTTTTGAAGCCTTCGTGATGGACTGACAATTCTCCAGTAAGTGACCGTATATCGTCACTCTGAACACCTGATGCTAGTCTTACAGGAGTCTCTGGGATATTGCACTGGACTGATGCTTCTCTTGTAGAAATCTTGGAATCCTAACGATTCTTTTCAGAAATTTTTGTAGAAGGCATCTGCACTACACATGGCATCTGCACTACACATGGCATCTGCACTATTGGCTTGAAATCCTTTTCCCGTAAAATTCTTCAGATAGATTCCAGAGTTTTTCCTGCGAGACCATTTGACCTTTTGGGAGGGATTTTCTATCTTTCTATAGAGTCTCAAGACTTTCTATACAATATTTACATCGTCGTTCTATCTCTGTCTTACGTTCTATGTAATGCATAACCAAATCTACCGCTTCAGTATTGAAATAATCCATTTTGGAGTTAAATATCAGTTTTATATAAGCGGGTTCTTCCCCAAGATCATATGGGCGTATGAAAGAGTGCATTTTTCTCTTCATACTTTTACATGTTCTCTCGTTGAAAGTTGATCTGTAATCATTTTACCAAAGATCGCACGACTGATTTCCATTATTTTGATAGCTAGGGCCAAAACTTCACGAGCCATCTTTTCAGCGAAAGATTATCCGAGATACCTGCACAATGCAAATACAATGAATTTAAAGTGGCATGATCATGTTCAAAAAGTAGTATTAAAAATCAAACAAATAATTTCCAAGATGTATCTTTTAGTAGATATGATGAATAAAAATTTTTTAAGAAAATATATTATGCATTAATCTATTCCAGAATACAACATGCAATTCTAATTTGGGGAGGAGCATCTTCATGTTGCTTAAATCAATTAAAGCAATTGAAAAAAAATATATAGTCAAGATTATGGCATTTAAAAGAAAGTAAGACTCGTCAAAAAACTTGAAATACTCAACTTAAAACAAATACATCAAACGGCTTTAGCAAAGCTTGCATTTCATAATAAGGACAAATTTGATGTGTTTAATAAATATTCTTCAAGAGCGGTAGTGGCTCAGAATTTTTGCATTCCAAATTCAAAGTTATTCAAAAAATATTATGGATATAGTGGCTTAAAACTATTCAACTCACTACCAGATAAGATGAAAATTATAAATAATAAAATACATTTCTCTAAAGAACTAAAAAATGGTTGTTGAACGTGGAGATTGAGACAGATTTTTTTTATTTACTGTATTAATTGATTGCACTGAAATGAGATATGAATAGTAGTAAATAAATTTATATATTTCAGAGGCTGAAATTTATATTTTTCTGTTCATATATATTATTACTCAGGATTACAGGATATATGTTTTGCAAATATCAACTTCTGAAACTTGACTATGTATTAGCAATGTATTGAAATATTTTGCAAATAAATTGAAAATTGAAAAAAAAAAGTGGAAATAACTGAAAATAAAGCAGAAAAATTAAATACAGTAGATTTACACTATTACCAATTTTACTGGAAGTGCTGTTTTGAGCCTGGTGGGAAAAGAATCTGTAACCTCTTAGTATTAAAGTCTAAAATTAGCAACAGGGCAAGCGCTATGCTATAATTTCAGACTTACACTACCTAGACAAGAAATAACTAATTATTCATGTATGCCAGTTAAAGTTCAAATTAGATACTTCGCAATTTCGAAAATAAATATATTATGGGGGGGGGGAATTAATAATTAAGGATGTGAATAAAATCTTCAAATCTAGATTTAAAATTCTGAATGATTATTTGTTGAAACATTTATTGAAGTTTGAATACTAAAATGGCATAAATTCTTATGGCTGCTGTAAGTTTTAATCAATTTCTGATAGGTATTTGGGGTTGGGTTGTTTTAACCTCTGAGCGGTTCTTTTGCGCACAATGGGCGCGCGCACACCTAACAGTGTTCTTTAAAGTGCACAAGGAATGGCATTCGGGGACGTCCCATTCAACGGACGTACTTTTGGGGCAGATAAATCTAAACGCTGTCACAGGTAGTATTCGAAACTGAATTACGATTTCGAGCCTGACGCGTTATCAAATGAGTCAACCTTTGCCCCCAATGGTATAAACTTTGATATTCAAATCTTTTTAAATACTTGATTAGTTCTTGTAAAAAATTCTCTCAGTATTCGCCAATTTTTTTTTTCTTCTTAGGACTGGCAGTATTACTAATATCCTTTAAATGCTGACTAAATACTTTAAATTCGGGATTAAGATAAAAATCTATATCGTCCATCTTCAGTAAAATTTTTCTTAAGTATTAAAATCCATGACGTATTGATTACCGCTTAAAATAGATTTTTTTTTATCTAAGTAGGTGGAAGAAGGTCTAATCCGCATGCCATTTTAATGATTGATCATAACTTTTACTCTATGATATGATCATCAGACCGGCGATTCTTTATGCTTCACCCATATGGGTGAATACTACACCCACCAATATTCGTAAGATTCAGGTCTTACAGAACAAGATTTTGAGAACAGTGGATTCCCCCTGATCCTCCATAAAGACATGGGCATCGACCATATATACACATATAAATCGTACCTCAAAAAGATTTTTTGAGGCTCTAAGCAATAATCCCAATGAGATTATTTCTTCTCTGGTTCTTTCCGATCGCACTGTTTTGAAGAAGTACAAGAGGCCTAAAACGGTAGCGTTCTCTGAGACCTACTCGTTTTAGGTTCTTATACAATTTTACTGCTATTTTTAGCTTTTCTTATGTTTGCCCTTAGGTGCCCACCTAAGGGTGGTTTACTTACATATTTTGTTCTTATTCATACGAAATAAACATATCTTTATGATGGAGATGGTTAGGAATAAAATTATTACCCGGTACATCGAATACGATCAACGATCTAATCCTGCCTGCCTGAAAACAGCATTTCTTCCAAAATCGATAACTATATAAAAGTTTTTGATATTAAATTAAAATATCGCGATATTAAAACCTTTATTTCTTGGAATACTGCTGAGACCTATAGATATTGAGGGGGACGGGGAAGCTGAAAAGTTTCATTATATTTATATAGATTTAAGAGTTCAGGAAGTTGGTAGATACGCTTCATATGGGAGCAAAATGAGTAAAAGATAGATTTGATTGCGATTTTTGTTTTTTCTAATTTTCAGCAACACAGGTAATTCTCGATTTGCTCGTTTAATCCATTCCTGAAAAGTACCGGATAAAACTTTCGCAAAACAACCGAAATGTGCAGGTTAGGGAAGTCCCCTGTCAAGGCATACTGTAACGTTCAATTCCATCGCCACATGAAAACACGGCTTAATGTCCCACGCGATGGAAGCAGAGCTCAGGTTGTTTTAACTCTGAGCGGAACTTTTTTTGCACACAATGAGCAAAATGGCCGGGTTAAAAAGACCCCGAAGGCTCAGAGAAGGCTGGGGTTGGGTTGTTTTACCTTCGAGCGGCATTTTTTTGCTCACCATGGGCTAAATGGCCAGGTCACATGGACCCCGAAGGCTCAGAGAAGGTTGGGGGAGGGGACCCACTGGAACAGCTGTTGGGACACAGATGGTAGTCTCCCGTCAAGGCCATCCAGCGTGTTCTTTAACGTGCACAGGGTGTGGCTCTCCCGCACACGGGCCACGGCTTAACGTCCACTTCGACGGACGGCGGCCTTTCCAAGCCCATCGGTGTCCCCTACTAACCGTAGGCAGGGCGGGGAGTTATGCGGAGATAAATCTCAACGCTGACCCAGCTGGGACTCGAACCTGGGAACTGCAGATTACGATCCTGGCGCGCTACCGACTGAACCACCCCCGCCCCCGAGAGAAGGCTAGGGAGAGAACCCACTGGACAGCTGTTGGAAGACAGATGGCCTAATATATTAGGTCCCGTCAAGGCCATCCAGCGGATTCTTTATCGTGCACAGGTTATGACTCTCCCCGCATATCGGGACAACGGTTTTATGTCCCATCCGACGGACGGCGGCCTTTCCAAACCCCATCGGTGTCCCCCATTCCGAACAAAAAGATGCTACCGATGTCGATATTCATAGAAGCACATTACTTAAGAAGTTTATTTACAATTTTTATTACACTGGCAAAACAAGGCTTTCTGATTTGTACTTTCGAGTTTGGATTTTTTTTACCTCTGAACAGCACTTTACTTCACACATTTGGGTAAATGGCCAGGTCGTAAAGGCCTCGAGGGCTCAGAGGTTTGGGGGCAGGGGAACCACTGGTCAGATATTAGGAGACAGATGATAGTCTCCTTTCAAGGCCATCCGGCGTTTTTTTTTTAATTTGTGCGAGAGAGATAAACCCTGTGCACGGAGCCAAGGCCTAATGTCCCATCCGACGGATGGCGCCCTTTCCAGGTCCATCGATGTCCCCTACTGACCGAGGGCAGGAGGAGGGTTTGGTAGAGATAAATCTCAACGATGACCCTGGTGGGACTTAACCCTGGGAACTTCAGGTTACAAACTTGGCGCACTACCAACTGAGCCCACCCCGCCCTATTCCTTTTGCAGTTAATATGTAATTATTATTGTATTAATATGCTCCAGTAGTTTAGTCACACCCGACGGTTTCCCCTTTGCACAGTGCTTTCCCCCCCTATGTCTCAATCGTCCACGTTGCCTTCTTGACTTGGACCCCCTATGTCGCAATCGACCGGTAATTGACCTGTGCGGGGCCACGTTGCCTTCTGAACTTTGACCCCTATGTTGCAATCAACAGGAAATTGACCCTGGCGTAGCAACTGTCGTGGTATTAATAATTCATAATTAATAATTCATAATTAAAAATTCCTCCCCCTTTTAACCCCTTGTGCTATCTAGTTTTTAACTCTAATTTTAAGCTCCCCTTCTCGAATAGTCTCGATTTTTCTTTATTTCCGACTCACCTATATTTTAAGCCCTGGATTTTGCAAACCCCCTGGTTGACCTATATTTTAAACCCTACCTATATTTTAAACCCCCCTCCTTCCCTCGGAACGGCTGATGCAAGCCTCAGAATAATTGCACAGAAAAGGATGATGCAAGTCTCAATTGTAAAAACACCTCCAAAAAGACCCACCATGGTTGACCTATATTTCAGACTCACCTTTTATTTTAAAACCTCGATTTTGCAAACCCCCTGGTTGACACACCTATATTTTAAGCTCCCCTTCTCGAATAGCCTCGATTTTTCTTTATTTCAGACTCACCTTTTATTTTAAAACCTCGATTTTGCAAACCCCCTGGTTGACCTATATTTTAACCCCTACCTATCTTCTCGAATAGTCTCGATTTTTCTTTCAGACTCCCAAATGGTTGACCTATATTTTAAACTCTCCTTCTCGAATAGTCTCGATTTTTCTTGATTTCAGACCCCCTGGTTCACCTACCTATATTTTAAGCCCCCCCCCCTTCTCGAATAGTCTCGATTTTTCTTGATTAGACCCCTACCCATATTTTAAGCCCTCTTCATAGACCCCTGGTTGACCTATATTTTAAGCCCTCCTTCTCGAATAGTGTCGATTTTTCTTGATTTCAGACCCCCCTGGTTCACCTACCTATATTTTAAGCCCCCCCTTCTCGAATAGTCTCGATTTTTCTTTATTTCAGTCTCACCTATATTTTAAGCCCTGGATTTTGCAGACCCTCCTGCTTGACCTACATTTTAAGACCTACCTATATTTTAAGCCCCCTCCTTCCCTCGGATTACAAGTCTCAGAATAATTCCACAGAAAAGGATGACACAAGTCTCAATTGTAAAAATCAACTCTCAAAGTTGTATTCTTATTAATTAAAACCCTTTCTATTAAAAGTTACCTCTATTAAAAATCTTTTGCTATTCATTTTGCCAGGACTGCTAAACGATTCCCTTTTATTAAAACTCTGGTATTTATTTTTTCCAACCCCGTTAATCGATCCCCTAGTAAATAAAAACTCTCACTCACCTTTATTAAAATCATCCAGCGCTCGTAATAAATCAGTTTAATCGGAGGGAAAAAAAAAATCATTCCCTCGCTAGCGTACCTTCATGTTAATTTCGGGAAAAAGCCTCGTCGGATCCAAGGTTTTTAAACCCCTCTCCGTCCCTCGGAACGGCTGATGCAAGCCTCAGAATAATTGCACAAAAAAGGATGATACAAGTCTCAATTGTAAAAACACCTCCAAAAAGACCCAACATGGTTGACCTATATTTTAAACCCTGGATTTTGCATACCTCCTGGTTGACATATATTTTAAACCCTGGTTTTTGCAGACCCTCCTGGTTGACCTATATTTTAAACCCTACCTATATTTTAAGCCCCCTCCTTCCCTCGGATTACAAGTCTCAGAATAATTCCGCAGTAAAGGATGACACAAGTCTCAATTGTGAAAATCAACTCTCAAAGTTGTATTCTTATTAATTAAAACCCTTTCTATTAAAAGTTACCTCTATTAAAAATCTTTCGGTGTTCATTTTACCAGGACTGCTAAACGATTCCCTTTTATTAAAACTACTTGGTATTTATTTTTTCCAAACCCGTTAATCGATCCCCTAGTAAATAAAAACTCTCACTCACCTTTATTAAAATCATCCAGCGCTCGTAATAAATCGGTTTAATCGGGAAAAAAAAATCATTCCATCGCTAACGTACCTCCACGTTAATTTCGGGAAAAAGCCTCATCGGATCCAAGGTCCACGTATTTTACTAGAAGACTGACACAGTAACTGTTTCACAGAAAAATTAATAAAATTTGGTTTAAATTACTCGTAGGACTTGTATATAAGATCTACCTTGCAATAGACGTTCAACAGGCTAAAAGTTTTCCAAGTCCGTTATCAGTGTATCGAAATCGTACGTTTCCTGTAGACATCCTTCAGATCGTTTATTAGGGGGTAGCAACAGCACTTTCGCCACATCACACGATATGGTGCAATCCTTCATCAGCTGGAAGGTCAAAAGGTCAAATGTCCAGCGCTTCACTGTATCTGCATTTGACACTGATAAGGTTTAAAAATAGATGTTTCCTAGAATCCACATTGCCTTCTCAGATCGGACTTTGACCCCTATGTCGCAACCGACCATATTTTAAGTCCTCTTCATAGACCCCATGGTTGACCTATACTTTAAGTCCCCTTCTCGAATTTTCTTGTTTTCCCCTGTTTAACTCATATTTTAAGCCCTCCCCTCTTCATAGGCCCACCTATTGATCCACCTATATTTTAAGCCCTCCCCTCTTTAAACCAAATCAGTTTTTGCGCATTTAATCGGTGTCATCCAACGTCCATACTATTTTTAGTACGTCTCCTGTATTTAAAAAAAAAAAAAAATATTGACTTTCGTCGCCGTATTTGAACGCGCTACCTCAGTGCCGATAGCTGAAGCGTCATCGCTAGGGCGCGGATTTTTGCGGAGATAAATCTCAACTCTGGCCCTGCTATCCGCTCGACAATATTTGCTACTGGTAAAACGATTTCCTTCATTAAAAATAAAAACTAATTAAATAATGGGGTATCACTGGGAAAATACTGGGAAGAACCCAAACTGATTTCGTGCTAAAACATCTCCAGATTTCAGCTTACTTGAAAAACTATTCTTAGAAATGAACCAGTGACTTGAATCACTCAACTTCCATAAGAATACACAATTATGGTACAGTGTCGGGAAGAAATATGTTTCAACGAAATTCAATTGCATGTATTACGATCAGAAAAATAATTTAGTGGACAAAGTTTAAAATAGTTATTAAATGGTACCTTACAGTGCAAGTGCGCTTCAGGCGAAAAGCCTCCCCTTCGAACACTGCACCCCGTTTTTCCGAAGTAACTGTGTCACAAGTCTTCCTACATCATCCCTAAACAGAGAATCGGATTCAATGTGCAAGAGGATCAAGACCTCATTTGAAGGAGCACATAGTGGATACTGTACTCCATAGTGAAATGAACATTGGAAAATATATCCCTCTTGCGGGACCTAGTTATATCTCCAAGAGAATTACTAATGTAAACGTGCTATTGTTAATGTATGTAATTCCGACAAAAAATGTTTTGTCTGTTTTAGCCACTTTGTATCCTGCAATAGGAAACACTGAACACCTTAACAACTATATACATTTAGAAGAAAACACATCAGGTCTAATTTTCCCTTTAACAATCTGGATACGAGAAAGAGATGTTCCCACTCTACATCACACCATTTAGATTTAAAGCGCACGGAAATCTCCTACTGTTGTCAGACGATGAAAAGCAGCATTATTGTTCCATTAAGAATTTGTTTCTATGAAATTCAAAGGGAGAATGCTGTTTTCCATATTATAGGGAATGCAATTAATACATTCCTTTCAGATGGATGTCCTTTAGGTTATGAAATAATCTTATTAGAACGCTTAAAATTGAGATGACACACATTAGCTCCTCCGAGAAGCGCTAGTGGGTAGAAGAATATACCCGTGTAATGAAAATATTCATTCGACATAAAAAAAAAACCTACGCCAATATCGCGTACACTGACGTGCTCCTCTTAGCTGATGTGTTTGGTGGCAGATACTGACCCCTGCTATGTTTACGCAGCTCCTGCCTTCATACCTGAAGATGACAAATACTAGAGTTGATAACCTACAATGTACCTTTTTGGAAGGCATACGAGGAGGAATTTCGGTGATATGCAGACAACGAGCATTTAGAATGAAAAACTGATTGCAAGTTTGCTTTACTCTCATACAAACCTGAAAAGAGATGAAATGGGTAGTACTTTACCCATGATACACCCTGTGACTAGGTCGTTAAATCAAATTACATGCATAAACGAAAATTAGAAAAACAACGAAATGGTTGGTAAATTTAATGAGAATCACTAAAATGTAAAGAGTGTTGGAATATCTGTAAATGCACACACATTTCAGTGGATAGGTGAATATTTTCACAATTCTTTGGAAGTGGAAGGCACAATAATTGTAAAACATACTGTGACGAGAGACAAAGTATAAAAATGTAGTGGGATGGTTGTAAAAAATCGCTTCAAAACAGAAAATTACAACGCAAATACTGAAAGATAGAAAAAAACGACTATTCGACGGTTATTCCAAGCTGCTATCTCACGCTCTTTTCAGATTTCCTGGTTCTATAGTTCCCTGGTACGTAGCGCATAAGTGTGGGTGTAGTTGGTTATTTTTCGTTGCAAACGCAAGTTGTTTTCACTATTAGTTATTTTTCCTGCATGAGAATATACATTTCTATACTACATTGCGTACACACGGATGGACGAATATCACAAAATACTTTGCATATAGAAAACATCAGCAAAGAACCACAGAAGTTTGGAAATTTAAAATCTGAAAACTCAGTGTTTATAAGAAAACAACAATATTTTCAGTATTTCCATGAAAAATTGAGTCCCAGAATCGATCCGCTAGACCTGACTTTGCATTCTCCGACTTCAACCACCAATAAAACGTAATGTAAGCTCTCTCGTTGGTTATCCCAAGCCGCTATCTCTTTTCAGAGTTTCTGGTCCCCTCGCTACGTTTGAATAAGCGCACAAGTGTGGGTGAAGATGGCTATTTTTCGCTGCAAACACAAGTTTTTCGACAAAGATAGGGTGTTTCACTGCAATCTAACACGTGATTTCATGTTTGTTTAGTTATTTTTCCTGCATGAGAATATTTCTAATCTATCTCATAGACAGCAGGTTAGTTACTTCTGATCTAACAAAGCCAAGGTCTGAGATCCATAGTAAGACATGAACTTTGTGTTGTTTTCTTACCAAGACATACTCTCACATGAAATATTACTGTACTAGGATCTAGAAAAATCACTATCCATTACATTAATTTTTTTTATTACATTCATGTATTTCACCCCATTTTCTTGTCAAGAGCTAAAATTATTTGATGAATGAACGACAAAATATTTTCAAATGCAGTGGACGCATGACAGAATAACTTCAAAATAAGTTCCAATAGCTGAAAAAACAACAGTAAAAAATTAGATAAATACACACCGGGAAAGACAGAATTGCTTTCAAAACATTAAAATACCCTAAATGTGTGGCTGAATCACCTCCAAATATCTCCAGCACACTTTTAAAGGAAATATTGTCTCATTATAAGCGATTTCATACAAAGAGATACGCACTCTATGCTTCACATTTAAATCTATAGAGATAACGATCACTGCCCATGGAACACATCTGTGAAAAAACACGCTACGATTGGGTTTGAGAAAGATTTTTAGCCCATGGGGGTGCTGCATTGCAAGAAGGCACATTATCTTTGATATCAGAACGTACGTGAAAGTTATACTGTTTGGGTTTGAGAAAGATTCTTTAGTTCACAGGGCACCGCATTACACTAAAGCACACTGTCTTGTACGTATGTCTGTCTGTATGTTTGTTTCTCTCTCTCTCTCTGTCTGTGTGTGTGTGTGTTTGTGTCTATGTGTAAATATGTATGTTACTACAAAATGTGTGTACGTGTAGATGTGTGCATATATGTCAAGATGTAACTGTGTCTGCATGTTTGTTTCTCTCTAGGTGTGTGTGTGTGTGTGTTTCAGTGAATCGTGTATGTGTGCGTATGTGAGTGTGTGTATGTTGATGCATGTTAATATGTTTCTTTATATGTTTTCGTGCGTATGTGTTAAGATGTCTGTGTGCACATATTCGTTTCTCTGTATGTCTATACGTCTTCATATTTGTTTCTCTCTCTCTGTGCGTGTGTGTGTTAAAGTGTCTGTATGTGTTTCATCTTTATGTGCATATGTTATCGTATGTGTGTGTGTGTGTTCACATGCAAGAATAAACATTGTCTTACGGACACTTGCTTGCTACAGAAGAAGCTAACAATTTAAAACGAGCCTTGTGGCTATGCAAAATATTTCATCACAGATCTTAACTTGAATACTCATATTTCAGGAGATGTAAGGATTTTTCTTCAGCACGTTCGAATATTTTTTGAACACGACTGTCTTACGTTACGTTTCCTGTCAGACGTCTCGTAACGAACAAAGCGTGTGTGTGTGTGTGTGTGTGTTCTACTAATACAGAAGAGCACATTCAACCGAGAATATTTCAAACTTAGAATAATACGACATCCTGATGCGTTAAGAACGAAGTGGAGGGATACTAACAGCTGAAGCTATCGAAATCCTGTTGTTTCGCGCAAGGGGACGAGGGGTGATAAAACGTAATACTACGGAAAAAATCCAGTTGTTTCAAAAAAGAGGTCTCTTTTTTGAAACAAGGATTTTTTCCGTAGTATTACGTTTTATCACCCTTCGTCCCCTTGCGCGAAACAACAGGATTTCGATAGCTTCAGCTCGTGTTTCAGCTGTTAGTATCCCTCCACTTCGTTCTTAACGCATCAGGATGTCGTATTATTCTAAGTTTGAAATATTCTCGGTTGAATGTCCTCTTCTGTATTAGTAGAACACACACGCACACACACACACACACACACGCTTTGTTCGTTACGAGACGTCTGACAGGAAACGTAACGTAAGACGTAACGTAAGACAGTCGTGTTCAAAAAATATTCGAACGTGCTGAAGAAAAATCCTTACATCTCCTGAAATATGAGTATTCAAGTTAAGATCTGTGATGAAATATTTTGCATAGCCACAAGGCTCGTTTTAAATTGTTAGCTTCTTCTGTAGCAAGCAAGTGTCCGTAAGACAATATGTTTATTCTTGCATGTGAACACACACACTCACATACGATAACATATGCACATAAAGATGAAACACATACAGACACTTTAACACACACACGCACAGAGAGAGAGAAACAAATATGAAGACATAGACATACAGAGAAACGAATATGTGCACACAGACATCTTAACACATACGCACGAAAACATATAAAGAAACATTAACATGCATCAACATACACACACTCACATACGCACACATACACGATTCACTGAAACACACACACACCTAGAGAGAAACAAACATGCAGACACAGTTACATCTTGACATATATGCACACATCTACACGTACACACATTTTGTAGTAACATACATATTTACACATAGACACAAACACACACACAGACAGAGAGAGAGAGAGAAACAAACATACAGACAGACATACGTACAAGACAGTGTGCTTTAGTGTAATGCGGTGCCCTGTGAACTAAAGAATCTTTCTCAAACCCAAACAGTATAACTTTCACGTACGTTCTGATATCAAAGATAATGTGCCTTCTTGCAATGCAGCACCCCCATGGGCTAAAAATCTTTCTCAAACCCTATCATAGCGTGTTTTTTCACAGATGTGTTCCATGGTTAGTGATCGTTATCTCTATAGATTTAAATGTGAAGCATAGAGTGCGTATCTCTTTGTATGAAATCTCCTAGTACAGTAATATTTCATGTGAGAGGATGTCGGGACCTTGGTAGGAAAACAACACAAACGTTCATGTCTTACTATGGATCTCAGACCTTGGCTTTGTTAGATCAGAAGTAACTAACCTGCTGTCTATGAGATAGATTAGAAATATTCTCATGCAGGAAAAATAACTAAACACACATGAAATCCCGTGTTAGATTGTAGTGAAACACCCTATCTTTGTCGAAAAACTTGTGTTTGCAGCGAAAAATAGCCATCTTCACCCACACTTGTGCGCTTATTCAAACGTAGCGAGGGGACCAGAAACTCTGAAAAGAGATAGCGGCTTGGGATAACCAACGAGAGAGCTTACATTACGTTTTATTGGTGGTTGAAGTCGGAGAATGCAAAGTCAGGTATAGCGGATCGATTCTGGGACTCAATTTTTCATGGAAATACTGAAAATATTGTTGTTTTCTTATAAACGCTGAGTTTTCAGATTTTAAATTTCCAAACTTCTGTGGTTCTTTGCTGATGTTTTCTATATGCAAAGTATTTTGTGATATTCGTCCATCCGTGTGTACGCAATGTAGTATAGAAATGTATATTCTCATGCAGGAAAAATAACTAATAGTGAAAACAACTTGCGTTTGCAACGAAAAATAACCAACTACACCCACACTTATGCGCTACGTACCAGGGAACTATAGAACCAGGAAATCTGAAAAGAGCGTGAGATAGCAGCTTGGAATAACCGTCGAATAGTCGTTTTTTTCTATCTTTCAGTATTTGCGTTGTAATTTTCTGTTTTGAAGCGATTTTTTACAACCATCCCACTACATTTTTATACTTTCTCTCTCGTCACAGTATGTTTTACAATTATTGTGCCTTCCACTTCCAAAGAATTGTGAAAATATTCACCTATCCACTGAAATGTGTGTGCATATACAGATATTCCAACACTCTTTACATTTTAGTGATTCTCATTGAATTTACCAACCATTTCGTTGTTTTTCTAATTTTCGTTTATGCATGTAATTTGATTTAACGACCTAGTCACAGGGTGTATCATGGGTAAAGTACTACCCATTTCATCTCTTTTCAGGTTTGTATGACAGTAAAGCAAACTTGCAATCAGTTTTTCATTCTAAATGCTCGTTGTCTGCATATCACCGAAATTCCTCCTCGTATGCCTTCCAAAAAGGTACATTGTAGGTTATCAACTCTAGTATTTGTCATCTTCAGGTATGAAGGCAGGAGCTGCGTAAACATAGCAGGGGTCAGTATCTGCCACCAAACACATCAGCTAAGAGGAGCACGTCAGTGTACGCGATATTGGCGTAGGTTTTTTTATGTCGAATGAATATTTTCATTACACGGGTATATTCTTCTACCCACTAGCGCTTCTCGGAGGAGCTAATGTGTGTCATCTCAATTTTAAGCGTTCTAATAAGATTATTTCATAACCTAAAGGACATCCATCTGAAAGGAATGTATTAATTGCATTCCCTATAATATGGAAAACAGCATTCTCCCTTTGAATTTCATAGAAACAAATTCTTAATGGAACAATAATGCTGCTTTTCATCGTCTGACAACAGTAGGAGATTTCCGTGCGCTTTAAATCTAAATGGTGTGATGTAGAGTGGGAACATCTCTTTCTCGTATCCAGATTGTTAAAGGGAAAATTAGACCTGATGTGTTTTCTTCTAAATGTATATAGTTGTTAAGGTGTTCAGTGTTTCCTATTGCAGGATACAAAGTGGCTAAAACAGACAAAACATTTTTTGTCGGAATTACATACATTAACAATAGCACGTTTACATTAGTAATTCTCTTGGAGATATAACTAGGTCCCGCAAGAGGGATATATTTTCCAATGTTCATTTCACTATGGAGTACAGTATCAACTATGTGCTCCTTCAAATGAGGTCTTGATCCTCTTGCACATTGAATCCGATTCTCTGTTTAGGGATGATGTAGGAAGACTTGTGACACAGTTACTTCGAAAAAACGGGGTGCAGTGTTCGAAGGGGAGGCTTTTCGCCTGAAGCGCACTTGCACTGTAAGGTACCATTTAATAACTATTTTAAACTTTGTCCACTAAATTATTTTTCTGATCGTAATACATGCAATTGAATTTCGTTGAAACATATTTCTTCCCGACACTGTACCATAATTGTGTATTCTTATGGAAGTTGAGTGATTCAAGTCACTGGTTCATTTCTAAGAATAGTTTTTCAAGTAAGCTGAAATCTGGAGATGTTTTAGCACGAAATCAGTTTGGGTTCTTCCCAGTATTTTCCCAGTGATACCCCATTATTTAATTAGTTTTTATTTTTAATGAAGGAAATCGTTTTACCAGTAGCAAATATTGTCGAGCGGATAGCAGGGCCAGAGTTGAGATTTATCTCCGCAAAAATCCGCGCCCTAGCGATGACGCTTCAGCTATCGGCACTGAGGTAGCGCGTTCAAATACTGCGACGAAAGTCAATATTTTTTTTTTTTAAATACAGGAGACGTACTAAAAATAGTATGGACGTTGGATGACACCGATTAAATGCGCAAAAACTGATTTGGTTTAAAGAGGGGAGGGCTTAAAATATAGGTGGATCAATAGGTGGGCCTATGAAGAGGGGAGGGCTTAAAATATGAGTTAAACAGGGGAAAACAAGAAAATTCGAGAAGGGGACTTAAAGTATAGGTCAACCATGGGGTCTATGAAGAGGACTTAAAATATGGTCGGTTGCGACATAGGGGTCAAAGTCCGATCTGAGAAGGCAATGTGGATTCTAGGAAACATCTATTTTTAAACCTTATCAGTGTCAAATGCAGATACAGTGAAGCGCTGGACATTTGACCTTTTGACCTTCCAGCTGATGAAGGATTGCACCATATCGTGTGATGTGGCGAAAGTGCTGTTGCTACCCCCTAATAAACGATCTGAAGGATGTCTACAGGAAACGTACGATTTCCGATACACTGATAACGGACTTGGAAAACTTTTAGCCTGTTGAACGTCTATTGCAAGGTAGATCTTATATACAAGTCCTACGAGTAATTTAAACCAAATTTTATTAATTTTTCTGTGAAACAGTTACTGTGTCATTCTTCTAGTAAAATGCGTGGACCTTGGATCCGATGAGGCTTTTTCCCGAAATTAACGTGGAGGTACGTTAGCGATGGAATGATTTTTTTTCCCCGATTAAACCGATTTATTACGAGCGCTGGATGATTTTAATAAAGGTGAGTGAGAGTTTTTATTTACTAGGGGATCGATTAACGGGTTTGGAAAAAATAAATACCAAGTAGTTTTAATAAAAGGGAATCGTTTAGCAGTCCTGGTAAAATGAACACCGAAAGATTTTTAATAGAGGTAACTTTTAATAGAAAGGGTTTTAATTAATAAGAATACAACTTTGAGAGTTGATTTTCACAATTGAGACTTGTGTCATCCTTTACTGCGGAATTATTCTGAGACTTGTAATCCGAGGGAAGGAGGGGGCTTAAAATATAGGTAGGGTTTAAAATATACGTCAACCAGGAGGGTCTGCAAAAACCAGGGTTTAAAATATATGTCAACCAGGAGGTATGCAAAATCCAGGGTTTAAAATATAGGTCAACCATGTTGGGTCTTTTTGGAGGTGTTTTTACAATTGAGACTTGTATCATCCTTTTTCGTGCAATTATTCTGAGGCTTGCATCAGCCGTTCCGAGGGACGGAGAGGGGTTTAAAAACCTTGGATCCGACGAGGCTTTTTCCCGAAATTAACGTGAAGGTACGCTAGCGAGGGAATGATTTTTTTTTTCCCCCCCCGATTAAACTGATTTATTACGAGCGCTGGATGATTTTAATAAAGGTGAGTGAGAGTTTTTATTTACTAGGGGATCGATTAACGGGGTTGGAAAAAATAAATACCAGAGTTTTAATAAAAGGGAATCGTTTAGCAGTCCTGGCAAAATGAATAGCAAAAGATTTTTAATAGAGGTAACTTTTAATAGAAAGGGTTTTAATTAATAAGAATACAACTTTGAGAGTTGATTTTTACAATTGAGACTTGTGTCATCCTTTTCTGTGGAATTTTTCTGAGACTTGTAATCCGAGGGAAGGAGGGGGCTTAAAATATAGGTAGGTCTTAAAATGTAGGTCAACCAGGAGGGTCTGCAAAATCCAGGGCTTAAAATATAGGTGAGTCTGAAATAAAGAAAAAACGAGACTATTCGAGAAGGGGAGTTTAAAATATAGGTTGGGTCAACCAGGGGGTTTGCAAAATCGAGGTTTTAAAATAAAAGGTTAGTCTGAAATAAAGAAATATCGAGGCTATTCGAGAAGGGGAGATTAAAATATAGGTCAAGCAGGGGTCTATGAAGAGGGCTTAAAATATGCGTAGGGGTCTAACCAAGAAAAATCGAGACTATTCGAGAAGGAGGGCTTAAAATATAGGTCAACCAGGGGTCTATGAAGAGGGCTTAAAATATGGGTAGGGGTCTAATCAAGAAAAATCGAGACTATTCGAGAAGGGGGGGGGCTTAAAATATAGGTAGGTGAACCAGGGGGTCTGAAATCAAGAAAAATCGAGACTATTCGAGAAGGAGAGTTTAAAATATAGGGCAACCATTTGGGAGTCTGAAAGAAAAATCGAGACTATTCGAGAAGATAGGTAGGGGTTAAAATATAGGTCAACCAGGGGGTTTGCAAAATCGAGGTTTTAAAATAAAAGGTGAGTCTGAAATAAAGAAAAATCGAGGCTATTCGAGAAGGGGAGCTTAAAATATAGGTGTGTCAACCAGGGGGTTTGCAAAATCGAGGCTTTAAAATAAAAGGTGAGTCTGAAATAAAGAAAAATCGAGGCTATTCGAGAAGGGGAGCTTAAAATATAGGTGTGTCAACCAGGGGGTTTGAAAAATCGAGGTTTTAAAATAAAAGGTGAGTCTGAAATATAGGTCAACCATGGTGGGTCTTTTTGGAGGTGTTTTTACAATTGAGACTTGTATCATCCTTTTCTATGCAATTATTCTGAGGCTTGCATCAGCCGTTCCGAGGGAAGGAGGGGGGTTTAAAATATAGGTAGGGTTTAAAATATAGGTCAACCAGGGGGTTTGCAAAATCCAGGGCTTAAAATATAGGTGAGTCGGAAATAAAGAAAAATCGAGACTATTCGAGAAGGGGAGCTTAAAATTAGAGTTAAAAACTAGATAGCACAAGGGGTTAAAAGGGGGAGGAATTTTTAATTATGAATTATTGATTATGAATTATTAATACCACGACACTTGCTACGCCAGGGTCAATTTCCTGTTGATTGCAACATAGGGGTCAAAGTTCAGAAGGCAACGTGGCCCCGCACAGGTCAATTACCGGTCGATTGCGACATAGGGGGTCCAAGTCAAGAAGGCAACGTGGACGATTGAGACATAGGGGGGGGAAAGCACTGTGCAAAGGGGAAACCGTCGGGTGTGACTAAACTACTTGCTCCTTTGGAGTCAATATAAAATGTCGTTCCTCCTGATATTAGAAAACTAAATAAATGGTCATATGAATTAAAAGTTCCTATTTCCATTGAGAATACAATGTCCGCCATTACCGGATTATTACGAGAATTCACGTTGCCTTAGTGCTATTCAAATGGTGGTTGGAGAACGAAATATTTTGTCTAATGGACAAAATATAAAAAAAAATATTCTCGAAAACGAGATATTGTAAACACGAAAAGAACGACAGAAAACAAAAAGAAATATAATTAGAGTTTTAATAAATTATTTTTAAATGAAATGTTTTACCACTGGAGTAATTTTTTAAAAGGAAGAAAGTACAGAAAGGACTGAAATAACCTAGAAGGCTTGTCCTGTTTTCTCGTACAACTGACAACAACAAGGACATGCCCTCCAATCTTAGTAATCATGTACGCTTACTACGAGATCAGTTACAGAAAATTCATTTTTTCTCTCTCTACCTCTGTCTGATCCACTAAGACAAATACTTTTCAGGCAGCTGCTTATCGCAAATACCTCACAAACAGCCTGTTAGTATAATACGCCATACAGAAGATCTTCAAGGAGGTTGGGTTGTTTTACCTCTGAGCGGCACTTTTTTGCACACCATGGGCTAAATGGCCAGGTCACATGGACCCCGAAAGCTCACAGAAGGTTGGGGGAGGGGACCCACTCGAGCAGCTGTTGGGAGACAGATGGTAGCTTCCCGTCAAGGCCATTCAGAGTGTTCTTTAACGTTCACAGGTATGGCTCTCACATACACGGGGCCACAGCTTAACGTCCATCCGACGGACGGCGGCCTTTCCAAGACCATCGGTGACTTCCAGGAAGAGTTTCAGAAGAAAAACACAAGAAACTTCCATGCCTTATACGAGGAAGGTACAGTTGTTCCCGTCCCATCCATTAATTTACCAAAGAAAATATTTATCTTGGAAAATTCAGTAGTTCTATGCTAACGCAATACACTTTACGGATCGAGTTTCACTTCTGAGGGCACGTTTCTTTTTGCACATAATAAACTAAACTGTCAAGTAACGAGGATCCCAAGGTCTCAGGAGCAGATTGAAGGAAAGACTCACTGTAGAGCAGACTGAACCCCCCCCCCCCCGTCAAGGACATCCAGTGTGTTCTTTAACCTGCACTGGTCATGGTTCTACACAAGAGGACCACGGCTGAACATCCCATGTAATGGCCTTTTTAAGTCCATCATTGTCCCCTTTTTGACATATCCCTGCTCTTGTTTCGAAAATCTTTTTCGTTGATCACCATTTTACAGGCACTAAAGTAAACATGAATACTTATTAAAAGGGTTCGGATGAAAAATCCGTTAATGGAGGACGATGTATTCTTCATGGATATAAGGACTTTCAATTCGTATAAGACCATTTAGTTTTCTTTTATCAGAAGACATGCGATATTTTATATTGACTCCAGAAGGAGCATAATATTACACATTAGCTGTAAAAGCTGTATAGGATAAAAAAAAAAAAATTGTATTACAACCATAAATGTACGGAAATTCCTGTTTTGTCCGCTGCACGGCAGAGAATTACGACTTCGAGTTGTAAAGAATTCAGGTCACCAAATTTTAATTTCTATTGCCACATGCACATTTACACAATGAGCAAGAACTTTCCTAAGTACCATTTAGAGTTTTAGCGGAGATAAATCTCAACACAGACACAGTTATAACGAGCCTGGCACGCTACAGATTGCACAATCCATCACCTTCTCTGGATTATGGAGATCGTGTTACAACCTTATTTGCTTCATGGGATAGCTCATCATCATCATCCTCAAGCAGCCATGGACTACGGAGGTCCAACCAGACCGTGCAATTTAGTTCTCCAAGCAAGTCTATCCTGAGCTACATCTACTGCATCTGGCCATTACACACCAATTCTAACAAGGTCCTGTTTGATATTGTCTGCCCACCGCATCCTAGGTCTCCCCTTCTTTCTGAGGCCTTTAGACACACTGTTCATAACCCTATTCGTCAATCTATAATTATACGGGCAACATGGCCAAACCAACGGGGTCTCTCTCTGCACAATATGCTGCTTAAAGGAGGTTGCAAACTCCTTTGCCTAACCTCATCATTAGTTACAAAGTTGAACCACCTAATGCCCAAGATACTGCGTGAGCATCTAGAATCAAAAGCATCTAGTTTCCTGTTATCTTGTTTACAAAGTGTCCAAGTGTCACTGCCATAACTAACCCTAGAAAGAACCCCCCCACCAATCTATTAACCCCACCAATTATTATTCATACGGGCAACATGGCCAAACCTCAGTCTTTCTCTTAATTGATGAGCTAGTTACGATTGCCAATGTCAGTTTATTAACCCCTCCCAAACTCTATAGTTGGTTTCTTAAACAACTCTCTTGGAATATTACCTTCCCTCTGAAAAATGAAATACCTTCCGGGATTCAAATCTTGGGGAATAATCCACAAGATTGATTCAAGCTATTCCTTTTACCCAAAAGAGGTAAATTTTCTTTTGAACTTTCTTAAAAATCTTTTAACTACATCAAACCACCTATAACGCTACAGATATTAATGTAAATACAAGATAGGTCATCAATTTAGATAATATACTAATTTAGAGTTAAAACAGTAATTAAATGCATTCATTGCTTACCTCTGAAAAGGGAGTCAAAATATTGGTGACGCTAAAGTTACAATTGAACAGATCTACTCTTAAAATTGAACACTACAGAGTTAAAATTCAACATCACACAGTTAAAACTCAACAGTACACAATTAAAACTCAACAATACACAGTTAAAACTCAACAGTACACAATTAAAACTCAACAATACACAGTTAAAACTCAACAGTACACAGTTAAAATTGTACTACTCAGTAAAAAATTGAACTACACGTAGAGTGTTACGATCCAAACAGAGACTTTTATTCTGTGTTGCCATCTCATCTAAAACGATCGTTATTTTGCATCCGAAGCCTGCGTAAAATATTGCAAAGATGCCAGAGACCTCCATACATTTTCCCAAAATTAAAGACAACTTCAAGTAGGGTTAAAGATGACTGCTTCTACGTTTCGATATTTGGATGGAGATTATCCACCTCTTTTGTTTAACAATTTCGCATGCATTAAGAAGCTGATGGATCGAGGATGGCTCAGTCAGTGACGCACATGCTTTAACCTGATTTTCTCATTTCGATTCCCAACTCTGGCTAGCTTTTAGATTTATCTTCTCTCTGTCCATTCGCTCTCTCAATCTTACAGGCCATTTAGCACATTCTTAACGTTCATAGAATAGAGCTCTCGTGTACACGTGGGCCATGGTTTGACGTCCCATTAAAGGCTGGATCAAGAGGGATAGCCATGTTTCCCTACTTTTGAAAATGCTAGTAAGGGTTATGAAGGCAAAAAAATATCAATTTTGTGAATATTTCATGAAGGCCTATTAAATGCAGGGAAAAGTATTATACTGCAATGGAAATCCAGTCTCTTGGCACCTGAAAAAAGTAAGGGGGGCGGGAGCTTTTAGTTTTTTTCAGGCTCAATTTTTTCACTTGTCCCCCCCCCCCCCCCCCGAAAAAAAAAACATTCTATATCTGTGCCTAGTCCCATCCAACGAACAATGGTCTTCCCAAGCCCAGTGATGGCCTATATCTTGAGAACTCAGATCACCTGTCTCTGTACCGATTAAGCCAATCCTAGCTCCGGTTCTTAAGGTGCTGTTATTTTTATAACAGTTTGTTAAGGGCGGGGTTGGCTCAGTCGGTAGCGCGCCAGGCTCGTAATCTGCAGTTCCCAGGTTCGAGTCCCAGCTGGGTCAGCGTTGAGATTTATCTCCGCAAAATTCTCCGCCCTGCCCACAGTCAGTGGGGGACACCGATGGGCTTGGAAAGGCCGCCGTCCTTCGGATGGGACGTTAAGCCGTAGCCCCGTGTGCGGGAGAGCCATACCCTGTGCACGTTAAAGAACACGCTGGATGGCCTTGACGGGAGGCTACCATCTGTCTCCCAACAGCTGTTCCAGTGAGTCCCCTAACCTTCTCTGAGCCTTCGGGGTCCTTCTGACCTGGCCATTTAGCCCATGGTGTGCAAAAAAGTGCCGCTCAGAGGTAAAACAACCCAACAACAGTTTGTTATCTGTACTTGCTCTTTGTACTGATGACTGAAGATAAAATCGAAATATAATTTTATGAAAGTTTAGTTTGTTACATCTCGGACAATGGTCAATCACTGTCATTTTTATTCCAAGATCCTTATATAAAATTAAGAGTTATCCGTTAAAGCTGTTCTTAGACCATTACGGAAAGGTCAATTATTATCGAAAACACTTCACTAGACCAATTAATAAACAGAATATTGAAAGCATAGCAGTGTGCATTTGCAAAAAAGTGCATTTGCAAAAAAGTAGTGTACTACAAGGTAACGAAAAATTTTCTTTAGACCTGGCGAATTATCTTTGGTACCACAGGCTAAGGATTTATTATAAATTTTCTTTAGCTCTACGTACTTTCAATCTACTTAGATTGGGTTGTTTTATCCCTGAGTGGCCCTTTTGCGGTACAATGTAAAAATGTTCAAGTCAGAAGAACCCCGAGGACTCAGAGAAGGGCCCTCCACATACACACATTTTCTTACATGGCACGACGATGCCAACCCCCATTCACACCATATTTGTTGGCGTGTTAACAAACAAGTGATGCCTTCCTTCAAGCCATCCAGCGTGCTTTTTAATATACAAAGGGTATGGCTCTCATCCAAACAGACTACGGCCTAACGATCCATCCGACAAACGAATGCCTTTTCAAGCCCATTGAAGTTACTTTTCTCACCATGAGCAGAACGGAAGTTAAGGGAGAAAACTCTCAAAGCAGGCACCTTTAGGACTCGAACCTGGAAACATCAGATTAGGAAATTGGTGCGCTACCAACTTAGCGAACTACAATTCCATTTAATCTATTTGATATCACTTTATGGAACAAATAGGAACGGAATTTTGAAAGACAATCATTGGTTTATATATCGAATATGTGCTACTGTAAGTTAATTTCATTATAATTTGCTCTTCCGTTCAGAGAGAGTGGAAAAAATAGGCCTAACATTGAAAGCCTAAAAGTAGCGTGTGTAATTGTTTCGACCTTTCTAAAGTTAGTTACAGTAATGAAACTTGGACCCTTCGCAAACAAGGGTTGGGTTGTTTTACCTCTGAGCGGCACTTTTTTTGTACACCATGGGCTAAATGGCCAGGTCACATGGACCCCGAAAGCTCAGAGAAGGTTGGGGGAGGGGGACCCACTGGAACAGCTGTTGGGAGACAGATGGTAGCCTCCCGTCAAGGCCATCCAGCGTGTTCTTTAACGAGCACAGGGTACGGCTCTCTCGCACACGGCGCCACGGCTTAACGTCCCATACGACGGACGGCGGCCTTTCCAAGCCCATCGGGGTTCCCTACTGACCATGAGCAGGGCGGGGAGTTATGCGGAGATTAATCTCAACGCTGACCCACCTGGGACTACAGATTACGAGCCTGGCGCGCTACCGACAGAGCCACCCCTGCCCCCCCCCCCCCCCCGCAAACAAGATAACAGGAATTTTGACGCCTTTGATTATGGATGCTTAAGCAGTATCTTGGTCAATTAGATGGTTTGACCTTGTAAGTAATGACGAGATTAGACAAAGGAGTCGGCAACCTCCTTTGAGAAGCAGATTGCACAGAGAGAGACTGCGTTGGTTTAGTCATGTTTCAGTTTGCAGGGCCGGATCTCGCGGCTGGGCGTCCAAAGGGCCAGAGGTAAGACAACCGAACAGATTTACATATACAAATAATCCCAAGTAGCGGTAGTAGATGAAACCTTTGCTGAATATTTATTCAAATTATTCTCTTCTGACACTCAGAAAATCTTTTAATTCAAGTCCAAACTTTTCTCTATAATAACTCTGAAAGGTTTAACTTAAAGGCAAATTCATATATTATAGAAATCGGGAAGTATTTACGTTGTATCAAAAGTTAAGAAAACTGTCTGTCAAAAACAAATTTTCTACCTAACTCCAAAAACGTTTAATTCATTACCAGGTGATATCAGAAACCTAAACAATCAAATTATAAAGTACAGAGAAGTTTTCAATAAGAGAAATTATTTTGAATTTTTCAATGTAATTAATTAAAATTACTTCTTTCAGTCTTTTCAGCTAATGTTGCCTGCTGATTTGTATATAACTTCTTTATTACCTGGACGGGTTTTTTATACACCCTTTGTAATATTTAGGAGATACTAAAATGATATTTTAGTTTTTCCATCTTTTTTTTTTATTTTATTCTTACAGTTTCCATTCAAGCTTTAATTGTAAATTTTGATGTAATTTTTTTATAAATGAATATATGTAAATAAATTTATTGTTTTTATATATATTAAAGCCGTCCCGTGGCCGAGTGGTTAGCGCGCTTGCCTACTGATCTACGGGATCTGGGTTCGAGCCCCGGGTAAGGCATGGATGTATGTATCGGTTTTCTGCTGAGGACCTGCCATCCTCACAGACCTTCTATTATGGCATATAAACTGACAGGCTCCTTGTCGGACCTCTGTGGCAAGCAGCTGTTTGATGGGGTATTTATTTATTTATTTATATTAAACTACACTTCGACTCTCCAAACACATCGATTACGAAACAACTACAAATAAATCTGAGTGGCTCTTTATTTGGGTTAAATGACCAAATCACTAGGACCCCAATAACTTAAACCTCGGTAGAGGAAAGCAGCCTGTTGGTTAAGAAGTAGATAAAAGTCTCCCATCAAGCGTTTTCTTTAAAACAGGATTTATGGTTCTCATATACACGAAAACACAGCTAAATGTCTCATGCGACGAACGGCGGCCTTTCCATGACCAGAGGTGGCCACTTTCTTGCAGAGGGAGCAGCAGGGTTTAGTGTTAAATTCTCAGAGCTGGCAAAATTCGGGTATGGTGACTCGAACCTGGGAATATCAGTTTAATAGTCTTGAACGCTATCGACTGATCAACCATCTCCCAAATCAATTCATTTGGCCTCTTTGAAGTGTGTGCTAATTTTACACTGAACTATTTTGTTTCTTTCATTTATCATTATGTATCTTCACTTATTCAGGATAAATAAAAATATTGCAATAATTATTTGGTACTGCACACGGTACATTTCCACTCTTTTTTTATTCAATGTTATTAATTTTACGAAATGATTGAATTTTGTTTCTATTCTTACCGGTCATACATCGTCCCCCTATTTATATACCATTGATAGGAAGAAACATTTAAGAGTTTCTTGCAGTTTCTGGCTCAGTCAGCAGCGCACCAGGAAAGTAATATATGTAGTTCCCAGGTTCGAGTCCAAATTGTGCCAGCGTTGAAATCTCCGCTAATTCAGTTGGTGAGTTGAGTTGTTTACCCAGACAGATTTGGAGGAGGGGACCCACTCGACAGCTGTTTGGAGACAGATGGTAGACTTCCGTTAAGACCATTCAGCGTGTTCTTCGACGTGCAGAGTGTGTGGCTCTTCTACACACAGAAACAAGACTTTAGTCCCATCCGATGGACGAGGCCTTTCTAATCCTATCGGTATACCCTATTGAAGTGGGTAGGTTGGAGGTTTTGCGGAGACAAATCACAACGCTGGCGCAGGTGGGGACTCGAATCTGGGAACTGCAGATTACGAGTTTGGGACACCATCGACTGTCCCCCCCCCCCCCCCACACACACACATACACATCATTTAGTGAGAAAGAGCACACCTATGGGCTTGAAAAGGTAGCCGTCCATTGGATGGAACTTTAAGCTGTGGAGTCGTGTGCAGGAAAGCTATATCCTGTGCACATCACAGAACACTTTGGATGGTCTTAAAGGGAAACTTCCATGTTTTCTAACAGCTATTCAGTGGGTTTTTACTCTCACAGCTTTTCGAGTCGTTGCGAATTGACCATTTAGCGACCATCCTTGAGAAAGGGAATGCCGATGAGCTGGGAAAGGCGAGGTCAGGGACATAGCGAAAGGACTATGGTTTGTTTGTTTGTTTTTTTTTCGGAGGGGGGGGGATCGGAAATTTTCCAACTCGGAAATCAAATTTTGCAAACTGTGCAAATAAAGTAATGTCTAAAAATTTTCGCTCCGTGGGGACCTTTTTGCGATTTGACTTCCAATTTTCAAGTTTGCCTAGCCATAATTTCACAGAAATTATCCCAATATTAAACATCATATCACTATAGCACTTCTTGTCTGAAATGTAGCAGGTCAGTGTGAATTTTCCCTTGATTTGGCCAACTCTCCTTAATTTCACAAAACCAATCCCAATCCAATCTTTACATCTCTCCTTGTTTGTTAAGTCACTTCAAAATTTTCAAACTCCTCAATATTTTGCCAAGTTTTCTCGATTTGATCAACTATCCTTAATTTCACAAACCCAATCCCAATTACGACGCCTCGACTATATTTCACCGAGTGGATTCGAATTTTGCCAACTGCCCTAGATTTTGCCACCTCGCCATAATTTTACAGAAAAAAAATCCAAATTTTTACATCTCACCTGATTTTTGCAAAGTCACTCTTAAATTTGCCAACTTCCCCAAGATTTGCCAACTCTCCTAGATATTGCGAAGCTGCCTCGATTTTGCCAAAACGCCATAACTTTACAGAAAAAAGATTGCAATTTTTACATCTCACCTGAATTTTCTCAACTCTCCACGATTTTGCCAAGTCACTACGAATTTTGCCAACTCCCCCTAGATTTTGCCAACTCGCCATAATTTTATAGAAAAAAATCGAAATTTTTACATCTCACCTGAATTTTGCCAACTCGCCATAATTTTGTAGAAAAAATCCCAATTTTTACATCTCAACTGAATTTTGCCAACTGCCCCTAGATTTTGCCAACTCCCTAAGTTTTGCCAACTCGCCATAATTTTACAGAAAGAAATCCCAATTTTTACATCTCACCTGAATTTTGCCAACTCCCCACGAATTTGCCAAGTCACTCCGAATTTTGCCAACTTCCCCTAGATTTTGTCAACTCCCTAAGCTTTGCCAAATCGCCATAATTTTACAGAAAAAAAAATCCCAACTTTTACATCTCACCTGAATTTTGCCAAGTCACTCCGAATTTTGCTAACTTCCCCTAGATTTTGGCAACTCGCCATAATTTTCCAGAAAAAAATCCCAATTTTTACATCTCACCTGAATTCTGCCAACTCCCCACGATTTTGCCAAGTCACTCCGAATTTTGCCAACTTCCCTTAGATTTTGCCAACTCACTTGTATTTTACTAAGTGGCTTCGAATTTTGCCAACTGTTCTAAATTTTGCCGTCTCTCCATATTGCAACCCCTTGGCACTCATATTTATGGAAATATTCACTTTCCGCTACACAAGGGGCTAACAACATTGCAATTCAGCTAACCCCCCCCCCCAAACCAATACACCTACCTACCAGCTGCATTGCACCCACATGAATGATACAATTAAACAAACGATACCATGCAAACTACCCGCACTCAACACACCCTTCACTCCCAACGAACTTATCACAGCTATACACCAGGCCAATAAAAAAAGCACACCTTGCCCTGACAACATCACCTATAACACTATAAAAAACTTTGGCACAAAAACACTAAGCACATTGCTTAACATATACAATGAATGCTGGAACTCTCACACCTTCCCCACTGAATGGGAAGATATACACATTATCCCAATTTTGAAACCACATAAACCAGCATCAGAAATTTCTTCTTATCGACCAATTGCATTAACATCATGTATACTCAAAGTTCTAGAAAGAATGGTGCTCTCCAGACTAAAATTCTTCCTCCAACAAACAAATACACTCCCCACTTGCCAAACTGGCTTTAGAGAGCACAGGTCAACCACAGATAATTTCTTTGACATTATCACATCTGCTGAACTAGACTTAAATAAAAAAGGAATTCTTTGTCGTGTCTTCCTTGACCTCACCTCTGCTGTTGATACTGCCTCACACACCAACATACTCTACAAATTACATCAACTAAGCATCACAGGAAACATTTCCTCACACACAGAAAAATTAATGTCAAGCTGGGGACTACCCTATCTGACCCACATAAACTCAACACAGGATTACCACAGGGCAGTGTGGTTTCTCCCACATTATTCAACATCTTACTACATGACCTCCCAACTATTTTAAACAATAAAATCACATGCTCCATCTTTGCAGATGATATAGTGCTCTGGACCTTTGGAACTAACATCAACAGCATACAAACCACATTACAAAATGCAGTCAACCAGGTTCTTGACTTTACTACAAAATGGGGACTTGCCATCTCAGCACCTAAATCTGCGGTCTTACCCATTACACGTAAACACTTACCTTACAATTCACCAAATATTACAATTGACAATTGCACCATTCCCACTGTCACCCATTACAAATATTTAGGGCTAACAATAGACCGTAAGCTTACCTGGAAACAACACATTAATAACATAAAATCCACATGCATTGGAGCATACAACATATTAAATTCCATCACAAGAGTGTCATGGGGGGCCAGCGATAAAGTAATGCTTACTTTCATCAAAGCATTTATCAACTCTAGACTAGAGTATGGCCTCCCAGCACTCAACACTGCTTCAAACAAACAAATCAATAAAATTGAAACTATGCAAACAAGCGCCATCAGACGTGCCCTGGGTCTTAAAGCTGGCTGCCCAAACCTCGCCACTTGGGCAGAAGTTAACATGCCACCTCTAACAATCAAAAGACACCTCCTCTCATGCAAACACTACATCAAACTTAAACACTACAATCCTACTCACCCAGTCATACTTAGAATTGAATCCACCACTAACTCTACTACCACAGCACAAATAACAAAAAAAAACACACTTTACCCCACTTGGCAACAAATTAAACCCTATAAACCCACACAAACACTTCCCTATTGGTTACTTAAAAAACCAAACATTCACCTCACTCTACCACACATCACCAAAAAAAAAAGCTCACCTCCCCATTGAACTAAAAATTGCGGCAGACAACTTAATCACACACTGACCATACAATTTACACTGATAGATCTCATATTCCACACACGACCTCTGGCTCTGTTGCTTTTTACACCCCTTCCACCAAATTCTCTTATGTTATAAAATTAAATCATGCTGAAAATAGCACCTCTTCAGAGCTAGCAGCAATACATATGGCATTAGGCTGGGCCACCCACCTCAACAAACAACACATTAACATAATCACAGACTCAAGGCCTTCATTACAACTCATTAACACACTAACAGTAGATCCATCACAGAACCATTCCCTTTTCCACATACAAAACATAGCACACAACATTATAGACAAGGGATACTACTGGATTCAACATTATAGACAAGGGATACTACTGGATTTTACTGGATTCCCTCCCATTGCAACATCATCCATAATGAGACTGTTGACTCACTTGCTAAACAAGGCCTCACACTCACAACCCCAAATTACCACACTATAAGTACATGCAAACATCACATAAGAGAATACACAAATTTTTTTTATCACACATGGACCAAGAATTGGGTACAACACACTACAGATAAAAACACATTCAGAGCCACAATAGCACCCTCTCCAAACACACTACATCTTAACTACCTATCCAGAAGGGCCCAAACAGCAATACACAGACTCCAAACTGGCAGAGCGAACATCAACAAAGACTTATTTATGATTAGAAAAATACATACTGCATTCTGCCCAAACTGCCAAGTGATAGAGGATATCTCCCGCTACCTACTACATTGTCAAATATACAACACACAAAGACACACCCTCTATCACAAACTTGCTACACTTGGAGTCACCACATTCACCTTACAGACCATCCTAAACCCACCCATACAATGGCAAAATCACATTTCAGGGCCCTGGCCCATTTCATACAAAGTACTGGCAAAATCCTTTAACCTTTCAACTTCCTGCAGATTCTCCATCTCAATATGTGAAATGACTCTCCTCCCTGCAGACACTTCCTACTCAAAAGATCCATTGGACACCAAAAGATCCAGTACAGGGACAAAAAAGAAGCATTTTGGACACATTACTGCACCACCTTATTTCCCTAGTCCAATTGTATTGATGTTTTCAAAAAAAATATATATATATATACATAATTATACTCTGTAACAATAAACTACAACTGCCAAAGTACCCTTTTTCAAAAATGATTACTAGTGGTGGCAAACCATCTGCCTGATCAATTTTCATCACTTTAGTTTTCTCTCTGTTTATAACCAAACCTACTATACTCCCAGTCTCATCAACAGCTCGAATGAAAGAGTTCATCTCATGAACATCATTTGCCAAAAGAGCTAAATCATCAGTATATTCTAAATCAGAAATTTTTAGATCTGCCGACCATTTTAGGCCATCCTTAATTGTAAGAGATTCGGGGCGATTTTGAATATTTACCTTGCACCCTTCTTACCAACTTCCGGCCAACATGGGCCACACAGTGATCACACACGCTACAATTTTCACTCCCAGAAGACTTTTACTCCAAACCTCTCCCCTCCCCACCCCCTTGCCACAAACCTACGACGCAGCACTTCCTTGGCACGAAACTTCAACCACCTCCTTCATTATTAGGCGGCCTGCGGCCAAAAGCCTATTGCCAACATGTAGGGTCGCTAGGACTTCACTGTACTGGTCCCTACTTTTGACGCACACAAAAAAAAAACTTTTTCTCGCGGACCAGATGATAAAGGGGCCGAGGTCCCTTTTACAAAATGGTCCAATTTTTAAAGAAGGATGTTAGACTATGACCTTCTGAGGCCCTAATCTATTCAATTTTAAGAGGGCCCAAAGTCGAAATATATATATATATATAATTTTTCTGATTAAGGTGGAACATTGAAAAATAAACTCGAAATTAATGTAGTGAAAACATTATTCTATCATTGGTAAGCAAAGATAAACAGTATTTGCAAATTAGATTTAATGTTAAAAAAAATTTGGTAATGCAGTATAATTTGAAATACATTTCTTTGAGGCCCCTCATATCGTAAGGCCCTAAGCTGTAGCTTAGTCAGCTTATGCGTAAGTCCGGTTCTGGTTCTCCCGTACCCGGTGCCGAGGCTTACTACCCATTCGACAGACTGTGACCTTTCCAAGCTCATCGGTGTCCACTACTGACCGAGGGGAGTTTTGCGGAGAAAAATCTCATCCCTTACCCAGGCGGACTCGAACCTAGGAACTGCAGATTAGAAGCCTGGCACCCTACCAAATAAACTATCCCTGCCACTGGAAGGAAAGATCCACTGGACAGATGTTAAGAGAAATGTGGTAACCTCTCGTCTATCCCATCGAGCGTGTTCTTTTAACGTGCAGTTGGTATTGCTCTTCCGAATACGGGACTTGATGTTCCATCCGACGGACAGCTGCGTTTCCAAGGCCACCGGTGTCACCTACTGACAAAGGGCTGGGCAAGCGTTTTAACGGAGGGAAAACTCAACGCAAGCTCGGTTAGGATTTGAACCTGGGAACATCATATTATGATCCTGTTGCGCTACAACTGAGTCAATAATAAGCGTCTAAAATTTTTACATTTTAGTGCCATCCAACGATGTTAATTCACACTAATGGACCATTCAGGAAATCAAATTCCTAACATTGCATTATTATTTGTCTAAACAGACGTCTTTTTTTACAGACTTCGATTTTCTAACCACGGTTGTTTATCCTCTGAGTGTTATTTTTTTGCACACAATGGGCTAAATGGCCAGGTCACGAAGACTCCGAAGGGTTAGAAAAGGTTTGAGAGGGGACCCACTGGACAGCTGTTAGCCTCCCACAAGGCCATCCAGCATATTTTTAACTTGCAAGAGATTCTAGTGGAAATGGAGAAAATCTAGAACAGCGGGGGCGCGCATCTGTTAGGGCAGGTTGCGTTTACTTCAATATTTTCTGCTCTGCATTTCGTTTACTTCAATATTTTCTGCTCTGCATTTCGTTTACTTCAATATTTTCTGCTCTGCATTTCGTTTACTTCAATATTTTCTGCTCTGCATTTCGTTTACGTTCATATATTCTGCCCACATGTCTTTGCATACGTTTCTAGTATCCAAAACCAAATCACTTATATATATAGCTTAAAAATGGCAGGCTGAAAATGGGGGTCCCTTAGGCCTTTGTTGCTCAAGAATCAGACAAATCTTTGTAACTAAAAATATAAATCAGGCTCTGTAAATACTGCATGTTCATAAATAAAAGTATACGTTTTCACGATATTTAGTGCATTTTCCCTAATAAAAAGTACACTTTTACCATGTAGGGTCTCTTTAATAAATTGGAGTCAGTAACAAATGTGTCACTTCCGCATGAAATTCAGCTTCAGAAAAAATTATATTTTTCTGTAGAAAAACTGACCTAGTTTAGCAGTCTACAGGGAATATGCCAGACAGGTTAAGAAGCTGATAATTTTTGATTCCATGCAAATGGATTGAGCCTCTAAAAGAACGAATAAACCTGAACAAATAAAAATATTTTTAAAATGAGATTTTTATATAGTTTATTTCATAGCGTTTCATTTTTTCTTTGGAGCCGTTTTCAACAAGTTTTATTCCTTGAGGTAGAGAATTTTTAACAAATTTTTATCTTAAAAAATCGTTCAGGTATCTAATTTTCGAACGATATTAATATGAGTGAAGATTTCAAAATTTTTCCAAGCGGAGAAATGGAAACACTCATAACACTTTAAAAGGTTTCATTTTTTTCCTTGAAATCAACATTTCTCTCACAGGAATGAATTAACATTTTTTAAAAGTACATAAATACAGTAAAATATTATATGAAATAAAAAATTAATAATCTAAGTAGTTTAAAAGTATTCGATATCAGATAATTTTCCTTACCATCATGATTTAAGTAATTGTTGTAGCATTTGCCCCTTGTAATTGGAGCACAGTTAGGATACATAAGCATCTTCTCTGCGTTTCCGATAGAGCTGCTGAATGCCGCATCCCTTGGAATATTATCAACGATTCCCCAGTCAATTTCTCTCCTCAGTTGACTGTGAAGCTCCAATAACTGTGGAAGGAATATATCTACTTATTTACAGCTCTTGTAACATTTTAGACACTAATTTTCATGTAAAATATATCGAAAAATTAAACACAACAAATAAACATCAAGGTCAAACTAAACTTCTGATTTTTATAATTATTATAATAAAAATAACAATGAAGTAAACTTCTTAAAATTCTTACCTTCGAGTGATTGCAATATGATCCACATGTTTCGAACAAAGGCATCTTGTTCTTCCACGAGACACAAGCTACGAATTAATCAGACAGAAACAGTGACCGAAGTCGGAATAACCGAACTGTAGCAAGTAATATTACTGTCGGCCTACTAGCTGCAGGCAAAGTTGACGAGAACCAATGAGACGAGTGTTCATTACTTGACCAATAGAAATGAACAATTGACCAAGCAATATGAATTGGGAAGAGATGACTCAATATCTTTCTCAAGAACATTCCTGACAAAGGGGTAGGGGAGGGAGGATTAAAATAGGGTAAGTCGTTTTCTTAGCGCTTATCGCTGTTTAAGTTCTCTCAATTATCTCTTATAAACCGAAACAAAGCAAAACACAGGAAACGGGTGCAGGAAGAATTATGGCCCGCCCACACTAGGCAACATTTTATGGCAATATTGGGGGACTCACTCTCAATGATATCATAAAAATTCTTTGTTGAAATGACTCGGGCAAAATAAAAAAAGAAATTAATTCAAAAATATTGATATCATATCGCAATCAATGTTATTCTATTTTATTCATCACCATAAGTAAAGTGGGGCGGGGGTGGCTCAGTCGGTAGCACGCCAGGCTCGTATTCTGTAGTTCCCAGGTTCGAGTCCCGGCTGAGTCAGCGTTGAGATTTATCTCCGCAAAATTCCCCGCCCTGCCCACGGTCAGTAGGGGACATCGATGGGTTTGGAAAGGCAGCCGTCCGTCGGACGGGACGTTAAGCCGTTGCACCGTGTGCGGGAGAGCCATTCCCTGTCCACGTTAAAGAACACACTGGATGGCCTTGACGGGAGACTACCATCTGTCTCCTAACAGCTGTTCCAGTGGGTTCCCTCCCCCAACCTTCTGTGAGCCGTCGGGGGCCATGTGACCTGGCCATTTAGCCCATGGTGTGCAAAAAAGTGCCGCTCAGAGGTAAAACAATCCAACCCAACCATAAGTAAAGTCACCAAGTCTTCGCAGTGTGTGTATTAATTTTTTTCAGTTCTAAAAAATATTTGCTTTTGTAGAAATTATTTTTCTCCCCTTAAATTCATTTACTAAAACTGATATTATAAGTATTTTCTTCGCCTCTAATTTTTCGGTTTCATCAAGAAGGTGTTTCCATCATTGTTGATTAGTTTGATGACGCTGATCTATTTTTACAGATGCTTTCCTGTAGAAGAAATTTCCCCGAATACTGTATTTCACACCCAAATTACCACACCTACATAGTTCCTTCTCCGAGTGTTTAAGTGGATCACAAGATTTTGTAACATATTTGGGGATTTCGCCCTGTTGTAATTTCCCTGTTATCTATCTGCACGATTGGAGACTCACCCCTTTTTTCTTCTACTGTGGTTGTTATCTGACTATCACAAATCCCTTTCTTAGAGCGAAAATTTCGGGAAAGGCGGTTAGCACAGCTGTTTCCCAAATTCTTTAGGAATGCATCACTGAGCAGAGTATTTGTTAGGCTTTGTTCGTTGATCATTGAATCATAACGAATCAGAGAAAATAACTTTGTTTTGGGTATTATCGTGACCTTCGTGACAAGATGGCCTGGACAGCTCTGACTGCGGGGGTCGATGAGTCATTCTTTCCGTAGTATGCTACTCCAGTTAGTTCAGTGTGAAGGAGGGGCCGGAAGCTGGTCCCCCACGGTCAGTAGGGACAGCGATGGGCTTGTAAAGACCGCCGTCCTTCGGATGGGACGTTTAGCCGTGGCCTCGTGTGTGGGTCAGCCATACCCTGTGCACGTTAAAGAACACGCTCGCTGGATTGCTTTGACGGGAGGCTACCATTTGTCTCCCAACAGCTGTTCCAGTGGGTCCCCTCCCCAACCTTCTCTGAACCTTCGGGGTCCTTGTGACCTGGTCATTTAGCCCATGGTGTGCAAAACAGTGTAGCTCAGAGGTAAAACAAACCAACAACCCAACTCAGTGTGAAGGAAACAAGTGCCGAATTGTCTGCTTTGTTGCTGCTCTCCAATTTACCTATTCTTCTGTTGCCAGTTATTTTTTGCAATGATTTTAAAAATCAAAATTCTCATCACTTAGAAGTTTCACAGATAATGTTATATTTCATTATCCTTTCAATTCATTATGCCTGATCATTGTTGTGTAACAGAATGTCGGTTACATTACCAAAGTAGAGATACTAATGAATATCAGTTGGTAGCCCGCCAGGTTTGTAATCTGTAACTCCCAGGTTAGGGTCCCATCGGAAGAGGGGGGGGGGGGGAGGACGACGACTCCGTCTGTTGCGTGCCAGGTTTGTAATCTGCAGTTCCAAGGTGTGAGTCCCACTTGGGCCAGCATTTCCTCCGCAAAGCTTTGTCGGATGGAATGTTAAGCTGTGGTCAGGGTTGGGTTGTTTTACCTCTGAGCGGCAATTTTTGCACACCATGGCTAAATGTCCAGGTCACATGGACCCCGAAGGCTCAGAGAAGGTTGGGGGAGGGGACCCACTGGAACAGCTGTTGGGGGACAGATCAAGGCCATCCAGCGTGTTCTTTAACGTGCACAGTGTATGTCTCTCCCGCACACGGGGCCACGGCTTAACGTCCCATCCGACGGACGGTGGCCTTTCCAAGCCGTGGTCAGGAGAACCATACTCTGCACACATTAAAGAAACGCTGGATGTCATTGACGAGAGGCTACCATTTGTCTCCTAACAGCTGAAAGAGGGTCTCCTTTCCCAACCTTCTCTAAGATGCTTTTGACCTGGCCATTTAGTCCATTGTGTGAAAAAAGGTACAGCGCAGAGGTAAAACAACTCAACCCTTCTAAGCCGGTCGTTTAGCCCATTGTGTGCATAATGAGTATGCTCAGATTGGGTTGGGTTGTTTTACCTCTGAGCGGCACATTTTGCACACCATGGGCTAAATGGCCAGGTCACATGGACCCCGAAGGCTCAGAGAAGGTTGGGGGAGGGGACCCACTGGAACAGCTGTTGGGAGACAGATGGTAGCCTCCCGTCAAGGCCATTCAGCGTGTTCTTTAACGTGCACAGGGTATGGCTGTCCCGAACACGGGGCCACGGCTTAACGTCCCATCCGACGGACGGCGGCATTTCCAAGCCCATCGGTGTCCCCTACTGACCGTGGGCAGGGTGGGGAATTTTGCGGAGATAAATCTCAACGCTGAACCTGGGAACTACAGATTACGAGCCTGGCGCTCATAGCGAAGACTCAGATCTGAGAGCATCACATCACAAATTTGACACGTCATCAATTTAATCGAATCCCGCTTCGCTTCCTACCATTATACGACTCCCTGATCAGCACAATAATTACTGATTAAAAATGAATTAACTATTATAAAGATCATAATCAAATCTATTTAAATCTCGGTGTTCAACAATATTTGTTCACTTTCTTCAAAAGTTACGGAAGTTGAAATATTGAACAATATATTATCTTGTTTTATAAAAAAAAATCGTATTTGTTTGATATTGAAATAATCATCAAGAAAATTTCAAAAATCTATATTTATTTTACAAAATGTTTTAAACAATACTTATTATATAATCTTTAATTTCTGAGGTAAATTCTTATATCGCATTACTGTTGGTAAATATTTTAGCTTCCATGACTCTAAATATTGAACGAATATTGTTGAAAATCGATATTTAAGTAGATTTGAATAACTTAGTTTGTTATCATTAGTATCTTTTATTTATTTAATTGTCAATAAATTGTCTAAATTACGTTATTTTTTAAGTTCTTTATACAGTATACTTTAAGAAATCGCCCTTATATTCCCAAAATTCGTTATCACTTTAACGTATAGTAAGAATAAGGCAAAAATTCCCCAATATATTACAAAAATTAGTTAGATTTCTTCATCTCTGAGAAGCACTTTTTTTTAGTGATAAAAACTGTAACAGTAATCAGTTGGTAATGCCTGTTACATACCATTTTGCTATCCGAGAAAGTTTTTTCAAGATAATTTTAATCACTCAGCTACCTATTGAAATCGATACACGGAACCACGGTTTAAGATCCCGTCCGACGGATGGCGGTCTTTTCAAGCTCACCTTTGGCACCCTTTCTCGACGAGGGCAGAACGGAAGTTGGCGCAGAAAATTTTCAACCTATGCACAGTTAGGACTCGAGCCTGACGAGTTAGCGACTGAGCCAACCTCATAACTCAGAAACAATAAGTAGTTCGTGAAGTCAACTAAGTGTCATGAGAGAGATTATTTTAAAAGTACATTTCAAAACTTTTCGTATATGAAAAAATATTGTTTATGAAGTAGAAAAATGGTGTGTTAGTCACATGGGGCCATGCTCGTCCCAGATAATTTTTAAATTTATATTTTTTACTCTGCCACTAAAAATACTAATTTGATGAGCTTTCATTTCAAATATGATAATTAAAGGGGTTTTTTTCTCCCCATTTATTTTTTTTTGGGGGGGGGGGTGAAAGAGGAAGCGTGATTTGAGGTAGTCCACGGCATGGTAGACTTCACAAGCTTTAATTTGATATACAACTTGTTGGAATCGACCACATAACCCTTTTGCCCCCTTTGTGAGAGAAAAAAATGGCAAAATTCGAAATCGCCTAAAATGGTCTTCAGATGAGAAACTTTCATTGAATCGGAAGATATAGCAGAGGAAAAATTACAGAACATTTTCCACCTTTTAGGGAGGGGGGTGGTGAAGAAAAAAAAGAAGAATATTTATAACCTCTAACACTCCCCAGGAGACACGTTTTCAATTCATACAACTCTTTACGTATTGTATTCGCTGGAAAGGTCGAATAAAACTGTTCATTGAGTAATTAAAAAAAAATACTGCTTGAAATACGAAAACAGGATTTTTCTTTTAAATAATAAGTAGAAAACATTATTTTTCAATATAACGGAAGATCGGGTATATTTTAGAATGTACTGAGAAATGCGTACTTGCTTTTACTTGATAAACTTACCAATCTTTGCAGGGGACATGCCCCGGGCAGTAGCTTGGACGACCCCTGTTATTATCCTCGCTTCTCTCTAATTGGTTGAGAGGTAAGCAGTCAGTTGATGCATGTCCACTGTGTCATCTCCGGTCATCTCCCACCCGCTTCCACCTTTGACCCAGGGCTACTCCGCCCCACGTGCTTATCACGTGCAATTTCTCCACGTGGGCACATAGCAGCACAAGATCACAGTAGGAAGCAAAGAACTCCTTTGTAGGAAGGAAGCAGTAGCACTTCTTGGCAGTAGTTCACATCCAATGGTTGCTTTCATCTCTGATATGAATCTCTACCATAAGTGATTCATCAATATTTAGGTAAGTTTCCTAAAATAATTTCTTGTTTTGGTTTATGCGTAATGAATTACTTCTTTGCGGAAATCGTTTAAAATGCATGATTCGGAAAGTCGTATCGTTATTTCCTTTGTTGTCGAAAAGTTTCTGGAACAAAGAAACGAAGATTTCAAACACTGGCAGACGCTCGAGCGCCAAAAGTTGCAGGGATGCCAATATTTGGCGTCTTAGTGATTCCTAACGCTGACTGATGGAAACGTAAATATTTTTCCTGAAGATTTACAAAAAAAAAGGTCTCTTTAAAATATTTGTAAAGCAGCAACAGGAAAAAAAAAAACACTATGCGATTTAAACTAATGAAACATACGTTTAACAATAGCATTAAAAAGAACATTCAACTTAATAGAATTATCACCAACAATAACCTACAAAATCGTATTTTTTAGCACAGAAATAATGACTTTTAGTTATGTTGACCATGTTTTTTTGGAGAAAATAAAGGACAAAGAAATTGTTTCATAAAAAAAGCAGGTTGCATTTATTTATTTCATTAAAACTAAAACGTTCTATAATATTTATTATAAAATATAAGCATATACATAGCATTTTAAACAATCATATTAAAAAATTTTAATTTTGATACTTTTCACAAAGATGAACTTTTTTTAATAAATCAGGTTTGTGTTTTAAAAATTCATAAAACTGTATACAATTCATGTCAAAGTTGTATTTGGTATAAATACATGCTTTCAATGTTTCTATATTTAATTGGATTTTTTCTCTTGTCCACATATTGTTCTCTAATGAAAATACTCGTTCAGTGGGGGCATTAGATCCAGGGAGACATAAGCAAAATTCAACGATTTTTAAAATGATTTTAAAAGATACATGTTTATCTGTGAAATATTTAAAAATTTCAACCCATCTAGGTCGGCAGGGCTCGTCATTTTGTCCCCATTCTTCGATCTTTTCACTGGTGACTAACTTCTAATACACGAAACTTCATCAACTAGTTCGCCGTCATTGATATTTAAGTTCCAGTGACTGGAAATGAACAAAACGCTTTCCTCAATCTTCGCCCACAGAGGGATTTCTCGTAGTAGGACCCATTCAAATGCTTCCATTTCCACCAAAGAGCCCACAGAGGGATTTCTCGTAGTAGGACCCATTCAAATGCTTCCATTTCCACGAAAGAGCCCACAGAGGGATTTCTCGTAGTAGGTCCCATTCAAATGCTTCCATTTCCACCAAAGAGCCCACAGAGGGATTTCTCGTAGTAGGACCCATTCAAATGGTTCCATTTACACGAAAGAGCCCACAGAGGGATTTCTCGTAGTAGGTCCCATTCAAATGCTTCCATTTCCACGAAAGAGCCCACAGAGGGATTTCTCGTAGCAGGACCCATTCAAATACTTCCATTTCCACGAAAGAGCCCACAGAGGGATTTCTCGTAATAGGACCCATTCAAATGCTTCCATTTCCACGAAAGAGCCCACAGAGGGATTTCTCGTAGTAGGACCCATTCAAATACTTCCATTTCCACGAAAGAGCCCACAGAGGGATTTCTCGTAGTAGGACCCATTCAAATGCTTCCATTTCCACGAAAGAGCCCACAGAGGGATTTCTCGTAGTAGGACCCATTCAAATATTTCCATTTCCACGAAACAGCTGTCCCAGTTATTTAAATAATCAATGCAGGTTTGGTAAAATTTATGAATTACATCTTTAAATATGTTGGCATCAATGTTTTTTTTTTAGTATTTATAGGTAAAAACTCTTGATTTTTTTCGTTCAATTAATCTTAGCTTCAATTCTTTTAAATGCATGGAAGCTTCACACATTGAGATTTCTTGTGATTCAATTTTCAAAATATATTGTTGAAATGTTGAAGTTTGGCTGTGAATAAAAAATAACCATGCCTCTGCTAACACATAATTAAAAAAGTTTTTCACAATCGTGGGACATTTTTTCAGTTCCAAAAAGTACGATTTTATCGGCTTAAATAGTTTTAATATTCTCTCTAAAGCTGGTAGAAGAGTTAGTCATCATGTTTTGCTATAACCTAGTAGTTTTTTATATTGAACATCTACATCATCACAAAATCCTTTCAATTTTTTCCACTCTGATTGTGTAGATGTAAAAATGTGAATAAATTTTTACTAATATCACTTCAATATCTACCGGAAGAAAACGAAATGAGTTTCATGTTTCTATGGACCGTTTGCTGCGCGCCAATATTCAATTTTTTTATTTTTTTAATTAGAATATAATTTTTATTCATAAGAGTAAAGAATACAAATACATTTACACTTTGACCCGCAAAGCTAAATAGCTTATTTTAATTTACAAAATAAAGGACAAAATGACCATTTTAGGTAAAAAATAAATCTAAAGGACAGAACAATGAAATAAAGCACTGTCCTCTTAAATAAAGGACGTATGGTCACCGTACTTATAGTGCTTACATCAGATCTTGACAGTTGGAGAAAAGATTATTTTATTATTTATTCATCATCATCATCATCCTCAAGCAGCCATGGACTACGGAGGTCCAACCAGACCGTGCAATTTAGTTCTCCAAGCAAGTCTGTCCTGAGCTATATCTACTGATTATTATTATTAAAATTTATATTCCCAAATTTGTCTCTCCATTGATACCATATGGGGGTATTCCTATTTTAAGTGGCCACTGAGTGCCACTTAAGTAATGGTGCATATACCTACCGAGTGCATATATATATTAAATAACAACTTGAAGAAAAATTCGAAATATTTTTCAATTTTCACGAAACAAGTAGACAAAAGAAATATTATCATATTTACGTTAAAAAAAGGAAGTTTCAAAATCGAAGCATTCTCGGAGTTTTGTTATTTCAATTATATCTAATAATGAAAGAAAAAAAATTTAAATGAAAATTATGCTTTATAAATAACATATTTTTCAGTTATCGAACTATTTTTTAGTTTGAAACATTAATTTTAAACCGAGCATACCCTCCAACTTCAATTATTTGACCCACCTTCACTTTTTCTACATTTGGCCCTATTAGTAAATGACAGAAGAATAATTTTTCATTTATGTCTAAAAACAAGAGAGTTACTTCCCCCCCCCCCTCCCCGGTGTAAGGAGCAGTGCTGTCAGTGAAATATCTTGACCTACCACCACCAATATTTCAAATGTCCATCATAAATAAATCGTTCATAATATTTGTTGCATTTTTTAAAAAAAATCACAGTTAAAGGGTGCAATTGAAGCTATTGGAAAATTTTGAAAATGCGAATGATCATGTTTCATCAATAACTATCCAACCCAAAAGCGATTTTTTAGTTATCTCTCACAGCAAAATATAAGTCTCTTACGCAATATGTAGACGGGCCCTAGTTTTTCGAAAAATTCGTCATTCGGGAAAACTCATTCGAAAAACTAGCCATTCGAAAAAACTCGTCGTTCGAACAATTGACTTTGGAAGAACTGGTTTTCGAGCAATCGATTTTTCAACAATTTACCTAGAGCCGTGGGATCTGCGCGCAGTGGGAGTGAAATAGCAGAAGATACGGTCAGTTGGGGACACCAATGGGCTTGGAAAGAGCTGTCCGTCAGCTAAGACGTTAAGCTGTGATCTTACCTGCGGAAAGTCATATTCTGTGCACATTAAAAAACAGTTTGGTGATCTTGATGGGAGACTATCAATATAGATGCAGATGCAGATACGCATTTAAAAGCTCTCGGCGGATAAAAGATTAAAGCGGCGAATTAAACCTTAAGGCGGATAGCGGATAAAACTCGTATTTGATAAGTTATGCGGAAACGTGAAGGAGACATTATTGTATTTTGATCGCTGACATGAGTGAAAAATCTACTTGAGATAAGTTAAAAGATCTGATTTGAAAATTCAGTGATGATATTGACTCTAAAAAGGAAAAAGTCCTTTGGGATAAAGTCAGAGGTAAAAAATACTTATCCTATGTGAGAGAAGCGATCTTTTTGCTAGCAAAGCAGAATATAAATTCAAAAAATTACTTGGATCTTACGCAGAAAACTGGAATTATTTTTTATCAGTCGTGGAGTAATGTGTCTCAGGCAGGCCATATGGTTCTTGAAAAAGTCCACTTGAAAAGGTAGTGCCTGAAGTTCCTACCAGCATCGGTGACTTCAGCCTTTAGCGGAGGAGGAACAGGTCTTTGCCCCATGCCTGCGATCAGGGGGCTGTTTGATATTGTTGGCACTACCAATCTCAATAAAAGTAATTTCTTTAAAAATCCTACTAATCATTTTCTCTCTGCAGGAACGTGAGGACATTACATAGAGATTATTCTCTTGATGTCCTCATGCAGGAATTCCAGCGCTATAACCTAGATATTCTAGGCTTGCAAGAGACCAGATGGACAGGTAAAGGTGAGATACTTAAAAATAACTTTAAATTTCTCTTTACAGGGAGGGAGGATGGAAAGCATCACCAAGGCGTGGGTCTGCTGCTCAGCAGACATGATAGTGATGCTCTTCTAGGATATGAGTGCATTAATGAAAGGTTTCTTACAGAAAAATTTCAGACAAGCATTAAAGACTTGAATGTTATCTGCTGTTATGCCCCCACTGAGGATTCTGATGAGGATGAGAAGGATATGTTTTACAGACAACTTCAGGATATTTTGAATTCTGTCAAGAAAGGAGATATTACCCTTGGTTCTTGGTGACTTCAATGCCAAAGTTGGTACCGACTCTGACCTTTGGGGAGGAGTAATAGGCCCTTTTGGTATTGGTAGCTGCAATGGCAATGGGCAACGTCTCCTACAGGTAAGTAAACTAAATGGTTTCAGAATAACTAACACATATTACAAACACCGCGACATACATAAATACACATGGGTTTCACCTGATGGGCTGCATAAGAATATGATTGATTATATATTAATTAACAGCAAATGGGCTAGTTCTGTTGGAAATACCAGGGCATATAGGGGAGCTGAAATTGGATCTGACCATTACCTTGTTAAAAGTGTCTTGCAACTTAAACTTAAAAAGTGTTGTGCTAGGGTTAAAAAATTTACCTTTAATACTGAAGCGCTGAAAGACCCAGTTATAGCTAAAGTTTACCATGATAGGTTACTTAGTCATTATGACAGTCATGGTTTGCTTAATACTGAAGTTGAGGAAGAATGGGGCCATTTTAAACAGGCTTTTTAGGAAACTAACAGTACTCTTTTAGGGAAAAAGGAGCAGAGGAGGCAAAATTATTTAAGTGATAAGGCACTTGAGCTTATTTCAGAAAGAAGGAACTGCAGGAATGTCCTTAATCAGTACCCTACTAGTCCTAATAAAAAGCATTACAAAGAACTTAATAAACGTGTAAAGAATCAGTTAGCTACTGATAAGAATCTTTGGCTTGATGGCCTTGCTGACAAAGCTGAGGAAGCAGTTAGACAGCACAACAGCAGAGAGCTGTACCAGATAGTTAATGTTTTGTGTGGTAGAAAACGAACAGGTATACAGGGATTGAAGGATAAACAAGGCAAGGTTATAGAAGGTGAGGATTCTGTCATGGCTAGGTGGGCTGAGCATTTCAGTGATGTTCTAAACAATGTGGTTAGTTCTACTCCCATTGTTTGCAATGATGATAGATGCATTGTTGTCTTTAATGTTGGCCCTATAACACAATCTGAAGTTAGTTTGGCTATTTCTAAACTTAAACTTCATAAATCCCCAGGGGTGGATGAAATTACTACGGAAATGCTTAAAGCTGGGAATGTTTCTGTTACCATTTGGATGACTGAAATTTTGAATAACTTTTATGATAAAGGCATGGTTCCTAAAGATTTTACCAGAGCTATTATTATCCCTATTTTCAAAAAAGGTGATCGCAGTTCTTGTGATAACTATAGGGGTATCAGCCTACTCTCCGTTCCAGGTAAAGTTCTTTCCATGATTGTGCTTAATAGAATTAAGAATCTGGTTGACAGGCAATTGCGTGATGAGCAATGTGGATTCAGAAATGGTAGGGGATGTGTAGATCAGATATTTTCACTTAGGCAGATTCTTGAGAAATGTTTAGAGTTTCAGAAACCTTTGGTTGCTAGCTTTGTTGATTTCAAAAAGGCTTTCGACTCTGTTGATCGTCATAATTTGTGGTTGATTGTGAGATCATATAGTATACCAGACAAGTTAGTTAATATAATGAAAGCTCTCTATAATAACACTGAGTCATGTGTGAGAGTTGGTAAGGCTTGTAGCAATTGGTTTAGCATTACTTCTGGTGTTCGACAAGGGTGCATTTTGTCTCCTTTTCTCTTTAGTTTGGTTGTTGATTATGTTATGCGAAATTCACTTCAAGTTAAAGCTTTTGGCCTTAAATGGGCTGGAGATACGAAAATTTCTGATTTAGATTATGCTGATGATTTAGCCCTTTTGGCAAATGATGTTGATGAGATGAACTCTTTCATTCGAACTGTTGATGAGACTGGTAGTACAGTAGGTTTGGTTATAAACAGAGAGAAAACTAAAGTGATGAAAATTGGTCAGGCAGGTTGTGATTCAGTTAATCTGAATGGTTGCAGTCTTGAGCAGGTGTCACAGTTTAATTACCTTGGGAGCTGCGTAACTGATACTGGTGATGTGCGGCCTGAGATTAACAGACGAATAGGTATTGCTGCCGGGACTTTTAAGAATCTATGGAGATTGTGGAGAAATAGGCGTATACACCTAAAGACTAAAATTAGACTATATAATAGTTTGGTTCTTTCTAGGGTTAGTTATGGTAGTGAAACTTGGACGCTGTGTAAGCAAGATAACAGGAAACTAGGTGCTTTTGGTTCTAGATGCTTACACAGTATCTTGGGTATTAGGTGGTTCAACTTTGTAACTAATGATGAGGTTAGGCAAAGGAGTCTGCAACCTCCTTTAAGCAGCATATTGTGCAGAGAGAGACTCCGCTGGTTTGGCCATGTTGCCCGTATGGATAATTATAGATTGGCGAATAGGGTTATGAACAGTGTGCCTGGAGGCCTCAGAAGGAGGGGGAGACCTAGGATGCGGTGGGCAGACAATGTCAAACAGGACCTTGTTAGAATTGGTGTACAGTGGCCGGATGCAGCAGATGTAGCTCAGGACAGATATGCTTGGAGAATTAAACTGCGCGGTCTGGTTGGACCTCCGTAGCCCATGGCTGCTTGAGGATGATGATGATGATGATGAATGAAAATTTAAGTTCTTGAGATCACGACATTTTAACAAACTTTTCAAATTAAACGTGCAGGTTTCTTGGATTTGGAAAAGCACATTTAAAAACTGAAAGAACGCATATGGTAATATCGTTTTCAAAGATAATGAAGTTTTTCGTTTACCTATTTTCTCACTCTTTAAAGGCTTTAATTCGAACTAATGATGGGGGAAACTGCAAACAGTAGTATTTTATTAGTACTTATACAACAACGAAAAAAAATATTTGTCTTTTATCTTTGAATTTAAAAATTTGCTTTTCCCACACCCCTTTGAGAGAAATGGGAAGGTTATTGCTGCCACCTTGAGACTCGACCACCGAATTTTAAAATTTCTACCATAAGCAGATCGCTTGCAACATTCGTTAAAAGTTTTGTCTTTTTCATATTTAGCTAACTATAACGAGGTAAATTAAAGCTACTTAAGTGTTTGAAATAAATTGTAATACACTGGTTTCCATAAAATAAGGATCAACCATATATATTATGTCAATGGAAAGCTAGCGTCAAAGCACTATAACTTCTAAAATATTTTGTTTTGGAAAATTGTAATAGTAAATATTTAATCAAATATATCAATCTCTTTTCGACAATATTCGTTCAGTGCCGAGTGGTTAGCACTCTCGGCTACTGATGTAAGAGACCTGGGTTCGAGCCACGGGTAAGGCATGGATGTGTGTGTTGTTTTTCTGCTGAGTTCCCGCCATCCTCACAGATCTACTATGGAGTATAAACTGACAGTTTCCTGTCAGAACTCTGTAGCAAGCAGCTGCTTGAGGGAGTATTTATTTTTTTAATTATTTAATAAATTATGGAAGACTGGATATTTAAGAATAATAATGTCAGTCACAAAAATTGCCTTAGAAGTTAGTTAAACCGCCTAGTGGTTAGCACGCTAGGCTACTGAGCTAAGGGTCCTAGGTTCGAGCCCCGGGTAAGGACCGGATGTTGTGTGGTTTTTATGCTGAGTTTCCGCCATCCTGGCAGTTATACTATTGCATATAAACTTATAGGCTCCTGTCAGATCTCTGTGGCAAGCAGCTGCTTGAAGAGGATATTTATTTTATTTATTTTTTACTAATAATAAATTTGTTAAATTAAAAATAATAGAATTTGGGTTTGTATCAAAGTGTTTAGTAAAATAAACATGTACTTTAAAAGTATTTTATTTCACTATTCATCAATTTTTGCACAAGTTTCTAAGACTGACATTGCTATTGTTAAATTGATTCACCCATACAGGTCACCAATACATATTTCCCCCTCAATATTTTTAATAATTTCAAATAAGTTGTTTTTAAATCAGATTTTTTCGACGTTTTCCTTTTAATTAAATTTTTTAAGAATTTTTCCGTAATGATATTTTTCTCATAAACAGGGCACTCGGCGCATTTATTGAAGTCCTCCACTTCTGAGAAGTGATTGTTTTAAAAAAAGTTGATTTCGAGGTGGCTTTTTCCGGGTAGCGTAATGGCCTATGACTAAACAAGCAAGTGTCTCCAGACAACTTTGAAAGGATATCTTATGTTTTCATCACTTCTTAATACTTGAGAATTTCGCCACATCGTAAAATTATAAGTAATGTTTGAAAAACCATAAAAATTAGAGAATTACCAGCCTTTTATTATAAGTGTAATCCCAGAAATGGATGTATTTAAGGCTTTTCTCCCAGTGAGCGAGGTGATTCCGTAAGCACGTTGCAGCCTGTGAAATTGACTCAGGAGCATGAGTGTTCCGGGGAGCGTCACGAGAGAAGTCGCGATAACGTTGTTTACCTCCCCCACTAGGAAAGTGCTTGAAACCTCGCGGTTTCAAGCACTTTCCCAGTTGTGTGGAGGAGTATAAAAACTTATGTGTGTTTGTGTTTGTTGCATTGTGTTTCCAACGTTACCCAATTAAAGATCATTCCTTTAATAAGGAAATGAATGTCGTTATAACCCTAGGTCGTCTCCTCAAGAGAAGACATTTTCTATTTAATTTTGCGAAAAATGAAATAAAGATATTAATTTAATAACTCCATTCTCGGTCAAGCAGGATGCTCTGCTTTGAAGCATTAAGCTATTTTCGAAGTTGATTTGCACACTAATCTGTCTCTAATTCGCCTCTTTCATTATAGTTCACTCTGCTCACTAAATATATACATCATTCACTACCCGTCTATATGGTCACTGCTCACCAGTCTCACTTTCTAAGCATTCTATTCTTCGCTATCTCATTTACCATACTTCTATCTGTCCGGGGCAGCCCCTTCCTTCTGCTCGTTCCGAGTCTACCCACTCCAAAATCTGATTTTTCTCTAAGCTCCTGTCACTCGCTAGTTATTTCAATGTCCCATTCCCCCTAACCTTCTTGTTTTCCATGAAAATGTGCTATGTGAGAGACATCCGTAGACGAACTTAATAATCGTAAATTCCACCCAGAAGATCTGTCTCTGTCCTAGATGTTGATACACTGTTGACAGCGCCCTCTGTGAGAACGGGATTTCTTCTTGATAAGTATAAACAGTGGACAATATTGTTCATATCTATTAACATAATTCTGCAGGGCCGTAGGTACGATTTTTGTGGCGGTGTTTTCCGTGTGAAGTCGCATTTTTGCTGCCTGCATTTATTCTCACCACCAGACAATTCTGCGTCTGACCTTATAAGGGTTTCTGCTTGTCGTTTTTTGCATGCTTTTTTTTTTCAGGTCTCGAGGAGGGAATGTCGTGTTGTTTTCAAAAGGGGGTCCTTGGAAATAAAAAATCGGACCATAACAGACATTATTTTATTTTTTTATTTTTATCAAATATCCTGGAGAGTACGATATAAAAAGGAAGACGTATTGTAAACTTAACTAAACCCTATCCTGCCCTCGGTTATAGGGCAATCCGATGGGCTTTGAAACACAGCCGTCCATTGGATGGAACATTAATCCATGGTCCCGTATACAGAAAAGCCATACCATTTGCACGTTAAAGAACACACATTTTGGCCATCTGTCTTCTAACAGCTGTCCACTTCTTATACAATTTAAATTACGTGATTTCTTTTGCGATCTTCTTAAAATTACCTTAAATCTGATGAAGGATATAAATATATCCGTAATTGCGATAATTGGTCAACTCTTGTGAAGTATGCAGTCAGTTATTCTGATTAGTTTGTGCCATAGTGGGTCACCTTCCTCCATCCTTCTCCGAGCACTCGGGATCCTTATGATCTGGCCATTTAGAACCTTTTATGCAAAAAAAAAGCGCAGCTCAGAAGTAAAAGAACCCATAACTCAATTATACTTTTTTTTAGTAATCTTTGTTGATTTTCTCACTTTAAGTCAAAATTGTTTTATATCACGATTCATCTGCTCCTAGATAATTAATTCATCATAATTTTTTATCGTAATATTTCTGAGTTGATTATCATCATCTCTTTGATCTCAGATGAAATGCTCTTTCAACAGATTTAGGTCAAAAGTGGTAGGACGATAGCGCTCCTCAAGAAATTTCAAACCGTTGCTAGTTAAATAAGCAACATAGTCAGCATTTTAGGGGGCGGGGGTGGCTCAGTCGGTAGCGCGCCAGGCTCGTAATCTGTAGTTCCCAGGTTCGAGTCCCAGCTGGATCAGCGTTGAGATTTATCTCCGCAAAATTCCCCGCCCTGCCCACGGTCAGTAGGGGACACTGATGGGCTTGGAAAGGCCGCTGTCCGTCGTATGGGATGTTAAGCCGTGGCCCCGTGTGCGGGAGAGCCATAACCTGTGCACGTTAAAGAACACGCTGGATAGCCTTGACGGGAGGCTACCATCTGTCTCCCAACAGCTGTTCCAGTGGGTCCCATCTCCCAACCTTCTCTGAACCTTCGGGGTCCACGTGACCTGGCCATTTAGCCCATGGTGTGCAAAAAAAGTGCCTCTCAGATGTAAAACAACAACCCAACCCAGCATTTTAGTGTTCATTCTGTATATTTCGTAGTGACAAAATTGGTCATTTTCAATTCTTGGAGTAGAAACTAGCAATAAATATCTTTAATTAAAGATCGGTTGAAAGTGAAATTGTAATATATACGAATTTATGAGCAGGGCCGTGTCGGAGGTGGGAGCAAGGGGTCATGACCACCCCACCTCTTCAAGAGTGCTAGTAAGAGTAACGAGCAAAATATAATTAGCTATTTGTATTTCATGCATTTTAAGAAACTTTAATGACCTGTAAAACGGAAGGGAAAATGTTATACGGCATTGGAAAACCAGTCTTATTAAACTTTTTTAAATTTTCCAGTTCGATTGTGTTTCGTACCCTCCCGCACCCCTCGTTTTTTCCTAGATTTGAGCCTGATTACGAGGAGAGTTCCATGTTATATGAATATGAAATTTTAAATGTGATTTTATAAATTTAAAAATCTTTTCTACTCAAAAATGGCACATGGAAAAAAAAGTAAAATGTAGATATTAATGAAATTCACCAACATCTAGATTTTAAGCAATATTTGCTTAATATGTAAAGATTTGTTCAAGCTGAAATATTTGACAGCAACTATTTACACTCGTCCTAAACACTGTTTCAAAATGACGTTGTTTATAATTGCCAAAAAAATTATTTCATCCATTTAATCAATCTTCAGTAATTAAAAATAGGCACCATGCACGTTTTGATTATTTTTTCACGTATATTCTCTGTCTCTAAGAAATAAATTTTCCTTTGCATTGATAATTGTGTTACTACTAGAAACAGAGTTCGTGAGTATTTCTAATATTTTTCGTTCCAAATGTCATTCTTTGTATGACAAAATTTAAATGCTAATTATTAATAATATCAGAATAACTGATTAGCGGCATGCATAAATAAATAAAAAATAAATACCCCCTCAAGAAGCTGCTTGCCACAGAGGTCTGACAGGACCCTGTCAGGATGGCAGGACCTCAGCAGAAAAACAACACATACATCCATGCCTTACCCGGGGCTCGAACCAAGGTCCCGTAGATCAGTAGCCAAACACGCTAACCACTCGGCCACATGCATATCTATATATAAATATATATCTAATGATTCGTCAGAGAATTTTTCTCCCCAAATCGGACTTAACAATTGTCGAATTGGTTCTGATCCGGGTGTACCCGATTTCATCTTTAATAGAAGCTGAAAGCTATTACACAAACTTCTAAAATTGCTTTTTTTTTTTAATTTGTTTATTATTCTGTGATCATAGTACAAGCCTTGTCATTTGATGTGACATTAATATTGACATATGATGAATATAATATTGACATTGAAATGTTATATTTATAATATTTAGGAAAAGAAATCAATGACATTAACATAGAAATTTTATTTTACTATCCAGTTCTAATTCAAAAGCGAATTTCATGGCATATGTATAGGATATTTCACATTTCAGTGTTTTTCATTTAGCATTAATCTATTTTGCGCTATAGAAAACCTATATTTCTTTTTACTCCTTCAGCTGGGTCGAGGTTGAGATTTATCTCCGTAAAATTTCCCCGCACCGACGTTGCTCTTGAAAAGGGGCGACGTCCGTCGGATAAGACTTTAAGCCATGTCCCGTGTGCGGGACATGGTTTAAAGTACGACTGTGCTTATTAAAGAACAGGCTTGACAGGGGGGTCCATATTTCTCTCAACGGCTGTTCCAGTGGGTCGCCTCGCTTAACCTTCTGTGACCTGTTCATTTTGCCCATTGTGTGCAAAAAAAGTGCCGGTCAGAAGTTAAACAAACCAACTCTTTTACTTCGGTTATGTATAGTTTCTTTGGGTCTGGGTTGGATTGTTTTACCTTTGAGCGGCACTTTTTGCACACAATGGATTAAATGGCCAGGTCACATCGACCCCGAAGCCTCAGAGAAGGTTGGGGGAGGGGTCCCACTGGGACAGCTTTTAGGAGACAGATGGTAGCCTCCCGTCAAGGCCATCTAGTGTGTTCTTTAACTTGCACAGGGTATGGCTCTCCCACACACGGGTCACGGCTTAACGTCCCATTCAACGGGCGGCGGCCTTTTGAAGCCTATCGGTATCCCCTACTGACCGTGGGCAGGTCGGGGAATTTTGCGGAGATAAATCTCAACGCTGACCCAGCTGGGACTCGAACCTGGGAACTAGCAGATTACGAGCCTGGCGCGCTACCGACTGAGCCACCCCCTCCCCGCCCCTTGGGTCTGAGTAGTTGATTATAGTTAATGACTTAGCGACTAATCATTTCGTGGTAAATTCTTACGACTGGCAACATTGCCGCAAAATGTTCCAGCTTCCACAACTCTTTAAACAGTAAACAAGTATTTCCGAAAAACACGATTTGATGAAATTTTTGAAGATTTTTTCAATTTATTCCCTCTTATGTTTTGCTATAAAAAGCATGTTTTATAGTTAAGACGCCTATAATGTAGCTTTCTAGTTACATGGAAGTGTCCCAAATCTTTGATAATTTAGATAAATTTAAATAATCCGGAAAAAACAAGAAATCCAGAATTCCAGAAAATAAAATAAAAACAAATGCATTTAAATTTGAAAATGAATTTTCTACATAATGAATATTATAAATTACAAGCTATGTATATTAATTTATTACCTAATTACAGTATTGTGCAAATCAGTTGGGACAATAGGAAAATGCAGTAACAAAGAAACAACTAAAATATTTATTTGTTTAATAGTGTCTTCCACCCTCTCAACCATTGATGCCACTAGCTTTCCACACATCTCCTTCACTTCAGGGTCGTGGTACCACACTTTCATGACACTTTCTATCATTTTGGTTTTCGTCGTGCAATCCATCTTAGCTATGCGCGCTTTAATAATGGCCCACAAATTTTCAATGGGGTTTAGACCGGGTGAATTTCCTGGACAGTCCAATACCTTCAAATGTTGCTGGGTAAAGAAGCTCTTAGCAAGCTTAGAATTGTGGCATGGAGCCAGATTCTATTGAAATACCCCATCGCCGTTAGGAAACAGCTTCTGCAGTGTCGGGACCATTTTCGCCTCCAGAACGCCTATGTACTTTTTGCTGTCCATCATTCCTTCAATGGGTTGAAGCGTCTGTTAGATTAGTTTAGACTTGCAGCAGAGGGTTACGTACAAGTTTAGACTTGCAGCAGTTTAGACTCTGCAGCGGAAGGGACTTAGCATTCCTTCGGTTGTCCCAACTAATTCGCACAGTACTGTATTTCTTAAATTTGTTACGAATTTTTATTTATTATCCTTTTTTTTTCTATTAATTTAAAAAACGGCCGTATATAAGGTCGCACTACCGCTTTATGGGTTTAGAGGTCAGCGTGAGGTGTAGAATCCAGCCCTTAATTTGATATGAATCTTGGCTCCATTCTGTTTGAAGAATTATTAACTCTCTGGAAGGTGGCAAGAGATTGGATCGAGTCAAAGAAACATAACATTTCTGAGAACTCCCCCAGACACCAATATTCACGTTTCTAATACTCGTACATCAAGGTTTGACCTTGAAGGACACGTTGGAAATCGAATTTCGTTTTTTTTTCCCCGATATCTAGGCTCCCATTACTTAGAGCGGTGAAAATTTTCACCGCTCTATCATATCTGCATCATAGTTAGAATTAGCGCGATCCCCTATCAGTGAGTCAATCAGTAACTCATAATCCTCCCTATATAATAGATGAGAAACCAGCAAATGTCCGATAGAGCTTAGTCTCAATTTCCAAAAAGAGTTTTAAAACTTGCGAAACTAGATTTCCATTAAAGTGTTGTGTGTGTTGTTCATGATAGAAACTTGTTTTATAAGAAATGAAAGCATAGTTTTTCTTTTTCTCATTTCAGACTGTGAAAAATACCTACCACATTAAAGAACTTCTAAGAAGATGTGCTTTTTTACTTTGAAAGAACCCGATCAACAACTAGTGAATGATTCAACTCGGATGGCTTCTTATAATAACTAAAGCTTATAATCGGGCGTACAAAATATTTCTTCCGTTGCAAAATTTAGTTCTCTAAAATTTTTTACGTGCTCAAATGTTCGATAACTCTGCAATTACCGAGAAATTGTGCGTCCACAAACAAAACCCCAAAAGCACTTTCTGCTGAAAAAAAAAAGAAAAAATTAGATTCTACAAAACACGAAAAATCATCAGCAGGTAGATAAGTGAAAACCTTATTCATCACGCGACAGTATGACACACGTCAAAGACTATTACCATTATATTTATCAAATTGATGATGGTGCTAACAAAAGCCTCTCTAGTAACGCCGGTGCTTTACAAGAAGAGCTTTTTGATTACTACTTTCGAAAACATCATATAGAGTCAAAAGCAAAGGAGAAGTTAACAAAGAATAAACTTCCAAAGATAGAAAGAAAGCTAGCTGAAAAAATCCCTTTGGCAGAGAAAATTCCTTCTACATCGATTACAAGAGTCGACGAGTTTAAGAAGGGAAAAGATGAATTACTGTCAAGGGAAAAGGCTTCAGTAGTAACGAAACCAATCGTCTGCGATGATAATTTTATTTGCATCGTGCCTGTCAAATTTGTCAGAAACAGGTCTATCGAAATTGTTATAAATGGGCCTGTCGAAATTGTTAGAAACGCGGCTGTCGAAATTTTTGGAAACGAGTGTGTCGAAATTCCTGGGTACGGGTATGTCGAATATTTTGGAAGAGGACCTGTCGAATATTTTAGGAAAGTGCCTGTCAGAAGTGGTACAATCTATGTGCATCGCAGCCCATTTAGTTTAACCCATCTGGATCTCTCTCAATCAACGTTTCGAAAATTGGAGGTGGCAACGCAAAAGTTACTGCTTGCCACAGAGGTAAAAAGAGGATCCTTACATGAAAAAGGGAATGATATTAGTTGTGATAAAGACAAGAATCATGCTATTATTGATACACTCGAAAAAGGGAATTCTGTTACCACTGATAAAGCAAATCCTAAGAAGATTAATGATCCACTAGAAAAAGGAAATTATATTAACCATGATAGAGACAAGAATAACTCGACCAATGATCCACTTTTAAAAGGGAACGATATTAGCAGTGAGAAAGACAAGCCTAGCACTACTAATGATCACTTCGAAAAAGGGAATTGTATTACAAGTGACGAAGACAGGCATTACTCTACTAATGTTCCACTCCAAAAAGAAAAGGGCATTAACAATGATGAAGACAAGCGCAACTCTATTAATGATCCACTTCCAAAAGCTAATGATATTATCCTTGATGAGGACAAGCATAACGCGACTAATGATCTACTTAAAAAAGAAAGGGATGTTAAGAGTGATGAAGACAAGCATAATTCGAATGATGAACCATTTGAAAAAAGGAATGATATTAACTGTGAAGATGACGAGCATAACGCGACTAATGATCCACTTGGAAAATGGAATGATGTTAAGAGTTGCTTTTTGGACAATGATTCATCATTTTTACATCAGATGGCGAAATCAGTGTACCTCAGTAAACAGATGACAAGGCGGGAACAATCGCAAGATATAACGAAGGCAGAAGTAGATCAGCAACAAACAGTATCGGTACAATCGCAAGGTATAGTGAATGCTGAAGCAGATCAGCGACTATCGGTAGACCGTCTGGAATGTTCCACGAAATCTGATGCCGAAATTGACAAATTAGGAATCTTACTGAGCATATTTGGCCCTGAATTCTGCTCATCATCCATCCTTCCCGGTGATTTATTGGGGGAGAATGATCATAGTTACAATCCAACGGATGAAAACCGAGAGATTTGTAATCCGTCAGGGAAAGGAACAACGACCGAGACAGACTCTATCGTTCGCAATGCTGAAGCAGATCAGCGACCAACGGTATCAGTACAATCACAAGCTATAGTGAATGCTCATGCAGATCAGCGACCAACAGTATCAGTAGATCGTCTGGAACCTTCCACCAAATCTGATGTCGAAATTGACAAATTAGGAATCTTACTGAGCATATTTGGCCCTGAATTCTGCTCATCATCCATCCTTCCCGGTGATTTATTGGGGGAGAATGATCATAGTTACAATCCAACGGATGAAAACCGAGAGATTAGTAATCCGTCAGGGAAAGGCAAAACGACCGAGTCAGACTCTATCATTCGCACTGAGAAAGAAACTGATTCTAGCAGTGAGGAAGATTTCGTCATGATTTACAAGGAAGATCTATTAAAGTGAAAATGGAATCATTACTTGACAATGTACTTAATATTGCTCTTTAACAGTGCAAATAATACTGGTAGATAATTACTAATTCTTTATTTTGGTGCAAATGTTCTCTATTTTAATGTAATTAAAAGTTTTGCATCTTCTTGAATACATTTTAGAGTAAAACTTTTATTGAATTTCAGTTACTTCGTCTCGTTCGGTTGTAAGAATGAATATTAAAAAGCTACCATTAAAGTTGACAGAAGAAAAATTTCATTAAATGAAGGTTACTTGAAAGTAATCATTTCCCGAGCAGTGGAAAAATGTCCATATTAAGCAAAGGTACAAAAATAAATTGCGAATGACCTAGCTATTTAACGGACGTACATTTCGAACAAGCTGTAGGATTTCAAATAGATATATTTTCAACGAGAAATTTGTTTAGAAATGGTTTGCAATGATTATTTTCTTTTTCAGGTTTAGTCGTTTTAACTTTAGGCTCAATTAGTGTTTATACGGAAAAAGGGTTCTGAATGTTGAGTTTAGGTCAAAGTGCATGTGGTCAAAACACTTCATGAGGTCCGCACGAATTCATTTTGCACCAGGTCACGAAATTAAAAAAAAAAATAAATAAAGCCAGTTCTTCGGGTAATAAAAAAAATCTTAAGACTACGTCTAAATTGCCTTGGCAAAAAATGAAAAACAGTTTTACCTCAGCAGATTTTTTTGTACCCAATGAGGTAAAGTGCCAGATTACGATGAGTCAGAGAAGGGCATCCACCAGACAGATGGAAGCCTCCCATCAAGGCCATCCAGTGTGTTCTTTAACCGGCACAAGTTATGGCTACCCGCACACGGAAACTCGGTTTCACATCCTATCCGACGGACGACAGTCTTTGTAAAGACTCGTCCGTCGGATAGGATGAAGGGATGAGAACCCCTTCGGCGTCTCCTACTGAACGAGGGCAGAGCGGAGAGTTTTGCAGAGATAAATCTCGATTGGTCCACGTGTGCCGTGAACCTAGGAACTGCAGATTACTAGACTAATAGCAACTGAACGCCCGCTCCCCTCCCCCAGAAAGTCGAGGAATGTACATGGGGGAATATATTGATGAAATATGCAGTCTTTATAAGAGAATATTCGTGTTTGAAACATTTTGTTAAATGATTTAGTAACAAAGTTTCGTTGTGCTCAACAGACTTTAAATGTAAGCGCCATTGATAGCGTGGTATTTAACTTCCGTTCATACTTGGATCAGTAAGTCTTCTGTAGTACTGGCATGGGGCAGGGGCGACTCAGTGGGTGGCGCACCAGTCTCGTAATCTGCAATTCCCAGCTGGGCCAGCGTAGAGATTTATCTCCGTTTGGTCAGTTCTCTGAGCCTTCGGATTAGTGAAAACATCGGCTGCTTCAGTATCGCAAGATCTGTTCACCTTTGTTTGTCGAATGATTTGCAAACTCCACGCCGTCATAACAGAAGAAACTGAGTTGCTTAATATTTAGACACATTAGTTCTGTTACTCAATTATTTAATACAATATAACAGTTCAAAATATGAGTACACTTTTGCAATATCCCTATGTATTAAAATTTCATTAGGTTACATAAATTTGCCCTCTCCTACAAAAAGGGGAAACTTGTAAACGTCTGTTATATCTTAATTACTAAGGAGCCGATCAAACATTTATACCGCGGAATTTTATTCTAATTTTCAGAGGAAAGATTCCAAAGACTAATTTTTTTCTTACGTGTTTCCTAGGTTATGTGGTTTTACCTCTGAGCGGCACTTTTTTCCACACAATGGACTAAATGGCCAAGTCACAAGGACCCCGATGGCTCAGAGAAGATTGGGCGAGGACCCACTGGAACAACTGTTGGGGGATTGATGCTAGACTACCGTCAATGCCATCCAGCGTGTCCTTTAACGTGCACAGGTTATGGCTCTCCCACACACTTGACCACGGCTTAACGTCCCATCCGACGGACGACGGCATTGCCAAGTCCATCGTTGACCCCTGCTGACCGTGGGCAGAAGTTTTGTGGAGATAAATTTTAACGCTCACCCTTCTGGGACTCGAACCTGGGAACTGCAGATTACGAGCTGGGCGCTACCAGGGTACCCAGAATGCAGGAACAGCAAGTATTGAATAACAAATCTCCAGAGATAGTGGCGGGAGACAAATTTCAGGGGGAGTTCATCATTTGTCATGATTCCCCTAAAATATTTACGGGGGGAAAGGGCTATAAGGAAATCTCCCTGGGAAAGGGGTGCGCGATAATTGGCAATTACTGACGCTAATTCTAAGCAAAAAAAAATATCACTTTTCGGAAATCTGTGCAATGCGGCAACCTATAAAACAAAGTTCTTTAAAAACCAAGGGAAACGATATTTAAGTAAATTATCTTTAATCCGTCCTGGAAAAAAGATAATTTCTAAACCAATCTATTCTTAATGAAACAATCCAAAACCGTAAGACGGCACTACAGGAAATCAATGGGGTCGCTACTGGGAAAACTATTGCTAATTCTTAATTCGATAAATGGTTAGAGTACTTTCTGTAATCCGACATTTCACTGCAATAGATTTTTTAATGCATCCGTTCTAACCAAATCAAATGAAAGAAAGCACTACAGGAAACAAAACTGTATAGGCTGTCTGAATTCTCATTTATCCGACTCTAATAACACGTATTTCCTAAAATTCACTTTGTTCTAAACGAAACAATGAGAAATCAAAAAATGCATTACAATATATCGAAGCAGCCGATGTTTTCACTAATCCAACTTCATTTGAAACTTTATATTTTAATTTCTGCTCTTTCTCAATGAAGCGGCCGGTATTCTCATTAATCCGATGTGCAATAGAACGAATATTTTTAAACGACCTTTGCCTTTAAACGAAACAATCAAAAACAACTAATACAAAAAACAAACTGCCCACGCTATCTCCTTGATAATCCTACTCCGGTTAAAATTGGCTATAGGATGGGAAACATCCTACAGCCAGTTTTAACCAGTTCCGTTTTTCAAAAGCTATAGAATTTTGTAACTTCTCGATAAACAGACTGGTTGAAACGGATTTTGGTGCTTTATTAATTTTTCTTCCTTCTTCTACAGGAACAATCTGAAATCGGCAAAATTCGGCAGATTTATATCCTTCATAATCCATCTTTATTTAAAAGTATATTTCTGTTCATTCCTGCTCCTTCTAAACGAAACAGTTGGACGTCTAAATAATTCATACGGAAAACTGAAACAGCCGATATTTATACATGTTCTCGAAAATAGTGGATGTTAGAGATTTAAATTTTGGCTGTGATAGCTTCTTGTAGAGTTCATTGTTTGTTTATCATTTCTACGTTCAGAAGAAAACCACTTACAAGAAAATTTCGTTTCACTGAAAATTCGATTAGTGAGAATATAATTCTACACGATTTTGATTTCCTGTGAATGATTTTGGCATTCGATTTTTATGCTCTTAGAAAGCAGCAGGAAAATTATCTGTATCGTTTGGCCGAGTGGTTAGCGTGCCTGGCTACTGATCTAAGAGACCTGGGTTCGAGCCCCGGGAAAGCCATGGCTGTGTCGTTTTCTGCTGAAGGCCTGCTATCCTCTCATACCTACTCTGGCATATAAACTGACAGGCTCCTGTCAGACCTCTGTGGCAAGCAACTGCTTGAGGAGGTATTTATTTTTATTATACAACCTTTGTTCACAGAAGGAAAATAAACATTTCTAATGTTTAGAGAGAGAAAAAACTTACATTTACGAAATAAAGCAATGGTTGATCGAAAACCAAAAATGAGTTTCATTTGGAAAATGCGGGTTGGATTAGGTTGTTTTACCTTTGAACGGTATTTTTTTTTCTGCACACAATTGGCTTGAACAGCCAGGTGACAAAGGCTCAGAATAGGTTTGGAGGAGGGGACCCACTGGACAGATATTAGAAGACAAATGGTAGCCTCTTTAAAGTGCACAGAGTAATGGCTATCTCGTGCATGAGATCACGGCTTAACATTACATCCGACATGACAGTCTTTCTAAGCTCATCAGTGTCTATTACTGATCGAGAGCAAGGCGGTGAATTTTTGCGGAGATAAATCTCAACACCCTGCGAGAAGGGACTCGAACCTGGGAACTGCAGATTACCGACTGAGCAACCCCCACCCCTTTGAAAAAGTGATGACAGATAGAGATATTAATTATATATATATATATCAATATCTCGATTTTCAACAATATTTGTTAAATAATTAATGAGTATCCGTCCATGGCTGAGTGGTTAACGCGCTTGGCTACTGATCACGGGACCTGGGTTCGAGCCCCGAGTAAGGCATCGATGTTTGTGTTGTTTTTCTGCTGAGGTCCTGCCATCATCACAATACTTCTACTATGGCATATACACTGACAGACTCCTGTCCGATATCCGTGGCAAACAGATGTTCGAGGTTTTTTTTGTTTAATGAGTTATCGAAGTTTGAATATTTAAAAATTCTTACACAAACTTAAAATACACAATTATTTTCTTAAACAATTGAGAAAACTTACTACTGAGTCGAAGCAGCTTTAGCTCTCGAATGAAAATTATTTTTTTCCATAATGAAAATAGCGGAACGGGTTGGGTTGTTTTACCTCTGAGCGGCACTTTTTTGCACACAATGGGCTAAAAGGTCAGGTCACATGGACCCCGAAGGCTCAGAAAAGGTTGGGGGAGGGGACCCACTGGAATAGCTGTTGGGAGACAGGTGGTAGCCTCCCGTCAAGGCCATCCAGCGTGTTCTTTAACGTGCACAGGGTATGGCTCTCCCGCACACGGGGCCACGGCTTAACGTCCCATCCGACGGACGGCGGCCTTTATAAGCCCATCGGTGTCCCCTACTGACCGTGGGCAGGGCGGGGAATTTTGCGGAGATAAACCTCAACGCTGACCCAGCTGGGACTCGAACCTGGGAACTACAGATTACGAGCCTGAAGCACCACCGACTGAGCCACCCCCGCCCCTAGCGGAACGGGAAAAAGGTATACACAAACAAATGTAACTTAGTACAACAGAAAGATTCTGCAAACCAAAACGCCAAACATCATATTTCGAGCTTTTACCACCCTTCTCAAAACAACAGTTTTAGTTTTATACACATTTTATAATCTTAAAGCAGTTATACGTTAAAATTAAGAGTCACTGTAATTTTTCGGTAACCCTTTAAGTGATCTCCCAGATTTCTTTTAAAGAGCAAACATTCGTTATCAAGCCATTGATCAGAAATGTAAGAATTTTTCTTTCAACTGATCTAGAGGAATAGTGATGTCCCGTGTCCGAGTGGTTAGCACGCTTGGCTACTGATCTAAGGGACTGGGTTCGAGCCCCGGATTAGGCATGGATGTGTGTGTCGTTTTTCTGCTGAGGTCCTGCCATCCTCTCACATCTACTGTGGCATATAAACTGACAGGCTCCTGTCAGACCTCTGTGGCAAGCAGCTGCTTGAGCGGGTATTTATTAGAGGAATAAACTCCACTCTCGTGAATGAAACCTGACAGACCAGCTGCCAAAGAAAAACATCTTTGTCGATTCTCTGGAGAAGGAGTATTTTCAACTGATGAAGAAACAACTACCATCCAAAAACTTCGCAAAGTCCGGTCCAACTTCCGTTTTCCAAAAAGATCTTTTAATGACTGTTCCAATAACCTTGTCAACAGGAGCAACATAACCAGAACAAATGGGAAATCCAAAAGTAGCAACAACAGGTAAATGGTCGGAACCCAGTTCCTATAAAATATCGATATCCGGAACCCAGTTCCTATAAAATATCGATATCCGGAACCCAGTTCCTATAAAATATGGATATCCGGAACCCCGTTCCTGTAAAATATCGGTCTTCCAAGTCGGTGTTGCTAATAGCCTTACTCTGTTTAGAGTCAAATTTGCTAAAGAAGCCGGTAAAACAAAATCATTTCTACGCCATGTTTCCACGCGGCAAAAAATATCAACTTTACAAATAAAATGCCAAAAAATAGGGAAGAAACTTTTACTCAAAATACCAGCAATATTGAAGAAAAGAAATTGGAATATAAAAATTTAGAGGACAAAATATGTTTGATTTGCTACTGCTGTCTGTTATCAAATTTTTTTAAAAAAAACTTATTTCAGAAATTATAGAGCTTCTTACGTTAGTTTCTCATTGATATATCATAGAGATTGTTTCTTAATTTATGGAGACCATGTAGTTTAGATATGTACCTAAAAACGTTTGATCAAAGCAATTGAAAGAAATGAGCCAGACTCACTAAATTGATCATTGATTTTATGACAGGTTGCCAAGGACTCGTTTTGAAGAAACAGCATTAAAAAAAAAACCTACTGTAGAAAAGCGTAAAATTAAACAACTTAATTTTATAGGTTCCCTTTTATTGCACAGACTTCCGAAAAGGGTTGTTTTGTTTCTTGCTTAGTGCTAATATCAGTATAGATAAACCTCGGTTTACGACCCACGCTGATGATACGTTACAATTTTTGAGAGCTCCTCCTAACAGTCTTTCTCAAGCAATATTGAAGTGGTCTCAAATATTATATGAGGAAAATGGTAGAAAAAAATTGTTTACGTTAAGAATTAAACAGTATATGACTCCACTTGTATTAAGACCATATTTCTTATTCTTTTTGTTATTAAATATATGTATGTATATATATATTTATTTTTTTTGACCCACACTCTTGCGACTTCTCTACATATATAAATATTCCCCCCCCCCCCCCCCTTACGACCGAACTCGCATATACGACCGCATTTCGTGGCCGATGACCTAATTTTGAAGGTTTCCTGCAGTTCGGAGGTTCTTACTAGCGATAAGGAATGCCTTTGCATGCTACAGTTAAATTTATCATCAGAAGAACTTGAAATACTCAACTTAAAACAAATACATCAAATGGCTTTAGCAAAGCTTGCATTTCATAATAAGGACAAATTTGATGTAGTGTTTAATAAATATTTTTCAAGAGCGGTAGTGGCTCAGAATTTTTGCATTCCAAAATCAAGGTTATTCAAAAAATATTATGGATATAGTGGCTTAAAACTATTCAACTCACTACCAGATAAGATGAAAATTATAAATAATAAAATACATTTCTCTAAAGAACGAAAAAATGGTTGTTGAACGGTGGAGATTGAGACTGATTTTTTATTTACTGTATTAATTGATTGCACTGAAATGAGATGTGAATAGTAGTAAATAAATTTATATATTACAGAAGCTGAAATTGCTATTTTTCTGTTCATATATATTATTACTCAGGACTACAGGATATATGTTTTGTAAATATCAACTTGTAAAACTTGACTATGTATTAGCAATGTATTTAAACATTGTGCAAATAAATTGAAAATTGAAAAAAAAGTGGAAATAACTGAAAATAAAGCAGAAAAATTAAATACAATAGATTTACACTATTACCAATTTTACTGGAAGTGCTGCTTTGAGCCTGGTGGGATAAGAATCTGTAACCTCTTAGTATTAAAAAGTCTAAAATTAGCAACAATGCAAGCGCTCTACCTATAATTTCAGACTTACACTACCTAGACAAGAAATAACTAATTATTCATGTATGCCAGTTAAAGTTCAAATTAGGTACTTCGCAATTTCGAAAATAAATATATTATGGGGGGGGGGGATTAATAATTAAGGATGTGAATAAAACTTCAAATCTAGATTTAAAATTCTGAATGATTATTTGTTGAAACATTTATTGAAGTTTCAATACTAAAATGACGTAAATTCTTATGGCTGCTCTAAGTTTTAAATCAACTTCTGATAGGTATTTGGGGTTGGGTTGTTTTAACCTCTGAGCGGTTCTTTTGCACACAATGGGCGCTCGCACACATACCAGTCCTTTAAAGTGCACACGGGGACGTCCCATCCAACGGACGTACTTTTGGAGCAGATAAATATAAACGCTGTCACAGGTAGTATTCGAAACTGAATTACGATTTCGAGCATGACGCGTTACCAAATGAGCCAACCTTTGCCCCCAATGGTATAAACTTTGATATTCAAATCTTTTAAATACTTGATTAGTTCTCGTAAAAAATTCTCTCAGTATTCGTCAATATTTTCTTCTTCTTAGGACTGGCACTGTTACTAATATCCTTTAAATGCTGACTAAATACTTTAATTTCGGGATTAAGATAAAAATCTATATCGTCCATCTTCAGTAAAATTTTTCTTAAGTATTAAAATCCATGACGTATTGATTACCGCTTAAAATCGATTTTTTTTTATCTAAGCAGGTGGTAGGTCTAATCTGCATGCCATTTTAATGATTGATCATAACTTTTACTCTATGATATGATCATCAGACTGGCGATTCTTTATGCTTCACCCATAAGGGCGAATACTACACCCACCAATATTCGTAAGATTCAGGTCTTACAGAACAAGATTTTGAGAACAGTGGATTCCCCCTGGTTTGTCACTAACAGACAACTCGATAAAGACATGGGCATTGACCATATATACACATATAAAACGTACCTCAAAAACATCTTTTTGTGGCTCTAAGCAATAATCCCAATGAGATTATTTCTTCTCTGGTTCTTTACGATCATACTGTTTTGAACAAGTACAAGAGGCCTAAAACGGTAGCGTTCTCTGAGACCTACTCGTTTTAGGTTCTTATACAATTTTACTGCTATTTTTAGCTTATGTTTGCCCTTAGGTGCCCACCTAAGGGTGGTCTATTATATATTTTGTTCTTATTCATACCAAATAAACTTATCTTTATGATGGAGATGGTAAGGGTAAAATTATTACCCAGTACATCAAATATTTCTGCTGAGGTCCTGCCATCCTCTCAGATCTTCTACTGTGGCATATAAACTGACAGGCTCCTGTCAGACCTCTGTGGCAAGCAGCTGCTTGAGGGGGTATTTATTTTATTTAGGCTCCCCACCACGTCAAGGTGGTCCCCTACTGGGGGGTGTTACAAGGATCAAATGATTACAAATACAACTCGGATAGACTTGTGGGATACAAAGAAAGCAGTATCCTGTGCAACCACCATGAGCAGCAATAACCGCTGCTACACGGTTTGCCATTGAGAGGATGAGACGGCGGATGTGTGTTTGGGGATTGTCAGTTCATGCAGTTTCGATACGTAGCCAAAGTTCATCTGTTGTAGCAGCTGCTGATGTCTAGTGATGATGACTAGTCGTCGTGAGATCATTGACCAAACATGTTCAACTGGGGACAGATCCGGTGAACGTGCAGACCAACGCAGAACTGTCACATGATGGCTATCCAGGAATTGTTGGACGATGCATGCCACATATGGTCGGACATTGTCCTGTTGGTAAATGGCACCAGAGAGCCCCTGAAGTTAAGGTAAGACCACAGGCTCCAACACCTCAGTGATGTAACGCTGGCTTTCCAAAGTACCAGTAATGCATACGATCTGCGTGCGTGAGTGGAGTCCAATGGCACCCCATACCATAACACCAGGGACCAGACCTGTATGGCGCTGCATCATGCATCTCACTGAGCCTGTCGCAATGGTACCGTCAGATGCGGATTCGTCCATCATGGTGCTGCATACTGAAGAGGAATTCGTCTGAAAAGACAATGCGATGCCATTTGCACATCCATGGGTTGTTTTACCTCTGAGCGGCACTTTTTTGCACACCATGGGCTAAATGGCCAGGTCACATGGACCCCGAAGGCTCAGAGAAGGTTGGGGGAGGGGACCCACTGGAACAGCTGTTGGGAGACGGATGGTAGCCTCCCGTCAAGGCCATCCAGCATGTTCTTTAAAGTGCACAAGGTGTGGCTCTCCCGCACACGGGGCCACGGCTTAAGGTCCCATCCGACGGACGGCGGCATTTCCAAGCCCATCAGTGTCCCCTACTGACCGTGGACAGGGCGGGGAATTTTGCAGAGATAAATCTCAATGCTGACCCAGCTGGGACTCGAACCTGGGAACTACAGATTACGAGCTTGGCGCGCTACCGATTGAGCCACCCCCGCACATCCATGCATGACGTTCTTGGTAACATTGCAGTCGCATACGGCTGTGTTGTAGAGTCAATGCTAGCCGAAGCAATGGCTGCCTAGCAAAGATGCTCCGATGCTGTAGACGATGTTGGGTTGTTTTTCCTCCGAGCGGCATATTTTTTGCACACCATGGGCTAAATGGCCAGGTCACCTGGACCCCGAAGGCTCAGAGAAGGTTGGGGGAGGGAACACACTGAAACATCTGTTGGGAGGCAAATGGTAGCCTCCCGTCAAGGCCATCCAGCGTGTTCTTTAACGTGCACCCCTACTGATCGTGGGCAGGGCGGGAAATTTTGAGGAAATAAATTTCAATACTGAACCAGCTGGGGCTCGAAACTGGGTTGTTGTTTGGGTTGTTTTACCTCTGAGCGGCACTTTTTTTTTTTTTTTTTGCACACCATGGGCTAATTGGCCAGATCACATGGACCCCGAAGGCTTGGGATCACATGGACCCCGAAGGTTGGGGGAGGGGACAAACTGAAACAGCCGTTGGGAGGCAAATGGTAGCCTCCCGTCAAGGCCATCCAGCGTGTTCTTTAACGTGCACAGGGTATGACTCTCCAGCACAAGGGGCCATGGCTTAACGTCCCATCCGACGGACGGCGGCCTTTCCAAGCCCATCGGTGTCCCCTACTGACCGTGGGCGGGGCGGGAAATTTTGCGGAGATAAATCTCAACGCTGACCCAGCTGGGACTCGAACCTGGGAACTACAGATTTCGAGTCTTTCGCGCTACTGACTGAGTCACCCCCGCCCCTGTAGACGATGTCGAACTGTATTTGCGGACATGGTTGATGTGCAACACACCCTAACTGTTGATCTAAGGTGTTCGATGTGACTGTACGATCATTCATACACATGCGTACGAGACGTCTGTCCTATCGTTCGTTTGTGTGAGAGGGCCATTGAGATCCCTCACGTCAGCGGTGTTCGTTCTTCCTATATCCACTGACACCATATTCTCTTCACTGTGACAGAATTCCGTCCAACAACGAGCACTGATGTCTCGGCATGATAACCCTCCTTCCCGTAATCCCACAATTCTCCCTCGATCAAAGTCGGAAACCTGGTCGTATGGATGCCGTGTTCTTCGAGGGGCTTACTTGATCCTTTAGCGTGCAAGAACTGCGAGCAAACAAAATTCGTGTTTTACACCTGCTCTTTGTAATCTCCTCTTATACCACTACCAGGGGACGTTACTGTCACACATGATGTGCGTATGTGCTGCACTTTGAATCGTTTACATGTTCTCCCATAGGCTACCCATCTTGCATATTTGGGGACAATCTGACGAGTTTTTCCTGGTTTTGCACTTTTAATGGCTAGCAATGTATGTACCAAGATTATTACATAAATGGTCTTTTGAAAACAGGAGCCACAGTTTATTTAAAAGTGAGGACATTTATTTAAAACCAACACTCTCAACTTGTAAAATACATAACGTTAAAATGTAAAAATTGCTCAACAAACTGAGCAAATATTTTCAATTTGCAGCACAATCTCCGATCCATTTTTAGATTTTCTAACTTTTATTTCCCTATCTTACAGAAACAATAGAAGTAAAGAAACACTCTTGAAGGATTTATAATCAAAATACTCGAAATTGCAAAAATTTAATTACAATTGCAGATAATTGTCTCACAAAAGCATTTGACGATCTGATTGCCATGGATCGAAAAGAATTTGATGCAGTCAACTAATTTAACTATTCCCAGTTTAGACAAAAGCCTAAAAATCAACTGCGAAAAAAAAAAAGCAGTCTGATGTTGTATATATTCAGCCAATAGAGCCGTAAATATTATTTTTCCTGTGAATTAAAATGGGATAACTAGAGCAGACCTTAAGGAAAATATATGCAAAGATAACTTGTAGAATAGTCATCGCTCTTTTTCGGACTAGACGAAAGAGTTTTTTTCATCTTTTGGACTAGGCAACAGAAATATGTAGTCTCTTGATCTATTCATCTCCGACATTTGAAACAACTGTCAGATTCTCCTATGTTAAGTTCTGAAATTGCGACTAGAAGGGACGAAATGGTAGGAGAAGACTATGAATCAGAACTCATATATCCTGGAGGGATTTGGTCTAAAAGTCTGGCACATGTCTAAAATAAGATATTTTGGCTTTCTTTGCTGGTGAAACCTCGTCACTTGAGTTTGATCTACTATCTGAACTTTCTCGAGAGGTGTTTCTTGAAATTGTTCCACTTGTAGTACTTGCCGAACTTTCACCTTCAACTCTGGACAATTGAGATGTAATCACCACTGGAGTAGAAACGGATGCAGCTAGTAACCCTGAACTAAGGAAGAGGTTATCAATAGCGACATCGGTTAAAGGACTTTCAGTAAATCTTATGCAAGGAACAACTTGATCTTCTGTTTCTGAAGCATATTCCTCAGGTGGCTGAACAACTCTCATAGCTTGGAGTGAAGGGCGATATTCTCTACTTGGCGAAGGATCCGTTTGTTGGAAACTTGAAACAGTTGTACGGAATTCAGGATGTTCACTGTCAGTTAATGAAGCATATTCTTCCCTATTAACTAGCGATTCGGTGTATGATCCGTGTCCTATCAGAGAGCGTGGTTTTATCTTACTTTTCATGGGTACTGAGCATTTTGCCCCCTTTTCATGTTTTTTGAATGTTGAAGGATTTGGCTCCATTTCGCCTCCCATGGACGTTGAAGGTTTTGCATCCATTTCGCCTTCCTTGGACGTTGAAGGTTTCGGCTCCATTTTGCCTCCCATGGACGTTGAAGGTTTCGGCTCCATTTCGCCTCCCATGGACGTTGAAGGTTTCGGCTCCATTTCGCCTCCCATGGACGTTGAAGGTTTCGGCTCCATTTCGCCTCCCATGGACGTTGAAGGTTTCAGCTCAATTTCGCCTCCCTTGGACGTTGAAGGTTTCAGCTCAATTTCGCCTCCCTTGGACGTTGAAGGTTTCGGCTCCATTTCGCCTTCCTTGGACGTTGAAGTTTTACTTTCTTCTTCACTTGGTTTTCCTTTGGCTTCTGTTTTTCACTAGTAACCAATAGCTGCTTCGAGTTTTCTGAACATTTCTCCTCATATGTTTTCTTCTTCGTCAGAATTATCACCATCTCTTTCAGTTTTCTTTGTCCCCTTTACTAGGTTTGTCGGTCATTTGTAGCATCAATACCTAAAACAAAATAGTTTCCTATATTATTTTATGTACAGTACATTTTTAATTAAATATTATACACTTGCAGAAGACACTTCATTATTTATAGTTCTATGTTGTCAATAGGTAGATCCAGAAATTTTGTTTTTGCCTCTGAGCTACACTTTTTAATCGGCTAAATGGCCAAGTCACAAACACCCCAAGGGCTCGGAGAAGTTTGATGGAAGGGGACCCATTGGATAACTGTTTGGAGATGGAATCCGCCCTCTAAGTGATCCAGCTATTCTTTCACGTGCACAGCATATGACTCTTGCACACGGACACAGCTCTGCATCCCATGAAACGGACAGCGGCCTTTTCAAGTCCGTCGGTGATCCCTTTCTCACCGAGTGAAGGTTGGGAGATGGCGGGAGAAAAAATCTGTAGGCTGGCACAGTTACGAGTCGAACCTGGTAACTGCAAATTACCAGCTAGGCCAAGGTCATCTAGAAGACAACGACATGACAGCGATACTGTGACGTTATCCCTCCAGGGAGAACAGGCGAATGAACTGCGCTGTATAAAAGCAAAGGTGCCCTTCAAGTGCTACAACAAGAAACACTTTTCTCAAACTTTAATTACTACACTTCTAACATTTTAATATTAAATCAGACAAATATTACTCGTAAAAATAACAGAATTAAACTACAGTGGATCCCAAGTCACACTGGGATTCAGGAAAATGAAAGAGTTGACTTAATTGCCAAAAAAGCCCATGACCTTAAGGATATTTCCCCTGTTTATAATTTCTTTTACTCCTTTAAACAAGAACTCAACAAAATAGAATTCATCCTTACAGAAAAATATTTTCTAGCTCAGGCAAGTTGCAGAAATAATTTTAGATACTATTTATCAAATAAAATTAATCATATAGAAAAACTTCCATTCTCTCGGAAGGAAAATAAATTTATTTACAGACTAAAAACTGATACCATCAATCTTAATAAACAAAAATTTCAATTAAAACTTTCAAACTCTCCAAATTGTTTAAACTGTAACTTACCAGAAAATACTATTCATATTTTACTAAATTGCTCTTTATATTCTAGGCAAAGAGCAACTTTTTTCTCGGCATTAAATAAAATTGGAATTGAGGATCTAAATATTCAAAATTTATTAATTCACCCTGAGATATGATGATAAATATATGATATAAAAATAAATATGATATAAAAATTTTAATTTATAAACTCATTCTTCAGTTTATTTTATGCACCCCATTATGGAACAGAATTTAATATATAAAATTGAAACTTTGGAGGATAAAATAAAAATCAAAATATATATATAAAACAAAAAACATTAAAAAAAAGACTAAGAAAAAATAGTATTATTAAATTGAGCACCCTACTCAAAAAAAATTGAAAAAAAACTAAAATCTTAAAAAATGGAAAGAATTAAAAAAAAAATTAATTAAAAAAAAATTTATTTGTTTATTTTGGAAACACCTTTGTTTTGCATTTCGCACAAAACTTTATTTTGAAAGCCTGAATAAGGACATCCCATGCTCTTCTGTAACGTTAAACAACAACATGGACGGATGCAGCTACTAACCCTGAACTAAGGATACTTTACACCTATAAGGCATTTCATCAGAAACATTTAAAATGATGTATCTGCAAACAAAATCTCGCCCCCCCCCTCCTCCTCTCCACCTCAATATTGGAACCTAAAATGTTTTCTAAGAGTTTTAACTATGAAGGGAAAACTATTGTAGGTATTTTTACAACCCAAATTCAGGGATTTGTGAATTTAGTACTTTATATGAAAATACGATTGCATTTTGTTACGATACCTTTTATTAGTACGGTGCTTTGCTCAGTCTGCTGCGCGTAAGATTCGTAATCTAGAATTCCCAGGTTCGAGTCTCGACTACAGCAGCATTTAATTTTTTTTTTTTTTATCTCCGCCAATCCCCCCCCCCCCCTTCTCCACCACCACCACCAAACCAAAAGAAACCGATGTGCTTAGAAAAGCAGTCGATCGTCGGAAGGGGCATTGGGTCGTGACCTCCGTGTGCAGGACAGCCATACCCTGTTCACATTGAAGAACATGCTGGATGACGACGGGAAACTACCATTTGTCTCCTAAAGGTAGGCGTCCACTGGTCAGCAACGGCCGCACGGCATTGCCACTAGGAATTGACGTTTCCTCTGATACCTCGTGCACTTGCAAGGATTTTCCTGCGGAGTTTTACGATTCAGCTAGCTGCGCGCACATCGAAAGTGGGAGTCTCAACGCTAACCCAGCTGGGACTCTAACCTGGGAACTACAGATTACGAGCCTGGCGCGCTACCGACTGAGCCACCCCCGCCCCTGTGTGGCAACAGTGATTAAGGGCTTAACGTCATTAGCAGGCAGGGGAAATGACGTTTGGGATTCTCCCTCTTCAATCCGTGGGCGACATTGCCGGGGCCGATGCCTTCGTTGCTTGCCAGTGAGCGCTGTCTCATAGAGAATGCAGGGGAGAATATTTTAATGCGTGTCTGCCTGCGTCCGTTGCTGTCCAAGCTGTCCAGTGGATCCCTTCTCCCAACTTTCTCTTATTCCTTGGGGTCTTTGCGACATAGCCATTTAGCCCATTGTGTGCAAAACAGTGCTACTCAGAGGGAAAGCAACACAAGACATTCCAGCAGGGATGGCGATCCACTAACACGCGACTCATTTCAAATGTGAATGAAGTATTAGCAGAGCAAACTAAGCATGGCGTCCCAATAAAAACTATTCACACACACACAAGGCGAAAAAATCTTATTTCTAAAATGAGTATAGTTACGTTACCTACAAAATAGGATATTCAATTTCAATTTCTTTAAATTTTGGCAATTTTTACGTATATATCTATACACTACATTATTAGTAGCTTACATATATCAGTTATTTATAAATGCAAAATTCGGAGAAAGGCATAAGAAAAAGTGAAATAAAAAGAAAAGGGAGCAAATAAAACTAAGTTCAATATGTGTGAACAAGGGACATAACCATAAATGGCACCATATAAAATAATTAAAATTATATAAACAGTTGAATACAGTCGATCCATTATTTAATATGTATTAAAAATGCATATTAATGAGAATGCAGTCGACCCATTATTTAATATGTATAAAATTTTATTTAAAAATATTAAAAAATAAGTATTAAAGTAACAAAAAACCCATCTAACACAATTCAATATGTTTAAGATTCATAATTGCTTAAATATTTTTTAAAATGTGCAATAATGCAATCTGCTTTATTTCCTTCTGCAATTTGTTATAGGTACTAATGACTAAATATTCGAAAGATTTAGGAAAAATTTCCCGATTGGCTTCAGGAACAACTAAAGTATTTTCACCACAACGCAAATCATATTTTATATGTAAGAAAATCAGTAATATTAATATAAACAAAAAAAATTAATACCCCCTCAAGCAGCTGCTTGCCACAGAGGTCTGACATCCCACTTGAACACGGCTTAATGTCCCATGCGATGGACGCAGAGCTCGGGTTGTTTTAACCTGAGTGGGGGGTTGTTTTTTGCGCACAATGAGCAAAATGGCCAGGTTAAAAAGACCCCGAAGGCTCAGAAGGCTGGGGAGAGAACCCACTGGACAGCTGTTGGAAGACAGATGGCCTAATATATTAGGTCCAGTCAAGGCCATCCAGCGTATTCTTTAACGTGCACATGGTATGACTCTCCCCGCATATCGGGACTGCGGTTTTACGTCCCATCCGACGGATGGCGGCCTTTCCAAACCCCATCGGTGTCCTCCATTCCGAACAAAAGGATGCTACCGATGTCGATATTCATAGAAGCACATTATTTAAGAAGTTTATTTACAATTTTTATTACACTGGCAAAACAAGGCTTTCTGATTTGTACTTTCGAGTTTGGATTTTTTTACCTCTGAACAGCACTTTACTGCACACAACTGAGTAAATGTCCAGGTCGTAAGGGCCTCGAGGGATCAGAGGTTTGGGGGCAGGGGAACCACTGGTCAGCAATTAGGAGACAGATGATAGTCTCCTTTCAAGGCCATCCAGCGTTTTTTTTTTAACTTGTGCGAGAGAGCTAAACCCTGTGCACGGAGCCAAAGCCTAATGTCCCATCCGACGGATGGCGACATTTCCAGGTCCATTGATGTTCCCTACTGACCGAGGGCAGTGCGAGGGTTTGGCAGAGATAAATCTCAACGATGACCCAGGTGGGACTCGAACCTGGGAACTTCAGGTTACGAACTAGGCGCACTACCAACTGAGCCCACCCCGCCCCTATTCCTTTTGTAGTTAATATGTAATTATTATTGTATTAATATGCTCCTTTGGAGTCAATATAAAATGTCATGTTCCTCCTGATATTAGAAGACTAAATAAATGGTCATAGGAATTAAAAGTTCCTGTTTCCATTGAGAATACAATGTCCGCCATTACCAGATTATTATGAGAATTCACGTTGCCTTAGTGCTATTCAAATGATGGTTCGAGAACGAAATATTTTGTCTCATGGACAAAACATAAAAAAAATAGTCTCGAAAACGAGATATTGTAAACACGAAAAGAACGGCAGAAAACAAAAAGAAATATAATTAGAGTTTTAATAAATTATTTTTAAATGAAATGTTTTACCACTGGAGTAATTTTTTTAAAAGGAAGAAAGGACTGAAATAACCTAGAAGCTATATTAGGCTTGTCCTGTTTTCTCGTACAACTGACAACAACAAGGACATGCCCTCCAATCTTAGTAATCATGTACGCTTACTACGAGACCAGGTAGAAAAAATTCATTTTTTTCTCTCTCTACCTCTGTCTGATCCACTAAGACAAATACTTTTCAGGCAGCTGCTTGTCGCAAATCTCTCACAAACAGCCTGTTACTATAATACGCCATACAGAAGATCTTCAAGGAGATTGGGTTGTTTCACCTCTGAGAGGCACTTTTTTTGCACACCATGGGCTAAATGGCCAGGTCACATGGACCCCGAAGGCTCAGAGAAGGTTGGGGGAGGGGACCCACTGGAACAGCTGTTCGGAGACAGATGGTAGCTTCCCGTCAAGGATATTCAGAGTGTTCTATAACGTGCACAGGTATGGCTCTCCCGCACACGGGGCCACGGCTTAACTTCCATCCGACGGAAGGCGGCCTTTCCAAGCCCATCGGTGACTTCAAGGAGGAGTTTCGGAAGAAAAACACAAGAAACTTCCATGCCTTATACGAGGAAGGTACAGTTGTTCCCGTCCGATCCATTAATTTACCAAAGAAAATGTACTCTTGGAAAATTGAGTAGTTCTGTGCTAACGCCATACACTTTACGGATCGAGTTTCACTTGTGATGGCACTTTTCTTTTTGCACATAATAAACTAAACTGTCAAGTAACGAGGATCCCAAGGTCTCAGGAGCAGATTGAAGGAAAGACTCACTGTACAGCAGACTGAACCCCCCCCCCCCCCCGTCAAGGACATCCAGTGTGTTCTTTAACCTGCACTGGTCATGGTTCTACACAAGAGGACCACGGCTGAACATCCCATGTAATGGCAGTTTTAAGTCCATCATTGTCCCCTTTTTGACATATCCCTGCTCTTGTTTTGAAAACTTTTTTCGTTGATCACCATTTCACTGGCACTAAAGCAAACATGAATGCTTATTAAAAGGGTTCCGATGAAAAATCCGTTAATGGAGGACGTTGTATTCTTCATGGATATAAGAACTTTCAATTCGTATATGACCATTTAGTTTTCTTTTATCAGAAGACACACGATATTTTATATTGACTACAGAAGGAGCATAATATTACACATTAGCTATAAAAGCTGTATAGGATTTAAAAAAAAATGTATTAGGGATAAGCAATACTGGAAAAAAATTTGTATTACAACCATAAATGTACGGAAATTCCTGTTTTGTCCGCTGTACGGCAGAGAATTACGACTTCGAGTTGTAAAGAACTCAGGTTACCAAATTTTAATTTCTATTGCCACATGCCCATTTACACAATGAGCAAGAACTTTCCTAAATACCATTTAGAGTTTTAGCGCAGATAAATCTCAACACAGGATCTGGTATAACGAGCCTGGCACGCTATAGATTGCACAATCCATCACCTTCTCTGGATTATGGAGATTATGTTACAACCTTATTTGCTTCATGGGATAGCTCATCATCCTCAAGCAGCCATGGACTACGGAGGTCCAACCAGACCGTGCAATTTAGTTCTCCAAGCAAGTCTGTCCTGAACTACATCTACTGCATCTGGCCACTGCACCCCAATTCTAACAAGGTCCTGTTTGACATTGTCTGCCCACCGCAGCCTAGGTCTCCCCTCTTTCTGAGGCCTTTAGGCACACTGTTCATAACCCTATTCACCAATCTATTATTCATACGGGCAATAGGGCCAAACCTCAGTCTTTCTCTTAATTGATGAGCTAGTTACGATTGCCATTGTCAGTTTATTAACCCCTCCCCAACTCTATAGTTTGTTTCTTTAAACAACTCTCTTGGAATATTACCTTCCCTCTGAAAAATGAAATACCTTTCGGGATTTCAAATCTTGGGGAATAATCCCAAGATTGATTCAATTTATTCCTTTTACCAAAAAGAGGTAATTTTTGTTTTGAACTTTTTCAAGAATTTTTAATTACATCAATCCTACAGATATAACGCTACAGATATTAATGTAAATACAAGTTATGTCATGAATTTAGATAATATACTAATTTCGAGTTAAAACAGTAATTAAATGCATTCATTGCTTACCTCTGAAAAGGGAGTCAAAATATTAGTGACGCTAAAAGTTACAATTGAACAGATTTACTCTTAAAATTGAACACTACAGAGTTAAAATTCAACATCACACAGTTAAAACTCAACAGTACACAGTTAAAATTCTACTACTCAGTAAAAAATTGAACTACACGTAGAGTGTTACCCTCCAAACAGAGACTTTTATTGTGTTGCCATCTAAAACGATCATTATTTTGCATCCGAAGCCTGCGTAAAATATTGCAAAGATGCCAGAGACCTCCAAACATTTTCCCCAAAATTAAAGACTGAACTTCAAGTAGGGTTAAAGATGACTGCTTCTACGTTTCGATATTTCGATGGAGGTTATCCACCTTTTTTGTTTAACAATTTCGCAATCATTAAGAAGCTGATGGATCGAGGATGGCTCAGTCAGTGACGCGCAGGTTTTAACCTGATTTTCTCATTTCGATTCCCAACTCTGGCTAGCTTTTAGATTTATCTTCTCTCTGTCCATTCGCTCTCTCAAACTTACAGGCCATTTAGCACGTTCTTAACGTTCATAGAATAGAGCTCTCGTGTACACGTGGGCCATGGTTTGACGTCCCATTAAAGGCTGGATCAAGAGGGATAGCCATGTTTCCCTACCTTTGAGAATGCTAGTAAGGGTTAGGAAGGCAAAAACAAAAATATCAATTTTGTGAATATTTCATGAAGGCCTATAAAATGGAGGGAAAAGTATTACACTGCAATGAAATCCAGTCTCTTGGCACCTGAAAAAAGTAAGAGGGGCGGGAGCTTTTAGTTTTTTTCAGGCTCAATTTTTTCACTTGCCCCCCCCCCAAAAAAAAAAATTTCTATATTTGTGCCTAGTCCCATCCAGCGAACAATGGTCTTCCCATGCCCAGTGATGGCCTATATCCTGAGAACTCAGAACACCTGTCTCTGTACCGATTAAGCCAATCCTAGTTCCGGTTCTTAGGGTGCTGTTATTTTTATAACAGTTTGTTAGGGGCGGGGGTGGCTCAGTCGGTAGCGCGCCAGGCTCGTAATCTGCAGTTCCCAGGTTCGAGTCCCAGCTGGGTCAGCGTTGAGATTTATCTCCGCAAAATTCTCCGCCCTGCCCACGGTCAATAGGGGACACCGGTGGGCTTGGAAAGGCCGCCGTCCGTCGGATGGGACGTTAAGCCGTGTCCCAGTGTGCGGGAGAGCCATACCCTGTGCACGTTAAAGAACACGCTGGATGGCCTTGACAAACAAATGGTGCCACCTCAGGTGGAAAAGAAATTGGCAAACTCATCGGTCAAGCGAGTGGGTGCAGACGGAAAAGCTACGCCGGCACCCACAAAAAAGTCCAAAACGACCAAAACCAATGGCGAACTGTCCTCCGCATCGCCACGAACGGATTTTTTAAAGGACTCGGTCAAAAAAGAGTCAATTATTGAAACTGTGCCTCCGGAAATGGACTCTGAATCCATCTCGGCCTCAGAGTTACTTGAGGGAAGCATGAAAAATTCTCTCGAAGCGGTTATGCTGTCGGATTCAGACAGCGATAACCCGAACGTCTGAGTGAGCTTCTGTTTTTGTATTTGGTAGCACTGGGCGTTTTTTCGCCCTGTTTGATTTTTGTTTTTTCTGATGTGTTTTGTCCCTCTGCTCTCCTGTCGATGGGGCCACAACTTCGGCTTGCGACACTCAACGTGCAAGGCGTCAGAGCGCCTGGTAAACAAAACTGGATCCGTGGATATATTGAGAACAATAATTTGGACTTTTTTTTTGCAAGAAACACATTTGGACTCCGCTTGCTGGGCCAAACACCTTTTAAAGAAGGACAAACACAAATCTTATTTTTCCTTCGGTGATAGTAATGCAAGAGGCGTCGCTATCATAGCAAACCACAAAAGTGGGCCTCGAGAGGCAGAAAAAGAACTGATTGCAAAAGCAGGATATGAGAGGCAAGAGAGCTAAAGTGTATAGCTTTCTGAAGAGAAAACCATCAGTTTAGGTCGTTTGAAAGAGTTAAGGTTTTCATGATTATAATCAAACAGTTTCGATATAATATCGTTTGGGTTTTTCTAGAATGCATCATAAAAGTTTTTAGAGATAAACTTGATATAACTAAAAATATGATCAATACCCAAATCTTTGTGCAATTGCTTGTTGGTAATAAACTATGGAGCATTAACTGCAGATCTTAATATTTTGTTTTGTAAAGTCTGAATCTTTTTAATGTTCGTAGCTGAAGTATTCGCCCATATTGGGGATGCATAAAGTATTATAGGACGGATGACCGTATTGTATAACGTAAGCTTGTGGCGATCAATAGCACTGAATTTCTTCCTATAAGAGGACCAATTGGAATCGTACAGCGTTAACTTTGGAAATTATGTCCTGCACATGATTCCACTTGATTTTTGTGATCTTTTCACTATTTTGCTGTTTAGTCTGTAATATTACCTTGCAAGAGTTTGCAGCTAGCGGAACATATATAGTTGGAATTAGGTTTCATCCAACCACATGTGTGTTCACAATGAACTGTCGATGAATATTGTAGCATATCATCCTTATTCAACTTTTCGATGTGTAATGATAGAAATTTCCACTGTTGCAGAAATGGAAAACAAATTTTCTTAGAGGAACACAGAACTCAGAGTTGTGAAAACGGGATACCAATCGGACATAGGTAAGTGGAAAGACGTTTTTCACACTTTCTTATTTTCGATTAGTATCTTGGCTTCAGAATTGCGACTTTGTTTCCGATTTATATCGTCTATTGTATCTTACTGTACCCATTGCTGTGTTTTGGCTATGACCAAGGCCTGTGATCTAGGGTGGATGGGGAGGAGACCCACTGAATCTCGAGAATGCTAGTAAACGTACTGGAGGCAAAAAAATAGTTTGTGCTGTTTTATCACTGAGCGGCACTTTTTGCACAGCATGGGCTAAATGGCCAGGTCACATGGACCCCGAAGGCTCAGAGAAGATTGGGGGAGGAGACCCACTGGAATAGCTGTTGGGAGACAGGTGGTAGCCTCCCGTCAAGGCCATCTAGCGTGTCCTTTAATGTGCACAGGGGATGGCTCTCCCGCACACGGAGCCACGGCTTAACGTCCCATCCGACGGACGGCGGCCTTTCCAAGCCCATCGGTGTCCCCTACTGACCGTGGGCAGGGCGGGGAATTTTGCGGAGATAAATCTCAACGCCGACCCAGCTGGGACTCGAACCTGGGAACTACAGTTTACGAGCCTGGCGCGCTACCGACTGAGCCACATCCGCCCCCAAAAAAATAAGTAAAGCATTGCATATTTATTGAAAAATGCAACAAATATGCACGACCTCTGAAACCGGCGGGGGGGGGGGGAATGTTATACTGGAATGGAAATCCAGTAAAAGAGGAAGGTGGGAAGCTTTACCTTTCTTAATGGCTGAGTGACTGATTCAAAAATAATCCATTAAACTACCGAAAACTAAGACCAGTTTCTCTTCGGATTGTTAATAAGTTATTTAACACAATCCTCTGTCTCAGAGCTCAGGTTGCTTTACCTCTGAGTGACACTTTTGTGCACATAATGGATTAAATGACCAGGCCACAAAAGTCTCAGAAGTTCAGAGTTGGATAACAGAAGAGGATTCACTGGACAGTTATTGGGAGACAGATGGGAACCCTTCCTTCTAAACCATCCAGTGTGTTCTTTAACGTGCACTGAGTATGGCTTTTCTGCACACGGCTTTACGTTCAATCCGACGAACGCGGCATTTCCCAGCCCATCGGAGTACCCTTTTTGACCAAGAGCAAGGTGGAGGTTCGCGGCAATTGATCTTAACTCCGACACAGGTGGGACTCAAACTTGGAATATTAAAAGATTTGGTGCAGATTACAAGCCTGGCCTGCTACAGAGGCTCTTAACACAAAATGTTGATTGCCTTGCCAACACTGTGCAGACGGCTGAGAATTCAAAAATTTTACAAATTGACTAATCTCATCGCTTGCTGATAGTCTTATTGCACGTTTATTTTTTTTGGTTGCAGATAAAAAAAATAAGAGATAAGTAATATACCATTTCAAACACCCTGATGAACTGAACTCATTTTACTACATTTCAGTACGTCGGATGAAATGTTAAACCGTGACTCCACGTGCAGGAGAGCTACACTCTGAAAGCTAAAGAACACGTTCACGAGATCCCTTCCCACTGAACAGTTCCCGTCTGAGCCCATAAGATCATTGAGACTTTGGCATTTAGAACATTCTACGCAAAAAGTGCCGTTTAAAGGTAAAGCAATCCAACGCCATTTCTGTTAATACGGATCCCCCCCATCACCACCATCTTTAATTGAGCCTTGAAAGTTCGAAAATGATTAAAGGGGAGCGTTGTATTCTTTCCCCTCCTCGCATAAACGCACATATTCAGTATAGAAATAAGTGCATTTGCAAATTTTAGATTGAGAAATTGTTCCCATCAATTCCAGTGTACTATTATCCCATTGTTACTAAATGAGACGACCAACACAAAATTAACATTTTTAGAAAAGGAAACTACAAATTGAATTCCAGTACACATCTAGATCTGAGAATCAATTAGATTTACTGAAATGCAGGAATAAACTATTTGCAATTACACATCAGTAACTATTTTTTCCAGTCTTAACTCGAGTTGAGGATCTTGCTCGTTTATTTTTATTGTAAACCGTGCATTAAAATTTCGATTAAAAGAGCGCGCGTTTTGAAATTTTCCTTCCCCCCCCCCTCACTCGTCATATTCAGTACAGCCATTTTAATACTCGAAAATTTATGAAAAATCGTTAAAGGCTGAAGATTATAGTAGAAGCTTTAATATCTAATCATATTTTTAAAAACACATTCAACTTTCTGTAACTATAGTCACTACTGTACATGTTAGAAGATTCTTCTCTAGAGTTATTTCTGAAATTAAAACCATCTTTCGAAGTGTGACTAAAAGACCAAAAATACCGCGAATATCTACTTTTGAAAGTTACTAATATCGTAGGTGGTAAGAGACAGATTGTGTAGTTCTCACAGATCGACTCATTCACCTGTTATCTATAGATCTGTCGAATCATCAACTGCGCAGTCTTAGTCTCACAAATCCCCTCACTAAGCCACTAGAGTTGGGCTGGAATTCAGATCTTTCGCAGACTTTATTTCAGTAGAATTTTCCACAAGTTGCTCCTTTGGGTGTACTCTATGAACGGAGTCTCGATGGACCATATAAATTATATGTTCTATTGGCATTTCTTCAGTTTTACTGTTCGAATCTTCTGCTTCGCTGTTAGCGTTTTGAGTTCCACGAAGTTTATATCTCTCATAGTAATTATTAATGGCCATTGTGGCCCTTGTTACGTCGTTGTCTCTATCGAGAATATCTGCAGTTCCGAATATAAATCCGGTTGTTACAATTGCACTGCTGACAACGGCTAAACCTTTTCGAAGTCCTCCAGAATTCATCTTTCGATTGGAAACACCTATTTAAAAAAGGAAACTATTAGACGTGCATTACACTAATCGGCACATAACAGTATTGCTTGCATGTAATTAAAATTGGTAATACCAGTTTTAATTAAAAAACCCACTGTTTCATCGAATTGGTCTTATACAACTAAGGTTGTTTTACCTCAGAGGGTTTTTTTTTTTCTCTTCTACACAATGGCTAAGTCAGGGACCCCGAAGGCCCCGGAGAAAAATCGAGACCCAATGAACAGCTGTTTGGGAAACTAATGGTAACCTCCAGTTAAACCAATCCAGAGTGTTCTTGAACATTCACAGGATATTGATCTCCCGAGCACTGCTTAATGTTACATCCAACAGCCTTTCCAAGCTCACCGGTGTCCCCTACCGATCATGGGAGCTGCGGAGAAAGGTCTTCATCGTGGCCTAGGTGAGACTAACCTGGGAACTGAAGAGAGATCTTGCCGAGCTGCCTACAGAGCCTTCCCCCCCCCCCTTATACACACACACACACACACACACACACACACACAAATAGTAAGTGTTAATCTTAAACTCATTCGGTTAACAACTATCTAGTCGTATAGGGTAATAAGTTTATTTTTTTCATAAACTTTTCCAAAGGGTAAAAAAAAAAGGTACTTAATACAGAGTTTCAAACATCCAGAACTTTGCCTAGTTCCATTTTTCTCTATCAGTCGTAATAAAAATCCCATTTCCGCTTAAGGCAGCGCTTTAAATTACATTGTTAATCTGTTAGTTTTTTAACGGTAGAAGTAATCAGAGTTTAGTGAAATCCTTACTTAAGAGTTTCGACAAGAGTTAAAAAAATTCAGACATCTGCTAAACAGCTTTTAACTATTCCGAATTCAGTGTTTGAGAGGTGGGTAAAGAATAAGGATTTTGCTATTTTCACCCACCGGATATTTCAACTTCCTCTGAAGTTCTTGTACCGTAAAAGACAACTCTGCTCAACACGGAATGCAATCTCCTAACAGCTGTTCAGAGAGTTTCTTCCTCAGTCTCGGACAGCGTTTCCCACTGCATAGTTCCCGTCTGAGCCTTTAGGGTTATCGAGACTTTTGCATTTGGAACATTCTACACAAAAATGGAGCCGTTTAAAGGTAAAGCAATCCGGCTCCATTTCAGTTAACACGGAGTCCCACTCCTCACTATCTTGAACTGAGCCTGTGAATAGTTAAATCCTTGAAAGTTCGAAAGTGATTAAAAGGGAGCATTGCATTCTCTTTCTTCTCCTATCCCCCACCCCCGTCGCATAAGCGCACATATAGAAAGTGCATTTGCAAAAAAATTTATCTAAATTTTTCTCTGCAGTCGCACTGTTCTATAAACTCTGAATTTGATTTTCAGTAGATTTAAATTCGTCCACTTTATTTTTCCCCCTATAAGCCATTTATCTGGTCAATATGATTGACCATTTTCCTCAGAGTTCAGTGACCGCCACAAAATTGGCTAGTTTTCCTTCCACATGCCTGTCCATTTTCCACAATGGAAGAAAACACTAGTGTCATCGTTTAAAAGGTAATTAAAATAGTATGTCAATGTTTTATATATATATATAAAAGCGTAAAATAATGTTTACAGACACTAACATTTAACTGAAAGTTTTATTAAAAAACAACCACGGAAGTACTAGTCACATACAAAATTTTTAGGAGACTAAATTCTATCGACCTCTATTATACAGAGAGGTCGAAGAGTCTTACCAAACTTCTTAATTTGTTTTAAGACTTTTAGGAGTCCCATCTCAAAGTATAAAAAGCAAGAACATTCTTATTCTACAAGAAGTGAACATTAATATTTTATGTTTAACAATCTCTTTACTTTTTCCTTAAACAATCTTTAAAAAACAAATCATACTCTATTGGAAAAATTCCGCAGACAGACGGGAGTTCAACCCACATATCTCCAGAAACGGGTCCAACTCCCATATGCCAGCGGAGTTTTTTCCGCAAAAAATTCGATTTATAGACGTTAAAAAAGGTCAACAGGTAAAGTTTCAATTATCATTTATGTTTAAATCTTTAAAATTGTTGGAGTTAAACAGCTAAAAATAAGTCAGAATGATTCTTCCAACTCCGACAGTGCCTATCAATTTAAAATGCCTACATAACGTAGTTTTGTCGTCGTTCCCCCTCCCCCCCCAACCCACCTGAATATAAGTCATCTGTCAAAGTCGTTTATTCTGAAAGAAGCTTCAGAATTTCAGTAGTTAAACGCTTCTTGGACTGCGTTGTGGAATAACAGGGGAGTCTACACCACGCTGCTCGGCTCTTTCTTCTCTTGGTGGAACCACAGCATATTCTTCAACTATCACACGAAGATGAGGTTCATTTGGTGGTGGTGCTGCTGCTGCTGCTTCTTGTTCCTCTTCATTTTGCTCCTGTGGTTCGAGTCGTGCACCTAGTTCTTGAAGATGAATTATTTCATTTTGTGCTCTGCTGGCACATTGATTCCTTCGCTGTTTAAATTTGTCGTAGATGATACGAAAGCCTGCAACGCTCAATGTTACACCAATCATCACCGTTCCGTAGCCCTGGTTATGCTTATGTAGAATCTCGGCAACTCCAAATCCGATTACAGATGGCCCGATAATGCCACCCACAGCAAGAGCGAGGTATTCTCTATATCTTTTAAAATTCATTTTTTTGTTGGATGTACCTGTTAAAAGGAGAATTCTATTAGTGGAGAGAAAGCAATTTCAGCATTTTTGTCGTTTAGGATGCGATAAAAAAAAAAATTGCATCTAGCTTATTTGTAAGCAATTAACTCCATAATGTCTTTCAGAATTTTTGAATATTAACCGTATGTTTTAATATTACAAAATGTAAAATTTTAATAGCAGTCTTGGAAAGTTGATATTCAATAATTATACAAGTCTGGTAAGTAGGAAATTCTGCATTTGAAACTATTCAAGTATCGCAGGACCAAGGGGTTGGGTTGTTTTACCTCTGAGCGGCACTTTTTTGCACACCATGTGCTAAATGATCAGGTCACATGGACCCCGAAGGCTGAGAAGGTTGGGGAGGGGACCCACTGGAACAGCTGTTGGGAGACAGATGGTAGCCTCCCGTCAAGGCCATCCAGCGTGTTCTTTAACGTGAACAGGGTATGGCTCTCCCGCACACGGGGCCACGGCTTAACGTCCCATCTGACGGACGGCGGCCTTTCCAAGCCCATCGGTGTCCCCTATTGACCGTGGGCAGGGCGGGGAATTTTGCGGAGATAAATCTCAACGCTGACCCAGCTGGGACTCGAACCTGGGAACTACAGATTACGAACATGGCGCGCTACCGACTGAGCCACCCCCGCCCCCAAGGACCAAGGTTGAGACCTTAGAAATTAGAAGGCTAACTTACAAAACAAGGCCGGTGCAAGGAGATAATGGAATTATGTGCCGTTTATAGTGCCAAACTTTTAAATGATAAAAGTTGGACGATGCTGGAACAGCAAAAAAATTTGCAAGTTTGTTTACTTTAATTTTTTGCAAATTAAGTACATTAACCTTTTCAGTGGCAAACCGAAAAACCTCCAGACCTGTGTTCAGTTCACGAACGGGGTTTCCGAGCAACCTATTGTTACCATAGGATTGAAAAAACCTATTTTTACATTAGCCCCTTAGTATTTAGCCCAAAGCCTAACCATAGGTCCGCCAACTAAAGATTCTCGCCACAAAACAAGTAGAGAAACTACTTCAACTAGTACACATTCATCCTCAAACTTGAACTTACGACATTTTATTCAACAAACAGTAGCAACGTAAAATAGGCTAATATTAATGCACCGCCGATCAACATAAGCCCCATTGAACAACGAGACTAAATACATTCCCAGCATCATTCCAACCGCCATTATTTATCTTAACACTAGTATTAATGCAAGATATCTACCTACATTTACCGAACCTTTTCAATAATTTAAGATCCATATTCAACTACCACAAAAATATAAATACTTGTGACAATTCCATAACTAAAAAATATAACCAGTCAACTGTGACGCAACTCCAAAACGGTAAAAATGGGGTTCTTTCGATCCATTTTAAAATATGTTCACCTCTTGTTACATTCCTCTCAAACCCACCACAAATTGCAACTACTAAAGCAAACTCCCATAAAAACTAGTTGTCACTAGTGCACATTCCAATCTTTAGCCATTTGAGATTGGCTTTCTCAAAAAGCTACTAAACCCGAATAAGAGTAAAAATAGTTACGGTTCCTCACCAATCTTCAGCCACAAACCAGAACCCACTTTCGAGGGACCTTGTCATAGGATTTAAAAAAAAAACCAACAACAGAACTAGTAAACTTAATATAAATTCCACGATATCTTTGAAGATCAGTTACATTTGGCAAGAGGAGACAGCTATCGACAACCCTTAAAAAGTTTTGCGCCTATTATTAAATGTACTTTAACCATTTTCAAAAGTTACCTACACAAGATTGTGGAGGTTTCTCCTTCTCGGCGGTACTTTTCGCGCAAAATGGGTTAAATAGCCAGGTCACAAGGACCCACAGAGTTGGGAAAGTGGCCCACTAGACAACTGTTAGTGGACCATAAAGCCATACTCACTTGTTTTTATCTGCACATCACATGGCTGTCCCGCACACGATACCATAGATTTAAGTCCCAGCTGACGAGCGGCGATCATTGCAAGACCAGCTGGGTATCTTTTTCTTACCGAGGGAATGGTGGAGTTTAGCGGAAAAAACTCAACACTGGACCCAGGTGGACTAAGCTGCGAACCGGTATATTACGAGCCTGGTGGAAGCCAGACCTCCCCCCCCCCCCCCAACCGCAATTACTACTCCTGGAGTAGTTCATAATGTAGACAGCAGTTTCCCTCCCCATGCGCAATAATCTAATATATTGAAACATTCACTCCCAAATTCCACAAGAGAGTCACCAGTTTTTAAAGCAGATTATCTAAGACTAGGCTATCAGCAACTCGCAGTTACTCTAAGAGTAACTTAACAACGTCATCTCTTGATCCTCAAGACACGTGGCTCAAAAATCCAGATGTAAGTGACAATAATTTTTCAGTCATCTATCGATAATAGAAAACTCCAAAGTAGCCATTATTTCCCCAGAATTCCGGGAGGACACGAGGATTTTGACCTCCTTTTGGAGGTTTGGTAACCCTAGATTAAGCACTAGCGTATTGAAAAGTTCAGTCTCTAAGAAGCATTTTTATGCACGCTATAGGCTAAATGATAAGGTCAGAAGGACCAAAAATAGGATAAAAAATAAATACCAACCCCTCCCCCCCCTCAAGCAGCTGCTTGCCAGAGGTCTGACAGGAGCTTGTCAGTTTATATGCCACAGTAGAAGGTCCGAGAGGATGGCAGGACCTCAGCAGAAAAACGACACATACATCCATGCCTTACCTGGGGCTCGAACTCAGGTCCCTTAGATCAGTAGCCAAGCGCACTAATCACTCGGCCATTGGGACGGCTAAAGAATGAGATGGAATTGGATAATTGCCTGGAGACTTACTGAAGTCGATCCCTCAAAGCAATCCAACGAGTTATTAACTTCCACAAGTCTCCTATAGACTGAGAATTAACACCCCATCCAATGGACAGCAGACTTTAGAAGAACATGTGTAGACAGTCCCAATTAAAACTTATATATGTTTCTTTTCTTCTTTCCTATTGAAGAGATCCTCTGGAAGGAGGCGGGGGGGGGGGGGGGGGGCGTTAGCGCACCGGGATCGTAATATGTAATTCTCAGGTTCGAGTCCCAATTAAGCAAACTTTGGAACTTGGAAAGGCCGTAATTCGAGGAATGGGAACGTTAAGTCGTGTGCAGGAGAGTCATAAACGGTAAGAAACACGCTAGATTGCTTCTAACGGGAATTTTTTTCTATGTTTTCTAATAGCTGTAGTGTGGGTCTCCTCCCAATCTTCTCTGAGCCTTTGGAGTTCTTGTGACCTGACCATTTAACCCATTGTGTGCAAAATAAGTGCCGCTCAGAGGTAAAACAATCTTGTGAACCTCGATCAGAGCAAGGCTTTCGACTGAGTGGATCATGGCTTCCTGTTCGCGTGCTTGGGTGCCTTCGGCTTCGGTCACAACTTCATCCGTTGGGTTCGGCTGTTCTATACTGAGGATTGCAGTTCCGTTCTAATCAACGGGTTTCTCTCCAAAGAGGTCAAGGTGGCCCTGAGGTTCTGCCAGAGATGTCCTCTGTCAACCCTCTTGTTTGTTCTTTTCATTGAGTGTCTAGGTCAGAAGATCTCGAGCAACAGCCGCATCAGGGGCATCACTGTCCCTGGCAATGCCTCTGTGGATCTAAAGTGTGTGATGTATGCCGATGATGTCACACTTCTCCTTGCCGACCAACACTCCCTCACCTGGGCCTCGAGGGAAGTTGGTAGTTATTGCAGGGCCACCGGCGTCCTGCTTAACCAGGAGACCATTGCCTCGTGGCTTGGGCAGAATAGGGGTTGCCCTGAAACCCCCCACGACCTGCGATGGACATGTGACCCGGTAAAGGTTCTCTGCGTTCACTTTGGTCACAGTCTGCGGATGAATTGGAGGACTAACACTTTGAAAATTCCACGTTGCTTGGGCGCGACCTGTCATACCAAGCTTTTGCCCACATCATTCGACAGGTCCTTGTGCCATGCCTCACCTATGCTGCACAAGTTCTACCCGTCCCATAGCATGTGGTCCGCCAGTGGACCAGACTCTTGTTCACCTTCTTTTGGGGAGGCAAACAGGAGATGGTGAAGAGGGATGGAGTGACCAAGACCATCAACTCAGGTGGATGGGACATCCCGGATCTTCAACACCACTTTGCCACGGCGGCAATCTCTTCCGTCGTCAGGATTTTGAATTCCGGTACTTCCATGTCCAACTTCATGTTACACTGGTTAGGTCTTTCTCTCGGGTTCCTGTCGCCGGATCTTGTATTCAATGGCCCCAGGTCTGAAAAACCCACCCGTTTTTATAGTAACGTTCTCAGGAACGTAGGGTGTATTTCCCACAATGTTGATGATTTTGATTTGTTTCAGAGCACCACCAGGAGCCTGCACCGTAGCCTCTTGCCTCCCTTTGAGCCTCGCTTTCAGGGGAGGCAACTGCAGTTAGATTGGAGTGAGGCCTGGAGTAGCATGACGAATCGCCATCTGATGCACAGCCGGCAGGACCTCAATTGGCGAATAGCCCACGAGGTCCTCCCCATCAGGGACTGCCTGTTTCACTTCAGTCACATCCGGAATGACAAGTGCCCTCACCGTGGAGAGGTGGAGACAGGGACCCACACCACGTACAGCTGTTTCCTTGCTGAGGCCATGTGGCGACATGTCGGCATCACGACACCGGAAGTGACTACGGCACACTATTCGACACCCATGCCGGTCTAAGTGGAGCCTGCCAAGTCCAAGTGGAACTGCCCAGAACCAGTTCCTGTTGGTATCCAGCGAGGTCCGGTATCATCTCTGGAAGACTAGGAACAAGGCCCTGTTCCAGAAGACAAAGATGGGCCTTCTGGACGTGAAGGCATGCGTATCCGGTAGTGTTCGTAACTTTCTGAGGGTCGAACACTTCCGAAGAGGTAAGACAGAGTTCACCAAGCTTTGGTGTAGGCCTCCATTTCTTTGTTTTTTTCTCGGCGATGGACTACATTTTGAAGTTTAACTTTCTTTTCTGTCTTTTTTTTTTGTATTCCTTTTCTTGTAGTGTTTTTACGTGTATTAATGTCTTTCCTTTCAGGAGCCAGCAGCGGTGTCCGTGGCGCGGCGGATTGCATAGCGGGCATCACTGTGACCGAGAGGCCTATTGAACTTGTGGTAGCCATACCCCTGTTCATGGCTTCCTGGTCAAAGGGTAAAATTTTTGTTTCGGTGTAGTGCTGTGAGTGACTTCTATAGTTTCTTCCAGTACCGGTAACAAAAAAAAACATCTGTGAATGATTCCTCTTGATGTACCTGTGTTCTTGTAGTTTTGGCGAGTTTTCAGAGTATTTTGATTGTTACTGTTACATGTCTGACGGTTTCGTTACGACGCTAGCCGAGTTCTCTGGCCTTTGCGAACTGTCATCGTTTGGCGAAGTGTACCGAACTGTCGTCAGTTCTGATAAGTAGATTTTATCACTCTTTTTGGATCAGTAAGATGTCTAGGGTTAACAATTACCCACTTACCATCATGTGCACTACGACTGGAGTGTCACAGTTGAACACTCTGGGCGTTATTGCCTATAAGTTCGGCGAAAAGTGTTCCATTCAGGCCTAGGAATGGGCATCAACTTTATATCACCATGCAGACAATGGACCTGATGACCAAGATGGTGACCAGGTCCATTTGGTTCCCAAATTCCTCTTGGTGAGTTATCTGTTGATGGAAAAATGGTAAACATTGAGAGGGCAAAGTCCAACGTAATCACTGTCATGGTACATAGGGTCCTCTTTGAGGTAGCAAATGAAGTGATCGCGGCGGCCCTTGCCCCATATGGAAGAATCATCTCCATTGAGTATGAGCAGAAGAAGTGTTCCATTCAGGGGCAATTCGCAGCGCAGTACACAGCTATCTTGTGCAAGAATTGCCGTGCCCACTTCCGGAGGCACAGTTGGAGAAAGATTGTATGTTGGCATGCAAAAAGTGCAACACAGAGGGGACACACTTTTAGTGCGTGCGAAATACGCACCTTTGCTGACGCGGTGGTCAGCAAAAAACCGCCCCCGAGCGCTGCTCCGGCTTCAAAACAACTGCCACGGCCGAAACGGCCAATTCATCTCCCGCTACCGCGAAAGCGGCGAAATGCGCCGCCAAATCGTCGAGTTCGTCGGCCCAACAGGCGACCACTACCGCTAAAATAGTTAGAAATGTGGAAACCACAAAAACCCAACAAATGGTGCCACCTCAGGTGGAAAAGAAATTGGCAAACTCATCGGTCAAGCGAGTGGGCGCAGCCGGAAAAGCTACGCCGGCACCCACAAAAAAGTCCAAAACAACCAAAACCAGTGGCGAACTGTCCTCCGCATCGCCTCGAACGGATTTTTTAAAGGACTCGGTCAAAAAAGAGTCAATTATTGAAACTGTGCCTCCGGAAAGGGACTGTGAATCCATCTCGGACTCAGAGTTACTTGAAGGAAGCATGAAAAATTCTCTCGAAGCGGTTATGCTGTCGAATTCAGACAGCGATAACCCGAACGTCTGAGTGAGCTTCTGTTTTTGTGTTTGGTAGTACTGGGCGTTTTTTCGCCCTGTTTGATTTTTGTTTTTTCTGATGTGTTTTGTCCCTCTCCTGTCGATGGGGCCACAACTTCGGCTTGCGACACTCAACGTGCAAGGCGCCAGAGCGCCTGGTAAACAAAACTGGATCCGTGGATATATTGAGAATAATTTGGACGAACTTTTTTTTGGCAAGGAACACATTTGGACTCCGCCTGCTGGGCAAAACATCTTTTAAAGAAGGACAAACACAAATCTTATCTTTCCTTCGGTGATAGTAATGCAAGAGGCGTCGCTATCATAGCAAACCACAAAAGTGGGCCTCAAGAGGCAGAAAAAGAACTGATTGCAAAAGCAGGATATGAGAGACAAGAGAGCTAAAGTGTATAGCTTTCTGAAGAGAAAACCATCATTTTATGTCTTTTGAAAGAGTTAAGGTTTTCATGATTATAATCAAACAGTTTTGATATAATATCGTTTGGGTTTTTCTAGACTGCATCATAAAAGTTTTTAGAGATAAACTTGATATAACTAAAATTATGATCAATACCCAAATATTTGTGCAATTGCTTGTTGGTAATAAACTATGGAGCATTAACTGCTGATCTTAATATTTTGTTTTGTAAAGTCTGAATCTTTTTAATGTTCGTAGCTGAAGTTTTCGCCCATATTGGGGATGCGTAAAGTATTATAGGACGGATGACCGTATTGTATAACATAAGCTTGTGGTCGATCAATAGCACTGAATTTCTTCCTATAAGAGGACCAATTGGAATCGTACAGCGTTAACTTTGGAAATTATGTCCTGCACATGATTCCCCTTGATTTTTGTGATCTTTTCACTATTTCGCTGTTTAAACTGTAATATCACCTTGCAAGAGTTTGCAGCTACCGGAACCCATATAGTTGGAATTAGGTTTCATCCAACCACATGTGTGTTCACAATGAACTGTCGATGAATATTGTAGCATATCATCCTTATTCAACTTTTCGATGTATAATGATAGAAATTTCCACTGTTGCAGAAATGGAAAACAAATTTTCTTAGAGGAACACAGAACTCAGAGTTGTGAAAACGGGATACCAATCGGACATAGGTAAGTGGAAAGACGTTTTTCACACTTTCTTATTTTCGATTAGTATCTTGGCTTCACAATTGCGACTTTGTTTCCGATTTATATCGTCTATTGTACCTTACTGTACCCATTGGTGTGTTTTGGCTATGACCAAGGCCTGTGATCTAGGGTGGATGGGGAAGAGACCCACTGAATCTCGAGAATGCTAGTAAACGTACTGGAGGCAAAAAAATAGTTTGTGCTGTTTTATCACTGAGCGGCACTTTTTGCACACCATGGGCTAAATGGCCAGGTCACATGGACCCCGAAGGCTCAGAGAAGGTTGGGGGAGGGGACCCACTGGAATAGCTGTTGGGAGACAGATGGTAGCCTCCCGTCAAGGACCATCCAGCGTGTTCTTTAACGTGCACAGGGTATGGCTCTCCCGCACACGGGGCCACGGCTTAACGTCCCATCCGACGGACGGCGGCTTTTCAAGCCCATCGGTGTCCCCTACTGACCGTGGGCAAGGCGGGGAATATGCGGAGATAAATCTCAACGCTAACCCAGCTGGGACTCGAACCTGGGAACTACAGATTACGAGCCTGGCGCGCTACCGACTGAGCCACCCCCGCCCCAGTGTGGCAACAGTGATTAAGGGCTTAACATCATTAAGCAGGCAGGGGAAATGACGTTTGGGATTCTCCCTGTTCAATCCGTGGGCGACATTGCCGGGGCCGATGCCTTCGTTGCTTGCCAGTGAGCGCTGTCTCAAAGAGAATGCAGGGGGAGAATATTTTAATGCGTGTCTGCCTGCGTCCGTTGCTGTCCAAGCTATCCAGTGGATCCCTTCTCCCAACCTTCTCTTATTCCTTGGGGTCTTTGCGACATAGCCATTCAGCCCATTGTGTGCAAAAAAGTGCTACTCAGAGGGAAAGCAACCCAAGACATTCCAGCAGGGATGGCGATCCACTAACACGCGACTCATTTCAAATGTGAATGAAGTATTAGCAGAGCAAACTAAGCATGGCGTCCCAATAAAAACTCTATTCCCACACACACACAAGGTGAAAAAATCTTATTTCTAAAATGAGTATAGTTACGTTACCTACAAAATAGGAAATTCAATTTCAATTTCTTTAAATTTTGTCAAATTTTTTTACATATATATATACGCACTACATTATTAGTAGCTTACATATATCAGTTATTTATAAATGCAAAATTCGGAGAAAGGCATAAGAAAAAGTGAAATAAAAAGAAAAGGGAGCAAATAAAACTAAGTTCAATATGTGTGAACAAGGGACATAACCATAAATGGCACCATATAAAATAATTAAAATTATATAAACAGTTGAATGCAGTCGATCCATTATTTAATATGTATTAAAAATGCATTTTAATGAGAATGCAGTCGACCCATTATTTAATATGTATAAAAATTTATTTAAAAATATTAAAAAATAAGTATTAAAGTAACACGAAAAAAACCATCTAACACATTTAAAACACAATTCAATATGTTTAAGATTCATAATTGCTTAAATATTTTTTAAAATATGCAATAATGCAATCTGCTTTATTTCCTTCTGCAATTTGTTATAGGTACTAATGACTAAATATTCGAAAGATTTAGGAAAAATTTCCCGATTGGCTTCAGGAACAACTAGTATTTTCACCACAACGCAAATCAAATTTTATATGTGAGAAAATCAGTAATATTAATAGAAATAAAAAAAAATAAATACCCCCTCAAGCAGCTGCTTGCCACAGAGGTCTGACATCCCACTTGAACACGGCTTAATGTCCCATGCGATGGACGCAGAGCTCGGGTTGTTTTAACCTGAGTGGCGGTTTTTTTTTTTGCGCACAATGAGCAAAATGGCCAGGTTAAAAAGACCCCGAAGGCTCAGAGAAGGCTGGGGAGAGAACCCACTGGACAGCTGTTGGAAGACAGATGGCCTAATATATTAGGTCCAGTCTAGGCCATCCAGCGTATTCTTTAACGTGCTCATGGTATGACTCTCCCCGCATATCGGGACGACGGTTTTATGTCCCATACGACGGACGGCGGCCTTTCCAAACCCCATCGGTGTCCCCCATTCCGAACAAAAAGATGCTACCGATGTCGATATTCATAGAAGCACATTACTTAAGAAGTTTATTTACAATTTTTATTACACTGGCAAAACAAGGCTTTCTGATTTGTACTTTCGAGTTTGGATATTTTTACCTCCGAACAGCACTTTACTGCACACAACTGAGTAAATGTCCAGGTCGTAAGGGCCTCCAGGGCTCAGAGGTTTGGGGGCAGGGGAACCACTGGTCAGCAATTAGGAGACAGATGATAGTCTCCTTTCAAGGCCATCCAGCGTTTTTTTTTTTTTAATTTGTGCCAGAGAGCTAAACCCTGTGCACGGAGCCAAGGCCTAATGTCCCATCCGACGGATGGCGACATTTCCAGGTCCATTGATGTTCCCTACTGACCGAGGGCAGTGCGAGGGTTTGGCAGAGATAAATCTCAACGATGACCCAGGTGGGACTCGAACCTGGGAACTTCAGGTTACGAGCTTGGCGCACTACCAACTGAGCCCACCCCACCCCTATTCCTTTTGTAGTTAATATGTAATTATTATTGTATTAATATCCTCCTTTGGAGTCAATATAAAATGTCGTGTTCCTCCTGATATTAGAAGACTAAATAAATGGTCATATGAATTAAAAGTTCCTATTTCCAATGAGAAATACAATGTCCGTCATTACCGAATTATTATGAGAATTCACGTTGCCTTAGTGCTATTCAAATGATGGTTCGAGAACGAAATATTTTGTCTCATGGACAAAACATAAAAAAAATAGTCTCGAAAACGAGATATTGTAAACACGAAAAGAACGGCAGAAAACAAAAAGAAATATAATTAGAGTTTTAATAAATTATTTTTAAATGAAATGTTTTACCACTGGAGTAATGTTTTTAAAAGGAAGAAAGGACTGAAATAACCTAGAAGCTATATTAGGCTTGTCCTGTTTTCTCGTACAACTGACAACAACAAGGACATGCCCTCCAATCTTAGTAATCATGTACGCTTACTACGAGACCAGGTAGAAAAAATTCATTTTTTTCTCTCTCTACCTCTGTCTGATCCACTAAGACAAATACTTTTCAGGCAGCTGCTTGTCGCAAATCTCTCACAAACAGCCTGTTAGTATAATAACGTCATAGAGAAGATCTTCAAGGAGGTTGGGTTGTTTTACCTCTGAGCGGCACTTTTTTGCACACCATGGGCTAAATGGCCAGGTCACATGGACCCCGAAGGCTCAGAGAAGGTTGGGGGAGGGGACCCACTGGAACAGCTGTTCGGAGACAGATGGTAGCTTCACGTCAAGGCCATTCAGAGTGTTCTATAACGTGCACAGGTATGGCTCTCCCGCACACGGGGCCACGGCTTAACTTCCATCCGAAGGACGGCGGCCTTTCCAAGCCCATCGGTGACTTCAAGGAGGAGTTTCGGAAGAAAAACGCAAGAAACTTCCATGCCTTATACGATGAAGGTACAGTTGTTCCCGTCCGATCCATTAATTTACCAAAGAAAATGTACTCTTGGAAAATTGAGTAGTTCTGTGCTAACGACATACACTTTACGGATCGAGTTTCACTTCTGAGGGCACTATTCTTTTTGCACATAATAAACTGTCAAGTAACGAGGATCCCAAGGTCTCAGGAGCAGATTGAAGGAAAGACTCACTGTAGAGCAGACTGAACCCCCGCCCCCCCGTCAAGGACATCCAGTGTGTTCTTTAACCTGCACTGGTCATGGTTCTACACAAGAGGACCACGGCTGAACATCCCATGTAATGGCAGTTTTAAGTCCATCATTGTCCCCTTTTTGACATATCCCTGGCTCTTGTTTTGAAAATTTTTTTTCGTTGATCACCATTTCACTGGCACTAAAGCAAACATGAATGCTTATTAAAAGGGTTCCGATGAAAAATCCGTTAATGGAGGACGTTGTATTCTTCATGGATATAAGAACTTTCAATTCGTATATGACCATTTAGTTTTCTTTTATCAGAAGACACACGATATTTTATATTGACTACAGAAGGAGCATAATATTACACATTGGCTGTAAAAGCTGTATAGGATTTAAAAAAAAAAGTATTAGGGATAAGCAATACTGGAAAAAAAATTTGTATTGCAACCATAAATGTACGGAAATTCCTGTTTTGTCCGCTGTACGGCAGAGAATTACGACTTCGAGTTGTAAAGAATTCAGGTTACCAAATTTTAATTTCTATTGCCACATGCCCATTTACACAATGAGCAAGAACTTTCCTAAATACCATTTAGAGTTTTAGCGCAGATAAATCTCAACACAGGAACGGTTATAACGAGCCTGGCACGCTACAGATTGCACAATCCATCACCTTCTCTGGATTATGAAGATTATGTTACAACCTTATTTGCTTCATGGGATAGCTCATCACCATCATCATCCTCAAGCAGCCATGGACTACGGAGGTCCAACCAGACCGTGCAATTTAGTTCTCCAAGCAAGTCTGTCCTGAGCTACATCTACTGCATCTGACCACTGCACACCAATTCTAACAAGGTCCTGTTTGACATTGTCTGCCCACCGCATCCTAGGTCTCCCCTTCTTTCTGAGGCCTTTAGGCACACTCTTCATAACCCTATTCGCCGATCTATTATTCATACGGGCAACATGCCAAACCTCAGTCTTTCTCTTAATTGATGAGCTACTTACGATTGCCATTGTCATTTTATTAACTCCTCCCCAACTCTATAGTTTGTTTCTTTAAACAACTCTCTTGGAATATTACCTTCCCTCTGAAAAATGAAATACCTTCCGGGATTTCAAATCTTCGGGAATAATCCCCAAGATTGATTCAATTTATTCCTTTTGCCAAAAAGAGGTAATTTTTCTTTTGAACTTTTTCACGAATTATTAACTACGTCAATCCACCTATAACGCTACTGATATTAATGTAAATGCAAATTAGGTCATTAATTTATATAATATACCAAGTTCGAGTTAAAACAGTAATTAAATGCATTCATTGCTTACCTCTGAAAAGGGAGTCAAATTATTGGTGACACTATAGTTACAGTTGAACAGGTTTACTCTTAAAATTGAACACTACAGAGTTAAAATTCAACATCACACAGTTAAAACTCAACAGTACACAGTTAAAACTCAACAGTGCACAGTTAAAATTGTACTACTCAGTAAAAAATTGAACTACACGTAGAGTGTTACCCTCCAAACAGAGACTTTTATTGTGTTGCCATCTAAAACGATCATTATTTTGCATCCGAAGCCTGCGTAAAATATTGCAAAGATGCCAGAGACCTCCAAACATTTTCCCAAAATTAAAGACTGAACTTCAAGTAGGGTTAAAGATGACTGCTTCTACGTTTCGATATTTGGATGGAGATTATCCACCTCTTTTGTTTAACAATTTCGCATGCATTAAGAAGCTGATGGATCGAGGATGGCTCAGTCAGTGACGCGCAGGCTTTAACCTGATTTTCTCATTTCGATTCCCAACTCTTGCTAGCTTTTAGATTTTTCTTCTCTCTGTCCATTCGCTCTCTCAAACTTACAGGCCATTTAGCACGTTCTTAACGTTCATAGAATAGAGCTCTCGTGTACACGTGGGCCATGGTTTGACGTCCCATTAAAGGCTGGATCAAGACGGATAGCCATGTTTCCCTACCTTTGAGAATGCTAGTAAGGGTTAGGAAGGCAAAAAAAAATATCAATTTTGTGAATATTTCATGAAGGCCTATAAAATGGAGGGAAAAGTATTATACTGCAATGGAAATCCAGTCTCTTGGCACCTGAAAAAAGTAAGGGGGATGGGAGCTTTTAGTTTTTTTCAGGCTCAATTTTTTTCACTTGCCCCCCCCCCCCCCCCCCCCAAAAAAAAAAAAAAAAAAACATTCTATATCTGTGCCTAGTCCCATCCAGCGAACAATGGTCTTCCCATGCCCAGTGATGGCCTATATCCTGAGAACTCAGATCACCTGTCTCTGTACCGATTAAGCCAATCCTAGTTCAGGTTCTTGGGGTGCTGTTTTTTTTATAACAGTTTGTTAGGGGCGGGGGTGGCTCAGTCGGTAGATCGCCAGGCTCGTAATCTGCAGTTCCCAGGTTCGAGTCCCAGCTGGGTCAGCGTTGAGATTTATCTCCGCAAAATTCTCCGCCCTGCTCACTGTCAGTAGGGGACACCGATGGGCTTGGAAAGCCCGCCGTCCGTCGGATGGGACGTTAAGCCGTGTCACCGTGTGCGGGAGAGACATACCCTGTGCACGTTAAAGAACACGCTGGATGGCCTTGACGGGAGGCTACCATCTGTCTCCCAACAGCTGTTCCAGTGGGTCCCCTCCCCTAACCTTCTCTGAGCCTTCGGGGTCCTTCTGACCTGGCCATTTAGCCCATGGTGTGCAAAAAAGTGCCGCTCAGAGGTAAAACAACCCAACCCAACAACAGTTTGTTATCTGTACTTGCTCTTTGTACTGATGACTGAAGATAAAATCGAAATATAATTTTATGAAAGTTTAGTTTGTTACATCTCGGACAATTGTCAATCACTGTCATTTTTATTCCAAGATCCTTATATAGGTCATCTTCCAACACGAGAGTTACTGGCATATTAAGGAATTTTTTCCTTAAAATTGAGAGTTATCCTTTAAAGCTCTTCGTAGACCATTACGGAAAGGTCAATTATTATCGAAAACACTTCACTAGGCCAATTAATAAACAGAACATTGAAAGCATAGCAGTGTGCATTTGCAAAAAAGTAGTGTCCTCAAGGTAACGAAAAATTTTCTTAAAACCTGTCGAATTATCTTTGGTACCACAGGCTAAGGATTTATTATAAATTTTCTTTAGCTCTACGTACTTTCAATCTACTTAGATTGGGTTGTTATATCCCTGAGTGACCCTTTTGCGGTACAATGGACAAAATGTTCAAGTCAGAAGGACCCCGAGGACTCAGAGAAGGGCCCTCCACATACACACATTTTCTTACATGGCACGCCGATGCCAACCCCCATTCACACCATATTTGTTGGCGTGTTAACAAACAAGTGATGCCTTCCTTCAAGCCATCCAGCGTGCTTTTTAATATACAAAGGGTATGGCTCTCATCCAAACAGACTACGGCCTAACGATCCATCCGACAGACGAATACCTTTTCAAGCCAATTGAAGTTCATTTTCTCACCATGAGCAGAACGGAAGTTAAGGGAGAAAACTCTCAAATACAGGCACCTTTCGGACTCGAACCTGGAAACATCAGATTAGGAACTTGGTGCGCTACCAACTGAGCGAACTACAATTCCATTTAATCTATTTGATATCACTTTATGAAACAAATACGAACGGAATTCTGAAAGAAAATCATTGGTTTATACAGGGTGATTCAGAATTCATCATCAATATTTAGTGGGGAGGAAGGGAATAAGAAAAGAAAGAGATTTCACATAGGAAAGTATGGGGGCAGACGAACGCATGGTGGTGTAGAGGGCGCTGTGTGTACACACCTCTCATACAGAAACACAGCTGTTTGATACGTGCAGTCAGTTGTCATTCGACAAGGTGAATTTGCAGAAGTAACATGAACCGGTATATGGGGAATGAATGTGCAGATATGCATGTAACTTACGGTGCGGCAGGCGAAAGATGTCTTCGAGCCAGGCAATTGTATGCAGCGCGCTTCCCAAACCGCCGTGTGCCACAGCATCAAATGTTTTCACATATTCATCGCCAACTGCGTGAAACAGGATCGTTTGCTGCTAGTAATGTTAATCGAGGGAGGCGCAGATCGGCACGGACGGTAGCAGTAGAGGAAGCTGTCCTACAGGAAATCGAGGAACAACCTGGTGCTAGCACACGAGGTATGGCTAGGCAGTTTGGAATTTCACAAGCAACAGCGTGGCGGATATTACACGATGAAGGGTTACATCCGTTTCATCTGCAAAGAGTGCAATTATTGGCAGCAGACGACCATCCCAAGCGTGTTATTTTTTGTCAGTGGTTCATGCAGAGAACAGCCGTTGATCCCAATTTCCCAACGTATGTTCTTTTCACCGATGAGGCGTTGTTCACTCGAGAGGGTGTCTTCAACACACACAATTGGCATGTGTGGGCTCATCAGAACCCACACGGTACAAGACCTGGAGCTGCGCAACAACGTTTTGCTGTCAATGTGTGGACTGGGATTGTCGGTGACTGTTTGTTGGGCCCGTATTTACTACCATCCCATTTGGACGGTGCCAAGTACCTAACATTTCTTCAGACTGTGTTACCGGATCTTCTGAACGAGGTTCCTGATGGTAGTCTCCGGCGAATGTGGTTCCAGCATGACGGAGCTCCTGCACATTTCGCAAATGCTGTGCGTGCTTACCTACGCAGACAGTTTGGTGGTCAATGGATTGGCCGCGGTGGACCGGTTTCTTGGCCACCACGTTCACCGGATTTATCTCCAATCGATTTCTTTGTATGGGGTGCTATGAAAAACATGGTGTACGAGACCCCTGTTGATAGTGCTATGGATCTTATAGCATGCATATCAGTTGCTGCCTCAAACATCCGGGAAATGCCAGGCATCTTCCACAGGGTCCGGCTGTCCATGCAACGCCGTTGTGAGTCATGCATTCTAGCACATGGTCGGCAGTTCGAGCACCTCTTGTAAGTCTGTACAACCAATGCAAAGAAATGTTACATGTAAGATAATAAATGTTTTTTCCTTACCACTTCCTTCTTATGTGTTCTTTCCATCATTGAACTGGGGTCATTTTGCCCTACTACATGGCATATGCGCCCATGCTTTCCTATGTGAAATCTCCTTCGTTTCTTATTACCTACCTCCCCACCAAATATTGATGATGAATTCTGAATCACCCTGTATATAGAATATGTGATACTGTAGGTTAATTTTATTATAGTTTGCTCTTCCGTTAAGAGAGTGTGAAAAAATAGGCTATACATTTAAAGAGTAAATTACTCTGTATAATTGTTTGGACCTTTCTAAAGTTAGTTATGATAACTTGGACCCTTCCTAAACAAGGTAACAGGAAATTTGATGCCTTTGATTATAGATGCCTACGCAGTATCTTGGTCAATTAGATGGTTTGACCTTGTAAGTAATGACGAGATTAGACAAAGGAGTCGGCAACCTCCTTTGAGAAGCAGATTGCACAGAGAGAGACTGCGTTGGTTTAGTCATGTTTCAGTTTGCAGGGCCGGATCTCGCGGCTGGGCGTCCAAAGGGCCAGAGGTAAGACAACCGAACAGATTTACATATACAAATAATCCCAAGTAGCCGTAGTAGATGTAACCTTTGCTGAATATTTATTCAAATTATTCTCTTCTGACACTCAGAAAATCTTTTAATTCAAGTCCAAACTTTTCTCTATAATAACTCTGAAAGGTTTAACTTAAAGGCAAATTCATATATTATAGAAATCGGGAAAAATTTATGTTGTATCAAAAGTTAACAAAATTGTCTGTCAAAAGCAAATTTTCTACCTAACTCCAAAAACGTTTAATTCATTACCAGGTGATATCAGAAACCTAAGCAATCAAATTATAAAGTACAGAAAATTTTTCATTAAGAGAAATTATTTTGAATTTTTCAATAAGAGAAATTATTTTGAATTTTTCAATAAGAGAAATTATTTTGAATTTTTCAATGTAATTAATTAAAATTATTTCTTTTAGTCTTTTCAACAAATCTTGCCTGCTGATTTGTATATAACTTCTTTAATTACCTGGACTGGTTTTTTATACACCCTTTGTAATATTTAGGAGATACTAAAATGATATTTTAGTTTTTCCATCTCTTTTTTTTTATTTTATTTTTACAGTTTCCATTCAAGCTTTAATTGTAAATTTTGATGTAATTTTTTTATAAATGAATATATGTAAATAAATTTATTGTTTTTATATATATTAAAGCCGTCCCGTGGCCGAGTGGTTAGCGCGCTTGACTACTGATCTACGGGATCTGGGTTCGAGCCCCGGGTAAGGCATGGATGTATGTATCGGTTTTCTGCTGAGGGCCTGCCACCCTCACAGACCTTCTATTATGGCATATAAACTGGCAGGCTCCTTGTCAGACCTCTGTGGCAAGCAGCTGCTTGAGGGGGTATTTATTTATTTATTTATTTATTTAGGTTAACCTACACTTCGACTCTCCAAACACATCGATTACGATACAACTACAAATAAATCTGAGTGGTTCTTTATTTGGGCTAAATGGCCAAATGACTAGGACCTCAATAATTTAAATCTCGGTAGAGGAAAGCAGCCTGTTGGTTAAGAAGTAGATAAAAGTCTCGAATCAAGCGTGTTCTTTAAAACAGGATTTATGGTTCTCATATACACGAAAACACAGCTAAATGCCTCATCCGACGAACGGCGGCCTTTCCATGACCAGAGGTGGCCACTTTCTTGCAGAGGGAGCAGCAGGATTTAGTGTTAAATTCTCAGAGCTGGCAAAATTCGGGTATGGTGATTCGAACCTGGGAATATCAGTTTAATAGTCTTGAACGCTATCGACAGATCAACCATCTCCCAAATCAATTCATTTGGCCTCTTTGAAGTGTGTGCTAATTTTACACTGAACTCTTTTGTTTCTTTCATTTATCATTATGTATCTTCACTTATTCAGGCTAAATAAAAATATTGCAATAATTATTTGGTTACTGCACACGGTACATTTCCACTCTTTTTTTATTCAATGTTATTAATTTTACGAAATGATTGAATTTTGTTTCTATTCTTACCGGTCATACATCGTCCCTCTTTTTATATACCATTGATAGGAAGAAACATTTAAGAGTTTCTTGCAGTTTCTGGCTCAGTCAGCAGCGCACCAGGAACGTAATATGTAGTTCCCAGGTTCGAGTCCAAATTGTGCCAGCGCTGAAATCTCCGCTAATTCAGTTGGTGAGTTGAGTTGTTTTACGTCTGAAGGACCCAGACAGATTTGGAGGAGGGGATCCACTCGACAGCTGTTTGGAGACAGATGGTAGACTTCCGTTAAGACCATTCAGCGTGTTCTTCGACGTGCAGAGTGTGTGGCTCTTCTACACACAGAGCCAAGACTTGACGTCCCATCCGATGGACGAGGCCTTTATAATCCTATCGGTATACCCTATTGAAGTGGGTAGGTTGGAGGTTTTGCGGAGACAAATCACAACGCTGGCCCAGGTGGGGACTCGAATCTGGGAACTGCAGATTACGAGTTTGGGACACCATCGACTTTCCCCCCCCCCCCCCCCACACACACACACACATACACATCATTTAGTGAGAAAGAGCACACCTATGGGCTTGAAAAGGTAGCCGTCCATCGGATGGAACTTTAAGCTGTGGAGTCGTGTGCAGAAAGCTATATCCTGTGCACATCACAGAACACTTTGGATGGTCTTAAAGGGAAACTTCCATGTTTTCTAACAGCTATTCAGTGAGGTTTTACTCTCCCAGCCTTTCGAGTCGTTGCGAATTGACCATTTAGCGACCATCCTTGAGAAAGGGAATGCCGGTGAGCTGGGAAAGGCGAGGTCAGGGACATAGCGAAAGGACTATGGTTTGTTTGTTTTTTTTGGTTTTTTTTTTGGAGGGGGGGGGGTCGGGAATTTTCCAACTCGGAAATCAAATTTTGCAAACTGTGCAAATAAAGTAATGTCTAAAAATTTTCGCTCCGTGGGGGCCTTTTTGCGATTTGACTTGCAATTTTCAAGTTTCCCTAGCCATAATTTCACAGAAATTATCCCAATATTAAACATCATATCACTATAGCACTTCTTGTCTGAAATGTAGCAGGTCAGTGTGAATTTTCCCTTGATTTGGCCAACTCTCCTTAATTTCACAAAACCAATCCCAATCCAATCTTTACATCTCTCCTTATTTGTCAAGTCACTTCAAAATTTTCAAACTCCTCAATATTTTGCCAAGTTTTCTCGATTTGATCAACTATCCTTAATTTCACAAACCCAATCCCAATTACGACGCCTCGACTATATTTCACCGAGTGGATTCGAATTTTGCCAACTGCCCTAGATTTTCAAACCTCGCCACAATTTTACAGAAAAAAAATCCAAATTTTTACATCTCACCTGATTTTTGCAAAGTCACTCTTAAATTTGCCAACTCTCCTAGATATTGCGAAGCTGCCTCGATTTTCCCAAAACGCCATAATTTTACAGAAAAAAGATTGCAATTTTTACATCTCACCTGAATTTTCTCAACTCTCCACGATTTTGCCAAATCACTACGAATTTTGCCAACTCCCCCTAGATTTTGCCAACTCGCCATAATTTTATATAAAAAAATCGAAATTTTTACATCTCACCTGAATTTTGCCAACTCGCCATAATTTTGTAGAAAAAATCCCAATTTTTACATCTCATCTGAATTTTGCCAACTGCCCCTAGATTTTGCCAACTCCCTAAGTTTTGCCAACTCGCCATAATTTTACAGAAAGAAATCCCAATTTTTACATCTCACCTGAATTTTGCCAACTCCCCACGAATTTCCCAAGTCACTCCGAATTTTGCCAACTTCCCCTAGATTTTGTCAACTCCCTAAGCTTTACCAAATCGCCATAATTTTACAGAAAAAAAAATCCCAACTTTTACATCTCACCTGAATTTTGCCAAGTCACTCCGAATTTTGCTAACTTCCCCTAGATTTTGCCAACTCGCCATAATTTTGCAGAAAAAAATCCCAACTTTTACATCTCACCTGAATTTTGCCAAGTCACTCCGAATTTTGCCAACTTCCCCTAGATTTTGCCAACTCGCCATAATTTTGCAGAAAAAAATCCCAATTTTTACATCTCACCTGAATTTTGCCAAGTCACTCCGAATTTTGCCAACTGCCCCTAGATTTTGTCAACTCCCTAAGCTTTACCAAATCGCCATAATTTTACAGAAAAAAAAATCCCAACTTTTACATCTCACCTGAATTTTGCCAAGTCACTCCGAATTTTGCTAACTTCCCCTAGATTTTGCCAACTCGCCATAATTTTGCAGAAAAAAATCCCAACTTTTACATCTCAACTGAATTTTGCCAAGTCACTCCGAATTTTGCCAACTTCCCCTAGATTTTGCCAACTCACTTGTATTTTACTAAGTGGCTTCGAATTTTGCCAACAGTTCTAAATTTTGCCGTCTCTCCATATTCCAACCCCTTGGCACTCATATTTATGGAAATATTCACTTTCCGCTACACAAGGGGCTAACAACATTGCAATTCAGCTAACTCCCCCCCCCCACCAAACCAATACACCTACCTACCAGCTGCATTGCACCCACATGAATGACACAATTAAACAAACGATACCATGCAAACTACCCACACTCAACACACCCTTCACTCCCAACGAACTTATCACAGCTATACACCAGGCCAATAAAAAAAGCACACCTTGCCCTGACAACATCACCTATAACACTATAAAAAACTTTGGTACAAAAACACTAAGCACATTGCTTAACATATACAATGAATGCTGGAACTCTCACACCTTCCCCACTGAATGGGAAGATATACACATTATCCCAATTTTGAAACCACATAAACCAGCATCAGAAATTTCTTCTTATTGACCAATTGCATTAACATCATGTATACTCAAAGTTCTAGAAAGAATGGTGCTCTCCAGACTAAAATTCTTCCTCCAACAAACAAATACACTCCCCACTTGCCAAACTGGCTTTAGAGAGCACAGGTCAACCACAGATAATTTCTTTGACATTATCACATCTGCTGAACTAGCCTTAAATAAAAAAGGAATTCTTTGTCGTGTCTTCCTAGACCTCACCTCTGCTTTTGATACTGCCTCACACACCAACATACTCTACTCACACACAGAAAAATTAATGTCAAGCTGGGGACTACCCTATCTGACCCACATAAACTCAACACAGGATTACCACAGGGCAGTGTGGTTTCCCCCACATTATTCAACATCTTACTACATGACCTCCCAACTATTTTCAACAATAAAATCACATGCTCATCTTTGCAGATGATATAGTGCTCTGGACCTTTGGAACTAACATCAACAGCATACAAACCACATTACAAAATGCAGTCAACCAGGTTCTTGACTTTACTACAAAATGGGGACTTGCCATCTCAGCACCTAAATCTGCGGTCTTACCCATTACACGTAAACCTACCAATTCACCAAATATTACAATTGACAATTGCAGCATTCCCACTGTCACCCATTACAAATATTTAGGGCTAACAATAGACCGTAAGCTTACCTGGAAACAACACATTAATAACATAAAATCCACATGCATTGGAGCATACAACATATTAAATTCCATCACAAGAGTGTCATGGGGGGCCAGCGATAAAGTAATGCTTACTTTCATCAAAGCATTTATCAACTCTAGACTAGAGTATGGCCTCCCAGCACTCAACACTGCTTCAAACACACAAATCAATAAAATTGAAACTATGCAAACAAGCGCCATCAGACTTGCCCTGGGTCTTAAAGCTGGCTGCCCAAACCTCGCCACTTGGGCAGAAGCTAACATGCCACCTCTAACAATCAAAAGACACCTCCTCTCATGCAAACACTACATCAAACTTAAACACTACAATCCTACTCACCCAGTCATACTTAGAATTGAATCCACCACTAACTCTACTACCACAGCAGAAATAACAAAAAAAAACACACACTTTACCCCACTTGGCAACAAATTAAACCCTATAAACCCACACACACATCCCTATTGGTTACTTAAAAAACCAAACATTCACCTCACTCTACCACACATCACCAAAAAAAAACTTACCTCCCCATTGAACTAAAAATTGCTACAGACAACTTAATCACACACTGACCATACAATTTACACTGATGGATCTCATATTCCACACACCACCTCTGGCTCTGTTGCTTTTTACACCCCTTCCACCAAATTCTCTTATGTTATAAAATTAAATCATGCTGAAAATAGCACCTCTTCAGAGCTAGCAGCAATACATATCGCATTAGGCTGGGCCACCCACCTCAACAAACAACACATTAACATAATCACAGACTCAAGGCCTGCATTACAACTCATTAACATACTAACAGTAGATCCATCACAGAACCATTCCCTTTTCCACATACAAAACATAGCACACAACATTATAGACAAGGAAACACCCTAATATTTTACTAGATTCCCTCCCATTGCAACATCATCCATAATGAGACTGTTGACTCACTTGCTAAACAAGGCCTCACACTCACCACCCCAAATTACCACACTGTCAGTACATGCAAACATCACATAAGAGAATACACAATTTTTTTTTATCACACATGGACCCAGAATTGGGTACAACACACTACAGATAAAAACACATTCAGAGCCACAATAGCACCCTCTCCAAACACACTACATCTTAACTACCTATCCAGAAGGGCCCAAACAGCAATACACAGACTCCAAACTGGCAGAGCGAACATCAACAAAGACTTATTTATGATTAGAAAAATACATACTGCACTCTGCCCAAACTGCCAAGTGATAGAGGATATCCCCCACTACCTACTACATTGTCAAATATACAACACACAAAGACACACCCTCTATCACAAACTTGCTACACTTGGAGTCACCACATTCACCTTACAGACCATCCTAAACCCCACCCATACAAAGGCAAAATCACATTTCAGGGCCCTGGCCCATTTCATACAAAGTACTGGCAAAATCCTTTAACCTTTCAACTTCCTGCAGACTCTCCATCTCAATATGTGAAATGACTCTCCTCCCTGCAGACACCTCCTACTCAAAAGATCCAGTACAGGGACAAAAAAGAAGCATTTTGGACACATTACTGCACCACCTTATTTCCCTAGTGCAATAGTATTGATGTTTTCAAAAAAAATATATATATATATACATAATTATACTCTGTAACAATAAACTACAACTCCCAAAGTACCCTTTTTCAAAAATGATTACTAGTGGTGGCAAACCATCTGCCTGACCAATTTTTATCACTTTAGTTTTCTCTCTCTTTATAACCAAACCTACTATACTACCAGTCTCATCAACTGCTCGAATGAAAGAGTTCATCTCATGAACATCATTTGCCAAAAGAGCTAAATCATCAGTATATTCTAAATCAGAAATTTTGAGATCTGCCGACCATTTTAGGCCATCCTTAATTGTAAGAGATTCGGGGCGATTTTGAATATTTACCTTGCACCCTTCTTACCAACTTCCGGCCAACATGAGCCACACAGTGATCACACGCTACAATTTTCACTCCCAGAAGAATTTTACTCCAAACCTCTCCCTCCCCACCCTCTTGCCACAAAACTACGACGCAGCAATTCCTTGGCACGAAACTTCAACCACCTCCTTCATTATTAGGCGGCCTGCGGCCAAAAGCCTATCGCCAACATGTAGGGTCGTTAGCACTTCACTTTACTGGTCCCTACTTTTGACGCACACACAAAAAAAATACTTTTTCTCGTGGACCAGATGATAAAGGGGCCAAGGTCCTTTTACAAAATGATCCAGTTTTTAAAGAAGGATGTTAGACTATGACCTTCTGAGGCCCTAAGCTATTCAAATTTAAGAGCGCCCAAAGTCGAAATATATATATATAAAATTTTTCTGATTAAGGTGGAACATTGAAAAACAAACTCGAAATTAATGTAGTGAAAACATTATTCTATCATTGGTAAGCAAAGATGAACAATATTTGCAAATTAGATTTAATGCTAAAAAAAATTTGGTACTGCAGTAAAATTTGAAATACATTTCTTTGAGGCCCCTCATATCGTAAGGCCCTAAGCTGTAGCTTAGTCAGCTTATGCGTAAGTCCGGTTCTGGTTCTCCCGTACCCGGTGCCGAGGCTTACTACCCATTCGACAGACTGCGGCCTTTCCAAGCTCATCGGTGTCCCCTACAGACCGAGGGGAGATTTGCGGAGAAAAATCTCATCCCTTACCCAGGCGGACTCGAACCTAGGAACTGCAGATTACAAGCCTGGCACCCTACCAACTAGGCTATCCCTGCCACTGGAAGGAAAGATCCACTGGACAGATGTGAGACATGTGGTAACCTCTCGTCTATCCCATCGAGCGTGTTCTTTTAATGTGCAGTGGGTATTGCTCGTCCGAATACGGGACTTAATGTTCCATCTGACGGACAGCTGCGTTTCGCTCGCGCAAGCTCGGTTAGGATTTGAACCTGGGAACATCATATTATGATCCTGTTGCGCTACAACTGAGCCAATAATAAGCGTCTAAAATGTTTACATTTTAGTGCCATCTAACGATGTTAATTCACACTAATGGACCATTCAGGAAATCAAATTCCTAACATTGCATTATTATTTGTCTAAACAGACGTCTTTTTTTACAGACTTCGATTTTCTAACCACAGTTGTTTTTCCTCTGAGTGTTATTTTTTTGCACACAATGGACTAAATGGCCAGGTCACGAGGACTCCGAAGGCTTAGAAAAGGTTTGAGAGGGGACCCACTGTACAGCTGTTAGCCTCCCACAAAGCCATCCAGCATGTTTTTAACTTGCAAGAGATTCTAGTGGAAATGGAGAAAAACTAGAACAGCGGGAGGGCGCATCTGTTACGGCAGGCTGCGTTTACTTCAATATTTTCTGCTCTGCATTTCGTTTACGTTCATATATTCTGCCCACATGTCTTTGCATACATTTCTAGTATCCAAAACCAAATCACTTATATATATAGCTTAAAAATGGCCTGCTGAAAATAGCGGTACCGTAGGCCTTTGTTCCTCAAACGCTCAAGAATCAGACAAATCTTTGTAACTAAAAATATAAATCAGGCTCTGTAAATACTGCATGTTCATAAATAAAAGTATACGTTTTCACGATATTTAGTTCATTTTCCCTAATAAAAAGTACACTTTTACCATGTAGGGTCTCTTTAACAAATTGGAGTCAGTAACAAATGTGTCACTTCCGCATGAAAATCAGCTTCAGAAAAAATTATATTTTTCTGTAGAAACTCTGACCTAGTTTAGCAGTCTACAGGGAATATGCCAGACAGGTTAAGAAGCTGATAATTTTTGATTCCATGCAAATGGATTGAGCCTCTAGAAGAACGAATATACCTGAACAAATAAAAATATTTTTAAAATGAGATTTTTATATAGTTTAATTCATAGCGTTTCATTTTTTTTGCAGCCGTTTTCAACAAGTTTTATTCCTTGAGGTAGAGAATAGTTAACAAATTTTTATCTTAAAAAATCGTTCAGGTATCTAATTTTCGAACGATATTAATATGAGTGAAGATTTCAAAATTCTTCCAAGCGGAGAAATGGAAAGACTCATAACACTTTAAAAGGTTTCATTTTTTCCTTAAAATCAACGTTTCTCTCACAGGAATGAATTACCATTTTTTAAAAGTACATAAATACAGTAAAATATTATATGAAATAAAAAATTAATAATCTAAGCAGTTTAAAAGTATTCGATATCAGATAATTTTCCTTACCATCATGATTTAAGTAATTGTTGTAGCATTTGCCCCTTGTAATTGGAGCACAGTTAGGATACATAAGCATCTTCTCTGCGTTTCCGATAGAGCTGCTGAATGCCGCATCCCTTGGAATATTATCAACGATTCCCCAGTCAATTTCTCTCCTCAGTTGACTGTGAAGCTCCAATAGCTGTGGAAGGAATATATCTACTTATTTACAGCTCTTGTAACATTTTAGACACTAATTTTCATGTAAAATATATCGAAAAATTAAACACAACAAATAAACATCAAGGTCAAACTAAACTTCTGATTTTTATAATTATTATAATAAAAATAACAATGAAGTAAACTTCTTAAAATTCTTACCTTCGAGTGATTGCAATATGATCCACATGTTTCGAACAAAGGCATCTTGTTCTTCCACGAGACACAAGCTACGAATTAATCAGACAGAAACAGTGACCGAAGTCGGAATAAGCGAACTGTAGCAAGTAATATTACTGTCGGCCTACTAGCTGCAGGCAAAGTTGACGAGAACCAATGAGACGAGTGTTCATTACTTGACCAATAGAAATGAACAATTGACCAAGCAATATGAATTGGGAAGAGATGACTCAATATCTTTCTCAAGAACATTCCTGACAAAGGGGTGGGGGAGGGAGGATTAAAATAGGGTAAGTCGTTTTCTTAGCGCTTATCGCTGTTTAAGTTCTCTCAATTATCTCTTATAAACCGAAACAAAGCAAAACACAGGAAACGGGTGCAGGAAGAATTATGGCCCGCCCACACTAGGCAACATTTTATGGCAATATTGGGGGACTCACTCTCAATGATATCATAAAAATTCTTTGTTGAAATGACTCGGGCAAAATAAAAAAAGAAATTAATTCAAAAATATTGATATCATATCGCAATCAATGTTATTCTATTTTATTCATCACCATAAGTAAAGTGGGGCGGGGGTGGCTCAGTCGGTAGCACGCCAGGCTCGTATTCTGTAGTTCCCAGGTTCGAGTCCCGGCTGAGTCAGCGTTGAGATTTATCTCCGCAAAATTCCCCGCCCTGCCCACGGTCAGTAGGGGACATCGATGGGTTTGGAAAGGCAGCCGTCCGTCGGACGGGACGTTAAGCCGTTGCACCGTGTGCGGGAGAGCCATTCCCTGTCCACGTTAAAGAACACACTGGATGGCCTTGACGGGAGACTACCATCTGTCTCCTAACAGCTGTTCCAGTGGGTTCCCTCCCCCAACCTTCTGTGAGCCGTCGGGGGCCATGTGACCTGGCCATTTAGCCCATGGTGTGCAAAAAAGTGCCGCTCAGAGGTAAAACAATCCAACCCAACCATAAGTAAAGTCACAAAGTCTTCGCAGTGTGTGTATTAATTTTTTCAGTTCTAAAAAATATTTGCTTTTGTAGAAATTATTTTTCTCCCCTTAAATTCATTTACTAAAACTGATATTATAAGTATTTTCTTCGCCTCTAATTTTTCGGTTTCATCAAGAAGGTGTTTCCATCATTGTTGATTAGTTTGATGACGCTGATCTATTTTTACAGATGCTTTCCTGTAGAAGAAATTTCCCCGAATACTGTATTTCACACCCAAATTACCACACCTACATAGTTCCTTCTCCGAGTGTTTAAGTGGATCACAAGATTTTGTAACATATTTGGGGATTTCGCCCTGTTGTAATTTCCCTGTTATCTATCTGCACGATTGGAGACTCACCCCTTTTTTCTTCTACTGTGGTTGTTATCTGACTATCACAAATCCCTTTCTTAGAGCGAAAATTTCGGGAAAGGCGGTTAGCACAGCTGTTTCCCAAATTCTTTAGGAATGCATCACTGAGCAGAGTATTTGTTAGGCTTTGTTCGTTGATCATTGAATCATAACGAATCAGAGAAAATAACTTTGTTTTGGGTATTATCGTGACCTTCGTGACAAGATGGCCTGGACAGCTCTGACTGCGGGGGTCGATGAGTCATTCTTTCCGTAGTATGCTACTCCAGTTAGTTCAGTGTGAAGGAGGGGCCGGAAGCTGGTCCCCCACGGTCAGTAGGGACAGCGATGGGCTTGTAAAGACCGCCGTCCTTCGGATGGGACGTTTAGCCGTGGCCCCGTGTGTGGTCAGCCATACCCTGTGCACGTTAAAGAACACGCTCGCTGGATTGCTTTGACGGGAGGCTACCATTTGTCTCCCAACAGCTGTTCCAGTGGGTCCCCTCCCCAACCTTCTCTGAACCTTCGGGGTCCTTGTGACCTGGTCATTTAGCCCATGGTGTGCAAAACAGTGTAGCTCAGAGGTAAAACAAACCAACAACCCAACTCAGTGTGAAGGAAACAAGTGCCGAATTGTCTGCTTTGTTGCTGCTCTCCAATTTACCTATTCTTCTGTTGCCAGTTATTTTTTGCAATGATTTTAAAAATCAAAATTCTCATCACTTAGAAGTTTCACAGATAATGTTATATTTCATTATCCTTTCAATTCATTATGCCTGATCATTGTTGTGTAACAGAATGTCGGTTACATTACCAAAGTAGAGATACTAATGAATATCAGTTGGTAGCCCGCCAGGTTTGTAATCTGTAACTCCCAGGTTAGGGTCCCATCGGAAGAGGGGGGGGGGGAGGACGACGACTCCGTCTGTTGCGTGCCAGGTTTGTAATCTGCAGTTCCAAGGTGTGAGTCCCACTTGGGCCAGCATTTCCTCCGCAAAGCTTTGTCGGATGGAATGTTAAGCTGTGGTCAGGGTTGGGTTGTTTTACCTCTGAGCGGCAATTTTTGCACACCATGGCTAAATGTCCAGGTCACATGGACCCCGAAGGCTCAGAGAAGGTTGGGGGAGGGGACCCACTGGAACAGCTGTTGGGGGACAGATCAAGGCCATCCAGCGTGTTCTTTAACGTGCACAGTGTATGTCTCTCCCGCACACGGGGCCACGGCTTAACGTCCCATCCGACGGACGGTGGCCTTTCCAAGCCGTGGTCAGGAGAACCATACTCTGCACACATTAAAGAAACGCTGGATGTCATTGACGAGAGGCTACCATTTGTCTCCTAACAGCTGAAAGAGGGTCTCCTTTCCCAACCTTCTCTAAGATGCTTTTGACCTGGCCATTTAGTCCATTGTGTGAAAAAAGGTACAGCGCAGAGGTAAAACAACTCAACCCTTCTAAGCCGGTCGTTTAGCCCATTGTGTGCATAATGAGTATGCTCAGATTGGGTTGGGTTGTTTTACCTCTGAGCGGCACATTTTGCACACCATGGGCTAAATGGCCAGGTCACATGGACCCCGAAGGCTCAGAGAAGGTTGGGGGAGGGGACCCACTGGAACAGCTGTTGGGAGACAGATGGTAGCCTCCCGTCAAGGCCATTCAGCGTGTTCTTTAACGTGCACAGGGTATGGCTGTCCCGAACACGGGGCCACGGCTTAACGTCCCATCCGACGGACGGCGGCATTTCCAAGCCCATCGGTGTCCCCTACTGACCGTGGGCAGGGTGGGGAATTTTGCGGAGATAAATCTCAACGCTGAACCTGGGAACTACAGATTACGAGCCTGGCGCTCATAGCGAAGACTCAGATCTGAGAGCATCACATCACAAATTTGACACGTCATCAATTTAATCGAATCCCGCTTCGCTTCCTACCATTATACGACTCCCTGATCAGCACAATAATTACTGATTAAAAATGAATTAACTATTATAAAGATCATAATCAAATCTATTTAAATCTCGGTGTTCAACAATATTTGTTCACTTTCTTCAAAAGTTACAGAAGTTGAAATATTGAACAATATATTATCTTGTTTTATAAAAAAAAATCGTATTTGTTTGATATTGAAATAATCATCAAGAAAATTTCAAAAATCTATATTTATTTTACAAAATGTTTTAAACAATACTTATTATATAATCTTTAATTTCTGAGGTAAATTCTTATATCGCATTACTGTTGGTAAATATTTTAGCTTCCATGACTCTAAATATTGAACGAATATTGTTGAAAATCGATATTTAAGTAGATTTGAATAACTTAGTTTGTTATCATTAGTATCTTTTATTTATTTAATTGTCAATAAATTGTCTAAATTACGTTATTTTTTAAGTTCTTTATACAGTATACTTTAAGAAATCGCCCTTATATTCCCAAAATTCGTTATCACTTTAACGTATAGTAAGAATAAGGCAAAAATTCCCCAATATATTACAAAAATTAGTTAGATTTCTTCATCTCTGAGAAGCACTTTTTTTTAGTGATAAAAACTGTAACAGTAATCAGTTGGTAATGCCTGTTACATACCATTTTGCTATCCGAGAAAGTTTTTTCAAGATAATTTTAATCACTCAGCTACCTATTGAAATCGATACACGGAACCACGGTTTAAGATCCCGTCCGACGGATGGCGGTCTTTTCAAGCTCACCTTTGGCACCCTTTCTCGACGAGGGCAGAACGGAAGTTGGCGCAGAAAATTTTCAACCTATGCACAGTTAGGACTCGAGCCTGACGAGTTAGCGACTGAGCCAACCTCATAACTCAGAAACAATAAGTAGTTCGTGAAGTCAACTAAGTGTCATGAGAGAGATTATTTTAAAAGTACATTTCAAAACTTTTCGTATATGAAAAAATATTGTTTATGAAGTAGAAAAATGGTGTGTTAGTCACATGGGGCCATGCTCGTCCCAGATAATTTTTAAATTTATATTTTTTACTCTGCCACTAAAAATACTAATTTGATGAGCTTTCATTTCAAATATGATAATTAAAGGGGTTTTTTTCTCCCCATTTATTTTTTTTTGGGGGGGGGGTGAAAGAGGAAGCGTGATTTGAGGTAGTCCACGGCATGGTAGACTTCACAAGCTTTAATTTGATATACAACTTGTTGGAATCGACCACATAACCCTTTTGCCCCCTTTGTGAGAGAAAAAAATGGCAAAATTCGAAATCGCCTAAAATGGTCTTCAGATGAGAAACTTTCATTGAATCGGAAGATATAGCAGAGGAAAAATTACAGAACATTTTCCACCTTTTAGGGAGGGGGGTGGTGAAGAAAAAAAAGAAGAATATTTATAACCTCTAACACTCCCCAGGAGACACGTTTTCAATTCATACAACTCTTTACGTATTGTATTCGCTGGAAAGGTCGAATAAAACTGTTCATTGAGTAATTAAAAAAAAATACTGCTTGAAATACGAAAACAGGATTTTTCTTTTAAATAATAAGTAGAAAACATTATTTTTCAATATAACGGAAGATCGGGTATATTTTAGAATGTACTGAGAAATGCGTACTTGCTTTTACTTGATAAACTTACCAATCTTTGCAGGGGACATGCCCCGGGCAGTAGCTTGGACGACCCCTGTTATTATCCTCGCTTCTCTCTAATTGGTTGAGAGGTAAGCAGTCAGTTGATGCATGTCCACTGTGTCATCTCCGGTCATCTCCCACCCGCTTCCACCTTTGACCCAGGGCTACTCCGCCCCACGTGCTTATCACGTGCAATTTCTCCACGTGGGCACATAGCAGCACAAGATCACAGTAGGAAGCAAAGAACTCCTTTGTAGGAAGGAAGCAGTAGCACTTCTTGGCAGTAGTTCACATCCAATGGTTGCTTTCATCTCTGATATGAATCTCTACCATAAGTGATTCATCAATATTTAGGTAAGTTTCCTAAAATAATTTCTTGTTTTGGTTTATGCGTAATGAATTACTTCTTTGCGGAAATCGTTTAAAATGCATGATTCGGAAAGTCGTATCGTTATTTCCTTTGTTGTCGAAAAGTTTCTGGAACAAAGAAACGAAGATTTCAAACACTGGCAGACGCTCGAGCGCCAAAAGTTGCAGGGATGCCAATATTTGGCGTCTTAGTGATTCCTAACGCTGACTGATGGAAACGTAAATATTTTTCCTGAAGATTTACAAAAAAAAAGGTCTCTTTAAAATATTTGTAAAGCAGCAACAGGAAAAAAAAAAACACTATGCGATTTAAACTAATGAAACATACGTTTAACAATAGCATTAAAAAGAACATTCAACTTAATAGAATTATCACCAACAATAACCTACAAAATCGTATTTTTTAGCACAGAAATAATGACTTTTAGTTATGTTGACCATGTTTTTTTGGAGAAAATAAAGGACAAAGAAATTGTTTCATAAAAAAAGCAGGTTGCATTTATTTATTTCATTAAAACTAAAACGTTCTATAATATTTATTATAAAATATAAGCATATACATAGCATTTTAAACAATCATATTAAAAAATTTTAATTTTGATACTTTTCACAAAGATGAACTTTTTTTAATAAATCAGGTTTGTGTTTTAAAAATTCATAAAACTGTATACAATTCATGTCAAAGTTGTATTTGGTATAAATACATGCTTTCAATGTTTCTATATTTAATTGGATTTTTTCTCTTGTCCACATATTGTTCTCTAATGAAAATACTCGTTCAGTGGGGGCATTAGATCCAGGGAGACATAAGCAAAATTCAACGATTTTTAAAATGATTTTAAAAGATACATGTTTATCTGTGAAATATTTAAAAATTTCAACCCATCTAGGTCGGCAGGGCTCGTCATTTTGTCCCCATTCTTCGATCTTTTCACTGGTGACTAACTTCTAATACACGAAACTTCATCAACTAGTTCGCCGTCATTGATATTTAAGTTCCAGTGACTGGAAATGAACAAAACGCTTTCCTCAATCTTCGCCCACAGAGGGATTTCTCGTAGTAGGACCCATTCAAATGCTTCCATTTCCACCAAAGAGCCCACAGAGGGATTTCTCGTAGTAGGACCCATTCAAATGCTTCCATTTCCACGAAAGAGCCCACAGAGGGATTTCTCGTAGTAGGTCCCATTCAAATGCTTCCATTTCCACCAAAGAGCCCACAGAGGGATTTCTCGTAGTAGGACCCATTCAAATGGTTCCATTTACACGAAAGAGCCCACAGAGGGATTTCTCGTAGTAGGTCCCATTCAAATGCTTCCATTTCCACGAAAGAGCCCACAGAGGGATTTCTCGTAGCAGGACCCATTCAAATACTTCCATTTCCACGAAAGAGCCCACAGAGGGATTTCTCGTAATAGGACCCATTCAAATGCTTCCATTTCCACGAAAGAGCCCACAGAGGGATTTCTCGTAGTAGGACCCATTCAAATACTTCCATTTCCACGAAAGAGCCCACAGAGGGATTTCTCGTAGTAGGACCCATTCAAATGCTTCCATTTCCACGAAAGAGCCCACAGAGGGATTTCTCGTAGTAGGACCCATTCAAATATTTCCATTTCCACGAAACAGCTGTCCCAGTTATTTAAATAATCAATGCAGGTTTGGTAAAATTTATGAATTACATCTTTAAATATGTTGGCATCAATGTTTTTTTTTTAGTATTTATAGGTAAAAACTCTTGATTTTTTTCGTTCAATTAATCTTAGCTTCAATTCTTTTAAATGCATGGAAGCTTCACACATTGAGATTTCTTGTGATTCAATTTTCAAAATATATTGTTGAAATGTTGAAGTTTGGCTGTGAATAAAAAATAACCATGCCTCTGCTAACACATAATTAAAAAAGTTTTTCACAATCGTGGGACATTTTTTCAGTTCCAAAAAGTACGATTTTATCGGCTTAAATAGTTTTAATATTCTCTCTAAAGCTGGTAGAAGAGTTAGTCATCATGTTTTGCTATAACCTAGTAGTTTTTTATATTGAACATCTACATCATCACAAAATCCTTTCAATTTTTTCCACTCTGATTGTGTAGATGTAAAAATGTGAATAAATTTTTACTAATATCACTTCAATATCTACCGGAAGAAAACGAAATGAGTTTCATGTTTCTATGGACCGTTTGCTGCGCGCCAATATTCAATTTTTTTATTTTTTTAATTAGAATATAATTTTTATTCATAAGAGTAAAGAATACAAATACATTTACACTTTGACCCGCAAAGCTAAATAGCTTATTTTAATTTACAAAATAAAGGACAAAATGACCATTTTAGGTAAAAAATAAATCTAAAGGACAGAACAATGAAATAAAGCACTGTCCTCTTAAATAAAGGACGTATGGTCACCGTACTTATAGTGCTTACATCAGATCTTGACAGTTGGAGAAAAGATTATTTTATTATTTATTCATCATCATCATCATCCTCAAGCAGCCATGGACTACGGAGGTCCAACCAGACCGTGCAATTTAGTTCTCCAAGCAAGTCTGTCCTGAGCTATATCTACTGATTATTATTATTAAAATTTATATTCCCAAATTTGTCTCTCCATTGATACCATATGGGGGTATTCCTATTTTAAGTGGCCACTGAGTGCCACTTAAGTAATGGTGCATATACCTACCGAGTGCATATATATATTAAATAACAACTTGAAGAAAAATTCGAAATATTTTTCAATTTTCACGAAACAAGTAGACAAAAGAAATATTATCATATTTACGTTAAAAAAAGGAAGTTTCAAAATCGAAGCATTCTCGGAGTTTTGTTATTTCAATTATATCTAATAATGAAAGAAAAAAAATTTAAATGAAAATTATGCTTTATAAATAACATATTTTTCAGTTATCGAACTATTTTTTAGTTTGAAACATTAATTTTAAACCGAGCATACCCTCCAACTTCAATTATTTGACCCACCTTCACTTTTTCTACATTTGGCCCTATTAGTAAATGACAGAAGAATAATTTTTCATTTATGTCTAAAAACAAGAGAGTTACTTCCCCCCCCCCCCTCCCCGGTGTAAGGAGCAGTGCTGTCAGTGAAATATCTTGACCTACCACCACCAATATTTCAAATGTCCATCATAAATAAATCGTTCATAATATTTGTTGCATTTTTTAAAAAAAATCACAGTTAAAGGGTGCAATTGAAGCTATTGGAAAATTTTGAAAATGCGAATGATCATGTTTCATCAATAACTATCCAACCCAAAAGCGATTTTTTAGTTATCTCTCACAGCAAAATATAAGTCTCTTACGCAATATGTAGACGGGCCCTAGTTTTTCGAAAAATTCGTCATTCGGGAAAACTCATTCGAAAAACTAGCCATTCGAAAAAACTCGTCGTTCGAACAATTGACTTTGGAAGAACTGGTTTTCGAGCAATCGATTTTTCAACAATTTACCTAGAGCCGTGGGATCTGCGCGCAGTGGGAGTGAAATAGCAGAAGATACGGTCAGTTGGGGACACCAATGGGCTTGGAAAGAGCTGTCCGTCAGCTAAGACGTTAAGCTGTGATCTTACCTGCGGAAAGTCATATTCTGTGCACATTAAAAAACAGTTTGGTGATCTTGATGGGAGACTATCAATATAGATGCAGATGCAGATACGCATTTAAAAGCTCTCGGCGGATAAAAGATTAAAGCGGCGAATTAAACCTTAAGGCGGATAGCGGATAAAACTCGTATTTGATAAGTTATGCGGAAACGTGAAGGAGACATTATTGTATTTTGATCGCTGACATGAGTGAAAAATCTACTTGAGATAAGTTAAAAGATCTGATTTGAAAATTCAGTGATGATATTGACTCTAAAAAGGAAAAAGTCCTTTGGGATAAAGTCAGAGGTAAAAAATACTTATCCTATGTGAGAGAAGCGATCTTTTTGCTAGCAAAGCAGAATATAAATTCAAAAAATTACTTGGATCTTACGCAGAAAACTGGAATTATTTTTTATCAGTCGTGGAGTAATGTGTCTCAGGCAGGCCATATGGTTCTTGAAAAAGTCCACTTGAAAAGGTAGTGCCTGAAGTTCCTACCAGCATCGGTGACTTCAGCCTTTAGCGGAGGAGGAACAGGTCTTTGCCCCATGCCTGCGATCAGGGGGCTGTTTGATATTGTTGGCACTACCAATCTCAATAAAAGTAATTTCTTTAAAAATCCTACTAATCATTTTCTCTCTGCAGGAACGTGAGGACATTACATAGAGATTATTCTCTTGATGTCCTCATGCAGGAATTCCAGCGCTATAACCTAGATATTCTAGGCTTGCAAGAGACCAGATGGACAGGTAAAGGTGAGATACTTAAAAATAACTTTAAATTTCTCTTTACAGGGAGGGAGGATGGAAAGCATCACCAAGGCGTGGGTCTGCTGCTCAGCAGACATGATAGTGATGCTCTTCTAGGATATGAGTGCATTAATGAAAGGTTTCTTACAGAAAAATTTCAGACAAGCATTAAAGACTTGAATGTTATCTGCTGTTATGCCCCCACTGAGGATTCTGATGAGGATGAGAAGGATATGTTTTACAGACAACTTCAGGATATTTTGAATTCTGTCAAGAAAGGAGATATTACCCTTGGTTCTTGGTGACTTCAATGCCAAAGTTGGTACCGACTCTGACCTTTGGGGAGGAGTAATAGGCCCTTTTGGTATTGGTAGCTGCAATGGCAATGGGCAACGTCTCCTACAGGTAAGTAAACTAAATGGTTTCAGAATAACTAACACATATTACAAACACCGCGACATACATAAATACACATGGGTTTCACCTGATGGGCTGCATAAGAATATGATTGATTATATATTAATTAACAGCAAATGGGCTAGTTCTGTTGGAAATACCAGGGCATATAGGGGAGCTGAAATTGGATCTGACCATTACCTTGTTAAAAGTGTCTTGCAACTTAAACTTAAAAAGTGTTGTGCTAGGGTTAAAAAATTTACCTTTAATACTGAAGCGCTGAAAGACCCAGTTATAGCTAAAGTTTACCATGATAGGTTACTTAGTCATTATGACAGTCATGGTTTGCTTAATACTGAAGTTGAGGAAGAATGGGGCCATTTTAAACAGGCTTTTTAGGAAACTAACAGTACTCTTTTAGGGAAAAAGGAGCAGAGGAGGCAAAATTATTTAAGTGATAAGGCACTTGAGCTTATTTCAGAAAGAAGGAACTGCAGGAATGTCCTTAATCAGTACCCTACTAGTCCTAATAAAAAGCATTACAAAGAACTTAATAAACGTGTAAAGAATCAGTTAGCTACTGATAAGAATCTTTGGCTTGATGGCCTTGCTGACAAAGCTGAGGAAGCAGTTAGACAGCACAACAGCAGAGAGCTGTACCAGATAGTTAATGTTTTGTGTGGTAGAAAACGAACAGGTATACAGGGATTGAAGGATAAACAAGGCAAGGTTATAGAAGGTGAGGATTCTGTCATGGCTAGGTGGGCTGAGCATTTCAGTGATGTTCTAAACAATGTGGTTAGTTCTACTCCCATTGTTTGCAATGATGATAGATGCATTGTTGTCTTTAATGTTGGCCCTATAACACAATCTGAAGTTAGTTTGGCTATTTCTAAACTTAAACTTCATAAATCCCCAGGGGTGGATGAAATTACTACGGAAATGCTTAAAGCTGGGAATGTTTCTGTTACCATTTGGATGACTGAAATTTTGAATAACTTTTATGATAAAGGCATGGTTCCTAAAGATTTTACCAGAGCTATTATTATCCCTATTTTCAAAAAAGGTGATCGCAGTTCTTGTGATAACTATAGGGGTATCAGCCTACTCTCCGTTCCAGGTAAAGTTCTTTCCATGATTGTGCTTAATAGAATTAAGAATCTGGTTGACAGGCAATTGCGTGATGAGCAATGTGGATTCAGAAATGGTAGGGGATGTGTAGATCAGATATTTTCACTTAGGCAGATTCTTGAGAAATGTTTAGAGTTTCAGAAACCTTTGGTTGCTAGCTTTGTTGATTTCAAAAAGGCTTTCGACTCTGTTGATCGTCATAATTTGTGGTTGATTGTGAGATCATATAGTATACCAGACAAGTTAGTTAATATAATGAAAGCTCTCTATAATAACACTGAGTCATGTGTGAGAGTTGGTAAGGCTTGTAGCAATTGGTTTAGCATTACTTCTGGTGTTCGACAAGGGTGCATTTTGTCTCCTTTTCTCTTTAGTTTGGTTGTTGATTATGTTATGCGAAATTCACTTCAAGTTAAAGCTTTTGGCCTTAAATGGGCTGGAGATACGAAAATTTCTGATTTAGATTATGCTGATGATTTAGCCCTTTTGGCAAATGATGTTGATGAGATGAACTCTTTCATTCGAACTGTTGATGAGACTGGTAGTACAGTAGGTTTGGTTATAAACAGAGAGAAAACTAAAGTGATGAAAATTGGTCAGGCAGGTTGTGATTCAGTTAATCTGAATGGTTGCAGTCTTGAGCAGGTGTCACAGTTTAATTACCTTGGGAGCTGCGTAACTGATACTGGTGATGTGCGGCCTGAGATTAACAGACGAATAGGTATTGCTGCCGGGACTTTTAAGAATCTATGGAGATTGTGGAGAAATAGGCGTATACACCTAAAGACTAAAATTAGACTATATAATAGTTTGGTTCTTTCTAGGGTTAGTTATGGTAGTGAAACTTGGACGCTGTGTAAGCAAGATAACAGGAAACTAGGTGCTTTTGGTTCTAGATGCTTACACAGTATCTTGGGTATTAGGTGGTTTAACTTTGTAACTAATGATGAGGTTAGGCAAAGGAGTCTGCAACCTCCTTTAAGCAGCATATTGTGCAGAGAGAGACTCCGCTGGTTTGGCCATGTTGCCCGTATGGATAATTATAGATTGGCGAATAGGGTTATGAACAGTGTGCCTGGAGGCCTCAGAAGGAGGGGGAGACCTAGGATGCGGTGGGCAGACAATGTCAAACAGGACCTTGTTAGAATTGGTGTACAGTGGCCGGATGCAGCAGATGTAGCTCAGGACAGATATGCTTGGAGAATTAAACTGCGCGGTCTGGTTGGACCTCCGTAGCCCATGGCTGCTTGAGGATGATGATGATGATGATGAATGAAAATTTAAGTTCTTGAGATCACGACATTTTAACAAACTTTTCAAATTAAACGTGCAGGTTTCTTGGATTTGGAAAAGCACATTTAAAAACTGAAAGAACGCATATGGTAATATCGTTTTCAAAGATAATGAAGTTTTTCGTTTACCTATTTTCTCACTCTTTAAAGGCTTTAATTCGAACTAATGATGGGGGAAACTGCAAACAGTAGTATTTTATTAGTACTTATACAACAACGAAAAAAAATATTTGTCTTTTATCTTTGAATTTAAAAATTTGCTTTTCCCACACCCCTTTGAGAGAAATGGGAAGGTTATTGCTGCCACCTTGAGACTCGACCACCGAATTTTAAAATTTCTACCATAAGCAGATCGCTTGCAACATTCGTTAAAAGTTTTGTCTTTTTCATATTTAGCTAACTATAACGAGGTAAATTAAAGCTACTTAAGTGTTTGAAATAAATTGTAATACACTGGTTTCCATAAAATAAGGATCAACCATATATATTATGTCAATGGAAAGCTAGCGTCAAAGCACTATAACTTCTAAAATATTTTGTTTTGGAAAATTGTAATAGTAAATATTTAATCAAATATATCAATCTCTTTTCGACAATATTCGTTCAGTGCCGAGTGGTTAGCACTCTCGGCTACTGATGTAAGAGACCTGGGTTCGAGCCACGGGTAAGGCATGGATGTGTGTGTTGTTTTTCTGCTGAGTTCCCGCCATCCTCACAGATCTACTATGGAGTATAAACTGACAGTTTCCTGTCAGAACTCTGTAGCAAGCAGCTGCTTGAGGGAGTATTTATTTTTTTAATTATTTAATAAATTATGGAAGACTGGATATTTAAGAATAATAATGTCAGTCACAAAAATTGCCTTAGAAGTTAGTTAAACCGCCTAGTGGTTAGCACGCTAGGCTACTGAGCTAAGGGTCCTAGGTTCGAGCCCCGGGTAAGGACCGGATGTTGTGTGGTTTTTATGCTGAGTTTCCGCCATCCTGGCAGTTATACTATTGCATATAAACTTATAGGCTCCTGTCAGATCTCTGTGGCAAGCAGCTGCTTGAAGAGGATATTTATTTTATTTATTTTTTACTAATAATAAATTTGTTAAATTAAAAATAATAGAATTTGGGTTTGTATCAAAGTGTTTAGTAAAATAAACATGTACTTTAAAAGTATTTTATTTCACTATTCATCAATTTTTGCACAAGTTTCTAAGACTGACATTGCTATTGTTAAATTGATTCACCCATACAGGTCACCAATACATATTTCCCCCTCAATATTTTTAATAATTTCAAATAAGTTGTTTTTAAATCAGATTTTTTCGACGTTTTCCTTTTAATTAAATTTTTTAAGAATTTTTCCGTAATGATATTTTTCTCATAAACAGGGCACTCGGCGCATTTATTGAAGTCCTCCACTTCTGAGAAGTGATTGTTTTAAAAAAAAGTTGATTTCGAGGTGGCTTGTTCCGGGTAGCGTAATGGCCTATGACTAAACAAGCAAGTGTCTCCAGACAACTTTGAAAGGATATCTTATGTTTTCATCACTTCTTAATACTTGAGAATTTCGCCACATCGTAAAATTATAAGTAATGTTTGAAAAACCATAAAAATTAGAGAATTACCAGCCTTTTATTATAAGTGTAATCCCAGAAATGGATGTATTTAAGGCTTTTCTCCCAGTGAGCGAGGTGATTCCGTAAGCACGTTGCAGCCTGTGAAATTGACTCAGGAGCATGAGTGTTCCGGGGAGCGTCACGAGAGAAGTCGCGATAACGTTGTTTACCTCCCCCACTAGGAAAGTGCTTGAAACCTCGCGGTTTCAAGCACTTTCCCAGTTGTGTGGAGGAGTATAAAAACTTATGTGTGTTTGTGTTTGTTGCATTGTGTTTCCAACGTTACCCAATTAAAGATCATTCCTTTAATAAGGAAATGAATGTCGTTATAACCCTAGGTCGTCTCCTCAAGAGAAGACATTTTCTATTTAATTTTGCGAAAAATGAAATAAAGATATTAATTTAATAACTCCATTCTCGGTCAAGCAGGATGCTCTGCTTTGAAGCATTAAGCTATTTTCGAAGTTGATTTGCACACTAATCTGTCTCTAATTCGCCTCTTTCATTATAGTTCACTCTGCTCACTAAATATATACATCATTCACTACCCGTCTATATGGTCACTGCTCACCAGTCTCACTTTCTAAGCATTCTATTCTTCGCTATCTCATTTACCATACTTCTATCTGTCCGGGGCAGCCCCTTCCTTCTGCTCGTTCCGAGTCTACCCACTCCAAAATCTGATTTTTCTCTAAGCTCCTGTCACTCGCTAGTTATTTCAATGTCCCATTCCCCCTAACCTTCTTGTTTTCCATGAAAATGTGCTATGTGAGAGACATCCGTAGACGAACTTAATAATCGTAAATTCCACCCAGAAGATCTGTCTCTGTCCTAGATGTTGATACACTGTTGACAGCGCCCTCTGTGAGAACGGGATTTCTTCTTGATAAGTATAAACAGTGGACAATATTGTTCATATCTATTAACATAATTCTGCAGGGCCGTAGGTACGATTTTTGTGGCGGTGTTTTCCGTGTGAAGTCGCATTTTTGCTGCCTGCATTTATTCTCACCACCAGACAATTCTGCGTCTGACCTTATAAGGGTTTCTGCTTGTCGTTTTTTGCATGCTTTTTTTTTTCAGGTCTCGAGGAGGGAATGTCGTGTTGTTTTCAAAAGGGGGTCCTTGGAAATAAAAAATCGGACCATAACAGACATTATTTTATTTTTTTATTTTTATCAAATATCCTGGAGAGTACGATATAAAAAGGAAGACGTATTGTAAACTTAACTAAACCCTATCCTGCCCTCGGTTATAGGGCAATCCGATGGGCTTTGAAACACAGCCGTCCATTGGATGGAACATTAATCCATGGTCCCGTATACAGAAAAGCCATACCATTTGCACGTTAAAGAACACACATTTTGGCCATCTGTCTTCTAACAGCTGTCCACTTCTTATACAATTTAAATTACGTGATTTCTTTTGCGATCTTCTTAAAATTACCTTAAATCTGATGAAGGATATAAATATATCCGTAATTGCGATAATTGGTCAACTCTTGTGAAGTATGCAGTCAGTTATTCTGATTAGTTTGTGCCATAGTGGGTCACCTTCCTCCATCCTTCTCCGAGCACTCGGGATCCTTATGATCTGGCCATTTAGAACCTTTTATGCAAAAAAAAAGCGCAGCTCAGAAGTAAAAGAACCCATAACTCAATTATACTTTTTTTTAGTAATCTTTGTTGATTTTCTCACTTTAAGTCAAAATTGTTTTATATCACGATTCATCTGCTCCTAGATAATTAATTCATCATAATTTTTTATCGTAATATTTCTGAGTTGATTATCATCATCTCTTCGATCTCAGATGAAATGCTCTTTCAACAGATTTAGGTCAAAAGTGGTAGGACGATAGCGCTCCTCAAGAAATTTCAAACCGTTGCTAGTTAAATAAGCAACATAGTCAGCATTTTAGGGGGCGGGGGTGGCTCAGTCGGTAGCGCGCCAGGCTCGTAATCTGTAGTTCCCAGGTTCGAGTCCCAGCTGGATCAGCGTTGAGATTTATCTCCGCAAAATTCCCCGCCCTGCCCACGGTCAGTAGGGGACACTGATGGGCTTGGAAAGGCCGCTGTCCGTCGTATGGGATGTTAAACCGTGGCCCCGTGTGCGGGAGAGCCATAACCTGTGCACGTTAAAGAACACGCTGGATGGCCTTGACGGGAGGCTACCATCTGTCTCCCAACAGCTGTTCCAGTGGGTCCCATCTCCCAACCTTCTCTGAACCTTCGGGGTCCACGTGACCTGGCCATTTAGCCCATGGTGTGCAAAAAAAGTGCCTCTCAGATGTAAAACAACAACCCAACCCAGCATTTTAGTGTTCATTCTGTATATTTCGTAGTGACAAAATTGGTCATTTTCAATTCTTGGAGTAGAAACTAGCAATAAATATCTTTAATTAAAGATCGGTTGAAAGTGAAATTGTAATATATACGAATTTATGAGCAGGGCCGTGTCGGAGGTGGGAGCAAGGGGTCATGACCACCCCACCTCTTCAAGAGTGCTAGTAAGAGTAACGAGCAAAATATAATTAGCTATTTGTATTTCATGCATTTTAAGAAACTTTAATGACCTGTAAAACGGAAGGGAAAATGTTATACGGCATTGGAAAACCAGTCTTATTAAACTTTTTTAAATTTTCCAGTTCGATTGTGTTTCGTACCCTCCCGCACCCCTCGTTTTTTCCTAGATTTGAGCCTGATTACGAGGAGAGTTCCATGTTATATGAATATGAAATTTTAAATGTGATTTTATAAATTTAAAAATCTTTTCTACTCAAAAATGGCACATGGAAAAAAAAGTAAAATGTAGATATTAATGAAATTCACCAACATCTAGATTTTAAGCAATATTTGCTTAATATGTAAAGATTTGTTCAAGCTGAAATATTTGACAGCAACTATTTACACTCGTCCTAAACACTGTTTCAAAATGACGTTGTTTATAATTGCCAAAAAAATTATTTCATCCATTTAATCAATCTTCAGTAATTAAAAATAGGCACCATGCACGTTTTGATTATTTTTTCACGTATATTCTCTGTCTCTAAGAAATAAATTTTCCTTTGCATTGATAATTGTGTTACTACTAGAAACAGAGTTCGTGAGTATTTCTAATATTTTTCGTTCCAAATGTCATTCTTTGTATGACAAAATTTAAATGCTAATTATTAATAATATCAGAATAACTGATTAGCGGCATGCATAAATAAATAAAAAATAAATACCCCCTCAAGAAGCTGCTTGCCACAGAGGTCTGACAGGACCCTGTCAGGATGGCAGGACCTCAGCAGAAAAACAACACATACATCCATGCCTTACCCGGGGCTCGAACCAAGGTCCCGTAGATCAGTAGCCAAACACGCTAACCTCTCGGCCACATGCATATCTATATATAAATATATATCTAATGATTCGTCAGAGAATTTTTCTCCCCAAATCGGACTTAACAATTGTCGAATTGGTTCTGATCCGGGTGTACCCGATTTCATCTTTAATAGAAGCTGAAAGCTATTACACAAACTTCTAAAATTGCTTTTTTTTTTTAATTTGTTTATTATTCTGTGATCATAGTACAAGCCTTGTCATTTGATGTGACATTAATATTGACATATGATGAATATAATATTGACATTGAAATGTTATATTTATAATATTTAGGAAAAGAAATCAATGACATTAACATAGAAATTTTATTTTACTATCCAGTTCTAATTCAAAAGCGAATTTCATGGCATATGTATAGGATATTTCACATTTCAGTGTTTTTCATTTAGCATTAATCTATTTTGCGCTATAGAAAACCTATATTTCTTTTTACTCCTTCAGCTGGGTCGAGGTTGAGATTTATCTCCGTAAAATTTCCCCGCACCGACGTTGCTCTTGAAAAGGGGCGACGTCCGTCGGATAAGACTTTAAGCCATGTCCCGTGTGCGGGACATGGTTTAAAGTACGACTGTGCTTATTAAAGAACAGGCTTGACAGGGGGGTCCATATTTCTCTCAACGGCTGTTCCAGTGGGTCGCCTCGCTTAACCTTCTGTGACCTGTTCATTTTGCCCATTGTGTGCAAAAAAAGTGCCGGTCAGAAGTTAAACAAACCAACTCTTTTACTTCGGTTATGTATAGTTTCTTTGGGTCTGGGTTGGATTGTTTTACCTTTGAGCGGCACTTTTTGCACACAATGGATTAAATGGCCAGGTCACATCGACCCCGAAGCCTCAGAGAAGGTTGGGGGAGGGGTCCCACTGGGACAGCTTTTAGGAGACAGATGGTAGCCTCCCGTCAAGGCCATCTAGTGTGTTCTTTAACTTGCACAGGGTATGGCTCTCCCACACACGGGTCACGGCTTAACGTCCCATTCAACGGGCGGCGGCCTTTTGAAGCCTATCGGTATCCCCTACTGACCGTGGGCAGGTCGGGGAATTTTGCGGAGATAAATCTCAACGCTGACCCAGCTGGGACTCGAACCTGGGAACTAGCAGATTACGAGCCTGGCGCGCTACCGACTGAGCCACCCCCTCCCCGCCCCTTGGGTCTGAGTAGTTGATTATAGTTAATGACTTAGCGACTAATCATTTCGTGGTAAATTCTTACGACTGGCAACATTGCCGCAAAATGTTCCAGCTTCCACAACTCTTTAAACAGTAAACAAGTATTTCCGAAAAACACGATTTGATGAAATTTTTGAAGATTTTTTCAATTTATTCCCTCTTATGTTTTGCTATAAAAAGCATGTTTTATAGTTAAGACGCCTATAATGTAGCTTTCTAGTTACATGGAAGTGTCCCAAATCTTTGATAATTTAGATAAATTTAAATAATCCGGAAAAAACAAGAAATCCAGAATTCCAGAAAATAAAATAAAAACAAATGCATTTAAATTTGAAAATGAATTTTCTACATAATGAATATTATAAATTACAAGCTATGTATATTAATTTATTACCTAATTACAGTATTGTGCAAATCAGTTGGGACAATAGGAAAATGCAGTAACAAAGAAACAACTAAAATATTTATTTGTTTAATAGTGTCTTCCACCCTCTCAACCATTGATGCCACTAGCTTTCCACACATCTCCTTCACTTCAGGGTCGTGGTACCACACTTTCATGACACTTTCTATCATTTTGGTTTTCGTCGTGCAATCCATCTTAGCTATGCGCGCTTTAATAATGGCCCACAAATTTTCAATGGGGTTTAGACCGGGTGAATTTCCTGGACAGTCCAATACCTTCAAATGTTGCTGGGTAAAGAAGCTCTTAGCAAGCTTAGAATTGTGGCATGGAGCCAGATTCTATTGAAATACCCCATCGCCGTTAGGAAACAGCTTCTGCAGTGTCGGGACCATTTTCGCCTCCAGAACGCCTATGTACTTTTTGCTGTCCATCATTCCTTCAATGGGTTGAAGCGTCTGTTAGATTAGTTTAGACTTGCAGCAGAGGGTTACGTACAAGTTTAGACTTGCAGCAGTTTAGACTCTGCAGCGGAAGGGACTTAGCATTCCTTCGGTTGTCCCAACTAATTCGCACAGTACTGTATTTCTTAAATTTGTTACGAATTTTTATTTATTATCCTTTTTTTTTCTATTAATTTAAAAAACGGCCGTATATAAGGTCGCACTACCGCTTTATGGGTTTAGAGGTCAGCGTGAGGTGTAGAATCCAGCCCTTAATTTGATATGAATCTTGGCTCCATTCTGTTTGAAGAATTATTAACTCTCTGGAAGGTGGCAAGAGATTGGATCGAGTCAAAGAAACATAACATTTCTGAGAACTCCCCCAGACACCAATATTCACGTTTCTAATACTCGTACATCAAGGTTTGACCTTGAAGGACACGTTGGAAATCGAATTTCGTTTTTTTTTCCCCGATATCTAGGCTCCCATTACTTAGAGCGGTGAAAATTTTCACCGCTCTATCATATCTGCATCATAGTTAGAATTAGCGCGATCCCCTATCAGTGAGTCAATCAGTAACTCATAATCCTCCCTATATAATAGATGAGAAACCAGCAAATGTCCGATAGAGCTTAGTCTCAATTTCCAAAAAGAGTTTTAAAACTTGCGAAACTAGATTTCCATTAAAGTGTTGTGTGTGTTGTTCATGATAGAAACTTGTTTTATAAGAAATGAAAGCATAGTTTTTCTTTTTCTCATTTCAGACTGTGAAAAATACCTACCACATTAAAGAACTTCTAAGAAGATGTGCTTTTTTACTTTGAAAGAACCCGATCAACAACTAGTGAATGATTCAACTCGGATGGCTTCTTATAATAACTAAAGCTTATAATCGGGCGTACAAAATATTTCTTCCGTTGCAAAATTTAGTTCTCTAAAATTTTTTACGTGCTCAAATGTTCGATAACTCTGCAATTACCGAGAAATTGTGCGTCCACAAACAAAACCCCAAAAGCACTTTCTGCTGAAAAAAAAAAGAAAAAATTAGATTCTACAAAACACGAAAAATCATCAGCAGGTAGATAAGTGAAAACCTTATTCATCACGCGACAGTATGACACACGTCAAAGACTATTACCATTATATTTATCAAATTGATGATGGTGCTAACAAAAGCCTCTCTAGTAACGCCGGTGCTTTACAAGAAGAGCTTTTTGATTACTACTTTCGAAAACATCATATAGAGTCAAAAGCAAAGGAGAAGTTAACAAAGAATAAACTTCCAAAGATAGAAAGAAAGCTAGCTGAAAAAATCCCTTTGGCAGAGAAAATTCCTTCTACATCGATTACAAGAGTCGACGAGTTTAAGAAGGGAAAAGATGAATTACTGTCAAGGGAAAAGGCTTCAGTAGTAACGAAACCAATCGTCTGCGATGATAATTTTATTTGCATCGTGCCTGTCAAATTTGTCAGAAACAGGTCTATCGAAATTGTTATAAATGGGCCTGTCGAAATTGTTAGAAACGCGGCTGTCGAAATTTTTGGAAACGAGTGTGTCGAAATTCCTGGGTACGGGTATGTCGAATATTTTGGAAGAGGACCTGTCGAATATTTTAGGAAAGTGCCTGTCAGAAGTGGTACAATCTATGTGCATCGCAGCCCATTTAGTTTAACCCATCTGGATCTCTCTCAATCAACGTTTCGAAAATTGGAGGTGGCAACGCAAAAGTTACTGCTTGCCACAGAGGTAAAAAGAGGATCCTTACATGAAAAAGGGAATGATATTAGTTGTGATAAAGACAAGAATCATGCTATTATTGATACACTCGAAAAAGGGAATTCTGTTACCACTGATAAAGCAAATCCTAAGAAGATTAATGATCCACTAGAAAAAGGAAATTATATTAACCATGATAGAGACAAGAATAACTCGACCAATGATCCACTTTTAAAAGGGAACGATATTAGCAGTGAGAAAGACAAGCCTAGCACTACTAATGATCACTTCGAAAAAGGGAATTGTATTACAAGTGACGAAGACAGGCATTACTCTACTAATGTTCCACTCCAAAAAGAAAAGGGCATTAACAATGATGAAGACAAGCGCAACTCTATTAATGATCCACTTCCAAAAGCTAATGATATTATCCTTGATGAGGACAAGCATAACGCGACTAATGATCTACTTAAAAAAGAAAGGGATGTTAAGAGTGATGAAGACAAGCATAATTCGAATGATGAACCATTTGAAAAAAGGAATGATATTAACTGTGAAGATGACGAGCATAACGCGACTAATGATCCACTTGGAAAATGGAATGATGTTAAGAGTTGCTTTTTGGACAATGATTCATCATTTTTACATCAGATGGCGAAATCAGTGTACCTCAGTAAACAGATGACAAGGCGGGAACAATCGCAAGATATAACGAAGGCAGAAGTAGATCAGCAACAAACAGTATCGGTACAATCGCAAGGTATAGTGAATGCTGAAGCAGATCAGCGACTATCGGTAGACCGTCTGGAATGTTCCACGAAATCTGATGCCGAAATTGACAAATTAGGAATCTTACTGAGCATATTTGACCCTGAATTCTGCTCATCATCCATCCTTCCCGGTGATTTATTGGGGGAGAATGATCATAGTTACAATCCAACGGATGAAAACCGAGAGATTTGTAATCCGTCAGGGAAAGGAACAACGACCGAGACAGACTCTATCATTCGCAATGCTGAAGCAGATCAGCGACCAACGGTATCAGTACAATCACAAGCTATAGTGAATGCTCATGCAGATCAGCGACCAACAGTATCAGTTGATCGTCTGGAACCTTCCACCAAATCTGATGTCGAAATTGACAAATTAGGAATCTTACTGAGCATATTTGGCCCTGAATTCTGCTCATCATCCATCCTTCCCGGTGATTTATTGGGGGAGAATGATCATAGTTACAATCCAACGGATGAAAACCGAGAGATTAGTAATCCGTCAGGGAAAGGCAAAACGACCGAGTCAGACTCTATCATTCGCACTGAGAAAGAAACTGATTCTAGCAGTGAGGAAGATTTCGTCATGATTTACAAGGAAGATCTATTAAAGTGAAAATGGAATCATTACTTGACAATGTACTTAATATTGCTCTTTAACAGTGCAAATAATACTGGTAGATAATTACTAATTCTTTATTTTGGTGCAAATGTTCTCTATTTTAATGTAATTAAAAGTTTTGCATCTTCTTGAATACATTTTAGAGTAAAACTTTTATTGAATTTCAGTTACTTCGTCTCGTTCGGTTGTAAGAATGAATATTAAAAAGCTACCATTAAAGTTGACAGAAGAAAAATTTCATTAAATGAAGGTTACTTGAAAGTAATCATTTCCCGAGCAGTGGAAAAATGTCCATATTAAGCAAAGGTACAAAAATAAATTGCGAATGACCTAGCTATTTAACGGACGTACATTTCGAACAAGCTGTAGCATTTCAAATAGATATATTTTCAACGAGAAATTTGTTTAGAAATGGTTTGCAATGATTATTTTCTTTTTCAGGTTTAGTCGTTTTAACTTTAAGCTCAATTAGTGTTTATACGGAAAAAGGGTTCTGAATGTTGAGTTTAGGTCAAAGTGCATGTGGTCAAAACACTTCATGAGGTCCGCACGAATTCATTTTGCACCAGGTCACGAAATTAAAAACAAAATAAATAAAGCCAGTTCTTCGGGTAATAAAAAAAAATCTTAAGACTACGTCTAAATTGCCTTGGCAAAAAATCAAAAACAGTTTTACCTCAGCAGATTTTTTTGTACCCAATGGGCTAAAGTGCCAGATTACGATGAGTCAGAGAACGGCATCCACCAGACAGATGGAAGCCTCCCATCAAGGCCATCCAGTGTGTTCTTTAACCGGCACAAGTTATGGCTACCCGCACACGGTGGCTCGGTTTCACATCCTATCCGACGGACGACAGTCTTTACAAAGACTGTCGTCCGTCGGATAGGATGTAGGGATGAGAACCCCTTCGGCGTCTCCTACTGAACGAGGGCAGAGCGGAGAGTTTTGCAGAGATAAATCTCGACTGGTCCACGTGTGCCTTGAACCTAGGAACTGCAGATTACTAGACTAATAGCAACTGAACGCCCGCTCCCCTCCCCCAGAAAGACGAGGAATGTACATGGGGGAATATATTGATGAAATATGCAGTCTTTATAAGAGAATATTCGTGTTTGAAACATTTTGTTAAATGATTTAGTAACAAAGTTTCGTTGTGCTCAACAGACTTTAAATGTAAGCGCTATTGATAGCGTGGTATTTAACTTCCGTTCATACTTTGATCAGTAAGTCTGCTGTAGTACTGGCATGGGGCAGGGGCGACTCAGTGGGTGGCGCACCAGTCTCGTAATCTGCAATTCCCAGCTGGGCCAGCGTAGAGATTTATCTCTGTTTGGTCACTTCTCTGAGCCTTCGGATTAGTGAAAACATCGGCTGCTTCAGTATCACAAGATCTGTTCACCTTTGTTAGTCGAATGATTTGCAATCTCCACGCCGTCATAACAGAAGAAACTGAGTTGCTTAATATTTAGACACATTAGTTCTGTTACTCAATTATTTAATACAATATAACAGTTCAAAATATGAGTACACTTTTGCAATATCCCTATGTATTAAAATTCCATCAAATAATAATAAATAAATACCCCCTCAAGCAGCTGCTTGCCACAGAGGTCTGACAGGAGCCTGTCAGTTTATATGCCACAGTAGGAGATCTGAGAGGATGGCAGGACCTCAGCAGAAAAACGACACACACATCCATGCCTAATCCGGGGCTCGAACCCAGGTCCCTTAGATTAGTGGCCAAGCGTGCTAACCACTCGGCTAGGTTACATAAATTTGCCCTCTCCTACAAAAAGGGGAAACTTGTAAACGTCTGTTATATCTTCATTACTAAGGAGCCGATCAAACATTTATACCACGGAATTTTATTCTAATTTTCAGAGGAAAGGTTCCAAAGACAAATTTTTTCCTTACGTGCTTCCTAGGTTATGGGCGTGTTTCCTAGGTCTGAGCGGCACTTTTTTCCACACAATGGACTAAATGGCCAAGTCACAAGGACCCCGATGGCTCAGAGAAGATTGGGCGAGGACCCACTGGAACAACTGTTGGGGGATTGATGCTAGACTACCGTCAATGCCATCCAGCGTGTTCTTTAACGTGCACAGGTTATGGCTCTTCCACACACTTGACCACGGCTTAACGTCCCATCCGACGGACGATGGCATTGCCAAGTCCATCGGTGACCCCTGCTGACCGTGGGCAGAAGTTTTGTGGTGATAAATTTTAACGCTTACCCTGCTGGGACTCGAACCTGGGAACTGCAGATTACGAGCTGGGCGCTAACAGGGTACCCAGAATGCAGGAACAGCAAGTATTGAATAACTAATCTCCAGAGATAGTGGGGGGGGGAGACAAATTTCAGGGGGAGTTCATCATTTGTCATGATTCCCCTAAAATATTTACGGGGGGAAAGGGCTATAAGGAAATCTTCCCGGGAAAGGGGTGCGCGATAATTTGCAATTACTGACGCTAATTCTAAGCAAAAAAAAATATCACTTTTCGGAAATCTGTGCAATGCGGCAACCTATAAAACAAAGTTCTTTACATCCCAAAGGAAACGATATTTAGGTAAATTATCTTTAATCCGTCCTGGAACAAAGATAATTTCTAAACCAATCTATTAATGAAACAATCCAAAACCGTAAGACGGCACTACAGGAAATCAATGGGGTCGCTACTGGGAAAACTATTGCTAATTCTTAATTCGATAAATGGTTAGAGTACTTTCTGTAATCCGACATTTCACTGCAACCGATTTTTTAATGCATCCGTTCTAACCAAATCAAATGAAAGAAAGCACTACAAAAAACAAAACTGTATAGGCTCTCTGAATTCTCATTTATCCGATTCTAATAACACGTATTTCCTAAAATTCACTTTGTTCTAAACGAAACAATGAGAAATCAAAAAATGCATTACAATATATCGAAGCAGCCGATGTTTTCACTAATCCAACTTCATTTAAAACTTTATATTTTAATTTCTGCTCTTTCTCAATGAAGCGGCCGGTATTCTCATTAATCCGATGTGCAATAGAACGAATATTTTTAAACGACCTTTGCCTTTAAACGAAACAATCAAAAACAACTAATACAAAAAACAAACTGCCCACGTTATCTCCTTGATAATCCTACTCCGGTTAAAATTGGCTATAGGATGGGAAATATCCTACAGCCAGTTTTAACCAGTTCCGTTTTTCAAAAGCTATAGAATTTTATAACTTCTCGATAAACAGACTGGTTGAAACGGATTTTAGTGCTTTATTAATTTTTCTTCCTTCTTCTACAGGAACAATCTGAAATCAGCAAAACTCGGCAGATTTATATCCTTCATAATCCATCTTTATTTAAAAGTATATTTCTGTTCATTCCTGCTCCTTCTAAACGAAACAGTTGGACATCTAAATAATTCATACGGAAAACTGAAACAGCCGATATTTATACATGTTCTCGAAAATAGTGGATGTTAGAGATTTAAATTTTGGCTGTGATAGCTTCTTGTAGAGTTCATTGTTTGTTTATCATTTCTACGTTCAGAAGAAAACCACTTATAAGAAAATTTCGTTTCACTGAAAATTCGATTAATGAGAATATAATTCTACACGATTTTGATTTCCTGTGAATGATTTTGGCATTCGATTTTTATGCTCTTAGAAAGCACCAGGAAAATTATCTGTATCGTTTGGCCGAGTGGTTAGCGTGCCTGGCTACTGATCTAAGAGACCTGGGTTCCAGCCCTGGGAAAGGCATGGCTGTGTCGTTTTCTGCTGAGGGCCTGCTCTCCTCTCATACCTACTCTGGAATATAAACTGACAGGCTCCTGTCAGACCTCTGTGGCAAGCAGCTGCTTGAGGAGGTATTTATTTTTATTATACAACCTTTGTTCACAGAAGGAAAATAAACATTTCTAATGTTTAGAGAGAGAAAAAACTTACATTTACGAAATAAAGCAATGATTGATCGAAAACCAAAAATGAGTTTCATTTGGAAAATGCGGGTTGGATTAGGTTGTTTTACTTTTGAACGGTATTTTTTTTTCTGCACACAATGGGCTTAAACAGCCAGGTGACAAAGGCTCAGAACAGGTTTGGAGGAGGGGACCCATTGGACAGATATTAGAAGACAAATGGTAGCCTCTTTAAAGTGCACAGAGTAATGCCTATCTCGTGCATGAGATCACGGCTTAACATTACATCCGACATGACAGTCTTTCTAAGCTCATCAGTGTCTATTACTGATCGAGAGCAAGGCGGTGAATTTTTGCGGAGATAAATCTCAACACCCTCCGAGAAGGGACTCGAACCTGGGAACTGCAGATTACCGACTGAGCAACCCCCACCCCTTTGAAAAAGTGATGACAGATAGAGATATTAATTATATATATATATATATCAATATCTCGATTTTCAACAATATTTGTTAAGTAATTAATGAGTATCCGTCCATGGCTGAGTGGTTAACGCGCTTGGCTACTGATCACGGGACCTGGGTTCGAGCCCCGGGTAAGGCATCGATGTTTGTGTTGTTTTTCTGCTGAGGTCCTGCCATCGTCACAAAACTTCTACTATGACATATACACTGACAGACTCCTGTCCGATATCCGTGGCAAACAGATGTTCGAGGTTTTTTTTATTTAATGAGTTATCGAAGTTTGAATATTTAAAAATTCTTACACAAACTTAAAATACACAATTATTTTCTTAAAGAATTGAGAAAACTTACTACTGAGTCGAAGCAGCTTTAGCTCTCGAATGAAAATTATTTTTTTCCATAATGAAAATAGCGGAACGGGTTGGGTTGTTTTACCTCTGAGCGGCACTTTTTTTGCACACAATGGGCTAAAAGGTCAGGTCACATGGACCACGAAGGCTCAGAGAAGGTTGGGGGAGGGGACCCACTGGAACAGCTATTGGGAGACAGATGGTAGCCTCCCGTCAAGGCCATCCAGCGTGTTCTTTAACGTGCACAGGGTATGGCTCTCCCGCACACGGGGCCACGGCTTAACGTCCCATCAGACGGACGGCGGCCTTTCCAAGCCCATCGGTGTCCCCTACTGACCGTGGGAAGGGCGGGGAATTTTGCGGAGATAAATCTCAACGCTGACCCAGCTGGGACTCGAACCTGGGAACTACAGATTACGAGCCTGAAGCGCTACCGACTGAGCCACCCCCGCCCCTAGCGGAACGGGAAAAAGGTATACACAAACAAATGTAACTTAGTACAACAGAAAGATTCTGCAAACCAAAACGCCAAACATCATATTTCGAGCGTTTACCACCCTTCTCAAAACAACAGTTTTAGTTTTATACACATTTTATAATCTTAAAGCAGTTATACGTTAAAATTAAGAGTCACTGTAATTTTTCGATAACCCTTTAAGTGATCTCCCAGATTTCTTTTAAAGAGCAAACATTCGTTATCAAGCCATTGATCAGAAATCTAAGAATTTTTCTTTCAACTGATCTAGAGGAATAGTGCCGTCCCGTGTCCGAGTGGTTAGCACGCTTGGCTACTGATCTAAGGGACTGGGTTCGAGCCCCGGATTAGGCATGGATGTGTGTGTCGTTTTTCTGCTGAGGTCCTGCCATCCTCTCAGATCTCCTACTGTGGCATATAAACTGACAGGCTCCTGTCAGACCTCTGTGGCAAGCAGCTGCTTGAGCGGGTATTTATTAGAGGAATAAACTCCACTCTCGTGAATGAAACCTGACAGACCAGCTGCCAAAGAAAAACATCTTTGTCGATTCTCTGGAGAAGGAGTATTTTCAACTGATGAAGAAACAACTACTATCCAAAAACTTCGCAAAGTCCGGTCCAACTTCCGTTTTCCAAAAAGATCTTTTAATGACTGTTCCAATAACCTTGTCAACAGGAGCAACATAACCAGAACAAATGGGAAATCCAAAAGTAGCAACAACAGGTAAATGGTCGGAACCCAGTTCCTATAAAATATCGATATCCGGAACCCAGTTCCTATAAAATATCGATATCCGGAACCCCGTTCCTGTAAAATATTGGTCTTCCAAGTCGGTGTTGCTAATAGCCTTACTCTGTTTAGAGTCAAATTTGCTAAAGAAGCCGGTAAAACAAAATCAGTTCTACGCCATGTTTCCACGCGGCAAAAAATATCAACTTCACAAATAAAATGCCAAAAAATAGGGAAGAAACTTTTACTCAAAATACCAGCAATATTGAAGAAAAAAATTGGAATATAAAAATTTAGAGGACAAATTATGTTAGCACGTCCCAGAAAGAACCGAACCCAGACCAAGCGAAATAGCAGTAACTACGTGACCCAGACAGTGAGATTCTATGACTCTAAGGCAGTGCGCGCACACAGCCGCAATTTGCAACGACGACTGCAATTGCTTCTTTAAAATGCGTCTAAGTACCATTCATAAAATACACCTTAAAAAAGGAAAATATCGCATTGCTGTTGCAAATTGTGGCGGTGTGCACTCTCCCTTACATTTCTAACACTTAATTCAAAAAATCATGCGCACTATTAAAAACTTTCGTAACCTTAGTCTCCTCAGAACTATAAGCACATACCATCTACAAAAAGCTGGTTATAATTGAGACGAACAGATCTTGCACCCTTGTCACGCAATGACTTAGTATCTTCAGCTTAAATCTAGTTAATCTTGTGCGAGATTAATAATCATTAATGCAAATACCAGTACCTTTGAACTTATATGCATTGCTTTTTTTTTTATTACATATCTCAAGATGAATCTTCCCACGTTCTGACCCAGGTCTAAACATGGACTCATTCAGAAACCTAAATTCTTTCCTTATCTCAATAATAACTTCAAAATAATCATTCGAGGATGTGAGCCCCCCACTTTTTCTCCAATTCTGTGGTATTGAAATATTCGAAACACCCAAGTTTCTCAGAACATAATTTCAAAACTTTTGCTTCAGTAGTTTCGCACGATTCCTTCTCCACTTCTTCAAGACTCGAAATAATAATATTTCTACGACCACGATCTGCTGGATCAGCAACTTTCTTCAGAAGCAGTTTCAAATTTTTAAGTGCCACATTATCGATTCCAGGTTGAAAAGAGGGCGTTTTTCAAACCATCACGTAAATCAAAAGCATCCCCAGCCAACATCTCTTCTGCAAGCCTCTCTAATTCAGTACTGCTATCGAATTTCAAACATCTACGAAGAGGAGTATCCGAATCAACAGGAGAAAATGTCTCTCGTTTCGAACTGGTAGGTTTGTCATGCATAGTCAACTAAGGAAATTAATCTTCAGAAAACGAAATTCTCAGGTAATAGGAACGATACAGATAACGAAACTTCAGTTCAAGAATAACTCCCAGAACATACTATAACTTAAATGCAAACTTTCCCAATGCTACGATGCATATCAGGCGACGTGCTTCACAGTAGACGAAGCACTTCACTTCCGGTATTAATAAGGCGTACCGCAGATCAGGTATACAACAGTAATGGCGACGTTCACAGCAGAACTCGTTACCTACAATGTAGTAGTATAAACTATAAAACGGATGCTAAACCAAGTCAATAAGTCAAAATACAACTCATTATACCTATTCCACAGGGGCGGGGGTGGCTCCGTCGGTAGCGCGCCAGGCTCGTAATCTGTAGTTCCCAGGTTCGAGTCCCAGCTGGGTCAGCGTTGAGATTTATCTCCGCAAAATTCCCCGCTCTGCCCACGATCAGTAGGGGACACCGATGGGCTTGGAAAGGCCGCCGTCGGATGGGACGTTAAGCCATGGCCCCCGTGTGCTGGAGAGTCATGCCCTGTGCACGTTAAAGAACAGGCTGGATGGACTTGACGGGAGGCTACCATCTGTCTCCCAATAGCTGTTCCAGTGGGTCCCCTCCCCCAACCTTCTCTGAGCCTTCGGGGTCCTTGTGACCTGGCCATTTAGCCCATGGTGTGCAAAAAAGTGCCGCTCAGAGGTAAAACAACCCAACCTATTCCACAACTGCCAGCAATGGATGACTACAAAAATTTATGCAAAAAGATTCAAATTAAAGCAAAAATCAGTAAAAAAAAAATCCGAGAGACATAATACATGAACGTCCACCTGCTCCAGTCAGTGTTACCCACCTCCGAACGAATATTCTAGAAAATAGTTTGATTTGCTACTGCTGTCTGTTATCAAATTTTTCAAAAAAAAACTTATTTCAGAAATTATAGAGCTTCTTACGTTAGTTTCTCATTGATATATCATAGAGATTGTTTCTTAATTTATGGAGACCATGTAGTTTAGATATGTACCTAAAAACGTTTGATCAAAGCAATTGAAAGAAATGAGCCAGATTCACTAAATTGATCATTGATTTTATGACAGGTTGCTAAGGACTCGTTTTGAAGAAACAGCATTAAAAAAAAATCTACTGTAGTAAAACGTAAAATTAAACAACTTAATTTTATAGGTTCCCTTTTATTGCACAGACTTCCGAAAAGGGTTGTTTTGTTTCTTGCTTAGTACTAATATCAGTATAGATAAACCTCGGTTTACGACCCACGCTGATGATACGTTACAATTTTTGAGAGCTCCTCATAACAGGCTTTCTCAAGCAATATTGAAGTGGTCTCAAATATTATATGAGGAAAATGGTAGAAAAAAATTGTTTACGTTAAGAATTAAACAGTATATGACTCCACTTGTATTAAGACCATATTTCTTTTTCTTTTTGTTATTAAATATATGTATGTATATATATATATTTATTTTTTTTTTGACCCATACTCTTGCGACTTCTCTACATATATAAATATTCCCCCCTCTTACGACCGAACACGCATATACGACCGCATTTCGTGGCCGATGACCTAATTTTGAAGGTTTCCTGCAGTTCGGAGGTTCTTACTAGCGATAAGGAATGCCTTTGCATGCTACAGTTAAATTTATCATCAGAAGAACTTGAAATACTCAACTTAAAACAAATACATCAAATGGCTTTAGCAAAGCTTGCATTTCATAATAAGGACAAATTTGATGTAGTGTTTAATAAATATTTTTCAAGAGCGGTAGTGGCTCAGAATTTTTGCATTCCAAAATCAAAGTTATTCAAAAAATATTATGGATATAGTGGCTTAAAACTATTCAACTCACTACCAGATAAGATGAAAATTATAAATAATAAAATACATTTCTCTAAAGAACGAAAAAATGGTTGTTGAACGGTGGAGATTGAGACTGATTTTTTATTTACTGTATTAATTGATTGCACTGAAATGAGATGTGAATAGTAGTAAATAAATTTATATATTACAGAAACTGAAATTGCTATTTTTCTGTTCATATATATATATTATTACTCAGGACTACAGGATATATGTTTTGTAAATATCAACTTGTAAAACTTGACTATGTATTAGCAATGTATTTAAATATTGTGCAAATAAATTGAAAATTGAAAAAAAAGTGGAAATAACTGAAAATAAAGCAGAAAAATTAAATACAAAAGATTTACACTATTACCAATTTTACTGGAAGTGCTGTTTTGAGCCTGGTGGGATAAGAATCTGTAACCTCTTAGTATTAAAAAGTCTAAAATTAGCAACAATGCAAGCGCTCTACCTATAATTTCAGACTTACACTACCTAGACAAGAAATAACTAATTATTCATGTATGCCAGTTATAGTTCAAATTAGATACTTCGCAATTTCGAAAATAAATATATTATGGGGGTGGGGATTAATAATTAAGGATGTGAATAAAACTTCAAATCTAGATTTAAAATTCTGAATGATTATTTGTTGAAACATTTATTGAAGTTTCAATACTAAAATGACGTAAATTCTTATGGCTGCTCTAGGTTTTAAATCAACTTCTGATAGGTATTTGGGGTTGGGTTGTTTTAACCTCTGAGCGGTTCTTTTGCGCACAATGGGAGCTCGCACACATACCAGTTCTTTAAAGTGCACAAGGAATGGCTCCCTGCACACGGGGACGTCCCATCCAACGGACGTACTTTTGGAGCAGATAAATCTAAACGCTGTCACAGGTAGTATTCGAAACTGAATTACGATTTCGAGCCTGACGCGTTACCAAATGAGCCAACCTTTGCCCCCAATGATATAAACTTTGATATTCAAATCTTTTTAAATACTTGATTAGTTCTCGTAAAAAATTCTCTCAGTATTCGTCATTTTTTTTTCTTCTTAGGACTGGCACTGTTACTAATATCCTTTAAATGCTGACTAAATACTTTAATTTCGGGATTAAGATAAAAATCTATATCGTCCACCTTCAGTAAAATTTTTCTTAAGTATTAAAATCCATGACGTATTGATTACCGCTTAAAATCGATTTTTTTTTATCTAAGCAGGTGGTAGGTCTAATCCGCGTGCCATTTTAATGATTGATCATAACTTTTACTCTATGATATGATCATCAGACCGGCGATTCTTTATGCTTCACCCATAAGGGCGAATACTACACCCACCAATATTCGTAAGATTCAGGTCTTACAGAACAAGATTTTGAGAACAGTGGATTCCCCCTGGTTTGTCACTAACAGACAACTCGATAAAGACATGGGCATCGACCATATATACACATATAAAACGTACCTCAAAAAGATTTTTTGAGGCTCTAAGCAATAATCCCAATGAGATTATTTCTTCTCTGGTTCTTTACGATCATACTGTTTTGAACAAGTACAAGAGGCCTAAAACGGTAGCGTTCTCTGAGACCAACTCGTTTTAGGTTCTTATACAATTTTACTGCTATTTTTAGCTTTTCTTATGTTTGCCCTTAGGTGCCCACCTAAGGGTGGTTTACTTATATATTTTGTTCTTATTCATACCAAATAAGCATATCTTTATGATGGAGATGGTTAAGGGTAAAATTATTACCCGGTACATCGAATATTTCTGCTGAGGTCCTGCCATCCTCTCAGATCTTCTACTGTGGCATATAAACTGACAGGCTCCTGTCAGACCTCTGTGGCAAGCAGCTGCTTGAGGGGGTATTTATTTTTTTATTTAGGCTCCCCACCACGTCAAGGTGGTCCCCTATTGGGGGGTGTTACAAGGATCAAATGATTACAAATACAACTCGGATAGACTTGTGGGATACAAAGAAAGCAGTATCCTGTGTAACCACCATGAGCGGCAATAACCGCTGCTACACGGTTCGCCATTGAGAGGATGAGACGGCGGATGTGTGTTTGGGGATTGTCAGTTCATGCAGTTTCGATACGTAGCCAAAGTTCATCTGTTGTAGCAGCTGCTGATGTCTAGTGATGATGACTAGTCGTCGTGAGATCATTTACCAAACATGTTCAACTGGGGACAGATCCGGTGAACGTGCAGACCAACGCAGAAGTGTCACATGATGGCTATCCAGGAACTGTTGGACGATTCATGCCACATATGGTCGGACATTGTCCTGTTGCTAAATGGCACCAGAGAGCCCCTGAAGTTAAGGTAAGACCACAGGCTCCAACACCTCAGTGATGTAACGCTGGCTGTCCAAAGTACCAGTAATGCATACGATCTGCGTGCGTGAGTGGAGTCCAATGGCACCCCATACCGTAACACCAGGGACCAGACCTGTATGGCGCTGCATCATGCATCTCACTGAGCCTGTCGCTATGGTATCGCCAGATGCGGATTCGTCCATCATGGTGCTGTATACTGAAGTGGAATTCGTCTGAAAAGACAATGCGATGCCATTTGCACATCCATGGGTTGTTGGGTTGTTTTACCTCTGAGCGGGACTTTTTTGCACACCATGGGCTAAATGGCCAGGTCACCTGGACCCCGAAGACTCAGAGAAGGTTGGGGGAGGGGACACACTGAAACAGCTGTTGTAAGGCAAATGGTAGCCTCCCATCAAGGCCATCCACCATGTTCTTTAACGTGCACAGGGTACGACTCTCCCGCACACGGGGCCACGGCTTTACGTCCCATTTGAAGGCGGCGGCCTTTCCAATCCCATCGGTGTCCCCTACTGATCGTGGGCAGGGCGGGAAATTTTGCGGAAATAAATTTCAATACTGACCCACCTGGGGCTCGAACCTGGGTTGTTGTTTTACCTCTGAGCGGCACTTTTTTGCACACCATGGGCTAATTGGCCAGGTCACGTGGACCCCGAAGGCTCAGAGAAGGTTGGGGGAGGGGATCCACTGCAACAGCTGTTGGGAGACAGATGGTAGCCTCCCGTCAAGGCCATCCAGCGTGTTCTTTAACGTGCACAGGGTATGACTCTCCAGCACACGTGGCCATGGCTTAACGTTCCATCCGACGGACGGCGGCTTTTCCAAGCCCATCGGTGTCCCCTACTGACCGTGGGCAGGGCGGGGAATTTTGCGGAGATAAATCTCAATGCTGACCCAGCTGGGACTCGAACCTGGAACTACAGATTATGAGTCTGGCGCGCTACAGACTGAGCCACCCCCGCCCCTGTCTACGATGTCGAACCGTATTTGCGGACACTGGTTGATGTGCAACACACTCTAACTCTTGAGCTAAGGTGTTTGATGTAACTGTACGCTCATTCATACACATGCGTACGAGACGTCTGTCCATTCGGTCGTTTGTGCGAGAGGGCCATTGAGATCCCTCACGTCAGCGGTGTTCGTTCTTCCTATATCCACTGACACCATATTCTCATCACTGTGACAGCATTCCGTCCAACACGAACACTGATGTCTCGGCATGATAACCCGCCTTCCCGTAATCCCACAATTCTCCCTCGATCAAAGTCGGAAACCTGGTCGTATGGATGCCGTGTTCTTCGAGGGGCTTACTTGATCCTTTAGCGTGCAAGAACTGCGAGGAAACATAATTCCAGTGATTTACACCAGCTCTTTGTAATCTCCTCTTATACCACTACCAGGGGACGTTACTCACACACATGATGTGCTTATGTGTAGCGCTTTGAATCATTTACATGTTCTCCGATAGGCTACCCATCTTGCATATTTGGGGACAATCTGACGAGTTTTTCCTGGTTTTGCACTTTTAATGGCTAGCAATGTATGTACCAAGATTATTACATAAATGGTCTTTCGAAAACAGGAACAACAGTTTATTTAAAAGTGAGGACATTTATTTAAAACCAACACTCTCAACTTGTAAAATACATAACGTTAAAATGTAAAAATTGCTCAACAAATTGAGCAAATATTTTCAATTTGCAGCACAATCTCCGATCCATTTTTAGACATTTCTAACTTTTATTTCCCTAGCTTACAGAAACAATAGGAGTAAAGAAACACTCTTGAAGGATTTATAATCAAAATACTCGAAATTGCAAATATTTAATTGCAATTGCAGATAATTGCAGGTAATAAAAGCATTTGACGATCTGATTGCCACGGATTCAAAAGAATTTGATGCAGTCAACTAATTTAATTATTCCCAGTTTAGATAAAAGCCTAAAAATCAACTGCCAAAAAAAAAAAGCAGTCTGATGTTGTATATATTCAGCCAATAGAGCCGTAAATATTATTTTGCCTGTGAATTAAAATGGGAGAGCAGACCTTAAGGAAAATATATGCAAAGAAAAACTGTAGAATAGTCATCGCTCTTTTTCGAACTAGACGAAAGAGTTTTTTTTCATCTTTTGGACTAGGCAACAGAAATGTGTAGTCTCTTGATCTATTCATCTCCGACATTTAAAACAACTGTCAGATTCTCCTATGTTAAGTTCTGAAATTGCGACTCGAAGGGACGAAATGGTAGGAGAAGAATATGAATCAGAACTCGCATATCCTGGAGGTATTTGGTCTAACAGTCTGGCACATCTCTAAAACAAGATATTTTGGCTTTCTTTGCTGGTGAAACCTCGTCACTTGAGTTTGATCTACTATCTGAACTTTCTCCAGAGGTGTTTCTTGAAATTGTTCCACTTGTAGTACTTGTCGAACTTTCACCTTCAACTCTGGACAATTGAGGTGTAATCACCACTGGAGTAGAAACGGATGCAGCTAGTAACCCTGAACTAAGGAACAGGTTATCAATAGTGACATCGGTTAAAGGACTTTCAGTAAATCTTATGCAAGGAACAACTTGATCTTCTGTTTCTGAAGCATATTCCTCAGGTGAATGAACAACTCTCATAGCTTGGAGTGAAGGGCGATATTCTCTACTTGGTGAAGGATCCGTTGGTTGGAAACTTGAAACAGTTGTACGGAATTCAGGATGTTCAAACTCTCGAGTTTTTTCACTGTCAGTTAATGAAGCATATTCTTCCCTATTAACTAGCGATTCGGTGTATGATCCGTGTCCTATCAGAGAGCGTAGTTTTATCTTACTTTTCATGGGTACTGAGCATTTTGCCCCCTTTTCATGTTTTTTGAATGTTGAAGGTTTTGTTTCCATTTTGCCTCCCTTGGACGTTGAAGGTTTTGGCTCCATTTCGCCTCCCATGAACGTTGAAGGTTTTGGCTCCATTTTGCATCCCATGGACGTTGAAGGTTTTGGCTCCATTTTGCCTCCCATGGACGTTGAAGGTTTTGGCTCCATTTTGTCTCCCATGGACGTTGAAGGTTTTGGCTCCATTTTGCCTCCCATGGACGTTGAAGGTTTTGGCTCCATTTTGCCTCCCATGGATGTTGAAGGTTTCGGCTCCATTTTGCCTCCCATGGACGTTGAAGGTTTCGGCTCCATTTTGCCTCCCATGGACGTTGAAGGTTTTGGCTCCATTTTGCCTCCCATGGACGTTGAAGGTTTTGGCTCCATTTTGCCTCCCATGGACGTTGAAGGTTTTGGCTCCATTTTGCCTCCCATGGACGTTGAAGGTTTTGGCTCCATTTTGCCTCCCATGGACGTTGAAGGTTTTGGCTCCATTTTGTCTCCCATGGACGTTGAAGGTTTCAGCTCCATTTTGCCTCCCTTGGACGTTGAAGTTTTACTTTCTTCTTCACTTGGTTTTCCTTTGGCTTCTGTTTTTCACTAGTAAGCAATAGCTGCTTCGAGTTTTCTGAACATTTCTCCTCATATGTTTTCTTCTTCGTCAGAATTATCACCATCTCTTTCAGTTTTCTTTGTCCCCTTTACTAGGTTTGTCGGTCATTTGTAGGATCAATACCTAAAACAAAATAGTTTCCTATATTATTTTATGTACAGTACATTTTTAATTAAATAGTATACACTTGCAGAATTCATTATTTATAGTTCTATATTATATATACCACTTCATTATTTATATATTTTATTATATTATTTTATTATATTATATTCTATATACCACTTCATTATTTATAGTTCTATGTTGTCAATAGGTAGATTCAGAAATTTTGTTTTTGCCTCTGAGCTACACTTTTTAATCGGCTAAATGGCCAAGTCACAAACACCCCAAGGTCTCGGAGAAGCTTGATGGAAGGGGACCCATTGGATAACTGTTTGGAGATGGAATCCGCCCTCTAAGTGATCCAGCTATTCTTTCACGTGCACAGCATATGACTCTTGCACACGGACACAGCTCTGCATCCCATGAAACGGACAGAGGCCTTTTCAAGTCCGTCGGTGATCCCTTTCTCACCGAGTGAAGGTTGGGAGATGGCGGGAGAAAAAATCTGTACGCTGGCACAGTTACGAGTCGAACCTGGTAACTGCAAATTACCAGCTAGGCCAAGGTCATCTAGAAGACAAGGACATGACAGCGATACTGTGACGTCATCCCTCCAGGGAGAACAGGCGAATGAACTGCGCTGTATAAAAGCAAAGGTGCCCTTCAAGCGCTACAACAAGAAATACTTTCCTCAAACTTCAATTACTACACTTCTAACATTTTAATATTAAATCAGACAAATATTACTCGTAAAAATAACATAATTAAACTACAGTGGATCCCAAGTCACATTGGGATTCAGGAAAATGAAAGAGTTGACTTAATTGCCAAAAAAGCCCATGACCTTAAGGATATTTCCCCTGTTTATAATTTCTTTTACTCCTTTAAACAAGAACTCAACAAAATAGAATTCATCCTTACAGAAAAATATTTTCAAGCTCAGGCAAGTTGCAGAAATAATTTTAGATACTATTTATCAAATAAAATTAATCATATAGAAAAACTTCCCTTCTCAGAAGGAAAATAAAATTATTTACAGACTAAAAACTGATACCATCAATCTTAATAAACAAAAATTTCAATTAAAACTTTCAAACTCTCCAAATTGTTTAAACTGTAACTTACCAGAAAATACTATTCATATTTTCCTAAATTTCTCTTTATATTCTAGGCAAAGAGCAACTTTTTTCTCGGCATTAAATAAAATTGGAATTGAGGATCTAAATATTCAAAATTTATTAATTCACCCGAAATATGATAGAAGAATTTTAATTTATAAACTCATTCTTCAGTTTATTTTATCCAACCCATTATGGAACAGAATTTAATATATAAAATTGAAACTTTGGAGGATAAAATAAAAATCAAAATATATATATATAAAGCAAAAAACAAAAAAAGACTAAGAAAAAATAGTATTATTAAATTGAGCACCCTACTCAAAAAAAATTAAAAAAAAAAAAACTAAAATCATAAAAAATGGAAAGAAATCAAAAAAATTAATTAAAAAAAAAAAAAAATTATTTGTTTATTTTGGAAACACCTTTGTTTTGCATTTCGCACAAAACTTTATTGGGAAAGCCTGAATAAGAACATCCCATGCTCTTCTGTAACGTTAAACAACAACATGGACGGATGCAGCTACTAACCCTGAACTAAGGATACTTTACACCTATTTGGCATTTCATCAGAAACATTTAAAATGATGTATCTGCAAAAAAAAAAAATCTCGCACCCCCTCTCCTCCTCCTCCTCTCCACCTGAATATTGGAACCTAAAATGTTTTCTAAGAGTTTTAACTATGAAGGGAAAACTATTGTAGGTATTTTTACAACCCAAATTCAGGGACTTGTGAATTTAGCACTTTATATGAAAATACGATTGCATTTTGTTACGATACCTTTTATTAGTACGGGGCTGTGCTCAGTCTGCTGCGCGTAAGATTCGTAATCTAGAATTCCCAGGTTCGAGTCTCAACTACAGCAGCATTTAATTTTTTTTTTTTTTTTTTTATCTCCGCCAATCCCCCCCCTCCCCCCCCCCCACCACCACCAAACCAAAAGAAACCGATGTGCTTAGAAAAGCAGTTGATCGTCGGAAGGGGCGTTGGGTCGTGACCTCCGTGTGCAGGAGAGCCATACCCTGTTCACATTGAAGAACATGCTGGATGACGACGGGAAACTACCATTTATCTCCTAAAGGTAGGCGTCCACTGGTCAGCAACGGACGCACGGCATTGCCACTAGGAATTGCCGTTTCCTCTGTTACCTCGTGCACTTGCAAGGATTTTCCTGCTGAGCTGGCTGCGCGCACATCGAAAGTGGGAGTGGGGGTCTCAACGCTAACCCAGCTGGGACTCGAACCTGGGAACTACAGATTACGAGCCTGGCGCGCTACCGACTGAGCCACCCCCGCCCCTGTGTGGCAACAGTGATTAAGGGCTTAACGTCATTAGCAGGCAGGGGAAATGACTTTTGGGATTCTCCCTCTTCAACCCGTGGGCGACATTGCCGGGGCCGATGCCTTCGTTGCTTGCCAGTGAGCGCTGTCTCATAGAGAATGCAGGGGAGAATATTTTAATGCGTGTCTGCCTGCGTCCGTTGCTGTCCAAGCTGTCCAGTGGATCCCTTCTCCCAACTTTCTCTTATTCTTTGGGGTCTTTGCGACATAGCCATTTAGCCCATTGTGTGCAAAAAAGTGCTACTCAGAGGGAAAGCAACCCAAGACATTCCAGCAGGGATGGCGATCCACTAACACGCGACTCATTTGAAATGTGAATGAAATATTAGCAGAGCAAACTAAGCATGGCGTCCCAATAAAAACTATTCCCACACACACACACAAGGTGAAAAAATCTTATTTCTAAAATGAGTATAGTTACGTTACCTACAAAATAGGAAATTCAATTTCAATTTCTTTAAATTTTGTCAAATTTTTTTACATATATATATACACTACATTATTAGTAGCTTACATATATCAGTTATTTATAAATGCAAAATTCGGAGAAAGGCATAAGAAAAAGTGAAATAAAAAGAAAAGGGAGCAAATAAAACTAAGTTCAATATGTGTGAACAAGGGACATAACCATAAATGGCACCATATAAAATAATTAAAATTATATAAACAGTTGAATGCAGTCGATCCATTATTTAATATGTATTAAAAATGCATATTAATGAGAATGCAGTCGACCCATTATTTAATATGTATAAAAATTTATTTAAAAATATTAAAAAATTAGTATTAAAGTAACAAAAAAAACCCATCTAACACATTTAAAACACAATTCAATATGTTTAAGATTCATAATTGCTTAAATATTTTTTAAAATATGCAATAATGCAATCTGCTTTATTTCCTTCTGCAATTTGTTATAGGTACTAATGACTAAATATTCCAAAGATTTAGGAAAAATTTCCCGATTGGCTTCAGGAACAACTAGTATTTTCACCACAACGCAAATCATATTTCATATGTAAGAAAATCAGTAATATTAATATAAATAAAAAAAAAATAAATACCTCCTCAAGCAGCTGCTTGCCACAGAGGTCTGACATCCCACTTGAACACGGCTTAATGTCCCATGCGATGGACGCAGAGCTCGGGTTGTTTTAACCTGAGTGGCAGTTTTTTTTTGCGCACAATGAGCAAAATGGCCAGGTTAGAAAGACCCCGAATGCTCAGAGAAGGCTGGGGAGAGAACCCACTGGACAGCTGTTGGAAGACAGATGGCCTAATATATTAGGTCCAGTCAAGGCCATCCAGCGTATTCTTTAACGTGCACATGGTATGACTCTCCCCGCATATCGGGACAACGGTTTTATGTCCCATCCGACGGACGGCGGCCTTTCCAAACCCCATCGGTGTCCCCCATTCCGAACAAAAAGATGCTACCGATGTCGATATTCATAGAAGCACATTACTTAAGAAGTTTATTTACAATTTTTATTACACTGGCAAAACAAGGCTTTCTGATTTGTACTTTCGAGTTTGGATTTTTTTTACCTCTGAACAGCACTTTACTGCACACAATTGGGTAAATGTCCAGGTCGTAAGGGCCGCGAGAGCTAAGAGGTTTGGGGGCAGGGGAACCACTGGTCAGCAATTAGGAGACAGATGATAGTCTCCTTTCAAGGCCATCCGGCGTTTTTTTTTTTAATTTGTGCGAGAGAGCTAAACCCTGTGCACGGAGCCAAGGCCTAAAGTCCCATCCGACGGATGGCGACATTTCCAGGTCCATCGATGTCCCCTACTGACCGAGGGCAGTGCGAGGGTTTGGCAGAGATAAATCTCAACGATGACCCAGGTGGGACTCGAACCTGGGAACTTCAGGTTACGAACTTGGCGCACTACCAACTGAGCCCACCCCGCCCCTATTCCTTTTGTAGTTAATATGTAATTATTATTGTATTAATATGCTCCTTTGGAGTCAATATAAAATGTCGTGTTCCTCCTGATATTAGAAGACTAAATAAATGGTCATATGAATTAAAAGTTCCTATTTCCATTGAGAATACAATGTCCGTCATTACCGGATTATTATGAGAATTCACGTTGCCTTAGTGCTATTCAAATGATGGTTCGAGAACGAAATATTTTGTCTAATGGACAAAATATAAAAAAAATAGTCTCGAAAACGAGATATTGTGAACACGAAAAGAACGGCAGAAAACAAAGAAATATAATTAGAGTATTAATAAATTATTTTTAAATGAAATGTTTTACCACTGGAGTAATTTTTTTGAAAGGAAGAAAGGACTGAAATAACCTAGAAGCTATATTAGACTTGTCCTGTTTTCTCGTACAACTGACAACAACAAGGACATGCTCTCCAATCTTAGTAATCATGTACGCTTACTACGAGACCAGGTAGAAAAAAATTCATTTTTTCTCTCTCTACCTCTGTCTGATCCACTAAGACAAATACTTTTCAGGCAGCTGCTTGTCGCACAAACAGCCTGTTAGTATAATACGCCATACAGAAGATCTTCAAGGAGGTTGGGTTGTTTCACCTCTGAGCGGCACTTTTTTGCACACCATGGGCTAAACGGCCAGGTCACATGGACCCCGAAGGCTCAGAGAAGGTTGGGGGAGGGGACCCACTGGAACAGCTGTTTGGAGACAGATGGTAGCTTCCCGTCAAGGCCATTCAGAGTGTTCTATAACGTGCACAGGTATGGCTCTCGTGCACACGGGGCCACGGCTTAACGTCCCATCCGATGGACGGCGGCCTTTCCAAGCCCATCGGTGACTTCAAGGAGGAGTTTCAGAAGAAAAACACAAGAAACTTCCATGCCTTATACGACGAAGGTACAGTTGTTCCCGTCCGATCCATTAATTTACCAAAGAAAATGTACTCTTGGAAAATTGAGTAGTTCTGTGCTAACGCCATGCACTTTACGGATCGAGTTTCACTTCTGAGGGCACTTTTCTTTTTGCAAATAATAAACTAAACTGTCAAGTAACGAAGATCCCAAGGTCTCAGGAGCAGATTGAAGGAAAGACTAACTGTAGAACAGACTGAACGTCTTTGCGACATAGCCATTTAGACCATTGTGTGCATTGCCCCCCCCCCCCCCCCGACAAGGATATCCAGTGTGTTCTTTAACCTGCAGTGGTCATGGTTCTACACAAAAGGACCACGGCTGAACATCCCATGTAATGGCAGTTTTAAGTCCATCATTGTCCCCTTTTTGACATATCCCTGCTCTTGTTTTGAAAATTTTTTTTCGTTGATCACCATTTCACTGGCACTAAAGCAAACATGAATTCTTATTAAAAGGGTTCGGATGAAAAATCCGTTAATGGAGGACGTTGCATTCCTTCATGGATATAAGAACTTTCAATTCGTATAAGACCATTTAGTTTTCTTTTATCAGAAGACATGATATTTTATATTGACTCTAGAAGGAGCAAAATATTACACATTAGCTGTAAAAGCTGTATAGGATAAAAAAAAAAATGTATTAGGGATAAACAATACTGAAAAAAAAATTTGTATTGCAACCATAAATGTACGGAAATTCCTGTTTTGTCCGCTGTACGGCAGAGATTTACGACTTCGAGTTGTAAAGAATTCAGATCACCAAATTTTAATTTCTATTGCCACATGCACATTTACACAATGAGCAAAAACTTTCGTAATTTTCATTTAGAGAGTTTTAGCGGAAATAAATCTCAACACAGGCACGGTTATAACGAGCCTGGCCGCTACAGATTGCACAATCCATCACCTTCTCTGGATTATGGAGATTATGTTACAACCTTATTTGCTTCATGGATAGCTTATCATCATCATCAACCTCAAGCAGCCATGGACTACGGAGGTCCAACCAGACCGTGCAATTTAGTTCTCCAAGCAAGTCTCTCCTGAGCTACATCTACTGCATCTGGCCACTGCACACCAATTCTAACAAGGTCCTGTTTGACATTGTCTGCCCACCGCAACCTAGGTCTCCCCTCTTTGTGAGGCCTTTAGGCACACTGTTCATAACCCTATTCACCAATCTATTATTCATACGGGTAACAGGGCCAAACCTCAGTCTTTCTCTTAATTGATGAGCTAGTTACGATTGCCATTTTCAGTTTATTAACCCCTCCCCAACTCTATAGTTTGTTTCTTTAAACAACTCTCTTCGAATATTGCCTTCCCTCTGAAAAATGAAATACCTTTCGGGATTTCAAATCTTGGGGAATAATCCCCAAGATTAATTTATTCCTTTTGCCAAAAAGAGGTAATTTTTCTTTTGAACTTTTTCAAGAATTTTTAACTACATCAATCCTACAGATATAACGCTAGTAGTATCATCACACCCGGGGAATCCCCCTTTGCACAGTGCTTTCCCCCCCTATGTCGCAATCGTCCACGTTGCCTTCTTGACTTGGACCCCCTATGTCGCAATCGACCGGAAATTGACCGGTGCTGGGCCACATTGCCTTCTGAACTTTGTCCCCTATGTCGCAATCGACCGGAAATTGACCCTGGCGTAGCAACTGTCGTGGTATTAATAATTCATAATTAATAATTCATAATTAATAATTCATAATTAAAAATTCCTCCCCCCTTTTAAACCCTTGTGCTATCTAGTTTTTAACTCTAATTTTAAGTCCTCCTTCTCGAATAGTCTCGATTTTTCGTTATTTCAGACTCACCTTTTATTTTAAAACCTCGATTTTGCAAACCCCCTGGTTGAGCTATATTTTAAGTCCTCCTTCTCGAATAGTCTCGATTTTTCTTTATTTCAGACTAACCTTTTATTTTAAAACCTCCATTTTGCAAACCCCCTGGTCGACCTATATTTTAAACCCTGCCTATATTTTAAACCCCCCTCCTTCCCTCGGAACGGCTGATGCAAGCCTCAGAATAATTGCACAAAAAAGGATGATACAAGTCTCAATTGTAAAAACACCTCCAAAAAGACCCCCCTGATTGACCTATATTTTAAGGCCCCTCCTTCCCTCGGATTACAAGTCTCAGAATAATTCCGCAGAAAAAGATGACACAAGTCTCAATTGTAAAAATCAACTCTCAAAGTTGTATTCTTATTAATTAAAACCCTTTCTATTAAAAGTTACTTCTATTAAAAATCTTTTGGTGTTCATTTTGCCAGGACTGCTAAACGATTCCCTTTTATTAAAACTCTGGTATTTATTTTTTCCAACCCGTTAATCGATCCCCTAGTAAATAAAAACTCTCACTTACCTTTATTAAAATCATCCAGCGCTCGTAATAAATCTGTTTAATCGGGGAAAAAAAAAAAAAATCATTCCGTCGCTAGCGTACCTCCACGTTAATTTCGGGAAAAAGCCTCATCGGATCCAAGGTTCACGTATTTTACTAGAAGAATGACACAGTAACTGTTTCACAGAAAAATTAATAAAATTTTGTTTAAATTGTTCGTAGGACTTGTATATAAGATCTAGCTTGCAATAGACGTTCAACAGGCTAAAAGTTTTCCAAGTCCGTTATCAGTGTATCGGAAATCGTACGTTTCCTGTAGCATCCTTCAGATCGCTTATTAGGAGAGTAGCAACAGCACTTTCGCCACATCACACGATATGGTGCAATTCTTTATCAGCTGGAGGGTCAAAAGGTCAAATGTCCAGCGCTTCACTGTGTCTGCATTTGACACAGATAAGGTTTAAAAATAGATGATTCCTAGAATCCACATTGCACAACGGTCAAAGTCCAGTGGGGGAGGGTGTATATAAACACCGACTTCTCAGCGACTGTCACTGTGTTCATCTGTCAGTTTGCGACCTGTCAACACTGCTCGCTCTCCTTCTCTACCTGCTAGTTCGTCGATCCTCTTCTCTACCTGAGATGTCCACTATGCGAGAATTTTCCTGTGCTGGATCCTCAACTGATACCAGGTAAATGAAATTTTATTTAATATTGTCCTTAAGTTGCTCAACTGAATCACCTACTAACGTACAATATAGATTTTTATATTTGTTTCTAACTAGTAAAGTCATTCTAAATGATAATTTTCAAACTTTAGTTAGATTTTTTTTTTTGATCAAGCTAGCAAAGTGTGCTTTTATTACAACTGTTCAGTTCAATATAGATTTCTCTACCCTGTAAAGTCATTTTACTTTTTCTTTTTATTCTAAACGATAATTTTCAAACTTTAGTTAGTTTTTTTTTTTTTGATCAAGCTAGTCAAGCGTGTTTTTATTACAACTGTTCAATATAGATTTTTTTATTTGTTTCTACCATGTCATTTTATTCTAAAACGATAATTTTTCAAACTTTAGTTAAATATTAGATTTTTTGATCAAGCTAGTAAAGTGTGCTTTTATTACAACATAACTGTTCTAAGATAAAAAAAAAAACATGTATAGTACTGCATATTCTGAGACTAAATTATCTATCCAGGTCTGATGCTGGTCCTTCCACTGATGCCGACTGCTTCGAAGAGCTACTCACGGCAGTGCGCACTCTAGAGGCGACAGCCAAAAGACCTCCTACACCGGAGCTTTCTACATCATCGAAACGTATCTGCATACTCCAGCAGGGAGGCAGGGAATTAAGGCAAAGGACATCGAAACTTTCCCTCAAGAAGCGTCGTCAGTCCACTGTCACAGCGGGTATGGGAAATCCCTACGTCCCCGTCGTACCTTCAAATGCAACTAGGTAAATGAAATTTAATTTAATATAAGGCGCTTAGGCGCTCAATTGAATCACTTACTAACGTACAATATAGAGTTTTATATTTGTTTTTACCCTGTCATTTTATTCTAAACGATAATTTTCAAACTTTAGTTAGATTTTTTTGATCAAGCTAGCAAAGTGTGAAGTAAATGTATAATTTTATTTAATATTGTCCTTAAGGTGCTCTATTGTATCACATACTAACGTACAATGCAGAGTTTTATATTTGTTTCTGTTTTTCTAACTAGTAAAGTCGTTTTATTCTAAACGATAATTTTCAAACTTTAGTTAAATATTTACTTAGATTTTTGCGCAAGCTAGTAAAGTGTGCTTTTATTACATAACTGTTCATTTTTACTTTTTTTTTTTTTTTTTTTTTATTCTAAATGATAATTTTCAAACTTTAGTTAGATTTTTTGCTCAAGCTAGTAAACTATGCTTTTATTACAACTGTTCAATGTATTTGTTTTCTACCCTTGTAAAACCATTTTACTTTTTTTTTTTTTATTCTAAATGATAATTTTCAAACTTTAGTTAGTTTTCTGCTCATGCTAGTCAAGTGTGGTTTTATTACAACTGTTCGGTTCAATATAGATTTTTCTAACTAGTAAAATCATTTTAGTCTAAATGATAATTTTCAAACTTTAGTTACTTAGTTTTTGATCAAGTTAGCAAACTGAAGCATATTGGTTTTTCATTTTCTGTTCTAAGATAAAAACGTGTAAAGTACTGCATATTCTGAGACTAAATTATCTATCCAGGTCTATCCCTTCCACTGGTGCCGGAACCTCCAGCGTTCGTGTTCCCGTCTCCTCCAACATAAGGACACCATTCACTATCACCGCTGGTACCGGACCCTCCAGCGTTCGTGTTCCCGTCTCCTCCAACATAAGGACACCATTCACTATCACCGCTGGTACCGGACCCTCCAGCGTTCGTGTTCCCGTCTCCACCGGCATAAGGACACCATTCACTATCGCCGCTGGTACCGGACCCTCCAGCATTCGTGTTCCCGTCTCCTCCGACATAAGGACACCATTCACTATCGCCGCTGGTGCCGGACCCTCGAGCGTTCGTGTTCCCGACATAAGGACACCATTCACTATCGCCGCTGGTGCCGGACCCTCGAGCGTTCGTGTTCCCGACATAAGGACACCATTCACTATCGCCGCTGGTACCTCCACCGCTACCAGGTAAATGTAATTTTATTTAATGTTGCCCTTAAGGCGCTCAACTGTACCACATACTAACGTTCAATATAGAGTTTTATATTTGTATCTGTTTTTCTAACTAGTAAAGTCATTTTATTCTAAATGATAATTTTCAAACTTTAGTTAGATTTTTTTTTTTTGATCAAGCTAGTCAAGTGTGCTTTTTTACAACTGTTCAGTTCAATATAGATTTTTTTTTTTTGTTTCTACCCTGTCATTTTATTCTAAACGATAATTTTCAAACTTTAGTTAGATTTTTTTTTTTTGATCAAGCTAGTCAAGTGTGCTTTTTTACAACTGTTCAGTTCAATATAGATTTTTATATTTGTTTCTAACTAGTAAAGTCATTCTAAATGATAATTTTCAAACTTTAGTTAGATTTTTTTTTTTGATCAAGCTAGCAAAGTGTGCTTTTATTACAACTGTTCAGTTCAATATAAATTTCTCTACCATGTAAAGTCATTTTACTTTTTTTATTCTAAACGATAATTTTCAAACTTTAGTTAAATATTAGATTTTTTGATCAAGCTAGTCAAGTGTGCTTTTTTTTTTTACAACTGTTCAGTTCAATATAGATTTTTTTATTTGTTTCGACCCTGTCATTTTACTTTTTTTTTTTTTATTCTAAACGATAATTTTCAAACTTTAGTTAGATTTTTTGATCAAGCTAGTCAAGTGTGCTTTTACTACAACTGTTCAATATAGATTTTTTTTTTTATTTGTTTCTACACTGTCATTTTATTCTAAACGATAATTTTCAAACTTTAGTTAGATTTTTTGATCAAGCTAGTCAAGTGTGCTTTTACTACAACTGTTCAATATAGATTTGTTTCTAACTAGTAAAGTCATTCTAAATGATAATTTTCAAACTTTAGTTAGATTTTTTTTTTTTTTTGATCAAGCTAGCAAAGTGTGCTTTTATTACAACTGTTCAGTTCAATATAGATTTCTCTACCATGTAAAGTCAATTTACTTTTTTTTTTATTCTAAACGATAATTTTCAAACTTTAGTTAAATATTAGATTTTTTGATCAAGCTAGTCAAGTGTGCTTTTATTACACTGTTCAGTTCAATGTATTTGTTTCTACCCTGTCATTTTTATTCTAAATGATAATTTTCAAACTTTAGTTAGATTTTTTGATCAAGTTAGCAAACTGAAGCATATTGGTTTTTCATTTTCTGTTCTAAGATAAAAACTTGTAAAGTACTACATATTCTGAAAAACAAATTATCTTTCTAGGTCCGCATTCTCCAACGTTCCTGTCAGTGGATTCTCCAACGTTCCTGTCAGTGGATTCTCCAACGTTCCTGTCAGCTCTACAGAGTCTCCCCACTTCACAGTGTCGCACACTCGGCGGTACAACTCGAAAAAATTCAAGACAGAATTCATCTCCACGAGTGTGCGACTTGGAGGTATGGAGAATGTGGAACCTTATAATTTCCTTCCAGTCCTACACGACCTGCACGAGAAAATGCTGGCTGAAGTCGTCCCCACAGGGGAGTATAGCCATGTTCGGCTGTGTTTACGCTCCCGGGATTTGAAAAACCCCGTCAACTTGGCTCTTATTCGGCGTAATGCCCTGACGGGGGAGAGATTCATGGCTGCACTCGACAAAGTAGTGCAGTCAAATGAGTCTCTCGGTCCCGGGAGCGAGCTGGAGTTTGACTTTGTCTGTGCTGACCTGGATAGGGTCGGCAGCGGTGGAGGTATTGGCAGACGTGCAGGACCCGAAAAACGCAGCCTCGTGGATGTCCAGTCTTTCGCCCGCAGGAAGGGTAGCATCCGAAGCATCATTAATCGCGACAACATCTGTCTAGCAAGAGCTCTCGTCGTCGCACGAGAGCTTTGCTTAAAAAATAAAGGCTTGCCGAACACGTACGTCCAGATCAGCAACTACCGCTACCCTTTACAACACCAAGAAGCTCGTCAACTTCACCTGGATGCTGGTATTCCCGAGGGTCCATGTGGACTCCCGGAAATACGTCTCTTCCAAGCTCACCTGACACAGTTCAGGATTGTTGTGTATTCTGCTGACGACGCCTTCCTTCCCATCTTCATTGGTCCCGAAGGTGGGGACAACCTTTATTTGTTGTTTAGTGCAGGGCATTACGACGTGATTACTAAACCATCAGGGTTTTTCGGGGTTAAGGAGTTCTGTCACATTTGTTTAAAGGGGTCTAACAACGGGCACGTTTGCAGAGGGACCTGTAACAGGTGCCTGTCAACCGATGTGGTTCACGCAGGGGAGTTGTTGCTTTGCACAGTGTGTTGCGTGTATTTGCGTGGGGCTGAATGCTTTCAGGCGCACCTGCTGAAGGCATGTCAGACGCAACATCGCTGTGTTAAGTGCATCAACATGTACAATCCCCTGAAAAAGCACGTTTGCAAGGTTGACACCTTAAAATTCGTCGAGCCCTGCAAAATTGACCCTGTCGGTCAGACTTACCTCTACTTTGACGTAGAGACTGTGCAGTGTGCCGACGGGTTGCTAAAACCGATACTATGTGTGGTCACATACCAAGTGGACGACGAGTGGGTCTATGCTTCATTCCCGGAAACGGACGCCTTTATGGATTGGATTCTCGCCGAAGAACGTCCCGGAGTTCAAAGATTCAAGGACGCCACAGTCCTCCCACATAATCTGAAAGGCTTTGACGGCATGTTCATCATTAGTTACCTGTACAGAAAATTTTTAAAACCGGATCTCGTGTTCGATGGATCCAAGATTTTAGGTATCTTTTTACCTGGCCTTAAAATAAGGTTCATTGACACGTTGTCCTTTATTCAGGCTCCTCTTCGATCATTCACGAAGACCTTCAACTTGGAGACGGTGAAAGGCTTTTTCCCCTTTAAATTCGTGAAGGAGGAAAATCTACAGTATGCAGGACCCATCCCTGATCGGCTTTTTTTCCAGCCGGAAGACATGGAGCCTGAAACTCTGTCAGCATTCAACGAGTGGTATGCCGCAGCAAGCCTTGAACCCTGGGATTTTCAACAGCAGCTTCTGTATTACTGCAAGGCAGATACAGAGTTGTTGCGGCGAGGCGCCCAAGCTTTCCGTGAGGAATTTTTAAATCTCACAGGCGTAGACCCATTTGCACGTGACCTGACTATTGCCGGTGCTTGTCTTCGAATTTTCCGTGGGAAGTTTCTGCAAAAGAATACCCTCGGTGTGTGTCCCGCCCAAGGGTATTCGGCGAGTAACGACCGGCAGTCCTTGAAAGCTCTCGCATGGTTAGAGTATGAGGCTTCCAAGGACAATATCGTAATTCAAACTGCGCGATCACCCGGAGGTGAGTATAAGATAGGGCAGTACAAATTAGACGGCGTGTGCCATAGTACCCGTTGTTATTACGAGTTTTTAGGTTGTTACTATCATCACTGTTTGAAATGTTTCAAACCTGAAAAAATAGATCAGCGCACGAGAAAGCCATTTGATCTGCTAAACACCCGGACCATGGATCGTCTTGAGACCTTGAAAGTGCTGATGAACGGGTACACATGCAAAATTATGTGGGAGCATGAATTCGACGAGTTAATGCGCAACAACTCACCCGTCGCATTAATTTATAAATCCGTCGAGCCTATCAGGCGTATAGGGGCCCGTGACTACCTCTATGGAGGGCGCGTGGAGGTGTTTTCCATCTTTGCATCGGCGGGCCTAGGATGTAGCCTTAACTACGTTGATTACAACAGCCTGTACCCTTATGTTTGCAAGAAGGCTCCATTCGGTAAAGGTCACCCGGTTCGGATCACCTCTGATTTCGCCACGGACCTCGACCACTATTTTGGCATTGCACACGCCACACTGTTAGCCCCCGACGATTTGTTCATCCCTGTACTGCCCTACAGGTGTAATGGGAAGCTGCTTTTCCCCCTTTGCAGGAGCTGTGCAGATGGTCAGCTGGCACCCCCTTGTCAGCACACCGTGAACCAGCGCGCATTGACAGGATCTTGGCCAACGTTCGAAATTTACGCTGCGATGCGTGCTGGATACAAACTTCTTCAATTCCATGACGTGTGGCATTTTAACACCATCCTGCAATATGATCCCGCAACAAAAAAGGGAGGTGTCTATGCTGGGTACATAGATACTTTTCTGGGGCTGAAGCAGCGCTACTCCGGGTTTCCCCCTGACGTGCAGACCGAGGAGCAAAAGGAAGCCTTCTGTGAGGCCTTCTTCCAGGCGGAGGGGGTTCGGATCCTCCCCTCGGAAGTTGAAAAAAACAACCTTAAGCGTACACTTTCCAAGGTCTCGCTTAATTCGTCATGGGGGAAGCATGCGCAGAACATGAGTCGAACCCAGACGACCATTGTGAGTTGTCCTGTCAAGTACATGGAACTCTTGACGGACGCATCGCTAGTCATCACTGACGTCGCTGTTATCAGTGATCAGGCCGTGCTTGTCACGCACAAGCCGGCGGAGTCTGCCACTCCAGCGAACACCCGTGGAAGCCTGATTCTCGCCGCAATGGTGACGAGTCATGCCCGACTAAAGCTGTACGAGCTTCTATCAAAATTAGATAGTCGTGCAATGTACTCGGACACGGATTCAGTAATTTATACAACGTCTCCTCGCGACACCTACACACCACCACAACATCCCTTTCTCGGAGGTCTCGTAGATGAAATTTCTTCAAAGTACGGCTCCGGTGTACACATCACTGACTATGTCAGCGCCGGAGCCAAAAGTTATGCCCTTCGGCTGAGCAACGGGGATGAAATTCTTCGCGCCAAGGGCATATCACTCACGAAGAAAAACCGGTGCACATACAATTTTGAACTACTGAAATCCATGGTGCTAGGGAACTCCCCAACCAGTGAGACCTTCGAAGTCCCTTTCAATGTAATTCGTAATAAAGTGGATGGGTCACTTACGAATAAGCCCATGGTGAAAAGGTTTAAGGCTAACCTAGATAAGCGGTATCTCAGCTCGGGTTCAACTCTCACTGTACCTTATGGTTACAATGACCTGGGCCTGGATACCCTTATCCAACTCATGGATGAGTAAATGTACAGTTTTCAACTTATTTATTTCATATTACACCTTTATTTATTTCATTGTACAGTTTTCAACTTATTTATTTCATATTACACCTTTATTTATTTCATTGTACAGTTTTCAACTTATTTCATATTACACCTTTATTTATTTTATATTACACCTTTATTTATTTCATTGTACAGTTTTCAACTTATTTATTTCATATTACACCTTTATTACATTGTACAGTTTTCAACTTATTTATTACATCTTTATTTATTACACCTTTATTTATTATTTCACTGTACGCCTTTTATTTCAATATCCTTAATGGATCTTAATTTATCACGCGTAATGACCTTGCACTCGGCGTCGTCAGCAGTTTTTGAAGCTTGTATTTTTGAAACCTACAATATGTTACTGTCCAGCATTGGATATGTGAAACCAACAGTGGTTATGTCATGTGAAAGCAACAGTGGATCTGTCATGTAAATTTTTTAATAAAAAAGGTTTCAAAAAATCCGTCTCTTTATTTCTCAGAACTGGAAGACACTATGGTGGGAGAAAGCACGAGGTAACTTTGTTTTTCAGGTGCTCCGTAAGTCTTATCAGTGATCTGCACAATGCGCTGCTCCCCTCCAAGTCTCGCTGCTGCAGCAGCATTCTCATTTCCCCGCCCATCGACACTAACGTCCTCTGCTGTACTCCCGAGTGTAGCAGCACTCGTACAACCGCGCCCAGTCATGCAGATCACTTCCGGATGTCAAAATGAACTATCAGTGTGAAAACATTGAATGGGAAGTGACATAAAAATGGCAAAAGGCAAATTATCAGTTTTACTTTCTTTTATTGGATACAGATTTTTAATACATGGTTTTTTAACACAAGTCTTCAAGAACACAAGTCTTGGAAAGTTTTTTTTTTTTTTTTTTACAGATATTTTCTCTTTTATTGGATACAGATTTTTAATACATGGTTTTTTAACACAAGTCTTCAAGCACACAAGTCTTGGAAAGTTTTTTACAGATATTTTCAATACGCCGTCCACTCGGATAATTTTCTTTTCTTACGTCGGATGGGAACAGCAATGTCTTTTGGGGGCCGCTCTTCAGCTATATGATTTCTGGGAATGTTGACTTTTACTTCCTGTGGAGTGTCAAGCTGTTTTGAGAATAATAAATAATTTTTCAAAGCAGTCAGATATTTTTCAGACTTATCGTCAGCATCACCAGACTCTAATATTTTCTTCATCTCTGAGTCTAAATCACACACTTTTTTTCTTATGTTTCTCCTCTGCACTGCTTTCACTGAAATCATTTTTTTCTAAATAACGATACCAGCAGGGGGAGGGCAGCAGTCAATAGTGGTATAATGAACCCTGAACCACGCTGCAGGAGATGCTTCTTGTGGCGTAAAGATGCACGTTTGGATGCTAGACTCCTTATGACCGTCTTGTGCTGGCGTAAATTCTTTAATACTCGATGGGTGACAGGTATATTGCCTTTTAAGAAATTGGAACACACTTCACATAGAGCATACATCTGGGGGTCGGAGATGTGCTTCATCAGAGCTGCACGCTGCTTTCCCCCTAGCTTTGGCAAGCACTGAAGGAACGGGCCTTGAGATTTAACTTTCATTTGGAACGTAAAGTATTTCGGGTTCTTCTGATGGAAGAATCTTTGCACGGAGCCTTTCAGTATCTAACGTTCTGGGATGAAGGTCAACACACAAATAGCCACAGGTTGCTTGTGTAGCTAACCTATAAGCATCCGTCAGGAGTTTAGATTGATGGGGGTATACTTGTCTCGCCAGGTGAGTTATTTGTGAAGCATCCCGACAGTTGCGAAATAAAAACATGTAGTGAGCATTGAGCGATATAGTCCTCGAATGTCTTCCCTTTAAAAACAGATTTTGTAATATCAGGACAATCGTGATATTTTTATGATGACCACCACGAATAAACAATTGTGATATGCGTTCGCTGGCTACAGACTGTTCCATCAAGTCATCCAGTACCAGAAGTGTAGGTCTGAGGGGATCAAATTCCAGATCCGTAGGTAGTCCTTCATAAAATTCCACCGTTTTCTTGAAGGGTTCAAAGGCAGGCTGCCACTCCCCGTAGCAGTAAACGACACGTTGGGGTGGGGGTTCGAATACTTGAGCTGCTTCTCTGATGAGTTTCAGAGTGAAAGTCGTCTTTCCACACTGTGAAGGAGCAGCAATTATAATATTCGAAGGAGTTCGGAGAGCCATCGCAACACCATGCAGTCGTTAAAGTCTACTCGACACGTGTAATCACGATGCAGTACTGTGGGAAGAGTCGAACCACACGCTCTTTTAAACAGGAAATACAGACAGTGAGCACCGCAAGTGTCTCCCAGGGGGTCCTGCAGAGGTATTGAAGGATGTAAGACGTGACGTATGCCTAGTCGACTGTAGTATTCTTGCATGGCGACATCGGGACTCGTACCTAGGGGGTCAAAGTGATCCACGTGCATTCCTTTCTTGTAAACTGCTATCCAGTGGGCTCCAGGCATGGAGGACGGATCGGTATTGTAGATAAACAAGGCTTCTGATTGGGTGATTCTGCTAGGTAGTCTGTCACGGGGGAACACTCCGAGACTTGTGGGTAACATCGAAAGGATGGATTCTAGTTGATAGGTATTCATGAGCTGTAGTCAAACAGGACTTTACGATCCAATGGGATTTCCAGCAAATTCTGATATTCGGCATACAGGATCACAGTGACCGATGCGGATAGCGGCTTGGCAAACTTTAATTCGACTCTCACACTCCCACTCTTTATTAAAGAAAACACTTGATTGCATTCACGTTGCTCGGGGGTCAATTGGAATCCAAACAATGTAAAACCTTCTCCATAGGCTTTTCGCGATAAGTTAATACCACTATCGGATTTCCAGGCATCCACAGCTTCCAATAATCCTTGGTAACAGCGGAGATAGCGCCCATTCGCAAAGTCTGGTGCGTAGGACTGGTGATCGCTGTCAATGTGAAGGCTGATGTAGTTTAAGTCGAAATGTTGGAAGTTGAAGGGATTTTTTTCGTACGATCCATTCAGGCTGGTGCTTTCCACCATACCCAGTACCAGACGTACGGGGAGCTGACCTAGAAATAAATTGTCACGGTTCACACTCGTCAGTCCCGAAGCGATGGAAAACATACGTAAATCCGTTCTTCGCAGAGGGTACTTGGCACTCTCTGAACTCAGCAGGCGAGCGTGTGCGAGGATGACACTCGAAGTGGGTTTGACTTTACGCACGAAAAATTCAGCTTCGTGTATCTGTACTTTGTAAGAGGGGTCTGCTTCACCTGTCACGAGACAGAATTCGGGTTTGGATCTCAATAAACGCAGTCTCAGGTCGACTTGATTGAGCAGGTAACGATCTTGATTAAACAGGTCGGCGTGGATCCATGAGATGAGTTCGATACCTGTTGGTTTGACGTAGCCCTTGCGCTGATGCCATCCTTCGTTCTCCCGACTCGTCAGTTCCATTTTACCAGGGGTGTCGAGGTACCAGAGCGAGGTGCCGAGCTGGCTTCGTGTGGCATCGGTACCGTAATTCAATAGAGTCTCCAGGTACGCCCTGTAGGGGTACAGGGTGTGAGAAGCACTCACTAGGTGATCATTGAGGAAGACGTCTACCTGGCTGAAGAGGGCATGGAAGAAATGATTGCAGGGAGCAATCACTTCCGATGGTGCTGTACCATCGGATTTTACAATTTTCAAGACGAGACGTAGGTGACATCGGGATAGATCAATGTAATCGTCTGTTCCTTTCACGATGAATTCAAGTGGAGCATTACCTTCCAAGGAAGCCACAGGTAAATAATTGACATAGCAACCTCTTTCTAATTGTGAGACTGTGGGAGGGATCAGAAACAGGTCCAGTTCTGAATTGGCACAGTCGCCAGAATCAGCGTGAATTTTCTGAATGCTCATGATGAAAACACGTCCTGCACAGTACAGTGTCTCTTCACTTTATGAACCTTGGGATGCTGACGGCGGCGTTTTATTCCTTTCCCTCCCTGCAGCTTTGAACTGGCACGTTGTAATAGGTCGGCGCCCGCTTCACGGAGTCCCGCTTTGGCTGCAGATTTGAAATTTTGCCCCTGGGACATCGCTGAAACGAACCGTAGCCCACCCTTACGTAGGGTGGACAGTGCAGGTCGTACGAGAGGGCTGATGAAACGTCCAATAGTGGCAAAGATGCTTCCTAGCCCATCGCCTCTCTGATAACGAGGACCGCGGAACACACCCTTCCCCGTTTGGCTCTTGTAGTAGCTCACGTAGGCGTCTGCAGAAGGGGGAACGAATTTAACCCTCATGACGGAAATGTAACTTGACTAAAACTTTACCGAATTTAAAATGCAGAGGTTCTCCGGTGTCAGTACGAAGGAAGATTCTCACACTCTCGAAACTGTTCCTTGCAAGGGGGTAGTAATCAGGTTGCTGATACACTGCAACAATGGCTTCGTTATTACTGGTTCTGACGGCGGGGTTCACGACACGCAACAGTTCGCCGTGAGTATCACCTAACAACTGAGGTGCAATCAGGTCTGAATACAAATAAATACCATACATTCCTCTGTTCATATCGATGGGATAGTCACCCTGAACTTTATTCAGTGGTATATCTAATTTAGTAATTCCTAGCATGTCTCCTAATCCAGGGTTCGATCGAGGAAATTTAATGTAATGCGACTTGTCTGTATCCATCAATACGGTGTGATCTGCCTGTTGCTTGAAACGGTAAGCTTTTCTCAGCCTGTAGGGTAACATCTGATTCATCGCATCGAATAATGATTCGGCAGTTTCGTATCGTCCGTGGGGCACCTTTCGTTCTTGGAAGCTACCTGGAGGGATCACGTAGAAATAACACTCGTCATCTATGTCGAACGTTGGTGTATTGCAAAGTTTGCTGGCAAATCGTTGGTGGAAGGGTTTGTCAACTTCACCCTCCCCGATACACAGAAGTTTACCGAAATTCGTTTTAGGAAACATCAAACCGTATCCCTCACTCGGTTTGAATACCCAGTAACCGCTGTTATAGGAAACTATTATTTCTTTTGGGAGTTGGGTAGTGAGGAGAGACAACAGTTCCATTCGAGTTATTTTACCCTGTTTAAGTTTGATTTTCCTGTATTCTTCGGTGGGAGCGTAATATTCATACGTGTCATTAGAACCGTCCACATTGTACCAGCTCACGGGTAAGTGAACTTCTGCTAGTCCCACTTTCCATTTTCCGCTCAGTCTTAGGGGTTGTGCTAGACGAACCGTGAAATCAGTCTGCGAATTGTTTGGGTAAATATTCTGACTAGCCGTGGAGGGTAGGGTCAGGTAGAAACTATCCATTTTTTAGGGATCCAGGAAGGTTTGGGATAACCACGAAATTTGACCAGTGCCTTGTGACCTTTACGCTCGATTATTTTCTCGACAGTGTAAAGTTCGGGTTCTGTCACTTTTTGAAGTTCCGATTTATAGAATGTACCTTTCAACACTTCTCCCTCGGAATCCCGTATGACGTACACAGGGGGTTGTCGCTGTAACACCCTGTCGACTATAAATATTTCTTCGGTCCACAAATGCGTTCCTGCCTTCTTGAAGGGTACTTTTACACTGGCTAGTCGAACCGTGTCCCCCACTTTAAATGCCGGTTTTTCTTTTACTACGGTCGGATTGTGATAGAGTCGAACCCACACAACGTCTTCGTTGCGTAAGGTCACGTCCTTGGGAGCCATATCGTGTGCACTGTGAACGGTGGCATTGTATCCCCGTACAACGCGCGGTAGCACATCCAGGTAGCGGTAGGTGTTATTGCGTGTATAATATCTACCCAGTCTCTCGCGTAGGGTACGATTCCATCTCTCCACCAAAGCTGCTTTTTTGTCAGAGTAGGTAGCAAAGAACCGAATACCTTTCTTTTTCAGGAATTTCTGGAACACTCTGTTGGTAAACTCCGTACCCTGATCCGTATTTAAATTCATTGGGGACCGACCCTTGGAAAGGATTTTTTTGAAAGCCAACACCATTTCTTTCCCTGTTTTAGCCTTCATGGCAACCGCCCACCCATACCTCGAGAACACATCGATGACTGTTAATATGTAGCGATACCCGTCATTGAAGCGCGTTAGATTTTTCACCACCATGAGATCAGCTTGCCATTGTTCGTCTAACCCTGTGACGTAAACTTTGTTACGGGGGAACTTTCTGCGAACAGGTTTATGTAGCGTGTAGGCAGGTTGCTTTTCTAACCATTCACGGACGAGTTTGAGTGGCAGTCCCGTATTCTGTGCTAACTTTTTTACACTACCGAATCCTCTTTCGGGGTCGAAATAATTGGACTCCAAAGTTTTGTTTTCTGCTGCACCCAGGCGTCGTACCCCACCAGGTTTTGCCATTGATGTAGCGAAAGTGTAACACCCGTCAGTGTAGGAACGTCCCCTATAAACTGTCTGATGTCCACTGTTAAGTTACACACACGAATTTTGTATTCGTCGTCTAAGGCTTTTGACTCCCCACACTGAATATTTTTACTAGGAGCTACAATTTCTAATACAAGCACTGCTATCGTTAACACTGTCACGATTACACTACCTACACTAGCTAACACCTTCTTTCTCCTATCCATACCAAGACTTAAATGACATTGGATGAAAAGACAGACACATTATATAAGGTTACAATTATTTATTTAATTTATACATTTCATTTTTTGCCTCGTCGACAATAGCGTTATATTTTAGATTGCAAACAAAACCAGAATCTACAAAATTCAACAGACCTCGTTTCCAGGCAGTATCCACAAATACCTGTGCTAAGGCATTAATGTCCAAGTCACCAGACCACCCTACGATAGTTGGTATTTTTTCTTCAGGTTGCAGTCCATCTAACGGTATCACACGTATAAGTTCTTGCTGAAAAATATTCACCAGCAGCGGGTAAACACAATCGGGATCGTCGAAAACAGGACCCAGTAGGAAAGGTCGAACGGATTCTGAATGTTCCATAATAGCTGTACGGAGTTGGTGATCTTTGGGAGTCCCGCACACACTATGCACAATGCGCATCACCTCGTCTAAGTGAATAGCCAGCGTGAACCACTGCGAAGCATTCAGTGTTATACAACGTCTCACAACACGGAACTGTAGAGTTCTTTGGTCTGCTGATTCTTTGATGAATTCGACACAACGTTCGCCATCCACAGTTCGATACATGTAGACACGTAAACCATGCGTCACGTACCATGTCTGTTGATCGGGGCCAATTTTCACTTGATCCTCTATGTGGGGGACCGTGGCACACAAAGCCTCCCATTCAGGTATGGAGAGGCTAACCCCTGCAAGTGTAGGGTAGATGAGTTCACAATTTTCATATTTCTTGTAGCGGCGTACGTGCACAGAAAACTTATTTTTGAACAGTGTAGGTACAACGTAAACATCTTCACCGAGACACCACGCATCTGGATTGCTAGGCTGCATCGTGAACAATGACGCACACAGCACTCGCTCCCTATTTAACTAGAGAGCCGCACCACCTGGGACGACCAATCAGGAACGATCTGATAAGCAAGTGTTTGTTGGGACATGTTCTCGACGACGATCGATCCATCCGAAGAAAGCAGCTGTTTCGGCTAAAGAGCAGTGGACGTCCTCTCCGGTGTGATATCCGCACTCGAACTCGGAAACTTTTGGGAGATCACAATATTTGGGGCAGCCGTAAAGTTCGAGATTAACACTGGGCAGATTTAATTGTTCCAAGAGATTTCTTTCCACAGTACCTCCTTTGTAACCCACCACAGTAGCTTCTTCAGTACGTGCAAGTTTGTAAGCATATTTCACGATGTTAGGAACGTGATGTAACGACCACACCTTTTCACGAAGCAGAGGACGAAAGGGTAGACCTATCACATATTTAGATACGTAGCTGACTGTCCTTCTGTCTTTTACTGACAAAGGTTGGTGTTGCCGAAGATTGAAACGGTAGACACCACATTTCCCATTCAGAGTTGCATATCCAAGTTCGCGCACTAAGAAACGACCATTTACATGGAAACCGTCGAGATCTAGAACCATACAGATGTTTTGCATGGTTGCACTAGTTCGAGTATCTGGAGACAAAAACACTTGACGTCTTCACACAGGCTACAGACGTCTCTGTCGTTTACGTCTCAGAGCCTGAACGATGCTCTGCGGTAATCCCGGGGGCCAGGTTTCGGGCGGCTTCATCACCAGCGGTCCACGTAGTCTTGTAGGTGGTGGTGGGGTAGTGTCCTCCACGACAACAGCCCGTAGCATCGGACCACCAATCCCAGGTCGCGGCAACATCTTAATAGTGACGGCTGGAGGTGGGGGTGGCGGTGGAGGAGGTGGCACAATCACAGGTCGACGTAGCAATCGACGAATACGCGTTCGAAAGTGTTGTGGATCGCTCTCGTAGCCGGAGTCTACATCACTCGTCCAATTATGACCAAAATCCAAGTTGTCGTCGTCGTCCATAACGTGTGGCTCAGAATAAATGTCAAACCTTTTTCAGCGGTTATATACAGTCAGAACCGTGACCTTGGGGGGGTTTACAAGGTACTTGGAAAATTACGAGACAATTTCCGGTCGATTGTGACGTAGGGGTCAATTTCCGGTCGATTGCGACATAGGGGTCAAAGTTCAGAAGACAGCGTGGCCCAGCACAGGTCAATTTCCGGTCGATTGCGACATAGGGGGTCCAAGTCAAGAAGGCAACGTGGACGATTGCGACATAGGGGGGGAAAGCACTGTGCAAAGGGGGATTCCCCGGGTGTGATGATACTACTACTAACGCTACAGATATTAATGTAAATACAAGTTAGGTCATGAATTTAGATAATATACTAATTTCGAGTTAAAACAGTAATTAAATGCATTCATTGCTTACCTCTGAAAAGGGAGTCAAAATATTGGTGACGCTAAAGTTACAATTGAACAGACTACTCTTAAAATTAAACACTACAGAGTTAAAATTCAACATTACAGAGTTAAAATTCAACATTACAGAGTTAAAATTCAACATTACAGAGTTAAAATTCAACATCACACAGTTAAAACTCAACAGTACACAGTTAAAACTCAATAGTACACAGTTAAAATTGTACTACTCAGTAAAAAATTTAACTACACGTAGAGTGTTACCCTCCAAACAGAGACTTTTATTGTGTTGCCATCTAAAGCTATCATTATTTTGCATCCGAAGCCTGCGTAAAATATTGCAAAGATGCCAGAGACCTCCAAACATTTTCCCAAAATTAAAGACTGAACTTCAAGTAGGGTTAAAGATGACTGCTTCTATGTTTCGATATTTGGATGGAGGTTATCCACCATTTTTGTTTAACAATTTCGCATGCATTAAGAATCTAATGGATCGAGGATGGCTCAGTCAGTGACGCGCAGGCTTTAACCTGATTTTCTCATTTCGATTCCCAACTCTGGCTAGCTTTTAGATTTATCATCTCTCTGTCCATTTGCTCTCTCAAACTTACAGGCCATTTAGCACGTTCATTCAATAGAGCTCTCGTGTACACGTGGGCCATGGTTTGATGTCCCATTAAAGGCTGGGTCAAGAGGGATAGCCATGTTTCCCTATCTTTGAAAATGCTAGTAAGGGTTATGAAGGCAAAAAAATATCAATTTTGCGAATATTTCATGAACGCCTATAAAATGGAGGGAAAATTATTATACTGCAATGGAAATCCAGTCTCTTGGCACCTGAAAAAAAGTAAGGGGGGCGGGAGCTTTTAGTTTTTTTCAGGCTCAATTTTTTCATTCCCCCCCCCCCCCCACAAAAAATCATTCTATATCTGTGCTTAGTCCCATCCAACGAACAGTGATGGCCTAGATCCTGAGAACTCTGGTCACCTGTCTCTGTACCGATTAAGCCAATCCTAGCTCCGGTTCTTAGGGTGCTGTTATTTTTATAACAGTTTGTTAGGGGCGGGTGTGGCTCAGTCGGTAGCGAGCCAGGATCGTAATATGCAGTTCCCAGGTTCGAGTCCCAGCTGGGTCAGCGTTGAGATTTATCTCCACAAAATTCTCCTCCCTGCCCACGGTCAGTAGGGGACACCGATGGGCTTGGAAAGGCCGCCGTCCGTCGGATGGGACGTTTAGCCGTAGTCCCGTGTGCGGAAGAGCCATACCCTGTGCACGTTAAAGAACACGCTGGATGGCCTTGACGGGAGGCTGCCATCTGTCTCCCAACAGCCGTTCCAGTGGGTCCCTCCCTCAACCTTCGGGGTCCATGTGACCTGACCATTTAGCCCATGGTGTGCAAAAAAGTGCCGCTCAGAGGTAAAACAACCCAACCCAACCCAACAACAGTTTGTTATCTGTACTTGGTCTTTGTACTGATGACTGAAGATAAAATCGAAATATAGTTTTATGAAAGTTTAGTTTGTTACATCTCGGACAATGGTCAATCAATGTCATTTTTATTCCAAGATCCTTATATAGGTCATCTTCCAACACGAGACTTACTGGCATATTAAGGAATTTTTTCCTTAAAATTGAGAGTTATCCTTTAAAGCAGTTCGTAGACCATTACGGAAAGGTCAATTATTATCGAAAACACTTCACTAGGCCAATTAATATACAGAACATTGAAAGCATAGCAGTGTGCATTTGCAAAAAAGTAGTGTCCTCAAGGTAACGAAAAATTTTCTTAAAACCTGACGAATTATCTTTGGTACCACAGGCTAAGGATTTATTATAAATTTTCTTTAGCTCTATGTACTTTCAATCTACTTAGATTGGGTTGTTTTATCCCTGAGTGGCCCTTTTGCGGTACAATGGACAAAATGTTCAAGTCAGAAGGACCCCGAGGACTCAGAGAAGGGCCCTCCACATACACACATTTTCTTACATGGCACGCCGATGCCAACCCCCATCCACACCCTATTTGTTGGCGTGTTAACAAACAGGTGATGCCTTCCTTAAAGCCATCCAGCGTGCTTTTTAATATACAAAGGGTATGGCTCTCATCCAAACAGACTACGGCCTAACGATCCATCCGACAGACGAATACCTTTTCAAGCCCATTGAAGTTCATTTTCTCACCATGAGCAGAACGGAAGTTAAGGGAGAAAACTCTCAAAGCAGGCACATTTGGGACTCGAACCTGGAAACATCAGATTAGGAACTTGGTGCGCTACCAACTGAGCGAACTACAATTCCATTTAATCTATTTGATATCACTTTATGGAACAAATAGGAACGGAATTTTGAAAGACAATCATTGGTTTATATATCGAGTATGTGATACTGTAAGTTAATTTCATTATAATTTGATCTTCCGTTGAGAGAGAGTGGAAAAAATAGGCCTAACATTGAAAGCCTAAAAGTAGGCTGTATAATTGTTTCGACCTTTCTAAAGTTAGTTACAGTAATGAAACTTGGACCCTTCGCAAACAAGGGTTGGGTTGTTTTACCTCTGAGCTGCACTTTTTTGCACACCATGGGCTAAATGGCCAGGTCACATGGACCCCGAAGGCTTAGAGAAGGTTGGGGGAGGGGACCCACTGGAACAGCTGTTGGGAGACAGATGGTAGCCTCCCGTCAAGGCCATCCAGCGTGTTCTTTAACGAGCACAGGGTATGGCTCTCCCGCACACGGGGCCACGGCTTAACGTCCCATACGACGGACGGCGGCCTTTCCAAGCCCATCGGTGTCCCCTACTGACCGTGGGCAGGGCGGAGAGTTATGCGGAGATAAATCTCAACGCTGACCCAGCTGGGACTCGAACCTGGGAACTACAGATTACGAGCCTGGCGCGCTACCGACTGAGCCACCCCTGCCCCCTCGCAAACAAGATAACAGGAAATTTGACGCCTTTGATTATGGATGCTTAAGCAGTATCTTGATCAATTAGATGGTTTGACCTTGTAAGTAATGACGAGGTTAGACAAAGGAGTCGGCAACCTCCTTTAAGAAGCAGATTGTATAGAGAGAGACTGCGTTGGTTTAGTCATGTTTCAGTTTGCAAGGCCGGATCTCGCGGCTGGGCGTCCAAAGGGCTCAGAGGTAAGACAACCGAACAGATTTACATATACAAATAATCCCAAGTAGCGGTAGTAGATGAAACCTTTGCTGAATATTTATTCAATTTATTCTCTTCTGACACACAGAAAATCTTTTAATTCAAGTCCAAACTTTTCTCTATAATAACTCTGAAAGGTTTAACTTAAAGGCAAATTCATATATTATAGAAATCGGGAAGAATTTACTTTATATCAAAAGTTAACAAAATTGTCTGTCAAAAACAAATTTTCTACCTAACTCCAAAAACGTTTAATTCATTACCAGGTGATATCAGAAACCTAAACAATCAAATTATAAAGTACAGAGAATTTTTCAATAAGAGAAATTATTTTGAATTTTTCAATGTAATTAATTAAAATTACTTCTTTTAGTCTTTTCAGCTAATGTTGCCTGCTGATTTGTATATAATTTCTTTAATTACCTGGACGGGTTTTTTATACACCCTTTGTAATATTTAGGAGATACTAAAATGATATTTTAGTTTTTCCATCTTTTTTTTTTATTTTATTTTTACAGTTTCCATTCAAGCTTTAATTGTAAATTTTGATGTAATTTTTCTATAAATGAATATATGGAAATAAAGTTATTGTTTTTATATATATTAAAACACACTTTGACTCTCCAAACACATCGATTACGATACAACTACAAATAAATCTGAGTGGTTCTTTATTTGGGCTAAATGACCAAATGACTAGGACCTCAATAATTTAAATCTCGGTAGAGGAAAGCAGCCTGTTGGTTAAGAAGTAGATAAAAGTCTCCCATCAAGCGTGTTCTTTAAAACAGGATTTATGGTTCTCATATACACGAAAACACAGCTAAATGTCTCATCCGACGAACGGCGGCCTTTCCATGACCAGAGGTGGCCACTTTCTTGCAGAGGGAGCAGCAGGGTTTAGAGTTAAATTCTCAGAGCTGGCAAAATTCGGGTATGGTGACTCGAACCTGGGAATATCAGTTTAATAGTCTTGAACGCTATCGACTGATCAACCATCTCCCAAATCAATTCATTTGGCCTCTTTGAAGTGTGTGCTAATTTTACACTGAACTATTTTGTTTCTTTCATTTATCATTATGTATCTTCACTTATTCAGGCTAAATAAAAATATTGCAATAATTATTTGGTTACTGCACACGGTACATTTCCACTCTTTTTTTATTCAATGTTATTAATTTTACGAAATGATTGAATTTTGTTTCTATTCTTACCGGTCATACATCGTCCCTCTATTTATATACCATTGATAGGAAGAAACATTTAAGAGTTTCTTGCAGTTTCTGGCTCAGTCAGCAGCGCACCAGGAAAGTAATATATAGTTCCCAGGTTCGAGTCCAAATTGTGCCAGCGTTGAAATCTCCGCTAATTCAGTTGGTGAGTTGAGTTGTTTACCCAGACAGATTTGGAGGAGGGGACCCACTCGACAGCTGTTTGGAGACAGATGGTAGACTTCCGTTAAGACCATTCAGCGTGTTCTTCGACGTGCAGAGTGTGTGGCTCTTCTACACACAGAGCCAAGACTTTACGTCCCATCCGATGGACGAGGCCTTTCTAATCCTATCGGTATACCCTATTGAAGTGGGTAGGTTGGAGGTTTTGCGGAGATAAATCACAACGCTGGCCCAGGTGGGGACTCGAATCTGGGAACTGCAGATTACGAGTTTGGGACACCATCGACGCCCCCCCACCCCACCCCCACACACATACACATCATTTAGTGAGAAAGAGCACACCTATGGGCTTGAAAAGGTAGCCGTCCATTGGATGGAACTTTAAGCTGTGGAGTCGTGTGCAGGAAAGCTATATCCTGTGCACATCACAGAACACTTTGGATGGTCTTAAAGGGAAACTTCCATGTTTTCTAACAGCTATTCAGTGGGTTTTTACTCTCACAGCTTTTCGAGTCGTTGCGAATTGACTATTTAGCGACCATCCTGGAGAAAGGGAATGCCGGTGAGCTGGGAAAGGCGAGGTCAGGGACATAGCGAAAGGAATATTTTTTTTTTTTGCGAGGAGGGGGATCGGGAATTTTCCAACTCGGAAATCAAATTTTGCAAACTGTGCAAATAAAGTAATGTCTAAAAATTTTCGCTCCGTGGGGGCCTTTTTGCGATTTGATTTCCAATTTTCAACTTTGCCTAGCCATAATTTCACAGAAATTATCCCAATATTAACATCATATCACTATAGCACTTTTTGTCTGAAATGTAGCAGGTCAGTGTGAATTTTCCCTTGATTTGGCCAACTCTACTTAATTTCACAAAACCAATCCCAATCCAATCTTTACATCTCTCCTTATTTGTCAAGTCACTTCAAAATTTTCAAACTCCTCAATATTTTGCCAAGTTTTCTCGATTTGATCAACTATCCTTAATTTCACAAACCCAATCTCAATTACGACGCCTCGACTATATTTCACCGAGTGGATTCGAATTTTGCCAACTGCCCTAGATTTTGCCACCTCGCCACAATTTTACAGAAAAAAAATCCAAATTTTTACATCTCACCTGATTTTTGCAAAGTCACTCTTAAATTTGCTAACTTCCCCAAGATTTGCCAACTCTCCTAGATATTGCGAAGCTGCCTCGATTTTGCCTAAACGCCATAATTTTACAGAAAAAAGATTGCAATTTTTACATCTCACCTGAATTTTCTCAACTCTCCACGATTTTGCCAAGTCACTACGAATTTTGCCAACTCCCCCTAGATTTTACCAACTCGCCATAATTTTATAGAAAAAAATCGAAATTTTTACATCTCACCTGAATTTTGCCAACTCGCCATAATTTTGCAGAGAAATTCCAATTTTTACATCTCACCTCAATTTTGCCAACTCCCCACGATTTTGCCATTTTGTCAACTCCCTAAGCTTTACCAACTCGCCATAATTTTACAGAAAAAAAAAATCCCAACTTTTACATCTCACCTGAATTTTGCCAAGTCACTCCGAATTTTGCTAACTTCCCCTAGATTTTCCCAACTCCCATAATTTTTCCAACTCCCCACGATTTTGCCAAGTCACTCCGAATTTTGCCAACTTCCCCTAGATTTTGCCAACTCACTTGTATTTTACTAAGTGACTTCGAATTTTGCCAACTGTTCTAAATTTTGCTGTCTCTCCATATTCCAACCCCTTGGCACTCATATTTATGGAAATATTCACTTTCCGCTAAACAAGGGGCTAACAACATTGCAATTCAGCTAACCCCCCACCCACCCATACCAATACACCTACCTACCAGCTGCATTGCACCCACATGAATGACACAATTAAACAAACGAGACCATGCAAATTACCCGCACTCAACACACCCTTCACACCCAACGAACTTATCACAGCCATACACCAGGACAATAAAGAAAGCACACCTGGCCCTGACAACATCACCTATAACACTATAAAAAACTTTGGCACAAAAACACTAAGCACATTGCTTAACATATACAATGAATGCTGGAACTCTCACACCTTCCCCACTGAATGGGAAGATATACACATTATCCCAATTTTGAAACCACATAAACCAGCATCAGAAATTTCTTCTTATCGACCAATTGCATTAACATCGTGTATACTCAAAGTTCTAGAAAGAATGGTGCTCTCCAGACTAAAATTCTTCCTCCAACAAACAAATACACTCCCCACTTGCCAAACTGGCTTTAGAGAGCACAGGTCAACCACAGATAATTTCTTTGACATTATCACATCTGCTGAACTAGCCTTAAATAAAAAAGGAATTCTTTGTCGTGTCTTCCTAGACCTTACCTCTGCTTTTGATACTGCCTCACACACCAACATACTCTACATCAACTAGGCATCACAGGAAACATTTCCTCACACACAGAAAAATTAATGTCAAGCTGGGGACTACCCTATCTGACCCACATAAACTCAACAGAGGATTACCACAGGGCAGTGTGGTTTCCCCCACATTATTCAACATCTTACTACATGACCTCCCAACTATTTTCAACAATAAAATCACATGCTAATCTTTGCAGATGATATAGTGCTCTGGACCCTTGGAACTAACATCAACAGCATACAAACCACATTACAAAATGCAGTCAACCAGGTTCTTGACTTTACTGCAAACTACAAAATGGGGACTTGCCATCTCAGCACCTAAATCTGCGGTCTTACCCATTACACGTAAACACTTACCCACCAATTCACCAAATATTACAGTTGACAATTACACCATTCCCACTGTCACCCATTTCAAATATTTAGGGCTAACAATAGACCGCAAGCTTACCTGGAAACAACACAATAATAACATAAAATCCACATGCATTGGAGCATACAACATATTAAATTCAATCACAAGAGTGTCATGGGGGGTCAGCGATAAAGTAATGCTTACTTTCATTAAAGCATTTATCAACTCTAGACTAGAGTATGGCCTCCCAGCACTCAACACTGCTTCAAACACACAAATCAATAAAATTGAAACTATGCAAACAAGCGCCATCAGACATGCCCTGGGTCTTAAAGCTGGCTGCCCAAACCTCGCCACTTGGGCAGAAGCTAACATGCCACCTCTAACAATCAAAAGACACCTCCTCTCATGCAAACACTACATCAAACTTAAACACTACAATCCTCCTCACCCAACCATACTTAGAATTGAATCCACCACTAACTCTACTACCACAGCACAAATAAAAAAAAAAAAACACTTTACCCCACTTGGCAACAAATTAAACCCTATAAACCCACACAAACACTTCCCCATTGGTTACTTAAAAAACCAAACATTCACCTCACTCTACCACACATCACCAAAAAAAAAGCTCACCTCCCCATTGAACTAAAAATTGCTACAGACAACTTAATCACACACTGACCATACAATTTACACTGATGGCTCTCATATTCCACACACCACTTCTGGCCCTGTTGCTTTTTACACCCCTTCCACCAAATTCTCTTACGTTATAAAATTAAATCATGCTGAAAATAGCACCTCTTCAGAGCTAGCAGCAATATATATGGCATTAGGCTGGGCCACCCACCTCAACAAACAACACATCAACATAATCACAGACTCAAGGCCTGCATTACAACTCATTAACACACTAACAGTAGATCCATCACAGAACCATTCCCTTTTCCACATACAAAACATAGCACACAACATTATAGACAAGGGATACCCTAATATTTTACTGGATTCCCTCCCATTGCAACATCATCCATAATGAGACTGTTGACTCACTTGCTAAACAAGGCCTCACACTCACAACCCCAAATTACCACACTGTCAGTACATGCAAACATCACATAAGAGAATACACAAAAATTTTTTATTACACATGGACCCAGAATTGGGTACAACACACTACAAATAAAAACACATTCAGAGCCACAATAGCACCCTCTCCAAGCACACTACATCTTAAGTACCTATCCAGAAGGGCCCAAACAGCAATACACAGACTCCAAACTGGCAGAGCGAACATCAACAAAGACTTATTTATGATTAGAAACATACATACTGCACTCTGCCCAAACTGCCAAGTGATAGAGGATATCCCCCACTACCTACTACATTGTCAAATATACAACACACAAAGACACACCATCTATCACAAACTTGCTACACTTGGAGTCACCACATTCACCTTACAGACCATCCTAAACCCCACCCATACAAAGGCAAAATCACATTTCAGGGCCCTGGCCCATTTCATACAAAGTACTAGCAAAATCCTTTAACCTTTCAACTTCCTGCAGACTCTCCATCTCAATATGTGAAATGACTCTCCTCCCTGCAGACACCTCCTACTCAAAAGATCCAGTAAGGGACAAAAAAGAAGCATTTTGGACACATTACTGCACCGCCTTATTTCCCTAGTGCAATTGTATTGATGTTTTCAAAAAAAAATATATATATATACATAATTATACTCTGTAACAATAAACTACAACTCCCAAACTACCCTTTTTCAAAAATGATTACTAGTGGTGGCAAACCATCTGCCTGATCAATTTTCATCACTTTAGTTTTCTCTCTGTTTATAACCAAACCTACTATACTACCAGTCTCATCAACAGCTCGAATGAAAGAGTTCATCTCATGAACATCATTTGCCAAAAGAGCTAAATCATCAGTATATTCTAAATCAGAAATTTTAAGATCTGCCGACCATTTTAGGCCATCCTTAATTGTAAGAGATTCGGGGCGATTTTGAATATTTACCTTGCACCCTTCTTACCAACTTCCGGCCAACATGGGCCACACAGTGATCACACACACTACAGTTTTCACTCCCAGAAGACTTTTACTCCAAACCTCTCCCCTCCCCACCCCCTTGCCACAAAACTACGACGCAGCACTTCCTTGGCACGAAACTTCAACCACCTCCTTCATTATTAGGCCGCCTGCGGCCAAAAGCCTAACGCCAACATGTAGGGTCGCTAGCACTTCACTGTACTGGTCCCTACTTTTTAACGCACACTAAAAAACTTTTTCTCGTGGACCAGATGATAAAGGGGCCAAGGTCCCTTTTACAAAACTGTCCAATTTTTAAAGAAGGATGTTAGACTATGACCTTCTGAGGCCCTAAGCTATTCAAATTTAAGAGGGCCCAAAGTCGAAATATATATATATATATAATTTTTCTGATTAAGGTGGAACATTGAAAAATAAACTCGAAATTAATGTAGTGAAAACATTATTCTATCATTGGTAAGCAAAGATGAACAGTATTTGCAAATTAGATTTAATGTTAAAAAAAAATTTGGTAATGCAGTAAAATTTGAAATACATTTCTTTGAGGCCCCTCATATCGTAAGGCCCTAGGCTGTAGCTTAGTCAGCTTATGCGCAAGTCCGTTCCTGGTTCTCCCGTACCCGGTGCTTATTACCCATTCGACAGACTGCGGCCTTTCCAAGCTCATCGGTGTCCCCTACTGACCGAGGGGAGATTTGCGGAGAAAAATCTTATCCCTTACCCAGGCGGACTCGAACCTAGGAACTGCAGATTACAAGCCTGGCACCCTACCAACTAAGCTATCCCTGCGACTGGAAGGAAAGATCCACTGGACAGATGTTACGAGACATGTGGTAACCTCTCGTCTATCCCATCGAGCGTGTTATTTTAACGTGCAGTGGGTATTGCTCTTCCGAATACGGGACTTAATGTTCCATCTGACGGACAGCTGCGTTTCCAAGGCCACCGGTGTCACCTACTGACAAAGGGCTGGGCAAGAGTTTTAACGGAGGGAAAACTCAACGCGAGCTCGGTTAGGATTTGAACCTGGGAACATCATATTATGATCCTGTTGCGCTACAACTGAGTCAATAATAAGCGTCTAAAATTTTTACATTTTAGTGCCATCTAACGATGTTAATTCACACTAATGGACCATTCAGGAAATCAAATTCCTAACATTGCATTATTATTTGTCTAAACAGACGTCTTTTTTTACAGACTTCGATTTTCTAACCACGGTTGTTTTTCCTCTGAGTGTTATATTTTTGCACACAATGAACTAAATGGCCAGGTCACGAGGACTCCGAAGGCTTAGAAAAGGTTTAACAGGGGACCCACTGGACAGCTGTTAGCCTCCCACAAAGCCATCCAGCATGTTTTTAACTTGCAAGAGATTCTAGTGGAAATGGAGAAAAACTAGAACAGCGGGAGGGCGCATCTGTTACGGCAGGCTGCGTTTACTTCAATATTTTCTGCTCTGCATTTCGTTTACGTTCATATATTCTGCTCACATGTCTTTGCATACGTTTCTAGTATTCAAAACCAAATCACTTATATTTATAGCTTAAAAATGGCCTGCTGAAAATAGGGGTCCCGTAGGCCTTTGTTCCTCAAACGCTCAAGAATCAGACAAATCTTTGTAACTAAAAATATAAATCAGGCTCTGTAAATACTGCATGTTCATAAATAAAAGTATAAGTTTTCACGATATTTAGTGCATTTTCTCTAATAAAAAGTACACTTTTACCATGTAGGGTCTCTTTAACAAATTGGAGTCAGTAACAAATGTGTCACTTCCGAATGAAAATCAGCTTCAGAAAAAATTATATTTTTCTGTAGAAACTCTGACCTAGTTTAGCAGTCTACAGGGAATATGCCAGACAGGTTAAGAAGCTGATAATTTTTGATTCCATGCAAATGGATTGAGCCTCTAAAAGAACGAATAAACCTGAACAAATAAAAATATTTTTAAAATGAGATTTTTATATAGTTTAATTCATAGCGTTTCATTTTTTTTGCAGCCGTTTTCAACAAGTTTTATTCCTTGAGGTAGAGAATAGTTAACAAATTTTTATCTTAAAAAATCGTTCAGGTATCTAATTTTCGAACGATATTAATATGAGTGAAGATTTCAAAATTCTTCCAAGCGGAGAAATGGAAAGACTCATAACACTTTAAAAGGTTTCATTTTTTCCTTAAAATCAACGTTTCTCTCACAGGAATGAATTACCATTTTTTAAAAGTACATAAATACAGTAAAATATTATATGAAATAAAAAATTAATAATCTAAGCAGTTTAAAAGTATTCGATATCAGATAATTTTCCTTACCATCATGATTTAAGTAATTGTTGTAGCATTTGCCCCTTGTAATTGGAGCACAGTTAGGATACATAAGCATCTTCTCTGCGTTTCCGATAGAGCTGCTGAATGCCGCATCCCTTGGAATATTATCAACGATACACCAGTCAATTTCTCTCCTCAGTTGACTGTGAAGCTCCAATAACTGTGGAAGGAATATATCTACTTATTTACAGCTCTTGTAACATTTTAGACACTAATTTTCATGTAAAATATATCGAAAAATTAAACACAACAAATAAACATTAAGGTCAAACTAAACTTCTGATTTTTATAATTATTATAATAAAAATAACAATGAAGTAAACTTCTTAAAATTCTTACCTTCGAGTGATTGCAATATGATCCACATGTTTCGAATAAAGGCATCTTGTTCTTCCACGAGACACAAGCTACGAATTAATCACACAGAAACAGTGACCGAAGTCGGAATAAGCGAACTGTAGCAAGTAATATTACTGTCGGCCTACTAGCTGCAGGCAAAGTTGACGAGAACCAATGAGACGAGTGTTCATTACTTGACCAATAGAAATGAACAATTGACCAAGCAATATGAATTGGAAAGAGATGACTCAATATCTTTCTCAAGAACATTCGTGACAAAGGGGTGGGGGAGGGAGGATTAAAATAGGGTAAGTCGTTTTCTTAGCGCTTATCGCTGATTAAGTTCTCTCAATTATCTCTTATAAACCGAAACAAAGCAAAACACAGGAAACGGGTGCAGGAAGAATTATGGCCCGCCCACACTAGGCAACATTTTATGGCAATATTGGGGGGCTCACTCTCAATGATATCATAAAAATTCTTTGTTCAAATGACTCGGGCAAAATAAAAAAAGAAATTAATTCAAAAATATTGATATCATATCGCAATCAATGTTATTCTATTTTATTCATCACCATAAGTAAAGTGGGGCGGGGTGGCTCAGTCGGTAGCGCGCCAGGCTCGTATTCTGTAGTTCCCAGGTTCGAGTCCCGGCTGAGTCAGCGTTGAGATTTATCTCCGCAAAATTTCCCGCCCTGCCCACGGTCAGTAGGGGACATCGATGTGCTTGGAAAGGCCGCCGTCCGTCGGATGGGACGTTAAGCCGTGGCCCCGTGTGCGGGAGAGCCATACCCTGTCCACGTTAAAGAACCCACTGGATGGCCTTGAGGGGAAGCTACCATCTGTCTCTCAACAGTAGTTCCAGTTGGTCCCCTCTCCCAACCTTCTCTGAGCCTTCGGGGGCCATGTGACCTGGCCATTTAGCCCATGGTGTGCAAAAAAGTGCCGCTCATAGGTATTTATCTCCTCTTAAATTCATTTACTAAAACTGATATTATATGTTATTTTCTTCGCCTCTAATTTTTCGGTTTCATCAAGAAGGGTTTCCATCATTGTTAATTAGTTTGATGACGCTGATCTAGTTTTACAGATGCTTTCCTGTAGAAGAAATTTCCCCGAATACTATATTTCACACCCCAATTACCACACCTACATAGTTCCTTCTCCGAGTGTTTAAGTGGATCACAAGATTTTGTAACATATTTGGGGATTTCGCCCTGTTGTAATTGCCCTGTTTTCTATCTGCATGATTGGAGACTCACCCCCTTTTTTTTTCCACTGTGGTTGTTATCTGACTATCAGAAATCCCTTTCTCAGAGCGACAATTTCGGGAAAGGCGGTTAGCACAGCTGTTTCCCAAATTCTTTAGGAATGCATCACTGAGCAGAGTCATTGTTAGGCTTTGTTCGTTGATCATTGAATCATAATGCCTCAGAGAAAATAACTTTGTTTTGGGTATTATCGTTACCTTCGTGACAAGTTGGCCTGGACAGCTCTGACTGCGGGGGTCGATGAGTCATCCTTTCCGTCGTATGCTACTCCAGTTAGTTCAGTGTGAAGGAGGGGACGGGGGTGGCTCAGTCGGTAGCGCGCCAGGCTCGTAATCTGTAGTTCCCAAGTTCGAGTCCCAGCAGGGTCAGCGTCGAGATTTTAAAATTCCCCACCCTGCCCACGGTCAGTAGGGGACACCGATGGGCTTGTAAAGACCGCCGTCCTTCGGATGGGACGTTTCGCCGTGGCCTCGTGTGTGGGTCATCCATACCCTGTGCACGTTAAAGAACACGCTCGCTGGATTGCTTTGACGGGAGGCTACCATTTGTCTCCCAACAGCTGTTCCAGTGGGTCCCCTCCCCCAACCTTCTCTGAACCTTCGGGGTCCTTGTGACCTGGTCATTTAGCCCATGGTGTGCAAAAAATTGCAGCTCAGAGGTAAAACAACCCAACTCGGTGTGAAGGAAACAAGTGCCGAATTGTCCGCTTTGTTGCTGCTCTCCATTTACCTATTCTTCTGTTGCCAGTTATTTTTTGCAATGATTTTAAAAATCAAAATTCTCATCACTTAGAAGTTTCACAGATAATGTTATATTTCATTATCCTTTCAATTCATTATGCCTGATCACTGTTGTGTAACAGAATGTCGGTTAAATTACCAAAGTAGAGATACTAATGAATATCAGTTGGTAGCCCGCCAGGTTTGTAATCTGTAACTCCCAAGTTAGGGTCCCATCGGAAGGAGGGGGGAGGGGGACGACGACTCCGTCTGTTGCGTGCCAGGTTTGTAATCTGCAGTTCCAAGGTGTGAGTCCCACTGGGCCAGCGTTTGCTCCGCAAAGCTTTGTCGGATGGAATGTTAAGCTGTGGTCAGGGTTGGGTTGGGTTGTTTTACCTCTGAGCGGCACTTTTTGCACACCATGGGCTAAATGGCCAGGTCACATGGACCCCGAAGGCTCAAAGAAGGTTGGAGGAGGGGACACACTGGAACAGCTGTTGGGAGACAGATGGTAGCCCGCCATCAAAGCCATCCAGCGTGTTCTTTAACGTGCACAGCGTATGTCTCTCCCGCACACGGGGCCACGGCTTAACGTCCCATCCGACGGACGGCGGCCTTTCCAAGCCGTGGTCAGGACAACCATACTCTGTACACATTAAAGAAACGCTGGATGTCATTGACGAGAGCCTACCATTTGTCTCCTAACAACTGAAAGAGGGTCTCCTTTCCCAACCTTCTCTAAGATGCTTTTGACCTGGCCGTTTAGGGGGCGAGGGTGGCTCAGTCGGTAGCGCGCCAGGCTCGTAATCTGTAGTTCCCAGGTTCGAGTCCCAGCTGGGTCAGCGTTGAGATTTATCTCCACAAAATTCCCCGCCCTGCCCACGGTCAGTAGGGGACACCGATGGGCTTGGAAAGGCCGCCGTCCGTCGGATGGGACGTTAAGCCGTGGCCCCGTGTGCGGGAGAGCCATACCCTGTGCACGTTAAAGAACACGCTGGATGGCCTTGACGGGAGGCTACCATCTGTCTCCCAACAGCTGTTCCAGTGGGTCCCCTCCCCCAACCTTCTCTGAGCCTTCGGGGTCCATGTGACCTGGCCATTTAGCCCATGGTGCGCAAAAAAGTGCCGCTCAGAGGTAAAACAACCCAACCCAACCTGGCCGTTTAGTCCATTGTGTGAAAAAAGGTACAGCGCAGAGGTAAAACAACTCAGCCCTTCTAAGCCGGTCGTTTAGCCCATTGTGTGCATAATGAGTCTGCTCAGATTGGGTTGGGTTGTTTTACCTCTGAGCGGCACTTTTTGCACACCATGGGCTAAATGGCCAGGTCACATGGACCCCGAAGGCTCAGAGAATGTTGGGGGAGGGGACCCACTGGAACAGCTGTTGGGAGACAGATGGTAGCCTCCCGTCAAGGCCATCCAGCGTGTTCTTTAACGTGCACAGGGTATGGCTCTCCCGGACACGGGGCCACGGCTTAACGTCCCATCCGACGGACGGCGTCCTTTCCAAGCCCATCGGTGTCCCCTACTGACCGTGGGCAGGGTGGGAAATTTTTCGGAGATAAATCTCAATGCTGACCTAGCTGGGACTCGAACCTGGGAACTATAGATTACGAGCCTGAAGCGCTACCGACTGAGCCACCCCCGCCCCTAGCGGAACGGGAAAAAGGTATATACAAACAAATCTAACTTGGTACAACAGAAAGATTCTGCAAACTAAAACGCCAAACATCATATTTCGAGCGTTTACCACCCTTCTTCAAAACAACAGTTTTAGTTTTATACACATTTTATAATCTTAAAGCAGTTATACGTTAAAATTAAGAGTCACTGTAATTTTTCGATAACCCTTTAAGTGATCTCCCAGATTTCTTTTAAAGAGCAAACATTCGTTATCAACCCATTAATCAGAAACCTAAGAATTTTTCTTTCAACTGATCTAGAGGAATAGTGCCGTCCCGTGTCCGAGTGGTTAGCACGCTTGGCTACTGATCTAAGGGACTGGGTTCGAGCCCCGGATTAGGCATGGATATGTGTGTCGTTTTTCTGCTGAGGTCCTGCCATCCTCTCAGATCTCCTACTGTGGCATATAAACTGACAGGCTCGTGTCAGACCTCTGTGGCAAGCAGCTGCTTGAGCGGGTATTTATTAGAGGAATAAACTCCACTCTCGTGAATGAAACCTGACAGACCAGCTGCCAAAGAAAAACATCTTTGTCGATTCTCTGGAGAAGGAGTATTTTCAACTGATGAAGAAACAACTACTATCCAAAAACTTCGCAAAGTCCGGTCCAACTTCCATTTTCCAAAAAGATCTTTTAATGACTGTTCCAATAACCTTGTCAACAGGAGCAACATAACCAGAACAAATGGGAAGTCCAAAAGTAGCAACAACAGGCAAATGGTCGGAACCCAGTTCCTATAAAATATCGATATCCGGAACCCTGTTCCTGTAAAATATCGGTCTTCCAAGTCCGGTTGGTCTTGGCTGTGTCCAACCGGTGCAGCCACACCGGTCGGCACAGCCTTCGACCGGGTTGCTGGACCCTAGGCCCCCCCACCACGACAAGGTGGTCCCCTATTGGGGGTGCCTTATAAAGAATTGGAAATCTAAACTGATGGAAGATTTTGAAATTGTGAATTCTGATATGTTATTAATACCTATCTAACTCAGAGATATTTCCCGCCGGCCCCCTATTTTAGGTGTGGCTGGGGCTTTTTAGCCGAAGGTGATGCTGTATCTTACGAAAGACAAAGTTGAGAATATGAAAGATGAATCGCTACTCGCTTGGGGTCTAAGTTATACTAATAGAGGGAGGGAGAACGTCATCTAGAGGCGATATCTATGTCAATCATGAGAGTGTCTACAAGGTGTTTCAATAGGGTTGGGTTGTTTTACCTCTGAGCGTCACTTTTTTGCACACCATGGGCTAAATGGCCAGGTCACATGGACCCCGAAGGCTCAGAGAAGGTTGGGGGAGGGGACCCACTGGAACAGCTGTTGGGAGACAGATGGTAGCCTCCCGTCAAGCCATCCAGCGTGTTCTTTAACGTGCACAGGGTATGGCTCTCCCGCACACGGGGCCACGGCTTAATGTCCCATCCGACGGACGGCGGCCTTTCCAAGCCCATCGGTGTCTCCTACTGACCGTGGGCAGGGCGGGGACTTTTGCGGAGAGAAATCTGAACGCTGACCCAGCTGGGACTCGAACCTGAGAATTACAGATTACGAGACTGGCGCGCTACCGACTGAGCCACTCCCGCCCCTGCTGGTGTGTAAGAAAAAGTGTGTGTATGTGGAGGGCCCTTCTCTGGGCAATCTCAACATTTCGCCCATTGAATAGCAAAAGTGCCGCTCAGAGATAAAACACCCCAATCCATGTAGATTGAAAATACATAGAGCTAAAAAATATTATTTATAGAAAATCCTTAGCCTGTGGTACCAAAGGTAATTCGCCAAGTCTCAAGAAAATTTTTCGTTATCTTGTCATCATCATCATCATCCTCAAGCAGCCATGGGCTACGGAGGTCCAACCAGACAGTGCAATTTAGTTCTCCAAGCAAGTCTATCCTGAGCTACATCTACTGCATCTGGCCATTGCACACCAATTCTAACAAGGTCCTGTTTGACATTGTCTGCCCACCGCATCCTAGGTCTCCCCTTCTTTCTGAGGCCTTTAGGCACACTGTTCTTAACCCTATTCGCCAATCTATAATTATTCATACGGGCAACATGGCCAAACCAACGGAGTCTCTCTCTGCACAATATGCTGCTTAAAGGAGGTTGCAAACTCCTTTGCCTAACCTCATCATTAGTTAAGGACACTATTTTTCTACAAATGCCCACTACAATGCTTTCAATGTCTCGCTTATTAATTGGCCTAGTGAAGTGTTTTCCATAATAATTGGCCTTTCCGTAATGGTCTACGAACAGCCGTAACGGATCACTTATTTTTAAGGAAAAAAATCCTTATATACCAGTAAGTCTCGTGTTGGAAGATGAACTATATAAGTTTCTTGAAACAAAAATGATAGTGATTGATCATTGTCCGAGATGTAACAAAGGAAACTTTCAAAAAACTATATTTCGATTTTATGTCCAGTCATCAGTACAAAGAGCAAGTACAGATAACATATTGGTATATGAAAAACAGCACCCTAAGAACCAGAGCCACGATTGGCTTAATCGGTATAGAGACAGGTGACCTGAGTTCTCATGATCTAGGTCGTTACTGGTCGTGAGAAGACCGTTGTTCGTTGGATGGGACTAGACACGGAATTTTTTTTCTTTGGGGGTTGGGGGAAGTGAAGCATCGAGTCTGAAAAAACAAAATGCCCCACCCCCTTCTTTTTTCCTCTACTTTTTTTAAGTGCCAAGAGACTGGATTTCCATTGCAGTATAACACTTTTCCCTCCATTTTATAGGCCTTTATAAAGTTGTTTGAGAAATTTATGAAATGCGCACAAATTTGATAAGTTTTTGCCTCCATTACCCTTACTGTCATTCTCAAAGGTAGGGAGAGATGGTATCTTTCTAGATACAGTCTTTAATAGGACGTCAAACCATGGCCCACTTGTACAGGAGAGCTATATTCTTTAAACGTTGAGAACGTGCTAAATGGCCTGTGAGATGAGATTCGGAGAGTGAATGGACAGAGAGGAGATTGATTTAAAAGCTAGCATTTAGGCAGGGCTCACACCGTCACAATTTGCAACAACAATGCGACGACGATTGTAATTGCTTCTTTAAAATATATTCTAAGAACATTCATAGAACATTCTAAGTACCTTTAGGTGCATTCATAAACTTTTATGACCTTTCATAAACCTTTGGAATTCTAAGAACCTTGAGGTACTGTCAAGGATGTTTCCATCCGGGCTTTCGTGTTGCCTCTCCGCTGTATGTTGTGTTGAGCGAGAGCATAGATGTTGGCGAGAGTCTTGTGTGACCCATGTGTGACCCGGATGGCCTGCGGAGCTCGGGCCGACGTATCTTAGTATGCCGTAACGTGAGGTCTGCTGCGAGCTTACAGCTGGTAGGGTGGAGTTGGAGCCCATCGGTAAAGAAAGGAACTTCTCTCCTGACCTTCGAAAGAGTCGGAAGTGGATTGCTGTGTTCTGGGAGCCAGCTTCGTTGAAGGACTTTTTAATAAAGTCGGGTCAACACTCTTGGAGTGTGTAACTGGGTATTCTCGATGTGGCAGTGAATTAAGGCTGCGCCCAATTATTATTGTATTCGTTTATGTCAGTGTCTCGCAAACTGTGTGCCGCGAGAGATTCCAAGTGTGCCGCGAGAGATTTTCAAATTGACACTAGATATTCCAAAGATTTCATTTTGACTTGACTTGTGTTATCGACGTGCTATCCACGTGCTTTAATAAAAAACTTTCAGATGTTATCAACTGGGATCTTGTATTTATCAAGCTTTTTCCAAATTTTGGTATTAATTTTTGATTATTTCAAGCCATAGAATGGACAAATATTTAAAACAAAACCGAGTTATGAATCAAAGGACGAGAGCAAATCTTCAAGTAAAACAAAGCGCAAATATAATGACGATTACATAGAGTTTGCTTTTATTCTTTTTTAGGTGTGCCGCGGAAAAAAAATTTGATTCAGTATGCCGCGGAAAAAAAATTAGATTCAATGTGCCGCAGAGTAAAAAAGTTTGCGAGACACTGGTTTATGTAGAGTGCTGTTTATTAAACTAATATTTAGTCAAGAGATACTGAGTTAATGGTGTTATTATTAAGTATGACTGTGTGATAAAGGTCCAGTAAAGACATTAAACCAACAGATCTCTCATATAAATTAGAAAGATCTTGACAGGTACATTCATAAAATGCACTTTAAAGGAAGATCATTGTCGCATTGCTGTTGCAAATTGCGGCGGTGTGCTCTCTCCCTTGGAGTTGAGAATCGAAATGAGAATATCATGTTAAAACCCTGCGTACCATTGACTGAGCCATCCTCGGTCCATCAGCTTCTTAATGCATGCGAAATTGCTAATAACAAAGGTGGATAATCTCCATCCAAATATCCAAACGTTGAAGCAGTCATCTTATCCCATAAAAAGAAGGGAAAAGTGTAACCCTACTTGAAGTTAAGTATTTTATTTTGGGAAAACGTTTGGAGGTCTCTGGCATCTTTGCAATACTTTACGCAAGCTTCGAATGCAAAATAATGATTTTTTTTTTAAGATGGCAACACAGCATAAAAGTCTCTATTTGGAGGGTAACATTTGACACGAACTGCAATTTTTGACTGAGTAGTGCAATTTTAACTGTATTTTTGAGTTTTAACTGTATACTATTGAGTTTTAACTGTATACTATTGAGTTTTAACTGTATACTGTTGAGTTTTAACTTTGTGGTGTTGAATTTTAACTCTGTAGTGTTCAATTTTAAGAGTAGATCTGTCCAATTGTAACTGTAGCGTCGCCAATATTTTGACTCCCTTTTTAGAGGTAAGCAATGAATGCATTTTTTTAATTACTGTTTTAACTCGAAATTAGTATATTAGCGGAGTTCATGACCTAATTTGCATTTACACTAATATCTGCGGTATTATAGGTGGTTTGATGCAGTTAAAAATTCTTTAAAAAGTTTAAAAGAAAATGACCTCTTTGAGCAAAATGAAGAACTTTATCAATGGCTGACCCTTTTGATATCATTAGTTTAAGAGTGGAATCGTGCAATCCTTTTAGCAGAATATTTCCCAAAGATTTGAAATCCCGGAAAGTATTTCATTTTTTTTTGGGGGGGGGGGGGGAAGTAATATTTTTAAGAGAGTGGATTACAGAAACGTAGAGTTGTGGAGGCATTAATAAAGAAAAGAACAATTATAACTAGCTCATCAATTGAGAGAAAGACCGAGTGAGAAAGTTACTAAAATTCGTGTAGGGCAGTGTTCGATAAGCTTTTTTTTTTCCCCAAGCCTGAATCTTTCAGCTGAAGGGTCGCATAGAAAACTAAAACTAAATAGCGGGCCACCGAAGAAATATGCGATCAATAATGTATGAATAACCAATGCAAAAACAAAAAATCTAAAGTGAAACATAAATAGTATAATCGTAATCTAGGCTCGTAATTTGCAGTTCCTAGGTTCGAGTCCCAACTGGGTCAGCGTTGAGATTTATCTCCACAAAATTCTCCGCCCTGCCCACCGTCAGTAGGGGACACCGATGGACTTTGAAAGACCGCCTTCCGTCGGATGGGACGTTAAGCCGTGGGCGGGAGAGCCATACCCTGTGCACGTTAAAGAACACGCTGGTTGGCCTTGACGGGAGGCTACCATCTGTCTCCCAACAGCTATTCCAGTGGGTCTCCTCCCCCAACCTTCTCTGAGCCTTCGGGGTCCATGTGACCTGGCCATTTAGCTCATTGTGTGCAAAAAAGTGCCGCTCAGAGGTAAAAACAACAACTTTACCATTGGAGTAATTTAAAACTCTCATATTTTTTTCTACCATTCTTTTCATGTTTAAAATATCTTATTTTCCAAACTATTTTGTCCGTTGACTACAAAACTTCTTTCACGAATCACCATTTGAATAAAGCAACTGTGACTTTCATTAAGACATCGTGAACTCTCATTAAGAATAATTCGTTAATGGCGGACAAAGAATATTCCATGAATATAGGAACTTTTAATTCGTATATGACCATTTATTAGTTTTATGGTATCAGGAGGGACACGATATTTTATATTTGCTACAAAGGAGCATATTAATATAATATTAACTACAAAACGAATAGGGGGAGGACTCTGTTGGTAGTGCGCCATGTTTGTAACTTGAAGTTCCCAGGTTCGAGATGGGTTTGAAATAAGGCCACCGTCCGTCGGATGGGACATAAACCGTGGCCCTGTGTGTAGGAGAGCCAAATCCTGTGCACGTTAGAGGATACATTGGATGGCCATGAAGGGATGCTACCATCTGTCTCCAAACAGCTGTCCAGTGGGTCCCTCAAACTTCTCACAGACCTTGTAGCCTAGCCATTAGCTCATTGTGTGCAAAAAAGCAGAGATAAGAACAATCCATAGTTGAACAATTTCTCCAAGCTCCATATTAAATCGTGCCAAACAACTACTAGTTAACGATATCATTTTTTTGATTTAGGTTTTAAAAGAACGAAAAGAATATTTTTGAGCAGAAAATGTTTTTCTCGTTAGTACTAAATGCTACAGAATAATCGGAAGTAAATAAAAGTGTCGGAAGTCCTTATACGCACGGGGGAGGTTCAGTCGGTAGGGGGCCAGGCTCGAAATTTGCGATTCCAGGTTCGAGTACCACCTGAGCCAGCGTTGAAATCTATCTCCGCAGAATTCCCTGCCATGGCAGTAGAAACACCAACGGACTAGGAAAGGCCGCCATCCATCGGATGGGACGTTAAGCTTTCTATCCGGGTGCAGGAGAGCCATACCCTGTGCACTTTAGAGAACACTCTAAACCCTCATGTCAAGCCCATCCAATCTCTCCTAATAGCTGTTCAGTGGGTTCTCTTTCCCCAACCTTTTGAGTGTCGGGGGTGCTTATGACCTGGCAATTTAACGGAGATAAAAATAAACCTGTAGTCAACCTTTCCTTAATTGGAGAGTTGATATTTCTATTGGCTGGCTGCAAAAAAAAATGCAGCAGTTAATCGTCATTTATTGAAACTAGACAATAGTCTAAAAATCGGAGCCATTACGGAAGATTATTTACGTATTTAAAGTTTAATACTTCTGCTTACGCGGGGCGGGGGTGGCTCAGTCGGTAGCGCGCCAGGCTCGTAATCTGTAGTTCCCAGGTTCGAGTCCCAACTGGGTCAGCGTTGAGATTTATCTCCGCAAAATTCCCCGCCCTGCCCACGGTTAGTAGGGGACACCGATGGGCTTGGAAAGGCCCCCGTCCATCGGATGGGACGTTAAGCCGTGGCCTCGTGTGCGGGAGTCATACCCTGTGCACGTTAAAGAACACGCTGGATGGCCTTGACGGGAGGCTACCATCTGTCTCCCAACAGCTGTTCCAGTGGGTCCCCTCCCCCAACCTTCTCTGAGCCTTCGGAGTCCATGTGACCTGGCCATTTAGCCCATGGTGTGCAAAAAAGTGCCGCTCAGAGGTAAAACAACCCAACCCTTATGCTTACGTGCGAAGAAATTACGAAAAATAACAAGTAAAACAATTAATTATTAATGGAAATAACTTATTCAGTTCTTGGCCAGAGGAAATATTTGCGAGATTTTTTTAACTTAACAATTGCATCTGGATTATTCTGTTATTTTCGAAATTTTCTCCAATATGTTTGCATTGTGCAGGTGACTCAGAATCTGACTTACCATTGTGCTGACTTAAAGGATGGAGAGTGACACCTTGAACAGGTTGAGCACCTAACAAGAACCTGCAAACAGATCTTTAGTCAAATTGAAGTAGAAATAACTAAATTATCGGCAGTTTCCTCTTCCTTGATTCAACAGTTAGAGAAAATCACAATGATGCAGTCACTTTGTTCTCGCAGATTGTAGACAGGAACGTTAACGAAGATCTTTCGGATGTTTTTTTTTCATATATAAAATATTTAAATCTTTTATTCGAGTATTAATTTTAAGTGCTTTAAATACATCGTGTATTCGTGATATACGTAAACGATGTGAATGGTGCTCTCAAATGAGTAACGTAGTGTTGTCACAGCCCAGAAATTATGCTTGGTGCAATACTTATTTGGAGAATCATATGTGAAGAATTCGACAGAATTGAGTTTGAAGTGAGGAATCTACTGCGAAGAATGAAGGAAAAACTTGATAGAGATTTTTTTTTTTTAAATATGAAGGCGAATATGCCAGGGATCCAACAGATTCCTAGGGTGCGGGGAGGGGGGGGGGGTGAGTGTCTGACCTTCCCGAGGAATCTGCAAAACCCAAAGGAAAAGAAGCGTCGAGAGACTGATCCCTGGCATATCCTGTATATAATCGGAAAAGTTCCAACGTGTTTACAGGAAAAGTATCGGAGCTTCCTGAGGATTCTACTAAACCCAAAGTAACAGGGTACAATCTTGAGGACTCCACAATATCTCAAGGAAAACAATCGGGAAATGATCCTGATTACCTCGCAAGGTACACAGAAGAGGCTTCAGGAGATCGTCCTGAAGACATCTCAAAGCCCATAAAGAATAAATTACTAAAACCTAAAGGGGGGCGGCTCAGTCTGTAGCGCGCTGTCTTGTAATCTGTAGTTCCCAGGTTCGAGTCCCAGCTGGGTCAGCGTTGAGATTTATCTCCGCAAAAATTCCCCGCCCTGCCCACGGTCAGTAGGGGACTCCGATGGGCTTGGAAAGGCCACCGCCCGTCGGATGGGACGTTAAGCCGTGGTCCCGTGTGCGGGAGAGCCATACCCTGTGCACGTTAAAGAACATGCTGGATGGTCTTGACGGGAGGCTACCATCTGTCTCCCAACAGCTGTTCCAGTGGGTCCCCTCCCCCAACCTTCTCTGAGCCTTCGGGGTCCATGTGACCTGGCCATTTAGCCCATTTTGTGCAAAAAAGTACCGCTCAGAGGTAAAACAACCCAACTAAAACCTAAAGACTCCTACAAAAATTAATGTTAGGAATCTATTGTGAGAACACAAAGTTGTCAAACCAATGTGAGGATTCAGAAGAAAAAAACGAGTGGAATTGGACATTTTTCCAGAAGATTTTAAAATTTCCATAAGAAAGACTTTCATCGTTGTTTCGCCAAGAGTCTTCCAAGAACAATTTCAGAAGCACTTTGCGAAGTCTCGGACTCCTACATTAAAATAATATCGTGAGGAGTCAAAATATTCTGCTAAAAAAAAAACTTCGTTTGCAATCCAAATTACCACATTCCTACAAACGTCAGAAATGTTGCATAAAACTCTAAAAAAAATAGAGAACGTCCAAAGCACAAAATTTAGAGTTTCAGTATTATTCAGAAAATTTTGGTAGTTCGCAAAGTTCGTAACCTGTAGTTCCCAGGTTCTAGTTGGGTTTGAAAAAAGATCTTCTGGATAGTTTCATCAGTATTATGCTTTCGGGAAAGAATATCCCAATTTTACCTACTTCTGGAAAATGTTGCGTAAAACACACAATGGATATGCTAGAGAAATGTTGAACATGCGAATTCAAGATAAATTATAAATAATGATAAATGCCCCCTCAAGCAGCTGTTTGCCACAGAGGTCTGACAGGAGCCTGTCAGTTTTTACGCCATAGTAGGTCTGATGATGGCGGGACCTCAGCACAAAAACAACACAAACAACCATGCCTTACCCGCGGCTCGAACACGGGTCCCGTAGATCAGTAGCCAAGCGTGCTAACCACTGGGCCACGGGACGGTTCAAGATAAATTAGCTTCCAACAATTAGATTGACAAGGAAGGCGATTCTAGGGAAATTCGAGATAAATATATAATTCGATCTGAACAACATAAAGATCTTTTACGAGCAATCCCCCCAACCTCTGAGCCCTCGGGGTCTTTGTGACCAGGTCATTTAGTTCACTTTGTGCAAAAAAAAAAAAGCGGCGCAGAGGTACAACAACCTTGGACGGGGCTTGATTCAAATTCTCTGTACCGAAGCTAAACTCTCACTCGACTACCGGAATTTAATAACTCGTGTTAGAAGTTAATTCAGATGAGTTAAACCAGAGAAATTATTCTGTTAAGATAATCTCATTAATAACAGTTGGAAATCAGAATTTGATTTCATAGATCTTTCTTTCGTCACATTTTTCTACAAAAATGAATTAAAAAAAATTACTTGCATCTGAAGTTCGTTCCCCATTGCCTTATCATGAAAGTTTCAGATACTTTATCAACTACAAAAAACTGCGTTATTAGTTAAATTATCACATTTAGGGTAATGACTTGCAATAGTCGCCTGGAAAAGTAGACTTTGAAATGTTCCTGCTATAGCAATCATCCATCGGAAACAAGATATGGTACCCAACGTTTTTGTTCAGCAAATTCCTTGCTATAAGAATGTTGGGGGGGGGGGGGAGGGAGCTCATACTAGAAGAATGATTCATTACATCTAGCTAAGCAGCTTAGCACTTATCTGATCTTTCTCTCGCCTTCCTTACAGGTTCTTATCGACGTCATATTAAACTTGTAGGCTCCTTTCGGACCTCCTGTGCAAGCAGCTTATTAACGGGAAACTTATTTGAGATAAGTTTCCAGAACAAATAAAGTTTTTGAAGAATATTTTCCGCGTTTAGCATAATTAACAGTAGAAATTGTAACTTAATGATGGTTGAGAAAATTCTAATATGTACTACATTTTTGTTAGTACCTATACAGCATAGAATTTTTATTTTTCTCTTGATACAAAAAGTTTTCTGCTCTCCTTGTGGTAAGGTAAAAATTTGTTGCCACTAAAATGCGATTTCTCTTGTAAAGAGATTGTTTAATTTTTCCTGTGTAAAAACAAAAAAAAAACTTACAAAAAATCCTGCCTTTGGAGGACGGTAGCTTATTTAAAGCTCTTGGAGATTCGGAAAACACTAATATTTCATCAATACCTATCCAATCAAAAAATTTCCGATTCATATCTTAAAACAGAGTTGATTGTTTGCAGTTGAAAAAGTGAAAACATTGTTTTGGGGTTTTACCACGTTTGAAAAAAAAATTTAAATGACAGATGTAATAAATTTTCCTATTACCACTAAGTCTCATTCCGCCATGGTAGTACTGTACCTGTAATCAAATTTTTAAATATTTAAGGAATTTTATTTTCCTAACTATTAAAAAACGTTTTTTTAAATGTTATGTGAAAACTGATCATCCGTGTATTTGCATTGCCCAGGTATCTCTGAATTTGATTTCCTAAAGTCTAATTTGAAGGATGGAAGGAATCGTGGAGAAATTGAGAGAAGTATTAGAAACTTTCCAGCAGGTCTTTAGAGACATGGAAAGCGAAATCAAGAAAATATTGATGTTTCGCTCCCTAATGACTCAAAGTCGAAACTTAATGACTCAGATTCAAAACTTATCAATACTTGATAATTCACCTAACGAAATGAATAGACTACAAGATGTTCAGTTAAACTCTTTGTCTTCTCTAGTATGTGTGATTGGAAACGAGACGCGAAATGTAGCTCCTCATTCCTCATCCCTTCTGTCTGATTTGTTAACCCATTGGTCGCACTATAAACAAATCTTGGAAGAGCTGAATTCTCACCCTCTTGATCCGTCAAGGCAGATTGAAAACGTTTCGCGTAGCATAATAAAAGATTTACAAAAAATTCAGTTCGAAACAACAAATATTCCTCAAAATCTGCGAAAGAGTGTAGATGGGGCTTATGATATAATTATCAGCTTTTACGATGAAGTAGAGAAGCTCCTAAACGACGATTTACCGTTATCTGAAAAACAAGAGCTCCAAAGAGATCTAGTTTACCTTTCCAAAAGTGCCCGACTTAAAGTTCTCCAGAAGAAAAGTTAACTTATTCCTTTGGGATGTCATGAGGATTCAAAAGAGAATTTTTGCTAGTTTGAATATTTTCGGAAAATCTTGTTAATAAACAAAACTTAAAAAGTTAAAAACTTGTGTACCACATAACAGAAGTGACAGGTCCATTGGTAATATTCTTCCAATAAACAGAAGAAAATGTCAAATAACTCTAAATTGGATTGGACTTAAACGTAAAGCCTAAAATGTTAAAAATTTCATTAGTTCCATTGAACATCAGAATGCGGTCGATACTTCCTATTAATGGAAACCTGCTTCGAAAACAGAACTACCCTCCAATATGTATTGGGATATGTAATGTGGATGTCAAGTAACATTCAAGTTTCCTAAATTTGAAAATAAGCTGTTCAAGGAAAAATATCACTGGCGATATTGAGGATTTTCAAAAATATTCCTCTAAGGTTTAAATAATTATTGAAGCTAGAATATGGAAGTTACACTTCAAATTTTACAAATTCTCTGCCTCAATACAAATCTTTTATCAAAATACTTAGAAATTTGTGTTATAGCAATTTTTGTTCGTATATAGATTATAGTTTGAGGCAAATTCATTCCAAATCAATGAAGTCTTACCATGTAGTCAATGTTGATGCTAAATGTTAAACGAATACAATTGAAAATTATGATTTATAGAGATTGGAGGAACATATTCAATTTATACCCAGTGACAATTTTCTCTAAAAAGCTTTTAAATCTCGATCGGTGAAGTGGATTTCCATTCCTATAACAGAGAAATATCTTGCTGCGTGTTGGACACTAATATTGTGCTGAAAATGGACTAAACTTCGGACCCTCTACGAAAAGGATATTTGAGAAAAATTTCAAGAAATCGGGCTTTACAGATGAAAACTAGACAAAATCACTTTGTAGATCTTCCAAGAAGAGTCTGAAGAATGAGGAAATATGGGTGATATTATAAATTGTTTTCTAACTTTATGGCGAAAGATTTTTCAGCTTTGTTATAAGTGAGAAACAATTACTAGATCCGCTAAACTGATCAAATGTTCAATTAATTGTAATATCCAGCGATTCACAAACTCCAAGAATGGATCTATGAAGCAAAGGACTTCAGCTTTAATCGTAGATAAGACAAAGTTTTTCCTGACGAGATTTCGCATTCATGTACCGTGTTTCTCCCTAGACCTTGACATCAAACAGGATGTTGGATGAGTAATTTAGTTTTTTATAGAACAGTGTTTATTTTGTGTGCAGTAATTTATTGTGTTAAATAATTTATGTATCGAACTTCTTCCTTGAAGATTATTAAACGTTTTAGTGAATTTTCAACATAATTGTAAGAATAAATTTTTTCAATTATTCTTAACGAAATACAAATAACTAAATAAAACTTCTTTTAGAAAGCATTATACAAAAAGAAAAAGCTGCTTTCGAAAAATTTGAAATTCGTAACTAATATCGAAGAACAAAATATTAATTTTCTGTACATTCAGTACACACGGATAAATTTTGGACGGACTACCATTGGTACAGTTAGTCCACTGCACGGGGACTCCAAGGAGCGAATCACTATTTTATATTATATGAAGAGAGGTCCACTAATATTTTGCACCAGGATTCATAACTACCTAATTTCTCCACGGATTACATATTAGCCCCTCGGTAGGCATAAGTTGGTCTGCAGTCCCCAGGTTAGTCTACCTCGGTCAGCGTCGAGATTTATCTGCACCAACTCCCTCTGACCTAGGTCAGTAGGGGGACGCAGATTGACTTAAAAAGGCCGCTGTCCGTAAGATGAGATGTTCAACCTTGGCCCCATGTTCGGATGAGCCATACTCTCTGGACGTTAAACACCAGTGTGTTGTTTAACGTGTAGAGGGTCTTGACTGGAAACTGCCATCTGTCCCCTAACAGCTGCCCTGTGGATCCCGAAATCTGAGCCTTTGGGGTTCTTGTGACCTGGCAATTTTGCCCATTGTGTGCACAAAAGCTCCGCTCAGACATAAAGCACAACCTACCGTTAATTCGCAGCTATACTCTAAAACAATGTGTAGAACAGAATTTCTAAAAAATTTTCAGTCTATGTATCCTTTGACCTCAGAGTGAGATTTCACTCGCCTCCTTTCAATGGAAATTTAATTTTTATAGCAATTGGTAATGTGATCATTTGAATAAAATTCGCGCCCTAACTTATGCATTAAATTTCAAATTTACTATAATTATCACAAAATATATTTACTAAGTGATAATCGGAGTACTCTCATCTTCAAACAGCGATCGGCTATGGAGGTCCAACCAGACCGTGCAATTTAGTTCTCCAAGCTTCTGCCCTGAGCTACATCCGCTGTACGTAACCATAGCACACCAATTCTAACAAGGTCCTGTTTGACATTGTCTCCCCCACTTTCTGAGCCCTTTAGCGAATAGAATGATGAGCAGTGTGACTAATCTATAATTATCCATACGAGAAACATGGCCCAACAAACGGAGTCTCGCACTGCACAATATGCTGCTTAAAGGAGGTTGCCGACTCCTTTGTAAATAACGATGAGGTTAGGCAAAGTTGAACCACCTAATGCCAAAGATACTGCATAAGCATCTAGAATCAAAAGCGTCTAGTTTCCTGTTACTTTGTTTACAAAGCGTCCAAGTTTCACTACCATAACTATGCCGTCCCATGGCCGAGTGGTTAGCGCACTTGGCTACTGATCTAAGAGACCTGGGTTCGAGCCCCGGGTAAGGCATGGATGTATGTGTTTGCTCCTTTTTACCCAAAAGAGTACCGAGTTTCAAGTAAGCCTGTTTAAAATGATCCCATTCTTCCTCAACTTCAGTAGCAAGCAAACCATGATTGTTATAATGACTAAGTAATCTATCATGGTAAGCTTTAGCTACAACTGGGTCTTTCAGAGCTTCAGAATTAAAGGTGAATTTTTTAACCTTAGCACAACACTTCTTAAATTTAAGTTGCAAGACACTTTTAACAAGGTAATGGTAAGATCCAATTTTCTTAATTATTGGTAAGGCCAAAATCTTTCCCTCGAAGTGAATTTCGCATAACATAATCAATAACCAAGCTAAAGAGAAAAGGAGACAAAATGCACCCTTGTCGAACACCAGAAGTAATGCTAAACCAATTGCTACAAGCCTTACCAACTCTCGCACACGACTCTGTGTTATTACAGAGAGCTTTCATTATGTTAAAAACTTGTCTCGTATACCATATGATCTCACAATCAACCACAAATTATGACGATCAACAGAGTCGAAAGCCTGTTTGAAATCAACAAAGCTTAGCAACCAAAGGTTTCTGAAACTCGGGCAGATTCTTGAGAAATGTTGAGAGTGAAAATATCTGACCCACACATCCCCTGTCACTTCTGAATCCGCATTGCTCATTACGCAATTGCCGTCAACCAAATTTTTAATTTTATTAAGCACAATCGTGCAAAGAACTTTACCTGGAACAGAGAGTAGGCTAATACCCCTATAGTTATCACAAGAACTGCGATCACCTTTTTTAAAAAGAGGGATAACAATAGCTCTTGTTAAATCCTTAGGAACTATGTCTTTATCATAAAAGGTATTCAAAATTTCAGTCATCCATGTGGTAACCGAAACATTCCCAGCTCTAAGCATTTCCATAGTAATTTCATCTACCCCTGGGGATTTATGAAGTTGTGATAGGTCCCTTAGGTATTGGTAGCTGCAATGTCTCCTACGGGTAATCGAGCTTAAAGGTTCGCAACATACATAAGTGTTATTCTCAGTGTTTGTAATGGGTTTCACTAGATGGGCTGCATATGAACATGATTGATTATTAACAGCAAATGGGCTAGTTCTGTTAGGAATATAGATCATACAGAGGAGCCGAAATTGAAATAGCCAAAGCTTACCATGGTAGATTAATCATTATTACGGTCATGGTTTGCTTACTATTGAAGTTGAAGAATTGGATCGTTTTAAACATGCTTTTCTTGAAACTAAGAGCACTTTTTAGGTAAAAGGGAGCAGAGGTGGCAGAATTACTTGAGTGATAAGACACTTGCGCTTATTTTGGAAAGAAAACTTCAGGAATACCTTTAATCAATAGATTGCTATACCTAACGAAAGCGTTACAAAGAGCTTAATAAATGTGTAAAGGATCAGTTAGAAGCTGATAAGAATCTTTGGCAGACAAAGTTGGCTGACAAAGCCGTAGAAGCAGCTAGACACTTTAAAAATAAAATGTAATGTTTCTATTAGCACTAAGTCTCGTTCCACCACAGTAATACTGTTTCTCTAATCAATTTTAAACATTTCAAGATTTATTTCCATAACTGTTAATAATTCAGAAAACATTTTTAATGTGAAAACTGATCTTACATGTATTTGCATTGTCCAGGTATCTCGGAATTTTGTTTCCTAAAGTCTAATTAGAAGGATGGAAAGATTCGTGGTCAAAAAGAATGAAGTAATAGAAACTTTTCTGCAGGTCTCTACAGAAATGGAAGCAGAAATTGATAGAATATCTATGTTCCCCCGCCTAATCATTCAAAGCCTAAACTTTATGACTGATCTCGAAAACCTATCGGCACCTAATAATTTACCTATCGAAATGAATATACAAGAACTTAATATGCAATTAGACTGTCTTGTTTCTTTAGTAACTGGGATTCGGAAAGAGATGGAAACTATATCTCGTTATTGTTCATTCCTTATGTCTTTTTTGTCATTCCAACTGCATCATTATAATCAAATAGTGCAACTATTCATTTCTAAACCTCCTCATCCTTCAATGCCGATTGAAAACTCTACGCGTAGAAAACTTGAAGATTTGGAAAGAATTCGGTTGGAAATAATAAATGTTCCTCAACAACTGCAAACATCTGTAGATAGCGTTTATTATACGACTTTTTGCTTTTGGTATGAAGTATCTCAGTTCCGAAAACATCTCTTACTGTTAAATCTTGAACAGTTTGAAAGAAATCTACATCAGCTTCCAAAACTGCCCGTTTTTAAAGATTTTTCCAGAAAGTAGTTGGCTCATTCCTTTTGGACGTCATGAGATTGCTAAACAGAATTAATTTTTATTGCTTTCGTGAAAACATTTTATTAATAAACGAAAGGTGAAAAGTTAGAAAAAATATTTTGAACATCGCATGAAAGAAATAGGTAATAATCCAAATCTGAACTCTTAAGCACTACAAGAAAAAATCTCTATTAGAAGAGAATATCAAATTATTGTAATATAAAATTCGAAAGTAATTGGCTTGGACTTATATGTTTTAGAGTTTAAGATTTTTAATTTTATTAGTTCTGTTGATGATCAGAATGCGGAAGATAAATCTTCTGCAAGAATGCTTCGAAAACAAAACAACCCTTGAATATGTATTTGGAATGTATAATACGCATGGCAGGTGACATTGAAGTTCTCTAAATTTGAAAATAAGCTGTTCACGGGAAAAATATCACTTGGGATAAACTGAAGACTTGATTAAAATCTTTTTTTTTTTTTTCAAATGTATTCGTCTAAGATTTAAAGAGTTATTTAAACTATAATATAATTTTGCATATAAAATTTTAGAAAACCACTAAGTTACAATTCAAAATTTAGAAATTCTGTACCACATTGGGACCGGGGTGGCTCAGTCGGTAGCGCGCCAGGCTCGTAATCTGTAGTTCCCAGGTTCGAGTCCCAGCTGGGTCAGCGTTGAGATTTATCTCCGCAAAATTTCCCCGCCCTGCCCACGGTCAGTAGGGGACACCGATGGGCTTGAAAAGGCCGCCGTCCGTCAGATGGGACGTTAAGCCGTGGCCCCGTGTGTGGGAGAGCCATACCCTGTGCACGTTAAAGAACACTCTGGATGGCCTTGACGGGAGGCTACCATCTGTCTCCCAACAGCTGTTCCAGTGGGTCCCCTCCCCCAACCTTCTCTGAGCCTTCGGGGTCCATGTGACTTGGCCATTTAGCCCATGGTGTGCAAAAAGTGCCGCTCAGAGGTAAAACAACCCAAAGTTTTCCAAATTCATGGTGAAATTTCATTTTTTTTGTTTCAACTTGTGCTTTTTATAGCTGAGACACTCAATTACTAGATCCGCTAAACTGATCATATATCCGACTAACTCTAATACCCAATGGACGCGCTCTTAGATCTTATGGCTGTAAAGCACTGTCAGTTTATTCCCAGACCTCGACATGATGAACAAGAACGATGGTAGATGAGCAACTTAGCTTTATAGAAGAGTATTTTCTATCGATTTTTATGCAACACAATGTTGCTTTTTTTATACGATTTACCTTTTGTGTTAAGGAATTTCCTTTGTGCATCAACTTGTCCCTTGAAGGTTATTAAACGTTTTAAGAAATTGTAAGACTTTCTTTTTCTACTATTCTTACTTCCTTCACCAAATACAAATTACTGAATATAAGCCGATTTAGAAAATTGAAATTCGCAATTAAAATAACAAAGTATTGAAGTTTTTAGTAGATCCAGTACAGGCGGATAGCGTATATGCAGAAACTAACATTGTTGGAGGCGGTCCACTATTATATACTCTATGGGTAAGGGTCCATCCACTCAAATGTTTTGCATCAGAGTCCATGGATATCTAGTTTCGCCATTTGCTTGCTTGAGGAGGTATTTATTTTTTACATATTACGTTTTCCGAGGGGCTCTGTTGCCAAGCTCGTAGTCTGCAATTCCTTTAACACTGCTACTAAACAACAATTATACATACCCTCAAATGGTAATGTGTAGAACAGCATTTCTGATCCTTTTTCATACTATCTCCATTTACCCTGAATCTTTCACTCGCCTCTTTACAATGGATGCTTAATACAAAATTAAAACAAAAGCTGCAGCCACATGCAATAAAGATATGGCAGTAGATTGTTTTATTATAATACACCTGACTTATCTCATTTTAGAATGAGTGCGATTGGAAATATATGCACTTTTAATTACTCTTTTCAGTGTAGAAAAATTCTTTCTTTACTATTAAATCCTTTTTCAAAATATCTTTTCATTTATTAATCCATATGTACATTAGCTGTATCCCAACCATTCTTTAATATCCACTACACCTTGACTTGATTTTCAGAGGTATAATTATGCATATTAATTTCTTCATAAAGCCTGTCATACCTTTATTAAAATATAGCTGATGTGTGAGGATGGCAAGACTTCAGCAGGAAAACAATACATATTCACAAAGCCATCTCTAGTTTTGAACCTAGGTCCAATTTGTATCCAAATATACCAACAACACCAAAATAATTTCTAATACTTCTGAAAATTTTGTATTTAAAAGTAGGTTTTCCTATGATCTTGCCGTTGGCTCATATGTGTTTAAAGTTTAACATTATCATCATATTAGCTTATACGAGAGATATAATTAAACTCTATGGTATATAAATATAGTGATATAACATTAGACTCTGAAACTCTCCCAACAAAAATATCAATTTCTTAACCTACTACTGTAATCTATTAAATAAAGTCTGGTCACTGTGAAATATTCTTTTCTATTTAAGCATTTTAACATATGTAAATTCGACATTTAAACTTTTACCTAATAAAAATAACGTCAAATTAATCCATACAAGATCAATGATATTATATATATGTATATTATACAAGCGTAACATGCAATAATTAAAACGATAATTTTCATTTTAGAAGTTCATAAATATGACAACAGATATTAATACAGAATAAAGTTCTCCTTACCCTGGATAGTTTTGTCTTGGTATGTAACGAATCCATTTCTGTTGCAAATATATATCTTCTGGAAATTTCTTTTCCGCGTCGTAATTGCTCCAACACAAGGAATGCAGCAGCGCGATGGCATTTCGCTAGAAGGAATTATTGAATCTGTTCTCACAACTAATCAAACGCGGCAAAACTAGTTAAACACTAACAAAACAAGATGGAGGCGACGCTACTAGAATACCACGTTCTCCTGTGTTGCCTAAGTCGACTACGGGTCGACTAAAAGTGACGTCATCAGCATCGCTTCAGCGACTGGTATGGCCTTCTCCTCTAGGTGGTGTTGGCCCTGCCCACGGTCAATAGGAGACACCGATGTGCTGGAAAGGCCACTATCCGCGGATGAGAGCCATACCCTGTGCACATTAAAGAACACACTGGATGGCCTTGACGGGAGCCTACCATCTGTCTCCTAACAGCTGTTCCAGTGGGTCCCCTCCCCCAACCTTCTCTGAGCATTCGGGGTCCTTGTGACCTGGCCACTTAGCCAATTGTGTGCAAAAAAAGTGCCGCTCAGAGGTAAAACAACAACCCAACCAAAATCGGAAATCTCTCGCAAAGGTATCGTTTGTAATAAATACCTCCTGAAGCAGCTACTTGCCACAGAGGTCTGATAGGTGCTCTAAGTTTACATACCATAGTAGGTCTGTGAGAATGGCAAGACCTCAGCAGAAAAACAACACTAACATACATACATACATATCTTATCCGAGACTCGAATTCAGGACCCTTAGATCAGTAGCCACGCGTGCTAACCACTCGGCCACGGGGACTTGTTTGTAATATTCTATAAAAAACGCATTTTCCCACAGTTGGTGGTCGCTAATAGTTATTGGGAAGATTCGGAAAGTCAGAATTCTAATATTTCGTTAATACTTATCCAAACACAAAAAATTTTAAATTATATTTGAAAACAAAACAATTCAAAGTTTAGAGATCATAAAATGAAAACATTACTTTTGTGATTTAGTTCGTTAAATTAAACAAAGTTTAAAAGTGGTAATAAAAACATTTATTACAGTACTACCCTGGCAGAATGAGACTTGCATCTGTAATCAGTTTTATTTAAAGATTTTTATTTTCATAACTTTTAAAATCACGTTATCTGTTAATATTTTGTTTAATGTGAACACTGATCTCCCATATATTTGCATTGTCCAGGTACTGTATCTCGAAATTTATTTTCCTACCGTCTTAATTAGAAGGATGGACAGAATCATCGTGGGACAATTGAGACAAGTATTGGAAACTTTCCAGCAGGTCTTTATAGAGATGGAATCGGAAGTTACAAGAATATTGATGTTCCGCTCCCAAGTGTCTCGAGACCTAGACATGATAACTGATCTCCAAAACATATTAATATCCGATGATTCACTCGGCGAACTGAAAGGACGTCTACGTGATATTCAATTGCAATCTTTGACTTCTCTGCTGCGTGTGATTCGAGTGAACATTAGAGATGTATCTTTTTATTGCTTTTTTCTTCTGTCTGAATTATCCAACCATTGGTCGCTCTATGAACAAGGAAGTCGAGAAATCCACCCACTTATCAATCTTTCAAGGCGGAGTGAAAACGATTGGCTTAGAATAGTTCTAGATTTTCAACGAATTGAGATTGAAACAACAATTGTCTCTCGAAACCTGCGATGGAGTGTGAATAGAATTGAACATATGCTTACTAAGTTTAAGAATACAGCAGTGCAGTCCTATCGGCCTCGCTTCCTGTTATCTGACGAACAAGCCAACCACTCGGCCACGGATTCCGAAAGTGAAGAAGATTAGCTTTTTAAAGTACCCGACTAAAGCTTTTTCCAGAAGAAAAGTAAAGGTTAGCTTATTAATCATGTTAATAATCAAAAAGTAAAATGTTCCCGGAAATCTTTTGCATACCACACAACAGAGTGATGAGACCTTTAGTAATAACCCAAATATAAACTGAAATACTTCAAGAGTGCTCTAAAAACTTGCTCTTCTAATACAGCAATAAATAAAATACCGTACACTAAACTTCCATTTTCAAAAATATTCCTTTAAGATTTAAGTAGTTACTGAAACGAACATTTAACAGAAGACCTTATGCTAGTCCTAAAATGAACTAATTCTTACTCGTAATGCAAATTTCTGAACATTACATTTTGATAAACGTTTTGTGATTAGTTTTTTTCGTGTATGAGAAATTCTTTTAGGAAAATTCTTGCAAATCGTGCATTCACAATTCAAATTCTCCAATCGTGCAATCAGTGCCAGCGATACTTTAACTTCCATAACGATATAATCATTAAACCAACATAAGTGAAAAATTCAGATTTCCAGAGAGATTGGAATGAGATGTTCAATTAATCCAGCGGCACTTTTCCACAGAGAAATTATTTTAAATTTTATGGTCTGTGAATGCGGCTTTCTATTTACGTAACGAAAGGTCTAAATGCAAGATGGACAAGACGTTCTGAGCAAAATGCCCTAAAAAATCGGGTACACTAAGGAAAGTATGATACTAAAGTAAAACGTCAAGAATACAAAAACCGGGAATTTCAGTGCTTTCTAGACAAAATGCAAATCTGTGTTTCAAAGAAGAAAGATCTGAAGATGATGAGAAAATATGGCCGATATTTTACTCTTTTCATACATTTGGGTTCAAGATATTTTTATGGATTCTGATTATACATATATAACTGATTAAGATTCTTAATTTGCTAGATCCAGTAAATTGATCATAATATATTCAGCATCAATTAACTTTAATGCACCATGGGCAATAGGTTAGAGCGCGTGGCTATAGAGTAAAGCACCACGGTTTTAATTCTGGATAAGACCGCGTTTTCTTTCTGATGAGAAATCGCTTTTCCCAGAGAAGTTTCGAGTATTATATGTACTGTCAGCTTTTACCCCGACCGTGATGTCAAGCAGGATGTCGGAAGTAATATTGGTTTTATAGAATAGTGTTCCTTATGTGTGAATTTTATTTAACACAATGTTGATTTATATACGGGGTATCATTGTGTGAAAGAATTTGTCTTATGTACGGAACTTATTAAAACGTTTAATTATTTTTAAAGAATGTTTCTTAATGAAATGGGTAGGGGGAAAAAATCTTTGCTGTTCTTACCTCCACAAAATTAAAAGTTGCTAAATAAAACTTCTTTGGAAAACATTATAGAAGTGACTGTCATCGAAGTACAAAATATTGAATTTCGTGTAGATTTGATACAGGCGGATAGCTTACATGTAGGACCTGCCCTTGGTGCAGGCGGTCCAGTGCACGGGTGGGTAGGCTCGTAATCTGCAGTTACCAGGTTCTAGTCCCACCTGAGCCAACTTCCAGATTTATCACAAATATCCCCACCCTCCTCTCGGTCAATAGGAGACCTCGATGTGCTTGGGCAGTTCTCCGTCCTTTTGGATGGGACGTTAACCTATGGACCGTATGTGCTGGACGGAACCATACTCTGTGCGTTAAAGAACAGGCTGGATGGTCTTGACCGAAGGCTTCCATCTGTCTTTTAACAGCTGTCCAGTGGGTCCCCCTCAACTTTCTCTGAGCCCTCGATGTCTAAGTGGCCTAGTCATCTAGACATCAGTTAAATTTAAATTAATTTTTAAAAAAATTAGTTTTCGATGAGCATTAAAATTTTAATGAAAATTTTCGAAAATTCTGTACTAAAATGTTTACAGCGCTAGGATCGTAATGAACTGAAACTAATTTTTAAAATATGGTGATGGATTGGCTCAGTAAGTAGCACCTAACTTTCATAATATTCTCCTGTTGGAGTTCCGTCGTTGAGAATTTTCTACGCTAACTTCCGTTCTACTCTCAGTGGGAAAGGGGATACCGATGGGCTCCGAAAGGTTCCGATCCATCGGATGGGAGGTTAAGCCCTTTAACGTGCACAGACTATGGCTCTCTTGTAATGAACACGCTGGATCGCCTTGACGGTAAAATACAGTCTCCTAATGACTGCTCAGTCAATCCCCCTCCACAACGTTCTGAGTCCTTGGTACCAAAACTTTTCGCCGTTCCCACGGTCAGTAGGGGACACCAATAGGCTTGGAAAGGCCGCTGTCCGTCGGATGAGATGTTAAGCCGTGGTCATGTATGTGGGAGAACCATACCCTGTGTACATTAAAGAAGACGCTGGATGACCTTGATTGAAGGCTTCCATCTGTCTCCCAACAGCTGCTCCAGTGGTTCCCCCAACTTTCTCTGAGCCTTCGGATCCTTATGATCTGGCCATTTAGACCATTGTGCGCAAAAATTGCCGCTCAGAGGCACAACCCAACCCTTAGGCTAGTGTAACCATCATTTCGATTACTTCGTGTAAAAAGAAACTTCTCACAGATAAAACAATCCAACATTCTTCAAAAACGATGGGTAATGAAAAGTCGTTTTCAAGAATCTAAGTCTAAAGCTTTTGTTTGATAAACTTCTCGATACGGTTGGAATTAGAGACCAATATGGTGAAATAATTATTACGGTAGGGGAAAAAATATAAATTTTCTTTATCAATAAAAGATGTATTGCCTAGTTGTGGTTACAAATTTAATAGTATAATAGCAAATATAATTTTGTAAAGAAATAGGAAAAATTATGAACTTGTACCAAAAATCTCCCGTTACAAAAGACCTAACATCATTAAAAACCTTAACCACTGATGTTCTCAATTTGGAGCGTATCTCGCCAGGCTTGCAATCAAGAGTTCCCAGATTCGAGTCCCACCTCAGTCAGTGTTGAGATTTATCTCCGCAAAATTCCCCGCCATGCCCACGGTCAGTTGGGGACACCGATGTACAGTACATGTACACCGATGACACCGCCGCCCGTCCAGTGGGACGCTAAATCCTTGTAGAGTGTGCAGGAGGGTCATACCTTTTACATGTTAAAACGCTGGACACAGCTTTGACGGGAGGTTTCCGTCTTCGAATTGCTGTCCAGTGAATCTCCTTCTCCAACCCTCTCTGAGCCCTTGGAGTCCTCATGACCCGGCGATGACAGAATACTACTTCTATTTCGTAATTTAAATGCAACATTCTTAAAATCGAGAGTTTTACACGGAGGGAGGGGGGGGGTCAAAAATAGATAAATATTTCTGTTAACAAAATATAATTCTTTAATTGAATAACATTAATTTGTTCTGCAGAAATCACTCAACGTTAGAGAAAAATGAAACAAACTTATCACAGCACTTTAAGGATTAATAATTTTAGCAAAATTTCATTTTTTTTTTTTTATTGAGAAATTTAATCGGCTGCCTGCAGCAAAAATCTGACAAGATCCTATGTAATTCGCCATCGAAAAGATAGGGGAGGAACACGAGACCTTAAAAGAGAGACAATATAAGAAAAGAAGTACTCGTAACTTTCCTCGATTGCAGCTCCCTTTACCCAATTAAGTTGTAAATTCCGATGGTCGAATAATTATCTGAATTAACTTCTACAATCAGTTACGAAAGTGGGAGAAATTATTAGATTAAAACAACTCCTTTAATAACAGTTGGAAAACGGGATATAGATTCCAGTTCATTCAGATCTCGGTGTTACACATTTTTCTACAAAAACGTATTTACGAAGTTACTGGCATTTCAATTTGATTCCGAATTAACATCACATGGACGTTTCTAGTTTTGTCGAAAGTTACAAATAATCACGTTATTTCTTAGAAAAGACGGTTACCCTAATTCGGATAATCTTAGTCAGGTCGAATAATTAGTTTATTTCTGCAGCAGGAATATCTCTATCAAAATAAGACATACAGACCCAATGTCTTTGTTCACAATAATCCCTGCACTACGAATGCTAAAAAAAAAAAAGTTTAGAAGAAAGACCTGTTTCCTGTAACTAAGCCATCCCGATGGCACATATACATACCGATACCATAGACGTACATCCCGATAACACCGCTTAGAGCTGTTAGCGAGTGCTCATAGCACCTGGGTTCGAATTCCGGGTTAAGGCATGGGTGTTTCTGTGGTCCTCCTGCCTAGTTCTTGCTTTTTCTCAATGGAGTATTAAACTGACAGGCTCCTGTCACACTTCTGTGGCAAGCAGCTGCTTGAGGGAGAATTCATTTATATTTGTGATAATCGGTTCAGCGTAAATGAAGATTTTTATAAGTATTATTAACATCTAGCATATTTAGCAGTAGAAAGTGAAATTAACAGTGATCAATTTCAAATATCTAGTAAAATTTTTTAAATAAATCGGTACCTAAGCCCCGTGGCTGAGTGGTTAGCGCGCTTGGCTACTGATCTAAGGGACTTGGGTTCGAGCCCCGGGTAAGGCATGGATGCTCGTGTTGGTTTTCTGCTGAGGTCCTTGCCATCCTCACAGATCTTCTACTATGACATATATAACTCCTGTCAGAACTCTGTGGCAAACAGCTGCTTGAGGGGGATTTACTTTATTTAAACATAAAAATAATTTTTTTCTTATTAATACAAAAAGTTTTCCCCATTAATCGTGGAGTAAGGGGGAACCTCTTGACTCTTACTTTCGACCACCAAAATGTGAAATGCCGCTCATAAACGGGATGGTTATAATATTCTGCAAATATTTTGGTAATTGTTTCATTTTCATAACTGTTAAAGTCACGTTTTCTGAATTAATATTTTGTTTAATGTGAAAACTGATCTTGTGTTTGCATTGTCCAGGTATCTCGGAATTTTTTTCCTACTGTCTCAATTAGAAGGATGGACAACAGACTGTTGGGTAGATTGAAGCAAGTATTAGGAACTTTCCTGCAGGTCTTTAGTGATATGGGAACAGAAATTGATAGAATAGTGATGTACTGCTCTATAGTGAAGCGAAGCCTAAACATAACAACTAAGTTCCGAAAGGTAATAATGTCTGATCATTCACGTAGCGAGGTGGATAGATATTTACTTAATTCTCAATTATACTCTATGACTGCTCTACTGAATTCGATTCAAAACGACACTCGAGATACATCTTCTTATTCCTTATCCCTTCTGTCTGAATTTTTAAACCAGTGGTCGCGCTATAAATGCATAGTAGAAGAGTTGAATGATGAGGAATTAGAGAATTCAGGGCAGATTGAAAACGTTTGGTGTAGAATGTTTCGAGATTTAGAAAGAATTCAATTTCAAACAACAGAGATCCCTGAATACCTGCGAAGAAAAGTAGATAGAATTTTTGATAAGCTTACTGCCTTTTCAGATGAAGGACGACAGTTCCTAAGCAGTGGCAACCTGTGATCTGTAGAGTACAAGCTTAAAGAGATCTAAATGAGTTTTCCAGATTTTCCACGCCACACAAATTCATCCAACATCCTGCTTGATGCTTAATTTTAGAAGAAAATTAAAAGTTAGCTTATCCCGTTTGGATGTCGTGAGGCAGAAAAAGAGAATTTTCGCCATATTGAATAATTTCTGAAAATCTTGTTAATGACCAAAGAGCAAAATGTTCCAGGAAATCTTTTGCACACCATACAACAGGAAGTGACAAGGCCATTGGTAATAATTCAAATATGAACTCGATTAAGGAGATCAAGAAAGTTTTCTAGAAATGAAGAGCATGGTAAATGATTTTAATAAGTATTCGAAAGTAATAGGATACCTCAACGTCATAAAATCCAAAATGTTTCAAAATTATGTGTATTCGTTCTGTTGAGGAGCAGAATACATTCATCTAGAAGACTGCTTCGAAAACAACACTAGCCTCTAATACTTATTTGAAATGTGTAATGTGGATGTCAAGTCAGAGTTCCCTAAATTTGAAAATAAGCTCTTCAGTTCACGGAAAAATATCACTGGAGATAATTTGAAGATCTTATTCATCTCTTTAATAAATTTCCATTTTCAAATATATTCGTCTGAAATTTAATACTTATTGAAGCTAGAACATTTAGCTCTATAACTATTTAAATCTTAGACGACACTATCAGAAGACTACTTTTACGCTAGTCCTAAAACAGAGCCATAAAAGTTTAACTTTAAATTTCATGATCTATGTATGAATGTGGCTTTCCATTCACATAACGTGGAAATGTCTCTACAAGTTAGATAAGATATTCTGAGGAAAATACTCTAAAAGTCAGATACTCTAGGAAAATGGTGATATTAAAATATAACGTCAAGGATAAAAAAACCCGTTAATTTTGGTGCTTTATAGATTAAAATAATGCACATCTCTGTTGATTTTCAAAGAAGGATCTGAAGAGTATGAGAAAATATGGCCGATATTTTAATCTTCCCCCCCCCCCCCCCCGATTCTGATTGTATGTAACTGAAATTCTCTATCACTAGATCCACTATACTGATAATAACATATTCAGCATCAATTTTCATATTCAGCATCATAATTTCGATGCATCATGGTCAAGAATTTACACAGTGTGGCTATGAAGTATAGTACCTTTGTTTTAAATCTGGATAAGACAATGTTTATTTTTTTTTTTCTTATAAGATTTCGCTTTTCCCACAGATCTTTGGAGTATTTATATGTACCGTCTGTTTCTTCCCAGACCTTGCCACCAAACAGGATGTTGGATCAGTAATTTTATTTTTATAGAACAGTTTCTTTTGTGCGGATTTTATGCAACAGAATGTTGATTTTTATGTCACGTACTATTGTGTAAAAGAACTTCTTTTATGTACGGAATTTATTCTTTGAAGATTATAAAATTTTTTATGTTTTTAATGAAATTGTAAGAATAAATTTTCTTTATTTTAGTACTTTCTTCACATAATAAAAACTACTAAATAAAACCTCTTTGTTTTCTTTTCGTATAAAGGGGCGGGGGTGGCTCAGTCGGTAGCGCGCCAGGCTCGTAATCTGTAGTTCCCAGGTTCGAGTCCCAGCTGGGTCAGTGTCGAGATTTATCTTCGCAAAATTCCCAGCCCTGTCCACGGTCAGTAGGGGACACCGAAGAGTTGGAAAGACCGCCGTCCGTCGGATGGGACGTTAAGCCGTGGTCCCGTGTACGGGAGAGCCATACCCTGTGCAGTTAAAGAACACGTTGGATGGTCTTGACGGGAGGCTACCATCTGTCTCCCAACAGCTGTTCCAGTGGGTCCCCTCCCCCAATCTTTGAGCCTTCGGGGTCCTTGTGACCTGGCCATTTAGCCCATTGTGTGCAAAAAAAGTGCCGCTCAGAGGTAAAACAACCCAACCTGCTGCTTTGAGGAGCATATTGTGCAGAGACTCCATTGGTTTCGCCATATTACCCATATTCATAATTATAGATTAGCGAATATGGTTATGAACCCGTCAAGGCCACCCAGCGTGTTCTATAATGTGCACAGGGTACGGCTCTCGCACACTGAGCCAAGGTTTAACGTCTCATCCAACGGACTTTTCAAGCCCATCGGTGTCCGCTACTGACCGTGGACAGGGTGGAGATAATTTTGCGGAGATAATTCTCAACGCTGACCCGGCTAGGACTCGAACCTGGGAACTGCGATTGCGAGCGTGGCGCGCTATCGACTGAGACATCCTCGGCCAAGATGCATCAGATGTAGCTCAGTACAGATGTGTTTTCAGAACTAAATTTCACAATCTGGTTCACCTTCTTAGCCCACAGCTGCTTGAGGATGATGATGAACTAGAATAGATCGAAGTACAAAATATTGAAAAATTTTGCTCAGATTCTATATACGTGGATAGTTTACATGCAAAAACTAGCATCGCTACAAGCGGTCAAGTGCACTTGCCCCCAAGGACTTGGTGGCACATCGAAGATGAGGTTTTGGCTGATGACCACCATTTTTATACTATATATGAATAGGAGTCCACTCGAATATTTTCCATCAGAATCTATGGCGATCTATTTTCGCTGCTGCTTATATATTATGCCTGCCGTGGGGCGAAGATTGGCTCAGGCGGTAGCGTGGCAGGCTCGTTGTCTTCGGTTCCATGTTCCCTATACCACTGATATTAAATCGCAACCATACCTTAAAACAGAAATGTGTAGAGCAGCATTTCTAAAACAGTTATATCCTCTGACCTCAAAATGAGATTTTACTAAACTCAATGGAGACTTAATGATATGACAATAAGGTGTAATATCTATCCATAGTAAATACACAGATTACCCGTAGAAATAGACTTCAACAATTATTCACCTGAAAACATCAGAAAAAAAATTATCGATGACGCGGAGGGAATCGAACCCGCACTAGATACATGACAGAGCATTTAATGGTAGAGCGCTCAGACATGTATCTAGAGAGTAGCGGGTTCGATTCCGACCGCATCAGGGATAATTTTTTTTAGATGAATAATTAGGTATAATATCAATTGCATAAAATTCGCGGTGTAAGAAAGGTTGATTGCAAAATTAAAATTCTAATGCTTAAAAAAATGTGTAGTAAATTATAAGCAAATGCAAGCAAAATATTTAGAGTATTGGGTTAGTAATAAACTAAAACTGATCATAGATACTCTTCAAAATGGAGTGGAGATTAGAGCCTTGAGCGCTACCGACTGAGCCAATCTGAAATTCTTTCGTTCGAGCTCCTACTGTGCCAACGTTGAGAATTGTCTCCGCTAACTCCCCAGAAAGGGGATATCGATAGGCTTGGAAAAGCCACTCTCCGTTGGATGGAAGTTCCGTGTGCGGGAGAGCCATATCCTGTGTATGATTAATAACACGCTGGATGGCTTTGACGGGAGGCTGACATCTGTCTCCTAACAGCTGCTCATTGGATCATCTTCCACAATGTACTCGGAATCCTTGGGGTATTTGTGACCTGGTCATTTAGCTCGATGAAAGAGCGAAAGAAATTCATGTAAATATGTCAACTGATTTTGATATGTTTTAACTAAAAAACTTAACGGATCAAAAGAAACTATATTTCTTTTGATCCGTTATGTTTAGTGAACTAAATTACCTTGATTTTAGGCCCCGTGTGCGGGAGAGCCATACCCACGTGCACGTTAAAGAACACGCTGGATGGCCTTGACGGAAGGCTACCATCTGTCTCCCAACAGCTATTCCAGTGGGTCCCCTCCCTCAACCTTCTCTGAGCCTTCGGGGTCCATGTGACCTGGCCATTTAGCCCATGGTGTGCAAAAAAGTGCAGCTCAGAGGTAAAACAACCCAACCTTGATTTAGATATTAAAGGAAATGTATACGTTAACAATATCACTGAAGCAGAAAATTGGTTTTCATTACAACAAAAAAATTTAAAAACGGCAACCATCTGGGTTTAATACATGTTAACATACGGAGCTTAAGAAAACACTGGGATGTCTTTAATGTTGCAGAATTCATACAATACCTGGACATAATATTTTAACCGAAACTAACATTACTAATGATGTTTAATTTATAGAAATTTTTTACCAACTTGCAGCAAATTTCTGATGACTCTCAAGAAAAGGAAATTGGGAATAATTGTTTACTACAGAAACAATTGAGAAAATGAGTGTTAACATTCTGCCTGCAGAAACGTTATATCTGAGAGTTATAAATGAGAAACAATTTATAATATACACTGAAGTGCCATTGGATTAGGTATAGCAACCTAGTAACGTATTGAACTCCCTCTGGCTCTAATAACGGCCGCCACACGACGAGGCAACTCCACAAACTTGCAAAAATGTTCCAAAGGTATGGTGACCAATGCTTCCTCCAGAGCTGTCCACATATATGATCAATCAAGCCCGGATCTATAAAAAAAAATTGAAGGAAGTGGGGTTGGGGAGAAACAAAATCAAGCCACGAAAATGTAAAGGGGAGGGTTGGGTTGTTTTACCTCTGAGCGGCACTTTTTTGCACACCATGGGCTAAATGGCCAGGCCTCATGGACCCCGAAGGCTCGGAGAAGGTTGGGGGAGGGGACCCACTGGAACAGCTGTTGGGAGACAGATGGTAGCCTCCCGTCAAGGCCATCCAGCGTGTTCTTTAACGTGCACAGGGTATGTCTCTCCCGCACACGGGGCCACGGCTTAACGTCCCATCCGACGGACGGCGGCCTTTCCATGCCCATCGGTGTCCCCTACTGGCCGTGGGCAGGGAGGGGAATTTTGCGGAGATAAGTCTCAACGCTGACCCAGCAGGGGAGGGGAGACAAGAGACTGGATTTCCAATGCGTTATAACATTTCCCCCTACCGTTAGACTTTTAAAAATATTCTTCAAAAATCCATGAAATATAGAGAAGTTTAAATTTTTTTTTTCCTCTATTACCATTGTTACACTCTGAAAGGAGTGGGATCTAAAATATTTTATCATTTAAATTATTCGCAACAGCAGTAGGGTAACAAAATGAGGAAAAAAAATTAAAATTTCTAAAATTATACACTTAATCATATCATATATTATTTAGCCATAATAAAACCGTTATATAGAGTAGGTATAATGTGGCTGAATATTTTAAGAATTAGTTTAAAAAATTAAATTTTTCTCTATAGAATTACTTAGTTCCTGTTATTTCCATATCAATCTGTGATGTATTTTCGTAGGTGTCGCAGAATTTGTCTTGCAACAGTCTGAACTAAAAGAATGGAACGTGAAGTCGTGGACGAGTGGTGAAAGAAATGAACGCCGGCAGTATGGTCTTTAGACAAATGATAACAGATATATCGAAGCTACGAACCTTCTCCGAATTAGTGACCATAAGCCTAAGCAGAGTGATTGACGGTCTTGAACGTGGGACAATTAAGTGGGAAGCGCCCTTATATGCAGCGGAATATTTTATGTCTAATATAGAAACAATTAAAACTGAAATGAATGATTTAAATGAATATTACTCTGAGTGTATGAGTAAAATACAACAGAAATATTTTTGGTGTGTATTGCAGATAAGTATGATGGATATGTCAACCGAAACTCGTTCACGGATAAATGAAATAACTTGGAGTAAAGTAATTAATGAATTAAATGAAATTGAATCGGAAAGGAAAGCTCTCCTTTCCAATTTGGTGATAAATCTCGATAAAACTTATGATATGTTTATAAGCTTCTGGGAATTCGCGGCACTGATACACCGTCAAGGTTTTCAGTCCTAATTAATAAATTGTCCGATGGGATTAATTTCGTAGAACTCTATTGAGAGTGCACTACTGGAGCATGGTCTCTTCAGTTTCATGTGGGTGTTGATAATTGTTTTGACTCCAGACGCCAAACTCTAAATAAGCACTCCACGTGTCTTAACCCTAAAAAAATGACAAGGGGGAAATAACAGAGTTCCTTTTGGATAATGCAGGCTTGCAGGAGAGAACTTTTGCTCTATTTATTTCCAGGAAACCTTTCTTGTTGGGCGTACAAGACAAGAACTGCTAGAAGTTTTAAAGCAATACTCTACTGCAACTCGAAAACAGTAGAATTGGTTCTGAGTAACACATAGAATATTCACTACAGATTCAAACTATATATATACTGTTGCGGATTACAAAAATGGATAGCCACTGAGCGTGAGTATTAAAAACTATATTTTAAAACCGAATTCAATACAAGGTAAATTGTTACAAAGAATATATGGACGAAGTATCTTATACACAAATCAACTACTAACATGCACAAGTCATCAACCTTCCTGCACAGAGTACACAACATCAGCTCTGTCTATTCTACTAAATACTACCTTTTACTTGATATACACGTCATTTGAAGATCTTCATACACAAACAAAATCGTCCTGTGCTAGTTCACTAACTCACACTAGCAGAACCATACGACCGTCCGCGTACACATCACATAAAAGATACCACTTTTATACTTCCCGCGTACACATCACATAAAGATAATTCTTTATACTTAACGCGCACTGTCTCAGAACAGCTAACCGTCCATTTTTGAACTCTCGACCGTTACACACACGACCGTTACACGCTCCACTGTTCTTCAAATTCTCCCAAAGTTCTTATTCGTTGGCTGATACTTTTTGCTTTCGGATGCCAGATTCCTTCTGTCGTAACAATACATTAGTAGTTTCTATTAGACTAAAATTATCAGACCTGCGGAGAATACTGACTGTAGTTAATAAGCAATCTCCTTGGTGAAACGTTTGGAAAACGATTGGATGGAAGATACTAAACGTCAAAAATCATCTTTCAGAATAAAAATATAAAACTTGTTTCTATCTTCAAAAGGAGGAAAATAGGAAACAATGGAGAAATATGGATGATGTTTTAGCAGCGATTACACAAGCTATTGTCAAAATGTCTTTTTTATTCCAATTTATATAATCCGTTAAAAAATAGCAATTATTAGAACCACTAAACTCGTGATAATACATACAACTATATTTAATTTTATCGCAATGAGTTTACCATTTATCACTGTGTCGTTATTATACGAAGAACTATGATATGCTATCGAATTTTTATCTAAATTTTTATCGATACTCTTATATGCATTATATTAATTTCTGTCGAAATACTTATATATGTATTTGGTATTTTAATTTTTCCGAAGTACTGTTATCTTATATATATGTATTTTTATATCAAATGTTAGTATATGTTTTTGTATGAATTTCTTTTTTGTTGGAAATATCATTAAAATGATTTTAACGATATTGTAACACTAAATTTCTTGAATTATACTTAATTAATAAAATTAGATTAATAGTACGTTACTAAACTAAGATGTAGCATTTGCAGTGGAACAAACGCTTGGGAATTTGAAATTCATAACACGAAATAATATGAAGATACACAAATTCTATTCTGGGGGGGGGGGGGGGGATTGGTTCACGCCAGGCTGGTGCGCCAGGATTGTAATCTGTAGTTCCGGAATTGGAATCCCAACTCTCCTACGTTGAGATTTATCACCGATAATCTCTACCCTATCTTCGGTTTCTCCGTTATACAGTAATTAAAATATTTTTCGCTTTAATACCGGGTATTAAAATTGTTCTGGTGGTGAGTTTCTCTTCGTGCGAAGTACTAAGTTTCGATCCTAAAATCAGGGCTTGAAACAAACCAGTACGAGTGAGATGCAAAATTATAAATTGTGTGAACTATTACAATAAATTTTCGGTATTTTAGACAAAATTCAGTGCCATGTGTCTTTTTTTAAAATTACTGACGCTATCGAATTCGAGGAAGAGTTTTATTATTTAACTATTACAAACAAAGCCGTCCCATGGCCGAGTGGTTAGCATGCTTGGCTACTGATCTTAGGGACCTGGGTTCGAGCACCGGGTAAGGCATGGATGTATGTGTCGTTTTTCTGCAGAGGTCCTGCCATCCTCTCAGACTTTCTACTATGGCATATAAACTGACAGGCTCCTGTCAGACCTCTGTGGCAAGCAGCTGCTTGAGGGGGTATTTATTTATTTTTTTTATTAGAAATGAAATGTAACGTACTTGTCATCCAGAGGGAGGGAGGGAGGGAGGGAGGGGGGTCTGCTATATTATGAGAAATGTAGATTGGAAATGACTGAAAGTGTATTATTCTTAATTTTCATTTTGTACGAATCTTGAAAAAGGAAGATCTCAGAAATTCAGTCATCATACAATTGCAAATAGAAAATTGTCATTCTTATTAGACCTATTTAAAAGTTAAGAACGTGGCTGGAAATCAGGGAGCGGGGGGGGGGGGGGACCACCGTACCTCTAGTTCTAAGGGTTTTTTCTCCCCCCATATATTTAACGGCAGGAAATAGATCCGCTGTAAGATCCGCTGTAAGATCCGCCGTAATTCAGAAATAGATTCACTCCTTTATAATATTTTTGGTCATAATTCCTAGGCCTTCCAACAGATTTTTTAGGTATTGCTTAACGTCGTTAGATCATCTACGAGGTCTCCTTTCACCTGATTCTGGATTCTGAAAATCTATTTTCATCACTGGTTAAGAATTGTCTTGTTTGTTGCTAAATTTGCTATTTTCTGTTGTAAAACAAATTACAAAGCATTCGAAGGTAATATGCACAATATCTCATTAGGAAATCATACAAAGGTATTAGAGGACTTTACAAGCAGCTGTTTGAGGGCTGATTAATTTTATTTAAGAAAACACGTATAATTCATAAACTCTTTGCATAATTAACCTAAGCAGGCGATATAAAAATCCTTAATACGAACCAGGCCCAGATTTAGGGAAGGAGGGGGGAGGGAGGGCAAGTAACTCAACGAGCCGGAAAAAAATTAAAAGGGAGGGAGGAGAGACTGGATTGCCATTGCAGTATAACATTTGCCACTTCCTTTTACTGATCTTTAGAAACTTATTTGAAAATGCGTGAAATATGCACAAGTGTTATGATTTTTTTGCATCCATTATTCTTATTAGCATTTTGAAAGGGGAGACCCAACTCCAACCCTGATACGAACAGTAAAAAATACAGGTTGCTATTGGAAAGTGAAAAGCGTAGAATGCAAATAGTATAGCTTATTATAGTAAAAAAACATGCAAGTGTATTATTCTGTTATTCGTCCAATGGGATTTCTTTAAAGACAACCTCTTCCCCCCTCCCCCTCTCTTCACTAAAAAATCTAGGGAAAGAGAATTCGATAATTTTTGATAATTCAATTTGAAGGATTTATCATACGTCCCCGACCATCCCCGACTAGGTAGGGATATTGGTGTCGTTTTACATCTGAGCTGCACTTTTTTTGCACACACTGGGCTAAATGGCCAGGTCACAAGGACCCCGAGCGCTCAGAGCGATGGGGAGAGGAGACCCACTGGATAACTGTTGGGAGACAGATGGCAGTCTCCCATCAAGACCATCCAGCGTGTTCTTTATCGTGTACGGTTATGACTCTCTCGCACACGGAGCCCCAGTTTTACGTCCTATCCGACGGACCCATCAGTGTCCGCTAACCTTTCTAACCCATCAGTGTCCGCTACTGACCGAGGGTATGATGGGAAGTTTTGCAGAGATAAATCTCAACGCTGGCCCAGCACCCCCCACCCCCCACCCCCTCGACTGGGACATCTGGCCATATTAGTTTGACAGCTCGCAATTCATGGCTTTATAAATTTCCAACCCAAATTTTTCGGTACGAATTTTTGTGTGACATATTTAAATACAAATTCCGGGGACAATTATTCATCGTGGTTGGAGCTTTCCATCCAGAGTCGTCTGGTCAACCCAATCCAACCTTATTTCATTAGTGAGAGTGATCGAAGTGACCATATTGTTGACCACGCAACAACGAATACAAGATATCTCCTTGTTCTTTGATCTGCACGCGCACCTTGTCCTTTGCCTTGTCCTATTCACCCCCGGAGAATCTTTGGAGCGATAGATAGCCAGACTCGAAATCTACAGAGAGCAGAGAGCAGCATTTACCATGCACAACAAATCTTGATGATTTTTGCTGATTATTAAGATTATTTATGAATCCAGTGATAGTATTTTAGTGACACTGATTTTTAATTCGTAGAGCAAATTTCCATTTGATCACAGTTTGGAATTAAACTAAATGACCTTATTTCAAACGGTTTTAATTTTTTTAGAGGAGGGGGAGAAATAATTACGAGATTTAATACTATATGGAACTAATGTAATAAAAATCTGACAGGGGGCGGGAGTGGCTCAGTCGGTAGCGCGCCAGGCTCGTAATCTGTAGTTCCCAGGTTCGAGTCCCAGCTGGGTCAGCGTTGAGATTTATCTCCGCAAAATTCCCCGACCTGCCCACGGTCAGTAGGGGACACCGATGGGCTTGGAAAGGCCGCCGTCCGTCGGATGGGACGTTAAGCAGTGGCCCCGTGTGCGGGAGAGCCATACCCTGTGCATGTTAAAGAACACGCTGGATGGCCTTGACGGGAGGCTACCATCTGTCTCCCAACAGCTGTTCCAGTGGGTCCCCTCCCCCAACCTTCTCTGAGCCTTCGGGGTCCATGTGACCTGGCCATTTAGCCCATGGTGTGCAAAAAAGTGCCGCTCAGAGGTAAAACAACAACAACAACAGAAGTCTGACAAGAGTCTGTCGGTTGAATACGCCATAGTAGAAGGTCTGTGAGGATAGCGGGACCTCAACAGAAAACCAACACAACATCCTTGCCTTACCTGGGGCTCGAACCCAGCTACCGTAGATGAGTTGCCAAGCGCATTAACCACTCGGTCACGCGACGGCTCTAAAAATATTTAATTTTAATGCCAGAAAAAACGAGAAAACATAAATTGCTGGTCAAGCGAGAATAATTTCTGCTAAGAAAAAAATACGGAATTGTTTTCTGGTCCTCTCAGGTTCAATTTAATCACTTTGCATCATGCGAATTTCCTACATCCAAACCTGAATATAAAAAATCAAAATTTTTTACTCAAAACTTTTTCTTCGTAAGAAAGTTACATTATAATACATGGGTGGGTTGTTTTACCTCTGACCGGCACTTTTTTGCACAAGATGGGCTAAATGGCCAGGTCACATGGACCCTGAAGGCTCAGAGAAGGTTGGGGGAGGGGACCCACTGGAACAGCTGTTGGGAGACAGATGGTAGCCTCCCGTCAAGGCCATCCAGCGTGTTCTTTAACGTGCAACAGGGTATGTCTCTCCCGCACACGGGGCCACGGCTTAACGTCCCATCCGACGGACAGCGGCCTTTGCAAGCCCATCGGTGTCCCCTACTGACCGTGGGCAGGGCGGGGAATTTTGCGGAGATAAATCTCAACGCTGACCCAGCTGGGACTCGAACCTGGGAACTACAGATTACGAGCTTGGCGCGCTACCGACTTAGCCACCCGCGCCCCATTTTAATACAAAAAAAGAACACTTTCATATTGTGTGAATGAAAAGACATATTCAAAATTCCCTAACTTTGAAAATAAATTTTTTGCGAAAAAATGTCACTAGACAGAAATTGAGGATCTGATTAATATCTCTCTAAATGTCGATTTTTCAAGAATATTTGTTTGATATTTAAGGAGTTACTGAAGCTGGAATATTTAACTGCTGACGCTACTATCACACACTTCCTAAACGTTTTTTCTTTACTCCCAATCTGTTGAAAACTTAAAAAATCGGTACAGAAACTTCAAATATTACATTTATGATAGTGAAAATTTGTTACAATAGTTATTTTAAGTTTCGAGGCAAATATTCATGACTAACAAAAGTTGCAATTAAACGTTTTATTTTCGATAATTGTTTAAAAAAATAACAAATGTTTTTTTTAGGCGATACTGTTCTGATCAATTTGTGTTATTTTACCTCTGAGAAACAAAATTCCCCGCCCTGCCCACGGTCAGTAGGGGACACCGGTCAGTATGGGTTTGGAAAGGCCGCCGTCCGTCGGATGGGACGTTAAGCCGTGGCCCCGTGTTCGGGAGAGCCATACCCTGTGCACCTTAAAGAACACGCTGGATGGCCTTGACGGGAGGCTACCATCTGTCTCCCAACAGCTGTTCCAGTGGGTCCCCTCCCCCAACCTTCTCTGAGCCTTCGGGATCCATGTGACCTGGCCATTTAGCCCATGGTGTGCAAAAAAGTGACTCTCAGAGGTAAAACAACCCAACCCAACCTCTGAGAAGCACTTTTTTGCACCCTCCGTCCCATGGCCGAGTGGTTAACGCGCTTGGCTGCTGATCTAAGGGACCTGGGTTCGAGCCCCGGGTAAGGCATGGATGTGTGTGTCGTTTTTCTGCTGAGATCCTGCCATCCTCTCAGACCTTCTACTGTGGCATATAAACTGACAGGCTCCTGTCAGACCTCTGTGCAAGCAGCTGCTTGAGGGGATATTTATTTAATTTATTTTTTTTTATGTACAGATAGAATCCAGTAGATATATAAGTATAGGATTCAGTAGAATTCAGTACACCCATTTCTTGGGAAGTTAGATTTCTATGAACCTTCCATGGATCTGTTATTTTTTAAAATAAGTAAGTAAGGTTTTAATACTTAACCCAGTTACTTCCTTTCACCTTGATTTGTCCTCGACGATAGGCTGATTCTACTTACTGTCAGCAAAAGTTTCCTTAACATAGATGAGAAACAGATAAATTAGAAAAAAATCCTTATTTGGCTATCTTTTCAATTCACTTAATTAGAACATTTCCTTAATTATCAGTCTGCAGTGGTAAAAAAGTTTTTCCACAAAACCATTTATTGATTTATTGACGTTAAAGTCAACAGGAAACTCTGCATATATTATTTATTGCTAATGTTTTCATTTTGCGCTCTGTCTGTGCATCTGTATGTCTACGATCTAGAAAAAAAAACGAAGGAAGTAGGGGCCAGAAAACCAAAAATCGAACTGAAAAAATAGAAAGGAGATTTGATTTCCAATTCGGTATAACATTTAACCCTCCGTTTGATGAGTTTTTAAAAAAAGTTCTTGAAAAATGCATGAAATGTAGATAAGTTCAATAATTTTTTGCCTCTTTAATCCTTACTAGCATTCTGAAAGGGGGGGATGGCTCCCTTGACCCTTCAGTTTTTTTTTTTCTCTCTCAATCTAAACAGGTATTATCAACTTGCTTAGATCGATATTTTCGAACTTTTGGATCGAATTTAACTGATAATTTATGAGGAGGCTAAAATTAAGGGAAGCAGGAATACAAAGGAGATAGGAAAACAAAAGTGTTTAACTAGCAATTGCAGAATAAAGTGAAATAAATCTTAGACTGCATTTAATTGAGATGATAGATGATGGTTACTGTGAAATTTGCAAAGGGGAAAGTGTTGGGTTGTTTTACTTCTGAGCGGCACTTTTTTGCACACCATGGGCTAAATGGCCAGGTCACATGGACCCCGAAGGCTCAGAGAAGATTGGGGGAGGGGACCCACTGGAACAGCTGTTGGGAGACAGATGGTAGCCTCCCGTCAAGGCCATCCAGCGTATTCTTTAACGTGCACAGGGTATGGCTCTGCCGCACACGGGGCCACGGCTTAACGTCCCATCCGACGGACGGTGGCCTTTCCAAGCCAATCGGTGTCCCCTAATGACCGTGGGCATGGCGGGGAATTTTTGCGGAGATAAACCTCAACGCTGACCCAGCTATGACTCGAACCTGGGAACTACAGATTACGAGCCTGGCGCGCTACCGCCCCAAAGGGGAAAAACAAACGAGATCAAACTATATATCTGTATCGAAAATACCTAGTTGATTTTGTTTAATAATTCCTCTAAAAAACCAAGCATTTATTTGATTTTTACTTTTCTGAGCGGCAGTTTCGTTTTCCCCCACCGAGCCCTATTACGGGTTAACTTTAGATTGTTGAATAGTTAGACCATTTCACGGTAGACGCTTCCATCTGAAAAGCTACAGATTAGTACACATAGTTTTGGCAACAATCCGATCAGAAAAAATTATAAAATTCGCTCATTTCAAAACTTGGTAGCTTTTATACGGTTTTTAGTAACGACGTTCGGATTATCATCTACCAAAGGCTGCTTCTTTACAAAGTAAGTTTTTTTTTCTTTTACCTTATGTTTCTGAATATCCGCCATGTGTTTAAAACTACAGTATAAAATTATAACATTGGTTTTTCAAATGTAAGTGAATGTATTTGCTTTTTATATGAAATAAATTATCAAGGAGTAGGTAAACCTTAAATGGTTTTAATTGCAGAAAAAAAAAGTATCAAATCACCATTCATTTAAAACTGATCATACTGTGGTATATTTAACTAATTACCCAACACCAATTACATTGCTGTGTATTTTAATACGATCTAGTGCAATTCAAAAGCTGTTCTTAACAAATTTATTTTCTACTCGGATTGGTAGGGGCGGGGGTGGCTCAGTAGGTAGCGTGCCAGGCTCTTAATCTGTAGTTCCCAGGTTCGAGTCCCAGCTGGGTCAGCGTTGATATTTATCTCCGCAAAATTCCCCGCCCTGCCCACGGTCAGTAGGGGACACCGATGGGCTTGGAAAGGCCGCCGTCCGTCGGATGGGACGTTAAGCCCTGGCCCCGTGTGCGGGAGAGCCATACCCTGTACATGTTAAAGAACACGCTGGATGGCCTTGACGGGGGCTACCATCTGTCTCCCAACAGCTGTTCCAGTGGGTCCCCTCCCCCAACCTTCTCTGAGCCTTCGGGGTCCTTGTGGCCTGGCCATTTAGCCCATGGTGTGCAAAAAAGTGCCGCTCAGAGGTAAAACAATCCAATCTACTCGGATTGGTTCCTTCGAGTGTTTATGTGCTTTGGTGTCTGACCGTCCAGAATAGCGGGTTGGTTTTAAAATATTTTGGAATGGTGGAGAAGAACCACAATTGCGGAACTCTCATTCAGTTTAAAGACAGTTTGCTTCGTCGGTAGCGCACCAGGCTCGTAAACCGCAGTTCCTGGTTCGAATCCCACCTTGGCTCTCTTTGTTGAGATTTTCTCCACAAAATTCCCACCCTGTCCTCGGTCAGTAGTGAACACCGATGGGCTTGGAAAGGTCGCCGTTCGTAGGTTGGGACGTTAGACATGTGCGGAAAAGCCCTAATCTGTGCACATTAAAGAATACACTGGATGGCCTTGACTGGAGGACACCATCTGTCTCCTAACAGATATTTAGTGGATACTCTTCACCCAATATCTCCGAGCCCTCGGGGTCCTTGTGACCTGGCTATTTAATCCATTGTGTGCAAAAAAAAGTTCCGTACAGAGGTAAAACACCAAAGTCAGTAACCTTCATTTTATAGGTTCAAGTCCCATCTATGCCAGCGTTGAGATTAACTCCGCTAAACTCCCACCTGCCCTAGGTCAGAAAGGGAAAACCGATGGCCTTGGAAAGGCACGTTTTTGCAAGTCCATAGGATGGGACGTTAAGCCGTGGACAGCCATAACCTGTGCACGTTAAAGAACACGTTGAATGGCCTTGACGGGAGGCTTCATTTTGTTTTGTAACGACTGTCCATTGGGTACTCTTGCTCCAACCTTCTCCGAGGCCTTTGGGTCCAATTAGCCCATTTTGTGTTTAAAAACAAATTGTCTCCCAGAGGTAAACAATCCAGGCAGTTCTTACCGTGTGGAGTAATCCCACTTCTATTAACTTTGAGAAAAAATTTAAATGGCAGTGCTCCAGAATGTCTCCCCACTTTGTATACTGTTTTTTAGCAAAGTTATTTTTACGTTATACCTGTTGTTATACCCATATTCAATTTTTTCTTTGACTCTTATTGTTTCTTTTCCACCAGTGGTTCTTTCATACCATTACCACATACATTTTACCAAAAATGCAGTTTTATTCCATTTCGGACATCTTTGTAGCTTTGAAATTTTGTGGGATATCGCGTCTTTTAAAATCTGTACTTTAACTCCTTTATTTCTTATAGCTTTCAGTTCCTACTGAGGGCGGGGGTGGCTCAGTCGGTAGCGCGCCAGGCTCGTAATCTGTAGTTCCCAGGTTCGAGCCCCAGCTGGGTCAGCGTTGAGATTTATCTCCGCAAAATTCCCCGCCCTGCCCAAGGTCAGTAGAGTACACCGATGGGCTTGGAAAGACCGCCGTCCGTCGGATGGGACGTTAAGCCGTGGCCCCGTGTGCGGGAGAGCCATACCCTGTGCACGTTAAAGAACACGCTGGATGGCCTTGACGGGAGGCTACCATCTGTCTCCCAACAGCTGTTCCAGTGGGTCCCCTCCCCCAACTTTCTCTGAGCCTTCGGGGTCCATGTGACCTGGCCATTTAGCCCATGGTGTGCAAAAAAGTGCCGCTCAGAGGTAAAACAATCCAATCCAGTTCCTACTGCGATATAAAAACTCAACCAACCTTCCAAGAAACATTTTTAATTGGAGATATTTGCAATTAACTCTTCATGGCAATGGCTGCTGGCGCTGCTTGCTGTTAATGAAAGGCACCTAGAAGAAACTTTTGGTGAAAACGGAAAAATTTCTTCAAAGAAAGTTCTTAAATGTTTTGAATAATGAGCGAATTGTAAAGCCGAGAAACAAGATAAGAATACAAACTTTTTTCAATTTATAACACGAATTGAACGTTTTAATTCAAAAATTTCTGTGTTAAAACACAGTTTCTGAAAAAGAAATGGCTGTCATGCCTTGGACGGGGGGGTGGTTCAGTCGCTATTGTCCCTAGCTCTTAATCTAATGTTCTCAGGTTCGAGTTCCAAATGTACCTGAGCTGATATTTATCTCCTCTAATCCCCCACCTTCCTCTTGATGGAAAAAGGGCACAGAAGAACTTGGAAAGGCCACCGTCATCGTATAGGACGTCAAGCCATGGGTCTGTGGGCAGGAGAGAGCCATACTCGGTGTACTTTTAAAGAATGCGCAGTATGATCTTAATGGGAGGCAACCGTCTTCTAATGGCTGTCTAGTTTGTCCTCATCCCCAACCTTCTGAGCCCTTGGGGTTCGTGTGACCTGGCTGTTCAGCCCATTTCGCGGGATTTACTGGTGTGCTGTTAGGAAACGGATATGGAATCCTCGCGTCAAGCTAGTTCGAGCCTCGAATAATGTATGGATGTTTTTCTTGTGTTTCTGATGAAATCTCGTCTTCTCAAAGACCTATAGCCAACTATACTGAGAAGCTTCCCTTCAGACCTCTGTGGTAAGCAGCTACTTGAAGATTTTTTTTTGTCTCAGATTTTTTTCTAACGTAATTTTCACCAATACCCTCAGGACAACAAAGAAATTGCAGGAAGGTGACCACTGGAAAATTGTTAGAAGATAGAATCCTCCCATCAAGGTCTTACAACGTGTTCTTTAATGTGCACAGAGTATGATTTCTTGCACATGGAGTAGGGGGGGAGCATGGCTTCCGTGCGAAGGACTGTGCCTATCCAACCTTAAAGTTCTCTTTTTTTTCGCTGAAGACAGAACGGGAGTTAGCAGAAAAAATTTTCCACCTAATCACAGCTGTGACTCGAACTTCAACTGCAGATTACAAGCCTGGCGAGCTACCGACTGAGTCAACCCTCGCCTTCGTATATTAAAATTATGTGTGTGTATATATATAAAGGTTATGCTTTCTCAACTTCTGAGTGAGAAATGGGATCTTTTTAGGTTTAAATAAGTGCGCCATCCATTGTATATGAAGACAATTAGGGCCCTTTGAACAAGTACATACTGTATTAGCAATCCAATTTTGGGAAGTTTCCGTTTATATTTGAAACACAAACTTCCCCAGTTGATCATTATTGAGTTATACGGAGCAGAAATTTAGGTCAGAAAGAAAATAAACAGAACTTCTGGTTATAAAACTTCGTGGGAGAATTACTTATTTTTTTCCCTTTTTCTCTCTATGATTTTGAAACTTTGCCTCAACAATCCCCTTAAACCCAGCTTTCTAAGAACATCTACAGTCTGATTTTTTTTTTTTATTTTTAATAGATTCTGTATTATAGGCTTAAATTCTGTAGTTCAGGTTGGCATTCTTTAAAAATTTTACCACTTGTTGTATATGTGTGATCTATCTAGTTTTTTGTGTCAAAGTTTTCAAGAGTTGAATTCCTTGATATTCAATTTTCCCAAATGTTCAAAGAGAATTTCTGGGTGTTGTATGCTGTACAGTTCTATAGGACATGTGATGCTGTCTCAATTGAGTTGCAGTGGGAGCAAAGGTTAGACTCGTGCCTTTTCATAATGGGTATTTTATCGTTGATTCCCGGGGCGGGGGTGGCTCAGTCGGTAGCGCGCCAGGCTCGTAATCTGTAGTGCCCAGGTTCGAGTCCCAGCTGGGTCAGCGTTGAGATTTATCTCCGCAAAATTCCCTGCCCACGGTCAGTAGGGGACACCGATGGGCTTGGAAAGGCCGCCGTCCGTCGGATGGGACGTTAAGCCGTGGCCCCGTGTGCGGGAGAGCCATACCCTGTGCACATTAAAGAACACGCTGGATGGCCTTCACGGGAGGCTACCATCTGTCTCCCAACAGCTGTTCCAGTGGGTCCATTCCCCCAACCTTCTCGGAGCCTACGGGGTTCATGTGACCTGGCCATTTAGCCCATGGTGTGCAAAAAAGTGCCGCTCAGAGGAAAAACAACCCAATCGTTGATTCTGCAGTGGCATATCCTGAATCGGAAGATTTTCACATGGTCTTGTGTTGCTAAAGTTTTTGTAGATAATGGATCCAATGTTTCGTTGACTAATCATCTGTGGTTATAAGAGTTTGAGGTGAGCTCAGTGAAAACGTTTTGGAGATTATCCATTGCAGTTTGTGTTATCAACGCTTTATATTTTATTGCAGTTATAACAATTTCCAACTGTTGTCGAACCATTGAGAATTTTTGTGAGTAGGCTGTTTCATTTCCAGGGAGTCCAATGTGACTTGGCACCCACTGGAAAGAGACAGATTCTAAGTTGATGACAAAGTATCAGTAATTCCGGTGACGCATTTGGGGAACGTGGGGGGGGGGAATTCCTTCAGTAGACAGAACGGTTGCTTTATCAGGACAATTTAATTCCTTGTCCATAATAGTCTGTTTCAAGGCAGCGAGTAAGAAAGCCATATATAGAACGTGTCAGAGCCAGATCTAGGTGTTAATCCCCCCCATCTTAAAAATGCTAACAACCAGAATGTACAGAAAATTATTAAAGTCCTCAGTCAGTAGGGGACACCGGTGTGCACCAGCCCCGTGTGCGAGAAAGCCATACCTTGTGCACTTTAAAGAACACGCTGAAGGCCTTAAAGTGCTGCTCAGAGGTAAAACAATCTATTTCCGCTAAACTCCCACCCTGCCATCAGTGAGAAAGGGGACACCGATGGCTTGGAAAGATAGCCGTACATCAGATGGAACTTAAAACCGTGACCCAGTGTGAGTCTTACCTTATACACGTTAAAGAACACTTTAGATGGCTTATTCCTACTATCTGTCTAACTACTGTTCAGTCCCTCAACTTTCTCTGAATCCTTGGGATAATTGTAACTTAACCATTCAGTTCATTGTGTGCAAAAAAATTCATCTTCTGTAGGTTGGGTTGTTTTACCTCTGAGCGGCACTTTTTTGCACACCATGGGCTAAATGGCCAGGTCACATGGACCGCGAAGGCTCAGAGAATGTTGGGGGAGGGGACCCACTGGAACAGCTGTTGGGAGACAGATGGTAGCCTCCCGTCAAGGCCATCCAGCGTGTTCTTTAACGTGCACAGAGTATGGCTCTCCCGCACACGGGGCCACGGCTTAACGTCCCATCCGGCGGACGGCGGCCTTTCCAAGCCCATCGGTGTCCCCTACTGCCCGTGGGCAGGGCGGGGAATTTTGCGGAAATCTCAACGATGACCCAGCTGGGACTCGAACCTGGGAACTACAGATTACGAGCGTGGCGCGCTACCGACTGAGCCACCCCCGCCCCACCTCTTCTGTAAAACAATCCAATGGTACAATAACATTTCCCCATGAACAGCTTGCTTTAAAAGTTACGGACCTTCGAATGTGGCTTTCCATTTACATAATATGTATGCTTTGCATAGTTTTTTAAAATCTACAAATGATAAAATAAAAAAAATTCTTCTGTCGCCATTTTGTTATAACTTCCATGTGTTTCGATTTCTGTAGGTGTCCGAGGATCAAGCCCGTAATTGTCAGACAGAAGATGGAGCAAATCACAGAGCAAAGAATTTTCAATGCGTTTTACACCTGTGCGGAAACTTTCGTGGTATTGTACAGAGCCTTGGCAGCCATAACTGTTGGTTTCATTCTGACATCTGTACGCCTGGCATGGGATATCGTGAGTAATACTGGTCATTTGACCCTCTGCGATATCATACCCATCATGACTCTAGTCAAAGTGTATGTCGAAACTGTTGCGTCTATGTGGGTATCAATTATGGAACAAGCCAAAGACGCTTGTCACGTACTAGAGTTCTTCTTGCGACTGCTAGTCATTGTTAACGATGAAATTAATTTTTCAGGTGATCTTCGGATAACTAATCAGTTCCGTAATGCTGGGATAATTTTATCTGATCTTTTGGATTATATAGAAAGTACTGCATTATCGATTGGTTTGTCTACAGCGAGAAATGCCGAGGAGGTCTTTCCTTACGTACTAAGACAAAGATCATTATTCACGGGAGATTTTGAAGTGTTAGACAATCACGACATCAGACTGATAAATCCCACACAGGAACAAGTCAATTTAGTTTTAGAGGGCGAGGCTTTCTTCTACATACACGATAGTTATCCAATGAGAGCAAGAGAAATTTATTTTGTTAGACTTGAAAACAGATAATCCCTCTGTGTTTATTAAATCAAGAAAATACGAATTCAATAGACACGATGAGTTTAAGATATGAGCGTTTTCAACTATGGATGACATTTAAGCTTGTTAATTATTGTTCTAACGTCGTGTTATTAGTTGGAAGATTAGAAGATTTAGGAAAAGATATGGTTTTCTCGAAAAGCGTTCACTGTGCAAAATAAGTTTTTGAACAGTTGCTACTCTTTTTCAACGTTGAAATGAAAAAGAAGAAAATATCTCAGTTCCTATAATGAAAACTTTTCGACCAATTATTGATAGTGAATTTTTTATACTATGCAAAGACGTTATAAATTTTTTAATACGTAAAATAAATTTTGAAGTCTCACATTTTAAAATCAAGCAACGTCTTTACCATTTCAAATGAATGAAGATGGGGAATCTTTAACGTTTTTTAAATATTATGACCATGCTTGGAATCCCCACAAAAGTGTGAATCGTGATCAATATATGCTTCATTTTATACTTGAAGCATGGACGTAATCTCTATTCTTAAATATTGCAATTTAGCATTTTGTCTCTTGATGAGTGTTAATGAAGACGATATTGGATACATCAAAAAGTACCTTTGCATTAATTAGAGATACGGAATCGAAAATCATATTCTGGGAAAATATTTTACTTCTTTAGAATCGTCATTAGAATGTGAAACAGAAATATTGAATTTTGAAAAGCAGTTACCATCAATTGAGAAATTATTGTTTTCTTTAAGTTGCTAAATCTGAACTCAAAATGCAAATGAATCTTTTAACGGTTTAAAACGGAAAACTTAATTGTTCGAAATTAGAATTTGCTCATACTTCTATACATGTAATTGATATTGCTTTGTTAATCATACTCTTAATGATAAAATTGTTTTTATACTAAAGTTTTATTCCAATCTCTTATGATAGTTGTGTAAAAAAATAAATTTATCTGTTATTGTTTTCTTTACTGTATTTTATTCTTGAATTCATAGTACATCTCCAAAACAGCTAAATGGACCAAATGAAATCCTGGACTAATAAGGAAACGTCTTGTGTCAAAATATTATAAATCCTAGTTAAGATAATCTAAAAGGGGTGGGGTTTGCGTCAGTCGGTAGAATGCCAGGCTCATAATCTGCAGTTACCAGGTTCGAATTTCACTTTGTCTAGAAAGGGGGCAGTGACGGGCATGAAAAGCCGCTTTACGTCGGTTGGGATGTAAAAGACATGGCCCGTATGCAACAGGGCCACGTTCTGGATCAGGGTGAATGACGATAGGATGGTGCCACTCCGCGAGGGAATTTCTTAGTGTTCATTGGTAAGTGGTTTTGATGTCACAGCAGGGAGACTGATCGTAACGCAAATTCACGTTGACAGAAAAAGTGCAAATTAAAATTGCATTTTCGTTTCAGGTCTATATAACTAAGGGAAATTATTGTTTCGGATATACTCTGCTACTGAGGCGGGGGTGATTCAGTCGGTAGCGCGCCAGGATCATAATCTGCAGTTCCCAGGTTCGAGTCCCAGCTGGGTCAGTACTGAGATTTATCTCCACAAAATTCCTCGCCCTGCTCACGGTCAGTAGGGGACACAGATTGGCTTGGAAAGGCAGCCTTCCGTCGGATGGGACGTTAAGCTGCGGCCCCGTGTGCGGGAGAGCTAAACCCTATGCACGTTAAAGAACACGCTGGATGGCCTTGACGGGAAGCTACCATCTGTCTCCCAACAGCTGTTCCAGTGGATCCCCTCCCCAACCTTCTCTGAGACTTCGGGTTCCATGTGACCTGGCCATTTACCCCATGGTGTGCAAAAAAAGTGCTGCTCAGAGGTAAAACAACCCAAATACTCTACTTTTTTTATTGAATACAGTTCCTTGTTACGTTGATAGTAAAATAGAGTTCAGTAACTTCTCAAATGGCTTTTTTTTTATGAAATTATTTTTCTTTTCATGAAAAGCCTAAGGTCTCAAAAGGTTTAAGGCCAGCACTGGCCGGAGGGCTAAAAAACTGATCCCTTACCGAGAGAGTGGACGTCTCGGTGAGTTAGCGGTAAAGACAAAGTAAAAGGAAAAAGAAATTGATAATGGGGATAGAAAAAACAAAGTAATAGGAAGCAAATGGAATTTTGAAGATGCCGCCATACCAGTCAACTTATCGGTAATCTTCAAAAGATTTCGTATAATGCATTCTCCACCAGTTCCGAGTCACCTTGATAGAACGATGCGCTTCTGCCGCCCTTCTAAGATGAATCGTGGTCTTGTGTTCTCATCAGAATTTCCTTTCTATTGCTGAGATACCCTTTAGGAGATTCTGTTGTTACTTAGCGATATCTTCTGTTCTCAGTAGTCACACAGACTAAGATTAGTCCCTCAGACTAAATATAACACTTGGTCAGACTTTTGTTTCACATGGTCACATAAACCTCTGGTTACTTGTAGTCACATAGACTATTACTAGGGTTGAATTCTATCAAACCCTACCCTGAGACCTTCCTTCAGAATCTCGGTTCCCGAGAAACTCAATACTTTCACGTGTACGAATCTGCCGTAGTTCTGTAGATCATTAGGATTCCACACGGTGCTCTATAATGTCCAATCTCTTTGGATATATAGCATTGAGGAAATTAGTTTGCTAATTTGGCGTTCTACCAAATGAGAATGTGTATTATAAATTAAGCGGGGAGAAATGAAAATTTTTCTTCATAACTCCCGGGGTGAGTGTGTTCCTTTCCGGAGCTGAGTTCAGGAACTAGGTCATGAGAGGGCCTCACTAATCAAGATTGGAAACGGGAGTGTAAGGGACTTTGTAGTTAGCCATCAGGAAAAGGAAGAGAGGGAAAAGAGACAGGTTGGTAAAATGGCCTTACAGTGTTCAACCCTCATGAACCCTCATGTTAGGATGAATGTCGTTGCGTGTTGGACAAGCTGATTTGGGTGAGAATGGGATTCTCTGTAGAACTTGTTAACCATGTTTTGGAAGATTTCGGAGACGTCGGGTAATTTTAAATCTCGTTTGATCATTGAATTTCGGACAAACCAGGGAGCTGCTACAGCTGATCGGAGAATGAATCGGCCCGTCCCCTCGCTGACCATTTTATGCAGTTACCCTCAAAGACATCGTTGGCAACAGCGCCCGCACCAACCAATGGTACCATAACGTTTCATCCGGTAAGCTGATTCTTTTCCTAGTGGTCAAGAAGTGGGGGAGGGTGAAACTTTATGTAAAACATCACGGCGGCCCGCAATGACAGCGGCTTCCCTTCTTATCATAGAAAGTGGATCACCAAGTTTCTCGCACATTTTCGATGCATCTTGTGCACTAGGTGCAAGTGTCATCAACTCGACGTTCTCAACCAACAGAAATGGCTACAAGCAATAACCAAGACCACAAGAACAAAATGGGCACAAATATCAATATGTACGTTGACAATAGAAATTACCAAGAACAAATATCTATGAACCTATACTACATTATGCAATTATTAAACTGCAAAAAAAAACTTACACCATTTCAAAAACTCTACCATGAAATGGAGGAGAAATATTCCCTATTAAATAGTAAAATATAAATTTTTGAAAAATACGAAACGTGGAAGGCCGAATCCCTTTTTACAATTTCCAGGACAGTGGAGGGGGGGGTCACTTTACGTTTACAAGAGGTAGGTAAAAATAAGAACTGTTATTTCGAGTTGTGTTGTTGGGTTGTTTTACCTCTGAGCGGCACTTTTTTGCACACCATGGGCTAAATGGCCAGGTCACATGGACCCCGAAGGTTGTGGAAGGGGACCCACTGGAACAGCGGTTGGGAGACAGATGGTAGCCTCCCGTCAAGGCCATCCAGCGTGTTCTTTAACGTGCACAGGGTATGGCTCTCCCGCACACGGGGCCACGGCTTAACGTCCCATCCGACGGACGGCGGCCTTTCCAAGCTCATCGTTGTCCCCCCTACTGACCGTGGGCAGGGCGGGGAATTTTGCGGAGATAAATCTCAACGCTGACCCAGCTGGTACTCTAACCTGGGAGCTACAGATTACGAGTCTGACGCGCTACCGACTGAGCCACCCCCGCCCCCCGTTGGATGAGACGTTAAAGAATAATCAGAAGGGTCTTGATGGAAGGCTATCATCTGTTTTCCTAACAACGCCTAGTCTGTCTCTGACGATTAGATCTATGTATTCACATCATCCGATAGGTCAAATATCAAATCAAGCAGTCGCTATGTACTCTGAGATATCCACACGTCAGTAAATAATCTTTGACATCGTGCCTTTAACCACAACATCACGCAGAGACTATAGCGACAAACATTTTCCAAGATGTTTCCACATTTAGAAGACTCAGCAGATCTAGGAATAAAAAGACAGTAAGGGTAAGATCCAAGTGTAACATTAAAATCCTATTTCTTAAATGGGTAATGATTACTAAATGTAACTTGCTGCAAATGAAAAGGACCTGGATTCGAATCCCGATTGTAACAAGTTGTTTAATTCGACTATCGTTCTTTTCAGATTGTTTCCATGACGTATTAACCTGACAGGCTCTGTCGGAAATTTGTGGCAAAGAGCTGCTTCAAGGAAGTTTATTTTTATTACCTATCTTCCTATTGCTTTTTCGCTAGTAATTCGTCGATTTGTGGGGCGGGGGTGGCTCAGTCGGTAGCGCGCCAGGCTCGTAATCTGTAGTTCCCAGGTTCAAGTCTCAACTGATGGGGCTTGAAAACGCCGCCGTCCGTCGAATGGGACGTTAAGCCGTGGCACTGTGTACGGGAGAGCCATACCCTGTGCACGTTAATGAACACGCTGGATGGCATTGACGGGAGGCTATCATCTGTCTCCCAACAGCCGTTCCAGTGGGTATCCTCCCCCAACCATCTCTGAGCCTTCGGGGTCCTTGTGACCTGGCCATTTAGCCCATGGTGTGCAAAAAAGTGCCGCTCAGAGGTAAAACAACCCAACTCGTCGATTTGTGTGTTAAGTCCCGCGTCCCCCGCGTTCGAAGGTATGATGAAAACTTAATTTTGTGTCGGATGAAAGCTTTATACTCTGGTAATGTTATAGGTTGTTAAAAATTTATCCCCCATGTTTTCGTCCCCCTAAAGATAGGGGGAAGTGAAAACGATTATTCCATTATATCTTCGGAAAGCGGGGACCGAAACGACTTGTGCGTCAAACGAAACCTTATGAGGAGTGTCGTAGGTTAAAAAAAAATCCCCCCCCCCACCTTATACGTGGGGCGGCTGACTGCGCAATGCACCTGGCTCAATCTGCTGCAAGTCCGAGTCCCAACTGTGTCAGCGTTGAAATTTATCTCCGCTAACCCCACGCTGCCTTCAGTGAGCAAGGACGTACCTTGTGCTAGGAAAGCCATAGGAGGAAATATTGAGCCACGATCCGTGTGTGGGAGAGCCATACCCTGTACACATTGAAGACAGGCTGGATGGACTTGGCGGGAGGCTATCATCTGATTCTTCACAGCTGTATAGTGGGCCCCCTTCTCCTAATCTTCTGAGTCTTTGGGGCACTTCTGACCTGGTCATTTAGCTCATTGTGCGCAACAAAGTGCCGCTCAGAGACAAAACAACCCAACTCCCCATGTATTGGGGCGGGGGTGGCTCGTAATCTGTAGTTCCCAGGTTCGAGTTCCAGCTGGGTCAGCGTTAAGATTTATCTCCGCAAAATTTTCCCGCCCTGCCCACGGTCAGTAGGGGACACCGATGGGCTTGGAAAGGCCGCCGTCCGTCGGAGGGGACGTTAAGCCGTGGCCCGTGTGCGGGAGAGACGTACCATGTGCACGTTAAAGAACACGCTGGATGGCCTTGACGGGGGGGGGGGGGGCTACCATCTGTCTCCCAACAGCTGTTCCAGTGGGTCCCCTCCCCCAAGCTTCTCTGAGCCTTCGGGTTCCATGTGACCTGGCCATTTAGCCCATGGTGTGCAAAAAAGTGCCGCTCAGAGGTAAAACAACCCAACCCCATGTATTCTTTCTTCCACATAAAAAGCGAGTAAATACGTAAAGGATTGTTTTTCTATGTCTTCCCAACGCAATATCCGAACATAACAAGGGACAAATGAAAGCTTGTGATGTGGGGAATGTTATTGGCTATAAAAATGTATCTCTATGCTTCTCTAAAAAAAAAATCTCTCAAACAGCAGTTTGCCTCAGATCTGACAGGACTGAATTCACTTCAAAGGAAGATAGGGCGCTGATTTAGCTACTGAACAAGAATTGCCGGCTCCTTACCTTTCTTTGAGATGAATACGAACTCGGTGTCTGATTGCACCATCAATATGCTTTAGGTTTATTTTCTTAGGGCCCATAGGAAATAACAATATAAATTAAAAGTACATCTGCTTTTCTTAAATTGTGGTCGATGAATTCCTACTAGGCAGTAAAGATTCTGGGAGTAATCCGTGAATTCATAGTCTCCATACTTTAAAGAATTTTCTTCAATTTAAACAAGATCGAAGTTTTGATGGTAGAAAATTTCCTGTACTTTGGGTTCTGCTTGGCTTATCGAAAATTTCGTCATGGGTATATATTTTTCGGCTAAAGAGGGTTTTAAAAGGATTCCAATATTTGGCCTGCTGTTCCCTACATGCCCATCAAGAAATTAATAAATAAAATAAATACCCCCTCAAGCAGCTGCTTGCCACAGAGGTCTGACTAGGAGCCTGTCAGTTTATATGCCATAGTAGAAAATCTTTGAGGTTGGCAGCACTTCAGCAGAAAAACAACACGAACATCCATGCCTTACCCGGGGCTCGAACCCAGGTCCCTTAGATCTTAGAATACTCATTTATTTACTATATTTATCTTCAGTCCTCCAGTGGCGGGGGCGGCTCAGTCGGTAGCGCGCCAGGCTCGTAATCTGTAGTTCCCAGGTTCGAGTCCCAGCTGGGTTCGGCAGCGTTGAGAATTATCTCCGTAAAATTCCCCGCCCTGCCCACGGTCAGTAGGGGACACCGATGGGCTTGGAAAGGCCGCCGTCCGTCGGATGGGACGTTAAGCCGTGGCTCCGTGTGCGGGAGAGCATACCCTGTGCACGTTAAAGAATACGCTGGATGGCCTTGACGGGAGGCTGCCATCTGTCTCCCAACAGTGGGTCCCCTCCCCCAACCTTCTCTGAGCCTTCGGGGTCCATGTGACCTGGCCATTTAGCCCCTTGGTGTGCAAAAAAGTGTTGCTCAGAGGTAAAACAACCCAACCAATTTCATTTTCTTGGTTTACAACGTTTTTTTGCGTTTTAAGCTTCGCTCATCTGCAAAGGGTTGGGTTGTTTTACCTCTGAGCGGCACTTTTTTGCACACCATGGGCTAAATGGCCAGGTCACATGGACCCCGAAGGCTCAGAGAAGGTTGGGGGAGGGGACCCACTGGAACAGCTGTTGGGAGACAGATGGTAGCCCCCCGTCAAGGCCATCCAGCGTGTTCTTTAACGTGCACAGGGTATGGCTCTCTCCCGCACACTGGGCCACGGCTTAACGTCCCATCCGACGGACGGCGGCCTTTCCAAGTCCATCGGTGTCCCCTACTGACCGTGGGCAGGGCGGGGAATTTTGCGGAGATAAATCTCAACGCTGACCCAGCTGGGACTCAAACCTGCGAACTCATCTGCAAAGGACAAGCACCCGTTTCGTGATGTAAAATAACTGCAGTATATTTTATATATTTGCGAATAACAACATTAAACTTAAAATAATTTAAACTTTTGACCAGCACTGTATAATGAAAACTAAGACTATCATTCGATTTTACGCGATTGTACTGCTTTTTCGATATACAGTATTGACCAAAATTATTTCCTTGCTTATCACTATTGCTGATTAGAACTTGCTTGTAACAGACAAATTGTTTTCCTGTTATTGGTTGGAAAACAAATAACGAGCCTAGAATTATTATTCTTTCCAAAGATAAACAACCAAGGACATGACTCAGACCGCAGCGCTCTGGATTAGGGTCCTTTGTGAGAGCTGTGAACTTTGTGTTCAGGGCTAACTCCGCATTCGTGCTTCAGCCCTGACCCTCACCACACGTTGTTCTGAGATTTCGTGGTTCTCTGTTATTCTGTCGTCAAAGGCTAGTTGTGAGATTAAAGTAAGTTTTATTTGAAGCTATATTTGAGGATAAAATGATTTTGTATATTTGTAATGGATACGTTTGTGAAGTGTCCCAGCTGCTACTCAGGTTGCGAATTGTCGCTAGTGTTGATGCTGGGAACGTGATCTAATATGGCGCTCGTGGGAAGTAACATCCGTGCCAGTTTGTGTAGTATTTGTTGCTATTTCTTTGTATTGTGCTGTTAAACTATGTAATACATCGAGTGATCGATCTTTAGTTTGATATGATTATTATTAGTTTTGTTCCACTCTCATAGATTATAACCTGATTCAGTTAAATTTCGAAAACTTTAAAAAGTCCGTACGCCGGAGACTTTGGTGGTGCTGCCGCCAGCAACCGGTCCCAGTGCCGCGTGTTGAAAACGGCCTCTCCGCACGGTGAACGAAACAGATTGCCACATTTTGCATTAAAATTATCGCATTTCTGACTGAATTAAAGTATTTTATATTAGTAAACACTTTACCATCAAAATTATCGTAAGTTTCATTCACCACAGCAATAATTTTTTTTTTTAATCAATTTATCGTACACTTTCCGATTTAGCGATTTTTGCGAATATTTGCAATCGACAACAATCTTAGGCTGCAATAGATACGATTTCCGCTACTCGAAATCAGCTTACTTTACGTCAGGCTCGTCCAAACCAAACTTGATGAAGAGCCACTACGAAAAAAATATATTCTTAAAGAGCCGCAGGAAAATTTATCTACTAAACAAAAACCTACATTTCTAAAGAGTAATGAAATGGGGGGGGGGGAGCTATACTGTTTAGGAATCATGAATATATACGAATATAAAAAGCACTATGAACTTGCAAAGTCATTTGGTTATGCACCAGCATCCGAAACGGAGGCAAAAATGTTTTTTTAAAGTATAAAAAAAAGTCTCAAGCCTCTTGTTTCCAAGAGATCTCTGATAGGAATCGATAGGATCGTCAGTTTGTGAAGAAAAGACCTCAGCAGAAAGACAATACACGGAAAGAATTGTCTAAGCCTTATTCGCGGTTCGAACCCAGGTTTCTCTGATCAGTAGCTAAGCGCACTAATTACTCATTTGTTGTTTTTTTTTTTCTGTTTGGTTGCTGGGACTTATTGTGACTTAAAGCGAATATTGACTATAAGAGAATATAAATCTATTTTAAGATGTCTATAAGTGAAAAAAAAAATTACTGAGGGGACAATCGCAACATATGTGACAGAACACACAGGGACTCGAACCCGGACCCCAACAGTCTCAGTGTCACCGCGAGCTAACGTGATACCACTGAGCTACCGAGGCGGCATCTCACTACAGTTCCCATAATTTTTTTTTATAGATTCAAGCCTAAATATCCTAATTTACCATCTTAGTGATGTTGTTGATGAAGTAAGTTCAAATACGATATTGTAAAAAGAATTATTAAGCTAGACTGGCATGTTTTTTGCCAATAATTCAAACCTTATAGGTAGAGTATGACTTTTTCATGTTGTACCTGATATCGCCCTGTTTTAACAAAAGATTTAACATTCTGGTTAAAGCCGAAAAAAAACCAGAAAAAGATTCGTATCATAATAGTTTGTGGATTTTTCTCATAAAAAGAAAAATATTAATTTGTTTTACTGTCAATTTGTTTCATTTTTGCTATTTGCTAACATTTCATAAGTTTTTTTAAAGATAGAATTAATTATTATTAATTATTCTTATGAAGCAGTGCAGCATACTACTGAAGCAAGACAGCATTGTTGTATTATCACGTCGACTGCCGCATTTATTAGGAAATTTACCACCTCATGGCAGAGTGGTTAGCGCGCTTGGTTACTGATCTAAGGGACCTGGGTTCGAGCCCCGGGTAAGGCATGGATGTATGTGTTTTTTCTGCTGAGGTCCTGCCATCCTCTCAGACCTTCTACTGTGGCATATAAACTAACAGGCTCCTGTCAGACCTCTGTGGAAAGCAGCTGCTTGAGGGGGTATTTATTTATTTTTTATTTATTTATTTTTAGGCCACGCTATATTTTTTTCTTGTATTTGGCTCAAAATACCATAAGATGATTTCTTCTGATGAATAATGTCAAAAACAAGTTTGGACATCAACTTCTTAAGTGTGAATCATCTGTGCATCACATGGCTTAAAGGAAAAAAAATTCATACTGGGTCGCGTGGTGAATACATGATTCACGAGTTTTCAAATTTATACACGATTTCTCACAGTTCATGCCCGCAGTTTTTAATGTATAAATGCAGGAATATGTTCATTTATTGTTCAGTACTGCCTGCGCTATAAACATGTTGATTTGTTCATTGGGGCCACACTTTCCTATCGCTCATAAGCAATTCGTTACAGGTTGGGTTGTTTTACCTCTGAGCGGCACTTTTTTGCACACCATGGGCTAAATGGCCAGGTCACATGGACCCCGAAGGCTCAGAGAAGGTTGGGGGAGGGGACCCATTGGAACAGCTGTTGGGAGACAGATGGTAGCCTCCCGTCAAGGCCATCCAGCGTGTTCTTTAACGTGCACAGGGTATGGCTCTCCTGCGCACGGGGCCACGGCTTAACGTCCCATCCGACGGATGGCGGCCTTTCCAAGCCCATCGGTGTCCCCTACTGACCGTGGGCAGGGTGGAGAATTTTTGCGGAAATAAATCTCAATGCTGACCCAGCTGGGACTCGAACCTGGGAACTACAGATTACGAGCCTGGCGCGCTACCGACTGAGCCACCCCCGCCCCAATTCGTTACAGTACGAAGTATGGGTGAACTACTCTGAGAATTTAAAAAACTAGATGCGAAGTAAATATGATTCGAGCGGCATAGTAGTCTAGAATAAGCGTAAATCGCATACGATTCATACGGCAATCGACGTGTTAATCTGATGTCAATACACCAGATTAATACAATAATGCACAATTCAATTGGTTCCAGACTGCCATTCATTAAATGAAAATGAAAGTCTCATATTAGTATGACAATTAGTTTAATCGCTCTTAATATACTGCACAATAGCAAAATATCGAAAACTTTATTTTATCAATTGTTTTATCTCTCAGCGGCACTTTTTTTTTGCGGGGCGGGGGTGGCTCAGTCGGTAGCGCGCCAGGCTCGTAATCTGTAGTTCCCAGGTTCGAGTCCCAGCTGGGTCAGCGTTGAGATTTACCTCCGCAAAATTCCCCACCCTGCCCACGGTCAGTAGGGGACACCGATGGGCTTGGAAAGGTCGCCGTCCGTCGGATGGGACGTTAAGCCGTGGCCCGTGTGTGGGAGAGCCATACCCTGTGCACGTTAAAGAACACGCTGGATGGCCTTGACGGGAGGCTACCATCTGTCTCCCAACAGCTGTTGCAGTGGGTCCCCTCCCCCAACCTTTTCTGAGCCTTCGGTGTCCATGTGACCTGGCCATTTAGCCCATGGTGTGCAAAAAAGTGCCGCTCAGAGGTAAAACAACCCAACCCACTTTTTTGCAATAATGGACTTAAATGGCAGGTCATAAGGACCCCGAGGGTTCGGAGAAGGTTGGGGGGAAAGCAGAGCATACATTTCTTTATAGGCCCCAAAAGTCACTTTTTAAAAGTAAAATTTCTTCATTGTTTTTATTGAGAACGGAACTAAGTATTATTTAAGTCAGTGTCTTCATCACATCTATAAATTTATATTTCAAGGCACGCAGATGGGAAATTCTTTTTAATGTTATTTTAGCAGAGTCAGACATAGAGTGAAGAGTTTCGCACCTTTTACCACTGTTAGGGTGCAGCAGCTTGCATTCTTTTTCACTAACTCTGCCCACATATTTAAATTCAGACCGCACTCTTTCAGGTTAGCCTCCAGAAGTTTGTAAAGTCCTGCCTCTTAATGATCAGTTGCTACAGTAAATCGCAAAAAAGATTCCGTTCTCGTGATTTTTCAATTAAAACAATTCGTATACCATGCAATGAGTAATATGGAGTGTAGACTCCTCATGTAGCTGAATATTCCTCGAAATATTGGTCCAGTTTCGTATCCCGATAACCAATGCCATTTCCGTTTTTATACAAGCAACTTGCTCTGCTTAGGTCTTTCGTTTATTATACTCATTTCTTCTTCGGGCGGACAACGAACTTAAGTTCGAGTTTTGTGACACCATTTTAATAATCAAATATATTTTAATCAGCCGTCCCATGGCCAAGTGGTTAGCACGCTTGGCTACTGATATAAGGGACCTGGGTTCGAGTCCCGGGTAAGGCATGGACGTTTGTGTTGTTTTTCTGCTGAGGTCCTGCCATCCTCTCAAACCTTCTACTATGGCATATAAATTGACAGGTTCCTGTCAGACCTCTGTGGCAAGCAGCTGCTTGAGGGGGTATTTATTATTATTTATTTTATTTTTATATTTTAATCTCATGTCCCGCTTTTAACTTTGAACGTAGATTGTATTTTAACTTTCATGATTTCACGTCCGAGCCTCTTTCACTCGGACATCTGTTATCTGATAATACTTTTTTACCTCAAATTTTTGCCTTTTTACAGTATACAGGTTATTTTACCAGATTTTGCATACCTCAGTAACTCATGCGTCATAAAACCCCAAACAACCAACCAACCTCAAGCAACCAACAGGCTTGAAAATATATTGCATCAATCCCTACAGAGTAACAGAGACTAATTGGTTTTACACGTCTTTAACCTTTTCCAGTCGGCGCTACTCGGTGAATATCTGACCTTAAGGATTAAGTGTTCAAACGCCAACCCCTATCCCCACCCCACAGAGGAGGTGTGCCCACCCTACCTACTGGGCAGTACATGTGAAAAATAATCGGTTTGGCCATTGATAGGAATTCTGACATTCACTTTGATCTGTCATTGCACATGTACTTAGCAACACCTGACAATGGTAGCTAAACTGGGTGGCTCTGAATCGACCCTCAAACTCCCCTCAAGGGTATGGAAGGGGACTGGCAGAGAGGGTGGAGGATGGCTGGAACAAAAGGATTAAGCTTCGTAGTCATCAAAATTGACAGCAAACACTATCAACACGTTCCTTCGGGCCCACTCCCCACCCCGTATTAAAGAGACCATTATTTCCCCATGGGGAAAGCACGTGCTCCTTCTCACGACACGGCAGTAGCAGTGTGGGAAAACATCTGTTTGTATCTTTTATCTCAACCTTTTATGCTTCACGTACCCCCTGGAAATGTGTATGTAACTGGCGTACCCCTTGTATAAATAGATAAAGTTATAGTATAACAATGGGAATACCCTAAAAAATTTTACCCCGTACCCCCAAGGGGTACGCATACCCCACATTGAGAACCCCTATTTTATATATTAGAAACGTAACTACTAGAAGTGTAAAATTACTCCTTTTCCTTTTGCGAATGTTTCTCCTGCTCTGAAAACTGGCATTTACAAAAAATTTACAATCAGTGCTTATCTATTTAAAAAGAAATGGTAAACTTTCTTCCATTTACTTTTGGGCATACTTAAGCTCAGGGTCCTGGTGCAGTTGCACCACTGGGTGAGACGCCTTTGGGAGAGGGACTCCAATGGACAGCTGTTAGGAGACAGATGGTAGGCTCCCGTCAAGGCTAACCAGCGTGTTCTTTATCGTGCATAGGATATGGCTTTCCCGCTCAAGGTGGGGCGGGGGTGGCTCAGTGGTAGCGCGCCAGGCTCGTAAATTGCAGTTCCCAGCTGGGTCAGCGTTGAGATTTATCTCCGCAAAATTCCCCGCCCTGCCCACGGTCAGTAGGGGACACCGATGGGCTTGGAAAAGCCGCCGTCCGTCGGATTGGACGTTAAGTCGTGGCTCCGTGTGTGGGAGAGCCATACCCTGTGCACGTTAAAGAACACGCTGGATGGCCTTGACGGGAGGCTACCATCTGTCTCCCAACAGCTGTTCCAGTGGGTCCCCTCCCCCAACCTTCTCTGAGCCTTCGGGGTCCATGTGACCTGGCCATTTAGCCCATGGTGTGCAAAAAAGTGCCGCTCAGAGGTAAAACAACCCAACTTTAAATCTCGATTTTTCAATGATGTTCGTTTAGTATTTAAAGAGTTATGGAAGCTGGAATATCCCTGCATTGCAAGTTTTCGTATAGCATATGTTTCGATCGAGCCAGACGGATTTCTTCTCCTGCCTTTTTTTCCTGTAAGGTGGAGAAACAAAAAGGAATTTAAAATGCTAGACGCTCTCTTTTCAGATAAATCTCTTGACTCCCGCAATGGTCTAAGCATTTCCTTATTTCGGTGAGCGTCTTTTACAAAGGGCGAAATAAATATAGATTCTAGAGTATAATTGGTCATTTATCAATGGAAATGTATAAATGTTGAAATATACAATATCCAAACATATTAGAAAACTTTAATTGATGAGCAGCGAAATAAATGAAAAACTAAACGAACATATTCTCTGGTTTGCCCTTTTTATGCACACAGTGTTATCTAAATGGCCAGTCACAAAGACTTCGAGGACTCACAGAAGGTTGAGGGAGGGGACCCACTGGATACAAATGGTAGCCTCCCGTCAGGGCCATCCAGCGTGTACTTTAACGCGCGCAGGATATGGCTCCCAATCCTATCCGACAGACGGCGGATGGGACGTTAATTTCCAAGCCCATCGGTGTCCCTGCTGACGAGGTCAGGACAGGGAGGTTTTCGGAGATAAATCCCAGCTGGAACTCAACCTGGGAACTGCAGATTACGAGCCTAGCGCGCTATCTTCTGAACCACCCCCGCCCCTATCAAACTAATGGGTGAACGGGAAAATGCAAATTTTAATAATTTTATTAGTATACACAACACAATGGGAATTTCTCATTTATCTTTTAATGAAAACGATGCGTCCTCCTCCCCTCCCCTTGAAATTAAGGGGGCAAATCATTCCGTGAATTCATTGACCAACACCACACTCTACTCCCAAAATTTCGAATTTTTAGCATAAATAGTTCGTTTGGGATATTTGCGTGAATTTTTGCATTTCCACACTTAGCTCCTGATGATGATGGGGATTAAAATCTTCTGGTGGATTTCGTATCCCCCTCACGACAATTTTTTTGTTTTTTTTCAGCTTGCTGTTTTATGCATTCATGTTTACTATAGGTAAATTGAGCTCGGGCTCAAAAAATAGTATAGACGATTTCAGTCTAGGGTGGCTCAGTCGGTAGCGCACCTGGTTCGTAATCTCCTGTTCCCAGGTTCGAATCCTGCCTGGGTGAGCGTTGAGGATTTTCTCCGCAAAGCTCCTCGCCCTGCCCTTGATCAGTAGGGGACACTGATGGGCTAGGAAAGACCGCCGTCCATTGGTTGGGACGTTAAGTCGTGGATACGTGTGTGAGAGTCATACCTGTGCACGTTAAACATGCTGGTTGGCCTTCACAGAGGCTGTCTAATGATTTCCTTCCCCCAGCCTTCTCTGAGCCCTCGGAATCCTTGTGACCATTTAGCCCATTGTGTACAAAAAAGGGCTGGTCAGAAGTAAAATATCCCAACCCAAATTGGTCTCGGTTTATTAAAAAAAATCAAATTGGTCTCGGTCTTATAAAAAAAGTTTATTAAATTTCTTGTAATCATAAAATACTTTTTGATTAAAATTTTAACTTTTTAATTAATATTTAGCAATTAAAAATAAACACCATATGATCTTTACTTTTTTTTTTAGATATTCTCTATTTTTAATTTAAATCTTAAATTATAAATATGACTCTTAGCTTTATAATGATGTTATCCAAAAACTTTAAATTTCTAATATTTTTCTTTCCAAATAGCATGAAAATTTCAATTATTTTAAGTTTGCAATAATACGAAGAATAAAACTGTAACATGAATGGGGTGGGGGTGGCTCAGATGCTAGTGCACCAAGCACATAATCTGTAGTTCCCAGGTTGAAGTCCCAGTTGGGCCAGCGTCGAGATTTATCTCCGCAAAACTCCACGGCTTACCCTAGATCAGGAGGAGACATTGATGGGCATGGAAAGGTCACCGTCCGTCGAATGGTAGATTAATCCGTGGATCCGTGTGCGTAAGAGCCATAGCCTGTGCACGTTATGGAACACACTGGATGACTTTGACGGAAGGTTACCATCTGTCTGTTAACAGCTGTCCAGTGGGTCCCCCTCCCTCCAACTTTCTCGGGGTCCTTGTGACCTGACCATTTAGCCCATTGGTGCAAAAAAAGTGTCCTCAGAGGTAAAACAGCCCAACTTGACATAAATTTCTGTATATAAGTTTTATAACGTATGAGAGAATTTTTTTCCCCTCGTATCGGGCTGGGTATCAGAATATCACAGGATATATTCCTGAAACGTTCCTTGCAACTATGTGTACGACGAAAGCCATGATCAAGCTCCAAAATAACGTTCAATTCTGAACATCTACTGCAACCTGCAGGAGTCGGGGTTCCTCAGTCGGTAGCGCGCCAGGCTCGTAATCTGTAGTTCCCAGGTTCGAGTCGCAGCTTGGTCAGTGTCGAGATTTATCTCCACAAAATTCCCCGCCCTGCCCACGGTCAGTAGGGGACACTGATGGGCTTGAAAAGGACGCCGTCCGTCGGATGGGACGTTAAGCCGTGGCCCCGTGTGTGGGAGAGCCATACTCTGTGCACGTTAAAGAACACGCTGGATGGCCTTGACGGGAGGCTACCATCTGTCTCCCAACAGCTCTTCCAGTGGGTCTCCTCCCCCAACCTTCTCTGGCCATCTGACCTGACCATTTAGCCCATAGTGTGCAAAAAAGTGCCGCTCAGAGGTAAAACAACCAACCAACAGCAAGCTGCAGAGAAAGACTACACTCGGTGACTGTGAGTCATCCCGACGCGACACACAGGTGACACCTCTGTTGCCAGAGGAAAGAGCTCCAACTCTTTGGCACAGAGTACAACGTGACTTTTAAATCATCCTGTATATAGAGTGATCTTGCATATATAACGTTTTGCTGCTATAATGGCTAAGAGGAAATACTTTTATATGTATCTTGAGATACCGATCTGCATTGCTATTCTATCTTCAAAAATCTTTGAAGTCAATTTTTTAACAACTTGTTTTATGCATTTAACAACCACTTGTGTCCTAGTGACCCTTTATCAGTGATCTATTACCCATTGAGAGTGTGAATTGGGATGTAAGAAAGTGTAAGTGGGAGAGGGCGAGAGACTGGATAGGATTTCCAATGCAATATAACATTTCACCCTCCATTTTACAATTCTTTAAAAAAATTCTTGAAAAATGCAGGTTGTGTTGTTTTACCTCTGAGCGGCACTTTTTTGCACACCATGGGCTAAATGGACAGGTCACATGGACCCCGTAGGCTCAGAGAAAGTTGGGGGAAGGGACCCACTGGAACAGCTGTTGGGAGACAGATGGTAGCCTCCCGTCAAGGCCATCCAGCGTGTTCTTTAATATGCACAGGGTATGGCTCTCCCGCACACGGGGCCACGGCTTAACGTCCCATCCGACGGACGGCGGCCTTTCCAAGCCCATCGGTGTCCCCTACTGACCGTGGGCAGGGCGGGGAATTTTGCGGTGATAAATCTCAACGCTGACCCAGCTGGGACTCGAACCTGGGAACTACAGATTACGAGCCTGGCGCGCTACCGACTGAGCCACCCCCGCCCCTGAAAAATGCAGTAAATTTAAATCAGTTTCAAAATTTTTGGTTCTCTTACCCTTACTAGCATTTTAGGGGGACGCATAGCGCCTTCCCCCAGATCCAATAATTACTTACTATTGCCTTATCTCTTTCGCAGGGGCGGGGGTGGCTCAGTCGGTAGCGCGCCAGGCTCGTAATTTGTAGTTCCCAGGTTCGAGTCCCAGCTGGGTCAGCGTTGAGATTTATCTCCGCAAAATTTCCCCGCCCTGCCCACGGTCAGTAGGGGACACCGATGGGCTTGTAAAGGCCGCAGTCCGTCGGATGGGACGTTAAGCCGTGGCTCCGTGTGCGGGAGAGCCATACCTTGTGCACGTTAAAGAACACGCTGGATGGCCTTGACGGGAGGCTACCATCTGTCTCCCAACAGCTGTTCCTGTGGGTCCCCTCCCCCAACCTTCTCTGAGCCTTCGGGGTCCATGTGACCTGGCCATTTAGCCCATGGTGTGCAAAAAGTGCCGCTCAGAGGTAAAACAACCCAATCCTCTGTGGCAAGCAGCTGCTTCAGTTTGGGTTGTTTTACCTCCTAGCGACACTTTTTTACGCACAATGGGCTAAATGGCCAGGCCACAAGGACCCCTAGGGCTCAGAGAATTTTAGAGAGAGAACCACTGGACAGCTGTTAGGAGACAGATGTTAGCCTCCGGTTAAGGTCATCCAGTGTGTTCTTTAACGTGCACAGGGTATGGCTCTACCGCACACGGAGACATTGCTTAACGTTCATTCCGATGGACTGAGACCTTCCCAAACCCATCGGTGTCCGCTACTGCCGAGGGTAGGGTGGAGAGTAGGGGATAATCTCTCGAAATCAAATTCACTGTGTTGCAGGGCCGGATTTAGGAGGGTGGGGGAGGGCAAGAATGCCATACCTTACCCTTCAAATGTTAATAAGGGTAATAGAGGCAAAAAAATATTAAACTTATTTCATGGCCGAGTGGTTAGCGGGCTTGGCTACTGATATAAGGGACCTGGGTTCGAGCCCCGGATAAGGCATGGGCGTTTGTGTTGTCTTTCTGCTGAGGACCTCTGTGGTGTCTGGACCTCTGTGGCAAGCAGCTGCTTGAAAAATAAATAAATACCCCCTCAAGCAGCTGCTTGCTACAGAGGTCTGACAGGAGCCTGTCAGTTTATATGCCAAAGTAGAAGATCTGAGAGGATGGCAGGACCTCAGCAGAAAAACAACACATACATCCATGCCTTATCCGGGGCTCGAACCCAGGTCCCTTAGATCAGTAGCCAAGCGCGCTAACCACTCGGCCATGGGACGGCAGCTGCTTGAGGGGGTATTTATTTTTTTTTTTTATATTTCACGCATTTTTAAAGACCTAAAACTGAGGGAGAAATGTTATAATGCATTAGAAATCTAATTTCTTGTCCCCCCCCCACTCCTTTTACACATTTTGGCTCTGTTTTGTTTCTTGCTCTCTCTCTCTCCCCCTCCCCCATAATTTTTTCTAGATTTGGATCCTAATGTCTTAAAATCGATAATGGTTTGAAATAATACTTCTTATTTCCGTTTCAATTAACTTCAAAGGTAAATTCTTTTTTTTTCAGGTTGGGTTGTTTTACCTCTGAGCGGCACTTTTTTGCACACCATGGGCTAAATGGCCAGGTCACATGGACCCCGATGGCTCAGAAAAGGTTGGAGGAGGGGACCCACTGGAACAGCTGTTGGGAGACAGATGGTAGCCTCCCGTCAAGGCCATACAGCGTGTTCTTTAACGTGCACAGGGTATGGCTCTCCTACACATGGCACCACGGCTTAAAGTCCCATCCGACGGATTTTTTCTTTGGGAATGCAGCGTTAAAGAATACGCTGGATGGCCTTGACCGAAGCTTTCAACTGCCCAATTGGTCTCCCCAAACCTTCTCTGAGCTCATGGGCTCATTTTGTGATAATAATAAAAATAAATAATAAATACCCCCTCAAGCAGCTGCTTTCCACAGAGGTCTGACAGGAGCCTGTCAATTTATATGCCACAGTAGAAGATCTGAGAGGATGGCAGGACCTCAGCAGAAAACAACACGAACATCCATGCCTTACCCGGGGCTCGAACCCAGGTCCCGTATATCAGTAGCCAAGCGCGCTAACCACTCGGCCACGGGACGACTTTGATAATAATAGCAGCTTTATTTATTTTTCAGCATGGTTGTATACATAAATTACCACTCAAAGCTATATAGCTTGCTGGACATTTAGACCATTTTGTACAATAAGTGCCTATTCCCACAATTCTAAAGAATTGTTGAGTTGTTTTTATCTCTGAGTGGCATATTTGTGCACATAATAGACTAAATGGCCAGGTAACAAGGACACCAAGGGCTCAGAGAAGGTTGAGGAAAGGAATCCACTTGTCTTCTCTTCGGAGATAAGTGGTAGTCTTCTGTCAAGACCATAGAGTGTGTTCTTCAATTTGCACAGGATAAGACTGCTGCACAGAGAGAGACGCCTAAACATCTCATCCGACGGATGGGATCTTTTCAACGCCATCGGTGTCCCCTTTTTTACCGAAGGTGAAAAGACTCACCGCAAGCACAATTGGAATACGAATTTTAAACGCATACTGGCACAAAAATAAATGTATCGTATTTTAAAACCCTTAGGAGACAAATATATTACTTTGAAAATTTCCTTTTTTTTTGGCCTTAGATATTGCAAACGTTTCTACATACATAGGTCTTGCTTCTATGAAATAATCTTGATTCCTTTAGTATACTACTAAAAAAGAATATGCATATAATCTGTAAAGTTTATCAACAACTTTATCAGTCCTAATTTCTAGTAAATTTAAATACTTTACCACATAGAAGCAGAAATTTCAAGATGTTTCTTTCTTTTCAGATTTAGAAGAAAAAAAATTCTCTGCGGCTCCAATGATTCCCACAGAATCTTCCAGAAATTGAAAATCAAGAAGTAATCTCTCTTTCCAGAATAAAAATGGATCCATCATGTCCCTTAGAAACTGACAACTGCGAAACATGCCAAACGTTGCAGACGAAAAGATCTCGGAAACCTTTTCTCTTCAAGAAATGCCTTTTATTATCATTAACTACAATGTGTGGACTTTCTCACTTGTACGTTGGCTTCAGACACCCAGAAATGATCACAGTAACGCTCTCATTAATCTGTTTCGGATTATTCTTCAGTTACCTCTTCGGATTGCAGTGGAAACAGAAAAATCGGATCTCTGTGAACTTTACATCCTTAACGGTCGACCAAACCCGGGATGAAGATGCTCTTAAGGATGCGAAGATCTATCTGCACAGAGAAATCTACACTCTGATACCTGTTGCTATCTTCCTTTACTTCCTCACATTCTCTTCTGTAATCCAGATGCTTTCTGCGACCACATCGGCTCAAATATCCTTTTGTAAATTCTTATTTTTCGTCTTCGTTTGCATTCTCCATAGCAAAATAAGCAATTTTAAGACATCCTTCATTGTTAACCTGAAGAATTCGAAGACGTTTTGGATAAATGATGAGTGTCAAGAAGATTCCGAATCCACACAACAAGAAAAGGAACAAAGCCAGCACCTTTGGTTATACGCAAAATACAAGTCTCCATTTTGGTGCTGCGACCTAACCTTTAAGGACATATATAACTTATTAATTTTTAATTCACCCGGAGATAGATTTGTTTGCATTAAACTCACTCAACATAAAATCCCAGAAATTGAAGATGTGGTCACTCCAAAAAGTTTAGTATGGACCGATAAGAAAGCTTTTGAAAGAAGACTAGATTATGTTATTTTTGCCATGTTGTTTATGTTGACAATACTGGAGACAATACACAGAGCAAAAGACTTGTCAAGTCCATATGTGTCACTGTGCGTGGTGTTTTCCTGGGTATTTTACTCAACTTTATTAGCAGTGATGTGTGAGATGTTTGCATTGAAAAGCACAAGTATAAATCTTGCACGTTATGCTAAAATTCTTGTATCTTTCCTAATGTTGGTGATTATTTCCATGATAAAAGGAAGATTATACATATGGAAAATGGGAAGTGAATTTCTGATTCTGGATTTTCTTTTCTCCTGTCTTCTTCCAAGTGTGTTGGTTTCATTTTTCTCCAAGGAATTTGAAGTGATTGATGCCTTGCCAATAGTAAGTTATTTTCACTTATTTTTATTTAAAGTAATTGTATTAATCGTTTAAATTTGGTGATCAGCTAAATCTGAGGCTTTTAACAGAATATTGTGACGATTCACCTGCAACTAGAGATATATATTCAAGGCTGAAGCAGGGTAGAAAAAAATCGGTAAAGGGGAGGTTTAAACGCTGCAATTCATTGATTCGAGTCCCAGACAGTTGGGGCGGGGGTGGCTCAGTCGGTAGCACGAAAGGCTCGAGTCCCAGCTGGGTCAGCGTTGAGATTTATCTCCGCAAAATTTCCCTGCCCTGCCCACTGTCAGTAGAGGACACTGATGGGCTTGAAAAGGCCGCCGTCCGTCGGATGGGACATTAAGCCTTGGCCCATGTGCGAGAGAGCCATACCCTGTGCACGTTAAAGAACACGCTGGATGGCCTTGACGGGAGGCTACCATCTGTCTCCCAACAGCTGTTCCAGTGGGTCCCCTCCCCCAACCTTCTCTGAGCCTTCGGGGTTCTTGTGGCCGGCCATTTAGCCCATGGTGTGCAAAAAAGTGCGGCTCAGAGGTAAAACAATTCAATCCAACCCAGACAGTTGAGACTGGAATGGCCACCGCGTTGAGATTTATCACCGCTAACCTTCATCCGGTCCTCACTGAGAAAAGAAATCAGTGGGCTTGGAAAGGCCACCGTCCATCAGTTGGTATGTTAAGCCATGTTTCCATGTGCATGAGAGCAATACTCTGTGCACGTTAAAGAATGCACTAGATGGGACGGGAGGTTATCAGCTATCCCAGTGGGTCCCAATCCTCCAAGTGGCTACCGTCCATCGTTGGTTAAGACGTGTTTCCATCTGCATGAGAGTCGTACTCTGTGCACGTTAAAGAATGCACTAGATGGGACGGGAGGTTATTGGCTATCCCAGTGGGTCCCACTCCTCCAAATTCTCAGAGTTCTCAGAGATAAAAACGATTTCCCTTTGATACGTATTCATTTTGCACCAGAACCAAAAGTACTTAGATTAGGGTAAAATATATAAAGAATTACAACTTCTAAAATCACAATTTTAATACATCAATACTAAACAGGTACTTGCAATTTCAATAAGGAATACAAAAATATCTTATTTTTACTAAAAGATTTGGTTTTAGCTCCCTCTGTGATACAGTGGTGTCTCTTTGGTTCCAATAAACTGCAACTGCAAGGATCCAAGTTCGAGTCCTCGAATGGTTGCTTGTAAGCAGTAGCTTCACTGAGACTTTGATTACAGTCTTAGTGGGTTTTGTATGAGAAGTCTTGTACAAACTAGGAGTACTTTATAGGGCCTTTCTTCTTCTTCTTCTTTCTAGGGCTTCTGCATCCTGTGAGAAAAATCCCTCACAGGATGCAAAAGCCACCAAGGGAACATGCCCATACTTTTGCAACCCAATACTAGATTTTAAAAAAGAAATGAATCTCTCAAAGGTTTGATAGAAAGATAGATATAAGAGCAGAAAAATAACCCAGAAGGAACACGTCTATACCTTATCCAGGACTTTAACCTAGGTTACCTTGATCAATAACTAAGTGAGCTAACATTCTCCCCTCGGGCTGGTCATGGTCTTTATTTTATATCTCTTAATTTCAGAAATAAGAGTGTGATTATTATCACTCCGTGATTTAATTGCCATTTTCCATAGTGCATTAAGTAGAGTTTACTTAATACACACAAACTTCTTTCAGTCGAATGACTATTTCTATCCACACAAAATGATATTGATATCCCCTACAGTACCAATCGAAAATGGCATCCATCAAAGGTATTCCTCTGGATGATTGTGGGATAATAGCATTTGTTTGGTGCTGTCTAAATCAAGATTAAGCACAAATTAAAGCAAATATGGATTTATCTGTGAGCAGTACACATCTTTTGTCATCCTGTGTCTAAATCAAATGCTACATACACTATTTCGCACATAAACACATATATGTTTTTGTACGCATTACTGAAATAAACACGTGGTTGTGTGCATTGGTGTGCAACAAATGTAATTAACATTTTTGCATATGACCATATCCACCTGAAACTCTTCAACCTAAGGTCATCCACTAGCTGTTGTGTGTCTTTGTGATAATTCTCAAAGGTTAGAGGGTCGGAGGTGGCTCAGTCAGTAGCACGTCAAGCTCATAATCTGCAGTTCCCATGTCGAGTTCCACCTGAACATGAGTCGGCATTAAGATTTATCTCTGCAGAACCCCCATGGTCAGTAGGGGACAGCAATGGCTTGAATAGGCCACTGTTTGTCAGGTAGGAATTTAAGCTGTGACTCCTTGTGCAAGAGTTGGGTTGGGTTGTTTTACCTCTGAGCGGCACTTTTTTGCACACCATGGGCTAAATGGCCAGGTCACATGGACCCCGAAGGTTGGGGGAGGGGACGCACTGGAACAGCTGTTGGGAGACAGATGGTAGCCTCCCGTCAAGGCCATGCAGCGTGTTCTTTAACGTGCACAGGGTATGGCTCTCCTGCACACGGGGCCACGGCTTAACGTCCCATCCGACGGACGGCGGCCTTTCCAAGCCCATCGGTGTCCCCTACTATCCATGGGCAGGGCAGGGAATTTTGCAGAGATAAATCTCAACACTGACCCAGCTGGGACTTGAACCTGGGAACTATAGATTACGAGCCTGGCGTGCCCCACCCCCTCTTGTGCAAGAGAGCCATACCCTGTGCACGTTAAAGGCCTTGATGAGAGGCTACCATCTATCTCCTAACAGCGTCCAGTGAGTCCTCTCTCCCCAACTCTCTCTGAGCCATTGGAGCCCTTGTGGACTATTTAGCCAACTTTGTGTGCAGAAAAGTACAGCTCAGATGTAAAACAACCTAGCAACTTAAGATCATGGCTATCTCGATATGGTCTTTCAGTACAGGTTAAATGAACACCCTAGCAAGATTCCTCTTTTAAAATATAAATATTTTTCATATTAGGTGTCCCCTCTCTGACCGAGGGCAGGGTGAGGTTAAACAGAGATAAAACTCATTGCTGGAACAGTTGGGACTCAAATCTCAGAAGTATAGATTATGACCCAGGCACAGTTCAGTTCACAGTTCACTTTTCATTCAAATAGCATGGGAGTATGCGAATGCTCTTGGCAGTATAATTTATAAACTATTTATATTAGATTAGCCAAATTAATTCTGGAATAAAGGGATTCAAAAAAAATTGCTTGCAAAACCCAAGGGAGTTCATTCCTCTATTCATGGGGAAAACCTATGTTTAGTAGTATTTATAAATGTTAAACTTTGTATCTAGTAATTTTAGTACTTTTAAAGTTTAAATTATTTTAATTAATCAAGAAACAGTTTGATTATATTCATTGTTCATAGTGATTATACTGTTAGCATCGAAACATTATACTTATTGCTTTTATAGGAGGATACTGAAAATTACCCATGCCATCAAGACCATATCCACCATACAGTAGGATACTCTGATGATCAAAGTATCTGTAGAAAGGTCACCAAAAGTTCCAAAGCACAGCTGCTTAAAATTCTGCTGATAAGAAACCAAATATGCAAAATGCTATTATTCATTAACTCTTTACTCCTAGTTGCAAGTTCAGTATGTAGCATATATTCAATGTGGCGTATGTATTGTGTAACATTTTTAAAATTATTCTTTTTGTTATCAATGCTCAGAAATTTATTTTTTTTTACTGAATGTTGTAGTATCAGTAGAAACAATATCTATTTTGCATTCTTATCAGATTTGGGGAATCTTAGTGCAACCCCTTACTTTTTCCTAAAGGCTGTTGTCATATTTATTGATACAATATTATGCGACCAAACTCAAAGCATGGGAAATTTCGCATTCAATATATTTGGAATCTTTGGGTATATTTTATTTGGTTGCTTCACCTTATATTTCATCAAGAATCGGGACATCGAGGACTTGGATATTGAGAATTGCAACTCAGAACAATTCACAGAGGACCTGGGAATTGTGAATTGCAACTCAGAACAATTTCCAGAGAACATGGGAATTGTGGATTGCAATTCAGAACAATCCACAGAGGACCTGGTAATTGCAGATGAAAAATCAGAACAATCCACAGAAGACCTGGGAATTGTGGATTGCAAATCAGAACAATCCACAGACGACTTGGGGATTATCGATTGCAACCCAGAACAATCAACAGCGGACATGGGAATTTCGGATTGCAGCCTAGAAAATTCAATAAATTTCTTTGGATTTATTGATTGCAAGCCAAAACAATTTACAGACGACCTGGAAATTGTACATTGCAGCCCAAAACAATTTACAGAGGATATGGATGATAAAAAGTTTGTTATAGATGAATCCGCAGAAGAGCAAAATGAGCGAAATTTCATCCAGTCCACACAGACTCTAAGCGATGAAAACTATAGCGCGAAACCGTATACAAAGGATCTGGATGATGATGATGATGATGGTTTTTTTATGTTACACTCTACAGATCACCTAGATGAGGGTAACATCATTCTAAAACTCCCAGACGAACTGGATAATGGGAATGTAATCGTGAAACCATCTGAAGAGGACCTGGATAATGAACATTTCTTCATGGCAAAATCGATAGACAACGTAAATGATGGATATTCCATCATAAAACAGACCACACAAAATCTGGATGATGATTGTGGAACAGTTGGCATCACAGAAGAATCCAAAGGGAACCCTGATGATAGGAATTTCATCATCGGTGATAGAAAGATACTCCCTGAAGAAATGAATAAAATCAGCATACAGTTTTACATTCTATATTACTATCCTCTGATAACTTTATTCGCTCTCATATCCGCAATTTGTGTACTTAATTCCCGGTCCCTTTTATCTTTACAGGATAATGAAACTAAACTATATGAAAATTTCCTTACTGTGATAACTGGAATTTTATTGGCAATAACTATTTGCGCAAGAAAAGTGTTCAACTTCGAAAATTTTTATAATCGTGTAAAATATTCCCAGTTTCTAGAATATGCTTTTATTCTGGTATTGGGAGACCTCAAATACATTCTTAAGAAGCAAGAAAGTAAAGATTTCAATGATTTACAGGAGGATTCATCACCTAAAAATCCCAATCTAAGATTGGTCTTGCAGCATTTCGATAATGTTAATCAAGTCCTTGAACAACTGAATAACGAACTTCTAATATTGGGCAAACTCAAAATGAGAATAAACAGGAGAGCTTCAAAATACCCTGTGCGGAGTTCTACTGATATAATTAAGTCCTTTTTAGAGAGATTCTACATTATTTTACTTCGGAATTTTCGCTTCCTTCTAAGAAAAAGGCAACTGCATTACGATTTAGAAAATATTAAGTATAGAGCAGTCGTTAATGGGAATGAAATGGAAGAAAATGATGTTTCTGTTCAAGATGCAATAAACAGAATTCGAGATAATTTTCAAGAGTTAAATAATCTGAGAAAAATCGCATTTGTTAACCATGAAGAAGATGAAAATTTGTACGTTCGCGTTCAAGATGCATACGAAGAAATTAGAAACATATTAGATTTTTTCTGCATATCAATTTCCGATGATATTGATGCATTACTTGTTAATATGGAAAGTGTAATTATCAGAAAAAGAAAACTGCAGAGTGAGGAGCTAGAAAGCTCTCCAGAGCATTTCACGAATTGTGAGACAATGGAATTTTGTGAACGCAATGAAACCGAGGATCAAAATTCGTGTGAGGAGGAATTGAAGGTTTTAAGCGAGCAGTGCGAACCATGCTTAGTAGAAACAATAGAATTTTGTGAATGTAAAGAAACTGAAGATCAAAATTCGAATGATGAAGAATGGAATGTTGCAAGCGAGCAATGCGAACCATGCTTAGTAGAAACAATAGAATTTTGTGAATGTAAAGAAACTGAAGATCAAAATTCGAATGATGAAGAATGGAATGTTGCAAGCGAGCAATGCGAACCATGCTTAGTAGATACAATAGAATTTTGTGGATGTAAAGAAACTGAAGATCAAAATTCGAATGATGAAGAAGCAAGCGAGCGATACCAGTCAGCATTAGATGCAAACTATCACGCAGATTATTTTTCGGATAAGGATGTTAGTAAGGAAGAGATTTCTTCTCCCCAATTCGAAGTTGTCAAGGACGAAAGCGATACGTCGAAAAACATCGTCATTTCAGTACGGAAAGAAAAGGCGCAATGTAATCGGCGAGTTACTTTAGGAAATTTGAAGCTGGAATTCAAATGGGATCCGAGTCGTAACAAGATTATGCAATCGCAGAGAATAGAGTCTTATTTGAAAGAAATCCGCGACGATTTACGTGCAGCAAAGGCAGAGGGAATCGAACCTTACATCAGATTTAAAGAATTTAGACGAAACTTAGAGCAAATAGCTTGCGAAGGAAGAATGGGAAACTGTTTTTTTCCAAGGGTGACTATTAGAGGATTTAGAAAGAAGTTGGTAGAAGTACAAGAAATACCGGATATTTCTTTCTTGGAAGCTACAGATGAAATAACGGGTCAAAAGATATCGACAATAGGTTTCGCAATGGACTACATATGGTTGGATATTAATAAATGCGTAACATTGGATATATTGGAATTCATTTTAAAAGTGTATAAGAAAGTGGAAAAGTCTTATTTTTGTCATTATGTTGAATTTAAGTTTTATAGAAATAAACATAAGGAAATAGTAGAGCAAACTACGAGTTGCGAGGTACGTGAAGATAAAATAACTGAGGGTGAAAATAATGTCAATGAGCAACATCCGGTCATCAGAGTCAGTAATAGAAATGATCACAAAGGCGCAATTCCTAAAACTCGCCTTTCGAAAAAAATTGCAGAGTCTGAGGAAATTAATCAAGATCAGTTTTATCTTGAATATCTCGAGCAGGAAGCGGTTTGTCAAGGAAATGATTCGAACCAGTTTCCATATCCGTCCTATTTCGTTGGATTTGGAAACGACAGGAAGAAATTCCTCAGATATGCAGGAGGTAAGAAGGAATTCGTCGATTCTGGAGTTAATTCTTCTCCAGGTGGTGCAAGTTCTGTCGTTCCAGATGATTACTACTCACAGGCTGAATCAGATATTTTTGTGCCTAATGTGTGCTTTCTCCCTGGCAAACAACAGAGAGAAGGGTATTCATCGTCAACTTCGTATCTCTCTTTGACCAGTAGCAACGATTACATTACGGAAGAAGGTTATGTTCTTCTTTAGCAAGACAACAATCAAATATTTTTGATTGAACAGTAGAATAAAGAAATATTGTATTTTCTTCGTATTACTGGAGCTACTTATTAAATGCACATTTAATTTATATTATTATTCCTAAAGATTTTAAGGAGAAAGATATTTTTGCAAAAAAAAATCGATAAATTTAGGAAGGATGTATGATTTATCAATATTTTTAATTAGGTATTACAGTAAGTTTGTTAAATCAAATGGAGTTAAAATTTAAAAATTCTTTTAGTAGGAAAAAAAAGAACTATTGAAGTTATCTTTGTAAATAGTATTCGATGTAATAGCTTCAACGTTAAACGTTGATTTTATTGAGCATGGAAAAATTCTGATGAAATTTTACAAACTTTACATGTTAAGTAATGTACTTTAGAATTCCTGCTAAGCCATTTTGGGTAAAGTATTTGCATGTATATTAGGTAGCGATGTTTACTTCATAATTCGCATAATAAATAGACCAATTTTTAAACATCAGGTTCTTAATATTAGTCATTTATTTAAACATTTCTTTGTTCTTAGAAATACAATAACATCAGATTGAATATTGATTCTTTATTAAGTCCTTCTAATTCCTTGCCAAAAGTGCCTTATTCTAAAAGAGTATACTGCAGCAAATTTCAGTTTTCGTTGGAAAATTTAACGCCAGCAAAATAAATAAATTCTTCTAATTCTAAGAACAGAAATGCAATAGTGGGTGATTGAAAATGAAATTGTGACTGCAAAATACAAATCGAGAGAAAAGAAACTTAAGGAACTCTCTTTCTGAAGCACTGCTTCTTCAATCCTCCCAGTTAAAAATATTGTTTTCAAAGTATCTACTGTTAAAGAGATGCTACAGAAAAAAAAAAACGCGTGAGGCATTCAACTCCATACGATTCTTTAATTCCCTTAAAGAAACGAATTGTGTTTTCTTACCCATCTTGCGGCTAAAAGGGACACATTTCTACTGCCAATGTAAATTCCTTGATCGTCATATTTTCCCACTAAAATATCAAGATTCCTAGACCAAACATATAGTTTGCAATATTCGTTTAAATTTTTTTTAAAATTTCACCGTCAGAGGGCTCTAAGAAACAAACAATTATCTCTTGAAACAAGAAAATAGGTTTCCTCCCCCAACCTGAGGTAAGAATCAAAAATCACTGTTTCCAATGCAAACTTCATAACATACAACTCATGAAATGATGAGCTGAAAAAAATTTGGTTTTTGCGATGAGTGGGATTCGAACCCACGTCTCCTGGAAACATGCCTGTTATGCTAACCACTACACCATCAATGGTTAACCTTTTTCTTAACTTAAGTGACGTTATAAACCTTCCGGAATTTATTTATTTGATTCGCACTAGTGGCGCCATCTATCCAGGAAGTGGACAACTCTGTTGCCTCATTAGAGATGGAATTAATATTTGTCACTTACGCTCAGGGCGTTAAATCAATAAACCATTAGTAAATAATCACAGGATAAGTACTTAGACATGGAACTCATGAAATGATGAGCCAAAAAACAGAGTTGTCCACTTTCTGGATAGATGGCGCCACTATTTCAAATAAATTCCGGAAGGTTTATAAGGTCACATAAGCTGAGAGAAGGTTAGTCATTGATGGTGTAGTGGTTAACATAACAGGCATGTTTCATGTGAGACGTGGTTTCGAATCCCACTCATGGCAAAACGAAATTTTTTTCAGCTCATCATTCACGATACATGTGACCTGGCCATTTAGCCCATGGTGTGCAAAAAAAGTGCCGCTCAGAGGTAAAGCAACCCAAAAGTGGAAGTGATAATATTTCATCCGTAGTTAACGATCCCAAAAAGAAATTTCTCATATATCGCTAAAAGCATAGAAGTTGCTAAAAAAAAAGACCGAGACAAGACCATATTTCTCTCCAGATTGAAATGAGGGCAGTGTTCCAGTAGTACATTTTGATGTGGCACTTAGCAGTTTTCACTCAGGACACACCCAACAGAGGTGTATGCTTCTAAATATAGTTGGAAAGGTAGATGTGTTATTTACAGATTTGAACCCACTACACACAAGGTATTTTACAGCCTGAATCATCTCCCCAACATCAACAGTTGATTCTTCTGGTCAATCAAGATTAAATTTTCATTTTAATTTTTATTGTTTAATATTGTACTGTTTTCTAACATTAAGTGAAATTACGTTTGAGACTTAATAAATGGCATATATATTACCTATTTTTATTCTGACCTATCTCCGCAAAATTCCCCGCCCTGCCCACGATCAGTAGGGGACACCGATGGGCTTGGAAAGGCCGCCGTCCGTCGGATGGGACGTTAAGCCGTGGCCCCGTGTGCGGGAGAGCCATACCCTGTGCATGTTAAAGGACACGCTCGATGGCCTTGACGGGAGGCTACCATCTGTCTCCCAACAGCTGTTCCAGTGGGTGCCCTCCCCCAACCTTCTCTGAGCCTTCGGGGTCCATGTGACCTGGCCATTTAGCCCATGGTGTGCAATAAAGTGCCGCTCACAGGTAAAACAACCCAACAACACAAAAAGAAAGAGCCATTCGCACAATAAAATCTACATATTTTTCATTAATTCCCATCAAAAGTCATTACTTTTTGATTAACTTTACTTTTGCAGTTAAGTGGTTTGTTTTCCTGTAGCGACTTGTGTGAAGGATTAATTTTTGTAAATGGTTGTGAGCAATGAAACAATTAAAAGGTGCTTGGAATGCATGGTTCCTAATACTTTCATAATCAAGTCATGTTATTTGTGATATCAATTTTTTTTTTCGCAATTGTTTTATTTTGATAATCTTTATTTACATTGCAATCTATGTTCTGTAAATAAACATTTAAAAGAAATACGTGCTGTGTCATTGGATTCTTTAAACTAGAGTTACATTTCACCGTATAACGCAGAATTATTCAAATATCGGTAAAGGGACCATATTCATCCGCGAAAAAAAAAATTATATCCCAAAGAGAATGTATAAAAAAAATTCTAAAAACAAAACAAAAAATTTAACAATTGAACCCACTAGCTCCTGACAACATTCCAGGTTCTCTAACACTTACGGGGCGGGGGTGGCTCAGTCGGTAGCGCGCCAGGCTCGTAATCTGTAGTTCCCAGGTTCGAGTCCCAGCTGGGTCAGCGTTGAGATTTATCTCCGCAAAATTCCCCGCCCTGCCCACGGTCAGTAGGGGACACCGATGGGCTTGGAAAGGCCGCCGTCCGTCGGATGGGACGTTAAGCCGTGGCCCCGTGTGCGGGAGAGCCATACCCTGTGCACGTTAAAGAACACGCTGGATGGCCTTGACGAGAGGCTACCATCTGTACCATCTACCAACCGCAGCTACTCCAGTGGGTCCCCTCCCTCAACCTTCTCTGAGCCTTCGGGGTCCATGTGACCTGGCCATTTAGCCCATGGTGTGCAAAAAAGTGCCGCTCAGAGGTAAAACAACCCAACCCAACTAACTCTTAGTTATCAGAAATCTAGTTCAACTCCGGATAACGGCAGACTGATTATTTGAACTAGGCTATGCAAACTTCATGACCTCCGTTACTCATATTTTTAATTTCAGTTTTTGAAGATCCCTTTCACACAAAACAAGTTTTTATTTTTGGCTTTATCCAATCCATTTCTATTTAAGATGAAATATCAATCTTTTTTAATTACCCTACATAGTTTTTTTCACTCATGTCATCCGTAAATAATGCTTGTTTGCTCATGTTCCTGCAAATCAAATCCGAGTTAACATCAATTTTTTTTTACCCGCCGTTTCATTCACTATGAGTGTTAATATCAATCATATAAATGAGGATATTCCCATCCGCAATGTTGCCGAGTGGTTAGCGCGCTTAGCTACTGATCTAAGGGACCTGGTTGCGAGCCCCGGATAAGTCATGGATGTTCGTGTCGTTTTCCTGCTGAGATCCCACCAACTTCGCAGACCTTCTACTATACATACATACAAAATCCTAATGCAGCCATGGGCTACGGAAGTCCAACCATGACTGTGTAATTTTCCAATCCAGACGTCTTTTCTGAGCTACTGCTGCTGCATTTGGCCACTCTAAGCCAATTCCACCAAGGTCCTGTTTGACATTGTCTGCCCATCTCTTCCTAGTGGCTAAACCAATGCAGTCTCTCTCTGCACAATACGTTGCTCAAAGAAAGTTGATGACTCCTTCTCACCTCATCATTACTTACAAAGTCAAACCACCCAATGCCCAAGATACTGCGTAAGCATCTAGAATCAAAGGCATCAAGTTTCTTGTTATCCTGATCACATACTATAGTGTATAAATTTTCAGACTCCTGTCGGACCTCTGTGGCAAGCAGCTGTTTGAGAGGGTATTTATTTTTTATTTAAAGTGCTCTAGCCCTACTCTGTGTATCATAAAGAACAAGCTGGATCGTCTTAACAGACGGCTTCCATCTGCCTCCTAACTTGGGTAACACCACATTTGATTAAAGTTAACTAAGTTAATTGAAGTTTTTTTTAAAATAAAGTTTAAAGTTAATGACCAAAAAAACAACTCGTTAAAAGTTAGGTCCAAAATATTAAGATTTATACTACAACCGAGTAAAAAAAAAACACTATTTTCAATATTATTAGAAAAAAGGACTTTATTTACAAAATCTGTTAAACATCAACTGCCGCACAAAATTTATCTGTGAATCGCCTCTCCACTTCCGAGAACATGGCCACTTCCATCCGAGAACATGGCCACTACTAAATAACCTCTCAATATGTGCAGAAAAGAATGGTAATGTACCTATAAAAGGTTTCTTAACAGCACCTGTCATCTTTCCAGTTGAAGTCGAATACTGAGTCCAGACTTTTCAGAAATCCACTGGACTGCTCTTAGGAGACAGATGGAAGCCTCCCATCAGACTAAATAACAACTAACACATTCGGGGCGGGGGTGGCTCAGTCGGTAGCGCGCCAGGCTCGTAATCTGTAGTTCCCAGGTTCGAGTCCCAGCTGGGTCAGCGTTGAGATTTATCTCCTCAAAATTCCCCGCCCTGCCCACGGTCAGTAGGGGACACCGAAGGGCTTGGAAAGGCCGCCGTCCGTCGGATGGGACGTTAAGCCGTGGCCCCGTGTGCGGGAGAGCCATACCCTGTGCACGTTAAAGAACACGCTGGATGGCCTTGACGGGAGGCTACCATCTGTCTCCCAACAGCTGTTCCAGTGGGTCCCCTCCCCCAACCTTCTCTGAGCCTTCGTGGTCCATGTGACCTGGCCATTTAGCCCATGGTGTGCAAAAAAGTGCCGCTCAGAGGTAAAACAATCCAACCTAACACATTCTTAAACGTGCAGAGTTGGAAAATTCGGAGTGACTTGGCAAAATCGTGGGGAGTTGGTAAAATTCAGATTAGATGTAAATATTTGGATTTTTTTCTGTAAAATTGTGGCGAGATGGCAAAATCTTGGGCAGTTGACAAAATTCGATTCCACTTGGTAAAATACGGGCGAGTTGTGAAAATGGGATTGTTTTTGTGAAATTAAGGAGAATTGCCAAAATCGAGAAAACATTTTCAAAATTTTTGGGGAGTTTGAAAAATTTGAAGTGACTTGGTAAATTCAGGAGAGATGTAAAAATTGGGATTGTTTTGCGAAATTAAGGAGAGGTGGTAAAATCGAGGCAAATGGTAAAATCTAAGGAAGTTGGCAAAACTGGAAACCACTTGAAAAAGTATAGGTGAGTTGTGAAAATTGGGGTTGTTTTTGTGAAATTAAGGAGAATTGAAAAAATCGAGAAAATTTGCCAAAATTTGAATCCATTTGGTAAAATATAGACGATTTGTGAAAATTGGGATTTATTTTGTGAAATTAAGGAGTGTTGGACAAATCGAGGAAACTTAACAAAATCTAGGGTAGTTGGCAAAATTCGAAACCACTTGGTAAAATACAGGGGAGTTGTGAAAATTGTGTCTTTTTTGTACAATTAGGGAGAGTTGATAAAATTCTAAGTGACTTGGCAAATTCAGGGAAGACGTAAAAATTGTGATTTTTTTTCTGTAAAAATATGGCAAATTGGCAAAATGTAGGGGAGTTGGCAAAATTTGAATCCACTCGATTAAATATAGGCGAGTTGGCAAAATTCGAACTTGGTGAAATATAGGCTAGGTGTGATAATTGGGATTGGGTTTGTGAAATTAAGGAGTTGACAAAATCGAGAAAACTTGGCAAAATATTGGGGAGTTTGAAAATGTTGAAGTGACTTGGCAAAAAGGATAGATGTATAGGATAGGTTTTGTGAAATTAAGGAGAGTTGGCTAAATCAAGGGAAAATTCACATTGACTTGCTACAATTTAGACAAGATGTAAATATTGGGATAATATCTGTGATCTGTAAAATTATGGCTAGTTGGCAAAATAGGAAGTCAAATGGCAAAATGCAAGAGAATTGTGAAAAATTGCCGTACCCCCCCCCCCCCACACACACACACACACACACACAACCATAGTCCTTCGCTACGCCCTGATATTACAGATTATTTAAATATTTTGAATAAATCCTTATAAGGAAAAGATCAAAACGTGTGCTATATTAATAATCATGTTACTGGGTTTAGAAACAAACTACAATAGTTGAAGTCAAATTTGCAGGAAAACAATTTAATTCATTTTGAAACTTGTAAAGAATTCTACGAAGAAATGAAGCAACTTCGTAAAACAGTTAATTTTGAAAAATTTGTTCCTAAATTAGATATCCTAATTGAAGATTTTAATAGAAGATTTTCTCAATTTGATGACCTTAAGCAAAGTTTAATTTATTCAGTAATCCATTAAATATTAATATTAGCACCGTAGATCCTAAATATCAAATGGAATTATGTGACCTTCAGGCCGACTCAATTATTGCATCTAATAGAGAAACTGGAATAGAATTGTTCAAACTTTTGCCTAAAGAAAAATAAACAAAAGTGAAAGATTTTGGACTCCAAATAATTTCTATGTTCGGAAGTACATATATCTGCGAGCGCGCATTTTCTGATATGAAATATATAAAATCAAGATACAGAAACTGCTTGAAAGACTCTGCACTTGAACATATACTTCGGCTCGCAACAATAAATATCGATATGGACGTAAAAGAAATTACTGCCCAACAACTACGGCCACAATGCTCCCATTAAATTTATTAAATATTTGATAAGGTTTAGAAAATTTTTATTGGTTTATTATTACTTATTATTTTTCGTATAAAAAAATAATTTTTGAGGTTTATTATCATTTATTAATTTTCGTATAAATAGAATAATTTTTTGAGGTGACGTGAACTGACTTTTCAATTACCTATCCTATTCTTTCTTTTTGGCCCGCGAAATATTGGCAAAGGAAAAAATGGCCTGCGGTCTTAGAGAAGTTGGACAGCATGATTTAAGTGAAATCGCCACCATCTTGTACAAATAGATTGTGATCAGAAGGTCCGGGCCTTAGGTTGTTGTTCAGTCGACAACTGGCTAGGCTCATAATCTGTAGTTCCAAGGTTTCGAGCTCAATTGTTACCGCTTGGAGGATTTTCTCCGATTACCCACGTTTTCACGGAGAGAAATAGAGCACCGCGGATTTTGGAAAGGCTTCCTTCCTCAGGATGGGACATTACGCCCTGGTGCCGTGCGGCCTGGTTTCCGTGCCGCACGGAACCAGGCCGCACGGAAATTTAACGTTGGTTCCGTTAAAGAACACGTTGGATGGCCTTGATGGGAGGTTATTATTTGAGTCACCTTCACTGAGCTCTTGAAACCCTTGTGAATTAGGTAATTAATCCATTTTGCGCAAAAAATAACCCCCCCCCCCAATTCAAGTCCTTTCAGTGTGTTCTCCAATATGGATAGGGTATGACTTAGCGTTCCATCCAAACAGAAATCGTCCTCTCCAAGTCCATTCTTATCCCTACCCTCACCGAGGGCCGAATCGGAGTTAGCGCAATCAATTTTTTATTATTATTTAAAATTAGCCCCTCAAAATTGGGGCTCGAACCTGAGAACGCACCTGGCGTTCCTCCCAGCTAAGACAACCACCGCCCCAAGAGTATTTGATGTTCAAAATAACTCCCGTTCCTATTTTTCATTGTCAACATTTTATAAAAAGTCTGTGGCAAAATAAAACTTGGTTTAAACATGAATATGATTTAAATGTAATCTGTGATCTGATTACATTAAATGTAATGTAATTTTAATTAAATGTAATCTGTGGGTTGTTTTACCTCTGAGCGGCACTTTTTTGCACATCATGGGCTAAATGGCCAGGTCACATGGACGCCGAAGGCTCAGAGAATGTTGGTGGAGGGGACCCTCTGGAACAGCTGTTGGAAGACAGATAGTAGTTCCCGTCAAGGTCATCCAGCGTGTTCTTTAACGTGCACAGGGTATGGCTCTCCCGCACACGGGGCCGTGGCTTAACATACCATCCGACGGACGGCGGCTTGTTCTAAGCCCATAGGGTTGCCCTACTGACCGTGGGCAGGGCGGGGAATTGATTGCGGAGATAAATCTCAACGCTGACCCAGCTGGGTCTCGAACTTGGGAACTACAGATTACGAGCCTGGCGCGCTACCGACTGAGCCATCCCCGCCCAAATGTAATCTGAAATTCAAAGAAATGAAATACAATCACTTAGCAGTGTACCAGTGAGTTAAACAAAGAGGATAAGGATGCCTTTTCCTCCTAAAAAATAAAGATGTGTTTTAATCTTTAAATGAGGACTCAACTGACTAGTGCTTGTAAGTGATCACCAATCACCAAGAGACTGCAGAAAGGATACTCAGCTGATAAATAAAATAAATAACCCTTCGAGCAGCTGCTTACCACAGAGCTCTAACAGGAGCCTGTCAGTTTGGTACGCCATAAAGAAGTTCTGCTGAAGTTGAATGTGATAGAGAAGTTCTGTTGAAGTTGAATTTGATAGAGAAGTTCTGCTGAAGTTGAATTTGATAGAGAAGTTCTGTTGAAGTTGAATTTGATAGAGAAGTTCTGTTGAAGTTGAATGTGATAGAGAAGTTCTGTTGAAGTTGAATGTGATAGAAAAGTTCTGTTGAAGGTGAATTTGATAGAGAGTTCTGCTGAAGTTGAATTTTATAGAGAAGTTCTGTTGAATTTGATAGAGAAGTTCTGTTGAATTTGATAGAGAAGTTCTGCTGAAGTTGAATTTGATAGAGAAGTTCTGCTGAAGTTGAATTTGATAGAGAAGTTCTGCTGAAGTTGAATTTGATAGAGAAGTTCTGCTGAAGTTGAATTTGATAGAGAAGTCCTGCTGAATTTGATAGAGAAGTTCTGCTGAAGTTGAATTTGATAGAGAAGTTCTGCTGAAGTTGAATTTGATAGAGAAGTTCTGTTGAAGTTGAATTTGATAGAGAAGTTCTGTTGAAGTTGAATGTGATAGAGAAGTTCTGTTGAAGTTGAATGTGATAGAGAAGTTCTGTTGAAGTTGAATTTGATAGAGAAGTTCTGCTGCAGTTGAATTTGATAGAGAAGTTCTGCTAAAGTTGAATTTGATAGAGAAGTTCTGTTGAAGTTGAATGTGATAGAGAAGTTCTGTTGAAGTTGAATTTGATAGAGAAGTTCTGCTGAAGTTGAATTTGACAGAGAAGTTCTGCTAAAGTTGAATTTGATAGAGTTCTGTTGAAGTTGAATGTGATAGAGAAGTTCTGTTGAAGTTGAATGTGATAGAGAAGTTCTGCTGAAGTTGAATTTGATAGAGAAGTTCTGCTGAAGTTGAATTTGATAGAGAAGTTCTGCTGAAGTTGAATTTGATAGAGAAGTTCTGTTGAAGTTGAACGTGATAGAGAAGTTCTGTTGAAGTTCTGCCCAGCAGAAAGACAACACAGACGTTCATGGGTCTCACCTGAACCTAGCTCCTTTGATCAGTAGTCAAGCGCGCTAACCGAAACCACACAGTTCGAAAAGGATTGATCATGAACAGAATAAAGGTAATGGAATAATAAAGTGCACTGAAATAATAAACGCATATTTTTTGAGGAATTTTTTTACACTTCTGTAGAAATGTGAGAAAAGAAAATGAAATATTTTAATAATAATGTGATGTTGTTTACCTTGTTATTAGAAACATGTTATTTTTTTCCCTCATGTCGGAGGAGTCTTATTCAAGAACAAGTGTTCTCAGGAAATATTTTCTCTTGGCAGCACTACCAGCCAGAAGAAACTTGTTGTATCCACATTAAAAATTAATTAAACGAAGTGCTGAATAGACTGACTTTTAAAGTAAGCTCATAAAAAAAATTTTTTTCGGGAATATAAAAGCCATTTTTTTAAATCATACAGTATTGCATCAGATATTCTGATGGCATTATTTCATCAGTGTTATTTGCTTCCACCGTTAGACATTGCACCAAATATTCCACGTAACAGATCCGTGTTCAGTTTTGATTTGGAATGCTGATGAGAAAAACATTCCGTTATTAGTGTGCTTGCCCACTGATCCAAGGAACCTGGGTTCGAGTCTCAAGTAAAACATGGATTTTGGTTACACGAAAATATTGTGCGCCGCTTGCAATGAAGAATCATTGCAAGCGGCGCACAATAGGTTAAATTGGTAAGTCAAAATGACCTCCAGATGGTTGGGACCTTTCACTCGCAAAGAAAATAAAATTTTATACAGATTAAAAACTGATACTATAAATCTAAACAAACAAAAATTTCAATTAAGACTTATAAATTCTCCAAACTGCTCAAAATGTAACCTATTAGAAAACACAAATCATGTATTGTTAAATTGTAGTTTATATGCCAAACAAAGAGAAATCATTTTCACTGAATTAACAGGGCTAGGATTACTAGATTTGAATATCCAAAATTTACTAAATCATCCCAAATATGAAACAAAAATTTTAATCTACAAACTAATTGACCCAAATATGAAACAAAAATTTTAATCTACAAACTAATTCTTAACTTTCTCATATCCACTCCATTATGGAATAGGATATAAAAAAATAAAAAAAAGAGAGTTTACTCAGGGAAATAAAAAAAAATAATAAATAAATAGATAGATAAATAAAAAAACATATAAAATACAATAAATAAAAGAAAGATCTAAAAAAAAGAAGAAAAGAGCTATAAAGAGAAAAAAGAGTTTAAAAAAATTTGTTTATAGTGATTACAATCACTTTTCTCAACATTTTATTGGGAAAGCCTGAACAAGGACATCCCATGTATCTTGTAACGTGATGATGATGATGATGAAGCTGGGGATCCACTAGACCAGGCATGGCCAACTGTTTTTGCCCCCGGGCCGGATTGGAAAAAAAATATTTTCACGGGCCGGACGAAATATTAAAATTATAAAATGTGAAGCAAAACACTTATTTCTTTAAGTAAACAAAATTTTATTATGAAATTTGTTTATGAATAATTGTAAGTAAATCAATACAACAAATTAACATAATAACTAATGCGACGTGTTGAGGCGGTTTGCATCGCTTATTATTTTTTTAAATATCTGGTTCTATACTTGTAGTAGCTATTCTTAACACAGCCTCCAAATGTAAATCATTCAATCTTGATCTTGTTGTACTTTTATTTAGATTCATTAAAGAAAAGGTTTGTTCACAAATATAAGTTGAGCTAAAGATTACTAAATACGTCTTGGCAAGTTTTTTTAAATTTCCATATTTTTCATTATTCAATTGCTTATAAAAATTACACAAATTTTCTTGCTCTTCTCGATATTTCTCATGTAATAATTCATCACATTGTATATTAATTATTTCTAATTGTATATCAACAGGAACGTCATCAACTTGTACAGAAAATGGATTTCGGATAATAGATAAAATTTTATAAATTTTTTTGAAGCAATCGAATCTCTGCTCGAAATCTGTCATTAGTGCAAGGATGTTTTTATTAAATGTTTTAAACTTTTCTTTTAAAATATTTAAAGATATGGTCTGTAACGTTGGAAAATGATCAAATTTACATTCAGCCAGATTTGTAGAAAAAAGGCTAAGCTTCATTTTAAAAGCTCTTAATTTCTGTATTAAATCATGAGCAAATAAATTTTTTCCTTGTAAACATGTGTTAAATTCGTTCAAATGTGTGAGAATATCCAAAGAAAATGCTAAATCACAAATCCAATTTGGATCTAATAATTCAGGAAAATCCTCATTTTCTTTAAGCATTAAAAATATTTTTATTTCCTCTTGAAGGTCCCACACACGTCTTAAAACTTTTCCCAAACTTAACCAACGGATTTTATTGTGATATAGTACATCTAAATGACTGGTATTTAGTTCTTCAAGGAGATCAATAAATTGCCTGTGATTTAATCCTTTTGATCGTAGGAAATTCACTAATTTCACAACTACATTTGTAACATGATCGATTTTTAAAATATTTTTGCATAGTGCGTGTTGATGAATAATGCAGTGTATGGGTATAATTTTATGATTTGGATCGATTTCGAAAATTTTATCTTCAATGTGTTTGATGAGCCCAATTTTTTTTTCGGATCATGTTTGGTGATCCATCTGTTGCAACATTCACCAATTTTTTCCAGTCAACATTGTACTCCAAAAGACATTTTTCAATCTCTCGGAAAAGATCTTCTCCCTTTGTTGTAAATTTCATCGGAACAATTGATAAAAGTTCTTCCGAAATTTGAAAATCTTCGGTGATAGCTCTGATAAAAATTAACAACTGAGCAGTATCTTTTACATCGCAACTTTCGTCCAGAGCTATTGCATAAAAATTGGCCGATTTTAAATTAGTTAATAACTGATTATTTATATTAGCATTTAAATTTTCTATTCTTCTAGCAATAGTTTGCCGAGACAGGCTTATATTTTCAAATTTATTTTTAACTTCTGGACACATCACATCGCAAACATCCAACATGCACTGTTTTACAAATTCTCCTTCAGCAAAAAGTTTTCCACATTGAGCAATACGTTTTGCTACTAAAAAACTTGCTTCAGTAACAGATTCTTGTAAGCGATTTTGCTTTAAAAATACATTTTGCTGTCGAGTCAATTTTACTACCAGATCTGTGGTTTGTTTTTTTCGGCTTTCTTCGTTTAAATTTTGTGCGTAACTTGCATGTTTGGTTTCAAAATGTCTTCTCAAGTTGTATTCTTTTAAAACTGCCACACTCGAGTTACAAATAAGACAAACTGCCTTATTATTGTACATTGCAAAAAAATATTTCCACCTCCATTCTTCATTAAATATACGGCATTCTAAATCTACTTTTCGTTTTTTGGAAGCCATCCCTGGAGTGAAAAAGTTTCTTAATATACAAAATTTTTAAAAACAAAAATAAAATAACATACCTTTTAATAATAAATTGCCTGACTTTGGGTTCTGCACAGCAAGCTCCGCCTAAAGAGTGGGGTTTCACATCAGTGGACTGAATTGTGCGGGCGCAGCACCTGCCTCTCGTTCCAGTCAACTCGCCTGCTGGCAACGTCGCTTGAGCATCAAACAGATCATATCGAGTACAGATGAGTATAAAAGTTTTAATTCTTTATAACGGAATCTTTTTTAAAAAACATAGAAGTATCGAGAATTCATTCGATTAATTACTAGAAGTTAAATGTTAATATTGAAAAATTGTTCGCGGGCCACATAAATTCATTACGCGGGCCGGATCCGGCCCGCGGGCCGTATGTTGGCCACTAGACAGCTGTTAAGAGACCTCCAGTCAAGGCAATCCAATGTGTTCTTTAACGTGCAGAGAATATGACTTCTCCCGCGAGTGTGTTCCAGAATACTAGACTGATTCACATATATTGGGACATAAGCTCGTGTCCACGGCGTTATGTCCCATTCGACAGACGGCGACCTTCCCAAATCCATCGGTGTCCCTTACTGACTGAGGTGAGAGTGGGGACTTTTGGAAAATAAATCTCGACACTGGCTGAGGTGGGATTTGAATCTGCACATTTCGAGCCTGGCGCACTACCAACTGAGCCACCCTCTCCGTAAGGCACGGATACTTATCTTTGCCTTTCTGCTGAAATCTCGAATACCTCACAGATCATCTCTATGGCGTATTAAACTGACAGGCTCCTATCAGATATCTGTAGAAAGGTATTTATTTATTATATTATTTATTTATTTATAATTATCCAGTCATCATTGATTGTGTACTGCCACCATTGATTGTATACTACCGACATACGTGTTTGGTTCAAAGGTTTTTATAATAAAATAATGAATGCAATAGGTTTCAATATATATCAAGCCCCCGACTAATACTATAAATGTTCTTGAAAATTCGTGTGTGGTGAAATTGTGTTCGGGCAACGAATTCTCATGAGAAATAATGTAAAATTGGTAAGTGTGTTCCAGAATACTAGACTGATTCACGTGTTTTTAATTTGACTCATTTGTAATGACTATATTTTGGTTAATGCATGGTGGTTTTTTTTTTGCATATATTATTTATATGTAACTTATTTTCACAGGAAAGAGCAAATGATTAAAATAGTAACAAAGCATGACTAAAAATGCTTGTCGAGTAACGAAGATTGAAAATGGGAAATTGATTATAAAAATTAACAAATAATGAAGATGACTAACTGCATGTTTACAAGCATTTTAACGCACATCTGACATCGTTAACCAATCAGCTAAATTTGTATATATGTACATTTTTAAGTGATAATTAAAATGCTCTTTATTAAATATATAATTCATATAACAACACATAATTATTATTAAATAGGAAATATTTAATATAATTATTCCGTTATTAAATTAATATTATTTTTCCGTTATTAAAACGGAATTTTTCCGTTTTAATAACGGAAAAATTCTATATCCGTTATAAAGAATTAAAATATATTAATATTTATATAAATAAATATTAATATATTTTATTATAATTATATAATAATAAAACATAACAAATTACCTCATATATGTATATATAAGGTACTGTATGTTTTCCTTAAAAATATAGCTCATGAGAAATATAGCTCATTCCTTAAAAATATAGCGCATGAGAAATATAGCTCATTCCTTAAAAATGTAGCTCACTGTATAGTGATTAATTGCAAATGTGAGAAGTAGTGGTGATATCGTATTTAATCGAACGATATTTATATTTTTATTTATATATACTAATACTATTATTTTTTATATTTTTTATTTCAATTATTGAAATATTTTGGTAAATGCACAGAAATTGTTTTATGGGGGCACTTGAGAACCACTGCACCTAGTAGTAGTAGCAATCGAATCTTGAGAAACTTCTGTCGCTATTGAAATAGCAAACTTTCCAAGTTGATCATTTTTGAATCGTGCAGAGTAGAAATTTAGGTCAGAAAAAAAACCCCACTTTTTCTTCTTTTCTTAGTTGGTTTTAGAAGATTGTCTAATAGTCTAATAGCTTCTCAGCCACTGTTAGAACATTCCTTTGGCTCTAGCATTGGCTCTAGGGTCCGGTGAGTTGCACCACTTACATTCCCTCCTGCACGGAGCACCCTGAGGTCACAACCCATTGTGTCACGTGTGCTGCTGACCAGGCAAAATTACCGTTCTCCTGTTGACTTCGACCTTCGACCTAGAATGCCCAAAGCTCCCCCTCCCCCCCGGCTTTAACCGACCAAATGTCCGTTGCTCTCTGATTGGCTGGGGTTGTAACCCAGTTCTTCTGGCATTCCGATTTAACCCATCTCGTCCTTGAGAATTGTTTACTTGCTCGCATAAACATCTGTGCCTTGGACAACCATCAATTCCAGTATTCAGGTAAGCTTTCTAAACAAATACTTGCTTTGAGTTATAAATTGTTATTTCAATGCTCTCTTCTAATTTCATTTAACCCTTCAGACCTGGTGTACATTACTTTTTAGAATTTTTTTAATCACAGGAAGAGTTGCAAAGTGTAACCAATATTTAGTAAACTGGAAATTGATGAGATCTGTGGATGCAATCAAAAAATCGTACCATAACATTGACGATAACTGTGACTGACACGCTAAAAAAATTGATTTGTTAAATTCCACAGGAAACGACAGGAACTGTTTTGCTACATTTCACATGTATCGTTCATTTGATGTATTTTATCATGACAAAGTGCATTTAAATCATACTACTTTCATAGATTTTAGACTTTTGTAACTTTTGGAATAGTTGGTACGTTATAATGTACAAGCCGAGCTTCAAAGAAATGATGTTAAAAATTATTATTATTTATATATGTTCTTGTTCTTTTGGTCATCATAATAATTTAAAAGGAGATATTTTGTTAGAATTGGTGTGCAGTGGCCAGATGCAGTAGATGTAGCTCAGGATAGACTTGCTTGGAGAACTAAATTGCACGGTCTGGTTGGACCTCCGTAGCCCATGGCTGCTTGAGGATGATGATGATGATGATTTTTCTTTGCGAAAAAAAAATAATGTCTGAAGGAGTTAAATTAGTGTATTAGGAAAATTGTCACTGTGAAGGGTGAGGAAAAGGAAAAACTTTTGAGAGATGAATCAAAAAATTGTTTTTTGTTATATACTTTCCAAAAGGTCAGTCCTTACTTTGCTTAGAGTCATGATGGAAGGAAACTGTATGTCAAACTGGGTAATAATAGTTCTTACCCTTTTATGAAAAATTCCTATCCCTCTTTTATGCTGGACTTTTTTGGTAGGGGCAAGGTCAGGGAAGGTTGGTAGAGGGGAAAACTTCATATTGCTTAAAGCGATGATGAGAGGAAGCTGTATAATAAATTCGGCGATCCTACCTTTTATCGTTTAGGAGAAATTACCTGGTGTTTGCCGCTGTGTGTGGGGGGGATTTTTGTGGAGAGGGAACTAAAATGGGAGTTCAAATCCCAACGTTTTTTAATCTACTTTGAGGGGAAGTTGTATACCGAATTCGGTAATCGTAGCTTTTATCGTTTAAGAGAAATCTATCTCAGTTTTTTCTAAAAAAAATTCGGAACTTAGAAGTAACCGTTTTTTGAAGGGGAAAGGAATATTGAGGGTGAAACTCTTTCATTATTTTAAGTAGCGGTTTGAGGAAACTCTGTACTGAATATGGTGGTTCAACCTCTTACCTTTTGGGAGGGGAAAATTTTTTCGTTGACGAAATATTTTAAGGGTTCTAACCCTTATATTGTTCTAAGTTATGAGTAGATAAAGTTGTGTTATTAATTTGACGATTGTAGCTCTTATCACTTTTCCAAGGGGGTGGGGTTAATGTTCTGAGGGAAGAAAGCTTTTGGGGGTCTTTATACAAGTTTGGCAGTTCTAGCTCTTAACTGTTTAGAAAAGGTGTTTACTACTTTTTGCGGGTGGGATGAATTTTTTTCGGGGGGAAGAAAATATTTTGAGAGTCCTAATCCTTACACTGATATCGATTAGAGGAAGCAGCATACTGAGTTTGTCGGTTTTAGCTTTTACCATTTAGAAGCAGTTCCTACCAGTTTTTAAATGGGGAAATGTTTTTTGGGTGGGACGATAAAGTTTGGGGATAAGAACCCTTACGTTGATAATATATTTTACGATTAGAGGAAGCAGCATACTGAGTTTGGCGGTTTTAGCTTTTACAATTTGGAAGCAGTTGCCACCACTTTTTAAATGGGGGCTGTAATTTTTTTTGGGGGGGGGAGAAAAACGTTTAGAATCCGAACCCTTAAATTAGTCTAGGTTACGATTAGAGCAACTGGTATGCTGAGTTTACTTCTAATTGAAGCACTAGAACTGCCAGTTCCTAGGGTCGGGGTGGCTCAGTCGGTAGCGCGCCAGACTCGTAATCTGTAGTTCCCAGGTTCGAGTCCCAGCTGGGTCAGTGTTGAGATTTATCTCCGCAAAATTCCCTGCCCACGGTCAGTAGGGGACACCGATGGGCTTGAAAAGTCCGCCGTCCGTCGGATGGGACGTTAAGCCGTGGCCCCGTGTGCTGGAGAGCCATACCCTGTGCACGTTAAAAACAGGCTGGATGGCCTTGACGGGAGGCTACCATCTGTCTCCCAACAGCTGTTCCAGTGGGTCCCCTCCCCCAACCTTCTCTGAGCCTTCGGGGTCCATGTGACCTGGCCATTTAGCCCATGGTGTGCAAGTGCAGGTAAAACAACCCAACCCAAAGCCAGTTCCTATCACTTTTGAAAAGAGTAAGGAGGGGACTTTTTTTTTTGAAGGGAGGAAAATTTTTTCGGATCCTGTAAACAGAAAGACAAGCAAACTCTCTCAGATATTTAGAGATTCTTTTATTGTCTGGTATTTAGAAGTGCTCAAATGTAATTCACAAGCATAAAACTGTAAAATATTGGTTATAGAAAAAAAACAGGGACTATTTATTGATGGCCTAAAATTGATTAATATGTATATCAATGATAAGAATATATTTAAAATTAGTAAAGAACAATTCACGAAAAAAGCTGACATAAGAGAATTTAGTATTAAGAAACATATCATGGGTCCATTCGTGTTGCAAAACAGAGCATGACAGACGAAGAGTTAAAAATAAAATTATTAAAATTCAGACTTTTTCCTGACTTGCGTTTTTTTACCTTTGCTCTAGGAATAAACAAATTAAACAAAATTTTCACAAGTAATGGGACACTTTCATATTATGTGAATGGAAAGCTATGTTGAAAGTTCCTTTAACCATGAAATAAAGCCCTTTTAGCAAAATGTTGCAAGAAATTAAAAAAATTCACCCAATTATGATTTTGAACAATATTTACAGATGAAAGAGTTTTCGAAGCTGAAACATTTAATAACAGTTAGAATTACTCGTAAGAATTTGCATTAAAGGTTTATACGGTTTAGAATTTTTAGTTTCCATCAATTTTGAAAATACTTAGGGCAGGAGTCTCACTGCTGTCAAAAAATTCAGTTTCAATATCTATTAAAGGAATGTTGCTTAAAATTGAGATTTGGATAAATTTAAATAAGATCTATAAGTTATCGTCTTTTGCATTTCTCTGTAAAAAATCTTATTTTCAAAGAGGTTCTCTATTCACAAAAATGAATACAAAATCTCCCAGTACCTTCCTTAGAAAGAATTAGAAAAAAAAAACCTAATACGTTTGATAGCATGTATATTTTCGTAATTCGCATTCTTTTCAAACTTCACTTCGATTGTGAGGAGAGAGAGTGCTTTAAAGAGACAGCCATTGCTCTTTATATCATGGATACTTGCAACTATTTTATTACTCCTTCTAAGAACTAAACTGGGGTTGTTTTACCTCTGAGCGGCACTTTTTTGCACACAATGGGCTAAATGGCCAGGTCACATGGATCCCGAAGGCTCAGAGAAGGTTGGGGGAGGGGACCCACTGGAATAGCTATTGGGAGACAAATGGTAGCCTCCCGTCAAGGCCATCCAGCTGTTCTTTAACGTGCACAGGGTATGACTCTCCCGCACACGGGGCCACGGCTTAACGTCCCATCCGACGGACGGCGGCCTTTTCAAGCCCATCGGTGTCTTCTACTGACCGTGGGCAGGGCGGGGAATTTTGCGGAGATAAATCTCAACGCTGACCCAGCTGGGACTCGAACCTGGGAACTACAGATTACGAGCCTGGCGCGCTACCGACTGAGCCACCCCCGCCCCAGAACTGAACTGTCATAATATAGATGCTGCATAAACAAATCGTAAAATATAAATGATGACATATATAATGATGATGTTGGTGGCCCTTTCCAAGTGCATAACCTTCCTAATGGAAATATACTATAACATATACTTATGGAAACATACTATAATATATACAGTGGACCTTCGTTATAGCGCTGCTCGCTATACCGCGCACTCGGTTATAGCGCGGGCGATGTTCGCGATAAGTTCAAACATGTTTATACAGGTCCGTGCGGCGTTAGTGAGTATCGCATTTTATTGTTACTGCGTATTGAGTAATTGTGTATGTATTGAGTTCCTGCATGTATTTTGAATAGTGTTTAATTATTGTATGCATGATGAGTAAAAGAAAAGCTTACAGTGTGAAATTTATTGTGTCGCCACCGCGCCGCTCGGTATAACGCGGTTCACCTCATAACGCGGGTGTTGTTTCCCGCCCGACATGCGCGTTATATCGGGGGTCCACTGTACTTATGGAACCCCCCCGATAGGGGACCACCTTGTCGTGGTGGGGGGGCCTAGGGCCCAGTAACCCGGCTGAAGGCTGTGCCGACCGGATTGGTCCCCCGGTTGGACATGGCTAAGGCCAACCGAGGTTGAAGATGCTGCTGGCCGGCTTGATTGCCGGTCGGATGGTGACGGCGTCGGAGACCTCACCTCTCAGGAGACCTGTGTGGTCTGTTCGACGGCTCTGCCGAAAGGTCTGAGCCCGCCTTGTAGGCACGAGCTGTCCAAAAAGTCTGGGTCTTACTAAGAGTCTCCACCCCGGGTGCCGATCGAGCTTGGATCTATATATCCTTGCACATTTGCAAACCGGGGAATAGATTAAAGTAAGGTTTCTTCCGGTGGTCAGCTTTCCTTCTATAGGACTGCTGCCATGTGAGGCTGGGGTTGAGGTGCGCCTATAGGGCGTATTCCTTGCCCCCGGCTCTAGATGGTCATGGCTCTTCATAACCAGGTAGTGCTGTACAAGCGGAACCGGGAATTGCCGTGGTTGCATAACATCGCAACAAGAGATTCATTGTACTTATGGAAATATCCTATATTATATATACTTATGGAAATATCCCATATTATATATACTTATGGAAATATACTACGCATGTATTTATGGAAATACTATTATACGTATATACTTATGGAAATATACTATTATACGTATATACTTATGGAAATATACTATTATACGTATATACTTATGGAAATATACTATTATACGTATATACTTATGGAAATATACTATTATACGTATATACTTATGGAAATATACTATTATACGTATATACTTATGGAAATATACTATAATACTATAATATATACTTATGGAATTATACTATATGATAAATGGAAATATACTATATGGAATATATACTATAGATATCTATGTTTTGAAACACATACTAATAGACGACATGGGAGGCTTCGGCGCCCATCTTCAATTGTGTCGTGCCATGGCGCTCCGGGGGATCGCCCGCTCTGCCCGCCCCTTGCGCCAACTCTGACATTTCCTCCTTCGTTTTAGAGTTTGAGGTCCTTAAAACATTTCTCGAAAAACGCATAAGTTTAATAATTTTTTCTTCTATTACCCTTACCAGCATACCCGAGGGGGAGGGGGCGATTTCTTTCAGCGTTGAGTCATCAACAGACTTTTTGATTTTGGAGATAAATTAAAAATTTCTTTTGGCTTCGATAGATATCGATGAAATATTGGATTTCACATTTTCCGAATATCCCAAAAGTTCTAACAACACCCTCTAGCGATGGAAAATTTTCCAAATGTCAAAACTTTTAACGAACATTGCGAACGATCAATTTGTACTAGATATTTAAAATTGTGGTAGCGGAGTGTGACAGTCAAGAGGTTTGTAATCACAGCAATGATTTACCCGCTTACTTTCTGGGGGGGGGGGGGGCCTCAGTCGGTAGCGCGCCAGGCTCGTAATCTGTAGTTCCCAGGTTCGAGTCCCAGCTGGGGCAGCGTTGAGATTTATCTCCGCAAAATTCCCCGCCCTGCCCACGGTCAGTAGGGGACACTGATGGACTTGGAAAGGCAGCCGTCCGTCGGATGGGACGTTAAGCCGTGGCCCCGTGTGTGGGAGAGCCATACCCTGGGCACGTTAAAGAACACGCTGGATGGCCTTGACGGGAGGCTACCATCTGTCTCCCAACAGCTGTTCCAGTGGGTCCCCTCCCCCAAACTTCTCTGAGCCTTCGGGGTCCATGTGACCTGGCCATTTAGCCCATGGTGTGCAAAAAAGTGCCCGCCATCCTTCGCATGGAATGTTAAGGCGTGGGCCCATGTGCATGAGAGCCATATCCTGTTCACGTTATAGAATAGGTTGAATGATCTTGACTGAAACCTCCATCTTTCTCCCGCAGCTGTCCAGTGAGTTCCTTTCCTCAACTTTCATCCTTTGGGACCCTTGTGACCTACTCATTTCTCCCATTATGTGCAGGAGCGGGAGGGGGGTGGCTCAGTCGGTAGCGCGCCAGGCTCGTAATCTGTAGTTCCCAGGTTCGAGTCTCAGCTGGGTCAGCGTTGAGATTTATCTCCGTAAAACTCCCCGGCCTGCCCACGGTCAGTAGGGACACTGATGGGCTTGGATAAGGCCACCGTCCGTCGGATGGGACGTAAAGCCGTGGCCCTGTGTGCAGGAGAGCCATACCCTGTGCACATTAAAGAACATGCTGGATGGCCTTGACGGGAGGCTACCATCTGTCTCCCAACAGCTATTCCAGTGAGTCCCCTCCCCAAACCTTCTCTGAGCCTTCGGGGTCCATGTGACCTGGCCATTTAGCCCATTGTGTGCAAAAAAGTGCCGCTCAGAGGTAAAACAACCTAACCCATTATGTGCTAAATGATGACCCTCAGAGGTAAAGCATCCCAACCCAATTATAAAAATACTTGTTGTGATTGTTATGACAGATTTAGAATGTTCTTATACTGACAGGCTCCTGTCAGACCTCTGTGGCAAGCAGCTGCTTGAGGGGGTATTTATTTATTATATTTTTTATTTTGTGAAATAGTAAAAACTATTTATTGAAAAGCTACATTTCATAAAATGAATTTACTCCCTTTTTCTCCTTTCAGCGCTTGAAATGTCCATCAAGATACGAGGAACTTAAGAAGCACTTCCTTTTATCCTCATTGCACCCGGATTGCTCGAAAGAACTGGAAACGAAAAAGGAAAATTCCCGAAAGGTGATCCAACTGAAAGAAATGGATCCATGCTTAAGCGTAGAAAGTGAAGGTGAATGTAAAACTTGTCAGTCACTGAATCCCAAAATCTCTCCTTTTCATTTCCTCGTCACTAGAATTTCTCTAGCCACTTTAGCATTAACAGCTTTCTTCATTGCAAAATATGCTGGCTCTTACTATATGAGAATAGACTTTCCATATGCCATTCTCCTATTTCTTTTTGGACTGCTGTTGAGCTATCTGTGTGGCCTCCTCCTGGAACGCAAACGTCACATCTCTGCTAACATACCACCTTTGGATGCATCCCAAATATGGGATGAAGAAACTTTGAAAAACGTGAAAATCTACTTGCACGTAGAAAACCACACCTTGGTGCCCATTACTCTCTTTGTCTACGTCTTCCTATTCTCTGCAGCAATGCAAATCAGTTTCTCCAGCACCGCAGACCACTTCAGTCTATGTAGATTCTTATTTTTGGTGATAATAAGTTTTCTACGTTCCAAGATAAGCCCTTCCAGTACAGCTTATATCGTGAACCTGAAGCATTCAAAGATTTTCTGGGTCACTAGTGAATGTACCAAAGATTCTGAGAGTGAAAATGGAGATTACCAGTTGTGGTTGTATGCGACATACCGGTCTCCACGTTGGTGGTGTGAAATGACTGTGCACGACGTACTGCACTTTACAGATCTTGAACCTCCAAGAAATCGAATTGCTCTCGTCAGATTAACCCAGCATAAAATAACTGAAATTGAAAACGTCGTGAAAAACAAGAATCACAAACCCCTCTTCCAGGGCTGTCCTAAAGTTCATATTGACTTTCTCGTTCCTGTTGCATTGACGATGTTGGTTTTAGAAGAGGCTGTGAGGAAAATAATCGAAATCTCATCCTTTACGATTTTGTTCCAACCTGTCTATTTCGTTTTAGCAGCAATAATGATCTACCGACTTCTGAAGAAATACAAAGAACTCGAAATCTTCTGGGGCCAGTGGCAAATCGTTATATTTATGTCGTTTTTGGCCCTATATGTAATAGTGGACATTATCGAAGGACCCGTTCATTCGCGGAACCCATTTTCATTCGCAAGTTTTGACACTTTCTTCTGCTGTCTTATTCTGAGGATGCTAATAGTTTCTTCAAAAGGAACAAAAGTGATTGATTCTTTGCCATTGGTGAGTTTTATCATTTAATTCTTTTATTGAAAGTTCGGTAATATTATTCTTATTTAGTAACAGCATTTCTTTCTTGATTTTTGAAACATTTTGAGCATAAAGCTGGTTAATCGAGAGACTTAAGGACATTACTTGATTGGGTTGGGTTGTTTTACCTCTGAGCGGCACTTTTTTGCACACCATGGGCTAAATGGCCAGGTCACATGGACCTCAAAGGCTCAGAGAAGGTTGGGGGAGGGGAGGGGACCCACTGGAACAGCTGTTGGGAGACCGATGCTAGCCTCCCGTCTAGGCCATCCAGCGTGTTCTTTAACGTGCACAGGGTATGGCTCTCCCGCACACGGGGCCACGGCTTAACGTCCCATCCGACGGACGGCGGCCTTTCCAAGCCCATCGGTGTCCCCTACTGACCGTGGGCAGGGCGGGGAATTTTGCGGAGATAAATCTCAACGCTGACCCAGCTGGGACTCGAACCTGGGAACTACAGATTACGAGCCTGGCGCGCTACCGATTAACCCACCCCCGCCCCACTTGATTGGAAGGCGAATTTTGAACATGAGTATTACAGAAGAACTGCCGATTCGTGTTTATCTCCATTTATTTGTGAACCTTTTATATTGTTTTCCAGTCGGGATAAATGCCAGTACCAATACGATTTTTTTAATCTTTTTTAAATAATAATTAAATATTTATTCTTTCATCATAATAGCCCACCGTAGTCTAGTGGTTTAGCGGATCTAATTACTCAGCCAGGGGGCTTGTCCGCGTGTAAAGAGCGGTTCGCATGTGGCAAGCAGCTGCTTGAGAGGGTATTTATTTTATTATTTTTATGAGATATATGTTTATATTTTAATTTTCATCATCCTATCCATGTGCCGAAGTCAAATAACAACAAACAAACAAAAACATTTTCAACTGATTGAATTGAATTATAGACAAAAAGAATTTTAAACTCGCACATTTTCCATAAATATTTTTTGTGATTTCGGAATTTAAAATAGTTATTTTCTTTTACTTTGTTTCTTTTTTTTTTCTCGTAATTTAATATTAAATGTGTCATCAAAGAAAGTCTCTAGTATATTATTGAATATATATATAAATCTGACTAACAGATATTTAAATAATTAAATCTCTCTTAAATCTATTATATTTTTTTGCTATTGCCTATTCAATTTGTTAAATAAGATAGATTGTTCTCTCGTTTGTATATCTTAGTTTATGTAATTTTCTGCAGTCAACCTTGACTTGTCACAAATGTATATTGTTTAAGGATGTTCCATCTAAAAATATCATCTTAAAACAAACCCAAATATTTTATCTTGTTTTTAAATTTTTACCCTGCGTATCTTATTAAAATGGAATTCTCTACCCCAAGCGGGTAAATAAAAAGTAGGTTTCGAAAATAGAAAAGTATTCAGGCACGGATCTAAAAAAAAGAACAAAAGAGGAAGCGATTCAATCGAGACGGGAAAAAAGGTTGGGACAAGATACTGGATTTTCCTTGCAATATAAAATTTGTTCCACAGTTTTAAAAATCTTTAAAACATTTCTTGAAAAAAATTCTTGACATTCTCATAGTGTGGGGTAGAGAGGATTACGATCCTCTTATCCCTCTCCCCTAGATCCGGACATAATGGTATGTATTTATACAAATGTAAAAAATATTGGATATTTATGGAAAGGGTTGGGTTGTTTTACCTCTGAGCGGCACTTTTTTGCACACCATGGGCTAAATGGCCAGGTCACATGGACCCCGAAAGCTCAGAGAAGGTTGGGGGAGGGGACCCACTGGAACAGCTGTTGGGAGACAGATGGTAGCCTCCCGTCAAGTCATCCAGCGTGTTCTTTAACGTGCACAGGGTATGGCTCTCCCGCACACGGGGCCACGGCTTAACGTCCCATCCGACGGACGGCGGCCTTTCCAAGCCCATCGGTGTCCCCTACTGACCATGGGCAGGGCGAGGAGTTTTGCGGAGATAAATCTCAACGCTGACCCAACTGGGACTCAACCTGGGAACTACAGATTACGAGCCTGGCGCGCTACCGACTGAGCCACCCCCGCCCCTGTGGAAAGGGTACCTTATGACCTGTCGGGTTTAAAGTCATGCAAATCGAAAATATCCATTATGGCATTTGCTGGATTGTAGCCTGGTGGGACAGGGCTGGCGCAACAGTAAATATGATACAGGGCGAAAAGAAATTTCGGCGTCCACCCCCCCCCCCCCCCACTTTCCAAAAAAAAACTTTAATTATAAAGAAATTGATTAAATCTATAATACAAAATCATTGTCTTTTATATTATAAAAATATGTTTTCTACGGAGTCTGGATTTACACTTCAACGCCCCTAGGCACAAAAAGCGGGAAGATGCAATTATATGTACTTGTAAAATTGGTTAAACAATCTGTTTTGTAAAGACATTTTGTTTTTATTGATCTGTTTACCTCTTTACCTTACGGTATCAGAATGGAGCACAGACTTCGTGTCTTCAAAAGCAAAATTCACAATGAAATCTCATTCTACTAACTTAGCCATTACATTTTAGTAGTTTTCTTTGCTCGATTTTGTCAAATGTATTTTTTGCCTTAGAAACTATATTTGGTTTACCTTGTAGTTACTGCTATTGCTAAAATCTAAGACTTTTATTTCTATCTGGAATCTGGACGAGTACATGATCCTTGTTTCCAGCTTTCTTTCATTTTTTGCACTTGTTTATCTTGTTTGTTCATTATGTATATGTTTTGTATAAAAATAAATATTCTCTCAAGCAGCTACTTGCCGCAGGGGTCAGGAGCCTGTCAGTTTATACTGCTGAGTACAGCGGGTACTCAGCAAGAAAACAACCATGCCTTACACGGGGCTCGAACACAGATCCCTTAGATCAGGATCCAAGGCGCGTTAACCATTCGGTCACCTGAGGGCTGGTGTTTTGCATATTTCTTTGAATTATTTCAATAAAAAAAAGTAATATTTTTTACGTTTACATCCATGAAAATAGATAATTGCATATATTTTGTAACAGTTTTGCTACCAAATACTACAAAATTAAAGAAATATTATATACAGCATATAACATAGTATTCAATATGCAATCGACGAAAGTTTAATCCTCGGTCCTTCGGTTAGACCCAGACGGTTTTGTATCATTAATATTTTCTAAACGATCAGTACCTTTCAGCCTACTCCTTTACTAGACCTGAGGCGGGGGTGGTTCAATCAGTAGCTCGCGAGGCTCGTAATCTGCAGTTCCAAGGTTCGAATCCCAGCTGGGCCATCGTTGAGATATATCTCCGTAGTAGTGGGACACCGATGGGCTTAGAAAGGCCGCCACCCGTCGGATGGGACGTTAAACCGTGGCCCCATATGCGGGAGAGCCGTACCCTGTGCATGTTAAAGAACACACTGGATGACCTTGGCGGGCGATTGTCTCCTAACAGCTGTTCCCATGGGTCTCCTCCCCCAACCTTCTCTGATCCTTCGGGCACCTTGTGACCTGTCCCTTTAGACCATTATGTGAAAAAGTGCCGCTCAGAGGTAAAACAAACGAATTAAAGAGAAACACAAATCAACATAGTGTTGCTATTTACTTCCTAATGGAACTTTATTTTATATATAAAAAAATAATTAGGGTAATGGATGTTATCAGTTTAAGGGAAGGCGCAAATTTCAAAAAACCCCAAAACTCCTAAGAATGTAGTTCTATTTCACAAATGAGTTGAAAAAAATTGGAAATATTTTCTCATTTATAAATTTTTTGTTTAGTCTTTTATAACTTTCTTTTACAGGATGATGATTATTTCAAAATCTTTAAGGACGATCTATATTTCTACAGAGAAGAGCGCAGATTAGAAGCACTTTCCTTGCAAAATCAAGTCTTCTCAAGAGCTACCTGATCCATGTTCAATGGAATTCGTTAGCAGAATTTTCCAGATTGCAAGCAAATAACAGAAAAATCACCAAAATTTTGGACTTTTATGATGCGAGGTACTCTATATACAGTATTCCATTGTATGCTTTAACTAGTTCTTTCGTAAAACTGTTTCTTGTACTACTGTTTAGCGAAATAGGATGTCCACACACAATAGGAACTTTTATAAAATACCATAGAAAAATCAAAGTTTTTTCTTCTTTATTCAGGTTTTCCATAGTTACTTTTTCTCTTTTCAATAGCAATATAAGGAACTAGAGAAGAGTTCAATTTTTTTTCGCCCAGAAATAGACTGCGGTCCTGCTCAATATAGAACCATTTAGATAATTACAGAGACCAAACCATTATGACAGTTACCGAGCTTCAAGAGCGAACCAGTTTGATAATTACTGGCTCAGAGACTAACGGCAAAAGTTTTCTGCGAAAACCTTAAACATATATCTTCCTGTTGCTTTTCGCTCGACATTTGTCGGTTTGTCAAAACAGTTGTTCCACCATATCTTTCGAATGCGCTGGAGAAACTTAACGACTTGTGTCAAATGAAAGCTTGTAACGCGGCAGTATCATAGGCTATAAAAACGGAAAAGTTTTCCCGTTTTATACTACCTTTAAACGTTTTTCCTCTCCTAAAAAAAAAGAGATATTAAAGTCTTTCTTTTACTCTATCGTCAGAACGCGAGAGCCTACAATTAAAAGTTGTCAAATGAAAGCTCACATGACCATAACCTATTTCGAAAATGCTTCCCTCATCCCATTCTCAAAGGTTGGGGGGGGGGGGGGGTTCACCTTTAAGAGATCTCAAATTAAAGCTTGCGATGTCTCCAATGTTATGTTCTACCTCAAACAAGACTCCAAAGGGGAGAAAAGCTGGTCTATGTTTACGGGTCATATCAAATGAAAGTTGTCGCCGATGGGCAGGTTTCTAGTGACAAAGAAAGAAAGAAAAAACGTTTAATTTATTTATATTATAAAATAAACCTATCGATGGTGCAATCAGTCGAAGAGTTCATGTTCACTTCAAAAGGAAGACAGGGCGCCGGCAATCTAGTTGTATAGGTAAATCGTCGCTCATCTTCCATTGAAGCCAATATGAACTCTGCGACTTATTGCACCATCGATAGCTTTAGGTTTATTTTCTACTTTTTTGAGGACACATACAGTAAGACACGTATTTATTACTTTTAATTTATTTGTAAAATAAAATTCATGCCGTTAAACTTTAATTCTTCGCAAAATTTATTCCATGCAGGGGGTTAAAACCAAGGTAATTTTAGATTTTAATTTAAATGTTCAAGTGGCTTGATTGTTCAATAGGCTGTTAAAAAATTATTATGCGAAGGTAACACTTGAATTTATTTAAAGTTTTTACATTCAAACTAAAAGTTCTTGGGTAACCTTGTGAACTCTAAAATAAGATCAAAAGTACTAAGAAATGTGTTCCCAGGTTCGAGTCCCAGCTGGATCAGCGTTGAGATTTGTCTCCGCAAAATTCCCCGCCCTGCGCACGGTCAGTAGGGGACACCGATGGGCTTGGAAAGGCCACCGTCCGTGGGATGTTAAGCCGTGGCCCTGTGCGGGAGAGCCATACCCTGTGCACCTTAAAAAACACGCTGGATGGCCTTGACGGAGGCTACCATCTGTCTCCCAACAGCTGTTCCAGTGGGTCCCCTCCCCCAACCTTCTGAGCCTTCGGGGTCCATGTGACCTGGCCATTTAGCCCATTGTGTGCAAAAAAGTGCCGCTCAGAGGTAAAAACCCAACTAAGAAATGTCAAAGGAAGCAGATCTATCTTTAAAAAATAACGATGGCATAAGTTACACCAATTTCAGAAAAACTAAATCTCGAACTTCTATTTAAAGGAAGTAGCTTAGCTTTTTTTATTCATAAAAGCCGACTTTGATAAACAATTTCCATAACTTAAAATAGGTTCCTTAAAAATAACTTAAAATTAATGTTCTGTAAATGAAATTTCATCTAACAGACTTAGCATTCATATATTAACCTTTAGTTTTTCTGCATCTCAAGCAGATTAACCAGTAGCTTTGCTACAGCTAAACTTTCTCCAAGATCAATTGTGTGACGAAAAAAAATATGTTTTAACACGTTTTCGCAGGAAAAAAAAAGCTCATGTGCAAGATTAATGAAAAAAAAAAGTCATAAAATGCTTATTTTTATTTAAAGTAGAATAAAACATTAGCTGCTAAAAAGACTTCTTAAAATGACAAACTTCAGTATTCCAGTCAGTCATTCAGTATACAATTGTTTCAGAACATAGTTAAGAGATATTTAATATAACAATAGCAGATACCTCTACCTTTTAGAGCAATCCAGTTTGTTTTTTTTATTAAATGAACAGAAAACTCTGGCAAACTTGTTTACTGTGTATCACTGATATACATATTCAAATTATGCTGAAGTCAACTATTTGTCGAGTTGTTTACACCACAAATGCTTTTCTTGCCAAGTATTCAGTGGGTTTTCATAAATGCACTCTAAAGTGAAATAGTATTGCCAGTTTCTCCTCAGAAAGAAAGATTTCGCAAAGTAATGTTTAATCTATCATGAAGAATCATTAAAATATGTTCATCTCTAAGGAAATCCTTTCCATCCAATATTAAGTTTGATCTAGGATTTCTACTCTATATGTGGGAGAACTTTAAAAAAAAAAAAACAGTTATTGAGAATTGTTAATCTATTGTCATTAAGAGTTTGTTGCAGAAAGTTGAGAATTTTGTTACAGCTATCCTTGACACATTTTTCAAAATGATTTCGTCCCAAATGTGCTACAAAGTTCATCAATTATCATTTCAAATCTCTTCGTTTCTATTATTAGAGCAATAATAAATTCAGTTTGTAAACGTTTTGACAGATGACTTCGGGAAGGAGTTATTACAAACTCCATACGCTTGGCAGGAACAGGTTCTCCATCAATATACTCCACTTTGTATTGATTTAGCTCCAAAATATCTAACCTTTCTCTCGCGGGGTTTTCTTTTTTATATTCTTCTGCTCTGCCAAGTAGCGATATTACTAATTTTTTCTTCTCAAGGAGGTCTTCCAAACACTTCAATCTTTCTATTTTAAGAGATTCACTATCCAACAATGAGGTTTGCGAAGAATCAGCACTGGTCGATTCAGCTTCTTTAGATGTGGATTCTACTTCCATGGAAACTGGAGCATTTTTGTCACGAACGCTTATTTCGGAAAATTTATAACAGATTTTGGTTGTATCATCTTGTGATCCTGTAATCTCGTCACTTCCCTCTTCTCTGATGCGAAATAGCCTGCGGAAAGAAATATTCATTTTGTTACAGAATTCAAAATCAATGCTAAATGTACACTGGTGTCTGAAAGTTAATCAAAATATACAAATTTTGGACAATTGGGTTGTTTTACCTCTGAGCGGCACTTTTTTTTGTACATCATGGGCTAAGTGGCCAGGTCACATGGACTCTGAAGGCTGAGAAGGTTGGGGTAGGGGACCCACTGGAACAGCTGTTGGGAGACAGATGGTAACCTCCCGTCAAGGCTATCCAGCGTGTTCTTTAACGTGCACAGGGTATGGCTCTCCCGCACACGGGGCCACGGCTTAACGTCCCATCCGACGGGCGGCGGCCTTTCCAAGCCCATCGGTATCCCCTACTGACCGTGGGCAGAGCGGGGAATTTTGCGGAGATAAATCTCACCGCTGACCCAGCTGGGACTCGAACCTGTGAACTACAGATTACGAGCCTGCGCGCTACAGACTGATGGACGATAGGCACAATTATTCTAACCTGGGTTGAATTTGGAGAAGGGAGACCCACTCGACAGTTGTTAGGCGACAAATGGTAGCCTCCCATAAGTGTGGGGGGGAGTCGTTCCTATCAGGAACGATCCCGAGTCTGATGGGTTAGGACTCAGGATAGGAAAAACTACACCCATTTCTATCGCGATATTTAACCTAATAGCGATCAAATTCTTAGTAAATCGATGTGGGTTAATTTATTATCTGATAAGTAGCGTTTGTACTCTAATTTGAAACTAAGATCGAACTAATTAATCAGATTTATGTTGAGCAATCTCTCTTAAATTGCCATCTACTTGAGAAAAAAACTGCTGGAATGTTTTGCTCCTTAATTGACTTTTTTTTAATAATTACACCAAGGTATAAATAAGATAATAGACTTTATAATAGATATTGACATATTTGCAGAGACTCCGTTGGTTTAGTCATGTTTTCCTTATATATAATTATAGATTAACGAATAGGATTATGAACAATGCGCCTGAAGGTCAAGGTGTTGCAAGAACATTGTTAAATTAGCCTCCAATGAGGGACCTCTTCAGAAAGAGGGGGAGGCCTAGGATGCGGTGGGCATACAATGTCAAACAAGACCTTGTTAGAATTGGTGTTCAGTGGCCAGATGCAGCTCAGTGAGGATAGGAGGCATGGAGAACTAAAATTGCAGTACGATTGGACCTCCGTAGCCCATGGCTGCTTGTGGATGACGATATATCTGTGTATTAAGATAGAAATTTCATGGGCTGCAGAATGCTCAGTAAAGGGGAGTGCGACATTCCCAAGTTTTAAAGCTGGAGTTCTCAACTTTTAGTTGAATTATCTTAATGCAACCTTAAAAACTAATTATCACGAAACGGGTGGATACAAACAGGTTAGCGAGCTAGTGAAGGGTGTTTAATATTCCTTGCTGTTCAATTGTTCTAGTTCAAATACTAGGAACTCCTTCGGAAAACAATATTAACTGCTTCTAATTTTCTTAATTTACCAGATAAACTTTTATTTCAATATGGATTTTTGGTTTCAAAGAGCAGTAACAGGCTTTAATAGATTCTGAAAAAAAAAAAAAAAAAAAAAAATCCATCGCCGCCACGGCGGGAATCGAACCCGCATCTCTCCAGATTCATGTCAGAGCGCGCTAACCATTGCACCACGGCATGAATCTGGATTCCCGCCGTGGCGGCGATGAATTTTTTTCAGAATCTATTAATGTTTCTTAACAGGGAATACTGTGCATTCACTTTGGATTTTAAGTAACAGGCTTTCCTTCAAGAAAGCTCCCATTAAATCAAAATGAGGAAATTCACCTAAAATAACTACCAACACTTGCAAAAAAATTTTAAAATACTATGTATCAAATACTCAGCCCCATTACAATAAACTTCAGTTTAAATATTTTTCAAAACTCCCAAATGGCATAGGCCCCTAAAATTTAACCTGTATGTTAGAAAGATCTCAGTATTAGAATTGATTAATATTAAACTACAAATTCATTCCGCAAAGATGAGGAGAGGAAGATTACAATCACTGGCGAGTCAGTTTTTGAGGGATACCTTAAATCTAAATTCGATTGCAGGTAGAAAACATCTGAAGTACCACAGAGATTATAAAAATTCCTAAAAATTCAGGAAGCAAAGTTAATGTTCGGATTATTTCATCTTCTCAGCAAATTTTTTCATTGGCAAATTAGAACCTTTGTTTTACCTCTGAGCGGCACTTTTTTGTACACCATGGGGCTAATTGGCCAAGTCGCATGGACCCCGAAGGCTCAGAAGGTTGGGGGAGGGACCCACTGGAACAGCTGTTGGGAGACAGATGGTAGCCTCCCGTCAAGGCCATCCAGCATGTTCTTTAACGTGCACAGAATATGGCTCTCCCGCACACGGGGCCACGGCTTAACGTCCATCCGACGGACGGCTGCCTTTCCAAGCCCATCTGTGTATTATAGCAAAAGGAAATATATTTTATCAGAAGGCATACTTTCAAGCAGGGGTGGACTGGTCCCCCCCCCAGGAACGAAACTATAGCATGGGGACACGGACAGCGAAAATTAAAAATTTTTTGCAAGGTTCATTATCAGGAGCCAGTACGCTTCTGATTTCATACTTAGTAATTATCAAATATATATATAAAAAAAAAAACTTACAATACATCAGCAGATTGAGAAATCTTGTGCTCACTGGTGTCAATCAAATCTTTTGGCTTCTCTTTCTCGGTTTCCATATTCAGTCTGGAAATATGGATTCAATTTTCATCCAGTTGTACGAAATTTAAATTACCAGCAATCTTAACAATTCTCATTCTTGTTTCAATTAGTGTTCATTCCAAATACATACGTTGTCTAAAAATGAACGCGATAACTCATTTGAAAGGGAAATAAAAAACCTAACTAGAACGAACTTTATCTGAATATGTCATACCCCGTCCCCCCCCCCCCCTGAGAGGTTAGGTCCACTCCCTTATTCACTAAAAGAAGGTCTTAAAGTCTAGATATGTACTTTTGAGTGATGTAGGGGGAAGTTGTGCTTGATAGAAATAGTGACTAAACCTATCTAAGCATTCATAGAAAAGTTTTTCTTGCAGAAATTCATTTACATTCTGAAAAACAATTTTAAAGTCTTTACGCTCTAAATCGTCGATGCCCAATTCCCTAGAATTATTTTCTAAAGCTCCCTTTCATGGAAATAAAATTAGTTTTGTTGTTTTACCTCTGAGCGGCACTTTTTTTGCACACCATGGCCTAAATGGCCAGGTCACATGGACACCAATGGCTCAGAGAAGGTTGGGGGAGGGGGACCCACTGGAACAGCTGTTGGGAGACAGATGGTAGCCTCCTGTCAAGGCCATCCAGCGTGTTCTTTAACGTGCGCAGGGTAAGGATAAAATTAGTTGCGAACTAGATGATCACAGCATCCTCGCCATCGGTTTGGCAAACTGAACATCCCCACAAAAAATTCTGAAAAGTCCCTGTTGAAAACCACTGTTCTAAATCCCACACAGAAGTAAAACAGCACACTCCTTTCACTTCGCCCCCCCCCCCTACACACAATGGGCTAAATTGCCAGGTCACAAGGGTTCAAAATACATTGGGCAAGGAAATCCACTGGGTTCATTTGACAGGTGTTAACATATGGTAACCTCTGGGAAAGTTCATTCATTATGTTCTTTAACACAGAATGAGATTCTCCAGAGAAAAACTATGCAAGCACAGTAAGGGCTCGAATACAAGAGCATAAAAATATGAATCTAGTGAGCTGTTCGACTGAGCCAAACCTCTCGTTACTGATCTGGTTACATGCACTCTTGTCAGCTTAATTGTTTCACTTCATATTATTATTCGCCACTTTTTAGCGACTTAGAAATTGTACTCACAGTATTAAAAATATTTCACTCCATTGAAAATGAAGCACATTCACACAGAATCACTTGCGAAGAGTCCATGCGAAAGCAGTCAGTTGTATAATGAAGGTTTCCCTTACATTTCTAATCACAAAAGATTAGAGAGCTAAATTCTTAATGATGAACGCTAACTTTGTTGATTGAAGGCTGAGGTGTTTAATCTCAGCGACACTATTGTGCACACAATGATCCCGTCAAAGTCCCCGATAGCCAAGAGAAGTTTGAGAGGACCCACTGAACAGCTGTTAGGAGAAATGTAGCCTCCCATTCTGTCACGTGCGCAAAGCTGTGGTATACTCCAAGCAGCTGTCCAATGATTCCCTCCCTTCAACCTTCTCGTGGTCCTTGTGGCCTGCTTATTTAGCCCATTGCGTGCAAAAAAAAAAAAAAAAGTGCACTCGTATGTAAAACACCTCAACTCACACGGGGCTACAGGCTTAATGTCCCATCCGACGGACTTTCCAAGCCCATCTGTATCTCCTTTCTGACAGAGGGCAGGGGGAGGGTTTAGCGGTGATAAATCTTAATACTGGCCCAGCTGGGACTCTAATCTGGAAACTGCAGATTACAAGGCTGACATACTAACGATTGAGCCACCCCAGCAGGATGTGGCTCTCTCGCACATGGCTGCCTTTCAAAGTCCATTGGAGTCTTTCTCGTGGAGGCCAGGATACCGAATATAAATCTCAACACTAGCACAGTTGGGACCTCGAACTTGGGATTACTTGCCTGGCACGTTAACCCCCCCCCCCCCCAAAAAACCTTAAAGAAAATAATTGAATCTAATTTATCTAGACGCTCTACGATCAGTAGCTTTTAAATCCTCTGTATACATGATTAATATTATTAATATACTTGTATTCGAAAGGTTCAGTGCCATGCTTAAAACAGTCATCCATAAAATTTGCGTACTAAAGAACAAGTTTGCAATCAACACAAAAAGATTTAGTGCAATCAAGAAGGCAATGGCGACATGCGTCGATCTAGATATTGCCACTCTTCCTTCTTTGAATCCTACAATCATCTTGTTTTGTTTATTGGCTGCACAAAAACTGTCCTATTTGGAGCAGAAATAGAATCCTGAAATGGAAAAACAGGACAGTGAAACCATAAATCGATTTAAACAGTCTTGTACTACACACTAAGATGGAGTAGACAATAAAAACATCTTCATTAACTGAAATATATTAGGAGAATTAAAAATCCTAAGTGGCCAAAAATGGCTTTGAATACATCGCGCAGTATTAACTTAGATTTGGGTAATGCTCGATATACCTCCATTTGTTTAAAATAATGGATGTTTATTAAATTAATGGATGTTTTCACTTCAGACAGGGGAGGGCTTAATCGATTGCGCGTCAGGTTAGAGTCCTGCCTAGGCTAGCGTTGAGATTTATCTCCGCAAAAACTTCCCCCCAGCCAGTAGTGGACACCAATTGGTTTCGAAAGGCGACCGTCCATCGCATGAGAAGTTAAGCCGTGGTCCCATAAACGGGAGAGCAATACCCTTGCACGTTAAAGGACACTTTGGATGGACTTGAAGGGAGGCTATCATCCGTCTCCTATAAAGGGCCCTCCACACACTTTTCAGTTACACGCAATAAGTGGCTCATACCAACCATTCCTAATCCCCCTCTAAATACCTCTAGTAAATTTAGCACTGCGAACGGCGTAGAGAGTTGGAGAAATCCGGAGTTCTGTGTCCGTTGGAATTCCAACCGTCTTCATTCCACCCTCTCCGCCCGTCCCTTCCATAGCTTTGAAGGGAGTTTTAGGGTTGAATCAAAATCATGTGTATTTGAACGCGCATGCGCAATGAAAAGATTGTGAGGCAATGGGAACAGAAATGTCCAGTGCAGAGGCAAATCAATTAGCGTTCACATGCCACGTCGGCAATTAGGATGGAAGTTGCCATTGGCGTGAAAGGAAAAGTGTGTATAGTTATAAACACTTTTTGAGCCTTTAAGGGTCCTTGTGACCAAGTCATTTAGCCCATTGTGTAAAAAATGGCCTCTCAGGGGTAAAAAACACATAAGGGCACAGCTTAATGTCCCATCAGATGGATGGCTACTTCCAAGCTCATTGGTGTCCTCTACTGACCAAGAACAGGACGGAGAGTTTTGCGGAGATAAACTCGACTCTCTCCAGGCGGGATTCGAACCTGAGAACTATAGATTACAAGGCTGGGGCACTAACTACCGATCCCCCACAGGGTATGGCTCTCTCGCACACGGCTTTATGCCTTATGCGACGGACGGCTGCTTTTCAAAGCCCATTGGTGTCTCCTTCACGCAAAGATAAATTTGGCACAGTTGGGTTGTTTTACCTCTGAGCGGCACTTTTTTTTGCACACCATGGGCTAAATGGCCATGTCACATGGACCCCGAAGGCTCTTCGAAGGTTAGGGGAGGGGATCCACTGGAACAGCTGTTGGAAGACAGATGGTAGCCTCCCGTCAAGGCCATCCAGCGTGTTCTTTACACAGCACAGGGTATGGCTCTCCCGCACACGGGGCCACGGCTTAACATCCGACGGACTTTCCAAGCCCATAGGTGCCCCCTACTGACCATGGGCAGGGCGGGAAATTTTGCGGAGATAAATCTCAACGCTGACCCAGCTGGGACTCGAACCTGGGAACTACAGATTACGAGCCTGGCGCGCTACCGACTGAGCCACCCCCGCCCGGCACAGTTGGGACTCGAACCTGTAATTGCTTGCCTCTAGCACGCTAACGAAACAACCAGCCTTCCCTCAGCAAAAAAAAATAAAAACACTAAAAGATATTTTGCCTAACATGGATCGAAACTCTGTTGGATCCGTTATCAACAGCGATTTAATCAATTGTTACCCACCCTTCCAGAAATCACACTACAGACTCCCCGTATCAAGATATTTAAGCACTAATTCACAAATAACGAACGATATCGATTGATGACAGAATACTTATCAACATTTTATTGCTAAACACCTACCTCAATACAACAAGGGTTCTGCACAAAATCAGCTGATGATAAAGCTCCACTCTATAGATTAAAAATGCTTGATTACGTAGGTGTTCAGGATAATAGCACAGTCGGAAGGATTCTTCCTGACTCGAGACTTAATGTAATGCAAGAACAACTATTGGCCACCTTGTATAGAAAAATTAGCATTTGCTGAGTGAAATTAAGGATTTTTTTCACTCACTTATTAGATCAAAATGAATATTATTCTTGCAACTTGAAGATAATGATACATTTTAAAATGGAATGGAATATTCGATATCCCATTTCTTACCATGAAAGAGAGAAAAAAATATATAATATGCAAATACAAGATGTAAAATACATTGTTACGACGTTTTCAAACAGTTTCTTATTGGTCGAAAATATTCCATTGTTGGTTGTGGTAGGTTTGGTCTTATTGGTCCATTGTTGGTTGAGGTAGATAAACAATGCTGTTTACACCAGTGATCTCCAAGACACCTTGCTCAAGTTTTTTGCACCATTACTAACAAAGAATTTTCGAATTCTTCCTTTTTGGCATGTATTAAGAACATCTTTTAATGTTGTTCTTGAAGTCTCTTATCACTTTTTTGGCATTGAAAGAAAAAATTTTGATTGCTTTTTTCTCTGAGCAGCACTTTTTTTTTGCACACAGTGGGCTAAATGGTCAGATCACGGTGACCCCAAGAGTTCAGAGAAAGTTGAGGGAAGGAAACCCACTGGTCACCTGTTAGGAGACAGGTGGAAGCCTCATATCGAGGCCATTCAGCGCGTTTATTTTATCTCACACAAGGTAGGGCGGGGATGGCTCAGTCGGTAGCGCGCCAGGCTCGTAATCTGTAGTTCCCAGGTTCGAGTCCCAGCTGGGTCAGCTTTGAGATTTATCTCCGCAAAATTCCCCGCCCTGTCCACGGTCAGTAGGGGACACCGATGGGCTTGGAAAGGCCGCCGTCCGTCGGATGGGACGTTAAGCCGTGGCCCCGTGTGCGGGAGAGCCATACCCTGTGCACGTTAAAGAACACGCTGGATGGCCTTGACGGGAGGCTACCATCTGTCTCCCAACAGCTGTTCCAGTGGGTCCCCTCCGCCAACCTTCTCTGAGACTTCGGGGTCCATGTGACCTAGCCATTTTGCCCATGGTGTGCAAAAAAGTGCCGCTCAGAGGTAAAACAACCCAACCCTGGATCCTTTTCTCGAAGTTGTTTTTTCTTGCTCCTTCCATATTGCTTTTTCTTGTATCATGCCACTCTATCAGTTGGGTTATTTTATCTCTGAGCGGCACTTTTTTGCACGCAATGAGCTAAATGACCAGATCACAAGAACCCCGACGGCTCAGATAAGCTTAGGGGAGGGGACCCACTGGACAGTTTTTAGGAGACAGATAGGTAAGGCATGGCTGTTTGTGTCGTTTTTCTGCTGAGGTTAAGCAGGGAGAAGGCCACAGTATATTCTTTAGCGTGCACGGGTTGGGTTGGGTCGTTTTTCTGCCATCCTCTCAGACCTTCTACTATGGCATATAAACTGACAGGCTCCTGTCAGACCTCTGTCGCAAGCAGCTGCTTGAGGAGGTATTTATTTTATTTATTATAGTACCTTCCATCAAAGCCATCCAGCGTATTCTTTAACGTGCTATTTGTATGGCTCTCCCGCACACGGTGTCACGGTTAAACGTCTCATCTTACGGATGGCCGCCTTTCTAAGTCCACCAGTGACCCCTCCTGACCGAGGGCAGGGAGTTTTGCTGAGATAAATCTCAATGCTCGTCCAGGTGGGATTCGAAACTGTGAACTGCAGATAATGAGAGTGGCTGGTCCAGCCACCCCCAGGTATATCAGTCCTTCAAGGTCAAGAAAATTTGTTAAGACCAGAATATCCTCTTTTCTGCATGACCGAAAAACAAAGTGATCACGAACTTTTACATCTCTCACTCTTTCTCTCTTCCTACTCTCCTACATCTATTGCATTGATGATTTCCAGGGTCTTTTGTCCTTCACTTCTGTCAGTTTCCTTCTCTGTTCTCTTGACCTTCCTGCGGTCAACATTTCAGCAGGCCTAAGGTCAGCATTAGGCACGGCTCATTTATTAGATCTTCCCCTTCCAAAAGCTCTTTCTCTTATCTCAACCCTGTTACTAATGTCTCATCCTCAGCGAACCTTTTAAGATTTTTCTTCCTACACTATAGAGTAAAGAGTGAAGAGGTTTACAACCTTCCGCCACTTTCAGTCCTTGTTTCAATTAAAAGCTTTTAAAGTTCAGCATGAGTCACCGTAAAATTGAAGATAGAGAGGCGGCATGAACCGAAGGAAGTAGCGTAGACGACAGCAATAAAACTATTAACTTCGTTGGCCTCAGGCAGAAAGTATTTTCGGGGAGAGAGGAGAGTGGCAATCTAGACTCTCAAGTTTAGGCAGGAACAAGAAAAATCTTTCCAAATCGGTTCCAAACCAGTTGGACAGATTCCCTTCGAATTTACCAGAACCGCTGATTACTGTCAGTGTAGAAATGCTTAAAGAAAAGGTGTATCGCTATCCAATGGTCGCGTTGGGTTGGGTTGTTTTATAACTGATTTTTTGCACATAATGGGTTAAATGACAAAGTCACAAGGACACCGAGGGCTCAGAGAAGTTTACAAGGAGAAGGCCATCCAGTATATTCTTTAGCGTGCACGGGTTGGGTTGTTTTACCTCTGAACGGCACTTTTTTGCACACCATGGGCTAAATGGCCAAGTCACATGGACCCCGAAGGCTCAGAGAAGGTTGGGGGAGGGGACCCACTGGAACAGCTGTTGGGAGACAGAGGGTAGCCTCCCGTCAAGGCCATCCAGCGTGTTCTTTAACGTGCACAGGGTATGGCTCTCCCTCACACGGGGCCACGGCTTAACGTCCCATCCGACGGACGGCGGCCTTTCCAAGCCCATCGGTGTCCCCTACTGACCGTGGGCAAGGCGGGAAATTTTGCAGAGATAAATCTCATCGCTGACCCAGCTGGGACTCGAACCTGGGAACTACAGATTACGAGCCTGGCGCACTACCAACTGAGCCACCCCCGCCCCAGCATGCACGGGGTATGGCTCTCTCTCATATACTGAGGCAGGGCTTAACGTCCCATCCAACGGACGGTGGCCTTAACAAGCCCATCAGAGTCCCTACTGGCAGAGCGCAGGGCGAGGAGTTTTGTGGAGATAAATCTCAACGCTTGCGCAGGTGGCACTCGAGCCTGAGAATTGCAGATTACGAGCCTGGCACACTACAGATGAGCGCCCCCCCCCCCAGCCCCCCAGTGGTCGCGAATAAGGGATTTCAGCAAGCTAAAATTTTCTTTTATACTACTGATGATTTACGATTCAATCAATGCCTTTTGACATTGATCAACACAAGACCAACATCCGACACGTATCGGTGTATCCAGGAAATGTATCACACCCTCCATCTTAGATATGACAGCTGTTTGGAACGTCTTGGTTCACATTTGGAGCATGAGTTTGCGTATTGACATCGGTTTCACTTAATTTCAACTGCTGTAGTGTGTTTCATGTTCTATTTAACCTAGTGCATATTAAATACGATCCTCAAGCATTTTTTCAGTATCATTTTTGATATACTTCATTCTGTGCCATACTGTATATATATATGATTTTTCGGAACTATATAGAAGATAGAGAACTCACAGATAGAGCCATCCTATATTCACTGGGGCGGGGGTGACTCAGTCGGTAGGGCGCCAGGCTCGTAATCTGCAGTTCCCAGGTTCGAGTCCCAGCTGGGTCAATGTTGAGATTTATCTCCGCAAAACTCACCGCCCTGCCCACGGTCAGTAGGGGACACCGATGGGCTTAGAAAGGCCACCGTCCGTCAGAGGAGACGTTAAGCCGTGCCCCGTGTGCGGGAGAGCCATACCCTGCGCACGTTAAAGAACACACTCGATGGTCCTGACGGGAGGCTACCATCTGCCTCCCAACAGCTGTCCCAGTGGGTCCCCTCCTCCAACTTTCTCTGAGCCTTCGAGGTCCTTGTGACCTGGCCATTTAGCCCATGGTGTGCAAAAAAGTGCTGCTCAGAGGTAAAACAACCCAACCTCTATTCACGCTATCATTTTAATAATAAATATCCCTCAAGCAGCTGCTTGTCACAGAGGTCATTTTATACCTCTGTGAGTTGCATTTTTTGAACACATGCCAAGCTACAAGGGCCCCGAACTTGGGAAAAGGACAGATGGTGTAAATGGAAGCCTCCTGTCATGATCATCTAGCGTGTTCAGTAATATACACAAGTAACGGCTCTTCCGCTGTCAGGGTCATGGCATAACGTTTCATGGGAAGGACGATGGTTTTTCCGAAGCAGAGCAGGAACTAACGAAGGAAATATCAGCGCAAGCAAACTGGGGATTCGAACCTGCGAGCATCAGGATACAAACCTGGCGCTTTACATGCTCATTTCATATAAGATGCATTGAATCCCTCCTTAAGGTGTCAGGCTCGTAATCTGTAGTTCCCAGGTTCGAATCCCAGCTGGGTCAACGTTGAGATTTATCTCCGCAAAATTCCCCGCCCTGCCCACGGTCAGTAGGGGACACCGATGGGCTTGGAAAGGCCGCCGTCCGTCGGATGGGACGTTAAGCCGTGGCCCCGTGTGCGGGAGAGCCATACCCTATGCACGTTAAAGAACACACTGGATGGCCTTGACGGGAGGCTACCATCTGTCTCCTAACAGCTGTTCCAGTGGGTCCCCTCCCCCAACCTTCTCTGAGCCTTCGGGGTCCATGTGACCTGGCCATTTAGCCCATTGTGTGCAAAAAAGTGCCGCTCAGAGGTAAAACAATCCAACCCAACCCTCCTTAAGGTTAGCAATATTTAAACTCTCTCTTCCACCATTTTCCACTGGCAATTTCTATGCACGTCTCTGTTTAGATCCAGATAGTTGGCCTATTGAAAAATAATGTATTTAGAGAGCGATTTCTAGGAGACCAATATTAGAAAAAAGATTCACTAATATTTTACATTTTATTATGAATTATTATTTATTATTAAAAAGAAATAATATTTTAGTAATATTCGAGTTTTGGTTGGCTACATATACCAAGGATGGACTTCCTGGAAGTTGATTTCATGCATAAAGCATATAAAATCAACAAAATTCTAAAAAATATAAATTTAAAATCAGAAATGTGAGGGGAAAATTTTACCCCTCAAGCAGTTGCTTGCCACAGAAAAGTGACAGGAACGTGCCAGTTTAATACGCCATAGGAAAGATCTGTTAGCGAGGCATTAACAGAGAGACAACACAAACATTCATGTCTTCCTTACCCGGGGCTATCTATGTCAGAGTTTGGGTTGTTGGGTTGTTTTACCTCTGAGCGGCACTTTTTTGCACACCATGGGCTAAATGGCCAGGACACATGGACCCCGAAGGCTCAGAGAAGGTTGGGAGAGGGGACCCACTGAAACAGCTGTTGGGAGACAGATGGTAGCCTCCCATCAAAGCCATCCAGCGTATTCTTTAATGTGCACAGGGTATGGCTCTCCCATACACAGGACCATGGCTAAATGTCCCATCCAACGGATGGTGGCTTTTCCAAGCCGCCGTCTGTTGTCCCCTACTGACCACGGGCAGGGTGGGGAGTTTTGCGGAGATAAATCTCAACGCTGACCCAGCTGGGGCTCGAACCTGGGAACTACAGATTACGAGCCTGACGCGCTACCGACTAAGCCATCCCCGCCCTATCTATGTCAGGATTCGGGACATAGCAGGCATCAGTGGTGAAGCAACAAAATGCCGGAATGCTTATATGTTGCATTGTTGAAGAAAACGGTTAGCCTCTGGTGGTCTAGTGTTGGGAAACCTGGTATGCTGCTGTGTAAATGTGGGTTCGAATTCCACTCATGGAAACCATTATTTTTAAAGTATTTCTGCAAGACGTTTTCCTGTTATACTGAATCATATTTCGACTGTTTGTGGAACACTGCCCTGAATTTCTATAGCTCAGAGAATATTTAATTAATCATTAATTACAACTGGCACATTATTCTTAACCCGGATCCAGAAAAAAGAAGGGGAGGGGCCAAAAACTCAAACAAGCAGGAAAACAGTGAAGGGGGTTTTACCTCTTAGCGACACTTTTTTGCACACAATGGGCTAAATGGCCAAGTCACAAGGACCCTGAAGGCTCAGAGAAGGTTGGGGGAGGGGACGCACCGAAACAGCTGTTGGGAGACAGATGGTAGCCTCCCGTTAAGGCCATCCAAGCCGTTTTTTTTAACGTGCGCAGGTATGACTCTCATGCACACGGGGCCACGGCTTAATATCCCATCCGACGGACGGCGGCCTTTACAAGCCCATCGGTGTCCCCTACTGACAGTGGGCAGGCGGGGGGGGGGGGGAAGGGAAAGAGACTGGATTTCCATTTCAGTGCAACAAATCTCAATCCGTTTTAGAGATCTTCAAAAATTTTCTTGAAAAATACATGAAATATATATATACACAAGTTTCCTAAATGTTTTGCCTCTATGATCTATACTAGCATTCTCAAGGGGAGGAATTATTATGTTGTTAAGAGCAGGGAGGCAAGTAGGGGGGGGGGAGAAGGCTTAAATAAATTGTTTTTGATGTTTAAGGGAAAATAATTCACCGTGTAAACTTCCTACAAATATTTCCTTACTCAGGAAATCTCCTGAGAATCGCAAAAAACCCCTTCGCTTTAACAAATGGCCAACTTATGACCATGAGACCCGCCTACGATATGAATAAAATCTGTTTTAAAAATTCTCTTCCAGTACCGAAAAGAATATTTAAGGGAATAGTTCAAGGTAACTTCAAAATCAAGCTTCGTGTATGTATTGTGATACAAAAAAAGATGCAACTATTCTTAAAGTTAAAAGTGATTTATTTCTTCATTATCTTTAGTACAATTTTATCATAAATAACATAATTGTCGCGTACCGAAAGACAGTTTTGTAATCACTGTAAAGTTATTACAGATCTTATCTCAGAGGATGATTTGGAATAGACTGCATTTACCAAAGCTAAATACAGGATTGAAAATATGCCAAAAAAATTTCTCACTGCATTTTTCAATGTTCAGTACAAACAGTAACATTTAGAAGAAAAAACATTTTATGGGCAAAAATCCACTTGAAATCGGAACCAGATTTCCTCTGTGCAACGAAGCTTTCAAACTTTTCACACTGTATTTTAGCTAAGAAATATTCTTGCATTGTAAATATGATTCCATAATCTATTTTAGGATCAACATGACAGTAAAAACTGTGATGTAGGAGTAAATCTGAAAAAAAAAACAGTTTTCCAGACATCGCAGTCAATGTGCTTTTGTGAGTTCATTTTGATCGAAATTATCTAGACGCTCTACGATCAATAGTTTTTAAATCCTTTGTATATATGATCAATGCTGTTAATATACTTGAATTAAAAAGATTCAATGTCATGCTAAACACAGTCATCCACAAAGTTGGCTTACTGAAAAACAAGTTTGCAGGTAACACAAAAAGATTTAGTGCAATCAAACAGGAAATGACGACACAGGTCGATCTAGACATTGCCACTCCTCCTTTCCTGAATCCTACAATCATCGTTTTTTGTTCATTGGCTGCACAAATATTGTTCGATCTGGAGCAGAATCCTGAAATAGAAAAACAGGCAGTGATTAAAACAGTCTTGTACTACACACTAACATAGACTAGACAATAAGAACAGCCACATAAACTGAAATATGGTAGAAAAAAATTGGTTGTCCTAAATGGGATTCGAACCCACGTCTCCCAGGCGTCATAACAATTAGACCACCAGGAACTATCCGTTTCCTTTAACAAAGAGACTTATAAGTATTCCCACATTTTTGTTGATTAGCAGTGTTGTTTAAATCGTGTTACGAAAAAAAAAACCCTCAAGTAGGGAAGGGTCTCAGTCGGTAGCGCGCCAGGCACGTAATCTGTAGTTCCCAGGTTCGAGTCCCAGCTGGGTCAGCGTTGAGATTTATCTCCGCAAAACTCCCCGACCTGCTCAAGGTCAGTAGGGGACACCGATGGGCTTGGAAACGCCGCCGTCCGTTGTATGGGACGTTAAGCCGTGGCTCCGTGTGTGGGAGAGCACACTCTGCACGTTAAAGAACACGCTGGATGGCATGGCTCCGTGTATGGGAGAGCACACTCTGTGCACGTTAAAGAACACCCTGGATGGCCTTTACTGGAGGCTACCATATGTCTCCCAACAACTGTTCCAGTGGGTCCCTTCCCCCAACCTTCTCTGAGCCTTCGGGATCCTTGTGACCTGGCCATTTAGCCCATGGTGTGCAGAAAAGTGCCGCAGACCTCTGACAGCAGCCTGTCAGTTTATACGCCATATTAGAAGTTTTATGAGGATGGTAGGAACTGAGCATAAAAACAACCATGCCTTACCGGGACTCGAACCCAGGTCCCTTAGGTCATTTGCCAAGTGCGCTAACCACTCGGACAAGAAACCCTTGAAAAAAATCTACAGTAATTAGCTAGATTGAATGTATTATCAAACTTTTTTTCCCTTTTTTTTTTCCCCACGTTTTGTCTACCGTTTTTTCAGAAACTTTCCGTAGGGGTTCCATAAAAATATATCTCTGTTGTTTAAGATTCCGTGGTACTGAAAAAGTTTATTAAACACATTCGTTGAAAATCGAGATTTAGATAGACATGATTGAGATCTTTATCTTAATCATGTCTATCTTTATCTGTCGCATTTTCTCATAAAACGCTTATTTAAGAAGTTATAGCCCCTGAGAACATGGATGGAGTGGTCAGAATTAAAAGATCCCTCAGTAATTTTTTTTTTTTTCAATATTCCACATTTGTTTAGATATTTTATTTTAAAAAATAACAATAAACGCTATGTATGTAAAGCGATAAGCTGAATATTTATATAAAATAAAAAGAAGCACGAGAAAAAACATATATCAATCCTACTCTGGACACACAGTCACAATTGGCACCACACGTTGGGAAGCAAGTCACACGGTTCTTGCGACAGATGTGACTGGACCCTCGAGCGACAAGTGCACACAGCAGGTGATCCACTGGTCAGCAACGGCTGCATGCAGACACGCATTAAAATAATCTCCCCCTGCATTCTCTATGAGACAGCGCTCACTGCCAAGCAAAGAAGGCATCGCCCTGGCAATGTCGCCCACGGATTGAAGAGGCCACCATTCTTGCTTTGTTTAGGGGTTTGACCACCGCTTTTGATGCGCACGCAAAGCTAGCTGAATCGCAAAATTCCGCGGGAAAATCCTTGCAAGTGAGCGAGGTAGCAGAGCAAACGGAAATTCCTAATGGCAATGCCGTGCGGCCGTTGCTGACCAGTGGACGCCTATCTTGAGGGTCAGTCCTCCATGTTACCGTGAAATGTCACCTAGGTGAAATTTCAGATTGGCCACCTGCTGAAGACCAAGATCCCACTCATTGTCCTTTGACAGTTCTCCCTACAGTAAGAGTAATGTTTAAACTGTTATGCCCAGCTTTCTGTCATCCTCTGGAAAGGATTGGCTCAGCCGACAGAACACCAAATCTTCGCCAGTCTCTATTTTGCCTGCGATGAGATTTTTTCTTCTAACCTCCCATCTGCCATCGGTAGGGACAATACAGATATACCGTTGGTAGGGATATTAAGGTAGGCACTCACTGGTCAGCAACCGAGGCACAGCATTGTCACTAGGAATTGCCGTTTCCTCTGCTACCTCGCTCATTTGCAAGGATTTTCCTGCGGAATTTTACGATTCAGCTAGCTTTGCGCGCGAGTCAAAAGCAGTTGTCAAACCCCTAAACAAAGCAAGAAGGGTGGCGAGGGCTGTGGCAACAGTGATTAAGGGCTTAACGTCATTAGTAGGCAGGGTTGGGTTGGGTTGTTTTACCTCTGAGCGGAACTTTTTTGCACACCATGGGCTAAATGGCCAGGTCACATGGACCCCGAAGGCTCAGAGAAGGTTGGGTGAGGGGACCCACTGGAACAGCTGTTGAGAGACAGATGGTAGCCTCCCGTCAAGGCCATCCAGCGTGTTCTTTAACGTGCACAGGGTATGGCTCTCCCGCACACGGGGCCACGGCTTAACGTCCCATCCAACAGACGGCGGCCTTTCCAAGCCCATCGGTGTCTCCTACTGACCATGGGCAGGGCGGGGAATTTTGCGGAGATAAATCTCAACGCTGACCCAGCTGGAACTCGAACCTGAGAACTACAGATTACGAGCCTGGCGCGCTACCGACTGAGCCACCCCCGCCCTAGCAGACAGGGGAAATGACGTTTGGGATTCTCCCTCTTCAATCCGTGAGCGACATTGTCAGGGCCGATGCCTTCGTTGCTTGCCAGTGAGCGCTGTCTCAAAGAGAATACAGGGGAGAATACAGGGGAGAATATTTTAATGCATGTCTGCGTGCCTCCGTTGTTGACCAGTGAGTGCCTACCTTTATCATCCTCAGAGAAAGGAAGTGGCCGTTTGAAACCCTTCCGAACTATCTGCAATTGATCTGGACCCGAATGGCCGAAATACGGCTGAGAAACAGATTGTGCACTTGCTTGTAAATCAGGCTACAGGGTTGGGTTGGTTTGTTTTACCTCTTAGCGGCACTTTTTTGCACACCATGGGCTAAATGGCCAGGTCACAAGGACCCCGAAGGCTCAGAGAAAGTTGGGGGAGGGGACCCACTGGAACGGCTGTTGCGAGACAGCCGTTCAACTGAGCCACCCCCGCCCTATAAATCAGGCTACAGGTAATGTTTTATCGTCAGTACTAAGAGCTGAGTTTGATTCAATTGTAGGATAATCATTAATTTCATTTGTGATATTATTCAGCATCTCTTTTTTACTGTACATATCGAGCATTTCGTTGCTTTCATCCATGACTTCAGAGGTCTCTTCCATGATCGATTAGATAACTTCCTAGCATGAGGAATAATAAGTCACCTCAACAAATACAAGGACAATCGATTACCTTTTGCAAAACAAATCCAAATCCTGAAAAGGTTGGGTTGTTTTACCTCTGAGCGGCACTTTTTTGCACACCATGGGCTAAATGGCCAGGTCACATGGACCCCGAAGGCTCAGAGAAGGTTGGGTGAGGGGACCCACTGGAACAGCTGTTGGGAGACAGATGGTAGCCTCCCGTCAAGGCCATCCAGCGTGTTCTTTAACGTGCACAGGGTATGGCTCTCCCGCACAAGGGCCACGGCTTAACGTCCCATCCGACGGACGGCGGCCTTTCCAAGCCCATCGGTGTCCCCTACTGACCGTGGGCAGGGCGGGGAATTTTGCGGAGATAAATCTCAACGCTGACCCAGCTGGGACTCGAACCTGGGAACTACAGATTACGAGCCTGGCGCGCTACCGACTGAGCCACCCCCGCCCCATATCCTGAAAAGGACTGAGAGAATAATAAATATGGTCTCGACTTGTTCACAAGAGAAAATGAAAATCTAAATCAGCAAACGCTAAAATCTGAAGCTGAACGGAGCAGTAATCAACAGATCTTACTTCGTCAAAACAGGTAAGAGCAGTCGGCACGAACAAATTAAAGACGTACAAAGCAAACAGGAAAAGAGAGTAATATATGAATAGATCTCACCAGTCTATTGAAGAGTAGTCCAGGGATCCAAATTCTTCGAATGGTGGGAGCCTAAAATAATTTCGAATAGGAAAGCTTTTAAGCTATCCTAACGTCTAGCGACGAAACAAAGAAGGCATCAAACAAAGGAGAGCAGGAACTACGTCAAGGACGTCTGTCCTCCTCGTCGTCGCTGAACTGACTCCTCTTCATTCTGAATACTTAATTTTACCTAACATTGGAAATATATCGACACTAATATAAACACAGGTATTTATTAAATACATTGCTCACAAAAATTAGGGGATATTTCTTCGCTTCATATTCATTTTGAAACATCCCCTAATTTTTGTGAGCAGTATAGGTAAGCTTCAGCGATATTTATCTCAGAATTTAAAATATTCTTTAAATAACCTATAGATTTTAAAATAACTTTTGATTTGAATAATGAATTGATTGTATTAATGATTAGGGATTGGGAAAAAATGAAGTCTCTTCACAAGTTCATATGAATCTGTTTATATGTGTTTAAAAAATAAGATGCCCTACTTAGACACTCCTACAAATTTAGCCCATAATTGCTACAAGCCTTACCAACTCTCACACACTCTTCACACAACTATTTCTCACACATATTTTCTTATCGACATGTAGTCGCGAATTTGACATTTTGTAAGTTGGTAAATACGAATAGTAATGTTTTATTAATGCTTGTGTAAACAACAAAAGATTTTTTATCTGATAAATCAAAGCACCTCACAAAAGAAAAACGGCTGAGAAAGTTTTCTTTTGGCTGAGATATAATTTTTTCAGCCAAAAGAAAAACGGCTGAGAAAGATAAATCAAAGCCTCACAAAAGAAAAACGGCTGAAAAACGGCTGCTCATCATCATCATCAAACAAAAATAAATGTGTCCTCTGGATATGTTCGAGTGTTTCGATCTTCTCCTCCAGATAGCAAGGGTGGATAACGCCAAGAAGAAGGGGCGGGGGTGGCTCAGTCGGTAGCGCGCCAGGTTCGTAATCTGTAGTTCCCAGGTTCGAGTCCCAGCTGGGTCAGCGTTGAGATTTATCTCCGTAAAAATTCCCCGCCCTGCCCACGGTCAGTAGGGGACACCGATAGGCTTGGAAAGGCCGCCGTCCGTCGGATGGGACGTTAAGCCGTGGCCCCGTGTGCGGGAGAGCCATACCCTGTGCACTTTAAAGAACACGCTGGATGGCCTTGACGGGAGGCTACCATCTGTCTCCCAACAGCTGTTCCAGTGGGTCCCCTCCCCCAACCTTCTCTGAGCCTTCGGGGTCCTTGTGACCTGGCCATTTAGCCCATGGTGTGCAAAAGAGTGCTGCTCAGAGGTAAAACAACCCAACGCCAAGAAGCTGATGACATTTATGTTACAAAACCTCGATAAAAAAAAAAATTCTTAAATCCTATGGAAAAGATTCGCATCATTTAGAAATTTGATTGTTTCATTATAGCAAACTTTGCACTTAGTCAGATCTTCTTATCCAAGTAAACTATGCAGACTTAGTTCAAAGATGTTTTTTGTTTGTAATCTTGCTATTAAGTTGTTTCTCTGGATCGAGTAAGCAGTACAATTCAGCAAAACATGAATCACCGTTTCTTTTACGTTGCACGTCTGACAATTGGGGGAAAGAACTTTTCTCATCTTGAAAAGTGAGTCATTCAAGAGTGATGCACCTGTTCTGAGTCTGGTGATGCACACAAAATTTCTTCTTGAAAGGTGCAGATCATTTAGTGGAAGGATCTTGTTCTCTCCTAATTGTCGATGATTGATCTTTCTTTCAGCGATGACTTGGAAGTGATGTATAAAGTTCTCCTTTAGCTTTTCTTTATTTAATTTAGAAACACATAAATAACCAATTTGCAACTGGAGGTATTTTTCATTGTTAAGGACCGACTTTGCTAAGAAATCAGTTTCCCTGGACACCTATATGTCCAGGGATCCATTGCAAAGTAATTGTGGAACCTTTTTCAATAATTTGATCGATGGTCTCAAGGATGTTTAGGAAAAGCCCATTAAAATTGGAATGACATGGATCTTCCCAGAGAAAAAACATAGATGAGCTACTATCTGTAAGTACTACAAAATTAGATTTTGGTTGTTTAAAACACCATTTTAGAGCCATTTCAATTGCTATCAACTCAGTAGTCATAACATCTGAGGCACCTTGCAGCCTGATAGCTTCAAAATGAGACATTTCTGAGACCCAGAAAGCCGCTCCAGCTCTTTGTGTTAACTTGTTTAAAGATCCGCCAGAGAAAATCTTAATATGATTTTCATATTTTTGTTCTATGAGCTCCTCAGCAATAATCTTTGGAACTGAGCTATTAAATTCTTTTTTAGATGTGAAACCTGGAATGGAAACAAAGCAATCAAATTGTTGAAAGGTCCAAGGAGGTTTTTCAGAAAGTTTGTCTACCTCATAAGTAGTGAGGTCCCACCATGGGGCACTTTTACCCCCGTGTTTTCCCCCTATGACACCACCGGCCACGCCACGCCCCATTATTAATATCCATAACTGGACACGCCCCCTTATTAAAAACCTTTTATTAAAAATTCCTCCCCCTTTAATAAAAGCCCCTTCCTCCCCCTTTAACCCGTGGCGCCATCTGGCGACTATGAGGAGTACTATTTTCGGAAAAATCCCTATTTTAGCTCTAATTTCCCGATTTTTGACTCCCCCTTATTAAAAATTTCTCCCCCTTTATTAAAAAAACCCTTCTCTCCCTGCCTTTTAACCCCTGGCGCCATCTGGTGACTATGCGGAACATTATTTTTGGAAAAACCCCTATTTTAGCTCTAATTTCTCGATTTGATTTGACTTTAATAAAGGGGACTTTATTAAAAAAACCTCCTTTCAAAAGTTCCGCCCCCTTTATTAAAATTTCCTCCCCCTTTTAACCCCTGACGCCATCTAGTGACTATAATGTCGGGAAAAACCCTCGATTTTAGTCGTAATTTTCCAAGTCCAACTAAACTTTGGGATGGCAACGATTGGATGATGCAAGCCTCCGAATAATTGCATGAGTGGCAACCTCGTGCAGAAAGGGATCATGCAATCCTCAATCACAAAGTCCCCATTTTTTAATACCTCTCATTAAATCACCCCCTTATCAAAATTCACTCCCCTTTATTAAAAATCAAAAGGTGCCTCTATTAAAACTTCACCAAACTCCTTTGGTATTCACGTTCATCTGAAATTTTCCAAATCCGCTAATCAACCCCCGATTTCCTAGTAATTAAACACTTATTAAAATTCGCCTCCCCTTTATTAAACACCCTTATCAAAAGTTCACTCTATTAACACTTCACTGATCACAAACTCCCATCCTTTACAAGTCCACTAAACTTAGAAAATCAACTCCCAAAGTTGTATATTCCCTGTATTACCCATTTTTATTCCTTAGTAATTAAACACTTATCAAAAACTCCATCCCTCATCATTAAAACCCCCTGGTCGACCCTTCACTTAGTAAATCAGTTTTCTCTATGTGCATTTAATCGGTGTCATCCAACGTCCTGTATTTAAAAAAAAAATCCTTCCCGACACAGTGATTTGAACCCGCTACCTTGGTGTCCACATTCATTTTCCCAAGTCCAGCTAAACTTTGGGTGGCAACCCCATCTCAGAATGGCTGATGCAATCCTTGAAAATAATTACTCATATGCGAATTTGAGCTTCACTAGAATAAGGACTATCCCGCAGTAACTGTCCCGCAGAAAATGAAAAAATGCTATTGGGTAAAAAATTAATAAAAAATTAATAAAAGGGAAAAAAAAATCTGATTTTTTTCGTCATGATGAAAAATATTGAAGGGTAATAGGGTCGACCTAAATGACCCGCATTCGGTACGGACCACGTTTTATTGACGGTTGAATCTTGGATCTGTGTTGTTTCCGTATCAGGTCTTACATCGTGAAAACCCACTGACACTCTTGAAACGGTTCTCAGCGTTCCCAATTCTACCCTTTATGATAGGTCAGCGTTTCAATGTAGACTTTTGAAATGACGCGTCCTAAACCTTTAAGAGTTGAGCTTATTTAGTCTCCATCGGGGAGGGGCGGGGGTGGCTCAGTCGGTAGCGCGCCAGGCTCGTAATCTATAGTTCCCAGGTTCGAGCCCCAGCTGGGTCAGCGTTGAGATTTATCTCCGCAAAATTCCCCGCCCTGCCCACGCCCCATCCGTCGGATGGGACGTTAAGCCGTGGCCCCGTGTGAGGGAGAGCCATACCCTGTGAAACGTTAAACAACACGCTGGATGGCCTTGATGGGAGGCTACCATCTGTTCCAGTGGGTCCCCTCCCCCAACCTTCTCTGAGCCTTCGGGTTCCATGTGACCTGGCCATTTAGCCCATGGTGTGCAAAAAAGTGCCGTCCAGAGGTAAAACAACCCAACTCCATCGGGGTTGAGACCATCAGATATCGGTGCTTCCGCGTCAGGACTTGTCTTGGAAAGTGGTTTTACGTTAAATTCCTTACAAATTTCAATCACCTCACAATTTATTAACTTATTTTCCTTTATTAAGTCATTTCAAAAACATCGTGATTGCAAAAGTATGACTAATAAAATTATTACTGCTGTATTCTCAGTACTGGGAAGTAACGCTACTCGAAGAAAAATCAGCTATGGGAGTAATCATTAATCTACAAACGCTCACACAGTTTATAAAAATCATCTCTTCCACCGTTTATCGGCGAACGTATCTGAAATTTCGCAGACTATAAAAAGTTCCATTTCGGTAATTCCAGAAGTTAATGCAATGATATGCCTCTCGATTTTGGGGGGTCACCCCCAAAATCAGTCGGCAAAATATTACTTTGTTTTGCTCGGTCTCACTAACGTCTTTCGAACGTAACGCAAATGCGCGTACGTCAGCCAGACTGTTTAGCACTCACCATGCTTTCAAGAGAGAAGGCATCTATTCATTTAAAAAAAAAAGGACAGAACACCGAAAAAGAAGTGGTCAAAAGTTTAAAGATGAGGAGAAAACATTCAATCACGTCATTCTTAAAGGTGATAAAAAATCACAAACATTCGCAAAAACACAAACAATGAAATCACAAGAAAATTAGAATTATTCTTCATTCTTAAATAATCACAATTTGCGAGCGATATTACAATTTGCTAGCGATTAAAGCTATGGAAGGCCAACCATGTTTAAAAGCAAAAGAGGTGTAAATGGAAAATCTTTATTAAAAACGAAGCATATGTTATTTTTCTGCTGAGGTCCTCCATCCTCACAGACCCTCTACTATGGCATATAAACTGACAGGCTCCTGTCAGACCTCTGTGGCAAGCAGCTGCTTGAGGGGGTATTTATTTATTAGTTATTTTTTTATATGAACTGGATAATAAATTCTGCATTTGTGATAGGTCCTGCCATCTAGTAGCTCAAATGAGAACTACTAAATATAAATCGCACTTGGGGAACAATTTAGGTATTTGGAACCATATAATTAAACGAGTTTAACGACCAGATAATATCTATTGATATATGAAATTTCTTGGTCTCAACTCTTAAAAGACTGTACACTGGTTTAGCAGTTTTTTTCAATTTAGCCGTAGACTTCCGAGTCTTAGTGCCGCTTATTATCAGAGTTGCTGCCGTGTGGGCAATCCGTGTTTTTTATATGGGTTGTTTTACCTCTGAGAACAACTTTTTGAACACAATGGGCTAAATGACCAGGTCACAATCACAAGATTTCAAGGGCTCAGAAAATTAAGGAAAGGAACCCGCTGGACAATTGTCAGGAGATAGATGGAAGCCTTCAAATCTCACAGCATGTTCTTGAAAGTGGGGGGGGGGGGGGGGTGACTCAGTCGGTAGCGCGCCAGGCTCGTAATCTGTAGTTCCCAGGTTCGAGTCCCAGCTGGGACAGCGTTGAGATTTATCTCCGCAAAATTCCTCGCCCTGCCCACGGTCAGTAGGGGACACCGATGGGCTTGGAAAGGCCGCCGTCCGTCGGATGGGACGTTAAGCCGTGGCCCCGTGTGTAGGAGAGCCATACCCTGTGCACGTTAAAGAACACGCTGGATGGCCTTGACAGGAGGCTACCATCTGTCTCCCAACAGCTGTTCCAGTGGGTCCCCTCCCCCAACCTTCTCTGAGCCTTCGGGGTCCATGTGACCTGGCCATTTAGCCCATGGTGTGCAAAAAAATTCCGCTCAGAGGTAAAACAACCCAACTCTTGAAAGTGGTGGCTCTCCTTAACATGGGCCTCAGCTTAACACCGCATCCGATGAACGGCAGCATTCCCCTTCTTATCGAGGGCAAGATGGAGGTTTAATGGAGATGTATATCAACGATGAATCTCGAAACTGGGAACTTCAGATTATGAGCCTGGTGTGCTACGAAAGAACAACCTCTAGCCTTCTTAGTAACTTGAAAGCAGGTAAAATCAGCATATATATTAGAAATTGTATTGGGATGATGATCTTTTTCAGTTTCAATCCACTCACTCCCCTATTACCAACTCTATCCAGAACTCTTTGCTTTTTCTCTAGATCCGAACCTGGATATATCAATCGATTCTAATTAAGGACAAATGCTTTTTACGATTCTGAATTTCTTAAAAAACCAAGAGACATCGATTTCGATATTTTTGCTTCCATTAATAGCGTATATTTGCATAAAATACAGGAGAGCAAATTTACGTCATTGAACAGAGAGACCGAGTGGAAAATGGTTTGGGGGCAAATCGTCCTTTGTGAAAATATAGATCAGAATTTTTTACATTTTTTAACTCAGAGTGATGAGAAAATTGATGGGATCGATTTAGTAAAATAGATCCATTGTAATTTCTCCATTTAATTTTTTCGACAACTGTTCTCGTCGATTAATAAACTGAATCGCCTGTCTGTTATGTCTGTATAGCACCACTAAGGGGTGGCTCAGTCGGTAGACCGCCAGGCTCGTAATCTGTAGTTCCCAGGTTCGAGTCCCAGCTGGGTCAGCGTTGAGATTTATCTCCGCAAAATTCCCCGCCCTGCCCACGGTCAGTAGGGGACACCGATGGGCTTGGAAAGGCCGTCGTCCGTCGGATGGGACGTTAAGCCGTGGCACTGTGTGCAGGAGAGCATACCCTGTGCATGTTAAAGAACACACTGGATGACCTTAACGGGAGGCTACCATCTGTCTCCCAACAGCTGTTCCAGTGGGTCCCCTCCCCCAACCTTCTCTGAGCCTTCGGGGTCCTTGTGGCCTGGCCATTTAGCCCATGGTGTGCAAAAAAGTGCCGCTCAGAGGTAAAACCCAACCTCTCGACGAAGGTAAAATTGGAAAGTGTCCCGACAGACGTGATGGCTCCGCATGTTTTGGTGTAGATGTTGTCCAGACTGCTGTGAACTAAAGAAAACAAGCCTAATTTTTTTTTTTAACTTTTCCTAGCCACAGTGCTTAAGCCATAATTCGTCCCTGCCTGTAAGTAGGTCACATAGAAAAGTGAATTTGCTCGTTGAAGTGTGGGATAATTCCGCAAAATATTGAAGACCTAAATTTCACTTAATGATTTTTACAAACTAGAAGAATAACGTGTTACCTAGCGCGATTATCACTCGTTTTCAAAGAGAATAAAACTCTTAGCTCTAACAGTGGAAATTTGAACTAATAGATTTGGGTAATATCTCTGAGCGACTTTTTTGCACACCATGGGCTAAATGGCCAGGTCACAAGTACCCCGGAGGCTCAGATAAAGTTAGGGAAGGGAACCCACTGTAACAGCTGTTGGGAGACAGATGGTAGCCTCCCGTCAAGGACATCCAGTGTGTTCTTTAACGTGCATATGGCTCTCCCGCACACGGAGTCTCAGCTTAACGGTCCCATACGATGGACGGCAGCCTTTCCTAGCCCATCGGTGTCACTTACTGACCGTGGGCAGGGCGAGGAATTTTGCGGAGATGTATCTCAATGCTGACCCCCCAGCTGGGACTCAGATGTAGAAAACCAAGAATATCATGCAAAAAGTATTTGTCGTTTAACACAGAAAGAAGCGACATTCTCTCACCCTAGGCCTACCGACGGTTGTTGGGTTGGGTTGTTTTACCTCTGAGCGGCACTTTTTTGCACAACACGGGCTAAATGGCCAGGTCGCATGGACCCCGAAGGCTCAGAGAAGGTTGGGGGAGGGGACCCACTGGAACAGCTGTTGGGAGACAGGTAGCCTCCCGTCAAGGCCATCCAGCGTGTTCTTTAACGTGCACAGGGTATGGCTCTCCCGCACACGGGGCCACGGCTTAACGTCCCATCCGACGGACGGCGGCCTTTCCAAGCCCATCGGTGTCCCCTGACCGCGGGCAGGGCGGGGAATTTTACGGAGATAAATCTCAACGCTGACCCAACTGGGACTCGAACCTGGGAACTGCAGATTACGAGCCTGGCGCGCTACCGACTGAGCCACCCCCGCCCCCTACTGACGGTAACGGTAGGGTATTGCTCAGTGTAAATCTTTCAACCATACCATTCCAAAAATGTTTCAAATATATAGCATAATTTGCAATGTTTGACATTTTTCATCGTTAGCGGGCACTATTAAATTTATTCGGAAATTTGTAAAACAGATGTTTCATCAATGTATCCAACTCAAAACTAATTTTTATTTCTAAAATCAACCCGAATGTCGGACAAACACAATTCTGTGAAAATTCTGCTAATCAGTTTGACCAGCTCTGAAAATTACAGCTACGGAAACATCTTTCGTGATTTGTAACTTTCTCATAGAATGTTGGGGAAGATGGATTGAAACTTTCCATTATCCAGCGTGACATGCACAGGGTATCGCCCTACTGCACACGAGGGCTGACCACGGCTTAACGTCCCATCCGATGGACGGCGGTGTTTCTCATCAAGGGCAGGGTAGAATTTAAGAGATAAATTTCAACCCCGCGACTCCAGACTAAGTTAATCACCAGTCCATCCATTCAAGTAATCATAGAGACGAATATTGAACAGCTGGAAAATCTCTTGTTAATGCTTTAACAAATATTCCCCAACTTGTCTTTTCCATGCAAAACAATCATTATAATTTTTATTAATATCTAAAACCGAAGCAGATTTTTTTTAAAACTCTTTAATGGAGATTTCTTTAAAAATTCAATACAAAATCCAAAAAACGAAAACTGCAATTTCTAACACAAATTACATTTTTGTCTTACACATTTGTAAAGAAAATATAAACATGATTAGACATTACTTGATAGAATAAGGCAAGTGGAAATTTGTACTTTATATAGCTCAGCTTTATGCAATTGAAATCTTCGACTTCCAAGGAGTATCATTTAAAAAATTTTTAAAACTGCTATTCAATCCATATACTTTATAACCCTGAACATTCCTCGCATCATCTTTCATTACGGTTACAAATGAATATTAGTAAAAAATAAACTTTTCTTAAGATTGGGACTATCGTGTTTTCATTTTGAAGGGATTTAGGTGCGGATCAGAGAACTTTTCTATTATCTTCAATATTTTTAAATGTATGTAAAACCACAGGCATAAAAAGTTCCTTATTATACCAAGCTTTAAAAATAACACTGTTTAATATTCTACTTTGATTAGAATTTCTTGCGGATTTCAGATCCTTATTTGTTCTCTTTGTCGACACTCAAGCCATCGAAAAATATTGTTTTTCAACTATTTCTTTGGCTTTCTTAAAGTAGTACATTCTCAGTTTTGGCCAATTTTTTATGAATTGCTATCTTCATCCGGTCCTGCAGGATTAATCATTTACAGACGAGGTTGTTTACTCGCCTTTTGAAGTGAAGTTTCTGAAGATATTCTTCTCTTAGGTTTGTCAGTGTTCTCTGGGGATGTTACAGCTGGAGTCTCAGGAGTTTCTTCAACAGTTTCTCCACTAGTTTCTTGATCAGTTTCTTCACCAATGTCACTTTCCTCCGCTATCGATTCCTGAGAGTGTTGTGTACTACTCTGGGATATTATTTTCAGTCTTTTTTCTTCTGCCGATTTCTCTGGGGTTGGTAAATCTTTTTTACGACTTTTAGCAGGCAGATTATCTGCAGGTGAACTTTCTTCAGTAATAGTGATTCCTACCACTTGGCCAGCAGCTTCCGAATCTGTGGCAGACTTAGGTTCGGGCTCTTCCGTATCCATATCAGATCTAGACTCACTAAAATCTTCTGTATCCATGGCAGATTTAGATTCACTCAAGTCTTCCATATGAGATTTAGGTCCACTCAACTCCTCCGTATCCATAGCGGATAGAGACTCACTTATTTCGTCAGTATCCATGGTCGATTTAGATTCACTCACTTCTTCCGTATCCATGGCAGATCTAGATTCATTTGCCTCTTCCGTATCCAAGGTAGATCTAGATTCACTCGATACTTCCGTATCCAAGGCAGATCTAGAGTCACTCGATACTTCCGTATCCAAGGCAGATCTAGAGTCACTCGATACTTCCGTATCCAAGGCAGATCTAGAGTCACTCGATACTTCCGTATCCAAGGCAGATCTAGAGTCACTCGATATTTCCGTATCCAAGGCAGATCTAGAGTCACTCGATACTTCCGTATCCAAGGCAGATCTAGAGTCACTCGATATTTCCGTATCCAAGGCAGCTCTAGAGTCACTCGATATTTCCGTATCCAAGGTAGATTTAGAGTCACTCGATACTTCTGCATCCAAAGACAAAGGTGGAATCGGCGAATTACTATCACTGTCTGTCAGATCTATAACAGGTACGAGCTTGCGCTCTTCCTCAACCCCTTGAATACACGTTAACAATTCGTCAGGTGTGGGGGTTGCCACATCTCTAACATTTTCCAGCATTTCAGGTAAACTCCTAGTCACTTGCTTTTCATAAGCTTTCAGAGCCTTCATACTGTAATCCCAAGCTTCTTCAGCTTTGCGGAATTGTCTCAAGGCACTTTCAAAAGGGGAAACACTTTTCCCACTCTGAGAAGTAGACGCACCCCTGATTGTTCCAGAAGCTGACAGACTTTTTGGCTGATGAGTGCGAAGAGATTCTTTTTGCTTAGGCGATTTCGTTATAGCCCCGCTTCGGTGAGATTCTAGAAGCACAGCTCCTAAACCTTCCAAAGGTTTCTTTTTCTTAGGTGTTCTCATGGGGGATGTCGGCGTGGCAGGAACTTTAAAAGTTCCCTGATCCTCAGTTGATGGCGGATCATTTCTGGTTGGCGATTTAACATCTTCGGTTTTTGTATCGAGCATAGTATCTAACATGGGGTTTTTTCCTCTAAGTTTACTTATGCCACTTGATGTCGAAGCAATAGAAGGGTCTGCAGGACTTCCAAAAATATTGTCAAGTGTTTCTTCTGACGCATTTCCGGCAGTGGATTCTTCCGCAGACGCTGTGTCACCAGTTTCAGTTGAAGCTGTTTCTTCAGAAGTATCAGAGCTTCCAGTTGCTGTTTCTTCACGTGATTCTGTAGACTTTTCGCCTTCATCCATGATGCGAGATAGCCTGTAGAAATAATATTACTATGATTAGAGAATGGAAAAATAATTAATAATGATACGAACATTTTTATCTAATAGAACTTTTACGTTACATCTAACATCCACTTCGTTCCTTTGGGGTCGTTCATTGCATACCATTTTTTGGTCGAATTCCATCTCCATATCTAACAACACAAAATAGAGAGTGGTGTCTAGAAACAGCTATGTCAACATTTCTTTTTAAAAGACCTTCACTTTTTGCTTTATTATAATTAGATTCAGTAGTTAATTACAAGTGATAATAATTCGAAAATTTTTCTTCGAAAAAGTAAAATTATTTCAGAAGTATTGCATTAACACCATCTCAAATGTCTCGCTTCTTCCCTCCACATAATGCTGCGTAATGCAATTACTAACCATCCCCACCGTCAGAACCGTTACATATTTTAAATCCCCTTAAGCAGCTGCTTGCCACAGAGGTCCAACAGGAACCTCTCAGTTCAAACACCATAGAGAAGATATGTGAGAAAGACGAAACCTTAGCAGAAATCTTTACCCGGGACTCGAACCCAGGTCCCTTTAACCAGTGCAGCGGTGGCTCAGTCGGTAGCGCGAAAGGCTCGTAATCTGTAGTTCCCAGGTTCGAGTCCCAGCTGGGTCAGCGTTGAGATTTATCTCCGCAAAAATTCCCCGCCCTGCCCACGGTCAGTAGGGGACACCAATGGGCTTGGAAAGGCAACCGTCCATCGGATTGGGCGTTAAGCCGTGGCCCCGTGTGCGGGAGAGCCATACCCTGTGCACATTAAAGAACACGCTGGATGGCCTTGACGGGAGGCTACCATCTGTCTCCCAACAGATCTGCTGTTCCAGTGAGTCCCCTGCCCCAACCTTCTCTGAGCCTTCGGGGTCCATGTGACCTGGCCATTTAGCCCATGGTATGCAAAAAAGTGCCGCTCAGAGGTAAAACAACCCAACCCTTTAACCAGTAGCGAAGCATGCTAACCACTCGTCCACAGGACTGTTTACATATTTTACTGGAGATTTATTGGATGGTTTTGTCGACCACTGATGACAACTCCAAGCTCATTTGTACGATTCGAAAATTAATCGATATACACAATTATACACTGCGTTTTTAGTATGTTCTTTCATAATTATCTACTTAGGGTATCAATAAGTACTTAGTTATGTATCAATAAGAACGAGCTTTAATGCAATGATCGGTCAATAAAATAACCCGTCACAGTGGTTTGATGTTTAGGTAATCCTGCTTCGTTGCTTTACTCACTCCATTTGATGGATTTGATTGTTTTACCTCTGAGCGGCACTTTTTTGCACACCATGGGCTAAATAGCCAGGTCACATGGACCCCGAAGGCACAGAGAAGGTTGGGGGAGGGGACCCACTGGAACAGCTGTTGGGAGACAGATGGTAGCCTCCCGTCAAGGCCATCCAGCGTGTTCTTTAACGTGCACAGGGTATGGCTCTCCCGTACACGGAGCCACGGCTTAAGACCCCATCTGACGGACGGCGGCCTTTCCATGTCCATCGGTGTCCCCTACTAACATTGAGCAGGGAGGGGAATTTTGCGGAGATAAATCTCAACGCTGACCCAGCTGGGACTCGAACCTGGGAACTACAGATTACGAGCCTGGCGCGCTACCGTCTGAGCCACCCCCGCCCCATGAAATGTGCAGCTAATCAGTGTTACAATATATGAAAGTGTACACAGTAACAAAATTTGAACTATTTGTTGAAGCGGAAAAAAGTCCATTTTTAAAACAATGGTGCATGTAATTTTGAGTGACAGATATTTTGGATCGCGATTCTACCCTGCGTTGCTCGTTTTTTCGAACGCCTCTGTTTCAACATCAGACGCTCCTGCTATTTCGAAAGAAGCTCGTGTCCCTCTCGTGATGTATTTATATTTATACATGGCAACTAATCTCAGCATCCGCTAATGGTTAAGTCTATGGGAATTTTGAGTTTTTTAATTTTTTTTTTTAGTTTTAAGAAATTCAAACCGTTTTTTACCGGTGTTGGTTGATTGCAGCGATTCGCACGTAGCTTTTTACTACCCTGGGTGAAGGAAGAGTTCAAGCCAAGTTTGGCGCCTCTCGCTCTTTAAAGCATAAAAGAACACTTAGGTTAAGATCGTTCCAGGTTCTAATTCCACGTGTACCAGCGATGACATTTCTCACCGTTCTCCTGTCAGACCTCTATGGCAAGCAAGCAGCTGATTGAGGGTTTTATTTTTAAATTTTTTTTTTTACCTCCACCTTGCCCTTGATAAATGGGCCATTGGTGGGATTGGAAACTTAGCCATCTGTCGGTTGGGTTATTTTACCTCTGAGCACTTTTTTTTGCACAGAATGGGCTAAATGGCCAGGTCACAATGACCCCAAAGGGCTCAGAGAAGGTTGGGAAGAGGGAACCCACTGGATAGCTGTTGGGGAACAATAGGTAGCCTCCCGTCAAGGCCATCCAGCGTGTTCTTTGATGTGCACAGGGTATGATTATTGCACACGGAACCACGGCTAACGCTCCACCTGACGGCAGTTCCCAGGGATTTCACAATAGCACGCAACTGACTCACTCACTGTCAAATAGGGCATTAAGCCTTATCCCCGTGTGCACGATAGTATTACTAAACCTTGTTTCAATGTGCTGTAGCCTATGTACGTTAAAGAATCCGCTGGATGGCCTGGACAGGTTTCCATCAGCTGTCTCGTACCAGCTGTCCAGTGCTTCGCAACCATCTCTAAGCCATTGGGGTTCTTGCAATCTGGGCATTTAGCCCATTTTGCGCAAGTGCCCCTCAAAGGCAATTTTTTTTGCATGTATTTCTTATTTTATTAAGAGTGGAGAGAGCAAAGAAAAGGAGGAAGGGAAAAAGGAGTTCATATTTAACAACAGAAAATTCGGAAAAACTTCCTTAGGCGAAAAAAGGTACAAAATAAAGCGAGGTACTCACCCTCAGGGCTCCCTAAATATGCATGCAAAGTTTCAGCCTTCTAGGCTTCTTAGATTAGAGTTGACACATTTTGCTTTATTTATATGATAAGCCATGACTGCGATTAACTTACCTCTTTAAATAGAACCTAGTAGTCAATTGTTTTTATTTCTACCAAGTATGTGAGAATTTTACCTAGAGAATGATATTTACATTCCAGCACATAGCCATGAGAGAATATAATGAGTTTCACACTCGATGTCCTCTAGGGGCGGGGATGGCTCAGTCGGTAGCGCGCCAGGTAATCTGCAGTTCCCAGGTTCGAGTCCCAGCTGGGTCAGCGTTGAGATTTATCTCCGCAAAATTCCCCGCTCTGCCCACGGTCAGTAGGTGACACCGATGGCCTTGGAAAGGACGCCGTCCGTCGGATGGGACGTTAAGCCGTCGCCCCGTGTGCGGAAGAGCCATACACTGCATGTTAAAGAACACGCTGGATGGCCTTGACTGGAGGCTACCATCTGTCTCCCAACAGGTGTTCCACTGGATCCCCTCACCCAACCTTCTCTGAGCCTTCAGGGTCCATGTGACCTGGCCATTTTAGCCCATGGTGTGGAAAAAAGTGCCGCTCAGAGGTAAAACAACCCAACCCAACTCGATGTCCTCACACGGTAATCCCTTTGGGTTGTTTTACCTCTGAGCGGCACTTTTTTGCACAACACGGGCTAAATGGCCAGGTCACATGGACTCCGAAGGCTCAGAGAAGGTTGGGGGAGGGGACCCACTGGAACAGGTGTTGGGAGACAGGTAGCCTCCCCGTCAAGGCCATCCAGCGTGTTCTTTAACGTGCACAGGGTATGGCTCTCCTGCACACGGAGCCACGGCTTAACGTCCGATCCGACGTACGGCGGCCTTTCCAAGCCCATCGGTGTCCCCTACTGACCGTGGGCAAGGCGGGGAATTTTGCGATGATAAATCTCAATGCTGACCCAGCTGGGACTCGAACCTGAGAACTACAGATTACGAGCCTGGCGCGCTACCGACTGAGCCACCCCCGCCCCATCCTCCAAAGAGCATTCCCTACAAGTTCCAAGAATGGGTTATTCTGAAGCTCTATCTGATGTTGATTTATTGCTGTTTCGTAATTTGAAACTAAAGCTTTGAGTGGAGAAATTCGTATCATGAATAGCCAACCACAGGTTGTTTCAGCATGAGATAACCAATGCTGCCATACTGAACTGACATAATTCCAGTCAAAAGCAATAAAACTTGAGGCGGTTAAGTATTCGTGGTAAATGTTCCATTTGAGATTTCTGAAATATTAAAAATAGCTTGCGGGAAAAGCACATCACTAACTTTGAGAGCCCCAGATTGAGAAACCACTCACTTGGACATTAATGTGAAAGTGACCAGAGTTGGGTTGTTTTACCTCTGAGCGGCACTCTTTTGCATACCATGGGCTAAATGGCCACGTCACATGGACCCCGAAGGCTCAGAGAAGGTTGGGGGAGGAGACCCACTGGAACAGCTGTTGGGAGACAGATGGTAGCCTCCCGTCAAGGCCATCCAGCGTGTTCTTTAACGTGCACAGGGTATTGCTCTCCCGCACACGGCGACACGGCTTAACGTCCCATCCGACGTTCGGCGACCTTTCCAAGCCCATCGGTGTCCCCTACTGACCGTGAAAAGTGACCAGAAGAGGTCAAGATCAGATATTAAAAAGTAACTTTAAATTTCTCTTTTCAGATCAAGAGAATGGGAGGCAATTCCATGTGGGAAATTTCTTTCTCAGCAAGACAGTGATGTTCTTGTTCTGGGACTTGGGTTGTTTTATCTCTGAGCGACACTTTTTTGCACACCATGGGGTAAATGGCCAGGTCACACGGACCCTGGAGGCTGAGAAGTTTGGGGAAGGGGACCAACTGGAACAGCTGTTGGGAGAGATGGTAGGCTCCAGTCAGGGTCATCCAGCGTGTTCTTTAAACGTGCGCAAGGTGGATTGACCCAGCTGGGACTCAAACCTGGGAACTGCAGATTACTGTAGTCCTACCGACTGAGCCATCCCAATAATAAAAGATGTCAATGGCAGCAATAGGAAATCGTGATACTCTTCAAACGTCGAAAGTGTTGGTTGGCGTTAAAGCTGCAGAGGCCCGTTTTAAGCTCTCTCAAAAGCAGATTAACGTAATCTTACGGCTTATTCAATCCCACTGATGTCCCCTTTCTATCTGAGAACTTGGGTTATTTTACCACTGAGAAGCACAGAGTTCCACCTGGGCTTGCATTGAGATTTATCTCTACAAAATTCTCTGCCATGACGCCAGTAGAGGACACCGATGGGTTTGGAAAGGCCACAGTCCATCCGATGAGATGTCAAGCCATGGGGTCACTTCTGTTAGGAGACAGATGACAGCCTAACTGTCAAGGTCCAACAGTTCTTTAATTGCACAGGGTATGGCTCTCCCGCACGAGGACCATGGTTTAACACCCCATCTGACGGACGACAATCTTTCCAAGCCATCGGTTTCCCCTACTGACCGAGGTTTTGTGGAGATAAATCTCAAAGCTAACTCAGGTGGTAATCGAACCTATGAACTGCCGATTATGAGCCTGATGCGCTACCGACCCTAGAGTCTGCAGGCAAGGGGATTGGCAGAAATCCGCCACTGAACTTGCCCATCAGATATAAAAGAGGATATACATTTCTTCCCTTTTCATCACTAAAATACAACCCGATAAGAATTCTTATTTTAGTATATAAATGGTTCGCAGCAAAATTCGATTTTTTTCAGCCAACTGTTCATCTGTTCGATGGTCTTCCCAAGCTTGTGTTTTCTCTCGGAATCTGAGTATCCTCCGCATATGGTGCTGCCCTCTCCCGTCAGCAGAAGCAACTAGAGACTTTCCGTGTAGGAAAACACTCATGTTGTCTGTTAATGATGAAAACTTGTTAAAAATATAACGCGCGATGAATTTCCCCGTTTCAAAGTTTAAAAATTATTTTGCATAATAACGATGAAATTATCACAGATAACAAATCTTAGATGGCAGCACATGTAAACAGTACTGGTATCATTTTCATGAATTTGTTGCAAGAATGGCTGATACGTATTTTTTTCCTTTAGCATTTTTCCCACACCTAAGGGGTTTCTCTCGAATTTTCCAGAAAGTTAATATTACGATTCATTTCATTATTGTAGAAATGAGAGCTACAAGCGCTTGCTTTTTATTTCAGTGTTAATAAAAATGAATTGGGTTGAGTTGTTTTACATCTGAACGGCACTTTTTTGCACACCATGGGCAAAATGACCAGGTCAGATGGACCACGAAGGCTCAGAGAAAGTTGGGGGAGGGGACCCACTGGAACAGCTGTTTAGAGATAGATGGTAGCCCCCGTCAAGGCCATCCAGCAAGTTTTAACGTGCACAGGGTATGGCTCTCCCGCACGCGGGCCACGGTTTAATGTCCCATCCGATGGACGGCGGCCTTTCTAAGCCCATCGGTGTCCTGTGGGCTTAGAAAGCCCGTGGGTAGGGCGGGGAATTTTGCGGAGATAAATCTCAACGCTGGCCCAGCTGGGACTCGACCCTGGGAATTGCAGATTACGAGCCTGGCACGCTATCGACTGAGCCGCCCCATCTTGCATAAAAACGTCTATGGTGACCGAATTACAGAGCGCCGAAATTGCATGGTGGCAGTTTTTCGGCGCCCTCTAATTACTCAGATACTAGATTGTTCCCACATTTGGTGCACTGGGTTCCTACTGTGTGGCCCTGCGATTGGTTAAAAGTTTTGGTTATTAGCTGACGTAGGTCGTTAATAACCCGTTGTTAGTCTCCGAATGCTCTGGGGTCTCTGCTGTCGCTTCGGAAACCTTGAAAGTTATGGTAGTACGTTATGGATGGGTTGCTGAGTGACACTTTTCTGAACACACTAGACTAAATGGCCAAGTCACTAGGACCCCGAGGGCTCAGAGAAGATTGGAGGGAATCCACTGGAAACCTAACATCCACTGGCTGTTAGGAGACAGATCTCATAAAGGCCATCCAGCATGTTCTTTAATGTGCACAAGGTATGGAACCATGACTTAACATCCCATCCAACGAACGGCAGCCTTTCCAAAGCCCATCTGTGTTCACTCTGACCATGGGCACGGAATTTTGCAGAGATAAATATCAATGTTGGCCCTGGTGGAACTCGAACCTGGAAACAACAGATTACTAGTCTGGCGCACTACCTACTAGGCCAAACCCCACTCCTCCGTTATGGAAAATGCCACAACTGCCCACAGATAATTTTCCCAAACTTTTGAACATTTGTTAAATTGTTTTACCTCCGACTGCTTTTTTTGCACACAGTATTTTAAATGGCCAGGTCACAAGGACCTCAAAGGCTCAGAGAAGGTTATGGAAGGTCACCTATTAGACTGCTGTTATCAGACAGACCCAAGATCTAGTTGTTCTTTAAAGTGCATAGTGTTTAAGGTGCATATGCTCTCCTACATAAGGAACCACGACTTAACATTTCGTCCGACGGACAGCGGTTTTTCAAGTCCATCGGTGCCTCCTTTCGCACCGAGAACAGAGTGTGGATTAGCAAAGTTAAATCTCAACGCTAGCATAGTTGAGAATCGAACCTGGAACTGATGATTAAAAGCCTAGAGCGCTACAGAGAGACAATCCCAGCCTCCAAAACTGTTAGCCACAAATTTTTTCTTTATCAGTATGTCTGCTTGGCTTTTAGTGTTCTTACAAGAAATGGGAAACAAAATACTTTGCCATTTGAGCAATGCATTTTACTGTTGCTGCGTGGCAAACTCATGGGCTATCGAAAGGAGCAAAGTGTCATTAATGATTTTTGTCACATTTTGGCACATTTTTCATTTTTTTATGATTAATATTCAGAGTGTGGTTGTAGTAAATTATGAACCCAGAAGTTTTTTTTATATGCATATACAAATGGGTTCGATAGCCCATATTTCATTTTTAACACTATTTTTTGCACTTTCATCTGAATATGAAGCACACAGTGGCGCTCCAAGCATTGTGTTTGGGTTGTTTTACCTCTGAGCAGCACTTTATTGCAAACAATGGGCTAACCGCCAGGTCTCAAGGACCCCAAAAAGGTTTAGAGAAGGTTCGGGGGAGGGAACCAACCGGACAGTTGAGACAGGAAAAAATTAAGTAGCCTCCCATAAAGCGTGTTCTTTAACGTAGCACAAGGATAGGTTGGGTTGTTTTACCTCTGAGCGGCACTTTTTTGCACACCATGGGCTAAATGGCCAGGTCACATGGACCCCGAAGGCTCAGAGAAGGTTGGGGGAGGGGACCCACTGGAACAGCTGTTGGGAGACAGATGGTAGCCTCCCGTCAAGGCCATCCAGCGTGTTCTTTAACGTGCACAGGGTATAGCTCTCCCGCACACGGGGCCACGGCTTAACGTCCATCCGACGGACGGCGGCGACCTTTCCAAGCCCATCGGTGTCCCGTACTGACCGTGGGCAGGGCGGGGAATTTTGCGGAGATAAATCTCAACGCTGACCCAGCTGGGTCTCGAACCTGGGAACTACAGATTACGAGCCTGGCGCGCTACCGACTGAGCCACCCCCGCCCCGCACAAGGATGGATCTCCCACACACTGAGTCACGGCTTAAAGTCCCATCCGACATATGGTAGCTTTTCCAGGCCCAGCGGTGTCCCCTACTGATCGAGGGCAGGAAGTTTTGCAGAGATAAATCTCTACGCTGGCTCAGCTGAGATTCGAACCTGGACCTGCTACCGACTGAACCGCACCCATCCCACTCTGCTTTAGGGAATATGGCACCAAGAAGTTTAGAAATTCCACAGTCCATCAAATCTGACATTAAACCGCGGTCTCATATACAGGAAAGATACCTTGTGCAAACTAAAGTACATGACGGATAACTTTGACATCAGTTTGGGTTTTTTTACCTCTGAGAGGCACTTTTTTTGCACTGGGCCAAATAGCCAGGTCACAAATACCCATGAGTTCAGAATTTTTGAGAACTTCTCGGAAGTAGTTAGGAGACAATGGAAACTTGCCGTCGAAGTCATGTGCTTTTTAACGTACGCAGGATATGGCTCTTACACACAGAGCGACGGCTTAACGTCCCATCCAACGGACGGCGGACTTTTCAATCCCAAAGGTGTCCCCTTTTTCAGAGGACAGAACGAGAAGTAGCGGACATAAATCTCAAAGCAGGCACAGTTAAGACTGGAACCTGAAGACATACGAGTCTGACACGCTACAAACTGAGCTAACTTCACTCATTTGAAAGATAGGCTTCACGATCTTTTAATAGCTTAGAGTGGATACCCTTCCAACCCTAGGGGGCGGGGGTGGCTCAGTAGGTAGCGCGCCAGGCTCGTAATCTGTAGTTCCCAGGTTCGAGTCCCAGCTGGGTCAGCGTTGAGATTTATCTCCGCAAAATTACCCGCCCTGCCGACGGTCAGTAGGGGACACCTCTGGACTTAGAATAGGCCGCCGTCCGTCGGATGGGACGTTAAGCCGTGGTCCCATGTGCGGGAGAGACATACCCTGTGCACGTTAAAGAACACGCTGGATGGCCTTGACGGGAGGCTACCATCTGTCTCCCAACAGCTGTTCCAGTGGGTCCCCTCCCCCAACCTTCTCCGAGCCTTTGGGGTCCATGTGACCTGGCCATTTAGCCCATGGTGTGCAAAAAAGTGCCGCTCAGAGGTAAAACAACCCAACCCAACCTTCCACTCTAAATCCTCGGGGACTAGTCGTATCTAGGCGGGTAGAATTATAGCCTCCTTAACTTGAGGGCTTGAATAACTTATATTTTCTAAGAAAGATCCTAAACATTCGGAAATAAAAAAAATTCGACAAGTGCGCGATTGGCTAATTAACATCCAGTCAACAGTCCTTTGATTCAAAAGTGAAACTTGGAAAAAAAAATGGCGCAACGTCTGGTATCACCGGCTATTTGCTTTGTAACTAATTTGTTAGTCAAAATAATTTCTGAACTAAAACGAAACTAAAGTAATAACTTTTCAACAGCTAATGTATACATCAGCATATCTCTTTGACGTTAATATGATTATATCAGCATACGTCTATTTTTTTTTATAGAACAAGCGACGCCGCCTAATTTTCAGCTTCCATAATTTAAACGCTTAACCAATGCTACTAAATTTCTAGGCTTCGATTTCAACGATATCTTCAAGCCTATTTTTTCCCATGGAAAACTACTTAAGAGACTATGGAATATCGAATTTAATTCTATATTAGCCTGGAAGTGTTTCTACTGCAATGGCTTCCAAGAATGCAATCAGCTAATATCTTATAAAGTCAGCCATTCAAATGTTAAAAGCATTAGAAGTTCAAATATAATTACTGACTGAAAACGATAATGACAGTTTTTACTCAACTTACCGAAATATATAGCTAAAAATTTAAACACCAACCGTAATCTTCAATACTTCAGCAGTGCAAACTTTGCTTCATTCAGAAAAGCAAATGTCTGTGTCTTCTTTATTAAACAGCTCCCAAATGTGGCAGAAATGCTTAAAAAAATCACTTGCTCTATCTTGAACCGCTGTTGCCACATTTAAGCATATAAATCTCTATTCCTTTATTATATGTAAAAAATGCAAAAGTAGAAACAACACTGGTCCAATACATTTTGCGGCTATAATCATTTTTTTTTCCCTTTTTTTCGTAATTGTAATAATGAGGCTTATAGCCTCATACCAGTAATAGAAATGGACAGATGATGAACCGGTGCAACTTAAAGCAAGAGATAAAGTCACGTGTTTGGAGTAAAACTCTAAGCATCACAGTTTAAAATTGCCCCAAGTCAGTTGATCCAATATCAGCCTCACTTTGTTGAGATGTCCTTGTCTATGAGTTCGGACTCAAAATATTTTAAATTTAAAATATTTCTTACAAATGTTAAAAATATAAAATATTTTTGATTATAATTTCAACCTTTTAATTAATCTTGATTAATTTAAAATGAGCATTATACGGCCGTCTCGTGGCCGAGTGGTTAGCACGCTTGGCTACTGATCTACGGACCGGGGTTCGAGCCTTGGATAAGGCATGGATGTGTGTGCTGTTTTTCTGCTGAGGTCCCGCCATCCTCACAGACCTTCTACTATGGCGCATTAAACTGACAGGCTCCTGTCAGACCTCTGTGGCAAGCAGCTGCTTGAGGGGGTATTTATTATTTATTATTTTTATGCAGCTTTCAATTACTTTTTAACATATTCCCTATCTTTAATAAATGAATGACTCTTTGCGTTTATAAAATGCCACCAAAGAATTTTCAGTTTCTACTAGTATTTCTAATATTTTTCGCTCCAAATAGCATTTGCATATCAACTTTGTCATAAATTGATTATAAGTAATAATATAAGAACAAAATAAATTGCTAGCGGCATGAATTTCTGTAACTATGCCTTATGATGCATCAGGAAAATTTTTCCCAAATCGGGTTCGGGCTCTAACAAGTGACGAAATGGTTCGAGCTCGAGGTGATTCGGGTTCGAAAGTTGAGCCTGAACTCATCTCTATTGTCTATCTAAAGTGCTTTTCTCCCCAATAATGAGAATTGTTATTTTCCTCCTTTTCAAACAACAGGGGGCGGGGGTGACTCAGTCGGTAGCGCGCCAGGCTCGTAATCTGTAGTTCCCAGGTTCGAGTCCCAGCTGGGTCAACGTTGAGATTTATCTCCGCAAAATTCCCCGCCCTGCCCACGGTCAGTAGGGGACACCGATGGGCTTGGAAAGGCTGCCGTCCGTCGGACGGGACGTTAAGCCGGCCCCGTGTGCGGGAGAGCTATACCCTGTGCACGTTAAAGAACATGCTAGATGGCCTTGACGGAAGGCTTCCATCTGTCTCCCAACAGCTGTTCCAGTGGGTCCCCTCCCCCAACCTTCTCTGAGCCTTCGGGGTTCATGTGACCTGGCCATTTAGCCCATGGTGTGCAAAAAAGTGCCGCTCAGAGGCAAAACAACCCAACAACAACCCAACCCTTTTCAAACAACAAACGAGCTAATGGTTTTACTTTGTCGTCTATAGGTCTGCAATCAATCAATACTTTTGTTTTTAGTAAAAAAGTAGAATCTCAAAAATCCGGCACTTTTTTGAAAAGTAAATTTTTTTCTTTAGAATTTTTGCAACCTATTCCACTATGGAATGGTGACTGCACTTGCTTCGCATCAAAATTCACGAATTCTTCTTTCACCAGTTTTTAAGCTATCAATCAAGACAAATCCAATTTGTCAGCTGACTAATACATGTTGGTATATGTTACAACAGAAAGACACACGTCATAGGTGTTTTCGAAAATTTTCGTAAATTCGGTCGTTTTACACGAAATCTGAAACTTATCTACTGCTTCCAAATCCAAACAATAGTTGTCTTCGTATAATTTTATTTTGGCCCAAAATTTATATGCGACACTAAAAATAGATTTAAAAAATCTGTTAAATCTTATTCCAGTGGAATAACATTTATACCTTTCCTGTTCGGTGGAATATTTAATAATTGAGAAACACTACTCATCTTATTTTCAGCCTCCCCTCCACCCAGAAACTAAATCCTGGGTACGTGTTGGGTTGGATTGTTTTACCTCTGAGCGGGACATTTTTTTGCACACAATGGGCTAAATGGCCAGGTCACAAGGACCCTGAAGGCTCAGAGAAGGTTGGGAGAGGGAACCCACTGGAACAGCTGTTGGGAGACAGATGGTAGCCTCCTGTTAAGGCCATCCAGCGTGTTCTTTAACGTGCACAGGGTATGGTTCTCCTGCACACGGGGCCACATCGTAACGTCCCATCCGATGGACGGAGGGAGGCCCTTCCAAATCCATCGGTATTATTCTATGGATGTTGTCCTATGGATTTTTAAGAAGCAAACAGTTATCAATTCACAAAACGTTTTTTAGGGGGGGGGGTAGTAGTAGTAGGTTGGGTTGGGTTGTTTTACCTCTGAGCGGCACTTTTTTGCACACCATGGACTAAATGGCCAGGTCACATGGACCCCGTAGGCTCAGAGAAGGTTGGGGGAGGGGACCCACTGGAACAGCTGTTGGGAGACAGATGGTAGCCCCCGTCAAGGCCATCCAGCGTGTTCTTTAACGTGCACAGGGTATGGCTCTCCCGCACACGGGGCCACGGCTAAACGTCCCATCCGACGGACGGCGGCCTTTCCAAGCCCATCAGTGTCCCCTACTGACCGTGAGCAGGGCAGGGAATTTTGCGGAGATAAATCTCAACGCTGACCCAGCTGGGTAGTAGTAGTAGTCTCTGACACATCCGCTTCTGCGACGTGTCAGAAAGATGTTTACCTTAACGGCGCTCTGTCCGGCTCAGAAATTACCGAAATGCTTCGGGATCGAAAATCTGAACGAGAATTGATCTCTGGAATATAGTTGTTTAATGTTCGAATTAGTGTAAGTTTTATTTGTGCATAAAATATTGCATATAAATTGGTTATCGTAAATTTAATATTCTCCGGCTAGTAAAAATCAGTTCAAAGTGATATGACTACATCAATTAATTTTTATTTAATTCAATATAGCATAAAAAAGGGTCTTATTAAAATGTCTTTATAATCTGCTTCATAAAAATTAGAATTTATTTCAGTATTTAATGAGGGTAGAGCTTTTTTGTGTTATATGCTTATTCAAATGACATTTTAGAAAAATATTATGTCAAAAACATAAATATTTTAAGCAACAGTTGATTATTTTTAAGGCAATTTAATATCTAATCTAGGAAAATGTTCCCATGTTTCCACTAAAAAGCAAAATGCACTTCGTCTCTGGCGAATATGGATGCGCCTTTCCAAAGAGAATCAAGTTTTTTATTTTCTGACTTCAGTGCCCTCTAACATAAAATTTGACCTAAACGATGAATAATACTCTTTAACCATTCCAAATCATCCTATAGTCCAAATTTCCACAGTTAGAGGGCGCTAAAGTCGGAAAATAAAAAACTTCATTCTCTTTGAAAAAGAGTATCCCGTATTAGAGAAAAATGCTTTTTGGGTTGGATAGGTACTAACGATTCCAAATCATTAGAATCTAATGCAACCCAAAACACATTTTTCATTCATCTCTTAAAACAAAAAGTTTCGCTTCCCACCCACCCCTGGTGGTCAAGGGGGTCTCTACCGATCCCCTCGACCTCTCTATCGCAAAAATTTGAAATTCTAGCACGAGCAGATTATTTGCAACAGCCATTAAAAGTTGTTGGATTGTTTTACCTCTGAGCGGCATTTTTTCGCACACCATGGGCTAAATGGCCAGGTCACAAGGATTCCGAAGGCTCAGAGAAGGTTGGGGGAGGGAACCCACTGGAACAGCTGTTGGGTGACAGATGGTAGCCTCCCGTCAAGGCCATCCAGTGTGTTCTTTAACGTACATGGGGCCACGGCTTAACGTCCCATCCGACGGACGGTGGCCTTTCTAAGCCCATCGGTGTCCCCTACTGACAGTGGGCAGGGCGGGGAATTTTGCGGAGATAAATCTCAACGCTGACCCAGCTGGGACTCGAACCTGGGAACTACAGATTACGAGAGCCATTTAAAGCTTTGCTGTTTTCTTGCTTTAGCTCACAGTCGAAATAAAAAAGGTTTTTGGAAGATTCTGAAAAGACAAATGCTAATATTACATTAGTATCTATCCAACCCAAAAGGAAATTTTTGTTTCTCTCTAAAACAAAAAAGTGATTGATTATAGACAGGTAGACAATAGCTCGTTTTTCGGTCTAACGTTTTATGCTTTATCACATGACAAAGGGGTTCCGCAAAAATACTCGCCAGCTCTAGGTATAAGATTCATACCCCGTGCATGTGAAAGAACATGATGATTAGAGGCCTCGGTCTGTGGAATGCATCCTCTTCAAAACATTCTGATAACTTAGAGTTGGGTTAGATTGGGTTGTTTTACTTCTGAGCGGTACTTTTTTTGCACATAATGGGCTAAATGGCCAGGTCACAAGGACCCCGAAGGCTCAAAGAAGGTTGGGGGAAGGGACCCACTGGAACAGTTCTTGGAAGACAGATGGCAGCCTCCCGGCTAGGTCATCCACCGTGTTCTTTAACGTGCACAGGGTATGGCTCTCCCACATATTGGACCACGGATTAACATCCCATCCGAAGGGCGGCGGCCTTTCCGAGACCATCGGCGTCCCCTATTGACCGTGGTCATGGCATGGAGTTTGGCAGAGTTAAATTTCAACGCTGGCCCACTGGGACTCGATCCTGGGAACTACACATTACGAGCCTGATGCGCTACCGACTAAGCCATCCCTTCCCGATAACTTGGAGTCCTTGTGACTTTGCATTTTCCGAAAAATAAGCGGCGCTCAGAGGACATTTTTCAGGTTGTTTTACCTCTGAGCGTCACTTTTTTTTGCACACTGGTCAAATGGCAGGTTACACAGACCCCAAGGGCTCAAGGTTGGGGGTCTCATGAGCAGCTGTTAAGAGAGAAAGCTTCTGGTGAAGGCCATACATGTTCTTTAACGTTGGATTAACGTCCCATCCGACGGAGGCGGAATTTCAAAGCTCATCGGTGTCTTTCTCAACGAGAACAGGGTAGGGATTTAAAGCAGATAAAGCTCAACGTTGGCCCAGGTGGGATTGTAGACTGGGAATCGCAGATTACAGCGTGGCCCGCTACAGGCAGAGCCAACCCCCCACCATTCCTGAGAGGTAAAACAATCCAACAAATATGACTCGTTAGCCGTTCAGGTCCTTGAACAACTTCCCCAACTGTACTGTCTGAAAAGGCAGACTAAGCACGTGCCCAGCGACCAAAACTGCTTTGCCCTTTACCAGAAATGCAAATGAAATATTTCTCGGATGGATGAATTGAAGAGAAAGGGGAAGGTAAGAAGAATTGAGGGAAATACTCAATCCGACATAGTTGACGAAACACTAATATCTATAGATATTTACCAGATTCTCCATATGCCTTTTGCTGTGAATGGAAATTTTTTTGGTTTTAGAGCATTTACCTCACAAAATAGTATAAAGGCTAGTTTACATTGGCATGGATCACTGGCGTCAATAACCGACTGGCTCAAAGTAAATATTGAACCGATCTATGCACAAATGAAAAATTAATATTGGAAAGTTCTAACTTATTGGCGCCAGCAATACAGGTCAGTGTAGATTAGCCTTTAGTCTGTTAATTGGGTTGGGTTGTTTTACCTCTGAGCGGCACTTTTTTGCACACCATGGGCTAAATGGCCAGGTCACATGGACCCCGAAGGCTCAGAGAAGGTGGGGGAGGGGACCCAATGGAACAGCTGTTGGGAGACAGATGGTAGCCTCCCGTCAAGGCCATCCCGTGTGTTCTTTAACGTGCACAGGGTATGGCTCTCCCGCACACGGGGCCACGGCTTAACGTCCCATCCAACGGACGGCGGCCTTTCCAAGCCCATCGGTGTCCCCTACTGACCGTGGGCAGGTCGGGGAATTTTGCAGAAATAAATCTCAACTCTGACCCAGCTGAGACTCGAACCTGGGAACTACAGATTACGATCCTGGCGCGCTACCGACTGAGCCACCCCCGCCCCCAAAGTCTGTTAATAAGTTACTATTAGGTTCTAGGAAAAAATAGTTATTGCAACGAACGAGAACGCTGTTCAAGTAAATAATTCCCCCCCCCCCCCGACTGTTTTAATTGGATGGGACTATCTCGGTCATTAGTGATCCAGGCTCGTAATCTGCAGTTCGCAGGTTCTAGTCACGCTGAGTCAGCATTAAAATTTATCTTCGTTAAACTCTCCCCCCTGCCCTCGGTCAGAAAGGGAACACCGATGGGCTTGGAAAAGCCACCGCCCATAGGATGAGACATTAAGCTGTGGCACCTAGTGCTGGTTGGGGTGTTTTACCTCCGAGTGACTTTTTTTGCACACAATATTTCTTCATCAAGAAGGGTCTAATAATCCACTAGGATTAACCAGAAATTTTGATGTCTCCTTTCCATCCATACTTCTCTAGTAAGGATATTTTAGGTATGTTAATGCTACTTATTATATTGGCTCCCTTCTCTATCTATAGGCTAAGGGGCCAGGTCACAAGGAATAGTTCGAGTTGGATGGCCTTGACAGGGTGTAGCCTCCCGTTAAGGCCATCCAGCTTGTTCTTTAACGTGCACAGAGCATGGCTCTCACGCACAAGGTGCGAAAGAGCCATACTCTGTGCACGTTCAAGTCCCATCAGAAAGTTGGCAACCCTTCCAAACTCATCAGTATCTCCTACTGAGGGCAGAGTGATGCTTTTGTGGAGATAAATCTCGGCGCTGGAATAGGTGGGATTTGAACCTGGGAACTGCAGAATACGAGCTACCGAGCGACAGACCTACAGATTGCGCGTCACCGAGCTAGTCCTACCTTGTGTACGTTGAACGTGCTGGATGTCCTTGGTGGGGGGGTGGGCTATCATGTCTCCTAACAGCTATCCAATGGATTCCCTCCCCACAACCTTCTCCGAGTCCTTGGGATCCTTGCTACCTGGTCAAATCTAAAACAAGCAACCCTCAGTTTAGTCCTGTAATTTCTGGGCAATGCGTGCTTTTTTCAGCCTCCGTTCATGTTCGAGTTCTCATACAGGGGGGGATTTCCCTTCTACATCTAGCCTTGGTGTATTCTATATGGGCTTGCCAAAAGTTAAATTCCCCAGCCAAATATTTGATATGCTGCAAGGCCGCATCCCTCCCCCTGAGAATGCTAATAAGGGTAATGAAGGCCAAAAAATAAAGCTGGAAATATGCACAAGCTCATTAAGATTTTGAAAACTTAAAAAGGGAAATGTTACATTATAATGGAAATCTTACGTCCCCTTTTTTCTTCCTAGAAAAAAATTTTTTTGCTATTCCTGGTTGCGAGATATTTTTCATTCAAGCAATGCTCCAGAATGTAGCAACAGATCTATCGACACGTCAGTTTTATTCTTGTAGGGTAAGTAGTTTCTTGGGTAACTTTTACGATTCCACCTCAGAGAATTTCACTCTGAATTTTTTTTCTCAACTAATTGAGTAGCTTTTGTTCATTACAATTAAACTGATCGAATTTTTCTTATTCTTGAAACAGGCACGATGAGACTAAAGAAGTTGATTTCTACATGAAGGCACGTGTTTGAAAAATGACTATATCAACATTTTTCGCTCCTTTTTGAATTTGACAGCTACTAATTAAACAGAAGATTCGTTAAATGCAAATCGTAATAACTGTCATCAGAAATCTGAATGACTAGAGTAGTACAGCATGCCCGAAGAAACTTTTCGTTTAGAGAACCAAAACGCATTTTCATATTCAAGAATATTTTGTTCGGAAGTGTACCTCAATTGGACATATGCAGGGTCGTGAACGGTGCTCATTATATTACAAACTATTTCATGTATGCTTTCAGTTTTTTTTTACATATTGGTTTTCGAAACTAACTTTTTTTGGACATTATTTTCTTCGAGCTAGAAATTTGTGAACGAGTGTGGTGAGCAAGTGGTTGGCAATTCCAGGAGATAAATGAAAAATTTTCTTTGGATCCTCAACATCCAGTAGTTCGGAATTTCCAACGTTATTAGTTAGAAAAGTCTGAAAATGATACTCATTTTCGTACGGTTAATTTGCTGCAGTTTGTCTCAATATCAGATATTTCTATATTTGAGTCTATAAATCAAAAATTCAACACTTTGCTTAGAAAGATTTATTAAAAATTTAAATACAAACCTAGAAAAGTTATAGAATTTTAGTTTTAAACATCTACGTGACTAAATTTGTAATGCTAGAAAAATTTTAAAAATATTTAAAATCCAAATTGACATTATCAAGTAGAAACTGATGTTTTACATTTAGGTAAGTAGAACTAAGGCAAATTCTGCATTTAGAATCATCGAAAACATAGAAATAACAAATTTTGAAAAACTTACTTTGCTACAATAAACTATAAAAATCAGATCTGAATAATTTACATTGCATTTTAGTTGCAATTTTCTGAGCGTAGCATATCCTTCAATGATTTTTTTTTGCTACCTAATTTTTGGGCGATTATCAAGATTTCTTTGACTCTCTTAACCTATGTTCAATTTTGGCCAGTTAATTCCCTTTTCAGATTTAGTCCCTACAAAATCCTTTTCTTTTTAGTCAACGTTTTTCAGAATAAACATTAGAGACTGAATTTTAAAATTTAACTGTTTCTTCAGACACTTCAAGCAAATGAAAAGTTGCTGCAATTGAAGGGCTATCGCTACCGGTGAAGGTTACATAATATACTACCGAGATATCTTTTTGAGTACCCCTTCCTCTCCTGATGATTTCTCTGGCATTGTAGAATCTCTCTTCTGGCATTCAACATGTAGACCATCTTTATGCAAATCTTCCTCAATAAGTGATATTTCTTCAGCTTGGCTAGCATCTTTTGTACTCGGATCATTCAACTTATCCATAGCAGAAGTTTGACCTGAATCAGTACCATCATTCTTCATCGCATTTATGCATAATTGCGAATTTTTCTCTATTAATTTAATTAGTGGTTCAAGTTGTTGTGTTGTTTTACCTCTGAGCGGCACTTTTTTGCACACCAAGGGCTAAATGGCCAGGTCACATGGACCCCGAAGGCTCAGAGAAGGTTGGGGGAGGGGACCCACTGGAACAGCTGTTGGGAGACAGATGGTAGCCTCCCGTCAAGGCCATCCAGCGTGTTCTTTAACGTGCACAGGGTATGGCTCTCCCGCACACGGGGCCACGGCTTAACGTCCCATCCGACGGACGGCGGCCTTTCCAAGCCCATCGGTGTCCCCTACTGACCGTGGGCAGGGCGGGGAATAATTAGTGGTTCAAGATTTATATCTTTGTACATAATTTTGCTTAAACCTTCAGTCATTATGTTAAGCTTTCATAAAATCCTTAATGAACCCCAGCCTTTCGAATCCAACCTTTTCCACACAATTTGCAGCAACAGAGTCGAATCAACTCTTTTCAGAGGCAGGCAATCAATTAAATGTCCTACAGTTTGTTCTGAAGTTTATAGAAGTTGCAACTATTAGACTCGCAGTACAAATCTGTCGCACTATTTTCTTCACGATAATCTGGAATATCTACGAATTACTGATACACACTTAGTAGTATTAATTTACTAGTGGTATGACTTGCCGAGACAAGCTTACTGAGGTTTAGTGTTAAGAAGACGGTGCAAAACAGGATATTTTTACTCGTTAGACTTCTTGGCTGATGTTGAAGTAACAAAATCGCCAGTTGCAACAGATGCCAAAAATAGCAATGGATTCTCCCTTAAAGACAGAGAATTAATGAATGCTTCGGTGGATTCTCCCTTACATACAGTTCTTCCATCAGTTGCTGCAATTGAAGTATCGAAGCTTTCCGATGCTTTTTTGCCCGATTTTGAAGCTTTTTTGCTTTTTTTATCCATCCGATAAAATCTGTGGAAATAGAAGTAATCTCAGTAAAATGGAAAATTTATTATATTAGAATTTGATCAACATTCTTATTTAATAGAACTAAGTAATAATTTGACAATTTTAAAATCTTACAATTTATTTCAAGTACCATAATAATTTAACCGACATTATGGATACATTCAGGCCTGAATCTACAAGAAAATCGGAGGGGGGGGGGGTAAAAACGTATAACATTTCTCCCTCCACTTTACAGGTCTTCGAAATTTTCTTGAAAAATTAAAAAATAATCAATTTTTCCCTATATTACCCTTACTAGTACTCTAAAGGTGGCGGGAATAGGAGGCTAATAATGGCTCCCCTCATTATTTCACAAGATTTCTATTCATTGTATCCAGGGCCGAATACTGATCACAATGAATCCGGCCCTGAACACAATTTCATTTTTGTTCGTACAGAAAAGGTGGTTTATGTCAAAAAATTTTTAGGATGCTTTTTCCTTTCAGTTAAAATGCAAAAGAATCCAAATGTTATTTCTTTTCGTGAATTGCGGTGAAAAGTTCCTTTCAAGTACATGGGTTAGGCTGTTTTACGTCTGAGAGGCACTTTTTTTGTACACAATGGGCTAAATGGCCAGGTTACAAGAACCCAGAGAAGATTGAGGAAGGGTACCCACTGGATAGCTGTTACAGACAAAAGAGACAGATGGTAGCCTCCAATCAAGGCCCTCCAACGTGTTCTTTAACGTGCAGAGTATGGCTCTCCTACACACGGAACATGGCTTAACGTCCAATCCGACGGACGTCGGCCTTTTCAAGCCCATTGATACTCCCCTATTGACCAAGAGTGGGGCGGAGAGTTTGCCCGAGATAAATCGTAAAGCTAAACCAAATGGAACTAACTTGGGAACTGCAGATTACCGACTGAGCTCAAAAAATAGTCCTAAAAATACAGGGCTATTGTTTGAGACTCCGTTCCGATTTAAAATTCTACAGAGTGAAAGTGCTTTTGTCCCTATTCTGTCCTGGATCAATTTATGTTGAGTTGTTTTTACTTCCTGCCGGCATTTTTTTGCACACCATGGGCTAAATGTTTTGCACCTTAGCAGCAGCAATATTTTGGCACCCAATGCGATAAATGGCTAGGTCACGAATATTCCAAGGGCTCACATAAGTTTGGGAAAGGAGTTCTACTGGGCAACTGTAAGAGAAAGACTCCCGTCATAAATGGCAGATAAAACAAACATGATAGTGCACCATAAACCTCAAGCAACCAAGATTCTAGTTTGATAAACAGATTGAGTATAAAAAAAAATTACAGTTCTAAATAAATTTTTGAAGTACATTTTTAAAACAAAAATACGCCTAAAAAGTCTTGTAAATTTTCTATAGCATACAATTAAATATTGGCTGTTTTTAATCTTGCACAAAATGATCAGGCCACAAGGCTCCAAAGACTTTGCTTGCCTCCCTAACTCTGCTCTGTTATAAAAAAGGTTTTTGGTGCTTTAGGCACAAATTTGTTTTCCAACTAAACGCTCTACAATGGTGAAAATAATTCTAATGTAACCTACAGAAAGGGTCAATAGTGATATTCTATTGGTACGCATCCAGTTTATATAGAATTTTTAATTATATCTTAAAACAAAAGTGTTTTCCCCTGTTACGGAGAAAGAGCAAATCGAGCCTTTATTAAGAAATAATACCCTCTCAAGCAACTGCTTGTCACAGAGGTCTGACAGGAGCCTGTCAGTTCATATGCCATAGTAGAAGGTCTTGTGAGGATGGCAGGAACGTGTACAGCAACTGTACACGCTCCAGTTACCGAACAGTTTACCGTTTCCCCCCCCCCCCCCCCCTCCTAATCTCGATCAGATTTGGGTTGTTTTACCTCTGAGCGGCACTTTTTTGCACACTTTGGGCTAAATGACCAGGTCACATGGACCCTGAAGGCTCAGAGAAGGTTGGGGGAGGGGACCCACTGCAACAGCTGTTGGAAGACAGATGGTAGCCTCCCGTCAAGGTCATCCAGCGTGTTCTTTAAGGTGCACAGGGTATGGCTCTCTCGACACGGGGCCACGGCTTAACGTCCCGTCCGACGAACGGCGGCCTTTCCAAGCCTATCGGTTCTCGATCAGAAAGTGAATACTAATGAGCGTCGAAAGACCGGTCTTTTAGGATGGGACGTAAAGCTGTGTCTCCATGTGCAGGAGGAACAATGCCCTGTGCACGTTAAAGAACACGCTGAATGTCCTTGACGGGAGGCTTTCTCTGTCTCCTATCAGCTGCCAATGGGTTCTCGGCAGACCTGCAGTTTACGACGCTCAGACGCCATATTTTTTTAACGCAACGCGGTAATACGTTGCATCTCGACAGAACGTTCTATTTCTGGAATCCAAGCAACGACTGATGGCGACGAATTTTTTTTTCTCCAAAATCATGCAAAGTTTATTAAAATCTCTTCCGTAAAAAAAACTAAATATGCGATTTAAAGTAATAAAAAAACGAGTTTCAATATCGCATTAGAAAGAATATTATTTGTAGAACTTCCCAAGAAGTTGATACACCAAGCTTGGGTTGTTTTACCTCTGAACGGCACTTTTTTGCACACCATGGCTAAATGGCCAGGTCACAAGGACCCCGAAGGCTCAGAGAAGTTTCGGGGAGGGGACCCACTGGAACAGCTGTTGGTAGCCTCCAGTCAAGGCCATCCAGCGTGTTCTTTAACGTGCACAGGGTATGGATCTCCCGCACACGGAGCCACGGCTTAACGTCCCATACGACGGACGGCGGCCTTTCCAAGCCCATCGGTAATGCTAGGAGTTTTGCGGAGATAAATCTCAACGCTGACCCAGCTGGGACTCGAACCTGGGAACTGCAGATTAAAAGCCTGGCGCTCTACCGACTGAACCACCCCCGTCCCTGATACACCAAACAATCGTATTTCTAGCAGTGAAGAGGCCGTACAAACAGAATACTCTATATAAAGAAAATAATGATAAACACTTATCCCTATGCAAAAAACTTATTAACATTCATTCTGTAATTTTAAAAACCTCGCAAAAAAAAAAAAGTCATCGGAGAAGGCTATTGTAACACATACCACTAAACAACGAATTACCATTCTGCAATTTAACAAAACCCTAAAATAAAATTACCGAAGACAATCATTCTAGCCTAACATATTGCTGAACATAAACCACCGTTCCACCACTTTTATTCCTCCCCTAGAAAACACTAATCTTATTATAAGCCTAAAAAAAAAAACAATGAAAAACAACTCGCCGCCGATCCTCAGTATAAAAAAGCCTCCGGAGTTAGGCAATGCCATCAGAGAGGTCAAGCCTAAATACACGAATCTTCGTAAACAATGCACTGCCATTCGCATTATTAAAGAAAACATAGAACAAGTATCTCATCCGAGGCAACCATTCTAAAACAGAGCATATCGCTAAAGGAAGTCCATTTCCCGCTTAACACAATGATAGGGAATATGCATTAAATGCCATAAAAAAATTGAAAAAAAAATAAATACCCCTCAAGCAGCTGCTTGCCACAGAGGTCTGACAGGAGTCTGTCAGTTTATATGCCATAGTAGAAGGTCTGTGAGGATGGCAGGACCTCAGCAGAAAAACAACACATACATCCATGCCTTACCCGGAGTTCGAACCCAGGTCCTTTAGATCAGGAGCCAAGCGTGCTAACCACTCGGCCATGGGACGGCTTAAATGCCATAAGTCATCTGCAACTTTCAGTACTTACATGAGGCAAAATTTCGTGTCCTCAAAGAGTCAGCTGAGAGCTGTTAACTGAAGGTAAAAAAGCCACGCCAGAAAAAAAATTGCTCGTCTTTGGTTAGTTATTGGACGAAGGAATTTCCCCAGATCTGAACATAGTTACAATTTTTAGTAATGTAGTTTTTAAATTCGCACATTAAAATCAAAAAATCGAAGAAAAGCGTTTATTAGCAACATTATCAAGTCGTAATGAGTATTGAGTCTATCCGTACAGTCTATTAAATTTTATGTTGAAAAGTAAAGACAGTGTCGAGCACCACTGCTCAAATGTTTTGGTGGAGGTGGACACTGCTTATCTGCTAAATTAGCTAAACACCATTAACAAAAATGGAGGATTGTTACCTAGTGCGTAATTTCCCAACTTAATTTTTATTGCCTATTAAAGACGAGTTGGGTTGTTTTACCTCTGAGCGGCACTTGCACACATTGGGCTAAATGGCCAGGTCACAAGGGCCCCGAAGACTCAGAAGGTTGGGGGGAAGGGACCCACTGGAACAGCTGTTGAGAGACAGATTGTAGCCTCCCGTCAAGGCCATCCAGCGTGTTCTTTAACGTGCACAGAGTGTGATTCTCCCCCGCACACGATGCGACGACTTAACATCCCATCCGATGGATTGCGGCCTTTACAAGCCCATCGGTGTCCCCTATTGACCGTGGGCAGTGTGGGGAATTTTGTACAGATACATCTCAACGCTGACCCAGCTGGAACTCGAACCTGGAACTGAAGATTACGAGCCTGGCACGCTACCGACTGAGCCACCCCTTAAGACGAGTTCAGCCAGAGATGGACTCAGACAGACTGTTTAAAGGATCGGATGAGCTCAGTCTTAAATTTTCTCTTTTGTTTAAAAATTTGCAGAAAATTAAGTAAAAAAAAATTAAACTAATTCTTTTTCATGTTCCCAACATTTTAATCAGCATTAAATAATTGAATTTACTAAGTACTACTCAGCTGATTATTTTCTCAGGAATTCTCTAATCGCTATCTTTATTACTTAAGAACTTACAAAATTAACTTTTAGTGCAGTTAAAAATCAAGAAATATACATATTAAAAGCCAGACCCGAGTGGTGCAGCTCAGCTGAGATAGAAAATAATGCATTGGCCACGATTTTACAAATTTTCCGACATAGCGTTTAATAGATTTCAAATCTGAACATTTTGTAGGAAATGGTGCCTAAACGGGTTGCTTTCCGTCCGAGGCTAAATGGCCAGGTCAAAAGAACCCCGGAAGTCCAGAGAAGGTTGGCGATTCCACTGGACAGCAATTGAGAGACTAAAAGGCCATTAGGTTGTTCTTTAACGTTCACAGAGTATGGCTCTTCCGACCACGGAACCATAACTTAAAATCCCATCCGAATGACGGCGGCATTTCCAAGCCCATCGCTATCCTTTACCGAGGACAGGGTTGGTTTGTTTTACCTCTGAGCGGCACTTTTTTGCACACCATGGGCTAAATGGCCAGGTCACATGGACCCCGAAGTCTCAGAGAAGATTGGGGGAGGGGACCCACTGGAACAGCTGTTGGGAGACAGATGGTAGCCTCCCGTCAAGGCCATCCAGCGTGTTCTTTAATGTGCACAGGGTATGGCTCTCCCGCACACGGGGCCACGGCTTAACGTCCCATCCGATGGACGGTGGCCTTTCCAAGCCCATCGGTGTCCCCTACTGACCGTGGGCAGGGCGGGGAATTTTGCGGAGATAAATCTCAACGCTGACCCAGCTGGTACTGGAAGCTGGGAACTACTGATTACGAGCCTGGCGCGCTACCGACAGAGCCACCCCCGCCCCCTGAGGACAGGGAGTTTTGTGGAGATAAACCTCAATTTTCCCTCTCTGGTGGGATTGATTACGAGCTTGGTGTGCTACCGGGTGACCAAAGTGACCCAAAGGTGCTTAAAGGACATCAACAGGGCCGACTGAAACAAGGTATGTTTGCGCCCCAATGCAAAGACCCTCTTGGGCGCCCCTTTTTAAAGTCGTCGGTTGCCAAAGGCGCCTCTTTGGAGAAAGACCATTGCTGTGGGGTTATCGGCTTAAGACGACACTGGTCATCAGTAGCGATTAACACATATCATTCGCATTTAAGTGTTTATTACTCCAAATAGCTCGATATAATTTCGAATAAAAAACGGCATAGCTGTTAAACTATTAGTTTTACTTACCGTTATTTGTGGGTAGAAATCGTGTAACAACACTTTAAAGGGACTAGGGCCAACATTTCATCCAACTGTCGTAATGTTTTGGTTCACGCTGTTAATCGCAGAAACATTTAAAGGATGGTTTGTTCCATATATGGAGTCATTTCTTAAGAACCTGTTGCCAAATATTAATCTATAAATCTCTTCTTTGCACAGTTGCCAGGTTTACCCACGCCTGAAAATTTTATTATACTAGGCAACAAATTTTCATAAAAGTCATGCCTCTGAGATAAAAGTAGCCGTTTCTTAAAGATTTCAAGGTGCTGAACACGAATATGACAATGAAAATGGAAAATTGGCTGCGATTTCTAAGAAATCCGCAATAGTTTATTATAGAGTAATACGTACATATGGCATGTATCGGTAAAACTCCGCTTCTACTTCCGACGTCGCCTTGCCCGTCACTTGTACAGCCGCTAAGGATCATCTCTGGCGAGAGTCCAACACTAGTCAGCCAACATTGAAGTGAACCAGTTTCTCCATCGTTGCATGGTTAGTGATGAGCACGGTGAAAACGTCCACCGTGCTCATCTCTAACCATGCCGCAGTTGTCGGGGAAGAAATCTAAGTGGGAATGGAGAAAGTGTATCTTTAAGGTCATATTGCAGCCAAGTTTGTGATACAGAGACAACATGTCCTTAACCAGATTCTTGTAGTTGTCTGCCCTGACATTCCCGAAGAATTTGGTTGACACCAGACGAAACGCGTCCCAAGCCTTTTCCTCGTCATCCTGAAACAGGTTGTCGAACATCTGGTCTCTGAATAGCTCGCGGATCTGAGGACCCACAAAAATTCCCTCTTTAATTATCGCTTCGCTGAGTCGACGGAATTTGTCAGTCAAGTACTTGAAAGCTGATGCAGTCCGGTCCATGGCTTTTACAAAGTTTTTCATCACACTGAGTTTGATGTGTAGGGATGGTAGCAGGATTTTGTACGTTTCTGCCAATGCTGGGTGTTCCACATTTTCTCTCCGACCTTCAGAGATTTCCTCTGAGGCCAATTTCTCTTCACGTAATGCAAAGTCTTTGCTCGGCTGTCCCACTCATTTAAGAAAAAGCAGTACTTCGTATATCCCAGCTATAGACCAATCAACAGAGGCACTACCTTCAAGTCACAACAAAGATGCCATGCTTGCTGTATTGAAGACAGTTCAACAGCTGTTTTAGGATGTCGCAGGTTTCTTTCTTGCAGACAGTGTGTCCGACTGGAATGGATGGTAGTCTATTTTCATTTTGCAGCAACACCGCCTTGAGACTAAATTTCGAGGAGTCTATGAATAGTCGCCATTCTTGAGGGTCATGTTTGATTTCGAGGGCATTCATCAGGCCATCTACATCGGAGCAGATGGGGCGGGGGTGGCTCAGTCGGTAGCGCGCCAGGCTCGTAATCTGTAGTTCCCAGGTTCGAGTCCCAGCTGGGTCAGCGTTGAGATTTATCTACGCAAAATTCCCCGCCCTGCCCACGGTCAGTAGGGGACACCGGTGGGCTTGGAAAGGCCGCCGTCCGTCGGATGAGACTACTGACCGTGGGCAGGGTGGGGTTAAGCCGTTGCCCCGTGTGTGGGAGGCCATACCTTGTGCACGTTAAAGAACACGCTGGATGGCCTTGACGGGAGGCTACCATCTGTCTCCCAACAGCTATTCCAGTGGGTCCCCTCTCCCAACCTTCTCTGAGCCTTCGGGGTCCATGTGACCTGGCCATTTAGCCCATGGTGTGCAAAAAAGTGCCGCTCAGAGGTAAAACAACCAACAACCAACATCGGAGCAGAACACAAGGTCATCTTTCTTTCTGAAGTAAGGCACAAACTGCTCATGACGAGTTCGAAAAAAAGTCACTCGGACATTTTCCTTGAGAAGATTCTATTGTTTAAGTCTTGATCCAAGTAACTCTTCTTTGTCCATGGACAGCTTCAGATCGCGAACAAGATCGTTCATTTCTTCTTCAATGGGAATGTGTGGCCCAGATGACGCACTGTGGCAGACGTATGGATAATCATTAGACACTGAAGGCTGCGGAGAACCCAACATTGGTTCACCTCCCTCCTCATCGTCTGAATCGATGGTAAATTATTTTGGAGTTTCGGGAATGGGAAGGCCTTCGCTGTGCGGAACTGGTCGTAGAACAGATTGTATATTCGGGTATGCTATTGTCCACTTCTCTTTCCTTGTTATGCCTCCAGAAACAGATGGAACCATGCAGAAGTAGCAGTCATTTGCATGATTGCTTAGCTCTCTCCAAACCATAGAAACAGCAAATAGCATCGCCACTTTTTCGCCTTTCAGTCACTTCGGAAGTTTCTTGCACACGTACTGCAGCATATGTGTTGGGCCCAGGCCTTGTCCTGGTCCCCGATCTTGCATCCAAAATAAAACTCATACACTGCTTTCACTATTGGAGTGATGGCCCTTTTCTGGTTTGCAAACGTAATGAAATGCACCTCCACTATTAACTCAGTTACGAGGCATCATTACTGCTGGATTAAAACTGCAAGGATCACTTGTGTTGTACTTATGTAAAAATAAATAAATAAATACCCCTTCAAGTAGCTGTTTGCCACAGAGGTCTGACAGGAGCTTGTCAGTTTATATGCCATAGTAGAAGGTCTGTGAGGCTGGCAGGACCTCAACAGAAAAACGGCACATACATCCATGCCTTACCCAGGGCTCGAACCCAGGTCCCTTAGATCAGTAGCCAATTGCGCTAACTACTGGGAGTCACTGAAAAAGCTTGCTCACCCTACGAGACGTCGCTTACAACTAACGATTGCATCATCTCTTGTCCGCGATCGTAAAGCCGCGAAGTCATGATTTAACAACATTGCATCAGACAATGATACAATACCTCCGGGGTATTGGGTTTATGGCGGGCTGATGCAATACAATGCAATATGTTGTAATCTGGAGTTTAAAATACATCGTTGCGAAATGGTTACCTATGTTCTTAATGCGGACTGAGTCGTTTATGTATGACCATCTCTGTCTCTCCTAAACAAGAGCCAATTGACAAATTTTATTGTCATTTTCGTGTTCATCATCATCATCATCATCATCATCATCATCATCATCATCATCATCATCATCATCATCAAGCAGCCATGGGCTACGGAGGTCCAACCAGACCGCGCAGTTTAATTCTCCAAGCATATCTGTCCTGAGCTACATCTGCTGCATCCGGCCACTGTACACCAATTCTAACAAGGTCCTGTTTGACATTGTCTGCCCACCGCATCCTAGGTCTCCCCCTCCTTCTGAGACCTCTAGGCACACTGTTCATAACCCTATTCGCCAATCTATAATTATCCATACGGGCAACATGGCCAAACCAGCGGAGTCTCTCTCTGCACAATATGCTGCTTAAAGGAGGTTGCAGACTCCTTTGCCTAACCTCATCATTAGTTACAAAGTTAAACCACCTAATACCCAAGATACTGCGTAAGCATCTAGAATCAAAAGCATCTAGTTTCCTGTTATCTTGCTTACACAGCGTCCAAGTTTCACTACCATAACTAACCCTAGAAAGAATCAAACTATTATACAGTCTAATTTTAGTCTTTAGGTTATACGCCTATTTCTCCACAATCTCCATAGATTCTTAAAAGTCCCAGCAGCAATACCTATTCGTCTGTTAATCTCATGCCGCACATCACCAGTATCAGTTACGCAGCTCCCAAGGTAATTAAACTGTGACACCTGCTCAAGACTGCAACCATTCAGATTAACTGAATCACAACCTGCCTGACCAATTTTCATCACTTTAGTTTTCTCTCTGTTTATAACCAAACCTACTGTACTACCAGTCTCATCAACAGTTCGAATGAAAGAGTTCATCTCATCAACATCATTTGCCAAAAGGGCTAAATCATCAGCATAATCTAAATCAGAAATTTTCGTATCTCCAGCCCATTTAAGGCCAAAAGCTTTCCCTCGAAGTGAATTTCGCATAACATAATCAACAACCAAACTAAAGAGAAAAGGAGACAAAATGCACCCTTGTCGAACACCAGAAGTAATGCTAAACCAATTGCTACAAGACTTACCAACCCTCACACATGACTCAGTGTTATTATAGAGAGCTTTCATTATGTTAACTAACTTGTCTGGTATACCATATGATCTCACAATCAACCACAAATTATGACGATCAACAGAGTCGAAAGCCTTTTTGAAATCAACAAAGCTAGCAACCAAAGGTTTCTGAAACTCTAAACATTTCTCAAGAATCTGCCTAAGTGAAAATATCTGATCTACCCATCCCCTACCACTTCTGAATCCACATTGCTCATCACGCAATTGCCTGTCAACCAGATTCTTAATTCTATTAAGCACATTCATGGAAAGAACTTTACCTGGAACGGAGAGTAGGCTGATACCCCTATAGTTATCACAAGAACTGCGATCACCTTTTTTGAAAATAGGTATAATAATAGCTCTGGTAAAATCTTTAGGAACCATGCCTTTATCATAAAAGTTATTCAAAATTTCAGTCATCCAAATGGTAACTGAAACATTCCCAGCTCTAAGCATTTCCGTAGTAATTTCATCCACCCCTGGGGATTTATGAAGTTTAAGTTTAGAAATAACCAAACTAACTTCAGATTGTGTTTTAGGGCCAACATTAAAGCCAACAATGCATCTATCATCATTGCAAACAATGGGAGTAGAACTAACCACATTGTTTAGAACATCACTGAAATGCTCAGCCCACCTAGCCATGACAGAATCCTCACCTTCTATAACCTTGCCTTGTTCATCCTTCAATCCCTGTATACCTGTTCGTTTTCTACCACACAAAACATTAACTATCTGGTACAGCTCTCTGCTGTTGTGCTGTCTAACTGCTTCCTCAGCTTTGTCAGCAAGGCCATCAAGCCAAAGATTTTTATCAGTAGCTAACTGACCCTTTACACGTTTATTAAGTTCTTTGTAATGCTTTCTATTAGGACAAGTAGGGTACTGATTAAGGACATTCCTGCAGTTCCTTCTTTCTGAAATAAGCTCAAGTGCCTTATCACTTAAATAATTCTGCCTCCTCTGCTCCTTTTTCCCTAAAAGAGTACTGTTAGTTTCCAAAAAAGCCTGTTTAAAATGGCCCCATTCTTCCTCAACTTCAGTATTAAGCAAACCATGACTGTCATAATGACTAAGTAACCTATCATTCTAAGCTTTAGCTATAACTGGATCTTTCAGAGCTTCAGTATTAAAGGTAAATTTTTTAACCCTAGCACAACACTTTTTAAGTTTAAGTTGCAAGACACTTTTAACAAGGTAATGGTCAGATCCAATTTCAGCTCCCCTATATGCCCTGGTATTTCTAACAGAACTAGCCCATTTGCTGTTAATTAATATATAATCAATCATATTCTTATGCAGCCCATCAGGTGAAACCCATGTGTGTTTATGTATGTCGCGGTGTTTGTAATATGTGTTAGTTATTCTGAAACCATTTAGTTTACTTACCTGTAGGAGACGTTGCCCATTGCCATTGCAGCTACCAATACCAAAAGGGCCTATTACTCCTCCCCAAAGGTCAGAGTCGGTACCAACTTTGGCATTGAAGTCACCAAGAACAAGGGTAATATCTCCTTTCTTGACAGAATTCAAAATATCCTGAAGTTGTCTGTAAAACCTATCCTTCTCATCCTCATCAGAATCCTCAGTGGGGGCGTAACAGCAGATAACATTCAAGTCTTTAATGCTTGTCTGAAATTTTGCTGTAAGAAACCTTTCATTAATGCACTCATATCCTAGAAGAGCATCACTAGCATGTCTGCTGAGCAGCAGACCCACGCCTTGGTGATGCTTTCCATCCTCCCTCCCTGTAAAGAGAAATTTAAAGTTATTTTTAAGTATCTCACCTTTACCTGTCCATCTGGTCTCTTGCAAGCCTAGAATATCTAGGTTATAGCGCTGGAATTCCTGCATGAGGACATCAAGAGAATAATCTCTATGTAATGTCCTCACGTTCCACGTTCCTGCAGAGAGAAAATGATTAGTAGGATTTTTAAAGAAATTAGGTTTATTGAGATTGGTAGGGCCAACAATATCAAACAGCCCCGTGATCGCAGGCATGGGGCAAAGACCTGTTCCTCCTCCGCTAAAGGCTGAAGTCACCGATGCTGGTAGGAACTTCAGGCACCACCTTTTCAAGTGGACTTTTTCAAGAACCATATGGCCTGCCTGAGACACATTACTCCAGTTTAGGCTTGACGATGCCCAACTAGCTAAGTAAGGTTCAGGTACCTGCGATGGCCTCTGATTAGGATTATCCACCAGCTGATATAAGGTATCCCATGCCTCTGTTCACTTAGAGCTGGCAACCCAGAAGCAAACAGAAAACACAGCGGCAGACTCTCCCTCAACAGAGGCCCACCAGTGCAGCAAGTCCAGGATCCATAATCAAGCTCAAATCCATAAACAAGTCCAGTCTAGTAGGTATAAATGGTCAGCACCAGGACCCTGTGAAGTTGACCATCAGCACCTCGAAATTTGTAAAGATCGGTTATTTTGATTTCAAAGCCTTTTTGTGTGTTGCCAAGTGTTATTATTCTTTTCATCATCATCATCATTATCATCAGTTTATTATAATAATAAGGTTACAAACAGCATATATTTGTAATACTCTTATTAATCCAAGAGCATCTATGCTCATGTAGGTTAACTTACAAATTATTTAATACATAATTTTGGCAACATTGACACTCAACTTTAGATAAAGAAAAATTGCATGGGTTGGGTTGTTTTACCTCTGAATGGCACTTTTTTGCACACCATGGGCTAAATGGCCAGGTCGCATGGACCCCGAAAGCTCAGAGAAGGTTGGGGGAGGGGACCCACTGGAATAGCTGTTGGGAGACAGATGGTAGCCTCCCGTCAAGGCCATCCAGCGTGTTCTTTAACGAGTACAGGGTATGGCTCTCCCACACACGGGGCAACGGCTTAACGTCCCATCCGACGGACGGCGGCCTTTCCAAGCCCATCGGTGTCCCCTACTGACCGTGGGCAGGGCAGGGAATTTTGCGAAGATAAATCTCAACTCTGACCCAGCTGGGACTCGAACCTGGGAACTACAGATTACGAGCCTGGCGCGCTACCGACTGAACCACCCCCGCCCCTAAAAAAAAATTGCATGAAATCCATGATGAAAGTTGCAATCCGAGCAGTCTTTAGAACTCTAAACCTTAATTCTTAAAGTAACTAAACATTAAAATTTCCTAATTTGGAAATTTCTTTTTATATTTAATGATATTGACGCTCTGATTTCAATTGGAAGCATCAAAACAAAAATGTAGGAATTCTCGGTTTTGAGATACACCAAAGAGCCAAAACATCATGACCACCAGCCTAATATATGTTGGTCCTCCATGTGCCACCAAAACAGCTCTTACCCGGTGAGGCATGGACGCTACAAGATTTCTAAAGATGTCTTGTGATATCTGGTACTAACACGTTACCAGCAGATCCTGTAACTCTTGTAAGTTACATGGTTGAGCCACTACAGATCGGGTTGGTTGGGTTGGGTTGTTTTACCTCTGAGCGGCACTTTTTTGCATACCATGGGCTGAATGGCCAGGTCACATGGACCCCGAAGGCTCAGAGAAGGTTGGGGGAGGGGACCCACTGGAACAGCTGTTGGGAGACAGATGGTAGTCTCCCGTCAAGGCCATCCAGTGTGTTTTTTAACGTGCACAGGGTGTGGCTCTCCCGCACATGGGCCACGGCTTAACGTCCTGTCCGACGGACGGCGGTCTTTCCAAGCCCATCGGTGTCCCCTACTGACCGTGGGCAGGGCGGGGAGTTATGCGGAGATAAATCTCAACACTGACCCAGCTGGGACTCGAACTTGGGAACTGCAGATTACGAGCCTGGCTCGCTACCGACTGAGACCCCCCCCCGCCCCCCACAGATCGGATATGCCATTCTAACACAAACCACAGATGCTCAATTGGATTGATGTATGGCGAATTTGGAGGCCAGGGAAATACCTGGAAATAATTCATGCAGTGTCGCATGGCACATTATCCTTTTGAAAGAAGGCACTACTAGAGGATGATACCGTTGCCATGCAAGGATGTACCTGATCTGCAATGACGTTTAGGTAGGTTGAAGACGTCATAGTTTCCTGCACATGAATGACTGGACCCAGGGTTCCCAGCAGAACTTTTCCCAAAGTATTACACTTCCTCCACCAGCTTGTTTTCGTACCACAGTCCATCCTGGTGCCAACACTTCCCCAGGTAAATGATGCACACATACCCGGTCATCCACATGGTGCAACAGAAAATGAGATTCATCGGACCAGACAACCTTCTTCTAATCATTCAAGGTCCAGTTTTGATACTCGCGTGCCCATTGTAGGCGCTTTTGAGGATTAGCATGGGCACTCGGACCGGCCTGCAGCTATGCAGTCCCATTTTCAGCAGGGTTCGATGTATTGTGTGTTGTGGCACATTACTCCGGTCACCAGCATTCAAATTACGGGCGAGTTGTCCCACAGTATCCCTTCTGTTGGCTCGTACCATATGGGGGATAGCCTTCGCTCACCTCTAGCATCAATGATCCATGTTCAGCTCACACCTTGCCGGAGGTTCGTGGCTTTTCCCTCCTCGGACCTCTTTTTGAAGGTACCAACCATGGCTGACCGTGAGCACCCCACAAGCCTTGCCGTCTGGGATATGATCTGATCCAGTTGTCTGACCATTACAATTTGGCCTCTGTCAAACTCACTAAGTCCGCTGTCTTTCCCATCTGAAGGACAAGAATAACACTGATTAACAGAGCTCAGTATCAGGTGTTATTTTATCAGGTGTTACAGGTGTTATCAGGTGTATCAGGTGTTACCTGCACACTCGCCGTCGTTTACCTGCAGTTGCTTCGATTTGCATAAAGAGCACTGGTCATAATGTTTCGGCTCTTCGATGTATAATGAATATAATAACCGAATATAATAACTTTTCTACGATGTATTTTATTTTTGCTAGATTACTTATAAACTAAGAGTATATGCCCTGAAAGATTTAATAAAATAGCGATTTTCGCAAAATTTATTTTAAAATTTTTCATTTTAAAAATATTAATTTTTTTTATCGGTATTGTCTATCAACTTCTTGTGTAGATATTTAAATATCCTTCTTCCCTGCTTCAAATGGATATTTAAATCTGAGGGAGTGAAATCAATTTAGCAATAATTGCTTCAAACGAAATTTTTCACTCCTAGAAAGGAGAAGCTTGATAGTTGTATGGAACGCTCTTAGGCCAATAACTGGTAAAATTTTCCCTCAACCTACATGTGTGACTTAAATTATATTTTCGTTATAAGTTCATGCAGGAAGGGTTGGGTTGGGTTGTTTTACCTCTCAGCGGCACTTTTTTGCACACCATGGGCTAAATGGCCAGGTCACATAGACCCCGTAGGTTCAGAGAAAGTTGGGGGAGGGGACCCACTGGAACAGCTGTTGGGAGACAGATGGTGTCCTCCCGTCAAGGCCATCCAGCGTGTTCTTTAACGTGCACAGGGTATGGCTCTCCCGCACACTAGGCCACGGCTTAACGTCCCATCCGACGGACGGCGGCCTTTCCAAGCCCATCGGTGTCCCCTACTGACAGTGGGCAGGGCGGAGAATTTTTGCGGAGATAAATCTCGACGCCGACCCAGCTGGGACTCGAACCTGGGAACTACAGATTACGAGCCTGGCGCGCTACCGACTGAGCCACCCCCGCCCCATGCAGGAAGGAGATCACGAGTGTTACTCTTGTACATAATGGCTGCAGGCCAGTTTCACTAGGCAGACACGTTAGTCTAATGTAAGGCTTTGGGTTGAGTTGTTTTAACTCTGAGTGGCACTTTTTTCCGCACAATGGGCTAAATGGTCAGGTCAAAAGGATCTCGAAGGCTCAGAAAAGGTTGGGGGAAGGGGATCCACTGGAACAGCTGTTGGGAGACAGATGGTAGCATCCCGTGAAGGCCATCCAGCGCGTTCTTTAATGTGCACAGAGGGCATGATTCTCCCGCACACGAAGTCACTGCTTTAACATCCCATCCGACGGAGGGCGGCCTTTCTAACCCATCGGTGTCCCCTTTATGACAGAGAGCGGGACGGAGATATATCTCAACTTGACATAATTGGAACTCGAACCTGAGAACTGGAGCATACGAGATTGGCGCTCTACCGACTGAGTACCCCCATCCTTTTTAGTAACTTAAAGGAAGGTAAAATTAGCAAATATATATTAAAAATAGTGGCGGACGGTGTTCCGATCCGTTTCAATCCAGCCATTCTCCGCCAACTCTTCCCTATTTCTCCAGATCGAAATCTGGATGTATCTATCGATTCTAATTCAATCGATTCTTATCTTTTGAAAGAATAAAAAACATTGCAATTAACTTTTGCGTACTTTTTTCCCATTAATAGCTTTGGTTTGGTTTACCTCTGAGCGGCACTTTTTTGCACACAATGGGCTAAATGGCCAGATCACAAGGACCCCGAAGACTCAGAAAAAGTTGAGGGAGGGGACGCACTGGAACGGCTGTTGGGAGACAGATGGCCTCCCGTCAAGGCCATCCAGTGTGTTCTTTAGCGTGCGCATGGTATGGCTCTCCTGTACACAGTACCACGCTTAACGTACCATCCGACAGACGGCAGTCTTTCCAAGCCCATACTGACCGTGGGCAGGGCGGGGAGTTTTGCAGAGATAAATCTCAACGCTGGCTCAACTGGGACTCGAACCTGGGAACTGCAGATTACGAGCCTGGCGCGCTACCGACTGAGCCATCACCGCCCCAAGATTAATGGGACTTAATTTACAAAACTTTAAATAATCAACAGGGCATTTGAAAGAACTCTGGAATTGCACCAGAAATATGGTGAAGTGAAAGTCATTGTTTTTCATGTTGCGCTCGTAGTTGCAAGACCATTAAATAATAAACGCTAGAAATTTTGAATTTAAATAACATGTGCTACTCGAAAGCAATTACTTGCCATTAAACTAAGGTTGGGTTCTTTTACATCTGAATGGCGCTTTTTTTTGCAGACAATGTGCTAAAAGGCCAGGTCACAATGCCCAGGGGGCTCAGGTTTGGGGGAGGGGACCCACTAGACAGCTGTTAGAAGACAGATGAAAGCCTTTCGTTAAGACCGTCCAGAGTATTCTTTGACGTGCACAGGGTATGGCTTTCTCGCACGCGGGCTACGGTTAAACGTCCCATCTGACGGACGAATGGCAGCCTTTCCAAGCTCATTGGTTTCTGACAGAGGGTAAGATGGATGTTTAGCGAAGATATATCTCAAACTGGCGTAATTGGAACTCGATCTTGTGAACTGGAGATTGAGAGACTGGCACGCTACCGAATGAGCCACCCCCGTCCACATTAAACTCAAAGTTGAGCGTCTTCTAAAGAGAAAGATTGCACTAAATGAATGCGTATACCATTTTAAGGGCGAGGTGGGCTCGCTGGGTATCGCACCAGGCTCATAATCTGTAGTTCCCAGGCTCTAGTCTCACTTGGGGATATTTGCGGATATAAATCTCGGATAAACTACCACCCTCAGTAAGCAGAGAACACCGATAGACTTCGAAAGGCCACTGTCCATCGGATGGAATGCTAAGTCGAACTGTGTGTCGGAGAGCCTTACTCTGTACACGTTAAAGGACACGCTGGATGGCCTTGACGGGAGACTACCATGTCTCTCAATAGCTCTTCAGTTAAGAAGTCCCCTCCCCACTTCTCGGCACTCTGGGTCCTGGCCATTTTGCTCATTGTTTGCAAAAGTGCCTCTCAGAGGTAAAGTGTTGGGTTGTTTTTACCTCTTAGCGACACTTTTTTGCATAGAACAGGCAAAATGGCCAGGTCACAAGGAATCCCGAGAAGGCTGGGGAAGGCAAGTCACTGGACAGTTGTCGGGTCTCGGGATTCCTTGTGACAAGGCCATCTAGCATGTTAGGCACAAGGTACGGCACTCCCGCACACAAGGTCACGGTTTAACGTTCTATCCTACGAATGGCGGTCTTTCCAAGCCATCTGTGTCCTCTGCTGATCGAGGGCACAGCGGGAAATTTTGCGTGGAAAAATCTCGACGCTGGCCCAGGTTCGTAATCTCCAGTTTCCATCTGGGAACTGGAGATTACGAGCCTGATTTGCGTTAACGACTGAACCACCATCGTCTCCAAGTAAATTATCCTCCTCAAGCAGTCGTGGACTACTGAGGTCCAACCAGACCGTGCAGTTTAATTCTCCAAGCTTATCTGTCCTGAGCTACATCCGGCCACTGTACACCAAATTTAACAAGGTCCTGTTTGACATTGTCTGCCCACCGCATCCTATGTCTCCCCCTCCTCCTGAGGGCTCTAGGCACACTGTTCGTAACCCTATTCGCCAATCTATAATTATCCATACGGGAAACAGGGCCAAACCAGCGGAGTCTCTCTGCACAATATGCTGCTTAAAGGAGACTCCTTTGCCAAACCTAATCATTAGTTACGAAGTTAAACCACCTAATACCCAAGATACTGCGTAATCATCTTGAATCAAAAGCATCTAGTTTCCTGTTATCTTGTTTACACAGCGTCCAAGTTTCACTACCATAACTAACCCTAGAAAGAACCAAACTATTATACAACCCAATTTAAAATAGTTCTTAGACGTCAAAAGAAATGGAGACCTTAAAATTGGAAGACCACTAGTTTAGAAAATGCTCGAGTGTTAAGATCGCACTGGAGCAAAAGCAGATCCGTGGTGGAAAGTGGGGATGTTGGATATATGCTCTTATTACTCTACTCTTAAAGAATTAATACTTTGAATACATACAAAGTAGTAAATTACGCCATTTTTACGAGACTCCTAAATTGGAGGGAAAATATTTACTGCGCAGTAAAACTCTAAAATAATAACCCCTCCACCACATTAGTTCTGGTATGTCAGGGTATAATGAAATTAATCGGTTTGGATAAAATTGTGTCCACCTTTTGCATTTCATAGCATCATGAAGACCTTGAAGAGCGACTTACTACACGCAACAGGAAAATATTCGGGTCAATACGTTGACCTATCAAAATCTCAGATAATTTTCGTGTCAGTGGAATCTAACTTCAAAGCTATAACGTCGAAAATATGCATTTATTCGAAAAACGTAACTAAAGATAAATTAAAAATTATAATCGGCTATTTTGATCTCAATTGTCAATAACGTTCATTCAATTTCAAAGTGTTGCGAAAGCTGCAATATTAGCATTTATCATGTTTCACATTCAGAGTTGTGCAATATTGAAATAATCATTTCACATTTTTAAAATATATTTCGTTAATTAATGTCTACCTCAGAAGTTAAAACTGGTTTATCTTATTACCGTTGGCAAATATCCTAGCTTCCATAACTTTAAATACTAAAGAAATGTTATTGAATATTTAGTCTATTATGAACTTTTTCTTCGTTTTTCCTTAAATGCACTATTTAGAAGTTACCGAGCTTCGGAGTTAAATGCCCATTGACGTTATCTAATAATTTTTTAAGACAGTGTTATAGTAGTTACAGTATTCTGCAGAAACTTGTTCAAGAACAGGATCAATAGTTTCGTGATTTAAAATAAGAAATATTTATTTAAAAACCAGAATTGTAAATTTTCGGAACATATAATCACAATGAAGCTAAAATATAAGAAATAATCAAACCGAACAAATGGTTTGAATCTGCAACACAAATCTTTGATCCATTTCCGTATTATTTTTGTACATTTTTTTTTTCATTGTAGACGAGCAAAAACTAAAGGACGAATTCGAACTCTGAATCATTAGTTATAATTTGAGGTAACTTTTTTTTTTATATAAGAACTTCTGACAATCCATTTACCAAGAATGGTTTGAGGTTTTCTTTGCAGTAAATACTTGTTCTCAGTAAGATTCTTAAAGCTCAAATCAAGTGCAAAAATTTTTTTGACAATCAGTCAATTTAAAGATTAATCAGACTTTTTACAAATTTCAATGAACAAAATTGTGCAGACTAGCAAAAGCATTTCGTGTAACAACTCACTCTGTAGAATCGTCACCCTCCTCACGTTTTTTCGAACTGGATTGCGGCGATTTTTCCTCTTCTTCCGAACTACTCAGAACTTTTTCATCATCTTTTGAACTACTCTGCTCAGACATTTCAGAAGGACTGTCAGCTCCTTGTAATCTAAGGTCTGAAAATGGAATTTGCGGTGACGGAATAGAAGAATCAGAGCTAGAAGATTCTAACTTCCTGTATCCTGGAGATAGCCTCTCAAGAAATCTAGACACATGCTTCCTAGGGGTAATTTCCCATTTTGCCTTCTTTGCTGGGGAAGAAGTTTCCGCTTTTGCTGAGGAAGAAGTTTCCGCTTTTGTCTTCTTTGATGGGGAAGAAGTTTCCTCTTTTTTCTTCTTTGCTGGGGAAGAAGTTTCCTCTTTTTTCTTCTTTGCTGGGGAGGAAGTTTCCTCTTCTTTCTTTGCTGGGGAAGAAGTTTCCGCTTTTTTCTTCTTTGTTGGGGAAGAAGTTTCCTCTTTTTCCTTCTTTGCTGGGGAAGAAGTTTCCGCTTTTTTCTTCTTTGCTGGGGAAGAAGTTTCCGCTTTTTTCTTCTTTGCTGGGGAAGAAGTTTCCGCTTTTTTCTTCTTTGCTGGGGAAGAAGTTTCCGCTTTTGTCTTCTTTGCTGGGGAAGCTTCTTTGCAAGGTTTTGCTTTATCATCTGTGCTTTCTCCAGCGATATTTTCCGGAATTGTTCCACATGTAGCATCAGTCGAAATTTCAACTTCTCCAGCTAGTCGAGCGCCAGGCACATATGGTGCAGAAACTGCTGCAGCCATTAATCCTTGGCTCACAACGAGGTGTCCAATACCGGCTCCTTGTACACCACGTTGAGCAACTTGTGCCAGAGGGATCATTTCCATTACTGTGGACTTTCCTTTAGAGATCTCGGTAAGAACTCCAGTAATATGTCGCGATGGGGGAATATCTTCATTCTTAGGATCACCGTCAGTTGGTACGAAAGTTTCGACAGATTGAGAGCGCTCAGTATTTGCAGGATCTTCAGGATCGCTTGCGCTTTCATACCCTTCCTCAAGAGATCGCCCTTCATAGAAATGCTTGTGAGCTGAATCTACTTCATAAGTCATTACTCGTCTTCCTGTCGTTGACAAAATGGGTATTCTTGCAGACTCTCTTTCTCCGGACGTCGGAGGTTCAGCCTTCATTTTACCTTTGGAGGTTGAAGCTTTACTTTTTTCTGCAGTTGATTTTTTTTTCTCTGGCTTATTTCGGGGATCTCCCAATAACAGCTCCCAGTCTTCTGTTCTCTCTTCGTCAGATTCATCATCTCTTGCATCTTTTTTATCCTTGTCTCCTTTGATAGGTTTTTCGGCCATTTCAAGAGGTAATGTCTAAAAAGGAAAGTTCTCTATTATTATATGCACAATCTTTCAATTTATCAAATAGAATATGCAGTAAGATTCCAGTACATTATTTAATACACCCCTCGTCACAAATGGTTCATTAGAACACGTAACTGATCACATGACGGCGTTATGCAGTATAAATCAGGCAGACCAGATTTTCGAGCACACGGAGCCACGGTTTAACGTCCCATCCGACGGACGGCGGTCTTTCCAAGACCATCAGTATCCCCAACTGATCGTTGACAGGGAGGCGAGTTTTGCGGTGATAAATCTGAACGCCGACTCAGCTGGGACTCTAATCTGGAAACTGCAGCATACGAGTCTGGCACGCTACAGGCTGAGCCACCCCCGCCCATTTCAAAGTGCGTGGAAATAGTTTTTAATTAGAAAGAAGCTATTTCTTATTTTCTCACCCCCTCCCCTCTCATATTAAAACTTATTTCCTCGAAAACAGCTTTGAAATGAATAACTTTTTCCATCAGACAAGCTTCCATTCTTCTGATAGTCTTATTTTCAAAAATTGTTCGTTCTCAGAAACGACACCAACTCAAATTTCAAAATCATGTAGTTCAAAAGTTATCTTCTCTCTACTCCTAAAAAAATTAATTCATCAAGCTCATACGTACAATAAAAATAGTAGGGTTATTTCACCTCTAAACGGCACTTTTTTTTGCACACCACGGGCTAAAAGGCCAAGTCACAAGGACCCCGAAGGCTCAGAAGGTTAGGGGAGGAGACCCACTGAACAGCTGTTGGGAGACAAATGGTAGCCTCTCGTCAAGCCCATCGAGCGTGTTCTTTAATCTTCACAGGATACGACTCCCGCATACGGGGCTGCGGTTTTTTACTTTCCATCCGACAGACGCCAAGGGCCAGACTTTGACCTTCCGAGGTCATAAGATATTCAAATTTAAGAGGCCCCAAAAATTCGAAAGTCGAAATATAGTTATTCGAATTGAGCGGGAACATTGAAAAATAAACACGAAATTGATGTGGTGAAAACATTCTAGCAATAGTAAGCAAAGATGAACAGTTTGGTTGTTTTACCTCTGAGCGGCACTTTATTGCACACCATGGGCTAAATGGCCAGATCACAAGGACCCCGAAGGCTCAGAGAAGGTTGCGGGAGGGGACCCACTTGAACAACTGTTAGCAGACAGATGGTAGCCTCCCGTCAAGGCTATCCAGCGTTCTTTAACGTGCACAGGGTATGGCTCTCCAGCACACGGGGCCATGACAACGTCCCATCCTACGGACGGCGGTCTTTCCAAACCCATCGGTGTCCCCTACTGTCCGTGGGCAGGACGGGGAGTTTTGCGGAGATAAATCTCAACGCTGACCCAGCTGAGACTCGAACCTGGGAACTACAGATTACGAACCTGGCGCGCTACCAACCCAAAGAGAAAATTACAATTTAGAAAGTTCTCAAATTGAATGCAGGTAATCCTTTTAAACTCTGCGATTACAAGGTAAACTGGTCATCACAAATACGCAGCAGACTGGCACGCCACCTGAGCCCCGTATAAGGCATCTTTGTTAGTATTGTCTTCCTGCTGAGATCTCTTCTCAAACTTTATCTATGGCGTATAAACTGACAGGGTTGTTTTGCCTTTGAGCGGCACTTTTTTTGCACACAATGAGCTAAACGGCCAGGTCACAAGGACCCAGAGGGCTCAGAGGATATTGGAGGGGGACCCCCTGAACAGCTGTTAGGAGACAGATGGTAGCCTCCCGTCAAGGCCATCCAAAATGGGTTGTTTAACTTGCAAAAGGTATGGCTACCGTACATGGACCGCGGCTTAAAGTCACGTCCGACGGACGGTCTTTCCAAGCCCAGCGGTGAACCCTACTGACGGAGGGGAGTTTTGCGGAGACAAAACGCTGGCCCAGGAGGGGTCAGAGCTTGGGAACTGCAGATTACGAACTTTGCGCGTATCGACTGTACTACCCCACACCATAACTGACAGATTCCCGTCAGACCGCTGTGGCAAGCCATCTGCTTGAGGGGAAATTTATTTTAAGTGTTACTTCTGCATTTAACATTTATAAGCATTTCCCGGTTATATTTTTTAGGAAAATAACCATTCTGAGGGGAAGGGGAGGTTGAATCAGATGGTAGCGCTCCAGAATCATATTATGTTTCCAGGTTCGAGTCCCAACTGTGCCTTGAGAATTTTTTTCGCTAACTAATCTGCCCTCGACGAGAAATGAGACAACGATGCGATTAGAAAGGATACAGTCTCGAATATTAGTGCTTGGAAAGGATAAAATTTCTCGGATATTGAGCCATGTGCGGGACATATATTGTGCATGGTGATGCACACGATGGATTGCCTTGACTAGAGGCTGTCTTTCTTCGGCCTCCTGACAATCGCCATTGGGTGCCCCACCCCCCTCACGATTGTATTTATCCAATAGACTTATTAGGCACTGTGTTTGCGAAAAAATATTGACCATCTGTTTTTCCTTTGCATGATAAGAACTAACAAAATCTTTTCAGTTACTAGTGATTAAATCCGTTAAGACCTGCTCGTTTTACTACCTGAGAAAAACTATTAAAGATAATTTTGCTCACCTATCGAAATTCATACATACAAAAATACCTCCGATAAAGGACCCACGACGACCCCGAGTTCTCTGAGCCCTTGTGGTCTTTGTCACCTGGTCTTTGTCACCTGGCCTTTTAAGCCCGCTTATGTACATAAAAATTACCTCAGTTTTTTTTTTACCTCTTAGCGGCATTTTTCCATACTTCAAACTGGCTGGTACCCCTAACTTCTGACCACGAAGGCTCAGAAGGTTGGGGAGGGGCCCACTGGAACAGCTGTTGTGAGACAGATAGCCTCCCGTCAAGGCCATCCAGCGTGTTTTAACATTCACAGTGTGCGACTCCAGCACACACACGGTTTTACTTCCCATGCGACCTTTCGAAGTCCTTTGGTATCCCCTACTCACAAGTTGGGTTGTTTTACCTCTGAGCGGCACATTTTGCACACCATGGGCTAAATGGCCATGTCACAAGGACCCCGAAGGCTCAGAGAAAGTTTGGAGAGGGGACCCACTGGAACAGCTGTTGGGAGACAGATGGTAGCCTCCCGTCTAGGCCACCCAACGTGTTCTTTAACGTGCACAGGATATGGCTATCCCCCACTCACAGAGAACAGTGCGACGAGTTTTGCGGAGATAAATCTCAACGTTAATCCAGGCGGGACTCGAACCTAGGAAATGCAGATTACGAGCCTGTCGAGCTACCAACTGAGCCATCCCTGCCCCTGTTATAATGGTGATAAGATATTACGTCTTACAACCAGTGGTATTCGGCTCACACCGGTTCAGCGGAACCGGTTTAAAAAAATTGAAAAAGTCAATAAAAAACAACAGGTATTATTTAGTGATGTTTATATATATATATATAAAGAGAATTGTTGTCCCCACACCCTACTTTTTTTTTAATAGTTCTTAAAATGGAAATTCCTTAAGTTCATTTCATCTCAACTTTTCTGAACACCATTATGCGGTTGGTAAACGTGGGCATAGAGGAAATTGCCTTGCGAAAATGGGATCCATCCACGACCTCTTCATGATAGGTCAGGTGTTCCAACATACCCATTCAGAACATCTGACATGTCCTAAGGAAGTCGCTGGTTCAGATCCCACCTGACTCGAGACAATTTCTTCTGTGCCCACGTTCACCTACAGCATAACAGTGCTAAAAAAAGTTGTTACTATTAAATGCAGTGATTAAATTGTTACTAATACAACATATAATTGCTTTAAACTACTTTTTAGTTTCAAAGAAATAGTGTGGGGGGGGGGGAATTTTTCATTGTAAAGAACAGGTTAATAAACTGGCATAACGTCTCTGCTTAAGATACTTCAAATAAGAAGCTAAGAAAATTTTCTTATTGTAAATTACCAAGTGCTAAATTAAGAAGTGTTGTAACTTACCTTTTAGACTTTAAGCAACTGTTTCAGCTGCTTACAAGCAAACCAAGACTGAGTTCTTTGGATGAAGACGGTTTGAAAAACAGAGCACAGATGGCCAATCACCTATATTATGGCAATTAATGGCGCCACTAGCGTCAGACCATGGAACTGTGTATTTTACCTATCACGCATCTGCGATCTCGATTGACCGGCAACGTCATTTTAGCTTTTAAATAAGTAGCATAAAATTTCTGCAAATCTTTCCAAGTTGGGTTGTTTTACCTCTGAGCGGCACTTTTTTTGCACACCATGGGCTAAATGGCCAGGTCACAAGTACCCCGAAAGCTCAGAGAAGGTTGGAGGAGGGGACCCACTGGAACAGCTGTTGGGAGACAGATGGTAGCCTCCCGTCAAGGCCATCCAGCGTGTTCTTTAACGTGCACAGGGTATGGCTCTCCCGCACACGGGGCCACGGCTTAACGTCCCATCCGACGGACGGCGGCATTTCCAAGCCCATCGGTGACCCCTACTGACCGTGAGCAGGGCGGGGGAATTTTGCTGAGATAAATCTCTACGTTGACTCAGCTGGGACTCGAACCTGGGAACTACAGATTACGAGCCTGGCGCGCTACCGACTGAGCCACCCCCGCCCCATCTTTCCAAGTAATAATATTACTTCGAAAGTAAACTCCAGCTAATGAACTGTGAAATGTGATCATTAGGTGCATGTTTGTAGGGTGAACAGATCATTCTTGATAGTGATGAAAGTGTTTTTTACGAAAAAAAATCTGTTCATCCTACAAACATGCATACTTTCATCACTATCAAGAATGAACTTTTCTCTTGCAAAGAGGAAAAATAAGTGTACACTTAGAATCAGTGTCTCCCCCCTTGAGTATAATTCCCCTTGAGGCGGGGCGGGGGTGGCTCAGTCGGTAGCGCGCCAGGCTCGTAATCTGTAGTTCCCAGGTTCGAGTCCCAGCTGGGTCAGCGTTGAGATTTATCTCCGCAAAATTCCCCGCCCTGCTCACGGTCAGTATGGGACACCGATGGGCTTGGAAAGGCCGCCGTCCATCGGATGGGACGTTAAGCCGTGGCCCCGTGTGCGGGAGAGCCATACCCTGTGCACGTTAAAGAACACGCTGGATGGCTTTGACGGGAGGCTACCATCTGTCTCCCAACAGCTGTTCTAGTGGGTCCCCTCCCCCAACCTTCTCTGACTCTTCGGGGTCCATGTGACCTGGCCATTTAGCCCATTGTGTGCAAAAAAGTGCCGCTCAGAGGTAAAACAACCCAACCCCTTGAGGCTTCACTATTATATGTTTTCTAAGGCAGCCCTCGAAAAACAGCCTCAAGTACGTGAGATGAGGTTCGAACATGTCGACCACCCATTTGATGTTTTAGTGTACGCCACTGATTGGTAAAAAAAACACTTGATAAAAAAAATAAATATTCCCTCAAGCAGCTGCTCGCCACAGAGATCTGATAGGAGCCTGTCTGTTTAATACTCCATACTAGAAAGTCTGTGAGGATGGCGGGACCTCAGCAAAAAGACAACACAATCATCCTTGCCTTTCCCGGGGCTCGAACCCAGATCCCTTTGATCAGTAGTCAAGCGCGCTAACCACTCGGCCACGAGAGCAAATTTGAATTTCGAATACATATAGTGTTCGAAATAGATTCATGCGAGTAAAGCGTTATTGCTAACAATTACAGAGCCTATATTCTAATATTGAATTGACAGCACTATCGGGAAGGTGGGGCTTAACGTTCTTAGTCACAGATTTTTAGGGACTGTCTTAGAAAATATAATTTATTCAAGTCCTGAAGGGGGTTATAATCCTAATCCGCTTGGTTACACCATTGACCGAAAGAATGCTAAACATTACTAAAAAAGTAAAAAAAGTAGGCATTGATAAAGGTTAATTGCGTGGCTTTCAAAGTTTTAAATTTAGCTACAAAGCAGTTAAGTTAGCAATACTGGGCAGGATGATTGGATTGTTATACTTCTGAGCGACATTTTTTTTGTACACAATGGCTCCAAGGGCTCAGAGTAGGGGGCAGGGGAACTACTGGACAGCTGTTGGGGGACAGATGGTAGCCTCCCGTCAAGGCCATCCTGCGTGTTCTTCAACGTGAGTGGGGCGGGGGTGGCTCAGTCGGTAGCGCGCCAGGCTCGTAATCTGCAGTTCCCAGGTTCGAGTCCCAGGTGGGTCAGCGTTGAGATTTTTCTCCGCAAAACTCCCCGCCCTGCCCACGGTCAGTTGGGGACACCGATGGGCTTGGAAATACCGCCGTCCGTCGGATGGGACGTTAAGATGTGGCCCCGCGTGCGGGAAAACCATACCCTATGCACGTTAAAGAACACGCTGGATGGCCTTGACGGTAGCGCGCCAGGCTCGTAATCTGCAGTTTCCAGTTCGAGTCCCAGGTAGGTCAGCGTTGAGATTTTTCTCCGCAAAACTCCCCGCCATGCCCACGGCCAGTTGGGGACACCGATGGGCTTGGAAATGCCGCCGTCCGTCGGATGGGACGTTAAGATGTGGCCCCGTGTGCGGGAGAACCATACCCTGTGCACGTTAAAGAACACGCTGGATGGCCTTGACGGGAGGCTACCATCTGTCTCTCAACAGCTGTTCTAGTGCGTCCCCTCCCCCAACCTTCTCTGAGCCTTCGGGGTCCATGTGACCTGGCCATTTAGCGGTTTGCAAAAAAGTGCCGCTCAGAGGTAAAACAACCCAACCCATCTTCAACGTGCGCAGGGTATGGCTCTCCAGCACACGTGCCACGGCTTTACGTCCCATCCGAAGGACGGCGGCCTTCCCAAGCCCATCGGTGTCCCTTACTGACTGCGGACAGGACGGGGAGTTTTGCGGAGATAAATCTCAACGCTGGTCCAGGCAGGAATCGAACCTGGGAACTGCAGATTACAAGTCTGACGAGCTATCGACTGAATCATCCCCTCCTCAATGATGGGAAATACCTTCTTTTGAGAACGAGTTGCCATATTATACTATCCTGATATTCAACAAGTCACATTAATAATGGTATGAAAAGGAATTTTCGCTTTATATTTTACTATGCAGAAGTAACAAAATGATCCCAATGTTAAGGTGAAGATTAGAGATGCAATGGCAAAAAGCTGATGAAAACTTCTAGCCAAAAACCATGAAATGTGTTGCCTTTGGATTGGATTGGACTCTGTGCGCGTTAAAGAACACTATGGATGGCCTTAATAAGCGGCTACCATCTGTCTCCTAACAGCTGTCCATTGTGCCTTCTTCCCCCCTGGGGCAGGGGTGACTTAATCGGTAGCGCGCCAGGCTCGTAATCTGTAGTTCCCAGCTTCCAGTCCCAGCTGGGTCAGCGTTGAGATTTATCTCCGCAAAATTCCCCGCCCTGCCCACGGTCAGTAGGGGACACCGATGGGCTTGGAAAGGCCGCCGTCCGTCGGATGGGACGTTAAGCCGTGGCCCCGTGTGCGGGAGAGCCATATCCTGTGTATGTTAAAGAACACGCTGGATGGCCTTGACGGGAGGCTACCATCTGTCTCCCAACAGCTGTTCCAGTGGGTCCCCTCCCCCAACCTTCTCTGAGCCTTCGGGGTCTATGTGACCTGGCCATTTAGCCCATGGTGTGCAAAAAAGTGCCGCTCAGAGGTAAAACAACCCAACCCTTCTTCCCCCCTTCTCTGAGCCCTCGGGGTTCTTGTGACCTGGCCATTTATCCCACTGTGTCAAAAAAACTGCCTCTCAGAGATAAAAAAAACAACCCAACTGCATGCTCGTAACGGTAGGCTTCCATCTGTCTCATAACAGTTGTTTAGTGGATAACCTTTCTTTAGCCCTCGAGTTGGGTTGGGTTGTTTTACCTCTGAGCGGCACTTTTTTGCACACCATGGGCTAAATGGCCAGGTCACATGGACCCCGAAGGCTCAGAGAAGGTTGGGGGAGGGGACCCACTGGAACAGCTGTTGGGAGACAGATGGTAGCCTCCCGTCAAGGCCATCCAGCGTGTTCTTTAACGTGCACAGGGTATGGCTCTCCCGCACACAGGGCCACGGCTTAACGTCCCATCCGACGGACGGCGGCCTTTCCAAGCCCATCGGTGTCCCCTACTGACCGTGGGCAGGGCGGGGAATTTTGCGGAGATAAATCTCAACGCTGACCCAGCTGGGACTCGAACCTGGGAACTACAGATTACGAGCCTGGCGCGCTACCGACTGAGCCACCCCCGCCCCCTATTAGCCCTCGAGATACTTGTGACCTGGACATTTCGCCTTTGTGCTAAAAAAGTGTCGCTTATAGAAAAAACAACCAACTAGAAACAGATACTGCTTCGGATGCTAGTTTTTCCAAAGATCATTTCTATTCTGCATTAGCCATAAAACGTCGTAGTTATTTTTTTGCTAAAAGTGATATTTAGTTGTAAATCGCACTCATCGGTTCTAGATCATCGAATTGCACTGGAATGAAGGTTAAGGTCGCCAAGAACACCATTGCTCGCAATTTTTTTAATCATCTTTTTTTCTCTCTCCCATGAACTGAAGTCATTAAAGGTGCTCATATTTTAATGAGTACATTCAATTATTTAATCGACAAGAAATGGGTAGTGAAAATAATATTGTTTACGATACTACATTTAACTGGATCAGAATCTAGTAATTTTTCCTTCTCTGACGAAACGCTTAATGACGAAACATTTAACGAGACAGTAATATTGACATTTTGCGGGTTGGGTTGGGTTGTTTTACCTCTGAGCGGCACTTTTTTGCACACCATGGGCTAAATGGCCAGGTCACATGGACCCCAAAGTTGGGGGAGGGGACCCACTGGAAAAGCTGTTGGGAGACAGATGGTAGCATCCCGTCAAGGCCATCCAGCGTGTTCTTTAACGCTGGGTTGTTTTACCTCTGAGCGGCACTTTTTTGCACACCATGGGCTAAATGGCCAGGTCACAATGACCCCGAAGGCTCAGAGAAGGTTGGGGGAGGGGACCCACTGGAACATCTGTTGGGAGACAGATGGTAGCCTCCCGTCAAGGCCATCCAGGGTGTTCTTTAACGTTGGGTTGTTTTACCTCTGAGCGGCACTTTTTTGCACACCATGGGCTAAATGGCCAGGTCACATGGACCCCAAATGCTCAGAGGAGGTTGTGGGAGGGGACCCACTTTAACAGCTGTTGGGAGACAGAGGGTAGCCTCCCGTCAAGGCCATCCAGCGTGTTCTTTAACGTGCACAGGGTATGGCTCTCCCGCACACGGGGCCACGGCTTAACGTCCCATCCGACGGACGGCGGCCTTTCCAAACCCATCGGTGTCCCCTACTGACCGTGGGCAGGGCGGGGAATTTTGCGGAGATAAATCTCAACGCTGACCCAGCTGGGACTCGAACCTGGGGGAACTACAGATTACGAGCCTGGCGCGCTACCGACTGAGCCACCCCTGCCCCCCATTTTGCGGGAAGAAGTTATTTAATGAAATTAATTTCACCCCCCCCCCCCTCCAATATTGTAAGTCATATGAAGCTATTATAAACAAATTAAGATTTCCCGAATGTTTTATAAAAGATTGTACGGAAAAAAACTTTGCGGAATAATTAAGGATTACTTGCATAACACCATTTTAAGAAACAAAAAAATAGATTGTCATTAGCTGACTTCAGAGAACTATAAGTGGGTATAACATCCACTACACTGAAAAAAGTTTTACCCATATTAGACAAAAATTAATTATTTTTACTTTGGAAAATTGATAATGCTTGCTTGCTTGCACGTTACACTAATATGGGAGGTCCTTGCTCAGGCTTTCCCAGAACGAGTAAGAATTTTCTTATAACTTTTCCTCAAGTATCTTTCTTGAGAAAATTAAGATTTTTTTTTCATATGTTTTTTTTTTTCATTTTTTTTTTAATATTTTTAATATCTTTTTTTTCCCCATATATTTATGATTTTTTTTTTTTGGTATTTTTTCTATTATTTTTTTATTATTATTTTTATATTTGATTCCAGATATTTGTCTCTTGGAGGAAATTCAATAACAATCGATAAATTTTTTGTTGAAGGATTAGGAAAATTTAAAATTGTGTCTAAGGTAAAGTCTGTAATTCCAATATTCTCAAGTTCATGAAAAAATTTATTTCTTTGTAGGTTAAATTTGTCGCAATTTAAAATTATATGGGGAGAATTTTCTTTTAAATGACATAATGTACAGTTAGGATTATCAATTAGTTTTAAAAAGAATTTTGACTTATTTAATAATATAGTATCAGTTTTTAGTCGGAGAAGAGCTCTGATTTCTTGTCTATTAAAAGCATTATTTGAAAAATAATTAATTTTGTTTGAGAGTAAATATCTAAAATTAGGTTTAAGAATAGAGTTGAGTTGAAAAAATTTTTCTGTAGAAGAGAATTCCAAATTTTTTATCTCTTTTTTTGAATTTGTATAGAATTTATAAGTTGGAGAACATGTATTGAGATCATGTGCTGCTTTCGCCATCTTATCCACTTCTTCATTTTCCTTAATTCCAGTATGTCCTGGAGACCAACTTAGGTGGATTTTATTATTATTTTGGAAAAAAATTTCTGTATTTAGTTTAAGTAAGGAAGTAATATAATATGGATATGTAGAGTATGATTGATCCTGTGTTAATGTGAGAATAGCTCCTTTAGAATCAATAAAAATAACTATAAGTTGGTTTTTAGTATTATGTAAAAGCCATTTAAAGGCAGCCAAAATGGCAAAAATTTCTGCATGTAAGATTGAAGTATGCAGTATCCTATATTATGTAAAAATCGTATCCATCTTAGTGTTTTTCATTGGCTGGAGGAACTTAAATTCAGTTAAATACATTGCTGGCCATTAAAAGTGCAACACCATTAAAGACAAGAGATATCCAAGTCATATTTAGTGAATGCATAGCTTATGTTACAAGGATCGTTCGTTCTACTTGTTGCGATCTTATGCAACCACGGCAATTCCCGATTCCGCCTCACGGCACTACCAGTTATGAAAAGCCGTGCTATCTAGAGCCGGGGACAAGGAATACGCCCTATAGGCGCACCTCAACCCCCGGCCTCACATGGCAGCAGTTCTATAGAAGGAAAGCTGACCACCGGAAGAAACCTTACTTTAATCTATTCCCCAGTTAGCCATAAACAAGGATATAGACAGTTAGCCATGAACAAGGATATTAGATCCAAGTTCGCTCGGTTCCCGGGGTGGAGACTCTTAGTAAGGCCCAGACTTTGGTGAGGGCTCGACCTACTGGGGCACAAATCTTTTCAGAAAAGCCCTCGAACTGCTCACCCAGAGCACCTGATAGGTGAGGTCTCCAACGCCGTCACCATCCAACCGGTCAGCGGCATCTTTGACCTCGGTTGGTCTTGGCAATGCTCCAGCCGGGGAACCAATCCGGCTGGCAAAGCCTTCAACCGGTTGCTGGACCCTAGGCCCCCCCACCACGTCAAGGTGGTCCCCTATTGAGGGTACATCAAATTATTACAAATACAACTCGGATGGACTTGTGGGATACAAAGAAAGCAGTATCCTGTGTAACCACCATGAGCGGCAATAACCGCTGCTACACGGTTCGCCATTGAGAGGATGAGACGGCGGATGTGTGTTTGGGGATTGTCAGTTCATGCAGTTTCGATACGTAGCCAAAGTTCATCTGTTGTAGCAGCTGCTGATGTCTAGTGATGATGACTAGTCGTCGTGAGATCATTGACCAAACATGTTCAACTGGGGACAGATCCGGGGAACGTGCAGACCAAGGCAGAAGTGTCACATGGCTATCCAGCAATTATTGGACGATGCATGCCACATATGGTCGGACATTGTCCTGTTGGTAAATGACACCAGAGAGCCCCTGAAGTTAAGGTAAGACCACAGGCTCCAACACCTCAGTGATGTAACGCTGGCTGTCCAAAGTACCAGTAATGCATACGATCTGCGTGCGTGAGCGGAGTCCAATGACACCCCATACCGTAACACCAGGGACCAGACCTGTATGGCGCTGCATCGTGCATCTCACTGAGCCTGTCGCATGGTACCGCCAGATGCGGATTCGTCCATCATGGTGCTGTATACTGAAGTGGGATTCGTCTGAAAAGACAATGCGATGCCATTCGCACATTCATGCACGACGTTCTTGGCACCATTGCAGTCGCATACGCCTGTGTTGTAGAGTCAATGGTAGCCGAAGCAATGGCTGCCTAGCAAAGATGCTCCGATGCTGTAGACGATGTTGGATTGTTTTACCTCTGAGCGGCACTTTTTTTTACACACCATGGACTGAATGGCCAGGTCACCTGGACCCCGAAGGCTCAGAGAAGGTTGGGGGAGGGGACACACTGAAACAGCTGTTGGGAGGCAAATGGTAGCCTCCCGTCAAGGCCATCCAGAGTGTTCTTTAACGTGCACAGGGTATGACTCTCCCGCACACGGGGCCACGGCTTTACGTCCCATCTGAAGGACGGCGGCCTTTCCAATCCCATCGGTGTTCCCTACTGATCGTGGGCAGGGCGGGAAATTTTGCGGAAATAAATTTCAATACTGACACAGCTGGGGCTCGAACCTGGGAACTACAGATTACGAGTCTGGCGCGCTACTGACTGAGCCACCCCGCCCCTGTAGACGATGTTGAACCGTATTTGCGGACACTGGTTGATGTGCAACACACCCTAACTGTTGAGCTAAGGTGTTTGATGTGACTGTACGGTCATTCATACACATGCGTACGAGACGTGTCCTTTCGTGTGACAGGACCATTGAGATTCCTCACGTCAGCGGTGTTCGTTCCTTCTCTATCCACTGACACCATATTCTCGTCACTGTGACAGCATTCCGTCCAACAACGAGCACTGATGTCTCGGCATAATAACCCGCCTTCCCGTAATCCCACAATTCTCCCTCGATCAAAGTCGGAAACCTGGTCGTATGGATGCCGTGTTCTTCGAGGGGCTTACTAATCCTTTAGTGCGCAAGAACTGCGAGCAAACATAATTCCAGTGATTTACACCGGCTCTTTGTAATCTCCTCTTATACCACTACCAGGGGACGTTACTCTCACACATGATATGCGTATGTGCTGCGCTTTGAATCATTTACGTGTTCTCCGATAGGCTACCCATCTTGCATATTTCGGGACAATCTGACGAGTTTTTCCTGGTTTTGCACTTTTAATGGCTAGCAATATATATAGCAAGATTATTACATAAATGGTCTTTCGAAAACAAGAACAGCAGTTTATTTAAAAGTGAGGACATTTATTTAAAACCAACACTCTCAACTTGTAAAATACATAACGTTAAAATGCAAAAATTGCTCAACAAATTGAGCAAATATTTTCAATTTGCAGCACAATCTCCGATCCATTTTTAGATATTTCTAACTTTTATTTCCCTAGCTTACAGAAACAATAGGAGTAAAGAAACACTCTTGAAGGATTTATAATCAAAATACTCGAAATTGCAAAAATTTAATTACAATTGCAGATAATTGTCTCACAAAAGCATTTGACGATCTGATTGCCACGGATTCAAAAGAATTTGATGCAGTCAACTAATTTAATTATTCCCAGTTTAGATAAAAGCCTAAAAATCAACTGCCAAAAAAAAAAGCAGTCTGATGTTGTATATATTCAGCCAATAGAGCCATAAATATTATTTTGCCTGTGAATTAAAATGGGATAACTAGAGCAGACCTTAAGGAAAATATATGCAAAATAAACTGTAGAATAGTTCTCTTTTTCGGACTAGACGAAAGAGTTTTTTTCATCTTTTGGACTAGGCAACAGAAAAGTGTAGTCTCTTGATCTATTCATCTCCGACATTTAAAACAACTGTCAGATTCTCCTATGTTAAGTTCTGAAATTGCGACTCGAAGGGACGAAATGGTAGGAGAAGAATATGAATCAGAACTCATATATCCTGGAGGGATTTGGTCTAAAAGTCTGGCACATGTCTAAAATAAGATATTTTGGCTTTCTTTGCTGGTGAAACCTCGTCACTTGAGTTTGATCTACTATCTGAACTTTCTCGAGAGGTGTTTCTTGAAATTGTTCCACTTGTAGTACTTGCCGAACTTTCACCTTCAACTCTGGACAATTGAGATGTAATCACCACTGGAGTAGAAACGGATGCAGCTAGTAACCCTGAACTAAGGAAGAGGTTATCAATAGCGACATCGGTTAAAGGGCTTTCAGTAAATCTTACGCAAGGAACAACTTGATCTTCTGTTTCTGAAGCATATTCCTCAGGTGAATGAACAACTCTCATAGCTTGGAGTGAAGGGCGATATTCTCTACTTGGCGAAGGATCCGTTTGTTGAAAACTTGAAACAGTTGTACGGAATTCAGGATGTTCAAACTCTCGAGTTTTCTCACTCTCAGTTAATGAAGCATATTCTTCCCTATTAACTAGCGATTCGGTGTATGATCCGGGTCCTATCCGATAGCGTGGTGTTATCTTACTTTTCATGGGTACTGAGCATTTTGCCCTTTTCATGTTTTTTGAATGTTGAAGGTTTTGGCTCCATTTTGCCTCCCATGGACGTTGAAGGTTTTGGTTCCATTTTGCCTTCCTTGGACGTTGAAGGTTTTGGCTCCATTTTGCCTCCCATGGACGTTGAAGGTTTTGGCTCCATTTTGCCTCCCATGGACGTTGAAGGTTTTGGCTCCATTTTGCCTCCCATGGACGTTGAAGGTTTTGGCTCCATTTTGTCTCCCATGGACGTTGAAAGTTTCGGCTCCATTTTGCCTCCCATGGACGTTGAAGGTTTTGGCTCCATTTTTCCTCCCATGGACGTTGAAGGTTTCGGCTCCATTTTGCCTCCCATGGACGTTGAAGGTTTTGGCTCCATTTTGCCTCCCATGGACGTTGAAGGTTTTGGCTCCATTTTGCCTCCCATGGACGTTGAAGGTTTTGGCTCCATTTTGCCTCCCATGGACGTTGAAGGTTTTGGCTCCATTTTGCCTCCCATGGACGTTGAAGGTTTTGGCTCCATTTCGCCTCCCATGGACGTTGAAGGTTTTGGCTCCATTTCGCCTCCCTTGGATGTTGAAGGTTTCGGCTCCATTTCACCTCCCTTGGACGTTGAAGGTTTCGGCTCCATTTCGCCTCCCTTGGACGTTGAAGATTTCGGCTCCATTTCGCCTCCCTTGGACTTTGAAGGTTTCGGCTCCATTTCGCCTCCCTTGGATGTTGAAGGTTTTGGCTCCATTTTGCCTCCCTTGGACGTTGAAGGTTTCGGCTCCATTTCGCCTCCCTTGGACGTTGAAGGTTTCGGCTCCATTTCGCCTCCCATGGACGTTGAAGGTTTCGGCTCCATTTCGCCACCCTTGGACGTTGAAGGTTTCGGCTCCATTTCGCCTCCCTTGGACGTTGAAGGTTTCGGCTCCATTTCGCCTCCCTTGGAGGTTGAAGGTTTTGGCTCCATTTCGCCTCCCTTGGACGTTGAAGGTTTCGGCTCCATTTCGCCTCCCTTGGACGTTGAAGGTTTCGGCTCCATTTCGTCTCCCTTGGACGTTGAAGGTTTCGGCTCCATTTCGCCTCCCTTGGACGTTGAAGGTTTCGGCTCCATTTCGCCTCCCTTGGACGTTGAAGGTTTCGGCTCCATTTCGCCTCCCTTGGAGGTTGAAGGTTTCGGCTCCATTTCGCCTCCCTTGGAGGTTGAAGGTTTTGGCTCCATTTCGCCTCCCTTGGACGTTGAAGGTTTTGGCTCCATTTCGCCTCCCTTGGACGTTGAAGGTTTCGGCTCCATTTCGCCACCCTTGGACGTTGAAGGTTTCGGCTCCATTTCGCCTCCCTTGGACGTTGAAGGTTTCGGCTCCATTTCGCCTCCCTTGGAGGTTGAAGGTTTTGGCTCCATTTCGCCTCCCTTGGACGTTGAAGGTTTCGGCTCCATTTCGCCTCCCTTGGACGTTGAAGGTTTCGGCTCCATTTCGCCTCCCTTGGACGTTGAAGGTTTCGGTTCCATTTCGCCTCCCTTGGACGTTGAAGGTTTCGGCTCCATTTCGCCTCCCTTGGACGTTGAAGGTTTCGGCTCCATTTCGCCTCCCTTGGAGGTTGAAGGTTTTGGCTCCATTTCGCCTCCCTTGGACGTTGAAGGTTTCGGCTCCATTTCGCCTCCCTTGGACGTTGAAGTTCTACTTTCTTCTTCACTTGGTTTTCCTTTGGCTTCTGTTTTTCACTAGTAACGAATAGCTGCTTCGAGTTTTCTGAACATTTCTCCTCATATGTTTTCTTCTTCGTCAGAATTATCACCATCTCTTTCAGTTTTCTTTGTCCCCTTTACTAGGTTTGTCGGTCATTTGTAGGATCAATACCTAAAACAAAATAGTTTCCTATATTATTTTATGTACAGTACATTTTTAATTAAATAGTATACACTTGCAGAAGACACTGATTATTTATAATTCTATGTTGTTAATAGCTAGATTCAGAAATTCTTGTTTTTGCCTCTGAGCTACACTTTTTAATCGGCTAAATGGCCAAGTCACAAACACCCCAAGGGCTCGGAGAAGTTTGATGGAAGGAGACCCATTGGATAGCTGTTTGGAGATGGAATCCGCCCTCTAAGTGATCCATCTATTCTTTCACGTGCACAGCATATGATTCTTGCATACGGACCACAGCTCCGCAGCCCATGAAACGGACAGCGGCCTTTTCAAGTCTGTCGGTGATCCCTTTCTCACCGAGTGAAGGTTGGGAGATGGCGGGAGAAAAAAAACTGTACGTTGGCACAGTTACGAGTCGAACCTGGTAACTGCAAATTACCAGCTAGGCCAAGGTCACCTAGAAGACAAGGACATGACAGCGATACTGTGACGTCATCCCTCCAGGGAGAACAGGCGAATGAACTGCGCTGTATAAAAGCTTGTTTGCTGGGTTGGACGGATGCAGCTACTAACCCTGAACTAAGGATACTTTACACCTATTTAGCATTTCATCAGAAACATTTAAAATGATGTATCTGCAAAAAAAACTCGCCCCCCCCCCACCTCCTCTCCACCTGAATATTGGAACCTAAAATGTTTTCTAAAAGTTTTAACTATGAAGGGAAAACTATTGTAGGTTTTTACAACTCAAATTCAGGGATTTCTGAATTTAGCACTTTATATGAAAATATGATTGCATTTTGTTACGATACCTTTTATTAGTACGGGGCTTTGCTCAGTCTGTTGCGCGTAAGATTCGTAATCTAGAATTCCCAGGTTCGAGTCTCGACTACAACAGCGTTTTTTTTTTTTTTTTTTTTATCAACTAACTATCTATCTACTAAGTTCAATACGTGTAAACAAGGGACATAACATAAATGGCACCATATAAAATAATTAAAATTGTATAAACAGTTGAATGCAGTCGATCCATTATTTAAGTATTAAAGTAACAAAAAAAAACCCATCTAACCCATTTAAAACACAATTCAATATGTTTAAGATTCATAATTGCTTAATTTTTTTTTTAAATGTTCAAAAATGCAATCTGCTTTATTTCCTTCTGCAATTTGTTATAGGTACTAATGACTAAATATTCGAAAGATTTAGGAAAAATTTCCCGATTGGCTTCAGGAACAACTAAAGTACTTTCACCACAACGCAAATAATATTTTATATGTAAGAAAATCAGTAATATTAATATGCACGAATAATAAACAAAGTTAAAGCAACCCTTCCTCATGCTTTTATGAACATAACTTACAATAATACTGTGATGAAAGGGGAGGAGGTTGGGTTCAGTCGGTAGCGCGCCAGGCTCGTAATCTTCAGTTCCCAGGTTCGAGTCCGACCTATGCCAGCTTTGATATTTATTTCCGCTGAACCCTGTCCACTGTCATAATAGGACACCGATGTGTTTCGAAAGGTCCACATCACTTGGGAAAGACGTTAAGTTGTGATCTAGTTAGTTACCTAGTAGTTGGGTTGCATTTACCTCTGAGCTCACATTTTTGCATACAATGGGTTAAATAGCCAGATTACAAGGGGGTTGCTTTACCGCTGAGCAGAACTTTTTTGCCCACAACGGACTAAATGACCAGGTCATAAGGACCCCAAAGGCTCAGAGTAGGCTGGGAGGAGAGGACCCACTGGACAGCTGTTGGGAGACAGATGGTGACTTCCCGTCAAGGCCATCCAGCGTGTTCTTTAACGTGCAGAGGGTATGGATCCTCTCGCATACGGGGCCACTGCTTAACGTGGCATACGACGGACGACGCCCTTTCCAAGCCCATCGGTGTTCCCTACTGACCAAGGGCAGGGCGAAGAGTTTTGCGGAGATAAATCTCAATAAATTATAAATCTCTCAAAGATTACGAGTCTGGCGTGGTGCCGGCTGAACCCTCTCCATCCCACCAGGTTACCAGGACACCAAGAGATCAGAGAAGATTGGGGAAGAAGGAGACCCACTGGACAGCTGTTAGGAGATAGATGGAAACGTCCCGTCAAGGTCATCCAGTGTGTTCTGTACCTTGAATAGTGTATGAAGTGGGGGAGGGGGAATCGAACCCACCGCCACCTTAATCTTCAATAATATCCGCAAAGCATGTTCTTTAACGTACACTGGGTGCGACTCCCCTTCTCACGGAACCAAGGCCTATCATCTGATCCGGCGATGATGGTGTTTCCAAGCCCAACAATGACTGCTCACCAGGAGAAGAAATTTTTTCCGCTTTTTTTCCTTTCAACTAAAGACACAATGTAGTCATTGTGGACCTGGGCAATTGAGATATGAGCCAATCGTGCTACTGAATTTTCCATTGGCCGAATGCCAAAAAATGGAATTGAACATATTTTCTCCCATTCTAACTTTGCCAACATATAAACGGTTAATATAAAAATAAGACAATTTAATATCTTTATGGGGCCCATGGCAACATTTCAACCCTCCTCGCAGCGATGTCACTAAACTTACACAATCACGTTACTAAGAAACAAACTGAAGCTGAAATGTGATGTAGAGTTTCTCAAAAAATAATGAAAAATTTAAGATCATTTTTCAAAAATCGTTTCTTACGACATATTATCTTCGAAGCTTAAAGCATTGTATATCCCTTGAAACCATTCACAAGCACTAATTAAATATCAAAATAATTACCTTTCAGATTTCCAGCAACGAAATCTGCAACTTCACTTCTCAATTGCATCAGCCAGCAAAAAGACAGAACCCACTCGAATCACTTCACCAGCTTTAGAATTTGCATAAAACAAAATGAGCACAGAGAAAGAAACGACCAAGATAGACCTCACTTGCAGTTGATGTTCGTGAATTCCCGACAAAAAAAAAAACTAATATTCTCAACAGTAGGATATTATCTGTATTTGAGTTGGGTTGTTTTATCCCTGAGCGACACTTTTTTGCATACAATGAGCTAAATGACCAGTCACAAGGACCCCAAGAGCTCAGAGAAGGTTTGGGGAAGGGACCCACTGAATAGCTGTTGGGAGACAGATGGTAGCCTCCCGTCAAGACCATCCAACGTGCACAGGGTATCGCTTTTCCGCACACGAGGCCTTTGTTTAACGTCCCATCCGACGAATCGCTGTCCCCTACTGACAGTGGATAAATCTCAACGTTGACCCAGCTGAGACTCGAACCTGGGAACTACAGATTACCGACTAAGTCATTTCCTATGAGCCCATGAGATCCTTGCGTTGTTGTTTGGGTGGTTTTATCTCCGAATGCACCTTTTTGCATACAATGTTAAATGGCCAGGTCACGAAAATCCAAAAGCTTAGAGGTAGTAGCCTCTCCCTCAGGGACATCCAGCGTGATCTTTACCCTGTTGGGTTGTTTTACCTCTGAGCGGCACTTTTTTCCCACCATGGGCTTAATAACCAGGTCACATGGACCCCGAAGGCTCAGAGAAGGTGGGGGGAGGGAACCCAGTGGAACAGCTGTTGGGAGACAGATGGTAGCCTCCCGTCAAGGCCATTCAGCGTGTTCTTTAACGTGCACAAGGTCTTTAACTTGTATGAGGCAGAGCTCTCTCCTGCACACGTGGACATAGCTTACTGTCCAACACGACGGATGGCGGCCTTTACAAGCTCAATGATGCATTCTTTCTTAGCGAAAATAAATTTCAACACCCGCATAATTGGGTTGTTTTACCTATGAGCGGCACTTTTTTGCACACCATGGGCTAAATGGCCAGGTCACATGGACCCCGAAGGCTCAGAGAAGGTTGGGGGAGGGGACCCACTGGAACAGCTGTTGGGAGACAGATGGTAGCCTCCCGTCAAGGCCATCCAGCGTGTTCTTTAACGTGGACAGGGTAGGTATCTTCCGCACACGGGACCACGGCTTAACGTCCCATCCGACGGACGGCAACATTTCCAAGCCCATCGGTGTCCCTACTGACCGTGGGCAGGGCGGGGAATTTTGCGGAGATAAATCTCAACGCTGACCCAGCTGGGACTCGAACCTGGGAACTACAGATTACGAGCCTGGCGCGCTACCGACTGAGCCACCACCGCCCCTCTCGCACAGTTGGGATTCGAATCTGGGAACTACAGATTACGAGCTGGTGCACTACCGACTGAACCAACTCCCGCCCCAGGGAGCCTTCTGATTTGGCCATTTAGCTAATTTTACATAATAACGCTCGCTCCCGTGCGAAACGTACTTCTGATGGGAATCAAGAACTTGTCCGGGTTTAGATTGGAATAGAATAAAAAGCTCAAATTTAAAGTTCCCAGTCTCTATTTTTCCCTTGATACACAATATATACATTCGAATTCCGGGTCCTCCTGGTGGTACAGTGGTATATCGCTGAAATAAAATTCACTGACGTGCAATCTCTTTTGGCACAAATATATTAGACAATTTTTTTCTCCTGGAACCGAGACAGATCTAATCAGAAATCTGACGATTCCCCCCCCCCCCCCAAACACACCACATGGAAAAAAAAAATTTGCATCAACGTCGTGAATAGTGATTTTAATATTGTATGAATAAGCCAATTTCGAAGGGCGACGCAGACATATATTTCTGCTGGGTTATTTTATCTCTGAGCAGCACATTTTTGCCCACAATGGACTAAATGACCAGGTCACAAGGACTCCAAAAGCTCTGAGAAGGTTTGGGGAAGAGGGTTGGGTTGTTTTACCTCTGAGCGGCACTTTTTTGCACACCATGGGCTAAATGGCCAGGTCACGTGGACCCCGAAGGCTCAGAGAAGGTCGGGGGAGGGGACCCACTGGAACAGCTGTTGGGAGACAGATTGGTAGCCTCCCGTCAAGGCCATCCAGCGTGTTCTTTAACGTGCACAGGGTATGGCTCTCCCGCACACGGGCCACGGCTTAACGTCCCATCCGACGGACGGCGGCCTTTCCAAGCCCATCGGTGTCCCCTACTGACCGTGGGCAGGGCGGGGAAATTTTGCGGAGATAAATCTCAACGCTGACCCAGCTGGGACTCGAACCTGGGAACTACAGATTACGAGCCTGGCGCGCTACCGACTGAGCCATCCCCGCCCCGTTTGGGGAAGAGGACCGCTGGACAGCTGTTAGGATACAATGAAAGCTACCCATCAATACCATCCAGCGTGTTCTTTAAAGTGCACAGGGTATGACAGTCCCGCACACAGGACCATGGCTTTAGATCCCATTCGACAGAAAGTGGCCTTTCCTAACAGCTGTCCAGTGGTTGGGAGAAGGTGTCCTTTCTTCCAACCTTCTTTGACTCTTTGGCTCCATGTGTCCTGGCCATTTAGCCCCATTGTGTGCAAGAAATACCTCTTAGAGACAAAACAATACTACAATCCTCTTCTCAAACTATTCTCGGTCGGCATGATAACCTTGCTCACTAGCACTTATTTTCGAAAAACGTTCTCTCGATAGCATTTTATCAAAAGCAAATTTCGATCACGGATGACAAGACCAACATTTGCATTCAACAGTAAAGGCTAAAACTATAGACTTTAAAAGTTGATTTCACGAAATTGGTAAAAACATTCGTTTTTATATTTATTCATTTTAAGAGTTTTTTTTTTGTAAGAGTTTATTTTTATTCAACTATTTTCGAGATATAAAAGAAAAACAGCATTTTTTGCACATATTGTACCACCTCCTAATTCCTCTAGTGCAGCCCGCTTACAAACTGCACACCTTTCACGTATAAAATAAATACCCCCTCAAGCAGCTGCTTGCCACAGAGGTCTGACAGGAGCCTGTCAGTTTATATGCCATAGTAGAAGGTCTGAGAGGATGGCAGGACCTCAGCAGAAAAACAACACGAACATCCATGCCTTACCAGGGCTCGAACCAAGATCCCGTAGATCAGAAACCAAGCGCGCTAACCACTCGGCCACAGGACTGATACCATCGTTAAAAGGCACCAACCCCTGATCTAGTCATTTTAATCTAAACAGAATGTTGTTTCTGGTCATTATCTTGTATGGAAGAAACATCCATCGAAAGGTGGTAGCAGAAGAGTCAATAACCTGATAACATCAAGTGATCTACCTTTAAGACCCCCACCTCTTAGCAAGGGTTGGGCTGTTTTACCTCTGAGCGGCACTTTTTTGCACACCATGGGCTAAATGGCCAGGTCACATGGACCCCGAAGGCTCAGAGAAGGTTGGGGGAGGGGACCCAGTGGAACAGCTGTTGGGAGACAGATGGTAGCCTCCAGTCAAGGCCATCCAGGGTGTTCTTTAACGTGCACAGGGTATGGCTCTCCCGCACACGGGGCCACGGCTTAACGTCCCATCCGACGGACGGCGGCCTTTCCAAGCCCATCGGTGTCCCCTACTGACCGTGGGCAGGGCGGGGAACTTTGCGGAGATAAATCTCAACGCTGACCCAGCTGGGACTCGAATATGGGAACTACAGATTATGAGCCTGGCGCGCTACCGACTGAGCCACCCCCGCCCCAACTCATTAAAAGAAGTTACCTTACGTCAAATTGTCAAATTTAAAAGAAAAACAACTATGTGCAATTACTTCTCGTTTTTGTTAATTCAAGAGCATCAGGATGTGGTTAACTCTGGCAATGCCAATCTTACGCCCCCCCCCCATTTTCAACTGTTCATTCCGGATGTTTCTGGTTACATGCTAGCAGGTATTTCAATACTCTACTTTTAGATTGTTTCAGTAGGTTTTTAATCGAAGAATGGTTAAATTTTTAATTCTTTGGATTAAATTTGAATAGGATGTAGCAGAAAGTGAAATATTTTAATTGTTTCCAACTAAAAATTTATATTGTCTTTTCAAAAATATTTGAAAAATCTAATAGAATAACGATTCTTTTCGACATTTTATTCTGCACTAAAATTCCCTTAAGATTTCAGATACCACTTTAATTTAATAGCAATAAATGGAAGGTAAATGTTTACATCGACTCCATTTGGGAGAATTAACAAAATCTACATATATAGCATTACAAACATAAAATGAACTCAATGATGGAGTTCAATATCACATGTAAGAAAATGGACTGCAGATAAATGAATCCTTTGGCAATCTTGAGATGAAGGCAACAAGATCTAAAACTGATAGCATTTGAGATATTTACATAGGTCCATGCTTCCCAAGTGCTTCCTGGGGCGGGGGTGGCTCAGTCGGTAGCGCGCCAGGCTCGTAATCTGCAGTTCCCAGGTTCGAGTCCCAGCTGGGTCAGCGTTGAGATTTATCTCCGCAAAATTCCCCGCCCTGCCCACGGTCAGTAGGGGACACCGATGAGCTTGGAAAGGTCACCGTCCGTCGGATGGGACGTTAAGCCGTGGCCCCGTGTGCAGAAGAGCCATACCCTGTGCACGTTAAAGAACACGCTGGATGGCCTTGACGGGAGGCTACCATCTGTCACCCAACAGCTGTTCCAGTGGGTCCCCTCCCCCAACCTTCTCTGAGCCTTCGGGGTCCATGTGACCTGGCCATTTAGCCCATTGTGTGCAAAAAAGTGCCGCTCAGTGGTAAAACAACCCAAGTGCTTCCATGCTTAGCAAGTTTTTTAAAATGGCTGTGGTAGGAGATATGACTACGCCTCCGGAAGATCATTCCATACTTTTCCTACACTGAAAGACCATTGAAATAGGGATAGGAGACGTTATCCAAATTCAATACCGAAAGTCGCGCATGCGTGGCTGAAACTCTGGTCATATATACAGCTGTCAGCTTTGGCTTCTCCAAGACTTGGTTCTACCAAAACTGTGCCTCCATCTCATAGACAATCAAAGTCTGTACCTCTGGGAAAGGGAAAGGTGACTCCCCCGTTTGTTGCTAAAACATCTAGTTCTTTTTCGTATGCTGCTGCAGTTGCTTCATCATAGACATCTCGGATTGGACATTCTACTGCTGTTCCTTCACCAGCTTCCCATGAACGTTCTTCTACTCCTGTTCAGCAGAACCCTAAAGTACAAACATCCTCTAAGAGGGATAAAAAAGATTTCGACTCAATTCTGATTAATGATATCACAGACGTTTTTTCCTTTGTTAAACAGTTAAATCTTGCTGCTATTCTGACCACCATTAAAAATTTACCGAGTATCAAAGTGCTAAAGGCCTGATGGCCAAAATTGCTGCCGGGGTCCGAGCTTTTGATCTTTTCCTCAACGCTCTGAACCCCGATGGGTGATTCACCTTACTATCATGACCAGCTTCAGATTATTGCGTGGAATTGCAACGACCTTAAAAGAGACCTTTTCGAGTTTCTGAACCTTCTTCTGCAGTTTAATGTGGACGTGGCTTTACTGAGTGAGACACACTTAAGGGCTAGTGATACGCTAAATGTCGCAAATTACAAAGTTTATCGAACTGACAGAATACATAATGGAGGTGGTGGGACAGCCATTTTTGTAAAGAGCTCTATTCCACACTTCCATTATCTGCTTCCTGAAGTGGCTTCCATTGAAGTAACTGCCATCTCTATTCCCCGGACTAGTATTGGAAAACTAAACATCATTTCTGGTTATAAGCCTCCTAATATTATTTTGCGTTCTGTGGATCTGGATTGGATCTTTGAAACCGACTGTCCCACAATTCTTGCTGGTGACCTAAACTCCAAACATACTGCTTGGAATTCTCGAAGGTGTAACTTAAATGGTCGCACCCTGCTTGAATATTCTACTAGTAAGGGGATTATTGTGGATGCGCCTTCCAGTCCCCCTTATTTTCCGTACAACCCGAAATACATGCCAGATGTGCTTGATATAGTCCTGCTGGGACACTTTTTTCCGGTCTACAGTCTTGCTACCCTACAATCGCTAAACTCTGATCACATACCAATCTCTCTTCAGCTCTCCATATCGAATATGGCAACTCCTCCTGTTTCCGTTTCAACTAATTGGGATGTTTACAAAGAACTTGTTCACGCTTCTTTCAAAGGAAAATGCAGTTCTCCGCATTTCCACAATATTGAGGCTGTCATTGAAAAGTTTACTGCTATTCTTCATACATGTAAGAGGAAGGCTAGTTATACGAGGAAAAAGGTTCCTGTTTATTTTAAGTTACCTTCCCACTTACTTGAACTTGTCAAGGCCAAAAACCAAGCTAGACATCGGTGGCAAAGGTTTCGGTATCCTGCAGATAAAAAATATGTACTATGCCCTCAAGAACAGAGTTCGAGCATGTATCGCAGACTTCAGAGCAACCTCTCTGTTTATGATAATTCTATTTGGAACTTTACAAAGAGGCTAAAAAATCCTAAAAATAACCTCCCGCCTATACAAGGTGAAAAGGGGTGGTATATAGTGATGCTGAGAAAGCGTTGGGTTGGGTTGTTTTACCTCTGAGCGGCACTTTTTTGCACACCATGGGCTAAATGGCCAGGCCACAAGGACCCCGAAGGCTCAGAGAAGGTTGGGGGAGGGGACCCACTGGAACAGCTGTTGGGAGACAGATGGTAGCCTCCCGTCAAGGCCATCCAGCGTGTTCTTTAACGTGCACAGGGTATGGCTCTCCCACACACAGGGCCACGGCTTAACGTCCCATCCGACGGACGGCGGTCTTTTCAAGCCCATCGGTGTCCCCTACTGACCGTGGGCAGGGCGGGGAAATTTTGCGGAGATAAATCTCAACGCTGACCCAGCTGGGACTCGAACCTGGGAACTACAGATTACGAGCCTGGCGCGCTACCGACTGAGCCACCCCCGCCCCTGCTGAGAAAGCTGAAGCATTTGCCTCAACATTGGTCACCCAGTTCCAGGAAAATTCTGACTTGTCGGATGAAATTACTCAACGAGAGATAAAAGATGAACTACATCATTTCTATCTGCGTCCGACAAGTCAGACACTTTTTACTACCCCTAAGGAGATTAAGGCAGCAATCGGGAAGCTAAAGCGAAATAAGGCTCCTGGTTACAAACGCCATGATCAGAAATTTACCCGTCAATGCAATTGTATTTTTGTGTTCTATATTTAATGTTCTTATACGACATGGAGTTTTTCCTGAGGTATGGAAGCGAGCAAAGATCAAGATGATCCCTAAGCCTGGGAAAAATCACGTTTCCAAGTAGCTACCGTCCGATTAGCCTGTTGTCTTGTCTCAGTAAGCTGTTGGAACGAATAATGTTGAATCGAATGCAAACATTCGTCTCTCAACATCAGGTGATTCCGGATATACAATTTGCTTTCCGGAATAAGATGTCAACGGATCACCAGCTTTTACGAGTCGTTGGTAAACTAAAGGAATCCTTAAATAAAAAGGAATTCGTAGCTGCTGCCTTCCTCGATGTGGCAAAGGCTTTCGACAAGGTTTGGGTTGATGGGCTGATTTCTAAGCTCATCAGGGCAAAGGCCCCATCAGGGATGATTCTTTTTATTGAATCCTATTTACATCACCGTACTTTTCAAATATGTGTCAATGAGAGTCTATCTGTAGTCCAGAGTATACAGGCAGGGGTCCCTCAGGGTTCCCTTCTTGGCCCTGTTCTGTTCTCTATCTACATGCATGATTTCCCCTTGCATGACAGTTTGTTTTATGCTATGTACGCGGACGACATAGCTATACTTTCTACATCTCTGAGGTCTTCGATAGCTATAGACAGGCTGCAGAAAGGTCTAGACCTGGCTGAAAAATGGTACGATAAATGATAGATCAAAATAAACGCTGACAAAAGTTCAGCGCTACTATTTTCTTTGAAGAAAGTTTCTTGTGACAGCAGTTAATGTATATTTAATAACCCTATTCCTTGGCAAAAAACTACAAAGTATTTAGGGCTGATTTTGCATCATAAATTGAAGTGGAACGACCATATTAAATACATCATTCAGAAAGCTAACATCATCCGATGCCAACTTGGACCGTTGTTGGGTCGAAATTCGATCCTTTCTATAGATCACAAATTACTTCTGTACTTTTCTGTGCTACGTCCAGTATTGACTTATGCTGCCCCTGTCTGGGCGAATACGACAAAGACGGATATCCGTTGTTTACAACGATATCAGAACAAGTGCTAAGACAGGTTACGAATGCTCCCTGGTTCGTCACCAACAGAAGAATTCATCACGATCTTGGAGTTGAACACATATATAACTTTATTACGAACACCTCGAAGGTCTTCTTTGATGGTGTTGACTCAAACCCTCATGATTTGATTTCTTCTCTATTGCATTATTTGTTCGATCCTCAGAGCCGGATCAAAAGAGCAAGACCACTGATCTTCGATATGGATACCTTTTTGGTTTAGTTCTTGCTTTCTGCTACTGTTCCTACGTGTTCTTTTCATAGCCCTTCGGGGTTTCACCATAGCTTGGTGAACTTTTCATAGACCCTTCGAGGTTTCACCATAGCTTGGTGAACTACCTTTTGTACTGTCTTTGACTCATGGCCTTATCGGCGATCATCAGATGAAAATGGTTATGGGGTCATTTGATCCTGGCACATTGAATGTTATGTTTCAGCTATCATCTCCAAGCATTCGTCATGAGAAGCGTAATGGGAAAGGCATGGAATTTAGATCCATTTGTCAGAGGGCAGATGTTAGGTGCCCGACGAATGGGACACTCGATCTCCGAAATTGCCAAGGAATTTGGATTTTCTCGTACGACAGTTTCAAGAGTGTTCCGGAAATATGAAAATTATGGCAAAAAAACAAGCACCCGGACAAACTGTGAAGGACAACCAGACTTGAATAATCGTGGACTTTTCCGTCTGACCCACATCGTACAGACCAATAAGGGACGCCAGACATATCTGAAATCACCTCCCATCTGAACGCGGGTTCCAGCTGGGAAGTCAGTGCATGGACAGTGCAAAGCTCATTTCATCATCTCGGCTTCGGGAGCCACCGACCTACGAGAGTCCCACTTCTAACGGCATGTAAACGGACTCAACGCCTTGCCTAGGCTAAAGAACATCGAAACTGGGCCATCAAAAATTGGCAACAGATAGTCCTGGAGTGATGAATTCCGATTTAAACTTCATCACGACGATGGGAGACTGAGGGTATGGCGCCAACCCCATGAAGCCATGTATCCTGCATGTCAGGTTGGAACAGTACAAGCTGGTGGTGGCTCAATGGTGGCCTTGTCTGTCTTCAGTTGGACGTCTGTGGGAGCTTTGTTACGTGTACCGATGACTCTCAATGCATCCCGGCACGTAGAACACATGGATGACCATTTACACCCATTTATGGCAATCATGCATCCCAATGGAGATGGCGTCTACCAGCAAAACAACTGTTCATCTCGCAGGTTGGCTACAACATGGTTGCAGGAACATTCTGCTGACTTTGAAATAATGAATTGGCCACCTAGAAGCCCAGATTTAAATCCCATCGAAAATATTTGGGATACCGTTGAGCAGAGTGTTCGGGCCCGTGTCTCTCAGCGACGACCTTGAGAATTGTGGACAGCTCTGGAGGATGCATGGGTTGCCATACCTGTGGAACTTTGCGCAAGCTTGTGGAGTCCTTGTCCGTCATGTGGTGGCCGTTATCAGGGCCAGAGGGGGTCCAACACATTACTAGGTTACTATCCCTAATCCAATGGCACTTCACTGTACAAAAAAATGGTATTTAGAAGCTCTTCATGCAAATGAGAGGTTGCTGTCCAGTCCTGCTATTAATTATACGAAGGAAAAGTTGTTCGGGATTAAAGTACAAAAGTCCATGGATGATTTTGTAGCATGTGATTAAATCCTACTCAAATAATCTCTATTCCAGAGAGTGCAGTGATAGTTAATCTTTTTAATAAGATTTGTTGCGAAACGACAATAGCTTTTTGTAAAAGATCTCTGTGCCTTTTCAACAGTTTCAATATCACAAGACGGTAAGAGGCATATTCTAGTATGGGGCTAACATATGTGATAAAGACTTTCACAAGGGTGCTTGTGTTACACTTGCTGTAGCCTTTCAAAATCGTATGCACGACGATTGGCCTTCATAGCAATGAAATTGCAGTGTTGTGAAAAGGATAAGTTTGGAGTTAGACACAGAAAAAGGTGAAAGGATGATGCCAGGAGTCTATGTCCCAGGAATCAAGGGAATAGGTGTAGATTATTATGGCCTATGCTAAAGACTAGAAGCCTACTTTGAAATAATGAATTGTGTTAAGTGTACCGATGACTCTCGATGCATCCCGGCACGTAGAACACATGGATGACAATTTACACCCATTTATGGCAATCATGCATCCCAATGGAGATTGCGTCTACCAGCAAGACAACTGTTCATCTCACAGGCTGGCTACTACATGGTTGCAGGAACACCTATCTCGTCTACCTATCTACTATTACCTATCTACTCTACCTATCTCGAAGGGTAAACCCTTCGAGATAGGTAGAGTAGATAGTGTGCTCCAGTGTACAATTTTATCGCACGCTTCCTGAAGTGAGCGATGATCCTCAGTGTTGTGTAGAATTTGACATCATTGGGTTGTGTTGTTTTACCTCTGAGCGGCACTTTTTTTGCACACCATGGGCTAAATGGCCAGGTCACAAGGACACAGAAGGCTGAAAGAAGGTTGAGGGAGGGGACCCACTGGAACAGCTGAGAAACAGATGGTAGTCTTCCGTCAAGGCCATCCAGCGTGTTCTTTAACGTACACAAGGCATTGCTCTCCTGCACACGTGGCCACGGCTTAACGTCCCATCAGACGGACGGCGGCTTTTCCAAGCCCATATGGTGTCCCCTACTGACCGTGGGTAGGGCGGGGAGTTTTGCGGAGATAAGTCTCAAAGCTGACTCAGCTGGGACTCGAACCTGGGAACTGCAGATTACGAGTCTGCCGCGCTACTGACAGCCACCCCCGCCCCGACATCATCTGAGTAGACAAAACTTTGCAGGAAATCTAGCAAGCGTTTTAGTTATTACATGAAATTTGTTATTACCATTTTTTGGTGCCCATAATTTGGTAATTTGCCCCAGAAACATTATTTCAACTTTAAGATTTAAGAAATTCAAACGCGATTCTTCCCCCCCCCCCCCAAAAAAAAAGGATTAATAGCAGGACTGGCTCTCCGAACTCTAATTTTTCTACATCTAAAAACATAAGGCAGCCTTCAAGTTTTGCAACGAAATATTTTCATCAGAGGATAAAAGCGTATTGTCCGATTCAGTATTTATTCTGATGGAATTCTTTTAAATATGATCGAAACTACATGGTGAAAACACTCAGAAATTTTATTTAAAACTATACAACGAAGCTAAAAATGTTTGAAAAAACGATTAGTCACAAACTCAATAAATCAGCAATTCTAAACCTTTACAATCTAAAAACAAAATTTTCTTTCAATACTAAAGGGCCGAAGAGAAGAGCACCAACTATTTTTATTTTTGGAATTTTTGTACGCCATTTGTGAGATGACAGACTTGTCAAATTACCCGAAACATTTTGAAACAGTTTTTTCGTTGTAGATTATTCTGCTCATTTGCAGTTAAGTAAATCTTGGACGCTAAAATAGGTTGGGAATAAACAATTCTAGGTGTTTATATTCAGTCAACAGTAAATATTAACCTTTTGAAAATGAGGATAATTAGGCACAATCTTAGAAAAGATGTTTCGAGGGAAGAAAAAAATTTGGTGGATGTTCACCGTCTCTTGAACTACTCTTCTTTTGACGTTTTGCAAACTTTTGGATGAGTCTATTCAGATTCTTTTTCATCTTTTGGCTCAGCCTGTACCGATTCTTTACCTTTTGGCTCAGCCGGTACCGATTCTTTACCTTTTGGCTCAGCCGGTACAGATTCTTTACCTTTTGGCTCAGCCGGTACCGATTCTTTACCTTTTGGCTCAGCCGGTACCGATTCTTTACCTTTTGGCTCAGCCGGTACAGATTCTTTACCTTTTGGCTCAGCCGGTACAGATTCTTTACCTTTTGGCTCAGCCGGTACAGATTCTTTACCTTTTGGCTCAGCCGGTACAGATTCTTTACCTTTTGGCTCAGCCGGTACAGATTCTTTACCTTTTGGCTCAGCCGGTACAGATTCTTTACCTTTTGGCTCAGCCGGTACAGATTCTTTACCTTTTGGCTCAGCCGGTACAGATTCTTTACCTTTTGGCTCAGCCGGTACAGATTCTTTACCTTTTGGCTCAGCCGGTACAGATTCTTTACCTTTTGGCTCAGCCGGTACAGATTCTTTACCTTTTGGCTCAGCCGGTACAGATTCTTTACCTTTTGGCTCAGCCGGTACAGATTCTTTACCTTTTGGCTCAGCCGGTACAGATTCTTTACCTTTTGGCTCAGCTGGTACAGATTCTTCATCTTTTGAACAAGTCGGATCAGTCATTTCAAAAGGACTATCAGGTTCTATGTGAATGCTTTCTAAGGCGATTTGAGGCAACTGAACAGAAGACTCTGACCCTCCAGATTCTAATCCCTGCAGCTTTGGTGACATCGGAATAGGAGAATTAGTCCTCGTAGATTCTGATCTCTGGAACCCTGAAGTTTCCTGAAGTTTTTCATCTATAAGTTCAGGGGAGAGAATCACCTTTTTACTCTTCTTTGCAGGTGAAGCTCCCTCTCCGAGATCTAATTTTTCACCCGAAGAACCGATTTCTTTAGGAATTGCTCCGCCAGCAGCAACAACCGAACTTGCACCAGAGAGTTCATCAGCAGCCAGCGCTGGAATAGAAACCGACGCGGCTAGCAACCCACTAGTCGCAGCGAGCAAGCCAGTACCGACTGCAACTACAGGATATTGTGGAAGCTCTACCAAAGGAACAACTTTTTGCTCGATTCTTTTCTCTCCACACTCTTCACGTACGACAGTCTGAAAAACAACTCCCGTAGTGTGGCGCGATGGGGCATAAGGTTCACTTGTTACCAAAGAGTCGTCCTCAGAAAGGAAGCTTTGAACTGTTCCACCGGATTCAACACGCCTTAACTCTTCACACGTTTTTGGTTGATTCTGAAGAGCATAGTCTACTGGTTGCTCAGAAAATTCACAAAAGGTTCCGAACATTGTTCGTACCTCAGACCCTACGATTGACGCTTTCCTTGTGGTCTTCTTGGACGGCGAAGGTTTATCTTCTGCCTTGCCATGTTTTGCCTCCTTTTCACTTCTCTTGAAAAGGTGAAGTTTACCTCCTACAGCACCAGATTTGTCACCTTTCTTTGGCGTCGATGGTTTACTTGTTCCGGCACTAAGTTCTTCCTTTGATTTTTTCCTATCACCAGCCTTCAACAATTGCTCCGTGTCTTCTGAATATTCGTTCTCGAACGTTTTCTCTTGATCATCTTCATCGTCTCGATCTTTTCTATTATCTTCTTCTTTACTTGGTTTGTCAGCCATTTGGAGGGAGAGTGCCTGAAAAGAATTCATGTTTTAAACACTGAAAACTTTGCAACAAACACATTTATATATAAAAACATTTTTACTAAAGAGCTGGCTTTCCATGAATGCCTCTGAGAAAGGGTACACCGATGAGCTTGGGGGGAAAAAAAACTCGGATGAGACGTTAAGTCGTGAACCATTTGCAGGAGAGCTGTACTTTGTACACATTAAAACACAATGGATGGCCTTGATAGAGACTACCATTTGTCTACCCACCAAACCTACAGAGCCCTAGGGATCCTTTCGACCAGACCATTTATCCACTGTGAGCACAAAAGCGCAACCCAGAAGTAAGACAACCATACAATAACATTGCCAAGATTTTGGTGCCCTTCTTACTGAGATTAGACAGTTTTTCACTTGCTAACATCCCAACATTAACATATAAGTTATGTAACTAATGCGAACAATCCCAATATTTCACCATGCTCCTACTCAGGTTTAACTGTTTTTTTTTTTTCTTATGAAAGACCTCAGGAGAAAGAGCAGAAAATATCCAGTGTCTCATTCAAGATTGGAACATAGGTTTTCCTCCGAACTAGGCTTTTTCAGCACACAATGGACTAAATAGCCAGATCACAAAAACCCCTAAAGAGTTCAGAAATAGATAGGGAAAGAGACCCTTTAGATAGCTGTTAGAATATTGGAGTCTCCGGACAAGATATACTCCGCACATTAAAGAACGTTATGGATTATCTCCTGCACATGGCTGAGCATTCAATCCTAAAGACCATGGCCCCCCCACAAGGTGGGGGGGGGGGCTGTCGGCCAGCTAAGCGAGATGAACCGAAGAAAAAAAAGAGACTTTAATAAAATACTGACTTTTGTCCATCCAACTAAAATTAATTATTTTATTAGGCACATTACATCATCCTCTCATCATACCAACTTTTTGTTTCGCAAGGTATATTTGCCAATATCTGCCTCGCCATTGAACTGTTTTGTACAGTACCAGTTCCTGTTTCTTCAGCTGAAAGATCGTTCAGCAGACTGGCAAATTCATTGAAAACGTGGCAAAGAAGCACAACTAGTCAAGAGCGACTTAATCATCTCGCAATTTTCTGCATCGAAAATGATTTAGCTAAGCAAGTTGATTTTACTGAAGTTATTGAAAAATTTGCGACGACAAAAACTAGAAAACATACTTCGAGATAATAAAAATTTACAATAATATCAAAAATTATGTAAATCCATATAATTTCTTTTTAATAAATATAAATATTACTTTTGTGTCATCATTTAAACTGACTTATTTTATCCTAAATCCTGTAGAGCAGCACGCTGCCCTTAACCTTAGCAGTAGGTAGGGGAGCCCGCCAGAGATCCTGGGGGCCCGCTTTAGGATGTGGGGGCCCTGCTAAAGATTGCGGCTTTGAATACCATTGTCTCGCCGAGGGTTAGGGGGAGTTAACAGGAAAACTTTACGAACGTACAATAGAGGATTAATTACTAACAGGTACAAGCACGGTGTTCTACAGACAACTAGTTTAAATTGATATGTCCATTACAAGTTGCTTGTTTCAAGGAAAGATCCAGTTTTAGTCCAATTTAGTTTTCTTTAAAGGCCCTAAAAGTAATGTTTACCACAATGCAAAACTTCGTACAGGAGTAAATTGTGGAGATTTAAGGAGGGTTGGGTTGTTTTACCTCTGAGCGGCACTTTTTTGCACACCCTGGGCTAAATGGCCAGGTCACATGGACCCCGAAGGCTCAGAGAAGGTTGGGGGAGGGGACCCACTGGAACAGCTGTTGGGAGACAGATGGTAGCCTCCCGTCAAGGCCATCCAGCGTGTTCTTTAACGTGCACAGGGTATGGCTCTCCCGCACACGGGGCCACGGCTTAACGTCCCATCCGACGGACGGCGGCCTTTCCAAGCCCATCGGTGTCCCCTACTGACCGTGGGCAGGGCGGGGAATTTTGCGGAGATAAATCTCAACGCTGACCCAGCTGGAACTCGAATCTGGGAACTATAGATTACGAGCCTGGCGCGCTACCGACTCAGCCACCCCCGCCCCATTTAAGGAGGGAAAAATATCTGATTAATGAGGGAAAATTTGTTCTGTTATGGAGGGCGCTCAAAAACAATTCTTCACTTGAGTCTGTAGATTTGTACTCGTACCACCGAATGGGGAAAGATTGTCTAAACTTGTCATTGCGTGTTAAAAGCAAAGGCCGTATAATCATTTCCCTCTTCGCTGACGGAGCGTAAAGTTCGGTCTGCGAAATACGTGCGTTGCTATGGAGCCTATTAAAGACGTGGATAGATCTTACATTTTCACAAGGATGCAGCTTGGTAACGACGCGAAAAAAATCATGCCGGTTTATCACAAGTAAATGGGAATCGTGCCTGTTCATTTGGCACTATTACGGGATGAATGCGCAAGTTCAGAGATTAGAGTTCGGTAGAACTTCGGTCTTCTTGCACGAGGGATGTCTTCAAAGAAGGCTATGAACGAGAGAATCATCACTGCTGTTCGTGAACTCGTTAAGGAACCAACACCACCATCACAATACATCGGCGTTCAGGTAACAGGTTTAGATGTTAGTTTATCGATTGGAAGTGTGGAAACAATTATTCATCATCGTTTAAAGTTACGAAATATCTACGCCAAATGGGTACCCCACAAACTGACAATAAAAAAGGGCTAGAGTCGACTCGTGCAAGAAGATGCTAACAATGTTTGAGCATAGGAGCCACAAACGATTAACAGACATTGTCACAGGTGATCGGTTGGGTTGTTTTACCTCTGAGCGGCACTTTTTTGCACACCATGGGCTAAATGGCCAGGTCACATGGACCCTGAAGGCTCAGAGAAGGTTGGGGGAGGGGACCCACTGGAACAGCTGTTGGGAGACCGATGGTAGCCTCCCGTCAAGGCCATCCAGAGTGTTCTTTAACGTGCACAGGGTATGACTCTCCAGCACACGGTGCCAAGGCTTAACGTCCCATCCGACGGACGGCGGCCTTTCCAAGCCAATCGGTGTCCCCTACTGACCGTGGGCAGGGCGGGGAATTTTGCGGAGATAAATCTCAACGCTGACCCAGGTGGGACTCGAACCTGGGAACTACAGATTACGAGACTGGCGCGCTACCGACTGAGCCAACCCCGCCGCATTGGCAGCCTTTGACTCTTTACCTTAAAAGGAATGACAAAACGGCAATATATGGAAACTACATCATTGTTTTGTCGAAAATTATTAAGGCAATGAAGAAGCAGCGTCCAACAGACGTGTCAAGGGTTGTTCTTCTTCAGGAGAATTACGTATATCGATAAACACAAAAAAGAAAAGACAAACAATTGAACAAGTGTTTTGTGAGCATTGGCATTCAGGAGAATGCCAATGCTCACAAAACTAGACAAGTTACGGCAAAACTAGACAAGTTAGAACAGGAAAAATCTAATAGTTACCCTATCCTACATATGCATCTGATCTTGCACCACGAGATTTTTGGTTGTTTCCAAAATTAAAAAGAACTTACTAGGAAGCCTTTTTCAAGTGTGCAAGACCTTTCAAAATGCATTCATTTAGAATTGCGAAGTATTCCCCAACAGGAATACCACCAAGAGTTCCAGAATTGACGTAGACATCTGCAACTTTGCATAGAAACTGGAGGGGAATACTTTGAAGGACAGTAATTTTGTTCTGCAGATGCATGTCAAGACCTTTTTTTATTTGAACGCCCCCGTTTTGGCTACTGCAAAAGTTCTACATAATCAGGTTACATAGGTGAAGTTTCCCTGAGGTAGAAGGATTACCAACTGTCAAGACTACACGTTGTCATCAATAAAACTAGATTTTACCTTTAACATTCCCCCACCCAGTATTAGACGGTTGAAGTGACAAATATTCAATTATTAGAACTAAGGATTCATAAGTATTTCACATCTATGGTAGCCTAAGGAAAGGGTTCTCAATGTGGGGTACGCCGCGAGAGCTCAAAAGTCGCTACATCTAGTAACAAAGTCTCTAAAATTGGCAACACTGCTACCGATTAATTTCTGAGAATGATTACCCAGTAAAATATTTATAATTTTTATAAGATTTGTTCAATTGTTTGTCTTTTTTTTTGTGTTTATCGATATACGTAATTTATGAACGCAAAATTTCACATGTATATAAAAAAAAAATAAATCCCCCTCAAGCAGCTGCTTGCCACAGAGGTCTGGACAGGAGCCTGTCAGTTGATATGCCACAGTAGGAGATCTGAGAGGATGGCAGGACCTCAGCAGAAAAATGACACACATCCATGCCTAAATCCGGGGCTCGAACCCAGGTCCCTTAGATCAGTAGCCAAGCGTGCTAACCACTCGGCCACGGGACGGCATGTATATATATATGTTTTATTTTATTCCCATTGTTATACTATAACTATAGTTTTATCCTTCTATACAAGGGGTACGCAAGTTACATACACATTTTCAGGGGGTACGGTGAAGCATAAAAGGTTGAGAACAACTGGCCTAAGGTATGGATAGCATTTATCAATAGTTAAACGCCACTGACTTCTTATACAGTTCCCCGAAAGCGTCAAGGGTTGCAAAGTTGATGAAAACAGATTTTGCAACTTTTAAATTATAGACTATTAATTTAATATTCATTTGCATAGTAATGTTTGGCAATTTTTTAAAGTATTATACAACCTCCCGTTCTTAGTCAATAAAGGGCAATACCCTAATAAGTTTATTTCTGCACACAATCGTTGGTCACCCAGAAAGAGGCTCGTCTAATACCCATCGTATTTAGCAGTTAATTTTCGGTGAATTATATATATTTTACTTATTCTTTCTCCTATCGTAAAGCGACCAAGCTGAAATAGCTACACGCGCGCACATTAACGGTTTTATGTGTAAAAAATTGCCGTTCTGCGAGAGATAATTCGAGAACTTGTTCAACCTCAGAAAAAGGAAGAGCACTGGCTTAAGTTAATACCCATTCTATGGATGTAGCATAAGATAAAATATCTCGATCAAGTTTCAGTAATCTCGAATTTACTCTACCTAAGCAGTACAGAACTAATCATTATACTATTACCTTAATGTACGAAGTTTGAAAACCAATTTCGCTTAACACAAAGGCATGTGGGTTGGATTGTTTAACTCTGAGCGGCACTTTTTTGCACACCATGGGCTAAATGGCCAGGTCACATGGACATCGAAGGCTCAGAGAAGGTTGGGGGAGGGGACCCTCTGGAACAGCTGTTGGGAGACAGATGGTAGCGTCCCGTCAAGGTCATCCAGCGTGTTTTTTAACGTGCACAGGGTATAGCTCTACCGCACACGGGTCCACAGCTTAACGTCCCATCCGACGGACGGCGGTATTCCATCGGCTTAGCAATAGAACAAAGAGAGTAGGGTTAGATATCCGGATATGTCATGATAAAGTAGAACTTCTCTATGGAGAATTATATCGATAGCCCCTGATAGCACTGTGCAAAGCAGTTGAAGGAGGCGAAATTTTTTTTTTAATAGCTCACTGGAGATATCTAATGGAGTCCATTATGGGGTTAAGGGCAAGGTCAAAACAGTCATTCGATATTTTTTAAAATGAATACTGGATTTGTTGTGTTTGTTTTTTTCCTTTGAGCGGCAATTTCTTTTTGCACACAATGGACTAAAAGGCCAGGTCCAAGACCAACCGAGGTCGAAGACATCGCCAACCGGTTGGACGGTGTCTTGACCTCACCTATCAGGAGCTCTGGAGAGCTGTTCAAGGGCTCGGCCGAACGGTTTGAGCCCGCCTAGTATGCACGAGCCCTTTCAAAATCTGGGCCTTACTAAGAGTCTCCACCCCGGGTGCCGAGCGAACTTGGATTTTCATATCCATGTTTATGGCTAACCGGGGAACAGATTAAATTTCAGGTTTCTTCCGATCGTTAGCTTTCCTTCTATAGGACTGCTGCCATGCGAGGTCGGGGTTGAGAGAGTCTATATGGCGCATTCTTTCCCCCGACTCTAGATAGTCACGGCTTTCCGTTAACTTGGTAGTGTCTTATCGACGGAACCGGGGATTGCCGTGGTTGCATAACATCTGCAACAAATAGTACAATTAAGCCCCCCCCCCCTCATCTTAAATGTAGTTAAGAATCAGTAACGCTTACACTAGGTTACGCTTTTCAAGAAATTGATATCGCTAGAGCTGTAGCATCTGCTAGGTTTCATTGAACTGATTATAATGACTTTGTCGCCTTCACTAACAAATAGCGAACATAAAAATGGTTTCCTCAGAATGCTCCTCTTACAAAGAAATCTTTATAGTTTACGTAGAAAGTATCCATATTACTATCCAGCCTATTTAAAAAAAAATTCGAACTGCTTTAAATGTAAAACTTTTAACTAGAAACCAAACGATCGTAAACTTAGGCACGATATAAACGATGTTTGCTTAATAAAACTTTAAACTTGGAAAAAAAAAACGTATGATACTTTTTACGATACGAAAATTATGAAGTACAGATTTAGCTTCGTATTGGAAAACTATTCAAATAACAAAGAACTGCCAAATGTAAACAATTACCTGTTAGATTCTTAGCAACAAAATCAACACCGCCTCTGCTCAACTGCTTCAGCCACCAAAAAGCACCCACAGCCCTCACTAAGTCACTTCATGAGCTAAATAATTTGCATAATAATCGGTGAGCCCAGTGAGAACGCACTTAAGCAACACAATCATTTCTGCAGCTGGATAATTTACTTAACGTTTGAAGTGAACAAACAAACGAACGAAGCAGTTTTGTTTCAAATTGTAGTTATTCAACATTATTTGTGACAAAATACTCACTAATTTGAACAGTACGATAGTAAATCCCTGATTAGGGCACTTGTTTCTAGTGATTATCTGACATTCTCAAAGGGGGCGGGGTGGCTCAGTCGGTAGCGCGCCAGGCTCGTAATCTGTACATCCCAGGTTCGAGTCCCAGCTGGGTCAGCGTTGAGATTTATCTACGCAAAATTCCCCGCCCTGCCCACGGTCAGTAGGGGAACCGATGGGCTTGGAAAGACCGTCGTCCATCGGATGGAACGTTAAGCCGTGGCCTCGTGTGCAGGAGAGCCATACCCTGTGCACGTTAAAGAACACGCTGGATGGCCTTGACGGGAGGCTACCATCTGTCTCCCAACAGCTGTTCCAGTGGGTCCCCTCCCCCAACCTTCTCTGTGTCTTCGGGGTCCATGTGACCTGGCCATTTAGCCCATGGTGTGCAAAAAAGTGCCGCTCAGAGGTAAAACAACCCAACATTCTCAAAATTCTATTCAACCCCTGGGTGCTGAAGTTTGCTTATTTTTTACCTATGAGCAATACTTTTTTGCACACAATGGACTAAATGTCAAGTCACAATGACCCGAAGGGCTCGGAGAAGTTTGGGGAAAGGGGACCTTCTGGACAGCTATTACGAGACAGATGATAACCTCGCTTCAAGGTCATCCAGCGTGTTCTTTGAGGTGCACAGGGTATGGTTCTCCTTCACACTGTGTCATGGCTTAACGTATCATCCGACAGATGACGGCTTTCGAAGTCCATAAGTGGCTCCTTTCCTACCTAGGGAAGGGTGGGGTTTGAGGCACAGTTGAGGAAGGTGGAAAATCTCAGTGCTGGCGCAGGTAGGACTCGAACCTGGAAACTACAGATTACGAACTTAGAACCAGCGTGGTTACTTGCTTAGCCACCCCCACCCCCCTCAAAGCAGAAACCATGTAGACCAGGCGTGTACAACCTTTTAACTTCCCTGGGCCACATTGAGTGATGATGAATTGTTTTGGGCCGCACATAAAACATATAATATAGCTAATGTATATGAATAACAAAACTTCATTTATTTTCTTATGTTTTTTATTATAAAATTAAAAAAAGGGCAACATAAAAGTAGTGGGATATCAAAAACTTGCTAAAAAATCACATAATCATGTTGAAAGCTTATGTCGTAAACACGTAAACTTTACGATTTTGTGGGCCGCTGGTTGGACACTCCCGATGTAGACTGTAACTTGGGAATATGTGATTAAGATCTTGACACGCTATCGTATGAGCCAACACTTTCTTTTTATTAAGAAACTGATGGTTCCATGTATCATATGGGTGGAAGGAGAATGGTTTCAGAGGACTCGGAATCTGATGACGCGGGGGTTGGCTCAGTGGGTAGAGAACTAGGCTCCGTAACCTGAAGTTCCCATGCACGAGACCCAACTGCGCCAGCGTTGAGATTTATCTCTGCTAAACCCCCACGCTGCTCTTAATCAGAAAGGAGGACAGTGATAGGCTTAGAAAGGATGTAGTCCGTCGAATGGGACTTTAGCCATGGCCTTAAATTCTGCAAGACATCGTTGCATGGCTAAAAACCCACTGCATAACCTTCATGGAATCTTCTCTCTCCTCACAGCTATCCAACGGATCTCCTTCCTCTGCAAACACCGAGTCTTTGTATCCTTGCCATTTAACCAATTGTGGGCACTCATGGGCATCCAGCCTGATCTCGTGAAATGTCTCTTCTTCGCATTGAACAGCACTTTAAAACGTCTTTTAATCATTTACTTTCATCGATTTCTTCCCGTTGAGATTTTTCACCTAATCCTAGGCGAGAAAGGGAAATCGGCAATCTTCCGTCTATTGAAATGTTGATCATTTACTGGAGAGTTGGGTTGTTCTGGTGTTACGTTTACACCAAATGCGCTAAATGGCCAGGTCACAAGGGCTTCAAAGGTTCAGAGAAGGTTGGGGAAGAGGAACCAATGAGCACCTGCGAGGGAACATGTGGAGGCTTCCTCTTAAGGCCATCCAACGTGTTCTTTAACGTGCACAGGGCAGGACTCTCTTCTACACACGGAACCACGGGTTAACGTCTCACGCGGCAGACGGCGGCTTTCGAAATGAATCATTGTCATCCCCTTTCTCACCGAGGACAGGGTTAAGGTTTAGCGGAGATAAGTGTCAACATGGGCCCAAGTGAGACTAATCTGCGGGAGAGGGGGGGGAGAGCATAGTGCAACAGAGTCAGGCTCGGTAGGTTCGAGTCCTACTTGGCCCAGCGTTGAAATTTATCTCCGAAAAACTCCTCATCCTAACCTCAGTCAGTGGAAAACACCGACGGGCTGAAAGGCGGCCGCCCACCGGATTGGTCATTAAGCCGTTGTCCATGTTCGGGAGAGCCATACCCTGTACACGTTAAAGAATACACTGGATGGCCTTGACGGGAGGCTAAAATCTGTTTCCTAATAGCTGTCCAATGGGTCCCCTCCCCCCAACCTTCTCAGTCCTCGGTGTTTGTGACCTGGCCATTTAGCCCATTGCGTGCAAAAAAGTGCCGTTCAGAGGTTAAACAATACACCGGTTCTGTTTGTAGCAGTTGATTCAATAAAAATCACTTCTAATGGACAAAATGATTTATCAAATCGTGCTATAATTTTTCAAAAGTGCATTTGGGCAGGGCATTTTTAAAATATATATATTTATAATGAATAATTAGCTGTCCCATGGCCGAGTGGTTAGCGCGCTTGGCTACTGATCTAAGGGATTTGGGTTCGAGCCCCGGGTAAGGCATGGATGTGTGTGTGTCGTTTTTCTGCTGAGGTCCTGCCATCCTCTCAGACCTTCTACTATGGCATATAAACTGACAGGCTCCTGTCAGACCTCTGTGGCAAGCAGCTGCTTGAGGGGGTATTTATTTACACGAATCAACGTTTGAGGGCGACACTTCGGCTTTGTCGAAGCCAAAATTTATCTTACGCGTTCTTTGGTTTCAATCACGTGTCACTCCTATTTTCCCCCACATCCGGGTCCGTTTACAATCTGTAGTTTGTGCGACAATTAAGTTTTAACTTGTCGACATATGCGACATTACTGGTAGAGGACTGAAAAATGGAAACGGTTCCATGTTATCTCAATAGAAAATCGGTTCAATGTTATCTCAATAGAAAATCGCATTCAGAGCTCAATAACTTCCGTATGATGAAATATATGTTTAAAGATCTCCAATTTTTTTTGTAAATCTCGATTTCAAATGATATTTGTTCAGCATTCAAAGAATTATGGACGCTGCAATATTAACAGCTACAAAAAAATTTACCCCAAAATTTAATTAAAACAAACGCTCTAGTAGAGTACCGAGTGCAACGCACTCTTTGAATACTAAACATTTTTAAAATCGAGATTTAGATATACACTGGTTTCCATAAATTAAGGAAAAATCCCTATGTTAAGTCAATGGGTTGCGTTGTTTTACCTCTGAGCGGCACTTTTTTGCAGACCATGGGCTAAATGGCCAGGTCACATGGACCCCGAAAGCTCAGAGAAGGTTGGGGAAGGGGACCAACTGGAACAGCTGTTGGGAGACAGATGGTAGTCTCCCGTCAAGGCCATCCAGCATGTTCTTTAACATGCACAAGGTATGGCTCTCCCACACACGGGGCCACGGCTTAACGTCCCATCCGACGAACGGCGGCCTTTCCAAACCCATCGGTGTCCCCTACTGACCGTGGGCAGGGCGGGGAATTTTTGCGGAGATAAATCTCAACGCTCACCCAACGGGGACTCGAACCTGGGAACTACAGATTACCAGCCTGGCGCGCTACCGACTGAGCCACCCCCGCCCCTAAATCAATGGGAAGTTAAGATCAAAGCTCTATAACTTCAAAGTTTTTTTTTTTTGAAAAACCTGATAGCAGAGATAAAGATCTCAAATTTTATTAATAGATCGATTTTTTCATCAGCATTAGTTCAGTATTTAATGAATTATGAAAGTTTAAATATTTAACATCATCAATGCCAGTCTTAAACTTATACGAAACTGAAGAACAGTGAAAGAATTCTTTGCACAAAGTTCTAAAATACAAACTTATTTTATTAAATACTTTGATACAATATTTATTGCTAAGTTTTTACGTTAGCTTCCCATTGACTTAACATAGGGATTTTCCGTAATTTATGGGAACCAATGTAAATATCTCCTTAAATAGCTGCTTGCCACAGAGGTCCGACAGGAGCCTCTCAACTTTATACGCCATAGGTCTGCAAGGATGGCGGGGCCTCAGCAGAAAAACACGAACATCCATGCCTTACCGAGGAGCTCGAACCCAGGTCCCTTTGATCACAAGCTAAGCGTGCTAACCACTGCCACGGGACAGCTTCTAGACATATATTTCATTAAAAATCATATTGAAGCTATTGAGCTCTGAATGCGTTTTCTATTGAGATAAAATGGAACTGTTTCGATATTTCTGTCCAGTACCTGTAGATTACGTCTGAATAGAACTCGCCAAGGAAGAATACTTTTTCGAGAATTTCAATGTACTTATCCTTATATTGATAATAATGACGTCTGAAATTTCCGCAAAATTCCCACCCTACCCACGGTCAGTAGGGGACATCGATGGGCTTGGAAATGCAGCCGTCCGCCGGATAGGACGTTAACCGATCGTTAACACGTAACCCGCGGCTCCGTGTGTGGGAGAGCCACATCCTGTGCACGTCAAAGAGCACGCTGGATGGCCTTGACGGGAGGCTAGCATCTGTCCCCCCCCCCCCCAACAGCTGTTCCAGGGGGTCCCCTCCCCCAACCTTCTCGGAGCCTTCGAGGTCCATGTGACCTGGCCATTTAGTCCATGGTGTGCAAAAAAGTGCCGCTCAGAGGTAAAGCAACCCAACTGCTAAAAGAAAGCAAAACTCCTTTATCCATTCAATCTCCCTTTTAACCTATGCTATGCGAAGCGACGAATCTTCAAAGACTTGGGGCGGGGGTGGCTCAGTCGGTAGCGCGCCAGGCTCGTAATCTGTAGTTCCCAGGTTCGAGTCCCACCTGGGTCAGCGTTGAGATTTATCTCCGCAAAAATTCCCGCCCTGCCCATGGTCAGTAGGGGACACCGATGGGCTTGGAAATACCGCCGTCCGTCGGATGGGACGTTAAGCCGTGACAAATGTGCGGGAGATCCATACCCTGTGAACGTTAAAGAACACGCTGGATGGCCTTGACGGGAAGCTACCATCCGTCTCCCAACAGCTGTTCCAGTGGGTCCCCTCCCCAACCTTCTCTGAGCCTTCGGGGTCCATGTGACCTGGCCATTTAGCACATGGTGTGCAAAAAAGTGCCGCTCAGAGGTAAAACAACCCAACCCAATAACTTCAAAGACTTCGATTTAACTGCATAGGATGGGTCATCGATAATAGCGCAGATTTGGTTCGGGAATTGAAACGAACTGCGACTAAAAGTCCAGTTCACAAGTTGGCTCTGTAATCTGTTTTGACCATGGCCTTCACTGTGGGCAGCCATCGGGCAGCACTCGGCTGATCCCAAAAAGTGTTAAATTTGAAAATCCGGTTTCTTTTTTTCTAAAAGTTTAATCGTACTTTTCGGACTGGAATTTTTACAGATTTTGAAACGCCTCTCTGCATTTAACAGATTCATATACTTCGAGAACCTGACAGAAATTATTTTTAAGCTTTTTACTTTAGTTTAAAAGCATATTTTACAATGTTTTTAAATCTGTTAGTCCCCATATGGGAACTCTAAATGGGGAAACTATTCCCACTATATAGCGCCAGCTCAATCACATTAGCGAAATAAATGAACCTGGTGCTAGTTTAATGGTTAGAACATTTGCATGCACTTCAAGAGATGTGGGTTCGAGTTACGCTCGTCGGCAAAACTCTTCAATAGAATATACCACACGTACAAATTTACGATTATTTTGATAATGTATCCATGAATTTCTAAATTTTTTTTTCCTGTTGAAACATAGATTAATATAGTTAAGGATTGAGTTGTTGACCTCTGAGCGTCTTTTTTTGCACACAATGTGCCAAATTGCTAGGTCAATATTAAGGGTGAAGTTTGTCGATTGTTAAAGCGTTACAAGGACAGAGCGTCCCTTCATCAGCAGAATATTAAATTGTGTAAATTGCCAATGTCACCGAAGTTTATCCCTACTTTGTTATAGGCGAAAGGAAAAACCGACAGCTTAATAAGACAAAAATATTTAATTTCCACAAAAGACAAATCTAAAAGAATGCATAAAATAACTTAAAACTTTCCAATATAAAAATGAATCAAATCATTAAAAAAGTTTGAAAGAGTTGCAAATATCTGGGTAAAAGTTCAACTTGTCATATTTAACCACAAGAAGACAAAATTATTCTAGTCACAACCCAGTGTGAACAAAATTACACCGATAATCATTGATCGTAAAGTATACTTCTCAAACAGTTACATTAGACTTTGCTTCGTAATCAGAGTTTTTTTCTTTATATACGAATGCCGAAGCTTTACTCAATTACTTTTGCACGATCATTACTTTTTAACCAGTTTCATTATACTATTTATCTTTATGTGACTGGCGCTTTTTGCCCATTGATTTTGTTTCTGGGCTTTCAGAATCGCTGCGAGATTGACGAGTAACCACTTGCGGAGGTGATAACAAAGTGCTCGAGGTACTACTTTCCCGCGACTGAGTGCCTCGTCGAGGGACCACTGGAGTTGGAGGTTCTATTCTGACCACTGGTTGAGTAGGTTTCGTACCCGATGGACCAGGCTGAGAAGGTACCAAGCTTTTGGTCTTTTGGGATCGATCTTTTTTCCTTGGTCTCTCCTGTTTTGCTGCAGATCCTTCGCCACCAATCTCCACCAAAGATTCAGGCGCAGCACTTGTGGTTATGCTTTCACCATCAGAACTTCCTCCTTCCATAGCCAAGTTCTCTTCACCAGCAAGTTCCGTTTCAGAGTCGGTGCTTAGTCGTTTGCCTGTTGAAGTTCCGGCTTTTGGTGAGGATCGTCGAGATTCTAAACTTCTTAGCTGCCTATAAGAGCTTGCAGTCTTTTTCACAAGCCGTACAGTAGCACTCGTTAAAGCTTGACCCAGTTTTTTAGGAGATATACGCATTTTTGATTTTTTCTGCTTACCTTCTGGAGACAGAGTTTTCTTGGATTGATCTATAGTTTCCTCAGTTGATTTCTTGCGTTGATCTGCAGCTTCTTCCGGTGTAGGTTCCTTGCGCTGATCTGCAGCTTCTTCCGGTGTAGGCCCCTTCTGCTGATCTGCAGCTTCTTCTGGTGTAGGTCCCTTCTGCTGATCTGCAGCTTCTTCCGGTGTAGGTCCCTTCTGCTGATCTGCAGCTTCTTCCGGTGTAGGTCCCTTCTGCTGATCTGCAGCTTCTTCCGGTGTAGGTCCCTTCTGCTGATCTGCAGCTTCTTCCGGTGTAGGTCCCTTCTGCTGATCTGCAGCTTCTTCCGGTGTAGGTCCCTTCTGCTGATCTGCAGCTTCTTCCGGTGTAGGTCCCTTCTGCTGATCTGCAGCTTCTTCCGGTGTAGGTCCCTTCTGCTGATCTGCAGCTTCTTCCGGTGTAGGTCCCTTCTGCTGATCTGCAGCTTCTTCCGGTGTAGGTCCCTTCTGCTGATCTGCAGCTTCTTCCGGTGTAGGTCCCTTCTGTTGATCTGCAGCTTCCCCGAATGAACTTTCCGACCCAGATATTGAAGGAAAGTCAATACCAATACTTTCAGTTCGTCCCTCGATCTCTTCAGAACTGCCTGTTTCATGTCTCGTTTTTGAAGCTGGATCGTCAGAAGTTAACGGCAAATCGCTTCGACCTGTAGGTAACGACTCACAGGAGGACTCAAGTTGCCTGTCATCAGGATCCTCTTCTCGATCGTTAGTCCAAGTGGCGGTTAGTCCAAGTGGCGGTTCTTTCTCTTCTACTAGCATGGGTTCTTCCACACTCGCTGCATCTTGAAGCTCCTCTGCCTCACTACTTTGAGACTCGCTGGACGATGAAGGTTCCATTAAGCACAATTCTTCTTCACTCTTTTTCTTCTTTTTCTTTTCAGGTTCGTCGCCATCTTCCAGCAGCTGCTCCGATTCTTCATTATATTGTAGCTCAAATGTAGTCATTGCAGTACCGACAAGCGAATCTAATCCAAGTCTGTATCTAGGATTTTGTATTCTTATACCTGAACAGGGATGGCTATCATTTAGTAAAGAACTGATGTTTGCAGAAAGTAGTTTCGGTAATAATTTCTTCACCTGGGTAAGTGAATACTCTCCCATGCAATATGGAAAGGTACGTGTAAATTTCAGAATAAATGGCAATGAAGCAATGAATAGAGAGAAAGAAGCATTGTAATTGTTCGCTTCAATGTCTTTAGAGTTATCCAGTTTTGTAAGCAATTCAATCAACATTAGAAAAACTACGAGCATTATGATCACAACATCTAGCAAATCTTTATATGGCGGCATCTGTTCATTAACATCATCAAAGTTTTCTTTGTCATCTTTGCTCTCCATTGTCGAAAGAAACGAAGATCAAGGACAAAAGCCTAGAAAGAAGTATATATTAAGTTTAATAAACAATTGCTGCATATTACACTACAGGTATTAGACAGAAAAATGGAAATTGTTCCATGTTATGTTGAATACTGAACAAATATTGTTAAAAAATCGAGATTAAGTTTAAATTTGATTGAGATCTTTATCTTCAATATGATTTTTGCTGAAAAATATGACTAAAGTTATTGAGATCTAAATGCAATTTTCTACTAAAATAAAAATGGAAATAGTTCCATGTTATGTCCAGTGCCTGTTTATTTTTTATGCATTGGGCAGTAGTGCACATCACGGTCCTCGGCCACCATTTCTTTTTAACGCAGCAAAACGGTCCTTTTATAGTTGATCCCCCCACCACACACACACACACACCCAGACCCTAACCCAAACAGGGGTTCCTAAAAGTTTTTTTCGTTAACATGTTAACTCGAGTTTACGTCAAACGCAAAGTACCGTTACCATGGTAACAGTAATTTGCGTTGTAAAGAAAAGCAGCGTAAAAGTACCGCGATTCCACTAAATAGCATCCCTCACAATAGTTAAAACACTCCACAAATATATTTACACAAACTAATAAATCCAGTCACACATACAATAATTAACCTAAATAAATCACCAGAATTAATGAAATCGAACACCAATCTCAAAACAAAGAACATCATCGACAATGCATCGCCGACCGGCATCATAAAAAAGCCCCCAAAACTAAATCTCATCGGTGATAACACACACCAAAAAGCATTAAAAAACTGATACAGTGCACCGCCGACCGAATAAAAAAGCCCCCGAAACCAAATAATCTCAGAGACAACAAAAAAACTTACAGCTCTAATAACCCTCCCCTAAATTACTCATTAATTTTTCAGACTCCCTCAAAAATTGCCATTTTTTCCCACACCGACAATTCAACAATATCCATAATTTCTACATCAAAAAGTCGCCAAGCGCTTCCACATATTAAGAATAAATCATGTTATTTTAAAAAAAAGACTCCTAAATATATAACAAAAATAATAAATCATTATAATACACTAATAACTTCCATAATACATGCGACTACTAAAAAAAGCTCAATTCATCCCAAACTACTATAACGAAATACACGTGTTCGTACTACTGCCATGTTCAGTCCCACACGGAAAAAACTTCCAACATTCTTTCTCCCACTCCATTAGGATCCTCTGAAAACTCATTTTTTACGTTTCACCAAAAACTCTTCTCTGAAAACACTAACACCCCATAAAAATTCTCATTTTTGAAACTTAAATCAACCATGTAACGATTCCTATTGCCACAGTCTTCAAAAGAACTCCTAAAAAAGGTAACTAAGGTGTATAGAAAAGAGTGAACGTAAATAATCCTCAAGTAGCCAAGGCTGCAGAGGTGCAGAACAATTATAATTTACCTTTCTAATTTCGCAACCCTGAGAAACATACGTTGCATTTTGCCATTGCAGTTCAATTTTAAAGGGGATTCTGTTTGATATTGTTCACACACCGTATGCCAGGTCTATCATTTGTGCTAAGACATTTAAAACCAATTATTCACAGCTTATATTAACTTCAAAGATTTTGTGTTTTTTCTACGTATCATAAGAATGCACTGATTACGTTACATACGTTGTAGGGTTTTACCTATGAGCGATACTTTTTTTGCACACCCTGGGCTAAAATGGCCAGGTCACATGGACCCCGAAGGCTCTGAGAAGGTTGGGGGAGGGGACCCACTGGAACAGCTGTTGGGAGACAGATGGTAGCCTCCAATCAAGGTTATCCAGCGTGTTCTTTAACGTGCACAGGGTATAGCTCTCCCGCACACGGGTCCACGGCTTAACGTCCCATCCGACGTACGGCGGTATTTCCAAGCCCATCGGCTTAGCAATAGAACAAAGAAAGTAGGGTTAGATTACCGGATATGTCATGATAAAGTAGAACTTCTCTATGGAGAATTATATCGACAGCCCCCGATAGCACTGTGCAAAGCAGCTGCAGGAAGCGAAATTTTTTTTAAGTAGCCCACTGGAGATATCAAATGTAGTCCATTATGGGGTTAAGGGCAAGGTCAAGAGAGTCATTCGATATTTTCCAAAATGAATACTGGATTTGTTGTGTTTGTTTTTTACCTTTGAGCGGCAATTTTTTTTTTTTGCACACAATGGACTGAAAGGCCAGGTCATAAGGACTCCGAGAAAGTTGGAGGGGGTCTACTGGACAGCTGTTAGGGGATATATGGTAGCCTCCCGTCAAGGCCATCCAGGGTGTTGCATAGGGTATGACTCTCGCACACACGAGGCCACGGCTTTACATCCCATCCGACGGACAGCAGCCTTTCCAAGCCCATCGGTATCCCCTACTGATCAAGAACAGGACTGGGAAATTTTGCAGAGATAAATCTCGGTGCTATCCCAGATGGGACTCGAAGCTGGGAACTGTAGATTACGAGCGTGGCGCGCTACCGACTGAGCCACACCTTCAAGAAAATTGGAGTTCAGTTTCTTAATATTAGATAGCTCCATTTCGAATTTAAACCTCTAATCTACTTGAATTAGTAATTCTTTGAATCAAAGTGTTAAGGGGACCCACTGAACAGCTGTTAGGATAGAGATGTAAAACTGTAGTTTGTGCATGTTCAAGAACACTGTGAATGGCCCCGAGTATGGCTTTCCTGCCCTCGAGGCCACGGCTTGAAATCCCACACAACTGACTGCGGCCTTTACAAGCTAATAAGTGTCCCTCTTTCCCCTGCTCAGCAATGTCAGGGGTTTATCGGAGATAAATCTCGGCGAAAAAAGTTGGGACTCGAACCTGGGAACTTTGGGTTGTTTTATCTCTGAGCGGCACTTTTTTGCACACCATGGGCTAAATGGCCAGGTCACGTGGACCTCGAAGGCCGAGAAAGTTGGGAGAGGGGACCCACTGGAAGAGCTGTTGGGAGATCTCCGTCAAGGCCATCCAGCGAGTTCTTTAACGTGCACAGGGTATGCTCTCCCACACACGGTACACACGGCGTAACGTCTCATCCGACGGACGGCGGCCTTTCCAAGCCCATCGGTGCCCCCTACTGATCGTTGGTAAAACCTGAGAACTACAGATTAAGAGCCTACATATTAAGAGCCTGGGAAGTGACAGATTAAGAACCTTTCTGCGTAAACTATAAGAAATCTTTATAGTTTACGTAGAAAGTATCCATATTACTACCGATTGAGCCCCCCCCCCTCCCCACGATAAGGGACTTCCTTGACGTTGTGTGTGTGTGTGGGGGGGGGGGGGGGGCTTCGGGCCCAGCAACCTGGTCGAAGGCTTTGCCGACCGGATTTGTTCCCCGGTTGGACAGAGTCAAGACCAACAGAGGTCGAAGACATCGCCGACCGGTTAGACGGTGTCTAGACCTCACCTATCAGGAGCTCTGGAGAGCTGTTCAAGGGTTCGGCCGAACGGTTTGAGCCCGCCTAGTACGCACGAGCCCTTTCAAAGTCTGGGCCTTACTAAGAGTCTCCACCCCGGGTGCCGAGCGAACGTGGATCTACATATCCTTGTTCATGGCTAATCGGGGAACAGATTAAATTTCAGGTTTCTTCCGATCGTTAGCTTTCCTTCTATAGGACTGCTGCCATGTGAAGTCGGGGTTGTGGTGCGTCTATATGGCACATTCTTGCCCCCGACTCTAGATAGTCACGGCTTTCCGTTAACTTGGTAGTGTCTTATCGACGGAACCGGGGATTGCCGTGTTTGCGTAACATCTGCAACAAATAGTACAATTAAGCCCCCCACCCCTCATCTTAAATCTAGTTAAGAATCAGTAACGCTTACACTAGGTTACGCTTTTCAAGAAATTGACATCACTAGCTATAGCATCTGCTAGGTTTCATTGAACTGATTATATTGACTTTGTCGCCTTCACTAACAATAGCGAACATAAAAATGGTTTCCTCAGAATACTCCTCTTACAAAGAAATCTTTATAGTATCCATATTACTATCCAGCCTATTTAAAAAAAAAATTCAAACTGCTTTAAATGTAAAACTTTTAACTAGAAACCAAACGATCGTAAACTTAGGCACGATATAAACGATGTTTGCTTAATAAAACTTTAAACTTGGAAAGAAATATTACGCACGATACTTTTTACGATACGAAAATTATGAAGTACACATTTAGCTTCCTATTGGAAAACTATTCAAATAACAAAGAACTGCCAAATGTAAACAATTACCTGTTAGATTCTTAGCAACGAAATCAACACCGTCACTGCTCAACTGCTTCAGCCACCACAAAGCACTCACAGCCCTCTCTAAGTCACTTCATGAGCTAAATAATTTGCATAATATTCGGTGAGCCCAGAGAACGCACTTAAGCAACACAATCATTTCTGCAGCTGGATAATTTACTTATGTTTGAAGTGAACAAACAAACGAACGAAGCAGTTTTGTTTCAAACTATAGTTATTCAACATTATTTGTGACAAAATATTCACTAATTTGAACAGTACGATAGTAAATCTCTGATTAGGGCACCTATTTCTAGTTATTATCTGACATTCTCAAAATTCTATTCAACCCCTGGGTGCTGAAGTTTGCTTATTTTTTTACCTATGAGCAATACTTTTTTGCACACAATGGACTAAATGTCAAGTCACAAGGACCCGAAGGGCTCGGAGAAGTTTGGGGAAAGGGGACCTTCTGGACAGCTATTACGAGACAGATAATAACCTCGCTTCAAGGTCATCCAGCGTGTTCTTTGAGGTGCACAGGGTATGGTTCTCCTTCACACTGTGTCATGGCTTAACGTATCATCCGACGGATGACGGCTTTCGAAGTCCATAAGTGTCTCCTTTCCTACCGAGGGAAGGGTGGGGTTTGTGGCACAGTTGAGGAAGGTGGAAAATCTCAGTGCTGGCGCAGGAAGGACTCGAACCTGGAAACTACAGATTACCAACTTAGAACCAGCGTGGTTACTTGCTTAGCCACCCCCACCCCCCTCAAAGCAGAAACCATGTAGACCAGGCGTGTACAACCTTTTAACTTCCCTGGGCCACATTGAGTGAAGATGAATTGTTTTGGGCCGCACATAAAATATATAATATAGCTAATGTATATGAATAATAAAACTTCATTTATTTTCTTATATTTTTTATTATAAAATTAAAAAAAGGGCAACATAAAACTAGTGGGATATCAAAAACTTGCTAAAAAATCACATAATCATGTTGAAAGCTTATGTCGTAAACTTTACGATTTTGTGGGCCGCTGGTTGGACACGCCTGATGTAGACTGTAACTTGGGAATATGTGATTAAGATCTTGACACGCTATCGTATGAGCCAACACTTTCTTTTTATTAAGAAACTGATGGTTCCATGTATCATATTAGTGGAAGGAGAATGGTTTCAGAGGACTCGGAATCTGATGAGGCGGGGGTTGGCTCAGTGGGTAGAGAACTAGGCTTGTAACCTGAAGTTCCCATGCTCGAGACCCAACTGCGCCAGCGTTGAGATTTATCTCTGCTAAACCCCCACGCTGCTCTTAATCAGAAAGGAGGACACTGATAGGCTTAGAAAGGATGTAGTCCGTCGAATGGGACTTTAGCCATGGCCTTAAAATCTGCAAGATATCGTTGCATGGCTAAAAACCTACTGCAAGACCTTGATGGAATCTTCTCTCTCTCTCCTCACAGCTATCCAACGGACTCCTTCGTCTACAAACACCGAGTCTTTGTATCCTTCCCATTTAACCAATTGTGGGCACTCAAGGGCATCCAGCCTGATCTCGTGAAATGTCTCTTCTTCGCATTGAACAGCACTTTAAAACGTCTTTTAATCATTTACTTTCATCGATTTCTTCCCGTTGAGATTTTTCACCTAATACTACGCGAGAAAGGGAAATCGGCAATCTTTCGTCTATTGAAATGTTCAGCATTTACAGGAGAGTTGGGTTGTTCTTGTGTTATGTTTGCACCAAATGCGCTAAATGGCCAGATCACAAGGGCTTTAAAGGTTCAGAGAAGGTTGGGGAAGAGTAACCAATGAGCACCTTGCGAGGGGACATATGGAAGCTTTCCCTTAAGGCCATCCAACGTGTTCTTTAACGTGCACAGGGTAGGACTCTCTTCTACACACGGAACCACGGGTTAACGTCTCATGCGGCAGACGGTGGCCTTTCGAAATGAATCATTGTCATCCCCTTTCTCACCGAGGACAGGGTTAGCGGAGATAAGTCTCAACATGAGCCCAAGTGAGACTAATCTGTGTGGAGGGGGAGAGCACAGTAAACAGAGTCAGGCTCGGTAGGTTCGAGTCCTACTTGGCCCAGCGTTGAAATTTATCTCCGAAAAACTCCCCATCCTAACCTCAGTCAGTGGAGAACACCGACGGGCTGGGAAACGCGGCCGCCCACCGGATTGGTCATTAAACCGTGGTCCGTGTTCTGGAGAGCCATACCCTGTACACGTTAAAGAATACACTGGATGGCCTTGACGGGAGGCTAAAATCTGTTTCCTAACAGCTGTCCAATGGGTCCCCTCCCCCCAACCTTCTCAGTCCTCGGTGTTTGTGACCTGGCCATTTAGCCCATTGCGTGCAAAAAAGTGCCGTTCAGAGGTTAAACAATACACAGGTTCTGTTTATAGCAGTTGATTCAATAAAAATCACTTCTAATGGGCAAAATGATTTACCAAATCGTGCTATAATTTTTCAAAAGTGCATTTGGGCAGGGCATTTTTTAAAATATACATTTATAATGAATAGTTAGCCGTCCCATGGCCGAGTGGTTAGCGCGCTTGGCTACTGATCTAAGGGATTTGGGTTCGAGCCCCGGGTAAGGCATGGATGTGTGTGTGTGTCGTTTTTCTGCTGAGGTCCTGCCATCCTCTCAGACCTTCTACTATGGCATATAAACTGACAGGCTCCTGTCAGACCTCTGTGGCAAGCAGCTGCTTGAGGGGGTATTTATTTACACGAATCAACGTTTGAGGGCGACACTTCAGCTTTGTCGAAGCCAAAATTTATCTTACGCGTTCTTTGGTTTCAATCACGTGTCACTCCTATTTTCCCCCACATCCGGGTCTGTTTAGAATCTGTAGTTTGTGCGACAATTAAGTTTTAACTTGTCGACATATGCGACATTACTGGTAGAGGACTGAAAAATGGAAACGGTTCCATGTTATCTCAATAGAAAATCGGTTCAATGTTATCTCAATAGAAAATCGCATTCAGAGCTCAATAACTTCCGTATGATGAAATATATGTTTAAAGATCTCCATTTTTTTTGTAAATCTCGATTTCAAACGATATTTGTTCAGCATTCAAAGAATTTTGAACACCGAAATATTTAACATCTACAAAAAAATTTATCCCAAAATTCAATTAAAACAAACGCTCTAGTAGAGTACCGAGTGCAACGCACTCTTTGAATACTGAACATTTTTAAAATCGAGATTTAGATATACACTGGTTTCCATAAACTAAGGAAAAATCCCTATGTTAAGTCAATGGGAAGTTAAGGTCAAAGCTCTATAACTTCCAAGTTTTTTTTTTTTTTTTTGAAAAACCTGAGAGCAGAGACAAAGATCTCAAATTTTATTAATAGATCGATTTTTTCATCAGCATCAGTTCAGTATTTAATGAATTATGAAAGTTTAAATATTTAACAGCAGCAATGCCAGTCTTAAACTTATACAAAACTGAAGAATACTGAAAGAATTCTTTGCACAAAGTTCTAAAATACAAACTTATTTTATTAAATACTTTGATACAATATTTATTGCTAAGTTTTAATTAACTTCCGAAATCTGTTTTTGTGGCTGGCATTGTTATCACTAAATATTCAAACTTTCATAACTCACTAAATACTGAACGAATATTGCTGAAAATCGAGATTTTGATTTGATTGAGATCTTGATCTGCAATCACATTTTTCAAAACAAAAAGACTTATTTTAGAAGTTATAGAGCTTTGACGTTAGCTTCCCATTGACTTAACATAGGGATTTTCCGTAATTTATGGGAACCAATGTAAATATCTCCTTAAATAGCTGCTTGCCACAGAGGTCCGACAGGAGCCTCTCAACTTTATACGCCATAGGTCTGCGAGGATGGCGGGACCTCAGCAGAAAAACACGAACATCCATGCCTTACCGAGGAGCTCGAACCCAGGTCCCTTTGATCACAAGCTAAGCATGCTAACCACTGCCACGGGACAGCTTCTAGACATATATTTCATTAAAAATCATATTGAAGCTATTGAGCTCTGAATGAGTTTTCTATCGAGATAAAATGGAACTGTTTCGATATTTCTGTCCAGTACCTGTAGATTACGTCTGAATAGAACTCGTCAAGGAAGAATATTTTTTCGAGAATTTCAATGTACTTATCCTTATATTGATAATAATGACGTCTGAAATTTCCGCAAAATTCCCACCCCTACCCACGGTCAGTAAGGGACATCGATGGGTTTGGAAATGCAGCCGTCCGCCGGATGGGACGTTAACCCGCGACACCGTGTGTGGGAGAGCCAAATCCTGAGCACGTTAAAGTGCACGCTGGATGGCCTTGACGGGAGGCTACCATCTGTCTCCCAACAGCTGTTCCAGTGGGTCTCCTCCCCAACCTTCTCTGAGCTTTCGGGGTCCACGTGACCTGGCCATTTAGACCACGGTGTGCAAAAAAGTGCCGCTCAGAGGTAAAGCAACCCAACTGCCAAAAGAAAGCAAAACTCCTTTATCCATTCAATCTCCATTTTAACCGATGTTATGCGAAGCGACGAGTCTTCAAAGACTGGGGGGGGGGGGCTCAGTCGGTAGCGCGCCAGGCTCGTAATCTGTAGTTCCCAAGTTCGAGTCCCAGCTGGGTCAGCGTTGAAATTTATCTCCGCAAAAATTCCCCGCCCTGCCCACGGTCAGTAGGGGACACCGATGGGCTTGGAAATACCGACGTCCGTCGGATGAGACGTTAAGCCGTGACCATGTGCGGGAGAGCCATACCCTGTGCAAGTTAAAGAACACGCTGGATGGCCTTCACGGGAGGCTACCATCTGTCTCCCAACAGCTGTTCCAGAGGGTCCCCTCCCCCAACCTTCTCTGACCTTCAGGGTCCATGCGACCTGGCCATTTAGCCCATGGTGTGCAAAAAAGTGCCGCTCAGAAGTAAAACAACCCAGTAACTTCAAAGACTTGGATTTAACTGCATTGGATGGGTCATCGATAATAGCGCAGATTTGGTTCGGGAATTGAAACGAACAGACTAAAAGTCCAGTTCACCAATTGGCTCTAATCTGTTTTGACCATGGCCTTCACTGTGGGCAGCATTCTCGCAGCACTGGGCTAATCCCAAAAAGGGTTAAATTTGAAAATCCTATTTTTTTTTCTAAAAGTTGAATCTTACTTTTCGGACTGGAATTTTTGTAGATTTTGAAACGCTTCTCTGTCTTTAACAGATTCATATTCTTAGAGAACCTGACAGAAATTATTTTTAAGCCTTTTACTTTAATTTGAAAGCATATTTTACAATGTTTTTTAGATCTGTTAGTCCCCATATGGGAATCCTAAATGCAAAACTATTCCCACTAAATAGCGCCAGCTCAATCACATTAGCGAAATAAATGAACCTGGTGCTAGTTTAATGGTTAGAACATTTGTATGCACTAGAAGAGATGTGGGTTCGAGTTACACTCGTCGGCAAAACCGATTTTATTCTACAAAACTATTCAATAAAAAATACCACACGTACATATTTACGATTATTTTGATAATGTATCCATGAATTTCTAAATTTTTTTTCCTGTTGAAACAGATTAATATAGTTAAGGATTGAGTTGTTTACCTCCGAGAGTTTTTTTGCACACAATGTGCCAAATTGCTAGGTCAATATTATGGGTGAAGTTTGTCGATTGTTAAAGCGTTACAGGGACAGAGCGTCCCTTCATCAGCAGAATATTAAATTGTGTAAATTGCCAATGTTACCGAAGTTTACCCCTACTTTGTTATAGGTGAAAGAAAAAACCGACAGCTTAATAAGACAAAAATATTTAATTTCCACATAAGACAAATCTAAAAGAATGCATAAAATGACTTAAAACTTTCCAATATAAAAATGAATCAAATCATTAAAAAAGTTTGAAAGAGTTGCAAATATCTGGGTAAAAGTTCAACTTGTCATATTTAACCACACGAAAGACAGAATTATTCTAGTCACAACCCAGTGTGATCAAAATTACACCGATAATCATTGATCGTAAAGTATAGTATACTTCTCAAACAGTTACATTAGACTTTGCTTCGTAAACGGGGATTTTTTTTCTTTATATACGAATGCCGAAACTTTACTCAATTACTTTTGCACGATCATTACTTTTTAACCAGTTTCATTATACTATTTATCTTTATGTGACTGGCGCTTTTTGCCCATTGATTTTGTTTCTGGGCTTTCAGAATCGCTGCGAGATTGACGAGTAACCACTTGCGAAGGTGATAAAGTGCTCGAGGTACTACTTTCCCGCGACTGAGTGCCTCGTCGAGGGACCACTGGAGTTGGAGGTTCTATTCTGACCACTGGTTGAGGAGGTTTCGTACCCGATGGACCAGGCTGAGAAGGTACCAAGCTTTTGGTCTTTTGGGATCGATCTTTTTTGCTTGGTCTCTCGTGTTTTGCTGCAGATCCTTCGCCACCAATCTCCAAAGATTCAGGCGCAGCACTTGTGGTTATGCTTTCGCCATCAGAACTTCCTCCTTCCATAGCCAAGTTCTCTTCACCAGCAAGTTCTGTTTCAGAGTCGGTGCTTAGTCGTTTTCCTGTTGAAGTTCCGGCTTTTGGTGAGGATCGTCGAGATTCTAAACTTCTCAGCTGCCTATAAGAGCTTGCAGTCTTTTTCACAAGCCGTACAGTAGCACTCGTTAAAGCTTGACCCAGTTTTTTAGGAGATATACGCATTTTTGATTTTTTCTGCTTACCTTCTGGAGAGAGAGTTTTCTTGGATTGATCTATAGTTTCCTCAGTTGATTTCTTGCGTTGATCTGCAGCTTCTTCCGGTGTAGGTTCCTTGCGCTGATCTGCAGCTTCTTCCGGTGTAGGTCCCTTCTGCTGATCTGCAGCTTCTTCCGGTGTAGGTCCCTTCTGCTGATCTGCAGCTTCTTCCGGTGTAGGTCCCTTCTGCTGATCTGCAGCTTCTTCCGGTGTAGGTCCCTTCTGCTGATCTGCAGCTTCTTCCGGTGTAGGTCCCTTCTGCTGATCTGCAGCTTCTTCCGGTGTAGGTCCCTTCTGCTGATCTGCAGCTTCTTCCGGTGTAGGTCCCTTCTGCTGATCTGCAGCTTCTTCCAGTGTAGGTCCCTTCTGCTGATCTGCAGCTTCTTCCGGTGTAGGTCCCTTCTGCTGATCTGCAGCTTCTTCCGGTGTAGGTCCCTTCTGCTGATCTGCAGCTTCTTCCGGTGTAGGTCCCTTCTGCTGATCTGCAGCTTCTTCCGGTGTAGGTCCCTTCTGCTGATCTGCAGCTTCTTCCGGTGTAGGTCCCTTCTGCTGATCTGCAGCTTCTTCCGGTGTAGGTCCCTTCTGCTGATCTGCAGCTTCTTCCGGTGTAGGTCCCTTCTGCTGATCTGCAGCTTCTTCCAGTGTAGGTCCCTTCTGCTGATCTGCAGCTTCTTCCGGTGTAGGTCCCTTCTGCTGATCTGCAGCTTCTTCCGGTGTAGGTCCCTTCTGCCGATCTGCAGCTTCCCCGAATGAACTTTCCGACCCAGATATTGAAGGAAAGTCAATACCAATACTTTCAGTTCGTCCCTCGATCTCATCTGAAGTGCCTGTTTGATGTCTCGTTTTTGAAGCTGGATCATCAGAAGTTAATGGCAAATCGCTTCGACCTGTAGGTAACGACTCGCAGGAGGACTCAAGTTGGCTGTCAGAGTCAGGGTCCACTAATTGAGGGTGAGTCGAAGTGGCGATTCTTTCACGCGGATTCTCTTCTACTAGCATGGGTTCTTCCACACTCGCTGCATCTTGAAGCTCCTCTGCCTCACTACTTTGAGATTCGCTGGAAGATGAAGGTTCCATTAAGCACAATTCTTCTTCACTCTTTTTCTTCTTTTTCTTTTCAGGTTCGTCGCCATCTTCCAGCAGCTGCTCCGATTCTTCATTATATTGTAGCTCAAATGTAGTCATTGCAGTACCGACAAGCGAATCTAATCCAAGTCTGTATCTAGGATTTTGCATTCTTATACCTGAACAGGGAGCGCTATCATTTAGTAAAGAACTGATGTTTGCAGAAAGAAGTTTCGGTAATAATTTCTTCACCTGGGTAAGTGAATACTCTCCCATGCAATATGGAAAGGTACGGGCAAATTTCAGAATAAATGGCAATGAAGCAATGAATAGAGATAAAGAAGCATTGTAATTGTTCGCTTCAATGTCTTTAGAGTTATCCAGTTTTGTAAGCAATTCAATCAACATTAGAAAAACTACGAGCATTGTGATCACAACATCTAGCAAATCTTTATATGGCGGCATCTGTTCATTCCCATCAAAGTTTTCTTTGTCATCTTTGCTCTCCATTGTCGAAAGAAATGAAGATCAAGGACAAAAGCCTAGAAAGAAGTATATATTAAGTTTAATAAACAATTGCTGCATATTACACTACAGTTATTAGACAGAAAAATGGAAATAGTTCCATGTTATCTTATGTTGAATACTGAACAAATATTGTAACAAAACCGAGATCAAGTTTAAATTTGATTGAGATCTTTATCTTCAATACGATTTTTGCTGAAAAATATGACTAAAGTTATTGAGATCTAAATGCAATTTTCTATTAAAACAAAAATGGAAAGATTCCGTGTTATGTCCAGTGCCTGTTTATTTTTTATGCATTGGGCAGTAGTGCACATCACGGTCGCCATTTTTTTAACGCAGCAAAACGGTCCTTTTAGTTGATCCCCTCCCCCCCCCAGACCCTAACCCAAACAGGGGTTCCTAAAAAAAGTTTTATTCGTTAACATGTTAACTCGAGTTTACGTCAAACGCAAAGAACCGTTACCATGGTAACAGTAATTTGAGTTGTAAAAAAGCAACGTAAAAATACCGCGATTCCACTAAATAGCATCCCTCACAATAGTTAAAACACTCCACAAATATATTTACACAAACTAATAAATCCAGTCACATACAATAATTAACCTAAATAAATCACCAGAATTAATGAAATCGAACACCAATCTCAAAACAAAGAACATCATCGACAATGCATCGCCGACAGGTATCATAAAAAAGCCCCCAAAACTAAATCTCGTCGATGATAACACACACCAAAAAGCATAAAAAAACTGATACAGTGCACCGCCGACCGAATAAAAAAGCCCCCGAAACCAAATAATCTGAGACAACAAAAAAACTTACAGCTCTAATAACCCTCCCCTAAATTATTCGTTAACTTTTCAGACTCCCTCAAACACTGCCATTTTTTTCCCACACCGACAATTCTACAATATCCATAATTTCTAGATCAAGAAGTCGCCAAGCGCTTCCACATATTAAGAATAAATCATGTTATTTTAAAAAAAGACTCCTAAATATATAACAAAAATAATAAATCATTAAAATATACTAATAATTTCCATAATACATGCGACTACTAATAAAAAAGCTCAATTCATCCCAAACTACTATAACGAAATACACGTGTTCGTACTACTGCCATGTTCAGTCCCATACGGAAAAACTTCCAACATCCTTTCCCCCACTCCATTACGATCCTCTGAAAACTCATAAGTTTCACCAAAAACTCTTCTCTGAAAACTCTAACACCCCATAAAAATTCTCATTTTTGAAACTTAATTACTCCACATTATAAACTTTTGCCATTTTCTTCCACTCGCCACATACTACATCGTACTAAACACAAAAAAGATTTAAAATAATTCTATCTGGTTAACCACTCCTCCTTTCCCCTTCAAATGCCCCTCACCAAAACAACTTATAAAAACATCCCCTCCCCCCCTTACACATAGCCATAAAAAAACGACCGAACTCCCACTTCCAAACGACGTGTCCATAACATTACAAAACAGTTCACTAACACTTGCACCAACAACACTCCTAATATAAAATAATTTCGGTTCCAAAATATCTTAACTTATTATTTATATGTTATCCCAAGGAGTTATCAAGCAAAAATGACAAAAAAAAACAAACTAACGTAACTTCACATTCCGGTCAAATCACATACGTGGCAAGTGACTTCACGTTACCCACCCAAAAGAAACAAATCAAAGAACCATAGTGCGCCAACGTTTTCTACGTCATACTTCACACCTCAACGTCATACGCTTCTTGAGCAGTGCCATCTGTTGGCTAAGGAACGTGAACAACAATCCGACCCAACGCTGTCCTAGATGCAGTTCGAAACTGGGAACTGCAGCCTAACCCCCGCCCCCTAACGTTAACAGACTATACTCCTAAAAAAGGTAACTAAGGTGTATAGAAAAGAATGAACGTAAATAATCCTCAAGTAGCCAAGGCTGCAGAGGTGCAAAACAATTATAATTTACCTTTCTAAATTCGCAACCCTGAGAAACAGACGTTGCATTTTGCCATTGCAGTTCAATTTTAAACAGGATTCTGTTTGATATTGTTCACACACCGTATGCCAGGTCTACCATTTGCACTAAAACATTTAAAACCAATTATTCACAGCTTATATTAACTTCACTCAGAGATTTTGTGTTTTTTCTACGTATCATACGAATGCCCTTATGACGTTACATACGTTGTAGGGTTTTACCTCTGAGCGATACTTTTTTGCACACCATGGTCTAAATGGCCAGGTCACATGGACCCCGAAGCCTCAGAGAAGGTTGAGGGAAGGGACCCACTGGAACAGCTGTTCGGAGACAGATGGTAGCCTCTCGTCAAGGCCATCTAGTGTGTTCTTTAACGTTCACGGGCCATTCCCGCACACGGGGTCACGGCTTTACGTCCCATCCGACGGACGGCGGCCTTTCCAAGCCCATCTGTGTCCCCTACTGACCGTGGGCAGGACGGGGAGTTTTGTGGAGATAAGTCTCGACGCTGACCCAGCTGGGACTCGAACCTGGGAATTGCAGATTACGAGCCTGGCGCGCTACCGACTGAGGCACCCCCGCCCCCACGTTATATATGTATACAGTCTTAAGAATATAAATACATCAATTTTTTCGAAAATGGAAAGCTGGGTTTAGAAGGTATGCCGATGATTAAGGTAGACGCTTTCCACCTAGCTCATATACAGAGCTCGGACCTAAACAATTTCGATAATTACAGAGAGCAAACGGGTAAGGAAAGAAAAAATTCTCGGACATATCCTAAAAGCAGATACTGCTAAAACCTAAAATTAGATCAAATTAAAATCTCAATGTCCGAGCGGTTGGCGCGCTTCGCTACTAATCTAAGCCATTTCAAGTTCGAGCCCCGGATAAGGCATGGACGTTAGTGTCGTTTTTCTGCTGAGGTCCTGCCATTCTACAGACCTTGTACTATGGCTTATAAACCGACAGGCTGCTGTCAGACCTCTGTGGGAAGCAGCTGCTTGACGGGGTATTTTTTTATATATTTAATTGTAATTGGAACGAAACCACAAAAAATGTTGCATGATAGAAGCTGAAAATAAAAAAAATAAAAAAAGGTTGAATGATATTATAATGTTAATTTTTAATTTCTAAATACTTTCAACATTTTAATCACAGAAATTACTTTTACCGAGCCTATCGTCGTCTGTGCTATTCCGAGCTCAAACCCGTACTCATCTGTAATCTAAGAACCAAGTAATGAGTTTCACATGAGCTTAATATAGTACAATACGTATCCTTTCCAAAACACAGACTCGAACCATAAGAGGTCTTTGTGATCTGGCGATTTCACCCATTATGCATTAAAAATGTGCTGATCAAAAACGGAAAAAATAAAACTTTTAGCAATAAAAGCCAAAAAAAAAAACCCTAGATGGATAGTGTTATTTTTTATCTCTGAGCGCCACTTTTGTGCACGCAATGGACTAATTGGTCAGAGATGACCAATTAGTCCATTGCTAAACTCCAATTCTTTAACAACGCAATGGACTAATTGGACCAAATGCTCAGGGAAGGTTGGTGAATGGGACTCACGGGATACCTGTTTAGCAGACAGGTGGTGTAGCCTCCAGTCAGTGCCATCCAGGGTATTCTTAAGTTTCGCAGGTTATGGCTCTCCTCCACACGGGGCCAAAGCTTTACGTCCCAACCGACCGACGGCGGACCTTCCCAAGCCCAAAAGTATGACCGAGTGTACGGTCGGTGCTAGCGGAGATTAATCTCAACCCTTGCAGAAGTGGGACTCGAACACCTGGGAACTGCAGATTAAGAGATTGGAGCGCTACTGGCTGAGACACTAGATGAATAAAAATTAAAGTGATTATTAGTTTATGCTTAGTGAAAAAAAATAAATACCCCCCCCCCCCCCCACACACACACACACACTCAAGCAGTTGCTTGCCACAGAGGTCTGACAGGAGCCTGTCAGTTTATATGCCATAGTAGAAGGTCTGCGAGGTTGGCAGGACCTCAACAGAAAAACGACACATACATCCATGCCTTACCAGAGGCTCGAACCCAGGTCCCTTAGATCAGCAGCCAAGCGTGCTAAGTGGCGTAGCAAAGAAAAAAACACGACAATCTCGAGACCCTAAGACCTTTTTTTTTTTCCTCGAAAAAAATTGTATAGTGTGCTACGATTCAGTTTCAGATTTCAATTGGACATTATACAATTAACGATTTTAATCATAAATTTCTTTCACTTCGTACTCTGTAAACGCTTGAACTTCTTTTAATGGTTAATGAAATGACTACTGATCCGCCATTAATAAAATCATTTATGTCAGGGGTTCTCAACGTGGGGTACGCGGTAAAATTTTTTTGGGTACGCCGCGAGAGCTCAAAAATCGCTAGATCTAGTAACAAAGTAAAAATGAGCATCGTTATACTATAACTATAGTTTTATCTATGTATATAAGGGGTACGCCAGTTACATACACATTTCCAGGGGGTACGTGAAGAATAAAAGGCTGAGAACCACTTATTTATGCAATAGTCGAGATAATTCGATAAAATTCTAAATAAATGTTTAAAACAAACACATAGTCTAATAATTCTTTTTCTAAGAATCTTCTATCACAATGTTAAACGAAATTGAAAACGTAACAATCGTGAGTCCTTACTTCTTTCACTTGGCACGTCGTCTTTACTCAACAGCAGCACCTGGAGTAAATCCTAGTCAAGCCCCGCTTCCAAAATATTGACTCACTTCCTGTTACTTCATTTGCATAAAGCAAAGTGAATAAAAGTTTCTTCTTTAATTCACAAGTTAGAATACATACCATTTGCGCTATGGACTACTTTGCTGTCTTTTACGCTAACCAAATGGGGCCGACTCTGTCTATAGTTCGTCATACGTATTTCCCAGATTCGTGTCCCGCCTGGACCAGCGTTGGAATTTATCTCTGCAGAACTCCCCACCATACTACTCAGTCAGTAGGGGACATTGATGGGCTTGGAAAGGACGCCATTCGTCTAATGCAGCTTTTTTTGCTTTTTTTTTTATGAATATTCTTGTTAGCTATGTCTGATTTGAATTTTGAAGGTCTTAATAGCAACTATGATGTTGCTTATGTAACTAGAGGTTTAGAAGTGGAGGCTTTGTTCGTAAATAATTATAGTAAATTTATTCACAAAAATAAATTAGGAATTGCTCATGTTAATATAAGAAGTCAAAGAAAACATTGGGATTCAGTAAAATTAAGTATTAACAATTACATGAAACACATTGATTTGCTTGTTTTAACTGAAACAAATGTAAATAAATATGAAAATTATTTATATAATATTGCTAATTTTAATAAAATCACAAATGATAATATAAATAAAAATATTAGGGGGATTTCAGTATACTATAAAGAAAATCTAGATATTGAAATTATTTCACAACAAACACTTCCAGCGGAAACTATAAATAAAAGTAAAAAAAAATAATATAATATTAATCATGTTTTAGCACTATACAGATCGCCTAGTACAGGTGTGAACTCTTTTCTGTTGAATTTCCGAAACTGGATGGAAAATACAGAAAAAGATCAAAAACGTATTTTAATAGGTGATTTTAATATCGATACAATGAATACTAAAAAACATGGCACAGAAAAATATATCACATTATTGGCTGAAATGAATTTTGAAAGATTAATAAGGGAAGCTACAAGAGAAGAAATAGTAAAAAATAAAATTACAAAACCTGTATAGACCATATTAATATTAAACTGATTAAAAATATGTCAGCAAATTCAATAATTCAAACAAGCAAAATAGAAGATCATTATATGATTTTAACACTGATTAGCAACATCAATAACAATTTGAATAATACTAATTATAGTGAAACAGACCAGGAAAATAAGAATTGGTCATTTGACCTTAACAATATAAACAAAGCTGTTTCTGAAATGAATTGGAATTTAGAAAATTATGGAGACAACTCAAAGGATGAATTAAACCTATATAAAGTATTTAAAGACATTTATAATGGAATTTTAGGAAAAAATAGAATATATATGAGGAGAGTTGGAAAAGTAAAAAAGAAATCATAGCAAAAATTGGATAACACCGAACTTGATAGAATTAATTGAAGAAAGAGATAAAGCTTGGATTAAATTTAAAAACAATGATAAAAGTGATGCTTATAAAAATAACTATAAAAAATTAACGAATAGGGTTAATATTCAGATTAGAAATCAGAAACAACTTTACTATAGAAATAAACTAATAATGAAAAAAAATGATATGAAGGCTACCTGGCAATTAATATATGAAATATTAGAAGTTATTATTATCTAATATTATCTTCTAATATATTATCTTCTCTTATATTTACCTAATATTATTCATCTAAAGTTAGGCAACAGCTGTTTTTAAACTACATTAAGAACAGATGAGTTTAGCTCCACTTGAGTCGAATATTAATTTCCGTATGTTTCCAAAATTGTTGCCTATTGAACAATAAAAAATAACCTGCTTTATTGTTTTGGGAAGCTTTACCTCTGAAGGGCACTTTTTTCGCATACAATGTGCTAAATGGTTAGGTCATATATTTGCTCTACCCAAGGGCTCAGATAATGTTGAGTTGTTTTACCTCTAAGCGGCAATTTTTTGCCCACAATGGGCTAAATGGCAGGTTACAAGGACCCCGATGACTCCGAGAAGTTTGGGGTGAGGGGACCCACTGGACAGCTGTTGGGAGATAGACGGTACCTCCCATCAAGGGCATCCAGTATGTTCTTTCACGTGCAGAGAGTATGGTCATCCCCTTTCTCACCTAGCGCAGAGTGAGGATTCAGCGGAGATGAACTCGTCCAGATGGAACTCGAACCTGGGAACTGTATATTAAAAATCTGGCGTGCTATGAACTGAACCACTCCTGCCCCGAAATTTGGAGAGAGCTGAAAACTATTAGGAGACAGATGGTAGCCTTTCGTCGAGGCCATCTAGCGTGTTCTTTACCATGCACATGGTATGGCTCTCATGTACACGGAGCTATGGCTTAACGTCCCATGAGAAGGATGGCTACCTTCCCAAATCCATCCGCCTCCCCTTTCTCATCTAGCGCAGGTGAAATAAATCTCAACGCTCGCCCAGATGGAACTCGAACCTGGGAACTGAAGATAAGAGCCTGGCGCGATACCAATTTAGCCAAACCTCGTCCTGCAAAGAAATGAATTCCATTGCAGTATAACATTTCACACTCTGTCTTAAAGTACTTAAAAAAAAAATTCTTCAGAACGTAAGAAATATATATATATACTATGTTCAATATTTTTTTATTTAATTACTCTTAATTGCTTTCTCAAAGAGGGGGTTCCCCTCCTTTTCCCCACCTCCCTGGATCCGGCTATTCATTGAGAAGAATATATTTATAAAGGATTAAAAATTACGAAAAGTCACTCTCCAGCGGCTGCCTGGGGCGGGGGTGGCTCAGTCGGTAGCGCGCCAGGCTCGTAATCTGCAGCAACCAGGTTAGAGTCCCGCCTGGACCAACGTTGAGAATATCTCTACAAAACTCCACACCTTACCTCGGTCAATAAGGGAAGGTAGGGGATACATATGGTCTTGGAAAGGCCGCCGTCTGTCGGATGGGACGTTAAGCCGTCGGCCATGTGCGGGAGTTGGGTTGTTGTTGTTTTACCTCTGAGCTGCACTTTTCTGCACACCATGGGCTAAATCGCCAGGTCACAAGGACCCCGAAGGTTCAGAGAAGGTTGGGGAAGGGTATCTACTGGAACAGCTGTTGGGAGACAGATGGTAGCCTCCCGTCAAGGCCATCCAGCGTGTTCTTTAACGTGCACAGGGTATGGGTCTCCCGCACGCGGTGCCACGGCTTTGCGTCCCATCCGACGGGCGGCAGCTTTTCCAAGCCCATCGGTGTCCCATACTGCTCGTGGGCAGGGCGGGGAATTTTTCGGAGATCAATCTCAACGCTGACCCAGCTGGGACACGAACCTGGGAACTGCAGATCACGAGCCTGGCGCGCTACCGACTGAGCCACCCCTGCCCCGTGTGCTGAAGAGCCATACCCTATGCACGTTAATGAACATGCTGGATGGCCTTGAGGGGAGGCTACCATCTGTTTCCTAACAGTTTATTTCATTGCAATATAATATTTTCCCCTTCGTTTTAAAGTTTTAAAAAATATTATGGAAACTACGTGAAATGTACATAGGATTAATAATTTTTGGAATCTATTATCCTTAATAGCATTCTCAAAAGAGCGCCCCCGTCCCGCTAGATTTGGCCCTGGTAACAGCTGTGCTGTACACTTCAGATTAAAAACCAGTTCAACGAATTCAAATGAACAAGATGGCTCCATCAGTCTTCAAAATGGCACTCACTTCAACTGGGAGTCTTTTTAATCTTAGACTGAATACTACTTTGAAGAAACCGAAGAATTTATGAACTTACAATTGGATCGGTTTGATTGACGCAAAATTTAAAATCTTAACACATTTGGGTGGGAAAAAATTACATTCGTTTTTCCGAAACGCGAGGGTTGTGGCAGAAATAACGGCAGATGATAGGGATAAATACCAAGGCAAGATGCCAGCCAAGACACACATTTCCGATTTCGTCAACTTCTGTGTTAAAGAAATCCCTGTGTGCCCCAACCGAATCAAAGGAAGCTTCAAAAATCGAAATGTTTTGTCTAGGCATGGGCGTCGGAGCATGAAAAAAAAAAATACCCCCTCAAGCAGCTGCTTGCCACAGAGGTCTGACAGGAGCCTGTCAGTTTATATGCCATAGTAGAAGTTCTGAGAGGATGGCAGGCCCTCAGCAGAAAAACGACACCTTACCCTGGGTTGGGTTGTTTTACCTCTCAGCGGCACTTTTTTGCACACCATGGGCTAAATGGCCAGGTCACATGGACCCCGAAGGCTCAGAGAAGGTTGGGGGAGGGGACCCACTGGAACAGCTGTTGGGAGACAGATGATAGCCACCCGTCAAGGCCATCCAGCGTGTTCTTTAACGTGCACAGGGTGTCTCTCCCGCACACGGAGCCACGGCTGAACGTCCCATCCGACGGACGGCGGCCTTTCCAAACCCATCGGTGTCCCCTACTGACCGTGGGCAGGGCGGGGAATTTTGAGGAGATAAATCTCAACGCTGACCCAGCTGGGACTCGAACCTGGGAACTACAGATTACGAGCCTGGCGCGCTACCGACTGAGCCCCCCCCCCCCCGCCCCCCCCTTACCCGGGGCTCGAACCCAGGTCCCTTAGATCAGTAGCCAAGCGCGCTAACCACTCGGCCATGGAACGGCACTCCCCCTTACAAATATTGATAAAAAAAATTTATATAAAGTGATACAAAAATTTATACTAAATTTGTTTAGTATATTTGGTAGATATATTTGGTTACCTATGTATAAGAGCATTTTATTCTGAATAATTAAACTAGAAAATAGTTGTAGAGTACTAAAAATTAACGTTTCTCCCTTAAATATGAAATTTAATCTAGGTAATTTTTACGCTTTTTTGTTTTCGGAAGAATTCTTTATTATCAGAAAACTTTTACATCCATTTTTCAGTAAGTGCCCCCACATTTTTTCGTTTAGTTTCCGAGCATCCTATTATGTTAGTATTCGTAACTGCACTCAGTAATGAACGGCCGACCTAAATATTGCTATCTTGAAACCGTTTTCGCCTTCCTCCTTCAGGAAAATTTCTGCCGACGCTTATGTGTTAGGGGGCGTGTTAGGGGGCGGGGGTGACTCAGTCGGTAGCGCGCCAGGCTCGTAATCTGCAGTTCCCAGGTTCGAGTCCCAACTGGGTCAGCGTTAAGATTTATCTCCGCATAACTCTCCGCCCTGCCCACGGTCAGTAGGGAACACCGATGGGCTTGGAAAGACCGCCGTCCGTCGGATGGGACGTTAAGCCGTGACCCCTGTACGGAAGAGCCATACCTTGTGCACGTTAAAGAACACGCTGGATGGCTTTGACGGGAGGCTACCATCTGTTTCTCAACAGCTGTTTCAGTGGGTCCCCTCTCCCAACCTTCTCTGAGCTTTCGGAGTCCATGTGACCTGGCCATTTATCCCATGGTGTGCAAAAAAGTGCCGCTCAGAAGTAAACCCTGCGTGTTACGAACAATGTTGTGATTCCCAATAAACAGAGTAATTATGCATTATTTCTATGAAGAATACAATTAGTATCTTCTAATTTACCGACTAATCACTGAATATGACTAAAATTTCCTCCCCCATTTCCAGACATTTAACAAGTGAAAGATTGATCCAAATTTGTAGAATAGACCAGGGGGCGTTCAACCTGTATCCCTGCCTCGTGAATGTAATGGGCATCAACATTTTCGCCTGACCAAGAAATAGCATTCACCTGAAAGCAGTCGATTTTTAGTCGTACAGTAAAACAATTTCTTACTTCCATCACAGCGACGTAGATATAAGCGGATTTTCTCATGGTTTGCAATTTTTTCCAAAAAAAAGTGATCTTATTTCCATATTTTAATACCATTTAGTAGGTAAAACTCATCAATACTTTGGTTGAGTGTTGCTTCCATTAAAAAAAAATGGCAAGCTTATTGTCTCAAATCTGGAAATATTATCCACTAGTAAGATTTAAACAAAGTGTTACCCATTTAAGAAATCAAACCTTTACCTAACAATACTTGTTTCATTGCCGTACCCAGAAACTTCCAATGAGGAAAGTTCGACATATTTGAACCCAATTTATTTTTGGCGTATTGATTTTAGTAGTAGCATGACAGAGTTCTGGGCCAATGTTAAAGTATAGGGAAACCCATGTTAACCTATGGGAGAAATTTCGGGAGATGAGGGGTTAGACTAATTTTCAGGTTGGGTTGTTTTACTTCTGAGAAGCACTTTTTTGCACACCATGGGATAAATGGCCAAGTCACAAGGACCCCGAAGGCTCAAAGAAGTTTGGGGGAAGGGACCCACTGGAACAGCTGTTGGGAAACAGATGGTAGCCTCCCATCAAGGCCATCCAGCGTGTTCTTTAACGTGCACAGGGTATGTCTCTCCCGCACACGGGGCCACGGCTTAACGTCCCATCCGACGGACGGCGGCCTTTCCAAGCACCTACTGACCGTGGGCGGGGCGGGGAATTTTGAGGAGATAAAGCTCAACGCTGACCCAGCTGGGACTCGAACCTGGGAACTACAGATTACGAGCCTGGCGCGCTACCGACTGAGCCACCCCGCCCCCTAATTTTCAGAAGGTGGTGGGTAAAATATTAGCATTGGCCCAGAACTGTCATTCTATTACCGATTTTCACGAGCTTCCCCAGCAAACTAACGTTATTAAAACCCCCATGGGGGCTATAGACCCGCCCTCACCCCTTGGGTTCGCCACCGAGTAATATCTGATACATAAAGAAGTTTGTGTGCCTGTCCGCTTATGCACTCGGCCCCCAGAAGAGCTAGAAGCTTCAAACTTTGTATGAACGTTTCCTTCGCCCAGGGGAAGTAGGCTATTTGCGAACCCGCTGGGGTCAATCAAAATTGGGGTGGGCGGGTTTGAATTCCTCAAAATCCCCAGAGCTTCAATTTCTCAAAATCCCCATAGACTTAACATAACGGTGAAAAGTTATTCAAAATAATTCTTGCCACCAATAAATTTGAAATAATGAATGCATCAAACTAATTTCTTTCTCATTTCGCGAGGTAAACTCGTTGTTTGTTGGGTCAGCGCTCAGGCGTCCGTGTATATTGAAGTCGTTCTAATTAAGAACGAGTGGAACTAAAGACTCTTTGTTGAAATAAAAACTTAAAAAATTAAGAATTCGTATCGGAAATTAAAATCATTACTGAATTTGAAGGGGCGGGGGTGGCTCAGTCGGTAGCGCGCCAGGCTCGTAATCTGTAGTTCCCAGGTTCGAGTCCCAGCTGGGTCAGCGTTGAGATTTATCTCCGCAAAATTTCCTGCCCTGCCCACGGTCAGTAGGGGACACCGATGGGCTTGGAAAGGCAGCCGTCCGTCGGATGGGACGTTAAGCCGTGGCCCCGTGTGCGGGAGAGCCATACTCTGTGCACGTTAAAGAACACGCTGGATGGCCTTGACGGGAGGCTACCATCTGTCTCCCAACAGCTGTTCCAGTGGGTCCCCTCCCCCAACCTTCTCTGAGCCTTCGGGGTCCATGTGATCTGGCCATTTAGCCCATGGTGTGCAAAAAAGTGCCGCTCAGAGGTAAAACAACCCAACCCAACTGAATTTGAAAAATATGCAAAAGTTAAAACTTAACGTACGAGATATACGTTTAATGTTAAGTAGTAAATGTTTTTCCATAATTGTTTCGTAATATCTATACATTTTTTTGGGTTGAGTTTGGTTGTTTTACCTCTGACGGCACTTTTTTGCACACCATGGGCTAAATGGCCAGGTCACATGGACCCGGAAGGCTCAGAAGGTTAGGGGAGGGGACCCACTGGAACAGCTGTTGGGAGACAGATAGTAGCCTCCCGTCAAGGCCATCCAGCGTGTTCAACGTGCACAGGGTATGGCTCTCCCGCACACGGGGCCACGGCTTAACGTCCCATCCGACGGACGGCGGCCTTTCCAAGCCCATCGGTGTCCCCTACTGACCGTGGGCAGGGCGGGGAATTTTGCGGAGATAAATCTCAACGACTGACCCAGTTGGGACTCGAACCTGGGAACTACAGATTACGAGCCTGACGCGCTACCGACTGAGCCACCCCGCCCCAGACAGATTCAGAAGCAGCTGCTTGAGGGGTTAAAAAATTTTTTCTCTCCTATGTCGAATTGCGCTGTTTTACCTCTGAGCGGCACTTTTTTGCGCACAATAGGCTAAATGACCAGGTCACAAGGACCCCGAAGGCTCAGAGAAGGTTGGAGTGGAGGGGACCCATTGGGCAGCAGTTAAGAGATAGATGAAGCCTCCCTTCAAGGCCATCCAGTGTGTTCTTTAATGTGCACAAGATATGGCTCTCCCGCACACGGGACACGCTTAACGTCCCATCCAAAGGATAGCGGCCTTTCCAAGCCCATCGGTGTCCCCTACTGACCGTGGGCAGGGCGGGGAATTTTGCGGAGATAAATCTCAACGCTGAACCAGCTGGGACTCGAACCTGGGAACTACAGATTACGAGCCTATCGCGCTACCGACTGAGCCACCCCCGCCCCCATTTTTTTGGGCATCTCAGACAATGTTTAATTTTTTTTTTATGCAAGGTTGCATATGCCTGGCAAATTTTTTCCGAGAGACTGGTGGGTACGATGATTTGGAAACTTAGATTATCTGAGCGAAGCAATTCAGTTTTTTGGTTTAAAAACGTTTGACGTGGAGAATATTCATATGGCACCTCGAAATATGTCCATTTCTCTCCTCCCTTAAATGCAATATTCCTTAAAAGAGAGGGAGAAAATTTTAACCGGAGGGGAAGGATATCGATCGTAATGATTTTTATGCCAAATGAAAGCTTGTGACGTGGGGAGTGCCATACACTCTAAAATCTAGATCAGTCGTTCTCAACCTTTTATGCTTCACGTACCCCCTGGAAATGTGTATGCAACTGGCGTACCCCTTAAACTATATAGTATAATAATGCAAACAGCGACTGTTTACTAGATCTAGCGACCCTTGAGCTCTTACGGCGTACCTCAAAAAAATTTTCCGCGTACCCCACGCTCAGAACCCCTGATCTAAAGCTGGTCTAAAGAATTTCAGATCCAGCAATGTCGGGTAAATCTGCTAGTGTTTTATATTAATATTAGAAAACCATAATTGCTATAAACTTTACATCTCTGCACGTATCAGAATTATTACTTCCAAATGCACAATTTGAACTTTTGCTTTCATATGAAACGAAAAAACAAAGTGAACAATTTTGCTTCAGTTTGATTTGTGCTGTACCTTATTTATAAGAGACAAGTACCCCCTGCAGCATCTGCTTGACCCAGAGGTGTAACAGGGTTGGGTTGTTTTACCTCTGAGCGGCACTTTTTTGCACACCATGGGCTAAATGGCCAGGTCACACGGACCCCGAAGGCTCAGAGAAGGTTGGGGGAGGGGACCCACTGGAACCGCTGTTGGGAGACAGATGGTAGCCTCCCGTCAAGGCAATCCTGCATGTTCTTTAACGCGCACAGGGTATGCCTCTCCCGCACACGGGGCCAAGGCTTAACGTCCTATCCGACGGACGGCGGCCTTTCCAAGCCCATCGGTGTCCCCTACTGACCGTGGGCAGGGCGGGGAATAGGTGTAACAGGAGTCTGCCAGTTTAATACGCCATTGAGAAGTATCTCTGACGCAAATTTGCTGTAGGCTAACAATTAAATTATTTTTAACATGAATAAACTTTAAAACATGTTAAAAAGGTAAGAATAAAGTATTTACGCTTCCCAGTAAACTAAAAACTTTTCATGTGAAAACACATCGCGAACAATAGCTATTTCAAAAGCTTCTTATACTGTGAATGTTAATTATGATTCATAAACACTCCAAAATACAATTAGACTCAAAAATTAGACAGTCAGTTTATTCAGAATAAGAATTCAATAAAAGTCGACAAATATAAAAACTAGAACAACAGATTTTCGTATCAGTGACCATGGTGCCATTCCACGGAACAATTATTTTGGCAATCCTTGGTGTCGCTTATTTTTTAATCTTCAAGATTGATTTTCTCCTAGAAAACAGTTATTTTTTCTGGAGTAATTTCACTCATAAATTCAATGTCTTAATGCTATTGGAAGCTCAGTTTTTATTACAAACAAATTTAGAGTAGAATATATGTGTAGATTCCTAATATGGTCGCAAAATAAATGAATACAGACTATTATACATTACTATTAGGATAATTTTTAGTCAGATTATTCACAAATTTCGTTTAAACGTGTAACAAACAATTCAAAATTTCTCAAATAATTCCTATTTTTGCTTAAAAACAATAATTTATGAAACAGATGTAAAAAAGCCTCCACTTCAATTACACTATTAATAAGAATGTTTCGAACTATAGTTTCAAAAAAATCACTTATTTGAAAACTCATGTTGGGGCATTGCATTACGATCGTAAAGTTCTGAGCAAGCTGTGTGATAGCTACTGGTTATAGAAGCGCTGCTATCGTAACAGCCATTTTCCTTTAAAACGGTAGTTACGGTGGTTGGAGGTGGAGCCTCTTCTTTTTCGTCTTCTTTCTGATTCTCAGTTCCCAAAGATGGAGATCTTCTTTGAGAATCGACCGAACTATCCTTTGACGAGAAGCCTTTTTTGCCGGATTCTGGACCTGAATCCACCAAAGTGTCATCATCTTCTTCAGAACTGTTGCCTTCTTCTGTGCTCTTTTTTGATATACTTACTCCCGCACCATTTGGATCCAGGGTGGCCACTTGGTCCGTTGAAGAAGTGTGTTGTCCATGGTCGGAGTTATTAACAAAGCCAGGAAAAAGAAAATTTTCATCTGTGGATCCATAAGAAGTTTTCTCAACGCGGAAAGGTATACTTTGACTGCCACTTTCTGAGCCTTTTTCATTATAGCTACGTTCCAGAAGTGTCTCATTTTCACCTTCATTGCTTCCAGGAATCACTTTTCGTTTCTTTTGTATACAGTCCCAACAATTACGAACCATAGAGATTCCATACTTGAGGATCAAAAGGATGAGGAACAAGAGAACCGATGCCAGGAAAAACCAGGATGCTGTTTCATTGTTATTTGAGTCTTTAGCTAAAATCACTATGGCACTGATGAAGAATCCTATTGCTAAGGTGATGATAATTCCATACCTCAAATGTTGATAAAATACGCCTCTACCTTCCAATAGATGAAGTGCAGGAGAGATGGTATCCATGGTAATCACCTGGAAAACAGAAGAGAAAATGAGAAATGATTCAAATTCTTATTTTCCTAAGTCAAGAGCATACGTAGGAATTTCTTCCCGCAAGGGGATAGAATAACTGTCAAGAGATGATAGCATGGATTATTTTACCTGAAAGCCCAATTTTGTGTGGGGCGGAGTGGCTCAGTCGGTATCGCTCCAGGCTCGTAATCTGTAATTCCCAGGTTCGAGTCCCAGCTGGGTCAGGTTGAGATTTATCTCCGCAAAATTCCCCGCCCAGCTCAATGTTAGTAGAGGACACCGATGGGCTTGGAAAGGCCGCCGTCAGATGGGGTCTTAAGCCGTGGTTCCGTGTATGGGAGAGCCATACCCTGTGCACGTTAAAGAACACGCTGGATGGCCTTGACATAGCCTCCCAACAGCAGTTCCAGTGGGTCCCCTCCCACAACCTTCTCTGAGCCTTCGGGGTCCTTGTGACCTGGCCATTTAGCCCATGATGTGCAAAAAAAAAAATGCCTCTCAGAGGTTCAACAACCCAACCCAATTTCATGTCAGGCCGCAAGAGGGCTGCTTTATCCAATAGGCACTTCACCGAGGGCAGACGAAATAAATTTGACTTATTTTTTTCCTTTGCACGATAAAAACTGCAACAGATCTCTTCTTGAATAAACATTAAAATGTCCTAATTCCTAAGCTGTAATGTCCTAATCCTAAAGCTGTTACATACATTTTTGCTGTCCGAGAAAAATATTGAGGATAATTTCGGTCACCCATTGAAATTGATATACACCAATAAAAGTCCCCTTTCCAAAGGGTTATTAAACAGAAGTGCCTAGGGCCTACGTCGACCCCGGCCAGATGGACTCGAAGAGTTCAAAGCTGTGTAAGGTCCACTGTAAGGATCCACAAAGAAGCTTCAGATGATTCAGCATATTTTTTAACGAGCACAGGGTTTTTCTTTCCTGCACAAGGCTTAACCCCATCCGAAAGACGGTGGCCTTTCCAGGATCATCTTTTAACCCTGAGGGTAGAGCAAGGGTTTGCAGAGATATTTGGCACTTGGTGATGGGAACATTAGCTACTAACATATCGCTCAACCGACTGAGCCAACACCACCCCAAGTTGCTCTTGGGTTATTTTACCTCCGAGTGGCACTTTTTGTGCAAAGGGCTAAATGGCAAAGTCATAAGGACCCCGAGGGCTAAGAGAAGGTATGGGGCCACTGACAACTGTTAGGAGGCAGATGGTAGCCTCCCGTCCAGGGCATCCAGTGGGTTGTTTAATGTGCACAAGGTATGGTTCTCCCGCACACGTGGCCACTGCTTAACGTCGCATCTCAAGGACAGTTGCCTTTGCAAGCCCATCGGTGTGCCCTACTGGCAGATGGCACGTCGGGGAGTTTTGCGGAGGTAAATCTGAAAGCGGGCCCAAATGGGACTCGAATCTAGGAGCTGCAGATTGCGAAGGATTAGGGACTAGATCTGGAAGCGTGCTACCGACTGAGCCACCCACACCAGGAGCGACACATAATCAAAATTTAAGCTTTTTTTACTTTTGTAAGCAACATTGGATCAAACTTCTCATTAATACGAAAGAATGATTTCTTAAAACTAGCAGAATGCTCGGCAAACTATGGAAAATTGTTTTCTAAAAAATTTCTGGGATTTGGAATATATTTTCCCTTGGGTACTCCCTTAACTTCTATGAACTTATAAAACAAAACTATAATAGTTGTGAAATTCATTTTCTTGATTAAATAGATTAAAAATTATGAATAGCGGCTTATATCGCTTGAAAACAATTTAAATAACATGATACTTTTGTATGAACAATTTAGAAGCCTTACTTATTCTAGAAGCATTACCATTCTTACTTATTTCTAGGAAATAATAATGGAGCAAATATATAATGGAATTTTAAACTTTTTTAAGTGTTTGTGCCATGTTGGATTGTTTTACCTCACAGAGAAGCGGCTATTTTGCACAGAATGGGCAAAATATCGAGGGTTGGGTTGTTTTACCTCTGAGCGGCACTTTTTTGCACACCATGGGCTAAATGGCCAAGTCACAAGGACCCCGAAGGCTCAGAGAAGGTTGGGGGAGGGGACAAACTGGAACAGCTGTTGGGAGACAGATGGTAGCCTCCCGTCAATGCCATCCAGCGTGTTCTTTAACGTGCACAGGGTACGGCTCTCCCGCACACGGGGCCACGGCTTAACGACCCATCCGACGGACGGCGGCCTTTCCAAGCCCATCGGTGTCCCCTACTGACCGTGGGCAGGGCAGGGAATTTTGCGGAGATAAATTTCAACGGTGACCCAGCTGGGACTCGAACCTGGGAACTACAGATTACGAGCCTGGCGCGCTACCGACTGAGCCACCCCCGCCCCTAGCTCAAACGAACTTAAAATGTACCAACTCCCCTTGAACAGCCATTTTATTGATTCAAGTACAAGCAATAGATTCTGCAAATGAACCTTATCCCACCATAAACATTGATGTGTGTGTGTGTGTATATATATAGCATTTCAGACCTCTGTGACAATGGAGGGGAGGAGGAGCATGCCTCCCTCCCTTGAAATTGCTAGTCAATATACATAATATGAGCTATAAAAGGCTAGTAAAAACTTAAAATCCTCTAAAACGGAGGGGAAATGTTATACTGCAATGGAAATCCAGTTCTTCCGCAGATTTTATCTTCTCTACTGCCTTTGGTTGGTTGGTTCAGCTCCGAGAGGCACTATTTTGCACACAATGGGCTAAATGGCCAGGTCACAAGGACCCCGAGGACTCAAAGTTGGGGGGATGGGCAACTGTTAGGAGACAGATTGTAGCCTACCTTCAAGACCATCCAGCGTATACTTTAACATGCATAAGGTATGGCTTTCCCGCACAAGGGAGTGGGGGGGGGGGGCTCAGTCTGTAACGCGCCAGGCTCGTAAACTGCAGTTCCCATGTTCGAGTCCCAGCTGGGTCAGCGTTGAGATTTATCTCTGCAAAACTCTCCGCCCTGCCCACGGTCAGTAGGAGAGTTGACAAATGGACTTAACGTCCCATCCGACGGACGTCTTGGAAAGGCCGTCGTCCTTCGGATGGAACGTTAAGCCGTGGCCCGTGTGCGGGAGAGCCACACCTTCCGCACGTTAAAGAACACTCTGGATGGCCTTAACGGGAGGCTACCATCTGTCTCCCAACAGCTATTCCAGTGGGTCCCCTCCCCCAACCTTCCGAGCCTTCATGATCATTGTGACCTGGCCATTTAGCCCATGGTGTGCAAAAAGTGCCGCTCAGAGGTAAAACAACCCAACAAATCCGCACACGGAGCCACGGCTTAACTTCCCAACCGAATGACGGCGGCCTTTTCAAAACCATTGGTATCCCCTACTGACCGTGGGTAGGGCAGGAAGTTTTGCGGAGATAAATCTCAATGCTGGCCCAGATGGGATTCGAATCTGGAGCACTATTCACTGAGCAATTTCTTACTGACAGTTCGAAGGCTTCCACTCTGTAAAATACTCGTCGTAAATCTTAAATTGCATGTTTAAGAAATAATTTATGAATTTTCATTAACAGAATATTTCAAAGGACACATATTCAGAAATGTTGTCTGCATCACTGGGTACATATTAAGTCACATTCGAAAAATCGCTTAAAAAGAAATCAAAAGCAGGTTTAAATCAAATACCTTACCGAAAGTTCAAATTTAAGTGGTAACTAGTGAATTTTAGGAAGACCTGTTAACACGATACGTTTGCTGTAACTACAGAACTCAACAACGGAAATGCTTTCCATTCCTGCAAACCTGCTCTTACGCCATCTAGCGTTAAGCATAAAAATGCGCTTCACGTCTGGCTAATTGAAAATGCGCCTGTGACCATTTTGAATTTGATGTTAAATTTTTCCATCTTTAGCAATAACAAATGCCTCACATTACTCTAACATCACCGATAAAAGCAAAGAGTTCATGTTAATAATTATCGAGTTCACAACATGAAGGAAAATATCTTTTTACCTTTCCCTTTGTAATTTATTCAAAATTTCAAAACTATTTCAATCAAATATTTCCAGTGAAGAAATATTGGTTTAAAATGTTACAAAACCCACAAAGTCTTATGTTATTAGCATACTATAGGAATCGTAGTTCGACGTCGTGAACGTCATTTCCGTTTGAAAACTCACCATTGATGTGGCATTTAATGAGCAATCTCACTCAGCGCTGAATATTTGTTTGAGAAACGAGCGTGTCTTACAGAGTGGAAGTCTTCAAACTGCCAGTAGAGAAGCCTAAGCAGATAAAAGTACAGTTGGGTGGATTTCGAAACCTGTGTTAATCTTTAGGAAGAAGGTGAGGATTCGGAAATTAGTTTGTTGGTTTTAAAATGCGTTGCGATAGTTTAGGACAGTGGTCTTAAATCCTTGGGGCGGGGGTGGCTCAGTCGGTAACGCGCCAGGCTCGTAATCTGTATTTCCCAGGTTCGAGTCCCAGCTGGGTCAGCGTTGAGATTTATCTCCGCAAAATTCCCCGCCCTGCCCACGGTCAGTAGGGGACACCGATGGGCTTGGAAAGGCCGCCGTCCGTCGGATGGGACGTTAAGCCGTTGCTCCGTGTGCGGGAGAGAGCCATACCCTGTGCACGTTAAAGAACACGCTGGATGGCCTTGACGGGAGGCTACCATCTGTCTCCCAACAGCTGTTCCAGTGGGTCCCCTCCCCCAACCTTCTCTTAGCCTTAAGGGTCATGTGACCTGGCCATTTAGCCCATGGTGTGCAAAAAAGTGCCGCTCAAAGGTAAAACAACCCAACCAACCCTTAAATCCTTAAAGGCCAGAGAGCCGAAAATAAGATTGACTTAGAAATGACTTCGTCCATTCTTCCGTTTGAAGAGTTATACATTTTGTATGTTAAAGAATATACTAGATGGCTATGAAGAGAGGTTTCCATCTGTCTTCTAAGAGCAGTACCGGGAATCTCCTTCTCCAACCTTTTTCCGAACCCTTTGGGTCCTTGTGACCTAGATATGCTGCCCATTATGTGCACAAAAGTGAAGCTCGGTGGTAAAAACAGCCCAAGCCGAAAGCATACATTACAATATCAAAAATTCCGAGGGACCAAAATCAAAACTTTTTGCCAAAATTTCGAAATTTGTGTGTCTGTAATCTGAAGTCTTTGACGGGTTGTCTGTACTGCGTCCGAGTTACCGACACATAATAGTGCACGTTAATGAACATGACGGATGTATTTGACGGGAGTCGTCCGTCGGTCAAGGCCATCCAGTATGTTCTTTAACGTACACAGGATATCGCTAGAAAAAAATTAAAGGTGAGGAAATTTCTGAAAATTATCGGAATTATCGTAGTCAAATGGCAAAATGTTTCCCCACCCTATTACTTTTAGTACTCCTTGAAGAAAAATATTACGAGAAATTCAAATATAAATGTATGTTTGCAATTTTTTTTCCATCTGTTAGTAAAATTTCTTCGATCGAGGGGGAAGATTCGGCCATTGTCTAGTCCCCCCCCCCCCCTTCCTAGATGACTTCTGCAATTATCTATCAAATTTTCAGTAACAAATCAAAATCCTGTTCTAGACCACATGGGTTGAATCTAAGTAGGAATCTAAGATGGTGTCAAGGGAAAGTGTTAATAGCTGGAAACTGATGCGAAAAAATAGTAAACATATACAGTTTGAAAACTACAAAAACTGAAATGAAAATTATAAAGACTAACTACGTCCTGGTATGCTGAAGCTCAGTCCAGTCACTTGTACAAAAACTTTGGAACAAAGACTTCACCCACTTAATTTTCTTTCTCCAGGTGGCTTTTCATGGTCCTCAGCCAATAGATGGCGGCACTTTTTTTTTCCACGTAGTGTACTAAATGTCCAGATCACAAGGACCACAGGGTTCTGAGAAGGTTGGGGGATGATACTCATTGGAAAGCTGTTCATTCTCAGTCAGCTCAGAAACGGATGGTCATTCGCACGACGTAAAGTTGATAACTAAATCTTTATTAATTTATAATATTAAGTTATTACTGTTACTAATTTTGAACTTTCCAAAAATTCTGTCTGAAAACTGTATACTGAAATACCAAGCTTAAGCTTAACCACTATTTAAGACTGTCATCATCCTCAAGCAGTCATGGGCTAGGGAGGCCCAATTTAAGGCTATACCACGATTTAAATCTTGGTAGCAAAAGGATTGTAATTTTCTTGAACCCGTGGTGTCCCCCCCCCCACCCCTATATCTATGCTATACGAACAATCACTCTTAATTTGGGTCTTAAAGAAGTAAAGAAAATATAACCTCGCAGGAAACTAAGTTTTCACTTTGTTGTTCCTGGTGCAGGGTTTGTTCAGACTAGCGCATCAGGCTTGTGTTCTGCACTTCCCAGGTTCGAGTCTCAACTGTGCCAGGGTTGAGATTAATCTCCATAATCACCTTGTTCTCGGTTAGAAAGGCCACATCGAAGGGCTTGAAAAAACCGCTGCCTCGTCGGATGGGACGTAAAGCCGTGACCCCGTGTGCAAGAGATCCGTACTCTGTGCACGTTAAAGAACGCACTGGATGACTTGGATGGAAGGCTCCCATTTGTCTCATAGCAGCTGTTCAGTAGGTGCCCTTTCTCTAAGCTTCTCTGAGCCCTTGTGACCTGGCCATTTAGCCTATATGTGCAAAGGAAAGGGTCGTTCAGAAGTAAAACAATCCAAGTTTGTGTTACTAACTTCGATCTTTTCTGAATTCCAGGACGTCACTGTAGAAATTTAAACTTGGTATATCATGTTTGATTTTGGTACTTTAGTACAAACCGGGTAAGTGTGTAGATAGTCTGAAAGAAATAAAAGGAAAGCCTAGCTGATCGCCATTCCAAGATTTTTCCCTGTTTTAATTGTCTTAAATTTTTCTAGAAAAATTCTTGAAATGTACATTTAATAACTCTTCGCTTAATTAATAGTGATCTGAAAAGGGAGGATCACGAGTCCCCTTGCTCCCATGTAGATCCTGTCTTACTCCAGTACATGGTTTCCAAACTGCTTTCCTCTATATTGGGAAGGATTGCACGATGGAATCTGCAGGAAAGATTGCACGATGATGAATCTGCAGGAAAGATTGCACGATGATGAATCTGCAGGAAAGAGAAACTCTTAACACTCATTTGCTCACAGCAGGTAAGAGTTCCACTTCCAACAGAAACAAGATTGATTTCTTAATCGTTTCGTTGCCTATGAAATCCGGGTAAACATGAATTACCATTAGAATCAAAAGAGTAATTATTTGACATTTCGGTTGATTTTTATATTAAAAACTACGCTTGATTAAGTGTGCTAATTAAGAATTTTTGGAATTTTAAAAGGAAACCAGACACTTAAACATGTTAGTAGAGAAAATATCGGAGCAGAAACAGTTGAAACTAACTCCAACTATGCCTTCAGTGAGAAATAAAGAGCCCAGATGGTCATGGATAGAATGTTTTCGGTGGGACATGATTATCGTACCATCCATAAGGGAAACTAATTGCATTTTTGCCCAATTTTGCAGTTGAGTAATATGACTACTTAGTTTTAATTTTTCCGCAATTTTAGTGTATCGGATTAAACAAGTCAATACGCAGGCCATTTTCCATAGCAGATTCAATCCTTAGGAAAAAAAGTTATATATAAATATAAACACAGTCGTATCAGAATATGACCACCTACCATTTGTATTATTAGGTAGGTGGTCATGTTATTCTGATACGACTGTGTGTGTGGCCATGGCCTGCCCCCTTTCAGAGTGCGTGTAAAAGAGAAAAAAGGTAAAAGAGGCAAAAAAAATTATTAAACTTATTTATATTTCATGCATTTTTAAAGAACTTATTTAAAAGCCCGTAAAACGGAGAGGGAAATGCTATACTGCATTGGAAATAAACTGTCTTCCCCCCCCCTTCTACATCTTTTCGGCTCTATTGTTTCTTATCAACCCCCTCCTCGATTTCTTTTCTAGATCCGAGCCTGTATATAACTATTGTGAAATCATCCTCAAGCAGCCATGGGCTACGGAGGTCCAACCAGACCGCGCAATTTAGTTCTCCATGCATGTCTGTCGAGCTACATCTGCTGCATCTGGCCACTGCACACCAATTCTGACAAGGTTCTGTTTGACATTGCCATTCGTATCCTTGGTCTCTCCCTCTTTCTGGAGCCTTTAGACACATTTTTTATAACCCTATTCGTTAATCTATAATTATTCCTACGCGCAGCATGACCAAACCAAAGGAGTCTCTCTCTACACAATATGCTGCTCAAAGGAGGTTGCAGACTCCTTTGCCTAACCTCTTCATTACTTACAAAATTGAACCACCTAATTCCGAAGATACTGTGCAAGCATCTAGAATCAAAAGAGCAGAAAAAAAATGGTTTGAGGAGGGGGGGTCTCAAAAGTGAATTCGGTGTTTGTGGGGCCTCAAAAGTGGGAATTGATATTTGGAGAACTAAAAATAAAACTTGATGTCTGAGGACTTTCGTATGTGCATTAATTTCTTTGTTTCGCACTCGCAAGAGATTTCTGTAATTTAAAGAAATTTTGAACTACATGACGCACTTCAAAATTAATGTTAAGTAATAATAAATAATACATTTTAGTGCAAAATAATAAAAATGTTAATTATCCACATGAAATTGTGCTTTAGAAATTATTGCAAATTAAATTATAATTAAAACAATATTGATAAAATATAGTTAAACCAAATTCAATTTTAAATGTAACATTCTGATAACCAATTAATTATATCTCCCCCATTCATAATAAATTCATAATAAAACTCGAGTTCGCAAGAAGTCCCTTCCCCCTCACCTTGTATTCCTACGCCATTGGGGGGGGGGGGGGGTGGCTCAGTCGGTAGCGCGCCAGGCTCGTAATCTGTAGTTCCCGGGTTCGAGTCCCAGTTGGGTCAGCGTTGAGATTTATCTCCGCAAAATTCCCCCGCCCTGCCCACGGTCAGTAGGGGACACCGATGGGCTTGGAAAGGCCGCCGTCCGTCGGATGGGACGTTAAGCCGTGGCCCCGTGTGAGGGAGAGCCATACCCTGTACACGTTAAAGAACACGCTGGATGGCCTTGACGGGAGGCTACCGTCTGTCTCCCAACAGCTGTTCCAGTGGGTCCCCTCCCCCAACCTTCGCTCTAAAAAAACTGTCCAGGCTGGATGGTTTTGGAACAAAAATGTTAATTATATTTACATTGCTATTGGCTCTGCTAATGAATCTATAGCTTCCAACGTTCCAGTGGATGCAGAATGTTCCAGTGGATCCCCTTCCCCAACCTCCTCCGCCCCCTTTTTCTTTGGGGGGGGGGGGGCATTAGGTGCAAAAGCATGTATAAAAGGCGCTCAGAGGTAAAACAACCTAACCCAACTGCATTAAAAATATTAGTCCTCTAATGCATACTTTAATATACACTTCAATAAAAATAACTTTTATTAATGTTTTACTAATGTACAAATAGGTTAAATTGGTTAAAATTAAAAGAAAAATTATACTTCTTTTATTTCCCGAGAGCTGCAGCAATAGCGTCATTTGCATGAAACTTAGCAAGCAATTGGTGTCTCGCTATCGGTATTATTTACTAAAGAAACAAATCGAGGGGGGAGAACTAGCATTTCGAAATGCTAGATAATATCGAAAGATTTCTTCATCACCACTTGATTTCTAAATAGTTACTCCGACCTCTATTTCACCCCGAATGCGACACCTTATCAGAAAATTCCTCTCGTTTCCGAGTTCTACTGCGGGAAACAGCCTTATTCAACAATTTTTAGCAGCGGTAAATCCGATTTCACCTTCGACCTCAAAGGAGCAATCGCATCCAAAATTTGGCAAAATTTCTGAGATCTACGACTCAAAATTCCCCCAGGCACCAATTTTCAGTCCTCTACCATCGTAGATCTATATTTGACTTTGAAAGATCAATGGCATCCGAAATTTCGCATTTCCGATATCTTTTCCCCCAAAATACTCCCAGGAACCAATTTTTAGCTCCCTAGCATCGATAGATCAAAATAGGACCCATGACCTCAAAGGACCCTCCCGAATCCGATATTTCGTAATGTTTACTATATCTACTGCCTGAAACATAAATTTTAGTTTCTAGCCCACGTAGATCATGGTTCGACCTCTATTTGACCTTGAAGGGCACGTTGGTCAAATTTTGTATTTTACCCTAAATCGACAACCAAATTTTTCGAGCTCTACCTCATCTGCATCATAGTTAAAATTGCATGATCTCCAGTCAATCGCTTAAGCTCTATATATATTAGATAAGCAGTGATAGGTGAAGAAGTTAAAAACTTCCATTATATTCAACATAAATTCTAGATCTGAAAAGAAATCGGGGCGGGGGTGGCTCAGTCAGTAGCGCGATAGGCTCGTAAACTGTAGTTCCCAGGTTCGAGTCCCAGCTGGGTCAGCGTTGAGATTTATCTCCGCAAAATTCCCCGCCCTGCCCACGGTCAGTAGGGGACACCGATGAGCTTGGAAAGGCCACCGTCCGTCGGATGCGACGTTAAGCCGTGGCCCCGTGTGCGGGAGAGCCATACCCTGTGCACGTTAAAGAACACGCTGGATGGCCTTGACGGGAGGCTACCATCTATCTCCCAACAGCTGTTCCAGTGGGTCCCCTCCCCCAACCTTCTCTGAGCCTTCGGGGTCCATGTGACCTGGCCATTTAGCCCATGGTGTGCAAAAAAGTGCCGCTCAGAGGTAAAACAACCCAAATGAAAAGAAATCGTAAATCAGGAAATTATTGCACACGAGTCTCGTTAAAATAGTCTCCCTGTAACAACAAAAAATCGTAAAATATCGAACCAAATGTGTTGTTATTACGAGATTAATTTTGTTTCTTTCTTCCAGAATCTTACAAAGTGAACAGAGATCTACGATCCAATTGACAATGAATAATTCAGAAGTAAAAACTGCATTCACAATTTTTCTAAAGCTGCTTGGTGTTTTCTGCATTGTGGTTGGAGGGTCTATAGTCCTGACTCCAGTCTATTTAAATCTGACCTCTGACCATCCCAATCCCATGCAAGATATAAAAAAAGATTTTTTCCCGTTAGTCATGGGTTTCTTCCTTTTCGGAGTGATTGCTATCATCTTGTCTCAGCTGATAGATATCTGCCACAGGTCGTGGTCTGCCCGAAGATCGTGGATCATCGAGGAAGGCAAAGAAGGAAATACAGAAACTGATCAGCACACTAAAAATGTCGATGTCACCAAATGGAGTTCTTTACCAGGTCTTGAGGTTTATCCAGAAAATTCCCATTTTGTGGAAGTTCCAATATGATGAAGATAAGTGCCTCGGGAAAAGGGATAAATTTATAACACCTGACCATTCTTTCTGGTCAAGGACATTAAAATTAATGCAATGAAATTTTCGCAATTGGTAAGAATATCAGAGGCTCTATTCAGACAATAACGAACTGAAGCATTTGAAGGGAGAAAACTCTGTTAGGAGTAAACTGATGTATATATGTTAAAGCGTTAATTTTTTCAAATGAATCTATACTTTTATTATGCATATTTTAACTTTTTTCTGTTATTTGTTGGTATATGAAGTATCGGATTCTAAATAAAATAGTTTTTATTTTTTGTTTATTTACTCGGTTCGTCGAACCCAGATATCTTAAATCAACCTTAGTTGAACCATCACGCCAAGCTTGGAAGAATCCAGTGGTTTTCAAAATTAGTGTCTCCCGTGTCTAGATTTTTCTAAGAATTCTGCTCTGATAAGGGGAAAAAATTCTGTTTGCTAAGGCTCCGTCCATTGAATACGATGAGTACAATGTTATTATAACACTAAACCAATATTAGAATCTCGAAATCTATAGTAAACACTATAGATCAGTGGTTGTCAGTTCGTGGCATTTTAGAACTTTGTGGGAGGTGTTTACTAGTCTTTCTGTGCAAATGAGTTAATCTAAAAAGCATTCGGTATTCTATTTAACATAATTGCGCATATTTCATTTCGAGAGAAATGCCTGTGAAATTTATGCATCGAAATACTCGTAAAATTGCATACAGGGTAAAGGTTTTTTCCAAATTTTTATGCAGGAACAATCTTGATTTCTATGAAGGGGGGGGGGGGTAAGAAAATGTTTTAAGGAAGGAGTTAGAAAACTTTTGGTTTAAAGGGGCGCTTGCCTCAACAAAGAACCGGGCGTGGGGGGTAAGTTTTAAGGAAGGAGTTAGAAAACTTTTGGTTTAAAGGGGCGCTTGCCTCAACAAAGAACCGGGCGTGGGGGGGGGGGGGGGCATCGCCACCAAAAAAAACTTAAATGAAAGTACATTATCAAGTTCAGAAACCAATATTTGATCATCCGAAATATCTTCATGCCAAAAAATCTGGGGCGGGGGTGGCTCAGTCGGTAGCGCGCCAGGCTCGTAATCTGTAGTTCCCAGGTTCGAGTCCCAGCTGGGTCAGCGTTGAGATTTATCTCTGCAAAATTCCCCGCCCTGCCCACGGTCAGTAGGGGACACCGATGGGCTTTGAAAGACCGCCATCCGTCGGATGCGACGTTAAGCCGTGGTCCCGTGTGCGGGAGAGCCATACCCTGTGCACGTTAAAGAACACGCTGGATGGCCTTGACGGGAGGCTACCATCTGTCTCCCAACAGCTATTCCAGTGGGTCCCCTCCCCCAACCTTCTGAGCCTTCGGGGTCCATGTGACCTGGTCATTTAGCCCATGGTGTGCAAAAAAAAGTGCCGCTCAGAGGTAAAACAACCTATAAACTGACAGGCTCCTGTTAGACCTCTGTGGCAAGCAGCTACTTGAGGGGGTATTTATTATTTTCATTATTTGAGAGTACTCCTGTTGGAATATTCCGCAACTCTGAATTAACGCATTTTGCAAGATCTTGCACCCTTGAAAAACTCTTCACAGCAAGTTCCTTATTTGATTTTGGAAACAACCAAAGGATGGGTATGCTGATGCAGGATGGGGTACCTGTTTGATTTTTTCCTGCTCCAGATAGGCCGTAACTTGCCGGGTTTTTGTGAGCATTGACATTGTCCGTGCCAGCCTATAACAGTTGTGAATTGAGCTTTGTTTCTTCAAGACGAATTATACTATATAACAATAATCATGTATTCAAGGTGAAAAATCAAAAGTTTTCACTCCAATATTAAAAAAATTCTTCAGTACCCTTCAGCTAAACTCCACTTGCCCTTGCTACGAAAACTCCCCGCCCTGCCCACGGTCAGTAAGGAACACCAATGCGCTTGGAAAGGCCGCCGCCCGTCGGATGGGACGTTAAGCCGTTGACCCGTGTGCGGGAGAGACATACTCTGTGCACGTTAAAGAACACGCTGGATGGCCTTGACGGGTGGCTACCATCTGTCTCCCTCTGTTCCAGTGGGTCCCCTCCACCAACCTTCTCTGAGCCTTTGGGGTCCATGTGACCTGGCTATTTAGCCCATGGTGTGCAAAAAAGTGCCGCTCAGAGGTAAAACAACCCAACCCTCGATACGAAAAAAAATATATATTTTTATTAAAAAAAGGGGGGGCGGTGCTAAAAATGTGATTGAGAGGATTCTACGAGTATCTATAGTCACAAGAAGCGCTGATTGGGCCAAGAGATCTGCTGCTGGTAAGGCCATTGCTTGGAAATTTTTCATCTGATGATCAATACTAGCAGAAATTTCCTTTTCAAATTCTAAGAGCCTCAAGGCTGACATATTGTAACAGTCCGATGGGCTTGGAAAGGCCGCCGTCCGTCGGATGGGACGTTAAGCCGTGGCGCCGTGTGCGGGAGAGCCATACCCTGTGCACGTTAAAGAACACGCTGGATGGCCTTGACGGGAGGCTACGATCTGTCTCCCAACAGCTGTTCCAGTGAGTCCCCTCCCCCAACCTTCTCTGAGCCTTCGGAGTCCATGTGACCTGGCCATTTAGACCATGGTGTGCAAAAAAGTGCCGCTCAGAGGTAAAACAACCCAACAACAACATTGTAACAGTGAACGAAACTTTGATAAATCGTTGGAAAGAAATTTCATTTTCCAAAACGGAGGTAACAGGTTTGGTTTTCGCTTCTACGGCCTTGAACACAGCTCAAGCAAGCAAACGATGACATGTGAGAGTTGCTTAATGGAAAAAAGAAAAACGGAACGATGAAATGTGAGAGATGCTTACGTTGTTAATGGAAAAAAGAAAACGAACAGCAGAATATTTTTTGTCTTAGTTGAGTATTGTTTGTAAATAGAAATATTGCTAAATTTACTGAGAACTGGAAATGGAAGAATTAGGAAAATACTGGTTTAAACAAAGAGGAAAATGCATACAAATTAGTTTAATCAAATTATTTTAAATTACGAGTTTGTATTTTGAATATTTATGGGATATGGAGGGTTTTTTTTTTTTAAGATTTTTCTTCTTCGAAACTAGTAGGATCCCATTCTATCCCGTACATATATATATATTCTGTATACATTTCCATTATCCCGTACATATCCCGTATACATTTCCACCACTGACTACAGGGGTTTATCAAAATAATGGAAATACCGGCGGCGACTGGAGTACAGGCAATGCGCCGTATGCATATCACAGGGACGACGTCACCCGTGATATGAGGTATATAAAGGGGAGAAGTGCGATGTTGGCTATCACGTAGCAGTCACAGACGCAGATGAAACAGCTGTTGTGGTGTAATTGTCGACAATATCAGATCTCCGTGATCTCCAAAAAGTCATGATCATTGGTACGCTTCTTGAGGAGCTACTAATCTGAACTGCGGAAATAGTAGATGTAACACGAGGAACTGTATCGAAGATTATGACTACCTATCAAAAAGGACACGGGCGTTGCCTCCAAATGTGCAAATTGTGGGAGCCATACAAGTTGCCAGATAGGGATATGCAAACGTTGGCACGGATTGTACAACGGAAACACAAGGCCACAGTACCGCAAATAGCAGCAGAGGAAACACCAGTAGAAATGATCCCGTTTCCGTCATAACAGTTCCTCGGGAACTTCATCGTGCCGGTATTTATGGCCATGCTGCAATCCACAAACCTCTGATTATCAATATCAATGCAACAAAGCGTGCAAGGTGGTGCAAAGCACATAAAAAAATGAAATTCTAAAGACTGGCAACGTGTCATCTGGTCTGATGAATCGTGCTACACATTATTTCCCACCACTGGTGGAGTGTATGTCTGGCGAAAACCCACAGAAGCGTACCACCACGATTGTTTGGTTCCGACTGTTAAGCACGGAAGTGAATCCCTGATGCTGTGGGGTGCCATATAATGATATTCCTTAGGGCCATTAGTTATTCTGTAGAGTCGTGTCACATTCGCAATGTACGAATCCATTTTCTGGAACCACCTGCACCCAATGTTGCGGGCATTGTTCCATAATGACCGTCCCTGGTTTCAAGCGGATGATGCACACGTGCATTTAGCGAAACGTGTCAAGTTGTAGTTTGCAGATCATAAGGATGAGGTACAGCAGCTACCCTGGCCACCTCAATCTCCAGACCTGAGTATTATTGAATTGTGGAAATATCTGGAGTGCAAGTTCAGATCACACTTTCCACCTCCAGCATCACTGGCACAGTTGAGCCATATTTTACAAGAAGAATAGTCCCACATTCCTTTACCACATGTGCATGACTTGTATAAGTAAATTCCATGTCGAGTTGCGTCTGTTCTGAACTCCCGAAGTTATACATCTTATTAATAAAATATTGAAGATATATATATATATATCTTCAATATATATATATCCCGATCATAATATACATATATTATGATCATTCAATATATATATATCCCGAACTCCTGAAGTTATACATCTTATTAATAAATGTCCTACATCTTATTAATAAAATGTTCTCCACAAACAGTACGCATTTCCATTATTTTGATAAACCCCTGTCAGGGCCCCCACATCCTGAAGCGGGCCCCCCTACCTACCGCTAAGGTTAAGGGCAGCGTGCTGCTCTACAGGATGTAGGATAAAATAAGTCAATTTAAATGATAACACAAAAATAATATTTATTTAAAAAATGGATTTGCATAATTTTTGATATTATTGTAATATCAAAATCATTTTAAATCATTTTCGATGCACAAAATTGAGTATGATTGACGATAAATCACAAAGATGAAACAAAAAGTCGGTATGATGAGAGGATAATGTAATGTGCCTAATAAAATAATTAATTTTAGTTGGATGGACAAAACAAAAGTCAATATTTTAGGAAGTCGCTTTTTGTCTTCTGTTCATCTCAGTTAGCTGGCCGACCCGCCACGCCGGCCCTCCCCAATCCCGGGCCCCTAGGCTAGAGCCCTGTCAGCACCGCCCCCCCCCCTTGTGGGGGCCATGACCCCTGTATATAAAAAAATAAATAAATAAATACCCCCTCAAGCAGCTGCTTGCCACAGAGGTCTGACAGGAGCCTGTCAGTTTATATGCCACAGTAGAAGATCTGAGAGGATGGCAGGACCTCAGCAGAAAAACGACACATACATCCATGCCTTACCCGGGGCTCGAACCCAGGTCAGTAGCCAAGCGCGCTAACCACTCGGCCATGGGACGGCCCTGTATATAACTATAACAAACTATCAGTGGCTAGTTCATTTTCCAGCCAATTGTGACTATAAATAATCTTCCGATTTCTTTTTTTGTCGCTCCTGGCGCCATCTATGATCGGGATATATATATTGAAGATATATATATATCTTCAATATTGCATATTGATGGTGATTAATTAGATAGTTGATCACGCTAATAGCGTTAGTAATGCAAGAATCAATCAAGGGCGGGTTCACTAAGTCGGTAGCGCGCCAGGCTCATAATCTGCACTTTCCAGGTTCGATTCGTACCTGAAACAGAGTTGAGATTTATATTCACAAAACTCCTCTCTCGGTAAGTAGCGGACACCGATGAGATTGAAAACGCCGCCATCTGTGCGGGAGATCCATACTCTGTGCACGTTAAAGAACACGCTGGATGGTTTTGACGGAAGATTACCATCTTTGGGTTGGGTTGTTTTACCTTTGAGCGGCACTTTTTTGCAAACAATGGGCTAAATGGCCAGGTCACATGGACCCCGAAGGCTCAGAGAAGGTTGGGGGAGGGGACCCACTGGAACAGCTGTTGGGAGACAGATGGTAGCCTCCCGTCAAGGCCATCCAGCGTGTTCTTTAACGTGCACAGGGTATGGCTCTCCCGCACACAGGGCCACGGCTTAACGTCCCATCCGACGGACGGCGGTCTTTCCAATCCCATCGGTGTCCCCTACTGACCGTGGGCAGGGCGGGGAATTTTACGGAGATAAATCTCAACGCTGACCCAGCTGGGACTCGAACCTGAGAAATACAGATTACTAGCCTGGCTGATTACCATCTATCTCCTAATAGCTGTCCATATGGTCTCCTTCTCTGAGCCCTTGGGTCTTTGTGACCTGACCATTTAGCCCACTATGTGCAAAATATGGCCACTCTCAGGTGAAACAATCCAATAAAAGAATCGAGCAATAGTGAAGGCTTAGATTACCTGTAAATATAGAATTCAAGTTGACCGTCCCAGTGGCAGGTGGTTAGCGCGCTTAACTACTAATCCAAGGGATCCGGGTTCGAATCCTGGATAAGGTATGGACGTTAATGTTGTTGTCTTTCTGCTGCTCTCTCGCTTTTCTCACAGTTTCTTCTCTGTGTGATTAAAACTGACAGGCTCCTGCCAGACCTCCATGGTCAAGCAGCTGCTTGAGGGTAATTTAGTAATATAATTTTATTTTTATTTTTTAAACAATTATCACAAATACGTAAAAATTCACAAGAGTGCTCACGTGCGCGAGTTTTCAGTATAAAAATTTATAAACTTTTGAAATATAGAAAATATATTGGAAATTAATGCATAAAATACAAATATTGATCAGGAAGATAAAAACAGCGTGTAAAGAAAGATTATTTTATTTTTTTATATTAAATTTATTTTATTTTTTTATTTATTTAGTGAATTTCACTCGAACCCACTTCTCTTGAGTACATGCCAGGTGGGCCTTCACTCTTCATTGATTTGGGGCGGGGGTGGCTCAGTCGGTAACGCGCCAGGCTCGTAATCTGTAGTTCCCAGGTTCGAGTCCCAGCTTGGTCAGCGTTGAGATTTATCTCCGCAAAATTCCCCGCCCTGCCCACGGTCAGTAGGGGACACCGATGGGCTTGGAAAGGCCTCCGTCCGTCGGATGGGACGTTAAGCCGTGGTCCCCGTATGCGGGAGAGCCATACCCTGTGCACGTTAAAGAACACGCTGGATGGCCTTGACGGGAGGCTATCATCTGTCTCCCAACAGCTGTTCCAGTGGGTTCCCTCCCCCAACCTTTTCTGAGCCTTTGGGGTCCATGTGACCTGGCAATTTAGCCCATGGTGTGCAAAAAAGTGCCGCTCAGAGGTAAAACAACCTAACCCAACCCTTCATTGATTTTGTCATGACTAACATTGTCTAACTAACTAAGAGTAACCTCACGGGGAAAGCAACCTGCTAATGATATCCTTGCATAACAGCCCCAATTAACTAACAACCTCATAAAACAGACTTAATAAATGATTGAAGCCTTAAAATATTGTTAGTCTCACTATAAGACTACCAATAAGTACCCAGCCTTCTTATGGTGAGACTATAATATTATGATATTATAGTCTCACCATAAGAATAGCCTCTTAATATTGCTAGTCTCACCATAAAAGTAGCCTCATAATGTTGGAAGTCCCACCATAAGAATAGCTTCTTAATATTAGCAATCTCACCATAAGAATAGCCTCATAATATGTAAACAGTAAAAATTCCATACGAATCCTTAGCTTCTAATCAGGAGATGATCCATGATGGTAGTTAACGCACCTAAATGATAGTAGTCCCAAAATAGAAGTAGTTAAATTAAGTACTGCAACCTCACTAAAAGAATGGACAATTTAATAACAGTCGTCTCATTATAAGATGTCTAAGTTAGTTTTGGTAGTGAAACTTGGACTCTTTGTAAAAAAGACAATAGGAAACTTGCCACCTTGGGCATTAGGTGGTTCAATTTTGCAAGAAATAATGAGGTTAGGCGAAGGAGTCGGCAACCTCCTTTGAGCAGCATATTGTGCGGAGAGAGACTCCATTGGTTTGGCCACGTTGCCTGTATGGATAATCATAGATTAGCGAATAGGGTTATCCCTATTCGCTAATCTATGATTAGCTAAAAAATAATAGGGTTATCCCTATTCGCTAATCTATGATTAGCTAAAAAATAATAGGGTTATCCCTATTCGCTAATCTATGATTATAGCTAAAAAATAATAGGGTTATCCCTATTCGCTAATCTATGATTATAGCTAAAAAATAATAGGGTTATCCCTATTTGCTAATCTATGATTAGCTAAAAAATAATAGGGTTATCCCTATTCGCTAATCTATGTATCCATACAGGCAACGTGGCCAAACCAATGGAGTCTCTCTCCGCACAATATGCTGCTCAAAGGAGGTTGCCGACTCCTTCGCCTAACCTCATTATTCCTTGCAAAATTGAACCACCTAATGCCCAAGGTGGCAAGTTTCCTATTGTCTTTTTTACAAAGAGTCCAAGTTTCACTACCAAAACTAACTTAGACATCTTATAATGAGACGACTGTTATTAAATTGTCAGTGTTGAACAGTGTGCCTAAAGGCCTCAGAAAGAGGGGGAGACCTAGGCTGCGGTGGGCAGATAATGTTAAACAGGATCTTGTTAGAATTGGTGTACAGTAACGAGATGCAGCAGATGTAGCTCAGGATAGATATGCTTGGAGAACTAAATTGCACGGTCTGGTTGGACCTCCGTTGCCCTTGGCTGCTTGATGATGATGATGATGATGATGAAGTAATAATGGTAGATCAGTGTAAGAGTAAATTTGATTCATTTCAAAAATAATAAATTAATTGGATTCGCTTTAAATGACGGTAGTCTCAAAATTGGCTAAATTCATGTCCATTGGTTTTTTTGTCTGCTCATCCAACTTAGAAAGCTGATTTATTGATTTTAAGGGAATATTTGCGTTTTACAATAGTAGAACAGTTAAAACTTTCCTGCCCACTATATTGTATGATCCCAGTCATGTACGTAGGAGGAGGGGGTGACTGGGACTAAGGAATCCCCCCTACCAAAATCCGGGCGTCTTATACGAAATCTCAAACTGGTCTACATGCTTTGAAATCCAAAACATTTGTCTTCGTATAATTTTATTTTAGCGCCATATTATATGTCCAACACTAAAAATAGATTTAAAAAAAACAACTATCAAATTTTATTCCATATAGAATATCATTTTAACTTTACATCCCGGTGTAATATTTTAGTAATTGGAAAATCCCTTCTCAAGTCTTATTCTCCTTCCACAACCTTCCTGAAACTAAATTTTGTGTATATTCCTAATCTTAGTTCTTCCTCTACTTCAGACGAATAACTGGCCGTGTCTCTCCATTTTTTTTTTGTTATGTAATTTAACGCTATAAAATGAACCATTCTCTTTAGTAACGATATTAGCAATTAGTTGGGTTATTTTACAGCCCAAGTTTCAGTCTTTTGTTGCACAACGGGTTAAATGATCAGGCCGATAACGTCAACTAATATTTTTTGACGTTTAATCTACAATATGCAAATGAAGTAACATAAAATGACGTCACACTGTTAAACTAGAGGGCTTTAAAAGCGTAACCAGAAACCGCACAATCACTCCTTGCTTTTTATCGTCGGTGTGGATTTATTTACAGTTTACAGGTGAGTTTGAAATTTTTATTTAAGTAATGTTTACATGATTGAAAAAATGATAGTTCGTAATATTTAGTAATATTACGATGTTATATTGTTTGTAACATCCTGTGATTTCATACGTAATCCAGAAGCACGCTTAATACCGAGGTTCAATATATTGCCTCGCAGCCCTATGAATTATTTTCCTCAAAAAGTTTGGGTTAGTGTATTGAAAAACTCTAAGCGTTAAGTTAATAAGGCAGTGCTTCTCTTCTATTCAAGCTACCTTTGTTTTTTTCGTTTGCGTGTGGAAACCACTACCGATCACTGTATGGAACTTTAGGTACTAGGATCCTTTGATATAAGGACTGGCCATAATTTCTTTCCCCCTCGAAAATGTTAGTAAAGGTAAGTGGTGGGGGGGGGGGGGAAATAAGGCCCTAAAACTGAAGAGAAATTATTTATACTGCAATGCAAATCCCACTGCCTGGAGAGGGTTACTTTTTCTGTTCACTTGCATATCTTGCAGTAGCAATTTTTTTCCCTTAATTTACTGTCTTATACTTATATTTATTAGACTTTTGATTTACTTCATAGTTTAGCGAGGCTTTGAGGTTGGTTTAGTAGCGAGCTCCTAATCTGCAGTGCCTTGGTTAATCCCACCTGTGCCGTTAACTCCAAACCTGCCCGGTGATGAAGGCGACTCCTATGAACCTAGAAAGGAGACGAAGCCTTCTAGTGTCAGGAGATCCATACCCTCTGCATGTTAAAAAACACTATGGATGGCTTTGAAGGGAGGCTACCATCTTTCTCCTAATCTGTCCAGTTTGTACAACTCCCCAACCTTAACGTTACCCAGAACTAAAGTTCTCGGATCTATTTAGCTCATTGTGTGCAAAAAGAAAAAAAATGAGAAAATAAAACACCATTTGAGTGTCTGCCTAGTACTACGTACTAGCCGTAGCTAATGCATATGTGACGAAACTGACAGTTTCTTCACTTGAACTTCTCCCTGCACATCTTGAAGATAACACCATGTTGCTGATGACGTCATTACAATAACAAACCGAATAATTTGCTGTTCCCTCTTGATATTATACAGAAGGTGGGCTGGGTGAAAGCTAGAAAGGAAATAAATAAAACTAAGATTCCCCTCGTTTTAAAGTTAAATACATTAAGCCAGTCATTAACATTTGAACTTGTTGTACCATCTAAAAGTTAGGTACAAGCATTTGCTTTTTTCCCTCTGCGTTACTTTTAGAGAGCATGGCCGAAGAGAAACTTTAGTTTTCGCGGCAAGTGTTAATTTAAGGCTACATAAGAATAATTTTGTGATCGAGATATCCTCCGAAGTCTTTAGCATATTGCAATAGAGTAAGAAATTGATCGCAAGCTTTTTTTTTTGGGGGGGGGGGAAACCCCGAGGTATATCTTACTACAATATTTTATTTGAATTCTGAAAAATAAGCTAAGCTGCTATACTGAAGCTTGCCATGTTCATACGTCGTCCTCAAGAGTTTGACTATGTTAGTCACAATAATTCAGCGACTGAATACTCTTTTCGACAGGAAATTTTCCTAAAACAAACCAGAATTCTTAAATAATTTATTGAATCTCAAACTCCCTTAAATTCAGCATATATGCTGAAAGAACATTCCTTCTTGTGGCAGTTACCTATTCAAAACATTGAAGTACTGTTAATGTCGCCGAAGATTAATTATTGGAAGTTTCTAAATTGGTCTATAAAAAAAAAAACACTTTAAAACAGTGGTTCTCTGAAAAATGGGCTGAAATAATATGAAACTATAAAATGAATATAAAACTTCTGGCCTCATTGTTAGGCATGACTTTTTAAAATGTTAAATTTAAGTGTTTGAAAATCTTTTTCAAGCTAGTAGAAATTGGAGTTGTGGGATATCTGCCTTGTTTCTTGATTTACTCATCTTTTAAAATGAGTCTTAAGTAACTGGTGTTATTCCTGGGTGTGATCCAAAGCTTCTTTAGAAGCTTTGGTTTGCCGGTCACTTGCTCATAAGTACTCTTTAGACTGCTACGTTAACTTTTAAATATTTATAATCGGACAAGGTCCCTTAGATCAGTAGCCAAGCGCACTAACCACTCTGCCATGGTACTATTAATGCTCTACCGTATTTAAATTATTAAAAATTACGTTAACTTTTAATATTTATAATCTTCTAATCGCATAAGTGATGTGTACTGCTGAACAAAACTTGGTCAAAACATGGCTATGATAACTTCGCGTATTAGGAGTAACTTTTCACCTGGATTTGTATAACACCGGAGATTGCTGTGGTGCTCAGTTTGTAGCGCCCCAGGCTTGTAATCTGCAGTTCCAGGTTAGACCCAGCTTGGTTAGCGTTGAGAATGCGGAGATGAATCTTCCCGCCTGCCCTCTATCAGTAGGGGACACCTATGGTCTTGGAAAGAAATCCGTCCGTCGGATGGGACGTTAACTCGTGAATCAGTGAGGAGAGCCATACTCCGTGCACGTTAAAGAACGTGCTGGATGGCCTTCACGGGAGGCCATCTGTCTTCAAACAGCCGCACAGTGGGTCCTCTAACAACCTTAGCCCTCGGGTTGTGAGCCCCCTTGTGACCTAGCCCATTGTGTGCGAAAAGTACTGCCGAGAGATGGGGGGGGGGAGGGGGGCTCGAACCCAGGTCCTTTCTCAACGTGGGGTACGCGGTAAAATTTTTTGGAGTACGCCGTGAGAGCTCAAAGGTCCCTAGATTTAGTAACAAAATTATAAAGTTTGCACTATTATGCTATAAATTTTTATCTATATACAAGGGATAGGCCAGTTACTTGCATTTTCAGGGGGTAGGTGAAGCATAAAAGGTAGAGAAACGCTGGTCTAATCGGTTAAAAAATGTTTAATTTGGACCGAATTGCTACGAACCTGTTTTCTCGAAAGGATCGTTGCACGAATGTTAAAATGGTATTTAGTGAGTTTCCCTCCATTAGAGTTTAAAGCCATCTTTCGTATTTTTCAGACTTAAAACTTCAGTTTGTCTAAGCAAACCACTTTTTTCGCATATACAACTCGTCGTTAGTTTTAAAAATCTTCCATACTGAAGTTCTCGGGTATTAATGGCAAGTTTCGTGTAGTGATAAATCTCTTTAAAGTTCTCTTAAAGACTTTAAGAACAACTTTGCACTAAGCACATTAATACGGAAAGTGGGGAATTTCCAGATTGCAACTTTAGAATAGTTTTCGAAATCTTGGACTACCACCAAAAGCTCCAACGTTGAAAACCACTGGTTTAAGGATAATGAAACTTCAAACGAATGGGTGCTACTGTAACAAATTTAATATCTAATTGTTATTGCAAGCTTTAAAGCAAACAAGAACTGCTAAATTTAGTTTGAACTTGGAAGGTTATTCCTTGTAAGCGAGATTTTAACCTGCTTACGTTCGCTAATTGTCAGGATGGCATTATTCGTTTGCTTAAAAACTCTACACTCGTAGATATATTTCGTACTTCAAAAAAGACTGTGCACAATCGTTAATTGAATAGCGACTGCCGTCCGGCAGGGACATAGATGGGCTTGGAAAGACCGCCGTCCGTCGAATGGGACGTTAAGCCGTGGGCCCGTGTGCGGGAGAGCCTATACCCTTTTCACGTTAAAGAACACGCTGGATGGCCTTGACGGAAGGCTACCATCTGTCTCCCAACAGCTGTTCCAGTGGGTTCCCTAACCTCTGAGCCTTCAGGGTCCATGTGACCTGGCCATTTAGCCCATAGTATGCAAAAAAAGTGCTGCTCAGAAGTAACACAACGCTCAAACAAGACTGAAGTAGATAAACATAAAGGAAAGTAGTTATCCGGATGGGATCTGAATCCAAGACCTCCTGATAGCAGGTCCGGTGCTCTGACCGCGGAGGATCTGCCTCCGAACAATTGTCTAATAGTGGCTTTAAATATTATACCATAGAATGCGGTTGGAAATGTTGACTCTAATTGAAGACTCTGGTTCAGATGTGCAGTTTGAGTTTAGTGCACACGGCCAGCTCTCGTCAAACAGCAGGACTTTTTTTTTTTAAACCAACACTCAGAGTAGAGCGCAAGCATTGTTGTTGAAATAGAATTTCTCAGATACAGAGTAGCAATTTGTTAAATATAGACCAAAAATTGTCATTATCCGGTTGGGGTCTGAACCCTCTCAGAGCACCTGACATGTTATTAGGTCGTGGGTTCAGATCCCACCCTGCTAATGTAGTAATTTGTTAGATGAAAAATTGTCAAGGTGTCAAATTCTATTTAAAGATTGTGGTATTCCCAATCCTAACAAAGGCTCTAACCAAACCTTCTAAGTGTTAGACTCCAAAGCGGTTAAATATAGACACTGTCACGGCATCCTACAAGGGTCAAGAGGAAAGTTTTTAAAGTTTATTTCCGTTGTTGGAAATTCCGCCAGTGCGGTCACGTGATATTTAGGGTGTTTGAATAGCGTGAAGGATGATTGGGTACGTCCACGTTCCAAACTAGTGGAACCTTCAAACTCTTGAGGGCGGGATTTTATTAAACTTTTTCACCCTGCCCAGAGGTACCGTTGTTGCTAAGTACAGTATCTGCAGAAAAATAATGCTCCTGCCTTGATATAGCAAATAGTATTTGCACAAACTTTATTTCGTTCAAAAAAAATTGAGTGAACTTTGCGAAATATCTTTGGGAGGTTTATTCTGAATCTTCAATTTTCTGCAAAGGTTCCCCCTCTAATGCTATTAAACCTTGAAAGAAGCACAGTTATATAGTCAAGTTAAATGTTGGCCCCTCATTCTATACGGAGAACGACTAGAAGCTTGGCCAGTCTGCAATAGTGAAGGAAAAGAAGCATCACGAGTAGTTTTACTTTAACTAGTTGTGTAGGATAGTTTCCACGATTCAAGTTGACTGAAATGTCTCGATTGGATGACTTAACATCGTGGGAGGGAACTCTCCTGACAGACTTCGAAGAGAACCAGGGGTTCTTTCTTGGAAATGCTAATGTACGGAGTAACCAGAAGACTACAGTTAAGTTGCAAAAACCGAACATATTTACACAATTCCACCAGTTAAGTATTAGGAATTGCATCCTATGTAGAAAAAAATTTCGGTTCTATTCAGAACTGAAATACAAAAATTCTGATATTAACACCCATACTTACTTACACAACTATATACGTGCGTACGTTTTCAATGTAAGATGAAGACATCGTGAGCTGGTTAATTTTAAATATCTAATGACGTTCGATGCGAAGTCTTGATTCCATTTAAATAGAAACTTCCCCTTGCCTGTAAATTAACCTGTTAACTAACTACTTCTGTGCCAGGTTGTATTGAGCTAGAATACTTCAATTTCAGGGTACTGAAAATTTTAAATAGTTAAATTTGAGTTGTGGTTTTAAACTTTTTAAAGACTTCATTAAAAGATTCTTTTTTTTATAACAATTTTTGGAATACTTCACATGGAAGTCTCTTAATATAGGAATTTGTTACTGCTTCTTCATGACTGAAGAATGGTGAAGCAGTAGCTTTAGATTTTTTGCAGTGTTTATAATTTTGAATATTTTGAACTCTTGGGAGAAACTTATTATTGTACTTGATCATCTTATAGGACTTAAGACTGCCTTATTTGGACTATGGCTGAAAGATTAAGAAGTTCGTTCAGAGACTGGACTAGTGATAAAAGTTGCAGAAATTATTGCATCGAATGGCCTATTCCTGAGTTGTGCCTCGAGTGTTGCGGAAATTGGACTACGATTCCTGAAAGATACAAAGACTTGTTAAAACGTCCCTTGGATATCGTAGAAAAAATTGGACTTTTCATAATGTTCTTTGCATCGATTACTATTGCGATATCCTACTTATTTACCAAAATACATTATCCAGACTTGGAAGAATTGATGGGACTATTTAAAGTTTCAGCAATTTCTTTTTCGCTCCTTGCTTTTGGCTTGATTCTGACTGAAGGAAGTAAACTGCTACTTCTCCGTTACGGAAGTGCTAGCCGTAGAACTTCTCTGGCTAGAGATCAAGGTGAGGAGGAGCAAATGGAATTAAGAGGTGCGGCTCCTGTTCGAACAGTCTGAAGTAGATTGTCTATTTTTAACTTCTTGTTACTAGAACATAAAGCAGAATTTTAAGTGATAAAACTTTGATAGTAGAGTTAAAGTGAGCCGAACTTTTAAATTTTTGTGTAACTTTCAATCTGCTTAAGGTTTGTTTTGAGTACTAATCTTTCAACTTCATTTCCGAATATGGACAAAATTTACTTTGCCAGCAAGCTGGAAAGGAACTTTTTCGAAGCAAGATTATGAAAATGAAGAGTAGTTAGAATGAAGGATGGTTTTAAAGCAAACTTACTAAATTTGCTTTATAAGATGGTGTACTTTTTTGTTAAAAGCTTTGAAAACTTAAATTTTCTCTTTATAATTCGTACTCTTTCAAACTTTCGAAAAGATCTAAATTTCGGAACTCCATACCACTAAGGTGATTTTATCTCTATCATTTAGTCCAGTCTAATTGGTCATTAATATTTAATCTTTTCTAAAATTGTATAAGTGGAATTTACTGTAATCGAGAGAAACTTCCATTTTTCTTCTAGCTTCGAACTTTCATAGTTTCATTGATAAACTTACCGCAAACCCACCAGCTCTTGAGCTTGGAAGTAATCTTAATGCAATTGTAATCTGTTTAAATCCACAAATGATCTTGGCATTTCTTTACAAATTTTGTACTCTTCCTAGAGTTGTAAAGATTAGTCTTTGAAGATTTAAGTTCGGAGGCTTAGTTTTTAAATTTCCGCAAAAAGGCTCGGAGCACTAATGCAACGATAATTGTACATAACGGTTTCATGCTTTGAAAACTGCAAGCTTTAAAATTTTTTCTAGAAACTATTCTTTAAAACTTTGCTCGTATTCTAGGCTCAGTTTATCGGAAAGTGGACAATGTCAGAGACCTGCTACAGAGTATACGCCAGCGACTTCGTGGAGAGACTAGGGACTAAAATAATTACCATTGGAGTTACTGTAAATGTGGTAACTGCACTGTCCATGATACAAAGCAAACTCCACGATCTCCAGCAATGGTTGGAAATCTTCAATTATGGAACTATAATCTGTATAGCTGGAACGGTAATCCTTGCATTTTCTCATGTGGCCAAGATGCTACGGTCAGGAAAGATTTTAAATGTTAGAGAAATTGCATGATTGACCCCTCCGAAACATGCCTTGGTGAACTTTGATCCTAGGTGAAATATTTGGACAAGTGGGAAGCAAGGCATATTTTAATGCCTTAGATGACTGCAAAGCGTGAATTCTACATCTTTGGAGATTTTCCGAGATTGCACAGGTAAGTTGCCTAAATGACTTAATAGTCATGTTATTTTGATTTTTTTAAAGCTTAGTATCTAAAAGTAACCTATTAAGTAGCTAGCACAAATTACTTCCCTAGAAACCATTGTATTACAATATTGATGCTGTCACTCCTACAGAGCATCTGTCCATTTCAAACCTATTCTCAGAATGTTGGAACCTTTTGCTTTTAATCCCAATGTTTAAGCTTCGTGATGACATCTAGAATTTTTTTCTCGGCGATAATTAATACTTCCAATCAATAAGCCGAAATTAAAACTTTCGGATAATCCTACAGATTTTAGGCTGAAGATATAAAAAGTTTGAAGAAAAAAAATCTTAAATAGAATGCAGATATTCTGTAATTCATGCGATTTGAGGTAAGACTTGTTTCATTAAGCTCTATCAAATAGAGTTAGGTTTCCTCGGTTCTTCTATGTAGTAACACTTCTTAAAAAAAATATGGCCAAACCAATGCGGTCCCTCGCGAAACAAACGCGGTCTTCTCAATAGTAGCGTTGCCTAATCTAATCTTTCTTACTTAAACCACCTGATGTGTGCTCCTGCTTGCAGGCTCCTGTCTTACCTCTGTGGTAAGCAGCTGCTTGGGAGGAGTATCTGTAGGGAAGACTAATCGGGGAAAATGGTACCATTCTTTAACACGTAAAAAATTTGACGTGGGATTTTAAAGTCCTCGTATTTATACTACTAGTCAATTTCTTTTAATGGTTTTTAAACATCTGAGTAAGCCACACGGTCAGGAATTTTATGAAATAGCCTGCTTGTTGCTAGGAATAGTATGGTCACCTTACGAGAACATCGTAAGCATCTGCACCATACAAGGAAATTCATTTCTTTGTAGCGTCATGGTGGAACTCGACATGTATACTTAGAATGTATGCAAAAGATTTCCAATGAATGTTCAGACTTGCCTCTTAAGAGGGTGCAAGAAAACCACAAGCATTAACGGTTAATGGGGAAATTGGTTAGTAATTAAAAGTACAGTAATACTTAGATTGGGGATTTTTGCAATGTGTGTAGCCTTAAAGTGGCCGTTTGCTACAAAGACTGACTACATCTAGGTAGAATGTTTTTAAATTGTTTTTTTAAAGTTTTTAGTCTTTCAGTGTAGTTGAAATACAGGTCTCTTGCATAATCAACATAGCATGCTAACAACTCTTAATAACTAATCGCAGTTACAACTTTAAAATGTCCCTCATACTCCGTACTAAATAGTTAAATTTAGGATATTAGTCTCAAATTTAAACTTAAAATAGTTTTAAAGCACGTTCGTGGTAAATTAAATTTTTTATTTAAAACAAATAAGCTGCAAATATATCCCGGGTATGTAACCTCTCACGATAATATTAATTTCCCATTGTCTCAAATTTGGGAAGATATGCCCGATCTGGTTGTACAAGATTCAAATTTCGGCTTAGTTTTAAAAAGTTCTCCAGTTAATGACAATGATTACTGAACCGACTTGTGAGGGCGGGTATTCTTTATACTCTGACAATACGAAAATGTTTCAGGACATGACTTAATATTAGAATTTGTATCTGGATATTTATCTTGCAAATTTTTTTAGGGCTTACACAAGACAACCCTCAGATTCGACTATGGCTGAAGTCTCAAGGTTGAAGAAAATAGTCTTCAATATAATGGAAGTGTCTGGGATTTTATCTTCAGTTATTGGAGGACTTTGGATTGGAGGATTGTTCTTCCACGCGACATTAATGCATCCAGACGAGCTGATCAAATGGGTTGAACTGTATCGGGTCGGAGCTATTCTCTGCTGCAGCGGAGCTATAAGTGTTGGAATCTCTGAAGGAATTGGACTCGTCATTCTTTGCATTGAAAGATCCGAAGAACAGACTAGTGACGATGGTCTTTAGCCTCAACACCTTTATGCCAAGAAAGGATAGTCAACACACGAAATTTTGGTTAAAGCTAGGAGGAAATTAAAGATGACCGGAATTAAACTTCCGCAAGTCCAAGTTTCTTTGAGTGGACATTTTATCTTGGTGTGGCATGTTAAATTTTATCGGTTTAATCGTATGTTGAAGGTATAATTTTAAAGTGTTTTACTATTGCATTTTTAAAGGAAGTTAAAATAAATGTTTTCTCTTGCCTAGTTCTCAAAGTTTATTCTTTTTCCGAATTTCAAAATCTTTGCAATCAAATTTCGGAATGAATTCGCATAAAACTAGAGGAATGAACGTTTTAAATGGTTAAGTTGACTAAATTTCTTAAGACAATGGCTGCATATTTTTCATATGCAAAATACATCGAATGTTGTATTGTGGGAAGGGGATGAAACCTTGATTCAAAGAATTAAATTTTTGCTGATATATCGGTGAGATATCGGGGAGGGGGGAAGAATTTTTAGTAATAACTAAAATTGGTCTAGAATTACTGCAGCACTTTAACGGTCAAATGTTCTTTAAACAATTAACGCAAATTTGCACGATTTATTTTGATTAAACGATTGTTGAAATTTATTAGCAACTAACTTTAGAGGTAAATTTTCGTGGCTTGAACTTTTTTCTAAATACGTCCCCACTCCAAATATTTAATGGGGGGGGGGTTTACCTCTGAGCGGCACTTTTTTGCACACCATGGGCTAAATGGCCAGGTCACATGGACCCCGAAGGTTGGGGGAGGGAACCCACTGGAACAGCTGTTGGGAGACAGATGGTATCCTCCCGTCAAGGCCATCCAGCGTGTTCTTTAACGTGCACAGGGTCTCTCTCCCACACACGGGGCCACGGCTTAACGTCCCATCCGACGGACGGCGGCCTTTTCAAGCCCATCGGTGTCCTCTACTGAAAGTGGGCAGGGCGGGGAATTTTGCGGAGATAAATCTCAACGCTGGGACTCGAACCTGGAAACTACAGATTACGAGCCTGGCGCGCTAACGACTGAGCCACCCCCGCCCCATGCGTGAAGCGTAAAAGGTTGAGAACCAGCCTAGAGGAAACTGCTCGGAAAAGAGGTAGAAAAGCGAACAGAGGGTTGAAAATATCTTATGTGAAACATTCCCGGATCTATAAAAATATAAATGCTGAATGAGCATTAGAGCTGAGAAAATTGAAAAGGGAGCAAGAGATTAGATTCATTGCAATGTAATATTTTGCCTTTCGTTTCAGAGGTCTTTAAAACATCTCTAAAAAATGCGTGAAATATGCACAAGTTTTGTTTTGACTCCATTACGCTTCTTGGCATTCTCAAATGGGGTGGAGGATGTGCATTGCATTCTGTCCCCTCCCCCCCCCCTAGACTGGCCTTCGTGTGAAATATAAGATATAGTGGTAAATATCTGTTGTGTTAGCCGCTACATTTACCGTCCGGATAAAAGCCCAGTATATCCTTTAAGCTTCTACGCTGATTCTCTATTTGCAGGCAGAGTTCTTTGAACCGTTCTCGAAACATGGATATTTGAAACAAGTTTTTTTTTGTCCTTTTTAATTTTTAAAAAATATTAATTTTGTTGCTACTTAAAATATAACACTTCAATTCTGACCTCTTAGGCTCTAACGTGCGTTATGGGAAACCTGGGACTGATCCCCCCCCCCCCCAATCCCCCGGAACCTTCCCGGGAGAAAGTGTCTAACGTCCATCCCTAGAAGTCAAGTGACCAATGGTGATGCAGCGCGATGGTTTTGTGCAGCGGAGATTCTGCGAAGTTGCAAGGTAATAAAAGGTAGATAGGTGGACGGCTTGTTGACTGCGAGGAAGCGGGAACATCTTTTCAGCTGCCGAAGAGTCGGTTTAAAGAAAGAAGAAAATGAAGACCGAAACGACCAGGTAAGGAACGGCTACATTTTACTTAATACACTTTTATCCTAGGAGATGTAGCTGCAGTGATTTTTAATATTTTACTCTCGAATTAACGGAGGAGTGTAGTAGGCAACATCTTTTTCATTCTGCAGGGGGAAGATCTTCAAAGAATTCTCAATATGCATAGCAGCATGTGCATTTCGAGTAATGTTCTTATTTAAATTCTTTCTAAATAGCTGCCGAGATTTCAATTTTTTTTTTTTTGAAAAGCTAAGGAACCTGGATGGGAGAATGTGAAACAACCGTGCTACGAGAGTAAGCTAATCGATAACAAGTATGGCCGACTAGAGAGTTGAGCAAGAATTAGTGATGTCGCTGTTGGCCTAGTTTTCGTCAAAGTAGCGTTTTCTGCTGTGTTTGCAACGTGGAAATAATTCTATCGCAATCATTTTCTCTAATACGAGAGAAGAATATCGGATTATGCATTCGGCATGCGTAAAGCATATACAATGAATTATAAACTTATTTTAAGAATAACTATGTATTTAATAATATAATTTAATGATGTATTTATGCCTTAACTGGCATAGTGGTTAGGCAGCTAGCGACCGTTCCAGCAAGGCAAACTTTGTGTGTTGTGTTAGCTCTAACTAAGGCAGTGGTCAGCGGTGACTTCGGTCTTAGTAGGGCATGTCCTTGTATGAGAAGGTCTGTATTAAGCTAGGACTAGCTTCTAGGATTCTTCTCTGTCCCATTTGTCGCAAATAAAAAAAAAACATCAATCAAAAAAAATTTAGACAATGTATAACTTTAGCGCCCTATAACTTGTATACAGTGTGTATAAATTTATTTCTTGTGTTTTTTCAGCAAACATTTTGTTTCAAGAAAGCTGATAAACACAAGGTTTAAATCTGTTTAATAAAATAAAAATACTCCCTCAAGCAGCTGCTTGCCACAGAGGTCTGACAGAAGCCTGTCAGTTTATGCCATAGTAGAAGGTCTGAGAGGATGGCAGGACCTCAGCAGAAAAAACGACATACATCCATGCCTTACCCGGGGCTCGAACCCAGGTCCCTTAGATCAGTAGCCAAGCGCGCTAACCACTCTGCCATGGGACGACAAAATCTGTTTTATTAGGAAACGAAAATTTTTGAATGAAGTATAGTAATGGGGTAGCTTTTTTAAATTTCTTTTATCATTTTTTTTCTAACTTGGATTCACAGAAGCTTCGCTTATTGAAAATTAAAAAAAAATCCCTTCTTGAAACAATCTGTTTTATGTTGTGATATGATGTTCTACTACAAATGGCAAAATTTTCTGCAGCCCTTTGTTCAGTCATTTGAAAATATTCCATGGGACAGATGAGACAATTACATTTATGGCTGATATTTTTTAATTTCTGGTCATGTATTGAGTCACCGGGATTTTTCCAGTAATGCTAATTAATTCTGGCCCGATTTCAACAATCATTTCAGTTATGTGAAACTTACTATTTTTGACAAAATATTTACAAATCATTTGACGAAATTCGCACCCATTGCGATGATTGTCGAAATTATTGAACATTTTACAGCAGCAATAGAAAGGTTAGTGTTCACCCAGTAATTGAAAAAGGACGGATTCTTTTTCTAGTTCAGGCATGTCAAACTCGTTAACCACCGAGGGCCATATTAAGTATTATATATTAAATCGCGGGCCGCAAAACAAAAAAAAAACAGATGAAAATTGTTATGTGCAAACTAGACTAGAACACAGTATTCGCTCACTGACTGCTAACGAATAGCTCCGACTCTACTGGCATTTCGTGACTCATTGCCATGCGCAAAGTACGTACATTTGAATGACCTCGAGACATGTGTATATGTTACCGCTAAAGCTCGAAAGCCGTTAATGTGCACATTACCTATCTAATCTGCAGATTAACTGATTTGCTCCGTTAACGTGCGGAATCAAGAGTTTTCCGCATTTTACCTAGGTAATGTGCACATTAACGGCTTCCGTATCGTTAAAGTTCAAAAGTTTGTTTCTCTCATAGTGGTGAATCTCTTGAATATGAATCTTCGTGTCACGTGATTCACTCGTCCGCATTATAAAAAACGCCCCGGATGAGCGGAGGCCAAGTGAGAACGAATCGGTAAAGTGATTCATTCTTGATAACGAATCACTAAAATGATTCGTTCTCACTTGGCCTGCTCATTTTGGGGGCGTTTTTTATAACTCGGACGACTGATTCATGTTGACAGAGGGATGACCCTGGTTTCAACTCTACTCTCGGATACTAGATAAATAACATTATGTTAATTTAAGCGTACAGAAACGTTCCTGTTGTTCCAGCAAAGATCTTATTTTCCCTTTAACGAGTGCCTAGTAGGTAATGTGCAGATTACCTAGGTAATTTGAGAAATGAAACAATTTTCCGCACGTTAACGGATCACCATAGTTAATCTGCACAATACCTAGATAATCTGTAGAATAACTGATTTCTGCACTTTAGCGGTAACATATACATGTCGGAGCACGATCGTAGAATTGCTCATATCATGAAATGCCACTATTTCATGAAATGATCGGGCATTTCATGATGTGAGCAATTCTACGATCGGGCTCCGACATCTACATTTATGCGCAATAGTTTCCCTTATATATAAATGGAAATGTTTTCTGAAATACGTTTATTTAATTCATGTACCGTGTACGTACTTAAAATTTTAATTAAAGAATCCAGTGTTGTCAAAAGTTAAATAAACTTATTGGTTATCAATCTTGGCGGACCGCAGAACAGTTCCTGGCGGGCCGCGTGTTTGACATGCCTGTTCTAGCTCGTCCTGTTTAGACTTGAAGTGACGTAACTGGTGTGACGCGAGTAGAGAGACGAACGAGAGGAACCTTCATGGTATCGACAAAAAATATCCACGGAGAAAACAATCCTTTTCAGCTCATAAGGGAACACTAAAACACTATTTTAATCAATAAAAAACTTTAATAAAATCCAATCCTTAACGTCAAATCCGACTGATCTTTCCAAGCCCATCGGTGTCACCTACTGACCGTAGGCAGGGCGGGGAGTTGTGTGGAGATAAATCTCAACTCTGACTCGGCTGGGACTCGAATCTGGGAACTATAGATTGCGAGTCTGGCGCGCTACCGACTGATTAAAATAGTGTTTTAGACTCGGTCGGTAGCGCGCCAGGCTCGTAATCTGTAGTTCCCAGGTTCGAGTCCTAGCTAGGTCAGCTTTGAGACTTATCTCCGCAAAACTCCCCGCCCTACCCACGGTCAGTAGGGGACACCGATGGCCTTGGAAAGGCCGCCGTCCTTCGAATGGGACGTTAAGCCGTGCACAGCGTATGGCTCCCCCGTATGCGGGAGAGCCATACCCTGTGCACGTTAAAGAACACGCTGGATGTCCTTGATGGGAGACTACCATCTGTCTCCCAACAGCTGTTCCAGTGGGTCTCCTCCCCCAAACTTCTCTGAGCCTTCAGGGTTTATGTGACCTGGCCATTTAGCATATGGTGTGCAAAAGAGTGCCGCTCAGAGGTAAACCCAACTTTAATAAAGTGCATTTTTCGGTATTGCTTACCATGTGAGAACTTTTATATATTTATGATTAATAAAAGAATTTTTTTATTTTTCATTTCAGTTCTATTTGTATGATTTTTATTTATTTAGATGAACCAAATTGTACTGATTTCCATAAATTAAGAAATAACCGTAAGATATGTGAATGGGAAGCTAACGTCAAAGTTTTACAACTTCTAAAATAATTTTCTTGTTTTGAAAATGTTGTTGTGGGTTGGGTTGTTTTACCTCTGAGCGGCACTTTTTTGCACACCATGGGCTAAATGGCCAGGTCACATCGACCCCGAAGGCTCAGAGAAGGTTGAGGGAGGGGACCCACTGGAACAAGCTGTTGGGAGACAGATGGTAGCCTCCCGTCAAGGCCATCCAGCGTGTTCTTTAACGTGCACAGGGTATCTCTCTCCCGCACACGGGGCCACGGCTTAACGTCCCATCCGACGGACGGCGGCCTTTCCAAGCCCATCGGTGTCCCCTACTGACCGTGGGCAGGGCGGGGAATTTTGCGGAGATAAATCTCAACGCTCACCCAACTGGGACTCGAACCTGGGAACTACAGATTACGAGCCTGGCGCGCTACCGACTGAGCCACCCCCGCCCCTTTGAAAATGTGATTGCAGATAAAGATCTCAATCAAATAAATCGATATCTCGATTTTCAACAATATTCGTTCAGCATTTAATGAGTTATGGAAGTTTGAATATTTAACAATAGCAATGCCAGCCACAAAAATTTACTTCAGAAGTCAATTAAAACTCGAGTATTGTACCAAAGTGTTTACACAAATTTCTAAAATAAAACTTATTTTATTAAAGAATTCTTTCACTATTCATCAGTTTCGTATATGTTTCTTAAGAATGACATTGCTGTTGTTAAATATTCAAATTTCCATAACTCAATTAAATAAAATAAAATAATAAATACCCCCTCAAGCAGCTGCTTGCCACAGAGGTCTGACAGGAGCCTGTCAGTTTATATGCCACAGTAGGAGATCTGAGAGGATGGCAGGACCTCAGCAGAAAAACGACACACACATCTATGCCTAATCCGGGGCTAATCGAGATATTGATATATTTAATTGGAATATTTATCTGCGATCACATTTTTCAAAACAAAAAAAAACTTATTTTAGGGATTATAGAGCTTCAACTTTTGCGAGGTTGTTACTTAATTTTTTTTTAAACCAATGAAATTTAGGATTGAAAGGTTTAAAACAATCTGGGACCTTCTAAAATATTTCCTCGATATTCCCACATTTTTTTTATCTGTACCAAGATCCCGTTATATGTCGTTTTGACATGGGTTGGGTTGTTTTACCTCTGAGCGGCACTTTTTTGCACACCATGGGCTAAATGGCCTGGTCACATAAACCCTGAAGGCTCAGAGAAGGTTGGGGGAGGGGAACCACTGGAACAGCTTTTAGGAAACAGATGGTGGCCTCCCGTCAAGGCCATCCAGCGTGTTCTTTAACGTGCACAGGGTATGTCTCTCTCGCACACGGTGCCACTGCTTAACGTCCCATCCGACGGACGGCGGCCTTTCCAAGCCCATCGGTGTCCCCTACTGACCGTGGGCAGGGCGGGGAATTTTTCGGCGATAAATCTCGACGCTGACCCAGCTGGGACTCGAACCTGGGAACTGCAGATTACGAGCCTGGCGCGCTACCGACTGAGCCACCCCCGCCCCATTTTGACATGCAATGATTCGTAAATAAATCGTTTACAAATTTCCTTTGTTGCGTCGCCAAATGTTCGTTGTTGGGTCGTTTTCTCATTGGCAAACGCAACTGAAGAGGCGAGTCAAGTAACAGCTTTTCTGCACTTTTGCAAAACGTAAAAATGTTGGGACAAAAGTGAAAAATGTACTTGAAGATCGCATAAATTATATGTCATATGACAGCTAAATATGTCATATGACAGAAAAAATTCCGCAGATTCTGGATCACTTCTTCTCCCACCCCCTCCCCAGCAAGTTGCTGAATTACTGAGTCGTCATCTCTTTCGAGAGAGTAAACACCTAAACTATCCTGAGGTGGGGGTGGCTCAGTCGGTAGCGCACCAGGATCGCAATCTGCAGTTCCCACGTTAGAGTCGCAGCTGAGTCAGCTTTGAGATTTATCTCGGCAAGACTCCCCATCCTGCCCACGGTCAGTAGGGAACATAGATGGGCTTGGAAAGACCACCGTCCGTCGGATGGGACGTTAAGCCCGTGGCCCCGGGAGTGCCATACCCTATGCACGTTAAAGAACACACTGGATGGCCTTAACGAGAAGCTACCATTTGTCTCCCAACAGCTGTTCCAGTGGGTTCCCTCCTACAACTTCTCTGAGACTTCGGGGTCCTTGTGGCCTGGCCATTTAGCCCATTTTGTGCAAAAAAAAATGCCGCTCGACGGTAAAACAATCCAACCTGATGTTTTGCTTCCTTTATAGACTTCCTCTATGTGTTTATTATATTAAAACTCTCTTGTCAGTTCACTGAGACAATCAGCTGCTTGAGAGGGAATTATTGCTAATAGATTATTGATTAATTATATAAATAATGGGTAAAGTTTAAGAAATATATAATTATTGAGAGTTTAAAATAATTATAATTACCATTTCCGCATCTAAAAGGTTAACAACTGTATGTTTTATAATTTTTGTATAAAAAGTGAACTTGAAAACCGAATTAAAATGGGGAGGGGGGAGGTTGACACAGCAGGTAGCGCCTGGTGTGTAATCTGCAGTTCCCAGGTTCGAGTCCCAACAATGTCAGGATTGAGATTTATCTCCGCTAAACCCCTATCTGACCGAAGGTCAGATAGGGGACGAAGATAGAAATGGAAATGCCGTCGTCCTCGAATGGTTCGTTAAGACATGGCTCCGTGTGTAGGAAAGAGAACCGTACCCTGTACACTTTAAAGGACTCGCTAGATGGCGTTGACGGAAGATTTCCATCTGTCTCCTAGCATATGCCCAGTGGGTCCCCTTCTCCCAACCTTCTCTGAACCCTTGGGATCCTAGTTGGGTTGGGTTGTTTTACCTCTGAGCGGCACTTTTTTGCACACCATGAGCTAAATGGCCAGGTCACATGGACCCCGAAGGCTCAGAGAATGTTGGGGGTCCCTGCTAACACGAAATTCTATGCAACATTATTTCAAAAATGTCCTTTTCCACTGCCAACGCTTGGAACTTTGGCTATTAATAATGTTGAAATAACATTAATGCTTACACTTGACACCTGGCTTGTTAGCTTAGAAAATAAATACCATCCTCTTGGTGCAGGATGGTCGTGGGACTAGCCTGGAAAGTGCCATATAGGCCAGAGTCTTCAATTACAGTCAACTACATTTCCTATAACTAATTCTCCTGTATGGTATAATGCTTAAAGCTACTAATAGATGATGATTATTTGACGCCGGTAGCTCAGCGGTCAAAGCACCTGACGCGTTATCAGGAGGTCGTGGGTTTAGATTCCACCAATCGAATGACAACTTTTCCTCTATATTTATTCAATTTCAAGAGTGTTTTTCAAATAACATTTTAAATAAAGTCTTTAACTAGTTTTTTTATCATTCTTATTCCAATTTATTTTTTTTTCAGACTGGACTCGAGACACAATCATTCCCACTCCAACGGAAGACCCAGACATTTGACAAGAGTAGAATATTTGTATCGCTTCATAAGGACACTCGCCCTTTTCTGCTTCTTCTTGGGGGGCCTTTCGATTTTTATAATGTACATCCAGTTCATAAAGAATCCTCCTGAGGATAAGAAAAAATATAGCCGGATATTTATCATTGCAGCTGCCTTCACGGGGATCGGGACTATGGGTGCTTTCACGGTGTTAGTGTTCGAACTCTGCCTATACTATTTACAAGAATTGAGGGAAACGTATAATCACGAAGATAAAGCTGAAGGGATTCGTCGTGTTTCTGCTCCTCCTGTTTAGGATTCTTACTTCTTATCAGGAGCTTTTAGAAAGTTTGTACCACATCTGTGTTCATTCCCATAAGAAGAGTAGTAATCACCCCACCCCCGCCCTGCCCAGGGTCAGTAGGGGACACCGATGGGCTTGGAAAGGCCGCCGTCCGTCGGATAGGACGTTAAGCCGTGGCCCCGTGTGCGGGAGAGCCATACCCTGTGCACGTTAAAGGACACGCTGGATGGCCTTGATGGGAGGCTACCATCTGTCTCCCAACAGCTGTTCCAGTGGGTCCCCTTCCCCAACCTTCTCTGAGCCTTCGGGGTCGATGTGACCTGGCCATTTAGCCCATGGTGTGCAAAAAAGTGCCGCTCACAGGTAAAACAACCGAACCCCACCCCCGTCCTGCCCACGGTCAGTAGGGGACACCGATGGGCTTGGAAAGGCCGCCGTCCGTCGGATGGGACGTTAAGCCGTGGCCCCGTGTGCGGGAGAGCCATACCCTGTGCACGTTAAAGGACACGCTGGATGGCCTTGACGGGAGGCTACCATCTGTCTCCCAACAGCTGTTCCAGTGGGTCCCCTCCCCCAACCTTCTCTGAGCCTTCGGGGTCCATGTGACCTGGCCATTTAGCCCATGGTGTGCAAAAAAGTGCCGCTCAGAGGTAAAACAACCCAACCCACCCCCGCTCTTAATAGAGACTTTTTATTAGAAATAATCTGTTCATAATAAATAGATAAAAAAAAGTATTACTATTAAAATTAATTTGCTCTTTCTAATATTTGTATAGAGGATACTACAAAATCTTCTTCATTTTTGCATAAGAAATAAGTATTCATTACGTGAATATAGTTTATCCTTTCATTCCTTTTACTCATAATCAGCTGTTTTGGAACTGTGTATCAATACTCGATATTTAACGTCACTTAGTTACACTCTGTGTTGTGGTTTTTGTCATTTTATTCCAAAAATTTATCTTCTTAAAAAAATAACATACTCCCCCTTTTTAGGAAGGTGGGCACAATATCTTCTCCCTCCCCACACAAAGTTAAAAAAAAAACATATTCCAATAGCTACCTGATATCTTAATGTAGGTTTTAATTTCAAGACTATATATAATGACCGAGTGGTTAGCACGCTTGGCTACTGATCTAAGGGACCTGCGTTCGAGACCCGGTAAGGCATGGACGTTTGTGTTGTTTTTCTGCTGAGGTCCTGCCATCTTCACAGACCTTCTACTATGGCATATAAACTGACAGGCTCCTGTCAGACTTCTGTGGCAAGCAGCTGCTTGAGGGGGTATTTATTTTATTTTTATTTAGTACAAATTTATTTTCTTTGCAAAAATAAAAACAATTATCAGCAAAAAAAGAGAGTAGTGGGCAGGTACATTTTAATTTGCATCCGTGTCGCCAAACACTGTTGAACGACCTTGCATCTTATATACTATATCTTCTTGTATATCGACGGCAAATTTAACCTTAAATTCCATAGGACAAAAGGTGATCTGTGGAAATGAGAGCTGTGACAAACTGATCGAGAAACTGATTCCGCTTATCGCTAAAACACTGTTTCCGTTTAGAACTCTTTTCATAAGAAACGAGTTCGGAATGATGAATTCTTCATTGTCATTATTCCTCCCCAAATGTTCTCAAGAAATTAATGAATGTGTTAACAATGTTTGTCAAAACGGGTTGTGGCCACGTAAAATATAAATATAATTCTGTCTGAAAATTAAGCAGTAAAGATTAACTATAGAATATTCTGAATGAAATGAGGAGAAATAAGACAATATAAACCTTTAGAGGACAGAAATGAATTCGACAAACTTGTTAAAATTTAAGATTGAAACATTGTAAGTTCACGAAGCTATCTGGCACGTGGTTAATGAATTCAAATTTCTATGCCATGAGGACACAAATAAGAGGGTACTCAGAAAATAAGTTTCCCTGTTAAATTTCTGCGGAGGGAAGGTAATTATAACGAAGACAATATACAGGAAATGTCCTCATAAATGTGTATTTTTTCCACATGGTCACCAGACCTTTTCAAACATTTATAAGATCAATCAGTTTATTGAATCCCTTCTGATAGAAGGATGCCTCCTGTTTCTGAAGCCACTTTCTGACTTCCTCTCTGATCACATCATCTGATGGAAAGAATCATCCTCGGAGATGCTTCTTCGGGTCTCCAAGCAAGTGAAAATCCGACATCACCAGGTTTGGACTGTATGGCAACGTCATCGATCATCGTCCGCTTCTGTCCTCACATACACCATCACAAGCTGTCGATGGATCTTGTATGCCCACTTAAATTGAATTACAGCTGGGATCTTAAGTTTCGTAATCACATGCACTCCTTTTACCATGTTCGTTCTGTATCTGAGAGCACGAGTATGTAATAGTGAAGTTGCATACCTGAAATGTGTGATGTAGCTGCTGCCATTTGGTGACATCATTTCGTGCTAACGTGTGGTTTCCCAGCCCCAGATGTTTGCTAGTCTGGCGGAAATAAACTAGGAACTATTCTTTTTGACTTATTCTCGTATTTGCACTCACGAAATGTAAAATTTCGATGTTTGAGAATCGGATGGTAAGATTTAATTTCTATATTTGTTTGTCAATAAAACATTATTTCACAGTGACTCATTCTCATTTAAATGACTGCAAGACCTTCAATAGACTGCTTATATGTATTATTGATAAAACATCATTTCAGCGGGATTTTTATCAGTTAAATGAATGCAAGAACTCCAATGGACATCTTGTTTCATCAATAAAACATCTTTTCGTCGTGATTCATTCTCAATTAAATAACTACTGTAATAGTCTGCCCAATGGTGTAGCTAAAGTGTACTGTGACTAAGAGCAAATTGCAAAATTCGCGCCCCCAAACCAAATTTAAAATGTTAATTTGTTATCACTGTGGCCCTTTTGATATGCTTCCAGGGTTCCTAATCCCCCCTATATATCCCTTATGTCCCTTATATATGGATGTTCCAATATTTTGATGGTTGGGGAAAGAACACTTGCTTGATTTGAAGAATCTTGCACCTTTCCTCTAAAATTTCAAAATTTTTTCAAAATCACACCCAACCTCGTCCTTGGAGTGGAATGGTGTGAACAAAGTCATAAAAAGGCATCCACCCGTTTTTTGAGAACATGAAATAATATCCAGAGCTCAATAACTTCAATATATTTTTTAATAAAAAATGTGTAAAGATCTCATTCAGATCTATCTAAATCTCGATTTTAAACAATACTTTTTCATTGGCTACTGATCTAAGGGATCTGGGTTCGAGCCCCAGATAAGGCATGGATATTTGTATCGTTTTTCTGCTGAGGTCCCACTATCCTCAGACCTTCTACTATGGTGTATAGACTGACAGGTCCTGTCAGACCACTGTAGCAAGCAGCTGCTTGAGGAGGTATTTATTATTTTTTATTCAAAGAGTTATGAAAGTTAGAATATTTAACAGGCTACAAAAATGATCCCAAAATTGATTTAAAGATTAGAGATCAGTATCGGATGCCATACTGATATCTTAACCTACTACTAAAGTAAACTATGATCTCTGATTTCTTAACCTGTTTTAATGTTTTAATTAAATTTTGGGATCAGTTTTTTGTAGCCTGTTAAAAAGTTCCGTTCAGAGGTAAAAGAACCAAAATCTTTAGCCTTGTGTTCCAAACAACTTGGTTTTTCTTTGTATATTATCAGCATTATTGTCCATATTGCCTTCACCTGATATTTTATGATACAATTTATGATACAATTGGCACTGATATTCACAAGATTATGTTGATAATATACAAAGAAAAACCGAATATCAGTGCCAATTGTATCATAAAATATCAGGTGAAGGCGATATGGGAAAATGCTCGCCCGGTGCTTCAGAAAAGTCAAATGTGATATCCGAATCAACTGTCCTTAGACAAATGCTTTGAACGGTGAACAAAACCATCAACTGATCATGATTAACAACTTCAACTTCTGTGGGTTGGGTTGGCTTGTTTTACCTCTGAGCGGCTCTTTTTTTGCGCACAATGGGCTAAATGGCCAGGTCACAAGGACCCCGAAGGCTCGGAGAAGGTTGGGGGAGGGGACCCACTGGAACAGCTGTTGGGAGACAGATGATAGCCTACCAAGGCCATCCAGCGTGTTCTTTAACATGCACAGGGTGTGGCTTTCCTACACACAGGGCCACGACTTAACGTCCTATCCGACGGACGGCGGCCTTTCCAAGTCCATCGGTGTCCCCTACTGACCGTGGGCAGGGCGGGGAGTTTTACGGAGATAAACTTCTGTGGGAAACACGTTCAATAATTCATTGTTTTAATTTTATTTTCATGCAAATACTATAAATATAATGCATAAATGATTAACCTCCTAATTAAAAAATAAATAAAATTGCATTCATCCTTTTTTTCTTTATTAATTGTTTTTATTGATAACAAATCGAAACAAATTAGCAATAAATAAATTCATTAAGAGAAGTGAAATTAGACCAACCTTTGGGAACACAAAATCCATCTATAATATTATGGTTATCTGTTATAACATAGTTACCAGGAGTAAAAATTCGAGTTTCGCCACCACTTTTTCAAACGCGACTCTCGCGTAAGTCTTTGATATCTGTACAGCCAAAGTCTGTTTTCCCAGAGCTGAAATACCTCGGAAAGCTTAAACAGTCGGCTCATTTCTTGCATCTCAATCTACACGATTCGAATTACGACTTCATAAAGGAGCGAAGAAGCAAACTTTCTGCGAAATCTCGTCGCCAGATCAACTGATGCAGTGTCAAAATGGTTGGCATCAAATCTGGATTCAAAGCTAACTCCAGGACTCTCACAAATGTCAATCATCCAAGAGCAGAAAGGCCCAGAGTATTTGGAAAATTTCAGTTTCCCATAGTGTCTGTAAATAGTAGTAAATGTAAATGTTATCCTCTGCGTTGGGGAGAGGTTAGCTCGGCCGATAGCGAGGCCAAGCCCGTAATCTTCAGTTCCCATGTAAGAATCCCCACTGTGCCAAAGTTTACATTTGTCTCCGTTAACCCCGCCGGGGCGGGGGTGGCTCAGTCGGTAGCGCGCCAGGCTCGTAAGCTGTAGTTCCCAGGTTCGAGTCCCAGCTGGGTCAGAGTTGAGATTTATCTCCGCAAAATTCCCCGCCCTGCCCACGGTCAGTAGGGGACACCGATGGGCTTGGAAAGGCCGCCGTCCGTCGGATGGGACGTTAAGCCGTGGCCCCGTGTGCGGGAGAGCCATACCCTGTGCACGTTAAAGAGCACTCTGGATGGCTTTGACGGGAGGCTACCATCTGTCTCCCAACAGCTGTTCCAGTGGGTCCCTCCCCCAACCTTCTCTGAGCCTTCGGGGTCCTTGTGACCTGGCCATTTAGCATATAGTGTGCAAAAAAGTGCCACTCAGAGGTAAAACAACCCAACACAACCCCGCCATGCCCTCAATGAGAAAGGGGGACACCATGATCGTGGAAAGTCATCGTCCGTTGGATGGGACATTAACCCATTGTGCAGGAGTTTAATACCCTCTGCACATTAAAGAACACATTGTATGGCCTTTACGTTGTTTGACCGATGAGCTGCACTTTTCTTTACACACAATAGGTTAAATGGTCAGTTCACAAGGACCCCGAGGGCTCATAAAACGTTGGGGGAGTACTGGACAGCTGTTAAAAGACAGATGGTAGCTTTCCATCAAAGCCATTCAACGCGTTCTTTAACGTGCATAGGGCATGGCTCTCTCCAGCACACGGATCACGGCTTAACGTCCCATCCGACGGACGATGATATTCCAAAGACAATCGTTGTCCACTACTGATAGAGGGCAGGACGGGGATTTTCCGAAGATAAATTCCAAGCGGGACTCGAATCTGGTAACTGCAGATTATGAATCTGGCGCGATGCAGACCAAGCTATTCCCATCGCGGCCTTGATAGGAGGCTATCATCCGCTTCCTTTTAGCTGTCCTGTGGTTCCTCTTCCTCGACCTTCTTGGGGTTCTTGTGATCTGGCCATTTAGCCCATTTTATGCACAAAAATACTGCTCAGAGGTAAAGCAACCTAACGTAAGCCACACCCTATGCACGCTAAAGAACAAGCTGGACGGCTTTGGCAGGAGGGTAGGGGGCGGGGGTGGCTCAGTCGGTAGCGCTCCAGGCTCGTAATCTGTAGTTCCCAGGTTCGAGTCCCAGCTGGGTCAGCGTTGAGATTTATCTCCGCAAAATTCCCCTCCTTGCTCACGATCAGTAGGGGACACCGATGGGCTTGAAAAGGTCGGCGTCCGTCGGATGGGACGTTAAGCCGTGGCCCCGTGTGCGGGAGAGCCATACCCTGTGCACGTTAAAGAACACGCTGGATGGTCTTGACGGGGGGCTACCATCTGTCTCCCAACAGCTGTTCCAGTGGGCCCCCTCCCCCAACCTTCTCTTAGCCTTCGGGGTCCATGCGACCTGGCCATTTAGCCCATGGTGTGCAAAAAAGTGACGCTCAGAGGTAAACCAACTCAACCCAACGCAAGAGGGTATCATTTATCTACTAACAGCTGTCCAATTGTACTATTTGTTGCCAGATGTTCAGCAACCACGGCAATCCCCGGTTCCGTCTCACGACACTACCAAGTTAACGGAAAGCCGTGACTATCTAGAGTCAGGGGCAAGAATACATCATATAGATGCATCTCATCCCCAACCTCACATGGCAGCAGTCCTGTAAAAGGAAAGCTAACCACCGGTAAAAACCTGAAATTTAATCTGTTCCCCGGTTAGCCATGAACAAGGATATGTAGATCCAAGTTCGCTCGGCACGGGGGTGGAGACATTTAGTGAGGCCCAGACTTTGAAAAGGGCTCGTGCCTACTAGGTGACCAAATCCGTTCAGCCGTGCCCTTGTACTGCTCCACACGAGAGCACCTGATGTTGAGGTCTTGACACCTTCCAACCAGTCAGCGATGTCTTCGACCTCGGTTGGTCTTGGCTCTGTCCAACCGGGGACCCAATCCGGTCAGCAAAGCCTTCGACCAGTTGCTGGGCCCGAAGCCCCCCCCCCCCCCCACCACGATAAAGTGGTCTCCTATCGGGGGGGGGGGGGGGTAATAGCTGTCCAGTAGGTCCCCTTTCCCCAGGCTTCTATGAACTGTTGGGGTCCTTGAAACCTGACCACTTAGCCTACTTTGTGGACAAATGTATCGCCGCTTGGTGCTAAACAACCCAAAAAGAGTTCTCTGAATAAGAGTTGTGGAAATCGATTTTCTGTTTAAGTTCAATTTCATCAGACAATGAAAAAATGATGATGATGAAAAAATGATGACTGATGAAAATTGCAGATCAACCCTGTTCAATTGTCTGATTTCAATTTCATCAAATATAGACGAAAAAACGCGCGAAATTGTGACAACTACTTAGGTAGAATTTCTCTAACATTAACGTAACATTTCTCTATACATACAATATTGTCACTTTTCTCAATTCCCCCCCCCACCACCACCACCACCACCAACACCACCACCAGGGGCGGGAGTGGCTCAGTCGGTAGCGCGCCAGGCTCGTAATCTTCAGTTCTCAGGTTCGAGTCCCAGCTGGGTCAGCGTTGAGATTTATCTCCGCAAAATTCCCCGCCCTGCCCACGGTCAGTAGGGGACACCGATGGGCTTGGAAAGGCCGCCGTCCGTCGGATGGGACGTTAAGCCGTGGCCCCGTGTGCGGGAGAGCCATACCCTGTGCACGTTAAAGAACACGCTGGATGGCCTTGACGGGAGGCTACCATCTGTCTCCCAACAGCTGTTCCAGTGGGTCCCCTCCCCCAACCTTCTCTGAGCCTTCGGGGTCCCTGTGACCTGGCCATTTAGCCCATGGTGTGCAAAAAAGTGCCGCTCAGGAGTAAAACAACCTCCTCCCCCACCCCCTACGATTTCGTTTACTTAAAAAATAAGATGTTGTCTTGAAACTTGGAACTTCTTGATTCCAATTCCTGAAGGAAACTAGTTATTTTTATGAGTGAGTGAGTCTCCACGTGAAGCGGACCAATTTTTGGCCTATATTATTTTTATGAGAGCCGTTAATATCAAGTAATATTTTCAAATACCAAATATTTATGCTAATCGACAACAGAAACACCGAACACCCCTGCGCAGCTGTTTATTTGCATCAGTAGAATGCACGAAAAGTTAGAGGGCTCTAACTTTCACTAATCGTTAAGTTGTAACCAACTCTCTAATGGGCTGAAACTTGAATGCGCCATTTGGTCTTAGGTTTTTAACTCCTTTTTATCGGAAATCAATGCTTAATTTTTGCAGCTGCTGATAAAGGTGAGTATTTATTATCAGGGTTGATCTGCAAGAAAAATCTTTTGAATTTGGATCCAGTAATCGTTTGCAATAAAGTTGCTTTTTTCTAAAACCCAAAACGCCAAACAAAGATTGTTTTATGTCGGAGGTTCCCAAAATGGGCTGCCTGGAGAGATTTTTCAGGTGGTCTATAGACCATTTCGCATCAACTGGTCATTTTTTAACGTCAAAGTAGGGGCGGGGGTGGCTCAGTCGGTAGCACGCCAGGCTCATTAACCTGCAGTTCCCAGGTTCGAGTCCCAGCTGGGTCAGCGTTGAGATTTATCTCCGCAAACTTCCCCGCCCTGCCCACGGTCAGTAGGAGACATCGATGGGCTTGGAAACGCCGCCGTCCGTCGGATGGGACGTTAAGCCGTTGCCCGTGTGCGTGAGAGACATACCCTGTGCACGTTAAAGAACACGCTGGATGGCCTTGACGGGAGACTACCATCTGTCTCCCAACAGCTGTTCCAGTGGGTCCCCTCCCCCAACCTTCTCTGAGCCTTCCGGGTCCATGTGAACTGGCCATTTAGCCCATGGTGTGCAAAAAAGTGCCGCTCAGAGGTAAAACAACCCAACGTCAAAGTAGACGTAAAGTAGCGTAAAAAATAATTGAATAAAGTGTTTCACGGTTTTTATCACTTTACTAATTGATCATTCATTGCGAAATAAAAATGTAAGTACAATCATTTAACAGGATATTTTCCTTTAAGTTTCGTAACGCTGGTTTAACCGGATTTAACCCACTTCCTCCCTCTACAAACCTACGAAACGCTTAGCTGGAATCGCCTCACTACCTCCACGTTCTGGGGCGGGGAGGCTCGTAATCTGCAGTTCCCAGGTTCGAGTCCCAGCTGGGTCAGCATTGAGATTTATCTCCGAAAAATTCCCGCCCTGCCCACGAGCAGTATGGGACACCGATGGGCTTCGAAAATCCGCCGTCCATCGGACAGGACGTTAAGCCGTGTGCTCTGTGTGCGGGAGAGCCATACCCTGTACACGTTAAAGAACACACTGGATGGCCTTGATGGGAGGCTACCATCTGTCTCCCAACAGCCGTCCCCCAACCTTCTCTGAGCCTTCGGGGTCTTTGTGACCTGGCCATTTAGTCCATGGTGTGCAAAAAAAGTGCCGCTCAGAGGTAAAACAACCGTGTTCGTGTCCCCGTGTTCACAAGAGCCAAACACTGTGCTCGTAAAGAGAAAAATTCCCGCTTGATGACCTTTACAAAACGCGTCTGTCTCTTGGCAGCTGATCGATCCACAACTTTCTCTGAGCCCTTGGGATCCTTGTAACCTGCCCGGTTAGTCCATTGTGTGAGCAAAAGTACTGCTCATAGGTAAAATAACCCAAATGCCCCCTAAATGACATATAAATGTTAAAGATATGAAAAAAAATTCTTCTAGAGGTATTACCTATTCGATGACCTTAAAACATTATTCATAGTACGTATTGTTTAATGAGGGGGGGGGGGGGTTGGATTGGATTGTTTTACCTCTGAGCGGCACTTTTTTGCACACCATGGGCTAAATGGCCAGGCCACAAGGACCCCGAAGGCTCAGAAGGTTGGGGGAGGGGACCCACTGTAACAGCTGTTGGGAGACAGATGGTAGCCTCCCATCAAGGCCATTCAGCGTGTTCTTTAACGCGCACGGGTATAACTTAACGTCCCATCCGACGGACGGCGGCCTTTACAAGCCCATCGGTGTCCCCTACTGACCGTGGGCAGGGCGGGGAATTTTGCGGAGATCGAACCCCGGGTAAGGCATGGATGTTCGTATTGTTTTTCTGCTGAGGTCCTGCCATCCTCTCAGACCGTCTACTCTGGCATATAATCTGACAGGCTCCTGTCAGACCTCTGTGGCAAGTAGCTGCTTGAGGGGGTATTTATTTATTTTTTATAAATCTCAACGCTGACCCAGCTGGGACTCGAACCTGGGAACTACAGATTACGAGCCTGGCACGCTACCGACTGAGCCACCCCCGCCCCATGGGGGGTGTCAATGAAGATGCTTAAGTGCCCTGTAAACTTTGGGAACCTGTGTTCATAAGTTCATTATGTGTTTTATAAATATCCAATAGCACTAATTGCTCTCAACTTCTAAACTTACCCGATCTAAATATCTCCAGAACTAAAAAAAAATACCCCCTCAAGCAGCTGCTTGCCACAGAGGTCTGACAGGAGCCTGTCAGTTTTTACGCCATAGTAAAAGGTCAGTGAGTATGGCGGGACATCCAGGCAATGCGCCAGGCTCGTAATCTGCAGTTCCCAGGTTCGAGTCCCAGCTGGGTCAGCGTTGAGATTTATTTCCCCCAAAATTCCCCGCCCTGATCACGGTCAGTAGGGGACACCGATGGACTTGGAAAAGCCGCCGTCCGTCGGATGGGACGTTGCGGATCAAATGTATAAGATCTCTATACATCTGTATTTTGTGAGATGAGATGATGAATAAATATATTATATTATTAAAAAAAAGTCGTGGCCCCGTGTGCGGGACAGCCATACCTTGTGCACGTTAAAGAACACACTGGATGGTCTTGACGGGAGGCTACATTCTGTTTCCCAACAGCTGTTCGAGTGGGTTCCTCCCCCAACCTTCTCTGAGCCTTCGGGGTCCGTGTGACCTTGCCATTTAGCCCATGTCTGCTATAAAATGCCGCTCAGAGGTAAAAAAAACAACCCAACACATCATTAGTTTTTGGTGAAAATTTAAAGAAGTAATCAAATTCTAAAATCGTTTGGTAAACCATTAGTGAAATAATAAGTAAAAAACTATGTTTTCAACTTTTGGACTATTCTTCTAACAAACATCTGTTATTAAGTATTCAGCATCTATAACTATAAGCATTTAATTAATATTTCATAATTTAAAAGTTTAAGTGTTACTTTTAAATCTTTTAAGTCTTATTTTAAGGGAGTGGATAGCCTGGTTTATCTCGTATAATGAATTCTCATGATTGGAATCTCTTGCTTTTCTGTGAGCGGCACTTTTTTTACACACAATGGGGCAAATGGTGATTAGGGGCCAACATTAAAGCCAGTCATGTATCGATCATTCACAAACGATGGGAGTAAAAGTACCCTCGTTCAGAACACTTGGGAAATTCTCGGCCCATCTTGATATGGCAGAATCTGCACCTTTTTAATAATCTTACTATGTTTATTCCTCAAATATTGTGTGGCTAAAATTTCATTCTCCTATAAAACCCATGTGGCCTTGAACTACTTCCGTCAGTCACGAGGGGCGGGGGTGGCTCAGTCGGTAGCGCGCCAGGCTCGTAATCTGTAGTTCCCAGGTTCGAGTCCCAGCTGGGTCAGCGTTGAGATTTATCTCCGCAAAATTCCCCGCCCTGTCCACGGTCAGTAGGGGACACTGATGGGCTTGGAAAGGCCGCCGTCCGTCGGATGGGACGTTAAGCCGTGGCCCCGTGTGCGGGAGAGCCATACCCTGTGCACGTTACAGGACACGCTGGATGGCCTTGACGGGAGGCTACCATCTGTCTCCCAACAGCTGTTCCAGTGGGTCCACTCCCCCAACCTTCTCTGAGCCTTCGGGGTCTATGTGACCTGGCCATTTAGCCCATGGTGTGCAAAAAAGTGCCGCTCGGAGGTAAAACAACCCAACCCAACCTAATGCTACTTTTTTTTAATCTTAATATCTCCAGCATAAATCGTAATACTTCTATTTTACATGAGAAGTACATAGCTGAATTATTTAGGCCATGCTGATACATTAAGTATAATTACAAATTCAGATTTCGATTTAACTCTAAACATTTACGGGGGGGGGGGGGGGGGGGGGTTTAAGTGTCTACGATCAGTAGAGGTGGTTTTGAGATCATTGAGTCTGATTTTCGGGTACGCCCGTAGAAAATGCATAAGCGGTTATAACCTTCCTCTTTTATGGTCTTAACTCCTTACCCTACTCGATTGCGGTACTCAAGATTTCTATACTAAAGGATTTCTCGTGGATTCGAGAAACTGTTTGGAACAGCTTTGTCTTAAAAGCCACACAGAAATCCATGCTCGTAATCTGCATTTCCCAGGTTCGAGGGGGCGAGGGTGGCTCAGTCGGTAGCGCGCCAGGCTCGTAATCTGTAATTCCCAGGTTCGAGTCCCAGCTGGGTCAGCGTTGAGATTTATCTCCGCAAAATTCCCCGCCATGCCCACGGCCAGTAGGGGACACCGATGGGCTTGGAAAGCCCGCCGTCCGTCGGATGGGACGTTAAGCCGTGGCCCCGTGTGCGGGAGAGCCATACCCTGTGCACGTTAAAGAACACGTTGGATGGCCTTGACGGGAGGCTACCATCTGTCTGCCAACAGCTGTTCTAGTGGGTTCCCTCCCCCAACCTTCTCTGAGCCTTCGGGGTCCATGTGACCTGGCCATTTAGCCCATGGTGTGCAAAAAAGTGCCGCTCAGAGGTAAAACAATCCAACAACCCAACCCAGGTTCGAGTCTCGCCTGGGCCAGCGATGCGATTTATCTCCGCTAAACCGCCACCCTACCCTTGAGTACAAAGGGTCACCAACCCTTGTACTTAGAAAGACCACCGCCCGTCGAATGGGATTTTAAGCCATGGTTCCGTGTACAGGACGGCCATACCGCTAAAAATAGGTTGGATGGCCTCGACGGGAATCTTCCATCTGTCTCCAACAGTTTCCAGTGAATCCCCTTCTTCCAACCTTCTCTGAGCCTTTGGGGTACTTGTGACCTGGCCATTAGCGTGCAAAAAGAAGCCGCTTAGAGCAAACTAGGTTGGGTTGTTTCACCTCTGAGCGGCAACTTTTTTGCATAAAATGGTCAGGTCACATGGACCCCGAAAGCTCAGAGAAAGTTGGGGACAGCTGTTAGGAGACGGATAGTAACCTCCCGTCAAGGCCAACCAGCGTGTTCTTTAACGTGCGCAGGGTATGACTCTCCTGCACCTCTAGAAGAATTTTTTTTCATATCTTTAACATTTATATGTCGTTTAGGGGGCATTTGGGTTATTTTACCTATGAGCAGTACTTTTGCTCACACAATGGACTAACCGGGCAGGTTAGTCCATTGTGTGAGCAAGGGCTCAGAGAAAGTTGTGGATCGATCAGCTGCCAAGAGACAGACGCGTTTTGTAAAGATCATCAAGCGGGAATTTTTCTCTTTACGAGTACAGTGTTTGGCTCTTGTGAACACGGGGACACGAACACGGTTGTTTTACCTCTGAGCGGCACTTTTTTTGCACACCATGGGCTAAATGGCTAGGTCACAAAGACCCCGAAGGCTCGGAGAAGGTTGGGAACGGCTGTTGGGAGATAGATGGTAGCCTCCCATCAAGGCCATCCAGTGTGTTCTTTAACGTGTACAGGGTATGGCTCTCCCGCACACAGAGCACACGGCTTAACGTCCTGTCCGATGGACGGCGGATTTTCGAAGCCCATCGGTGTCCCATACTGCTCGTGGGCAGGGCGGGAAATTTTTCGGAGATAAATCTCAATGCTGACCCAGCTGGGACTCGAACCTGGGAACTGCAGATTACGAGCCTCCCTGCCCCAGAACGTGGAGGTAGTGAGGCGATTCCAGCTAAGCGTTTCGTAGGTTTGTAGAGGGAGGAAGTGGGTTAAATCCGGTTAAACCAGTGTTACGAAACTTAAAGGAAAATATCCTGTTAAATGATTGTACTTACATTTTTATTTCACAATGAATGATCAATTAGTAAAGTGATAAAAACCGTGAAACACTTTATTCAATTATTTTTTACGCTACTTTACGTCTACTTTGACGTTGGGTTGTTTTACCTCTGAGCGGCACTTTTTTGCACACCATGGGCTAAATGGCCAGGTCACATGGACCCTGAAGGCTCAGAGAAGGTTGGGGGAGGGGACCCACTGGAACAGCTGTTGGGAGACAGATGGTAGTCTCCCGTCAAGGCCATCCAGCGTGTTCTTTAACGTGCACAGGGTATGGCTCTCCCGCACACGGGGCCATGGCTTAACGTCCCATCCGACGGACGGCCGCCTTTCCAAGCCCATCGGTATCCCATACTGACCGTGGGCGGGCGGGGAATTTTGCGGAGATAAATCTCAACGCTGACCCAGCTGGGACTCGAACCTGAGAACTACAGATTACGAGCCTGGCGCGCTACCGACTGAGCCACCCCCGCCCCACAAACTGGAGCGTGTACAATGATTAAAGTCATACGCTCCAGTTATGAGGCCACCTCCCCTGTTGAAGATTTCGCTTGCTCCCAAAAGTTTTCTTTGTGTTTGTGCTGTTGTGTTATTTCCTTCTTTTTTTTGTGAACACTATTGTGCGACGATAATTTTCTCTCATTTGCATGAATTTAAAGAAATCCAAATTCGTTTTCTCTAAAACTCATTTAGGTAATTTTGGCCTAAACTTTCAGACAACAGTTTCTTATTTTGTAATCTTTAAAAGTATATTTTTTTTCCTACAAGGTTGGACTTTGAAGACTTTGATTCGTAGACATTGAGGAAATGATTCATCGATGCAATCAATTAGCAAGAGCTACACTGATTTTAGGACTCGGGTTATTAGTAATTGGTGCACTTGTGACTTGCATCTACATCATCATCATGGAATCTTCCACAAATCATTTCCATAACATCGCATCAATGGCTTCGGGAATTGCTTTAATCTTTATGGGCTGCTTTCTGCACATAGCACGCCATCTACTGCAACAGAAATTAACTAGGGAGAGAAGTTTTCCCGATATTAACCAACTAGAACATCTCCGTCGAAATTACGTCCCGGTGGACGACACTCCTTCACACGCAGTAGGGAGGACTCCTCTCTTGCCCAGAGGAAAAGGTTGTTGTTCACTTTTAGGACCAGGACGTTGGGAAATTGAAGCATGATGTCCATTCAAGGTGAATAAAAGCAGCATTATTTTTTTTCACAGGACAAGAATTACCCAAACTTAGTCTGGAAAAAAAATTGATAAGGAGTTGCTTAAATCTGACAAACTGCTGCAAGAAATGCTTTTATTGCATTTATAGCGACTGTTATCGCAGTGATTTTCTATATGTATATAATTGAAACCTTGAAAATGTAACTTAGGCTTAATTAAAGCCAGTATTTTTATTATGTTCTTTGCTTATTTTTATTTCTTAAAAAAGATTGTAGCAATCTGTTTGGACAATGAAGGGACTACAATGGCACTGTTGGGAATAAGGAACATGACATCTGGCAGTAGCGTTTTGAAATTTAATAGCGATGTGAATTATTACGGCTCGCACATTTGATCTATATAATAATAATAAAAGATCTGCGGTGGTTGTCATACTGGTCGGGAAATGGTGATAGACGCTTCGAATTATGACTGTTTTTCGGTTGTTATCCGAGTTGCAGTGGTGCTTCCAAAAGTGGGCCAAAAGTTCACCATGTTATTTCTACGGGGAAAGGACTCGCTTACAACTCCATTGCTGCCAATATTCTGAAGTTTAAACGCGATTTCATTCATCATAATTGTTGGGTTGTTTTAACTCTGAACGGTACATTTTTGCACACATTGGGCTAAATGGCCAAGCCACAAAGACCCTGATGGCTCAAAGAAGGTTGGGGGAGGGGATCCACTGAAACAGCTCTTTGGAGACAGATGGTAGCCTCCCGTCAAGGCCATCTAGTGTGTTCTTTAACGTGCACAAGGTATAGCTCTTCCGCACACGGAGCCACGACTTAACGGCCCATCCGACGGACGACGGCCTTTCCAAGCCCATCGGTGTCCCCTGCTGACCGTGGGCAGGGAGGGGAGTTTTGCGGAGATAAATCTCGGCGATGGCCCAACTGGGACTCGAACCTGGGAACTGCAGATTACGAGCCTGGCGCGCTACTGACTGAGCCCCCCCCCCCCCCCCCCCGCCTCATCGGTCATTTAACCCATTGTATGCAAAAATAGTGCCGCTCAGAGGTAAAAACTCGCCCTTAATTTGGAAATTATTTCACATTCACATTCCAGACCTGAGTCCCATTGAACATGCTTGGGATGCACTGGGAAGACGTCTGGCAAACCGTCCAATGCCTCCCACAACACTTCTTGAGCTGGAAGTTGCCCTGGAGCAAGAGTGGCAGAGGATCCCACAAGAACTGCTGGACATTCTGATCCTGTCCATGCTCCTATCGCTGTCAGTGTGTTTTGGCAGTCTTGGGTGACCATACACCCTACTGAACAGCAATGGGTGCCACTCTCGTAGAGTTTGACATGCTTCTATTCACCCCCACCAATATGTCACTTGTTACTCAATTACAATTGAGTTTGCATCTCATTTGCATAATCGAACAACTCTTTGACTTGCCGTTTGCTTTTCTGATGTTCTTGTTTAATAAAAAAAATTCAGAATTTTTTTTATCGCTTCATATTCATTTTGAAATATCCCCTAATTTTTGTGAGCAGTGTATTATTCGTTTAACCTTAAATGCTAAAACAAGTACAGATATTTGAAAACTTCTGTCGTATATTTCGCTCTTATGATTATTTCATTCTCTTATAGCAAAAGACTATGAAATACGCGACTTAACAACCGCAAATACGTTTCGAATTTGTTGCTCTGAATATAAAGATTTCGCTCTCTATTCTCAACTGGTGCGGGGGTGGCTCAGTCGGTAGCGCGGCAGGCTCGTAATCTGTAGTTCCCAGGTTCGAGTCCCAGCTGGGTCAGCGTTGAGATTTATCTCCGCAAAATTTCCCCTCCCTGCCCACGGTCAGTAGGGGACACCGATGGGCTTGGAAAGGCCGCCGTCCGTCGTATGGGACGTTAAACCGTAGCCCTGTGTGCGGGAGAGCTATACCCTGTGCACGTTAAAGAACACGCTGGATGGCCTTGACGGGAGGTTACCATCTGTCTCCCAACAGCTGTTCCAGTGGGTCCCCTCCCCCAACCTTCTCTGAGCCTTCGGGGTCCTTGTGGCCTGGCCATTTAGCCCATGGTGTGCAAAAAAGTGCCGCTCAGAGGTAAAACAATCCAATCCTATTCTCAACAATAATTGTTCGGTATTTAGAGAAAGTAATAACCGTTATACTAAGATTTATTAACACATGTAACAGTATTTTTTTTTTAGCAGTTCCCTACTAATTATGTTAATTTTCTTTAATTTTGAATTCTTCAGTAGGAGCTAACTTGCCGAATGTTTTTGGGGGTGGCTCAGTCGGTAGCGCGCCAGGCTCATAATCTGCAGTTCCCAGGTTCGAGTCCCAGTTGGGCCATCGCTGAGATTTTTCTCCGCAAAATTCCCCGCCCTGCCCACGGTCAGTAGGGGACACCGATGGGCTTGAAAAGGCCGCCGTCGGTCGAATGGGACGTTATGTCGTGGCTCCGTGTGCAGGAGAGCCATACCTTGTGCACGTTAAAGAACATGCTGGATGGCCTTAACGGGAGGCTACCATCTGTCTCCCAACAGCTGTTCCAGTGGGTCCCTTCCCCCAACCTTCTCCACGTGACCTGGCCATTTAGCCCATGGTGTGTAAAAAAAAGTGCCGCTCAGAGGAAAAACAATCCAACCCAAAGCCCAATGTTTCAGCTTCCATAACTCTTGAACCATTGAGCGTGCATTTTTGGGAATTAAGATTTAAATAGATTTGAGATAGCTGAACTATCTGCAGTTACCGCTTTTCCAAAAAAAAAAAGACTAGCTGAGAAAGTTACGGATTTCTTTATCCAGTTACTATTGACATAATATGGAACTGTGTGGAAAGTTCAGTGTAGATTTATATTTTTCTGGTCTCAGTTTCGATTTATTCAAGTTTTAAACTGGCGATAACCCACCCTTGTCAGGGACATACCAAGGGGTAGGTAACCCTGGCTGAAAATTTAAGTTTGAAAATTGAATTTTTTTTTTTTTTTTTCAAAATATTGCACGGTGTTCAGCAGATAACGGAATACATACCATTGGTCGCCGGGCATGCAATCCAATACGATGGAGCCGATTTCGTATTGTCTGGGTGCATATCCGTCGGATGGAACGAAAGCTGTGGTCCCTTGTGTGGGAGAGTCCTACCCTGTGCAGGTTAAAGTAACACGCTATATGGCCTTGACGGGAGGCTACCACCTGTCTCCCAACAGCCGTTCCAGTGAGTCCCCACCCCCAACCTTCTCTGAGCCTTCGGGGTCCCTGTGACCTGGGGGGCGGGGATGGCTCAGTCGGTAGCGCGCCAGGCTCGCAATCTGTAGTTCCCAGGTTCGAGTCCCAGCTGGGTCAGCGTTGAGATTTATCTCCGCAAAAATTCCCCGTCCTGCCCACGGTCAGTAGGGGACACCGATGGGCTTGGAAATGCCGCCGTCCGTCGGATGGGACGTTAGGCCGTGGCCCCGTCTGTGGGAGAGCCATACCCTGTGCACGTTAAAGAACACGCTGGATGGCCTTGACGGGAGGCTACCATCTGTCTGCCAACAGCTGTTCCAGTGGGTCCCCTCCCCCAACCTTCTCTGAGCCTTCGGGGTCCATGTGGCCTGGCCATTTAGCCCATGGTGTGCAAAAAAGTGCCGCTCAGAGGTAAAACAACCCAACCCTGTGACCTGGTCATTTAGCCCATGGTGTGCAAAAACAGCCGCTCAGAGATAAAAATTCATGCTAGAGGGTTAAAGTATAGCTAATACAATTGATCTACGACGACGACCACCTATCCTCTATCCCCTGGAGAAAATTCGTACCTGGGAAGAGAGCGGGGTCAAAGGACCAATAGCGATGCAGCGAAATGGGTCGTGTTGGCTCGTGCCGTGCCGCAAGACTTTGCTGAAGTTGCGAGGTAATAAAAGGTATATCTGCGGATGTCTTGTTGACTGCACAAGGAGCAGGAAGGTCTTGTGAGCTTGTCAAGGAACGGTTCCAAAAGAAAAGATAAAAATGAATCCAGAAACGATCAGGTAAGGACCATTTGCATTTGCTAATAAACTTTACTTTTGGATAAACCGCAATGGGACAGGATTTTGTTTTTATTTTTAATACTTGCAAATCAACGGAGCCGTGTATTAATGAAGTCTGAATTCTTTAGATATCTTCATAGCTGTAATTTCTTTATATAAACAAATTCTTCTTGAGACATGTATCTGAATAATTTGTGCGTTGATGCTGGGAAATGAGCGTTATTTTTGAAAAGAAATCTGATCTGAGAATATAGGAACTGTCGTGGTACGAGGTTCTGGGAAAGGAATCGATAAAAGCATGGCCGACAACAACGGGAGGAGGGGATGTGACGCTGATCTTGGTCACGTGATTGTTGGGTTTTCATGATGGTAACGACTGCTACGTTTAAATGCCGTAAATCAACATCTTTGGCACGAGGGAATAAAATTTAGATAATTGGATTGTGTTTTCGGTATGAGAGAAAATTAAACCGATTCGCTGTTTATTCGCTTAAAGAGAACATTTTTATGATGGAATTATGATTCTTAGACATTGGATAACTTTTAAGAGATATGCTCCTTTCACTAGGTACAAATTGTATATTTTTGTTTTTAAACGAAATGATGTTATCTACTTATAAACACTGGTAAAATATGCACAATATGAAGAATGTGAAATAATTTCCAAACTAAGGGTGAGTTTTTACCTCTGAGCACTTTTTTGCACACAATGGGTTAAATGACCGATGAGCTGGGGGGGGGGGGGGGCTCAGTCGGTAGCGCGCCAGGCTCGTAATCTGTAGTTCCCAGGTTCGAGTCCCAGCTGGGTCAGCGTTGAGATTTATCTCTGCAAAATTCCCCGCCCTGCCCACTGTCAGTAGGGGACACCGATGGGCTTGGAAAGGCCGCCGTCCGTCGGATGGGACGTTAAGCCGTGGCCCCGTGTGCGGGAGAGCCATACCCTGTGCACGTTAAAGAACACGCTGGATGGCCTTGACGGGAGGCTACCATCTGTCTCCCAACAGCTGTCCCAGTGGGTCCCCTCCCCCAACCTTCTCTGAGCCTTCGGGGTCCATGTGACCTGGCCATTTAGCCCATGGTGTGCAAAAAAGTGCCGCTCAGAGGTAAAACAACCCAACAAGAATCTCGCATTACTTCACGAATATTCAGCTTGAAATTGTTAAATATATCTTGTAGTGTTTTTCTCCCCTCTCCAACTCCGACAGCCTTCGGTTTACGGAGGGGGGGGGGGGAAGTAGTAGTGAAGGGGTTTATAACTAAAGTTTCATTTCTTACCAAATTTTAAAAAAAATTCTTAAAAAAGCTAAAGATGATCAAGAGCATGTAATTAATACTCTACCTACTTGCAGTAATATTTAAATTGGAAACAGGTAGTTTAAAAATTTTTAACGGTGGTTTATGTAGTTACAATTTACAGTCATTGGGAAGGATGGGTGTTGACTCAGTCAGTATCGCCCAGGCTCGTAATCTGATGCTCCCAAATTCGAGTCCCAACTATGCATCTTGTAAGAAATTTCTCGGCTAACCTCTACCATTGTACTCAATAAGTAAAGGAACACCGATGGACTAAAACACGTTGCTGTCCGTCGGATGGGACGTTAAGCCGTACTCCGTATGCAGGAAAGCTTTTGGGTTGTTTTACCTCTGAGCGGCACATTTTTGCACACAATGGGCTAAATGGCCAGGTCACAAGGACCCCTAAGTCTCAGAGAAGGTTGGGGGAGGGGACCCACTGGAACAGATGGTAGTCTCCCTTCAAGGCCATCCAGCGTGTTCTTTAAAGTGCACATGGTATGGCTCTCCGGCACACGGAACCACGGCTTAACGTCCCATCCGACGGACGTGCAAGAGAGCCATACCCCGTACACTGACGGGGAAACTTGTAAGGGAGTGCTTCTAAGCCAGTGGATCCCTTCCTCAGCTTTCTCTAAGCATTTGGGGGGCGGGGGGGGCTCAGCCGGTAGCGCGCCAGGCTCGTAATCTGTAGTTCCCAGGTTCGAGTCCCAGCTGGGTCAGCGTTGAGATTTATCTCCGCAAAATTCCCCGCCCTGCCCACGGTCAGTAGGGGACACCGATGGGCTTGGAAAGGCCGCCGTCCGTCGGATGGGACGTTAAGCCGTGGCCCCGTGTGCGGGATAGCCATACCCTGTGCACGTTAAAGAACACACTGGATGGCCTTGACGGGAGGCTACCATCTGTCTCCCAACAGCTGTTCCAGTGGGTCCCCTCCCCCAACCTTCTCTGAGCCTGCGGGGTCCATGTGACCTGGCCATTTAGCCCATGGTGTGCAAAAAAGTGCCGCTCAGAGGTAAAACAACCCAAAACAACAACTCTAAGCATTTGTGACCTGGCCTTTTAGCATGTTGTGTGAAAAGTGTCGCTCCGAGTCAAAGTAACAGCTATGAGTAATCAGTTTTACAGTTATTTCTAATGACTTGATCGAAAATATGTATGCCAACTTAATAATGTCAATCAATAATCGTTTGCAGTTTCTTGTTACATGAGACCTTCAAATGGAAACGGGGATCACGTAACATGTTCTTTTCACTCAGAAGTGACGAAAAATAATGTGCTTTAGGGAATAACGGATGAATTAATGATTTTCTCTAGAATTCAAGTTTTACCTCGCATAGTTAACCACTTCGGTGATGTGTTCTTTTTCTCGAAATACCGTTTGACAAATTAAACTCTTTTTTTTTTTCATTGCATCTTTCAAACCATCCAATAATGTCCTTAGCCCGGCGTTTTTTTCTAACAGCAATTTTTTTATCATGTAATATGTATTCATTTTTTTTTTGGTGTTATCATTGGAAAAAGATTATATTAGTTTATTAGAATATTTTAATAAAACTTTATTAGAAATTGCGTACATTAAACTTATTATAAAGAAACTATTATGATAAAAACATCAAAGTGTCCAAAACCAAATGTAAAATAAAAAACACTGAAAATTGTACCTGCTATACTGCTCTGATTTTTCGCTTTGTCAATTTAAAAATGTAAAATAAATCATCCCTCCAGCAGCTGCTTGCCACAGAAGTCTGACAGGAACCTGTTTGTGCAATACTATGGCGTATAAACTAACAAACTCAAACAATAACCCTTCCAATGAAAATGGGGACGGGGTGGCTCAGGCAGTAGCGCAACAGGCTCATAATCTGCAGTTCCCAGGTTCGAGTCCCAGCTGGGTCAGCGTCGAGACTTATCTCCGCAAAACTCCCCGCCCTGCCCGCGGTCAGTAGGGGACACCGATGGATTGGAAAGGCCGCCGTTCGTCGGACGGGACGTTAAGCCGTGGCCCCTATGCGGAAGAGCCATACCCTGTGCACGTTAAAGAACACGCTGGATGGCTTTGACGAGAGACTACCATCTGTCTCCCAACATCTGTTCCAGTGGGTCCTCTCCCCTAACCTTCTGAGCCCTCGGGGTCCTTTGCATACCATAAGTGCAAAGGACTTCGAGGGCTCATTAGCCCATGGTGCGCAAAAAAGTGCCGCTCAGAGGTAAAACAGCGCAACCCAATCCAATGTGAATAAATGGCATAGAAAAGTTACAGTATGTTCTGTCATCTAGCGGGGAGCTTCTAAACAAAGAAAAAAAAAACACTGATTTGAGAATTGAATATAGCGTTCGCTGTTTCGCCCCTCTGGTCCATCAGCTAGGCTTGGATACTATAGTTTTGAAACGAAATGGTAGCCAGAACTCGTCAGCTCCACAATTAATTCAAAATCGTTTGGTTCACTGAGCGATTGTTTTTTTACTTTTGCCGGGACAACCATAAAGCATTCTAATTTGCATAAAAGTGTAAACATGAATGTTCGCAGCAAATGGGACGGGGTGACTCAGTGGGTAACGCGCCAGGCTCGTAATCCTAGCTGGGGCATCTTTGAGATTTATCTCCGCAAAACTCCCCACCCTACCCTTGGTCAGTAGGGGCCACCTTTGGGCTTGGAAAGGCCGCCGTCCGTTGGAGGGGCATTAAGCCGTGACGCCGTATGGAGAAGAGCCATACTCTGTGCACATTAAACACGCTGTGTCGCCTTGACTGTTTTACCTCTGAGCGGCACTTTTTTGCACACCATGGGCTAAATGGCCAGGTCACATGGACCCCGAAGGCTCAGAGAAGGTTGGGGGAGGGGACCCACTGGAACAACTGTTGGGAGACAGATGGTAGTCTCCCGTCAAGGCCATTCAGTGTGTTCTTTAACGTGCATAGGGGTATCGCTCTCCCGAACACGGTGCTACGGCTTAACGTCCCATCCGACTGACGATGGCCTTTCCAAGCCCATCAGTGTCCCCTACTGACTGTGGGCAGGGCGGAGAAAATTGAGGAGATAAATATCAACGCTGACTCAGCTGGGACTCGAACCTGGGAACTACAGATTACGAGCCTGGCGCGCTACCGACTGAGCCACTCCCGCCCCTAGAGGATGAAGAGATACTCTTTTTCATAGAGGCTGAACATTTTCATTTATCGACTACCCACCCCCCATTGACATTGGTAATTCGAACTAATGGATGATTAGAAAATGCAAACAGTAATATATTGTTAGTATTTATACAGCATAAAATGAATTTTTCTTTTATTCCTTAAAACGTTGCATTTTGCCACCCCCTCTAAGAAAAAGGGACATTGCAATCTTTTAATCACTCTACCACCGAAAGTTCAGATTTTTATCAGAAACAGCTCAATGGCAATATTCGTTTAAAGTTCCCCATTTCTCATTTAGTGCCCTGTATAATAGATATTCAAATTACCTAAAGATATAAGAGTTTATTTTATATTAATTGCCTGGACGAGTCATCCTTGGCACAAAATATTAAAGACATGATTTTTAATTTTCGATTTGCTAATTATGTTTTATTTCCTTCTTAGTTGTATTATTTGATTTCATTATTTTGATCTTCTTCACATCTAAAATCTTTTTTAAAAAATTTTGTACAATAAATTTGTAGTTAGGTGATGAATAAAATTATTATTAGTAGTAGTAGTACTACTTATCTAACTTCAAGGAATCGGAAAGCTTAGATCCATTTTTCCTTTTTCCTAAATATTCATTAATAATCTGTTAAAATGCTTTCCAGAAAAGAGATTTTTTTTTTTTAGCAGCTGAAGGCTGATAAGAATCTTTGACTTCATAGCTCGGCTCGCAAAGCCGAGGAAGCAGCTAGACAACGTAATAGCAGAGAGTTGTACCAGATAGTTAACTTTTTTTGTTGGAAGAAACTAAAACAGGTACATGGGATTGAAGAATAAACATAGTAAGGTCATTGAAGGTGAGGATTCTCTCATGGCTAAGTGGGCTGAGCATTTCAGAGATGTTCCAAACATTGTGGGTAGTTCTACTACCATTTTTGGTAATTATAATAGATGAATAACTGGCCGTAACGTTGGCCCTATATCACAGTCTGAATTATTTTGGCTCTTTTTAAAGTACATAAATTTCCAGGATAGATGAAATTACTACTGAAATGCTTAGAGCTGGGAATATTTCTGTTACTCCATGGTTGACTGAAATTTAGAATATCTTTTTATGATAAAGGCATTGTTCCTAAGGATTTTACCAGAGCTATTATTATCCCTAGTTTTAAAAAGGATGATTGCAGTTCTTGTGATAAATATAAGGGTATTAGCATACTTTCTGTTCCAGGTAAAGTTGTTTGCATGATTGTGCTTAATAGAATTAATAATCTGGTTGATGGGCAATTGCGTGTTGAGTATGTGGTTTCAAAAGTACTAGAGGGTGTATTGTCAGGTTTTTTCATTTAGACGTATTCTTGAGAAATATTTAGAGTTTAAGAAACCTTTGGTTAGGTTAGGATGGGTTAGTTATAGACACTCGGAGCTGCCACACTGCCCCATTTTCAGCAGGGTTCGGTGTACTGTGTGTTGTGACACATTCTCCCGTCACCAGCATTCAAATTATGGTCGAGTTACGCCACAGATATCCCTTTGTGGATTTCAAAACGGCTTTTGACCCTGTTGATCGTCATAATTTGTGGTTGATTGTGAGATCGCATGGCATACCAGACAAGTTAGTTAACATAATGAAAGCTCTCTTTAATAACACGGAGTCGTGTGTGAGAGTTGGTAAGGCTTGTAGCAATTGGTTTAGCATTACTTCTGTTGTTCGACAAGGGTGCATTTTGTCTCCTTTTCCCTTAGTTTGGTTATTGGTTATGTTATACGGAATTCACTGCAAGGGGAAGATTCCGGGCCTAAGTGGTCTAGAGATCTGTAAATTTCTGATTTTTATGTTAATGATTTGGTCCTTTTGACAAATGATGTTGATGAGATGAACTCTTTCGTTAGAGCTGTTTCTGAAATTGATAGTAGGGTAGGTTTGGTGATGAACAGAGAGAAAGTAAAGTGAAGAAATTGGTCAGTAAGGTTTTGGTTCAGTTATTTTGAATGGTTGCACCCTTAAGCAAGTGCCTTCGTTTCATTATCTCGGTAGATATGTAACTGATGCTGGTGATGTGCGGCATCAGAAAAACAGAAGAATAGGTACTGCTACTGGGACTTTTAAGAATCTTTGGAGAGTGTGGAGAAACGGGCATATATACCTAAAGTGGAAAATTAGGCTGTATAATAGTTTCACTCTAGTGTTAATTATGGTAGTGAAACACGTACCATTTGTAAACAAGATAGCAGAAAACGTAATGCCTCTGATTCTAGATATTTACGCAGTAACTTGGCCATTAGGTAGTTTAACCTTTTAAGTAATGATAAAGGAACCTCCTTTGAGCAGCATGTTGTGCAGAGGAAGACTGAGTTGGTTTGCCCATGTTGCCCATATGAATAATTATAGATCAGCGAATTGGATTATGAACAAATGCTTATGTGCCTAAAGGCTTCAGAAACAGGGGGATACCTAGGATGCGGTTGGCAGGCAATATCAAACAGGACCTCGTTAGAAGATGACTCGTGGCCATCAACTCATAAACAAAGAGAAAACACAAAGGAAGATTTTCCCTCAACATAAGCCCACCAGTGCATCAAGTTCGGAATTCATAATAACTTTCAATCAGTATAAGTGGTCAGCACCAGCACCCGGTGAAGTTGACCATTCCTCAGCAGGATAGAAAGAATGTGAAAAAGTAGCTTAGCAATCCAGATCAATAGACTGCACTGATCTGGCATCACTTCCTTTACTTTCTCTTCTATATGAGAGTATCTCTTTTAAAAGGTACTAGGGGCGTGCATTGCGAAAGTTGAATAGAGTTTGACTTTAGGTGTTAAGCCTGACCAGCGCTGTGCAGGTCACATGTAATTGGTGCATAGCTCTCTTTACAGTATATACACTGAAGAGCCGCCATGATCACCTACTTAATATGATGTTGGTCCTCCACGTGCCGCCAAAACAGCTCTTACCCAGCGAGGCATGGATGCTAAAAGATTTCTAAAGGTGTTTTGTGGTATCTGGTACCAACACGTTACCAGTAGATCCTTTAACTCTTGTAAGTTACGTGGTTGAGCTACAGCAGATCGGATATGCTGTTCCAACACAAACCACAGATGCTCGATTGGATTGATGTCTGGGGAATTTGGAGGACAGGGCAAGACTTGGAAATCTTCCTCATGTTCCGCAAACCATTCTCGAACAATCTGGGCAGTATGGCATGGCGCATTATCCTGCTGAAAGAAGGCACTACTAGAGGGATATACCATTGCCATGAAAGGATGTACCTGGTCTGCAATGAGGTTTAGGAAGGTGGTAGACGTCATAGTTTCTTACACATGAATGACTGGACCCAGAGTTTCCGAAAAGAACATTGCCCAAAGCATCACACTTCCTCCACCAACTTGTTTTCATCCCACGGTGCATTCTGGTGACAACACTTACAAAAGTAAACGACGCACACATACCCGGCAGTCCACATGGTGCAACAGGAAACGAGATTCAACGGACCAGACAACTTTCTTCCAATCATTAAAAGTCCAGTTTTGATGCTTGTGTGCTCATTGTAGACACTTTCGACAGTGAACCAAGGTTAGCATGGGACTCGGAGCAGCCTGCTGCCACAGTGCTCCATTTTCAGCAGGGTTCGATGTACTGTGTGTTGTGACACATTACTCCTGTCACCAGCATTCAAATTATGGGCGAGTTGCGCCACAGCATCCCTTCTATTGCATCATACCATGAGGAATAGCCTTCGCTTACCTCTAGCATCGATGAGCCGTGGTCAGCACACACCTTGCCGGCGGTTCGTGGTTTTTCCGTCCTCGGACCACTTTTTGAAGGTACAGTCGCTCAAAAAAGTATCCGAACACTACGGTCGATTACAGAATTCAGAAAAAATATCTGGCAACGATTTTTTTAAAAATTAGTGATCTGGCAACCTTCGTGTCACCGTAGTGTTCGGATACTTTTTTGAGCGACTGTAGGTGGTCATATTATTTTGATATTAGATCGTGTGGGCTCACTCACGGAAATATTGAGCGTGTGCAGTTGCTGTACACGCTCCAGATATTTTTCCTGAATTCTGTAATCACGTGACACGAAGGTTGCCAGATCACTAATTTCTAAAAAAATCGTTGCCAGATATTTTTTCTGAATTCTGTAATCAATCATAATGTTCGGATACTTTTTTGAGCGACTGTACTAACTACGGCTGACCTTGATCAACCCACAAGCCTTGCGTCTCTGAAATGCTCTGACCTAGTCGTCTGGCCATTACAATTTGGTCTTTGTCAAACTCACTTAGGTCCGCTGCCATTCCCATTCGAAGAACAAGAATAACACTGATTAACAGAGCTCAGTATCAGATGTTATTTATTCCGTTTCAAGACCTTCACACGCGCCGTCGTTTACCTGCAACTGCTTCGATTTGCATAAAGACACGCTGGTCATAATGTTCTGGCTCTTCGGTGTACTTAGCTGCCCTTTACCGATTAGTCTTGTAACTGAACATTTTTTTAAAGAGCTTAAAATGATAATTTTTTTCAACAATTTCTGTAGCAAGCCCGGATGTAGGGGAAAAGGTGTGGGCAAGAGACTGGAAATTCATTGCAGTATAACATTTTCTTCACTATTCTAAAGATCTTTTAAAAATTTCTTGAAAAATACATGAAATACACATAAGTTTAATAATTTTTACCTCCATTACCCGGGGCGGGGGTGGCTCAGTCGGTAGCGCGCCAGGCTCGTAATCTGTAGTTCCCAGGTTCGAGTCCCAGCTGGGTCAGCGTTGAGATCTATCTCCGCAAAATTCCCCGCCCTGCCCACGGTCAGTAGGGGACACCGATGGGCTTGGAAAGGCCGCCGTCCGTCGGATGGGACGTTAAGCCGTGGTCCCCGTATGCGGAGAGCCATACCCTGTGCACGTTAAAGAACACGCTAGATGGCCTTGACGGGAGGCTACCATCTGTCTCCCAACAGCTGTTCCAGTGGGTCCCCTCCCCCAACCTTCTCTGAGCCTTCGGGGTCCATGTGACCTGGCCATTTAGCCCATGGTGTGCAAAAAAGTGCCGCTCAGAGGTAAAACAACCCAACCCTTCATTACCCTTGCTAGCATTCTCAAGATGGGGAACTACTTACCCCCAGTCCTAGTTTCAGTCCTGTTTTGTAGTAATTAAACTCTCTCATCAACAGTTACCAGCGCTGCAGAGTTGCCAAGACGTTCGTAAGCGTGCTGTGAAAGAAAGGCATGCGTTATCGACCGCTGTATATGTTCCCGCTCTAGTCCATGATTAGTCAGGACACGGCTATTACTTATATAAGATAACTGGAAGATAAGCTACTAACATTGTAATCTGATATCAAATGATGCATGCTGATACCTTCAGAATGAGGCCGTAACCCGTGTGGATTGGACAGGAAAATCCTCAAACTTCAGTCCTTTAGAGATACATGGGATACCCTAGTAAGGATGACTGCCAGTATATTCCCCTCCCCCCTCCCAGAAGGTCCTCTTGGAAATGGAAGTTGGATAGTCTTCTTCTTAGTACGAGGGTTGGGTTCTTTTACCTTTGATGGCACTTTTTTGCAAACAATAGGTTAAATGGCCAGGTCACAAGGACCCCGAGGGCTCAGAGAAGATTGGAAGGCGACCCACTAGACAACTCTCATGAGACAGATGGTAGCCTCTCGGCAAGGCCATCCAGCATGTTCTTTAATGTGCATAGGGTATAGCTCTCTGTCACACAGGACCACAGCTTAACATCCTTTCTGATGGATGGTAGCCTTTCCAAGCCCATCGGTGTTCGCCACTGGCCGAGGGCAGGTGAGGAGGAGGTTGACGACGATAAATCTCAAACTGGGCCAGGTGGGACTCTAACATGAGAACTGCAGATTAAGAGCCTAGAGCGCTACCCACTGAGCCACCCCCGATCCCTTTTTAACATTAGGATTCGGTATGAATCCTATTCTCCGACTAGGAGAAATCATACATCATTTTAAGGTATATTTCCATCACTCTTGGTGTATCTCTTTTTTTATTATGCAACTCAAGAACTCATTAACATAATTCTTTCAGATAGGATTGGGTTGTATGGTTGGTTCTTCTCTGAGCGACACTTTTTTTGCACACAATGGGCTAAATGGCTAGGTCACAAGTAACCCAAGGGCTCAGACAAGGTTTGAAGAAGAGAACACACGGGATAACTGTTAGGAGACAAATGGAACTATCCTGCCAGAGCCATTCATCTTGTTTTTTAACGGAACAGGTATAACTCTCCTATAACGGAATCGCGGCTTAACGTCTCACCCGACAGACAGCGGCCTTTCCAGCCCATCGGCGTCCCATTTCTGATCGAGGGAAAGGCGGGGAGTTGTACGGAGATAAATCTCAACGCTGGTCCAGGTAGGACTCAAACCTGGAAACTGCAGGTTATGAGCCAGGAGTGCTACCGATTCAGCCACCCCCACCTCCGCCCTCTTTCAAGGTTGGGTTGTTTCACCTCTGAGCGGCACTTTTTTGCACACCATGGGCTAAATGGCCAGGTCACATGGACCCCGAAGGCTCAGAGAAGGTTGGGGGAGGGGACCCACTGGAACAGCTGTTGGGAGACAGATGGTAGCTTCCCGTCAAGGCCATCTAGCATGTTCTTTAACGTGCACAAGGTATGGCTCTCCCGCACACGGGACCACGGCTTAACATCTCATCCGACGGGCGGCGACCTTTCCAAACCCATCGGTGTCCCCTACTGACCGTGGGCAGGGCGGGGAATTTTGCGGAGATAAATCTCAACGCTGACCCAGCTGGACCTCTTTCAGAAAGGACCTGTTCAGTTTCGGTCCATTTTTATATCCTAGGTAAGGCATGGATGTTCGTGTTGTTTTCTGCTGAGGTCCTGCCATCCTCTCAGATCTTCTACTATGGCATATAAACTGACAGGCTCCTGTCAGACCTCTGTGGCAAGCAGCTGCTTGAGGGGGTATTTACTTTTTTTATTATATAAAATATGTTAAATTTTTCACTTATTCATGTATTTGCAATGATCCTTAATATTAAGCACGAATGTGTTTATTACTCTAACTAGATTTTTCATCATTTTTTTCTTATATTTCTTTTCAGATTGAACTCGTATGGAAACGTACCGTTCACTTGCCCAACTAGATGTCTGACGACATTTTCTAATTTATTTGATGATGGAAGAAAATTCGGATTAATTATAATGCTTTTCGGAGGCACTACATTTTATATAGCCTATCCCCTCTATTTGATGAATCCTCCTGATGATGAGGATGTAGCAACACAGATCTTTTTTGCTGTTTCAGCTGTTATCATTGCGTTTGGCATTGTAGGCAGCATCTTTCTTTTGGCGAAAGACTTCTTCAAAGAAGATGGCAGAAGCCAGAGAGTAAACAGACAAGATAAAACTGAAGAGACTCCTTCTCCTCTTGTTTGACTCTATCTGCTTAAACAATTGATGGTAAAATGTTCATTCTGAAGGAAAACTAAAAAAGAGTTTCTCTAACGTGTCGTGATATTGTGTAGTCTGTGTAAAGATATGTGACCCAAAGTTAAAATACTGTTTCTGCTCATCATTAAAACATTTTGTTTCCATTTAGAACACTCTCAATGAGAAGAGATTTAGAAGCTGTTGAATATTGTTGAGTTATTACATATATATAGTATATATTACATATTGAATATATTGCTATTGTCAATTCTTAACTACTGTTAAAAAATAAATGTTTTAATTATAATGTTTCAATTAATGATGTTACATTCAGAATGATGTGAAAGACTCATTATCATTATCCTCAAGCAGTCATGGGATACGGAGGTCCAACCAGATTTTACAATTTAGTCTCCACACACATCTGTGCTGCATTTGACCACTGTAGACCTGGGGCGGGGGTGGCTCAGTCGGTAGCGCGCCAGGCTCGTAATCTGTAGTTCCCAGGTTCGAGTCCCAGCTCAGTCAGCGTTGAGATTTATCTCCGCAAAATTCCCCGCCCTGCCCACGGGCAGTAGGGGACACCGATGGGCTTGGAAAGGCCGCCGTCCGTCGGATGGGACGTTAAGCCGTGGCTCTGTGTGCGGGAGAGCCATACCCTGTGCAGGTTAAAGAACACGCTGGATGGCCTTGACGGGAGGCTACCATCTGTCTCCCAACAGCTGTTCCAGTGGGTCCCCTCCCCCCAACCTTCTCTGAGCCTTCGGGGTCCCTGTGACCTGGCCATTTAGCCCATGGTGTGCAAAAAAGTGCCGCTCGGAGGTAAAACAACCCAACCCAACCACTGTAGACCAATTCTAAACGTGGTCCTGCTCGACATTGCCTTCCCATCTCATCCTAGGTCTCTCCTTCTTTCTGAGGTCTTTGGGCATGATGTTCATAACTCTAGTCGCCAATCTATACTTATGAACACGAGCAACGTGGCCAAAACAATGGAGTCTCTCTCCGCACAATATGATGCTTAATGAAGGTGCGGACTCCTTTTGTCTAACCTCATCATTACCAAAAAGTTCACCGATGAGCGGAAAGGCCGCCGTCCGTCGGATGGGACGTTAAGCCGTGGCTCCGTTTGAGGGAGAGCCATACTCTGTGCACGTTAAAGAACAAACTGGATTGCCTTGACAGAAGACTACCATGTCTCCTAACAGCTGTTCCAGTGGTCCCCTCCCCCAACCTCCTCTGAACCTTCGAGGTCCTTGTGCCGTGGCCATTTAGCCCATTGTGAGCAAAAAAGAGCTGATCAGAGGTTGTGTTGTGTTGTTTTACCTCTGAGCGGCACTTTTTTGCACACCAATGGTCAGGTCACATGGACCCCGAAGATTGAGGGAGGGGACTCACTGGAACGGCTGTTGGGAGACAGATGGTAGCCTCCCATCAAGGCCATCCAGCGTGTTCTTTAACGCGCCCAGGGTATGGCTCTCCCGCATACGGGGGCCACGGCTTTAAGTCATATCCGACGGACAGCGGCCTTTCCAAGCCCATCGGTGTCCCCTACTGACTGTGGGCAGGGCAGCTAGTTTTGCGGAGATATATCTCAACGCTGATCTAGCTGGGACTCGAACCTGCGAACTGCAGATTACGAGTCTGACGCGCTACCAACTGAGCCACACACACACACCAAACTAAAGAGGAAAGAAGACAAAATGCACCCTTGTCGAACACCAGAAGCAATGCTAAACCAATTGCTAGAAGCCTTTAAAACTCTCCCACATGACTGTTATTAAAAAGAGTTTTCATTATATTAACAACTTGTCTGGTATGCCATACGATCTCAAAATTCAACACAAATTATGACGGTCAACAGAGTCAAAGGCCTTTTTGAAATCCACAAAGATAGTTGCCAAAGGTTTTTTTGAACTCTAAACATTTCTCAAGAATGTGCCTAAATGAAAAAAAACCTGACAATACATCCTCTAGTACTTTTGAAACCACATACTCAACACGCAGTCCAAGATGTAACCTTGTATAACTTTTATGAAAAAGAACAATTACTATATATGCTTAACAAAAACCTCAGTGGAGATTTGATTCCTAAATTCCAATGTTGGATTTCAACAACTCCAATCATTATTGATAAAATTCCTGGAATTGATTTTAAAAAGCAATTTGATCCAACTATTATAAAAATATTATCAGAGAATTATATCAATAAAAAATATAATAACTTTGTTCAAATCTATACAGATGGATCATTAAATTCTGATAAAACCATTATTTCTGGAGCAATATACTGCCCAATTGAAAAATACGAACAACAATTTAAATTTAAGATTAATGAACCTGTTTTTCTAGCAGAACTTCTAGCAGTTATATTTGCAATAAATTGGTCCCTGAAATTTAGTAATAAACATATAGTCATTTTCACTGATTGTAAAAGTACTCTAGACATCTTTCAACAAAACCCATTTAAAAATAACTTCCCCATTTTTTTTAAATGATATTTATTCACTGACATATGATCACCTAAATAGAAATAATATAATTTTACAATGGCTACCCTCTCATGTGAATATAAAACATAACGAATATGTAGATTTATTAGCTAAAAATGCAAAACATCTTAATAATACAATCACTGCCCCTTTTCATTTTATATTACACAAAAAATCAAATATATCTAAAATATTAATTGAAACACAGAATTGGCATAACAATAAAGCAATTAATATACATCGATATCAAATATCAAATAAAATTGAGAAATTTTCAAACTATGGTTTAAGTAAAAGAGAAAAAATCGTAATACTCAGAATAAAAGCTAACTTAGCTCTCACGAACTCAACTTTATATAAATTTAAAAAAATTGATTCTTCAAACTGCAATAAATGTAATGTAAAACAAACCATAGAACACATAATATTTAACTGTAAAAATTACGAACCAGAAAGAAAATCTTATTTTAATAAACTAAAAGCATACAATATTTATAACTTTAAAATATCTTAGAACTTACCAGTAAGAATCTTAAACCTACCCTATATAAATTATTAATTCAATTTCTTAGAAATATTAATATTTTAGATAAATTGCAAAAAAATAAAAATACCTATATAAATGAAAAATAATTATATAGAGAAAAAAATGATAAAAAAAAGTGGAAAAAATACAATAAAATAGAAAATATATAATACATAAAAAAGAGAAATTTTCTTTTCACTAAAATTTCGTCTGAATGAGTCTAATCTATCAAGTTATTAGATGTAGGAATTTTCATTTGTGGATTTGGATTGGATTGGATTGCAGGTGATTTGCAAATGCTTGAGGTTCGATGTATATTTGGGAGTGAAAGAAATCCTTCTAATGGCTTATTAATAACTAATAATTAACTGAAAAAATAAGCCCGTATTTCAGAAAAAATGTGTTTAATAAATATTAGATAAAATTATAAAAATATTAAAACAGAGCACAATATTTCAAATTCTTTCGAGTTCATTTTGTTGTTCTAAATGCAGTTATCCGCAATTATGAGAAAACACTCCTTTTATTTCCCAAAGTAACTTCTCTTTGCATCCTACTCTATAAACTTCTTGATCTCCATGACTGAAAACTTATTTAATTCCAGTTTTCTATGCAGCACTCTAGTAATGTTGTTTTTTTTTCTAAGTGAATACCATTATTGAATTTTCAAATCAGGTTTCTGTTACCATTTTCTCGAGTAGTTTTTTTCACTCATGTCAGTCATCAATGATGCAGTAACGTCAGGTCTTTATTACCGACTAGGCCTATCAGGTCCGGGCCGAAAGCCCCTTATTCTTAGGGGCTCTAAATTCTATGGATCATAAATTGTTTTCATCAATCATCGTCTTGGAAAAATATTTGAATCAGTGTAATTGGTTTTGTTTGGCTTTTTTTTTTTCATTTTCTGTGTTTTTTTTTTAACTTCAACCCTTAACTAAATTTTAAAACCTATTCAGACTGATCTAGTTTAGAATAGTCCCGAACATTTGGTATAATGATGTAAAAGTGTAGAGAACTATGTAATGCCACAAGATGAAGAGAAGCAAAGAAGAGAGAACAACGGACCTCTTGGGAGTCCCCATGAGCACACTGTGCCCAGGGCCCCTTAAAACCTAAGCATGCCTGATTAAAATATGCCCATGTCCTGAAGATCTTATTATATCTGTAATTTTATCCGTGTTAACACCCTTTTATTTTCGCGGAACGTTTATAAATGCAGATATCCGCATCCGCTCAGAGCCCTTTAGCTACAGAACGAATAAACAGACGACTTTGGGCTCAGGCTCTCATAATTTAAATTAATTGTGTTTGTGTGAAAGAAATAAGTAGAATATAAAAATTTCTTTTGAATTTAATTTCAATCTTTTCGTCAGTTTTTAAAAATTTAAAACAAGCAATATTCAGCCTTTCGTTATTTTTAGGTAATCTTTCTTTCATTTAATGAATTGGCCTTAGTGTCTCCAGTGATATTAATTTCAAGAATCAAAATTCAAGCGAAGAATGATTGATTTCTAATAGTGAATTCTAGCATTTTCCAAATACTTTCCACGACCTATTACAACAGTGGTTCCCATCTGCCATTTTCCGGCAGGGTCCCCCTTTTTTGGATTAAATGCCCCTTTTTGTTTTTCTATATCTGTGTTAATATATAAAGTATTCGATATCTTATTTAATCTATTAATAAAAATTCAAGAAAACATACTCACAAATTTAAATCCTAAGAGCTAAAAAGGAAATACAGAGATACATATCTACGAATAAAATAATAAAGTCATGAATTTTTATAATATAAATTACGGCAGTGTTTCCCAACATTTTAGGGGCGAGGATGGCTCAGTGGGTAGCGGGCCAGGCTCGTAAATCTGCTAGTTTCCATGTTCGAGTACCACCTAGGTCAGCGTTCAGATTTATCTCCGCAACAACTTCGTGCCCTGCCCACAGTCAGTAGGGGATAACGGTGGGCTTGGAAGGCCACCATCCGTCGGATGGTACATTAAGCTGTGGCCCCATGTGCATGAGAGCTGTGACCTTGTGCACGTTAAAGAACACGCTGGATGGCCTTGACGGGAAGCTGCCATCTGTCCCCCAAAAGCCCCTCCCCCAACCTTCTCTGAGCCTTCGGGGTCCTTGTGACCTTGCCATTTAGCCCATTGTGTCTAAAAAACAGAGTTCCGCTCATAGGTAAAACAATCCTACCCAACTCCACACGCAGTGGGGGAGAGTAATGTGAGTGAATTCGCATGACGCAGACGGATTGTGGAATTTGTTCCCTATTGCCTTATATCCCAAAAAGAAAATCCACAAATTAGGGAGAGCAATAAGAAAAGGAGGAAAAAGTCTTGGAACAAGACAATATAGAGAAACGTCGGGAAGAAGACAAGAAGAACTTGAGGAGTGTTTTTGACAGAAACAATGTCATTCCGAGTCCAAGGTTCATAGGCGAAATGGGCATTTTTTCTGAAGGAGAGAAACATACGACGTTGTTCAGTATCATACTGATGGCAGCGAATAACGAAATGAGAGACAGTGTCAATATGCTTGCAAAAAGGAGAGTAGGTATTGTGTGATTGACGGCACATGAATAGATAGGCATTTATTAATGCAACGTTCCCTTGAAAGCAAGTGATGAGGATTTCCAAATTACCTGGGTGAAGGTGAAAATCCCTTGTGGTGGGAATTTGCAGAGATGAGAGAAATTTATACCATAAGTTGACAAGTTCCATTCATTACAGAGAGATTGGCGGATGTGACGCATGGGGTGAGTGAGTGAGTGTGTCCACGTGAAGCGGGCCAAATCTGGGATTTATGGCCATTTCGCCTTTTATCTCTAAGTAAAGAAATGACAAATCAAAAAACATGGCTAATGAGGAAAAAACGCAGAAAATCGTCTAGAGCAATAGTTTTCAACCTTTTATGCTTCACGCACCCCCTGGAAATATGTATGTAACTGGCGTACCCCTTGTATCGATAGATAAAACTATAGCAATAGTATAACAATGGGAATAAAATAAAACACTGACTTTGTTACTAAATCTAGCGACTTTTGAGCTCTCACGGCGTACCCCAAAAATTTTTACTGCGTATCCCACGTTGAGAACCCTTAGTCTAGAGGCAGTTTCCAGAGAAAGGACAAGAACGGCATTTTGGAAAGCAAGGATGTCACTAAGAGACCAGGGATCATGGGAAGAATAATGATTTTGTTTTCTATAGGAAAGATACATACGCTGTCGTTCCAGTTCATAATGACTGCATTGAATAATGTAAGGAACAGTTGATTCAATGTTTCGGCAGAATGAACGAAAAGGTGTCTCGACAAAGTTTACCACCTGAAAAGGAAGGCATTTAGAGGAGCGACCTCACCTCGAAGACCAGAAATGAGCATTTCTGAGGAATGTGAAGTATACATGAAAGTCCTTTTGGGTTGAAATCTCTGGAGATGTGATAACCGTGTGCCATAATTTGAAGAATCCCACTCAGATCCTAGAGTTCGGCGAATATATTTGGAAGCAGCTGCTAAAGCATCTTCTAAATAAAAAGGGAAAGGACTAGTTGCTTGAGGAATGGAAGTTCCAATTTTAGCTTGTCTGTCTGCCTCTTCGTTGATGTCGATTCCATGATGTCCAGGAACCCAGATAAATTGTATACTAGTAACAATTCTAGACGTTTCCATAATTTGATTATGGAGAGCTAGGATTGCAGAATGAGATTGAGAGGAGATATTGAGTATTCCGGAGAGAACCGCTTTGCTGTCGGTTAAAATGATATTGTTTTAAAGCAATTCGAATAGCTTCAGCTTCCGCGCTGAAAGTGGAGAAAATACGATGGCGACTGAGAGCCACATTCACTTGTAATTGTGGACATATGATGCCTAATCCAACGCCATTGAGGGATTTGGATGCGTCTGTTCCAATAATTATGCTCTTATGCCATTGATTACTTCGGATCAGGTTCAAATCATGCAAAATGGTACAAGAGGATTATCAAAGGAATGTTGAAACGAGAACTTATTAGTTGTAATCAGTATCTGAGGAGTAGACCAAGGAGAGTGATTTAGCATTCTGGAAGAGGACTTGACATCAGGGATCTGAGAGGTCGCCATTAACTTATTAGCTGCAAGCAAGAATGGTCTTTGCGAAGAAGAAGAATGGTCTTTGCAAAGATAATTCGGTGTTTGACATGCATTGAGAAAAGATGAAGCATAAACGGAGCAGTATTCTTTCAAATACATTTTGGTTGGCATCAGGCGAGCAGCTAGATTCAAAGGTATAGCGGAGGTTAGTGAATAAAGAATGGGGAGAGGTGTAGCTCGGGGGTAGTCCGGTGGCTGCTCGTAAGGCTTGGGTTGGGTTGTTTTACCTCTGAGCGGCACTTTTTTGCACACCATGGGCTAAATGGCCAGGTCACATGGACCCCGAAGGCTCAGAGAATATTAGGGTTGTGGGAGGGGACCCACTGAACAGCTGTTGGGAGACAGATGGTAGCCTCCCGTCAAGGCCATCCAGCGTGTTCTTTAACGTGCACAGGGTATGTCTCTCCCGCACACGGGGGCCACGGCTTAACGTCCCATCCGACGGACGGCGGCCTTTCCAAGCCCATCGGTGTCCCCTACTGACCGTGGGCAATGCGGGGAATTTTGCGGAGATAAATCTCAACGCTGACCCAGCTGGGACTCGAACCTGGGAACTACAGATTACGAGCCTGGCGCGCTACCGACTGAGCCATCCCCGCCCCGCTCGTAAGGCAGCATGATAAGTTGGATTAATGATGTTCCAATATGATTGTGGAGCAGTAGATAGAAAATGACCACAGTATAGAAACTTGGTATGTAAAGTGGCGTTTATAATTGCAAGGGGTGTGACACTAGGAATATTATGTTTCTTAGCAGCAATACCTCGTATGATGTTGAGAATTTTTTGGTCAGAGTTACGGAGATGTGAAAAATGATTCTTCAAAAATCCTGTTTCCTGAAGATGAACTCCTAGGATTTTTATAGTATTCACCCATGGAATGGGAGAATTATGTAGGTAAAGAGGAGATCGTATTTTCTTCTTTCTCCTGGTTACAAACATTGGAAGCTGAAAAGACACCCCAATATTTAGACCACTCAGCAATAAATAGAAGACTTTCTTGACATCTTTTGAAAAGAGAATGGAAGTTGGCATCCGAACCAAAGAGGATGATGTCATCGGCATATATGAATATGATGAAATTATTAGATATTCGGCTCGGTAGATCATGTAGAATAACGTTAAACAAGGAAATTGAGAGCACACTGCCTTGAGGAATGCCAATAGTTGGACACTGAATATCCGAAAAGCGTCCACGCCATCGAGTCCGAAATGTTCGATTCATTAGGCAATTGCTAAACCATTTGTGGCAATTACCTTTAATTCCAATTTGAAGAAGTTTATGAAGAAGAGCAGGAATGGACACAGAATCATATGCTCGTTGAATATCTAAATGTAAAATGATCGCAACATGCTTACGTTGGAGGGGCGGGGGTGGCTCAGTCGGTAGCGCGCCAGGCTCGTAATCTGTAGTTCCCAGGTTCGAGTCCCAGCTGGATCAGCGTTGAGATTTATCTCCGCAAAATTCCCCGCCCTGCCCACGGTCAGTAGGGGACACCGATGGGCTTGGAAAGGCCGCCGTCCGTCGGATGAGACGTTAAGCCGTGGCCCAGTATGCGGGAGAGCAATACCCTGTGCACGTTAAAGAACGCGCTGGATGGCCTTGACGGGAGGCTAACATCTGTCTCTCAACAGCTGTTCCAGTGGGTTCCCTCCCCCAACCTTCTCTGAGCCTTCGGGGTCCATGTGACCTGGCCATTTAGCGGTGTGCAAAAAAGTGCCGCTCAGAGGTAAAACAACCCGACCCAAAGCTTACGTTGGAGAGTTTCATTAATATTGAGTATTAAAGGAGATAATGCATGCCCGGTACCTTTCAATTGCGCCGAGCCATGAATCATGTGACGCATGATTACTGATAGGAAATTTTCAGAGTAATGTTAACATCGTGAAAATTTTTAAATGGCAGATGTTATGCCAGTTGGCAACAGGAACTCTGAGACGAGACGGTACCTGCGCAGGTGAATATTTGCATCTTCAGTGTGGATGAAAAGGTAGAAGGCTCTGATAATTACATTCACTTGCGGTGGAATTGGAGGTGACTGATTGTCTGAACGTTGAAGGTGTCATTTGGTCGTCTGACTTGGTTTTCGGAAACCGAAGATTAACATTTCCAGTTTGAATTCTTTCAGCTTGTGGTAAAAGTGAGTATTCATTACCTAGTATTATATTTGCATGATAACTTTAATGTTTATGCTCTCGTTAATCAAATTATCGTAAAGATTTTAGTTTTAAGACAAAATAGTATAGGACAATACCGCAAATTTTAGCGCATCGCTTCTTCCTCCTCCTCAATAATAATGAGCAATTGTTTCAATACTGCTCATTAATTGGGGTGGGGGGCGGATCCCGAAGGACCCGGTCCCCACCCCAACTCCCGTTTTCCGACACACGAGAATACTGCTCAATAATTGGGGGGGGGGTCCCGAAGGACCCGACCCCCATGCGGAAATATTCGTATTCCGTTTTTCGACACTACACGAGAATACTGCTCAGAGTTTCGTGTATAAATGTCTTAATATTAGCAATCTCTTCGAGCTCATAACCCACCCGATTCAAATAGTCCCAGAACTAAAGGCCGACATCCGTTGGATGGGACGTTAAGTCGTGGCCCCCGTGTGCGGGAGAGCATACCCTGTGCACGTTAAAGAACACTCTGGATAGATTTGACAGGCTACCACCTGTCTACCTATAGCTCTTCCAATGGATCCCCTCCCCCAACTTTCTCTGAGCCTTCGGGGTCCTTGTGACTTGGCCATTTAGCTCATTGTGTGGGGGAGAAAATGTTCAGCTCAGAAATAAAACAATGTAAGAAAGTCGAAATGTTTTTGTTTCTCAGTTATGCCAATGAAAAGATTGTAATTTTAAAATAAAGAACTCTTAAAAATTGCTAAGATGGATATGAATTAAATAGTTAGGATGTCTAAATATTAGACTTCAGCCATCTTGGTTCTATATTTAAAGCATTAATGGATCTAGAATATTTTACTAGGTAGTTACGTCCTAAAAATTCCCCTTGAGAAAGGGACCAGATAGGGGGAAGCCTCCGTCCATCAGATGAAGCATTATGTCGTTGACCATAATCGGTGAACTCCGGATTATCTCAAGATTATCTTAACAAGAGTCTGTGTCCTAAACTGTCCAGTGGATTTCCCTAGCTGGGATGAGTTGGCCCAGTTCTTAGCGATCCCCTCCCCAGCTCGTAATCTTATGTTCCCAGGTTCAACTGGGCAAGCGGAGAAAGTTTTCTCAGCTAATCCCAGTTCTGCTCTTGTTGAGAAAATGGCCACTATTGGGCTTGGAAAGGCTGTCCGTAGTTTGATGGGATGTTAAGCGATGGCTCAGTTTACAGGAGCCATATCCTGTGGGCATTAACAAAACCGCCTGTTTGCCTTGACGCCAAACTCTTCTCACAACCTTCTGAGCCCTTGTGACCTGGCCATTTAGCGCCTTGTGTGCAAAGAAAAAAGTTCTGATCAGAGGCGAAACAAGACCAAAAAATAAAATGCCCTCTCAAGGAGTTGCTTGTCTCGGATGTCTCGCAGAAGCTTTTCAGTAAAAAATGTGAAAATTTGTGGAGAAAGAGGCTTGAGCAGAGACAAAACAAGAATCGTGCCTTATCTGGGACTCGATCCCATATCTGACTGTATTCTGCCATTAAGACTGTCAAAAGATCTTAAATTTCTTAAACTGAAAAATTAATAGTAATTGGACAAATTTTCAAAAACAAATTTTAATGAACTGCGAGATACAAAATATTGATTTTAAGTAAAAAAATTTAACTAAAATATTTTTTTAAAAATATTGGTTATAACTAATTATTGGCTTAACTGTTTGCGACAGGTCTAACTGCTTTGTCGTGTTAAATATTGCAATATCCATATACGATTCTGAAAGTCTTTGCTTGAAAAAGCAGTCTTTTTGCCCCCCGGGCTCAGCTATTTAGACTTATAAGCAAATTTACAGTTGTCTTTACAATCGTCATAAAAAAATTTTTTTCGTTTGATTTGTCTTTTTAATGTCTTTTTATAAAGTAAAATTGACAAACAATTCAGCCTCTTCTTACCCCAGGTATTAGCTCCTTCATAAATAAAACTTCCATAGCATTAGACTTTTCAGTTTCGGCGAATTATTGGGGTGGAGGTGGCTCAGTCGGTAGCGCGCCAGGCTCGTAATCTGCAATTCCCAGGTTCGAGTCCCAGCTGGGTCAGCGTTGAGATTTATCTCCGCAAAATTCCCCGCCCTGCCCACGGGCAGTAGGGACACCAATGGGCTTGGATAAGGCTGCCGTCCGTCGGATGGGGCGTTAAGCCGTGGTCCGTGTGCGGGAGAACCATACCCTGTGCACGTTAAACAACGCTGGATGGCCTTGACGGGATGCTACCATCTGTCTCCCAACAGCTGTTCCAGTGGGTCCCTTCCTCCAACCTTCTGAGCCTTCGGGGTCCATGTGGCCTGCCTATTTAGCCCATGGTGTGCAAAAAAATTGTCGCTTTTTGTGCCGCTTTGAACCCAACCCAGGTTCGAGTCCTAGCTGGGTCAGCGTTGAGATTAATCTCCGCAAACCTTCCTGCCCATGGTCAGTGATGGGCTAGGAAAGGTCGCCATCCGTTGGATGGGGCATTAAGCCCTACCATAAGCATGTTAAAGAACATGCTGGAAAGCCTTGACGGGAGGCTACCACCTGTCCCCTAACAGCTCTTCCAGTGAGTCCCCTCCCCCAAACTTCAGAGCATTCGGAGTCATTGTGACCTGACCATTTAGCCCATTGTGTGCAAAAAAATGCCGGTCAGAGGTAAAATAACCCAACCTTGTTTATCCACATCAATTGGTCAGGAAATATTCTAAAATATCTAACATTGCAAAAATAGTTTTATTTCTTCAAAAAATAGTTTTTAGGGTTAATCTTTAGTCCTAAAACTAGACTGTGTCCACCAATTTCGGCCTCCTACAGCTCTTTGAACGCGAAAACTACATATTTTTATTTTTTTTCTTTCAAGCCGTTGATAGGATATTTATCAAATGGGTGTTACACATATATCCACATCAATTTTTTTTTTTCCACATCAATTCTAATTCAATTGGTCAGGAAATATTCTTTTTAACATCTAAAAATAATATAAATACCCCCAAGCGGCTGCTTGTCACATGACAAGCAGCCGCTTGGGGGGTATTTATATTACATTTAGATCAGATACCTTCTGACAGATAGTCATGAGATGTTAGATTTCTGTTGGAATAGAAGCTCGTGATATCATCCGCAGAAAGTGTAATTTGGCATGGACTGTGAATATATACTTTTCTGCATTTCTATTCATATATTCTTAAGCAAATGTTCTTTAAAAATAAGTCAATTATTTTCGTTAGCTGAGGGTGTAGTCTACATCCAAAAGTTCTCAATGAAAACAACATTTTTCAAATTTAATAACGGTAATTTGAAACTTAAGTGAAGTGTCCTTTTACTTCCACAAAGCAGAACAAAAACTGAAATGTTCCGCTTTTCAGTTTTGAAAATCGAGTCACTTGGAAAAGTATCTCATTTGATGAGGTGTTTCGGTTAATGTAAAAACCCACATTAACCCAGATTTCAAATTCTAGTACAAATAGACCATTTACAATATTCCTTTCTCCGTTTTTCACCTTTTTAATCTCTAACTGGGCAAATATTCAGCAAATGAAAATATTTAATCAGTGCGAAAGGATTTTTCTCCTCAGCAGTCTAGAAAAAAACTTTGCAGCAAAAGTTCGAATGAATAGGCTAGACTCTAGCATTCATTCTCGTAACTTCTAAAACAGAGTTGATTTCCTTTATCATCCAAATTATTAAAGTTAATTTCCTTGTGAGCTGTAGGGGCGGGGGTGGCTCAATCGGCAGCGCGCCAGGCTCATAATCTGTAGTTCCCAGGTTCGAGTCCCAGCTGGGTCAGCATTGAGATTTATCTCCGCAAAATTCCCCGCCCTGCTCACGGTCAATAAGGGACATCGATGGGCTTGGAAATTCCGCCGTCCTCGGACGGGACGTTAAGCCGTGGACCCGTGTGTGGGAGAGCCATACCCTGTGCACGTTAAAGAACACGCTGGATAGCCTTGACGGGAGGCTACCATCTGTCTCCCAATAGCTGTTCCAGTGGGTCCCCTCCCCAACTTTCTCAGCCTCCTGGTTCCATGTGACCTGGCAATTTAGCCCATTGTGTGCAAAAAAAGTGCCGCTCAGAAGTAAAACAACCCAACCTTGTGAGCTGCCCTTTTGAAATTTCTGCAGGAGAAAAGTACTAATAAGGGGTTAATTGAACTTAATTTTAAAGTGGACAGATAACCTAGAATCTTAATCAGGCTTGCCCTGGTTCCTCATTGGTCAAAAAGAGGCATCGTTTGGTTTGAATAGGCCCCTGTCCGTCAAATAAGACGTTAAATCGTGATCCTATGTGCAAGAGAATACCATATGCATGTTAAAGAAACCGCTGAATCGGCTTGATGGGAAGATACTAAGTTTAACTGTTGTCCAGTGGGTCCCCTTCCCCGAAATCTCTGAACACTTGGTGTCCGGGTAACTACCCCATTCTGTGCAAAAATACCCTCATTCTGTGCAAAAAATTCTCTGCAAAAATGCAGGTAAAACCCTGCCTGGTTTTTCATACAACATAAAAACACATACTCGAACACACAACCATGCCATCCCGGGAATTCAAACCCAGACTCTTGCAGGGTCACTACCAACCAGCGCGATACCACTGCGCAGAGGTGGAGACAACAAAACAACTTTGCAGTAATGAAAAAAATCCTTTCTGGTCTAAAAAACATTAAACCTGATTGAAAATGGTCAGAAAATAAGTTGTCATTGATTAGCTCACTATAACAAAGTATTTTTGCAAGTTAAATATATTATTATGAATGCATTAATGTTAGAATTTATTTTTTTACAGGAACACAGAATGCCCCGTCTTGTTAGCATAGAACATGCCCTGGATATTATTCGTATACTAGGAGTACTGATTACGCTTTCGGTTATTCCCATTGCTGCGATCACAACTCCAATTCTGGTTCATTTCAGAGCTTTGCCAGATACAATTAATGGATTTGTTATCGGTCTGATCACTTGGTTCTATATCGGAGCATTTTTAGTTGTAGGTAGCCAGATCTTACGAAGAAAAGTATTTCCATTACACGAGAGACGGGTTCTTAACGTTGGACAACAAGATGAACGAAGAACTGCATTTCAGGAAGAACCAGAACAACCAGATCAACCCGGAATACCACCAGCTCCCGTGGTTCCGTTAGAAGATCCAGCTATTCCCCAGCAAAGAGTTCGAATCGTGTCTGGTGCCAGGCCACGCAGATACCAAGAAACTGCAATGTAAAATACTTCCCCTAGAACAATGTCTGCTTCTTACATTTGAACGCTCAAGTTTTATGTAAACTATACCTAAAACAATGTTCCTATTAATAATTTCAATGCCTTACCCTAACATTGTTGTGTATATAGCCTTTAAAGAGATGTGCACTCAAAAGAACTTAGTCTTTTAAGCCATTTTGGCTTCTCGTGAAATGAACAACACTAACTCAAATGTCCGATAGGAATATTGCAAAGTGTGTAAAAAAAAAAAAAAAAAAAAAAAAAAAAAAAATACGAAATCTGGTATTTCTTTAGCTGGATATTCGACTGTCATACGCGCCGAAATAGTTTCCAGGTTATTTTAAAGGATACTTCAGAAACTCTTGCTGCTTCAAATAATTTTGCAAGTAAACTACCTAGATTGTTGTTATTGGAGATCTTTTTCACGTCTCACGTGGAATCGTTGCTCTGGATCTGCAGAGCAACAAATCGGTTCTGGTCAATGTAGACTATACCCCCAAGAAGTTATCTTCATATTTACTAATATTGAAATAAAATTGAAAAAATTTCTTTATGAATTGAAAATGCATATATATATATTTTTATAAATTCTTCTAGCTGTATTTTACTTTTAAATTTCATTTATTGAAAAATCTTATTAAAATGTTTGATATCTTAGTGTTGGTCTTTCTGGATTTTTGAATATGCACGATCAAATATTTTTCCTCGTCTGTTAATGTGAAATGCAACGATTAACTACAAATGCGTGTTTAATGTTAAAATTTTAGAGTTCAAATTTAAATGAAATATTTACTGAAACATCCAGAAGTTTATCGGTTATAAAGCACTATACACCAGAAAAAAATTACTTCGGATTCATGAAAGTAGAGTTTAAGAAAAATAATTCTGCGTAAATTTTATAATTAAGTCTAAATATTTAATGCCCTCAAATTTTATAATTAATTTATGAAAAACAAAGTTCTTAAACGGAACTCCATTCTTACGAACTAGATTTGTTTTACGTCGAAAAAAAATCTTTTTCTTAAAAGATTAGCATTTTGAAATTTTATAGAATCCAGAGCCTTGATGCTCCCTTAAAAACGATGGGTCTAGGGTTGGGTTGTTTTACCTCTGAGCGGCGCTTTTTTGCACACCATGGGCTAAATGGCCAGGTCACATGTACCCCGAAGGCTTAGAGAAGGTTAGGGGAGGGGACCCACTGGAACAGCTGTTGGGAGACAGATGGTGTGTTCTTTAACGTGCACAGGGTATGGCTCTCCCGCACACGGGACCACGGTTTAACGTCCCATCCGACGGGCGGTGGCCTTTCCAAGTCCACCGGTGTCCCTTAATGACCGTGGGCAGGGCGGGGAATTTTGCGGAGATAAATCTCAACGCTGACCCAGCTGGGACTCGAACCTGGGAACTACAGATTACGAGCCTGGCGCGCTACCCACTGAGCCACCCCCGCCCCCAATGGGTCTAGGAAGTTGTCGAAATCTCCACAAGCTTCTGACGCTAGAAACTATTCCGTAAAAAGCCAGATTAATACTGGATTTGTCAAGAGTATGGCAGGATTTTAATGTCTAGAGTTTTGTAACTCAATGTTAGATCTCAAACTCCAAAATATTTATACTGGAAGGGTTGTTTTCGTGCGAGCCTTTTAATGATTAAGTGCTAGATTTTCTTCACTCTAGAGGTAATCTTGTCTGAAATAGAACAAGATGGTGTTATACATCACGCTAACTGCCAAAAATATTTTGGTTTCCATGACTGGGATCCTAAGTAGCCCACTTTCTGAGGAAAATATTCAAGCTTTCTAACATTTAGTTGAAGAAAAATTCTAGAATTTTTTTCCATGGGAATTTTGCGAAAGGTTAACACTTAGAGTGGATTCTGTTCATATTCTGGATCTACAGTTTGAATAATCTAGATTTTAAAAGTTGAAGGGGGAAAAAACCTGATTAAGGCAGATTCAATAAGCGACTAGCTGCTATTAAAGTTATCTCGTTAAACGTAAATAACTGCAGAATAAATCTTTCCAATGAAAGTAAGAGGTCAGTAGTTTGTTCCCACTCTACGGATTCCTACTAGTGCTTTCCCCCTATGACGACACCGGCCACACCCCTTATTAATATTCATAATCCCCCTTATTAAAAACCCTTTATTAAAAATTTCTCCCCCTTATTAAAACCTCCTTCCCTCTACCCCCCTTTTAACCGGTTGCGCCATCTGGCGACTATGAGGAGTACTTTTTCGGAAAAACCTATTTTAGCTCTAATTTCCCAATTTTTGACTCCCTTTATTAAAAATTTCGCCCCCTTATTAAAAAACCCCTTTTTAACCCCGGGTGCCATCTGGTGACTAGGAGGAGTACACCTATCCCTCGATTTACACGGTACTCAGTTCACACAATTTTGGCTTTGCACGATCAAAAAATGCAACCAGTTTCAATTTACACGGTACTGACTGAGACGTACATAGAAAGGATATCTCAGTCAGTACCGTGTAAATCGAAACTGGTTGCATTTTTTGACCGTGCAAAGCCAAAATTGTGTGAACTGAGTACCGTGTAAATCGAGGGATAGGTGTACTATTTTCGGAAAAACCCCTATTTTAACTCTAATTTCCCAATATTTTTCAGCCAACCTGTCATTAAAGACCCCTGGTTGACCCACCTATATTTTAAGCCCTCCTTCTCGAATAGTTCCGATTTTTCTTTATTTCAGACCCCCCTGGTTGACCCCCTATATTTTAAGCCCCCCTTAATCTCCGAATAAGTCCCTTACCAACTAAACTTCGGGTGGCAACGATCGGTTGTTGCAGTAATAAGTACTTTGCCCTGTGTCACGTGTTCTTTGACTGTATCGCGTGTTTATCCAATGGGGTGATGTGTAAAGGTAACGGTTCTGGCTGTATATAACGGATGAAAAAAGGTCTAACATTTATTCTGAGCTACGTGTTATAGTCGGCAGCATGGATTTTGGTCATTTTTGGATGAGTGATGAGTACTCTGGCTACGAGAGCAATCCACAACACTTCCGCATGCGTATTCGTCGGTTGTTACGTCGACCTGTGGTTGTGCCTCCTCCACCTTCACCTCCACCCCCGGCGCCAACTGTTAGAATGGAACTACGCCCTGGACCTAGTGGTCCTATGCTACAGGCCGTTCTTGTGGACGATGACACACCACCACTACCTATAAGACCACGAGGGCCTTTGGTTATGAAACTGCCTGAAACCTGGCCCCCAGGACTGCCGCAGAACGTCGTTCTGGCTCTGAGACGTAAACGGCAGAGACGTCTGTAGTCGTGCCTGTGTGAAGTCGCAAAGCGTTTGTCTTCCAGTATTCGAACTAGTGCAGTTTCCGAGTGGTTGTGAAAACATGCAGAATATCTGTATGGTTCTAGATCTTGACGGTTTCCGTGTAAATGGTCGTTTCCTAGTTCGCGAACTTGGATATGCAACTCTGAACGGGAAATGCGGTGTCTATCGGTTCAATCTTCGGCATCACCAAGCTTTGTTGGTAAAGGACAGGAAGACCGTCAACTACGTGTCTAAATATGTGTTAGGTCTACCCTTTCATCCTCTGCCTAGCGAAAAGGTGTGGTCGTTAGATCACGTTCCTAACATCGTGAAATATGCTTACAAACTTGCACGTACTGAAGAAGCTACTGTGGTAGGTTACAAAGGAGGTAGTGTGGAAAGAATTCTCTTGGAGCAATTAAATCTTCCCAGCGTTAATCTTGAACTTTACGGATGCTCCAAATATTGTGATCTCCCAAAAGTTTCTGATTTCGAGTGTGGATATCACACAGGAGAGGGAGTCCACTGCTCTTTAGCCGAAACAGCTTTTTTTTTTGGATGGATTGATCGTCTCCTCAAGTATTGAGAACATGTCACAACAAGTGTTGCATCACCAGATGTTCGCTTATCACGTTATCTGCATAATTATCATTCCTGATTGGTCGTCCTAGGTGGTGCTGCTCTCTCTAGTTAAATAGGGGACGACTGCCGTGTGCGACATTGTTCACGATGCAGCCTAGCAATCCAGATGTGTGGTATCTTGGTGAAGATGTTTGCGTCGTGCCTTCGCTGTTCAAAAATAAGTTTTCTGTGCACGTACGTCGCTACAAGAAATATGAAAATGGCGAACTCATCTACCCTACACCTGTGGGGGTTACCATCTCCATACCTGAATGGGAGGCTTTGTGCGCCACGGTGCCTCACATAGAGGACCAAGTGAAAATCGGTCCCGATCAGCAGACATGGCACGTGATGCCTGGTTTACGTGCCTACATGTATCGCAATGTAGGTGGTGAACGCTGTGTCGACTTCATCAAAGAATCAGCTGACCAAAGAACTCTACAGTTCCGTGTTGTGAGACACTGTATAACGCTGAAAGCTTCGCAGTAAGCTGAAAGCTTCGCTGGCTATCCACGTAGATGAAGTGATGCGCGTTGTGCATAACGTGTGTGGAACTCTCAAAGATCACCATCTTTCACCATCATTCATTCAGAATCCGTTCTACCCTTCCTGCTGGGTCCTGTTTTCGACGGCCCCGAGTGTGTTTACCCGCTGTTGGTGGACATTTTCCGACAAGAGCTAACACGCCTGATTCCGTTAGATGGACTTCAACCCGAAGAAAAAATAGTGACCATCGTAGGGTGGTCTGGTGACTTGGACATTAACGCCTTGGCACAGGTATTTGTGGATACGGCCTGGAAACGAGGTCTGTTGAATTTTGTAGATTCTGGATTTGTGTGTACTCTGAAATATAATGCTATTGTTGACGATGCAAAAAATGAAATGTATAAATTAAATAAATAATTGTAACCCATATAATGTGTCTGTCTTTTCATTCAGTGTCATTTTTGTCTTGGTATGGATAGGAGAAAGAAGGTGTTAGCTAGTGCTGGAAGTGTCATCATAACAGTGTTAACGATAGTGGTGCTTGTATTAGAACTTGTAGCTCCTAGTAAAAACATTCAGTGTGGGGAGTCAAAAGCCTTAGACGGCGAATACAAAATTCGCGTGTGTAACTTAACAGTGGACATCAGACAGTTTATAGGAGACGTCCCTACAGTGACAGGTGTTACACTTTCGTTACATCAATGGCAAAACCTGGTGGGGTACGACGTCTGGGTGCAGAAGAAAACAAAACTTTGGAATCCCATTATTTCGACCCTGAAAGAGGGTTCGGTAGTGTAAAAAAGTTAGCTCTGAATACGGGACTACCACTGAAACTCGTCCGAGAATGGTTAGAAAAGCAACCCACCTACACGCTACATAAACCTGTTCGCAGAAAGTTTCCCCCGTAACAAAGTTTGCGTCAAATGCTTAGACGAGCAATGGGCAAGCGGATCTCGTAGTCGTAAAAAATCTAACTCTCTTCAATGACGGTTATCGCTACATATTAACAGTCATCGATGTGTTCTTGAGGTACAGGTGGGCGGTGGCCATGAAGGCAAAAACAGGGAAAGAAATGGTGTCGGCTTTCAAAAGAATCCTTTCCAAGGGGCGGTCTCCTATGAATTTAAATACGGATCAAGGTACGGAATTTACCAACAGAGTGTTCCAGAAATTCCTGCAAAAGAAAGGTATTCGGTTCTTTGTCACCAACTCTGACAAAAAAGCAGCTTTGGTGGAGAGATGGAATCGCACCCTACGCGAGAGACTGGGGAGATATTATACACGCAATAACACATACCGGTACTTGGACGTGTTGCGACGTGATTGCACCAGGACCGTGTGTCGCATGATATGTTGTAAGTCGGATTGCACTCATCGATAAGCGACCCCGTCGTATGATTTGAAGAAAGGTCAATTCGTACCGCGCGATTGTTGACACAGATGAAAGATTAGAGACTTCGAAAATTTTTTCACTGCTGAGACTGATCCGTCAATAAAACGTGGTCCTGGGGTGAGGTACTGAACGTCTGTTGTGTGTTCTAAAGCGGGTCTTATATGTCACTCCTACAGACCATATTACACCTCAATATCATTTCATAATTACGAATAATTTATTTTTAAATCAGATTTTTCTCCTTTTATTAATTTTTTTACCCTATGGTATTTTCTGTGGGACAGTCTTTTAAAACAGTTACTGCGGGATAGTCCTTCTTCTAGTAAAGGTCGAACTCGCAAAATACGGGGACCTTGTTCAAGGATTGCATCAACCATTCAGCGAGGTGTTACCACCCAAAGTTTAGCGGGACTTGGCAAATTTCAGATGAACGTGGACACCAAAGGAGTTTGGTGAAGTTTTAATAGAGTGAACTATAAAATAGTTTAATAAGGGGGTTTAATAAAGGGGAGGGGGGTTTTAATGAGTGTTTAATTAATAAGGAATAAAAATGGGTAATACAACTTTGGGAGTTGATTTTCTAAGTTTAATGGACTTGTAAAAAGGATGGGAGTTTGCGATCAGTGAAGTTTTAATAGAGTGAACTTTTGATAAGGGGGTTTAATAAAGGGGAGGGGGTTTTAATGAGTGTTTCATTAATAAGAAATAAAAATGAGTAATACAACTTTGGGAGTTGATTTTCTGTGAGTGACTGCTATCGAAAGTTTTGCAATTATTTAGAGACTTGCATCATCCCTTTCTGCGCGAGGTTGCCACTCATGCAATTATTCTGAGGCTTGCATCAGCCGATCGTTGCCATCCCGAAATTTAGTTGGTAAGGGACTTATTCGGAGAATAAGGGGGGCTTAAAATATAGGGGGTCAACCAAGGGGTCTGAAATAAAGAAAAATCGGGACTATTGGAGAAGGAGGGCTTAAAATATAGGTGAGTCAACCAGGGGTCTTTAACGACGGGTTGGCTGAAAAATTTGGAAATTAGAGTTAAAATAGGAGTTTTCCCGAAAATAGTACTCCTCATAGTCACCAGATGGCGCCAGGGGTTAAGGGGGGGGGGGTGAGGAAGGGGTTTTTTAATAAGTGGGAGAAATTTTTAATAAAGGGGAGTCAATAATCGGGAAATTAGAGTTAAAATAGAGGTTTTTCCGAAAATAGTACTCCTCATAGTCGCCAGATGGCGCCACCGGTTAAAAAGGGGAAGGGTTTTAATAAGGGGGAGAAATTTTTAATAAAGGTTTTTTTAATAAGGGGAATTATGAATTATTATGAATATTAATAAGGGGGCTTGGTCAGTGACGTCATAGTGGGTGTGGCTGGTGGCGCCATAGGGGGAAAGCACTAGTGGGATTCCGTAGAGTGGGAACAAACTACTGAGGTCTATAAATTATGAGGCACCTTGTGCGATGCCTTTAAAAATAGGCAAGGGAACTAGTTTTTAATATAATTGCGTTCTTTTCACGCTTTTAGGCAGAAAACGTTCTCAACTTTTTTAGATAGGTTGATTGAGTGGACAATGGAAACTGGCTTCCAGCAATTTTGCACGTAAAGTGTGGATCGTTTTATGTAACAGTGGATTGTAAGGGAAATGGGGGGAGGACTCAGGCTTTTAATAGGCATCCCCCATCCTGGTTCCAGTCCCACTTGAGATTTATGTTGATATTTATCTCCGTAAAACTCCCTGCCCTCGATCAATAGAAAGCTGCCGTCCGTCGGATGGGACGTAAAGTTGTGGCCCATTTTTACCTGTACACTTTAAAGAACACCTTGGATGGACTTGACAGGAGGCTTCCATCGTCTCCTAATAGATGTGTAGTGGGATCCCTTTTCTAAACCTCTGAGCCTTCCAGGTCTTTATGAGCTGGAAGGCTCAGTGTGCACAAAACTGCAACTCGGAAGTAAATGACAATCCAGCGAACTTGCGAAATGAACATATTTATCTAACCCTTAGAGTCATCCATCTTACTTCACCACTAACAGGGCTTCAAAAAAAAAAAAAAAAAAAATTGTTGTAATTAATGGCGACTACCTGAACCAAAGGGGGCGGGGGTGGCTCAGTCGGTAGCGCGCCAGGCTCGTAATCTGTAGTTCCCACCATAGAGGTTCGAGTCCCAGCTGGGTCAGCGTTGAGATTTATCTCCGCAAAATTCCCCGCCCTGCCCACGGTCAGTAGGGACACCGATGGGCTTGGAAAAGCCGCCGTCCTTCGGATGGGACGTTAAGCCGTGGCCCCGTGTGCGGGAGAGCCATACCCTATGCACGTTAAAGAACACGCTGGATGGCCTTGACGGGAGGCTACCATCTGTCTCCCAACAGCTGTTCCAGTGGGTCCCCTCCCCCAACCTTCTCTAAGCCTTCGGGGTCCATGTGACCTGGCCATTTAGCCCATGGTGTGCAAAAAAAGTGCCGCTCAGAGGTAAAACAACCCAACCCTACACCAAATTTATGTGAGCCCAAATTTTTATATTTTCTATTATTACTACTGGTTATTTTTATAAAAATGTTTGTTTTATAAACATACCTTATTAAGAAAAATATTAGTGTTTATTAGCAATGGCCGCGTGGTGATCGTGCTTGGCTACCAATCTAAGGGACCTGGGTTCGAGCCCCGGATAAGGCATAGATGTATGTGTCGTTTTTTTGCTGAGGTCCTGTCATCCTCAGACCTACTATGGCATATAAACTGACAGGCTCCTGTCAGACCTCTGGCAAACAGCTGCTTGAGGGGGTATTGTTTTATTAGCAATTATCATAATGCTAATAAATATGAAATATTTTTCTTCTAAGTAAGGTATAATTATAAACATCAGTATAATGATTAGTATAAAAGTACTCGTATGTTTATTTTCATTATTATTACTAGGAATTATGAAAATTATAGGACTAGCTATGCTGACGTCATAATTAGGTCCACCTCTTTCTGTTGTATCAGGTGTTGACCCCAGGAGGTCTGCAATGACATAATGTGCTCATTTTTAGTATGGGCTTTTATACATCAAATACCTGTAACGAGTCTCCTCACCAATAAATGGGCAAATTAGCATTTGACTTCATCCTCTAAAAATATTCCTGCTCGCATACTATATATACTGAATTAGAAACCAGATGGAAATCTCCCGTGAAGGCCATCCAATGCGTATAATGTGTGCAGGGTATGGCTCTCCTACACACGGCGCCACGACAGCCTTTCCAAGGTCATTTGTGCTTCCTCCCCCCCCCCCCCCCTTTCTCACCGAGAGCAGAGTTAGTGGAAGAAATTACAATGGGGGCTGGAATCTGGGAACATCAAGTTGCGAGCCTGACGAACCAACGACTGAGCTAACTCCCATTGGCTAAAAGGAAAAGTTATTTTTTATTGGATGGAGGACAACTGCATAAAAATCTGCATCATGAATTATCAAATTTACCCCCATTGTGGCCATTTAGTTGGGTTGTTTGACCTTTGAGCGGCAATTTTTTGCACACAATGGGCTAAATGGGCAGGTCATAAGGACTTGCCCATTTAGTGTGGGATATTTATTGATTTTTTTAACTATCCAGTTAACATTTTTCCTTAACAGAAATAAACTGTTTCATTTGCATAGTGGTGAGAGAATGATGGCAGTCGATAGTTCCCCAGCCTCGTAATCTGCAGCTCCCAGGATCGAACCTCAACTCTTCTAGCTTTCAGATTTATATCCGCTAAACCCCTTCCGTACCCTCGGTCATAAGCAGGCCCAGATCCAGGAAAAAATGAAGGGGGGGGGGGCGAGAAACTCAATCGAGACGGGAAAAAAGTAAAATGGGTGCAAGAGATTGGATTTCCATTATAGTATAACATTTCACCATCCCTTTAAGAGATGTTTAAAAAAATTTTTGAAAAATTCATAAGTTTAATAATATTTTGCCTTTACCATCATTCTCAAATGGGGTGTATGATGTGGCCTCCTTTTTGAGAATGCTAGTGAGAGGAGGAGAGGCCATACACTGTACACATTAAAGAAAACGCTGTATGGCGTTGACAAGAGACTACCATCTATCTCCTAACAGCAGTCCAGGGTACCCTGCCATCTGGGGTGGGGGTGACAGTCGGTAGCGCGCCAGGCTCGTAATCTGTAGTTCCCAGGTTCGAATCGCAGCTGTGTCATCGTTGAGACTTATCTCCGCAAAACTCCCCACCTTGCCCACGGTAAATAGGGGGCACCGATGAGCTTGGAAGGGCATCAGTCCGTCGGATGGGATCTTAAGTCGTGGCTCCGTGTGCGGAAAGCCATACCCTGTGCACATTAAAGAACACGCTGGATGGCCTTGAAAGGAGGCTACCACCTGTCTACCTACAGCTGTTCCAGTGGGTCCCCTCCCCCAACCTTCTCTGAGCCTTCGGGGCCCTTGTGACCTGGCTATTTAACCCATTATGTGTAAAAAAAAGTGCAGAGAGGTAAAATAACCCACCAACAAATTCGATGTAGTCCATAGGAAATTAGATATTTAGAAACGAAGAGATTTGGAGCTATATGTTTGCACATATGTGGGTAAAAAAGGTAGAGGGCTCTGATAGCTACTTCTATATATGTTTTTTGAACTGATACTATTTCTAGATTGCAAGAATCATTTGCCGTCCGATCTTAATGCCGATTGGTTTTGGAAATTATTGATTAACATTTTTCGTGATAAAGGTAAGGTCTTATTTGTTAACGATGTTTGCTCATATGGCGATTTGTTAATCAAATTGCATTTAGGATTTTGTGTTGTAAGACTGTTTCGCTAATTCCTTTTGGCCATGTCCGAGTGTTAAATATAAACGAGGATTCTTTCTTTTTTAAGGTTCAAATGAATACAATAAATGGACGATTATCCGTCGGTGGACACCCATAAATGGCCGCTCCTCATTTTGCGGATTAATGCACAACGATCTGAAAAACCCAACATTCGAAAATACTTTGGCTCTGTTTCGACATAAATTTGGTGGGATGAAAAACACGCTGGATGGCCTTGACGGGAGGCTACCATCTGTCTCCCAACAGCTATTCCTATGGGTCTCCTCCCCCAACCTTCTCTGAGCCTTCGGGGTCCTTGTGACTTGGCCATTTAGCCCATTCTGGGCAAAAAAGTGCCATTCAGAGGTAAACCCAAATCCTTGGATAACACAAAAATTATTGGCAGTCGTCAGACGTACGACCATGACTTTAGAAATTCCGAACAACTTCAAGTTTTGCTGCCAATATAACAATTGCTCTAAATACACCACGAAATACACTAGTGTGTTTTAAACTCTAGATTGGGACGCAGGTTAATGATTATGCCTGTCGATTATGACTGTTGGGTTGGGTTGTTTTACCTCTGAGCGGCACTTTTTTGCACACAATGGGCTAAATGGCCAGGTCACATGGACCCCGAAGGCTCAGAGAAGGTTGGGGGAGGAGACCCACTGGAGCAGCTGTTGGGAAACAGATGGTAGCCTCCCGTCAAGGCCATCCAGCGTGTTCTTTAACGTGCACAGGGTATGGCTCTCCCGCACACGGGGCCACGGCTTAACGTCCCATCCGACGGACGGTGGCTTTTCCAAGCCCATCGGTGTCCCCTACTGACCGTGGGCAGGGCGGGGAATTTTGCGGAGATAAATCTCAACGCTGACCCAGCTGGGACTCGAACCTGGGAACTACAGATTACGAGCCTGACGCGCTACCGACTGAGCCACCCCCGCCCCGATTATGACTGTATTTTCTTGCCAATGCTGGAGATCGTTAATCGAAAAAGAAAGCAGAAAATATTGGATATTATTATTTATAAATTATTCTTTTCTCGCTTTAACCTACTAATTCTGTTCGATAAAATAATTTCGATTTAAAATGTTACAGATAATGAATTACATCAAATCATTTTTTTCTATTAAGTATTTCCAACGTCTATTATAATTCATAATTGAAGTTATAAATATATTTTAAGCTATGAATAGCGTTATGTGTCAATGTATCGTAAACAGGGAATATTTACGCTTATCCCTTGCCTTTTCGTGTAAACTGATTTGCACACTTTAATACTTTTGCAAATTGATGACAAATTGCAAAAGGATAAACGCAGTGTTTTTAATTCTTCTCACAACAGACACGACAAATCTAAAATTTTAAAAATGATTTGCATAATTTACGAAGAAAACCAGACTGTGTTGGATATCTCGCTAGAGATCAATCTTATATCACTGCAAACATAGAACTCTACACCAGGTTTTCCTAAACTTATGAGTCCATCGACCCCTTGATCAGCTTATAAAATATCATCGACCCCCGACTCAAATTCTTAAGAATGTAAAGGAAATATTCAGGTAACATCGATATATAATGAACATGCGGACATAATTGGATACCGATGGGTTTCAAAGGTCGCCGTCCATCGGATGGGACGTTAAGTCGTAGCTCTTTGTGCTGTAGAGAGCCATACCCTGTGAACGTTAAAGAACACGCTGGATGGCTTTGGCGGGAGGCGACCATCTATCTACTAACAGCTGTTCCGTGGGTCCCCTCCCCCAGATTTCTCTGAGCCCTCGGGATGCTTGTGACCTGGCCATTTACCCATTTTGTGCAAAAAAAAAGTGCTGCTCAGAGGTACAACTCAACTGACATAATCATTCAACGGGGACGCCGTTCTGGTTCAATTATTTGGAAACAAATGGATTGGAACGACGTTCCGGTTTAATTTCAGCGTTGCTTATGGTAATTGCTTCCCCTTTTCAACCTGAAGGATTTTGGTAACAGTGCCACTATTACCAAAATACTCGAGGTTGCTCAGGAAAAAAGGGCATTTTTTAAAGCAAAAGACGCAAAGAAATTCGTATATTTAAGATTTAAACATTAGTTTCTTGAAAGAGCGTTTCTACATTAAAGTAGGACTGTGAGCTTAGTTGCTCGTGAGTCCCGTTCGTTTTTGGGGGGCGGGGGTGGCTCAGTCGGTATCGCGCCAGGCTCGTAATCTGCAGTTCCCAGGTTCGAATCCCAGCTGGGTCAGTGTTGAGATTTATCTCCGCAAAACTCCCCGCCCTGCCCAGGGTCAGTAGGGGACACCGATGGGCTTGTAAAGGCAACTGTCCGTCGGATGGGACGTTAAGCCGTTGGCCCGTGTGAGTGAGAGCCATACCCTGTGCACGTTAAAGAACACACTGAATGGCCTTGAGGAGGCTACCATCTGTCCCCCAGCCTTCTCTGAGCCTTCGGGATCCTTGTTACCTATTTAGCCCATGGTGTATAAAAAAGCGCCCCTCAGAGGTAAAACAACCCAACATGTTCGTTTTGATTCCATCAGAGATGAGATCTCTCTTGGGTAAAGAAGATGTATCCTGAATGAATCAAACGTGTAATAATATTACATAAACACGTATGGCCTATAAGAAAGCGTGTATTTGTATAAATGTTAGCTTGATAAATATAAAAGCGATTTAAAACAAACTTTCAACAATTTTTAAAAATGTCTTCTCCCTAGCAAAGCTAGTTAAAAAATTAAAATAATCACTTTTGTACTAAACCTCGTAAAATTCTGTTTCACGCTTAGTCCTTTTTTTCCATCCCCTTCACAGTCCCATTGACTATTTTTCCAGGGGGGGGTGGAGAGAACAGTCCTCCTGCTCCCACTGCAGGCACCATTGCACCTGTAATTCCCCATTATAAACACTGAGATAAATACTTAGGTCATTAACGTGAACATGGTTTGCACAAGTCAAAGCATTGGTAAGTCAACCATTAGTACATTGGCGTAATATTAAAATGTGTACAAATTTATAGTGTCTGTATTGCACATTTATAAAAAAAAAACGATATTGTGAAGTTTTATATATGTCCTTTATAATGGCGTTACCCGCAATGTATTGATTACGGGTAACGCCATTCTCTTTAGGAAATAACTCTACTAATAATTGCCAAATTACTATATAGGATTAATATATTTAGAATTCAAATGTGCTATTGTTTTCATCCATTTTGTTTCTTTAACATTTTTTTCCTCCGCACGAAGGACATAAGCGAGGGTTAAAAATCAACCTCGTGTGACCCAATGGGGAAGACTCCTCCTTTGTATGTATACATTCCTGCCCCAAACATAATAGGATAATATGAGGGATTTTACATGAATCACTTTAATGATTTATTCTTCCCCTTCCAAAATTTCTTTGTGCATTGCTCACAAGTCAAAATATCAAAGAACTAAATGTTTCTATTTTGTAGATTTTCCTTCAATTCCTTACTCAATTCCTATCCCCGATCTCATTTCTGATGCTCTGTGGCCATCCATCCCCGATCTCATTTCTGATGCTCTATGGCCATCCATCCCCGATCTCATTTCTGATGCTCTATGGCCATCCATCCCCGATCTCATTTCTGATGCTATATGGCTATCCATCCTCGATCTCATTTCTGATATTTTATGGACATCCATCCCCGATCTCATTTCTGATATTTTATGGACATCCATCCCCGATCTCATTTCTGATGCTCTATGGCCATCCATCCCCGATCTCATTTCTGATATTTTATGGACATCCATCCAGACCCCTTTATGATGCTCAATGACCTTCCATCCCCGAACTTTTTCTGATATTCTATGACCCTCCATCACCGACCCTTTTCTGATGTTCTATGGTGATTCATCCCCGACCCTTTACCGATGCTCTATGGCCTTCCATCACCGACCCTTTTCTGATGTTCCATGGCTCTCCCATTCCTGACCCCTTTCAGACATTCTATGGTCTTCCATAGTTTTCCATACTCGACCCCCCCCCCTTCCCTCTACTACTCTATGGCCTTCCATACTCGACCATTTTATGGTTCGCCATTCCCCACACCTCATTTGGATGCTATATGGTTATTCTTTCACAACTTCCCCTTCGGATGCCACTTATTTCTCCCTTCACAAGAACCCTTCAGATGACCCTTACCACTATCGCTACCACCCCTCTGATGCCGTGGGGTTTTTCTCTCTTCCAAACTGTGGTGTCTTTAATCCCAGGAATTGAATTGCTCTCGGTATTCCCCCTTCCCTTACGATATTCTGTAGTTCCGTATTCCATCCTTTATTTTACTCAGCCTCCTTACTACGGTGACGAAAACAACCGAATCTTCGGAAAGCTCAGGGGCGGGGGGTGGCTCAGTCGGTAGCGCGCCAGGCTCGTAATCTGTAGTTCCCAGGTTCGAGTCCCCGCTGGGTCAGCGTTGAGATTTATCTCCGCAAAATTCCCCTGCCCACGGTCAGTAAGGGACACCGATGGGCTTGGAAAAGCCGCCGTCCGTCGGATGGGACGTTAAGCCGTGGCCCCGTGTGCGGGAGAGCCATACCCTGTGCACGTTAAAGAACACGCTGGATGGCCTTGACGGGAGGCTACTATCTGTTTCCCAACAGCTGCTCCAGTGGGTCCCCTCCCCTAACCTTCTCTGAGCCTTCGGGGTCCATGTGACCTGGCCATTTAGCCCATGGTGTGCAAAAAAGTGCCGCTCAGAGGTAAAACAACCCAACCCAAATTCGGAAAGCTCTTCGTAGTTTTTTGCGTTTTTCAGCGATTGATTCTCCATCAGTCATTCATAGTTTTGCTTTTAATCTTATTTCTTCTGATTTTTTAACTTTCTCTTTCCACAGGATTCAAGAATGGTCAGAGCTGATGCTGTTCGTCAATATTTGCGTCGGTTGCACGAAGTGGAGAAATTGATGATGCCTATGGGATTTGCGTTTTTAATTCTTGGTGCATTCTTAATTACATCGTTTCTTTTCCTGGACGAACAAGCCTTTAAACCCAGCACTTCCCTACTAGCTGGCATCACGCTAACTCTCTTAGGCTTTTTACTCCTGGGCACACATTACCTGTTACAACAAATATTGCCGAGAAATGAGACTCGGGTCTTTGGTATCGGATCACTGAACAGCCAACGAACTCCAGTCATGGAAGGAATCTGTCTGCGTGAGAGAACTGGGAGCACAACTGCTTTGTTATCAGAAGCAACGGAAAGAAGAATCAGGCGAATATCCGATTCTACAGTTTTACAACACTGGGATAATCATTCCCTTTGAAATAATTTCATCTCGGAACCTTTCCGTTTGTTGTACAGGTTGTCCACAAATGAGTGTACGAAAATGAAACTTGGAAACTTTGTTTTCTTGATATAGAAACAAAATTGAAAACCTCACGAGGCATATAAGTTTGATTAATGTATTTTTGAATACCATTTTTTCGTTAGCTCTAATCGATCATCATATTTTTAATTCATTTTCCAACACAACAATAGAGATGGGTGAAGACAACATCAAGACTGTAGATCATCTTGATCAGTTGGTTTCTTTCTTACAATAAATTTATGGGTTTTAAAAATCGTCCAAAGATATCCAGATTTTTTGATAGTATGTTAAGTAACATCTGTGGACATTTTTTTTTTATGAACCATAACCGCCAATTCGTACCTAAACCGAAATGTGTCATTTCGCGAGATGAAATTTCTATCAAAGTTGTTCTCTCATCCATCTCTACCGCTGCTTTCGAAAATGCATGGAAAATAGTAAGATTAATTAGACCAACTAGGGCCGGATCTAGGGGGAATGGGCGTGACTCCCTTGCCCCCGCCCCTTTCAGAGTGCTAGTAAGGGTAATAGAAGCAAAAAAAGTATTAAACTTATTCATGTTTCATGCATTTTTCAGAAATTTTATAAAGACCTTTAAAAGAAAAGAGAAATGGTATAATGCATTGGAAATACAGTCTCTTTTCTCCTCTTTTAATGACACCGATTGGCTTGGAAAGACCGCCGTCCGTCGGATAGGACGTTAAGCCGTGGCCCCGTATGCAGGACAGCATACCCTGTGCACGTTAAAGAACAGGCTGGATGGCCTTGACGGGAGACTACCATCTGTCTCTCAACAACTGTTTCAGTGGGTCCCCTTCCCAACTTTCTCTGAGCCTTCGGGGTCCTTGTGACCTGGCCATTTAGGCCATGGTGTGCAAAAAAAAATTGCCGCTTAGTGGTAAAACAACTCAATCCCCCCTTTTTACATTTTTCTAGTTGGATTGTGTCGCCCTCTCCCCGATTCATTTATCTAGATCCGGGCCTGATTAGAACTAATTGGCAGAAATCGCATACTAGTTTGTTAATTCAATCAAATAAAACCTGCAAGCCTTTAAAAGATTTTTAAAACTTTCGTTTCTTAAAAAGCGAAGTTATTCGGCATTACTTTCGGTACATTCATTTGGGGACATCATGTATTTCAATTTTCTATGGTTTGGGATAAATGCCTCGTATTTTTCTATTCTCGTTGAACAATTAAATAGTTTTACAGCTAGTGAAATGGTGTATAACATATAATAAAAAATAAATTCCCCCTCAAGCAGCTGCTTGCCACAGAGGTCTGACAGGAGCCTGTCAGTTTATATGCCATAGTAGATGGTCTGAGAGGATGGCAGGACCTCAGCAGAAAAACAACACATACATCCATGCCTTACCCGGGGCTCGAACCCAGGTCCCGTAGATCAGTAGCCAAGCGTGCTAACCACTACATGTTTTAAAAAATCCAATTGTATGTAAAGACTTTGTTTTGAAAATGCTTCTGTCAATGAGACTTTATAAGGCTTGAATTGTTTTAAGCCTATTATATATAGTAGCTTAGATTTTGCTGTAAAATATTAATAGCTAATGAAGTAAGAATAAATATTTAACGTCTGTTCTTATCTGGGAATTTGTAAGCGAGTTTATCCAAAAGCTCTGGAGATGAATATACGATATGTTCAACGGTCATTCTTGAAGAGCCATGAATAATTGATTTCGCACAAATGAGATAAATCTATACATTTTAAGTGGCATTCTCAAAAGCAAAAAATAATATTTGCTACTTTCTCAGACTGCTATTCACATTGGCGTAACGGGAGTGGAGTCTCACATTATCTTTTCCTTCATCTGGACCGCTTTGTAAGAAGGACCTTGGCCCTTTTATCATCTAGTCCAACGGGAGTGGATATTGAAACTTTCTGCTTCGATAGTTCTCATTGGTCAGTGACTTATCAATCATCAGTCAATCAACCAATGATATATAAGAACTGTATACGAACCAACTGCGCAGTCTCCATTAATCCTAGATCTCCCTCCACCTTCCCCATGTGCTACCACGCTCTGCCACTGGTCATTTGTCAATTCAAAATGAAAATGCTTCAATGTAAGATCAGCATCTTAAGAGTGAATACAGCACTCAAATGCAAAATGAAATCTGTAGGAATAGCCTCCTCTCTCTTTATTCGGTGGTCAACTCAAAGATGTTGACTCTGCCACATAGCTCATCCTATGACAGCGTTTTTCGATTATGCGTGTGTTTTTGGGGCACATGAATATCGCCGAGATTTTATCAACAGTGTTCGCTAATTGCTAAAGTTCTGTGTCATTGTTTTAGAGAATTCAATCTTTTCTCCTGCTTAACCGCAGCCCTAATTTCTTGTCATTCCCTGCATTCTTCTCTATTACTCGATCATTATCCTACAATTAGTTTTGGGCGGGGGTGGCTCATTCGGTAGCGCGCCAGGCTCGTAATCTGTAGTTCCCAGGTTCGAGTCCCAACTGGGTCAGCGTTGAGATTTATCTCCGCAAAAATTCCCCGCCCTGCCCACGGTCAGTAGGGGACACCGATGGGCTTGGAAAGACCGCCGTCCGTCGGATGGGACGTTAAGCCGTGGCCCCGTGTGCGGGAGAGCCATACCCTGTGCACATTAAAGAACGCGCTGCATGGCCTTGACGGGAGACTACCATCTGTCTCTCAACAGCTGTTCCAGTGGGTCCCCTCCCCTAACCTTCTCTGAGCCGTCGGGGTCCATGTGACCTGGCCATTTAGCCCATGGTGTCCAAAAAAGTGCCGCTCAGAGGTAAAACAACCCAACTCATCACTGACGATGATCCTATTTGAATGAATTTCGAATCTGATACCTCTTAGTTTACAAATTCGTACGGTCTCGCCGTTGATCGTCTGTTCTTCACGTCGTCCGACTTAATGAACTTTTAACTTAAAACCTTAACTTTTAACTTTATTAGCTAAAAGTTTCATGCCGTGGAATGCTGCAATATTTTCAAATTCTGTAGAGCAGATAGGTTTCTGTTTAATTTCTCTTATATATATGCCTATTTATAAAAATTCAGTTTGTGAGGACAATTTATCCATTTACTATATTTCCCATTTTACAAGAAGTTTGAATAGATCAGAACTCATCTGAGAAAGTGATATTATCTCAGAATGCGGCAGCAAATTTATAACAAATTTTGATTTGAGGAAAAATTCTAAATATATGGCCTAAACCTTGTGCCATCTCGAAATGCTTTTTTAACTCTAATATTTACAAGAGCGATTGGTGTAAGTGTTCGGCGTTCACGAGTGCTTCATTCATCGGGAAACTGGTTTTTGCTAACATGCAAAATCAACCTTTAAAGTTTGCTGAAAGAAGTTCCTTAATTTGAACTCGAAGACTTGTTACTATAAACCCCAAGTATTGTTTACTTTTGATTCAATTTTGAAATGGTGGTTTCGCACAAAAATATTTTTGTGTACTCTTTAAGAAATATGTATCTAAATGTCTTTTAGTTTTATATACAACTAGAGTATGGATTTTTCGACTTAAAAGAAAGGTCGCATTTGGGAGGGGGAAGAAGTAGAAATGAGGTTTTTATTTTTATTTTAAATCTAGCTAAATATAAAGATTTCATAATTCGCCATATAGTAAACATCGGGTTCTACTTTATTTACTGTTTATAAGAGTAACCTGCATAAAAAATGGTTATTATCAATAAATAATAACCATTTTTTCCTTTTCCACTCTTTTGCAGTGAAAAAAGGCACAGTAACCAACTAATAGCGTTAAATTTAAAAAGCTGTTTGATTTTCAAAGTTGCTAAAATTTTCTGCAAAACAGCTAAGTAATCAACACTGATTACAACTGCTGTTATTTTTCGAGCACGTTAAGTGCTAACGTTTCACGTCATTTCAAAGTGACTTCATCATAAACTTCAAAGATGAGGTCAGATGATAAAATTTGGGCAAAGAGAAAAGGCATATTTCAAGGGCCAAGAGCACCTGGTCTAGTTGTTTTCGGATTCTACTCCAATTTTATAAAAACGATTCGGATAAAAGTCGCATTTGGGAAGGGGAAGAGGTAGAAATCGTGTAAAATAAAAAAAAAATCCATGCCCTCTTTATAAAGCACTTTAAGCTTGGATATATTGTAATTATGTTAAATATACTGAATTATACAATAGCTTGCGAAATGAAATTAAAATTGGATGCAACGTTTAAAACAATTTTTTTAAATAAATCTGTGTATCTAACTTTGTAGTCGTTTCTTCTTTATTCACAAACTTGATAATTAAAAAAATATCCTCAGTTTTTCTTATTCAGCTTTGCATTACATAAAAAGATCTTTCCAAGATAGAAATGATCATTTCTGAAGAGTCACAAAAAGAAGCTTAGGCATCACTTTCTTTCAGAATTTCAAGGGCTCATCCTTTTCCCTCTGCGATGACCTTGATAAGAAAGATGTTCCTCCAAAATCTATTTGCTTATTATTGGCTGCAATTAATGTGTTCATAATATCTATGAAGCCCATCGGTTTTAAATTTCTCGTGCATCGTGTTCAATTTAAGGACGCACGATTACGGCTGAATGTTACATAAAAAAATTTAATAGGATGTCCACAAAAGTGGGAGCGCACTCTTTTCTAAGTTTTGATGTGCCTTAAAACTTCAAGCAGTAACAATCCACAAAGGTAGACAAACGTCTGTTTTGGGCCTTCAGATGAGTATTTTCTGCATTTTTTCTGTTTCGGTGTAATAACATTAAACAAAAGAATCGAAACGTTACTAAATATTAGTCCACGTTATCACTAAAGAATATATTTCTAGACCCAAGGTAGGCACTAGAAGGAAAGGGGAAATTCATAACGTTTGGAGGGAGACAAATTGCTTTTGTTGTTGGGGGAGGAATGTCATTTGATAATTTGGGGGGAAAATGGACTATGATATTTGGTGGAGCTCAGTATTGGAATCTGACACGTGGGTGTTTTTTTTTGTACTTCACACACTAAAAGCAATTTAGGAAATTTATATGAACTATACGAAGTTGTTCAAATTTTGCATTAAAAATCACAAGTAACAAAACATTTGTATTATTAATACAAATGTTTATGCTACATTATTTAACTAAGTTTAAAAAAAAATAGCTTATAAGCTGCAGAATTGAACTATAAATATTAATAAATGCTTTAAAATGTGCAAATTTTTCATTTTCTATTGACGCCATTAGAATGGTAACCTATCCACATGATATTTGACTGTGTATCACGAAATAGAAAGCGCTCCTCCCATTCGGCATAGGGAAAGTTCTCGCCAGATGAAACCCACCCCATTCCTAAGCCAGTGGGGAGAATAATTCCTAAAAAAAAAAGGTAATGGCATTCTAGTCAGTTCTGATTTAATCGAACCGCCTATTTCTGTCGTTTTCTCCTTCTATAAACCCCGCGCTTGCTTTAGCAATTTTATCGACTTCAATACCAAAGTTAATAATATCCTGATTACTGGTCAGGATTGATGTCCTTTTGTCACTAGCAGTTGCAATAGGATTGGGGAACGTCTCTTATAAATAATTAGGTAGAAGATTGCATTTAACTACAAATGGACTAGATCTGTTACGAACTCCGAGCAGATCGCATAGAGACGATGGTTACAGGAATATGAGACGTATAGCTTATTTAACCCTTATTACCTTATTAAAAGTGTCTAACTAAAGCTTAACAAATGCGCTAAGGTGAAAAGAATGGCTTTTAACACTGAAGTTCTGAGCCTGATATCCGAAGCATACGGCGATAGATTATAACAATCTCAACATGTTTACAAATCAGGTTGTTGAGAGTCCCTTGGACAGCCCCGCCCTGCCCACGGTCAGTAGAGGACACCGATGGATTTGGAAAGGTCGCCGCCCGTCGGATGAGATGTTAAGCCGTGGTCCCGTGTGCGGGAGAGCCATACCCTGTGCACGTTAAAGAACACGCTGGATAGCCTTGACGGGAGGCTAACATCTTTCTCCCAACAGCTGTTCCAGTAGGTCCCCTTCCCCAACCTTCTCTGAGCCTTCGGGGTCCATGTGACCTGGCCATTTAGCCCATAGTGTGCAAAAAAGTGCCGCTCAGAGGTAAAACAACCCAACCCAACTTGGAAGGCCCCGTCTATTGATAAGGGATGACATATAGGACCGAAGCACATCTCTGGTTCTCATTCTAGCAATTGAAACTGCCCGAGAGTACGCCGATATTGGGCAACCCATGTTCCTATCATTTCTCTGGAACATTTCATGCAATGTGCTGTAAAAGGATAACGGCCACCCATACATTACACATGTTATCGGAAACAACCTATGTTACTTGGACACTCGAGGCCCTCGCCATCGTTGGAGACGAGGGTGGCTCAGTCGGTAGTACACCAAACTCGTAATCTGCAGTTCCCACGTTCGAGCCCAGTTGAGTCACGTTGAGATTTATCACCGCAAAACTCCCCGCCCTGCCTACGGTTAGTAGGGGATACTGATGGGCTTGGAAAGGCCGCCGTTGGTCGGATGGGACGTTAAACCGTGGCCCTTCTGCGTGAGAACCGTACCCTGTACACGTTAAAGAACACGCTATATGGCCTTGACGGGAGGCAACCATCTGTCTCCCAACAGCTGTTCCATTGGGTCCCCCCAACCTTCTCTGAGTCCTCGGAGTCCTTATGACCTGGCCTTTTAGCCCATCGTGTGCAAAAAAGTGCTGCTCAGTAGTAAAACAATAACCTAACCCATCGTTGGAACTGTTTCCCTTTAATCATGTCTGGGGCCATTTTGAACAACTTTCCAAGGACATTCCTGCTCTTCACTTACACCGACTTTAGGCATAAGTCGATGCTGTATGGATGAACTTTATCCCAGGGCACAACTGACTACGTTTCCCCGTATCACCACTAGAGGTGGGCATAATTCTTCTATATGCAGAAAAGAGAGAGTTTTTTATCTGTTTGTTCGATATCTTCTCTTCGACCCCAGAAAATTAAGCCCTCACCTAAAAATTGGTCGCGAAACGTCTGTCCATGGACAACTTGGCACAGATGACGTATTACTCCATTCATAATTTTCAACTCTCCATTCATATAGGCGACGGCAGCGCCACCTGAGATTTCCGACACTTGCGATGGATTTAATCCAGACTCACCGCAGCTAGAAACCCGATCTTTAAATCCTATGCAGCAAGAACTATATAAATCTATATAAAAAAATAGACATGGCAAGCCACTTAAGTGATTGACTTTTGAAATGTTTGCTTTGAAAACAGAAGTGTCTGTATTGTAGCCTCCATAACTTTCGATCGGTCGAGTGCCTACGGAATCCCGGGGAGCCGAAAACTTTCGCCACCACTGACGTCACTGCGGATTTGCATGAGCTTCTGCGCACCCATTTACGAATACGCCTACTACTCTGAGTCGTTTTATCGATGCCCGAGCAATTCTGCTAGTATTGAATAAAAGATCAGATATTTGAATATTGCTATTTCTAATCACCTGCTTCTCATGATATCATATATAATATCACATATAAATCACTATATAAGAGGTTACATGTGATTCCAGTATAGGTTTAAGGGACAGTGGAGCCTGGATACATTTTAGGACCTTCTCATATTCTACAAATTCATGAAATTCTTTCTACATAGGTCGTCTGCGGGTGCTCCTATATGTCCGCAGCCATTGGTTTAGTTCTAGATGGCCTGTGCGTTAATCCGTTACTGGAGATTTTCCTTAAGTAGTAGTATAAATGACAGTTCTGGCACAGTGTTCAAGTATAGGAAATTCTATACCTTAACACTGTTGCCACTCTAATTCTTCCTTATAAATTTCTTAGTGCTGCAGTTTTAATGTTTCGTAGTGTATTATAAGTAGTGACTTGAATTTTTAACCATTTCACGACTAAGGGAAACATTTTTCCCATTTTAAAATTGATGATTGTCGCATTTAATTATAACCTTATCTGCAATTTTTATACAGAATGTCAAAATAGAACGTATGCCGAACGCAATTACATAAGCGGGAACGTTTAGAAAACAAAAACAGAACTGTCAGGACGCATAATATATGTACTATGTGCAATGTCCATCTTTGCCTCACTACCAAAAGAAATTGCTTCGCAGAATATCATAATTAGCACATCATTTTGTATAGTAATTTTATTTCATAATTTTGTATTATTTTAGTTAACATTTTGTTCTAATAAACTAATAAATAAAAGACATTGCATAATAAGCTAACTATAATTTGTGTTACCTTTATAGTCCATTGGGAAAAATATTTCCCATAAAATTCCAAAAAAACTACACATTGTTATGTATTTTTCTTATGATTTTTATTTATTTTACGTCTAAACAAACTAAAATAAACAGTTACATACTAATATTTACTCTTAGAAACCTTATGGTCCTGAAAGGGTTAACATAATACGAAGTGGCATAAAAAAACTCCAGTTGCTAAATTCGGGACTGGAGAGTTACTAAGCATTTGGGAAGTTATAGAGGGTTCAGAACCGTTAAAGCAAAATTTTGAAAAGTTAATCTATCAAGTGGCTTGCCACGTCTATTATTTATATAGTTTTTTTCAAAGTTTGGTAAAATCCTATTTCGCATGTGTCCAACGTGAGGGTGAGTTAAATGGAAAAACTATTAAAAATCGCTGAAAGCTAGCTGGATGGTTTCCCAAGAGCGTTCAGTAACATCCACGCTACTCTATAGAAAATCGATTGTACCTGTAAGACAAGAACATAAGAAAGGTCAAGGTACGATCACACATCAGTTTACGATTTATCAAAAGGTAAAAGTTATTACCCGTTTCTAAGAAATGTAATGAAATGAGATCTCGGATGAAAGATCCTACCATTCCTGCCCAGGATTCTGACTCCGTTGCATTTCCCCTGCTGATGGATGGGGCGGGGGTGGCTCAGTCGGTAGCGCGCCAGCTCGTAATCTGTAGTTCCCAGGTTCGAGTCCCAGCCGGGTCAGCGTTGCGATTTATCTCCGCAAAATTCCCCGCCCTGCCCACGGTCAGTAGGGGACACCGATGGGCTTGGAAAGGCCGCCGTCCGTCGGATGGGACGTTAAGTCGTGGCCCCGTGTGCGGGAGAGCCATACCCTGTGCACGTTAAAGAACACGCTGGATGGCCTGGACGGGAGGCTACCATCTGTCTCCCAACAGCTGTTCCAGTGGGTCCCCTCCCCCAACCTTCTCTGAGCCTTCGGGGTCCATGTGACCTGGCCATTTAGCCCATGGTGTGCAAAAAAGTGCCGCTCAGAGGTAAAACAACCCAACAACCCCTGCTGATGGGGCAGGGGTGGCTCAGTCACTAGCTCGCCAGGTCCGAGTCCCACGTGGGCTAGCATTACGATTTATCTCTACAAACCTCCATGCCCTGTCCTCAGTCAGTATGAAACACCGATGGGCTTGGAAAAGCCACTATCAATCAGATAGGGCGTTAAGCCCTGGTCCTGTGTGATGGCGAGCCATATCCTATGCATGTTAACGAACACTCTGTATGGCCTTGACGGGAGGATATCATCTGTCTGTCCAGTGAGTCCCCTCCCCAAAAAATTTTCTGAGCCATTGGGGCCTTTGTGACCTGGCCATTGTATGCAAAAAAAAGTGCCGCTCAGAGGTGAGATAACCAAACTCTGCTGATGAAGAGGCTCAACGGTCGTCAGGCCACTCGGATAAGTGAGAGCGTTTCGTAGCGTTGTTAGTATAGTCGTGTTTGCAACACGAGATTTTAAAGTTGGAATTTTGACGTCATCATAGTTCTTTGAAGAAGGAAATAATAGTAATTTGCAAATGCAGATATTTATCAACAGTCAAGTGATGTGAGCACAGGAGTAATTGGTTATTTTATTTCTGAGCGGTACTATTTTTGCACACAAAGGACAAGTCTCAAGGATTCCGAGGGCTCAGAGAAGATTGGGGAAGTGGATCCACTTGGCAGCTGTTAGGAGACAGATGGAAACCTCCCGCCAATACCATCTGAGATTTTCTTTAATGTGCATAGAGTTCGGCTCTCCTGCACTCAGAGCCAAGGTATAACATGCCTTTTGGCCCTGAGTGCAGGTCAAGAGTCCCAGATGTATCAGCTTCTGAGATTTATCTCCGCAAATCTGCCCACGGTCAGTAGGGGACACCGATGGGCTTGGAAAGGCCGCCGTCAATTCTTCCTATTCGACAGACGGGCAACAACCCGGGTTGGGTTGTTTTACCTCTGAGCGGCACTTTTTTGCACACCATGGGCTAAATGGCCAGGTCACATGGACCCCGAAGGCTCAGAGAAGGTTGGGGGAGGGGACCCACTGGAACAGCTGTTGGGAGACATATGGTAGTCTCCCGTCAAGGCCATCCAGCGTGTTCTTTAACGTGCTCAGGGTATGGCTCTCCCGCACACGGGGCCACGGCTTAACGTCCCATCCGACGGCCTTTCCAAGCCCATCGGTGTCCCTTACTGACCGTGGGCAAGGGGGGGGGGGAATTTTGCGGAGATAAATCTCAACGCTGACCCAGCTGGGACTCGAACCTGGGAACTACAGATTACGATCCTGGCGCGCTACCGACTGAGCCACCCCCGCCCCAGGCAACCCGACCCAACTGGCTACTGTAAGTCTTGCAACTCCGAAATGCAATCAGTTAGGCCACCACTTGCTCAGTTTTTTCCCCGTATTCTAACGATGTAAATCGATGTCTGTCCGCTGTTGCCATATATGATACATTGCAGGTAGAAGATGAGACTTCAGTTTCACCATTTAGGGCGGTTATCATGATTGAAGTCAAATAGGAATTATTCTAATTCGAGGGTGAAGTGCGCCGATTTTGTTTCCCCATAATATTTTGCGAGGTAAGAATTACTGTTGTATTCGAATGAAATGTTATTTCATCTTCCATAGAGGGATAAAACTGGATCTATGGAAAAGGTCAAGAAGCCTTGTCCTCCCAATACCGCTTCCCACATTTCATGAAAATAGAAAATAGAAATGTGTTTATTTTATTAACATTTTTGCTATTAAATTTTAACTGGCTTCACTTCATTTCAATATATGCACTTATTTCGGTTCTAGAATAGACGGAGCGAAGAAAAAAGAAATCTTATTAACATCAGTTAATCACTTCGTTGAACCACCCTAGGGGCGGGAGGGGGGGGGGCTCAGACGGTAGCGCGCCAGCCTTATAATCTGCAGTTCCCAGGTTCAAGTCCCAGCTGGATCAGCTTCTGAGATTTATCTCCGCAAAACTCCCCACCCTGCCTACGGTCAGTAGGGGACACCGATGGGCTTGGAAAGGTCGACGTCCATCGGATGGTATGTTAAGTCATGGTCCCGTGTTCGGGAGAGCAATACCATGTGCAAGATAAAGAACGCACTTGATGGCCTCGACGGAAGGCTACCATTTGTCTTCCAACAACTGTCCCAGTGGTCCTCTCCCCCAACCTTCTCTGAGCCATCGGGGTCTTTGTGACCTGGTCATTTAGCGCATTGTGTGAAAAGTCCCGCTCAGAAGTAAAATAACCCAGTCCAATGTCATTGTGCATAAGGTTCACATTTAGCAAGATTATCCAGCCTTTTCTCATAAAGGGTCACATCATAATTAGTGGCTCGTACCAAGGGCCATACTATCTACTTAATGCTGTTGTGGGCTAGCTATGAATTCTACAAAAAAAGAAAACAAAATACACAAAAGCTGGGCCGGATTTAAGTCTTTGGCGGGCCACATATTGGGTTGGGTTGTTTTACCTCTGAGCAGCACTTTTTTGCACACCATGGGCTAAATGGCCAGGTCACATGGACCCCAAAGGCTCAGAGAAGGTTGGGGCAGGGGACCCACTGGAACAGCTGTTGGGAGACAGATGGTAGCCTCCCGTCAAGGCCATCCAGCGTGTTCTTTAACTTGCACAGGGTATGGCTCTCCCGCACACTTAACGGGGCCACGGCTTAACGTCCCATCCGACGGACGGCGACCTTTCCAAGCCCATCGGTGTCCCCCTACTGACCATGGGAGGGCGGGGAATTTTTTGCGGAGATAAATCTCAACGCTGACCCAGCTGGGACTCGAACCTGGGAACTGCAGATTACGAGCCTGGCGCGCTACCGACTGAGCCACCCCCGCCCTCCACATATTGGAAAAGACAGATCTATAACATCAGTTGCCTTCGTATTAACGAAATGGAAGTCTGTGGCAGGGAGCGTACGTTTGAAAGTCTTCTCTATTAATGATACGCAAAAGGCATCTTAATTTGATGATTCGTATGCTCATGGGTGACGCATGATTCATTCTTAATAAACATCGTCTGGCCAATATTGATCACGATTTCCATTCCCGTGGGGGGGGGGGGGGGAATCGAGGGTTGTAGCACGATTCTGCAGTTTTGCTCATTTTAAAAATATGAGCATGTGTACTGGGGAAGGGGTGGGTGGGTGGGGGGAGTTTATCAAGTTTCCGTCACTTAAGATTCTTTGCAAATAAAAAATATCGAAAATATTTGTAAGTTGAGCATTTCAGTCTGCTATTAACATAAATTCAAACTGTGCGTTTTACAGTACGTCAAAAAAATCGAGGTAATAGAGACTGGAATCACCTTGTGTAATCTGAAATTGTTGCGAGATGAAGCATCATCAGAAGAAAATTTTGTCTGATCATACACATTTTTAGTCTAATTCATAAATGCACGATGTACTATTGTTTGGATTGGATTGTTTTACCTCTGAGCGGCACTTTTTTGCACACCATGGGCTAAATGGCCAGGTCACATGGACCCCGAAGGCTCAGAGAAGGTTGGGGGAGGGGACCCACTGGAACAGCTGTTGGGAGACAGATGGTAGCCTCCCGTCAAGGCCATCCAGCGTGTTCTTTAACGTTGGGTTGTTTTACCTCTGAGCGGCACTTTTTTGCACACCATGGGCTAAATGGCTAGGTCACATGGACCCCGAAGGCTCAGAAGGTTGGGGGAGGGGACCCACTGGAACAGCTGTTGGGAGACAGATGGTAGCCTCCCGTCAAGGCCATCCAGCGTGTTCTTTAACGTTGGGTTGTTTTACCTCTGAGCGGCACTTTTTTGCACACCATGGGCTAAATGGCCAGGTCACATGGACCCCGAAGGCTCAGAGAAGGTTGGGAGAGGGGACCCACTGGAACAGCTGTTGGGAGACAGATGGTAGCTTCCCATCAAGGCCATCCAGCGTGTTCTTTAACGTGGACAGGGTATGGCTGTCCCATACATGGGGTCACGGCTTAACGTCCCATCCGACGGACGGCGTCCTTTTCAAGCCCATCGGTGTCCCCTACTGACCGTGGGCAGGGCGGGGAAATTTTGCGGAGAAAAATCTCAACGCTGACCCACCTGGGACTCGAATCTGGGAACTACAGATTACGAGCCTGGCGCGATACCGACTGAGCCACCCCCGCCCCCACGATGTACTAACAAATTACTTTGTGAATAAATATTAGTATTTGGTATGAATATTCTGGAGGATGTTCAAACCCCTAAAATATGATTTTCATTATTTCCAGGATGTGCATTTAAGGATGGAAATAGTTTCCATATTACTGACATTTTTCAGCGGAAGGAGACTTGGCGAGAGGACAGAGCATCAAAGCCTGCAAATAGATTTTTAGAATAATAGACTGAAACTAATATGAACTTTTCTTAATCAAATAACTTGATCCATCAAACTTTGTCCCTTAGAGAAGGAGGGCGGGGTTGACTCAGTCGGTAGCGCGCCAGGCTCGTAATCTGTAGTTCCCAGGTTCGAGTCCCAGCTGGGTCAGCGTTGCGATTTATCTCCGCAAAATTCCCCGCCCTGCCCACGGTCAGTAGGGGACACCGATGGGCTTGGAAAGGCCGCCGTCCGTCGGATGGGACGTTAAGCCGTGGTCCCGTGTGCGGGAGAGCCATACCCTGTGCACGTTAAAGAACACGCTGGATGGCATGGACGGGAGGCTACCATCTGTCTCCCAACAGCTGTTCCAGTGGGTCCCCTCCCCAAACCTTCTCTGAGCCTTCGGGGTCCATGTGACCTGGCCATTTAGCCCATGGTGTGCAAAAAAATGTCGCTCAGAGGTAAAACAACCCAACAACCCCTGCTGATGGGGCAGGGGTGGCTCAGTCACTAGCTCGCCAGGTTCGAGTCCCACGTGGGCTAGCATTACGATTTATCTCTACAAACCTCCATGCCCTGTCCTCAGTCAGTATGAAACACCGATGGGCTTGGAAAAGCCACTATCAATCAGATAGGGCGTTAAGCCGTGGTCCTGTGTGATGGCGAGCCATATCCTATGCATGTTAACGAACACTCTGTATGGCCTTGACGGGAGGATATCATCTGTCTGTCCAGTGAGTCCCCTCCCCAAAAAATTTTCTGAGTCATTGGGGCCTTTGTGACCTGGCCATTGTGTGCAAAAAAAAGTGCCGCTCAGAGGTGAGATAACCAAACTCTGCTGATGAAGAGGCTCAACGGTCGTCAGGCCACTCGGATAAGTGAGAGCGTTTCGTAGCGTTGTTAGTATAGTCGTGTTCGCAACACGAGATTGTAAAGTTGGAATTTTGACGTCATCATAGTTCTTTGAAGAAGGAAATAATAGTAATTTGCAAATGCAGATATTTATCAACAGTCAAGTGATGTGAGCACAGGAGTAATTGGTTATTTTATTTCTGAGCGGTACTATTTTTGCACACAAAGGACAAGTCTCAAGGATTCCGAGGGCTCAGAGAAGATTGGGGAAGTGGATCCACTTGGCAGCTGTTAGGAGACAGATGGAAACCTCCCGCCAATACCATCTGACATTTTCTTTAATGTGCATAGAGTTCGGCTCTCCTGCACTCAGAGCCAAGGTATAACATGCCTTTTGGCCCTGAGTGCAGGTCAAGAGTCCCAGCTGGATCAGCTTCTGAGATTTATCTCCGCAAATCTGCCCACGGTCAGTAGGGGACACCGATGGGCTTGGAAAGGCCACCGTCAATTCTTCCTATTCGACAGACGGGCAACAACCCGGGTTGGGTTGTTTTACCTCTGAGCGGCACTTTTTTGCACACCATGGGCTAAATGGCCAGGTCACATGGACCCCGAAGGCTCAGAGAAGGTTGGGGGAGGGGACCCACTGGAACAGCTGTTGGGAGACATATGGTAGTCTCCCGTCAAGGCCATCCAGCGTGTTCTTTAACGTGCTCAGGGTATGGCTCTCCCGCACACGGGGCCACGGCTTAACGTCCCATCCGACGGCCTTTCCAAGCCCATCGGTGTCCCTTACTGACCGTGGGCAAGGGGGGGGGGAATTTTGCGGAGATAAATCTCAACGCTGACCCAGCTGGGACTCGAACCTGGGAACTACAGATTACGATCCTGGCGCGCTACCGACTGAGCCACCCCCGCCCCAGGCAACCCGACCCAACTGGCTACTGTAAGTCTTGCAACTCCGAAATGCAATCAGTTAGGCCACCACTTGCTCAGTTTTTTCCCCGTATTCTAACGATGTAAATCGATGTCTGTCCGCTGTTGCCATATATGATACATTGCAGGTAGAAGATGAGACTTCAGTTTCACCATTTAGGGCGGTTATCATGATTGAAGTCAAATAGGAATTATTCTAATTCGAGGGTGAAGTGCGCCGATTTTGTTTCCCCATAATATTTTGCGAGGTAAGAATTACTGTTGTATTCGAATGAAATGTTATTTCATCTTCCATAGAGGGATAAAACTGGATCTATGGAAAAGGTCAAGAAGCCTTGTCCTCCCAATACCGCTTCCCACATTTCATGAAAATAGAAAATAGAAATGTGTTTATTTTATTAACATTTTTGCTATTAAATTTTAACTGGCTTCACTTCATTTCAATATATGCACTTATTTCGGTTCTAGAATAGACGGAGCGAAGAAAAAAGAAATCTTATTAACATCAGTTAATCACTTCGTTGAACCACCCTAGGGGCGGGAGGGGGGGGGCTCAGACGGTAGCGCGCCAGCCTTATAATCTGCAGTTCCCAGGTTCAAGTCCCAGCTGGATCAGCTTCTGAGATTTATCTCCGCAAAACTCCCCACCCTGCCTACGGTCAGTAGGGGACACCGATGGGCTTGGAAAGGTCGACGTCCATCGGATGGTATGTTAAGTCATGGTCCCGTGTTCGGGAGAGCAATACCATGTGCAAGATAAAGAACGCACTTGATGGCCTCGACGGAAGGCTACCATTTGTCTTCCAACAACTGTCCCAGTGGTCCTCTCCCCCAACCTTCTCTGAGCCATCGGGGTCTTTGTGACCTGGTCATTTAGCGCATTGTGTGAAAAGTCCCGCTCAGAAGTAAAATAACCCAGTCCAATGTCATTGTGCATAAGGTTCACATTTAGCAAGATTATCCAGCCTTTTCTCATAAAGGGTCACATCATAATTAGTGGCTCGTACCAAGGGCCATACTATCTACTTAATGCTGTTGTGGGCTAGCTATGAATTCTACAAAAAAAGAAAACAAAATACACAAAAGCTGGGCCGGATTTAAGTCTTTGGCGGGCCACATATTGGGTTGGGTTGTTTTACCTCTGAGCAGCACTTTTTTGCACACCATGGGCTAAATGGCCAGGTCACATGGACCCCAAAGGCTCAGAGAAGGTTGGGGCAGGGGACCCACTGGAACAGCTGTTGGGAGACAGATGGTAGCCTCCCGTCAAGGCCATCCAGCGTGTTCTTTAACTTGCACAGGGTATGGCTCTCCCGCACACTTAACGGGGCCACGGCTTAACGTCCCATCCGACGGACGGCGACCTTTCCAAGCCCATCGGTGTCCCCCTACTGACCATGGGAGGGCGGGGAATTTTTTGCGGAGATAAATCTCAACGCTGACCCAGCTGGGACTCGAACCTGGGAACTGCAGATTACGAGCCTGGCGCGCTACCGACTGAGCCACCCCCGCCCTCCACATATTGGAAAAGACAGATCTATAACATCAGTTGCCTTCGTATTAACGAAATGGAAGTCTGTGGCAGGGAGCGTACGTTTGAAAGTCTTCTCTATTAATGATACGCAAAAGGCATCTTAATTTGATGATTCGTATGCTCATGGGTGACGCATGATTCATTCTTAATAAACATCGTCTGGCCAATATTGATCACGATTTCCATTCCCGTGGGGGGGGGGGGGGGAATCGAGGGTTGTAGCACGATTCTGCAGTTTTGCTCATTTTAAAAATATGAGCATGTGTACTGGGGAAGGGGTGGGTGGGTGGGGGGAGTTTATCAAGTTTCCGTCACTTAAGATTCTTTGCAAATAAAAAATATCGAAAATATTTGTAAGTTGAGCATTTCAGTCTGCTATTAACATAAATTCAAACTGTGCGTTTTACAGTACGTCAAAAAAATCGAGGTAATAGAGACTGGAATCACCTTGTGTAATCTGAAATTGTTGCGAGATGAAGCATCATCAGAAGAAAATTTTGTCTGATCATACACATTTTTAGTCTAATTCATAAATGCACGATGTACTATTGTTTGGATTGGATTGTTTTACCTCTGAGCGGCACTTTTTTGCACACCATGGGCTAAATGGCCAGGTCACATGGACCCCGAAGGCTCAGAGAAGGTTGGGGGAGGGGACCCACTGGAACAGCTGTTGGGAGACAGATGGTAGCCTCCCGTCAAGGCCATCCAGCGTGTTCTTTAACGTTGGGTTGTTTTACCTCTGAGCGGCACTTTTTTGCACACCATGGGCTAAATGGCCAGGTCACATGGACCCCGAAGGCTCAGAAGGTTGGGGGAGGGGACCCACTGGAACAGCTGTTGGGAGACAGATGGTAGCCTCCCGTCAAGGCCATCCAGCGTGTTCTTTAACGTTGGGTTGTTTTACCTCTGAGCGGCACTTTTTTGCACACCATGGGCTAAATGGCCAGGTCACATGGACCCCGAAGGCTCAGAGAAGGTTGGGAGAGGGGACCCACTGGAACAGCTGTTGGGAGACAGATGGTAGCTTCCCATCAAGGCCATCCAGCGTGTTCTTTAACGTGGACAGGGTATGGCTGTCCCATACATGGGGTCACGGCTTAACGTCCCATCCGACGGACGGCGTCCTTTTCAAGCCCATCGGTGTCCCCTACTGACCGTGGGCAGGGCGGGGAAATTTTGCGGAGAAAAATCTCAACGCTGACCCACCTGGGACTCGAATCTGGGAACTACAGATTACGAGCCTGGCGCGATACCGACTGAGCCACCCCCGCCCCCACGATGTACTAACAAATTACTTTGTGAATAAATATTAGTATTTGGTATGAATATTCTGGAGGATGTTCAAACCCCTAAAATATGATTTTCATTATTTCCAGGATGTGCATTTAAGGATGGAAATAGTTTCCATATTACTGACATTTTTCAGCGGAAGGAGACTTGGCGAGAGGACAGAGCATCAAAGCCTGCAAATAGATTTTTAGAATAATAGACTGAAACTAATATGAACTTTTCTTAATCAAATAACTTGATCCATCAAACTTTGTCCCTTAGAGAAGGAGGGCGGGGTTGGCTCAGTCGGTAGCGCGCCAGGCTCGTAATCTGTAGTTCCCAGGTTCGAGTCCCAGCTGGGTCAGCGTTGAGATTTATCTCCGCAAAACTCCCTACCCTGCCCACGGTCAGTAGGGGACACCGATGGGCTTGGAAAGGCCGCCGTCCGTCGGATGGACGTGGCCCCGTGTGCGGGAGAGCCATATCCTGTGCACGTTAAAGAACACGCTGGATGGCCCTGACGGGAGGCTACCATCTGTCTCCCAACAACTGCTCCAGTGGGTCCGCTCCCCCAAACTTCTCTGAGCCTACGGGCTCCTTGTGACCTGGCCATTTAGCCCATGGTGTGCAAAAAAGTGCCACTCAGAGGTCAAACAACAGAACCCTTAGAGAAGGCAATGTCTATCCTGTTCCAACTCGGAGCTTTTTCCTATGCCTTAGAGGCGAAAACTATAATAGTCACTTTAATGGATGAGTAAGATACGCATATAACCTTTCAGTACTCTCATGGTATACTCTGATAATCCAATGTTATGGCGGACAAGGCTTATAAGCAGAACTGGTTGCACTCGTAGCAACAAAATACAGGCAATGGGCAGTAAAACGGAAACATCCTCATCATATGTCAATGGAGAATCAAATCCAAGGATTCCTAACTGGTTAAATAAATTTTTATGGAAACATATGACTGAAGATTAATATAAGATTTCAATTAAACGATTTAAATTTCGGGGGGTTGCTCAGTGGGTAGTGCGCGAGGTTCGTAATCTGTAGTTCCCAGGTTCGAATCCCAGCTGGGTCAGCGTTGAGATTTATCTCCGCAAAACTTCCCGCCTGCCCCGGTCAGTAGGGGACACCGATAGGCTTGGAAAGGCCGCCGCCGGTCGGATAGAACGTTAAACCGTGGTTCCGTGTGAGGGAGAACCATTCGCTGTGCATGTTAAAGAACACGCTGGACGGCCTTGACGGGAGGCTACCATCTGTTTCCTAACAGCTGCCCAATGGGTCCCCTTCCCCAACCTTCTCTGAGCCTTCGGGGTCCATGTGACCTGGCCATTTAGCCCATGGTGTGCAAAAAAGTGCCGCTCAGAGGTAAAACAACCCAACCCCTTCCCCAAATCTTCTCTGAGCCTTCGGGATTCTTGTGTCCTGGCCTTTAAGCCCATTGTGGGCAAAAAAAATTGACTCAGAGGAGAAACAACTCAACAACCCAACAGTTTTTGGGTTGGGTTATTTACATCTGAGCGGCACTTTTTTTTGTCCACACTGCGGTTAATGGCCAGATCATAAGGATTCAGAGACGGTTGAGGAAAGGTGCATTTACACTCAATGTTCAGTTTATTAGGTGCAACGCCATATTATATCAATAACAACTCCGTAACTTCTTAAAAATAAAAACTTTTTATGAAGAAATGCGACTGAAGCTAAGGCCTCAAATCTATTTCATTCTCGATTTTCAATAATACCCTTTCAGTATTTACAATTGCGAAAATTGGAAGAGCACTTCATAAGATACGCATGTCAGTCGAGTTTCAGTCTCCTTATTTTCCAATGTTTTTTAAACGCATCAAAAGTGGTGTTTGTAACTTCTGCTTGTTTTTTAGACAACTGTCGTTCCATTCATTTTGCATGCGACAATATCGAAGGCTTTGAGTTATCAATATCTGCAGGCAAATCAAAAATCATGCACTTGGATCGTTGAAATCACAAAGTTAGCAATGGCTCCCCAATCATCAGTGTATCATCTCAATAAGATTTGGGTGTTATCATTTCTCTCAACCTCTCATTTTCCTTACACTGCCTGTAGCGCGCCAGGCTCGTAATCTGTAGTTCCCAGGTTCGAGTCCCAGCTGGGTCAGCGTTGAGATTTATCTCCGCAAAATTCCCCGCCCTGCCCACGGTCAGTAGGGGACACCGATGGGCTTGGAAAGGCCGCCGTCCGTCGGATGGGACGTTAAGCCGTGGCCCCGTGTGTGGGAGAGCCATACCCTGTGCACGTTAAAGAACACGCTGGATGGCCTTGACGGGAGGCTACCATCTGTCTCCCAACAGCTGTTCCAGTGGGTCCCCTACCCCAACCTTCTCTGAGCCTTCGGGGTCCATGTGACCTGGCCATTTAGCCCATGGTGTGTAAAAAAGTGCCGCTCAGAGGTAAAACAACACAACACATCCTTACACTGCCAGAACATTCCAACATTTTGGGCTGCTATAAGAAGTGCAACAGGCCCACAATTTTCAAAGGCATTTCCTACTTTTGTTTTGCCTATTTTCGAATATGCATCGCCTGTCTGATCTCCCCACATGGTCTCTGACATCACGCTAGTTGAACATCCACTCAGATGGTTTGTCCAAGAGACCACCTGGACTTTACAACTCAAGCTACAAGAAACTATTAAAAGTTTTCATCATCCACTCTTTTGAATGGAGGAGGTTGTTTCATGATTTAAAAATCTGCTATAAAATCATTAACAAACCTCATCTATTCAAATCCGGCCGAGTATTTAGAACACGCTGGATGGCTTTGACGGGAGGCTACCATCTGTCTCCCAACACCTGTTCCAGTGGGTCCCCTCCCCCAACCTTCTCTAAGCCTTCGGGGTCCATGTGATCTGGCCATTTAGCCCATGGTGTGCAAAAAAGTGCCGCTCAGAGGTAAAACAACCCAAACAACAACCCAAAGCCGAGCCTTTAATTCATGTCTTGGACCCTGAGAGAACAAGGAGGCAAGCGCTGTGTATTCATATTCTTCATGCTAGAACAAACTGCACATATTTTTCCTTCATATGCCGAGTTGGTCGGGTTTGGAATTCTTTACCTCCTGATATTGTAATGTCCCCAATTTTATACATTTTCAACGTTCGATTAAAGCAAGTCGATTTATCTAAATTTTTAACATGCTTTAAGTTTTAATTTTAATTTAGGTATTGTGTTCATATGTTGTCAACTTTTAAAATCTTCGCAACTGCTGACCATTTCAGCAATGTACTGTTCATGTATGTTTACACACTTTTTTGTGTTTATTTCTTGTTTTTGATACGTATTGAGCGGTGTTAGAGTATATTTTTGTGTTTTCCTCTCAACAGAATAAATAACAAATATTTCCCTACAGGTGCTTTCAAACTCTAATTTTATAATGTCTTAAATTTTAAGTGAAATAATATTAACACATTTCTTATATAAATATTTATTCGCTGTACTTGCAGTTTTCTCCCAACAACATTGCAGATCCCGAATTCCCGCTGCCATGCCGAGGTTGTCAGATGCAAAAGAGCGATATCTGTACGTCGGTTGCGCCCTCTTCGCTGGCTCACTGATGATCACAGGATACGGCCTCTTACTCTTCGCATCTCTCAATTTCGATTCATTCCAATTCCAAATGAAACACTTTTATTTAGCTATGAGCGTCTGTTTTCTCGTCTCCGGAGCCATCATCTTCATCACTGGAGCAACTCGTCTGGTTCCCAAGTGGGTGCGCACTTCCCTACAAGCAGCCAATACTGTCTTCAACAGAACCGAGGCAGAATATGACATTGCAATTGCTGGAAATGCCGCTGGTGAGGGGAACACTTCTTTGGGTCAAACACCACAAGAAGCAGGGAACACTGGCGCGAGGAACAAGACTTCTGTTGGCAGAAGTCTGGGAGACCAAAGTCTCTCGCCTGGCAGCTTCAGTAACACCTCAACCGTCCAGTTGGTATCATATAGAGAAACTTTTGTGTGATTAAATGTATTGAGGAATCTGAATAGAGCATATAAATGGTATAATTCTTGCAATGTATGTAAATAGAGTGCGGACTTAGAATTTTATAGAGTAGTATACTGCGAAATCTTTTTTCAAAAATTTAAGTGATATATATTAGCTATTTCTTTATTTCTGTCAAATAAAACTGGTTTTAACTTTTAAAATTTTTATTGAGTTTGCAATTATTTTAAAACGACTATTTAAAAGTTATCATCTATTTCACGATAGGTTCATCAATATTGCTTCTGCAAATACTGTTTAATACATACTAATCGAACTTAGAAGTTCTATAACTTTTAAAATATGCATTTAATGTAAAAATGCATCTGAAGATCAAAAAACATGATCAAATCTATTTAAATCTCTATTTTCAATATTTAAACGATATATGGGAGATGGAATATTTGAAAAGAAATTGTTTTTATAGAAATAATTAATAATTGTCTAATACTGAAATAACCACTACGCAAACTTCTAAAATATATATTTCATTAAATGGTTGAAACAATACTTATTATTTAAGTTTTAAAATCTGAGGTAAATTCTTATGACGCATTGCAGTTGGGAAATGATCTAGCTTCCGTAACTCTTTCAATATTGATCGAATATTGTTGAAAACCGAGATTTCAAAAGATTCGATTCCGATCTTTATCTACAATCAGATTTTTCCATAATTGCATAGCCTAGAGGTTATAGAGCTTCGAAATTAACTATCCATTGACACAGCGGGTTGGAGTGGTTATAATTCAGTAACCAATGAGTGTATGTTAAATCTGTTTCTCAAGAATGTTTTTAAAAAACTCCAGAAAAGGGACAAAGAGAATAAAACATTGCATTATATGGAGAGAATTTCTTAAAAGAAAATATCTTTTGGTCTACTCGGTTTAATCTAATAACTTTCTATTACTCTAACTTTTTTAATCTGGCTCTGCTCATAGAAACCATATCCAAAATAATCCAGATCTTGCAAAAGATTAAGCATTCTTCATAGATCTGTCCGAAGCGAAGCCAGCAAAGTTCTACAACATCAAAAATGGGGCTTTTCGCAATGTTTACATTCTACGCAATTCGAAATCAACCTTTCTCAACTTTGTAGAGTTGATATTTATCTCCGCTGAACCCTCCTTTCCCCCTACGCTAGATGAAAATGGGAACATCGAATGACTTGACAAGTCAGCCGTCCGTCGCATGGGACGTAAAGCCGTGCGCAGGAGACTCGTAGCCTGGGCAAATTGAAGAACATATTGGATGACTTTGAGAGGAAGTTTCCATCTGTCTCCTAACTGCCCACCCCCGCCACTTCCTCCAGGGGCGGGTGTGGCTCAGTCGGTAGTGCGCCAGACTCGTAATCTGTAGTTCTCAGGTTCGAGTCCCAGCTGGGTCAGCAAAATTTTCTGCCCACGGTCAGTAGGGGACACCGATGGGCTTGGAAAGGCCACCGTCCGTCGGATGGGACGTTAAGCCGTGGCCCGTGTGCGGGAGAGCCATACCCTGTGCACGTTAAAGAACACGCTGGATGGCCTTGATGGGAGGCTACCATCTGTCTCCCAACAGTTCTCCCCCAAACCTTCTCTGAGCGTTCGGGGTCCTTGTAAACTGGCCATTTAGCCCATGGTGTGCAAAAAAGTGCCACTCAGAGGTAAAACAACCCAGCCCTTCCCCTAACCTTAGTGGGGGCGGGGGTGGCTCAGTCGGTAGCGCGCTGGCTCGTAATCTGTAGTTCCCAGGTTCGAGTCCCAGCTGGGTCAGCGTTGAGATTTATCTCCGCAAAACTCCCCGTTCTGCCCACGGTCAGTAGGGGACACCGATTGGCTTGGAAAGGCCGCCGTCCGTCGGATGGAACGTTAAGCCGTCGCCCCGTGTGCGGGAGAGACATACCCTGTGCACGTTAAAGAACACGCTGGATGGCCTTGACGGGAGACTACCATCTGTCTCCCAACAACTCTTCCAGTGGGTCCCCTCCCCCAACCTTCTCTGAGCCTTCGGGGTCCATGTGACCTGGCCATTTAGCCCATGGTGTGCAAAAAAGTGCCGCTCAGAGGTAAAACAACCCAGCCCTTCCCCTAACCTTATCTAAGCCTTGGGGATTGTTGTGACCTGACCGTTAATTGTGCGCGCAGAAATGCCGCTCAGAAATAAAACAACTTCTACCTCTTCTTTTGGAATCGAAGGCAGTCTAAAGTCAGTTTTCAAAATCTGTTCCCCAGTTTGACGGGCTACCGCGAGAGATTGCATTCAACACTTGCATGAAAAAAAAAACATTTCAATCAACATCTTGCATGGCTTGCAATGCAACAGTTAAAGAATATTTTTCAATTCCAAATGAACTATTATGTTGACTTTACATTCTTTCGTTGTATCTGAAAATGCTACGAATTACCATTTAGAAAACGAAGTAACTATTTGCTATTTCAACCGATTTCGCCCTAAAAACTGCATTTCATCACCAAGAAACAACGAATTTTTGGATTTGGAGTTTAAAAAATTTTAAACGAAACAGTGGGCATTACAGGGCCCAAAAGTGCCATAAAGAGAGAGTCTAAACAATGAAAAAAACCTGCTATTCGTGCTATATTTTTTTTTAGAAAATCGTACCTACATGATCTTCTTCTCTATGTGGCGGGGTGGCTTGGTCGGTAGCGCGCCAGGCTCGTAATCTGTAGTTCCCAGGTTCGAGTCCCAGCTGGGTCCGCGTTGAGATTTATCTCCGCAAAATTCCCCGCCCTGCCCACGGTAAGTAGGGGACACCGATGGGCTTGGAAAGACCGTCGTCCGTCGGCCCCGTGTGTGGGAGAGCCATACCTTGTGCACGTTAAAGAACACGCTGGATGGCCTTGATGGGAGGCTACCATCTGTCTCCCAACAGCTGTTCCAGTGGGTCCCCTCCCCCAACCTTCTATGAGCCTACGGGGTCCATGTGACCTGGCCATTTAGCCCATGGTGTGCAAAAAAGTGCCGCTCAGAGGTAAAACAACCCAACCCAGATCTCTATGTGGCAGAAAATAAGAAACGGAAAATATATATTAACCAAAAAAAAACTTCCTATATGTGCCCTAAACTTTAAAGAATGCCAAAGATTAAATTTCTTACTGAATTCATTTTAACTTGAATGGAACTGTTCAATTTATAGGATATATCAATTTTAATGATTTCTTCCTTTACAGTCAGCATGAATTCTGTCGTTCATCATTGGTATGTTTCTTACTTTTTTCGGACAGATTTTTTTTATTATAGTGGCATTGAGCTTTGTAACTGAAAACACTTCCCTCTCCTGTGCTTTATAAATAAATAAATACCCCCTCAAGCAGCTGCTTGCCACAGAGGTCTGACAGGAGCCTGTCAGTTTATATGCCATAGTAGAAGGTCTGTGAGGATGGCAGGACCTCAGCAGAAAGACAACACAAACGTCCATGCCTTACCCGGGGCTCGAACCCAGGTCCCGTAGATCAGTAGCCAAGCGCGCTAACCACTCGGCCACGGGTTTGGAGGAGAAAAATCCTTCTATTCCCTATGTTATTCAACCTTTCATTTGAGATATTGAGAGTTGGGTTGGGTTGTTTTACCTCTGAGCGGCAGTTTTTTGCACACCATGGCTTAACGTTCCATCCGACGGTGTCCCCTACTGACCGTGGGCAGGGAGGGGAATTTTGCGGAGATAAATCTCAACGCTGACCCAGCTGGGACTCGCACCTGGGAAGTACAGATTACGAGTCTGGCGCGCTACTGACTGAGCCACCCCCGCCCCCCTTTCATTTGAGATATTGAGATATAACTCATTATACGATCCAGATCATCTTTAAAGAAAACCCACTTTATGGTGAGGCAAAACAAGGAGCCATAATTTGTGGTAGCCCATAATGCTATCCGTCCGCAAGCCTCCATTTGACATATAATTTGTAATAATCGAGCACCATGAGATTTCCTTCCTCATGGAAAAGAAGAAATATAATCAGCGGTATCCTATGACCCCCCTCCCCCTCCCCCTCGGACATGACACAGGCTTTCATTTCGCATATTACTCATTACTCGCAGTGTAGGTGTTCTGTGGTCTAACCAGACCACGGTAACTCACCAGGCTCGTAACCTACAGCTCCCTGGTTCGAGTCTCACGTGGGTCAGCTTTTGCTCTGCTAAACAGCCACCTGCTCTCGTTCAAAAAGGGGACACCAATGGGCTTGAAAATGCCGCCGTCTGTCGTATGGGACGTTAAGTCCTGAGCGACTGTATGGGAAAAATTTTTAAACTTGTAAATGAACTTTTGATTAAAATAAAAAGAATTAAGCTAGACCGAAACGGATCATCGTCACAATTCTTTTTAATTTGTTTCCTCTATTTTGACCTTTTTTCATTTTTTAAGTCTTTCTCAACTGCGATTATTCATTGAGCCGTGGTTCCATGTGCCTGAGAGCCATACCCTGTGCACGTTAAAGAACATGTTGGAAGGCCTTGACAGGTGGCTACGTTTGCCTCCTTGCAACTGTCCAATGGGTCCCATTCCCTAACTTTCTCTGATCCCTAGGGGTCCTTGTGACCTGGCCATTGAGTCTAATGTGGGCAAAAAATTTGCACTCAGAGGTAAAACAACTCCACCTAATTTCAATTATTTATGTGCTCTAAATTTTAATATTATTTCTTTCGAAGCGATCAATATTTGAGAAGAACATATGTCTGTGTATGGTAATTTTCTCCCGATATATATTATCACTATTCTCAAGTCGACCCATTTCTATTTTTACCCCATCGGTCACCCGCTTTTAATTCCTTATATTACTCTGCCGTTAATGCGTCACCCATAATACACCTAACCACGACGAGATTAATATAGCAGAAATCAAAGAAAAAAGATTTTTGATTTTTCTATTGATGATGTGCCTAGTTGACTTCGCAAATTACCCCTATTTGTTCATCGCTGTTTGTAGAATCCATTCTTTAGACTAAAGGCACATTTCTGTGAAAAACATGTCGTGACATTCCGTGTTTTTTTTTCTGGAAAGTGACCACCAGAGCCAGATGGACGTAGCTTGCGTGTGATCGTCCTGACAGCAAGGACGCAAATCCCCACGGACATCTGGTCTGTAACCATGCCCACCACCGCTTGCTTCTAACAAACCAATAAACACAAGAGTCAGCAGGTCTGCGTCATTAGGAGTATTGTTTTGCATCATGATCCTCTTTTGGACGATGGCCTCTTTCACTTTCTCACTATCGTAGATGGTTCGAATGGAAATCCAGGTAAGGTTTATCTCTTTAGAAATGTTGACTTTTCGATTTGTTTCCTCTGATGTGATATTTAGTGTGAATTGTTTATTCTGTGCATCTTGAAATTGTATTACATCAGTAGTTTCAAATTGCGTTCTGGAAAATTTTAATGATGATCTATTAGGCTGGTTGCTTTACCTCTGAGTGGCACTTCTTTCCACATCATGGGATAAATGAGATCACAAGAATCCCAAGGACACAGAGAAGCTTGGGGCAGGAATTCATTGGTTAGAGTTACAAGATGGATGAATGATCCAACGTATTCTTTATTGTGCACATGGTTATGGCTCTCCTACACACGGACCATGGCTTAACGTCCCATCCAACGGATAACAGAGTTTCCAAGCCCATCAGTCTTCCTTTTCTCAAGATCTATGAGGTAATTAGGATTACAACCTCCAAGGAAATTATTCCCGAGAGACGGGAACATGTCTTCTGGAATTAAAGAACAAATTCCGGGAGACCTAATAGAAAATGGTAATAAACTTTATAAATATTCAATAAATATTTATGTGGAAAAAATTATTTTGACAGCATGGGATTCGAACCGCAACACCGACAAAAATTTTTTCTTCTTAAATATTTATTGAATTCTATATCTACTGGTAATCTGTGTATTTACTATGGATTGATTTGTTTCCCTAAGTATTTATTCACTCTTGAGCAACAACAGGACGAAAATGGGGAAATAAGGAATAAACGTTTTGAGCCCCTTGGGATGTGAGCCCACGATGATGATAATTGATGACATGTTTAGGTGTTCTGACCACTGAGGTGCCAGCCGCATCTCAAACTGTCCTCTACTGCTCTTGTTTGCTATACACCATCAGGTTAATCATTGTCTTTGGGTGCATTTGGGGACTCTCTTTCTTCAGAGGAATATTAGGGTTGGGTTGTTTTACCTCTGAGCGGCACTTTTTTGCACACCATGGGCTAAATGACCAGGTCACATGGACCCCGAAGGCTCAGAGAAGGTTGGGGGAGGGGACCCGCTGGAACAGCTGTTGGGAGACAGATGGTAGCCTCCCGTCAAGGCCATCCAGCGTGTTCTTTAACGTGCACAGGGTATGTCTCTCCCGCACACGGGGCCACGGCTTAACGTACTATCCGACGGAAGGCGGCCTTTCCAAGTCCATCGGTGTCCCCTACTGACCGTGGGCAGGGCGGGGAATTTTGCGGAGAAAAATCTCAACGCTGACACAGCTGGGACTCGAACCTGGGAACTACAGATTACGAGCCTGGCACGCTACCGACTGAGCCACCCCCGCCCCTATAGGAATATTAGGAATGTGCACACAACCAGCCACAAGATTGAACACGATTATTATAACCGAAGAAAAGACGACGCGGTAGAATTCGTTCTGCAAACGAAAACAATACTGTCTCGTTCTCTGACCTTTGCAAAATTGCAGTTTGCAAAATGTTCTTCGGTTTAGGGATAATTTAAGCATTTTAAATTTAATTATAAAAGTTCTCAAATTTTGCTTTTTTATTCTTAATTATTCGTATCATTCTTAATGATCAGATTTGTAAAAACCAGCTGCCTTTTATGTAAATCAGATCTGAATTTAATATACATAATAATAATCACAATTTAATGCACAGAAATTTATATCTTAATATTTTTAATTTTTCTTCCTTCCTAAAATTTTGAATATCGGAAGTGGGACAAGATCCTGGGCTCTTTCTCTAACTGTAAGTCTGGTGACGTCATTTCCATCGAAACTTATTTTACTTACAAAAAATTAGGTCTACGTAGTTCATTTTTTACTCAATCAGAAGCTTCATTAATCAATAATTGTTTCTTTAGTTTCATCACATAATTGCTACTTGTAACGAGTTGTCAATTTTTTTTTCTTACCACAGAAAGAACTTCAGCTCTTATAACAGTACCAACTCCCTACACGCATTAAGAAACGCTCCAATTCAAAATAAATATATTTACTGAAATGCATAAATGCAGAATTGGTCTTTTTATAAAAAAAAAACTGTTAGTCCTATTTGGTCTAGCTTGCTGATTACTATGCTAGCGGCCATGTCCTTGTGTGTTGTGTGAGTTGGGTTGTTGGGTTGTTTTACCTCTGAGCGCCATTTTTTTGCACACCATGGGCTAAATGGCCAGGTCACATGGACCCCAAAGGCTCAGAGAAGGTTGGGGGAGGGGACCCATTGGAACAGCTGTTGGGAGACAGATGGTAGCCTCCCGTCAAGGCCATCCAGCGTGTTCTTTAACGTGCACAGGGTATGTCTCTCCCGCACACGGGGCCACGGCTTAACGTCCCATCCGACGGACGGCGGCCTTTCCAAGCCCATCGGTGCCCCCTACTGACCGTGGGCAGGGCGGGGAATTTTACGGAGTGTTGTGTGAGAAACCAGGATATGCTAGATAAAGCTTCTAGGTTATCTCCGTCCTTTGCGTTTTCGAAACTCTTGAGACTTGGAAAGGTTTAACTCAAGTGAAAGCATTTGCAGTGCATGAGCCATCGACCTCCAACACCAACTGTAATTGTCGTTGAAAGTAGTCCATTATTCCAGCAGAAATTTTCTGATTAAGGTTGGTCAACAGGACAAATTTCTTACTTCAGTTTGTCAACTATATGTGGTTTGTTCTGTAAAAGCTCCCTTTAATATGACCCCTGTATGATATAACGCCGGGGTTTATATATGGGGAATATGGTGGCCAGGACTGTTAATATTCAAAATGTGCAGGAATTAGATTAAGAGACTAGGATCGTTAAAATGCTTTTGAGGACATCCAAACTCTCATTTGTTGTATGAGGTACGAAAAGCTGTATGCGGAAATACAATTCTACAACTGCCTTTTGTGACAGCAAAAAATAAATTCCTCTGAGCTCTCTGCATTCTCCTTTTTCCGGTCCACTAAGCCCTCGGCATTCTCCATTCTCTGTGTTCTCCTTTTTCCTCTCCTCTGAGCTCTCAATATTTTCCTCTGCGTTCTCGTCTTTTCGTTTCTCTTATCTTTCTGTATTCTCCTTTTTCCGGTCCTTTGAGTCCTCGGCATTCTCCTTTTTCTGATCCTCTGAGCCCTTTGCATTCGCCTTTTTCCTGTCCTCTGAGCCCTCGGCATTCACCTTTTCCTGTCCTCTGAGCCCTCGGCATTCACCTTTTCCTATCCTCTAAGCCCTCAGCATTCTCTTTTTTTCGGTCCTCTAAGCCTTCCGTATTCTTCTTTTCTGGTCCTCTGAGCCCTCTGCATTCTTCTATTTTTGGTCCTCTGAGCCCTTGGCATTCTCCTTTTCTGGTCCTCTGAGTCCTCAGCATTCTCCTTTTTCCGATCCTGTAAGCTGCCTGCATTCTCCTTTTTCATGTCCACTGAACCCTCTACATTCTCCTTTTGTGGCCCTCTGATCCCTCTGCATTCTCCTCTCTCCTATCCTCTAGGCTCTCTCTTTTTTTCTGGTTCTCTATGTTTTCCTTTTTTTGGTCTTCTTAGACCTCTGCATTCTCCTTTTTCTATCCTTTGAGCCCTCGGTATTCTCCTTTTCTGTTCCTCTGAGCCCTCAGCATTCACTTTTTTCCTATCCTCTAAGCCATCTGCATTCTCCTTCTTGATATCCACTGAACCCTCAGCATTCTTCTTTATTTGGCCCTCTGATCCCTCTGCATTCTCCTTACTCCTGTCCTCTGAGCCCTCTGTTTTTTTTTTCCGGCTCTCTATGTTTTCCTTCTTTCGATCCTCTTAGCCCTATGCATTCTCTTTTCTGGTCCTCTGAGCCCTCTGCATTCTTCTTTTACTGGTTCTCTGAGCCCTCGGCATTCTCCTTTTCCGTTCCTCTGAGCCCTCAGTTTTCTCTTTTTTCCGATCCTCTAAGCCATCTGCATTCTTCTTTTTCATGTCCACTGAACCTTCGGCATTCTCCTTTTTTTGGCCCTCTGATCCCTCTGCATTCTGTTTTTTCCTGCCCTCCAAGCCCCCCACTCCTCATCCCTACTTTTCCCAGTCCTCTACTATCCTTTTTCCGATCCTCTAAGCCTTCAGCATTCGTTTTTTTTTTCGGTCCTCTAAGTCCTATGCATTCTTCTTTTTCCGGTCATCTGAGCTCTCTGCATTTTCCTTTACTACTGATGGATTGCTTACTACTAGCAACTCTTGGTGAAATCTTTTTGTCATTATTTGCGTTCAGATTCTTACTTATGACTCACGTTCATTTTAATTTACTTCCCTTCATATGTAGTTTTTTTTTATGAAATCTAGGATAGCACAAAACAGTACCGATAAGAGTTATTTTAGGATAATCCTTTTTCTGTCCACCAGATGGCGACACCATTCCATTAACTTATGCTATAGTTTCATTTTTTTAGTTTCATGTTATAAATACCGTGACCATACGTCCTTTATTTAAGAGGACAGTCCTTTATTTCATTGCTCTGTCCTTTAGATTTATTTTTTTCTAAAATGGCCATTTTGTCCTTTTTTTGTGAATTAAAATAGTAAACTGAATATTGGCGCACAGTATATGGGTTGAAATTTTTAATTATTTTTACATTCACACATTTTTACATTCATTTTATTTTAAACATTCACAGATAAACACGTATCTTTTAAAAACATTTTAAAAATCGTTGAATTTTGCTTATGTCTCCCTGGATCTAATGCCCCCACTGAACGAGTATTTACATTAGTGAACAATATGTGGACCGGTGAAAAAACCCAATTAAAAATCAAAACATTGAAAGCATGCATTTATAACAAATGCAACTTTGACATGAATTGTATACAGTTTTATGAATTTTTAAAACACAAATCTGATTTATTAAAAAAGTTCATTCTTGTGAAAAGTATCAAAATTAAATTTTTTTAAGTAATAATATGATTGTTTAGAATGCTATATATATGCTTATATTTTAAAATAAATGTTATAAAGCGTTTTTAGTTTTAGTGAAACAAATAAACGCAACCTGCTTTTTTTTATTATGAAACAATTTCTGATTTGTCCTTTATTTTCTCCAAAAAAAATATGCTCACCGTAGTTATAAAACTGTAAGGCTGTTGTCGTTCTACATTACACGTAACAGTTTGAATTAAATTTTTTAAACTAAATGCAGTTACCGTCATCCATTTGCAAAGCAATTACAATAAATATGTGAAATAGTTCATGAAATGACATCTGACCAACTAGAAAATAAGTATAAGTTAGAGGATATATTTGTATTTTTAAATTTCTTTATCTATTTTGTTAACAGTTTGTTCGGCAATTAATTATTCTGTATGATATTTTTAACAATCGTTTCAACCAGATAAGAGCCAGCTGGTGGACAGTATTGTCTTGATATCAGTGTGCAACCTCAAAAATTAAATTTGGAAATAAATAGAATTGAAATCTTATTTAGAAAAATAATAAAATCTAAATCCAGTGACATTTTTCTGTTAAAAAACTTATTTTCGAAGTTAGAGAGTGACTACTTCACTCAATGTATAATGCTTATATTTTTCTTTTCTTTTTTTTTTTCAGATTATTTTGCCACAATCTCGTATAAGAAGTCAACACAAAATATGACACTGCCACCAACTAGATTGAAAGCAGGACTTGGTGTTTCATCTTTATGCATTGGCTTGGGATCAGTGTTCCTCTTGAGCAGTTTCATCCTTCTGGCCTCCATCACATACGATGAGCAAATAATAGATGCAGACACGTGGTCATTATCTGTTGGGCTTGCAGTGTGTGGCTTTGTCCTATTGTTCTGTGGATGTTTAGGATATTTGATAATATTTTGGAAGCACAACCAAAGCAACATGTTTTTCCAGCCTGTCGCAACAGGCTTGCAGAAGATGAGCACACAGCCTCCTCCTCCTGCATTTGTGTATCATCCGCCCACTCCCGAACATCTCACGAAGCATCCTGCGACAGGCCCGTGGCCAGCAGGATGGGCACCTAACAACTCTCTTCCTGGACAGACTGATGGAACTAATGGGGAAAGACTCGCGGAAACAATGAACGAACAGACAGAGTAAAACCATACGAAGTGATACAGATATTTTAAGGTATGGTAGCAAAAATCTACGAGGTAATCAGAAAGCAAGGCTCCCTATTTAATTTCTGCGGAGAGTAAATAATTTCAGCGAAGGCGATAGACAGGAAATGTTCCAACAGACATGTATTATATTTCCATATTGCCACTAGACTTGTTGGGGGTGGCTCAGTGGGTAGCGCGCCAGGCTCGTAATCTGTAGTTCCCAGGTTCGAGTCCCAGCTGGGTCAGCGTTGAGATTTATCTCCGCAAAATTCCCCGCCCTGCCCACGGTCAGTAGGGGACACCGATGGGCTTGGAAAGGCCGCCGTCCGTCGGATGAGACGTTAAGCCGTGGCCCAGTATGCGGGAGAGCAATACCCTGTGCACGTTAAAGAACGCGCTGGATGGCCTTGACGGGAGAATAACATCTGTCTCCCAACAGCTGTTCCAGTGGGTTCCCTCCCCCAACCTTCTCTGAGCCTTCGGGGTCCATGTGACCTGGCCATTTAGCGGTGTGCAAAAAAGTGCCGCTCAGAGGTAAAACAACCCAACCCTAGACTTGTTGAGACACTAGTGGTGTTTATCGAAGCCCACCGATAGAACGACACATCCTACTTCTGAAACCATTTGACTTCCTCTTTGATATCTTTATCCGATAGAAAGTGTCATCCTTGGAGAAGTTTCTTCAGCTTCCCAACGAGGTGTAAATCCGACTACACCAGACCTGTACTGTGTGGTGGGTCATCTATGGGCGTTAAATTTTGTCATCCACTGCAATGAAACGCCCAGTTTCGAACTTACAATACCATTTCCTCGCATGTTGCACTGATAAGACATTCGAGCAGATGGATTTCCACAGATTGGGATTTCTGTGCTCACGGAAACTGAATTACTGCTCGGATCTCCAGTTTCGTAAACATGAGCAGTACCTTTGCCATATACAGGGTGAATCTGAAAAAGTGGGCAAAACTTTACGGGGTGGTAGAACGCAGCTATACGAGCAATATTCGTCATAGAATGTATGGGCGGAACGCAAACGGCGAGCCGCCAGGTGGCGTTGGAAATGGTATAAAAGGGTCGGTCCTCTCACCCAACGGCATTTCTACCGTGGATTGTCGAGAGGATGGCTGGTTATATTAACCACGAAAGCTCTTTTGAGCAATTTCTTTGAGCATGTACCTCAATTGCATTCCTGTTAATAAAATGTTTTCTGAAGTATCTCCTCTCCTTCTTGTGTTCATTCTTTAAATGTGAAGTGGAAAACTACCTTTTAACTTCTCACTGCTTGCGTTCCGACCATACATTCTATGACGAATATTGCTCGTATAGCTGCGTTCTACCACCCCGTAAAGTTTTGCCCACTTTTTCAGATTCACCCTGTATATACTCTAGCATGCAGTGGTTTCACAGACTAAGATGTTTGTACTTTGGGGGGGAACAAACTGCGAACCTTACTTTCTGACTTACCCACGTATATGTTAAATTATAATTTTCTTGTTATATAATAATACTATCAGATTTACCTAAAGTTCCAGTAACGGTTCGTCCTGAGGTTCGTCCTGAGAGTTTCACCTAACTTTTTATAGATTAATTTTAATAATAATAATGAACGCTGCATTATATATTTTGTAACAAACCACAGGTCTGTAAATGGTAGCTAGGTAGTCACTGAAAGGAGAGCTATGCACCAATCCCCTGTGATGATGCATGGAACCGGCCAGGCCTAGCACCTAATGTCCGACCCTGACTTCTCGTGGTGCAGGCCGTTAATATCTTTCATACGATACTCTCTTCTCGAAGGGAACGAAAGTGGAGGGCTGCCAGATTAGTGTGGCCAACTAATCTGCACAACTATGGTTATATTTTTTCTACCCTGCTGAGGAGTGGTCAGCCACACAGGGTCCTGGTGCTGATCATATAAACTTACTGACTAGATTAAGGCTCTGAGCTTGATTATGGATCCTGAATTTGCTGCATTAATGGGCTTCTGTGGAGGGAAAATCTGTTGCTGTGTTTTTTGTTTGTTTGTCGGTTGACAACCCCAAGTGAATAGATTCACAGGATATGTTTTATCAGCTGATGGATAATCCTGAGCAGAGGTCATCGCAGGCACCTGAACTCTTGCTTCTACGGGCATCGTCAAATTCTACATTGGAGGAAGACTTCCAGTGTAGATGGCTTCAGCCTTTAGTAATGGGGGAACAGGTCTTTGCCTCATGCTTGCAATTAGGATACTGGTATTGTCGGCATTCCCTCTCTCAATAAACATAATTCCTTTAAACATCCCACTAACCATTTTCTCTCCATAGTTAGTTGGAATGTGAGGACTCTGCACAGAGTTTATTCTCTTGATGTCCTCACACAAAAATTCCACCGTTATAATTTAGATATTCTCAGCTTCCAAGAGACCAGATGGACATATAAAGGTCAGATTCTTAAAAATAATCTTAAATTTCTCTTTTCAGGGAGGGAAGATAGAAAGCATCCCAAAGGCGTGGGTCTGCTTCTCAGCAGACACGCTAGTAATGCTCTTCTGGATATGAATGCATTAATAAAAGGTTTCTTACAGCAAAATTTCATATAAGCATTAAAAACTTGAATGTTATCTGTTGTTATGCCCCCACTGAGGATGCCGATAGGATGAGAAGGATAAGTTTTACGGAGAACTTCAGGATATTTTGAATTCTGTCAAGAAAGGAGATATTACCCTTGTTCTAGGTGACTTCAATGCCAAAGTTGGTACTGACTCTGACCTTTGGGGAGGGGTGATAGGTCCTTTTGGTATTGGTAGCTGCAACGGAAATGGGCAACGTCTCCTACAGGCAAGTAAACTTAATGGTTTAAGAATAACTAACACTTATTACAAACACAGCAAATACACAAGTACACATGGGTTTCACTGATGGGTTAACCATGTGGAATACCAGGGCATACAAGGGAGCTGAAATAGAATCTGACCATTACCTTGTTAAAAGTGTCTTGCAACTTAAACTTAAGAAATGTGCTAAGGTTAAATTTTTTCCTTTAATTCTGAAGCTCAGTTATAATTAAAACATACCACGATAGGTTACTTAGTTATTATGACAGTCATGGTTTGTTTACTACTGAAGTTGAGGCAGAATGGGACCGTTTTAAACAGGCTTATTTCGAAACTAACAGTACTCTTTTAGGGAAAAAAAGGAGCAGCAGAGGCAGAATTATTTGAGTGATAAGGCACTTGATCTTATCTCAAAAAGACAGAACTGCAGGAATGTCCTTAATCAATACCCAACTAATCCTAATAGAAAGCATTAGAGAGAACTTAATAAATGTGTAAAGGATCAGTTAGCTGCTGATAAGAATTTTTGGCTTGATGGCTTAGCTGACAAAGCCGAGGAAGCAGTTAGACAGCACAACAGCAGAGAGCTGTACCAGATAGTTAATGTTTTGTGTGGTAGAAAACGGACAGGCATACAAGGATTGAAGGATAAACAAGGCAAGGTTATAGAAGGTGAGCAGTCTGTCATGGCTAGGTGGGCTGAGCATTTCAGTGATGTTCTAAACAATGTGGTTAGTTCTACTCCCATTGTTTGTAATGATGATAGATGCATTACTGGCTTTAATGTTGGCCCTATAATACAGTCTGAAGTTATTTTAACTGTTTCTAAACTTAAACTACATAAGTCTCCAGGGATAGATGAAATTACTAACGAAATGCTTAGAGCTGGGAATGTATCGGTTACCACATGGATAACTGAAATTTTGAATATCTTTTACGATAAAGGCATGGTTCCTAAGGATTTTACCAGCGTTATTATTATCCCTATTTTTAAAAAAGGTGATCGCAGTTCTTGTGATAATTATAGGGGTTTCAGCCTACTTTTTGTTCCAGGTAAAGTTCTTTGCATGATTATACTTAATAGAATTAAGAATATGGTTGATGGACAACATTGAAGAACAGTGTGAATTCAGAAGTGGTAGGGGATCTATTGATCAAATATTTTCACTTAGGCAAATTCTTAAGAAATATTTAGAGTTTCAGAAACCTTTGGTTGCTAGCTTTGTTGATTTCAAACCGACTTTCGACTCTGTTGATCGTCATAATTTGTGGTTGATTGTGAGATCATATGGTATACCTGACAAGTTAGTTAACATAATGAAAGCTCTCTATAATAACACTGAGTCGTGTGTGAGAGTTGGTAAGGCTTGTAGCAATTGGTTTAGCATTACTTCTGGTGTTCGACAAGGGTGCATTTTGTCTCCTTTTCTCTTTAGCTTGGTTATTGATTATGTTATACGAAATTCACTTCAAGGGAAAGATTTTCGACTTAAATTGACTGGAGATATGAAAATTTCTGATTTAGATTATGCTGATGATTTAGCCCTTTTGACAAATGATGTTGATGAGATGAACTCTTTCATTCGAGCTGTTGATGAAACTGGTAGTAGAGTAGGTTTGGTTATAAACAGAGAGAAAACTAAAGTGATGAAAATTGGTCAGGCAGGCTGTGATTCAGTTAATCTGAATGGTTGCAGTCTTGAGCAGGTGTCACAGTTTAATTATCTTGGGAGCTATGTAACAGATACTGGTGATGTGCGGCATGAGATTAACAGATGAATAGGGATTGCTGCCGGGACTTTTAAGAATCTATGGAGAGGGTGGAGAAATAGGCGTATACACCCAAAGACTAAAATAAAACTGTATAATAGTTTGGTTCTTTCTAGGGTTAGTTATAGTAGTGAAACGTGGACGCTTTGTAAACAGATAGCAGGAAACTAGATGCTTTTGATTTTAGATGCTTACTCAGTATCTTGGGCATTAGGTGGTTCAACTTTGCAAGAAATGACGAGGTTAGGCAAAGGAGTAGGCAACCTCCTTTATTCAGCATATTGTGCAGAGAGAGACTCCATTGGTTTGGCTATGTTGTTCGTATTGATAATCATAGATTTGCAAATAGAGTTATGAACAGTGTTTCTGAAGGCCTCAGAATGTGGGGGAGACAATGTCAAACAGGATCTTGTTAGAATTGATGTGCAGTGGCTAGATACAGCGGGTGTAGCTCAGGGCAGATGCTTGGAGAACTAAATTGCGCGATCTGTTTGGACCTCCGTAGCCCATATCTGCTTGATGATGATGATGATGGTGGTGGTGGTGGTGGTGGTGGTGGTGGTGGTGATGATGATGATGATGATGATGATGATGACGACGACGACGACGACGACGACGACGGTGGTGGTGGTGGTGGTGGTGGTGGTGATGATGATGATGATGATGATGATGATGATGATGATGATGATGATGATGATGATGATGATGATGATGATGATGATGATGATGATGATGATGATGATGATTAAACCATATATTACCCTTGATTTAATCTCAAGAGAAAAATAAATCGAGTCCTTTCAATTTAGGCAAAAATTGGTTAAGAAAATTTTGCCTACTGTATTTTAGTATGCCTATGGCAAAATGCCTGAAACTCTAAATGTCGCTACATTCGAAAATAATTCTAAAACGTGATGCATTGTACATATTGCTTGCTATTTTTTGCTTATTTTCAGTTAATTGTCAATGAAGGAATACAACTAACATGCTGAAAAAACTGAAACAGTGAAAAAAGCATTTCTGTGAAGCCAATATAAATTTGACTTCAACAGAGAAGGCACGCAAAGACTCATGGGAAAATTAATTCTATTGCTTGGGATAGAGTAGTTGGGTCATGTTAATTTCAACCAGTGACGGTCCCAAGAATCGGTAAACAACTCTCAGAAGCGCAACTCGATAGAACGGCGTTCCGGTATGGAAAGTTTATTGAAAAACACATGAACAGCATAGCACCGTTCGGGTTCAGTCTGAAAAAAATATACACGATAATTACAAGGTAGCTTCAAAACTAAGTAACTGTCTTATTTTTTTGCTTGTGTTGTGAGGGATATAGAATTGATGTTTGTTTTATCCACTAAATGGCCATAATAAATCAACTCTCTTGAAAGCCACGAAAATTCGATAAACCGACATCAAAGCTCTTTTCACAATGCTTCTCAGCTGCAAAACACGACAATGGAAATTTTTAGAAATGCAAACGATTATTATGGTTTTCTCTCTGAACTCCCTTATAGCTTTACCCTCCCTTGAGACAGCCAATAATTTCTTTAAGGCTTGGTTTCCCCAAGGTAATCTCTATATGCTTTTAAGTTACAATTTAAACGGTTAAATATGTAAATGTTATCAATAAATATTTTGTGGAAAACTTTTTTTGGAAAAAATTTCGCCTACATACGGGATTTGAACCCGCATCTCTCCAGAAACATGTCCGAGTATTCTGCCATTGAGTTAATGCCAACTCATCTTTTTACCACTAGTTTTAAGACTCTAAACTCATCGCCGAGGATTTTTTCATCTCTACTAGTTAGTTTATTGTTACCGATGGACTCTTGATAAATTTCGCAAAACATTTTTTCTTTTATCGAGAATCTGGTACAGTTATAAACGTGTTTGGAGATCACCGACATGTTAATGCACTAATATCATCCAACTAAACACTTTATTTCATAAACTTCTTTAGAGCATCTTTTAGTAGTATTTTAAAGTTAGCCATAATCTGCAGTTCCCAGGTTCGAGTTCCAGCTGGGAAAACGTTGAGACTGATCTCAGCAAAACTCCTCATCAGTAGGAACACCGCTGGGCTTAGAAAGGTCATCGTCCGTTAGAGGGGACATTAAGCCGTGGCCCTGTCTGCGGAAGAACCATACACCCTTTTGCACCCTCCCCCCTCCACTAGATCCGGCCCAGCTCATTACTGCCCTATGATTAAAATATGATAGAACGAGTTAAAGGTCTGACATGTGGGGGTAACAGAGATATTGTCAAACTCCCTGAAATTAAAAAAAATTACACATAATTTTTTTTTTATTATTCAGAAAGGTGCTAGCCACGAATTCTGACAGAACTACGTGGTAGATATGTGAAGAAGAAAGAAAAAAAGTATCTATGCCTTTTCCGTATTTGATCCCAAGTCCCTTAGCTCTGCAGATATGCATGTAGCAACTCTGCTACCAGGGCGTAGTAATCAATGAAATGTAACTTATGAATTCGAAAATCTCGCATTTAAAATCCCGCAGATATCTCTGGATCTAAGAAATCTGATTTATAAATGTCTTATCTACGATGTATTTGAATCTTTCTTTCAGTCAGGTAAGTAACCATCCGGTCGTGGTGGAATCTTCCCATAAAATGATATCACCAGGTAAGTATGCTGTTGCCACAGGAACGCGTGGGGTCTTATCTTCCTATGAAAGTTGATAACGTAACACACGGTCTGTTTGGCAGCGAATAATAAACGAACTTTGCCCTCGACAACGGTCCTCTACGGAACGCCATCTTGATGTAAGAAGCGAACAATACTGGATTTAGCTGGCAACTTCGACGCATCGGAAGAGGATTAATTCTATTTGAGACGCTCTTTGATTTTTTGTAAGTAAAGCTTTTCAAATGCTTATGAGAAAACTTAAGTATGTAAATCGCTTAGTGATTTATTTCCTCAATGCGTAATTGGGCTTTATATTTTTCTGTTGCCCTGGTTATCTTGTGATGTTGTTAGTAAAACCGTTACGGCAACGTCACTTAAAGGTATCAGAGAAAACACAGCAATGTTTGTTTTTATTTTAATTCTCCTAAGAAATCAAATAATATTGTGTTTTCTCCATACTTGTTGGGCTTGTTGAGGAATTTTTAAAATAAAGAACTAAAGGATATTAAACTAGTTTTCGAAACCTACCTGAAAGTAAGTGCACTCTTATTGTTTCGCATGTCACTACGATAATTATTTCTCCATTATGAAACTAAAATATTAGATTAACGATTAAAAACGAGTATTTCTTGACGTCAACCAAGTATACCCATCCTTTGATTTACACGGTATATAGGCTCCGGAAAACTACCGTATAAATATCCTTCCAAAAATATCCTTGATATTAATAAAACATACATTAAAAGTTTTATTTAAACATATCTACCTAAAATTTCAGTTCAGCTGCATTAACAAACATCAATGTAACATTATTTTGTATTCAGGGACGGATTAAGAATTTTTTGTCCCCAGCCCAAAACTAAAAATGAATCCTCCTCCCTCGATCAGTGCCAAATTCCTAATAAACATGGATAAATATGGTGCATGACTACTAAGTGTAGGGTTTTTCTTTTATTATTTATTTTTTGCTTCTTTTGCGTTATATCTACAATTTCACTCAAGAATTACAAAAACCAAGTCAATATTTTTACACGGTAAAAAAAAATATTGATTCAATTATAAGGTGTTTCAAATGTTTCGATGCTAGTTTTATAAATTTTCATTACCTTCAAATTTGTCATTCTTTCTACTCTCTGCTTCTTTCTCTCTTTTATTCGAATCTTTCTCAAAAATTTTAAATATTTCTCTCCTTAAAAGGGAGACTTTTTTTAATAGCCGGAGTGTTGCTCCGGCCATGAGTGGGTTGGCCATTATGTTAATCAGCCACAGTGTGCATTTTATCTGTGCTAATTCAGATAAGATTACATTCATTCCTCATCCATTATGTGCTTTTCTCTTTGGTCACGAAAAATGCTTAAATGTAAAAAATAAAATGTTTCTAAATTACTATACGAAAAATGCAATGTTCATGTAGTCATAGAGTAGTTAATTTGAAGAAAAAAATGTGAAGAATGATAGTTATGTATTGGAAATTTTTAAATTATTAATTAAATTCCCACTCAAGCAGCAGCTTGCCACATAGGTCTGAAAATAATACGCCATTGAGAAAATCTATCAGGAAGGCAATAACTCAGCAGAAAGACAATACAAGCATTCATGCCTTATCTGGGATCTTTTTTTTTGCACACCATGGGCTAAATGGCCAGGTCACATGCACCCCGAAGGCTCATAGAAGGTTGGGGAAGGGAACCCACTGGAACAGCTGTTGGGAGATAGATGGTAGCCTCCCGTCAAGGCAATTTAGCGTGTTCTTTAATGTGCACAGGGTATGGCTCTCCCGCACACGGACGTCCCATCCGACGGACGGCGGTATTTCCAAGCCCATCGGTGTCCCTTACTGACCGTGGGCAGGACGGGGAGTTTTGCGGAGATAAATCTCAACGCTGACCCAGCTGGGACTCGAACCTAACTCGAAACCTGGAAACTGCAGAGTATGAACCTAGCGCGCTACCGACTGAGCCACCCCCACCCAAATAATTCGCCGAAACTGAAAAGTCTAATGCTATGGAAGTTTCATTAATGAAGGAGCTAATACCTGGGGTAAGAAGCCTTATATCAGCTGGTGTATAATCCTGATCAGAGGCCATCGCAGGTCCCTGAACCCTCACTTAGCTAGTTTGGCATCGCCAATCCTAAACTGGAGTAATGTGTCTCAGGCAAGTCATATGGCCCTTGAAAAGGACCACTTGAAAAGGTGGTGCTTGAAATGCCTACCAGCATCGGTGACTTCAGACTTTAGCAGAGGAAGAACAGGTCTTTGCCCCATGTCTGCGATCAGGGGGCTGTTTGATATTGTTGGCCCTACCTATCTCAATAAACCTAGCTTCTTTAAAAATCCTACTAATCATTTTCTCTCTGCAGGAACATGGAACATGAGGACATTACATTGATATTATTCTTTTGATGTCCTCAAGCAGGATTCCAGTGCTATAAACTAGATATTCTAGGCTTGCAAGAGACCAGATGGACAGGTAAAGGTGAGAGATACTTAAAAATAACTTTAAATTTCTCTTTTCAGGCAGGGAGGATTGAAAGTATCTCCAAGGTGTAGGTTTGCTTCTCAGCAGACACGCCAGAGATGCTCTTCTAGGATATGACTGCATTAATGAAAGATTTCTTCCGGCAAAATTTAAAACAAAAATTAAAGACTTGAATGTCACCTGTTGTTATGCTCCCACAGAGGACTCCAATGAGAACGAGAAGGATACGTTTTACAGCCAGTTTCAGGGTATTTTGAATTCTGTGAAGAAAGAAGATATTTCTCTTGTGCTAGGTGAATTTATTGATAAAGTTGGTACTGACTCTGACTTTCGGGCAGGAGTTTTAGGTCCCTTTGGCATTGGTAGTTCCATTGGCAATGGAGAACATCTTCTACAAGTAAGTAAACTTCATGGTTTGTGAATAACTAACACATACTATAAACACCAGGATATTTATAAATATACATGGGTTTCACTTGATGGGTTGCACAGGAATATGATAGATTATATTTTAATTAACAGCAAATGGGCTAGCTCAGTTAGGAATACCAAATCATATAGGGGAGCTGAAATTGTGTCTTACCATTACCTGGTCAAAAGTGTCTTGCAGCTGAAGCTTAAGAAATGTTGTGCTACGGTTAAGAAAATCACCTTCAACACTGAAGGTCTGAAAGATCCAGATATAGCCAAAGCATACTATGATAGGCTACTTAGTCATTATGACAATCGTGGTTTGCTTACTGCTGAAATTGGGAAAGAATGGGATCAGTTTAAACAGGCTTTTCTTGATACCAACAGTACTATTTTGGGTAAAAGGGAACAGAGGAAACAAAATTATTAGAGTGATAAGGCTATGGAATTTATTTCTGAAAGAAGGAAGTGAAGGATTAATGAATCAACACCGTACTAGTCCTAACAGAAGGCATTATAACGAACTTAATGAACGTGTAAAGGTTGTAAATAATGTGATTATTTTTACTCCCATTGCTAGCTTTAATGATGACCCTATATCACATTCCGAAGTCACTTTGGCTATCTCTAAATTAAAATGCGTAAATCGTCAGGGGTGGATGAAATCACCACAGAAATGCTTAGAGGTGAGAACATTTGTGTTGCCACATGGTTGACTGAAGTTTTGAATATTTTTCATGATAAATATGTTGTTCCTAAGGATTTTACAAGAGTTATCATTGTCCCAATTTTTAAAAAAGGTGATCGCAGTTCTTACGATAATTATAGGGAAATTATTTACTTTCTGTTCAAGGTAAAGTTCTTTGCATGATTATACTTAAGAGAATTAAGAATTTGGTTGATGGACAACATTGATGAACCGTGTGGATTCAGAAGTGGTAGGGAATGCATTGATCAAATATTTTCACTTAGGCAGATTCTTGAGAAATGTTTAGAGTTTCAGAAACCTGTGATACTAGTTTTATAGATTTCAAAAAAAAAAGGTTTTAACTCTGTTGATCGACATAATTTGTGGTTGATTGTTAGATCTTATGGAATTCCTGATAAATGTTAGTGTAATGAAAGCTCTCTATAATAACACCGAGTTTTGTGTGAGAGTTGGTATGTCTTTCAGCGATTGGTTTAGCATTGCTAGTGGAGTTAGATAAGGGTGCGTTTTGTCTCCTTTTCTCTTTAGTTTGGTTATTGATATGTTATTTGAAATTCTTTGCAAGGGAAATATTTTGGCCTTAAATGGTCTAGAAATTTCAAAATTTCTGATTTAGATTATGCAGGTGATTTGGCTCTGTTGGCTAATGATGATGATGAGATGAATTCATTCATTATGGCTGTTGATGAGGCTGGTAATAGGGTAGGATTGGTGATAAACAGAGAAAAAACTAAACTGATGAAAATTGGTCAGACAGATGGTGCTTCAGTTGCTTTGAATGGCTGCACTCTTGAGCAAGTGTCTCAGTTTAATTATCTTGGACGCTATATAACAGATATTGGTGATGTGCGCATTGAGATAAATAGAAAAATAGGGATTGCCGCTGGGACTTTTAAGAATTTATGGAGAGTGTGGAAAAATAGCCGTATACACTGAAGACTAATATTAGGTGTTATAATAATTTGGTTCTTTCTAAGGTTAGTTATGGTAGCAAAACATGAACCCTTTTAAGCAGATTAACAAGAAACTTGATGCCTATGATTCTAGATGCTTACGCGGTATCTTGGGCATTAGGTGGTTTGACTTTGTAAGTAATGATGAGGTTAGAAGGAGTCATCAACTTCTTTTGAGCAGCATATTATGCAGAGAAAGACTGCGTTGGTTTGGCCATATTGCCCGTATGCTTAGCTGCAGATTGGCAAACAGGATTATGAACATTGTGCCTAAGGGTTTGAGAAAAAGGTGGAGACCTAGGATGCGATGGGCAGACATTGTCAAACAGACCTTTCTAGAATTGGCCTAGAGTGGCCAAATGCAGCAACTGTAGCTCAGAAGAGACACGTTTGGAGAGGAAAATTTCAGAGTCTGATTGAACCTCCATAACCCATGGCTGCATAAGGATTTTGTATGTATGTATGTATGTATGTATTTTAATTTCAAATATAGCCGTTTTTTATCACTCCGTCATTCAGAGTAATATTTCAATTTTTTAAACATAGTTTGGGTATATATTATTTATTTATTTATTGTATGGGATTTTGTAGAAAAAAAATATTCACTGCTTGACATAGGAAATGCCACACCAGAAAGTATTTTTAGGAGCGCCATCGACAGTCGGGTTATGGAAATTAATGAAGTTGCGAACTAATCACGTGATAGATAAGGGAGATAACAAGGCAAAACGGCTGGCATAGCAATGTTTGGTCGTCCTCACCTGGGCGTGTGGACGACCAAACCATTCTCAGAGGCGAAAGCATGTGTAAGGAGTGAGAATGCTTGGTCGACATCTTCAGGAATCTTACTATCTCATGCACACCTTTACCAGAGGCTTCATCATGGGCTACGAACTGCTGGTTGGTCCTTGCGTCGCATCACAGTGGGATGTAACAACTGTCAGCCAAATTTGGAGATAGTGGTTGGAAGAAGGTAACGTGTGTCACTTTAATGGGACTGGTGCATGTAGGCGGATGTCCGAACGCCTCGATCACTGCATTCGATGGCAAGCTATAGCAGCCCCACAATCCACAGTGGGCGACATTCGACGTGGTGACAGGCAGCTACGGACATCTCCATGTCAACACACTGTGAATCGCAAATTGGCTGTGTCAGATTTGCACTCTCGCTAGCCATTACAACGACTGCCATTCACTGCAGCACATCGTCATGTTCAGCAATGAGTCTTGCTCTTGTCTCAGTGCTGACAATCGCCGATTGAATGTCTGGAGATGATGTGGTCAGCGGGCAGATCTTGCTGCTATCCATGAGCATCATACGGCTCCTCAGCCTGGTGTCATGATTTGGGGCACTATCAGTTTCAGCAGCCGTTCACCACTTGTATGCTTAGTGGGTACAATGACAGCACAATGATACGTCGATGAGGTGCTGCAGCCCGTTTTGTTGCTGTATCTCCATGGGTATCCCTGATGCCATTTTCAACACGATAATGCCAGTCCACACACTACTAATATCAGCAGACAGTGGCTAAGGTGTCCAGGCGTTTCCTTGGCCAGTGCGATCACCAGACTTCTCCCCAATGGAGAACGTGTGGGATGTCATTGGCAGATGACTTCACACCTCTGCACAACCCCCTCGCAATGTCGATGAATACATAGGTCAACAAAGCATGGTTCGCGATACCTCAGCACGCCATCCAGGGGACTTTTCCTCTCAATGCCACGTCGTTTCCGAATGAATAACCTCAGCACATCATCCAGGGGACTTTTCCCCTCAATGCCACGTCTTGTTTCCGAATGAATAACCTCAGCACACCATCCAGGGGACTTTTCCCCTCAATGCCACGTCTTGTTTCCGAATGAATAACCTCAGCACACCATCCAGGGGACTTTTCCTCTCAATGCCACGTCGCGTTTCCGAATGAATAACCTCAGCACACCATCCAGGGGACTTTTCCCCTCAATGCCACGTCGCGTTTCCGAATGAATAACCTCAGCACACCAGCCAGGGGATTTTTCCCCTTAATGCCACGTCGTGTTTCCGAATGAATAACCTCAGCACACCATCCAGGGGACTTTTCCCCTCAATGCCACGTCATGTTTCCGAATGTATAACCCAACATGGCAGTCATACGACCAACTGACTCTAGCCACATTATACTGTCTCCTCGTCCATCACATTCATGTAATTCCTCAGAAATTAAATCACTTCTTTCCCACCTACTTGTCTACATGTGTGTTAAGTTTCGTCTCATTTCGTGCATTCCTTCGTAGTTGGAATTAAAAATTCCTTCGTAGTTGGAAAAAATTAGTGATCTGGCAACCTTCGTGTCACGAAGGTTGCCAGATCACTAATTTTTAAAAAGTCGTTGCCAGATATTTTTTTTGAATTCTGTAATCAACCATAATGTTCGGATACTTTTTTGAGCGACTATACCACCAAGCTTTCCAGAATTGGCATAGACGTCTGCAACTTTGTACAAATGCTAGAAGGGAGTACTTTGAAGGACAATGAAAGTTTTTTTGAGTTAAGTGCAATTGTTTTTGTTCTGCAGATGCATGTCAAGAATTTTTTCAACGCCCCTCGTAAAAAGAAGAATGAGGAAAATTTAAATAACGTTATACAAATAGCTATAGCGTCATTGATGTCCAATGTTAAGCAGCTCATTTCTGGGATTTAGTCACATCCTTCACTTACTGCTTCGACAAGTCGACTTCAGTTTTGACACTAAATTTTATATTAATATTTAAATTTTTCATATTATTTTGTACCTATATATATATACTAAGTAAAATGGAATAAACAAAGTTTAAAAAAATGTTCTTCTTATTGCATCCCTCTCCCAACTACTGGCTTACAACATAATGTTTTTCTCTTCGGTCCGCTGCCTAAAAACGTTTATGCATCCCTGATCTGAACCACCCCTGTGTTGAGTGGTTAACATGCTTGACTACTGATCAAAGGGCTATCGGTTCGAACCCTATATAAGGCAAGGCTGTTTTTTCTTTGCATGTAAAAAATAATAATTTCTTCTGAGGTCTCGTTTACCTTAGAGATCTTGTCTGTGGCATATTATATTGACAGGCACCTATTTTGCAAAATGCCTACTTAAGTAAGAGTACTTAAATTTTCTCTCTCCCCCCCTATACAATTTAATTTATTTTCAGTACTTTGCTATGGGAACATTATCAAAATTATGCATTTGTTCTTTCATTTCAGGGCCTTTAAATAAAGAGAAGTTGTAAGAAGATGGTGGTAGATCGCTCAAATCCTTGGAGGGTAGGCAGTGTGAAGACAATCAGTTGGTGCACCTTGTGCGTGGTTATCGTAGGCTTTGCCCTCCTCATCGCTGGAGCTATTATCACTGGAATTGCCTACACAGAAGTAAGGCCTAACGTAGCCGATGAGAATTACGACCGATACATTAAAGCCAATGTTAACCGCGTCGTGGGGCCCATTATGCTGGCCTTTGGCCTCCTCAACATCTTAGGAGGCTGCATTTTCTTCAGCATTGCTCTTTTTTCATCTGCCAAACGCCAACAAACCAACGTGAAATACAACGTCAGAGCAAGTGAAGAACATCTTCCAGATGTCGATAAGAAGATGTTGAGTACCGTGTGATAAAATTTCCAGAAGATAACTTAATATGATTCGGTCGAAAAAAGAAAGCAAGCAGGTGTTGGAAAAGTGTACTTCAAAAAACTACGAGGAAGATTTATGTCAATAGTTTCAAGTTGACAATTTTGTGTGTTTTGGTGTTAGATGTCCCTGTAGTAGGCGAAATAACACACCTTAGGTTTTTTAAAACATATTTCGTTTTTTCCTTGTTTAAAAATTTCGAGTGTTTTTAACTCTTTTTTTTTCATGTCATATTCTGTAAAGAAATGATTCATCAACTTTTAGTAGTTCACTGCAAAATCTTAAATATAATAATGTGAACAATGATTATCTTTTATGTTTAGATAATGATAACTAAATAATATACAATAGTGGCTGAACTATATTCCTAAGTATACTAGCTAGTCCTCAAAATTTATAATATGAAGTCTGGACATATTAATATATTGTAAAAACTTTATTAATCGCCAATGAAACTGTCTATTGTTTATCAGTTTTTAAACGACAATAAACATGATGTATGCATTCGAGATTTTCTTCGAAGAAACTTCTTCCTTAAAACCTCAAATATTTCACCAAAATATTGTCTAAAAAAAGATGTAAATAATGAATTGATTAACTGTTTGACATTTCCATTCATTTTTTAAAATGGTAATAAAGTTCTAAGCTTTTGTATATCTTACACTGATTATAATACAAACGTTTACAACATATAAAATTAATTCATTAATGTGCTTGTTGAATGACGAAATTTTCTCCCCACGGAAAAGGATTGCTTCTGTTACATTTGATATATAAATGAACATAGAGTTCTTGTAAAGTACTCGTCGTTCGTCCGAATCAAGCATGTCAATACTTCAATAGCTGCGATTTTGTTCTCGGCAAGTAAAGGGGGACGAAAGCACGATTTTCAATTGGCAAATTGGGATTTTTATTGATTACTATAAATTTATTTCCAGAAGTATTGGAACACTTCTCTGCTATGTGAATAGCAGTGGCGTAGCGTGGGTTTAAAAATTGGGGGGACACCTGACAATTCCTACCTGACAGTAGGAAAATATTTTGTTACGTTAGTGAGCGCGCTGCGGTCTTTTTCACCGTTGCTGACAACTAAGTTTTTTAAACATTGACTTCCTATAGGACTTTTGTATGATTTTCAATAGGTTCCTAACTTGCAACTTAAAGTCTGCCATTCGATAACAGTCGCTGTCATTATAGTTTTTTTTAGTCTGTTTATATAGTTCATTTTATTACTATGTCAGTTTTTTTACAATTCGTTGTAAAATAAATTAATATACTGTATATATATATATAATCATTTGGAAGGCAAAATAAGCCAGGCTTATAACATTTTCTTAGTGGTTACACAAAATACATAATTATATGCCTAGGCCTCGACTTTTGTTTCTTATCATGGGGGGGAGGGGGTAGAATAGATCTAGGGCAGCAAGGAGATGACTAGGCATGAACCAAGGCATGATCTAGGGGAGCAAGGAGGCCATGCCCATATCCCCTTCATAAATATTATTGACGGTAACGGGGGTAAAAAAATATTATACTTGTAATTCCACGAATGTTTTTAAGAAAATTTTGAAAAACATTGGAACGGAAGGGAAAATGTCATATTGCAATGAAAATCGAGTCTCTTGCCCCTCCCCCTTTTTTTCTTTCGATTCGATTGCGTCACTAGTTATATACGAACATTTATATGACTCTTCACGAAAAATGATGATAGAAAATTGAGCATTCGTTTGATCAGAACTATGAAGAGGAAAATTACATTTAAATGTTTTACAATATTTTTCTCATGTTCAAAAGTGTATCTCTTGAAAGTTATTAATAAAGTTTATCAGGGGCGGCTCGCCTATTAGGTAACATAGGACATTGTCCGCCAAAAATAATCACAAAATAAAAGGAATGTCAAATTTAGTATTCATTATTTTTATATCTTAATAAACCTAATATCAATTTTATATTCGTTCCGTAACCATTATTTGACATGTTACGTAGACAATCACGTGATTTACTTTGCGATCAGGGCTACGTCTGCTTTCATTTTGTCCATACGAATTTTAATATTACTTCCACCATCAGGAATCTTAGCATTATCTTATAGCGATGACACAAATACGCATGCATTGAAATACAATAGTGATGAGCTGTAGGAGGTGGATCACCATTTTGTAGAGGCCCTTGACAATTGATTGGTCGATTATACCAGTGTTTGAACTGGGATAGCAACTTTTCATTTTGGCAAAGAAGGATATGTTTGAACTGGGTTGGCAACTTTTCATTTTGGCAAAGAAGGATACTTATGTATGAAGAATTTCAGAACATTAGATATGAAAATATAAAATACATTGAACATTTGGTCTACAAGAGTATGCTAATATATATTTTAATATAATACTGATATATATGTAGTTCAGTTGGCTAAATTCTTTTTTTTGTTAACTTGCAACTTAAAGGCTTGATTCCAGTCGCTATCACTAGAGTTTCTTTTTTTTCATTTTTTTCATTCTGTTTTTATAATTCATTTTAATACGATATCATTTTTTTACAATTCTTTGTAAAATAAATTAATATGTGAATCAAATATAAGCAAAATAAACAGCTTTTAAAGTGATAATTTACAATGAGTAGTTCAGTTTTAAAATAATCAATATAAATTTATAATCGGAACGAATTAAAAATAACAGCAAACCTACTTATTAGGTACAACCAGGTGATTAGGCATAATATTCACGAATAAGTTTATTAAAATACCACTAAAATGGAAGCAATTACTATCACAGTGCAAGTTGTTTAAATTATTTAATCTCGACAATTCCACTGTCAATTTAAATTAAAATTCCTAGAACATAAGTAGTAATCCGGAATTCTCACTACAATTATTTCTCAGTGATTGCGATGAGAGTAACGATATAACGGGTGAAAAATTCCAAAACTTACAACTCAAACTTAAGTTTTGAAATATAAGTTTTTTTAACTTTAAGTTTTACAGTTACGTATGTATCACTTTCATTACCTCTATTTAAGATTTGAAACTACGAACTCTAGCTTTACTATTTCAATCTTCTTGCTACAATATTCAAACGAAAAGGTTAAATTAACCTTTTCGTTTAAAACGAAAAGATTAGCCTTAACTGGCATAGTGGTTAGGCAGCTAGCGACTGTTCCAGCAAGGCAAACTTTGTGTGTTGTGTTAACTCTAACTAAGGCAGTGGTCAGCAGTGACTTCGGTCTTAGTAGGGCATGTCCTTGTATGAGAAGGCCTGTATTAAGCTAGGAGTAGCTTCTAGGATTCTTCTCTGTCCTATATATCGCAAATCAAAAAAAAAAAGTAAACAATTTGAAAATATTTTATCGGTCTCCTTCATATCAATTATTCTACGTTACAACAGTAAAAGTTTTATATCACTATTAATTGGGTACTAATTCAATAAAGGGAGTATGTTTTTCATTTTTTTTAACTCGCACTTCTTTTCATACTTAATGTCGAAAATGGGAGTTCCAATAAAGACTCTATAAGATCACCGTATTCACCACCTGCAGATTCAAACATTTCTCTCATAACTCAAACAGAAGTACAGTAATTTTATTTAGATTATAAAATAGAATTACCAAAATTTCAAATGCAATTGAAATTGTAACATATAAAAGTGCAAATTTAAAATATACAAGCGAATCTGTGGTATAAAAAAACCGGTTAATGGTTTGCAAATTAGGTATAAAATTTTGAAGCAGAACTTTCTGCTTCAAAATTTTGTTGTCTTCAAATATGTTCTGCTCCAATTTATGTTGATTATTTTAAAACTGATTGCTTCAAATTTTCATTTGAAGCAAAATTTTGATTTCAGATGCCTTATGCTCCAAAATTTTAAATCATCTATTAAAATTGCTTTGAACTTAAGATCATTTGCTTCTACCCTTGCTAGCAAACCCTTCTGCTAAAAATTCTGCAATATCACGTGACGTGAGATGCAGTTCATAAATTTTTATGAAACTATAATAGTTCAGTTTTGTTGCAAGATATTTTTTTCTGTTACCCATGAAGATAAGAATAGAAGAGAGATGCCATACGCTCCAAAATTTGTGGGAAGTTTTTTAAGACACGCACCCTTTAGAGCTACAACAGCCATTGGAGATATGAGGTTGTGTACGTTTACTTCGCAAAACCTCGCGAGCGGTTGTCTTGACCATCTTGGCATTTAACACACCGATTCTTTGTATAAAATTACGTATTATGTTCTTAAACTAAATAGATTCGTCGATTATGACAAAAATAGCAGTGGTAATCATTTGAGTGAATGAAATATTCATAATATAATTTTTTAAACCCTAAATGCTAAACTTGTACAGCTGTTTCAAAATGGTATTCTGTATCGTGCATTTCGCTCTCTTAAGATCATTTCATTCACTTACAGTATGGAGCAATCTTATCACATACGCAACTTAGCAATAGATCAAAAATTTCATATTCGAACTATACATATGTTCTGCGTTCAATATGAATTGACTTCTTGTGCCACCAATTTCACAGATTTTTTTTCAAGCTACCAGTGCCCAAAAAATTTCAAACAAATGTTACAGCAACAACAGTTTATTATTTTATCTATGATATCTTGGCATTGAAATAAAATCGCAAACTGATGGTTTAATATATGAAAGTAAAATAATATAGGCAGTTCGAAAATGAACTTTTTGACCTGTTGCTAAGTCGCATATTTGATAAGATAGCTCCATACTGTAAGCGGATGAAATGGTTACATAAGAGAGAAATATACGATACAGAAAGCCGTTTTCAAACATCTGTACTAATATAGAGTTAAACGAATTGCATTATGAATTTTTGTGTTTTATTCAGACGATTACGGCTGTCATTCTTGTTCTAATCAACGGATCTCTTTCACCTTCAACATGATTCGAACATGATTCGTACTTCGACATGAAGCAAGGATCAGTGTACCAAATAATAAGATGACTGAGGCAACTGTTCGAAAGTTATTGTACATTGCCAAGCTTCAGGGAATTGCCCAGCTCCAGGGGAAACTATGAATATAAGACTATCCAAAGGACAATTAGCTACCATAATTTGTTCACAAACTTTATTTTTATTACTAAGCTTTATTTTTATTCATCATCATCATCATCATCATCATCATCATCATCATCATCATCATCATCATCATCATCATCATCATCATCATCATCATCATCAAGCAGCCATGGGCTACGGAGGTCCAACCATACTGTGCAATTTAGTTCTCCAAGCAAGTCTGTCCTGATCTACATCTACTGCATCTGGCCACTGCACACCAATTCTAACAATGTCCTGTTTGACATTGTCTGCCCACCGCATCCTAGGTCTCCCCTTCTTTCTGAGGCCTTTAGGCTGTTCCCTGTTCGCCAACCCTATTCGCCAATCTATAATTATTCGTAGGGTCAACATGGCCAAACCAACGGAGTCTCTGCACAATATGCTGCTTAAAGGAGGTTGCAAACTCCTTTGCCTAACCTCAGCATTAGTTACAAAGCTGAACCACCTAATACCCAAGATACTACGTAAGCATCTAGAATCAAAAGCATCTAGTTTCCTGTTATCTTGTTTACACAGCGTCCAAGTTTCACTACAATAACTAACCCTAGAAAGAACCTAACTATTATACAGTCTAATTTTAGTCTTTAAGTCCACAATCTCCATAGATTCTTAAAAGTCCCGCAGCAATCCCTATTCGTCTGTTAATCTCATGCCGCACATCACCAGTATCTGTTACATAGCTCCCAAGGTAATTAAACTGTGACACCTGCTCAAGACTGCAACCATTCAGATGAACTGAATCACAACCTGCCTGACCAATTTTCATCACTTTAGTTTTTTCTCTGTTTATAACCAAACCTACTCTACTACCAGTCTCATCAACAGCTCTAATAAAAGAGTTCATCTCATCAACAGCATTTGCCAAAAGGGCTAAATCATCAGCATAATCTAAATCAGAAATTTTAGTATCTCCAGACCATTTAAGGCCAAAATCTTTCCCTTGAAGTAAATTTCGCATAACATAATCAATAACCAAACTAAAGAGAAAAGGAGACAAAATGCACCCTTGTCGAACACCAGAAGTAATGTTAACCAATTGCTACAAGCCTTACCAACTCTCACACAAGACTCAGTGTTATTACAGAGAGCTTTCATTATGTTAACTAACTTATCTGGTATACCATATGATCTCACAATCAACCACAAATTATGACGATCAACAGAGCCGAAAGCCTTTTTGAAATCAACAAAGCTAGCAACCAAAGGTTTCTGAAACTCTAAACATTTCTCAAGAATCTGCCTAAGTGAAAATATCTGATCTACCCATCCCCTACCACTTCTGAATCCACATTGCTCATCACGCAATTGCCTGTCAACCAGATTCTTAATTCTATTAAGCATAATCATGGAAAGAACTTTACCAGAAACAGAGAGTAGGTTGATACCCCTATAGTTATCACAAGAACTGCGATCACCTTTTTTGAAAATAGGGATAATAATAGTTCTGTAAGCACGCTTGGCTACTGATCTAAGGGACCTTGGTTCGAGCCCCGATGAGGCATGGATGTGTGTGTGTCGTTTTTCTGCTGAGGTCCTGCCATCCTCTCAGATCTCCTACTGTGGCATATAAACTGACAGGTTCCTGTCAGACCTCTGTGGCAAGCAGCTGCTTGAGGGGGTATTTATTTTTTTTATTTTAAAATCTTTAGGAACCATGCCTTTATCATAAAAGTTATTCAAAATTTCAGTTAACCAAGTGGTAACCGAAACATTTCCAGCTCTGAGCATTTCTGTAGTAATTTCATCTGCCCCTGGGGATTTATGAAGTTATAGTTTAGAAACAGCCAAAATAACTTCAGATTGTGTTATAGGGCCAACATTAAAGCTGCCAATGCATCTATCATCCTTACAAACAATGGGAGTAGAACTAACCACATTGTTCAGCACATCACTGAAATGTTCAGCCCACCTAGCCATGACAGAAATCCTCCCCTTCTATAACCTTACCTTGTTTATCCTGCAATCCTTGTATGCCTGTCCGTTTTCTAAAAAAATAAAACATTAACTATCTGGTACAGCTCTCTGCTGTTGTGCTGCCTAACTGCTTCCTCAGCTTTGTCAGCCAAGCCATCAAGCAAAAGATTCTTATCAGTAGCTAACTGATCCTTTACACGTTTATTAAGCTCTCTGTAATCCTTTCTATTAGGACTATTAGGGTACTGATTAAAGACATTCCTGCAGTTCCTTCTTTCTGAAATAAGCTCAAGTGCTTTATCACTTAAATAATTCTGTGTCCTCTGCTCCTTTTTTCCTAAAAGAGTACTGTTAGTTTCCAAATAAGCCTGTTTAAAATGGCCCCATTCATCCTCAACTTCAGTATTAAGCAAACCATGACTGTCATAATGACTAAGTAACCTATCATGGTAAGCTTTAGCTATAACTGGGTCTTTCAGAGCTTCAGTATTAAAGGTAAATTTTTTAAATTTAGCACAACACTTTTTAAGTTTAAGTTGCAAGACACTTTTAACAAGGTAATGGTCAAATTAATTAGTAGCTCATAACCTAATGACAGCTTCTAAGATCCCTGACGACAAGCCCTCTTCCAGAAAGCTAAATCACTCTCCTTGGTCTACTAATCAGATACTGATTACAACTAATAAGTTCTCGTTTCAACATTCCTTTGATAATCCTCTTGTACCATTTTGCATGATTTCAATCTGATCCGAAGTAATCAATTGCATAAGAGCATAATTATTGGAACCGACGCATCCAAATCCCTCAATGGCGTTGGATTAGACATCATATGTCCACAATTACAAGTGAATGTGGCTCTCAGTCGCCATCATATTTTCTCCACTTTAAGCGTGGAAGCTGAAGCTTTTCGGATTGCTTTAAAACAATACTCAACTGAGGCTGAAGACCACATCATTTTAATCGACAGCAAAGCGGTTCTCTCCGGACTATTCTATATCTCCTCTCAATCTCATTCTACAATTCTAGCTTTCCATAATCAAATTATGGAAACGTCTAGGATTGTTACTAGTATACAATTTATTTGGGTTCCTGGACAACATGGCATCGACATCAATGAAGAGGCAGACAGACAAGCTAAAATTGGAACTTCCATTCCTCAAACAGCTAGTCCTTCCCCTTTTTATTTAGAAGATGCTTTAGCAGCTGCTTCCAAATATATTCGCCGAACTCTAGGATCTGAGTGGAATTCTTCAAGTTATGGCACACGATTATCACATCTCCTGAGATTTCAACCCAAAAGGACGATTATGTATACCTCTCATTCCTCAGAAATACTCATTTGTCGTCTTCGAGGTGAGGTTGCTCCTCTCAAAGCTCTCCTTTTCAAGTGTAAACTTTCCTAGACACCTCTTTGTCCTTTCTGCCAAGACGTTGAATCAACTTTTCACTATATTATTCAATGCAATCATTATGAACTGGAACGACAGAATATGCACCTTTCCTACAGAAAAAAAATCACAATTTTTTTCATGCTCCCTGGTCTCTTAGTGATATTCTTGCTCCCCAAAATCATGCTCTGGTTCTTTCTATGGAAACTTTCATTTTTGCCTCTGGACGATTTTCTACGTTTTTTCCTCATTAGACATCTTTTCTAATTGTCTTTTCTTTACCTAGGGATAAAAGGCATATAGGCCAAAAATCCAAGTTATTTTTGTTCCACTTCACGTGGACACTCACTCACTCACTCACAGTAATTAGTAAAGTAGGTAGTAGTGGTGAAAGTAGAGGAGTAGAAGTGAGTTGTAGCAGAGGTATATGTTATCACAGAGTTGTTGTTAGTAGCAGTGAGATAGTGATGATGTAGTCGACATTTTCATCGACTGTTGCTGAGTTGAAATAATTGTGGAAATAAATTTGTTTGTTATAGAAACTTTTTGAATCTTTGCTATTTTTTCTCTTGAGCAATGTTAGTTGATAATTTTTGATTTTAATTTAAATTTGATTGACAATCATTTATTTTTTAATTCTTACTCGCTAAGTAACGCCTGCTGGTATTCGAACCCTAATTTCAACTTCTTTAGCAATTTATTATTATTGCCTGGCGCCCGAAATTAAGCTATCCGGAGCTTGAATAAATATTGGATCAGACAAAGGGTCCCAAACTTTAAAAGTATTGATTGTAAAAGTAAGTACAAGTAGAGTAAGTATTGTAAATTTTTTGGCCAATTATACAGAGGACAGAAAAAGAAAGTGGCACCCGAACAGGGATGGTGTGGAGTTCGCGGTAAATTTTTTTGGGTACGCCGTGAGAATTCAAAAGTCGCTAGGTCTAGTAAAAAAGTCGCTAAGTTAGCAAAACTGCTGTGTAAAAATATCATTTTTTGTGTTTATCGACATATGCAATTTATGAATACAAAATTTAATATGTTTTTATATATATATGTTTTATTTTATTCCCATTGTTATACTATAACTATAGTTTTATCTATCTATACAAGGGATACGCCAGTTCCATACACATTTACAGGGGGTACGTGAAACATAAAAGGTTGAGAACCACTGGTCTACAGGGTCATTGGTTCGAATCCCACACCTTCGGCAATAATTTCTTCCAAATAAATATTTATTGAAATCTAAGCCGTCCCGTGGCCGAGTGGTTAGCACGCTTGGCTACTGATCTAAGGGACCTGGGTTCGAGCCCCGGATTAGGCATGGATGTGTGTGTGGTTTTTCTGCTGAGGTCCTGCCATCCTCTCAGATCTCCTACTGTGGCATATAAACTGACAGGCTCCTGTCAGACCTCTGTGGCAAGCAGCTGCTTGAGGGTATTTTTATACCTACAGGTAAACTGCGTATTTACAATGCGTTGATGTTGGCAGATGTTTAAATTTGAATATTCATTTTTAACGACATTTTGAATATTTTTGACTGAAACGTTTTTTAATGTTAAAATGGTGTAACGAAGCCCACTCAGGAAGAAACCAATTTTTTTTCAAGCAAATCATTTACTATTTGTCGGTGATTATAATATTCCATCGCCGAATAATCCTTAACTTTACTTCACTGTGGTGCGAAGAAAACAAGTTTCTCTATAGTTGATTGTTTTTGTGAAAGAAAATGTTGACGCCATGTTTAAATTTTAATATTTATTTTTAAGCGTATTTTGACTATTTTCTACTGAAACTTTTTGCAATGTTAAAATGTTGTGGTATTAGCCCAGAACGTGATATTCATAGAAGGTATGTTGCATGAAATGGTTTCCTTTTTTAAACTGTGATTAAGGCTAATGCAGCTTCTTTTAACCCCTTGGCTTTAATGTATTTCTATTTCCCGCTTTTTGCCTTTAAAATAGGATTTATTTAGGTGTAAAAATTTATGAACAAATATATATATAACAAACTAGTAATAGAAAGTTATAATACGATATTGCTTATTTTTATTTTAAGGACTTGGAAGTGAGAATTCATCTCGTTCATCAGTTTTTATAACTGTTGACGCTAGGGTGCTTTTGTAAAAACCGGCATTTAATCTTTTCAAATCCCTTTATACTTCATTTTTACTTTTTGGCGTGAGAATTTAGATAGTTTTCATTATTCTAATCTATTGCATTTCGTAAAATTTTAATTTCATCTTTAGTTCCAAAACTACAAAAGAAACAAACGTTTCTGGGCTTACAGTAAATATTATAAAGTTACCATTAACGTAACGGAGAAAATATTGTCACTGTGGAAAAGACAAGTAAATGGTACTTCATTGTATGTACACAAATGTGCATTTAGGAATGATTTTACCAAGCTTTTGCTGTACAACATGGTCATTCGTCCCATCATTTCCTATGCTTCCCCTATTTGGGCGAACACCACAGCTACCAATATACACAAGATACAGGTCTTGCAGAACAAGATTTTGAGATGTGCGGTCGATGCCCCTTGGTTTGTAATGAACAGACAAATCCACAAAGATCTGGGCATCAACCATATTTACACTTGTATTAAGTTTCTATCACGTGGTTTCTTTGACAATGTTCAAAGCAATCCACATGGGATTGTATCCTGCTTATTCGACTACAGTCATGAATAGTTACAAGAGGCCTAAGATGATGGCTTTCAGCAAAGATAGTCATCAATTTTAGGTCTCTTGTGCATCCTTACTGATTTTACTATTGATTTTTATTGTCCTTCGGGACCCACCATTGGTGGTTCATTTTACAAAGTTGTGTTTTCACTGATGCCAACCAGGCACATATTCAGATGGAAGAGGTTATGGGACCCATGTACCTGGTACTCTATGAAGTGAATGACCGATCTACGATCTACGGAATGATTTTACACTATGTATGCATTACATCAGAGTTGCCCAATGTCAGTACATCTCTTAACCCTCCAGAAGTGGCATATGGTCTGTCAGAACAATTCAGAATATATCTTTAATAATTTTGCAGCATAAAAGTTTAGGCACAAGTGTACTGTAGTACTTTTGTAATATGATATATTGAATCTAGTGTTGCAATGTGTAGTATGTTCGATTACTCTGGATAAAGTTACATGCCAATTCAGACTGTCAACCGACGCCAAAGTTACACGCCAATTCGGTCTGTCACACCGATGCCACTCTTGGTGCTGAAGTTTTAACTTATGTTAGATATTTTTCTGTGAACACAATAAGAAAAAAAATACCCCCTCAAGCAGCTGCTTGCCACAGATAAACTGTTTTTTTTTTAATTAAGTCCTATAAAAAAATCCAGAAGGTAAGTAATTGACTCTAATTAGTTGCAAGCATTTTTTTTTAAATTACCTTTGTTTATCAGTAAACATTTATTAGGCATTTTTTTAAGATGTATTTTTTTTTTATTTCATTGATTAAATATGTTTTTTTTAATTAAATTATTGCAAAATAAACAGTTCAAATTTATTATTTATTTACTATAAATTTGAAATAAACAGTTTATTTCAAATTTATATTTATTTACTATAAATTTTGGAGAACATTTTTGCATGATCGGTCTGGTACTCTGACACTACCTCTCTATTTCTGTCATTCCATACCACTTCTGGAGGGTTAACCTGGCCTCTGATATGTGATGAATACATGCTCACAATTAGAGAACAGGTTTTATAATTTACATAAAGATTTTTATTTCTGTCTTACTATGTAAAATTGAAGTATGAGTCCGAAGTGTGATGTAGCAGAATCTGTCTAAGATAAACCACTCTGTTTTTTTAGAAACCTCTTAATCAGTAAATTCTGATACTGCCAATTAGAAACAGCTAGAACTGTGTTAAACGGTGCAACCATTCTTGCCGAGAAACAAAGGAAATTAATACAGGGAACTTTAAGCTGTTCTAGGACATGCTGAAAATTTTTTACTATTGCTTTTTGGATTTTGGCAAAATCCTGAATGCCCTTCCCTGACAAAATAAAAAGTTTCCAATCCTAAGTATGCCATACAATACTTTGGATTTAGGAATTGCACCTGGAAAGAGCATTTCTACTTAAAATCAGACTGAACTGAAAATATATTTAACCCTTTGAGGGTCCAGCCTGAAAAACTGGTTTACATCCAAAGGGCCAACTATTTTTTCACTATGCTCAGCCCCCAAAATTTTCACTTTAGAACTTTTTTGCCAAATAAGTAAAGAAAGGAATTATGGTACATATATATATGTGAAATTAATCAACATTTAACCCTTGAAATAATTAGTTGAAAAAAATGTGGTTGTCCTGGGTGAGATTCGAACCTACATTTTCTAGAAGCATGCCGGACATCTTAACTGCTAGACCACCAGAATCTAACCATTTCTTCAACAAAGCGACATGAGCATTCACGCAATTTTTGTTGATTCACCAATAGTGTCATCTATTATCAGAAATCAGGCAGCCAAGCTGCCATATATGATGGTAGTAATATTTGCCACTCATTCTCACAGCATTACATAAATAATTCAGTAAGCCGTCCCATGGCCGAGTGGTTAGCGCGCTTGGCTACTGATCTAAGGGACCTGGGTTCGAGCCCCGGGTAAGGCATGGATGTTCATATCGTTTTTCTGCTGAGGTCCTGCCATCCTCTCAGACCTTCTACTATGGCATATAAACTGACAGGTTCCTGTCAGACCTCTGTGGCAAGCAGCTGCTTGAGGGGGTATTTATTTATTTATTTTTTTAATAAAATATCACAGGAGAATGTCCTGTAGACAAGAAACACTTGAAATAAATAGTTAAAAAAAAAATATGGTTGTCCTGACTGGGATTTGAACCCACATTTCCCAGAAGCATGTCGGGCATCTTAACTGCTAAACCACCAGAAGCTAACCATTTCTTCAACAGGGACATATAAAGTATTCCTGCAGTTCTGTTGATTCAAATGTATAAGCATTCCCGCAATTCTGTTTGTAGTTAACTCTTGTTGAAATTGGTGTTGAAAAAGTCGGGCAGTTAACTCTTGATGAAATTGACCCCCCCCCCCCCCCATAAGAGGGCTGATTTCTTTGGCAAAAAAGTCCTTTTTGCTTCTCATAATCTGCAGTTCCCAGGGTTTGAATCCCACCTAGACCAGCATTGAGATTTTTCTCTGCAAAACTCTCTTCTCTGTCCTCAGTCAATAGGGGACACCGATGGGCTTGAAAAAGGTTGCCATCCATCAGATGGGATGTAAAACCATACCCTGTGCATGTTAAAGAACACAATGGATGTGGATGCTTCCATCTGCCTTTTAATGGCTGTCCAATGAGTTCAATTCCCCCAACCTTCTTGGGGTACTTGTGACCTGGCCATTTAGACCATCATATGCAAAAAAAGTGCTACTCATAGGTAAAACACCCAACCTTTTTTTGCTTCCATATTCATGACCATTTTCAAGAAATGATAAAAGATGAAAGTTTTTTTACTGGAAATTGAAGAAATGATAAAGAAAAAATAGCATATAACATCTGCGATGTTAAATAAAATATCCATAGCAACAAGTTGTTAGCCAGCTAATGTCACAAACGGCAATGTAGCATAACTCCAAAAGATCAATAATAATCTATCGAAAGATTGATAATCCTAAGGAAATAAAATCAAAATCTACAGAATGCAAACATAATAAAAAAAAAATACCCCCTCAAGCAGCTGCTTGCCACAGAGGTCTGACAGGAGCCTGTCAGTTTATATGCCATAGTAGATGTTAATCAAAATTAAATATATCTATAGGAAACAAAATAAAAACAGATATGATTACAAAAGTATGAATAAAATAATAACTGAATGAATGGACGTGATATCCAATGCGTCAGGCACAGATGTTAGCATTCTAATATCTAAGCCTGCTGCAAAACAATTATTTTAATTACCTGGGAACAGTAGATTTAGAGTTCCAGAAGCCCAAAGTGGAGCAACATTTTAGGGCTCTGTGGTATGTAGTTAACAGATAGTTAACTACAAACCATATAGTTATAAATTCAGAGAGCAATTTGGGGGCCCCCTAGCTGATGGCCCTAAGCCTCATTTAGTCTGCTTATCAGTAAATCTGCCCCTACCTGGGAATTGCAGATTATAGCCCTGGTGTGCTGCCAACTGAGCCAAACCTCACCCCATATCTGAAAGTGATAGCTTATTTTGTTTCTAAGAATATAGTAATTCAGATAACTTGTTGTGATCATAAGCTTACTGTTTATCCTAAAATTTTTTCCTAATGCCCTTTGCTTGTGATTTGTCAAAATAGTTGTTCCACCACATCTTTCAAATGCAACAGACAAACTTTAATGATTTATGTGTAATGAAAGTGTATGACACTGGGAGTGTCATAGGCTATAAAAAATTCTTCCTCCCTGAAAAAAGGGGAAATATGAAAGCCATTGCTCCTCTATATCTCCAGAACGCAAGGCTAAAAGTAATAAGCAATTCATTAAATGAAAGATTGCGATGTGTGGAATGTCATAGACTATACAAAATTCACCCCTGATTATTACTTTCCCACTAAACAAGAGAAAATATGAAAATGATATTTCCAATATTCCTTAAAGAGTTATATCGCAAATTAAAGCTTGTGATGATTATTATTAATCATCACAGTTATACAATCAAAATCAAGTAAATTTATCAAGTTTGTGATGTCTTCAATGTCATGGTCTACCTTAAAAACAATTCCAAAAACAGGGAGGAAAAATATGATCGATGTTTATGAATATATATCAAATGCAAATTTCTGAAGGTAGGTGTTTTTAGTGACAAAGGAAAAAAATTAAAAGATTTTGAAAAAAATATCTTCCTATTTGTAACTAAAAAAGGGAAAACTAAACCTAAAACATATTGATTCTGTAATTAGTCACTGAATTTGTACTCTTTTCAAAAATTCAAAGGAAGATAAAACACCAATTTACCTACTCAACAACAAGAAGTTTTGAAGTGAATACAAATTAAGCGACTGATTGTATCAGAGGTGGGGATGGCTCAGTCAGTATTACACCAGGCCATAATCTGCAGTTCCCATGTTGCCCTCGATCAGTAAGGAAAGGTTGCCATCCTTCAAATAGGAAGTTAAGCCATGACCCTGTGTATGGGAGAGTCATACTCTGTGCACATTAATGAACATGCTGGATGGCCTTGACAGGAGGCTACCATCTATCTCTCAATCTCTATGTTCCAGTGGGTCCCCTCCCCCAACCTTCTCTGAGCCTTTGGGGTCTTCATGACCTGGCCATTTAGCCCAAGGTGTGCAAAAAAAGTGCTGCTCAGAAGTAAAACAACCCAACCCAAATGATTTCATCATCAATACTTTTTAGGATGCATATAGGAAGATAGGTATTTTTTAAGTTTATTTGTATTTAGTGTATACTTTAAACATATTAAAGTACTATGTTGTACTATTAAGTATACAGTTATAAACAAATAAGTATTAGTCTAAAAATCTGTTTAAATAAAAAAGTTCCATAACATTGTAATGCCTGTTGAATTTGTACTGCAGTGGCATACAGTGGTACATCATAATTTTTAGTGCTTTAAATTCCAGGCCAAAAAAATGGTATTTTGGGTACTTTGGTGCTAAAAAATATTGCTTTTAATACTCTAATGAACCACACTTTATGAACAAAAATATTTGATTAATCTGGGAATGTCTGCATAAATTTTTAATTTTGCATCAAAAATTAATGTTCTGTCTACATTTGTCAATTGCTGTAGTTTTAATTTTTATATAAAGGCAGGGACATAACTACCGTAGAGCAAAGGGAGCTACTGACCCTGGTCCTGAGTCTCAAGGGCTGAAAATGTACCTCTATATCTATGGTTGTATATACAGGGGTTTATCAAAATAATGGAAACACATACTGTTTGTGAAGAACGTTTTATTAATAAGCTGTAGGTCCACCTTGGGCATTCAGAACAGACACAATTTATATGTGGAATAGACTTATACAAGTCATTCACATATGGTAATGGAATGTGGGTCCATTCTTCCTGTAAAATATGGCCCAACTGTGCCGGTGATGCTGGAGGTGGAAAGTGTGATCTGACCTTGTGCTCCAGATATTCCTACAAATGTTCAATAATATTGAGGTGGCCAGGGTAGCTACTGTACCTCATCCTCTGTAAACCACAACTTGACATGTTTTACACAATGCACGGGTGCATTATCTACTTGAAACCAGGGATGATCATTAGGGAACAATACCCTCAATATCGGGTGCAGGTGTACCCCCGAGAATGGATTTGTACATTGTGAATGTGACAAAACCCTGCAAAATAACATGGCTCTAACTAAGGTAGGGGTTCTCAACGTGAGGTACACCGTGAGAGCTCAAAAGTTGCTACATATCTGTTATATATATGTGTGTGTTTTACTTTATTCCCATTATACTATAACTAGTTTTATCTATCTGTATAAGGGGTATGCCAGTTACATACACATTTCCAGGGGGTATGTGAAGCATAAAAAGTTGAGGACCACTGCTCTAAGGCATGCCATGATATGGCACCCCACAGCATCAGGGATTCACCTCCATGCTTCATAGTCAAAACCAAATAGTCAGGTGGTATACTTCTGCAGGTTTTTGCCAGATGTACACTCTACCAGTAGTGGAAAACAATGTGTAGCATGATTCATCAGACCAGATGATACATTGCCAGGAAATGCCACCACCTTGCACGTTTTATTGCATTGATATTGGTAATCAGAGGTTTGTGAATTACAGCATGACCATAAATATTGTCATGATAAAGTTCCCAACAAACTGTTACAACAGAAATGGGATCATTCCATATGGTGTTCAACTCTGCTGCTATTTGCAGTGCCATGGTCTCGTGCTTCCGTTGTACAGTCCGTACCAATGTTTGCCTATCCTTATCTGACAACTTCGTATGGTGTCCACAATTTGCATGTTTGGAGGCAATGCCATGGCCTTTTTGATAGGTAGTCATAATCTTTGATACAGTTCCTCGTGTTACACCTACTATTTCCACGTTCTAGTTACTGAAGCTTCTGCAAGACGTGCACCAATAATCATGCCTTTTTGGAGGTCACCGAGATCTGACATTGTCAACAATTACAGCACAATAGCTGCTTCACCTGTGCTTGTAGCCTGCTATGTGATAGCTGATATCATATTTCTCCCCTATATATACCTCACATCGCAGGTGACTTTATCCCTGTGATATGCATATGGCACATTTCGTGTACTCCAGTCGCCATTGGTGTTCCCATTATTTTGATTAACCCCTTACACTGGTCGAAAGAACACTCAAAAGGAATTCCTTTACGAACATCATATTATAAAATGTTAATAGTTAAGGGCAGCAGAAACCATGTCCAAGATTGACAGTTATTGGATGAAATAATAATGTCACTGAGGACAACAACATGCAAATGTACCCAGCATGTATTTAATGACTAGGGCTTGAAAAAAGAGGTTATTCATTCTTGTGTCATGTTGTTCAGTGCTCTTTGAAGAAGTTACCATGCCTGGAAGATGCAGGCGCACAGCATTTGTTCAGTTAGCAGAGTTTGAGCGAGGTCATATAGTGGGTCTTCAGGAAGCAGGTTGGTCTTTTTGTCAAATTGCGCAATGCGTTGGACGAGAGGAATTGGCAGTGGTACGATGGTGGCATCGATGATCAGAAGAGCATTCATGTACTTGCAGACGTGGTTCCAGGTAACACGCTGTTACAGACATACAAGAGGATCAGCGTATCAGGAGGGTGGCAGAGTGGACGGCTACGACATCACAAATTTGATCCTCTGTCGTACCAAGGGTGTCTACAAGAACGATATGCAATCGTCTTTTGGAAGCATGACTATGGGCATTCGTGCTGCTGGCATGTCACCTCGTCACTGTCGAGCACATTTGCAGTGGGTGTCAAGAGCGAGTTCATTGGAAGGAAGAATGGCAGTCTGTGGTCTTCAGTGATGAAAACCGATTCTGCTTAGGAGCTTCTGATGGTTGTTTACACGTGCGAAAGTGACAAGGTAAGCAGCTTCTTCCATCGTGCATCCACCAGCGACACACAGCGCTCACGCCAGGCATCATGGTGTGGGGATCTATTAGCTATCACTCTTGTATGTGCCTGATGTTTGTACAGGGTACACTGAACAGCAATATATTCATCAGCAACATCGTACAGCCTGTCATCCTGCCATATTTGAATGTAATCCCAAATGCGATAGTCCAGCAGGATGATGCCAGCACACACTCCACCTGGGCAGCTCAACATGCTCTTCCGGCAGTGCATCACTCCCTTGGCCAGCATGCTCTCCGGACTTGTCTCCAATTGAGGAGGGGCGGGGGTGGCTCAGTCGGTAGCGCGCCAGACTCGTAATCTGTAGTTCCCAGGTTCAAGTCCCAGCTGGATCAGCATTGAGATTTATCTCCGCAAAATTCCCCGCCCTGCCCACGGTCAGTAGGGGCACTGATGGGCTTGGAAAGGCCGCCGTCTCTCAGATGGGACGTTAAGCCGTGGCCCCGTGTGCGGGAGAGCCATACCCTGTGCACGTTAAAGAACACACTGGATGGCCTTGATGGGAGGCTACCATCTGTCTCCCAACAGCTGTTCCAGTGGGTCCCCTCCCCCAACCTTCTCTGAGCCTTCGGGGTCCATGTGACCTGGCCATTTAGCCCATGGTGTGCAAAAAAAGTGCCGCTCAGAGATAAAACAACCCAACTCCAATCGAGGACTGGATCTGACAAAGATTCTTCTGTGGGCTGCGGCAGACAACAACAACCATCGTTGAATTACATGTCCAAGTTGAAAGTGCATGGAATGGTATCCCCCAGCATGCTAGATTAAAAGCTTGTATTGCTGCTCGAGGAGGTTCAACTCCTTATTAAAATGTGCCTTCTGAAATTTAATGCTCATTAAATGGTAAAATAAACATTGAATCACTTCACATGTGTGATCACTGTCCTTTCTCAACAAGTTGTTTCTACTATATAAATCTCATAGATTGCACTTCAATTGTTAATGATGTTTTTTTTTTTCAATTTCCGCTAGTGCATATACTGATTTGATGATTTATTTTTACATTTACATATTTGTTGATATATATTTATTGTTATGCAATCAAAGATTTTCAGGTATGTGAAGGTCACTTGTGTCCAGGCTCATATAAACCTTATCTGATGCAGATGTAGAGGGTGTCCGAGGAAGAATGGATGCATTTCAAACATTTCACGAAAAAATAAAGAAAATTAGCAGAACATAGTTTTCACCATATGAACAAGCAACTCAAACAGTTTATAGCACTTCAGAGTGACTTCACAAGTGACTTTCACAGAATCTTTTGTTTTACTCTTGCAATGTCCATGTATTCAAATGCCTATAAAGCATTCACACACATGAAGCCTTTTACATCACAGATAATGCAATCTTTCAGTGATTAAAATCTTCTTCTTCTAAAAGTTCATCTTCTTGTGAAGTTATGCTCTTTCCTGTTTACTGACAGCATGGAGTAGTTATGAACCACACATGCAGCAGTTGTGTCTTCACATTCCCACTAGTGTGAAATGTTGCCTCGTCTGAGAAGATAAGGTTCATCAAAAAACCATTGTCATCATCCACTTTCTGTAACATCCAAGAAGCAAATTCATATCGTGCTGCATAATCATCTTATTGAAGCTGTTGTTGGTTTTTTGGACTTGGACACATGAATTTTCAAATATTTCTTTAAAACATTATGTACCGTAAATCAGGGAATGGCGAGCCACCAGCTTGCACAGATTTTCTCGGCCTTTTAAACAGTTTCAACATCACATGTTTCAACATCACAGCATGTGATGTTGAAACATACAGTTTCAACATCACATGCTGACATGAATGGCCATCTATCTGGGACTGCATTGTTTCTTCACACTATCAGTTGCCTTCAACTGCTTAACCCATCACAGAATGCTGCTATGTGAAGGAAGGTCTTTGCCTTATATCATTCCGAACTTCCTTTGCACAATGGTAATGGACTTTGGTTCTGCCATCCACCACACTCATTCTGCAGATTGGTTACCATTCTCGACACAATTGGTGAGTGGCCTCTGCGATGCAGCTATCGCTTAAACTTGCTCATGCACACATTCACATGTGGGCACTGAATAAGCAGGATGTAAAACTAGGAGAGTGTCACTGTTCTGTGGTGAAAACTACTCTTGTGTCGTTATTTTTTTTTGTGTTGCTTTTTCCTCGTGAAAATCTGTATTGGCCTAACTTTCTTTATTTCCTCATGAAACATTATTTGAAATGTATCCATTCTTTCTTGGACAACCTATATTTCAGTGATCTACTATATTAGGTGTATGCCCAATCTATAGTTCTGAATGATGCTACCAAATAAATGACATGCATATGTCAGCCATGTGAAATTACAGTGTGACTGTTCTGTGGTGAAAACTACTCTTGTGTCGTTATTTTTTTTTGTGTTGCCTTTTCCTCTGATGAAAATCTTTGGCCTAACTTTCTTTATTTCCTCATGAAACATTATTTGAAATGTATCCATTCTTTCTTGGACAACCTATATTTCAAGTGATCTACTATATTAGGTATATGTCCAATTTATAGTTCTGAATGATGCTACCAAATAAATGACATGCATATGTCAGCCATGGGAAATTGCAGCAATCATTCATGTGATTGTACTGAAAATTAAAAAAAAAGTCATTGTACCACATTATGAATGCTAGATTGTAAAGTGTTGCTTTTGCATAACTGAATTTTTTCCTTCTTAGGCAGATGTGTATAACCAAATCTGCAATTGACAGTTTTCCTGGATGTTGCATAAACTGTCCAGATTGTGATTATGCTTAGTTTCGGGCAATAATTATGAGGAAAACATATTTCTCATTATTGAAGCTTTTAATATTATTTTTTTTATCTTTTCTGAATGAAATTTGGTGAGTTGTGATGCAAGAATTTTTTTACCTACTGAAAGTCAAGTTTGTAATTTTTATTTTTCACCTTTGTGGTTAGTACTATAGTAGATTGTCTATTATTAATAGATTCTTGATATTGTTTCAGTCTTGTAGGGAATTATCTTAAAGTTCTACCATGATATTTAAACATTACCAAGTCAGGGATCAAGTACTATTAGAAGACCATCATAAACTCCTCCTTATGGTGAAATTTTACCCCACTTATTTTTGACAGCAATAATAATATCCATCAACTTAAATGCTTTAAAATTTTGATATTAAATAGCTTTTTTTTTTGTTTCACTAAAGTTTTCACCTCATATATTTTCAGGTATAGAAGATAAATAAAGCATGGGATCCCAACAGTTCTGCTTAAAGTGGAATAATCACCACACAAATATTGTAACTGTGTTTGAAGAATTGCTGTCCAATGAGGCCCTTGTAGATGTCACACTGGCTTGTGATGGATTAAGCTTGAAAGCCCATAAAATGGTCCTCTCTGCCTGTAGCCCTTTTTTCCAAAGCCTTTTTATTGAAAACCCATGCAAACATCCCATTGTTATTATGAAAGATATGAAGTATATTGATTTAAAAGCAATTGTAGATTTCATGTATAAAGGGGAAGTAAATATATCTCATGATCAGATGTCTGCATTTTTGAAAACTGCTGAAACCTTGCGTGTAAAAGGATTAGCAATGTTATCTGATGAAAGCCAAGAGTCAGAAGAGGATCAAAGATTAATACAATCCTCTAATGAACCTGTATCACAATTCTCAACTCAATTTAATAAATCTCCAAATTTGCAAGTTCAGAAAAGGAAATTGGGAACATCACCACCACGACGTAAGCGTAGGACATCTCATTCAAGTGAGTCTAGCATTGATAGGACAGAAGAAAGCGTGCAAACTAAAGTCAAAGAAAGGGATTCACCAGAAATAGTAGAGGAAGCATCTCATGACAGTAGTAGTGGTCACACAATCATTCCTCAATCAAAGAAATCATCTGTTCCTAGTTCTCAGTCTGAGGGACTTACTCCACCTTCTACATTAGCATTAACTATTTCTCAGACATCTTCACAAAGGACATCAGAAGATAAACATGAAAAAACTACACATACAATGTCAAATACTGATGTAGTTTTTCCTAGAGAATTGTCAGTTTATAAGGAACCATCCATGCCTGATCAAAGTGTAAGTCCCATTTTTTTTATTCTCTGAGAATAAAACATTTAAATTCAGAATGTTTGCTGAATCACTTGTTTTGCTGTAATGAGAGATGTAAGTAGAAATTTGTATATAAGCTCATCGGACAAAAAAATTAGTCATCTCCTGCCGTAAGAGGGTTATGTCTGTTAGAAACAGGGGGCGCACAAGTAATTAACACGACCTACAAATAGCTGTGCTGTGCGCCATGGGGTTCATACAGTGACAAGAAGTGGTTGAGTGCCACGTGTGTGTTAGTCGCTCTGTGAAACACGTCCTAGAAATAGCTGTGCTGTGCGCTATGGGGTTCATACAGTGACAAGAAGTGGTTGAGTGCCACGTGTGTGTTAGTCACTCTGTGAAACGTGAGTCACGCCAAAGATGTGAATGAGTGGCTAGGCAAAAAAGTTAACTAACAAGAAACTTGATGCCTTTGATTCTAGATGCTTACACAGTATCTTGGGCATTAGGTAGTCTGACATAGTAAGTAATGATGAGGTTAGAAAAAGGAGTCATCAACCTCTTTTGAGCAGCATATTGGGCAGAGAGAGATTGTGTTGGTTTGGCCATGTTGCCCGTATGCATAGCTGCAGATTGACAAACAGGATTATGAACAGTATGCCTAAGGGTTTGAGAAAAAGGGGGAGACTTAGGATGCAATGGGCAGACAATGTCAAACATGACCTTGCTAGAATTGGCCTAGAGTGACCAAATGCAGCAGCTGTAGCTCAGAACAGGCACTTTTGGAGAGGAAAATTACAGTCTGGTTGGATCTCCATTACCCATGGCTGCATTAGGATTTTGTGTGTGTGTGTGTGTGTACATGCATATATACATATGTACATATATATGTAAGTACATACATATGTACATACATAAGCTCACTGGACAAAAAATTTGTTATATCCCGCCGTAAGAGGGTTACGTCTGTTCAACAACAACAGAGGGGACACCTCACATGTCAGGATCGTGCCAAAGATATGAATGAGTGGCAAAAAGATGTTATTGCACTTGGCCGAGCCAAAGGGCATAGTGTACTAAAGTTGCTGCCTTTGTAGTTGTGTCAAAACGTACTGTCGAAAGGGTCTTCCATCAGTGGCGTACATCACAGTCCACCGCTAATCATCACCAGAACTGCGGCAGAAAGACTGTTCGCCAATAGGGACCACCGCAGTGTCATGCACTGTTAGGGCAAACCGCTTTGCATTGAGGCAGGAATTGCTCCAGTCAGGCAATGCAGGCCTACAATTCTGAACAAACACTCTGCATGCCATGGTATCTGGAGCAGAGTACCGCAGAAGAGACCCATATTAACAGCTCTGCACAAGGCTGCATGGCTACAGTGGGCACAGTGCCACAAAGACTGGACTCTGATCAGATGAGCCACGTTTCTGCTTGTACTTGAATGATTCGAGGCGACAGGTACATTGTAAGCTGCATGAAGCCTTCCATGCAGACTGTGTGCAAGATTCTGTTCAAGCTGCAGGAGGCTCTGTGATGTTCTGGGGGTGTTTCACGTACGAGGAAATGGTCCTTTGGCTGTGGTGATATCACATTTGAACTAGAAGGGCTATATGGAGCTACTGGATGACCACGTGTGCCTTTTGTGCAGCATCTTCACAACGAAACTAGAAGGATACCCCAGTCTTCCAAGACGACAGTTGTCATGTGCACAGTGTTCGAAGTGTGTCGGATTGGCATGATGAGCATTCTGAAGCCTTCGAACATCTCGACTGGCCTGCAAAATCCCCGGATTTGAATCCCATAGAAAAGTTGTGTGACTATTTGGGGCAATGAGTGAAGTGCCATCCCAGCCATCCAGCCAATCTTGCTGATGGCATTTGCTGCTGGAAGAACTGCAGCAAATGCCATCAGCAATGAACTGCAGCATTTGCTGCTGGAAGAGTGGATAAATATTGATATGCACTACATCCGCACACTGGTGGCATCCATGCCAGACAGAATTTCGGCTGTTCTTCGGTTGCACAGAGGCATTATGCACTATTAGGTGACATTTAGCCAAGGGTTACTAATTTTTTGTCCAGTGAGCTTATATTTTTCTTAATTTGAAGTTTTCCATTTACAGAAGATGACAGTCATGATTTAACTATTGTGTGATAGTTGTTTTTAAAATGTATAGCAACAGATTTAAAAACATTTCTGGGGTTAAAAGAATGTATTTATTGGAGAAGGATTTTCAACAAACTCACAAAGTGTAATGTATTGTAATTCCACAACAAAACAATTCTTCAAAAGTAATATCTAAAAAAAAGCTTAGAAAAATTCAAATATAGACTGAAAGAGGAAATATTTATACATACAGGGTGTTTCAAAAGGTTAGTCAAACTTGGGAATGTGTTTTGTGCACGAGCCATCCCATGGCTGAATGGTTAGCATGCTTGGCTACTGATCAAAAGGAACTGGGTTCAAACCCTGGGCAAGACATGAATGTTTGTGTTGTTTCTCTGCTGAGGTCCCACCATCCTCACAGACTTTCTACTTTGGCATATAAACTGATAGGCTCCTGTCAGACCTCTGTGGCAAGCAGCTGCTTGAGGGGGTATTTTTTTTGTGCATGGTGATGAAAAACATTCCTATGAATATTGGGATAGAAACACTTCTCTTCCAATTTGAAACATTTTGAGAGTGTAAATAAGGAAGCTTATCAAAAGATACAATGCTAAGTAAATTTGCATGTCTGACTGCATAATAGATGTATGCAAATGTTGGGCAAAATCCCACCATTTCTGGGTGAGGTAATAAAAAGTGAATCAGCAGTTCTGAAGTTTTGTGTAAGTGAATTAGTAGTCTTGTTATTGTCAATCTATGTGTTATTTGTGATCTTGGTCATGAATATCAGTTCTCCAATGCTGAAATGGCAGACATTCATTTATGGACAAGTGAATAGAAACTGCAGTGAAGCTCAGTATCTCTGCAGTGACAATGTCAGCCAGGGATACTTTTGCAACCATCCATAGTCTGTCTTCGAAAGACAGGATCCTTTTCAGATATGTCAGATCACCTGCTTTAGAGGAACAGATGCTGGACATAATTGCAGAGGATCCCAAGGAGTACCATGAAAAGTGTAGCAGCATCTGTAGGTGTTTCATTCAACTGTATGGAGAATTTGTCATCAGGGGTTAAAAACCATACATTGCTGCAGAAGCCAATGCAATACATTGCTGCAAAACAGACAATGGAGAAAACCAGTGCAATACATTGCTACAGAAGCAAATGCATGTTTTTGCATTGGCTCCTACAGCAATATATTGCACTGGTTTTCTCCATTGTCTGCTTTTCACAAAAGATGGCATGAATTTTCATAAGATTCACCACTGGGCACCAGGAAATTATGAAATCACCCAGCCTTAGCAGAGGATTCATATGAATGTTTGGGCTGGCATTATTGATGACTACCTGATCAGTCTATTTTTCTTACCACCAATGTTCAGTGGCCAGCAGTACACACATTTCTTGGAGGCAGAAGTACCTGCATTGCTGGAAGACATTCCATTAGTAACACACCATTGCATGTGGTTTTTGCATGAGGTTCAGCATATTTTGGCCTCACTGCTTGAGAACATCTCAATCATATGTATCCTACTTATTGGATTGGTAGAGGTAGGCCAACGACACTGGTTTTCATAAATTAAGGAAAATCTCTATGTCCAGTGGGAAGCTAATGTCAAAGCTCTATAAATTCTAAAATACATTTTTTTTGGTTTTAAAAAATTTGATTGCAGATAAAGATCTCAATCAAATAAATCAATATCTCGACTTTCAACGATATTCGTTCAGTATTTAATGAGTTATGGAAGTTTGAATATTTAACAACAGCAATGCCAGTCTTAAGAAACTTACACAAAACTGAAGAACAGTGAAAGAATTCTTTACACAAAGTTCTAAAATACAAACTTATTTTATTAAACACTTTGATACAATATTTATTACTAAGTTATAATTAACTTCTTGAAGTCAATTTTTGTGCTGGCATTGTTATTGCTAAATATTCAAACTTCCAAACTCATTAAATACTGAATGAATATTGTTGAAAATCAAGATATTGATTTATTTGATTGAGATCTTTATCTGTGATCACATTTTTCAAACAAAAAACCTATTTTAAAAGTTAGAGCTTTGACGTTAGCTTCCAATTGACTTAACATAGGGATTTTCCTTAATTTATAGAAACCAGTGTACAAGGCCTGCATGCTCTCCTGATTTGAATCCACTGAATTTCTTATGGGAATACATTGATGTTTGTTACCCCAGTTCCTAATACACAAGATCTCTGTGAACAGATTATGGATGGTTGTCAAAGAATTCAGAACACTTCGGGACTTTTCAAATGTGTTCTCAACAGCAGTGAGGCCTTTTTGAATACTTGCTCTGATGAAGACCTAAATAATTGTTCTCATAAATCGCTTACAGTATACTGTAATAACTGGAATGAAACTTTCACAGGTTTTTTACTTTCACTCTCAAAACAGGCTATAACTCAGAAGAAAAGCATTTCTGGCCCATTGTTCATAAAAAATGTTTTCATCACTATGCACAGTAGAACATGTTCCCAAAGTTTAATTAATTAGACCTTTTGGAATCACTTCATTTAACCTCCAATTAGGATTATTTAAGAGCCTAAGAAAACAATTACCTTATGTATTCTGGGTGTGATTCTGATGAACTAATCCATTATGTTTAGGGATAGATATGTCATTATAGCCTATGGGTGCTTACATGTTAATTCCTGATATAATGTAGTGGGGAAATTTTGATTTATATTCCATGTGATAAATGCATATTTATGAAAATAAATTTAAGAAAAACTAATGAAAAATATAAGTAATAATGGAAATATGAAATATTTCTTTTTGAATCATGAAATAAATAGAATAACGTTAAAAATAGAATATGTTTTTACTGAATTTGAAATGGAAAAATGTTCTTTTTGAATCGTGAAATAAATAGAATATGTTTTTACTGAATTTGAAATGGAAAAATGTAAAATTTTGCCTTAGAGAAAACTGGAAAAATGACATTGCATCTGGTAAATATGGGATGCTTGTTTTGAAAGAAAGTGAAGTTTTCCATTTTCTGAAGTTTGCATTCTTTAACAATAGTAATTTGTACTAATTGGTGATTGGAAAATGCAAATAATAAATTATTATTAGCTATATATAACTCAAAAAATTCTCATTTCCCCTTAAAAAGAATTATTATTATTAAAACTTTTAAAATTAAGTGCTAGCTTTAAAATAATAAAGAGCAACTGGTTGAATTTTAAACAATAGTATTTTAATTATAGCACACAAATATAAATTATACTTCTTTTAGTAAGTTATCTGAATATCTATTCTTGATTAACATATTCTACCACCAGAATTTCTGAGAGTGGGGGTGGCTCAAGTCAATATTACACCAGGCTCATAATCTGCATTTTCCATGTTCAAGTCCTGACTGGAATTTATTTCTGCAAAAACTCCCCCACCCTGTCCTCGGTCAGTAGCAGACACCAATGGGCTAGGAAAGGCCACCATCCTTCAGATGGGAGGTTAAGCCACACCCCATGCGCAGAAGAGCCATACCCTGTGCATGTTAAAAACATGCTGGATTGACTTGATGGGAGGCTGCCATCTGTCTTCCAATAGCTGTCCAATGGGTCCCCTCCCCCAACCTTCTCTGAGCCCTCGGAGTTCCTCTGACTTTGCCATTTAGCCCATTGTGTGCAAAAAAGTGCCACTCAGAGGTAAAACAACCCAACCCAGAATTTCTAGCATAAATATATCATTTGCAATATTATTCAAGTTTTACATTTTCCACATTTAGCACCTAACAATATTAATTAAAACCTTTTGGAAGATTTTAAAACTATGAATTATTTCTTTCGTTAATACTTATTCATAGGATTTTTCCTTAATCCCTTAAGATAAAAAGTTGCATTTCCCCCACTTGGATGAAGGGACAAATTGTTGCTGTCATTATAAAACCCCTTAATTATCACACTTCACCACTAAAATATCAATTTCTGGCCCAGATAGTAGATAATTTGCAATATTCATTAAAAGTTCTGAAATTTTCTGCTATCGAGGAATTAAAACTTTTGGGAGATCAAGAAATTAATAAATTTTTAAATTAATAAGTCTTTTAATAAAATCTTTTAATAATTTAAATAAATAAATTTTTATCAAGAAATTAAAACTTTTGGACGATTTGAAAAGTGTGAATCATAATAGTTTGTTTATCAATGTCTTAACCAACCCAAAAAGAATTTTTAATTTATATCTAAAAACAAACAGTTATCTCTTAAAATAAAAAAAATGCATTTTACCACTTCCTTTTGGTGTTAAACGGTGAAAATTATTGCTTTCAATACAAACTTCATACACATTTCAACCATAATTATGCTGCTAGCAATATTAATTTTTAATTTTGAAATTTTAAACATTTTCCACTCCTAGAGGACACAATTATAGCTATTGGGAGATTCCAAAAGTGTGACCCCCCCTCTGGGTACATCCCTGACTAAAAGAGCCCAATGTCTCAGCTATGTGAGCAGTTACTTCAACTTGGTGAAAACAACCTAGTTAGCTCATTATCTAACCGCTGAATAAATTCTTGCAAACAAGTTATGATTTTGATTTCAGTAGCAGGAAAGCTCTTGAACATAGGTGACAATCACAGCATTACCTGGGTGACATTTTAATGTTAATATATCAGTAAATATTTTGTAAAAAAAATTTCACTGACATATGGGACTTCAACCCGCATCTCTCCAGAAACATGTCAGAGTATTCTTGCCAATTGAACTAATGTTGGCTCATTTTTTTCCCACTAATTTAAGACTTAAAACTTTTTTCACTGATGATTTTCGGCACCAACCATTATTGATATATTGATGTTAAACTGTCACCTAGGTAATGCTGTGATTGTCACCTATGTTTAAATTATTAATAACACTAAATAGCATGAAGAGACTTTATTTTTTCCATCTTACTCAGCGCACATAAAAAGCAATAGATGCCACCCGTTGATTGTAGATGGTGCCGAAAATCATCGGTAAAAAAAGTTTAAAGTCTTAAATAAGTGGAAAAAAGATGAGCCGGCATTAGTTCAATCGGTAAGAATACTCTGGCATGTTTCTGGAGAGATGCGGGCTCAAGTCCCGTATGTCGGCAAAATTTTTTCCACAAAATATTAATGGAAAGCTTTCGAATGCTGACATGATTTTAGGCATTTAAAATAGTTTTAAGACAGAAAAGAGAATGTAAAGCAAGAACAGAATGAAAGAAAAAATGATGTATATACTACATAATTTATTTCCAAAATCTCTGACTTTAAAAATATACAGTCGTATCAGAATAATATGACCTACCTAATAATGGGAATAATCACCCTTGGCCCAAATGACAGTGGCGAAACGGCATGGTCGCAATGAAGCCTGGAAGGTTACCAGAGGCACATGTGCCCATTCGGACTCCAGCAGAGCATGGAGGTTCCGGAGATGACGTGGTTGTGGGTCCGCATGCTGAACCTGTTGATGCAAATGGTCCCACAAGTACTCTGTGGGATTGAGGTCAGGCAATTTCGCTGGCCAAGGGAGAATGGAGACATCGCTGTCATGTTCCTGGAACCAGTCACGCACCACCTTAGCAACATGGCAGAATGCAATGTCCTGTTGGTAGACGCCATCACTACCAGGTCAGTGAGGATGGATAGGTAGCCATTTGCATTCAGTGACCCATCCAGTGGTCCCAGGTCATACCAGGAAAACATCCCCAGAAATGCACACTGCCAGCTTGTACTTGACTGACAAGCATGTCCGGGTGTTGGTTCTCGTGTGTCTTGACGCCGTATTTGCCACCACCCATAGCTTTTGTGGAGTAGAAACCCCAATTCGTCGGTGTATGCAACCTTTTTCCATTCTTTCACTGTCCAATTACGGTAGTCCCTTATGAACTGCAGGCATCGTTGCCGATGGACCTTGGTTAACATGGGCACCTTTATGCAGCATTGACTCTGGTGATCCATGCGTAACAGGATTCGCTCTACATGTACCTGGGTGCCACAGCATTCATTTGAGTGGTCAATTGCTGTACTGTTGTGCATCAATTGCCCTTTACCAGCCGACAGAGGCAACATCCTCCTCTGGGGTCAATGGCCTTTGGGGCTCCACAGTTACGGCATCTGGAGGTACTCGGTGGTGTGTCAGTGGTCCATTCTTGGTACACCCTTATTACAGCACCTTGCGAACAGCCATGAAGTCTGCTGTTTCCGAGATGCTTCCACCCTTGGCACGGTAGTCGATGATCATTCCTTTTTGAATGTCCCTCATTGTATTGAACCTCTGCCCATTGTGCTCACGTTACTCACTTTGGCTCATCTGTCCTTGTCATGTGCACCCTGTGACGTACATGGGCGGGTATACTGTGATTCCAGGGGTGGTCATATTATTCTGATACGACTGTGTACATTTTTGGGTAATTTTTGGGAGAATTTCAAAGCTTTAAAAAGTATGAGTTTGCAACAGTTCAGATCAAACTCATGAGCTGAAATTAGGAGGCTTCTTCAAAGTAGAAAAACAGAAACAAGCAAATCTGCTTTGCCATATATCAGGTCTGAAAAATGGTGATCAGATGGCTTTAACAAATTATTTATATCACAGATTGATAAAATATTCATCGAAAGAAAAAAGTATTAAAATAACAGAAAGTTCTCTATTGAGCAATAAAATTCTGAAATTTATCCTTCAAACTGCATGTTAAAAATTTTCAGGAGCAAACTTAGATACTTTTTGGAGCAAGGACAGATCTTTATTTTCAGCGAAGTAACAGTATGTGGTGATGTTAGGGCTATTACAAACTTCCAACATGTCTTGAAGGATGATTCCAGTGTCTCGGTGGCAAATGGGGATAAATGAGGTCATTATTTCAACAGCCTCGCAGACAATGTTTCCATTGTAAGTGGATGCATGTGCTAGCACTGTGGTGTCCTGCCAGTCTATGGTAGCTGCATGTTGAATTGGCAGCAGCAGTCATTAGTTTGTTTTAGCTGAGATCTGTCTCGATACTCTGTGAACCTCTCCTGTAGAGAGAGTATGGTTTTTCTGATATAATAAATAATGGAATTATCTGTCAAATATAGGAGAAATCTGTATAAGCCTTATTTTTGAAAGAGGCTAAATCTTTTTATGATTTACTTAAGATTTGGAGCTGGGCTGATGAGTAATTTGCAGATTGATTCACAAAGGACAGGAATGTAATATATGGATCTGACAAAGATTGCCCTCTCTGAGTCACTGGTTAAGAGGAGAGCCGAATTTGTTCTTTTGTTTTTTCTGTTGTTTTTTGGGTGGAAGCAGCAATGGATTAAGTGTTTCAAATTTCTTTTTCAAGCAAAAGCTCATATGATGATACAGTTAAGTCCTTATAGTTAAGACCCCACAGGCATACAAAACTGCAGCCCTGGAAGGCTGCAGTTTTTGTATGCCTGTGGGGTGCATGAGTCTGCCTCTATGATGGAGGGTACAAAGGTAGGCTTTCTGTATATTGACATTGTCAAGGCCCCTTTGTCATCTTTTTTAGGATAAAAACATCCAAATAGGGGATTTCATTGCTGTTTTCCTTATCCGTCATGAAATATTGTAGGATAGATCCTGTTGACTATATTAATGAGGCAGTTTAATTGCTCATTGCTGCCATTCCCAGTTAAAAATGTATCAACATAGTTGACACCAAAAATGTGAAATTGTGGCCGAGTTGAATCATTTTGTTTTGAAGTCTTAAAGGACGATGCCAGAAAAGGAATGAGCACATGGAAACCCCCGAATCCTGCCTATAGATTTTGTCGCTGAACTGGAAATAATTAATTTTAGTGACTAGAAATCAATGCCATGAATGGCGTTAATTTCAGTTAACTTTTTGCACTTCAATGATTTTTGTTCTATATAATATAACCATCAAAAACTGGAGTGAACAGGAACAAGGAGACAGCATCAAGTGTGACTAATTTGCTGTTGGGAAGAATGGACATATCCTTGAGTCTGCTGATAAATTCCACTATAGATCAAATGGAAAACATGCTCAGAAATGAAACTGGATAAAACTTTGGAAAGATTATTTTCTGGAAAGAATGCTGGAGATGAACTTTTGCACACTAAGGGAATAAATAATAAATAAATACCCCCCCAAGCAGCTGCTTGCCACAGAGGTCTGACAGGAGCCTGTCATTTTATATGTCACAGTAGGAGATCTGAGAGGATGGCAGGACCTCAGCAGAAAAACGACACACACACACACACACACATCCATGCCTAATCCGGGGCTCGAACCCAGGTCCCTTAGATCAGTAGCCAAGCGTGCTAACCATTCGGCCACGGGATGGACCTAAGGGCTAAATAGGGTGATTATCTTTGTGCTCTTTGTGAACATTCGCGATGCCTGACAGTTGGATGGCACTGCAGTCTTCTTGATGCCCCAACGTTTGTTTTCCAGTAGATTAATAAAAAGCATACTAATTGATTTTTAGCCTCCAAACTTTGTTTTTGATGCTAGTGGTGGGGCCAACATTTAGACTAGTGCAAAAAATTACAGTAGAGCTTCCAGTGCAGTAAAATTAAATTAATATCTTTAATACTCTATGACATTGTTAAATATTTTAAAGCACTTCGACAAATGTTCTATGCTATCAAGTATTAAAAGCTATTAAGGAGATTTTACATCATTTACGTACCGTAAAGGATGGGTAGAGAGGAGCTAAGCTTTTAACTACACACCTAAAACAAACTATTACCATCAAATCATTTTAGCATCTCTATAGCTGCCAACACAGGAGACATAAATCTCCCAACAGTGATAATTGTGAAATAATTCTGTTATTTGTAAACTAAAGCATGGGGTTAAAAGTAAATATGTTAGTGAGGACATGAATAACAGTTTTCATATCGGTAGGGATATTGGGAATTGTGTGTGTGTTTGGGGAGGATATTGTAATAGCTGATTCTTAGTATGCATTATGGTAGTTTTTTTAAAAGGGTTTGAGGGTATATGCATTAATTCAGGAGGGAACAGCGATCAAAGATGAGTATGGGGAGGGCGTTTATGGATGCATTGTATTTCTGAGGGGTAGGTTATATCCTCTAAGGATCAGATGCTCTGCTGGGGGAAGGGGGACAATGTCTGTGATGCAAAGTTCAGTTAATTTTCATTAATAAGGAAGTTTTCTGTGATGGCTGGTTGTAATTTGGTGGGTGGGGATATTATAATTTTTGCTGAGTGAAAATCGGTGGGTAGATTGTTTTCGATGATTACTTGAAATAGTGCAGTTTTTTGTAGTCTATTTAAAATGTATTTATGTTCATTAAGTCGTGTTAAATGGGTGTGAGGTTTTCCCTACATATTTGTCTTTGGGGAATATTTTGCCTATGGGTTTCTGAGATGGATGTAATAAACTCCTCCAGAGTTGGGTATATGGTCGCGATATTTTTGAGCGAGTTGGGATATAGTGTGCGACATTTTAATTGGTACTTTATAATGGAAAGGTTTTAGGGTAACCCTTCCATGGTCAACGATGTCTATAGACTTTTTTGTACAATGTGAAATTTTGATTTTTTTTTTAAATTGCTGTTTGAAAATTTTCTTACACATATCTTTTAAAAATAATAATTTAAGCTTGAAAAATTGTATTTTCTTTTTTCATTTAATGCATATTTTATTACATTACAATATAAAAAATTCGATAAAGCCATCTGACTGCCATATTTTAGAAGTCCTATACAGTATTCCCAATTTGTTTGTTAATGGTACTCTGTACTGAAGCAATCATCTGATTTAAGCTCACAAGTTTGATTTGAACTATTATCAACATATTTTTCCTTGTATTTTCAAAAATCTCTTGAAAAATTAACAAAAAAACTGCTATTTTTAAAAGTGGAAGATTTTGGAAGTAATAATGAAATATGTACTTATTTTTTCTGTATACTACTGTAAAAAGTGTTATTAAAATTAATATGTTACTACAATCTTCATATTTTTTCATCATCATCATCCTCAAGCAGCCATGGGCTACGGAGGTCCAACCAGACCACGCAGTTTACTTCTCCAAGCATATCTGTCCTGAGCTACATCTGCTGCATCCGGCCACTGCACACCAATTCTAACAAGGTCCTGTTTGACATTGTCTGCCCACCGCATCCTAGGTCTCCCCCTCCTTCTGAAGCCTCTAGGCACACTGTTCATAACCCTATTCGCCAATCTATAATTATCCATACGAGCAACATGGCCAAACCAGCGGAGTCTCTCTCTGCACAATATGCTGCTTAAAGGAGGTTGCAGACTCCTTTGCCTAACCTCATCATTAGTTACAAAGTTAAACCACCTAATACCCAAGATACTGCGTAAGCATCTAGAATCAAAAGCATCTAGTTTCCTGTTATCTTGTTTACACAGCGTCCAAGTTTCACTACCATAACTAACCCTAGAAAGAACCAAACTATTATACAGTCTAATTTTAGTCTTTAGGTGTATACGCCTATTTCTCCACAATCTCCATAGATTCTTAAAAGTCCCGGCAGCAATACCTATTCGTCTGTTAATCTCATGCCGCACATCACCAGTATCAGTTACATAGCTCCCAAGATAATTAAACTGTGACACCTTCTCAAGACTGCAACCATTCAGATTAACTGAATCACAACCTGCCTGACCAATTTTCATCACTTTAGTTTTCTCTCTGTTTATAACCAAACCTACTGTACTCCCAGTCTCATCAACAGTTCGAATGAAAGAGTTCATCTCATCAACATCATTTGCCAAAAGGGCTAAATCATCAGCATAATCTAAATCAGAAATTTTCGTATCTCCAGCCCATTTAAGGCCAAAAGCTTTCCCTTGAAGTGAATTTCGCATAACATAATCAACAACCAAACTAAAGAGAAAAGGAGACAAAATGCACCCTTGTCGAACACCAGAAGTAATGCTAAACCAATTGCTACAAGACTTACCAACTCTCACACATGACTCAGTGTTATTATAGAGAGCTTTCATTATGTTAACTAACTTGTCTGGTATACCATATGATCTCACAATCAACCACAAATTATGACGATCAACAGAGTCGAAAGCCTTTTTGAAATCAACAAAGCTAGCAACCAAAGGTTTCTGAAACTCTAAACATTTCTCAAGAATCTGCCTAAGTGAAAATATCTGATCTACACATCCCCTACCACTTCTGAATCCACATTGCTCATCACGCAATTGCCTGTCAACCAGATTCTTAATTCTATTAAGCACAATCATGGAAAGAACTTTACCTGGAACAGAGAGTAGGCTGATACCCCTATAGTTATCACAAGAACTGCGATTACCTTTTTTGAAAATAGGGATAATAATAGCTCTGGTAAAATCTTTAGGAACCATGCCTTTATCATAAAAGTTATTCAAAATTTCAGTCATCCAAGTGATAACCAAAACATTCCCAGCTCTGAGCATTTCAGTAGTAATTTCATCTACCCCTGGGGATTTATGAAGTTTCAGTTTAGAGATAGCCAAACTAACTTCAGATTGTGTTATTGGGCCAACATTAAAGCTGCCAATGCATCTATCATCATTACAAACAATGGGAGTAGAACTAACCACATTGTTTAGAACATCACTGAAATGCTCAGCCCACCTAGCCATGAGAGAATCCTCACCTTCTATAACCTTACCTTGTTTATCCTTCAATCCCTGTATGCCTGTCCGTTTTCTACCACACAAAACATTAACTATCTGGTACAGCTCTCTGCTGTTGTGCTGCCTAACCGCTTCCTCAGCTTTGTCAGCCAAGCTATCAAGCCAAAGATTTTTATCAGTAGCTAACTGATCCTTTACACGTTTATTAAGCTCTCTGTAATCTTTTCTATTAGGACTAGTAGGGTACTGATTAAGGACATTCCTGCAATTCCTTCTTTCTGAAATAAGCTCAATTGCCTTGTCACTTAAATAATTCTGCCTCCTCTGCTCCTTTTTTCCTAAAAGAGTACTGTTAGTTTCCAAAAAAGCCTGTTTAAAATGGCCCCATTCTTCCTCAACTTCAGTATTAAGCAGACCATGACCGTCATAATGACTAAGTAACCTATCATGGTAAGCTTTAGCTATAACTGGGTCATTCAGAGCTTCAGTATTAAAGGTAAATTTTTTAACTCTAGCACAACACTTTTTGAAGTTTAAGTTGCAAGACACTTTTAACAAGGTAATGGTCAGATCCAATTTCAGCTCCCCTATATGCCCTGGTATTTCTAACAGAACTAGCCCATTTGCTGTTAATTAATATATAATCAATCATATTCCTATGCAGCCCATCAGGTGAAACCCATGTGTATTTATGTATGTCGCGGTGTTTGTAATATGTGTTAGTTATTCTGAAACCATTGAGTTTACTTACCTGTAGGAGACGTTGCCCATTGCCATTGCAGCTACCAATCCGAAAAGGACCTATTACTCCTCCCCAAAGGTCAGAGTCGGTACCAACTTTGGCATTGAAGTCACCAAGAACAAGGGTAATATCTCCTTTCTTGACAGAATTCAAAATGTCCTGAAGTTGTCCGTAAAACCTATCCTTCTCATCCTCATCAGCATCCTCAGTGGGGCATAACAGCAGATAACATTCAAGTTTTTAATGCTTGTCTGAAATTTTGCTGTAAGAAACCTTTCATTAATGCACTCATATCCTAGAAGAGCATCACTAGCATGTCTGCTGAGCAGCAGACCCACACCTTGGTGATGCTTTCCATTAAATTCTCTTTAATCTGGTATATAACATAGCCGATTTCTGTTGATTAGTTATTTATTAAAAATATTCTAAAGTTGACTTGTTTATTGGACTCTGCAACAAGCCTGGACTTTTCTCAAAGTATGGTACCGAGAAAAAAATTACAAAATGGAAGAAATGTTTACTTTAAACAAGAAAATTATTATTTTTGTTACTCAGAAATAAATAGTGTGCATTATAATCATTTCTGTTTATTATTGTATTTCAAATAAATTTTTATTTGTGTTGCCAGATGCATTTTTTTACTACATGACTCTAAAAAAAGTCCTATTAAAATCAAACTAGTCAGCTTTTTTGTAAAATATTTCATTTTCTGAAAATCCAGAATTAAATGCTGATTAATTTGGAATATAACATGCCATAATTCCTTTGATTAGTTATTTGGCAAAAAGTTCTAAAATTAATTTTTTTGCCTGATCAGAGTGAAAAAATAGCTGGACCTGGAAAGGGTTAACAGAGTATGTGAAGTTGTTATTGATGTATGGTAGGGCTATTGAATATTTTTCCATTTCTTTATTTATAGGTATTGGAGGGTTTTGGGATTGTTTGTATTTGATTCATTTATAAACTTTGTTCATTGTGTGTGAGGTATATCTGGACTGTTCAGTGGGTCCAAAAATGTATTTTATCGTTGTTCAGTGCTTCTTGGGTATTATAGTATCTACAGGCTCTGGTAAAATAAGTAGAAAGTTGATAATTTGTAGTAGTTTGGGTAGGTGGAGGTGCTAGTAATTATGTTAGGAATTAATATAGGTTTTCTGTATACAAATGTGTACTGAAGACCCAAAACATTATGACTAACGTGTCTTTATGCAAATAGAAGCAATTGCAGGTAAACGACGGTGTGTGAAGGTCATGAAATTGTATAAATAATACCTGATACTGAGCTCCGTTAATGTGTTACTCTTGTGGTTACCACATGGTAATGGTATACCACATGGTACAAGATGGGAAAGGCAGCAGACTTAAGTAAGTTTGACAAATGCCAAATTGTGATGGGCAGACAACTGGGTCAGAGTATTTCCGAGATGGCAAGGCTTATGGGGTTGCTACCTTCAAAAAATATCCTGAGGAAGGAAAAACCACGAACTGCTGGCTAGGTGTGGGCCGACTGCAGCTCATCGATGTTAGAGGTGAGCGAAGGCTATCTCACATGGTTGTACCACATGGTACAAACCAATAGAAGGGATATACTGTGTCACAACTCGCCCATAATTGGAATGCTAGTGATGGGAGTAATGTGGCACAACACACAGTACATCAAACCCTGCTGAAAATGGGGCTGTGTAACCACAGGCCACTCCAAGTGCCCATGCTAATCTCGCTTCACCGTCGAAAGCGCCTGGGCACACGAGCATCAAAATTAGACCTTGAATGATGGAAGGTCATCTGGTCCAATTAATCTCATTTCCTGTTGCACCATATGGGCAGCCAGGTACATGTGCATTGTTTACCTTGGGAAGTGTTGGCACCGTGGGACAAAACAAGCCTTTGGAGGGAGTGTAATGCTTTGGGCAAAGTTCTGCTGGTAAACCCTGGGTCTAGTCATTCATGTACAGGAAATTATTATGTCTACCACCTACCTAAATGTCATTGCAGACAAGGTACATTCTTTCATGGCAACAGTATATCCCTCTAGTAGTGCCTTCTTTCAGCAGGATAATGTGTCGTGCCACACTGCCCAGATTGTTCGAGAATGCCTCGCGGAACATGAGGAAGACTTCCAGGTATTACCCTGGTCTCCAAATTCCCCAGATATCAATCCAATTGAGCATCTGTGGTTTGTGTTGGAACAGCATATCCGATCTGCAGGCCTCAACCATGTAACTTACAAGAGTTAAAGGATCAGCTGGTAATGTGTTAGTATCAGATACCACAAGACACCTTTAGAAATCTGGTAACATCCATGCCTTGCCAGGTAAGAGCTGTTTTGACAGCACGTGGAGGGCCAACATCATATTAGGCAGGTGGTCATAATGTTTTGGTTCTTACTGTGTGTATAGTTTAGTGGAGGTACGGTGTAAGTTAATTCTAAGAAAGGGTATCTGTTTTGTTATCCTTCATGTGTAAATTTAAGAGTGGGAGGACTGCATTAAATTCAGATAGTAATTTCTTTAATTCTTCTTTGGAATGTTACCAGATAATTATGATATTGTCTATCGTAGTGGACAAATTTCAACTGTTGATTTTACGTGATGTAGAATGGCTTCTGCCAACAATCCAGAGAGGGAGAGCCCATTGGAACACCTTGGTTCTGAATGAAAATTCTGCGATTCGTTTGAAACCAGTTGCTCTTAGTGGCCAGGTCGAGGGTCTCCTGTGTACTGAAATACTCAGGTTCCATGGGTCTGAACACTCCAAGCCATTTGACTTTAAGCCAAATAGTTGCATTTGAGTACAGGTGTGTTAAGATAAAGTGCAACAATGTCCAATGAGAACAGTTATGGTTTTAAGTTTGTTAATTAGATCCGTGCCCGACTGGATGGTACTGGGTGTGGGAGGGAAATATGGGCAAAAAAAATTGAAGAATACTTTCTCTAGGTTATTTGTGGGAGAATTTCGTTTGACAACTAGTGGTTAGCCATATGAAGAATTATATTTTTAGGTCACTAATTTAGTATGTCATCATTCAATAATGGGGGCAGGATGGCTCAGTAGGTAGCATGCCAGGCTTGTAATCTGCAGTTCCAAGGTTTGAGTCCCAGCTGGGTCAGAGTTTAGATTTAACTCTGCAAAACTCCAGCCCTGCCCACGGTCAGTAGGGGACACCGATCGGCTTGGAAAGGCTGCCATCCCTTCGGATGGAATGTTAAGCCGTGACCCCATATGTGGGAGAACCATATCCTGTGCACTTTAAAGAACACACTGGATGGCCTTCACGAGAGGCTACCATCTGTCTCTCAACAGCTGATCCAGTGGGCCCCCTCTCCCAATCTTCTCTGAGCCTTCAGGGTCATTGTGATCTGGCCATTTAGCCCATGGTGTGCAAAAAAGTAACGCTCAGAGGCAAAACAGCCTAACCTATCATTCGATAATAAAATAATAAGAAGCATTAAAATCTCAATAAAGGATAGAAAATTTTTTTATTTGCATTAAAAATGTTTGGTTTTGTTTGCCATATTTAAAAATAAAATATAGAAAATAGTTATCATCATCATCAAGAAGCCATAGGCTACAGAGGTCCAACCAGACCGTGCAATTTATTTTTCCAAGGATATCTGTCCTGAGCTGCATCTGTCCACTGTACACTGATTCTAACAAGGTTCTGTTTGACATTGTCTGCCCACTGCATCCTAGGTATCCCACTCTTTCTCAATCCTTTAGGAACACTATTCATAACCCTATTTGCTAATCTATGATTATCCATATGTGCAACATGGCCAAACCAATGGAGTCTCTCTCTGCACAATATGCTGCTTAAAGAAGATTGTCAACTCCTTTGCCTAACCTCATCATTATTTACAAAGTTGAACCACCTAATACTCAAGATACTGTGTAAGCATCTAGTTTCCTGTTATATTGTTTACAAAGCGTCCAAATTTCACTATCATAACTAACCCTAGAAAGAACCAAACTATTATACAGTCTAATTTTAGTCTTTAGATGTATCCGCCTATCTCTCCACACTCTCCATAGATTCTTAAAAGTCCCAGCAAGATTTCTTATTCCTCTGTTAATTTGATGCCGCACATCACCAGTATCTGTTAGACAGATACTGGATTATCCAAGATAATTAAACTGAGACACTTGCTGAAGGGTGCAACCATTCAAAGCTACTGAAGTACCATCTGCCTGACCAATTTTCATCATTTTAGTTTTATCTCTGTTTATTAGCAAACCAACTCTATTACCAATCTCATCAACAGCTCTAATGAAAAAATTCATCTCATCAACATCATTAGCCAACAAGGCCAAATCATCTGTAAAATCTAAATCAGAAATTTTCAGATCTCCAAACATTTTAGGCCAAAATCTTTCCCTTGCAGTGAATTTCACATAACATAATTAATAATCATACTAAAGAGAAAAGAAGACAAAATGCACCCTTGTCGAACACCAGAAGCAATGCTAAACCAATTGCTAGAAGCCTTACCAACTCTCATGACTCAGTGTTATTATAGAGAGTTTTCATTATGTTAACTAACTTGTCTGGTATGACATATGACCTCACCACCAACCACAAATTATGACAATTAACAGAGTTGTAAGCCTTTTTAAAATCAACAAAGCTTGTAATTACAGGTTTCTGAAAAACTAAACATTTCTCAAGAATCTGCCTAAGTGAAAACATCTGATCAGTACATCCGATACCGTTTCTGAATCCACAATGCTCATCAAGCAATTGTTCATCAACCAGATTGTTAATTCTATTAAGCACAATCATTCAAAGAACCCTACCTGGAACAGAAAGTAGGCTGATACCCCTATAGTTATCACAAGAACTGCGATCACTTTTTTTAAAAATAAGGATAATAATAGGTCTGGTAAAATCCATAGGAACAATGACTTTATTATAAAAGATATTCAAAATTTCAGTCATCCATGTGGTAACCAAAACATTCCCAGCTCTAAGCATTTCCGTATTAATTTCATCTACCCCTGGGGATTTATGTAGTTTAAGTTTAGAAATAGCCAAAATAACTTCAGACTGTGTTATAGGATGATCAGACGGTGTTATGGGTGTAGAACTAACCACATTGTTTAGAACATCACTTAAATGCTCAGCCCACCTAGCCATGACAGAATCCTCACCTTTTATAACCTTATCTTGTTTATCCTTCAACCACCTCGTATGGTATACCTGTTCATTTCCTACCATACAAAACATTAACTCTCTGGTACAGCTCTTTGCTGTTGTGCTATCTAACTGCTTACTCAGCTTTGTCAGCCAAGCCATCAAGCCAAATATTCTTGTCAACAGCTAACTGATCCTTTACACATTTATTAAGCTCTCTGTGATGCTTACTATTAGGACTAGTATGGTATTGATTAAGTACATTCCTGCAGTTCTTTCTTTCTGAAATAAGCCTGTTAAAAATGGTCCCATTCTTCCTCAACTTAGTAGTAAACAAACCACGACTGTCATGACTTAAGTATCCTATCATGGTAAGCTTTAGCTATAACTGGGTCTTTCAGAGCTTCAGTATTAAAGGTAAAATTTTTAAACCTAGCATAACACTTTTTAAGTTTAAGTTGCAAGACACTTTTAACAAGATAATGGTCAGATCCAATTTCAGCTCCCCTATATGCCCTGGTATTTTTAACAGAACTAGCCCATTTGCTGTTAATTAATATGTAATCAATCATATTCTAATGCAGCCCATCTGGTGAAACCCATGTGTACTTATGTATGTCACGATGTTTGTAATAAGTGTTAGTTATTCTGAAACCATTGAGTATACCTGTAGGAGACGTTGCCCATTGCCATTGCAGCTACCAATACCAAAAGGGCCTATTACTCCTCCCCACATGTCAGAGTCAGTACCAACTTTGGCATTGAAGTCACCTAGAACAAGGATAATATCTCCTTTCTTGACAGAATTCAAAATATCCTGAAGTTGTCCGTAAAACCTCTCATTCTCATCCTCATCGGCATCCTCAGTGGGGGCATAACAGCAGATAACATTTAAGTCTTTAACGCTTGTCTGAAATTTTGCTGTAAGAAACCTTTCATTAATGCACTCATATCCTAGATAGCATCACTAGTGTGTCTGCTAAGAAGCAGACCCACACCTTGGTGATGCTTATTATCATTCCTCCCTGAAAAGAGAAATTTAAGATTGTTTTTAATAATCTGACCTTTATCTGTCCATCTGGTCTCTTGCAAGCCGAAAATATCAAAAAAATTATAATGGTGGAATTCTTGTGTGAGGACATCAAGAGAATCTCTGTGCAGAGTCCTCATATTCCAACTACCTACGGATAGAAAATGGTTATGGGATGTTTAAAGAAATTATGTTTATTGAGAGAGGGAATTATCAAACAGCTCCCTAATTGCAAGCATGAGGCAAAGACCTGTTTCCCATTACTAATGGCTGAAGCCATCTACACTGGAAGACTTCCTCCATGTAGAATTTGATGATGCCCGTAGAATCAAGAGTTCAGGTGCCTGCGATGGCCTATGCTCAAGATTATCTACCAACTGATAAAGCATGTCCTGTGAATCTATTCACTTGGGCTGTCAACCCACAAACAAACAGAAAACACAGCTGAAGATTCTCCCTCCACAGAAGCCCACCGGTGCAGCAAATTCAGAATCCATAATCAAGCTCAGAGCCTTAATCCACTCCAGTCTGATAAGTTTATATGGTCAGCATCAGGACCCTGTGTGATTGACCACTCCTTAGCAGGGTAGAAAAAAGAGAAATAGCCATAGTTGTCCAGATCAACAGGTCACAATGATCTGGCAGCCCTCCTCTTCTGTTCCCTTCCAAAAGATAATTTCTCTTTTGAAAGATACTAACGGCCTGCACCACAAAAAGCAGGGTCGAACATTAGGTGTTAGGCCTGGTCAGTTCTATGCATCATCACAGGGGACTGGTGCATTGGTCCCCTGTGATGATGCATAGAATACCTAGCTACCATTTACAGACTCGGAAAATAGTAGTTAAATATATAATAAAAATATTAAAGTATAATAATTAATCCCCATTTGTAAATGCATATTCAGTCATCTTTTAACTGAGGAAATGTGTGAGAGCATCAAAATATTTAAGGAAATTTTCTGTATCACTTTCAGTTGTCAACATAGCTAAAATCTGCTAGTCTATTTTGACTCCTGGCAGTTCTTATAGTTTTTTATATCTCAATTTCTGAAAACCTTTCACCATTGAGGACAGTTTATTGGTAATTAATGTTAACAGAATTTGGAAAACAATTGCAATATTCAGATAGATATATGCTAAATGATGAACTAAAAGTAGTTTAGATCACTCAGGACCAGATTTAATAGTTTGAGGCCCTGGACACAATATTTTTATAGGACCTCTTCTGTGTTTTATATGATTATTTAAATTTAAATAGTGGTGGTACAAGTCCCCTAAACACGCGGAGGCTGTGGAGCAACTACACCTTGGTAAATCTGGTCCTGGATCAGTGATTCTCAAATTTTTGTTTTGCATACCACAAAGTATCTAGCAATCTTTTGTTTTTTTTTTGTACTATACTAGGTAAATATGAACTTACAAGACATATTTTTGTTAATGGAAAATGATTTTCTAAAAAGATATATGAATAAAATATTCTAAAATATATAATATGCTGAAAAATGGTTTATTTTCTTACATTTATGATGTTACAATGTTGTGCAAATTTATGTGGGAATGAATGCTGGCACTAAATTCTACCATTGCCAGAAATTTGTGTATCACAGTTTACATTCCCCCAAAATGTTTTAATTGCATCATTAATGGATGCTAAATGTATTAAATGTAGAACTAATAATACAATTTATTTAACAAAAATTACACTAGAGGTTCACATTGCAATAATTAAAATTAAGTTGAAATCTTTAATTCTCTATGACACTGTTAGATGTTTTTAAGCAATTCAACAAATGTTCTATGCTATCAAGTATCAAAAGTAATTAAGCAGAAATTTATGTACTGTAATGAAGAGGATGGGTAGTAGGAGGAACTTCTGGGATGCTTGTGAGTGACAAGTTTAATTTTCAATGTTCTTGCCGGCAAGTGACATCTCAGTAGAGTTGAGAAGATGATGAGGGATGCTAATAATTTATTTGCTTAAGGTTTAGTGAAGAAAATAACCAATAATACTTTTGGTAGCATAAGAGGGCTTATAAACTTTGAGTTTCACAGCACATGTTTCATGCCCTTACTTGGGTGCATCGTCAGGTGGGAAGCGAGCAGTTTAGATATTGCATGAGAGGCAGTTGGTTGTTGAGTGCGGGGGAGGGGTGGGGTGGAGTGCCATAATTGCATTCTCAGTGGCTCAGCTCCGAGGTTTGGAGTGGCCGTAATGCGATCTGCAAGTGAAGGAAGTTGGAAAGAGGGTATGGGGTTATGGGAACTCTCTAAGATTAGTGAGTCTCAAGGAAGCTTCATTTTGTGAATAGATTTAAAAATTCCTTTGGTTTCATGTGCATTGCATTGGGAGTATAATGAGTGGGATATGTTTACTAACTATAAATTTCATAAACTAAATTATGGAGTTAAAAATAAATATGTTAGTGAGGACGTGAATAAGGTTTCTATATCAATAGGGAATTGTGTGTGTGGTTGTGGTGGGTTAATCGCTAATTCTTAGTATGCATTATGCTAGTTTTTTAAGGGTTTGGGGGTATGTGTCTTAATGCAGGTTGTAACAGGGGTCAGCAATGAGAAAGGGGATTGTATTTAGGGGTATTTCCAAGGTGTAGGTTATATTCCCTGAGGATCAGATGGGGATCACACTGGGGGAAGGGGAGCAGTGTCTTTTGCAGAATTTGATTAATTTTATGTTAATGAGGATATTTTCTGTGACTGCTAGTTGGAGGTCTGTAAATGATAGCTAGGTAGTCACTGGAAGGAGAACTATGCACCAATCCCCTGTGATGATGCATAGAACCGGCCAGGCCTAGCACCTAATGTCCGACCCCGCCTTCTCGTGGTGCAGACCGTTAGTACCTTTCGAAAGAGATACTCTCTTGTGGAAGTGGACAGAAAAAGAGGGCTGCCAGATTAGTGTGGCCTACTGATCTGGACAACTATGACTACTTTTCTTTTTTTTCTACCCTGCTGAGGAGTGGTCAACCACACAGGGTCCTGGTGCTGACCAAAACCCACTGGACTGGACAGATATATGGCTCTGAGCTTGATTATGGATCCTGATTTTGCTGCACTGGTGGGCTTCTGTGGAGGGAAAATCTTCCGCTGTGTTTTCTGTTTGTGGGTTGACAGCCCCAAGCGAATAGATTCACAGGATATGTTTATCAGCTGGTGGATAATCCTGAGCAGAGGTCATCGCAGGCACCTGAACTCTTTGCTTCTATTGGCATCGTCAAATTCTACATTGGAGGAAGTCTTCCAGTGTAGATGGCTTCAGCCTTTAGTGATGGGGGAATGGGTCTTTGCCCCATGTCTGCGATTAGGGGGCTGTTTGATATTGTCGGCATTCCCTCTCTCAATAAACATAGTTTCTTTAAACATCCCACTAACCATTTTCTCTCCATAGGTAGTTGGAATGTGAGGACTCTGCACAGAGCTTTTTCTCTTGATGTCCTCACACAAGAATTCCACCATTATAATTTAGATATTCTCGGCTTGCAAGAGACCAGATGGACATATAAAGGTCAGATTCTTAAAAATAATCTTAAATTTCTCTTTTCAGGGTGGGAAGATAATAAATATCACCAAGGTGTGGGTCTGCTTCTCAGCAGTGATGCTCTTCTAGGATATGAGTGCATTAATGAAAGGTTTCTTACAGCAAAATTTCAGACAAGCATTAAAGACTTGAATGTTATCTGCTGTTATGCCCCCACTGAGGATGCCGATGAGAATGAGAGGTTTTACGGACAACTTCAGGATATTTTGAATTCTGTCAAGAAAGGAGATATCCTTGTTCTAGGTGACTTCAATGCCAAAGTTGTTACTGACTCTGACCTGTGGGGAGGAGTAATAGGCCCTTTTGGTATTGGTAGCTGCAATGGCAATGGGCAACGTCTCCTACAGGTATACTCAATAAGTAAACTCAATGGTTTCAGAATAACTAACACTTAATACAAACACTGCAACATACATAAGTACACATGGGTTTCACCTGATGGGCTGCATAAGAATATGATTGATTAGATATTAATTAACAGCAAATGGGCTAGTTCTGTTAGGAATACCAAGTCATATAGGGGAGCTGAAATTGGATCTAACCATTACTTTGTTAAAAGTGTCTTGCAACTTAAACTTAAAAAGTATTGTGCTAGGGTTAAAAAATTTACTTTTAATACTGAAGCTGTGAAGACCCAGTTATAGCCAAAGCTTACCATGATAGGTTACTTAGTCATTATGACAGTTGTGGTATGCTTACTACTGAAGTTGAGGAAGAATGGGATCATTTTAAACAGGCTTTTTTGGACACTAACAGTACTCTTTTAGGAAAAAAAGAGCAGAGGAGGCAGAATTATCTGAGTGATAAGGCACTTGAGCTTATTTCAGAAAGAAAGAACTGCAGGAATGTCCTTAATCAATACCCTACTAGTCCTAATAGAAAGCATTACAGAGAACTTAATAAACGTGTAAAAGATCAGTTAGCTGCTGATAAGAATCTTTGACTTGATGGCTTGACTGACAAAGCTGAGGAAGCAGTTAGACAGCACAACAGCAAAGAGCTGTATCAGATAGTTAATGTTTTGTATGGTAGAAAACGAGCAGGTATACAGGGATGAAGGATAAAAAGGTAAGGTTATAGAAGGTGAGGATTCTGTAATGGCTAAGTGGGCTGAGCATTTCAGTGATGTTCTAAACAATGTGATTAGTTTTACTCCCATTGTTTGCAATGATGATAGATGCATTGGCAGCTTTAATGTTGGCCCTATAACACAATCTGAAGTTATTTTGGCTGTTTCTAAACTTAAACTTCATAAATCCCCAGGGGTAGATGAAATTATTACAGAAATGCTTAGAGCTGGAAATGTTTCGGTTACCACTTGGATGACTGAAATTCTGAATATCTTTTATGATAAAGGCATGGTTCCTAAGGATTTTACCAGAGCTATTGTTATCCCTATTTTCAAAAAAGGTGATCGCAGTTCTTGTGATAACTATAGGGGTATCAGCCTACTCTCTGTTCCAGGTAAAGTTCTTTCCATGATTGTGCTTAGTAGAATTAAGAATCAGGTTGACAGGCAATTGTGTGATGAGCAATGTGGATTCAGAAGTGGTAGGGGATGTGTGGATCAGATATTTTCACTTAGGCAGATTCTTGAGAAATGTTGAGTTTCAGAAACCTTTGTTTGCTAGCTTTGTTGATTTCAATAAGGCTTTCGACTCTGTTGATCGTCATAATTTGTGGTTGATTGTGAGATCATATGGTATACCAGACAAGTTAGTTAACATAATGAAAGCTCTCTATAATAACACTGAGTCGTGTGTGAGAGTTGGTAAGGCTTGTAGCAATTGGTTTAGCATTACTTCTGGTGTTCGACAAGGGTGCATTTTGTCTCCTTTTCTCTTTAGTTTGCTTATTGATTATGTTATGTGAAATTCACTTCAAGGGAAAGATTTTGGCCTTAAATGGGCTGGAGATATGAAAATTTCTGATTTAGATTATGCTAATGGTTTAGCCCTTTTGGCAAATGATGTTGATGAGATGAATTCTTTCATTCGAGCTGTAGATGAAACTGGTAGTAGAGTAGGTTATAAACAGAGAGAAAACTAAAGTGATGAAAATTGGTCAGGCAGGCTGTGATTCAGTTAATCTGAATGGTTGCAGTCTTGAGCTGGTGTCACAGTTTAATTATCTTGGGAGCTATGTAACAGATAATGGTGATGTGCGGCATGAGATTAACAGACGAATAGGGATTGCTGCTGGGACTTTTACGAATCTATGGAGAGTGGAGAAATAGGTTTATACACATAAAGACTAAAATTAGACTGTATAATAGTTTTGTTCCTTCTAGGGTTAGTTATTGTGGCAAAACTTGGATGCTTTGTAAATAAGATAACAGGAAACTAGATGCTTTTGATTCTAGATGCTTATGCATCTTATATATTGGGCATTAGGTCGTTCAACTTTGTAACTAATGTTGAGGTTAGGCAAAGGAGTTTGCAACCTCCTTTAAACAGCATATTTTGCAGAGAGAGACTCCGTTGGTTTGGCCATGTTGCCCGTATGAATAATTATAGATTGGTGAATAGGGTTATGAACATAGTGCCTAAAGGCTTCAGAAAGAGGGGGAAACCTAGGATGCAGTGGGCAGACAATGTCAAACAGGACCTTGTTAGAATTGGCGTGCAGTGGCCAGATGCAGCAGATGTGGCTCAGGACAGACTTGCTTGGAGAACTAAATTTCATGGTCTGGTTGGACCTCCGTAGCCCATGGCGGCTTGAGGACAATAATGATGATGATGATGACTACATCGGCAGGAGCAAAAACTGGAAATTGAAGTCTACCATAAGCCTACAGCACCACCCATTATCATCCCATAAGCCTCCCAACAGCCACTAGCCCACAAAAAATGCACTAAAAACTGCATTCCTAAGAAATACAAGATATGCTTCCACACCACAGTTTTAATGAAAAGGAAGAGGAAAAATATATTCAGATGCTCAAAATGCGGGTTACCCACTAAAAATATTGAAACTTGCCGAAAATATGGCAAGACGAACTTGGAGAAAAATATCTCAGTCGATACCAACACAACCATTCAAACAAAATAAGTTCACCACAGGGATTCCAAGCATCCCATTGCTGGCAAATTCATTGAAAAATGCAATGCAACCTTGCAATTACATAGTGCCAATTAAAACCAGCAACACAATAATTAATTAAAACCGATCGGGATCAGAACAAGAAAACAGGAGGAGTATATAAAATACTGTTATAAGAAAACCCCAACAATAACAATGAATCTTTCTATGGCAAAACGAAAAAAACCTGTCGAACTAGGATAAATGAACATGAAAGGGATGTATGGTAAAAAAAACAAACCACTTAATTGGCAAGAGTAGTCTGTAATACCAGAATGACCCCACAATTTGACCTCACCAAAATTATTTGTGCCTCCACCCCCCCCCCCCCCCCCCCCCCAGCTAAATTTCAATAATTGAATCTCGCTGAACAACTGATGATATACCAAAATAGAGAAGCATGCTGCAATGAAGAAATTTATGACCCACCCCACCCATGGAAACTGCTCCTTGATCATCTCAGCATTGCTAAAACCCCACCCGTACCCAAGGCACGTGGGCAGGATCACAAAACTGCAACAGTGCCACCCGCTGCAAACCATATCGGGCAGCCGCACAACTCACATGCATACAATCTCCGAAGTAGAACTGTTTACCAAACTTCTGAAGATGACGTTAATTGTCAAAACATGTCAAGTTGTGGTGGTCTAAATACCATTGTGTGATCATGCATTAGGAAAGGACTTACTTCATATATTTCAACAAGAAGTGACTAACATCCCTAATATCCTGTATTCACCAATCAAAATGCTATTTTGATCTACTGGAACAATAATAAAACAGCTTGAATAGTGATCAAGTTTTTTAATTTTTTAAAGTACCTAAACTCTTTTAACATGCTGTGTTTATAGAGCAGAAATCACTGGTAGCTGAGTTAATTTTGAAATGCTTTCAGTAAAAAAAAAAGAACAACTGTAGAATTTTATACTGAAGTAACTAATAGACAGAAGTAGGTTATATCATACTGTACCAAAATAAACAAAATTTAATTTTCAAAATTTTATAAAGTAAAATATTCAAGGAAAACAGTAAGTATATTAATTTTTGTTAGCACTTATTTTAAACAATATAGTAAAAAAAAGAGTAATTTCATTGGATTTGAACCTCATTCTGAAATAATTAGTGAACAGAATATGGCATGTTTTATCTTGAAAGAATATTTAATTTTGCATAATAATATATAAACAGGATAATTATATAGTTCCATATTTTTTTTCTTGTACAGTACTGCTGGATGTTTCATCAGGATCATTATAATTGTGTACTATAACTGTTGGTATTAACATGTACTATTAACTTATTATACAAGTTATTTTTGAGGAAATTTCAAAAGATAAGAAAAAAGTTTAATGGCAGGAGTTCAAAGAACACTCTCCATGAAAGTTTAGTTTGGGAACATTAAAAGGAGGAGGAAAATAACTTAAACACTAAGACATACAAAAAAGTCACTATAATGGCTGCCTCAGCAGTCTAATAGTACCTTTTTTCATTTTTGGCAGCTTTCAGATTTATATTAATTATCAAATTTAGTTCATAAACTTTCAGGATTGATTAAAAAAAAAACTCATTAAATATGGCCAATATCAATTTGGGGAAAAATAAACTCTTATATTATCTTGGGAACTATAGTTTCCAATGGATATGAGACTGCATTTGGTTCTGGGAACTACAGTGTCTTCCACCACTTTAAGGGTTAAATGAAAAACACTCGTATATATGTGGATCTCTGTACTCAAACTCGTATAAGTTGGGGACTTACTCCATTGGGAAACAGTTCTTTTAAAGTTCAGACAAAGACGCTTATGTTAATTGACTCTCTATGTGCCATTGCCTCAAGTGTAATCATATCCTTGTAATGATGTTCAAGTGATAAATCATATGTGTTCAAAGTATCAGCAACCAGTCTGCCATTGGTGATACAATTTTTAATTTATTCTTAAATTAGTGGGAAAATTGCTTTGAGCTGGGCAGTCTGTAAACTGGCTGACCTAATAACATGTCAGTTGCTCTGATCACTAAGCTATTGGCCACTAATCTAGATTTCCATTAAGAAAGACTATATAGAAAGTCATTATAAAAAAATGACAGCATTATAAGTGAGAAGATAAATTAATAGTTTGCATAATCTATTGATAGAAGAATAATTTTATTCAATTAATTTTTTTGTGTGTACCTCATTAGCCAATTTGGTAGTAACATCACATCTATGCATCTTTGAAAAGCAGTGAAACTGTAAGACAAAAAGATGCTTAGTTAAAAGATATTTAATATACCATATATTTTTAGTTCAGTAAAATAGAAGAAAGAAGGTTGCATAAAGTTTAATAAATGCAATTAAAATTAAGAATTGGTAAAAAACATTCGTTAATAAATATTGAGATAAACTCGATGGTTCAACATCTAGTAATAAATAGGCACTTTGACATCGATTACAATCAATAGAGGAAAAATTGTCTGAGCCCGGTGGGATATGAACCCACGACCTCCTGATAACATGTCAGGTGCTCTGGACCACTGAGCTACCGGCCTCCGATTAAGATCTCCTCTAATTAACGCTATGAACATTCCCTTTATGTCACATATAGGCGTCATGGGTTCATATCCCACTCAACTCGGACAATTTTTCCTCTAAAATTGAAATCGACGTCAAAGTGACTTTTTATTACTAAACATTCGTTATTTGATGTATTTTCTTATCAAGATATTTTTTTTCTATAGTGTAAAATTTATTTTTAAATTGAAAGTTTTGGTAAAGGTTGCATAAATTTAAATACTTTTACAAAATGTTTACTTCATTTGCTTTTTTTTTCCAGGTTTCTGGAAGCCAATCATTGCTCCCATTTTCTGTACAAGGACCACCAGTTCCTGGTTCATTATCTAGTGCAACCAATGCAGAAAGCTTTTCACTTTTTCCTATTTCAAGTTCAAATGAGTCACAGTTAATAACACCAACATCTGTAACACCAATGTCTTCTGAACCATCAACTAGTCATAATATTGAAGACATGACTATTGGTAAGATTATCATTGTTAATGAATGAAAATTAGACTTTTACAACATGTCAGTGTATATATAGAGTGAATGATAGTAAAAATCTACATACGTATGTATGTACAGATACACACACAAACAAACACCTCATGCAGCCATGGGCTACGGAGGTCTAACTAGACTAATTTTCCTCCTCAGATGTGTCTGTTCTGAGCTACACCTGCTGCATTTGGCCACTGCATTTGGCCAATTATGGTGAGGTCCTGTTTGACATTGTCTGGCCATCGCATCCTAGGTCTCCCACTTTTTCTGAAACACTTAGGCACACTGTTCATAATCCTCTTTGCCAATCTGCAGCTATGCATACATATATGGTCAACATGACCAACACAATGCAGTCTCTCTCTGCACAATATGCTGTTCAAAGGTGGTTGATGATTCCTTCTTCTAACCTCATCATTACTTACAAAGTCAAACCACCTAATGCTCAAGATACTACAAAGGCACCTAGAATGAAAGGCATGAATGTTATCCTACTTAAAAAGGATCCATGTTTCACTACCATAACTAACCTTAGAAAGAACCAAACTATTATACAGTCTAATTTTGCTCTTTAGGTGAACATACCTATTTTTACACACCCCATAGATTCTTAAAAGTCCCAGTGGTAATATTATTATTCTATTTATCTCATGCCGCACATCACCAGTATCTGTTATATAGCTCCCAAGTTAATTAAACTGAAACACTTACTCAATAGTACAACCATTCAAAGCAACTGAAGCACCACCACTTTAAGGATACTTAGTCATTATGACAATCGTGGTTTGCTTACTGCTAAAGTTGAGAAAAAATGGGATTAGAGCCAGTGGAAAAAAATGGGAGTTTTATATGACAAATTTTCATCACTTTAGTTTTTTCCCTGTTTATCACTAAACCTACTCTATTACTAGTCTCATCAACAGCCCTAATTAACAAATTCATCTCATCAACATCAGTAGCCAACAGGGCCAAATCATCTGCATAATCTAAATCAGAAATTTTGAAATCTCTAGACCATTTAAGGCCAAAAACTTTCCCTTGCAAAGAATTTTGCATTACGTAATCAATGACCAAACTAAAGAGAAAAGGAGACAAAATGCACCCTTGTCTAACTCCACTAGCAATGCTAAACCAATCGCTGCAAGACATACCAACTCTCACACACAACTCAGTGTTATTATAGAGAGCTCTCATTACACTAACTAACTTATCAGGTATTCCATGTGATCTAACAATCAACCACAAATTATGTTGATCAACAGAGTCAAAAGCCTTTTTGAAATCTATAAAGCTAGCAACCACAGGTTTCTGAAACTCTAAACATTTCTCAAGAATCTGCCTAAGTGAAAATATTTGATCAATACATCCCCTACCACTTCTGAATCCACACAGTTCATCAATGTCCATCAACCAAATTCTTAATTCTATTAAGTATAATCATGCAAAGAACTTTACTTGGAACAGAAAGTAAACTAATTCCCCTACAAATATAAGAACTGCAATCACCTTTTTTAAAAATTGGAACAATCCTTAGGAACAACACATTTATCATAAAAAAAATTCAAAATTTCAGTCAGCCATGTGACAACACAAATGTTCCCAGCTCTAAGCATTTCAATGGTGATTTCATCCACCCCTGGCGATTTATGCAATTTTAATTTAGAGATAGCCAAAGTGACTTCAGAATGTGATAAAGGGCCACCGTTAAAGCCAGTAATTCATCTATCCTCATTGCAAACAATGGGAGTAGAAATAATCACATTATTTCGAACTTCTCTGAAATGCTCAGCCCACCTAGCCATCACAGAATCCTCACCTTCAACCACCTTGCTATGTTTATACCTTAATACCTATGTACCTCTCTGTTTCTTCCCACATAAAACATTAATAATCTGGTACAACCCCCTCCTGTTGTGCTGTGTAACTGCTTCCTCAGATTTGACAGCCAAGCTATCATGCCAAAGATTCTTATCAGCTGTTAACTGATCCTTTACACATTTATTAAGTTCGTTGTAATGCCTTCTATTAGGACTAATAGGGAGTTGATTCATATTAATCCTGCACTTCCTTCTTTCAGAAATAAGTTCTATAACCTTATCACTCAAATAATTTTTCCCTTTTTTTTACCCAAAAGAGCACTGTTGGTCTTAAGAAAAGCCTGTTTAAACTAACCCCATTTTTTTCTCAACTTTAGCAGTAAGCAAACAACGATTGTCAAAATGACTAAGTAGCCTATCATGACATGCTTTGGCTATATATCTCAATCTTTCAGACCTTCAGTGTTGAAGGTGATTTTTCTTAACCTTAGCACAACATTTCTTAAGCTTCAGCTGCAAGACACTTTTGACCAGGTAATGGTAAGACACAATTTCAGCTCCCCTATATGATCTGGTATTCCTAACTGAGCTAGACCATTTGCTGTTAATTAAAATATAATCTATCATATTCCTGTGCAACCCATCAGGTGAAACCCATGTATATTTATAAATATCCTGGTGTTTGTAGTATGTGTTAGTTATTCACAAACTATGAAGTTTATTTAATTGTAGAAGATGTTCTCCATTGCCACTGGAACTACCAATGCCAAAGGACCTAAAACTCCTGCCCGAAGGTCAGAGTCAGTACCAACTTTATCAATAAATTCACATAGCACAAGAGAAATATCTTCTTCACAGAATTCAAAATACCGTGAAGCTGGCTGTAAAACATATCCTTCTCGTTATCATCAGAGTCCTCTGTGGGGGCATAACAACAGGTGACATTCAAGTCTTTAATTTTTGTTTTAAATTTTGCCGTAAGAAATCTTTCATTAATGCAGTCATATCCTAGAAGAGCATCTCTGGCGTGTCTGCTGAGAAGCAAACCTACACCTTGGAGATGCTTTCCATCCTCCCTGCCTGAAAAGAGAAATATAAAACTATTTTTAAGTATCTTACCTTTGCTGTCCATCTGGTCTCTTGCAAGCCTAGAATATCTAGGTTATAGTGCTGGAATTCCTGCATGAGGGCATCAAGAGAATAATATCTATGTAATGTCCTCAAGTTCCACGTCCCTGCAGAGAGAAAATGATTAATAAGATTTTTAAAGAAACTAGGTTTATTGAGATAGATAGGGCCAACAATATCAAACAGCTCCCTGATTGCAGGCATGGGTCAAAGACCTGTTCCTCCTCTCCTAAAAGTTGAAGTCACTGTCGCTGGTAGGAATTTCAAGCACCACCTTTTCAAGGGCCATATGACTTGCCTGAGACACATTACTCCAGTTTAGGATTGGCGATACCAAACTTGCTAATTGAGGGTTCAGGTACTTGCAATAGCCTCTGATCAGGATTATACACCAGCTGATATAAGGTAACCCATGCCTCTGTTCACCTATGGCTGACAACCCAGAAGCAAACAGAAAACACAGTGGCAGGTTCTCCCTCAACAGAGGCCCACCAGTGCATCAAGTCCAGGATCCATAATCAAGCTCAAATCCATAAACCAGTCTAGTTTGTATAAATGGTCAGCACCAGGACCCTTCCACTATACTTGGAGGGGGCGGGGGTGGCTCAGTCGGTAGCGCGCCAGGCTCGTAATCTGTAGTTCCCAGGTTCGAGTCCCAGCTGGGTCAGCGTTGAGATTTATCTCCGCAAAAATTCCCCGCCCTGCCCACGGTCAGTAGGGGACACCGATGGGCTTGGAAAGGCCGCCGTCCGTCGGATGGGACGTTAAGCCGTGGCCCCGTGTGCGGGAGAGCCATACCCTGTGCACATTAAAGAACACGCTGGATGGCCTTGACGGGAGGCTACCATCTGTCTCCCAACAGCTGTTCCAGTGGGTCCCCTCCCCGACCTTCTCTGAGCCTTCGGGGTCCATGTGACCTGGCCATTTAGCCCATGGTGTGCAAAAAAGTGCCACTCAGAGGTAAAACAACCCAACCCTATACTTGGAGCTTAAGGAAATTAATTGTATTGACTGTGGTCTCCTAATATGGTGCAAAAAATATTTTGCACTAACATTTTTAACACAACTGTTATGTCATCTTCGGGTTTGTGAGTTGTAGTTTTTTTTTTACTGCCATTATCATCTAGTAAATAGTTCTGTTTAGTTAACATTGGTTTGGGGTTAATAATTCTTTATAAGCAGAAGAGAACTGAGTCAAGGTCAAGTGTTTTGATCCTTTGCATTTTGTCAACTGGCTCTTCATAAGTCATGGATATATAATCATTCTTTTTTTCTTCAAATAGATGACCAATCTGTGTGTGAGTTTTATGGCACCATTCATCAAATACACTGCTCACAAAAATTAGGGGATATTTCAAAATGAATATGAAACGATAAAAAAAGAAGCATTTGATTTTTTTTTATTAAACAAGAACATCAGAAATTCAAACGACAAGTCAAAGAAAGTTGTTTGATTATGCAAATGAGATGCAAAACCAACTTTTATTTCATTGGTGAAAATGCACTATAGTATATAAGTATTTGAGTATCTGCACGTTTCCTGATCTTGAAAGTGCGCATCCTGCAATTTCCCAGCCCTTGCAATGCCCCTACAACACGATTTGCCTGAATGCGAAGCCTGGAGAGCTGTAGGACGTCTTGAAGCTGGTCAAACACAGACAACAGTGGCAACAGCACTTGGAACATCCCAAAGTGTGATTAGCAGACTGTGTAATCACTTTCAAGAGACTGGCACAGTACAAAGTAGACGAGGGCAGGGTCGCCCATCTGCCACAACAGCAATAGATGACCGCCACTTAACCTTATTGGCAAGAAGGAAGAGGCGCAGCAATGCAACAGAGCTGCAGGGACAGTTTCTTGCTGCCACTAGATGACGGATATGCACCCAGACCATATGAAATTGGCTCCATTGTGTTAGACTGCATGCCCGGCGACCAATGGTATGAATTCCGTTATATGCTGAACACCATAGAACCTGTAGAAGATGGGCTGATGAGCATCATCATTGGATCCGTGATGAGTGGTCAACTGTCCTCTTCTCTGATGAGTCACGGTTCAGTCTGCAGCCTGACAATCATCGTGTCCTGATTTAGTGTGAACGAGGAACATGGGAGAATCCACGTTTCATGCGAGAAAGGGACTCCTTCAGTGGTGGTGGAATCATGGTGTGGGCTGGCATCAGCATTGGTGGTCGTACCGACCTCCACGTCATCAGAAACGGATCACTGACTGCTGTCAGATATCGAGATGAGGTCCTGCACCCTATAGTGGTACCCTATGCTGGAGCAGTTGGAAACAACTTTCTTTTCATGTACAATAATGCAAGGCCCCACCGTGCACATCTGGTCAACAACATGCTTCAGGAGGCAGGAATCAAACGCATGGACTGGCCTTCACGTTCTCAAGACCCGAATCCCATTGAGCATGCTTGGGATGCACTGGGAAGACATCTGGCAAACCATCCAATGCCTCCCACAACACTTCTTGAGCTGGAAGTTGCGCTGGAGCAAGAGTGGCAGAGGATCCCACAAGAACTGCTGGACATTCTGATCCTGTCCATGCCCCATCACTGTCAGTGTGTTTTGGCAGTCTTGGATGACCATACACCCTACTGAACAGTCAATGTGTGCTGCTCTCGTCCAGTTCGACATGCTTCTGTTCACCCCCACCAATATGTCATTTGCTACTCAATCACGACAATTGAGTTTGCATCTCATTTGCATAATCGAACACCTTTCTTTGACTTGTTTGTTTTCTGATGTTTTGATTTGAAAAAAATTCAAATGCTTCTTTTTTTTATCGCTTCATATTCATTTTGAAATATCCCCTAATTTTTGTGAGCAGTGTATTAATTGACTACAACTGTTAATTGTGAATGATATATCTATTTTAGCCCTCATCACTAATCTTGACTAAAATCAGTGCACCCACTAATTTACCATTCATTAACCCCTTTTTCCACCATGTTTTACACTATTAACAAATTCTCTAGGTACAGAATATTTAATAACTTGAACCAAACACACCTTTGTGAAATGGTTTTTTTCACCAGTGCAAGTTTTCAAAAGCAAATACAAAATTATTTATGTTATTATCAGTGGTTAATTTAAAATAAATAACCCCTCAAGCAGCTGTTTGCCACAGAGGTCTGACAGGAACCTGTCAGTTTATACAACATAGTAGAAAGTTTGTGAGGAAGGCAAGACCTCAGCAGAAAGACAAACATCCACCTTATCTGGGGCTCAAACCCAGGTCTCTTTAATCAGTAGCCAAACGCGTTACCACTCGGCCATGGAACATCTTCATGGTTAATTTAAGGCTCGGAGATCAAAATGAACTAAAAAAACACTAGTATTGTAAGCAGGATTAGTGAGTGCTCAAGACTGCAACCATTCAAATTAACTGAACGACAGCCTGTGTGACCAGTTTTCATCACTTTAGTTTTTTCTCTGTTTATTACGAAACCTACTCTACTACCAGTCTCATCAACAGCTCAAATGAAAGAGTTCATGTCATCAACATCATTTGCCAGAAGGGCTAAATCATCAACATAATCTAAATCAGAAATATTTAGATCTCCAGACCATTTAAGACCAAAATCTTTCCCATGCAGTGAATTTCGCATGACGATCAATGACCAAAGAGAAAAGGAGACAAAATGCACCCTTGTCAAACACCAGAAGCAATACTAAACCAATTGCTATAAACCTTATCAACTCTCACACTTGACTCAGTATTATTATAGAGAGCTTTCATTATGTGTATCTGTAAATGGTAGCTAGGTAGTCACTGGTAGGAGAGATGATGCATAGAACCAGCCAGGCCTAGCACCTAAATGTCTGACCCCGCCTTCTTGTGATGCAGATCATTAGTACCTTTCAAAAGCGCTTTCAAAAGAGTATCGCTTTCGAAAGCAATACTCTCTTATGGAACTGAATGGAAGGGGAGGGCTGCCAGATCAGTGTGGCCTACTGATCTGGGCAACTATGGCTGCTTTTCTTTTTTTCTATGCTGCTGAGGAGTGGTCAACCACACAGGGTTCTGGTGCTGACCTTATACACTAATCAGACTGTAATAAGGCTCTGAGCTTGATTATGACCATGTTAGCCTAAATCTTCATTTAACTATGCCAGGGAAATGGAGAATACAAGAACAAAGTTTATTTAATTGGGAAGAAATCAAGACTACTGAAACTATACATATTGCATTTTATAAAAAAAAAAAACTGTGAAAACTAAATTTTAACAAATTCCTACTCTAAAGCAAAGGTGATCAATGAATGGCTGATCTAAATGTGGGTGTGGCCAAAAAGATGCCATTTGCGAGAAGTTGATTAAGTAATACTCGAAATTTTATTATTTCAGTTTTTTTTACTTCATAAAACTTTTTAAACATTAGGTTAGGTAAAATTCTACGAATTCCAGGCTTCTGAAAAGGGGGATGTGTAGGAGATTTGGATTAACATTGTTCAAGCCCCGGATAAGACATGGATATTTGTGTCGTTTTTCTGCTGAGGTCCCGCCATCCTCACAGATCTTCTACTATGATATATAAACCGACAGTCTCCTGTCAGACCTCTGCGACAAGCAGCTGCTTGAGGGAGTATTTATTTTATTATATATTTTTAACGAACTGTCATGTTATTACAATATTAATGTTTTTGCTCTAAGAGAAAGTGGCAAATGAATCTGTAAGCATTATATGCTATTGTTCAGTATAGACACAGGAAAATTTGTACAATAGTCATTAAGATGCCATTTTATTTTGCCAGGGAGGACATTTAGGTAATGAGTATTTTTTAACTTTTTTCCAATAAATCTTTATTTTCTCATTACATTAATTACACTGCAAATTTAATTTTTCTTTTAGGAGGGGCATTTAAAAATGGCAATATAATAATGTATTTGAAAATTTAATTTAGTATAGAATGCTAATAGTATATTTTAACGGTTACAATGGTATGTTGTCACTTGACCCCCTATGCAAGGATATATAGTTTGGTACCATGTGCCACCCATAGTTTTTTCTCCCAAAAATGGCATTTTCACACATCTTATATTATCTATAATGCATTGTATTATTATATTACTTTTTTATAATTCATTGTATTATAAATTAAAGTTGAAAATTAATATATGTAATATAATAGTTAATTTATAATATTTAACTAAAAAAGAGCTTGTTAAATGGTAATTTATAGTAAGTAAGCAGCTGCTTGAGGAGGTATTTTTTTAATCTAGTTTAAAATGATAAATTTGAATTTATAATAAGAATATAGTCAAAAAAAGTAAACCTATATATTTCACATATTTTGAACAAATAGTTTTTTAAAATATAACTAGAACAGAGAGAAAAATACATATATATGTATAGGATTCAATATGAGTCACATTTTTTGGGACAGAGATTGCTCAGTTGATAGCGCACCAGGCTCGTAATCTGCAGTTCCTAGATTTGAGTCCCAGCTGGGCCAGCATTGAGATTTATCTCTGCAAAATTCTCCACCCTGCCCATGGTCAGTAGGGACACCGATGGGCTAGGAAAGGCCACTGTCCATCAGATGGGATGTTAAGCCTTGGCCCCGTGTGTGGGAGAGCCATATCCTGTGCACGTTAAAGAACACAATGGATGGCCTTGACAGGAGGCTACCATCTGTCTCCCAACAGCTGTCCAGTGTGTCCCCTCCCTCAACCTTCTCTGAGCCTTCTGGATCCTTGTGATCTGGCCTTTTAACTCATTGTGTGCTCAGAGATAAAACAACCCAACCTCAAAAAAGTCACATTTTTTTAAATTTCCATCCCTTAAAGCTGCTGAAGTTTGAAAACTGTCAGTTTACCCCACATTCATTTTTTGTGTTACTCTGACAGCAGTGACTCTCCCCCTCTTTAAAAAAGGTGAGAAAAAGCAACTCTTCTGTTTTAGGAGATAGATGAAAATTGTGTTTGAGTTGAAGGTACTTTTAAAATGAGAATTCCATATTCACCAGAGGTGATTGGGCTATATAGTTTCTTACTGGTTTTGCAACAATTGATGAGGTGAAAAAAAAATGTTTTTGCCCAATTCCGTACAAATCATATATCAGATCAGGTGCTGTTTCTGTTCGAATGATATTGTCCATTAATGATAAAGTCAAAATTTCGTGAGGGATTCTTTATATAATCTTATTACACTCTGTAACAATGAAAGTGATCTACCTATAAGAAGCAAACGAATTGCATATATGTCAGTATAATACTCCTTGGGGTTGGGGAGAGGGTCCTTTTTGGATTCATCTTAATATTGGCTGAAGCATAATAGCATGTCAGGATAAAGGGGAGGGGGAGGAATAACATTTAACCCTCTGCCCAGTCTGAAAAAGTGATTTCCATCTGGAGGCCAAGCTATTTTTCTCCCTATGTTCAGCCAAAAAAATTAACTTTCAAACTTTTTTGCCAAATAACTAATGAAAGGAATTATGGCATGCTATATGCCAAATTAATCAGCATTTAATTTGGATTTTCTGAAAATATAGTATTTCACAAAAAAGATAAGTTTTCTTTTGAGAGGACTTTTTTTAGAGTTATGTAGTAAAAAAAATGCATCTGGCAACACAAATAAAAATTTATTTACAAAAAATTTATACAAATGAATATAATGCACATGAATAGAAAGGCTATTTATTACAGAATAACGAAAAAATTATTTTTTTGGTTTCAAGTAAATATTTCTCTCGTTCTGTAATTGTTTTCTAGGTACCATACTTGAGTTGAAGTACAATTGGCTAAAAGCCTGGAAAAAAATTCCAGGCTTTTAGTCAATTGTACTTCAACTCAAGTATGGTACCAAGTGTATGGTGCTGAGTCAGATAAACAAGTCAACTTTAGAATTTTTGTAAAAAAATAACCAATCAATGGAAATAGGTCATGTTATATACCAAATTAAACAGAATTTAATTGCGAATTTTATGAAAATAAATAATATAACAAATTTACAAACATATTAATTTTAATAAGCCTTTTTCAATGTGATATTGTGAAAAAAAAAAAGATTGCACTATACAATTAAGGCTTTATTTTGGAAAACCTGATGAATAAAAATAGTTAAATTATATATTTATCAAAAGGAATTTTCCTCCCTAATAATATAATATTCAACCTGAAATATGATTTTTATTTCTTTAAATGATTCTTTTCAGTATCGTATATTTTAAACATGGTCAGTGTTATGCAAAGTGATTTGGAGTTCTCACATTCACGGGATTTTATGAACCGGTTATGAAATAGGAAAAAAACTTTCTTGGCTACCTGATTTTTAATAAATATTATGAATTTTTTCCTTGGGTATTGAAGTTTGGCGATCTTGGGTAAATGTACGTATACGTTTGTGCACCAAAGCAAAAAAATAAACTGTTATATTGTCTGTGTGGCACAGCCAAGGTATTGAGGGGGACCTTTAAAATCATTCAGTTTAAACATAAAATCTAGTAATTTAAAAAATATATATTTTTTTCTAGATGGGGGGAGGGGGTCAAACTTTCACTGTGAGTTTAGCAGAGGGGACACCTTCCCGAAATGCCCTCCCACATCACTACTGATTTCCGTAGCAAGGAAGTCTATTTTGCTTCCATGTCCAAGACATTCATTTTCAGGAAACGGTATAAGCTCAGGTTTTTTACAAAAAAAAAAATAAAAGAAAATTTGCATATAACCTAGTGGGATGTTAAATAAAATGTCTTCAACAACTTTTAACTGGCCTCCGATCTAGCATAACTCGGAAAGATCAATGAATCAGCCGATCGAAAGATCGCTATAGCTAATGGAAATAAATTTACAGAAATGAAATTGCTTCCATATCCAAGACCTCATTTATTTTCAGAAAATGATACCAGATCAAAGTTTTATGGAAAAGTAATAAATAATAAAATAAAAATTAGCATATAGCCTAATGCGATGTTAAAATACCCACAGCAACAAATTGTAAGCCAGCCATACGATGTAGCATAACTATGAAAAACTCAATACTTATCAATTGGCCAAAAGATCGCTAATTTCCGAAAATAAATCTACTGAAATGAAAACTAAGGTTTAAATATAAAAAAGTAAATACTAACTTTACAAAAGAAAATGGTAAAGTGTATCCAATATGCTGGACCAAAACTGTATAAAACACTTATAGCACACGGAATGGAGATAGCATGTGTCAGCCATCTGTGTCTTGTTTGCCTCAGTGAAGCATAACTAATTAAATGCAGCTGCAACCATAATTTCTAAGAAGGATGTGTTTACTTCCAGTTTCGATTTTAAGAGATTTTAAGATGCATAGAATGCTGGGAAAAATGATAAAAATAATTTGGGAATACTGAAATATGTTTATGACAGAAAAGAGTGTAAAATGGAAAAAATATGGTGGTAATACTTTGTAATTACTTCCAAAATCTACCATTTTTAAAAATAGCAGTTTTTTTTAGGAGATTTTCAAAAATTTTTCAAGCCTGAGTTATATATTTTTTATAAGATATATATATATAAAATTACAACGACAATTTTTATTTTTAAAAATCGATTTTTTTTTTTTTTCTGTTGTATACGTCCTTGGCCCCTTATTTCGGATTCAGCAAACATATACAGATGACAGACACTGGAAGGTGTAATCAATGCTCAGATAATACATTGCAAAAATACATCAATGCAACATTAGAACATGGACATTGGAACATTTTATTCAGTTCTGTGTCCTTATCTCTTTAGTTTGCAAAAAGCTGACTCCATTTGCCCAGATGCCATTCATAATCTATTCCCTGGCTCTCTCACCAGAACCAGCTGACCAAATCATGACACCCATGATTATCCATAGAATATAGGTAAAAATACAGGAGAAAATAGCATTCATCTCCTTCCAAATCTCTGCTAGGACTTCCTTTTGTTACTTAGGAAGAATATGCTAACTGAAGAAGAATCTGCTGCCATACTTTTTAGAGAAATATACCACATACCAGGCTTTTTTCTGCATATATTGACCTCTCCAATCTTGGATGTTAGTCATTTCCAGCAGCTACCTATTGGATGACCCTTGGCTCATGAGATTGCTTAGCATACTGCACATATAATGGCTTCCTTCATGTCTCCTTTTTTGAAAGGAAGGGGTGAAAAGGTTAATTTTTCCATTTGACTGATTTGGATGAGAGTTTAGTTCTGACAATGTAATTCAATTCTGGTGCAAAAGATCACATTGTCAGGACACACTTATACATATAAGCTGGTGCCAGGAATGACAGCTTTATTGTCTTCAGCCATGAGTCCAAGTTCTGTCTATGGCAGATATCTATGTCTATGTGCAAGTTCTTTATCAGTATAAGGAGATAACATGAGCACATGCTGATTCCTGTGCCATTCACAAATGTCTCATCACAAAAGTGCCAAATTTCTTTGTTTTGTTAACCATTGATTTCAGCAGCCACTTGCTTCTGCTACAGAGTACTTACAGGCTGGATGTTTGGTATTCTTCCCAAGATATTCTATGACCTGTGCACTACAGTACCATATAAGTGTACCAGGTAACATCAGGATAATGTCAACTGCATTTCATTACCATCTCCAGAGGGTGTTTACAGTATGTCCAGACTATGCCAGGTCCACTTGTTTCCAATAGGATATGTTTGGGACATGATTGAATGTACGCAAGTTCATTCCCATTTGGTACATAATTTAACCTCTCTGTGAACCAACTTCATGAGCCACGATGACACATTCCACAGGATGTCAGATATTATATGGCTCTAAGCACAATGTGTCACTTCATGTTTTGTTGGTCGTGGAAGTTAACACAAAGTTATTTAAAGGTTAATGGTGCATTCATTGTACAGTTTTTTGATTGGATAAATAATTATATCTTCTGTAACTGCATCACCCATTTGATCCACTTATTCCTTTACATAAGTATCTATACTACTTCTAGGTGAGACAATATCATTATCACACAGTGTATATGAAATTGTTGGCCCACTACTTTCATTAATTTTACCTTTTCCCACTTCTCTTCGCAGTGTCAAATTTCTGGCATTTTACTTGCTTAATGGTTGTCTTCCAGTTTGCATCAATGATGCAAAAATGTACTTTAAAACCTTAATGATTTTAATATAGTAAATCTTCAATTCTATGGACTATATGGGGGGAGAGCTGTACAGAATTAGTCCATAAGATTCAGATTTTTTTTCTGTCATCAATACTGTACTATTATATTTGTGCACTTTGTAGTTTATTATGCAGTTAAGTAATATTAATAATAATAATACCTAGTACAGTAACAATATAATATAGATGAAACGATGATGTAATTAATGAGAATGTTAAAACCCTCATTTGTAACCTTGGTGCAGTGTTTACCATAATGATGATATACAAATACCATTCCATTGGGTTATCAGAAATTTCATATATTGTGGGTGGGGGGAGATATAATTCCCATTGGGCGACACTGTCGCAATCATTCTGAATCATTCTCAGATATCTGCTGTGGTGTTTCAGTTGGTGACTTGGTGCTTTCAAGAGATGTTGATCCTGAAGGAAGTGCAGACTTAAGGAATGTATCAACTTTTCAGCTTGGTAAATTTCTATTTGAACAAAATGTAAAAATTTGTCACTAAAATTAAGCGAGCATGTCTTTTTTTTCCACGTTTTTTTGAGGGCATTATGAACATAACAAACTTTTACTGTATTATTTATGAACAAAAGCAAAATGGTTTTGAGGTCCAAAATAAAAAGCAAATTATCTGGATGAAGTTGTAAAGCCAATATTTCAAACAATAATCAAGAACAAACTGAGAAAGTAACATGATACAGCAACTTTCACAAAAAGAAACTGATCATTTCAAATGGGTTAGCATAATTTTAAGTTATACTAAATTTTACAATTTGTTTTTATAGATATCAAACCATCACTAGTTCCCTATGGAGAACAAACAGTTTCTTCTCCTGTTGATGAATCTAGTCACTCACAAAATCAAGATTCAAGTGGTCTTAGCTTATTTAGAAGTCCAATAGAACACACTTCTTTATCAGAGCCAAGTACAAGCCAGGGTAACTTGCATGATCAACAGCAAATACTCCCATATCAGTCGGAACAACACTCAGCACAAAGTAAGTAATTTTAATATTCTTAATCATATACAAAAATAATTTTTAAGCCATAGTGTTTTTTTTTAAAGTAGTGTAAAAAGAGAATTATTAAAAAATGTGTTTCTGAGGGCAAAAAAAAAATTTTTTTTTTGACAGGTAACCCTGCTTAACATGATTGGATGTTCCTGGCAAATCTGCATTAAGCAGAATCCACATTCAGCAGAGGTAGAATGAAAGAAAATTTATACAATACACTTTTTTTTTCTAGATTGCCTAAACAGCTCCTGTTGAAAACTAGGAATCATCTTTAGCTCAAGCAATTAATACATCTTTTGAAAATAGTAGCTTACTGACAAAGCAGTGGAATGAAGGGAAAAGCAAACCTGAGCTAGACATGATCGTAGAAGAGGAGAAATGCAATGGGGAACACACCTGTTGCTTCTCAGTGGGATAGGGTACAAACCCCCAATCCACAAGGCAATGAAGTAAATAATTATAATTTATAAAATGTAAATAGAGACCTACATAGTAAAAAGCTGTAAAAAATGATTAAATTTTATTTATGTAAAAAATTTACTAAACATAAAAAAAATACAATGAAAGCTTTTGAAACCTGCTGTGATCAAATTAATGCCCCAGTCATGGCTTTCACATGAAAAAAGGGTTGAGGATCAACTACCTGGCTTTTTGTTCTGATAATATGAAGTATTTGATCTACAGCAGTCAGGCATTTGCATCACATTTCACTGCTTTTTCTCTTGTGCAGTCATAATTGTGCCCCTCATAAAAAAAAATATTATTTATGGAAAGTGTCTCTTAAATGACTTTGATCAACAACAATGAATTATGGATAGACTTTTTCACCAGTTACTGTGTGAAAAATTCTATAATTTTTTAACAATTTGATGGAGGGAAATTAACATTTTTAACACTGTTATGGCAGATCTGTGCCATCTTGTGGCCGAGTGATTAGGCCGCTTGACTACTGATCTAAGGGACCTGGGTTAGAGCCCTGGGTAAGGCATGGATGTGTGTTGTTTTTCTGCTGAGGTCCCACCATCCTCACAGACCTACTATGATGTATTAAACTGAAAGGCTCCTGTCAGACTTATGTGGCAAGCAGCTGCTTGAAGGGATATTTATTTATTTATTATTATAACAAATCCATGTTGGCCAGGTGCCTGTGTATGCAGATGATACCTATATATATATATAGGTGTGTTTCCCATTGCATTTCTTCTCTGCTACGATCATGTCTGGCTCAGGTTTGCTTTTCCCTTCATTCCACTGCTTTCTCACTAAGCTACTATTTTCAAAAGATGTATTAATTGCTTGAGCTAAAGATGATTCCTAGTTTTTCAACAGAAGCTGTTTAGGCAATCTAGAAAAAAAAAGTGTAATGTATAAGGTAAATTTTCTTTGTATTTCAATGATATACTAGAAACTGTTTTTCAAGTTTTATATTATATTTTTTTGCTCCTTTTTATATGTGGAGAAAGTATTGCAATCATGAAAGAAAATTGACCTCAAGATGTTTAGATTAGTAGAATATTTCTGATGTTTCTGAATGTTTTTACCAAGGCATCAGTATGTGTGTGTGAGCTTTTAGTTCTGAACACTGAAATTTCATGTTTAGGGATATTTCCATCTGGACCATTGCCATGTGAATATGCACTTTGTAATGCAATAACTGGTAGTACTGGGGCTGGGGTGGCTCAGTCAGTAGCATACAGGCTCATAATCTGAAGTTCCCATGTTTGGAACCTCCCCCTCCCCCCTCAGGACCAGCATTGAGATTTATCTCTGGAAAACTCCCCATCCTGCCCTTGGTCAGTAGAGGACACCAATGGGTTTGGAAGGACTGCTATCCATCAGATGGGATGTAAAGCTTTAGCCCCATGTGTAGGAGAGCCATACCCTGTGCATGTTGAAAGAACACCCTGGATGGCCATGACAGGAGGTTACCCTCTTAACAATTGTCTAGTGGGTTCCCTCCCCCCAAACTTCTCTGGGTCTTGTGATGGTCATTTAGCCCATTGTATACAAAAAAGTGCTGCACAGAGGAAACAACCCAACAACTAGTAGTACTTGCTGTAGAATGATTTTTGCAAACCTGGCTTCCAGCAGTTTTTTCTCCAAGTTTGTCTATTTATGTGGAGTAGAGTCCCAAGCAACTGGCTCAGTGGCTGAGTGATTAGCTTGCTTGTCTGTGGACAAAGAGACCTAGTTCAAGTCCTGGGTAAAGTGTGACTTTCTTTACCTGTGTTATCTTTCTGTTGAAGTCTACCTCCCTCACAGACCTCTATGGTGTGTTCTGTTGACAAGTTCCTAACAGACCTTTGAGATTAATTGATTATACAGGGTGTCTGAAAAATAATGGTGGAGTTTTGAGAACCAATATGTAGGAAAATAATATACATGTTCAAGAAAGTAATATTTTAATTGAAAGCATACCTCATATAGTTTTGAACATAGTGAATTTCCACATATGCATAGTTTGTGACGTTGCATGTGCCCAATCAGTATTCCACTTCTTGCCATACATGTTGCAGCATATTGCTTGTTACTTGCTTAGTTACTTCTCTTATTCTGACTTTAAAAATGATTCAAGTCTTGAATTTTATCCATATAAACATAATTTTTTGCAAAGTCCTGCAAGAAAGAAATGAAGGATGTTAAATCATGGTTCTTTGGTGGCCATAGAATTGGATCACCCTTACCAATTCATATGTTAGGAAATGTTGCACTTCCATAACATCTCTTGAGCTAAGAGGCAATGTCTTGTCTGGTGGCCATCAATGAAACTGTTTGAGGGGGAATGTACAGTTGCAACTTTCATTGTGATGCTTTTCGTGTATTTAGGGACAGTTCTCCCTGAAACCCTCCCCGCCCTGCCCATGGTCAGTAGGGGACACCGCTGGGCTTGGAAAGGCCGCCGTCCGTCGGATGGGACATTAAGCCGTGGCCCCATGTGCGGGAGAGCCATACCCTGTGCACGTTAAAGAACACGCTGGATGGCCTTGACGGGAAGCTACCATCTGTCTCCCAACAGCTGTTCCAGTGGGTCCCCTCCCCCAACCTTCTCTGAGCCTTCGGGGTCCATGTGACTTGGCCATTTAGCCCATGGTGTGCAAAAAAGTGCCGCTCAGAGGTAAAACAACCCAACCCTGAAACCCCATCATTATTTGTCGAACACCTGTATATTATTGTCCCAAGTACAGGTAAAGGTACCAAAAAAATCAGAATTTTTAAAAGGGTGTTTTTGAAATTTTTTTCGTGATTTTGTTGATGAAAATTGATTGTCTTTGCAAGAATAAAGTTTACTTGAAAGAACTCCACAATACATTCATCCATAGTAAAAATAAAATTCATCGTTATTGTTAATAAATAACAAATAATAAGCATATTTATGTCAGTCAAAATCACTTCTACATTCAAGTTTTTTAACTTCCAGCAGTTTCCCATCATTTCATACTGGTACCAAAGTTTCATCAGCGTGGTATCTTATGGAAGGGATTCAAAAAGTTCTTAACACTTGTCTGTAGATTTGCACTCATTCTTCTGAAGTTAACAAGCTATGTCTTGTTTGAAAGCTTGTCATTACATGTTAATAAAGGCCATATCATAATTTCTCTCTCTTCACTGCCTGGTGTGTAAAGTTCAGTCTGTGAAATCTGCGCATTGTTGCTATGGAGCCTTCTAATCATGGGGAAAGATTTTACATTTTCACAAGGATTCAGCTTGGGGACAACACAAAAAAAATCATACTGATTTGTCAAGTATATAGGGATCATGCTTGTTCATATGGCACTGTTATGGGATGGATGCAAATTCAGAGGATGTCAGAACTTTGAAGACCTCCCTCATACAGGAAGACTGAAGGAGGCCGTGTACGAGAAAACCATTGTTGCTGTTCATGACTCACTAAGCAAAACATACATTGCTGTTCAGATAATAAGTTTAGATGTCAGTGTATTGATTGGCAGTGTGGAAACAATTATTCATCATTTACAGTTCTGAAACATCTGTGGCAAATGGGTACCCCACAAGCTGACAGAACAGTAAAAAAGGGCTAGAGTTGACTTGTGCAAGGAGATGCTGGCAATGTTTGAACCTAGTGGCCTCAAACAGTTAACAGACATTGCCACAAGTGATGAGATGGGGTTTTATTACTATACATCTCCCAGAGAGATCAGCTATGCTTGAGTTGCAGAAAATGAACCAGGTCCCCAAATCCTCCAACTAGACTTTTGCTGAAGGAAGAGGATGTTCATAATCTTTTCAATTCCCAAGGAGTAGCTGTGGACATTTTACCTGAAAAAATGACTATAAATGGCCAATACTGCACCAGCATTGTTTTGCCCAAAACTGTTAAGGAGATGAAGGAGCAGTGTCCAACAACAGGCATATCAAGGGTTCTCCCTTCTTCATGACAATGCCAGTGCTCATAAAACCTGGCAAGTTATGGCTATGTGGAGCAGGAAAAATCAGACAGCTACCCCATCCTGCATATGCACATGATCTTGCACTATGTGATTTTTGGTTGTTTCCAAAAATTAAAAAGAAACTTCCTGGAAAGCCTTTTGAAAGGGTACAAGACCTTGCAAAATGCATTCATAGACATCTGAAACTTTGCATAGATGCTGGAGGGGAGTACTCCAATGACAGTAAAGATTTTGTTGAGGTAGGTGCATTGGTTTTTGTTCTGCCGATTCATGTCAGAAACTTTTTGAATGCCCCTCATACAAAGTATTGAGTAAAAATTGGACTTTACAGCTGACTAATATAAAGTAATGGTTGACTACTTGGATTGCTCTGTGTGAAGGTTTGCCATCCTATATTTTATAAGGATATGAGTATTCTAAGGATCACTCATAGGAACATTATTAGTAGTATCAGTTGTCCTTGTGCTCACTTCTTAACCAGAAATCATTACTTCCTAATAGAGATATCCATATTGATTCATTTTTTAGGGAGAGAGTGAGGGGGATTATCAAGGGATTCATATTAATTTCTTTTTTCATTCTTTTAAGAAGATTCTTAAATTTTGTTCTGAAGGTTTATTGATAACCTCAATTTTAATTTTGGGGGCAGGGATGGACCAGTTGGTAGTGCACCAGGCTCGTAATCTGAAGTTTCCCAGGTTTAAGTCCCAGCTGGGTCAGCTTTGAGATTAATCTCTGCTAAACTCTTCGCCATGTCCACTGTCAATTGGGGACACTGTGGGCTTGGAAAGGCTGCTGTCCGTCAGATGGGATGTTAAACCATGTTTAAATATATATAAGGCAAAAAATGATTCCCTGATCCTCAAGTTTTCACAATTTCTGCAATGTCACAACACTTTATCCATGTAAAAAAAATTACCATTATAACAGTTTTAACCCTTTGCACTCATTTCTTAGGAGCCACCTTGCATCATAAAATATTGCTTATACATCTGCTGAGAATCATCTGAGCACTTGTTTTACTTGTATTTGTTGCCAATATAAGCATGTTAAAGCTTGTATGGTACTGCTATCTTTAGGTGGAACCTGGAGTAATGCATATAACCAGGTAGTGTTAATAAATAGTTTGAGTTACAAGAGTAGTTCTCTTTTTTCTCTTATTGTGTGCAAGTTATCAAAGTACCTCAAATCAAGAGGAAAGATTAAGTGTATGTCACTACATTACAAAGAGTTAAAAAGGTATTTCAGAGACTGTGCAGTGTGCAATAATCATAAATTCAAGGATCACAGGAAAGAGACAGTATATTTTTTTGAAACTTGTACCGGGCAAACAAGACTTCATCCCGGGGAATGTTTAAAAAAATATCATACCCTAAAGAAGTATAAATAGTTTCTGACTGGTACCAGATATAGTTTTTGTGTTAAAAGCTTTACCTTTTCATCAATTACAAGTATACATCAAATTTAATTTCTGCATAATGTTAATATATATATTATGCTTTCCATAATCATAAATTCACAATTATTTTTTGATGGAAATAGTTCAATTTTGTTTTTTATTGCTGAAAACTTTATAATTTTATCAGATTCTTACCAGATGTGCAGTTGTTTTAGGCAGTGAAACATTTCTCTTGTGCATGGTTTATGTACATACTTACATTTATATAAGTTTCATCAACTACAAATAATGGATGATTGAATCAGATTGCATGTTTTATATCTCCAAAAATATTGCCCCAAGTAGGTTGGGTTTTTTTACCTCTGAGCAGCACTTTTTGCAAACAATGGGCTAAATGGCCAAGTCACAAGCATCCCGAGGGCTCAGCGAAGGTTTGGGGGGGGGGGGACTCACTGGACAGCTGTTAGGAGACAGATGGTAGGCCATCCAGCATGTTCTTTAATGTGCTTAGGGTACACCTCTCCTGCACATGGGGCCACAGCTTAATGTCCCATTTAGTGGAGCCTCGAGTAGGAGCCTACTGCATTCTGACATTATATGCCAATTCTTATAATAGTTGAAATTATACTCCTAATTTCTAATCAGTCTTTCTCCACTTCCTGAACCTTTTTTTTTTCTAATTTGATCATCCTCAATTGAAGAAAAGATGCTAGATTTTTATTGTATTTCTACATGAAATATTTTGAAAAAAGCTGTTTATCTCATTAATTGCTCTCAAATTCAAACTACAAAATTAGGAGGCCATGGGTTCACCTGGCTAACGAAAATTTTTCCTCTATAATTATTCATACAAAAAACATTTTCACAAAATTTTCACTCTTAAATGCATCCTAATTGTAAAAAAAAAATGCTTTTTTTGTTTCTACCGAATCAAACTCTCAGTTCCATAACAAATAATAATGAATTTTTGACTTAGTACTTTATTTCCATTAATGTGTTGCAAATTTTCAATTATTGTTTCAATTCTTCTGTTTAATTTATAAATCATAGCAATGGCAAATCCCAAAGCAAAATTGTTTATTGATATAAATATGTGTACCACAGTTTTTCTAACATTTGAAATTACCTCTTGAAACACAGTTTTGTAGTAAACTTTTTTTATGCTACTAAATATGTGTGTATATAAAATGCCACAATACATTAATTTATTTATAGTTTTTGTGTATCATTAATTTGTGTATATTTTTATTGTATTAAAACCTTTATTGTTAGGTGTAATCTAAGATTGATATTTTCAGTTAATAATGTAGGTAAGTTTTTTTCAGTGGGCATTTTGTTAATTAATTTTAAGCAAGTTTTTAAACAAAATTCTTGATTCAAATTATTGTCTCTTTGAATGTTGGTCATGAATATTTTCATATTGATGTAGATGTAAGAAAATTTTAAATAATGCAAATTCATAATGTGGAAACTATTCCAGCTAAATGTATTTCAGATACATAAAGTATGACTGAATTCAAATAAAATAAAGTGTTAACATCCAGTTTAGGAAAAATAATTTTCAGTTCACTAGAGATGTGGTGATTGAACAATTTAAAGATGAAATTTGTCCATTATACTCTTCAATAAATCTAGATTTGTATATAACGTACTAGTTGCTTCATTATTTTACTTAGGTTTAAAGTGCATTGCTATATTTGTTCTGTTATTCTCAACTTAAATTTTATTTGCTTTGCTGAAATTGGCGGCAAGTTAGAATTATCAACATTTATAATGTTGTTGTTTTTTTCATGCTGAATTTTCTGCCTTAGCCATGAAAGTTCAGCTTAGTTTAACTCAGTCCATTTTCCAATCACAGAACTAGTCACTGTCAAAGAAACTGAGCTAAGCTTCCATCACAGATTATCAAATTATTTGTACATATATATTCATTATCTTAAATATTCAACTTACTCTAGAGCATTCATTTTATTCTCAAATAATTCTACATCAAAGATGGTTTCAATATGTATGTAAACAAGATAATTCAAGTACCTGAATTTTATGCTAACAAAGTCAGTATAGTATATACAAAAATAAAATTGCGATGTTTGTTTTTAAGTATGGAAAATAGATCTTTTTTCCTATAATTTTAAGCTGTCTTAAGTATTTTAGTTTAATTTTAAGTTTTCAGCCTGGTGTCATTTTTATTATAGAATTTAAAGCAAATAACCATTCATAGTTAAGCACATGTTGAATTTTTTTATACATAAATATTAAAAGTTGTTACTATCACAATATTTAATGCATTGTTATGAAAATATTTATCATTTGTTGATGCTACGTATTTTTGACTTCAACAACAAATACTTATAATAATGCAGTCTGGCTGATGTAGACAGTTGTTAACTTTGTAACATTATTCAAATGTCTTCATAAAATAATCACTTTGTGTGATTAATCCACCATGTTTAATGTATCATATACTGCAGTAGTAATTTGATAATATGATATATATGTGATATATTTTTTGGTTGTGCACAGCACATGAAATTAAAACATTTATAATATGACAAATTAAGAAGTTTTTATGTTTCATAACAACTATTTTGCACTATTAGGAATCTAAAATTGAGATTGTCCTTTTTCGTATAAGGTATTATTATTATTTAAGAAATATGTATAAGATCATTAATGAAAAGTGTTACTGTTGGTCCAGCTTTTAAATGTTTCACCTTATGACATAAACTGGTTTCCTGTAGCTTATAACTCATCATAGAACATTTGAATCATTTTGTAAGAGTATGGTTACTCATAAAAAGATGCTGTTCATGAATACTCTTCATATACTGAAACTTTAAATTTAATGTATTATTGTCAAAATTTTATAGTTCTTAAAAAGTGTAATAAAAATTCATTGTCTTCCAGGACAAGATATAAATGTGATTTTAAAAATGATATTAGTAGTGTGTAAGAAATTATCACCTGTAGCACATGAATATATTATATATAGTCTTGTAAACCTTAGTAGTTTTATGTTCCACAATGCTGTTAGCATATGTAGTTGTATTATCATATTTACTTGCATAATATTCTTCCTTTTTCTGAATTTTTATGCATAAAGGTGAAGATCTGCAGGAATTATGCAGTTCTTTATATCAATCCTAGACAGGAACTACTGACAGTATAACAAAGAACCCTGGATCTAGTGCATAACTTCAAAATTTTAACAATCTTTTACAACCTGACATCAATGTCCTATAGAATTCCCCCTCCCCCCCCAAAAAAGTTCTCATTCTCTGTTCATAAAAATAGCACGCAGAAAATGTTTAACTCTATGTATTGTAAAAATCAAGTTGCAAGAGCTTTGCAAATAAATATGGTATGTGATATTTTTGTGTTCGTGGAATAAGTACTTTTTTAAATTTATATTTATTCATATTTAAAAAAGCAATTACTGTGAGATCCATGTTCATATAATTTTGTTAGAATTTGTTTCTTGGTAAGATATGTGAATACTGTTATACTGTTAATTTATGCAACTACACCACAGTTTACCATTATATATTGTATTATTTCTTAGAATTATGTAATTTTTGTACATTGTCAGTAAAAAAATAAATTGCAATTTTTTTTGTGTCATGCTTTTTTCTTTTGTGTAAATGTGTGTGAAAGAGCATTTTATGCACATTTTCTAATGATGGAAATTACACTAGGAAAAAATTTGTCGGTACTATTTTCATAGTTGTCTTTAGCAGGATTATTTCATCAGAGAGTATGCCATATATTTATATTCTATTCCATAACTAATTTTTCTAAAGAATCCTCATATTCAAAATGGGTAAGTTGCAATATTTATTATTTTGAACTATAACTGATGCATTTTGTTTGTTTTGAATTGGTAATAAGCATTTAATAGTAGAGAATATCTTTTAACTTAATAAGCAAATGACTTGTGCCATTCTGAGACAGTTTTGAGCTAGCAAAATTCCACTGCTGTTACCAACAAATTCTATAATATTGTCTGGAGGAAAATTTTAGCTTGGCAAGTTTCTTTTTAGTTGTTAAAAGCATGCAGTTGTACAATAAAATCTCTGATATGGCAGAACACTGAGAATTAATGGATGTTTTTTTTTCATGAATGTTTCATGACTGTTTTTATGTGAAAACTTTTGTAGCATAATTTCCCATCCACTCACCAGCCAAAATATAGAACTCAAATACACACCAGTATATTTTAAAACAAATTCACTCATTTAGAAAGAATTTGTCTTAAAGTAATTTGTGTAGTTGATTATCAGTTTGTAGATGTTGTGTTAAAGTTTTCACTACAGTATTTTGTTTTTGATTCCATTCTTTTCATTTAAAATTTTTAATATTTGTATTGTGCAGTTATTGGGTTTTTTACCTCTGAGTGGCACTTTTTTACACAGAGTGGGCTAAATGGGCAGCTCATAAGGACTCCAGAGGTGCATAGATGGCTGGGGGGATAGGGGGAAAGTGATTCATTAGACAGCTGTTAGATAACAGATTAAAGCTTGTCAAGCCTATCTAGCCTGTTCTTTTATGTGCACAGGATGTAACTTTCCTACACATGGGATCATGGCTTAATGTCCTGTTTAATGCATGGTGGCATTTCAAAGTTCATCATGTCCCATTTTGCATTGAAGGCAGAATGAGGGTTAGTGGAGAAAATTTGTAATACAAGTTCAGTTGAGACTAAAATCTGGGGACTGCAGATTACGAGCCTGGTGCAATACCAACTGAGCCAACCCCTTCCCCCACTGTATTATACAGATTATGAAGTTTATAGATATATTAACAACAAAAAAAGTTTGGTTTTTTTTTTTGGGGGGGGGAGCTCTATCCAAACAGATATTTTATGTCTTATCAGTCTCTAAAACTGTTGGAATTCTAACATAACTTAAAGTATTACATGAACAGAAAGTAGTGCACCTTGTCAGCCTCAGTACAATAGCTGTTACTGTAAATCTGAAATGACCAAGTCTTCTGGGGGGGGGGGGGGCAGTCGGTAGTGCGCCAGGCTCGTAATCTGTAGTTCCCAGGTTCGAGTCCCAGCTGGGTCAGCATTGAGATTTATCTCTGCAAAATTCCCCGCCCTGCCCACGGTCACTAGGGGACACTGATGGGCTTGGAAAGGCCGCCATCCGTCGGATGGGACGTTAAGCCGTGGCCCCGTGTGCGGGAGAGCCATACCCTGTGCATGTTAAAGAACACGCTGGATGGCCTTGACGGGAGGCTACCATCTGTCTCCCAACAGCTGTTTCAGTGGGTCCCCTCCCCCAACCTTCTCTGAGCCTTCGGGGTCCATGTGACCTGGCCATTTAGCCCATGGTGTGCAAAAAAGTGCCACTCAGAGGTAAAACAACCCAACCAAGTCTTCTAGAAGGGACTAAAGTTGATGAGAAATGTGTGAGTTTTGTGAAGCCATTTTCATTTTTCATCAAGCTTTGATTTAATCTCTACCTCTTTATTTTAAATAAGCCCATGCCATTATAATCAGGTTTCTTCAGTGATAATGCATTTTTACACTATTTTTCTGCTGAGGTCCTGCCATCCTCTCAGATCTTCTACTGTGGCATATAAACTGACAGGCTCCTGTTAGACCTCTGTGGCAAGCAGCTGCTTGGGGGGGGGGGGGGTATTTATTTTTTTTTTATGACTTTTTCCATATGTGTATAGTCTTTATTGTAATATATTTAGAATATATATTCATGCTTATGTGATGTTACACTTTTTTATAGTTAACCTATCATGGCCTTTTACTTTATTGTTTTAGTGCACAAGTTTAATTGGTAGTGCACCATGAAAACTCAGACAGACAGTTAAATTTTTTCCACTTAACATATATTAAATTTCACTTTTACAACACTACTTTCAGACCCCTTTAAAATCATAAATATTTTATATTCTTTAACTAGTGGAATCTAGAATTCAGTGAAAAACATGTCTTTTTCAAATGGTAGCTGCATGGTGTATTGTTTTTTTAATCATGAATACCAAGCAACAAAACTTCTTCTATCCCCACTATAGCAATACTTTACCATTCCTGATGCCAGTAATGTGAACAGTTTTGCTGTATTATGCAACTATCTGTAAATGCAGATTTGCCCTACTGTTGGATAACTCAAAGTATGCAATATTATAAGTTGTTCATTTTTTTCTAAGTTTAATCCGTCTTTTCAAATTAATAATGCAAGAAGCAAAAGAAAGCATACAGTTATGTCTTTAAGTGTAAAGATAATAATTGTCTTTTAGATTGGAATTGTGTGTCAGACTTTATTAGTAACTGCCTTTTACCTGAGAGTTCCAGTTTAAACAGATGTCGTATAAAATTCTGAGGTACTTATCATTAATCACTTTTAACTGTAGGGTAGTCAGCTTTCAAAAATATATTTTGAATTGCAATAATGTACCTTGTTCAAATATTTAGAAGTAGTTTCTCCAAATACTGTGCATTACATTTCTTTGACCCATTATTTTTCCAATAGTAAATGCCATAATTGTTTCATTTTGTTTTTAAAATTTTTTCCCCAGATGTTTATCACAATATCTCACCATGCCAAAATGTTAGAACTATTTTGCAAATGAATAATAGCATCATAGTACTGATTCAAAAAATAGAGATTTTCTGTTTTTAAATTTTTTTATTCTGCATGTTTTTTACATAACATACTAATTTTATTCTGATGAAACCAATTGCCTATTTATAACCCTTTGAAAGTTTGAGTTTTGTTCCCTATATTTGGGTATATCAATTAATGGTAAACATGCTCTGCTCATTGCAAATGCTCAAAGGGTTAATTAAATCACTATTCATATATGTAATTATTCCTTATTCCATTTTTTTTTCACTTCCTTTTTTCCATTTTTTCAACGTAGATAAATATACACTGAGATGCCAGTTTATTAGTGCATCTACCTAGTAGCATGTTGTGCCTCCTTTGGCCTTCAGAAGAGCCCGAATTCATTAGGGCATGGAACTTACAATACGCTGCATGTATTGTTCAGGAATGTTGTACTTGTGTGAAATGTACCATGTGAAAATGATTGTGTCACTCAATCACTGAAAATTGGACTGTGGCACAGTCTTGCTGCGAACAGCTCTTACCACTTCATTCCAAAGATGTTCAATAGGGTTTAGATCTGAGGATTGTACAGGTCACTGAAACAAGGAAGATTCAGTATGTTCCTGGAAACATTCGATGATGATATGTGTCTTCTGAGCAGGTGCATTATCATGCTGAATGTGTCCATCTGAGTGAGGTAAACTGTAGTCATGAAGGGATGAACTTGGGCAGCAACAATGTTCAAATACACTATGATGTTCAGATGTCCTTTGATGGGTATCAGGGGACCTAATGTGTGCTAGGAAAACATTCCAACACCACCACTACTGGTGTACTGTTGATACCAGACAAGATAGCTCCATGGCCTCATGTTGCATGAGGCCAAATTCTGATCCTTCCATCAGCATGATGCAAAGGAACCTTGATTCATCTGACCAGGCTACCTTTTTCCATTTTCAGCTGTTCAGTGTTGATGCTCCTGCACCCATTGGCGATGCACTTTCGTGTTCTTTGCCGACAACATTGACACTCAATGTGGTTACCAGCTGTTATAGCCCATTTGCGACAAGGTCTGATACGTGGTACGTTTGGAGATGACCTGCACACCATTATTTAATTCTGCTGCGATTTTCCAAGTTGGGGCCCATTGTTTGCTTGCACGTTTCTCACCAGTCTCCTTTGATCCCACTGATACAGAAGCTGTTTTTGTGAACAGGATTGCCAATCACTGGTAGTTTTTTTGTTTTTCACAGCATTTTTGGTAAACTCTTGAAGTGGTTGTGTGTAAAAAGCCCAAGAGGATGGCAGTTTGGGAGATGTTAGAACCAGCATGCCTAACACCAACTGTCATGCCATGTTCAGGTCACTCATTTTGCCCATTTTTAACGCTCAATCCAACTCTAGCTGGTATGCCTGATTTATATGGCACACTCCGGTCACATGACATATTATGTGTTGGAATGATCCATTTATGTGATGAGGGGTGGTGTACCTAAAAAATTGGCATCTCAGTGTAGTATCATCTGCAAGTGATATGTGTGTCAATTGGATTCTATTACAGATCTCTGAGACACTTCTCTGTATGTGATTCTTTTGGTGCTATGTTTCTCATTAATTCTTAATTGTATTCTGAATACAATATTCTGGTTATATGATCACAATGATTCCACAATTTTACAGTTTTTTCCTCTGATTCTGTAGCTTTTAAGTTTTCTTAGTAATATGTGAAGGGAGAAGGCCAGATTTATACTTCACACCCTTAGGCAAAGAAGATGATAATGCTCTTATGTGTGGTCTTTACATATTTTATGAAAAATATTTTTTACTTTCATAATCATTAAGAATTAGAAAGGAAGGTAATTTAATTTTAAACAGATGTGAGAATTTAAATGATAAATAATACAACTTTGTTAAGTAAATTGATATTGCATATAGCATATAATTCATAATATTCAATGATATAGCATATAATTAATAGTATTCAATATGCAGTAACATTTAGAAACTAAATTATTCATTTTCAGATGTAAGCCTTTCCCCCCCCCTCCCTTTTTTTTTATGGTAATGAAAATTTACTAAATAGTTTTGTGGAAAATAGGAATTTTGCCAATCCAGAAGACTTGAACCCATGTCTGTCCAGATTCATACCAGAGTGTAGTGTTCTAACTTCTAAACTAGCACTGGAGTAGCTAAAGAATCACTGGCGCCATTATTTATCCACTAATGTGACTTATAACGCTACCCAAACTTGTCACCCATGGTGCCATCTATGATCAGGGTGGCAATTTCTTTTTTCAGTTTGTTCTGAATAAGATGTAAATAAGAAAGTGACTTGTGCTCAGAGCATTATTAATGAAATGATCAATCAAGAATAAATGCACAGTTACCTTTTGACATAGAAGTCAATAAATAGTTTTGTGAAAAAATGAGTTATGCCAATCCATGAGACTCGAACCCATGTCTCTCCAGATTCATGCCATAGTGTTCTAACCACTAAACTAGAATCTGAGCTTGAGTGACTTTCTTTTTACATCTCATTCAGAGCAACATTGAAAAAAGAAATTGCCATCCCTGATCATAGATGGCACTATGGGCAACACATGCTGGATGACTGATAAGTCACATTAGTAGAGGAATGACAGAGCCAATTCTAGTTTAGTGGTTAGAACACTCTGTCATGAATGTGGAGAGATGTGGGTTCAAGTCCCATGGATTGGCAAAGCTCATTTTTTCAAAAAACTACTTATTGATTTATTGATTTCTATGTCAACAGTTAACACTATGTATTTGCTCCCTAAATCAGTGCTGTCCAACTTTAAGACCGCAGGCCATTTTTCCTTTCGCCAATATTTCGCGGGCCATTTTTTCTTTCACCAATATTTCACGGGCCAAAAAAAAAGAATAGGACAGGATAGGTAATTGAAAAGTCAATTCATGTCACCTCAAAAAATTATTTATACGAAAAATAATAAGTAATAATAAACCAATATAAATTTTCTAAACCTTATCAAATATTTAATAAATTTAATGGGAGCATTGTTGTCGTAGTTGTTGGGCAATAAGAATAGAATGAGTAAGTTGAAGATTGCATATCAAGTAAAGTAATATAAGTTGACAAAAAATTATAAGGTGGATTATAGATATTTATTTAAAATTTCAAGTAAAAACTTGATTTTATTCGCAGCCCACAAAAATCCTTGTGCTGGCCGCTAGTTGGACAGCGCTGCCCTAAATTATCCCTACCGTTAGTGTGAATGGAAAAGCTATATTCAATGCTCCTAACTTTCAAATAAGCTTTTATAGCAAGAAAAAAAATTAAAAATCATACAAAAATCCTCTTTCATTTTTGAGCAATATTTGTGCAATATTTAAAAGAGTTCTGGAAGCTGAAATATTTAGCAGCAGTGTTAATAAATCATAAGAATTTACCACAAAGGTTACAAGAAATAATTTTGTAAAATAGGTACAATTTTCAAAGTTTGTATATGGTTTTTCAAATTTATTCAATATGAAACAATATTTAGGATGAGAGTAACAGCATTTATTGTCAAATATTTCAGCTTCACTAACTTTAACTCAATAAATATTGTTTAAAATCAAAATTTGAATGATTTTGATTGAGATCTATAATTTTTCTCCATTGTCATTTTTCTTAAAAAAAATTTTTTTTTTAAAGTTATAGAACTATGAATGTATTTTCCATTCACATAGTATGATAATTTGCCATGTATCCTTGCAATCCACATTGTTTAAAAAAAAGTGCACTTTCAATTGTCATGTGGGAGAGTTACTTTGAACCACTTTTAACCGTGGATGTTCATAACTAGCTTTTTATTCCTTCTAAAGACTTGAAAGGACATAATTTTGTTGATACTTTGTATCAGGCATGCACAAACTTCAGCTTCTTCCAATCCAGCCCATTTGAAATTTTTATACAACCTGCATCAAAATTGGATAATATAAAATAATTTTTTCATTATGGCTCTACTAAAGGAAATGGTGTTTTAATAAGATGAAAGAAAAAAATTCGAATAACATACAACTGTCTACAATGTTATTGAAGCCACATGTTCAGCAGCTCATTACTGGGATCCATTCCATCCTTCATATACTGTTGCAACAAGTGACTAGTTTTTGACATTAAACTTTACATTAATATTTAATTTTTTATTACTATTATATAGCAATGCTAAAAATGTTTTAGCACCTCTGCTTTAAATAAGCAAAATATAGCACTTGAATGGTTGTGCCTTATTACTTTGTCACCATTAGGCTAGTGTCTTATGGGCAATCCAGCCCTGTGAAGAGATACTGTATCATAGGCCTTTTTTGACATATAGCAACATGATACCAACTTTATTTCTAGTACTTAAAAAACAAAATAAATTTTCTCTAACCCCAAAAGTGGATCATCTGTATTTTTTTTCACAAACTGAAATGGCAATGTATAATATAAGAAACTTGAAAGGAATTTACTACTTTTTTCAAATATTTTGGAAGGGTTTTAGTTAAATAGTGGGTCCATAATTAAGTAGAACATAATTGAAGCAACGATACTTTCACTTAGAGAAATTACAACTCTTAACTAATTAAGATATCAATGTTTATATATAACATAGATATCAATGTTTAATATTAATTATCATGATTTTTGGTAGTTTCCAAAACTTCATCATCTGATTTCAATTGTTGATCAAATGATGTTACTATAAAGTTCCAGTAAAATTACATGATATGTAAAAAAGAAATCTGAAATACTAAAAAAAGTGATTATTCAGTATTATTTTAGTAAATTGTGTGAATAACAGTATTTATGTTTGAAACTTAGAATTATGAACCTTAGAACTACCAAGTTATTTTTTGGTAATGCCCCCTTGATTATGATTGTGTATGGGTCTCTATGAGCTGACAAAACAATGTGTGTTATGCTGCTATGTTTTTAACCACATGGTTGAATGTCTGGTGTACCCTATCATTAAATCATCAAAAAATTATTTGACTTCTAGTTAAAGTCGAAAATGGTGTTTTTTCAAACAACAATGTTTAGAAAACATTTCTAAATAATTGATGTCAGTTTTTCATGGTAGCAAAATTTCAGTTAAAATTTGCATGTTTTTTAATTCAATAAAAATATTTTCTTTTAATCTTTCCTCTTTTGTGATGTAAAATCTGTGCAATTCAAACATTATACATTCAGTGGCACTTTATTAGTTACAGTTCAATGTTATAGCAATAGCAACTCAGTACAGAACTCAATAACTTCTTAAATAAGCTTTTTAGGAAAAGATGTAGTCACATCTTTAATAAGATAGAACTACATCTTTTATATGAATAAGAAGAAGATAATATAGAGATCTGAATCAAATCTATTTCAATCTCGATATTTAGAAGGTTACAAAAATTAAAATATTTATCAGCAATAATGGCAGTTTAAATAATTGCTCTGTAAAATTAGTTGAAATGAAAGCAATAACTGCTGTAAGTAAGCAGTAACTAAGCTTTACTAATACATATAAGGTATTTTTATTAGTTTGCTTAATAATTATGGTAATTTTTACCAATATTGAATGATTTTTGCAGAAGGAGCTAACTTCCTAAATGTTTCAGCACCCCTAACTCTTTAAATATTGATTGCATAGTATTGGGAGTCAAGATCTAAATTAATTTCACCGAGATCTTTAAATTATTATTGAGTCCCATTTTTAAAAAGAGCTTATGCAAAAGGTTACTATTGACATATCATGGAACTGTACCTAATAAAGTGGTTGCTGAGTACACACATCTAGTAGTAAGAGTTGTTTTTGTACTACCATCTTATGCTAAGCTCACGGCATATTGCATTTTTTTTTCTTTTTGGCTCATTTTCAGAAAAAACAAGCTAAATGTTTTCAGTTTGTCATTTGTCTGTCCATCTGTAGACATTCAACTTCTTTCAGTAATAGAGTATCACAGGAAAATGTCTTGTAGACAAGAAACACTTGAAATAATTAATTGAAAAAAAAAATTGGTTGTCATGAGTGGACAATTTTTTCAATTAATTATTTCGAGTTTTCAGCTTCTTTGCTTTTAGGGATAAAAATTCTTTTCTCGTTAGATAGATATCGATTAAATATTGTGATTTACACTTTCAGAATCTCCCTAGGTGTAACTGTACCCTTTAACAGTGGAAAAAGTTGACAATGACAAAAATTTAACTGAATATTGCAAGTGATGTAATTATGTTGAAAATTTGTAATTTTGGTGAAGAAACGTGAAGGTTACGAAATTTGCATTGACAAGAATAATTTTTACTTTTATTAGGAAAATGGAATTTTTTTTAAAAAGGAGATAATTGTTTGTTTTTAGAGATAAAATTCTTTTTGGTTTGGATAGGTATTGATAAACTATTATGATTCACACTTCTCGGATATCCCAAAAGTTTTAATAGAGCACTCTGATAATTGAAAAAGTTAAAAAATATTTCCACACTTTAAACAAAAATTGCAAGCAATCTATGCAATCTGTTTGGGCTAGAAATTTTATACTTTAGTGGTGCCCAGTGAGACCTGGATTTGAGCCCCTGGTAAGGCATGGATGTTTGTGTTGTTTTTCTGTTAAGTTTCCAACATCCTCACAGACCTACTATGGCACATTAAACTGGCAGGCTCTTGTCAGACCTCTCTGGAAAGCAGCTGCTTGAGGGAGTATGTATTTTTTATGTTTTTTTTTTTAGTGGTGCAATGTGTTGATCAAGGGGTTTACATTTGCAGCAACTTGTCCACAGCCAAGGTGGTAGGAAAACACATTTTTTGTTTTAAGAGGTTATTGAAAGATTCGTTTTTGAGTTAAACAGATATTAATAAAGTTATTGTGATTCAGTTTTTTGAATCCTCTGAAAAGCTTTAATTTTCATCATTAGAAGACACTAAATATAGAAAATGTAAAATATTGCGAACAATATATTTATGCTAGAAATTAGAAATTCTGTTGGTAGAATATGTTGATCAAGAACAGATATCCAGATAACTTACTAACAGAAGTATAATTTATATTCATGTGTTTTAATTAAATTACTATTAGTTAAAATTCAGCTGGTTGATCTTATATTCTTTATGGGTTGATATACAGGGTATTTCAAAATTCTCTACAAATTTCAATGGGAGATAGGGAACACCAAGACAATTTTTTTTCGTCTATGAATGTATGTCTGCTGACGCAACCCTTTAATGTTAGAGGGTGCTGACAGAAATATCAGTAGAGCTGGTTCATAAATGAATGGAGACAAGTGTTAACAAATTTAAGAGAAGAAAAATTTAAAGAAGGTGCTCAAAGTTGCAACCGGCAACAGCATTGCATGCATTTCAGCATCGAAGCATTGATTGCCAATACACGTTGAAAGATTCCTGGAATTTCGTGAACAGTTGCAGTGGTGACAGCAATTCTAGCAATGAGGTCTTCATCTGAGTCAATGGGAGTCTCGTACACAAAGTTCTTCATGTGTCCCCAGAAGAAGAAATCGATACATGTTAAATCAGGCGATCTTGGTGGCCAAGCAACAGATCCACCCCGGCATATCCATCGGCCCCCAAAAGTGGCGTTCAAATAATCCTGCACATCACTGCTGAAGTGTGCTGGTGCCCCATCATGCTGAAACCACATTCGTCAGCGAATAACATGGGAACATCTAGCAATCCTGGCAATGTTTCTTCAAGAAATACCTGATAAATCTGCCCATTGAGTCGGGGAGGTAGCAGGTATGACCCAATCAAAATGTCACGGACGATACCCACCCAAATATTGATGGCGAACCGTTGTTGATGACCATGCACCATTGTGGCATGTGGATTTTCATGTGCCCAAAAGTGAGAATTGTGCACATTAAACACACTCAGATGTAAAAGAGGCTTCATCTGAGAAGAGCACATGAGCTGGAAAATCACACTGCACCTTGGTCTGTTGCAGAAACCAGCATATGAATCATTGCACATGAAGAGGGTAAACCTGAGGTTGCAATGTCTGGACTCTCTGACCATGAAATGGATATAACTGCTGCACATGCAACACTCTCTACACGAAGGCATGGTTCACACTGAGGCTACATGCAACAGCTCGTGTGCATGTGCCTGGATTGTCCTCAATCTGCCATAGGATCTCTTCCATGTCAGGAGTGTTCATGGTTCTCTCTCGACCAGTGTCATGCATGTTTGCATGGAATGTTCCAGTTTCTCGCAGTTGCCAGTGCAAATGTTTGATAGTTTGGCAAACGTCTGTTTGGGAAGCACTGTCAGTACAACCTCACAAGCAGCTCTTCCATATCCCTTTGGCAGCCCCCATATGCCAAATGTACGTCAGCCATCTCAGCAGTAGCAAAACACTCCATGTTACATGTAATGTGTCTGATTTACGAATACTAATAGCAGACACAAGTTTGTTCTCCTTTCCCACTTCGCCCCTCTAGCCAATTGCAGTGCCACCAAACAGCACTCTCTAGCACCAAAGGGTTACGTCAGCAAACATGTATTCATAGATGAAAAAGGTTTGTCTTGGTATTCCCTATCTCCCATTGAAATTTGTACATAGAGTTTTGAAACACCCTGTATATATATATATACTGACTGATTTGTCACTGTAGGGGATGAGAAAACAAATTTTTCATTTTAAGAGATAAAAAGAGAATTTTTTTAGGGCTAATAATGTGTTAATTACTATTAGATTTTCCATCCATTAGTATGAATTACCATTGTTAAAGGCAAATTTTTGAAAGTAAGAACTTCATTTTATTTGAAAACTAGCATCCTATATTCACCAGAGGTGTTAGGTTATTCTAGTTTTACTAATTTTGATATAAAATTATTTCTGTTCATAATCCATATATAGGGTAAAAAAACTACTTTTTTTGATAATTTTTGAGAAACAAGTATAGAAGAAATTTTTTGGGTCCCACTCAGCACTCCCTCTTCCTCTAGATTTCATTGGCGTGTTTTATCTCTGAATAGTATTTTTTTCTCACCAGTGGGCTAAAAGCTTGATGGAGACTGGACATCTGTTAGGAGACAGATGGAAGCATCCTGTCAATGTCATCTTTGTTCTTTAACATGTCAGGAATGGTTCTTTTGTACACAGTGTCAGAGCCTAGTGCCTCATCTGACATGCAACGACCTTTCGAAGCCTAATGATGGCCCATTATCACCAAATAAGTGTGGGTTGTCAGAGAAAATCTCATTGCAAACGTAGTTGGAGTTGAATTTGGGAACATTAAATTTATGAACCTGGTGTGCTGCCAGCTGAGTCAACCCCTATATTTAGGAGTTTTACTATTAACAGAAGCATTGAGGGGAAGGCAGAGGGTTACATTGGCTTTCAACCTGTACTCTGAAAAAACTCAAGGGCTTGAGCCATTTATTTTTCTGAATGTATCACATTGCTATTATTATTATAAGAATACTGTTTTTAATGACTTATTATTTTTGATTCCATATCTGTTTAATAATTGCCTACTATGATTTTGTTCTAAATATTTATTAAAATGTTTAAAAGGGAGTACCAGCTAGTTTGTTTACCCAGTGCCCTTTTCTGGCTCTTGATACAACTCAGCTTTAATTAGTTTTACAAGTTGTAATTAAATTCTTAGGATTTAAACTGTGCTGTTAAACATTTCTGCTTCCATAACTCAGTACTGAAAAATATTGTAAGAAATTGAGAATGAATTAGTTATGATATAGATTTTTAATTCACCTTTAGTCCCATTCCAATAAAGAGTTTATTGTAGAAATGTGTAGGAGCTTCAAATTTAGCTTTCCATTGGCATAACATAAACCTGTTTACATTTTTGTCAGGGGTATATTAAATATGAAATAAAAGCATTAATGATCATAAACTTTGTCTTCATCAAGTCTACATGAGTTTCGTTTTTCAAGTTTCAAATTGCACTTTGGTAATGTATGTGATAATGCATAATGATAAAATTTTTAAATGAATATACACTTTTCTCTTTATTCACTCATGTCAGAAGAGCAATATACTATCTCAAGAAACACATTGGATAACCTTGACAGGAAATCCTATTTTACCTTAATAGATGTCTAATGGATCTCCTCCTACACAAGGCTCTTGGTGTCCTAGTGATGTGAGCCATTTTGCATCAAATGCATGTCAATCAAAAGTAAATTATATATATATTAGCATACATTACATCAAAGCTGATGTGACTTATTGCTCATGCATTTATCCTAATGTGCTAGCATGAGAGAAATCCCACATTAGCTAAATTTAATAGCCCCTTGAAGTGAAGTTATTACAGACATCATAATATAGACATTTTAGCAATATTGTTAACAATGTTTTTTTTTTTACGAAACTCCATTTAAAACATTTCTATTTCATGGGTAAAACTTTTTTTTTGGTCTCTAATTACAGAATCCTAGGTGCTCATAACAATTACACCACCTACAACCTGACCCTTTACTGATTTGTAGCAGCTATAAACTATTGAAGTTAACAATGCAACAAATATTTCTCCATCCTTCCATTTTCAAAGTATTATATTTTTTTTTATATTATTATAGAAATTTTTCAAAGTATGGCAAAGCAAAGAACAAAAGCAGTCAATCTACAGCAAATGTCTATAGAGGAAAGTGGTCATTTAAATAACAGTGATGTTTCAAATAGAGGAAGCAACCTCTAAAAGCATTGTTGATAATGGACTGAAATACCATTCAAATACCTGTTAGCAATAAAGATTCCTTGATTTTCATGCTATAATAGGTGTAATTTTTGTCACTGTGTCTATGGTTAATATATTTTTTTTAAAACACAAAGGATGGAGATAACCGAGAAACTCAATCAGGCATGTCCTGGTTTCTCATAATACACATTAACATGCAAACATACATGAACTCACATCCATATCATCCTGGCACCCAAACCCAGACCTTGTCTTCTCCAGTGTCACCACAATCCAGTGTGATACCACTGTGCTATATCAAGCTGGCAGGATTATAATATATGAGGGTTGATAATTTAATTTATGGTCTGATGATGTCTGACTTTTAATCTTGTTACATTGAAGTGCATAGGTTCAATGGGGAACCAATGAAGCCTATGCACTTATATCATCACCTAACTCAGGCATTGAATGCTTTCTACAAACCATTTTGTGAAAATGTTCAGAGCACCATTGCTGTTGCCACTAGAGCCTCTTTGTCATTTCCAAAGCAACAGCCTTTTCATGTATTCAACTTTAGAAGAGGAAAGTTGCAAGGTGCAAAATTGGGCTCAACACCAATGTTGGTTGACAACAGTTTTGAACCAAAACAGCAGTATGGCACCTCACATTGTGGTGCATAAACTACCCCCCCCCCCCAATTTTCTGGGTTTTTTTACAAACTGCACAACAAAGTTTTGTTTGAAGGATTTTGTGCAAGCTTTCTTATTCATTGTTGACTCTCTTGATATAATTCAAAATGTGTTACAAGAATGCTTTTGTAATTGAAAAACACCAGAGCCATTTGTTTCCTGGCCAACTTCACAGCTTGATATTTATGTAGTTCGCTGTGAACTTGGGGGGCATTCATTCATTGGATTGGTGTTTTGTTTCTAAATCATAGTGTAAAATCCAAGTTTTGTTTTCTGTGCTCTGTCACTATTGCATGAATACTGCCATCTGAGAATAATCTGGGGTATCTATTTGTTGCATATTGATGGAACTGCTTTGTTGCCAGATCTTGGGTCACCCTCCATAGAACTGAAGCATCTGTGCCATTTGAAAATTGCATTTCATATTTTTGACTATTTGATTACCACTTAATCCTTGCTGAATGCAATAGCATATCACATAATGCTGCTCAGTTTCTAGATCAGCCATAGCCCTGCAAAAAATCACACACACAAATACAAACACCTTTCCAAATCAGGAAAATGATACTGTTCTGCTGTTATTTGTGACCATATCGCAACTTGTTTCAAATTGCACATGTTGTTCCTTGGCCGTGAAGAGTTGCTGTATTGCCACATATTGCATATTAACTCATATGGAAAGCTTCTAATTGATGGCAGTCCATAAATTGAATGATGTACCTGCATATTAAGGAATATATTCTTCCCTCAATGTTCTGCCATTAGCACATTTTACTTCCTCTGAGAATGTTTTTCTCACTCTGTCTGCTCCTATTACTTTTCCTCTTTCCTCCCTCCCAAGTATTTAAATTACAAATAAATATAATTTTCAGTTTGGCACTATAAAATTCAAAATTATTGAACTTTTCTTAAGCTCAGCCTCAAAACTCTAAAAGACATCTCACTGCACCTCAATCATTAAAAATCCAGAATTATGCTGATTCATCAACAATAGTAAAGCTCATAATAACAAGTCCTTTCTCTTATTGTCCCACAGCATGAATGATCATTCTATTAGAAGGTATTCTCTAAAAGTAGATGGGGTTATATGGCATCATCCCTATGATGTAGTATTACAGGTGGTGCCATTAAATTTACTACAATTGTCCCATTGTTAAATGAATGAAAAGGCACATCTCAAATTTTTTTCTATTGCTGGTGAATTTGCAAACTGAAAAACTTTACATATATTTTAGTCACTCTTTGCAAAGTTAGTTACAGTGGTTTTGTGCATTGTCACAGAGAAAAGGGCACATTTCCACTTTCAATATGTTTAATTACCCTTTGCAAGCCAGTTTCATTCTCAGTAACCAAATTTTGAACATAAATTAGCATTGTAACTCCTATTTTATTTCTTATGAGGAAACTTTATAAGTTAAAAAAAAAGTTAATTTTACAAACATCTTAGCAGCAACTTACAACTGATAATTACACTACCTCCATCCATGTATCAAGAAGCAAATTAGCAAGAGGCCTAAAAATTTCACTGAAGTGATAATCTTGATATTAGATGTTTATATTTTCAATAAACAATTTTAGATTGTAGCTGAAGCTATCTTCATAAACTATATTTCAACAGTCTGTGCATTTTATCTCCTTCTTGAGAAATGATTTTTACAATATAAATAATGAACCTTAGGGAATATAAACCATCATTTTTAATGGTTTGTAGCCATCTGTTAGCAAGGTATTTGATTCCTCTTCAATACCATGCTTGATCCTTGGAGGTGAAAAACTCCTGACCTCTGTTTTCAGTTTCCTGAAATGTTTGAAACCATCTATCGTGAATAAAATGGGCCATGGAGCAAAAGAGGTGGTAATCAGAAGGGGCAAGATCTGGACTTAAGTGTTGGGTGAGGAAGAAGCTCAAATGCCAATTTTCAGAGCTTTCCATTGATCCAAAATACATTTGTGGTTTTGCATTGTCTTGGAGGATTACCTGATATCTGTTTACCAATCCTTGGGAGCATTGAAGCATCACAGAGTGCATGCATTCTAGTTGTGCAGAGTAGAGATCAGCATTGATGGCATACCCATTGGGAGCCAGTTTGAAGTGCACTACACCCTCACAATTCCAACGAACATACAACATTGCTTTCATTTTGAATTATCCCCTCTTTGGGACAGGAAGTGTGGGCTGGCCAGGCCCCAGTGTTTTTTATTGCTTGTGAGCAACCCAGTTTGAACAAGAGCCTGTGAGTTCTTTTCATTGTTGAGTGTCAACAGCATGACACAGAATGTTGAAATCTACCAATATTAGCCACCCCAATCTTGGCTTATTTTTGAGATTCATGTCGCCATCTTTGAACTTTTTGAACCAAGCTTGATCAACAAGAATGGGAACTGCTCCTCACTTTCCACTTTGTCTATTTCTCAGGCCGCTTCAGTAGCTTTAATCCTTTTTTTCCAGTAATGATGTAAAATTGCACAAATTTCGATACTTATTAAACTCACTCATTGTACAACCTTTCTAACAATGGAAACTAAGACTCTGATACTTGTAATAGTTGCAAACTGACATAGTGGATTACAACATGGTGATGACCACCTTATATATTTTGGATGGTGAAAAACACAGAATTTTAATCGACCTTGGATCACTGAATCGGGAATTATGGTTGCAAGTTTCATGTGGGGCATGCTTTTTTGTATCTCATGTTTTATAAGTGTACTTAGATTAATGTCTGGCCATCCCTGAACTGTGATCTCGTAAGGTTTGTATGTTTTCCCTGATTGATTCATCTGATGTTATATTTTGATTTTGTTGAATATTTTAGCAGCAAAATATTTGTCAATTTCATATAATATTTTAATTTATATGAGTTAAACTTAATGTCACTGGTGACTATATTTAAATAGCTCTTTATTCATATTGCTTGTTGCGACTGAACTATATAGTTCTGCAACTAGATGTTTATGTTACCCAGAACTGACCTAAAGGACAACACTTATTGCAAAGAAAGTTAAACATATAGAAAAATCGGCCAGTCATATATAATATGGTTCAAATTAAAAATGACCATAAGAAGAAAATAATAAGAATCTGACATGTATTTGTCAGCTTCTAATTATATTGCTTGACTCTTCTACTATCATTAGCCAAATTTCTTTGATGTTTTAAGCCTTTCTTTGCAATAAGTATGGTCTAGTATAAAGCTTTCTAATTCTTATATCAGTTATTGTAGATTTTCTTCCAAAATGGTCATTTGATCCATAACTCCATTCTGATGCTGATCCAGAAAACGAAAATAGTTCATAGATTTAAGGTAGGTCTAATTTTAGAATTTTACCATTTTGTGTTAAATCTTCTTTCCTCTTTTTTTAAAGAAATTTAATTGCATGTAATGTTTTAATGTAACTGTTCATGTTAATGAACATATACTTCATTTACAGTGTTATTTTCCCCTACATACAAAGTGTTTAGTGTTCACATAGAGGTATATTATTATCCTTTAACTTATTAAGTCTTATTAGCAAAAGACTTAGAGAGTGTGTATTCTCCCTTCATAATTACAAACCATCTGCTGCATGGAAAGTTTGTCTACAATGCTGTTTAACAGCTTCATTTTTATTTTAACTAGTACTAAAATTAAAATCGTTATATCATTAAGTTCTTTCAGTTCAACAAACTATTAAATTCCAACTTATTAACTTCAAAATTGCTAACTTGGTTAACTTATTAGTGAAACTATTGGTTAACTTATTCGGGAAAATTTCAAAGCCAAAATAGCTAGAGAATTTTCTTCCTTAAATGTAATGTTTCCCCCCCCCCCTATTCTGATTGAATTCACTTGATAACCAGTAGATAGAGTAACTGTGTCTGTCTGGTTGCTGATAATTTTCTTACTCTCTAAATTAACCTATTAGTCAAATACTTGATATTCAATTTGCCTTATAACAAAATTGGCATAAATAACATCAAATGCCAATGACCTCTGCACGACTACATGTCCATGCATATAATTAGGTAAATAAATAATATATATTATAGATTGAATAATAATTAACCCTTAAAATGCCAGACAACACTGTAGTCCCAGAGAATTTTGTTGCAAGTTTTCATATTTTTGCTAAAAGAAATTTCCTTTTTAAAAGTTTTTTCAAATCGGACATGGGAATTAACAAGCTGTATTATGTATAATAATATGACCAAGTTCTGGTAGCTACATCAGAATAAAATTCTACAGTAGTTTATAAATCCAGCACTTTAAGGGTAAATGTATATAATCAGGATCCACAAACAGTTATCAGAAGCAATCATAAGTTTAGTTTTGGTAAGGCAAATCAAAATGTTTCATGTCATTGCACTGACTTTATATATGTATTAAATACTAAATAGGATTAGGTATCACAGCTAGTAAGGACTCAGGTATATTTATTTTTGTACACAAACATTTGTGTGTGTTTTTTTTTTAGTTTACTTATGAGAAAACTAAAATGATATTTAAAAAAAGGTAAATACAATAAAAAAAATAAATATCCCCTCAAGCAACTGCTTGCCACAGAAGTCTAACAGGAGCCTGTCAGTTTATTATGCCATAGTGGAAGGTCTGAGAGGATGGCAGGACCTCAGCAGAAAAACGACACATACATCCATGCCTTACCCTGGGCTCGTACCCAGGTCCCTTAGATCAGTAGTCAAGCACACTAACCACTCGGCCACGGGACCAGTAGAAAGAGCAACTGGGTCTGTCTTCTCAGTATAGTGAGTAGTAGCTCAGTACTACTAGTAGGTAAGGCCAATGACATATCCTGAAAATATCAATGAATTTTTAAAGGTTAATGTATTCTAAGTTATCACAATAAAAGTAAAATGGGGCAGGGTTGGCTCAGTTGGTAGCACATCTGGCTTGTAATCTGCAGTTCCCAGATTTGAATCTCAGTTAGGCCAGCATTGACATTTTTCTCCACAAAACTTCCCACCTTGCCCTCATTCAGTAGGAGCACCAATGGGCTTGGGAATGACGTTAAGCCATGACCCCTATGTTCAGGAGAACCATACTTTGTACATGTTAAAGAACATGCTGGATGGCCTTGACAGGAGGCTACCATCTGTCTCCTAACAGCTGTCCAGTGGGTTCCCTTCTCCTAAACTTTTCTGAGTCCTCAGGGGCATTGTGACCTGGCCATTTAGCCCATTGTGTGCAAAAAAAGTGCTGTTCAGAGGTAAAACAATCCAACCTAAAGTGAAATTTTTTCAATAATATTGTTTTTATATTAATTGGGATATTTTTTACCTGTTTTGTGCCACTAAAGAAAATGTTTTCATAATCAAATGTGTCACCAAAGATTTCATTGTAGATATTTTTAGAATCACATAAGCTGTGTTATCTGACAGCCTGATGATATCAAGAGGTCATAGTTAGAGCCCTGTGTGGATGCAGATATCCATGGATATATGATGTGATGTATGTTTAATGTATGTTTGTAAATGTTTTATGGACATCTTCGGGATATTCTGAATTCTGTCGAGAAAGGAGTATTACTCTTGTTTTAGGTAGCTTCAGTGCCAAAATTGATACTGATTTACCTTTGGGGAGGGGTGGTAGGTCCTTTTGGCATTGGTAGTTGCAATGACAGTGGGGAACCTCTACTATAGGTAAGTAAACTTAATGGTTTGAAATAAATAACACATTCTAGAAACACAGATATTTATAAATCAACATGGGTTTCTCCTGATGTGTTGCATAGCAAATATAAGTGATTGTATTAACAGCAAATGGTCAAGTTTGATTAGAGAATACCAGGTCATACAGGGGAGCTGAAATTGGATCTGACCATTACCTTGTGAAAAGTGTTTTGCATCTTAAACTTAAGAAGTGTTGTGCTAAGGTTAAAAGAATCACCTTCAACACTGAAGCTCTGGAAGACCTAAATATAGCCAAAGTGTTTCATGGTAGATTGCTTAGTCATTTTGACAGTCAGGATTTGCTTACTACTGAAGTTGAGGAAGAATGAGACCATTTTCAATCTACTTTTTTTTGAAACTAATAGTAGTAAATAAAATAAAAATAAATACCCCCTCAAGCAGCTGCTTGCCACAGAGGTCTGACAGGAGCCTGTCAGTTTATATGCCACAGTAGGATTCTGGGTAAAAAGGATCATAGGAGACAAAGTTATTTGAATGATAAAGCACTGGAGCTTGTTTTTGGAATAACAGCAGGAATAACATAAATTAACACCCTACCCTACTGGTCCTAATGGAGGGCATTACAAAGAGCTTAATACACTGGCGGAAATTGAAAAAAGAACATTAACAATTGAAGCATAATCTATGAGATTTATTTAGTAGAAACAACTTATTGAGAAAGGACAGTGATCACACATGTGAAGTGATTCAATGTTTATTGTACCTTTAAACGAGTATTACATTTTACAGAAGGCATATTTTAATAAGATGTTGAATCTCCTCAAACAGCAATACAAGCTTCCAATCTGGCATGCAGTCGGTTGTGCAGACCCTGGGGGATACCATTCCACTTTCAACTCGGATGCATAATTCAGTGATGGTTGTTGCCTGCCACAGTCCATGGAAGAGTCTTTGTCCGATCCAGTCCCAGACATGCTCGATTGGAGACAAGTCTGGAGAGCGTGCTGGCCAAGGGAGTTGATGCACTGACTGAAGAGCATGACACATTGCCAGACAGAGGTGGGCGGGCGTTATCCTGCTGGAATATTGCATTTGGGATTACACTCAAATATGGCAGGATGACCACCTGTACGATGTTGCTGATGTACATATTGCTATTCAGTGTACCCTGTATAAACATCAGACACATACGAGAGTGATAGCTAATTGCTCCCCACACCATAATGTCCAGCATGTCACTGGTGGATGCATGATGGAAGAAGCCACCTTGATATCTTTGGACGCGTAAACGACCATGAGGTGCTCCTAAACAGAATCAGCTTTATCACTGAAGACCACAGACTGCCATTCTTCCCTCCAATGAACTCGTTCTTGACATCATTGCAAACGTGCTCAACAGTGACAAGGTGACAGTGGAAACCGTGCCCATAGTCCTGTTTCCAAAAGACTTGCATATCATTCTTATAGACACCCTTGGTACGACAGAGGATCGAATTTGTGACACCATAGCCATCTGCTCTGCCACCACCGCTCTCCTGATACACTGATCCTCTCATGCATCTGTAACTCTGTTGCCTGTAACCACGTCTAGAGTGTGCAAATGCTCTTCTGACCATTGTATGAAGCCTTTCACCTTCAGATTCGTAAATGACCATGAGACACTCCTAAGCAGAATTGGCTTTATTACTGAAGACCACAGACTGCCATTCTTCCCTCCAATGAACTCATTCTTGACACCATTGCAGATATGCTCAACAGTGACGAGGTGACAGTGGTAACTGTGCCCGTAGTCCTGCTTCCAAAAGACTTGCATATCATTCTTGTAGACATCCTTGGTACAATATAGGGTTGAATCTGTGATGCCCTAGCTGTCTGCTCTGCCATCACCACCCTCCTGATACACCGATCCTCTCATGCATTCATAACTCTGTGTTGCCCGGAATCATGTCTACAAGTGTGCGAATGCTCTTCTGACCATCGTACCACTGCCGATAACTCTCGTTCAACGCGGTGTGCAATTTGCCAAAAAGACCAACCTGCTTCCCAAATACCCACTATACAACCTCGCTTAAACTCCACTAACTGAACAAATGTGCACCTACATCGTCCAGGCATGGTAGCTTCATAGAGCACTGAACAACACAAGACGAATAACTTCTTTCTTCACACCCTAGTCCTTAAATATGTTCTGCGTACATTTGCATGTTGTCGTCCTCAGTGACATTATTATTTCACCCAATGCTTTGAATCTTAGATCACGATTTCTGCTGCCCTTAACTATTAACATATAATATGATGTTCCTAAAGAACTTCCTTCTGGGTGTTCTTTTTTCAATTTCTGCCAGTGTAGATGCATAAATGATCAGGTGAAATGTGATAGAAATCTTTGGCTTGATAGCTTGGCTGACAAAGCCAATGAAGCAGTTAGACAGCACAACAGCAGTACCAGATAGTTAATGTTTTATGTGGGAAGAAACAACAGGTACACATCAATTGAGTGATTAAATGGTAAAGTTATTAAAGGTGAGTATTCTGTCATATCAAAGTAGGACTGAGCATTTTAGTAATGTTCTAAACAATGTGGTAAGTTTTATTCCCATTGTTTGTAATGATGATAGATGCATTTCTGGCTTCAATGTTGACCCTATATCACAGTCTGAAATTGCTTTGGCTATCTCTAAATTAACACTACATAAATCCTCAGAGGTAGATGAAATTACCACTGAAATATTTAGAGCTGGGAATGCTTCTGTTGTCACATGGCCAATTGAAATGTTGAATATTTTTTGATAAAGGCATTATTCCTAAGGATTTTACTAGAACTGTTATCCCTATTTTTAAGAAAGATGACCACAGTTCTTGTGATAATTATAGAGGAATCAGTCTACTTATTGTGCCAAGTGAAGTTTTTTGCATTATTGTACTTAATAGAATTAAGAGTTTAGTTGATAGACAAATGTGTGATGAACAGCGTGGGTTAAGAAGTGATAAGAGATAGGTAGATCAGATTTTTTCATGTAGACAGATTCTTTAAAAATGATCAGAATTTAAGAAACCCGTGTTTACTAATAATTTTGTAGAAAAAATGAGTTTTGCTAATGAGTAGAATGCCAACCCACACCCTCTCAGCTACATGCCAAGTGCTCTAACCACTAAGCTATCACTAGCTCTGTCATTTATCCTAGGTTGTGACTTTTAAATCTCATTAACCTTGTCACTCATATTGCCATCTGTGATCAATAAAGGCAACTTATTCGTTATTGCTCCATATATATATGTGTGTGTGTGTGTTAAATAAGCAAGTCACTCACACTAAAGCATTATTAACGCAAGAATGAATCAATAATAAATTCACAGATTACCTATTGACATAATTGAATAAATAATTTTTTTTCCAGGGGGGGGGGGGGTGAGTTTTGCCAATGAGTCGGCACTCATCAGCAAAACTCATATTTTCCAGAAAATTATTTCTTGAATTCCAATGAGTGGTATCCCACTCATTGACAAAATTATTTTTTTTCCACAAAATTGTTTTTTGAATATATGTCAACAGGTAATCTGTGAGTTTATTATTGATTGATTTTGTGGTTACTTACTTTGTAGATTTCAAAAAGGCATTTGACACTGTTGACCATCATTTTGGCTGATCTTGAGCTCATGTGGCATACTTGATAAGTTATTTAGCATTATGATTGCTCTCTATAATAACACTGAGTCATGCCATATGTGAGGGTTGGGAAGTCTTGTAGCAATTGTTCAGCATTGCCAAGTGGAGGTAGAGAAGGTTGTATTTTTTTTCCTTTTCTCTTTAGCTTGATTATGTTATGCAGAATTCCCTGAAGAAGATTTTGTCTTTAATTGTTCTAGAGATTTGAAAATTTCTGATTTAGATTATGTCAATGATTGATTTAACCCTTTTGGCAAATGTTGTTGAGGAGATAACTCATTAGAGCTGTTGTGGGTGAAAATGGTAATAGAGTAGGTTTGATGATAAACAAAGAAATCTATAGTGATGAAACTTGATTAGACAGGTTGTGCTTTGGTTGTTTTGAATGGTTGCACCCTTGAGCAAATGCCTCAGTTTAATTATCATGGGAGTCATGTTACAGATACTGGTGATGTGCAGCATGAGATAAACAGAAGAATTGCTGCTGAGGCTTTTAATCTATGGTGAGTATGGAAAAATTGATGTATACACTTAAAGATTGAAACTAGACTCTATAATAGTTACATCTGTTTGAAATTAGTTATGGTAGTGAAATTGGCACTTTGTAAGCAAGATAGCAGGAAACTTTGTGCTTTTGATTCTAGATGCTTATGCAGTATCATGGGCATTAGGTGATTTGACTTTGTAAGCAATGATGTCATTAGGCAAAGGTAAACCCCCTCTGAGTTGTATATTATAGTTGAGTAACCACCTCTGAATTGTATATTGCGCAGAGAGAGTGTGCATTGGTTTGCCCATGTTACTTATAATAGATTAGGAAATAGGTTATGAATAGTGTTCCTAAAGGTCTCAGATAAATGAATGGGAGAACAGAACACCTAGGATATAGTGAGCAGATAGTGTCAAATAGGACCTCATTAGAATTGGTCTACAGTGACTAAATGTAGCAGCTGTAGCTCAGAACAGACATGCTTGGAGAAGTAAATTGTGCAGTTTGGTTAGATCTCCATAGCCCATGGTTATTTTTCCTCCAGGGAAAGTAACGTTTTCAAGTTTATAAATGTCCTTCAGTAGGATGACAGATGGATTTATAATATATAGACTTCATTCAGTGGATAAAAGTATATATTGTAACTCCAAAATGGCATTTGAGATTCAAGAAATAATATATTTGTGATTGAAAAAAAAATGAGTTATAGAAGTAACTGCAGAAGTCATCTGATGAATGAAATGAGTGTTCATTATAAAACATACTAGATTGCCCTTGTTCTATGTAGGAAAATCATATTTTAAGAAAAAAATCTTGTTATTCATCTAGTTTCTCACACTAATATAAAATCATTGAAAGACTTGTAACTTCCATAGTAAATACACAGATTACCTGTAGAGATAGACTTCAAACATTAGTTAAAATATTCTTTAAAAAAAAAAATTCATCACCGACACGGCGGGAATCGAACACACATCTCTCCAGATTCATGCCAGAGCGCACTACCATTGTACCATGCCTCAGACAATGAAATTTTTCAGAATAAGACCTTACAATTCTTCACTGAGACATGGCTGACACAGCACCATCTATACTCAAGGAGATACAACTTTTTCCAATAGTTGCTATTGAATTTCAGATGTTAATGAGAAGGTCAAAACACTCAAGCATATATATGATTAAAAATCGATCCATAGTAAATGCACAGATTACCTGTAGAGATAGACTTCAAACATTAGTTAAAATATTCTGAAAAAAAAAAAAAATTCTTAATCGTATATACACTTGAGTGTTTTCGACCTTCTCATTAACATCTGAAGTTCAATAGTAACGATTGGAAAAAGTTTTATCTCCATAAGTATAGATGGCGCTGTGTCAGCCACGTCTCAGTGAAGAATTGTAAGGTCTTATTCTGAAATATTTCATTATCCGAGACGTGGTACAATGGTAATGTGCTCTGGCATGAATCTGAAGAGATGCGATTCCCGCCGTGTCGGCAATGAATTTTTTTCAGTATATTTTAACTAAGACTTGTAACTTGCCTTTCACAAAGATTCAGTTTATCATAGTATTTCCATTTTAACTTGAATGGATTACAAATATCACAAATTCTTTTAAATGAATGGATGTTTATCATAGTGTTTCCATTTAAACTAATGGATTACAAATATCACACATTCTTTTAAATGAAGTTTGCTAGATATAGTTTCATTTTTTTAGTTATGTAATGTTTAAAATTATGAAGCTGTAGCTCAAAATTGGGAAGTAAATTGTGCAGTCTGGTTAGATCTCCATAGCCTATGGTTCACTTTGAACTCTTTAATGTTAAATTTATGAAATTATGTTTTTCCCCATAATATACCTTATGTTCTAATTAATTAGGGTACTGTGCAAAGCCACCCAAAGAGCGAGATCATGTAATTACTATTATTAATCATACATTATTTTTTTCCCATTAAAAGTCTCGTGGAAGTTTCTTGTAGATAAACTGATAAAAGTTGCTACATAAATTTCTTATTATACTGATAAAATTCGTACTTAATATTTTTTCTATATGCCTTTAACACTTTCATTGTGTTATTTAGATTCATCACCAGTTTTTTTTTAATGCATTAAAAGTAATAAAATGAAGCTCTTATTAAACTCTTAATCTGATAATTTTTTTTAAATTAAGGAACAGAATCTGAAATCTAAATAAAAGTTTTTAATCCATATATCCAGTTCTTTTTTGAAAATGTTTTATATGATAGAGTTGAAATGTAGAGTTATAAATGGTAATGGCAGTACTGTTCTCATGATGCTCATAATTTACTATAGCCATCTGATGAAATGCAATGTAAATGTGATCGAATCTTATACTGTGAGGTTATGGAAAATGCTCAATTTTTCTTATAAAGATGTTCATTTTTGATTTCTGTTGTCCTCAGTAATAAAGAAAAAGATTGAATAATTAAGGGTAGTTATTATTAAATAACTATCATATTGTAATAATTTATACAAAAAGTTGCTGATTACAGCTAGGAATATTAAAAATCCTTTTAGGGCTTTTTCTGTATGTCAAAAGATCAAACCTACTGACTAACAATGAATAATTTTCTTGATAAAATGTCAGAACTGAAAGAAGTTTTGTCACTAGTCCAGTCCACACCGTGGTACTGGACTAATGCTTGAATATTTTGACAAAAAATTATTCATAATCAACAGATTGGAATGTTTTTGCCATTTGGAAAATTACTTAAAAAAGATTTTAATGCATTCTTGATAATTAAACTTTAATATGAGTAAAAATTGAAAAAAATTCTCTTATTTTTTTTTCATAATATATTCATTTTTTAATGCGATATAAATAAATAGTTTTGTGCAAAAAAGTTTTGCAGACAAAACTATTTATTAATTTGTTGACTTTAAAGTCAACAGGTAACTGGATATTATTTAAGGATATAAATAGATATGCAAAATGATGATCATCAGCACTATATCATTTACTTTGTCTAATAATCTGAAATGTCATAACATAGATATTACATTATTGTTTTTATTCTCAGGTGCATCTTTAAGTGTTTTCAGTATCTCCCTGTGTTTTATAGCAGATGTGTCTTTGTTAGATATATTTTGTTTTTGTATCCTAATAAGGTTTAGTATGTATTTAATGAAGGTTATCTCTAGGTTATGGAAGGTAAGTGATCAACTAGGGATGAAACATAAAACACCAAAGAAAGAAATGTTTTAGTTTCCTTAAAATAAAACCAGCAACTATGATAATTTATTGGTTTATAACACTACATTAAAAATATTTTTTGTATCATCCTCAATCTCTTTAATTGACATGATACTAAATTTCTTGCTTAACCCTTTAAGTGTCAGAAGCTGATTAATCAGTTTTCAAAAATCATTACAAATGAACTTGCAACATGTTTTATTATGCTTACCTACCATTTCTTTCCTTTTTTTTTTATGTTTTTTGTTCAGAATTAAATGCTTTTTCATTTAGTATGTAAACTGTTTCATTAATTGGTTGTTTCATAATGAGGCTCAGAAATTGAGCTGCATTTTTAGAGAGAAAAAACCTGAAGCTGTAAGGGTTAAGAGTGGCACAATCTATGGACAGCACTATAGTCTACAGTCATATGTGGTCTGTAATCAAGCAAATTGGTATATTAAATGCATTTGTATAGTATATACCTTTAAAAATAACTTAAATCATCTATAACACTATTAAAATGAATTTTTATAGTTGATTAAAGTTGTAATTTTAAATTATTTGTAATGTGATTAGCCTTGTAATATGTAAAATATACAGTGTTTTGCAAACTGTGTACCATGGCAGTAACTTATATATGCCATGAAAATGCCCTAAAAGGGCTTCCATACATTATCACTGATGCACAAAAATAAAACATTAACTTGTCTCTGTAACATCATAGCTTATCTCTATTCTGAAAAGCAGGTTTATGTATTGCACTGAAGATGTTTACTCTTACCTACTTGTATAATAGTAATGTAAATATATTTTTATTCAGCTTTTCTTTCAAAAAATAAGGTTTCTAAAAGAACACATTAGCAAGCAAAGCTAGTAGCTGTCGATAAAATTTTGCCGCAAGCAAAATGATTTTAGTGGGTGTGGTTTAATAATATACATTTTAAAGAGTGCTATATATGATTTAAAAACCAAACATAATTGCCAAAATCCCCAAATTTGTAAGGCACATAAATATTCATTTAAAAATTTATAGAAACAATCAACTCTCTTCAGATTGTTAATTGCTACATCATTTATGCATTTGTAATAAGTAAATATTTTTGATTTTAAATTTATAAATTTTACTTTTCAAGTTGCTTGATTTTATATGTATTATGTATGAAAGCAACTTCTGGAACTCATCCAGTAGGAAAAAAAAATCCCTATTTTTATTAAATAGTTTTGTGCAAAAAATGAGTTTTGCCAGTGTGTGGGATTCAAACACGTCTCTTCAAATACGTGTGAGAGTGTTCTAAGAATTGTCCATAGTGTCTTAGAACACTCTGGAGAGATGTTGGATTTGAATCTGCACATCAGCAACTAATTTTTTCCACAAAACTATTTATCGACTTCGAGGTCAACAGGTAACCGTGGATTTTACTATTTATTTCCTGTTTTTATTGATTAATTCTTTTTTTCATTGTGTTGTGCCACAAAGTTAATCAGAATATTTTACTGTACTATGAACAAAAAAAAGTTTGCAAAACACTGGTATATACAACAGACAGTATACCTCATAATTTCAGAAGGGAATGGGATAGTAATTTATATTGTGTATATGTTGTTTTAGCCTATAGAAGATCTTGTCTGGCAAATGCAGAGAGGTGGACATTAAAAAAAAACCCTCCCCCCCCTTTTTTTTTTATAAGTGAACTCTCAGTTAAAACAAAAAAAATAGCAATTGAACTATATTCTCTTCTTAGCCATTAGGTGTGGGTTTTAATACTTTTTAGTAAGTTGTGCTCTAATTAGTAAACCAAGTAAATGCTGTTTATTGATGTATTTTACGCATTGAAACGCTAAGCCAAGATAAGCAGTTGCTTCAGAGTGGACTTATTTGAGGGATTGAATTTTCTTTCCAAGATTACAAAATCCTAAAATCAATTAAATTTACTCAAAATTTAATAATTTTATATTTCATATTACTACTACAATAAATTTAATTATTGTCTGGATCCAAGCTCCCTCCTCCCAGATCCAGCCCTGCTATTATTATTTGCATTTAGAGCACATAGAGTAGAAACTAATGGAGACTGAATTAATAATGAATGTTACTACAAAAAGTGATAAAATAAAAATTATAAACAGTGTTATTATTGCACCTCTCTAATGTGTTTTTATTATAAAGTAAGTCAGATTTATGGACAATAATGCAGATTTCTGCTATAAAAAGTTTGATTTTTTGGGCACCTTTATTGGTTTACAAAGCTATTTTTCACTATAATTAATTTTACATCCTTCCAAAATGCAATGCATGTAACTCCAACTCTCTAATTCTTGAACTATTAATGTAAAATTGCAAACTTGCTTTTTATATATATACAGGGTGAATCTGAAAAAGTGGGCAAAACTTTACGGGGTGGTAGAACGCAGCTATACGAGCAATATTCGTCATAGAAAGTATGAGCGGAACGCAAACGGCGAGCCACTAGGTGACGTTGAAATGGTATAAAAGGGAAATGCCTGGTGTCTTCGCAAATGTGCGTCGGTCCCTATCCCGCAGGTGTGATGCCTGCATTACAGCTGGCGGCAGCTCTTTTGAGCAATTTCTTTGAGCATGTACCTCAATTGCATTCCTGTTAATAAAATGTTTTCTGAAGTATCTCCTCTCCTTCTTGTGTTCATTCTTTAAATGTGACAGTGGAAAACTACCTTTTAACTTCTCACTGCTTGCATTCCGACCATGCATTCTATGACGAATATTGCTCGTATAGCTGCGTTCTACCACCCCGTAAAGTTTTGCCCACTTTTTCAGATTCACCCTGTATATGCAGAGGAGGTAAAATATGAGCTCTGTGAATTAATTTCAAAATAAACCTCTGTGAAAGAAATTTAAATGAATGAATTATTAAATGATACCGCAACTGTTGTTATACACTTACTAAACTGAATATACATACCAATCTTTCTTGGTTGTGTGCTCTTGCAGTGTCTGCTAATATGCTTTAGCATCACCTGTCTCCAGTTACTTTTCACAGAAGTAATAGGTAATGAGATATTCTTCAAAAAATATATTAGAGACATTGAACTGATTCAAGACAATTGTAACAATTTAGCTGAAATGTGTTAGTGTAATAAATGGTTTTGTTTTGCTTTTTGCTTTTCTTCTGCTCATAATCTTATTGTAAGCAGCTGCTTTTCTTCTTGGTTAGTACCTTGAAAAAGTACTTTATTTATGTTTTATCCTTTTAATTTAACATGTTATTTCCCTAACTAAATATATTTCAGATGCCTTTTTTAATATATTTATGTATTTCTTGTGCTGACCAAATAATCAAAGTTCTTAGAATGTGGAACACAATTTGAAATTAAAGCATGATTTAATGTCCCACATTAAAATTTTTTGTGATACCTCATGTTTGCCATGCAGCAAATGCCAAGAACAGTTTTGTGTGTATGCTTTACCACATTCATAATCATCCTAAACCTTCCCATGACCTTGTAGTGACTTAAAGATAAGTTTCTAGGATAACCAACATGTAGCAATTGTCTCTGTGATAGTTTTTTTTTTATGTTGTCTTCAGATTGGTTGAAGAATTGGAACTTGTTGATACTTTTATGAAAACAATGACAGTGCTTAAGAATCAAATTTTAAAGCAAAGCTAAAATACAAGAAATGTTGAAGCTCATTCTTTGAGTGAAATATAAGAACTAACACTGACCATATACATAATATGAAAGTGACAGAAGTAGCAATTAAAGTGATTATATTAATAGAAACTTCTGAGATAGCAGGAGGAATGAAACTGATTTTGTAAAAATTTGGAGCATCATTCCCTTCACAGGAGATCCTAGCATAAAGGTGGGATTAACCTAGAGTGACCTGACTTGAAGAAAAAGATCTGGGGCAGTTTGAAGAACTGACCATATGCCCCTGAAAAAATAAGATTTGACCACTCTAGTTTGACAGTCCCAATTGATGACTTTTATTATCAAATTCTGTCCTCGATTTTTCAGTCACTTGCATTACTCTCCAAACTTTTTTTTATAACAGTGTTGCCACTGCTGTTTTATTAGTAAAAGATCTACTCATGTTGCGCAGTTAATATTTCTAAAAAAAATCCAGAATTAAATTCGGGAGAGGGGGATTTCTTTGTTAGGTACAGAGCTTTTCATCCAAGGAAAGTCCCTCAAAAATGGGGATATCTGGTCACTTTAGATTAACCTCCAAGGCAAGGTAAGCCCTTTACTTTCATTTCAGTATTTTTTAACTAACAAAAGAGTACAGAAAATTTTTATCATGATAAAGACATAAGCAGATATAAGCTTACAAGAAAAAACACCAAATCTTCAAATGTGAAAATTCAATCATAGCAAGAAACAGACGAAAATAAAATTTGGTGATTTGTTGCATTAGTTATGTTGGTGGGAATTATACACAAACCTGAAATAAAATGTATTTTACATTACAAAAATAATATTTATGAAACTATTATCTTTGTGCAGATTTCAGCTGCTGTATAGGTATCTTCATTTTATTGATAACAATAAATTAGATCAGAGGTCTCAAACAATTCTATCAAATTAGAGTTTAGATCAGTAATTCTCCATATACAACAGACTGCATTTTATTTTAAGCAGTAATACCAAAATATAATTACTTAGTAATAAAGTATCACAGGAAAATGTTCTGTAGACAAGAAACACTTGAAATAATTAGTTGAAAAAAATTTGTTGTCCTGACTGAAATTCAAACCCTGGTCTCTCAGAAACATGCTGCACATCTTAACTGCTGGACCATCAAGAGCTAACTATTTTTCCAACAAACTTGTTGGAAAAATGATTAGCTCTTATGATCCAGTGGTTAAGATGCATAGCATGCTTCTATGACCATATTCTCAGTAACCATGTGAGATCACTATCAAGCCAAACTAATAAGCCACAATTTGCTACCATGACTGTTGTAGAACATATTGCTTGTGGGCATCACAAAGGACTTCATGGGCCATGTGTTTGACCCCTGGTCTGGATGATAATGATAGTCTCAGAAAAATTGGACCACTATTTGACAGATTTTTCAGGAGTGTGTACATACTTAATTATAATATATGTGTGGATGAGAGCCTTATGTTCAATGGATTTTGACAAAATAATGCCTACCAATGAAGAGAGTCAGATTTGGTTTGAAAATGTTCTTCTGCAAATTAAAAACAATTTAGACTTGGTACATGTTTGTGTATTGTGCACAAGAAAAAGAAAGATTGGAAACTGGTGAATCACATATACTGTGAGCCACTCTCCAATAAATTAAATGCCCTGAATTAGTAGGCAAAGGCATTGTTTCTGGATAGATAGGTAATTTTTAAGCCCTTATCAAAAAGCTAGAAACAAGTGGATTTGTGATATGTTATACAGTTAATCCCTGAAGGAAAGGGATGACATTTAACCACAAAGTTGCTGAAAGGGAGGTAGTGTCTTATGCAGCTGGAATCTATGCAATAAACAGTATGGTGAAAAAGATGTAAACATACTTGCAAAAATACACAATAATTCCATTGCTGATTATTAAAGATGAGCAGGGAACTAATCAAGAAACCATTTGCTGTTCTTGGTTACATAAAAGTGTGGGTGGTTTAGATAAATTAGACCAGCATATAAAGTCACAGGAATATTTTCAGAAAAGTGTAAGATGATGTAGATCATTGATAGTGAAACTTTTCCAAGTGTGGGCCATTTGGTGTTAACAGTGAAGTTCAGCAATGGCCACAAGTAGGTCCTGCAACCTGTTGGTCATTGCAAGCAATGCCAGATTTCAGCAGTCAGCAACTCACAACCAATGGCAATCAATTCACTGTTCATAAAAATTCTCAAAAATGAAATATAACCTCAGTTCAGAAACTATTCCTATGAAAATCTTGAGGATCAGATAAAATGTCTCTGCAGGCTGCATTTGGTCCACGAACCAAATGTTTTCCCAAAACCAATGTGAATATTTTTTCTATCACTGATATAGATAATTTTTCCATCTTCTTGACATGGTTTGAATGCATACAATGTTTACACAAAAACAAGTGTTTTCTCAAGAGAACTTGCCCCAATTCAGACATGAGTTAATTAGCAAGATGCTAGAAACATGTGCAACAGATATGAGTCGTATCCAAGGGTGGAAACCCACCAAAAACAGAATCATCAGCTCATTTGATAGAAAAACTGACTCTGTCATATATATTTCTTATTCCAAAAACCAAAAGCAGAGAATGTACATTGTATTATTCAGACATAATGAATAATGCTTTGTAACAATTATCTGAAAAAATGCAATATCAAAAATCACATACACTTCTCTGGAAAAAAAAAACTTAGGATTTTGCAAATATTAAAAATAATTTGCCATTAAAAGGATTAAACCAGTGATTTATTATATAGGGGTAAATCACAGTAATAGCTTGTTTGATTTAAGAATTTTAATTTAATAAAACATTTTTCAGATATATTTCCATTTTGTTTTTGTTAATCAGTAACATCCTATACTTATAATTAGATAGTTTAAAAAAAATGAGCTAATGTTTTCAATTTGTCATCTGTCAGTCCATCTGTAGACATTCAACTTTTTTTATTTTTTAGAGATAAATTACAAATTCTTTTTGGGTTGGATATAGGGTTACCAGATGCCAGTGTTCTAAAAGGAGGACAAAAAGCTAGAAATGGAGGACATGCTTTCAATTTTGAAATGAGTTTTTTTTTTCCTTGCTAAGTTTCAAGTACCTATTAATAGTTCAGTCAGAAAAAGACATAATTCTAATTATCCAGTACACTTCAAAATATATAACATGCCAATTTTTTTGTCATACTTGAAAAGCAGTCAAGAGAGTTACATCAAGACATTATTTGGCCTTAAGTGGCTTAGTGGTTAGTAACTATCTGCTCTTCCTGAAGGTGGTTTCTGTTAACTCTTACTGACATATAGTGGTCAGCAATGGCTTTGGTCTTTGCAGGGCATGCTCTTGTTTGAGAAGGATCCTATAAACTAGGAGCAACAAGGTAAACAAATTAGGAATAAAAAGACCCTACCTGGTCAAGTGGTTAGCATACCCAACTACTAAAACCAGGAGGGCATGTCTTTGTGTAAGTGTTTGTATGTTATATGAGAAACCAGGAAAAGATTAATAGGTTATCTCCGTCCTTTTGTAGGGAAATACCTTCTTCCTTTAAAAAAAATTCTTGTATATCCTTTATGTCGCAAAAAAAACACTGCTGTCAAGTTTTATAGCTCCCTCTGTTCATAGGAGAAAAAAAATTTATGCAATTTTCTGAAGCTCATACTTTTTTCAATCTGGCATATAACTTGCTCATATTGAGTTTAGAGAAAATAGTAACATTTACAACATTATCAGAATTAATTTAACATTCAAAATTTGCATTTACCATAAATTATAGTCATGGGTTCAAGTAATTTTAAAGGAAAGTACAAAAAATGTAGATTTTAATTTAAACATGAGTTTTGAGCTTATACAAAAAGGTGTAGCATTTCATGTTTTTTCAAAATTACTGAGAGACATGTCCTCCTTTTGGAGGACATATGGTAACCCTAGCTGGATAAGTATTGATGAAATATTACAATATATGTTTTCAAAATCTCTCAATAGTTTTATGGCCAAACTTTAAGTAATTATTATAAATGATCTATATTTTGCTAGAAAAATTAAATTTTATTGATAGAGTGTGAAGATCATTAGGTTTATGTTGGCAGTAAACATTTGCTCCCTTACCCCCAGTAGGGGGGGGGGGATATTTTTATTTTAATGACCACTCCATGTTTTGTCAATAGGAAGTGAATTTCAAAGGTCTGTAGCTTCTAAAATAAGTTTTTATGAAAATATATGGCTGAAGAGAATTTAAAGCTCTCAATGAAATCTATCTAAATCCTTGTTTTTCAGCAATATCGCCTCGATTTTCAGCAATCAATTAACTTCAAAGGTAAATTCTTTTGTGTAGCATTGTTTTTAAATATTCATATTTCCATAACTCTTCAAATACTGAAGGAATATTTCTAAAAATCAATATATAGAATTGATTGAGATTTTTAATAAACCTTTAGTCACATTTTCCCATAAAATGCTTATTTTGCAGGTTATAGAGCTTCATAGTTAACATCCCTTGACAAACATGGGGTGGTCATAATTCAGTTATCACTCAGTGTAAATGAAAGTTTTTTTTTTGTGTGTGTGTGTTGTATAGGTCCTAATAAAAAAATACTATTTAAATTTTTCCCTGTCATCATCAGTTCGAATTTCCACTGTTAGAGGTTGCTAAGTGTAGAAAATAAAGAACTTTATTCTCTTTGAAAACAAGCATGCCATATTCACCAGAGGCAATGTTTTATTCTTCTAGTTATTACTAGTTTCCAATGTTCCTTCTATATAATAACATTAGATACATTGACAAATTTGCATATAGATATTTTTTTAAATTCCTGTAGGAATTTAAATGTTTGTCAGAAATGTGTAATCGCTTCTATGTTCAAGTGTACTGCAAACAAGAATAGGGAAATCTCCAAAGCAAAAAAAAAAAACGAGTTTGACAAGACTTCAAAGCTTATTCTTTCATAATAATATATGATAGCCAACTCAGAATCAAATACGAGGTTTTTCCCCCCCCTGATTTTTCTATAAACATTTTGGCCAAAAATTAATACATTAATACTTCATTACTCTTATAGCCTTCAGTTTTTTTTTTTTACCTTAATTTAGCCTACTTCAGATTTAAAACTTAGTCCTTATGTCATTGCTAAAAATTTAAAATTATCGAGAACTTTCATCTGTGTCTATATGATATAATTATTCTACTATATGTAAAATAAATGCTATTTACTAAAACAGATCATCATATGAGTTTGAATGCTTTTGGTGGATTGCTTAATACAAGAAGAAGAGGAAGACAACCATCATGGCTGAAGCATTTAGATATCAGTTTGCTTGAACCACAAAATCATCAACATATGACAAAACTACCTGCAGGACGATACAGTGACTGCATTATCTGTAGTAATAGACAGAGTGGGAAAAGAAAACGGACAAGATTTGTTTGCTTAGATTGTGGAGGAGTTGGCCTTTGTCCTGGAAGTTGCTGGATTGACTACCATAGCCAATAATTAGGGTAACTTTCTCAGTATATTTCTAGATAATGTATTGCAATGAAAGTTTCCTAATAAATTAAATTGGATAAAAAATGGTGTAATATAAATTACCCTACCATAGGCACATATATTTTGTAAACATTGTTCTAAAAATGTTCAAAAAATCATCTAGATCGATTTTTTGTAACCATAGTGCTTGACAATTAGTCAAATGATATGTAAAAAACAATAATTAATTATTAGAATTCATTAACTGTATTATGTTACTATCCTGTTGTGCCTCATAATATTGTTTCGTTATTGGTTTTGCTTAATACTGGTTTAGAGGCAATATCACTCCAAGAGCTTCAACATTACATTATTTACTTAAATAAAACAAATTGAGATAAATCTATCATTCCGTAACCCACTAATTTTTAAGATCATTTAGAAAATAACAGGCTAACCAAAAATAGGCCAAACTGCATTCTGGGTGTTTTATCAGTTAATTATAATCATAACATTTCTCCAAACTATAAATTAAATTTGCATGCTTTTAGCCTTTCCTGTATCTAGGTCATTTATACATGTGACAGAATCTGATATGAGAGACCGAAGACATCTATATCTGTTTTTAATACAACTCATAAACTTCAACTTAAAAAAAAAAATAAAAAAATAAATACCCCCTCAAGCAGCTGCTTGCCACAGAGTTATATGCCAGAGTACAACTTTTACGAACTAAAAATTGCCATTGGAAAATTTATATACAGGGTGATTGTAAACTCTTTCAACAAAAAAAGAGGAATGATAGTACACATCAAGACGAACAATTTTTGCAGTGGAACCTAGGGTCGCTTTCCACTCCTTCTGCCAGAAAAGTACTTTTGAAAAACGCCACACATGCACAAGTATTTACACTGGTGCACGAAAATCACAATACGACGATTCAGAAATCTCTCACAGTATAATCTTTGTGCTTCACATCTATTATCACCTGCTTGGCTGTACATCAGATGCATATCCGCCAATTCCTTGTATGTGTAGTCTTCCATGTCCTTCACGAATACGTCACTTATCGTGTGACGTTATCACGGTAATGTCGATGAACGGGTTTGGCTGCGTTTTTAAATGTTTGTCCTTAATCGTCTAAGCACTTGCTCAGTGTACCTGATTTGTATCTTGTGATTTTCATGCACCGGTTGTAAATACTTGTGCATGCGTGGCGTTTTTCAAAAGTACTCTTTCTGGTGGAAGGAGTGGAACGTGACCCTAGGTTCCATTGCAAAAATTGTTCATCTTGCTGTGTACTATCACCCCTCTTTTTGTGCTGAAAGAGTTTACAATCCCCCTGTATATATATCTTATAAAAATGCATAATTTAGGCTTGAAAAATAATACTTTCTTATTTTCATTTGATGCATATTTCATTAAACTAGGATATAAATAATTTGTTAAAACCCATCTGATCATCATTTGTTAGACCCATTATACAGAGGGCATTCAAAAAGTTCTTGACAAATGTCTCTATATTTGCACTTATTCTTCTGAAGTTAATGAGCTATGACTTGTTTGAAAGTTTCTGTAAACTTTTCATTAGAGAGTGGTAGCCGTGGACATTTTACCTGAAAAAATGACTATAAATGGCGAATCCTACACCAACGATGTTTTGCCCAAAATGGTTAAGGAGATGAAAGAGCATCATCCAAAAACAGGCATATCAAGGGTTCTTCTTCATGACAATGCCAGTACTCACAATACCCAGCAAGCTACAGCCTATCTGGAGCAGGAAAAAATAAAACTACTACCCCATCCTGCAAATTCACCCAATCTTGCACCATGCTATTTTTGGTTGCTTCCAAAAATTAAAAAGGATCTTGCTGGGAAGCCTTTTTCAAGGGTGCAAGACCATGCGAGTTGCAGAGTATTCCCCAACAGGAGTACCAGCAAGCGTTTCAGAATTGTTGTAGACATCTGCAACGTTGCAGCGAAGTTGGAAAAGGAGTACTTTGAAAGAGAGTAAAAGTTTTGTTAAGATAAGTGCAATGGTTTTTGTCCTCCAGATGCATGCCAAGAACTTTTTGAACACCCCTCATACAGTATTGCAGAATTATTTGTTAATATTACTCAATGCTGAAATAACCCCCTGATTTAAGCTCAAGAAATTTTTCTTTAAAGTTTCGAAAATCTCATGAAAATGAACAAAAAATTTGCTATTTTTAAAAACAGAAGATTTTGGAAGTAATTGCAAAGTACTTAACTATAAGGTTTTTTTTTTTTTCACATTCTTTTCTGCCATAACCTTTACCATTCCAGGCCTGAAAAGCTGAATTGTATTTTGTGGCAAAGCTTTTTCCAACCGTGTTCAGTCCAAAAAAAGTGAATTTTGGAACTTTTTGGTTATTTTTTGCCAAATAACTAGTGAAAGGAATTACTGCATGTTACATGCCAAATTGATCAGCATTTAATTCTGGATTTTCTGAAAATAAAATATTTGTCAAAAAAGACGACTGGTTTTGTTTTAATAGGGTTTTTACAGAGGTATATAATAAGAGAACTCATCTGACAATGCAAATAAAAAATTATTTAAAAATGTTTGCCTATTAAACCAATAGACAAAAATGATTAAAATGCATATCAATAGAAAGGCTATTTGTTTATAGTAAGAGGAAAATAAATTTTTTCTTAAATGAAGAAAATTACTCTCTTTTTCAAAAATTTTTCACAGTAATTTTTTTCTTCCAAAGTATAGGTGCCATTTTTGAATAATGCTCACACCACAGAGTTAACATCTTCTGATCAGCTCTTCTTTGCAGTTATTCTGTCTTGATCTTCTAAGAGGTTATTGATACTAGAAGTCACTATCATGTGATAGTATTAAAAATAAGAACAAAGCATTAAATATAATTTTGATGAAAGCCACTCATTTGTGAAGAATTTTCATTTGTTAATGAGAACATGCTTGGTAAATTTAGCTGTTGTGGCAAAGTTCAATTTTTGGTGTTTTCAAGAATTGAAATCCTTATTCGTTATGGAATAGGTTAATAAAATTTCCTAGTAGCTGAAAACTTATTCAAGTTCAGTAAGCAAATTAAAGTAGCTTCATAATCCATGATAATAACATCTAGTTTCTTGGATTTTCATTTGTTTCATACATGTTTGATTAGTGAAACCAAAAAGGGCATTCTATAATTGGAAAAGAAACTCAGCAGAACAATGAAATTTCCTTGGATATTAAACTTTTGCTGCTTGACTGCAATTCTAATAGTGCACCATGTTTTATACCATTCTACCTATGACTGTAAGATTGTTTCAATTTATTGATTAAAATTACTGGAAAATTACAGGAATTATTGATTAGAATCCAGAATTTTAATCAATAATTCCTGTAATTTTCCAGAATTAGTGGAAAAAAATTTGAATTAACTAAGAATTTATATTACTTTGAGATTGGGAATTTTAATTTTGCAAAGTGACAAGGACTCTATTGTTGTTTCTAAACAGGATCAGATCTGGGGGGGGGGGGGGATGTTATATGCAATTGAAATCCAGTCTCTTGGCAACTTTTTTTTTGGTCTTAACTGAGTCACTTGTCCTCCTTCTCTCTCTCTCTCTCCCCCCCCCCCTCATTTTTTCTAGATCCAGGCCTCCTTTAAATTCCACAGTAAAATATCAGTAAAACAAAAATCATTAATTTATTTGTGGAATATCCCAATAATAAGCTGCTGACACTAAAATTATGATGAATTCTAAAATGTGTTATATTTATTTATAAAAATGACTTCATTGAATAGAAGGATAAAAAAAACCTGTTACATACTTGCAGTTGAGTATACTGAATATGTAGCTAAATTATAGTGTACTGAATATGTAGCTAAGTTTGTATAACAATGGGAATAACTTTTGGAATGATGTACCATAGACATTTAATTTCATAAAGTACATAAAAATGTGTAATTTCTTAGTCTCTTGTCACTAAGTCTCAAATGCAAGTATGCAACAAATTTTTTTATCCTTCTAGGCAATGAAGTCACTTTTATAAATAAATATAACACATTTTACAATTCATCATAATTTCAGTGTTAGCAACCTATTATAGTATATTCCACAGATAAAATAATGGTTTTTGTTTTACTGATATTTTACTGTGGAATTTATACAGACACAACGTGACATGGGACTGCAAATATTTTTGTCCATTACTATAAAAAGGTTTAAGAATTTTTCATTGTAGTGTATTTTTTTTTGTAAAAATTGAAAGTGAATAAAATTAAAAACAGAATTGATAAAAATCTTTTTGTGCCATTAATACTTTGAGTCTGGCAGTGGCAATGTTAGTGAGGTCTGATTCTGCTTGTAATCTCTGATATACTGTTATTAGTGAAAAGAATTTTGAAAATTATTTCTTGTCTTTTCATTTATTGCTGGATTCAAAGGATTAATTCATTCTTACTGTGTGTAGTCATTAGATAACAATTAAATGATATAAATTCAATTTGAATAACTTTTTTCTGTATTTTTTTTTTTAGTTTTTTGCAGAGTTATTGAACAAGAATTCAACACAAAATACAACGAAGATGCCTGTGGTCCTCAGATTGCACCATTGCGCAGAGGCCGACCACCTTCATGGCTGAAAGAACTATGCATAGAAAATAACATTTCACAGAATCATCAGAATATGGCAAAATTACCGACAGGAAAATTTAGTGACTGTGTGATGTGCACAAACAGAACAACTAAAAAACGAAAACGAACAAGTTGGGTTTGTGTTGGTTGTGGTGGTATTGGACTGTGCCCTGGACATTGTTGGAATGAATACCATGCACAGAGATTTCATCTACAGAGATAGTCAGGTATGTTGTGGATATGATGTCATTTGTATATGCTTATTCACAGTATTTTCTAATTTGCACAGTTATCCAGAATGTTTATTAGTGCAGGATTTCCACAGGTCTTGAAGTCAGGAAATGACATTTACTTAATCAGAAAAATTAGGGTAATTTTATTGTCATGGAAAGTTAGAACATCTAATGAATGTCCTGAATTAAATGTTTAGAAATATACTTGATTTTGTTTTCCCTTGAAATGTAATGCAAATTTCTCCTGAGAATAACAGGTAACAAATACGTGTTTAATTTCCGATTATTCGAAATGAGTTAAAATGTACAAACTTGTATTTTGTCAAAAATGCAAAATATGATTCTGATAACTGTCATTGAAAATCCCCTTTAGTACAAACTTGTTTGTGTCCTAAATAGTTTAATACTACCACTATCTTCATAAAATTCAAAACTGAACAAATTTTATTACACAATTCTTACATGATTTTAATAGGTTATCAAGGTTACTTGCAGAGTTGGATTGTTTTAGCCTTTGGTATCTTTTTTTTTGCTTCAACAATAGGCAAAAATGGTCAGGCCACAAGAATTCAGACTCAATGAAGAGAGATCTTTGGACAATTTAACCTTTTCAATATCATACTGGCCCAAAACAGCCAAGATTTTAAATGGACTCTTCCAATCAATGCTATTCCTTCCTCTTCACTATTTCCTATCTGTAGTTTGGGCCAGTATGGTAAAGAAAGGGTTAAGCAAGTAGGAGTCACATCAAATGGAACAATTCATGCTATTTAATGCACGACCATGATTTAATATCTTATCCAATAAAAATAGTACCCATTTTATGTCAAAAGTTGCTTTTTTCAAAGACAAGAATTGAGAAAAACCATAATTGCTGGCAAAATCAGAAAATCAAACTTAAGAACCTTGCATTTACTGACTGAGCTTTCCTTATATTGTGTCAATTAGAGAAAAGCAAAATATGGGATTCTTAAAATGGGGCCTGCCAAATACCATACAAGGATTTTGGAAATTTCTACTATTATAGCTGAAAGGTAAATTGAGAATTCACAGGTGACCAACTTGTAAGGTGCTGACAATTGAGTGAGACAATTTACAAGTGATCCATATCTAAATGAGAACTAATAAAATATCTCATATTATTTCCGACCTCATCACTGGATTGGAAATTGTTTTAAGTGGTAGAATTAATTTTAAGGATATTTTGCTTGTTTAAATTGAAGAAATTATGTTGTTTATTTTGCATTTTGCAAAAAATCAGGATTTTGCTGAATTTTATGTTCATCTTTGCAAGTTAAAATATATCATTTTTGCAATATTATGAAACAAATTCAATAAATATAAATTGAACAAAAAACATTGTCAAGCCAAAAACATTATAGCCAACTTGAATTCTAATCTCTAATAAATACTTCTGTCTTTTCACAAATATTACTTTCAAAGTTGCAATCAAGTAATTCTCTGGTTACAGCTCACAAGTTTAAACTGAAGTTGCTAACACATTTTTTCTAAATTTCAAAATTCTCCCAAAAACAAAATTTCTTTTTTCATTCAAAAGATTTTGGAAGCAGTTGCACAGTAAGATAATATCCTTTTTTTCACTTTGCCCTCTTTTCGAGTTCAAACCTATTTCATTATTTCTAGAAATATTTTTTCTTTGTGTACTTTCCTTACAGTGAATTCAAACCATTAAGAGTTTTCTGCTTTTGGGCAGGTACCATATTCAAATGCAGTAAAGCACAAGAAGCTGTGACTAATAGGACACATGGGCACTTATAGCTGCATTCTGCCTGTCATTAACACCTGTGTTTACTCAGCTGGTCTGACTATATTTTTATTAATTTTTTGATTTTATTTCCATATGTCATTGTCAATCTTTTAGAGTTATGGCTACATCTTTACTAGTTTTTTCTGATGAGGAAGTCTTACAACTTTGATTATTTTTTCTAGCCCATTTTATATTTTATCTTATTAGATAACAAGTTCACAGTGTAAAAATTTAATAACAGTTTTATGTTACTGTATAATCAGAACTTAACAGTAGATTTTACACAGCATGGTCTAGTAGTTGGCTTATCAATGTATAAATAGTACATACCAGCAGTTGTATGCAGTTTTACAGCAAGAATCTCAAGTGGATGACAGCCAGGTAATCATTGGTATGGATAACCATATTTATACATAGGAAAGGTATCCATGAACTGTGTTTCATATGTGCATAATTCAACAATAAAGAACACTTGAATTGTAACACCATTTTAATGCACATCAGCATATAAACTATCTTGCAGTTAGATAACTTTCCTATGTATAAATAGAGATAGGGTTTTCCATACCAGTGTTCTGGTCTATAAATGGTAGCTTGGCATAAACTGGAAGGAGAGCTGTGTACCAATCCCCAGTGATGATGCACAGAACTGGCCAGGTTTAGCACCTAATGTCCGATATCATGATGCAGACCATTAGTATCTTTCAAAAGAGATATTCTCTTTTGGAAGGGAACAGAAGGAGAGGGCTGCCAGTTTAGTGTGGCCTACTAATCTGATCATCTACAGCCACTTTTTTCTTTTTTTCAACCCTGCTGAGGAGTGATCAACTTCACAGGGATTATGGATGATGGACAGCTATTTTATGGATTTGAGCTTGATTATGGATCCTGGAGTTATGACACTGGTGGTCCTCTGTTGAGGGAGAATCTGCAGTGTGTTTTCTGTTTGCTTGTGGGCTTTGTGTTGCCAGCCCTAAGTGAACAGAGGCACAGGATACTTAAATCAGCTGGTGGATAATCCTGATCAGAGGCCATCACAGGTACCTGAACCCTCACTTAGCTAGTTTGGCATCGTCAATCCTAAAGTGGAGTAATATGTCTCAGGCAGGTCTTATGGTTCTTGAAAAGATGGTCCCTGAAGTTCCTACCAGTATCGGTGACTGGTAGGAACTTCTAGGTAGGACTAGGAGTAACAGGTTTTTGCCCCATGCCTGCAATCAAGGGGCTGTTTGATATTGTTGGCCCTACCTATCTCAATGAACCTAGTTCCCTTAAAATTCTACTAATCATTTTCTCTCTGCAGGTATGTGGAACATGAGGACTTTACATAGAGATTATTCTCTTGATGTTCTCACGCAGGAATTCCAGCATTGTAACTTAGATATTTACTTGATTTTAGACTTGCAAGAGATCATCAGATGGACAGGTAAAGGTGAGTTACTTAAAAATAACTTTACATTTCTCTTTTCAGGCAGGGAGGATGGAAAGCATCTCCAAAGTGTAAGTTTGCTTCTCAGCAGAATGCCAATGATGCTGTTCTAGGATATGACTGCATTAATAAAAGATTTCTTACAGCAAAATTTAAAACAAAAATTCATTTGTTATGCCCCCACAGAGGACTCTGATGAGAATAAGAAGAATAAGTTTTACAACCAGCTTCAGGATATTTTGAATTCTGCGAAGAAAGGAGATATTTCTCTTGTGCTAGGTGACTTCAATGTTAAAGTTGGTACTGTCTCTAACCTTGGGTAGGAGTTTTAGGTCCGTTTGGCATTGGTAGTTCCATTGCAATGGAGAACATCTATGGGTAAGTAAACTTAATGGTTTATGAATAACTAACACATTACTACAAACACCATTGCATTTATAAATATACATGGATTTCACCTGATGGGTTGTAAGGGAATATGATATATTATATTTTAATTAACAGCAAATGGGCTAGTTCAGTTAGGAATACCAGATCATACAGGGGAGCTGAAATTGGGTCTGACCATTACTTGGTCAAAAGTGTCTTCAGCTGAAGTTTAACCCTTCCAGTGTCCAGGTCATCTGTATATGTTTGGAGAATCTGAATTGAGAGGCCAAGGACGTATGTATACGTTTATAGTACAACAAAAAAATATCGTATTTTTGAAAATAAAAATTACCATTGTACTTTTTTTATATATATATAACTTATAAAAATATATAATTCAGGCTTCAAAAATAATATTTTGTTTTTTAATCTGATGCATATTTTATTAAACTACAATATAAATAATTTTATAAAGCCATCTGATTGCCATTTCTTAGAAGCACTAAACGGTATTGCCGATTTGCTTTCTAACATTCCTATTTGCTGAAGCAACCTTCTGATTTAAACTCACAAGTTTGATTTGAACTATTATTCAACAAATTTTTCCTTAAATTTTCCAAAAGCTCCTAAAAATAACAACAATAAAAAAACTTCTATTTTTAAAAAACAATAGATTTTTGGAAGTAATTACAAATTACATACCGCAATTTTTTTTTTCTGCTTCACACTCTTTTCTGTCATAAACCTATTTCAGTATTCCCAAGTTATTTTATCATTTTTCTCAGCATCCTTCAAATCAAAACTGAAAGTAAACACATCCTTCTTAGAAATTCTGGTTGCACCTGCATTTAATCAGTTATGCTTCACTGAGTCAAACAAGACACAGATGGCTGACACATGATATCTCCGTTCTGTGTGCTATAAGTGTTTCTTACAGTTTTGGTGCAGCATATTGGATACTCTTTGTAAAGTTAGTATTTTTTTATATTTGAACCTTATTTAGTTTTCATTTCAGTAGATTTATTTTTGGAAATTAGTAATCTTTTGGCTGATAGATAAGTATTGATTTTTTCATAGTTATGTTATATCATATGGCCGGCCTACAACTTGTTGCTGTGAATATTTTAATATCGCATTAGGATATATGTTAATTTTTATTTTATTATTTATTACTTTTCCAGTAAAACTTTGATCTAGTATCATTTTCTGAAAATAAATGAAGTCTTGGATATGGAAGCAAATTAATTTCTGTAGATTTACTTCCGTTAGCGATTTTTTCGATCTTTTGATCAGCTGATCGATCAATCTTTACGAGTTATGCTAGATCGGAGGCCGGCTTTAAAATTGTTGGGGATATTTTATTTAACATCCCATTAGGTTATATGTAATTTTTATTTCATTATTTCTTGTTTTTTTAGTAAAAGAACTTTGAGCTTGTACCATTTTCTGAAAATGAATATTTTGGATACGGCAGCAAAATAGACTTCCTTGCTATGGAAATCAGCAATCATGTGGGAGGGCAATTTCGGGAAGGGCTGGTGCTTTGGTGCACAAACCCTTCTGCACTTAGCCAAGATCGCCAAAATTCAACACCCAAAGAAAAAAAATTAATAATATTTAGAAAAAAAGCAGCCAAGAAAGTTTTTTTCTATTTCATGACCAGTTCAGAAAATCCTGTGAATGTCAGAAGTTCAAGTCACATTGTATAACACTGGCCATGTTTAAAATTTATGATACTGAAAAGAATCATTAAAATAAATGAAAATCATATTTCTGGTTGAATATTATATTATTCGGGAGGAAATTCCTTTCGATAAATATATAATTTAACTATATTTATTCATCAGGTTTTCCAAAATAAAGCCTTAATTGTATAGAGCAATCTTTTTTTTTTCATCATATCACATTGAAAAAGGCTTATTAAAATCAATATACTTGGAAATTTATTTATATTATTTATTTTTATAAAATTCGTAATTAAATTCTGTTTAATTTGATATATAACATGACCTATTTCTGTTGATTAGTTATTTAAAAAAAAAATTCAAATGTTGACTTGTTTATTTGACTTGGCACAATTGGCTAAAAGCCTGGAATTTTCCCAAAGTATGGTACCAAGAAAAAAATTACAAAATGAGAAAAAGATTTACTTAAAACCAAAAAAGTATTTTTTTTTGTTATTCAGAAATATATAGTCATTCTATTCATGTGCATTGCAATCATTTCTGTCTATTAGTTTTTTTAAATAAATTTTTATTTGTGTTGCCAGATGCATTTTTTTACTACGACTCTAAAAAAGTCCTATTAAAATAAAACATATAACTTTTTTGTTAAATACTTGATTTTCGGAAAATCCAGAATTAAATGCTGATTAATTTTGTATACAACATGCTATAATTCCTTTCATAAGTTATTTGGCAAAAAAAAGTTCTAAAGTTAAAGTTTTTTGACTTAGCATAGGCAAAAAATAGCTTGGCCCCTGGATGGAAACCTGTTTTTCAGCCTGGACACTGGAAGGGTTAAGAAATGTGCTAAGATTTAAAAAAAAATTAGATAACACTGAATGCCTGAAAGATCCAGGTAGCCAAAACATACCATGATAGGTTACTTAGTCATTATGACAATCATGGTTTGCTTACTTCTGAAGTTGAGAAAAAATGGGATCAGTTTAAGCAGTGTTTTTTTTTTTTGAAACCAACAGTTCTTTTCTTGTGGGGATAAAAGGGAACAGAGGAGATAAAATTATTTGAGTGATAAGGCTATGGAACTTATTTCTGAAAGAAGGAATGCAGGATTAATATGAATTAACACCCTACTAATCCTAACAGAAGGCATTACAACTAGCTTATTAAACGTGTAAATAAAAATAAAATAAATAAATACCCCCTCAAGCAGCTGCTTGCCACAGAGGTCTGACAGGAGCCTGTCAGTTTATATGCCACAGTAGAAGGTCTGAGAGGATGGCAGGACCTCAGCAGAAAAACGACACAAACAGCCATGCCTTACCCGGGGCTCGAACCCAGGTCCCGTAGATCAGTAGCTAAGCGTGCTAACCACTCGGCCATGGGACGGCTAAAGGATCAGTTAACAGCTGATAAGAATCTTTGGCTTGATAGCTTGGCTGATAAAACAGAGGAAGTAGTTAGCACAACAGCAGAGAGCTGTACCAGATGATTAATGTTTTGTGTGTCAGAAAATGTACAGGTATACAGGAATTGAAGGATAAACAAGGTAAGGTTGCAGCAGGTGAGGATTCTGTCATGGCTAGATGGGCTGAACACCAGTGATGTTGGGTTGTTTTACCTCTGAGCGGCACTTTTTTTGCACACAACGGGCTAAATGACCCCGAAGGCTCAGAGAAGGTTGGGGGAGGAGACCACTGGAACAGCTGTTGGGAGACAGATGGTAACCTCCCATCAAGGCCATCAAAGCATGTTCTTTAACGTGCACAGGGTATAGCTCTCCCACACACAGTGCCACAGCTTTAATCTCCCATCCAATGGATGGTGGCCTTTTCAAGACCATTGGTGTCCTCTACTGACCGTGGGCAGGACGGGGAGTTATGTGGAGATAAATCCCAACGCTGACCAAGCTGGGACTTGAACCTGGGAACTGCAGATTACGAGTCTGGCACGCTACTGACTGAGCCTCCTCCGCCCCTTTTAGTGATGTTCTAAACAATGTGGTTAGTTCTACTCCCATTGTTTGTAATGAGGATGGATGCATTACTGGCTTTAATGATGGCTCTATATCACAATTCTGAAGTCACTTCGGCTATTTCTAAATTAAAACTGCATAAATCCCCAGGGATAGATGAATCATCACTGAGATGCTTAGAGCTGGGAACATTTGTGTTGTCACATGAAATTTTGAATATTTTTTATGATAAAGGTATTGTTCCTAAGAATTTTATGAGTGCTGTCATTGTTCCAATTTTTAAAAAGGGTGATCACAGTTCTTTTGGTAATTATAGGATAATTAGTTTACTTTCTGTTCCAGGTAAATAATTATACTTATAGATAATAAAACATAGGTGAATGATTATACTTAATAGAATTAAGAATTTGGTTGATGGACAACTGTGTGATGAACAGTGTGCATTCAGAAGTGGTAGGGGGTGATTTGATCAAATATTTTCCCTTAGGCAGATTCTTTGGAAATGTTTAGAGTTTTTAGAAACCAGTGATTACTAGCTTTATAGATTTAAAAAAGCCTTTTTACTCTGTTGATTGATATAATTTGTAGTAGATTGTTAGATCATATGGAATACTTGATAAGTTAGTTAATGTAATGAAAGCTCTTTATAATAACACTGAGTAATGTGTGAGAGTTTGTACTGCTTACAGTGATTGGGTTAGCATTGCTAGTGGAGTTAGACAAAGGCGTATTTTGTCTCTTTTCTCTTTTGTTTGGTTATTGATTATATGTCATGCAAAATTATTTGCAAAGGAAAGATTTTGGTGTTCAGCAGGGGTGCTCAAGCTTTTAGAAGTCAGCTAATTTGAAAATTCAATACATGTCATGGGCCATACAATAGACAAGTCTTATATACTGCTTTTAGGCTTGAATTCAAAAGCAACACCTAATGGAAAATTTGTTTAGTAAAAAAACTATAAATCCATGCACTTTACTCTAATGTGATTCTTTTAATTTTTCGACTTGAAAATGTTTCCCTTGAGAGTTGTTTCTGAATTTGACTCCATGTAATAACTTTGTTTTGCAAACCTAGGGGTTGTTTAAAAGAACGAAACCAACTGCATTATGCAAATTTTATTACAGTACGATAGCAATAAAAGATTAACCCTCTCAGCCATGAATTTTTAATATGAAAATAAATTTTTTTTGATCATCAATAATTGAATGTAAGACATACAAGGACTCCCCTACTAAGTTTGAGCGGGTTTCCGCCATAGGTTTAGAAACTAGGAAATCGTGGCAAATGCCACCATCAGGTCTTAGAGATAAAAATGGAAGCATATTTTTTATTCATTTTAAATAATGTTTTTATACAAAGATCTTATAAAATTATTTCGTGTGAAAATTTTTGAAACAATTTTTAGATTTCGATTTTAGATCGGTACTTACCAAACATGGTGTTCAGGTTATTAGTATTCATCTTGAATAGCAGAACAATACAGGTCACTCAGATATGTAAACACTCACTTCTTGTTGAACCATGTCATGAAATGTGATTCACATACTTTATAGAGGTGACATCTAGTGCTTTATGGTGAAACTAGATACTCAGCCAGTAGTTAGAACTCTTTATATATTAAGGTGGCAAATGCCACCGGCAGGGCCGAAAGGGTTAAGTTAATGAGAAAACTTAATGTTTATTTTTTACTAATAATTCAATATCAGGAACTATTTCTGTGGTAGCTAATCAGAGGCAGTGCTCCAGGTGACAATCAGTAATTATTGTCCTTAATTTTGATTTGGTGTGCTTCATTCTGGAAAACATCTCTTCACATAAATACGTGCTTCCAAAGAGAGAGAAGATTCTTGCCGCATACATTCTTAAAGTGACAGATTTTCCCTTTTCTACATATTTTTGGTAAAATTCTTCATCTTGTTCACATGCCACAATTAAGAATCTGTATGGACATGGTTTGAGCACCCGTCATCTAGAGATTTCAAAATTTCTGATTTGAATTATGCATATGATTTGGACCTGTTGGTTAATGATGTTGATGAGATTAATTCTTTCATCAAGGCTGTTAATGAGACTTAATAGAGTAGGTTTGGTGATAAACAGAGAAAAAACTAAATTGATTAAAATTGGTCAGGCAGATGGTTCTTCAGTTGCTTTGAATGCTTGCACTCTTGAGCAAGTATCTCAGTTTAATTATCTTGGGAGCTACACAACTATATGTATGTGCATACATACATACATACATACATACATATATATGTACGTATATATACCTACATATATACGACCTTTTCTCATCAGCTGGCCAGATAAGGATTTTGCAGAGAGCCGCGAGCCAGAACCTTACTTATTGCATTAAATAACCTCCCTCCCCATGTTCAGTGCCCTGAGTACACAATATGCTTCAACAATGAAATATTTTCACATACCTATTTATTTCAAAAAGGAATGTAAACATTTTTTAATTTTAATGAAAAAAACTTATTTTTAATTAAAATTAGGATTGAATATAAAAGAAATTGAAAGTAAACAATATAATTAGGTAAAAATGAAACATATTTTAATGGGAATTAACATTGACTCCACATACAAATATCATTAAATAAGCTGCATTAGAAACATCGTACTTTCATCAAAAGCCAAAGAAAAATGTTCAAATTTCAATGCGAGCTCTGTAAAGGTATTTTCTATGTTGGCAGCAAGTTCATTGATGCACCTGATTACGATTCTGTAGGATAAACTTATAATTTTTTCTCTGGACAAAACATACCAAAAACTGTTTTCATGCATTCCTTTACAAGTTTCATCAAAATAATATTTGTAAAATAATTTTTGTAATATTTTACAGTTTTCTCACTAATAACAAAACTTGCACATACAGTAGCATTGGAGTTTTTGAGTTAAATAAATGCTTTTGCATGCTTAATGCAGCCATAAGTTTCTCAGATGTTTCTTTTCTATTTTGGCCATGATAACTTTCATAATTAGAATGTGTAGTGATGCAGTGTCTTATTTGAGTGAGAGCTGAGCTCTTTAATTGAGAAACGAACAGTACATTCTGAAAACTTGATGTACCCCTATGCACATGCCTGTCATATGGGTCGATATAAATTAAATTTGGACTAATAAAGAACACTTTCAAAAAACAGCGTAAAGGCAAATTGGGAAAGAAAGAAAAATTGGTATTCCACAAAGGACCTGAAGAATAAGTGAAAAACTCTAATAATTTGTGTGGTAATATTCGTGGGCCACTTGAAAAGTGTCACAGGCCAGATATGGCCTGTGAGCCACAGTTGCCAATGGCTAATCTAAAGAGACAGTATTTAATGCCTCGAACTTTTTTATTTAATTGATCCAACTAAACAAACTCCATGGCTCTGTTGTGCCCAGTTTTTTTTTTTTGATTGTTTGAGAACACCTTGTAAAATTAAATTTAGAAGTTGTAATTATTTTCTTCAAGTTTTGTTAATTCTGCAGAAAATTGTTTAGAGCAAGCATATCAGCATCATCTGTGTTAAATGTTTTTAACTTCAATAATTCTTTAAATAGTATAAGATACTGTTGAAAAAATAAGAGTTAGAGATATTTGAGTGAGATCTTGAATTTCATCTTTAGTGACATTTCATATAACCTTCACTGTGCAATAAAAGAAACTGTTTAAAAAAGAAATTCTAAATTTAAAATATTTAATATATGTGTTTGTATGGTATTGAAAAAGCAGCTTTTCAAATTAATAAGCATAAATAAACAAGTAAAAAAATTCGTTTGCACTGAATATAATTGAAAAAGTTCCCAGAAAGATTCCAGTTTTGTAGTGGGAAAAGTCAGGGTTAATTACTTTAGAATACAGTTTTATGATTCATACATGCAGATGGATAGACACCTCATGCAACCAGAAGTAATTAAGTCCTTCAGACATGTTTGTCCTGAGCTACGGCTACTCATTTGGCTAGCAAGGTCCAGCTTGACATTATTGTGTGCCCATTGCATCCTAAGTCTCCACTTTTTCATGAAGCCTTTAGCCACATTGTTTATAATCGTATTCACCAATCTATAGTTATGTATATGGGCACTAAACCAATGCAGTGTCTCTCAGCACAATATGCAACTCATATGAGGTTGCTGATTTTTTTTTACCTAACCTCATTACTTACAAGTTCAAATCGCTAATACCCAAGATACTGCTTGACCCTTCCAGTGTTCAGGTTTCCATCCAGGGGCCCAGCTATTTTCTAACTATACTAAGCCCCCCCCCCCCCCCAAAAAAAAAAAAAAAAAAACACTTTAGAACTTTTTTGCCAAATAACTTATGAAAGGAATTATAGCATGTTGTATACAAAATTAATCAGCATTTAATTCTGGATTTTCCGAAAATCAAGTATTTAACAAAAAAGTTATATGTTTTATTTTAATAGGACTTTTTTAGAGTCGTAGTAAAAAAATGCATCTGGCAACACAAATAAAAATTTATTTAAAAAAACTAATAGACAAAAATTATTGTAATGCACATGAATAGAATGACTATATATTTCTGAATAACAAAAAAAATACTTTTTTGGTTTTAAGTAAATCTTTTTCTTATTTTGTAATTTTTTTCTCGGTACCATACTTTGGGAAAATTTCAGGCTTTTAGCCAATTGTGCCAAGTCAAATAAACAAGTCAACTTTTGAATTTTTTTTTTAAATAACCAATCAACAGAAATAGGTCATGTTATATATCAAATTAAACAGAATTTATTTACGAATTTTATAAAAATAAATAATATAAATAAATTTCCAAGTATATTGATTTTAATAAGCCTTTTTCAATGTGATATGATGAAAAAAAAAAGATTGCTCTATACAATTAAGGCTTTATTTTGGAAAACCTGATGAATAAATATAGTTAAATTATATATTTATCGAAAGGAATTTCCTCCCGAATAATATAATATTCAACCAGAAATATGATTTTCATTTATTTTAATGATTCTTTTCAGTATCATAAATTTTAAACATGGCCAGTGTTATACAATGTGACTTGAACTTCTGACATTCACAGGATTTTCTGAACTGGTCATGAAATAGAAAAAAATTCTTTTCTTGGCTGCTTTTTTTCTAAATATTATTAATTTTTTTCTTTGGGTGTTGAATTTTGGCGATCTTGGCTAAGTGCAGAAGGGTTTGTGCACCAAAGCACCAGCCCTTCCCGAAATTGCCCTCCCACATAATTGCTGATTTCCATAGCAAGGAAGTCTATTTTGCTGCCGTATCCAAAATATTCATTTTCAGAAAACGGTACAAGCTCAAAGTTTTTTACTAAAAAAACAAATAATGAAATAAAAATTACATATAACCTAATGGGATGTTAAATAAAATATCCCCAACAATTTTAAAGCCGGCCTCCGATCTAGCATAACTCGTAAAGATTGATCGATCAGCTGATCAAAAGATCGAAAAATCTCTAACGGAAGTAAATCTACAGAAATTAATTTGCTTCCATATCCAAGACTTCATTTATTTTCAGAAAATGATACTAGATCAAAGTTTTACTGGAAAAGTAATAAATAATAAAATAAAAATTAACATATATCCTAATGCGATATTAAAATATTCACAGCAACAAGTTATAGGCCGGCCATACGATATAACATAACTATGAAAAAATCAATACTTATCTATCAGCCAAAAGATAATTTCCGAAAATAAATCCACTGAAATGAAAACTAAATAAGGTTTAAATATAAAAAAATACTAACTTTACAAAGAGTATCCAATATGCTGCACCAAAACTGTAAGAAACACTTATAGCACACAGAATGGAGATATCATGTGTCAGCCATCTGTGTCTTGTTTGACTCAGTGAAGCATAACTGATTAAATGCAGGTGCAACCAGAATTTCTAAGAAGGATGTGTTTACTTTCAGTTTTGATTTGAAGGATGCTGAGAAAAATGATAAAAATAACTTGGGAATACTGAAATAGGTTTATGACAGAAAAGAGTGTGAAGCAGAAAAAAAAAATTGCGGTACGTAATTTGTAATTACTTCCAAAAATCTATTGTTTTTAAAAATAGAAGTTTTTTTATTGTTGTTATTTTTAGGAGCTTTTGGAAAATTTAAGGAAAATTTTGTTGAATAATAGTTCAAATCAAACTTGTGAGCTTAAATCAGAAGGTTGCTTCAGCAAATAGGAATGTTAGCAAGCAAATCGGCAATACCGTTTAGTGCTTCTAAGAAATGGCAATCAGATGGCTTTATAAAATTATTTATATTGTAGTTTAATAAAATATGCATCAGATTAAAAAACAAAATATTATTTTTGAAGCCTGAATTATATATTTTTATAAGTTATATATTAAAAAAAGTACAATGGTAATTTTTATTTTTAAAATATCGATATTTTTTGTTGTACTATAAATGTATACATGCGTCCTTGGCCTCTCAATTCAGATTCTCCGAACGTATACAGGGAACGTGGACACTGGGAGGGTTAAGCATCTAGAATTAAAGGCATTATGTTTCCTGTTACCTTGCTTATTATAGGGTCCAAATACGGTTCAGTTGATTTTTATTTTACTGAAAAAGTTAAAAATTAACTTGACCATAAATGCATTCATTCCCAAATATCTTTATCATTTAAGAGTTATTGTGATTATATTAAAAAAAAAACTCATTGACATTCCTACTAAGTAGTAATCCTACACCTGACATGCTTTCCCATTATTACAATCAAGAAATAGTATTCTAATATTTTTATTATATCTTGTTCACATCGTGTCTTGCAAGCCCAGATCGCGCAGCTTATACCTCATAAATTCTTGTAGATAGCATTGAGAAAGTAAGCTTATTGAAAAATATAGTCATGGATATTTCTTGTCATATGTTTTTACTGAGATCTTGCTTTCTTCATAAACCTCTGTCATATTAGACAGGCTCCTGTCAGACATCTGTGGCAAGCAGCTACTTGAAGAGTAAGTTTTTAAACCCTCTCCATCTGTATGATGAAAGACTTTATAATTCCACTCCTAAGGCAAATACCTGTTCTTCTACTGTTCTAAGCCATCAATGCTGGTAAGAACACCAGAAATCCTACTGGGCCCTTTTGTACACCAGAAAAACATGCTTTTCTGAGACATATTGCTCCAGTTTTGGAGCAATGATCTGCCCAAAGCAGGGATTCAAGTAATTGTCATAGCTCAACTGATACAAGATATCCTTTACATCCTTTTACTAGATGGGGTAACTTGCAAAGTAGATGGAAAACCTATCAGTGCAGCAAATAAAAATCCATTAATTATGACCAAGATCATAATTAATTAATAGATTCTGAAAAAAATTCATCGCCGACACTGCGGGAATCGAACCCGCATCTCTTCAGATTCATGCCAGAGTGCACTACCATTGTACCAAGCAACGAACAATGGAATTTTTCAGAATAAGACCTTATAAATCTTCTTCACTGAGACGTGGCTGAGACAGTGCCATCTATACTCAAGGAGATGCAACTTTTTCAGTCGTTGCTATTGATTATCAGATGTTAATGAGAAGGTCGCTAACTCTAAAGCCTTAATATATAATACAATGGATTTAGATGGTCATCATCAAGACTTCGTGAAACTGGCCACTGCTCTGCAGGGCGAAAAAAAAATAGCAATTAGGTGACCAAATAAATTGGCTAAAGTGACTGACAGCCCTCAATTCTTTTCAGAAGAGATATCTTCTTGAAAGATGCTAATGGTCTACACCATGTTCAAGTGGACTCAGGCTTTATGTGCTATACGTAGCCTGTTCCCAGTACATCTCAAGGGAATGGTGCATTGCATAATGTTGAAAAAGACCAATTAAGAAAAAAATAGCTGAATTGAGGCCTGGAAGAGTTCCATATTGATATTAAATTCAAATGGTTAAAATAAAGTCAGTATAGTGGAAAATATATATTAGTTTCTTGTAGTAAGTCTGCTGTTCATTGATGTTCTGATGTTGTCCCTTCTCTGATCTAAGTAATAGATTATGTAATGAAAATTGTCATGGTATGCAACAACTGTCTTCATTAGCCCATCAGCCATTATTGTGTTAATATTGCTATAATGTAGTTAGATGTTAATGGCAGTTTTATTTCTCTATGTAAATTGTCTTTGTGAGATTAGTTAAAAAGATTTTAACATTCAACAGTGAAATTGAATGAAGCAAAATTTCAGATAATTGTGGTGTAAATTAACATTAAAATAATTGTAACAATCATTTATCATTTTATTGCTTAGATATGACTAAAACTGAAAGAGTATAATGAATATTGTGTATGAATAAATATGCAACCTGCAAAAACGAAAAAACCACATATACATTTAATATTTTAACCCTTATTGTGTGATAATCAGAATTCTCTAACAGATGAATTATTGCCAGAGTGCATAACTAGACTTCTTGATCCAAGAGAGAATACTGTAAAGGTCTAAAATCTTATTATGAATGTGCTATATTAAAGTTTGACCTGTGAACTTTTTTAGGAAGAATGAAATTCAAGTTCTGAAATTAATTGGCTGAGAGAATTCCATTACAAACTGTGATTGATTAATCTATATTAGAAAACAGTATCTTAGAATTATATTCAGTATTCATTGAATTATGACCATTCCACTCCATGTTTTGTCAATGAGAAGTTAATTTCAAAGATCTGTCAACTTCGGAAATAAGTGTTTTATGAAAAAATGTGGCTGAAGATTTAAATTATCTTTTCATCATAGATCTCAATTAAACCTATTTAAATCTCGATTTTCAATAATATTCTTTCAGTATTTAAACAGATATGGAGGATTAAACATTTTAGAACACCAATGTTGTGTCCTAAGAAATTGAGAAAAAAATAAATTGTTATTGAAGGAATTATGTACACATGCAAAATATGTAGTTATTTATGAAATAGTTTAAAATGATACTTCTTATTTCATTTTTAATTAACTATAAAGGAAAATTCTTTTGTCCAGTATTGCTGTTGTTAAGTGTTCATATTTCCATAACTTGTTAAGTACTGAAGGACTAGTTGAAAATCGATATTTGGATATAATGGATTCAGATCTTTAATTAACCTTTAGTCACATTTTCCCATAAAACGTTTATTTTACAAGTTATACAGCTTCATAGTTAGCATCTCATTGACATAACATACATGGGGTGGAGTGGTCATAATTCTGTGATCACTCTGGTATGTTTTAATATAAATGTTAGCTGACACTTGCCATTTTCAGTTGTAGTTTAGCAACCTGTGATGATTCAAGATGATTGCTTCATGATTAGATGATTTTATTTATTTTTGAAAATGAGCATCTGAACAATAATACATCATCTATTAAGATACCCATTTTAGTTTTTGCAAATGTTTTTGCTTAATTTGAAATCTCTACTTGCATTTCAGTTAACAAAATTATTCTCTTCTATAAATTGAAAATAGTTTTGATTTCATCTTATGACATATAAGTTATTTCATTATGCTGTATGGATATATGTAACATCCTTAATTCATTAGCTCATTTTGCTTTTATATTAAATGCTTTTCGTGTTTGATCTTATATTATGGTAAAACAACTTTTGCATAGATTTAATGTAGTGGAATAAAAGCAATTATTATTTCAGCATCATACTAGGAAGTATAATAATTTTCTATAGTATAATATCCTGTGGAATATATTTCTTGTGCATATTGGTATCATTTTAACATAAGTTCAAATGAAAAGTGGACCTATATCTGGGCAATGGATTGAGTGATCTTTGTGACTTCACGTAGGGAAATGGGTATGCATAGAAGGAACTCATCAAAACCATAATCAGTTACAAGTGTTGGTTGGACATGAAAGGTATTGTGTGAATTCTAGACAAACCTCGCATGGAAGCATCCAAAGTTGAACAATGTGCAGTACTGACATTTCAATTTGCCTATCAGGGTCACTGTTGATTGAGTTTCTGAACCGTGTTAACACCATCAACTTGCAATAATATTATGAAACTTCGGGCATTTGAAGACAAGTAAGTAGTAAAGTTGAAGTGCCCAGGACTTTTGAGTAAGAAGCTTGTTTTGTAGGAGGACAACATCTGCTCACACACTGCCCAAGTAATATAGGGTGTTTCAAAAAGGACACAATCCTAAATATAAGAGAGTAGAACTTACACACATGTACATTTTATGCCATAATATTAGTCAGTTGGTATTACTGTACTCAAAGTTAATAGCCTTTAGCAGTTGAAATGACTTTGTCATTCAATTCAATGACTTTGTCATTTCAACTGCTAAAGCACTAATCTCACTCAAGCATTCATTCTTTTGTGTTGTGTCAGCTATGTCGTTTTCCAAAAACGAACATGAATGTGTTGTTGAGACTTGTCTGTACAAATCTTACAAACGTATGAGAGAGGAGTTTGAGTTGAAGTTTCCTCAGTCTGCAGTTCCCAACAAGTTGACAATATCTCGTTTGATTGATAATTTTTGTGACACTGGGTCTGTACAGGATCGAAAGCGCCCAGGCCAACCATCACTGTTAACTGACGAAGTTCTTGATGATGTGTCTCAGCGTTTAACTCGCTCACCCAGAAAATCTCTTAGAAAGTTATCTTCACAGGTTGGACTGTCACCAGCTACTGTTTTTAGGGCTACAAAGAAGTTAAAATTTCATGCCTACCACATTGGTGTTGTTCATGAAATGAAAGAACCAGATCATGAAAAATGTTTATGGTACTGTCGATGGTTTTGTTCTTTTGTTGATGAAAATGGAATTGAGGTGTTGGACCGTGTTTATTTCAGTGATGAGGCTTGGTTTCACTTGGATGGGTATGTGAACAGTCAAAACAGTCGAATATGGAGCAGTGAAAATCCTCACACTTTTCACGAACGACCATTACACGCATGGAAAATTGGTGTTTGGTGTGTAATTTCCCGTCGTCGTGTGATGAGGTCTTTATTTTTTGACTCAACTGTAACCGGTGAAGTTTATCGTGACCTCATCCAGCAGGTTTATTGCACTATTGGATGTGAATGAATGAGAGTGTTAATTTCAACAAGATGGTGTGACTGCCCATACTGCAAATGAGACAATGGTCATGTTGCAGGAATTCTTTGGTGATCATTTGATTTCAAAAAATTTGTGGCCCCTAAGAACCCCAGATCGTACTCCTCCAGATTTTTTCCTTTGGAGATATCTCAAATGTGTAGTATTTCAAAACAATCCTCATAAACTTGAGGCTAACATTGAAAGAGAGATTTTAAACATAAGAAAGCAAACATTACGAAAGGTGGCTGCAAATGTCATGAAACTGGTACAAACCTGCATGCAGGTTGCAGGAAATCACTTTCAACATCCTTTGTAAAGGTATATATATGTCTAGTTTGCATCTTTCGAAATTTGTGTCTTTTGCCAAGTTTAAATAGAAAAATACAATAGAGGGTTGTGTCCTTTTTGAAACACCCTGTAGTAATGGTATGATTAGAAATGCCTGTTTTAGGATTGTTAACTGCCCTTCTGAAATAATGTCCTTCCAACTTTCTTGGGGCAAAAATGTCTTCTCTTTCAGGAAAAAATCATGGGCAAAAGAAAATTTTGCAGGTACTAAGTTCTAGTGCACACATAGAATTTAATTACAGTAAACCCCTTCTAGTGTGGATACAGTTAATCTGGATGTCAGCTAATCCATATTGATCGACAGACAGACATTATTGCTCAAAACATGTTTCGTTTGGAGTAATCAGTAGTGTTGTTAACTATGTGACATATGAACATTATTGCTTATAACTCATAATTTGTGTTGTTATTTAATTAAGTTAAAGTATTTGTTTTAATTAATGGTCCTGAGCAGTTAAAAAGTGGTATGCTGAAGAATTTGGTATAGATTTAAGATTGAGTGCCATTATTTCTGAACCACCTTTGAATATTTTTGAGTGATCTGTTGATGAATAAATGTACTATCCTTTTTTTTTTTAAATAAGGACCCAAAAGTGCAATATCAGTTTTTTTTTATTGTTTTTTTTTAGATAAAGACTAATTTTAGTGTATGAGATAGAAACTCAATATTATAAAAAAGAAAAAGTGACTCTAACATTTGCATACATATTCAATACATGCTTATTTATATGGTCAGTAATATATATTTTTTCATTTATCCATCTTTTGCAAAGCTTTCCATCTTTTGTGGCCATTTTTTATCCGTACTCTTCCTTCTCCCAATTCATCCGGATTAACAGAGGTTTACTATATATACAATATGAAATACTTCTTGTGCATGCATGCTAGCTGAGTCAGATAGGTATCTCAGAGTATGTTTATTTCGCACAAATGTTTGGTACAACTGCATCATATGTGAACATGCTTTTCGATTTGTAAAAAAAAAGTAGTAATATAGATAGGCAACTCCCATCTACTCCATGGTTGTAATGAAATGATCACAGTGCCTCTTTCAGTCAGGACCTGAACTTCCAATGAGCCATCCACCATTACCTGTTTAGTACAACTAAGCTTAAACCTTATAGTGCCACAACATGTAAAATATGGTTCACGAATATGGCCATAAACAGTAAATTCTGTTATTAGTACCATAAAATGGACATTTCAGAGCTCCTAAATAATGCTAATTTTTTAAATTTATTCCCCAACTTGATGCTTCAGAAAATAAAAAGTCTTTTCTCTTGCTCAAACTGATATTAGCATGGAGCAGGACATGGCATCGCCTTGGGCTGAGTTTACTTTCTTCCCACTCCCCCACTAACTGACAGAAAACTCCAGTGAGTTGTTTACTAAAAATATGTCCATCAGTGTTCTCAATAAAATGAAGTCAGATGCCATGATAACATCCATTTTATTGGAGGATTTCAGTGATTTGCACATAAATACAGCCATAACTAATATACATGTTTCAAAATGACAGATGGGGTTTTGAATCATTTTAGTATATTTCACAATAAAAAAATTTTAATATTTCTAAATTATTTTTAGCTTTTATTGAATATAATTTACAAAAGGATATTGATCAGCAAACATTTGGTTTTGATATGAAACTTCTGTTGTGTGTTAGCTCTGCAGATTTATACTTTGTGAATGCAATGTAAATACTTGATTCCCCCCCCCCCTTTTTTTTTTCCTTATGTAATAAAATTTAGAGTTTAAAAGATAAATAATTGTTCACCAAATACTGTAATGGATATTATATATCAAGTTGAACTGGAAAATTGTGGATTTTTTTGTAAAATATATCATTGAATCTCATAGTGATTCAGATGAATTGTGACGTTTTTGTGATTCAGAAGTGGAATATTGATTCCACTACTTCCAGAATCATTTATATTGCTTCTCGAATATATACTGCAATTAGAAAGATAAATTATTTGAAACTTGTCTGAAAATTAAATCATTAGTATATGTGGCTTAAAATGGTAGCTACTTTAGAAGACACCTGATTATGACATAATGAAAATTTTAATTTTTAAATGATTGCACAGTACTAGTTTTAATTAAATTGAAATAATTTGATAACTAGCATTCAGAATTTGTAATTTTTCAGTTAAGTTTTTGCCATTGTCATAAAAGTTCAAGTTTTCTGTAACAGTCAGTATATAACGCAATGATTTGGAAGGGTTCAATATCAATTTCAGTGGTTAAAATAGACTATATTTGCTTTAAAATATTTAAGTTTAATTTTTTCACAGCTCTTCATGTTTAGTTATACAATAGTCTACCAAAATATTATAAATTTTCCATGTTATGTCAATAGGAATCTAACTTCGAAGTTCTGTAATTTCTAAACTATACATTTAATAGGAAAATGTGGCTGAAGTTAAAGTTCATAATCAAATATATTTAAATCTCGATTTTCAACAATGGAGCTGGATAATTAACAATGAATTGCTTTTTTTTTAATCAAAATCATTCATGATTGTCTAGTCTAATATTGAAATAATCATTATCCAACTTCTAAAATGTATACTTATTTAATATTTAGTAAACTCACAGCAATTTGTTACAATATAATTTAATATCATGATTATGCTGTAATTAAAACACTATAGCACGTGAATGCACCATTATGTCCTTAATGGACATACAGAGATCTGCTTACGATAAATTTCAGAGCTCTACGCTCTGATATCATCTGAATAGTATGCTCCTTTTCATACTGGGCAACTTAATTCTGTACCTCTCAAACTCATGAAGGTAAACATCTATTTTTTTACAGTACTTTAAATTGTAGGGAGTTAAATACCTGCTGGCACACTTGTCATTGTTTTAGCTGTTAAATTTCCGATGGTACCAGTCCTAGTTAGATGCACATGGCAAAGCGATGTTATTCCTTGGGAGCCCTGTGTTTCTTGAATCTTGACTCTGTGGTGGCTTAAAGATGTTTTTGATGTCCACAGGTGTGTAACTCTTGGATTTCAGCTATGCCAAGATGATGTCACCTTCACTGAGTAGGGGTGGCTCAGTTGATAGCGCTCCAGGTTGGTAATCTGTAGTTCCCAGGTTCGAGTCCCATCTGGGTCAGCATTGATATTTATCTCCGCAAACCTTCCTGCCCCAACCATGGTCAGTAGGGGACACCAATGACCTTGGAAAATCCACCATCTGTCAGATGGGACATTAAGCCATGGCTCCTTATGTGGGAGAGCCATATCCTCTTCATGTTAAATAACACACTGGATGGCCTTGACAGAGGCTACCATCTGTCTCCCAACAGCTATTGCATTGGATCCTCTGCCCAACCTTCTCTGAGCCTTCGGGGTCCTTGTAACCTGGCCATTTACCCCATGGTGTGCAAAAAAGTGCCCCTCAGAGGTAAAACGACCCAACTTTCACTGAGTCGATATGAACTCCCAGCTGCCTCTCCTTTTTGATTAATTCTGAGCACTATTGCAGATTCTTTTCATCGTGATACATTCAGGCCTACATTTAACTAATAACTTTAAAGTTTGAAAAAGTTTTAACACCACATAAACTAAAAGTGTTATGCAATCTGTTTTGCCTCAACACTTGTTAGGCTTCTGCAAGCAATGTCAAAGGGTAGTACACAAGTTTATGTACTTCAGGTCCCCTAGCAGTGCTGTTGTTAGTCTGGCTCTTACTTACATAACAGAAGGAGCTGCCCAGTTGCAAGCTTAAGAAGTACTCAGTTACAAAACGAGCAGAATAAAAGTAGCAAGGGGCCACTAAAATCTAAAAGAAAATCCCTCACCTATAATCTGGAAAGGATGCTTTTCAAATTCTTTAAAGTTTATTTCCACCTAATGCTTATAACATAACTTCATCCTACAAAGCTATTAAAATAATACAGCAGCAACACATAACTGATACTAAACTCTCCATTTATTAGATGTCATATCGCTCACCGGTATCTCAGCTCACCATTGATGGATGCAACAATGTGGCTGAAATATGAGTTGCTGAGGGTCACCAGGCCACAGCCTTGAAGTACTGTTAAGTGTGAACCTTGAAGTTTGTTAAGTGTACCTTGAAGTACTGTTAAGTACTTGTTAGTGTACATGAGACCGTGGACCTGGCAACAGACTCTATTGGTTCGTGTATCCTTCTAAACATATACTTAAATCTGATGATGGATATAAATATATCCAACCTGACCACCATGATGTATTCTGTTTATCTTAAGGCATCATTTTTATATGAACATTTAGCAATTTCTGTGCTAATATCAGTGCAAAAAGTATATATATTTGAATGTTGGACACTGAGTTAAGCTATTTAGAATTAAATTACATATATATAATATAAGCCAACAGGTAGATTACTCTAAAGGTACCTTAATTGGTACCTTGCGGAAAGCAAAATTTCAAACTCGGAAAGATACTCAATCCCAGGGAGCAAACAAAGTAAAAGTGATAACCCTCAATATACTCTAAGTATATCCTACATGAAAAATTTTTGCACATTGAGTAAAGACAACGTTAGTGAAATTTAATTATACCACTTAATATAACCATTAAAAAAACTTCAAATTCTCTGTTGTTGAGCAATAAAATTTTTAAGTTTATCCTTCAAACTATTTGCATGTTAAAATTTTTTAGGAGAAAACTCGAAGCTTTTCACAGCAAGGACAGCACTCCGTCTAAAACCTAGTACTTGATAACAGAGATAAATTGCTATTAATGGGGGGAAGGAGTATACCAAATACAAATAGAAGATCCAGAAATTAAACTGTAAGGGAAGGACAGCTATATTCACAGAACATATTGAATGGCCACCAAAAGAACAGCTGAACATCAAAATGGCATTAATAGCAATAATACAATTACACAGCTTTAGCACAAACTACAATGGAACACCAGTTAGAAATACTTATAAATAATAAACAAATTTACCCTTTAAAATATTAGTAGCTCCCCCAATAAAATTTCAATTAAATTATCTTGAAAATATGTTAATTTGAATAAAAGTAAAGTATGTCATACCGACATCTGCAATAGCACTCAGAATTTATCAAAAAGGAGTAATGGTATGGAGCTCATATCAGCTCAATGAAGGTGACATCATCTTGGCATAGTTGGAGTCCGAGCATTAAGTGCCCACGAGACATTGAAAACATCTTTACACAAGCACAGAGTCAAGATTCGAAAAAAGAAGGGCACCCTGGGAATAGTGTCACTGCCATGTGGATCTAATCAGGACTGGTACCTTCAGAAATGTAACAGCTACGACAATGACAAGTGTGCCAACATGTATTTAACATCCCTACAATTTAAAGTACTGTAAATTAATAGACTTGTTTACCTTCATGAATTTGAAAAGTACTGAATTAAGTTTCCCAGTACAAAAGGAGCATACTATTTAGATGATATCAGAGCCTAGAGTTCTGAAATTTATCATAAGCAAATCTCTGTATGTCCATTACCCTCCCAGTGTTATGCATTTCTCCTTCTCTCTGCTTTGTAAATGCCACAGTAAGGCTTAACCAATGATTGTGTGGCATTACTGCCATGTCAGTACCACTAGAAGACCACTTAGCTGTGGTGAGAACACGTTGAAGCCACCTGGGCTTCAACGTGTTCTCATCACAGCTAAGTGGGATAGTATAGAAAAAGATCAAAATTTTATCATAATTGTGCATTCAGATGCTATAGTGTTTTAATTACGGCGTAATCATGATATTAAATTATATTATTGTATATTTATTTTATTAATTGGTTTGAAATTATAGCATCTTATGACCCATTGCTTTTGTGAAATAATTTAGTTTCCATAATTCTTTAAATACTAAACAAAAATAGATTGTTCTGTCAAAAAAATTTGAGATTTAAATAGATATTATACTCTTTAATTTATCTTCAGTCACATTTTTCCATTTAATGCATATTTTAGAAGTTATAGAGTTTTGAAATTAGATTCCGATTGAAATAACACGGAAAATCTCTAATATTTAACTAAAGGACAAAAAAATTTAAAAAAATTAAATATTAGGTTGTTGCAAATGAAATGGCTGAATTGTTAGTGAAACATTAAACAACTATAACTTTATTAAAATAGCATAATCTAAATGTGCACCAGCAGATTCAATACATTTCTGCCACTGCGAAACAAGTGCATTTATGCTGTTGGTAAAAAAAATTCAAGTTCCTGGAGGTAATGAATTCTTCAAAGATGTTTTGAACTGCTGTCTCATTATGAAATCTTTTCCCCACTAAGAAGTGATCAAGATGCTTGAAGAAGTGATAGTCTGGTGATGTGCTGAGTGAGCAAGAATCTTATACTGTAACTGATGGAGTTTTTTCTAGACTTTTATTTGTGAGGTCGAGAGTTATAATGGAGCTGTAGAAATCCATGTCTATTGACCAGTGTAGGCTGCTTCTTGCATAATTTGTAATGCATTGTTTGGAGTTCTGCACAATATTTCTCTGCATTTATTGTTTCACCCAGTTTTAGGAATGAAGAATGGATATCACTGACTGCAGACCACCAAACAGTCATCATAATTTTCTTTTTTCTTCTTTTTGGGTGGAGATTAAGCTTGGGCATGTGTTTGTGTGCTTCTGCAATGTCCAGTCATTGAGCAGAACAGATGATTGTCATATAATCACACATTTCCACCCCATACAATAACATACCCCTTTGGTTTCATGTGAGAAGAGAAGTGCACACAAGTCAACATGTCTTCTGAGTGTTTGTTAATTCATGCAGATCCCATTTATCCAATTTCTTCACTTTCTCAATGGCTTCCAGGTGCCAGGAGACTGTTGAATAATGCACACCTAATTTGCCTGCTATGTCTCTTACAGTTTGGCATGTGTGAGATTCAATTAAAGTCTTCAATCGATCATTATCAATCGCTTCTTCGGATCAACCATGTGGCTTATTTTGAAGGCCATTGTCACCCAATCGAAATTTTTCAAACCAACATCATGTTGTCCATTCACTAGCTGTGCCTTCCCCAAATGCTGCATTGACATTGTGAATTGCCTCCAGAGCATTGTGTCCTAGTTTAAACTTGTATAAGAAAAGAACATGAATTTGACCCTGATCCATTGTTCCTTTTAATCTCTTGCAATCCACTTAGCACAAAATCTACTGGTGAAATGCTCCTATTTTTGATATTCATTTTAGTATCTTTTGTGCTTTAAACTTATTTTGATATTTTTTAATTTATTCTTATCACTTATTGGGTATATATTTTAATATAGAAAATCTTTTTTATAGTTGTAGTTGCAAAAGCTACCTTGACAAAGCAAGCCATTTTAGTTCTGAAATTATGGCATATTTCCTCTTAGTTGCTTTTAAGATTGCTGATATTTTATTAATTTATTCCCCAAGTTGCATGGAAAGGCTGCTGTCCATCAGATAGGACATTAAACAGTGGCATTGTGCAGAACCATAACCTATGCACTTTAAAGAACACACTTGATGGGAGGCTTCCATCTGTCTCGTAATATCTGTTAAGTGGATCCCCTTCTCTTGGACCTTCTCTGAGCCCTTGGGATCTTTGAGACAGCCATTCATATTTTATAGTGTGTAATTTTTTACAGTGTGTAAAAAAAAGCACTACTCAGGGGTAAAACAACTCAACCCCATGTTGCAACTTTCATTTGACATATAACTCATTTCAATTGACCCCATGAAATTTCTTTCCCCTTTTTTGGTGAGATACCAAGCAGTGGAACATAATTTGAGGTAGTTGATAATTTTTCCACCACCCTTATGGTAACCAATAGCTCTCCATCTCTACAAGTCATCAGTTCTTCTCTAGCCTTCTGAAGCGACTATTTAAAATGTGTACTCTGACTATCCATTCATGTAATTACCATACATGTTAATATAGGTCAGGCCTGTACAGTATATATATCCCAAGAAATAATTTTCATGGCCTGCAGAACAATTTTGATTTTTGCTATAAAGTTCCCAGATTTTAATTTATTAAAAAATAATTTCAAGAAGTTCAAATTTAATGATATATTTGACAGGACATACCACACTGCTATTTTGTTGAAAGCATCAGACATGAAATTTCTATATCTGGCACAAATCTGGCTCTTTGAATTATAAATAAATAAATAAATAAAAAATAAATAGCCTCTCAAGCAGCTGCTTGCCAGAGGACTGACAGGAGCCTGTCAGTTTATACGCCATAGTAGAAGGTATGTCAGGATGGCGGGACCTCAGCAGATAAACAGCACAACATTCATACTTTACCTGGGGCTCAAACCCAGGTCCCTTAGATCAGTAGCCAAGTGCGCTAACCACTCGAACACTAAACAAAATGTGAGGTGGGGATAGTTCAGTCGGTAGCAAGCCAGGCTCGCAGTTGGCAATTTCCATGTTTGAGTCCCACTGAGATTTATCTCCTCAAAACTAGCTGCCTTCAGTCAGTATGGGACACAGATGAGCTTGGAACGGCTGCCATACATCAGGTGGAACTTAAAGCTGTGTGCGGGTGACATACTCTGTGTACATTAAAGAACATGCTGGATGGCCTTGACAGGAGTCAGTTTTCTATCCAGTGCATCCCCTCCTCTCAGCCTTCTCTGAGTGCTTGGGGTCCTTGTGACCTGACCATTTTGCCTATTGTGTGCAAAAAAGATTTTTCTAAGAGGTAGAACAACCCAACTAAACAAAATGTGCATGCCCAACTACAGGATTTCGTATCTGCTTCATTCTAGTGTTAAACTTGTATGAAGAAGGTTTGTGTTCTTATTCAAATAAGTGCTGCACGTTGTTTGATTAATTAAATTGCATTGATAGTTTATCTCAGATGGGGGAATAATACTGTGTTAACAAATTTTAGATTAGGAATGTAGAACAAACCTTTTAATGTTGCTGATTAAGAAAAGCTAGTTAACTGAATTCATTATACTTGATCCTTCAGAATATTTTTCTTAAGAGATTAGAGAAGATGAATATTTCCTCTTGTGGTGGATAAAAGTACTATTATTAAAGCTGAAGAGACATACTTCCCTTGGTAATTATAATAATAGCATGCATACAAAAAGAATAGTAAACATACATATATTATAATTTTGTAAATATAGTTTAAAATACCATTAGAACAGTTAGCAAAAAACCCTACATTGGACTATTTTGTAAAAAATTTAATAATAATATAATAAGAAATAAAAAGTAGAAAAAAATAAATAAAATAAAGTGGAATATTTTTTGACAACCCCCCCCCCACACACACACACACATATACACACCTACCTCTATAATATATATAATAAGTTAAATTATTCTTTTTCCACTTCATGCCATTGTAAATCGATTCTGCCCCCACTTCATTCCATTACAAGTAGATTCTGTTCCACTTCCACATTTGAGTTGTGCACCTTGATATAGATTGCATGATTTAAGTGTTTCCATTTTTGCACTTTCATTTTACAAGTATTTGTTTAGAAACCAATATTCCATTTTTCTTGTCAGTAGCTAATATGCTATACCTTGTTAATTAGTAATTGTATTTTATAGTTGACATCTAAGAAAATATCCTGAAAATGATTTTTTTTTAATTTCTTAATTAGCTAGCTGAAATTCATTTAAATGCGTCATTTGAAATTCTGTGTCATCTAATAAAGCTTTTAATGAAAGTAAAAAAAACTAATATTTTTTACATGTTAATTATTTTGAGATTTATCTGTTAATCAAAAATGAAACAATCACCATAAAATTTCAGGTTTCACCTCCATCTGTTATACACCCCCAGAATTAAGAAGCACACCACACAGTGGAAGACCTCAATGTGGAGTATGCAAAAGATTATTTTTCAACAAACAAAGCCTTCAGAGACATTTAGATCGGCATAAACTTGTCAGAAAAAGATACCAATGTGATATTTGTGCAAGAACATATTCTCACATAACAGGATTGTATCACCATCGAAAAATTCATGAAGAAGTATTTAGGTATCGTTGCCCAGAATGTGGCAAAACCTTTGTGTATCATGCAGCACTGCAAACACATCTTGCTGAAAAGCATTCTAATATAAGTCCATCGACTTGAAAAACCAATAACTTTTTATGATTCTCAGATTTTATAGAATATTTGACTATGTGTGAGAACTGTGTCCTTTAAATTCTAATGACTTTCAAAAACTGTATATTCCAGATGTAATGCATTATCTTCAGATTAACTAAGGGTAGAAAAAGTAATAAATTCACTTGGTTCATTTTTATAAGGTATGTATGTCCACAAACACACAAGTATAAATTAGAAATGATTAAGAAGAATAATATGTAATACTAGATTTAAGTTAGTAGTGGGTTATTTTAAATAATCACTTTTATGCATATAAGGAAATGCTTAAAATTAGCATGCAGAATCATTTTTATAATTATGTATAATTCAAAGCTCATTTGTTCACATTTTATGAAATTTTTATTTAAAAAATTTCCCTGAACTAAAGTTTTGCGAGTTTTTGTTTTCTCATAGTGCTTTTGGATTCTTTCACTTAGTTTTTAGCAAGTACCTCCTACAAACTGTGTATACTTTATTGCCATAGAAAATACAGAATGGTCATAAAATTGGTTAATTCATTCTTTTGACTGTAACCCTCCAAATAAACATATCTATCAGCGTTAAATACATAATATATATACTACCATTAATAGTCGAGTGATAGTGCCACAAAAGAAGCTACTCTTGTATCGTTTCAAAAGATTGTTAAACTTCTCTTTGGACATTTTGACTGATCTTAATTAACTTCCGGATAGCATCGGGTGCCAGGCAACTTGCCAAATAAAGTCAAATGAGGGTTTGTTAAGTATATGGGCATTACTTGTTGAGTAAGAAATCGAAAGATTGTCAAATTATTAAAGTTAAATCTTAATAAAAAATCAATTATTGTTTCTCGAGAAAAAATAGCACAGTCAAAATATTTCATGTAACAAAGAAAGTTTATTTCCAAAAAAATCAAGACTTGCCATATAAATTGATGAATACAAAAGTGAGCAACTAAAAGCTCACATTTGCTCTCTCTCTACTAGCATCCTTTCTCTACTGATATTTTCTCATTACTGTCTGACTGTGACCTAATGTCGCCTAGTGCAAAGGCGGCATGCAACTGATGTGTGTGTTGCACACTGGGAAAAACATTTCCATAAACTTACAATCACACGCTCGCACTAGCTATGATGCAAGAAGAGTGTTGCTTAACACATGCATTAGCAGCTGTCAATTAAAAGTCAGAATTGCGCATACATAACGCCTTTAGCAGTTCGGAAGAGAGAAATGTTATATATTCAATTGAAGATAATCCTTAAAATAATAAATATAATGTAAATAAAGTAAAACTGGTTAAGGAAAAGTGAATGGGTGGACCATCACACTCCCTCACACACAATGAACCATTGCCGTGCTTTGTGATCACAGCAATTAATGTTGCAGCAGCATTGTTTTGTGGTCCAGTATCATTTTAAAGCAAAACCATATGCAGACATGGAAAAGAAATTTGGAAGTAGTTTTAATTTAGGCTTATTTCAACAAGATGTGACCAATTCCCAAACTGCTAGAGCTAATGCTGTACTCCATACAGCAAAGGGGTCTGCATTCAAAAATCTGGTTATTTTGAAAGCACTTTGGCCATTGTAGTTGCCAGATCTAACCATACCAGATTTCTTCCTATGGGAATATTTGAAGTAGGACATTTTTGTGAATAATCTCCACTTATTGCTGTAATTAATAGATAACATTACTGAGTATGAGTTGCAGCGCATTGCAAAAAAAGTAAGTGTCATCTTATGTGCCTATACATGAGGAAGAAAAGCACTTCAAACACTAGTGTGACCTATTGCAAAGACTAAGGCATAGCATTATAAATGTGATAATGACAATACATATATATATATGGGAGTTGTGTTGTTCGATGGAAATTTGTTCAAAACAGAAATTTGTTACTGCTTCTGCCAAAGGAAGTTTACCCCTAAAATGTTCAATGAAGTTTGAGTAATATTTTCTCAACGGCTTGAGATGCCAATAGGGGGCGTTCTCCTCAATAAGGTCTTTTCTGCTTTGTTACTGAGAAATTATCGGAGAGGGAGTCAATCTGGGAAGAGCAGTGACAAAAGAGAAGGCTTCGTGTTTGATTAGTTAGAGTAAAACACTTGTTTCCCAGACAATCTAGGTACTGTTTAATTCCGTTCAGTTTTCATTATTCTTATAAGCTAGGCCGAGTAGTTAGCACGCTTGACTACTGATCAAAGGAACCTGGATTTGAGCCCCAGATAAGGCATGGATATTTGTGTTATTTTTTTACTGAGGTCCACCCATCCTAACAGACCGTCTAGTGTGGCTTATAAACTGATAGGCTTCTGTCAGACCTCTGTGGCAAGCTGCTGCTTGAGAGGATATTTATTTATATATTATTATACTCAGATCTTTGAAGTAGAGAAATTATGTTTGTAATTTAAATCTGGATTATTTTTCAAAATTATATACGTTTTTTCAATATGTATTATGGCTTCTTTTTATAATTTTTCTTATTTATAATTGTGGCTTTTTGACTCGCTCTCAATACTCTACCGCATCATCTGTGTGTCCCTTCCCTCCCCATCTAAAGTTGCGTGCAGAACAAATAACACTGGTACAAAACTGAGCAACTCTCCCCTCCACTGTCCCATTGCTCATTATTTCTTGGTAGTTGGCAAAATGGACTTTGTCGGTTTAAGTGGCAGCGAGCTTAAAGACATGGTTACTCTGGCTTACTCATAGGGCAGTAGCTTTAATTGTCACTTGTCACCAGGCATTCCTCAGAGGTGTAGGTGGTGTGGGAAACAAAAGAGAAGGTTCAGCCATGGCCCCCTTTACCCTCTCCCCCAAAATCCAGCAGTTCTGGTACCATTATTTCAAAGAGAAAAACTAGAAGTGGAGAGAGTCGAACCCCACCTTGCTGGAATATTATTTTATATTGTATCATGCAGCTTAGCCTTCATAACTATATGTGAGCTTTATGACCATGGCTATCCACACTTTTATATAAAATCAAAAACACACCGTTTAATACAACTAAAAAAAAGCAACAGAGGAAATGGAAAGTAAAATCTACCCCACCCTTCAATTAAAATCATATCGAGACCAATAATAAATAGGCACTTTGACGTCGATTTCAATCTTAGGGGAAAAATTGTCTGAGCCGGGTGGGATACGAACCCACAACCTCCTGATAACATGTCAGGTGCTCTGGACCACTGAGCTACCGGCCGCTGATCAATATCTCTAATTAACGCTATGAGCATTCCCTTTGTGTCACGTATAGGCATTATTTTAGGCAATTTTTAGCCCTAGCGGCGTTTTATTTGCCAATAGATGGAAAGCATGTCTTACAAGTATGCTAATGATAATAAATATTAAGATATCAATATTTATTATATCAAGACCTTTGGCACAGGAGAGAAACAATCAACCAGACTTTTTTTTTGTAAAACCAATTTAAATATCCTCTTCCCCCATAAAAAATATAATTTTGTCCAAAAAAAAAGAAACAGGACAATTTTTAAATCCCCTCGAAAGTTGCTGTTGCAATCTGCGACTAGCACAAAGGCACAAGAACTATAAATTTATAACTATTTGGCCGTGATGTAAAGGACATAAGATTGAATTGATGATTTCTGCAGAACAGAGGAATCAAATATAGAACAGCTGTAGAACAAAGGAGCCCATTTGGAATCAGGGATGGAGATCAAGCAAAAGAACCCAGGTTTGAATAAGGAAGAATAGTACAAGCAGACCAGGTTCGAATAAGCAATCAGTTCGAACAAGCAGACCAGGTTCGAATAAGCAATGTCAAGCAAGAGAACCCAATTTCGAGTTCATAATGGTAACAGAACAAGGGTATGAGGTTCAAATTTAGGATGGCTGTAAAAGAAGAGGAATCATTTTCGAATCCAAGATCACTAAGATGCAAGCAAGAGCATCCCGGTTGGAATTCATAATGATAGCGAAACAAAAAGACCCAGGGAGAATTCAAAATGGCTCTAAAACAAATTTACTCTGGTTAGAATCCAGGATGGTTGTCAAACAAAGAGACCTAGACTTAGATTCCCAACTCAGATATAAGGACGTTTGCAGTTTCCATGTCTAAATCTCGTTGTATCATGTTTGCTGTGACACATAAATTTAACTAACAAGTCTTTCTTGTCAAACAGCTCTCTCCAATGAATAGACTATTCTAGAATATGGTTATAATGAACAATTCACAGTTTATTATGGATGAAAAGTTTTTTATTTCAAATCAGTGAAAAATGATTGGTCTAATACATATGCAGCCATTATTTTTCACTTCATTGTACTTTCAACAAACAGTAAAAGGAACAATCATGCTAATCATAAAAGGTATGATAAACTACATATATAAAGCCATAAATGCAAAGCCACTAAAAATTTTTGAGAACTCATATATTTGCCCATAACGTTAGATTAATATAGTTTAATTATTAATAACATTAGCAAAGGAGCAACAAGAATATCTTCAAACCTTTAAATTTCAGATTGGAACGTCCACATAATTAAACTTTAAATGAACAAGACCCCAGAAGCTCAAGGAAGATTTGAGAAGGAAATCCACTAGAGTGCTCTTAAGAGACAGACAGAAGCCTTTCTTCAATGCCATTCAGCATCTTCTTTAACTTAAATGAAATATTATGATTCGCATTTCCCAGAGGCTTTAATAGTGCCCTCTAATTGTAGAAAGTGCCAAAATTTTAAACAAATATTACAAATGATCTATTAATAGTAGAAATTTAAAATTTGGTGGTTAGTTCCATGGTCAAGAGGTTTAAATTCCACAGCAATGATTTAGTCCATTACCCCACAAGTGGGAAAGCAACTTTTCTGTTTTAAGAGTTAAAGGGAAAAATTATGTAAATTATTTGCAAATCAATTAAATTTTTCCATTTGCCTTTTTTCAATTACTTAAAAATTCCACTGGTAGAAGGTGCTGAAAGTGAAAAATAAAATACCTTTTCGAAAACGAGTATCCCATATTTACCAGAAGCTATGCATTATTATTTTTCTAGTCCGATTATGTGGAATATTGTGCATTTGACTTCATATGGATGGTAGAAATAAGTTCAGGCTCAAATTTTCAAATCAGAGCCCACAGTTATTAAACCCAGGTGGAACTATTTCGATAATCATTGAGTAGGACACCGCCAGAGCATGGTTAATGGAAATATTTCTCTGTGATGTCATAAAACATATATACAAATTGGCCGCTAAACAAATTTCCTAATTCATCCTATTCCTGGTATTACATATTGTGTGTGTGTGGGGGGGGGGGGGGGGGGACTATTATTATGGGAAGGACAAATAAAAATCTTAATGTTATTTGGAATGAAAACTGCTAGAAATAAATGGTAAAAACTGAAAATTCTTAAATAATGGCAGTATAAACACTAAGGATAATTAATTAACAAAGGATTAAAAATAATCTAAGGTATATGGAATTGTTTTAATGGCTTAAGATATTTAAATGGTTGAGACTTTAATCAAAAGAAATATTTTATCTTTTCATATCTTTTTTTCACAATTGCAAGAAAAATTAGAAATTTAAAATATGATTGTGTGCAAGCCTAAACTCATCTCAGGTGGAGTAGCCATGGTGATAAATAACTGACATATATAATCATGAAGACCTAAGTCATGGCACATTATTTTTATTACCTCGTGGCTAGCAGCATGCTTGGTTACTGAACAAAGGGACCTGGGTTCGAGCCTCAGGTAAAGCATGGATATTTGTTGTGTTTCTGCTGAGGTCCCGACATCCTCACACACCTGGCTGTTTGACCTCTGTGGCGTGAAGCTGCTTTAGGGGATATTTGTTTTTTTTTTATTTACTTGCTGTTGATTTTTGCTTGTCATTTGTTGGTTTGTGGATTTGTCAAACTTTGTTCCACCATATCTTTTGAATGCAATGAGGATTTATGTAACAAACGATAGCCTATAATGCAACGAGTGTCATAAGTATAAAAAATTGACTTCTCATGCTTTCTTCCAGCCCGAAGAAAGGAGAAATATGAAAGTGATTGTTCCTTTATATCTGCAGAGCACAAGTGCCAAAAGTAACAAGTTATGTGTCAAATGAAAGCTTATGACATGAGGAGTGTTATAGATAATTCAAAACTGACCTCCCATGGTTTCTTCCCCCTAAAAATGGGAAATATGAAAATGATTGTTCCACTATATTTTCTGAAAGCAAAGGCCTATAATTACGAGTTAGGTGTCAAATGAAAGCTCATACGATGCAGTAAACTGTTACGAATTTTATCCTTCATCATTCCCCCCCCCCCCCCCCCCCCAATGGGGAGGAAGAGATTTTTGACATTAGAGATGTGATAAGCTCACAGGCTACATTAAACACAACTACAAAAACGGTGGAAAAATGTGGTCGATGTTCATGTATCAAATGAAAGTTTCTGAAAGTAAGTGCTTTTAGTGACAAAAAAATATAAATAATTTTAAAAAGTAATCTTTCCATATGCCCTAAAAAGTAGAACATAAAATTAAAGCATATCGATGGTACAATCAGTCACTTTATTCATATTCACTTCAAAGGAAGATAGGGTGCCGATTTACCTACTCAGCAAGATTGGCCCTATTTTCCTTTGAAGTGAATACAAACTCAGTGATTGCTTGCACCATCGATATGATTTAGGTTTATTTTCTACTTTTTAAGGTGTATATAGAAAGATGGGTAGTTTTTAAATTTATTTATATTTTCTTTATTTGAAATGCTGATACTAGTGTTATTAGAAAACAACTTGTAGAGTTCGAAAAATATTGCAGTTTAAAATTTGAACAACACTTTTTGTAAGAAGCTGACTGTAGCATAATGTAATTGCAAAAACAGTGAAGTAATGAATGGCGGCAAGTTTGACTCGAAAACAAGAAGGTTTACACTTAGAAAGTTCTAAACCATGATGATACTTTTCAACTGCCATTTTTTGGTTCCCACATCCCCCTCCAGAGGTTCTTCAATGACAAAGCACAAGGTCTATAATGCTAATGCCCTATGGGAAGCCCTCCCCTAGCGTTCTCTCAGTCTTTTGAATAAATTTCCGTTTTGAACAAATTTCCGGTGAACAATTGTTGTCAAACAAATTTCTGGATACTATGTATGGGAGATATAGCCAAAATATTAGATTAACTAACTGTGTGATTATTCTGTAGTTAAAAGAAAGGCAAAATCAGCTGTTAAGAAATTTGGAAAAAGGTCTACTAAATAAATACAGCATTGAAACAATTGCAGTAGACCCTTGATTATCATTGTGCCTATCAATTGTAGTGCTGTTAGAAGCTCCAAATTTTAATTCTATTAGCTGGCACTAAGACTTGTATTTTTTTTTATAAAAGAAGGTGCTTTCCCACACAACAGATGGAGATAACCTAGAAGCTATATTAGGCTTGTCCTGGTTTCTCTTCTCATACAACATACACAGTTGTATCAGAATAATATGACCACCTACCATACATGTACTATGGTAGGTGGTCATATTATTCTGATACACTTGCACAAGGACATGCCTTGCTGGTCTTAGTCATCATGTACACTAACCACTGGACCAGGTAGGACTGGTTAGCATTTTTCAAACATTCTTATGTCTTTGTACTTTGAAAGAAATTTTTAAAATGCAATTTCACATTCAAAACTGTGAAATTATTAAACTCTTATATAAAATATTTGAAACAAAAATAAGTTTTTAAATACATCCATAAAATAAGCTCTACGCATTTTGCTGTGCAAGCTAAATTTACTTACTTGCCAGTACACAAAATGGTTTTGCTGTATACTCTTGCTTGTTAGATGTGCATTACTAAGTTAATCTTTTTTGCCTTATGTCCTGTGGGTAAAAGTGAGCTTTTTTTGAGAGGCCAATCAAATGTGCATTCTGGTAATTTTATCTATGAAATGTTTGATTCTCATACCAAAAAGGATAATTATAATAAAGTATACTGTGCAGGATACTTTTGCTTTTGTTTTCGTATTTTAATGGCATATATCGTATTCTAATATCTGAGATTCCATTCAGTGACATCTATTGTATTTTAAATGTAGTGAACATCATACCTCACCATATTCAAAATTAGTAGTGCACTTTTTGTTTAGTATATTCTAAAAGATATATGCAGAATAATTACAAAGTACTTTTATAACTTCAAACATATGTAATTATTCTCATAGTCACTCAAAAGGAAAACAATTGACAACAAAGAGACATAATCAAGTTTTATTTTCCATCAGTCTGCAAAAGTTTACATGCCTTTTTAATGAAGTGACATTTATATATGTGTGAATATTTTTGAGAGCTTTTCATTACCACAAATCAGTGACCCAGAATGGAGAGTCATTTTTCTGCAAGATGATGCACCTCCTCATTACCTGCTGCAAGTAAGAGATTGTCTAAATCAGAAATTCCCAGATCGCTGAATCAGTCATGGCAACCCCCTTAAGTGTGCTCCTTGTTCACCAGGCATAACCCCACTTGATTTCTTTTTTTTTGTGGGATTTCATTCAAGATTATCACCTTTCATTACCACACCCATCAATAAATGAAAGGACAGAATTGCATTGCTATCCCCAAATAGTATTTATATATGCTCCATAGACTGTGAAAGAAAACTGAATTTTACCATGTAGATTGTGAGATGAAATTAATTTCATTGCAGTTTCTGCAACATCACTGGCAACACACATTTTTTTGCTGCTGTAAACATGATATATTTCTCTTCATTGTCATGCCATTTATTTCCCTTTCACGTGATAAATAAAGTAGTAATAAATGTTTGACATTTGAAAGCTACACTGCACCTTAATGTCACAACATTCAAATCAGAATACTGAAATGAAACCTTAAGTTAATTTAAATAATTTGTGGATTAATCAGTCCATAATAAATGCTCAGAATGCCTGTAGATATAGAATTAAATAAATGGTTATGTGGAAAAAATTATTGCTGACGGTCTAGATACATGCCAGAACACTTTACTACTAAACCATCAATCAGCCAATAATTTGTTTCCACAATGTGACCTTTATATCTTTTGCCAAATGTGGTGGACCTTGCACCATCTATAATCAAGAAAGGTAATTATTTTCCAATTGTTGCTAATGAATTAGATGTTAATGAGAAAGTCACTCACGTTTAAGTGTTAATAATAAAAAAAATCCATGGTAAATACACAGATTACTCATAGATTTAGAATTCAGTAAATACTTAGGTGAAAAAAAATATTTCCAATAATATGGGATTCGAACCTATGACTCTCTAGATACATAGAGCACTCTACCACTAAACCACCCATTAGCCAATAATTTGTTTCCACAATAAAATATATGTCCACAATGGATATTCAGCAAAAGATATAAAGGTCACACTGTGGAAACAAATTATCGGCTGATGGTTGGTTTAGTGGTATATTGCTCTGGCATGTATCTAGAAGAGTCATGGGCTCGAATCCCACACCATTGGCAATAATTTTTTCCACATTAGTATTTATTGATTTGTGCATTTAAAGGAAAACTTGGTTGAAGCATTTTTTGGCAGAAAATGGAAGGAGCATTTTACAGCTTTGTATTTTTTTTTAACCAATATCAAAATGCAGTACAGGTAGTCCCCAGTTAACAGTGCTAAAAATATACTTCCAAATTCCTGGTTAACAACTTATCCTAATTTAAAAACAGCACCAATACAACCTGCACAGAAGATGAGTTTTTAACATTGAAGTGGTATGAAGATTCACCCTTGTATCTTACACTAGTTCATTCATATCAAATACAATGAGGTTTTGCATTTTACCTTAACTAGCATGTTTTGTTTCATTTTTAATACTATTTAATGTTTAAATCTAAAGTATATTTTTAAATTAAGGCTTTTATGATCTGAATTGTGTATAAATATATAATGTTATATGTTTGGTGTCTAACCCTTCTCCCTGCCTCCTGATTACATCTATTTCTATGTATATCATCCCCGCTTTATAGTCCGCAAAATTCCCCGCCCTGCCCACGGTCAGTAGGGGACACTGATGGGCTTGGAAAGGCTGCTGTCCATCGGATGGGACGTTAAGCCGTGGCCCCGTGTGCGGGAGAGCCATACCCTGTGCACGTTAAAGAACACGCTGGATGGCCTTGATGGGAGGCTACCATCTGTCTCCCAACAGCTGTTCAGTGGGTCCCCTCCCCCAACCTTCTCTGAGCCTTCGGGGTCCATGTGACCTGGCCATTTAGCCCATGATGTGCAAAAAAGTGCCACTCAGAGGTAAAATAACCCAACCCCACTTATAGATGTTTTTACTTAAAGACAAAGTTGCAGGATGCATCCCTCACTTAAAAAGGAGGACTATATATGAAATATGCTATTCTTATTCTAAGAAGAGAAAGCTAAAATTTGAAATTGTTGATTTAGACAAACTCGTCAAGTAGGTAATGGGGAAGGGCATTATTTTGTTGAAAAGTAATTCTTCTCCATGAATGGTTTGCATTGTAGTTAACCTCTGAAAAGAAATAAACCAGAATCCTCACCAATGGCTGACCTTCTATGGCTTTCTTCACAATATACACAATTTTTTTTCCTCATTTGCAAGAATAGTTTTCTTTGTATAATCTCAAAACATATTAATCAGTCAAAATATTTGCATTTACAAAATGTCTCAGATAGGAAATCCTTTAAAGCAGAAATTTCTAAGCATGTTTTGCAGCATTTTCATATTTTAGTATAATGAAGTGCCCTTATACAAAATGCTGTGAAAGCACTCCCCCCCTCCCCATTTAAAAATAAGCACATTTGCATAACAGCAGAAATAAGACTTCATTAAATTCAAATTATCTTACATTTTTATGTATTTAGAGACATGATTTCCAATTTCAATAATATATCGATTCAAACTGGCAATCTTGAATATATACTTAAAATGTCTGCCATAAAATGCACCCAGAGCCTACCCTGGTTAAATTTAGAAATTGAGCATTGGTACCAACACCTAATGCTTTATTTTATAAAATTAGTATATATATGATATTTTATGAAACAATGCACTTGCAAATTAGCTATATTTATCTTTTATAATGTCTATAAAGGTAAACTTGCTTCTAAAAATGAGATAAAATAGTCTTTACTGGCCTTGAAGGATTCAGTCTAGAAAAGTCAGGTCTCACTGCCTATCCAAAACATGTCTTTTTCATTAAGATGCATTACATTGGCAAGAATAGAATTTTAATGAAAGAACATAAATATCACTTGTTGCTTAACTTTTATTAAATGGAATTTACTATTATCTATCTATTCTTGAACATAAACGATATCAACTAAACCATTTATTTGATTTTTCCTTTGGTTTGACAATATAATAGTCTTCCTTGACACTATGCCACTGCTACTACATAATAATAAGTATTATATCTATACACACCGGCCACTGAATTGGAAACCTTTATCCAGATGTACGTAAACATTACTTGCCCAGCATATATGCAAAATATGTGGTCACATGCATCACCATGTGATCTAGGCAACTATTTAAGACTGCTGCTCTTCATCAGTAGTGTTGATCACAGTGGGAAAAACAAAGTATCTTTTGGGGTTAGATAAAGGGCTTATTGTGAGTGCCCATCTGGCTGGAGCGATGATTTTAAAAACAGTTGACTGGTTTCAACTCAAAAGGTGAGATATCTCGGGTTTTTAATCAGTGGAAAAATAACCCACATTGCTTGTTTAAGAGGCATAAGTGTGGTGCAATAACAGTTTGTCAGGAACAAGATTGCCGTTGTCTGAGAAGGCTTGCATGGAGAAACAGGACTTCCTGTGTGCAGCAATTGACCAAAGATTCATTGAAGGCTGTTCCCGACCCATATCTCGGCAAACTATTTATGGGGGAATTGAAAAGGATTGATATTAGCAGTCACATGTCTATATGGAAACCACTGATTTCTGCGAAGAACCAGAAAGTGTGTCTACAGTGGTGTCAGGAACACCTTGACTGGACACACTGAAAGACTGGAAAAAAAGTCATGTGGTCCAACGAGTCACGGTACACCTTGTTCTGTACTGACAGTAGGCAGAGAGTTGGGGGGAGCCCCATGAAGCAATGGATGCAGCTTGCCTTGTAAACACAACTCAAGGTTCTGGAGGCAGTGTCATGGTGTGGGACACATTCTGTTGGTATGCAATGGGTTCCCTGATATTGCTGGAAGGTCAGGTGTCCTCCAAGGATTATCTGAACATTGTTGTTGATCAAGTCCATCCCACAATGTTGATTTTTTATCCAGCAGGTGAAAGCTGTTTCATGGATAACAATGCTACTACTGTCCATCATGCAAGATATGTTCAGCAGTGGTTCAGCGAGCATGATAGCGACTTCCACCATCTTTCCTGGCCACCACAAAGCCTGTATCTGAACCCCATTGAGAATTATGCTCATGTTAGAAAAACTGATCTGGGAGCTTCAGCCAATGACTTTCGGCCATTGGAATACAATTTGGGTACCAAAAGTCCTCTTCCATCAAATCTGAGCCAGTTAAAGGACTGTCTGGTATGCTGAAGATGTAAAGGCACTCCAACACCTTATGGAATCTATTGCCAAACCGTATATGTTCTGTAATTCGGGCTAAAGGAGGTCCAACTCGATAATTGAATAAAGGTTTCTAATTCAGTGGCCAGTGTGTGTATATTTGTAATATTGAAAGATATCTATGTGTCTGTGGCAGCCATATTGTTCAGGAAATCGTGGCAGATTCTTAAAAATTTCAGAGTGTTTCTGCTTGTTATCCGAGTTGCATTGCCAAATTTCAAGTCGATATTCCAAAAGGGGGCTTGCTAAGAGCAAAAATATTTACCATGCTATTCCTACAGAAAGCTGAAGTTGCTGCCAAATCCACTGTTGCCATTTACTGCCCCCTAACTGTGAACATTAGAGTCATAACAACAGGTAAATCTTCTGCTGTTGCCTGATTCTCACATTCCCAAAGTCATTATTATTTTACGGCTCCCATTGCAGGTGGGATCACATGGGGAACTCTCATATGAAATTTGGGATCATTCAGTCAAGCATCTCTGGAACCACAGGGTATTAAAATCTACCAAAATAGAAATAAAAACCTCAATAGTTTGTATAGAAATGAAGCCACAGGCTATGGGAACGCATGCTGACATCAGTAATGACCTAATTCAATACCAGATAGTTCTTGTTGAATCTGCATTCTAAGGTGGAGCAAGCAGTGGTAGTCACAAAACTAACCTCTAGTGGGATAAAAATCAAAATATTCAACTTAAAAGTGAGACCCAGGCAGCACTCACTGGGTGCTGTTCAGCTAGTATATAAAATAAAAAAAACTATAATAAATTCTTAATATGTACAATTGAATCTCATCATTGTGTAAACAAAACTGGTTGCATGTTTTTTTTTTTTGATCATGTAAAACTGTAAATCAAGGGTGGGTGTGTATACAATAATTATCTTTGATACCAATTTAGAAATTGTATTCGAAAAAATACATGAAAGAAATCAAAAAGGGTATTGTAATTTTTACATCACATTGTGCATTACAAGTAATATGGAAAAGGTCATCTAAGTCACCAAATAACTTTTCCACTCATTATCAGTAATTGTACTTGCACCAATACCATCTTCATCACTTTCTCCACTAGAATTTTCATTTTCCTTGATCACAAAGTTTCAAATCTGAAGCACACAAAACAGAAAAACAGCAATACTCATAAATCAAAATATTTATCAATATCTACTGTACCTAGTTATACACACAGTTTAAATTTCCATCTAAAGATAGCAGCACCATGAGGCTTTAACACTGCTAAATTGTCAAAATAAAATGGAAGTTAATGTTGTACTGGGTGACTTTTGGCCCTTCAGTACAAGCAATACATTACAATGTTGGGTGATCCCAGCAAATGAGTGCGGAGGGTTAAATATTCCAGTTTCCATAGTTCTTTACATACTAAACAAATATATGTGAAATCAAGATTTAAAGAGAACTGATCGACTTTCAAAGAGAAAATATGACTAATTTATTATCAGTTACGTTTTCCACTTTGAAAGTGTAGCACTTTCTGTATGATAGTTGAAATGCATTATTAGCCCTTCCAGTGTACACGTTCGGAGAATCCGTAAAAATATGCCGAGGACGTATACACACGTTTTCAGTACAACAAAAATATATCGATTTTTTTAAAAATATATAATTCAGGCTTCAAAAATAATATTTTGTTTTTTAATCTGATGCATATTTTATTAAACTACAATATAAATAATTTTATAAAGCCATCTGATTGCCATTTTTTAGAAGCACTAAACGGTATTGCCGATTTGCTTGTTAACGTTCCTATTTACTGAAGCAACCTTCTGATTTAAGTTCACAGGTTTGATTTGAGCTATTATCAACAAATTTTCCCCTAAATTTTCAAAAAAAAGATAGATTTTGGGAGTAATTACAAAATACATACCGCCATTTTATTTTTCCGTTTCACACTCTTTTTCTGTCAAAAACCTAGTCAATATTCCCAAGTCATTTTAATCATTTTTCCCAGCATTCTATACATCTTTCCAGCCTTCAAATCGAAACTAAAAGTAAACAAGTCCTTAGAAATTCTGGTTGCACCTGCATTTGATTAATTATGCTTCACCGAGGCTTGTGCTATGTGTTGTTTAGTTTTTGCCCAGCATATTGGATACTCTTTGTCAAATTAGTATTTTTTTTACATTTAAACTTGAGTTAGTTTTCATTTCAGTAGATTTATTTTCGGAATTTAGCGATCTTTTGGCCGATCAATAAGTATCGATTTTTTCAGTTAAGTTATATCGTATGGCCGGCCTACAACTTGTGGTAATATCGCATTAGGCTATATGTCAATTTTTAATTTATTATTTATTACTTTTCCAGTGAAACTTTGAACTAATATCATTTTCTGAAAATAAATGAGTTTTTGGATACGAAAGCAAATTCATTTCTATAGATTAACTTTCGTTAGTTAGCGGTCTTACGATCGGCTGATTTATCAATTTTTCCGAGTTATGGTAGATCGGAGACCGGTTAAAAGTTGTTGCAGATATTTTATTTAACATTCCATTAAATTATATGTAATTTTTATTTTATCATTTCTTGTTTTTTTAGTAAAAAAACTTTGAGCTTGTACCGTTTTCTGAAGTTGAGTGTCTTGTATACGAAAGCAAAATAGACTTCCGTTGCTACGGAAATCTGCCACCATTTGGGAGGGTAATTTCGGTAAGGGCTGGTCCTTGTTGCACAAACTTTTCTGCACTTAGCCAAGATCGCCAAACATCAACACCCAAAGAAAAAATTCATAATATTTAGTAAAAAAAGCAACCAAGGAAGTTTTTTTCTATTTCATAACCAGTTCAGAAAATTCCGTAAATATAGGAAGGCCAAATCACATTGTATAACACTGGCCGTGTTTAAAATATATGATACTAAAAAGAATCATTAAGAGAAATAAAAATCATATTTCTGGTTGAATATTATATTATTCGGGAGGAAATTTCCTTTCGATAAATATATAATTATTTTTACTCAATAGGTTTTCCAAAATGAAGCCTTAATTGTATAGTGCGATCATTTTTCTTACCATATCAATTGAAAAAGGATTATTAAAATCAATATGCTTGCACATTAGTTAATATTATTTATTTCCATAAAATTCGTAATTAAATTCTATTTAATTTGGTATATAACATGACCTATTTTCGTTGATTGGTTATTTTTTTTAAAAAATTCTAAAGTTGACTTGTTTATCTGACTCAGCACAGTTGGCTCAAAGTATGGTACCGAGAAAAAAAAGTTACAAAATGAGAAAAATATTTACCTAAAACGAAAAAAGTAATTTTTTTTTGTTATTCAGAAATATATAGTCATTCTATTCATGTGCTTTGCAATCATTTCTGTCAATTAGTTTTTTTTTTTTAAATAAATTTTTATTTGTGTTGCCAGATGCATTTTTTACTACATGACTCTAAAAAAGTCCTATTCAAATAAAACATATCGTGTTTTTTGTTAAATACTTGATTTTTCAGAAAATCTAGAATTAAATGCTGATTAATTTGGTATGCAAAATGCCATAATTCCTTTTATTAGTTATTTGGCAAAAAAAATTCTAAAGTCAAAGTTTTTTTTGGCTGAGCATAGGCAGAAAATTGCTTGGCCCCTGGATAGAAACCTGTTTTTCAGGCTGGACACTGGGTTAGTCCCTTATGATGCTGATAACCTAAGTTTTTTCAGATAATTCAGTAGAAAAATACACCCATCCACTGATTTACAAAGGCAATTGATGCATCAAAAACAGTTTGTTAAGCAAAAATTTGTAAATCAAAGTCCAAAATATTCCTTTGACTCTTCATTGCCTGATGTCTTCCTTTCATCACTGGAAATTAAAGTGCAGTTCTTTTCAGATTATGCCATTCTCTCTTTTTTTGAATACTTGCTTGGGGCAAATATCCTCTCTCTTTCGTGATTTTAAATAACACCTGTGGGAAACTGCTTTCCTCAGCTTCATTGGCACTAACCCTTTTCCCCTGTTACATGGAGATTATGAAAAATTAGCATGGATTTTGAAACTCTTGAATCCTCATGATTTGCTTTAACCCTTTAATGCCCAGGAAATTTCAGAAAAGGGTAGAGGCTATTAAAGACAAAGGTACAGCACTATTTGGATGAGTCCATTTCAAATTACGGCCATTATGAGCATTAAAGGATTAAAGTCACTTTTGTGACAACCCTTTAACTTAATGGACATGTCATCTTCCTCAAGTTTTTTAAGCGCTTCAAACAATGAAAGTGCCTTTCTTGGGTAACAGGAATACTACTGTCATTATTGCTATTAATCCATTGGCCTAACATCTCTCCAATTTCTCTACAAGTGCCTCTGTGTCCTTTGTTACTTGATTTATTTCCATTCCATTAGCATGTTTAAGCTCTCAATGTAATTTTCTAACTGTGCAGAATTGTTCTATGCAGTGTTGAAAGCCCTAAATATATAGTGAGGCTTATGTTCTAATTTTTACCTTTTTTATTCTGTCATCACTTCTAATTTCACTGCTAGAGACAAGCCTTTATAGATTTTTTTTTATCTTAGGATTGCATCATCAATAGAAACACATTGGGGAGGTATACTGATGAAGTTAAGAATTGACAAAGGATTTTCATCCTACTATATTACATAGCATTTTATCAAGAATAGGTGCATTGTTAACAAATTATAGCAACATCACCAATAACAGACTTCAATGTAAACTTAATAATTTAAAACTGCAAAACAATTAAAAAATATAACAGGTTTATAAATCACATACCTTATATTAGCTTGACAAATTATAAACCTAGTGATATTTTGCATAACTCTTCAAAGAAAACCAAAATATTGCTACTTGGCAATTTATCTCCTTTATATAAATTAATTCCCAACATAGAAGATACATGAGTAAGTCAAGAAGACTCCCTATTTAATATTTGTGTAGGCAGGTAATTTCACTGAAGACCACATACATGTGTTATTTTTCCACATAGTCGCTAGCTATGTTGAGACACATGTAATGGTCAATCAGCTTATCAAAATCTACTGGTAGAAAGACATGTTCTGTTCTTGAAGCCACTTTGTGACTTCCTCTTTGATAGCACCATCCAGTGGAAAGCCTCATCCTTGAGATGCTTCAGCTTCACAAATAAGTGAAAATCTGATGGTGCCAGGTATGGGTTGTATTGTGGGAGTTGTTGCCCATCATCAGGTGTAAAGATCCTCATCCGTTACAGTCACACAACCATATTTGAACATGGCACCATTTCCTACTGTGTTGCATTGATGTTGCAATATCAACAGTATTTATTATAATAAAATCGAATTACCCATTAGTGTAAAAGACAAAACCATTGAATTAAAATAATTAGGAATTTTAGGAGAACATGCATAACTGATAAAGCAAATCATTATATTATCACATGAAAGATTTCTTGTGACATTAATGGTTATTAGAACAACTGAAATGGAAAGTAATAAATTATAATCCTGTAATGTCTATACTAGTACAACTAAGAAACATGGGGGGGGGACTCATTTTCCTGCAATTCTTAAGAAGCTAGCTATCCATCTGTATACATTGGTGCTCAAAATTTAAGGATAATGTCATATCTCAAAGTATATCCAAGAACAACATGGAATGTGGTGTACATGTAAATTTTTCATTGCAAAGAAGAAAATGTTTTTACATTTAACCACTGTGACCATAAACATTCAAATTAGGGTTGTCAGAAAGGAGTGCATGCTACAATTTGATTTCATTATGTTACTAAGACCATATGTATAATGGAGACCAATAGATAGGATGGAAGCCATGCAATCCCAGGCTGAAGTAACCAAGCCCTAAATGTGCCACTAAATGTCCTAAAGATTTTAGAAACAATTTCACTTAACAGGAGAGCAACATCACCAATATATTATTATAGCAATCATTAAACATTTTAGTCTGTTACATTTAGTAACAGACTAAAATGTAAGACATAGGGCCACAACTGCTCAGTATGACCGCTAGCTATCTATTATAGTAAGGCATAGTGAAATGACAGCTAGATAACTCTCAGGAGCTGTTACCACAGGGATGACAGTTTCAAGATAAACCATATACAGGAGGCTGTATGAAACAGTTTTGTATGCATGAACATTGATGTGTTTTGCTCCTGGGAGTGTTGGGAATGTTAGTGGCTCAATTGGTAGCGTGATATGCTTGTAATCTGCAGTTCCCCAGGTTCAAGTTCCCACCTGGGACAGCATTGAGATTTATCTGCACAACACTTTTCACCCTGCTCTCAGTCAGTAGGGGACACTCTTGGGCTTGGGAAGGCTGACATCCATCAGATGGTACATTAAGCTGGCCCCATATATGGGAGAGCCATATCCTGTGCACATTAAAGCACATGCTGGATGGCCTTGACGGAGGTACCATCTGTCTCCTAACAGCTGTCCAGTTGGTCCCCTCCCACCTAACTTTCTGTGAGCCCTTTGAGTTCCTTTAACCTGACCATTTAGCTCATTGTGTGCAAAAAAAAAAGTGCCACTCAGAGGTTAAACAACCCAACAATTTTTTGCTCCCCTCAACCCCTGCAATAGAAGAACTTGTTTTAATGTGATACAGACAACATTTTTGGAGTCGAGACAGTGAGCAAATGTACTCTTCATAGATGAGTCCAGATTCAGTTTTTTCGCTGATTTTCAATGTGTGTTCATCTAAAGAGAACAACGAACTTGCCACTACCACCCTACACTATCAGAGAAAGGGACTAATTTGGTGATGCTAGTTGGATGGTCTGGTTAGTATTGTGGTGACTGGCTACACAGAACTTCACATCTTTTGAGGAGACACTCTGACTGTTCAGCACTACAGAAATGCTGTATGTGAAGCTTTTCAGGGATACTCTTAACCTTGATATTATCCTAGTACATAATGTTCATTCCCATAGGGTTTATGTGGTTGACAATTTCCTTGAAAGCAAATATTTTCACAGGAAAATTATTGAGCATACATTTTGGCTTGTAGTATTAATGGATAACAAAATCAAAAGTAGAGTGATGTTCATTGTTGTGAAAAAATACCTATATGACTATTAACACCAATTTAGGGAAGCAAACCATGTTTCTCAAAATATATTTATATATTGCTTTTGCCACTTTCTCTTGACCCTTAACCCTTTAATGCCCAGGAAATTTCAGAAAAGGGTAGAGGGTATTAACCCTTTCAGCCCCGAAGTTTTAATATGAAAAACAAATTTTTTTTGATAATCAATAATTGAATGTAAGACATACATGGACTCCCCTACTAAGTTTGAGCAGGTTTCCGCCATAGGTTTAGAAACTAGGAAATCGTGGCAAATGCCACCATCAGGTCTTAGAGATAAAAATGGAAGCATATTTTTTTAAATAATGTTTTTATACAAAGATCTTATCAAATTATTTCGTGTGAAAAATTTTGAAACAATTTTTCGATTTTAGATCGGTACTTACCAAACATGGTGTTCAGGTTATTAGCATTCATCTTGAATAGCGGAACAATACGGGTCACTCAGATATGTAAACACTCACTTCTTGTTGAACCATGTCATGAAATGTGATTCACATACTTTGTAGAGGTGACATCTAGTGCTTTATGGTGAAACTAGATACTCAGCCAGTAGCTAGAACTCTTTATATATTAAAGTGGCAAATGCCACCTTAATATATAAAGCCGAAGGCCGAATAATAGGGCTGAAAGGGTTAAAGACAAAGGAAAAGCACTATTTGGATGAGTCCATTTCAAAATGTCAGCCGTTCTGGGCGTTAAAGTGGACAAAGCCAAATTCTCCTTCTAAAGCATTCTGGTGCATTCTGAATGTTTATTAATATTCATAATTAAAAGCTCTTTCTTTTGGTAATTAACATTGTGTATATCTTTTCCTTAAGTCTTTCAGGAAAAAGCACATCTCAAGATTTGTTTAAGAAAAGTTAAGCAAAGTCAATGAGGAATGTAATCTTGTGAATTAATGTAGTACATTCTGCATTAATTTTAAATAAAAGACAGTTTTCGTGTGCATAACACTTGCTCACCAATTTCATACTAAGTTTTCAAAACTATTGCAATTATTTAATATTTGGTATGAGTTTGAAATGTAATGCACAGCAATGCAATTTCAGTTCAATTATCTACTTGGAAAATATAAACATTTGATTTAGGAAATATTCTCTTTATAGAGGCTTCTGTATTAGATTATATAAAAGCCATTTCCAGACATGCATAGGATGTTTTTATACCTAAATCAGTTAATGGTATTGTATAAATTTTCAGGTTTAGTTGCAAGAATTTCAAATGCTGTAATATCTCAAGGCACATCTGTGAAAATATCGTCACTCAGAGAAAAGCCTCAATGTGTGATATGCAAGAAAAAGTTTTACAACAAGCAAAGTTTGGAGAGACACTTAGAACTCCATCAGCCAAACAGAAAGCGTTATACTTGTGATATATGTGGCAAAACTTGCTCCCATATAACAGATCTGTCTCGCCATAGAACCAAACATGAAGAAGTCTTTCGTTACAGATGTCAAGTTTGTAGCAGAACTTTTGTTTATCAAGCTGCTCTACTGAAGCATTTAGCTGAAAAGCATGGTAACTCACTATCTTCATTCTGATGATACTGTGAAACTGCATAGAAAATGATTCGTAGAATTGGAGCCTGGAATAGAAATTATAAACAAATGTAAGAATTTTAGTTATTACTGTTAATGAACTATCTAGTCTTCTTAACTCATATTGTTGTGCTCTAGATCTTTTAAAAGCTCAGTTCTAGAATATGCTTTTTTTTTATTACTAAATAAAGGTAATATACATTTGCCTGGAGCATGCTTATAATAGTCTAAAATGCAGAGCACTTTCTTGATATATATTTTTTGCATTTTATTAAGCAGCAGAGTATACAGTCTGTTAGAAGAGTTAAATGAAAAATTGCCTTGTGAAAGTAATTAAGATATAATGTGTTGTAATAAAATGTAATTAACAATTGTGAAATATTTATATTTCTCTTTGTAAAAAATATATATTTCCCCCCATCCTGAAACACAATTACACATTTGCTATTTACATGGATAGATAAAACACTTAACAAAATATAATTTGAATGAAAAAATTGCATTCTCTAAAAAGGTTAATACTGCATAGCTTTTTATAAATACAATGTAAGTAAGCTATTCTTTATATTAGTAATATCTTCAGATAATTAATATGTATTACCTTTTAAATTAAATTTTATTCTATAATTTTCTGTCATCACTATTTTTTATGAGCTACATTTAAAAAATATGAATCAATGGTATTTTTAAAATTTCTGTACATGATTGATTGCTTATTAGAAGTAAAATTTTGAATTTTATAATAGTTATCAATTAGTATTTCTTGTGCTGCTAATTCCCAATATAGTATAAAAAATAAATGTGTTTAAATGTCTTATTGATACTCTTCATAAAATAAAATATTAAAATAAACTCTATATTTCAATATTGGATTAATTTAAACCTGAATGTGTCATAATAAAAGTCAAAGCCAATACTTACTGTTATTCTGAGTTAAACAGTTGATGTCAATATAGCAAATAGATCTCTTAAGATATATTTATATCTATGATAGTTATCCACACTATTAGCATAAAAGACATAATTTTATTTCTTCAGTTTAGAAGTAGTTATAACTCTGCATGTTAAAAGTATTTTGATATTTAGATAAAATTTATTTTTGTAAATGCAATTTATGTACATGATTCATAAAATAATAGAATTAATCATAAATGTATTTAATAATTTTTAACAATTTCGAAGATGAGTCTGTTATTTATGTAGTTAAATATCACTGTGTAGTTATATATTTATGTAGTTTAATCATATATTTATGTATTTTGATTAAATGATGCAAATAACCATTGGTGCTTATTATAAAATTAAATCCATATTCCATGTTATAGTGAGATTTTGCTTAATCACAGTTTAATGATGAGGACAGATATTCATCAGTGGTGAAATAGCTTGCATTTCTTTTTGTAAACATTTTTAACCCATCTGTCCATTATTTTTTCACTGCTTTCGTAAACGGAATTTCTCTTTCAAAAGGAAAAATTATCTGAAATTTTAAAACTATGTTTTCACACATTTTATGCATTTTTTTATAATGTTTAGAAAAAGTATTGGATCCTGGTTTTCTAAAATATTGACTATTGGCCTATCAGGGATACAATGTTGTGGCCTAACATTGTGATATCAAGTCTGATTGCTAGAGTTTCATGAAAGTTGAAATAATTATGTAAATGTCATTTATAACATCTAATATATAATTGATTTTAGAAGCAAATTTAGAATAAAATGTTGGTCACTCTTGAAAACTGTATCATTACAATGCAACAGAAATATCAAATGTGCTTACAGAATTTCCATATATAGTGCACTATTTACTTACAAACAAATGCTATCTTTTTTTTACTCTCTTTACACTTTTCACACAACAGCAACCTCATGTCAACATTTACATAGAATTCTTTTTTTTTTTTCAAACTAGTAAATGACAGCTCTGTACAAACCAACGAGGGTGTTTTTATGGTCCAGTGTAAAGTTGAATGATGCAGCAAAAAGAGACACTTATTTTTTTATGTGAATTAAAGCTGAATTTTGTGTATATGATAATACACAGATATTTGACTCTAGTCAAATGTTAAGTATAGAATTAAGTAAAATATACATGTATATGTTTTAAAAGCTTGAGTGATACTATGATTGAAAACCAGATGTTTATGAAATTTGATTTCTCTCTTTTTTTTTTTGTAGTTTTATATTTAGGAAAATCAAGGCAGTGAAATTTAGTAATAGCATTGGGCATCATTCTGACATCTAAAATTGGTTCGCATCATTCTAATTCTCAAGAAGAATGAAAGGCATTTTTTTTTGTATTAGTAGGGAGTGGTAATTAACTTTGAGTTATTAAAATTAAATTGTTTAAAAATGCCAGAATGATACTGATATTGAATTTTATTACCTTCATTCTTGTAGAAGCATCAGAATTGTTGGAATATGAATGAAATACGTGATAATGAAAAAAAGTCTAGAAATTTGAATTAATTCTTAGTAAAATAACAGGATTATGAGTTATGTAAAAAAGAAAATAGTTACACATAGAGAATTTACTGGAAAGAATATCAGAATGAATAAGAAATTAAAGACTACTCAGTAAAAGCTTTAGAAAGGCAAAAACGGTTCATATATAATAAAACAATAGAGTAATAAGTTTTTTGGAAATGTATATGCTAGAAACAGAAATGCAAAGTAAGCAAATTATCTAAAGAGTTGCGCATTTACTACTCATACAAAATATATGAGCTTCAGTAGATTATTAGAGAATGTATTGTCCAAAAGTATATATCTTGATGTACAGATGCTGCAATTGTACAAACAGTATAATATATAACAATAATTTAGCTTAAGTGTGGTTATAAAAATATTGCAAAATTGTCATTAACAAAGTACATAAGCTTATGAGTATGAAACTAAGGGATATGCAGAATCTTGTAGTTCAGATAATCAGCAATTGGAAAATTAGACTTTTATTCAAGATTCTTGATTTTCAGCACTTACTACAGAAGAATGGATAATTCTTTGCATAGATTGTAACTTGAATTAATATAACCATAATTAGAATTTAATTAAAACTCACTAATATATTATGATTTTCAATATACAAAAATTCCACCAGAGTTCATCTATCAGTTTATGGTAGTTTTAAAGTTCCAAAATAATATCGGGTATCTATATGTATAGCACATATTTTGACATGCATTGGTTGTACAAAGTATTATATTCATTATTGTTGTCACTTGTCTTGAGCTTATTGTTGATGTTGAAACATACTGATATGGTTATGAGTTAAGATATTACTTTTAAATTTTTTATTAAGTTTATTGCTTTTTAATTTTGTCTTGAAAATTGGTTCAATAATGTTTGCCACAATACATGTATATTGGTAATATCATTATTACAATATTCTTTACTATTGATATATAAATATAAAGCTTCAGTATATTTTAGAGTAAATTTAAAAGTGATGATAAACAACTTGTTAATTCTAAACATGCTGCTGATGAATTAATAACTGTAAATAATGCTGTAGTATTTTTATTATTCTATTCTTTCATGTAAGTTTTTTTGAAGTCATTCCTATATCATTATATATATATATGCAATTTTTTGTATTATAGTTCTCATATATTTTATTGGTGATATATAGGTATGCTGTATACACCACTTTGGATAATTGATATATCTCTGTTATTTTTTATTGTTATATTGACAGGTGATTTTATTGGAACAGTACAGATATAATTTTTTAATATTATTATTTAATGTATGGTTTAAATTAGATAACAAACTTATATCCTTTATAAATTCAGTGCTTATTTCAAAAATATTTGCAGGTTTAATTAATACTTAATATATTAATTATTTTTATAGGTTTAATTAGTAGCCCTTACACTTGTATGAAATGTTTTAGCACAGTTTGTTTCAATTAATTTTTATGTTATACTTTGTTAAATGCATCTTTAGAATGTAATTAAGGAAATTATTTCCCTCAAAATAGGATTTCAGTGGTTCAGGTTATAATATTTTAGGCTTGTGATCTAAGATTCACAATTTGTGTGTTGATGTCAGAGTTGAGTTTTCCTGTTTATGAAAAAAGTACACAATGGATATGCATTTGATCACATCTTTCAAACTGAAAATTAAATCATGGTGTTGTATTCAGAAGAGTCATAGCCTTTTTCATAACAAAATATGCTAGATGAATTTAACAGGCTTCTTTTCTGGGAGTTCAACTTTTATAAACTATTCATAAAGTGTTGTTCATTGACTTTCTGTCATCGATCTGCTCTTGAACCTTAGTGCTATTTTGACCACTTCACATAACTGATTTTTCAGCAAAAAAATCCCCAGAGATGAGACAACCTAACCTACCTGAAAGTGAAAAAATTTAATTCACCATAATACATGTATATTATATATTTTGCAATTGAAAAGGGAAACAACAAACTGAAGTATTAAATAGGTAATGTTTTACAATAATATTTATAAATATAAATGATAGCTGGCTTCTTAAGTATATATATTTTATCATTATTCCACTTTAGTTATAATAACTATCACTGCAGTGATAGTAAATATTGCCTATAGCTGAGTTTAGATTTTCTATAACTGTGATTATGAAACTGTTAAACATTCCATATCTTAATGCCAACATCAACTTCTGCCAATTTTCTGGGCTGTATTTGTGGTTATAAATATAGAACTAATAATGCATCTGTAGTGTATCAGAATAATATGACCACTTACCTAATAACGGGAATGGGGGGTGGTCATATTATTCTGATATGACTATGTATTTAGTATGCGATTACACGTGTTTTCAGTTTATGGCAACTTTATTAGTGTTAACATAAAATGAATGTTCAAGGTGTTGTAAGATCATGGTGAAATTAGTCTCCAATGAGGGGGCTCCCTACACCAGTAACATAAAATAAATAGTAGATGACCATGAAAATGTGACACCATACATGTTACAATAAAAAAAAAAGAAAATTATGTTTGGATGGAAAGTAACATAGTTGAAAGGCTGCATGAAAAAGAATAGGATAGAAATTTCGCATGGGTAATTTGTGTTTTATTTCTTTCAGTCAAAAGCACACCATTGATATTTTTTTGTGTGTGTATGTGTACTTCAGTATTCACAAAATGTAGCCCATTAGAGTGCACATTGCACCTGAAAGAATTGTCAAGGTAGAAAACTATTGGTAAGAGAGAAAAATAGCTCAAAGGTTTATGCAGTTATGGTAAATGATGCAAATCTCAGTTAAATTAACAAAAATGAGTGGCAGTTAGTACATTGACAAATACACCTAAACTTCGACTCCTTAACTGCAAGATTTATTACAGAGTTAATTTATGCCAAAACAGAAAAAAAAGTTCTATTATTAAATTTTTGCTATACAGATGGTTTGTTGAGATACAGAGTGATTAGCAATGTTTCCATGTCATGTTTTTACATTCGGAGCTTCTGAAAGAGCAAATGAAAATTCTGTAGAAAACTTGTAGTGTGTGCTAATATAAATAACAGCAGTATACACATATTGAAAATTTATATAGATTTCTATGAACTATATGTTTCATTTGTTTACTTTTTAGTGCATTTTTGTTGAAGTTTCAGAATTGACTTGCAGGGTAAAATTGGAAGACCATGTATGCTTGCCTTTTAGTGGTTTGCAGCTGCTATTACATTACTTGAAAAGCACACATTAGTTACAATTGTTGGTTCCCATGCAAATGAAAGGTTTTAAATTTTAAAAATAGCTTATGTCCAATTATCCAGAACAAATTTAGGAAATTTTAGAGTACCAAGTGTAATCTTCGTACTCTATTTATTGTACTCAACACTGATTTCCGATCAGTCCTTTATCAGCTGAAGAAATATTTCCCTATTGAAAGTAAGATTTGGTTTTATTATTTTTTTCTCCATATTTATTATTATTCACTCATGCATCTAGCTGTAGTCTGTATGGAGTTTACAGCAGTGCTCTTTGTTTCTCTAACCCTTTAGGTGCCAAGCTTGTTGAAAACTGACTCTGTTCAACTGATTTGTTTGAAAAATTAGGTGCAAAAATAAAACAGGTTCTTCCATAAAGCCACTATCATTCACCCAGTTCATATCGTTTTGTTTGATGCATTTATAGAATTTGTTGCTCATATGCCATAAAATGCCAATTAACCAGTTAGGGACAAGTGTGGCTCAGTTGGTAGCATGCCAGGCTCGTAATCTGCAGTTCCCAAGTTTGAGCTGTTGTGTCCCTAACCTCCACCCTACCCACAGAAAAGGGACACTGATGAGCTTGGAAAAGCCACTGACCATCAGTTGTGAAGTAAAACCGTTGCCCCATGTGCAGGAGAGCCATACCTTGTGCAGATGAAATAACAAGCTTTGTGGCTTTGACAGGAGGCTACCATATGTCCCCTAACAGTTGTCCATTGGGTCCCCTTCCCCTAATCTCTGAGCTCTTGGGATCCTTGCAGCCTGCCAATTTAGTCCATTGTGTGCAAAGAAATGCCACTCAGAGGTAAAACAAAACCCAATCAACCAATCAATTCATGTGGTAAATAAATGTCAGATTTTTAACAGTATATTTTGTGTATATTCGCATTCCCCTCCACCACTGAATTAAACATTACATTTGAACATCATTTATGTATTCCTCTGTTATATATTATTATTTTATTGGCATTTTATACCCCTAAAAGTTTTGGGTGCAGTCTACCCATTAAATCAACAGAAAAGCCAACATTATACAGTGAAAATTACAAGGATTTTTATTCTCGAAGTTATGAATTTTTGGAGCAATTATGAGCACTTAGGCAAAAATCATAAACAATTAGGAGCATATGAAAGCAAATAAAGTACACTATTTTAAGTAGTATACTTATCTTTGGAGGCACAAAAAGTATAGGCATTATTTCTGATAGCTTATCTCACTCCCCACATCACAAGCTTCCATTTTTCATGTGATTTGTGACTGAGCTCTCATGTTTCAAAAACACAGTGAAATGAATTTTTTTTAGAGCAAGCAGAATATTATAGGGAGCAGATTTTTATAACCTATGACAATCCCTTCATTACAAGTTTTCATTTGATACATGTTATATATTTCTGTTTCCTGTGGTTGGCCAACCAGTTGTGACAAATTGACCAACAAATGACATATGAAAAGTCATAGGAAAAGGTAACTGTGACTTCCCTCACCCCAAAGTTTCGAGGCATAGGGGTTCTAAGTAATCCAATTTAGGATTAGTTGTTCAGAGTGGGGGATAGGTTCTGTGCACCAGTTTAGGAACAATAAATCTGGCTTGCTCTCTACTAAAGCAGTTATGATTCGAAAGATAATGAGTTCCAGCTGATAAGTTTCAAATCCCACGATCAGTACTGTAAATGAATTTTAAGTCTGATTTCTGCACATTGTTTTTTAGTAATGGTCAGGTGAAGTCACATAGGCTCTCCTTCTGACATGCAAGGTCATTAGTGTAGGCCAACTCACAGTCAAGCATGGATTAGAAAGTGGAGACAAGCACACTTTTAGTGCAGTTAAAGTGAACAAATTGAAACTGTTTTTCCCTTTCATCAACACATTTTGTAAAAAAAAGGGGGGGGGGAAATAATGTAAATTTTTGAAAGCAGATTTTCTTTTTTAAAAAAAGGGAAAAATGAGATGCAAAATTCAGATTTAAAAAAAAGATATTCAGCTCTGAATCGACATGTAAGTTTTGAAATTGGTTTTGAAACATGAGAAACCCCAACAGGGCACTGTATGGAGGGTGTTCAAAAAGTTTTTCACATGTCAGAAGATTCTAAACGTGTCATTATGTGTTAAAAACAAAGGCTATACATCATTTCTTTCTTCACTTGTGGTGCATAAAGTTCGGTCTGCGAAATCTGGGTGTTGTTGCTATAAAGTCCACTAAAGACGGGGGAAAGATTTTACATTTTCACAAGGATGCAGCTTGGGGACAACACCAAAAGAATTCATGCCAATTTATCACAAGTACAGTATATGAGGATCGTGCCTGTTCATATGGCACTTTACAAGATGGATGTGCAAATTCAGTGAAGGACAGCAGAACTTCAAAGACCTCACCTGTGCAGGAAGACTGAAAGAGGCCATGAATGTGAAAACCATCTGATCTCATTAGGGAAAACCCACACATCATTCAGGTAATAAATTTAGATGTCAGCATATTGATTGGCACTGTGGAAACAATTATTCATCAACATTTAAAGTTCCAAAAGATCTGTGGCAAATGGGTACCCCACAAACTGACAGAACAGCAAAAAAAGAGCTAGACTCTACTCATACTAAAAGTAGAAACTGACAATGTTTAAACCTATGGCCCCAAACAGTTAACAAACATTGTCACAGGTGATGAGATGGGGTTTTATTACTATGCATCTCCCAGAAATATCGACAACTATGGTTGAGTTGCAGCAGATGAACCAAGTCTTCAAATCCTCTGAAAAGACTTTCTCTGAAGTAAGAGGATATTCACAATTTGTTTCAATTCCCAAGGAGTGGTAGCCATGTGGACACTTTACCCGAAAAAATGACTATAAATGGCCAATACTACACCAACATTGTTTTGCCCAAAATGGTTAAGATGAAGCATCAGCATCCAACAACAAGCATGTCGAGGGTTCTCCTTCTTCATGACAATACCATTGCTTGGCAAAACCCAGCAAGTTACATCTATCTGGAACAGGAAAAAAAATCAAACCAGCTACCCATCCTGCATATTCACCCGATCTTGTACCATGTGATTTTTGTTTATTTCCAAAAATGAAAAAGTAATTTGCTGGAAAGCCTTTTTCAATGGCACAGGACCTTGCAAAATTTGTTCATTCAGAGTTACAGAGTATTCCCAACAGGAGTAGCACCAAGTGTTCCAGAATTATAAACATCTATAACTTTGCATAGATGCTGGAAGAGAGTACTTTGAAGTACAATAAAGGTTTTGTTGAGGTAAGTGCAATGGGTTTTTGTTCTGCAGATGCATGTCAAGAACTTTTGGAATGCCCCTGTAGAAACAGATACTGAGTGAGCAATGGCTACTATGTAACTCTATCATCCCAAGGACCAATCTCACAGTTTGACTGCAGCAGCATAAATGTGTCTACTCCAAAATGACCACACACTGAATAGCATCATGAAATGGATATGAATTAATTAAAGTGGCATTTCCTAAACCTGGAAATGATACATGATGGCCAACAATGTACAAGATAGACTGCATAAAAGTAACCTGTGAGCAATAAATGCCTAAGACCATTATCCATTATGTTATAATTTCAAAGATCCTTGCTGGAGGTTAAGCTGCAGTTCTGCAACAGTAGAGTTACAAAACAATGTCTAACAAGCATCAAGAGCAGTTTCAACTAAAACTGTCAGTAATATTGCTACACTCCAGGATACCCATTTGCCTTGTGTGTGCCCTTAAGCTACAAACAATAGACAATGAAATATTTCAGCCCTTGAATACCAAAACTGCGGCATAAACTAAGACTAGACTAAAATTTGGCTATATGATAATACACTGCTCAAAAGTGCATATTAATTAAATATACATATCGGAAAATATATTTTGACAAAAATCAGTCAAATTTCACAGGAAGATACAAAGATAATGTTGAATAAGACTTGATAAAATGATAATATAATTTTTTTTGGCAGAGACTAACAAAATGCAAAATGATTTACATATACCCTTAAAAAAATTACACATATTGCTTTTGGTCAATATTTTAGTAGACTTGCCATTTAAAAAAAAAAAACATTTTATATATGACACTGATTATGGATTACATTGGAAAACTCGTTTTTTAAAAGGTAGGACTTATTTTAGAGCTATTTTTAAAAATTAAAACTGTTTTTAAATGTTTTCACATACAACCAGGCCAGCAATGGGGAGAGGGGGGCACTGACCAAATGGTTTTATAAAAGAAAAGAACTGGAAATATGAGACATCACAAATTTTTGTGTCAGCATCCCAAAAGTGAAGTAGTCCTTATAAAGTAGCAAAAGTAAAGTTTCAAAAATTGAAACAGACTAAAGTAAAGAAAAGCTTGCTAGAGGAGACTCATGGCCTTGCCAAGGAAGGCTGAATCCCCAGTTATGGGCCTACATATAACTTAATTCAAAATTCAAAGCAAATTTCACAACATACTTATAAACATATGACTGACTGACTGCAGTTTGCCATCTCTGTTTACATACCTGATTGTCAGAGACTAACAAGTCAGTTGCAGTGTCACAGTATAAGTTCATTTATTTCATCATATTTTTTCACCATATCTTGGAGTAATGTTTTCTGAATTATATACTACAACCCAGTTTTTTAGCTTGTTTGCAAAAAAGGAGCTATTGTTTTCACATAGTCATCTTATCTGTCCATAGACATTCAGCTTTTTGTTTTAAGAGGTAAATGAAGCTTCATTTTAGGTTTGATAGATAAATACTAATATGATTAACATTTTTTTTAATCATCTTGTAGCTTTGAATTTCCCTTACTAAAAACTATAAAGTTGAAAAATTGCAATAATTGAAATGAATATTCTGAACAAAATATTTATGCAAGAAATTTTTAATTTTGTTTGTAGATTGTGGTGGTGTTTAAGGGATTTGCATAAACATTGTGCCTTGCCCTCTCATTCCCTGAAGAGTAGGAACATGCTATATTTTTGATCCAAAAGATAAATGAAAAATTCTTTCTGGATTGGCTAGTTTTTTTATTTATGTACTTATAAGTGTTACTATTTGCAGTTCCCCAATCTTCCATAATTTAAATTGCCACCATTAGAAGTTGATAATTTGGAAAATGACAAAACTTTATATCTTTGAAAATATGTACCATATTCATCAGAGATGTATGTTTCTTTTTTGTATTCTAACTGAAGCAGTGGTCAGCAGTGACTTTAGTCTTAGTGAGGAATAGTTTTTAGGATCCTTTCTATGTCACAAATGTAGTAAACAAAAATTTAGTAAATGAAATTGTACCACTGCATATTTTGCAGCATCTGAGATAGTGTTTTAATGAAGACAGATCATTCAAAATATAAGTCAACTCCATCCTCTGTGGCATTACTATTGTATTAATATTTCAACATTTAATTGCATTACAAGGGCAGTATGCCTTAAATTTTATATAATCGTATAAGATTAATATTCAGAAAAAAAAATTAACTACAATCATAAATATCAATTTTCAGATCTGATCTACCAGCCTGTGTATAGAAGCCCTTCAGCAAGACATGCATCACCAAAAGGAAAACCTCAGTGTGGTGTATGCAAGAAGCAGTTCTATAATAAACAGAGTCTTGAAAGACATTTAGATTGCCATAGACCTAACAAGCAACGTTACCAATGTGATATTTGTGAAAAAACATTCTCCCACATTACAAATCTTTATCAGCATCGTACACGTCATGAAGAAGTTTTCAGACATAAATGTTCTCTTTGTAGTAAAACATTTGTATATCAGGCAGCTTTACATAAACATGTAATTGAGAAACATTGATGTTTGCATTAAATAAAACTGCATATACTTTTGATGTTTTCCTTATAGTTTTCTGTTCTCAGCTGAATAGCTTACTTCATATGAATATCCATATCATAATTTTATATTTTTATTCAGCTAGCATTTTGTTGTAAGTTAATATGAATTTTTCAGTTAATCACCTTGCTGATTTTTTTCACCTATTAACAGTTAGTATCTATCATTGCTGACTCCTTTTTGCATTCACTCTTGTTTTATATGATTTACAATTTTCTCATATTCTGTTCAGTTTTTGAAATGGAAAGTATTACACATATAAATACATAGCTCTTTATCTGTTATTTGGCCCTTGATGAAAAGTTCCAATTTCTATTTTCATAATGGCTTAGTGTAGACATGGTTACCCCATTCTGTCATTAGAAAAATGAGATTTATGGCACAATGATTCTTTAGTGAGTTTATGTTTAAATCAGTGTTGAAAGAATTTATTGTTTTGGTGTGATACTAATAGCTGTGTTTAATACCATGCTTTTTGTAACATATTCTTATTCCACCATTCCTTCTAGCAAAAAAATTATGAAATATACAGAAAGTGGTATATGAACCACATATTTTACCAAGAAAAAAAATGGACAGTGCAAGCTACCAATTGCAAAAGAAGCACCAAAAATATGTTAACAATCTGCTAATTCAAATATACAATGTATAAAACAGTTTCTTTTAATGCTGAAGTTTCAAATAGCTTATTATGGCACAGGCAAATTGCAAAATTTTAATGTTGAAAATCAAATCAATCAACTTAAAAAATATTTTATAAATTTCCAGTTCTTATTTAAAGAAAAAAGTGTTTTAAGAAAATGAAATAGAACTTCATTTTTAAATAGGTTGTGTAGATAACTGATTAATATCACCCTCCAACTTCAATAAGATCAGTGATTGAATAGACATAAAAGTCTATCTTAATATTGTAAGAATGAAAACGCAAGAGATAACATAAAAATTTTACTGAATAATGTTTTCATCAAATAAAAATCAGAAGGGAAATGAATAATTTGATTTACAAGCTAGGCTGAGCCTTTTGGTGATTTTTGGAATACTTTTGTAATGGTGTGTAGTCAAGTTTTACATAAGTCATGAGAAACTGATAAAATCTCTGCAGTAATGTAAAAAAGTTGATAGAGGTAGTTACATAACAATATTAACTGACATTCTAAATCATCTATACCAAAAGTATGCTGTGTAGATTTTATTAAATTTATTAATATTTGTTTCTACTTTTAATAACTGATTTATACTTTGGAAAATTAAACTATCTCTTAGGCAAATAAACTTTTGTTTTTAAATTTTGATAATAAATGAAAAATAACCTATTTTTGACCTTGGAGTGTAAAATCAAAGGATGTAAAAAAATATGAGTTTGATTCAGCATACGTAAAAATTACTAACATGATTTAAATTATGTATCACTGGTGTTCTGAGGCCACTATATCATTAAACTACTTATTACTTTCAATATAATCATACTGAATATATAAAAAAAAAAATAAATAAATACCCCCTCAAGCAGCTGCTTGCCACAGAGGTCTGACAGGAGCCTGTCAGTTTATATGCCATAGTAGAAGATCTGAGAGGAAGGCAGGCCCTCAGCAGTAAACAACACGAACATCCATACCTTAACCTCGAACCCAGGTCCCGTAGATCAGTAGCCAAGCACGCTAACCACTCGGCCACGGGACGGCTACTGAATATATAAGTACCATTATTTAAGTTGCTTGTCAAGTAAATATATAATCAGTAGTTGGTGCCAATATTGGTTAGTTGTGCCCCCTAAATCTGGGCACTTGCGCATGATAACCCTTTGAAGGCTCTGCTTGTTCAGTTACCTTCACAGGGACATAAATGCTCACTATGTGTTTTCCATGTGTGGTGATTAGTAAGCCACAAAAAAAGGATCTGTGTGATGAAGTAGGGAATCCTGCTGGTGTTAACTGCTGAGGTCCCTTTCTTCCTCCCTTGCATCTGGAGAGCCTGGTATATGCAGTTTAGATCCTGGATAGTTGTCTGCAACATACCCCTTAAGCTTGTGTCAGTACGGTGATAACTCCACCAGAATCAGTCAGCTGGTGGATTTGCTTGCTAGTAGCCCTTGCACAAAAAATTTTTCTTCAACTTGTTCCTCAGTTCTTTGTCATCCATTTTGTGGAATCCAATCCCTTTTAAATTCAGAATGCTTCAGAAGCTCTTGTGAGTTCTGAGATCAGTCAAACATCTACAATCCTTTCAGTTGCTTGTCAGGACTTGTGTTAACCCTTTCACTATGTATCAGACCCAAATGGCCGAGATTTTAAGTGGACTCTTCCAATCAATGCAATGTTATCCCTTCCTCTTCACTACCTTCTACCTGCAGTTTGGACTGATATGGAAGGGAAAGGGTTAAACACACCTGAAAACAATTATACCCTCAGTTTATACCTCATTTATACCTGTTTGGGATATCTGAATAGAGGTAGAAGGTAGAGAATTATTAACTCAAAGAATAAACACAATCAAATGGATATCAGTATGTCATGATAACTTAGCACTGATGTGCATTAATTTGTTTAATGGATTTAAAAAGGTAGTGTAAAGGAGGATCAATGACCTAACTTTCTTCAATATTAGAATTACTGACATTCCTGTATAGTTGCCACATGTACATTCTATAACAAGGATCCTTGCTCTCTGGACTCCTAGTGATGTTGAAAACTGTGTCAGTTACAGTGGACAGTTGAATTTTGCCATGAACACCCAAAATGAAAGGATTGAAAAGATACATAGCATTTTTTACGTGCGGCAAGACATTACCTTTGCTGACCCAGTGGTGTACTGGAAGAAATCTCAAGAAATGCCTCAGGGGACATTTTATTTCATTTAATGGGTATCATCCTATACTTGAATTTTAACTTTTTGAAAACGTACATAAATATAACTGATATAAATTTTTAATGCATAATTCAACCTTTTGGAATGAATTATTTTTACAATTTTTGTCATATAATATTGCATGAGTTGTTTTCAGAGGGGCATAAACAAAATTGCATTAAAAACTTACATAATTTCAACTAAATTATTTTTAATATGATTAATTTTCCACTTTATTGCAAAAAATGTTATAAGAGCATCAAAAGAATATGGAAATAAAAAAAAAATTAGTGATAATATTGCAAATATTTCTAGTGAAATAGTTAACAGGTTTGACTTATCAAGACCAATCGCAAGTTGGACGGAAAGAATGATGTCACCACTGCTGTTATGTCTTTGTATTAATGAAGTTCATGGCCAAGCTCAGGCTCTGAGAAAATGAGTTCTGGCCCACAAGAGGCAAGGAGATGAATTTCTAATAGGGAAAATGAATCTGGAATGTTCATGGTCAGTTACTATTTGTTCAAAGCTATAGGAAAAAATTCCTGGCTGCCCCTCTAAATAGTTGTATATCAAGTTTCACCATAAATTTTGTATTTTTATTTATTTTTAATTAAGGACCCCCCCCCCCCCCCCCCTCCTCCATTGCAGGGTCTATCAGTATGCCTCTGGCTAGCCCCCATCAGCTTTGTCAATTTAGACTTTTTTAAACTGTTATTATTAATTTTAAAAGTTAATCACTATCCAAACTGTCAAGTATCATTTTAGTGATTCAAAATAACACTTTGGATCAGTGAATATAGGATTGTAGAGATGTTAGTCACTTTTAAAGTAGGCAAAATATAGCCCTTTCCTGTTGCACGGACTTACTTTGCCTACTATACAGGAAGTGACTTAACATCTCTACAAACCTGTGTTCACTGATCCAAAATGTTATTTTGAATCACTAAAACGATACTCAACAGCTTTGGATAGTGATTAACTTTTTAATTTAATTCAGCTGTGTTAAATCTGCCCTGTGGTCAAGTGGTTAGCACACTTGGCTAGTGATCTAAGGGACCTGGATTCAAGCCTTGGGTAAGGCATGGATGTTCATGTCGTTTTTCTGCTGAGGTCCTGCCATCCTCACAGACCTCCTACTATGGCATATAAACTGACAAGCTCCTGTTAGACCTCTGTGGCAAGCAGTTGCTTGAGGGGGTAGTTATTTCATCTAAAACTGCTATATTTTTTATATATTTTTAATGCTCTGTAGTTTGAAAATTTTACCATTTGGTTTTAAAAGTTTGTCTTTTTATTACATTTTTGAAAAAAAAAAAAGATGTAGGTAGACATTTAACTATTTTGTTTATATATATATTGAGGGTTAGATAGGTATCGATGAAATATGATTCACACTTTTGAAACCAACTTAAAATTGGGCCCTCTAATGGAAAAATATGAAAATTTTGAATGAATACTGTAAATGATATATTTACACTAGAGATATGGGATTTTGATGTTGGAAGCTGAGACTTACAAAATTTGCATTGGAAACAACTTTTTTGTTTTAAGAGATAATTGGAAAATTTGTTTCTAGTTGGATAGGTACTAATGAAATATTCTAATTAACATTTTTAATTTTGGGTAGTGTTAATTTACGTTATTAGAGGGCACTAAATATGAACTTTTAATGAATATTGCAAGTGATCTGTTTCTGGTAGAAATTTGTACTTTTAGAGATAGAGTGTCAAGAGATATTCCACTGACAGCAACAATCCACCCACTTTCACAAGAGGGTTGTGAATAATTTGCTTTTTCATTTTAAGAAATAAAAGAGAAATAATGTTTTTTTATATCAGAGGGGTGTGAGTAAAACAGCTTTTTCATTTGAAGCAATAAAAGTGAAATAATGTTTTTTGTATAAGTATTAATAATGCTATTTGCATTTACAATCATCCGTCCATAGTTTGAATTAAAACTTAAAAAAAGTGCAAAAGTCAGTAAATGGAAAACTTTATTCTCTTTAAAAATGAGATACACATGTTTGCCAGAGGCAATATGTATTAATCTAGGGTTTTTTTTTTTTGCTTTTATGTTAAAGCCTATTTATATTAGTATATGAAATATTTGTTTGGCTTATGGATCCACTTACAGATTACCCAAAAAGATACAATACGTAACATTCCTTAAATGTTGCATTTGTTTAAAACAGTTAGTCGTTTTGAATATGCTGCAAGTTTCCACATATTATTATTATGTCCTTGTATTAGACAATGAGTTCTAAATATTTTCTAGTTTTGGAAAGATGAATGTGATTTTCAGTGTTGTTAATAGTGATACCAAGTCCTTCCCTCTAAAATATTCCAAATGCACGTCGGAAAAGTGCTAGAATTAATGGTGAAAATTGCATTTTTTAAACATTATTGGATTTGCATAATGAAGTTTTCTCATTTCCAGTATATGCAGAAGTCAACTGTAAAGCTTGTGAAAAATTATGTATTTTTGCACTTTTTTGATATAAAAATATTAAACGCATTCTATCTGCTAGGGATTATCCCTGTTTTAATCTGTTTTAGCTCAATGTTTCAAATATTTAAATTTTTTTTTTAAGATTTCACAGAAATATTGCACAGCAATAAGGTGGATCTCTTGTTATGCCTATTTTGAGATAATTTATTGAGTATAAGTAGAGGTACTTTTTTTTTTTGCAGAAAAAAACCGGCTCAGTCGGTAGCGCGCCAGGCTCGTAATCTGTAGTTCCCAGGTTCGAGTCCCAGCTGGGTCAGCGTTGAGATTTATCTCCGCAAAATTCCCCGCCCTGCCCACGGTCAGTAGAGGACACCGATGGGCTTGAAAAGGCCGCCGTCCGTCGGATGGGACGTTAAGCCATGGCCCCGTGTGCGGGAGAGCCATACCCTGTGCACGTTAAAGAACATGCTGGATGGCCTTGACGGGAGGCTACCATCTGTCTCCCAACAGCTGTTCCAGTGGGTCCCCTCCCCCAACCTTCTCTGAGCCTTCGGGGTCCATGTGACCTGGCCATTTAGCCCATGGTGTGCAAAAAAGTGCCGCTCAGAGGTAAAACAACCCAACCCTGTGTGCGGGAGAGCCATACCCTGTGCAAGTTAAAGAATATGCTGAATCGCCTTGATGGGAGGCTACCATCTGTCTCCCAACAGCTGTTCCAGTGGGTTCCCTGCCCCAACCTTCTCTGAGCCTTCGGGGGTCCTTGTGACCTGGCCATTTAGCTCATGGTGTGCAAAAAAGCGCCGCTCAGAGGTAAAACAACCCAACCGAAATCCTAGCTGCAGTGAGTTTGGTTTGAACCGCTGCAAGAGGCAAATCTCTGGGGGTGCTATCATCTCCTACCTTACAAATGGAAAGTTAAAAGTTACGAATGGAGCAGTACATTATAGATGCTGCAAGTTATCAGTGGACAGACATTTCATGGCCAAAGGTTTGGCAGTGGGCCTAATTAAAAATCAATCCAAAGTGAATGCACAGTATTCACTGTTAAGATAGACATCAAACATTAATTAATAGATTCTGAAAAAAATTCATCGCTGACACAGCGGGAATCGAACCCGCATCTCTCCAGATTCATGCCAGAGCGCACTACTATTGTACCATGCGTCAGACAATGAAATTTTTCAGATTAAGACCTTATACATCTTCACTGAGACATGGCTGAGACAGCGCCATCTGTACTCAAGGAGATGCAACTTTTTCAGTTGTTGCTATTGATTATCAGATGTTAATGAGAAGGTCGTTAACGTTAAAGCATTAATATATAATTAAAAATCAATCCAAAGTGAGTGCACAGTGTTCCCTGTTAAGATAGACATCAAACATTTATTAATAGATTCTGAACGTGGTACAATGGTAGCGCGCTCTCACATGAATCTGGAGAGATGTGGGTTCGATTCTCGCTGTGTTGGCAATGAATTTTTTTTCATAATCTATTAATTAATGTTTGATGTCTATCTTAACAGGGAATACTGTGCATTCACTTTGGATTGATTTTTAATTATATATTAACGCTTTAGCGTTAGCGACCTTCTCATTAACATCTGATAATCAGTAGCAACGACTGAAAAAGTTGCATCTTCTTGAGTAAAGATGGCGCTGTCTCAGCCACGTCTCGGTGAAGAAGATTTATAAGGTCTTATTCTGAAAAATTTTATTGTCCGACACATGTTACAATGGTAGCGCGCTCTGACATGAATCTGGAGAGATGCGGGTTCGATTCCTGACGTGTCAGCGATGAGTTTTTTTTTTTTTTTTTTCAGAATAATGTTTGGGCCTAATTTTGTAGGATTGGAACCCTGATAGTGTGCTGAGTTGTGGTGAGATGAAGCTGTAGACAAAGTTGGTTGGTCCTGCCCTGACCATCTAGGAGGAGATGTTGAACAACAGACACTCTCCATTTTAACAAACTATATATAGATTTGCTCAGCCAGTTGCATTCCAGGCTTGTTTTTTGCAGTTCCAAGGTTTGATCCTAACTGTGCTAGCAGAAATTTTTCACTGCTAAACTCCCACTCTGCCCATGGTCAGAAAGGGAACATTCTTGGGCTTTGCTTTTTATTGTCAGCAGACAATAAAAACTTGGATAAGACTCAATGCTTTCAAATCATCATTGATGACAGATATCTCCCTTTCCAGATTCATCTTATAGCTTATCGCCACATTTGAGCTTCAGAAACCAATTTCGTCCCATTTATTCACTTATTGTGTCCTCTCAAATTCACTACAATTGTTTCAAACAGCATGTGCTACTTTTCTGTTGAATTTAAAATTGTAAAGCAAACACACAAATAACACTAGTCATATTTGCTGATATAAAATGATTATAAAACTACTTTGAATAGGCAAAATATATACAGCTGATATCTAATTTAAGAACATATCTTTGTACACCTAATTACTCCATGGCAAAGTAGTTCAAAAAGGAAAAATCTCAAACAGTTATAAGAAAAAGTTACTAAAATTACTTTTCCATTTTCCCCTTAGAGTCACAGGTTTTCCTTTTTGTCTGAAAATGCAACTCAACTTCTATGCCTTATTATGATAAAGCTAATGAATGAAATAGTTAACATTACATACTGAGAGAAAAAGCATTTAATTCTGAACAAAAATATTAAAATTATAAGGAAAAAAATGTAGTTAAGCATAAAAAAACATTGCAAGCTCATTTTTAGTGATTTTTAAAAACAAATTAATCAGATTCGAATCTTGCAGGTGATGAAATCAAAGTACATTTAGAGGAAATTTATACTTATGCATGTATTACCCATTTTAAATGCACAGCATAACTCTACAGTTAGCAATTCATGATACCATTCTTTAATTCCATTACTAAAAAAATATTGATTCATGTAGAAATGTTTTGTGAGCTAAATATATTACTCTTTGTAAAATTACTATAATTGAAGAAGCCAGTTATTGATTGCCTCACAAGGTAAAACTCATCAAGTGCTACACTTAATCAAATTTTAGATTTTCGAAAATTCTCTTCTGAATTATTGGATTCTGATTTGTACTTGGAAGATGCTATGTCTTGTCAACTTGGGATATTAACAAAGAGTTTAGAGATATTTTTAAACATTTAAATAAACTAACTTAAAGCTACAAAGTGAAAAAAGAGAGATTTTATTGATCTGTCTTTGACTTAAATTATTTATAAAGGAAACACAAAAAATTTATATTCAAACATTATTAAAATGAATTTTTTGTAAAGTTTATTCAAGATACAGATTAATTTTAGACAAAAATAAAGAAGAGTCAAAATCTTAAATATGAATTAACACCAGTATACAAGCAGATATCCACGGGGCAGGGGTGGCTCAGTCAGTAGCGCGCCAGGCTCGTAATCTGTAGTTCCCAGGTTCGAGTCCCAGCTGGGTCAGCGTTGAGATTTATCTCCGCAATAATTCCCCGCTTTGCCCACAGTCAGTAGGGGACACCGATGGGCTTGGAAAGGCCGCCATCCGTCGGATGGGACGTTAAGCCGTGGCCCCGTGTGCAGGAGAGCCATACCCTGTGCACGTTAAAGAACACGCTGGATGGCCTTGACGGGAGGCTACCATCTGTCTCCCAACAGCTGTTCCAGTGGGTCCATGTGACCTTGCCATTTAGCCCATTGTGTTCAAAAAAGTGCCGCTCAGAGGTAAAACAACCCAACAACAAGCAGATATCCACAAAACACCTATGCAGATACAGATGAAGAATGTTTAAAACAAGTAATAGGGTGTGTAAAAAATTTATTCAAGCTTTAAGAACAAATATCTAGATTTTATAGGGATATGTTTGTCATGATACACATGATAATTTTCTGCATTAAAATTTATCCTCTCCACAGTGAACAAGTTTTTTTTTTGCAGAATTGTTATAAAAATATTGATTTGCCTAAATATAAATATGCGCAAGGCTCATAATTTGTGGGTCTGAGGTTCAATACCCACTTGGGCTAGTATTATCTCTGCAAAACTCTTCACCCTGCCCTCAGTCAGTAGGGGATACTGAAGGGTTTGGAAAAACCACTGTCCATCAGATGGGATGTTAAGCTATGGTCCCATGTGTGGGAGAGCCATATCCTGTGCATGTTAAAGAACATGCTGGATGGCCTTGATGGGAGGCTTCGTCTCCCAACAGTTGTCCAGTGGGTCTTCTCCTTCCAACTTTTTCTGAACCCTCAAGGTCCTTGTGACCTGGCCATTTAGCTCATGTGCAGAAAAGTGCCACTGGGAGGTGAAACAACCGAACTTTTAAGTAAATGTGCTAAGCAATTAACATTTTCCATTCAAATTTATATGTATTATATGAATAAAAAATTTAATCTATGTAATACATTTTTGTCAGATAAATTGTTTTTTTAATCGAACATAAACCCATTTTATTTTTAATCATGAAATCCAAACCCATTTATTTCGTGGTTTGATCCCTAGCTTAAACCATCTGTTTTTTGTCAGCCAGTTATCACATCATAGATTTTTTTTTAATCAGCTTTCAATTGATCCCTTTGATTAGTTGTTCTCAACCTATGGGGAGGGGGGGCTCAGTGCATCAGCACTGATATTTATCTCTGCTAAACCCCCACCTTCTTCAATCAGAAATGGAACAGTGTGGGCTTGGAAAGGCCATCATCTATTGTATGGAGCTAAAGCCATGACCCATGTATAGGAGAGCCATACTCTGTGGATATTAAAGGGCTCACTGGATGGCCTTGATGGGAGGCTTCCATGTTTCTCCTAACAGCTATCCAATGAGACCTCTACCCCCAACTTTCTCTGAGCCCTTGTGACCTGGACATTTAGCCTTGAGTGCAAAAAAGTGTTGCTAAGAGGTAACAACTCAACCTATGGATCCCAACCCAGAATGAGGTCATAAAAAGTATCCTGCAGGGTCATGTCACCTTTGTCAAAAGGGAGAGTATTAAAAAAAAATTAATCCCATATTTTTGCATTGAAATTTTGCAATTAATTTGAATTATGAACACCATTCCTTAAAGTGCAGGGTGGGGGTGGTTCAGTCGGTAATGCATCAGGCTTGTAATCTGCAGTTCCCAGCTGGGTCAGTGTTGAGATTTATCTTTGCAAAATTCCATGTCCTGTCTGCAGTCAGTAGGGAACACCGATGGGCTTGGAAAGGCCGCTGTCCATCGGATGGGATGTTAAGCCATGGCCCCATGTGCAGGAGAGCCATAACCTGTGCACATTAAATTCTTTAACGTGCACAGGTTATGGCTCTCCTGCTGGATGGCCTTGACGAGGCCATCTACTAACAGCTGTTCCAGTGGGTCCCCTCCCCGAACCTTCTCTGAGCTTTTGGGGTCCTTGTGACCTGGTCATTTAGCCCCTTGTTTGTAAGAAAATGCCAGAGGTAAAACAACCCAACCCTTAAAGTGCAACAGTCGTGTTTTCAATGGGGGTGGGTTAGATTTTGTTTGTTTTACCTCTGAGCGACACTTTTTGCACACGATGGGCTAAATGGCCAGGTCACAAAGGCTCAGAGAAGGTTGAGGGAGGTGACCACTGGAACAGCTGTTGGGAGACATGGTAGCCTCCTATCAAGGCCATCTAATATGTTCTTTAACATGCACAGGGTATGGGCTCTCCTGCACATAGTACCATGGCTTACATCACAACCGATGGACATCGGCTTTTCCAAGCCCATCAGTGTTCTCCACTGACCGTAGGAAGTTTTGCAGAGATAAATCTCGATGCTGGCCCAGCTGTTACTTGAATATGGGAACTGCAGATTACAAATGGGGGTGGAGGTTGCCGTACAATGAGTATTGTATGAAGGTAAAAACAGTGAAATAATATTGTTTGCTATATGTGTCATTTTTTTCTTTGCAGACTGAAAAAAAATTTGCATTTTATTCTTATTGGGATATATTCAGGTGCAAATAGTAAATAATTTTTATGCATTGCTTTTTTCTGTATAGGAAAAAAGCAGAAATGTGTTGAACAGAAACAGCTAATATCCACTCTTATTTCTCTGAAAACTGCTCAGCATGACACCTTATCATGAAAGCACCATTTTCCTTAATTTCCAGCCAATCTAACTAGTAAATCCTATTAGAATTTTCAAGTTTACTACAGATCAAAACCAAAATTGAAGCAGGTTAAATACGGGTATGACTTTTGATGACACTTTCTACCACCATACCAAGAATAAATGAATCTAAACAAGTGCAATGACCCATTAACTTATTTTCTCCTATGCATGAATACAAGAGACCTTTTATTTATTTTTAATTTTATTATTTTTTAAATATTTGTAGCTTTTATTTATTTTTAACAATGTGTGTCCTCTATTATATTTTGTCAATATTAATAATTCATAAAATGTGGTTGTAAAGAGGGTATTTTTTATTTGGATTATAGCTGTTCATTAAATCACAAGTTTGGGTCGCAAATAAGGAAAGTTTGAATGTGGCCTTAGATGCTCCCTGTAATTTCTATTAAGATTAACATTTTGATTCATTATATCTCTATATTCTTTTCTGTTAGAAATGAGCATCATTGTCTTATAACTAAAATGATTCTGCCTCCTCTCTTTACTCAGAACAGCACTTTTGGTTTCAAATATAGCCAGCTTAAAATGGTCCCATTGTACCCCAAGTGACTGTGGTGCCCCTCTCCCTTCTTATCCTTTCCATTGTTTTCAACAGATATATCAGTTATCAAAATTACTATAAGATAGTATTCACAATCTGCAGCTTGCATTCTTTTCATTTATTTTCTCTAGTATTAAATACTCTTTCTGTCATATATAGCATGACCTAATTCTACTTGTAGTTACTTCATGATAAGGATTTGTACTTAGTAAGTTTTATTATTCTGAAAAAACTTGGACACAAGGAAGGGTTTTAATTAACAGCTACAGTAGTGGCTACTAAGTTTGTTTTTTGAGAAACATAACATTAAATGTTTGTTCTTTAACAGCACACCAGTTTCTACATCCAATTTTTGTGATTAGAGCATTAAGTAATGCTGAAATGGATATTAGATACTGTTGAGACAATCACCATCACTCAGGAAAATTAAAAGCACTTGATTAAAACAGTATTTAATTTAAAGGAAATTAGTGTGTGTTTAATGATATGCTAACCAGATTCTTATTGATCAATCATTACCTAGGTATATTTCCTTCTCTCCCCCCCCCCCCTTGAAATAATTATTTCGATGTCTACCGTAGCATTTTTCTTCACATCACAGAAGGTAAATGTATTGACTTTGCAATTCTGCCAGTTTTCAGTCACAATAATGTGTGTACTGCTTTAACTATTCAACACTTGGATCAAAATCCATTTGATCCTATAATGAGAATATTCACAATCCCCACCTAGGTAGTCATATCAGTCTGTCAAGGAAGAGACTTACATTGCTCTACTGTAATCCTAGAAAGCATGTGTCACTGACAAAATCCAGTGAAATTGAATTATTTTTTGCCAATACCTTATTACTGAGTTTTTTATGCTTTCTGGCTGTCTGCTCACCCAAGTTAGCCTTGTGTACCATCTGGTTATCTGGAGAAGACTCCTAGCTCAATCCTAACCCTAACATCTTACCAGCAGTTCATATCAACCCTCACCACAGATCTATTGCAGTTGATCAAACACCTATGTAAAGCACACAATACAAATAACACTGCTTACAAGGTTTTTTATAACATGAACAATTGTAGCTGCCTTTAACTATTTTTCAGATCTGGCCTTAAAAAATGGCTGGCACATCACATTTTTGTGTTATTGGTCATTTTGACACCTATTAAGATCTTCCTATACCAACACTTCCAGGCAACTGGGAGGATACTAGATATTTTACTTTTTGTGGCTGGCAACACTTATTGCCAAGAGGGAGACAACATGTAACAGTAACCTAACCTTAGACTGCTATTCTTGTTTTCATTGTAGGTGGAACATGTGCTGTATGTTAAAGAGTGAATTTTGGCATTTAAATTGCAAAGGCAGTGTTGCGGATGTGTTAATGTGCCAGATAAGTTTTGTTATGTGTGTGGAAATTATATTTTAAAATCCCAGGGTCATTCTTTGACAAAGATTGTGAAGAAAGCCTATAACTTGTATTTCGGATGTCATGTTGGAGATCAGGACAAAACATGGGCTCCACTTCTGTGCTGCATTTCATGCCTTGTTGGCCTGAGTGAATGGTTGAAAAGTAAAATAAAGTCCATTCCCTTTGAAGTTCCATTGGTTTGGCATGAGCCAACTAGTCACTTGCATGATTGCTATTTTTGTTAACTAAAGTATCAGGCTTTTCAAAAAAGAACAAAGCAAAATACAATATCCAAATGTGCCTTCAGCCATAAGGCTAGTCCCTCATGGAGAAGATCTTCCTATACCAACACCTCCAACCAACTGGGAGGAGATGAATTTACTTCATCAGAGGAAGACTTTGAGGCACATACACCCCTAAAAAGATAGACGAGCCTCATCTGATTCAGCAAAATGAACTAAATGATCTTGTATGAGACCTAGGACTTTGCAAACAACAAGCTGAGGTTTTAGATTCAAGACTTCAAGAGTGGAATCTTCTGGCCAAGGGTACCAGAGTTTCTATGTTCAGAAAGAGAAATTTGGCTTTATCTGCTTACTACCAGATACAAGATGGTTTGTGTCTCTGCACAGATATTTCATGGCTGATGGAAGAAATTGGAACAACTCACGACCCCAAGGAATGCCGTCTATTTATAGATTTGTCAAAATTCAGCTTAAAAGCTGCCCTTTTGCATGAAGGAAATCTAAAACATTCCATTCCAGTGACACATGCTGTGGGAATGAAGGAAACCTATGAAAGCATGGAAAAATACCCACTGCTATAAAATATGACCAGTTTAAGTGGATATGTGTAATATGTGGTGACTTAAAAGTCATATCTCTCTTGCTCAGGCTTCAAGGAGGCTTCACAAAATTTTGCTGCCTTCTATGGTTAAGGAACACTACAAAACAAAAGACTGGCCCAAAAGAGATGTTTTTATTCCTGGAAAGAGTAATGTGAGGTATTAGCCTCCAGTTGACCCCTCTGATGTTCTGCTCCCACCACTACACATCAAACTGGAGCTTATGGAAAATGAGCTTATGGAGTTTTTGGGTTTTTTCACGTGAAAGAAAAATTTCACAAAAAGGAGCTTAATGGGTTTTTTCACTTGAAAGAAAAATTTCCAAAACTAAATAATGCAAAACTCAAAGAAGGGATCATTATTGGTCCTCAGATCAGGAAGTTACTGAATGATACTGTCTTCGAAGAAAAACTGAATATGAAGGAGTGCACTGCATGGAAATCTTTTGCATCTGTGGTCCAGGGTTTTCTGGGAATAGCAAAGAGGAAAACTACCATCAACTCATTCAAGATCTTCTCAAAAACTATGGAAATCTTTGCTGCTGAATGTCTTTGAAGATTCGTTTCTTGCACTCACATCTCGACTTCTTTCCCAAGAACTTAGGAGCTATCAGTGATGAGCAAGGAGAAAGATTTCACCAGGATATCTGAACCATGGAGGAAAGATACTAAGGCAGATGGGATCCAGCAATGATGGGTGACTATTGCTGGTTCTTGCAGAAGGAAGATACCTCAGCACATTAAAGACAAAAATGAACTTCTTGTAAGTATAAAAGATCTTTACACATGTTTGCTTATTTTGCATTTCAGTATTATTTCATTTATTACTTTATTTTCAATGGTCTATAACTATGACGTTTCAAATTTTTTTCACTGTAATCATGTAATTAATTAATGAGTTTTAAGTTGCAATTTAATAAAATAGTCAGATTTATTTTCATTTCCCAGATATCTGTATTCATTGAAAGACATCAATGTGTAATTTAAAAAAAAAATTACGTGCTGCAGATTTTTCAGTCATATTTCAATTCAGCACCACAAAATTAGTTAAAAACATCCTATTTGACCAATGTTATAAAATAAGGTTTCAATTTGTTGTCTAGTGCCTATCATCACTATTTTTAATACCATCAGTCGTCTGAGGAATAGCATCCTTATCTACATATTTTTCTCTACATTTCTATAGTGATTAGTACTTTTTCTAAGGATCTTTCAATCAACATATTTAATTTTTTCTCACTAAGCCAAGTTTTCATCCTTTTCACTTAATACGTTCAGAATGAGTGAAAGAAACACGCAACTAGCTGGTCAAGCTCATAAAAATGTTTATACACCTCTCAGCATCAGCTTATTATTTGCAAATTGCATTTTGGATTTATCCATGATTTGAAATTTTTAACTAAAAAGAAATGCTAAATTTATGTTTATAAATGTGCAGTCAAATTATTATTATTAAATTTATTTCTGTAACAGTTTATATTTTTGAAATTATGTCTATTTGTATGAATTGCATTATATTCTGTTTACCAATTGTATTTCTCTCAGGTAACAAATGTAATTTGTTCAGTAATAATATGTTTCATTGCCAAAATGGCTCCTATCACTCAAAAGTATGATTATTCAAAATATGTGACACTCAACCTCCCACATGCAAACTCTAAATGTAAAAGTTGACAATACTTTTACATTAAGAGTAAAGCAACACCCAGCCAGGGGAAATCATATATATGTACGACAGTCAGCCTACAAAAATATATTTATTAAAATTCATATAGCAATAGGTCCACCAAATTACAACCACTTTGTGTGATGCAGCAACTTGAATGGCTACTGAGCGGCAACAATAACTGGTTTACAAACAGAGATACTTTGCACTCGAGAGGCGAAGGACCCTCAGTCACCACTTGGTTTAATGCAGCAACTCGAATGGCGACTGAGAGGCGACAATAACTGTTTTATTAACAGATATCTTTCCTCTTTGCATTATAGATGTCTAAATCTATTATCTATATGCACCTCATAATACAGCATCATGTTTAATTAAAAATATTATTTTAAACTTAGTTTGTTTTTAGTGGTTATAAAAATGGAGCCAAATGAAATTTGTAGCAGTGAAAATGAGTTTGATTTTATGTTTATATATGATTTTTTTTTTATGTTAGTTGTAAAATATTTCATCAACCTTTTTAGCAAAAAAACTTCAAGTTGCTACTTCCCTTTAGTGAAAAAATCTTCTAGTGCAAAGAGTTAAAAGTGTAAGAGCACTGCACCAGGCCTTGCAACTCACATTGCAACATTTCAAAATTTTCTTGGCTACATTACTGATGTACTGTAATATTAAGATTAATAATATTAATAATAGATATTAAGTATAAAGTTATAGTTTTAATTTGTAAATGCATTTTCTGAATTTATTTCTTTTGTAAAGACATAATTATAACATTTAATATTACATATATAACTGATTGTGAATGAAGGGGGGGGGAAGGAGATTACAATGATTCTAACAATGATGCAGAATTTTTTTTTTTTTTTAATAAATATGAAGGACAGAGATAGCCTGTATGTAAGCTTTTGGCTTGTGTTGGTTTCTCTTACGCTATACAAACACTAACACAAGGAATATCAACACTTACAAAATCATGCCCACCGGAATAGTAGTAAGGTATGCTAACCACTAGTGCAATGCAGGCCGTGTGGTTAGCATACCTAACACTATTCCAATCTAATGGTAATGATTATTCCATTATAAATGGTAGAGTTCTGCAAGTGTACTTCTAGAAGTAATTAAAGCCCCAGAAAAATTACGAAATTTGAGATCTGACATGACATTCAAAGTTAAATAAAAGTCACATTTCAGCTTAACTATAAGGATCCATTCAAATCAATTACAAAGCAGATGGCATAGGTATATGAAACTTATAGCATGGAAAAAACAAATTTTGTGGATCTATATTCAAATGAGCTTTGACTCATATTTGCCATTGAAGAATACACAGTCGTATCAGAATAATATGACCAACACTGGAATCACAGTGTACCCGCCCAGACACATCACATAGTGCACGTGACAAGCTCGACCACACGAAGATATAAGCGGCCACCCAGGACAGATGAGCCATAGTACATAATGTGAGCATAATGGACAGAGGTAGTGATTTGAGGGACGTTCAAAAAGGAATTATCATCGGCTACCGTGCCAAGGGTGGAAGCATCTCGGAAACAGCAGACATTGTGGACTGTTCGCGAGGTGCTGTAATAAGGGTGTACCAAGAATGGACTGCTGGCACACCAAGTACCTCCAAACGTCATAACTGTGGAGCCCCAAAGGCCATCGACCCCAGAAGAGAACATCACCTCCGCTGACTGGTAAAGGGCAATCGATGCGCAACAGTGCAGCAATTGACCACGCAAATGACCGCTGGAGTACCCAGGTACTTGTCCCTGATAACAGTAGAGCAAACCCTGTTATGAATGGGTCGACGCTGAGTAAAGGCACTCATGTTAACCAAGATCCATCGGCAACAACATCTGCAGTTCGCACGGGACTACTGTCATTGGACAATGGAAGAGTGGAAACAAGTTGCCTTTTCTGACGAATTGAGGTTTCTACTCCACAGAAGTGACAGGTAGTGGCGGATATGACATCAGACACATGAGAACCAACACCCAGACACGCTTGTCGGTCAAGTACAGGCCAGCGGTGGCAGTTTGCATGTCTGGGGAATGTTTTCCTGGTATGACCTGGGACTGCTGGTACCACTGGATGGGTCCCTGAATGCCAATGGCTACCTGTTGGGCTCGGATCACTAGCACTCTGGAGTTCATGATATCTTGTGCCCCGGTGGAGGGGGGCCTGTTGAGGGCCGGCGGACTGGTTTTAGCTAGGGGCTGGTCCAGTTGGCTTATTGACTTGTTCCCCTGAGAAGCTGGGGGCTGTACTTGAGGGTTCTGCGGATAGGGTTTGGCTAGCCCGTCCAGTAGGCTCATTGATGCAGTCTCAGTGATATCATGGGTTGGATGATTGTTCACTTGGGGGCTTCGGCCCGCTCACAATGGAGAGGACGAAGTTGAAGGCTTGCGACCAGTAGTAGCTGCCCTGGTTGACGGACTTATCGATGAAAACACCAAACTAAGAGTCCCACATAAACTGATTAGGACTCTATGGCTTTCGTAGTGGGGGCGCTTAGGTGCTCTGAAGTGGTGTCGGCGGGGGTCCACCCGGAGGTGCCTAGACAGGGAGGGTCTGCTGAAAGGACTTGGTCAGCCTGATTAGGCAGACCTATCCTGCACTAACAATGGGTGTGGTTGCAGCCCCGAAGTGGGTGGCGTCCGCTTCGCTGGGGGCCTCCAATTGGCCCTATGGAGAGGCCAATGCTGAGGGTCATGCTGAAGGCTCCCTCCGCAGTTGATTAGGCCTGGCTCATCAGCGGGAAAGCCCAGGTTTCTCTGCTGCAAAGGACCCAAAAAGATAGGAATTTTATAAAAGTTTGGCATCAAAATTCAAAAGATACTATCTTATTTATATTTGGCAGATATTTGGACAAAATCCAGTGAGTGATGGGCATATTCCTAGTCTCTGTATCAAAATTCCTAAAAGATCCCACTCCCACTGCACCTCAATGATTATTTCTACAGACAGGCTAAAAATCCCAAGCAGTGTTTCTCTCTTCACGAGGTCTTCTCCCGCAGTAAGGCAGAACAATGTAAAGCAGCTAAGAAGCAGGATCCTAGTTACTCAATGGTGATTCAGTGGCAACTCCCTTATGGTGATATGAAGTCCTCATACTGCGGTGCACCGGGATTATTATGCATTACTACGTTGTCCATCCTTGCTAACCAAATTCATCCCTTCATGTTGGACATTTACCCTGGTGGTGATGGTATCTACCAACAGGACAATTTGAACTGCCATGTCGCTAAGGTGGTGCGTGACTGGTTCCGGGAACATGACAGCTGACAGCGATGTCTCTGTTTTCCCTTGACTGGCAAAATTGACTGACCTCAATCCCATAGAGCACTTGTGGGACCATTTGGATCGGCATGCGGACCCACAACCATGTCATCTCTGGAACCTCCGTGCTCTGCTGTAGTCCGCATGGGCACATGTGCCTCTGGCAACCATGCCACGCTGTCTCACCACTGTCATCCGGGCCAAGGGTAGTTATTCCCATTATTAGGTAGGTGGTCATATTATTCTGATACGACTGTGTATATTTACTTGCATCTTTTGACATATATGAAATCTATACTCCCCTTTATCCTTATGTAGGAAATTTTATGTTTGTCCCATGCTTATAATAAAACTAGCATTGATCTCTGTTTGACCTTAACCCATACTGTTCGAAGCCTGGAAGACTGAATCATATCAGGTGAATATGTGTTTTTTTTTAATATAATAAAACTCTATAATATTGTATATAATTAAAACCCAGCATAAATGATTCTGTAAGATCCAATATGAATGGTAACAGTGAAATAATAGGATCTGATTAACATGGTTTTTTAAAATGGGTGCTGCTGGTGCAGAAGTAACTTCTTAGCTTAGAATGCACAGTTCTATATTTCTATAGAATGAGATTACTTATGAATAGAAGTTGACTTCTATGAGATTTTTAGATAAGATAATTTTTTATGCAAGGCAAAATGTTACATATTTGATGTTTTACATTTCATTGATAATTTTGAGTGTGCGAATATAGTTAACCAACAAGGTTAGTAGCTTTGATGTTATAAAGTATAGGTGCACAAAACTGTTCTAAGTTACAGGTTTTTGTATGCTGTGCAAGGCGAGTTATTACATTTTTGATATTCCTTTACAGTTCAGTTCTTACAGATTATGCTGTTTACTTTAAATTTCTTATATATTTAATCCTAATTTTATTTAAAAAATAATAATTTTTAATTAAAATTAGAAGGTATATTTTTCCTTTTTTTTTTATAAAAAGTTATAAGTGAAAATTAATTGTTTACATTTTATAATCTGTATAATTGCCTTGATTGCAAATGCATTTCATTGTTGTTCATTCATTTCGTAAAACTTAGTTCACAGGGGGAGGGGGTAAATTAGAGAATTTAATGCAATATGAGAAAAGGTTGCCCATCCCTGATTTAGCCTATTGCTTGCAAAAAAGTGTCACTCAGAGGTAAAACAACTCAATCCTCTATTCATTGCATATATATAGCTAGGAGCACTAATTAGCATTATTGTAACCTTAATGTGACAACATGTTTGATGTGTGATAAGTCATTTCTTTTTAACACTGAGAAATTTAATAATCATGTTTTAAAAACACATATTACAAATAATTAGAGCAAAATGGGAAATATGTACAATTTTAACCATTTTTTTCATTATTCTAAATTCTTTATATCAAAAGTATAGAATTTTCACAGTGCTAACGATATTGGCATTAAATACACTATATGGCTGTTTAGCATAAAAAAAAGAATTTTTCTTTTCTCTCTCTTTTATATTGTGTCTTGTGACATTAGAACTTGTACGACATAAAAGAGAAAAAATTAATTCTTATTTTTTATGCTAAACAGCCATATAGTGTATTTAATACCAATATTCTTTATGTCAGTCATAGATGTACATCTTATTCACTTGGAAATTAAACATATGGCAATGTGAAATTTGCATTTCTATTGTAATATTATTCATAGTGGTTATTAGGCATATTCACTGTAACATGAATATAAAAAAAAGTGCTTGATTTCTTTGCAATTCAAATTTTTATGACATTCTCATAGGTGAGCATCCTTCAGTTATAGTGTTTTTTACTGTTATGACCAATGTTAAATTGGAATCTGTAAAAAATCTGTCAAAATTTTAAAGCACTTATAACAAATGTGCAATGATAATTTTTGCATTATTTTATACTGTTAATTTTCAGACATTATCCAGTCAACTACAAGAAGTGCAACTTTCAGGAAAGGGCCACAGTGCTTGATATGCAAGAGAAACTTTTACAACAAGCAAGCTCTGGAGAGACACTTAGATCGTCATAAACCACTTCGCAAGATTTTCAGATGCAATTTATGTGGAAATGTATATTCTCATGAAACAAGTCTCTGCAGGCATCGTTCTACTCACAAAGAAATATTAAGATACAAATGTGCAATATGCAAGAAATTGTTTGAATTTGAAAATATACTGCAAAATCATCTTATTAGTAAGCATCAAATGAAAATCTAGTAAAACTTAGTTTCAGTTTTTTATTTTACAGCAGATGGAGTTAGAACAAACCTTTAGTAAATCAAGAAAATAAATATATACACAATCTTATTCAGACCAGTTGTGTTTAACTAAATAATGAAATAAAATTGTTGATTTCAATTGATAATTACCTGCTTAAAAGACTATATTTCCATGTAAAGAATATTTATACTGATTAAATTCTAAATTACATCATTCTGATAAAATATTGTGCTTTTCAATTTTTATGTACCTTAAAAATTGACATGTCTCTAAACCTCTGCAAGTGTTTTTTGCTTTTTATGGTGTTCAGTTATTTTGAGGTGGAATATTTATCATAAAAAACAAGTGTAAAAAAAAAAGATGAAAAAGCAGCGTACATTAACCTTTACACTATGTAAACAACATCTTTAAAAGTGTCAGTAATCAAAACTTCATAGTCAAAACCTTATTACACTTACAGACAAAACAACAATGGCATATTTTAAGGGTTTTTCAAACAATATTAATTGAAGTCTAAAAAAATTGTGATGCACATTTTGTTAGTTCATTGTAAATTTTTTTAAAAAAATCCATTAGTAAATAGAAACCACAGTAAAAATGTGGTATTTGTGAAACCACAGTAAAATTTGCTGAATGTCCAGTCATTCTGTTTTTGTTGATGTTTGTAATTGTCCATCCAAATGCAAAATGTGCTGTAGAATACTAAAATCACAGACCTGTGAAGGGTTGCATGTGCACTCAGCTCCAGCTGGAATCATTTACTGAGCAGACATGTCACCTTTATCACTGACTGGAGTGTTAGATAATCTTCGACATGAATGACACATTTAATTACTAATTGATGCTGTACCATACACTTCTTCTTTGTCTAGATCAATAAATTAATTAGAAAGAAGAAAATATAGGTTATAGAAATTGATTAACCTTTAAAACTTTTAACCAAGTTAAGCAAAAATTCTACACCTCCTTCTCTCGTGCGAAAAACTATAAGAAATTTACTTCATTAATTATAATCATACATTTGTAACCCAGATGAGATAGATATACAACTAATGATTAAAACAGTGATTTTGCATTCTGAAATTATATTGCATAGTAAAAAAAATGTTACTCTAAGATTTAACAATCTTACAACACCATTTTAATCAGTTCTATATTAAAGTTAAAATATATAATTTTAACCCTTTGCACTCGAAGGTTTTTTCACTATGAGGAAGTAGCAACTCAAAGTTTTTTGCTAAAAAGTTGATGAAATTTTTTTCAACTAACATAAAAATAAATCATACATAAACAACATAAAATTAAACTCATCTTCACTGCTACTGATTTCATCATTTGGCTCCATTTTTATAACCACTAAAAACAGACTAAGTTTAAAATAACAATTTTAATTAAACCCAATGCTGTACTATGAAGTGCACATAGACAATAGATTTATACATCTAAAATGTAAAGAGGAAAGATATCTGTTTATAAAACAGTTATTGTCACCTCTCAGTCGCCATTCGAGTTGCTACATCAAACCAAGTGGCGACTGACTGAAAATCTAGCATCGGTCATCTCTCGAGTGCAAAGGGTTAATATTATGCAAATAGGTCAGTTTCTGCCAATGCACTACTTATTTTTGAGAATATACAAAATGTATATAAATTTTGATATGTTATTATTAATTTTAAGTATACTTTTATTATTTTAACAAGATAGGAACAGACTCTCTCTTTCAAAATATCATTTATTTCACCCTCTCTTGAGTTCCAACGATTATCCATAGCCACTGACTTTAAAAATTTGTGCTCAGTCTTCTGCGTTTTGATAACAGCATAAATATAAGCTCTTTTGCTTATAATTGAAGCCTCTCCTGTGTTCAGTTACTGGCTCTGAAGGATGGAGGTCATTTTCGTCAATAGCCAAATACTTTTACTGCTTAATGGGTCAAGCAATAGGCTGTGAAGAATGAAAGAGCAAGAAATGCCAACTACAGTGGTTAAGTCGGAAGCTTGCATTGCTGAGCCTTTCTCTTAACACTAAAAGTTATAGTGCTGTAACAATCAGATATGTTCCAGCAATCTAACTGTACCAAAAGATTCATTATTTTAGGATCAAAGATAATACCTTATTTTTAGAGAGAGTCTATTGCAAAATAACAGACAATCTCATCTCTGTGCAACAAACAGTTTAATCAATCAATACATGAAGATATGAACAGTATTTAACAAAATATGTTTTTGAATGAATGTACCTCTCACAATTTTAAATAGTTTAATATTTTATTGGAAACAGATTGTCAATAGCTTTTGTCTGTTGTTTCATCAGAGTGTTGCATGTTAAAAAACATTTGCTCAAGTGAGATTAAATAAACTACTATTTTCTATTTTCCATAAACAAATAATGAATTAGTGATTCAAAGATTAATACCAGCTGATGTGTGTTTGGAAGTAATACCTGATCAGATTAAGTTATTCACAGTTCATGCCTCATAATGGAAACTCTCTCAAAAATCGCCAGAACAATTCCATTGTTGCAAAATAAACTTATATCAGCCATGCACAAAAAAGAAAAGTCTTTCAATAGAAACTCTTAAGTTGTTCTTTGCATTTAGCTGTGCCGTAGTTATGCTAGCCAAAACCATCATTTATTAAATTCAGAAATTTGTACCAGAAATATAAAAGCATTTTTAATTGATTTGATTAGAAATACACTGCTTAAAACAGTGGTAAGCATATTGTGTTAACTTGGGAATAGTCGAGCATCGTTTGGCATATTATTGGTCAAATTGGCATTTTAGTCATCTCTCAACTTGGTCTTACAGTTAAATGTTCCTCCACTAAATTGTGTTGCTTATTTTTATTTTCCATATGTGTATATTATTGTGTTTTGAAAAAATTAAAAGCATATAATATCATATGCTTTATATTTAGGCAAAAATCCAGAACAATTCCATTGCTACAAATAAGCTTATATCACCATACATAATAAAAGAAAAAGTATTTCAATAGAAATTCTGAAGTTCTTGCTTCCATAATTTACCAAAACATTTATACTATCCATAATTTCCCACACTGCAAAAGTGAGATGCATTGTTCAGAGCAAAATCTTTTATGTCTACATTGCAAGAACATTCAAATTCCTGGATGAGCAGATATCAGACAATTTATGGGCATCAAAAATGCATCTGATCCCTCTTTGGTTAATAAGAAACCACATTCAAAGCTCTGTAATTCGAAAATAATACTTTGTAGTAAAATGCTGCAAGGGATGTTAAATATCTGTGTGAAATCTCTTTAAATCTTGATTTTCAGCAATATTTAGCATTCAAGATTTCCAGCTATTCCAGTAACAGAGAGATTAGGATGCATTTAGCTACTTGAACAAAGAGACCAGAGTGAAAATCCCGATAAAGCAGGGATGATTTCTTTATTATTCATATTCTCTCTGCCAGAGCCAGCTCATGAGATGAGTTCACAAGACCCTGACCTCGGGTGGCAAAATTTTAGGAGTATCAAAATGTGTGAAAATAAATAAATATAAATATATGCCACAAATTTCTTTGTCATTTTACAATTTTTAAGTTTTTTCATATGAATTAGAGAAAAACATGAGCATGTACATTTCAAAGTAGAACACAGATGAATATTTTATAGTTTGTTTTTGCACAATTATTAATAATAAAAGCAAATATATCATTATTTTTTAACCTTTGATAAATAAATTCTGTTCATATTAATTTTGAATATATTTTCCAAGGACAACCCACAGGTCGCCTTTCCTACTTGGACCATATTCACTACCCTGAAGAACCCTGATAATAGAGAAAAATTATAGGGAGAAATTGTACCAAATAGTGTCTTAAAGGGGCAGCAAAATATCTTTAACTGGTGCTGCTTTCTGCTTAGGTCTTGCCTTCTTCACTTATCTCAGTGACTTATATTTAGAGCTCTATGCAGATGTGGATGTCATTGATTTTATCCATGGATATCCCCATTTACAGCTCTCTGCAGATAAAAGATTAATGGTAATGCTGAGGGCAGATAAGACCGTAGATAAAAATTTGATGCTAATACAGATAGGTGATAAAATTTTGGATTTGATAAGAATAGCAATAACGTGGATGAACATTACTGCATTATCGATGGCTGATACAAGCAAAAAAACTACTTGAAATAGTAGAAAAAAAATTTATTTAAAAATCAGTGATATTTCATTAAAAAAAAATGCATGGAATAATGCGACAAATTTAAAAAATATGCTATATGCAAGAATCAACTTTTTTGCTGAAGAAGAATTTAAATTCAAAATATTGCTTTAGTGTTTGTAGAAAACTAGAATTAAATCTATGGAATTTTCAGTTGTGGAGATCACAAGGTTTGCATAGTGAAATGTAGAGGGGAGTTGCTGGGTAATAAAATGGAAAGGCTTCCCCTAATTGTGGATAACTGCACTTAAAAGAGTAAAATTAACCAATTTGGTGCACTAATAGGAGCATGAAGTTCAGAATCCTCTGATACGCAGTGACTGATGCCACAGCAACCTCCATAAATGCATGAGTGCTTATTAATAATGCCACAGCATGAAAGAACTCTCAGTCCCAATGGGTGAGAAGCATCAGCACTGGACATGTGAAAGCACCAGCTCCTGTGAGGAACAGCACACACTCTGGACTTTTCTGCATTGCAAAACTGAAGAGGCTGTCCAAAGAAGGATGCAATAATCAAACCAATACAGGTATGGCTAATTAACCTGAACTTCACTGCAGAAATAAACAACTATCAATTACTCCTTTAGTTGTCAATGAGCTGATTTGTTTTTCCCGATACCATGTTAATTAGTATAGCACCTACAATGTTTATAGAATAATTTTAATCTGAATTTATTTTGTATTGTTTATTAAAACAATGAAAATGTAGCTTAAATTTCTGTGATGTTCAAAAATATGTAATTGTTTTTAAAATCAAAATATTGCAGTTTCCCAGTTGGTAACCACTGGAATAAACTAACTGCAAATATTGCCATTTTACTACTTTTATTTAGACGAGGTTGTCATCTAAAATATTTCCTGTTTGCTAAGTCCATCTTTGGACACCTTGATTTTAATCTCTCAAAAAGGTTATGTACACCTGCAGGAATTGCACTGCAATTCTTGTTGAACAACAACTGCATTCTTGGATTGTCAAAAAACAACAACTGCATTCTTGATTGTCAAATATTTTATGAAAGGAAAACTAAAAGTATGTGTAGAAGCACACAATAGCAAAAAAATAATACTTGCTATTGCAAACTATAGCTTAGTCTTTATTTCACTCAGTAGACAATCATGATAAATGTTTCTTTGACTCTCCAACTCAGAAGTTAGGGAGGGCACATAACTCCCCTTGGGAAATTTTGTTTGAAAATTATTAATTCATCAATTAACAAAAACGTTAGCAAGTGTTCCTCAATTCCCCTCCCTCCCAATACACTCCCCTTTCCAAAAAATCCTAGCTGCACCACTCTCAGCCATCATATAGCAAATCACTTCTTAATTAATACTGGATTGGCAGGAGTGTAATATTGCATAATGCAAGAAAATGGTTAATCCACTACTAGGCCACTGGTGCCAGTTATGGGTGATAGGTGATGGATTCGGTTTCATTCTTTCTGACACTTTCAAGTAGTTTTATTAGCAGTATTCAATTTGGTAGTATATTCTACATTTTGATGTAGCAAATATTATCCTGAATAATTTATATTTTCAGTATAACAGATAAAATTTGTTTGGTGATTATGTTAAAGAGGTTTTTTTTTAAGCCTGTATGATAATTCACATTCATTACAGTTCTTGTTAATGTTCTTCCATTTGATTATTCCTTAAATTTGCAAGCAAAGTTTATCCTTGTTTTAGTTTATATAGGTTTCATTTTTACTGTTTTTCAGCAGGATATATCCCTAGATCTTGTGTTGAATTAGTTCTTGATCTTTTCTGATTTGTGATAATTCATGTTTTTTTTTATCCTCTAATTTATGCTACGTAGTAAGGTCCAAAAGTTTCGAGCTTGAACGTGTTAGAACAAGAATTGACAGGTCTAACCTGTCAACCCCCCACCCTGTTTTGTTGCACTGCAGTTAAAATTTTGCAGTTCTAACATCAGTAGCACTCTACCGAGCGTCAAAGATAGAAGTGCTGTTGCCCCATATTTTAAAATGTTTAAACTTGAGTATCACATGGTCATTAAAATTTTTGACGAAAGAAGGCGAAAGCCCGGCAGAAATTAAATGACATTTAGATGCTGTGTACGGCGAATCTTCCCCGTCATATTCGATGCTTAAAGAATGGACTAAGCAGTTTTGCTTAGGGAGAGATTCGATTGAAGATGAATCTTGTCAAGGCAGACCTGCAGAAACACTCACTCCGGAAACAATTGTGCTGGTGCAAGAAGAGGTGCTAAAGGATAGGCGACTGAAAACTAAAGAATTATCAGCAAGGTGTGGACTTCCAAAAACCACGGTGCTTCAAATTTTACACGACCATCTTGGTATGAACAAAGTGAGTGCAAGATGGTCCTAAAACTTTTGAGTGTTGTCCAAAAACAACAATGCGTAAAATGCTGTACTGAATTTTTAGCACTCTGTAAGGGGCAAGATAAAGAAGTGATTGATTCAGTTGTCACGGGAGATGAAACTATGGTTCTGTACCACGATCCCCTGTTTAAACTTGATCTATGGAGTGTGACATCCTGGATCCCCACGGACGAAAAAAGCAAAAGTGACACAATCCCCAAAAAAAAAGATCATGGCCACTATCTTTTGGGATTCTCAGGGGATTCTGCTAGTCGACTTTAAGGAACAAAATACTACAGTTACTGGTGAATGTTATGTGTCATTAATGTACAAATTGAAGGATACCATCAAAGAGAAATGGCGAGAAAAGCTGTCCCGGGGAGTGAGGTTATTGCACGACAGTACATGCTTCAGTTGCTGTGAAGTCTGCTATTCAGCAATATGGTTTCCAGGAATTAAATCACCCATTGTACAGCCCCGACCTAGCCCCTAGTGACTATTTTTTGTTTTCCAAATTGAAGTCGGATCTGCATGGGAAAAAATTTACAAGTGATGAAGTCATTTCTGCAGTTTTAGGACATTTTAAGAACAAAAATTCGGATTATTTTTTCAGTAGCATAGAAAAGTTAATTAGCTATTATAAAAATGTATTGAAATAAAGAGTGATTATATTGAAAAATAAAAATTATTGTTTGATTCTATTACCTCTTTAATACCCTTGGACCAGAAAATTTTGGACCTTACTATAGTTTTTGTATTTAGTTGTATTATTAATAGTGGAACCACATACAAAATATATTGTTATATTTTTGATTATCTTGCTGTTCCTCATTTTTATTCTTATATTTATCCTGTTTTAACTTTGTCCCTGCAAACTTTCATTTTAACCTGCTTCTTTAGTAATTTGCATTATGTGCACTAGTTACCAAAATTAAGCTTAGGTCTCGCTTTGCACAAATGGCATCAGTTGTTTTAAAGTAATAACCAGTATATTTTTGTATTGGATCTAGATCTTTTTCATTCCTTTTAAATGTGCACAGTTTATTATAATATGGAATTGAGTTGCTTTGTGTTGTTATGCATTAGGGGAGTGTTTCTAAACCTTTTATGGATGGCTGAGTCTTAGCTTTAATTTGTTTTATTGCTGCCAAATGCAGATTTCCAAAATGAAAACTCAGTATGTTAATGTGACCCTCCTCTCCCTAGTTTGCCCACCTATATTATTATAATAAACCAATAAAAATTATCCGTTTATCTTTATATTTATTTAGATTTATGTCCTCAACTCCCCAATCGATAGTTTCCAATCACCAGTATAAAAACTGCATTATAACAATCTTGTAAAAGATATATAAGTTTATAGTAATATTTAGTTTTCAATTTGTTACAACTTCTTTAAAAAAAAAATAAGAATGTTGTGTTAGATTAATATTTTACAATAATTTTTTTCGTAGAATTAAAATTTTTTAAATTTAATATACTGAATTTTAAGGGTTTTTATTTCCATTGCTGCAAGACAAGAACAGTATCATCTACATACTGCACTCAAAAGTATGTTATTTTTTGGTGTGGCCATCAAGTAGTTTTTGATTTTACAGTTAAATAGTGTGCTGTCATATTAGAAGGAATTATTGATGGTTGAAGTTCTGTTGTTTTGGCTACTGTCGGAATTTATTGTCTTCTGAACTTAATATTTAGCTGAAGCTTAGTAATTAGGATATTATTTACAAAAGTTGAGATGTTTGTAGTACTAAAATATCCAAGATACACATAGTTCATAGCAGACCTGGATCTAGAAAAAAATTGAGGGAGGGGGAAAGAGAATGAATTTGCAATGCATTATAACATTTCCTCCTCTGTTTTACAGGTCTTTAAAAAATTTCTTGAAAAATGCATAAAATATAACCGAGTTTAATAATTTTTTTGCCTCTATTACCCTTATTAGCATTCTGAAAGGGGGTGGCAACCCCCCCCCCCCCAATCCAGCCTGGTTCATAATTCTTCAACAAGTCAAGGTCTATTTTTAGCTTAATGTGATGTGACAGTTTGACTTTGGTAGAACTGGTTGAAGAAAATTTTGTATCCTTTCTAGTTGTTGGATAATATCTCCTAGATATAAATGCATAATACTCCAGTTTTAATTAGGGCTGCATAGTGAGAAATATTGATCTGGTCTGTATATACAATAGTTATTTAGCAATCATTATAAATAATAAGGTTTAATGTTTTAAGTATACTTTTTGCATATTTCAAATCCCTATGAAAAGCATTTTTCACAGAATCAGTTTAGTTGATGCATATACATTTTAATCAAGTGTTTACTCTTTTATGTTTTTTGTTTTCAGACTTTGTAAAGACAATAGTGAGAAGTACATCTGTTAGAGGAAAACCATTTTGCATGCTCTGCAGAAGACATTTTTTCAACAAGCAAGTTTTACAAAGACATCTAGAAAGGCATAAACCAAATAGAAAAATGTACAGATGTAATGTTTGTGGTAATGAGTATTCATATGAGGCAAGCCTTTATAGACATCGTTTATCTCATGGTGAAACATCTCAGTACAAATGTAGTATATGCACAAAGCATTTTGTGTGTGAAAGAACTCTTCAAATGCACATTATTCAGTTTCATTCATTATAGAATAATTAAGTTCAGGTGTATTTATGATGGTGTTGTCATTACACATTTGATTTGTATTCTTTTGACAATTTACCTGAAATTGCAATATCTACGGCTAGTTATTGGATTCAATGTGATTTTTTTTTTGTTTTATATTTTCATGCTGTGTTAGAGTTAACATTTTTTGTCATGTGTTACTTGTATATATTTTTGAGCAAACAAGAAATAAAAAGGTTCATCTTATGCTATGAAAATCTGCTTTGACCTATTTCAACTTCTGAAAGTTCAATGGTTAGGTGAAAAGCTTCTCACATATATCGTTTCAGTAACATTTTGAGTATCAGATAAAATCTGATATTAATTGGTCACTTCTGAATGTCAAGCTAAATTTTGGATATTTTCTTTATGTTCTCTACTGCAAATGGAAACAAGTGCCATTGAATATTTCTTGAGAAAAAACTTTATAGACATCATTTATAACCACAGCAGCTTCACAGCCCTGGCTGTGGGATCATTCACATATGTATTTCCTATTGTGTGGAACATTTAATATACTTGAAAATTATATGTGCAATATGTTTGAGTTATCCATTTATCAACTAAGTAAAATAATGGGTGATCTTTTGCACAGAATTATTCTCTGCTTTCAAAGTTAAAAAATCTTTAGTAAATTACCACATCTTTTTTAGTAGATTGACAAATGCACACTAATAGCAAAAAAATATTTTTTTTTTTGCTTTTGTCATTTGGAAGAAATGAAAAAATATCTTTGTAATTATTTTTAACAAACATGCGTTGCAATTTTGCAATTCAAAGATATGATTTTTGTTTGACAGATTTTCCAGTTAGCCCTGGAAAACACTTCCTTTTATAAAAGTAAAATTTTAAATCCAACAGTTAATGTCCATTCTGATCACTGTTTATTATTCGTTTTTAAATGACATCATTATTTATAATGTGAAGTTTTTGTACACATATTGAATTTTAACTTATTGCATGTGGTGCAAATGGAATGGACATTATCTATTTGTATGTTGAAAAGAAAACAAGCAAGCAAAGGTCATTAGAGATATGTTGTTTTTTTTGTGATAAAAGCTAAATTGTTTATTAGTTTTTCACCAATCAAATTAGATTGAAATTAATTTAAAGTGCATTTAAAATTGTGATAAATGCACTTCTGACAATATTCCCATGAAAAATACGAAATGTTTTTATGGTCTGTAAAGGTCATACCAAGTGACAAAAAGCAAAATAGTGCATACATTGAGCTTCTAATTTTTCTTCTTCTGGTAATCTTCTTGCTCGGTCCCCTATTTGCATTTCATTGCACTGTCACTTCTTGAATGGAAACTATTCCCAACCCACAGCCAGATCATTCATAACAAATTCTTCTTGGGTATGAACCAAATATTGAAGAGTAGCATAACAGTCATCCTATCTTACAGGATTCATTGATATAGTTAATGGTTAAGAAGGGGAGAAGGAACTTAATCAGTGCAGCTGTCATATGTGATGTGTATTGAAATGCTCAGAGAGGGGAATGAATTTACTGGATATAGTAACCTGAAGGCATGGGCTAGAGATGGAAGAGACCTGGTGTGAGAGAAATTTACAACAGAGCAGCAAGATTGGGGAATGATCCAATTCATGCAAAGTTCAGTTTTGGCTTTTGTATTGGAAGTTGTATTTATTATTATTAGAAAGAATACTTCAGTGTGATAATTTTCAGTTTTGAAACAGCTATGGCTGCATTAAAGTTATTCTTTCTTACAAAACAATTGAATATAAAAATATGTAAGTTTTAAAAATTAAATTACCCCTCAAACAACTACTTGCCACAGGAGGGCTGTCACTATAATAGACCATAGAGAAGGTCTGTGAGAAATTTAATATTCTGATATAAGAGCTAAATTATAGTCAATATTCTGATTCATAAGCTTTATCATCCAACCAGTGAGAAAAGCAAGACTTCAACAATAGGACAGTACAAAAAAAAAACCAACTTTATCTGGGCTTGATCAGTCCCCTTTGATCAGTAGCCATTCATTCTTACCACTCAGCCACAGATACAAATATTTTAATGTGTATATTCTGCAGTATTAAATGGTATAGAAAAGAAAGACTTATTTGATAAACGTATAACAAGTAGGAATTATATTTCTAACAAGGTGAAAGCAAACACCTTCAAACAGAATTTTGAATCATCAATCAACAATTCAAGGCTCTTTTGGTAGTGAAAAGGAAGCTAAAATTGAAAAAGAAATATTAGTTACTGATGTAAATATGTATCTGAAAGCCCAATATTCTGATTCATAAGCTTTATCATCCAACCAGTTTGTCAATATTTCCTAAAATATATACCTGGCTCTGGTAATCTTCCAAATGGTGATGATTTGAAAGGAATGCCTTCCTGTGGAAAAATTACCAAGAAGGAAATTCCTGTATCTTTGAAAGGAGAAGCAGATGAGACATCCAATAGGAAAGGGAAATGTGTTTTTTTTTTACATTCTTTTAAAAATTGTTAAGGACTCTAAAGATCTAGCTTGTTATTTAGTTAATGTATATTTATTAGACACTGTTAATTCTACAAATTGTCCCCAAGCTATTGTTGGCAATTTAAAAAATTTTAAATGGAATATTCAAACGTCTGTGATTAGTTTTAGATTCAACTTGGTATATGGCTTCTTGTTTCACTGCTCTTCATATCGTACTGGATGTCAATTTTTGTATTTTCTATACTAGGTTCATAAAGTCAACCTCTTTTTGGTAATGATTTTTTGACAGAATTAGAGCTTAATTCTGTGTTGTGTCAAAAATAAAATTAAATCTTCACAACAAGATGGAATTCTTTGTATCGAACAGTGATTTATTGAAATATTACATCGAACCTATCATATGCTTTCTAAACTACATAGGAACTTAAGAACCCAGCACAGCACTTTTGGTAGAAACATTTGAGGATGAGAGCCATTCCATCGTTATAAAAATTAAATTCGTTGCAGAAATGTGTAACAATATGATGAACATCATTATAGATCTGAAAGGATCCAAGTATCCTTTTGCACATTTATTATGAGAAAGGGTCAATTTGCTAAAATCAACCTTGAGGGGGCTATTCAGGCCTGATACTAGGAGCACTTTAAGTAGCTGCTATTAGAAACAAACTTAATTAAAAATGATTATGGAAGTTTCTAAATAAAGTTTAGAAAAACTGCACAAACATGCATGAATTCAACTAATGAATGTTATAAAGAAATCGGGGATTTTTTTTTTTTCAATTCATCTACTGCTGTTGTTAAAGAAAAGAGTATTGTTTCCTCTTTACTGAGATGTACAAAGAACACTCCATTTTTTTTATGATTGCAATTAAATTGGCATAGCAGATGGCTATCAGCATTTTCACAGCAAATCAAAGAGGATGAAAAACCAGATGTACACTACAGGGGGAAAAAATGCAACACCTGGAAGGATTAATGCCATTTTACTGAAACGCAGGCAGCTGTTAGCATACACTGAAATGTGCAAATTGATTACATTATCAAAAAAAAATGGAAAATTACCACTTTACTAACCCGGTAAAGTGGTATAATTTGTATGATGTTGAACCACACCATGCAGCAATGCATTCATGAACAGCGGGGAAGCCTATCATACAGCTCTATAATGTCCTCCTAAGGGATAGAATGCCAAATAGCACTAAGTCGCTGTTCCATTTCATCTACAGTGGTTGGCGCACTTCTTAGGTATTGTTGGAGCTGTCGACCCGTAGTGTCCCAGATGTGTTCAATAGGTGAAAGGTCCAGCAAGCATGTTGGCTATGGTAGTACCCGAACATTTTACTTGTGTAGATACTGCAGACTAATGTGGACTGTGTGGAGATTGGTGTTATCTTGCTGGTAAAAGGTTCCATGCTGCTGAATAAATGGGACAACCAGTGGCTGCAAAATTTTGGTAACGTATTGTTGGGCAGTTAGAGATCTCCTTATGATGACCAGTTCTACCGAGATGTTCAACTAATGGAGCTGTGTGACGATGTCTCATGCACTGAGTGGCATTCCTTTCCCCTGGATGATGCCAAACACGTCTACCGTCTTGCTGACCAAGACAAAAACGAGATTCGTCACTAAACATCATGGTACTCCACTCTTGTTCGTTCCAGTTCCACTGAAGACATGCTTGCACATGGACTGATATGAGGGACAAATGCAGTGCTGGATGATAGGATTGCAGTGAAAACTGTAAAAGCCTGTTGTTTACCAACTGCCTGGTAGGTATTCGATGTGCTATCTGTTGTCAGTCCCTTTGCAGTTGTGTTGTAGTCACGAATCTGTCACACAATGCCATGCGTAGCAAATGGCGGGTCCTGCCCTTCTTTGTCATAGGTCATCTTCCTGATGCTTGTTGGCATATGCTGGATCTTTCTTGAGCCCACTGGCACCATATGTGTACGATGGTGCTGGGATTGTGGCTAACAAGATTGGTCACATCTCTGTACAAAGGCCGATGATTCTTCCACATTCAAAGTCTGTTAACTGTTGGAACAGCTTTCGACATCTACATAAAGGGCAGCTTTAGTGGTTTAGAACAATTTCCACAACGTTTTGTCAACCAGGGAGCTTTGGATGCTTTTATCTGTGTTTGAATGCTCCACACCTGTGATGTCAGCTCGCACCTGTTCAGTTGTTTCAATAGTCCTGTAAACTTAATCATTATCATACTCACAAAGATCGAAAAGCAATAGGAAGATCGGTAGCAAGCTAGTCAAAGCAAATTAATGGGTGGCATTTTTATTCTCAGTATGTAGAAGTGACATTTTTGCACACAGCTTTTTTGTTTACGGCGTTTTGGTTCGTAGTGTTTTTTCAACACCATTCTGTCATGGAACCATTTTATTTTATTTACTTATATTATTAAATTCCTTTCATGATTTCACTAATTTTCATGTATTAATAATCTGTGGCTCCCAGCCATGTGAAGAACCAATTCTTGACCCTCCACCAAACATAATTTGGCCATTCCTGATCTATAATATGGAATGTTAAGCCAATGCTATGTGCACAAGAGGCTTTGCACATTAGATAGCCTTCGCAGGAGGTTTCCATCTCTTTAAAAGTTTTATAGTTGTTTAATATCAAGATTATATTAATATTTAAATTAGAAATTTTTGTGATTCTTTTTATCTGATCATTTTTTATCTATGTCATCCAGAAAAAATAAAGTACTACTCAGACAAATTAACCATTGTTGCAAAAATTGAAAAGAAATGCAGTTGCAGTTTAATAACAGAATTAAGTAAATTAAGATAATATATCTTATCAGTGGCAATAGTTACCTCTTTTACCTTATTAACTTATTCTCACAATGAATGTAAGTAATTTCTACATAGTTCTACAGTATTTGATATTACATTATCTTTTGCCACTTCGGCATTTACTTTTGACTCATATGAGAGCTGGAATGGAAATTGCTTTCACTTTCTCCACAACACTCCAAAACAGGTCCAGATTTCTATTCCCCATGGATTTAAGATTTATAGGATATTATCTTTGTTACTAACATCACAAATGTTTAACAGTTTCAGACATGTTGATGTTATATTACTACTTTTCCAGGATTTAGGGTATTTAACCTCTTGAGGACTAGGTTTTTTGGCCATTGCAGTACCCCAGTGCCTAAGTGTTTTTTCTTTTTCAAAAAAAAAAATGCAAATTTGATGTATGAGCAATATTAATAAAAATATGCATCTATGTAGTTGAATAAATATATAATAAATATCCATTTAACTTCCTAAAAGCCTCAGGGTTCCTCCTTTCAAAATTTAAATGTCCATGATGATCCTTGTAACTGTTCGCAAGACTTCATTCAGGCCTCATATGAGGCATGTCGCCCTCAACAGGTTAACGTGAATTATTTCACTGAACACAAATAATTGGTTCCCAAATGTTTCTAAAAGGTCAGCCATCGCCACCATGCAGAGTTCTTCCCATTTTGATGACAGGCATTATTTATTTACATAAAAAATTAGTGAGAAATTGCCTAATTAGTTTTAAGTTTGGCATTAAATTGCATTAAAGAAAAATGTACCCAGGCTCTGAATGTAACAATGATTGGTTAAGATTAACTAAGTGTGGGTATGTAACTCTGAAGGAATGTATAAAACAGTGTCATATCTTCCATGAATGCAAGTCACACTCTGTGTTCCATAGTTGAACTTTATTAAGCGAAAAAAAAAATGTTGAATAATTTAGTTTTAGGAATGATGATGATCAAGGCTAGACATAGGAGGCAGGTTATTGCAGAGCTTGGGAGCCTGGAATGTCAGCATCAGGGGTGTTGCTTACTTGGCAGTGCTACCAAATCAAAAACACCCTTATCCTTCTTTTCTGATTCCATACCTGGACTTCCAGCAGTGTCAAGCTCCTGGTGAAGCAGCAAAGATCTTGGTCAGAACAAATTGATAACAAACTCTTTGACATCAAGCTTGTTGCCAAAACGTGACAATCATCTTTTAACATAAATCACTAGGAGGAAGTTGTACTTGCTCAGGTTTAGGTCATGGATTTTTAACACATTCTTCAGGTGAATGGCTAACCTATATGCGAGTTTTGGCACCATTTTAGCCACTTGCCATATTTTAATCAATTGTATTGCTTTTAATTGTGAACATCGACTATTTTTTATAACTAATCACTTTTTGTCTGAGCCCCTTCCACTTGAATATTTTTTATCTGATAATTCTTTTTAGCATCAGTTTTGTATTTTTAATTTATCTTTGTTATTTTTATTATGTAATATTTTACCTTTGCATTTTGTGTTTTATACTTGTTCTTTTTTACACATCTATTATCTTTGTTGTTTTTGCTTTTTACAATTGTTGGTAAGATCAACTTGTAACAAAATTTTTTAGTTACAAAGTAGCATGCAGTTGGTTGTAGCACATAACTAGAGAATTGGTTTCCAATGGTAAACTACAGTTCTGAGTCCAGATAGAGTATTTGGAATAAAATGTGTATAATAATAAAATTTCCCTATAAAAATTAAATGCACCAAAAACATGACAAACTATTAATATTAAATGATCAAAATTCATAAATGGACATTTAAACACTGTATTACTGCACAAGCTTTGAATCAGATTATTAGTTTAAAAAGTTTTTTTTTTTCATAATGAAACTCTAAATTATATATATTGTTTTTTAATTTTCAAATCAAATAAATATCCCTCTGTAATTATTGTGTTTTTATTCTATTATCTTGGAGTCCCACTATATTTTCACTTTTCAAAAACCTGTACAATGGGATTGCACATTTTTTTCATGCTTGCTTGCATTTTTTTTTCCTTTGGGTTTTTTTATACTGTTCAAAATTAAGGCTCTCTTTTTTTGTATGTAGCATGACTTATTTCTGTTTGTTAGTTCTTCCAAAATCAAGTTCTGAAGTAGAGTTGCATTCTGTAAAAAAAAATGACACTTTAATGGTTAAATACATGTAATATGCAAATTCAACCCTAGACCACTAGGCATGAATCTTTATGAACCCAGTATGAAATTACTTATTTTAAACTTAAAAAGAAATTCTATAGAGTAAATATGACAAAGATTCATAGTTTTGTGGTATATACAGCGATGTAAAGTATGAAAAATTTTAAATACAGAGTTAATATGTTAATGTTCCCCAGAGGTCTCACCAGGTTTTAAAAGTTTTATATAACTTAGTATTTTACCACTGAAATATATTTATTGCCTACTCATTATTCATTTGGCGACTTAGCAACATTCAGACTTTTAGAATTTATCCTTTTCAGAGGGTATGTGGGTAAGTGTTTCTATAGGTAATAAGACTCGGGAACAGTTGCTTAATCAATTACTGACACTATAAAATGAATACCATGTGTTAAACAGGGCCTGTGGCCGTCTATGTAGGAAATATTCAATGGTGATTTGTTATGTAATGTAATGTTCTCTATGAAATTCAATATTAGTATCAAACTAAATGGTATTTATTTAATGCAATAATTATCGGAACTTGACCATGTTAGATTAAAAGGGAGAGCCAGGTGTGCCATTTTGTCAGAATTCTGGGCTTAGCAACAGAATGGATCTAATTCTGAAGGGCAGGTGAAGAAAAAAACATGGTTTTAATTAAAAGTCCCATGCCTCCAGACTGTTATTTGGAATGTTCATCCACCACACAAGGAATATGAACCTGCCTGATGGTCAAGGGAGCCTTGCATGCCCTGAAGAAAACATGCGACTGCTCTTGGCAGTATTTCCAACAGAGTGTTTTGAAGATGGAGACAATTAGCTTCTGGCTGGATTGAGTTGAAAGTCGGAGCCAACTGTCTAGGCTTGTTTTTGCCATTTTTCCTTTTGTTGCATGGTGGGACAACTTGAAAGCCCAATGCAGCCTTTCCTTTGAGCATTGTTTTTGTTTGATTTATGTTGAATTGATGCAAGATTTTATTGTAAAAATTAATTGTGCACTGTATCCTGCTTCATTGTAAAAAAAAAGTTGTTTGTAAATAACTCCTACCTGAATTGAGTAAATTAACCACCTAGTTAGCAACATTCTGACAGAGTTTAGGTAAAAGTATTCTGCAGCATTAACCCTTATAGTGTCGGATTTCTTTTTCTCTAAAAATGCAACTTCTGAGCCTCATTATGAAACAACTAATGAATAAAACAGTTTATATTACACTAAAAGAAAGAGCGTTTAATTCTGAACAAAAAATATAAAAAATTAAAGGAAAAAATGGTAGATAAGCATAAAAAACATAGTGCAAGTTCATTTGTACTGATTTTTGAAAGCTGATTAATTCTTCCAACACTTAAAGGGTTAAACCTCTCAGATGAGGTGACAGAAAGAATTTGCGATTTACAATAATATACAAAATTAAACAAAGTCTTCATTTCAACGTATATTGAAACTAAATCCAATTATCAATGTTTACGTGTTCCGTTTACTTGAAGAAATAAAAATAATTTTTTAAATTTTAGAAATAAAATATTTTTTGTATAATATTTTAGAATTGAATGATAATAACAACTTATTTCTCTGCTTATCTTGAAAGTGTGCTTTGCTGTAATTATATTCACAGTGCTCTTTATTGCTTTTAATAATGTGGTTAATATCCAAACTCATCATTAAAATTTCTGTAGCTTTGTTAACTACATGTGTATTTAAACAATTTTACAAGATATGTAGAGTTTTCATAATTTGAATGTTATTTAAAATTGAGTAGTTATAAAGTTCAATCTTATTAGTCACAGTATTTTCAAAAAAAAAGTTAGGTATCACAATGTAAATTATTAAATGAAAAAATAATGAATATACGCTATCATAAAGTTAAAATTCACTATATACAAATCTTCTATTGTCACAAAAATTCCAAATATATTCTATTTAAAGTAGTAGCAAATATATAATATTTAAAGTAGTTCAAAATCATGTAAACTGAGTATCATATAAATTTAGGGATAGGTGTATACATATTATCAAAGTCATACTACTATCAAAATATGAAGTTCATGTGAAGTCTCTTTGACACTGGTAGATTTATTTACTTGAAAAGTACAGGTATACCTTGCCTTATATGATAGTTAAGTCCCAAAAAGTGGTCATTCATCTCGCTTCCCCTTCCCCACACGCTAACAATAACTTTATATAAATAACAAATAAAAAAATTATCCCTCTAGCAGCCACTTAACACCGAGAAGGCCTGAACACACTGGATGACCATGATGGGAGGCTACCATCATATAATGGCATCATATATGCCATAATAAAAATTATCCCAACAGCTATCCAGTAGGCCCCCTCCCCAAATTTCCTCTGAGCCTTTGGGGTCCTTGTGACCTGGCTATTTAACCCAATGTGTACAAAAAAGTTCTCGGGGATAAAACGACCCTACCCTTACTGATCATGTGAGAAAACAGCTGATGAAACATGTTTGTCTTCTTCCTGTGTGCCTTTTGATGCAATTTAGGTATATTGGGTATCCTGTTTTAACCCTTCCAGGGCCCAGGCTGAAAAACAGGTTTCTATCCAGGGGCCTAGCTATTTTCTGCCTATGCTCAGCCAAAAAAAACTTTAACTTTAGAACTTTTTTTTGCAAATAACTAATGAAAGGAATTATGGCATGTTGTATGCCAAATTAATCAGCATTTAATTCTGGATTTTCTGAAAATCAAGTATTTATTAACAAAAAGATATGTTTTATTTTAGACTCGTAGTAAAAAAATGCATCTGGCAACACTAATAAAAAATTTTTTAAAAAACTAATACACAAAAATGATTACAATGCACATGAATAGAATGACTATATATTTCTGAATTAAAAAAAATATATTTTGGGTTTTAAGTATATATTTCTCTCGTTTTGTAATTTTTTTTTTCTCGATACCATACTTTGAGAAAATTCCAGGTTTTGAGCCAATTGTGCAGAGTCAAATGTCAACTTTAGAATTTTTTTTTTTAAATAACCAATCAACGGAAATAAGTCATGTTATATACGAAATTAAACAGAATTTAATTACGATTTTTATGAAAATAATATAAATAAATTTGCAAGCAAATTGATTTTAATAAGCCTTTTTCAATGTGATATGGTGAAAAAAAAGATCGCACAATACAGTTAAGGCTTCATTTTGGAAAACCTGCTGAATAAAAATAGTTAAATTATATATTTATTTAAAGGAAATTTCCTCCCGAATAATATAATATTCACCTGAAATATGATTTTTATTTCTTTCAATGATTCTTTTCAGTATCATATATTTTAAATACGGCTAGTGTTATACAATGTGACTTGTCCTTCTCACATTTACGGGACTTTCTGAACTGGTTATGAAATAGAAAAAAAACTTCCTTGGCTGCTTTTTTTTACTAAACATTATGAATTTTTTCTTTGGGTGTTGAAGTTTGGCGATCTTGGCTAAGTGCAGAAAGGTTTGTGCACCAAGAACTAGCCCTTCCCGAAATTGCCCTCCCAAATGATGGCCGATTTCCGTAGAAAGGAAGTCTATTTGCTTCCGTATCCAAGACATTCAATTTCAGAAAACGGTACAAGCTCAAAGTTTTTTTATTAAAAAAACAAGAAATAATGAAAGAAAAATTACATATAACCTAAATGGGATTAATAAATAATATATCCGCAAAAACTTTTAAGCCGGCTTCTGATCTAGCCAACCCGGAAAGATATATCAGTAATTGATAAATCAACTGATCTAAAACTAGCGGAAATAAAACTACAGAAATTAATTTGTTTTCCTATCCAAAAACTCGTTTATTTTCAGAAAATGATACTAGTTCAAAGTTTTACTGGAAAAGTAATAAATAATAAAAATTGACATATAGCCTAATGCGATGTTACCACAAGTTGTAGGCCGGTTATACGATATAACTTAACTATGAAAAAATCGATACTTATCGATCGACCAAAAGATCGCTTAATTCCGAAAATCTACTGAAATGAAAACTAACTAAGGTTTAAATATAAAAAAAATACAAACTTGACAAAGAGTATCCAATATGCTGGACCAAAACTAAAAAAAAACAGCACAAGCAACGGAGATTGCATCAGCCATCTGTGGCTTGCCTCAGTGAAGCATAACTAATTAAATGCAGGTGCAACCAGAATTTTTAAGGACTGGTTTACTTTTAGTTTCGATTTGAAGGCAGGAAAGATGCATAGAATGATGGGGGGAAAAAATGATAAAAAATAACTTGGGAATACTGACTAGGGTTTTGACAGAAAAGAGTGGGAAACGGAATAAAAAAAGGTAAAGGTATAAAAAAAAAGGTACGTATTTTAAATCTACGGTTTTTAAAAATAGTTTTTTTTTTGTTAATTTTTAGGAGATTTTTGAAAATTTAGGGAAAATTTTTTTGATAATAGCTCAAATCAAACTTGTGAGCTTAAAGCAGAAGGTTGCTTCAGCAAATAGGAACGTTATAACAAGCAAATCGGCAATACCGTTTTAGTGCTGCTAAAAAATGGCAATCAGATGGCTTTATAAAAATTTTTATATTGTAGTTTAGTAAAATATGCATCAAATTAAGAAACAAAATATTATTTTTGAAGCCTGAATTATATATATTTTATAAGATATATATATATAAAAATTAACGGCAATTTTTATTTTTAAAAAATCGATATATTTTTGTTGTACTAAGACCGTGTGCATACGGCATCGACGCTCGCAACTTGGATTCTCCGTGCGTGTACATACGGGCTAGGCCCTGGAAGGGTTAAAGACATTTTAATTACTCATTTGTTCAAAATTATTTATTTTTGTTACTAATTTGGTTTCACTATCTTAAATTATCAGTGCAAAATACACTACTGAATTACCTTTAATACCATTCATTTCAGCTGTTTATGAATCTAAATTTGTCGGTTTTGAACAAATAATTTATTATTTTTCAGTTTTTCACTAAAATTTAATGAGCTAAAATTATATGAGTGATGTCTTGTCATCTGTATTTTTTTTTACTATCGGTGTTCATGTGAAATCACATAAGCCAGGGATACAGTACAATTAAATAAAGTTTTTTGAACAGTTGATACAGTAATTCACTTGGTATTCTGTGCAATGCACTTGAACACATATATATATTTTGTGAAATTAGGATTTATATGATTCTTTTTTTGCCAGGCAGATGGGGCAAATTATAAAACAAATTGGTATTAAAAAATTGGTTATTGGTATTAAAAAAAAAATACAGTGAAACTTTGCTCTTAACAAGTGGTGAAGGTTACATATATCAAGGGGAAACAACCTGCTATCATAAACTTGTTATCAAATGCCATAATAAAAATCATGGTTATTATTATTTGTGTGACATATTGTGTTCTGTATACTTTAATATACTGTATTCTGTATACTTCTTATAATGGAGATATATTCTTGTGAAGATTATATTTTTTTCAAGATTGTGAAGATTATATTTTTTTGTGAAGATTATATTTTTTTGTATGACAGAACACAACTGTTGAAAACTGATAGAACACTATGCAAATACTCGTCCAGTTTCAATTCCAGAAATGCTAAATATAAATTATGATAAATATTTATTTCAGACTTAATTAGGACTGTCTTCAGCAGAGATTATAATTCTTTGTTGAAAGTTATTATGAATTATAAGCTGGTGATATTGTGTCAGGTTTTCTTTTTAGTTCTCATAAGTGAATAGTTTAGAATTGCAGATCAGTAAAGATGCTGACTAAGTTGGGAAATGAAGTGTTTACATAGTTCACAGGTTTGAAAGTTGAAATTGTGGATAAATAAGCACTCAATGCAAAGAAATCTGATAATTTGGAACATGTAATGCATATCAGGTAGCAAAGTTGTATATGCGAATGCACATGTGATGTCATTGCGGATATGTTCATTTAATTGAGACAAAATGCATAATGGGCATGTTAGCAATAGCTGGCTTTGAACATTCATCATCCTCCTCCTCAAGCAGCCATGGGCTATGGAGTTCCACCCAGACCATATAATTTAGTTCTCCAAGCATATCTGTTATGAGCTACATCTGCAACATCTGGCTACTGCACAAATTCTAGCAAGGTCCTGTTTGACATTGTCTGCCCACCACATCCTAGGTCTCTCCCCCTTTCTGAGGCCTTTAGGCACATTGTTCATAACCCTATTCACTAATCTATAATTATCCATAGGGGCAACATGGCCAAACCAATGGAGTCTCTCTCTCTGCACAATATGCTACTCAAGGAGGTTGCCAACTCCTTATTCTAACCTCATCATTACTTACAAAGTCAAACCACTTAATGCCCAAGATGCTGCATAAGCATCTAGAATCCAAAGCATCAACTTTCCTGTTATCTTCTTTACAAAGCATCCAAGTTTCACTACCATAACTAACTCTAGAAAGAACCAAACTATTATACAGTCTAATTTTAGTCTTTAGGTGTATACGCCTTTTTTCCCCACACTCTCCATAGATTCTTAAAAGTTCCGGGAGCAATCCCTATAATCCCATACTGCACATCACCGGTATCTGTTACATAGCTCCCAAGATAATTAAACTATGACACCTGCACAAGACTGCAACAATTCAGATTAACTGAATCAGAGTCTGCCTGACCAATTTTCATCACTTTAGTTTTTCCTCTGTTTGTCACCAAACCTACTCTATTACAAGTCTCATCAACAGCCCTAATGAATGAATTAATCTCATCAACATCATTAGCCAACAGGACCAAATCATCTGCATTTTCTAAATCAGAAATTTTGAAATCTCTAGAGCAGGGGTTCTCAAAGTTTTGGAATGTTGTACCACTTAAATAAACTGCTAAGAAATTCATGTACCACCATGTGCATATTTCATAATTCGGACCAATAAATGCCATAAATGCAGCCAAGAGTATGCATTTATGGTCAAACAATCTTGTCAAAAAAATCATAGTTTTATTGTATTGATTATTGCATGTAAATTATTATTTACTTTTATTCAATACTAAAATGATGGGTGGGCTTGATTCGTTGAAACTATCTTCGATATATCGGTCTTTATCTTTGTTAACTTCAAATGTAAGTCAGGCTCAAGTTGCAATCGTGTCCTATATTAATTTTTAATGCCCAACATGGCAGAAAACCCAATTTCACACAAATACAATGTATTGAAGGGCATTAAAAAGTTTTAATGCTTTGTCTGAAATAACTTCATATTTAGCTCTTATCTCTAACCAAAAATTGCACAAGCTGTCTTTTTTAAACTCATTTATTAGATTTCCATCATTTCTATTTGCAATTTCTATTAGCTATTCTTTCTCATGAACTGAAAAATTATCCAACACAACTTCCGAAATAAATGAAAAAGGATCTCTTATCCAGCTTTCATTTTCTAAATTTTCATGAAAGTATGAATGAAAATTCTTAACAAGGCCCATGCAGAGTTTTTCTATACCATTAATTAGTATTTCATTCATTGTTAGTTCATTTTCCGAGATAAATTCTTCTAATGTGGGCAATGCAGCAATCTTGTTCTTTCTTATATCCTTGATTATGTATTCGAGTTTAGTGACAGCTGCTTTTATTTTGTCTGTTATAATAAAAGCTGTTATATTTGGACCTTGTAAGCTGGAATTCAGTTTGTTCAGGCATCCAAAAATATTGATCAAATATGCTAATCATCCTAACCAAAGTTCATTAGTGAAACAATGAGAGAGTTCAAATTTGTATTGTGTTAGGAAGATCTGTACCGCTGAATGTAGCTCAAAGAGTAGAGTTAAAACCTTTCCTCTTGATAACCATCTAACTTCTGTATGCAGAAGAAACTTATTGTGGTTGCTACCCATTTCATTTCACAAAATTGTAAATAGTTGTGAATTATGAGCTCTGGATTTAATAAAGTTTACTATCTTTACCTAATTGGTCTAACACAGTCTTTAGTTCCATTGGCATTGATTTTGTGGCCAGTGCTTCACAGTGTATGCTGCAATGTATAAACTTTGCATCTGGAGCAACTTCTTTAATTTTATCATGAACACCACCACGACTGCACATGTACCATCAGAACATATGCAGTTTTTCCAATTGATATCATGAACAGCAAAAAATTAATTGATTTTTCATAAAAATTTCATCTGCAGTGGTATTATTTGGAAGCAGTTCATAGAATAAAAATCTTTCATCTATGACTTGTTCTCTTTCAAATCATAAGTCATCATTTGCACAAAATTTGCTAAATCAGTACTTTCATCTATCTGAATTGCAAAAAATCTGCTGTGTTTTATATTCTGAATTAGTGTTCTTTTACTTGAGCTGCCATTTCATTAATTCTCCAAAACATCGTGTCGCTTGATAGAGAAACAACATTCAGTTTTGTTGCTCCTGCTGAGCCAAGAATTAGTGTTACAGTATCATGCTGCAGGTAGGATTAAAGTTTCCCCAATAGTGTGAGGTTTCCCAGTTTGAGCAATTCCCAGACTAACCAAATATGATGCTTCAACAGCTTATGTAATAGTTGCAGTAAAAGAATGAACTGATTTTTTTTTATATTTTTCAATTCACTTCGCTCTCTTTTAAAAAAAATCATGAGGTTTGTCTTTCAAGTGCTCGTGTTTGTTGTAGAAATGATGTTTCAGAAGGGATGGTTTCATCGAGTGATTCGAGAATTTTCATAACAAATAACGCATTGTGGCTTGGGCTCATTTTCATCTCCACACCAAGTAAATCCATACACCAAATACTCTTCATTGTATTTTTGTTTTAATCCCTTTTGATTTCCCAGAATCTTCATGGGACTCTGGCTTAAAACTGCCGCTATTAGCTGTGTCAGTGTCATCTGCTGGTCGTTTCCCCTTAGAATTTTCATCCACTTGTCCATTATAGATCAGGGTGAACTGAAAAAAGAACTTTTTTACTTCTGTAAACAAATAAAAAATGTCAGCTCAGATGGATGTAATTGTAAAGAATTCTGTATATTTAAAAAAAAATTATAATAATATTTTTAATAACATAAATACCTTATTTAGCATGCAGTTTATAAACACAAAGAAATGAATAACATTACTTACCTAGAAAGGTAGTTTTTAAATGTTATTGAAAATGGAAACATAAATATAGGCATCCACATATGGCCACGCTCAAAACATAACTGAAAAAGTTCCAATAACCGCCAGATATTATAACAGATTACTGCTTGCACACAAGATGTGCACATTGGACCAACTAAGTAGATACTTGTGTCAATTTTCGTCTTATATAATCTTAAACATGTCATTCATTTAAATTTTTGAAATTTAATATCAGATGTACTAAGTACATTATAACTAACTGCACAATGATTAATTATTATGGACATGGACCCATTGATAACTAAGTAGAAATAACATTTTATAACGAGAAAATTAATGATTTGTAATGCACTGGATATCTGTATGTGTATTTGTCTTTTTGTTACATCTCTGCCTACAACCTTGAGCAGTGTAATGTATCACAGATTGAGAATTCCTGCTTTATGCACTTATTAAACTCTCTATAATGCTTTCTATTAGGACTAATAGGGTATTGATTAAGGATATTCCTATAGTTCTTTCTTTCTAAAATAATCAAGTGCCTTATCAATAAAATAATTCTGCCTCCTCCACTCCTTTTTTCCTAAAAGAGTACTGTTGGTTTTCAAAAAAGTCTGTTTAAAATGGTCCTTCTTCCTCAACTTCAGTAGTAAGCAGACCCTAACTAAGAAACCTATCATGGTAAGCTTTAGCTATAACTGGATCTTTCAGAATTAAAGGTAAATTTTTTAACCTTATCATAACAGTTTTTAAATGTAAGTTGCAAGCCACTTTTAACAAGGTAATGGTCAGATCCAATTTCAGCTCCCTTATATGACCTGGTATTCCTAACAGAACTTGCCCATTTACTGTTAATTAATATATAATCAATCATATTCTTATGCAGCCCATCTGGTGAAACCCATATGTACTTATGTATGTCACAATGTTTGTAATAAGTGTTAGTCATTTTGAAACCATTAAATTTACTTAGGAGACACCCATTGCACCTACCAATACCAAAAGGACCTATCACCCTTCCCCAAAGATCAGAGTCAGTACCAACTTTGGCATGGAAGCTACTTATATAACAAGGATAATATTTCCTTTCTTGACAGAATTCAAAATACCCTGAAGTTGTCCGTAAAACCTATCCTTGTCATCCTCAGTGGGAGCATAACAGAAGATAACATTCAAGTCTTTAATGCTTGTCTGAAATTCTGCTGTAAGAAACCTTTCATTAATGCACTCATATCCTAGAAGAGCATCACTAGCATGTCTGCTGAGAAGCAGACCTACACCTTGGAGATGCTTATTATCTTTCCTCCCCGAAAAGATTATTTTTAAGAATTTGAACATTACCTGATAAATTTTTTAATGACTGCAAGCATGTAGTGAGTTATTAGCTGTTTTTCAGCACAAGTCCTAAGCTATGAAAGACATGTCAAATCAGCCAATCTACATTTCCTTAACACATACTGACTGCAATATTTGTGAACAATATTTGTTGACTAGAAGAATATCACCATTTACCTCATCTGAGATATTATATTCCATTTCATTTTGCCTCCTCAGAAATTTAAGATTTTTTTTAAGAATTTAACATTACCTGATAAAATGTTTGATGACTGCAAGCATATAATGAGCTGCAAATCCTAATATTTTGTTAATATCAAACCAAAAATGAATTTTCCATTTATCTACAAAAACAAGAAAAGTGAATGTATAGATATGGACACACAACATTGTGAAAATAATTTTTTTTAGCCCTTTCAGGATGGTGCACAAAGTGTGCAAATGGCTGGGTAGCCAAGCTCAGGAAAATGTATGTTGCTCAACATCAACTGTTTATTCACAGAATGCATTATATATTTTTTCAATGCTTTCAAAATTTTTATATTAAAAAGAAATACTAAGTTCATGCTAAAAAGTGTAATTCAATATTATATTTGAATTACATTTATGTTCATAAAATTATAATTTTTCTCTGGTAGTAAAAGTAATATACCTGCCTAATGATTAACATTTAAATATGTTAAGTAATAATATATTTCTTTGCAGAAATTCAAAACTATGATTATTCAAAACTTACAACATTCAGCATCCAATAGTCAAGCTCTACATATAAAGGTGCAACATATGGCTAGGGAATGAGATGGGAATCATGCATGTACAGCAAAACATATTCATTAAAATTTGTACAACATTAGGTCCACTAAAGTACAACTAAAAATGTAAGAGTACAGCACCAGTCCTGCAACAGTAGCTCCCTGAAATTATACATGTACGACACTCATCCTGAATGAGTTAATGAGCTAAAAGCATATAAAATCCAAAAATTGATTTTGATCTGAAAGGGCTTTTGTTTTTCAATTTAGTAGAAATGTTGCTTTTTAATATAAATTTGAAAAGTAATATACCTGCCTAATGATTAACATTTAAATATGTTAACATTAGATCTTTATTGTTGACTTTGAATAGAATTAAGTGTAATATTTTACTTTGAGAAACAGTGCTATAATTTATTTGAATATAAGTACAGTTAAAATTTGCAGCTGTGCTGCTGAATATATTTTTTCTATACATGTTGACTACAAAATTTCAGGCATCTACAAGCCAGAAAAACATGCTTTCAGAGGCAAGCCTCAATGTCCAGTGTGCAAGAGATGTTTTTTCAGCAAGCAATGTCTTGAGAGACATCTTGATCTTCATAAGCCTAATAGAAGAATATATCATTGTGATATATGTGGAAAAATGTTTGTTTACATATCTAACCTCTATAGACACAGGACCATCCATGAAGAAGTATTTCGTTACAAATGTAATATATGTAGCAAAACATTTGTTTATTGTGCTGCTCTGCAACGCCATCTATCAGAGAAACACCAGGACATAGTATAATGAAAGTAACATGTATGTTAGCATTATGTTTCTTATTCATTTCACATTTTTTGTTTGTAAATGTGGATTGCTTTCATTATAAATCAGTTTTAACTATTGTGTGTAAATGTAATACAGTAGTCCCTCACCAACCATGGGGTGATGTTTCTGGTTTGATCTGTAGTTGGTGAGGGCTTAGAGCCCTTGTAAAATTTGGGGTTAGGGGAAATGATTCTTGAGAGGCATGCCTAAGGACATTTCATTTTGATTAATATTATATCATTTTTATATTATATTATTAATATGTCATATTATTTTCATCAAAATGTTTTTACTTCTTTTAAAATGAAAATGAAAGGAAGAAAAAAAAGGAAATATTGTAATGAAAAATATCCTATTTGAATACCAGCTGCCAATAGTCTTTTGGGCCCTTATTGCATTGCTGACCTCTAGGGCCTTTTTCCTAATATTCACTGATTTTATATTTGATGAGAGAAGGTACAGAGGTTATTGAATTCAATGGAAATTAGGTATCCATACATCCCAGTTTTTAGACAACTGTCCTGGTGTCCTGAAAAAAATGTTTGCGATATCCGAGTGTCATATTAATTATAATGTAACAAAACACTGTTGTTGTTGTTGTTGTTTTTGTTACACTATACAGTCAGTTCTTGATTTATGGATTTAATTAACATATTTTGCATTCACTGTATTAACACTTTTTTTTATTTACATGGACTTTTTTTTTTCTGGAATATTGCAGTTCTTACTGAACATCAGACAGTCAATGCATGCTGGCAATATGGAGTATTGTCGGTGAGATACGAACATTGTCACAAGCATCACATATTAGGGCTTCGAATAACCTATGCCACAAGAAAAGTCACACCTCTCCCTCATGTTCACAGCAACAATAGAAGTCGCACCTCTGTGAGACAGGCTTACTACCAATCTGTGCAGAATAACTGTGCAGTCTGCACTCAACATGCTTTGAATGGGCCAATTGTTGCTCCTCCCACTTACTGCAAATTGTCCATCATGCTATTGCATCATTGTACAATTGCATTAGCTAAATTTAGTTATGTTTACTGTATGTTTCTGTAGTATGAAACATTATTGAGATGTCCCATTTTCAGTAAACTGAAATCAGAACCATAACTAAACTGTTCAGGTTTCTAAAACTGGGACATTTACTGAAAACATTTCTGAACAATTGCATGGACTGAAACATTACATTACTTGTCATTTACTGAAACTTTTGCGAACCTGGATTTGAAATCTAGACGCCTTGCATAAAAGGGGGAAAAAGATACATCCCATCAAAAATGATTGCACCTTCTAAAATTAATGGACTCAACAGTTTCTGTATAGTGACTCTGCCATGCCAGGATGAGGGGAGGGGGGAAGCCAAAATTGCCATTTTGGTAGGATTCTTTTTCCTAACAAACAAGTAGTAACAACAGATCCGGTACTGGAGAGTTGGGTGAAGGTAAACATTATATGTTGAGTAAAAGTCCCTCTCCTCAAACCTAGGTTCTGGAAAGTTCGACATTAAACAGTGGAGCATGTGTGCATCCCATTGTCCAATACCCCAGTATGCCCCGAAATACCATGTGATTGCATCTGGTGGAAACTTCTAACAGAGAACTTTTGACATAGAAAATCAGTTGTACTTCTTCTGCAGAACCTTTCATATGTCAGGACAGATCACCTAGGCTTATTGTTTAGCCATTTTCTTTTGTGTAACTTTTTTTTTTCAGTTTAGTGTGATCTAAACTATGCAATAAATTCTAAAAAGTTTACATAAAAATTTACATTATTAATTTGTTTTATTAAATTTAAAAATTTATATATAGGTGGAACTGCCACATCTTAGTGTAGCCTATTTGTGATCACTGCTGAGTGGCTGTGCCAAGTGGACAGTCACATTTTTGTGTATATTAATTGTGCATTGTATATCAGCTTCCCTATTTGTAACAAATATGTAAATTTGTATATAGTACATATGAGATGCGTCAGTTACCAGCTTCATAGTTATATTCTGAAGAGATTAGGGAAAGGTACATTTCCACATAAAGCTCTCACACATAGATGATAAAAAAACCTGTTAGCGTCTATGGTCACATAAAGTAGAAATCTGGATTAAAGGGATCCATAAAATACTGTACCAGAAACCCTTTTGCCATTTGGTAATTTTTACTTCCCTACATAATATTATACTAGTAAACTATAAAGTTAGCTACAGTTTCTCAAAAACACTGTATATATTCGAGTTGGATATCACAGTTGGTGAAATGGTTTACTAGTTATTAATTGTTGATACTTGAAACTGCAGTTGGCTAGGGATTACTGTATGTGAAATAATCATAAGATATGTAGAACTGTTATTCATTCTCTCTTTTGTTATTTTTAATATATTTCTGTAATATAGGAACTATGCTGCACCTTGTAAATGTCAATTCATGTGTTAATCTGATGTGCATTATTTTATTGTCTTTTTAAAAAATATATATAACTGTATTACAGAATAAAAAGTTAAAATACAGGCACAAGATTCGTTAACTAATAGAGTACCATGGGAAATATCCTATAACCATGGAATATTTGAAAAGTTAGCCAAATACAATTCTCTGTGTACTGAAGACTAAACAGTTAATGGATATTGCTTAATATGTACATCGTAGATAATGAAGATGCTCTGAGGTGGTAAGACATCACATTCAAGATTAATAGGAATGTTCAATTATTTGCGCATTGGAAAATGTCCACAGGTATATATGTCAAAAGTTCAAATGCCGTTATCAAACAAAAAACGTTTTGGGAATTCAGTCTCACAACTGTTGATATCATCTTTCTCTATCCACCGAAATGCTTAGAGATTATAAGTAGGCTGAAGTGCAAAAGGAATTTACAGTTAGTTGATAACAGAATGTGATGCAGGATGAAACATTCAGTAGTCCTGATTAGGGAAACATTCGGGCAAGCATAAGCTGTAGATGTAAAGTCTGTTAATTCAAATTTGAAAGTACAGCAACTCAAAGCATGCACATAGCTGGTTGAAAACCATGGGTGATGAGATTCTACAGTTTCCAACTACATTGGTTGTTTCCATAAATTAAGAAAAACTCAGAAAAATTATGATAAACAAAAAAACTATATGAATGATTTTAATGAAATTTGATGAAAACATGAATTAATGTTAATTTCAGAACGGCATAAAATATTTTTCACTAAAAACATTTTTCTTCAAAAAATAACACAGAAACTTGTCCAAAAATGAAGTGTCGAATGCAATGGGAAAAGTTCTTTAATAAGGAATGTGGTCACTCCTTACAGCAGTGCAGACATGACAACAATGTTCCATGCTGTTTATGATGTTGTGAATCAGCTCAGTAGGGATTAATGACTATTGTTCCTTTAAAGTAGTAATAAGCTTCCCCTTTGTTTCAGGTGGCGGGTTAAGGGAAGCAACACATCTCCCTAGAACATCCCACACATGCTCAATCGCATTTAGATCGGGAGATCGAGCTAGCCACTCCATTCACATAATGGTCTCCTCTTGAAGGTATTGAAGGTATTGTTCCACTAGTCAAGCTATGTATGAACGAGCGTTATCGTCTTGTAAGTTGAATGTTTCACCTATTGTACCAACGTAAGAATGTACATAAGGGTCCAGGGTGTCATCTCTATACCTTTGAGCATTAAGGTTCCTACTCATCAACGCATAGAGGTCTGTGCATCCACCTAAGGAAATGCCACCCCAAACACACACACACTACCTCTGCCTGTCTCTTTGACAGATGTTACTGGGATGATAGCTGGTATCTCATTCTCTCCATAACAATGTCGGTAAACACTCTGCAAGCAATATCTGGACTCACCTGTGAAGAGTACTGACCTTCATTGCTCTTCTGTCCAGTTAACGTGTGTGCATGCTCAATTCAACCGCTCTCTCCTGTGACATGAGGGGTATACAAATTACTGGCCTTCTAACATGCAGACCTCCCTCATGAAGCCTTCTACACACTCATAGCTGAGAGGGAGTCCTACCTCTCAGGGGAGTCAACTCCTTCATCAAGGGAGTCCTACTCCTTCATGCTGTTAATCGTCGATAATGGTCTTGTATAGCAGTCGTAACTCTAGTGCTTCCTCAGCTAAACCTCCGAGATACGGAATCCATGCTAAGAAATTGATTCCACAATCGATGTGCCACAGAAGACTCACATTCAGCCACCTTGCCACATCTGACTGACTTTCACATGCTTCGAGCCGGCCAATAGTTCTCCATCACAGTTCATTTTGTAAATGATGTCTTGAGGTCATTTCTACAAAATGGCTATTTCAAATTCCTTTACTTACATTTACAACTAATAACTATTTGCAAAATAACAATTCACTCCCAAACACCCGTTTTTATGCCTCTCTGATTACACAAATTGATGCAACGTAGACTAATCTGTATATGATATGCTCACTCGGCAATACTTTACTGGTTACATGAACAAGTTTGGTGAGGATCGTGCATTTTTTGGCAGATTATTGCGATTTTTCCTTAATTTATGGAAACCAGTGTAGAAATGAGAACTTTACATCCTCAATGTTACCTGACTCTTGAGCCTGTTGCCTTCACCAGGATTTCTAAATCAGACTGTTAACTTCATCCTGCATCACAACCTATTTATAATCTATGCAGTTCAGTGGATGGCAGAGATAACATCAACAAAGGTGAGTGAATATTCTTACTAAATTTCCATCTGGTAACTAAATCAACTTTGCACACACATATGTCCATGTATAATGGGAAACCATGGAGCTTTATTAACATTACATGCAGTATTTTGCCAACTCAAATCATCTTATGAATACCATAAACAGATAGTGTGATGTAGTCCTGGATCTAGAAAAAAATAAATGGAAGGGGGGGAAGAGACTGGATTTTCATTGCAATATAACATTTTCCCCTCCATTTTACAGGTATTGAAAAATGTCTGAAATATACACAAGTTGAATAATTGCCCTTAGCAGTATTATCAAAAGGGTTGGAGAGCTTGGTGCCCCCCTCCCCTCAGATCTGTCCCTGATGTGATGCTATATGAATTTAACTGCTGCCTTTAGGGAATTGTGCTTGGCATCTTAGCTTTTTACATTGTGATATATGTGGTGCAATTCAATAGTTCTCAGACTAGACCTCACATCTTGGTGTAGTTCCAACTTCTGCTGAATATTGCAAGCCTATTCTCTGTCAAGCAGTCTGGCAAGTTTCACACTGACAGTTGAAGCCAAGCATTTTAGTGTATTTGTGTTTGTACTACTTTACAATTTTTTTAACAGAAAAATGTAAGATACAAAAGAACAGCATGTTTGCACCAAGTTTTGTTTCAAACTTGGTAAAACCACTTGACAGACTTGTGAAATACTTAAACAAACATTTAGTGATGAGATGGGCCAAATTCAGACTTTTGAGTGGTTCTTGCTTTTCAAATGTGGGCTGATGTCAATAGAAGACTCCGAACATTCTGGTCAGCCCTGAACAAGGCAAACAGATGACAATGTGAAGTAACTGTTCCAGGCCATCAATGAGAACCTTCAACTAACAATTAATGGCATCTGTGTAATTGTTGGACTAAAGTATGGATCATGCCATCAGATCCTAATGGATCTTCATCTTGGAAAACAGGAAGAAGTCGACTGAGGTGGATTGCTGCCAAATTTGTACCATGACTAGTGACTCAGTACTAAAGACAATATCAGCTCATTGCATACAGGGACCTTCAGGAGCAAGTCAAAAAGGACAGAAACTTCCTTTCCAAAAATCATAACTGGTGATGAAAAGTAGTTTATGGGTATAACCCATAACAAAGTAGCAATCATCCTAGTGGAATAATCCTTTTTTGCCATGGCCAAAGAAAGAGAGGCAGTTGAAAGAGCAATGTGAAGAACATGCTGATTTGTTTCTTTGATGTGAAGGGAATCATACGCAAGAAGTTTGTTCTTAAAGGCTAGACAGTGAATCAACACTATTACATTGAGGTCCTGAAACATTTCAGGGAAAATGTAGGTCTCATACATCCAGGAAAATCATGACAATGTGCCGACCTACACCACTCTGTTTGTTCAGTAGTTTTTGGCCAAAATAACAGCAGTAGCCTTCCACCCACCCTACTCACCAGACCTCACCCCCTGCAACTTCTTCCTGTTCCCCAAGAGGAAGTTCCACCTTAAGGGTAAATGATTTGACTGTGTCAAAGTGATTCAGACAGAATCCAAGGAACTGCTGAATATCTCAAAGCAAGAGTTTCATAGGTATTTTTAGTAGTGGGAAAAGCTCTGGGTTCTCTGTATTAGCTCCCAAGGGGACTGCTCTGAAGGTGATAACAGTGATTAAAACCTAAGGTAAGCCAATATATTTTTACTAGTATAGTCTGGGAACTTATGAATTCCACCTCATAGAATTGTTATACATTTTAAATTTAACATTGTGATGCTATTAAATATTTTGAATAGTGAAATGAATTCTCTCTGTGTGTGTGTGTGTGTGTAATATATGGATTGTAGTTCTTTTCATTATCATAGAAACTGCTAGTTGTTATATTCTGCAGATTATGTTTACCATCTTATATATCAGAATCTTGTTAAAACATTTTGATATTATTTTTCACAGCTACTAAGAATAATTTTTTGTAAAGGCAGTTTTATTATGATATGCAGGTCACTTGCACAGTTGTAAAGCTAATATTAATAAATGAAGATTGCAGAAAAGATATGGTTAAAAACTATAAATGAACTTAAAAACATGCAATAACTGGTCAAAGCATCCAGTATCTAATGGGAGAATATAGATTTTTCCCCATCTGTCTTTTCTGAAATCTTATTTAATTTATATATATATATTCAATAACAGGTTTTTTTGCATTTGAAAACTATAGTTTAAAATTTTTAAGTGAAGAATAAACAGAAAAAAGTGAAGAATAAACAGACTGTACTAATGTCCTATTCACCAGACTTAGCACCAAATGACTGCAATTTTTTTGGTCACTGAAAGACACACTGAGAGAACATTACTTCTCGGATGAAGAGATCCAAACAGCAGTGCATGAGTGGCTCTACCACCAACCACAAAACTTTTCTTGAAGAATCCAGACATCAGTTCATTGTTGAAGAAAGTTTAAGTAATGGAAACTACATTGAAGACTGTGATGCATATTTTTCTTTTTTAGTAAACCAGCTAGTATTTGATATTTGGGTTTTCATTGGAATGACCTTTATATATATATATTTAAGATACACTTTGTAACAATGAAATTATCCCACTTAGAAGCAGCAGAAGATGGTTGAGTGTTGCATATGAAAATTGACTGAGGGACAGGTGGTCAATTGGGCATGAAGTAGCATCAGATACAGAGTAATACAATAATTTTTTCATACAGAAAACAGTACAATGAGCACAAAATTACTATATCATCTAAACTCCATGTTTAGTGATATATGCAAAGGTATGGCACCACATCTCATAAATTTAATCTCGTGGTTAAATTTTATGCTGGTTGAATATGGGCTTCCATACAACATCCTATCAAGTTCTACACATGTTCAGTTGATAACATATCTGGGGATCTGACTTGCCATCATAGCAGCATGCAGTTAGGCATTATCCTGCTGGAAAAGTTGTGAGCACATCTAATAGAAATGGTAGTGCAAAGGGCCATTGAATATCTTGAATGTATCACTAGGCATTCAAACTACCTTAATATGTGCCACAGGTGATGTGCTGTCATTACTGATAGTTTCCCAAACCAGAAACCTAATGTGTGATGGACATTTGTAAAAGGTGGAATCTGACTTGTGCCCATGTTGTCTCTGTACACAGATGCAGTGGCCATCTTAACTCACCGAGAACCAGGATTCATCAATGAAAGACAACATGCTGCCATTAGGTGTCTCTACACTAATGCAGTCCAATCACACTCGATGATGCACAGTTGAATATAGACATCCATACAACATCTTATCATGCCCAAACATGTTCAGTTGACAACATATCTGCTGATCTGAGTGGCCATGACATGATGTGATTAGACACTCCCTGTAGATAGTAACAGTAGCAGTCAGGCATTATTCTTCTGTGTATAATTAATGCAGGCATTATCCTGCTGGAAATAATCCCAATGTACAGTAGACAAATCCTGTTCTGAAAATCACAAGGCAACAGTTCTGAAGCTAATAAGGCTTCTAATAAGCCATGCAGTCAAACAAGTGATGGATAACATTACATTTAGAGTTATTACCTGGTGATAGATCAGGTGATCTACCCATAATATCGATGTAATCTAATAGTGCTTGACTCATTGTGACAAGTGTACATGCTGTACTGGACCCACTGTTGCCAACAGGACCAATTATTCTTGCATCACAGCCCATATGACACCATTTTCTGTTACTTCGACCACCTTATCAAGGACATAAGGTGCTAATCTATGCCCTGTGTGAGATAGGGAGGGGACAGAAGTCAATTAGAGAGTGTAACAGCAAATACAAAGCACCAATTATTGCAGCAAAAACAAACAGTTGGTCTCTTGGAACATGAGAAATGCAGTCTATGGTGTCACTCTACAGAAAGACACATAAATATGAATTTGTACATTGGTATCAAGCAAAGATATTGGTGGTTGTTATATTGTGATGTGTTCAAAGTGGCCACTCTCAGCTATAATGTGCACCTGAATGCAACACAAAATATCTGTCCAATAATTGGTGAATGTGAGGAACTTGGGCTCCTTTAATGCACTTTTGCTTGTCTGCAATCCCACTGGTGAGGTGGCATACACATTACCTTCAGATAACCCCACTAGAATTCTAGTGGTATTAAGTCTTTCAACTAGATTGGCTACTTGATAGATCTGCCAGATCCAAATCACTGGTTGCCTAATACCTATATGAGGTACCACATGCAAAAAAACTCATCAAGATTCAAACCACATGCAAAAAAACTCATCAAGATTCAAACCACATGCAAGAGGGGTACTGTTACATTGAAACTACATACATGGTTTGGAGAGCAAATTGCCCAGCCAGTCCAGGTGAACACTCCTGGAGTAACTGCAGAATTGCTGGTCATTCATATTACCCTGATAGAACACTAGTCTAATAAGAGTATTGTCCATTGAGTGTTTTTCAATGCCTAGTAATGGGCATTATACTAATTTAGCACACTGTCCCTTGTAAAATATCTCATTTGTTGATAGGATGTCTTCTAGAGAGTTGGAGTTGATCTCTGTGGTGTTCACTATAGAGTTACACTAGCTCAAAAAATATCACATATTTTAGTACTAAAGTTTTTAATTTTCTAAAATATTTTAATGGTGAAAATTAAAACTATTGGAATATTCAGAAAATGCAAATCCTAATATTTCATTAATTCATATTTAATGAAAAAGAATTTATATATATACTAAAGGTGAATATTGAGAGACAGACAACAAAGTGTTAGCAATAACTTATTTCTTTTAGCTGATATAGTTGGTGCATATTTCTTCAATTGCATGTAAAATATTTACCCTATCTTTACTACCTTACACTATATTTTCCACATGAATAATTAAATAGTTAATTTCATTTTTACTGATATGTGTAGCCTAATATGTTTCGTTTGTTTTATATTCATTGTAAGAAAGCAATCATTATTAAAAATTACACCATTTAACTTATTGTTCTAATTTACAGGTAATGTTTCAAGATGTGTAGGAAAGTTCAACAAAAATTCGTCAGTAAGAAGTGAATCTTTTAAAGAAAAGCCACATTGTTCAATATGTAACAGGCAATTTTTTAGCAACCAGTGCCTTCAGAGACATTTAGATCGCCATAAGCCAAATAGAAAGCGTTACAGATGTGATATATGCGGTAAAACATGCCTGCACATTACTGCATTATACCAGCATCGAACAATGCATGAAGAAGTTTTTCGATATAAGTGTAGTTTCTGTAAAAAAACATTTGTTTATCATGCTGCATTACAAAGGCACATTACTACATCACATTCTAACTTTCAGTTGCACTCATAGATTTTGCTAAACCATTATTATGTATTTGTGCATTTATTAATCATGTACTTGGCATGTTAAGAATTTATGCATAAGAAGAAGATTAAAAGTTTTAATACTTATGGCAGATTTCTATACTTGTGAAAAAAAATTATCAATTGAGAATGTTTGCTTTTCATTTACATTTACAGTTTTTTTTTTTAAGGTGCAAAGATAGATAACCTAGAAGATTTTTTATCCTACCTCAATTTTTCATACTTAAAAAAATGCTTGTCACAAGAACATACTTATTACTTAGTAGTCAAATTTAGTATCTTTTGGGTATACAATTTGCTGAAATTTAATCAGTTGAATTCTATTTAACTTGCTTCTAAATATTAAATGAAAAATTCATTGAACAACAAATTCCATAATACTAAATAACTATAATGTTATATAGGCTATATATACACAGTCATATCAGAATAATATGACCACCTACCATACATATACTATGGTACGTGGTCATATTATTCTGATATGACTGTGTGTGTGTGTTGAAAAAATGAAGAGCAGGATTATGCTGAAAGTACCAGTATAATATTTTACATGTTATTGGCTGAGCTAAATTGGAAGGAGAGCTGTTTTCCAGTTCCTGTGATGATGCACAGAATTTGCCAGAAAGGCACTTATAAATTCAATCATGCCTTCTTATTCCCAGCTTGCCAAGTTGGAGATGGATATATACAGGCAGGTGGATGTGGGTAACAGTTTGGGGTGCATTTACATGGGCTTCTTTGGAGCTCCCTCATACCTGTTGAGACCTCTGTCATAGCACAAAGTGCGAACATCCTCACTGACCATCTACACCCACTCATAACAATTCTCTTTCTGCACCATGACACCATCTTTCAACATGATGCCACGCCACATACTTCCCAAGTGGCAACCAATTGGTTCCAGGAGCATTCAAATGAGTTTACCACACTCAAATGACCCCCTTGATTGCTGGACATCAACCCTATTGAGAATTTGGAGGAGGAATTAGAAAGATATGTTCAAGCCCACCAACCTCCACCGTCAACTATGGATGCTCTACAACAGGCGATCCTCACTTCATGGGCAGCAATACCACTTCCGTGTTTTCAACACCTCATTGAGTCCTTACCATTCTAGCTGCTGCTATTGTGAGGGCAAAAGGTGGAGCAACGGGTTATTAGGTAGGTGTATATAATTGTCCATTCAGTGTACCTTATATGAACCATTACAGATACCTGAACCCTTACTTTATGGGTATTGCTTGTTTTAAACTGGAATAATGTCTCTCAGGCAGATGAGTTGCTGACTTTGAAAAATTCTAAAGGTTTCTTTTTCTTACATCCTAACATATATGTCCTTTTCATAGTTTGCTGGAATGTGTGGGCTTGCAAAATACCAGATCAACTGGTATCCATATCAAAATTGTAATTACATTGCTGAAAGTTTGCTGGAAAAGACAAATACCAAAATGGTCATAGTCATATCTGGAACTTTCAATCAGTAGCAGAATAATGGCAAATGTTCTGTGGGCTATTTTCTATTTTGTGTGTATCATAATTTTTAATATATTAAAAACATTAACATTATTAACTTTAAATCATATATATTTTTTAATATGTATAAATTTAAACCAAGGGTTTTTTTTTTTTTATTAAAAGTTAAGTTTTTCTTGTATCATGATTTTGTACATGAGCAAGAAAGTGAAAAGTTCAGTGCATTACAAAAACAAATATTTTTGTACAAAATGATACATTTTGTCAAATGTAATATGCTTCAAATAAATATGACTTTAAAGAAAATGAATCAAAATCAACATGGTTTGCTCATGAAAATCGTTAGGTGAAAAAGTTTAAATTTTAATCAGCTAACTATTTTCATGAGTCCCATTTCTCTACAGAACATCTCCTGTAATACTTTACTACTGAATGGATTACTCATTCTCTGCGTAGTTAAATGAATTTTACTGTGAAATTTGGCTAAAATAAACCACACATATAAACTCAGGCAGTCATTTTGTTGCATTTCTAAACCCAGTTGGTTTAAATATGAAATCGGATGCTATGAAACAATTATTTTTTTGTTAAAAAACATCAAATATTATTAGTTCATCTTAAGATAATTGAAATAAATTCAAATATTGAAGGTTTAGCCATCCCATGGCTGAGTGGTTAGCGCACTTGGCTACTAATCTAAGGAACCTGGGTTCAAAGCATGAACATTTGTGTCGTTTTTCTGCTGAGGTCCTGCCATCCTCACAGACCTTCTACTATGGCATATAAACTGACAGGCTCCTGTCAGACCTCTGTGGCAATCAGCTGCTTGAGGAGGTATTTATTTTTTATTATTGTAGGTTACGCTATATCAAATCTAGAAATGTATCAGGCAAATTGCTACATACATGGCCAAACTGAAACAGTAAACTTTAGCCAAATGTTTGGTACACCTCTCTGCATCTATAAATGCATGTACGTATGCAAAAGAGGTATACACAAACAAATTTATAGCATTATTAACTTTAACCCTATAGTAATCCTTAAAATTTTAATAACTTGTTGGCAGATTTGACTCCAAATTTCTGACTTCTGAGATTTTTTCTTTTGTTGAGTACCTTACTCTCAATGAAAAAGGAAAGAATCTTGGACTTCTAAAGGCCAATTATGTTATATGGAATATTAAGCAGTGGTCCCATGTGCAGGAGAGGGTGGTCCATTTCTTAAAGGGGCAGGGGTGGCTCAGTTGATAAGTGTCCCAGGCTCTTAATCTGCAGTTCCCAGATTCGAGTCCCAGCTGGGTCAATATTCATATTTATCTCTACAAAACTTCCTGCCCTGCCCAATGTCAGTAGGGGACACCGATGGGCTTGAAAAAGCTGCCATCTGTCGGATGGAATGTTAAGCTGTGGCCCTGTATGTGGGAGAGCCATATCCTGTGCACATTGACACGCTGGACGATCTTGACGGGATGCTGCCACCTGTCTCCCAACAGCTGTTCCAGTTACTCCCCTCCCCCCGACCTTCTCTGAGCCTTTGGGGTCCTTTTGATCTGGCCATTTAACTTGTGTGCAAAAAAGTACCACTTAGAGGTAAAAGAACCCAACCAAAATACATACCTTTAAAAAACATAAACTTTTCAGGCTGCCATTACAGGAATATCCTGTTTGCCATTGATAGTTGTTAATCTAGAGTAATTTTATCCAAACTTACTCGATTGGGCATCCTCTTGTTGGGCTCAGTGGTAGGTGGGCACTGAACCACTAAATGAAACACGATTTCACAAATTTCTAATAATTCTGTCTCAGCATGAGCCACATCACTTTGTCCATTTCTGGGGCGGGGGTGGCTCAGTCGGTAGCGCGCCAGGCTCGTAATCTGTAGTTCCCAGGTTCGAGTCCCAGCTGGGTCAGCATTGAGATTTATCTCCGCAAAATTCCCCGCCCTGCCCACGGTCAGTAGGGGACACCGATGGGCTTGGAAAAGCCGCCGTCCGTCGGATGGGACGTTAAGCCGTGGTCTCGTGTGCGGGAGAGTCGTACCCTGTACACGTTAAAGAACACATTGGATGGCCTTGACGGGAGGCTACCATCTGTCTCCCAACAGCTGTTCCAGTGGGTAGCCTCCCCCAACCTTCTCTGAGCCTTCGGGATCCATGTGACCTGACCATTTAGCCCATGGTGTGCAAAAAAAGTGCCGCTCAGAGGTAAAACAACCCAACAAAATTGTCCATTTCTTCATCCCTACAATTCTCGATCATCCATTCCATAGGTAATTGGGGACATGTCTCCCTTTTTCATAAACAGAGGTTTGGAGGGTCTTGTGGGAGTTCTGAAATCAGTCAAGTGTATGTAAGTAATGTGTAATTAATATTCATATATCAGTCTGCCAGTGACTTACTAGTGGAAACTTCTTGCTCTAAAATTCAGAGCTACTGCTGAAAGTGACAGAACTTGGTTGGGGGAGGGGATCTCTTTTAAGACCCACAAATCATTTAATTCTTCCCAGAATGTAATCTCCGAGTGGAGCCTCCTCAAGATTTCTGAGGAGGAAATCCTCTCTGAGCTCTCTTCCCAGGGAGTGACAGCAGTCCACCAGGTTTCACAACACTGCAATAGGAAGATGGTACCCACTTGGGTACTAATGCTAACATTCAATATGCCATACCTGCCCACTGTCATCAAGGCAGAATACCTTCATTATGAGGTACTGCCATACATCCCAAACCCTCTTTGTTGTTTTCAATTCCGGTGGTACAGCCATGCCTGCACAGCTTGTCAGGACAAACCCACCTATGCTCATTGTGGCAGTCAGAACCACCTTGATCCTGACTGCACATCAGAAAAGGCAATCTGCATGAACTGCAATGGTGACCATCCAGCATTCTCCCAAGACTGTCCAAATTGCTGGGAGGAAAAGGAGATGAGTGTAAATAACATCTAACCTGAGGCAAGAAAATTTGCTATGCTGTCCACCCACAAGGCAAGGTTTCCTATGCTGATGCGATGATTGGAATCCCATCATTGCAATGGCTTCCATGGTGGTGTAGTCTGATATCAGTGTTCCATCTGCTGAGTCTTTCTCACCTGTGTCAAAGTACCTTCTATAGCAAGTGAACCAAAGTTGGTGTTGGCATCAACATCAATGCCGGTTTCTATTCCTGGTTTCTACTCCTGCTTCGGCAACTTCCACTACCACGTCTGTCATGACCACAAACAACCAGACCCTCCAATCCTAAGTGACCCACACCAGGGTCAAAGAAAAAGACAATAGCACCTCCTTAAGCAACAGTCTCAGATCTATGCCCCTCAGATGACTCCAAGGACATAGGCATGGACCACCCTCAGTTCCCAAAACAGTCAACTGCGACAGTTAAAATTAATAGGAAATTGTTGTCCGCCCATTACTTAAAACCTGAGATGATCACACTCCCACAATGGAATTGTGTAATCCAAAGAAATATTGATTACCTAAAGGCTCTCCTTCAGTCACATGAATCTGCGTGTGCCTGCAGGAGACATACTTGCAGAAAGTCACTGATCCCACGATCCGGCACTTTTCACTCATTGGCCATGACTGAAATGGAGATGGTCCAGTTCATGGCCATTCTTGTTCCATTCTTGTGAGCCATGCGAGATTTCCTTTGATTATCTGTTCTATCTTCCTGGAAGACCTCGATAACCTCATCTTGCATCACCAGATATATCCAACATCCTCAAATCGTGACACTTTCAAACACACTAGGGTGAAACCCCACTTACCCAGAGCCAGAAGGAATCTTTGATTAAATATGTCTTCCTTCACCTGCATGATCAGTTCAAAGATTGTGTGGGATAAAGTCCAAAAGATGGGTGGGAACTACACATCCCACTCATTAGCAATCTGGAAGACAATAGGCAAGCAATTGCGTATACTCTCAGGAAATCGTTTTCTTCTATCTCCCTCTTGTTCTCTTGAGTTTCTAGTCCTGAGGAGCAAAGCTGAATGCTCTTTGCTTCTTTCCACTTGAATGGGCTGGAGCCTTACAACTGGGCATTCACAGCAGAGGAGCTGCGACTTGCTATGCAATCTTCTCATGCACCTACTGTTGAGCCAGACAGCGTCCATTATGCCATGCTCCAACATTTCTCACCATCAGATAAGGATTGACTGCTCTGACTTTTTAATTGCATTTTTCTTGAGAAGCAATTTCCAGGCTCCTGGCAGAAACTGTTGTCTTGGCCTTCCGCAAACTAGGTAAGGATTACAAGATTCTTCAAGTTATCATCCCATCCTGATGATGCAAAAACACCATACTAATGATGATTTCCAACACCTTGCATACGCACCATCCTGATGATGCATGTGCAAAGCGTTGGGAAGAATGTTAAATGCCAGAAGTATTTAGAGTATCATAACCTTCTTTCCATCACCCAGTGGGGAAAGAAGCACACACAACTTTTTCATTTGTTTGCAGGCAACAGTCACCTCTTGACCACCTGATCTGCCGTGAATTGGCAATCAGGAATTCTTTTTTATGTAGAGAGCACCTTCTGTCAATATTCTTTTACTTTGTTTTTTCATGACAAAAAGTGTACAACATGGCTTGGAGATTTGGCATTCTTAATGCCTTCACCTTGAGAGGTCAATTGGCTTCAGCTTGGGTTGCCAATTTTTATTTCCAACTTTCTACCTTTCTGTACTTTTTGTGTCCATGTTGGCAATACTCTTTCATGGCCTTTCCCCAAAGAACAGGGGGTACCACAAGGCTGCATCCTGAGTGTTGCTCTTTTCACTGTCAAGACCAATTCCATTATTAAACAGCTTCCTTCAACTGTAGGCAATGCCCTCTATGTTGACAATTTTAACATCTTTTGTTCATCTTTCAGCATGAAAGTTATTGAACAACAACTTCTGTGAATAATCTTTTGATTTGGGCAATGGCTAACAGGTTTCAGTTCTCATAGAAGACTGCTTGTGTGCACTTTTGCCAGAAGAATAATCTTTATCTGGACCCTGAGGTTTGGCTCTGGGGTACCACCATTCCAGTTGTGGCAGAGACCAAGTTTCATCAGGGGCAATGATTTGGCAGGTGCTGTTGCCAAGTCATCAACAGCCCCTGTATGACTTTCCAGTTCCATACTTGAATTTCTAGTGGTGTTTTTATACCAAGATCCAGGCACAGGGCAGAGATCTTGGTTAGAACAGATTGGTAACAAACTGTTCAAGATGAAGTCAAAGGCAGTCAGTCATGTTTTTGCAGGAATAGCAAGGAGGAAGTTGTGTTTACTCAGCTCCTCTTAGGGCATTTGTTTTTTTCTATGGGTGCACAATGAACCTAGGTGTAAGTTTGTGGCACCATTTTAACAATCAAAAGTATTTTAATCGAATTTTTATCTGATGATTCAGTCTTAGCCCCTATCTTTGATTTTTTTATGCTACACTGGGTATTTCAGCAGATTATGACTTTATGGTATTTATTCTATCTGACCTGGGATTTTTAAGCTTGGGTTGGTTTTTATCATATTTTGTATGTACGTATTTATTGTTCTGTGGATTTTTACTGTTTTATTTTTTTTCTATCTTTTTGCATTCGTGGTTTTGCTTTTTTTGATGTTTTCTGTGTGTTTTTTTAACTTTGATTGTGGGTGATTTGTTTTTTACCTTTTTACTTGTTTGGCACATAATAGCAATTGTTGCTGATGCACCATTAAACCCCAACCAACCAACTGCTTAGGGGGTTTCCCAAACTCATTTCAACAACAGTAATGTATGCATATTTCATTCTGTATTGTTTAGTTTCAGAACCTGTTCTAGTGATCAGAAGCGAAAATGACTCAGTGTAGTAAACTGTAAGTAAATTAATTTCACTATATTACTAATATCTAAAATTGCTTGGCAAAATGTAAAGTTTAGTTGTTATAATATTCTTGCTGCACTAATAAAGTGTACAATTAATGTAGAGAACAATGCAGCAAGATATAACTTAGTAAAAAATGCTATTGAAATGTAAAATATTATATAAATTATCAAAAATTTCACCACCAAATCTCTACCATGTTACAACAATTAAACATGTTGCTATATTGACGTAACAAGCATCTTACTGCACTTTTGTATATTACAATAACATGCAGTTCATTACAAAATATTGTATTTTTTTAACCTATATACATAAATCTATTTATGGACTTATTTTTAAACTTAATTTTGTTCTCAAATAAAACAAAATATAAGTGCTTCTACAACTGAAAATTTAATGGGAATAAAAAAATTAGTGACTTCTCCTAAGTTATATCTTGCTATATCTTTTTACACATGAATTGTGAACTGTATTAGTACTACAAGAATATTTATTGTAACAATTGAGCTTTATAATTTGTCAAGCACTTTCACTATCAGTGATATAGTGAAATTAGTATACTTACCTGTTTCATTCTTTTGACTGTGGCATGCTTAGGAGGTGCAGTAATTTATGCAGTTGTGAACAAGTTTAAGAAACAGCTTATGAACTATTTGACATTCTATGCTACTAATTTTTTTTCCATTCTATTATGATATAATAAAATAAATATATCAATAGGGATAATCTACTTACATTTGAAGCCCAATTGCAAAACAATATGTGACAGAATTAAATCTACTATATATTTTGGAGAGTTTGATTAAGAATTCATCATAAAATTTGGTAATAACTAGGATCACCAAATTTTGTGTATGGTTTTTCTCTTATACGTCCTTTTTTTCAGCCACTCTTAAAAGTCCGTAAAATATTCTTTTCTCTGATAGACTGCTGATTACTACTAATGTAAAGACACATGCATCCTTGATGCTGAAAATAAGCCTAAAAGTTATAATGATGAAATATTTTCCAACAAATTGTTCAATGAATTATTTTTCCATGAATTTATCTGTCATTTTATTTTCCAAGATGAAAACAATTTAATTAAGTACCTGAACAATACCAGGCAAATTTTCTGGTATTTTATATTTTTGCCAGCCATATTTTGTTTTTAATTTAATTAGATCAAAACTCTGCCTATTTCTTGATTTGACCAAACTTTATGCCTATATTACCAGAATTCTTAGTGCATTGAGATGGTTTCACATCCAATATTTTATCAGAATAAAAAAAGCCCAAATATAATAATATTTTTTCTTTCAGAAAATAATTAGTGTAAAATCACTGAAAGAAGCGTGATTGATTATCTTGGTTACTTTTTATGTTCCTAAGTAAATCAGCTGTTTGTTGCCATTACTGTCAAATGTTTTACTACTTCAATTTCTAAATTACACATCTGAAAGGATTGAAGATGGTCATCACTTAAAATAATTGAATAAAACATGTTTACCAGTGTTAGTCATAAAATTCTTTATTAGGTTTAAATAAGGGTTGAAAGTGAGCAATAGAAATTCATTCCTGCAGCAGAGTCTCTTGGAGATGAAGCTTTTAATTACGTCCTATTCTTCACATAGTATTTTAAACTTCATAGTGATTTTACCTTTGTTTTCATCAGTATTATTTTTCTATATAAGATTTTATAAATATATGTTGCAGCAGTTTATTTACTTGCTTTACTTATTTCTGCTATGTTTCTGAAAAACCATATCCATCTAGTTTTCTACTTCTGATTTTCATTATGTACCATTTTACTTGTTTAATTGTGCAAGATTATTATGTATGAGCTGTCTTTTAAACATCCAACTACATTTTTTTCTTCGCTGTTTACCACAGAAGAGATTTGTTAAAAGTTATATTGGGTTATCATCATCATCATCCTCAAGCAGCCATGGGCTAAGGAGGTCCAACCAGATTATGTTATTTAGTTCTCCAAACACATCTTTCCTGAGCTATATCTGCTGCATCTGGCCACTTCACATCAATTCCAACAAGGTCCTGTTTCACATTGTCTGCCCATCGCATCCTAGGTTCCCCCCTTCTTTCTGAGGCCTTTTAGTACACTGTTCATAGCCCTATTCACTAATCTATAGTTATGCATACGGGCAACATGGCCAAACCAGTGGAGTCTCTCTCTCTGCACAATATGCTACTCAAAGGAGGTTGCTGACTCCTTTGCCTAACCTCATCATTACTTACAAAGTTTAACAACCTAATGCCCAAGATACTGCATAAGCATCTAGAATCAAAAGCATCAAGTTTCCTGTTATCTTGCTTACAAAGAGTGTAAGTTTCACTACCATAACTAACTCTAGAAAGAATCAAACTATTATACAGTCTAATTTTATCTTTTGGTGTATACTCCTATTTCTCCCCACTCTCTATAGATTGTTAACCCTTCCAGTGTCCATTCTGAAAAACAGGTTTCCATCCAGAGGCCAAGCTATTTTCTCAACCAAAAAATACTTTAACTTTAGAACTTTTTTGCCAAATAAGTAATGAAAGGAATTATGGCATGTTGTATGCCAAATTAATCAGCATTTAGTTCTGGATTTTCTGAAAATAAAGTATTTAACAAAGAAGACAATATGTTTTATATTAATAGGACTTTTTTAGATTCATGTAGTAAAAAAAAAGCATCTGGCAACACAAATAAAAATTTATTTAAAATTACTAATAGACAGAAATGATTACAGTGCACATGAATAGAATGACTATATATTTCTGAATAAAAAAACATTTACTTTTTTGGTTTTAAGTAAATATTTTTGTCGTTTTGTAATTTTTTTGCTGGTACCATGCTTTGAGAAAATTCCAGGCTTTTAGCCAACTGTGCTGAGTCAAATAAACAAGTCAACTTTAGAATTTAAAAAAAAATAAACAATCAACAGTCATGCAAAGAACTTTATCTGGAACAGAAAGTCTACCCCAGGGATACCTCTATAGTTATCACAAGAACTGCGATCACCTTTTTTGAAAATAGGTATAATAATAACTTCTGTAAAATCCTTAGGAACCATTCCATTATCATAAAAGATATTCAAAACTTCAGTCATCCAAGTGGTAACTGAAACATTCCCAACTCAAAGCATTTCCGTAGTAATTTCATCTACCCCTGGGGATTTATGAAGTTTAAGTTTAGAAACAGCCAAAATAACTTCAGATTGTGTTATGCCAACATTAAAGCCACCAATGCATCTATCATCATTGCAAACAATGGGAGTAGAACTAACTGCATTGTTTAGAACATCACTGAAATGCTCAGTCCACCTAGCCATGACAGAATCCTCCCCTTCTATAACCTTACCTTGTTTATCCTTCAATCCTTGTATACCTGTCCATTTTCTACCACACAAAACATTAACTATCTGGTACAGCTCTCTGCTGTTGTGCTGTCTAACTGCTTCCTCGGCTTTGTCAGCCAAACCATCAAGTCAAAGATTTTTATCAGCAGCTAACTGATCTTTTACACGTTTATTAAGTTCTCTGTAATGCTTTCTATTAGGACTAGTAGGGTATTGATTAAGGACATTCCTGCAGTTCTTTCTTTCCGAAATAACCCCAAGTGCCTTATAACTCAGATAATTCTGCCTCTTCTGCTCCTTTTTTCCTAAAAGAGTACTGTTAGTGTCCAAAAAAGCCTGTTTAAAATGATCCCATTCTTCCTCAACTTCAGTAGTAAGCATACCATGACTGTCATAATGACTAACCTATCATGGTAAGCTTTGGCTATAACTGGGTCTTTCAGAGCTTCAGTATTAAAAGTAAATTTTTTAACCCTAGCACAACACTTTTTAAGTTTAGGTTGCAAGACACTTTTAACAAGGTAATGGTCAGATCCAATTTCAGCTCCCCTATATATATTCCTAACAGAACTAACCCATTTGCTGTTAATTAATATATAATCAATCATATTCTTATGCAGCCCATCGGGTGAAACCCATGTTTACTTATGTATGTCACAACGTTTGTAATAAGTATTAGTTATTCTCAAACCATTAAATTAACTTACCTGTAGGAGACGTTGCCCATTGCCATTGTAGCTACTAATACCAAAAGGACCTATCACCCCTCCCCAAAAGTCAGAGTCAGTACAAACTTTGGCATCGAAACCAGGTGAGTTGACTGACACTTTTGCTCTAATCCAGTTGTAACAGAATGGTGGAGGGGATTTCTGAGGAGTTGGAATATGTCACATGCTATGGGTGACTCTACATCTTCCTGCTTTTTTGCTTTCAAACTCCATTAGTACACATGCTTTACCATGGCTGTTTTATTTGGGATCAAATGTGTAGTACAGTTGTACCAGCTGTAATGAAAAAGTAAGAAAAAAATGTGTTTTTTAGTGAAAAATGCAAAAACAGATATTCATCACATTTTAGTGATTAACACCTGTATGAATTGAAATTATTTAACCACTAGCAGATTAACCTGCTGTTGCTCAGATCTGAAACTCTAAGGTATATAGTGGATTGCACTTCCCATGACACAATTTCATTTGGCATAAAAAAATCATGACTGCTATGTAATTCCCCTCCCCTACGTCAGAAAGGAAAGAAGTGGACATTTTTTAAGGTACCATATGATATTCTCCACATCAGAAGTTCTAAACTGGAAAACAAAAACTTTTCAAATCATATCATACCCAGCAGAGTTGCTTGGATACAATTTCCCACACAAAATTTTCCATTTTTTATAGCAAAATATAATAAAACATGACCAAATTGTCTATGACATCTAAGTTCAAAAAATTCGTATGTACTAAGAACATAATCTGCATTGAAAAAGAAAACTGATATTTATATCTAATGCATTATGTAATAGTAACTTATGAGATATGCTTTTATTAATTTAAAGAATATTTTAATAAAATATGCATATAAATACAGATTTCAAAATATCTTATTTGAAGTGGTAATTTTGTCTGATATGAAATTTTTGTAGCTTCTGAATGGAAAGAGTTGGCAATCTGCAGCCCACACAAGGCATTCAGGTTGATTCTGTGCAGCCACTCCTCAGTTAGTGTATATAAACTCATATTCTCTACTAATAACTCATACAATATATTAAGTAATATGTATGGTAACTGAATTTAATAACCCTATCACTTTTAAGGTTAATTTTGGAAAAGCTGATAAATAAAAACAGTTAATTATATATAAATAGAAAGGAAATTTGCTTCTAAACAGTATAAAGAAATTCACCTAAAAAAAAATAACTCCTATTATTTGCTGATATGTATTTTTTTCTCATTGCAATACTTTAAAAAATTTGGGCCAGAATTTCAGTAGGTGACTTTGCACTGTTAACAATTTGTGAAATTTTTCTATCCTGTTTGTGGAAATGGAGGGACACTTGACTTTTTATTTTTTTTTTCACCATTCTATTATTTTTTGGGTGGTACATTTTGGAAATCTTGGCAAATTGACAAAAAGTTGTGTTCACTGTGACAAAAAATATCAATATCAGAGTGGCATAGAAAGAATTTAGGGAGGGGGAGGGGGGTAAATATCCATGATGAGATTGCCCACTCAACTGTATGAGTACTGATTTTCATGCCAAAGAAATCCTTTTAGCTTCCATATCCAAGACCATTCTTATAAAATTTCTCTGTAAATTAAACAGAAAATTTACTTTAATTTTTGGCTGGAAAGCCAAGAAGCAATAAAAAAATTTGAACAACCTAAGGTGATGTTAAGTAAAATATCTTCATACTTCAAATGCATGAAAATCTACAGAGAAATGAAAACCTACTGAGAGACAATGACTTGTCCACATGCAACACAGTTGTTCTGACAGGTACATCATTGATAGGGTGAAGCACAAACAACTTCCCTCCATCTACACTATCCACTTACCCCCTCCCATGGGGGCAGGGATGGCTCAGTCGGTAGCATGCCAGGCTCGTAATCTGCAGTTCCCAGGTTCGAGTCCCAGCTGGGTCAGCGTTGAGATTTATCTCCGCAAAAATCCCTGCCCTGACCACAGTCAGTAGGGGACATTGATGGGCTTGGAAAGGCTGCCGTTCGTCGGATGGGATGTTAAGCCATGGCCCCATGTGCGGGAGAGCCGTACCCTGTGCACATTAAAGAACACACTGGATGGCTTTGGTGGGAGATTACCATCTGTCTCCCTACAGCTGTTCCAGTGGGTCCCCTCCCCCAACCTTCTCTGAGCCTTTGGGGTCTATGTGACCTAGCCATTTAGCCCATGGTGTGCAAAAAAGTGCTGCTCAGAGGTAAAACATCCCAACCCTCTCCCATGATCTGTGGAAGGCTGAAGCAATAGTTACAGTGCTCTTTAGTTTTAAGCTCCTTCCCCACACATACGTACACTTCTGCATTAGGCTAGGAGGAACCCCTTGCAGCACCCTAATTTGGCATGGGAAATTTGAAAACTCTTTGGCCACAGACAGGTATTTCAAGGCATTAATATAGTAAAGTGCAGCGACAATTCCCAACCCTTCCTCACTTCTCAAGGGCAAAGAAGTGAAGAGACTTCTATACTGAACAAATTTACATTTAAAAAATGGAATGTAAATTTTTGTTGCACAAATATAAAACTTTTGTTATACAAATCTGTAGTTGATGATTGCTGTCTTAAAAGGGTTAAAATGGTAGGTGGATGGTTGGGCAGCTGAATTTTGCTCATTGACAACTTGGCACAAGAATGATTTCTTACAACACGATATTAATCTTCAAGTACTTTGAAGGACACAAAATTTTTAAAATCTTCAAAAACTGCAGTCAAAAGTTGTAACATTTACAATAAGTAGTTGTTTGAAATGTGACATTTCAACATGTCTTATTAGGTACCCATAACCTTAAAGTGTTGCCAATGGTCTTGGTTTTTTAGTAGCTTTATGCTACCAGCATGACACTATTGGTAATTTTGGACAATGCTGTTGGTGCCACTTTGCCCTATGTACATACTACTGCTGCATATTTTACATATGGCTCTGGGCTATTTAACAGGTAGGGTTTTGTGTTTAATTTATGATTTTAGTGTTTGGATATATTCTCCTAATAAGATTTTCCACATGCTATACAAATTCCCTTCATCTGTATAGCATTATTTATTTCTGTTAACGTAGATCATTAAATATTTCATTAATTCTAGCTGCCAGATATTTGGGGAGAAGTTATTACAGTTGTATTTCTGAAATTCAGGAAATGTCCTTCATTAATCACTTTATTGGCCAATGCACTGCATATTTGTTGCTTTTCTACATTTCACTGAGATGTTCTTTCAGTTAGTTTCAGTTCAATTCATTTAGTTGCATGTAGGTTTTTTTCTATGCATTCTCAAAACGTAATGTACTTATTTGTTATTTCATTTGATGGTGGTAGGGCAGAGTAGATCCCTTCTGATGGCATGATTTTATCTCACTATCAGTCATTCTTAACATTATCCACTACTGTACTGAATACAGTACAGGGCACTATATAGTTATACTCTTTATCATAATATTTCTGATACCATTTATATATATGCTGATATAAGAACATGGAACAGTGTACTTGCTTCAAAGTCTTTTGTGCTATGTGAAAGTTGGGAATCTTTTTGTGTTTTTGTTATAACATTTCTCTGTATATTTGTGATCTCTATAGTTATATCCTTCTGCTCCCTGTTTATAGGTGATTTTTTTTTTGTTCTAAGAGTAGTTTTCCTAAGAAAGCTTTTACACACAATTGAACAATTAAAATAACTTAAAATTCTCTGTCAAACTTTTAACATGCAAATAGTTTGATGGAAAAACTTAAAATTTTATTGCTCAATGACAGAGAATTTTTAAGTTATTTTAATTAATTTCTGAGCAAGAAGGTCTATTTAATTGTGCAATTGAACAATCCATGAAATGCAACCTGCTTTGGTTGCCATAGATATAGACTCAGGTGATGTGTAATTTTCAGTAAAATGTAAGTTTTCTCTGTACACTTGTTTTGAGATGCTAAAGGTATCTGTAAATCAGTGCATCTAGACAGTAACTGTTTGTTTGTTTTTTTATCTATTTCTTGTATGAACTCAATTGTTGGTAATATGCTGTTGAAATTATAAATAAGCCTTTAATTTCATTATCTGGTAATGGAGTGATGATTATGGCATCATCAGCAAAACAGCTGTAAAACTCGAGTTGTTATTTAGTGAGTTTTTCATTGTGCAGATTTTATATTGTTGGATGTTATTCTGTTCACTGCAGTTTTAATTTTTTTTTAAATTTTTATGCGCTTTTAAAACACTTGCAGTTTAATATCATGTGTTGCAAGCAGTCCTTGTGCCAAGTTGTCAACAAGGGAACATCATCAGCTCAACCATCCATCTACCATTTTAACAAGATCTGTATGTACTTTGTAGTTATTCATCACAAAGCAAAAAGTCCATAACCATGATATATATGTATCATATTAACCCTAGAAGCAGCAGCTGTCGAAAATTCACACAGAGGGCCAAGATAAGTTTTTAAGAATCTTTTTTGAAGGAATGAATATTGTGGTGGAAAGGAAATAAAAGGGAAAATGGATGCAAACAACAATTGCAAATGTTAGGGATACAGTAAACAAGAATGATACAATTAACAGTGTAATAGTCTTTTCATACATCAATATAGATGTACATTGTGTACTCTCAATACAATTTTTTTAAGCGCACAGTGTATACAACTCAGCTCCTAGAACTGCATCAAATCTCTTGAGATAGAATCATCAATAAATTTCTTAGAGAAGTGTGCCTTATTCCATGATTTACAATGAACTGAATTTTATTTATTATATTTGATTGATTGATTTACTGATGAGTGAAAATATAAACTACCCAATAACTACACTGGTGTGTTTTCATTATTGTAGCTTTTATTGTTTACAATGCACATTGCCATGGCTTCATTGCAAGGATTTCTTTCTGGCTACTTTTGGTGTTAAAAGATATGCTCATTTTAAATTTTTGGGCATTTTTTTGCTCTTGATATAAATATGTAATATCTCATATATGTAAATTTTCATTGTAAAATTTGTATCAGTTACCTAGTCACAAACTGTTTTATGTCTTAATAGGTAGGGGAAAACTGCTTTTGGTAATTTATTTTTGAATTTATTTTTATTTCAATGATCACCTGTATATGTTTTTTTAATCAATTCTGTATCATAATGTTAGTTAGTAAACAGTCATCATTTCATTTATTCCTTCAAGTAAAATGATATATTGAAAGGAATATGGAACAAATGCAGAGTTTAACCTTACAATCAAGTAAAATGTAAAGCAAACTTTTCTGTGTTTTTTCTTTTCTTAAGTTAAATAAGGTTCTAATATAATTTTAGCTGTCATAGTTGCATTTAATAAATAAGCTTTTCTGGGCATATTCATCTATGGCATAGTTTTGGAAATTATTAGAAGTTCCTGACTGGGTGTTATGAGCCATTATGCAAATTTGACAGTTTGTTAATACATTATATACAAAGTATTGTATATCATTGTTGCAAACAAATTTACTACACAAAAATACTGTGCCAAATCTGATACCATTATTGAAATAATAGAAAATAATCAAAATTCTCCAGGTGCAAAAGAAATTTGTTTATAGTATTATTAAGAAACATTTTGTATGCTACTGTTTATATTTTTATGCTTGAACTGGTATAGCTCAAATAATATCTTTTGTTTTACACATGACTAACTAAAGACAGATGGTCAATGTGCATAATTAAATATTAGTGGATCAACAAATATGAAACTGGTAATTTTTTTGTAACTGATTAGTTTTATAATTGGCTGCTAAATTTGAGGACCTCTAAAACAGAAACAAGGAGAATAATCCAAATTGATGGCATAGCCAGTGCTTTGGAAAGAAATCATTAGTTCATCGATTTATTAACAGAAATATTAGCCATATTTTAACATAAACCACTTCCAAAAATAATATTTGTTACATATAGATTTATCATATAACCTTGTAGTTTTAATCTCTGATCTAAAAATTGCATTGTACAATTAACATTCATAATTAAAGTCATTTTGTGGCATAGTATAGATATAGAATAGCACTTCTTAATACATTAAGAATTAAATTGTTTATTGCATGTAAAAGCGATGTATGAAAATCAGTCTTTTGTGTAATAAATCATAATATTAAAAACATTTTGCAATTTTTTAAGTTTGTAAAAAATTACAAGCCAACATTTCATCTGTTTTAGGCCAGAGAAAGTTGCATTTAATTACAGCTTGTGTAGCATGATGAATATAATGATCATTTATTCATTGTAGCATGTTATCTTTACAGAAATAAAATAATTTAATAGCTATAAAATTTAGTACACCATTTAAAAAATTGCATCATTAAAAAAAAGTTTACAGGTAAAGATAAATAACAATAAAGCCAGTAGTATCATCCAGTCAGTTTGCATTGGTTTGGTCAAACCAGTGGAAATTATAAATAATATATGCTCTTTATTATTATTATATGTTATTTATTTTCTATATATTTAGAAGGATCCACTATCTGAATCTTTTCAGTAAGCTAGTATGATGGGTGCAGCCCACAATCTGCTCTACCATGTATTTAGTTTTATATTGTAATTCATAGATAACAGCACTAATACAATATACTGCAAATTGCCATGACCAACTAAAATTTGAACTTGCTAACCCCTCAGTAGGTGTGTGGTTACTAGATATGTGGTTGGGTGTGTGCACTAATTGTAGACCATTTGTTTTCAATTGGCTGGACATTTTTGCTTAATTATAATAATAAAGGATAATTTGAAAACCCTGTAATGAAAAACACTAAGAAAAACTGAAATTAATATTTAATGTAATTTTAATTTATTTTTCCTTGATGTTTCATCCAGCCATTACAGCTAAACTTCTAAATCCTACCTATGTTCAGTTCTTTAGCTTTTTTGAAGTAGATGTGTGTTGTTGTTGTTTTTTTCTACATATTAGCCTAAAAATGAAATGAAAGAAAAATAAATATTAAAAAATAAGGCAGCTTACCAGTTGCAAAGAAGTTTTAAAATGTCACAATGAATAAAGAAATCATTTGTGTGTTTAAGCATGTGGTTACTAGACCATTCACAGTAAATTTTAAACCTGCACATACCACTATGAAATGATACCAAGTGGGCAAGATGCACAAAGCAAAGTCTAATAAACAGCTACTAAAAATGGGTGCATGCATTAAGTAGTTGAAGCAAGTAACATGTGGTCTATAATCTGTAGACCACATGCCTACTGAAGGATTTTTAAAAATCTTAGGTTAAAGAATTAAAAGTGCTGATTGTTGAGCCAGAAATTGAAAAAACATACAAAAAAATATGAATTACAATTATAGATAATGAAACAAATATATATGTATTTAAAGAGACACATTGTGGTTGCTCTTTTTACTAAATCTGCAAAAAGTGATTTCCTAAATGTGTTTCAAATTGTTGTATGTTTAAAAATCTTAGAAAAATAAAAATTGCAATTGAAGAATACTGGTTTTTAATAAAATGGGATGTCCCACTGCATAGAAACCCAATCAATAAAACTAACAGCACAGGTTTAATAATTTCATAAGTGTATTAACAAATGGGGGAGACACATCACTATCCATAAGGCAACATAGTGGCATACCCAGAAATTTCCAATGAGGAAGGGGTGACATTGTGATCACTAATTTTTGGGGACTTCCTTAGGATATATATATTATTCAAGCCCTCAAGGGAAGATAATTATAACAAACCTTATGGGTACACCACTGAGTATACTAGATAAACTAGCATCAGCGTTAAGATTTTTGGGGAAAATAAAAGAATGATTGCATAGCTGTAAACAAAATGTTATGAATAATGAAATAGAAAATTAAGTGAGATCACTGAAAAAAACTGAGATCAGCTGCACTAGCAAAAATCCCAGCTAGTGAAATCACAAAAAATACTTCAAATAGTGATCAAGGAGGAATTTTTAAGTAACACATAGAAAGCAACCATGAAAAGGTTTAAGAAAGTGAAAGTAAACTGCTTTAAAATATCTTTTATTTATTATGTAAGTTACCTAAAATAACTTCATTTGTCCCCAAAAAATTAAGATATACTCTATCAACAGATGACAGCAGTCACTTTATCTCTGTGTACCATAGTGTTGGCTCTTTGACTTGACTCTTCAGTTTGAGTATCTGAATGCATATCAATAGCTTAGATTCAATAATTGAGCTTGACTTATAATATTATATTAATAATACATTATTGCATTACACACCTTCTGGTTTCATGCACATTGCATTCAAATTACTAGAGTAAAATATGTGTAAAAATATAAAATTCCATAAAATATATTTCATTTTATTAATTTTGTGAAAGGCATCTTGCCACACATTAACTGCATGTTAATGATGACATTTATTAATTTAAGTTTACATTGGTGTTTTTAAAATTGTACAGTAAAATATTTTGTTATTAAACGTTTATATTTAACTCCTTGGTTAAGAAATTTTCTTTCTCGAAACAAGTCATAATAAAATAAAACTTAATTGGAAAATATTTTTTAGTTAAAATAGCATTAAAATTCTGTTGTTGAGCAATAAAATTTTTAAGTTTATCCTTCAAACTATTTGCATGTTAAAAGTTTTTAGGAGCAAACTCGGAAGCTTTTTGGAGCAAGGACATTTCTCCGTGATCAGTGAAGTGACACTATATGGTGTAGGCTTTGAGAGCTTTTTTCCACATGTTGTGAAGGACAATTCTAGTGTCTCAGTTGCAGGTGTGGATGGACAAGGTCATTATTTCAGTAATCTCGCAGACTACGTTTCCATAGCAAGTAGGTGCATGTGCTAGCAGTGTGGCATGCTCCCAGTCTATGGTTGTTATGTGTTGTATTTCCAGCTCAGCAGCAGCAGTCATTAGCTTGTTTTGGCTGACATCTGTTTTAGCTTCATTGTATTAGATACTAGCTTTAACTGTGAACCTCCCAGGACTAGATCTTTAGGAATTGATAACCCTAATTACTTATGCAGTTAAATGAAATTTTAATCACAAGAAAACATGCTATATATTTATGACACAATATTCCTAATGTGAATACAGTTCAACTAGTATCAAGATGTTTATATTGTAATAATTATGTATTGCAAAAAGTTTACTTTGCATTTGAAAGATGTTTATGAGACTGAAAAGGCAAATTTTGACACAAATGAATTATCTGAATTAAATTGTGAGTGAAGTATTCAGCAAAATTAACTCTTAAAGGTACTTAAATATGAATATTTCTAATATACTCATTACATTATATTATGTATTAAAACTGTAAGAAACAAGTGGAAATAATGCTACAATAATATTATTATACTATCATAGCCACATAACATCAGAATTTTCCAAGGTTAATTGCATTATCTATTTATAATGCTGAAACTCACTTATTTCACAAAAGTAGGGGAAAAACTAAGTATTAAAGTAAAACTTCTCTGGGTAACAGAAATGATTGATCACCATTATTAAGCCCAGTAAACAAAATTACAAGAATCCAAATAGAAAGATGAGGCAATATAATGTGCAAAATATACATTTAATAAAAGTATCTTGGTTCAAAACTGTTATAGGAAGTCCTCATAATCCTAGGGTAATGGGGACCAAAATATTACTCGATTGGCAGGGATTTTTTCTCATAAGAAATAATAGGACTGGCTCCAACAGGGATCAGGAGTTTTGAAATCATCCCTCTCCCCCCCCCCCCCTAAAAAAAGAGCTTATTTTGAAATATTAAAGCATTTATCCTTCAGAAAACAGTGTTATTATAATGATTTAATGAGTAAATCATTATAATAAATAAAATTATTTTTATGTCTACCTCAAAAAATGTAATTTGTATCTTATGAAAAATGTTGAACTATTGCTTCTACACATTCATTTTATTATTGTGTCATTTAAACAGTTTTAAAACACATTGTTAATATAAATGACTGTGAATTATTGTTACATTGCAAATTATTTTTATTCTGAAACCTTTGAAAAATATGTTTTGGTATGCTGTGTATGATATGGACTATTTTAAGTTCATGGAAATGATTATAAAAATAGAACAATCCCCTTTCCACTCAAAACTGTTCATTTTTATACTTACCCATACTCCCATTCTTTGTGACAAGACTGAACTTTTTATGCATATGCTCTATAGGCACAAATACTCTTAAAAGTAAACAATCACTTAATTATTTTACTTACCTTAAAAATAAGTGTGTCAGACTTTTTACAGGTTCAGATTAAGTTATCCCCCCCCCCCTCCTTCCAAATATCCAGAGTTGTCTTATACAAAATCTCAAATATGTTATGATTTATACCCAAGAGCCAAAACATGACCACCTGCCTAATATGAAGTTGGTCCTTTTTGTGCCGCCAAAACAGCTCTTACCTGGTGAGACCTAGATGCTACATGATTACTAAAAGTGTCTTGTGGTATCTGATACCAACACGTTACCAGCAGATCCTTTAACTCTTGTAAGTTACGTGGTTGAGCTGCCACAGATCAGATATGTTGTTCCAACACAAACCACAGATGCTCAATTGGATTGATGTCTAGGGAATTTGGAGGCCAGGGCAATACCTTGAAGTTTTCCTCATGTTCTGCGAACCATTCTCGAACAATATGGGCAGTGTGGCATAGCACATCATCCTGCTGAAAGAAGGCACTACTAGAGGGAAATATCGTTGCCATGAAAGGATCTACCTGGTCTGCAATGATGTTGGGGTAGGTAATAGATGTCATAGTTTCCTGCACATGAATGACTGGAACCAGGGTTTCCCAGCAGATCATTGCCCAAAGCATTACACTTCCTCCACCAGCTTGTTTTCATCCCATGGTGCATCCTGGTGCCAACACTTCCCCAGGTAAACAACACACACGTACCAGCGTCCACATGGTGCAACAGGAAACAAGATTCATCGGACCAGATTCTCTTCTTCCAATCATTAAGTCCAGTTTCGATGCTTGCATGCCCATTGTAGACACTTTCGATGGTGAACTGAGGTTAGCACGGGCACTCAGAGTGGTCTCTATGGCTACACAGCCCCATTTTCAGCAGGATTTGATGTATTGTGTGTTGTGACACATTATTCCCATCACCAGCATTCAAATTACAGGCAAATTGCTCCATAGTATCCATTCTGTTGGCTCTTACCATACAGGATAGCCTTCACTCACCTCTAGCATCAATGAGCTGTGTTGGCCCACACCTTACTGGTGGTTTGTGGCTTCCTCCTCAGACCACTTTTTGAAGGTACTAACCATGGCTGACCAGTTCTCATGTGAGTATCCCACAAGCCTTGCCATCTCAGAAATGCTCTGACCCAGTCATTTGGCCATTACAATTTGGCTTTTGTCAAACTCACTGAAGTCCGCTGCCTTTCCCATCTGAAGAACAAGAATAACACTGATTAACAGAGCTCAGTATCAGATGTTATTTATACCATTTCATGACCTTCACACATGCCATCATTTATCTGCAATTGCTTTGATTTGCATAAAGATGTGCTGGTCATAATGTTTTGGCTGTTTGGTGTGTATATATATGGGAAGTTTAAATGCTAATAAGAATGAAAGCATGCCATCTGTGAAAAAAAAAATTGTACCAGCTGAACACCACTATTATCTAGAATGGCCAAATTGTAGAGATACTATGTTTTACAAATTAGATTTCCTTAGTAGATTATTTTATCTTGTATCAGTATAAAATGATTTTTTAGTTTAATTGTAAGATCTGGAAAAGTTTATGGGAAATGAAGACCAGGATTAAAAAACTTTTCTCAAAAGTCAGAGAACTTTCTTCCTAATATTTTATTCTAAATATCTAGTTGAAAATTTACTAATGCAGATAATAAAGCATCAAAAATCGTGACAGGGAATTTTAGAAAGTGATATTAAAATTTCACGATTTTAGATGCATCCAAGTGTTGCTTTGTGACTATTTATTTATATAAAAGTATGCATATTATCTATTGTTTATTTCCTATTTAGTTAAGTCTACCACTGGGTTTGATTTAAACTTCACTAAAATTATTTTGCTTTCCTTAAATCAGTTAGGGGCAAATTACATGGCAAAATGCATTCAGTAATAGCATTTAATTCAACTTGCAAAGTATTTGTGAATCCAGTAAAAAAACAAATTTTAATATTTATATTCTTATTAATATATGCTTTGTATCTAGTAAATTAAATTTTTGTATCCATATCATCATTCAAATAATAAAGAAAGTAACAAACTAACAACTCCGGCTAATGACCTATGTTTATTTACCATATCACCAACAGGTGCATATCTGTGTTTTCCTATTATTTCAAAAGTAACAAATATTTTTATTTATTAAGTTTTTTACAGTATGGTGCCTAAAATTTTGACCTGTCTAGCTACTGGCCCAGAAATAAAAAAGTTTGCCCACCCCTGCCATTAATATCAAAGCTGCATAATCACTCATCTAATAATTTTCTTCACTGTAATCTTTCAGATACTGTTTACAAAGCCTATGCCACTATTAGCCTTATTAATAGTGCATCTTTAATATCGTTATTAAATGGCAAAGAAAATCCTTAGCATAACCTAACCTGATGTCTCCAAATCTCTTGGCTAAGGGTTAATTAACTTTTTCCTGAGAGTATAAGCACATTTGCTTATAAAATATTTGTTTAATTAGAATTTTATTAATGTTGAAAACTATTGTGTGGCTTGCAGGCCATGCTTTGGAATTAGACCTTTGTTCTAAAGCCATCTCAGTCCCACAGATTTCATTATGGCATACTCAATCATGAAACTACATAGGAAAAAAAGACAAAATTGTAGCATTTTCTAACTTTGGGTGTAGTTTTGAACCAATCACTATAGATATGCCAGCACTTGCATAATTTTGTGGTTATTCATTAAGAGCTGCATTTTACTGATCAGATTTTTAAGTTTTACATAAGACCAAGACAATAACTAGCCATGCAACCCTTTCTGAAAGGATTCTGTATCTTAACATTCTAAGCATTTCTCAATATATGTCTACTGTAATAAAAAAATGTTTTTTCTTCAATGAATGCTTATTTTAATCGCAATATTAATAAGCTAGTAAATTTTTAATATTTTTATAGATCCTAATTTTATCTGCAAAATACTGTGGCTTTTCCATTTAAATTCATAAAATTTTGCTCTAATTTTTGCTTTCCTAATAGCTTTAGTGAATTTCATACCTAAGTTTTTATTAATGTATTTTGCATATTGTGTGCACATATTCCTTAAACTCTTTTATCTTTTCACCAAATTTCAGATCCTTTTCCAAGTTTGGCATCTATTAGTGTTCACATGGCAACAGAATATTCAACTGGTGAAAAGCCACAGTGTCCTGTATGTGCTAAGCAGTTCTTCAATAAGCAGACTTTAAGAAGACATATGGAATGCCACACAACAAATCGAAAAGTATATCCTTGCCCATTTTGCCAAAAAACTTATTCATTTATAACTGGTTTGTACAGACATTTGAAAGCACATAAAGCAGTTTATCAGTTCCCTTGTCTTGATTGTGGGAAAATATTCAATGATGATGCTTCACTCTTACAACACAAAAAAGAAGTGCATGATAGAATTTAGTCCAATGACAAATGAAATTTAAATCACTTCATTATCATCTTGTTTCATATACTGTGTACAGCAAAAGATGGAAGTAAAGCAAAAATCTTATAAAATCAGAAAAAATCTCAACAATGATATTGTTCGTAGGAAAAGTTACAACAGCAGATGAAAGTGATGCTATTTATGAAGATAATTATTAAAAGAATTTAGGGCTTCATAAACATAGAAAGGAAACTGCAGATTGTTTTTGCTTTCTTCACAGTAGGAAAACTCAGTCAAGATAATAAAAGGAAACTAGTCAATCATACCTTGACACGGATAATAACCTAAGCATTGTAGCATAAACATCAAGTATGTTAACCACTGCAGCAATTTCTGTTAGGTAAATTAATGCAATATTTTATATTGTTCTTGATTTTAAAATGTGAATTTTGGAATAATTAAATTATGCAAATCAGTAAATCTAAAATGGTAAAAAAATTTTATTCAAGTGAAGATATGAAAAAAACAGTTTAATATTAAAAGCTTCTGAAAAAAGTTATTGCTGACACGGCGGGAATCGAACCTACAACTCTCCAGATACATGCCAGAGCGCTCTATCTTTAAACCACACATCAGATGCTAAAATCTTCCAGAAAAGACCTACAAATCTTTCACTGAGATTTGGCAGACCTAGCGCCGTCTATACTTCAGGAGGTGCAACTTTTCCAATTTTTGTTATTGATTTTGATATTAATGAGGAGGTCAATCATGCTTAAGCATTTATTATTAAAAATACATTCATAGTAAATATGCAGATACCTGTAGAAATAAACTTCTACAGGTGATCTGTGTATTTACTATGGATGAACAGCTTAATATTTTGGGTTTAAAGCCACACACATCTACATTGTTTTCTAACATATTTATGATTATAGAGCACTGTTTTTTTTTAACCCCTCCAATGTGCAGCCTAAAAAATTGGTTTGCATCCAGAGGTCAGGCCATTTTCTCCCCTATGCTCACCCCAAAAAAATTAACTTTTTTTCCCAAAAACTAATGAAAGGAATTAGGACATGTTATATGCCAAATTGATCAGCATTTAATTCTGGATTTTTCTGAAAATAAAAATATTTAGCAAAGAAAATTACTAGTTTTATTTTAATAGAACATTTTTTTAGAGTCATGTAGTAAAAAAAATGCATCTGGCAATGCAAATAAAAATTTCTTTTAAAAAACTAGTCAGAAATAATTATAGAGAAATAATAATATGAACATAAAGGCTATTTCTGAATGACAAAAAAAAATTACTTGAAACAAGAAAATAGCTACTGATCAAAGGGACCTGCGGTGGAGCCCTTGGTAAGGCATGGATGTCTGTGTTGTCTTTCTGTTGAGGTGCTGCCATCCTTACAGACCTTCTACTATGGCATATAAACTGACAGGCTCCTCTCAGACCTCTGTGTCAAGCAGCTGCTTGAGGGGATATACCATACTTTGAGAAAAGTCCAGGCTTTTTACCAATTGTGCCAAGTCAGATTCAGAATTTTTTTTTTAAATAATCATTTAACAGGGAATGTTATATCAAATTAAACAGAATTTAACTCTAAATTTTATGAAAATTAAAAATTTAAATAAATTTACAAGCATATTAATTTTGATAAGACTTTTTCACAGTGATATAATGAAAAATAGATCAAACCATGCAAATAAGGCTTAATGTTGGAAAACGTGATGAATAAAAACAGTTAAATTATATATTAATCAAAAGTAAATTTCTTCTCAAATAATATGTTTACCTGAAACATGCTTTTTATTTCTTTTAATAATTCTTTTCAGTGTGGTATATTTTAAAACACAGGCCAGTGTTATACAAGGTGACTTATATTGCTCATATAAATGGGATTTTCTGTTCTGTTTATGAAAAATGGAGGAACACTTTCTTGGCTGTTTTTTTTGCTAAATGTTATGAATTTTGGGGATCTTGGCTAAGGGCCAAAAAGTTAGCACACCAAAGCAAAAAAAAAAGTCTTATCATTAGAGTGATACAGCCAAGATATTGATGGGGTTAGGGGGGGGGGATAAATGCTTTTAAACCATTCAATATAAACTTAGAAACTTGTAATTTTTTTAAGTGAAATTTTGCTAAGGCGGGAAGAGTAAAACGTCATCAGCAAGTGTAGCAGAGGGAGGGGGGAATAAAAATACTTACAAAAATTGCCCTCCCACATGAAGTCTGATTTTCATGCCAAGAAAGACCTTTTTGCTTCTGTATGCAAGAACTTATTCATTTTCAGAAAACAATACAAAAGCAAAGATTTTTTAGTGGAAAACAAAAAATTAACATAAAACCTAATGTGATGTTAAATAAATATGTGCAACAACTTGTAAGCCAGATGCCCAATGTAGCATAACTTTGAAAGATCAATAATAATCTATCAATAGATCAGCCAACCAAAACATTGATAATTTATGGAAATAAAATAGATATATAGAAATGAACAAGAAGATTTAAATACTTAGTGGATGCATGGTGACATAATTCAATATGTGAGAATAATGCTCACTGTAAACAATCCATTCTGTAGACCCTTAGCCACTTGACTGCCCCACAAGCCAGAAAAAAAATTAACTAGGTCACAGCACCTGCTCTGCCGTCTTCACAACATCAGCTCTGGCTAAGAAGGCTCTTGTTATTTATAGTTTCTATTTGAAGAGTGTGAACAACAAATAGAATGCTGGGATAAATGATAAAAATAATTCTACGAATATTAAAATAAGTTTAAGGCAGTAAAGAATGTAAAATGGGGGAAAAAAGCAATGGATATTCATACTTCATAATTACTTGCAAAAATCGCAGTTTTCTTTTAATTTGAGGAGATTTTTGAAACTTGAAGAAAAATTTTTCCTGATAATAGTTCAAAGCAAACTTGTGAGCTTAAATCAGGGGGGAGTTGCTTCAGCATAGAATAATGTTAACAAATAAATAAGCAATGCTGATATGAAGTCTAACAAATGGCGATCACATGGCTTTAACAAATTATTTACATCCTAGTTTAATTTTAAAAAAATGCATTAGATGAAAGAAAAGTATTTTTCAAGCCTAAATAATGTATTTTTATAAGATGTATATATATATAAGAAAATTTTAAAATGCCAATTTTTTTTTTTTTTCATACTAAAAATTGACACGGATACCTTTGGCCTCTTATTTTGGATTCTGTCAACATGTATAAATGACCTGAACACAAATTAACCATTCCATGCCCAAGTCATTTCCCATTTCTCACTCAAGCTTTTCTCAGGTCACCATTTCTATAATATGCTCTTAACATCATGTTGATAAATATGCTGCATGCGTTTTATCTTTACAATCCTTTAAATACATAAGACAAACCTAATTTTAGAGCCTGAAATTTATGCTTTTGATCTAAAACAACATTATACTTCTTTCAGTGTGCAGTTCATAATGACATTTTTATATAAATATTACCCATATTATGATCACTTTATCCCTGGTTAAAAAAAAAGTCATTGAAAATTTACACAAACCATTAACATTTTGTTTTGTTTCATGAATTATTCTGTTGTGAATACTTTACACAGACTTCTATGGTTGCTGAAGAATGTGTGAATTTAGAAACCATATCATGGTACAAATAATGTTGTACAAAGCCCTAGATATAAATTACCTGTTCAGGATATAAATGACCTGACAGTATATAAATAATCTCTGACAGGATAAGTTGGCTGGTTCAGGATATAAATGACCTGACAGGTATAATGACCTCAGGTTAAGAGATATTCATATACCTGAAAAATGAAACACATTGGGAAATCAGTTGATTATAAAATTCTGTTTTTACAGTTTTTAAGATGATTTTATACTGTATAATTTTAAATTCATAGTATATACACTGAAATTCCAGTTTATTATGTACATCATCCCTTGACACAAAAAAGGTTCATTCCAACACATAATATGCCACATGGCCTTGATATGCGGTATAAATCAGGCAGACCACCTCTTCAAGCATCAATTAGAGTTGAATGTCAAAACAGGCAAAACGAATTACCTGAGCAAATTTAAATATGGCATGATAGTGCTGGGCATGTTGGTTCTAGCATCTCCCAAATAGCTGTCCTCTTGGGCTTTTTACGCACAACTGTTTCAAGGGTTTTATGGAGAATGGTGCAAAAACTACCAGTAATCAGTGATCCTGTGGACAAAACAGCTTGTGGATCAGAGGTGTCAAGGAAGACTGACAAGAATCATATAAGTGAACAAATGGGCCACAACCAGGCATATTACAGCTGAATTAAACATTGGTGTGCAGAAGGTCATCTCCAAATGCACCATATATTAGACCTTCAGACCTTGTTATGAATGGGTTACAACAGCTGCTAACCATGTCAAGTACCAACTTTGCCAGTGAAGAACATGAAAGCACATCTCCAATAGATGCAAGGGCCATTGGAGATTGGAAAAAGGTAGCCTGGTTGTACAAATCAAGATTTCTTTTGCATCATGCTGATGGAAGCATAAGAATTTAGGGCAAAACCCATCGAAGGACATCTGAATGCCATGGCATATTTGAACATCATTGCTGAACAAGTTCATCCCTTCATGGCTACAGTTTATCCTCACTCAGATGAGCACATTCAGGATGATAATGCACCTGCTCACAAGGCACATATCGTTACTGAATGGTTCCAGGAACATGCCACTGAGTTTTCCTTGCTTCATTGGCCTGCACTGTCTCCAGATCTGAACTCTATCTAGCATCTTTGGAGTGAGGTGGCTGTGTGCAGCGAGATTGTGCCGCTGTCCAATTTGCAGCAGCTGCACAACAATAATTCCATATGGTATAAAGCTCCTGTACAACACATCCAACATCTTGTATTCCATGCCCTGGCATGTTTAGGCTATTCTGAGGGCCAAAGGAGGTGCACTGCTAAGTAGATGTCAGAAGTGTATTAATAACCCCCACAATTCACATGATGCAGAGGAGCCCCACAGTTAGAGAGGCCCCTTGCAAAAAAATGTAAAATTTATGGTGAAACTTGATTTACAACTATATAAAGGAACACCCTGGAATTTTTTTCTATCACTTAGAATGAATACTAACAGACCGTGAACAATAAGCTTCATTTTCCCTATTAGAAATTCCTCTCTTTGATTCTTGGTGGGCAAACTCATTATCTCAAAACCTGAGATTGACTGTGAACTTCTTTAACATAAGACCATGACAGTTGTGTGTGACGTCATTTTTTCTGGCTGACTAATGTTTTTTCTCCATAAGTTCAACCTCCTGTTTAACTCTTTTATGTGACTAGAAATATTTCCAATATTTATCACTATTTTTTTTATATTCCTTTGCTGCTCTTATATTATTTTTAGCTTGTTTTCAGAAAAATCAAGCTAATGTTTTTGCTTTGTCTTCTCTCTGTGGACCTCAAACTTTTTTTGTTTTTAGAGATATATTAAAAAATTTTTTGGGTTCGATAGGTATTGACAAAATATTATGATTCACACTTTCATAATCTTTCTGTTGCTTTAATTGCTTCCTCTAACAGTGGAAATTTTTGAAAACTGAAATTTCAAGCTAATATTGCAAGCAATATGTTTACGTTAGAAATTTGAAATTTTTGTTGCGAAATGTGAATATCATGAAGTTTGTATTGACAATAATGATTTTTCACCTTTACCCCTAGAGGGAGTGGAAAAACATTTTTTTTTATGCGATAATTGTTTATTTTTATAGATAAATTGATAATTCTTTTTGGGTTATAACTCATATTTTAGAATCTCCCAAAAGCTTTAATTGTGTCTCTGACAGTGGGAAATTTTGAAAACTTTATAAATGAATATAGTAAACGATCTATTTGGGCTAGAAATCTGATATTTTAGTGGTGTAGTATAATGATTATGGGGTTTAGATCGACAGCAAAAATTTGCCCCTGCACCACCAGGGTGAGTGGGGAAACGAAACTTTTTATTTTGAGAGATTAAGGAAAATTTATTTTTGAGTTGAATAGGTACTAACGAAATACAGTATGGTGATTGAAATATGGTTATCTGACATTAGCAGATATGGAAATAGTTTTCAAATCATCTGAATGACTTTAATTTACCATTGTTACAGGCTGTAAATGTTAGAAAATGTGAAACTTGATGTAATATTGCAAAAGATATATTTATGCTAGAAATCAGAAATTTTGGTGAATGTGTTGATAAAAAAATTGAATACGAGTTATGTGTTTTAATTAAATGGTTAAAATTCAACCAGTTGCTCCATATTTTTATCAATTTTAAAACTTTAAATAATATTTCAATATAGTAATAATAAATAAATTATGCACACTTGATGATTTGTCCCTTAACCTAGGGGTAAGAAATCCAACTTTTCTCTTTTAAGAGATAAATGAGATATTCTTTTGGCATTTTATAGGACTAATAATGTATTACTATTTACATTTTCTAATCATCCATTAAAATGAACTACTACTACTAAAGGATGCAAAATTTGGAAAATGAAAAAGTTAATTTTCTCTGAAAATGAGCATCCCGTATTTGTCAGGAGTGATATGTTATCCTCCTAGTTTTTCAACAGAGGGGAAAATGAGTCATTCAGAATAATGTTGAAACTATGTAAACATTTTAATACAAAGTGTTAAAAATTATTCATTTCAGGCCAGGAGCTAGAACAAAATTAAGTCAAGTGACACGCTCTAGCCAGAAAAAAGAAAAGGGGGGACCAAGAGACTGGAATTTCTTTGCCAATGCAACATTTCCTCCTTTGTTTTAGAGGGTTTTTTTTTTAATTCATGAAAAATGCATGAAATATCCCCAAGTTAAATAAATTTTGGCCTCCATTATACATACTAGCATTCTCAAATGTTGAATCATGAATTACGAAATCCAAAATGTATGTCAGATATTTCTTATGTATTTTACAAAAATTAAAATTCAAGTATATGATGATGCACATTAAATGAAACATGGGGCCCCAAGACATTTCTTTTGGGGGGAAGAGATTTTCCAGTACATCACTGGTAGGTGTACCTAATAAACTGGTGGTAACTATATGTAATGTATTACTCAATGTCAACAGAACATTTCAACTCCTTTTGCAAAATGTTAAACCAATATATAATCATAGAAAAAAACCAGGATCAGTGAAAATTTGTGAGAAACTTACATAAATAGGTGCAATCAAGTAAATTAACAAACAGAAAGACAGAGATATTTGGTACTCGGTATTTAATTATGAGAAACATGATGTTAACCTATTCTGTGTAATCTCTAATGCATCTAATACAGATATCCACTGTTATTTTGCACATGAAATATCAAGTGGCTATATGGCCACTTAATATTTCATGGTTGGTGCTTGGCTACTGATCAAAGGGACCTGATTAAGACATGGATGTTTCAGTTGCTTCAAACTGCTGAAGTGCCACCATCCTCACAGACCTTCTCTGTAGCATATTAAACTGACAGACCCACAGAGGATTTCTCATTTGATGTATAATGGCCCACACAATCATTCCCTAGATCTTAAAATTTAATTAAAAAATAGTTTCAATGAGTTCAAAATGAAATTTTTGGTAAGCTTTCTGCATTAACTCACCTTGAACTTCAAAGCGTATGCCCAGTATTACATTTTGTTGATCACAGTAGTTTCAAACTTTAAACATTAATATGCAGTTCTGATATTGAGTATGACATAAGTTACAAAATTACACATGCAGATACATAATTCCCTTTGCTTTGTACTGACCTTTTATTGAACAATTGTTTTATTTTTAGTATATTAGTAAAAGTACTGCTTCTTGATTTAACATTTTTGTTAGCTTACTTGCACTAATAGTTTCATCTCTAGTATATAAAAAAAGATGTTTGTAATTAAATATTGAATAAACTCGATTTTCTTGGTATATACTAAATATTAACCACTTTATAAGTCGATTTAATTTTAGAGGAAAAATTGTCTTGAGCCGGCTCAAGACAATTTTTCCTCTAAAATTAAATCGACTTACAAAGTGGTTAATATTTAGTATATACCAAGAAAGTCGAGTTTATTCAATATTTAATTAATTGTATACTTGTAAGATATACTTTCCATCTTTAAGGCATTTATTTGCCGTATTGTGGCTAAGATCGCCCGAACAGTGCTTATATGTGACATAATGGAATATGTACGATAGGTTGAGAATGTTCATACCATCAATTAGAGGAAATCTTGATTGGCGGCCAGTAGTTCAGTGGTTTAGAGCACCTGGCATGTTATCAGGAGGTTGTGGGTTCATATCCCACCCGGCTCAAGACAATTTTTCCTCTAAAATTAAATCGACTTACAAAGTGATTAATATTTAGTATAAGATGTTTGTATGTTATATACTCCGTCCCCTAAACAGCAGGAGATACCAAACTATGAATGAACTTTCCTTTCCTCCAGGGGAAGTCCTCTCTTTGAACAAATCACTGTGTACAATCACAGGATCGGCTGTGTACAAATCACAGGATCAAACAAAATCAGTGTGTAGTGGATTAAATTTTTCAAAATTCACATAGGCTTTAACCTTAGTAGTTATTGAAAATAATTGACCTATGTGTCAAGCAGCTACTTGAGGAGGGGGGGGGGGTATTTATTTATTTATTTATTATAAATCTGAAAGAAAAAGTAGTTCAATTTATTTTTTTCTGCTTTCATGTCATAAAGCCATTGTGTCAGAAAGGGGTAAATAAATTGTTTAAATCACAAGCTTTTTGGTGGAAATGAATGTGTTCTAAATCTAAAATGAAGGTATCTATATTTATGAGAAGTCTAGGATGTGGTGCTTGGTTATTTATAATGCAAATGTTTTCTTTTTTTTTTTTAGTTTACTCTTTCAGTTGTTTAATTTCCAGTTAAGTATTACAAATTTGTGTATGATTTTTCTGAGTGAGGAAATATTGTTTTCCAGTTTAGAAAAGTAAATATATTTAGTTTTTCTGTATTGAAATAACATTTAGTCATTTAACTGTGCCTTATGAAGTGTGATCTAACATATCAGGCAAAACTCCAATAGATGTTTTGAGCAATGTCGGGTACTCAGGCTAGTAGGTAAATGTGAATGTACAAAACAATTCGAAAAAAAAAAATTTTTTTGTCCTATATATAGTACTGGGAATATTTTAATTACGAAAACCTAGATCCTAGGTAATCCTATGCCATTCCAAATTGATTCTGCTCCATGTTTACATTATGTACCCCTGCTTTTAAACTATTAGCAATTTAATTGCATAGGACAGAGGAATATGAAACATTTTGTGACTTACAGAGATTCACTCCTTCCTATGAGTATGCAAAAGGATATACACACTGCAAAACAGTAATGTTAATTAATCACTATAGCAGTTATAGCATATTATTGTAGAAAAGCAGTAAATAGAAAATTAAGATTAAACACTTTGCTTGTAAATGCTGAACAAGGTAACTATGAGTTACACACTGAACCTGAAGAAACATAGCATTAAAAAAGGGATACAATATTTCAAAACTTTTGAAGCAATGATTTTCAGGCTAAGGGAAATTTAGTAAGTTATTATTGCATAAGTTTTACATTTTCATTCAGTTTACAATACAACTAATATCTTTATTCTATTGAGTTTGGTTTCCATAACTAATGGGTTATTTTATTTAATATTTATATTCCATGTGGTGGGGGTATATATTTTTATAACTCTAACCCACGTCAAAACTCTTAAAATTTCATATGTGCCATTGTGTTTCCATTTTAAACCTTATAGACGACTGTAACATGCAGAATCTTAAACATGACATTCTAAATTTTGTTGACTGGTCTTGATAGGTGTTATTGTCAATTACCTAAAATGCAAATTAATTGTAAAAGTGCATTGCATTTATTGGGTAAATATTAATAAAAGAATGTAACAAAACTTAATAAAGAATGGAAATAATTTATGAATTTTCTAGTGAAATATGTATAGTCATAAAAATGCAACAACAATAACTAAGTGTAATAAATGTAGCATATTCTTCCTTTAGAATGTAACATCAGTCTGCAATATTATTACTAAATGGATTATTAAAAAAAATAGCAAATGATTTTATATAAAATATTTATATATACTTGTATATTACAGCTAAAAAAAGAAACAAGAAAAGCAAAATTTGTGGAAGAAAAATAATCTGTCATATGTTTGGTTGCAATAATAGAATTTCTCAGCTATACATCTGGTAGTAAAATAATATAGAGGAAAATTATCATTAGCTGGATGGGACTGAACCCATATATGTTTGGTATTGAGCAAATACCTTTCTAGCTCAAATAAAAACTTCTCAATATCCTTATGATATTAATCCATGGTTCAGCCTTTTGTAAGTTCTGATGATATGTTGCAGCTTGGCATCCATGGGACACCAAGGGAAAGCATTTAACATATTAAGGGTATAAAATGAGAGAAATGACTAAATTGACAATGCTGCATATAGGGAGATCCAAATCCAAGTTACCCTCACCAAGAGACTTCTAGGAATATGTGGTTGATATACAGTTCCAAATCAAAACAGTACTGTTTTACAGTGCATTTAGACTCTAGACTTGGTAATATTTGAGTCCTTCATGTTTTACTTAATCATGAAATTTATTCTTCTTTCAAAGCTGACATCTGTTCCAATTTTTTCAGATTTTATCCAAATTTTATGTTTTCCAGTTTGTTTGTTTTTTTTTTAAGAAAAACTGCTCCCAAATTTTACAGTATTTTCTCCTTTTTCCAAAAGTAAAATGGTAATAAAAGGGAAGGACTGTTCCCATTTTCATTCTTTTACTGCACTAAAGGTTCACCTCTGTCCTTGCTCCCTAATCTCTGTTGTCATTGGGCTCACCCAAAGCGATATCTGCTTTGGGCTCACCTAACACTATTGCCATGTTTGTCAGAAGGTAATTGTGGGACTTCAGTTGACCATTTCCAGACAGAACACTAGCCCACACCTAGATTCTTTTACAGAGTTGAAGGATACAAATTTTTTATCCAAACAGGGGTATACAACTTGAACCTATCCCCCATAAATCCTAATCTAGACAACTAAAGGCAAATCAGATTACTTAAAACTCATATGCCTGAAAGCTTCAGGAGTAGGGGATATCACACTCATAATTGCTATTACAATGACAATAGGGATCATACATTATTATCTGGGTAAATTGGATTTGGATTGGGTCCGGATTGGCTTACCTGCAGGTCATGCAGTTTTTATTCACTTTCAAGGCTTAAAATTACAAGTTCAACTTATTTATGAATGTGCTTATATACAAAAATATATAGTAGTTCATGCTGCTTTTGAAAACATCAAAAAAGTATGCATGGTATGGAATTTGTTTTTGTTTTTTATTTTGAACTGCATACATTTTTCAAACTTCAGTTTTAAAAACATCTTAAAGTTTCAGAATCACAAGACTCAAATAGCTTCCAAGGTAAAAAAAAAAAGATTTTTGTTTGGAAGTTGATGGATTGAGCATGAAATAACGGCTATCGAGTTCAGTTTCCTTTTCAAGACAAGTGATCAAATCACAATTTCAGAAACTTTGTCCTGAGAACTTTGGCTCACTTAAGTGCTAGGAGTAAGATCATAAATCCAGCTATTCATGGGAACAGGAGAATGTGTCTTTCGATGGAAGATGAAATTGACCAATTACTTCTATCTTCTCAATTGTAGCATCCCCCATAAACCTCAAGACAACTAAAGGCAAATCAGATTACTTAGAACTCCTATGCCTTAAAGCTTCAAGGGAGGTGATATTACATTCATAATTGGTATTACAATGATAATGGGGCTCATTCATTATTATCTAGGTTGGCTGTTACATTTATTATCTGGATTGGCCTATCTGCAGGTCATGCAGTTTTTGTCCAGTTTCAAGTCTTAAAATTGCAAGTTCAACTTATCTATGAATGTGTTTATATGCAAAAATATACAGTAGTTCCTGCTGTTTTTGATAACATAAAAAAAAATGCATACTCCTAAGCATACTCCGGACTTTGGTCATAGCTGCCTTTCGATTCCAAGCTACCTTACCAGTGATCTAAAAACTTTAAGAAAAAAATCACTTGAGAAAGAAAAACAGCAGTATTTGTTGCTATTCCCAATGTATTGCAATGTAAATTTTTGCATATGTTGATAAATATATTATAATTTAATGATCACTGATTAATTTTGAGAGATTAAGTTAAATTTCATTAGTATCAAAAAGTGCACATGCCACAGACTTTCTGCACAGTTGGATTACAATGAATTAGGATACAGCAATCCATTAAACTTATGTTATAAAGATTTAATATATGTGTATGATGCATTTCACATGATTGCACCAGTAAAATACTAATGTGAAATAAGATACACTGCCTGGCAAATTTATTATGAACATTGTATTTTGCACAAAGTACCATGAGACATGCCAATGTATTCAAAATTTCTTGCTGACGTAAATATTCTATGTCATTACAATATCCCTTAAAAGTCATAAAGGCATGATGGAAAGCAAAGTCAAGCATGATATGGGTAAAAAGGTTATTTAGCTGACTTCAAAATGGAACTCATCATTGGAACACAATGGGCAGGAGTATTCATAACAAGGTGATGGAACTCGGTGGGAAATCACAGGGCACAATATTCAAAGTGTATGGAGAATGGCAATGATCTAAAAAAAATGTCCACTAATTTTAGAAAATATGAGAGGAAAAAGGTTCTGACAGATAGAGGAAGTTGTGTATTGGCACAAACTAAGGCAAAACAGAGCTGCTACAGTTCATCAGCTGAGAGGGATAACCACTAACTACTATAAAAACCTATTTCACTGAGAACTATGTGCAGAGAATTGAAGATTTTGAAATTTGGGAACTGTATCATGATACTTATGATGAAGTATTAGATAGGTGTTCATAATAATTTGACCAGAAGGTGTAGCAGATATGTTGTATTAATTATAACTAGAACAAATTTGTAACTATTGTGGTACTAAATGTTGAATGCCTTACAGTTGGAATCGATCACTGTTATCACAAGTGGTGTTTCTTGTAATTTACTTGTAACATTACATTATATCAGTTGTTTTTAGAAGTACATTGTGTCATGTTTACATAGTGTCAACAGAAGTACATTGTGTCATATGTAAAAATAATGTTTATGCTTCCACAAAAACTGTTCAGTATATCTAAATGACTACATGTATATTTTATTTCACTATATTTCATTATAATGACATTCAAAATTGGAACAATAATTCTAATATGACCTCCCAGTTTGTTATAAAACCAGTTAAAAAAATGCATCTGCTTCAAATTCATTTAGGGCTATTCATTGTGAAAAGACCAATGGGACAGAATGATGCCATAAAGTGGCTCAACAATTATTGATTTATACTGACATAATGATCTACAGTGATCTGTTTGAAACCAAGAAGTGAACTAGTTAAAAGTGAAAGAGTAATGCTTATTCACATTTTTGCCAATAAGCATAAAAACTATGAAGCATGATGCATTATTTAAAATGCAAAAGAACTCATTTTTAAAAAACCATGTTTTATCTTCATAGGAAGTTTAGTCATTTTTATGAAATTAATACTGAAGCAAAATATTCACTCCAGATAGAAAACATACTAAGACCCTTATGATATCAGAAGTAACATCAGTTTCACGGAGAAGAATGACAATACAAATATCAATAATCTCGTTTTTTCAACAGCCAACTATGCCTACTATGGAATTTTAATAAAAGATATAATGTATAAAAAGAAAATAAAAAATATACATATACTCTCTAAAAGTATCTGTAGTATTTAACATTTACCATAGAATATTTTTATATAATGTATTTTGCATAATAACATCAGACCAATTTTATTTGTGTCACTAAAACTATATATTTTTGCGATAAATAATATTAAGTTTATTACTGTGTTTCACAGTATTTATGGGAATTTTAAATCTTTATGGTTTGCCTTAGTAATGCAAAGTTTAACAGCATACAACCTAATTACAATATATTTTTTGTAGTAAATATATCCACTATAACATTAGTTGCTTTTCTCTTCTTTTGATAGAAGTAACTATAATTATCATCAAGTTTTAGCATATTTATTAAATATTTTAGTTGTAAACTGAGGCAATAATAGCCATGTTACATAATTGTACTTTATGTACAGTAAAATAATAATTGTGAATTAAATAACGAAAATAGATCACTGATCATTTTGTGATACTAAGAATTTTGTTCTAATATGAGACTAAAAAATCATATAGTTAGCTATGTTGGTGTCATAGAACTTAAAATGAAAGATGTAGAAGTTGGTAGTGCAGAAGACAAAGGGCTGAGGAATGGCATAACAATATTGAGAAAAATAAGAATAAAAGTTTTGGACATTGATTTAATGGAAGTATTTCATTACAACCTTACAATGAAGGGAAGATAATCTATCCTTTAAAAAGGAACTCCTAAACCATAGGATATTTTATTATTGTACTACTGTTGTTCATTGCTTATCATTTACTTTAATATATTTTAGCAGTGTGTATTTTTCACAGACAAATGTTCATAGTTAATTGTAGTATTATCAACATTCATGTTGGATAATTTTCGTATGTAAATTTATCCTATGCTGCTGTTATAGCTTTTTTAACTCTTTCAACATCAAAGCATACTGTATTAGCTTATATATAGTATATAAGATTGTACTAGCTTTACCAATAATTAACTTGACTTTTCATTGTTCTTCTTTTTGAATGGTATCTGTAACTTATTCTTATATTATCATTTATTCACTCTTTTTTTTGTATCTATTTGTAAAGTTTTAATTTCCTATATCAACATTCTGAATTAGTGCCTACTTTAACAGGTAGAGTTGGCATTTTTAGTGTTTAACATGATTTAGTACAATATAGTAAATTTTCTTGCAAAATTGTAGTCATAGATGCCTTTGAATAGAACTTAATGTACTGTTGGTAAAAGAAATATGAAATTATATTTTTCCAAATGATTGGAAATAGTCTCTGTTCTACACTTTTATGCCTCTGCATTATTATCATCAGGGGATTGTAGCCAAAATATTTGAATTCCAGATGCTTTTTGCATTGCATTTCAATAACTGTTGAAAAAGAATAAAATATGCTTGGATTGAAAAAAATTTTAATGTTTCATTAGTCACAATCACAATATAATAAAATCACAGTGTATGTATCATAAATTTAATAAAACTCTATAACACTGTATATGATATATAAATAAAACAGCAGAAGTAAGGCTGTGTGATCCAATTGTAATGGTAACAATGGCATATCAGGATCTGTGGTAGCAAGAATTTACAAGGTGGATGCCAAAATGGCATACAAGACATATTTGTCTATATTTGAGGTGCAGTATTTCAGGTATCTCCTCAACATAGAATGAAATTCTTTGAGAGATTATAAAAAAAATTGGAATTTATAGGTAAATGTAAACACTCTATCTCTGTAGAATTTCATTCTACAGAGAAAGGAATGTTCACTCTATGTCAAGGAGATGCCTCTATACCTGAAATATAGACAAATACAACTTATATGCCATTGTTACCTATACTGTTGGATTATACTGACTGACTTCTATGTTTTATTCATATATCATATACAGTGTTATAGAGTTTTATTAAATTTAAAATTATAATCAATTTATGTACTTACACTATTTTGTTTTCAACTTTTCATTTAATTTTTGCATGCATTCTTATAATGCTTATATCAAAAAATGCTTTCATAATCTGACTGATATGCATTGATTCTCATCCCATACTTGGAAAAAGAGGGCAAAGTTTTAGCCTCCCATGTTCATAGCTTTAATGCTATACAAAAGGCATCATAAATGTCTAATTATTAATTTTAATGTGTATAAACTTATCATTTTCATAAATGATTTTGTGTTCACAATATTTCCAAAAGTAATGAAAATATTGCGAAATGCAGAGCTGTGTAAATTTTTTAAAGTGAAACCAGAAATGGAATTTTTTTGTTGTGGTTACATTCAGCATCTGTTAGTGATTTGTTAGTCTCTCTCTTTTCAATCAGATAATTTATCTACTTTGAATATATATATAAATTAGTTAATTAAAGGATTCTGCTTACATTAAAACTCTTTCACAACTGTATTTACAAAAATTCTGACCATATAGATGACTAGAACAATAAGTATTCCCATCCTTTTCTGTTTCTGCATTTTCTTCTGCTCCAAAGATTGAGTTAAAACAGATTAGCTAACAGTAAAAAGTTATTTGCATGAAATGGTACTGATATAACTGTAAGATTTTCTAGGGCATGAGGAGTAATTACAAATATTAGTAGAATTATATAACTTGCATATTAACATAATTCTCTGAGGAAAACGTCTTTATGTAGGATAGCAAAAAACCTGTAATTCTGTTTTTATAAGGCTATATTTTTTTAAATCTTAGTGTTTAAGGTATAAGCATCAACCTTAAAGTATAACTTAACAGATATTCTTAAAGACCTACATTAGTTATACAAAAGCCTGCAGTAGAATTTTTTTAAATTAAAACTGTAATAGCATGCATATATTTTAGTATTCATTAAACTGTTTGTTTCTTCCAATATAATGTAAATTAATAAAAATACTACAAACTTGTTTAGTATCAGTTATTGATAATACCTCCTCTTAATTGTATCATAATACTGATTAATTTAATTAATACTAATTGAGAATTAATATTGATCAAATGGAAGTCATGACAGCATAAAGAGGAAAGAAAAGACAAACTGCAAAATTTATAAATCTGTATTTTTAATTGAAAATAATTTATATTTGTGGGTAAATGTGTTGCATGAAGAATTTAATTTTAATAATAATATAATAATGAATTATAATATGTTTATTTTAAAATTATTATGTATCGTTTGAGGTATTTTATCAGATTTAAAATTTTTATCAACAGGTTAAGTTGATACTACAATTTAGCATTATTTTTTTTTGTTGTTTATCTTAAGAAAATATATAAAAAGCTGCACTAGAATAAAACAATATCAAGATAATTTCTTTAGTGGCCAATAATATACTATGTAAGTTTGATTAATTAATGCGGTTTTGTTGTGTAGAATTTTTTTTTAATAATTTAAAACAAGAATATTTTATTTAATATAGAAATTGATACTTGAATATGAACTTTCAGATACCAACTCAGTTCTGTCTCCCCATGGATTCCATTTGAAATCACAAGTTTTTGAGCCATTTTCCTTTAAAAAGCCACATTGTCCTGTTTGTGGAAAGCAGTTCTTCAGCAACCAAACTCTTGGAAGACATTTAGAATGTCATAGACAAAATCGCAAGGTTTATGAATGCCCTGTGTGCCATAAAACATTATCCTTTGATACAAGCCTTTATCGCCATCTTAAAACTCACAAGCACATTTGTAAAAATTGTTGTGAACCTTTTCCAAATGAAGTTGCATTAAATGAGCATAGAAGAGAAAAACATCTCTTTAACTTGCAAGTTTAAGGTAAATTTTTAAAGCTTTAGCCAAATAGTTTTAATTTTTTATTGCATCTAATTCACTATAATAAAGGTATATTGTTAAAAGTTTTGTTTTTAAAGCTCTATTAATATTTGTCTAATTTTTATGAAATATTTATGTAAATGAACTAAATTGATAAAAAAATTATAATATATATTCCTTTGACTAAAATTCAAAAACTTAAAATGATCCCATTTGCTTTCGGTATATGAATTGTTTTACAAAAATCTATAAATAAAATATTCTTATTGAATTTATTTGCTTCAAGTGATAATCTTGCCTGCTTATGAAATCAGCTAAAATTTAATTCACATAGTATAAGAACACTTGAAATGAAACAAAGTATTAACTTAAAAACAGCAGTTCTGCAAGTCAATTTTGGAAAATAATTTTAAGTGTTATAAAATGGGACTAGAATTCTTATTTCATTTATAGCTCATAAAATAATAATGAGAAAATTCACTGTTTAAATCTTCCAAGGCAATCGACACTGCAGTTCACATCAAATTTCAACAGATCAGAACCATAGGCACTCATCAGTATTTGCTAGCACAACAAATGAAACTTCAGTTGTTGTTCAGTTTTTAAATAGTAATTCCCTTTTGATTTTTTTTTTACATTTTATAAAAGTATATATAAAAATTTTTCCTAAATGCAATACAGGGCATTGTTGCTCTCTTAGCTTGTAGCACTCCATTTTCAACCAATCCCCGGATTTAAACTCTTGAACCTAATCTGAACTATAATCAACATGTATTTTCTTAAAGTTTTAAAATTCTCCCAAAAATTAACCAAAAACTGTTTTCTTCAAGTTGGAGGATTTTGGAAGCAATTGCCAAGTAAGTGTGTCTATCCTCCCTCCATTTTAACCCGTCTTTTTACTGCTTTAAGCCTATTTCAGGAATTATTTTTATTATGCATCTCAGCATTCTGTGCATAATTTCCTGAAAGTGAAACTAAAGCTGCTATTCTCTTCTTCCTGGAAAGTACCACACAACTGGAGCAAAGAGATGTCACTGGATGATAATAGTGTGACCAATTGAATACATGTGTGCTTGAAGTTTTCCAGCACTGACTTTCTTGTCTTAATACTATAGGAAAACTGCATTTTCTCAGTTACTTTTTATATCTTTAGTAAGCTTTTGCTTTCAACAGATTTATGAATTATTATAAATATTTTGCCCTTAATTATGATATATAGTCATCATTTTTTCCCCCAATGAGCAAGTCTTGCAATTTGTTGCTGCAGATATTTTTTAAACATTTCTTCAGTTATTTGTTACTTTTCTTCTTTTTTCTTTTTTGTTTTTTTTTTTATCAAAAAACCTTCTTTTATTGTGTCATGAGAATGAACTAGATCTTGGATATGGAAGCAAAAAGAATTTCTTTATATCAGAAATCAATTCTCCTACAGTTCAGGGGACAATTTCATCAAGGGCATTTTAACTCGCCTTCTTTTCCCTTATTTTGAGGGGATAACCCCCTCAACATAATGACAAAGAAGTGGTTATATTTGCTGTGGCTACATTTCAGCATTCTCTATGGTTATATTACAGTTTTTCCAGCTGGGCACTAAAAGGAGTCTGTTTAAAAAAAAAATAAAAATTTAGCATCTTGCACTGTGAAATGGTAAACACTTCGTGCACCACTAAAATCAGAAAACTGAAAATGGTAAACCCCATTTCGATACCCAAAGGGTTAATTATTAGTGGATTAACTTAACTTTCAGTAATATCAAAAAAATGTGAATGCTGTTGACTGGACATGGCTGCAGCAAGCCACTATTTTCCATGCTGCATGCCAAGCAGCCACTGCTGACAGTTGAACACTTTCTCAAAAAACACTGGATAAAGGCATGCAATAATTGTTGCTATTCTCTCTGCATTGTAATGTTTGCAATTTATCTATTAATCTATTATTAATCATTGAATGATGCCTTTGTATTGTTTATTATTGGCGATTAAGTTCAATTTCATTAATATCAAAAAAGTACGCATTGCACACATTTTTTGCACTACAAAAATGTAAGTTTACAGTACTAAACTGATTTAGACTTTTTGTTAGAAGATAGGAAATAAAATTCATAATTAGTTCATAGATAGCATAAAATGACTCACTAAACTCCAATTGTTTAAATGGGAAGGCCTAATTTGGTTTTACCCACAACTGATCAAAGTTCACAAGGTAAAGAAACTTTTTGATTTTTTATATTATGGAAATTTAATTTAATTACTAATAATTATTAACCAATAACACCGAACAACAAATTTGACCTTTGGTGTGTTTCAGTAGTGCAAACAGCCATGTAAATTGAGGTGCTAAACATGAAAATGATAACAAAAATGTTTGATTGGCTACGGTTTTTGAAATACAGTCACTTACCTGTATTATATCATTTGCTGAAGGTTGCATATCAGTCAGCAAATGCTGCCTCTTTGCCTGCTGCTTATATACCAAATCTTGAGAATTTCACATCACATTCCAGCAGTAATCTAACATTCATGGGCTCCATCTTCCTCTATCTCCTTTCCACTGTAGCAATTTCCTGATGAAAATGTTCCCCATGCTCGTCGATCACATCACCACATAAAAAAAAAAAGGCATGTCATGCTTTCCATTCATCAGCAGTGATGATACAGTCAGAGTCCTCATCATGTAGCAGTGAGTGAATATTTGGACCGGTAAAAACACCCTCTTTTATCTTTGCATCACTAAGTCTTGGAAAATTCTATTGAAGCTACAGAAAGGCAGTTTGCATCTGATCTAGATTCCTTGACAAAATTCTTCATTAAGCCCAATTTTATGTATAAAGGTGCAGCAAAATCTTCATGGATTGTACCAGCAGACAATGCTGTATATTCTTCTTTCCTGGCTCCAGGATTGCCAAGAAGGCCAAATCCTCTTCACATAATGAGATGCCTTGTCTCTACTATTCCATTCACAAAGGAAGCAACAGAACTTTGTATATCCGAGTTGTACTCCAAGCAAAAGAGCAATGACTTTTAAGTCTGCACAAATATGCCACTTATATTTGTTATAATTTATATATTGAAGTAATTGTTTCATATTGTCATAAGCTTCCTGCATATTAAGAGCATGGCCTACTGGAACAGAAGGCAACACTTTGTCGTTGTGTAGAAGAATGGCTGTCATATTTAATTTCAAGGAATCAATAAATAACCTCCATTCTTCTGGAGTTTGGTCATGTATAGGGATATGAATAAACTGTCAACATCTTTGCAAGCAACTAGGCTATCTACCATGATAAAGAACAATACCAGATCTTTTTGGCAGCTATATTATGCACTTACTTTCACATTTCTATCAAGGAGATTCCACTGCTGCAGTCTGGATCCTAGGAGTTCCACCTTGCTCTTTGACAGCTCCAGATCTCTAACAAGATCATTCATCTCATTCTGTGTTATCATGTGTGGTGAATCCGATGTTATGGGTGTGAAGTTGGGATCTACAGAAGCTATTTCCTGTGTTCCTGTTTCTTCCTTCTCTTCCTCTACCTCCTCTGAGTGCACATCGTAATGTTTTGGTATGGTGGAATCCAGGATGGACAGGTTTTCCCCCATGTGGCACTGGGCAGATGGCAGACGATATACTAGAGTAGTTTTTTGTCTGCTTTTTAGTAATACCACTTCCCAGCAGAGGCGTTATACAAAAGTAACAGTCAATCATATGGTTGGACGTTTTTCACCATATCATAGGAATGGCATCAACCACATCTTGCCATTTAACTAGCTGGGAAGACATGTACAACTATTACACATTATATGCAGAGCCCAGCTCCTCTTACACCTGAAGTAAAGGTGGTAAGCCCTATTTGATGACAGGCATTATCTCATGCCTCTGTTATGCAAAAGAAACTTCACCACAAATGTAACAAAAATAGTCTGCCTTGTTCACACAAGAATAAGGCATATCGCTAATATACAGCACCCACTACAATCCTGAATAAATGATAACTGAGGAACGGTAACTCCCAAATGATGCAATAGCTCCCAGGTATTGTGTTGCTTTGAATGATGCAAACTAGAGCCAATCACCAATTTTTTATGTCATAATCATGTTTAGTGCCTTGAAATTAGAAAACAGTGGCTGTTTTCATTTCCAAAACATTTTCAATGTTGTACATTGTAATCAGTAATAATCAATATATCACTGAAATTCTGAAAAATACAGAAATTTATTAATCTTTATAAGTTGTCATAATTCCTTCAAATTCCTCTGAAAATTTCATTCTTCTGAATTGTAATTTTTGCCATGCAAGGTTGGCAGCTTTGCCAAGGATAGTGGTTTCAAATTGGATTATTGCAACGACTTAAAATGGGAATCTCTGCCAGCCCTATATGTGATATTCTCAGTATTCGAGGGTTGTTGTTGGGTTGTTTTACCTCTGAGCGGCACTTTTTGCACACAATGGGCTAAATGGCCAGGTCACATGGACCCCGAAGGCTCAGGGAAGGTTGGGGGAGGGGACCCACTGGAATAGCTGTTGGGAGACAGATGGTAGCCTCCCGTCGAGGCCATCCAGCATGTTCTTTAACGTGCACAGGGTATGGCTCTCTCCCGCACACGGGGCCACGGCTTAACATCCCATCCGACAGATGGCGGCCTTTCCAAGCCCATCGGTATCCCCTACTGACCGTGGGCAGGGCGGGGAATTTTGCGGAGATAAATCTCAACGCTGACCCAGCTGGGACTTGAACCTGTGAACTACAGATTACGAGCCTGATGCACTACCCAGTATTCAAGCCTCGCACAGTAATGACATTTGCAAATATTTGCTGTTCCTCGTACTTTCATGGGTTCTGATACAACATCAATAATTTTTGCAATTGGGAAAGCCATATAGCATTCAATATACTAATGATGGAGGGGGGAGGAAACTCCATGCACTTTCAGACCTATTCTAATATTTGCCAACAGATATTATATCTGCAGGAAAGAAGTCAATTCCATTAATGGACTTCTTCACTTAATGACAAGCAGCAGTAGCAATTTCATTTCATTTGTCAATAAGCAGCAGTAGCAAATTCAAAGTCATTTGTTACACTGGAATATTTCTACCTACCAAATTAGCCACAAATTTTTGTAGTTCTTGCTCTACTTCCAAAACAGTGTTTGGAAATCAACAGAAGAGAGACTTGATGTGAAAGAGGGGAGTTGGTATGTAAAGGATAATACTTAAAGTATCTGATATACCACCAGCTCCATTTGCTACTTAACATATGCTTTGTTAAACTAAGTGTACAACTTTATTATGTGCAACTCTAACTGCATGGGTTGGCTTGTAATGGTACTATGGAGAGTGCCAAATTAGTGGCTGCAATAATACTTTAGCTAACAAATGTGATGATAGGTATTCTGGGCTTTAAATTTAATAAAACTCTATAACACTGTATATGATATATATATGAATACTAAATTTATGTTTTCTATCTATGTATAATGGCATATCAGGATAAAACCTAGAAGTAAGGCAGTATAATCCAACATTAATGTAGCAATGGCATATCAGGATCTGTGGTAACTAGAATTTATAAGATGGATGTCAAAATGTCATATAAGACACATTTGTCTATAATTCAGGTATAGAGATATCTCTTTCACATAAAATGCACATTTTTATATCTCTATTGAATGAAATTTTCTATGAGCGATAACAACAATATTTGAGGTTTGTAGGTAAAGGTAAATGCCATGCAAAGCAAGTTGTTAGGTATTTGATGTTTTTTACAGTTCAATGATTAATTTTAGGTTCATAAAATTAACCATTGAACTGTAAAAAAACATCATTTACCTAACAACTCTCATTGCATGGCTTTTTACCTTTACCTACAAACCTCATATATTGTTATCATCTCTCATAGAGAATTTCATTCTACAGAGATGTAGAAATGTGCATTCTATGTCAAGGAGATACCTCTGTACCTGAAATATAGACAAATACATTTTATATGCTATTTTGGCATCCATCTTGTAAATTCTTGTTACCACAAATCCTGATACACCATTGTTACCATTAATGTTGTATTATACTTCCTTACTTCTTCTGTGTTTTATTTATGTATCATATACAGTGTTATAGAGTTTTATTAAATTTATGCTATGTTTATTGTTATTATATATTTTTAAATAGTTTGTTTACAGGTCTCACTTTTTTTTTTTAAGAAATGAAGTAATTTTTATATTCTACTCAACATCTGATGTCAAGTTTTTATTCATTAAAAATAACCCATTTTAACAAAGTGAATAAATAATAAAAAAAAGCAGTGTTTATCTGGGCCACCATTTTAAAATCAAATCTAGGAACTTATGTGTTATAATATTGAACTTTAGTGCATAACTGATTCTTGCATCAAATATTTTTGTTAATGTTGGACATGTAATTGGATAGTAGTTTTAAGGTCATTTTTGTTCTTGCCTTTTTTTTTTAAAGATTGAACTCATAGTTAAATGTTTAAAAATGTTTGCAAATACATAACTCTCCCTAAACTAAGATCACAGAACTAGGATTAATTTTCCACTTAATCTTCACTCTGGGAGCTCAAAAACAAAAATCAGATATGGAACAAATTGTATATCTGCCAACACTGATATCAATACTGAAATGAATAATTAAAAATAATAAAACACTGTATGAAAAAAAAAATAGGCAGGAAATAGTAGTATTTGGATAGGTTATCTGCACATGACATCAGATAGGTCTGTGAGAACATAGTCAGTAATTGACATAGTTCCTAAAAAGTTACTATATTTTTTTTAATTTTCCAAAAACAATTCTATATATTGAATGTTATTTCAAATTTCATAAACCACTACAGGATTATTATATGGAGAAAAAAAAAGCTATTTTGCTCTTACAATATAGCAGTGTTAAATATTTTTGAAAGAGGAGGATTTAAAATATCTTTTAATTTACTAAAAACGCTTTCAAGAAGTTGAACTTTAAGAAATTTGTTATTGCTGCTACTGGAACTGTCAGTGGTTAAGAAGCTTTAACTATCAAAAATAGTATGTTTATCTTTAAATTTTAAATTAAGAATAAAATATTTTAGGTCGAGATATTTAATTCTATAATTATTTATATTAATTTATGATAATTAAAATTTTTTAATTAATATTATTTAAAATTGTAAATAATGTCACACTCATGTTAAAAAGTAGTAGTGGGATATTATACTGTAGAATTATGTTATTAACATGTTCTGCCAGTTCTTTAGTTTCCAATATTTGGGAGTTTTTGGTAAAAAATCAGTTTCAACATAGTATTGTCCATGTTAGTGTGCATGCACTTTCATAAACCTTCTGTATTTATTAATTTTAAAAGTTGCCACAAAAGGGTTAAGATGATGTGTCAGTTTACCATCAATAGATATATTTCATCAATATTATAAAAAATTAAAATGCATAAAATAAGCAAAGTAGTATACATATGTAAAAGACTGTCCTTAAACTATAGGCATTACAAATAAAATGTTCAATTTAAACATAAATACTAAATATATATGCATTTATAATACAGAATACACTATATCCAAGTTTTTCAAAGTATGGATCATGGCTTTCCAATATGTGTCAGAGCATATTAAATTTTAGCTTTAAATTTTCATACTGTAAGTCAAATAACAAAAATTTACATTTTTAAATACATTCACTCGTAAGTAAATTATATTCAGTAATATATAATTTAATGAAAGTTGAAAGGAGCAAAACTTTTTTAAATGTTAAAATAAATGTCATTTTTACTTCATACACATATTCACCCATTATTGTGAATATCTCATTAAAATTAAATCTAATTGTATTAAGTAACAAATATACTTAAATAAAATGTATGAATACTAAAATTTTGTTTCATTTCTATGTTGCCATTCTGGATTTTTCAGAGTGTAAGGTCCTCAGAAAATGCTATTCTTTTTGTTTGGGCCACCAAGGAAAAAGTTTGAAAATCCCTGCTCTATACTTTGGAAAAAATTTAAATCAGCAGATGTTTGTTCATCAGAAGTGCCAGTTCATAGAATGCTGGATTGATGGAATTTTACTGTAAATTAATGAATGAAAATACGAACTACACATACTTGATGTTACAACCAAGGCATTTGAAGCTGCCAGTGAATGACCCTGAACAGCATTCTTCTACTGCAAGCTGCCTTTTATTTGCTGCTGCCACTGCATGTGTTTATTATCAAGGGGTAAAATGAAGACTATATTATACCACTATGCTTATAATTTCAGGCACAATGGAAATTTATTATGGCTTTTTTTTTTTAGAAAAAAGAAAACTTGCAAAATCACACTGATTTAAATTCTAAAGTCCAAAAGATGCATCTCCACCTCTCATTACATCTAAATAGTATAAGTTTTTTTGATTTAATGACCCATTTTCTGCAGATAAACTTTTAAACCTTGTAAAAATAAATTTATCATTAACCACAATATTTTAACATTTTTTAAGTACTAACTATTGTGAACTGCTAAATATATATATATCTATGCAGAACTAACTAACCAACATTACTGTTTTAGCTACTTGTTGATTCATTTGATTAATACTGTTGTTGACCAACCTGTAATGTAAATCTAGAAAAGAAAACTGAAACTATAAAGACAAATTTTTATCACTCATATATTTATATATTTGGAAAATAGTGAGTGTTTAATACGATATTACATAAATATTTTTATATTTTAAAACCATCTAGTTTAAAATTACATCTCAGTGTCTAAATGCAATTTCAATATTGTTTAATTGTTCTCATGTATAGCTTGCTTTGATGAATGCATTGATTTATTTTCATTGTTCTTTCCTCTATATATACATAAATAATAATTTATTCATAGCTGATATATGTAAGGGAACTCAATGGCCTCAACCTAGAAGTAATTTCCAATCACCATCTGAGTAATTGAATGGCACCAAGGACTCAACAAGGACCATATTTGCAATGCCAAAGTATTGTTGCAAAGATCAGTTAAAATGCTTAACAAGTACAACTATGTGATCAGAAAAAATCCATTCAGACTAAAGACATCACTTTTTAGTTGGTCAGTAACTATGAAGAACATTCCCAGGGTCTACTTGAAAGCATTTCTATTGTTGACTTAAATAATAATAATAGTTCAAACTGTAATATATGTTTAATTTTTATATAACCTAAAATATATATATATAGGAATAATTTATACAATAGATTGATTTTTCCCCAATATTGACATATACATATATTCTTTAACTTATGGATCCAAAATCCTATAGCATTCATAAGTTAAAGAGGTCCATCCAGATTGCAACTTTGTTCACCAAACAAGACTGCATTTAGCTAGTGAAAACCATTTTCAATAGGGTCCCATTTGACTGTCCCTTTTCCCCAAACTCATAAGAATATTGTCAGCTAACTTGCCAAACCAAAAATATTCTCCTTAAATGAGAGGCTGCTTGAAACTGTTTAAAATCTTTGTTAAATTTCATTATTAACATAAACCACTTAAATCAAAGATACTATATAATTGTTGTTGAACCCCATAATTGTGTTGATAGAAAATTTTTACTAAGAAAATACTTCATTAGGGTCAGTATTTATTTCAGTAGTATATACATCCTCCTTCCTTCATGCTCAAGCAGCCATGAGCTATGGAGCCATAGCTATGGAAATCTAACAAGACTGTGTAATTGAGGCCTCCAAACACTTCTGTCCTTAGCTATAGCTGTTGCATTTGGCCAACTAAAAAATGTATTGGTTGGATTACAAATAATGTTTGTTTACTTACTAGTAGTTATTTTATGTGTCATTTTTTGTAATGTTATAAACACATTTAAAATAACACCTATTTGTTTGTGCGCAAATAATTCTTAGTTTTAAAATCATGTAATCAGTATTGTCTTTCTTTGGTGATCAAAAACAAATGTGTGAGTCTTAGTGAACTGAAAAATGCATGTATCAATTATGGTGAATTGAATAATATAATATTGCAATACTTTTGAGTATAATGTTTCGTTGAATAGTTTTATTTCTATCATGCGTTTTGCAAAATTTTGCATAGGCAATTGGATTCAGTTTAGTGTTAGTATGTAGTCATTAGAGTCAGTTGACTTTTTATCAAAATAGTTGGCATTTATAATCAAAACAAATATCCATTTAATACTAATATATAAATTTTGTTTCAGTGCATTTGGATAATTGGAGAACTTGTCTTGAAAATAATGGTGCTGCTACTGGTGGTGGTGGTTTGAAGAATCTGCTTATGTATGTGGAACGATTTTGTCCATTGTAAATATTACTAATGTAATAAAAACTGCTGATGTAATAAAAATTGAAAATAAATGTTAAATTTAATATTTCAACTTTCTTTTAGACCTTTCTTTCCCACTTTCATAAGCACTTTAAAATGTACTTAGCATTAATATATAAAATATCTAGTTTCTGTTACCAAAAGATGCTCATAAGTGGCAATCATAAAGATTGATGTTTGATAAACATATTGTGATATAGTTGAAATTTGCAATCATATAAGCTAATATCTTGATAACTTTGACTTTAGCTTAGTAATCTGATTTTAAGCCCTGAAATTCTTCAGTTAAATTTGAAGATTATGCTTTGAAGACTTCTTACTGATAATCAACTCTTAATATGAGACCAGAGCTGGATGGGGGATATGCCCCCCTCCCCCCCCCCCAACTTTTTTTCCAGAATGTTAGGATAAAGGAGGCAAAAAATTATTAAATATATATTTCATGCATTTTTATTTTTCAATATTTTTTTTTAAAGACCTGTGAGACAGAGAGGAAAATGATACACTACATCAGAAATCCAGTCTTGCCTCCCGCCCTCCCCCTCATTTTTTTTTTTAGATCCGGGCATGTATGAGACCATTAAATCTTAAGTTCAACCACACCCTTAGAGTAGAAAAGTGGATAAAAATCACAAGTTGTGTATTATGTTGTTTTCACAGCTTCTTACAATTATTAAATTTTAACTAAGTTCAAAATTCCATATCCAGTGGAAACTGTTTTTTAAACTAGTGGCATACTTCACTCGGGCATTAGGTCACAGCCTATGCTTTTTGTGAGCAGTGTGCTTTGTTCTTTCATTTAAACAGCACTTAAACAGCAATTTAGAGTGCAACCATTGCACTCTAAATTTTTTCTTTAATCTCAATTCTAAACTTCCTGGTTTTATCCTTCAGTCATTCAGAGATAAGCATTACCATTTCATGCTCAAGTATTAAATGGCAAACAACTGAAATCTTAAGAAATACCCAAACTAATAGCAGTCTGGTTCAAATGCTGATAACAGTACTGAGAACTGGGAGTCAAAAAACTTGGTTATCAAAATATCAGTACTACAAAAATGAAACAATTACTGACTTTGAATGTAATAATAATATTTTATTGAACTAGAATCTAGTATTCAAAATAGTGTTTTATATATACCGATCAGCCAAAACATTAAAACCACCTACCTAATATGATGTAGGTCCTCCTCTCGCTGCCAAAGGAACTGTCACCCGATGAGGAATAGATTCAACAAGATGGTAGCTGTCGCTTGATATTTGGTGCCATGACTGCAACAGAAGATCTCGCAGTTCCTTTAAATTACATGGTTGGGGTGATGCTGCTTGTACCCGTTTCTCCAACTCGAACCACAAATGCTCGATAGGATTCATGTTCGGCGAATTTGGGGATCATTGCAATAAATGGAATTCCTCATCAAGTTTTGGGAACCATTACTGAACCTTCTTCGCAGTATGACATGGGACATTGTCTTGATGAAAGACGCCATCTCCACCAGGGAATAAAGTCACCATAAAAGGGGTGTACTTGGTCAGCCACAATGTTCAGGTAGGTGACAGCTATCAGAGTTTGCTCTACAGGAATAATCAGTCAAAGTGTTTCCCAAGAAAATATTGCCCAGACCATCACACTCCCTCCAGTCACCTGGATCTGTCCCACAGTGAATCCAGGTGAGAAGGCTTCCATGGGTAAATGTCGCACACGAGCTCGTCCATCCACATGGTGTAACAGAAAATGAGATTTGTCTGACATGCAACCCTCTTTGTCATCTATGGTCCGATGTCAATGATTATGTGCCCACTGCAAGCTTTGACGATAGTGAACGGCTGTGAGCATAGGCACACGAAAGAGTCAGGCTGCGGAGACCCATATTCAAGAGCTTACGATGAACTGTGTGTTTGGACACAGTGGGCCCTTCACCACAATTGAAATTATGGGTAATGTCAACCACAGTAGCCCTGTTGCTGCGGACAAGCCGAGATAGCCTGAGTTGACCTCTGGCATCAATGAGGCATAGCTGGCCCACACCTTGTCGACTGCTGAAGTGTGGCCTGTTTCAAACCATCTTTGATAAGTACTAACTACTGCATAGTGTGAGCAGCCTACCAGCGTCACTGTTTCAGAGATGCTCTTACCAAGCATCTTGCCATAACGATCTGGCCTTTGTCAAAAACTGATAAATTCTTTGCTTTTCTCATGTTGAAACAAACACTGCCTGTGAGAGCTCCAACCCAGGTATTATATATATCATTCGTGACCTGGGCACATGACAGTGATTGGCTGCATGTGCTCTTCTTTGCATAACACAGAGGTGGTTTTATTTACTGTATTGGCTGATCAGTGTATTTCCTTTTGTTGCAATAATGGTTTGCAGTCAATAAAGTAAAGTGAAATTTTATTAGAATTAATAAATATGTTGTAACACTGATAAATGATTAATCTTTTTCATACAATGATAGTAGACTAATTTTTGATGTACAGTTCATGATATTAAATGCAGTTTTTGAAAATTATATGTTCACTAAAATGTAAAGTGACAAAATTAATATACCAAAAAGGAAGTTGACTAACTTTTTATTATTTGAAATAGTAATAAAATTCATCACAGTGTTATCTCCTGAAGTATTTGAAGTTTTTTTATGTTTATTTTATTCCAAATATTAAAAACAAATAGCCCATTCCGTCCAAATATCATATACATATTATGAGCTGAGAATTCCAAACGCCATGTCTGACATATTAGCCATTAAAAGATATCCCAATTCCCATTTTAGCCAAAAACAAGTCGTACATTTTGCCTGATTATTTTTTTATAGCAAATTCTGATTCATTTGACAAAATTACACTATATTATATTTAAAAAGCTCAATATAAAATAGATTAAAAGTTATCATACAATCCAAAATTATCAATCACAATCTGTATGTTTATAATAATTATTGAACATTAGAAACCAAAGAAAAAAGTATTTTATATAAATAATTAATGAAATAGGCTCGACGTATTTCAAATCAACTCCTGTAAATAGGCACTTTAGTGTCGATTTAAATATTTGAAGTGGCTAGAAATATTGCCTGAACAGCGCTTATATGAAACATAAAAGGAATGTTCATAGCACTAGTTAGAGGAGATCTTGATTGGTGGCCGGTAGCTCAGTGGTCCAGAGCACCTGACGTTATCAGGAGGTCGTGGGTTTGTATCCCACCCAGCTCAAGACGATTTTTCCTCTAATATTTAAATTAACGCTAAAGTGCCTATTTATATGAGTATTTTATATATTTTAATCATAAGTATTCCCAGCACTGTAGTTTAATAAATTTTATATATTTTAATCATAAGTATTTCCAGCACCGTAGTTTAATAAATTTTATATATTTTAATCACTAGAGCATATCCCAGCACTGTGCATTTAAATAGGTATTCTAGGGCAAACAAGAACAAATTTAATTAAATTGGACCACAAGGTGTTTAAGATCACCTTGATCAAAAGACGAGTAACATTTCTGAGAAGTTTTTTTTATAACTATTGAAGAGAAGATAAAATGGTAAAATGAAATTTATGCGTGAAAGGTGCACCTGAATGACATGGCATATGAAGATGGATAAATCAGTTTGAGATAACTGCACTTAGAGGAGAAATATGGAACAAATGCAATATTCATGGGAAAAAAGTCAGTTTTGAGAGAAAAAGCTGAATTCAACATCACACAGGCTTGCATCCCCAATGATACTTACTTTTTGGTTCATTGACAATGCTTAGTTGTCAGATATAAACCCATAGATGAGTTATTTGGAATTGGGAGTTGCTACTTTTTGGATCTTTTATGGTATTGAATGCTTGTGGATATTTGTCTTATATAAATGCACCAAAATGTTTCTCATTCCATAAATTTAAAATCATTTGAGTTGAAATAATTTTAATTGTTTTCTGTCTGCATATATATTTTGATTCAAGTTTTAAATATATTGATAAAGATATTGATTCAAGTTTTAAATATATTTATAATTTTTTTAATATATTGATTGTAACTGATATAATTGCATTATATCAGTTACAGTTGGATGCACCATTTTGCAAAACACTGTTAATCTTTGTAATGTTATTAAAAACTGAAATTTCAATTAAATATAATTTAAAAATGCTCATTAATTTTCTTTTTGAGTAATAAAAATAAGTATGTCTAATTTCTGTTTTGCTGAGGTAACTGGTAACCAATCTTACCAACTTGATATATCTGATCAGCAATAAGTTATATTTCATGAGAGCATACTAACATTATTGCAAAACTTTATGAAACTTTCATGTTTAGGGCACCCCATGTTTCAATAATAATAAAGATAATTCATTAAATTAATAAGTTGAAAAAGAAAACATATTAAAATGTAAATTGGTTCTTCATAGGAATCACTTTTTAGGTTTAACTGGCATCCAGGTCAAGTGCAGGTTTCAAATGCACTTCCCTGGTGTGGTTATGAACTGCTACTAGTGGTGCAGTCAGGTGCATGTTTAAAATGCTGCCAATCTGCAGATCAAGTTTGGATTTAAATATGAAATTTTATCTATGCCTTATGTTCATTACTTAAAAGTAGACTCATGCAATATTGTTCCTCTCTCCTCTGTTCATAGAATCTTATAATGAGTTTAAATAAATAATAAAGAGGCATACTTCTTTTGATCACATTAGTAGGTGCATTTAGTCAGTTGGCCAATTCAGACTGAGACTTAGCCCTTTAAAGCAGTTTTGTTCAAAACAATAAGTTTTTTCTTTTTCTTTTCTATAATTCTATAATTTATTTTTTGAAAGAATACAAAAATATAATATTTTATACCTTTTTTTGGCAAAAATATAAAGAATAATCATTAAGAAATCTACACTATTGTTTTAATTTCATATGTTTTAGCATTCATATTTTTTCCAAAACATGCTTGAATGTATATCTTCAAGAATGTATGCAAATGCAATGAGAAAAAGCAAACCAAAATGTGAAAAATGACTAATATCAGTTAATTCTCTAGTCCTTTGAACTGCCCATGGACTTGCATGTACCAGCAATTTTGACAGCCATTGCTGCATAGGCGATTTTTTTTCCTTCAAACATTTGATTTAGTAAAATACTTTCTAATCAATCTACTCTACTCTTTATATATATATATCTCATGGATTTACTTAAAATAATGCCAAATATGATGTGGGTTTGTTTTTTTAATACACTAAAATTAGTAGATGTTTATTTTTATTTATAATTGAGTTTTGGTTTATTTTTTAGTATATGCAGGTTTATATAATGCATATAAAGTTTTACATTTATGCATTTCTGTGCTTCAATTTATTTTACCTGCTGCATACGCTTTTTTTCAATCTTAAGTTGTAAAATTTTCTATATTTATTACCCCCTCCCCCCCAACACACGCACACTTTGTCTCTTCTGGACAGCTCTTGAGGCCTCTCAAATCTTTTGTGCCTAGAGCTTCTCAAATCATTTATACCCTTAATCCGCTGTTGCCTGTCATCAAAATCTGGGGCTTCAGTGTAATCTGATGATGTGGTGGTACCATCATAGTTGAACAGATCCCACCAGAGGGTTCATCTCCACTGAAGAGTTGCACCCTCTCTCAAATTGGACAACATAGTGGCTTCACTGCTGTGTGGTGCAAATTGAGAGATTGGCTCAATTGAGACCAACTCATTTCACTATTGGCTTTGATTTCACTGAGGTATCAGCTTCACCCTATTCAAGATTTGCTAGCAGAGCTTCAAGCACATTGACAAAACTCTTGATCACAAGAGATCAAAAACAATTTTTTTCAGATATAGCTTGTTGTGAAATCATAGCAGCCTCGTTTTTTACAGGAATTGCATGGAGATAGTTGTACTTCCTCTGCTCCTACAGATCATCAGGATTTTTAATGTTCCATCTTTAGGGAAGCCAATCAAACTATGTGCAAGTTTGGTGACACCATTTTAACCATTTGTCATATTTTAATTGATTTGCTTCACTTTTAATGCAGAACATAGTCATATTTTAGCATCATGATTTACCATCTAAGCCCCCTTACACTCGAACAACTTTTACATGATGAATCATTTTTATTGCCTGTCTTTGACTTTTGAAATTTTGTTGGAAATTTTAATAGGATTTTATTGTTGATTGTTTTTAACTCTTTTTACATGGGTTATTTACACTTATTATTTTTTTTTTACATTGTGTTTATTTTGTTAGTTTCGCTTTGCCATCTGTATGTTTGTCCATCTGTAGATATCGAACATTTTTGTTTACAGAGATAAATTAAAACATTTTTTTTGGTTATTGAGGAATTGATAAAATATTATGATTCACACTTTTTAAAGCTTCAGAAAACCATAATTGTCCCTCTAACAGCGAAAAAATTTGTAAATTCCAAAATTTCAAACAAATATTGCAAATGACGTATTTAAGCTAGAAATTTTAAATTTTGGTGGTGGAATGTGAATGCTATGATGTTTCCATTGGCAGCAATGAATTGACCTCTTAGATCCAGGGTGGGTGGGAAAAGACAATTTGTTTTTAGAAGATAATTATTTGTATTTAAAGATAAACTAAAAAATGTTTTTAGGGTTAGATAGGAATTGATAAAATATTATAATTTGCACTTTCAAACATTATAATTGTGCTCTATAACAGTGAAAAAGATTGAAAATTTCAAACGAATATTGCAACGATGTATTAATGATAGAAATATGAAATTTTAGTGATGGAACGTGAATGTCATGAAGTTTCAATTGGAAAGAATGAAATATTATAATTCGCATTTTTCAAACACTTAGTAATTTTAAAATATATATATATCTTTACAGATCACTAAATATGAAATGGCAAAGTTGTTATCAAGTTATACAAAATATATGTATAGAATAGAAGTTTGAAAAATTAATGGTAGTTTTTAAGAGATGACTGACAGCAATAATCTATCCACTTTTCTGAGAGAGGTGTGGGAAATGCAACTTTTTAGATTTAAGAATTAAAAGACACATGGTTTTATGTTGTATAATTACTAATAAAATACTATTTATTTTTCCCATCATCCGCTAGCTCAAATTAAAACATTTAAGGAATGTAATATAATAGTAGGTAAAGGAAAAACTTCATTCTCTTTGAAAACAACATTCTCATATGCACCAGAAGCAATATGCATTCTTCTAGTTGTCATTTTATTTACCTTTTGTTTCTTTTTCTCAGTTGGTGCATAATTGTTTTAATTGGTGATGCACCATTAAGTCTCAAACAACCACCCATAACGTTTTCCATGCTATGACAGTGAAACCCATTGCCCAAATGTCTAAATCTTTTTATACCTCTGTATCAGGTTAGTTAGACAAGTGGGCACATTCAGATGCAAAATAATTTGTGACCATTGGTGGTTTTTAAAAACAAAAGTGTACCATAACAAGCCAAGGTATAGGAATTATATCTTTTTCATCCCTTCAGCTGTGTTGGAAAAATATTTTTAGAATTGGAGTATGGAATTATATTGATTTAGCTAATGATGGAAGGTATGTAGAAATTTATTAACTTAAATAATACTTATATTTTTAGTTTCAAATAATAAAAAGAAATTCAGCTTTCCTTTTGGTATATTTATTTTTGGATGTTCATATAATTCAGAAAGGTGTGTAAAGTTTAGTTTTCTAATTAAATACTCTATAAAGAATTAATTTCTCCATGCCCATTAAGTTGATTTTAAGTAGATTTGATTGTACAGCATGAAACTTCATTACCACATTTTCACTTTTACCATGATCCATTTATATTGTTAATAGGCACAGTACAGAGAGAATGTGGTTTCAAACTCATAAATTGTGTTTTATTATTTATGTTTCAGGGGGAAAAAATTCAAATAATTTTTGAGGTAATGACCATTTTCTATGCCATTTATCAATTTTTGATAACCACTAATGTAATTCAACACACGTATGCAATCCAATGGGCTTGGAAAGGCCATCATCCGTCAGATGGGATGTTAAGTGGTGGCCCTGTGTACTGGAGAGCCATTCCCTTTGCACATTAAAAAACACACATGATGGGAGGTTACTATCTTTCTCCCAACAGCTGTTCCAGTGTGTCCCCTCCCCCAACCTTCTCTAAACCCTTTCCGGATCCCTGTGAACTGGTCATTTAGCCTATTGTGTGCAAATAAGTGCTGCTCAGAGGTAAAACGGCACAATACCTATGCAATCCAACTTTTGAAAAGAATCTGAAATGCTATAATTAGATTCCCTCCTGTCACACAGTTGTATATAAAAAATGGCTTATCTTTTTGATCAGATTTGTTTTTTAAATGAAGTAGTAGAATAAAGTAATTCCTAATAAATTTTAATGAAAGTTAAATTGAGTATATAAATGATAGCTAGATATTCACTGGAAGTAGAGCTATGCACCAATCCTCTGTGATAATGCATGGACCCCCAAGGCCTAGTGCCTAAAGTCCAATGCCACCTTCTAGTGATGCAGATCATTAAAAAAGAGAGCCTGTTTCAAAAGAGATATTCTATTGTGGAAGGAACAGAAGGGGAGGGCTGCCAGATCAGTTTGGCTTGCTGATCTGGATTACTATGGCCACTTTTTTTCTGCCATGTTTAAGAGTGAGGGTCCTGGTGCTGACAATATATATATATACCAACCTGAATGGAATAATGGCTCTGACCTTCATTATGAATCCTGAATTTGCTGTACTGGTGGGCTTCCGTTGAGGGAAAATCTTCCATTGTATTTTCTGTTTGTGAGTTAACAGCCCTAAGTGAATAAATACACAGGATATATTTTATCAGCCAATGAGTAATTCTGATTAGAGGCTGTCGCAGTTTAGAGGAACCCTTTCTTCTACAAACATTGTAAAACCTACATTGGAAGTCTTACCAGTGAAGATAGCTTCAGCCTTTAGTAGTAGGAGGAACAGGTCTTTGCCCCCATGCCAGCGATTAGGGGGGCTGTTTGATATTGTCAGTACTTCCTCTCTGCACAGAATTATTCTCTTGATATCCTTCTGCAAAAATTCCACTGTTATAACTTATATATTCTCAGCATACAAGAGACCAGATAGACAGATAAAGGTCAGATACTTAAAAATACTCAAAGACATGCTAGTGAGCTCTTCTAGGATATGAGTGCATTACTGTGAGGTTTCTTACAGCCTAAATTTAAAACAATCATTAAATACTTGAATGTTATTCTGTTGTTATGTCCCCACCAAGGATGAGAAAGATAAGTTTTACAGACAACTTTATATTTTAAATTCTGTCAAGGAAGGGGATATTTCCCTTATTCTACACAACTTCAGTGCTAAAGTTGGTACTGGCTGTGACCTTTGGGGAGTTGTTGGGTTGTTTTACCTCTGAGTGGCATTTTTTTTAATACAACAGGCTAAATGGCAAGGTCACAAGGACCCTTGAAGGCTCAGAGAAGTTTGGGAGAGGGGTATTCACAATATACAAAACTCATAAACTTGCTGAGTATGAACACATATATAAACATAGTATGAACAAGGAAAATTCTGCCTGTTGCTGTTACATAGAAAGCCCAATACTCCTAATGTAGGAATCATAAAAGGATTGAAAAACTATAAAAGAATGCAGTATGTAATATTGGTTGAATTGTTTTACCTCTGAGCGGCACTTTTTTGCACACAATGGGCTAAATGGCGAGGTCAAAGGGACCCCAAAGGCTGGGGAGAGGACCCACTGGAACAACTGTTGGGAAACAGATGGTAGCCTCCTGTCAAGGCCATCCAGAATGTTCTTCAACATGCACAGGGTATGGCTCTCCCAAACATTGGATCATGGCTTAACATCACATATGACAGACCGCAGCCTTTCCAAGCCCATCGGTGTCCCCTATGGACTGTGAGCAGGGCAGAGAGTTTTGCAGAGATAAATCTCAATGATGTCACTCAAACTTTGGAACTGTAGATTACGAACCTCATGCACCACCGACCAAGCCACCCCTGCCCCACCTTTGGGGAGGAGTGATGTGTCCCTTTGGTATTGGTGATGGCATTGTCACCTACAGGTAAGTAAACTTAATGGTTTGAGAATGCCTAAACATTTAGTACAAACACATTAACATCACCCATGTGAATTTCACCAGATGGACAGCAAACCTAGTTCTGTTATGAATACCAGGTCATATAGGGGAGCTGAAATTGAATCTGACCATTGTTTTGTTAAAAGTACCTTGCAACTTAAACTTAAGAAGTGTTGTGCTAAGGTTAAAAAAAGTTACCTTTAACACTGAAGCTTTCAGTGTTAAAGGTTCTGTTAGGAATTTTCTATCCCATTTGCCATTATAGCAAAGCTTACCATGATAGATTATTTAATCATTATTACAGTCATGGTTTGCTTTCTACTGAAGTTGAGGAAGAATGGGACCATTTAAACAGGCTTTTTTGGACACTAACAGTACTCTTGTAGGAAAAAAGGAGCAGAAGAGCAGAATTATCTGAGTGATAAGGCACTTGAGCTTATTTCGGAAAGAAAGAACTGCAGGAATGTCCTTAATCAATACCCTACTAGTCTAATAGAAAGCATTACAGAGAAGTTAATAAACGTGTAAAAGATCAGTTAGCTGCTGATAAGAATCTTTGGCTTGATAACTTGGTGGATAAAATAGAGGAAGCAGCTAGACAGCATAACAGCAGAGATATGTACCAGATATTTAATGCTTTGTATGGGAAGAAATGGACAGGTATACAGGGAATGAAGGATAAACATGGTAAGGTTATTGAAGGCGAGAATTCTGTTGGAGCTAGATGGGCTGAGCATTTAAGTGATGTTCTAAACAATGTGGTTAATTCTACTCCCATTATAATGATGATAGATGCATTACTGGCCTATATCACAGTCTGAAGTTATTTTGACTATTTCTAAACTTAAACTATATAAATACCCAGGGGTAGATTAGTGCTGAAATTCTTAAGGACTGGCAATATTTCTGTTATCACATGGCTGGCTGAAATTTTGATATATTTTATGATAAAGGCATTGTTCCTAAGGAGCTATCATTATTCCTATTTTTAAAAAAAGGTTATGAGTTCTTGTGGTAACCTTTTTTAAAAATAGGTTTGGATAGATAGGATCATTAAGTTTTATTATAAACAGAATAATTTATCAGAAAAATTATTGATTAATTGTTTTCTAGCATCTACACAATGTATCAGCCTACTTTCTGTTTTAGGTAAAGCTCTTTGCGTGATTGTACCTAATGGAATTAAGAATCTGGTTTGAGCAATTGTGTGATGAGCAGCGTGGATTCGGAAGTTGTAGGGGATGTGTTGATGATATTTTTTCACAGGCATATTCTTGGTTACTAGCTTTATAGATATCAAAAAGGCTTTTGACTCTCTTGATTGTCATAATTTGTGGTTGATCGTTAGATTGTATGGCATACCAGAGAAGTTAGTTAACATAATGAAAGCTCTCTATAATAATGCTGAGTCATGTGATAGTTGGTAGACGTGTAGCAATTGGTTTAGCATTGCTTCTGGTATTCAACAAGGGTGCATTTTGTCTTTTTTTCTCTTTAGTTAGGTTATTGATTTTGTATGCAGAATTCACTGCAAGGGAAAGATTTTGGCTTAAATGGTCTAGAGATCTGAAAATTTTTGATTTAGATTATGCTGATGATTTGGCCTTTTTGGAAAATGATGTAGATGAGATGAACTTGTTCATTAGAGCTGTTGATGAGACTGGTAATAGGGTAGAGTTGGTGATATAATGTCGAACAGAACCTTGTTATAATAGGTCTACAGTGGTCAGATGCAGCAGATGTTGTTCAAGATAAATGTATTTGGAGAACTAAATTGCAAAATTTGGCTGGACCTCTGTAGCCCATGGCTGCTTGAGGAGGAGGAGGAGGATGAAATTGTGTTCTGATTGAAATACCCTCTCATTTTAAAGACTTGACTATTTCCTGTATAAGCATAAAAGTTACTTTCTTAATAAGTAAAATAATGCATATTATCTGGTTATAACATATCTCATTCTCATAGATGATATCAGATAATAAGATCTGATATCAAGATATCATAAGATTAGGATGATATTAAGATCTTATTGGATAGATAGGATTATTAAGCTTTATTATAAACATAATAATTTATCAGAAAAATTATTGATTAATAGTTTTCTAGCATCTACATTTAATATGTCAGTATAGCAGTACATAACATTGTATTACTGACATATTTAACAAAGGTGAAAAACTAAAATTTCAGTATGAAATAGTATAAATTGACCAATTACTTGAAACAAAAAGTAGTAACTAATGCAAGATATCAGTTTCAGAGAAAAATTGTCTTAAACTGGATGGGATATCACGAATCACTTGATTGTATCAAATATTATCAGTGGAGAAAGTGGTTTTATAGTTTTTTAACTTTACTAGCCAGTTTTATACTAGTATTGATCAAGGCCAGGTTACAGCAGCCTTTTCCACACTACCAAGTGAACTAAATCCTGTTGTTCAAATAAACTAAACCCATATTGTTGATGAATATAACATACTAGTTTTCATTACTCATTGGATAATTGTTTCCTGATTTTATTATTAAAATTAATTGATGGGAATATAGAAAATATGGGAGAAAAAAGTAACTTAAATAACATTTTGTGTGAATTATGTATATATAATAGTTATTATTTTCATTCAAAAATAAGAATGGGATTGCTATAAGGTCTGGTAATTAATAATAGATGATATTCTGAAAATATGTTTTATGTTTTTAAATGAAAACATTATTCATAAATACTGTTGATAATGCTTCAAAAATTTAAAGTAATTTTATCATTTGGCATAAAGTCTGAATTTAGTGAAAAATTTTAAAAGTAAAATTATATTTGTACAGTTGGCTTTTGAATAATGCAGTTTCTGTATTTACAGTTTTCTTTATTTATGTGATCTTTTTTGGAATAATGTGGTTTGAACTCAAAAATTTAAAAAATTTGAAAGCCCCTCAAACATCATTGCTATCTTACCTTAAGAAAAAGAAAGCATAAAACCTGAAATTGAACCTTCTACTCAGCCTAAACAGAGGTCAGTAGGTAAGGAGGCATCTACACCTTCACTACTGGCACCGGGAAGCTATCATAGACAATAGCTATCATAGAAAATAGTGTTAGAACAAATTTCCATAAACAATTTTTTTTTGTTATTCTAGATCAACTGCATTTTGTTTTGTTTTTTAGATTGGCTATATTTTTGTCATTTTTAGTGTTACTGTATATTATTGTAACAGATAAATACTGTGAAGTGATTATATACACACAGACAGACACACACACACACAAACAAACTCCTCATACAGCCATGAGCTATGTAGACTGCAATTTTGCTCTCTAGGCATGTCTACTATGAGCTACAGCTGCTGCATTTGATCACTGTAAGCCAATTCTAGAAAGGTCCTCTTTGACATTGTCTGCCCATCACATCATAGGTCTCCCCCTTTCTTGAAACCTTTTGGAACACTGTTTAATCTTGTTTGCCAATCTGCAGCTGTGCATACAGGCAACATGGCCAAACCAACAGTCTCTCTCTGCACAAAATGTTGCTCAAAGGAAACCTCCTTTGAGCAACATTTTGAAGAGGATGACTCCTTCTTCTAACCTCATCATTACTTACAAAGTCAAACTACTTAATGCCCAAGATACTGTGCAAGCATCTAGAATCAAAGGCATCAAATTTCTTGTTATCCTGCTTACAAAGAATCCATGTTTTGCTACCATAACTAACCTTACAAAGAACCAAACTATTATACAGCCTAATTTTAGTCTTTAGGTGTATATGCTTGTTTTTCCACTCTCCCTAGATTCTTAAAAGTCCCAGCAGCAATCCCAATCCTTCTATTTATCTCATGCCACACATCACCAGTATCTGTTACATATCTCCCAAGATAATTAAATTGAGACACTTGCTTAAGAGTGCAGCCATTCAAAGCAACTGAAGCACCATCTGCCTGACCAATTTTCATCACTTTAGTTTTTTCTCTGTTTATCACCAATCCTACCCTATTACCAGCCTCATCAACAGCCCTAATGAATGAATTCATGTCATCAACATCATTAGCCAACAGAGCCAAATCATTTGCATAATCTAAATCAAAAATATCTCAGCCATTTAAGGTCAAAATGTTTCCCTTGCAAAGAATTTTGCATAACATAATCAATAACCAAAGAGAAAAGGAGACAAAATGCACCCTTGTCTAACATCACTAGCAATGCTAAACCAATCGCTACAAGCCTTACCAACTCTCACACATGACTCAGTGTTATTATAGAGAGCTTTCATTACACTAACTTGTCAGGTATTCCATATGACCAACTACAAATTATGTCTATCAACAGAATGAAAAAACAGTGGAGGAAATAGATATTGTATGAGTTTTAAGGCAGCACTTCCCCCCTATCTTACCATTTGCTTAATTTCTTATAAAAAAATTATACTTGATTTGCTCATTTTTTAATTATTTTTGACTCCACTTAAATTGATAGCCCACTGTAGTAACATATATTGAAAAATTTAACGTTTATTTCACACTATAATGCAAAAATGTCAGGTAGTATAACTATTGGTTTTTATATTCTGTAACAGTTAATATCGTATGTGAATTAAGCTTAAATATATGTACTTGTTTAGCTTTAACTACTGTGCTTTTGCTTTTTTTCCCTGTTCTAAAAAATCTTATAAATTATTAAATTTGCATTTTAACATGCAACTAGCACATGTACATTTACCACTTTTGAGAGAGTTGTCCTTGTCTGGTACACTTGTCATAATTGTTAATGATGCTTGGTTGCTGTGGTGTTTCAGCTGTTGGCAGTTCAGTGGCATTGATATGTGGTGGTGATTGTTAATGCTATTGGACTGGTGAACCACTGACAGCTTAATCACTGCAGCAACCAAGCATCAGCATCACTAACAATTATGGCAAGTGTATCAGACAAGGGCAACTCTCTCAAAAGTGGTAAATATAACAGTTAACAAAACCCAAAAATTGTTAAGGCTATACTTATAAGATATTTAAAAACAAACATATTACCATTACCTACTGTTATGTATAATATTGCTGAATCATTTTTCATCTAAAAGCTGCAACACAGGAGACATTGATTTTTTTTAGCATAAAAGTGATATTGTGAAAATAAATAAAACTTTATTATTCCTACTCACTTACTTTTGTTATTCTAGTTCACTCGTAACTAATAGAACTTGTATTCTTAATTGGCAAGGATTTGGATTTTTAGCACAATATATGGAAAGCTATATGAAAAAATTTGGATAGGCAGTCAAGTATTGGTAGGTTTTTAAAGCATCGACTTTTCAACAGTCAGTCAAGTGGTGCACCACTAATGGGTCTGTTGCATGGGAAATTGGCTAAGTGTTGTTATGTCAACATACATTGTTGGGAGGATTCTGGTAGCCTGGAAATACATCTAAGATGAAGACATGAAATTTTAGGGAAAATATGGTATATTACTACATATTGAACTTATCAAGTTAGTAGTTTGCACTGAACATCCTTGGACTGCTCTTAAGCTTTTACCAAAATTTGAAGTTCATAGCCTTTTTTCTGAAGATCTGGTGCCCAAAAAGTGACAGACACAGCCATTTTCATCATTTTAGATATGATCAGTTTTTTTGAATAAGGAAAAACTACCTAGGCTTTTGAATGATTCCAGTTTTTTAGACTTCACACTGGAAGAATTAAAGAAGAGCTGGACACCATACTCAAGTTACATATGGAATTTTTCAGAACAGGAATTTAATGGAACATACAAAAATACCTTGCTAACTGTGGTTTTGTCAACCATAGATTGGAAATATGCAATTTCATCAACTGTGGATTTGAGATAGTGTAATTTTATAATTCCACAACAAAAATTTGCAATCCACATATTTTTTACTTATACATGGCCCCTTTCCTTCTGTGCCCTCTGAAGATGAGGGAGGGTTGGGGATTACTAATTGCTGCTATCTCTGCACTTTGCTATTGTAATGCCCATATCCTAGAATGCCTCTCTATAGTCAAAGTAAAGAGTTTTCAAACTTCTCACGCCAAATTAGAGTGCCACGAAGGGTTTATCCCTGGACTAGGTACTAGTTCCAGAAGAGAATCCCTGCCTATGTGTGGGGGGGGGGGGCTTAAAGCAAAAAAACAATAATTATTGGCCTAGTGGGTATTGCAGATGGGGAAAATTTGTACTCTACCCTCTACTAGCACTTGTCAGTAAAACTGTTGTGTAATCTCATGTCTGTATATTTTCATGTTTTTGATTAGTGCTTGTTTTTCTCAGATGTAGTTAGGACTTGTTTTCATATCACATTTTTGGCTTATGATCATGTTCCACAATGATTACTGTGTTAAATGAACATTTATTTTACCTTTTTTATGGCCTTTAAATGTTATTGTATAAAATGAAGATGCTCCCTAGAAGGATAGTTGACATTTTATGTATATATATCTTGTTCCATCAACTAGTTTCTATCTTTTTCATATTGTATTGTCAACTTTATCATCTTTTTTTATGTTGTGTAAATGGAAAATAAAGTTTAATTGTTGTTGTTTTTTTTTCATATATTTTATTGACATGTTTATTTTCCCCTTGCCTCTTATTTTCTATGGGACCTTAGTCTTACCAACTGAGGTTTGACTAAATGTGATATTTTTCAGAAACATATCTCCCCCCTTCCCCCTATGGTTGGCAAGGGATTACAGTATTGTACAGAAAACTTTTATGTAATCATAATTTCACCACAAACAAGTCATACTCTGTCAGGTTATTGCTTCTGCAAAGTTGTTAATATAACTATAACTTCAAAAAACATTTATAAGAAATATTTGTGTTTCTTTTACTGTTTTATTCGTGTATTGTTGGAAAATAATGCCTCAGTTCTTATATGTTGAAAATTGAAGAAAGAATGAAGTGGGAAATTTATTATTAATATTTTACTCATTGTGAATTGTAAACCAAGGAAACTATTGTTTTTGCAATAAATGTATCATATACAGATAATTTTAGTTGCAGTGATTTGATTATTTGGAGTAGAAGTTTGCTTACAAATGAAATGCAATAGGTAGCAGGTATATTTAGAAAAAATTAAATTAAAAATTCAAAGTCAGTGCCACCCTGCACAGTGATTTATTATATGCAAAGAGAGTTCCTGTGCAATACTAAATAAGTGTTCCTATTAATGTGGTTACTGAGAGTATCTGAATGTGCTTAGTTACAATATGCAAACTACATTTTTACTGTTCTCATAAAAATGTTTATATGAAATAACAGTGAAATAAACATTAACCAGCTGCACATGGGCTGGCACTGCTTTTTGTGTAACCCATGACCACTTATGCTGATGTCAAATGGAAATCTCTCGTCCAGGCTATCCAGTGTGTTTTTAACATGCACTGCTATGGCTCTCCTGCACACTGGACAATGGTAATATGTCCCATCTGAAAGATGGTAGCCTTTCCAAGCCCATTGATGTCCCCTTTCTGATTGAGGGCAGGATGGGAGTTAAGTTGAGAACTGTATATTATGATCGTGGCTCACTGTTGACTGAATCAACCCCCGCCCCACAAATGCCAGGACTTACAAATACAAATGACCTGATAGTTTGCATAGGAATATGATCAATTATATATTAACAGTAAATAGTTCTATTAGGAATATCAGGTCATATAAGGGAGCTGAAATTACCTTGTTAAAAGTGTCTTGCAGCTGAAGTGTAAGAAATGTGCCAAGATTCAAAGTATTATCTTTAATACTGAAGCTCTGTAGCTAAAGCTTACCATGATTACTTCTTAGTCATTTTGACAATTATTGTTTGCTTACTAGTGAAGTTGAGGAAGAATGGAACCATTGACAGATTTTTCTTTGAAACTAACAGTACTCTTTTAGGTAAAAAGGAGATTAGACAAAGTTCATTTGAGTGATAAGACTATTGAGCTTATTTCTCATTGAAAGAATTGCAAGAATAATCTGAATCAACACCTTACTAATCCTAAGAGGTGGCATTACAGAGCTTAATGAATATGTAAAAGATCAATTGAATTTTTGGCTTCATAACTTGGCTGACAAAACAGGGAAACAGCTAGGCAGCAATGCAGCAGAGAGTTGTACCAAATAGTTAACATTTTGTACGGGATGAAACAGACTGGCACACAGAGATTGAGGGATAAACATTGTAAGGTTGGTGAAAATTCTGCCACAGCGAACTGAGCATTTCAGAGATATTCTAAATAATCTGGTTAGTTCTACTCCTATTGTTTGTAATGAGGATATTGGCACTGTATCACAATTTGAAGTTACTTTGACTCTCTCTAAATTAAATCTGCATAAATATCCAGAAGTAGAAAAAATTATAATTGAAATGCTAGAGCTAGGAATGTTTCTATTGTCGCATTGCTGACTGAACTAATTCATATTTTTAAAAAGGTGGATCATGGTTATGATAATTATATGGGAATCAGTCTATAGGGTTGGTGCAAAAGTAATGGGAAAGAATGGGACATGCAAGAATAATAGTTACCATGATTAACCAAAGTGTATTTAATCAGGAATATAATTACCATTAGTAGATATGATCATGTTCCAACAGTCCCCAAGTTTGTAGATGCCATTCCTCTGGAAACCCTTGTCCTTCATGGCATTGAAATCGGTGGTGCACTCTTTGATCTCATCATCATTCCGAAACTTCCTAACAAAAATGAAATTGTTCAGAGATTGGAACAGAAAGAAATCTGAGGGAGCCAAGTCCTGCTGCAAATATGAGAGATGCATCATTCCCAGCCCAATTGCCACAGCTTCTGCTGTGACCATGATGCAGCAGGGGCCTTGCATTGTCCTGGTGCAACACGACACCTTTTCTGTTGACCAACGCCAGGTGTTTGTCCATAAGTGCTGCATTTACACAGTCCAGCTGCTCACAGTAGACATTCAAGTTGAGGATTTGGGACCAATTTAAAATCTCATAGTGAAAAATACCCCTGCAATCCCACCAAAAACAGAGCATCACCTTATAAGAATGCAGTTCTGGTTTTGCCATAGCCTGAGACAATTTTCCTGTTTGACACCATGATCTTTTCTGGACAACATTATAAACGATCACTTTTCATCATCAGTAATCATTTTGTCAAGAAAACCATCTGCCTTTTGCCAAGCAAGCAATGAAGCACAAGCAATGTAGCAAGCCATCATGTTCTGCTGTGGCAACTGATTGGGATCCATGTATCCAATTTTGACACATAGCACAGCTTTTGCAGATGTAAAATGACAGAGGACTGACTGGTGTTCAATAGCTGTATCAATTTCCTGGATGTCTGCCATGGATTTTCATTCAACAGTGCCTGTAAAACGGTCATCGTCAACTCCACTGGCTGACCACTTCAAGGTTCATTTCCGAGCTGAAAATCACTTGACTGGAATTTGTCATACCAGTGGTAACTCATGCTTTTAGAGATTACTTTGTCCCCATAACCTTTGCACATTTACGCAAACACTCTTGGACACTGACACCATTTCTAAATTCATATAGCAAAATGAATACCTACGTGATGGGTAGCAATTGTGAAATGCCTGTTAACACTTGTACATACTAAATGTAGGACATGTTTATAGTCTTGTTTGATCATGGATGTTGCCAGAATGCAATGGTCATTAACTTCAACATCATATATCAACATACCATGTTATTGAAGGTACTTGCAAGATGACCATTTCCTTATCACTCTACATGCTTTGTGATAATATAGTGTGCTTTATCTCTTACCTGCACTAAGGACATCCCTCACTACTGGATCTGTGAACCTGTTCACTCCTCCTGTGTACTAACTGGCACTTGCAAAAAAATTTAAGTACATTTACCAGTGTTAAAAACTTGTTATCTTCTATCAAAATGCATCCAGACTTTCCTGCTGAACTTTGAATGTTCTATACCATCAAGCTGACATCTGCCTCCATAATGTTGAATTATGGTATGTTATTATTGTAATACCTTACGTGTAACATATAAATGATAATATGTTTCAGTATATTTTAATTGCTTACAAATGTTTTTAAATTTATTTTATACATAGTATCAAATTTATTACTTATGCTTCCTGTTTTCATTCATCAAAATATTTGTGGCAACAGAGGGTGGGTTGGATTGGGATGGTTGACCTCTGAGGGGCACATTTTTCTACACAATGGGCTAAATGGCTAGGTCACAAGAACCCCAAGGGCTCAGAAAAGATTAGAGGGAAGGGACCCACTGGACAGCTGTTGGGGGACAGACAGTGTCCTCCCATCAAGGCCATCCAGCATTTTCTTTAACGTGCACAGTGTGTGGCTCTCCTGCACATGGGGCCATGGCTTAATGTCCCATCTGATGGGCAGCAGCCTTTCCAAGCCCATCGGTATCCCCCTGCTGATTCGAGGGCAGGGAAGTTTGTGGAGATAAATTTCAATGCTAGTCCAGGTAGGACTCAAACTTGGGAACTGCAAATTACATGCCTGACACACTACCAACTGACACCTCGTCCCAGCAATAGAGGGTGCCCCAACATTCTTAGTGTAACTTAGCAGTAAGCAGAACAACCAAATTTTTTGTTTGTGTTCAACATTCTTTTACATGCTCAACCAGCCAGCCAGATTTTCCCGAATTTCGATTTTTTTTACTTTTGGAAGAAGAGATTCTAAGGCTCCCTAGCATAACCCCTACACCTGGCCCTGCTCATTAATTTTTAAATTGATTCATTTATACCTGAAAATTTACTTTTATTTTAATAAAATATCATTTTTTACATTCAGAGACACTCAAAGTTTACATGTTGTTCTTGCCAATCTTTTCATTATTTCAATTTATTGCTATATATGTATTTAAGTCAGAGATTATCAACCCCACCATTCATGGCATCCTGAAAGATTTTTTACACCTTCCTTATATGACAGATCTATGAATTCAAGTTTCTTATTGAACAGTTCTGTTATAATGAGATATTCAGTGATATTAATTATAGTAATTATAGTACTTAATTAAGTTAACAGTTTTACTGTTTAGATAAGTTAGCACATAAACAATTTATTTGTTTTAATGCTATTGCATAAGACATATATACTGTAATAACCAGTAACAAAATACCAATAGTTTACCAGACTAGAGTGCTGTCATCCACTATATGAGACAATGAGGCAATTCAAGATATCTCATGATGTACTGCTATTTCTAAGAAGAGTCTGTTGAAGTTTGAAACATAATGCAATGGGAGCTGCAAGATGATGGATGAGAACAGCTGATTTTATAGACAATGCAATTTTTGGCACAGTTCATTGGTAAGTGTCACATAATAGACAGCAGTCAATAATGGGTTGCATTTTATTTGAAATTTGGTGCTGGATGATTGATGCACATGGATACTCTTAATATTTCACTGTATTGGTAAGTGCGGTGCTTTATTGATGCATCGACCATAACACTGCTAGATCTTGTTGTGTCCATCTGAGAGAACCATATGCTGTGCACATTAAAGAACACACTGGATGTCCTTGATATGCTATCATCTGTCTCCTAATAGTATCTAGTGTGTCCCCTTTCCCCAACCTCTGAGTTCTTGGGATCCTTGTATCCTGGCCATATAGTCTATTGTGTGCATAAAAAATGATGCTCAGAAGTAAAACAACCCAAGCATCTTGTGGATACCATCATGCTGATGTGGGATTGGTATCGACAACAAGATGCAACAGCATTGCTCTACTGGCAATGTATTGCCCTTACCAGTGCAGCGAAGTATCACAAGGCCCATGTGCGTGAACCAGCCAGCACCAAATTTCGAATATGACACAAGCCACTTGTCTGCTGTCTAGTGCATTGAACTTACTGGAACACTGTTCTTATAGTTGTTTTACATCTCCCATCACATTGCTTTTCGAACCTAAAACACAATATACTCTACTTAGAAATATTGTTACAAACACAAGGTAGTGTTAATTGCCTCCATTGTCTCATATAACAGATGATTGCATTCTGTTGTGGCAAATTATTATAGTGTGTATGTCTCATGTAACAGCATTATAACAAATAAATTGTTTGCATGGTAACCTATCTTAACATTAAAATTGTTAACCTAATTTAGTTCTTAAACCTTCTAATATAAATCTGTAAAAATGATGTATTCAAATTGTGAGACATACTTAAAAATTAACAATATATTTATCTTTTACTTAAGGTAAAAGTACCATTATGTATTTTGTACATAATATTTTGTTCATCGTGAAAGCATATAAATTGTGTTTCTAAAACAGCATTATCATATTTTGTCAGCATCCAAAGTCATAATTTCTTTTGAGAGAGTACAATCCAACGAAGTTTCTTAGTCAAATATTTAATAATTTTTTGTTTATATTAAAATGGGAATATATTATTATCTTAAAACATAGCTGTATGACTTTATGATAAAAATATCTCTCAATGTTCACACACACACACACCACCACCACCTCCACCAGTTGAAACCTGAAATTCTCTAAATTGGTAAATGAGCTCTAAAGTTGATAAATCCTAATTTATTTTATTTGTTTTTGAAAGGGAAGATTTTTAAAGTTGTTATTGCCAAAATGCAATTTATTTTATTTTCCAGTTACTCTTAACCTGTACATTACTAAGTTTGTTTTTTTTTTCTCTAAAAATGCAACTGAACTTCTAAGCCATATTATGAAACAGGTAATGAATGAAATAGTTCACATTACATACTAAGAGAAAGGTAATTAATTCTGAACAAAAAATATAAAAAATGAAAAGAAAAAATAGGTAAGCACAAATACACATTGCAAGGTCATTTGTACCGATTTTTGAAAACCATTTAATCAGCTATTGACACTGTAACTGTTAATATATACTAAATTAAATGTTTAACCTCTGAGAAAATTTAGTCACGTTTTAGTTATTTTATATTTTGTGGAATCATTGAATTTATAACAAAATACCAATATTGTTAATACAAGATAACCTAGTATATAAGACATTCAATATATTTTATAAACCCAATTAAAGTACATCATTTTTAAATACAAACCTCCATGTCAAAAGAGTATTGTATACAATAGTATTATCATTTATGCTACCACTAGTACACTGAAGAGCCAAAACATTATGACCACCTATCTAATATGATATTGGTCCTCCACATGCCACCAAAACAGCTCTTACCCAACAGGCATGGACACTACAAGATTTCTAAAGGTGTCTTGTGGTATCTGGTACCAACACGTTACCAGCAGATCCTTTAACTCTTGTAAGTTACATGGTTGAGCTGCTGCAGATCAGATATGCTGTTCCAACACAAACCACAGATGCTCGATTGGATTGATGTCTGGGAATTTAGAGGCCAGGGTAATACCTATAAGTCTTCCTCATGTTCTGCGAGCCATTCTCAAACACTCAGGGCAGTGTGGCATGGCACATTACCCTCTGAAAGAAGGCACTAGTAGAGGTGTATACTGTTGCCATGAAAGGATGTACCTTGTCTGCAATGATGTTTAGGTAGGTGGTAGATGTCATAGTTTCCTGCACATGAATGACTGGACCCAGGGTTTCCCAACAGAATATTGCCCAAAGCATTACACATCCTCACTGGCTTGTTTTCGTCCCATGGTGCATCCTGATGCCACCACTTCCCTAGGTAAACAACACACACTTACCCGACCATCCATATGGTGCAACAGGAAATGATATTTATCAGACAAGACGACCTTCTTCCAATCATTCAAGGTCCAGTTTTAATGCTTGTGTGCCCATTGTAGGGCTTCCGACAGTGAAGCAAGGTTAGCATGGGCACTCAGAGCAGCCTGCAGCTATGCAGCTGCATTTTCAGCAGGGTTCGATGCACTGTGTGTTGTGACACAATATTCCAGTCACCAGCATTCAAATTACGGGCAAGTTACACCACAGTATCCCTTCTGTTGGCTCGTACCATACAAGATAGCCTTCGCTCACCTCTAGCACCGATGAGCCGTAGTCGGCCCACACCTTCCCAGCGGTTTGTGGTTTTTCCCCACCTTAGAACACTTTTTGAAGGTACTAACCACAGCTGACCATGAGCACCTGCAAGCCATGCCATCTCGGAAATCTTCTGACCCAGTCGTCTGGCCATCACAATTTTGCCTTTGTCAAACTCACTTATTTCCGCTGTCTTTCCCATCTGAAGAACAAGAATAACACTAAGAGAGCTCAGTATCAGGTGTTATTTATACTGTTTTATGACCTTCACATGCGCCATCGTTTACCTGTGGTTGCTTTGGTTTGCATAAATGCACACTGGTCATAATGTCTTGGCTCTTTGGTGTGTATCATTATTGTTTAATAGCTTCATAATCAGTGTTCAAACTAGAAAATTATTCTTAATGCAATCACTAGTACTCTTCAGTGTTGTAAATACTTAACTTTAAAATATTTTAAATAATTTTACTGATTTATTACTACCAATTACCAATAGCATTGAGACTACCATTTGCCAAAAAAAAATATTAAAGAATGGTGCAAACTGTAATTCCAATGAAGGATTATCATAAGATGTATAAATTACACCCATGTTGATCTTTCTGTTTCATTAGCCATAAACCAAATCACCCATTGGTGACCATGATTACAAAACTTCTGGTTCATTTAAGTATTATTATTTTTCTTTCTCTGAAGTGTGCATCACATTTTTGAACTGTGTGAAAATGCAATCAAGATTTAGCTGTATTTGTGTGAGCAGTAAAGTTGGGCAATGCACTAATTTGACTAATGCATGATAAATATGTGTATCCTCTTGATAGACAATATCTGTCCTTTAAATTTTCTTTGCATTGCTATGAATTTAAATTTTCTGTTTTTTAAATATTAGCATTATCACAAGACTCAAGAGTAGCTGGCATGTGACCTGTGAGTGAGTCCTACCAGGATTATAAAAAAAAATTATTGCGTACAAATTGTAATATTAAGTTTCTTCTAAAACAGTTACCTTACTTTTACCATGTCATAAATTTTCATCTATATGTAGCACAGTAGCATAACCATGTTTTTTGTAAGAATGGGGGATTTGGAAATTTTCATAACATTTTTTTGTTAATGTAAATGGAAGAAATAAAAAATTTTTAAGAAAATATTTCCTCATTGGAACAGTTAAATCTTTAATCCTCTCCTACGATACATCAATGATATGGCATAATGTTAAACGTAACTGTAATAAAACTAATGTGCATTTATAAAACAATTTTTTACCAGAAAGTGTGTATTTTAAAGAAAAAATTGCATCTCATACAGATAAAAACATAAATATGCTACTTCTCTAGACCTAAATTATAATGCTTACTGTTTTATTGCTAAGCATAAAATGTGTCTAATACAAAAATTAACTGAATTGATCTCTAATGTTTGCTTTCAGAGAATGAAGACAGATATATGATGCTAGTTGAAGCCAATCTGCAGTGCCATATATGTGGAAAGATTTTATCTAGAAAGCAAACATTAAGAATGCACATTGAAGCCCATAAACTTCGAAAAGTCTTCTGTTGTAGAATCTGCAATCAGCAGTTTGGGTGGAGAGCAAGTCTTATACGACATGAAAGGAACAAACATAATATTTCTCATCCATTTTCATAATAATTCATACATTGTACATAACATTGTATTCATCGTGAAAGCATATAAATTGTGTTTATAAAACAGCATTGTCATGTTTCGTCAGCATTCAAAATCATAATTTCTTTCGAGACAGTACAATCCACTGAAATTGCTTAGTCAAATATTTAATCATTTTTGTGCATATTAAATGGGAATGTATTATCTTAAAGCATAGCTGTATGGCTTTATGATTAATAAAGATACTTTATATATATTTTTAACATTCTTTGACTTGTTTGTCATGCAAAATTCTAAATGAATATTTACTGACTAATGTGCTCAAAACTAATAGATAACAAAAGCATCTGCCTTCTTTGTTTCGCTTAAGATAAATGAATACTATCAAGATAAACTTGCACAGCGTTTTCCAAGCTTTTTAATCTGAACACATTTTATTATAATGTGTAATCTAGTGAATCCCCTTCGTGGTAATATATAATCGCAAACTCCCTTACAAAAATATAATGGAGAGATAGTGTCGTTTTCATGTGCTCTGTTTTAGGAGATGATTTCAAGTGATTGGAAACTCTGATAAAGCTTTAAAATGATTTTCAACCACAGCAATATTAAACTAAATTTATTTTTTCATGATTATGCTGTATTTACAGTTTAAAACTGAATTTGAGGCCTAACTGCATTTTGCTGCTTTTGTTTCATTGCTTCTGCAATGTCTGCAGCATTCTTATTTCAAATATCTTAAACTTAGTTCTTTTTCTACTCGTACAAAAAAAGTACCAAAGTTAAAAAATTCTGATATATATTACTGTTCCTTTGCATTGGTGACAGCTGGCTCAGACAACATTCAGTCAGCTGGGTCGATGATGCTATCTTCTATAAGTTTAAACTTTCTATCATTTTCTGACAGGTTCAGTATTATAGTTGTTACATATACCAATCCTTTCATTTTTGTAGTCTTCTCTAGTAGGAGTTCTGTTGATACTTGTTCCTTTCATCCCAAGCCAAGTTGCATGCTTTGCAATGTTTTTTGTGTGCACTGTTTGGCTTATCTCTACTTTTAACCTTTTACATTGGTAGGAACTTTTTCATTTTTTTGGTTGTTATAGTCCAAGAAGTTTGAAAAATTCTTTTTATGCCCATTTACTCAAAATTCATATTAAACTTTTTTAACATTTTAAACAACTAAAAACTTTAAAAGGGTTAAAAAAAACTAACTTTAAAAACAAAGATGCATGTTGCTACATGTTTCACCCCAACTAGATTGGGGCTTCCTCAGGCTAATGCATTGTTAAGATATTTAGACTTCTATAAGAGTTTCCCCTAGTGTTAAAGTCACTCAGTTGTGATGTGCTCAAGCAGCAGAAGATTCCACGTCACAAGTAGGGATGGAAGCTCCATGTTACAGATGGTATCCTGATTCAAATTAATTAGGTGTTCTGCATATTGAAGTTGGAATTTGGTTGCCTAGCTGTAAGTGGTTTATGGGTTAAATTTTCTATTATATCTTTTGCTAATGCTGTGTTTCAACCCAGCCAAGTGAGTGTTATCTGAGCTAGCAGTCACCATATCAAAGGAATGGTAATATATATATATCGGAATATTTTTAACTTTGGTACTTTTCATATAAATAGAAAAAGGGCTTTAAGTTTAAGATATTTGAAATGAGAATGCTGCAGACATTGCGGAAAAAGCAATAAAACAAAAGTAGCAAAATGAATAAGTTAGGCTTTCCCAAATTCAGTTTTAAACTGTAAATACAGCATAATCATGCAAAATTGAATTTATCTGATAAAGCTATTTTCAGTTTCGGATCAGTATATGTTTAGACTATTGTTTAATTTCTACAGTATAATTTGTTAACAATAAATATATAGGGCAAATTTCAAACTAAGTCACCTATTTGATGGTGATAAATGTTGGCTATCCACACCAGAATTGCACTCCATTGTTAACATCTCAGGATATAATTCAGCTTGTAGTAATCAAGAAAATACCTACTGCAATCTTTATTGGTAGAGTTCTTTATCAGATGCAGTAATATGCAACTATTGTCTTGAGCTTGACTTTGTCACAATTTGTCACATTTTCTCTTTTGGACTTCACAAACCATATTAAATGCTTTATTCACATACTGTGGAAAACAACTGACACTCTTTAAATACCACTTGAATAACTTAAGACTTTAAATATGCTTATTCAGTTTATATTCTTAGTGAATATAATGCCCATTGAACGAATTTCGGGAGAATTATTTACAGATCTCCAAATAGTTTTAAGGTACAACCTTTTTACTGGGGAATGAGGACAGGCAGAAATTGCAATTTACGCCATGTAGAATTTTTCAGAAAAAAAAATTTTTCAAAAAAAAATTACAGAATTTTTTTGTATTACAGACACTATTACAGACATACTTTATTTAGTGCTACACTGTATAGCTACCAGACCTTGGTTATTGCTGCATTTCATTTACTTCCTTAGTGTAAAGTGCTAATGTTTCCAATTTTTGCTAAGAGTTTATAAATATGTTAATAAATGAGATATTTGAATAATTTTCTTTAACTATTGTTGTATATATATTTATGTAAGAAATTATTTTGGGGCAGGGAATGATTTTATATGCATTTATGAAAAATAAAAAGATAAATTTCCCCTCAAGCAGCTACTTGCCACAAAGGTCCTATCAGACCTTATCAGTAGAATACATTATAGAGAAGATATGTGAAGATGAGACATCAGCAAAAAAGACAGTACAAGAAATGAACATCCATGCCTTATCCAGGATTCAAACCAAGCTCCTTTTCATCCATAGCTAAGTACACTAACCACTCGATCATCAGAATGTTTTTCATGAACCACTGTGAAGTCTGTTATCATGTATAAGCACTAGTTAAAGAGTAAACATTTTGTTAGTGTAAGCATTAAATTCTGATATAAAAGATTTGCTTCCTAAACTGAATATCTGTTTAACCCTTAATGCTGATATTTTTAAAACCATGATTACTGCATAAAAGATTTAATGAAAATTTATTGATTAAAATTAGTTATTCAATCTAATTTATTTAAAAAACATTTAAAATTCAAAATTATAGAAAAAAATTAATTTTCAGGAGCTAGTTGACTACTATATAATTCTTCTAAATCATCTAATTCACTTCCACTCTGTCTTCATTTTTTCATAAATTCAAGAATTTTATCATCCCACCAATGAATGATTTCTACTCATGTATCATGATTTATGCTACACCACAACTCAACAGTAAATATACTTAAGAAAAATCTAAAAGTTTCTAATAGTCTTTGGGGTGGAAGTTGGCTCAGTCAGTAACATGTCAGTCTTGTAATCTGCAGTTACCAGGTTCAAGGCTACCTGGACCAGCATTGAGATTTATTGCTAACCCTTAACCTGCTTGGTCAGAAAAGGGACTCTGACAGGCCTAGAAAAGCCAATGTCCATTGTTGCGGTATTAAGCCATGTGCAAGAGAGCCATATGCTCTACATATTAAAGAACATGTTGGATGGCCTTGACAGAAGGCTGCCTCCTAACTGTAATCTGTCTCCTAACAGTCATTGAGAGGGTTCCTTTCCCCCAACTTTCTCTGAGCCTTTTGGGGTCCTTGTTACCTGACCATTTAGCCCATTGTTTGAAAAAAAGTACGATTCAGAGATAAAACAATCCAGTCTAATAGTTTGTTGTTGTTTTTTTGCCACAAAAGCCATTGTAATCATTTAGAGAGTTTGTAATAGGCAACAACTGTTAAATACTCATAATATATGCTTGAGCTATTTGTAAATAAAAAAAATAAATACCCCCTCAAGCAGCTGCTTGCCAGAGAGTTCTGACAGGAGTCTGTCAGTTTAATATTCCATAATAGAAGGTCTGTGAGGATGGTGGGACCTCAGCAGAAAGACGACACAAAAGTCTATGCCTTATCTGGGGCTCGAACCCAGGTCCCTTAGATTGGTAGCCAAGCACGCTAACCACATGGTATATTCATAACCTTAACTGCAAAAACAACCCTAAATGTATAGGTATTTCATAGTCCTCAAAGGAGTTAAACCTTAGCTGTTCTCATTTTACATCCCAGCTGATACCTATCCTGCATGTTGAATGAAAATATACTCACTTCAGCTGTTTCCTCATGATTTCATATATCCTTCACATACAGGCCCAGATCTAGAAACAAATTGGGAGGAAGGGGATAAGAATACAATCAAGTCATATAAATGTAAAGAGACTGGATTTCCAATAAATATAACATCCCCCCCCCCCTCCAATTTTATAGGTTTTTAAAAAAAATTCTTAAAAAAATGCATAAAATATAAATAAGTTTAATATTTTTCCCCTATTAACATTATTAGCACTCCCCTACCTCCTTCAGAATGCTAAATAATAATGAATCACTTAATTGTATGTGAACATCCCTGTTCACATACAATTAAGTTGTAATTGATAACAAGATAAAGGAAATACAATGCAACATTGTAAACAGTATTATGATTCAGGCTTGATCAATAGAGGCAGAAACTATTTTGAAGTTTGGGTAACTTATGCACTGATTACTTGAAGCTCTTTAGGCATATTCCAGACCACAATGCAAGAATCCATATGTATTTCCATCAGTTGTAACACGATTGGCTCCAAATGGTGCCCTGGGCAAGAAGTTCTTCAGATGACCTTTCTCTAACCTGCTATTTATTTAATTTTTAATACCTTCCATGATGCATTATCTGCATGTATGATTAACTCTGTGACAAAATCTGATATATTTACACTTTGAAATCTGTGAATGCGAATTTTTTTATATCGTATATCCAACAAAATGCAGAGCCTAACAATCCCCAGACCCAATGCCATAGGCAGTTGCTTGGAGTTACTGGCCCTAAGACCAAATATAATTGTAACCTCAAATTTTAAAAACTCCATAATTGTTTGTTATACTTATACAACAATTGTATAAGTATAACAAACATAAGTAAAAAATTAAATATCTGAGGAATTAAAATCCTCAGATATTTAATTTTTATATAAATGCAGCAACATGAGCACAGCCAAAACAACAACAGTTCACAATAGCAGTTCTACAAACAAAGTTGGTTGTATATTTTCTTATATTAATGCATTAAAGAAAAATAATATGATTGAAAAAGGCATAATTCTAAAAGAGGTGAGTTATATTTATCAATATCCTTGGACACATAAAGTGTAGATGCAGTTAGCTCAGATTTACATAAAAAAGAAATGAGAAAGGAATAGGGACAGTCCTAGAGGAGGCATTAGATTTAGTAATGTCCTTCACCACATAAAGTGCAGGACAAGCAACTCCTCTGTTGCTAGTGTAGACAAGAATGTTTGTAAGGTTGAAGATACATCAGGCCTGATTATATGCAAATGGATTTTTCAACTTGTTTTTTAGAAGAAAAAAAAGTTGCTTAAAGAAAAAAAATGCATTATAATATGCATTATAATATGCATATACTTAATGCAAAAAATGCATAACAATTATGTTCTGAACGATTGGCCAGAACCAAGACTGTCTCATACTTACTGCATAAAAACACGAAGCAGGCTTAAAAGATGGTCTCGTGTCTACTTTCATTTCAGTCTTGTGAACAAAGTTAATTATTTTCTTTAGTGATGTCACTAGCAGTATGTTTTTACAATGTTCTAAAGGGTTAAGAAAAATTTCTCATAAGAATAAAAATATATTTTCTAAAACTAATTAGTCATATTAGTGCTATATTCATATGGAAAATGTCCATGCCAATGGGTTAATTATAATTTTTATTGTGCTAGAAAATAGTTTAATGTTACAAGTTTTCAAAATAAACCTGGATTGGTATATAAATTTTGATTTTAATATCAATAGTTGATTGTTCAAACAAGGGGTATATAGTTGAACTTTGTTGTTGAGATAATCCAATTCATGTGAAAAAATGATTTTCTTTAAGAGGATTATGAAATTTGATAAATGGAGCCTTCCATTCTGAATCTTAATTGTCTGCTATCATGTGAGCTATTAACCTTTAGACATCAATGCATCAAAACTCATTTCATTCGTAGAAATTGGCAAATACTGTTTCATTTCCACCCCTTCTACAAAAGACTGCCAGCCACTTCCACTCTGAGCTCTTCATGTGGTCAGCAATTATCCTTGTACCCTCTCCCCAACTCAGATGAAGCAACTGATGCTTTGTCCTAATCTTAGTATTACAGAAAGATGGGGAGGGTGGATCTATGAAAAGTTGTGACATGCCACATGCTGACCCCTTGGCTTCCCACTGTGCAACAAAAGCAATTAGCTGCCACTGATGGGGGTAGGAAAACTGGTACATATGCTGTACCAGCCATAATGCAAAAGTTAATGGAAAAGCCAGAAAGCAAAGATCAGCTTCATGTCGAAAGTCATGACATATAATGCTCAAAATTAGCATGTCATATTTCGAAAAGTATATAAGGAAATGACATGATGAAACAATGTGGGATACATGTAAATTTTGAATTGCAGAATTAAATGCAAGTGCATTAATCAGCCAATCACTAGCATATGAATTAAGTTTGCTATAAAGGAGCACATGGCTGCACTCTCCACTCATTTCCATTCCACCAATTGTTACCAAGTAAATGCGAGACTGGCATTTATTTGGGTAGAAATTTTATTTCATCATGTCACAAAGATTACTTATGGATGATTGTTTATGGTGGAAAGCAATAGGATAGGATAGAATTGGGTAAATCCCATACTGGGTATCCAGAGTTTTAAATGTACTATAAACTGCTCTCTTAAGACTGGACACAATGTCAAGAAACAGAAAAGGTTAATCAAAGATCTAAATAAAGTTATCCAGAGCAGCAATTGCTCAGTACAGTATCAGCTTTTAACTACAAGAGACATAAGGAAATGACATCTAGGCAACTGGCTTATGAGCTGTCAGCAGAAATAAGGACAATGGTTTTTAAGACATAATGTGTACAGGAAACTACAAGAATGAAGTATGCATGTACAAGATTAATGGTTTGTGTCACCCTTACTTCCTTCAAAAGAAGACCTTATTTAACATGGTACAGACAACACTGACATGACTTTACACAGAACTTGCATCTTTTATGCAAGCACTCTGACTTCTCAGTAATAGAAAGATGAGATTCTTGAACCCTATATGAGACTTTTCAGGAGTTCTCTCAGCCCTGATTTCATCTTTATGGGTGATAATGCCTGTCCCCATAGGACCTATGTGGTCAATGATTTCCTGGAAAGTAAAGATATTTATATGGTTGAGTGGCCTGAGAGATCTCAAATCTGAATCCATTTGAGAATGTCTGTGACACCCTGGAAGGTGAACTATAGGATGCCAGTCTATTCCCAGAAACCACCATGAACTCAAATCTGTTTTTGTGAATGAGTAGTCTTTACTGCTACAAAACCTCATCAACAGCCTGATCAATAGTATGAGAATGTGTTGTATTGCTGTTGGGGGTGTCATGACTTATTAACATCTGCTACCCCCTATTTCTAGCACCTATATTATGAGAACTCATACTCTCATTTGTAGCACTCATTCATATTACACAATTTCATCATTATCCCACTTGTCATATCACTCAGTCACTTTTTTATAAAACATATAATTGTATTTGCTAAAAACCATTTTGAGTTATATGTATACTTTTGTCCATCATCCTTTAATTTTGAGCATCAGTGTATTATCGTTGAAATCTATTTATTTTATAATTATTCCAGGGCTATTTCATGTGCTACTTGGGATGAGCCATCACTGGGTTGAACATATTTAAGGCATCGATTATTGCAAAAAAATATTATTTTTTTAATTCATATAATCTTTTTCTAATTACCATAATGGCTTCAAACATGGATGTGCTAGAATATCAACTATTTATATCAAGAAAGGTATCTTTCTTTTTCTGGAGTTGTTAAATATATTGAATTCGTGATTAAAAATTCTGTTGAAAATTTGCATATATATTTTGTTGGGAGAGAACAGAGGAGATTATAATTAGAATTTTTTTTCCTCCTTGAATATATTAGCCATTTTTTACTTTAAAACAAGTGGTTTTGATGTCAGATTAGATTTATGGATTCTTATTTATCTAAAAATATTTGGAGAGACCTATGTTATTTGAGTAGAAAACTAAATTCACAGCTCCCTAACTTTGGAAATAAAAATAATTGCTAGAAAAATTGAATACTTGTTGAAAAATAAAACTTTATTTTTTATTGTAAAATATTGGTATAAATGTGTGTGTGTGCACTGCCTAAATTAAAAAAAAATTAAGAGAATTATCACATTATTCCAGTAGAAAGCCAAATTTGATACCCTGTAACTTCTTAAATAAGCTTTTTATGATAAAATGTGAAAAAAAAAACTATAATTAAAAATAAATACCAATAAAATAGTCTGAGAGGAGCCTGTCTGTTTATATGCCATAGTAAAAGATCTGTGAAGATGGCAGGAGCTCAGCAGAAAAACAACACAAACAGCCATCCCTTACCTGGGGCTCGAACCCAGGTCCCCTAGATCAAAGATCTACATCAGTTGTATCTAAATGCTAAATTTCAAAAATATTCAATTAATATTAAAAAATTATCTGACTTTAATAAATATTAAAAAAGGTTATGAAAGGCAAAATATTTTACAGCATTCCTGAGTAACCAAAATTGATGAATATTGAAAAGATTATTTACACACACTTTCAAAATATACACTTATTAAATAATTTGTAATAAATTAATATTTGTGAAAAAAGTTTTGCCGACATAGGGACTTGAACCCACATCTCTCTAGAAACATGCCAGAGTATTTTACTGGTTGAACTAATGCCAACTTTGGATTTTTTCCACTATGTAAGATTTTAAATTTGTCCTGAGATATCAGCACCTACAGTTGGTGCCATATATCAGGATGAGTAGTGCCAACTGTAGGCACCGATATCTCAGGACAAGTTTAAAGTCTTACATAGAGGAAAAAAAGACAGAGTCTGCATTAGTTCAACCAGTAGAATATTCTGGCATGTTTCTGGAGAAATGTGGGTTCAAGTCCCATATGTCGACGAAATTTTTTCCCCAAAATATTTATTGATTGATAGACTTAAAAAGTCAAAGGCAACACTGTGATTGTCACTCATGCTTAACACTTTGACTGCCGCAATGTTAAAATTTTTTTGAGTCCTTGTGCCACATCTTTTTTTTTTGTTAAATCAATTAAAATTGGTCTTAAATTGCTATATAATATAAGTTTATATAATTTTTATAAATTTCTTGCTTAAAAACAAACTGAAAGTGTGAATCACATGTGCTTCACATGCCCTGAACTACAAATTTGTATGTGAAGCAAAACAAGTGGTTTTGATGTCAGATTTGAGTAGAAAACTAAATTCACAGCTCCCTAACTTTGGAAATAAAAATAATTGCTGGAAAAATTTAATACTTGTTGAAAAAATAAAAATAATTGCTGAAAAAAAATTTTTAATACTTGTTGATTTGCTCCTGGGGCTGCGTGAACCACTTGGATGATTCACGCAGCCCCAGGAGCAAATTAAGTGTGAATCATATATGATTCATACAGCAGTCAAAGTGTTAAATTTTTAATAACACTTATGTTTTAATTGACCTGGGAGTAGTCATGCATTGGTCTTTTAGCTTAATGAATTTCGAAGTATCACGAAATCCTTGGGGTTCTACAAAAACTTCATAAGATGTCATGAGGAACTGAGAAAAACTCAATGATTCAACACTTGTCCAATTTCTATACAACAATTAGGGAATATTTCAAACTGCAACAGAAATGTTAGATTTTCTTTTCAATCATTTTGTTGCATCTGGGAATGTGTCATTTACCACCAAAAGAAAAATGCAATTATTTGATACTTTTTTTTAGATTTCTTTTGAGAGAATTTTTAATTTATATAAGAGTATAAATCTTGTTACTGTCTACTCTCTTTTTATTGTGGTTTCAGTTATAAGATATAAATAGAAGAGCACCCAAAAAATATCAATTTGAAGAATTTCGGGAGAAAGGGAAAAAAATAATTCAGGAGACAAGTGATTAAATATAAAGTGTTCTAGGAGATAAAAAAAAAAAAACAGATTTTTAGGTTGTTAATAAGGGTTGCAATGCTTCAGAAACCTGTAGCGATAGGCAGGGAAAAAATGGATCACAAAAATTTAAGTGTTTATAGGCACTTCAGATGTTGTTACTTGAAATGGGAAATACATGATATAAATACTTGTACTTGATTTTCAAAGTTCTGTGTTCCAGTATTTGATAATTCAGTGAATTTAAAGGATTTGGTTTTATCAAGTATTCAGATATAGACTTCAAATATTATAGTGTAGTTCTTTGTCCTACTGTGGCTATCACATACCAAAAGTAAATAGAAAACTTCACAAAACCATGCACACAAATCAGTATAGTACGTACTACTGTAAATTTATATAATTTTTTTATGAGAAACAGTGATGCACCCAGGATTTTGTGTTCAGGGGAGGAATTCAATACTACTATTGTAAATATGTTTCCAAGTTTTTGATGATACGATGCAACATGCCACTCTCAGATGTTTTTGTAAGACTTGGTTATTCAAACAATTATTTTTAATGTTATTTATAATATGTAATTATAATATATTTAATAATTTTATATACCATAGGTACTAAATTACAAATTGATTTCGATTATAAATCAGTCCCTGGTTTTGGGCCTTGGGAAGCCAGAAAATGTATTGACCCATGTTTAAAATTGATATTGAAAAATTTGCTTTGAGGACATAGCCCAAAGTTGCCTGATTTTGTATATTTCGCTATAACAAAATGGGTGAACTGTGCAAAACTATCCGATCCAAAACCTTTTACATAGTAAATGAATGGAATATTTACACAGTTAACCTTCGTTTAACATGGATTGCTATAATACAGTGTCACATCCCTTTTCTTTTTAGCCCTTTCACTGCACAAGGAATACATGAATTTGTTACAGGAGCATGATGATGACTTTTCACAAGTAGATGACTTAAAACGAGATTGTGGCCAATTAATGGAATGTTAAGAAAACAAATATTACACACAAAACAGAGGCAAACAATGTTATATTCTTTCCTTATTCAAAAATAAATTGTAAAATTAACTAATCGATCATATATGTACATATTTATGTAATTGTTTGTTACTTTTTAATAAAAAATGTGAATTATAATTATTTTTGTTGGAATAAAACATCCATTATAATAGAAAGAAAAAAGATCAATAAGATATGCAAAAAACTAGCAAATAAAAAAATCCCCCCCCCCCATTTAATACAGGTCTCCCCGAATCTGCATTAAATGGGGGTTATCTGTATTAATGTATTTTGTAAAATAAAAGACCTGTTTATCACTTACTTTATGTTAAATGATTAGGCAACTGTTCGATTTAAAACTTTTTAAGATTTTTTTAACAAATTTTGCTCTATATGTTTAAACTGACATGACTCCATGATATGGAGCCCATATATTTTTGGACCATATATTTGACCCGTATATTTTTTTGGAAAAGTCCAAAATTTCTAAGTTATACTCAAGTATCTATAGTAATAATAAATATAATTATTATATATGTTAATAATTATAATTATTTTTAATTTGAGCAATTTTTTTAACTTTAGGGTTCATTTTTCTTATTTTATTTGAATATATTTTTTTCTTGGGTGCTGGGGACATGCCACCCTCCATGTGCACCACTGCATTTAAAAATGAAAACTACTTTTTTTAATCAGTATTAACAATAACCTTAAAGCCAAAGCAAATTTTGCAATTCTTATTACATCAGTTTTTAATTTTATCAGGAACTTAAGTTTTGATTCTCATCATAATGTATGCATTGTTCATCACTGAATTGCCCATACCTAGAAGGAATGATTAGATTGACCTGATAATTTGCATGCAGAGCTGTGATGTTTATGGACATAAGAAATTTGCATGTCAAGCCAATCATAGTAGAATGTTAACATGTTTAGTACCACACTGACATAGGAATCTGAAGGTTATAAAAATGGGGGTCAGTGGGAAAGCAAAATGGTGATGTTATGTACAGCTGATGAATTTGAAAGAGGTCAGATCATTGGACTGTCAGAAACTTGATGGTCAACACACCAAATTGCCATTTGTGATGATCATGATGCCCAAATTGTTTAACATGTTAGTAACAATGGGTATAGGAAGTTACCCAAATACATCACTCAAGGCTCTGGTGAAATCATAACATCCAAATGGGAGGATCAACCGATCTCCCAGTTCAGAACAGGAGACAGATCTGTCACAAGCCACCAGATATTCAACATTATCTGTGCCTGTACATTGAAACCATTCTGTGAAGTGCTTCTGCCCTTTCTATGCTCCATTCCAAATGCTATTTTTCAGCAGGACAATGTCTGCTGACATATGGCTTTAGGTCCTGACAGTGCCCATGTGATGTGGATATGTTTCCTTGGTCTGCACATTCCCCAGATCTGTCTGTCACCCATCAAACATTTGGAATATGATAGGCATTCACTGACCACCTCTCAGCCACCCACCCTAATAACATCATTGCCCAACTCAAGGCAGGGATGCATGAAACATGGCTCATTTTTCACTAGGATAACATTTGCTACCCTTGTGACTCACTACTGCAGTATTTGCTTATATCACTGTGCATGGAGTCACACTTCTTATTGAATTACACTGTATTTTCATAAGTTAATACTGCCAATTTCATATACAAATATAATAATTTCTTGTCTGCATTGCTATCTATCACCACTTATTTTGAGCTCAAAGTGAGCATTCCTTGTAGGTGAGGTAATTTCAGTGATGAGCAGTGTATTTGGAACATCTCATCATTATTTTCAGTGTTCAAGAAAAGTTGTTTTTAAATAATTGTTAACTCAAACAGAAAGGCAAGCTACTATTTTTCTCTTTTCATACTTTTTGAAATGATAACCAATGAGTGAGAATAATTATCTTTGAGATTTTTTTTCTTATGAGTTAAATATTCCTATAATTGGGCACATGTCTTTACATATTCATCTTGTTTTTTCTGTATTTAATAGCATAATCTGTTTGGCACATTTTTTTTATTGTGTACCTTTCTAAATATGATAATTGCTTTGACAGTGTTGTAGGGTTATAAACTATCTTGATTTTCAGTGAACACTTTTCAAGAATTTCACCAAACAGATGTATAAAGTACATCTGTTAAACTTCAGTTGTTTATTCGATGTTAACTCAGTATGTGTATTTTAATATCTTTTTTTTAGCCATTTTTATAAAGGATTGCAATATGAAAATACATTTCATTTTCTGAGATTAGCAAAAAGATTATTTAATTATAGTTGTGCCTTTGGGCAACATATATCAATGTAAAATAAAATGCTGTCTTTATCATTTTTCTCCTAAGAATATAGGAATTTGAAAGTTGTAAGATTATTTTTCTCAAATGTTTTTATTTCTTATTAAAAATGTGAACAAATATCTATTATAGCTGTAACAGTGCAATACTAACTTTGAAAATTTTTATCAAATTTTTAGTGAAGTTACTTATGACTTTAGAAAATCATATAGGCTGTATATAATAATAATTCCATGATTATTGTCTGATTTAGTAAATATTATAATCAACATTATACTTTGTTTAACTCTTACCATGCCAGGCTTTTTTTCAACTGTGTTCAGGAAAAAAAAGTGAACTTTAGAACTTTTTTTTGCCAAGTAACTACTGAAAGGAATTATGGTATATTGTATGCCAAATTAATCAGCATTTACTTCCAGATTTTCTGAAAATAAAATATTTAACAAATAAAGATGACTAGATGAAAAAAAGATGACTGTGATAAAGATGTTGATCCTAAGAATTTTACTAGAGCTATTATTGTCCCAATTTTTAAAAAAGATGATCACAATTCTTATGATAATTATAGGGGAATTAGTTTACTTTCTGTTCCAGATAAAGTTCTTTGCATGATTATACTTAATAGAATTAAGAATTTGGTTGATGGGAAACTTTGTGATGAACAGTATGGATTTAGAAGTGGTTAGGGGATATATTGATCAAATATTTTCATTTAAACAGATTCTTGAGAAATGTTTAGAGTTTTGGAAACCTGTGGTTACTAGCTTTATAGATTTCAAAAAGACTTGACTCTGTTGATCAACATAATTTGTGGTTTATTTTTAGATCATATGGAATACCTGATAGGTTATTTAGTGTAATGAAAGCTCTCTATAATAACACTGAATTGTGTGTGAGAGTTGGCATGACTTGCAGCAATTGGTTTAGCATTGCTAGTGGAGTTAGACAAGGATGCATTTTGTCCCCTTTTCTGTTTTGTTTGGTTATTGATTATGTTATGTGAAATTCTTTGCAAGATAAAGATTTTGGCCTTAAATGATTTGCAGATTTCAAAATTTCTGATTTAGATTATGCAGATGATTTGGCCCTTTTGGCAAATGATGTTGATGAGATGAACTCTTTCATAGGGCTGTTGGTGAGACTGATAATAGAGTAGGTTTGGTGATAAACAGAGAAAAAACTAAAGTGATGAAAATTGGTCAGGCAGATAGTGTTTCAGTTGCTTTGAATGGGTGCATTCTAGAGCAAGTGTCTTAGTTTAATTACCTTGGGAGATATGTAACAGATACTGGTGATGTGCGGCATGAGATAAATAGAAGAATAGGATTGCCACTGGAACTTTTAAGAATATGGAGAGTGGAAAAATAGGCGTTTATACCTAAAGACTAAAATTAGGCTGTATAATAGTTTGGTTCTTTCTAAGGTTAGTTATGATAGCATAATATGGACTTTTTGTGAGCAGGATGATAAGATACTTGATGTCTTTGATTCTAGATGCTTGCTCAGTATCTTGGGCATTAGGTGGTTTGCTTTGTAAGTAATGATGAGGTTAGAAGAAGGAGTCATCAACCTACTTTGAGCAGCATATTGTGCAGAGAGAGACTGTGTTAGTTTGACATGTTACCCATATGCACAGCTGCAGATTGGCAAAGTGGATTATGAACAGTGTACCTAAGGGTATCAGAAAAAGAAGGAGACCTAGGATATGATGGGCAGACAATGTCAAACAAGACCTTGCTAGAGTGGCCAAAAGCAACAGCTGTAGCTCAGAACAGACATGTCTGGAGAGGAAAATTACACAGTCTGGTTGGACCTCCATAGCCATGACTGCATGAGGATTTTGTATGTATTTATAGAGACATGTAGTAAAAAAATGCACCTGGCAATGCAAGTTAAAATTTATATAAAAAAAAAACTAGTAGACAAATAATTTTAATGCATATGGAATAAAAAAGCTATTTATTTCTGAATGGAAAAAAAAATTATTTCAAACAAGAGAATTACTCTTAGAATTTTTTTCTCAGTGCCATACTTTATCCAGTCAACTTTAGAATTTTTTTTAAAAAATAACAAATGGACAGAAATAAGTCTTTATATACTGAAAGAAAAAAAACATTAAATTGGGATTTAATCTTACTTCATTTTATGGAGAAACAGACGGTAGAATGTTGACAAAATAACTCAACTTGCTGGAGTTCTCAGCCAGCTAGTGGGGGACTGTTCTGAAGATAGAATAGCATCTATGGCAAAGGTATCATATGAGCTGTGCTAATAGCAGTTTGAGCAAGAAAATGGGCTTTTTATTTTCTGAAACATCAAGTTGAGGAACAAATTGAAAAAATTAGCACTTCTTTAGAGCTGTGAAATGTTTATGTTACATATATATAGAAATAAAATAAAGCTTCAATATGTTTTTATTTTATGGCTCATGGCCATATATTCAGGCTTTGTGAACCTGATTCTATAGGTCATTGCATGATAAGGGTTAATGTCAACTTCTGGAACAAAATTGATGAGTGGATCACTATCAACAATTGTATCTGAAGTAAGTAACCATCTTGGATAAAATAATAAAATTGTGATGATAACACACTGACTATGAAAGATTTCTGTGAAGTTTAAAATAAGTATGTCTACTTTAGCTGACTAAAAGCTTCATTAATCATTAGTTTTTGGGTATTAGCTATTTTTAGGTTAGTTATTTTGTTGAAAGATAAATACTAAAAGCTCCTTTTAAACTAACTCTTTAAAAAGTAATATTATATTTATTTTTTTATTTGGTTTTTCAAAAGTAGACAACAAAAGAGACTGTGAAACATAAAAAGAGAGAAAAAAAATGTTTTTATACCAGTGGTGGACAGCCACAAGCCACATCTAGCATATCCACAAGCCACATCTAGCATATCAAATAATTCTATCTGGTGCACCATTTTGTCTGGAATAGGGAAAATTATAGATGTTCAATCAAAGAAAGGATTTTTAAATATATAATTTATTTATTATATTTAATAAATTTCTGCTTAATGATTTATTTAACTTATTTTTATACCCAATAAAATAGCCAATTACATCTTTATTTGCTGCATGTAGAAAGCAATTTATTTCAAGCATCAGTAAGTTCTAAATGAACAGCTTTTTAAAATAAACATGTTCAACTTTCAAATATTGCTTTGAAGTTATTAATGAACACAAATAGCTTGTGTTATATACTAAAAGAATGAACATTTAATTCTCGACAATGAAATCTAAAAGGATCCAAAGAAATAAATTAGTAAGCATAAAACACGTTTCATGCCAATTTGTATGAATTTTTGAGAAATGAAAATCAACTGACACTTTAAGGGACATTCAGACATTAAGGGGCACATAAAACACATATCTACATTAATGTGTAGTCATGGCAGCAAAAAAGACCCCCCCCCCCTGGTTCAGACTATTCTGTCTGTAGTAGTTTTTTAGCTTCCATTAAATGTCTACCGCATTTGCAAAAAAAAGGTGAAAGTAAAATTTCATATTTTGTCTAACTAGCAATTACTTTTGGCACTATTTTTTGCTCTTCTAGCAGCACATTTAGAAACTATTAGTAGCAATGGCAGGGTGATTAGATTATAGATAATAATTTTTGAACAGGAAATCATCTGTTTGGGTCAGCTTAGTCCTTCCTTCAGGCTGAATTTTTATACCAAACTAAATGAGACAGGGTTTGGCTTAGTCAGTAGTGTACTAGGCTCATGATCTGTAGTTCCGTGCTTCAAGACCCAACTGTGCCGCATTGAGATTTATCTCCACTAACCCTCGCCCTTTCCTAGGTAAGAAAGGGAACATTGATGGGTTGGAAATACCATCATCCTTTGGATCAGACTCTAAACATGGCCCTGTATACAGGTTGGATGGTTTAACCTCTGAGTGGCACTTTTCTGTACAAAGTGCGCTAAATGGCCCAATCACGAGGGCTAAGAGAAGTTGGGGAAGGGACCCTATAAACAGCTCTTAGGAGACAGTAGCCTCCCATCAAGGCCATCGAGCATGTTCTTTAATGTTCACAGGTATGGTACACAGGGCCACGGCTTAACATCCCATCTGACAGAAAGCAGCCTGGACTGAGGGTAGAGTGGGGATTTAGTGGACATAAATCTCAACTTTTGCTTAGGTAATACTCAAACCTGGGAACTACAGATTACAAGCCTGATGTACTACCGACTGAGCCAACCCTCACTCCTCTGTGTGTAGGAGAGCTATAACTTGTGCACAATAAAGAACATGCTGGCCTTGATGGGAGGTTTCCCTCTGTCTATTTATAGCTGCCCAGTGGGTCTCCTTACCCAGCCTTTTCTGAGCCTTGTGACCTGGCCGTTTAGCCCATTACATACAAATCATGCTGCTCAGAGGTGAAACAAGCCAAAAATAATAGATATTTCTATGAAAATATTAGAAAATAATAGATATCCACATGTTTTTCATGACAGTTTGCTGCTTTTTACTATTTATTTTGCATATGTTCAAAAGCTATGATACAAATAAATATTGCCAGCTAATTTGTTTCAAACAGTGTAAATTGACTGGAATTAGGCCATTTATTTGTATTTTTTTGTTGTACCTGCATTTAAATTTTAAGAATTCTTTAAATGTTAAAGAAAGCAAATGAAAAAATATTAAAAAGAAATTGAAAAATAGATATGTTCCTATATTTATACTAATGCTAGCTAGTATTGCCATTCTATTTTTATGAAGATATTCAAATCCGTACACAGATTGTTCTTGCTTGTATGAAATCTGGTTTTTTGCACATAGTTCTATAGTAAATATGGAATCATGTTCAGTCTCTGAATTTTACATGAATAATAGTGTTTGGTCCATGCAGAGCTAGTTTCATAGAGAGAGAGGTGTCTCTAGTGAGAGGTTCTCTCTTAAAAGGATATATAATATTACTGTTAAACAGGAACCAGATGCAAAATTAGTAATTTACAGATATTTCTCTCATTTTGTTTTTGTTACAATATGCTAATTGTATATTATTAATATGTATCATAAAGCTGAAAAACATTCATAGATATTTTTTTTGCTTATGTATTACAGTGGTTCTCAGCAGGCAGTGCCACATATGTGGAAAAATTCTGTCCAGAAAAGCAGCTTTGAAGCTGCACTTGGAAGGTCATGAAGGCATAAGAAGGTTGTATCAATGTAACACATGTGGCCAAGAATTTGCATGGCAGACAAGTCTTCTGAGACATATGAGGCAGCAAGATTGCTTTAAATAAAATAAAGGTATTCAACACATTATTGAAATGAAATGTAAAGTTCAATTAAAACACCACACAATATACTGAAAAATGCATAACACCAGGGATTACATTGGTACTTGAACACACATCACAAAGACATGTGAGTACTTTATATATTAATTTTTTCTTGTTCTTTGATTTTAAAGCATTATCAAAATTAGTCTGTCTAAAAATCTGTTCTTCCTGAAATAATGTGTAATGAACATTTAAGTTTGCAAGAAACTTATTAAGCTAGGTTACCTTGAAAGAAAAATAACAATATGCTTGTCAGTAGAGACATGATTGGGATGATATGGTGCCAACAATATACTGGTCAAATGCATGTTGTACTTTGTGCATGTTAGAGCAAGCACATAATGTTTAGGATGATATTAAGATGTTTTGTGACATCCCATGTGTCAGTTTTGAATAATTGAATTGCAATTTATATAACAGTAATGGATCCATTTTTAAAAATTTTCTAACTGGAAGATATTAACTGGTATATATATGGTTGGAGTATTAAATTATATTTTGAATATACAGTAAACCAGTCATATATTCAAGGGGTCCCCCCCCCCCAACTTAAGTCTTTGGAAAATTATGAAAGCTTTTTGCATATGCAGTTCAAGAGTTTAGGAAAAATAGCATGATAACTGAAAGTGAATAAAAAGATACTAAAACATTTGTAATTTGTCCAAGTATGGAAAATTGGGCAAGGCCTACCCTTATTTTTAATCTGCAACCATTGTTTTCAAAAAGACAATTACCTTTTATCTGTAAAAGAAGTCTCTTTTACATTAACTACTTTGAATTTATATATTCCATAAATAGGCTCCCCCACCCACACACATACACACACACAACACAAATATCTTGACTGCTCTACTATTTATGGTGTGCCAAGATTTTTTTCAAGTCTATTGAAAAAGAAATCTTCAGCACTCCTCCTGAAAAAAAAAAAACTGTAAACGCACTTGGAGTTAACCTTTGCCAATTATGGATTTTATCACATGCACTTAAATGAATGTAACACTTATTTTTCCAATAGAGAAAATTTTGATTATTTGGAGTTTTAAATCCCACATCTAGTTGGACTACACATAACACAGAATAATACTTTACATTCAAGCATTCATAACATGGCAAGAAAGTAAAACATAGTCATATGCACATGCATCCCCCCCCCCCAAAAAAAAAAAGCATTTTGAATAACATTTGAATTAATATTAAGAATGATTTTCAAAAATAACTGACAATAGGTTTTTGCCATAGACCATTAAAAACACCTGTTCTTCCCCAAGCAAACTTCTGAATTCTCCACTGGCCATGATTTGGAGGATATATCATCCCACCCCCATACAGACTGATTCTGCTGGTGGTATGATACACAAGCTCGTCATTTTGGCATGTGGTAGTTTAGCATCACTGCCTTTAATTGACCATAGCACCTGTGATGTTTTGCTTTGCTTTTGGGTTTGCCTTTTATCATGTTTGTTCTGGCTCACATGATGAATTCTATAGAAATCTGTCTATTGCTTCCAGGTGGGATACTTTAATTTTCATAGAGTATGCTACATATGAATCAAAAGATTGTATAAAAAAATGTATTAATACACACTTTTTCCACTGAATATTCCTATATAATGGAATTATAGGTATTTCCATTATAAATGCCTATATTAGCACAGAAGTTATTTAAGCTGTTCCTATGGTAATGATTTCAAGATAAACATAAACACATCAGGAAAAATTGTAATGTCCTGTAGAATATAAATATGATAAGAAAGAAACATGATGTATATAATTTACAGAAGAATACATCATTCCTTGAAAGGAATAATGTATTTACTATACTTTCACAATATTAGCCAATTATCGTGATTTTGGATATATTAACATCCATCATGAGATTGAAGGTTGTATTATGAAGAGTACACAAGAAATCTTTTAATTTAAATTACAAGAGCAATATAATGTGTGCAGGACTTGACAGTAAGATGCACGTTTTTAATACTCATTGTTATTTTAATGATTCTGGCATAATTTGATGGATATTAATTGAACATATAAAACTTGATTTAATTATCATCATCGTGATTTTTAAATAAAATTATTGTGGAAATTGCTGTGTTAAAAGTCTCCATGCTGTATGAATCTCCATCCCTATACCAATTACTGATGAAGTAGCCTGTTGGAAGCACGTACAAATCTGTATGGCTACCTAAAGATATATCTCCCCAAACTATGACCCTACCACCACTGCTGTTGATGTTATTATTATGTTCACGTATATTTGTATAATGATAATCTTTCAACGTTACTTCACCTAATTCAATATTTAAACAAAAATATATTGAAAACTTAATAATGTATCTTAATAGCAGATATTGTTATAATAATAATATTCCTAATATTCTTGCAGTATGGAGAATTTTATTACAGCAATTTTCACAATATATTTTAAAAAACAAGATGATGATAATTAAATCAAATTATATATTTTCAATTAATATCTGTCAGATCTTATTAAAATCATTATAATAACAACAGTGAAATAACGAGTATTAAAAACAGGCATCTAAAATATATCTCATTTACTGTTATAATACAAGTCTTGCACACATATTGTTCTTGTATATTTTATTTTGAAAGATTTCCTTTGTAACCTTCATAAAATAACCTTCAATCTGATGATAATTTATTAACAGATATTAATATATCCAAAATCACAATAAGTAGTGTTGTGAAAGATAGTAAGTTATTGCAATTAGTTTTTACCATCGATTTTATATGTTCAAGGAGTGATGTATTCTTCCATAAACTTTATAGCATCATGAAATGAATTTATCATATCCAGGGCCAGATCTTTCAGAATGCTAGTAAGGGTAATACAGGCAAAAAATTGTAAAACTTTTTTTTATAATTCATACATTTTTCAATAAATTTTTTAAAAATCTCTAAAACATAGGGGGAAATACTGCAATGGAAATCCAGTTTCTTGCTCCCCCCCCCACCTTTACATTTTTCCAGCTCGATTAGGTTTCTTGACACCCTCCTTCCTTTTATGTTTTAGTAGATTTGGGCCTGATCATATCCATATTCCAAAGCACCATATGATTTTTTCCTGATGTGTTTATCTTGAAGACATCATTAGTATATGAACAGTTGAAACAACATCTGTGCTAATATCAGTGAAAAAAAAAAGCGTCTAGTTATATACTTTTAATATTGGACAATGAGCTATGATATTTATTTAGGTGTATATGATACTGTTCATAAGAGTAACAACTGAAAATTGGAATAATACTTTTAATTCCCAAAATTATACATAAATCCTGTAATACAAACATGTAAAAAGATGAAGGTCAACTGAGATAACCCAAGTGCTTCAGTATGAGTTGCTTACCAGACCTCACAGTGATGACCTCTACTTACTGCAGACCTCACGGTGATGTCCCATCCTGTTGATAAGACTGCCCAGCAGCTCTGTGGGCAGTAATCTCTATTGCTCCTCCAAAGCCCATCAGATCTCCAGGAGGCTGGCAGGAGCATGATTCAGGGGATAACCCATCTCCTGAGAGCATCCCATGCATATTCTATTAGATTTAGTTCAAGAGACCTTTCTGTAGGAGGAAGGTCTATTGCACCTGCATATGGTCACACAAAGGGGCCAAAATTACATGCCTGTACCTGTGATCAATGGCATAGTCTGGTGGAAACACATACAGATCTATGCATTGATGCAAAGATATCTCTCCCCAAATCATAACACTACCACCACGGTTGGTGTCCTGTACATGAATATTTGTTGTATAATAACATATTTATAGATTGGCGAATAAAGTTATGAACAGTGTGCCTAAAGGCCTCAGAAAGAAGGGGAGACCTAGGATGCAGTGTGCAGACAATGTCAAACAGGACCTTGTTAGAATTGGTGTGCAATGGCCAGATGCAGTAGATGTAGCTCAGGATAGACTTGCTTGGAGAACTAAATTGCACGGTCTGGTTGGACCTCCGTAGCCCATGGCTGCTTGAGGAGGAGGAGGAGGATGCTTCTGGGCCAGTTGACATGACGTCTACCACACTTTAGATGGTCCCTACTGTGGTATCGGGTTAGCAACATGCACACAACTGGCCATGTAGCTTATAGATGCACTTCATGAAGTCTTTATCACAGTTGTAGCTAATATTGCTGTTTCACTCACTGCTGTGCTGTCTGATTGTAGTTGACATCCTACTCTTCTAGACACAAAAACACCAGACAGTAGGCCTCCTTTGGGGTTGTTGCCTGCCATCAACCACTACTGAATCATTTGAATGCACTTTGCCCTTACTGAATTTCTGCCAAAATCTATGCACCACTGAACGACTCACATTAAGCCATCTAGCAACATCTGCTTGACTTTGGCCTGCCTTGAGCCAACCTTTAACTTGCCACCACACTTCTTCTGATAAATGATGTGTGGTAGACATACTTTCTTCGATCTTGACAACTCTGCTTCATTTTTCACAGAATTGGAGAATAGCTTCAAAATGTCCAGTTTTAATGTTTAATTGACGGTGCATAAACACAAAAGAACAAAATTATTGCTGAGAATCGCGTAGCAAATAACACTGAGGGCTGACATTTATTATAGTAATCTTGTTTATTATTACTAGTGCACACTTTTTAGTCTACACTGTTTTTATACTAATCTTTTTACACTTTTTTCACACTTGATATTTTTTTAGATGAAATAAAAATTACAACAATGGAAAATGGATTATATATCTAATATAATATTATAAAAATTTTCGTTTTTTGGGGGCCCTAGGTGCTTCTATTAAAAGTTAAGATTCCTTAACTTGGTAAATAGTAATGCTTAGCTAGCATTATTGCTTAACCTGCCATATTTTAGGTCTAGCATCAGTTCTACTGACTGTTACAAATTGTGATATAATTTTAATTAAAACTGGTTAAAATGGGTTTAAATCAACTCCATCTAATCTTTAATGTTTATTTTGCACTTTTAATCAAGATGGACTCAAAAGTAGTTTTAACTTATTTTCTAAAAAAAGAGCTAATGATTCACTTTGTCATCTGTCTGTCAAAGACATTCAACTTTGGTTTGAGTAGGTTAACAAAGTATTATGATTCACACTTTCTGAATCTCACAAAAATTTTAATTACACCCTCTAATAATGGAAAAAAATTAAAATTTGGAAAAGTTTTAATTAATATTGCAAACAATGTATTTATGCAAGAAATTTAAATTTTGGTGATGGAGTTTGAAGGCTGACAGATAATGTTTTCAATGTTTTAAGAGATAATTTTGAGTGGAATAGGTACTAACGAAATATTATGGTTTTGCATTTTTCAAATCCTCCAATAGTTTTAATTTAATTTTTCACACTTAGTGCCCTTTAATGATGTACATTAGAGGACACTAAGGGTAAAAAATACAAAACTTTAACCACTATTGCAAACAATCTATTTTTGTGTGAAATTTTGGTAGTAGAATGTGATGGTCAAATGATTTATACTCACAGTAATGGTTTCCCACCTCACCCCTAGAGAGGTGCAAAAATGAAACTTTTTTATTTTAAGAAATCAATGAGAATTTTTTTTTATGTTGTAGAAGTGCTAATAAAATAATAATATTTGCATTTTCCCAATAATCCATTAATTCAAATTACCACTTTTAAAGGATACAAAATTCAGAAAATGAAAATCTTTATTCTCTTTCAAAACAAGCATCCCATATTTGCCAGAGAAAATATGTGTTCTAGTTTAAGGTTGCAAAGAGACTTTTTGTCTTTTTTTTCTGATTTGTAAAATTATGGTTGGCAGTTCTCAATTTGAAACAATTCTTTAGGTTCATTAGTGTAACAGTCTTAACATTTGCATAACCACTAGAGTGGTCTATAACTGCCAGGTATCCTGGCAATTATAGTTTTGGGGCGGGGATGGCTCAGTCGGTAGCGCGCCAGGCTCGTAATCTGTAGTTCCCAGGTTCAAGCCCCAGCTGGGTCAGCGTTGAGATTTATCTCCGCGAAATTTCCCCGCCCTGCCCACGGTCAATAGGGGACACCGATGGGCTTGGAAAGGCCGCCAACCGTCGGATGGGACGTTAAGCTGTGGTCGCGTGTGCGGGAGAGCCATACCCTGTGCACGTTAAAGAACACGCTGGATGGCCTTGACGGGAGGCTACCATCTGTCTCCCAACAGCTGTTCCAGTGGGTCCCCTCCCCCAACCTTCTCTGAGCCTTTGGGGTCCTTGTGACCTGGCCATTTAGCCCATGGTGTGCAAAAAAGTGCCGCTCAGAGGTAAAACAACCCAACCCTTAACATTTGCATAAGCATTGTTGCACACTGTTCCTAAATTGGCTTAAAGTACTTTCAAAATTATATACTAAACTATTTGCTTCATTTAGTGTTTTATTACTGTAAAGTTTCCTATATTTTTATTGATATTTTTATTCTAGTGTAAGATTCACTTTATGGCTCTCAGTCCAAATAATGCTCCATATTTTCTGCTGAGTGCTCAAGTTCTTTTAAATGCATTACTTTTGAACTTTTTAAAGCAGTGTTTCTTGAACTTTTTCAGACCAACAAACCTCAAGCAATATATATATTTATGTTGAACCCCTATGAATATTATCTTTAAAAAATGGTAGAAAAACATGGCAACAAACAGAAAAAACAATTTAATAATAATTCAGGGTCTAATATAATATTTTATTTTAATAACAAAATATAATTCTAGATTCATACTATATAACTTTTTCATTACTGTTATTGTACAATAGCTAATTATTATTGCTTTTTCAAGGGCTTCATGAAACACCAAATGAGTTCTCCATGAAACTCTGCTCTTCTGTGGAACACAATTTAAGAAACACTGGTGCTAATAAAATAATAATATTTGCAGCAGAAAATATGGAGCATTATTTGGTCTGTAAATGGTAGCTAGGTAGTCACTGGAAGGAGAGCTCTGCACCAATCCCCTGTGATGATGCATAGAACCGGCCAGGCCTAGCACCTAATGTCCGACCCCGCCTTCTCATGGTGCAGACCGTTAGTACCTTACAAAAGCGATACTCTCTTGTGGAAATGAACGGAAAGGGAGGGCTGCCAGATTAGAGTGGCCTACTGATCTGGACAACTATGGCTACTTTTGGTAGCTAGGTAATCACTGGAAGGAGAGCTATGCACCAATCCCCTGTGATGATGCATAGCACCAGCCAGGCCTAGCACCTAATGTTCGACCCCGCCTTCTCGTGGTGCAGACCGTTAGTACCTTTCAAAAGAGATACTCTCTTGTGGAAGTGAACGGAAGGGGAGGGCTGCCAGATTAGTGTGGCCTACTGATCTGGACAACTATGGCTACTTTTGTTTTTTTCTACCCTGCTGAGGAGTGGTCAACCACACAGGGTCCTGGTGCTGACCATATAAGCCCACTGGACTGGACAGATATATGGCTCGAGCTTGATTATGGATCCTGATTTTGCTGCACTGGTGGGCTTCTGTGGAGGGAAAAATCTTTCGCTGTGTTTTCTGTTTGTTTGTGGGTTGACAGCCCCAAGTGAATAGATTCGCAGGATATGTTTATCAACTGGTGGATAATCCTGAGCAGAGGTCATCGCAGGCACCTGAACTCTTTGCTTCTACTGGCATCGTCAAATTCAACATTGGAGGAAGTCTTCCGGTGTAGATGGCTTCAGCCTTTAGTGGTGGGGGAATGGGTCTTTGCCCCATGTCTGCGATTAGGGGGCTGTTGATATTGTTGGCATTCCCTCTCTCAATAAACATAGTTTCTTTAAACATCCCACTAACCATTTCTCTCCATAGGTAGTTGGAATGTGAGGACTCTGCACAGAGCTTTTTCTCTTGATGTCCTCACACAAGAATTCCACCATTATAATTTAGATATTCTCGGCTTGCAAGAGACCAGATGGACATATAAAGGTCAGATTCTTAAAAATAATCTTAAATTTCTCTTTTCAGGGTGGGAAGATAATAAATATCACCAAGGTGTGGGTCTGTTTCTCAGCAGTGATGCTCTTCTAGGATATGAGTGCATTAATGAAAGGTTTATTACAGCAAAATTTCAGACAAGCATTAAAGACTTGAATGTTATCTGCTGTTATGCCCCCACTGAGGGTGCCGATGAGGATGAGAAGGATAGGTTTTACGGACAACTTCAGGATATTTTGAATTCTGTCAAGAAAGGAGATGTTACCCTTGTTCTAGGTGACTTCAATACAAAAGTTGGTACTGACTCTGATCTTTGGGGAGGGGGATTGGCCCTTTTGGCATTGGTAGCTGCAATGGCAATGGGCAACATCTCCTACAGGTAAGTAAACTCAATGGTTTCAGAATAACTAACACTTATTACAAACACCGTGACATACATAAGTACACATGGGTTTCACCTGATGGGCTGCATAAGAATATGATTGATTATATATTAATTAACAGCAAATGGACTAGTTCTGTTAGGAATACCAGGTCATATAGGGGAGCTGAAATTGGATCTGACCATTATCTTGTTAAAAGTGTCTTGCAACTTAAACTTAAAAGTGTTATGCTAGGTTTAAAAATTTTATCTTTAATACTGAAGCTCTGAAAGACCCAGTTATAGCTAAAGCTTACCACGATAGGTTACTTAGTCATTATGACAGTCATGGTTTGCTTATTACTGAAATTGAGGAAGAATGTGATCATTTTAAACAAGCTTTTTTGGACACTAACAGTACTCTTTTAGGAAAAAAGGAGCAGAAGAGGCAGAATTATCTGAGTGATAAGGCACTTGAGCTTATTTCGGAAAGAAAGAACTTCAATACCCTACTAGTCCTAATAGAAAGCATTACAGAGAGCTTAATAAACGTGTAAAGGATCAGTTAGTTGCTGATAAGAATCTTTGGCTTGATGGCTTGGCTGACAAAGCCAAGGAAGCAGTTAAATAGCACAACAGCAGAGAGCTGTACCAGATAGTTAATGTTTTGTGTGGTAGAAAACGCGAACAGGTATACAGGGATTGAAGGATAAAAAAGGTAAGGTTATAGAAGGTGAGGATTCTGTCATGGCTAGGTGGGCTGAACATTTCAGTGATGTTCTAAACAATGTGGTTTGTTCTACTCCCATTGTTTGCAATAATGATAGATGCATTGATGGCTTTAATGTTGGCCCTATAACACAATCTGAAGTTATTTTGGCTCTTTCTAAACTTAAACTTCATAACTCCCCAGGTGTAGATGAAATTACTTGGAAATGCTTTGAGCTGGGAATGTTTCTGTTACCACTTGGATGACTGAAATTTTAAATATCTTTTATGATAAAGGCATGGTTCCTAAAGATTTTACCAGAGCTATTATTATCCCTATTTTCAAAAGAGGTGATCGCAGTTCTTGTGATAACTATAGGGGTATCAGCCTACTCTCTGTTCCAGGGAAAATTCTTTGCATGATTGTGCCTAATAGAATTAAGAATATGGTTGACATGCAATTGCGTGATGAGCAATGTGGATTCAGAAGTGATAGGGGAAGTGTAGATCAGATATTTTCACTTAGGCAGATTCTTGAGAAATGTTTAGAGTTTCAGAAACCTTTGGTTGCTAGCTTTGTTGATTTCAAAAAGGCTTTCAACTCTGTTGATCGTCATAATTTGTGGTTGATTGTGAGATCATATGGTATACCAGACAAGTTAGTTAACATAATGAAAGCTCTCTATAATAACACTGAATCATGTGTGAGAGTTGGTAAGTCTTGTAGCAATTGGTTTAGCATTACTTCTGGTGTTCGACAAGGGTTCATATTCTCTCCTTTTCTCTTTAGTTTGGTTATTGATTATGTTATGCGAAATTCACTGCAAGGGAAAGATTTTGGCCTTAAATGGTCTGGAGATACGAAAATTTCTGATTTAGATTATGCTGATGGTTTAGCCCTTTTGGCAAATGATGTTGATGAGATGAACTCTTTCATTTGAGCTGTTGATGAGACTGGTAGTAGAGTAGGTTTGGTTATAAACAGAGAGAAAACTAAAGTGATGAAAATTGGTCAGGCAGGCTGTGATTCAGTTAATCTGAAGGGTTGCAATCTTGAACAGGTGTCACAGTTTAATTATCTTGGGAGCTATGTAACAGATACTGGTGATGTGCAGCATGAGATTAACAGATGGATAGCGATTGCTGCCGGGACTTTTAAGAATCTATGTAGAGTGTGGAGAAATAGGCTTATACACCTGAAAACTAAAATTAGACTAATAATAGTTTGGTTCTTTCTAGGGTTAGTTATGGCAGTGAAACTTGGACACTTTGTAAACATGATAACAGGAAACTAGATGCTTTTGATTCTAGATGCTTACGCAGTATCTTGGGTATTAGGTGGTTCAACTTTGTAACTAATGATGAGGTTAGGCAAAGGAGTCTGCAACCTCCTTTAAGCAGCATATTGTGCAGAGAGAGACTCCACTGGTTTGGCCATGTTGTCCATATGGATAATTATAGATTGGCGAATAGGGTTATGAACAGTGTGCCTAAAGGCTTCAGAAATAGGGAGAGACCAAGGATGAGGTGGGCAGACAATGTCAAACAGGACCTTATTAGAATTGGTGTGCAGTGGCCAGATGCAGCAGATGTAGCTCAGGACAGACTTGCTTGGAGAACTAAATTGCACAGTCTGGTTGGACCTCCGTTGCCTATGGCTGCTTGAGGATGATGATGATGGTTTAAAGTACTTATTGCTTATAGCTATTCATTTTAATATTCTGAATGAAGTTGTTTGTATATATTGCTAACTCATTACATCTTTGAGTAGACTACTGATATTGTCATGTGGCTATAAGAGCATGGATGGTTATATCTGTTGTGAAATGTTGTATTTTTTTTTAGTTATTTGTTAATTTTTGCTCATTTGGAAACAAATGAGTTGCTTTTTTCATTTTTCAACTGTCTGTCTGTAAGCATTCAATTTCTTAATTTTTAGAAATAAATTAAAAATTGCTTTTGGGTTAGACTGGTACTAATGAAAATTAGGATTTACATGCCCAAAAACTTCAAGTAGTTTTAATTTCTACCATTAGACAGCACTAAAGAAGCAAAAAGCAAAATTTAAACAAATATTATAAACTATATTTGTTTATTATGCATTTTCTAATGTTATGGCATAGACTCATGCCAAAGGATTAAAATTTTGGTAAAATGCTACCGTTAAGGGGGTTTACATTGTCAGCAGCAATTGGGTCCTTTCCCCCTAAGTGGTGATAAGATGAAACTTTCGATTTTGATAAGATGAAAAATTAATTGGATATGCACTAATGAAATATTAGAATTTGTGTTTTTTTAATCTTCAAATAGTTTTAATTTCAACCATTAGAGGACACTAAAGTTGGAAAATTCAAATTTTTAAAAGCACATTGTAAAAGATTTACTGAAGCTAGAGATTTGTATTTGTTTTAAGAAAAATTAAAAATTCTTTTTTTTTATTGATTAGGTATTAATTAAATATTACAATTTGCATTTTCCAAACTATTCATTAGTCTGAATTCCCACTGTTGTTAGAGGATGCTTAGTTCTTAAAATGACAAACTTCATTCTCTTTGAAGTCGAACATTCCATAGATTCTCTAGAGGTGATATGTTGTTCTTTTATTTAGGTTTATTTCTACATGGCATTACTACCCTAAACATCAAGGACACATACAAGCCCAAGAAGAGCAACATTATTTTGCAGAACTTTATATAATTATTTTTTAATAGTTCTTTGTTATGAAATTGGATGAGAACTTGTCTGCTGGCTAAGTGGTTAATATGTCTTATTGATCAAAGGCTCTTGGGTTTAGACTCATATATGGTATGAATGTTTCTCTTCTGTTTTGGTTTTCTGCTGAGATCTCACCTTCCTCACAGATCTTTTCTGTGGTGTATTATAATAACAGGCTCCTGCTAAAACTCTGCACCTATACTACTGTAGTAATTTATTTATTTTTTATTGGAAGAAACCCACCTTTGCCACTTGCTGGAGGCTTCATTGCTTCAAGCAAGACTATAACTGGCTATCTCTTTCATAGCACTGTGTCAGGGTGAGACTGAGCCATCCCCAACATAGTTGGTTCACTGTATATACAGGGTGTCCCTGAATTCATGGCCCAAACATGAGGGGATGGTAGTACACACCGAACCCACCAATATTCGTCATAGAATATGTGGCCATGAACGCAGTGAGGAATCGGAAATGAAGGACAGACACAGAGGTTTCCAGAATGATATTTATTGGAGATCATTACAACAAATGCTCAAACGTCCGCCCACCAACGTTGATACAGGCGGCACAATGGTGGAGTAGTGATCGGCGTACCTGCTCGTAAACACCGGGCTTGTTGCGCACATCGGCGGTTGCGATGGACAGTCGGGCTACCAGATCCTTTGCAGACTGCACGAGCTCACAGTAGAGTCTTTGTGCCTCTCTACCATTGCCCTTGCCTACACCATACATAAGGTGCATATCAGCTTTCTCTGCATTCATAAACTGCTCCATCTCATGTCTAGTCGACACTGAGATGCTGGGGTTTGGCCGATCCAGTGCTTTTAAGCCATGCCACCTCGTCTGTGCCCCCTACAGGCACAGGGCTGCATTTTCGGTCGCATATTCTATGATGAATATTGGTGGGTTCGGTGTGTACTACTATCCCCTCATGTTTGGGCCATGAATTCAGAGACACCCTGTATATTGTCTCCACTTGTTTAAAAGTTTCTTTATAACCATCCTGTAGTTTTTGAATTGTTTACTTTCGTATGCATTTCAGGTATGATGTATATAGATTTATTATGAGTAATCACCAAATTGTTGGCTGTGAACTAATTAGTTTTATGTGCAATAATAAGTATTTTTCCCCCTATGGCAAAGTCCTTTAAACATTTTATACTTCTGTATCTGCTCTCTGAAACATGCATTTTCATTTAACAAGGCTGAGAAAGGGCAAAATACCTAGTACCAGATGTACCCAAAAAAAAACATGATATGTGTTTTTTCACTTGTTCATGATTTTTTGTTATCTTTACTTATCAGGCCTTATTAGCATAGATATCAGAAGTTTGCTGTATTATAAATCTGGGACTATATATTTTAAAAATAGTTGCCTTGATGTCAATTCTAGTTAAAACCCTGTATATCTACAGGAGGGCACACTAATTAAATGAGCTGCTTAAGTGAATAGAAACAAAAATATTCGGTGGATCTAAGATTTGTTTTTATTTTTTAGAAATATACTTACGAAAAAGAAGAAGAGCAGCAGAACATTTCAGGTGCTCAACATGTATGGCAGCTTGGTCAGTGCAAATTTGAAGTCTTTTTCAGTGTGCTCAGGGACATAACTCAATGGCAATTCTGCTGAAGCTGCTTCAATGCTGTTTTTAAACCCTCAATACTATTTTGTTGTTTTTTACACATAGATGATGCCTTTTATCATACCTCATAAAAAATTATTTGGCCATTAAACATTTTCTGGTACAACCTCCACTTTATTTTCAAATATTGTATACCACTTAACAATCTGAATTCTTTTTCAATAATTAAAGCACAGTTTCTAACCATTATGGAAATATTTAACTAATGTTCAAGAATCCAGTTAAGTTATTTTTCTTGTAAATTTTGTTTGTTACATATAAAAGTTCACCTGTATTCAGTTGCTTAGTGCCCACTCTGTATCTATTGATCACTCATTTTGAGATCACCAAGATTCAAAATATTATGTAATTAATATAGTGGAAATAATAATTAAATATATGGTACTAATCATATTTAATTATCTTGTTTTCTTTATTTTGATGATATTTTCTTTAATGTTTTATTTAAAAGTTTAAATGTTTAGAAATAAAGAAATTTTATTTTCTCTGAGTGGTATTACCTGCTTATCAGAAAAATGAGCTGGCTGTTCTGAAATCAGTAAATTGTGCCCATCATAGAAAACTGCCAAATAATTGAAGCATATCTTATGTGATGAAAGAAGAATGAAAACATGAAATTAAAGTTAAAGAAGGAAAGAAGAAATAAATTCAATCAGTAGAAGCTAATTTTTGACTTCTCAATAAATTTATTTTATCTTTGTATTGCCAAAATTTTAATAATATATGTAATTTTTAATATTATATATTATTTTTACCTGTAAAAACACATTTTTTAAACCAACCTTTCTTAACCTAAGTGATGATGAAAGAATCCCATTCAAATTAAAAAAGTAATAGTCTTAGGTGGAAAAAATTTGTTCTCTATTGTAAAAATAGTTTTAATCAAATTATTTGTTATTGTTATTTCACCTTAAAATAAAAATCACTTTATATTATTATTGTTTAAATATTAATTTAATTATTATGAAGCTAATACTTATTCACATATTGTGTAATCATTAAAACAGATGTAAAAAAAAACTATGGTAAACCAACCAGAGTTAAACTAAATACCACTAGAACTGAGCCATTGGCATGAATACAGTGATTCCCATTCAAATTATGGTTAGATGGTTATGTGTTGTGTGCATATATAACTAATAGTTTTATATATACCAGAAAAGTAAAATAAATTGTATGAAAACTTTTTAAAAAATTTTGAAAAATGTTTTATATGGTACTAGTTTTATGTGAAAACTAAATTTCATTGCATTAGTACATATTCAAATATTGCATTCTGCTGTAGTGTTTTTTTTTTCTTTTTTTCTTCTGTTTCAGTGATTTGTGAAAAATTAGATGAAGATGCTGAAAGCAATTTCCAGTGCTATATCTGTGGAAAGGTTTTATCAAGAAAACAAAGGTTGAAACTACATCTTGAAAGTCATTTGGATGTGCGTCCACTTTACCCTTGTGACTTCTGTGGTTTGGGATTTGCTTGGAAGGATAACCTTTCTCGGCATATTAAACAAAAACATCAAATTACATTGGAATATTTAAACATTTGATTTTTGAAAGTGTAATGTAAATGAAAATGTTTCTGGACAATGCTTAAATTACACATGCCCAATAATGTATACCTATTGAATGTTAATTTATAAAGTAGCATCTGGAGTTTTGTCATATTATGCAATTAAATAAAATCTTTTATTTGCTTTTGATAAAGTTTTATTTCATTCAGTTTGTAAAAACATCAAGTGTCTAATCAAGATACCCTGTTCATATTTCATTAAGATCACAACTCTTGTTTTCTTTTAAGTCTTTAAACTGATTGTTCAACTCAACTTATTAAAATTCTTCAACAATTTATCTCTTTTGTAACCTAATATATAGGTCAGACCTTTAACTGTTCTTGAGTTAAACTTTTCTGAAAGGTCTCCATAGAGACCTTTCAGAAACATCCATTGCCCTTTGCTTAAAAAATATATGTTTTGTACTTATGGTCTTCTTTCTTTGCAATTCACCATGCATTGTTGAGCAACAAATTAAGTTGAAAAGACAAACTCACTTATGCATTATATACATTAAGCAGGCCTGGATCTAGAAAAAAAGGGGGGTGGAGGAGCAAGAAACTGGATTTCCATTCCACTGTAACATTTTTCCTTTTCATTTTAGAGGTTTTAAAAAACGTTTTTGAAAAACACTCAAAATGTGCACAAGTTAATCATCATTTTTGACCTCTATTACGTTTACTGACATTTTCAAAAGGGGAACATGGCCCCCTTGCCCCCCCCCCCCTAGATCCAGGTCTGATATTAAGTGATAGTTTAATATTTTGAATGTGTAGCTAGCCAGTGTTAATACTAACCAAATGATGGCCAAAGAGAAAAGTATTAGAAGCAAGTAACAAAATTTACTTTTTCATTAAAATTTTAAAGGCATTATATAACATATAAAACTCTGCAAAAATCTTGAGCTGCTAATATCCTTAAAATTTATCTGGTGAATAATATAAATAAAGCAAACTTTTACAGATGAAATTTCATCTTTCACTGTTTTGTTTGATTTTAAAGCCTTTGGTGAGTTCATATGTTATTTTTAGTGTGTCAGTTATATTGCCAAAATATCAAATTGAATTCCTTTCATCTGGTCCAGATTAGAGAAAATAATGTAGTTTTATCATTAAATATAGCTTTAAGAATTTTGAAAATTCACATTAAGTGTGCTTAATTATGAATGGCAATTTGTACATTTTTAGTATTGTAACAATATCATACTCTTGTAAATTAACCATTGAAAATTTACATCTCGTCACATACTTAAGCAGCAACAGCCATAATATATGGCATATTCCTCTGTGAATCTAAACTACACTGAATACATTATTGATGACTACATTTGCTTTTTTCAGCTATGATGGAAATTGGGACATTGGAAGCTGAAGCTGATTTGAAATGCAACATTTGTGGAAAAGTTCTATCCAGCAAGCAGAGGATCAGAATGCATATGTCAACACATTCTGATGTGCGCAGCATATATAAATGTCAACTCTGCGATAGAGAGTTTACATGGAAGGACAATCTTCTAAGACATATCAGACTAAAGCACCCAGGCTATTCAGATTATTCTATGTGACAAGCAGAAGAATGAATATAATATTTTTATGTATTTTCAGATAATAAATATCACAATTTACTTATACAGTGATTACGTACACTACTTTAGGAATGAATATTATGTGTGCTTAACCAACATGAAATTTATGTTAAACCATTACGTTTCATTTGAACCATGAATTTTAAACACTTTCGATTTGAACACATAGGCATTCCCTATATTTATAGCACAATTGATTTCTGAAATATCACAATTTACTTATGCAATAGTTGTGTGCTACTTAGGGAATGAATATTATGTGTGTGCTTAACCAACATGAAATTTAAATATTTATTGATTTGAACATACAGACATTCCCTGCATTTACAGAACAATTAATTTCCGAAAATCATTGTAAGTTGAAGCATATTTTTGGATAGGAACAATGTTATGAATAAGGGTTATGATTCTCACCCATCATCCAAATTAAAACATATTTCGCAAAACTAACCTATACTATTATATTCAGGCAAATATTTATTTAAAGTGTATTTAAGACATATATCATTCTCTTTCATTTAGGACTGATAAATAATGCTTCATATAGAAAGAAAAAAAAAGTCTCTTAGATTACTATCAGGGATGTTAGTTTTAAACATTAAAGTTAGTCTATTTATTTTTATCTTTCATGTTTTGTTTCCATTGTTTAAAGGAGCTGCAGATCAGAATTTCATAAAAATCCTATTTAGATTGGGGAGAGGGGAGGGTTGCAAGATTTATAGTGCTTTAAATTACCATACATTAAATATTATTTCTCAGTTGTAGCTAAAAATTAAAAAAAATATTTTTATCACAGTAATTAAATTCAAAAAGTTTTGTTTGTAACAAAATGCGTAACCAATGTCTATAGTTTCAGTAGATTCAAAAGAGATTCACTAGATTAGATTTTCAAAAGAGTTCACTAAATTGTAACTGTGTCCACATTGTGTGTGTATTCAAGCAGTGTCAGAAAATCAAAGTAGTAACCCCACTTCTTCAGTTATAAGGCAAATAATAATCCACTTGTATATTCCACTTTGTTGTAATTAATGTAAAAGTGTTGTAATTCAAGGAGTGTCTATTTCTGCATTATCTGGTATGAGTGAGGCACATTCACAATTTAAGGTACATACTTTTGAGAAAATCTCAATATATTTCTTGAAAAGGATAGTTGATATTTTAGACAGCCTAAATGAACTATACTGAGACAGCAAATTGATGGCCTGCATAACATATTATTAAGAAAAGTATTTTTAGTTTTTTTTTTTAAGAATAGGCAAATGGTGACAATTGGTGTTAATCAACTCATTAACCTGCTAAAGGCTACTTTTTTTACAGGGTTTTTTTTTTTATGTAAACAATTTATTTTTCAAAGTATTAAAACCAAAGTAGCTACTGCTTCTCTCATTATGATTTTTGCACTGAACACGATTAAATCCTCACAGAGAAATCATTTGATTGATAGTCATATCACTTGACATATAACTTTACTAAAACCAGACTTAGATCCTACCTGGTCTAGTGATTAGCATACCTGACTTTTAAAACCAGCAGAGCACGCTCTTGTGTAAGTGTTTGTATGTTGTATGAGAAACTGGGACAAGCATAATATAGCTTTTAGATTATCTCCATCCATTGTGTAAGGAAATACCTTCTTCTTTTTTAAAAATTTGAAAAAAAATTTTAATTTGAACTTTTAAATTCCTACAACCACAATGTCTCATTTATCATTGATAATTGTTTGTTCTTTTATGTTTAATAAAATTAATTTTGATTTGTTGACATTTCATCATTTTCTTATTAATATTATGTTTTTAAATTATTTAGTTATTTTATTTGCCTACTCTAAATTATACTGACCTCCTTTTATGATTATAACTCACTAGGTTACACATAATAATCTTCAGTCCTCAACCTTCAAGGACTCAATGTCTGGCCCTAAAGTATGTAGATGTTGCCTATCCAAAATTTTATGATAGAAGAGAATACACTCTGTTCTTATGAGAAAAAGGGGAGAATTATAGGAGAAGAGAATGCATTCTTTTCCTAGTCAATATGTATGATTCCTTTTCAGTAATTGATGATAAATATTGAAGCTAGATGAATGCATCAATACTCCAAAAATGTTACAGAAAATTATTTTTTTAGTTTCTGAATTTCTAAAAATAACAGCAATTTAATAAAATACCATTAGTAGCTAATAACATAGTAAATTGTAAAGTTGATTTGACCTATGAGTGAGCGTATGCTTTATACCACTGATGTTCAGTCTAAAAAAAAGTTCAGTGATAAAAAGAACTCACTTTATTTTAAGATGTTAATTGTACCATTATAAGTGTATTTAAAATAATTATAAATAAGTTATTTTAAAATGTTAATTGTACCATTATAAGTTCTTAAATAACTGAAACTCTTTGTGATGAATTGGTTTTGCTATTTGCAGTAAAAATTATATTATCCAAAACCTTTTGGCTTTATGTTTTAAGACATGATCATTCTGCTACAAAGAAATCTGAATCTAATTTTAATATAGATCATGGTAAAAATTGACAGATCTAGCAGTAAATGCATAAATACTTGATATTTATTTTTACATTGCTGGATTGTGTTAAATACATTTTAAATCAAATTTGTAAAAGTACCTCAACTTTAAAAAAATACAACATTAAAACTAAGCATTGAAGTGAACTGTTTGTATCTTGCTAATTTTTATCCATATTTATTATACAGAATGTCTGCAAAAATGGGAAGAATTTAAAACTTTATATATCTTTAATAGATTAATGACTTATTCCAAAAACTGATCAAACAGAAGGAAGCCCTACAGTCAGTGATGATTTTTTTTTAATGTATTTAGCCATATTGACTTGATACACAGCCAGCCCTTTTATGTATCTCCATAAAAATGTCAAGGAGTATCTGATCTAATAATCTCAGAATCCCAGTGAGGGATCATTGTTTGTCCCTCACTGGGATTCTGGAATTAAGAGAACCCACTAGATTTCAATTAGAGGGAGATGAGAACCTCCCTTTGACCTTTTGATGGCAGCTAAGTTTCTAGATCCCTCTGCTGTAGTGGCACATTTTCCAACAAATTCTTCCAGAGGGATATGAAGAGGTGAGCCACCACTCCCAGTTTCCGATGACCATCTCCATCCATTATTTAACCATCTTATGTGTTCCCACCTTCATTGCTTCTGGGCACCTGGACCCAGCCACTGAGCAGGCACAGGAATGTGTGGGAAAGGTGCTGCCCCAGCTGCTCTGTAAAGGTTAAGTGCCAGAAATAACTATCTCCCAGAATAAAATACTGCGTCATATCCACTTAAAACTATAATTCCCAAGGTGATATGCCCTATGTTTTTTGTGTTTTTTTTTCTCTGTCTATAGAAAACGTCCTTTTAAAATTATTTTTGAATCAATCCTGAAAACTTAAAAAACTAAACTGAAAATATATATAAATGATTATTTAGATATTCAGTTTAAGTAAATATTAGCTCATGGTGAAATTAACCTCCAATGTGGACTCCATACACCAAATTTAGATCTTTAATAAAGTTACAAAAAAATGATAAATGAAAGCATTACACTTGTTGTGTAGTCATTACTGTGACTGTGTCATGCCAGAGCCTTTAATTGCTTTCTTCTTTCTTGTAATGTTTCCAAATTAAAGTTTCATGGAGAATATTTTTTTAGCTTTTGCCATTCAATTTTTTCCTGGTCTTTTGAAATTCCCTCAAAAATAATGGTAAAATTGAATTTTAATTAGATCATTCATTTATTAGATTATTATATCTTTTGGTAAAAATGCATTTGTCTAAGCTTGGCAATTTTTATTTTCAGTTTTTAAATTGTTTTGCTATATGTTAATATATATATTTTGTTTGATTGCAAAACAATATGTGTTTTTTAATCATCCAAAACCATGGGAATGTTACAACAATGTTAGCTGTGGAAATTCTAAAGTATCATTTGGTTCTAGAATTATGATTTCTTTGCTGTGCAGCAGTTTTTATTGGTCTTGCTATAAAATAAATAAATAAAATAAATACCCCCTCAAGCAGCTGCTTGCCACAGAGGTCTGACATGAAGGAGCCTGTCAGTTTATACGCCACAGTAGAAGGTCTGAGAGGATGGCGGGACCTCAGCAGAAAAACATTACTACATCCATGCCTTACCCGGGGTTCGAATACCCTGCCCAAAAAAACTTCACTCAGCTTCTAGAGTTAATAGAGTTGAGATATAAAAAGTGACACACCATGCTAAAAAGATTCATTGCATATAATAGCAGTGTTAAGACAGGAAATATGAGAATATGAAGGAAGGGCTACGAAGAATCCAAGTTCTGCTTAGGAAAAAAAATGAAAATACAAATATATTTCTAACAATAGCAGCACTCAAGAAAATCATGTTATAAAATTAAAGAGCTTTTGGAGGAAAATAAACTTTTCTAGTTAGCATAGAAGAGATACACGGAATTTGTTTCTTTAAATGCATTGCAGAATCATTTGGTACATTGCTTTCAAAATCATAAGCTACTACACGATTTACAATGGTTAGCAAATCAAGCAAATCAGATTCTTTGCCATATTTTTCAAACACTGCAGCGATTGCTTGGACAAACCAGGACCCTTGAGTTGTATTCCACCATGAATAATATCCTGGTACAGTTGAGTATGCAACAAGGAAATTTGCCTGATTAGGAATTTTGTAAGTTTGTGGAGAATCAGCCTCATCTGGAGAGAACAGAGTTGTTCCTGAATCCAACCTATCTCCTTGGCATGCCTGAATGAAATAAAGCTTTGGTTTTCCTGCTAGAGATGGGCAAACATCAGGTCTAAATGGTGCAAATAGTTCATCTGTTCGAAATTTTCCATCTCAGGCATATAATATTCCTTCATATCCATGTGTAAGGATGCAACAAAGAAAGCAATCATTGTTTGAATGGTTTTCTTTTGCCACTTTTGCAAGTTCCAATTTAATCTCTTTCACTGACTTGTCATTAAACACAGTGGTATCAAAATCCAATTCACGAAAACGGCAATAAAGACGTGCAGCATCAACATCCGTTCCTCTTCTTTCATTCAGCTTTGTATGACCATCAAACACCTTATTATTAAAAATTATACATTTTCCTCGATGTGGATGATTCATGTTATAAACTTCACTGCCAACAGCAACTGGTAAAAGTGCAGTTTGAGCATTGGTGTTTCTGGGGAATCCAAACAAGCCTCTAGCATCTAGAGTATCTTGGCCAACCAATTCCACATCCACATCACTTGGCCAACCAATTCCACATCCATACCTTTGTTGGTGCTATCATCATCAGCCATCACTTCCATTTAGGTGATACCTCTACCCTCAGACAGAACACTGTGTCTTGTAGTTAAATAATCCACAAAAAAGCTCAAATGTGCATAGAGAGATAAGAAAACAATGGTTACACCATTATCAGTTAAATTACATAACACAGGATAAGATAATTCAAAATAAACCACCTATACCAGATCAACTTGGTAGTCACAAAGGGAAATACTAGGAATAAGCAACTATTACACGGTATTCTTTAGACTATTATCGAGATTAACTAGATGACTTTAATCAGTTATCCTATCAGCTTACTGCTGCAAACGCTGAGTCATTTACAAAACAAAATGCTAAAATCAAATATTCCTATAAACACCAAACATTATTTTTTAGTTCTCGAATATAATCGGCACTTGCTATAAGTGTAAAAAAAAAAAGTTTGTTAATTTTAGTTTATGTATATTATAACTAGTAAATGTAAGTTTAAATTTTGGCTTTTATACTTGTTTTTAATGATTTTATTATTATTGTTTAACAAAAATATATGGATTTGTTTTTCATTAAGCATTTGTAGAATCTGATGAATAATAATTTTTGGGGTTTTGATATTTCTCAGAGTTTTGAGAATCATAACTTATTAGTAAAATATTATTATACTAATAATATTAGTGATAGTAAATACCAATACCACAAATGAAAAGAACAGTATAGTAACCCTGAAACTTTCAGCAGTATTATACAAAAAAATTAGTAATGATAATTGTATATGGAAATAGATAATTACCCTGTTTTAATTTTTGTTTATGCATTATTATGTAGAATTATAAATGCTCTTTTTGTTGAGATATGCCATATTCAGCTTATTAGTTACTTTAGAATAAGGTTCAACTCTAAAATACCTTTTTTTTTAATTGTTTTAGCACTATTAAAATTAATGTATTTCATTTTTTTTTATATTTGTAAAAATTTGCAATTAAAATATTTTGGTGTATGACATGACTTATTTATATTAATTATTTCAGGATAAAGTTTTAAAGTTCTATTTTCTGCTGGAAGCACTTCAAAATTTACTCAACCACCAGATTAAGCTCAATTTAAAAACCAGGCACTTTAAGAATTAATGTCATCCAGCACAAGATACAGTTCTGCACAAAGAACAAAACTTAACATCTGATTCAACAGATAGCAACCTTTGCAACCCAATTACTGTCTTAATTTAGATAGGATGTGGAGAAGTGGAATATATCTCAGTGCTTGCAAGATTAAAAGAGCAAACTTGAAACTTCTGGTTATTATTATTCCAAGGACTATCATTTTTTGTTCTGTAATTATTAGATGTCCAATGTTTGTGCAGTTGTGTGATTGAAGTTATTATGCAAATTGTGTAAATATACAATTCTATTTAATCAGACTTGAGCCAGACATCAAATGTTTTCAAAATGTGCTGAAACAATACAGTTGCAAAGCTAAGGAAAGTGTATTGACTTTCCAAGTGGGTTCCACGCAAACTTACATCTGACTGAAATCATCTGAGATTATCGGATTTTATATCACTGCTTTCACAATAAAGTCACAATATTAAATAATAGCAGTAATTCCAGGCAGGTGAAGGAATGGGCAGACACATTGGACATCATCGGTGGCAGAAATTGGCAATTTACCCATAGTTCTGTGGTTGCTTGACCAATCGGTCCCAAATTTGGTGGGGATGGTCCTGCTTAGTTCTGACCCTCTTGGTGTAAACAGATGGGGTTCCTAACTGCCACTCCGCAAAATTCCCCGCCCTGCCCACGGTCAGTAGGGGACACCGATGGGCTTGGAAAGGCCGCCGTCCGTCGGATGGGACGTTAAGCCGTGGCCCCGTGTGCAGGAGAGACATACCCTGTGCACGCTAAAGAACACGCTGGATGGCCTTGACGGGAGACTATCATCTGTCTCCCAACAGCTGTTCCAGTGGGTCCCCTCCCTCAACCTTCTCTGAGCCTTCGGGGTCCATGTGACCTGGCCATTTAGCCCATGGTGTGCAAAAAAGTGCCGCTCAGAGGTAAAACAACCCAACCCAACCTAACTGCCATGGGTTGGGAGTGATCCCTCGAAAAGCATCCAAGATTTCTGGGGCACTGCCATTGCTTGTTTTGTGAATGAAGTCATTGATCAACGTAAATTTGGTGTGAATGAACTTATTGAAGAGTTTGTCATGGGTATTACTAGTAATGAATCATTTCTAGATTGACAGTGACTTGCGATGAACAGTGGATCACATATAGCAACCCTAAGCTTTCACATCACTGGTTATTGCCAGAGAACCTGTTCTACACACATCAGCCTATACTTCACCAGAAAAAAAATATGCTATATTGGTGTCATATAGAAGAATCATGCACTACGAACTATTACTCCCTGACAAAACCATCACAGGGAATGTATACTTGTAACAACGGCAATAAGTGTACGATGCAGTACTGCAGAAAAAACATACCTCATGAATAGGAAAGTTGTTTATTTCTACATGTAATGTAAAACTGCATGTAGGAAAAGTGACCCAGTATAAAATTCAGTACCTTGGATAGGAAACTTTTTATCACCCACCATATTCCCCAGATCTTTCCTGTCAGCTATAGATTGTGATTGTATTGCTTAAACAATTTTTGTTTAAAATTTATAAGTGTTTTTGTTTTTTTTAATTTACTACACAAAAACTGCATAAACTTATTTGGGCACCTATAAATACAAGTTATATTTTGATGAAACTGATCAACATTGGCAATTGTATTCATCACTCTCTTCATTAAATTAAAATTAAAGTAAAATAATTAAAATCTGAAGCTAAAAGTGCCTTATTTTTATTCTTTTAGTATGAGTGGTCAACATTTTCGCTAAAATGAATCTTAATTCAGTAGCTAAAGATAAATGCTGAGATATCTAGATTTAAAATCCTATGATTGCCTAAATGACACTTTTTAGTTGTTTTAGCAATGTTTGGCTCAACTATTGGCTTTGAGCTATAGTAGTATTTTAAGTAATATGCATCAGTATTCAAGTACAAGGCCGTCTTAAGGCATGGGCACACTGGGCTCCACGATTCCAAATTTTGCAAAAGTTTGTGTTGATTAATCCTCACTTTACAGCATATTTTTTATGTTTAAATATTGATTTTGTTAAAAGTATCAATAAATCTATAGGCTTAATTTTATTGACCGTTTACATTTTTATTCCTGTAGGTGGGTGGGTAGGGGCCCCAATGCATTGCTTTGCCTAGGAGCCTACAATACTGTTAAGACGGCAATGTTCAAGTATGTTATTACACAATAAATGTTTGATAGAGATTTGTGAAAATTTATTTGAATTTCCGTGTTAAATTCATTTGTAATAATTCCATAAATAATAATAAATTCGTTTTTAAGCCCCTGCAATGTATCTTTTTTCAAATGAAAGCAGAATTTTTACCTGCTCAGCCACATATGTGTGAACTGATTTATAGATAGTTTTAAACTGGAAGTGACTTCAAACTTTTGACAATGAAAAAACTGAATAAACTATTTTTCTTTCAAATCAAATGTGAGTAAATAGGGGCATAATTTCCAGAAAATCATTTCAAGATTTAAATTAGTTGTGTAAATAGAAATGTAGGGACTCAGTCAGCTAGGGTGGAAAGGGAGAGAGCTAGGACTGACATTTTGGCAGCAAGGCCCTTTTTCGCCTAGCAACAGCTCTAGCAGTTAATTCAGTTTTGGGAGCTGGGTGAAGAAATGCAACGTGTTCAGTTAAAGCTCCAGTTCCTCCCTATGTGGGAATGAGAATTGACAAATCAAATATAGGGAATTGTGTTCATATCCCATTGGCTGAAAAAACCTAAAGTCTCTGAAGAAAACATCACATGACCACATCTGGTGGTTCTTTCAAACTGGTGAGAACAGTTTTTGAACTGAAGAGAGTTGCATGCTGACATCGAGACTGTACATACATCAAGCAGATTGTCTGAGACTTTGTTTGAGCCATTTTTCCTTGTATCTATCGGTGGCTCTGTGCAGCCTGTTGTGATCAAAGTGAGTGACTGTACTGGGTGGGCAGTCACTATTTATTGTATTTATATTAATTGTAGATATTCTGTAAATAAAGTGTACATATAATAGTACACCTGAGTTTGTACCTTTATCTGTCACCTAGATAGTAGCAACATCCTGACAAGGTAGAGACATGTATCCTTCTGCATACACTCTCATACACAGTCGGTTAGAAAAGATCCTAGTCCGGACAGGTTAACGAAGACACCTATCTACAAAGAAATTCTTTAAATAAAAACTTTCTGAAAAAAATACCTTTATCTGTCAGTATATTTTTATTTAAAAGTTTAATGAAGAAATGAAAAATGCCTTCTATTTTCATTCAATAAAGGTAGCTTATTTCATCTAATTCAACAAATATAAATGCCTTATTACTATTTCTTGTATGTTTGTGTACATATTAAGAAATTTATTTTTAAAGGCAAAATTATATTCCATTTCAATGGTACATTACTGATTGATAAATAAGAAATATTTATAAAATAGTGTAGTAGTTATTTATTTGCGATTTTTTCCTTATTATATTTATCTACATATTTTCCCCCATTTAAGAAAGAAATTATCTTGTGTTTGGAGATGAATTGATCTACCATTTTTTTTTTAGTTTGATCTTACTATGATTACATAGTTTTAAAACACCAATAATAACACATTAAGCTCATTTGAATATGTATCTTTTAGATATAAAAAAATTGCAGTTTTTTACCTCTAGCCTCATATACTCAGTGTAAGTGCAGTCATCAGTAAAAAGTAGCTGATAAAATGGAATGCATATATATTAACGTCTGTTTCCTCTTCATTATATAGGTGGCCCTTTTTAACTGCCTGATCCAAATATTCATAAAATAATTATGAATAAAATTTTATGCAGTAAATTTGTTGATGATGTCTTCAGAGGAGTATATAGAATCTCATGTTTTACTGCTTAAAAAGGAAAATTACATTTCCTGGTTTCCAGGGCCCACATCGGTCAAGGCAACACCATCAAGACAAGTGCAATAAATATTTGGAAATTAAAAGTATTATGGAACAATTTGGAAGCGGACATATTTCTGTGTCTGATAAGAAGGGTTAATAAAGCCTGCCAAGCATTCAGAAAAAATCCCAGCATTTTAACCCATTAGGTGTCATGGAAAAAACATGACATTCAGTATTACACATGGTTATTCATAAAAGGCTACAGTTGCATGCATATAAATTACACATTGTCCAGGCACTAGAGCCAAATAATGGAAGTAAACTAATTCAGTTCATGACTGAAATGCTAGATCACATAGACAATAACTCTGATTGTAAAAAGTGACCTCGTTGTCTGTTTTTTCCAATGAGGTTACCTTTCACACCTCTGTAATGTCGATTTTCATGATGTCTACATATGGAGCTCAGAAATCCATACTCTGTCCATGAATCCATCTGAGATACCCTGAAATTAAATGTGTGATATGAATAAGTAATAGGTTATGTGAACACAGAGTCATAGGGCTATAGTCATTGAAAATTGTTCTGACAATTTTTCCTCTAAAATTGAAATCGACGTCAAAAAGTGCCTATTTATTACTGGATGTTGAACCGTCGAGTTTATCTGAGTTTATCTCAATATTTATTATCATTAGCATACTTGTAAGACATGCCTTCCATCTATTGGCAAATAAAAAGCCGCTAGGGCTAAAAATTGCCTAAAATAACGCCTATATGTGACATAAAGGGAATGTTCATAGTGTTAATTAGAGGAGATCTTGATCAGCGGCCGGTAGCTCAGTGGTCCAGAGCATCTGACGTTATCAGGAGGTTGTGGGTTCGTATCCCACCCGGCTCAGACAATTGTTCCTCTAAAATTGAAATCGATGTCAAAAAGTGCCTATTTATTACTGGATGACAAATAACATGTCAGAATTATTTGTCAACTCTCCACTAACAGACTTGCAGCCTAGCATCCTTTTATGAAGGGATGGTCCTCCTCCACACTGAATTTGAGTAATGTGAATTTTTGGTTGTCACCATTCCATATTGTTGGATTGGTAATCATCAGCCAATCTCTTGGCCCTTACATTTGCCAGATAACACACCTTCAATTCCTTTTTGTTGGACTATATTAAGTATACAATATATGCTGCTAGTGGGCATAAACTGCTTTAGACCTCCCAATGTTTCAACTGAATTAGCATTAATATTGTCATTTTCACAACAAGCAATGTATGAAACTGAGTAACAACATAAAAAACTTTTCATTTATAGTTTTTTATATGTTGCAAACTGCTCTCGTATATATGTGGTAGTTTTTTTTCGCTAACTTTTGAAATAGATTTAGTTAAAAAAGATACACCTTCTATGTTATCAAATTTAAGGAAATTAATTGTATTATGACATGAATTCAAAAAAATATCTTCAAAGTATATCACTAATATAATATTTTGTGTGAAATTGTTATAGACAAACTGATAATTTGGCATTAACAGAAATCATTATAATCACTAGACAGATGCCTTTACATTCTCATTTACTAAATAGATGCCTAATACATACCTCGACTTCCATGGAGTGGGGGTGGATTATTTATTATTAAAACTGAACACCTACTTCCATCAATAGTTAAGTGACACTAGGTAGTTGTTCACTGATGAATAGTTATTTTTTTTTTACTAGGCATTGAAATAATGGCTGATGAATGGAAATATTTCATAATGTCTGGCATCTGTAGATGATATATGTACAATTAGTGAGTCTATATATATCATCGTAAATTGCATTAAAGCCAACACAGTAAAATCCTGAGTTAATGTTATTCTGGAAACCATTTTAGAATTATACACTGATGAATATACAAAATTAAAGAAATACAAAGTCAAAAGATGAAATAAGTGACTTGTTGCATTAAGAATAAGATTATACAAATCTCATTGCACTGCTAAATAAGTATATTAGCCACCTTGACACTTTGAAAAAAAATTAACACCAATGTGGTTAACCTTTCTGTAAGTGTTTAAAGCCAGTTAACCTTGTTATATAAAACAGACTTAAGTATCTTCATTTAAATTTTAATTTCTGTTATTATTCAGAATTAAATGTTCTTTTGTTTGGTACGTAATGACCTGTTTATACATTATATCTGTTAGTCACTGCAGGATCAAGTTATAAAGTTTATTTATTTCTCTACTGAAAACAAAAGTTTCAAATTACATGCATCGTGAGAAACCTTACAGTTAAAGGGTTAAATATATTCTACAAAAATTTCTGCTTTGGTGCTGCAGTAATATCACATTTGTTGACAAGGACACTGCAACTTACTGTAGTCTGAATTCAAGTCCCCAGAATGGCATAGTTGTTTGTTCTACCATAACCTGCAGTTAATCTGCTCATCTTTTGGCTCTAATCACTGAAATAAAAACAAACATCATAATATAGTTTAGCTCAGGAGTCATCAACTTATTGTTTGTAATATATCTGCCCTACTAAAAGTTATATCTGCCAAATATTATATTTCTTGTCAAAAACTGAAACATGTTGCATACCTATGCATATAGGTTAATATTACCAAAAACATTTCACAGTGCTTTACTATATAATATATAAAAACACACATACCAGCTATAGCCCCAAAAAGGTTTGTGGTATAATAGTTACACTGTGTGAGAAAATGGCCCAAGCACATGAAAAAATGTAAATATATATTTTAATATAATTTTATTTACTGGAAATTTAGAATAAAAGTACAAATTAATATTTTTAAAAGTTAACAAAATCACCTTCAGATAAGTTTTATAACAGACTCCAAATCTGAGTCATGCCTTCAGAGGTTTAATATCTCAATTTTGCTTTTGGTGTCAACACTGTGGAATTGTAGTCCAGTCAAAATTGGGATGTAGGAAAATATCACCAACTGCATATCAAAAATCTGTACCTAACGAATTTTCAAATAAAATAATTGCATTTTATTTTTATACTGATGAAAATAGGTGGATACAGCATATATTCATTTACCCCCAATAAAATGCTCTGAGTGTATCAATTTTGATGGGTGATCAAAATCATTTTGAATAATTTTTTCCAGATGAAATTCCAATGTTCAAGTAAAGGTCAGATTTCACCAGTGGCTGCTGGTTTTGATGCAGTCCTGGTACATGTGCAATGACCACATGCAGAAATTCCAAATGTTCTGCATTCGTAGATGTGGAGTACCCCATCTTCCTAGCACCAATTATCTGGCCATGATCGATATGATGGGTAAACATGGTGAGCCAAGTGAGTACTCTGCTCACCATGTTTACCCATCATAACAGTCACAGGTACCCTATATACTAAGTAGGTATCTGACTCATTTATAGCCCCAAGCAGTTTCAACTGGCCGCATTATTGTGGCAGAGTAGGACAGGTTTGCGGGTGGGTCAGTGGGTATAATAATTTATGCTTTCAGTGTATAGGGTAAGAAGGTACTCTACTACACAAATGATGGAGATAACTAGATGCTCTGTTAGGTTTGTTCTGATTTCTCATACAACATGCAATCACATATACAGGGACATGCCCTGCTAGTTTTGTAATCAGGTACATTATCCATCAGACTAGGTATGGGCTAAATTAAATTTTACTAACCACCCTGGAGGTAAGGGACAAATTACAGCTTTTGATATAAACCCCTTCATCTAAATTTCTAGCTCAAATAGTTTGTGTATACTTTTCATTTGAAGTTTTAACATTTTCCAATGTCAGTGCCCTCTAACAGTGAAATTAGCCTGTGAGATTTGGAAAATATGAATTCTAATATTTCAATAGTATCTATCCAACCAAAAATAATTTTCCATTTATCGTTAAAACAAAGTTGAATGTCTATAGACAAATGACAAAGTTAAAACAATAGATTGTTTTATAAAAAGTGCTAAAAATGTATAACACACAAATATTGTATGAAACCAGTATAAAAATTTATCCGTATAATGACTAAAATATTAAACTGTTGTTATTGGTATATCAGATTATATCATTGTATCATTTTCTTTCTTTAAATGTATGTATGGTACTAATTATGTGATAAAAATCCGATTTTGAAAAATATCAGTTGCCAGGAATTGAGAGAATTCTTCATGTTATTGGCAGTTTCTTTGTAAAAAGGAAGTCTGAAAAGTGGAGACAATCTTAGAAGTCAGAAGAAAGAAGTTGAACTTTTTGAATGGTGGAGAGTAAATAAATAGTGCTCCACTGAACATTCTTACATTTTTCTGTCACAGCAAATTCAGCATGCAAACAGTTACTTAGTGCAGTGGGTAGCCTGATAACAAAAATTCTGACTGACAAGATGGATTGGTGATAAACATTTTCTTTTTCACAGTGCTTTGAAAAAATCCACTTAGTTTCAAGTTATGTATTTTGGTATCTGTTGTTCATTATGGTAAAATAAATTATATAGTTTTGATGTAGATAATACTTTTAGTGCACTAATGCTCTAAAATGTGTATAATGCAGCCACAACTTTTCTCTATAAAATAATTTGTAAATATATGAGCAGTGTGAAATCATATGTATAAAATTGTTCAGCAGACTCACAATTTCAAATAATTATTTTACATTAAAAGATTCTCTTATAAAAATATGCAGTTTTTCATTTATACTGAACCTAATTTTTCTTTAACTTTTGACTATTCTGTTCTCAAATGACTGATCTTGTTTAATCAGACAATAAGCTGAGATGACAAATTCATCCAACTCTTTCCTATATAAACAGCATTATTTTCTTTGTTTGAAGCAGGGCTGCCACCAGTTTTTTTTTTTTTTTTTGGAATCTTGTTCTTGACTTGCATAAAGCACAAATTTAAAACATCAGTATTTGCTAAATGTGTATAATGTATATTATGACAAAACTTTACATTTTCTACAGCCTATGCATAGATATAAAAATAAATTTAAATTTAATTAATTGAAACTCACCACATCTTTGTGCCAACTATACAAAATTTTGCATAACAAAAACACAGATTTGATTTTTAAAATAAAAATGTAAGATAAAACACAGATCTAAATTTAGAGACAAGGCTTCCTTATCACAATAAAAAGAAAATAGATTAAATGGAAAGTTTTCACAATGCTCACATAAAGTAATTTGCTTTAATATGAGAAGTTTCACGATTGAACACATATCACTTATTTCTCTTTCTTAAATGTTCTCACTTTCTTCCTCAATTCATCTGTTGGCTTAAACTTAGCCATATGTTTTCTGCATCAACATTGCAACAGAGCATTGGTGATTTAAGTCATAATATTCAATTTTAATAATAGTCAACTTGCTGAAAACTCTTTTCCCTCCTGCATTAGTATGTGGAAGTATGAGCATTGACTTTGTAAGTTTATATAATGTTGAAAAAGCATTTTTTCCATTTTCTTCATATTGTGATACTTTGTCCCAGTCAGTGTCAATACTGACAAAACTAATAATACTTATAATGAGTTGGAGGGGATCCCACAGAGTATAGGCAAAGAACTTTACATTAAACAGGTCTCGATCACTATCCCAAATAACATGAAAACTGATTTGCAAGTTTCCTCTTTTTCTCAGTCTCCTGATGGTTTATGATCTTCATCTCAAAATCATTATGTTCTTTAAATTTTCATCAGCTTAGTATCCATGGAAGTACTCAAATATCTGGTAATCCACTTAATATTTTGAAAATCCATAAAAACTTCTGAAATCAGTGAAAATATCAGCCCTGGTTTAAAGCAAGCTTTTATATAATTATTTCATCATTTCTAACAGCAGAAGTTTAATAGCTTAATGATCTTGTTCTATAGCTTTTATTCTTCAATTTATAACAATAATCATTACTATTCAGTGACCCATTATTAATAGCCCCAGAACTTTTAAAATCTTGAAATTATATAATCTGGCATCATTTACGTCCATGTTTTTTCATTGAGTTACCCAAATTGATTTCAGAAATAGCTATATAAAATAATTCATTCCCATTTCCACTATTCTGGCTTGCAAGCACTCCCATTTTAGGTTAGGTGTTGAGAAGACAATATGCTGAAAATAAAATGATTTATCTGACAGATATTATGACAGACAAGGTGTGTTGGAAGCAATCATAAATTGGTCGTTCTTCCCATGCCAATTTGAAATTACTGTAAATATATCTTCAACATGTTTTCTATGCTATATTGTTTAGAGTTAAATGTTACTTTTCTTTGATATATAATATGACTTATTTCTGTTAATCATTTCAGGATAAAGTTCAAAATTTGAATCAGTTTTGTTTTCATTAAAAAAAAACCTGGGCATGGGAAGGATTAAGAATGGCTACAGCTCAAGTAAACTTTTTTTCTCCTGCTTATCACTTTATCATAGATTTCAAAAGCATGAAATGTCATTTGAAGTATTGTTTATGATTCTGTGAAATCTCCTTAATGCTTATTGTTAAGGAGATTTCACAGATAAGAGATATCCAATACATTGGCATAACTTAAAATGAAAATAGGTAGAGAATAGTTTTTTTTGTGTGTGCATTTTCTTTGCACAAAACGAAGAAAATGCACACACAAAAAAACTAATGTATGCATTTTCTTCGTTCTGCACAAAGAAAATGCAGGATGACTAATTAACCTGAACTTCACCGTACCAATCTACGATCATCAATTACCACATTAGTGTAGTGAGCCGATTGTTTGTTGCAATAACATGACTAGTCCAGCACCTTCAGTGTTTATAGAGTTGATTTAATTTATCTTTATATTCAACATTAGTAGTTGTGCTGGGCAGAATGATTGCCTATACCAAAGAAATGTATAACATTTCTTAAATATACAGTTAACATTACATTTAACCCTGTACTGGTAACTGGTTATCTGTCACCCCAGCTAGAGACTCTTGACTTGCTGAACAATTTTATTTTTTATGTGTGAGTCAGCTTACATGTTTTAATTATGTAATAAATCAATCAATTTCCAATCGTATTTATTTCATTATTATTTTTTGGTTTTAATTGTAAAAGAGTTTGTGAGGTTACAAGTAATCTAATATTACCACAATTTACAATCAGTACATAATGTTATATCAATAAAGCACAATGTATGCAATTTTATACCAATAAAATTGCATTTAACACAAATTATTTATGATACAATGTACACCATTTATGTCATACCAGTGGAGGGTGAAAAATAATTGTATTAAAATTTTGCAAGATTGTAATCAGTTGCATATCCAAGACTTTTTTTTTTAAGGAAGGGGAGGGGGAAGTGCCATTTTTCGCACATTGCATGGTCAAGATATCTGCATTAATGAATGGGGTTGCCCTTTTTTGTGCATATGCTTTTGAAGCAGTTTATGTAATATATTACCAAAGAAACATTTTTTTAACCACAAAAGGTGGTTTGCTTCATTGAAAACAATGTTGTCTGTGTTTGGAGCGTAGAAAACCATAATTTCACAAATTAACTAATAGTTTCATCACTTGCTGATTAGTATCATTTCATGTTTATTCTTTTGTGGTTTCAGATTAAAAATAAGAGGTAGGCCATGCTCCAGTTTCTGTAACTGAACAAACTGCAACTGCTTTAGTATTTTCTTACTCAACTTCAGTTAATACTTTTCTGAAATCTTTAAACTGAATTGTTTTATAATTTTTAAATTTTGAAGATTTAAAGAGTGCTGTATCACCCCACCCCCAAATACATGCCCAAGTGTAATATTTATTCAGTTATATACATTTATAATAAATTTTATTATTAAGTATTCCTACAATAAGTGTAAATGCTTTTAGATAGCCTTTCATACAATAAAATACTAATATAGTATTAAAACTGACCAACTGTTTTATTAATTTTTAGTTTATTTCTCGGTTTATGGCTTGGTTATTGTTATGACTTTTGTATTTAATGTAATTTCTGTATAAAACCCCAATTTTAGACTAAAATGCCATTTCATATTGCAGTGATCATGGATGCCACAATAGAAGCTGGATCAGACAGTTTGCAGTGCCATTTGTGTGGAAAAATTTTATCTAGTAAACAGAGGAAAAGAATGCATTTGGCTACACATTCGTTTGTTAGGAATCTTTTTAAATGCCATGTTTGTAACAGAGAATTTACCTGGCGAGACAGTCTTTTACGGCATATAAAGACTACCCATTGAACAAATTGTTAGAGTAGCAAGTGTAAAAATATTTTTATGACATTAAAAATTTAACTTTTTGAATTATCTCAGTGTTGCATTGTAGTTCAAGATTTGAATTCTAAATGAAGCATGGATGTGAACCTTCTACTGAAAAGTATTAGAAATATAAATTGGGAAATCTTCATATAACTCATATTTAATTAATTTTTTAGATCTTGAATATCATTAATTTATCATATAGATGCAAATTGCCATTCATACTGAATGAAATGTTGAAATTACTGTTGATTAATGAATAACGATATTAAAAAATAGCATGCCTACACTAGCCAATTCAATATCAATATTATTATGTTTTAAAAAAATCATAGAAGTAATCTTATTCTTTGATAAACTGAAACACTACATTATCATTTTTTATGTTTTAATATTTTTTTTTCTTGAAAAGTGTGTTTTTGCTTTTAAATGCATTTTGCATCCATTAGAAATTAACCCATTTTCTTAATTATCCTTCAGTATTTTTTTCAGTATCTCTTCTAACTAATATATCTGCAATGCAAAAGTGTCCATACTAAGTTTTCTAAAATGTGAAATCAGATGAAACAGGTTAGTAACAATAGCAAATATTTATTGAAATAACACACCATTAAATATTAATGTGGGAAGGTGAATAAACAAAATCAAATGACATATATGTTATGTGCCAGAAATTAAGTACTTGTATTTATGAGGAGTGTTCATAAAGTTGTTGGTCAGTAGGGGACACTGATGGGCTTGGAAAGGCTACCGTCCATTCGATGAGACATTAAGTCATGGCCTCATCTGCAGAAGAGCCATACCATGTGCACGGTAAAGAGCGTGCTGGATGGCCTTAATGGGAGGCTACCATATATCTCCCAACAGCTGTTCTAGTTGACCCCCCCCCTCCCCCGAACCTTCTCTGAGCCTTTGGAGTCCTTGTGACCTGGCCATTTACCCCATTGTGTGCAAAAAAGTTCCACTCAGAGGTAAAACAACTCAACAAGTTCTTGACATGCATCTGCATGTCAAGAACTGATTGGCTTGATGCTGCAAAACCATTGCGCTTATCTCAACAAAACTTTTATTGCCTTTCAAAGTACTTCCAGCATCTATGCAAAGATGCAGAATCTACACTAATTCTTGAATGCTTGCTGGTACTCCTGTTGGATAATATTCTGCAACTCTGAATGAATGCATTTTGCAAGGTCTTGAACCTTAGGAAAAGGCTTCCCAGCAAGTTCCTGTTTAATTTTTTGGAACAACCAAAAATCGCATGGTGCAAGATCGGATGAATATTCAGGATGGGATAGCTGTTTGATTTTTTTCCTGCTCGAGATAACTTGCTGGTTTTTGTGAGCACTGCATTGTCATAAAGAAGGAGAATCCCTTGACACACCTATTGTTGGATGCTGCTCCTTAACCATTTTGGTCAAAACAATGTTGGTGTAATATTGACAATTTATAGTGATGTTCATTTATTGTCACTTCAGTTGAGGTGTCCACAGCTACCATTCCTTAGAAATTGAAAAAAATTGTGAATATCCTCTTTCTTGAGCGAAAGTCTTGGAGGATTTGGAGATGCAGTTCATCTTCTGCAACTCAAACATAGTTGTCATTCTTTTCAGGAGTTGTATAGTAATGAAACCACGTCTCATCACATGTAACAATGTATGTTAACTGTTTGGAGCCACTAGGTTTAAACAATGCCAGCATCTCCTTGCACAAGTCAACTCTAACCCTTTGTTGCTGTTCTGTCAGTTTGTGGCGTACCCATTTGGCATAGATCTTTTGGAACTTTAATTGTTGATGTATAATTGTTTCCATACTGCCAATCAATACACTGACATCTAAATTTATTACCTGAACATGATTTGTGGGTTTTCCTTAATGAGTTCACAAACAGCAGCGATGATTCTCTCATCACTCATGACCTCCTTTGGTCCTCCTGCAGAAGGGAGGTCTTCGAAGTTCTGTCGTCCTTCTCTGAATTTGTTCATCCATCCCATAAGGGTGTGATATGAATAGGCATGATCTCCATATACTTGAGATAAATCACGTTTTTTTATTCACATCATCCCCAAGCTGTATCCTTGTGGAAATGTAATACCTTTCCCCATCTTTAGTAGGCTCCTTAGCAACAACACACAGATTTTGCAGACTCAACTTTATGCACCGCCAACAAAAAGCAAAATGATGATATGGCCTTTGTTTTTAACATGTAATGATAAGTTTAGACACGCTTTCAAACAAGTAGTATCTCATTAACTTTTGAGGAACAACTGTAAATCTAGACACTTGTCAAGAACTTTTTGAATACCTCCCGTATTTTACCTAGACATTAATATCAGATTCATTAAATAATAAGAAAATTCACATCTTTTTTTTATAACAAATTTAAAGGTTGTATTTTGATGAAAGCTGTTGAAGGGAAATGTTGAATATCTTCAGATATAGGATAACTGCCTACACATTAAGCAACATTTCTCTCTCCATTAGCATTTTTCAAAAGTAATATATTTATTTTTTATACAAGTTAGTCTTTCCACAATTTAGCATATATCTGACTATCTCTTTAAACTTAGCATTGATTATTTATTATATTCACCAAAACATTCATTGAATATTTGTATAAATGGGAAGAGTGGAAAACTATCTGTTAAGGCTAATACTTGATCAAAATACAGGATATGATGTCTGATAAATACCACACAAACTCCACATTACATTTCCTTAGCCTAAAATAAGATGAAAATATTCCTGTACATTTTTGATATAGGCTATAGTTAACAAGTAAAATGGGTTCAGAGTTGATTAACATCATGTCCAGTACTTGAAAATATGTATTTACTGATCAGTACAATGTAAAATTCAACATGAGGCATAATGAACAGGATGCCTGAGACATAATACATAATTGCATAAATCAAGATGCATGAAAATATGATTCAAAAAAGACACGCATATGAAGAAATGTAATGGAGCACAAATTTCAGACTACAATAAAAAAAAAGATTTCAGCACATGCAAAGCAATGAAGGAATTGTAACAAATGGTAATGGTTTTGAAGATTTATGGGAATGAAAAAGCCTGTAGAAATCAACATAATCTAAAAACATTATTTGATAAGCTTCATCAATGAATAACAGCAAAGTTGGCCAGAAAGGAAATAGCTTGTTGCTCATAAAAGCAACACTAACATATACAGCAAGAGGATATGAAAGAACACATATAATCCTGTATGCAAATAATTCCACAACTAATTCTTGCACACCAGAATTTTTTTTTTTTTTCGTAGTGGACTATCCAATTGCGATTGCATTTATAAAAGCCACAGTCACAGCTATATGTAGAATCATTGGTAGCTACAAAGCTACCAATGAGTGGGAAGTAGTTTTTGCTGTGTGTACATCAAACATATGAACATGTACTCTTTTCGTGAATACTGTGATATGTACTCGTTATTGGAGCATGGCAATGCATTGCACACTCTGGGAATATTCCCAATGGTACCATGCTATGTCATCCCAATTCATAGGTGATTCAATTTTCTGGACTAATACCTCAGAGAAACATTTCCAGGATCATGTTATGCTGACAGAGCCCACTCATGCAGAACATGGATGACTGCTCTGGATGCATCTGTACAGGAAACTATGTGACAACCCCATAAGCAGAACACACCGTGAGCCAGCTCGGGGGTCCTTGCATTGCTGTGTACAGGATTATTCGAGATGAAGGTCCTTCTGGAGGAACATGTTGCATCACTTTCTCTGAGTGGTTGCTACATCAGTGTACTGCAGATCAGACCTACCATAAACAAATAATGTGAACATATGAAGCTTAGTTTACACATAAGGGAGTATTCACTCTACATAACTTTTATGAGCAGCACAGTAATGTGTGGCACATGCTAGCCTCCATGTTACCAGAGAATACTAGCACCAAGTTCAGTGGAGCATCAAGATTTGGGTTGGTGTTGTGAGGTACTCCATTTTGTATTTTGTGAAAAAAACTTTTCACTTCTGTGAAAAGCATGGGCATAGATCTTGGATGAAATGCCACTGCATTACACTGTTTGCTTTGGTTTCAAAGTGACACAAGGCCTACACACTTCAGTATTGGTGCAATTATGACTGGATTTGACCTACCTTCATCAATGGGGTGGGGATGGCTCAGTCAGTGGTGTGCCAGCTTGTAATCTGCAGTTCCCAGGTTCGAGTCCCAGCTGGGTCAGCATTGAGATTTATCTCTGCAAAACTCCCACCCTGCCCACAGTCAGTAGGGGACACCGATGGGCTTGGAAAGCCACTGTCCATCAGATGGGACATTAAGCCGTGGCCCTGTGTGTGGGAAAGCCACACCCTGTGCATGTTAAAGAACACGCTGGATGGCCTTGGTAGGCTATCATCTGTCTCCCAACAGCTGTTCCAGTGGGTCCCCTCCCCCAACCTTCTCTGAGCCTTCAGGGTCCTTGTAACCTGACCATTTAGCTCATTGTGTGCAAAAAAGTGCCACTCAGAGATAAAATAACCCAACCTTCATCAGTTGGAATGGGATAATGGCCTTCCATGCCTAGGACTTTTTTCTTTGGGGTCCCCCAAGAATTTGAGAATGATGAGACCTGAGATTCAGATCTCATCATCTCAAGAAGCTGATGGCTTCATGTCTCCCAATAGCATGATGGTTAAGGTGGCCATACTGCACTTAGCTGACTGTCAATCTTGTAATGTTGCAGCATGTATAAGCTACTACAACACACCCAGGCTTACAGCAATATGCATGGTGGACACTTCAAATATTTGCCTCTGTAATGCAATATTGCTTTGTGTGTTGTGGTGAAATTAATGTTTCATCATAGCCTGGGATTACCTGCTTGGTGCTTCATTGCCTTTCTTAGATGTGTCTTTTCTAAATCATATTTTCATGCACCTTGATTACCTATGTCAGACTACCCTGTTCATTATATCTCACATCAAATTTGTCATTGTGTCAATCAATAAATACATATTTTTGATAAGTGAAATTTACATCACATTGAACCGATTTTTTTCCCCTAAAATTATAGTAACTAATAAGATGGTCTATATAATGAAAAATGTCCGAGAACTTCTTTATCTTTTTGGTCAAGGAATTACACTGTGTAGAGTATGTGTGGTATTTATGAGATACTCAGTATAGCTCATGATATTTAATATTGTACACTAATCACACTATTGAAGTATGACATTCTATATATATATTTCATTCTATTATCTGAGATGCAACGTTTGCATATATTGATTTCTATATACATTAAATGAAATATATTTTGTCAGATTCTTCCATTAGAATGCTCTGCATATTTAACCCTTACTATGCCAGGCCTGAAAAATTTCATTGTATCCAGTGTTCAGTTTGTTTTCAATTCTGCTCAGTTTTAAAAAAGCTAGCCTTTCATTAGCTTTAAAATAGCTAATGAAAGGAATTATGGCATATTATATGCCAAATTAATCAGCATTTAATTCTGGAATTTGTAAAAAATAATATTTAACAAAAAGGATGTTTAATTTTAGGAGGATTTTTTAGAGTCATGTAGTAAAAATATGCATCTGTCAATGCAAAAAAATTAAATTAAACAACTAATAGACAAAAATATTTATACTGCATATGAATAGAAAGGTTACTACCTATTTCTGAATAATAGAAAAATGAATTTTTTACTTTATACATGAAATTTAGTGTGTTCTGTAAATTTTTCTCAATTATAAACTTTGAGAAATGTCAAGATGTTTGTCAACTGTGTTCAGTGAAATAAGAGAAAGAACTTTTAATGTTTTTTTTTAAGAAATTGTAAGGTGTTACTGTTTATAATATTTTAATGTTTTTAAAAAATTGTAATGTTTTACTGTATTTTGTCCATTTTAACTTCGGTAAAAAATGTTGACAAGTATTTCATTTAATGTAGTAATTCATAATATTTCCATCATTACATAAATCTTTCATCTATTTAATTTTTTCTTGATCAGGAAACTCTAAGACTAAGATAGTAGCGTCATAAAAAATTCATTTTGCTTTAAAAGCAAGATAATTTAAATGAAAACTAAAAAAAATATAACTCGAAAGGATAAAGAGCTGTAAAAAAATTCAAAGTAAATAAAGTTTAACCACTGAAATTGAAATTCCAGATCAATTTGTATTAGATATTGCTATGAAAGAGTTAAACTTTACAAAATTGCAAAAACTCCATTTAAAAATCACAAATTCTGAATGCTAGTTATAAAATTACCCCAATTTAATTTAAAATAGTACACTTTAATGCTTTTTTTTTTAATGGTAGTCTAAATGTCCTTTTTTTTTTTAATTTAACTTTTGTTGTCTTAATCAGATATCTCTTAAGGCAGGGATTCTCAATGTGGGGTACATGGTAAAAATTTTTGGGGTAAGCCGTGAGAGCTTAAAAGTTGCTAGATCTAGTAACAAAGTTATTACGTTGGCAACACTGCTGTGCAAAAATGTCATTTTTTATGTTTATCAATATATGTAATTTATGAATACAATATTTAATGTATATATATATGTGTGTGTTGTATTTTATTCCCATTGTTATACTATAACTAGAGTTTTATCTATCTATACAAGGGATATGCCAGCTACATACACATTTCCAGGGGGGTCGTGAAGCATGAAAGGTTGAGAACCACTGTCCTAAGGTTATTGCCATTTGAGCTCACATACAGTGGTTTATCAATAATGGGAACACGTACTGTTTGTGGAGAACATTTTATTAATAAGGTGTAGACCCACCTCGGGCATTCAGAACAGATGCAATTTGACATGAAATAAACTTATACTAGTCATGCATATATGGTAATGGAATGTGGGACCATTCTTTCTGTAAAAGGAGGAAAAGAGGAGGTTGAAAGTGTGATCTGACCTTGTGCTACAGATATTCCCACAAATGTTCAATACTATTGAGGTCTGGAGATTGAGGTGGCCAAGGTAGCTGCTGTATCTCATCCTCATGCTCTGCAAACCACAACTTGACATGTTTTGCACAATGCACGGGTGCATTATCCGCTTGAAACCAGAGATGGTCATTAGGGAACAATGCCCAACATTGGGTGCAGGTAGTCCCCCGAGAATGGATTCCTACATTGCAGATGTGATATGACCCTGTAGAATAGCTAATGGCCATGAGGAATGCCATGATATGGCACCCCACAGCATCAGGAATCCATCTCCATGCTTCAGAGTTGGAACCAAACATCCATCTCCATGCTTCAGAGTTGGAACCAAACAGTCGGGGGGGATACACTTCTGCAGGCTTTTGCAGATGTACGCTCTACCAGTGGTGAGAAACAATGTGTAGCATGATTCATCAGACCAGATGACAGGTTGCCAGTCTTTAGCATCCCAGTTTTTATGTGCTTTGCACCACCGTACACATTTTGTTGCATTGATGTTGGTAATCAGAGGTTTGTGGATTGCAGCATGGCCATAAATACCAACACGATGAAGTTCCTGATGAACTGTTCTGATGGAAACAGGATCATTCCAACTGGTGTTAAACTCTTCTGCTATTTGCAGTGCTGTGGTCTTGTGCTTCCATTGTACAATCCGTGGCAACGTTTGCCTATCTGACAACTTCATATGGTGCCCACAATTTGCACATTTGGAGGCAACACCCTGTCCTTTTTGATAGGTAGTCATAATCTTTGATGCAGTTCCTCATGTTACACATACTATTTCCACCATTCTGGTTACTGAAGCTCCTGCAAGATGCACACCGATGATCATGCCTTTTTGGATGTCACTGAGATCTGAACATTGTCGACAATTACACCACAAACAGCTTTTCACCTACGCCCTGTGGCACTGCTATGTGATAGCTGACATCGTACTTCTCCCCTTTATATACCTCACATCATGGGTGACATCGTCCTTGTGATATGCATATGGTGCATTGAGTGTACTCCAGTTGCTGTCAGTGTTTCCATTGTTTCGATAAACCCTTGTATACCCAATGATTACATTTTCGGTCAAGTTTCAAATAATTATTCTTCGTAATTGCAGTATATATATTTGAGAAGCAATATAATTATAAAAGTAGAAAAGTAAAAAATATTTACATGAATAATATTATTCTTACTTAGAATCGATATTCCACTTCTGAATTTTGTTAGAATCGGCAATATATATGTGGCAAAAAAGTCGAGATTTTCTGGATTTACTTTATCTATACTATCCTTAAAAAAAAATTATAGTTTATCAAGAAATCGGTAGAAAAAAACATGAATAAAAGAACCCTCAGTGTTTACCAACACAATTTGAATACATATCCATATTGGCCTGTAAGTTCAAACTATTTGCTGATCATATGATAAAAAATATCAATTTTTTTTTTCTTTTCGTATTTGTTTTGTAAAAATATATCTGATAATAAAAATAATTTATAAACATTAAATCACAAAATATAGTAAAATGAGCAAAAGTATATAAAGGTATATTTTCATACAAATCACTGAAATCCTTAAATATAAATGTTCCCTCAGTGTCTGACTTCATTTGATCGAAAATACAGATGAGCAGATTTTAAATTAATAACTCGGTTAACTTGTTGGAGCTCTCTGTCGGCTAGTGGGGAAGTGTGCTAAAAATAAACTTTGCCTTAGAGATAGCATCTCCTTGACTGTGTCAATAAATATCAATCAATAGCTGTGTGAACAAGAGCAGAGGCCTTTTATTTTGTAATGCATCAAGTTGAGGAATAAATTGAAAAAAATTTGCATTATATAGGGGCTCTGGAATGTCTTTTTAATATGTATATAAATGTAACAAAGCTCAAAATTTTATGTATAAAAAATTTTTGATTTATTTTGTTGCACTAAAGATGCAGTTTAGCATTCATAGCCAAACTGTATTTTAGCACAACAAAATAAAGAGGGGGGGGGGGGTTCAATATAGGTCATTTCATTCATGGCCATATATGCTGCATTTTCATGGTCATGGTACAATAAGGTTTAAACTTTGAGGTTAATCATGTGTACAATAACTAGGTAGACTCTTCTTATCTTTTTCCCTCATCTCATTCATTTTGAATATCTGTGATTAGGGCCAGATCTGATGGGCTAGTAAGGATAATAGAGGCAAAAATTATTAAACTTATTTATGTTTCATGCATTTTTAAGAAATTTTTAACGACCTGTGAATGAAATGGAGGGGGAAATGTTATGCTATATTCAAAATCCAGCCTCTTCTTCCCCCCCCCCCTGCCTTTACATTTTTTTCACCTCAAATGTGTTCTTTGGCCCCCCACTTCGATTTTTTTTTTTCTGGGCCTATCTGTGATCAGTGAAATATGAACTCCCTTAATCTGGAAGACAGCTTGTTGAATATCTCACATTTATTTATTGCTTGATTGTTACTGTCAGTGAGCTTCTATCTTTAATTACATAATTCTTAGCTATGACAAAAAGTTGAGTTTTGATATTGTAATTAACATCAGATGTATGAGATATGCATCATACAATAATGCTACTTGCAACCATATTCCTGTATAATAGTGCAGTGGGAAGCACCCCAGAATGTAAACCTTACGTAATCTAGTTTATGATCTATTAAAAAGAAACATATCACTCAAACAATTTTTCTCATCACAGTAAGTTCAACAATTTATTTTTGTCAGAAAATTTATGCATTGTTAGCCAGAATGTTTTTAAAAAATTTGCATTACTGTTTACAACTGTACACTAATTAGTACATCTCCAGGAATTTTCCTTTGCTAGATAAAACATAAATAAATGAGCTCTTTGTTATTTAATTACTTTTAACCTAAACAGACTAACATAGATAAAATGAATACTCTTTCACTGATAATAGTGGGAGTGGTGGATAACTCTATAACATTCTTGATTCATAACCTACAGTTTGAGTCTTAGTTATATCAGCATTGAGATTTTTCATCTGGACTGCTACTTGCCCTCAATGAAAACAAAAAATTTTTTGGAAAAGTTTGGATTCATCATATGGAATATTTAGCTTTGATTCCAGATATAGAATAATCATAGCCTATACAATCTGAAGAACACAATGGATAACCTCTACAGAAGGCTGTTAATCCTGAAGTCCTAATAATTATCAAATAAATCACCTTTCTCAACACTTAGTAGAATCTTGGAATCCTTGTGACTCACCATTATGTATACTATGCAACAAAGAGTGATGACTTGCTATAATGGAACAAACCTTTGTTCAAAGTAATGGTGTTTCCAAGATTTTTCACGAATGGGAAGTTAAAGAAATGTGTCTAATGGTTTCTTTTAAAAATACAATTTTTCTCAAGGGGTAAACTGTGCTCTTTCAGCACCACCAATCCCTTCTTGGCTACGCTCCTAATACAAAGTAATTTTTCTAAGTTTTGTGCAATTATTAGTTTAAGATTTCTCACATCATAAATATATATTTATTTTCCATGCTTTTAAAAAATTAAAACTTGTCAATAATTTTATTGTGTAAAATTTATTTTAAAAGAAGATGGACTAGCAATCTTTCCAGTGATTTGGAGAAACTTTTCAAAATGAATTTCTTTTGAATAGCTGATATACTGCAATACCATTGACCTCTGATTTGCTATTAGACTCATAGTTCTATTAAATAAGCATTTAATTCACAATTTAACTGTGTTTGTAAAAGCACATGTTAAAAATCTAGAACTAAAACCTCCAAATGAGTGGTGCCACTCTGATTAGCATATACTAAGAGTTCCAAGACCTGTGTAGCATTATTCACATAATGCACAAAGGCCACTTTTGCCTCTTGATATCAGCCCAATATGAAAACTATACAATTCCTTTTTGCAGGCAAAGAAATACAAATTGTCATCATCTTGTGCATGCTTTTTTGCTGATGTATTCCAATGTTCAAATGGTTACTGCTTGCCATTGTCCTCTTAGCAATATAGGTACATAGTTGTTGGCTAGCAACAAGGCCAGATTTACACTTTACATGACCTGGGCACATGAAGTAGTACTATGCCATTATGTATGTTTGAGTTTTTTTGGGGTTTTTTTAATTTTCTATCAAAAATTTACATTTTTGCTTTCAGAGCCATGCAATTTTTGAAGTTTTAGGGGGGGGGGGAAATGAGTGTAATTTGAAAAGCTTGTGTAATGATTTTTTAGTTTCCATCAATTTTAAATCATCAGCATAACAGCTTTACTCTCAAATATTTCAGCTTCAATAACTCTTTAAATGTTAAAGGAATATTGGTTAAAATCAAGATATGGATAAATTTCATTGATATCTATCGTTTACCTGCTGTGGCATTTTTTTTTTTCTAAAAGCTTATTTTGAAAGTTGTGGAGCTTTAAAACATGGTTTTTCCAATCACATAATATAGAAGTGTTCCAATACATTTGATAATAAACTGTGTATCCTCATAATCCATATCCTGTAAAAGCTCACTTTCAATTGGCAGCAGAGTTCTTGAACAATGAATATTAAAATTAGTATTTTATTTTGTCTAAGAATTAAAAAGGACATAATTTTATCTTACTAAATAAGCAAATTGTAATACTTTTGGCACCTTAGTTAGGTTGGTACCCCTAGGCAAGTGCCTAAATGTGTCTTAAGGGAAATCTGGCCCTGGCTGGCACATTCCATATGTTGTCATCTGCTTGAACTTGATATGTGTGATTGGTCTATCATTGGTGATGATTTCAATGCTTAGATATTTCCCCTAAGATTTGACATTGGATACCTTCATTGTGGAACTGTACTCATGGAGATCTTAGATCTAAATTTAAAAACCTCAAAAAGGTTACAACCCACAAAATTAAAAAAAAAATGTTACTTTACAACCATAAATGAAGTCTCCGTGTTTTTTAGACTTGGGTTGTTAAGTAGCATGCATGTTTTAGATGGGTTGTTAAGTAACATGCCTGTGAAAAGGAATTGTATAGCTCTCAGTGGGCTGACATCAAGAGGCAAAAGTGGACTTTGTGCTATATGTGAATAATGCTATGCAAGTTTTGCAACCCATAATGTATGTTAATCAGAGGCACTGCTCCATTTGGATTTTTCACTCCTAGATTTTTAACATATGTTTTTACAAATGCAATGAAAAATGTGAATTAAATATTTATTTAATAGTACTACATTAAATTAAAATTTAATTTATTTATTTATTAATTTTAATTTTTTATTTATTAATTTTAATTAAATTTTATTTATTTGACTCGTAGCTCATGCCAAAAATGCTGTATTCTGAAAAAAAATAAATTGGAAAATGAAATTATCTGTTAATGGGAAAAATTTAAAGCTTCTAATTCTAGCAACAGAAATATGATGATATCTATGAGTAAGCATAATATTTTGTGCTCCCATTTGAAATAATGGACTGTACAAAATAATTAAAAGTTGCAAATGAATGAAAAAAAATATATAAAAATTAAGAAATTGTTAAAACTCTGTAAGTCAAATGGGATGTTCTTAACTACATCTCCAGCATCAAAGAAATACTCCAAGAAAGAAAGATGTAAAAAACTATCAACTCTATGTACATTCTTTGTTAGTATCACTTACTATGTTATATTTTATTAATTTACTTTAAATAATTTCTAGAATGATAATTGATAGATGATATGTGTGATAGTATCCAAATTAAGTATCGTGTATCACTAATAGGTATCAAATAACACTTAGTAATATCTCCATATCAAGTATATTATAATGGCTGCATTGAAAGTTGATTGCTGAAAGGCTCACTTCTCTAGGAATTCATCCAAAGTTTTCAACAGGGTATTACTGCAAATGCTTGAAATCTTTTTTTTTTCTTTAGAGGTAGAAGGGATATAGGAAGAAGATATGCTGTGGTGTTGGAGTGAAACACAACAAGAACTTCAGTGGTAGTTCTAAGCAATGCATTTCAAGGAAAAGTAGCTTAAAATTTCATAATTTGTTTGTGACTCTATAGCATAAACTAAATACAAGGTAGGTTAGTTAAACTTTTCATCACAGAGAGGTTTAAAGCTAACGATGTTGGTGGAAAGCTTGATATTTTGAAAAAGAGTCACCTACTGCCCATTTGTTTTTAAATACTGAAAAAGTTATTGCAGAGTTACCCCCAGATTTAAGTGCATGCTTGTTTCATGTTGCCAGAAGCAGAATTCTGAAGACAGAACTGGAAGTAATGTTTGAAACATACAAAGATTAATTTCAGATTGTTATAATGATGTAGTATTAATAGTGCTGTTGGTCGAGTGATTAACAGGCTTTCGATCAATAGACCTACGTTCAAACCCCAGATGAAGCATTGATGTTTTCCTTCTTGTGTTGTCTTTCTGCTTAGGTATCACTTTCCTTAGAGATATTTATGCACATTATACTGACAGGCTCCTGTCAGTACTCTATGGCAGGCAGCTGCTTCAGGAGTAATTTATTATTATTAATTGCATGTGTCAATTGTATTGGTTAATTTATGACCAGGGCATTTTACATATGTACATATGTACCAAAAGGGCCTATTACTCCTCCCCAAAGGTCAGAGTCGGTACCAACTTTGGCATTAACTCTGACCATTAACCAAGAACAAGGGTAATATCTCCTTTCTTGACAGAATTCAAAATATCCTGAAGTTGTCCGTAAAACCTATCCTTCTCATCCTCATCAGAATCCTCAGTGGGGGCATAACAGCAGATAACATTCAAGTCTTTAATGCTTGTCTGAAATTTTGCTGTAAGAAATCTTTCATTAATGCACTCATATCCTAGAAGAGCATCACTAGCATGTCTGCTGAGCAGCAGACATGCTAGTGATGCCACGCCTTGGTGATGCTTTCCATCCTCCCTCCTTGTAAAGAGAAATTTAAAGTTATCTCACCTTTACCTGTCCATCTGGTCTCTTGCAAGCCTAGAATATCTAGGTTATAGTGCTGGAATTCCTGCTTGAGGACATCAAGAGAATAATCTCTGTGTAATGTCCTCACGTTCCACGTTCCTGCAGAGAGAAAATGATTAGTAGGATTTTTAAAGAAATTAGGTTTATTGAGATTGGTAGGGCCAACGATATCAAACAGCCCCCTGATCGCAGGCATGGGGCAAAGACCTGTTCCTCCTCCGCTAAAGGCTGAAGTTACCGATGCTGGTAGGAACTTCAGGCACCACCTTTTCAAGTGGACTTTTTCAAGAGCCATATGGCCTGCCTGAGACACATTACTCCAGTTTAGGCTTGACGATGCCCAACTAGCTAAGTAAGGTTCAGGTACCTGTGATGGCCTCTGATTAGGATTATCCACCAGCTGAAATAAGGTATCCCATGCCTCTGTTCACTTAGAGCTGGCAACCCAGAAGCAAACAGAAAACACAGCAGCAGACTCTCCCTCAACAGAGGCCCGCCAGTGCAGCAAGTCCAGGATCCATAAACAAGTCCAGTCTAGTAGGTATAAATGGTCGGCACCAGGACCCTGTGAAGTTGACCACTCCTCAGCAGGGTTGAAAAAAAAGAAAAAAGTGGCCATACTGAACTGGCAGCCCTCCCCTTCCGTTCCCTTCCAAAAGAGAATATCTCTTTTGAAAGGTACTAACGGTCTGCACCACGAGAAGGCGGGGTCAGACATTAGGTGCTAGACCTGGCCGGTTCTGTGCATCATCACTAGGTATTGGTACACCGCTCTCCTTCCAGTTTATGCCTAGCTACCATTTACATTTATCAATGTTATTTAAATGGTCAAAATTCGTAATTCCATTTTATTTCAGCCATTTTGACAGCAGTAGATCATCTTTATTAACATTTCAGTTACTGACCAAAAATTCTTCTGATGTTAAATCAGATTTCCAAAAACATTGTAGGTGCAACACTGTCCCATGCATCTTTCATCAAATGAATTGCATCCAATACAGACACATTGTCATCTAAACCTCATTCCCTTCTTTCAATCAATTGGAGAATCAAAAATCACCTGAAACTACCTTTGAAACTTTTAATTATTCCCATGTTAATTGGCTGTAAAATAGAAATTATTTGGTGGCAAAAACACCAGTTTTACAGTAGATAGATCTTGCACATATGGGTGCACTGGACAGTTATCTACAGGAAGCAAAATCTTTTTATTTTTCATCCGTAACTCATCATTCCACTTGCATATTGCTGAAAAATATTGGAAGTAATGCATGCTTTTTTATTAGCTGCTTATTCAATAGGAAGCTTTCTTACATATTTTAAGCAACACTGCTTTTGTAATTTACCAATAACAGTCTTTTTCTCAGTTCCATTCATGTTCACTCACATTAAAACAATTAAATGGTTCTTAGAGCTTTGCTGCCAATGCATTTGTCACCTTTGAATTTAAATGGTGTGCTGAGAATCACGTTAAAATGAGAATCATGTTAAAAATAGTCCAGTTTTGTCTGCATTGTAGACATCTTCACTGTAACCTTTTTTACCCTACTTTCAAACACTTTTCACCCATTCACTTGTCATTTCAAATCTGCTGACAGGGCTTCTCCACCGACTTCCACATAAACAATGTTATGCGATTTTTAAAATGACAGACATTCATTATTACATGTATAATTATCATGCCCTAAGTGTTTGCAATTTTTTTTTTGCCTTTAAATGGGGCCATTGATTGGGAAACTAGCATTCCTCTGCCTTAAACCATTCTAACAGTGCGTAATCAACATTACCGAAATCACACTTCCTCATTTTCCTGTTTGTAGTATGGTTGTTCTCTAGTGCAGATGAAATCACATCGTTTTCCATAAAGTTGAAACTGTAAATGATGACAAAGAAATTTTTTTACAGACTTCAAGATTTTTTCACCACATTCTAATTTACAAATAGACAGACACTTCCTTTTACTTTTAGATATGTTATCCATTGAAGGGAAAATCTCCACTGATTTTTGTGATCAACACTGTGAACTTTGTTTTCAAATTATGAGCATACAAGTTCAAGGAAGAGTTAATGCAGATGCAGATTAAACGAGGGATTCTCAACCTATATGTGGGAAAGGGTGTCTTTGAGCTCAGTGAAGGCAGCTGGAGCTAGTATCCTTTCTCTCAGCCCTCTAGTCCCTATTTAGGGTCCTCTTTTACAACTGTTCTTTACATCCTCCTTTTTATTTCGAAATTTATGTCCTTCAAACCTTTTTAAAAACAAAAAGTCCTCTTTTTTGTACTCATTTTAAAACTCTTAATAACGTGTTTTAAAACTAAAATTAAAATATGCATTTTGTTTTATATTTTTATTTTATAAATTTCTTGTACCTGTGACTGTATAATTTACTGTTAACTGAAATAATTTGCTGCAAATACAAATCCTGAATGCTGGTCATTCTGTTAATGTAAAAGTTACTATTTTTGTAATTCTCAATATCAGTAATTTATATGCAAGATTAATAGTGTGAGCTTTAGAAAATTGCACGAAATTTTGTCATTGCCCATCAATAGATGGCATTATGAAAGTTGATGCCATTTTTTTTTCAATATAAGGAACTACTACTAGTGGTAAAACCATTGGATCTGTGGGAGTTACCAATCTGTACTGTATTAATCTATTATTTGTACAGAGCTTCTCATACAAGGCAATGAAAAAAACTTACCCAGCTGGCTGATCCTCAGTTAAAGTTAATGCAAATACATAAAGTTTACCTGCTGAAACAGTAGCTAGCTCCTTAACTACCGTTAATGTAAGAAATCAAGATTTATTTAAATTATAAATGTTTCATTATGACATTTTGTTGCTAAAAATTAGTTTGAAAAATCTATATTTTCTGTGAGTAATTTAATATAATATTATAACTATATAATACTGGATTATGTTATATATTATTTGATAAAATTATATATACTGAATTTGTTTTTGGGGGGGTTCAAAATTAGTTCATATGTAATTGTTTTGGTACAAAGTTGCAACTTACCCTGATTCTAATTTGTTTCTTTGTGAGTAATACTAAAAGTGAAGCCAGGTGTGGTTCAGTTGGTAGCATGCAAGGTTCGTAATCTTCAGTTCCCAGGTTCAAGTCGCACCTGGGCCAGCATTAAGATTTATCTCCGCAAAAAAACTGCCCTGCCCTAAGTCAGTAGGGAATACTAATGGGTTTAGAAAGGCCACTGTCTGTCAGATGGGACATTAAGCCATGCCCTCCTGTGTGGGAGAGTCATACCCTGTTCACATTAAAGAACACACTGAATGCTTGACGAGAGGCTACCATCTGTCTCCGAACAGCTGTCCAGTGGGTTATGCTTTCCAGCAAAGATCCCCCCTCCAACCTTCTCTGAACCCTCAGAGTCCTTGTGACCTGGCCATTTAGCCTATTGTGTGCAAAAAAGTGATGCTCAGAGGTAAAGAAACCCAACCCAAAGATACTAAAAGTAGTTTTCCCACCATGTATTTAAAGAGAATATTTACATTATACTTAATCCTCAAGTAGCCGTGGACTACAGAGGTCTAACCGGACCACATAATTTACTTCTCCAAATATGTCTATCCTGAGCTACAGCTGCTGCATTTGGTTGCTTTAATATTAATAAATTAATAAGCAACAATTAATATAATACTGTTAATGCATTGACATATGTACAGGGTGTTTCGAAACTCTGTACAAATTTCAGTGGGAGATAGGGAACACCAAGGCAAACCTTTTTTGTCTATGAATCCATGTCCGCTGAAGTAACCCTTCATTCAGTGTTAGAGGGCACTGACAGAAATATCGGTGGAGCTGGTACATAAATGAATGGAAAAGTGTTAACAGCATGTTTATTTAAAGAAGGTGCTCAAAGTTGCGACTGGCAACAGCATTGCATGCATGTCAGCCATTTTAGCAGTCGTGAAACACTCCATGTTCCATGTAATGCGTCTGATTTATGAATGTCGACGGCAAACACAAGTCTGTTCTCCATTCCCACTTCATCCCTCTAGCCAATTGTAGTGCACCAGACATGTAATCTGTAGTTCCCAGGTTTGAGTCCTAGCTGGGTCAGCATTGAGATTGATCTCTGCAAAACTCCTCATGATCAATAGGGGGCATGATAGGTTGTTGTCCATTGGATGGGATGTTAAGCCATACCCTGCGCATGTTAAAGAACACAGATGGCCTTGATGGGAGACTACCATCTGTCTCCCAACAGCATTCCAAATGGTTCCCTCTACCAACCTTTTCTGAGCCTTCAGGGTCCTTGTGACTTCACCATTTAGCCCATTGTGTGCAAAAAAAGTGCCACTCAGAGGTAAAACAACTCAACATCCCCCTCTGGTTAAAATTTCTCCCTCTCTTTTAGGGGAGAAAAGAAATGGACATAGTTCAAGGTATCCATTATCCTCCCCACATCAGAAGTTTCTAAACCAAAAATCGGAATTTCCCCTCTCTGATAATCGAACTTTTCAAATCACTTTGTATTACAAGAGTTCCTTAGATACAATTTGCCAGGCATATGTAACTTTATAGCAAAAGAAAATTAACTATGATCCGAGGTGCATATAAAATGTAAAGGTACAAAAAAATTATTATTATTAAAATTGTTTATTACTTAACATAATATTTAAGACATTAATTATTTGTATACACTTTTATTAGCTTTTGCATATTTTTCAAATTAAGTTAATGATTTTAACTTTTGATATGAACTTAGTTTTTGAAGCTTTCATTTCCACAAAGAATCTCGTGTTCTGCTCATGCTTAATTATAATGGCTTCGATATCCGCTTATGCTCACACTTTTGACCCAGCAAACATGAACAATGAGTTTATCACACCAAATCAGAAAGAAATTAGTTTGATGCATTCATTATTACAAATTTAATGGTGACAACAGTTATTTTGAATAGCTTTCAACTGTTGATCTTTAATCATATGAAATCAGATATTAGTTTAGTTATGCATTCCTTTTTTCAAATTTATTAGGGCAACAGTTATTCTGAATAACATTTAATCGTTAATGTTAAGTCTATGGGGATTTTGAGAAAATCAAAGCCACCCACTCCAATTTTGGTTGATTCCAGCAAATTCGCACGTAGCCTTTATTCTTCCGCTAAGTGAAGGGAACATTCATGCAAAGTTTGATGTCTCTAGCTTTTCTGGGGGCTAAGTGCATAAGCATACAGACAAACAAACAAACTTCTTTATATATTAGATACAGAGAGTGGGAAAAACAATGTGAACTTATGCATATAATTCAATATTGTGTCAAAGGTATTTCAGGTTTAAAGCATTGTAACTTCAAAAATCAGAGGGATAGGAGAAAAATAGGCTTTAAGATAAATTTGAAATCTCAGCTTAATCTCTAATTTCTTGTATTTATTTTTGACACTTTGCATTCAGTACTTAAAGAATTTTGGACACTGGAGCATTAATCAATTGTTTTGCTTTCCCTATAAAAGATTCTTCAATTTAATAGAAATTAAAGAATTGTTCCATATAATAGACTTGCTATGCTGCTTTTGATACAGTATAGTCGAGGCCAATTGTAGTGCACTCTGCTCACTATGGTCTTATACTTGGCAAAGTAGTGCTATGCAGCAATTTTTTGTATGCTGATGCCTTGTGTTCTGTTTAATGCAATGTTAGTGTATACAAAATTTATGTAGTGCACAAAAACTTGAGTGCTTTTTTAAATCAAATCTAAATTTTTTAAATTCACCATGAAGTCAAAACATGTAAGTTTATTTACTGCAGACAATGCTGAAAAGATTCTAAGGAATACTTTAACTGTGGCCTTCAGTTCCTGTTGCATATCCACTGCCATTTATGTCAGCCCTCAATTGAAAGCCATATTTTTTATTCAGTAACTCTTTTTCTGTTTGAGGATTCCTGCACTTAAAGTGGTGATTTTCAGCAATTTGAGGGCACTGGGCTGTGAAATCAGTAACTCCAAGAACTTCTTCCTTGTAAATATTTTTGTACATAACTGCCATAATTTCAAGGTAAGATTTAGATTAATAATAATAACGTGTATTGACCATATATAACATATAATACACTTAATAAAAATAATAATAATAAGATATATAATGCTTACACATATATAATGAGCTAAAATATATATCCACAATTCAATATATACAATTGAACATAAATAAAACCATATATGTAAAATATTTACTGTGAAATGAAATGTATTAAAATAGGAGCCATATAAGAACAACCAATGAGCTTTATGCTCTTACAGGTTTTCAAATTATATTATTATTTTTATCGATATGCATTTTTACAGTACAGATTTAAAGGTTTAAGAGTGGAAATAAAATTTCAGTAATCAATAATTTCAGATTTGTTCGTTAATGGCATATGTAATGAGGTAATTCACTTAACAGTAAAATAAAGACTAAATATTGTTTATATTTAATAATCTTTGCATAATTTTGATTTTAAAGATATTCTCATTTTTTTCTTTCCTTATACTGCTTGGTAATTTATTAAAATTTTGTGGAGCTAGAATCATGAAATGTCTATGGATAATTTCTTTTCTTGAAAAATGTACATAATAAAGTTTTCTATTTCTAAGATTTATTTCTGTATGTTGCAATTTTAATATATTCTAATTAAGAAATATCTTAAACGTTCTGCAATCATGTTTGTATGACTATTCCACTTCAAATTACTATCAATATTAATTCCCAAATATTTGTATGTTTTAATTTATTTAATTTCTGCACATGTACAAACATTATTGTTATTATTACAAGTAAATCTATGATATATGATTTTTCTTTGAAAGAACTCTTGTTAGTGAGACTGAAATGCATTGAATACGATTTTTCGATATTTAGTGTAAGATGATTTTGATGAAACCGTAACTGGATATTTTTTTTTAACTCATGAGATATATTCGATTTTAATTCTTCAAAATTATTGCTTCTATATACTATAGCAGTGTCATCAGCATTGGATATGGATTATCCTTTTAAGTTATTAAAGAAGAAATCATTTAAATATGTCAGAAACAAAATAAGTCCTAAAACAGCCCTGAGGTACTCCTTTAGTAAGCAACAAGGGTGAACTTTTTGTATTCCTTATGTCTACAATTTGTTTCCTATCTGTAATATATGACTTTAACCATTTTAGCATATTTCCTCTAACACCAATGTAATATAGCTTCTGCAATAAGATTTCATGATTTACAAAAGCAAATGCTTTTGCAATGTCTGAAAAAATACCATAGTTTTTTTAGAATTATTTATTCCATGTAAAACAGTAGTTAATGGTCATTTCTGACACTGCATGATCTGTACTCTTATGTTCTCTAAACCCAAATTGTAATTTATAAAAAAAAAATAATGAATTATTTAAAATTTTCATAATTCTATTTTTCATTATTCTTCCAATAACTTTTGAAAAAACAGGTAATATAGAGATTGGTCTATAATTATTTAAAATATTTTATCTCCTTTTTTGTATATAAGCTTTACAATGGTAGTTTTTAGGTGGTTTATAAAAATACAAAAATTAAACGATTTATTTATGATTTGTGTTAAAAATGTTGCATGGCACTTATTAATGATTTTTAATATTTTGGCACTTATTATATACATAAGCGTTATTTTCATCTAGGTTGTTTATAATATCATTTAAATCAGTTTTATTGACTACAGTATTTATCGTTATACCAATTTATGGTGCAGTATTTTAATTGTTTTACTGTTAAATTTGATTTAATTAATAATTTTTCTTTACCATCTGTTATTTAAATTGAATATGGGTACAATTATGGGCTTTTGTATCTTGAAAATTTAGTTTGTTCCCATGTATCAAAGATATTTACATTTAGTCTTATGAAATAATTTTTACCTGATTGGCCTCTGCATAAACTTACTTTGGAAAATGCTATAGGATATATTTTGAAGTCTGAGACTTATTCATAACACTCTAAGAAGAGGGTAACACCAGATCCCACAGTGGGGGAAATTGAGTCAAGCCAAGGAGCTGACCTTGATCATAGAGGGTTATACACACTGAGCACCCTTTCCACATTTTCATGGGGAGGGGGTGGCTCAGTCGGTAGCGCGCCAGGCTCGTAATCTGTAGTTCCCAATTTCGAGTTCCAGCTGGGTCAGCGTTGAGATTTATCTACACAAAATTCCCTGCCCACGGTCAGTAGGGGATACCGATGGGCTTGGAAAGGCTGCCATCCGTCGGATGGACGTTAAGCCGTGGCCCCGTGTGCAGGAGAGCCATACCCTGTGCACGTTAAAGAACACGCTGGATGGCCTTGACGGGAGGCTACCATCTGTCTCCAAACAGCTGTTCCAGTGGGTCTCCTCCCCCAACCCTCTCTGAGCCTTCGGGGTCCATGTGACCTGGCCATTTAGCCCATGGTGTGCAAAAAAGTACCGCTCAGAGGTAAAACAACACAACCCAACCCACATTTTCATGGGATCGTTTAGCAGTGCTATGTCAGGGATTGTAGTAATAATTAGAGTTCTGAGGATATACATATATTTTTAATTAACACCAGAGATAAAATCTTTTATTTTTCACTGTGCTCAGCCAGAAAAAAAATTTTGTTTAGTACTTTTTTGCCAAATAGCTTATGAAAGGAAATAGGGCATGTTATCAAGGCATTCAAAATGTTCTTGACATGCATCTGCAGAACAAAAACCATTGCACTTACCTCAACAAAACTGTAACTGTCCTCCAAATTACTCCCCTCCAGCATCGATGCAAAATTACAGACATCTACACTAATTTCAGAACTCTTGGTGGTACTCCTGTTTAGGAATATTCCGCAACTCTGAATGAACGCATTTTGCAAGATCTTGCACCCTTGAAAGAGGCTTCCCAGCAACTTCCATTTTAATTTTTAGAAACAACCGAAAATCACATGGTGCAAGATCAGGTGAATATGCAGAATGGTGGTAGCTGTTTGATTTTTTTCCTGATCCAGATGAGTTGTAGCTTGCTGGATTTTGTGAGCACTGACATTGTCGTGAAGAAGGAGAACCTTGATGCACCAATTGTTGGATGTTGTTCCCCTTATCTCCTTAACCATTTTGGGCAAAGTAATGTTGGTGTAGTATTGATCATTTAGTCATTTTTTCAGGTAAGGTGTTCACAGCTACTAGTTCTTGGGAATCAAAAAAATTGTGAACATCCTCTGCTTTGAGCATGGTTTTGTCGGAGGATTTGGGAATGCAGTTCATCTTTTGCAACCCAAACATAGTTGTCGATCTTTCAGAGAGTTGTATTAAAACCACCCCATGACAATGTCTGTTAACCATTCGAGGCCACTAGGCTCAAATATTGCCAGCATCTCCTTGCATGAGTTGACTCTAACCCTTTTTTGCTGTTCTCTCAGTTTGTGGTTACCCATTTGGCACGGATCTTTCGGAACTTTAAATGTTGATGAGTAATTGTTTCCACAATTGCCATTGATACACTGACATTTAAACTTATTACCTGGATGGTGATGTGTGGGTTTTCCTTATGAGTTCACGGACAGCAGCAATGGTTCTCTCATTCACAGCTTCCTTCAGTCTTCCAGCATGAGGGAGGTCTTCGAAGCTCTGACATTTTTTCTGAATTTGCACATTCATCCTGTAACAGTGACATAGAACAGGCATCATCCCCATATACTTGTGATAAATTGGCATGAATATTTTTTTGTGTCGTTCCCAAATTGCATCCTTGTGAAAATGTACTTTCCCCATCTTTAGTAGGTTCCATAGCAACAATGCACAGATTTCGCAGACCGAAATGTACTCGCCACCAGCAAAGAGAAAAATAATAATGTGGCTATTGTTTTTAATATGTAATGACAAGTTTAGACATGCTTTCAAAGAAATCGTAGCTCATTAATTTCAGAGGAATGAGTGCAATCTACAGACACGTCAAGAACATTTTGAATGCCCTCCATAAGTAATGCTACAAAACTAAAGAGAGTATTTCATTTTAAATTTTATGAAAATAAAATATTTTACAAAAATATGATATTATTAATTTTGATCAGACATTTTTAAAGTGATGTAATAAAAAAAATCATCTGACAATACAAATAAAATTTTATCAAAAACTAATAGGCCAAAATAATTAAAACAGTTATGAATAAAAATGAAATTTCTTTCTGAATAAGATGAAAATAAATTTTTACTTCAAACCACTTTGGCAGGTAATTGTCAACACTTGACCACCTGATACACCTTGAAATGGCTATCATGAATTCTTTTTTACATCAAGATCACTTGGTGTCAATATTCTTTGACACTGAAAAAGATTATGATTGTTTTTCAGTGTCAAAGAATATTTTATATTATTTGACACTGAAAGCAATGAAAGCACCGAAAAGCAATTTGATATCCTTCGTGACCTCTATTCCTCTGACTTGAGAGGTCAGGCCAATCTTCATCTCCAACTTTTTATCTTTTCTTTTTCTATGTCTGTGTCAGTAACAGTATCACAATCTTTCTCCCAAGAACAGATGATTCCACCAAGCTATGATTTGATTGTTAAGCTTTTCACTATCAAGGTAAATTCTTTGAAAATTTCCTCCAATAATTCACTTGAAAATTTCCTCCAATACTAGGCAATGCTATATATATATATACAGTTTTAGCATTTTTATTCATCTTCCAGCTTGTGATGTGAGGTTCACATTTTAATTTTTTATATCCTAAACCAGTTTTTTTTATTTCCCTTACCTTATTTCCTTAACCAGGTATTATTTTATTCCTAGATCCTCACATATCTTTCTCTGGCCCAAAGTTATCAGAAAGTGCAGAACCTCAACTTCTTTTTCTTTCCAATATCTTACATTGCTGCACACATTAACATGTGAGGAATGTTATGTGCTTACTTAACACTTACTGACACAATATGCTAATATACCTGCTCCCAAAAGCACATGCATGCTTCTGGTTAGGTAATCAGCAAGTGTTATATTGGCAGATTAGAGTTAAGAGTGAAAGTGAAGTGTAGGGTGTGGATAATAGATTCTAGCTTATTGTAGTGAGCTTAGTTGAAATTTTAGCCTGAGATTAAAGTATTAGTTTTTTTTATTGTATCAGTGCCTTTCCTGTTGTAGTGAGTGAATAATAAAATCTATTTTAAAGTATCTGAATACTTTTAAACTTGGTGTTTTTCTTACCTACATTATCAACTCCTGTTGGGTGAATTAGAATCTTTGGTAATTAATCAAGAATTGCCTGGCACATAATTTACTTTATGCAGGAATTAAGAATTCAAGTTGGGAATTTTACAGAGGGTCATTAGGCAACAACTGAAGCCACTCCTAGCAATCTCTTTGGGCAATAGTGAATGGGTTTTGGTGTTCTTCAAAGAAGGCTGCTTTTGCTTGTACTTTTCCACAAGCATAATCTTCACCTGGGCCCCCATTCTCTAGCTTGGGTATTATATCATTCCTATTGTGATGGAGGCTGAATTTCTCTCTTCTTCATTAGGGAATTGACCTTTTTATTACACATTCATCATCTCATGTCCAAGTGCATATGGTCACTAAATATCATCTTAGTCCTCTCTCACTCCTGGGAAGCAGAGTGATGTTCCTTACACTGCCTGTACTCTGCACTTATCTGGATGAAATTAGAGTATAGATTCTAGGTATACATTTCAATCCAATATTTGGTGGTAAGAGTGTATCTGTATCAAATTTTGTTGGTAAGAGTGTAGCTCTCCACTATCAGGCTCCCCATATGTGCTTAAAAGTTTTCTACACCTCACCAGTCCAGAATCTAGGTGAAGCTTGCAAACCATCTTTATGAAACACTTGTCCCTATAGTTTCTATAGTATACTTGTCCCTATATGTCCCTATAGTATGCTTGTAAATTGTAATCCCTGCTGGATTACAGTGTGAGGGATAACTACTTATCAAATGCAATTGACATGCACAGCTGCAAATTGGACATTGCAGTTGCTCCAAATTTACTGTCCACTACTGGTTCCTACATACATCAATCATTATTACCACTCTGTTAACTGAATATGTTTACTATTTTTGTGAGATTACTAAGCAGCTAATATTCTTCATAGTAGGGTAAAAAGACTTTTTATTGCATGATTAAGAGCATCTAGAATGGATAAACATGCCCAGGAGGACAAAATATCAGGGACCTTGAATTTTTTGAATTTTTTTTTACTGTTTATAAAAATTCAAACTAGCAGTAATTGCAAATATCAAAATTAATTAGTTATTAATAATAATGTAAATTTTCATAAGTTATTAATTCCAGTTAATCCTTAGAGTGCCAAGTTTGTTTTTTTTCCTCTAAAAATGCAACTCAACTTCTGAGCCTTATTACAAATCAACTAATGAATGAAATAGTTTGCAATACATCCTAAAAGAAAAGGCATTTTATTCTGAACAAAAAATATAAAAATTAAAAGGGAAGAAAATGGCAGGTAAGCATAAAAACACATTGCAAGTTCATTTGTAGTGATTTTTGAAAACTGATTAGTTTCCAACTTTTTAAAGATTAATTGATGAAAACTCCAAATATATTCACACTTAGTGGCTACTATATATTACACTTCTCAAAACTTATAGGCTATTATGCATATGTTATGCCAATGAAAATCTACATTTGAAGTTACACTATATGATCAAAAGTATCTGGACACTCGCTCATCCACATTCTCCCAGGAATAGGAAAGGAATTAATATCATCTTGGTCCACCCTTTGCTGCTGCTGTCACAGCCTCCACTCTGTGGGGAAGACTTTTCACTAAATTTTGGTACATTGCTGTGGGAATTGCCTCCCACTCTGCCATAAGAGCATTAGTGAGGCCTGTCACTGATGTCAGCCTAGCTAGCAATTGGTATTCCAATTCATCCCAAAGGTGTTCCATGGGGTTGAGATCAGGGCTCTTTGCAGACCAGTGAAGTTCTTCCACACCCATCTCATCAAACCATTACTGCACAGTCTTCTCCAAACTGTTGCCATAAAGTTGGGACACAGAATTGTCAAGAATGTCATTATAGGCCACAGCATTCACAGTCCAGTTCACTGGAACTAGGGGGCCGAACCTGAACCATGAAAAACAGCCCCAAAGTATGATACCTCCTCCACCAAACTTCACAGTTGGCACAACACAGTCAGGCAGGAACATACATCTGGCACCCTTCACACCCACTCTTGTACATTGGACTGCCAGATGGTAAGCGTGATTTATCACTCCAGAGATCTCAATTCCACTGCCCAAGAGTCCATGGTGCCGTGCTTAATACTACTCCAACTGATGCTTGGTGTCAATGCTAAGCTTGTGTGTTGCTGCCCAGCCATGGAAACCCATTTCCTGTGGTTCTTGATGAACTGTTATGGTGTTGGAGTTGCTTTCAGAGACATTTTAGAACTTAGTGGTGAGTATTGCAACCAAGGTTAGGCGATTTTGTCGCACCACCCCCTGCAGTCCTGCTCTGTCATTTTATCTCCTAACAGCTATGCAGTGTATCCCCTTTCTCAATCTTCTCTAAGCCCTTGTGACCTTCCATTTAGCCCATTGTGTACACAAAAGTGCTACTCAGAGGTAAAAGAACTAATCCATTTTTACCTATCTTTTTATTGCTTTTCACTTCTCCTTTGTCAATTTATGGATTTGTCAAAACAGTTGTTCCCCATATCTTCCAAACGTGATATACAAACTTAATGATTTATATGTCAAATGAAATATTGTGATGCAGTGAGAAGCTATAAAAATTTGACACCCCATGCTTTCTTCCCCCCTAAAAAGGAGAAATATCAAAACTATTTGTTATATCTCCAGAATGCGAGTGACGAAAGTAACAAGCAATTTGTCAAATGATAGCTTGTGATGCAGGGAGTGTCATAGGCTGTAAAAAATTACATACACCCATGCTTTCTCTCCTCTTCAAAAATGGGGGAAAATAGGTTATAAAATATTGACCCCTTTCCCCCCCCCCCTCAAAAAAAAAGTGGAAATATGAAAATGATTGTTCCCTGTATCTCCAGAAAGCCAATGCCAAAAGTAACAAGCTATACATCAAATAAAAGTGTTTGTAATGCAGGGAGTGCCGTAGGATACGAAAAATAACCCCTCTATGCTTTCTTCCTCCCTAAAAAAAGGAAAACATGAAAACCATTGTTCCGCTATATCTTCATAATGCAAGGGTTGAATGTGACACATATGTCAAATGAAAGTTTGTGACAGGGGAATGTTGTTGGCAATAAAAATATTTCTTCCCAATTAAAACAGGAAATGGGGAAATTGTTCTTCTATTATATCTCCCAAATTCGAGGACCTACAGTTACGAGTAATGAAAGCTAATATAAGGACCACCATAGACTACTTCAAATTATGCCTCCCCAACCACTACCACCACCATTCTTCCCTCTCCCCCAAAAGAATTGAAATTTTCTTGTAATATCTCCAATGTCATGGGCTACCTCAATCACAACTCCAAAAAAAGGGGGAGAAAATAATATGGTGGATGTTTATGAGTCATAGCAAATGAAAGTTTCTGAAGGTATGTGTTTTTAGTGACAAGGAAAAACTACAAATTAATTAAATTATTTAAAAATGCCTATCTTCCTATGTGTGTCCTAAAAAGTAGAAAATTAAACATATTGATGGTGCAATCCATCAATGAATATGAATTCAGTAGCTGAATGCACCATTTAAATGCTTTAGCTTTATTTTCTGCTTTTTAGGGTGCATATGGGAAGATAGTTTTTTTTATTATTATTTATATTTTTTTTACCCATATTACACAGTGAGAAATGAGTTTGGTCTTTCCTGTGAATGACAGCTAACCCACTTTAAAAGATTTTTCCATAAACAATCAATATTAAACCTTTTTCTTTTTATTTTTCATACTTCTACAAGTTATTTTTTGAATGAATGCACAAATATAAGTTTTATATTTAGCAAAAGCATAAATGAAAAAGTACTTAGAAATTAACACTTTTTGTCATTTTTTATTTTTTTTATGCATTTGAAATACTTAATAACATTTTAAGGCATATTCTACCAAAACATAGCACATTTGCTGCTGCATGAAACCTATGTGTATCATGCGACTCATGTTCTAGGTGCTGCTTGATGTTTATGTTATTCATCCAGTCTTATCAGTTTTTGGTTAGCATTCAGGTCCAGACTTTGACTTTCTGGGGCCCTAAACTATGTCAGGATTAAGAGGCCTCATAGATTTGAAAGTTGAAATATAGGGGTGTCCTTAAGTCCTTATACATAGAAAAAGCAATAATGTTCAACTGTACACATATTCCTTGTTATAATCACTTTATTCAACTCTACCGAATCCATACTAAGACATCAAATGTTCAAACTGAGCACCCCTGTGTTGATGGCAATCCTGTCTGAATGACTGATGCACATTACAGAAAACAGATGGCATTACCATGCAGCATTCACTGTGGATAGTCCCTTTTAATTCGTCCAGTGTTCGAGTGCAATTTTGGTAAATATGAGATTTTAGGTGGCTCCATATGAAAAAAAATCTAAGGAAATCCAATCTGGACTTTGAGGTGGCCATTCCACCACTCCGTTTTGACCAATCCATTTGTTGGGTAGTGTTTCACTCAACCACCTTCAGACACTAATGGCATAGTGGGACAGTGTCCATCCTACTGAGAGAAAACACGATGGTAATATGCTAAGGGTATGTTCTCTAAATAGGGTACCAAAATTACATTTAACATTTGGAAATAAGAATTGGAAAAAGAATAAAAGTAAGGTCTTATGATGGTGTCACCATCAATTGCACACCAAACAGGAACACACACTGGGATCATTCTGTATGTGTGTGTCTTCAACACAGTGTGGTTGTATTGCATCCTAATAATGACAATTGTGGTGGTTGACTGCCTCATTCACATGAAAGTTTGCTTCATTGCTGAAATTTATGCCAGCCAAGAGAGATGGTTGTTCCTGAAGTTTTTCTAGTACTCAATCACAGAACTGTTCTCTGCAATCCATATCACCCCCATGCAACTTCTGTACCATTTGCATTTTGTATGGGCACAACCTGTTTCTTCTCAGGATTCTGGATACAAATGATTTTCCAATTCCTACCTCTTGTGTAATTTTTGTTACAATCCAGTGAGTACTTCAACCACAACATACACAGTGTGGTCTATCACCAAACTAGTTTCCTTCAGTCTCTTCAGATATTACTGACAGATATTTGATATGACTTTGGCTTGTCTGGATGTAGTCTGTGTAATTCTTCATATGATTTTTGCTGACATTTTCCAACAACATGAATAAATAGAAATTCCAATTTCTCCTGGGGTGTGAGATGATACATCATTACTCTGTCATTCATCAATGTGTCAACTCATCTGAAATAACAAAGAAGAACACATTAATTATATTTACCTGTGACCATGTATACAAACATATTGGGCACCCATGCCTATGTATAAGGACTTATGGAACACCTTGCAAATTTATTTTTCTGACTGAACATTCAGAAATAAACGGGAAAATGATATGGTGAAAGCTTTTATTATGTTTAATAACTATTAATATAAATTCACAACCTATGCACAGTAAACTTAAAATGAATTTTTTAAGCCCCTCTCATCATTTGGAAATAAGATACACTGAAGTGCCATTGAATTAGGGACAACAACCAGTAATGTGTTGGACCCCCTATGGCCCTGATAATGGCCGCCACATGACAAAGCAAGGACTCCATAAGCTTGCATAAATGTTCCACAGGTATGGCGACCCATGCATCCTCTAGAACTGTCCATAATTCTCAAGATCGTTTCTGATGGGACACGGTCCCAAACACTCTGCTTAACAGTATCCCAAAGATTTTGAATGGGATTTAAACCTGGGCTTCTAGGTGACCATTTCATTATTTCAAAGTCAGCAAAATGCTCCTGCAACTATGCAGTAGCCAACCTGGACCTGTGAGATGAACAGTTGTCTTGCTGGTAAATGCCATCTCCATTGGGATGCATGATGGCTGTAATGGTCAGCCATGAGTTCTACATACCAGGATGCATTGAGAGTGTCAGTACATGTGCCAAAGGTCCCACAGATGTCCAACTGAAGACACCCCAGGCCATCACTGAGCCACCACCAGCTTGTACTGTTCCGACCAGGCATGCAGAATCCTTGGCTTCATGGAGTTGGCATCATACCCTCAGTCTCCCATTGGTGTGATGAAGTTTAAATTGGGATTCATCGCTCTAGGCTATCCATTGCCAATTTTCAGTGTTTTCAGTGGTCCAGTTTCGATGTTCTTTAGCCCAGGCAAGGCATTGAGCCTGGTGTTGGGCCATTACACAACCTACAAGTGGGACTCTTGTAGGTTGGTGGCTCCCAAAGCTGAGACAATGAAGTGAACATTGCACGGTCCGTGCACTGACTTCCTGGCTGGAACCCGTGTTCAGATGGGAGGTGATTTCAGCAATGTCTGGCCCCTATTGGTCCATATGATATGTGTCAGATGGCGAAGCCCACGATCATTCAAGGCTGGTTGTCCAGGTGCTTGTTTTTTTGCCGGAATTTTAATATTCCCGTAACGCTCTTGAAACTGTCATACGAGAAAATCCAAGTTCGTTGACAATTTCGGAGATCGAGTGTCCCATCTGTCGGGCACCTACAATCTGCCCTCTGTCAAATGCATCTAAATTCTGTGCCTTTCCCATTATGCTTCTCATGGCGAATGCTTGGGGAAGCCAAAGCTGACAACTATATATGACCAGAATTTCAGCCACGCATGCACACAAATGCGGGACTTGTGGTACTGAATTTGGATAACGTCTCCTATCCCTAATTCAATGGCACTTCAGTGTATAAGCTGTAGCTTAGTTAAGCTACAGCTTAGGACCTCATTAAAAAGGAACTAAGCTACAGCTTAGTTACTAATTGCATTTAAATTGATAATCCAGCTCTGTCTGCAGCAGTTGTGTTTGGATTGAGGTTCAAGTTATTTGTGTGCAAGGTTGGTTTTTTCTAAGTGTGAATATTATAGGCAGTGACATACTCAGAAACTTCCAGTGTATATGGCTAGGGGTGTTTGACATGATTGAATCTCATTGAAGAGGCAGTTGACATCTTGAATTTATAATTTCAGAGACTTTCTTAGAAGATATACATTATTCAAGCCTACAAATAGAGTGTGTGTTGGGGGGAGGGTTTATAATACCAATATTCCCTGGGTACACTGCTGATCATATATGATAAAATTGACATGAATCCAGGTTCATAGTCATAAGTTTTTTGGTACAACAACCTGCAGATTGTTGTACAAAAAAAATTTAAATTATCAGTCTATCATAAACATCTGTGTATTTTGACAGTGGCAACAGTTGTAGAAATAGTGAATCTGACAGTAAAAATGACTTTCTTGTTGATGCAATTACTGATACACCTGCTCAATCCTCAAATCCTTCTTTGTCAGATAAATCCTATGATAAAAAAAAATATATTTTTGTGCATGAACTGAAAACCCAATCTGATGGTATTGAACCAACAGATTTTTCCAACATGTTTGCATGTGATGAGTGTTGTGAACTTTTTGTTAGAGAAACTAATGTGTGTGCTGAAGGAGTATTTCTTTTCGGATTTCAGAAGCAGTCAAGGTTAAATGATTGGGAAGATGTCACAGTAGCTGAAATGAGTCGTTTTGGGTCTTCTATTTCACATGAGACAATACAGATGCCTCACCTCTAGGATTATCTGAAAATTGACTCACTCATCAAAATGGAGTGTTCCTCTTCAATAATGAGTAGGAATCACTTTGCAAAAACACTGTAAAATGTGTTATGATAGAAGACAAAGAAAAGATCCATTTATTATTCTCCCCACTGTCCTAGGACTTTGTTTGCAACCATGAACCATGTCTCTGCAATTTCATTAATAAAATAAATACATTTGTTTGTGTTTGTTAATGTTTTTGGCCTAAAATTAGTGTTTATCAACAACAGAAATTAAATGTGTACTTTATGTAAGAGTGTATATGGCTCCTGAAATTAATCATTGAATTAGTTAAAGCAGAAGCAACTGTGTTAAGTGTTCATCTGCAAAAATGTATCTGGATGCAGTGGAAAAAAAGTAAAGCAGAATCTGGTTAATAATGACTAATATTATTAACCAAATTATATGGACCTCCCATGATATTTCCCCACTGGCACAGTGAGATGTTTTATTCTGATAGTAAAATCTCTATATGTCCGTGTAATGGAACATTCAAGGCTAGTCACAGAAGTAGGCATTTGTAGATGCTGGATAATTAATTTATAACCATCAAAAATGCATGCTGGCTCCCAGGTTGGGCAATGCCATTTTAAGTCAAAAAATTTATCTGATTACTATTAATTGTATTTTTAAATACTTGTGTAATATCGTTTTCATCAATTTTTTTCTGTGTGAAAATTCTTATCAAGTGTGATGTCATTGTTTAGATTTATGTGTTTACATCTTGTTAAATCTGAAGGAACACTGAAAAAAAACAAGATTCAGATATGTAACTTATCTCTAATGTCATTTTTTATAGAAAGCTCATTTTCAAAGTTAGAGAGTTATGAATGGTTTTTTCCTTTAGCATAATATATTAATTGCCATTATTTGTTGTAAACAATGTAAAATACACCCCTATATAGGGATAGTTAAATGTGTGAATTAGTTGTAACTAAGGGAAATATAAAGTATCAAATGTTTGTGAAGCCCTAATACAAGTCATGTTAAATTTTGCAGTGTTACACAGTAAATTGTATATAATTAAAAAATTATCTGAAAAAATTCAATATACCTATTTTACCACTAATATAATAAAGTAAAAAATTGAGAAAAAATCCTCCATCATTTTAGTGATACCTCAGGCAACTATAGCCATAAGCTTTAATTGAAGGATGTTATATAAGACATAACAACACATAGTTGAGTGATACAAGTCTTGGTTGAAATAACAGTACTCAAGAAGTACACTGTCAAGACTTGAAGTACAGAGGGCATTCAAAACATTCTCGACATGCATCTGTATATTTGCTCTCAAATTTAACTTGATATTGCTCCTCTGTAAACAAGCTACAACTAGTTTGAAAGCTTGTCTAAACTCGATGTTACCTGTTAAAAATGAAGGCCATATCATTTCTCTTTTTACTAGCAGTTCCTGAAGTTCAGTTTGTGAAATCTATGTGTTGTTGCTATGAAGCTTACTAAAGATGGGGAAAATTTTACATTTTCACAAGAATGCAGGCTGCAGACAGCACAAAAGAAATTCATGCTGATTTATCACAAGTATAGGGGGATCATGCCTGTTTACATGGCACTGTTATGGGCTGGATAAGCAAATTCAAAGAATGATAGAAGACCTCCCTTGTGCGTGAAGACTGAAGGAGGCTGTGAACAAAAGAACAGTCACTGCTATTTGTGAACTCATTAAGGAAAACACAAAAATCCATTCAGGTTATAATTTTAGATGTCAGTGTATCAATGCAATTGTGAGAACAATTATTCATCAATATTTAAAATTCCAAAGGATCTGGGTCAAATGGGTAACCTACAAACTGACAGAACAGCAAAAAAAGAGCTAGAGTCACTAGAGCATGCTGATTTATCACAAGTATAGGGGGATCATGCCTGTTTACATGGCACTGTTATGGGCTGGATAAGCAAATTCAAAGAATGATAGAAGACCTCCCTTGTGCGTGAAGACTGAAGGAGGCTGTGAACAAAAGAACAGTCACTGCTATTTGTGAACTCATTAAGGAAAACACAAAAATCCATTCAGATTATAATTTTAGATGTCAGTGTATCAATGCAATTGTGAGAACAATTATTCATCAATATTTAAAATTCCAAAGGATCTGGTCAAATGGGTAACCTACAAACTGACAGAACAGCAAAAAAAGAGCTAGAGTCGACTCGTGCAAGGAGATGCTGTCAATGTTTGAACCTAGTGGCCCCAAATGGTTAATTTTCACTGCATTTTCACCTGATTTGCACCATGCGATTTTTGTTTGTTTCCAAAATTTAAAAAGGAAGTTGCTGGGAAGCCTCTTTCAAGGGTGCAAGACCTTACAAAATGTTAAGAACAACTTTCTGGGATGCCTTTCTCAAGGGTGCAAGACCTTGCAAAATACATTCATTCAGAGTTGTGGAGTATTCCCCAACAGGAGTACCACCAAGCATTCCAGAACTGGCATAGACATCTGAAACTTTGCATAGATGCCAGAGGGGAGTACTTTGAAGAACAGTTACAGTTTTGTTGAGGTAAGTGTAATGGTTTTTGTTCTGTAGATACATGTCTAAAACATTTTGAACGCCCCTCGTATTTTCACAGCATGCACAATGGTTGATATCTAGACAACGTGTCACCAAATTATAAACATAACTTTCATTGTGGAAATTTGTAGAAACAGATGTTGTAACATTTTCGCTTGATTATTTTTCATTAAAACTGTATTTTAAAAACTATTTATGTAGTTTTATTACTATTACAGTGTATAATGATAATGTAATTAATTTAATAATAATAGTAAATTAATATTAATTTATATACATTATATAACCAGTGATTAGCTGAAGCCTGCTCATATGCATTTGAAAGCCAATTTTAATTTTTTTAATGTGAAAATTTACCAATATCCTTTTTTTATATATATATATTTTATACTACTTATGCAATAATTTTAATACTTTTTTTTCTTTATTTTATGTTAATATGTAAAATGCAATGTTTTCGTGACAGTATCTTCAGAGCAATTGAATTTTATTTTCGATCTTAACAATCTTTTTAAAAATTTATCACAGATTTTATAGAGAAGGGGCGAGCGAGGGAGGCACAAGAAGAAGAAGGGTGGGAGAGACATTCTTCAAATTACTATCAATGTATAAGTACTGGCATCTTTTTTTACGAAAAAAAACCACAATGAATAAATTTAAAATTTGTATTAATAACTAAAATGCATCTAAGATTTTTAAATGAACAGGTCTTAAATGTTTCCCATCACTGATCATATCCTTTTAAGTCAGTATATTATGGTTATTGTAATTGATATTTTTTGCTACAGGGTTAAATATAGTTGCTTACAATAATACTAACAGCCTATAAAACAGTGTCTGAATAGTGAATGAAGTTCAATCGAAATTTCGTTTTCGTGGACCTATCCTCTTCTGTGCCAAAATTCAAATCTTTAACCCTTTCAGTACCAGCCCAGAACAGCCGAGATTTTAAATGGACTTGCCCAATCAATGCTATTCCTTCCTCTTCACTACCTTCTATCTGCAGTTTGGGCGTTTTTTTTGGCTGGTATGGTAAAAGGTTAACATGCAAGATATCATTTGGAAATGTTAAAACCTCAATTCATTCATCTAGATGCTGTTTTTCTAATATGTAATCAATATGAATCATTTCACTACCTTTGTTTCACTGCTTGTGATGAATGTGTATTTAAGTCTTTGTGAATATGCATTCACAAATGCATATTGGTGTAGATGTGCAGAATAGAGTAATACATCATAGGGCCAAAGAGACTCTGGCCATATCAACCTTTAGAGTTCCTAGCCAAAATAAAAATATTTTTATTATTTATGAAGTTTTTAATTATAATTTGATAAAATGTTATAAAACATTTACCTCTCAAACAGCTGCTTGCCACAGAAGTTCGACAGGAGCTTATTAATATAAAATACCATACAGAAGATCTGTAAAACAAGACCTCAACAGCAAGACACCAAAAATGAAAAATATCTATGATACTTTCTATCAAAAAAGAAATATCTGAGCCTTGCTAGTTAAAAAATCGTATCTTTTTAATAAATCACACCCATGTCAAAAAATTAAGAAGTGTCTAAATTTGGGGTCCCCTTTGAGCTTGTGGCCCAGGCCAAATGGCTCTCCTCAACCCTCTTGCTCCTTTCCTTCCTAAGAGACTGCTCTCATAGATATACAATTTCAAATTTTGCTGTTAAAGTATTCTTAGTATAAAGAGATAAAGTATGTCTACGTATAAAGAGATATATTTTTCAGTTTTTAGGTAACTCACTAGGAAAAATGATATTAAAAGAATTCAGGGAGGTTAAAGAAAACCTTAAGCAATCTTTCACTTGCACAATAACCACTTGTATCTTCCACCATGTATCTCAACTCTTCATTAGACTTTTCCAAATCTCCAAAAATAACAAAAACTCGTCAATCAAATGCAAGTCAAGCATTATTTTCAATTAGCTCAGTATTGATGTAAATTAATATTCACACTTGAAAGGCACAATGACATCATCGAAAACATTTGCAGGTATACTCAACAAACTAGTTTGGTCTCAATATTTTGAGCCTGAGCTCGAATCCTACCAATTCCGATTTGAGGAAAAAATTTATTTGATGAATCATAAGACATATGTGCAGAAATGTATTTGACTAATCATTTATTTTATTCTTATATCATTAATTATAATCATTTTGTAACAAAATTGAAATGTTAATGCTATTTGAAATGAATAATATTATAAAAACTAATAGAAACTGAAAGTTCGTGGTTAACTTCATTATAAACACAAAGAACCATTCATTTAATAAAGATAGAGAATGTGTAAAAAAAAAAAAAAACCTGTGTGATGTTTATTTTTAATTACTAAAGACTGATTAATAGGTTGAAATCATAATAAAAAATATTTTACATTTTTGCTTCCACAAATATCAATCATTTCATTTTTGATACCACAAATATCAAAAATGATATTTGTGGTATCAAAAATGAAACCACAAATATCATTTTTGCTTCCACAAATACAAGAAATATTTAATTATTTTCAGCTCGAGCTCCTGGGTGGGCCTGATTCCAGCTGACAAAGCCCTAACTCATCTCTACAAAAAACTATTTCTATAATATTTTTATGTGTATTTTACACCCTGAAAGCAATAGTGCCATGTAGCATCTCTTGACACTTTTTTTTAATTGAAAGGAAATTGGAGCTGCCCAATGGGAAGAATGAATATAACATAGGAGCATTATCTATGCTTGTCCCAGTTTCTCATATAACATACATATGGACAGGAGCCTTTTGCTTAGTAAAGGTTACAGGTTCGTGTACACTTATTTAGCAGAAAATTCATTAACATTTTTCCAGGTAAGGATTAGTTTTGTATACTCAGACCTACATGCAACCAAACCCAGTGGTGTAAGGTTAATTGAAGAAATGGTGAATTCAGTGGATCTATCTACTATTGTATTCTAATTATTAAATGCATTTTAATAAAAAAAAATCAAATCTTGTATTCACCATATTCATGAAGAACATTTAATTTTATCACAGTTTTAAGTGTCAATGAAAAGGTATTTCTGAATTTAAAAAAATTCATAAGTTTTGAAAAAAAATATAATATGCTGTCTACATGTGAAAGTGATATGCATTAGAAATATTGTTTATATGCAAATTTGTCTTTAAGGATTTTACAATAAAATAAATAAAACATGTTCCCTCTGAGAAAAATAGCAAAAGGAACTAAACATGATTCAGTATTGTGGTGGTTCCCAATCTATAAACCATGACTGTTTTAGGGATTGATAAACAATTTCCTAAAGGTCACAGACCATGAATGATTCTGAAGATTCATCAGTACCTATTAAAAGCTGAACCAATGTTTAAAATTTTGATTAATTGAAAAGTAGGCATTGCCTACTTATTACAGAATACCACTTCTTTGCTATTATAATTTTTAATTACATGAATTAACTGATAATTTCAATACTAATTTTATATCATTGAACATTTTTTAATTTTTCAGATTTTGAGTTTTAAATCTAATTACAATTCAAATGAGTGTTAGCTTCTAAAGGATATAGATGATGGTTTACAGATGTGTCAGATTCAGGTCAAGGTCAGAACATTTTAACACATTAAAATGGATTGCAACTCTTTTATTGAATGGTAGTTAAAATAAGTTATAGTCAATAAAAAAAGTTGGAAACCACTGATCTATTACATAATTTTTTTAATATTGCACCTTAATTTTTGAAAAAATTTCACATGAAATGTAGTGCATAAATTTTGAACTTTGAAATGTGGGAAATTGTATTTTATTTTGCTGATGGGTTTTATTTCTTTTTTTTTTTAGAGGGAAGCAGGTCAGAAAGAAAAATGTGTTTTGAATGTGAAATCTGTGGAAAACAGTTAACTACCAAAAGAAGAATGAAAACACATATGAACACCCACTCAGATGTAAGAAGTCTCTATAACTGTCACATATGCCACCGAGGTTTTACATGGAGAGAAAGTTTAGCACGCCACATAAAAGGACATGTAAAGGTCATTGAACATTTATAGGAAATTATTACCGTTTTCTATTACTCTTTCAAAAATTAACCTTTTAAAGCTAAAATTAATAAAAACTGTAGCTTTATTTTTTTAATTGCCCATGTTTTTCCTTTGAACATGATCTGCCAACTAATGTGAGTTTATCCTAAAGCTAATGCTGTTTACATCACCTCTTTCATTGCATTCTTCATATTGACACCCATTTCTATCATCAACTCTGGGAATTGACTTAGAAAAGTTTGTACCAACACCTGCTATGTTGTAGTAAATAAAAGAAACTGTATCTAATGCTGCTTTTATCACCTCTTTCATTGCATTCTTCATATTGGCATCCATTTCTATCATCAACTGTGGGAGTTGACTTGGAAAAGTTCATACCAACACCTGCTAGGTTGTAGTAAATAAAAGAAACTCTGTGTTATCTATATTAATCAGAAAATATCCAGTGTCCCTATACAAAATTTCATAGATTTTATCAAATCATAAATGGAATGCATATTTTGAACTTCTTACATTTTTTTTGTATGTTTGTTTTACTGCATAGTACACTTGTGTCAAAAGGTTAAACTGCAACTCATATTATTCCAATAGAAAGCTAACTTCTATAACAGGGTTCTAAACAGTCTAAGCTCTATAACAGAGGTCTAAAACTTAAATCATATAGGAGCCAAATCAGTTTTTATTTATTTTTCATAACTTTTTTTTTATACAAAATCAAGGCCTACAAAGCTGAAAAGCTTCTCTGCAAGAACTCCTAAATATATGGTGAACTTAGGGTTACCAGATGCTAGTGTTCTAAAAGGAAGTCAGAAAAGGTAAAAATGGAGGACAAAAAGGAGAACATGCTTTTAATTTATGAAATAAAATATTTTTTCCTACCAAGTTTTATTTCAAATACCAACTAATAGTTAATCAGAAAAGGCATAATTCTAATTATTCAGTATGTTTCAAAATATATGATGTGCCAATTTTTATTCATACTGATAAGCAGTCAAGCTCTTTACTGTGGAAGAGGCAAATTTTGTGTTTCTATTAACTCTGACTGAGGTAGTGATCAGCAGTGACTTCAGTGTTGCTTGGATATACTCTTGTATGAGAAGGCTTGTATAAACTAGGAATAGTTCCTTCGCTGTTTTTTTATTTTGCAAATGAAAAAATAAAACTGCTGTCAACTTTTGTAACTCCAACTATTGGTGGACGGAAGCAAAATTTTACGCAATTTTCTAAAGCGCATACTTTTTTCATTCTGGTTTGTAACTTGCTCATATTGAGATTACAGAAAATAGTAACTTTTACAATAAGAGAATTAATTTAGCATTCATGATTTGCATTTACAGTTTATTATTTCATAGTTAACAGTAAATTATATTGTATTCATGGGTTGAATAAATTTAAAAAAGGAAAATACAAAAATGAGTGCCTTATTTTTAATTTAAAAAATGAGGACATATGTAACTCTAGGTGAACTGCCTTTAACATAAGCAATAATAAAACATAATTGCTTAATACCAAAACATAAATCTAAATTTCATTTGTAGTAGCTTCATTTTTGGCTGAATGGGACCATATTGTCCGTAGTCACGTGATATCATCACAGTCACCCAGCAACTAAGCTACAGTTTGCTACCTTGATTATTATAAAACATATTGCTTGTGGACCACATACAATGATTTTATGGTCTGCATGTTTGAAACCTCTGCTTTATAGCTTCTAAAACAAATTTTTTTTTTTTTTGAAAAATATGAATCAGAATAAACTAAAACCACAAATCTACATAAATCTTGATATTCTACAATATTTACACAGTTAAAAATAAATAAATACTCCCTCAAGCAGCTGCTACCAACAGAGGTCTGACAAGAGCCTGTCAGTTTATATACTATAGTGAAGATAGGTAAGGAAGATAGAACTCAGCATAAAAACAAGCATCCATGAGGGACCTGGGGCTTGAACCCAGGTCCCTCTGATTTGTAGCCAAGCATGCTAATCACTTGGCCATAGGACAGCCAGTTAAATATAAGTTTAAAAAAGGCAATATTACTATCAATAAAGAACTAAAATGCTCTCTGATTACATGAAAACTCTGAAGTCTTTATTTATATTTGACAGTTAATCCTTACTCTTGCTCTAGACAAGGTAGATGACCTTCAGTGGTGTTTAAATGAAATGTTTTGCAAGATGGAAAACTTTAGTCTAAAAGTCTAGTTGCATATAAATTAGTGTAATAGAGGTTCAGGAAAAACTGAATTACTAATTCTTTGTTAATTTGGGAGGCTGGTACACTCATATTAGTTGATTTGATACATACTTGTAGTTGAATAAGCACTAGACTTTGTAGGTGCCTCTGATATTATGGTGACCATCAATGACTCGCTAACTTCAGATACCAATCTGCCATTATTATCAAAAGGTCTCCATGTTAGATTGGAGACAGATTTCATGTTTGCACAAATTCTTGAATCCACCATGTTGTTTGGCACAATTTATTGTGGTCAGTTGGTAAGTTGGCTTAGCTTTTAAGATGGAGTCATAATAACTATTTTTAAAACCTCATAGCTCTTTAAAATTACCAGAGAACTATATTCAAATAAATATGTTAAAAACTTTAGATGGTGAGCATGATTGCAATGTGTTTCGTTATAATGACTTCTTTAGGTAGTGAATGAATTAGCGAAATACTAAGGTTTTAATAAGTACGTCCCTATAGTGGTACTCCCAAAAATCAAGTCTCATATGATGCAAGAGGAGATTCCATGCTGACAGTATAGGGGCAGATTTATATATTTCATAATTTACTTGTATTAAGTTTATTATTAGATTTTCCAAAAAATACAATTGATATCTGTAGGGATGAGAAGCTACTATTTTAGGTTATAATTGGGTAATCATCAGATTATTATTTATATTAGATTATCACAAAACTCACTAACGTTTTTAGAACTGTAAGGCCTAATTTGTATTCTATATCATTTTCATATTCTGCAAGTTATTCTATCATCTATCAGTATGTTCTTCCAACATAATTTTTGTGAGCACTGCTAGAGGAATATATGTGTTAAAACCTTGTCTCTTACCTAAGTCACTCACTGACTGAAGAAATCATTTTTATAATGAAATGTGTTTCAGTTGAGTTCATCATTTAAAGTTTATACCTTTTTAACTTTAAATATATTTATTTCAATGCAAGCATTCTCTAGTAATTTTAAAGAGCTGTGAGATTATAATATTTAATTAAATAGCTTTATGGCTGAAACATCTTAATATCTAAGCCAACTTACCAACTGACTTGCAATAGCTAGTCCAATATGATGGACTCAAGAATTTGTATATTTCAAGAAATATGTCTCCAGTCCAGCATTATATCTCAACTTAGTAAAAGTTACATTGGACACTATAACATCAGAGTAACCTACAACTAGGCCTAGTGCTTATTCGGCTAAAAGTATGTTATGATATCAACCTTATAGGAATGTGCCAACCAACCTTCTAAGCTAACATCAACCAAGAAATGCACTTTTTCTTTAACTTTTATTCCACTATTTTATATGCAACTAATCCTTTAGACTCTTGAAAGTTTCCTATCTTGCATAACTCTTCTTTAAAAACCAATGAAGGTCATCCACCTTGCCTAGAGCAAGATTAAGGATTGATTATTAAATATGGTATAACTAAAAACCTCATAGTTGTAAGTGGAAAACATTTAAGTTCTTTATTCACAGTAACATTGCATTTATTAAAACTTAGGTTTATCATTTTCCCTGTTCATTTACCATTCACACTTATTCATTCAGTATTTAAATAGTTATGAAATTTTGAATATTTAATAACAGCAGTGGCAATCGTAAGACTTTGTCTCAGAGGTTAAAACTGAAATAATATGTATATTTTCAAAACACTGAATAAATTAAGTGTATATTTTAAATCTTTAAAGTATAAGTAAAAGTTAGTTGATACTTAATTTTAAAGTTAGTTGATATAGTTAGTGATAGAGCTATGCTAGGAAGCATAGCTCTATCACTAAGTGGTACCTGTACAAAACTTGATGTAATTTCCAATATCAGTCATATTGTCAGCAGGCTTTGGCTGTTTTTCCAATCTGTAACCAATAATTGAAGGTATAACCAACTGTAACCAATAATTGTATAATCAAAGGTCGGTTACATTGTATGTCAACAACCAGTGCTCCCCAATAACATTTTGGCTATATCCCTGTAAAGTACTATGCGATAAATCTATACACTATTTCATGTATAAAAATTGAGTGAATATATAAAAGTTACAGAGATTCAGAATCTTGTAGTATACACTATGAAAAATTTTACTTAAAACTTCATTTATTGTATTATACTGTGAAGTCTACTAAACTCTTAAACTTCTGGGTACTGTGGGTGTTTGTAATAAAAAAAAATAGCCTGTTTTAGATTATTAATACAAAGAATTCACCAGTAAGCTTAAATATATGCAGAAAAAGCAATAGAAATCATGTACACAGCAATATTATGTATTCTTGAGTCATATTCATTGTGGGACTACTTAGCATCATATTGCTGATGATTCATATTAGAATTCAGCATTTCAGTTTCTAGAAATATTTATCTTTGTAATTGCTTTCAGTCATGATTAATGAAGTTGACAATAACTGAAGAGTTGTGAAAATAAAGGCCAGAATTTCCAATATCACTGCTTGATTATGTACTTAATTCAACTCAAGAAAACTTTTGTTTTGTTTTTTCTTATAAGTAATCAGAGTGAAATGTTATGTGAGGTGCCAGAACTGTTAGGAAACATTTGCATTGTTTTCAGATTAAATATTATTGAATGCTGAAGGATGATTGGTCAGATTACAGTACTCTATCAGAATTTTGAACATTGACAATATACCTTGTTTAAGATATAGATTATTGTTTTTAATTGAACTGCACATTTTTGATAAAGGAAAATAGAAAAGAATAAAAAGAAATATTTACTTAGCATGAGTAGTGAACCAATGGTTAAATTTTGAAACAGTCTGAGAATTGGTTATAAATCATGGAACTTGTATGCTTTTTCTACACCCTATACATACAGGATATGTCACACCAAACTATAAAAATAATTTCCTATAACTTTTTTGCAGCACTTTTATTTTCCCCTATTACAAAGGATCACATCAAATTCATAAAAATTATATAGTTTATCATTACTAATTGATGCTAGTGTATATTGATTTTTGACTACATAATCAGCAAAATCAAGATCATTATAGTGTGGCTTTTGGCAATGTTCATAAAAATGGCTATAATATTATATGTAGTTTTTTATTATTACTCTAAAGTAGTCTGAATCTAATTTGTGATAAATTTATAAAGTTAAGCAAAAATGTTAAGGAATATTTTATTTAAAACATGATATGCATGCATCTTTTTTGCATCCCCTATTTTCTTCCCTTAACAATAGTCCTTTGTTACAGTACTCTATCTTCATTGTTATTATTGGTGCCTGTGTGACCAATTAAACATGCACATTCACAGAGTTTTTTCACATAATCTTCATCTTCTTATCCATTGTTCCATTCAGAATTACTCTTGTTACTTTCACCATCTAATTTTGAAAGGCTCCTAATATTTTCCTCCAGTATAGGAATATCCAGCTGGAATCTCTTAGCATTAGATAAAATTATATGAAAGTGGAAGTTTATTTCTACTTTTTAAGAGTCTTATAAGAAAATAAGTGACATTCAGTTTCAACATTTAGGCATGAAACATGTTCTTTTTGTATTTTTTTTTGTTGAAACACTGGTTTGGCAGCTCACCATTGATTAGTACTTATTTGTTTCTGGCAATTTTTTTTTTATTTGCAACATATAGGACAGAGAAGGATCTTTGAAATACTCCTAATTTGTACAGGCCCAATCATTTAAGGACATGCTCCTACTAAAGCAAAAGTCACTGCTGACTACTGCCTCTTAGAGCTAACACAACACGCAAAGTTTGCCTTCTGGAACATAAGCTAGCTCCCTAACTACCCTACCATACTAGTTGAAGCCTATTGAAAGGGGAGAAAACTTTCAGTTTGCCTGTCATATGCAATTCAGAAATAGTTATTGACTTCTGTGATTTTAACTACAACACTAAATATAAACATCGGATTTCTGCATTTATTATAGCCTATATCCCAAAGAACAAAGTATGCAATATGTTGCCATGACAACCATTTTAAAAGTGTATCTGTTATAATATTTACACCTTTTTACAGCCCAGGGCTGCTACCAGGTAAAGAAGATATAAATCTTGCAAGCCCAGAGTTCAAGAGACTAAAAACTTCTAAAATCTTAATTCTTTTATAGAGGTGTAAATTAATTTGGAAGAGCCCAAAATGCAAAATCACATGTACCAGACCTGGAAAACTCTATCAGCAGTCATACCAGTTCATGTGTAGCTATCAGAAATAAATGGGTCGAATAAAATGACTACGATTGATCTATGTCAAAGCAATACTTACCACACTGTACATAGGGAATGTTGGGAACGTTAAAAACTGTAACTGAATATACCTGTTGAGAAACCATAATTCAAAGCTCAGAGAAAATACAGCATGCACTTTCAACTTACGTGACTTTCACATGAATGCTTTCATTAAAACAACCACAGGTGAGCAATACATCTCTCTTGCAGTATTTCCATATTAATGTTTTAGTGATTTGCCTAACCGAAAGAAATAAGGTTAGTAAATTAGTTGAACTAGCTAAAAGAAATAAGATTCATAAAGTAATTGAAGTGAAAAGAATTAAAATTAGTTGAATCGATTGCTGAGATTCAGCCAGTTAGAATGCTCTGGGCCAAGATTTTATCAGAGGCTATTCACCACATCAACACGCAGTTCTATTTGATGAGAATGACCCCAACTGACAGAAAAGTTTCAAGGTAGCAAGTTACAGAAACCATGGTCTGTTGTGATTCACAGCTATCAACTTCATTTGAAGAACATAATAAATAATTGCTTCAATTTCTTTGCATATTTTTTTATTTATTTGCTTTGCAATAAAGTAATATTCATCCTGACTAAAATAAAACAGAAATAAAATAATTTCATACAGAAAAGTGAATATAAGTCCATTTATATAACATTGCTATTGGAGAAAAAATTTAAAATTATGCAACCACTCTTCAGAATGCAACTATCCTGTAAGTCAGGGATACCTGTATTCAGTAGACCCTTAAGTAGTTAACTTTGTTTCTAATGTGGTTTTAGTTTTGCAAATTTGTTAAAATTTACTCTGATTTAAAAAATATTTGTTAATGCCAGTTAACAAATTCGTTTGCCAAACTGAAATTGTTATTATTTTGAAGTTTCTTATTCCAAAAACTTGAGCATTATATATATAAATTCTGAAAAGGACTTTTGAAAAGTTTGTTGTAACAGAATTTTGCTCTATTACTGTTCTAGCTGCATAAGGAATAAAATTTAAATTATTAAATAATCTGATGTTTAGTAAACAAGTGGAGTGTGAAGCAAGCATGGAATAACATCAAAATTAGCACTTTATTAGGTAAAAACAAAATTTATTACAGAATAGATGGCATTGCTCTTTTTAACCGTAAATACAAATCTTCATATTTTTTATGGTGACATTGGATACACTTCATCCTACTTACTTCTTTTTCAATGTTCATAATCATATCATTAGTTTCACTAAATAAAGGAAAGTGAAAGTACAGCTATATATATTTTTTGTATGCTGCTTCTTTTCAGAAAAATGGATATTTGCATTATAATTTGCCACATCTGTCTAGTAAACAAAGACGAATATGACATCATACTGTATTTTTTTTGTTTGACATATTGCAAAGAACACCAAGCAAATCATTATATTAATTATTTAAAGTAATAAAATTTTGTTATGTATCTTACATTATTCTGATAAGTAAATACTATTTTGAAACTGACTAGTATCTTTTTCTCTTTGGTGTATCATAAAGAAATAGAGGTAACTGTGAATTTTATGAGGTTTTGTATTTTTATATTGTTAATTTAAGTTTTTTCTGGTGAACTTTGTTAACTTATGATGTGACTCTGTTTATTTCTTGATTGAATTCTAAAAATGATTTATCAGCAAATATTATGCAATTGGTCATTCCACAACAAATCAACACAGTAAAAGGCCATTTTGATTTTATTGAAATTTTGTGAGTTTGTTGTACTAATCAAAAAATTCTTTTGCACAAAATTTCATTTTTCTTATTACCATTGTATTTTAAAAAGCGATCACTCAAAAAAAAAAATAGGAAATTTCTATAATCTTCCTCTTATTTAAAAGCAATATTTCCGATCCTAATTAATCAGAAAGATGAATCTGATTTCATTTTCAGATCTTTTTGAGGGGTATTATAAATATATTTGACTTTAATTTTCTGGTATTTGAGTATTTCAAGGTCAGTGACCTTAAAATTTGATATTGAATATCTCTAAGCAAGTTCCCTTAAATTTTTTCAAATAAAAAAAGTCATCTTGGAAATATATTTTAATTAACAATATATCATGAAAATTTTATCCTGTACAACCATGGGTTTGTGATTTATAAATTTTTGAATTAGGCCAGTTTTTTGCAAAGCCATAAAAATCTCTACAAATAGTCTAATAGAATATGACACAATACTACTTTTTGAAATAATATGAAGGTTAACTTGATTAAAAACTTACTAATTGAATATAGTGAACAATGTTACTGTAAAAGAAATATGCAAGCTACTGGCAATGCATTTTTTAATATGAAAAACTATGAATTTGCAGCATCTGTTTCTTTAGTTCATAATATATATTCTTCCAGTAACAGAGCATGGATCATCTTTAATTACAAATTTGGTCCAGAAAATTTTTACCAGCGAAATATTAGGTTCTGTTGCATAATAGTAGGAAACAGATGAACCATATATATACATGTATGGCTTTAAAACAATCAACTAATCATCACTTCCTATATTCACAAGTCACAAAGAATGTCAAAAACTCTTCCAACTCGCCATCCCAAGTTAAAATTATTTCTTCTTTTGAGCTTGTAGAACTGCAATAAAAAATTATAATAATTACCCCTCAGAGAGCAGTTTGCCACAGAAGTCTAATAGAAGCCTCCAATTTAATACACTGTAGAAAAGGGATGTAAAACAGATGAAGAAGCCAAGACTTCAACAGTAAAACAATACAAGAAAAGAAACATCTGTGCCCTAGCCAGGTCTCAAACCTAGGCCTCTTTGTACCATAAGGTAATCACACTAATCACTTGGTCCCTGGAATGGCTAGAAATAGAATCATCATCCTCCTCCTTAAGCAACCATGGTCTATGGAGACCTAACCAGATTGTGCAGTTTAGTTCTCCAAACACATCTCTCTTGAGCTACATCTGACCACTGTAGACCAATTCTTCCAAGGCTCTGTTTGACATTGCCTACCCACCCATTCTATATCTCCCACTCTTTCTGGTCTAAATTCTTTCTGGGGGGTGGCTCAGTCAGTAGCATGCCAGGCTTGTAATCTGTAGTTCCCGGGTTCGAGTCCCAGCGTGCCAGCATTGAGAATTATCTCTGCAAAATTCCCCACCCTGCCCTCAGTCAGTAGGGATCACCAATGGCCTTGAAAAAGACAACGTCCATCAGGTGGTATGTTAAGCTGTGGCCCCATGTGTGGGAGAGCCATACCCTGTGCATGTTAAAGAGCATGCTGGATGGCCTTGACGGGAAACTACCATCTGTCTCCTAATAGCTGTCCAGGGGTTCCCCTCCCCCAACCTTCTCTGAGCCCTTGGGGGTCCTTGTGAACTGGCCATTTAGTCCATTATGTGCAAAAATTATGTGCTTGGAAGTAAAACAACCCAACCACCTCTTTCTAAGGTCTTTAGGCACGCTGTTCATAACCCTATTCACTAATCTATGGTTATGCATACAGGCAACATGGCCAAACCACAGAGTCTCTCTGCATAATTTGTTACTCAAAGGAGGTTGCCAACTCCTTTGCCTAACCTCATCATTAGTTACAAAGTTGAACCACATAATGCCCAAGATATTGTGTAGGCATCTAGTTTCCTGTTTACAAAGCATCCAAGTTTCACTACCATAACTAACCCTAGAAAGAACCAAACTATTATACAGTCTAATTTTAGTCTTTAGGTGTATACACCTATTTCTTCACACTCTCCATAGATTCCTAAAAGTCCAGGCAGCAATCCCTATTCATCTGTTAATCTCATGCCGCATATCACCAGTATCTGTTACATAGCTCCCAAGATAATTAAACTGTGACACCTGTTCAAGATTGCAACCCTTCTGATTAACTGAATCACAGCCTGCCTGACCAATTTTCATCACTTTAGTTTTCTACTCTACTACCAGTTTCATCAACAGCTCGAATGAAAGAGTTCATCACATCAACATCATTTGCCAAAAGGGCTAAATCATCAGCATAATCTAAATCAGAAATTTTCATATCTCCAGCCCATTTAAGGCCAAAATCTTTCCCTTGAAGTGAATTTCACATAATATAATCAATAACCAAACTAAAGAGAAAAGGAGACAAAATGCACCCTTGTTGAACACCAGAAGTAATGCTAAACCAATTGCTACAAGCCTTACCAACTCTGACATGTGACTCAGTGTAATTATAGTGAGACCACTGCAGCATGCCTCTGTTTGTACATCACTGAAAATGACATTGTGGATAGTTTAACAGATATGTTTTACTAAATAAAAACATTCTTAAAAATTAATTAGAAACATTTTCATCAAATTTGCCTTCACACTATTTAAAAAAGTAAGGCTGGTCATTGATCATTAAGTTACTCTGCAGGAATATCCATGGTTTGACAAAACTTGCATAATTTAAAACTTGGAAACCTGTAGTCATCCCTGGCTAAAATTTTCATGGTTGTTGATTTAATATATTTCAGTGCAATAAAGCAAACAAAGAATAAAAATGGCATTCCGGACATGTTTTGAGGTATTCAAGATCAAACTTTTTAGATAATGACCTTGAAATTTTAATTTACTAGAAATAATTAAATAATGTTTTTAAAAATTCCAATTCAGTGTGTTTATATACTGTAATACTGTGTTCAATATGTCATGATACTGTCTTTAAAAAGTACTTTTCATGGAATATTAAAAGTGTAAAAATTATGAAGTAATAAATATATTTGAGTGTCACTGAATATGAGTATTTGTGTTCTTGTTTAATTGAGGTAGATAATCATTAGTGGCAGACAAGAGTATAATAAGCATTCTTTAATTCATTTATCTATGAATTAATTTGAATATGAAATAAATTAGATATGAGTATTCATAATATGTATTAAGGTAGTAATTTCCAAACTCTGGTCTGTTGCCATAATTTGCTTTTTCATTACAATAGCATTTCTTGTTTTATTCATAAGTTCAGTAAATACTCCTTTACACTGACAAAAATATTTATGAATATACATATACTTTTTCCCATAAAACAGTGTAATAATAACCATTTTCACCAGTTGGATTTATATTATTTTGGTTGGTTGTTTGGGGGTTTTTTTGCACAAGAGCAACAAGGCTATGTTGGGCTTATATTATTTTGATAGTTAAACTTAATGGTGAGCACATCCAGAAATATTCTTGCTCATTTCTGCTGCCAAAACATTTATGAGTGCACATAATAAGCTAACTAATGTTATCCACACATCAGGTAATAGTTATCTATAAATAGTAGTTCCAAATCTAGGTCTTTGGAAAAATGGTATATACTGTAATAAAATGTTTAGTGTATTGTTTGGTAGATGTCTTAATTTGTCTTAATTAACTACCAACTTATAAGACTTGAAATATTTTAAATTAATATAATTGAAGCTTTTTTTCACGTGATACTAATTTTGTTTTCTTTAAGTAACAAATAAAAAATTTTAACCACAGTATGTGATAGGCTTGTGGTAGTTTCTGTGCTTTACATTAAAATAGTTGACAGCTAAGCTTTAGGTTAAGTAATGTGTCAAATCCTACAAAATGCAAGTTTTCAATAAATTAAGTGTAAATCAATATAAATATATATTTGTGATTATTAAACCCAGTAATTTTAATATGTTGATACACAACAATAAGTGAAAATTAGTATGCTAGTCTGCAGTATTTACCTAAAGTTCATTTCCGTGTCAAATATACAATTCACAACATTGGCTACTTTTATTTCAATTAAGCTTCAGATACTTGTACTCATAGGAAAATGAAAAAAACTAATTTATATGGTTTCTCTGCCAAGTAGTTTTCAAGCTAGAAACATTTGAAAATGCCAAAAAACTTCAAAATTTGAATTGCTAAGCTTTCTTGAAGTATCCTAAACAAGCTTTAAAATATGCTTTAAAATATGCTTTAAAATGAAGTGTTACATGTTTAATAGTAAATTAAAATTTCTAAGTCATTGTCCAAAATGTCACCAGCTTTATTTTGTTCCAAAAATAAATTGCAGTGAAACATGTATTTTCCAACAACATCTCATAAAATTTTTATCTTGGGAGAATCATGGGTTCCCAAATTTTGACTTTTTGAATCAGACAAGCATTAAACTTACTCTCCAGAATTCTAAGATAATACTAAATGCATAATCCAATTTTGATTTATGCAAAGAATGATTCATATAAATAAAATAAGAACAGAAATGAAGCAATCAACAATTATATAAAACTAGCAGATTTACCTGGCATTGCTTAGGTCTTAAACTCTTTAAAGTATATAGTAGATGGCATTTCCTATGTTACAAGCTTTTTCATTGGCATAAAATCCATTGCAATCATCCCTTCCATTAGCAAAAATTATTCCCCTCTTTTAGGGGAGGTCTGAAACTGTCTAAAGTATATAGGAGATAGCATTACCCATGTCGCAAGCCTTCATTTGGTATAATAAAACTCGTTATGATTGTTTTGTTCCCTGCTCCCACCTTGGTAAGAATTTTACTCCCCTCTTCTGAGGTCAGAAACTATATATTGGAAATGGCACTCTCCATGTCACAAGCTTTCATTTGGCCTAAAATTGATTACCATAGTGTCATCCCTCCCCACACACCCACCATGGAAAATTTTCTATCCCCCCTCTTCTAGAGAAATTTAAAACTCTCTAAATTATATAGTACATGTCAATCCTCACGCCAGAAGCTTTCATTTGGCATAAAACTCATTATGATCATTTCATCCCTCCCCCTGCTCCTCCCTGGTAAAAATTTTATCCCCCTTCTCCAGGAGAGGTCTGAAACTCTAAAGTATATAGTAGATGGCATTCTCCCACGATTTTGAATAACTGCTAGTGCTAAGTCTATGAGAGACACCAATGTTTAACCTTTAATGTTAAATCTATAGGGGTTTCAAGAAATTAAAACCCACCCACCCTAATTTTGGTTTGCACTATATTCTTCCCCTAGGTGAAATGAACGTTCATTCAAAGTTGGGTGACCCTACCTCTTCTGAGGACAGAGTGCATAAGTGGACTGACACAAACAAACTTTCTTCTTTATACATTAGATGTAAAAGTTCTTTTAAAATTACATGCATCAAAACAATATTTAACTAAATGTTGCACACTTTCACTTGTTATTGCATTAATTTTGTAATGCTTCACTGACGTAGAAGCATTACAAATTTAATGCAATAAATTCATAATGCTTTAAATAACGTCTAAAAATTTCCTTGGAGATACGGAGTATATGACCAATGTATAACGGACATATACTCATGCTTTGTTATAGCCTTTATAGAAAGAAATATAATTGGAATTGATAAAACATGAAACATCATTTCAGAAGACAAAATGATTGGGGACATAACTGGGAATTGCAAAGTGGTGGATAAGAAAAGCAGGGAATGCTCATTGTGATGATAATGAAACAATGTTATGAAGGGTTTTTTTTCCTTAGCTCATTTTGCCTAAGATCCAATACAGTCCTTTCAGAAAGGCCAAGAAGAAAATAAGTATCATACAATTATAAACTGTTTGCTATAAATTGCTAGTAGTATGCATTGATAAATTAATGCTTATTAAGTTCTGGTACCAAATACCACTGTCACAAAATAAACTGTTTATTAATTCAGCTACCAGCCTCGAGAATGGCAATAGATCTCCATATAGTTGGTTTAGGTGCTGAGGTCTTTTAATAAATGTAAAAAACCTTTTAATAAATAAAAACAATATATATCTTGATATCAGCATGCCATTTACTTCTTAAAGCTGTAATATTATTGGTTGGTATATATATATATTTCCAAAATTTTTAATATCGGAGGGGTAGTGCTGTAGTACTGTAAGCAGTGGCAAATTAATCCCCATTTTTTTTATATCTATACCACATTGTATTTTTGGTAAAGTTATTTTGCATTTTATTGCATGTAAATGATTAAATGAATAGCAGATAGCCATAGTCAATGGTTGGTGCAATATACACAAGGGAAATAGAAACAGTTACATGAATTCTCCATGGGGCAATTCCCCATAGAAAATTGTTCATTTTAAGCATTTGTTATTGAGTAAAATGGGTCTAAAAGGCCATGTCATTATATTTGGTTTGTACAATAATGTGATACAAAGAACAGAATACACATGGTGTATATTTTGTGATGCAACTGTGAAGAACATGAAAAAGTGGATCAAGTAGTGGATCAAGTATGCAAATATGCACTTCTCATCTTACTGAAGAATTGATATGCAAAAGGTGAAAGAGCAGTTGATAGTGCAAAAGTCGTATGATGGCACCTCTGAGCTCACTGCAAAGCGAGTCAGTGACACAGCAAAATAATGAAACAAACTACAGAGGAAAACTGAGGGAATACCAGGTTAATGTAACAACTGCTGTCCTTGAATATGTTCAATATTATCATACACAATCTCACTCAGATTACTAATGTTATTAGATGGCTAGACTTATAAATTAGAAAACAGGGCTACATCAGCAACTGGTGATTGTACATTGTGACTTAAGCTATGGTGGTAGTTCTACTGGTAGCACCAAAGGAAACACTTTACTTTTCCAGTTAAGTTTATTAACAATAAACAATTAACCATTTAGATGCTAACATGTGCATAGTAGATCATGGTATAAACCAAGCACTTTCAACTGCACTGGCAATCATCCTCAGGATGGCTAAAAAGTTTCTTGGAGATAAGGTAAAATTCCAAAACTGAATTATACTTGCCACCTGCAGTTGGAAAGAGTCCTGTAAAGGAGGTGGGCTGCAGCACTTGGTATTGGATTCAAAGATCATGCATCACAGAGATCACCAGTCCATTGCGAGGAGCACTTGGAAGCGTTGCCAAAATGATCATGCCAGTAGCAAGAAGCAGAGAGCAGATAGCCATAGTCACAACTGATGGGCACTACATTCCAAAGCAGTGGCTCAGGAGAATTATTAATTTACCTCTTCCTATCTATACTGGTAGCAGTAGAAGAGGATTCAGCAACAAGCACTCAACAGATATCAGAATGTTGCATTCTGCACAAAGATTTCCATACCTACACATTGGTACAATGACCATGCTGCACTGACTACTGTAAGTAGCTGCTGCAGTGACATATGACTGGTATTAGCTTCTTGAGACATACTTTGCACTAACAAAGCACACCTTGTGAGAAGGGATCTGTTACTACCACAACTTGCACTAGTGATCAAATGATAAACCCTCATGTCAGTTGTGTAGAGAATCATATACCCAACATGTTGAAGGACATGGTGGATAAACTGCATGCATCAATTACCACTAAGGTTGCCATCTGTCCTTATGAAGGACAGTTTTTTCTCCTGAAATAATGCCTTCCTTCTTGGGGTTAAAATGTACTTTCTTTCATGAAAAATCACTGATGTAAAGAAAATTTTGTAAGTTCTAAGGTTTGGTTCGCATAAACACTCTGTTGCAAAATGAGATATGAACACCTCATTGTATGCATGCAAGCTGACTCCCATACAACTCTCTGAACACATCTGATTACCATAATTGTTTTCAACTGCTTCATGTGTGAATGAATTTTCAGGTTTGAGAAAAAAAAAAGAGTTGGTTGAGAACATAGAAGTTGGCCACAGATGAAGGATATATTTTAATTTCGAGGAAACATGCTATGAGTTGTTCACAAGGGTGTCTTTCATTATTTCTTCTAGTTTCTTTTTAATTTACTATTGGAAGCAGGGATAGGGGCATATTTTACATTCATATTATTTACTGATCTGGAAATATGCAGCATAATTCCTTTTTCCAAATCAATATATAAGCCACTCCCAATGGGGTTTTTTGTAACAAGTGATATATTGCTTAATCTTTTCGAAACTACTGCCATTGGCTTACCCAGAAAATTCTAATGGGAGGGGGGATCTGACATTTGAGGCTATTGAGAGGAGATTTGACATGCTTAAGTCAGATTTTTTGGAACTGTCTTAGAAAATATATTCATATAAAAATAAAAAATACCCCCTCAAGCAGCTGCTTGCCACAGAGGTCTGACAGGAGCCTGTCAGTTTATATGCCACAGTAGAAGATCTGAGAGGATGGCAGGACCTCAGCAGAAAAGCAACACACACAACCATGCCTTACCCGGGGCTCGAACCCAGGTCCCTTAGATCAGTAGCCAAGTATGCTAACCACTCGGCCACAAGATGGCTAATTATTTAAAATTCAATTTTTTAATTTAAAATTTAATTTTAATTAAATATATTCATATTTTTAAATACTGTTACTTTAGAGACAAAACCAATTTTTTTACTAGATTGTAACCTCAACATTAATGATTATCTACTACTTGAAATTTAAGGTTGAATTTAGAACCTTTATAAATGCATGGTAGAATAGTTTTGCTTCAGTAACTATTTTATTTCCAAAATGTGTAATTAAATTTCTTTCTTTTGAATTTTCTAATGGCTTCCTAAGTTATTCAGTTTATTTCTGGAAATTACATTTGCATGTGCTCCAGTATTTAACAAAATTTATTGATCATTCTTCTCAAATGATTTTACCAATTCATTTACAGTTTTAATCTAATGTTAACTTTTATTCTTATGCAAATATTTTTATTTAGGTTATACCTCCAACTGCTTGGCATAATGATTTAATTATTGGTATGTTTTACCAGATGCAGGGCAGTTTCAAATTTTGTGAATACTTCATATTTATGACAACTTTTACTTACTTTATTTTGCATAGTATTTAAATTTTCTTTAATTTTATTAGTTTAAGCAATTTCTGTTACTTTATTTTCCTCTGTTGATGCAGCTTGTATTGAAGTAGATATGGTAGTCTGTGCAGAGAACAGTGAAAGTAACATTAAAAGTGAACAATAAGGATAAAACTGGCCAGGTTGTTAATGAATCAGTTGGGAGTAATTGTATTTTAGAATAAAATATCCCAACTAAATTATCTTGCCATTTGTATGACTAATAAAGGTGATGTGTGATGAGGAAAACAAGAGAAGCAGAAATTTTGTTGAAACTTTTAAGAATTTATGGAGAATGAGGGGAAATATGTGTGTGTGTGTGAATACACCTAATGACTTAATAATGATTTGTTTGTTTCTAAATATATTATGGTGTTGAAATTTTGATTTGTTTTAAGCAGGATACATTTAACTCTTGATGCTTGCACATATTTTGTGTGTTAGCTTGATTTCATTAATACTTGATGATTGTAGAGAAAGGAATCATCAGCCATACACATCTTGTGTAGACTATCACTCGACTGAATAATTTTTGATTTCTGCAAATAGTGATTGATAAAATACACAAAAACTCGTATGCTATAGTACTGAATTGATTGGTCATATTACATTCATTTTATTATCACAATTTTAATTAATATTGCTCAGTAGTGAATGTTTTAATTTTTAAACAGAAAGTGTATTCATGTTTTTCTCGTAATTAGATGTTTGCCAAATATTATAGTTGGTTTGCAATTGCTATAAACATTGCTTATTCTACTTTTCCATTATTCTAACAACCTTTGTTACAGAAAATACAAGCTCAGAAGACATGATACTAAGTGACCTACAGTGTGATATATGTGGAAGAGTATTGTCTAGCAGACAGAGAAAAAGAATGCATATGGACACACATTCTGGAGTGAGACAAATCTACAAGTGTTTTCTGTGTGGAAAGGAATTTATTTGGTGTGAAACACTCTCTCGTCACATGAGAGCTTGCCATCATTATACTAAAAAGTTATAAATTTAAGTAGATTAAATCAAACATTCAACCACAAGTTAATTAAAATGTAATAGTTCTGAGAAAGAAAAACTGTACACAAGAAGTCAATTCTTTTGTGTATTTTATGTTGTTGTTGTTTTAAATTTCAAAAATTTATGGAAGAGTTTTTTTTTGTATGTTTCATAGGAAAATAACTATATTTTGTTCATTCTAAAAATATTTATATGTAGATTTTTGCTAATGTTACAGCAAAAATATAACAATTTCCTGAACAACTACTAAACAAAAAACTCTCCTTATGTATAAAAATTATATGGCCTCATGTAAAAGCAAAACAGTAAACACATTTTTGTTATGTATTATAATAACCAAATAGGTATTTTTCTGCAAAAATAAAAAACAGACTAAAAACATCACTTTTCATCATTTTGCTGTACATTGCTTAATGTTATAACAAAAATATAATATTTTTTCTAAACAACTATGAAACAAAAATTTATTTTTTTTATTGTAAAAATTATGGTTTTGTGTAAAGCATTTTAAAATAGTAAGCACATGTTTGTTATGTAAATGTTATAACCAAACACAGTATTTTTCTGAAGTAATAAAAAAATTATTAAAAATGGATCATTTTTCAATATTTCACATGCATTAAAATTTATAGAAGTAATTCAAATACTTTTGTACAAGTAAAACTACACTTAAATTTGTACATTCATTTTTAAGATGTGTGTACATAAAAATGATGTATTAAATTCTCTCAATCACTCTCAATAATTTTTTAAGTTTTACAACAACTGCTCTTCTGAAGAATTATTTTGCAGTTTGGTTTTGAGCTTTGTTTCTTCATAATGCGTTTTAAATATAGGATGACTAGCAATGTGAAGATTGGACTTGACTTTATTGAATCGCAATTTGCATTTTACAGTGTCCAAAGACCGAGTAAGAATTAATGCAGTGGATAATCTGCAGTGTCATGTGTGTGGAAAAATTCTCTCTAGAAAGCAAACTTTAAAAATGCACATGGAAAGACATTCAAGTGTGCGTAACATCTACAAGTGTCATCTGTGTGGTGTAGAATTTACTTGGAGAGAGAGTCGAAATCTTCATATGAAGAGAAAACATCCAGAATACTCAATGGAATGAGAAGGTACATGAAAATGAATTTGAAATTAACATTATATATGACAGAATTTGTTGGTTAATTTTCTCTCAGTCTGTTTTTCCATATGACTGATAGTTCATGAATAATTTTCCAAAGGTTTTAAAATATTCCAGCCTAAATAATCTTAGCATATATATTTTAATAAAGTATTCCCCTTAAATTTGAAGAAGAAATGCACTATTTACCATAAAGGTAGCTGCTGTTTCTTAATTAGCACAGTAATCGGAATTCAGTGCTGAAATTATTCTGAAATTATTTGACAAAAGTTATGAAAAATAGAGAGATTTTATTTTATGACCATTATATATACTAAACACATCTTCAAGTACCTGAATTAATGAAGCTTGAGGAGATAATGCAAAGATTTTTGAAATTCCTGAAGGTTGTACAGAAATCAGTAAAGGAATAATACATGTTAAGTGCTTTGCTGCTAAGCTCAAGGCATTGAAGATATCATTTTGAATTTTCCTACACAATAGGAACTTCCTATCTAGAAAAATTTCGTGGATTTTCAGAAGTTTTTGTTTTTTTTTTCTCTCCAGTACTTTTTAAGTAAAAATAACAATGCATTGAGTCAAGAACACTGTAAATGGACAAGTTCTCTCATTCAGATAAGATGTCATTTTGTCCAGAGTGTGTGCAATGCTGTGTACCAACATGAAATTGTGCATTAAAAATTTTCAAGACATATAGTTACTTGAATTTTTTAGAAAATTAGCATAAAATACGAAATTCACAAAATGTACAATCAAGAATAACTTGACAACTCATTAATGATAACTTTCCTGCAGCAACGGAAGATGTTAAAGATATTGATTTTTTTAAACCCTTGTTCTTCTCAATTTATCACCATTTCATGTCATGGAGAAACTACTACTAAAGCTGAAAACATCTCTTTCTGTTTGCTTGCAAAATATGCTATTTTTCTGAAAGAGTGTTTTTTTAGGTTTAGTGATTTAACTATTTTTACCTTCTGTTATAACTATTTCTATCTGTACCTTGAATATTTTTTTTCTAAATATTTTATTCTGAATAGTAGCAACTAAATGATATCCAGCACAGGTAAAAGTCATGAAATATATATCATGCTAATTAATGGTCATGCAATTGTTATGTTTGTTTCAAAGAAACTTTAATTCCAATATAAGAAAAGATAGGTTATCTTTTTTTTGCTCACTTTCAGAAAAAACAAGCTAAATGTTTCACTTTGTTCTCTGTCTGTCTATAGATATTCAACTTCTTTGTTTTTAGAGATAAATTAAAAATTCTCTTTTGGGTTGAATAGGTAGTGATATCACACTTTCAAATCTCCCAAAACTTAATTGTTCCCTCTGATAGTGGATAGTTTCAAAACTTTAAACTAATATTACAAATAATCTATTTGGACTAGAAAATTGATATTTTAGTGGTGGAGTGTGATGATCAAGGGATTCCTTGGCAGCAACAATTTGTCTCTTCACCCCCAGGGGGTTAGGAAAATGCAACTCTTTGTTTTAAGAGATTAATGAAAAATTCTTTAATTTGAATAGGTATTAACAGAATATGATGATTCATAGTTTTCAAATCCTCCAAGAGGCTTTAATTTATATTTTTAAAGGATGACAAATATAGAAAATGTAAAATTCAAAGTTATATTTCAAACAATATAGTTATGCTAGATATTGTTAAAAATTCTAGTAGTAGAATGTGTTGATCAAGAACAGATATGCAGATAACTTCCTAATGAAAGCATAATTTATATGTAAATTAATTACCTACTACACATCACCATTATAATGGAACCACGGTATTAGATGTTTACCTTAAGAATGAACTTCTTGCAGTGATACAGATAGAACTTTATCTGCTGGTATTCTGCACCCTTTTGGTGGTGTGGAGTCAAAAATACACTTCACCTGCTATATAGTTGCATGGCTGCTTTGGGATTTTCTCATAGTCATTTGATTGCCAGCATGTCACCACGTAGTCCTTCTATATGTTGTTAGTATCCACTGCTTGTTGAAGACACTCACATTCTCATGGCACATCCTTCAGATTAAGCACCTTTTACACAATATAAATGTAATAATTCACGTTATATGCTGTACATTGAATTTAGTTTAAAACTGCTCAATCTTATGGTATGAGGAGTGCAAAGGTTTTTACAAGCTAAGTTGCATCACAAATTTGTTGCTATTATAATCATTTCATTGAGCCTGATGACGCCGTATAATTGACAGACAGTGAAACGCGTAGCTCCAGCAGCATCTGAGCGCCGATACGACTCGTGCTCCACTGACAACTAGGCACCGGTATGAAATTGTTTTTAAACCTGTTTTAATGACAAAGTAAGTCAGCTTTTAACAATTATGTTTAATTATGCATTTTAAGTCTTAAAGAATTGAGGAAAGTGCAACTGTTGCCTCTACAAAAATATATGTCAGTGAATGTGTAATGTGCATAATACATATGGCAAGTTAACCGTCTGCAGCTTAAAGTAACAACTATGAACTAGATCTGTAGTTTGAAATGAAATATCTAATGCTCAAACGAAAAGGATAGCATAACTAAATATCAACATATATGATGTTAGGCCATCACTAAACGATATATGATTAGTGATAATTGCTATTGTTAACAACTACACCGAGTAATCTGATATATTCATGTTTCAATATACAACATCTGGACAAATGTACTGAAGATAAATATATGTTGACTGTACTGAATTAACATATAAATGTGCGTGTATCTTCAAAGGACTGGTTGCTTGAATATATTAACAGCATTAGCTACATAAAGAGACATCAACTGACATCATATAGACATAGCAGATGCAAGAGTACCCAAATTTGGACTGGATGCACTGAAATATACGAAACATCAATGATCATCTATTGTAACATCAAGCAAAGCTAAATAATCAAGTAGATGTACCAACCTCCAACATACTGGTAACTATATTTGTATTGTTAATTGGTCTATTATACTTTGTATGGTATTAAGGATATATTTAAGATTAATTGATATATATTAAGATCTGGTTAGAAGTTGTAATTTGATGGTTATAATAGCAACAAATTAGTGATGCAACTTAGCTGGTAAAAACTTTACACTCCTCATACCTTAAGATTGAGCAGGTTTAAACTAAATTCAATGTACAGCATATATCATGAATTATTACATATATATTATACTTGCTGTGTTGAATATTTTTTTACCTTTTACTCCATAACACATAAAGTTATGGAGAAAGTTATGGAAAATATTATGAAGTAGATCGATGGAACATTTTTTTGCTATGGAGTAAAAGGTGCTTAATCTGAAGAGTATTCTCTGGTTATCTAAAAGAAACATCTTCAACAAGCAGTGGATACTAACAATGTATATAAGGACTGCATGGTGACATGCTGGCAGCCATAAGACTGATAAAATCCTGAAGAAGCCATGCAATTATAAGGATACCCTGAAGCAGCCACAGAACTAAAGGAATACCCTGAAGCAGCCACATGATTATAAGAAGATCCTGAAGCAGGTGAAGGGTACTTTGGACTCCACATTACCAAAAGGCCTCAAAATATTGGCAGGTAAAGTTCCTTCTGTACTACCAAATGAAGTTAATTCTGAAAGTGTACATCTAGTACAGCATTTCCATTATAATGGTGACATAGTGCAGTAGATAATTAATTTTTGTATTGGTAACACCATGTGTACAATATATATTCATGTGTGTTTCAGTTAAGTCACTTTTTATTATGGGTTAAAATTCAACCAGTTTCCCTTTATTTTGAAAAAGTTAGTACTTATTTGTAAAATTGCCAATAATATTTTAATATATTATAAATAAATTATCGTCTTCCTCCCAGACCTAATACTATGACTTATAAATTGACAGGCTCCTGTCAGACCTCTGTGGCAAGCAGGTGCTTGAAGGGGATATTTATTTTATTTTTTATACGCTGACTAATTTGTCCCATAACCCTAGAAGATGAGCAAACAACTTTTGAATTTTAAGGGATAAATTAAAAAATATTTTTTAATTGTATAGGGCTTATTTACATTTTCCAATTACTGATTAATAAATGCTAGGTTAAAGAGTGCAAAGTTTGGAAAATGAAAAACTTCATTTACTTTGAAAACAAGCATTCCATATTAGCCACAGGTGATATGTTACTGTTTACTGTTCTAGTTTAAGGATATTTTCTTTCGAGCTTCTGCAAGGTTCTGTGGCATATTATATTGGCATCTGTTATTAGACCTCTTATGTCAAATGGGCTGCCTAAAGAGAAATTAATTTTAAAATAATGAAAACAAATATTCAACTGTTTCATTTCATAATGGAAGAGTTGATAAAAGTGAAAAGGATTGGGTTGTTTTCCCTCTGAGTGGCACTTTTTTGCACACAGTGAGCTAAATGGCCATGTACTGGATAAGTAAATGGACTCCAAGGGCTCAGAGAAGGTTGGGGGGAGAGAATCCACTGGACAGCTGTTGTGAGAGGCATGGTAGCCTTCTGTCAAGGTCATTCAATATGTTCTTTAACATGCACATGATATGGATCTCCCACAAATAACCGCGGCTTTACATCCCATCTGATGGATAGCAGACTTTCCAAGCCCATCAGTATCCCATACTGACCGAAGGCAGAGTGGGGAGTTTTGCAGAGATAAATCTCAATACTGGCTGAGGCAGGATTTGAACCAGGGAACTGCAGATTATAGGCCTGGCACACTACAGACTGAGTAACCCCCACCCCAAAGTGAAAAGGTATGCCATAAATTGAATGGAGCTATTCTATCTTGTTTAGTGTAAGAAGGTATTATTTTAAAAATTTTATTGGATATGTATAAGTTGACAAATTTTTTTAAGAAGTAGTGGTATGTATAATTATCAGAGAAATATATCAAATTGAAGTTGATTTATTAAATTTTCTGTCGTACTGAGGCCATGATTTACAGACAGACACAATTTCACTGCTGGTTAAAACAATTTGTTAATGAAGCCAAGTTGCAATGCTCTTGCAATGCAACATGGCTTCATTAACAAATTGGTTTTAAAATCACTAATATGGCATCACACCTTTCTTTGTTTAATGTCCACATTAACATTTTGCTAGACTTTTTTCTATTTTAGAATTAAAACTCAATGTGGTAAATTAACTTAGTGTTACTATTTGCAGAATGCATTAATTAATAATTGTGTTTGATATCACTGTAGCACTGATGTTTCTTTCTCCATTGCATAATACCCAGTCCCACTTCCACCATGGCTTGCTGTTTTCCCTTCCTGCAAATTTTCCCTTTGCAAGACAGGAAAGGCCTTTACACTTGACAGCATGTGCCAGCCACCATATTGAGCACCCAGACTTCTTGCCCATCTTTGCAAATTTCTTGAAGTCTGTCAGATTGGTGGGATCATCCATGGTCTGCTGTGATACTATCATTGCAGACCAGATCCCACAGTAGTGTTCCATCTTCACTGCAGAGTTTCACACTATCAGCCTTTGTCTTGGACCATGTGGAAGCTAAGCATCATTGTCAGTGTGTTCTCTACACTGACTCACTACAGACTTTGATCTTGGTGAGGCATCGGCCTCACCCTGTTCTCTCCAAGATCTGCCAGCAGTTCCATCATCTGGCAACCACAACTGCCATTCTCTTCTGTTGGGTGCCCCAGTCATGTCAGGATCAGAGACAATGACTTTGCAGATGCTGCTGCCACGTCATTGCCTCTGACTGACTCGCTGCCGGTTCTATATGTGGATTTCTGGTAGTGTTTTTCCATGAAGCTTCAGGCACAGTGGCAGTGATCTTGGTCAGAACAGGTTACGAACAAGCTCTTTATGATCAAGCCTGTTGTCAAACTGTGGCAGTCATGTTTTCACAGGAATTGCAAGGAGAAAGTTGTACTTGCTCAGTTTCACTTAGGTCCTTCATTTATAACACATTCTTTCCTTCTACAGATACACGAAAAACCTAAGTGCAAGTTTTGTGACACCATTTTATCCATTAAACATATTTTAATTCAATATCCAGTTTTTAACCTTGGCTGTCACTTATATTTTTACTTTCATGATTTTAAGTCTGAGCCCCTTACACTATGACATCTTTTATCTGATAACTCTGTTTTAGCTCCTGTACTTGATTTTTTACATTTTACTAGGTAATTTAATGTGCTGTAATTTTATCATTTATACTTTGTCTGACCTAGATTTTATACACCTGGGTCAGTTTTATTTGTTACATATCATTTGTTTTATTGTTGTTTTATATCTTTTTACAATTATCCTATTTTTAACTTTTGGTTGAGGTGTACATTTTTTATCTGTTTACCTTTTACTACTTACCACGTTTGGCACAGAGTGGCACGTTTGGCACACATGGCCTTGCTTGCCCTTTGCCATAAAACCCCAACCAACCAACCAACTCCATTGCACAACAGATATTAGCAGTGTTCCATGCAAGTTGATTGATGAAACTTAATAGGTGAGGTTTTTATTTTATTATTATTATTTCTTTTTTTCACTCTTAGTATTTAACAGAATAATTCATGACAAACTTATTATAATACTTCTTAAAATCAGAATTCATAAAAAAAGAAATTAGATTTTACATAAATACAAATTGACAAAAAAAACAACTAGAACAATACATCACTTCTGGTGAGTATGGTATGCTTGTTTCCAAAGAGAATGAAATTTGTCATTTTCCAACCTTAATTTATTAAAAAATATATACATAAAAATATCCCCTCAAGCAACTGCTTGCAACAGAGATCTAACAGGAGCATGTCAATTTATACACCATACTAGAAAGTCTGAGGAAGGTGGGATCTCAGAATAAAAACAACATAAACATCCATTCCTTATCTGGGGTTCAAGCCTAGCTCCCTTTTATCAGTAGCTAAGTGTGCATAGTTATACTCAGCCATGGGATATAATAGGAGAAAATTGATGGACGATTAGCCTCACCCTCTAGAAGTGGAAAATTGAACTAATTGATGATTCAGAAAATGCAAATAGTAATATTTTATTAGTACCTATCTAATCTGAAATGGTTTTTTCATTTATTTCCTAAAAAGATTGAACTTTCCCACCCACCCCTTGGGGTAAGGGGGCAAAGTGCTACTGTTAATGTTAACACTTGAACCATCACATTCTATCACCAAAATTTCAAGTTTCTAGAATGAATAGATTATTTTCAATATTCCTGTAAAGTTTTGCATTTTCCAAAGATATTGGAAAGTTTGCAGAGTTGAATCAAAATATCTTATTAGAATCTGTGCAACTCAAAAAGAATTTTTCATTTATCTCTTAAACCAAAGCAGTAAATGTTTGCAGACAAAGAGATGATGAAGTGAAAACAATAGCTCTTTTTTTTAAAGGAGATAAAAACTAAGATAGAAAACAATGAAACAAACTACATACAATCTCGTGATTGTATAATGTCTACTCAAAAGAAATAGTGCTGGAAAATGAAACAGAAGGAATAAAAGTAAATGGAAAGATTAATAACAATATTAAATATGCTGATGACATAGTTATTATAGCAACAACAGCATAAAACCTGCAAACTGTGATAAAAAAAAATTACCCCTCATGCATTAGCCACATAGGTCTGACAGGACCCTGTCAGTATAATATGCCACAGTGAAGGTCTATAAGAAGGTCAGACCTTGGCAGAAAGGCAACACATGGAAAGAAATGCTTGTGCTTTATCTGGGGCTTGAAGCCACATCCATTTGATATACCAGCAAGCATGCTACTAATCACTCAGCCACCAGGACAATTAATAAAGTTGTTTTTCATGGTGAAGCAAATGGCCCATCTATCAATTCCAGAAAGACAAAATCATGATTATTAGTAGATCCAAAATCAAATTTGAAATCCATAGTAGACTTTAGAGCTTAGGATAAGTAGACAGTTTCTGTTGTAAACAAAGATGAAAATGACTTAGTGTAGAAAATTATATGTGAACTAATTTCACTAAATCACCGACAGATAAAAGTACTTGATAATATATAAAGTTCAGGTTGTTATAATAACTAATCTTGCAGCACTAATAGTTCATAATTGTTGTGTACAAAGATTTAGTAAAATATGATTTAGAAGATGGCCACTAAGAAAAGTTTTTATTCAAATTTGATTCAACAATTGTAGAAGAAGCATTTCCATATAATGAGCACAAAATTGGATTTAATATTTATAATATCCATACCTGTGCACAACTCACAGATATAAAAGTATGTAAATTTTGGGTATGTATGTTTTTTTGGTATTTTGTTTACAATTAAATCCATTTGCTGTATTCCCTCTAGATCTGACCCTGCCATAATCACATGCAGGGTCAGATCTAGAGGGGGGGGGGGGTTATACTACATTGGAAATCCATTCTCTGTACCTCCCCCCCCCCCTTACATTTTTCCAGCATAATTGTGTTTCCTATCCACCCCCTTGATTTTTTTTCTAGATCCAGGCCTGATCACATGTTATTTGTTGTAATGTGGCTGTGATATGTTGGCAGTATTTTTTTGAGTATATTGTTGATTAGAATATGATTATTTGGAAATTTATGTAAAATTTTCCAAGCTTTATTTGGAAAATAGAGCTGGTATTTCATCATTACAGGATGGTTGATGTAAATGATTATTTTCTCAGTCTATGATAATTTATGGAGAAAATATAAAAAAAAATTTTACCTATTATACAGAAAATGTAAAAAACTAAATTTACCTATTAAATCTTCACTAAATATAAAAAAAAATAAATACCCCCTCAATCAATCATCAGGGGTAAAAAAAGAAAATTGAGACCAAAGAAGTCCAAATCACTAGGCCAAACTGATTTATCTACCCTTCCCTTCTGTTCACCTTCAGGAAAGAAAATATATTCCTGAAAGTTACTAATGGCCATCACCACAATGTGGGGTAGAACTTTAGTTGCTACACCTGGCTATTTCTGTACATCATCATAGACAATGAACAGCTCTCCTCCTAGTTATACCTAGCTAGCATTTATTTAGTTACATTTTCAATTGGAAAATATTTTTAGATTTTTTAAATTTCAGATCATTTGTAAGCCAGAAATCATTATCATCATCCTCAAGCAGCCATGGGCTACGGAGGTCCAACCAGACCATGCAATTTAGTTCTCCAAGCATATCTGTTCTGAGCTGCATCTGGCCACTTCACACCAATTCTAACAAGTCCTGTTTGACATTGTCTGCCAACCACATCCTTGGTCTCCCCCTCTTTTCTGAAGCCTTTAGGCACACTGTTCATAACCCTATTCGTCAATCTATAATTATCCATACAGGCAACATGGCCAAACCAATGGAGTCTCTCTCTCTGCACAACATGCTGCTTAAAGGAGGTCGGCAACTCCTTTGCCTAACCTCATCATTAGTTACAAAGTTGAACCACCTAATACCCAAGATACTACGTAAGCATCTAGAATCAAAAGCATCTAGTTTTCTGTTACCTTGTTTACAAAGTGTCCAAGTTTCGCTGCCATAACTAACCCTAGGAAGAACCAAACTATTATACAGTCTAATTTTAGTCATTAGGTGTATACGCCTATTTCTCCACACTCTCCATAGATTCTTAAAAGTCCCGGCAGCAATCCCTATCCATCTGTTAATCTCATGCCGCACATCACCAGTATTTGTTACATAGCTCCCAATATAATTAATCCAAGATAATTAAACTCTGACACCTGTTCAAGATTGCCACTATTCAGATTAACTGAATCACAGCCTGCCTGACCAATTTTCATCACTTTAGTTTTCTCTCTGTTTATAACCAAACCTACCTACTACCAGTCTCATCAACAGCTCGAATGAAAGAGTTCATCTCATCAACATCATTTGCCAAAAGGACTAAATCATCAGCATAATCTAAATCAGAAATTTTCATATCTCCAGCCCAATAAGGCCAAAATCTTTCCCTTGAAGTGAATTTCGCATAACATAATCAATAACCAAACTAAAGAGAAAAGGAGACAAAAATGCACCCTTGTCGAACACCAGAAGTAATGCCAAACCAATTGCTACAAGACTTACCAACTTTCACACACAACTCAGTGTTATTAAAGAGAGCTTTCATTACGTTAACTAACTTGTCTGGTATACCATATGATCACACAATCATCCACAAATTATGATGATCAACAGAGTCAAAAGCCTTTTTGAAATCAACAAAGCTAGCAACCAAAGGTTTCTGAAACTCTAAACATTTCTCAAGAATCTGCCTAATTAAAAATATCTGATCCACACATCCCCTACCACTTCTGAATCCACATTGCTCATCACGCAATTGACTGTCAACCAGATTCGTAATTCTATTAAGCACAATCATGGAAAGAACTTTCCCTGGAACAGAGAGTAGGCTGATACCCCTATAGTTATCACAAGAACTGCGATCACCTTTTTTGAAAATAGGTATCCTGAGTGGGACTCAAACCCATACCTCCCAGAATTATTTCAAGTGTTTGTTTGTCTACAGGACTTTTCCTGTGATACTTTATTACTGATGGTTGCTTACTCCTTCGCCTAACCTCACCATTAGTTATAAAGTTATACTGCCTAACACCAAAGATACTGCATAAGCATCTAGAATCAAGGATATCAAGTTTCCTGTTATCTTGCTTACCAATTTTCATCATTTTCTCACTGTTTATCACCAAGCCTACTCTATTACCAGTCTTATCAACTGTCCTAATAAAAGAATTCATCTCACCAACATCATTAGTCAAATCTTATCTTAATCTAAATCAGAAATTTTCAAATCTGTAGACTGTTTAAGGCATCTATCTCCCCCTTTGCAGTAAATTTTAAATAACATAATCAATAACCAAAATGAAGAGAAAAGGAAGCAAAATGCACCTTAGTCGAATTGCAATAGCAATGATAAACCAATTACTACAAGCCTTACTAACAATTACACATTATTCAGTGTTCTTATAGAAAGCCATAAAATACTGACTTGTTAGGTATGCTATACAATCTCACAATCAACCACAGATTATGACAATCAACACAGTCTAAAGCAAGCGTGTCCAACCTTTTGACTTCTCTGGGCCACTTGAGTGAAGATTTGACTTACCTGGGCCACATTGAGTGAAGATGAATTGTTTTGGGCCGCACATAAAATATGTAATATAGTTAATGCATATGAGTAATAAAACTTCATTTATTATCTTGTTTTTTATTATAAAATTAAAAAAATTTATATAAAACTAGTGGATATCAAAAACTTCCTGAAAATCACATAATCACGTTGAAAGCTTATGTCGTAAACACGTAAACTTTATGGTTTTGTGGGCTGCATTACTAGCTGTCCAGGGCCGCGGGTTGGACACGCCTGGTCTAAAGCCTTTTTGAAATCTATGAATCTAGTAACCACAGATTTCTGAAATTATAAATATCTCTCAAGAATCTGCCTAAGTGAAAAAAAGTTTATCTATCACACAGTTGCTAATCAACCAAATTCTTAAGCACAATAATGCAAAGAACTTTACCCGGAATAGAAAGTAGGCCAATTCCCCTATAATTATTACAAGAATTGCAATCACCTATTTATAAAAATAGGGATAATAATGGCTCTAGTAAAATCCACAGGAACAATGCCTTTATCATAAAAAAAATTGAAAATTTCAGTCTGCCTTGTGACAACAGAAACATTAGCAGCTCTAAACATTTCAGTAGTAATTTCATCAACATTAGTAATTTATGTAGTTTTAGAGATAGAAAGAGCAGACTCAATTGTAGAAGAAAAGGAACAGGGCCAAGAAACTCAAGCCAGAAAAAAGTAAGTGGAGGGGTGACCAAGAGATTTCCATTATGCTGTAACATTCCCCCATCCACCCCCTCCATTTTAGAGATCTTTAAAATATTTCTTGAAAAATGAAGGAAAAATTCTGAAGTTTAATAATTTTTGCTTCTATTACCCATACCAGCATTTTCAAAGGACAATCTCATCTGGGAGAAGGGGCAATGGATGACCCCCTGATCTGCCCCTGAGCAAGAGTAACTTCCAATTGTGATATAGGGCCAACATTAAAGAAGCTTTCAATAAATAACTATGTGGAAAAAATTATTGCTGATGGTGCAGGAATAATTTTTTCTACATAATTATTTATTTAATTCTCTATCTACAGGTAATCTGTGTATTTACTATGGATTTATTAAAGAAGGAAACAATTTTCACCTGTTTCATTATCTCTCATTCAGGATAGACACACATGGCTCAATATATAGCTAGATGATAAGGTCAACTTTTGACTTAAGCTGAAAGAGTATGCCTCTCTTCTGACAACACCACAACTTGAATGATCAAGAGAGGGAGGAAAGAGGGGAAAAACAATGGTTGCTTGTTAAAACAACATGACTTGCAGGAGGCAAAAATCTATTTTGCAACTTTGACAAAGTCACTCTTTTCCTACTACATTTTGGATGTGGAAGCCCTGCAATTTTGCATCTTTTGTTGTGAATATTGGAGAGGCCAAATTTCCATATCTCATGTAATCATTGATTACACTTGATGAATTTTAAAAGTCTGAATCTCGGATTTATGTTATTCTAAAAAAATTGCTTTAATTTGGCATCTAGGTTTAGTATATGCAAGTTGAGTGATTAAAATTAATTAAGTGAAAAGTTGATTTTTCTGAAAAATTGGCTTTTAAGAACTAAAATCGGTTTAAAAACGTTATACTAGAACACGTAAAAATTGAACTAGATAACAACTCTACATCTTACTATTGTTTGTTTGTTTGTTTTTTTACTTTTTTCAATAAAGCCAAAATCCACAAATACAAGGGAATCAGCAAGTATTTAGGGATATTAATATTTATTTCACATTGAAAAACACTGTATCATTCACTCTCTGTAGAAATGCCTGGGATGTAGAAAGCATTGGGAGAAACAGAAAGTACTAAGACACTTACTTTTGTCACCATACCCTTTATTTTATTACCCCTGTGACTTCAGTGGAGTGACAGCCTGTGTGTGATTTTCCACACATAGTTATGCTTTGAACCATACTGGTTAAAATAAAATCTACTTTCCCCACTGTTTCTATTTACATTTTAGGCTGATGGTTGGTATTTCAATATGCTAAGCATGTGACCTATGTATCTTAAATACATGTGGCCCCATGGGTATCTTGATTCAGCCTGAGTGTACCACAGATTTACAATTGTGAAATCTTCCCTAAACTATAATTTTCCTAATTTAATTTTCATATACCAAACGAAGGATCCCTTTTTCTCATACCTATAAAGCACTTGAAATATTGCCTGATTTTTCATCTCTGGTTTTAGACCATCTATGAACATAGTTTCTCCCTTCAAAAGCCTTCCTTATAATCATGAAGCTATGCCAAAAAGGTAAAATGCAGTCTTGTGTGGTTTTAGTTGTGATAATTGAATAATCATATCAAGCTTTACCAACTCTCACACATAACTCAATGTTGGTGTAGAGTGCCATCATTATATGAAATAACCATTCAAATATTCCTTGAGACATCATGCTCATTCACAAATTATCTACCAACAGAAATAAAACCTTGAAATCTACTAAGCTAGTTATTGTCACTGTTTGAAACACTAAATATTACTCAAGAATCTTAGTATGAAAATAAAAGATTGATTCACATGGCCTCTATTGTTTAACCTACATTATTCTTCTGAGTTATCCACCAAACTTAATGTTTAGTTTTGTTTAGCTCAATTATGCAAATAATTTTAACAGAAACAGAAGGTAAAGTGATGGCCTCTGTAATTATCGTAAGATTGAGTCATCTTTCTTGAAAAATAGTAATAATTGCATCTCTAGTGTTTAGGAGTCATCAAATTGATAAAAGAATCTTTACCAGTAGAAGGGAAATAGATTATATAATGTAAGATATACTTTTATTTGAATGTATGATTTGTAAAATATTGAGGAATAGATTTGATGGCTAATGCTACTTTTTTTTATTTTTCTGTTGCTTAGTGTTTTGATAATAATCTGTGAGTTATGGTCCTATAATTTGATTATTTTTTGCAGTTTCTTTTCTAGAGCAGGGGTTTCCAAACCCTGAGTCATATTTTATATTTTAATCCAACCTTGGATCATGAGTGTTTTTTGATAGGTCATGAAGGATCTCGGCCACCAAAAAAATTTACTCAGGAAGTTAGCATATACACATCATTACCATTTGGTTCCGAGGTAAATAGGGTTGGGTTACCTCTGAGCAGCATCTTTTTTGCACACAATGGGCTAAATGGCCAGGTCTCTGGGACCCTGAGTGCTCAGAGAAGGTTGAGGGAAGGGGATCCACTGGACAACTGTTGGCAGACAGATGGTAGCCTCTCATCAAGGCCATTCAGCATGTTCTTTAACATGCACCAGGTATGGCTCTTCCACACATGGCACCATTGGTTAACATCCCATTCAATGGTTGGCAGCCTTTCCTAGCTCATCAGTGTCCCCTACTGACCAAGGGCAGGGTGGGGAGTTTTTCGGAGATAAATCTCAAAATTGGCATAGGTACACCTGAACCTGGGAACTGCAGATTACAGGCCTGGCATGCTACCGCAAAGTAAATAGGAATTTAAATTTTGAATTCCAACCTGTTTGGAAATTCTGATCTAGAGTTACAATTGCCAATGTTCACAACTCATGTAACTCATTTGCATTAATTGATGTTCTTCATTTTTTATAAATTCCCTTTCAAATTTACAGCAAAATTTCAGACAAGCATTAAAGACTTGAATGTTATCTGCTGTTATGCCCCAACTGAGGATACCGATGAGGATGAGAAGGATATGTTTTACGGACAACTTCAGGATATTTTGAATTCTGTTAAGAAAGGAGATATTACCCTTGTTCTAGGTGACTTCAATGCCAAAGTTGGTACTGACTCTGACCTTTGGGGAGGAGTAATAGGCCCTTTTGGTATTGGTAGCTGCAATGGCAATGGGCAACGTCTCCTACAGGTAAGTAAACTCAATGGTTTCAGAATCACTAACACATATTACAAACACCGTGACATACATAAATACACATGGGTTTCACCTGATGGGCTGCATAGAAATATGATTGATTATATATTAATTAACAGCAAATGGACTAGTTCTGTTAGAAATACCAGGGCATATAGGGGAGCTGAAATTGGATCTGACCATTATCTTGTTAAAAGTGTCTTGCAACTTAAACTTAAAAAGTGTTGTGCTAGGGTTAAAATTTTTACCTTTAATACTGAAGCTCTGAAAGACCCAGTTATAGCTAGAGCTTACCACGATAGGTTACTTAGTCATTATGACAGTCATGGTTTGCTTAATACTGAAGTTGAGGAAGAATGGGGCTGTTTTAAACAGGCTTTTTTGGAAACTAACAGTACTCTTTTAGGAAAAAAGGAGCAGAGGAAGCAGAATTATTTAAGTGATAAGGCACTTGAGCTTATTTCAGAAAGAACTTCAATACCCTACTAGTCCTAATAGAAAGCATTACAGAGAGCTTAATAAACGTGTAAAGGATCAGTTAGTTGCTGATAAGAATCTTTGGCTTGCTGGCTTGGCTGACAAAGCCGAGGAAGCAGTTAGACAGCACAACAGCAGAGAGCTGTACCAGATAGTTAATGTTTTGTGTGGTAGAAAACGGACAGGCATACAGGAATTGAAGGATAAACAAGGTAAGGTTATAGAAGGTGAGGATTCTGTCATGGCTAGTTGGGCTGAGCATTTCAGTAATGTTCTAAACAATATGGGTAGTTCTACTCCCATTGTTTGTAATGATGATAGATCCATTAATGGCTTTAATTTTAGCCCTATAACACAATCTGAAGTTATTTTGGCTATTTCTAAACTTAAACTTCATAAATCCCCAGGGGTAGATAAAATTATTACGGAAATGCTCAGAGCTGGGAATGTTTCTGTTACCACTTGGATGACTGAAATTTTGAATATCTTTTATGATAAAGGCATGGTTCCTAAGTATTTTACCAGAGCTATAGTTATCCCTATTTTCAAAAAAGGTGATCGCAGTTCTTGTGATAACTATAGGGGTATCAGCCTACTCTCTGTTCCAGGGAAAGTTCTTTGCATGATTGTGCTTAATAGAATTAAGAATCTGTTTGACAAGCAATTGAATGATAAGCAATGTGGATTCAGAAGTGGTAGGGGATGTGTAGATCAAATATTTTCAATTAGGCAGATTCGTGAGAAATGTTTAGAGTTTCAGAAACCTTTGGTTGCTAGCTTTGTTGATTTCAAAAAGGCTTTCGACTCTGTTGATCATCATAATTTGTGGATGATTGTGTGATCATATGGTATACCAGACAAGTTAGTTAACATAATGAAAGCTCTCTATAATAACACTGAGTCATGTGTGAGAGTTGGTAAGTCTTATAGCAATTGGTTTAGCATTGCTTCTGGTGTTCAACAAGGGTGCATTTTGTTTCCTTTTCTCTTTGGTTATTGATTATGATATGTGAAATTTACTTCAAGGGAAAGATTTTGGCCTTAAATGGGCTGGACATATGAAAATTTCTGATTTAGATTATGCTGATGATTTAGCCCTTTTGGCAAATGATGTTGATGAGATGAACTCTTTCATTCGAGCTGTTGATGAGACTGGTAGTAGAGTAGGTTTGGTTATAAACAGAGAGAAAACTAAAGTGATGTAAATTGGTCAGGCAGGTTGTGATTCAGTTCATCTGAATGGTTGCAGTCTTGAGCAGGATTCACAGTTTAATTACCTTGGGAGCTATATAACAGATACTGGTGATGTGCGACATGAGATTAAGAGACGAATAGGGATTGCTGCCGGGATTTTTAAGAATCTATGGAGATTGTGGAGAAATAGGCGTATACACCTAAAGACTAAAATTAGACTATAATAATTTGGTTCTTTCTAGGGTTAGTTATGGTAGTGAAACTTGGACGTTATGTAAACAAGATAACAGGAAACTAGATGCTTTTAATTCTAGATGCTTATGCAGTATCTTGGGTATTAGGTGGTTCAACTTTGTAACTAATGATGAGGTTAGGCAAAGGAGTTTACAACCTCCTTTAAGCAGCATATTGTGCAGAGAGAGACTCCATTGGTTTGGCCATGTTGCCCATATGGATAATTATAGATTGGCGAATAGGGTTATGAACAGTGCCTAGAGGCCTCAGAAGGAGGGGGAGACCTAGGATGTGGTGGGCAGACAATGTCAAACAGAACCTTGTTAGAATTGGTGTGCAGTGGCTGGATGCAGCAGATGTAGCTCAGGACAGATATGCTTGGAGAATTGAACTGCGCGGTCTGGTTGGACCTCCGTATCCCATGGCTGCTTGAGGATGAGGATGATGGTGATGATGAACATAATATTGTTATATCTCTATATATTTGTATATATTCCTCAATGCCTTTTCTTATATGTATTGTATGATTAGATACATAAATTTGTAGTCTGAAAATGTTATAGTAATAGCACAGTGTTGGAAAAGCCAATATGAATCTGCAATTATAGTCAGTTTCAGTATGTAAGTTAAGGTTAAAATGTTTCTTACTTGATTCATTGCAAATTCTAATACATGGTGTATATCCAGAAGCAGCTGGTTGAGGAAACATCTATTTGAACTGCTGACATATTGATTAATGTGATTTGTAAGTTGCAAAAATTGTATTATCTAAATGAAGAGTTCCACTAGAGCTGATGCACAAGCTAGATTGAAACAAATAATCTATGGCATTGTTTCATGATTGTTACTATTGTTGAATGACACCATTCCTTTCAATTGGATTCCCTTAAATATATTTAGTCTATCCAAAAGAGAATATACAACAAAAAAAAGGCAGTGAGCTACTTTGTGTGAAATTTAGATATTATTATATTTTTTAAATGCTTCAGTTTCACAAATGTTAAACAGGATACACATTTAATCAGTAAATGGTTTTGTGGGGAAAAGTTTTGCTGATTTGCAGAATTAGAACCCGTGTCTTTCCAGAAACATGCTAGAGTATTCTAAGACTACTGAGTTAATGCTGGCTTTTCCACAAAACCATTTAAGGATGCATATTAGTAATAAAAAATATTTATACATTTTCCTGATAAAATCTACCTTAAAACAATTTCTGAGTACTGTGTTTTTGCAGTTCATAAATATTATAAAGATTTGGATATACTTAGGGTGTACCAAAAATAACCCCTCTTTGGAAATAATGTCTTTATTGTAATGAATAGAAGGTTCCAATTACACCTGCCTGTACACCTTTTGTTGCCTTACACAAAACTACACTTCAGAGGTAATCTCTAGCATACAATGCATTTGTACCACTACTGAACTCAAAACTGAGCCCATTGTCATCACAGGCCATATTGACATCCTTCCATTTTGAAGTTTGTCCTTGATTACTGTTTCACCTTTGGTAAACTTCTTCACCCATCTTTGCACATTGTTGATATTGATTGTGTGTTCACCATGCACCTTGTTTGGACTGGCATGAATGGGAGAAGTACTGCAGCCTTCTTCATCAGGAACTCAATGACAGCTCTTTATTTTACTTTCATTATTGATGGTTCTGATCTGTTGAAAAGATGATATGAAAGACATGAGAGTACTGAAGACGGAGCGCTGTCTTTGCTCCGAAAAGCTTCTGAGAGTTTTTATCCTAAGAACATTCAACATCCAAATAGTTTGAAGGATAAACTCTGAAATTTTATTGCTCAATGACAGAGAATTTTTAAATTATTTTAAAAAAATATTTTAAAAAGACATGAGAAGTTCATTTATTCTCATGCCACCACTGCAATTTACATATTTTTATGTGTATTACAGCCCTAAAGGCATTAATTTTGGTATGACTATCATGCATGTAATGAAGCTCATAAATGTGTCACAGGGTGTATGCTCTAGAATGGATATGGTATCCCTGATCACCAATGGCATTCATTACACTGATGAATGCAGGATAACCATTGAATTGTTAAAATACTATAACAATTTACAGCAGCCTTCAAGAGGCTGCTGTAGATTGTTCCAATTGGATCAGCTACTTGTTGCATAACTTGAACAGATCTACTTATTAAGAAATCTATGAAAGGATTAAGCATGATTATTTGATAAACATCATGTAAAACTCCAAAATCTTCATAGTGGAGAAAATTCCTTTCATCAACCAGCTCTATATTTATAACTGAAAGGATTTCATTCTAGGATTGCAGTGAAAAGTCCAGCCAGATATGTGCTGGATGCAAGAGAGGAAATTTGTTTAGTTTCTTCTACAGCTAATATGCACTAGCTCCAGACTGAAATTAAGTGCAGCCCATTTGATAGGGAAATTGGATAAAGTTTATCCATTCAAGTTTTATTCCACTCAGAATTATTGGAAAGTCTATGCCATGAATTTAATTCAGTTCTTTAAACAAACAAGCATGAATTCTGTTTCAAAAATATTAATATCTTGTGATAATGTTTTGATTGGGTGGAAAAGTTACAGTTACTTGTCTCAGACCATCCCACCCTCTGTTTTATTTCACTTCTGGACCATTCCTTCTTGACATTTAAATGTTGTCATATCAATGTATTTAAAGTTCAACTGTTCTTGAGAATATTTTTTTTTAAGTTTGATTCACTATTGAAAACTAGAAGTTTAACATGTTGTCTTTGGTGAATATGGAATGCTCATTTACAGAGAAAGATAATTGTTATTTTCCAACTGTAACACCCTCTAATAGTAAAAATTTTAGCTAATGAATAATTGTGAAAAATTACATTTTATTAGAAAAACCTATAAAATACAAAAAGAATTTTTCATTTATTTCTTAAAATGAAAAAGTTGCATTTGCCACCCCTTTGGAGGTAAGGAGGCAAATAACTGCTACCAATGTGAACCTCTTGATTATTACACTATAACATAAAAAGTTCAAGTTTCTAGGATAAACAGAGCATTTGTTATATTTGTTTAACAATTTTCCAACTTTTTACACTGTTAAAGGGTACTATTAATGCAATTTTTTCCTTTATCACCCTCTAACAGTGGAAATTCAAACTAATGAATTATTGGGAAAATTCAAATAGTAATATTTTATTAGTGTCTATAAAACACAAAAAGATTTTTTTTTTTGTTTAGCTCTTAAAGCAAAAAGGCTGCATTTTCCCACCCACCCACCCCTGGGTGTATTAAGGGGGAAAATATGATATATATATATATAAAAAGAAAGTTTATGTTTGTTTCTGCTTGTTTGTCTGTCCACTTATGCACTCAGCTTCCAGAAGAGCTAGAGGCACTAAACTTTGCACAAACGTTCCCTTCACCCAGTGGAAGAATATAAGCTATGTGTGAACCTGCTGGAGCCAACCAAAATTGGGGTAGGTGGGTTTAAATTTCTCAAAATCCCCATAGACTTAACATTAGCGATTGTTGAAAATAAAACTTGCAAAAATAAGTGTTGCGTTTGAAAGGGGAGTTCATGTGATAAAGCAGTTGTTTAAGGAATGATTAAATAACATAGAAGTGACACAAACATTCGAATTACTTTTCATTATTTATTAATTTTATAATTGTTTAATTTCATATTTGTGTATCTGCTCTTATCAAGCTCAGATTTTATCAAGTGAAGTTCATAAATAACTGAAATAATGTATAGTAAATTTTTATCTTTATTATATGCTAATAATTTTTTATTTATAAAACTCAAGTTATATTTTTCATTCATTATCATAATTCATGTCAGAAAATGTATTTTATTTAAGCTAGAGAGTGTTGTATTGTATAGGTATTATGTTGTATAGGTGTTTAGATTTTAGATTCAACTCAACCAGGGGGGGAGGGGGTTGAATTGGTGGTCATTGAGTTTTATGGGAAATAAAAGCTTGTGACATGGAGAGTGGCATCTACTCTACATTTTAGAAAGTTTCAGATCTGAGCAACACCAGGAAATATCTGCTAGTCATTAATATTTAAATGCTGACCTTTACTGAAATATCCTCATAAAGAGAAAATTCTTTTCATCAATTAATATAATGCTTGGAGTGTGCTAACAATGGCAGCAGTCAGTTGCTGGTGTAGTTTGTGAGACATGTTAATTGAAAAGTGATACAAATAGTGAGGAAATCATAGTCTTAACCTTCACACTTTATACCAGAATTTCAAAATAAACAGATACTGTGCAATATTCCTTTTAAATTTTTGGCATTTACCACTATTATAGAGGGTGTAATTAAAGCTATTCTAGGATTCAAAAGGTCCTATCCAACCCAAAATAAATGTTTTAAATTTAACTCTAAAAACAAAAACATGGAATGTCTGTGAACAAATGACAAAGTGAAAACATTAGCTTTAAAAAAAAGCTAAAAATTATACTTTGTTTAGTGATCATATCTTACCATCATCTTCATAAATATAGTTTTAAAAATAATATTCTTTGGCATGAATATTCAACATGTAATTAACACAGTAATAATTTCTTCTCATCTCTCAGAAACATTATGAAAGATGATTTATTCATGATAATATTTGTAAAGTTTTCACTGTTCTTGAAATGTAAATTTAAGTAAAAAAAATTTTTCCATGAAATTAATAAACTTCTGTTTTCAGATAAAGCTGATGCAAGACTTTGCTTAAATCTTAACTCAGGATTAGAAGCTGAAGTCAATCTCCAGTCAGGATTGGAAGCTGAAATCTGTTTTCAGTGCCATATCTGTGGAAAAATTTTGTCAAGAAAACAAAGATTAAAAATGCATTTGGAGGGTCATGCTGGAGTACGTAGCATTTTTAAATGTCATTTATGTGGTAGTGAATTTACCTGGAGAGAGAGTCTCAACCAACATATGAAAAGAAAGCATGTCTTATTTCCTTAATTGGAGTAGATAAGCAATATGCTGCATATGAGACTAAACAATGACAGACTATCAAATTTAATCATCTAATATGTAAAGTAAGGAAAATTATTTATCTAAAACTGATCAGATTTCATACTTCTTAAAAGTGACTAAAAGTAGATCAAGATTTTATCTGCAGTGATCCATTTTTCCTTTTCGATTTACAGAATATTCACATAAGAGTATATTGAATGTGATATTTGTGTCCAAAAGTGTGATGCATTTATTAAACAATACTAAATAAATGTTTTCTAAGATATATATAATATAATAGCCTGTTGTTTTCTAATTAATATTTTTAACATTATACAACAACATCATCATCATCATCATCCTCAAGCAGCCATGGGTTATGGAGATCCAACCAGACCGTGCAATTTAGTTCTCCAAGCAAGTCTGTCCTGAGCTACATCTGCTGCATCTGGCCACTGCACACCAATTCTAATAAGGTCCTGTTTGACATTGTCTGCCCACCACATCCTTGGTCTCCCCCTCTTTTCTGAAGCCTTTAGGCACACTGTTCATAACCCTATTCGTCAATCTATAATTATCCATACAGGCAACATGGCCAAACCAATGGAGTCTCTCTCTCTGCACAACATGCTGCTTAAAGGAGGTCGGCAACTCCTTTGCCTAACCTCATCATTAGTTACAAAGTTGAACCACCTAATACCCAAGATACTACGTAAGCATCTAGAATCAAAAGCATCTAGTTTTCTGTTACCTTGTTTACAAAGTGTCCAAGTTTCGCTGCCATAACTAACCCTAGGAAGAACCAAACTATTATACAGTCTAATTTTAGTCATTAGGTGTATACGCCTATTTCTCCACACTCTCCATAGATTCTTAAAAGTCCCAGCGGCAATCCCTATCCATCTGTTAATCTCATGCCGCACATCACCAGTATTTGTTACATAGCTCCCAAGATAATTAAACTGTGACACCTGTTCAAGATTGCCACCATTCAGATTAACTGAATCACAGCCTGCCTGACCAATTTTCAACACTTTAGTTTTCTCTCTATTTATAACCAAACCTACTGTACTACCAGTCTCATCAACAGCTCGAATGAAAGAGTTCATCTCATCAACATCATCTGCCAAAAGGGCTAAATCATCAGCATAATCTAAATCAGAAATTTTCATATCTCCAGCCCATTTAAGGCCAAAATCTTTCCCTTGAAGTGAATTTCGCATAACATAATCAATAACCAAACTAAAGAGAAAAGGGGACAAAATGCACCCTTGTCGAACACCAGAAGTAATGCTAAACCAATTGTAACAAGACTACCAACTCTCACACACGACTCAGTGTTATTATAGAGAGCTTTCATTATGTTAACTAACTTGTCTGGTATACCATATGATCACACAATCATCCACAAATTATGATGATCAACAGAGTCGAAAGCCTTTTTGAAATCAACAAAGCTAGCAACCAAAGGTTTCTGAAACTCTAAACATTTCTCACGAATCTACCTAACTGAAAATATTTGATCTACACATCCCCTACCACTTCTGAATCCACATCGCTCATCAAGCAATTGACTGTCAACCAGATTCTTAATTCTATTATGCACAATCATGGAAAGAACTTTGCCTGGAACAGAGAGTAGGCTGATACCCCTATAGTTATCACAAGAACTGCAATCACCTTTTTTGAAAATAGGGATAACTATAGCTCTGGTAAAATACTTAGGAACCATGCCTTTATCATAAAAGATATTCAAAATTTCAGTCATCCAAGTGGTAACAGAAACATTCCCAGCTCTAAGCATTTCTGTAGTAATTACATCTACACCTGGGGATTTATGAAGTTTAAGTTTAGAAACCTCCAAAATAACTTCAGATTGTGTTATAGGACCAACATTAAAGCCACCAATGCATCTATCATCATTGCAAACAATGGGAGTAGAACTACCCATATTGTTTAGAACATTACTGAAGCCCAACTAGCCATGACAGAATCCTCACCTTCTATAACCTTACCTTGTTTATCCTTCAATTCCTGTATGCCTGTCCGTTTTCTACCACACAAAACATTAACTATCTGGTACAGCTCTCTGCTGTTGTGCTGTCTAACTGCTTCCTCGGCTTTGTCAGCCAAGCCAGCAAGCCAAAGATTCTTATCAGCAACTAACTGATCCTTTACACGTTTATTAAGCTCTCTGTAATGCTTTCTATTAGGACTAGTAGGGTATTGAAGTTCTTTCTTTCTGAAATAAGCCCAAATGCCTTATCACTTAAATAATTCTGCTTCCTCTGCTCCTTTTTTCCTAAAAGAGTACTGTTAGTTTCCAAAAAAGCCTGTTTAAAACAGCCCCATTCTTCCTCAACTTCAGTATTAAGCAAACCATGACTGTCATAATGACTAAGTAACCTATCGTGGTAAGCTCTAGCTATAACTGGGTCTTTCAGAGCTTCAGTATTAAAGGTAAAATTTTAACCCTAGCACAACACTTTTTAAGTTTAAGTTGCAAGACACTTTTAACAAGATAATGGTCAGATCCAATTTCAGCTCCCCTATATGCCCTGGTATTTCTAACAGAACTAGTTCCATTTGCTGTTAATTAATATATAATCAATCATATTTCTATGCAGCCCATCAGGTGAAACCCATGTGTATTTATGTATGTCACGGTGTTTGTAATATGTGTTAGTGATTCTGAAACCATTGAGTTTACTTACCTGTAGGAGACGTTGCCCATTGCCATTGCAGCTACAATACCAAAAGTGTGATGTATCCCAATATTGCAACACTGCTAACTTAGTCTTACTTTGAATAGGAACACAGAGGTGTAATATTAGTGGGAGTTCACTTGCAGTGTAAGACAAATGCTACTATTTTCAATTCTTTGCATTTTACATATGGTAATAAACATAGATTATAACCAGTAGTGGGACAAGGTATTTCTGAACCCAAGACAGTTATTTAAAATTTTACCCCTGCTCTCCCAACCAGCCATATAAAATTGTACCATTACTTCCAATATTTTTACATATATTTGCTTTAACCCAGGGTTCTCAAGCTTGCATAATTTTGTGAGGCTTCCACTCAATACATTTTAATTGTAATCATGGTAGTGAGCTTCAGCTTACTAGCTTGACTCAACTTCATTGAGCTCATACAAGTATGGAGAATATGGTCATACCCAGTTGCCAAGTGGTTAGCATGCTTGTTACATACTTAAGAGACCCTGGTTTAAATTCCAAATAAGGTATGGATGTTTTCTTTTGTTTTCTTTGCTATGGTCTTGCCTTCCTCACACATCTTCTCTATGGTGTATTATATTGACTGGCACCTGTAAGTTGTCTGTGGCAAACAGCTGCATGAGGGATAATTTACTTTTTAGCATTTAAATAATGAAACAACAATATGAGTAATTAGGTATTTTACATTATTGCTTAACATAAAAAACATAAAACACATTAGTTTGCATATGCTTGATTTAAAAATTTGTTTACTCATTATGCATACATAGAGTAGAAAGGATCTTGTTAACAGATTAGTTTATTCTCTTTAGTGTAAGGGTTTCTTCCATTATCTTTTTCATTCTCAACAATTTCTATTGCTAACAATTCTGCAGTATGTTTTAGTTTAATTCAGCTATTAAATCTGCATCAAATATAAACAGATCTACTATCCTGTTACCCAAAATCCTTGCCCAGGCATTTACTTTTATGGTGTTTGTTGAGTGTATTCCTCTCGAAGGAGTCAAAAATCATCATTGCATTACTAACAATTTTGTTGATTAACTTCCTCACCTAGACAAAAAAAAATGCTTTAGTTATTCAACAAAATTTTGTTAAAGAAGTTTTGTTTTTTCAAGCATAAATAAATAAAAATAAATAATAAATACCCCCTCAAGCAGCTGCTTGCCACAGAGGTCTGACAGGAGCCTGTCAGTTTATATGCCACAATAGGAGATCTGAGAGGATGGCAGGACCTCAGCAGAAAAACAACACACACAGCCATGCCTAATGACGGGGCTCGAACCCAGGTCCCTTAGAACAGTAGCCAAGCATGCTAACCACTCGGCCACGGGACGGCTTATATCTTACATTATCTTTCTGATCAAATTCTGCCTTTCTCACCCTAATCAAATAGACAATAATGGAACTAATTATTGTAAACTAAGGAATCACCTCCTTGCTAAAACGAAGTATGGAGAAACTACTGGCAATTGTTGCTAGTAAGAAGAATATTTTCAAAGCATTGATAAAAGGGAATCTTTCCTCCAGTCTTCTGAACAATATACCTAGAAATCATAAAATTTTAGTTAGAAGGCTCAGCTCTGGTTGCCCATGACTTAAAAAAATCAAATACAAATTAAAACTTAATTTTTGCACTTCCTGCAACCTAGAAGATATTTAACATCTTTTTTTTTAGATTTTGCTCCAAATATGATGATAAAAGATTAATTCCCATCAACAAGCTTTAAAGACATTGGAATTGAAGATATAAATTTGTGCAGTATGACTTCTGGAAGTTAAATACTTCTAGAAATAAAAGACAAAATGGAATATCATTATGAATTTATTCTTTCCACTGGATAAGTTCATTTCTAGTAGAGAAATCTCTAGATTTCCTTCATCTTGAAAAGTATTAAGATATTACTTCTTCCTTAACTTCTGGAGCAAGATTCTATTCTAGTGCCAGCTAAGAGAGATCGTCCAATTCAAGTGGCCAGTCTTTCATTTGTAAGATGATTACATTATTTTACAGACTAATTTCACCTTTCATAATTGCCCTCATTCATTTCTTGATGCAATTGAAGTTTGAAGACATGAAATCTGCATCCATTGTTATTTTCTGAATCATGTCTTCATGCAAACCAAAAACAGATGATAATGGTCAAAAGGATTGTTGAGCTATCATATTAACTAAGCCAGACAGATAGAAGACTGAACACCACTGCTTGCAATGCCACCTTTAGCAGCTGGCCTTAATATCATTTTCCCACCAACTCCCTACATATGTGAACATCTTGCTTTGCAATTCTGTTCTAACTACTTATTTGTTTTCTTTATTGCCTTCTTACATGAACTGCTTTGATCATATTTTTGGATATGCCTGGTGACCATATTCCTGATTATGCCACAGAATTTTATTAGAATACATCACTTAATTGCACATTAGCATTCTCTATAGTTCCCATCCAATCATGAAGGGCAATAGATTGTTTTCAATTATTAATATAGTTTTCAATTGCTATACACACATGCATGTCAACTTCTGTTCATTTCATTCAACAACAATTAGCTTTATAGTTCAGATGCAATTTATGCTAGAAACATTTTGTGCAAGAAGAAAAATATGTACACAGGAATGAACACACAAAATCAAAGAGCTGGAAGGGCAATTCCATTAAAGCTGTAGCAAAAACTCGTGGAATGGAAATTTGGATCATCATGGAATTTTGGCTACAGTGGGTATATATGGAAATCGTCTATTTGTGCTAGCTACCTAATCTATGGTTGAGGTGAATTGCCATGAGACCTAACACACCAATTTCTATTTTTTCCATCACAGTAGAGTTGCAATGCTACCTAATCAATAAATGCCTAGGGAAGTTGAAATGTAATTAAAATCATTGCTAAATAAAGTCCTACCTTTTAAAAAATCGTGATTTGATTTTTCTATCACAGTATTTTTTCCATCACAGGGACATCTTTCCTTTACATAGACTAAGCAACTGCCTAGGGAAGCAAATTTTAGGGGCAGTATCATATTTTCTAATAAGGATAATATTATAGGACAAGAAATTGTTGTTAATACTTAACCCTTACAGTGTCAGGTTTCTGACAGTGGCCAGATTTATTTTTTAGAGTGATTTCAGAAAATAAACAGCTTTAGAACCTCATCCTGAAATAAATAATGAATGGAAATACACAGTCGTATCAGAATAATATGACCCTACCAGAGTATATGTGTGGTAGGTGGTCATATTATTCTGATACGACTGTGTATGTTATATTATATACCAAAAGAAAGAATATTTAATTCTGCTTAATCAAAGGGCAAAAAAAAATAAAAAAAATGGTGAGTTAATTTTTTTAAGCTTGTTTTAAAATATTGCAAAATTTTACTGTTTTTTCACTTTAATAAAATTTTTAAAAAATTCCCATTTTTTTTTTATAATATTTTAGTATAAACAGTTCATAATATTTCTATTAATGCTTAAATCTTTCTTTTTAATTTTTTTTTCAAAATTTTTTGGTCATTTCTGCATATTAGACTTTTGACAATTGGCAAACTCTAAACTTAAGATAAACAGTGTCATAAAAAAACATTTTGCCTTAAAAGCAAGATAGTTTAAATAAAAATTAAAAAAAAATCTGAAAAGTGATTAAGAACTGTGAAAAAAAATCAATAAAATGTTTCAGAGCATTTAAAATTTAACTGAAGATACTGAATTTGAGAATGAGTCCATTATTATGAAGCTGTATAACTGCTACAAAAAAGTTTAATTCTAAAATTCTGGCAGAAATTTTGTTTAAAAATCTCAGCTTTCTGACCTTATTCATTTTATTTGGTTGAAATGTAGTTAAAATCATTGCTAAATAAAGTCCTACCTTTTAAAAAATCGTGATATGAGCTTAATAATCCTATTGGTTCTCCTGATATCTGTCATTAGAGATCACTAGCAGTTTCATTTTCGATCATTTCAAATTAATCAGTGTTTATAATCACATGATACATTTGAGAAGGAATGAAAAAAAATATAGAAACATTAGAGTAAAAAAGAATGCATCTTTAAAATTGAAAGTCTGCTAAAATATTGACCAAAAGCTGATGTGCATAGTTCCTAGATGACACAATATCTAGTAGTAATGAAATCAATATTTTTATGTTAAAAGTTTAGGTAGCATTGCAACTCTACTAAAGCTATAAATAGCCCAAAGTATCGGTAATCACAACTGACTGATAATCTACATATGGTATGGCAGAATAAAAACAGGAACTAAATTATACACACATTCACCACAGCTCAAAGACATATTTTTAAACTTTATCATAATTTTTTCAAGCAGAATCAACAGTTAAAAAATATATATCATATATTTAAATGTTATTTTTGATACTTAATTATAAAACGTGGAAAAAAATTTAAATTTCTATTCAGGAAAATTTTTTTTTACAACCTTGTACTACAGGAATGAAATTTACTTCTCACATCATTAGAATTCCAAAGGTGAAAGCAATTAATATGGTTCCAACACAAAAAGGATTAATGAAAAAAAAAATTAAAGTATCTGAAAGAACAACTGTTAACTTATACCACATGTATTTCAAGTTACTGCAAATTAATTCATTAGTATCTGCACATGATCACTCAATAGAGCTAACTTGAATGCAACACAGTTTTCTATAGTGATGTAGGAAGTAATTGTTTCATCTTTTAAATATGTCATTCAAACTGATGCTAGTTATTTTTACACCATATTCTAACTTATGTTTTTCATTGTATCCTGTATTGTTTTTTCAGGTGAACTTTCAAGTATGTTCAATAATTTATGAATGGAAAAATGATATTAGGTATTGCAAATGTATATAAAAAATATTTTAAAAAATTAAAATGTATGCATAAATGTTTATTTTTAACAGTTCTTTATATTTTTACCAAAATAAAATAAAAACCATTATAATTGTATATTATTTAAAAAATGATTGTTAAGAGAAAGAAATTTTAAATAATGCTAACTTTCAGTCAAAAATTTGGCAAAGACCAAACACACCCAGTAACTGGCAAAATGAGATGTGCCTACTCCCAGGTTAAGAACTAATTGAGCACTAACCACACTCCCTATTGCTGAGTCCACTCCTAATAAAGTGACCACTGAGCCTATATATTACCTTTTATATTGAATCTTAAAATTATTATTTATTTAAAATTCATGTTTTGAGTAAGTTATGATTAATTTTACCTGCCTGATTAAACTTTGTCAATTTGCCCTCTTGTATCAAATTGGATTATCATACACGTTATAAAGGTAGTCCAACTTGATATAAGAAAGTGAAACGTATTATTGTGGATATAGTATTTTTAATGTTTTGTCAATTTCTAGCTGGACTGGACATTCTTCTGTAAAAAAAATATAATGAGTAAGAGTTGCAGAAAGCTATACAAGAAAGATTTGCCATAACAAATTAATTGCTCAGCCTCCTATACATTAATCCTTAACCCTTTCTCTACCACACCAGCCTGCAGATAGGAGGTAGTGGAAGAAGAAGAAATAGCATTGATTGGATGAATCCATTTAAAATCTTGGCTATTTTGGGCTGTTATGGTACTGACAGGGTTAAAGTGCAAGAAGTAACTAGTTTCCAAAGCCATATCCATTGGGAACTATAGTTCCCAAAATAATATGCTTTAAGTTTTTTTAATCAATCCTTAAAATTTATCAACTAAATTTGATAATATGTATATGATGATTTTAAATATCCAATAAAGTTACAGAAAGTGAGGAAAGAGAGCATTGCACTGCTGTGGCAGCCATTACTGTGACTTTTTTAAAACTGGAGTAATTATTGTTTTCTTTTTTCTTTTAATGTTCCCAAATTTCATGAGTGTTTTTAAACTTTTGCCATTCAATCTTATCTTGATCTTTCAAAATTTCATCAAAAATAATCTTTCTAATGGGTTAGTAGTAAATGTCAATATTACAAGTGAAAGTGAATAGCATAGTAACTGACGTAACTTTTAGCACTACTGTTTAAGAAGGGGGGAGGTTGGCTCAGTCAGTAGCACACCAGGCTCGTAATCTGCAGTTCCCAGGTTCAAGTTCCAGCTAGGTCAGCCTAGAGATTTATTTCCGCAAAACTCCTCACCCTTCCCATGGTCAGTAGGGGGACACCAATGGGCTTAGAAAGGCCGCCGTCCATCAGATGGGACATTAAGCCTGTGGCCTTGGGTGCAGGAGAGCCATATCCTGCTCACGTTAAAGAACATGATGGTGAGCCTTCTTAGGCTACCATCTGTCTCCCAACAGCTGTTCCAGTGGGTCCCTTCCCCCAACTTTCTCTGAGTGTTTGAGGGCCTTGTGACCTGGCCATTTAGCCCATGGTGTGCAAAAAAGTGCTGCTCAGAGGTAAAACAACCCAAATGTCTATGAAAAAAATATGGAAATATGTAATTATCCTATTTCTGATATATCAGTATATTTATCGTGTAAAATTAAATGCTTTTTCTTCTAAAATATGGCATGTAATATTCTGCTTATTAGTTATTTTAGAAAGAGGTTCAATTCCAACTAAATTACTCTTTTGTTTACTGCATTGTTTTAAATATGCACCATTAAAATTAACATGCCTGTTGTTTTGTCAAATATTTTATTTTATTTATTTATTTTTTGAAATTCACAATTAAATTCTCTTTATTTTGGTTTGTGGCATGATCTATTTCTGTCTATTAGTTAGTTCAGGAAAGGTTTTAAAGGGGTTTTTTTTCTGATGGAAGTATCCATTAGTAGGAATTTTGTTCAATGAACTGGGCATGTTAACCCTTAAACTTTGCTGGAGGGGTCTGTGAAACCCCAAGCACTTTTCCTCTTGGCATAAAATTCACATTAAACATCAGATGGTGCTCAGATCGCATGTTATCTTTTAGTAATAAGTTTTCAGTTGACAGTGGTAAAGCATTAAGTGTAGTTTCTTTCATTTTTAATCTGAAACCTCATCAGCATGTAAGTGTTAGTTGTAAATGCCAGCATAGTTAAGAGTTAAGAGTAATAAATGTTGGTTTGTCCTTCTTGAAACTGATGTTACAGAAGTCATCTTAGGGAATAGAAATAAAATTTAATATCATTACATATTGATAAACTTCAAGAGGGAAAATGTTGTCACATTTCTTTCATTCAGACAGTTTGAAGCTAAACAGATAAAGGCTGTATGCCAAATTGGTTGATAATATTTTCATTTTGACTTGTTTCTTATGTGATATTTAACATAGCTAAAATGAGTTAATCGAGCAGATATTAAAATAATTTCTCTTATTCTAATGCCAGTTTAAATAGTCATTCCAGGGAGAAAAACCAGAATAATTTCTATCAGTGCTGACTTAGAAGAAAGATCTTTCAAATAATATCACTGTCACAAATAATTTTAAAATGTAAAGTTATATGAGCTAATGTGTGGTGCAATTTTTCTTCCTTCTGTGAAGCGAATGAATATTCACATTCATATATTTGATTTATCATATTTGAATAGGATAATTGATCACTGGTTAACTGATTTTTGCTGTTTAAACTGGGCATTATACAATTGTATACTGTATATTATTATATTGTAGAATTAACTTTTTTTTAAGCAAATTATTAGAGCAGAAACTTTTTAAACTATATTACATTTAGAAATATATGCAACATATACACATTTACACATTCAAGTTTCAATTTTATTTATAGCATTATATCATTCATCTTGATATTGCCATATATCTAATGAAAATTTAGTTTATTTGCTATCAACCATGCCTCTAAATGCTTGGATCTTTTTTTTTCCTTGTATTGGTTAGTCATTGCCCCATACAGAACTTGGGATCTTTAGAAATATATATTATGTTCTGGAATATTACTTTTATATATTCCTTTTGAAAACTTACAGAAAATTTAAATGAAATATTATATTTTATGTAATATTCAAAAAAATTTAAATTTGCAAACTATCTTTGAACTTTTTTATTTCACAAAACTATCTCATTTCAGTACAATTTTATCTATGAAGAAAAAAAATCTTCAAGAAGCACTTAGACATAGGTGTTGGGATCAATACTTGAGGTAACTGATTCCTTCATCTCCAGAAATAGAAGATATGACTCATGAAAGGTTAACTGAAAAAAAAATTAGTTTTTCTGTGAGTGGGAATTTGAACAATATTTGGGAAAAGTTTCTGTCACATTAGCAAAAGGAAAAAGTTCACCACTGATAGTGTACTGGTCAGCACACCTGGCATAATACTGGGAAGCATGGGTTCGAATTCCACTCATGGCAAAACTAAATTTTTTCAGCTAACCATTTCATGAGTCCCATGTGTACAGAATATCTCCTGTGATACTCTACTACTGATTAGAGGATATGAGTTTGTCATGAGATAACCAATTTCCTTCAGCTCCAGACTTGGTGATGAGTTTAATGATTATTTTAGTGACTAGAGTCAAGGATACTAGAAATATCAAATTGATGTCATTTGATGTGAGGTGGAATCAGGACTGTACTTGCACATAAGCTACAGCTTAGGGCCTTGTGATATGAGGGGACCTCAAAATATTAATTTGAAGTTTTACTGAACCATGTAAAAAGTATTTTAACATTTAAATTAATGTATTGTGAAAACTCTGTTCATCTCAGCTGTAGATATATTTGTATAATGTTTTTACCCTGTCATTTTCATATTTGTTTTTGAATCTTTCCTTCAATCAGAGTAGTAAATGTATATATTTCAACTTTCGAATTTTTGGAGCCTCTTAAACTTGCCACAGCTTAGGGCCTCTTCAATTTGCTTAGCTTTGGGCCTCAGAACACAAAGTCCAGCCCTGCGTGGAATAGAATTTTGATGGCTTGGTATATAGATAACCTCTCCATGGTAGAAACTTCAGCTTAACATAAATATATCTAGGGAGAAAAGGCCAAAAATACAATAATAATAATAATAATAATAGAGTCTCATTAGAAACTTTTCACAAATGGGCAGAAATAGTTCATTTGTTGTAAGTAATAGTTGCAACCAAAATTTCAGGCAGAGGTCACTGCAATTGGAAACAGTGGACCATGCCCTAAACATTTGGATCCAGCCATTATATGGTAAGGTATATTCATTGACAAAGGATTTCAAGTTTTTGTAATTAATCTAAATAGGTTTTTATAGTTTATTTAAGCTGTTATATTTTCCAATGAATTCAAAAATTAAGAAAAAACTTGATACACCACTTGAGTATTATAAAATGGCATGACTAAATTTTAATAATAGAAATGCATGTGATCTAAACATAGCTCTTAGGTGGAATGCAGAATGTCAAAAATTCTAGTAGTCTTATATAGTGAAATATAGTGTATGGGCACAAAGCACAAATGACATAAGATAATATATAAATAATTTGACATTAGAAAATTTAAGTAAAGTGGACTGACAAAGATATATGAATTACATAGACTTCAATTAAGAGACAAGGACTGTTATTTTCTTCCATAATTTTTATGAGGTGAATTAAAAATTGAGGGTTGAGTAAGGAAAGTGCAAAGTTCTTCATATTTTTACAATACAAAATATAAGCTCTGAAAAATATATAGATGAATTAATATATTAAAAATAAATAAAATAAGCTTTCATAGATAATGGGCTTCATTCTTGAAGACTGCTGTGAATAACAAATTCACAAGTTGAATGGCCTTCGAGAAAGTGGTGTTACTGATGAACAATACTGCACACTCTCAAATTTGTATATCTATGAGAATGTGTAATGTTTATTGTACTATATACTTCAGCTTACCCTACACTAAAGAAATGTTTTTAAGTAAGTATAGTATTCAGCAGTGTTTAAAATGGTAGCCCTTGTGGTTACCATTGAGAGCATTATGTGAATTATAGTTTAGTGTCATCAAAGTATGGTGGAGATGTCTGAAAATCTACAAGGGGTTGGTAGAAGTGATAATAATCCATTGCTGACAAGCTTGGAATGAAATCATTGATCTGTAAGGAAGGTAAAAATCTTGCTTTTAATTACTTAGTGTAAATCTCACAAGCCCATTACATTTTATAGAGCAGGGGTTGGCTCAGTGAGCAGTACACCAGGCTCATGATCTGCAATTCCCAGGTTTGAGCCCTACCTTTGTCTGCCTTGAGATTTATCTCCACTAACTCCACCTTTACCTCAGTCAAAAAGGTCTCTGTCCATTGGATGAGCTGTGGTACCATGTACAGGTAAGCCATACCCTTTCACATTAAAGAATACACTGGATAGCCTTGATGTCAGGCTACTATCTTCTAACAGATGTCCAGTGCCCCCCCCCCCCCCCCCCCCCACCATCAGGGCTGTCTTAAGGCATAGACACACTGGGCAGTTGCCCAGGGGCCCCACGATTCTAAATTTCACAAAAGTTTGTGTTGATTAATCTTCACATTACAGCATTTTTATGTTTAAATATTGATTTTGTTAAAAGTACCAATAAATCTCTAGGCTTAATTTTATTGACCGTTTACATTTTTATTCCCATAGGCGGGTGGGAAGGGACCCCAGTGCATTGCTTTGCCCAGGGGCCTACAATACTGTTAAGACAGCACTGGTCCCCCCCCCCCCCCCCCCCCCCAGACACACACTGAAGCCCTTGTGACCTGGCCATGTTTAGGCAATTGTGTGCAAAAAAAGTGATGCTCAAACTACCCAACCCATTATATTTTGCTAAATTTTATGAGACTAGCAGGCTGCAATGCACAAAGCAAAAACATTCCACTGCTGTTACTTTCATGAAAATTATGATTAATTTCACTGGTGGTATGAAAATCAAGCATGTACTTGTATAATAATGGTAATATCGTGCAGTGTTTAGCTGCACAAGCTGTGAAAAGAGAACACAGGTTAAGAATTATAAATATTAGTTTAAAAGATGATTTTTGTATTGTATTTTTAGTGAAATATTTAAGCCTAACATCTAGTTGAATCACCAGTTTTATTTTCATACAGATATGAGCATAAATATTTGAAATTAGCTTTACATTTATTTGTACTTAGTATGATAAATTAATGTTTGGAAAATATTATAATGTAATATACACCGAAGAGCCAAAACATTATGACCAGCACGTCTTTATGAAATCAAAGCAACTGCAGGTAAACGATGGCATGTGGTCAAGGTCATGAAATGGTATAAATAACACCTGATACTGAACTCTGTTAATCAGTGTTATTCTAGTTCTTCAGATGGGAAAAACAAAGTGAGTTTGACAAAGGCCAAATTGTAATGGACAGACAACTGGGTCAGAGCATTTCTGAGGTCCTGACCTTCAAAAAGTGGTCCGAGGAGGGAAAAACCACACACTGGCAAGGTGTGGACTGACCATGGCTCATTAATGCTAGAGGTTAGCGAAGGATATCCCATATGGTATGAGCCAATAGAAGGGATAATGTGGCGCAACTCACCTGTAATTTGAATGTTGGTGACAGGAGTAATGTGTCAAAACACACAGTACATAAAACCCTGCTGAAAATGGGGCTGTGTAGCCACAGGGCACTTCAAGTGCCCATGCTAAACTTGGTTCACTGTCGAAAGCACCTAAAAATGGGCACACGAGCATCAAAACTGGACCTTGAATGACTGAAAGAAGATTATGTGCTCCGATGACCAGATGACCTGGGGAAGTGTTAGCACCTGGATGCACTGTGGGACGAAAACAAGCTGGTGGAGGAAGTTAATGCTTTGGGCAATGTTCTGCTGGGAAACCCTGAGTCAGTCATTCATTTGCAGGAAACTATGATGTCTACCACCTACCTAAACATCATTGCAGGTACATCCTTTCATGGCAATGGTATACCTCTCTAGTAGTGCCTTCTTTCAGCAGGATAATGTGCCATGCGACACTGCCTGGATTCTTCGAGAATAGTTTGCAGAACATGAGGAAGACTTCCGGTATTGCCCTGGCCTCCAAATTCCCCAGACATCAATCCAATCGAGCATCTGTGGTTTATTGTGGAACAGCATATGTGATCTGCGGCAGCTCAATCATGTAACTTAAAAGAGTTAAAGGATCTGCTAGTAACGTATTGGTACCAGATACCACAAGACACTTTTAGAAATCTTGTAGCATCCACGCCCAGATAAGAGCTGTTTTGGCAGCACATGGAGGACCAACATCATATTAGGCAAGTGGTCGTAATGTTTTGGCTCTTCAGTGTAAGTATGGAATAACTATGTAGTAACATATAAATTTGGTATGCCATTTTTCCCATTTACAATAGACATAATTCTCTGCTAGAAAAAATAGTTTCTCAGTTACTGTTATCACTCAGGTGCTATGCAAATCTTGCCACTCTTTAAACAAACAAGCAGAATAATAAACATTTTTATATATTAAACAATTTAGCTAATTGTTAAAGTTAAATGAAATTTCAATGACCATTTTAATTTTAAAAAATTTATTCAGGGACTATTTTCTGCCACAATGTCTTGGCTAAACAACAGATGGTTGAGTCCATGATCTGTGATCAACAAATTGGGTCTCAAAAGGTTTTCTGTGGCTGGCAAGTCTATAATTAGCAAGGGCCTACTATACAGTATAGTCTCAAATATATAATTTAAATAAGGCAGGATGCTTATTTAACTTGGATAATTAATACAGAATGCAATGTAGGTGAAATTAATAGTGAATAAAAGCCTGCAATTAAAATAATTCACTGCATGTTTCACATGTAAAGGGTCTCTATTGCAGACAGTTTATCCAATAAATATTGTTAGATACACTGCTGGTTTCACTGCATTTTCAGCAACAATAATCAGCCATGACCTACATACAACACTACAGGGCCACATCCAGAATTTCTTTAAGGCCATCCAAATTGTCAAGTGACTCAAAGCTATTCGATTGGCATTTGTCTCCATTTTTGGGAAAAATAAAATTTGAATTTACCAATCCTGAATACATCATCCTTTTCTTATATGTGCATAAATTATAACATTCCTCTAAAAGCACAAGAAAAATGTAATTTAGGCTTGTACAAAAACTCTTTAATGTAAAAATGCTAAACACATGTCAATTTTTTTAAGGTAGTAGTAGGTATATTTATTCATTATCATCATCTCACAAAACACAGATATGAAAAAAAATTTGCATTTGACCCACAAAGCTAATAGCTTATCTGCAGAAAATATAGATGAGCATTATTCTTCATGTATAAAATGTTATGACATTAATATATACATAAAATATTATGACAGTATCTCATATATCAAAATAGAACAATTGAAATTATTTGATAATGAAACTGTGCACAACAGTTAAAACAAATTGTGTGGGAAATAGAAATGAACATGGTAACACAAAAAATTTTTTATAAATACAGGGTTTCTCATCTCTCTCCTTAAGATTTTTACCATAATTATTAACATAATTTGCAATTCAAAAATAATTATTGGAATCTGGTTTTCTTATTATGTGTAATTTGTACTTTATAAATGTCATTAAAAAAGTTGCCCAGAATAATGCCATATCTAAAGAGATTTTGAATTCATAGAATATTTAGGAATGTAAATCTTTCACTTGCGTTTGAAAGATTATCTCTAAGCTTGTATGGAATTATATTCTTTGTGGCAGATGATTGTAATTTTTCAATTTCTGTTATGTCAGTGATGCCAGTGGTTCCATATATTGTAATTTCATATCTAATTGAAGATTCACAAATTGCATTATAGACCATAAGGCAAATGTCGGTATCAACTAAGAATTACAATTTGTAAATTTTAGTGGCATGTATCTGAGACTTTCACATAGTTTGTTTGAAAACATAAAATATGAATAGTGAAGGAAAAAATCAAGCTGTTTAACAGCAAGTAGCGCTTCAGATATGAATTAAAGTATATTGAGTTATGAGGAGTTATTCCCCCCCCCCCCCCCAATGTGACAGACTTGCAATACCCAAAGTAATTAAAATCTGACAGAATCAATTAGTATATCTTACTACTTTAGCAATGATTGTAGTAACTCAGAACACAGTTTCAAAATAATCTTTTTCAAAATAGATTTTGTGTTCTCAGAAAGTACAGAAATAATCTTGGATAATTTAGGATGTGGTTAACTGGTCATTTACTGGTATTTTACTGTATTAGGAAGTAGGGGAGGCTTTTTAAAGATCAATGATGTGATAATGGCCAATCAAATAAATATAAGAAATTCTGTGTGGCAAAACCAAGAAGGGTACATTTCTTACTAAACTGTACCAAATTTAGGTATAAAATTTGTTTTGTGAAAAGAAACACTAATTGCTGGCCACAACTGAGATCAAAATCTTGATAAGGTAATTAACAGTGTAAGTGAGATGTAGAAGATATGCTAAATATCCTTAGCAGGGATTTCAGGAAAATGATTTCCAAGATAGGATTATAACTGATACAGGAATTTCTAAATGATGAGGTTTCTATTTTTTTTTTTTTTCAATGATTTACAATAAGGAACTTATGGAGAACATCTCATGAGAACAAACATTTACACATTTCATTAAAGTACTAAACATCCATTTCATGGCTTTCAAATTTTAGACTAGGGAGGGGGTAATTCCTTTACTTAGAATATAGTTATATGCTTTACTCTTATGGCATTGTAAAATAGTGTATTTAAAAAAAAAACACTAAATATAACAAAGATTTACCATAAAATGTCCTCTCAAGACTTTGTAGGCAATTTCAAGAAACATTAGAGGTTAATAGTAAACCAGGAAAAGATCATACCAGGGCCACAACTAAGCTCAAGACATCCATATCTTAATTCCTAACCTGCACTCTGTCCTCAGTCAGAAAGGAACCCCTGATGGGCTTGGAAAGACCTCCATCTCTCGATTGGGACATTACATCGTGGCCACATGTGCAAGAGAGCCATACCCTGTGCACACTAAAGAACACACTGGGTGTTTTGATGGTAGTCATATCGCAATACCTTCCCATTAACTATTATCTGTTTCCCAACAGCTATCCAGTGGATCCCCTTCCCAAACCTTTTCTGAGCTCTAGGGGTCCTTGTGACCTAGCCATTTAGCTATGATTACCGTTAGCATGAGCTCGACACCCTGGCCTTAAATCCTATTTGTTATATGTTTCTGGCCCTCTCTAGTATTTCATCATATATTGTTATGATTGTAGTAGTCATCAGTTGTGCTATTGTATATTTGAGTTTCAGAGTCTTTTTTTTTGCCATATTTTTATTTTTTAATGTAGATATTAGAATTGGTAGAGATGGTTGACTAGTTAGAAAAAGATTACTTTTTCCTGTATCTTGATGAATGCTTAATAAAATACTTAAGTCAGTCTTAATTTGTGTTATAGCAAATATTAGCTTTAGTTCATAGTGCAACTTTAAAAAAGTTATAAGTTCTAATTGTACAAAGAGATAATGTTTTGTAAATAAAATGTTATAAGAGCCAAGTAGAGACTACTTTCCATGATGTCTGGAGAAGTATGTTAAAATAAAGGAATAGATTAATCTCAACATTTATAGATGGGGCTGTCATGAAGAATGTAGAAAATGAAGCAAACACTCATCACCTACCTAAAACTCTTGTAACACCCTAAATTTGTTGAGGTAATCCATAATAGTGGAAGCAAGTGGAAAACGTGCTATTGGATGGCAGAGTTTAGTTATGGTAGAATGCATTGTGGTAGTTAATACAGTTGTTGTAACTAACCAACTAACAGATGAGCCTACAGCAGCCATTATATCATGCAAGGGTGGATTTAGAAGCAGTCACCCACTTGGGACTATATATTTCTAAGGGCCTCATGCATTGAAAACTGTATATAAATTATTTTTCCAGATTTTCCAAAATCTCCTAGAAGCCTCAGAAGAAAAAACTTAAGGACTTCAAAAAAAAAATGGTGTAACTGCCTCTCAAAATATGTAGGATATTTGAAACGGTAGATTTAGTGTGTCCAAATCACCTTGGGACCTTGCACACACTAAATCCACACTTGATATCCTACATATAAAATTCATACATGAACCAACTATTTTGTAATGAAGTCATATTTAGAATGTATATATGCCAAATAATTCTTAAAAGGCTATATTCACAGTAATATTCTGCTTATATTTAAGAAAATATTTTGAGATAGTCATGTTGCTTATAATTATTAAATGGATATTACATATAATAGCCAATGTCCATCATTGTTTGATTGGATGATCACACCATTTGTACAGTGCAAAAAGCAAAAAATTATGCTATGATGGTGAGGTCTGGCAGACTCAGCATTAGGCAAGAATCTAGGGTCAAGCAATAAGTTTTGAAATGGGGCATTAACAGACTTTTAGCAGATTTTAAGACTCTATAACATCCCTAATAATTACCCAATCAGTCCCAAATTTTTCGCACAGGGTTCCCTTGGGCAGATTCAGATTTTCAAAAATAAAGTCTGTCTTTTATAGAACCGGAGATGATAGACTTTCAGATATATTTTTTTCCTACTGTGTTTCTGTTTATTTGCATTTCTATATTTAACAGGTTGGAACTTTTACAAATTTTGGTACCCCATAATTTCCCATAAAATTGTCCAATCAATTGCAAATTCTTTACATAGGGCTGTCTATCTCAATCAACCCCATATTGTACAACATGTAATATCCCAATACTTGGTCCTTTCATCCCCCAAATTCTTCCTACAGATTTTCCCCATGTTACCTCATGTCATGTAAAAAAATTCAAAAAAAATAGAACCCAAATAAGACTGCCAGAAAAAAAATACATTTTCAACCCACCAAATGTTTGCAGACTATATGTTAGAATTAATATAATTTATAATTATTTGATTTTAAACTGCTCTCCAACATTATAATTTGTTATATTTGTATGCACATAGTAAAAAAAAAACAATCTCTCTATTATGTATGTATATATAGTTAATATATTTGTTACTTTTAAATCTTGCAGGTGAAGAATTCTAAAGCTAGAATTTTATACATGGATATGAATAAACAGTTTGCATCAAGAAACTCAATTCATTCTTTTATCAGCTAGTATGTTTGCCAAGAAAAAAATGTATTATTATTCATTTCACAAATGATTCTTAATGCATAATACTAGTATAAATAAATCTTTCATATTTTAGGTGGCTGGGATTATTTAGAAGATCAAGTTCATAAGGATCTTCAGTGCAAAGTATGTGGAAAAATTTTATCAAGAAAACAGACTCTACGATTGCATATGGAAAGGCACTCTGACATAAGGAATATGTATGAATGTAACCTTTGTGGACTAGCATTTACATGGAGAGAGAACTTGCTTCGACATGTCAGATTTAAGCATAAAATGCAATAGCCATCATGGCAAAATAAATATAGCATGATAAATTTATCATCAAAAGCATTTTTGTAAACAAGTGTTGATTCCATAAATGAACGTGCTTATTGCACATATATGTAAATTTTAGAATATTATAAATATAATTAAAATATAAAAAGTTGTGCATTTTCAACACTTAAGTGAGATGAAAATATAATTGGATTTCTTTCCTCATCTTCATTCTTCTCTGCAGGAATAATGTAATAGCACTTAAGTGATGTATGGTAAGATATATCAATAAATAACTCAACTTTTATCAAAAATATTGTCCTTTCAGCATTAACAGATTATCTCATTTTTTATCTATCTTCCTATTGCTTTTCTCTTGTCATTTGTGGGTTTCTCATAACATTTGTTCCACTATAGCTTTGGAACACAATGGACAAACTTGATTTATGTGTCAAATAAAACCTTGTGATATGGGGAGTGTCATAAGGAATAAAAAAAATATACTTCCCCCGTGCATTCTTTCCCCTTAAAAAAGGAGAAATATGAAAACGATTATTCCCCTATATCTAGAGAACACAAGGGTTGGAAGTAATGGGTTATGATTTAAATGAAAGCTTATGACCTAGAGAATGTTACAGGTTAAAAAAAACTCCCCCCCCCCCCTCCACCAAAAAAAGGGTTGGGTTGGGTTGTTTTACCTCTGAGCAGCACTTTTTTGCACACCATGGGCTAAATGGCCAGGTCACATGGACCCCGAAGGCTCAGAGAAGGTTGGGGGAGGGGACCCACTGGAACAGCTGTTGGGAGACAGATGGTAGCCTCCCGTCAAGGCCATCCAGCGTGTTCTTTAACGTGCACAGGATATGGCTCTCCTACACATGGGGCCGTGGCTTAACGTCCCATCCGACGGACGGCAGCCTTTCCAAGCCCATCGGTGTCCCCTACTGACCGTGGGCAGGGCGGGGAATTTTGCGGAGATAAATCTCAACGCTGACCCAGCTGGGACTCGAACCTGGGAACTACAGATTACGAGCCTGGCGTGCTACCGACTGAGCCACCCCCACCCCTCCAAAAAAAGAAAAATATGTGGAAGATAGTTCTACTATATCTTTCAAATGTGAGGGTCAAATGTAGCAAGCTGTATCTCAAATGAAAGCTTCTGACATGGATAGTGTTGTGAGCAATAAAAATATACTCTCCATTCTTTCTTCCCCCTAAAAAAGGGGAAATATGAAAAGTATATATATATATATCACAAAATAAAGTTAGAAACACAGCATGAAGTTCAAGAGTTCGTAAAAGTTCTATTGCTTTAGGTAAAGGTAAGTAATGCGGCAGCCATTGATGATGTTAAAGTGTCCAAGGGATTTTTAGGCAAAGCATAAAAGAAGCACTTACTGACACTTGACTTCAATGCATCAACATTGCAGTCAAGTCAGTTTCAATTCCTTCCTTTGATGGGCTGTTGTATGCATGGGAGGCACACGACAAGTTTTGCTGCTTATCTGGCAGCAGCTTTATCAAGTGTAAAGTCAAAGTTTATGGCACATGGAAATGGTTCCAGATGGCTCAGTGGTGGATCCCTAGTCCAGCTCATTATGGCTGTAGTATGGGGTAATAAGGGTTTTTTCGTTTGGTTATCAAGAAGTTTCCAAACTGAAGGAAGAGCATAAATTTCTTCATTGATGATATGCCTACTATTTTTGCATATTGTAAGATGTTCAGCATAGTCAAGTTGATACTGTGTCAGTGGAGCACAAATAATTTTAGCTTCATTAAATTTCGTTATTGCATCACCATGGTAGACAGCAGAAACAGAATACAGCACTGGCAGAAGTTTAACTTTACACTTGATAAAGCAGCAAAACTGGTCGTATGTCTCTCGTGCATGCAACAGCCAGTCAAAGGACGAGGAGGACAGGAAGCTGACTTTACTGCAACACAAATGCATTAAAGTCAACTGTCAGTAAGTGTTTCTTTTATCCCTCACCTAAAAATCCTTTGGATACTTTAACATCACCAACAGCTGCCATATATACTTACTTTTACCTACAGCATATACACCGAAGAGTCAAAACATTATGACTAAAACATCTTTATGCAAATCAAAGCAACTGCAAGTAAATGACAGTGTGTACAGTAATGAAACGGTATAAATAACATCTGATACTGAGCTCTGTTGATCAGTGTTATTCTTGTTCTTCAGATGGGAAAGGCAGTGGACTTAGTGAGTTTGATAAAGGCCAAATTGTAATGGCCAGACAACTGGGTCAAAGCATTTCCGAAATGGCAAGGCTTGTGGGGTGCTCATGGTCAGCCATGGTTAGTACCTTCAAAAAGTGGTCTGAGGAGGGAAAAACCACGAACTGCCGGTAAGGTGTGGGTCGAACATAGCTCATCGGTGCTAGAGGTGAGCAAATGATATCCCATATGGTACAAGCCAACAGAAGGGATATTGTGGTGCAACTTGCCCATAATTTGAATGCTGGTGACAAGAGTAATATGTCACAACACACAGTACATTGAACCCTGCAGAAAATGGGTCTGCATGTAGCTTCAAGTGCCCTGCTAACCTCGGTTCACCATTGAAAGTGCCCACATGGACAACTTAGTATAGTATGGCAATCCCGGTGTACCGCTATTAAAGATAGCATACCACCTTGAGAGAGTTGCCATGTAACCACATCCACTAGCCAGAGAACATTCATGTAGATCCTGCCATTCGCATTGGGGGAAGACCTGTGGAAGAGAGAGACCTTACTTTTTGAACAAGTCTGTCTGATGATATAATCATTGAGGTGCAGTGAGTGGGCCATTTTTGAATTTAGAAACTTGCCTAGGAAAAAGCCAAAATCACTCACTGATTTTTGTCTGAAAACTTTGCCAAAACATATCAGATGGTACCTTTAGAATTTAGAAGCCAAACATTTGTAGAAGTCCTAACTTTTTGAGTCTTCCGCAGTGAAGACTCCCAGGCTGTCATGTCGATAAGCCACGCCTAATCGGTGCCTATCAGCATGACCCTTAACTTCATCCTCTCCATGGACAGGCGATCATCAAAACTGAACCTTGAATGATTGGAAGAAGTTCATCTGGTCCGATGAATCACATTTCCTATTGAACCATGTGGATGGCCAGGTACATGTGCATCATTACCTGGGGAAGTATTGGCACCAGGATGCACTGTGGGATGAAAACAAGCTGGTGGAGGAAGTTAATGCTTTGGGCAATGTTCTTCTGGGAAACCCTGGGTCATCATTCATGTGCAGGAAACTATGATGTCTACCACCAACCTAAACATCATTGCAGGTACATCCTTTCATGGCAATGGTATACCTCTGTAGTAGTGCCTTCTTTCAGCAGAATAATGTCCTATGCCACACTGCCCAGATTGTTTGAGAATGGTTCACAGAACATGAGGAAGACTTCCAGATATTGCCCTGGCCTCCAAATTCTCCAGACATCAATCCAATCAAGCATCTGTGGTTTATGTTGGAACAGCATATCTGATCTGCAGTGGTTCAACCACATAACTTTACAAGAGTTAAAGGGTCTGCTGGTAACGTGTTGGTATCAGATACTGCAAAACACCTTTAGAAATCTTGTAGCGTCCATGCCTCACCGGGTAAGAGCTGTTTTGGCAGCACGTGGAGGACCAATATCATATTAGACAGGTGGTAATAATGTTTTGGCTCTTCGGTATATATATCTTCTGAATGCAAGAGCATACAATTATGAGTTAGGTGTCAAATAAAAGCTCATATGAGGAACTGTCATAGACAACTTTGAATTATGCCAGCACCATCCCCCCACCCCTCCTAAAAAAAAGTCGATGTTTATGAGTAACATTAAAGTTTCTGAAGATATGTGGTTTAGGTGTCAAAAAAATGTAAATAATTTTTAAAAAATACATATTTTCCTACATGCGTCCTAAAAAGCAGAAAATAAAATTAAAGCTTATCAATTGTACAATCAGCCACTGAATTCATATTCACAGAACTCTGGCAATCTTGTTCAGTAGGTAAATCAGCACCCTATCTTCAGTTACTGATTGCCCCATCGATATACTTTACTTTTATTTTATACTTTTTAGGGTGCATATAAGAAAATAGGTATTTTTGAAATTTTTTAATTAAGTAATTATATCAACAAAAAGTAATTTAATTGCTAACAGGTGTTTTTCTATTAAATTTGGCTTTACCAATTGTAGGAAAAAGTTTATCAGATGAAAAAATTCTATTACATACCATGCAAGTGGATTTAAGAATGCAATAAAACAATCGTATGTTTCTTACTATTAACCTTTTCTACCCATCTGGTAAGTCTCCTACTCGTGAAAATTTACCTTATACTCAATGAGTAGGCCATTGTATTTTAGACCTGCCATGTATTTTATTTCACTGTTTTTTTGTTTTGTTTTTTTATTTGAAGCTAATATGAGGTTTGATTGATGCTATCATCTGGTATTAAATATGAACATTTAATACCTGAATTTGTTTCAAAGGGTTTCAGTTTGAATGGAAAATGACATATATTTTAGTTCATGTGCATCCTGTCCAAGATCAAGGTAACCTTTGTACTCATTTTCTGGAAGATATTCAGCATCATAAAATATTTGCTATACTTATGTTCCAGGGCCCCTAATGTAACCTAGCACAACATTATATATGCTTCCATGTGTTAATATGAGCTGCCTGGGAAGAATAGGTTTTTTTAAATAACACTGCAAAGGCCTAATCAATGTTAATCAACACCAACCAATGTATCACCAGAGTGAACTATATTTTTTATCTGATTTTGATGAAAAATATTCATTATGTGAAAGATTTTAGGGGGGAAAAATGTAAAATCTTCATGTACCTAGGAGTTATCAATTTCCAATCTCCAATCTGTCAAGAAATACATTTATATATCCTGATGTACTGGCAGTATCTTGTACAGTCAACACTTTGTTGCTAAGATCAAAGCTATATGTTTGCAATCTAGGTGGTAAATGTGTTGGGCAAACAGATTCTGGCACTAACAAGAAAAAAATGCAGGCTTCCCCTTCTAAGCTGTGCTTTTACTGTAGCCTGCATTAAATTCTCCATAGGTCCCTTGTATTGTGTTGCTAATGTATCAAGGTGTTTGTAGTAAAACTTCGTGGTGGGAGAGCTTTCATTTCAGCAAGCTTTTGCTAAATATTAAGTTCAGTTCTTTTCAGATCTCTTCACTATGCAGCATGTATTAATGTTTTATTCAAGAATATTCATAGGCCCATTAATTCCAGTGGGTGTTTGCTAGACCCACTAAAATTTGAAATGTCACTGATAGAATGCCTTCCAAAGTCTTAATTACAATTTATATTCTATTTACTCTGGATAATGTCCAACTTTTATTATTTTTCTGAAGATGCTCTCATCCTTAAAGATACTCTTTGAAAATATATCTTGCTTGACCATCATTCATGTTGAAAACGCAAATTACTTTTAATGATTTTTTTCCCCTATGAACTCGTTATATTTTCCTATACAAAGCATTTTTGCCTCAATATGCTCTTCGTGGTTCTCTTGTATTATCGAACTCAGCACGTTATATTTAAAAATAACGTTTTAAATTATTTTATATTCCAAATACAATGAAATGAAAAACACATATGTAACTGTCAGACCTAATCAGAAAGGTTAATATTTCATTGGTATTTGCAGATAAGTGATGTTTCATTCTTTAAAAAATGTCATTCACTTAGTGAAGGGGTTAATACCAAAACTTAATTGCAGCACTGCTTGTTTCTTGTTTCTTAATGTAGTATTCATCTTTTTGTTTATTTGACAACTATGGGAACTACTCCTGTTTAAACTTTTTTTTTTTTGTAGTTTTAACAACTGCTTTGAATGTTTGAATAGGGTGAATAGATCTGTGTTACACTTGGTTGTGCAAGATATATATTATTGGCCTTGCCAGACAATATGTAATAAAATGCAGCTTGCTCATCAACATATGTGTTCATTACAGCAATGCTTCTTCTCATTCAGCATTATCAGTGAAACAATTTGTAGCCTGAAACCAAATTACAATAATGATACTCATTTTGTCAGAGTGAAGCCCATACATAATGAGCATATGACAGAGCATCTAAAGAGCATTCCCAAGGAGGACTTCCAAAAATGTTTCAAAGCACAGAATACAAGAGGAGAAGTCCAATTGGGAGTCTTTTGATGGGGGGACAATCTTTGATTTCTGTAATTTTTCAACAATAAAACTTTTATTGGCATAGTCTCATTTCCTTTTTGCTACACCTTGTTATGTTGCATATTGTCTGGAAAAGTATCTCCTCAAAAAGCCACTGGAACAGAGAAAAATATTTTGCACTATTTGATAAGAATATTCTCTAACAAAAATTCCAAAATAGTATTCTGGTTCAGTCCAGGTAGTCTCCCTACTTTCTAGATCTGGCTCAGCTATACTTTTGCCTTTATTACATTTAAGGAATATGAGTAGTAGAGGATATTTCTGCCATAAAATATTTATATAATTTGGTTAAGCTGAAATGTTTTTCTATATAAATTCAGTGCATTTCTTTGCATTTATCAAAAATAACCACTGCTTAAGTAAATATAGTATTCTTTTTAAGATATATGTAGTTTCCTCACATTTATGATGAGGAAATTTCTTTACATTTAAAAATATCCCCATTCCCTACATTACAGTGTAGATGATTTAAAATTGAAACCCTAAATAGTCTTATTATTCTGAAAATTATAAGGCTATGAAGTCCACCAACCCTAATGTACCTTATTTGGCATTCAAACATGAAACTTGAGACTATATAAAAAATATTCTTACTAACAATGTGTTGCTACTCATAGATAATGTGTTGCTCCCCAGTTCCAGTGGTGTCATTCCAACTTATTAACTGGTTCTTCAATTGTAATTTTTATTTTATGTTTCTTTTAAACATGCATTGAAAAGCGTTTAGGAGCATTACTTTCTTAACAGTCACTAAAAGAAGAACCAAGCAAAATGGTTCTCTTTATATACATATATTTGTTTCATTAATAATAGTTGTTTAGATTTTTAATTTTTTGAATGAATTCTTTTCTGTCTGATAATGTGACTGGAGTACCTCCCTAAAAGTGTTGATTCAACCCATAAATCAAGGTGTAATAACCACTTTGCCAAAGGATAACATTTTACTAACTTATAAAAGGATGGTGAGGAAAGGATAAGCCTACAATCTGATAGATAGTTTTTGGTGAAACATTATGAGCATTGTGGATTTTGCATGAAGCCCACTCAGTTGATATTTGAAGGTTCTGGAAAGACTAAAAATATCAACTATGAATGTTTCGTGAAGAAAAATATACCCAAGTATACCATATGTTTGATTGTTTTCCCTACACAGAAATTATTCCAAAATGCTGTATAAACATGGTAGCCCATAAAAATGATGTGGGTTTTGAATTTGTATTGGAAGTAATATGGTTGAGTTGTAATGGACTCATTGAAAAGACTTGTCAAATGAGGAACTGAATCAACTGGAACAAAAGCAAGCTATGGAAGAAAATGAAAATGGGTAAGTTCAACCTACCCCATGTCAGTGTATTGCAATGCATGTCTCAAGTACTATAATATTGAAGGAGATATGCAAATTCTTATTAATGATAATCTAAACCATGAATGTAGCTTTAATTTACTAAAGAAGTACATTTACTTCTTTAGTAAATAACCACTTTACCAAAATAATAACCACTTTATTACTAAAGTACATTTACTTCATTAGTAAATTAAAGCTACATACATGATTCACTCCACAAAGAGAAAAGGCATTCACAGTGACTACCTTTAGATATAATTTTTGTGAAAGTCCTTCCAGTAGTAAAATAACCAAGACAACAAATGCTCATTTGTTGGCAACACTTCCTTCAGCAGAAAAGGTGTGCTAATAGAGTAAGACAGATGAGTATACTATTCACCTCTTTCCTGATAACTCCTCCCATATACCTCTGCAAAATCTCGGATAGTATTCACCATAGTTTCTAATAAGTGTTGAAATTATCACATTTTTAGTCTTATTTTTATTATAATATTTTACCATAACATTTTCAATTTATATTAAATATGTGCTTCAAAATGTTTCTGCATTCTTAATTGCTTTTATTATACAGGGTGGGGCACAGAAACTTCCTTTTCCTGACGGCACATTGTGAAGGGAGGTAAGGTCGTAGAAAAGTGGGGATTGGCTTGGCGAACGCAGCAGTCATGGAAGTTGTTGTCTAGTACCCCTTGGTAGAAAACGTGAGGTGGACGAAGGAGCAGCATGCGTTTGCAGTCGAAGCCTATTTTTCGAACAACTGTTCCTATGTGGCAGTGCAGCGTGCATTCCGTACTCCCTTTGGAATTCAGCCAGAGGTCTGGTTTCTGACCGGAAATCGATTGTTTTGTGGGTAGAGAGCTTTAGAACAACCGGGAGCATGGTGAAAAAAAGCCTAGGACGATGACGGACCGTTACGACGCCAGAAAATGTGGAGGCAGTTCGACAGTCGATTTTTAGATCGGAATTCCAGTTGCCCTAGGAATATCCAATTGACCAATGCGTCGAATTCTTCATGAACATCTTCATTTCCATCCCTACAAGATGTGTATTGCGCAAGAATTGTCACCACGCGCTTTCCAGAACCGAATAGCGGCATGCGAAACTTTATTGGAAACTGTTCCCCTTGATGCAATTGTTTTCTTTAGCAATGAGGCACATTTTCACGTATCTGGATGTGTCAATAAACAGAATATGCGCTATTGGAGTGGTAACAACCCTAGAGAGCTCCATGAGAGGCCACTTCACAGTGATAAGGTGACAGTATGGTGTGCGTTGTTCAGAGTTGAAATTATTGGTCCTTATTTTTTTGAGGAGGACAATCGAGCAGTTACTCTCAATTCACAGCGGTATGTGGACATGATTTCAAAACACCTAGGAAATGTTTGGTTCCAACAGGATGGTGCCACGGCACACACAGCCTGAGCTTCGATGACAGTTTTGAGGGCAATGTTCCCCAGACGGCTCATCACGATTCGAGGTGACATCCCAAGGGCGGCGCGCTCGCCCGATCTAACGCCCTTTGATTTTTTTATGGGGATACCTCAAGGCAGAGGTTTTTAAACATCGCCCCACAAACCTGCTTCAGTTGAAAAATGTTATTCGGCAGGAAATATCCCGAATTCCGCTGGACATGTTGGAACATGTAGAGGGAAACGTCAGAAATCGGTTGCATCAGTTCATAGAGAATGGTGGCCACCACCTTCAAAATATTTTGTTTAAAACAGCATGATTTGAAATTATGTTCTTTCAATATCAAAAAATAAATTTTGTTTATCAACAACAATTTTTCTTTCATTCACCTTCAAAAAAAGGAAGTTTTTGCACCCCACCCTGTACATTATGGATTAATTGTTTTCTATAGGAAAGCATCTCAAATTATGTAATGGAAGTCGAGCACAAAATGGGTTTTGCTACATGACAAGCTTTTCAAGAATGCATCCATTCTATATTGTGAAGGATGGGTGATTTTAATTATGCTGACTGTTATTACAAACTTCAAAGTAGCTGATACTATACAACATCTATGATTTGTTATTAATTCTCATAACATTTGCATACATATAGTATGAATATCATTTATGTATTTCATTTTGTACTTCAGTTTTAACATTTAAAGCATATTTTTTAAAGGAAAAAAAAAACAGTAATGCAAATTGCACAGTGTACACTGAGATGCCAGTTTATTAGGTACACCTACCTCATCGTGTGTTGCACCTCCTTTGGCCTTAAGAACAGCTCAAATGGAACTTATAAGAAATGTTGGATGCATTGTGCAGGAGTGTTGTACCATGCGGAAATTAATGTATCACACAGTTGCTGCAAATTGGATGGCGGCACAGCTCACTGTAAATGACAGGCACATTATCATGCACTTATGAGCAGGCACATTATCATGCTGAGCATGTCTATCCAAATGAGGATGCCTTGAACTGTAGCCTTGAAGGGATGAACTTGGTCAGCAACAATATTCATATATGCCATGGCATTTAGATGTGCTTTGATGGGTATCAGGGGGCTATTGTATAATGGGAAAACATTCCCCACACTTTCACACTGCCACCATCAGCCTGTATTGTTGACACTAGACACGATAACTTCATGGCTTCATGTTGCTTGTGCCAAATTCTGATCCATCAGAATGATGCAAAAGGCACCTTGATTCATCTGACCAGGATGCCTTTTTCCAGTCCTCAATGCTCCTGCACCCACTGAAGGCGTACTTTTGTGTTCTTCAGTGACATTGTCACTCCACAGGGTTGGCAGCTGTTGTAGCCCATTCTCAACAAGGTCCGATACATGATGCATTTGGAGATGATTTTCTGCACACCAATGTTTAATTCTGTTGTGATTTGCCTGGTTGTAGCCCATCTGTTTACTTGCATTATTCTTACCTGTCACATTTGATCCCTCTGATCCACAAGTTGTTCTCATTCACAGGATCACTGGTAGTTTTTTGCTTTTCACACCATTCTCAGTAAACCCTTGAAATGGTTGTGCATGAAAAGCCCAGGAGGACAGCCATTTGGAAGATGATAGAACCAGCATGCCTAGCATCAACTATCATGCCACATTAAAAGTCACTCAGGTCACTCATTTTGCCCATTCTAATGCTCAATCCAACTCTAACTGATACTTGAAGAGCTGATCTGCCTGATTTATACCACACTCCATGGTCACATGACATATTACGTGTTGGAATGAACCATTTATGTGACAAGGGGTGGGGTACCTAATAAACTGGTATCTCAGTGTATTTCACATTAAACACTTCTCAAATGTAACAAGTGACATAGATATTTGGATAAACCTACTTTTAAATATTAATGTATCTGCAAGGCAAATTAAGACTTGCATAGGCCCTGTGCACTTCTGTTTCACAGACCAATGGTAGATGCATTTTTATGGATGTGTCGATTTAGATGGGTGATCAAATTTATCTTGAATGAAATTTCCCAGATAGTAAAATGGTAAGTAAGAAGCCTTAACAGCTTATTTAATCATTATTTATTTAAAAAGAGGTATTCATTAGTTTTTATCATGCAAGAGAATAAAACATGGTCAAAAATGTTTTGTAGCCACCTCCCTACCCCATTTTTTAAAGGGAAGAAGTTACTCCCTATACAAAAAAATAGAGATAATCACTAGCCTTTTTTAATTAATGTAAACATTTTTTTTTAATAATATAGTGATGCATGCTGGCAGCATAGTGTTGTTGACAAAGTGTGAACTTTACCAAAAACACTGAACACACCAGCTTCAAATTAGCTGTGCCACCAAAAAAAGCTACATCTCTCCAGGGAACTTTCTCCAGGGAACTTTCTCCAGGGAAGGGCTGCCTCAGTCAGTAGCATGCCAAACTCATAATCTGCAGTTCCCGTTCGAGTCCAGCTGGGTCAACATTGAGATTTATCTCTGCAAACCCCCCACCCTGCCCACAGTCAGTAGGGGACACCAATGGGCTTGGAAAGGCTGCCATCAATCAGACGAGACATTAAGCTGTGGTCCTGTGTGCATGAGAGCCATACCCTGTGCACATCAAAGAACATGCTGGATGGCCTTGACAGGAGGCTACCATTCATCTCCCAACAGCTGTCCAGTGGATCACCTCACCTAACCTTCTCTGAGCCTTAAGGGTTCTTGTGATCTTGCCATTTAGCCCAATGTGTGAAAAAAAGTTCTGCTCATAGGTAAAACAACTCAACCCTAGGAGTTGCTCTTGGCAACAGTAAAAGTTACACCTCTGTGAAACATTGACTTACTCTTGATATATGCAATCTATTGTTCTGTTGTATATCCTGCTGTGCTGTTGTACAACTGCCTTAGTTAAGTTTTCTGTGGGTTACACTTGCAACAAGAAATGTTCCAAGTGCTGAAACTGAAATCAAAACATTTACTGAAATGTCACAGGTTTTACCAATTGAAATCTGGTCACCCTATCTTAACTCACATCATATTATTTTCAATAATATGACATTATCTATACTGCACTTGATTCTAGATTCTTATGCAGTATCTTGGGTATTAGGTGGTTTGACTTTGTAATTAATGATGAGGTTAGATAAAGGAGACAGCAACCACCTTTGAGCAGCACATTGTGCAAAGAGAGACTGCATAGGTTTGGCCATGTTGCCCTTATGTATAACTATAGATTTATAACTATAGATTAGCAAATAAGTTTATGAACATTGAACATAAAGGCCTCAGAAAAAGGAAAAACTTAGAATGCCATGGGCAGACAAAGTCAAACAGGACATTGTTAGAATTTGCTTACAGTCACCAAATACAGCAACTATAGCTCAGGATAGACAGGTTTGGAGAAGTAAATTACACAGTCTGATTAGACGTCCATATTCCATGGCTGCTTGAGTATGTGTGTGTGTGATGAATGCATGCATGAATGAATGAAGATGCATGCATTTTTAAATGAATGAAGGTTTTTGTATAACTAATGAACTAATGTAGACCTTTAAACATATTTAATGTGTGTTAAATTATACTTTTAGATCTTTAACCACTGAGTTTTTTAAAAGTATACCCATACAAAAGCAGAATTACAAGTTTTTTGCTATCCTATAACAGATTTTCTCTTAGATTAATTGCATTAATATACAAGCTACGCAATTCTACTGCTATTTGCCTTATATATGGGCCATCATAGGTTTGTACAGAAAAAATTTTATGTATGTTATCTTAAAATCATTTTTTAATGTTATTGGGGGAAAAAATCCATCTTAGTTCTTTATAGATGGAGTGCAATGCATACATTATTATGTGTATCTAGTCACTCCTAATTTTTGTTGTGTAGTGTACTGTATAACAAATCAAGACTTAATTTTTTCACCTTTCATGTGCTGGGATTGGTCCATTTCTACTGCCAAACACTTATGCCCAATTATCTCCAGTGTATTTACTTCATACTAACTGGCATAAATAGTGCTGGTCTTAGCATGGCAGTCTTGCAATTTCAACTTTTATAGCCCTATTGTTGTTGCATAGTAGTCAGAATAAACAGTATCTTTTATTTTATAAAAAAAATAATAAATACCCCCTCAAGCAGCTGCTTGCCACAGAGGTCTGACAGGAGCCTGTCAGTTTATATGCCACAGTAGGAGATCTGAGAGGATGGCAGGACCTCAGCAGAAAAACGACACACACATCCATTCCTAACTCCAGGGCTCGAACCCAGGTCCCCAGGTTCCAACATCAGTAGCCAAGCGCACTAACCACTCGGCCATAAGATATATTAATATAAACATTCCATTCATTTACTATCAAAATAATTTTGTTCTGTTCATCATTTCAGTGTGACAAAATATAAAAATTGGGCAGCATCAGTTATGCCTTCAAAACAAATTTTCCAGTGTCAACTTTTCAGTCAGTACATTTTCTGGTGTCCTTAGGCCCAAAACTAGTGGCTTGATTTTTAATTTTTTAAATTTTTAATAAATACATTCATTGGAAATTTGCTCTATCTATAAGTAACCAAATACAGGATGTGACAAAAGTCTTGTCTCAATAGTGAAATAAGATGCACTGAAAGCACAATTTATTATGCACACAGCACCCATCCACAAACTTGTCCTACTTTGCCACAATAATGAGGCAACTGAAACCCTTTTGGACTAAGAATAGGTTAGATACCTACCACTGTATAACTTACCTGTGACTGTTATGAGGGGCAAACATGATAATCTGAGTAAGTTTGATTGTGAGCAGATAGCAAATGTGAGGAAGATGGGGTAATCCATATCCTTGACTGCAGAACATCTGAGATTTCTGTGTACAACAATCGCACATGTGCACCAGAACTACATCGAAACCTGTAGCCACTGGGGAAATATAGCCATAACCAGACCATTGATGTTTGAGGTGAGCACCACCTTTCCTGTATCATAACATTGGGCCACAGTGCAGATAATAATGTTGGCATTCAATGACAGGACAGCTAACAAGGTTTGTGCAAAGATCATTTGGTATACAATTGCATGACTGGGCTTTGGCAGGCAACACCCCAACTTTACCCTTGTTAACAGCAAGTCACCAGGTTAGAGGCTGCAGTGGGCGAAGAAACAGCACCAGTAGAGTATGGAAGACTGGAAACGGGTTGCTCATTCTGATGAATCAAGGTTCCAACTACAACATGCTGAGGGGGGGTTGTGTGTGTGGCACAGATCACATGAGGCCATGAACCGTCAACTGTAGAGGTATTACAGCCGGTGGAGGTGGTGTAATGTTCTGGAGCATGTTTACGTGGGCCACCTTGGGGCTCCTTGTACCTACCGTGACCACCATCACCTCACAAGGTTATATTGACATACTTACCAAACATCTACAGCCATTCAGGGTGGGGGTGGCTCAATTGGTAGAGTGCCAGGCTTATATTCTGCAGTTCCTAGGTTCAAGTTCCAGCAGGACCAGCATTGAGATTTATCTCTGAATAACTCCCCACTGTGCCCATGGTCAGTAGGGGACACTGATGGGATGGAACATTAAACTCTGTGGCCCTGTGTGTGGAGAGCCATACCCCATGCACATTAAAGAACATGTTGGATGGCCTTGACAGGAGGTTGCCATCTCTCCCAACAGCTGTTCCAATGGGTCCCCTTCCCCAACTTTCTCTGAGCCTTCAGGGTCCTTGTGATCTGGCCATTTAGCCCATTGTGTGCAAAAAAGTGCTGCTCAGAGGTAAAACAATCCAACCTGTTCATGGCTATCCATTCAATAGTAGGATGTCTTCTTTCAACAAGACAATGCCCCAACTCATTGCTGCTGTTTGATGAAGGACTGGTTGGAGGAGCATTCCAGTGAGTTCACAACCCTCGAATGACCCTCTTACTCTCTGGTTTTGAATCCTATTGAGCATATGTGGGATGAAGTAGAGTGACGCATTCAATCCCAAAACCCACCACTGTTAACTCTCAGCACTTTACAGACAACTGTCCTGGAATCAGGCTGCAATACCACTCCAATGTTTCCAACACCTGGTAGAAGCCATTCCACGATGTATTGCTGCTGTTGTGAGGGCAAAAGGTCAGCCCACTCATTAGATGTGTATAATGTCCTTTCAATGTATAGCAGCATTAAATGTATTGTGACACTTTCATGTTATATGTAAAAAAAATATATTTAAAATAAAAAATCTTATATTTCTGATTAAAATGGGTTTTTTTCTATACTATATAGCAGTATGGTTAAGTTGTTTGCTATGTGGCAATACTGCTATGTCACACCTACAATAAGTCTTAGTTTGGCATCTCTATTACAAAGTAGTGCATACTGGTTTTGTCTGCTAGTCTTTCATTCATTTCACATTGAATTGTGACAATGCATAGCTGTAATACTCAATTGTCAATTTTATTTTACTCATATTGGTTTACATTGATAGGAGAAAGTGCAGTTAGTTTTATTATGTAAAACTGTAAGAGTTAGTGTAATACATATGAAGAAGTTCTTGTTTCCCTTCAAGAATGAAGCCAAATGTCAGTTGGTGGATTACTGCACTGATTTACAGAGATTGATAATGTCACACAGACAAACTTCACAGTAGATGCACTGACGAGGCATTATGATATAATGCACTGATGAGGGATGAATCTGTACAGAGTATTATTATCAAATTGTGAGCCTCTAAAAACTCTATCAAAAAATTTTCAGTCATATAGATATACACTGTGTTTTAAAGTGGCATAAATTTCCTTTAAACAAAACTAACCACTGCTCAAGAATTACACAGGGATCAAGAATTATCCATACTTCACTCGTTTAGTGAGACAATGGTTGAATGCAATGCTCATGATAGATGAATAGGATACTGAGGTTATATGGATTTGCTATCCCAAAGCCCTGATTTGAACCCAGTCAATTTTTTCTTATGCAACCATCTGAAGTCTATTATTTATTAGTCAAGACCTAGAATGGTTGAGCAGCTAAATGAATATTACAGATCTTTAAGATGTTTTTACTCTTAGTGGGATTTCTAGAGGTTTACCCACTCAGATCAAAACCAAATTTTTTCCGTAAATTATTTCAAGTGTTTCTTGTCTACACGATACTTTCCTGTGATTCTTTATTACTGAAATATTAATAGCATAATACTAAAAAGTATAATTGACTGCTTACAGTGCCCAATAGAGATGTGTCAATGGCTGTCTGAAATGTAATTTGAACATCTACTGTGATCAATGTAAAATGTATCATTGAAGCAATTGTAATTCTGTTATGCCTTATGCAAGGGGCATTCAAAAAAGTTCTTCACATGCATCTGCAGAACAAAAACCATTGCACTTACCTCAACAGGTAAGTACATAAGTAACAATAAGTACAAAACTTTTACTGTCCTTCAAAGTACTCACCTCCAGCATCTAGGCAAAGTTGCAGATGTCTACTCCAATTCTGGAATGCTTAGTAGTACTCTTGTTGGGGAATACTCCCCAACTCGGAATTAATGCTTTTTGCAAGGTCTTGCACTCTTGAAAAAGGCTTCCCAGCAAGTATTAAATGCATAGTATTAAAATGGAAAGCCACTTTCAAAGCTCCCTAACATTGAAAATAAACCTTTTATGCAAAAACTGTTATTAGCGATAAATTGTAGATGCCACTCAAATCTCTCTAAATATATTTCTCACAATATTCGTTTAACATTTAAAGAATGAATGGAAACTGAAGCATTTATCTTCAACTTCTGACACCTGTGAAAAAATACTTCAATGGATAAAACACAACTCTTGTAACAAATTGTTCACTAACATAAATTAAATATCTGAAGTTTGTATGATGATTTTTTAAAGATTTCGTCAATTTGGAGGCAATGTGACAGTGTTGTCTGCTGTTAAATGGTCCTGCTTCAATGACTCTTTAAATACTGATCGAAGATTGTTGAAAATTGACACTGTCACATTGCCTTCAAATTGATGAAATCTTTAGAAATCGTCATACAAACTTCAGATATTTAATTTATATTAGTGAACAAATTGTTACAAGAGTTGTGTTTTATCTATTGAAGTATTTTTTCACAAGCGTCAAAAGTTGAAGATAAATGCTTCAGCTTCCATTCATTCTTCAAATATTTAAACCAGGGGTTCTCAATATGGAGTACGCCATGAGAGCTCAAAAGTCGTTAGATATAGTAACAAAGTTACTAAGTTGCCAACACTACTGTGCAAAAATGTCATTTTTTTGTGTTTATCAATATATGTAATTCACATAACATGAAAGTGTCTGGACACTTTTTTCAACATATTGTAGTATGGTGCAAGATTGAGTGAATATGCAGAATGGGGTAGCTGTTTGACTTTTTTTTGCTCCAGATAGGCTGTAACTTGCTGAGTTTTGTGAGCACTGGCATTATCATAAAGAAAGAGAACCCTTGGTCACACCAGTTGTGTCCCAGCTGGGTCAGCGTTGAGATTTATCTCCGCAAAATTCCCCGCCCTGCCCACGGTCAGTAGGGGACACCGATGGGCTTGGAAAGGCCGCCGTCCGTCAGATGGGACGTTAAGCCGTGGCCCCGTGTGCGGGAGAGCCATACCCTGTGCACGTTAAAGAACACGCTGAATGGCCTTGACGGGAGGCTACCATCTGTCTCCCAACAGCTGTTCCAGTGGGTCCCCTCCCCCAACCTTCTCTGAGCCTTCGGGGTCCATGTGACTGGCCATTTAGCCCATAATGTGCAAAAAAGTGCCGCTCAGAGGTAAAACAACCCAACCCACACCAGTTGTTGGATGCTGCTCCTTCATCTCATCCATTTTGAGCAAAACAATGTTGGTGTACTATTGGCCATTTTAATTTTTTAGGTAAGATGTCCACGGCTACCAGTCCTTGGGAATCGAAAAAAATTATGAACATTCTCTTCCTTGAGCGAAAGTGTTGTCGGCAGAATTTGGGGACGCAGTTCATCTTTCCCAACACAAACATAGTTGTTTGATCTGGGAGTTGCATAGTATTAATTAAAACCATGTCTCATCACCTGTGACAATACCTGTTTACCATTTGGCCATTAGGTTCAACATTGCTAGCATCTCCTTGCACAAGTCAACTCTAGCTCTTTTTTGCAGTTCTATCAGTCTGTTTATGCTGTACCCATTTAGCACAGATCTTTCGGAACTTTAATGTTGATGAATAATTGTTTCTACACTGCCAATCAATACACTGACATCTAAACTTATTATCTGAATGGTGATGTGTGGATTTTCTGTAATGAATTCGCGAACAGCAGTGATGGTTCTCTGGTTCATGGCCTTCTTCGGTCTTCCTGCACGAGCTCTCCCATCCTTCTCTGAATTTGCACATATGAACAGGCATAATCCCCATACACTTGTGATAAATCTGCATGAATCACATGCTTGCTCCCAAGCTGCATCATTGCGAAAACATTAAATCTTTCCCCATCTTTAGTAGGCTTCATAGCAGCAACACACAGATTTCCTAGACTGAACTTTACATGTCACCAGTGAAAAGAGGAATGGTAATGCGGCCTTTGTTTTCAATACGTAATAGCAAGTTTAGTCAAGCTTACAAACAAGTCATAGCTAGTTAACTTTGGAGGAATGAGTGCAAATCTACAGACATGTCAAGAACTTTTTGAATGCCCTCTGTATTTCCCTGAGACAGGACTTTGTTACACCCTGTATATCAAAGAGAATTATTTAATATTATTAATTTTGTTATCTGCTTATTAGGAATCTATCTTATCCGTCTACTTTCTTCAGAAACTATTACCATATATCATAGATCTGATATCAAGTTTCAATAGTATATGGATGGGTTTCCTTAAGTTATTATAAGTGTCTTTGCAGTATATTTTGTGAATGTCTGTGAGAATTTGTTTCAAGATTCATGAAAAGTTAGTCTTAAAAGTGCATTTTAAATTTCTAATTTTTTTTTTACTTGTCATTGAGATCATTATAGTTCCTTGCTATTATGACAAGACCTAAAGATAAATATAGTATAGTTTGTACGTAGTATTAATAGTGCTAATTTAAGTAAGAAGCTTAAAAAGTTCAAAGCTAAAATTAATTATGACTTTCTATGTGCAAAATTATCCATTTATCATATGTACATTAGTTATTAATGAAAGAAAAATCTCCTTGTTTTCTGGAGCAATAACAGCTCATGAGTTCTGTTGGTGGGGTGCACAGGCCAAACCAAAGAAGATAAAAGAAGAAATAAAACATTATTTTTATTAAATATCCCCTCAAGCAGCTGCTTCCCAGATATCTGACAGGAGCTGTCAGTCACAATGTAAAATACTAATTAATTATAAAAGTGCTTACTTAAACTACCAACTGTGAAAATGCATTTCATTTACTGAGTAAATGTAGTAAAAATAATGTTGTAAGGTTGTAACGAAACATAATTAAAATTCTTTAGCTAAATTATGTGTACAGTCCTAAAAAGGCAATAGTATTTTGTAGTTAAGCATAAAAATTGCAGTGTTTCATTTTGAATGAATGTAGCATTAATGTGCAAATGTTTTTGTTACTAAATGAATTATAAAATTTATTATTTGGTAAGTGATGCTATATCGAATATTTACTTTTATTTATGTATTATAGGTAAAAAAGAAGCAGGAAAAGTAAATTTTAAGAAAAATTATCAGACATCATCTGAAGATTTTTCAGTCACAAATTAAAAATATAAGCACTGTGCTATACTTTACCTTCATATTGGAAGCATTTAAATAAATTATTAGTAATTTAGTATGACAAATATCTAATAGTTTTCTCTTATACTTTCATGTTCAGTTTATTTCATAGTGCAGTAAAACTTAGCTTGTAAGTGTAAAATTCAAAGATTTATAACTAACATATAGAATATATAAACACAGTGGAATTACTGTTTAAATAATTTAATCTGTATAATTTCACTGTATATAAAAAGTTTTTTAACTTTATTTTAAAAACCTGTTATGACATAGAATTCAAATTTCTTTCTTACAATTAAATGGGAACTGTTAAATAACATGCAAACCACTGCTCATGTCAATGGAATAGTGTTCACCTATATTAGTACATCTGTCATCAATTTCCATGTTGAAACTCGTGAAGCAGAGTCCAGCACCAATATGTAGTTTGTACTAACAGAGAGATATTTTTAACTCTGTGCATAAATTAAGACTGAAGAAGCTTGGCTAGTGCACCTGTTGTGAGACAATGTCAGTGAGCTATTGCTGATTTCACTATTACAGTAAAACACCCATATTGGACATTGTTACTTAACATGGCATAGTAAAGAATTGTCACATGATGATTGTAATTCATTACATATATTTCTAGATCACTGAGGGAAGATATTACCATTGTTTCAATTGTTCAAGATACTAATCTACTTAACACTCTCATAGCAAGATGGTAAAATTTACTGCTGTCATTTCGATATTAATCACACATTATAAGAATTGCTGAGAGATGCAGTGTCTCTAAAATTTTAAACATTTAAAATTTCTTAAAATTGAAGAGTTAAAAGATTACATCACTACGCATTTCATTGAGGTAACTAATCATCTGATAACGTGGAGTACTATCGCAATGAAATGCATACAAACCAAAAGTATGTATTTCTTGAACATAATTATGTTGTAATTTCTAATAAGAAATTTATCTATGAATTGGTATTTTTGCCAAGAATCTAGTGTAATATTTTTCATTTCAAACAATTTTTACTGCAGTCCTACAGTCTAATAGGGTAAATATTTCATATTTTAGGTGACTGGTGTTACTTAGAAGACCAAGCAAATAAAAATCTTCAGTGCAAAGTTTGTGGAAAAATTTTAACAAGGAAACATCATTTACGATTACATATGGAAATACATTCTGATATAAGGAATATGTATGAATGCAGCCTTTGTGGACTAGCATTTACATGGAGGGAGAACCTTCTTCGTCACATCAGATTTAAGCATAAAACGCAATAGCAATAAGCACCAAGGCAAAATAATGTGATAAATTTATCTCACAAGGTATTCTCATAACCCAAAAATAGTTCACTTGTGAATATTGCATTTTATGTACTTATATGTAGTTTGTAGAATGTGAAGTTATAATTAAAACACAAAGAGTTGTACATTTTCACTTTTGCTATAGATGATTATTTTCAACTCATTTTCTTTTTATGACAATTTTATAACTATTTTACTTAAAAATTACAGTAGTAAAATTTCGTGCTAATACTTAATATTTTTAACTCTTTAGTAGGCACAGATTTCTTATTAATTATAAACAACTTAATGAATGTTATGTTCTTAGCTCATTTTAGAATCTTCCAAAAACAGTAATATTGAGAAGTGGAGATGGCTCCATTATAAAGAAATACAGAAATACGTAAAATATTTATATATAAAAGCACAGCAAGCATTAAATCCAAGTGTATTAAATTCACTGTTCAGCCTTCAACCTTTTCAAATAACACTGTATGACTAATAAAGAATATAAACTATAATTGATAAAGAAAAAAATGACTCAACTGTTAATGTTTGCCATATGGCCCTATAGGAGTGTCTTTTGAAGGAACATCCACTACTGCCAAACTTTGACTGCTCCTGAAACTGTAATTGTAGAAAAACCAGTCTTGCTAGTGCTATGTCCATTAAGCTGCATGCAGCTTGATGTCACTATTATCAATTGCATATGCTTGGTTATTGATTTCATTTGTCCCTCCTGTTTTATTAACCCTTCCAGGGGCCTGCCTTAAAAATTGCTCTATGTTCAGAGGCCAGATATTTTCCCACTGATTAGCTGTAGAAAATAACTTTAGAACCTTTTTTTTTTGCAAATAACTAATGAAAAGAATTATGGAATATTAAATGCCAAATTAATCAGCATTTAATTCTGGATTTTTTTCTGAAAATAAAACATTTTACAAAAAAAGGTGACTAGTTTTGAAATAATTAATTCATGAGTTCCTGTCTACAGGACATATCCTGTGATTCTTTACTACTGATTTATGACTAGTTTTATTTCAATAAGGCTTTTTTTAGAGTAGTGTAGTAAAAAAATGCATCTGGCAATGGAAAAAATTTTATTTTAAAAAAACTAATAGACAGAAATGATTATAATATACATGAATAAAAGTGCTATTTATTTCTGAATATCAAAAAAATTCATTTTTACTTGAAACAAGAAAATTTTTCTTGTTTTGCAATTTTTTTTTTCTCAGTACCATATTTTGAGAGAAGTTCAGGTTTTTGCCAACTGTGCTGATTCAAATAAACAACTTTAACTTGTTTGTTTTTTTTTTAAATAACAAATCAACCGAAGTAGGTTATGTTATATACCAAATTAAATAGAATTTAAATTCAATTTTTATGAAAATAAAAATTTTAGACTAATTTACAAACATATTGATTTTCATAAGACTTTTTTTTACAGTGATATAGTGAAAAAATATATCCGACTATGCAATTAAGGCCTAATTTTGGAAAACCTGATGAATAAAAACAGTTAAATTATATATTAATTGAAAGGAAATTTCTTCCTGAATAATATAATATTTATTTAAAACATGATTTTTATTTCTTTTCAGTGTAGTATATTTCAAAACATGGGCCAGCATTATACAATATGACTTGGATTGCTCATGTTAGTGGGATTTTCTGACCTGTTTATGAAATGGAAAAACACTCTTGGCTGTCTTTTTACTAAGCATTATGAATTTTTTCTTTGGATGTTGAAGTTTTGCAATCTTGGCTAAGTGTCAAAAGGTTGTCTATATTGTCAGAGTGGCACAACCAATATATTTGGGGAGGGGGGGGGGGGGTAAATATTTTAAAACTATTGAATATAAACTTAAAAACATATAATTAAAACATATTCTACCAGGCGAGAAAAATGCCCTTAGTATAGCTTGGGGGGGGGGGGTAAAGCTTTTGCCAAAATTTCCTCCCATAGGAGGACTGATTTCCATGCCAAGGAAGTTCTTTTTGCTTCCATATCCAAAACTTCATTCATTTTCAGGAAACGATATGAGATGAAATTTTTTTTACTGGAATACAAAGAAATAATAAAAGAAAAATTAACCTATAACTTAATATGATGTTGAATAAAATATCTGCAACAATTGTAAGCTGGCCATCTGATGTAGCATTACTCCAAAAGATTGATAATATTTTATCAATAGATCAGCCAACCAAAATATTGATAATTTATGGGAATAAATCTGCAGAAATGAAAACGAAAGTTTAATTAATAAGTATAAATACTAACTGGATGCATGGTGATATTATCCAGTGTGTGAGAACAATGCTTTCTGTAAACAATTCATTATGTAGCCACTTGACTACATGTCAGCAATTAACTAAGTCACAACACCTGCTCTGCCGTGATGCACTTTATGCTGCAGGCAGTCTTCACAACAAGTTCTAGCTAAGAAGGCTCTTTTTCTTATAGTTTTCGTTAAGTTTTAAGATGAAGAATAGGAATCACACATAGAATGCTGAGATAAATGAAAAAAAGAATTCTAGAAGTATTAAAATAGGTTTAAAACAGAAAAGAGTATAAAACGAAAAAAACAACAGGTATGTACTTTGTAATTGCTTCCAAAACCTTCCGTTTCTAATTTTCAGGAGATTTTTGAAATTTTGAGGAAAATTTTATTGATAATAGGCCACAAGTTCAAATAAAACTTGTGAGCTTAAATCAGGGGGTTGCTTCAGCGTAGAGTAACATTAACAAACAAATCAGCAGTACTGTATCCTGACAAAAATAGAGAACTTCAAAGACTTCTGATAAATGGCAATCAGGTGGTTTTAACAAATTATTTATATGTAGTTTAATAAAATATACATCAAATGAAAAAAAGAAAATATTATTTTTCAAGCGTGAGTTATGTATTTTTATATATTCAAATAGCAATTTCTACTTTTAGAAAATCGAATTTTTCTTGTACTAAAAATGAGCATAGACATCTTGGGCCTTTCATTTTGGATTCTGTCAACATCTATATTTGTTGGAGACCCTGGAAGGGTTATTAATCACCAAGGGTAAGAAGGGTGCTCCAATTTTGTTGTTTATAAAGGCAGCCCCTTATTTAAAAATAAACATTTGGTCAGTCACTGCAAGTTGATATTCCATTGAAGTGTTACTAGAATCTTGGTTTTTTCAGATGCCAATTTGGTAGGGCCCAAATTAGTATATCTTAGTACATTTATTTATGCTCCTGTAGTCTCACTTTCCTTGTTCATTTGGTTTTGTCTCTATATGGTTTGCATTTCCCTTTTTGCTTTGCCCTGCCTGCGGTCAGTAGGGGACACCGATGGGCTTGGAAAGGCCGGCATCTGTCGGATGGGACGTTAAGCCATGGCAATGTGTGCGGGAGAGCCATACCCTGTTCACACTAAAGAACACGCTGGATGGCCTTGATGGGATGCTACCATCTGTCTCCCAACAGCTGTTCCAGTGGGTCCCCTATCCCAACTTTCTCTGAGCATTCGTGGTCCATGTGACTTGGCCATTTAGCCTATGGTGTGCAAAAAAGTGCCATTCAGAGGTAAAACAACCCAACCCCTTTTGCTGCTTATATAAGGGTGTGCTATAAACTCCTCCTATGGGTTCCTTTTTTTTGTCCCTGTCATATTTTTTATGAGCTTAAGAGTGGTTGGGTACCTTTTATCAAAAACTATGTAGTTGGTTTGCTTTCATTGTATTCCTTTAGGTGTTAACTAACCAAGGTACATTCAGTATATATATATATGTCGTGCATTTTATTCCATTCTGGTATTTCATAAATGCCAGAATTCTGGAATGATGTCATCAGTCATACCAAAATAATATGTAGAAACCATCAGCAAAACTTACACAACAGGTAATAGTGGCATAAACCACATGCAGCTTAATGGGCATAGCATTAACAAGACTTTTTTTTATACAATTAGAATTCCACGAGCACTCAAATTTGGTAGCAGTGGACAAGCCATCTGAAGATGCACTCTACTGCAGCAGCCATGTGGCAGACATATCAATGTCATCATAGAAGGTTAATGAAAATATCGAAGGCCTAAACAGTGAAGTTAATATGAGTGGCGAAGGCTTCATCTTAAAAAAATTACAAATTGTACAAGGGGATGGGCAAATCTAAAATTTTTTTGTAATTTAAAATTACAAACCCTTGTACAATTTTAAATTACAAATTGTACAAAGGGGTTGGGCAAAGTAAACCAGAATTTTGTTGTGTATCACAGTCCTTCTTGCATAAAACATAATCGTTTTAATGGTAGTAGAAGGGGTATATCTGTACATGTTATAACATGTCACTGCATGTTTATCCACATTTTGTCAGTAGTAATCATGATGAATGAACAAGTGGTTGCTTCAAATGGTGCATAGCTCATTATTGTAACATTTCTAACCAATGAATACATGAAATTTACTGAAATTCTGACCAGATTCTGAACACAGTTTGAGGATGAAATACTCTCAATGACCCAGGTATTTAAATGGAATAAGTCATTTAAAGAAACCTAAACAGAAGTTGAAAACGTGTGAGGCTCCTCCAAGACAATGTACACCCTCATACTTCTGCTATGATAACAAGAACATTGAAGAAATCCATTGTGAAGTACTGTTGCATCTAGCCCATAGTCCTGATCTATCACTAAGCGATATTCACTTGTTTGGTCTTTTCAAAGAAGCCCTAGGAGAAAAAAAGACTTAGAGATAATGATGAAGTTAAACTTTTTGTGCAATGATAGCTAGATGAGCAACCACAAGTCTTTGAAAGGTTCTTTGAAGTTACCTGAGCAATGCTTCAATGAATAGAGTTGTAGGGAGACAATGTCAATAAATATATATTGTTTTGACCAAAATTTTGATTAATAAATTTTTTAGAGAAAATCTGGTTTATATTTGAACCAACTACATAATTATGAATGTTTTAATATGCAAGATTTGTGGAGTGTATTCATAATATTTTAAAATAATCTCATATATAAATGCATACATAATTTGCAGCCATGGGATGGGCTATAAAAGTCCAACCAGATTGTGTACTTCAGTCTTCCAAATACACCAATCCTGGTTTACAGTTGTATTTCGCCATGCAGCCCATCAAACAAAGTCCTGTGTAGCATTGTCTGCCCACTATATTCTAGGTCTTTCCCTTTTTTCTCTGGCCTTTAGGCACAACTGTTCATTCTCTCTACTAATCTGTAGTTCTGAATGTAGACAACATGGCCAAACCAACACAGTCTCATTCTATATAAGATGCTGCTCAGAGCTGATTTCCAACTCCTTTCAATTAACCTCATCATTACTTATATAGTCAAACCACCTAATTCCAAGACACTTTAGGCATCTAAAATCGAAGGCATCAAGTTTCCCATTGTGTTACTTACAAAGGGTTCAAGCTTCACTACCACAAGCAAATGTTAGGCACATATATAAGAACCACACTATTATATAGCCTAGTTTTAATCTTTAGGTGTGTACATTTATTTTTTTCCACAATCTCCACAGATTCTTAAAAAGTCCCAGCAGTGATCCCTATTTTGTTTATCACATATTGCACATCACAAGTATTTGTTACAAAAGTTCCAAGATAATTAAACTGAAAAACTTGTTCAAAAATGCAACATTCAAAAGAACTAAAACCCCACATGTTTAACCAATTTTCATCACTTTAGTTTTTTCTCTGTTTAACACTCATCTACTTTATTACAGAGGGAGTTCAAAAAGTTCTTGGCATGTTTATAGATTTACACTCGTTCCTCTGAAATTAACGAGTTACGATTTGTTTGAAAGCTTGTCTGAACTTTTCATTACATGTTAAAAACAAAGGCTGTATCATCACATCTGTCTTCACTGGTGGCATGTAAAATTCACTGTGGCATACGAAACTTCATTGTGGCATATGAAACTTCACTGTGGAATACGAAATTTGTGCATTATTGCTATGGATCCTACTAAAGATGGGGAAAGATTTTACATTTTCATAAAGATGCAGCTTGGGGATGACACAAAAAAAAACTGATGCTGATTTATCACAAATATATGAGGATCATGCCTGTTCATATGGCACTATTATGGGATGGATGTGCAAATCCAGAAAAGATGGCAGATCTTCGAAGACCTTCCTTGTGCAGGAAGATCAAAGGAAGGCATGAATAAGAGAACCATCGCTGCTATTCGTGAACTCGTTAAGGAAAACCCACACATCAGCATTCAGGTAATAAGTTTAGATGTCAGTGTATCAATTGGCAATTGGAAACAATTATTCATCAACATTTAAAGTTACGAAAGATCTATACCCGCAAACTGACAGAACAGCAAAAAGTATGCCACTGCACAAATACATAAATAACTAAAATATATTATACATGGAAGCTTATAATTATAGAGTGACACAAGATATGCAAAAATTCTACTTCTATAGTATAGGCCTATGCATTTAGCTGCCCCAGCTGTATCTAATCTGCAACAGTGGTATCATTTTGTACAAGTTCAATCCCCTGGCATAAGCAAGCTGCATTTATTTATACAGGGGTTTATCAAAATAATGAAAATACTGACAGTGATTGGAGTACACGCAATGCGCCATATGCATATCACAGGAACGATATCACCCATGATGTGAAGAGAAGTACGATATTAACTATCACATAGCAGTGCCACAGGCACAGGTGAAACAGCTGTTGTGGTGTAATTGTCGACAATGTCAGATCTCAGTGACTTCCAAAAAGGCATGATCATTGATGCACATCTTGCAAGAGCTTCAGTAACCAAAACGACAGAAATAGTAGGTGTAACACGAGGAACTGTATCAAAGATTATGACTACCTATCAAAAAGGACAGGGCATTGCCTCCAAACGTGCAAATTGTGGACACCATACGAAGTTGTCAGATAGGGATAGGTGAATGTTGGTATGGATATACAATGAAGCACAAGACCACAGCACCACAAATAGCAGCAGAGTTGAACAACAGTCAGAATGATCCCATTTCCATTATAACAGTTTGTCAGGAACTTCATCGTGCCAGTATTTATGGCCTTGCTGCAATCTACAAACCACTGATTACCAACATCAATGCAACAAAATGTGTAAGGTGGTGCAAAGCACATAAAAACTGGGATGCTAAAGACTGGCATGTATCATCTGGTCTGATGAATTGTGCAACACATTGTTTTCCACCACTGGTTAGAATCTGGTGACAAGCTGCAGAAGCGTACCAACACGACTGCTTGGTTCTGACTGTGAAGCATGGAGGTGGATCCCTGATGCTGTGGTGTGCCGTAGCATGGTATTTCTTAGGGCCATTAGTTATTCTGCAGGATCGTGTCACATCTGCAATGTACGAATCCATTCTTGGGGACCACCTGCACCCAATGTTGTGGGCATTGTTCCCTAATGAAGTCCCTGGTTTCAAGTGGATAATGCATATGTGCATTGTGCAAAACGTGTCAATTGTGGTTTGCAGAGCATGAGGATGAGGTACAACAGCTGCCATGGCCACCTCAATCTCCAAACATCAATATTATTGAACATTTGTAGAAATATCTGGAGTGCAAGGTCAGATCATACTTTCCACCTCTAGCATCACTGGCACAGTTGGGCCATATTTTACAGGAAGAATGGTCCGACATTCCATTACCTATGTTCATGACTTGTATAAGTCTATTCCACGTCAAATTGCATTGTTCTGAATGCGCGAGGTGGGATTACAGCTTATTAGTAAAATTTTCTCCACAAACAGTATGTGTTTCCATTATTTTGATAAACACCTGTATATCTCCAGCTATATAATGGAATAAACTCGTCATATTCAATATTTACTAATAAATCAGCACTTTGAAGTCAATTCGAATTTGAGGAAAAATTGTCTTGAGCCAGGTGGAATACGAACCCATGACCTCCTGATAACATGTCAGGTGCTCTGGACCACTGAGCTACCGGCCGCCGATCAAGATCTCCTCTAACTAACGCTATTAACATTTCTATTATGCCATATATAGGCGTTACTCAGGCAATCTAGCCACAAGCAGCTTTCTATTTGCCATATAGATGGAAAGCATGATCTTACAAGTATGTTAGTGATAAACAATGAAATAAACTCGACATATTCAATATCTACTAATAAATCAGCACTTTGAAGTCCTTCAAAGACTTCATCGACTTCAAAGTGCTGATTCATTGGTAGATATTGAATATTTCGAGTTTATTCCATTATTTATCACTAGCATACTTGTAAGGCATACTTTCCATCTATATGGCAAATAGAAAGCTGCTTATGGCTAGATTGCCTGAATAGCACCTATATGTGACATAATAGAAATGTTCATAGCATTAGTTAGAGGAGATCTTGATCGGCAGCTTGTAGCTCAGTGTCCAGAGCACCTGACATGTTATCAGGAGGTCATGGGTTCATATCCCACCCGGCTCAAGACCATTTTTCCTCTAAAATTCGAATCGACTTCAAAGTGCTGATTTATTAGTAGATATCCCCATCTTCTAAAAAAATGCTTTTGTTTTAAGGGGGAAAAAATATAGGTAAAATAATGCAATGATAGAAATTAATTCTTGGTAAAATAACCTTTGGGATACCCTATATACCTTAAATGGTGTCTTTGGACTAACCTAAACTTAATTTATAAAATATCCCTTATGACAGATAAAAGCATTTTTATACTTTTTCACTTTTATACCATCTTTAACTGATCAAAGGGACCTGGACTTGAGCCCTGGGTAAGGCATGGATGTTAGCGTTGGTTTTCTACTGAGGTCCTGCCATTCTCAAAGACATACTGTGGCGTATAAACTGACAGGTTCCTGTCAGACCTCTGTGGCAAGCAACTGCTTAAGGTTGATGGGGTATTTTTTTATGTTAAAGTTTAATTTTTATTTATCTTTTTATCTATCATATCTTATTGCTTTTTGTTTGTCATTTGTCGGTTTGCTGATTTGTCGAAACAGTTGTTCTACAATATCTTTCAAACACAATGATCAAACTTAATGATTTATGTGTCAAATCAAAGCTTATGATGTGGGGAGTGACATAAGCTATAAAAAAATTGACTCCCATGTGCTTTCATAAATAATAAATAAATACCCCCTCAAGCAGCTGCTTACCACAGAGGTCTGACAAGATTATCAATTTAATATGCCATAGTAGATCTGTGAGGATGGCAGGACTTCAGCAGAAAAAGAACACGAACATCCATGCCTTATCTGAGGCTTGAACCCAGGTGTCTTAGATCAGTAGCCAAGTGTGCTAACCACTCCCACTCCTTAAAAAAGGCAAAATATGAAAACAATTGTTTTTTTTATCTCCAGAACGCAAGTGTCGAAAATAACAAGCTATGTTTTGAATGAATGAAAGCTTGTCACATGGGGAGTGTCATAGGCTATACAAAATTGACTCTTCCCCCCCCCACCCCCTGAGAAAAGTGATAAATATGAAAACAATTGTTCCATGATATCTTCAGAATGCATGGTCGAAAACTGTATATCAAATAATTCTTATGATGCAGAGAGTGTCACAGGCTATAAAAAATTAATCCCCCATGCTTTCTTCCCCTAAAAGGGAAATATGAAAATGATTGTTCTGCTATATTTTTAGAACATGACAACCAAAAGTAACATTTTATGCATCAAATGAAAGCTTGTGATGTGGGGAGTGTCATAGGCTATAAAACAATTTTATACCCATGCTTTCTTCTCCCTAAAAAAGGGGAAAATATGAAACCCATTGTTCCTCTATATCCTGAATGCTAAGGGCCAACAATTATGAGTTAGGTGTCACATGAAAGCTCATATGAGGACTGTTATAGACTATTTTGAATCCCCCTCCCTTTTCTGAAAGGGGGTTGATTTTCATTGGGGTGGACCTTAACGAGTTATATCTTAAATTCAAGTTTGTGATATCTCTAATGTCATGGGCTATTTTAAAAACAAAAACAGGTAGAGGAAAAATATGGGCGATGTTTATGAATCATATATCATATGAAAGTTTCTGAAGTAGGTGTTTTTAATGACAAAACCAACTATTAATAAATTAAAAAAAAAATTTTTTTAATACCCATCTTCCCATATGCACCCTAAAAGGTAGGAAATAAAACTAAAGCATATCAATGGTGCAATCCGTTGATGAATTCGTATTCACTTCGAAGGAAGATGGGGTGCTAATTTATCTACTCAGATTGCTAACACCCTGTCTTCCTTTGAAGTTAATACGAATTCAGTGACTGATTGCACCATTGATATGATTTAGTTTTTTTACTTTTTAGGGTTCATATGGGAAGATGGGTATTTTTTTTTACTTAAATTGGTAAAAAAGTTCATTGCCATGATCAAACTGAGGAAATATGAACATCAGCACCTACCACAAAAGTGAGACTCCTTCAGCTATCATTCATCTGTGATGTGTGTACATTTCTACGAGATCTTCTAATACAACTAACTTCATCAAAACTCATCTGGCATTATGAGGAATATCAAAGTGAAGCAGAAGCATCCTAACATCAGAACTGTGGTAATATATCCTCTTTTTGAACTTTACATCATGCATCAGTTACTAGTTTTTAACTATATAAAGTTACTATGTGACTCATGAGTATTACTAACATTAAACATTGCCACAATGCAAATATTTAGCTCTACATAAGTGAGTCTTGTATATTAAAAGTTAATGAGAAATTTATTTTAATTACAGTATAATTGTATATATAGTAAATGAAATTAAAAAAAATTTAAATATAGTTTATCATCACAGATGTACAAGTTTCATATGGACTTTATTTACTTATTCACTAATTTTTTATTTTTCCTTAGAATTAACTGCACTGTTTGTTTGTTTGTTTTTTTGTGTATTAAATAAAATTGCTTGCTATTATTGGATATTTTGATATGAATTTCACAAGGCATTTTCTCTTGGTAAATATCTTTCAATTAATATCCTTTAGTTTCAATCAACAGCAAAATGGTTTATAACTGAAGAACATTGAGAGAGTGAAGTTTCCTTGCCTTTTTAACTATGGTTCTGAAACATCCTAAATTTTGAATGTTTTTATTTCTGTTTTTAGCAAAATTAGCTAAAAAAAATTTATGCTGTACAAGTTGTCCCAAATAAATTATGCACATTTGAAGAAATCAAAAGTGAATGCCAAAACTTTCAGAAAAGAGTAGCATTTTTCTTTTTTTGAAGAACCAAATATGTTTGCATTGCATGAATTACTATTTGAAATGCTAAAATTATCCACTGTGTTAACATCCAAGCACTGTTTTGAACGCAATGGGCAACAGAGTAACAAACTAGAAAAACCAAGAAAATAGATGGGTGGATTTGTTTGTTTTTTCACACTTTTCTCATATTAAATCCACTGTTTCTTATAACTTTCACTACTTTAAGTTCCATTTTTCCAACAAACGTATTCAGATTTTATATAGAAATAGCAGCAGAAGACTTATAGGCTTTTCTTAGGACTTGAAATATAGGTCTCATAATCACACATCTTTTTACATACTTGTATGGGATCTTATAAATGTTGTATCATCAACAGCCTTAGCCATTGATACACAAAGTCTCTCAGAGTATGGTATGTTTACATTTTGTCATCATGCGCTGAATTTTTTAATGACTCTTATTGGCCAAAGCCAGTTAATCTCTTTTTTTAATTGGGCATCATTTAATTTCATCATCATCATCCTCAAGCAGCCATGGGCTATGGAGATCCAACCAGACCATGCAGTTTAATTCTCCAAGCATATCTGTCCTGAGCTACATCTGCTGCATCTGTCCACTGCACACCAATTCTAACAAGGTCCTGTTTGACATTGTCTGACCACTGCATCCTAGGTCTCCCCCTCTTTCTGAGGCCTTTAGGCACACTGTTCATAACCTTATTCGCCAATCTATAATTATCCATAAGGTCAACATGGCCAAACCAGCAGAGTCTCTCTCTGCACAATATGCTGCTTAAAGGAGGTTGCCGACTCCTTTGCCTAACCTCATCATTAGTTACAAAGTTAAACCACCTAATACCCAAGATACTACATAAGCATCTAGTTACCTGTTATCTTGTTTACACAGCGTCCAAGTTTCACTATCATAACTAACACTAGAAAGAATCAAACTATTATACAGTCTAACTTTAGTCTTTAGGTGTATATGCCTATTTCTTCACAATCTTGATAGATTCTTAAAAGTCCTGGCAACATCCCTATTCGTCTGTTAATGTCATGCAGCACATCACCAGTATCTGTTACATAGCTCCCAAGATAATTAAACTGTGACACCTGCTCAAGACTGCAACCATTCAGATTAACTGAATCACAATCTGCCTGACCAATTTTCATCACTTTAGTTTTCTCTCTGTTTATAACCAAACCTACTCTACTACCAGTCTCATCAACAGCTCGAATGAAAGAGTTCATCTCATCAACATCATTTGCCAAAAGGGCTAAATCATCAGCATAATCTAAATCAGAAATTTTAGTATCTCCAGACCATTTAAGGCCAAAATCTTTCCCTTGCAATGAATTTTGCATAACATAATCAATAACCAAACTAAAGAGAAAAGGAGACAAAATGCACTTTTACCGAACACCAGAAGTAATGCTAAACCAATTGCTACAAGCCTTACCAACTCCCACACAAGACTCGGTGTTATTATAGAGAGCTTTCATTATGTTAACTAACTTGTCTGGTATACCATATGATCTCACAATCATCCACAAATTATGATGCCTTTTTGAAATCAACAAAGCTAGCAACCAAAAGTTTCTGAAACTCTAAACCTTTCTCAAGAATCTGCCTAATTGAAAATATTTGATCTACACATCCCCTACCACTTCTGAATCCACATTGCTCATCACGCAATTGACTGTCAACCAAATTCTTAATTCTATTTAGCACAATCATGGAAAGAACTTTACCTGGAACAGAGAGTAGGCTGACACCCCTATAGTATCACAAGAACTGCGATCACCTTTTTTGAAAATATGGATAATAATAGCTCTGGTAAAATCCTTAAGACCATGCCTTTATCATAAAAGATATTCAAAATTTCAGTCATCCACGTGGTAACCGAAACATTCCCAGCTCTGAGCATTTCCGTAGTAATTTCATCTACCCCTGGGGATTTATGAAGTTTAAGTTTAGAAATAGCCAAAATAACTTCAGATTGTGTTAGAGGGCAAACATTAAAGTCACCAATGCATCTATCATCATTACAAACAATGGGAGTAGAACTAACCACATTGTTTATAACATCACTGAAATGCTCAGCCCACCTAGCCATGACAGAATCCTCCCCTTCTATAACCTTGCCTTGTTTATCCTTCAATCCTTGTATGACTGTCCGTTTTCTACCACATAAAACATTAACTATCCGGTACAGCTCTCTGCTGTTGTGCTGTCTAACTGCTTCCTCGGGTTTGTCAGCCAAGCCATCAAGCCAAAGATTCTTATCAGCAGCTAACTGATCCTTTAACATTTATTAAGCTCTCTGCATCATTTAATTTAGCCTATATTTTATTTTGTATTCCTATTATATTTATAGAATTTAAATGCTCTTTAATTTGGTATATAATATACCCCTACCTAAGTGGGTTATTTACTGCAGGACAAAGCTCTGGAGTTCATTTGTATAATCTTTATATTCTTCATTTGTGTAATCTTTGTACAATCTTTACTATGGACTCGTCACAAAGTGCATAATGAAACCATGTATAGAAAAGAGGTATTAAAAACATTATTGCTATAAAGGATCACACAAATTGAACTTTTATGTGATAAATTTAAGATATACATAAAAGAAGAAAAAATTAACTCTACTTTTATTTTCTAAACCAGCAGAAAAAAAATTATACTCTCATTAAAGAGAAAAAAAGTTAAATAAGCCACGGATATTTTTACTGACATAATAAAGTTTTATTTAGACACACTCCGCAAAATTCCCTGCCCTGCCCATAGTCAGTAGGGGACACCGATGGGCTTGAAAGGCCATTGTCCATCGGATGGAATGTTAAGCCATAGCCCAGTGTGCAAGAGAGCCATACCCTGTGCACATTAAAGAACACACTGGATGGCCTTGACAGGAGGTACCATCTGTCTCCCAACAGCTGTTCCAGTTGGTTCCATCCCCCAACCTTCTCTGAGCTTTATGGATCCTTCTGACCTGGCCATTTAGCCCATTGTGTGCAAAAAAGTGCCACTCAGAGGTAAAACAACCCAACTTTAGACACTCACCTGAAAAAAAAAATTATCAAGAACAAAAAATATTGCTCATTTTCATTGCACTTTTCTACACATTCTATACAAACTGGCTTCTTGCACAAATGGCATATCACTGCTGCAGTAGCAACTCATGAGCTCCTATATTGGTGGTGTCAGTATAAAAACACGTAGAGTGATTTTACACGTTTCTAATGAATGTTGAAAATTATCTATTTGGGCTAGAAATTTGATACTTTAGTGTTGGAATGTGATGATCAAAGGGTTTATATTGGGAGCAACAATTTGTCCCTTCTACCCAGTGGGAAGGCAAGTATTTGTTTTTAGAAATTAATGAAAAATTCTTTTTGAATTAAATACATACTAATAAATTATGATGATTCATTGTTTTAAAATCCTCCAAAAGGCCTTAATTTACATCATTAGAGGGTGCTAACTGTAGAAAATGTAAGATTTGAAGTAATATTGCAAACAATAAATTTATGCTAGATGCTAGAAATTTTGATGATGGAATTTGTTGATAAGAACAGATAACTTACTAACAGAAGCATAATTGATATTCATATGTGTTTTAATTAACCCTTACAGTGTGAAGTTTGTTTTTTCTCTAAAAATGCAACTGAACTTCTGATCCTTATTATGAAACAACTAATGAATGAAATAGTTTACATTACATACTGAAAGAGCATTTAATTTTGAACAAAAAATATTAAAATTAAAAGGAAAAAAATGGTATGTAAGCCTAAAATCATGTTGCAAATTTATTTATAGTGATTTTTGAAAACTGATTTATCAGCTTTTGACAATCTAAGGATTAAATTACAATTGTTTAAAATCCTACCAGTAGTTTTTAGTTTTAAAAAGTTAGCACTTAAAATTTTCAATATTTTAATATACACCTATCCCTTGATTTGCACAATTTCAGTTTTACACGGTCAAAAAAAAATGCAACCAGTTTCAATTTACATGATTATAGATTCGGTGTTACATGGTATGGATTGAGTTTTTTTTTATGTATGTAGATGTAATGCATATTATGAAGTAACAGTGGTATACCATTAAGGGAGATTATTAGACTGTCGTCCCAAAGTAAAAATCAATTAAATGGTTTTAATTGATATATATTTTCAAAAATAAATAGGTAATAGTAAACTCCTATATTAATAAAATCGTCATTTGTAACAAGTTATATTCTTTCACTAAAATTATTTTTGTGCCATTGTAATGCAATTTGTCTCTTGACATCTTAATGAAATGAAGCCTGTTTTAAATTGGCAACAAGATCTGACTTTTGTGGACTGAATTTTTTCAGACTAGTAAAAACTGTGTTTTATGTCATTTTTAGCAACAAGTTCAACTTTATAGACTATTGTATACACTAAATACAGCTGATTCATAAGTATAGTCATAAAATATCATATAAATACTTAATTTCTAAATTATATTCAGTTAATAAATATCGTTTCAAATTTCATCTTCAAATTTTATAGTGTACATCTACATTAATGATGCATTTTTTGTGACCAAAAAAAAGTATGAAAAATTAATCTAACTCTTGTCTGAATTAGTACAAAGTACAAAGTAATGTTACATTAATGCATATTATTACTGCTGAAATGAAATTTGAGATGAATATATACAGAAAAAGCTTATCATATACATTTTATTCATAACAAAGATTTTTTTTAAAGCTTATCCCTTTCTGTAAGTTGTTGGGCTTGATTTGCACAGTTTCAATTAAAATGCTGGTTTCCCATAAACTATGTACCTTATAAATCAAGGGTTGGGTGTAATAATAAATAAATTATTTTATATACACTGACTGATTTGCCCCTTAACCCTAGGGGATGAGAAAATGTAACCTTTTCATCTTAAGGAATAATCAAGAACTTCTTTTTGCATTGTATAGGGCTAATAATACATTACTATTGCATTTTCCATCACCCATTATAGTAAGAATTATTACTGTTAAAAGATGCAAAATTCGGAAAATGAAAAATTTCATTTTCTTTGAAAATGTGCATTCCATATTTTCCAGAGGTGATATGTTATTTTTCTAGGAAAAAGTTGAAGCTTTAAATTCTATGTGCTGTTAATTTTTTAATGAAAAACTTTTTTTTTCTTCCACTCTATATCCTCCCAGAACACAGTACCTTTGGCAAGAATTAAAAAGACTTAATAGCAATTCAGGACTCACCAGGTCAGATTTCAACAGGATATAACTCTATTTTGAATTTTGTTTTTATTCAAAAATAGTAAATATACAAAATTCAAGAAATTTTGCATCCCATTGTCCATATACAATTCAGGATGTAAGATTAAAATTTGGGACTGTTCCTGGAAATTCATGTTAGGCATTGGTTCTGACAAACAAACAATCCACATTCTACTGTCTAAGAGCCATAACATGTCATAATTTTTGGTAGGGTAACCGTCCCTTGGCTGAATGATTAGCATGCTTGGCTCCTGATCAAAGGGACTTGGGTTCAAGCCCAGGGTAAGGCATGGAGGTCTGTTATTTTTCTGCTGAGGTCTTGCCTTCCTCACAAATCTTCTACTATGGCATATGAGTTTCCTGTCACCTCTGTGGCAAGCAGTTGCTTGAGGGGGGGGGGGGTATTTTTTTTTAGTGATTTTTACATGCAAATATATTTTTTGTCAATATTATTGAGCTGAGGAATCAAAATGACCCCACAACTGAAGTTAAAAGTTAATATATTTATAGCAGTTAAAACTGAGTGTTTTTGGAACTTATTCCAAGGGAAATGGAATTTAAAGTAAGTTGCTTCTCTTTGCTTTCTCCTACAAATGACACAAATAATGTTTATCTACCATGAGAGCAGGAGTGGCTCATCCATTCGGCAACCTAGAGCATAACCCCACAAAAAACAAAATAATAAGTGAATTTAAAACTTAGAGTTTATTAATTGGCTTATCTTAAAAAAAGTAATTCAGTATTATTTTTATGATCATTATTTTCTGTATTATTTTGATAATCACAGCAATTATTTTGTGAATAAGTGCTACATTGTTCAGCATGAATTTATCTATTATGGCCACCACCCAGAATCTTAATGTTCTCTATAATGGTAATTATACAAATGTGCATGTGTCCTGAAATATAATAGCAATGAACTGGAAGAATAGGCCACCAATTCAGAGTGGTCCATTACACTTTGTTAGCTGATTCAATAAATAGTCAAAAATCTTGTTACTTAGCCAAAATCTTCATTTGATTGTATCAGTAGGTTTGTATATTTTGCAAAGAATTATATTTAGATAAGAACACTTTAGGAAGGACATTAAAAATGAAAATATTATAATATATTGAACATTTGGTTTATAATCAAATACTAATGACAGATTTTAACAATAAATTTCATCAACAGTACAATGTCTTTTGACTTGCACTTCAAAGGTCTCTGGATTGATACCTAGCCACCACTACATTTTTTCCTTTCAATCTTTTTTATAATTCATTGTATAATAAATTCTCATCTAATAATATATATAATTAATATTATAAATTAATTATTAAAACCAAAACAAATTCAAATGATAATTTACAATGAGTAGTTTTGTTAAAATAATAAATATAAATTTATAATGGAATGGAGTTGAAAAAAGTAGTAAACCTTTACAATATGTATATTTTGCATAAATATTTTTTTAAATATCTCTAGAATGGACAGGGGGGAAATGCATATATATATAGGGAATTGGCAAAATGTTGAATGGAAAGGACAAGAATGCTTTTCCAAATTTGATGTTTTTCCCTAAACATTTTTCTCTGAATAATACATTTTAAGAATAGCTGGGGGGAAAAAAAGGATATGCATTATATGTAGAACATTGCTCCAGTCCCATATAGTTCAATTCAATATTCCACATCTCTCCAAATTTTTTTCCTCATCTGGGCCCTGCCTGCACTAGTCAAAGCACCCCTCTAAAAAATTTTAGCCATGAGCTACCAAGGCATGAGAGTAAATATTGTTAACTTCGTTCAATGTCTATTATTTTTCCACAGAAAAATTAGTACAGTTTAGTGCATTTAAATAGTATTTAAAATAACATTGGTTTCAAGGTTTTTATAATATGAACAATTGTAGCTCTCTTTAACTATTTTTCAGGTGCTGATTTCAGATCTAGCCTTAAAAAATGGCTAGCACATCACATATTTATGTTATTGGTCATTTTGACTCCTATTAAGATCTTCCTATACCAACACCACCAGGCAACTGGAAGGATACTAGATATTTTACTTTTTGTGGCTGGCAACACTGATTGCCAAGTGGGAGAAAACATGTAACAGTAACCTAACCTCAGTCCGCCATTCTTGTTTCAATTGTAGGAGGAACATGTGCTGTACACTGAAGAGTGAATTTTGGTGTTTAAATGGCACAAAGGCAACATCATAGATGTGTTAATGTGCCAGATAAGTTTTGTTATGTGTGTGGAAATTATATTTTAAAATCACAGTCGTTCTTTGACAAAGATTGTGAAGAATGCATATAACTTGTATTTTTGATCTTATGTTGGAGATAAAGACAAAACATGGGCTCCACATGTGTGCTGCATTTCATGCATTGTTAGCCTGAGTGAATGGTTGAAAGGTAAGATAAAATCCATGCTCTTTGCAGTTCCAATGGTTTGGCATGAGTCAACTAGTCACTTGCATGATTGCTATTTTTGTTTAACTGAAGTGTCAGGTATTCATAAAAGAACAAAAGCAAAATACAATATCCAAATGTGCCTTCAGCCATTTTCTCATTGAGATCTTCCTATACCAACACCTCCAACCAACTGGGTGGTGATGGATTCACATTCATCAGAGGAAGACTTTGAGACACATACAGATCCTGATCCTACATACGCCCCCAAAAAGTTAGCGAGCCTCATCTGATTCAGCAAAATGAACTAAATGATCTTGTTTAAGATCTAGGACTTTCCAAACAACAAGTTGAGGGTTTTAGGTTCAAGAGGGGAATCTTCTGGCCAAAGGTATCAGAGTTTCTCTGTTTAGAAAGAGAAATTTGGCTTTATCTGCTTATTATGAGATGCAAGATTGTTTGTGTTTCTGCACAGATATTTGAGGGCTGATGGAAGAAATTGGAACAACTCACGACCCTAAGGAATAGCGTCTATTTATAGATTCATTAAAATTCAGCTTAAAAGCTGTCCTTTTGCATAAAGGAAATCGAAAAACTTCCATTCCAGTGACACATGCTGTGGGAATGAAGGAAACTTATGAAAGCATGGAAAAAATACTCACTGCTATAAAATATAACCAGTTTAAGTGGACAATATGTTGTGACCTAAAAGTCATATTTCGCTTGCTTGGACTTCAAGGAGGCTTCACAAAATTTTGCTGTTTTCTGTGTTTGTGGGACAGTAGGACCAGAAAGGATACAAAACAAAAGAATGGCCCAAAAGAGATGTTTTTATTCCTGGAAAGAGTAATGTCAGGTATAAACCTCTAGTTGACCCCTCTGATGTTCTGCTCCCACCACTACACATCAAACTGGGGCTTGTGAAAAACTTTGTAAAGACTATGGACAAAACTGGTAGAGGGTTTTTGCACTTGAAGGGAAAATTTCCAAAACTAAGTGATGCCAAACTCAAAGAAGGGATCATTGTTGGGCCTCAGATCAGTAAGCTACTGAATGATACTGTCTTCAAAGAAAAACTGAATGTGAAGGAGTGCACTGCATGGAAATCTTTCACATCTATGGTCTAGGGTAGGGTTTCTCAAGAGGGGTATGCAGTAAAATTTTTAAGGTACGCTGTGAGAGCCCAAAAGTCACTAGATCTAGTAACAAAGTAAAAATACCCATTGTTATACTAAAACTATAGTTTTATTTAACTATGCAAGGGGTATGCCAGTTACATACACATTTCCAGGGGGTATGTGAAGCATAAAAGGTTGAGAACCACTAGTCTAGGGTTTTCTGGGGAATCACAAAGAGGAAAACTACCATCAGCTCATTCAAGATCTTCTTAAAAATTATGAAAATCTTGGCTGCCGAATGTCTTTGAAGATCCATTTCTTGCACTCGCATCTCGACTTCTTTCCCAAGAACTTGGGAGCTGTCAGTGATGAGCAAAGGGAAAGATTTCACTAGGATATCCAAATCATGGAGGAGAGATACCAAAGCAGGTGGGACCCAGCAATAGTGGGTATCTATTGCTGGCTCTTGCAAAAGGAAAATACCTCAGCACATAAAAGACAAAAATGAACTTCTTGTAAGTATAAAAGATCCTTACCCATGTTTTCATATTTTGCATTTCAATATTATTTCATTTGTTACTTTATATTCATTGATGTTTTAAGTAACTTTAATTACTATGATGTTTCTAATTTTTTTCACTGTAATCATGTAATTAATTAATGAGTCTTAAATTGCAATTTAATGAAATAGTCGCATTTATTTTCATTTTCCAGATATGCATATTCATTGAAATTTGAAATACGTCAATTTGTAATTTTTTTTAAAAAACTGTATGTGCTGCAGATTTTTCACGACCATATTTGAATTCAGCACCCCAAAATTAGTTAAAAACATCCTATTTGACCAATGTTATAAAAAAAAAGTTTCAATTTGTTTTGTAGTGTAATTTATTCAAGGCAAACCTATGGGTTTGGTTTTGAATAAATGGCTCCAGGATGAAACTGTCCTTGAAACAACACACATTGAGATTCTAATAACATGGAATGACTCTTAGAGAGTGGAATGTGGATTGCTTGCTTGCCAGAAAAAGTTTCTGTGTTCATATGCTTTGTAGGGTAAAGTGTACATCATATAGCCAATGTTGGGCAGAAAGAAACAGTCACTCTTCAGTCATACTAGGAAGTACTATTATTATCATCTTCTGCACACATTTCTTTCATGAGGTACAATCTGTAGCAAAAAACCTTAATTATATGTTTCAAAAATTGTCATGCTACAATTTTGCACATCTGCAGTGCTTGAGTAGTCAATGCAACAATGTTTTATGTTATCTGGAGAATTCAGAACAAATTTTATTAATGTTATTGATAATCAGTATTATCAGACCTGGGTTAGTCTATGGCTAGCAGAAACTTAATTTGACTATACAACTATTGTATCATTGGATGCTGTCAGTATTCTCATAGCATTGATCAATAGTTGGTAACATTTTCTTTCCATAATTCTACTAGGTGAATCTCCTGTTGCAATATCAATATCTGTGTCATGTTGGTTATATCATACTAACAAACCATGAGCTGTAGACTAGTTCATCATTAGTCATTTTCTTACATGCTGGGCATGAAGTAAGGAGGAATGCCATCTTGCTTCTTTTCAGGGATCCAAAACCATTCTGGTTTTCAGTCACCAGTTAGTAAGTAAATTTGGTTGCATCATGGGCTGTAAACTAATTCATGTACTCTTACATGCAGGGTTTGAAATAGGGAGGAATGTCACCTTCATTAGGTTTTGGATCTTTGCAATCTGTAACAATAAAGAGTAGTAGTTATATCAAAATTACTTTGATAAGTGACAGATATGATATATATGTGTATTTGCTCTTATAAATCAGAACACTTCCAATGGTTGTGAAACCCCAGAATTGTAAATAAAAACTGTGTTCATGTGAACCTAAACATACAACTTCTTCATGAGAAATTACCCAATAAACACAGATATTCATGTTTGAAATATCAACAGTTTGTTTAATATGCTAATGGCAGAGCAATGCATGAACATCTATTCTACAATGAACCCAAGTAAAGTCAGACTTAGTAAGTAGCAGCTTTTACAGCATTCACTAAAGGCAAACAAATTTTAAAAAAATGGTTTGTATTAATATATAGGCTAAATCATAACTTTTAAATAATGTTTATAAGAGATTTTATTCAAATTCAATCTTACATGCTTCTAACCTTATTCATGGGCATTTTTTTTTTCTAATTTCTTTACACACTAATAATTGTAAAACAGCAAATTTTTTTTCAAGAACAGGTGAGTAACCAATTGCAAAAATATACATTTTTGAGTAAGAAAAACTTTATATATTCAATATTAAGTTTCAGATGGCCATCACAACAAATGCAACTTTTATAAGTTGCATTTGTTGTGATGTTGTTGTGTTTGTTTTCATTAATCTTGTGAGCCAATTAAGTTGCATGTGCAACAGCCATGATAATCCCAGTCTTTTTTTTTTCCTTCCATTGTTAACACTGCTTTTATATAGTCTATTCTCCTATATTGTATAGAAATTCATCAATGTTCTGTGAATGTATATTCCCTTCAAAACAAGTGTTAACTCTTCTGGTGTATTTTTTTAGTATGTATTAGTGTTTCATATAGCTATGTATATGTTGCCTTCAGCAATTTGGAAAATGAAATAACTTTCAGACTTGTCGCATAGTTTAGCTCAAGTAGAGTAAATATTAACAAAGGACTTTCATTGTACACAAGTAAGAATGGAAAACATTTCAGTATCCTATTAAAGAAAATAAATGTAATAAAGTTATTTTAAGAGAGAGATAAAAGAAAAATTATGTGAGCATGGGTGTTGGCAGCAATTGTTTGGGGGGAAAGAAGACTGAAATAATTAAGTGCAAATACAGTTTGAGATTTCTATAAATCGGGGGGACAAATATCCCATTTCAAATGATTACTCCTGCTAACACCCATGTATATAAGTGAATCAAGAGAATGAAAAAATAAATGTTTAAAACATAGAAATACTTCCTAAACAGATAGATGAAATATGTTTCCTGAAATAGGAAGCATATTTCATATGTTCTATAACTGTAAAGTTTGCTATAAATGCATATCATGGGTAATAGGAAGCATATTTCATGTGTTCTATAACTGTAAGTTTGTTGTAAATGCATACCTAGGTAAATAAACATGTACTTTCTCAAATGAAATCCACAGCCTATCACCAATTTACTAAGTATTCGATCACTATTAAGCTGTGTAAGTAACATTATGAAGATTGGTGTATAATAAACATGTATTTAAAGTAATTATACCAGTGTCATATTAGGAAAAATGCTAATGCACTATAAACAAGAAACACAGTAAATCTTCCTATAAATTTAAGTTCCAAAAATTATATAGTTTAAAATAATATTGTCTGTAATGGTATTATATTTCATTTTCATTATCTAATACCTATTATTTAAGGATACTGCAACTTTTTTTTTCAGATTTTCATTTAAAGGCTGTTATTTACCTTATGTCAACTTTTGTCATCTACATAAAAAATTACTGATTAAAGAGGTCAGATTATATGAAAGAAATCAGATTTTTCAAATTCTTCGTAGTCTTATGCCAATCAGACTCAGTAATTTCTTTATTTTTCAAACTGAGCAAACAACCCTTAGACTTACAAAAATTTTCAATTGTTACAAAATAATGCAAACGAAAAATTACATAAATCATTTAATTGGCCTACGGATAAAGGTTTCTTTCTTCAAGTACATGAATTCTCATTTGTATGATTAAGGAATTAAAAAAAATTGCACCAAATTCATATTGTAATATTTATTACTATTTATTATTCTTATCCAAATCCAGTTGATCTTTTTATTTATCATGACATATTTCAAGATCTTTGTAATTATATATGACATTCTTTCCTATATACTTTGCACTTTTGTTAATGATACGTTGTCATATTTAACTCTTTTAGCTATACACCTCTTATCAGAAGACCATATAATATATGATTGTTCAGTTGTTTCTTGATTGTGACAAATAAAATGTCATCTTCCAACCAAATAGTATCTAGTTTTAATTCATTTCCATCTTGCATTATTAGTTGGATTCAAAAGACATATATATTTAAATTTCAATATTTAATATATATTTTAATTTTAAATTTTTTATCAGACCTTCTACAGAGTATCTCTGTAGTTAAGGACTAATAAAAATAGCATGAAAATAATATAGTGGAACAATCAAGTAAAATTAGCATGCCTCATTATCAGAATTTTGCATTAAAAATTAAATTATGTTCATTCTAGTTCTGTTACTTTAAAAGTTCACAATTACGAGACAACAAAGTATATTTTCTTAAAATTTGCTGGAGTAATTTTTTTTTTAATATGTTGCTTGTAACTTTTGAGATTAGGTAGCAAAATTACCAATGTTTATAGTAATTTTCAGCATTATTTTAATTGTCGATTAAAATGTCATACATGTTTAAAACTTATTCAAATATTATTAACAAAAATGTTTCATTTACAGATGCAAATAGTGAAGAAATCATTCAAACTAATAGCATTGAAAAATGGATGTGCCAAGTATGTGGGAAAGCCTTATCTTGTAAATTTTCATTAAATCGGCACCTAAGCAGACACTTTGGAGAGACTAGCTATTTCTACTGCCCTGTGTGTGGACTTGAATTTACTTGGAAGGAAAGTCTGAATCTTCACATCAGAAGGAAACATTCATCGGCCTCATGAACATTTTGTACAGCATAACTTATATTCCTATTCATCAGTTAGGTGTATAAAAGTTGTGATTAATTATGTATCACAAAGATGCAGTCAATAACTGTTTTATGCATTTTAAAGAGAAACTTTATTACTAAATGTAATGAGTGTTACATTGCCATCAAAATAGTTTGATAGCAGTGTAAGTGTATAGAGTTGTTTCATTGTAGTCAATCTTTTAGTAAAAGAGTAGAATCCTAGCTTGCAAAATAATGCGAGACTTTACACTCTCAAAGTTCACAATTTTTAATGCAGTGTTAATTCATCACAGGTTAGTGAACTTCACTTGATGGTGGCGAAAAGGCAGAGATGATAATGATATCAATATAATTAAACATATACCTCACTTTCGTACAATAGTGATTAGTTGGTGTTACCTACGAAAAACGTATGTTTGAGTGTACAACTGTCATTGTTATATGCCTCATAATTTAGTAACTTGTAGAAGGATCTTCTGTTTTTGAAAAATGTAAACTGAATATAGTAATCAAATATAGTGCAATTTTTTTTAATGATATTTACAAGACAATTCTTGATTCTTAAGCAATACCAACTAAATCCATTTAAATATGAACAGAATATCGTCAGACAATTTTAAAATTTGTTCAGGTATATCTGTATGTGCTTTAGAGTACAGTGATCAACATGTAGGAATGTCCTGTCTTTTATATATTGCTTATTAATCCTTAACATACCAGTAAGGAATTTTTGGCTGGAACTGGAATCACTACGACTGGTAGAGGAAATTTCACTGCATAGTATTATAAGAAAAATATAAATTCTAAATGAAATTGGCCTTTTTGAGATTATTATAATTGAACATGAAAGCTAACAAATCGAATTTTTAAATTAAAAATTACTGTTTGATTTATTTATATAGTTAATTGATGAAATATGTTAAATAATCTGATAATGACATTGACACAGCTATTTTGGTGAGCTGTTGTGATGAACTGACATTATTTCACTGTATATGGAAGATGACACTGATTTAAAAAACAAACATTTTATTGTTTTGTTTGATAATTGATTGAAAGAAAGTTTTAATTTTGATTCAAGAAAATGCATATCATTCAACAAATAAGTCGATTGGTTTTGCCTTTTCATTTTATTAACTTTACAGCTTTAAATTTTTTTCTTTCTATTATTATTATCATTAGATATATTGCTGGTTCATGGGGTGATATTCTTCTTAATCATAATTGTCTCAAAATTAAACTGATTCTAAGAATATCACCACTCAACCATAGACTTACCTGTCTTGATGAACAAACACTGCAGTTACAACCTGATGGTGGTCACATGTAGCAGAAGATTGTAAATGATTCAGTATTTATGGAAATGGATACACATGTTTGCTCAGTTAGTACTATTTTTATATTTCCTATTAAACTTTTTTTAGGAGTTTCTATTGAACATCCCATGTGTGTGGGCATATATAAATACATTATCACTAGAAATACAGGAGCAGAAAATGAGTGAGTAATGGATGGACATCTTAGGTAAATATTTTTGATGAGAAAGTCTTACAATTTGTTGCATCTGTAAATCAGATTTTTTAAACTCAATTTAGTTTATTTCTTTATTTTCTCAATCAAAAAGTGCTGATTGTCCCAAAATGTTAAACAAAATTTTGGAGAAAGGAGCTCCTTTCATGTTTGTGTGGGACAGAGTGTCACCAAGGGCAATATTAATTGCTCCTCTCCATTGCTATGCTAAAGGGTATAATGCTCCCTCCCCTTGAAAGAAATATATTATAAATTTCAAAAAAATTCATTTATGACTTTAATGTAAGTCATTAGAAAATTTTAACTAAAAAGTCTTGGCTGTGCAACTGTGAGGATATAATTTTTTTAGCACTATCCCAGCAAGCTTGCAGTGCATTTATCAGCAAGATCTCAAACTCCAAGAGCCTGGGGGAAGAGGTTGGTTTAATTGGTAACTTGCAATCTGCAGTTCCTAGTTTTGAGTCCCAACTGTGCCTGCATTGATATATCTCTGCTAATCCCCATCCTGCCTTCAGTGAGAAAAGGGGATAATATTGGGCTTGGAAAGTCCATCATACATCAGATGAGACAGTAATCCGTACCCTCTGCATGTTAAAGAAAAAACTGAATGACTTTGATGGAAGACTTCCACATGTCTCCTAACAGCTATCCAGTGTGTCCCCTTCCCCATACTTCTCTGAGCCTTATAGGTCTTTGTGACTGGTCATTTAGCCCATAATGTGTGCAAAAAATCTGCTCAGAGGTAAAACAACATAGCTGCAACAGAAAAGTGAAAATGTTAGTGCCTATAAATGCAGAAATTGTCAAGTGACCTTGTGCATTACTTTTCTTATGTGATTAACTTACAAAGAAAAGGTAGATAAACCTGAGTAATATTTTAATTCGAAATTAAATGCTCTTTTGAATATCTGACAAGACATATTTCTGTTAACATTAATTTTAATTACGTTTCATTAATTAATTCAGAATTAAATGCTCTTTCTTTTAGTATGTAACATGACATATTTCTGTTCAGTAGCTACTTCAGGATAAGGTTTCAAAGTTTTTTTTTTCTACTAAAATCTCTTGAAAATTCAGTCACTAGGTAGAGTTCATTGTTAAAAACTCAGTGCTTTAAGAGTTCTACATTATTCATAAAAGCTAGTGATGGACTGAACTAAATGATAATAAAGACAGCCATTATATCTGTTTTAGTTTTTGTCTTCAAAAATATCCATCCATTACTCATTTTCTGCTCCTGTATTTCTAGTGATAATGTATATTTTTATAAATACACACATATGGGATGTTCAATAGAAATCCATCTAAAAACAATTAACTGTGATCTGTTTTGCCCAGTCCCAAAAATTCAACATTTAGACATGCATCTCACTGAGTCACTAAATGCTAAGATAGCTTTCATGTAGAATTCTTTCAGTTGCTGCTGAAATCAGCAACTGAAATTGCTGCTTTGAGCAGTTGTTCAGTAACCAATTGTGCACAACCTTTCGTACTTCAACATCCAATTGGAATTGGTATTCCTTAAGTGCCTTGTTCAGAGACCTGAAGATATGGAAATAATGTAGAATGAGATATGGACTGTATGGAGGGAGCTCCAGTACATCAAGTCACATTTCATACCATACATTGCATTTCAAATCTCATTTCATGTAGCATAACCTTGATGGTGTTCAGTATATGTGGGCAAGTGTTATCATAAAGGAGGATGATTCTCTGCATGACTTTTCCTGGAAGCTTAGTTTCAAAAATTTTATGCAGTCTTGTGTTTTGGCAGACAAGTATGTATACAAATAGCCTGCATCTTGTGATCAATTTCTGCTATCTTACAGCTTTCAGCATCTTAAAATGTATCACTGCATAGTGATCCTGTTTGGACAGATTTGGAAATGGATGTATCACAATCTATGAAGTCCTATGGGCCGTTACCCCACCCAGCTCACTTACTACTCTTCATGCTAATATTTCATTCCATGGTATGATGCAATACTTGCAATGATGGGCCACAAAAGGACTTCTATCAAACGTCCCTTATATGGTGCACACTGCAGTTTGGAATGTAAATTCCTTTCCAAAAATAATGTAAATTATGAGTAAACAGATAGTCTGTACTCTTCAACTTGTCAATGGATGCTTCAATGCAAGTTGCAAAAAAAAAGGCAGTAAAATAAATAACTGTAATAAAAGTTTCAACTGAGTGGAAATATTTCTAAGTGTAACATAAAGCCAGTTTAAATTCAAAATATAAGTTTCAATCCCTCTAATTTGACATCTTTAAAATTGAATATGTCTTTAATGTCTCTTAATTTCCTGTCTAACATACATAAATATACCTGAAATTCTACCATGCAGATAAAAATCCCTATATCCTCTTATAACTTAGACCCAAAAGGCTCTCTGAGAGGAGAGGTTCAGTTAGTAGTATTTTTAGCCCAAACACTTAATGATGACAACACTTAGCCAATTAGAAAAAATGGCAGCAACATTAAAACTAGTCTAATATCTGCTAAAATATAAGTTTTTTTTTTGTACAATAAAAACATGCATAATTGTAGTGTTCTTCAAATAAAGTCAAAAAGCTCATCAACTGCTACTGGAATGTTCCAGGAAATTCCAATTACACACTGTAAATAGGCAATTACAGTGGACAGTTTGAATAATATATTTGATTAATCTTTAGGTATTTAGTGTTTTTTATAGCATAACTATGAATTCCTTACAAAGTTAAATTGGTTGACATATTTGGCTTTTCCATTCACTAGAACAGTGGTTCCCAATTTTTTTTTTATCTGTGATACTAAATTGGTCACCAACATCCCAACCCTCAAGTTTATATGATTTAACTGGCAAAATAGTTAGCGAGCTAGTGACTATTCCAGTAAGGCAAACTTTGTGTGCTGTGTTAGCTCTAACTGAGGCAGTGGTCAGCAGTAACTTCGGTCATAGGAGGACATGCCCATGTCTTTGTATGAGAAGGCCTATAAAAGCTAAGAGTAACTTCTAGGATTCTTCTCTGTCCTACATGTCAAAAGATATAAATATATTTGATTATATTTATTTGAAATTAAAAAAAAATATGATATGATAGAAATTCAGATTTAAAACAATTTTATAATTCCACATGATGACCTTCATGACTCTGGAGACCTGCAGACTTGATTTTAATTATAACTTTTCAATGTTGAATGAAAATTGCTGTTCTGAAACATATATGACCCCCCCACACACCACCACCACCAAAAAAAACTTAAAATTCCCTTGAAAATTTAGCTAAAATAACTTATGTGCCATAATTCACACTTCATACATATAATTTTTTAATCATTGTTATCTGCCTGTACAGTATATTACTGTAAATGGCTATTTATTACAGTGTAGCTGTTGATATGTATTTATTTTTATGGCCGAGTGGTTAGCACACTTGGCTACTGATCTAAGGGACCTGGGTTCGAGCCCTGGTTTTAGGCATGGTTGTGTGTGTCGTTTTTCTGCTGAGGTCCTGCCATCCTCTCAGATCTCCTACTGTGGCATATAAACTGACAAGTTCCTGTCAGACCTCTGTGGCAAGCAGCTGCTTGAGGGGGTATATAATGTGCTTGAATTTAAGCATGTCATAAAAATAAGTGTTTACAAGTGTAGTATACAACACATATTGTTTGTGTTACTAAGTATAATGCTGCAAATTTAAATCTAGGCAATATAAAACGAAGTAAATATGTGAAAGTTGCACTATACCATTCTCCATCTGTACCTTATAATTCAGCATTAGTTTTTTCCCATATCAGGTATTACATTACTCATGTTTTATTATGCATTATAATTTCACTAAATTTTGTATTGATGTAACAATGCATAAAATGCCAACACACATTTTCAGAATATTAAGACTCTCAATGAGATTAAGGTGGAACACAATTTACATACTAACTAGTTACATGCCTGATGATGCTTTATCCTTGAGTTGCTGTTGGTAAATTTTTTATGTTCTAGAACTGATTTAGGCTCAGAACTTCAAATGTAGAGCAGTTAGTATGCACATAAACCACACATTTGTGCCTCAACTAAGTCATGTCATATTTATTTAATAACTGTCACAACTGGTATTGTGTCTTTTTTTTTATCTAAATCTGTAACAAGATTTCCAGACCAAATATTTTCAGTTTCAACTTCAATATGCTAGTATTCAGGTTTTATGCTCTTCTTTAGATTTAACTACAGTGAAAAAAGACACTGATGGGCATTAAAAAAGTGTTGTCCATCTAATGAGGTATAAAGCTGTGAACAATATGTGTATGAATGATACATCATGTATGCATTGTGGAGCAAACTAGCTAACTTTGACTTCTTCCTTAATTGCTGTCTAGAAATTTTCTTTTGCCAACCTTGTCTTGAGCCATGGACTCCTTGTGATTTCACCAGTGTGACAAAAAAGAGACTACTCAAGGGTAAAATAGCAAAGCATTGCTTAATAATTATATAAGGGTCATTGAAATGAAAAATGGTCAAGATAAAAATTAAATTTAAAGGATTTATTTATTTATTTATTTATAGATATTGTCCATGCATGTTGAGATATTATCCCAACATGAAGTTAGCAATGCGATACCCACTTTGAACAAAGTTTGGCTGTTGTTTGGGGCCACTGATATTGTTAATGTGACAATTGCACCTCTTTGTTCAACTTCCTTTTTTTATAGCACTTTTTAGAGGTTCAGAAATGTGAAAATATAACGTAGAAGATGTCAGGATTATAGGGAGGATGTTCCAGACATTCCCAACCATACCTATTCAATGTTGTTACTGTTACTTGGAACAGTTTCTTATAACAAAACAACCTTGTTACTCAAAAGCCCTGGGTGCTTTGACTTCACTATCTGCCTTCAAATGCCTATAGTTTTGCAATATGTTTTGAACTGATGGTGTCACCATGGTCCAAAAACTCAATCAACAGTGAACCCTGATAACCAAATTAAAATATCAGTACACCACACATCATTGTTCAACTTTGGATGCTTCCCTGTGGGGTTTGTCTGAAACCCACACTGCCTATCACATTCCAATTGATACTTGTCACCAATTCTGGTGTTGATGAGTTCATTCTGTATGTACCCATTTCTATGTGTGAGAGGGCACAGAAATCACTCAGTCCATTACCCAGATATAAGGGTTGTTTACTTTTCATTTGAATGGCTCTTTTCAAAAATGGACCATTCGTTAAATTTCTTATCTCCAGAAACCAGTGTCAGTAAATTAGGTGCACAATACTGTAGTGAGATGCATGGCAATTTATTCTTATGTATGCCTAATCATTATTTTGTTGTATCTTGAACTACAATTAAAAAAAAAAAACTTCTACTTATCAGTATAGTTTTGAAGGATTTTTCCATATGTTATGGCATAAGGGCAATGAATAACATTGGGATAAGAGAAGTGAATTTTGGATCTGATTTTTGCATCTAATAGATCTTTTCCAATCAGTGATATTGATAATCCAATCCCTCAGTGACACAACTTCCATTTAAGAATTTCATTCTACCTCCTATCTTGCATGTACTTTTATCTTCAGCATGAAAAGGGTCACTTGTTTCCATTTTAGTTCAAGAGCATAGATTTTTCATGTTACTCAAGTCATATTTGGGAAGTAGAAACTGCTTTTTCTATTTTAAAAAGTAGGTTTGAAATTGGATATAAAAATAATACTTTTAAGAATTCATCATACAGTAAAAATCAGATTTTATTTGATTGTTTTATTTACATAGAGCAGTGATTACCAGAATTAGCCATCTTGCAGCATGGCAAGTTAGCCAAAAATATTTTTGCAGCCTGGTAAGAACTGTTGATCCCCTCCCCCATATTCTCTCTTACTAAACTGTTTAAGTAAATAACTCTAAAGTAGGCAAAAAAAAAAAACACTATGTACATTTCTTTATGAAATTCTATTTTAGAATAAAATCAAACAAGACTCTTGTCAAATAATATTTTTTTCTTTAGTTAGTGTTTAATGGTTAAAAACCATTTATATAACCTGAAAGGAAACGTTTTCTAGAACTTATATGATATGGGATAATAATAATACATAAAATTATTTTTCATATAAAGGCTTAGAACAATCCATTATATACGAAAGCACAGTAAAGTAAATACTTGCATTTACTTGCATTTTCAAGAGTGAAGCAAAAATTAGTTGTTCATCAGTTCCTGCAGTCTCATAGTATCATGTCATGGCCAATGATTGGGAAACACACCGACACAGAGTATTGACTGGATACAATACTAATCAATTAATAACCCAATTTCAAATTTCTAAAGATTGGAAAAAATAGATAAATATTGCCAAAGAAATAGCCAATTACTATTATAAAAATAAAATTGCTGTGTGTATGTATGTGTGTATAACACAACACTGTAGCTAAGTTGGCTACACTGATTGCAACTGTTACATATTTTTTTTCCAGAACTTATACATATTAGATACCTACATGAAGCAGTTTATGAACATGCAACATGAAACATGATCGTTTACTGTGAGACACGAGATTTTGCACATAGTGTAATTACAACATAAACAGATTGGAACATGATGAATTTGAAAAAGGAGGATAATTCAGTAAAGAGAGAGGGTTTTTGACGTGTAAAAAAGGGCATTTGTGTTATGTACAGTGAAAAACTAATGATATTTGGAGTGGTAAGATTAGTTTCTTTAGTACAACAGTGTATCTTTATTTTTCATAGAGAAGGTAATTCTCGAGTGGTGCTTAACTAGAGAAATGTGATTGGTAAGATTTCTGCCTATGCCTTGATTTGTAATTCAGTTTTTGAATGTTGTATTTGATTATCAATTGGTATTTCAAGTAACTAATTGAAATTTTAGCTATATAAGTTTATTGCCTTAGTTATTAAACTACTATCTGTTTGCTTATTATGAATTCATGCAGGGTTGTCAAATGTAAAAAATACAATTAAATATCTGTAACAAACATTTTGCTTTAATGACATCATCATAAACATTCTCTTTTTGTGATATGATCAAATAATGAAGTTCAGGCAAAGTGGTTAGGCAGGCAGGCAAAACCTAGTTTACTGTTAATTTTTCAATTCTTAGTGTAGTGTTTTGCATTACACTATGCTGTAAAATATTAAAATATTTTGTATATGCTTAATAAAGTTATTTAAATGAAATTGACATTTTTTAATATGTTTGTTTCCAAATGCTAATTATGGAGACCTATTCACTGTTTCTCTATTCACTACTCTCACTTTTTTCTGCAACAGTGAAAATAGTTCATATGTTCCTTCAAAAGATGTTAAAATCATAAAATATTCCACTTTAAAATTATAGAAGTAGTTAATATTTAATTGTTAAAAAGCATTTAATAATCATTAAAAAAACATTTTCTTATAAGTTGTGTAATTCAGGATGGTAATAATGCATAAAACTGTTTTTTTTTTTGTGTGTAAAGGCTTAGAACAGTCCATTTTATGTCCAGGCACAGTGTAGTAAATAATTACATTCACTTACATTTTCAAAAATAAAACAGAACTTAACAATGTAAAAGCTTTAAAAAAATTAAAAAGATATAAAAGTAAAGTTTTGAGGTGGAACAGACAATAAATCAGGCAAAAAAAGCTATAACTCTTTCAGAACTTTTTAAAGTCAGAACTATATGTAACTTAATTTCTTCTGATAACTTATATGCAGTGGTACAGGGTTAAATGAAGTAGGAAATGCTCCGAAGCAATTATCCCACCCCTACACTCCATACATACACATATTGTGATAGTGCCATGCACTTCCTTGATTATTGAAAATACTGAATAGAAAGCCATGCACTTCTATTCAGTGTGTGCTGTTGGAAATCTGCCAAGTTCGACATCAACATCTTGGACATCAACTGCTTGGAAGAAACAATGTTAAAACAATATATAATAAATTTCAATATGATAGTTCAAATAAGTAGTAGGGCACTTTGAACACTGATGGAAGTAATAGTAGAGTTATGAATAAGTGTACTATTGTTTGGCGTAAGACCATACTGTAGAATCTTAATGTTCATGATTAATTGTGGCCAATAAAACCATGGCATTTGCAATGGAATTGCATTGGAATCCATTTTTAATGTAAAGCACTTATTTGATTTCAAGAACTTATGAAATTCCAGTAATAAATATATAAAATAAACTTAAAAAGCATAAATTATTTATTTTTAATAAATACGCTTTTTGGAAGTATAAATATATTAAATGATTGCAGAAGAGTATCGTTCCTTAAAGATGAGTGGTAGGATATTAGTTGAAGATGAAGGAATTTGAGAAGATATTCGTGATTTTTAAGCATCACATGGACAATAGTTTGCATGCTTGCTGAAGAGTGCACAGCTTTTGCTGATTATGACACTTAATATTACACAAGTATGCTTAACTTGTATATGATTTGGTGGGGGAAGTCAACTCACCAGCCACATGATCTCATCCCTGTTCATCAGAACTAGTAACAAAAAATTGAAACAATGGCATTGAAATGGATGATTACAAAAGGTCAAAATCCCAAACTTTGAGGTTCACAAACCTCAAAACTGTACTGAGTACAAAAGTCTGAATATAGGTGGAATATACAGTAGAAAAAATATCATTACAATGTCCTTTGAAAAAAATAGACAAATAAAATTTATTCAATAGTATATCACAATCATAAAAAGTAGTGCTTCCTAACAGAATAACAAAGGTGTAAAAGAAATAAACAGCTACTTAATTAAAAACCAACTTATTAAAAAATTATAACTTTATTAGAAATTTATTTAAAAAGTATTTAAATAATAAACAATTATCACATTTAATATTTATTAAAATCCATCATCAGACTGATAAGAATTATTAATAGTCAGGGCTTTTCATTTTACCAGCTACATATCAGTTAAAACAACAGGTATACCAGTAAATATCTTATATTTCACACTATAAATGATATGGTAATTTCAAATCTTTGTTCATTTTTCTACTATTTGGCAAATGAGGTGGCAAACATTTTTTTAGGAAAAAAAACATTTCAATGTTTTTTTTCCCTAAAAATAATCCATATGCACTTTATATGTCTTGCATATGCACTTTATTCATAAAGTGTATATGCATATTACAGTAAATAATTTTTTTATATTAACATATACTTTCTATTCAAATTTTTAATGTCATACTGTTGCTATAAAAATGATGTTAACATTAGTAATTTTCAAGTGAAATGTTGTGAGTGAAAAAATGAATGTGAGCTCTATATTATCATTCTGATAATGGATTTTAATACATCCAAAATCAGATAGCCGTTTGCTTTTTGTTTGAATAGTTTATTTATTTTACATCTTTGCTATTTTGTTACAAAGCTAATGTTTTTATTATTGTGTTACCCTAGTGAATAATTGGAACTAATCTGCTGTTCCAAAATTTTTATAATATCATGTTCTTATGCAGACATTCATAACTCTATATTGTTTGCATCAGTGTCCACAGTGATCTTTTATTAGAATACTATTGCAGGCCCAATTTTCAAGGTCAAAAAGTTCCTAAACACAAATGTCTGAACTTTTGTAACTCGTGATATATGAATATGAAAATCCCTGCTATGTCCACAATATAAGATATGTGGGATATTGTTTATTTAGTGGTGAATAATAAAAGACTTTTAGAGTATTTATGCCAACTAGAAGTGCTGTTTTAAATGTCCTCAGTCTCCATACCCACCTCTATGCTATAGAAACCAATGGTTCCTGTGGATATATTAGGTGACCTCAACAACCTGATTCTTTATATTTACCAGACTGTGATGATATTGATGGTATGTGAAATATCTGTAGACTTGATGGTAATTCATCAGCTCATTTTAGGCATTTTCCATTTGTTTCCACTTTACTTACCCGGTAAAATGGTATAATTAGTATGATGTTGGACCACCCCGCACAGCAATGCATTTATGAACATAGCGGGGAAGGCTATTGTACAGCTCTATAATGTCCTCCTGAGGGATAGAATGCCAAATTAGCAAAAAGTCGCTATTCCATTTCAGCAACAGTGGTTGGTGCACCTCTTGGATGTGTTCAATAGGTGAAAGGTCCAGCGAGTATTCTGACCTTGGTAGTACCTAAAAGTTTTGCTTATGTAGATACTGCAGACTAATGCGGGCTGTGTGGGGGATGGGCATCATCTTGCTGGTAAAAGGTTCCGTGCTGCTGAACAAATGGGACAGCCACTGGCTGCAAAATGCAAAACATATCGTTGGGCATTTAGAGATCCCCTTATGATGACCAGTTCTGACTAATGACACCCCACACCAAGACACTAGGTGCTGGAGCTGTGTGATGATATCACTACACTGGGTGGCATTCCTTTCCCCTGCATAACGATGAACACATCTACTGTCGTGCTGACCAAGACAAAAACAAGATTCATCATTAAATACCATGGTACTCCACTCTTGTTCATTCCAGTTCTGCCTGAGGTGACACCACTGAAGACATGCTTGCATGTGGGCAAAAGTGAGGGGCAAATGCAGTGTTGGACGATAGGCTCGCAATGAAAACTGTAAAAGCCTGTTGTTTACTGTCCACGTGGTAGATATACAATGTGTTACCTGTTGCCAGTTTCCCCGCCCTGCCCACGGTCAGTAGGGGACACCGATGGGCTTGAAAAGGCCGCCGTCCGTCGGATGGGACGTTAAGCCGTGGCCCCGTGTGCGGGAGAGCCATACCCTGTGCACGTTAAAGAACACGCTGGATGGCCTTGACGGGAGGCTACCATCTGTCTCCCAACAGCTGTTCCAGTCGGTCCCCTCCCCCACCTTCTCTGAGCCTTCGGGATTCATGTGACCTGGCCATTTAGCCCATGGTGTGCAAAAAAGTGCCGCTCAGAGGTAAAACAACCCAACCCTGTTGCCAGTCCCTTTGCAGTTGCATTGTAGTCATGAATCTGTCAGGCAATGCCATACATCACAAATGGCAGTCCTGTTGCTTCGTGGTCATACATCGTCTTCCTGATCCTTGTTGGTGTGTGCTGGATCCTTCTTGAACCCACAGGCACCATATGTGTAAGATGGTGCTGGGATTGTGGCCAACAAGATTGGCCACATCTTCTATGACAAACCAGCTTCTCTAAGGCCGATGATTCTTCCATGCTCAAAGTCTGTTAACTGTTGGAATGGCTGTTGATGTCTGTGTAAGGGCATCTTTAGGGGTTTAGAAAAATTTCCACAGCATTTTGTCAACCAGGGAGCTTTGGTTGCATTTATCTGCATTTGACTGCTCCGCACCTATGACATCAGCTCGCACCTGTCCAATCATTTCAATCATCCTGCAAACCTAATCATTTCCATATACTACCGGCTCCCTAAATTTCGTCACATTTGCATAACTTCTTGCAAGTGTTGCATTTTTTTTATTTCCTGTAGTGTACTTATTCTACATTCAATGATAACATTACCTAAACTTGTATTGGGATAAGATCACATATTGATTACTACTTTAGGTAAATATCATGCATATATTTCTTTATGTGAAAATTTAATTTCTAATTATAAATATTAGGATGATTGTAGCATAATATAGTTTTTTTGTTTAATTTAGAGCATTAAATATTTTTAATTAAAATCTTGGGTGCACATGTAGCAGGTTACCAGGGACAGATGCCAAATCCCTGTCCCAGAAGTAGCTAACTGTCAAAATTTTTTCAATACCTGTAACATTTTTATTCACAACTTTGAATTTAATACACAAAAACAGTTAATTACTTAAAATGAGCATATACACTGTGACATAAAAAATGCACCACCCAGAAAAAATAGTTGGATTCAGATGAAAATCACAGGCAAGACAGGTTGACAGATGAGTAAGAAAAGACATTACAGTTACAGAGCAAAGACATAAAATTATTTCACACACAAATGGATTAAATGGCAGTAGTCTATACTTTGTAAATTCCCCATAGTTCACAACACCACAGCTATTTGTCTCTGCATGGATTCATGCAGGATCAAATAGCATCCTGATAATGTGGTTCTTTAAACTTTACAGTAATTCAGAGCATTAACGTGTTGCCAAAGTTTTAAATTAAAATCTTGTGTACACAAGCAGAAGCTATGGCCTGGCATTATTTTGCTGTAACAGCCACTCCTGAAATGAAGAGATTTCAGGATGCCATGACATACCGTCCTTTTCCGAAAATAAGACCGGGTCTTATATTAATTTTTGCTCCAAAAGATGCATTAGGGCTTATTTTCAGAGGATGTCTTATTTTTTCATATACAAAAATCTACATTTATTCATGTACAAAAAATCTACTTTAAGCAAATACAGTTATGTCATCTTCTTCTGGAAAATCATCATAACTCTCCAAACCCCGAATTCCGGCTTTAATTTCTTGCGAGTCCATTTCCTGTAGAACCATTGGCCCCAATCTCTCACATCCAGCAATAGATTATAATTAAGTATTTACAAATACTTAATTATAATTTATATCATTTATTTTAAGTATTAATGTCAATAATATTATTTATTTAATTATATATTAATATTATTATTTTATAATAATATTATTATTTTATAATTCAATATGTCTGTCAAGTGTTACAACGGACATACTAAATACATCCGTCTGGCTGACGATCTTAACTGGGACTTATTTTTGGGTAGGGCTTATATTACGAGCATCCTGAAAAATCATGCTAGGGCTTATTTTCAGGGAAATACAGTAGTACCACATGGTCAAAATACCTGGCAGACACTATAGAGTTATTGTGACTTATTACATCCCAGACCATAATGTCTGCTGTTCAGGCAGTATGTCATTTTAATGGTGGCAGCTGAATCAGAGCGTTGACCACGTCATCTCTACACAGGTATATATGGCATTCATTGGCTCTTAGACAAAATTAGGATCGATCGCTAAAGATGACACGATGCTATTCCATACCCCACGATATTTAAGGTCAGCATCACTCCAAGTGCTACTGACAATGACTGATAGTCAATGGACAACATACATGCAACCCTCCCTCTGTAAATCATCAGGAAATAGTTTGTTGTATAATGGGGTGATACAAGGCTGGTGCATCCACTCTGCTGATGGCGGGTAATATCACTGCTGGTGCAGTTAAATGCTAGTTGCAAAACCAGTTGGTCCTCCAGTGTACACCAAATCCTTGCTGATGACTGTGCATGGCTCCTAGCAAAACCACTATTGTCACTATCAAATGACTTATATAGTTGCAACCAACATGTTCAATATACACAGTCTTGACCACCCTGCCTCATGGAGTCCAATGATCCATTCACTCTCAAATGCTGTAGGCTGGCAATATGGCTTGATGTACACATCATGGCTTCTGTAGGTGATGCTGTCCCTGTGGGCTTCACTTCGTGGGATTGCTCAGAGTTTTCCTGGCAGCAAACTCATTAGCATTTAGTAGAGGTGGCTTTGTGACTTGCCTTATAGCATTAACCCTCCATGTAATTTGTCTGACAATGGAATAATTTGCATATCCTGCCATGCTGCCCTCACCTTCCAATTTGCATGAATATCAGACCAATTTGAACAAAGACAAAAAGAAAAAGTACAGCTGATTTCAAACAATCACTATAATATAAATATTGTAATTAGCATTTCATTCTGCTATATCTGTTTAACTGCAAATTCTTGCCCATTACTAGTTAATAATATTTCGTTTTATCTCTGAGTGTAACTTTTTTGCACCAATGGGCTAAATGGCCAGGTCACAAGGACCCTGAAGACTCAAAGATGATTGGGGAGGGGACCCACTGGACAGTTGTTGGGAGACAGATGGTAGCCTGCTGTCAAGGCCATCCAGCATGTTCTTTAACATGCACAAGATATGGCTCTCCTGAAAATGGGGCTACTGCTTAATGTCCCATCCAGTGGACGGTAGCCTTTCCAAGCCCACTGCTCCCCCCTACTGACCATGGGAAAGGGTGGAGACTTTTGCAGAAATAAATCTCAATGCTGGCCCAGCTGCGACTCGAACCTGGGAACTGCAGATTACAAGCCTGGTATGCTACCAAAGTTTAGTTAGGTTAGTTACCAAACCTAAGTTTGCATATCTTAATTTGAGCATGTTTAATATGGGTAACAGAAAGATTTTGTATTCTATTACACTCTCCAATTTCTTGTAATTCTTCCATTTCTTCTACAATATGTTCTTCCATCATTTTAAAAACAGTACCCATAGCCACTAAGGCAATCTATGCAAACTACCTTGGACTTTTGTGTTGCTAATATAAGTAATAGTTTCTGAATGGCTTTCATGAATGCTAATCCTTCTTGAACTCATTGTTTTCTCTCTGCACACTATGAAATCAATTATTCTAGAAGTATCCAGTAAATAAAAATTACAATGCAGGGAGTATATGCATGGGAAAAATAATTTAACAGGGTGCAGCTGAGTATCGAATATAATTTGGTCAAATAAAAAATTCCAGCACTTTGTGTGGTGCAATTAGAATGCAACCCTATATGCAGTGAAACTGACCTACTAGAGAATGGATCATATAAGAGATCAGGTGTCATTCGCTATCGGAACAGTGTGAGTTGCTCTTCAAACAGTGTTAAAGTGTTGATGCAATTATGGTGAGTTTGCAGATCAAAATTCAGGGTATACTACTGTAAAAATTTAAACTTTGGAATACTGTGGCTCAGGCAGTCCATAACATATGCAAAACATATAAAGAGGGTAATGTAGCAGTTTGTATGGCAGACATGGTTCAAACAGTTCCATGAAGGCAATGAGACTCAACAGGATGCTCCAAGATCAGGGTGGCCCACTGTTCTGGATAACAAGGTCCTATATGCAGTACTCGAGGCCAACTCTCATCAAACGTGAGAAGATGGCCACCAAGCTTCATACCTGTGCCAAGATTCTGTGGAACCACCTACGCCAATTGGGAAAGATAAGAAAGTTAGATAAATGGGTTCCTCATGTTCTTACTGAATAGAACAAAGAACAACAGCTAAGCATCTGCAATTTCTTCCTCTCGTGACTCAAGTGTGAGCCTCTATTCCACAGGATCCTGATATCTGATGAAAAGTGGATCCTGTACGACAATAGCCAACAGTGATACCAGTGGTCATCACCAGAGGTAGTATCATAAAAGGCACCAAAACCTGCCTCCCTGCAGGGGGCTGTAGACTCCATTTTGGACAGAGGACAGTATTGAGCATTATGAGCTGTTGCAGCAGGGAGAAACAATCACTGCTGTCATATACTCGGCAATGCTATGACATGTGAATGTTAAACCTAAGGAGTTACAGCCTGCTCTAGGAAATTGTCAGGGGCCACTGCTGTTACAGGGTAATTCAAGACCAGAACATCTGTCATGGCCCATAACACAATTGCTGAACTCAAATGGGAGGTTCTGTCCACATCCACCATATTCCTCTGATATTTCATCAACAGATTACCATCTATTCCATGAGCTGCAAAATCATATGCAGCAGAGATGATTCTGTAACCGGGACACCTTGGAGAGGGAGCTGCAGGATTTTTTGCCCATAAGTATATTCATTTCTATCGGATGGGTATTTCTGGCTTCGAGCAACGTTTGGGTAAGGTTGTTTCATGTGTTGGTGATTATTTTGATGAATAAAGGTACTTCTATGTGAACACCAGATGTGTTTGTTTATGATGATTTGAAAGCACAGAAACTTTTTGTATGACTTGATACAATTTCCATTACACAGTTACAGCCTGACACACCATCCTCAAGTTCATTTTAAATCAGTAATAAATGTTTAATAACCACTTTTCCATATTCAACAATTTAAAATACCATAATTTACAATGTATATACACTGTAAATGGAACAAATTGCCATCACTTTTCTTTACCAGTACTCTGGATATCTTATAGGTGAAAGCTTTCCAAGTTCATTGGTGGAAATCAGCTTATGTGTAGTGAACATAGCAATTTATTTCCAACAATTAATGTCAAATTCCAGCCCATTAAATTTTATCATAAAGATGTACTTTTCAAAAAATAAAAGAATTCCTTTGATTGCGTTTTGTTTCAAATTATTTTACTGGCATTTGTTGGAACACAAATTCCACTAACTTAAGTTAATGAAGCTACACTACACTCCCTGGTCAAATGATTATGAACACCTACCTAATACTTCATTATATGTAACCTAGCAGAGTTCCCAAATTTCAAATTTTTCATTTCTCTGCGCATAGTTCTCATTGAAATGGATTTTGAAGTACTGCTAGCAGACATCTCTCTCAACTGCACAGCAAAACAGCTGCTGTAGCAGCTCTTGTTTTATTGTGCATTTCATGCTAACAAATGCCTATCCATGTCTGTTGAAGCTTTCTTTCTCCCACATTTGCCATAATTAGCAGACTTTTTTTTAGACCATTGCCTTTGTCCATACACTTGGGATTTGTGCCCTGTGATTTTCTACTGGGTTTCATCACCTCCATCATGCTGCAACGATGAGCCCCCTTTTGAAGTCGGTCAGATCAACCTTTTTAACCCGTGTTACATTTGACTTTGCTTTCTGCCATGCTTTTACAGCTTTTATAGGTCTTCCTAGTGATGTAGAATACATAGATCAGTAAAACGTTTCGCATACATTGGCGTATTTCACTATGTTGCTACGATGCAGTGTTCATAATGATTTGGCCAGGCAATGTATGATTTTAGACACAAATTTTAATAAAACAAGTCAACACAAATTGTTGAAAAAGTTTCCATGGAAAAATTTTTATTTTAGGTTTAAAAGAAGTTTGTTTAGTTACATCTGTAGTTTTAATATATGATTTGTTGAATTAAAGAGTATATTTTCATGACAAACAAGGAATCACATGCAAAGCATACATACAGATCCATATTACTAATTTCTCACAGAAATGTAAATATTATATAAATGTGCAGAATTAATAATGTAGCCCACTTGTTAAATTCAAACTGTCCAATAATTTTCATACTATTAATTTTCTGTCTTCAAATTTGTTATTTGTTTCATTGTCTAGATTTCGATATCTTCAGTGCAACTCAACAAGAGCTCACTAACAAGTGGAAGTGTCACATATGTGGTAAAGTACTGTCTTGTAAGTTTTCTTTGAATCGTCACCTAGGCCGGCATTCTGGAAAAACTAATTATTTTCGATGCAACTTATGTAATCATGTGTTTACATGGGAATACAGCCTGTTACGACATAAAAGGAATGTTCATCCAAACTATATACAGCACATTAGAAATTTTAGAAGATAAACAGCAGAATCTTCACTTCAGAGTTATGATTTAAAAGAAACATTTCTTTCCATTTCTGATAACAGAACTTTTCATCATATTTCAGATGACTGAACTTTACAAATATAATTCTAGGTAATTACAATATAAAATGTTTTTAAAAGCATTGGAAAGTTGCTTTTCCTGCATCAATATTGGTTTACATTACAAATGCAATGATATCTAGCCATCATCTAAATAAAAAAAGTCAGTACAGGTACTCCTCGATTTACAGTGCATGATACTATGACTTTTACATTATAACTTACTTCAACTTTATGTCATTGGCATATGACATGAGTAATTGCCAATCTAGTGTACTTTCCATATTCTTGTGGCAGATATAGTGAATCCATTGGAAATCTACCAATTGGCTAAGGTTTTGTGTGTTTATTGCCATTATATATATTTTTAATTTACAGCTATGACTGGAAAATAATGTCTGATGTAATTAAGACTATTGCTCCTAAATTAAAAAAAAAATTCCGCCCAATAAGTTTTTTATTATTTCTTATCCTTAACTCCTTTAAATGATGCAAACACAATGTGAAAGATATAATACAGAAATATGACATTAATCTTATTTCTTACTTTTTTTCTTAATTATTATTATTTTTAATAGTTACACTAGATATAGGTTAAATCTTATTACATATTTGTAGTTGTAGGCTAGATGCATACTTAAAAATAACATTCTTGATAGCAATCCATCTATGACTTAAATTTTTTAAATATGAAAAGTTTTGATTAGTCTAGGAATAAAATAATTTGTTGTCAAAAAGTTATATTTACATAAATATTTGCTTGAATATAATATTGTAGGTTATTTTTTGAAAAATATATGGCTAATGGGTCAGAAGCATAACTCTAATATATATATAGCAATGTTCCTATGGAAAAATGTGTTCTGATTTATGACACAATTTTCAGAAATCTGTTGTACCATAGATGTGAGGACTGCCCAACAACAAAACAGTCGTGTACCTCTTTACTACAGAATTTGTAATAAAATTATTAAAGCATTATATAATGATGTTTTTAAGCTTTTGAAGTTAAATGCAAAAGAAATTAATCAGAAAATGGTTTCAGAAAGACAGGTGACTCTTAGAAATTCATGTATGGAGTAAGAAACACCAAAATTTGGAATCATATGAATTGTCATATCTTTTAAGAACCATTTGTTATATTGAATAACTATTATTTTTAACAATCATTTTGTGTTTAAAATATTAGGGTTTTAAAATTCTCGATTTGAAAAAATAATTCTATAACTAATTAATTATCACCTCACTGTTCTGAATGATAAAAAAAAATAACCATAAAAGTGTTTCTTCCATATTCCTCAGTTGTTGACTGTATAAGATAACTAGGTTCAAATGTGGGACCCTTATCATGGATTAGGGAAATGACAGAAGATTGAACTGACAATTTTATTGAAAGAATATCAGATTGTCTTCTCCAAAAAAAGAGGCAAATGTACAGCAAAAGATGCTAGTGATGAAATTATGAATACAGAAAATTGTGAAATAAGGAAGATAAGACTTCAGGAGCATTTTATTTTGGTGTTTAATTTTTAACGTTAAGTTTATGCTCTGTCATTGTTTGAACATATATGTAATGCATCTTATGTAATAGGAGGAATATCAATAGAAATGGTGATTAAAAGACTAAAATAAATCCATTATTAGAAATGTTTGTAACATTACAATCCTTAAGTAATTCTTAGAAATTATGGATGTGCTTTTGCAGGAAACTTTAAAAATATAACTCTTAGGAATATTATTGATAAGTGGGAAAATGTGTAGAAAGGAATGGAGATAGTAAATGTAGGAAAATTTTGGTATATCTCGATACCCTTAAAGTCAATATTTAGAACTAAACTTTTAATAAATCATGTCTTTTACTCATCTTTACCTCTTTCCTCCATTTAGTACTTCAAAATAAAAGTTCTCACATCTCATACACATCCTTGAAGGCTTTTCAATTTTGATTCATTCTAAGCAGTAAGTTTAATATTAATAATTTGCTGCTTTTGCATATCAATAAATTTAAAATATTTTATGGCTTACAATTCTTAACACCTTTTTGATTTTGGAATGAAAGATGTTTTGATCACATAAAATACTAATAAAACTATTGTGTGTATAGTGATTAGTTCCATATTCAGTATATAATGGTTATGCCCATCTTCAAAACACAAGATTTATTCTTCTGAAACTTTAAATCTTGGATGGCAATTGAGAATTGTCACAAAACATTTGTCTCAATGATGTTTACTCAAATCTCTATCTTGGGTTTTTGCACTCTGCTTTTGATGAGAAAAGAGATTTGTGGGCATGAAGTCATATCTCAGGGTAGTCACAGCCAATAAGTCCAATATCATATAAGTGGAATATTTTTACACCATTCACATCTTATATAAGTAGCTCTGTTTATACAAATTACAGTAATACAATATATTTCATTAAATTTCTTAGTTTTAGTTATATCAAACATAGTAGTTTTAGCTAGGTAAAAAAAAAGAAAAGTTACAGTTATTCACAGTACAAACTTAACACAATAATGTTTAATCTGTCCAAACACTGCTAAAGGTTTAAAAACACTTCTTTAACCTATTAAAGAACACACTAAATGATTTTCATGGAAGGCTTTTATTTCCTAACAGCTGTCAACCCCTTTTCCTACCAAGTTCTAAATCTATGTGGCCTGGTCATTTAGTCCAATGTGTGCAGAAGAATTGCCACTCAATGAAAAGAAAACTCAACATATTTGCGTGTTATATCTGTCTGGTGAGTTTCCTTTCCCAACCCTGTTCAAAGCATTGGAATCCTTGAGCGCAAGCCATTTAGCTCACTGTACAGAAAAGAGCATAACTAAAATAATCCAACCCAGAGCTGTAAAATTACTATATATTATTGTAAGGTATAATAATAGTTTAATAACTGTTGTCCAAGATTTTAGACGTTTTTACATAATAAAGCAGCATTTTTTTAACCCTTTTCCAGTGACAAAATGCTTAATAAATGATGAAAAATTTGATGGAATAGTTAGATTGACATATTTTGTTGTAACATAAACAAAAACATTCTATATAATGTAGTCAACTGTAGAAGTCTCAAGTATTGTAAGAAATGCAAGTTGTTTTAAATAGTTTTATTATTTTATAAAACGTTAATTTTATTGCCTTTTTTGGTGGGAAAAGTAAAATATTTTGTAGTATATCCATTGTTTAATGCTGGCATAAAAGTATCTCTATTAATAAGCCTCATTATATTAATAATTATGTAATTTAGCATATATTTTAAGGATTCAACCCAAATTGCTCTATATGTTTATTAAGTGTTTGCCAATAAAAACAATTGTTGTAATATTATAAGCACGCAGTATTGTATTTGCTTTTTCAAACATTTTAGCCATTTGTTTTATATATTGTTATTTTGTATTATATATGTTTGAAGCATATTCTGCTTGTTATGTCTACTTAATTTTTTTAATTTTAATAATGATACTAATAGTTCTTGATTGTAAATAATTTTTGTGTAATGGTATTATTCATTATATAGAATTTGATGATTCTTGACAGTCTAACGAGTACTCTTTATAAAGGTGTAGCCCTAAAATACATGAAAGTACAAAAATTAATGTGTGATTGCAATGATTATCACGAATGCAATATAAATTTCTCAGCATTCATGTTTATTTACACAACCTCAAGTCTGTGATATCAAAATATCATACTGATCTGTGTATCTTGTTAAGACAATGATTTACTGCAAATAGCCTAGGAAGTAATATTGAAAACATAGTTAAAATTTGAATTGTAATAACTCAGAATGAAAATTATTTATATAAAAATTAGAAAAAAAAACTAACTGTAATATGTGCTTGAATAAAATATGCATCATTCTGAAGCCTTAAACGTATTATGAATGTAACTTGAGCATCAACTGACTGAACAAAATAACCATTATGCATTTTAGTAAATGAACATGAGTTTGTTGGTTGATTAAGCAAATTTCTCAAAATGACATTTATATACGTAGATCATTTAATTTGTGGAATGCCATTGCCAACAATTAACAGCTTTTTCTACCAAGTAATACATGATATGTAACAACACGACTTTTCAAGTGTGCAGAGCAGCATGTGAAAGTTGAAGCACACTGCAATATGGTCGCAAGTAACAGCAGAACAGTACACAATCTGTCGCTTTGGAAAGGTATTCATTTTGATGTGTGTAATTTTTTTGCAGACTATGGCTGATCTGGAAGCTGAGCAGTGGTTAATACATTACTGAATTCGGAAAGGCTTAAGTGGTGCACAGTCACAGAAATGGCTCAAGTATATGGAGAAAGTGCTTGGTTGCCCAGATGTTGGGTAGTTTTCAACAGAATTGTGACAGCCTGTGAAGCATTTGTGCTGATTTAAAATGACATTTTGTTTCAGACAATGTTTTCTACATACTTGAGTCATTTCTGTAACTATCCATCACTGAAGTGCAATATGTTTAAACTTGCAAACACTGCTCCATGCCCTTGAAGAGTCACTGTTGTCACATATCATGCATTAACTTATTCGAAAAGCTATTAACAGTTCACAAATTAAATGATCCACCCTGCTATAAATTTTCACACTATTTCACACAAATTCCTCACTGAATAAATACAATACTCAGGAACACATGCAGGAAAGGAGCAAATACAAAGTAAAGTAATAAATTTTGTTCAGCTGGAGAACAAAAGAACAGTGTTGTAGTTCATAACATATGCTTCTATTATTATTATTATACACTGCTGAGCACTAAAATTGTCCTATCTAGAAATCTGTGTATTGTGACCATATCGTACATGTCAACAAGGGAAATTAAGAGGAATAAATAATAATAAATTTTAATCTGGGCAAATTATATTTATTATCAAAATTAGTCCAACAAGTTGTGAAGTTTGATGATAATCAGTCTCGACTACATTATGCTGATCATAACTCATTCTAGCATGTTTCAGATATGCTTGAATGGTGACAAATTCTATGACTTAGAAGGCCAAAGCAGAATATCATCTTCAAGAAGATCCAACATAGTATATTCACGATAAAAGCTGTACAACAAGTTTGTCTAAAATTACTTATTCTCAAACATAAGGAGTGCAGATGCTCGTACAAGTTATTATTGCGTGTCACTCTAAACAGCTAAAATGCCTAAACAAGTTGATGTACCAGCAATGATTATTGATAAATATTACTATCTTGTCGATTAACCTAGTTTACTTTATGTGATTATAAGGTAGCATTTAGATTGATTGATAATTGTTTGGATCATATGTGATTGTAATATAGTAATTAGAATAATATTTTGTAAGAGCATCTGCACTCCTTATGTTTGAAAATAAGTAATTTTAGACAAACTTGTTGTACAGCTTTTATCGTGAATATACTAAGTTTTATCTTATAAGCTGTGTTGAACATTTATATAGGAAGATCATTTAATTTGTGGAATGCCATTGCCAACAATTAACAGCTTTTTCTACCAAGTAATGCATGATATGTAACAACACGACTTTTCAAGTGTGCAGAGCAGCATGTGCTATTTTTAAGACAAGAAGATCTAGTCAAGAAATGTTAGTAATATGGAGGCAAGCTTGTCTTGTTGGAAAATTACACATAATATTTAACAGAGGATGCTACTCACATAAGATTAGGCACAGTGCCATCAGTGAACATCAGAGGTATTCACTGATTTCACTGATTCATCTGATTTTCACTGATTCATCAGTGATCATCAGAGGTATTCACTGATTCAACAAGTATTAGTGTCATGATATAGGTACCATATGTTACAGTGGGTTGCACCCATGTAGCATATGGTCCTATATCATGACACTAATACTTGTACAGAATATCACATGAATGTAAGAGGGGTGGATTCTTTCTCCAGCATGCTGTCATATTTGCATGTAATCATCTTTGGATCTTAAATAAAAGAGGGATTTGTCACTGAATATTTCACAGCCTTTCCATACACCATTGAGCTCTCTATTGGCATCACAGCTAATGTCATCAGTAAAGTAGGCTTGAGTGACAGGCCACAGGATGCCAAGTAGGTAGCCAGTTCCCTTCAATCTCCAATTAATGGTTTGAAATGATCAAAATCAGTGTGCTGCTGACTGTCTATTCACTTCAGATCCTGAATAGCATCTTTGTGATTACTACTGTTGCTACTTTTGGCAACACATAACAACTGTTCTTGCATCTTGATCACCATGAGCCATGATTTGGTGTGTGGACCATCTTGTTACCTTACAAAAGTTCCCTAGTCAATTTCTTACAAAAACACTGTGTTGCATGTCTTCTAGCAAATACTCTTGGCATTGCATATTAGCTCTAGAAAGGATTCTGGATGCTTCAATTTTCATAAACTGTATAACAAGCACACACCTCCGTTGTATGAGCCTTAAAACAATTTCTCATAACTCTTATATTTCTGCACCATTTATTGATGTGAGGAATCTAATCAAAATCTTCAACTGAATCCATCCATCCCTTCTAAGTGAAGCAATTTCAGTACAAAATATTGTATATAATTTCTTTTTCTTTCAGTTTCTTGGCAGAATTAATATTTTAATAGCCCTCAAGCTTGAGTTCTAAGTTTACATGTAACTTCTATGCCTCCCTACTGTTGAATATCCTAATAGTTTTGCAGTATCAAAGTTATACTGTATATATATATCTGTGCTATTTGCTGTAATAGTAACTGAAATGAAAAACATGGGATTAACCTGATTGCAGGTATTCTGATTTTGGTCATGTTACTGTACACATTGGGTTTTTTTCCTGTTACAGACCGAACACTAATCTCTTTTAAAAAAAGTTTGTTTTGTGCTGAAAAATTAAAAATAATTATTGATTAACTAGTGCACACCCATTTTAAAATTATTAATTTGTTTTGTTTTTTAATGTGCATAAAAAAGAAAAAAAAATTGTCCCTTCCCCGCACAGTGCCTTTGCTGTGACTTATAAAAACTTCTGGCAGGTATGGTTTCCCCAAATATTCCCAATCCTGCATATTGCAATATGCTGATATGAAAATAGCAAAATCTGCTAACATAATATAATCATATTAACATTACACTGAATAGGAGTTAAAATTCCTTCTCATTGTAAGCATAACCTTGTTTAAAAAAGAATTTCATCATGCCACTATGGTGGACCTGTTCCTTCATAGTATCCCAAATGTATCAGTCATATTCCGCTGTGGTGAGCATACTGTTTAGATCCATCAGTAAACTGAAGATCAGAAAATCACAATCCATTTAATCTGAAAATATAAATATGTTTGTGCATATAATGTATATACAAAAAATGTGTGCCACCATCAAGGAAATTTTCTTGTACATATGTCCAAATTTATATATGGTTGATTGCATCATGAAGATATTTTTTGTGTGACACAACTGCAAACACAATTATTTAAATTTTTCTTCTAACCATTGATGCTGAGTCAATTTTCGATTGTTTCTGTTTTCATTCTCAATAAAAAATATCCTGAGAATTACAGTGAAATTACACTTGAATAAGACTAATTTGTTCCAGACCTCAGTTCATACTGTAGCATAAACAATAGAACACACATTTGAGCAATGCGAGCAAATAAATATTTTTAAAATGTTACATTTGTAAACAAAGGGACGTTATTGTAGGAAATTCTATGCCCAGTTGCATGACATAAAGTAAAATTTTTATGACAAGTTTTTTTTTTTAGCATACTATGCAATAGATAACATATAGTTCAGGCTTGCCCAACCCAAACTTACTGAAGAACCACTAAGAAAAAAAACTATATTCTTAAAGAGCCAGAAAGAAAATTCTCTGCTTAAAAATGAAAACGTTTCTAATGAATAAGAAATTGGGGGGAAACTATATTTTTAACCCTAAAAAAACTGATTTAAATCCAGACGCCAATCAATTTTTTTCATATGCACAGCCAAAAAAATTAACTTTAAAACTTTTTTGCGAAATAACTAATGAAAGGAATTGTGTGTGTGTGAGGGGGGGAGGTGAATTAACTTTTTGTTCACTCACTCCAAATTTATATCCGTACATCTTCGTTGTCAGTTATAAAATTAATTATTTTTGGTCATGAATATTTATGCTCCATATAGGAAACACTGTTTAATAAGAATAACTCTGATCAGTTTTGTAACAAAATGGTTTTATGATTGAACACACTTAAAATGCTGAGGTGAGGACATTAAAACAGTGAAGCTGTTGCAGCGCATGCTTGCTCTCACAAATTAAATTTATTTAGTGGCTGAGAGTCGTGAGAACCAAAATTTAGTTTTTGCTTTTTAGTATGGAGCTAATCTAAACAGGTGCTGTCCCGTGGCCAAGTGGTTAGCATGCTTGGCTCCTGATCTCAGGGACCTGGGTTCGAGCCCTGGGTAAGGCATGGATGTGTGTGTTGTTTTTCTGCTGAGGTCCTGCCATCCTCTCAGACCCTCTACTATGGCATATAAACTGACAGTCTCCTGTCAAACCTCTGTGGCAAGCAGCTGCTTGAGGGGGTATTTATTATTATTTATTTAATCTAAAAAATCTTAGGAATGCCTTTATTTTGCTTATGGATTCACAGGAAAGATATGACTGTTTCCTACCTTTTCTTGCCCTGTTGTCCTTGGCAGTCTGGCATTATGGAAACATTGGATGGAGGGCTGATATTTGTAAAACACTAAAAGGCTTTATACATTTCAGCATAACTATCATGTCCAATGCAATGGCACTTAAAAGAGGTGGTGAGGAGCATTACACAGCTGAGGAGATGGTACAAGTTTCATAGTTTCAGTGGCAGGCCATAGGTTCATGCAACCGATATCGGGAGTCAAATCGTAAATCAGCAAGTGTGTTCCAGCATGAAGCATCGGATATCCTAGTCAGAAAAAGAAGAGTAAAAAAAATATTTGATGTTAAGTGTCATGAGGTCTTTTTCCCACATTTTCCTCATTGGTCGCCCTCTGATCCTTTCCGCCTGCACCAGACGAGAGATATACTGTGTCATCTCTCAAGGCTCCATTCCCTCCACTTTAAGCAGGAGCTTCTCAGGAAGTTGCAAGACAGGCCAGACTCTGCCATGTCTGCCACTGACTTCTATGACCGAATCGTTCGTGCCAGCTCCACTACTGACAATATTCTCTTCCCTGACCTTACACCCTGGAGAAACAGTGATCTTATGATCAATGTCACTGTCCCTTCTCTAGGTCAAAAGAGCAACTCAGATCCAGTGGCCGTCAGACTTCTCTCCGTCTCCTGTGTCACTGCACAATATTAGAGATGTACTGGGGTCTACACTGATGGATCTGTGGACTGGGAAAGGTTACATGCTGCCTCTGCCCTTGCCATCCCCGATACAGGCATTGCCAGAGATTTCCGTCTCCAGCATCTCGTTTCCTCCACCTGTGCAGAACTTCATGCTATCCTTGAAGCTGTACTCTTCATCCTCAGCCTCGAGAGTGGCAACTTTGTCATCCTCTATGACTCAGAGTCAGCCTTGAATGTTCTCCAGAAGCGAGACAGCAAGAGCTGTAACCCCTTCCTCATCCAGATCATGGAGATGCTCCAATGACACTTCTTCCAGAATCTCAGTTCATTTCCAGTGGATCCCTTCCCATGTAGGGATACCTGGCAATGAGCTCGCTGATCACACCACAAAGGAGGCACTGGAGAGTCAGAGGTGTTTATCTAATTACCCTCTCTCTCTCTCAGCGACTGCAAGAGTTCTGTCTCACAACTGATGAGCCAATATCGTCTTGCCCAGTGGCAGAAGGACAACAGCTGTTCTTCAATCAGGTACCTGGTTGACCCTTCTCTCACTGCTCCTAATCTTGGTAATCTTCACAGATCTGAGGAGACTCTCCTTCATCATCTCCAAGCTGGTGTCATCTACAACAACTCTATGCTTCATACTCTCGACAGAGCTTACAGTCCAAACTGTAACACTGTAACAAACTGTAACAGAATGTGGGATACAGTCTCAGGTGTGCCACTTGCAGCACACCTGAGACTGTATCCCACATTCTGCTCAACTGCTCCTGCTACAATGCAAAAAGAGAAGCTTTGTTCTGGGAGCTTCATGCTATCAGAACTACCAACTACTCCATCACCTCCCTTCTTGGTAATCACCACAATGTGAAGCTGCAGCGAATGCACTTCCGACTAGATTCCACTGATTTCTTTCAGAACATTGGCCTCTTCTGCAAAGTCTAATGTTTTCTTTTTTTTCTTTCTCCTGATTGGTACTCTTATTACCTTGGAGAGATAGCTGACAGGCAGTTTCTTCTGCATCCGCTATCTCGCCCATCTGTTGTACTGGCGTAGGGAGCCCCTTATTGGAGGCTAATTTCACCAAAACTTACAGCACCTTGAACCTTGCACTGTTGAATGCTGGGATGAATGATAAAAATAATTTTAGTGTATTAAAATAGTTTTAAGGCAGAAAAGAGAGCATAAAACAAAAAATAGAGGTAGGTGCTTCACAATTACTTACAAAATCTCTTGTTTTTAAAAATAGTTTTTTGTTAATTTTCAGGAGATTTTCTTTTTCTTTTGATAATAGTTCAAATCAAACTTATGAGTTTAATAGATGGGTTGCTTCAGCACAGAATGATGTTAACAAACAAATCGGCAATATCATATAGCACTTATAAGAAATGGCAATCAGATAAGTTTAACAAATTTTTTATATCATAGTTTAATCAAATATGCATCAAATGGAAAAAGAAAGTATTATTTCCCTAGAATTAATGTATTTTTACAAGATATGTGTAAGAAAATTTTCAAATGGCAACTTTTTTTTAAAATCGAAGTTTAATGTGGTGTACTAAAAAACTGATAAAGACGACCTTGGTCTCTCATTTCAGATTCTGTCACTTGTATAAAGATGAGGACCCTGGAAGGATTAAGGAATCAAGAAAGTATCTTGATTGAAAAACGAAAATATTCATTTTTAAGATTTCTTAATCGATGATTTTTATGTTGATTTGAATTTTTCAATACTCTACTGAACCCTCATTTAACATCTAAACAGAAAATATTATTATTGGCCAATTTTACATTTCTATTCGTAAAAGTAGAAATTTGATTTTTGCATGTGGTTAATGTTCCAACAAAGAACACAGTTTTTCCAGTTTATGCCATTTTAGCAGTACTTTTTTACAAGTACTCAACGGATTTGATAACAAATCAGCATTTAGCGGGATAGGTTTTAACAGGATATTTACTGTATTTCTGATTTTCTAATTACAAAAATGGAAAATATAAAATTCACAGCATTTTGCTTCCAGAATGTTGTCTGTGTGGGATGTGAGACTAAACATTAAAATTTGGGATGGGTGGGCAACCTTAATATGAATGTAATTGTTTCCTTGTCTGAAATGGATCAAAAATTTTAAGGATATTCTGAATAAATTAGTCTTACTCCCATATATAGTGGCAAAATATATTTGGGGCTTTAATGTTAAACCCTATATCACAATTCCAGGTTTCCTTTGTAACCTCAAAATTAAGCTACACAAATCATTGAGGATAGATGAAACTAATACTGTGAGTGTAAGAAGGATGTGTAAGAATGCTATTGCTTTTTAGTTGGCCAGTTTTAAATATTTTCTATAATAGATTATTGTTCACAAAAACTGCCATTAATTTAATTATTCCTATTTTAAGAAAGATCATTTCAGTTCATGTAACAAATACAGTAGTATCAATCAACTTTCTGTTCCTGGTGAATTTATTTGCATAATTTCAACATATAAATAATTAAGCATTTGACTGATGGACAAGATGAAATTATGTGGATTTAGAAGTGGTAGGGGTTTCAAATATAAAAATTTTTATTCAACTAAGTTTGAGAAACTTTTAAAATTTCAAAAACTTTTAAATACTAGCTTTGCAAATTTCAAGGCAGCTTTTAGATCTATAAATAGATTGTGTGGATAATCATGAATTCTTTTGGAATAGTTAACACAATGATACTCTTTATAATAATCCTGTGAGACAGTGGTCAAGTCTACAATGACTGTTTCAGCATACAACTTGGTTAGACAAGGTTGCATTTTGTTAGTTTCTTTTCTAGTGTGACTTGATTATGTTGTGTAGAGTGGAAAAGGAGATACTAGGGCTTGAATTAGTTTAGGTATTAATTACAGTACTTTTGGTAGATAGAGACTGGGTCCTCAAAAGGTCTTTATATTTGAAAATACTTTATATTATCCTTGTAAAATATATTCTTGTAAAGTTTTTCCATTTATATATCCTTGTAAAATATGAATTCTCTCATTAATGCTATTGATGAGTCAGGGTAGTGGAGTAGGCTTGGCAATCAACAAGGAGAAAACTAAAGTAATCAGAATTGATCAGATGGATGATATTTCAGTTCTTTTTGAATGATGTTTTGCAGAATACCTACCAGTGTAGAAGATGTGTGACTAGAAATAAATAGAGAAATTAGAATGCTGCTGAAACTTTTTCAATTGGTGAAGAGTATGAAACATATATGTTAGTTAGTTAACATTATGAAAGCTCTCTATAATAACACTGAGTCGTGTGTGAGAGTTGGTAAGGCTTGTAGCAATTGGTTTAGCATTACTTCTGATGTTCGACAAGGGTGCATTTTGTCTCCTTTTCTCTTTAGCTTGGTTATTGATTACGTTATGCGAAATTCACTTCAAGGGAAAGATTTTGGCCTTAAATGGGCTGGAGATACGAAAATTTCTGATTTAGATTATGCTGATGATTTAGCCCTTTTGGCAAATGATGTTGATGAGATGAACTCTTTCATTCGAGCTGTTGATGAGACTGGTAGTAGAGTAGGTTTGGTTATAAACAGAGAGAAAACTAAAGTGATGAAAATTGGTCAGGCAGGCTGTGATTCAGTTAATCTGAATGGTTGCAGTCTTGAGCAGGTGTCACAGTTTAATTATCTTGGGAGCTATATAATAGATAATGGTGATGTGCTGCATGAGATTAACAGACGAATAGGGATTGCTGCCGGGACTTTTAAGAACCTATGGAGAGTGTGGAGAAATAGGCGTATACTCCTAAAGACTAAAATTAGACTGTATAATAGTTTGGTTCTTTCTAGGGTTAGTTACGGTAGTGAAACTTGGACACTTTGTAAACAAGATAACAGGAAACTAGATGCTTTTGATTCCAGATGCTTACACAATATCTTGGGCATTAGGTGGTTCAACTTTGTAACTAATGATGAGATTAGGCAAAGGAGTTTGCAACCTCCTTTAAGCAGCATATTGTGCAGAGAGAGACTCCGTTGGTTTGGCCATGTTGCCCGTATGAATAATTATAGATTGGCGAATAGGGTTATGAACAGTGCGCCTAAAGGCCTCAGAAAGAAGGGGAGACCTAGGATGCGGTGGGCAGACAATGTCAAACAGGACCTTGTTAGAATTGGTGTGCAGTGGCCAGATGCAGTAGATGTAGCTCAGGATAGACTTGCTTGGAGAACTAAATTGCACGGTCTGGTTGGACCTCCGTAGCCCATGGCTGCTTGAGGAGGAGGATGATGATGATGATGGAATAGATTAATAATTAAAGCTAGATATAATGATTTGGTCCTTTCTAAAGTTTACTATGTTAGTGAGTCTTGGACTCTGTAAGCAGTATTAAAAGAAGATTGATTCCAGATATTTACACACTATCTTGGGCAGGGCAGAACTTATACATAAGCTAACTAAGCTACAGCATAGGGCCTCAGAAATTTCAGTTTGAAGTTTACTGTCACGAAACTTCTTTTTATATTCAAATTAATCTTTTGTGCAAACACTGTTTATCTCAGCTTCACAGTTATTATTGTTTGGCAATGCAACTATAATGTTTTCACTCCATCAATTTCATATTTATTTTTTTAATATTCCCCCAATCAGAATAATAAATATAAAACTTATTTCACTTTCGAAATTTTGGGGCTTCTTAAATTAGTCATAGCTTAGGGACTCAGAAGGTCAAAGTCCAGCCCTGATCTTGGGTATTGGGTCATTTGATTTCTCAAATAGTGATAAAGTTAAAGGGGCCAGCATTTTATTTTTATGGGAAGATTGAATTGGTTTGGTTATGTTAAGTAGCATGCACATAAAGTTCCAATGGGTGGATGGGCATGACATGTTTGATGGCACTTTTTTTAAAGAACCAAATCCTGTAACGTACGTATTATTCAGAACTTCCAAGAGGGACATATACCCTTGGTCACAACACTGGCTGTGGTGTCTACATGAAGGCATGAGATTAACAGATATATGTGAACAGTATTCCTAAAGTCTGTTGCTGATGGATCTGCTAACAATGAGATAATCTGACAATATCAAAGAGGATCTTTATTGCAATTGGCCTTCAGCAGCTGAATGCAGCAGCTACTGCTTGAAATAAATTTTACACCTGCGTAACTTTTTGTTTCTGCAGAATTTGTGAAAGGCAGGTAATCTATAATTTTTGTAAAATTTTTGCACGTTAATAAATCATCAACATTTAGTAAACTAATACATAATTTGTTAAATTAATCTGTGCAGTGTATGATTTATTATTAATATATTTATAGTTTTACCAATTTGTACCTTTGGACTAGTGAAGATAACACCTTTATACTGATGAATATTCCATAATAGTATAATTTAACAAAATTTTCAAAAGATGAAAAAGTGTATTACACAATATAGATAAATATCACTTTGAAAGGCAATGAACTGTCCTTATCTATTCGTCATCAGCAGTTGTCACTACAGTATGCATCAAAATTGTGATCCCTGTTGGGCAGTCTCACTTGGGACTGCAATTTTAGTTGGAAAATGGGAAATGCCATCAACACCAGTTTTGATGGCATCGCCAAGTTGATAGCTGAGCCACTTCTACCATGGCTTACTGCTTTCCCTTCCTGCAATTTTTCTTTTTGCAGGATGGGGATCTGTGTATACCAGCAACACTTTGCCACCTATCATGCTAATCACCAAGATTTCTTGGTTGTCTTCAGATGGCTTGAAGTGGCCATAGTCTGCTGTTATGTCATCATTGCAGATCAGATTCCACCACAGTGTTCCATTTTCACTGCAAAGTTTCATGTTATCAGTCTTGCCTCGGACCATGTAGAAGCTAAGCACCATTGTCGGTGTATGCATTACACCCACCTGCTTAGCTTGCTGCAGGCATGAGGCCTCAGCCTCATCCTGTTCCTTCCAAGATCCACCAGAAGCTCCATTGTCTGGCAGCCACCTCAACCATCCTCTTCTGTTGAGTGTCAGGTCACATTGGCATCAGGGGTAATGATTACAGATGCTGCTGCTAAGTCAGTCACACTATTGTCCAGCTCTCCACTGCCAGTTCCATACTTGAACTTCCAGCAATGTTTCTTCACTAAGCTCCATCAAACATCTTGGTCAAAACAGATTGCTAAACAAACTCAGATTAAGCCTGTAATCAAATCACAACAATCATGTTTTCACAGGAATACAAGGAGGAAGTTGTACTTGCTTGACTCCACTTAGGTTATTATTTTATAACACAATCTTTTCTTTTACAAGGGGACATCAAACCTAAGTGCAAGTTTTGTGACACCATTTTAAATGTGAAACGTATTTTACTTGAATGTCTTTTTTTTTTAACTATCTAAACTTAGATAATTTTCTGTTGACTTTATTTTTTCAGTATTTAAAATTTCGAAATGCTAAATATATAAAATATCACCAATAAACACTGATGTATTTTATATAGACTATGATATAACAAATTTAATATTCTGATCGATGCCCAATACTCTCAGTTCATTTGGCTCAACATAGGTAATGCTTTTCATTCCATGCATTTATTGTAACAGATGATAATAAATATATCTACTCCTGTGTTATCCACATGGATGCTTAATAAATTGTCCATCTGTTAACTGCAAAAGAATATTGTAATCTAGATAATATTAATTATTTTTTTAATTCTATGTCAATAGGTAGTGTGTGTATTTACGATTGATTAATGTAATCAATTCTATTTTCTGTGTGAGTCCTTTACTCTTGAGCAGGGCAGTTTGTAGGGGGGGGGGGGTATGCCTTTCATAATGCTAGTAAAGGTAATGGAGGCCAAAAATTATTAAATGTGCATGTTTCACAAATTTTTCATGAAAATGTTTTTAAAACCTCAACCAAAGGGCAAAATGTTAAATTCCAATGGAAATCCCATCTCTTGTTTATCTTTTTCCAGCTCATTTGGGAATATAACTGGGAAACATAAACTGAAGCTTTCTTTTTATTCTTATTCTTCTATTCTTGCTTATCTTTTTATCTCCCTTTTCTCCCTCTTATCTTTTTCTGGCTCAGTTGCATCACCTGTCCCAACAATTCCTTTATTTTTTTCTAGATCTTGGCCTGCTCTTCAACACTTTTCTGGTTGATTAACAGTCTCTTTTACACTATTTTTAAAATTTTACATTTTTCAATTTTTAATTTTATTAAGACTGCTGTTACTGTTTGTACCTTTTAAAATACCAGGACCTTTTTATATTTTTGATTGAGTAAAGCATAAAACCTCTAAAATCTGCAAAATTGCAATATAATTTTTCACTAAGAACTTCTTGGCTTTTTGAATTTTTATTGCACAGAAATGAAAAAAAAAATGCTCTGTGCATATAAGGCTGTATCTATGAAGAGGGTCAAAGAAACATTACCCCTTTCCCCAAATTTAAAAAACCAAAAATGCAAAAAGAACAAACTTCAAAAATGGTTCGTAAAGTATTATTTTTCTTTTCCTTCAATAGTCATCCTTTTTCAACTCTGTGATAGTAAGAGAACTGTTGTAAATATCAATAATTTATCTCCCCTCATGCTGTATTTTTTCCTGTTCAACCCTTATCTGATTGATAAGCAACATAATTGCTCTTACTGTGATCAACATTTTGTTTTAATCAATGATATTAGAATGCACATTAGTCAGTGATGCTTATGTTATTTTTCATATGTTATGCACATTAGTTGATATTTATTGTTTGCTGTGTTGTATACACATTATATTAAATTGTTTGCTCATTACACCACATTACAGTTTTATTAAATTTACATTACACATCATTTTGCATAAACGTACAGATCTAAGCTCTATCAGAATATACTATTTTTAATCTTATTTAAGGATAACTTTAGTTTTTCTTTTTTTGTTGTTGACAGGAGGTGGTTTCCAGTGTAGTATTTGTGGAAAAATTTATACTCAGAGTGGAAGCTTGAATCGTCACAAAAGAAATCATACCGATCTTTCCTTTTTTTTCTGTACTTTATGTGGGTCAACTTTCAAGAGAAAGGATACCCTTAAACAGCATATGAAAGGTGTTCATGGTCATGCATAGTATTCATTAAACAATAATGAGTAAGTGTCTGATGAAACCATCAAGTGTGTAGACAAGTGTTTTAACCATTAATTAATTTTAAGCATTTTCTTTGAATTTTTACATTATAGTAAGTTTTTGTATTTACTTTTAATACTGTGGCTTAGTAATATTTAAACTGTTGATGTAAGATATGGTACATATAAAGAATTTTTTCATTTTGCTATTGTTATTCAACATTATAAACATACTCTTAATTACAAAGTTGAAAACTTGCATAGGAAGTTACATAATTGTATACTTTAAAACATTTTATTATAAATATCTTCAGTAAAAAAATAAAAACATTAAAACAGAAGCCAACAAAATAATTTTTATTTTAAAATTTATGTTTTAACTGTCAATACTGAAAATTTTAAACCAAGGAAACTATTTCACATCTGTCTTGATGTTTATATCATTATAAAATGTGGGTATTTAGATAAATTTGCTTATTTGCTATCTTTAGGTGGTGGTAATCAGTGTCGCATCTGTGGAAAAATATACACATTATCTAGCAACTTGAGCCGTCATTATAGAGTTCATCGCCAAGCAGCAGTATATCAATGTGGTGTATGTGGGATGACTTGTACAAGGTCAGATAACTTAAAGACACACATAAGAAAAGTTCACAGGCTTCCTTGATTGGTTCTGGTTAATTTTAAATATTGCACTAATGCTGTCATGAAAAGATGTTCATTCAATAAACAGAAACATTGGAAAAATTCCTGTCAATATTCTTGACTTTCTGAAACTGTTGTGCAAGCATGAATACAAGTGAAAAGAAAACCATTAAATTCTATTTTGTAGTTGAAAAATTGTATTTTAAGAAATTATTTGTCAGTTATCAAGATTAATAAAGTATTTTTTGTAAGAAGGAGAAAATGTTATTGATTTAAATACCACATATGGTGTATGCTAAAGTAGAAAAAAAATTTCTTAAAACTAAACATGTTGCCTTTGAAAGAATTCAGAAATGACCATACTTGCATCAACTTCCATTATACAGTAATTATGAGTATCTTATTCACTGCACAACCCATCAAACTGAAAGGCAATTTAATGTGTTATGCATCTATATTACTTCTGTGACATAGCTCCATAAAGATGAACTTTATTTTTCATTTTATTATTGCAATTTAAAAACTTTCCGAACTACCCAAACTTATAAAGATTTGACCAAACTTCATATTTTTTTGCATACAAATATAAACCTCAAGCAGCCATGGACTATGTAGTTCCAACTAGAATGTGCAACTTAGTCCTCCAAACATATCTATCCTGAGCTATAGCTGTTGCATTTGGCCACTAAAGGCTAATTCTAATAAGTTCCTGTTGATGCTTTCTGTTCACTGCATCCTAAAGTCTCACCATTTTTCTAAGGCTTTTAGGCACACTGTTCATAATGTTGACTCAATAATCTGTAGTTCTTCATGCAGGCAACACAGGAACCAATACAGTCTCTCTTTGTAAGATGCTGCTCAAAGATGGTAGCTGGTTCCTTCCTCTAAGCTCATTACTACTTATATAGTCAAACCACTAATGCCCAAGATACTTTTTAAATATCTAGAATTAAAAGCATCAAGTTTCCTGATGCCTTGCTTACAAAGAGTGTAAGCTTCATTACCACAATAAACTAGAAAACACCAAACTATTATATAGCCTAATTTTAGTCTTTAGATGTATATGCTATTTTCCTATAATCTCTACATATTCTTAAAAATCCCAGTAGCAAGTCCCTGTTCTTATGTTTATTTCATGTCACACAACCCCCAGTATCTGTCACAAAACTCCAAGGACAATTAACCCAAGCCCAGCCTGAAGAATGGTTTACATCCAGAGGCCAAGTTATTTTTTCATATGCTCAGCCAAAAAAAAAAATTAACTTTAGAACTTTTTTTTTGCAAATAACTAGTGAAAGGAATTATGACATGTTATGTGCAAATTAATGAGAATTTAATTTTCGATTTTCTGAAAATAAAATATTTAGCCAAAAAGACAATTTGTTTTATTTTAATGGGGCTTTTTTAGAGTCATCTAGTAAGAAAATGGATCTGGCAATACAAATAAAAATTTATTTAAAAAACTAATAGACAGAAATAATTATAATGCATATGAATAAAAAGGCTATCTATTCCTGAATAACAGAAAAATAAAGTTTTACTTGAAACAAGAAAATTACTCTTTTTATGTAACATTTCTTTTGTACCATATTTTGAGAAAAGTCCAGGCTTGTTGCCAAGTCAACTTTAGAATATTTTTAATAAATAACTAATCAATAAATGCCGTCCCATGGCCGAGTGGTTAGCGCGCTTGGCTACTGATCTAAGGGACCTGGGTTCGAACTCCGGGTAAGGTATGGATGTGTGTCGTTTTTCTGCTGAGGTCCTGCCATCCTCTCAGATCTACTTTAGCATATAAACTGCCAGGCTCCTGTCAGACCTCTGTGGAAAGTAGCTGCTTGAGGGGGTGTTTATTTTTTTTTAATCAATAAAAATAGGTCACATGTATCAAATTAAGTAGAATATAACTCTGAATTTTATTAATAAAATTAAACAAATGTAGAGATATTAATTTAATAAGACTTTTTATAGTGATATAGTGAAAAAATAGGTATATACTTCATAATTATTTCAAAAATCTTCCATTCTTTAAAATATCAGTTTTTTTGTTCATTTCTAGGAGATTTCCAAAACTTTAAGGAAAAATTGTTCATAGTAGTTCAAATCAAACTTGTGAGCTTAAATCAAAGGATTGCTTCAGCATAATGTTAAGAAACAAATTGGCAATACCATATGTCACTGGGGCAGGGGTGGCTCAGTCAGTAGCGCACCAGGCTCGTAATCTGTAATTCCCAGGTTCGAGTCCCAGCTGGGTCAGCATTGAGATTTATCTCCGCAAAATTCCCCGTCCTGCCCACGGTCAGTAGGGGACACCACTGGCCTTGGAAAGGCCGCCATCCGTCGGATGGGATGTTAAGCCATGGTCCCGTGTGCAGGAGACCATACCCTGCCCATGTTAAAGAACACACTGGATGGCCTTGACAGGAAGCTACCATCTGTCTCCAAACAGCTGTTCCAATGGGTTCCCTCCCCCAGCCTTTTCTGAGCCTTCAGGGTCTATGTGACCTGGTCATTTAGCCCATGGTGTGCAAAAACGTGCCGCTCAGAGATAAAATAACCCAACCCTGTTCAAAAGATCTTGTACATCCATACCCAGTCTCAGATTTATGGATGTACACTTGGTCCAGGGCCCTGTACTATTGCCATTAGAACTGAAATAATTATATCAGACATAGAATATGGCCTACCAGTCTCATTAACAGCTTTATTTGTCAAAAGGGCCAAATCATCAGCATAATCTACATCAGATATTTACATATGTCTAGACTAAAGCCTACTCTACCCCTTGCAGCGAATTCTACATAACATAATAACCAAAGAGAAAAGGAAACTAAATAATGCAGTCTTGTTGAACTCCAGTAATAATGCTAATCACTGCATGCTTACCAAATCACACACACAACTCATTGGTCATAGAGAGCCATTATTATGGTAACTAATTTATCAGGTATGCCATTGTTGTAATCAACAGAATCAAAAGCCTTTTTGAAATCTACAATGCTAGTAACCATTGGTTTTTGGAATCTGCTTGTTAAAATATTTTATCTCTATATATTATAGCAAATTTAATTCCTGTGGCGAAGTACTACTGATCTAAGGGACCTGAGTATGAGCCCCTGATAAGGCATGGATGTTTGTGCTGTTTCTCTGCTGAGGTTCTACCATCCTCACAGATCTGCTATTGTATATAAACCGACAGGCTCCCATCAGCCTCTGTGGCAAGCAGCTTCTTGAGGGGATATTTATATTTCAGCCATTTTAAGCACTGCCAAAGTAAATAGCGTAAAGTACATAAAAACTACTTCAAGAGGAGAAATTTATTATCTTTCGGGACACCATGTCATATACCATTACATGATGTAAGGGAGTCGATGGGACTAGCAAACAAAATAAGTTTGATACAAATGTCTACCCCATTGTAGCCATCTTATTCCAAGTTTAAAGTTTACCATGTGCAGCCCCAGCCATCCCGTTGCCGAGTAGTTAGCGTACTTGGCTACTGATCTAAAGGACCTGGGTTCGAGCCCAGGTAAGGCATGGATGTATGTGTCGTTTTTCTGCTGAGGTCCTGCCATCCTCTCAGCCTTCTACTATGGCATATAAACTGACAGGCTCCTGTCAGACCTCTGTGGCAAGCAGCTGCTTGAGGGGGTATTTATTTATTATTTTTTAAGTGCAGCCCTAGAAGAACATACACAATGCCAATTAAAGAAACTGATGCTACAAGTCAAAAGTTTATATTTCAAAATAATAATATGAGTAGTTTACAGACATATTTTACTAAGTAAAAAGATTAAAAAGATTAAAGACAATTTCTATCAAACTTACTTTTGCATTATTTCCATAACTTATGACATGTTTATACTCTATTGGGCTACTTTGTACAGATATCATGGTTTTGCACAAACTTCCATAATTAAAAAAATTATAACTCAAGAACCATGGAAATCCCAAGATAAAAATTCCCAGAGATGTTGGTAAATGTATCATCCCCTTTTTTTAAAAAAAATTTATTGAAGGTGGTGTGTTTTGTGTTTTCAAGATCAAACCTTTTGATCAATGTTCTTCAAAATTTAATTTTCTGTTAAATATGCATGTAATATTTTTGTTTCAAGACTTTTGCAAAGAGACCAATTATATTATTTTCGTATGACAAGAATGAGAGTTATAAGTGTTTAAACAAAGGTCAGTAGTACAAATTTGGAAGTTTTTAGTACTTGAATGTTATATCCTAAATACTAGTGAACAGAAAAAAATAATGTAGCTTTTTCTCTTTACTTATGAGTACCACGATTATATTAAATGTCATTGAAATCAAAGAAGACAAGGTCCAGGGTTGTGCTAATTTAACAATGACCTTATTATCTCCTTTGAAACAGTAGAATGACAAGATTTATTCACTGATTATCACAATCATAAAAAAAGTATAACATCTGAACAAAAGAGCAGAGATGCAAAATATATTAACAACTCACTATGCAAATAATAAATGACAATTATCGTAGTTCCAGATTAAATGCAAATCCATCGATTAAATAATAAACCTAGTTTCAAGTTTATGACTGAAGTTGTTAGGAATTAGTTGTGTGCAGATATATTAGTTCACATATAGTATGCAGTATCATGTGGATTATACACTAAAGAACCAAAACATTATGACCAGTGTATCTTTATGCAAATCGAAGCAAATGCAGGTAAATGACAGTGCATGTGAAGGTCATGAAACAGTATAACACCTGATACTGAGTTCTGTTAATCAATGTTATTCTTGTTCTTCAGATGGGAAAGGCAGTTAAGTGAATTTGATAATGGCCACATGACTGGGTCAGAGCATCTACAAGATGGCAAGGCTTGTGGGGTGCTCATGGTCAATCATGGTTAGTACTTTCAAAAAGTGGTCCGAGGAGGGAAAAACCACAAACCGCTGGCAAAGTGTGGGCTGACCATGGCTCATCAATGCTAGAGGTGAGGAAAGCTATCCCATATGGTACAAGCCAACAAAAGGAATACTGTGGTGCAACTCACCTGAAATTTGAATGCTGGTGACAGGAGCAATGTATCGCAACATACAGTACATCAAACCCTGTTGAAAATGGAACTGTGTAGCCACAGGCTGCTCCAAGTGCCCATGCTAACCTCAATTCACCGTTGAAAGTGTCTATAATGGGCACACAAGCAACAAAACTGGATCTTGAATGATTGGAAGAAGGTCATCTGGTCCAATGAATCTCATTTCCTGTTGAACCATGTGGATGGCCAGGTATGTGTGTATCATTTACCTGGGGAAGTGTTGGCACCAGGATGCACCGTGGGACAAAAACAAGCCAGTGAAGGAAGTGTAATGCTTTGGGCAATGTTCTGCTGAGAAACCCTAGGTCCAGGCATTCATGTGCAGAAAACTATGATGTCTACCACCTACCTAAACATCATTGCAGACCAGGTATATCCTTTCATGGCAATGGTATTCCCTCTAGTAGTGCCTTCTTTCAGCAGGATAATGCACATGCCAAACTGCCCGGATTGTTCGAGAATGGTTCGCAGAACATGAGGAAGACTTCCAAGTATTGCCCTGGCCTCCAAATTCCCCAGATATCAATCCAATTGAGCATCTGTGGTTTGTGTTGGAACAGCATATCTGATCTGCAGTGACTCAACCACATAACTTACAAGAGTTAAAGGATCTGCTGGTAATGTGTTGGTAACAGACACCATAAGACACCTTTAGAAATCTTGTAGTGTCCATGCCTCGCTGGGTAATAACTGTTTTGGCAGCATGTGGAGGACTGACATCATATCAGGTAGGTGGTTATAATGTTTTGGCTCTTCAGTACATAATATCCTGATGGAGTTAGCTTTGGTTACTTTTTTTTCATATAGTGTCTTCTCACTGCATATAAATACCACTACTGTACACAAAAATGAAACCAAATCTACATAATAAATACATAATGAATAACATCAAATTAATTTCTAAAATAACTAATGGCATATGAAATAAATGCAATGCCATATATATCATCTTTTTCTCAAGCAGCCATGTCAGTCATCTGTAAAGAAAATAATACAGTGTAAACTTGAATCCACAAATATCTCAGAATAAATTATTACTACTGGGGTGTTTGGATTTTGTTTTTTTCACTTCATGAATGATTTGAACTTTTATAGTCATCAATTTATTCATTTTAGCATAATCAATAAGAAATTTTGAAACAATTTTATAAAGAAACACTGGTGATGGAGTAACAAATGGTACACACAAAGTACAACCAACTTGGTCAAAAAGCAGAGCAATATGACTTCAGTGCACATTCAACATGTGACATAACTTGCCAAAATTTATAGTACTGCAGTAATGATTTCAAGCAGAGAGAAAATGATTGTCGTATTACGGTAAAAAAAATTATTCTAAATGCAGATTTTTACTAAATTGAAATTCATGAAATCCAAAAAAAATACATAATTTATTTTGGGCTGGGACAAAAGAATCACTAAATATGGAATTTTACTGTACATATACATTTCAGTGGAGGGAACATATATAAACTGTGTCTCCCACTAAGATTAATTTTATCCCCCTGCAAACAACCTACCTACACCCCATCATAATAAAAAAACTCATTTCCCACAAAAAAATCCAAGCTAAATTAACTATAGACCAATCTAGGCACTAAAAAACTTTAGCCTTCATTTTTAAAAAAATATTTTTAATTTCCTCAGCTATATATATCAAACAGTATAATTATTAAAACTTTATTCTATTAATTTTAATTCTAATTAAGAATTCTATTCTGTAAGAAACGATAGCTATATATATATATCATCATATTAAATGTAGATAGTAATTGTCAAATCCGTATGTAAAATAATTTAAAGGTACATTTGACCTCTTTTAAAGTGGTCACTTGAGGGTCAAGGCCTAGTTCTATGATAGTTATGCCCCTGCTGTGGCCACATGCTCAGAAAAGCCATACCCTATGTATGTATGGCAGGTACGTACTATTGTGTTCTGCAGAACACAGGTTGCCTTGATTCAATACTTCCATCTGTCTCCTAAAAACTATCCAGTGGTTCTCCTTCCTCTACCTAGCTCTGAATCCTTGAGGCCATTTAGCTCATTGTACACAAAAGTGTTATTCATGAGAAAAACAATCCAGCTTGACTACTTTGATTACTTAAATCTAAAAATTGACTACTGAGTAAATCTGGCAGCCAAGTAAAATTTCCACTAACAAGGGCTATGAAAAGATTTGATTGACAGAAACATCACTTGGCTTTTCATGTCAACTGGAGAACATATCCACATTCTTAAGTTCATCTCAATCTCATATTCATATCATATAGAGATCAAATCAGCTACTTCTTAATATATAACAAGCTGCATTTTATCTTTTAAAAACCAGAGAATGGAACACCATGACCCAATGCAAAACTATTCCACTGATGTAGCATTTTTGCTTATTATAAGCAAAACATAATTACTTATATTGTGGTTTTAGAATTTATGTGTTACATACTTTTGATTCCAAAACATAAATTTGACTGTGTAAAATAAATCTCTAATTATTAATTTAATGCTTTTTCAGTGATAAGTTATTTCCAACACACTATTCGGTGTAATATTTTAGCCATTAGTTAACTTTTGTATAAATCTTAATTAAATTCTTGAAAAATAGCTTTTGAAACATTATTTTCCATTTCTCTTAACTGCATACATATTTTAATTGGCAGTTAAATATAATGAAAGAATTATGCCTAATCAAGCTTTTTGGGGGGGGAGGGATTTTTTTTATTTTTAAAGATGGATAATACCAAAGAATTATATTGTGTATAGTTTTTGTATTATGTAAGCTAAATATTATGATCAGGTGGAACTTAAGACCACATGCTGGTTTAAATATATCAAAATGAGGGTAGTGATATATTTATGCACATAAAAAGAAAGTTCATAAAATGCTATTTATGTAGATGTCGGACAGTGCATTTAATAGTGTTCTAAACCACTAGAGCCCCCCTTTTCCCTCCCCAAAAAAAATCACCAGGCTGAATCTATATGGCGGCTCATCGGCGTAGTAGTAGTAGTGTAGCACAGTTTCTTTGATCATTACTGAATACCAATTATTGGAAGATATTCAGTTGTGAATTTTTTAACAACTCTAAGAATAGTCACAGGTTGTTTAAATTCCCTGATTTCATTTCAAGAGAAAAAAATGGGAATATAAAATTCAATGGAAAACGTTAGTTAGGATTACTGTTGTGTGACATTATACTTGTGGCTATCTCTGTATATTAATGTTAATTTATGTAATATATCGATTAATAACTACTAATGGCTACATGAAGGTTGATAGTTATTATTTATGATTCAGTTTAATTTTATTAATATGAAATATGTGTGTGACAAACTATGATCATGACTGCTGTAAATCATTGTTTTCTTGTGAGCGCAAACCAAGATCTGAGACAACCGGTGGGCGCTAACTCCGATCATTTGCCTGGGAAAGGGAGTCATTTTGAATTCATTTATATTTAGAATTGTACAGTTAACTACATGTATAACAGAACATGGGCATATGAAAAACTTATATATAGGAGGAAAATATTGCACAAACAATATATATAATTCCATAAATATGTAAGTCTAATTAGAAAACACTTCACAAACTGAAGCCTTCTATGCAAAGTGTCAATTTTTATATTTTTTTGGAGTGACAAGTTTCTTGTGTTTTCTTTTTAATTATTCTCTTATAAAATGCTTACTCCCTCACTTTATTGCCTTATTAATTATGCGATCAGTAGTATAATTTAATTATTAGCGAATAAGTTGCATTTTGATAATATAAGGACCAGGGATTTAGCACATGGCCAGCCTTAGCGACAGCTGGTAGTCACAGATCTGGGTATGCACTGCACAGGAAGCAGTAGCTTACTCCAGTCATGACTGAAGTTTGCCGCATGAGCATTTTATGATATTAAACTCAACTGTGCAACCATCATTAATTGATTACTAATCAATATATCACATAGATTAACATTAAAATACAGAGGGAATAACCACAAGTATAGTTATATCACAAGACAAGTAAAGCTTAATGCACATTTTCTGTCAAATTTTATCCTCTCGTTTTTTCCTTCACATTAAATCATCAAGGAATTTAAACACTGCATAATTGTTCCTTTAAAACATTTCATACTGAATATCCTCCAATAACTGGTATTTAATAATGACAGAAAAAAACTGTGCACATGATGACTGCATTGACAACACTAAATCACATGACCAGTGAAGACAAATATGATGGATAAGTCGGGAGCCTATACTAGTCTTGTAACTACAGTGTCACAAATTATGGTCCTTACTGTCCAGCATTGAGGTTTAACTTTATTCACCAACATTGACTTCAATGAATAAGACACTACTTGGAACACCATTATCAGTCATGAGACATAAGAGTATGGACATATATGAAGGAGAGCGAGGGAACACTTTTTGAAATATGCTGAATGGTTATAATAAAAAAATTACATCTTGTGATATCTGTCCAATGATATTCGCTTCCTCAACCTATTCATTTGGACACTGAGAAGAAAAATAATATTTTGGCAGTAAAATAACCTATATAGTTCCTAAAATTCAAGGCAGTTATAATACAAATCATAGTTCATGGATGGAGCATATTTATATATAAAAATATTAATCGATACAGATTATATGAATTATGCAAATTGTTAAAAATGCATAATTTACAATAAAAACTATTCAAATTATGTTCTGTGACATAATTTACCATTTTTAATGATTTTTACCTGTTGGTACAGATATATCCTTTGTCCAGATTATCTTTGATGTATATATATATATTGAAATGTACCCAACTGTTGAGTGTGTGTTGCTATGCTACAATTTTTTATATTTTTCTATATCACTGAATTATTCTCTTCAGATTTATTTTATTTATTTATATGAGTTTAAACTGTTCTGTCAAATAATGTGCAATTTTTGATGTTTTTATATATCAGTTTGGATATATTTATTGTACTACAGCATCTTTGATATGCATTTTTTGAATTGCGTATCTTGTTTTAATGTAATGTTGTTGTTTTTTCTATATTATTGAATTGTTCTCTTTTTTCTATTCTGTATATTTAATATAATCTTATTATTTATGGTCTGATTTAGTACACAATAATCTTAATTACTTGTGCCATAAAACTCCAAAAATCTGACTTATCAGCCAACATTGTATGGGCAAATGTTGTGACCCTAATTTTTTCTTTGTGTGTGTGTATATATATATAAAACTACTAAGAGGGGAGGAAAAAAGGCTTTCTGTTCTTCCATTTTTGTTATTATTTACTTGTAAAATAGTGTGTATTGTTTGTACTTCAAGTCATACTTTCAGAAGAAATGCATCAACAATTCATGCTTTCAGTAAACAAACAGTTATAACCAGAACAGATCCTAACAGTAATCAGTTTTAAAATATACACAACTGTAAACACTTATAATTTTTTCACAGAAGAAAAATTAATATGATAAATATCATATATCTTTATATATGGCAAAGAACTTAACTAAATTGTTGTAATGCTATATAATAGTGTATTTAACTTATTTTTTTCTTGCCAATGGTAATAACAAATATTCTAAAAAAAATTTAAAGTGTATAATTTAGTAAAAGTAATTCAGATTTCAACAGAAAAGTTATGAAGTGAATTAGTTTAGCCCAAAACATCCACTCATTCTGGATGTGTAAAAAATTATAAATAACCAGTAAGGGTTATTATGTATGCTCATATGTATATAAGCAGTAAACTGTATTCTATTTTCCCTGGATTTTTTACGTGGGAAATGTAAAACCTACCTAATGACATGACATGCAAAAGACAACTCTTTTTCAAAATGAAAGCATTTGTAAATAAATAAAGCTAATAATAAAACTAGCTAATTAACATTAACTATGTACGACTATATTTCTTTGTTTCTCACCCAACCAACTTGATAGCAGTGGTCAACATATAAATACACAAATTTCAATCGATTGTAATAATAAATTTGAGTGATGTTTGCATCTGAACTGTGAATATACATATATTAATTTACAATAGAAATTTAATATATTAATTTACAATAAAAATTTCTTGTGGAATCAACCTTAACAAAATTAGTAAATGTTAGGACTCTACTTAGTAAGTTCAATTAATCAAGCATTTTACTGTTTAAAATTATCTGCCAATTAATTGACCAGTAAAAATTAACATTAAATTTCATGCTGAAAATGGAAAATTAAATTAACAACAGTATGTGTATATGAAAAAATTATATTTATATATAATAAAATATAAATAAATACCCCCTCAAGCAGCTGTTTGCCATATACTGTACACACACACAATATGTGATAGCCACAAACAAGCAATGAAGAAACACCCTAGGTAATGAGGAATGAAAAGTTCCATTTTAATTTTTTTTTTCAAATATTAAGTCTCTTTTGCTGTTTTTCTGCTGAGGTCTCACCTACTCCAAATATCTTCTCTATAGTTTGTTAAATTGACAGGATTTTTTAGACCCTGTGGCAAGCAGCTGTTTAAAGGGAGGAGAGGGAAGTAAAAGAATTCATAAATGCAACTTTTTTTCATTTCCATGTAACATGTTTCAGAGTGGTCTCTATGCTATAAAAACAGGCAATTTATTTTTGGGTGAACATAACACATTACGTTTTTTCTGTTCAAAGCATGCTAATTGAAAACCTCATTTATTTGAACTACTGAGTGGTGATTGTACAATTCTTATATAAATGCCACAATTGTAGATTCTCAAATCAAGACTATTAATTGTATTTCCTGAAAAGAAGAAAAAAACTTGCAGGAACATAATAATGATGTGTTTGAAATGACCTTACTCTGCAAATAAAAAACTTTTAAAATAATTCTGTCCTCTGTAACCTGTAGTGAACCAGAATTGGACTGGGCATCAATGTAGACATAGATTAGCTAACTGATCTATGTCTGTATTCTATTTCCCCTGGATTTTTTACATGTGAAATGTAAAACCTACCTGATGACATGACGTGCAAAATACAACTCTTTTTCAAATGAAAACATAAAAAAAAACTGGAAGGAAAAATGGCTTAGTAGAAAACTCATTCACTTAAACTGCCTCACATTGCTAATTTTCATGAAGTAAACAAACACTTAGACTTCAGTGCCAAAGGAATGAGTTTTTCTTAGCTGTAATAATTGTTAATTAACTCTACACATTGCAGGAATCAACAACTGCAAACTTATTGAAATTAGCAAAATTATTCTGTGTGTTTATGAAATCTTGGTTAAAAAAATAAAGGAAGATTATATTATTTGATTAAAGTCAGCAAACTAAATAGTGGCTCTCCAGATTTATACATTTTGGATTCTAACAAATCTTTTAGGTGCTGTTAAAGATGATTCTTTCAACTGTATGTTACATCCAATTAATATACCTTATTTAGTTAGTTATTATTTGTTAGAGCTCTTATCAGTGCATGTTTTGGAGCTGGTTATTGAATTATTTCATTACAGTTTACTGATGAAAATTTTTATTTGAAGTGTAACCTTAGTAATGTTATTAGCTATTATAATTATGTTTACAAAATAATTTTTTATATGAGACTTTGATGTTTTTAAATATTTTTATGTTTAATATATACACACACACCAGCCACTGAATTAGAAACCTTTATGCAGATGTATGTAAATGTCACTTGTGCAGCGTATATGCAAAATATGTGATCACGTGCATCACCACATGATCTAGGCAACTACATCTGCTGCTCGTAAGTAATTATCAATAGTGTTGATCACAATGGGAAAAACAAAGGATCTTTCAGGGTTCGATAAAGGGTTTATTATGGGTGCCCATCTGGGTGGAACGATAATTTTAAAAACAGCACAGATGACGGTTTCTCAAAAGGTGAGATATCTTGGGTTTTATCAGTGAAATCAGTGAAAAAATAACCCACATTACTTGTCTAAGATGCTTAAGTGTGGTGCAACATCAATCTATCAGGAACGAGATCACTGTCATCTGAGAAAGCTTGTACAGAGAAACAGGATTTCCTGCGTGCAGCAATTGACCGAAGCATTCAATGAAGTCTGTTCCAGACCCATATCTCAGCGAACTATGAGCAGGGAATTGAAGAGGATTGGAAACCACTGATTTCTGCGAACTGGAAAATTCATCTGCAGTGGTGTCAGGTGCACCATGACTGGACACTGGAAGTGGAAAAAAGTCATGTGGTCCTACTGTAGGCAGAGAGTTTGGTGGGAGCCCCATGAAGCAATGGACCCAGCTTGCCTTGTAAACACAACTCAAGGTTCTGGAGGCAGTGTCATGGTGTGGAGCACGTTCTATTGGTACAGAACGGATCCTCTTATATTGCTGGAAGGTTGTGTTTTCGGGTTGGGTTGTTTTACCTCTGAGCGGCACTTTTTTGCACACCATGGGCTAAATGGCCAGGTCACATGGACCCCAAAGTCTCAGAGAAGGTTGGGGGAGGGGACCCACTGGAACAGCTGTTGGGAGACAGATGGTAGCCCCCCGTCAAGGCCATTCAGCATGTTCTTTAACGTGCACAGGGTATGTCTCTCCCGCACATGGGGCCACGGCTTAACGTCCCATCCGATGGATGGCGGCCTTTCCAAGCCCATCGGTGTCCCCTACTGACCGTGGGCAGGGCAGGGAATTTTGCGGAGATAAATCTCAACGCTGACCCAGCTGGGATTCGAACCTGGGAACTACAGATTACGAGCCTGGTGTGCTACCAACTGAGCCACCCCCGCCCCGGAAGGTCGGGTGTCCCTCATTGATTATCTGAACATTGTTGCCAATCAAGTCCATCCTGCAATGTTGACTTTTTATCCAGCAGGTGATGGTGTTTCATGGACAACAATGCTACTTCCATCACACAAGATGTTTTCAGCAGTGGTTCAGCGAGCATGACAGCAAATTTCACCATCTTCCCTGGCCACCACAAAGCCCAGATCTGAATTCCATTGAGAATGTATGGACATGTTAGAAAAACAGATCCAGGAGCACAGTCCTCTTCCGTCAAATCTGAGCCAGTTAAAGGACTGTCTGACAAACACCTGGTATGCTGGAGATGTAAAGGCACTCCAACATCTTGTGGAATCTATGCCAAACCGCATACTTGCTGTAATTCAGGCTAAAGGAGGTCCAACTCAGTATTGAATAAAGGTTTCTAATTCAGTTGATGGTGTGTGTAGTTGACCATGCTTAAATTTATAGTGGGACACTTTTTGAGCATTCCCCTTTGCTATTGTTTTCCTGAATTCATATTTTTTAGGCATTGCTGAAACATTTTAACACTTATGTAAATTCCAGTAAAGGTTTGAATTTTTTGACAGTGTTTGTAATTTTATATCCCCAAAGACCATGGAATTGAAACATAAAGTACAAAGGTGTCAACATCTACTATTAAAGATCCCACAGACACCAGTTTTTCTTTCAGGTTGAACTGAACAGTTTGGTCTGAAGTCCAATTATACCACATATGGCTCAGTTTGCTTCTGCCTTTATTGTGAATGGTTTAAGTTGATGAATTGTTAATGCTATGCTGCTACCATAATTTGGGCAACTGGCTGAAAAAGCAATCAAAATTTAGCAAGTAGACCAAGGGAATGACTGTTAAGAGGAATTCTTGTGTTAATTTATTAAAGAAATTAAAATTTTATCCGAAAGACTGGCATAATTATCTATGGTTTTGCCATTAATTAAAAAGAATAACAACCTATAAACTCCTCATGGAAGCTCAAATCAACACTAAAGGTTTTGGGAATGGGAGGATATTATGAGAACATTAAGTTTTCAGCTATTGTTTCTACACAATCACTGCGACAAATTATACTGAAAAAAACAGTTTTGGAGAAAATAATTAAATTAATTCTTTTTTTGGCAATTTTTCAAGAAGAAAAAAAAAAGCTTCTTTTTCTCTTATGATAACACTTTGGTTTTATTTTTCATGCTCATCCATTCCTATGAAATGGTTCAATGAATTTAAGCAAGAAATCTTTCAAATATTTGGTCATCTTCACAAAAATGAATGATAACAACACAAGACTAATGTTTACATTATGAAGATGTCTGTGGGTTGAAAGTTGCCTTCAGTTAACAGCCAGTTCAGTTAACCTTCGCCCTCTCTGAAAGTTCTTTGGACTGATATTTTGGCCTGAATAGTTCATCCAATTTCCACACACATGTACAATAAACCAGATCAGTCTTGGCTGTTCAGTTCAATCTGCAGGCAAAACTGACTGTCTGTGAGCCCTTGTCACTTTTTCTTTTGACCTAAATCAGTTGGCAAACTAAAGATTACTGTTAACAATATGAAGCTGACCCACAAAAACTCTGATTCGTCACAAAAATTCAAACTATTTATGCCCATAGGACAGACGAAAGCTAAGTCCTTTTTGATGGTGCAGCGGTATTTCAATTCATGGTTATTACTGTGTCTTATGAGATTCCTTAATTGTTACATCAATGAAATTCTGATTTAATGAATCTTAGAATGGCTTTACTTATAGTAAATTTAAGTTTTTACTAAATGGGAGTTATGATAAAATAACTTAAAATTCTCTGTCATTGAGCAATAAAATTCTAAAGCTTATCCTTCAAACTGGTTCGGCCTAAACAAGCTAACTACTGCCACTGCCGAGCTGGCAATACAACACAGCAGCCATAGACTGGGAGCATGATGCCAGACTACTAGCACATGCATCCCCTTACTACAGAACCATAGACCACGAGGCTATTGAAATAATGATCCACTCATCTCACCTGCAACCAAGACACTGGAATCACCTTCACAGCATGTGGAAAGAAGCTCTTAACAGCCCTAACATCACCACATAGTGTCACATCACTGAAGATGGAGTGCGTCCTTGCTCTGAAAAGCTTCTGAGTTTTCTCCTAAAAACATTTAACATGCAAATAGTTTGAAGGATAAACTTTCAAAAATTTTAAGTTATTTTAATTAATTTCTGAGCAAGAAGGTCTTTTAATTGTGGAAGTTATGAAAATATATCAATATTTGGTTTTATTTTCCAATTTTTTATTTAACAAACTGGGGTTGTATACTCTCTGTTATAAAAATTATTACAGGGTGAATAAAATGGTCTCACTAGCATAGGTTTGACATCACTGGCTTAGAATAATATTAGTTTGGTTATTGTATATTTTTTCCTCTTTAAGTTTATCTGGCAATGTCAGAATGTTTTTCCACTGCATGAACTATACCACTTCAATTGTTATAGTGTCTGCTGAATGCAAAATCTAATATAATCTTACCGTATTTTAACTTAATTAGCTCCATGTTGTGTCATTTCATCTGTTCTTATTTTAGTATTTGCATTGGTTTTTCCATACTAAATAATCTTTTACTTGTATTCTTTAGCTTTTAATAAATGTTTATTCTTGGATGTAAGGGTTCACTTTTTTTCTAAGTTCACATACCATTTTTATACTGCTCATATCTCAACAAGTTACTTTATCCATTACCTTATAATCATAGGGCAAGGTTTTTGTCCATATGTCTGGAAAATAAATATGCTGTCCTTTTTATAGAGGTTGGACACAAAAATGACCATGAGTGGCCTTAGCCATTTGTAAACAATGCCACTATGTGCATCTTACACATCCACTTGCAGTGGCCCTGCTTATAAGCTCACAACTATTTTAGTAATCCTCTGTAATTGTTTTAAATAGTGTTTTGATTAGTTAATGCAATTTTCCTGGAAAAAAGATATATGAAAAAAAAATATCTCCAATCAAATAAAACTTTCATTTTATAAACATCAATACCAATAATGTGTGCATCAGTTCTATAGTCAGTAAATAAGTAACCAAGTATATATATATATATCAGGTCATGTAAACAGTTCCAGCATTTTCACACTATCATAAATAAACACAATTGGTGTTGACAGAGAAGCTTCTTTATTCGTCAAAATAATCACCAGCACATGCAACCACCTTACCCCAACATAGCTCAAGGTCAAAAATACCCTTCTGACAGAATTGAGTATTCTTATGAGTGAAAATGTCCTGCAGCTCCCTTTCAAGACATCCTTGTTATAGAACTGTCTTTGTCACATATGATTGTCCATCACATGGAATAGGTGGTAGTCTATTGGTGAAATATTAGGGGGATATGGCAGAACTTCCTGTACAAGTTCAGCGATTGTGTTAGGGTTACTCATTTGTCCAACTTTCTTACCTTTCCTAATTGGTGTAGGTGGTTCCACACAGTCTTGGCACAGGTATGAAGCTTGTTGGCCATGTCCTCACACATTTGACCAGAGTCAGCCTTGAGCACTACTTGCAAGAGCCATTGTCCGAAACAATGGGTCATCTGGATCTTGGGGCATCCTCCAGGGTGTCATCACCTTCATGAAACTGAATCATGCCTGTGCCATACAAATTGCTACACTATTCTCTCCATATGTTTTGCATATGTTATGGGCTGCCTAGACCATGATATTCCCAAGTTTAAATTTCTACAGTAGTACATGCTAAATTTTGATCTGCAAACTCGCCATTACTGCATCAACACTTTAACATAATTTGAGAAGCACCTCACACTGTTCAACAACGAACGCATTATCTGTTATCTTGTATCTGCCCCCTAATGGACCTGTTTCACAGCACATAGTGCTGCATTATGATTGGACTGCACAAAGTGCAACTAATATGCAAAGCATGATGTAATGTATATAATGTAGAGGCTTTATTTCAATATCAGTGTACAGATTTTATGTTGTTCTGATTTTAAAATCAACAGTATAAAAATTGTGGATTACATCTTGATTTTCATAATAAATTTAACAGTATCTGCAGAACGTATAAAATTCAAATACTAGTATAATTGTAATTTGTACAGAATATTTTTAAAATAAAATTTAAAAAAACTTCTTTTTTTATGGGGTCCAACCTGTCAAGTGCAGCAAGAATGAAATTCAAGTCTGTCACAGTTCTCATTGTATATTAACTAGTATATTCACATGGAACTTCGTAAAAGAAAACACATATCTTTTAACATAATTAGTATGGAATTTAATAAGAAAGCAGTTAGTTTACTAATCTTTAAGCAGTTGTTTTCTGAATGATATAACCTGTTTATATTTGTTGTAATCAATAACATTACTAAATCAAGGTTGCTTTTATATATTGATTACTAAGCATTGTTTTTCATATCTTGTGCCAATGTTTTCACGATATATATAAGATATTTTAAAATTGTTGTCATTTATTACTAAATAACTGGAATGCCATAAACTCATATATTAATTACCTGATAACTCAAGGTATAAATATATATTATTAGCAATAATTATTTAATACTGTGAAGTTTTTTAAGAAGTTAACTACATCTCAATATTGTTTTTATGTAGGAAGGAGTTACCAGTGTAATGTTTGTGGGAAAGCTTACACACTGGCGAATAACTTAAGTCGTCATTATCGAATTCATCAAACTGCAAAACCTTACCAGTGTTATATATGTGGTATGACTTGTACTCGATCTGACACCTTGAAGAAGCACCTGAGGAAACGACATGGAATACTTTAATTCAGTTGGACATATAGTTTGTTTCTTGTTTGTGCTGCACAAACCAAGACATATTTCTGTTCAAATTTCCAATAAAGTATTTTTGGCATATTCATATATCTGATGAACTTTCAACTATACAGCAATTAAAATTCTTTGGAAAACCTATTAAGTTGCAAATTAAATTTGAATTTAAAAGATCTTTTCAGTCACAATCTTAAATTGTGGGATTAAAATAAGTTTTCAAGTATGTTGTGGTTGTTTATGTATAAAAACTCAAGTTGTGGAAATAAAACTGATTTTATCACAAACTAAAATTTAATTGCAGATTGCTGTTTTTTCTACTAAAAAAAATTATCCAACTTTTAAGCCATGCATAAAAATAAATATATATTTATGTATTTTTCTTCCAAGTCTGTTATTTGTACGCTGAATAAAGGAGAAACACTCTAACATATCAAAGAATATTTGTAAATATTTTCAGGGCTACTTTTCTGATTTTAGGGCCTATTTTAATTAGATGAAAAAAAACACTAATCAATATTCGTAAAGTGTCTATGCATGCATTTGATTAAGTGCTAAAACTCTGGGAATGTTAGATGAGAATATTGTAGGCTTACAATATTTTAAATAAGTATTTTATTTTAGTTTTTTTTTATGAAAAATAGCCCTGGATATCTGCAGTGGTTTGGAATTTCTTACTATTATAAGATCACTATAGAAAATCTTACTTCATAAACCAAACAATTTTAACTTACCAAATTTAAACTGTAAAATTGTATACTAAAATTAAAAAAATGGCTGATGCTTTTATTCAACTAAAAGTTTTTAATGTACTTTTTCTTTTCAAAAAAAAAAGTTAAGTGAACATTTGAAATATGCTAATTTTATTATGCAGCTTGTGAAAACCTTTGCATCTTCATGAGAAAGTATAGTTTGCAGATTTCCAGCAGTGAGAATTTAAAAGTAAAGAGCAATAAACCTGATGTAAAAAATTTTGATAAATATTACTTTTTCTAACTGTAAGCCACTACATGATTTAAAAATTTAAATTCATTACTTTAAAATATGAACCAGCTGAAATCACTGCTTTTTTTTAATATGTCAGGGTAATTTTTAAAATTTGTATTACTAATATATAAATTATTTATTATGAAGAGAAATCCAAAAATCTTGTTCCTTTTAAATTGTGTACATGTTTTTCTATCACACTAAGAAGTAATCATTTAAACAAACACTACCCATCAAATAACTTTTTAGTTTTCACTTAAAAATTATCTTCTTTGTTGCTTAATAAATTCCTTGTCCAAATATTTTTTAGCCTGTTTCACATATTGTATTGAAATATAGAAAGTAATTAGTACAGTGTTCTGATTACATTCTTTATTTAGTCCTTTGATCCTGAAATATTAGTTTATCAACAGCAAACATTGGACACAATTATATATAAAAAAAAATTATATATAAAAAAAAAAGTGCAATACATTATAATGCATAAAATAGTTTTTTCCATTTATTTAAATATCAGAAGTTATATAATGTATTTTAAGATTTAAAATTGGTAATATTTGTTTCCTAAGAATAATTGTAGCTAACTCTCCATTTTTGGAAAAAAACAATTAATATGTGTATGCACTGCCACAGTCTATCCAAGAAATATTTGAAGTAGAGTGACCAGATATCTCAGTTTCCTACGAACTTCGCTGAAAGAAAACCTCTGTTCCCAAAGGTGTCCCCAGAATTCATTTTTAGATATTATTTTAAATGTTAAATTAACTGTACAGCATAAGCAGATCTTTTACTAATAGAATAGTAGCAGAAAAAAATTACTCCTCTAGCAGCTATTTGCCACAGAGGTCTGTCAGGAGCCTGTCAGTTTATATGCCATAGTAGAAGGTCTGAGAGGATGACAGGACCTCAGTAGAAAAACAACACAAACATCCATGCCTTACCCAGGACTCAACCCCAGGTCCCTTTGATCAGTAGCCAAGCATGCTAACCACTCAGCCACGGGACAACACTGTTATTGAAAATAAATTGGTTGGTAATGTGGATGACTGAAAAATTGAGGCTAGAATTTTAAAATGAAAGTCATTAGTTGGCAGCTCACAAATAAATTTTCAAAAAACCCCAGATCATCTGTAAATCTAGTCACCCTAGTTTAGGATGAAATGCAAGTTAATATCAGTAAATGACAACCACTGTATATATATATATATCTAGGTGCAGAAGTATATACTGTCCTCTTAAGATATGCAAGAAAATCCATGTTTGTATTTATTTGGGGTGGGGGTGGCTCAGTCGGTAGTGCGCCAGGCTCATAATCTGTAGTTCCCAGGTTCAAGTCCCAGCTGGGTCAATGTTGAGATTTATCTCCACAAAATTCCCCGCCCTGCCCACGGTCAGTAGGGGACACCGATGGGCTTGGAAAGGCCGCCGTCCGTTGGATGGGACATTAAGCTGTGGTCCCATGTGCAGGAGAGCCATACCCTGTGCATGTTAAAGAACACGCTGGATGGCCTTAACGGGAGGCTACCATCTGTCTCCCAACAGCTGTTCCAGTGGATCCCCTCTCCCAATCTTCTCTGAGCCTTTGGGATCCATGTGACCTGGCCATTTAGCCCATGGTGTGCAAAAAAGTGCTGCTCATTGGTAAAACAACTCAACCTTGTTTCTATTTCAAATAAATTATACTCTCAGCATTTAGCAAACAGCACTAAAGACTACCGCAGAATAATAGGAAATATATTTTAATATAAAATGACTATTTTAAACATTTCATAGGTGTGAAACTAATGAGTGAAATGTTCATGGCAGTTTAATGAAATGCAATATAATAAAACTATTTAATTCACAATATCACTGTTAGGAGAGTTACGTCTCCTGTGTTGCAGCTTGAGATGCTAAAACGATTCAATGGTAATAGTTCATTTTACATATCATGTTAAAAGCCGAGTTGTATTTACCACTACAGGAGAATAATCCTTTATTCATGGCTAGTACACTCGCCATAATTGCAGCCTAGGCTTATGCTCTGTTGCTGTAGTGCTTTAGTTGTATGCAGTTTCACCAGTTCAATAACATTGCAGGGCTGTCGTTGGTACTGTCTGCTGATGTACAGATGTTCATCTGTTTAGTACATCGTTTTAGCATAACTCTCCTAACAGTAATATTGTGAATTAAATCTTTTTATTTATTATTACTCAGTGTTAACTCATAACAATATGAAATAAACGTAATTATCATAACTATCAATAAATGTATGAACAGTGTTCTTAAATGGCATTGAAAACGATGCAATTTCCAAACAAAAAATTATAGTTCACACATAACATCAGCAACAATCAGTGTGACAGTAAAAAATATTAATTTTGATTCTTAGTTTAGAAAAAGCCTTGTATCTCAGACACATGTTTGGTGAAGGGGAAGGGGGCTTAATTATGCTACAGCTTTAAAATTTCAAAATTTATAAACTATTCACAGGCAAGGTTTGGGGGAAAACATCATGTTAACTGAAATGAGTAAAAATATACTAAAACAGTCAGCTAGTTGGGGTATAGAAAATGAGGCATGATCTACTCCTCCTTTTTAATCTGCAATTATGAAGGAATAACCCTGATAAAATTGTTGACTAATCAACAAGTGGTGAAATTTCAGTCAATTCGGGAAAGTTTAGTTTTCTGAACCAAAATCACAGATACCATTGTTTATACTATCCAGATTAATACTATATAATAATATATATTATAATATTTAAGGCAAACTACCTTTTATGGTAAAATGAAAATAAATTTCTGCTACATAAACTGTTTTGAATGCATATATGCATATAAACAAACCTCCCCTCCCTCATTTACCAACACAAATGTCTTGACCACACTACTACATGTTGTGCCAAGATTTACTTCAAAAAATTTTAAAAATAACTTTAACTTTGCATCCCCCTCCAAAAAAATCCTAGATATGTGCCTGTTATGTCACATTACTGTTTCTGTTGTTACACTACATTTTTTTTAACTGCAGTATTTGAGTTTCAAATGTAAACATATTCAGTGAAGTATGAGGATAGTATAATCTTCCCCCTCCCTTCCTCTATGAAGAGCTTAGATAAGATATTTCCAGGGGCAGCCCCCAAAAATCAAAGATGCACAAAGATACAAGTATGATAATCTCCCTCCCCAAAAATATACCGATTAGAATTTTTTTGATATGCCACTGTTCTGTTGATAGTGTGCTTGCAGTTAATTAAATTCTGCCTATCAAAATAGTCTCTGAATATTATATCTCTAATCTGATAGTTAACAACTGTGTCCAGAACACTTCATTTTAGGAACAAACTGTGTATTTTCCCACATAAACAGATATTTCATAATTAGTATATGAATAAACATTGGAACAAAGTGCACATTTCCAAAATGAAGAGCAGCACAGCAATTGCCATTTTAATACTATTACTAATAAAAGTAAAAAAAAATATTTTGTAATAGTGCAAGCAACACTCAATTCAAATCAATCTTTCTGGTTAATGACACTGAATCCTGGTTTTGCATCACAGTTTATAGGTTCAAAGAATAAAATGTTTATATTAGTTTAGTGTCATTTATTAAAATAGCATTTGAAAATCAGATTTTCCTAACCAACAGGTAGACATTATCACCAGGATTGTACCTAGCAAATTTTTCATCTGGGCAATGAGAGATGTTCTTACCCAAGGCAATAGTTATTTTGCAACCTATTGAATCATTAATTTTTGCACATATTAGTAAAAACTGACTATTAATAATTTTAAATTGCCTTCTATGTTTGATTTTACGCTCATGGCAGATGCCACACTCTCCCCTGCCTTGGCATGACCATGATTATCACTTATTAGAATTAATTTAAAACAATGTATACAGGTTGACTAATATTAATTCCCTAAAAATGGAAATTTTTCTTCATCTGCAGATGAAATGCACTTGAAGAGAAGGACAAAAAATGTTTTTATAAGCATCATCACCCTTTTCTTTTTGCTTAAATCCTTAACCTGGAGATAACTGAATTTTGTGGTGTTAATTCTGAATGTTACATTTATTGTGTAGAGTGTTCTTGTTTTAGCTTTAAAGTCATTTAATATGACAGATTATTAAAAGTTGAGAGATTTTTATTGATGTGAAAAATATGCTCCAACTCTTATTAAATCACATGAATTGGAAGGTAATATAAGATTGTATTTTAGTAACATACTATTTAAACTATGAATTAGCTTATGATTGTATTCAGCAACTCAATAGAAACCACAAGTGGAGATATTCTTGGATATAAAATGATGAAAGCATTTTTTACTGTTCAGGATCAATGAAGAAGGAAGTGGTGTCCAAATTAGAGAAGTGAGGATATGCATATCCACACATTAGTCTCCGCTTCAAATATAGTTATCCCTAACCAATAGATATTATGTAAATGTTTCACTTTAAGTGACCAATATCTAAAAAACAACTTTTTTTTTTAATTTGCCATTGATAATATATCTTCACAGTTATTTTGGCTAACATGTATATTGAAATTAAATATATATATATAACTTCATAATTAGGTAAGCTAGAAGATCTCTTTTAAAGTGAACATGTTCTCTTTTTTTACTCTTTTATATATAACAAAATATACAATATAAAATTATGTTAATAAGTTTTAAAAAATTTCAAATTATTTTAAAGTATCTAACTTACTGAATGAATCAATAAGTAAAGTTTTAATTAAACAAATAATAAGTAAGGGATAATTAAACACTATCTCTGAAAACAGAATGGTATCCAAATTGTCAATTTCAAAGGACTTTTTTTTTCTTATGTAGTATATTGTCAAAAACGTTAAAACAAATTCAGATATTAAATTTCATTACAAAAATATTTAAATGAAGTTTCAGATAAATCAATGAAATGCAAAATAGTTGCAAATCTTGTTTTATCATTTTTTGCTCATAGTGTAGACAATCATAGGTTGGCAACCTATGATTGGTAGATTAATTGGTTATCTACCATCACAGTTTTGCCATTAAATGAATTGAAAAAATATTAAAATACCTTTTTTAGTGATAACAAAAATTAGATATTCACAGTTCAGTAATTGAAATTAAATTAATATGTTTAATTCTCTGTTTGTTTTAAAAGCATTGTCACAAAAATATCTATGCTACCTATTATCAACAGAAAAAAAATGACTGAGATTTCTACATACCAGCATATGACTAGATGGAAGATCATAAGAGAGGAAAGTTGGTAGTGGCAAGTTGATATTGTAGAGTTGTTCATAACTGTAAGTATAGAAACACAGAACACTCGAAGTGGAGAAGATAATGAGAGATGTTGATAAGGTTGGAGCTCATTGCTTAAAATGAGTTTTTCTTATGCTGTTTAATACATCGATGGTTAATGACCATTGCATGTTGATATGCCGATGGTTAATGATTATTCTGCCATTGGTTGTTGATGGGTAATGATTGCAGTCATTAATTGCAGTTAATGATCAATAATGATGACTGATCATACTTATGGTAGCATACATAGAGGGCCATAAACATTAAAAATCTATATGTTATGACCTGACTGTGTGCAGTTCATCAGGTAGTAGGGAGTATCTTTTGGCTTTGCTCTAAGGTTATTTGTTTGTTAAGTGTGGGAATGGTGATGTGCAATAAATTTAAATGGCACCAGCTCAGTTCCGAGGTATGGAGTGGTCAGGAGATATGCAAAGTGGACATATAGTCATCGTGTGAATCAACTTATGACCACCCACACATCTCCCAACCACTCCGAACCTCTAACTGAGCTGGTGACAATTTAATTTATTGCACCCAGCCTCAATAAATAACTGACCCTAACACAAAGCCAGAGAATGCCTACTGCCACCTGACGAAATGCCCACAGTCAGTGTGGGAAATGCATGTAGTGGATTTTTAATGTTTATTAACACTCTACTGACTGCAGTCACAAACCATCGATGTGTCGGCAGCAGAAGAAAAACTAAATTTAAGCAATGAGTTTTTAACCTTAGCATCTTTCACCACCTTGTCCACTTTGATTATTCTGTGTGTCTGTGCTTACCATCATGGACTCTAAAATATAGTTGCCACTATCAACTTTCATCTCTCAAAATCTTCCAACTAGTCATTCACTGGTATGTAAAATCTCTGTCATTTATTACTGTTGATACTAGATAGCATAGGGATTTTCTGGAAGTGCTTTTAAAATAATCAGCATCATAGAGAATTAAACAATTAATTTTCTAATGATACTTTTTTTTGTAAAGTTAGGAGCATAATATTGTTAAATCTTTAATGTTTTAAAACAAACCACAGAAATGTTCATTGCAATAGTTAATAACTGATAAATAGTTAAAAGAAAAATAAATATAATCACTTTAGTATAGTTACATCCTTTTTGAGCATCACTTCCAACAAAATTATCTTGTATTGCAAAAATGATTTTATTTTTAATGTATTTGGTTGTTAAGTTATTCATGCAGGAAATATTTTGGTAAATGAAATTTAGACTGAGTATGTTATGAAGTGGTGGACAATTAAAAATCCATATTATTCTGTTCAACTGAAAGCTAAAAGATATCTACCAAATTTATCATTCCAGCCATTAAAGTTCAACAGAACTAGCCACTGCAAATTAGTGCAATATTTAGAATGGTCTGAACTTTGTAAATTGAAAAGTTATAAATAAAAAAATAAATAAAAAAAAATACCCCCTCAAGCAGCTGCTTGCCACAGAGGTCTGACAGGAGCCTGTCAGTTTATATGCCACGGTAGAAGGTCTGAGAGGATGGCCGGACCTCAGCAGAAAAACGACACATACATCCATGCCTTACCTGGGCTCGAACCCAGGTCCTTTAGATCAGTAGCCAAGCGTGCTAACCACTCGGCCACTGGTTTCTATAAATTAAGGAATAACTGAAAATCCATTGGACCTTCTGCGTGTGAATTGGAAGATAGGTGTAACTAAACATTGTGTTAAGAATAACAGTTGAAAAATGGAAAAACACTTTTAATTGCCAGAATTATATACAAATACAAACACATGGTAAAAAGGTGAAGGTCAACTGAGGTAACCCAAGTTGTTAAATATGGAGTTGGTCACCTCTTACCACTATGCAGGTCTTGCAGTGATTCTGATGTTGTTGATAAGATGTCCAACTGCACTATGGATAGTAATTTCCATTTCTCCTCCAAAGTATGTTGAAGCTCCAGGAGACTTGCAGGAGTAAAATTTAGGGGAGCAACTTGTCTCCCAAGAGCGTCCCATGCATTTTCTATCATATTTAGATCAGAAGACTGGGCTAGCTACTAAATATGGTTAATAGTGCAATTCTCAAGATAGCAGGTGACAATAGTGCAAAGCAGTCATTATTGTCCTGTAGGAGGAAGGTCTCGCCTATTACACCCACATATGGTTGCACAAAAGGGGTCCAAGATTTAATCCTTATACCTGCAGCCAATGACATAGCCTGTTGGAAGTACATACAGATGTCTGTGGCAGCCCAAAGATATTCTTTCCCAAACCATGATACTACTACCACTATAGGTGTCCAGCTTGTGGATACTTGTGGCATGAAAGCACATTCCTAATTCCCTCCATATCAACTAATGCCTTAAATCATTGTGGATGACAAATCTCAATTCGTCCATGAAGACTGCCATCGCTCCTGAGTCCAGTTTATTTAGGAGAAATGGCAGTACATGGGCTTCTTGGTTCATAGTCTGCACCAGTTAAGAAGGTGCAGACTATTGAATAGACGATAAAGAAAATTATTAAATGGGGCAAAGTTTTATTTATTTTAAATTTCTTGATAGTATGTTGAATTATGAATTAAATTTTACTCAGAATAGTTTTTTTTTTTTTTTTTCAGATAAATTTGTTATGCTTTAGAAAATTAACCCTTTCACTACCATACCAGCCCAAACTGCAGATAGTAGGTTGAAGAACAAGGAAATAACATTGATTCAGCAAGTCCGTTTAAAATCTCAGCTGTTTTGCACTGTTATGGAAGTGAAAAAGTTAAAATGTAAAAACACTAGTTGCTACTTACCACAGACAGCACCAACCCAACATTTTGCCACCCAAAGGAACATACTTTTTTCCACTGCTGCCCATTTTTTTCACACCTCAAGTGAATTTACTTTTTTTTTTTGCTGTTACAACTGATTTTATCTTTGCCACCACAAGTGATCATATCTTATACCATTATTGTCATCTCAAATGATCTTACCATTTATGTGGCTGGGTATGTTTTTCTGCCTCCACATCTGAAATAAAATGCCAGTTTCAAAATTACTATGCTCACACATATTTATGCAAAGACCTTAGTGCTTTACATTCATGGCATTTTTATTTTACGATGAGAGCAAGTCCATCGAAATACTAGCATCCATTTTAAGAAACTTCTTGGAATACTTCTCTTGTTGGGCCAGTCCTGGCACAGAGGTCTGATTCCAGCCTGTGAGAAATGCAAGACAAACCCAGAAAAGAAACATCCATACTTTATCCAGTAATCAAACTCAGGCTCCTTTGTTCCACAGCCAAGCACGCTAACCACTTGGTCACAAGGATGGTCCTATTATAGTATACTCATATATTGGTTATTGACAATAAAAAATTTCAAGATATTTTACTTCAAACTTTTCTAAATTTGATAAACATCCGTAGTGTTTAAAAACTGCATCAGCATTAGAATCCATAGTATGATTTAATATTGTTAAAACCAGTAATGGACAACTTGTGACCCACAGCTTAATCATGTTTACTTTTAATATCTTTTATATTATTGTATTACTTTTTGTGATAAATATGTATATGTGAAAATTTATTTCTTTATATTTATAATTTCCTTGATTATAAAAATATATAGTCTGTTCAAGGGATGGAAGAGGCAGTTAGTGTTTTGTGCAGTAACTAAAGTTTTGGCCCATGGCACTCTGCAAAATCTTCATCTGACTCACCACAGTGAGAAAAGGTTACCCATCTCTTGTTTAAACTCTGCTCTTACTAGTTTAACTCATATTAAGACAATGTTTGTGTTGATTTCAATTAAAATTTGGGTTAGTGCATACCCAAAAAATTTGCTATTGGCTCAGATTCATTTTTATCTGTTAAACCTTGTATTGTTTTGAATCAACTGAAGGATAAATAAATAAAATAAATAAATAAATAAATACCCCCTCAAGCAGCTGCTTGCCACAGAGGTCTGACAGGAGCCTGTCAGTTTATATGCCACAGTAGAAGATCTGAGAGGATGGCAGGACCTCAGCAGAAAAACAACACATACATCCATGCCTTACCCAGGGCTCGAACCCAGGTCCCTTAGATTACTAGCCAAGTGTGCTAACCACTCGACCACGGGACAGCGATAAAGCCAAAAAGTATTCACAATGTAGCTGGAAAATCAACTCGGATTCAAGTGCAATGTATATTTGTTATAAAACTGTAAGTACTATAAGCTCAAAAGGTGTCAGCCTTAAAAATATATTATTCCAAACAACTTGGAGCACTTGTGCTAATGTTATCAGGAGGTCGTGGGTTTGTATCCCACCCGGCTCAAGATAATTTTTCCTCTAAAAAATTTTAATCGACATCAAAGTGCTGATTTATTAGTAGGTATTGAATAGTCGAGTTTATTTCATTGTTTATCATTAGCATACTTGTGGGACATGCTTTCCATCTATATGGCAAATTGAAAGCCGCTTGTGGCTAAAATTACCTGAATAGCGCCTATATGTGACATAATAGGAATGTTCATAGCGTTAATTACAGGAGATCTTGATCGGCCACCTGTAGCTCAATGGTCCAGAGCACCTGACATGTTATCAGGTCATGGGTTCGTATCCCACCAGCTCAAGACAATTTTTCCTCTAAAAATTTTGAATCGACATCAAAGTGCTGATTTATTAGTAGACCAGAACCCTTTTAATGTCAAGATTGCCAGTAGTTTGTTGTTGTTGTTGTTGTTTTTTTTGAAGAAAAAAAATTAAAGATTATGTTGCTACTCATTGCTTAGCTCAACTTCTGCAGAGTTTTGAAATAACTTGTTATTTTCTTTCATGTTATTTATATTTTGTAAAGTTGTCTGCCTTTGTGTTATGCATTAGAGATTCTTTAAGATATTGTAGCTAAAATTTGCATAATAGTTCCTGAGATGAAGGGCTAGATCTGTTATCTATTATCTCCCCCCCCCTCAAACCTTCTCTTTCCCTCCTCCCAAAATATGGAAGAATTTTCTTCAAACAATGAGATCTAGTTTCACCAAATTTGTTACAGCTTCTACTTATCATAATTTAAAGTAATTTAAGAGTTAGAACCTCAAATTCGTTATACAGTTACCATATATCATAGAGTAAAGCAATGTGATCATCTCAAATTCTCCCTCTACCCCCACCCCCAAAAAAATTATCACTTCTCGAAAAAAAAGTATCCCTCCAAAAAAAAGGGAGTGTGTAAATAATTTTAGCACAATGAATTATAATGCAAATGAAAGCTTTTGACATTAGGGTATCCTGTTTTCTGTCTGCCTGAAGGTTTATATGACCATATGGGGTCAAGATCATGGCTCATCCCTTTTTCCCTCATTGTGAGAAACTTCTGTTCTATATATGAATTTCAAACTCTGTGAGATATCATGTGGCTTGTTGGAAGGAAGTTTATCCAGATAGCAATGATGGGAATAATATCATAAACTACATCAAATTATATCCTCTTCTTTCTGCCTCCAAAGGGAGGAATTTCACAGGGTCAGTTATAGTAAGTTATATGTCAAATGAAAGCTTGTAATATGGGATTGTCACCTACTATATTAAATGGTGCAATATACGAATTTTTATGAATTTAATTGAGTTAGACTTTGACAGTGCAGGTGAAATCAGCTACTGGTAATAGTGCAATAAAATAATTTCACTAAGAATCACACATATATTTTTGGTAAAGCTATTTACATCTCTGTTTACATCCTTAGAATATGGGTAAATAAGTAATGTTATCGTTTATATTACCACACATTAAGAATTAGATTCTATGTCTACAGTGTATTGACTAAGAATGATTTCAACAATTTCTGTGAATGATTTCTTAGATTCCCATGTTCAAGAATTTTTCATTGCAGCTTTGTTGTAGGTACATTCTCAGATAATATATAATAGTCTTCATTTGATAGTAATAATAAGTAAATTTATTTACTTATTATTACTATCAAACTCTGTGAGATATCATGTGGCTTGTCCAAAGGAAGTTTACCCAGATAGCAATGAAGGGAATAATATCATAAACTACATCAAATTATATCTTCTGTTTCTGCCTACAAAGGGAGAAATTTCACAAGATCAGTCATATCAGTTTGCACCCTTTAACAGTAGTAATACGTACTAATGAGTGATTGGAAATTGTAAGTAATAATATATTATTAGCCCTATACAATGCAAAAAACATATCTCATTTATCCCTTAATATGAAAAAGTTGAATTTTCTTATCTCCTAGGATTAAGGGGCAAATCATCCTGTGTATATAAAATAAATTTATGTATTTTTTATTACTGCATTGAAATATTATCAAAAATTTTAAAATTAAGATCAAAAATAAGTAATAACTGGTTGAATTTTAACCAACTGTAATTTAAAACACATACGACTATCAGTTATTCTGTTCTTCAACACATCCTACCACCAGAATTTCTAGCATAAATATATTGTTTGCAATATTACTTCAAGGTTTACATTTTCTGCATTTAACTTCAAGGTTTACATTTTCTGCATTTAGTACTCTCTAACAATGGTAAATTAAAGTCATTTAGAGGATAGGAAAACTATGAGTCACAAAAAATTGCTATTTTTAAAAATGTAAGATTTTGGAAGTAATTATGAAGTATCACTGTAAAAAGCCATATTAAAATTAATATGTTTCTACATTTATTAAAAAAATTATTTCAATTAAATTCTGTTTAATTTGGTATACAATGCAATCTGTTTCTGTCGATTTGTTATTTGTTAAGAATATTCTAAAGTTGATTGTTTATTTGACTCTGCAACAGCAGCCTGGACTTTTCTCAAAGTATGATACCAAAAGAAGAATTACAAAAAGAGAGTAATTTTCTTGTTTCAAATAAAACTTTATTTTTCTGTTATTCAGGAATGGATAGCCTTTCTATTCCTATCCATTATAATTATTTCTGTCTATTAATTTTTTTATATAAAATTTCACTTGCATTGTCAGATGCATTTTTTACACAATTATAAAAGAGCCCTATTAAAATAAAATTAGTTCTCTTTTGTTTTGTTAAATATTTTATTTTCAGAAAATCCAGAATTAAATGCTGATTAATTTGTCACATAACTATCATAATTCCTTTCACTTGTTATGTGGCAAAAAGTTATAAAGTAATTTTTTTTGGCTGAGCATATGAAAAAATAGCTTGGCCTCTGGATGTAAACCAGTTTTTCAGGAAGAGTTAACCATAGATGGACCAGCTTTGTAATCATAGTATCCTCAAAAACGATTCCATCTATCATTGTCCTACAAATAACTCATCAATGAAGACATTTTGACAGTGGTGTACCCTAATTTCTTGTTTTGGGGACTGCATTAAAAATATATTTTATTCAAGTCTGCAAGGTTGTGAGGGGGGCTTATAACTCGATAACTTCTCCCTATTATTATTATTATTATTATTATTGGGTGTTATTATTTTAACAAAGTTATTGTAATGGGATTTGTATCCATCACCTTGGGTGTGCCACTCAACTTGATATCATTCATCATTTACTCTATCCTGACAACATGAAAATTGATTGCAGTGAGTGGTAATCAAAGCAGTGGAGGAAGTGAACTCAACCCACCTTCTCTGAGTTGTATGACAGCAGTTCTCTTAAATATCAAATGAAGCCTTGGAGCACTCTTAATCCTTGATAAAAGTAAGAAAGAATCCATTACAAACATGTGATATTAGGTTGTCTTTACATTGTAATCTAACTTGATTACTGACACCCTGATACACTACTTACTTCACTTACCATCATCAACTGGCCCTGCATGTAATATTCCAATTATTACTTTTTTTCAATATGCACCCCAAGATATAATTTTTTAAGGGTTTCATATTTGATTCATGAAGGCCACTATATAAAATAATACCATATTCTAAGTAAGAATTATCCAAGAATTATGAATTATTGTTAACATTGACAAATTTGAAAGTTTCTTGTAAAATATATTCTTGAGATCATGATATTCAAAGGGAAAAGTTGGATTAGTAGGTAGCATGATAATCTTTTAAAATGATATTACCAGGTTTGAGTTACATTACAAAATGTACACAAATATACATCTGCAGTGTCATTTTTATCACTAGGTGACCCATTCCCTGGGCACATTAAAGAAACACTCAATGCACTTGATGGAAGACTTCTGTCTCCTAACAAATCGGAGCCCTCCCCTTCCCCAGCTTTCTATGAGCCCTTCGGGTGCTTCTGAAGTAGGAATTTAGCCCATTGTGTGCAAAATATGCTGCTCAAAGGTAAAACAACTTGTAATATTCTAGTTTTTACTAAAGTGTTCTAGTTTTTACTAAGTGTCCATATAAACTTATTATCAATAAATATTCTCACAATATAAAACCATCAGCACTTTGTGTAGCTAGATATGAAAAGACATAACTGATTGTGACAGCTTTATGTCATAATAAAATTATACATTTCGATTTTTTTCACATTTTGAATTTTCGATAAGCCAGTACTTTTTTGTTTTAAATCTTTTTTTCATAATCAAAACCTCAAAAGTGCCAAAAATATTAAAAATAATATTGGCCCAAGAATTGAACCTTATGGGATCCAAAATTAATATTAGCATAAGCACTAAAACAGTTATTTACTTTTTACACTTTGCTTTTTTTCAGTTAAACAACTGGTTAACCAAGACATCATAAGTCTTCTCATTTCAGTCATTTTATATTTTTTGAGTAAAACAGTGGGAAATAGAATTTTTTTTTTTACAAACAGTAATAAAAACAGCCCTAATATATATTATCATTAAACTATAAAATATTCTTTCCTGACCATTTGGTTTATGTATATTGTAAACCTAGCAGCAAATCTTCCCTTCAATAGAGGCAGGAGTGGCTCAGTTAGTTGGAGACACTGATGGGCTTGGAAATGCTGCCAACCATCAGATGGGATTTAAGCCGTGGCCTCGTGTGGGAAAGCCATACTCTGTGCACGTTAAAGAACACACTTAAATGGTTTTAACAGGAGACTATTGTGCGTTTTCTAACAGCTGTCAAGTGGGTCCTTTTCCAACTTTCTGAGCCCTTGGAGTCCTTGTGACTTGGCAATTTAGCTCAATGTGTGCAAAAAAAATGCTGCTCAAAGGTAAACCACTCAACCCAAATCCCACTTCAATATGTTTCTCTTATAAGAAATAATAGGTTTCAAGTGCCTTTCTTATAGCTAGCAGTAAAAAAGTAATTTTCAAGGTTTTTTATTACCTGGTACTTTAAGCTCAAGTAGCACAAAATATCAGTAGCAAAAAAAAGCTATTAAGTTTAGCATCAACTACTCAGCATATATTTGTTAGGGAAAAATTGCTTTAATGCTCATAATAATGTAATGTAATTTTTAAGCTCATAATAATATAAACATTTCTTTTGTATAAAAACAAAAGAAATGTTTACATTATTATGAGCTTTTTAAATTTTCTCATTTTTTTCCTATACTTTTCTAATTTTAAATTACAGTTTAACACATATGTGGGAGAGAGTGTTAATTTTATGTTTCTTACAGGAAAAGGTTTCAAGTGCAAGATATGTGGCAAGTTGTATACCTTGGCAACCAACCTTAATCGCCATTATAAAATTCACCACACTATGATTGCCCCTTTAGTATGCAGTCTTTGTGGTACCACTTGGAAACGAACAGATTCTCTAAAAAAGCATATGAAGAATGTTCATAGAATGTTGTGATGACAGCATAAATTTTAGTGTGTATGTGCATTATTTATATCATGAAATGGGATATAAGGAAGTTTAGGAATAGTCGTTTTATTTTTAGTAATATATTCATTGTTTTGGTGCTTTATTTCCAAATATTCCAATTTTCGAGCAAATAAATTGTATTTTATGAATACAATAATTCTTTAAGTAACTGCAAATGACTCAGGGAAAAAATTAGCTGATACTGCCAAGATCTTGGCAATATCAGATTTTTTCTTTTTGCTTGAAAAATGCTGTGATTGTCATTTATGTTTAAATAATTAGCTGAAACAAATTGGTTGCCCTGAATAGGATTCCATTCAGGGCAACCAATTATTTCAAGTGTTTCTTGTCTACAGGTCATTTTCCTGTGATAATTTATTAGTGAATATTTTCTTTTGCTTTTTTTTAGGTTGAGTAACACAAGTGTTCATAATTATTTTATTGGTTCAAAAAGATATTTTTATTTATTTATTTATTTGCTATTTTTTGGAGGGGTGGGTTACTTATAATTTGTTTTCTGTGCTGATATAATAAAAAATATCCCTCAAGCAGCTGCTTGCCCCAAAGGTCTGACAGGAGATTTAATATGCTGTGATTAGAAGTTGAACTTGAGCTTTACAGTAAAACACTGATGTGGAACTCTCAAACAGTCATAGGCAGTTACACTACTTATATAGTGAAAAACTGAGCAGTGTGTCATCTTGGCTGTTTGAATTACCAACGTAGTTTATATAAATCAATATAATTTTCCTGCTGAACTTCAAAAATCAATTATTTATAAACCTTATTAATAATAAAATATTACTTTATAAACATATTTATTCACCAGAAAAAATATCATGTTATTATTCATGTTTATTACCATTAATGCATCTAATTCAAATGATTGGCTTTTGTTTAATATGATTAATACAATCGTTTTATGTCATATTGGAATTAGACATATTCCTGAAAGAGATGCCACCAAAAACCCTTCAGTGTTGTGGCTATAGAATGATATAAACTGATAGGTTTATCAATGCCATTGTGTTAATAAAGTGACTGCAAGGAATGGATTCCAAATAATATGGTCAATAATAAAAGGTTAAACATTATTTATAACGAAATTCCATTAAATGAATTTAAAAAAAAACTAATTTATGTAGCCAAGTGCATCAAATTGTACTATGACACATGTAGCCATATTAAATTATAATGAGAATTCACAGTGCTAAGATTACAAATAAATTTATTTTCACAAAATTCACTGTTAAAAGTTAGATATGTTCTCAGCTATTTTTACAATTACGTCAGTTTTAGCATTTTACACCAGGTAAAAGTACTGAGTAGTTACTTCCTGTAGTGCTTCTTATGCTATAGATCTTATTTCTAGCAAAGTCTTGCCAACTATAATAATATATAAACCTATTTAAAATTATCAGTAATGAATTTAAAAAAGTACACTGATGGATAAATTTATCTCTCTTGTTGCTGTTGTATAATGGCTGGCCTACTCCTCTTGGGGTTATTGTGCATCATTCCAGAAAGTCTCAACAAACCAATGGAAAACCCATGGAAGCAAAGATGGATTGGTACCTCCATGGGAAGAAATACCATCTGAGGTAAGCAAGATCGGCATCTCCAGCATTGGGTACCTGTGCACAAAAGGAACACTGGCTGCATAACCCAAGAGAAGTGGGCCAGCCATTATACTGTACAGCAGCAACAACTAATGGTGAGACTTTGCTAGAAATAAGATCTATAGCATAAGAAACATTATAGGAAGTAACTACTTGGTACTTTTACCTGGTGTAAAATGTTAAAACCGATGCAACTGTAAAAGTAGCTGAGAACATATCTAACTTTTAACAGTGAATTTTGTGAAAATAAATTTATTTGTAATGTAGCCACATGCATCAAATTTTTGTTATTTTTATTTTAGAAATTCTGTAGCATCTTTGTTGCAGATCAAAGGGAAACTGGTTTGAAACTTGGATGAGGCATTTAAGATTTTTTTCGTGTTTTTCCTTTCTGCAGAGTCTCATCGTTCTTAGAGATCTATTCTACAGCATATTAAACTGACAGGTTTCTCTCAGATCTTAACACCAAGCAGCTGCTTGAAAACTGATTTATTTTTAACATCATAAGAATCCTTTTGTTTAAGAATAATTATTATATTTTGATAAGCAGTTCCAATAATGTGAACTGTTTCATAATTCCATGAAATGTTGTAAATAATTTTTTAAAGAAAGATTTATGTTGTGCAGCTGTGGTAATCAGACTTTATCATGAAGCAAACCACTTTCCAGATCTATTTATGTCAGGTACTACCTGGAATTGTATATATGTTGTATTAATTTTTTATTGACTGCATTCACTAACAGAAATAATATTTCTGAAGTAGCAACGATATTGCAAAAAAAGAATTATTTAACTGATATATTATACTTTCTTGAAAAAAAATATATAAACCTATTTAATATTATCAGTAATGAATTTAAAAAAGTACATTGATGGATAAATTTATCTCTCTTGAATGTCTACCACTCAAATAAAAAAATGGCCTCAGAAGAGTGCAGTGACAACAGTTGCTTCACAGTTCTCTGCAAAATCAGACAATGGTTGGATATATTCACTTTGCTAGAAGTGATAATTTTCAGACACGTAGCCCAGGAGTGGCTCTTTGGAATATTTTTTCCTTTATTTGGAATATCAAGATTTAATGAATTTTTTTTTCTGCATATATAGTTGTTTTTAAGACTTTTATTATGGTATCACAGTTTTTCGTTTTGCCCCCACTCCCTCTCCCCTGAAAATATTTTCTGACTGTGTTCTGATCGTTATTTTTTAACAAGCTACTACTAAACTATGAAATATTTGGAAGAAATTTCAGAGTGAAATGTTTAAAAGCTTCTAAAATAAAGCAGTAGGGTTATTTTCATAAAGAATTGTTTCTTTATAGCATAAAGTAAAAAAAAAGCGTAAAAGCAATTAACTGCAGAAATTATTTTGATAACTTCATTGTTGAGTTGCTTAAATTAATTTGCTTAGCAAATGTGATTGTAAAAAACTACCGTATTCTCAATACCTATTCTCAATAGTAGGTTTACTGTTAATTTTTTAAACTCATCTCCAAAAAAAAATATAGCAAATATAGTAACCTTTAAATAATGCAATAATTTCTGAGTTAACCACACACACACTGCATAAACAAAAGAAATGAATTTCCATGTTATATTAGTGAAGAGCCAAAATGTGCCAAAACTTCTAAAAGAAATTCTTTTTGTATGTGATATATCTGTGATTTTATGGGGATAAGATATCAGTCTCTATTTTCAACAATATTCATTTAATATTTAGATATCAAACATACAGATATCAAACAGTCTCTATTTCCAACAATATTCATTTAATATTTAAAAAGTTAAGTTGAAATATTTAACAACAGCAGTGTCAGGCATAAGAATTTATCTGAAAAGTTAAAACTTAATAAGTATTATTTCAGAACATTTAATTAAATAGGTATATATTAGAAATATACATATAAATAACTCTACATTTCTCAATTTTGTGTTTCTTTGGGCTGATATTGGTGCTATTATTAACCTATGATTTGTTACATAGTACTCTTTTGCCATGTGCATTTTTAATGGCCATAAATTAGTTCTTTGGTATCTGTATATATCTCTTAGTCTAGCTGGCTTTAAATGTTCCTGCTATAGCATTAATGCTATAATACTATAATGTAACATATGACAATAATGCTACGTGCAATGGCAATAAAAATATTTTGCCATTTGATCAACTCATATCCCTGTGTAGGGACAAACTCTTGGCCAGCCCAAAGGACTGTGGCATAATTAATGGTGTTCCTAATTTTTTTTACCAAATGATTCGGTAATTATGGATATAAAGGCAAATTAAGTATTGTACATAACATTTCTTTTTAATTTAAATGTTAATTTCCTATTTCTGTATTTTTTTATATTTTTACCTAAATATAAATACATATTATGTGTATTTTTGAAAAATATAATTTATGCAATTAGGGAAATTAAAATTTGATAAAAATAAAATCATCTGAATAGCTGAGTGGTTAGCATGCATGGCTACTGATCAAAAGGGCCTGGGTTTGAGTCCTAAGTCCTAGATAAGGCATATGTGTTTTCTTTCATGTTTGTCCTCTTCTGAGATCTTACCTTCCTTCAAGATTTTCTCTATGGTGTATTATACCAACAGTCAGACTTTTGTGACAAGCAGCTGCTTGAGGAGTAATTTATATTTTTTAAGCAAAACATTTTTGTGAACCAGCATTTAACCAGAACAGCATGTGAAGAGGGAGATAAAAAATCAACCTCAACTAATAACATGTCCAAAAAGGATATGAATACTCCTGAATTAAATGTTCCATATCTATTTAATAAAGGCAAAAGTATCAAATCAGATTAAACTGCATTTCCAAATTCTCAGATCATCATACTGTAAAATTTCCTATTGGCTAGCGTTCAAAAAATGTGATTTATCACTCTAATAGAATTTTTCTTTAATTATTATGTACCTGTAAGGGCTTGATCAAGCTAGGGTGAAGGGGGAAAGCAATGAGCGCTATTGTGACAGACCTCTTCTTCTAGCAAGGGCATCGAAGCCAGTTCAACGCAGAGAAAGAGTTACGGAGAGCTCTGTGGGTGTTCAGTGGTGATTACCATTCATCTGGCTTATTGTAAGTGGTTCCTTTGTGAATCAAGAAGGCTTGGTTTAGCCTTGTTTGAGTAGAGTGGAAATTCTGCGGTGGTTTGTGACTAGCTGGGCGGCAATCATTGTTTTTGCTATTAAGTTGCTCTTTCTTGTAATTGTTGAATAAAGTTGTATATATGTACATAGTATATGTGTAGTTGAGTGAGTTATCAGCCACTTGAGTAGATCCTAATGTATCTAGTGACAGAGTTATCGCAGCAAACTCTCACATACATGGGCCAGAAATGAAGAAAAGAACCCACCCATTATAGTACCAATAAAACAAATTAGTTTGTTAATTTATAGCAATTGGCATCTATACATTATTCACATAAGATATTTAACTTTGTGGTAATTAAAATAATTCATACAAATTAATATTTTTTTGTTTCCACTTATAGGTGGACGCTTTCAATGCCATTTGTGTGGTAATGTATATACCCAATTGTATAATATGAGACGGCACCACAGAGAACGGCATATGAAAACATCACCCTATACATGTACAGTCTGCAGCTTTCCTTGCAAGCGTCGGGATAGATTGAAATCACATTTGAAAAGTGTCCATGGCATAAAGAACAAGGAAGATATTACTAATATGGTTGAAGATGAATTTGAGTTTTGGAACTAAGTCTAAAATTCTTCCAGTGATTAGAAGGTTTTTTTATCCAAAATTTATAAAATAAGCATTAGCTGCTGAAATATGAATCTGTAAATAGTGCTACCTTTTTTTCCATTCATATAATTGTTCTCTTAATTATTTTGTTTACCTCAGCTGTAAATATTCATTGAAACATATATATATACACCAAAAAATGTCACATTTTATAATATAAGGTTAGCAATAATAATAGTTTTGTACATGTTTTAAATATGTTTGTTCAAAAATTTCATTAGACACTGCTTGAAACATTCACAAATTCTAGAGTTACCTTCATTTACCTTCAAAATATGATCAGTCAGGAAAACATAATAATAACCTCAAAATAAAAAAGAATATTTTGTATATTTTAAATGTTTAATGTTCTTTGCATTTCATAATGTGAAATGCAAAGGTTCTCCATATATTTATGATAAAGAAGTAATAAAAATCACCATAAAACACTGATATAATAATCATATATAATGTAGATTTATAATCTTCTTAATATATGTGCAATGATAAGTCAATGAAGATGGAAAGTAGAATATATATGGAAATGCTCCAGTTAAATTTCATAATGCTTTAAGACGCACTTACAGTTTTTAAAACAGATCATTGATGAATAAATACATAATAGCAATGTAGGAAAATGCCAGATATTTTACATCAGAAAAGTGTTAGGCACATTGAAAGATCTTGATAGATTATGATTGCATCATTTTATAACATATATAGGACTATGATTATGATACATCAAAATCTTTCAGGGGAAGAGATGGGTCAATCAGTACATGCCAGGCTCATAATCTGCAATTCTCAGGTTCAAGTCCCACCTGGGCCAGTGTTTAGATTTATCTCTGCAAAACTCCCCAACCTGCCCTCAGTCAGTGAGGGACACCAAGGGCTTGAAAAGGCCACTGTCTGTCAGTTGGGATGTTAAACCTGGCTCCCATATGCTGAAGAGCCACATCCTGGGTACATTAAAGAACATGTTGGATTGCCTTGACAGAAGGCTACCATCTGTCTCACAATAGCTGTCCAAGGAATCCTCCCCCCCCCCCCCCGCCAATCTTCTCTGAGCCTTTAGCATCCTTATGACATGGCCATTTAGATCATTGTGTGCAAAAAAGTGCCGCTTAGAGGTAAAACAACCTAACTCAAGTTCTTTTAATGTGCATAAACCTTTCTGATATCAAATTTCTGCCATTTTTCAACGTTATTATGAAGTCAATAAATAATATCCAGAGCTACCAGTTGACTTTAATGTTACTAAATCAATAAATGGTTTTGTGGAAAAAAGTTTCACTCGCACGTGGGATTGAAACCCACTCTCTCCAGATACATGCCAGAATGTTCTAAGACCACTAATGTCAGCTTTGTCTTTTTTCATCTAATATGACATTAATCTTCCCATGATTTCTGTATCTGGGCTTGGAGTCATCTCCCGATCATAGTTGGAACCAATCCCAGGTGCAGAAATCATGAGAAGATTGATAAGTCTTATTAGAGGAAGAAATACAAAGCTGACATTAGTGGTCTTAGAACACTCTGACACATATCTGGAGAGACGTAGGTTCGAATCACACACATTGGTAATGTATTTTCCACAAAACTGTATTTTCCACAAAACCATTATTGAGTTATTAATTATATATATATCTCTATTTCCCACAAAACCATTTATTGAGTTCTTATCAAGTGTTTCTTTATCAATGACCTGTTTTAAAAACTATAAGTGCATTTTTACATGTTATGGAATTAAACTGGAACTTTGCCAAATATATTCTGCTTTCCATCTTCATTGACTTTATTTATTATTGTACATATACCAAGATGATCATAAATCTATATTGTGTATAATTATATATCAGTGTTTTATGTTGATTTCCATTACCTCTTTATTTCATAATATAGTAGAACCCACTCAAAAGTTCATTCCAGACCTTTCTGGTTTATCCAAAATTTACTATATTTTCACTATAACCACACAACTTTTTTTTTAATTAGCATCAACAAAGGAATATCTAATTGAGGATATGTCAACAAATAAATACTTTTCAAATGTTACATCTGTATAAGAAAGGGTTAAAAAGTATTCAAAGTTATTTTTAAATATTTGCCTAATTCTTTATCTATAAATTCTGTTTGTGCATAAATTCAAAATATTTGTAGTGACCAGTTTTACTAGCATGCTACGTCAAAATGCTAGGCTTTCATATATAATAAAGGTATTCCATGCAGTGCTCAAAATTGGGAGGTATAAAAATTCTTTGTTCAGTTGCATGAAATTTTCATCTGAATGCCACTTTTGTGCACACAATGTGATACATGACCAGTTCATAAGGAACCCAAAGGCCCAGAGCAGGGAAGGGATCCTTCTTATCACGGACTGCCCAGTGTAGTTATTATTACAGTCAACAACTGTTAGCATCCCCATCAGATCCTTAGCATTTACTGGGTATGTCTCTCCACACATGGAACCACATCTTATGAACCATGCAATTGGCAGCAAACTCAGTTACTTCAAGACATCAACCTATGTACATTCTAGATATATATGTTTTCATTAAAAATGTCTTTTACAAAATTCAGCAAAACACTAGTTAAACATAAATCAATAAGAAGTAAAATTTGGTTTTTGAAGGTTCTTGTCTTCAGCTTCCTCAGAATGCTAGTAATGGTTAATAGAGGCAATTAATAGAGGCAAAAAAATTATTAAGCTTCTTTATATTTCATGCATTTTTAAAAGAATTTTGTTAAAGACCTGTAAAGCAGAGGAAGAAATGTTATGCTTCATTGGAAATTTAGGAATGGCTCCTCCCATTATACATTTTTTCCAGATTTTTTTATTGTGTTTCTTGTTCCCCACCCCCCTCGATTTTTCCCTAAATCTAGGCCAGCTTAAATACATTGCAAAGGTTAAGCATAGAAAAAAGTTTAAAACTTATAGGAAATGTCTTAAAATGGCAGAAATTTGCATTAGCTTATAGAGCTCATGTACGAGTACAATTTAAGTGTTAAGGATATTGAATATCTGTTGGTCATGTGGTGTTTTTAAATGAGTGATATAAATGGTCTATATGTTCCAAATTGTTGACTGGATGTCTGCAAGCAAGGGGCCACTACAGACTTGGCCAAAATCACATACCAACTAATAAGTTCTAGATTAACACTGAGTTAGTTATCAATAAGGAATGAATTGACTACTAGGATGGATCATTTAATTTGTGGACTGGCGATGTCCTTACCTTTAATCTTCATTACTAGAATCTGCCAGTGATTTTTTTTCCCTCAAAATGTTCCCCATTGAAAGCTATGCATTTACGCCATCACCAAACCCAGACATCGAATGCTTCCTGCAAGTCAATTTGTGAGTTTTCAAAGTACTATTATTATGCTAATCGAGTAACTTTGTCATTTCCAAAGCAGTCTCCTTTCAATACTTTTTTCAGCTATGGAGACAGGTGGAAATCACAAGGTGCAAGATCAAGGTAATAAGGAGATTCTGCAGCATCTCAGCACCTGATGTTGGTGACAACAGTTTGAAATAAAACAGCAGTATGGGGGGGGGGGGGGGTATATTGTCATGGGGCAAAAACCGTTTTCCCTTTGAAATTCTGATAATTTTTAACAAACTGCACAACAAAGTTTTGTTTGAAAGACTTCTGCATAAGCTTATACATTGTTGACCCCCCCCCCCCCCCCCATGGCACAAAATGTGTTATGCCTTTGCAATCAAAAAACACCAGAACCATTTGTTTCCTGGCCAACCTCACAGCTTGAAATTTTATAAGCCTCAGTGAACTTGGGTACTTTTATTTACTGGATTGGCCATTTTTATTTCTAGATTGTAGCAGAAAATCTGTCTTGTCTCTGGTCACAATACATTGTAAGAATATTTTACTTTCATCAAGCATTGCCAACCAGTTCTAACATACATTAATACTTGCTTTCGTTTGGGGCTCAGGTTTCAATGAATACAAATTCTTGACATTTTCAATTGTTCTGTCACAATGGAAGAACAGCCACAAGAAAGGCTTATCTTTGCTGCTTATGCATGGGTTATTATGCACTCTCCCTTGACTCGGGCTATTTGTTGCACATTTATGGAATATTTGGTTGACCAGATCTTGAGTTGTCTCCACAGAATGGTACCAGTCTGTGAAACATTTGGGCAATGAGACAAATGCACTTAGTTTCAAGTATTGTTCTCCATACACATGGGTCATTTCTGTGACTGTCTCTGCATCACTTAACTTTTCCAAATACAGTAATGTATCATATACCATTGATCAGTTTCCAGATCAGCCATAGCAGAAAATAATCATGCACGAAAACAAATACCTTTCCAAAGCGAGAAAGTAGCAGACTGACTGCATACTGTTCTGTTGCTACTTGTGACTGTATTATGTGTTTCAACTAGCACATACGGCACCGTGCCCTCGAGTCATTGTGTTGGCATATATCATGTATTAACTCATACAAAAAGTTGTTAATTATTGACAATACTAATCTATGAATTAAATGATCCACCTATGTATATTAAAATAAAACTTCAGAATTTGTAAGGCAGTAGATCCAAGTGTGCTGTTTGTGACCAATTCTCACCATGATGACCAACCTATCCTTGCATATTATTATTTTAAAGTCAAATTCAGTTGTTATAAAATTGTTCTTAACAGAACTAAAACAAATTTAGTGTTAGATACAGAATTAATGGCTAGTATTTGTAATGTTAAGGATATATTTTGGTCAAATTTGTCAAAGACAGTTAAAGTCACAAACAATTAAAGAATTTCCTAACTTTGGCACTACATTAAACAATTCATTATCGATTTTGGTAATGGTCACAAACCCTAGAGATGCATATAAAGTTTAATCTGGCATTTTCGGTTAGGCATAATATAATGTAAAAAAAGAAACGAAATATTAACCTATCCTATCCTAATTTAACTTAATGAACAAAACTATAACGCAAGAAAGACAAACTGATGGCGTTTCATTATGTAGATATATTCAATGTCCGGAGGGGGATGCTACTTTCTTTCCCTGTAAATGTTGATATGATGTGAATAAAGTATACTTTCTGCACATATTTTGAACGAAAATGTTTTAAAGATTCCTAAGAGCCATGCCAAGATTTGGGGAAGTGGGGCATCTGCTGCATGTGAGTGAACTAAGCACCTCTTCAAGTAGCACTCTCTACTTCATTACCATTAGATTGATCTGAAAACATGGAAAGAGCACTCTCAGTTTGCAAAACCGTCATCAATGGCACTAATTTTAAATCGCAAATCTTTGTCTACCCAATCGTTAAAGACCTAAAATAACCATGCTACTACAATGGAATTGTGGGTTTCACAGAAATCTGGCTGACATCAAGTTTTTACCAGATCTGCATATCCCTTCTGGAAGCTTTCAGGGAGTCGATGCTCCCACAATGTGGTATTTTTCTCTATATTCATTTGATATGAGTTAAGATGATCCTGCGCATGTGGGTGTCATCATCCTCATGAGTGGCCACTCACTGGCTGTCTACTCCATCTGACTTCTCCCTGGAACTACCAAGTTCCAGGCTGATCTCGACTGTCTTGCAGCCACCATCTACTTTACATGTGGACTTCAATAACACAATCATCTTGGGCAGTTCTGATACCAATAGAAGGGATAGTTATTCAAGCACAGTCTAGTGATCTGTCTCTATTGAACAGTGGTGTTAGTAAGGATATTTACTCCCCTGTCTGTACTTTCACTGCCATTGATCTTTCCATTTGCTCTTCGATCCATTACATTTGAGGTCGAAGATAATCACTACAGAAGCGATCACTTTCCATTGATATACAACTTCTCTAGTGAAGACCCAAGCCACCGCTGACATGCTGCACTAGAGAAAGACGCGTATGTCTCTGTAGAAGATTGATTGGATTGACTGGAGTGATTTTCAACTATTCCATAATTTTAACCCTCACACAGTCAGCCAAGGACCCTATCAATGCCATAGTGATGGAAATCACAGACTTTATTTATTGGTTGACTACACTGCAGCGCATTAGGCTTCGGTTTTTTTATAGAGATAACTGATTTTTCTAGCCTTGATGCTTTTGAGCACGCCAGGGTAAAAAAATCCTTTCCATGCATCCCTAGAGTGAAAAGGAATCTTGGATCAAGTGTACCTTCCATCACAACCAGTTCCAAGTTCATGGAAGATGAAAGAAAATATTCATCCCACTCATTATTCAATTTTGTATGTAGGTTCCCTGTCTTTTAACTACTACTTTTTGCTTTGTTTAGAGCATAATAGCCTTTATTGCTATTGCGTCATCTGTAATCTAGAGGTAGAACTCCTTTGGATGCGTTGGGTCGGGTTGTTTTACCTCTGAGCGGCACTTTTTTGCACACCATGGGCTAAATGGCCAGGTCACATGGACCCCGAAGGCTCAGAGAAGGTTGGGGGAGGGGACCCACTGGAACAGCTGTTGGAAGACAGATGATAGTCTCCCGTCAAGGCCATCCAGCGTGTTCTTTAATGTGCACAGGGGGCCACAGCTTAACGTCCCATCCGACGGACGGCGGCCTTTCCAAGCCCATCGGTGTCCCCTACTGACCGTGGGCAGGGCGGGGAATTTTTGCGGAGATAAATCTCAACGCTGACCCAGCTGGGACTCGAACCTGGGAACTACAGATTACGAGGCTGGCGGCTACCGACTGAGCCACCCCCGCCCCATCCTTTGGGTGCAGTGGCTCAGTAAGGAGGTAGTGTCATGGACGAATAGAATGCATCAGCTTAGGTTTCTATTTGTGTTATGGAGGCATTATATAAATATTTTTTCCTCAAAACTCAAAAGCATCAAAGTAGTACAGTGTAGGTACTTCTTATACAGAAATATATTTTACAGATGAAAAACTTCTTAAAAAACGTATTCGTAATGCTTTTGCGTGCTATTTGTCACTACGCTTGTCAAAGCAGATATTTTGATCAGCCCTCTAACCTAGGAAGCGATCATAACTGGTTCTGCATCAAATGAAATTTTATGAAGTGAGGAGTTCATAAAAAATTTTCATATTCTCACTCTCCTTCCCTAACAAAAAAAATTCCAAGTGAAAGACACATTGTACATTAAGGTTTAGAAAAAATGAATGGGTGGAAAGACCTCCATTAAATTTAAATACCCCCTCAAGCAGCTGCTTGCCACAGAGGTCTGACAGGAGCCTGTCAGTTTATATGCCACAGTAGATCTGAGAGGATGGCAGGACCTCAGCAGAAAACAACACGAACATCCATGCCTTACCGGGGCTCGAACCCAGGTCCCGTAGATCAGTAGCCAAGCACGCTAACCACTCGGTCACTAGAAAAACTAAGAAAAAACTAACAGGAAAAACAAAATACTAAACATAATATCAATAAAGTCATTACCAGAGCCGTGCAGAGGAAGGTGGCCACAGGAGCTTCAGCCCCTGCCTTTTCCCCTCCACTAGTAAGAAATGCCCTTTTTACACTAAATCAAAATGGACTCCCCCAAAAAAGAATCCCCTTTTTTTGGCTCTAAGCCCCTTGCTCTCTGCACGGCATTGGTCTTTACATTGTAGAGAGCACCATTTCATGCCAATAGGAATATTAGTCATTATTTATTTCAATGGAATAATTTAGAACTTCCGAAATATGCTTTATATCGAAAATGGTTGTTGAAGATCTCAATCAAATCTATCTAAATCTCAATTTTCAACTATATTGTTAAAAACGTAAAGAATTATGGTAGGTTGATTCTGTGATTAATTCCGAGTGGGAATGGAGATTTAGGTAAATATGAGATCTTTAATTCATCTTCAACAATATTTTTTCATAAAAAGCGTATTTTAGAAGTTACAGACAAAGCTTCGAAATTAGTTTTACCTTTGACAACATGGAAATTTCGCAATTGGTACAGCCCTGTATAAGAAGAAGCTGAAAAAGTTGGGTTTCTTAGGTAAAAAGAAAACGTAAAAAACTTTTTCTTGTGCATAATGTCAACTGGTATTGTAAAGTACCGTATACAGGAGGCCTTCAACATTCGCGGGAGTTAGGGGCGTAGGACGCCGCGAATGTCTCTAGACCCCCCAAACCTTAACTCCTGATACTGTTAATCATATTTAACACACGAAAAAGGTAAAACAATACATTGTACTGCAACAGTATGTACACAGTACATAGTAAAATTAACTCCTAATATTGTTAACCATATTTAACACACAAAAACCCCCAAACCTTAACTCCTGATACTGTTAACCATATTTAACACGCAAAAACCCCCAAACCTTAACTCCTAATACTGTTAACCATATTTAACACACAAAAAAGGTAAAACAATGCATTGTACTGCAACAGTATGTACACAGTACAAGTAAAACAATACATTGTACTGCAACAGTATGTTTTATAAATTTAAAATTACAGTATGAACAATACAGGTTAACACATACACACAGAGAGTGAGAGAGGGGTGTAATACAATACACGTACGGTATTTAGATAGCAGTAAAATTATTAAAGTTTATAAAACACAGTATTGTGTTTTATAAACTTTAATAATTTTACGTTTTTAAAATTTTCTATCTTTTACACGATGACTAAGCTAGCGATGATTATGTACAGATGATGATGAAATACAAACACTTCTGACACAGTTCTTGCTGTGCAGTTATGAGACAGTACACACACATTCAAACAATATTTATTGTAACTGTGTTGCATTACTGTTATTTATTCGAACAGTGGATCGTCAGGGTCTTCATCCTCGTCGTTGTTCCGTATGCGGAGGAGAAGGGGGAGCCTCAGGGGCAGTGGAAGGGGAGGCAGGGATACTCAGCGTTATCTTCTTGAAATACATTCAGTTTGGCTTTTTTGCCTCTTGATTTCTTTAAAAATGTTGGTGTACGTAGACAATGCCTCTTCTACCAATTCCTTCAAGGAACGTATCATAGACGGGTCGATGTCAAAAATAGTCCATCGCAGTTCTGCTAGCGCACTGAAACTTTTTAATTTAACTTTTTATGATAATTCTGTGTATACATTTATGGTAGTAAATGATAAAATAGCTTAATAATACATATATTTTATGTATTTATGACTTGCTGAACTTTTTTTAGTTTACTTTTTCTAGTCTGCGCGCGTTGTCAGCGATTTTCCGCAGTAGGCCGCAAAACTCCAAAAAAAATTCCCATCTAATTATTGACAGCAAACTCGCGAATAATCAAATCCGCGAAAGTCGAGGGCCGACTGTATATATATAAATAATGTACTCTGCATATGCAAGAAAAAGTATGCATTTTTGGCAATTTCAATTAATTGAGGTATATGAAACATTAGTGTTCCTTGATAAATCTCGCCTAAAGCAGCAGTCTAGTTTGAAATGGGGGCTGCACAATTTACTGTGTTTTGTCGGCATCCACAACTTTTTTTTTATTACCTTTCTGCAGTCGTTTCATGTTTACTAGCCATCTCCATAATAATGGCTGGTTAATAAGAAATCTATAAGCATAATCATTAATACAGTTTAGGATTATTAGTGACATATAAATTAAATTACAGGTAATATATGCATTTACTCTTCATTAACACAAATCGTGAACTATAAATTAATTTGACTTGAAACGAAATTAAATAAACACTTGAAGAAATTAAGAGATTAATCATTGTTATAACGATTTGTAGTACATCCTACAACTGAATTTATTTGAACCACGTTTTATAATCACTATACAAAATACGCTTTAACATGGTTAAAAATACATTACTACTGTCCATTCTGGGACTGGAATACTACATTTTTTTTTGGAGCAGTAGAATTTGAAACATTATACCTCACCAAAGTGCAGTGTACGTCATTTTCATTCACCTTTAACTGCAAGTAACACTTAGCTCGCGGGGCGGGGGTGGCTCAGTCGGTAGCGCGCCAGGCTCGTAATCTGTAGTTCCCAGGTTCGAGTCCCAGCTGGGTCAGCGTTGAGATTTATCTCCGCAAAAATTCCCCGCCCTGCCCACGGTCAGTAGGGGACACCGATGGGCTTGGAAAGGCCGCCGTCCGTCGGATGGGACGTTAAGCTGTGGCCCCCTGTGCACGTTAAAGAACACGCTGGATGTGAGGCTACCATCTGTCTCCCAACAGCTGTTCCAGTGAGTCCCCTCCCCAAACCTCTGAGCCTTCGGGGTCCATGTGACCTGGCCATTTAGCCCATGGTGTGCAAAAAAGTGCCGCTCAGAGGTAAAACAACCCAACCCACTTAGCTCGTTTTCAAAGAGAAGGAAAAACCGGAGCTAAGGTCTTCCCTTGTCGTCTGTAGACATCGAACTTCGTTTTTAAAGATATTATTTTTGGATTGGATAGGTATTAATGAAATATTACGATTCGCACTTACTGAATCTTCCTATTGCTATAATTACGCCCTCTAACGATGGAATTTTTTTTTATTGCGAAATTTCGAATCCAATATTGCAAGCGATACAATTACTTAGAAATTTGAAATTTTGGCTGTCAAATGTGAAGATAATGAAATTTGCAATGATTTTAACACCCACAGGGGGTCGGAAAACAATTTTTTTGTTTTAAGCAAAAATTGTTTTGAGAAAGTTTTTTGGGTTGTGTAGGTATTGATAAACTATTATGATTCAGACGTTTAGAATTTCTCAAAAGCTTTAATTGTACTCTCTGACAGCTAAAAGATTTGAACAGTTAAAAAGAATATTGCAGACGATTTATTTAGACCAGATATTTTAGTGTGGTGGAGTGTGATGATAAAATTACATTGGCAACAACATTTTTTTACATTTGTTCCTTCACCCCCAGAATGGGTAGGAATAATGTAAAATTTATTTTTAATTGAATAGATACTAACGGAATATGATGATTCATAAGACCCTACCTGGTCTACTGGTTAGCGTACCTGACTACTAAGACCAGCGGGGCATGTCCTTGTGCAAGTGTTTGTATGAGAGCCCAGGAGAAGCTAATTAGCTTCTAAGTTATCTCCGTACTTTGTGTAGGGAAGTAACTACTTTTTAATAAAACAAAAAAAAAAATTCAAATTTTCCAAATGGTATTAATTTGCTATAGTTTGAGGGCGTTAGATGTAGAAAATGTAAAACTTAATTTTGTAAACGATATTTTTATGCTAGAAATAAATTCTGGTGATAGAATGTATTGATGAACAGAATAATTAATAGTCGTAAGTATTTAAATTATAATTGATTAAAATTCGTCTAGTTGCTTCTTAGTTTTTTTTTTTTTGTTGTTATTTTCCAATATGCTAATGATAAGTAAATAAATTTATATACACTGGATGATTTTCCCTTAACCTTAGGAGCTAAGAAAATCTAGCTTCTTCATTTTAAAATATAAATGGGAGATGCTTTTTGCGTTTTATAGGGTTTAATATTATTTGCATTTTTCAATCGCCCATTAATGCGAATTATTACTGTTAAAGGGTGCAAAAATTCGGAAAATAAGGACTAAATTTTCTCTAAAATCGAGCATCCAATATTCCCAGAGGCGATATGTTATTCTTCCAGTTAAATAATTTATTTCTGAATATACACTGTCAATACCTGGCAAAAAAAAAATGGCATAAATATATTTTCAATGGCTGATTCAAAAACATGCTGTGGGTGTTATGGTGTATAGTTGGAAAACAGCCAAGAACAAGGTTCAAAATAATCTTTTAGCAGAAACACTGACGTTTTAGTTTCGTTATTCAATTAGAATTAAGAGTTTCCCTGGATAAATTGTTGGGAAAAGGAATGGATCTTGGTATGCACAATTCGACGAAAATGATTTATGTTCTTATAAAACCACTGGAAACAAAACCATTACGTAGCTTTCTAGATATATTCGGATTTCACCAAAAAATTTTCATAAGTTGGCAAAAAAGAACTCTATTCTTTTTAGTACGATGCACAGTTACGATTACAGTGTTACGTGTTCAAAAATCAAAACGTTATAGTGTTAATACAATGGACTGATATTTTCTGTTGTTATACACGTCATTTTTAATTTTTATCTCGTTTCCAAAAAACGAGCTATTTCCATTTTTTCGGTCATCCGCAGACAGTTTATTTTATGCGATAAATGAAAATTAGTTTTGGTTTGGGAGCGTACTAACAGAATATTACTATTCTCCAGTGCCAAGGGCGGTGATTTCCTCTGCTAACCCCAGAGTGTACTCAGTGAAAAAAGGAACATCGATTCGAAAAGAACGTGCACGTGCAATAAAATTTCCATATATGCATTGTGGCTTATATCAGGCACATACCCCAGGATTTAGTTTCAGGGGGGAGGGATGTTGAGAATTTTGCTTATGGAGTGCTTAAAGCTTTCTCGTAATATTTCGCATTGATGATTAAGGTGCCCAAGAACAGTTTCGAGTTATTACTACACTAAATGCTTATTGGAATGAAAGTGAGCAAGATATTTTAGAGAGCGAATATCCATGTAAAATTTTATTTATTCCAATTCGGAATTTAATGTTTTAGTATATATATTACAGATATGTTGGTAGGGCTGGCCCCTAATGACGAGCCGCCACTGCTATTCTCCTTTTTCAAATCTAGTTTTCATTTCCACCATCACTGAGCGCTATAGTTGGAAAATTAAAAACAAAATTCTCCTCAAGCAGCTGTTTGTCACAGAGGTCGGAAAGGAGCCTGTCATTATAATATACCATCTACCTCAGTAGAAGGACAAACAAGAAGAATACATCCATGCGTTGTCTGCGGCTCGGACCCGAGTCCAAGCACGCTAATCACTTGGCCACAGGGTGATGTTGGAAAATAGACCTATAATATAAACAGTCGATTAGTAGAATTGTAGAAATTTGAAATTTTGGTAGTTGAGTATAATGGTTAAGAGGTTTACATTGGTAGCAGTAGAGTACACATCGGTGGCAGAGGCGTACTGATTAACCCCGCAACTCCAGTTGGGAGCTCAAAAAAGTTATGGAGATATTTGGTATACAACTATTCAGAGAAATAGCCGAATTATGAACAATCAGTTTGTTTTCCCTACAAGAAATTCCACTGCTTGTGAGCCAGAGCTCGTTTTCTCAAAGCCTTCGTTAAAGAACGAATAATATTTGCATTGACACGGTATGATGAACTTTTGGATAAGTGTTTAATAGGCGTTTACGTATTAAAGTGAGATAATCGTTTGAACAGAACTCGCACATTTGTATTTTATGCAGAAAAGTGTAGTAATTATGTTTTACGTAAAATATATCTGGATTCTAAGTGTTTAAATTAACAAAAATTGCAGAAAATATTTAAACAAAGATTTTAACATGAAAATTGAGTACAAAATTTCAGTAATTGAAAGCTAATGGATTTTCACAAAAGAGCTGCGAGATTTTTCAGTACTCCGCTGCTTGGTGGAAAAAACGCTCCATTTTTAAGAGATAAATGGTAGATTTTGGGGAGTTGAAAAACCCAAGAGGATAGGTGGGGTGTGTTATAAATGAAAGAAATAAATATGGCCAGAGACCTCGGTAAAGAATGACAATAATCTTTTGAGTTATGTTTTTCCCTTGCTCCACAATATAAATAGTGCAGCCGTCCCGTGGCCGAGTGGTTAGCACGCTTGGCTACTGATCTAAGGGACCTGGGTTCGAGCCTCGGAATTAGGCATGGATGTGTGTGTCGTTTTTCTGCTGAGGTCCTGCCATCCTCTCAGATCTCCTACTGTGGCATATAAACTGACAGGCTCCTGTCAGACCTCTGTGGCAAGCAGCTGCTTGAGGGGGTATTTATTTTTTTTTTATTATTCTACTAGCACTATTCTCCCTTGTTCTGTTCTCTACGACGAACTTCGATTCCATCAATCTGAGATTTATCTCCACAAAACTTCCCACTCTGCTGTCGGTCAATACCCCCCCCCCCCCGATAGGGGACCACCTTGTCGTGATGGGGGGGGGGGGGGGGGCTTGTGGCCCAGCAATCAATCAAAGACTCTGCTGACCAGTATGGTCCCCGGTTGGACAGAGTCAAGACCAACCGAGGTCGAAGGCATCACTGACCGGTTTAGTGGCCCGGTTGGACGGTGCCAAGACCTCAGAATCAGGCGTTCAGTGGAGCAGTTCAAGGGCCTTGCAGAATGGATTTGCCCCCTAGTAGGCAAGGGCCCTTTTCAAAGTCTGGGTCCCACTAAGAGTCTCCACCCCGGGTGCCGAGGAAACTTGGATCTACATATCCATGTTCGTGGCTAACCGAGGATCAGAGTAAATTTAGGTTTTGACCGATGGATGAGCTTTCCTTCTATAGGACTGCTCGCCATAGGATGTTGGGAATGAGATGCATCTATATGATGTAGCTTTGCCCCCAACAGTAGATAGTCGCGACTTTCCATAACTTGGTAGTGTCGAGAGACGGAACCGGGGATTGCCGTGGTTGCTGTGTTGTGCAGCAACAAAGAGTACTTGTCGGTCAATACAGGGGACACCGATTGGTTTGGGAAGGCCGACGTCCGTCAGATGAGACTTAAAGTCATACCTTATGCACATTAAAGAGCACACTGGATTGGAGGCTACCGTCTGTCTTCCAACATTTGTCCCAACTCATCAATCCATAGATGTAATGTGTTTTAAGTGATCACTTTGGAACAAGTTTTTGTTCTATCTGTGGCTGTTTCGCACGTAAATATAGCTTTGAAAATGAATTTGTCATGGGCAAACAAAAAGATGAAGAGTTCACCGAAATCTTTATTTCCAACAGTATTTTGTTTTCAAAAGGCCATGGAATATTTAACAGCAGATGTTAAAATCCTCCTAGGGTTGGGTTGTTTTACCTCTGACCGGCATATTTTTGCACACAATGGGCTAAATAGCCAGGTTACAAAGACCCAGAGAAGGTTGCGGGAGGGCACCCACTGGACAGCTGTTGGGAGACAGATGGTAGCCTCCCGTCAAAGCCATCCAGCGTTTCCAGAATTTTCTCTTAAAAAGCTTTTGAAAGTTAGGAGGATTTGAATGTGACCAGGTGCATATTTAATGGGAGGTTTCAGGGGTTCAAACTGTTCCACCTGGAAAAAGATAACGACAAGTTTTAAGATAAGTTATCTAAGTGTTAACTGGAAAAACATACAGGAAAAGCACAAGAAAAGAAAGGCTAGAATACAGTAATGACGGAAAAACCACACAAATTTCGGATGAGGTGACACATAGATGGAGCACATTACGGCTGCCAACTTGTATTGTTTCATTCTTTGTCTTCTACCTTGAAGTTTTAAGCTCCATCTGTTTCTTAGTTTACCTAATGCTACAGTACGTTTCAAGAAACCCTTAATAAAAGTTCTTGAGGCCCATAGGAGAAGTTATTTTTGGGGCCCTTCTCTTTCTATCGGGGTGGTGGTGGCTAAGTCGGTAGCGCGCCAGGCTCGTAATCTGTAGTTCCCAGGTTCGAGCCCCAGATGGGTCAGCGTTGAGATTTATCTCCGCAAAATTCCCTGCCCTGCCCACAGTCAGTAGGGGACACCGATGGGCTTGGAAAGGCCACCGTCCGCCGGATGGGATTTTAAGCCGTGGTCCCGTGTGGGAGAGCTATACCCTGTGCACGTTAAAGAACACGCTGGATGGCCTTGACGGGAGGCTACCATCTGTCTCCCAACAGCTGTTCCAGTGGGTCCCCTCCCCAAACCTTCTCTGAGCCTACGGGGTCCATGTGACCTGGCCATTTAGCCCATGGTGTGCAAAAAAGTGCCGCTCAGAGGTAAAACAACCCAACGTTAAAGAACAGGCTGGGTGGCCTTGACGAGAGGCTACCGTCTGTCTCCCGACAGCTGTTCCAGTGGGTCCCCTCCCCCAACTTTCTCTGAGCCTTCGGGGTCCATGTGACCTGGCCATTTAGCCCATGGTGTGCAAAAAAGTATGGGCTCAAATATATGCACACCATGGCTCAAAATATGGCCATTTAGCCCATGGTGTGCATAAAAGTGCCGCTCAGAGGTAAAACAACCCAAATCTCTTTCTATCACATATTTCTTTTCTCAACAGCGACCTGGAGCAGATAGCACACAGCTCCATGGCAAACTCTTGGGTGACCTTTCCCGTGATAGACAAAAAATTTCAAACCCTACAATACTGGTTTAGAAAATTGGAGAATGGCCTTATAATAATGGAGAGCCATATTTTGAGCTCCCAACTTCTAAAATCGGTTGTTAAGGAAATAGACGAAAGTTAAAATCAGTTATTTTTTTCATCAATATTCAAACAATAGATCGACTTATATCGAAAGTTAAAACAAAATATGCGAAAACCTTCATTAAAGCTCGTTTTTGGAATACCGTTTTCAAACAGGTTTGCAAAAATTATGTTTTCTGCCGCCTCGGTTGCGCAATGGCATTGACGCAACCGAGGCGGCAGCAGGATTATCGCATTGACTCGTGGTGATATTGCAGCTGCCACTGTCGGGGTTCGAATCCCAGAATGGCATAGTTGTTTCGTTTGTATGTTGATGATGGAAACCGGGACAAACTTGATTAAACTTCTAGATTATATCCGTCCCTTTTTTTAAAAAAAATTCGGTTTTCGTAATTTTTTGAAGAAAACTGCCTAATACAAGTAAGTTCGGCCAAACAAAGTTGTTTGTATAAGCATTCTAAGCGATCTCTTGTGATAGTGCATTCACGATTTACTGAGCATTTAGAGCATTATTTTGCACATTAAAAAAAGGAATTGCCCTTTAAACACTGAGCTAATATTGTTCCAAGTTAATATTTCGATGGATTTAAAAAAGGTTTATTTTAGAAGCTTGCGGCGCTCTGAAATTTGAACCTGGTCAGAATAAATTTGGTAAAAGATAAAAGCACTTTGTTTTACGCACATTTTCCGTTTCGTCGCGAAACAACATTATTCTTGTTATACTAATAACTTGATTCTGCTATTACATTTAATAAGTACTACCAAAAAAATAGTTTCCTCTTATAGTTATAGCTTTATTAGATATTTCAAGTTGTGTCTCATGATTTTTATATGTTAATTTGAAGAAAAATATAATTTTCCCAAATTTTTATGTTTAATGCTCCTTACAGATAGACATCAATGTAGCGTTTGCGGAAAGGTGTACACTAAATCCAGGAATCTAAGAAGACATTTCTTTGTGCATTTGGCTTCTTCCCCACATATTTGTAGCATTTGTGGCATAGACTACAAGCGACCAGACAACTTGAAGAAACATTTAAAGAATGAGCACACTGTTCTTAGATATTAGATTGAACTTTACTAAAGCAATTATTATGCCTTAAAAGCATGGGTTCCCACCTGTAGTCCGGGGAATTCTTGTCAGCTGTACAGGTTATGTTTCAAAAATTATATTATTAAAATAATAAAAAATTATATATTAAAAAAATTGTATAATAATCTACTGCTTGAGATTGAACCTTGATCTATCGGCAAAACAAAGACTGCTGCAAACAAGGTGCTTTTGTCAGTTTTCTCGTGCAAAGGACACCGTCAAATAGTTACGTTAATAGCAAATATTGTGCAGTCAGTTCTTAACAGTTTGGGCTGACAATTAGACAATCAAGAGATGTACACCTCCAATAGGTGTGTCTATTGAAAAACAGCCGAGCTTTCAATGAGTTGATTCTATGGTTCTCTTATCTCTTCAAGTTAATAATGTGGTTTCGAGTAGTTACTGCAGCAGACGGGTTAAATACCCACCCATCCCCCCCTCCCCCGTCTATATTCCTTCAACTTCTCACATCAAGTTATGTTTTGATTTGTCTCTGTGCAAGTGATTCAGTGCTTTTGCTAACAATCTTCCTAATACCCAAGGTAGTTGACGTATTTGATTTAAGGCTTGTCGGTGTCCTTTTTCGAAACTCTTTCGAGCTTCAGGGCAGAACGAGGCAGGTTGAAGCATATGAAGGAATATCAGGATCAGATCGCAAATCAAACTCGAGTCTCTGCCTTTCATGCAACCTGAGTTCAAGTTTAAAACCACTTGTATTTTTCACTTTAAAGATCCATTTAATTTAAATGGAAAATTTACTAGTGTTAATATATATTTTTCAAATTTTGATGAAATTTGCTGTAAATACTTGTAGTAAGTAAGTATATTTTTTTTAGAATCACTACTTGAACAGCAATTTTCAGTTATGTCTTCTGTTACAATTGGAGAGTATTTTCGATATTTCGATGTAAAAGTTTAGAAACCTAACACAGTTCCCATGAATTTTGTTTATTGCAATGGAATAATAGATATAGTCAGGGTCGTATTTGCTTCCCCCCCCCCCATACACACACACACTTTCAGAGCGCTATTAAAGGCAATTGAGGCAAAAAAATCATAAAGCTTATTTTTATCTCGTGAATTTTTCAAGAATTTTTTAAAGAACTATAAAAACTGAAGGGGAAATTTATACTGCATTTTAAATCCAGTCTCTTGGACCCCCCCCCCCCCACACACACACACACACACCTTTTTACATCATTTTTTCGCCTCGATTATTGTGTTTCTGGTTCCCATCCCTCACCCTTCTATTTTTTCTCTAGATCCGAGTTTGCTTATATAGTAAATGTTCCAGTGGTGTAGCAAGGTGACGTCGGCTATGGTGCCTTCCCCTTCTTATATATTGTTTCTGGAAAAAATAAGATGATAAAATGTGCGCTCCCTCTTTTGTTGACCAAAGGTCACTTACAATAAGTAATGAAAAAACGCTTCTAAAGCAAACAAAAAGCAAACTGTCGAGCACCGCTCCTTGGTTCAGCTGAATCATGGTAGCTAAGTGGCTGTGTTTTCCCTTTGAGTAGCGTACCCAAGATGTGGAGTTATATTGCCCTCAATGTCTTGAGGGTTGGGAATAATATATATTTTCTGGGGAAGTCCTTGAAAATTGGAGATTCGGACACTGTGCTCATACTTGCAACCAACGAGTTAAAATAGATAGAGTGCGCAACCGGTTCCAAAAGTTGAAGCAACGACATTTTGCCCACCCTTTACATGGCCGCCGTAATGTTAAGTATGGGCATTAACGCACTAAGCCTAAATAATTAAATGTTTTGTTTTTTTGAAAATTATGTTAAGGTTTCATTCTTGGGATAAAATCCAATCAGTCATGTCAGTTAAACCTTTAATAGTCTATAAAAATATTGTATTTAATAAAAGAGGAAAAAATATCACTTAAAAGATCGCGTTATTCCAGACTTTTTTTAAAGTAAATATTTTGTTTGATACTACAATTTAACGAAAATAAAAACTCCTTTGTTTATTAAGGCTTGTAAACACAATACTAAGAAAAGGCGCTTGCTACATGATTGCCTATACTTTACATACTGGCGGCCATGTAAAGGGTGGACATTAATGAGCTTACTTTAACTTCAGACTGGAGGCGCTGTAACACAGCGGTTGCTCACTCTATGTATTCTATCTCGTGCTTGCAACCATGACGATTTTTTAGTGATAATCCTATTCTAGAATGTTGGTTGAGTTTGTATTTTGAAAAAAAAAAACAAGTACATCGGGTTTATTTCAAGTGCAAGAAATTTATGTTTAAAATATTGTTTGTTAAATTACTGTAAATGGAAACAACATTTGTAACGTATTACGGATTTTTGATAATCATAATTATTTTATGTGCTGTTTTAAAGCTAACTTTGTAAAAGGCAATAGAATAATTAAAATTTTGTTTCAAATATGTGTCATGTTTTCTTTCAAAAATATCGTAAGCATACAAAGCTATTTAAATATACTACTGGAAGCATGAAAAATTCATGATAGTGGATGAATTTTTCATATTTGCTTAGGGGCGGGGGTGGCTCAGTCGGTAGCGCGCCAGGTTCGTAATTTGTAGTTCCCAGGTTCGAGTCCCAGCTGGGTCAGTATTGAGATTTATCTCCGCAAAATCCCCCACCCTGTCCATGGTCAGTAGGGGACACCGCTGGGCTTGGTAAAGGCCGCCGTCCGTCGGATGGGACGTTAAGCCGTGGGCGCAGTATGCGGGAGAGCCATACCCTGTGCACGTTAAAGAACACGTTGGATGGCATTGACGGGAGACTACCATCTGTCTCCTAACAGCTTGTTCCAGTGGGTCCCCTCCCCCAACCTTCTCTGAGCCTTCGGTAACCATTGTTACCCAACCCATATTTGCCTAAGGCAGGGCGGGATGTGAATATAACTCCAAATATTTCGTACATTTTTGGAAAAATTTTTAAAAGATCTAAATCGAAAGTGGGAAATGTTATACAGCCCCCCCCCCCCTTTTTTTTTTAAACCTGGCGTGGTTTAAGCTGTGACTGAACTTCAGTAATCTGTTGCATTTTTCTATGCTAATTCAGGTAATAGATCTTTTAACATTTAACAAAATATGGAACCTTATATCAAATCATCATATTGGCATTAATTGCAACAGGAGTAACTAATCTTATATGCATTTCACACTGATTACTATCTAACTGTTCAAGAGCTATAGGATACATAAAAGTAACGTTTTATTCAATCTAAGTAATCTTTAGCCGTAAAACATTTACAATAAAATATCCTTTTTGCTAAAATTGTGTACATTTTGGTAAAACTTCATTTTCATCTGAAAAATCTAAATAATTTCCAAAATTAATTTTAAATTCATATTAATTTGAGTCACAAAGTGTGTCGAAACGTAATTTATTCAGTGAGCCACGCTTTAAATGTATATCTCGTAGAATCTGTGCAATAGAGCAGCTTGAGATTAATGAACTACAGTTGATATGGCCCTGAATTACAGTAAGGGAGGGACCCGAAATCCGGACCAAAGATTTTGGGATTTTATGGATCCCAATAATAAAAATAATAAAAATTGCAAAAAAAGAACAAGAAATGTAGATGTTTACTAATGTAATATCATTTTCATACTTCTAAAGTTCGGTCATTACTCATTGTAACAGATAAACATTACGTTTAACGTAATTGGACATCGAATTTATTTTAAAAAATAAATAAAAAGGTTGAGCGATTTTCTAGCTTTTTTAAAAAAGGGGAAGAGGTTCTTTTCATAATTATTTCCGTATTACATAAAAAAAATCGTATTTTGGGACGCCAGATTCGGGGCCTTCTACTGTACAATGATGCTTGATTGTGTGTGGGTTTCAAATGCTGCTTCCTATAGGATTTGTCAGATTGCGACACACATGTCTGATTCTGTGTTTCTAGAATATATAATCTCAGTATTTGAGGACCTACAAAAAAATAAAGGGGGAAGATTTGAACAATGTTCAAGAGACCCTACTCAAGTCAGACTCGAGTAGAGTATATTTATATATCTTATTCTCAGCCCTTCCGCCCTCCGAAACTAAATTTTCAATCGAAGTGGAATCTGTTCATTAAAATCAATCCTAAATTTTAAAACCTTAGGTCAGGTTCATCAGTATTATTTGTTATAACTGTGTAACAAAATTTTTAAGGTTTATAAATGTTTTATAAATATTTTATATTATACAATAATTTATATAAATTGCACTGCACTTTTTTAAAACAATACGTGTGTCTTCACACTCGTGCTAGTTGGAGAACAAAGCTTCGCTGTGGAGTAAAGAGACCTGAGTTCGAGTCCCAGATAAGGCACGGATATGGTTTTTTTTTGTGTGTGTTGTCTTTCTGCTGAGGTCTCGCTTTCTTCACAGATCTTCATGATGCATGATATTGACAGGATCCTGTCAGATTTCCGTGGCACAGGCATGTACCTAAGAGATGTATTTGGGGGTAAGTCCGAGAATTCAGTTTTGGGAAGGCTACGAGAATTAAGCTTTCGGGGGAGGAGGAGGGTCAAGAGAATAAGACTTCAGTAGGATTTCCCAGTTACTAAAAAATTTCCACCGAACAGGAAAAGTTAAAATGTATATGGAATGATATAGGTTTTTTTTAATCAATTTGAGTGTCGGACATAAAATATGGAGCTAAAATAAGAATATATAAAGAAACTGTTTTGAATTTCAAAGCAGATAGGCAAGTTTGAAATTTAGTATAAGACGACAGGACTACATAAATATAGAGAAGTAGGCATACAGTAGCTGGGCTTCTTCACTGAGGATGCATTCTCATTACACTATTCCTACGATTCTTCCGGGGACCCTGGGGTTCCGTAAATTCCAATATTACCTGTACTTCAACGAACTTTTTCAGTGAAAGTAATATATGAACCAGTGGCATACCTCATTGAAGAGAATAATTTGAAATGAAATAACTTCAAGAATTTTGTATTAGGTGAAGTTCAATGCTAATAAAAGAAATATGTTTCGAAAATTACGAGGATTAGATGTCACGTGCCACTCTACTCCATTTTCAAAAGACTTGTTACTTAGACAAAATAATTACTTTAACCTTTTAGCAACTTCAGATGTAGCTTTTCTAATATTATTCTGATATTAACGTTTGCTCTTGGGCTGGATTCCGTTGTTTTACTTTTGAACTTCATCTTTTTTGCACTCAATGGTTTAAATGACTAGGTCACAAGGGTTTGGAGAACGTTGGGAAAGGGAATCCATTGGACAACTGTTGGGTTGGGTTGTTCTACCTCTGAGCGGCACTTTTTTTGCACACAATGGGCTAAATGGCCAGGTCACATGGAACCCGAAGGCTCAGAGAAGATTGGGGAAGGGGACCCACTGGAATAGCTGTTGGGAGACAGATGGTAGCCTCCCGTCAAGGCCATCCAGCGTGTTCTTTAACGTGCACAGGGTATGGCTCTCCCGCACACGGGGCCACGGTTTAACGTCCCATCCGACGTCCCCTACTGACCGTGGACAGGGCGGGGAATTTTGCGGAGATAAATCTCAACGCTGACCCAGCTGGGACTCGAATCTGGGAACTACAGATTACGAGCCTGACGCGCTACCGACTGAGTCACCCCCACCCCACAACTGTTGGGAGACTGATAGTAGCCTCCCATCAAGGCCATTCAACACGATTTTTTAAATTCACAGGGTATGGTTCTATTGCACGCGTGTCAGTTTAATATGTTATTCTGTGGACAGGGTGGGAATTAACGGTGAAAACTTTCAGTGAGACTAAACTGGAACTACAATTGAGACCCAGATGATCTAGCGACAGAGCCAACCCTCACCACAGGATACGATTTAAAAATAAAAAATGTCCTAAAAAGAGACTTCTCTTTAGATTTTTTTGCCTGCGATAGCAAAAAAGGATGATGAAAATCAAGGGAAACAGTGGTTCTCTATTTCTTGCTGGGACGTGTAGTACGCATTTTTTCCAACTGAAAACAACAAAAAGGAAAAACTGCTACTGATAACAGTTTTTAATCTATTACTTCGGCGTACAAAGTACGATGATAGTATTGTGATCATGTAAAAAACATCTCCAGATCGATTAAGAGCTCGTTTGAAATGCCTCTGGACTAAAAATTGTTTTCAGCTAACCATCAGCCTGTGAACTCAAGTGTCTGAACCAGCATCATCTAGATATTTCAGGCTTGGACAGTTGTTGAACAAAAGGAGGAAAATTAAACATGTATAAAGATTTAAATGAACTATTTTGCCTGAAATTTAATTAAAACCATTAATTTTAAGCAGTATAAATAATAAATACCCCCTCAAGCAGCTGCTTGCCACAGAGGTCTGACAGGAGCCTGTCAGTTTATTATGCCATAGTAGAAGGTCTGAGAGGATGGCAGGACCTCAGCAGAAAAACGACACAAACAGCCATGCCTTAACCCGGGATCGAACCCAGGTCCCTTAGATCAGTAGCCAAGCGTGCTAACCACTCGGCCATAGTATATAATAGAATAATTTATTTATTATGACTTTATTAAAAATACTTATTTAAAATTTTAAAAACATATCCAGTTGAATTTTACGCAATAAATATTTAATTAAAACAATATTTAATTGAAAATTAATTCTTTTGTTAGTGTGCTATCCAGGCCCATGTGAGACGACCGATGCACCTGCCTCGGTGCAAAGTTAGAGAAGGGGGGGGGGATATTTTTGTTTTTACGAGCAATTTAGCTATTTAAAAATTGCGTCTGTTAAACTTTTTAAAATATCTGCAATACATTTCAAGCATTGCAAATTTATTCATAATAAAATATAATACATATGCAGAATATACATAAAAATATATTTCATAATTATTACTTTTTAAGATTATCTTTCTGCGTTTTCTATTTCAATATATAGATAATTTTTTCTTCTGTATATTATATGCTTCGCATTACGTAATATTTGCATTGTATAATTTTATTAGCCCATAAACCCATAATCATTAACTGTGGAAGGAAGGGGGACGTAATTCAGAATGGGTTGGGTTGTTTAACCTCTGAGCGGCACTTTTTTGCACACCATGGGCTAAATGGCCAGGTCACATGGACCCCGAAGGCTCAGAGAAGTATAGGGGAGGGGACCCACTGGAACAGCTGTTGGGAGACAGATGGTAGTCTCCCGTCAAGGCCATCCAGCGTGTTCTTTAGTGTGCAGAGGGTATGGCTCTCCCGCACACGGGCCACGGCTTAACGTCCCATCCGACGGACGGCAGCCTTTCCAAGGCCATCGGTGTCCCCTACTGACCGTGGGCAGGGCGGGGAATTTTGCGGAGATAAATCTCAACGCTGACCCAGCTGGGACTCGAACCTGGGAACTACAGATTACGAGCCGGCGCGTACCGACTGAGCCCCCCCCCCCCGTCCCCCGTAATTCAGAATGTTTGCTATGAGCGCGAGAATAACTGAACGGTTTAAGATGGCTTTAGGTTTAAGCCAGGGTTCCCCCTAACATAAAGGCTTTCTAAGCGGCCCTAGATAAATTTCAAAATTTGTGCAAAAGTAACAAAAAGTTTTACTAAAATATGTTTAAATCACAAAAAAAATTAAGGTTGCTAAGCCAACAAAGGACCAAGATAATCAGGGGCTTTCAGAAGTTCAGAGAGGCCTGGTTCACTTTCAGATTTTTGTGTCCCCTGCAATTTAAAAATATGAATATCTTCTGAAAAAAAATTCTAGCGTGTGTTTAATTTTGAGGTATCCCTGAGTTTGTCACCTGAGCTAAATGACTTCTTTGCTCCCCTTCTGATAGGCCCCGAGCTTGCAACTCAATCAATGACTTCCCACTATAGAGATATCATTTTTCGACCATTAAATCTTGCTTCCACCTTTGGATACCAAAAATGTCTGTTTCTAACTTTTATGCCACTCTTATACGAACACTAAAATTCAGAAAACACATTTTACAAAATAACATTCTTCAGAATTTTCGCTTTTTAAAAATTATTCCATAAATTTAAAATTTTATTGAACCCCCGACCCCATTTAATGGCAATAGGGGATGACGGTTACAAGAGAAATATTTTTATAGGTACCAAATATAATAGGTACAAACTTTTATTCAAGCCTTTATCATCATCATCATCATTCTCAAGCAGCCATGGGCTACGGAGGTCCAACTAGATTATGCAATTTAGTTCTCCAAGCATATCTGTCCTGAACTACATCTGCTGCATCTAGCTACTGTAGACCAATTCTAACAAGATCCTATTTGGCATTGTCTGCCCACCGCATCCTAGGTCTCCCCCTCTTTCTGAGGCCTTTAGGCACACTGTTCATAACCCTATTCGCCAATCTATAATTATCCATACGGGCAACATGGCCAAACCAACGGAGTCTCTTTCTGCACAATATGCTGCTTAAAGGAGGTTGCTGACTCCTTTGTCTAACTTCATCATTACTTACAAAGTTGCACCACCTAATGCCAAGATACTGCGTAAGCATCTAGAATCAAAAGCATCAATTTTCCTGTTATCTTGTTTACAAAGCGTTCACGTTTCACTACCATAACCAACTCTAGAGAGAACCAAACTATTATACAGTCTAATTTTAGTCTTTAGGTATATTAGGCTTTAGTTGAAATAAAAATGCACTTAAAAACAATGATAATAAGAATGAATTATAATGCCCTTAATGTAAATGAAAATAAAATATTTTATTATAAAATTTTTATATATAATTTTTTATATGTATTTTTCATAATTAATGAAAGTCTGTAATCCGTGCACATAACAAAAACTTTGAGAACTGCTTCACTGAAATCCACCATAGAAAGACTTGTAATTTTGTCCGTCGGATGGCGCTGACCACCGTTAGTATTGTATTTACTTAATAACCAAATGCGAAAAAGAATTTTTGGAAGGTAAAGCCGGTAGAAAAGCATACACAAGGCCAAAATATACTATTCGAGACACGAGAATAGTGAACCTAAACTTTAATTTAACCCCCCCCCCCCCGAAAAATTACTGCCGATGCCCATGCCTGGAGTTGCGTTATTTAGTTATTTAGAAACTCTCTGGTTTAAGCTCTTTAGCTGAAAGTTTATAAATAGACAAACTTCGATCTGAACTATTGACCCATTTAATATAATATTATCAGTTCCGGATCATTGAGCACCGGATAAGAAGGAATTAAAAAAAAAATTTCCTCAAGCAGCTGCTTGCCACAGAGGTCTGACAGGAGCCTATTAGTTTATATGCCATAGTAGCAGATCTGTAATTAAAATACGAGTGTTGGGGAGTGTTCAGTCGATAGCGCTCAAGGCTCATAATCTGCAGTTCCCAGGTTCGAGTCCCGCCTGGGCCAGCGTTGAGATTTATTTCTGGAAAATTCCACCCTGCCTTCAGTCAGCAGGGAATATCGTAGACTTGGAAAGACAGCCGTCCTTCGGATAGACGTTAAGACGTGGCTCCATGTGCGGGAGGGCTATACCCTGTGCACGTTGAAGAACATGCTGGATGGCCTTGATGGGAGGCATCATCTATTTCCTAACAGCTGTCCAGTGGATCCCCTTCATTCAACTTCCTCTTAGCTCTCGGGGTCCTTGTGACCTGGCTATTTAGTCCATTGTGTGCAAAAAAGAGGTAAAATAACCCAACAAAGATACGAGTGATGAAATAATGAAATTGTGGACTGAAAGGTGGCTGATATTTTTTTTTTCTGAAAAGTAAGCTTTCTCTGTCTTTTGTTCTTGTATAAATTTAAATTGAATCGTAAATTAATGAAAGTCACAAATCTAAATATCACTTAATTCATCAGATAAACGATAAAATGTAAGTATACGTCGCAAGTTAATTCTCGTAAAGCTAATTTTGAATGTAGATATATATATTTGCTTTCAGTGATCAGGATTATTTTCATTATAACGTAGAGTCATGTGCGTCAGCATGAGGAGGGGTGGGGCTGTTTTCCTCTCGAAGAAATTTATCGAAAAATTGATTTATGATGAATAAAACAGTTGTATCAAAAATTAATGTCATTTCTTCTTTAATAAGAGTTTTTTTTAATGATCTCTTTTGCTTTCGGAAGCAATTATTTATTTTTATTTGGGGAGTTAAAATACTTTTCAAGAAATCTTTATAAGCCTTTAAAACGAAGAGTAAAAATATTATACCGCAATGGAAATCCAGTCTCTTGCCACCCCCCTACTTTCTTCTGGCTCGATTGCATCACTTGTCGACCCCCACTTCATTTTTTTTTTCTAGATCTGGGACTGTATGCATGATTGCTGTATTCACAACTACGCTCATTAATAAAACGCTCGATCTAAATCTATCCCGCCCTGCCCACGGTCAGTAGGGGACACCGATGGGCTTGGAAAGGCCGCCGTCCGTCGGATGGGACGTTAAACCATGGTCCCGTGTGTGGGAGAGCCATACCCTGTGCACGTTAAAGAACACGTTGGATGGTTTTGACGGGAGGCTTCCATCTGTCTCCCAACAGCTGTTCCAGTGGGTCCCCTCCCCCAACCTTCTCTGCGCCTTGGGACCTGGCCATTTAGCCCATTGTGTGCAAAAAAGTACCGCTCAGAGGTAAAACAACCCAACAAACAACCTAAATCTATCCTAACGATGCCTTAACTGGTACAGTGCTTAGGGAACTACCTACTATTCCAGCAAGGCGAACTTTGCGTGTGTTCACTGAAAAAAATTGGAACACTAATTAGGAGGAGTCATGTAAAAGCTAGGAGTAGTTTCTAAGATTCTGTTGCAAATTAAAAAAAAAACTTTTTTTTCCCTCAGTGGGTTGTATTATAAGATATAACACAACCCACTGAGAAAAGAAAAGTATTATTTTTTATTTGCAGCAGAATCTTAGAAACTACTCCTAGCTTTTACAGGTCTCCTCCTAATTAGTGGCACACAGGGTTAAAACACATAATCCTGTGTGCTTCTCAAATCTGAACTTAAACCAAGAGCGAGGACTATCATCCACTTTTTTTTTTAATTCATCATCATCGTCATCTCACAAATCACAGATATAGAGAGCTTTTTACATTTGACCCGCAAAGCTAATAGCTTATCTGCTTCTATCCTAAAGCACTGATCTGTTTTGTCCCCACCCCCCGGAAAAATTACTACCGACGTCCATTCCTGGAGTTGCGTTATTTAGTGACTCTCTGATTTGAACACTTTGGCTGAAAGTCCATCCGAACTATTGACCCAGTGACTTTGTATCTTCATAATTAGAGTTACTTGCTATAAAATGCTTAAACGTCTGCTAAATTTGAGCTATGACACTGAATTTTGTACTGATTACTAACCTAATTGTGTGAGAATGTTTATACATTGCACGCCATATCTCTAGTTTCGTTATAGGTACTATTTACGATTATTCACTGACTGAATATTAAAAGCTGTTTCGATAAACTGTTATTTTGAATTATGCATAGATATCTGCAATTTCGTTTAAAATGAAAATTGTTTAAATAAGTGAATGCGACTATCGATGATTCCTAATCTACCTTTTGATTTGCATTACAGAAGGTGTCCATCAGTGCCACCTGTGTGGGAAAGTGTACACCCAGTCTTATAATCTGCACCGGCATTACAGAGATCATCGCAAGGATAAGTGCTACAGATGTGGTGTCTGTGGTAAGACTTGGACCCGGTCTGATGCCTATAAGAGACACGTACGTCTTGTCCATGGAATTTACTAAATGCTTAACAATAAAAGTTTTGCACCATCATATGGATGTTTAGTTTTTGTCTATTTTTGTAATGTGCAAAACAAACTGTAGTTCCATAAGTGCTAAATTTTAAAATCCCAATGAGATTTCACACTTTTTTCTGAATGAGACGCCTTAACTGTAGTGATGGTTCCCTATTCACATTAAGGATGTATTAAAATATTAGAAATATAGTTTGATAGAGAAACTAAAAAATTCAACCATTTAAACAACTGCATTTTGATTCTAGAAGCATGGTAAAAAGAACTTAAATAATTAGAAATATCCGGATTACCTTTGATCCGAGCTTATAAAGGAACTCCTGTAGCCTTGTGCTACTGGAACGCCCCCTCCATTTCACTCGATCAATCTCAGTCAAACCAATATGGAATAAATAAATTAAAAAAATTTTAAAATAGCTATCTTCCTATATTCGCTCTAAAAAGTAGAAAATAAACCTAAATCCAGGGACGGTCATAAGCCTCAAGTCTATAGAGGACCGTTTAGAAATGTATGAAGGATTTTGTTATCCATAAATGATACATTCAACTTTAGTAATGATTTAGTAATTGAGATCCTTTTCATCAGCTTGTCATTTGGTCTCTGGGGTACTGAGGTTCTCATGTTTCCCTTCGTGGAAAACAAAATTGTTAGCTCTTGAAATGGAGGGGAGAAAAACACTTGCAGGGGTCACCATAGTCTCTAGGGGGCGGGGGTGGCTCAGTCGGTAGCGCGCCAGGCTCATAATCTGTAGTTCCCAGGTTCGAGTCCCAGCTGGGTCAGCGTTGAGATTTATCTCCGCAAAATTCCCCGCCCTGCCCACGGTCAGTAGGGGACACCGATGGGCTTGGAAAGGCCGCCGTCCGTCGGATGGGACGTTAAGCCGTGGCCCCGTGTGCGGGAGAGCCATACCCTGTGCACGTTAAAGAACACGCTGGATGGCCTTGACGGGAGACTACCATCTGTCTCCCAACAGCTGTTCCAGTGGGTCCCCTCCCCCAACCTTCTCTGAACCTTCGGGGTCCTTGTGACCTGGCCATTTTGCCCATGGTGTGCAAAAAAGTGCCGCTCAGAGGTAAAACAACCCAACAACCCATAGTCTCTATGGCATACCTTGTGACCGCCACTGCCTAAAGCATATCGATGGTGCAATCAGTCACTGAATTCATATTCACTTCAAAGAAAGATAGGGTGCCAAATTACTTACTCAACTAGATTGCTGGTGCCCTATCTTCGTTTGAAGCAGGAGTGGACTTACACATAAGTTAACTAAGCTACAGCTTAGGGCCTCAAGCCTCAAAAAAATGTATTTCTAGTTCTACTGCATTGTGAAAAAATTTTCAATATTTAATCTACTGTGCAAAACACTGTTTATCTTTGCTTACCAATGCTAGAATAACGTTTTCACCACATCAATTAACTGTTTATTTTCCAATGTTCCCCTCAATCAGAATAATTATATATATATTAGCGCGCTTGGCTACTGACCTAAGGGACTTGGGTTCGAGCCCCGGGTAAGGCATGGCTGTTTGTGTCGTTTTTTTGCTGAGGGCCTGCCATCCTCTCAGACCTTCTACTATGGCATATAAACTGACAGGCTCCTGTCAGACCTCTGTGGCAAGCAGCTGCTTGAGGGGGTATTTATTTATTTATTTTATATTTCATCTTTGGAATTTTTGGGGGCCTCTTAAATTTGAATAGCTTAAGGCCTCAGAAGGTCAAAGTCCGGCCCTGATTTGAAGTGAATACGAATTCAGTGACTGATTGTACCATCAATATGCTTTATATCTATTTTTTTACATTTTAAGGCGCATATAGGAAGATATGTATTTTTTAAATTTATTTATATTTCTTTTCTTTTTCACTAAAAACACCAACCTGCAGAAACTTTTATTTGGTATATGACTCACAAACATTGACCACATTTTCAACTCTCCTTTTTTGGAGTGGTGTTTGAGGTAGCCCATAACATTGGAGATGTCAGAAGCCGTAATTTGAGATATAACTTTAAGGTCGACCGAATTTTTCGTCCCCTTTTCAGAGGGCAGGGGAGAATGGTTGGGACCATAAATCGAAGTAATCTACGACGGCTTTCATAAGAGCGCTCATTTAATACCTAATTCGTAACTGTAGGCCCTTGCGTTTGGAAGATATAGTAAAAAGAACGATTTTCTAATTCTCTTTTTTTAGGGGCGGAAATCAAGGGGATTAAATTTTTATTATCCACAGCATTCCTTGGGTCACAAGCTTTTATTTGACATACAACTTGTTAAGTTCGGTCTTTGCTTCCGAAAGATATAGTAGAACAATTCTTTGCATATATCCCCCCACCCATACACACACTTTTTTTGGGGGGGGGGTGGGGGAATATGCAAAGAAAATTTTTCATAAAAAAATTTTTCATAAAAAAATTTTCTTACCTGTGTCACTCCCCATGTCAAAAGCTTTCATTTGACGCATAGCCCGTTACTTTCGGCCCTCGCATTCCAAAGATATATCGGAACAACCGTTTTCACATTTTCCCTTTTTTAGGAGAGAAAGGTGAATTTTAATAGCGGTAAATTTTCATAGCTTATGACTATGACACGCCTCACTTTACAAGCTTTCATTTGACAGATAAATCATTACGTTTGTCCGTCTCTTTCGAAACATATGGTGGAACAACTGCTTTAGAAATCAACAAACTGAGAAACCAACAAATGAATAACAAAAAGCAATAGGAAGAGAGTTAAAAAATAGAAAACAAATATTCATATCACGATCAAAATTTAATTGTTTCTAAGTGTTTTTTTTTTCTTAAATAAAATCTTATGCATTTTTTTTTGTTCATTTTTTACAATTATTTCCTACTTTGAATAATATACTACGAAGTAATAAAATATTGCATAATTATACAAACAAGCAATTAAATAATTTTACAGCGATAAATGATTAAAATTTAGCAAATTTATTGAAATTTGCTAAATTAATTACTGGAAACATTTATGTAAAAATAAAAATATATTCGTTCATAATAAGAGTTGTGTCTTAAGTTTTATCTGTTGGGAAATTACAAGAAAGATTTTTTTTTTAAATCGTATTAAAATGAGTATTTCTTTATTTTTTTATATCATCTGATACACATGAATACAGTGATCATTTTTCTTCGAGGAAGATATAGGATACTTATTGAACAAAATATATTTTCTGGTAATTTTTTAATTAATACTATTTATTTATCAATTTTTCTCATGATAATATTAATTTATGTTATGTGTGGCAAACTCCTCCTAAAAAGCTCTAAAATAAAATAAATTATATGCATACATTAATTTTATTTGATACAAAAAAAATTAAAAACATAAAAATGGCAAACTATCAATAAAATAACTTTTAATTTGTCAAAGGTTCACCCTATTACAATAATTATTTAATATTTTAGTACCATTAAATAATTCCGAATTATAAATATTGTAGTTATGTTATTAATTTCCCAATAACATCAACAATAATAAGAAAAAATTATCAAACTTAGTGGCAGAACAGAATGATTTTTATTTCGCATCAAAAATATAGACTTTTAAAAGAACAGAACAAAAAATAGGACAGGAAAATCTTTCTAAAATTTTTATGAATATATAGGACTGTCTTTTAAATATAGGACGAACGGTCACCTTACTCAAGACGGAAAACACGTTCTCTTACAGTTTTTTCCAAGGCATTCTTTTCTATTCTTTTCCGAGGTGGATCTGAAAGCTGTAATCTGCAGATTGGATCTTTCCTAATCAGGGGTCGGCTATATACGGCCCATGATGGCATTCCAAATGGCCACAGATCTTTTGGGCTTTAAAATACAAAACTGTCCCCCAGCAATAATGGTAATGAATAGAATTTTAAGTAACAATGTAAAATAATTTCATTTTCCAGAATATCTTATTTACAATTGAACCAACTTATTACAAATTAGCTGAAAGAATAATTTAAATCTGTGGAACTAGTGCAATTTTATGGAGGACTTTCAAATTTTGCATTTCCTCTTCTCAAACGTTTCACGAACGGAATGATTCAAGTCTCTCATTAATATTTTTATATAGAATTTTCTTTTTATTTGAGCTTCGGAAGAGTTTTGGTTATTTTTCATTTATTCAAATATTATTCTGATGTGAGCTATAAATAAATATAAAAATATGCATGTACATTAAATATTTTTATTATAATAGATCGGCATGAAAAAAAAAAGCATTTATTTTTCTACATACTGTACCTTCTCCTAATCCTACTACTTCGGCCTGCTTACAAAATCCACAGTTCTAATGTGGCCCACATTAACAAAAATTTGCTGCCCCCTGGTCTTAACGATGCAGCAAATTAAAACTAGGGAAACATTTCGGTACTTCCTTTTTACAGCGACCTTGACGGGCGCCAGTAGTATTTGTGCGCCAATCTTCGTATCCATTGAATCTGTAGTCCGCATTATAAAAAACGCCCCGATTGAGCGGAGATCATGTGAGAACGAATCAGTAAAGTGTTTTTTATTCGAGGTTGTCCAATTCGAGTTAGAATACTAGTATTTCACTTTACTACTTGTCAAATCCATTTCAGTGAAGTTAACAGATGCCAATGATATCTAATTTTTGATGACTTTTTTGAATCTGTTTTTTGGTACTTTTCGGTTAACGAATGAAAAAAACACTTTACTAATTCGTTCTCACTTGGCCTCCGCTCAATTGAGGCTTTCTTTTTAAAATGCGGACGACAGATTCACTGGATACGAAGATTGGGGCACAATTACTACTGGCGCCCCTCAAGGCCACTATAAAAAGGAAGTACCAACATTTCTACCTCTTCGAAAAGCAGTGAAGAAATGTGACTGGAAGAAATTGAGGCTTACAGCTGAAATCAATGTATTGGTTTTGAAAATTTATTGTAAGCATGGGCGCTAGCAGAAAGCTGTGTGTGTGTGTGTGTAGGAGGGGGGGGGGGGGGCTTCTGGAACTTTGTATTCTCTTTTGACACTCAGTATTGCATTAAAAAATCGAACCCTTACCTTTAAAGGAAGATGATTTCGAACCTGATGTCTCTTTTTTTTTGTAAATCTAAATAAATATTGGTCATAAGTGTTAACGGATCACGTTGTTTATACTAATGTTTGGGACTAATGTTTAGAAACTATTGGCAATGTTACTATGTCTCATGGTTTTTGAACTATAATTTGATGAAGTGGTATTCAAGGAACCTTAACGGGATTCAGGGAATCCTCCAAACTTTCTCATCCTAAAACAAGGGAGAATTAATTGCATAGGCAATTATAGAGCCTAACGAGTTATATCTGAAATGAAGGCTCTTATGTGGGAAATATTATAGGCTAGCTCAAATTATGTCACCTATTTTCTGCCTCACAAAAAAGGTGGAGGAAAATTTCTTTAGGAGCGATTTTATTGAGTTTTATACAAAATGGAAACTTGCTACTTTCGTAATTTACTCTATATTAAGACTTGAGTAAATCTACTCATATTCTATGATGTCAGTATTCTGCAGGTAACTGCAAAGAACAGACTGGATGTCTTGAACAGAAGGCATCTGTCTCCTAGCAGTTATCCAGGGATGTTCTTCTCAATATTTTCTGAGTCCTTGCGACCTGCCTATTTAACTCATTGTATGCAAAAAACTTGCGACCTGCCTATTTAACTCATTGTGTGCAAAAAAAGTGAGTACAAGCAATCCAACCTAATGTCGCTAGACAATGCCTAATGCAATATTTAACTCTAGTAGAACCACTTGTAGATCAAGTGACACTCTAATTCTTTCGATTTCAGAAAAAAAAACAGTACGTAATTTTTTTAAAATGTAATTTTACTACACTCCTACTCTAATATAAAAAAATTATACAAGTTAAATAAAAGAATATATATATATACACACACCACAGAGTTCTATATATACTAGAGGCAGAACTCTTATGTTTGTACCATTGGATGCCATGGATCGATAAGGGGGTAGAGTCAGGGACGAATAGGTGGGCAAAATACTTGAATCGTACCTCAAGCACATGCATCTGTTTAGGTTCCTACGTTATGAAAGAATTATATAGATATTTTTTTCGTAAAAAACCCAGATATATCGATGTAATTGTTATATAGGTACTTCATACCGCAGACATGTTTTTTACATTGGAAAACCTTTTTTTCCCGCATGTTCCAACACTCTATCGAAATTTGTACCAAGGACGTCATCACTCTTCTGGGCTTGTACACTTGATTACTCCAAAAACAAATAGTTCCAAAGAATACCACTCTCACAATCATTTCTATGAATGTATTTAAGCAGTAGTGTATAAATAAGTAAAAAATTTTCATCATATTCAACATAGACTGGAAATCTGAAATAATATCAATATCCTAGTAAAATCAATAAATTAATATGAGCATGCATGGCTAAAGAAAAAATGGCAGAATAGATTGTTGAACTGATGTCGTATAGGAATTCATTTCCTGGAAAGTTTATTAGTTAAAATCATCCTAAATTTCGTGATAAATATTATTCAGTAACCATTAAATTTAACTGGAATATTTGAATATCATACTGATAACACAGAAATATTACGAATTTCTAAGAATGCAGTAACTTAATATATATGTGTAATATTAGCATTAAACCTATTGCATGCTTTCCTAAAGTATACATGTTTTAAATCATCTTACATAATAAAAAATATGTGTGCATACCTTTTATTCATAATGCATCAGAAAATCATAGTAGACGCTTCAACATTTCAAAGGATGTTTCTGGTTGTGATCCTGGTTGCAGAGCCAAATGTCAGTCGAAAGTTCAAAAGTGGGTGGGGCTTTCTAGAAGCAAAAATATTTACAATGCTATTCCTACGGGAAACGATAATCACTGTCAGATTTATTGTTATCATTTACTCTCCCTGTGAACTTAAAAGTAAAATAACATTTAAATCTGCTGTGGTTGCCAGATTCCCAACATTTTCAAAGATAATATTTAAAGGCTTCCCAATCCAGCTAGGGACCAGATTTTTTAGCCCAGCATGGGATCAGTCGCCTATGAAATTCGGGAAATTTTGGTCAAAGTTGTTCGAGAATCACAGAATACCAAAATCTGTCAAAAAAAAAATCTTGAGAGTTTGCAACTATGAGAGCTGGTGCTGAGTCAGCAATGACTTCTGCAACACCAGGAAATTCTTCGTGCTGAATATGTGTAAAATCTCAGGGAGGTGGGGGGGGGGTCAACCAGGGAGCAATTGCATCATTGGAAGCAACGCAATATCCAGGACAGGGCCGTACTTACGCATAAGCTAGCACAGCTACAGTTTAGGACCTCAGATTAAGAAGTGCCTCAAAAAAATGAGTTTGAAGTTTACTATGCCATGGACTTTTTAAAATATTAATTTATTGTCCAAATACTGGTCATCATTACATACCAATTCTAGTATAATATTTTCACCACCTTAAATTCGTGTTTATTTTTTAAATATTCTCTTCAATCAGTATAATATTACCAAAGCTTAAGGCCTCAGGTGGTCAAAGTCTGGCCCTAACCCAGGAGCTATTGCATCATTCGGGAGCTACCCTTCCTCAGTTATCATCCGTTCATGATTGTATGCAGGTGCAGTATGTGAGCGATATGCCTCGTTCTTGTGTGAACAATGAAGACCATTTTTGTTACATATGTAGCGAAGTTACCTTTGCTCCACAGAAGCGTTAAATAAAGCTTGTCATCTAAATGGTCTACCACGTTTACTTCTGGTGTGAGGTTGGAGATCAACTGAGGAGCTGGGCTCTGCATACAGGGTTTAATATTTGTGCAGTATGTATTTACAGCTGGCTAAATGGCAAGAGGTGGTCGATACCAGTGGCGCACTCAGGATTTAATCTTAGGGGGCCGAGGGGCCCGTTGGCCCGGCTAGGGCAAACGAAGTAATGGTCAGTCCGCCCGATTCGTTCGCCTTGTGTTCACAGCGGCCGTGATTCCCGAGACCTATAGGGTATTCCTACCTTATATGATCGCTTATTCATAAGTAATATATAAATAGAAGACACAATATAAATATAAAAAATGATTTTTAATTAAGAAAAGATTTTTGGAAAATTTTTTAGTGTCTTTTTTCCCTTTTTCTTTGGGAAGTGCCAGGGCCCCTTGGTATTCCTGTGATGTGAACCGTCCAACCATGTGAGGGACTGTTTCTTATGTACGATACCTCCGCTGAGAAATGGTATTACTAAACAGAAAAAGCAGACAATAAACTACCTCAACATAGTGCCCAGTGTCACATGCGGAAAACCTGCCTGTCTCGGAGCCACCAGAACGTTACGATATGAACTGAAGATATGGAGGAGGAAGACACCCACAATGTAGGATTCACCACACAATATCACACAGAACGAGTTGAATTATCTTGTTAGAGATCTGGAGCTGTTAAAGTGCAAGGCAGAACTCCTAGGATCCAGACTGTGGCAATGGAATCTTCTTGATAGAAATGTGAAAGTAAGTGCGTATCATAGTCGCGAAAAATAATCTGTATTATTCTTTACCATGGTAGGTAACCTGGTTGCTTGCAAAGATGTTAAAGATTTATTCACATCTCTCTACATGTCACATACTCCAGAAGAATGGAGGTTATTTATAGAATCCTCGAAATTAAATATGAAAGCCGTTCTTCTACACAATGGGAGAATGTTGCCTTCTGTACCAGTAGGCCATACTGTTAATATGAAGGAAACTTATAACAATATGGAACAATTACTTCAATACATAAATTATGAAAAATACAAATGGCATATTTGTGCGGGCTTAAAAGTCATTGCTCTTTTGCTTGGACTACAACTCGGATTACACAAGGTTCTATTGCTTCCTTTGCGAATGGAATAGCAGAGACAAAGGCATCTCATTAAGTGAAGAGGATTTAGCCTTCTCGTCAATCACTGGAGCCAGAGAAGAAAAGTATACAGTATCATCTGCTGGTACAATCCACAAAGATTTTGTTGTCACCTTTTGATATAAAATTAGGCCTAATGAGAATTTTGTCAAGGCTATGTATCAAATGCAAACTGTCTTTCTGTCCTTCGACAGAAATTTTCAAGACTTAGTAATGCAAAGATAAAAGAGGGTGTTTTCACAGGTTCAGATATTTGCTCACTGCTACATGATAAGGTCGTAACATCACTGGTGATTTCTGTCGAAGGGCAGAAAGACAGTTTGCGTTTGATACATAGCCTTGACAAAATTCTCATTAGGCCAAATTTTATATAAAAAGGTGACAACAAAATCTTCATGGATTGTACCAGCAGATGATACTGTATATTTTTCTTCTCTGATACCATATCATACATAAAGTTACAAAGACCTTGGGGAAGAACTGTCCTGAAATGTAGCATGTTTTTTAAGATACATTACTTAAGTTTTCATATGGATTTCTTTCCGGAAAATTATGGCACTGTGGGGAACGTTTCCATCAAGAAATTGCTGCAATGTATAGGAATATATAGAGATATATAGAGATATCTAGGAAGATGGAGCCCATCAATTTAACAGATTACTGCTAACATTGATGCTGGAATGTGAATGAGATATTGAGCTGGAATGTGATGCGAGATTCTGAAAATTTGACACATAAGCGGCAGGCGAAGACACGGCAATTTCTGCAGACCGATATGCAACTTTCAGCGAATGCCGTAATACAGGTAAGTGACCTCGAAAACCGTAGCAATCAAATATTTTTGTTGTCATTTGCATGTTCAGCCCTCGATTTACATAAGAAACGGCTGTTTACACTTCTGAAACACACTAAAGGTCAAAATGTGTTGTACGAAGCCCCTCATTGGAGGTTAATTTCACCATGAACTTACAACACCTTGAACCTTGTTCAGTGTTATCCATTTCAATTTAAACAACTGCCCAAGAATAGGAAAATCAAGTTACTGCCTAATAATAATAAGTTGGCTGAAAATCTCCAATGTCGAGTATCACATTGATTACACTTATTTTGATTTATATTCGTTTCATTGATTTGATTTAGTATGATTCTTTAGTATGTCCTTTAATAAAGATCATTTTTATATGTACTTTGAACAAAAATAAAATTGGGATATATCTGTTCTTGTTGATATATTTATCCTTCACCCTCGTAACAGTTTAAAATTGCTCCTTCAAAGATAAAAAGGATGACAACCTCTGCTCTAGAAGTAACAAAATACACCAATCAGGCAAAACATTAAAACCACCTACCTAATATGATGTAGCTCTTCCTCTTGTCGCCAAAAAACTCTCATCCGATGAGGCAGAGATTCAACAAGATGTGGCAGGTGTTGCTTGATATTTGGTACCACGACTGCAACAGAGGATCCCGCAGTTCCCGTAAATTATATGGTTGGGGTGATGCCACTCATACCCGTTTCTCCAATTCAAATCACAAATGCTCGCTAGGATTCATATCCGGCGAATTTGGGAGCCATGGTAATAAATGGAATTCATCAGACTCTAGGAACCATTCCTGGCATTCTAGGAACCTTCTTCGCAGTGTGACATAGGGCATTGTCTTGTTGAAATCTGCCAAATCCGCCAGGGAATACAGTTGCCATTAAGGCGTGTACAGTCGCTCAAAAAACTTTTAGAATCAAATGAATCCTATGCTTTTCCCATGTTGCGACGAAACGAAATACTGCCTGCGAGAACACCGACCCAGATATATCATTCGCGACTTTGGCACGTGATACTGATTGGCTGCACGCGCTCCTTTGCATAACGCAGAGGTGGTTCTAATGTATTGGCTGATCGGTATATACTTACATTCTGCTCACCCTAGCCTAAAAAAAATACCCCCTCAAGCAGTTGCTTGCCACAGAGGTCTGACAGGAGCCTGTCAGTTTTTATGCCATAGTAGGCCTGTGAGGATGGCAGGACTTCAAAAAAAGACACATCCATCCATCCATGCCTTACCCGGGGCTCGAACCCAGGTCCCTTAGATCAGTAGCCAAGCGCGCTAACCACTCGGCCATGGGACGGCTAAGGGCCTATGAAAAAGTATACCATGAAGTAGATTATATTCATTAACCGCAACCGCGTGCGGAGAACGATGGAAGTGTAAATATATTTTAATCAGTTTCATTGAAGTCATTTGTTGTATGTTTTGGGTATTGTGAACTGATATCCTGTATTTTAAAAAGAAAATTAGCTGACTTAGCAGATATATGTGAAGTATTTTACAATAAATTAGTTCTTGGTTTACAATGATTACAATCGAGGTGAACATACTACAAACAAAATTACATCCTCGAAATTTGAAAAACTAATTGCCCTAAGTATGAAGCAGAAATAAGTATTTGCCTTGGAAAAAGAACTAAATTGTGATTATTAGTTTCAGTGAATACTGGTAAATTTAGAGGTAATGCAAATTTTATATTTATGAATTTAATTACTAAAAAAAATAAGTAATTTTCAACCTACATAATCCTTCGGAAGCTAAGGTTTAGAGACTAATTCTCCATGTACAGTGGGTCACAAAAGTATTCAGTCACTTTACATTTCTTATAATATTGTATACTTAAAAGTACTAAATGTAGTCAAAGCCAAAAAAAAATTATATGACATTGTGTTTGTGCTCTGATATTCATATACAAAAATGAAAAATAAATAAACCCAAAATACTAGAACAAACATAATGACTTTAAAAAACAAAAAGCACTAGCCACACAAAAGTATTTGGCCACCTGCCATGGCTAGGTGGGCTGAGCATTTCAGTGATGTTCTAAACAGTGTAGTTGGTTATACTCCCATTGTTTGCAATGATGATAGATGCATTGGTGACTTTAATGTTGGCCCTATAACACAATCCAAAGTCATTTTGGCTGTTTCTAAACTTAAACTACATAAATTTCCAGGGGTAGATGAAATTACTACGGAAATGCTTAGAGCTGGGAATGTTTCGGTTACCACTTGGATGACTTAAATCCTGAATATCTTTTATGATAAAGGCATGGTTCCTAAGGATTTTACCAGAGCTATTGTTATCCCTATTTTCAAAAAAGGTGATCGCAGTTCTTGTGATAACTGTAAGGGTATCAGCCTACTCTCTGTTGCAGGTAAAGTTCTTTCCACGATTGTGCTTAATAGAATTAAGAATCTGGTTGACAGTCAATTGCGTGATGAGCAATGTGGATTCAGAAGTGGTAGGGGTTGTGTGGATCAGATATTTTCACTTAGGCAGATTCTTGAGAAATGTTTAGAGTTTCAGAAACCTTTGGTTGCTAGTTTTGTTGATTTCAAAAAGGCTTTCGACTCTGTTGATTGTCATAATTTGTGGTTGATTGTCAGATCATATGGTATACCTGACAAATTGGTTAACATAATGAAAGCTCTCTATAATAACATTGAGTCGTGTATGAGAGTTGGTAAGTCTTGTAGCAATTGGTTTAGCATTACTTCTGGTGTTCGACAAGGGTGCATTTTGTATCCTTTTCTCTTTAGCATGGTCATTGATTATGTTATGCGAAATTCACTTCAAGGGAAAGATTTCGGCCTTAAATGGACTGCAGATACGAAAATTTCTTATTTAGATTATGCTGATGATTTAGCCCTTTTGGCAAATGATGTTGATGAGATGAACTCTTTCATTCGAGCTATTGATGAGACTGGTAGTAGGGTAGGTTTGGTTATAAACAGAGAGAAAACTAAAGTGATGAAAATTGGTCAGGCAGGCTGTGATTCAGTTAATCTGAATGGTTGCAGTCTTGAGCAGGTGTCACAGTTTAATTATCTTGGGAGCTATGTAACACATAATGGTGATGTGCGGCATGAGATTAACAGACGAATAAGGATTGCTGCCGGGACTTTTAAGAATCTATGGAAAGTGTGGAGAAATAGGCGTATACACCTAAAGACTAAAATTAGACTGTATAATAGTTTGGTTCTTTCTACTAGGGTTAGTTATGGTAGTGAAACTTGACACTTTATAAACAAGATAACAGGAAACTAGATGCCTTTAATTCTAGATGCTTATGTAGTATCTTGGGTATTAGGTGGTTTAACTTTTTAACTAATGATGAAGTTAGGCAAAGGAGTCAGCAACCACCTTTAAGCAGCATATTGTGCAGAGAGAGACTCCGTTGGTTTGGCCATGTTGCCCGTATGAATAATTATAGATTGGCGAATAGGGTTATGAACAGTGTGCCTAAAGGCCTCAGAAAGAAGGGGAGACCTAGGATGCGGTGGGCAGAAAATGTCAAACAGGACCTTGTTAGAATTGGTGTGCAGTGGCCAGATGCAGTAGATGTAGCTCAGGATAGACTTGCTTGGAGAACTAAATTGCACGGTCTGGTTGGACCTCTGTAGCCCGTGGCTGCTTGAGGATGATGATGATGACTGTATTTGAAAGTTGCGCAGAGATTATGTTGATCGAACTCTAAGCTTCCTCCACACAATTTTCCTCTTGCTTGTGTTGAATATCATGAACTTTGATTCATCACTAAAAATCACCACGCAGAAATCCTGATCCTTATTAAAAAATTTTTTTGTGAAATCCAGTCTTTTTCTATTTGTCCCACTGATCCTTCTTTCTGGAAACTCATCCACTATTTCATACTATTCAATGAACTGTTTCAACGCTTAAATTCTTCCCAGAAAATGATTCAACTTTAAAACATATTTCCCTTGCTGGTCCAGCAGAATTTGTTTTGGCACATCTCACATGTTAAGTGTACAAAATTATGAGAAATGTAAGATGGCCGAATACTTTTGTGACCTACTGCATAACCTGAGTTGCTACTGTTGCATTTGGCCATTGCTGCCCAATTCTGAAAATGTCCTGTTTGACAATAACTATCTGCTACATTCTATGGTTCTCTCTTTTTCTGAGGCCTTAAGGCTAGAATGAGCAGATTTAAAGGAAAATAATCAGGGACATTTTAAAAATTTTTCATCGCAGCCTGGGCTTCCTGCTATATTTGCATCCCAGAAAAAAAGTGCCAGTCAACACCTGCTTGTGATGCATTTCATGAAGAGTATAACCAGTGTATCGTTCACGAAGTTTAAGTTGTATAGCTGTAGAAAAACAGGAATGTCTGGTTACTTTGTGTAACATCTTGCAATTGATGACTTTCATTATAAAACTCTAGCTTCTAAAGATAAATCTAGCTTCAATTTTTCAGTCACATTATCAACAAAATGTTTTTATAAAAGTGTTGCCACTACTATAAGCAAAAGATCTGCTCATGTTGTATAGTTAATTTACTGTTTAAGAAATATCTAAATACAAATTTTAGGGATGTTTATTTCTCAGGGGCAGAGCTTTGTATTCAGGGACTCCCTGGAAAATATATGGCCATCCTTCTCTAGACAGACTATTCATAATGCTATGCTCACCAATCTGTGGTTCTGTAGAGGGTAACATAGCCAAACCAACATAGTCTGTTCCTACATAAAACATATTCAAAAGTAGTTTATGACTGTTTTGTCTAACCTCATTAGAGCTTATATGTTCAAACCACCGAATATTCAAAATACTGTGTAAGCATCTTGAACCAAAAGCATCATGTGATCTGTTACTTGTTTACAAAGAGTGAAAGTTTGCTACCCTATCAAACTTTAGAAAAGACTAAACTATTATGCAGTCTAATTTTATCTTTAGATGAATTTGTGGAGATTTTTCTGCAATCTCTACAAATTATTAACAGTCCCAGCAATAATATCCTTTTGTTTATCTTAAGTCACACATTGCCAGTAACAGATATTAGTAACCATATCTTCTACCACACAACTTACAAGATACTTAACCATTGCGATCCTTAATTGGAGCATGGTTACTGATGCTCCAAATTACATGCATGGTCACAGACTCCCCTCACTATTATTGACATTAAGTGGGAATTTTGTATTGATCACTGACAATTAGAGAGTAGAGCCTTTGTTATTAACTAGGGAACATGACCAAATGTATTATCAGCTTGAAAATTTTCAATAAAAAAACATGCAAATTGTTATTTGAAGTTGTGCAGAATGAAAATTTTGGCAGTAGTACAGATCACGGGCCTCATCCGCCATTTTGTTTTTGATGCAACATAAAACGGCCCTTTCAGTTGATTCCCACAACTCCCGAGACCCTAACCCAAACAGGGGTTTCCAGAAAAAAGATTGTTTTTTTCGTTACCATAGTAACGAAAAACCCGAGTTTACGTCAAATGCAACGCACCGTAACCATGGTAACATAAAATTGCGTTTTAAACAAACGTAAAAAAAAATTTAAATTACTGCAAAAAGAACTTGTAACTGTCAATTACAGAATGAAAGCTCATAAAAGTGCCAAATCCAACAAAAATAAAACGATTGCCTTCCCACATACAGTAAACCACTTCCACCATTCCCCCTTCCCTCTTTTCAAAACACAATACACCGCCGACTGAATTATAAAAAAGCCACAAGACTAAATAATGTCCTCCAAGACAACACAAACCAAAAAACATGAAAATCGGAAACAGTGCACCGCCAACCGAATTATAAAAAAGCCCCAAAACTAAATAATGTCCTCCAAGACAACACAAACCGAAAAACATGAAAATCAGAAACAATGCACCGCCGACTGAATTATAAAAAATCCCCAAAACTAAATAATGTCCTCCCAGGCAACACAAACCAAAAAACATGGAAATCGGAAACAGTGCACCGCCGACTGAATTATAAAAAAAAGTCCAAAACAAAAATCTGACAAAAAAAATAACATCTCACAGCTCAAATAACCATCCCCTAAATTACATTTTTATTTTACCTTTTAGCCCCCACTTTTTTCCGACACCATGGGCTATTTAAAATAATTTAAAATTCTCTGTCATTGAGCAATAAAATTTCAGAGTTTATCCTTCAAACTATTTGGATGTTGAAAGTTCTTAGGAGAAAACTCTCAGAAGCTTTTCGGAGCAAAGACAGCGCTCCGTCTTCAGTGAAGTGATGTTATGTACTGACGTTGAGTCCGTTTAGACAAAGAGTGGAAAGAAGCTCTTTGTCTAAACGGACCCAACGTCAGTACATAACATCACTTCACTGAAGACGGAGCGCTGTCTTTGCTCCGAAAAGCTTCTGAGAGTTTTCTCCTAAGAACTTTCAACATCCAAATAGTTTGAAGGATAAACTCTGAAATTTTATTGCTCAATGACAGAGAATTTTAAATTATTTTAAGTTAATTTTTGAGCAAGAAGGTCTTTTAATTGTATACCATGGGCTAAATGGTGAGATCACATGAACTCGAAGGCTCACAGAAGGTACGACGGGACCCACTAGAACAGCTGTTGGGAGACAGTAACTTCCTGTCAAGGCAAGGTTTAATGTACACAGAGTAACTCTCCCACACACAGGGCCACGGCTTACCATCCTAACAGACGGACGATGGCCTTTCCAAGCCCATTGGTGTCCCCTACTAACTATGAGCCAAGTTTGAAAATTTGCCGAGATAAATCTAAACACTGACATAGCTCGGACTCGAACCTTGGAACTACAGATTACAAGCCTGGCGCGCTACCGACTCCGCCACTCTCACCCCACCTCTAAATTTTTCATTCTTTCCTGACTCCATCAAAAACTGCCGTTTTTTCACACACTGACAATTCTGCAATACCCAGAATTACTACATCAAAATGTCGCCAGACGTTTCCACATGTTAACGATAAATCATATAACTAAATTTAAAAGACTCCTAAATATACAACAAAATTAATAAATCACTATAATACATTAATAATTACCATACTACACATAACAACTAAAAAGCATTCAATTCATCCCAAACTATTCTAACAAAATACATGTGTTCTTTACTATCGCCATGTTCAATCCCACATGCAAAAACTTGCATTCTTTCCCCCAAGCATACTCCCCCACTACACGGGCCCCAAATATCTTTAATAACTAATTATAAACCATATCTTAACCAATTTTCAAAAAAAAAAAAGCTAGAACATATTAATTATTCGTATCCTACCTGTCACTGAACACCCCCCCCCCCCCCCCATATTAAACATATAATATAAACGAACTTACCTCTAACCATATAGGTATGTTATCCAAAGAAGTCATCAAGCAAAAATGGCAAAAAAAAACAAATGTAACTTCACACTCTCGTCAAATCACACACATAACACGTGATTCCACATTACCCACCCAAAAGAAATCAAAGAGCCATAGGCCACCAACAACCAACAGTTACGTTTCTACGTCATACTTTACAAATCGACATCATACTTTACACTTCAGCATCACACGCCACTTGAGCAATGCCATCTATCGGCTGAGGACCGTTACCACTACACGGGCCGTAATCTCAAATTATAGATCATTAACATTTGCTTTTCGTGAACAATAACAAATGTTCTAGTGCTATTTGATAATACACTTGAAAACACTTAACATGAAAACAAATAAGGTGATATTGGTTAAGACAAAATAAAGTTTCATCTGTTCTGACAACAGAACTTTTAGATGAAAAAATTTTATTGTGAAACAGATAACATAAAAAAAATCCCTTAATGCAAAAATTTCTACAGTCCAATGAATAAAACTGCCTCATATAAAATGAAAGTTATAGAGGTTGACATATATAATTCCAAATACTGTTTGCTAAATTTTGAACAGCTTCAAATTTTCTTGCTAATTAGTTAACTTCTTGCAGATTTTTAATCATTTACCAGTAGCTGTAAATACACTAGTAGTTTTAGACTTCACACCTGAGATCTGGGTTAATGATTTTGTCTGTGGATTGTGATGGTAGTTTCCTACACGTCATTACCATTTACCATCAGGAATTACATTCATAATGAAAGCTAGATGGGCTCAGACTCCAGATCTTTCTCTTTCAGTACCATACTGGCCCAAAATGGGCAATATTTTAAATGAGTTTGTCCAATCAATGCTATTCCTTCCTCTTCACTACCTCCTACCTGCAATTTGGGCTGTTTTGGTCGTTTATTGCTAAAACTATAAAGAAAGGTCTCATTCAATCTTTGTCTTGATCTCTCAAAATATGTAGTCTGCTATGAATAGCATTAGGAATCTGCAATGTATTCATCAATGTACTGCTAATGTAAAATTCTGTTAACACTAACTATTTACACTGGTCCCCCAACTTTCATTTTAACTGTTTTGCACTGTATAGCTGTATACAGGATGAGGAAAGTCTGGAGACAGAACAACTATCTTAAAAACAGGAAAGAATACAAAAACTAGAAAGGGAATAGGAAAGTGTATTGGGAAAATCCAATAATGTTAAAATCCTCCATATTTTTATAGAGAATATCATCTATCTGCTATCGTTTTTAAGTATGAGAGAGAATAAATCTGTGGAAACTTGTAGATCATCAAAACATTAAAAAGTAATCATGCAGTAAATTAATTAGATTTAATTCTGCTTGTTACTGTTACAATAGTTAAAGGTAATCAGCTAAATATTTATGTTACATAGTATCAAGTTATTGTACAACTTTTTAACCTCGAGTTTTATAAGTAAATTTAATACCCTTGTATAATATCAGTTCATCATCATCATCATCATCAAGCAGCCATGGGCTACGAAAGTACAACCAGATTGTGCAATTTAGTTCTCTAAGCATATCTGTCCTGAGCTACATCTGTTAACTGTACACCCATTCTCAAGGTCCTGTTCGACATTCTTTTTATTGTCAAACATTGCATCCTAAGTATCTCCCTCTTTCTGAGGCTTTTAGGCACACTGTGACAAAAATTCAGTTCTTGGTGTATGAAAGTTTAAAGGAACTACCAAACTTGGTAAACTGGGGCGAGGGCAGCTCAGTAGCACACCAGGCTCTTAATCTGCAGTTCCTAAGTTCAAGTCCCAACTGGGCCAGCAATGAGATTTATCTCCTCAGAACTTTGACCCTGCCTTCAGTCACTAGAGGACACTGATCTATAAGAAGGGGGCCATGGCCTCCTGCAAGAGTCCTGCAAGTTTGTTTTGTACCTTTTTTCATTCCAACAGGCGGCCACTTTTGAATTCTTGATGAGATTAGGACTGAAAGGTTTGGTCTTCATTTTCTTCCCCAAGAAGGAAAACCATTGACACCCTTAGTACCCAAGAGATGAAATGACAAGCTGCTAAAAAGAATCTCAATTAGTAAAGTTAATGTCATTTCTAGATTATGAAATCCTTCATATGTTCTAAATGGCCCTTGCGGACTTATGATTGTCCCTGCTTAGGAAGGCCACTGTCTGTCAGATGGGACGTTAAGCCGTGGCCATATGCAGGAGAGCCATACCCTGTGCATGTTAAAGAACGTGCTGGATAGATCTTGATGGGAGGCTACCATCTGTCTCCCAACAACTGTCCATTGGGTCCCCTCCCTCCTAAACTTCTCTGAGCCTATGTGATCTGGCCATTTAACCCATTGTGTGGTAAAAAAAGTACTGCTCAGAGGTAAAATAACCCAACCACCAAAATTAAATCACTTTCTCTACAGTGATCAGTTTATGGCTACTTGCCTGACTTCTTACCACTCTGAGAGCTACAATGACACCAGTGACATTTCAATTTATTGGACCCTGCTCCTCCTCTACACTCTTGAAACAGTGAATAGTTCCTTCCTACTCAAAGTCAAAGGATGCAGATATCACGCTTAGTGCTTGAGATTGGGGTGCAAAATACATCATGGAATGTTTATTTTTATGTAAAATGATTTTTTTTCTGCCATTTGTATCATGTTATTATTGACTTGTTTTTAAATATACTTTATAATTTGAGTCTTTGTCAAGTGCTTAATCAACCTCATCCATCTGATGCAGGTTTTCCCCTAGAAACTGGAATTGTGCTGTTCTTACATGGACTTCACCTTAAACACCATATACCAAGAGCTGGAATGGTTATGTAGACAGTGACCCAAGATATTTCACCACTCCAATCAAAACTACTTATTGCTGCTCTCAAGTAAATTAACTTTTTGCCACTAGAAGTAACTTTATTTTTTCTGCCTCCTCCTCCAAATATACTATTTTTGTCATTTCAAATGAATTTACCATTTTTGTGGCTCTGAGTATATTTTTCTGCCTCCACATTCGAAATAAAATGATGGCAAAATCATTATTGACAGAGTTTCAAAATTTAGTATACTAGCAAAGTTGAGATCTAAGCACTTTACAGTCATGCCACTCTTATTTTGAGTTGAAATTAGAGCAAGCTCATCCAATTACTACTATATTGCCCTCAAAATTTTGCTGCCCCAAGTGATTGCTTAAAATCCTCATGCTATTGGGCCAGTGCTGCATGCAGACTTTTGAAATGCATTCCTACATTGTCACCCTCTTCAACAGTTCACAAGTTTCATAGTGAATAACCTTAAAAAAACATGTTGGAGGATATTCACATCAGCATTATTGGATTTCTCCTACACTATTTCCTATTTGTTCTCGTAATTACAAAATTATGTTGAGATCAGCATTATTGGATTTTTCCCAGTATGATTTCCAATTTATTTTCCACTTTTGAATTATCGTATTCTTTCCTGTTTTCAAGATGTTTGCTCCACTTTCAGACTTTTGTGACATGTCTGTATATTTTCTAGCATAACTTTTAATAATTTTCATTTTAAACTCTTCAGAATACAGGTAGTCCTCAAATAACATGTAGTTTCATTCACTAAAAAGATCACGTATGCTGAAATCACTTTATTTAGTTCCATTTTTCCATGGGAAATAGCAAAATAAGAGTCCGAGTTCATTTCACCTACAGACATTTGAACACTCTTACATGGATTTTAACATGATATGCTGAACTTCATGCGTGTTCATTATTTTCATATGGTTTGATCACATCTATTTCTGTTTCAATTTTGTTTTCCTGCTTTTTTAGATTCTGAACCACTGCCTTCAATCTTCACTATCTGTATGTTTTTGTCCTTTGCTACTCATTGTTACACCCACTGAATAATTCACCAACACAGCAAAGAAATCATCCCACATGACAGTGCATCAAAATTATATTAAAGCAATTGTACTGCTCAGGAAAGCTTTCCTGTATATGAATCATGTTAAAATGAATTTGTTATTTGGGGACTATCTGTATAAGGAATTACAGCAATTGAAAACTTTTTCCAAACAAATATTAAAGATATGAATATGGCATTTTTGTTTCTTTCACCAGCATTCAAGAAAAGAAGGCAATAGAGAATACTTTTGCTTCAATCTTCGAGGTAGACAGTATGCTTTTAGAGTTTCATGTAGAGCTTCAAATTCCTAAGCCCATGAAGAGGGATTGAAATATAACCTTCTTTAAAAATTTTGTGCCTGATGCCATGAACACTGTTTTCCTTGGACTTGAATTTGATTATATTAAAATGACTTACACATGCAGAATGTAATTTTTTTTTCAATAATTTGAAATCCTTTGAAGAAAAACATAATTGAAATAATTTTAGCAATAAGGGATTATTGTAATGAAATGGGTGTCCATCTTAAAATTGTTAAACATATAAAATGTTTTATTTTTCTTTTATAACTGTGGTATCATTGATGTTTTGGGGATGTGTGTTCATTTTGCAGTGTTTTGGTAGGATGTAATGTGGCTTGTGATTTGACTAACATCATTTGTGATGGTAGTACTCATTACTTAAACAGTTAGCACTTCTGTGTAAATTTTTTAATGATTTTTGTTTTATATATCTCAATTTAAAAATAAAAACATGTTGTACATTTTATAGCTTATAATATCCATTAGTTTTATCTGTTAATATAAATTTCTGTGAAGTGTTCTGTAGTAATTTCATTTCTTGTATTACCAAGTTAATATACTAATGAAATGTGTGCTTTTCAGTGCACTCCAACCAGTGTCATTTGTGTGGCAAAGTGTATGCTCAGTCAAACAGTCTCTCTCGTCACTTCAGAGAGCAACATCTGGATATCAAAATTAACTGCTGTGCTATTTGTGGTAAATCTTGGAATCGTAAAGACACTTATAAAAGACACTTAAATATTCATGGCATATATGAATAGTGTTATTTTATAAAGACCCTTATTGAACTTGACAAGAAAACTTAGTAATTATGAAGATGTACTGCAAGTTGCTATATCTATATTCATTAAAATAATGAAATGTAGATGTACTAATATGCCTTGGATTTAGGCACATTTTGGAAAATATAAGATTTCTGTTATTATTGAAGTGATTTCCAGAACAATATGGCTACCAAGAAAGTATAAAACTGAAGTGACTGTTGAAATCCAAAGAGAAATATATATGAAAAGTGATAAAGCCTATTGTATAATGGTGTATTTAAAAAAATAAAGTATCTCAACATTGTTCAGCTTTTATCGATTTCATTTTTGTTTTGCATTACTTTTGTAATTAATATATTACATTTTTAATATTGGCATTGTATACTGACTGATCAGTCAACTTATGATTATGCATTTTAATTGTTCTGTTCCTTTAGTGTTAATTTTTATCAATAGTGCATCCAGAAACTCTAGCATGGTGTAGTATTGTAGCAGATTTAAGCATAAAGTGGCACAACTAATATACTGCAAGGTGCATATCATTAATGTTTTTTTTTTTTGGGGGGGGGGGGTGCAGCTAGAGCTTTTAAGCTACTGACAAAATAATTTATATTTTATAATAAGTTTTTTGCAACTGCCAGAATTTTGCCATCTTTTAATTGAATAGTTGTACTATGTCTGTTACAGTTATAATTCAGTATTTTGACTCTTAAACAGAACTTTTTACTCGCAAAAAATTGTTGAGTATATGTATTGAGATTATTAAAACTACATGCTAACAGAATGTGCAATGAAAGTAGGATTAATATGCACCCATGCAGCTCTTCTGGATGTGCCATTGATTTTTATTTTGATTAACACATGAAACAATGTGCAACTTTAAAGCAGTTTACTTAAAATGCAACAGAGATAAAATATAAAATTTAACACAGCAGAAAGAAAATAATCATGTTTTTTTAAATTTTAGAGGTGTTGATTATTATTTATTTGAAATTTTCAATAATATGAGTATCCATAAAATAAATTTTTACGAAAAAAAAGGCTGAAAATTTATATTTGGATTCTATAATACTAATAATACTAACATATTTGCCCTTAGTTTTACAAGTTTTAAAAAAAATTCTTGAAAAATTGATGAAATGTGAATAAGTTTAATAATAATTTTTGCCTCTATACCACTGTTAGCATTCTGAAAGGGTCATGCATTAATGTTTTAGTTTACCTATATATATTTTTATGTTTTAGTTATATATTAGTTACTTTTTAGTTAAGAAAACTTAGTAATTATGAAGATGTACTGCAAGTTGTTATATGCAAGTTAGTTATATGTTAGTTATGTTTTAGTTAAGAAAACTTAGTAATTATGAAGATGTATGTTTAGTTATTTTATGTTTATGTTGTAGTTATTTTATTTTTATGTTTTAGTTTATGCCTGTATTCGTTATATAAAAGCATAATTTTTGAAAAGACAGCCTTGGTCATCGATAATCAGCAAAGTGCACCCACTGAAGGGCAAAATGAGGCATATTATCAATTTAAAATATAGATATAGAAGAAGGGTGCAAAATGTAATATTTTTTTTAGTAATCATCTCTGTACCTAAATTTGGATGGTGTGCTGGTGTTCATTTTAAACATCTAAACATTTACACCTAGTCATCAGTATAAAATATATGCCTAGTTTGTAATTAACCGATGAGTCAAGATAAATGCTACATATTTATGTTTCGGAGAGATTTTGCCAGTTATGCCTGTTTACAAGGTAAACTGAGAGAAAACACATTCATATTTTAATTAGGTATTGTTATGAATATCAAAAACCTGCTAGTGCTGTGTTTTTTTTAACAAAGAGAAATATGGCACTTTGTACCCCATTATCAAAATTCATTTTCTCATTTGGTGTGATTTTTGCATGTAAGTATCATATAGATCAGTGACATATTCTTATTTACTATTTTTTTGCACCACACACTAGATATAGGAAAATGAAATCATTTGTATCGTTATATATCATTACCGATAATAATAGCTCTGTGCTTAGGTGGCAAAATATTTAGAATGAAAATTATGCATGTGTATATTAAAATTTATATTTGTATGCACATTAGCAGCCTAAGTTATAGCAGCATAAGTCATGCACCTTGGACTTCAAAGATGGCCCAAGGTTGCTCAAATGTAAAAAAGGCACATAATACTATAACCACAGCTGCAAAATATGCTACTTTGGTGTGCGAATATAGTGTGATCATTCTGGGATATTAACATATTATACCCTGCTTAAAATCAAAACTGTTAACTTTTTGACACCCATAATGGCCCAAAATGGCTGAAATTTTTAATAGACTAGTCCAAATGGTGCTTTGTCTACTACCCTATACTGTTTTGGGCTATTTTGGACTTTGAAAGGTTAAGGTTAAATATTCTGTACTTTGTGAAAAAATGTATGTGATAACCCATGACTCTAATATCCAAGTCCATTTGAACAAATTTACAACTATTTATACCATAGAGCAGGAGTTTCCTAACTCAGGGTTATAAGGGCTTTCTGAGAAGTCTCAATAGGCTCTTTCTTGGTCTGGTTAGTTAGCCTCTAGGTACTGTTATTATTAAATATGTTTTACACCAATTTTTGTGTACCTTTTAATATTTTAAAACCAGGGGTATGCTGCAGCAATTCAGAGAAGCCCAATGAATTAAAAACAGGAATAATTTCATTTAAAAATTATTTGCTTTTTGTCGAAATATTAATTATTTTTTTTTAACTCTATGGTCCAATGTCAGACGCACTTTGCTATTTCTCTGTTTCATTCCAGTATTGGACTGAATTTGGTATTAGACTGCAAAGTATTAACATTAATTGAAGCTGTAGGGAGAAGAAAATTAGTCCTCAAAGGATTGATAAGAAATGACGCCTAAGCGATTGACTCTCTACCATGTAAAAAACTTTGAATTCATTTTTTTTCCTACCCATTTTTGTTTGCATTTACTGAGCCCATTGTTAAAAGATCGGAAAGCCATAGTTTGACTAGCAGCACACCCCTTGGTTTAAATATCAGTATCTCATATTTCATTTACTAATGAAATTTGTTCATTGCAGAAAACTCCAACCAGTGTCATCTATGTGACAAAGTATATGCACAGGCTAGTAGTCTTTCTCGACACATCAGGGAGCAACATATAGATGTTAGAATCAACTGTTGCTCTGTCTGTGGGAAGACGTGGAACCGCAGAGACAATTACAGAAGACATCTTCGAACTCATGGCATTTTCCAATCATAGCATGGCGTAGAAAAAAAAAACGTACAAAGATGAAGTATTTTTGTTTACAAGACTGTGATTTTGGAAAACCAAACATTTAGATGTATTAAATAGTTCATATTTTCAAATTATTTCATGAATTCAATTGTATTGAGTGTTTTGGGAAAAGGTATGCTTTAACTATAAACTGTTTATTAGTATCACTTTGTGATTGGAATTGTGAGCAGTACGGAGGAAATCTGTGAATGAAGTTATCAGTGGACATACTTTGGCAGAATTTAATTGTGATGGATAGCTATGAATGAACTTATTGATGGGAAGTGTGTATCAATATGTTTCGCGCCAAACTTTTGGCGTGGGTTTAATCATATAATAACCGTAATTCCTGTTGGGTGGACATGTATGATATCATCGGTGGCAGAAATTTGTGGTGTTTCCCATGGTTCCGCCGCTGCTTGAGCGATCGGTCCCAAATATGATGGGGTGTTTCCACTTATTTCTAACCCTACTGGGGTAACAGAGCGGGCTCCTAGCTGTCATGAATCGGGTGTAAATAAAAAAATAAGGCATGAAGAAGGGGGGTTTGAAGAGAGGGTAATCATTATCAAATAAAGCTGCAAAAAAATATTTGCCCTTTTTTTTACTCTTTTTATGAATTAAAAAGGACATAATTTTGCAATTACGTATGCAAATTTTAACGCTTGTACTGATGCCCGAAGACAAGTACCTAACCTATCTTATGAAAAATCCGGTTCTGGAACGTATTCTCGCAGAACAGAGTAAAACTCCAGGTGGAAGGAAATGATAATTCGAATTATCAAGCAATGCTTATGTCCCATCATGATGCAATATTACTAATGCTTACATTCAATTTTGTGGACAAAAAATAATGCTATGCAATAGTGGCGAAGCGTGTGTGATAGAAATAAGGTCGGTTCAGATGTTTAAACCAGAGCTCGCCTGTCATTGAACCATTTGTATAATTGCTGAGCCGTTATGGTAAATTTCTCTGATTACTTTGTGAAACTTACACAGTTGTATCAGAATATGACCACCCACGGAATCAGTGTACCCGCCCAGGTGCATCACAGAGTGCACATGACAAGGTCGACCACACGGAGATATAAGCTGCCGACCAGGACAGATGAGCCATAGTGCGTAATGTGAACACAATGCGCAGAGGTATTGATTTGACGGACATTCAAAAAGAAATGATCATCGGCTACCTTGCCAAGGATGGAAGCATCTCGGAAACAGCAGACTTTGTGGGTTGTTCGCGAGGTTGCCCATAACAGTAGAGCAAACCCTGTTATACATGGTCTCCAGAGTCGATGCTGTGTAAAGACGCCCATGTTAACCAAGGTCCATTGGCAACGACATCTGCAATTCTCACAGGACTACCATCATTGGACAGTGGAAAAGGTTGCCTTCTCCGACAATTTGAGGTTTCCACAAAAGTGACGGGTGGTGATGGATGCAGCGTCAGACACGAGAACCAACACCTGGACATGCTTGACGGTCAAGTACAAGTCAGCGGTGGTAGTGTGCATGTCTGGGGGATGTTTTCTTGGTATGACCTGGGACCATTGGTACCACAGGATGGGTCCCTGAATACCAATAGCTACTTGTCTATCCTTGCTGACCACATGCATCCCTTCATGTTGGACATCTTCCCTGATGGTGTCTACCAACAGGACAATGCGCCATGTCACTAAGGTGGTGTGGTGACTCGTTCCAGGAACATGACAGCGATGTTTCCATTCTCCCTTGGTAAAATCGCTCAACCTCAATCCCATAGAGCACTTGTGGGACCATTTGTATCAACAGGTTCAGTGTGTGGACCCACAAACACGTCATCTCTGGAACCTCCAAGCTCTGCTGGAGTCCGAATGGGGCCCATGCCTTGCCATCTCGCCACTGTATCTGGGCCAAGGATGGTTATTCCCATTATTAAGTAGGTGGTCATATTATTCTGATATGACTGTGTATATGCAGGAGTGCATGCTTCTAAACTATTTCTTAATTTGCCACATTATAGGCTATTACAAACTTTAATTTCAAATGTTTGATGACAAGTATAATTGAAATCTTAATAGAGGGAATACCTAAAAGCAAAAGCTGATGGTGTTTATTTTTAAATACTAAAGATTTACTTAAGAAGCTGAAGTTATAATCAAAAATGTTTTTACACAAGAATTAGAAATAATTATGACTGAGTGCACCTTCCGAAAACCTCAGCTGTTTCGTGCCCGAGCTCATTGTGGTGACCACCCCTGAGTATTTTTAGGGCGGCACACGCACTTAGGCCGTGATGCGTTGCTGCCAAATCTAGGCAGTTCCCTGACCCAATATTCAAATGAACAGACATTTAGCAAAATGACAACTGAGCTAATTCTGTAGTTAACAAAATACAACATTTATTAACAAAATTACTTTCAAACATTTCACACACAACTAGTTCCCATTTTGGGACAAATTCAACAGCGCCTCTGACGTGGCCCCTTTTCAATCAAGGGAAACTTTATGCATGGTGGAGATCAGTTCACTAAAAAAAAGTCCATAATGAACGAGCTACTTGCTCGTGACTCTAATAGTCCTTAACAGTTATGAAGGTCCCGCTCGGGACAACGTGAGGGCATTTCACAGAAACATTCGTGTGGAAAAGCGAAACCAGATCTAGTAAGAATGTACCTCCTACCTCGTCAAGTCAGAAGACCCCCCAGAAAGAAACCACTGGGCGGCTGCCTCAAGTCGCTGGGAGCACTGACTGCTTAGCACTCCCTCAGAACATTTATTGCGCACACTTCGAAAATCTGCTCGGCTCACTGGAGAGGATCATTGCTGTCGACCACACAGCCCTGATGAGAAGAAGAGACCGTTTTTTGAAATTTTCCTTTCTTCCTTTTCGCTGGTCCCCCTCGTGGAGGTCACCTTGCTGACCCGGTGTGGATGATGCCCATTGGTCGGGCTCGCTGAGGTGCGAAACATGCACCCAGCTGTTTACCACGCTGGGTCATGTAGCTCCTGTTCGAATACCTGAGGGGCCAACGGATCTGTCGAGAATATTCTATGCCAGTGGCGAAGGCTTTCCACAGCGGAAAAGTCGCAATATGGAGGTCGGTCAAAAATGTCACTATTAAAATGGAAGGTGATGGCGGCTGACAGTCCTCCCTTCATAAAGTCTTGTCTACGTGATAAAATTAGGTGGGCATGACATCATCTCTAGTGTATTGGAAAATTAAATAGCACCTTGAAAGTTGAAAAAGGACACTGCACAGTCGACGCACAGACACCCTTAAAAAGTAATTGTTCGATTGAGCTATCTATCACACTATTAAACCAATGCTCTGATTGACAAGTGATTAATAATAGCCATTAATCTACGAGAATTCTTGCTTCCAAAGGTGCCATATGTGATTCGCAGGGTTTACACATCACATTCAAACATCTGGCATGCTATAAATGCAAAATATTCATTTTTTAATAATTCATACTGGGTTCAAGGGTTACACGTTTAATATCCCGATTAAGCACTGTGGAGTACCACCTGGGCCAGCGTTGAGGTTTATCTCCTCAAAACCCCCACACTGACATCGGCCAGTAGGGGACACCAATCGGCTTGGGAAGGCCACTGTCCATTGGATGGGACAAAACTGTGGCTCCGTGTGCGGAAGAGTCAAACCCTCTGCACGTTAAAGAACACTGGTGGCCTGACAGAAAGCTATCATCTATCTACTAACAGCTCTCCAGTCCACAGAATTCTATATATATTAGAGTTAGATCTGGCAACCTTACCGTGGACAACAATAGAGAAGAGCAAATCGGGCAGAAAGGAGGCTTGTTAGTTTTTACGTAGTTAAAACGTACTTTGTATGATGATTATAAAACATAGTTCAAACAAATTCAGTTGTAGGTTGCAGAAATCGTTATAATAAGGATTAATTTCTTCAAGTATTTTTATTTAATTTCCTCTTTCAAGTCAAATTAATTTATAGTTCATGATTAACGTTAATCAATAGTAAATACATATATCACCTGCAGTTTTGTTTAAAGTTTCGATCTATATGTCAGAAATAAATTTATTATGATTTTTGATTATGTATATAGATTTCCTATTAACCAGAGGGCGATGGTTAATAAATAAGAAATGTGTGCAGAAAGGTAAAAAAGTGGATGCAGACAAAACGCGATAAACTATGCAGCAACCATTTCAAACTAGATTACTGCATTAGGTGAGATTTATCAAGAACCCTGATGTATACATTGATCGTTGATTAACAGAAATTACCAAAAATGTGTTGTTTTTGTAAATGCACAATATAGTGATAGTTTTCAAAGTTACTATTATGCACAGAAAAAAAGTTTCTTTACATTTTCTTTTTACCAAAAAAACATGTTTTTCGGCATGATACAGAGCCAGTACAGAGTCCTACCAATTGCGAAATTTTCATGAAAGGTAAAACTAATTTCGAAGCTCTATAACTCCTAGCCGGCCCATGGCTGAGTGGGTAGTGCCTTGGCTACTGACTGTCCCGTGGCCGAGTGGGTAGTGCCTTGGCTACTGACTGTCCTGTGGCCGAGTGGGTAGTGGCTTGGCTACTGACCATCACGTGGCCAAGTGGGTAGCGCGTTGGCTGGGTAAGGCATGAAATGTATATGTTGTTTTTCTGCTGAGGTCCTGCCATCCTCTCAGACCTACTATGGCATATAAACTGACAGGCTGCTGTCAGACCTCTGTGGCAAGCAGTAGCTGCTTGAGGGGGTATAACTTCTCAAATACACTGTAAGGAAAAGTATTGCTAAAGATGAATTAAAGATCTCATTCAAAATCTAAATCTCTATTTTCAAAAATATTCGTTCAATATTTCAAGAGTTATATTTAATTACAGTAGAGTCACTGAGATTTAACCGCAGAATGCCAGCTACCATAATTCTTCAAATTTTGAACGAATATTGTTAAAAATTGAGAATTAGATAGATTTGATTGAGATCTTTCATTTATGTTCAACAACAATTTTCGATTCATTTTTATTATGTTCAACAACAATTCGAAGTATTGTGGACCTTCTAAATTATTTCAATGATATAACATTGAAATAAGTAAAGAACGAATTCCCATTGAAATTCCCTAATCAATTGATAGCGCTCTCTACTATATAAATAACCAGTGGCATGCAGCGAGCATGTGAAGGACAGGGGCTTAGAGCCAAAAAAAAAGGGGGAGGGAGCATCTTTTTATTTTAGGAGATCTGTTTTGGTTTACTGTGAAAAGGGCACTTCTAACTAGTGGAGGGAAAAGCGCAGGTGTTTAAGTCCCTGTGGCCACGTTCTGCACAACTCGGGTAATGATTGATATTATATTCAGTACATTGCGTTTCCTGTTAGTTTTTTCCTAACGGAAGCCTTTCCACCCATTTATTTTTTCTTAGTTCATCTTATTGTACGATGTGTCTTTCATTTGGAATATATTTTCAAGATGTGTGGACACTGGTGGAAACAGTGATGAAGTCACCTCTACGCTATGTAGACTTGGGGAGTTGACGGAGAATAATGTTTTATATCCTATGGCAATACCCACAACATAAGCTTTCATTTAACATATTACGATCAGCATCCTTGTATAGATGACGTAAAAACAATGAAAATTATCTAACTTATTTTTTTGTTGGGGTAGGCGGGAGAGAATACGAAAAATCTTATATGACTTATTCCTCCTCACTTCATAAACTTTCATATGATGCAGAAGCCATTATGATCGATTCCTAGATTAAGGAACTGGTCGTATAAGAAGTATCTACACAGTAATTCCCTTGATACTTAAATTTTATTTACGAAAAAAGCCTATTTAATGCCTTCATAACATATATAGGGACCTAATCTTATGTAGCCGTCCTGTGGCCAAGTGGTAGCGTGTTTGGCTATTGATCTAAGGGACTTTGGTTCGAGCCCCAGATAAGGCATGGATGCTTGTGTTGTTTTCCTGCAGAGGTCCTGCCATCCTCACAAACCTACTACGGCGTATAAACAGATCCTCACAAACCTACTATGACGTATTCCATAGAGGTCTGACAGGCTCTTGTCAGACTTCTATGGAAGCAGCTGCTTGAGGGGGTATTTATTTTTATTCAATCTTCCTACATGTGTATTTGAACAACGATTCTGGTGTTTTGCCCAACCTTTCGGCTATGATACTACCTCCATACTGATCCATGGCGCCCAATGGTGCATTCGTACGAGTTCTACCTCTAGTATAATATATAACTCTGTGGTCCAGTCGGTCTCTTCCCCCAACCTTATTGGTGTTCTTGTGACATGGCCATTTAGCCTATTATGCGCAAAAATAAAGTGCCGCTCAAAAGTAAAACAACCTAACAAACGCTTAGTCCCTATTGAAATTCTGATCAACTGTGGTCGACAGAACAAGGTTGAATATGATCAGTACATTGCATTAGTACTTATGGTGGTCATCCTGTCTAGCAATCATATAGTCCCCAAAGACGAGTGGTGAAGTGTGCCTGGCTGCGAATGAAAAAGACCCAATTTCAAACTTCAGATAAGGCTTGAATGTTTCTTGTGTTGTCTTTCTGCTGAGGTCTCATATTGCATGTCGTCTTCCTCATTGACCTCTATGGCGTATTCTACTGACAGCTTCCTGTGAGACTAGTAAGCAATTGCTTGAGGGGTAATTTATTGTTAAAGACCCGTCATCGATCGTGTGTCTGATTAAACTTTTTAAAATGCGTATGTGGCACAGCTGATGTCTTTCTGTATTATAACAGCAGTTTAATTATTCTCAAGATATTTAAGTAATTACTTCGCTTTCTGTTAAGCACTTATTTTCCAATATATACTAATGAAATATATTCGTTGCAGTGAATTGCAACCAGTGCCGTATCTGTGGCAAGGTGTATGCCCAGTACAACAGTCTATGTCGCCACTACAAGGACCAACACACGCCAATTAAAATCAACTGCTGCTCAATCTGTGGTAAGGGCTGGAATCGAAAGGACAACTACAAGAGACATCTACTCCGAAAACATGGAATAATTGAATGATAGGAATCATTTCTTATAACGTTATTGTGATAAGTTTTTCAAAACAAGATGTAGTTAATTATCGTTTTCAACTATCGGGGCTAGTTGAGCATTTTCTGATATAATTGAAAAGCAGATTTCACCAGGAAGAACAAGTGATTCTTATTATTATTATTATATTTTCCACAATCTGTATTTTGAGTAACATTATACAGATAATGTAAATAGTTTAACTCTGCCGAAGGCTGCACAGATTTTTTTTTATATCCTAAAGAACTCTGAACCTATTTGTTCAAAGGTAAGATTTTTCTTAGTTGATTCTTTTCTATTCCAGTCTAAGTGAAAAAAAAATCACATATTCTTTGCACCCGGTGCAAGCGAAGGGAGATATTCGCATCCGGAGCAAAAGTCATCTTATAAATAATTATAATAATAAGAATAATAAGTTTTGTGCGTAGTAATAAAGGTAGACCATGTAATAATTTGAAATACTGTATTAAAATGTTAGCGTTCGTGGAAACAGATCGTTGGAACCCTGGGATGGATGTTTCTTTATGTGTTGTCTTTCTGCTGAGGTCTCATCTTCCTCATAGACGTTTTCTATGGCGTATTATATTGACAGAGTCTGTCAGACCACTGTGGCAAGTAGCTGCTTGAAGGGCAATTTATTTTTCTAATAATTGAAATTGCGTTCTAAGTTTGATTTGCGACTGGGTCAGAAGCTCTACTCGCCCCTTGGCATGGCCTGCTAATATGATCAGTTATATAAGCAATATTTGAGAAGGAAATATAACCTGGAGGTCTACAACATTTGAAATTTAATGAATTATAATCACTAGCAAAAATCACAAATAATCACACTACCATAAAACGAATAAATAATTCATCATCATCCTCCTCAAGCAGCCATGGGCTACGGAGGTTCAACCAGACCGTGTAATTTAGTTCTCCAAGCAAGTCTATCCTGAGCTACATCTACTGCATCTGGCCACTGAACACCAATTCTAACAAGGTCCTGTTTGACATTGTCTGCCCACCGCATCCTAGGTCTCCCCTTCTTTCTGAGGCCTTTAAGCACACTGTTCATAACCCTATTCGCCAATCTATAATTATTCATATGGGCAACATGGCCAAACCAACGGAGTCTCTCTCTGCACAATATGCTGCTTAAAGGAGGTTGCAAACTCCTTTGCCTAACCTCATCATTAGTTACAAAGTTGAACCACCTAATGCCCAAGATACTGCGTAAGCATCTGGAATCAAAAGCATCTAGTTTCCTGTTATCTGTTTACAAAGAGTCCAAGTTTCAATATATAATTACACTAGCAAAAAAACACAAATATAAAATTATAAGAACTAACTCTAGTTTAACCCTTTTAAGTTACCAATTATCTTCTATTTTCTAGGTTCAATAATCAACATTGTTTTAAAATTTGATGCATTGGGTCAGGTGAAGTGTTTTCCAGTGCTTAGTTGACACCAACATGTTTGCCGGCCCTTCTGCTTTTTTATGTGTTTTTGTTTTGAGTTCTATAGGTCAGTGGTTTCCAACGTTTTTTGTTTCGTGAACCCCCAGGGTAATAATGACTATGCAAAAGCTTCAAAGTAAAATTTATATTATTTAATTATAAAGTATAAAATTTTACTACCTATAATTATGAAACCTCTAAATTTTAGAGTATGAATATAACATTATAAAATTCTAATTGTAAAATAATTTATCTGCAAGATTTCATATTAAATATCTTTATTCCACAAATTTTGTTGAATCGCTGCAGGAACAAATTTGTAATGCTTCAAACATGCACGTGCTTGTTGTCACAGAGAAAAACTATATTTGTAACATAATTGAACAATTCTTTACTGCTTAAGGCGCCATTACAGAAATTTTACCGTAAACCCCTTGGACTATCATCGCGAACCACCAAATGGAAACCATTGCTATAGATTGTTCGTTTAACCACCTCCCTGACGGATTTTCACCCCGTTAGTCTGCCAAAAAAAAAGATCACATTAAGATTTTAATCACTTCCCTGAGGCATTTTTTTTTTATTTGGAATACTTTTAGACTGAAAAGAACATGTAGCGAGTAAACTCGGGAGTGAACAGCTGAAAGTGATAAAAACAGGCATGTCCGAGTTAACTCGGGCATATCTGAAAAGTGAAATCTATTTCTGACTTTCTGAAGAGTGCTTTTCGTTTGCTTTCACTATAACAATTTAACAGCAATATGTTTTGAGGTTAATATGCAGTTCATTTTTGTGTGAGTTTTGTTTTTCGAATCGCATCGTGTTTATTACAACTGCTTTTGCATCATTTGTGAACACAATGCAGGCACGTTTCTTTCATATTATTGTTCTTGAAAAGTAAAAACTTCAATCAAATTTGAAAACTGTTTTTAAAGCCGTATATCAAATTCCATTTCACTTTGCGATTTTTGTTCACATAGGTACTTGAAAAGGTATGCATTTACAGGGCTATTTTACCGCCCATAGATATCTGCCGCTCCTTGCGATCTGCTCTTAGCTATTAATGATTAATTTAAGCTATGTTAGTTTAATGGCAAAAATGCCGCCCCTGAAGAATAGCGCCGGCCCTGTGTGTTTGTAAATTATGTAATTTTTTAAGAAACAGTTTAGTTCGAAAAAGACAATATTTGTCCGAAAAATGTTTCAAGTTAATCATGACGAGAGGCAAAGACTTTGCTATGCTTTTTAATAATTTTTTCAATAAGTGCTTTAACATAAAATATCCAGTAATTTATATCCATGCTTGAAAAATAGTATTTTCCGTACTCATAGGTATTAAGTATGGAAGTGTTAATAGTGCTTCACCCCAGAGCTTTTTATTCCCTTGCCTATCTCAAAGCACACACGGCTGAAAATACTGTATACGATTTACTTATGTATCTGCAGTGCCGGTATAATGTTTAGCCACGTGTAATTGTAGGCACCGAACCATTTTCTCTGCAAAAGCAACTTTATTCCGTGCAGGGCAAGCAGTGGCCATCTAAAAAACTAAATGTTAATAATCGAATGAAACGAAAAAATAGTAAGATATATTTATATATATTACATATTTGGTAAAAAAAAATTCCATTTCAAATATTATTTAAATTTATGTAATAAGTTGCTCTCAAGTTCGTTCTTGCTCAATCCAGTCATCCCAAACATATCCAAAAATAAATTTATAAACAAAAATTTCCAGGCCTGAATTACCATCTATAACGTAGCCTTAGTCTGTCGTTTTCTTTCTGGTTCTGGGCCAAGCAGAGTAACAGCAGGTTGAAGTCTCAGATTTGATTCGTTTGATGCTGACCACTGAACATTCCTTAAAGTAGTGCGGAGCACATGTATCTCTGTAGCTTTGGGCGATTACGAATCGGTATTAAGCACCGCTGTTTACTGGTGAATACCTTTTATTTTTGGTAATTTTCTATATGAAGTATGTTACTTCGTTCGGCTACAATGTCTATACTTAAGTAATAAAATATATTATTCAAAAATGCATTAAGAGTGGTTTTACTCAGGTTTTTTGCATTATAAATTGGTTTGTTTTTTCCGTATCCTGATAGAATTATGAAGTAAATATACACTGTTATTCCAGCGGCACGTACCCAGGACTTAGTTTGGTGGAGGTCTGAGAATGACGAGTAATTTTATATTTCACCGAAGAGGAAAGGTTAAAATGATATTCTATATGGAATAAAATTTTACAGTTTTTTAAGTCAATTTTTAGTATCGGACATATACTATGAGGCTAAAATAAAATTTTATAAAACAATATTTAACAGATAGACAAGTTTGAGATTCCGCATAAGACGACCGTATTTTCGGGGTTCCCCCTGGGTACGTCCCTGTATTCCAACGTCGTTTAGACTTTACCTTCGGAGTGCAACTTTTTTTGGCTAGGTCACATGGACTCAGAAAAAGTTGCGGGAAGGGGATCCACTGGACAGTGGTTAAGAGACAGATGGAAGTACCCCATTAAGGCCATCCAGCATGTTCTTTACCGCTCACAGGGTATAGCTTTCCTGCACACGGAGCTACAGGTTTACATTCCATCCAAGGGATGGCGGCCTTTCCATCGTTGTCCTCTTTCTGACCGAAGCCAGGGTAGGATTTAGAGGAGATAAATGTCAACTCTGCCACAGGTAGTTCTCGAACCTGAGAATTACAGATGATGAGCCTTGCGACCAACTGACTGAGCGAATCCACGCTCACATGCTATCTGGAAAAGGAGTTCGAAATCAAGATGTTGTACTCTTTGTGAGGATTCCGAGCAACGCTATGAAATTTTTGAAGAAAATATGGGGATTTCGTATAAATGTTGGTGATGATTCTGAACAACGCTATGAAAAAGAAATAGCATCACATATGATGATTTTAAACATCACACCAACTGTTTGTGATGCCTCAAAATTGTCAATTATGGGTTGGATTATTTTACCACTGAGAGACACTTTTTTTTTTCACAAAATGGACTAAATCGCCACATCACAAGCGATGGCGAGGTCACATTAAATTCTGGGTTAAGGACCCCGAGGGCTCGGAGAAGGTTGAATAGTTATGACGATTTCAAATATCACACCAACTGTTTGTGATGCCTCAAAATGTGTTCATTATGCGTTGGATTGTTTTACCACTGAGAGACACTTTTTTTTCACACAATGGACTAAATTGCCACATCACAAGCGATGGCAAGGTCACAATAACCTCTGGGTTAAGGACCCTGAGGGCTCGAAGAAGGTTGAATAGTTATGACGATTTTAAACATCACACCAACTGTTTGTGATGCCTCAAAATGTCAATTATTGGTTGGATTGTTTTACCACTGAGGGTCACTTTTTTCACACAATGGGCTAAGTCGCCACATCACAAGCGATAGCGAGGTCACAATAACCTCTGGGTTAAGGACCCCGAGGGCTCGGAGATGATCGAGGGAAAGAGACCTATTGTACAGCTGTTAGGAGACATGATAATCTCCCGTCATGGCCATCCAGTACGTTCTTCAACGTGCACAGGTTATGTCTCTCCCCCACATGGGCCCCAGCTTAACATCCCATCCGATGGACAGCTGCCTTTTCAAGCCCATCGATGTCACCTATTGACGAAGGGCAGGGCGGGAAGTTTTGCGGAGATAAATCTCAATGTTGGCTCAGGAGGAACTCGAACCTGACCGTGACCTTTGTAAACTATAGGATATGACAGCCGAGGATGACGTCATCCTTTCCGTCCTATTACAACAGCGATCTAATTAACAGAAATGAGATCTGTCAATCTTGTAGTGCCCAAACATTTTGCCTTAATTGCTTCCTATGTCAATGTAACCATTTCATGCTTATAAGGAGCAAAATTTTCCCCTTTTCATTATTTCTTTACTGCTCTTACATCGTTTTCCATGCAAGAAGGGCAAAATAAAAAAATTCCTGTTCAAAATAATTTATTTCAAACTACATAAGATAATTTACTACAAAATTTGTTTATGCTTGTTTGAAACGAACAGAAGCAATGTTTTATGAACAAAAAAAATTGCACAAATAATTCGCTCCAAACTTGCATTGTATCAGAAAAACTGAAATAATTACGATATATTTATAATGTACATATATAAAAAGAATTAAGTGTGTGATGTTGCACATTACGTGGGAATGACAAACAGTTAAAATATATTTTCCCATATCAGAATTAATTAAAAAGCTTGATCTATCAAGTTTTCTTAATTCTTTTTTTAATTTTCGCTCACTAGAAGATGTAAAATTTTGTTCTTCAATACTTTTATATAGTTTTTTCAAACAAATGCCTCCAAATATCCTTAAACACTTTTACAATGTAATCGAATATTTGGACACTGCAAGATTGATAAGCCCCATTTGTGTTAATTAGACAACTGTTGTTAATATAGAATTTGAAAAGCGCATCTAAAACAGCTTGATGAAGGGTACATCTTTGTAATCAATTAAAATAGTAATTCGTATTCCACCGATATTATACTTTTAAAAATACAAAAACTGCAATAGTAATACCTTCTTCATCAGCCAATATATTCTGTGCAGATACAGCATTTTAAAAAATCATCATCAAAAATGATTTGATAATTATTATCTCAATATTTTGAAAATGTCCGAATATTTTAAATTTTACCACATAAACAGACTTTATGAGTCATTTACAATATAGCTTACTGTGTCCATAGGTATAGGCACTGTGGGCAGGGCCGTTGCGAGGCTGGTTCAGTGCGTTCCCCGGACACGTCCACGAAAAGCTCATTGTTAAAAACGACGCCATTTTCCTATCTTTAACACAACAGTCGACACAATGTATCCTCATTCCTCTATCTCCACGTCCCACCACCAGAGCGCACATCAGTTATTTTCCAAGCCCAATAGTAAATCCAATCGCAGAATCCGCTAATCTTTCAATAGAAAGCGAAATAGCGAAATCAGTCAATTTTGATGACTTAAAGATTTTGCGGCGAAAAAGGCGAGAAAAATTATGCAATATTTAAAATATACTCGGTGTTCCTATAAGCTTTATGTAGATATGTATCGCACTTTGTACTTATAATAAATAATTTATTATTATAAAATTTAGAAGTACATATAAATGCGTTTTTTTTTTGCTCCCGCAAAAGTTCACGCCGGCCCTGACTGTAGATATAAGATTATCACCCTGAAATATATAAATTCATTTCTCTATCAATTTTAAAGCTCTTTACTAATTGGGTAATGGAAGCGAAACTCGTGAACGAAATGGAAATTTCTGTTTTGCTATTATGAGTTTTGTTGGGTTGTTTTACCTCTGAGCGCACTTTTTTGCACACCATGGGCTAAATGGCCAGGTCCCGTGGACCCCGAAGGCTCAGAGAAGGTTGGGGGAGGGGACCCACAGGAACAGCTGTTGGGAGACAGATGGCAGCCTCCCGTCAAGGCCATCCAGCGTGTTCTTTAACGTGCACAGGGTATGGCTCTCCCGCACACGAGGCCACGGCTTAACGTCCCATCCGAGGACGGCGGCCTTTCCAAGCCCATCGGTGTCCCCTGCTGACCGTGGGCAGGACGGGGAGTTTTGCGGAGAAAAATCTCAACTCTGACCCAGCTGGGACTCGAACCTGGGAACTACAGATTACGAGCCTGGCGCGCTACCGACTGAGTCACCCCCGCCCCTTGCTATTATGAACTATCGCATTTGCACTTTTAATAAATTCCTTTATTTGAGTAGAAATGTCGGTCAAACTACATCAAAATTTAATATTTCATTTTTCTACTTGAAAGCAATATGCGCTTCTGGCTCTCTTTTTACAATTTTTCTCTATTTTGTCTGTAGTTTGGCGCTGTTCCGCGAGATATGACATCCTATAAATATGCAGGGATAAGTATCATCTTTTAAATTTGGTCGTTTAGGAAGAATTTTTGTACAAATTCGCGTTTTCATTGGGTAATTCATCTTTTTTAAAATGTGTTTCACAAACAACGTTTTCCTAGTAATAATTTTATCTAGGAATTTTTCTTAGCCAATTAGTTTCATATCTTCATTAATTGGAAATCGGAAAACGCTAACATATTCAGTGCTATTTTTACTTTGATAATTTCATATATATTCTGTTACGCAACAGTGATCAGACATAATAAACTAAAGAATATTAAAATATAACGTTTTCTGCAGTAGTGCTTCCTTTCGATGAGAGACAGAGATTAATTCAAAAGTTCGAGACTCAGTAGATGTCTAATTATAAATAGACAAGTTCGAGACCTGGTAAATATCTATTATAATTAGACAAGTTCGAAACCCGGTAGATGTCTGTTATAATTAGACAAGTTTGAGACCTGGTAGATGTCTGTTATAATTAGACAAGTTTGAGACCTGGTAGATGTCTATTATAATTAGACAAGTTCGAGACCCAGTAGATGTCTATTATAATTAGACAAGTTCGAGACCTGGTAGATGTCTGTTATAATTAGACGAGTTCGAGACCTGGTAAATATCTATTATAATTAGACAAGTTCGAGACCCAGTAGATGTCTATTATAATTAGACAAGTTCGAGACCTGGTAGATGTCTATTATAATTAGACAAGTTCGAGACCCAGTAGATGTTTATTATAATTAGACAAGTTCTAGACCTGATGTCTATTATAATTAGACAAGTTCGAGACCCAGTAGATGTTTATTATAATTAGACAAGTTCTAGACCTGATGTCTATTATAATTAGACAAGTTCGAGACCCAGTAGATGTTTATTATAATTAGACAAGTTCTAGACCTGATAGATGTCTATTATAATTAGACAAGTTCGAAACCCAGTAGCTGTCTATTATAATTAGACAAGTTCAAAACCCAGTAGCTGTCTACTATAATTAGACAAGTCCGATACCTGGTAGATGTCTATTATAATTAGACAAGTTCGAGACCTGGGAGTTGTCTATTATAATTAGACAAGTTCAAAACCCAGTAGCTGTCTATTATAATTAGACAAGTCCGATACCTGGTAGATGTCTATTATAATTAGACAAGTTCGAGACCTGGTAGATGTCTATTATAATTAGACAAGTTCGAGACCTGGGAGATGTCTATTATAATTAGACAAGTTCAAAACCCAGTAGCTGTCTATTATAATAAGACAAGTCCGATACCTGGTAGATGTCTATTATAATTAGACAAGTTCGAGACCTGGTAGATGTCTATTATAATTAGACAAGTTCAAAACCCAGTAGCTGTCTATTATAATTAAAGTTCGATACCTGGTAGATGTCTATTATAATTAGACAAATTCGAGACCTGGTAGATGTCTATTATAATTAGACAAGTTCAAAACCCAGTAGCTGTCTATTATAATTAGACAAGTCCGATACCTGGTAGATGTCTATTATAATTAGACAAGTTCGAGACCTGGTAGATGTCTATTATAATTAGACAAGTTCAAAACCCAGTAGCTGTCTATTATAATTAAAGTGCGATACCTGGTAGATGTCTATTATAATTAGACAAATTCGAGACCCGGTAGATGTCTATTATAATTAGACAAGTTCGAAACCCAGTAGCTGTCTATTATAATTAGACAAGTTCGGGACCCAGTAGATGTCTAATTATAAATAGACAAGTTCGAGAACCGGTAGATGTCTATTATAATTAGACAAGTTCGAGATCTGGTAGATGTCTATTATAATTAGAAAAAGTTCGAGACCCGGTTGATGTCTAATTATAAATAGACAATTTCGAGACCTGGTAGATGTCTAATTATATTTAGACACGATAAGTTCGATATATCCTGGTAGATATGTATTATAATTAGACAAGTTCGAGACGTGGTAAATGTCTATTATAATTAGACAAGTTCAAGACCCAGTAGGTGTATTATTAATATTATATATGTTTTATGCCTCTAATCAGGGGTTTTCTACCCCTGATGTTAGAACCTGGCTACGCCACTACTGCATATGTATAATAGCAAATGATATTGTATTTTGGAATTAACTGCACACCATTTATATGAGCTGTTGTTGACTTTTGATATTGCAAAGATATTCCCTCGGAATTTTTTATACTAACGAAGTGTGTCTGTTGAATTTGCAGGACACCAGATCCGATGTCGTCTGTGTGGCAAACACTATGCCCATTGGAGAAGCCTCTCTCGACACATTGAAGACTTCCACTTGAACAAGAAACCCTACCGTTGTGAACTCTGTGGAAAGACTTGGAACCGCAAATACTCATACACAAGACATGTGAAATCATATAATAACAAATGCTACAAATGATAAAAATCGAGCTATCGTTTAATGCAACATTATATAAATAAAACTGGGTCTCTATGGTTCCAAAATTTCTTTACCTTTTCGCATTAGATTCAGTTTAATCATGTAAAATATCCGCTAATCCCCTGCCCTCGGTCAGAAAAAGAACACTGATAGCTTGGAAAGGGCTTCATCTGTCGGATGGGATGTTAAGCCGTGGTCCTGTGCGCAAGAAACTATACACTGTGCATATTAAGAAACGTGCTGAATGGACTTGATGAGATGCTACTATCTGTCTTCTACAAACTATCCAGTGGATTCCCTTCCTCGACCTTCTCAACCCTCAGGGTTCCTTGTAACTGGTAATTTTGCCCATTGTGTGCAAAAATGTGTCGCTCAAAAGTAAAACAACCCAACCTAATTATATAAATAAGACAAACGAAATCTTAAGAGTGTAATAAAAAGAATCGATAACAGCAACACGACGGAGCTAGAGAGATAGCGTCAGTCAAGTGTGGTCTTAAAGTTGAGTTTGGAGAGAAACTGCAGAGAGAAAACCTGGCTGCAACATTTCAAAAGAAATCCACGAATTTAAAGAGCAAGGAAACGAAACAAGTGTAGCCTGAAAAATGCACCCAGTGAAATTCAGTCGAATGTTTTACAGACCCATACCTGGTTGTTAGTGTATCTGACTACTAAACCAGCGGGCATGTCCCTGCGTATGTATTTGTATGTTATATGAGAAACTAGGACAAGCTCAATAGAGGTTCTAGGTTATCTCCCTTCCTTGTGTAAGGAAGTACCTTCTTCCCTTTAAAAAAAAAATTCTGCTTCAGAATTGTCCGGTAAGGTTGAATTTGGGAATATTGCTGTGCCGTAATTTTATGTTCACTAATAATGTAGTAAGAATATATTAATATTTTGCATAAGAGGTTTTTAATATGTGGCTTCTTACCTGCCCTTACACTTGACCATCATGTGCTGCCTATACCTTCATTTAAGATCTTTTAAGATCCCAATGTAATAAAATAAAATTCGTTTAATCTGCAAAATGCGCAGACAATTACAGTTAAAGAGAATTTTTCTCCCACGCTCGTTTTCACGCTAGAGATCCTCCGGAAAAATTTCTACCATCGACTTGTAGTTAAGTAGGCATAAAATGTGACCGAAACGAATATGGAATTGGATTATTTCCTGGGTTTGCTACTTAATGAAAGAACATTATCAATTTAACGAAATATCTTCCTAATTACAGCGAAGTCTATAATCAGTGCTAGACAAAGAATAAAAACTAAAATAGCCTATAATCTCTGGCGAATATGGGATGCTCATTTTCAAAGAGAGTGAAGTTTCTTATTTTTCGCCTTTAACAACCTTTAACAGTGGAAATTCGAACTAATGATTGATTGGGAAAACGCAGATAGTAATGTTCATTAATATAGAAAACACAAAAATTTTTCATTATCTCTTAAAACAAAAATTTGCGTTTTTCTACCCACCCCAACCCCCTGGGGTAAGAGAGCAAATCATTGCTGTCAATATAAACTTCTTAACCATCACACTCAACCAAAGAACGTATAAGGAAAAGAAGTTCAGCTTTGACGAAGCGTAAGTGGCGACCTCAAGTGGTGTTTCGATTCGTATCGTGCATTTGTTTAAGCTGGGAAGCAAACAATAAGGGGCAAAGGAATTATGCATCAAAACGTTTATATTTTAAAAAAGGAAAAAAAATAACTGCACTTTGTATTTGAAAAAAATGATATCATGATTTTAATAAAGATTTATTTTCTCCATTGGAATTATTTTTCGTTGAACCAACAATTATATATTGAACGAAAAGAGAAGATTTGAAATTAGCCTGAAGTTAATTTATAAAATAAATTATTACAATTAAGAGCTTTCTTGGTTGCATAGAAACAGGGACCAGAACTGATATTAATATACTCTGTAGGATATCAATGGGAAATTATTACATAGGAAAAGCGAAGAGAATGGAAGTTGACAGTAACATGTAATTACAAAAGCGTTCGTCCCCTGTAATATTCGTTTCACCTCTACGCCAAATGCACGATACTCGATTTTACATTAATCTCTATGGAAGCTTAACTTCTTCTCCCTCTACATTCTTTGACTCAACACCAAAATTTAAAAATTTTAGCCAAAATAAATCGTACGCAATATTTGTTTAAATTTTGGTCATTTTCCAACTATTTCCACGGTTAGAGGGTCCTATTAGATCTTTGTGAGATTCGGAAAACTCAAATCATAATATTTCATCGATATCAAACCCAAAAGGAATTCTTAATTTATCTCTAAAAAAAAAGAATATTCACAGATGGACTGACAGATAATAATGTGAAAACACCTATGTTTTTAAAATATTTAACTAATTTCTTTGAAAATAAGCTAAAAATGTTTGACCAGACGTTCTGGTTTTTAGATAGCTCTCCTAATGTCATGAAACAAATTTCGTGACGTCTAAATGACCCGGTTTTTTATTTATTTATTTATTTTACGATATACAGTCAGCTATCTCGATTTACGTAGAGTTAACGCGTTTCTGGAAAAACGCGTCAGTGCTTTTACGCCTCTTTTTTAATTTATGTGGACTTTTTTTTGTAATAGCGCTGTTTGCACTGAGAGCCAAATGGTGCACAGTGACAGTACGTACACGGTGACAGTGTAAGTGAGTGTTATTGTAGCAAGGTACAAACTTGGTCGTAAGCACCACACACGGGGACTCAATCAGCTGCTTGCCACAGAGGTTTGACAGGAGCCTGTCAGTTTATACGTTATAAAGGTCTGAGTAAGGCGAGACCTCAGCAGAAAGACAACACAAACAAACATCCATCCCATATCTGGGGCTCGAACCTAGGCTTCATTGATTCGCAGCTAAGCACGCTAAACACTCGGCCACGGATGGCTGAACGAGTCGTACCACGAGAAAGCTAACTTCTCACTCCTGCAACAGTAAAATGCACATCTCTGTGAGACATAGATTTACCGTCAATCTATGCAACCTAACTATGCATCCTGTACTCGACGCGCTTAAATTACTGCTTCTCTCACATACTGTGAATTGTCCGTCATGCCTATTGCTCCCACTAGCCACATATTGCACCGTTGTAGCACTTCTTAGTTAGAAATTCTTTGGGTTTACACTTCCGAGAAGGTGTGTACCAGTTTCAGTAAAGTGAAAGTGGAACAGTTAATGACGTGTCCCGGTTTTTATCAGTAAAAATCTGGTCACTCCAATTCAAAGGTGATTTCCACCACCTCTGCAGAAAAATATTAAGGTGATTATGTTTTTTGCACTTGAAAAAACTATGCAAAGTTAAATCTTTCCCTTTCACAGTCTAAAATCGAGTAGCAAAATTTAATTTTAAAATCATAATCAGTCTTACAGCTCAGCGGGTATTTTTACATGCATAGATATGGCTCTCCTGCACACAGGTGTAAAGGGCCCTCCACACACACACACACCTTTTTTCTACACGCCATTCCATAAATGGCCCATATCAACTGTCCCTAATCCCCTGCGATCACTACGAACGGCATGGCGTGTTGGGGAAATTTGTCGTTTCGTGCCTATTGGAATTCCAACCACATTCCACTCTCGTCCACCCTCTCCGCCCTTCCCTCCATAACCTTGAGGGGTGTTTGAAGGTTGAATCAGAACCACGTGGTATCTTTGGTTGATATGCGCATGCACAACAAAGAGTTCTGTGGCATTTGGAATGGCAGCAGAAATGTGCAGTGTGGAGGCAAATTAATTACTGGACACACGCCACGCCAATAATTAGGCTGAGGGTTGGGATTGGCGTGAGAGGAAAAAGTGTGTGTATAGCAGGCTTAAAGGACCCTCCACACGTACTCGTTTTTCTGTGCACCATTTCATAAGTGGCTCATACTGCTCATACCAACCGTTCCTAATCCCCTCTAATGAGCAACTGTGAACGACGAGTGGGGAAATTTGGCGTTCCGTGCCTGTTGGAATTCCAACCACAGTCCCCCCTTTCCACCAGTCCCTTCCATAGTCTTGAGGGTTGAAGCAGAATCACGAGGTGTCTTTGGTTGATAAGCGCATGTGCAATAAGGAGATTGTGCAGCATTAGAATGGAAGCAGAAATGTCCAGTGTGGAGGCAAATCAATTAGTATTCACACGCCATGCCAACAATTGGGATTTGGGTTGGGTTGTTTTACTTCTGAGTGGCACTTTTTTGCACACCATGGACTAAATGGCCAGGTCATACGTATCCCGAATGCTCAGAGAAGGTTGGGGGAGGGAACCCACTGGAACAGCTGTTGGTAGACAGATGGTAGTCTCCTGTCAAGGCCATTCAGCGTGTTCTTTAACATGCACAGGGTATGGCTCTCCCACACATGGAGCCACGGCTTAACGTCCCATCCGACGGACGGTGGCCTTTCCAAGCCCATCGGTGTCCTCTACTGACCGTGGGCAGGGTAGGGAATTTTGCGGAGATAAATCTCAACGCTGACCCAGCTGGGACTCGAACCTGGGAACTACAGATTACGAGCCTGGCGCGCTACCGACTGAGCCACCCCCGCCCCAACAATTGGGAAAGTGTGTGTGTGTGTAGCGGGCTTAAACGGTAACTCCCATCTAACGGACAGCAGCCTTTGCAATATCATCGGTATCCACTTTTTCAGCGAGGGCAGAACACGAGTTCGAAAGTAAAATTCTTAGCATAGACACAGTTGGGACTCGAACCTGGAAATATCAGATTACGATCCTGGTGCGCTAACAACTGAGCCTCTCCCTTATTAAGCTCAGTAGGGAGAAAGTGGGGTTCTGGAACAGTGGCGGATCAATGTTAATCCTATGGGATCCGCCACCCATGTTTTTCAAGGTGGCGGATCAATGTTAATCCTATGGGATCCGCCACCCATGTGTTTCAAGCTGGTGGCGGAGCACATTGGTCAGAATTCTCATTGTTTTTAAGACTGAAGTCAGACAATAGTAAATAAAATACCTTTCTCCAGTGATGTAATAATCTGAAATTATTCAGTTGCGGATAATCCATTAGTAATTTCCATTGACGTCCATCTTGGTTTCCACAAAGTCCGAATTTTTTTTTTTTTTTTCAATTCCACCATTTTGAAATCTGACGTCACCGATTAGCAGTTCTGCCTTTCAAAGAATTTTTACCAAATAGCATTGTTTCTTTTCGTTTCTGCAGGTCAGTCTTTTATTCCAGTTTCTGTGGGATAGTCCTTCTTCCAGTATAAATACGGCATCCGTCAATCAGATTCCTCATTCTGTTGTCAGACGTTGACAGTAACGGTTCTCTGCTGCTGCGTCTCCGTGATTTTTTCCAACGGCAATAGTGATAGTTCTCGACATCCTACATCATCCCTAAACAGAGAACTGGATTCAGCGTGTAAGAAGATAAAGATCTCATTTGAAGCAGCACATAGTGGATGGACACTGGATGCCGTACTCCACGCTGAAATGAACATTGGAAAATATATCCCTCTTGCAGGATCTAGTTATATCCCTACTCCAAGAGAATTACTGTTAAAACACGCTATTCTCAATGTATGTAATTCCGACCAAAAATGTTTTGTCTTGTCTGTTTTAGCCTCTTTGTATCCTGCCACAGATAATCCGCAGCGCCTTAACAACTACATACATTTAGAAGAAAAATTAAACACATCTGGCTTAATTTTCCCTGTTACAATAAATCAAATATCTAAGTTCGAAAAAATGAACAACATTTCTGTCAATGTTTTTGCATATGAGAAAGAGGTGTTCCCACTCTACATCACACCATTCAGATTTAAAGCGCATACAAATCTCCTTCTGTTATCGGATGATGAAAAGCAGCATTATTGCGCCATTAAAAATATGAGTAGACTTCTCAGTCCTCTCACTAAACATAAATGTCAGACTTTCTATTGTGATTACTGCCTTCACCGTTTCAAAAATGAATCACTCTTGAAGGATCATATCCCCTATTGTCAAGAACATGGGCCCCAGAGAGTAGAATTTCCAACTGAAGAAGAAAAATGGCTGAAATTCACAAATTTCAAGTTTCAGCAGCCCGTTCCATACGTGATTTATGCCGACTTTGAATCATTCCTAGTGAAAGTGAACACTTGTATGCCTAACCCTGAAAAATCTCACACCACTATCACAGCAAATCATGAACCCTGTGGATTTCCATATCTTGTTGTTGGACCTGATGGCTGCAGCTATAAACCTCCAGTAGTTTATAGAGGTCCTAATGCAGTAGAAGAATTTTTAGAACGTCTGCTTAAAGAAGAAGAAAACATCAAAAATTTACTATCGATGATAAAGCCAATGCAACTCTCGAATCATGAAGAGAAACTGTTTCACGACACTACTGACTGTCATATTTGTAAGCGTGCCCTAGGAGCAGATCGTGTGAGAGATCACGATCATATAACAGGTAAATTCCGAGGAGCTGCCCATAATTCCTGTAATCAGAACTTTAAGTTAACCACTAGGATTCCAGTTATCTTTCACAACCCAAAGGGATATGACAGCCACCTTATTATGCAGGGAATCGGCAGAATTAAAAATAAGAAGATTAATTGCATTCCCAATAACATGGAAACATACATAGCCTTCTCCCTGGGGACATTACATTTTATAGATTCCTATCAGTTTTTAAGCACATCTCTTGAGAAGCTAGTAAATAATTTATCAACAGATGAGTTCCATATTTTAAAGGACTACGTTGAACCCGAAAGGCTACACTTGGTTCTGAGAAAAGGAGTTTACCCCTATGATTATATTGACAACAGTGAAAAGTTTGAAGAAATAGTATTACCACCACGTGAAGCATTTTACAAGTGAAGATGTGGTGAAAACACAAGGATGGACAAGTGACAAGTGAAGAAATAGTATTACCACCACGTGAAGCACTGCCAACTCACAGAAGAAGCGTTAGGGGAAGAAGACTACACCCATGCAATAAGAGTGTGGAATACATTTAACATAAAAAATCTAGGCCAGTATCATGACTTGTACCTGAAGACAGACGTGCTCCTCTTAGCTGATGTTTTCGAAAGTTTCAGAACACTATGCATCAGATACTATGAAATCGATCCCTGTCATGTTTACACAGCTCCTGGATTAGCCTGGCAAGCATGCTTAAAAATGACAAATATAAAACTTGAGTTGATAACTGATCCTACAATGTACCTTTTCCTGGAAAAAGGCATACGAGGGGGGATTTCTGTGATATGCAATCTTCTTAGTACTGCAAACAACAAGTATTTGGACACCTATGATCCTCAGTTACCCTCTAAATACATTATGTACTATGATGCTAACAATCTTTATGGATGGGCAATGTCACAATGTCTCCCTCAGAGCAATTTTCAATGGCTTAATAAAGAAGAAATAGCAGATCTAAATATTACGACAATTGCCGATGATGCGAATAAAGGATACATATTGGAAGTTGATTTAGATTATCCAGTTTCTCTACACGACAAGCATAATGATTATCTACTAGCCCCTGAGAAACTTCAGATTACCAGCAGCATGCTATCCCCATATTGTCAAGAGGTGGCTCGAAGCCTTGGAATAAATACAAGCCAATCAGTCGTGAAATTAGCCCCAAATCTAAATTCTAAGGAAAAATATGTCCTTCATTATCGAAATCTCAAACAATATTTAGCCTTCGGTATGCAGCTGAAGAAAATACATCGCGTTTTAGAATTTAATCAGTCTTGCTGGCTAAAACCATATATAGAATTTAATACAAATCAGCGGAAGAAAGCTAGAAACGACTTCGACAAGGACTTCTTCAAACTGATGAATAATGCTGTGTTTGGAAAAACGATGGAAAATTTGAGAAATCGAGTGAAAATTGAATTGACTCAGAGCTAGAAGAGAGTATGTAAACTCGTAGCATCACCTGCTTTTCACGCTTTTCGTGTTTTTGACAACGACCTTGCATGTGTGCAATCAAAGCTAACTAAATTGAAACTCAACAGGCCTATTTATGCTGGTTTCAGTATTTTAGATATTAGTAAACTATTGATGTATAGCTTTCATTATGACTATATTAGTCCGAAATATGGAGAAAAAGCTAAATTATTGTTCGCTGATACAGATTCACTGTGCTACGAGCTTCAAACCGAGGACGTGTATGCTGATATGAAAGACGATATAGATCATTTTGACACGTCCGACTATCACATTGATCATGTTTTGCATAGTACACATAATAAAATGGTACTAGGTAAAATGAAACATGAACTTTCGGGAGTACCTATCAAACAATTTGCAGGGCTTCGTTCTAAAATGTATTCCCTTCAGAGTTTACATGAGGTGAAGAAGACTGGGAAAGGAGTCCCCAAATACATCGTAAAAAGAACACTTCGTCACAAGGATTACAGAAACTGCTTAGTAAACAAATCACCTTGTCGAGTAGATTTGACAAGGATTCAAAGTAGCAACCACCATCTTCATACAGTGAAAGGTGTAAAACTTGGTCTGTCACCATTTGACGATAAAAGATATATTTTAGAAAATGGTTATGACACCCTTTCCTACGGTCACTACAAAACAATGAAAAAATAACATAACAGAAAAAACGAATATTTCACTGTGATTTTTAATATGTTTGAGCTATTTATGTATAAAAAATATGATAATTTTATCCAAATGTATGCATATAAATCCCTATATATGTAAAAATATTACATGTCATCATTATTATATGTAGACAACTGTATGTAAACAACCATTTCCTCTGTTAACCAGCATTTTTTTTCTTGTAAGCAGGCTGTAAAGTATAATCAGTGTGAAAAAAAAAGCATCATTGTGAAATGTATAAAATTGTAAACCAATGGACATCATTACATGTACACACATTGTCATTGTTTCACCTAATACTTTGAAATCAATAAAAATTTTTAAATGAAATATATGTGTCGTCCGAGTCTTATCTCTAGCAAGCGAGGAGATAAACAAGCATTATCACGGACACTCGAGGCGCTGAGTCATTACCTCGCCAGTATTGGGTTGGAAGCAGTTCACTCAGTCACTGGGAGAAAGCCCTTCTGGGAATCCATTTCTGGGATTACACTTATAATAAAAGGTTTGTAATTCTCTAAATTTTCATATTTTATCAAACATTACTTATAATTTCTCGATGTAGTGACGTTCTCAAATATTAAGAAGTGATGAAAATATAAGATTTCCTTTGAAAGTTATCGTAACTCGCTTGCTTGCTTGTTACCGGAATGAGCCTCCTAGAAATCAACGTCTTTTTTTTTAAAGCAATCACCTCTCAAAAGCACCGGGACTTCAATAAATGCGCTGAGTGCTGTGTTTATGAAAAATTTATCAGTACGGGATGAAATTCTAATTTTTACTTTGCAGAGACGACAACTTTACGTAGATTTTTACAGAGAAATAATCGAAATTATTGCATCAGCCATTTAGCTATAAAGTGTGTTAGAGCAGATTTTGCTGAATATTAATACTTTACAATAAAGGATAATTTCCTGTATATAATACAGAGGTGTACAGACTAATTTTATTTCCTACGAATAAAAAAAAAATAGGATTTTCATACTGTTATTCGAATTACTCACTTACCACTTATTTCAACTGTTTAGTAAAAAAAATACATTTAATTCCCAGATTTTTAACGACTGAGATAAAAAAAAAATATGCTTACTTACATTAAATACAATGTAAAATAGCGAAATTCACCACTTATTTCAACTGTTTAGTAAAAAAAAATATATTTAATTCCCAGATTTTTAACGACTGAGATAAAAAAAAATATGCTTACCTACATTAAATACAATGTAAAATAGCGAAATTGATCAAGAAATACAGATGATTTCCTTTTTTTTTTTAGCATTGCACATAAGAAAAAAAAAGGACTAGCGAACGTATCAACATATACCTCTGAGACTTAAATATGACATGCTCTGTGTTTCAATATTACGCATTTTTTTTTCAGTATTTTACACATTAATTACTAATTTTTTTTTCATTCAACAGTTAAGTACCCAATTGGAAGTAATGTGGGCAATATTTCCTGTTTAAATGCATCTCCACAAATCAGCTTTAAAACATTTTCTTATAATTGAAGGGGAAAATAAAGAATTTTAATTGAATTTCTTTTAACACAATATATTTAATATATTGTCATCAGCGCATTCCATATACAAAACGAATTAATACAGCCTAGTTACTGAAAATTAACATTATATTCAAGTGCTTTCTACTTTAAGAATAAAAAAAAACTGAATTTTAATTACATTTCCAACCACTAGATGGCGTCACAGTTACTGTTAAACCTTGAAGCAGACGGGGAAAACTTACCTTTTTTGCTCAGAGCGCCACCTAGCGGGATTTTCAGTAGTTTATTGCCAACCGGGATCCCCTTTGCACAGTGCTTTCCCATGTGACGTCACCACCTGGACTTTGACCCAAGGGGGATTCCCCGGTTGGGAATAAACTACTGAAAATCCCGCTAGGTGGCGCTCTGCGCAAAAAAGGTAAGTTTTCCCCCGTCTGCCTCAAGGTTTACAGTAACTGTGGCGCCATCTAGTGGTTGGAAATGTAATTAAAATTCAGTTTTTTTTTATTCTTAAAGTAGAAAGCACTTCAATATAATGTTAATTTCCAGTAACTAGGCTGTATTAATTCGTTCTGTATATGGAATACGCTGATGACAATATGTTAAGTATATTGTGTTAAAAGAAATTCAATTAAAATTCTTTATTTTCTCCTTCAATTGTAAGAAAATGTTTTAAAGCTGATTTGTGGAGATGCATTTAAACAGGAAATATTGCCCACATTACTTCCAATTGGGTACTTAACTGTTGAATGAAAAAAAAATTAGTAATTAATGTGTAAAATACTGAAAAAAATGCGTAATATGGAAACACAGAGCATGTCATATTTAAGTCTCAGAGGTATATGTTGATACGTTCGCTAGTCCTTTTTTCTTATGTGCAATGCTAAAAAAAAAAGGGAAATCATCTGTATTTCTTAATATTAAGCAGCTGAAATTAGTGGTGAATTTCGCTATTTTACATTGTATTTAATGTAGGTAAGCATATTTTTTTTTATCTCATCATCATCATCATCATCCTCAAGCAGCCATGGGCTACGGAGGTCCAACCAGACCGCGCAGTTTAATTCTCCAAGCATATCTGTCCTGAGCTACATCTGCTGCATCCGGCCACTGTACACCAATTCTAACAAGGTCCTGTTTGACATTGTCTGCCCACCGCATCCTAGGTCTCCCCCTCCTTCTGAGCCTCTAGGCACACTGTTCATAACCCTATTCGCCAATCTATAATTATCCATACGGGCAACATGGCCAAACCAGCGGAGTCTCTCTCTGCACAATATGCTGCTTAAAGGAGGTTGCAGACTCCTTTGCCTAACCTCATCATTAGTTACAAAGTTAAACCACCTAATACCCAAGATACTGCGTAAGCATCTAGAATTAAAAGCATCTAGTTTCCTGTTATCTTGCTTACACGGCGTCCAAGTTTCACTACCATAACTAACCCTAGAAAGAACCAAACTATTGTACAGTCTAATTTTAGTCTTTAGGTGTATACGCCTATTTCTCCACAATCTCCATAGATTCTTAAAAGTCCCGGCAGCAATACCTATTCATCTGTTAATCTCATGCCACACATTACCAGTATCAGTTACGCAGCTCCCAAGGTAATTAAACTGAGACACCTGCTCAAGACTGCAACCATTCAGATTAACTGAATCACAACCTGCCTGACCAATTTTCATCACTTTAGGTTTCTCTCTGTTTATAACCAAACCTACTGTACTACCAGTCTCATCAACAGTTCGAATGAAAGAGTTCATGTCATCAACATCATTTGCCACAAGGGCTAAATCATCAGCATAATCTAAATCAGAAATTTTCGTATCTCCAGCCCATTTAAGGCCAAAAGCTTTCCCTTGAAGTGAATTTCGCATAACATAATCAACAACCAAACTAAAGAGAAAAGGAGACAAAATGCACCCTTGTCGAACACCAGAAGTAATGCTAAACCAATTGCTACAAGACTTACCAACTCTCACACATGACTCAGTGTTATTATAGAGAGCTTTCATTATGTTAACTAACTTGTCTGGTATACCATATGATCTCACAATCAACCACAAATTATGACGATCAACAGAGTCGAAAGCCTTTCTGAAATCAGCAAAGCTAGCAACCAAAGGTTTCTGAAACTCTAAACATTTCTCAAGAATCTGCCTAAGTGAAAATATCTGATCCACACATCCCCTACCACTTCTGAATCCACATTGCTCATCACGCAATTGCCTGTCAACCAGATTCTTAATTCTATTAAGCACAATCATGGAAAGAACTTTACCTGGAACGGAGAGTAGGCTGATACCCCTATAGTTATCACAAGAACTACGATCACCTTTTTTGAAAATAGGGATAATAATAGCTCTGGTATAATCTTTAGGAACCATGCCTTTATCATAAAAGTTATTCAAAATTTCAGTCATCCAAATGGTAACTGAAACATTCCCAGCTCTAAGCATTTCCGTAGTAATTTCATCCACCCCTGGGGATTTATGAAGCTTAAGTTTAGAAATAGCCAAACTAACTTCAGATTGTGTTATAGGGCCAACATTAATGCCAACAATGCATCTATCATCATTGCAAACAATGGGAGTAGAACTAACCACATTGTTTAGAACATCACTGAAATGATCAGCCCACCTAGCCGTGACAGAATCCTCACCTTCTATAACCTTGCCTTGTTTATCCTTCAATCCCTGTATACCTGTTCGTTTTCTACCACACAAAACATTAACTATCTGGTACAGCTCTCTGCTGTTGTGCTGTCTAACTGCTTCCTCAGCTTTGTCAGCAAGGCCATCAAGCCAAAGATTCTTATCAGTAGCTAACTGATCCTTTACACGTTTATTAAGTTCTATGTAATGCTTTCTATTAGGACTAGTAGGGTACTGATTAAGAAGATTCCTGCAGTTCCTTCTTTCTGAAATAAGCTCAAGTGCCTTATCACTTAAATAATTCTGCCTCCTCTGCTCCTTTTTCCCTAAAAGAGTACTGTTAGTTTCCAAAAAAGCCTGTTTAAAATGGCCCCATTCTTCCTGAACTTCAGTATTAAGCAAACCATGACTGTCATAATGACTAAGTAACCTATCATGGTAAGCTTTAGCTATAACTGGGTCTTTCAGAGCTTCCGTATTAAAGGTAAATTTTTTAACCCTAGCACAACACTTTTTAAGTTTAAGTTGCAAGACACTTTTAACAAGGTAATGGTCAGATCCAATTTCAGCTCCCCTATATGCCCTGGTATTTCTAACAGAACTAGCCCATTTGCTGTTAATTAATATTTAATCAATCATATTCTTATGCAGCCCATCAGGTGAAACCCGTGTGTATTTATATGTCGTGGTGTTTGTAATATGTGTTAGTTATTCTGAAACCATTTAGTTTACTTACCTGTAGGAGACGTTGCCCATTACCATTGCAGCTACCAATACCAAAAGGACCTATTACTCCTCCCCAAAGGTCAGAGTCGGTACCAACTTTGGCATTGAAGTCACCAAGAACAAGGGTAATATCTCCTTTCTTGACAGAATTCAAAATGTCCTGAAGTTGTCTGTAAAACCTATCCTTCTCATCCTCATCAGAATCCTCAGTGGGGGCATAACAGCAGATAACATTCAAGTCTTTAATGCTTGTCTGAAATTTTGCTGTAAGAAACCTTTCATTAATGCATTCATATCCTAGAAGAGCATCACTAGCATGTCTGCTGAGCAGCAGACCCACGCCTTGGTGATGCTTTCCATCCTACCTCCCTGTAAAGAGAAATTTAAAGTTATTTTTAAGTATCTCACCTTTACCTGTCCATCTGGTCTCTTGCAAGCCTAGAATATCTAGGTTATAGCGCTGGAATTCCTGCATGAGGACATCAAGAGAATAATCTCTATGTAATGTCCTCACGTTCCACGTTCCTGCAGAGAGAAAATGATTAGTAGGATTTTTAAAGAAATTAGGTTTATTAAGATTGGTAGGGCCAACAATATCAAACAGCCCCCTGATCGCAGGCATGGGGCAAAGACCTGTTCCTCCTCCGCTAAAGGCTGAAGTCACCGATGCTGGTAGGAACTTCAGGCACCACCTTTTCAAGTGGACTTTTTCAAGAACCAAATGTCCTGCCTGAGACACATTACTCCAGTTTAGGCTTGACGATGCCCAACTAGCTAAATAAGGTTCAGGTACCTGCGATTGCCTCTGATTAGGATTATCCACCAGCTGATATAAGGTATCCCATGCCTCTGTTCACTTAGAGCTGGCAACCCAGAAGCAAACAGAAAACACAGCGGCAGACTCTCCCTCAACAGAGGCCCACCAGTGCAGCAAGTCCAGGATCCATAATCAAGTTCAAATCCATAAACAAGTCCAGTCTAGTAGGTATAAATGGTCAGCACCAGGACCCTGTGAAGTTGACCACTCCTCAGCAGAGTTGAAAAAAAAGAAAAAAGTGGCCATAGATGACCAGATCAGTAGGCCATACTGAACTGGCAGCCCTCCCCTTCCGTTCCCTTCCAAAAGAGAATATCTCTTTTGAAAGGTACTAACGACCTGCACCACGAGAAGGCGGGGTCGGACATTAGGTGCTAGACCTGGCCGGTTCTGTGCATCATCACTGGGGATTGGTACACAGCTCTCCTTCCAGTTTACGCCTAGCTACCATTTACAAGCCATTCACACACATTTTTATCTCAGTCGTTAAAACTCTGGGAATTAAATATATTTTTTTTTACTAAACAGTTGAAATAAGTGGTGAATTTCGCTATTTTACATTGTATTTAATGTAGGTAAGCATATTTTTTTTTATCTCAGTGGTTAAAAATCTGGGAATTAAATGTATTTTTTTTACTAAACAGTTGAAATAAGTGGTAAGTGAGTAATTCGAATAACAGTATGAAAATCCTATTTTTTTTATTCGTAGAAAATAAAATTCGTCTGTACACCTCTGTATTATATACAGGAAATTATCCTTTATTGTAAAGTATTAATATTCAGTAAAATCTGCTCTAACACACTTTATCGCTAAATGGCTGATGCAATAATTTCAATTATTTCTCTGTAAAAATCTACGTAAAGTTGTCGTCTCTGCAAAGTAAAAATTAGAATTTCATCCCGTACTGATAAATTTTTCATAAACACAGCACTAAGCGCATTTATTGAAGTCCCGGTGCTTTGAGAGGTGATTGCTTTTAAAAAAAAGACATTGATTTCTATGAGGCTCGTTCTGGTAATAAGCAAGCAAGCGAGTTACGATAACTTTGAAAGGAAATCTTATATTTTCATCACTTCTTAATACTTGAGTACGTCACTACATCGCGAAATTATAAGTAATGTTTGATAAACCATGAAAATTTAGAGAATTACAAACCTTTTATTATAAGTGTAATCCCAGAAATGGATTCCCAGAAGGGCTTTCTCCCAGTGACTGAATGAACTGCTTCCAACCCAATACTGGCGAGGTAATGACTCAGCACCTCGAGTGTCCGTGATAATGCTTGTTTATCTCCTCGCTTGCTAGAGATAAGACTCGGACGACACATATATTTCATTTAAAATTTTTGTTGATTTCAAAGTATTAAGAGAAACAATGACAATGTGTGTACATGTAATGATGTCCATTGGTTTACAATTTTATACATTTCACAATGATGCTTTTTTTTTCACACTGATTATACTTTACAGCCTGCTTACAAGAAAAAAAAATGCTGGTTAACAGAGGAAATGGTTGTTTACATAGAGTTGTCTACATATAATAATGATGACATGTAATATTTTTACATATATAGTGGGTTATATGCATACATTTGGATAAAATTATCATATTTTTTATACATAAATAGCTCAAACATATTAAAAATCACAGTGAAATATTCGTTTTTTCTGTTATGTTATTTTTTCATTGTTTTGTAGTGACCGTACGAAAGGGTGTCATAACCATTTTCTAAAATATATCTTTTATCGTCAAATGGTGACAGACCAAGTTTTACACCTTTCACTGTATGAAGATGGTGGTTGCTACTTTGAATCCTTGTCAAATCTACTCGACAAGCTGATTTGTTTATTAAGCAGTCTCTGTAATCCATGTGATGAAGGGTTCTTTTTACGATGTATTTGGGGACTCCTTTCCCAGTCTTCTTCACCTCATGTAAACTCTGAAGGGAATACATTTTAGAACGAAACCCTGCAAATTGTTTGATAGGTACTCCCGAAAGTTCATGTTTCATTTTACCTAGTACCATTTTATTATGTGTACTATGCAAAACATGATCAATGTTATAGTTAGACGTGTCAAAATGATCTATATCGTCTTTCATATCAGCATACACGTCCTTGGTTTGAAGCTCGTAGCACAGTGAATCTGCATCAGCGAACAATAATTTAGCTTTTTCTCCATATTTCGGACTAATATAGTCATAATGAAAGCTATACATCAATAGTTTACTAATATCTAAAATACTGAAACCAGCATAAATAAGCCTGTTGAGTTTCAATTTAGTTAGCTTTGATTGCACACATGCAAGGTCGTTGTCAAAAACACGAAAAGCGTGAAAAGCAGGTGATGCTACGAGTTTACATACTCTCTTCTAGCTCTGAGTCAATTCAATTTTCACTCGATTTCTCAAATTTTCCATCGTTTTTCCAAACACAGCATTATTCATCAGTTTGAAGAAGTCCTTGTCGAAGTCGTTTCTAGCTTTCTTCCGCTGATTTGTATTAAATTTTATATATGGTTTTAGCCCGCAAGACTGATTAAATTCTAAAACGCGATGTATTTTCTTCAGCTGCATACCGAAGGCTAAATATTGTTTGAGATTTCGATAATGAAGGACATATTTTTCCTTAGAATTTAGATTTGGGGCTAATTTCACGACTGATTGGCTTGTATTTATTCCAAGGCTTTGAGCCACCTCTTTACAATATGGGGATAGCATGCTGCTGGTAATCTGAAGTTTCTCAGGGGCTAGTGGATAATCATTATGCTTGTCATGTAGAGAAACTGGATAATCTAAATCAACTTCCAATATGTATCCTTTATTCGCATCATCGGCAATTGTCGTAATATTTAGATCTGCTATTTCTTCTTTATTAAGCCATTGAAAATTGCTCTGAGGGAGACATTGTGACATTGCCCATCCATAAAGATTGTTAGCATCGTAGTACATAATGTATTTAGAGGGTAACTGAGGATCATAGGTGTCCAAATACTTGTTGTTTGCAGTACTAAGACGATTGCATATCACAGAAATCCCCCCTCGTATGCCTTTTTCCAGGAAAAGGTACTTTGTAGGATTAGTTATCAATTCAAGTTTTACATTTGTCGTTTTTAAGCATGCTTGCCAGGCTAATCCAGGAGCTGTGTAAACATGACAGGGATCGATTTCATAGTATCTGATGCATAGTTTTCTGAAACTTTCGAAAACATCAGCTAAGAGGAGCACGTCTGTCTTCAGGTACAAGTCATGATACTGGCCTAGATTTTTTATGTTGAATGTATTCCACACTCTTATTGCATGGGTGTAGTCTTCTTCCCCTAACGCTTCTTCTGTGAGTTGGTTGTAAAATGCTTCACGTGGTGGTAATACTATTTCTTCAAACTTTTCACTGTTGTCAATATAATCATAGGGGTAAACTCCTTTTCTCAGAACCAAGTGTAGCCTTTCGGGTTCAACGTAGTCCTTTAAAATATGGAACTCATCTGTTGATAAATTATTTACTAGCTTCTCAAGAGATGTGCTTAAAAACTGATAGGAATCTATAAAATGTAATGTCCCCAGGGAGAAGGCTATGTATGTTTCCATGTTATTGGGAATGCAATTAATCTTCTTATTTTTAATTCTGCCGATTCCCTGCATAATAAGGTGGCTGTCATATCCCTTTGGGTTGTGAAAGATAACTGGAATCCTAGTGGTTAACTTAAAGTTCAGATTACAGGAATTATGGGCAGCTCCTCGGAATTTACCTGTTATATGATCGTGATCTCTCACACGATCTGCTCCTAGGGCACGCTTACAAATATGACAGTCAGTAGTGTCGTGAAACAGTTTCTCTTCATGATTCGAGAGTTGCATTGGCTTTATCATCGATAGCAAATTTTTGATGTTTTCTTCTTTAAGCAGACGTTCTAAAAATTCTTCTACTGCATTAGGACCTCTATAAACTACTGGAGGTTTATAGCTGCAGCCATCAGGTCCAACAACAAGATATGAAAATCCACAGGGTTCATGATTTGCTGTGATAGTGGTGTGAGATTTTTCAGGGTTAGGCATACAAGTGTTCACTTTCACTAGGAATGATTCAAAGTCGGCATAAATCACGTATGGAACGGGCTGCTGAAACTTGAAATTTGTGAATTTCAGCCATTTTTCTTCTTCAGTTGGAAATTCTACTCTCTGGAGCCCATGTTCTTGACAATAGGGGATATGATCCTTCAAGAGTGATTCATTTTTGAAACGGTGAAGGCAGTAATCACAATAGAAAGCCTGACATTTATGTTTAGTGAGAGGACTGAGAAGTCTACTCATATTTTTAATGGCGCAGTAATGCTGCTTTTCATCATCCGATAACAGAAGGAGATTTGTATGCGCTTTAAATCTGAATGGTGATGTAGAGTGGGAACACCTCTTTCTCATATCCAAAAACATTGACAGAAATGTTGTTCATTTTTTCGAATTTAGATATTTGATTTATTGTAACAGGGAAAATTAAGCCAAATGTGTTTAATTTTTCTTCTAAATGTATGTAGTTGTTAAGGCGCTGCGGATTATCTGTGGCAGGATACAAAGAGGCTAAAACAGACCAGACAAAACATTTTTGGTCGGAATTACATACATTGACAATAGTGTGTTTTAACAGTAATTCTCTTGGAGTAGGGATATAACTAGATCCTGCAAGAGCGATATATTTTCCAATGTTCATTTCAGCGTGGAGTACGGCATCCAGTGTCCATCCACTATGTGCTCCTTCAAATTCTTCAAATGAGATCTTTATCTTCTTACACGCTGAATCCAGTTCTCTGTTTAGGGATGATGTAGGAAGACTTGTGACACAGTTACTTCGGAAAAACGGGGTACAGTGTTCGAAGGTAGAAGGGGAGACTTTTCGCCTGAAGCGCACTTGCACGACAAGGTACCATTTAATGCTACCTTTCGAGGCCAATTCTTCTTTCAGGTGAGTTAGGAGTGACTGCCGTGAGGACTCGAGGAAAAAGGTGAGATCAACAGATGTTTCTTCGTGTTGCCGTCAGTTTATGTGTTGACAGGGTCCTTTTCATTTCGTCTGTAAACTGACAGGGGTCTTCAGGGTCTGGTTTTGTTTCTTTTGGGGAATCCTTTCATCTTCAGAACGTTTTTGCTTATTATTGTGCGGCTTTCTTTGATGGCGCAAAAGACTGTCTTTTCTCCCAAACTCAATTGCACACTCTTCACATTTGTAGGTTTTCCTGGAGGTGTGGGATAACTCGTGACGTCGGACATCATCTCTCCTTGAGAATGTCGATTCGCACTCAGAGCACTTAGATTATTTTCATAGTGATTTCTCATATGACGAATGAGATTTGTCTTGAGTGTGAAAGTCTTCTCACATATATCACATGGATACATTATGTAGCAGAGTTGTAAAATAGTTGATACTACACGAGGACGTCGAGAACTATCACTATTGCCGTTGGAAAAAATCACGGAGACGCAGCAGCAGAGAACCGTTACTGTCAACGTCTGACAACAGAACGAGGAATCTGATTGACGGATGCCGTATTTATACTGGAAGAAGGACTATCCCGCAGAAACTGGAATAAAAGACTGACCTGCAGAAACGAAAAGAAACAATGCTATTTGGTAAAAATTCTTTGAAAGGCAGAACTGCTAATCGGTGACGTCAGATTTCAAAATGGTGGAATTGAAAAAAAAAAAAAAAAAATAGAATTTCGGACTTTGTGGAAACCAAGATGGACGTCGGTGGAAATTACTAATGGATTATCCGCAACTGAATAATTTCAGATTATTACATCACTGGAGAAAGGTATTTTATTCACTATTGTCTGACTTCAGTCTTAAAAACAATGAGAATTCTGACCAATGTGCTCCGCCACCAGCTTGAAACACATGGGTGGCGGATCCCATAGGATTAACATTGATCCGCCACCTTGAAAAACATGGGTGGCGGATCTCATAGGATTAACATTGATCTGCCACTGTTCCAGAACCCCCACTTTCTCCCTACTTAGCTCTCCTATGGATGGATATCCCTTATAGATATAACAGCATTTTTAAGTTAGGGGAAAACTTGTCTTGAGGTGAGTGTGATATGAAACCACTATGTCGTGATATCATTCTAACCATTGAACAATCAGCCCTAACAAGGATTATGAAGGAATGGGTTGGTGTCCTATCCGTCTTAAGACGAATTTTCCTGTAACTTAAAAGTTGCATTTAATGTAAATTTGTGGTAGCAATTCAGGGTATCTCAATGCAGTGTCATAGTCCTACTATGCATCCCTAGTTTCTTATAACGCTCCAGTTATCCAGGAGATAAGATCACAGGCGATAGGTGAGTGTGATATGAAACCACTATGTCGTGATGTCATTCTAACCACTGAACAATCTGCCCTAACAAGGATTATGAAGGAATGGGTTGGTGTCCCATCCGTCTTAAGACGAATTTTCCTGTAACTTAAAAGTTGCATTTAATGTAAATTTGTGGTAGCAATTCAGGGTATCTCAATGCAGTGTCATAGTCCTACTATGCATCCCTAGTTTCTTATAACGCTCCAGTTATCCAGGAGATAAGATCACAGGCGATAATTGGCCTATACGACTCAATACAACCTTTGACTGAAAACACAAATTAATACAAGAAGATTGCTTCCGAACAGTTTTTTTTTAAGTTAGTGATAAGATATCATCATCATCCAAATCTCAAAATTGAATATTCTTGTGTTCTGGAAAACTCCCGAACACAAACTCATTCAGTGAAACTTTCTGTGACCATATTTACCTAATTATATCTTTATATTTTATTTTTTTATTTTTTTTTTCATTTTCTTCCATTCATTTTTTTATTATTATCTTTTTCCATTTTTTTTCATATAATTTTTATTTTATATATTTTTTTCTTATACAGAATTTTTTTTTTATTTTTTTTTATAATGAGTCAAACAGACCAACAGATCTTAAAAAGGCCAACTGATAATTGTAACAAATTATATTTTTTGCATTTTTGATTGGTTCAAGAATGTTTTTAAAGTCAAAAGTTGTAATATTTAATTGATTTAATTTTGTAAAGTATATATTCCTCTCTAATGTATATTTGTTACAATGAAATAAAATGTGTTCTAAATTTTCATATATTGAGCATCTATCACAAACAGGATTATCAGATTTTTTCATCCTATAAAGCAGTGATTTAGTTAGAGCAGAGTTGGTTTTTACTTTTAGAATTAGGTTTATTTCTCTTTTTTTAAGCCATAATCATTAAACTTATTAATTTTATTACATATTTTGTATCTGTGTGTATTGCTTGCATTAGAATCATACCGATTTTGAATATCATTTATTAACTGTTTTTTGCTTTGCTTTTTGTGAATGTATATGAGAAAGGGGATTTCTAAGTTTGGGTTGATATTGTTTGCTTTTTTGGCTAATTTATCTACAATTTAATTGTGTTTAATTCCAGAGTGTGATGGTAACCATTGTATATGTATAATATTTTGTTGTGTAATGTGTTGTTTTATTAATATTAAAATGTCACTAATAAAGATTTTAAAATTGCTTTTAAGAGAATTGTTATATAGAGCTTCTATTGATGCTTTGCTGTCAGTAAAAATAACTATATTTTTTTTCTCAAATTTGAGGGCCCAATTGATGGCCAAAATTATAACTGATAGTTCTGCAATAATAATTGGAAAAGAGTAATAAATTTAAAAAGATGTTCATAATTTTCAACAGGGCACCAAAAGGCACCAGAAAGAGCATTCTTTTCTAAGTTGAAGGACCCATCTGTGAATATATGAATAAAGTTTAAATATTTATCATTTATGTAAACTTCGGCTAATGTTTTCAAAATAATTGTATCAGTTTAATTTTTTTGATTCAATTCCAGGTATATTAGTATTTAAAATTGGAAATGTTGAGGTCCAGCAAGGAATTTGTATAATATAGTCTCCACTTAGGTTATTAGTTATGATAGTTATTAGTTTATTTTTGTTTGTTGATGAGTTTATGGAAATATCTGGATAATTTTCTTTAATTTTATCAATTATAGGATGATTTTTGTTTTTAACTACTATTCTATATAATAAATTCTCTAATAAATATTTCTTTTTTATGTGTATGGGAGGTAATGCAGTTTCAGCATAGACATTCAAGCCATTTGAGTTCTGAGGAAGTCCCATACAGAATTTTAAAATTTTTATTTGGATTTGCTCTAATGATTTTAATTTAGTTTTAGAAATATTATTTATTAATTCTATGCCATATAAAAATTTGGAAAAATGATAGAATTATAAATTAATAGTAAATTTTTAGTTGAGCTTCCCCATTTTGTATTTCCAAGATATCTTAAAAAATTAAAAAGTTTATTTGCTTTATCTTTTGCTGTGTCAATATATTGTAACCATTTTAATTTTGAATCCAGGTGTATACCTAGAAATTTGAAATTATCAGAGATATTTAAAATATTATTATTTATTGTAATTGAGAAATCTTCAGGTAATTTTTTATTTCTATGGAAGTAAGATATTACTGTTTTATTTATAGCTATTTTCAAATTCCATTTATCACAGTATTTAATAAAATTATTCATTAATTTTTACAATCTATTTTGTAAAATATATGGATTTTTAATGTAAGACCAGAAGATGATGTCATCTGCATAAGTTCCAAAAAATATATCATTGGTAATAAAATCTTTTAAATCATTTAAATATAGGTTAAATAATAATGGGGACAATATATCCCCTTGAACCAGGCCATTTTTAAATTGATATGAAGAGGAGGTATTGTTTCCAATTTTAACTTTAAATTTTCTATTCTTGATGAAGTTTAAGAGAAAAAACTATGGAGATTTCCAAAAAAATTTTAATTTTTTTAATTTATGTAGTAAACCATTATGTGACACAGAGTCAAAGGCTTTCTCAAGATCAATTATCATAACAGTGATAAATAATTTATTTTTAATAGCATATTCAGCATCAGAGATTATATTTAAAACTAAATCTTGAGTAGATCTTCCTGGTCGAAAGCCAAAAGTGTTTTTATTAAGAATATTATTTTTTTCAAAATACCAGACTAATCGATTAAAAATCATTCTTTCAAACAACTTTAAAGCGTTGGAACTAAGGCATATTGATATGATATCGCTTTAAGAATGGGCAGTGGTGAAGCCTGAACGGCAAGTTTGGAAGCAGTTGAGACAATGAAACTGCGCAGTCGACGAATCGACAGTTCTGATCGATCATTGGTTACTTGAGCTATCAACTACGAAATGTGACCAAAAGTTCGGTGACTGAATAATATTTTGGAAATTGCGAAGATTACCGGCTATTCAGATGGATTTCCTTCAGAGCAGTCTCCTGGAAACTGTATACCCCGATTCCAATGCTTCTGCAACTCCTGGAAGCTTCAAAATGAATTCTTCTTGATAGACTTCGTTTCGGAATTGCTATTTTCTTTAATAGTTCCTGTGAAGCGTTTTGAATAATGGTCTTTCAATGGAATTTTAAGCTTGAAAAAAAGGGAAAAGAATTTCATTTTTTTTTGGGAGGGGGGGGAAGATCCGAGAATTTATTCTTGGAGTGTCTAAGAGTGAGACTTGAGTAATTTTTTATTCCACCTAAAAGGAAAGGTTAAAATGATAATTATATGGAATAAAATTATAGTTGTTTTTTTAAAAATATTTTTAGTGTCGGACATACTGTATACTATAAGGCTAAACTAAAATTATAGTAAGACAATTGTTTTAGATTTCAAGGCATGTAGACAAGTTTGAGATTTCTTATAAAACGACAGAATTTTCGGGAGGGGGACCACCTGGCCCCTCCCCCTGGATGCTCCCCTGACACCAAACACCAATTTCACTAGAAACTTTGCGAATGGTTAAATATCGATTACTCGCGATTTGATCAGGAACATCAACGATTGAATCAGTGGTTTTGGAAGTTGAAGGACGGCTAGAGCGAGGATTATTTTCGAAGGACATGCGACCTACTTTAAATTTTACAAACACTGAAAAGTCTTCGAACGATAAATAGCATCTTCTCCGACAGCTATTTTTTAACATTTCGTGGGTTTCTGTTCTACCTTTCCTTAATTTGAAACAAAGTTTGATTAAAATTTACTGCTCACTAAAATCATTTTAAAATGCAACGAAACACATGAAACACCTTCCGTTCAACACGCATTAATTCAGGCTGACTGCAGAGAAACGTGATTCACGATGTCTAGATGAGTCACCGAACATGTTACGACAAGTCGCAATTCGCTATGACGGGACTGAGCCCAGAACGATCTTGGGCTCAAAATAACTCAAAAGACTGCGGACTCGAGCTCGAAATAATTTAAATTTCAAGTATTTTTTTGTAAGTTTGAAAAAAATAAATAAAAATATAAAATATTTTTATTATAATTTTAACTTTTTTTAATCAGTCTTTAATAGTTAGAAATAAGCATCACGTTGCTGTTAATTATTTTTACACATTGTCTATCTTTAATAAATGAATGGCTTTTTATGTTTCTAATGATGTTAATCACGAACTTTCAGTTTTTACTAATATTTCTAATATTTTTCTTTCCAAATAGCATTAACATTTTATTTTTGCTATAAAACGATTCAAATTAATAATGTAAGAATAAAATAAATGATTAATGACATGCATTTCTGTACATAGCCGTCCCGTGGCCGAGTGGTTAGCACGCTTGGCTACTGATCTAAGGGACTTGGGTTTGAGCCCCCAGGGGGAAGGCATAGATGTGTGTGTCATTTTTCTGCTGAGATTCTGCCATCCTTTCAGACCTTCTACTATGGCATATAAACTGACAGGCTCCTGTCAGACCTCTGTGGCAAGCAGCTGCTTGAGGGTGTACTTTTTTTTTATGTACATATGATGGGTCAGAGAAATTTTTCCACCAAATCGGACTCAGGCTCAACAATTGTCGAAATGGTTTCGGTGGGCTCGAAAAATTGAAACCGAACTCTAGTCCCCTAACTTATTGATCGCACTACGTACTTGCCATTCAACTACTGATTTTAAGCTCAATCAGCCAATGAGTATGAGACTGTCGATATATAAACTGCGTAGTCTCATTGTCCAACTGCTTTGAAAGCTAAGGCTAGGCAGGACAGGAAAGGCATGAAGCCTCCAAGAAGAAACAAATCCAAATTCAAAATACAGCCCAACTGGCTGCAGGTTAGTGCCAATATCTTTAATTGCTATTTAAAAAAATTTCTGGAGATCATTTTACTAACAAAATGTATATGTACATTTGCAGCAAACTCGATCCAGTGCCATCTGTGCGGAAAGGTGTATGCGCATTCCCACAGCCTCTATCGTCACTTCAGAGATCATCACGTGACCGTAAAGATCAATCGGTGCTCCATTTGTGGTAAAGCTTGGAACCGCAAGGATGTTTATAAAAGACATTTAGCACAAGTTCACGGGATATAAATAACTAATGTTTCTGAGTTATGAACGCCCCAGCGTTTTAAAGAAAATTAAAGGATCCACCTTGTTCTTTCAGTAAGGTGGGTGAAAGAAATAGCCTGCGTGAAAGTAAATATGAATTTCTTCCTGACCAAGCTTTATTTCTGATTTATTAATACGCGTTTAACACTCTTATTACATTTATGTATTTGTATACATATTACGCTTTTATAAATAAATAAAATAAATACCCCCTCAAGCAGCTGCTTGCCACAGAGGTCTGACAGGAGCCTGCCAGTTTATATGCCATAGTAGAAGGTCTGAGAGGATGGCAGGACCTCAGGAGAAAAACGATACATACATCCATGCCTTACCCGGGGCTCGAACCCATGTCCCTTAGATCAGTAGCCAAAGCGTGGTAACCATTTGGCCATGGGACAGCTATTTACGCCTTTAATATTGTTTTAATATATTTTAATTTTAATTTTGTAAATTTTTAGTATATTTTAGTTTTGATACACTATTTTACCAGGGCCGTATTCTTTTTTATTTTTTAGCAGAAGGGATTTGGTAGTGAACTGGCAACAAAACAGTGCCCCCTATACTACCAGGCTGGCGACCGCCATTTTGGTGGTAGGAAACTCATTCTCGCAAATGAATCCTATTTATCCAACTAGTTTAATGTTATTAAATTCATATTTAAATGAAATATTTCTCATGGCGGATAAACCTAGATAATTCTCTAACAAAAGAAGTGTTTTTTATTTTCATTTTTGAAGGATTTTCCCTTTTAATTTGATTTTTGACTGAATAATGGTATTTGTCAAAATAACTGATTCGCGATATTCCTTCAAAGAAAAGCTAAATTTTCCCCTTATGTGACATACAAAGTTAGCTGTTTACGGTGCTAAGTAGAAAAGAAATCAAGTGAGAGTTTGCATAATTCTGCAATGGATTTGCTTTAGTTTCGAAAGCTCACAAAACGAAAGCGCAGTATGAAGTGTCTTAGGGACGTCACATGGCTATCAGAAATGTCCTATTTGTTTTACTGTTTTTGTATAAGTTTCATCCTGTTAACGTGTAACTAAAATAAAAATTTGTTATCAGTTAGAAAAAGTAGATTTTTACGCAGCAAAATATAACGAGTAATAAATATACATATATTACTTCCTTTCACAGCTCTGTTTGAGTAATTACATTGGTTTACAAGGTTTTTTTAACATGAACAATTGTAGCTGCCTTTAACTATTTTTCAGGTGTTAATTTCAGATCTGGCCCTAAAAATGACTAGCACGTCACGTTTCTATGTTATTGGTCATTTTGATTCCTATTAAGATCTTCCTATACCAACACCACCAGACAATTGGAAGGATACTAGATATTTTACTTTTTGTGGCTGGCAACACTGATTGCCAAGTGGGAGAAAACGTGTAACAGTAACCTAACTTCAGTCTGCCGTTCTTGTTACCATTGTAGGAGGAACACGTGCTGTACGTTGAAGAGTGAATTTTGGCGTTTAAATGGCACAAAGGCAGCGTCGGGGATGTGTTAATGTGCCAGATAAGTTTTCTTATGTGTGTGGAAATTATATTTTAAAATCGCAGGGTCGTTCTTTGAAAAAGATTGTGAAGAAAACCTCTAACTTGTATTTTGGAGATTAAGACAAACATGGGTCCAACATGTGTGCTGCATTTCGTGCTTTGTAGGCCAGAGTGAATGGTTGAAAGGTAAGATCCATGCTCTCTGCAGTTCCAATGGTTGGCATGAGCCAACTAGTCACTTGCATGATTGCTATTTTCGTTTAACTAAAGTGTCGGGCTTTTCAAAAAAAGAACAAAAGCAAAATGCAATATCCAAATGTGCCTTCAGCCATTTTCCTCATGGAGAAGATTTTCTTATACCAACTTCCAACCAACTGGAGAAGATGGATTCTCATTTATTAAAAGAAGACTTTATTTGCTTATTACGATATGCAAGATGGTTTGTGATTCTGCACTGATATTTCAGGGGTGATGGAAGAAATTTGAACAACTCACGACCCCAAGGAATGGCGTCTATTTATAGATTCGTCAAAATTCAGCTTAAAAGTGTCCTTTTGCATAAAGAAAACCAAAAAACCTTCCATTCCAGTGACACTCTCTGTGGGAATGAAAGAAACTTATGAAAGCGTGGAAAAATACTGCTATAAAATATGACCAGTTTAAGTGGGCAATATGTGGTGACCTAAAAGTCATATCTCTCTTGCTCGGGCTTCAACGAGGCTTCACAAAATTTTTCTGTTTTCTGTGTTTGTGGGACAGTAGGGCCAGAAAGGAACACTACAAAACAAAAGACTGGCCAGAAAGGAACACTACAAAACAAAAGACTGGCCAGAAAGGAACACGACAAAACAAAAGACTGGCCAGAAAGGAACACTACAAAGCAAAAGACTGGCCAGAAAGAGATGTTTGTATTCCTGGAAAGAGTAATGTGATGTTAAGCCTCTAGTTGACCCCTCTGATGTTCTGCTCCCACCACTACACATCAAACTAGGGCTTGTGAAAAACTTTGTAAAGACTATGGACAAAACTGGTAGAAGGTTTTTGCACTTGAAGGAAAAATTTTTAAAACTAAGTGATGCCAAACTTAAAGAAGGGATCTTTGTTGGTCCTCAGATCAGGAAGTTACTGAATGATACTGTCTTCGAAGAAAAACTGAATATGAAGGAGTGCGCTGCATGGAAGTCCTTTACTTCCGTGGTCCGGGTTTTCTGGGGAATCACAAAGAGGAAAATTGGGGTTATATTGCTAAGGTAGAGTCGCAAGTCATCTTCAACATTCAGCCTGTTCCTATATTTATTTTTTAAAACAGTTAAAGATGAAAAACCAGTAGCAGTGTGGTGTAATCAGTAGCAGTATTTCCAACTTAGCCATTTTGTTACTAGATCTAGCGACTTTTGAGCTCTCACGGTGTACCCCAAAAAATTTTACCGCGTACCCCACGTTGAGAACCCCTAGGTTACATAATTAGAAACATTAGTAACAAGGAAAGCAAACCACACTAGAATCTTTCGCCGACAGTAAATGGGGGCGGGGGTGGCTCAGTCGGTAGCGCGCCAGGCTCGTAATCTGTAGTTCCCAGGTTCGAGTCCCAGCTGGGTCAGCGTTGAGATTTATCTCGGCAAAATTCCCCGCCCTGCCCACGGTCACTAGGGGACACCAATGGGCTTGGAAAGGCCGCCGCCTGTCGGATGGGACGTTAAGCCGTGGCCCCGTGTGCGGGAGAGCCATACGCTGTGCACGTTAAAGACTACTCTTACATGGTCTTGACTGGAGGCTACCATCTGTCTCCCAACAGCTGTTCCAGTGGGTCCCCTCCCCCAACTTTCTCTGAGCCTTCGGGGTCCTTGTGACCTGGCCATTTAGCCCATGGTGTGCAAAAAAGTGCCGCTCAGAGGTAAAACAACCCAACCGACAGTAAATGGCGCATTAGCGCACAGCCACTCGCTTGGAGCCTCAAACACCCAAACATAATAAAATGTGGTTTTCGCACAAAAATGAAAATAAAAGTATTCATTTGATAAAATTAATAGAAAATAATAATTTAAATCATATTAAATGAAAATGTTTCAACATGTATAAATAGATTAAATACAAAATCGATAATTGATCTGTCAATATGTTCCAATAAAATTGTTAAAGACTTAACATGGTCCATATCCTCAGATAACTATGGGAGCGATCATTATCCCATCTCAATCTATTTTAAAAATCAAAATTTAACCAAACCAAGGTTAAAAACTATAAATTTTAAAATTTTTAAAAATGACATCAATAATGAAAATATATCACAAAAACAAATTGATTATATCGAAATTATAGAAATACTAAAAAATAAAATAAATGACAACACAGAAACAATTATCAAAAAATACCAAAAGACAATTTACAAACCATATTCATAAATAAACTGATAGCAATACGTAGAAAAGCTGAGAGAAATATGAATAGGAAAAAAACATTCAGAGATGTCCAAAATTTTGAAAAACAAAGCCATATCTAAAAAGAAAAAATTTCCAAAAACTCAATTGGAAGAAATTTACAGAAAATTTGTATCACTACAACCACAAATCTGTGGAAAATATATAAAAAATTATATAATGATATAACACCAAATAATCCAATACATACATATTCCTTAAAAAACAATAAGACAATACAAGAAACCACAGAAGACTTAGCTCAACATTTTATACATTTACATTTCAAACCAGATAATAAAACAATTAAAAAATTAAAATATATTTCACAAGCTATATTATAATAATAAAACAGACTATCTCAATCTCCCTTTTTCTCTTTTGGAACTAAGATCTGCCATCAAAAATTTAAAAAACAATACTGCTCCTGGCCCTGATGGAATTACCAATAAATTATTAAAAAATTTAACTCTTGAATGGCAAATTAAATTACTTGAACAATTTAATAAATTTTGGTCTACAAAAACTTACCCTCAAAATTGGCTAGATAATTATATGATATTCATAAAAAAAGAAGACAAAAATTATGAAAACCTTACATCATACAGACCAATATGTTTAAGTTCTAACGTTCTTAAACTTTTTGAAAGACTAGTTTCCAACAGATTAATTTGGCACATAGAAAAATTCAAAATTTTAGATGATAACTTTTTCGGATTCAGACCTGGCAGATCATCAAAAGACCTATTATTAAACATTATATCAGATGCAGAATACACAATAAAAAATAGATTATACATGGTTGCTACTATAATAGATATGGAAAAAGCCTTTGACTCAATATCACATCAAGGCTTAATAGCAAAACTCAGAAAACTAAAATTTTGTGGAAACATTTTTTACTTTCTCTCACATTTCATATTAGAAAAAAACTTCAGAGTAAAAATTGGTAATAGATTATCAAATAAATATAAATTTGAAAATGGAATCGTACAGGGAGACATATTTTCTCCTCTGTTCTTTAATATTTATCTAAACGACGTTTTTCTGCTGAGGTCCTGCCATCCTCTCAGACCTTCTACTATGGCATATAAACTGACAGGCTCCTGTCGGACCTCTGTGGCAAGCAGCTGCTTGAGGGGGTATTTATTATATTATTATTTTTATTAAACGACATCTCAGAAGTCTTTAATGCAGAAATTAGCTACGGAACATATGCTGATGACATTTTCTTCTGGTCGATTGATACAGATATAAAAATTTTAAATAAAAGAATACAAAATACAATAAATAAACTATTAATATATACTGAAAAATGGAACTTAAAAATTTCTACTGAACAAAAAAAAATAATTTATTTTCATAGAAGAAATAAAATCACGGACGAATTAAAAATAAAATTAAATAACAAAGATATCACAATAACGGAAAATATTAAATTCTTGGGATTACACTTAGATTCAAAATTAAAATGGAATAATTATATGCACAATACAATTGAAAAATCTAAAAAACCTTTTAACTATTTAAGATTTCTTGGAGGATCAAACTGGGGAAGCTCTAGTAAAAATTTATTATTAATTTTAAATTCAATTATCCTACCTAAATGCTTATATGGCATCGTACTTCTAAGTACCATCTCAAAAACAAAATTAAAAAAATTAGAAACAATTCAAACAAAAACAATAAAATACTGTTTAGGCTTAATGCAATCAACAAATAACCTAAATACATATGCAGAAACTGCAATACCACCAATAGAAATAAAAAGAAAATATCTACTAAAAAAGCTAATCTTTCGCATTTTTGCTAAAAATAGACAACATCCTATAATAGACAAATTAATAATGCAATTTCCTGATGTTTCACTATATAACTTTCCTGAAAAAGTAAAAACTTTAGACATTTTTAATAATAAAACTAGTGGTGACTATATTCCCAACTTTCCTTATTGGATTGCTCCTTTACCTATAATTAAAGATAAAATTTTTGGAATAGAAAACAAAAAACAACAAGACTCATCTACTTTAAAAATCTTAACTGAAACATACATCCATAATAAATATTCAAACTTCATTGAAATATTTACAGATGGATCTACAAATTTTGAAACTCTTAACGCATCTGGAGCATTCTATTGTCCTGCAGAACAATTCGAATACCTTTTTAAACTCGACTCATTTCAACCTATTATTATTCCAGAATTAATTGCAATTATCTTAGCCATAAATTGGTCATTAAAATTCCATAACCAAAATATTATAATATTAACTGATAGCAAATCTGCTTTAAAAAATTTTCAATCTAACATATTTAAAAGTAATTTTTTTCTATACTTAAATAACATACTAATTACTTTAATGTTCAAACACCTAAACCAACACAACATTCTACACATACAGTGGATACCATCACACGTCAATATCAAACACAACGAATATGTCGACAGCTTAGCTAAAAAAGCTTAAATCTAAATCAACTTATGCAATCTCCATTTAATTATTCAATATATAAAAAAAATAATAAAAAAATAATAAACTTCAATCATGGTATGATATACCATGATTGAAGTTTATTATTTTTATATAAAAGCTCAAAACACACAGATATAAAATATCTCCTTTAATAAACAAATTTAACGATTATAGATTAAATAAAAAAGAAATAAAAGTAATATTAAGGATAAAAGCCAATCTTGCTTTAACTAAATCTACATTATTTAAATTTAAGAAAGTAACTTCTCCGAAGCCGTCCCATAGCCGAGTGGTTAGCGCGCTTGGCTAGTGATCTAAGGGACCTGGGTTCGAGCCCCGGGTTAAGGCATGGCTGTTTGTGTCGTTTTTCTGCTGAGGTCGCTGCCATCCTCTCAGACCTTCTACTATGGCATATAAACTGACAGGCTCCTGTCAGACCTCTGTGGCAAGCAGCTGCTTGAGGGGGTATTTATTTTATATTATTAACTTCTCCTAATTGCGAACACTGCAATGAAATTCAGTCTATTGAACATATAATATTTCAGTGTAATTCTTATAGAAATGAAAGGAAAGAATACTTTGAAAAATTAAATAACCTTAATATTAACAACTTTAATTTTAAAACTATTTTAGAATCTGCAAAAAAATCACTAAAACCCACTTTATATAAACTCCTCTTACAATTCTTAAAAAATATAAATATGTTTGATCAATTATAAAAAAAACATACATATAAATATTTTAAAAAAATTTGTATGGAACAAAAAAAACACACCACAAAACAGTGACTGAATGAGTCTGAATGAGAATAATAGACCCTTTTCTATGCAGGAATATTCATTGTGTGATATGCTCATCATCATCATCATCATCAAACACCCAAACCTCGATTTCTTTTTCAGCATTTCATTCTGCACAATATTTCAGAATCAGTATATTACAAAAAGGAGATATTTAATTTTCTTTATAATTCTTCTTTTGTTTACTTTACAATATGTGCAATTTGTATAATCCACATGGAATTTTCTATTTAAGTATTTCTGTAATTAGCATAAGAAAAGCTATTAGCTTATATTTGATCACCGTTTTCACCGGATATGTATTTACACATAGATGACAATCACAGCATACCTGTAGATTTTTTAACGTCAATATATCGAAACTAATCGTATGATATACCAGACGTCGGCAACCTTTTTTGGCTGCGGGTCAAAATCAACCAAAATGTGACTATTAAGAAGACAGTTCGGGTCAATGGGTATTTTCATTTTAAAACAGTCCGTTAGTGAATAATAAATAAATTTTATTGAGAAAACTATTACAATATGCTTTTAAACTCAAAACATAAAAAAAATTATAATTCTAATTATTATAAAAACAAATATAATTGTCAAGTTTTAGTTCATTAATATTTTATGAACTTTATTTATAAGCGTTTTCTTCGTTATCAATGGCTCCCCTGATGCTGAATTTGTGACGTCAATTTAGTCGTCTGGTTCATACTTAGTCACCTTAAGACGAATACAAGCGTCTGAATTTTCAGTTGTTAATCTGCTCCTGTTCTTACTTAAAATAAATTTCGTATGTAAAAATATTTGTTCACATTTATAAGTAGAACCGAACGCGGACAAAATGGCAAAGCCAATTTTTTTCAAAGATGAAAACTTCGTAGGAAGTGATGCCCAACACGATGATATCATGAAAACATTATTATGTTCGGTGTTTTCTAAATCTTTCCGCAATGTCTTGAATTTCTCCGACCACAACGTTGAACTTTTAAAATCAATCATTTCTAAACTTAAATTGTCAATTTTAAGATATTCAAAATATTGCAAATCTAAAACATTTTCCTCTGTTTCGTCGGGCTTTATTATAAATGTAAACATTTCGCCGTGCTTTTTAAAACTTTGAAATCTACTCAAATTCACTTTTAATCTTCAAAATACAACTTTCGAACATATTTAGATTGCTTTCATCGATATTTTCTTTCTCGTGTTGGCTTTTTAGTAAGGGAAAGAAAAGAAATATTTTAGTTTTTATGTCAGTTTCAAATAATATTAATTTCGAACAAAAACTCTTCCATTCCTCGTACATTTTCAAAATTGTGTGGTTATTTCCTTGGAGTCGTACGTTGAAATCATTATAATGGCGTCTGTTAAGAACAAAGGTCTTAAAAACCATTGTTTATCATTGAGCTCGAGATCATTTTCACCGATTTCGTAAAGAAATATTTGTATATCATCAAAGCACTTTACGAATCTATTAAGAACTTTGCCTCGACTTAACCATCATACTTCAGCATGTAACAGTAAATCTCCGTATTTCGATTCAATTTCCTCCAAAAAAGCTTTGAAGCGCCTGTGTGTTAATGCAGATCGTGCTACTATTACGTTTACGATCTTAACAACCTTTTCCATTACATCCTTAAGTTGTTGCGTAGATGCCTTTGCAAATAAAATTTCTTCATGTATGATACATGGAACGATAAAAGTGGGCGGCCAAGTTCATTTTCCATTAGTTTCACAAATCCAATATTTTTTCCTCTCATAGCTGGAGCACCATCAGTTGTTATGAAAAACAATTTACTTTTTAAATCCAATATTTTTCCATTTTTGAAATTTGTAAACTCTTGTACTTGACGGAAAATATGAATGCCTTTGGTCGTGTCATTCATTGAAGCAAGAACGCATAGTTCTTCATTAACGTTCGAACTATTTATTGATGCAAATCTAATAATAATTGCCAGCCTAGCCATACTATTTACATCGGTACTATCATCGAGTGCAGTGCTAATTACGTCACTAGATAACAAATCATTTTTGACCTGTGCGTCAATATTTTTTGCCATATCTTCAATGCGACGCTGAACTGTTCTGACCGACAATGGCATTTCTTTAATTCTCTCAATTACTTGTTTTTTATTTGCGAAGTCATTGAATAAGTGTTTGGAACAATTTATGAATGCGTTTTTCAAAAATTCGCCGTCTGTAAATAGTTTTCCGTTGGTACCAATACTAAGAGCTGCAATAAAGCTGGCAGATGTAGCGTAATAGTGGCTGGTAACAAATCTCTTCTAAAATTTGTTTTGTTTACCGTAATTTAATACACGTTTACCAATGTATTCATATTTTTCATTTGGCATTTCACTCACATCTTTATGTTTTGAAGAAAAGTGTCGCTCAATTTGTGTCCTGGCGGTAATTATATCTGTACATAAAGTACATATCAATTTGTCACCATTTTCCATACATCCATACTTTTCAGTCCACACATCTTGAAATAATCTCTTTTTTGCTTTTTGTTTGTCCATGGTAATAAAAATAATAATTATTTCGCATAGGTAACTGTTCTCGTGCTTCTGAACTACTGTTTATTCACGTTAAAGACGAAGTAAACGTAGACAAAAGTAGATGTGTGATCAGCAGGTGGGCAGGGCTCCTATTGGTCGGCTGCAGGTGGCACGCAGTCAGAGAGCCCAGCCGACCAATAGGGGCCTGATCACGTGCTGATCACACATCTACTCTTGTTTACGTCTACTTCGTCTTTAACGTGAATAAACGAACGACAGGCTCGTCGAGTAATGATGAAATTCGTTCGGACAATGTCGCTGTATTCCGCCTATGTTCATTTCTGCAACTTTGTAATCAAACCAAAATGTTAATCTTATTATTTATACTTTCTCAAAGTGTTTGTATCATGTTTATGTTTTATAATTTATTTTTATATATTATACTTTATTTGCGGAACTCAAGTGGGTCACTTGAAATTATCAAATGGGTCACTTGGTGACCCGCGGGTCATAGGTTGCCGACGCCTGTTTGATATACTAATGAAATAAACAATTATTATTTTATTATTCAATTTATTTAATATTTAATTTTCTGCGTGTATTTTTTCCATTCTTAAGTTGTAAAACTTTTTTAATTGGTTATCCCCCTTTGCTTTGGATAGTTGAGGGCTTCCCGATGCCTTCAGATACCTTAATTTAATCCCACAGCACTTCTACCATGGCGTATACGAAGTAAAAGGCGCCATCCTTAGGTCCTTTCATCCTTGGTTCGAGCCAGTAGCTACGCTACTGGCTCGAACCAAGGCCACCTCGATATAACATGCCAGGACGCTGGGCGGGTTGGATTGTTTTACCTCTGAGCGGCACTTTTTTGCACACCATGGGCTAAATGACCAGGTCACATGGACCCCGAAGACTCAGAGAAGGTTGGGGAAGGGGACCCACTGGAACAGCTGTTGGGACACAGATGGTAGCCTCCCGTCAAGGCCATCCAGCGTGTTCTTTAACGTGCACAGGGTATGGCTCTCCCACACACGGGGCCACTGCTTAACGTCCCATCCGACGGACGGTGGCCTTTCCAAGCCCATCGGTGTCCCCTACTGACCGTGGGCAAGGCAGGGAATTTTTGCGGAGATAAATCTCAACGCTGACCCAGCTTGGACTCGAACCTGGGAACTACAGATTACGAGCCTGGCGCGCTACCGACTGAGCCACCCCTGCCCCGCACGCACGCCGGGCGGGAGTGGCTCAGTCGGTAGCGCGCCGTTCCCAGGTTCGAGTCCCAGCTGGGTCAGCGTTGAAATTTATCTCCGCAAAACTCCCCACCCTGCCCACGGTCAGTAGGGGACACCGATGGGCTTGGAAAGGCAGCCGTCCGTCGGTTGGGACGTTAAGCCGTGGCCCCGTGTGCGGGAGAGCCATACCCTGTGCACGTTAAAGAACACGCTGGATGGTCTTGACGGGAGGCTACCATTGAATTGAATTGAATAAGTTTATTTCACCCAAACATACATATATTGGTAGATAAAACACAGACAAGTTCACAGGTGAAAAAGGAGAACATAATAAGCCGTAGCTTTTGAATAAATGCTTCCTGAAATACACTTAAATTTAAAACATTGCAGGTGACCTTAATTTATACATTTATACATTTATTTGAGCACATGAATTTTTGTGATCTGACTCTATCATTGACTTGATAATAAGTGTAGTTTATATTTATATTTAAAAGTTCTATATTATTCCATTGCAGCAGTATCCTCTGGTATCTCGTCATTCCAAATCTTAATGCCAATGTACTGTATTGATCTCTGGCCTATAGATTTCTTATAAAGGGGCAACATGATCTTGTTCTTAAGTCGAGTATCATAACTGAAAGTCTTCGTTCTTTATAAGCAGCAGTAAAGTTCCGAGTACTCTATTATTTTATTCTTCACTCTGTATACAAAATTCCCCATAACATACTTGTAAATATTATATATATTTAGTATTCCATTTTCTGCCATCAAGTGTTGTACCGGATTTCTGTAATTTAATCTTAGAATATATCTCATAATTCTCTTTTGCAGACAAAATAAACTATTCAAATTGGCTGAACTAGTATCTCCCCAAACATTAATTCCATATATTAAATGTGGGTACACTAATGCATAATATAAATTTATCAAAGTTTGTTGATTTACATATTTTTTAATCCTCCCAATCGATCCAATATTTTTTGAAATAGTAGCTCTTAGCTGGTTAATATGATAATTCCAAGTTAAATTAGCATCTACCCAGAGTCCAAGAAATTTTATATATTCACATATTTCAATCTTTTGATCACTTATCAAAATATTTATTTCGTTATAATTCAGTTTTTTTATTCTTGTTCTTAAAGACCATACACTTTGTTTTAGAAATATTTATAGCTAGTTTATTATATGTGATCCATTTATGCATATTTCCAATTAGAGTATTTGTTTCTTCTACTAAAGTTCTTACATCAGTATGGAAAGAAATGACATTTATATCATCTGCATACATAACTAGTTTAGCTGCTCCCTTTTGTGATTGAATATCATTTATATACAAAAGGAATAATAAAGGTCCCAGCACAGAACCCTGTGGCACTCCCCTATTGAATTTGATTTGTTCAGATATAGTCCTATTGACTTGTACAAACGCTGGTCTTTGAAATAGGTAGCTTTTAAGCCAATTATTTATTTTCCCTCGAAGCCCATAGTGTCTAATCTTTTCCAAGAGAATTTCATGATCTACACAATCGAATGCTTTAGACAAATCTAAATATACAGCCAAGCCAACTCGCTGATGTTCAAGATTATTAACAATATAATCATAAGTATCCATAATAGCACCTTGTGTAGATTTGCCATGTTGAAAACCATATTGTTCTGGTATAATTAGCTTTCTGTTTGATATAAATTTATATACTATACATTTATGCATTAATTTCTCGAAAATCTTGGCGAAAACTGAGAGTAAAGAAATTGGTCTGTAATTCTTTATGTCTTTCAGGATTTTACTCTTGTGAATAGGTATTATTTTTGCTAGTTTCATTTCATTTGGAAAAATTTCCTTCTGAAGTGACAAGTATATGTGAGGGGGATCTTAATTTCATTTTTAACATCTTTAATTACATTTATTGAGATATCATCAGGCCCGCAAGAAGTATTAGGTTTCACTATACTTATAACATAACATATATCATCTTCAGAAAAAGGTTCAATATATAAACTATCTGGAAAACTGTATCCATAATATTTACATTGTACTTGATTTTTTGTATTGAAATCAACTGCTAGATAGATCTTCTGCTATACTTTTAAAATACTGGTTGAAAGCTGTAGCTTTTTGCACATCGTCTGTTAGTACATTTTCAGCCATCTCAATGTCCCCAATTCTAAGATTTTTGTTTTTATTCCGAGACAATAGGTTATTTATCAGCCTCCATTTCTGTTTCAGCGAAGTATCACCATATATATTAAATTTAGTTTCATAGTATTTTTGTTTAGCTTCTCTTATTAAACCAGTGACATAATTTCTGCAAATTCTGTGCCTTTCCTTTTCCATCTGTCTCCCATCAGCTGTTCCAGTGGGTCCCCTCCCCCAAACCTTCTCTGAGCCTTTGGGTCCTTGTGACCTGGCCGTTTAGCCCATTGTGTGCAAAAAAGTGCCGCTCAGAGGTAAAACAACCCAACCCAGGCAGGACGCTGCAGTAACAGAAGTTTTAGTTTGAAATATATAGCGGTTTTTATTATAGTTAAATTTCTAAAAATTCAACTGGTAGTTACTTATTTTGAAAAATATGGTATTTAATTTTAAAATATTCTCAATTATTTTAATAAAATCCTCATGAATAAATAAGGCTTTTTATTTCAAAATCAGTTAAAATAAAATTAACTTAAATTTTAAACAGATTACATCATTTGAATTTTTATGCATAATTAATTTCCCTCCTTTTGCTCAAAGCCTGGTGTATCAAGGTGACCTTGCTCGAACCCAGGTCCTTTAACCAATAGCCAAGCGCATTAGCCACGCGGTCTTAATACCTTTCGAATGCTAGGTATCGTCAGCGAATGGCAGAATCGGGAAATCTATCTCAACAAGTGTAGGATATACAGAGAACTGTGTCTTTAATTAAATGTTCCCATGAATAAAGTTTTAAATTTCTTACGCATATAGTTGTAAATCTTATAGTTGCTGCTATGATACTATGGAAAGGCAATGTTAGCCATCGCTGTACACTGTAACTACATTCACCCAATCAGCTTGAGGGCGAAAACGACCTTGAGAAAGCCTCGCGACGCCACAGACACACAGTTCTGTATGATGGCGCCATCTGGCGGATATAATGTACCTGCAGCTTAGTAGTACTTCTCTCCTTCCTCGTGTTTAATTTTAGTGGCCGAACATCAAGGTTTGCTTTTTATTTGTTTCCATTTAGTTTGTTAGAAACATACTTGAAAGTATTTATTCGGGAAGTGATTTACCTCTAAAATTTATCTGTGCCATCTTATGCTGACGTTGGCCAACAGACGACGTAAAGGTTGCCATTACGTGTGAATGAAACATTTTCAAGATGGAACCTCGTGGTGTGGAATTGAGACTGGTGGGAATAATGAAAGCTTGAAACTGTTATTTGTGATGTGATGCATTTGTATTCATTTCAGTTTCGCAAAGTGAAATTATCATTTGATGTTGGAGAATTTCTAAATCGAAAAGTAAGGATTATTTTTCATTTCACTTTCTATCCACATTTGCTAAGACAGCTTGCATACAGGACTACCCATATATATCTGAGTTTTATTCTTAGCCTTGTGCTATTGCAATAGAGCACAGAAAATATTATTTTTTGATTTTATACTTACCAGTACAAAAGTAGACTCAGAATAAGTATTTATTAGACTATTGAATATTATGATAATAATTTTAAAATTCAAATTTAGTTTTTTAGCCCTATTTGGCAATCTTAGTGTGATCAATTAATTATCAGAAGTTGTGCCATATCTTGGAAAAATGGCGAACAAAATAAAAGGCTTGACAATAGAACAAAAAATTCGATTGATTGCAGTGACGGAACAGAAAAAACTTTCAGTTAGCGAATTAGCTAAACTGTTTCGAGTAAGAAAAACTCATATTTATGATACCTTGAAACATAGGGATGTAATTCGAGAGCAATATAAAGAACTCGTTTCGGGTCTTTCTTGGAAAAAAACGCAAGAAACTGCAAACGAACAAATCAATCATTTAGTGTGGCAGTGGTTCCTGTATGCTCAAGCGAAACAAATTCCAGTCTCTGGACCCATCCTGCAAACCGAAGCAAGGAGTATCGCAAAATCACTTTATCTAACGTCATTCAAAGCTTCCAAAGGGTGGTTGGAATCCTTTAAAAAAAGACATGGTATACTTTTTATTACTGTTCGCGATAAAGACACCCAGATTGTTTTAACTATGAATGAAAACAATTGGTTAAACGAACTTCAGAGTCTTACGGCATATTACAAAGCGAAAGACATTTTTAGTTGTCATGATTTTTTTCTCTTGTATAGAGTTTTACCACCTTTTTCAGTAAATGATGTAAAATTTCGAGGTCTATGCGATGTCAAGGAAAGAATAACAGTCCTTCTTTGCTGCAATTTTGCCGGTGAAATGGCCAAACCAGTTGTTGTGGGAAAGGAAGAGGAATATGTAGTCATGAAAACTATAAAAGAGAAAAACTTGTCAGTTGTTTGGAAAAAGGAAAATACAGCTTGCATTAATTTAGATATTGTGAGAGAATGGTTAGAAAGTTTTAACATGAAGCTGGCATTTGAAAATCGCAAAGTTTTGCTCTTTTTGGATAGTGATCATTGCTTGCCAAATTTCAGTCTTAGTAATATAAATATTATATATTATCCTGCAAAGAAAACAGGAATTAGTCGGCCTTTGGAGCAAGGAATTATTCAGTGTTTCAAAATCCATTATCGCCAGGCCTTAATGGAGTATGTTACAAAGACAAAAACTTCTTATTCCTCGAAATCGGTTTCGATCCTCGATGCTGTCCAATGTATAGCAACTGCTGCAAGTCGTGTCAAGCCCAGCGATATTCACAAGAGCTACGTCAAAGCTGGATTCATTCTTAAGACAAGAACAGACATCGATAAAGAGGAAGTTGCCGTTAAAAAAATTTGCCGTGGAATCGCTCAGAATTTGCGAAAAAATGCCAATTTTGAATTTGCTGCCGCTGAAACATGCAACACTGTAAATGATTCCTTGGCAAAAGATGCGGAGATGCATAATGCACATGAATTGGTTAAAGTAAAAGTTGATTCTGAAGTTGAAAAAGATGAAGGCTGCGAAACAGAAAATCGCAGCTTGTCTAACAATACCAGTTCTGAATCTGCTGTTGATAAAACATGCAACACTGCAAATGATTGCTTGACAAAAGATGCGGAGATGCATAATACACATGAATTGGTTAAAGTAAAAATTGAAATTGATTCTGACGTTGAAAAAGAGGAAGGCTGCGAAACAGAAAATCACAGCAGACATATTTGGAGCTTGTCTAACAATACCAGCTCTGAATTTGCTGCCGCTGAAACATGCAACACTGCAAATGATTGCTTGACAAAAGATGCGGAGATGCATAATGCACATGAATTGGTTAAAGTAAAAATTGAAATTGATTCTGACGTCGAAAAAGAGGAAGGCTGCGAAACAGAAAATCACAGCAGACATATTTGGAGCTTGTCTAACAATACCAGCTCTGAATTTGCTGCAGCTGAAACATGCAACACTGCAAATGATTGCTTGACAAAAGATGCGGAGATGCATAATGCACATGAATTGGTTAAAGTAAAAATTGAAATTGATTCTGACGTCGAAAAAGAGGAAGGCTGCGAAACAGAAAATCGCAGCAGAATCGCTCAGAATTTGCGCAAAAATGCCAATTTTGATTTTGCTGCCGCTGAAACATACAACACTGCAAATGATTGCTTGACAAAAGATGCGGAGATGCATAATGCACATGAATTGGTTAAAGTAAAAATTGAAATTGATTCTGACGTTGAAAAAGAGGAAGGCTGTGAAACAGAAAATCTCAACACTTGGAGCATGTCTAACAATACCAGTTCTGAATCTGCTGTCGCTGAACCATGCAACACTACAAATGATTTTGCAGTGTTGCCGAAAAAAAGGAATGCCGAAATGCAGCGTTTGTACGAAATGGTTAAAATGAAAATGGAAATTGATTCTGATATTGAAAATCAGCAATTTCGGGGAACACAAATTTGTCCCGGAAACGCTCAGAATTGGTATGACATCGGTTCTGAATCTATTGTTGTTGAAAGATCTAACATTACAGATGACTGTTTGACAAACTGCGAGGAAATGCATAATCAACACGAATTGGTTATGGTAAAGCTTGAAGTTGATTCTGATGTTGATATAAATTATTCTGAACAAGACTCTCATCATAAAATGGACTATGAACAGGATGATTCACATTATAAAATTCTTCCTGATAATGAATCCTATTTTAAAACCCATTCTGTTGAAAACGATTCACACTGTCAAGGTGAATCACGGGAAAATGAGATATTTGGTCCTCCTAATGTAGGAAGTCACCATGTGGCGACTTACAAAGAAGCTTTACGTTATATACTAGCAGTAGAAGATTTTGCAAAGAGAGCTTATGACCATGAGCTGTTAGAAAGGAGTTTACAATCACGGGTTCTGCTTGAATCAAGATTAGAAACTGCTACGAAAGAATCGACGTATTGAATGTATATTAGAAGTATTTAAAGTGTAAGTAAACTTTTTTGATTTTTCGCATAATGCTTTACTGATAATATCTGCAGTACAGATTTAAGCAAAAAAATTTGAGAGGTGGAAAGAATAAATGACTGGATTAAAACGAAAAAGATTTGAACGCCGTATTGTATTTTTTCCATATATTTGTCAAAGAGTACAATAAATATTTTTCTATTACGTTCCAGTGGTTTACATAAAAACTTTTCATGCAAACTATGTGTAATATATCCGTGTATTATTTTTTCGCCTCCGTTTCGGGTTTTTAAATTTTCTAGCAATATCGGACTAGGTATTCTCGTGCTAGGGGTAAAAATTCTAAATTACGCCCCCCCCCCCCCAATCAATGATTCTGGATTTACGGACGTGTAATAAAATTATTACAATGATATGCCGATTTACCATAGAAATTACCACGAAGCATATAATTTCACAAGAAAAAAATATCCAGGGTTCATGACGCCTATGGCAAGAAATCAGAATTTCACCTTAGTTGAAACAGCGACGTACCCAGGAGGGGGGAGAGTCTGGAATGCCCCGCCCTGAAAGGGGCTGGGATGGCTCAGTCGGTAGCGCGCCAGGCTCGTAATCTGTAGTTCCCAGGTTCGAGTCCCAGCTGGGTCAGCGTTGTGATTTATCTCCGCATAACTCCCCGCCCACGATCAGTAGGGGACACCGATGGGCTTGGAAAGGCCGCCGTCCGTCGGATGGGACTTTAAGCCGTGACCCCGTGTGCGGGAGAGCCATACCCTGTGCACGTTAAAGAACACGCTGGATGGCCTTGACGGGAGGCTACCATCTGTCTCCCAACAGCTGTTCCAGTGGGTCCCCTCCCCCAACCTTCTCTGAGCCTTCGGGGTCCTTGTGACCTGGCCATTTAGCCCATGGTGTGCAAAAAAGTGCCGCTCAGAGGTAAAACAACCCAACCCGCCCTGAAAATGCGGTCGTCTTATACTAAATCTCAAACTTGTCTACATGCTTTGAAGTCCAAAATAGTTGTCATTCTATAATTTCATTTTAGCCTCATAGTATATGTCCGACACTAAAAATAGATTAAATAAAATTTATCCCATGTAGAATATCATTTTACCCTTTCCTCCTGTGGAATATTTTAGTAATTGGGAAACCTTTAACTCGACAATTAATTCGCAGACAACCCCCCACTCCCTCCCCAAAAAACTGAAACAGGTCTGAGTTGAAAATACATTTTTTTCACACAAGTAATTTTTTAGAAGTAAATGTTATACAACAAAAAAATAGGCTCACGTTCCGCAGACGTTGGCGAAGATTTTACGAAAACATTTTTTCGACATTTTACAAAAACGTGCTGTAACAAGACTATGATCGATTTTTTTTTTTATTCCGCGCCGTCCCGTTCCCGAGTGGTTAGCGCGTTTGGCTACTGATCTAAGGGACCTGGGTTCGAGCTCCGGGTAAGGCATGGATGTATGTGTTGTTTTCCTGCTTAGGTTCTGCCATCCTCTCAGACTTTCTACTATGGCATATAAACTGACAGGCTCCTATCAGACCTCTGTGGCAAGTAGCTGCTTGAGTGGGTATTTTTTTGGGTTGGGTTGTTTTACCTCTGAGCGGCACTTTTTTGCACACCATGGGCTAAATGGCCAGGTCACATGGACCCCGAAGGCTCAGAGAAGGTTGGGGGAGGGGACTCACTGGAACAGCTGTTGGGAGACAGATGGTAGCCTCCCGTCAAGGCCATCCAGCGTGTTCTTTAACGTGCACAGGGTATATCTCTCCCGCACACGGGGCCACGGCTTAACGTCCCATCCGACGGACGGCGGTCTTTCCAAGCCCATCGGTGTCCCCTACTGACCGTGGGCAGGGCGGGGAATTTTGCGGAGATAAATCTCAACGCTGACCCCAGCTGGGACTCGAACCTGGGAACTACAGATTACGAGCCAGGCGCGCTACCGACTGAGCCACCCCCGCCCCCAGGGGTATTTTTTGTTTTTTTTTTACTGATTCATTCCCCCTGTGATCGAAATACTTTTTGGTCGCATTCTTAATAATGTAGCCGACGGATTCACATGAAACGGGAAAAATACAAGATCGTAGAGGGAATGAATCAGAAAAGTGTGGAATCTTATATTCAAGATTTATGGTTTCGTATGATTCCGTCGGTGGAATCTTTCTTCGACGTAAAATAAATAAATAATGCAAAATAAGATTATTTAGGTGCTTGTGTTTTTTCATTTTCGTGCTTTAAAAAAATCCACCGAAATTCATTGAGCTCATGAGCAGCACGTTTTCGGAAAATCGACTAAATCTTCCAAACGAAAAATTGAACCAAAAAATAGTTATAGATTTTATAATAATATATTTACATCTAAAGCATTTCACTAAAAATGTAATATGTATTTTTTTTTTCAAGTTAGGTATTTATGCTTTTATCGATTATTTTGCTAATGGCATCAGCAAAATTTGTTTCCTGCAAAAAAAAAAATCCATTTTAATGAATAAAAATAATACGATAATTTTTTTTATATATATTTAAATATAAAAGGAGAATATCATGTTGACCACTATCTAATGGTGGGGGACACATACAGTACCATATAGGTAAAGCACAGCCCACGACAATCTAGGGTATAGGAGTAAAGCTCAACCCATGGCATAACCCGCTGCAAAACCTGGAATCTATGTCCTGGAGCGCCACAAACAAGGATATAAAGATCCAAGTTGCTTCGGCTCCCGTGACGGGAATTCTTAGTCCAGCCCTTCCATCTTGGCCTGTCCGACTGCAGCAGCTCCAGTCAGCTTCATTTAGGCCCTCAAGCCCCCTCACCCCGACAAGGTGGTTCCCTATCGAGGGGGCCACACAATGTACAGTAGCGTTTCTGTTGTTATCCCTTCCTAAGAGAGGAGAGAACCTTCTGTTGATACCCCTTTCTCACGGATTCGAGTCCCACTTATGCCAGCGTTGAGATTTATCTCCCCAAAACTTCGCGCTCTGCTCTCGGTCAATAGGGGGCGTAGGGGACATTGATGGGCTTGGAAACGCCGCCGTCCGTGCACGTTAAAGAACATGCTGCATGATGGGAGGCCACCATCTGTCTCCTAACAACTGTCCAATGGGTCCCCTTCCCACAACCTTCTCGAAGCCCTTGTGATCTGGCCATTAAACGGGGGGCTGGCATTGGTTCTTCTGCGTAATTTGACATTTTGGAATGAATTTTTTTTTAAACCTTTTTCAAAAAATATTGCTTTAGTTGTTTTCATTGGCAGAGATAAATCTCAACACAAACTTAGTTGAGATTAGAACCTGGGAACTACAGATTACGAGTCTAGTGCGCTAATGACTGAGCAACTCCTTCCTCCGTGTCTAGTAGGACCATACCCTTTGCGCTAATGACTGAGCAACTCCTTCCTCCGTGTCTAGTAGGACCATACCCTTTGCGCTAATGACTGAGCAACCCCTTCCTCCGTGTCTAGTAGGACCATACCCTTTGCGCTAATGACTGAGCAACCCCTTCCGTGTCTAGTAGGACCATACCCTGTGCGCTAATGACTGAGCAACTCCTTCCTCCATGTCTAGTAGGACCATGCCCTGTGCGCTAATGACTGACCAACCCCTTCCTCCATGTCTAGTAGGACCATACCCTGTGCTCTAATAACTGAGCAACCCCTTCCTCCGTGTCTAGTAGGACCATACCCTGCTTTAAAAAAATGCTGATGACAGCAACCCCTTCCTCCGTGTCTAATAGGACAATACCATGTGCACTGATGACTGAGCAACCCCTTCCTCCGTGTCTAGTAGGACCATGCCATGTGCGCTAATGACTGACCAACCCCTTCCTCCATGTCTAGTAGGACCATACCATATGTGCTAATGACTGAGCAACCCCTTCCTCCGTATCTAGTAGGACCATACCCTATGTGCTGATGACTGGGCAACCCTTCCTCCGTGACTAGTAGGACCATACCATGTGTGCTGATGACAGCAATACCTTCCTCCGTGTCTAGTAGGACCATACCATGTGCGCTAATGACTGACCAAACCCTTCCTCCATGTCTAGTAGGACCATACCATATGTGCTAATGACTGAGCAACCCCTTCCTCCGTATCTAGTAGGACCATAATGTGCTGATGACTGGGCAACCCTTCCTCCGTGACTAGTAGGACCATACCATGTGTGCTGATGACAGCAATACCTTCCTCCGTGTCTAGTAGGACCATACCATGTGTGCTAATGACTGAGCAACTCCTTCCTCCGTGTCTAGTAGGACCATGCCTTGTGTGCTGATGACTGAGCAACCCCTTCCTCCGTGTCTAGTAGGACCATACCCTGTGCGCTGATGACTGAGCAATCCCTTCCTCCATCTAGTAGGACCATACCCTGTGCGCTAATGGCTGAGCAACCACTTCCTCCGTGTCTAGTAGGACCATACCCTGTGCGCGTTAAAAGCAAGTTAGATGGCCTTGACTAGAGGCTACTGTCAGTCTCCCAAGAGCATTCCAGTGGGTACCGACCCTACAACCTTCTCTGTGCCTTTGGAATGTTTGTGACTAGCCGTTTAGTCCATTGTGGGCAAGAAAAGTGCGGCTCAAAGTATAAAACTCAACCCAACGGTGTAAAAAATTGTTCGCATTTTAATTGTGTTTCTTTAGTTATAACGATTCGTGATTCTGTTTCGGTGTATGTGAAAAAATTTGACAAATATCAAATAATTTCTCGGAAACAATTCCTCATCATCAAAATGCACTCTTTTGCTTATGTCTATTCTGAAATAATTTTTCGGTGCAAGCGGTGACAGTTAAAAAAAGGAAATGTAATAAAATATTGAATTAATTATGTATCAAACGAGCGGGCGTAGGCGTCAGTCGCTAGGTGCCAGGCGCGTAATCAGTTTTTCCCAGGTTCGAGTCCCGCCTGGGCCATCGTCCGTCAGTAACGGACACCAATGGGCTTGGAAAGATCACCGTCTTTCGGATAGGACGTTAAACCGTAGTACCCTGTGCAGGGGATTTATACCATATGCACGTTAAAGAACACACTGGATAGCCTTAACGGGAGGCTACCACATGTTTCCTAGCAATTGTCCAATGTGTCCCCCCCCCCCTTCTCTGAGACCTCGAGGTCCTTGTGACCTTGCCATTTAGCTCATTGTGGGTTGGGTTGGTTTGTTTTACCTCTGAGCGGCACTTTTTTGCACACCATGGGCTAAATGGCCAGGTCACAAGGACCCCGAAGGCTCAGAGAAAGTTGGGGGAGGAGACCCACTGGAACAGCTGTTGGGAGACAGATGGTAGCCTCCAGTCAAGGCCATGTAGAGTAGTCTTTAACGTGCACAGCGTATGACTCTCCCGCACACGGACCACAGCTTAACGTCCCATCCGACGGATGGCGGCCTTTACAAGCCCATCGGTGTCCCCTAGTGACCGTGGGCAGTTTTTCGGAGGTTAGTCTCAACGCTGACCCAGCTGGGACTCGAACCTGGGAACTGCAGATTACGAGCCTGGCGCGCTACCGACTGAGCCACCCCCGCCCCGCATTGTGGGCAAAAAACAAAGTTCGTTCAGAGGTAAAACAACTCAACCCAATATTTATCAATGAGAACAGACTGACATACGGCTTAACTTTGACAGTGATTAAAAGGAAGCAGATATTTGTTTTTCAGAAATATCTGATATATTGTTCAATATGAATAACTATTGTTTTAGGAGTCAGTTTTCATAACTAGCAATACCGTTAAGTTCACAAATTCAATTTACAAAAGACGACAATGCAGTAAATTTTGTACATGGCTGCAAAAAAATATCATAATGATCTAAGAAAAATTTCCAAAAAAAATTTCATAATGAATTCTTTGTATTTTTTCGGACGTGAAAGCTTTATGGATATTGATGGACCTATGAAATCTCGGCTAATTCTTACCGGCGACAGCAACTGTGACCTTAACAGATAAGGAATACCCAGCGATGTGAGCGTCGCATACTTGCACGCAGTGGCATACCGGTAAATCTCGGGGCCCTTTTGTTTCATGTAATGTGCACCATCATACACTTTAATTTTGACTTTTTGAAAACGTATATAATAAATATGGGACATATATTTCTGATTCCTTGATACGTAATGTGCGACACTTTGGATATGGGTCGTTTTACCTCTGAGCGGGACTTTTTTGCACACCATGGGCTAAATGGCCAGGTCACATGGACCCCGAAGGCTCAGAGAAGGTTGGGGGAGGGGACCCACTGGAACAGCTGTTGGGAGACAGATGGTAGCCTCCCGTCAAGGCCATCCAGCGTGTTCTTAACGTGCACAGGGTATGGCTCTCCCGCACACGGGACCACGGCTTAACGTCCCATCCGACGGGCGGAGGCCTTTCCAAGCCCATCGGTGTCTCCTACTGACCGTGGGCAGGGCGGGGAATTTTGCGGAGATAAATCTCAACGCTGACCCAGCTGGGACTCGAACGTGGGAACTGCAGATTACGAGCCTGGCGCGCTACCAACTGAGCCACTCCCGCCCCGACGACACTTTGGAATGAATTATTTTTACAACTTTCTTCATAAAATATTGTTTTCTACTGGCATGAACAAAATTTGCAGTAAATGCTTACTGGCATAGTGGTTAGTGTAATTGGCCAGTGATCAAAAGGGACTTGGGTTCGAGCCCCGGGTAAGGCAGGCATGTTTGTGTAGTTTTTCTGCAGAGGTCCCGCCATCCTCACAGACCTTATATACTATGGGTATAAACTGACAGACCTCTGTGGCAAGCAGCTGCTTGAGGAGTTATTTATTTTATTTTTCTATAGTTTCAACTGAATTATTTTAAATATGATTCATTTTCCCTCTATGAAAAAAATAATAATATAAGAGCAATAAAGGAATAGGGAAAATTAAAAGTGAAAATAATTCGAATTTCTAGTCTTAAGACCGTTATCGAAAAAAAGAAATCGCTAGTTTGGCGAAAAAAACGATCACCCGCGACTGCCATGGCTCTTATGTTAACGGGGCGGGGGTAGCTCAGTCGGTAGCGTGCCAGGCTCGTAATCTGTAGTTCCCAGGTTCGAGTCCCAGCTGGGTCAGCGTTGAGATTTATCTCCGCAAAATTCCCCCGCCCTGCACACGGTCAGTAGGGGACACCGATGGGCTTGGAAAGGCCGCCGTCCGTCGGATGGGACGTTAAGCCGTGGCCCCGTGTGCGGGAGAGCCATACCCTGTGCACGTTAAAGAACACGCTGGATGGCCTTGACGGGAGGCTACCATCTGTCTGCCAACAGCTGTTCCAGTGGGTCCCCTCCCCAACCTTCTCTGAGCCTTCGGGGTCCATGTGACCTGACCATTTAGCCCATGGTGTGCAAAAAAGTGCCGCTCAGAGGTAAAACAACCCAACCCAACCTTATGTTAACGAAGTTCAGGGTCAAAATTAATGGGCTAAATGGACAGGTCACAAGGACCCCGAAGGCTTAGAGAAGGTTGGGGGAGGAGACCCCCAGGAACAACTGTTGGGAGACAGATGGTAGCCTCCAGTCAAGGCCATGTAGAGTAGTCTTTAACGTACACAACGTGTGGCACACGGGACCATGTTTAACGTCGGTGGGAGGAAGAGGAATCCACAAGAAGAGGAATTTCTAATAGGATAAACGAAACTGTTCACGGTATGTTATTATTCTTTTAAAGCTATCGAAAAAAATTCCGGGCTGTTCCTTTAAATACTCGTATATCAAATATTTTTGTATATTTTTAGGGGCTCCCCAACATCGACGGAGATTACAGGACCAATCAGTACCCTCTTGTACGGATTTCCAATTGCCGTTGTTATCATTCATTACAAATGACAGCTGGAATTCTCGCCTGCGATCCATGATCCAACGAGTCCGATGTCCACGAATATCTGTTGGCTCGTGTAAAAATTTGAGAATATTTTTTAATGATACGTAAAACTGTACGCTAACCTGACAGAGTGATTAGCGTACTTGGCTACTGATTAAAAAGACCTGGGTTTTATGGATATTTCTTTTTTTTTTTGTATTGTCTTTCTACTGAGGTCTCGCCTTCCTCACATAATTATTATATGGCTTATTAAACTGACAGTATTGACTTATCAGACCTTTGTGGCAAGCAGCTGCTTGAGGGATAATTTATTTAACCTTAAAAAAAACAACGCTTGAGGTAATAAATGATCAATACCGGGGGGGAGGGGGATGTTTGTAAGGATAATAAGGCAAAAAAAATATTCATGCATTTTTGAAGAATTTTTTTAAAGACCAGTAAAACGGAGATTGAAATGTCTCTTGGCGTCCTTTTCGATCATTTTTTTTCCTAGATCGGACCAGATCAATACTATTTATATCATATTTTTGTAATTTCTGTATTGCAAAAAGGTCTAAATAATTTTATGAGACATTTTTTTCTAAAGAAATATTTTTAATAAAAATCACGAAAGAATTAATAATAAGTATGAAAAAAAATTACCTTTCAAGCAGCTGCTTGTCAGAGAGATCTGACAGAAAAACGCAACAGAAAAGATCAATGGGCTTCGGCAGGCTACCTGGAAGGGGAAGCGTTCGTTAATGAGGACAGTTGCGATAAAAGCAATCGTGCATATATTTGCCTTAATATAACTAAATGTGCCAGAAAACAAAACGCAAAAAAGAAACTGTTTTTTAAAAATACGTGTAGAAATATTTTTTAGTATTAATAACTATAAATGCTATGCTTCCGAAAAAAAAAAGAAAACATAAAAAAATCAATATTACGTTTCGTTAAGGAAACATCCATACTTTATCAGGAGCTCGAACCCAGCCCTTCGTTCAGTAGCCAATCGGCTTTTGCTTACAAAATTCATTTTTCGAATGGTACTTGACTTAAATTTGAAATATAATATCGTCAACGAATGCTGGAATCGAGAGATCTTTCTCGGCAAGTATAGAATGTGCTGTGACTTGAAATAAAGTATCCTTGATATAAAATGCTTGTTCCAGGGGATGAAATTGAATTTCTTATTCATAATGTTTGCTACTATGAAACAGCTGGGTTAGCCATCCCTGTTTCTACTATCAGCCAATCAGCTTCAAAGCGAACGACCTTGCGAAAGCCTCGCGACGCCTCAGACTTGCCTCAGACAAGCAGTACTGTATGATGGCGCCATCTGGTGGATTTAATGTGTGAATTGCTTAGTAGGATTTCCACTCTTCGTTGTGTTTTATTTAGCGTCCGAACATCAAGGTTCGCATCATAATTATTTGTGTAGTTTGTTACAAGCACATCTGAAAGCATTTACTGGAGAAAGGATTTACCTCTAAACGCTCCACATTATTCCCTGTGCCATCTTATATTGAAATTAGCCAACAGACGACGTAAAGGTTGCCATTAGGTGTGAATGAAACATTTTCAAGATGGAACCTCTTGGTGTGGAATTGAGACTGGAGGGAATAATGAAAGCTTGAAACTGTCGTTTGCGATGTGATGCATCTTTATTCATTTCAGTTTCGCAAAGTGAAATTATCATTTGATGTTTGAGAATTTCTAAATCGAAAAGTAAGGATTATTTTTCATTTCACTTTCTATCTACGTGTTTAAGACAGCTTGCATACAGAACTACCCGTACATATCTGAGTTATTTGCCGTGTTCCCGTATAATATCTGAGTTATTTGCCTTGTGTTGCTAGAGAACAGAAAATTTGTTGATTTTATGCTGCACCAGTACAATAAGTAAACTCAGAAGATGTATTTAATAGACTATTGACTATTGTGATAATAACTTGAGAATCAAAGTTTAGTTGGGTTTTTTTTTTTTGCCCTATTCGCCAATCTTAATGTTATGAATTAATTATCGGAAGTTGCATCGCATCTTCGAAAAATGGCGAATAAATACCTGACTCTAGAAGAAAAATTTCGATTGATTGAAGTGCAGGAGCAGAAAAATCTTTCACTTCATGATTTAATTCAACTGTTTGGAGTAACAAAAAAAGAGGTTTGTGATACCTTGAGAGATCCAGAAGCAATTCGAGAGCAATATAAAAAACTCGTTTCTAGCCTCTCTTGGAAAAAATCACGAAAAACTGCAGCAAATGAATGTACGAAATACGAACTAATCAATCAATTAGTGTGGCAATGGTTCCAGTATGCTCAAGCACGACAAATTCCTATCTCGGGACCCATCCTGCTAACTGAAGCAAGAATCATTGCAAAATCACTTAAACAAAAGTCATTCAATGCTTCCAATAACTGGTTGGAACGCTTTAAAAAAAGACATAATATACTTTTAATTACTGTCTGTGGTGAACACTTTAAGACTGTTGTGGCAATGAACGAAAGGGATTGGTTAAAAGAACTTGTAAGTCTTGCGGCATATTATGAACCGAAGGACATATTTAGTTGCCACGAATGTTATCTGCTGTATAGAGATTTAGAAGCTTTTCGTATAGGTGAAGGGAAATTTCGAGAGTTCAGTAACGTCAAAGAAAAAATAACAGTTCTTCTTTGTTCCAATTTTGCTGGTGAAATGGCTAAACCAGTTATTGTGGGAAAACAAGAGGAAGATATAGTCATGAAAACTATAAAAGAGAAAAACTTGTCAGTTGTTTGGAAACAAGATAATAGAGCTTGCATTAATTTAGATATTGTGAGAGAATGGTTAGAAAGTTTTAACATGAAGATGGTATTTGAAAATCGCAAAGTGTTGCTGTTTTTGGACAGTGATTATTATATGCCAGACTTCAATCTTAGTAATATAAATATGGTATACTACCCAGCAAAGACAGGCGAATTTAGTCAACCTTTGGATCAAGGAATTGTCAATTGTTTCCGAATCCATTATCGCCGAACCTTGTTGGATTATGTTGAAGAGAAGGAAATATCTAATCCCTCCAAGAGGGTTACGATTTTGGATGCTGTCGAATGTATAGCAACGGCTGCAGGGCACGTGAAGTCTCAAAATATTCACAATAACTTCAACAAAGCTGGATTCAATTTAAAGAGAGGAAAAAAAAGAAAAAGCTTCAAAAAAGACGAAATTCCAGTAAAAAGAATTTGCAACAGAATCGCTTTGAGTTTGTGCAGCACTACCAAGTCCCAAACTGCTGTCGCTGAAACATGTAACACTGCTGTCTCTGAAACATGTAACACTGCAAATGATTGTTCCACGAAGGCTGTCGAAATTCAGAATTTACATGAAATGGTTAAGATAGAAATTGAAACTGATTCTGATGTTGAAAAAGAGGAAGTTAGCGGAAAACAAATTTGCCACGGAAACACTCGGAATTGGTGTGACAACATCAGTTCTGAATCTGTTGTTGCCGAAAGACCTAACACTACAGATGACTGTGTGACAAATGACGAGGAAATATGTAATCCACATGAATTGGTTAAAGTAAAACTTGAAATTGATTCTGATGTTGATATAAATTATTCTGAACAAGACTCTCATCATAAAATGGACTATGAACAGGATGATTCACATTATAAAATCCTTCCTGATAATGAATCCTTTTTTAAAACCCATTCTGTTGAAAACGATTCACACTGTCAAGTTGAATCACGTGAAGATGAGATATTTGGCCCTCCTAATGTAGAAAAGCATCATGCGACCACTTACAAAGAAGCTTTAGTTTATTTACAAGCAGTGCAAGATTTTGCAAAGAGAGCTTATGACCATGAACTATTAGCGAGGACTTTACAAACACGTGTTGTACTTGAATCAAGGTTAAAAACTGCTGAAAAAGAATCGACATATTGAATGCATTAGGAGCATTTAAAATGTAAGTAAATTTTTTTTATTTTTTTTCCATAATGCTTTATAAATCTGCAGGCACAGATTTAAGCAAAAAAAAATTAGATAGGAAGGATAAATCACTGGATTAAAGCGATACAGATTAAAATGCTGAATTGTACTTTTTTCCGTATTCTTGCCAAAGAGTAAATTTGGGTTGGGTTGTTTTACCTCTGAGCGGCACTTTTTTGCACACCATGGGCTAAATGGCCAAGTCACATGGACCCCGAAGGCTCAGAGAAGGTTGGGGGAGGGGACCCACTGGAACAGCTGTTGGGAGACAGATGGTAGCCTCCCGTCAAGGCCATCCAGCGTGTTCTTTAACGTGCACATGGTATGGCTCTCTCGCACACGGGGCCACGGCTTAACGTCCCATCCGACACACGGCGACCTTTCCAAGCCCATCGGTGTCCCCTACTGACCGTGGGCAGGGCGGGGTCAGTTTGCTGTAATAAATTGTTTTAACAAATTGGTGATTTTTACTGCCTACAAAAATAGAGGTTGGGTTTGATTGTACATATGGAGATTGATTGTTGGGAGAGAATTAGGTGGTGGCTGGAGATGCAGGACCATTGGTGGGGAGGGTATCTATTGCCATCTCTTGATCCCCTCCTCGGGATGTTGGATGAAGACTAGACGGACTTTGAAATAAAAATACTACTACCTTCGTAAGGTTCAGATTCCACCGTGATTGTTTTTCGTTTTACAAAGAGCGAGTCTAAACTTGTTTCGGTTGCGTCTTTTCCTTGTAGCATGACGAAATATCTCGTAGCTCACGTTCAACTTTCGCAGAACGATCATAGAGGGGATCGTGACCCCAAAAATGATCCACAATTTCATCAGTTTTGCTGAAGGCTTCTCTTAAACCTTTAATTGTTAGGTTTTTTTTTCCCTGAAATGACATTGTCGTCATTTGTGATCTATGAATGTGATCCTCTGAAGTGCAGGGAATTTTTAAGTAGAGTTCCTCAATAATTTGCCCCCGTATATGAGGGGAAACGGATAACGGAGACCTCCTGTACTAATGAAATATTATAATTCGCATTTTTCAAAATTTTGGGTGGTTTAATTTACATTGTTAGAAGCCACTAAATGTGGAAAAAGCGAAACTTTAACGAGCACTTGAGTGGATTGGATTGTTTTACCTCTGAGCGGCACTTTTTTGCACACCATGGGCGAAATGGCCAGGTCACATGGACCCCGAAGGCTCGGAGAAGTTTGGGGGAGGGGACCCACTGGAGCAGCTGTTGGGAGACAGATGGTAACCTCCCGTCAAGGCCATCCAGCGTGTTCTTTAATGTGCACAGGGTATGGCTCTCCCGCACACGGGACCACGGCTTAACGTCCCATCCGACGGACGGCGGCCTTTCCAAGCCCATCGGTGTCCCCTACTGATTGTGGGCGGGGAGTTATGAGGAGATAAATCACAACGCTGACCAAGCTGGGACTCGAACCTGGGAACTACAGATTACGAGTCTGGCGCGCTACCGACTGAGCCACCCCCGCCCCCACACTTGAGTGATTTATTATGATAGAAATTTTTGAAATTTCGGTGATAGAGTGTCGAGATATTCCACTGACAGCAACAATCTGTCCCCTTTTCTCAGACGGGGTGTGAGAAAAGCAGCTTTTTAAATTTAAGGAATAAAAGACATACTTTTTATGTTATATAAGTATTAATAAAATACTGCTATTTGCATTTAAACAATCATCCAATTGTTGGAATTAAACCTTTTAAAGAGTGCAAGCATAGGTAAAGTAAAAACTTCATTCTCTTTGAAAATGAGATTCAGGTAATCAGCATATTGAATTAAATCCTATAACAAATACTGACATAAATATTCAAAGTGAAAATCAAACAGAAGAAACTGTTGAAATGACAAACTCCGATAATAAACAAGCTAAGCTAAAAAAGGAAAGGGTACAAACGTGCTCTCTCCCCATCAAACGAGAACACTTTTATTTCTAAAACCTGATTTTCTGTATTGGAAGAAGAAAACCTGGATCATGTTGAATCAGACATGGAGGAGACACCGATGGGATCTCTAGAAGGAAGGGAAAAAAGGGAAAAAATTTCTCCTATCATACTTCAATCACCCAAGAATTGGACCTCCACCCATAAAGAATTAACTAAGCTTGCAGTTGAAAGTTTCACTGCAAAAAGCTCAGGTGACTCCATTCGAATACAAACACGATGCACAGATGATTTTCGTGCGTTTGTAAAATTTTTTGATTTGAATAAGTTGCAATTTCACACTTATCAACTTTCAAATGACAAAAATCTCAAAGTTGCGCTAAAAAATCTCCCACTAGATGTAAGCACTAACTAAAGAAATAGTTAGTAATAGAATAACTAAAGAAATATAGATATTAGAATAACTAAAGAAATTCATGATGAACTAGCCGGACTAGGTTTTAATGTGATAAAAATATCACAGCTTCGACAAAGTAAAGATAAAACTTTAATCCCAGTTTTCCTCATTGAATTACCTAAAAATGATGCAAATAAGAAGGTTTTTAACATTTCTGATCTATTTCACTTAAAGATAAAAGTTGAAAACTATAAAGCGAAAAAGAGTCCAACCCAGTGCCACCGGTGCCAGCGGTATGGACACTCCCAAAGCGGTTGTTATAACCTTCCAAGATGCGTAAAATGTGCTGGCGAACACCTCACTCAAAATTGTATCAGACAAAAAGCAGACTGTCCACCTAGGTGTGCTAATTGTGGCATGGGCCATACTGCTAATTATAAGGGCTGTTCCTACTACCCTAAAAAAGAAAAATCTCCTACTGCCAGAAGTAAAGTAACAATTATATCTGAACAAGTACACACCAGCAGACCTGTTTCATCACGCATTTCATATGCAAGTGTGGCTGCTAATAATAAAAATACAACTCCACCACTTAATAAAGAAAAATTGGCACCCACAAAGAAATCTTCTACCTCATTGCCTTCCACACAAACATCCCGTGGCAGTGAACAATATGATGCAACAATTTTTAATGATCTTCAGGAGCTCTTCCTGATTTTTAAAAACTTTAATATCTCTGGAGTCCTACTTACAGTAAAAACACTTATCAATGACTACCAAAATGCACAGGGCCTTATGGGCAAAATCACGGTAGGCCTAAAAACCTTCAATTATTTGTTTTCATTGCTATCTTGCCATGGAGCCAACCCTTAAGAAAAATTATATTCAAATTTTCTTCTGGAATTGCAATTATATTTTCTCGGACCTACCTGAGTTTCGTCACTTTTTGTGTGATTCACAGGCGGATATAGTTCTCTTAGGAGAAACTCACCTGCGGGCATCTGACATTTTGAAATTTCCTAATTTCGATATATATAGAACTGATCGTTTGCACAATGGCGGAGGTGGAACTGCTATAATTGTGAACCGGTCAATAAAACATAATGTCTTACCAAATGCTAATGTTACTACTTTGGAAGCTACTGCTATTGTAATCTCTAATGAGAACTTTGCTACTCTTAATGTTTTCTCTGTTTATAAGCTACCAAATTCGGATCTTGTCTTAGAGGACTTTAACAAAATTTTTGATAGTCATATTCCAACGATTGTTGCAGGAGACTTAAATCTCAAGAATGTGGCATGGAATTCACGAATCTGTAATAAAAATGGTAGATTGCTCCTTAACTACGCCACTGAACAAGATCGGAGCCAACATTCTATCCATAAAACACCTTACATAAGCCTGATGCTCTGGACGTTGTCATATTTGGCAACTTCTTCCCTACTTATGAACTAAATGTACATAAATCTTTAAATTCGGACCATTTCCCAGTCTGTCTTACTCTGTTTCAGTCAGTATCCTGTGAATCTGATAAAAAATATTTTACTAATTGGGATCTGTTTAAATCCATTGTACATAAAAGAGTATCAGGTTCTTGTAGTAATCTTTCCCTCCGAACCATTGATTACTCAAGTTACTAAATTTACTGACTTATTACTTGACTCCAAAAAAGAAGCCAGCACAAAATTAATTCCAGATAACTGTTTTGTCCTACCTTCACATCTACAATATCTTATCAATGACAAGAATAGGGTTCGACATTCCTGGCAGAGGACAAGGAACAACCTGGATAAAAAGTTATATTATTCCCTCAAGAAAGAAGTTAAGAAACGATTACAAGATTATCGTAGTCAACTTTGGAACAAGAAGATCGCTTAGCACAAGTGAAAAATCCATCTGGACAATGGTTAAATCTCTTAAGAAACCATATTCTACATACCCCCCCCTCCCCCCTCCATTCAAGGAACAACTGGACTTTGATTCAGTAACGATGACAAAGCTAACTCTTTTGCAGACGCTTTAGATGAGAAAACAGGTATGGAAATTCAGGACTCCCTTTTACATTTCACTCAACTGACACGAACCAAACTATTATTTACCTCTCCACAGGAAATTTTACAAGTAACCTCAAAACTTAAGGTGAAAAAAGCATCTGGTCCTGACCAAATTACTAAGAGGATGCATAAAAATTTACCAATGAAAGCGATAAAGCACCTGTTCTCCATTTTCAATTTTTTACTTCGAACCCATACTTTCCCTGATGTATGGAAAAATGCATCAGTCAGATTGATCAAGAAACCTGAGAAAAACCCTACATTTCCATCAAGCTACCGTCCGATCAGTCTGCTTTCTTCCATTGGCAAATTCTATGAAAAAATAATATTAAACCGGTTGGACGATTTCCTTACTCAACATCAAGTCCTTCCTGAAACTCAATTTGGTTTTCGGCCCCATCGTTCGACTGAGCATCAGATCCTTAGAGTTGTGGAAAAAATCTCTGAATCTCAATAAAAAAGAAACAATAGCAGCCGTCTTTCTAGACGTGGCCAAAGCATTTGACCGCGTCTGGACTGACGGCTTGATTTACAAGCTCAACAAAATGGGAGTGCCCACAGGCCTTACATCTCTCCTGCAATCCTATTTACCAAATCGAACCTTCCAAGTTTGTGTGAAGTCCTCTATATCTACGAAGAGAGTTATGGCTGCAGGAGTCCCATAAGGCTCTCTGCTAGGTCCTACTCTCTTCTCGTTATCTCTTTATGACCAGCCATCATTTGACCAAGTTCAAGTTGCGCAATACGCTGACGATATTGCCCTTCTCTCGTCATCACTTGGATCGGAATTTGCTATTCGAGTTTGCAAAAATCCCTTGATGAGTTAGATAAATGGTATCATCGATGGAAGATCAAAATAAATACAGATAAAAGCAATGCGATACTATTCACCAGCAAACGGATTAAAAATCCTACTCCACTACTTTCTTAGGCCAAGATATCAAATGGCAAGATACCGTAAAATATCTCGGAATTACATTGCACAAAACGCTCAAGTGGAATCATCATGTGCAGGACATAATTTCCAAATTTAACGCTGTACGATGCCAATTGGGTCCTCTTATAGGAAGAAATTCAGTGCTATTGATTGACCACAAGCTTATGTTATACAATACGGTCATCCGTACTATAATACTTTACGCATTCCCAATATGGGCGAATACTTCAGCTACGAACATTAAAAAGATTCAGATTTTACAAAACAAAATATTAAGATCTGCAGTTAATGCTCCATGGTTTATTACCAACAAGCAATTGCACAAAGATTTGGGCATTGATCATATTTTTAGTTATATCAAGTATATCTCTAAAAACTTTTATGATGCAGTCTTGAAAAACCCAAACGATATTATATCAAAACTGTTTGATTATGATCATGAAAACCTTAACTCTTTCAAAAGACCTAAAATGATGGTTTTCTCTTCAGAAAGCTATTCACTTTAGCTCTCTTGTCTCTTATAGGGGGCGGGGGTGGCTCTGTCGGTAGCGCGCCAGGCTCGTAATCTGTAGTTCCCAGGTTCGAGTCCCAGCTGGGTCAGCGTTGAGATTTATCTCCGCAAAATTTCCCCGCCCTGCCCACGGTCAGTAGGGGACACCGATGGGCTTGGAAAGGCAGCCGTCCGTCGGATGGGACGTTAAGCCGTGAGCCCCGTGTGCGGGAGAGCCATACCCTGTGCACGTTAAAGAACACGCTGGATGGCCTTGACAGGAGGCTACCATCTGTCCTCCCAACAGCTGTTCCAGTGGGTTCCCTCCCCCAACCTTCTCTGAGCCTTCTGGGTCCTTGTGACCTGGCCATTTAGCCCATGGTGTGCAAAAAAGTGCCGCTCAGAGGTAAAACAACCCAATGTCTCTCATATCCTGCTTTTGCAATCAGTTCTTTTCTACCTCTCGAGGCCCACTTTTCGATGGAGGAGGTGATGGGCAAACTTTTGCCTGGAACTTCGCAAATGAATTGATGACCTATAACGCAACACGCGATGGTGATCTCAGACACTTTTGGTTGTGGCTGTTTCAATGTGGTTGTAGCTAAGGGTGCCATTCCGTGGCCGACTGGTTAGCGCGCTTGGCTACTGATCTAAGGGACCTGGATTCGAGCCCAGATAAGACATGGATGTTCGTGTCGTTTTTTCTCCAGAGGTCCCGCCATCCTCACAGACCTTCTACTAGGGCACATTAAACTGACAGGTCGGTCTGTCAGACCTCTGTGGCAAACAGCTGCTTGAGGGGATATTTATTTATTTATATTTATTTATACCTAAGCTTACCATATTTTCATACGACCAAACCGGGACAAAAAAGGAAAATCATACAACCAAACGAAACATTTAGGAAAAAATTATAAAATGAAGGTCTCATTCTTCTTTTGAGCATTATAGAAGGTATTATATTTGTGTATGGGCAAAAATAAGTTTATTGAAATTTATTATAAAGTACAAAAAAGTAATTAGTTTTTTAAAATACCATATTTTTCAGTAGAAACGACTTTTCTCAGAAATTTTTATCATTCTTAATTTTTATTTCATAAATTTTCAGATATGTCAAGTCAATATTAACTTTTCAAAAAAAAAATGTGCGCCTAAACGTTGTTCATGATTGAGAACCGTAGTTTAACAGGAGCTGATGTTTCTTATAAGAAAAAAATAGCTCCTCAAGCTGCTTGCCTCAGATGTCTGATAGAAGTCTGTCAGTTTATACGCCATAGAGTAGGTTTGTGAGGAAGACGAAACATCAGCAGAAAGACAATACAAACAAACATCACAGAAAAGAAATATTACTTTACCCGGGGCTTGAACCCAGGCCACTTTGATCAGTAGCCAAGCAGATTAACCACTCGGTCATCGAACAAAAGATAAATTCAAAAGCATGAAAAGATTAGTAACCGAAATATTATTTTCACAAAAACGATTAAAAAGATCTAACCGTCCCTTCTCCCATTGTTTCTATCCGAATCAAATATTAAGCGCTTTGCAAATTACCTGTTTCCCAAACTGCAAATCCTGCGAAAGTGCGAGATTTCTACCACTGAGTAAGAAAAACGTAGACAGCAGGGAAGAATTTAAACCGAAACAGGTTTACAAACCGTTTTGAACAAGAGCTCATAACCGGTACGTATGGTAAATGTTTCGCGGGAATAATGGTGAAATTCGCAGTTGAATCGCGATGAAAATCGCCAAAATTCGCGCATCTTTTAGGTCCAAAAATCACACGCACATATCAACAAAGTAATGATAGATCCATATAATTCTTTAAAAAAAACAAAAATTAAAATTTAATAATTGGATTTATTTAGGTTTAACTCGCATCATACATGTCAGTCAGCAAAAGAATTCTGATACAGCAAAATAAGGCAAATTTTACTCAAGCAGCAGCTTGCCACATAAGTCTGAAAGGAACCTGTCTATACAATAAGCCATAGAGTAGATCTGTGAGGAAGCCAAGGTTAACAATTGGGACAATAAGTCACCACCATCAACTAAAGAGATAACGGTCCTGGAGATGTGATAGCCTAAGAAATCGTTCTTTTTGATACAATAAAAAAAAAGAATTTTATTGTCAGTGTTATTTGATTCTTTCACGGTTCTTTCTTAGAATCGATATTCGACTTTATCAAATTGTAGTCGTTTTCGAACATGTGTATATTGTTAAAAACTATATTATCGAGATCAGTTGCAGAAATATTAAGTAATTGGTTTGGATTCGAAAATCCTACATGGTTTAAAAAATGTTGTTTGAGGCTCATGGATTCTGCAGTTTTTTCATCATTGAAATATTGCCTAATTTTTCAGAGCATGAATGGAGGGTGTATGATCACACTGCTGGTTTTAACTGAATAATTTCCCTGCCAAATCGTTCATTTCTTTGTAGACTTTACGATAATTCAAATTTATTTTTACATCTAATAATTGCTTCACTGACAGTGAACATCATTATGCTGAGGGAAATGTGAACTTCAAATACTGAATTCCACATTTCCCCAACTCGTTACGCCATTATCGAAAGTGATATCAAATAATATTTTGATCTTAATGTAGCTCTTTCATAGAGAAAAAATGAATGTAGGGAAATGTTTACAGTGCAGTTTTGTAGAAACTAGGTACTCAGGAAGAGTAAAGGTCATACCTCCATACTAATTTCTCAAAACCTATTTTACCCTATTTCAGAAAAAATAGCATAATTAAAAAGAAAATGTAATAATTCGGAAATTTACCAAAATTGACTAAATTTAAAACAATTTAAAATTAGAAAATTCTGATGTTGGAGAGTTTTACAACCCCCCCCCCCCCCATTAATAAGAATCGTGAAAAAAAAAAAAGAAATTCGCGAAAATTTAACAAAAACGTGATTCGCCGAAATTTCCACTGCGGAAAAATTACAGCCCAGTTACAGCAGAAGTCACGGATCAGTGAGGCGGGGTGGCTCAGTCGGTAGCGCGCCAGGCTCGTAATCCGTAGATCCCAGGTTCGAGTCCCAGCTGGGTCAGCGTTGAGTTTCGTTCCCCGCCCTGCCCACGGTCAGTAGGGGACACCGATGGGCTTGGAAAGGCCGTCGTCCGTCGGATGGGACGTTAAGCCGTGGCCCCGTGTGCGGGAGAGCCATACCCTGTGCACGTTAAAGAACACGCTGGATGGCCTTGACGGGAGGCTTCCATCTGTCTCCCAACAGCTGTTCCAGTGGATCCCCTCCCCCAACCTTCTCTAATCCTTCGGGTCCATGTGACCTGGCCATTTAGCCCATGGTGTGCAAAAAAGTGCCGCTCAGAGGTAAAACAACCCAACCCACGGATCAGTGGGTTTTTACGCCCCTGCTTCGGTGTTCACAATGATAAAGAGTTAATCGTTCACTGCACTGAGTATAGAACGACACTGAGACTTTTTGTTATGTTTGTAGTTATATACACAGAGTACGGGAATTCGTCTGCTGTGTGCCTGACACATCTCTGTACACACACAATGAAAAAAAAATAAATACCCCCTGAAGCAGCTGCTTGCCACAGAGGTCTGACAGGAGCCTGTCAGTTTATATGCCACAGTAGAAGATCTGAGAGGATGGCAGGACCTCAGCAGAAAACAACACAAACATCCATGCCTTACCCGGGACTCGAACCTAGGACCCGTAGATCAGTAGCCAAGCGCGCTAACCTAGCTGCTATTTCTCTATGGGCAACTCGAACTTTGTGAAGAGCAACTAAAGAAATTAAAAGAAATATACCAGATTCAGTTTATTTAAAATTGTTTTGTGAGCCGTTAGTTGACCAGGTCCCTATTTTTTTTATGACTTGTTTATAAAGATACTGTCTCCTGAATTTGCTTAGTGATGTGGTTATGTAATACCCTTTTTAAACAGCATTCATTCACTAGGCTTTAATATTCGGAGAGAGGGATTCCTCTCCCTACTATTCTTTCCTTCTAGGGTTGCAAAAGAAAAAGTCCCGATGCGCTAAATCAGGGGTGCACAACTCAAACGTGGACTCGGTCCAGAATCGACTTCTAAAAAATGAAGCGTTCAGAATCGGCTTATAAAGAAATGAAGCAGGCAGAATTGATTTCAAATGGAATGAAACGGCCAAGAATAATTTAACTGTTCCTTGTAGGTTTTATGCTGTCAACTAGAGACAGTTGTATGGTTTTATGTTTGCGGCATTTAGTAACTCGAGCAGAGGCGGAATGATAAATTATCAAACTTTGAATATTGAGTAACGATATAGCCTAAAATATTGATTGTCTGGCAATCTAGGGCGAAGATTATCACGCTAACAACTATCGATCGAAGCTGTAGTAGATCTTTGATCTACTAGAGCGTAGATCGAAGATCATAAATGGCTTTCCGCAGTACCGGGTGTATAACTCATACCACCACTCCTGAAATCTTGCCCTCTACCTCGGGAAATATGATTTTATTTAGTCATATTTTGCTATTACTTATATACGAGAGGTTCAAAAAATTCTTGACATGCATCTGCAGAACAAAACCCACCGTTGCATTTACCTCAACAAAACTTTTACTGCCCTTCACTTTTTTCTGTTCCTCCCTCCAGCATGTATGTAAAATTGCAGACGTCTACACCAATTCTAGACCGCTTGGTGGTACTCCTTTTGGGGAATACTTCACAACTCTGAATGAACGCATTTTGCAAGGTCTTGCACCCTTGAAAAAAAAAAGGCTTCCTAGCAAGTTTTTTTAATTTTTGGAAGCAACCAATCCTCCTGTCGGAGGATTTGGGGGTGCAGTTCATCTTCTGCAACCCAAACGTAGCTATCAATCTTTCTGGGAGTATTGTATTAATAAAACCTCGTCTCATCATCACCTGGAAGCTTGATCGCAAAATAGATGAATATACTGTAGGTAGTTCGCATTATTCAATTGATAATGTAGTCTGAAATCTTGGTTCTACACCCCAGATATATGCTTCTTTTTGACAGTTTTACTGAATTCATTAAATTGTTCCTAGATTCCTGCAAGCCTTCTAAGTTCGGGGCACAGCAATCAGGAGGTTTTTGAAAGATTAATATCTGGAGATTGCAGAAATTTAGAGACAGCATCTGTTGATTTACAGAATTTTTGATAGTATTTCTAGGATAAAAATATTTCCAAAATATTCGGGTTTCTTTCTTAAACTTTGGGATTTAAAATTTCTTCATTATTTTTACCGAAGGATTATTTGAATCAATGTCTTCATCACATCTGTAAATTTTTATTTCAAGGCATGCAAAGATTTGTCTGGAAGACCAGCGAATTGCAGAAAAGTTTTCCGATGTTATTTTAACAGAGTTAGTCGTAGAATGAAGAGTTTCCCATCTTTTACCACTGTTAGAGGAAAAGACTACAAGTCGCTCGACTGAATCGAAAAACTTTTTACTTCAACTGATGCAGACACAGCATCATCAACAATCAGATTCTAGTTATGAGTGGCACGGTGCACATACTTTGTATTACTATAATTTGCTTTAATCTTAGGCAGCACTCCCATTATATTACACACCTCCATCATAACTCTGTCGAAGGATTTTATTTAAATCTGTGCTGTATTCTTTGAAGTTAGCCTTCAGAAGTTTGTAAAGTCCTGCTACTGTGTAAATGATCACTTGCTACATTAAAACCCAAAAAAGATTCTTTCGCGATCAGTTTGTTCGAAATTCCTTTCTTACCATTTTCAATTGAAACGTACCAAACGTACCAAATTACTAAGCTCTCAGCTGCTCTCTTTTGGCAATGTCCAGCGTGCTTATTAGAAATAGCAGAAGAAAAGGCTCTCTTACTTGACCACAAATTTCATTCTTGATATTATTCGATAATATTTGAATACCATCATTTTGCATTGAAGAACTTAAATATTTTCCGGTATCTCGCCCCTTAAAAAATTATTTCAAAACAGAATCATAAGTGGAAAGCAAAGATATAACCAGCGCTGGGAATGTGATTTTTGAACTAGGGGTGTGACAAAATATACTGATTCTATGACCATCCATTACTGGAAATAGAAGAATTAGGAAAGCGTCCCTGTTCGACTTTGCTATCAGTAGTTTCAAATTAAAAAAAAAGATAAACTTTCTTCTTTTTATTTTTGGTGCACCCTGAGCTCAGGGCATTTTGCAGCTGCACCATTGAATGAGATGCCTCTGCTCCGATACGTGAGCGCTAATAAAGGATATTTTGCTGAGAACTCGCTGCTCGTGAACTACGAATTAAATATGCGCAAAGGCGCGACTGGCGTATTTGTTGTATTTGTCACTGTGGCTAACTGCTGAGCAAAGGTTTGCCTTTGCTGTACCACAGACTACTATCAGCCAATCAGCTTCAGCGAGAACGACCTTGTGCACAAGCCTCATGATAGCACAGATTATGCTCGACTACAGTTCCGTAAGATGGCGCCATCTGACGGATGTAACGTGTAATCTGGTTAGCACTATTTTCTCTTCCGTTGCGTTTTATTTCTGTTGCCGAACATCAGGGTTATGTCTTAAATAATCGTATTTAATTTGTTTCAAGCACATCTTAGGCATTTACTTAGAAATGATACACATTCTGTGTAACCATTCTCTACTGGAATTATACAACAGATCCGTAAGTTGCCATCATTTGTGAATGAAACATTTCCAAGATGGATCCTCTTTATGGAGGAACTAAGAAAGTGACAATATTCTTTCAAGTTTAGTATTGATGTTGGTGATGTAATATGCTTGTGTTATATCAGTTTTGCCCAAAATTTAAAATGAAAGTATCAATCTGTGTTTTAGAAAAAAAAGATTTTTCATTTTATAAAGTATGACAGCTTACGTAGAGGACTATCCGTACATATCCGAGTTTAATATTTAGGGTCTGATTATAAGAGCAAAGGTAACTTATGGTGTTAATTTATTGGTGTTGCGTACATAATTTAAGTTCAGACTAATGTTTAGTAGGCTTTTAATGTGATAATAGCTTTCGAATCTTGGCCTTTTTAACCTGTTGGAGACAAAGCGTAAGCAATTTTTAGAGCATTTGCATTCTAAAAGAATGGCGAGCAAACTAAAGTGTCTGACTATAAAAGAAAAAATTCGATTAATTGAAGTTAAAGAAAAGCAAAATCTTCCAGTTAAAGAATTAGTTAAACTGTTTGGAGTTGGAAAAAGTAAGGTTTATGATATATTGAAGCATAGAGAAGAAATTCGAGCTCAATATAATAAAGACACTTCCAGCACTACTCTGAAAAAATCACTAAAAATTGTGAATGATCAAATCAAACAATTAAAAAGTCGGAAGTATCAATATGTTTGTGCACAGCAAATTCCCACTTCTGGGCCTTTTGCACAAAATGAAGCCAGGAGGAGGTTCAAATCATTCAAGGCTCACAATAATGAGTTAAAATGCATTAATGACAGCCATGAGACTCCTGTTTCTGAAGAACAAGGTTTGATTATGGTTGAAAATGACTGGTTAAATGAACTTCTGAATCTTACATCATATTATGAATCAAAGGACATTTTCAGTTGCCATGATTTTTTTCTGTTGAATAGAGTTTTACCTGCCTTTTCTGGCAGTGAAGCAAATATCCCAGATTTAGGTAACACGAAGGAAAAAATAACAGTTCTTCTTTGCTGTAATTTTGCTGGTGAAATGGCTAAGCCACTTGTTATTGGAAAGGAAGAAGAATCAGAAATTATGAAAATTATAAAACAGAAGAGTTTATCAGTTGTTTGGAAGAATGATAAAGAAGCTTCCATTAATTCAGATATTATGAGAGAATGGTTAGAAAGCTTTAACATAAAAATGGGATTTGAAAATCGAAAAGTTTTGCTTTTTATGGATAGTGATCATTGTTTGCCGAGTATCAGTCTAAGTAATATAAATATTGTTTTTTATCCTCCAAAGGAAACTGGAGTTAATCGACCTTTAGAGCAAGGAATTATTGATTGTTTTAATGTCCATTATCTTCATTCCTTAACTGACCATGTTGCAAAGAAAAAATCAAATCCCTCCAAGTCTATTACAATTCAAGATGCTGTTGAATGTATAGCTATGGCTGCATGTCGTGTAAAGCCTCAAGATATTCACAAGAGTTTTGTCAAAGCTGGATTCATTCTCAATGCAGAAAAAGAGGAATTTTTTGAAAAACGAACTTGTCATGAAAACACCCAGAGTGTATGGGAAAACAATTCTGAATATGTTGTTGCTGAGAGATGCAACACTGCAAATGAACGTTTAAATAAAGATGAGGAAAATTATAGTTCAAATGATTTTGTTAAAGTAAAAGTTGAAATTGATCCTGATGTCTACATACAGTATTCTGATGAAGGTGACTCACTTGATAAAATGGACTGTGATAAGGGTGATTTGCATTATAAAGCTGAGTATGATCAAGATAATTGCATTTGTAAAGTTGAAACGTATGAAGATGACTTATTTGTTACCCCTAATGAAGGAAAGCATCATGTGAACACTTATGCTGATGCTTTGCTCTGTGTAGAAGCATTAGAGGAGTTTGCAAAGAAAGTTTCTGACCAAGAACTATTAAAAAGAACTTTACAATCACGCACTTTACTTGAATCAAAATTAGGAGCCACAAGAGAATTGATACAATGATGAATGTATTAGAAGCCTTTAAACTGTAAGTAATTTGTTTTTTTATAATGGTTTAGTAATATGCAAGGCCACACTTAAGAAAAAAATGTGGAGGTATTTATTTCATTGCAACTGAATTGGAATAAATGGAAATTCTCACAATTTACTTTTTTTGCCCATAATATTTGTCAAGTAGTGTTGCATATCTTATTACTGTGTTGAATCTCCCCCCCCCCCATATTCTTGCAAAATACATTTAATATCTGCATATGTTTACATTTGACCTTATTCTCTCTGATGTATTCAACTGTTCAGTTCATATCAGATTTCTGTGGCAAGCAGCTGCTTGAAGGGTAATATATATTTTCTGTTTACTCTATTCTCCAGGGGGAAGGGGAGAGCTTGAACCAAATCTAGCACTATATATGTTTTTATTTTTGCTAAAAAGTTAGTATTAGAAACACTGGCTAATATTGAAGTTACACAGTGAAAAATGTGTTTTGAACTGGTTGTTAAAAATATTGGTTGCTAAACCAGATGTAAAAATGATTGATTAGTGAATTGTTAAAATTATTGATGAAACTAGGTTAAAAATCTGAAAAAGATTAATTTGAAATAAAAATAATGTAAACTAAATATACATTTGTATTCATAATGTAACTAATATATGCATATAAAAACTATTGTTCCCTTTATTGATTCTTAAAACGATGATTGATTCACATAAACAAGTTTTGTGTTGTATGTTAAAAAATGAAAATGAAAATTTAATTGTGACATTGCAACTGCTGGAGTCCTGGTTGACGTGATTGTTCTGCTGGTTTCCAGAGAGCAGGTGGAATATGCAGATCTGATCTCATATGAAAAAGGTTAAAAATTAGGATGACATTATTAACCCTTTCTGTACCATATTGGTCCAAAACAGCCAAGAATTTAAATGAACTTGTCCAATCAATTTAAATGATCTCGCCCTCAAGGTAGTGAAAAAGATGTTCTTCTTCACTACCTGCAGTTTGGGTCACTTTGGGCCTGTATAGTAGAGAAAGGGAAAAACCGTAGAGCAGGTGTATCAAAGTCATCAGAACACCAAGGTCACAGTGAAATAGAAAATTTGAAATATGGTGCAAATAGCTTATAATCCCTTGTTTAATTCATTCCCCCCTCATTTATCTTAGAGTCTAAACTAACAGAGACTCAATGAATACACAGATTACCTGTTGTCATAGAATTCAAGAAATATGTTTATGGAGAAAAACTTTGCTGTTGCATGAAACTCTAACCCAATTCACATTAGTAGATAATGATGGAGTCAATGCTTGTTGACTATTTAAAATACCTGGCATGTAACTGAAAGATGTGCTGTTTTGAGTCTTGCACATCAGCAAAACTCATTTTTTCCCCACAAATATATTTCTTGGATAACAGAGGCTTTTTAGCATTCAGAAGCTATCTGAGATAAAGGAAATTATGAAATTTATGCCTTTAACACTATCAACTTTCCTACTAACTTGAAACATGATTGCAAATAGTTTTAATTACTTGTTATTCGATCTTTTAATCAATTTTTTTTCTCAGAAATATGCCTTTTTACCTCAGTTATTTTTCAGCTATCAGGTTTAAAATCCTTAGCTGGATACTACTTTCATTACTGATGACAAGTTCATGTCCATTAAACAAGATCTTTTGGGAATGTTGTTTCTAGCTGAAAAAAAGTTGCTCACACATGTAGATATTGTTGCACATCACATATTTGACAGATTGAACTGTTTTTAGTAACCAATCCATGTATAAATAAGTGTAAAACTTTAGTTAGCATGCTAATATTACTGAACTTTTTTGTTTTAAAGTTGTCTCACTGTATTTCACCGAGCTCCATTTGTAAATCATCTGCCTTATCGAAATTAAAGTGTGCTGTAAACATGGCAAATTTTTCTTCTCAGAGCTTGAAATTGTGAAATCGAAATTCACTCCTTAACAATCCAATATCTTGTGCATATTTATTGAACTCTAGATGCAGTTTACTTAGACTTCAGGATATACAAGTTTGATAATGCACCAAATTACCACTGTTCATTTGAATTTCCAAGAGCCAAAACTTTGTCGGAATAATAGTTTTTACACTGTCATGCATCAACATAACTCTTTTTTTTTCCTTTAAGTATTTTTAACACATTTACACACCTTGTAATATCAACTGAGAATGACAGATCTTGAATTCATTTAATGTGTTTTATCACAGCAATATCTTGCTCCTTCATTTCTCAAATCATTAAAACATTTTAGCAATTTGTGACATGATGACCAGTGAACTTATGTATAATATGGTAAATCTTATTATTCTTCATATCGGAGAGGAAAGAAACAAACTCCCAAAGTTTTAATCTTTAGTATATATATATAATGGAGAAACTTGATTATTAACACTTAATTGATCTCTTGAGTCATTTGAAAATCTCATACACATTCAATCACTGTGTTCTGAGTAAGATTATGTTTTTAAAGTCTTTCACTATTTTGGAGCATGTAATTTTGGCAGTTTCAATTTAGCACTCTTGAATAAATTGATATCATGCAATTAAATAAGACAATACGTAAATTGTTTTCTCTGCTGATTCATTGTATTGTGTGGAAAACATTTTGTTGAATTATTTATTAAGTGAAGATTTTAACTCGCTCAATTTATCTGTTCTGTAAAGAGTGTTTGTGTGTTTTGTTAATGGTGCGTGATGTTGTACACTTTGCAAATGCCAACTGTATTTTAGCAAATGAAATGCCCACAAGAAATTGTTCTTTGTTCAGTAATATTGCTCTTCTCACATCTTGAAAAATCTTTGATAAAGACATTTTTAGAGACCCTCATATAAAATTTCATTTAATAACACTGCACGCAATATTGATTTGGAATGAGAAATATTCTACTATTGGCCACATCTGATCTCTCCTCTCCTGGACAAATTTCCCTACTAGTCTCTAAATAAAAAATGTCTGATGTCATAAAGATTTCACTTAGATTCTATATCATTTGGAACTTCAACTACATTCACATTAAAAGCATTCCATATAATACAGATGAGAACAAATTCCATGTTTTATATATTAATGACCACATTGCATTCCTAAAATCATTGTTAATATGAATAGTTAAATTAGTGCCTGATTGTTTGTCTAGGAGTGGAGTAGACCAAATATTTTTGCCCATTGATCAAAATGTTAGCTTAACCAACAGGGATGCAAGTCAAATATATCCAAGTAAATGAAACATTCTTAATGAAATTCTCATTTCATTATATTCCAAGTATGCATTGTCTTGCACTGGATCGTATTTTGATTTCACTTTACATATATATTTGTGTATCAGAAACAACAATTTTGCTCCAGATGTTTGCATGACTGATATTATGACTAGACCCCATAACTTGTATGTAAAATTACTAGCTAGTGAGCTGCCAGTTTGACATGCCTGAAAGAAATATGAACTTGGCTGTGCCTAGGAAGTTGGCTGAATTGATGGACCATTTTATAAAGACATTTTTAAAGACCCTCATATAAAATTTCATTTAATAACATTATGCATAAATAGGAAGACCTCTTACCCTTCTGGAAAAATTAATATATGTTAAATAATATCAGGTGTACCAATTTTTTTTTGTTAAAAAATGGAAATTTCATGGTTTTATTATGTTTTGTTGTTAGAATAATTTTATTTTAAGGTTTTATTGTGAAAAAAAAAACAGTTTTTACATGTATTTTCAATAATAAGTTAATTTTTTGTTGTTTTGTTTTTGAGACCTCATAATACATCCCTGTAATACAATCATTAACACTCTTCTCGAGGGTTATGCAATGTATGAATGACCCTCTGGCCTTATCGAAATGAACCAAAAGAAATATATCATATTTTTGCAACAAGCAGTAACTTTTAGCTTTGAGAGATAATAAGAATTGAAAAGGAAACATTGGAAAGCTCAAAATGTTCTTTATTATTTACGATGAAACACCCCGTCCTGGGTTGAGTGGTTAGCGTGTTTGGCTACTGATCAATGGGACCTGGATTCGATGCTCCAGTAAGGTGTGGATGCTTGTATTGCCTTTCTGCTGAGGTCTTGCCTTCCTCACAGACCTTCTATATACCCCCTCAAGCAGCTGCTTGCCACAGAGGTCTGACAGGAGCCTGTCAGTTTATATGCCAGAGTAGAAGGTCTGAGAGGATGGCAGGACCTCAGCAGAAAAACGACACAAACAGCCATGCCTTACCCGGGGCTCGAACCCAGGTCCCTTAGATCAGTAGCCAAGCGTGCTAAAAGTGACAGACTTGTCAGACCTCTGGAGCAAGCAGCTGCTTGAGGAAATATTTATTTATTATATTTACGCTAATTGAAGGAAAAATTTAGTGGTCGAGACGTTTATACTAACAGGCTCTATTTTATCATTTTTGTGCTCTAATTGTTTGGGAATGAAATAAAACTGAAACACTAAATATTTTTAACAAACTTTGGTATTCTTTAATTTGGGTGGATTAATTTCTTCTAGATGAAAAACTCATATAGAATTTGGAAAAATTTATATAAAAAAAGTCATTTTCACATGTTATTTTTGGTAAAAGAGTTAAATTTCAAATACGTAAACTTATTTGCTTAATTTCTATTTGCTCTACATTAACTAGTGTATCATTTTAGATCAGGCCCAACCCGCCTAACTTAGTGCGCCACTAAGAGAAAAAAAACGATATTCATAAAGAGCCTCAGAAAAATGTATTTTCTTAAAAGTGAAAATATATATTTCTAATAAGTAATGCAATGAATTGGAAAAAAAAAAATCATATTCTTAAGGACGTAAGAAACTGATCGATTAAAAAAAAAATGAGAATATACATTTTTAATGAGTACTAGGAATTGGCAAAAAAACGTTTAGCTTCCACCTAAAAATATTTGTAAAAAAACTGGAAAAAAGGCCAAATTCAGTACTTTGATTGTTTTACGAGCTGTGGGTTAGATAGTTCTGGTTTAGATGTTCTGCCCCTTTTTTAAAAAAAATACCTCCTCAAGCAGCCGCTTGCCACAGAGATCTGACAGGAGCCTGTCAGTCCACATGCCACAGCAGGAGATCTGAGAGGACGGCAGGACCTCAGCAGAAAAACGACACACACATCCATGCCCAATCAGGGGCTCGAACCCAGGTCCCTTAGATCAGCAGCCAAGCGTGCCAACCACTCGGCCACGGGACGGCTCTGCCCCTTTTAGAGAAACAAAATTTTAAATTGGAAAAAAAACTGAAAAAGCACTTTTTTTAGACCCAAGTTTCACTTTGAATGATTGAATTTAAAGATATTGAAATTTCACTGTTAAACCTCACACTTGGAGCAAATAATTCTTTTCTTCCCGAAGGTCCAATGGCTAGCGTGCTTTCAGTACTGATTGAAGGAACCCAGGCAATTTGTCTCGTTTTGAAGTATAAAAAAATTAAAAAATTACCTGAAATATTCTGATTGGAAATATAAAAAAAATGTTTTTAGACTCCGATTTCGGAAAAAACTGTTAAATTAATAGAAGAAAACTTTTATTTTGCTTTGCTGTACTTGTTGCAAATATAGTTTTATATTTTAGCTTTTTCAGACTTAAGCAATTTAAGGCATCCAAGAAATTCTGATGTTGCATTCTGTTTTAATGCAGAGTAAAGGCATGGTTCCTAAGGATTTTACCAGAGCTATTATTATCCCTATTTTCAAAAAAGGTGATCGCAGTTCTTGTGATAACTATAGGGGTATCAGCCTACTCTCTGTTCCTGGTAAAGTTCTTTACATGATTGTGCTTAATAGAATTAAGAATCTGGTTGACAGGCAATTGCGTGATGAGCAATGTGGATTCAGAAATGGCAGGGGATGTGTGAATCAGATATTTTCACTTAGGCAGATTCTTGAGAAAGGTTTAGAGTTTCAGAAACCTTTGGTTGCTAGCTTTGTTGATTTCAAAAAGACGACTCTGTTGATCGTCATAATTTGTGGTTGATTGTGAGATCATATGGTATTACTTCTGGTCGACAAGGGTGCATTTTGTCTCCTTTTTCTCTTTAGTTTGGTTATTGATTATGTTATGCGAAATTGTTTGCAAGGGAAAGATTTTGACCTTAAATGGTCTAGAGATTTCAAAATTTCTGATTTAGATTAGACAGATGATTTAGCCTTGTTGGTTAATGATGTTGATGAGATGAATTCTTTTATTAGGGCTGTTGATGAGTTTGCTAATAGAATTGGTTTGGTGATAAACAGAGAAAACTAAAGTGATGAAAATTGGTCAGGCAGGCTGTGATTCAGTTAATCTGAATGGTTGCAGTCTTGAGCAGGTGTCACAGTTTAATTATCTTGGGAGCTTATGTAACAGATACTGGTGATATGCGGCATGAGATTAACAGGCGAATAGGGATTGCCTCTGGGACTTTTAGGAATCTATGGAGAATGTGGAGAAATAGACATATACACTTAAAGACAAATTAGACTGTATAATAGTTTGGTTCTTTCTAGGGTTAGTTATGGTAGTAAAACTTGGACACTTTGTAAACAAGATAACAGAAAACTAGATGCTTTTGATTCTAGATGCATACGCAGTATCTTGGGCATCCAGCTGCTGAGGTCCCTTCTACTATGGTGTGTAAACTAATGACAGGCTCCTGTTAGACCTCTGTGGTAAGCAGCTGCTTGAGGAGGTTTTTTTTTTCACACTGTTCAAGAATTATTTAATAATTATAAAGATAAAGAATTCCAAATTATAGTTTTTAATTACCGAATCATATTAAAAAAAACAAGATAAATTGATGAAAATTAGTGGCAAGGCAGAACGTTTTTTATTTCGTATAAAAAATATAGGACTTTTAAAGGACAAAACAAAAACTATAGGGCAGAAACGGTCTTTTTCAAAATTTTTATAAATGTATAGGACAATGCCCTAAAATATAGAATTATATTTTAAAATAAACGATGGATGGTCACCATAACGATAGCATAAATTTTGATAACAGTTTTGCGAAGACATTCGCCCTGTTTTTGTAAAAGGAAACCACAAAAATAAACCTATTTAAAAAAAAATTAGAAAAGTCAGATTTACGTTTATGCTGCTTTCATAATTCTCGTTGAACCTTTTGTATAATGTTGACTGTTTAACTTCAAGATATAGGGAGTAGATCTACCACAACTAAAAGGTTGCTATGTCACGTGTCTTAAGGGTTAATAACATTCCCTCTCTCCAGTCCCAGCAGCACTCCCAACTCGCCTCACAGCCTCTCAAAAGGTCACTGGAATTCTCGTCATTTGTTCTAGCTGTTGAGAAAACGCCCTCTATCAAGGAAACGAATTTCTGGAAACTGAAATCTACCATTTAGTGAAATCACCTTATCATTCAAGATTAATGACAATCGCTATCGACAACTAAGTGAGAAAGTGCTGTGGACACCTTCGGTCATTGATCAGTGTTCCTAAAACAACATTATGGTTGCATCATGTCATAAAATAATCTATTAAATCACTTCTCTACGTATCGAACAGTTCTCCCCATGTTTAAATGATTCGCCTTGAGTAATTGTAATACATCTGGTATTTTAAATCCATGAAAGCGGACGGCTCTCTTCCCACATTTGCAACCTATTGAGATTGCCGTATTTGTTCTTCTGCAGGGTTTATTGTTGTTGTTACTGTCTAAACTTGGGGGGGTTCCTCATGTCACCTCTGATTATCTTTGTTTTCCAGCTCCTTTATGGCCATCTCATCTCCATATCCTGGAACTGCTTGATATGTCCGTTGTCAGGTTGTTCGCCTATATAATGAAAGGGTTGCATCGAAGCATTTCATTTTTGCTAAATAAAATCTCTTTCTAGTTGAGTAAGATATTTTCAAAGTAATATAAGTATTGAACAGAGGAATTCATACTCATATTGCAGCTCATTTGGCTGCACTTTAGTGTCAATGACCTTTAGTGTTTAATTTAAAAATAATCCTGGAAAATCACTGTACTAACGAAGTGTGTATATGTACATTTGCAGCAAACTCGATCCAGTGCCATCTGTGCGGAAAAGTGTATATGCATAGCAACAGCCTCACTCGTCACTTCAGAGATCATCATGTGACCGTAAAGATCAATCAGTGCTCCATTTGTGGTAAAGCTTGGAACCGTAAGGATGTTTATAAAAGACATTTAGTACAAGTTCACGGAATATATAGAACTAATGTTTCTGAGTTATGAACGCCCCAGCGTTTTAAAGAAAGTCAAAGGATCCACCTTGTTCTTTGAGTAAGGTGGGTGAGAGAAATAACCTATGTAAATATAAATATGAATTTCTTCCTGACCAAGTTCTATCATCGATGTATTAATACGCGTGTAGTACTCTTAAACTACCTTTATGTTGTTATTGATATTCTTTAAATATGTTTTATCTTATGAGTATCATTTTTCTGGTCTATTATTTTCCAAATACTAAATAGAAAATAAGTATATGCTAGATTATAATGTCGATTAATATACACAATAATTAAAAAATAAATTTTGTTATTAAAGGTATTTGTTTAGAACTAAGTTTTTTAAAAGAATATTTGTATTTCTGCCCATTCCAGTAAGAGTGGCAGTTATTATTGCGTAACGTGATTAGGGTAGCGTCGGTAGGGCAAATAAAAGTGAACCTTTTGATTCCGTTTTAGCTCTTTTTCACTCTGTCGTTCATCAGTCGTTCGACATGCAACTTCTTTATGCTTCTATATATTAATGAAAAACATTTTTTGGGTTGAGTAGCTACGTACTAACGAAAAACAGTGGATCCCGCATAACGAATTTAATTATTTCCACCAAATCTTTTATTATGCGAATTTGGGACATACATATTAAGATTTAATTTTTGCCATTATCATCACAAGTTTACCTTTTCGACCTTAAAACATAGTTTATAAAATTTTAACATAATGCTTGACAAAATCATAAGCACCTAGTAAAGAGATTAATGAAAACATGATAAACAAATTAATAAAAACATAGTTAAAAGAATCAATAAATAAACCAGAAAATATTGCAATAAAGGCCTTTATTTTAGCAGAATGTTGGGACAAGTTCCCAATTCTTACCAAGCACACTTTTTTTTTCGACCCTATAATACCAGCTGTTAGGCCTTTTCATGCCATCTACCTCGATTTTCTTGTTAAAAAACGATATTTCAAAGGTTGGATGGTGGTTTTGTTTTGACACTTTTTCAACAACTGATTGCTATATCTCGAGGATCCCTAATTATCCTTTTGCGAATTATCTGTAAGATAATCAATGCGATCAATGTTCTTTAATTTTTTTTTTATTTAAAAGTGAATTAACAAAAGTTTAAAGGTGTAAGATCATGGTGAAATTAGCTTCTGGGAGAGCTCTTTTTACATCCTCAAAAACTGCAAACAATGTAAAAAGGCGGTCGAGCTCTGAACGCTCGTAAATGAAATCGCAAATTGGCTAAGGCCTGCCACGCCTACCTAGAAGTGTTCTGATTGGCGACGACGACAACATTTCATTATGTGAGTCAGTGTGGGCTTTATGGGAGACAATTCGTTATGTGGTGCTAACCTTGATGTGGTAAGGATCTGTGTTTCCCAATAGTTTTAATTTCGGTCGCTAGAAGGCACTAAGTTGGAAAATGTCAACTTTCAACCAATATAAACGATATATTTATATAAACTTTGTGTGATAGAGGATAGTGATCAAGGGATTTACAGTCGCAACAGAAAGTTTTACCCTTCGAGGGGTGGATGGGGGGTGCGGCTTTTATGTTTAAAGAGGTAATTATATTTCAGTTAGTTACTAATATATTTGGAGACTTTCCCAGTTGTCCGTTATTTCGAATTTTAACCGTTAGAGAAAAAGTCTGAAAATGATAAACTTCTTGAAAAACAGCATTTCCTCAGTTTTTAGAACCAATGTATTCACTACATTTGTTATTTTACTAGTTATAGATAATTAGTGTTTTTGTCTAATATCGATTTATCGGCGTATTCGACCTACCCTTATACAGGTAGGTTAATATAGGTTCTACTGTAATAGCGCACGTAATGTTTGTGTAGGAATATATGTGCACACGACATATGTAAATGCGATATGTATAATGCGATTTTCCTTTGTGATAAAGAACACAAATATATTTCAATGGATGAAATCCATTTATAAGCATAAAACATGCCAAGATTAAAGGTGTTAGATTTGTTAAATGTAACGATAACCATTGCGTGGTGAAAGCGTGTCGCAGGATCGGTTGTAAGCCTCCTGATAACTGTAAAGTTGCGAACTTAATTTTGTCTAATTTTTTATTCTTTTTCACAGAAAAAGAGCTAATGTTTTCATTTGGTCATATGGAGACTCGGCTATTTTTGTTTTTTAAAGATAATTTAAAAATTCTTTTTGGGTTGGAGAGGTATTGGGATATTAACGATTCGCATTTTCCAAATCTCCCAGTAGCTTAAATTGCACCCCTTAGCGATGGAAAAAGTTGGAGAAAGCAAAATAACGAATATTGCCAACGGATCGGATCTATGGTGGAAATTTTGATTGTTGAGATTTTTACATTGGCAGCAATGATTTTCCCCCTTACCACCAGGGAGCGTTAGAAACGCAACTTTATTGTTTTAAGAGGGGAATGAAAAATTCCTTTTTGTGTTTTATAAGTACAAATAAAATATTTGCATTTTCGCAATCAACCATTAGTTCGAATGTAGAGGACATTAGACATTGATTGTATCCTTAGAGGACATTAAATGTAGAAAAAACTTCGTTTCCTGTAAAATGAGCACACCAAATTCACCAGAAGCGATATGTTATGCGTCTAGTTTCTGTCAAAGTTTCTGTTTTTTAAGATAGAATTCCTAGGGAGGCTGATTGTCGCATGTGTGAGAACTTTAACCTCCAAATTTAATACCCCAAATGAAATATATGTTTTAACATCAGAAGAAAGTGTGTAATAACATTTTTGGCGCAGTAGTATGTTACGGTGACATTCAGCATCGAAGACAGGTTTCGAATCTTAGATTGTTGGTACTAGGTTTTTTTTCTGTCCTAAACTACAAATCAGTTGCTAGCTTTGCAGATCTGACCACTAACAAAAAATAAGATTGCAAAAAAAAATTGCCCAAAACAATATTTAGATTGCTAGACCATGTTACTGGAAACCAGCAAAAGTGTGATTCAGCTAAATGCAATTTCCCCATCGAGCAACCAAGGATTGTTGTGGTTTAACGCAGTCACCATTTTTAAAAGGTTCACTCTTGAATAATTGCGAAGCAAATGCCAATATGCTGGATTCCTATGATTTGCCTCAGTGATTAGTCAAGCGGATTACCGGACTAGGAACCCAATTCGTAGCCAATAGCTGCTTCAGGACGATGAACCTAATCACTGAAGGAAAGTACATTTTGTTCTCACTTTTATAATAACCGTTGTGCTTGCAGCAGATTTTTATCCTCTTCTGTCATATAATAACTAAATGACACCAGTAACTAGTTTCCTAATCGCGTAAGCAATTTAAATAATTTAGTTTTTGTGATTTTAACATCGAAAAAAGATATTCCACCGACGGAATCACACGGAACGAGAAATCATTCGTGTAGGATTCCACACGAATGATTCACTCTCTCTGCGACTTTATTTTCGGTGTTTGCTTTTAAAACGCAACCGACGATTTCAAACCAGAATTTATGACTGCGATTCCATCCTTGACATGTAACAATCCTTGAGCAAGCTGTGCGTATTCCATATTGGCATAGCTGGAAAAAATAACAATTGATAAAAATGGCCACCTGCACTAACATCGGAAGCAAGCAGAATAAATGAGTAATTATTTAGTAATAAATATTGTACGGTCACGGAGGAACTGAATCAGTGAAGTGTGGATTCAAGAAATTAATCTCGTTACCGCATGGCTGGGGTTGTTGGATTGAAATAGATCACGAGAAAGCCAATAATTTGTAATGTGCAATGGCAGAAAGATTGCAAATATTTATTAGGCTTCTGGCGTATGAGTTGGGTTGGGTTGTTTTACCTCTGAGCGGCACTTTTTTGCACACCATGGGCTAAATGCCCAGGTCACATGGACCCCGAAGGCTCAGAGAAGGTTGGGGGAGGGGACCCACTGGAACAGCTGTTGGGAGACAGATGGTAGCCTCACGTCAAGGCCATCCAGCGTGTTCTTTAACGTGCACAGGGTATGGCTCTCCCGCACACGGGGCCACGGCTTAACGTTTTATCCGACGGACGGCGGCCTTTCCAAGCCCATCGGTGTCCCCTACTGACCGTGGGCAGGGCGGGGAATTTTGCGGAGATAAATCTCAACGCTGACTCAGCTGGGACTCGAATCTGGGAACTGCAGATTACGAGTCTGGCGCGCTACCGACTGAGCCATCCCCGCCGCACTGGCGTATGAAGTTGAGGAATTGAAATAATTGAAAGATTTGCATTATTTGGAGCTCTGAAATGTGTGCTTTTAATATATACAAATATAAAAGTTTGAAAACATTTTTTTTTTAAATAAAATTTTTTGTCTACCAATTGTCTTGCAACATGTTTTTGGCCAAGTATGCAAGCTTGGTACAATCCTTGGGTAGACAAACTGATTTCCGAGTTTATAACTACAATAGATTTTTGCGCATGTGTAGTGCTTTGGAAGAGAACAGGTTAAGTAATTGGTAAAAGAATTTACCGGACTCGTACCCCGGCAGTTGAAGTGCAATGCGATAACAGTGCCCAACCGAATCGGCTGGACCCAATTTCTGCGTATGGAAGCAAAGAGTAGAATTTTAAAATTAATAGAGTGTGTTTCTTGTTTTAAGAGAAACATTAAAAATATATTTGCTAATAAAAATTGTACTCGAATCCCTGTACTGGAAATTGTTTTTCCAGTACAGGGGTCCTTTTATTCAAGGTCCCTTGTGCTGGGGGTCGGGGGGGGGGGGCTCAGTCGGTAGCGCGCCAGGCTCGTAATCTGTAGTTCCCAGGTTCGAGTCCCAGTTGGGTCAGCGTTGAAATTTATCTCCGAAAAAATTCCCCACCCTGCCTACAGTCAGTAGGGGACATCGATGGGCTTGGAAATGCCGTCGTCCGTCGGATGGGACGTTAAGCCGTGGCTCCGTGTTCGGGATAGCCATACCCTGTGCACGTTAAAGAACACGCTGGATGGCCTTGACGGGAGTCTACCATCTGTCTCCTAATAGCTGTTCTAGTGGGTCTCCTCCCCAAACCTTCTCTGAGCCTTCGGGGTTCTTGTGACCTGACCATTTAGCTGATTGTGTACAAAAAAGCTGCTCAGAGGAAAAACAACCCAACTCTAGTGATAAAATTGACATAGTCACATATATTACTTAAGACAGCTCCGATGCTGGAATGCCAGGCCTTTCGAACCCTCTACCGGGATAGTGAGCTCAAAAGGCCTGGCATTCCAGCATCGGAAACTTAACAAAAAAAATGCGCAACTCGAATGTCGAAGTTGGCGTTTCTCTGAGCCCTTGGATCTGGCTATTAGAGTCCATTGTATGCAAAAGAGTGCCACTCAGAGGTAAAACAACCGAACTTCTTTTGTTTCGTTTACCAGTCCGTGAATTCTTCAGTCACAAACCAGAAGACCATTGATGCTGCTCTAAAGGAAGCCCGCGGACACGGAAGTCTTGAAGCCTGCCATCCCTTAAACTGAGATAGTCCATTTTCTCCAAGCCAAGATCCGATATCATCATATATCTAAATGATCAGATAAAAGTAATATTGATACAATTTCGAGCTTTTTCTTCTGCTGTTTTTATTGTAAGAGCTTGCTTTTATTCCTTTATATCTTCTGATGTTTGCGATGAACGCTTGTAAATTCAGAATGAGTAACGAAAGATTTCGAATAAAAATTTTATTTATTAACACCTTTCAGCAGTTTTTGAGAATAATTGGGAATAAAGAAACGTTGTTTCAGAGATTCATAAAGGCGAACAAATTAAATTATGTGACCTTAGAAGGGGAGCGGGGGTGGCTCAGTCAGTAGCGCGCCAGGTTCGTAATCTGTAGTTCCCAGGTTCAAGTCCCAGCTGGGTCAGCGTCGAGATTTATCTCCGCAAAATTCCCCGCTCTGCCCACGGTCATTAGGGGATACCGATGGGCTTGGAAAGGCCTTTGGATGGTACATTAAGCTGTGACCCCATGTGTGGTAGAGCCATACCCTGTGCACGTTAAAGAGATGGATGACCTTGACGGGAGGCTACCATCTGTCTTCCAACAGCTGTTCCAGTAGGTCCCCTCCCCCAACATTCCCTGAGCCTTCAGGGTCCTTGTGACCTGTCCATTGGAAAGGCCTTTGGATGGTACATTAAGCTGTGACCCCATGTGTGGTAGAGCCATACCCTGTGCACGTTAAAGAGCTGGATGACCTTGACGGGAGGCTACCATCTGTCTCCCAACAGCTGTTCCAGTAGGTCCCTCCCCCAACCTTCCCTGAGCCTTCATGGTCCTTGTGACCTGTCCATTTAGCCCATGGTGTGCAAAATAAGTGCTGCTCAGAGGTAAAACAACCCAACTGACCTTAGCAAGACAAAATCCGTTTGATTGAAACCAGAGGAAAGCAAAACCTATCGGCAAAAGATATAGTTAAAATATTTGTAATGGTCAAAATTAAAGTGTAATATGCTGAAACATGGAGGGGAAATTTAACAGGAATTTAGAGAAATCGTTTCTAGCACTACTTGAAAAAAAATTATGGAGTAAATAAATATCCCCTCAAGCAGCTGCTTGCCAAAGGGGTCTGACAGTATATATGCCATAGAAGGTCTGTGAGGACGGCAGGACCTCAGCAGAAAAACAACACAAACATCCATGGTCCTTTAGATCAGTAGCCAAGCGCGCTAACCGCTCGACCACGGGACGGCTAAAAAAAAAACGTTGCAACCAACAAATCAATCAATCGATTGTTGTGGCAGTTGATTCACAATGTTCGCACACTGGCATATTCCTATCACTTAACCCACCCATGAAAAAGAAGCTAGGCATATTGCAAGGTCATATTGGATACATTCCACCTCTGCTTAGAATACCTGAATGCAGAACTACAGGGCGAAATGTGAACGAAACTAGATTGAGGCGTTGACTAAGGAGTTGGATAAAATGGCTGAATTCAACTTCATATTCCTTTCCAAAAAAAAAAGTGAGTGAATCTTCTATCCTTCAATTCTGTGATGCGATTTTACACTGGAGCGCTGTTGTGGGGCTTCGACAGTTCTTGTAGATCATTGGTTGATCGATAGATGTTTGATATGCCATTGATCTATGAGAACAGAGACCCCCAGTTGTCACTTACACTACGTAATGTCCGTCGTGTTTACTGACGGATTGTTTTAAACGCACATTATTTTGAATGTTATAATGCTATCACACATTATTATGGCGTGTTACTGACGCACTGCTTTAAAGTGTCTCGAGTCTAAAAAAGAATTTAGAGACGTACGCTTCCGGTGTACCGAAAAAAAAGTTATGGGCACTTTTGTTTGAATTCCTGTAAAAGCGCTGCTGTAAAAATGAAAAAAAAAAATTGCGACGTGATTAAGCCTACACTAAAAGATTTGGATTTGTATCTTTTCTTCAGCTTTGAATCCCCAATGTATAAGGAAGGTTACTCAGAAAGTAAATTTATGAAGTTGTACAGTTCGAGATCTTTTATTACAGTTCCTTATATGAGTAATGTAGGGTAATTCTACGTCGTCAAGTTTCGAGTCTCTACAAAGACATAATATATTGTTAGATGAATTTTCATATTTCTTGCTCCTTTCGCTCAGCCATCGTTTTGTTGGAAGATCATCATCACTCCGAAACCTTTGGGCTCCAACTTACACACATTTTGTTAAACCCTAAGAGAATGATTTCATGATGGACGGGACCATGACTTTACATTCCATGAACGGATGGTGACCATTGTGCCTGTTAACACATTGTGACTTGGCCATTGTGTGTGCAAAGTCCATCCCAATGGGACAGCGGTTGGCTCAGTTGGTTGTTCATCAGGTTCGTGATCTGGTGTTCCCACTTTTGAATCCCAACTCAATATTGAGGCTTTACTAACCATTTTCTACCCTCGGCGAGAAAGCAGACTCGCATGGAAAAGCCAGCGTCTTGTTGGATGGGATATTAAGCTATGTGGAAGAAAGCCTTGACTGGTGGCCATCCAACTTCTAATTCCTAATAGCTAGCTGTTCAGTGGATACCCATCCTAAACCTCTGTACATTTGGTGACCTGAATATTTAGCCCGTTGTGTGCAGAAAATGCTACTTAGAGGTAAAACAGTGACCCCTTTTTCCGTGATCATATTCAGGCATGCCAGTCTAGTTCAGAATGCCGATAACACGGCAAAACCAAAGCCATCTCTCCCAGTACAAAAAACAACTGTCCAATTTTATCAATATTTAGAATTAAAGTATTCAAAAACATCAAGTTTCCTGTTGCTTACAAAGGGTCCAAATTATTATATAGACTAAAACAGACATGTGGCGTAAATCATAATAAAAATAAAGCAGCTGCTTGCCACAGAGGTCTGATAGGAGCTTGTCCGTTTATACGCTATAATAGGAAGTCTGTGAGGATGGCGGAACCTCAGCAAAAGTACAACACAAACATCCATGCCTTCCCCGGGGCTCGAATTTAGGTCCCTTTGATCAATAGCCAAGCACGCTAACCACATGGCCAAGGGACGGCTCCAGTGTCCTTAAATCAGGGCTGGGCAACCTTTTCTAATCGACGGTCCAGATGAGGATTTTTGAGGTTGCCGCAGTCCAGATACTTATTGCATTAATACACTCAAAACTCACCCTCTACCCCACGTCCAATGCTCTGAGTAAACGTGTAAATAATTAAATTTTCACATACACCTATTTATTTCAAAAAGGAATATGTGCTTTTCCGATTTTAATGAAAAAAAAATGATTAAATGTATAAGAAACTGAAAATAGACAATGTAATTGGATAAAAATGAAACCCATTTCAATTGAAATTAACATCGACTCCACATACAAATACCACTGATTAAATTGTGTTCGAATCATCGGTACTTTCATCAAGAGACAAAGAAAAATATTCAAATTTCGACGCAAGCTCTGCAAAGGTATTTTGTATATTGGCAGCAAGTTAATCGATACAGCTAAATCAATTTCGATTCAATGGATAAACTTAGTTCTCTCAGGACTAAAGCACATCAAACACTATTTGCAGACATTACTTTGAAGTGTCCTTTGAACTCCTTTACAAATTTGCCATCGAAATAATTCTTAAAATATTTTGCAATTTTCTCACTAATTACGAAACGTGATCGCATAATAGCATTGGAGTAATCAGACATTTGGGTAAATAATTTTTTTACGTATTTAATGAACCATAGGTTTTTGAAATGTTTTTTTTATGATTTTAAGGACTCGATCGGCTAGGACAAGTCAGAAGCACCATTTTTCTGCAAAGCATTACCCAGCAACCAGAAGAGGAGCTCCGGGTCGAATGAAAAACGACGTGTTTAATAAAGTCCAGGGCTTGGAGTTGAATTCGATGGTCACCCACTAGCTTGGAACGTGGGTATATCTGATTGGATCGAGGGAACATTACACCCCCAAAATATATCACGTGTTCACACTGGCGGTAGTTTCGGAAAAAGGAAGAATTTCGAAAGAGACAGTTGTAACTATTTAACTATTTAAGTCCTGTAACTATTTAAGCTACAGTTTGGAAACTTTCATAATTAAAATGTTGACTGACTCACAAGACGTCTTGTGAGTCGATATCATCGTAAATTAAATTTATGCTATTAAAGAACACTTTCAAAAACAGTGTAAAGGTAAATTGGGAAAGAAAGAAAATGGCATTCCTCAAAGTACTTTAAGAACGGATAAGTTTAATAATTTGCACAGGAATAATCATGGGCCGCGGGGTTCCCCATGGTAACCTTAAATCATAATCGCACTCTAAAACTAGAATTATCGCTGCTCTTAAAAACGCTGCATTAAACGTTTGTTGTTTAGCGGCCCCGGATCTAGGGGAAAAATGGGGTGTGGGGCAATTTCGAGCAAAAACGAGCCGAAACGTTGGTCCAGATTTTCCTCCGTTTTAGCGGTTTTCAGCAAATTTCTTGAAACATAAGAATAATATTTATTTAATATTTTTAAAAAGGTTTTTTAAATATTTTTTTCGACTCCTGTTACTAGCATTCTCAGTGTGTGAGGGGGGGGGGGCTACTTTTGTCGGTACTGTTTTCCAGCAGTAAGGTGAATCCTAGCATAGTTGAATACCTTTTACGTGGATTTCTTCATTACAGAAAAAACAACAACTAGTAATTCAAAAGTTTTGGTATAAGTATTATTACTATTGGCCAAGTTTTGTGGTAACCCTTGTAATTGCTTGAAATATTTTAACGAAAATTTGTTTTTAATAAACCAAAAGGATATTTTTGAAAGTATTACCAGTGAAAACCAAAGAATTATTTGACTTATTTGTAAAATTTGTTTATTTTTGAATGTTTCCTTTTAAATTGATCAATATATACTGTTTTTATTTCAGGGGGCCCAAAGTATCGCTGCCACTTATGCGACAAGTTGTACAGCTTCCCTCAAAGTCTACAACGCCATCAGAATATTCATCATTTTAAGACTAAATCCTACGTTTGTGCTCTGTGTGGGAAATATCTCAGTCGACGAGACACTTTGAGAATTCACATGATGGCTGTCCACAAAGAAAAGTCTTTTGCTTTTAAAACCACTTATGACTGAATGCTAAATGTTACACATCAAATTTCTGCTAACTTTTGTGTAGCGGTGTCAGGGGCTATTGTTTTTTCTTTTTGAAAAGGCTAAGAACCCAGAAATAAAAAGTTTGATACCAACTAAAGACATTATTGCATTACTGGGTACTCAATTAGATTTTCAGATTGCTAGCCGATATGAAGACAAAATCAACGTGGGCTGAAGGTGAAAAGAAAATGCACGTCTTGCATTGATGAAATATAATTTCATATTTTCCACTCGTATATAAATTATGGTGGTACATTTGAGTAACCCTGAGCTATTACCTAAGCAACTATTTACTTTGTGACAAAGGTAGTACCGCTGAGTTACGAAAACCGTGGCTCTCTTGATAGGGTTGGGTTACCTCTGAGCGACACTTTTTTGCACACCATGGGCTAAATGGCCAGGTAACATGGACCCCGAAGGCTCAGAACGTTGGGGGAGGGGACCCACTGGAATAGCTGTTGGGAGACAGATGGTAGCCTCCCGTCAAGGCCATCCAGCGTGTTCTTTAACGTACACAGGGTATGGCTCTCCCGCACACGGGGCCCACGGCTTAACGTCCCATCCGACGGACGGCGGCCTTTCCAAGCCCATCGGTGTCCCCTACTGACCGTGGGCAGGGCGGGGAATTTTTGCGGAAATAAATCTCAACGCTGACCCAGCTGGGACTCGAACCTGGGAAGTACAGATTACGAGCCTGGCGCGCTACCAACTGAGCCACCCCCGCCGCCTCTTGATAGGAAAGTCATAAATGTGCTTTGAGAAAGACTATTGAAACGAGATTCAAGTTTCTTTGGTTTAGTAACAGTATATACTCTTTTTAGGGGAGTATCGAGCCTTAAATTAACAGGACACCGAATAGGTTTAGATTAACTGTTTCCACTTTGCACGTTAAAGAACACGACCGAAGGCTAACAGCTGACCAGTGTGGCCTATCGATTTTGTCCATTATGTACGGGGCGGGGGTGGCTCAGTCGGTAGCGCGCCAGGCTCGTAATCTGTAGTTCCCAGGTTCGAGTCCCAGCTGGGTCAGCGTTGAGATTTATCTCCGCAAAATTTCCCCGCCCTGCCCACGGTCAGTAGGGGACACCGATGGACTTGGTAAAGGCCGCCGTCCGTCGGATGGGACGTTAAGCTGTGGCCCCGTGTGCGGGAAAGCCATACCCTGTGCACGTTAAAGAAAATGCTGGATGGCCCTGACGGGAGGCTACCATCTGTCTCCCAACAGCTGTTTCAGTGGGTCCCCTCCCCCAACCTTCTCTGAGCCTTCGGGGTCCTTGTGACCTGGCCATTTAGCCCATGGTGTGCAAAAAAGTGCCGCTCAGAGGTAAAACAACCCAACCCAACCCTCTCCCAACCTTCTCTGAGCCTTCGGGGTCCTTGTGACCTGGCCATTTAGCCCATGGTGTGCAAAAAAGTGCCGCTCAGAGGTAAAACAACCCAACCCATTATGTACAAAAATGGCTGGCTCTATCAGACTGCTTGGCAATTGTGACAGTCTGTGGAAATTAAAAAATCTACATAAAAGGAACTAACATAATTTAAAAAATCTGCTTTTGAATTATTCACACTTAAGGGCTCACACTAGTATTGTTGAAACAAAAGTAATTTCATTTAATCGAAAAATAATTTTAGTTTTGTTTTACCTCTGAGCGGCACTTTTTTACACACAATGGCTTGGAAACAAATTCTCTGAAAAGGTTGGGCAAAAGGAACCCATTGGACAGCTGTTAGGGTTGGGTTGTTTCACCTCTGAGCGGCACTTTTTTGTACACCATGGGCTAAATGGGCAGGTCATATGGACCCCGAAGGCAGAGAAGGTTGGGGGAGGGGACCCATTGGAACAGCTGTTGGGAGACAGACGGTAGCCTCCCGTCAAGGCCATCCAGCGTGTTCTTTAATGTGCACAGGGTAAGGCTCTCCCGCACACGGGGCCACGGCTTAACTTCCCATCCGACGGACGGCGGCCTTTCCAAGCCAATCGGTGTCCCCTACTGAACGTGGGCAGCGCGGGGAATTTTGCGGAGATAAATTTCAACGCTGAGCCAGCTGGGACTCGAACCTGGGAAGTACAGATTACGAACCTGGCGCGCTACCGACTGAGCCACCCCCGCCCCACAGCTATTAGGAAACATGAAACGTACTTGCACCATCCAGCATGTTCTTTAATGTGCACTGTGGGGCCACAGCGTTATGTCCCATACTATGAAGGTCGGTCTTCAAGCTCATCGATGTCCCCTTTTGACCGAGGGAGGGTGGAGTTTGGATGAGATAAATCTCGCCACTGGCGCAAGTAGGACTCGAAGCTGAAAACTACAGATCACGAGCCTAGTGCGCTACCAACATGGATTTCACTCCACTTAATAGAATTCCATAATGTGAATGGATTTTTTTTCTCCAAACCATTTTCGATCACGTGTATTTGTAATTGATTGCACATTTCTGTTCATATGCTCTATTACTGTAGCTGGTAGTGTACGCGGGGCGGGGGGTGGCTCAGTCGGTAGCGCGCCAGACTCGTAATCTGTAGTTCCCAGGTTCGAATCCCAGCTGGGTCAGCGTTGAGATTTATCTCCGCAAAATTCCCCGCCCTGCCCACGGTCAGTAGGGGACACCGATGGACTTGGAACAGGCCGCTGTCCGTCGGATGGGACGTTAAGCCGTGGCCCCGTGTGTGGGAGAACCATACCCTGTGCACGTTAAAGAACACGCTGGATGGCCTTGACGGGAGGCTACCATCTGTCTCCCAACAGCTGTTCTAGTGGGTCCCCTCCCCCAACCTTCTCTGAGCCTTCGGGGTCCATGTGACCTGGCCATTTAGCCCATGGTGTGCAAAAAAGTGCCGCTCAGAGGTAAAACAACACAACCCTGGTAGTGTGCGCTAGCCTTAAGTGTTCCTACTGCACTAAATAAACTATGCCAGTATGGCCACACTAACAAAAATATTGGACATCAATGGAACAATGTTACACAGTAAATGTTCATTTATCCTGTGACCAGACGCGGACAACAAGCACCAGAACATTTGCTCTCTTCCACTCATAACTATACTTCCGGTACCTGCTAAAAGTTTAAAACATCTGGGTTTTAATATTGTGGTTTTTCTGCCATAAAACTTTCTATGTCATCTAAAAGTCTACAAATGCCATTGTATATTTACACGTTTTAGTTGGCTGTCCAACTTTCTTTTAGCTTAGGCCAAAAGAGAAAATGTTTACGGCCAGGAACAATACGACTAATGTTACATAAACCATATTGCTCGCTGGCATGCATGAGCCATCATGTGAGGGAAAGCCAGAGTCGAGGCCAGTTGACAGGGATTATTCGACTATGATCCATGCAATGTTCACTTAAACATTTTGTCAGATAACTGCACGAACATAATTTTTAGATAGTCCATATCAAATGTATTTGGTGGCAAACTAGTTTTGTACCAATGGGCCATATAACGTGTAGGATTGCTGGGTTGGGTTGTTTTACCTCTGAGCGGCACTTTTTTGCACACCATAGGCTAAATGGCCAGGTCACATGGACCCGAAGGTTGGGGGAGGGGACCCACTGGAACAGCTGTTGGGAGACAGATGGTAGCCTCCCGTCAAGGCCATCCAGCGTGTTCTTTAACGTGCACAACGTCCCATCCGACGGACGGCGGCATTTCCAAGCCCATCGGTGTCCCCTACTGACCGTGGGCAGGGCGGGGAATTTTGCGGAGATAAATCTCAACGCTGACCGAGCTGGGACTCGAACCTGGGAACTACAGATTACGAGCCTGGCGCGCTACCGACTGAGCCCCCCCCCGCCCCTAGGATTGCTGACATGACGCACAGTGTAAATGGCTATGGGTTGGACACATCTGGTTTAGTGGTGTGTGAAGTGGGTGGGCAGCTGCTTATCCTGAAAATGTGCACAATGCCTATATACTTTCTGCCCAGCCTAGATTTTTGGACGTTGCACACTGCTGGATTTGGGGCAGGGGTGGCTCGGTCAGTAGCATGCCAGGATCGTAATTTCTTGGAGTTTTTTCGAGTAAAAATGCGTATCTCCGTAGCAGACTTCTTTGGAGGTGCTCGATAAGCACTTACGTCACGGATTTTTTTAAAGGTAATGAGGTTGCCAAGACCAATTTGATCGATGACTTTCTATTACAGGGACATCATGAATAGAGAGTAAATTAGTAGCACATCTTTGGTTCACATTCACTGAATTACCTCTCCCATCTAATATCATGCAGGGCTTACTCAGGCTTGAATAACTGCGCTACTAGGTTATGATACACCTCTGGAGATGTGTTCAGCCAAACTGACTGTAAAGTACCTTATAATTCATAAGAATGACCAATGTTCAGCCAAGCTGATTGTACAGCACCCCACAATTGAATAGCAATGACCACTGTTCAACAGATCGGGTTATTCGACATCACACGGATGCTTGATGGTGTTGAGATCTCCGCAGTTGGTCATGTGAGGGTGAAGGTTGAATATTCTGCAAACCATACCTGTATAAGCCTGATGGCATGGTATGTCTGGTAGAAATATGTCATTAACATTGTTGAATATTTAATATGAACACTGTGTTAATACATATTGCTATATATATATATACAGAACGTTCAAAAAGCCCCTGTACTGTGTTTGAAAATTTATTATATTCGTTGTGCAACCATGCTTTATTATGAGAGTTGTCGGCAACCCTGTAGAATTGTTCAGACTATGTGTATGACTGGTTAGGAGCCTCAGGGGAGGGAGCTGAACCTTAGTAAAGAATGGGAATTTATGCGTGGTCAAAGGATCCCTTTGCTGGAGGCGAGCGATCCTTTGACTTCTAGTGTAAATCTTATCAGAAGTGTGTGGAGATATAGTGGCACCTAGTAAAGTCGCACTGTACCAACTGGTACTCCCGTTTCGTGACTGAATCTGTGGAAGGTACGCAACTAAGTGCCCCATGAACGGGGGTGGCTCAGTCGGTAGCGCGCCAGGCTCGTAATCTGTAGTTCCCAGGTTCGAGTCCCAGCTGGGTCAGCGTTGAGATTTATCTCCGCAAAATTCCCCGCCCTGCCCACGGTCAGTAGGGGACACCGATGGGCTTGGAAAGGCCGCCGTCCGTCGGATGGGACGTTAAGCCGTGGCCCCGTGTGCGGGAGAGACATACCCTGTGCACGTTAAAGAACACGCTGGATGGCCTTGACGGGAGGCTACCATCTGTCTCCCAACAGCTGTTCAGTGGGTCCCCTCCCCCAACCTTCTCTGAGCCTTCGGGGTCCTTGTGACCTGGCCATTTAGCCCATGGGGTGCAAAAAAGTGCCGCTCAGAGCTAAAGCAACCCAACCCAAAAGCCCCATGTACTCGTGCCAAATTTCATCGGGAATGTCCAGCAATGAATATTACATTTCACGTCGGCAGTCTGTGAATCGTTTGTCAACAAATTTAGCGCGTGGATCCGTACATAACATTACGAAATCGTTGAAGTTACGTGCCTACCCAGTAAAGGTGATGCAGAGAAGCACCTTCATTATTGCCGGTGGTTTCCTAAATTCATTGGTAACAATATTGCTATTCTGAATAAGGTTTTTTTTTCACAGATGAAGCATGGTTACATCTGAATGGATACATAAACTCCTAGAAGATGAATTTGAGCTGCAGAAAATCCCCATGCCTTATATGAGCTACCGCTTCATTCTGAGAAAGTGCGTTAGGTGTGCTGTATCAACTAGAATTGTGGGACCCCAGTTTTTCGAATTCACAGTAGATGGTGCTGTTTACGGTGATATCTGGAGCATTTTGTGACTTTGGAAATAAATGGACGTGACTGTGTTATTAAGCAGGATGGTACAATGTGCCACACTGCTTATGAAACCATGGACATGCTCGGTAATTTTTTTTCTGATCACCTCATCTCTAAAAATCTTTGGCTACCACTCTTTTCTGATTTAACCCCATCATATTTTTTTCTATGGGGTTACTTGAAGGAAACATCCAACAAAAATAACCCCCACACATTGAATGACCTGAATTGAGTCATCCATCCCCGCAATGTTGCACGGAAAATGTACCTGCAAGAGAATGGTGGACATTTCCAACACCTGTTGTGAACTGCATTAGTATTCCACAACACATGTAGAAGATAATGACGTACTAATTACATAGATCTGTAATCCCTTTCATGTAAAAATTCACAAACTTTAAGGGAATTTTTGGACACTGTATATGCTTATATTGTGTCATCCCTCAGATCATACTGTAATTTGTTAAGCGGTGCAGGCCAGTATTGTATAGAATATGATAGTGTTAGACATACAATTAAACAGAAATTATCAGTGCAGTTTTTAGAACAAAACGTAGTGTCATGGGTCCATTGCCTTGTGTTGCTTTTACCATATGAATAGCCTATTATGGAAAAAAAGAAATTTACTAACATAGGGGATTTTTTTTTTCCAATCACTATAATATACATTTAGTATTTTCGACACCATGAAAGTCGCAGTTTTTGTGGAGTTAGAAGCAGATATCACTGTGACAGGGCCGAGCTGAGAGATTCTGGCGCCTGAGGCGAGGTAAAGAAAGTTCCCCTTTCATAGGTATTCATTTTCTCTCATTACCCCAAACTTGGAGTAATGGACAGTGGTGAAAGTAGGTTAGTACTCATCATTATCCTCAAGCAGCCATGGGCTACGGAGGTCCAACAAGATTGTGCAATTCAGTTCTCAAAACACATCTATCCTGAGCTACATTTGGCCACTGTAGACCAATTCTAAATAGGTTCTGTTTGACATTGTCTGCCCACCACGTCAAAGGTATCTCCCTCTTTCTAAGGCCTTTAGGCACCTATTCATTCACTAATTTATAGTTATGCATACAGGCAACATGGGATGGTTGTTCTATCTCTGAGTGGCAATTTTTTTGCACACAATTGGCTAAATGACCAGGTTACTAGGACCCCAAAGGCTCAGAGAAGGTTGGGGGAAGGGATCTACTGAACAGCTGTTGGGAGACAGATGTTAGCCGCCCATCAAGGCCCTCCATCATGTTCTTTAACACGCAAAGGGTATGGCTCTCTCCCGCACACGGATACACATTCTATCCAACGGATGGACGGCGTTTCCAAGGGGACACCAACGGTCTTTGAAGTCCGTTGGTGTCCCCTACTAACCGTGAGCAGAGCAGGAAACTTTGTGGAGATAAATCTCAACGCTGACCCAGCTGTGACTCGAACCTAGGAACTGCAGATTCTGAGCAACATGACCAAACCAACGGAGTCTCTGCAAAATATGCTGCTCAAAGGAAATTGCTGACTCTTTTGTCCAACCTCATCTTTACTTATAAAGTTGAACCAAAGGCCCAATGTACTGCGTAAGCATGTAGAATCGAAGGCATCAAGTTACCCGTTATCTTGTTTACAAAGGGTCCAAGTTTCACTGCCATAACTACTCTAGAAAGAACCAAACTATTACCCAGTCTAATTTTAGTCTTTAGGTGTATACATCTATTTTTTACCCTCTCCATAGATTCTTAAAAAGTCCCCAGCAGCAATCCATATTCTTCTGTTAATCTCATGCCACACGTCTCTAGTATCTGTTAAATAATAAATAAATAAATATCCCCTCAAGCAGCTGCTTGCCACAGAGGAGCCTGTCAGTTTATATATCCATAGTAGGTCTGTGAGGATGGCAGGACCTCAGCAGAAAAACGACACACACATCCATGCCTTACCCGGGGCTCGAACCCAGGTCCCTTAGATCAGTAGCCAAGCGTATCTGTTACATAGATAATTAACCCCCCCCCCCCAAGGTTCGATTGTCCCAAGATAAACTGAGACACCTGTTCAAGAGTGCAACCATTCAGATTAACTGAACCATAGCCTGACTTTAGTTTTCTCTCTATTTATCACCAAGCGTACTCTACTACCAGTCTCATCAACAGCTCTAATGGCAAGAGTTTATCTCATTAGCATCATTTCCCAAAAGGGCTAAATCATCAAAATAATCTAAATCAAAAATTTTCAAATATCTAGACCATTTAAGCCCAAAATCTTTCCCTTACAGTGAATTTTGCATATCATAATCAATAACCAAAGAGGAAAGGAGACATAATGCTACCTTGAACACAAGATGCAATGTTAAACCAATTGCTACAAGCTTTACCAACTCTCACGTGACTCGGTGTTATTATAGAGCTTTCATTATGTTAACTAACTTGTCACGTATACCATACAGTCTCACGATCAACCACGTGACATGAGGGTCAACAGAATCAAAGGACTTTTTGAAATCTACAAACTAGTAACCAAAGATTTCTGAAACTCTAAACATTTCTCAAGAATCTGCTTAAGTAAAAAAATCTAATCAATACATCCCCTATCACTTTTGAATCCACACTGCTCATCGTACAATTGTCCATCAACCAGTCTTAATTCTGTTAAGCACAACAATACAAAGAACTTTACCTGAACAGAAATTAGACTGATACCCCTTAAGAAAGGTTATCACAAGAATTGTGATAATCTTTCTTAAAAACAGGGATAATAATAGCTCTGGTAAAATCCCTAGAAAAAATGCCTTTATTAAAAAAGATATTCAAAATTTCAGTTGAAAAAAAGTTCAAAATTTCAGTTTCTGCTGACAGTGAAAAGTGGAAGTGCTTTCTCGCTGAACGATTAGTAAGGATACTGGGTAAAGAGATCAGAACTAGACAGGCGACTCCAACCAATCTCTCTGGTAGTCGTTAGTGTTCACAGGCAATGCAAGTTCGCATCGCCGTAGCTGTCAGGGTTCGGTCTAAATTACCAACTGAGGCAGTTTTCAAATTCTTATTTTTAGTTATCTCGATCAGTTTAAAATCAGCAATCGATTAACATACTTCCAAATACTTCGGCTAATTTTAAAAAATTTCGTTAAGTTTTATTAATACCATTTAATGAGCAATTAAACACAAAAACTACCTGTTATGCAGCTGCTTGGTATAGAGATCTCTCAGGAGCCTTTCAGTATGCTCAACCTTCAGACCTCAGCAGTACTTTTTATCATGGGTTTGAACCATGTCCCTGAGAGCAGATCACTAACACTAGGCCACCGATGAACAGTTTCTTAAAAATAAATTTCCTCAAATGTGGGGAGACTGCACCTCCACAACACCACCTCAGTTACTAGACATATAACAATACTTCAATAACATTTAAAAGTATAGAATTACTTTCCTTCAACGATTCGGGAACATCGAGAACCAGAACGATCCAGTCCCGATTTAGTTTATCACTGCTCTTGGTAATTACTTCGCTTACAAATTCACACTACGCCACTCAGTTGAATAGAGACCCTATAGTCAGCCCCCCTTTCAGAATGGTAGTAAGGGTTGTTGTTGGGTTATTTCACCTCTGAGCGGCACTTTTTTGCACACCATGGGCTAAATGGCCAGGTCACATGGACCCCGAAGACTCAGAGAAGGTTGGGGGAGGGGACCCACTGGAACAGCTGTTGGGAGACACCTCCTCCCGTCAAGGCCATCCAGCGTGTTCTTTAACGTGCACAGGGTATGGCTCTCCCACACACGGGGCCACGGCTTAACGTCCCATCCGACGGACGGCGGCTTTTCCAATCCCATCGGTGTCCCCTACTGACCGTGGGCAGGGCGGCGAGTTTTGCGGAGATAAATCTCAACGCTGACCCAGCTGGGACTCGAACCTGGGAGCTACAGATTACGAGCCTGGCGCGCTACCGACTGAGCCACCCCCGCCCCACTAGTAAGGGTAATAGAGGCAAAAAATTATTAAACCTATATTTCACGCATTTTTCAAAGAAATTTTTAAAGACCTTTAAAACACAGGGAGGAATGCTATATTGCATTGGAAATACAGTCTCTTGGCCAGGAACGTACCCAGAATTTAGTTTTGGGTAGGCTCCGAATATTTAACTTCGGTGGCGGGAATTCTGAGAATAAGACTTGAATAGGGTTTCCCAATCACTAAAATATTTCACCGAAAAGGAAATGTTAAAATTATATTCCACATGGAATGAGATTTTAGTATTTTTAATATATTTTTTAATGTCGGTCATGAAATACGGGTCTTAAACGAAATTATGCAAAGACAAATGTTTTGAACTTTAACGCAGGTAGACAACTGAAATAATTAGTTGTAAAAAAAACTGGTTGTTCTGAGGTGGGAACCCATTCAGGACAACCAATTATTGTTCCAAACTCTTTATTACAAATGTTTCTTGTGTAAAAGACGTTTTCCTGGATACTTTATTATTGCAGGTAGAGAAGTTTGAGATTAAGATTAGTATAAGACAGGATTTTCAGGCGTGTGTGTGTGTGGGGGGGGGGGAATCCTGGGTACGTGCCTGTCTTATCCCCCGATTTTTTTACTTAGATTCAGGCGTGTCTCTAGTTGACATAGTGACGTTAAGCAATAAAAAAAATCTGTTTAAAAAAGATTTAAAAGGATAATATTCCCCTAGTTCCGAATTTTTCTTTTAATCCCGTATAATTAACGACAGGAAATAGATCTATTATATGTGTATCCACTCCTTTATAATATTTGTGGTCATTAATTCCTCGACCTGTCAACAGCTTTTTTTATATATTGCTTAATGTCACCATGTCAGCAACTGGATCTCGTTCCAACTGATTCTGGAGAATTACACTTACCACTTAGTTTTGAGAACCCATTTACACTCCTGATTTTAACACAGCAAAAGTTTGAAGTGGGTCATAAAGTATTATGGTTTTAAAGTGAAAAATTCATATTCTCCATTAAAAAAATAAAATGATTTAAAAAGCTTGCACTTTATGTTTTTATCTTTTAATATTAACCAACCATAGTTACAAAGTTTAATATAGCTCCCTTACCACAGGGGAAAACAAACTGTTTTGTTCCTTTAGCGACTGCTAGAGCAAGACTTCAGTGGAGTGGAAGGTTTTCTTCTGGAAATTGAAGCTTTCAGAATACTAATTTTCATTGCAGTTAGGTGAAATGACCCCTTCAATCGTTGCTTGATTATACAGAATCTAGTTAACGTAGCACAGATTTATGAATCGAAAGTATAATATTCGAAAAGTAAAGACAAACGTAACAATTAAAACCAGAGTGTATTATTACTGATAATTTTGGGTAAGCTGTAGAATTGATAAAACATTGCTAGCTGCCTTCAGATTAAAATGATATGGTTAGTACTCGTGTTTGTAATTGGTACATAAGATGGTTGCCTTGGGCAGCCAATTTTAGATGTGTTCGCTTTGAATACAATTTTGTATCAAAATCTTGGATGTCTGGAAAAAACAATCTGAACGCTATTTAACACTTGGAATAAGAGAATTTTTTAAAAATACGATTATACATGATTGTCAACAGAAAAAAAAAGAATCACTCAGGGGATACCAAATATCTAGGACCAACTCTGGATATTGTATTCAAATTAAAATTTAGTCCACCACAGAAAGTTCTTCACAGACACAAATGAGAAAATATATAGTCTGTATTTGTATCAATACACCATAAGTAAATTCTTAAGTATGGATAAATTTCAATTACTTCCCAGTCGTAGTTAAATTTTACTCAGGTCCAAAAAAACTGGTTCTGTTGCAGTTTTTTCACGAAAGATGTGCATTTGTTGCTCTTTATTCCAGTCCATAAATCTCCAACCACATAAGTCTGTAGCAGTCCCAGAAACTGGGAGTATATCTTTGGATATTCCAAATTGAATGTGTAGTAGGTAGCTAACAACACAATGAGTGCTTCAAGAAGAGATGTAGTTTCAGTCTGGATTATTTTCTTATCACCAACTACAGAAACTTGTTTTATTTCATCACCATCAGTAAACACGACAAGGTGTGGTGGAGTATTTTCAGCTGTTCTCAACTGGCTCATTGTCTCTGTCTCTCGTATGCTCTATAGATACAAGGGAAAAATGCTCTTAAATTCTTTAATACATACCTTAAACATTTAAAGTTATGAATAAATGAAAACAAAGCATAATTACACACTTTTTTTTAACAAAGCATCTTAGTAATCATCAAAATATTTGCATCCTTATGAACATACTTCAAATGACATTTTAGCCCTATCCTTTCACAAGAAAAACTCTAAAGGTGCAAATATTGTAAGTGCAAAATTGTAAAAAGTCTGGCATTTTTCTAGAGGTCAGAAATGTGAAAATCTAATAGTGATGCCAGGATTACAGGGTGGATGTTGCAGGTATTCCTAACCATATATGTTATTTTTGTTACTATTACTTGGCAGTATCAGAATGGATGTTGTCATGCAACAAAACGACCATCATCCTCAAAAGTTCTGGAAGGTTCAATTTATGCTTGTCTTCAAGTGCCCAAAGTTTTGCAGCATCATTGAGGGTTGATGGTACTACTATGGTCCAGAAACCCAATCAGCAATGGATCCTGATAGATAAAACAGTGTACCACACATTGTTTAACTTTGAATGCATTCATACAGGGTTTGGAATCCACACAGCATGTATCATGTTCAAACCAGTACTTGCCATTGATTCTGGATTGGATTGTTTTACCTATGAGTGGCACTTTTTTGCACACTGTGGGCTAAATGGCCAGGCCACAAGGACCCCCGAAGGCTCAGAGAAGGTTGGGGGAGGGGACCCACTGGAACAGCTGTTGGGAGACAGATGGTAGCCTCCCGTCAAAGCCATCCAGTGTGTTCTTTAACGTGCACAGGGAATGGCTCTCCCGCACACGGGGCCATGGCTTAACGTCCCATCCAACGGACGGCGGCCTTTCCAAGCCCATCGGTATCCCCTACTGACCGTGGGCAGGGCGGGGAATTTTGCGGAGATAAATCTCAATGCTGACCCAGTTGGGACTCGAACCTGGGAACTACAGATTACGAGCCTGGTGCGCTACCGACTGAGCCACCACCGCCCCGCCATTGATTCTGGTGTTGATGAGTTCCTTCTATGTATACTCCAATGTTTGAGGCAACAAAGGTCACAGTCTATTACCCAGATATAGGGTTTTTCTACTTTTTTTTCGAATGACCCTTATACACTGTCAAATATGTAAAAGTAAACTTTTTATAGATATGACATAATACATTCGACCCTTTGAAATAAAAAAAACATCAACCCGAGACTTATGGCCAGGCCAGTGATGACCATTGCTCAATGACAATTATGCCACTGATGAGAGATAAAAAGTTCTCGAGAGCATCAAGAACTAAAATGCAATAAGGCAACACCCATAATAAAGGGTTTATATTTAGGGTATTTTTACCAGTGGCAAAGCAGATATGGGTACAATGGGATTGCACAGTTGATTAAGCTGTCAATTGCTCATCAATCTATAAAATATCATTGTATCAACTGCCTAATCTCATTGTCTCAATTTGTTTTCATGAAAAATGCATATGTAATAAATTAATGTTGTAAATTTAATATAACCAAACCAGATTGCTCAAGTGATAAATTACGATAAGAAATTCAGTTTAAAGTAACAAATTTATAATTGGAATGAAGTATAAAAATAATAAACCTTTTATATAAACTGACAGGCTCCTGTCAGACCTCTGTGGCAAGCAGCTGCTTGAGGGAGTATTTATTTATTTTTATTTTATATATTAGATGTAATTTTCATAAATAGTTGTTTTTCAAAATCCCACTAGAATGGAGAGGAAAAAATGCATATATAAGTACATATAGGAAACTATTACATTGGAGAGACAAAAATACCGAATTAAAGGAGAGAAGACAAGAACATCTTTTCGAATTTTTCTGAAATTTTTGTTAAAAAAATGCATTTTGAGAATAGCTGAAAAAAATAAGAATATATTCATTACGAAATAAGTAACCATACCTGGGCTAGTGGTTAGCATACGTGACTACTATTCCAATGGGCATCATCATCATCATCATCCTCAAGCAGCCATGGGCTACAGAGGTCCAACCAGACCGTGCAATTTAGTTCTCCAAGCAAGTCTATCCTGAGCTACATCTACTGCATCTGGCCACTGCACACCAATTCTAACAAGGTCCTGTTTAACATTTTCTGCCCACCGCATCCTAGGTCTCCCCTTCTTTCTGAGGCCTTTAGGCACACTGTTCATAACCCTATTCGCCAATCTATAATTATTCATACGGGCAACATGGCCAAACCAACGGAGTCTCTCTCTGCACAATATGCTGCTTAAAGGAGGTTGCAAACTCCTTTGCCTAACCTCATCATTAGTTACAAAGTTGAACCACCTAATGCCCAAGATACTGTGTAAGCATCTGGAATCAAAAGCATCCAGTTTCCTGTTATCTTGTTTACAAAGTGTCCAAGTTTCACTACCATAACTAACCCTAGAAAGAACCAAACTATTATACAGTTTTATTTTAGTCTTTAGATGTATACGCCTATTTCTCCACACTCTCCATAGATTCTTAAAAAGTCCTGGCAGCAATCCCTATTCGTCTGTTAATCTCATGCCGCACATCACCATTATGTGTTACATAGCTCCCAAGGTAATTAAACTGTGACACCTGCTCAAGACTGCAGCCATTCAGATTTACTGAATCACAGCCTGCCTGACCAATTTTCATCACTTTAGTTTTCTCTCTGTTTATAACCAAACCTACTCTACTACCAGTCTCATCAACAGCTCGAATGAAAGAGTTCATCTCATCAACATCATTTGCCAAAAGGGCTAAATCATCAGCATAATCTAAATCAGAAATTTTCGTATCTCCAGTCCATTTAAGGCCAAAATCTTTCCCTTGAAGTGAATTTCGCATAACATAATCAATAACCAAGCTAATGAGAAAAGGAGACAAAATGCACCCTTGTCGAACACCAGAAGTAATGCTAAACCATTTGCTACAAGCCTTACCAACTCTCACACACGACTCAGTGTTATTATAGAGAGCTTTCATTATGTTAACTAACTTGTCAGGTATACCATATGATTTCACAATCAACCACAAATTATGACAATCAACAGAGTCGAAAGCCTTTTTGAAATCAACAAAGCTAGCAACCAGAGGTTTCTGAAACTCTAAACATTTCTCAAGAATCTGCCTAAGTGAAAATATCTGATCCACACATCCCCTACCACTTCTGAATCCACATTGCTCATCACACAATTGCCTGTCAACCAGATTCTTAATTCTATTAAGCACAATCGTGGAAAGAACTTTACCTGCAACAGAGAGTAGGCTGATACCCCTATAGTTATCACAAGAACTGCGATCACCTTTTTAAAAAATAGGGATAACAATAACTCTGGAAAAATCCTGAGGAACCATGCCTTTATCATAAAAGATATTCAGAATTTCAGTCATCCAAGTTATAACCGAAACAATTCCCAGCTCTAAGCATTTCGGTAGTAATTTCATCTACCCCTGGGGATTTATGTAGTTTAAGTTTAGAAACAGCCAAAATAACTTCAGATTGTGTTATAGGGCCAACATTAAAGCCACCAATGCATCCATCATCATTGCAAACAATGGGAGTAGAACTAACTACATTGTTTAGAACATCACTGAAATGCTCAGCCCATCTAGCCATGACAGAATCCTCCCCTTCTATAACCTTACCTTGTTTATCCTTCAATCCTTGTATACCTGTCCGTTTTCTACCACACCAAACATTAACTATCTGGTACAGCTCTCTGCTGTTGTGCTGTCTAACTGCTTCCTCGGCTTTGTCAGCCAAACCATCAAACCAAAGATTCTTATCAGCAGCTAACTGATCTTTTACACGTTTATTAAGTTCTCTGTAATGCTTTCTATTAGGACTAGTAGGGTATTGATTAAGGATATTCCTGCAGTTCTTTCTTTCCGAAATAAGCTCAAGTGCCTTATCACTCAGATAATTCTGCCCCTTCTGCTCCTTTTTTCCTAAAAGAGTACTGTTAGTGTCCAAAAAAGCCTGTTTAAAATGATCCCATTCTTCCTCAACTTCAGTAGTAAGCCAACCATGACTGTCATAATGACTAAGTAACCTATTATGGTAAGCTTTGGCTATAACTGGATCTTTCAGACCTTCAGTATTAAAAGTAAATTTTTTAACCCTAGCACAACACTTTTTAAGTTTAAGTTGCAACACACTTTTAACAAGGTAATGGTCAGATCCAATTTCAGCTCCCCTATATGCCCTGGTATTCCTAACAGAACTAGCCCATTTGCTGTTAATTAATATATAATCAATCATATTCTTATGCAGCCCATTAGGTGAAACCCATGTGTATTTATGTATGTCGTGGTGTTTGTAATAAGTGTTAGTTATTCTGAATCCATTGAGTTTACTTACCTGTAGGAGACGTTGCCCATTGCCATTGCAGCTACCAATACCAAAAGGGCCTATTACTCCTCCCCAAAGGTCAGAGTCAGTACCAACTTTGGCATTGAAGTCACCAAGAACAAGGGTAATATCTCCTTTCTTGACAGAATTCAAAATATCCTGAAGTTGTTCATAAAACCTATCCTTACCCTTGATTAAGTGTTTCTATAGTGTACAAGAAACCAACACAAGCTAAATGCTTGCAGGTTACTTCCATCCCTTTAAAAACATTTTAAAAAAAGTGTCTTTTCAGTCCTATTTGGTTTGCAAAACTCCCCTCCCTGCCCTCGGTTAGTAGGGGACACCAATGCACTTAGAAAGGCTGCCATCCATTGGATAGACATTAAACCATGACCTCATGTGCAGGAGAGCCATACCCTGAGCATGTTAAAAACACACTGGTTGGCCTTGACAGGATGCTAACATCTGTCCAATGGGTCCCCTCCCCCCAACTGTCTGAGTCCTTGTGCCCTGGCCATTTAACCCATTGTGTGCAAAAAAGTACCACTTAGAGGTAAAAGAACCCAATCTATTTGGTTTAATTGAATATCAAGCATCTCCCCAATTTATTATTCCTATATCCAAATCCTGTCTGTATTAAAGTGCCCCACTGCAAATTTTGGCCGTGAGCAGTCACTGATTTTTACTATAGAAACTGCAAAGGTCTTCAGATGGAGTCATTTATGGGAAGAACAGTTTATGCAATGTTAACGGTATCATACAGCAATAAAGTATCATATAATGATAATTAGAAGCACATCTAATGTTTAAAAAAAAATGGTATTTTTATAGCCAAACATGCTAATTCAGTAATTGTATTCAGAGGCAAATACCTGATTCAATTAGATTCAGAGTTAGCTAATCAACAAAATAGCATATAATAACAGTTTTTGTTTATTAATAGACATCATTTTACTAATATTGATCATGAGTGCAAAACAAAACCTTTTTGATTCTGCAGTTTAGTCATGTTGAAAATTTGAGAAAGGACTAATATAAAATGAAGGTATTTTGCTTAAATATCCAAACATAAAAACTAGTCCATAGATGTGGAACATGACAGTGATTGATTCTAGGAATGGCAGTTTGTAAGCAAACTGTAATTATTGTGGAAAAGAATGTTGGTCATTAAAGAAGGAAATCACCATGTAGTGCCCAGTGGTGATGGAAGTCAGAAATTTCAAGGGTTATTATGCACATGGAATGTCAGGGATGCACCAAAATTAGATGAAACCGATGGAGAAGTGGAAATAAAGAGGAACAATGGGAGAAATGATTATTTCAGCAAAGCTCAGTAAGAGCCTGAATGTTATCAGGGGCAGGGGTTCTGATGCTTAAACCCATTTCTACCCAGTTTGTTTTCTCAAATAACTCTTCACTTGTTATAACAGGACATTGGCCTGCCAATTACTATTAATGTGAAAAAGAAAATTGTTAGGAAATTAAGTCATACCCTTTTTTGCACTACAACACTCTTTGTAAAACAGCCTTTTCCTCGGTTAAAAGCTGTTTGTTCTTCTATATACTTTAAAATTTTGAGGGGTGAGAGACTTCCCTGGAAAGAAAAATAATATGTTAAGCATTTGCAATGCATTATATATAATACTAAATAATATACATACACTGAGTGCAAACTTGAAATGTCATGGTCGTTTTCACGCTATTTTTTTTCTAATATTATTTTTATGAAATGACTGTGTGGTTAGCTAGCATGCTTGGCTACTGATCTAAGGGGTTCGAGCCCTGGGTAAGGCATGGATGTATATGTCGTTTTTCTGCTGAGGTCCTGCCATCCTCTCAGACCTTCTACTATGGCATATAAACTGACAGGCTCCTGTCAGACCTCTGTGGCAAGCAGCTGCTTGAGGGGATATTTATTTATTTATATATATATTTTAATTTGTTATATATATAACCATACACTTCAAAGAAATAAAACATAAACACTATCAGGTTTGGGTATTTATCTGAGTGTCCCCTTCCCCTTCTTTTTTACATGACAGGCTAAACAGTAAGGTTACAAATACCTCAAATGTTCAGAGCTGGGTAGTGGTAGTGGACAGCTGTTATGAGGAAGATGGATGCCTCCCATTGATGTTATCCAGTGTGTTCTTTTACATGTTCAGGGCATGGCCCTCCTGCATGGAGTAGAGGGTTCGAGTCAGTAGCATACCAGACTCATAATCTGCACTTCTCAGATTTGAGTCTCAACTGGTCCTGTGTTGGGAATTTTCTGCCTAACCCTGTTCTGCCCTCTGTGAGAAAGGGGACACTAATAGGCTTGGAAAGGTCACCACATGGGGTATTAAGCTGTGGCCCTGTGTGAAAGACAGCTATACCCTGTGCTTGTTAAAAAAAAACACAGTGGCCTTGAAAGGAGGCTTATGTTTGTGTCCTAATAGCTGTCTATAGTATTCTCTAACCTAACCTTGTAGCCCTTGATACCTGGTCATTTATCTCACTGTGCAAAAAAATATGCCCCTTGAAAGCAAAACAATCCAAACCTGCATACAGGACTGCAGCTTAATGTTCTATTTGAAAGATAGCAGCCTTTCAAAGAACTTGGTGTCTCCTTTCCCACTGGGATAAGAGCAATGTTAGCAGAGGAAATCTCAAGAGGTCACTGGCATACCCAGGGGAAGGCATTATAACCCCCATGAGGGTTTCAGTAGCATACATTTTCTAAGGTACTCATCAACACTCAGAGACTCAAGTATGTTACCTGAGACCTGGTGTACAATAATTATTGTATTTATACAATTTTAGTCAATTTCGAGTCATACAATTAATATTTAGCCCTTCCAGTGTCCAAACTGAAAAACAGGTTTCCATCCAGAGACAAGCTATTTTCTCACTATGCTAAGCCAAAAAAAGACTTTAGAACTTTTTTTTTGTCAAATAACTAATGAAAGGAATTATGGTATGTTGTATATCAAATTAATCAGCATTTAATTCTGGATTTTCTGAAAATCAAGTATTTAACAAAAAAATATGATATCTTTTCTTTTAACAGGACTTTTTTAGAGTCATGTAGTAAAAAAAATGCACCTGGCACGCATATAAAAATTTATTAAAAAAAACTAATAGAAATGATTACAATGCACATGAATAGAATGGTTATATATTTCTGACTAACAAATTTTTTTGTTTTAAGTAAATATTTCTCTCGTTTTGTAATTTTTTTTCTCGGTACCATACTTTGAGAAAATTCCAGGTTTTTAGCCAATTGTGCTGAATCAAATAAACAAGTCAAATTTAGAATTAAAAAAAAATAACCAATCAACAGAAATGGGTCATGTTATACATCGAATTAAACAGAATTTAATTACGAATTTTATAAAAATAAATAATATGTAAATTTCCAAGCATATTGATTTTAATAAGCCTTTTTCAATGTGATATGGTGAAGAAAAAGATCGCACTATACAATTAAGGCTTCATTTTGGAAAACCTGTTGAATAAAAATAATTAAATTATATATTTATCGAAAGGAAATTTCCTCCCGAATAATATAATATTCAACATGAAATATGATTTTTATTTCTTTTAATGATTCTTTTCAGTATTGTATATTTTAAACACGGCCAGTGTTATACAACGTGACTTGGACTTCTCACACGGGATTTTCTGAAATGGTTATGAAATAGAAAAAATTTCTTGGCTACTTTTTTTGCTAAACATTATGAATTTTTTCTTTGGGTGTTGAAGTTCGGCAAATCATTCAAATAATTTTCCCTCGTCTGCACCTTTTTACTCAAAAGAGTAATGTTAGTTTCAATAACAGCCTTTGCTAAGTGCAGAAAGGTTTGTGCACCAAAGCACCAGCCCCTGAAATTGCCCTCCCACATGACTGCTGATTTCCATAGCAAGGAAGTCTATTTTGCTTCCGTATCCAAGACATTCATTTTCAGAAAACGGTACAAGCTCAAAGTTTTTTTACTAAAAAAAACAAGAAATAATAAAATAAAAATTACATATAACCTATGGGATGTTAAATAAAATATCTGCAACAACTTTTAAGCCAGCCTCCGATCTAGAATAACTTGGAAAGATCGATAATTCAGCAGATCGAAAGATCGCTAATTAGCGAAAATAAATATACAGAAATGAATTTGCTTTCATATCCAAGACCTCGTTTATTTTCAAAAAATACCATATCAGAGTTTTACTAGAAAAGTAATAAATAATAAAATAAAAATTAACATATAGCCTAATGCGATGTTAAAATATCCACAGCAACAAGTTGTAGGCAGGCCATACAATATAACAAAACTATGAAAAAAAATCAATACTTATTCGATCGGCCAAAAGATCGCTAATTTTCGAAAATAAATCTACTAAAATGAAAACTACCTATGGTTTAAATATAAAAAAAATACTAACTTTACAAAGAGTATCCAATATGCTGAACCAAAACTGTAAAAAATTTATAGCACAGAAATTTGATTGACACAGAACTGAGATAATGTGTCAACCATCTGTGTCTTGTTTGACTCAGTGAAGCATAACTAATTAAATGCAGGTGCAACCAGAATTTCTAAGAAGAATGTGTTTACTTTTAGCTTCAATTTGAAGGATGCTGGGAAAAATGATAAAAATAACTTGGGAATACTGAAATAGGTTTATGACGAAAAAAAATTGCCGTACATATTTTGTAATTATTTCCAAAATCTATCGTTTTTAAAAATAGCATTTTTTTGTTATTTTTAGGAGATTTTCGAAAATTTAAGGAAAAATTTGTTGATAATAATTCAAATCAAACTTGTGAGTATAAATCAGGTTGCTTCAGGAAATAGGAACGTTAACAGGCAAATCGGCAATACCTTTAGTGCTTCTAAGAAATGGCAATCAGATGGCAGTAGTAGTAACGTCACAAGAATTGGGAGGTCCTTATACAGGCTTTCCCAGGAAAAGTATGTTTCAAGCAATCAGATGGCTTTATAGGATTATTTATATTGTAGTTTAATAAAATATGCAACAAATTAAAAAACAAAATATTATTTTTGAAGCCTGAATTATACAATTTTATAAGTTTATATAATTTTTATAATTATATAAATCAATATAAAAAATCACAACAAAAATCGATTTTTTTTTTGTTGTAGTAAAAGCGTATACATACGTCCTTGGCACCTCAATTTAGATTCTCCGAACGTAAACAGACGACGTGGGCACTGGAAGGGTTGGAGAACCCCATGTTATAAAATTAATATCACAATAATACCTTTGCAAAAACTATTAGTTTGTATGATAATTTTGTAAATGGTAATTTTTTTTAAATGACTGCATTAAGAAAATATAAAAGTCAAATATCCACTCAGCTTGCATTGTATAAGAATCCACAAAAAAATTGTTTGAAACTGAACCACTTTACCTCAAAAAAATATAAGGTTTCAGATAAATTTTTTGTTAGACAACAGCCAAAAAATGTCAGGAGAAAGTTTACAGACTACATAGGGTTAAAGAGCCCCCAGGGACAAACATTTCAACCAGGGTTGTGATGTGGATAAACATACCTCCGAGTGGCATTTTTTGCACACAATGGGCTACTAAATGGCCAGGTCAAAAGGATCCCAAGGGTTCAGACGTTGGGGGAAAGGGACTCACTGGACAGCTGTTATGAGACAGATGGTAGCCTCTTATCAAGGCCATTCAGGATGTTCTTTAATGTGCACAAGGTTGGATCTAGGAGGAGGGGAATGACTCCCCCTTTCAAATGCTAGTAAGGGTAATAGATGCATGAAACGTTTTTTTGTTTATTTAAGCTTCATGATTTTTTAAAACCTATAAAAACCATAGGAATAGGAGGTTATACTGCTTTGCAAATGCAGTCTCTGCTCCCCTCCCCCTTACATTTTCCCAGCTCAATTGTTTCTTGCCCCCCCCCCCCCCCCCCCCCCCCCCCCCCCCCCACCACCACACACACACATTAAGTACATAGTGGAATTTGGTTTTGCAATGATAAGTGTTTCACCTCAGGGATGTACTCAGGATTTAGTTCCTTTAGTTTGGGGGAGGGTGCTAGGCTGGTTCCCTTCACCTGAATACATCCTTGTTTTATCTTATAATTCATTTCACAATCATAAACAGCCAATTTATACTCCGTAGCAATGAAATTTTGCATCCAGTTGTTATTAGTTGAAAGGACAAGATGCAACTGAATTATGAAACAGTTCCAGTTGATGATACACACAGTGGCGCACTCAGGATTTAATCTTGGGGGGGGGGGGGGGGGCGCTGGCCCAGCTCAGGCAAACGAAGTAGCACTCAGTCTGCCCAATTCGTTTGCCTTGTGTTCACAGTGGCCGTGATTTCCGAGAGCTATAGGGTATTCCTACCTTATGTGACAGCTAATTCATAAGTAGTATAGAAGACATGACACAACAAAAATATAAAAAATGAATTTTAATCAGGAAAAGATTTTTGGAAAATTTTCTAATTTTTTTTTCCTTTTTCTTTGGGGGGTGTCATGGCCCCTTGCCCCCCCCCCCCCTCTGGGTGTGCCACTGGATACACATCATCTCACCATGCTCCTGAAGTTGATCCATCAAGGAGATGATGGTTTAGATGGACTGAGAATATGTACAATCAACTATCCTTTGTTCCACTGGCGTACAAATACCCACCCCTTACTCCATCATATTGATAGGCTTGGATCTAAAAAAGAAAATTATATATATATATAATTTTCTTACCTTTTCCCTTGGAGTAGTGGGGTGGGGAAAGACACTGGGTTTCCACTGCATTATAAAATTTTCCTCTCTGTTTTAAAACAATGCAAAAATATTCACACATTTAATAATTTTGCCTCATTACATTTAATAGCATTCTTAAATTGGGGGCGTGAGAATTGTGCCCAAGGTCATATGATAATCACAGATAAACCTCCTTTCCCCATTTACACTCAAACATGTGGAACAACCCCTCACTCATAGTAATTATCTGGCCAATGGTGTGTAAAGTGTCAATAATTTCAATTCTTTCCACAATGATCATTTATGCAATATCTCCAGATCCTGATACACAGCAGCCATTTTCTTAAAAGGTTTTCTGAAATGATTATAGACTTCCACAATCCATTCTTTAGGTTGATACAAATGGGTTGATCACTTCAATATTTAGTCAAAAGAACAAATTGTTTACATTGAAAACATATTTCCCTCTATTTCTTTTCCTACTTCCCTCATCTTGACCTATTTAAATTTTAACAGGAGCAAATAGGTAATCATTTAATAATTTAGCAAATAGACATACCTGGAATTCATCTCTTAGTTTCATTATGTCAGAGACGGTTGAAAACAAAGAACTCAGTTTTCGAACAAGCTCCGTCGTGTCATTCTTTCCAGTTATCAGCAAAAAGTCATAAACAACCTAGAATGACACAAAGACAAAAGGTAGATTTTAGTCACTTTAATTTTTTATAAATTATTCAGCACTGAAAAACAAAATATGATCTTGTTGTTGGGGCTTCTACCTTTAGAGATACAGAGCACAATCAAGGGAAGAGGAGATGATACAAGTCATTTGCCTTTATTGCTGATATTTGTAGTAACCTTGTACTTTTAAGAGTAACTTAAAAGTAACTAATAAAAACTAAAAAGTAACTAATAAAACATTTTCATACAAACGTACCAAAGAATACATAAATGGAGATTTTAAAAAATCGCTTAATTCTAATTGGTATAAAAAAAACCAAATCAAAGGGTATAAAAAAAAACATCCAAATTCCATGTGAAACTTTGCAACAATAATCACTAAACTTAATCACATTTAGCAAAAAATAAAACTGAAATATAAGAGGCACATCATATAAACATTTTCAAAATTAAAAAGATTAAGAACATATATTTGTAGTAGTTTTTTTTTAAAGATATTAGAATTTTTTTCAGATCTCAACTGGGAAGGCACTGAATTAAATAATTAGGTGCAAAGAACGAAAAAGTGTCTGCAAAATATTTTCTTATGCACATTACATAAAAGTCCAGTTTGTCTGGTATTAAAAGGAGTAATTTTCTAACCATTGTTATTTGTATAAAAAATATAAGTTTTACAAAACAAAACGAGGATAATATCTGAATAACTAATATTAAACAGTAGCATAAAAATTTGTTTTTAATGGCTAAAGACAATTTTTCCTCTGACATTGATATTGGCATTAAATTAAGAGTGATACCTTCCCTGACAGTTGAACAAAAACACCAAGAAATTTCTTCAGTTTATGAAAATAAACTGTTTAAATTATAGAAATAATATCCACCCAACTGCTAATTCTATATTATAGATATGAATATACTATATGTTTAGCGCGCTTGGCTACTGATCTAAGGGACCTGGGTTCGAGCCTCGGGTAAGGCATGGATGTGTGTGTTGTTTTTCTGCTGAGGTCCTGCCATCCTCTCAGATCTTCTACTATGGCATATAAACTGACAGGCTCCTGTCAGACCTCTGTGGCAAGCAGCTGCTTGAGGGGGTATTTATTTATTTATTTATTATAAATATATATTATAGTTGTGAGTGACCTAGGCATAATATAATATGATTAGGAAATTTTTTCAGAAAATGGTTTGAGGGACAAATGCAACTGATTGCTATTCTACTACTCTTTGAGAACTATGACATCATATATCAGTTTTTGAATATTTATAAGATGAAAGTAAAAATGATTGGATGAGTTTAGATTCCAAAGAACTTGACGTTGGATTGGATTTTATATTCTTGAGAATGGGCATCACCAGATAGATTTCTGGGAAGAACAACAGATCTATTTTATAAGCGTTAGTTGAAGCTCAGATAGTTTTGGAGGAGACAAGAGGAGAAAGTAATTTAAATCTAGTTCTTTCCTACTGCAGATGGTATGTATAAAAATGCTAATATTTTCATTTAGCCATTGATTGGGAATGATACACACAAGTTGAAGACAATGAATTTTAACTGAAGTTTAAAAGCACCCACAGCAATTTAGTCAGCAGTTAGTTGGTTGGATTTTATGATATAACAGCATAGTCACATGGAAAAAACTTGTCAGTATGATGAGATCACTCCAACACATTTCTTTGTCAGCTGTCAAGTTTGAACATTAAGGGTGTCTTAGGCTTAAGAAAGTTTAGGTTTGCCACAATTGTTTGCTCTTCCTTCTCTTCATCATTGTCTTATTCTTCCAAGGCAACAATTGAAACATCTTGGACAAAATCTTCATTAATAAAGATCTGGTACCAAAGATTCCCCTTATCTTCATTCAGCCATTCTGCAACATCTTTTCATGTAGCATCAGGTTCTCCTACCATCAATTTAGTGACAGGTTAATATTATTTCCAAAGTCAAGATTTACGTCTCTATCAAAGAGGAACTTCTTCCATCCATTAGTAGGCCCAATTAAAACGGGTGACTTAATAGTGTAGCTCCTGATGCTGTTCAATGTCCTCTTCCCTTCAATATCCTCCAATTCTCCCTGAAGCTCTTCAAGAACCACCATAAATTCATCCAGAAACTTCCTTCTGTACAACCTCTTCCATGACACTATGATGCCTTGATCCATGTGTTTGCTATACTGGGAAGTACTGCAAAGTATTTGATCTTCCCAAGAGCAATACTTGAAGTAGCACCAACATCACCTTTAAAGAATACATTTTTTGTATTTTTCCTTTTTAAATTTCTGAAAATTTACTTAACTATCAAATAATTCACTTTTAACTGGTAAAAAATTTAGTATCCATGATTTGAATTTATAGTAAAGTCATTCTGTTGTTTTACCTCTGAGTGGCACATTTTGGCTCAAAATGAGTTAAATGGCCAGGTCACAAGGTCCCTGAGGTCTCAGAGAAGGTTGAAGGGAGGGGACCTACTAGATAGCTGTTAGGACACATGGTAACCTCCAGTCAAGGCCATCCAGTGTCTTCTTTAACATGTACAGGGTATGGCTCTCCTGCAGAAGGAGGCTAAGGCTTAATGTCCCATCCAATGGAATGTAGTCTTTCGAAGCTCATCAGTGTCCTCTACTGACCAAGAGCAGGATCAGGAGTTTTGTGGAGCTAATTCTTAATGCTGGCCCAGGTGGGACTCGAACCTGGGAACTGCAGATTACAAGTCTGGCATGCTACTGACTAAGCCACCCTCAACAAGTCATAATGTTGTAAAACCTACTATATTCTGTAATACTGTTATCAGTGATTTAGATGCTAGATTGAAATTAGCATCCACTTAGAAAATTACATAAAATTTTGCTGCTGGTCATGGTTGGGGTTATGGAAGTTGATTGCATTTTTTTCTTTTGATTTTTAACATACGGGACAGAGAATGATTCTAGAAACTATTACTAGTTTGTACAAGCTTTCTGATAAAGGACATACCTTACTAAGTCCAAAATTATGGCTGACCACAGCCTCGGTTGGAACTAACACAGGGTTTTTCTGCTTAACAGCAGCTAGCTCCATAACTACTATGCCATTTAAGGCCAAACAAATCTTCATTGTTTCTCAAGTAATGAATAAAAATAGGCACATCATTTATTTTAAAGTGTATTGAATAAATATTATACCTTTCTATGACCTAACTGTTAGTCAATACTTGAAATAAACTTTGTTAAATAAGATGAAAAAATCCTTTTACTAACTAAACATAATGACTTCAATTTCTAGTGTTTTCCTTTTAGAACACTGATATCTGATAACCCTTGTTGAAGCTCAAGCTCTAAGTCAAATTGTAAGGGTTCAAAAATATGTCTGAAGAAATAGATGCCAACTAGTTTAACATAGCAGCTCAGAAAAAATTAATAACTGGTTATTAGTAAAAGTTTTAAGTCAGGCTTGCAATATTTTCAAATTTTATGTCTAGCTCAAAAGGAAATTTCCTGTGTTTGTCTGTTCCTGTCCAAAATAAATAATTCTCAAACTTTAGTGGAAAAATAAATTCTTTGCTCCAATTAGAACCTTATTTTTAGTTATGCAAGTTAAAACAACCAAGTATTATGTTAGATATAGAGGAAAAATCGTCATTAGCCAGGTGGGATCTGAACCCATGACCTTCTGATACTTTGTCAGGTGCTCTTGCCACTGAGCTAGCAGCCACCAAACAATCATCTTCTATTAGTGGCTTTAAGCATTATACCATAGAATTAGTCATTGGAAATGTAGTTGACTGTAATTCAAGACTGGCCTAGAAGGCATTTTTCAGTTCAGTGCACACAGCCAGCCCACATCAAACGTCATAGTATTTTTTTTATGTCTTATGCCAACACACCAAGAATCAAGCATAAGCATTGTTGTTGAAATATTAGAATTTCTCAGATACACCTGATAGTAATTTGTTAGATAGATATAAAGGAAAAATTGTCATTAACTGGTGGGATCTGAACCCACGATCTCCTGTCATATAAGCACCTGACATATTATCAGGAGGTCGTGGGTTCAGATCCCACCCAGCTAATGACAATTTTTCCTCTATATCTATCTAACAAATTACTACCAGGTATATCTGAGAAATTCTAATATTTCAACTAAGTATATGCTGGAAACTACATCATAATTTTGAAAAAGTAACCTTAATTCAGGGAAAAATGAGATAATTAACAATATCTAAAGAGTTTGCTACATATTGCTGCTAGTTATTTTCCCATCGTTAAACTTAGTTAAAATATCTCCAATAGCTACATCAAATACTTACATAGCGCCCAAGACTAAAACAAGGGAATTGTTCAAGCAGAGGTGTCAGCCGACCAGCAGCTCCATCAACAATCCAATTACGTCTGCTTTTGTACGTCTGTTTAAGTATGGACTTGATCCGGTGTTCATTGAGGCTGACTTTAAGCCAACCCTGTTTCAACTCACGAAGTAAAGCTTTGTACTGCTTGCCAAGCACACGTCTTCTTTCCACACCATGATGCCCAGAGCGAATTTTCCCTGAAGCTGTTTTATGTTGTTTCAGTTTTTGTGGCTGCTTAGAAAGTAGACTTGCTTTTTTCCTTTTAATCTTCCATTTCATCTGACGTATCCTCTGGCTTAGGGCTCTACAGAAAAAGGACTGTAAGAAAAAAAATTAACATGGTACAATCACACTTATTAAGAATTCAATGATATTTCTCAAGCATAACTCAAAAATTAAATAAACATTAAAAAATTAAAAGTTTCCATCTAATTTTGATTTAAGCAAAACTACAAGTTCTACTCTTTTAGCTGTGAACAACTGCATGATAGTCTTGTTTAAAATTTTCAGCCTTAGAACCAGTGTCATAAAATGAGTGGCAAATAGACAAACAGACTGCATAATCATTGCTTCAACTATTCTCAAATATTGTAATTGATAAATTATTGACCTACAATGTGTTAGAACTACAGATATATTGTACTGTTATGATTTCCCTAGATGCCAATCATGCTATCACCAGCAGCACACCCAAAAAAACTTCTAATGGGGAGGTGGTTTTCACATGCTTGAGTGTAATGAAGAGATTTGGTAAACTTGAATCTGATTCTGGCAAACTGTCTTAGAAAACATATCATTTGAGCACTAAAGGGACAGGAAGAGATAAACCCAATAACAATCCTATAACATAATGACTGATACTACATTTATATTTTGATAAACAAACTAATAAATATCAAAAAGCATTGCAGTTAAATATCTAACTGAAAAAAAAAAAAAAATCTGTGGAGCAAAATACAATGAAGAAAAAGTCACTCATTTTGCAACCCTGGTAATGTCTGGTAACTATTTGAATCTGACACTGGAAATCTTGACTACCAGCTATCTCACTTACCCATGGTTCCTTTCCTTCCCGTTCAATTAATGGAAATTTCGTGTACATTTTTCTCCCTATTGCTTGGTATTCGCTGCTGTTCTGGATGTTAGGAAAGTTCTTCAGGTAGTAGCGGGCACTCTCACTGACAAACTCGCCCCACACAAAGCTGAGATTGTTCTCACTGATATGGTTGCTGACAAAGTCACTGAATTCTGGAAGTGGGGTGTTTTGATCTATTTTGTCAGTAGTTTGAATATCAGGAGCTGAAATGATAACAGAATTTTATTTAAAACTATGGTAGAGTCAAGAAAATTAAATTTTTGTCTGTAGGTTTTCTATTTTAATAGCTAGTCAGTGCTACATATTGTAGCACATATGATTGTTAAGTTATTCATGTTTAGATAATCTGTAAATATTAGCTTATATCATATTTTCCTTTGTTTTCAGAGTGGCAAAATAAATTTGTGCTCAAATACTAAATTATGTGTTTAAATATAAGTTTACAGTCCTTAGAAATACTAGCAGTAGCTTGTCAAATGGAAAAGAAACAATAAAACATAATGCAACATTTTACGTTTTAATTGAATTTTTTTTTGCTAAAATGCTTAAAGTTTGTTTTATCACACATTAATTACTGTATCCTGTCCTGGAATATTATCCACTATCAAAAATATACTCACTTTAAAAATTTCTGCCCCATGCAGCTTCCTAATGGAAAAGCACAACTGAAAATGTTTCAGCTTCTTTGTTTTTACATACCTTCTAGGTAGAGTAAAATCATATTAACAGAATAATAATGTTAACAGATTCAGTATGGAAGCTGAACTATTTTATTCATGAGAAAAGATTGCTACTGCAGAATTAATGTTCCCTTTACCAAAAAAAAGTGAAGGATCAGAATGGGGCACTGGTAAAACTAGATTTTCATATATTCTAGTGCAAAATATTTGAGTGGGCCCCAGCCTTGATGGGTTCCATATCCAAACTGAACCCTGGTGCATTACACTGCCTGCACTCCTGGTAATTTCACCCCTAGAACAGAGTAAGGACTCTGGACAGCTATTAGAGAAACAAGGGGGACTGATCAAGCTCATTCATAATCTTACAATTGATACAAGTCAGATCTAGGGAACAGAGTTGTTGGGTTGTTTTACCTCGGAGCAGCACTTTTTTGCACACCATGGGCTAAATGGCCATGTCACATGGACCCCGAAGGCTCAGAGAAGGTTGGGGGAGGGGACCCACTGGAACAGTTGTTGGGAGACAGATGGCAGCCTCCCGTCAAGGCCATCCAGCATTTCTTTAACGTGCACAAGGTATGGCTCTCCTACACATGGGGCCACGGCTTAATGTCCCATCTGACGGACGGCGGCCTTTCCAAGCCCATCAGTGTCCCCTACTGACCGTGGGCAGGGCGGGGAATTTTGCGGAGATAAATCTCAACGCTGACCCAGCTGGGACTCGAACCTGGGAACTACAGATTACGAGCCTGGCACGCTACCGACTGAGCCACCCCCGCCCCAGGGAACAGAGCATCCATGGTTTTGATAGATTTGGAAAGTGTGAATTGTATTATTCAGCGATACTCATCCAACCCAAAAAAGAATTTTTATCTAAAAACAAGTCTCTTAAAATATAAAAAGTACACTCTCCCCACCCTGGTGTAAGGTTCAATGCAAACTTCATGGCCTTCATATTTCAAAACCAAAATTTCAAATTAAATAACATATGCTACATTAATAACATGCAAAATACATTAATAACATGCACACATGCAAAATTAATAACATTGCTACATATTTCACTGCTTGAAATAATCACTTAAAATTTTACTATTTTCAATGTTTTCCACTGTTGAAGTTGCAATTATAGCTTTTGAAAGATTTGGAAGATTTGGAAAGTGCAAATCATAAAAAAATTTTCTCTTAAAACAAAAAAGTTGAATGTCTACAGATGGACAGACAAATGACAAAGTGAAATATTAGCTCAGCTTTTCTGAAAATGAGGTAAAAATATGCAAAACTTCTTTTTAATGCAAGTATCTGTTTTACAGATGCAAGAACAATCATTATAAATCTGTGTAACTATTTCTTTCGTTGTATACTATATTATTACTTTTAAGTTTGTCTTCTATATAACAAAAATATGTACTTTGAATTTTAAAAGTAAATATTTAACTGTAAAAAAAGGTGCATTTCTGATTTTTTTTACCATTGGTGCCATGGAGCTTGGATCCAGCACTGTAAAAATGTAATGATTATAAAATACTATTATATGAATGTTTCCTGTGTTTCAAGAAATTAACCTTCCTTAAGATTCTATACATAGTCCCCCACAGATGTGCATTCAGTTACAGATCTGTGTCTGGGTTATTTTTTGTTGTTATAACCTTGTTTCAGAAAAGTTAAATTTTAATTTAGGTAAATTTGCTATGCAAAACACATAGCAGAGAGAAACCAAGAAGCTATTCTTGGCTTCTCCAGGTTTTTTAACACAAGAACATGCCTACTAAAAGAAATTCTCTGACCACTGTCACAATTAGAGCTAACATTCAATGCACATCCATTACAACACAGCTATGCTCTCTAACCATTATTCCAGATAGGATTACTGTTCAGATATGATCTATCAGTACTAATAGTTTTGTCAGAAAAGAATGCCTACTACAAGGGAGCCTGTCACAAGATGTTGACTGTACAAGAATAGGAACTGTATTGCTCAAAGAAGTCAACTAGCATTAGGATGAGGAATGGTAGCATCACAGGTCTTATGTACATTGCACAGACATGATGCCATCAATAAGATGTATAAAGCACACCTGATTGTGTTACAATACCACAATCATGATAACCAGAGTTTAGTAAACTGCTTGATCTTATGCTAATAGATTACATCTTGGACATGATGGGACAGAAAACTGCTACATGTCCAAAGAACTTGAGACACCCCCCCCCCAAAAAAAAAAAAAAAAAAAATCCTAATGAATCCATTGCTACTGAATAGAAAAATGGAAACAGTTCTATGTTCTCTCAGTAGTAAATCACATTAAGAGCTCAAAATCTTCAATATGATTTCTACCAAAAAATGTGTCTAAAGAAAAATTAACGATCTCAATCAAATCTATTATTTAAATCTCATTTTAAATAACATTTGTTCAGTACTCAGAGTTATGAAAGCTGAAATATTTAACAGGCTACAAAAAATTTACCCAAAAAATTTAATTTAAACACTTTAAGAGATCAGAGATCTAGTGGAGTCAGTTATGATAACTGATCTCTTAACCTGTTTTAAAGTTAATTAAATTTTGGGGTCAATTTTTTTGTATCCTGTTAAATATTCCAGCATTCATAACTCTTTGAATACTGAACAAATATTGTTTAAAATTGAGATTTAGATAGATTTGATTGAGCACTTTATCTTTAGACATAATTTTCATTAAAAATCATATTAAAGGAGTTATTGAGCCTGAATATGATTTGTCATTGAGATAACATGGAACTGTTTCCATTTTTTTGTCCAGCACCTGTAGGTAATATAGAGAGCTATTCGATAGACAGAAGTGACTTTTGAGCTGTTTTAATGGGTGCTCACCTGAGCTCTCAGATTCTGTGGGTGTGGGGAGGGTTCAAAACATGGTGTTAGAAATAAAAGCAATCCACTGTCCATAAACTTTTTTTTTATTTTCAAAATAGTCTTATTTTCTGAATTAACTTTTATTCATTCATAAAAAATAACATTAACTGGCAAGTTAAAGACCATTGATAAAATATAGTTGCATTGGTTAGTGCAGAGCCCAAAATTTTTACCTGCATCAAATGCACCCCCCCCCCCCCCAACTCTCTCTCTCACTTTATCTAACACTTAAATCTGCTTCAGTCCATAAGATTATTTTAAACTTTTATTGATTTAATGCCAATCAATTCTTAATATCTTTTTTTTTTAACATGCAACTATTATGATGGCTAAATCCCACTGTTGTTTTGACTCCATATACAACTTGCCTCGTCTCACATGTTATATTCAACATTCCTCTTACTGTCTTCTCTTCCATTACAACATATGACAGTCACTATATATTAATTCATTTAAGCATGGTAAGTAGTGCATTTAAGGTTGCCTATTGCTACAAATGTGTTACGTTAAAAACCACAGCTTTAAACGAGATCATCTAACTTTCCTCATTCAATTTAAATTTAACTTGTTAATAGTGATGTATCTTCATTTCCTTTTATTATATAGGCATATTTATCTCCTCATCATGACAGGCTCCTATCATACCCTGTGGCAAACAGCTACTTGAGGGCTAATTTATTTACATTGTCTTTTATGACTGACTGTATACAGTTAGCAATGTATATGGGGATAGGTTAATAAAAAAATACTTACATTGATAAAAAGAATTCAGCTCTTCATCAGTACATTCACTCTGAAGGTACTGTCCATCTGAAATGGCATTTTGGAGAGCATCTTCATCATCATCATTACCATCCACAATTTCTATATCGTCACTAGCATCCACAATTTCTATCTCCATCTCATCATCTAACCCATCAGTGGTTATTCTTCTTATGCCATCATCATGTACAATCTCTATTTCATCATCTGCAGGGAGAGGCCATATTTCATTCGATTCCATGAGAAACAGTTGCTTATATGGTAGATTCAGAAGCATACTGTTCACACAGCCATCATGTCCTGTATGAGAGTTGATTGAGAGCCGAGCAACCACAGCCCCTAATGAATGGCAAAGAAGCAAATTACATTAAAAACTGATGAAATATTAATCTTTACAGGAATCTCTAAAAATACAATTATTTTGATATGCAGTTTAATACAAGTTATTATTTCTCTATTAACTTTTGAGAAAAAAAATGGAAACAGTGCTAATGAATATTTCAATTTTCCTAACTTTTAAATACCAAATGAACATTGTTGAGTACACAGATTTAGATAATTTCATTAAGACTTTTAAATTCAGTCACATTTTACCATAAAAAGCTTATTTTAGAAGCTATTTTTGAATTTAGCTTTCCATTTATATAACATACAAATTTTTAATAATTCAGCTGATCAGGATATATAAATTTTGAATTTAGTTCCAATGTTCTGTAAAACGAGAATATTCTGGGGTTCATGAAAGTTTCAGTGTGGTGCTCTCTAATTTTCTATGCCACTATCAAGCACATTATCTCTCTGATCATTTACAGTAGGACTTGTAATGTTTAAATTCATAAGTACCAGTTTAATCGACAGAATTTGGCATATAATATTGGAGGATCTAAATATTATGTCCAAGTATTAAGCACAAAGAGTTCCTACCTTTCGTTTAAGCTGTCATAACTTCAATAAAAGTCTGCAATTTGATAGAAAACAAGTCTTACAATCCATGTTTTTGACAGTTCAGATCTTCTCTTTGGTAAAGTTTTAAACAGGGCCTGACAGGTGGAACTGGGGAACTGGTCTCCCCAGTTCCACCAGTGAGACTGGTGGAACTGGGGAGAGCATGCCCCCCACCTTGAGAATGCAGAGAGAGGGAGAGTAAGACCAATACAGCCAACTAAATTGGAGGGGAAAAGTTTACTTAAGAAAATATTCCCAGAGTAGATATTATTATATGCACACGAAAAGGAAAAATTCGAATTGTTACTTTTTTCTTAATCAAAATACTTTATTCTTAATACATTAGACTCAGCACAGATTGGCAAAGGATTGCTAGACTGTGTAGCATCCTGGTCCTCATAGGCATAAGACTGGTTTCTTTTTCAATAATAATAATTCTTTTCATAGGTATTTCGCCAATATTATGCTGTTGAAGTATGATGATATCAATTGAGAACAGAGAGGTACTTCTGTACCCAATTAACATGATCATACTTCAACAGTGTAACCTTGCAATTCAAGTGCTGTGGATTAAAAATGTAAAAAATTCTTATTTTAAGGGCTTTTTCTTTTCAAAAACAATTTTTATTTTACAAAAGTTCCACAGAATTAGAAAAAAAAACTATTTTAAACTACATCAACAGAATAAGTATTGAAATTGTGCCAAAAAAAAAAAGAAATTAAGTGCTTATCACAGCTCAGGCTCCTCTGAAAAAAAAATGCAGTCAGCCCCTTTTGTGCCGTTTATATTATATATTTAGCAAAATATAAAAATCATAAAAGCATTAATTTGTCTAAGTTGTTATAGTTAATATCAAACTTGGATCTAGGAAAAAAGAGTGGGGGGGGGGGCAAGATACTGAATTTACATTTTAGTATAATATCTCCCACTACGTTTTAGATATCTTCAAAAATATTCTTCAAAAACGCATGAAACATATATGTTGAATAATAATTTTGCCTCTATTACCCTTACTATCATTCTCAAGGGGGAGGGGGAGTGCATGATCTCCCCAGATCAGGCCCTGGTTAAAATTACATGAAATAATGAAAGTTCATATTTTTTCTCACTGCAAAATATATTTTTACATTTTTGCAAATATTAATTTTTTTATTTAAACACAAAAAGAATAAAACATATTTACTACACCACAGTACATAAAGTATACAAATAGTACACATTTGAATTCAAACTCTTATCGCAAAACATTAAACATGTAATACAAGTCGTTTATATGTGAACTGTATATATCTACTAATGTTCGTTAAGCTTCAGCTATACTAGTATAGCTCAGTAAATAGAAATATCACTTCTTGATGTTATAACAGAATAGTTGAAGTTAGGTGCACACGATGGAGTCCTAGAAGAAAGTAGAACAGAGTTGAAGGGAAGACCTTGACCTTGCTGCTAGTTTACGATTGTTCGAGTTCTTTTGCTGGTTCTTCAAAAGTACAAATAATGCCTTCAGTAAATACCAAGAAAAACCTATCTATAATAATGCCATACAATTTACATTAGGGGCGTTCAATCATGTGGCAGACCAGTTTTCATAAGGGAAGCAACATATACCCCAGTTTACAATAACGAAGGCAACTTGCAGACTAGAACAATGTGTTACACTAATGAGTGGTGTAAAATTTTGAAATAACAGTTCAATATCGCTATTAGATATAAATATCATGAACAATGAGCAAAAATCTATATTTACAATGTGCTAATTGAATTCAGAGGCTTTCCTACAGTTTGTGACAAAAAAAAAATGCTAGACTAATCACGAGAAAATACTAGTACCCATTTGTAGTTGGTGCCATGAATCCTCCTGCACTTCTTTTGGAAAAGTTAACAACTAGGATAGAAGAAAAATAAGTATTTATAATACACAGATTTTTCAGCGATATATTTTTTTAAAAAAATCGACTAAAACCAAGTGGAAATATATACTGGAATGGCGTTCCAATTAATGCCCCCCCCCCCCCCCCCGCATATTGTTTTCTTAATCCTTGCATGGCTCTTCTACATTCAGAGGCCGGAAAAACCCGCTCCGAGAACCGGAGTTTGTACGTTCTTTATTTCCGTGATTAGCCTTTGTTGCTGGGAGGAACACTTGTAATCACCTGACTGTTAACCATTTACGAAGATCTTTGTACTGATGACAATGAGACCTGCATTGACTTTCAGTTCAGAAGAGAGTTCTCTTTAGATGAGTAATCTTGAACCACTAAATAGCAAAACACACAGATGCAGACTATACGTAAAGACACTCGTTTTTTCAATCAGATGTAAGTGAAATTCTTGATCACAAGTATAACAGTCTTGCCGCTGCGCAGCGGTGTGTACTGCGCCTGATTACGATATCGCTAGCAAAGCAATGGCGATGGTCTCGGGAAGAGAGTGGGAGCTCAAGCCTAAGGTGGGAGTCAGAGAGAGAACTATAGCCGTTCCAATAAGTTCCGTTTTCGATTTTTGAGAGCTGTTCATTGTGGCAAAGACGAGTCTGAACTAAAATCCAGGATGTGGCATTTTTGTTGATCGTCGCTTTTTCCGTATATCTTTTTTTGCATACACCCAAGTTTCTTTATACATTCAAATTCCTACCTATAACAGAACCAGATTTCGAACAATCAAGTAATTCAATTAATTAAAATATACATCGTGAAACTGACACTAAAATCTCCTGTCATAAAAATATATATTTCTTATCAGATTTGTTCTACAAAATACAAGTGATATCAATTAAAGGAAACTATATAGGTTCATCACCTATACAAACCATATGTAAAGAGTAGACTCCGGATATATTAACTGGCAATTGTTGAAAATAATATGACGTTTGATTTTCCCACTCAAACTACGTTGTAATACACGATTGAAATTATATTTCCATTTTGTCTTTTAACGCGAAAATTTTAAAACCGGTACAACTCTAACGCTTTTTAAAATCTTTCAGGACACTTGTAAATATGATCACTTTACCATACACCGCCGGGGAGACAACATATAGATACATTTTCCTATAATTGCCAAAAAAACATTCTTCCATTGTACTGTAGATATATGGACTTTTTTTTGTCATTCCAAATAGTTTATTTCTTTGTTGCTCCAAGGACATTTTTTTTCACTCCCCCAAGAGAATTAAGCATTTTAGCCACTCGTGTAGTTTTTTTGTTTTGTTCCTCTAAGGGCCGTTTAGTCGTGCCCCGTGTGCAGGAGAGCCATACCTGTGCACATTAAAGAACATGCTGGATGGCCTTGACAGGTTCCTGTCTCCTAACGGTTGCCCAATGGGCGCTTTCCCCTGCCTTCTATGAGCCCTTGAAATCTTCGCATAACCTACAACTTAAGCCTTCACAATATGAGAATCATTTTTACCCTATGAGGGAATTATACGTGCATTCGTATCACAAAATTGACTCAAAATTCCGACACTTGGCAGCAGAGATAATTTCGAAATACTGTAAATGATGGACTGTGCATTTTTTTTTCTCAAGTCTCAGTTCTCAAAAGTTTCCAAATTTTGCGATATGGGTTTTGTTTGCTCCACATCTCACAGATTAAGCTAAAACAATATAACTCAATTGCATTCAATTTTGATGTTTATACCATAGATTCTGTCCTATGTTTCAGAGGTTTGCAGCTGAATTGTCTCTGACGAGTTATTCGGTGGGCTGTAGTCAGTATCGTAACTAGCCATTCTTGCCCCTGTGCAAGATTTTCTTTCTGTGCCCCGACATTTCCACAGAAATGGGGCAACGAATCAGACATCAAACCATTTTAATATTGTAAATTACAAAAAAAAAACGCTCGAATATTTTTTTCATTTAATTTCAATATATGTATGTGTTCACATTTATGAGCAAGCACACATTATGCAGCGTTCCGTAACCGTTAATCCCTACAATTTTGGTAGGGGAGAAAAATACTTTTTCTTTTTAATTTTCGTCTCTTATATTTCGCCCTGTGTTTGCAATAACTATGTTATCAAAATTATTTAATTTTCAAAAATATCGTTTCACATTTGTGTTGAATTCTGGCCCCTGTGACTGTGCAGCTGCCTACTTTCGGCACTGATTTTAGTATAAAAACTCACGATTTCGGAATCTTCAATGGGGTAAGCAAGCCAGGCTAGAGTCACGACTAGGGTTGCCAGACGGTCCGAAAAAATACTTTCAAAGCAACTGTGAATGGCTATTTATTGTAATAATTATTAAATAATTGAAAGTTTTTTTTAAACTTAAATTTTTTGATTACTGTTTACCTTTACTATGACTGTAATATCCTCACCACAAGCTATTCCTAACAAACAATCTTATTTCACCATATATGGAAATGTTTTACATTTACTTCAGTGGTGAATTAAATGCACTTTTTAGTCTGCTACTCTGTTACTAAACTTTTGGATTTCTGGTAGATCATTATCAATTTGGAAATCGTAATAATTTTCTGTGGCATCACCATAAATCACTTCAAATGTTTTGACAATTTGAATAACAGTAACTGACAACTTTAAGAACCATTTGAATCATTAAATCCGACTTACGCAATATTCTGAACTATTTTGAACGTAGGAATATTCAAAAATTTCAAATTTATTCATTATGCAATTATTATTTACTTATCTCTAAAACATAAATGGAATATTTCATTCACAATTTTTTTTGTTCCGCATGAGCATTTGGAAAATTTGGCAGCCTTACTCACGATTGTGTTGGGGTTGAAATATTCTCTATAATATGCAGTGAGAAAGGGAACATCAATGGTTTGGAAAGGCCGCTATCCATAGAATGGAACTTTAAGCCCTGGGCCATATGAAGGAGAGACATACCGCATACATCCATAGTAAATACACAGATTACTTGTAGATATATAATTCAAGAATTATCATTGACGCGAATTTTTTTCAGATGAATAATTGTTGAATACCGTATACATGTTAAAGAAAACACGCTGGAAGACCTTGGCAGGGGGCTCTTTAATAGCTGCCCAGTGGACCCCATTTTCAGACATCCTAGTATGTTCTTGGGACCTGGTGATTAACCTGTTATGTGCAAAAACTGTAGCTCACAGGTAAAAACAATCCAATCCATTTCACGAGTTGTGGAAAATCGCTATACTCCACTACACTGATCAAACACACGAACATGGAATGTCCAATAGCTTTTTGAGAAATGACCGCACATTTCTAAATTTAAATGTTTTGTTATTTTCCCAACTTAGTCTTTCACGTGTTTCAAACCGTTTCAATTATTTTCTGGTAATAATATGGAGTCAAATGCAGTAGTTGTCTTGCTGTAGCTAAAAAATTATTTAAAACATATTTTGTCGCAATCTGCTTTCACAACTTTTGTTTTTCAAACAAAGTGATGCCTTTAACCTGTCATCAATGAGCAAAATATTCCTTTTTCCTGTTATTTACGATATACGTATATTAATTCTCAACTCTCACGTTACTTTGGCCCAATTATATCGCGTTATTCAATATCCCGGGATTCTCATTGGACGTTTCACGTCAGAAAGGTTCAATACATTCCAAGAAAACACTAACCTGGGATATCGCATTTTACCTCCGAATATACCCGGCAAATTTGAAGTAAATCATTTCGCCCTTCATATATCTCTTTTCGTTCAGTTACAGCAGTGTCTCGCAAACTTTTTTACTCTGCGGCACACTGAATCAAATTTTTTTTTTCCGCGGCACACTGAATCTAATTTTTTTCCCGCGGCACACCTAAAAAAGAATTTTTGATGGTTACGTAAAAACAGGAAAATTGAAGTTTCGTTAAATGCATTTTATTTAAAATTTAGATATGAACATATTTCAATGGGATGTATGAGCTTGCTTCTACGAACAAATTTGCATTATTCTTGGCTCAAAAGCTTGATAAATACTTACAAGATCCCAGTTGATAAAATCTGAAAGATTTTTATTAAAGCACGTCGATAACACAAGTCAAGTCAAAATGAAATCTTTGGAATATCTAGTGTCAATTTGAAAATCTCTCGCGGCACACTTGGAATCTCTCGCGGCACACTACTGTGCCCCGGCACACAGTTTGCGAGACACTGAGTTACAGCAACCATGCCTTTGCGATTGAAAATTTTCTCTTTTTTATTAGTCGGTATAGTCAGACCGGGATCAAGGAAAACAAAATGTGGGAGTGGCAAGTGATTCCATCAATGAACAAGTGAATTCATGAAAAAATTAAAGGATGGTGAGTAAGAGCCTGGATTGGTATTCCAGTATAACATTTTTACCTCCGTTTCATAGGTCTAAAACTTTCTTGAAAAATGCGTGAAATATACAAAGTTTAATCATTTTTTGCCTCCGTTACACCTATTAGCATTTTCAAAGGGGGTCATGAATTCCTTTGTGTCCCCCCTTCCCCCCAACCTCTCCTGCTGAGATCCGGCCATGCGTATAATGTTGACCCCCAAAAAAATCAAAATTTAGTTTATCGACATTAAAACTTTGCTCAACTTCGGCAGCTCATTTTTGAAAAAGAATCCGGGAATTATTTTATCTTAGGGTCTTAGCAGAGCGAATTTGTGAAGCATTTGCGCATGCTCGATGGGCATTTTTTTTTGTATCCGTCGTCACAGTTTCGTTACTGAGTATGCATATAATTTGTGCAGTGGGGATATTTGTTTTTTTTAAGGATGGTTAGTTGTGTGGATTAACGGATCTACTTACAGAACGTCGAGAAAAATAAAAGGAAGGACATTCCATAATTTTATATTTGTTTGATACGCTTGCAATTATTTGTCCAAATTTTCGAATATCTAAAAAATTAATTTCGGAATGTTAAATGCGATTTTCAGTGTTGTTAAAATAACAACTATCATCACACTATGGGAAATGATCGCATAGTGTTTGCATTTAACATCGGGCTGCATTCATTAAACGAAGCTTATTTTAGTACAATTTCGGTATCATCGTAAAAAATATAGATTAGTATTCGTCAAAATACGGTGATGAAGCGGCAAGTTACGATCAAGTGTTAATACCGTGATCCTCGCACTGCACGGAAAGAAATGGATACTAACCAGGCTCAACTCAAGGAGGCAGTGTATAAGAAGTGTATATAAAGTAGGAACAGTAGTATACATTTCATTCAATTTAACAATTTTTTTCCATTATATATTTAAGAAGAGAATTTATTCGAGTTTTAAATTCAATGAGTAAATAAATTACTGAGATTAATTTATTTAAGTCTAATACGCAAGGGTACCTAAAGATACGTGGTAACTAAGAATGGCATTTTTTGGTTCCTGTCGATTCGGTGACCTACGATACTTTATCAGTAGAAATTCGGCATGGGAATTGATGGGTAATGCCGAACAACTGGACAAGGCAGGGGCAGATGGCGAAGGTAGCCCAGGGAGCCAGTGGCAGAGGGGTGCCGCAGAGGTTTAATCAAATAATAGGCACAGTACATTTTGCTTTTCATTTACTAGACTTCACAGTAATAATTCAAGATGTATAGTACTCATACTGTAAATATAAAATAATATAAATATTAAATAATTTTTATCACTATATCCATAACTTAAGTCTTTTTTAATTTAAATGATTATATATTGTCTTCTAATTATTTATGATTCACACTTTTAGCTCGTTTTCAGAAAAAATGAGCTAATATTTTCACTTTGTCACCTGTCTGTCCATTAGTTCGAACATTTTTGTTTTTAGAGATAAAATTTTTTTGGGTTGGATAGGTGTTGAAGATATGTTACGATTCACAATTTCGGAATCTTTCTATAGCTATAATTGCAAAATTTCAAACTAATATTGAAAGCGATGTAATTACGTTAGAAAATTTCGTTGCGAAATGTGACAATGATATTCAGCTTTATCCCCAGAGGGCTTGGGAAAAGGTAATTTTTTGTTTTCAGCAAAAATTTTTTTTTGGATTGGATAGGTATCGATAACTATTATAATATACACTTTTCGAATCTCCCAAAAGCTTTAATTGCGCCCTCTGACCTTGGAAAATTTCAACGAATATTGCAAACGATCTATGTGGGATAGAAATATATTTTAATGGTGGAGTGTGATTATCAAGGAGTTTGCATTAGCAACAATTTATCTCTTCATTCCCCAGAGTGAGTGGGAAAACAAAACTTTGTGTTTTGAGGGATTAATGAAAATTTTTTTTAGGGTTCAATAGGTACTAATGAAATATGATGATCGATAGTTTTTCAATCCTCTAAATGGCTTTGATTTAGCCCCCCCCCCCCCCCCCCCCCGAAGTTTTTCTTGCTATGCAGCGCACGAGGCACCCAAGAAACACTACAACCATACTGAGACACAACAGGATGATTTATTCTTGAAATTAACCGCGCTTGATTAAAAGCCGATCTGTAAGTCAGTTAAGTGTTTTTACCAATACTTTGTGCACTTTGTAGAGCGTATATAAATTTTTGCAATTTATTAAAATCACATTGCAGCTTTGAAAATAAAATTTGAATACAAGAACATTCTTTTAGAATTTCCATCTTTTAGCTGACGCAGTTTTGGTTTGTAAGATGGTCATACAACCACATTAAGAATAGTTAACCAAAAATTTGAATTAAAAAAAATTGAAACTAAATTCTCAAGAACGTTAACCATGGCTGCTATTTCAAATCTATACATGCATACACTATATTGCCAAAAGTGTTCGCACTTCCATGTTATTTGAATATCAAGCCACATTGTGAGCTCGTTTCAGTTTCTTCGAAAATAAGTTTTTGTGAAAAAATGTCACTTGAAATAAACTGAAAATCTCATTAAAAAATACCTCCTCAAGCAGCTCTGCTTGCCACAGAGAACTAACAGGAGCCTGTTAGTTTATACGCCACAGTAGGTCTGTGTGGAAGGCGAGACCTCAGCAGAAAAACACAAATATCCATGCCTTACAATCTCTCTAAATATTGATTTTTCATCAATATTAGCTTAATATTTAGAGTTATTGTCGCTGGGACATTTAACAGCAGACGCTGCTAATAACAAAAATAGCTGGCGAACGTCGTTTGTTAAACGTAATATTTAGGAGTTTTGTGTAATAATTCTTATTACCAGTGGCGGATTACTCAATAGTCGCTTGCCTAGGTGCTCGACACTCACAGGAAGCCTGAAAACTTTTTTTCCGAACATTTTATTAAGAAAATTATTTAACCATCAGTATAATCTACTCTTTACATACACATTTCATGTTTTTACCTAATACCAAACATAGTGATTTTTGTTAAATACACTAAAATGGACAAATATTATTTTGGTTTATAATTAAGTTATTGGTTATTTTTCAGTGTGTGCAAATTTGTAAATACATTTTAAATTTTCTATTTATTCATTTTTGTAATTCGGTTTATTTAACCTGTTGTATAATTTTTTTTTCCATTCGTAAGTTGAATTTTTTTTGTAGACGAGTATCCCCCTCCCCTTCTGAGAGCTGGGGGCCTCTTAAATATCTGTGCATAGGGCCACAGACAGGAGCGTAGCAAATAGACTATGATTGAGGGGGGGGGGGGGAGAACGAAAATTATCCAATTCGGGGATCATATTTTGGCCGAGTAAATAAGTATTTCACATTGTGTCTGTGTCAGCAACGTTCCCAGGATTTCGCTCCGGTCTTGGTACTCTTCAAGATCTTGCCAAAAATTTACAAAACCCTATTTTTACATCTCCTGAATTTTGTCAACTCTCCTTAATTTACCAAAACAATCCTAATTTTCACAACTCACTTGTATTTTGCGAACTGCCCTACATCTTACTAAGTTGCCTCGATTTTGCCAACTCGCTTACTTTTACAAAAAAAATCGCAATTTTTACATCTCACCTGAATTTTGCCAACTCCCCATGATTTCGTAGTTGTCTAGATTTCGAATTCTCCTTAATTTTACCAAAACAATCCCAATTTTCACAATTCACTTAGATTTTATCATCACTTCGCATTTTGCCAACTCAGATTTACTTTTTTTTGGAGGGGGGTCTCCCCCTTCCCCCATAGTTACGCCCTTGGCCACAGATAACTCACCACTGCTTGTGGCACAGCCAGAAAATGTTATTGGGGAGGGATTTCAATCATTTTTTGGGGGGAATGCATGATATTTAAGCTCTCAACTGGGAAAGTTATAATACTTCTATCCCTCTTACCCCCCCCCCCCCCCGTCCCCAGGTTGGGTTGGGTTGTTTTACCTCTGAGCGGCACTTTTTTGCACACCATGGGCTAAATGGCCAGGTCACATGGACCCCGAAGGCTCAGAGAAGGTTGGGGAAGGGGATCCACTGGAACAGCTGTTGGGAGACAGATGGTAGCCTCCCGTCAAGGCCATCCAGCGTGTTCTTTAACGTGCACAGGGTATGGCTCTCCCGCACACGGGGCCACGTCTTAACGTCCCATCCGACGGACGGCTGCCTTTCCAAGCCCATCGGTGTCCCCTACTGACCGTGGGCAGGGCGGAGAATTTTGCGGAGATAAATCTCAACGCTGACCCAGCTGGGACTCGAACCTGGGAACTACAGATTACGAGCCTGGCGCGCTACCGACTGAGCCACCCCGCCCCCAGGGCCAACTCTCCTATATGTACCTAAAAAGTTAGGAATGCTGACTGATATCACTTAATTCACACTAACCTCAGAAGACGGCAGCAATTTTTTTTTTGAATTGCCAAATCATGTTTCGCACCCTATCTTCTTTGAAGATACACTTTTCTCCCCCCTCCCCAAACAAGGCCTCAATATGTTACGTAGCAGGTATCCCGTGGATTAAAGAATTATTTTGAATAACGCGAACAGCCATAATCATTGTTGCGTAGCAAAGATGAGTATATAGCTTCACCAATGAAAGACGTTGTCATTCTTCATTTAAAGAGCTTACCAATGGTGCGTGGTCAAGGTGAGTCTATGAAATGGACATATGCAGGGCCAATAAAAAAAATATCGAGGCACATACCCAAAATCAATAGCTGGTGTTTAAATACAAATTATCTGAGTCACAATGACATGAGGAGTTTGAATATTTTCTAACGCAGTCTCTGAAAATTAGAAACTCAAGTATGCCTAAACTCTTAACCTTTGGCCTTAAATTATTCCCCCTTTTCTTTAGAACTTTCTGGGTATGCCGCTGTCACTCACCATCCTTATTGCATATTATGATAAATTTGCTAATGAAACATGTAAACATGCAATAACATTCTACACAAAATTTTTTGTCTTTCATGGATCACTTTCTGTAACCCCAGATTATACATATATACGCTCTGGTCTCACCAACCACAAATCAAGAACTACTGTATATACACTTTTTGACAATGAAATTGCATTTTCCGAAGGAATAGAAGGATCTGTATGCAAATTAGCATGTGAGTATAGGGTAGTGATATATGCAAATGATCATTTCCATGACATAGAAAATATTGAAGATGTAGAAGATATCAGGACGATCCTTTCACCAACCATATTACAGTTGGACACATGTAAGCATGGTCAGATTATATGGCAAGCAGCTGCTTGAAGGTGTATTTTTTATGAAGTCGAATGGTCTATCCACTGTATTGCTGAACATGTGGGCCACATTGCAAAACACAGTTGGATGCTGTTTTAACCATTTGTCTCAAGGACTTGGAGCATTTCTGGTGCTAAACAAAACTCCTCATTCTGCCCTATCACTAGGGGGACACTGATGGGCTTGGAAAGGCCACCACCCGTTAGATGGGATATTAAAACATAGTCCTGTGTGTGAGCATCACACACATAGTGGAAGTTAAAGTACATACTGGATGGCCTTGATGGGAAGCTACCATCAGTCTCCCAACAGCTGTCCAGTGGGTGCACTCTCCCCAACCTTCTGCAAGCCCTGGGAGTCCTTGACCTGGCCATTCAGCCCATTGTGTGCAAAGAAGTGCCACTCAGAAGTAAAACTTCTGTTTGTTGCAATTTCAATGCCATAGTGTATTCATAAGTGGTAGTGAAGAAGCCAGGATCTAGGGGGGGGGGGATTAAGGGTTGGGGGGGTGTCTGGACTTAACTGTGAAAAAGTAAAAGAGGGAGCAAAGGGGCTGGATCACTGTTCCAGTATAAATTTTTTTTATCCATTTCAATGGTATTTAAAAATTTCTTTCTTCCCCATATGCCCCTTCTAGATTCAGGGCTGTGCAAGTTATGAAATTGCATAGTTACTTTCGAAGATTGGGATGGCCAACCTTTTTCTGCAACATCCCACATATCATGTTGGAAAGGCATCACTCGCTACTCGGTGCGAATAAAATTTGGAAGAACCAAAAAAGGGAGCAACACTTTTTTGCACATAATTAAATGGGCAAGTCACAAGGGCTCAGAGAAGGTTGGGGAAAGGGACCCATTGGGCAGTTGTTAGGAGATAGATGGAAGTCGCCCATCAAGTGTAATCCTTAATGTGCACAGGGTGTGGGTCTCCTGCACAAGAGGCAACAGATTTATGTCCCATCCAACAGATGATGGCCTTTCAAGCTCATTGGTATTCCCTTTCTGACCGAGGGAATGGTGGTTCAGTGGCAATAAATCTTGACGATGGCACAGATGGGACTCAAATATGAGAACTATAGATTACAAGCCTGGCATGTCACTGACTGAGCCAACCCCCTTGATGATTGATAGACCCTTGACTTATGATCTGTGAAAACCATAGGAACATTAAATGTGCAATTTTTATAACCTTGCTTGGAGTAGCCATAATTAAATACTTGTATATCGGTGGCAAAGATATTTTATCTTCCACCTTTATACCTAGGTTGAATAAAGTGATAATAACGTAATGGATCCCAAACAGTATCAAGCCAGTTATGCTACCATCTATAATCATGCAGATGCCTTTTGTATAAATTATTCCATCTGGATTGGATAACTATGAGGAGTTTAACAAGTATTTATACTAAATTCTGGTAAACAGATTATGACACATAGATTTAGAAGTTTTTCATTAAATAATTAGCTATTTCAATGACATCGTTTATTTTTTACAGTACTCATGTTCAACACAGTCATTCTTGGGCCAAGCACAACTTTCCTTAATATTTATAAAATCACATGCAATTCATTATTAATAACCTTTAAATTGCAAAATAAGCACATGATTAACTTTAGCAGGTATTCATATTGCTAAATTATTGACTTTTGCCCACCCTGCAGAGGACTATCTTTTTATATTACAATTCATAAATGTTCTATTTAAGCAAATTGTGACCTGCAAGTGACAAAATTAGAAAAAAACCGCTATACCTAATAATGTTTTATTATTTGCATAAATGTTTGTGAAAAACTTTGCTACATAATTGCGTACCAGTTAACAGAATAATCATTTCATGTGCATGAACTAATACATTCCTGCTACAAGATATACAATGTTAACATTGTTTTATTCCTTTGTTTACATACAAATACCAGGGAGGGTACAGTGCATTACACTACAGACTCAAATTATCCATCCATATTAAGAAAGTCTTCTTGACTGGTGGAATTACACTGTAATTCTGATGGTAAAATAGCAGATACTTGCAACCTCTCTGGGTTTTTAACATGCACCAGAAACTTATGTCTTTTGAGGCAATCCTTGCGTGTGAATATACGGCTACATAGGTCACATTCAAATTGTTCTCTATCTATAAAGTGACGTTGCATATGTCGTTTCAAAGTCCGTTTATCAAAGAATGATTGACGACAATATATGCATATTTCCCAAGTTGCTGTTGATGATGGTGAAACAGCTAGGGGATACTTCCGAGGACGACCTCTTTTTCTCTTCAAAGGAGCAAAAATGTTGAAACCTAAATAAAGATCAATCACTTATTAAAATTGCATAAAAATGTATTATTGTGCAAAACATGTACTTAGAACATAATTCCATAGTAAGTACATCAACTAAAAACCTATGATGCAATGCATATGAATTTCAAGGTTAATTTGTTGAACCAATTTTGCTGAGCTGTATTTTGAAGTCTAAAAACTTTTAACATGCAAATAGTTTGAAGGATAAGCTTTAAATTTTTATTGCTGAATGACAGAGAATTTAAAGTTATTTTTAATTAATTTCTGAGCAAGAAGGTCCTTTTGTGTAATTTATATATATTAAGAGAAAGTCTACTCTTAACATTTGTGTTCATTATCAACTGATATGCTTTCTGTAGTGTCAAATGAAGTACACTTACATTTTCAATGGATTGAAAAAATGTATTTGGTGACAAGTTTAAAGCAATCGAAGAAAAATTTCTTGAACCAATTACTAAATTGTGTTTGTACAACTTCAAAGTTAGTACAGTATCCAGTAATTGAAAGAAAAAAAATTATTAGTATCTAGATTAACAGGAAGCATGTAGTCCATAAGGAACTGTGTAAGTTTATAACTCATTGAATTTCATTCTTTTTAAAGTTTTTAATAGGAATAATTTAGCTACAAGTATACACAAATGAATATGGTGCTCAAAAATTGTAAAAACTATAACTCCATAAGAAAAATTGACTTTTGTTTTTAAATAATGAATTACACTAGTAAGTTATACACTTAAAAATGATCTTACAAAAGCAAACTTCAGCTACAATTGGTACAACAAATTAGATTAAAACTAGGGCTACTGTACATAAAACAACAGTGCATTCAAGTATCTTGTAAGAAACAAAGAATAACAAGTAGCATATGTTTTGAAAGCACTGCAGTTAAAGCAACTGTTTTGAATAAGCAAAAATGTAATAAATTCAATATATCACATATATACCAATTTATAATTATTATAAAGACAAATTTCACAAGCCAAATGACTGCAAGAAAGTTGGCTGTTTTGGGTTTTTATGGTGCATCAGAATATAAGAAAGTCGCAGGTTTTTTTTCCATATAAGATTATCTTCTAACTCTTCTTAGACATGCAGAAAATCAGTCTTTAACAATAGGCTCAGGAACAAATCACACTATGTCTCAGATCAATTCATAAACAAGTACAAATGCTACTTCTTTGTAGTGTTTGTTGGTGCTGAAAAACTGATGACACTTGATGCACATATTAGAAAATTTATTCAGACACTTGATGTCTTATCTTTGGTCTCCTGTTCTTCCTTTCAGTGATGGAAAAGGACTTTTTCTGCAGAGAAATGGAAAAAGAATATGCATTTCAAACACTAAAATGTCAAGAAAAAATATTTTTAATAACAAAATTATTTTAAATTGCAACATTTTCTTTACTTTCTCTTGCGATTATGTTATTAAAAAAATGACAGTGAAGTTAATGTTGTCACATGCATGGTGATGACAAGACTTCAATTATGATTTGTTCTAGATATCATATCCTTTAAATATTTTAAAATATGTCATTTTTAAGGTGAAACAGAAAATAAGTAAACACAATGATTAAGATTTTCACATTGAATTTTACTTAACAAAGCATTTTCCAAATTACCAGTTTAGCCCTGAAAGCTTTCCCAATTGTACAATGCAGTTCTATGTGGCAACACAGTTGCCCACTTCCTGGGTAGATGGCACCACTGTGCAAATCAAATAAATAAAAAATCCAGAAACTTTATATGTTACACCTGCTGCAAAAAAGCATTAGCTGATGATGGTGTAGTGGTTAGCATTGCTGGCATATATCCAGGAGACGTGAGTTCAAATCCCACTAACAGCAAAACCAATTTTTTTCAGCTTATTAATTTCACAAGTTCTATGTCTACAGGACACATCCTGTGATTCTTTACTGCTATAGCAGTATATGTTTCTTACACTTTTTTTCCCCCAGTTATACATAAATTTGAGCCATTCCTGAAAATTCCCTATACTTTTAATTTATTACAGTTATATGTAAATATATATATTCACATTTATATGTTATGGCTTACTGAAAAAAAGTTTCTTCATGCTTATATATATTACATTTCATGATATAGAATTAAAAAATATACATAATTTGTTCAACAAGTTTATGTTTATTTTTGTACTTGAATCATCTGAAAAAGTCCATTTTATACTTTTGGCTGTATTTTTCAGCTTCAAAGCTTTCAGTATATAGTGCAAGTTCAAAAAATTAATGTTAGGACTGCCTCTCAGAGGACACCCAATGGGTTAAACGCTTTGATTACATCTGGTCTGGCCAGGGGAAGTTTAGTCACACTGACCAGCACAGGTGCTAAGTTTATACCCTGCCCGTCCACACCTGCAACTGGACACTGGAATCGCCCTTCATGACGTGAAAAGAAGCTCTAAACAGCCATAACGTCACCACACAGTATCACTTCACTGAAGACAGAGTGCTGTCCTTGCTCCAAAAAGCTTCTGAACTTTCTGCTAAAAACTCTTAACATGCAAATAGTTTGAAGGATAAACTTTAAAATTTTATTGCTCAACGATATAGAATTTTAAGTTATTTTTAATCTTTCACTTGTATGCAATCTATGTATGTTAGTTATTGCAGGATAAAGTTTCAATGGTTTTCTACTTAAAATGTTACAAATTATCATGAACACAAAACATTGTAAAATAACCTGACACTTTAAGGGTTGTTTCAATTACTGGAATAAGTATAAAATTCCCTAAATGCTAAAGAATAAACTTTAAAACCCAAAAAATAGTTCTATTCAGGATTCAATTTTCAAGAAAATTGGGACCATGCTTATTGAATGTTTAGTTTTTTTTAATTTTTCCTACAAGCTTTTTCAAGCTTGTAGGAACTACAGTGGAAATACAAGCTTGAAAAAGTTTGTATTTCCACTGCAGTTTCTTACATATAAAAATCACACCATTTGCAAAAAGATAACAAAAAATCAGCATAATATTCAAAAATCAAAGAGACTGGAAAATGCCTTGTTTCATTTTCCAATCTGTTCCTTTAATTTTTGAATATTATGATAATTAATTAGAAGAACCATTAAATTTATGATTTTTTTTAAAGGTTGGTGTTTTTGAAATTTTTAATGTTCTAGTACCTGGGAGGGTGACCACATGGGAACACCGTGTGCAGTTGGCAAAAAAATCTGCTGTGGACCCACCATCCTCACAGATCCCTCTACTATGGCATATTAAACTGACAGGCTCCTGTCAGACCTCTGTGGCAAGCAGCTGCTTGAGAAGGTATTTATTTTTATTTAAACATAGATGACAATCACAGCATTGAACACATTTGAAACCTTATTTACACTCAAGAATAACATACTAAAATTTCAACAATATCTAATATCACTTATATGGTCCTATATATCTAGAAATGGATCAGGCTTGAGGTCTAGTGCAGCTGAACATGCTAAGCCATTTGACCACTGAGTAAAACATCAGTTCATTATACAAGTAAATAGTAGTGTTGCAGAAGTAAATTGACTGAGATGTTATAAGGTACATATTACCTTCTAGTGGTAAATATGCTTCACCTGTACATTGCTATGCTTGACTGCTTAAAATGTATTCTTAATTATTTTACAAATTCATAGCGGTACTTACGTATTAACGCCACCGCTGGCGTTAATACGTAAGTACCCAAATCTATTACAAAATAATGTTACATTAATGTTCATTTTTACTGCTGAACTGAAATTTGAGATATCTACTGTATATATATGTTACCGCTATAGCTCGAAAGCCGTTAATGTGCACATTACCTAGCTAATCTGCAGATTAACTGATTTGCTCCGTTAAAGTGCGGAATCAAAAGTTTTCTGCATTTTACCTAGGTAATGTGCACATTAACGGCTTCCGTATTGTTAAAGTTCAAAAGTAAAAAAAAAAAGACTATTTCTAGTGTCCGAGAGTAGAGTTGAAACCAGGTCATCCCTCTGTCAACATGAATCAGTCGTCCGAATTATAAAAAACGCCCCCAAAATGAGCAGGCCAAGTGAGAACGAATCACTTTACTGATTCGTTCTCACTTGGCCTCCGCTCATCCGGGGCGTTTTTTATAATGCGGACGAGTGAATCACATGACACGAAGATTCATATTCAAGAGATTCACCACTTTACGGATTCGTTCTTACTTGGCCTTCGCACATTAGGGCAATTCCAAATGCCATTTTAGTAATCCCTGTTGTAACAAATGATTTTATTGCGTCTATATAAATAACATTTTGTATGCTGTATAATTCAGTCAGATTGTTTATTTTACACTTTAATTGTCTATCATTAGTTATTTCATAGAATACGTAGTTATTTCATAGAATAACTAGTTAAAGTGTGGAATTATTAATTTATTACACGCTGCGGTGGCGTTAATACGTAAGTACCTTCATAGCTTGTCACTCGAAAATAAATTTAAGAACTTATCAATATAAAGATTGAAATGAAGAAGGTAAAAAAGAGTTCAAAGAATTATTCAGTGCACTTTATCAATGAGTTTTTGATTTAGATATATAAACGTATTTAAAATACATGCAAATAGAAAAAAAAAATGATGAAGGGTGTTCATAAAGTTATGGAAACTTTTTTAATTTGAGCTAGTCACAAAATAATAGAACCTAAAAAGGAAAAATTGCTGTATGTGAGGAAACATCTGACGAGTAAAGATATATTTTTCTTTCACCATTTAAATAACATTTATTGTAACAGGTAATTTTAAAACAATGTTCCTGATACTTTTCAAATACATAAACTTACAAACAAAAGATACACAAAGCAAGCTGATATAAACTAGTAAAAACAAAAACTTCACAAAAAAAAATGGTATATAGTAAATTGCTGACTTTTTACCTTTGGCTACATATTTATATAATACAATGTATTTATTCAATTTTCTATTTAAAAAGTTGCGAAGCTCATGTCTAGATCATGTGACTTATTTAGAAATGTTTCCAAAAATATGTGAATAATTATTTTCTAAGGTTGAATATGATTACCATTCTAGCATTAAAAAACGAGGTGTACAAATGAACACTGCAAAAGGCAAAAATTTCAAGTTGAACACATAGTGGCTAATTCGGTAATAAATTATCACAGGAAAACATCCGTAGACAAGAAACACTTGAAAAAAAATTGGTTGTCCTGAAGGGGATTTGAACTGCCATGCTTCTGGGAGATATGGGTTCGAATCCCAATCAGGAACAATAAATTTTTTTCAACTAATTATTTCTAGTGGCTAAAGACTACAAATGAAATGGTAAGAATTACAACATATTTCTTCATTCCTCAACTTCTAGCAATATCTAATGGGTGAAATAGCTATTAAATATTTCTTGTTGCCATTAGCTAAAAAATTGTGACATTTTTCAGGTATTATTATAAAACTTGAATATACATGTTCACCAAGTCAAGGAAATATGCTATTTATCAAACTATTTAATGTCCTACAGAAATACATAAAAAAAACCCTTTAATTTGTCAATCTAAATTTCGTAATTTCTCATGGAAAATTAAATTTTTGATGCCTTGCCTGGGTTACATGAAATATTTCACAAGATTTTAAAAAATTCACCTCCTGCACTAAACACACATACACACACAAAAAAAAAGGTGAGAACACACACATATTGGGTAATAATTAAATGTTGCAAATTTAACAATTGTAAATTAAATGATTTTGGGTTCGAGCCCTGGGTAAGGCATGGTTGTGTGTGTTGTTTTTCTGCTGAGGTCTTGCCATCCTCTCAGACCTGCTACTCTGGCATATAAACTGACAGGCTCCTGTCAGGCCTCTGTGGCAAGCAGCTGCTTGAGGGGGTATTTATTTATTTATTTTTTATTCTTCTTGATCCAGGTAAAAATTGTAGTAAAAAGTAATTTGGGTAAAATTTTTAATCTGAAGTGTTGCAAAGTTGGTAACATTATAATCAGTCAAAATATCATGATAATCTCGGGATTCCCTTTCCAATAAGAAAAAACAAGCACATTTGTGCGAGTTGTTGAAGCCTTTTTTCATAATGGACAACATGTTAATTATTCACCCTAGCACTCGTATAATAAACCTTTATGTACTGTCAAATGTCTGAAGAGAGATGGTGATAGAAATGAATGATTAAAAAAAAAAAAAGAAAAAAAATATCCACCAGCTGGCCAGATAAAATGCTTTGGTTGGCAGCATCATTTTGGCACATGGGCCATATGTTATGATTGTTACACTACAGAAATGGTCACTTTTTATTAACAGGGCAAGTATGAAAATATCTACTTGTCCACCTTCTGAATTCAAATTGGGATCTCTTGTAATAAAAGGGATGGATGGCTCCATTGGTAGTGTGCCAGGCTTGCAATCTATAATTCCCAGATTCAAGTACCAGCTGGGCCAATATTGAGATCTATCTCTGCAACACTTCCCACCCTGCCCTCGGTCAGTAGCGGAGATTAATAAGACTTGGAAAGGTTGCCGTCCATCAGATGGGATGTTAAACTATGGCCTCATGTGAGAGTGCACATTAAAGAACACACTGGATAACCTTGATGGAAGGCTACTGTGTCTCCTAACTGTTGTCCAGTGGGTCCTCTCCAACCTGCTCTGAGCCCTCAGAATTCTTGTGACCTGGCCATTTAGCCCATTGTGTGCAAAAACAGTGTAGCTCAGAGGGTTGGGTTGTTTTACCTCTGAGCGGCACTTTTTTGCACACCATGGGCTAAATGGCCAGGTCACATGGACCCCGAAGGCTCAGAGAAGGTTGGGGGAGGGGACCCACTGGAACAGCTGTTGGGAGACAGATGGTAGCCTCCCGTCAAGGCCATCCAGTGTGTTCTTTAACGTGCACAGGGTATGGCTCTCCCGTACACGTCCCATCCGATGGATGGTGGCCTTTCCAAGGCCATTGGTGTCCCCTACTGACCGTGGGCAGGGTGGGGAATTTTGCGGAGATAAATCTCAACGCTGACCCAGCTGGGACTCGAACCTGGGAACTACAGATTACGAGCCTGACGTGCTACCGACTGAGGCACCCCGCCCCACAGCTCAGAGGGTAAAACAACTCAACCCTGTAATAAAATATCACAGGAAAATTCCTCGTGCCAGTTACTCTATCAGTTGAGCTAAGGTAGGAGTAATTTACAGTTACTTAAGAAAGGTCATGTTGGTTGTGCTATGGAGCTTTACCTTTCTAAGTGTCAGGGTGCTCATGTGTATAACCTAGAACCAAGCTTTTCATAACCACATATCAAGTAATATTATACCTTGAATTATTCATAAGCACAAAATCAAAGTTCTGGATGGAAATAACCTCTTATGCTGTAAGCCAACAACCAATTTGATAGAAAGGAAGTGATCTCACTACAGTGATGGTCATTTTGTAGTAACAAGTGTGAAGAAATCCACCTGAAAGGTTTTTTCTTCACTTACTTTGTTAAGCTAGTTTATATTGACTTTTAAGGGGTTTGTGGTTGGGATTGGGGAATCTTTCAATGATTTATATGTACCAATTTATTTCTACTGCAGATCAGAGTGAATGCATTAGAGCCAGTTAAAGGACTGATGATATGTGATGTGACATAAAGGGATGATATGGACTGTGACAAAAGGAGGTATCAGTAATGATACCTCTTTTTGTCACAGTGACATTAAAAGAACGTTACTTATTATACACCTGAAGTAGATCTGTAGCATGGTTTCCAGTTCCTAGAGAAAAATGAAATTCCGAAAGTAAAATGTTTCTCAGTGTTAATTAAAAAAATATTTTTATAGGCTTTTATGTACCTTAAGAAGCAAATATCAATGAACTTATGAAATCCACGAGTTTTAAAACTTTTTCCAACATTGCTACAACTTCAAAAATGATTATTTTTCGGGAAAAAAAACAAAACCACTGGATGAGATAAACCTGCCAATTGTCCTCATTATCGTAACTTTCAAGAAATGTGTGTACAAAAAACAATATCAATAACTACACAATTAAGTGCCATTTATTACCAAATAATTTATCTACTACTAAAAAATTACGCTTCACCTAGATTTTGTGTATAAATTTTATACAGTTCAACAAACCCAATTTAATGACTACCTCTAAATGTGTGTTAAACCTATTTGTTTAGCGAAAGCTTATTAAAAGTGTTAACAATTATTGCAAACCATGGAATAAATTACACTATCATTTTTTGAAAACATTAGTATAATCACTCATAATCCAAAATCATGCTAGCCACAATTCCTGATTTTCAGACTTTTAAAAATTTGGAAATTTAACTTTAAAACTTGCATACTTAATATTATATATGACATAGATTAGGCTTAACTCTCTACATTAAATGCTTTGACAGCAACACAGAATAATTTTAAACCTATGAAATATAATATGAAAGCGTGTCAAAATGTTTATCGTCTTAATAACACAAGTCAGTATGAAAATAACATAATCTTGTACTAACATTTCGCACTTCCCCGGACACATCGACATCAAAACATAAAGGCTAACAAGCATGAAAGTAGTACGATTACGGTTCAAACCCACTCAGTAACAGCTGACGTCACCAAACATATTAAAATGGCCTAATTGTTCTTTCCAATTTAAAAAATTGATTCAAAAAATGGTATAAAAATTGATATTTATTTAATTTGTCAAAAATTCATATCAGCCTAGAAATAAAGCATGAATTTGATAGGAATTGAATAAACCTTTTAAATTTTGAACCGATGAGCGCAGTTTAGATTTCTTCAAAATTTGTTTTTTTGCCACGTATCCTTTAATACAGTAATTTAAAAACGTTTTTTTGCTGCATACTTCTTTTGTGATGAATATATAATATCAGTATACTTCTTTTGAACAAGTTGACAGAAGTTCTTTGTAAGGCCCTCAGCTGCCTTTTTTTCCCCCTCAGAATTCGTCAAACGGCAAACACGAAATAATCTATTCCACTTCGCACTGCATCGTACAATAGCCAGAAGGTATCTAAGATGGTAAATGGATATAAATTAGTTATCTTAGATATGTTATGGATATTTTCTGGATATTGTGGTTGTGTGAATACTTATCAGTAAATATATAACTTTAGTTGATTCCTTACTAAAAAATGCCAAAATTGAATAAACTTGCAATTTTTTTCGTAGCATTACTTACATACATACAAAATCCTCACGCAGCCATGGGCTATGGAGGTCCAACCAGACTGTGTAATTTCCCTCTCCAGACGTGTCTCTTTTGAGCTACAGCTGCTGCATTTGGCCACTCTAGACCAATTCTAGCAAGGTCCTGTTGACATTGTCCCCCTTTTTCTGATACCCTTAAGTACACTGTTCATAATCCTCTTTGCCAATCTGCAGCTATGCATATGAGCAACATGGTCAAACCAACACAGTCTCTCTCTGCACAATATGCTGCTCAAAGAAGGTTGATGACTCCTTCTTCTAACCTCATCATTACTTACAAAGTCAAACCACCTAATGCCGAAGATATTGTGTAAGCATCTAGAAACAAAGGTGTCAAGTTTCTTGTTATCCTGCTTACAAAGGGTCCATGTTTCACTACCACAACAAACCTTAGAAAGAACGAAATTATTATACAGCCTAATTTCATTCTATAGGTGTTTACACTTATTTTTTCATACTCTCCATAGATTCTTAAATGTCTCAGTGGCAATCCCTGTTCTTCTATTTATCTCATGCCGCACATCACCAGTATCGGTAGCATAGCTCCCAAAATAATTAAACTAAGACACTTGCTCAACAGTACAGCCATTCAAAGCAACTGAAGCACCATCTGCCTGACCAATTTCCATCACTTTAGTTTTTTCTCTGTTTATCATCAACCCTACTCTATTACCAGTCTCACCAACAGCCCTAATGAACGAATTCATGTCATCAACATCAGTAGCCAACAGGGCCAGTCATCTGCATAATCTGAATCAGAAATTTTGAAATCTCTAGACCAGGAGTTATCAACGTGGGGTACATGGTAAAAATTTTTGGGGTATGTCGTGAGAGCTCAAAAATCGCTAGGATCTAGTAACAAAGTCGCTAAGTTGGCATTATTTTACTCTAACTATAGTTTTATCTATCTATATAAGGGGTATGCCAGTTACATACACATTTACAGTTTGGGTTGGGTTGTTTTACCTTTGGCAGCACTTTTTTTGCACACCATGGGGTGGCTGCATAACGCAGTTAAATGACCAGGTCACAAGGACCCTGAAGGTTCAGAGAAGGTTGTGGGAGGGGACCCACTGGTACAGCAGTTGGGAGACATATAGTAGCCTCCTGTCAAGGCCATCCACTGTGTTCTTTCACTTGCACAGGGTACAGCTCTCCTGCACACGGTGCTGTGGTTTAAAGTCCCCATCCGATAGGTCGTGGCCTTTCCTAGCTCATCAGTGTCCCCTACTGACCATGGGCCAGGCGGGGAGTTTTGTGGAGATAAATCTCAATGCTGACCCAGCTGGGACTCGAACCTGGGAACTGCAGATTACGAGCCTGGCGTGCTACTGACTGAGCCACCCCTGCTGAATCACATTTCCAGGGGGTACGTGAACCATAAAAGTTTGAGAATCACTGCTCTAGACCATTTAAGACCAAAATCTTTCCCTTGCAAAGACTTTCACATTACATAATTAATAACTAAACTAAAGAGAAAAGGAGACAAAATGCACCTTTGTCTAACTCAACAAGCAATGCTAAATCAATCGCTGCAAGACGTACCAGCTCTCACACGCGACTCAGTGTTATTACAGAGAGCGCTCATTACAGTAACTAACTTATCAGGTATTCCATATGACCTAACAATTAACCACAAATTATGTCGATCAACTGAGTCAAAAGCCTCTTTGAAATCATAAAGCTAGTAACCACAGGTTTCTGAAACTCTAAGCATTTCTCAAAAATCTGCTTGTGAAAATATTTGAACAATACATCCTCTACCACTTCTGAATCCACACTGTTCATAACGCAGTTGTCCATCAACCAAATTCTTAATTCTATTAAGTATAACCATGCAAAGAACTTTAGCTGGAACAGAAAGTAAACTAATTACCCTATAATTATTACAAGAACTGCGATCACCTTTTTTTAAAAATTGGGACAATGATAACTCTAGTAAAATCCTTAGGAACAACACTTTTATGATAAAAAATGTTCAGAATTTAAATCAGTCATGCGACAACACAAATGTTCCCAGCTTTAAGCATTTCAATGGTGATTTCATTCACCCCTGTGGAGTTATTTAGTTTAATTTAGAGATAGCCAATGCGACTTCGGAATGTGATATAGGGCCATCATAAAAGCCATTAATGCAGCTATCCTCATTACAAACAATGGGAGTAGAAATAATCACATTATTTAGAACATCTTTGAAATGCTCAGCCCACCTAGCCACCACAGAATCCTCACCTTCAACCACCTTGCCATATTTATCCCTCAATCCCTGTGCACCTGTCTGTTCCTTCCCACATAAAACATTAACAATCTGGTGCTGGTGCAATCCCCTGCTGTTGTGCTGTCTAACTACTTCTTTAGCTTTGTCAGCCAAGCAATCAAGACAAAGATTCTTGTCAGCAGCTAACTGATCATTTACATGTTTATTAAACTCGTTTTAATGCCTTCTGTTAGGACTAGTAGGATGTTGATTCATATTAATCCTGCACTTCCTTCTTTCAGAAATAAGTTCCATTGCCTTATCATGTTAAGTACTTTTGTTTCCTCTGTTCTCTTTTTCCCAAAAGAATACTGTTGATTTCAAGAAAAGCATGTTTAAACTGATCCCATTCTTTCTGAACTTCAGCAGTAAGCAATTGTCATAATGACTAATTAGCTTATCATGGTATGCTTTGGCTATATCTGGATCTTTCAGACCTTCAGTGTTAAAATAATTCTCTTAACCTTGGCAGAACATTTCTTAAGCTTCAGTTGCAAGGCACTTTTGATTAGGTAATGGTCAAACCCAATTTCGGCTCCCCTGTATGATCTGGTGTTCCTAACTGAACTAGCCCATTTGCTGTTAATTAAAATATAATCTATCAGATTCCTGTGCAACCCATCAGGTGAAACCCATGTATATTTATAAATGTCCCGATGTTTGTAGTATATATTAGTTATTCGTAAACCATTAAGTTTACTTACCTGTATATATTGGAACTATATTGGAATTACCAATGCCAAAAGGACCTAAAACTCCTGCCCAAAGGTCAAAGTCAGTGCCAACTTTAGGATTGAAGTCACCCAGCACAAGAGAAATGTCTCCTTTCTTCAAAGAATTCAGAATATCCTGAAACTGGCTGTAAAACGTATCCTTCTCATTCTCATCAGAGTCCTCTGTGGGGGCATAACAACAGATGACATTCAAGTGTTTAATTTTTGCTTTAAATTTTGCTCTAAGAAATCTGTTATTAATGCAGTCATATCCTAGAAGATCATCACTGGCATGTCTGCTGAGAAGCAAACCTACACCTTGGAGATGCTTTCCATCCTCCCTCCCTGAAAAGAGAAATTTAAGTTATTTTTAAATATCTCACCTTTTCCTCTCCATCTGGTCTCTTGCAAGCCTAGAATATCTAAATTATAGTACTGGAATACCTGCGTGAGGACATCAAGAGAATAATCTCTATGTAACGTCCTCACGTTCTACGTACCTGCAGAGAGAAAATGATTAGTAGAATTTTTAAAGAAACTAGATTTATTGAGATAGGTAGGGTCAACGATATCAAACAGCCTAGGTGATAGAGTATATATATATATCAAACAGGTGATGGCAGGCAAGGTGCAAAGACCTGTTCCTCCTCCGCTAAAGGCTGAAGTCACCGATGCTGGTAGGAACTTCAGCACCACCTTTTCAAGTGGACTTTTTCAAGAGCCATATGGTGTGCCTGAGACACATTACTCCAGTTTAGGATTGACGATGCCCAACTAGCTAAGTGAGGTTCAGGTACCTGCGATGGTCTCTGATCAGGATTATTCACCAACTGATATAAAGTATCCCATGCCTCTGTTCACTTAGGGCTGGCAACCCAACAGCAAACAAAAAACACAGCTGCAGATTCTGCCTCAACAGAGACCCACCAGTGCAGCAAGTCCAGGATCCATAATCAAGTCGAAATCCATAAACAAGTCCAGTCTAGTAGGTATAAATGGTCAGCACCAGGACCCTGTGAAGTTGACCACTCCTCAGCAGTGTTGAAAAAAAAAAAGAGAAAAGTGGCCATGAATGACCAGATCAGTAGGCCATATTGAACTTCCATTCCCTTCCAAAAGCGAATATCATTTCTTTTGAAAGGTACTAACGGCCTGCACCACGAGAAGGCGGGATCGGACATTAAGCGCTGGATGTGGCCGGTTCTGTGTATCATCACTGGGGATTGGTACATAGCTCTCCTTTCAGTTTATGCCTAGGTACCATATACAGATTTTACACATTACAAAACATAAAACTTAATTTCAACACTTAAGAAAACGAAAATCGAATCTCATTAAAAACAATATTTCACTAACAATGTTCATTGCTAAACAATGAACTTCAGTTCCACACTTTAAACATCGTCACAAAAAGTTTCAACGGAAACATTTTTAAAATAACACTTATTGTTAAACAACGATCCCTTATTCTACACTCCAGAGCCAAATTATCTCATTGCAGGCAAGAGGCATTTATTTTAACCAGCACATATCGCTAAACATAAACTTTCGACCTACACTTGAAAAAAACCCACAAAAAGTAAATAATTTCAATGGAGAGAATATTTCTATAACAAAGTATATTTTCTAAACAACAAATTTTCGTTCTGCACCTAAATAAAACCCACACCAAAATAATTTCATTGGTAATGCCTGTTTTCACCACCACTTAAAGCTAAACAATGAATCTTTCTGTATTTAATAAAAAAACCCAGAACAATATAATCTGATAATAGGCAATAGTTTTAACTAAGGCATATTGCTGAAAAAAATTAACCTTCGTTGGAAACTTAAAAAAAAAAAAATCCTTTTTAAATAACTCATCAAAAGCAATTTTAACAAGAAATCAGCATCTCACTAATTTGTAGTAACTATGTGGATGGATATCATATTGCAACATTACAGATTTGGTGGCCATGTTCGAGAAAATTGCAAGATGGCGGCTTAGAGCCCTACATTACATCCAAAGAATAAAGTTGAATGTTGAGAAAATTGCATTGTGGGCTATTAGGGGATTTTCCTTTGTATCGTAAGGTTATAACATGTGTATCATAGGTTGAGGAAGAATGATTGAAAGTAGTGTTCATTAATTTTTTGCATCTGGCAACACATTTTTGAGCTTTTTCAATACCTGTAGTACACTTGAATAAATTTATTTTACAAACATGTTTATTTTATCGGATAATAAAAAGAAAGTAACCTATTGAAACAGACCTCGACTCCACCAGGGCGACGGGCAGTTGACCCCTTGCTTATTTAGGTATGGGGAGCAATTTTGCCCCTGTATTATTTTATAAATTTAAAAGTAAAAATTATATTTTGCATCTTGTATTATGCAAAACAAAATCAAAATCTGTATGCCTGCACAGTGAATTGTGAAAGACAATTTTTACGTCAAGGTATGATTTAGTTGACGTTGGTAACGCTTAATAACAAAGGTACAACGAGATAGAAGTGTGCTGTGGTAGCACTGAGGTAGTGGCCATTGAGGGTAGTGGCAGATGTCTGCTTAACTGGTTCGCGTGTGTTCAGTTAATGCATTGCAAACGCCAGGTAAAAGCAAATGTATTTCTGAAACAACTGTAAAAAGCTGACTCGTATTATGTTGAAAATTATAACTGGAATTTCAAAGCAATTTGAAAGGGAAATTGACATTGTCATTGAAAGAAAATGCCTATATTTGAAGACGTGTATAAACATTATTTATAACTTGCGATATACAATTTTGAACATGAGAGAAAGAAAGAATCCATGAATTCAGTTTCGAGTAGGATGAATTTTTGAGAATAAGACATCAGTAGAGTTTCCCAATTACTAAAATATTCCACCGAATGGGAAAGGTTAAAACGATGTTCTATATGGAATGAGATTCTATAGCTGTTTTTTTTTTTCAGTCTTTTGGATTTCAAAGCAGATAGATAAGTTTGAAATTTAGTATAAAACGAGAAGAGTTTTAGGGGAGGGGGCGAACCATGGCCATCGGCAATGGGCGAACCCACCTCTGGGTACGTCCCTGTCTGTCATCCATACATCTGGCACGTCTCTTGGGTTATAAAGTTAATGGCATAACTTTAATTGTGCAGAGAGTGCAATTGCATCCGGGCCCATGCAGGATAAGGGTCCACTCATAGTCAATGTCGTTTTCTCCTTCATCAGTTTCTTTGCCATTTCAGGATATTTGATGCCTTACAAAAAGTTTTCGTCAAAAATAATTCCCTAATTCGGTCGTTAAACAAATTCACTTGGCGTTGTAATGGAATTTTTTACTAATGATAAGAATCCCGAATTTTACATCTATATATTTTTATTAAATATTAAGTACATCTCTAAATTAACTTCAGTCAATACCATCATAAGAACGTTATCAACCAGGAGCATACCAACCACCAGAGCAAAGGGGTGCTGATGGGGAGTGTTGTACTTGCATGCTTGCGATAGGGATCCGACATTTGCCCTGCTTGGCGCCATTTTAGAAATGGACTGCCATGTTCTTCCCTTTCCCGTTTCCAATTTTTGCATCGTCATGATGACCAGTTGGCTTGGAGACATGCTACAAGCGAAATCTGCTCGAGGAGAGAAAAGTCTAGAACTTCCTTCACCTCAATCCTATCTCATTTCGTCATACTTATCACGTGCATCATGCTAACGACACTGGTACATCACGAGATGACGATCACCAATGAGAAAGAGTCACGATCTCATCAGATGTCTCGTCGGACTTTCCACCACCACCAATGACGCCTGAGAATAGACTTTTAATGAAGCCCTGGGTTTCTTTGAGGATTTAAATAGTGACTGAAACTGGGGTACTGACTTCTCTTCGTGTCTGCTGGCCGTGAGGAAGTGACGTGTTGTCGGTAACTTCCCACTGACTTCTCTTGCTGTGTGAGGAGTAGATGTGTTGCTGTTTGTATAATATGTTAGCGGCTGAAATGAAACATTTAGTTCGTTAAGTCAGTGCAAGCAAGTTAAATCAGTGGGTAAAGATAAGTCAGATATTAATTTTTCTTATGTCCTCTCTCTATCGCCCATCTCCTTGCATTGCCTCATTTGCGTTATAATGCACGAGCCAATGTTAATAAGCAACCTGCCAACTTATTAATGCCATTTGAGAATTTGTGGTGCCAGTTTCAGGCTTTGTCTAAGCCCCTGAGTGGCTACGCGTGCAAGATTGAATGTGGACCTAAGAAGGCAAATAAATAATATTATGGTTGCATCACAGAAAAATATGTTTGCGTTTTAAATGAGTTTTGTGATCTTGTTTAAAATTAAGCTAGTAAAAGAGATCTTTAACGTTATGAATACGAGCCACTTCATAATAAAGATTTGAGTCAAAACTACAACGCTCCCCTCTGAAGTTATTTCCCCCATTGTCTACCCCTCGTGGCTAAGCATAGAGTAGGAGTTATGACACTGGGACTCAAGGGGTTGTTTTTCAAATATAATGGAATTCATGAGTTACTTGTGGATGATGGTATATATGTGTGTGGGGGGGGGGGGGCTTTACTAAATTGCTTCTGAGACCTTACAAACCTTATTACATCACATTACAGAGTTGAATAAAATGCATGGGGACTGGAATAGTGATGGGAAAATCGACTGATGATGTCATGAATGGTGATAAGGAAGATAAGATGAAATGTGTGTGTGTGAACAAGGTGAGAAATGGTTCCAGTGATTTCTACATGCCAAAGGCAGGCAACAATTGAGGCAATCACTGGCTAATACAAAGCTGGAGAGTCAAAACAAATAACCAGTAAGACAATACAATGAGCTATCCATCGTTTGGGTTGGGTTGTTTTACCTGTGAGTGACACTTCTTTTGCACACAATGGGGTAAATGGCAAGGTCACAAGGACCATAAAGGCTCGGAGAAGACTGGGGGAAGTGTACCCACTGGACAGCTGTTGGGAGACAAATAATAGCCTTTCATCAAGACCATCCAGTTGTATACTTTAACATGGCCCACAGTTTTGTGTCCTATCCAATGGTCATTGCTTTTCCAAGCCCGTCAGTGTCCCCCTTTCTAATCGAGAACAGGGAGAGGGTTGGCTGAGAAAAATCTCAATGCTGGGCAAGGTGAGACTCGAACTGGGAACTGCAGATTACAAGCCTCGTGTACTACTGACTGAGCCATCCCTGCCACCTCAAGACTAAAGACACACTATGCAGTATTAATTGGATGATATAATTCAATGCCTGCTGGATTACAATTATTTTAGTCAACAGTTTAATATAACAATTATTACTTACGTTTCGTTTCGATTCAGTTTCTGAAGTAAGTTCTTAAGCTGGCAAAATTTGCTGCTAAATATACTAGTTTCCATAATTCTTTATAAACTGAATGAATATTACTAAAATTGAAGATTTAGATAAACTTAATTTAGATTAATTTACCTTCAGTCTCACTCCCGTAAAAAAGTGTATTTTTCTACATATTGAGTTTCTAATTATGAATGAAAATAAATAAAATAAACACCCCCTCAAGCAGCTGCTTGCCATAGAGGTCTGACTGGAGCCTGTCAGTTTATATGCCATAGTAGAAGGTCCGTGAGGATGACAGGACCTCAGCAGAAAAACAACACAAACGTCCATGCCTTATCCGGAGCTCGAACCCCGGTCCCTTAGATCAGTTTAGGAGTTATATTGATATAACATGGGAACTCTTGACTGGTTTGATAGGTCTCTATTATTATTACTGAAATTAACCTGGATATGTTCCGTTGAGCCAGGGGTGGGCAATTGTTTTCGTATCTACACTGCGCATGCGTATTGACGTGGCCGTCCTAGTGGAAAATACGAGACGAATCTTCGGTCGCGCACGGGAAGGAAATCTCGGTTCAAGGCGGATTTTTCTGACTGTCTTGGCGGGCCACAAAAAACTCTTAGCGGGCCGCTATTTGCCCACCCCTGCGTTAAACCTAACTTCATTTCCTTCACCTGGTGAACCAATGCCTTTAGAATGCTCCAAAGTAAAAACATAGGTGACAAATATGAAGAATGTGTGACAACTGATTAAAAATTTTAACATACGAGTTGCCGTTTGATTTAGCCACTGTATGCCATGCAGGAGATCCACTTCCACTTATCATGGTTATTTCAGCATGTGAGGGGAGTTCGAAAAGTTCTTGGCATGTATCTGCAGAAAAAAACACATTTCACATACCTCAACAAATCTTTCTTTTACTCCCCTCCATCACCTATGCAAAGTTGCAGACATCTACGCCAATTCTGGAACACTTGGTGATACTCCTATTGGGGAATACTCCACATCTCTGAATGAACGAATTTTGAAAGGTTGGGTTGTTTTACCTCTGAGCGGCACTTTTTTGCACACCATGGGCTAAATGGCCAGGTCACATGGACCCCGAAGGCTCAGAGAAGGTTGGGGGAGGGGACCCACTGGAACAGCTGTTGGGAGACAGATGGTAGCCTCCCGTCAAGGCCATCCAGCGTGTTCTTTAACGTGCACAGGGTATGGCTCTCCCGCATACGGGGCGACGTCTTAACGTCCCATCCGACGGACGGCGGCCTTTCCAAGCCCATCGGTGTCCCCTACTGACCGTGGGCAGGGCGGGGAATTTTGCGGAGATAAATGTCAACGCTGACCCAGCTGGGACTTGAACCTGGGAACTACTGATTACGAGCCTGGCACGCTATCGACAGATTCACCCCTGCCCCAATTTTGAAAGGTCTTGCACCCTTGAAAAAGGCTTCTCAGCAAGTTCCTTTTTATTTTTTGGAAACAACCAAAAAATGTCATCGCTCAAGGTCGGGTGAATATGTAGGATGGCAAAATAGTTGTATGATGTTCCCCTGTACCAGATAGGCCGTAACTTATCGTGATTTGTGAGCATTGGCACGTCTGTTGTTGGATGCTGCCTCTTTATCTCCTTAGCCATTTTGGGCCAAACAGTGTTGGGCATATTGGCCATTTATAGTTACTTTTTCACGTAAGATGTCCACAGCTACCACTCCTTGGGAAATGAAAAAAATTGTGAACATCCTCTTCCTTGAGCGAAAGTCTTGTCGGAGGATTTGGGGACGCTGTTCGTATTCCACACACCAAGCATAATTGTCGAACTTTCTGGGAGTTTTATAGTAATTAAACCACGTCTCATCACCTGTGACAATGTCTCTTAACCGTTTGAAGCCACTAGGTCGGGAACATTGCCAGCACCTCCTTACAATAGTCGACTGTAGCTCTTTTTAGCTGTTCTGTGAGTTTGTGGGATAGTCATTTGGCACAGAACTTTCGGAATTTTAAATGTTGATGACTAATTGTTTCCACACTGCCAATCAATACACTGACATTACCTTAACCAGTGATATGTGGGTTTTATTAATGAGATCAGGAAGAGCAGCGATGGTTCTCTCTTTCACAGCCTCCTTTGGTCTTCCTGCACGAGACAACCTTCGAAGCACTCCCATCCTTCTCTGAATCTGTGCATCCATCCTGTATCAATGCCATAAGATGAGGTATGATCCCCGTATACTTGTGATAAACGGCATGATTTTTTTTCGCATCGTTGTGAAGATGTAAAATCTTTCCCCAATCTTTAGTAGGCTCCATAGCAACAACGTACAGATTTCGTAGACGGAACTTTATGCGCTGCCAGCAAAGGAAGAAATGATGATACGGTTTTGTTTTTACATGCAATGATAAGTTTAGACAAGCTTTCAAAGAAGTCGTAGCTCGTTAACCTCGGAGGAACGAGGCAAGTCTACAGACCCGTGTCAAGGATATTTTGAACTCCTTTCGTATATGGACACACAAATACTAAAGATTTTTGCTAAAAAATGTTATAGTAGGGAATTCTATGAGTACTGTGACTAAAATTTTGTAGTGACAGTTTCAGTAACCTCTAATATATAGACAAATGTGATGATAATATACAATAATATACACAAATTTGATTGACTGACGGCTGATTGACAGGGGATCATGCTAATTCTAAGTACGCTGCAAAAATGGTGGAGCTCTGAAAATTTGCACCCGAGAGTAATCAGGTCATAGATCTCAGGAAAAATCCGAAATGTAACCTCTGGAGTGTGCTTCAAGATCAAATAGAAGTCAAAACTTGATCTATAAGTGCTAGAATTGCGAAAAGTGGTGTCTAGGGGTGTTTCGGATTTTAGATGTTGGAAACGTTAAGAAATTTCGGATCTGGAGGGTCCTCCGAGGTCAAAGGTCAAATTTAGATCTACCAGTCCTCCTACGAAATGGAGGATCCGGAGAGTCCTTCAAGGTCAGATTTTCTTCCAGCAGTGCTAGAGAGCTAAAAATTGGTGAATGGAGGTATTTTGAATTTGGATCTCTGAAACGTTGTGAAATTTTGGATCCGATGGTCCCTTCAAGGTCAAAGGTCGCATTTCTATGTAATGTCACCAGAGAGATAAAAGTTGGGAATAGGGGTGTTTCGAGCAGCAGAACTCATAAATATTAAGGATGTTTAAATGCGGCGTTGCGTTCGAGGTCGAATGGGGGTCAGAGTGACGGGCTAGAATAAAAGTGGTGCGAGGCACCGATTGGTTTCTGGTATATTAATACAAATGTACTCAAAAAATAATGTTCGTGAATATGCGAAAGATATGAGACTACCCTGACACACATCGTTCTTCAGTTTTTGAAATTGCATATTTTAATATGCATAGGGTATGGCTTTTTAGCACATTTAATCACTCCATGGCTTATCATCTTATCTGACGAACGGCAGCATTTCAAAATCCCTTGTGACCAACGAGAAGTGCTCTCGTTGTTTCCAAGGGCAAAGATTTCTAAAGGATAAAGTGCCACTTTATGATTTCCTTATGTGATTGGTGGTGGTGGTTTGAATATAATTTTTGATGTTTCTTTTAGTGAATGTGGCAAATGTGATTGGCGGTATGTTTAATGATTTAATGGGAGTTTCCAGAGAGCCTGGGGCGGGGGTGGCTCAGTCACAGTTCCCAGGTTCGAGTCCCAGCTGGGTCAGCGTTGAGATTTATCTCCGCAAAATTTCCCCGCCCTGCCCACGGTCAGTAGGGGACACCGATGGGCTTGGAAATGCAGCCATCCGTCGGATGGGACGTTAAGCCGTGGCCCCGTGTGCGGGAGAGCCATACCACGTTAAAGAAAAGTGCACGTTAAAGAACACGCTGGATGGCCTTGACGAGAGGCTACCATCTGTCTCCCAACAGCTGTTCCAGTGGGTCCCCTCCCCCAACCTTCTCTGAGCCTTCGGGGTCCATATGACCTGGCCATTTAGCCCATGGTGTGCAAAAAAGTGCCGCTCAGAGGTAAAACAACCCAACCCAGAGAGCCCCCTCCCATACACACACACACATAAAAAAACTCCCTAACAGTTTGGTAATTCCGGCTTGTGGTTTAGACAAAATCGAATACGTTTACCTGTTCCTGTAAAGCAGTGGTTGCAGAAACGTGAAGAAAACTGACGGAACCTGCGCATTGAAAAGAAAACCAGAACTACACAAACTATGCGAAAAACGTTTTATTTATTTTCATTACAAATAATAAAATTTACGAAATCTGTTGTTTTCCTTTTAAATAAATGCATACAGGTTATTCGCCCATATTTCAGTAAACAGGTGGATGATTGTGAGGTACTTCTTTCAAAACAGCTTCTTGACATGTATGACAACGTCCTAAACATTTGGCTTTAAAATTTTCGTTGCATCTCCAGATGATCTTATTAGCCGTCGTTTTCTCTGTCCTGTAGACAAAGCCACGATAGACTAACAAGTCACGTCCCTTTTGGCTCCTCATGTATCTGAGAGGGTATTCTGAAAAACGAAACCAAATGTTATTAATGAAGTTGCTAGATGCAAGTACATAAGACGCAGCCAGAGCTCTTTTTAGGTTAAATTTGATACGAGTGCTTCTTTGTTAAAACAACAGTAATAAGAGATTTCACTATAATTTGTTGTACTTTTTTTTTTGGAAGAAATCATTCAAGATACAAACTTCGGTTTATATTACGCCAACAGTTTGAAGATCACTGTACAGTCGTTGAAAAAAATATCCGAACGCTATGGTTGATTGCAGAATTCAGAAAAAATATCTGGCAGCGATTTTTTTTAAAGAAATTAGTGATCTGGCAACCTTCGTGTCACGTGACACGAAGGTTGCCAGATCACTATTTCTAAAAAAAAATCGTTGCCAGATATTTTTTCTGAATTCTGTAATCAACCATGGTGTTCGGATACTTTTTTGAGCGACTGTAGGTGGTCATATTATTTTGATACTAGATCGTGTGCGCTCACTCATGGAAATATTGAGCGTGTGCAGTTACCGTTCACAGCAAACTGGAGCGTGTGCAGTAACTGCACACACATCTGGAGCGTGTACAGTTGCTGTACACGCTCCAGATATTTTTCCTGAATTCTGTAATCACGTGACACGAAGGTTGCCAGATCACTAATTTCTAAAAAAATCGTTGCCAGATATTTTTTCTGAATTCTGTAATCAACCATAGTGTTCGGATACTTTTTTGAGCGACTTTAAAAAATCTTGCTATATTCCTTCTTCGATGCAGGCCTGGATCTGGAAAAAAACTAGGGGTTGGGGAGCAAATGACTGGATTGAACCTGAACCGACCAGAACTCTCTTTCAGTACATAATTTTTTTTCCTTATTAGTAAGTTTTTAAAATATTCTGCAAAATGGATGAAATACTTTTTTTTTTCCACTCCTTCTCCTGTATTAGTATTTGTTACCTAAAATGTTAATACTAAAATATCGTTGTTTGTTTAAACTATACTCAGTATATTATAATAATTTTAAAAATACGTAATATGTTTCATTAATACGACGCATATTGCTATAGACAGCTCTTGTTGAATTGTCGCTATTGCAAATCAGCTTCAAATTTCTGACTGAGTATTAATAAATTCACTAATGTAAACTAACCCGATAATAATAATGTCTTATAGAGGTGCCGTTGTAATTAAGTGATCTGACCTATTTACGTTCTGTTATGGGCAGCATCAGAATTGGCCCAAATCACGCCTTAACTCTCAAGCTGTTACAAGCGGTGTGGCAATGATCATGGCAATGATCATGCTTTGGGCCATCCGAGTTTGGGCACTAGATGATAGCCATTATTGGCCTTGTTTTTAACTTAGGCATATGGGGCGGGGGTGGCTCAGTCGGTAGCGCGCCAGGCTTGTAATCTGCAGTTCCCAGGTTCGAGTTCCAGCGTTGAGATTTATCTCCGCAAAATTCCCCGACCTGCCCACGGTCAGTAGGGGACACCGATGGGCTTGAAAAGGCCGCCGTCCGTCGGATGGGACGTTAAGCCGTGGCCCCGTGTGCGGGAGAGCCATACCCTGTGCACGTTAAAGAACACGCTGGATGGCCTTGACGGGAGGCTACCATCTATCTCCCAACAGCTATTCCAGTGGGTCCCCTCCCCCAACCTTCTCTGAGCCTTCGGGGTCCTGGTGGCCTGGCCATTTAGCCCATGGTGTGCAAAAAAGTGCCGCCCAGAGGTAAAACAACCCAACTTAGCATGCGCCATATTTTCCTGAACACACAGAAAAGCGTCACAATTTTCGCAATGCTGTTTAATTGAGATAATTTTAACATCATTGACTCACTCTCAGATATCCTAAGAAACTTATCTGTGATTGACTTTTTGCTGAGCAGTAGAAAAGATTTGAAGATATTATTAAAGATTATCCAATCCAGCACTATGGTGATCACACACAATTTAATACCCTAAATCAAAATTCTTATGTGGCTGAAATGGAAGGGCGGCCGCCAAAGAAATATGTAATCAATAACGTATTTATAACAAATGCAAAAAAAGTATATAAATTGAAACAAACAATATAATTTATTAAAATAAATTTTTTCAATGAGAATTCGCTTCGCGAACTTGAACTCTTTTCTCCTTATGTCCTTTTTCTGTTTTAAAAATTTATTTTTTTTTGTCATGAGTAGCTTGCTGGTCGTAGAAAAATAGGTTGCGGGCCTTAGCTTGCCCAAGCCTGCTCTAACTTATTCTAGAGAAGTCGAACGGCGAGAGCCATACACAGCTTCGACATTTGAAATTATTCTACTAATTGCCATCAGATGGCACTACCAGTCTGTAATGAAAAACTCGCTAGAATATTTCATTGATTGAAGAGACAGTCATTTGAAGTGTTACAACTGAGTCTATTTTATTGTAAATATTGAATAATATTTTTTACCTTTTGGAGCATATATTTAACATCTCAAAGCCCATAGGGCATATATTTTTATAAACTGCACTGGGACCAGAAAATTCTAGTGGGCTGAAGGGTGGGAGAAGTCAGTCAAGACTGGTTTAAGATGCGAAAGAGGTAACGGTTATTATTCATTAACCTGAGACACCCTCAGAATGCTCAGGACCATTGGCATGGTCGGTCCGATAGTGAGATGGCGAGGCGACCGCCTCAGGGCGCCATTTTTGAGAGAAGCCAAAATTCATTATATATTATCAGTAAAATTTCAGCTACTCATTATTTTTTACTATTATCAAAGCAGTGCAATAGTTCAGAAGTTTTCTTTTGGTTATCATTAAATTCAACATGAAACTTTGGTTTTGTCGAAAATTGATAACTATCTTAAGGGGCGACAATTTTACCGCGCCTCAGGCGCCAAAATGTCTCGTCTCGTCATTGACCATTGGTTCTGAGGGGATGTATCAGATTAACTACTTTCTCACGTCTGGGAAGATATAGTCACGGGGTGGCTCAGTCGGTAGCGGGCCAGGCTCGTAATCTGTAGTTCCCAGTTTCGAGTCCCAGCAGGAACAGCGTTGAGATTTATCTCCGCAAATTTCTCCGCCCTGCCCACGGTCAGTAGGGGACACCGATGGGCTTAGTAAAGTCCGTCGGATGGGACGTTAAGCCGTGGCCCCGTGTGCCATACCTTGTGCACGTTAAAGAACATGCTGGATGGCCTTGCCGGAAGGCTACCATCTGCCTCCCAACAGCTGTTCTAGTGGAAACCCTCCCTCAACCTTATCTGAGACTTCGGGGTCCTTATGACCTGACCATTTAGCCCATGGTGTGCAAAAAAAAGTGCCGCTCAGAGGTAAAACAACCCAACTCACGTCACGGTGGCAAGTTCGGGCATGTTACATGGACGGAGAAGTGGAATTAGAGAAGGTGGGGAACTTTTTTAGGGCATTGTCTTGTGGCTTGTAGCAGTTATCCGATAATAGGTAACATTTTGAGAAAAGTTTTTGAAAAATCATAAGCAACTGTGTACATACATTAATCTTTATTCGTAAGGATTGCAATTTTAAGAATAAATTATTCGAAAAAAAAGGTCAATTTCATCTGTGTCATTGATTTTGATTTTTTTGTTGACTGCAATATTCTTTCACTATATGCTGCTGAAGAAGGCAAACTTACTGTTTCTATGAACTCTGACAGAGGTAGTGGTCAACATTGATCTTGGCAGGGCATGCTCTCTTATGAGAAGGCTCCTACAAACCAGGAATTGTCCTTACTAACCACTATATCACTTAAGGCCTAGGAATAGTCTTTAACTTTTTCTCTGTCTTTAATGTTGCATAAATAAACTGCTCTCAACTCTCTTAGTTCCATCTATTCGTGAGTGGAAAGAATTTTATTGCAGTTTTCTAAATCTCATACTTCACTCTGGCATATAAATTGCACATATTGGGATTACAGAAAGTAGTAACTCTTACAACATTAACAGAGTAAATTTATCATTCACGATTTGCATTTACAGTAAATTATGGCCATGGGTTTGAGAAATTTAGAAAAGGAAATTCCAAAAAAGGGTGCTTTAACTTTAGTTTAAAATACGTTACTCCGTTTTGAAGTTATACGAAAAGGAGGACATTTTCAAAATTCTGGGAAGATATAACATAAAAAAGAGGACATGTCCTCCTTTTGGAAGACGTTGGAAACCTAGGTAAGAGACACCTCAATATACTGGGCCTGGATAGCCACCGGAACAAAGGAGTTGTTTTGGGTTGTTTTACCTCTGAGCGGCACTTTTTGCACACCATGGGCTAAATGGCCAGGTCACATGGACCCCGAAGGCTCAGAGAAGGTTGGGGGAGGGGACCCACTGGAACAGCTGTTGGGAGACAGATGGTAGCCTCCCGTCAAGGCCATCCAGCGTGTTCTTTAACGTGCACAGGATATGGTTCTCCCGCACACGGGGCCACGGCTTAACGTCCCATCCGACGGACGGTGGCCTTTCCAAGCCCATCGGTGTCCCCTACTGACCGTGGGCAGGGCGGGGAATATTTTGCGGAGATAAATCTTAACGCTGACCCAGCTGGGACTCGAACCTGGGAACTACAGATTACGAGCCTGGCGCGCTACCGACTGAGCCACCCCCACCCCAGGGAACAAAGGAGAGAATTATACATGCGTGAAGTTTTACATGATTTGCCTAACATTTAATTGCAAGCAAGCAATTTAGTTTAGAATAGCGTAAGAGAAGATAATTTGCTTATTACGGGTTTATTTAAATATTAATGAATACTAGTTAAACCCACTCCAAACGTATATCCGTTGAAATTTTCATTTTACACGCACTACTCCATTCACAAAGTAGGCGACGGCAGCGCCTCCAAAAATTTCTGAGACTTTTGGAGGGATCACCCCCGACCCAAGGCAGCCAGGAATTCAATCGTTACCCCAACCGGGTTTAAAACGAAGTGGAACCGCACCATCAAACGGGACCGATCTCTCAAGTAGCAGCGGAACCACAGGGAAATTGCCAATTTCTTTGTCTGTTCGGAATTACGCCTATTATATTGAATATATTTTAGAATTAATTGCGAAATTTTTAAATGTAGATAGCTATTATTAGAATTTTAAGAGAGTTGTTGTTGGGTTGTTTTACCTCTGAGCGGCACTTTTTTGCACACCATGGGCTAAATGGCCAGGTCACATGGACCCCGAAGGCTCAGAGAAGGTTGGGGGAGGGGACCCACTGGAACAGCTGTTGGGAGACAGCTCCCATGGTAGCCTCCCGTCAAGGCCATCCAGCGTGTTCTTTAACGTGCACAGGGTATGGCTCTCCCGCACACGGGGCCACGGCTTAACGTCCCATCCGAAGGACGAGCGGCCTTTCAAAGCCCACTTACTGACCGGAGATAAATCTCAACGCTGACCCAGCTGGGACTCGAACCTGGGGACTACAGATTACGAGCCTGGCGCGCTACCGACTGAGCCACCCCCACCCCAATTTTAAGAGATCAAACACCTCTATATTTAAATATTACCTCTTCTGTTAATGTACTGCCCAGGCCTAGTGGTCTTGCTAGTACCCGGGTCGCTTTGATAGGCAGCCATACACTCTAACCACTTGGCCACTAAGACAGTGCACATTATATAGCCGTAATGTGACTCGTGCCCCACGCACTTCCCTGACCCCTATTGGTAAGGATGTATGCGACTTCAGACACCTATAAGCAAATACACCTATGCCTCACCAACATCGGACTTACCAGTGGGATTCGATATTTTTGAAGGTGGGTAGACTTCACTTCGACTATTACTTTCAAATTTCAGTTTCTGAAATAATCGAAGTTTAAGTATCATTTATGAATTTTCACAGGTTACGGATGTTTTAATTGGAGCTTTAATTTCGTTGGCGAATTTCCACAGCTTTTTGAAAGCTTGAAAGTCGAGAATGAAGTTTAAATTTCACTGTTAAATTTCCACCTCAGACGTCGATAAAGTGTAAATATTCCTTTTTGAAAACAAGCATTTCGTATTCACCAATCTAGAAGAGAGTGAATCTTCTAGTTAGCCAATTATGTAACTTAACCCACTTATATCTACCAGACCTAAGTACAGTCGCTCAAAAAAATATCCGAACACTATGGTTGATTACAGAATTCAGAAAAAAAAATCTGGCAATGATTTTTTTAGAAATTAGTGATCTGACAACCTTCGTGTCACGTGACACGAAGGTTGCCAGATCACTAATTTCTAAAATAATCGTTGCCAGATTTTTTTATGAATTCTGTAATCAACCATGGTGTTCGGATATTTTTTAAAGCGACTGTAGGTGGTCATATTATTTTGATACTAGATCGTGTGGGCTCACTCACGGAAATATTGAGCGTGTGCAGTTACCGTTCACAGCAAACTGGAGCGTGTGCAGTAACTGCACATGCTCCAGTTTGCTGTGAACGGTAACTGGAGCGTGTACAGTTGCTGTACACGCTCCAGATATTTTTCCTCAATTCTGTAATCACGTGACACGAAGGTTGTCAGATCACTAATTACTAAAAAAATCGTTGCCAGATATTTTTTGTGAATTCTGTAATCAACCATGGTGTTCGGATATTTTTTTAAGCGACTGTACATCATTCTTGGGATGTAATAACTAGTGATAGGAAGACGGACGAAACTGGATGCCAAATAAGCTTAAAACCTCTGATCTGTTAATCTGAACACTAAAGAAAAGAAAGGATAATAAAATTTAATTTTCTAGATTGGCAAAAACTCTTGCGCTGTTCTTAATTTTGAAAAAAAAAAAATCAAAAGAAAAAAAAACTTAGGAACGCAAAGAACATCACACTTTCAAGTAAGTAATACACTCTGAGTCACAGCAAAAATTATTTATTTTACATCGGAACATAATGTTTAAAATCACTCATTTCGCAAAAGGCTTCCGTTAGATGTGATTCTTCACAGTAAGCCAAAGGTTGTTGATTGACAGGCGAGTGATTGTGATATCCTATTTGTTTGATGATGGCATCTTCACTGGTATGACATCGCTTTAAGCATTTCGTTCTGCGATATTCCGTGCATTTCCATATGGTCTTCCCAATGCAAAGTCGTTCCTTCATGTAGATGAATCCTTGGTGGACCAGCAAGTCGTTCCCCATCCTGCTCTTCACAAATCGTAAAGGCATTTCTGCAAATGAAACGTGAAATAATTTGTAGAATTAGAATGTTCATGAACAGCGGGAAAAACATGCAAGATAACCAATTTCTTATAAAATAAAAATAAATAAATACCCCCCTCAAGCAACTGCTTGCCACAGAGGTCTGACAGATTATATGCCATAATAGAAGGTCTGTGAGGATGGCAGGACCTCAGCAGAAAAACGACACATACATCCATGTCTTACCCGGGGCTCGAACCCAGGTCCCTTAGATCAGTAGCCAAGCGCGCTAACCACTCGGTCATGGGACGGTTAAATAAATACCTCCTCAAGCAGCTGCTTGCCACAGAGGTCTGACAGGAGCCTGTCAGTTTATATGCCATAGTAGAAGATCTGTGAGGATGGCAGGTCCTCAGCAGAAAAACGTCACATACATCCATGCCTTACCCGGGGCTCGAACCCAGGTCCCGTAGATCAGTAGTCAAGGAGTTTCCAAATTTTGTATCCTCTAAACAGTAGAAATTCGAACTAAAAGATGATTGACAAAATGCAAATAGTAATAGTTAATTAAAATCTTTTAAGCCCAAAAATATTTTTTTTATCCATTTGATAGAACAAAACAGTTACGTTTTACCATCAACCCTACGGCCGTCCCGTGGCTAAATGGTTAGCACGCTTGGCTACTGATCTAAGGGGCCTGGGTTCGAGCTCCGGGTTAATGTATGTGTCGTTTTCCTTCTGGGGTCCCGCCATCCTCACAGACCTTCTATTATGCCGTATAAACTGACAGGCTCCTGTCAAACCTCTGTGGCAAGCAGCTGCTTGAGGGGGTATTTATTTTATTTTATAATGTACAGGCCCGGGTCTAAAAAAAATAAAAATAGGGGGAGAGGGGAAGCAACGCCATCCAGCCGAAAAGTGAAAAGGGGGGAGGGGACAAGAGACTAGATTTCATTTACAGCATAATACTTTCCCCTTAGTCAGAGATTTTTAAAAAAAAATTATTGAAAAATGTGTGAAGTATACAATGGATTGCTTTACCTCTGAGCGGCACTTTTTTGTACACCATGGGCTAAATGGCCAGGCCACAAGGACCCCGAAGGCTCAGAGAAGGTTGGGGGAGGGGACCCACTGGAACAGCTGTTGGGAGAGAGATGGTAGCCTCCCGTCAAGGCCATCCAGCGTGTTCTGTAACGTGAACAGGGTATGGCTCTCCCGCACACGGAGCCACGGCTTAACGTCCCATCCGACGGACGGCGGCCTTTTCAAGCCCATCGGTGTCCCCTACTGACCGTGGGCAGGGCGGGGAAATTTTGCGGAGATAAATCTCAACGCTGACCCAGCTGAGACTCGAATCTGGGAACTGCAGATTACGAGCCTGGCGCGCTACCGACTGAGCCACTCCTGCCCTCATGAAATATACACAAGAAGAATTATAATTTTTGGCCTCCATTGCCCTTACTAGCATTCTCAAAAGGGGGAGGGGGGCGTGGCCACCTCGCTTCCCTCCTAGACCTCGCCCTGCTTATGTATATTTCTCGAGCATCACACTCTTGTCACCAAAAATTTCAATTTTTATCCTAAATAGGCCGTTTGTAACATTCGTTTAAAAATTTGTCATTTTGTAATTTTTTTTTGGTGGTGTTAGCAGGCCCCATTAATAGATCCCTGCGCGGATGCGAATATCCGCATTTTAAAAACGCTCCGCATATAAAGGATTAATGTTGACCCCGAGAGTGGATAAAACAAATATTTCTTAAAGCGGATAAAATCTGTAGGAACACGGGAAAACATTACTGCCTTACAAATGCCTACTTTGAGGGGGGGGGGGAGAATCCACTTTAGATAACAAACAAAAATTTTTTTGAAAAATCAGTGATGATATTCACAAAAGAAAAAAAAAGTGCATTGGGATGAAGCCACAAATTAAGAAAAAGGAAATTTATTTTATGTGAAAGAAGTGATCTTTTTGCAAACAAAGCAGAATGTAAGTTTAAAAAAAATCAAATTTGCGTAGAAAATTGAATTTAATATGCGAAAATTTCAAATCGTGGAGATCGCGAAATTTATAGAGTTAAAGGGAGTTATTGAGTAAAGGAATTTTACTAGCAAACGTACATCAGACCTCATCATCATCGTCCTCCTCAAGCAGCCATGGGCTACGGAGGTCCAACCAGACCGTGCAATTTAGTTCTCCAAGCAAGTCTATACGGAGCTACATCTACTGCATCTGGCCACTGCACACCAATTCTAACTAGGTCCTGTTTGACATTGTCTGCCCACCGCATCCTAGGTCTCCCGTTCTTTCTAAGGCCTTTAGGCACACTGTTCATAATCCTATTCGCCAATCTATAATTATTCATACGGGCAACATGGCCAAACCAGCGGAGTCTCTCTCTGCACAATATGCTGCTTAAAGGAGGTTGCAAACTCCTTTGCCTAACCTCATCATTAGTTACAAAGTTGAACCACCTAATGCCCAAGATACTGCGTAAGCATCTGGAATCAAAAGCATCTAGTTTCCTGTTATCTTGTTTACAAAGTGTCCAAGTTTCACTACCATAACTAACCCTAGAAAGAACCAAACTATTATACAGTTTTATTTTAGTCTTTAGATGTATACGCCTATTTCTCCACACTCTCCATAGATTCTTAAAAGTCCTGGCAGCAATCCCTATTCGTCTGTTAATCTCATGCCGCACATCACCATTATGTGTTACATAACTCCCAAGATAATTAAATTGTGACACCTGCTCAAGACTGCAACCATTCAGATTAACTGAATCACAGCCTGCCTGACCAATTTTCATCACTTTAGTTTTCTCTCTGTTTATAACGAAACCTACTCTACTACCAGTTTCATTAACAGCTCGAATGAAAGAGTTCATGCAGTAGATTGTAGCTCAGGACTTACTTGCTTGGAGAACTAAATTGCACGGTCTGGTTGGACCTCCGTAGCCCATGGCTGCTTGAGGATGATGATGATGATGTAGTATATGTATATGGCTGCAAGAGATGAAAGGTCGATATTCCTCTCCATGTCTCGATCGTCTGAACAGAGGAGGGTTGTGTGAGACACAACCCTCCAACAGGGAAGGATCGTCTACACGGGGAGGGCAGAGTGGAGGGAAACCAGTTTCATCCACCTACGACCTCCAAGGAACTGATAAGAGAACGTCCGTTTCTTTGGTTTGCAGTTTAGTCGAGTAATTAAGCCCATATCCAGGATTGTATTGTTCTTAAAAACCAATAGATGGGTGAGGTATAATCCCACGGATCGGAATTTTCGTAACATTTCTGAGACCTACATCCCGAAACACCTCCAGTTTTAATGTTACTACCAGTCGTAGATTAAGATTTGACCCCTACGTGACCTCCATTTGACCTTAACGGACACGTCGGTGGAGAAATTTTGATTTTTTTTTAGCAAGATCTACGACCCGTGGCCGAATGGTTAGCACGTTTGGCTACTGATCTAAGAGACCTGGTTCGAGCCCCGGATAAGGCATGGCTGTTTGTGTCGTTTTTCTGCTGAGGTCCTGCCATCCTCTCAGACCTTCTACTCTGGCATATAAACTGAAGGTTTCTATCAGACCTCTGTGGCAAGCAGTTGCTTGAGGGTTTTTTTATTTATTTTACGACCCGGATTACCCCTGTGGGCAAATTTTCAGAACTCTACCATTTCTCCATCATAGTTAGAACTAGCATTATCCTCTGTCAGCCAATCAATCACTGAAAATCTACATATATTAAATGCGCAGATATCAAAATCTGCACATAACGTATTATATAGCTACATACCTTGTTCATGTGTAGCAGAAAATATGCCAGTTTAATCATCAAGGATTTGCAAATGCTTGAGGTCTGATAATGGATCTGTAAATGGTAATTGATGGTCTGTAAATGGTAGCTAGGTAGTCACTGGAAGGAGAGCTATGCACCAATCCCCTGTGATGATGCCAAGAACCGGCCAGGCCTAGCACCTAATGTCCGACCCTGTCTTCTCGTGGTGCAGACCGTTAGTACCTTTCAAAAGAGATACTCTCTTGTGGAAGTGAACGGAAGGGGAGGGCTGCCAGATTAGTGTGGCCTACTGATCTGGACAACTATTGCTACTTTTCTTTTTTTTTTTCTACCCTGCTGAGGAGTGGTCAACCACACAGGGTCCTGGTGATGACCATATAAACCCACTGGACTGGACAGATATATGGCTCTGAGCTTGATTATGGATCCTGATTTTGCTGCACTGGTGGGATTCTGTGGAGGGATAATCTTCCGCTGTGTTTTCTGTTTGTTTGTGGGTTGACAGTCCCAAGTGAATAGATTCACAGGATATGTTTATCAGCTGGTGGATAATCCTGAGCAGAGGTCATCGCAGGCACCTGAACTCTTTGCTTCTATTGGCATCGTCAAATTCTACATTGGAGGAAGTCTTCCAGTGTAGATGGCTTCAGCCTTTAGTGATGGGGGAACGGGTCTTTGCCCCATGTCTGCGATTAGGGGGCTGTTTGATATTGTCGGCATTCCCTCTCTCAATAAACATAGTTTCTTTAAACATCCCACTAACCATTTTCTCTCCATAGGTAGTTGGAATGTGAGGACTCTGCACAGAGCTTTTTCTCTTGATGTCCTCATAGAAGAATTCCACCATTATAATTTAGATATTCTCGGCTTGCAAGAGACCAGATGGACAGATAAAGGTCAGATTCTTAAAAATAATCTTAAATTTCTCTTTTCAGGGAGGGACGACAATAAGCATCACCAAGGCGTGGGACTGCTTCTCAGCAGACTCGCTAGTGATGCTCTTCTAGGATATGAGTGCATTAATGAAATGTTTCTTACAGCAAAATTTCAGACAAGCATTAGACACTTGAATGTTATCTGCTGTTATGCCCCCACTGAGGATGCCGATTAGGATGAGAAGGATAGGTTTTAGGGACAACTTCAGGATATTTTGAATTCTGTCAAGAAAGGAGATATTACCCTTGTTCTTGGTGACTTCAATGCCAAAGTTGATACTGACTCTGACCTTTGGCGAGGAGTAATAGGCCCTTTTGGTATTGGTAGCTGCAATGGCCAAAATTGCTTAATCTGGCCCAGATTAACTGTGTAATGTTAATGAGAATTCGGTAATTCTTACTTTTGTAAATATCAGTTTGCATAACTACATAGTCACTGGGTGTGTAACTATTATAATGGCCATAACTCTTTTAGAAAAAAAAAATGTTAGGAACGTGAAATATTGTTAGATGGCTGTAGTATAACCGAAGAAGATACAGTGCAAAATACGTGAAATCTCAATTTAATGTTTCGACATTAATGAAATCCCGTATATAGCGAATATTTTTCCACATCTCAGCCGAATCCCCAATATAGACAATTAATTTTGTTTGAATTTCGATATAGTAAATAACCCGCATTTAGTGTAAGAATACTTCCAGATAACAAACGATATCCCCGTTTCCTCTCGGGCGGAAATCGTTGACCACGCACCGAAGACACCCCCGCTTGGTAATTGTGATTTGTGCGTGGTTGTGAACTCCATCGCTAGTGGGGGCGGGGGTGGCTCAGTCGGTAGCACGCCAGGCTCGTAATCTGTAGTTCCCAGGTTCGAGTCCCAGCTGGGTCAGCGTTGAGATTTATCTCCGCAAAATTCCCCGCCTTGCCCATGGTCAGTAGGGGACACCGATGGGCTTGGAAAGGCCGCCGTCCGTCGGATGTGACGTTAAGCCGTGGCCCCGTGTGCGGGAGAGCCATGCCCTGTGCACGTTAAAGAACACGCTGGATGGTCTTGACGGGAGGCTACCATCTGTCTCCCAACAGCTGTTCCAGTGGGTCCCCTCCCCCAACCTTCTCTGAGCCTTCGGGGTCCATGTGACCTGGCCATTTAGCTCATTGTGTGCAAAAAAGTGCCGCTCAGAGGTGAAACAACCCAACCCATCGCTAGTGCTTCTTTATTGTGCATTTTTTCGTTTTAAAGAAAAACGAGATGCTTACATTTTATCATCTGTCTGTCCATCTGCTCTCTGTCTATAGACATTCAATTCATTTGTTTTGAGAGATAAATAAAAATTTCTTTTTGGGTTGGATAGGTGTTGATCAACTACTACTATTCGTATTTTCCAAAAATCCCAACAGCTAGAAATTTGAAATTTTTGACGGTAGAGTATGATAGTCGCGACACCTGGTGTATATAATACCAGATGGAAGATAGGAACATCTCCGAGGTGGGGGGAATTAAGGGCCTACATTGGCAGCGATGATTTGTTCCTTATTTCCAGGGGTTGGAACGTAACTTTTTTTAAGAGACAAATGAAAAATTCCTTTTGTATGTTATAAGTACTAATAAAATAACAGTGTTGGAATGCACTGTTAGAGTTTTGTTACACAAAAGCGGAAAATAAAAATTTAAAACGTTCCCCCAATGATGGAAAAAGTTGTAAAATACTAAATCTTTATGCGAATATTGCAGACAATCTATTTAAGCTAAAAATTTGAAATATAAGTGGTAGAGTATAAAGGTCACGAGATTTAACGTTGGAGTAATGATTTGCCCCACTCACCACTAGGAGTGTTTGCATGTATGTGCTAAAATGCAACTTTTTTGCTCTAAGAGGAAAATGAAATATGTAGTTCGAATTTCCGTTGTTAGAAGGTGCTAAAGACGGAGCGTATTTTATATTACGTCTTTAGCACCAGCTAATAATGGATTGGGTTGGGTTGTTTTACCTCTGAGCGGCACTTTTTTGCACACCATGGGCTAAATGACCAGGTCACAAGGACCCCGAAGGCTCAGAGAAGGTTGGGGGAGGGGACCCACTGGAACAGCTGTTGGGAGACAGATGGTTGTTTGGGGTTGTTTTACCTCTGAGAGGCACTTTTTTGCACACCATGGGCTAAATGGCCAGGTCACATGGACCCCGAGGGCTCAGAGAAGTATTGGAGGAGGGGACCCACTGGAACAGCTGTTGGGAGACAGATGGTAGCCTCCCGTCAAGGTCATCCAGCGTGTTCTTTAACGTGCACAGGGTATGACTCTCCCGCACACGGGGCCACGGCTTAACATCCCATCCGACGGACGGCGGCCTTTCCAAGCCCATCGGTGTCCCCTACTGACCATGGGCAGGGCGGGGAATTTTGCGGAGATAAATCTCAACGCTGACCCAGCTGGGACTCGAACCTGGGAACTACAGATTACGAGCCTGGCGCGCTACCGACTGAGCCACCCCCGCCCCTCTAATAATGGAAATTCGAACTAACGGATGATTCATTCTCTTTGGAAACGGGCATTCCATAGACGTCAGGGACGATGTTTTATTATAATTTCCTTTAACATTAATAAATACCCCCCTCAAGCAGCTGCTTGCCACAGAGGTCTGACAGAAGACTGTCAGTTTATATGCCATAGTAGAGGGTCTGTGAGGATGGCAGGACCTCAGCGGAAAAACAACACAAATGTCCATGCCTTACCCGGGGCTCGAACTCAGAGTCCCGGAACTCAAGTCCCTTTGATCAGTAGCTAAGCGTACTAACCACTCGGCCATGGGACGGGAATAAAAAGAAAGAAGCTAAAATTATTCACGAAGTGGAAAAAAATCCAAATATCCCAGCAATAAAAATTTATTATGTGATCTGTTTGGAGATTCTACCAAATGTTCAGTTTTCATTGTAATATTTTCTTCTTTACGCCTCCTTTATTCTTCAGTTTCTACATTTTTTATTTCAAAATTATATTATTTCAATTTGATATTTAAAAAATTTTAAAATTTATAAATTATTATTATTATTTATAAATATAAAATATATTTTATATTTATAAATAATATATTTATAATAATATGTAAATAATTTATATTATAATATATTTTAAAATATATTTTAAAATTTATAAATTATTATTATTATTTATAATATATAAATTTATAAATTATTATTTATTTAAAAATTTTTTTATTTTATTTCAATTTTATATTTAAAAATTTTGGATGGCCAAAATTTCCAAATTTTGCATGGCAACGCGAAACTACTCTCTGTGAAGCAAGATTATAATTTCAAGACAGACAATAGCGTAATCTTTTAGCCTTATCAGGTTCTTTAATTTTATGTATAATGACAAAAAATAGGATAAATAAATGGTATTAATTCCAAAAAGTGACAGACAATATATATTTTTCAATAAGTGTCTTATATTTTTGTCGAAAAAAAAAATGGTCACCGAATGCATCGCAGACGGTTGTGCCATTCAAAGGCACAGAATGCAACCAAAAAATTACAGTTGCTCCTTAGTGTATTCAGATTTTGCACTGAACTTAAAAGAATCTAAGAAGGTTGAACGAATACGCTATTGTCGGTAATTTCCTATGTTCATCGATCAAAATGGAGTGAATAATGTTTCCTTTAGTGATGATTTATGAAACATGGTTCAACGTCAGTAATTAACAACCAAAATAATAGGATACAGAATACTGGATAAACCCTATGTTTCCTACGAACTGCTCTCGTATCTTCAAAAAATTGGTATGGCAGCGCCACATCTGCGTGTGCTGGGACTCATGTTCCTCGAGCATATATTATTGGGTTGTTTTACTTCTGAACGGCAATTTTTTGCACACCATGGACTAAATGGCCAGGTCATATGAACCCCGAAGGCTCGGAGAAGGTTGGAGGAGGGGACCCACTTGAACAGCTGTTGGGAGACAGATGGTAGCTTCCCGTCAAGGCCATCCAGCGTGTTCTTTAAAGTGCACAGGGTATGGCTCTCTCGCACACGGAGCCACGGCTTAACGTCCCATCCGACGGACGACGGCCTTTCCAAGCTCATCTGTGTCCCCTATTGACCGTGGGCCGGGCGGGAAATTTTACGGAGATAAATCTCAACGCTGACCCAGCTGGGACTCGAACTGGGAACTACAAGATTGCGAGCCTGTCTCGCTACCGACTGAGCCACCCCCGCCCTACATTATTGGGATTTAATAAACCAATTCATTAGTGGAAGTGGCTGAACAGGACCGTTCTTAGAGAATTTTGCATCGTGGTTAATGCTAGGAGAGATGTACGCGCCAGGGACAAGAATATTGTGCAACCCATCGAAAATTTTTGGAACATAACAATTAAAATTGACCATGCGATAATTAGAAATTTCGCGTTAGGTTTGAATTGTGCCCAGGGCGTATATCTTGCTCGCCAATGCTTTGCCACGGCCCTGAGTGTGAGGGACTTGGGTTTGAGCCCCTGGTAAGGCGTGATGTTTCTTTATCTGTGTTGTTTTTCTGCTGAGGGCTCGCTCTCTGCACATATATCTATGGTGTATTAAACTGATAGCTTCTTGTCAAATCTCTGTGGCAACCAGCTGCTTGAAAGATATTTATTGTATTTTAAATAAAGCAACAATACTAATAGTGTGGGAGAATTAAGAACCAATAACGAGTAGTGATTTGCATTTCAAACACTGGGTTGGGTTGTTTTACCTCTGAGCGGCACTTTTTTTGTACACCATGGGCTAAATGGCCAGGTCACATGGACCCCGAAGGCTCAGAGAAGGTTGGGGGAGGGGACCCACTGGGACAGCTGTTGGGAGACAGATGGTAGCCTCCCGTCAAGGCCATCCAGCGTGTTCTTTAACGTGCACAGAGTATGGCTCTCCCGCACACGGGGCCACGGCTTAACGTCCCATCCGACGGACGGCGGCCTTTCCAAGCCCATCGGTGTCCCCTACTGACCGTGGGCAGGGCGGGGAATTTTGCGGAGATAAATCTCAACGCTGACCCAGCTGGGACTCGAACCTGGGAACTACAGATTACGAGCCTGGCGCGCTACCGACTGAGCCACCCCCACCCCCGGGGGAAGGGGACTCATTGGATAGCTGTTAAGAGACAAATGGAAACCTCCCATCAGGAACGTGCACAGGGTATGGCTTTCCTGAGCACAGGGGCGGGGGTTGCTCAGTCGGTAGCGCGCCAGGCTCGTAATCTGTAGTTCCCAGATTCGAGTCCCAGCTGGGTCAGCGTTGAGATTTATCTCCGCAAAATTCCCCGCCTTGCCCACGGTCAGTACAGGACACCGATGGGCTTGGAAAGGCCGCCGTCCGTCGGATGGGACGTTAAGCCGTGGCCCCGTGTGCGGGAGAGCCATACCCTGTGCACGTTAAAGAACACGCTGGATGGCCTTGACGGGAGGCTACCATCTGTCTCCCAACAGCTGTACCAGTGGGTCCCCTCCCCCAACCTTCTCTGAGCCTTCGGGGTCCATGTGACCTGACCATTTAGCCCATGGTGTGCAAAAAGTGCCGCTCAGAGGTAAAACAACCCAACCCAATCCTGAACACAGAACCACAACTTAACGTCCCTTCAAACGGACTGCTGCATTTTTAAGTCCATCGGTGTCCTCTTTCTGGCCAAGGACAGGATTTAAGCGGAGATAACTCTCAGCGCTGGCACAGGTGAGACTCCAACGTGGTAACTACGGATTACGAGGTCCCCCCCTCCTCCAGCAATGTCCACTTCTTTAGGAACACACCCATTCAGTAGCTTCTTGATAAACTTCCTGCAACTTTCTGTTCAATCGAATCTATCTAGACTCTAAATTTTAGACAACTCTAAAATCTCGATTCTCAACATCATTATTTCAATATGTACAGTCGCTCAAAAAATATCCTAACACTATGGTTGATTACAGAATTCATAAAAAATATCTGGCAACGATTTATTTTAGAAATTAGTGATCTGGCAACCTTCGTGTCACGTGACACAAAGGTTGCCAGATCACTAATTTCTAAAAAAATCGCTGCCAGATATTTTTTTTTGAATTCTGTAATCAACCGTAGTGTTCGGATATTTTTTTTTGAGCGACTGTACCAGTGGTGCCCTTCCCCAAGGACCGTCTCAAGATGTTCAAGGTATGTTTGCTTCCGATGGGAATTCCCTTTCAGCTCCCCTTTTCAGACATTTCGCAGTTGCTACATTGCCGAAGACGCCCTTTTGGGGAATGCGCCCCACAGCGGTGATTATCTCGCTCACAAGCCCCAGCCGGCTCTGCCCTTCCCAACATTCTCTTAGCCCTCGGAATCCTTGTGACCTGGCCATTTGTGCAGAAAAGTGCCTCACAGACCAACTTTTCGAAACGTGGGATAAAACAATCCAACCCAACAACTACGAACTGCATTAATTTTCAATGCGAATAACGAAAATCGGTATTATGTATTCAGAATTGAAAAGGTAAAAAAAAAAATTAGAGTGGAAATGTTTTATGTACTCTCGTGAAATTAAGCAATTAACACTTCGACAGTCTTAATACATAACTTTATATTGAAACAGGTTCATACAGCAAAGTTTACAATACAAATATTAAATGCAAATTATTATACAAAGTTTCTCAAAAAATATCTATATGTTTCATGAAAGATTATAAGTCAATAAAGGAAACATGCAAGTAATTTAGGGTTGTTGATGAGTTGTTTTACCTCTCAGCGGAACCTTTTTGCACACAGTGGGCTAAATGGCCAGCAGGTCACAAGAACCACGAGGGCTCAGAGAAGGTTGGGAGAAGGTACCCATTGGACAGCTGTCAAGAGACACATGGAAACCTCCCGTCAAGGTAACGCAGAGTGTTCTTTAACGTGCACAAGGTATGTTGATGTGCTCTTACACATGGGATCGCTGCTTAAAGTCCCATACGACGGATGGTGACCTTTCCAAGCCCATCGGTGTCCACTATTGACTGAGGGAGGCCGGGGAATTTTGCAGAGCTAAATCTCAACGCTGGCCCAGGTGGGACTCGAACCTCGAAACTGGAGTGCTTCTGACTGAGCTACCCCAACCCCAGTAATTTAGGGACAGAGTAGTTTATATACCCTTGATTGGTTTGATTACTGTTAACACCTAGACACTATTGGGAGCCGTCAATATAACTCATGAATTTGAGAAAAGGTCATCTCAGTTTAATGCCTAAGTTCTTAGGGTGTAGCTGATTTCCTAATGTAATCCCATCCTTCAGGTAATTGCACAGGTAAAAGTCCAGCAGACTTAAATTAGGCGAACGTGGGCTTATTTAACATATTCTTTAATTAGGCGAAAGTGGGCTATTCAACATATTCTTTTTGTCCTATCCATCGATTTGGAAATTTTGCATCAAGGTAGTCTATGATATTTCGATGGGAATGTGGATTATCTCGACTTGCAAACAATCAATATGTCTATACATATTTTGCGATACCCTACATGTGTGTATATATATACTGTATATTAATATAATATTAAATACATAACATACATTTGAAAGTAAAAGAACGATGTGAATTGAGGTGCAAGTTTATTATTCTCATTGTATATATATATATCATTATGTAATATATATAATTAATTTATTATATATAATTTATTTTTCTCATTATATACCAGCGCAGCAGTAATTCTAAATATTTTTCTGCTCGTAAAATCCTTGAGAAAAAGTCTTCAAATTGAATGAAACAGCAAAGCCTGGTCTTCAAATTACATGAACCTCGTATGTCTTCTTCCTATACAAAAGTTCCGAAGCACGGTTTTGAAATCAAGCGAAACCTCTAAATAAGATTTTCAATTTACACAAAACGTTCAAAGCTGGTCTTCAAATTACGTGAAGCATAAACGGGCTCAGATAGTGGTGGGCCAGCAGGGCCATTTGGACGAGGTCCCTTACCTTATGAGTGGCCCCAAATGTAGAGGTTATTGTCAAATTATATATAACAAATTTAAATAATGTACACATTGTAAAACACTGTAAAATATTTTTATGTAATTTAAAATTCCTTTTAATAAATGATAGAAAATTGATTAAGTATCTGTTAAATATATGTATTTGTATGGCTTTCGGAGTGAAGTGGTGACCCCCATCTTACCTCTTTAAGTCTCTGCCCCTAAGTATGGTCTTCAACTTACACAAAACCCCTAAGCCCGGTCTACGCATTGCGTGAAACATCTAAATATTATTTTCAACTTAAACTTTAAGCACCATCTTCAAATTATGCAAACCCCCTAAATACGGTCTCCACTTCTGAAGCAGTGGTTTTTAACCTTTCTTTTTCGTTTCCGTCATCTTGATTAACCTCCGGTCACTTTTGGAAGGGGGCGGGGGCGGGGGTGGCTCAACCGGTAGCGCGCCAGGCTCGTAATCTGTAGTTCCCAGGTTCGAGTCCCAGCTGGGTCAGCGTTGAGATTTATCTCCGCAAAATTCCCCGCCCTGCCCACGGTCAGTAGGGGACACCGATGGGCTTGGAAAGGCCGCCGTCCGTCGGATGGGACGTTAAGCCGTGACCCCGTGTGCGGGAGAGCCATACCCTGTGCACGTTAAAGAACGTGCTGGATGGCCTTGACGGGAGGCTGCCATCTGTCTCCCAACAGCTGTTCCAGTGGGTCCCCTCCCCCAACCTTCTCTGAGCCTTCGGGGTCCTTGTGACCTGGCCATTTAGCCCATGGTGTGCAAAAAAGTGCCGCTCAGAGGTAAAACAACCCAACCCAATCCACTTTTAGAAATAAATTCAGCCCCTCAGTTCACAATGGAATATAAGAATCAGAAACATACATAGAGGATTACAGATATACGTCTAATCGTACTTACGTCGCCAATATATATTCAAAAACAATTTGTTATTGCACACTCCATAACGGATTATGCAGTAACTTTATATTAAACGTAAAGTGTGCGTTGTGTTTTTCATTTCCCTCTCTGCCCTTCTCCCTTTGCTTACAGAAAACGTGTTTAAAAATATCACAATATACAAATATTCATTGTAAATAAGTGTGTATTTATAATGTTAGTATTGGATGAGTGAAGAGGCTCTATCCCGAGCTAATTCTGTGGAATTTTATTAGGATAAAATTTCTGTTCTGTATAACAAAAATAGAAATCCCCTCAAGCAACTGCTATGGAAAAAGATGACCACTTTAAGGAAAGCATTCTACTTATATACCATTTTTCTTATAGAGGAAAAAAAGGTCCGATGTATGTCTTTTTTTTCTTTTGTTATTGTTTTGATATCCGCAGCGTATATTGAACTCTTTCTGTACAATCCTGTTATACAAAAAAAAAATTCCCAAAGATTTGTATTTACGGTAATCATTTTCTATCCAGGTTTTATTAAACAAAGCTGGTATTGAAGCTTGTACTCAGTTAAGTTATATTAAGCCGAAAACTCTTTTAATGAAAAAAACAAAAACAAAACACACACAACAACAAAGCAAGAATCGGTTTGCTAAATGAGATTCAAAACAGAAACATCAAGATTTTACACAGATATCGAAAATCTTCCATGGATCTGAATCTTTTGTCAAACAAACATCGATTGAGTCATGTGATACCCCGTCATTATCTTCACTTCATCAGCATCCATATAAAAAGGAGGATGATTGTGCTGAACTTCTTTCAGAACTATATCTTGAAAAGTGTGGCAGCGTCCGAAACATCTCATTTTGAGGTAGGCATTGCATTTCCAATAGATCTTGCTGTTGCTTTCCTTTTCCTTCCTGTAGATGAATCCTTTATAGGCAAGATGGTCTTTGCCTTGTCTACTCTTCAGAAATTTAAGCGTCAATGCTGGAAAATTGGAAAAAAAAATAATAGGATTAGTTTAAATTGAACTTAAAGTAGTTAACTGATTTAATTTTGAAGTAGTTCGATTTAAGTTTCGCCGAAAATGCAATCAGTCGTGAAACCAGACAGGATGAGGTGATGTCTTGGGACAGGGCCATATAAGTACAAGACCCCGTTTAAGTGGTTCTGTCAGGACATGATAAGCCTGTCCCTTAAGTCTAGAATTAATAGCTTGAGACACAATAAGGCATTTGGCAACCAGAAGTTGAATTAAAAAAAAACCAAAAAAAAAAACCATGGACTGAAATATTGATTCTATAATCAGTTAATTTTCATTCTTAACTTTCAAATTTTCCTTTCGATATTTTAGATATTAATTGCACATTAGAGTGTGATATCAGTGTAACGAAACCCAGCGTAACGAAATGTTTAGTATAAAGAAATTTTTTCCGAATCCGGCCAATTTAACCAGTATAACGAAAACGCTAGTTTAACGAAATAAACATTTATCCCGAGGCAAAAGAAAGATGACCAGTACAACGAAATTTTTAAAGCAAAAATTTTTAAACAATATGTGCAGTGTGTATTTTAGCATCTGGCAACGATGCGATAATTTAAACGCTATAAACTATCTAACCAATCACAGTGCTATGAATCACGTGACATTGTATATCTCCTAGAACCCACAGAATAGTGCTAGAACCAAAGAAGGTCTAGACACTCCTTGCTAGAACCAAGGCCAGAAAACATTTTTGCCGATCCGATTGCGTGGTATAGACGTTCTCGATATGAGCCCAGATTCTGATTGTATTACATTTACAAGTAACGGTAGCCTCAGCGAAAAATTCTTTCAAAGCAGTTCGAATCCACGCATTTTGTTATTATCATTTGTTAACTTTAAGTTACTGTCATATTTGATCGTTATTATTGTTTTAAGTTCGTTAAATTGTTTAGTTTCGTTATTGGCAGCCAATATGGCGCGAAGTCGTCGCCATTTTGTGGTGACACGGAGAGATATTACGGACAATGTGTTAGAGAGAGTTGCGAAATCATTTAAAATATTCACGGAGAGAGTGAAACAGAGAGTTAAAAAATTACCTACTTTTTTTAAGAAGTGAACTATTATACAAGGTAAATTTCTTTTATAATGATTATTTTGTAGAATGTAACTACCATAGCGCTATTTTTTTAATTGCATTTCAGCATAACGAATATATTTTGGTCATTCCCCCCCCATCTCTCGATTTCATTATACTAACATTTCAATGTATATGTTAAATAAATATGCACTTAAATCTTGAAGTCAGATGAAATTTGTTTCTTTTGGGTCACTTGTTTTTTCAACCTGTAACATTTCATCCGCATTTAGCTACAAAGCAATAACTTTAATTTTAGCTGGGTTCTGTCAAGGTCACTTGGCTACTGATCTAAGGGACCTGTGTTCGAGTCCTGGGTAAGGCATGGATGTATGTGTCGTTTTTCTGCTGAGGTCCTGCCATCCTCACAGACCTACTCTGGCATATAAACTGATAGGCTCCTGTCAGACCTCTGTGGCAAGCAGCTGCTTGAGGGGGTATTATTTTGTTCAGTCAATCAATGGAATAAATACACATATCGATAATCTTCCATGGATCTGATTCTTTTGTCAAACAAACATTGATTGAGTCATGGGACAGGGCCATATTATTACAGCAATTAACCTCAATAATTCGGTGGCCTTATATTACTGAGGGAGACTTTTTATTTTAACCCTCACTTTCTTTAAGTTATTTAAAAAAAATATTTTTATTTTATTGCCAATCTGCAGATATTAAATTTTTTTAGAAATTTTTTGCAATTACAACTTTTTGGAAAAAAAAAGTTTTTTAATACCATGTTTAAAACAAATCCCCAAAAATTTATCAGTTTATCAATATAGCAAGGTCTATGAGATCCTGATTTTAGAATTTCTAACTAATCTATTCTTTCTAACTAACTAATTTCTAAAAAAATCGTTGACAGATATTTTTTCTGAATTCTGTAATCAACCGTAGTGTTCGGATACTTTTTTGAGCGACTGTACAACATATTAAACTGTAATATGAATAAACTCTCCCCTCGCTACCATCATATTTTGTAATTTCATCATTTTTGTATATATCACAGCAGTATATAATCTGTGAATAACTTAATCGGAAAAAATACCATTTCCTGCAAATGTATGCTGACATTGATCAAAATCTTTCTTCATAGTTGTTCTTGGTAGTGGTAAAGGAGAAAAAAATTGTGTTTTCTCTTAATTTTTTAAATCATTCGATTACTAAATCACATAAAAAAAACATACAACACTTCATGTAAAATTGGCAGTTAGAAAATTTTATTTAAAACAGAGTAAATTTATATTTTTGGGTTAACAAGTACAGCATACATAAAAATGTAATGATCAGTATAAAAAATTTTTCAAATTGAAAGGTCTACGATTCTGATACACCACAACTGTAAGTCGAACTTCTGAATCACTCCGATTTTCAACATATTTCTTCAAATTTCCAGGTTTCCTATTTTTGATTTATACTTCAACGTTAATTTTTCTTCTGATACTCCTGTGCATTTCCAGAAGGTCTTGTTGTCGACCGTGTTCGCTTTTACATAGAGGATTCCTCGGTAGACAAGAAAGTTGTGACCGTTTTCGCTTTGCACAAATTTGAAATCCTTGCCTGAAAAACAAAACAAAACACGATTAGTATAAGAAATAAAAGTATCTTTCTTTCTTAAACTATTTGCTCATTTCATCCAAACGCCATGAGTACAAATGGGAAAATTTCTACCACTCCGACTAGAGTTGGATAAAAGACTAACGCCGAGACAGAGGGAATCTCGAAATTGAGTCGCCATTTTGAGAAGAGAATAAAAATTCACAGTCTTGTCCAGTCGCTCAAAAAAAAATATCCGAACACTATGGTGGATTTCAGAATTCAGAAAAAATATCTGGCAATGATTTTTTTTTAGAAATTAGTGATCTGGCACCCTTCGTGTCACGTGACACGAAGGTTGATTCCAGATCACTAATTATTCTGAAGAGTAAGTACAGTCGCTCAAAAAAAAAAATCCGAACACTAATGCTGATCACAGAATTCAGAAAAAATATCTGGCAATAATTTTTTTTAGAAATCAGTGATCTGGCAACCTTCGTGTCACGCGACACGAAGGTTGGCAGATCACTGATTTCTAAAAAAAAATCTTGCCAGATATTTTTTATGAATTCTGAAATCCACCATAGTGTTCCGATGTTTTTTTGAGCGACTGGGCAAAGGTGGACTTTGCAAGCTCCAAGGTGTCCGAAAACAGACTTGACAAAAAACAAATATTTTCGAATTCGACTTTTTTTCATTTCAACTGTTCATTTCAATGATTTACCAATTGGAATACCGCAATATTTGAAATAAAAAGAAATCATTTTAAAGTACACTTAAAAATCGTTATAGAAACGTGAAATGCAAATTACGCTACTATGATAAATAATATAGTTTTTTTTTATAATGTTTGTAAAAAGAATTATTAAATATTTTGAGCTCTAGTAAACCAGAAGAAATCTTGTCTTAAGATCGTGCTCACGAGCAACAATAAGGAGTTCATTAGCGAACACTTAACGTCTCCTCGCCGCGAGTACTATGTTCTTACGAGCAACGGATTGTGTATCCCAGGATTACACCATTTAGGTGTATCAACAGTGGTGAAATCATTCAAAATTATCCTTTACTTTAAAACAGAAGATTTGCTGTTGTAAAACCTTATCAATAAAATAGAGCCCAAAATAATAATGAAAAAAAAAAAGTCACATTTAGAATTAGAGGGTTGGGTTGTTTTACCTCTGAGCGGCACTTTTTTGCACACCATGGGCTAAATGGCCAGGTCACATGGACCCCGAAGGCTCAGAGAAGGTTGGGGCAGGGGACCCACTGGAACAGCTGTTGGGAGACAGATGGTAGCCTCCCGTCAAGGCCATCCAGCGTGTTCTTTAACGTGCACAGGGTATGGCTCTCCCGCACACGGGGACTCGGCTTAACGTCCCATCCGACGGACGGCGGCCTTATCCAAGCCCATCGGTGTCCCCTACTGACCGTGGGCAAGGCGGGGAATTTTGCGGAGATAAATCTCAACGCTGACCCAGCTGGGACTTGAACCTGGGAACTACAGATTACGAGCCTGGCGCGCTACCGACTGAGCCACCCCCGCCCCTAGAATTAGAGGGATAAAAAGTGAAAATTTCGCAAATACAGATTAGATCTTTACAAACTGATCCAAAAGTCTTCATGGCTTTGAAGAGATCGGACTGCAGACTTATTAAACGAAGGTGTCAAATTTCCATGCGTTAGGGGAAAATTAAATAATCTGGCACATATAAAAAGAATTTCATAAATATTTTTTACACATTCTTAAAATAACGGCACATTAAACTATTCACAAGTTTCACCTTTTCTTCAGAACTTTTGGGGAATTGATAACACCGCTCGGGACATTCCAGATTTCTTTGCGTCAGCTCACAATCTTGTTTTTATCATTTGTCTATTTCACTGCTTCCAATTTATGGTAACAACTGTTTTGTACCGATTTTGTAAATTAATCATTTAGCAGATTAAAAGTAAAGTCTTGAAAACATTCTGCTAAAAATATATTTTTTTCTACGATTGCTTAAATTTTAAGTCTTTGTTGTACTTATTGCAACTAGATTCAATGCAAATTATTTGCATTGAAAAAATATCATCTTAGAACAAGATATCTTCCTTTTCCAAACACAAAATTTCGGTTTTTATTTTTTTAAATAGTAATTTTTATTTACTATTTATAATAACAGTATATTTACTATTCATACTCGTGTAGGGGCGGGGGATGGCTCAGTCGGTAGCGCGCCAGGCTCGTAATCTGTAGTTCCCAGGTTCGAGTCCCAGCTGGCTCAGCGTTGAGATTTATCTCCACAAAACTCCCCGCCCTGCTCACGGTCAGTAGGGGACACCGACGGGCTTGGTAAAGGCCGCCGTCCGTCGGATGGGACGTTAAGCGTGGCCCCGTGTGCGGGAGAGCCATACCCTTGTGCACGTTAAAGAGAACGCCAGATGGCCTTGACGGGAGGCTACCATCTGTCTCCCAACAGCTGTTCCAGTGGGTTCCCTCTCCCAACCTTCTCTGAGCCTTCGGGGTCCTTGTGACCTGGCTATTTAGCCCATCGTGTGCAAAAAAAGTGCCTCTCAGTAGTAAAACAACCCAACTACTCGTGTAGTGGATTTTAACTAAAGTTACGATTAAATAATGTCTTCAATTCTTTCCTACTAGGAAAATGACCCCACATCTGTTAGCAGATGCGGGAAGCTACATTTAATTCCTATCATCGAGGCCAATTCTTCGTAGTTTCTTCGTAAAGTAGATCTCTAGTCACTCTTTTCTTAGCACATAAGGGGAAATAGGTGTTGCAAAAGTTAACCAGCACAGCCAGAGCTTGAAATATAAACTTACAAAACAACTCTTCCAACTAACCAGCACCTCGAGAGTGCACGGACTTTAATACCAAAGCAAGCGTCTGTAGCACTCGACTTTACCAAAGCAACATTCAATTTAGTCATCATGCTCACCGTTGTTGTGGCTTAGTTGTCTAGGAAACCACGTTCAATTCCCGAGCCTGCTTTGCTTAGAGCCTGCTGCCAAAGCTAGCATACATCCTTTCTCTTGTGGCACTTCCAGACTATTCTTCCTTTCGGTAATTTACATAAACTTAATAACAGTTGCTCTTAGTAGAGCCAAGGTCTGTATAGATAAAGTGGAGAGGGGGGGGATATACGTGAACTCTAAGTTCAGGCTACGTCGGATGTTCATTTGAATAAATGTAAAACTTTTTCTCCGACAGAGGTGGGACGACATCATCCAGTCTCCTTACAGTTAAAATCATTTAACTTCATATTTTCCAATTGTAATAAACCATTATAGAATTCTCCCCACCGCATCTTACAAAAGTGCCTTTGCAGCGTTAAAATTGATTCACAAAAAGCATAGTGACTTAATAATCCATCCCCAGTGGACTCTTTCAAATAAAAGATTTCAAAGATTTTTGTTTAAAAACCTTAAAACGAAGGGGAATATGTTACACCGCAATGGAAATCCAGTCTTTCACTTTTCCCGCTATCCTTTTCCTGCTCGTTTGCGTCGCTTGTCCTCCCCCCAACCCCCGTATTTTTTTTCTGGATCTTGGGCCTGTTCCTGACTGAATTGTGGATCTAATCATAATGAAGACTTAAGTTTGTTTTGCTTGAGCAGGATTGTTAATAAATAAAGACTTGAAATAATTAGTTGAAAAAAAATTGGTGCCCCTGACGCATCAACAAAATTGCTGGATTGTTTATATATCACATTGTTGAAGAAATGGTTAGCTCCGGGTGGTCTAGCGGTTATGACACCCGCCATCCTTCTGTGATAGGTAGGTTCGAATCCCACTCATGGCAACTAAGTGTTTCTTGTCTAAAGGACGTTTTCCTGTAACACTTTATTACTGAAATAATGACTAGTTTAAATACGTCAGGGGCGGGGGTGACTCAGTTGGTAGCGCGCCAGGCTCGTAATCTGTAGTTCCCAGGTTCGAGTCCCAGCTGGGTCAGCGTTGAGATTTATCTCCGCAAAATTCCCCGCCCTGCCCACGGTCAGTAGGGGACACCGATGGGCTTGGAATGGCCGCCGTCCGTCGGATGGGACGTTAAGCTGTGGCCCCGTGTGCGGGAGACATACTCTGTGCACGTTAAAGAACACGCTGGATGGCCTTGACGTGAGGCTACCATCTGTCTCCCAACAGCTGTTCCAGTGGGTCCCCTCCCCCAACCTTCTCTGAGCCTTCGGGGTCCATGTGACCTGGCCATTTAGCACATGGTGTGCATAGAAGTGCCACTCAGAGGTAAAACAACCCAACCTTAAATACGTCACACTAATTGGTAACTGAATAAACAATTGTCACTTCTTTGGTATAGCCACCAGAGAAATTTATGTCAGTAATGCTTTGAGAATCATTATTCCGGAAGAAAGTTTTAAGCTGTTGCAGGAGGTTGAATCACTTTCATTGCCGAACCATTCTTGAATAATGGAGGCAAAACTTAAGCCAGAACATTATTGACGTGACAATAATTTTCTTCATTCTAGACCTTTTTCGCACCACTTAATTAGTTTCTAACTAAAAAAGTTAGATACAAGTTAAGAACTGCGAGATTTAATCGTCATTTCACAAAGTGTGTTATGTAGAGTCTATTTAATACACTTTTAAACTCTAAATTAGGGTTCGGCAACCGGTTCCACTTAATTTGATATGGATATTTTTTGGCATATAATGTGTCTCTCTTATTAATGTTTTAGAAAGGCAATTAAGAGTTGTTATATAGGAAACTGATGCCAATTGGATTATCTGAGCAATAATAAAGTAAAACCAGCCTCTTATTAATAGGTTTTTGTTCTTTAATATGATTACTTAAAAATTTAAAAACATATTTTTTTGTCTGTACGTTTTTGTGAAGAATTTCGATTCTTAAAAAATTTTTTTGCCAGTTTATATTACTTATTAAAAATGTAATTTTTTTAAACATTTATTGTAAATGAAATTTTTATGTAAAAGATTTATTGTAAATGAAATTTTTTAATTCATTGCTTATTTAGAAATTCGTTTCTGAAGGGAATTTTTCCTGTGCCTCTTTAGGAATATTATTTTTTCATTGCCTCCTCACTAAGTTTTAGTTGCTGAGCCCAGCTCTAAATTGAATGAGTTGGGTTGTTTTACCTCTGAGCGGCACTTTTTTGCACACCATGGGCTAAATGGCCAGGTCACATGGACCCCGAAGGCTCAGAGAAGGTTGGGGCAGGGGACCCACTGGAACAGCTGTTGGGAGACAGATGGTAGCCTCCCGTCAAGGCCATCCAGCGTGTTCTTTAACGTGCACAGGGTATGGCTCTCCCGCACACGGGGACTCGGCTTAACGTCCCATCCGACGGACGGCGGCCTTATCCAAGCCCATCGGTGTCCCCTACTGACCGTGGGCAGGGCGGGGAATTTTGCGGAGATAAATCTCAACGCTGACCCAGCTGGGACTCGAACCTGTGAACTACAGATTACGAGCCTGGCGCGCTACCGACTAAGCCACCCCCGCCCCCTAAATTGAATGAGAGATTTCCATTACCCAAAATTAATCCCCATTTATATCCATTCGGTAAGCCGTAGGTTGCACATCCTTAATTTCTAATAATTTTTAAATTAGAGTCGTGCTATCAAATCCATTTCAGCTGATACATCCCTTAAAAGGATTTTGATAATAATTATTCTATGACCACAAATACATGGTGTTAGTCTCAGAGCCGAATTCTGAGTATCACATGCCGTAAACCAGAATGCGATTTGGGGCACCTACAGCCCAGAAACTTCTCAAAATAATTAATAAATTACCCCTCAAGCAGCTGCTTGACCACGAGGTGTGACAAGAACCTATCAGTTTAAAAGCCATTGAAAAAAGATCTATGAGGTAAGCGAGATCTGAGCAGGAGACAAGACATGTAAAGAACATTTATGCATTACCCGGGGCTTGATCCAGAGCCTCCTAGATAGGTTCCTATGAATCCTTTGGTCAGGTACCTTTTATCAGTATCAAATTTCTAACCACTCGGCCACGGGAAGGTATCAAGACTTCACGTTGCATTGGGTTGGGTTGTTTTACCTCTGAGCGGCACTTTTTTGCACACCATGGGCTAAATGGCCAGGTCACATGGACCCCGAAGGCTCAGAGAAGGTTGGGGGAGGGGACCTACTGGAACAGCTGTTGGGAGACAGATGGTAGCCTCCCGTCAAGGCCATCTTGCGTTCTCTTTAACGTGAACAGGGTATGGCTTTCCCGCACACGGGGCCACGGCTTAACGTCCCATCTGACGGACTGAGGTATTTCCAAGCCCATCGGTGTCCCCTACTGACCGTGGGCAGGGAGGGGAATCTTGCGGAGATAAATCTCAACGCTGACCCAGCTGGGACTCGAACCTGGGAACTACAGATTACGAGCCTGGCACGCTACCGACTGAGCCACCCCCGCCCCCACCACCCACGGGAAGGTATCAAGACTTCACGTTGCATTGTTTTACCTCTGAGCTGTACTTTTTTTTGCACACAATGGGCTAACTGAGCTAACCCTGCTCCTCAGAGCTTCTGACTTTTCAAAACACCCAGTATTTGATAACATTCCGGAAAAAAGTTAATGAAACATAAACATAATATTTTTTTTCATGGAGAAAATTTTTTTCATGATTTCGAAAGACGCATTTTTTTTACTTTTGTTTCCGTGGGTAGTGAGTGACTCAGCCGGTGTTGCGCTACTCTCGTAATATCTATTCTTCTCAATTCGAGAGTGGGCTGGGTGGCTCAGCTAGTAGCATAGGGTCGAATCTCACTTGGGCCAGAGTTAAGCTTTTTCTACGCAAAACTCTCTGCCTGCCCTCGGTCAGTAGGGGACATCAATGTGCTTGGAAAAAGAGCCCGCAGTCGGATTGGACGTATAGCCGTGGCCTCATGTGCCGGAGAGCTATACCCTGTGCATGCTAAAGAACACATTGGATGGCTTTGATGACAGGTTACCATCTGTCTCCTAACAGCTGTCCAGTGGGTCTCCTCTTCGCAGGCTTCTCTGAGCCATCGGTGTCCTTGTGACCTGGTCATTTAGTTCATTGTGTGCAAATAAAAAAATGCTGCTCAAAGGTAAAACAACACAACTCTCAGGTTTCAGTCCCCACTGTACCTGCAACGAGATTTCTCCACTAATTTCCATTCTGCCCTCGATGAGAAGCTAACACCAATGTAAAGTGACAAGATTTAAATGAAAAGATCTAGAGACTTTTGAAAATTCGGTTTGAAAGATTGACCAGACGTATCAGGAAAACTTGGACTTCTGGTCACCTCAGTTTGACAGTTCACAATAGACGACTTCCACGGGAAGGACGCACTACTGTAGCAGACGAGTGAAGGACTTCTTCAACAGAAGACATCTTTTTCTTTTGTATCAACGCCATCATAACTGGTACCTGAAATTGTTGAAGACCTAACAGTGAACTTAATATATTTGGAGGTACAGGATCGTTTTTTAATCTTTTAAAAAGTACTGAACGGTCTGCAACACATGAAGGGGACAGGGGGACAATGTTCTGTACATGATCTTATTTGAGCTTTTGACGAGTTGGTTTTTTTTTAATCTCTGAGTCATACTTTTTTTGCACACAATGGGCTAAATGGCCAGGTCACAAGGACCTCAAGGGCTCAGAGAAGTTTGGGGGATGGGGACCAACTGAACAGCTGTTAGGATACAGATGGAAGCCTCCCATCAAAGCCATTCAGCATGTTATTTAATATGCACAGGGTACGGCTCTCTAGCACACAGGGCCACTGCTTTAAGCTCCCATCCGATGACGAGTTGGGTTGGGTTGTTTTACCTCTGAGCGCACTTTTTTGCACACCATAGGCTAAATGGCCAGGTCACATGGACCCCGAAGGCTCAGAGAAGGTTGGGGAAGGGGACCCACTGGAACAGCTGTTGGGAGACAGATGGTAGCCTCACGTCAAGGCCATCCAGTGTGTTCTTTAACTTGCACAGGGTATGGCTCTCCCGCACACGGGGCCACGGCTTAACGCCCCATCCGACGGACGGCGGCCTTATCCAAGCCCATCGGTGTCCCCTACTGACCGTGGGCAGGGCGGGGGAGTTTTGCGGAGATAAATCTCAACGCTGACCCAGCTGGGACTCGAACCTGGGAACTACAGATTACGAGCCTGGTGCGCTACCGACTGAGCCACCCCCGCCCCTCCGATGACGAAATTTACTAGATATTAGGCTTCGTGATCAATGTAAATAAAACTGTAGCGATTGATCAGGGCTTTTTTTAATAATTGTACTCTGGAGCATGTCTGTCACTTTAATTACCATGGGTGTCCCGTATCAGATATTAGATATGTGCGACATGATATAAAATTAGAGCTGAAACTTTTAACAATCTACAGAAAGTGTTGAAAAACAGAATATCCATAAAGCCTAGATTTAGGCTTTATAACAGTTTGTTCCGCTGTAAACTATAATAGTTGGAACTGGACTCTATGCAAAAGAACAGGGGATTGATGTTTTTAATTCCAGATGTTAATGCAGTATCTCCGGTTTGGTTATGTAAATGATGCTGGAGTTATAAACTGCTTATTTAACTAATTTTAGGGAGAGATAGCGATGGTTATGCTGCACGTATGCCTAACTTTAGGTTAGCAATAAATACACATACTCATGCATATGCATAAACATAGGATACATAGGTATTAAGATAATATTGTTACAGCGACATGAAGGATGACAATTACCTATTAGTAATTGTCATCCTTTCTCAACATGGAAAATACACATTTCCATATTCTCAATATATATTAATAAAGAAAGAGGACAAAACCACCATTCTTCTCTATAGAGCTTTATTATTTTCTACAGCTGGATCTCACACACATGCACATGCACATATACAGATGATTATAAAGTCTGAGACACTTTAAGTAATACACCATCGCTTCCATTTACAGATATATGATATCATAGGTTTCATTTTCATCTGGATATGTGGGAATGTGATTATGCTCCACTTCTTTGATCACTGATTCTCCACTTGTGTGACACCGACCCAAACATTTCGTCTTATAATAGTCTTTGCATTTCCACATCACCTTGGAAGAAGTCACTTTCTCTTTGGTGTAGATGTATCCTCGATAGACGAGAAAATCTTTTCCTCTTTGGCTCTTCACATATCTGAGAGGCATCTCTGAAAAATATTCAATTAAATTAATCAGAAAAAGTATATTGAAACAAATGCAGAAAGATTACAATAAATGGAAAAAAATGATAGAAAGTAAATTACTTATTTTTATTATTTTAGCAACACGGGCGTAATCTTAGTGGGGGCACTGAGGGAAGGGTATTCACCTCCCCCCCTTCAAAGTTGTAGAAGCAGAGCACCAAGTCACCCAAGTTTAAAAAAAAAAGAAATTAATAATTATTTTATGCCATTTATTTCTGAGACAGAAAAAGGAAGTTCTCATATAACATTTCAGGTTTTCTCATCAAGGACATTCCTATTAAGATGTTCGTTGACCATTTAACCAGATAGGTCAGAGATTGAAAAAATTGCTTTCAATTCAGTGCTCTATGAACTCATTCAGTCAAATGATATACCCCTTTGAAAAGTAATTTTATAAAATTTTAAAGTAAAACTTTTTTTGTTTTCCAAATGAACACGTTTACATGTAAATCAATGTGATCAATGAGCTTGTCTCTCGCGACATAAAGATCAATTGCAGAGTGATAGAAGACAACTCCAGTCATAAATCTGGCTCAACGTACAGTCGTTGGCGGTTACAAAAAATAATGAATAGAGAAATCATACATTTTTCGAGTTTTGCAAAACTTGAACTAAAATAGCTTTGAAAGGAAGTAATTCAATGCATTTTATTTAGTTTTCTTTACAGTAATGGGGCGGGGGTGGCTCAGTCGGTAGCGCGCCAGGCTCGTAATCTGTAGTTCCCAGGTTCGAGTCCCAGTTGGGTCAGCGTTGAGATTTATCTCCGCAAAATTTCCCCGCCCTGCCCACGGTCAGTAGGGGACACCGATGGGCTTGAAAAGGCCGCCGTCCGTCGGATGGGACGTTAAGCCGTGGCCCCGTGTGCGGGAGAGCCATACCCTGTGCACGTTAAAGAACACGATCAAAATATATGACCACCTAGAGTCGCTCAAAAAAGTATCCGAACACCATAGTTGATTACAGAATTCAGAAAAAATATCTGTTAACGATTTTTTTTAAAGAAATTAGTGATCTGGCAACCTTCGTGTCACGTGACACGAAGGTTGCCAGATCACTAGTTTCTAAAAAAATTATTGTCAGATTTTTTTTCTGAATTCTCTAATGAACCATAGTGTTCGGATATTTTTTCGAGCGACTGTACTACTCTTCGTTTAAGCGAGAAACACAAGGGCCTCTTCGTTAAGGAGACAGGAGGACATAAATGTTTCGGCTTGCAAGAATGGCCTTGACGGGAGGCTACCATCTGTCTCCCAACAGCTGTTCCAGTGGGTCCCCTCCCCCAACCTTCTCTGAGCCTTCGGGGACCTTGTGGCCTGGCCATTTAGCCCATGGTGTGCAAAAAAGTGCCGCTCAGATGTAAAACAATCCAATCTTTACAGTAATGTCATTTAACAAAATCTTGTAGATGTTTCCTTGCCACAGAGGTCTGCAGGAGCCTGCCAATACTAGTAATAGATATAAAATCAAGAATTTTTATCACATAGATTATATAGCACACGTTGATTTCAATGTAACCTACGAGTGTATACATATATAACAATTTTTGAAGCCTTTGCAATGTTCACGAAATGCACACTCACTTATTCAATTTCGTCAAATTTATGCCTTATTTGAATTATTCCGTGGCAAATCGCATTTGGAGGTGCAGTCGCTCAAAAAAATATCCGAACACTATGGTTGATTACAGAATTCATAAAAAATATCTGGCAACGATTTTTTTTTAGAAATTAGTGATCTGGCAACCTTCGTGTCACGTGATTACAGAATTCAGGAAAAATATTTGGAGCGTGTACAGCAACTGTACACGCTCCAGTTACCGTTCACAGCAAACTGGATCGTGTGCAGTTACTGCACACGCTCCAGTTTGCTGTGAACGGTAACTGCACACGCTCAATATTTCCGTGAGTAAGCCCACACGATCTAGTATCAAAATATATGACCACCTAGAGTCGCTCAAAAAAGTATCCGAACACCATAGTTGATTACAGAATTCAGAAAAAATATCTGTTAACGATTTTTTTTAAAGAAATTAGTGATCTGGCAACCTTCGTGTCACGTGACACGAAGGTTGCCAGATCACTAGTTTCTAAAAAAATTATTGTCAGATTTTTTTTCTGAATTCTCTAATGAACCATAGTGTTCGGATATTTTTTCGAGCGACTGTACTACTCTTCGTTTAAGCGAGAAACACAAGGGCCTCTTCGTTAAGGAGACAGGAGGACATAAATGTTTCGGCTTGCAATGAATTCAAGCTTTGCAAAGTACACGTGGAAGATCTCAACCGCTTACTTCAGAGTCGTGGACTGGACCTGTGAATTTCATTTTACGTGCAGAATAATATACTGATTTTTAAAGCAGGAGTAATAATCTATACAGAGTAAAAGTCTGAAAATCCGCATCCCATATATCCGGACAACCTGACCGTGAGAATCTGAGACTTTTTAAAATATCCCTCAGAATCCGGACTTTTTAAAAAGTATCCCTGAGAATCCTCAGCGATATTTATAAAGAAATCAGAGATAAAAAGAATCTCAGGGATATTTATAAAGAAATATCCCTGAGAATCCGGACTTTTTAAAATACTAGCAAACTTTAGTGAATTTCGCGGTCTGTTATTTTCCCGCGTATTAGAGAATTCTGATTGAAGCACCCAGGTGGCGCTTTGTGGCAATTCTACTTTTAATCTGCGGTGATTCACGATTTTGAAACATATGTCAGTCGATCTGTGGCAACGCTAAATACTGTAGTGTAAAGGTTCTCAACGTGGGGTATGCGGTAAAATTTTTTGGGTTACGCCATGAGAGCTCAAAAGTCGCTAGATATATGTTATATACAGGGTGAATATGAAAAAGTGGGCAAAACTTTACGGGGTGGTAGAACGCAGCTATACGAGCAATATTCGTCATAGAATGTATGGTCGGAACGCAAACGGAGAGCCGCTAGGTGGCGTTGGAAATGGTATAAAAGGGTCGGTCCTCGCACCCAACGGCATTTCTACCGTGGATTGCCGAGAGGATGACTGGTTATACTAACCACGAAATGGCGGATATGCACTTTGTGTACGGTTACATTCCTGTTAATAAAATGTTTTCTGAAGTATCTCCTCTCCTTCTTGTGTTCATTCTTTAAATGTGACAGTGGAAAACTACCTTTTAACTTCTCACCGCTTGCGTTCCGACCATACATTCTATGACGAATATTGCTCGTATAGCTGCGTTCTACCACCCCGTAAAGTTTTGCCCACTTTTTCAGATTCACCCTGTATATATGTTTTATTTTATTACCATTGTTATACTATAACTATAGTTTTATCTATCTGTGCAAGGGGTACACCAGTTACATACACATTTCTAGAGGGTAGGTGAAGCATAAAAGGTTGAGAACCACTGCTGTAGTATGTATATTGTTTGCTGTCCTATTGCTTTCATTTACATGTGCTATTTGTAAATTTTTATTAACCCCATAATAATGGCTCCAAAAGTAGACGGTGGTGTTAAAAGAAAGAAAACCACATTAAAACTGAATGAAAAACTTGAAACAGTTAAGAAAATAAATCTGCAAATAGAACAAGTGTTCCAACCACAAGTAGTGCACCAGATGCACACAAAATCATCAAAATAAAGGAATAATTGCTTTTAGTTTTTTTAACATAAATGTTTCTTTTGTGAATGATTTCTAGAATAAATTCGTACTGTATTATTTCGTATAAAAACACTCTCATGATTTGCTTGTTTTCTTTTTCTTCATTCCTCCTTAAATTTAAATCTCAAAGTTATTCCTGAGAATCCGGAAAATCCAGAAATCCGGCCATCCCAGTCTCCGAGCAGTCCGGATTTTCGGACCCTTGCTATATATATAAAATAGAGAGTTTGTTTGTCTGTCTGTTTTTTCGACATCTCCTAGACGATCAGAGTTAGGACCACCAAACTTCGTCTACAGCTTCATCTTACCATGACTTAGTGCAGCGTACAGTTTTCAACCCTAGAAAATTAAGCCATCCCCAAAAAATTAGCCGCGAAACCTCTGTCTATTGATAAGCGGACCGACAACGTAACTTTAACCATCGTAACTTTAACCCTCCACTCGTAAGGTAGGCGACGGTAGCACCTCACTGAAATTTTGGACACTTGAAGCGGGTTCAAACCCGACCCACCGCAGCTAAGAACTCAGCCTTAAAGCCCTACGTAGCCAAAATTAAGTTGGGCCCATCACACCTAAATCTCCACTGATTGGTTCATTATTTGCAGAATTACGGGGAGCCGAAAACATCAGCTAACGGTGACGTCACCCCGAAAGTGAACAAGTGTCCAGGCAACCGTGAAGAATAGGTCTGTTACTCTCAGCCATTATACCAAAGGGGCGGGGGTGGCTCAGTCGCAGTGCTTCAGGCTCGTAATCTGAATTTCGCAGGTTCGAGTCCCAGCTGGGCCAGTGCTGAGGTTTATCTCCGCAACACTCTCCGCCTTGCCCTTCGGTCAGTAGGGGACACCAATCAGATGAGAAATGCTGCACACGGGGACGTTAAGCCGTGGCTCCGTGTGCGGGAGAGCCATATCCTGTGCACGTTAAAGAATACGCTGGATGGACTTGACGGCAAACTACCATCTGTCTTCCAACAGCTGTTCCAGTGGGTCTCCTCCCCCAACCTTCTCTGAGCCTTCGGGGTCCTTGTGACCTGGCCATTTAGCCCGTGTGCGGGAGAGCCATATCCTGTGCACGTTAAAGAATACGCTGGATGGACTTGACGGCAAGCTACCATCTGTCTTCCAACAGCTGTTCCAGTGGGTCTCCTCCCCCAACCTTCTCTGAGCCTTCGGGGTCCTTGTGACCTGGCCATTTAGCCCGTGTGCGGGAGAGCCATATCCTGTGCACGTTAAAGAATACGCTGGATGGACTTGACGGCAAGCTACCATCTGTCTTCCAACAGCTGTTCCAGTGGGTCTCCTCCCCCAACCTTCTCTGAGCCTTCGGGGTCCTTGTGACCTGGCCATTTAGCCCATGGTGTGCAAAGAAAAGTGGCGTTCAGAGGTAAAAACAACCCAAGCCGGGAAATTCTGCTAGTAAATTTTCTCAGAACAAAAGTCTCGCATTATCATTTTCAATTTCGCCAATTCGCGCAGCTAATATTAAAATGAGAAAAAGACGAAATTCTGATTTTTCTGAATGGATGGATCTTTATTTTTTGTCATATTTGGTTACACGTGATATACAGACGACTACAAACATTTCATCTTATTGAATCACCTCTATTTACAGATATATTATATCATAAGTTTCATTTTCATCTGGATACGTGGGAATGTGATTATGCTCCACTTCTTTGATCACTGATTCTCCACTTGTGTGACACCGACCCAAACATTTCGTCTTATAATAGTCTTTGCATTTCCACATCACCTTGGAAGAAGTCACTTTCTCTTTGGTGTAGATGTATCCTCGATGGACGAGAAAATCATACCCTTTTTGGCTTTTGATATATCGAAGTGGTATTGCTGAAATTCAAAATATAGTTTTTGTAATTAACGTCAAATATTTGCAATACATGTTATAGAAATGATTTTTTTAAAGTACGTACAAGTAATTTTCGCGGGGACCAGGATTCGAAAACGTTTCTTCCAAATTGGAATAATGGTGAATCATCCGCGCAAATTTTAAAAGTTTTTTTAATGAAAATCTTTTAAAGGCAAAGTTAATAAAATTTATAAATGGAAAATTTAGTAAATATCGATTTCCTATATGTGCCTTAAAATTAAGAACTAAACGTCAGATATAACGATAATGAAATCACTTGCTGAATTCATATTAATTTCGAAGGTTGGGTTGTTTTACATCTGAGCGGCACTTTTTTTTGCACACCATGGGCTAAATGGCCAGGTGACATGAACCCCGAAGGCTCAGAGAAGGTTGGGGGAGGGGACCCACTGGAACAGGCTGTTGGGAGACAGATGGTAGCCTCCAGTCAAGGACATCCAGTGTGTTCTTTAACGTGCGTGGGGCGGGGGTGGCTCAGTCGGTAGCGCGCAAGGCTCGTAAGCTGTAGTTCCCAGGTTCGAGTCCCAGCTGGGTCAGCGTTGAGATTTATCTCCGCAAAATTTCCCGCCCTGCTCACGGTCAGTAGGGGACACCGATGGGCTTGGAAAGGCCGCCGTCCGTCGGATGGGACGTTAAGCCGTGGCCCCGTGTGCGGGAGAGCCATACCCTGTGCACGTTAAAGAACACGCTGGATGGCCTTGACGGGAGGCTACCATCTGTCTCCCAACAGCTGTTCCAGTGGGTCCCCTCCCCCAACCTTCTCTGAGCCTTCGGGGTCCATGTGACCTGGCCATTTAGCCCATGGTGTGCAAAAAAGTGGCGCTCAGAGGTAAAACAACCCAACCCAAAAACAACTCTTTAACGTGCACACGGGTCATGGCTTAACGTCCCATCCGACGGACGGTGGTCTTTCCAATCCCATCGGTGTCCCCTACTGATCGTGGGCAGGGTGGGGAATTTTGCGGAGATAAATCTCAACGCTGAACCAGCTGAGACTCGAACCTGAGAACTACAGATTACGAGCCTGGCGCGCTACCGACTGAGCCACCCCCGCCCCAAAATTTCGAAGGAAAAGAGGAGACACAGTTTTTGTTTAATTGGTAAAAAAAAAACACAGTGTTGAAGCTTAATCTTCTTTTGAAGTTAATACGAACTGAGTAGAGGAATATAACAATTTTGAATTTCCGAAGCTGAGGAAAGAAAGGTGATTCTGGTGACTGAGGTCCCTGTGGAGTAGCCATAAAAGGACAATAAATAAAATAGGTATTTTTTTTATTTGTATTTCTACTTAGAGATACAAGTGTCAAATGAAAGCTTGTGATGTACAAAGTGTCAAAGTTTACCGAATTGTCATGGCCCCTCACACTTTCCTCCAAAATAGGGGAGAAAAATATCGCAGAAGTCGATAGCAACGAATTTCAAATGAAGGTTTGTGAAGTCGAGAAAATTTTGGGTAATGAGGAAAAAGAAACTTTTTCGAAGTTATTGAGCCAGATTTGGGAAAAAACAATTCTCTGACTTATCACAAGACATGCACATAAATGCATGTCGCTAATCATTTTCTTTAAATTCTTAAATTATTTATTAAAATCGTTTCATGACAAAATTAAAATGTTACTGCTATTTTGGAATTTTTATTGATTTATGTATCAAAGCAAATTGATTGTATTAAAATGATTTTGTAATCAGCTAAATTTTAATTATCTAATGACGTAGATCAGTGGTTCTCAACATTTTATGCTTCACATATCCGCTGGAAATGTGTATGTAACTGGCGTACCCCTTGTATAGATAGATAAAACTATAGTTATAGTATAACAATGGTTATTTTCACTTTGTTACTAGATCTAGCGACTTTTGAACTCTCACGGCGTACCCCAAAAATTTTTACTGCGTACCCCATGTTGAGTAACATTAGTTAGAGAATAATTTCTGGTATTTTACTTTCCTCTGTCACGCTGAAATGTTAGGTGAAAGGGTTGGGTTGTTTTACCTCTGAGCGGCACTTTTTTTGCACACAATCGTCTAAATGGCCAGGTCACATGGACTCCGAAGGCTCAGAGAAGGTTGGGGGAGGGGACCCACTGGAACATCTGTTGGGAGACAGATGGTAGCCTCCCGTCAAGGCCATCCAGCGTGTTCTTTAACGTGCACAGGGTATGTTTCTCCCGCACACGGGGCCACGGCTTAACGTCCCATCCGACGGACGGCGGCCTTTCCAAGCCCATCGGTGTCCCCTACTGACCGTGGGCTGGGTGGGAAATTATGCGGAGTATACCCTGTGTACCTTAAAGAACACGCTGGATGGCCTTGATGAGATGCTACCATCTGTCTTCCAACTTGAGATTTATCTCCGCAAAACTCCCCGCCCTGCCCATGATCAGTAGGGGACACCGATGGGCTTGGAAAGGCCGCCGTCCGTCGGATGGGACGTTAAGCCGTGGGCCCGTGTGCGGGAGAGCCATACCCTGTGCACGTTAAAGAACACACTGGATAGCCTTGACGGGAGGCTACCATCTGTCTCCCAACAGTTGTTCCAGTGGGTCCCTTCTCCCAACTTTCTCTGAGCCCTCGAGGTCCATGTGACCTGGCCATTTAACCCATTGTGTGCAAAAAAGTGCTGCTCAGAGGTAAAACAACCGAACCCAACCCTGTCTTCCAACAGTTGTCCAGTGGTAACCTTCTCTGAGCCCTCGGGGTTTTTGTGACCTGGCCATTTAGCTCATTGTGCGCAAAAAAAAAGTACCACTGAGAGGTAAAACAACTCATGCACAAACAGGGTCAAATCTAGGGGAATGGGGTCATGTCCCTTTAAGAATGATAGCAAAGATAATGGAAGCAAAAATGATTAAACTTGTGCATATTTCAAGCGTGTTTTATGGAATATTTAAAAGCCTCTGAAACGGAGGAGAAAATGTTACATTGCAATGAAAAATCCAATCACTGACCCTCGGAAAATCCAGTCGTCTTATGCGAAATCTCAAACTTGTTTGTCTGCTTATAAATCCAGAACAGTTGTCTTTGTAAGAATTGATAAAATTAATAATATATCATTACTCGATCTTCAGTTTTATGGTAGAATTAGATTGAATAAAATGTTTAATGGTTCTTAGGGGCGGGGGTGGCTCAGTCGGTAGCGCGCCAGGCTCGTAATCTGTAGTTCCCAGGTTCGAGTTCCAGCTGGGTCAGCGTTGAGATTTATCTCCGCAAAATTCCCCGCCCTGCCCACGGTCAGTAGGGGACACCGATGGGCTTGAAATAGACCGCCGTCCGTCGGATGGGACGTTAAGCCGTGGCCCCGTGTGCGGGAGAGCCATACCCTGTGCACGTTAAAGAACACACAGGATGGCCTTGACGGGAGGCTACCATCTGTCTCCCAACAGCTGTTCCAGTGGGTCCCCTCCCCCAACCTTCTCTGAGCCTTCGGAGTCCATGTGACCTGGCCATTTAGCCCATGGTGTGCAAAAAAGTGCCGCTCAGAGGTAAAACAACCCAACCCAACTAATGGTTCTTAGACCTTAGATTTTCATGGATGCAAAGTAATCGTGAATTTGAATGCATGGCAAATATTATTTCAACTAGTATAGGAAAAAATATGTTTTATTCAATGACTGATGGCAGAAAACAACGGCAGAAAAACAATAAAAAATGTTATTTCTCAAGAATAGATAAAAATTGATAAAAAATTTAATCAAAGGGGTAAAAATCAAAGTTATGCTTCATTTTAAAAATCAAAATGTAAAGAAATGTGTGCAATGGTTTTTTACTTCAGAATCCTTTTACTGAAGCTTTTATAGTAAGATAGGGCATGGGGAGAGTTTAGATAATAAGCTGAAAAAGATTGGTTTTGCCATCAGTGGGATTCGGACCCAAGTCTCCTAGTAGCCGGCCAGGTATTCTAACCACTACACCATCAACTGTGAAGAAGTTATCTGCTGATGGTGTAGTAGTTAGCGTACCTGGCCGGTTACTAGGAGACGTGAGTTCCTGTCCCACTCATGGAAAAACCAGTTTTTTTCCCAGCTTATTATTTCATGTGTTCTATGCGTACAGGACATCTCCTGTGATACTTTGTCAATGAATTAGTTTCGATATCTCGCAAACTCGAAGAATTACAGTGATAGTTCGACGAAAAAGAGTTCCTAACCTTTATGATTCATTTTTTCTAATCCTTCATCTGCTGCAGCTATCATCCGTATGGACATCAGATCCATTTAGGCCGAAATTATTGGAAGTTTTTTGGGAACTTCCGGTGAGATATCCAAAATTTGATAATCGATTTAGGCTTTTATTTTGTCTTTTCGACTATAAATTTAAGTTTACTTAATATCTTAGACTAGAGAAAAGTCCATGGATTGAAGAGACTAGAGAAACTATTTAGACTAGAGAAAAGTCCATGGATTGAACCTCGATCTTTTTTGAAGAGAAGATTTTTGATTTAGAGATTCTTAACAATCACACTTTTAAAACAGAAGTCTCAACTCGGAATTTAATACTTCGGGCCCAAAAACGTTAATTTATTACATTGTAATGTTACATATTAAATTTAATATAATTTCATGGATTGGTTTGGGTTGTTTGGAATTTTATGCTGCAAGAGGAACTAAGACGATGTTGCACCAAACAAAAATAAAAAATTAAATTCAGCGAACACACATCGAAATCAAAGGGCTTTGGGTTGGGTTGTTTTACCTCTGAGCGGCACTTTTTTGCACACGATGGGCTAAATGGCCAGGTCACATGGACCCCGAAGGCTCAGAGAAAGTAGGGGGAGGGGACCCACTGGAACAGCTGTTGGGAGACAGATGGTAGCCTCCCGTCAAGGCCATCCTGCGTGTTCTTTAACGTGAACAGGGTATGTTTCTCCCGCACACGGGGACACGGCTTAACGTCCCATCCGACGGACGGCGGCCTTTCCAAGCCCATCGGTGTCCCCTACTGACCGTGGGCAGGGCTGGGAATTTTGCGGAGACAAATCTCAACGCTAACCCAGCTGGGACTCGAACCTGGGAACTACAGATTACGAGCCTGGCGCGCTACCGACTGAGCCACCCCCGCCCCAGATCAAATGGCAATCAAGAATAAACCCAACAGCAAAAACTAAAATAATTAACAAAAACATCCATAGGCGTGTAAGTCCTGTCTAAAAAGCAATAAAACCTGTAGAATATAAGATTGCAAGGTAAAAAGACTAATGACAAAGAAACCAAGAAGCTACGGTGTCGCGATTTATGTCATTACACATACACTATATTACAAAAAATAACCGGACAACTTCGATTCTTTTTTATGTGCAGGAAAAAACCATTGAAAGCTTTCAGATATCTTGTTTGGCGGAGCATCGCCCAAGTTGCATGAGAATTGCCTTAAAAGCAATATAAAACACTAACAAATAAAAAAAAGAAATCTTAGAGCATATATAGTAGTTATCAGTTACACTCAGACATAAGCGTTATCAATTGTACAGTCGCTCAAAAAAGTATCCGAACACTAGGGTTGATTACAGAATTCAGAAAAAATATCTCGCAGCGTTTTTTTTTAGAAATTGGTGATCTGGCAACCTTCGTGTCACGTGACACGAAGGTTGCCAGATCAGTAATTTCTATAAAAAAAATCGTTGCCAGATATTTTTTCTGAATTCTGTAATCAACCATGTGGGTGATTACAGAACACAACCGTGTGGGCTCACTCACGGAAATATTGAGCGTGTGCAGTTACCGTTCACAGCAAACTGGAGCGTGTGCAGTAACTGCACACGCTCCAGTTTGCTGTGAACGGTAACTGGAGCGTGTACAGTTGCTGTACACGCTCTAGTTACCGTTCGCAGGAGCTGTACAGTTGCTGTACACGCTCCAGATATTTTTCTTGAATTCTGTAATCAACCCTAGTGTTCGGATACTTTTTTGAGCAACTGTATTAACACTGTCATAATTTTCTCCTTTACCATAAAACCTCAACCAACCAACCACGAAAGTTAAAAAACATCGAAATAAACTTTTTACAGAAAACAAATTGAAGCTCTCACTTCAAACTCTCTAAATCTTGACTTTGAATAATATTCGCTTAATATTTAAAGAGTTATTGAAGTTGGAACATTTAACAGCAGACGCCGATGTCATACTTTTCCCAAAAAACTAAAAAAAAAATCAGTTTCCAAAATTCTTTAAATTTTAAACAAATATTACGGAAAAGATTATTTAGGCCATTTACTTATGACTTACGAGAACTATCAAAGATTTAACTGCGCAGTCTCATAGTCTCACTAGGATCACCTCAGTTATCACTCAAGCACTGGGTGCCAGTACAGTCGCTCAAAAAAGTATCCGAACACTATGGTTGACTACTGAATTCAGAAAAAATATATGGAAGCGATTTTTTTAGAAATTAGTGATCTGGCAACCTTCGTGTCACGTGACACGAAGGTTGCCAGATCACTAATCACCATTGCAAAATTTAAATGTTTCTTGCAGTGGTACTATTAGCAAGGTAATATCATTACGTGAGTCATGTTATATATTTTAGGGGAATAATGGGTATTTAACCAAAATTCAAAACTAATTCCTTGATATGACGGATTCAAAAGACCAGGATGTGTATGAGGGTCTCCTTGCAAGCTCGGAACCACGGCTTAATGGCCCCTTCGATGGACAATGCAAATCTGAAGGCGTCTCCAAGGTTACTGGGGAGTTAAATGGAGAATATTTGAAGAAGGGTATGAGTTTAATTGGGTTCTTTTACCTGTGGGAGTCACTTTTTTTTCACAAAGGCCAGCTATTAGGCGGCAGATCGTAACTACCCGTCAAGGCCATTCAGCGTGTTCTTTAACGTACACAGGGTGTGGCTCTCTTTTGCACACGGCTTAACGTCCCATCCGACGGACGGCGGCCTTTCCTAGCTCATTGGTGTTCCCTTTATGACCGAGATCAAAATAGGGGTTTAAAGGATATAAATCGCAACGCTGGCACAAGTGGGACTCAAACCTGGGAACTACAGATTGCGAGTCTGTCCCGCTATCGAGTTGAGCCACCCGGCCCCCTCATATGCAGGAGGCATAACGTTAAAGAATGGCCTTGAACGGTGGTCTTTAACATGTCTCCTAACTAAAAAGTGCCTCAGAGGTAAAAACAAGCGAAACCAAATACTTACTTTGAGATAAGGTTCAAAATTAGTGTTTAATTTCTTCTGAAAAAACTTAAAAATTTGTCCTTCAACAGGCTATCTTATTATTATAATTTCTTATTATTAAGTTAATATTAATATAGTATCTTATTATTACGTTAAAGGCTTGTTCAGTGGAAATCTCAAGATGTGCCTATGGACTCGTAACGACAGTTATGAAAGAATGATAACGTTTTACTAATTTTAAAACTGGACTCATTTCCATATCAACCCTTTTTTCTATTTATTTAAAGTAAAACAGGGGATACATGAAACAAATTTGATTACCTAAAATAAAACTTGAATATCTTTGATCAACTCTAAACGTTTCAAACCAAAAATTTAACCTTAGAATTCTTAAGAGTTTCTGAAACAAATATTTCCAGGCACTCTTCTATTATTATTATACAAGAGTGCCTGGAAACACTAGAACAGTGTCTCGCAAACTGTGTGCCGCGGCCACAGTAGTGTGCCGCGAGAGATTTTCAAATTGACACTAGATATTCCAAAGATTTCATTTTGACTTGACTTGTGTTATCGACGTGCTTTAATAAAAATCTTTCAGATTTTATCAACTGGGATCTTATAAGTATTTATCAAGCTTTTTCCAAATTTTGGTATTAATTTTTGATTATTTCAAGCCATAGAATGGACAAATATTTAAAACAAACACCGAGTTATGAATTAAAGAACGAGAGCAAATCTTCAAGTAAAACCAGGCTGATGACGTCAACAAAGCGCAAATATAATGACGATTATATAGAGTTTGCTTTTATTCTTTTTTAGGTGTGCCGCGGGAAAAAAAATTAGATTCAGTGTGCCGCAGAGTAAAAAAGTTTGCGAGACACTGCACTAGAAGAAGCAGCCATTTTCTTCCACTGTTTTTTTAAGTTGCCAGATGATGACCAGCATCAGCACGTGCAGAGTAGCATCATTTGCTCTTTTATCCCATTCAGGATGAAAAAATTTTTTTCTTTACTTGGCCGAGTGGTTAGCGCGCTTGGCTACTGATCTACGGGACCTGGGTTCGAGCCCCGGGTAAGGCATGGCTGTTTGTGTCGTTTTTCTGCTGAGGTCCTGCCATCCTCTCAGACCTACTCTGGCATATAAACTGACAGGCTCCTGTCAGACCTCTGTGGCAAGCAGCTGCTTGAGAGGGTATTTATTTATTTTATTATTTGTATTTAACAAAAAATTCTACTCTGAAAGCTCATTTACCACAGAAATCTGGCAAGAGCTAGGGTTGAGTTGTTTTATCTCAGAGCAAGACTTGATCTAGGAGGGGGAGCGGGGCATGATTCCTCCCCCTTTCAAAACGCTAATAGAGACAAAAAATTATTAAACTTATTTATATTTCACGCATTTTTCAAGGACTTGTAAAACGAAGAGGGAAATGTTATAAATCATTTGAAATCCAGTCTTTTGGCCCCTCCTTTTACATTTTTCCGGCTCGATTGTGTTTCTTGTCACCCCCGCCCTCGATTTTTTTTTCTACATCCTGGCATTCCTCTGAGCGAAACCAAATTTGAGGAGGGTGGCGCAAGGGACCATGCCGCCTCCCTTTAGAATGCTAATAAGAGTAATGGAGATAAAAAAAAGGCGTTAACCTGTGCAAAATGCGCATTTTTTTAAGAAATTTTTTAAAAACCTCTAAAAAAGAAAATAAAATTTTATGCAATAGAAATACAGTCCTTTGCTCCCCCCCCCCATCACCTTTATTTTTTTTCTAGATCCAGGCCTGTCTTTGGACAATATTTTTTTGCACACAATGGGCAGATCATATGATCTCCAATAGCTCAGAATGGAATAAGAGGATCCACTAGACCAGGGGTGGGCAACTGTTTTCGTATCTACACTGCGCATGCGTATTGACGTGGCCGTCCTAATGGAAAATACGAGACGAATCTTCGGTCGCGCACGGGAAGGAAATCTCGGTTCAAGGCGGATTTTTCTGACTGTCTTGGTGGGCCACAAAAAACTCTTAGCGGGTCGCATGTGGCCCGCGGGCCGCTATTTGCCCACCCCTGAACTAGACAGCTGTCAGGAGACCGATGGCAACCTCCTGTCAATAGGCATGACAGGATAAGGCATGGATGTTTGTATTTCTCTTTCTGCTGAGATCCCGCCTTCCTCACTGATCTTCTCTCTGACAAGCTCCTGTCAGACCTCTGTGGCAAGCAGCTACTTGAGGGGGATATTAAGATCGGAAGTACAAATTACAGATATTGTAAAGATAATAAGTGGAAAATTTTTGTATGTTAAGATTCATGTTTAAAACATATGAATTTTTGTACTGTCAACTTTTTTGTGAATATCTCTACATGATATTCTGTCATATACTGGATGTCGTAAATCAATTACTCGTGTTTACTTTGTGCAAAAATAAAATGGCACACAGAGTTAAGCAACTCAAACTTTAATTTTCGGGAAGCGAATTCTACAAATATTAATACAGAGATAAAAAGACAAAAATCATAGCTTATTTGAAGAGATATTTGCTTGTTTTTCATTATTTACACATGGAATGCAAAAGGAGTACAGAGAAGTTCAATTTCATTTTCTTCCGTGGCCGTGGTTGGTGGATGATTGTGTTCTGTGACGTTGATTACCACTCCACTGCGAGTGTGACAACGTCCGAAGCATCGCAGCTTCCAATAATCCTTGCACCTCCAGGAGACTTTGTGAACGGAGACACAGTCCTTTGTGTAGACATATCCTTGATAGACTAAAATTTTATTACCTCTTTTACTTATCAGAAATCTGAGAGATGTTTCTGAAAAATAAAAATAGAAAACTATGTTTCAAATAAACTTTATTTACAAATATGAATAGTAATGCAAAGTGATAAATATTTTTCAGCAATCAATATTTAACCGTTTCTCGTTAACTGCTATCTATTTCTGATTCTTAAAAGAAGCACACTTTAAAGATTATATTTCTAACTAGCTGTATTTCTAACTAGCTGATTTACAGTCGCTCAAAAAAGTATCCGAACACTATGGTTGATTAAACTATGAAATTAGTGATCGGGCAACCTTCGTGTCACGTGACACGAAGGTTGCCCGATCACTAATTTCTAAAGATCATTATTTTCTAAAAGAAGGCCAGATCACTAATTTCTAAAAAAAATCGTTGCCAGATATTTTTTCTGAATTCTGTAATCAACCATAGTGTTCGAATACTTTTTTGAGCGACTGTACCTACTCTTTCTCCAGTCTTGCACTCAAGTAGATTTTCTCAGTAAAAATACATTCAAGCTTATTACTCAGATAACAATTTTATAATTACAAACCCTTTGAACATACAATAGGTGTCGATAATCCTGATTTCGTAAAAAAAGGAATTTAAAAAAAAATATTTTATCTATTTTTTTAGTAAATGAGTTGAATGAGGATTCGATTTATGTTTGTTCGTATTTATAAATTCTCATCCCGATAAGGGGCGATAATAAGTTTGGTTTTAAATAACATTTCTTTCTGTACTTTTCAAACATGAATCATTGATTTAGCTGTTCCAATACACAGCACTACTAAAAAAGAAATAAAAGCGGGAAATGTGGCGTAAAGATTTTTGAGGAGCAATCCAATTCCAGGTTCTTCCTATTTCTCTAGGGGCGGGGGTGGCTCAGTCGGTAGCGCGCCAGGCTCGTAATCTGTAGTTCCCAGGTTCGAGTCCCAGCTGGGTCAGCGTTGAGATTTATCTCCGCAAAAATTCCCCGCCCTGCCCACGGTCAGTAGGGGACACCGATGGGCTTGGAAAGGCCGCCGTCCGTCGGATAGGACGTTAAGACGTGGCCCCGTGTGCGGGAGAGCCATACCCTGCACGTTAAAGAACACGCTGGATGGCCTTGACGGGAGGCTACCATGGGAGCTGTCTCCCAACAGCTGTTCCAGTGGGTCCCCTCCCCCAACCTTCTCTGAGCCTTCGGGGTCCTTGTGGCCTGGCCATTTAGCCCATGGTGTGCAAAAAAGTGCAGCTCAGAGGTAAAACAACCCAACCCAAAATCCCATTTCTCTAACTCTCTTAGTTCATTATCTTTCAACATTCACTCAGTTATGTCAAAGGTGAGAACCCTTCTGGTTTTGGTGATTAGATCTCATTTATATTTGTTTTTATGATAAGCAGTTTCATTTAAGGCACATCCGATTTTCTTGACACAGCCAAACTTTTTCTTTCTTTAACCTTTTGAAGACCAATTGGCACCCTTTTGGATCCTATTTACGCTATTTTTTTTTAGCAAAATGATATATCTTTATCGTTTCATTTTTTCCCAATTTCGGTATTTATCTGTCTTAATTAAATTATTCTTGCTATCTACTCATTAGGTTTTTATTCACAATATCCTTGTTTGAATTGAATATCTTTGAATTTCTTTGAATTATATCAGAAATGTGAAATTTTTGAACCGATTTTTATGGTTCGTCTTCCAGAGGTAGCTGTATACCGAATTCGGTTGCCATTTAAGAGGGATTGTTGATAAAACTGACAAACTTTTTAAACGATACTGTAGTAGATATGTTCCCTATTATCGAAAAGATTCTTTAAATGAATGCAAAAAAATGTGAACAAAAAGAGAAATTGAAAAAAAATTCTATAAAAAATATTAAAGAAATTTAAAACAAAAATAGGAACGCTGTTTTGTAAATCAAAAATTGGAAATTTTTATTTTCTTTTAAGGAGTGATCAAAAAACAAAAATATTAATATCACAAGAAGCCATTTTAAAATTACCTAATTCTAAATGAGTTATAAGAAAATCGAATGCTAACTGAAGTAAAAATTTCATTTATACAGTAATAAGTTTGATTCTCAAAGATAAAATTAAACTTATTTTTCAGAGATCCAGTTGCAAAAAAAATTGGCAGTTCACCACTTGTTTAGATACCTTTTGCGGGTTATGTTATCTTATCAAGTTGGGGCGGGGGTGGCTCAGTCGGTAGTGCGCCAGGCTGGTAATCTGCAGTTCCCAGGTTCGAGTCCCAGCTGGGTCAGCGTTGAGATTTATCTCCGCAAAATTCCCCGCCCTGCCCACGGTCAGTAGGGGACACCGATGAGCTTGGAAATGCCGCCGTCCGTCGGATGGGGCGTTAAGCCGTGGTCCCGTGTGCGGAAGAGCCATACCCTGTGCACGTTAAAGAACACGCTGGCTGGCCTTGACGAGAGGCTACCATCTGTCTCCCAACAGCTGTTCCAGTGGGTCCTATTTTCCTATTTCCCTCCCCCAACTTTCTCTGAGCCCTCGGGGTCCATGTGACCTGGCCATTTAGCCCATGGTGTGCATTTTAAAAAAGTGCCGCTCAGATAAAACAACCCAATCTTATCAAGTCAGATTTCCCTTTTGCTGTAAAGTCCGGCATTCTTGGATCTGTCTGAAGATTGACTTCAGACCAAGGATCGTCACCTTTGATAAACCGGAATCCAATAATGTTTTTTTCAATCTAGTTACGGACCTTAACATTTTTGCTCTGTATGTGGACTCTCTTGTTCAGGGCAACGACTGTGACGTTCGTCGTCTTTGCGATGAATATTCGGCCACTTTTTCTCTGCCAAAACTTTATTATTGAAATTAACCTAAAAATATTACGAAACTTAGCTTCATTCCTTTACCTGACGAGCCACCAATACTTTGAAAATGCACTGAAGTATATATAACACAGATAATTGGCAAAGTAGCAATTGACCTTACCAGTAATTCTAACGCCGATTATAGTGCTTAAATATGATTCAATGATGCCATCCGACGTTCCACTATACAGGACAGTATTACATCATATGGATGACACCAAAAGCCACCTTCGTTTGCTGGTTGAGGCCTTCCGGAATGCTTACATTGAGACTGCGAAGCAGCTGAGAGAGTACCCATCGTCTGCATTACTTTATATTATCGGAATCTCCTGTTCATTCATATCTCTAATTTTGGTACTTTCGAATTTTGAGCCTTTTGTGCTGGTTGATGTCTATCAGAACGCTGACATTAAGGCTGCAGAGCAGCTGGGAGAATAATAATAATGTGTGACAATCCCGGTGCCCCGCAGTACGAGGACTGCATATCACCATATGGGAGTTGCCACTGAAATACCCATCGACTAACCAGGTCCTATCAGTTAAGCTTGCCTTACATTGAACCTGCCTACAGCGGGAGAAGACCTTTTGTGAAGAGAAAAGCACTGCTTAGGATTTTATAGCGTGCCGTCCTAACTTTTTGAGTCCTCCGCAGCAGAGACTCTTAGGCACTTCCATCGATAGGCCACACCTAATCGGGTGACCAAGCCTTTCAGCATGACCTTCAACTTCGTCCTCTCCATCGAGCCGGGCAACTACAGCCCGCTCGCCGTCTCGGCCTTAACCTTGTCGAGGCCGCGTCGGGGACACCTGGCCGGGGAGCCACCCTGAGCCAGCAGGCGGCCCTCCAACAACCCCGACAAAGCCGTTAGCTTACCAGGGCTAACGTGACCGCAACACCCGTACCCCACTTCGCAGAGGAACCCAAGTTCCTTCACTGCGAAAGCTATATTTAGCCAAAACTAATTCCGTGGGACTCTTAGTTTGGCTGTTCCACCGATAAGTCCGTCGACCAGGGTAGCTACTCCCGGTCGCGAGCCTCTAACTTTTACCTCTCCATTGTGAACGGGCCGAAGCCCCCCAGTGAACAATCTTCCGACCCACGATATCACTGAGACCGCATCGAAGAGCCCACAGACGTGTGTAGGAAGAGGTGCACAGCTCAGTCCGCGGTACTCCCCGATGGGCACACGGAAGACAGAGTGCGCTACCTATCGTCTACATTAGATTAATATTATCGAAATCAATTACTTCATTCATATCTCTGATTATGAAACTTCGAAATTTGAACCGTGCCGATGATTTATTACCGATATGGTTAGGTAGCATTATGGTCTAATTTTACTGCAACTCTGTACACGAATGTGTCGAAAGTCTACCATTTTTAAGGGTAAATTCGAGCTCTTTTAAATTTTTGAAACGTGATATTCGCTACTTAAATATCAGTTATTTGGGACAGATGTCCGAGTTCGAAGCTCTCGTAGTTTTGGGGATGTTTGGGTGAGGGGACCCACTGGACAGCTGTTGGGAAAAGGAAAAAAGAAATGGTGACAAAAAATAGGTGAGTAAATAGTAATGAGGCAGAATGAAATGATAAGAAAATAGTGATGAAAAACAATAAGTAAAGGGAGGGGGGGGGGAGAAAGGGGGGATGGAATTAGTGACAGATAAAATAAGAAAGATGGGGGATAGAAAAGAGAGATATAAAGTTTATGGTTAGGAATGTGAATCATGAGAATACTTTTAAGTTTTAAGAAATATTTATTATTATTGATATAATTAATTTTAATTTTGGAAGGATACGAAGTATAGCAAAGTGTAAAAAGGGGGCGTGGCGGCGAAAGCGTCACAAAATCCGTCTCGACGTGGATTGGTGCTGCCACGAACATCGAACCACGCCAAACTGAGATGAGGGACGGACGCCGTTAGCGCTCCGCAAGTTGTGTCATATCGGAGATTGCGCGGGCGTCCTTCGGTCCAGCAGTCACGTGGAGGATGACACAAGTCGAGGTGATCCCCGACAGCCATCGTCCGACCTTGACTGTAGAGACTGCATGGCAAGGGTTGGTGGGAAATTGGGGGTTGGTTGTTTTATCTCTGAGCGGCACTTTTTTGCACACCATGGGCTAAATGGCCAGGTCACAAGGACCCCGAAGGCTCAGAGAAGGCTGGGAGAGGGGACCCACTGGAACAGCTGTTGGGAGACAGATGGTAGCCTCCCGTCAAGGCCATCCAACGCGTTCTTTAACGTGCACAGGGTATGGCTCTCCCATACACGGCTTAACGTCCCATCCGACGGACGGCGGCCTTTCCAAGCCCATCTGTGTCCCCTGCTGACCGTGGACAGGGCAGGGAGTTTTGTGAGAGATAAATCTCAACACTGACCCAACTGGGACTCGAACTTGGGAACTGCAGATTACGAGCCTGGCGCGCTACCGACTGAACCACCCCCGCCCCCAGGGAAGGAAGTGAATGCAAGCCTGCTAGAGCTTACGCATAGAGTGACTGTCTTGTGAAAATATTTGTGGTCTTTGGAAAGAAGTGAAATATTGAGACACATTGGATAACCTAAAAAATAAATTTACAAGTAGGCGATTATGGACACACACTGTTTCAGTAATTTTAAAAATAGGTTTGATTCTATTAATTTTTTTTATTTTATTTTATTTAAATATTTTTAAGAATTTGTGTACATAACGACCCTAAGGACCGTATTTAAAATGTGCAGAACCATATCGATATCATTAGCTGTGTTATAATAATAATTTTACGAATAAAAGAAAGAAAAATCTGAGAAAAGAATTTTCTCCATTTATTCAATCTTAAAGATTTATTATTTTCATATTTGAGTTTGGGCGAAAGCACCTTACACGTCAGCAGAGAGATAAAGATACGAAATGTGTGTTGGGGGGGGGGGCGGAAAAAGTGACAACCCGAGTTCTGAAACTTAAATTTAATATTCGGAAATTCAGTCAAAGCCAGCAGAAAATGGCTTTAGTGGGTAAATATAATTACTGACTGAGTTTGTGAATTTATGTAAGTAGAGAACTCATTGGAGTGGGGGGGGGGAGAAAGAAAGAGGGTAAGCAGAGAGAGAAGAAAGAAAAAGAGAAAAAGAAGAAGAGAAAAAAAATAAAAAAAAATATACATTTATATGTTAAAAATTGGAAAAGGGAAATAGAATTTGAGAATTAATATAAAGTGGGAATAGAGACAATACCAGCCAAAAGGGGAAGAATTCTTCACTGCTTTAGAAAAATTAGGTATTTTAGATTTTCAAACTAATCTTATTTTAAATCAGTTTTCTAAATTTAAAAATCTTGAAGTCATAAAATTATTGCTGAATTTCTTACTACAAACTCCCCTTTGGAATAGAGTCTAGCAAATTAATTAAAAGGTTAAAAAAAAGTTGAAAAAAAAGTTTTAAAAAAATTAAAAAAAGGGTTAAATTTTTTTTTAATTATACTGTTTTGATTAAAAAATAAAAAAATGTAAAAAATGAATGAAAATATACGAAAATAATCATTACTTTCTTAACAGTTTCTAATCTCCTCTTAATCTACCGATTATAGTGCACTTAAAAGCTAGAGCAAACATTGTTAATATTACATTCTTCACAATCAAGCAAGAAATATGCAGAATGTATGGTCATTGCCTAGTGCCCTAACATGTTGGCCAGCCTTCGATTTAACTACCCGAGTGCTTCACAACCGCTTCGAGTGACCCTACCCAGTTACTGCCTTTAAAAATTTGCCTCCTGTGCCGACCAACCTGTTGCCTTTCTCTACTTACGTACCTAAAACTGTTTTTTTGCGGGGCGATCGAGCACACCAGTTCTATTTCCCTACTTAGGGTCCTTAATATCATTAGAGAGTTATGCTGATGCCCTTCCTTATTTTAACGGCCCTGATTTTAACGTTCTACTGATGTCTTTATTTTGCCCTTAGCAACGACGTGTGCGATTACCCATTAATTTTTAGTATGTGCACCCAAAAATATGAATACAGTAGTAAGACTATAAAAGCATGATATATTTGAAAAGATTTTTATTCTGATCACATATGGAATATAGGAGTACAAAGCATTTCCATTTCAATTTCTTTACTGCTTGGAGGGTGATTATGTTCCACGACGTCGATTACTACTTCCCCGCGAGTGTGACAACGTCCGAAGCATCGACACTTCCAATAATCCTTGCATCTCCAGGACACTCTGTGAATGGAGACAGAGCACTTAGTGTAGACATAGCCTTGATAAACTAGAATGTCTTTGCCTCTTTTAGTCTTCAAAAATCTGAGAGGCGTTCCTGAAAAATTAAAGAAAAAACTGTTTCATATAAACGTTCTTCACAAAACGTGCAGATAACTAAATTAAACATTTTTCAGCAATTCTCATTCATTTAATCTCACCTCGTTAACTGACAGTTGTTTTCTACTGAAAGACGCACACTTTAAAGCTTATATGTATGGCCGAGTGGTTAGCGCGCTTGGCTACTGATCGAAGGGACCTGGGTTCGAGCCCCGGGTAAGGCATGGATGTTCGTGTTGTTTTCTGCTGAGGTCCTGTCATCCTCTCAGATCTCCTACTGTGGCATATAAACTGACAGGCTCCTGTCAGACCTCTGTGGCAAGCAGCTGCTTGAGGGGGTATTTTTATTTTTAATTTGATCCGAAGTGATCTTTCAAGTGAGGAAAATGGGAAAGAAAAAAAGAATCATTTCATAAAAAAGAATGTTTTATGGATTATGAATGGTAAACTTATGGTCGGATGCTAGTATACGGTGAGAGTGACTACTGACTGCAATAAAATAATAAATAAATACCCCCTCAAGCAGCTGCTTGCCACAGAGGTCTGACAGGAGCCTGTCAGTTTATATGCCACAGTAAGAGATCTGAGAGGATGGCAGGACCTCAGCAGAAAAACGACACACACATCCATGCCTAATCCGGGGCTCGAACCCAGGTCCCTTAGATCAGTAGCCAAGCGTGCTAACCACTCGGCCACGGAGGTTAAAAGTTAAACATTCCATCAGGAACAGATCTATAAAAAATAATTTATGACAACAGCTTAAAAAATAATACCCCCTCAAGCAGCTGCTTGCCACAGAGGTCTGACAGCAGCCTGTCAGTATATATGCCAAAGTAGTAGGTCTGTGAGGATGGCAGGACCTCAGCAGAAAAACAAGATAGATAGATAGATTTATTCTCAGAATATGCAGTAATATTACATTTACATGTTTTTACCTTAGAACTGAAATCACAATGAAATGTATACAATCTTGTATATCTTAGATACACAATTTTAAAGATTTACATTTTTTTAATATAGTATATTCTTCTTTATACATAGTTTCTCTAATAAAAATCATATTTTCATTCTTACCAATATATATCAAATCTTAATATTATATTTCATTAGTGCTTTATAATTTTACCTACATTTTTCAGTAAGAGTCTGCGAAAAAAAGTTGAGTCTTCCACGAGAATAAAAACTCTTTTGTGGAAGAAATTTAATAGTTATGTTGTAATGAAAACGAAAAGGCAACATGCTTCAGTTTCACATTTCCTCATTTTTGCTAGCTTGATCATAAAAATCAAAGTAAATAATCACCATTTTATAAGTTCGAAAAATACCGTTAAGAATAAAGGAAAAAAAAATATTTACTGAGTAAAAAAACAGAAAAAAATATAAAATTCTATATTGATATTGTTCGTTAATAAATGGTTCAGTTGAGCACATAAATAACAACTTTGCGTCTAATGAAATTACATTACATTTAATTCTCTTTTATTTCCAAAACATAGTCTCAATATTTTCCACATTTGAAATCCATTTTCTTAATTCCTTAAAGAAAAAGCTATCATTCCTTATTCCTTTAATGTTGGGTTGGGTTGTTTTACCTCTGAGCGGCACTTTTTTTGCACACCATGGGCTAAATGGCCAGGTCACATGGACCCCGAAGGTTGGGGTTTGGATTCACTGGAGCAGCCTCCCGTCAAGGCCATCCAGCGTGTTCTTTAACGTGTATCAGGATATGGCTCTCCCGCACACGGGGCCACGGCTTAACGTCCCATCCGACGGACGGCGGGCTGTTCCAAGCTTATCGGTGTCACCTATTGACCGTGGGCAGGGCGGGGAGTTTTGCGGAGATATATCTCAACGCTGACCCATCATGGACTCGAACCTGGGAACTGCAGATTTCGAGCCTGGCGCGCTACCGACATAGGCATAGGGGACGCTTTACCATCTGGATCCATCCACGAAGGCGAACTTGGGATTCACAGGTTGGAGCCGAAGCCGTGCATAGGGGACGCTTTACCATCTGGATCCATCCACGAAGGCGAGCTTGGGATTCACAGGTTGGAGCCGAAGCCGTGCATAGGGGACGCTTTACCATCTGGATCCATCCACGAAGGCGAACTTGGGATTCACAGGTTGGAGCCGAAGCCGTGCACAGGGGACGCTTTACCATCTGGATCCATCCACGAAGGCGAACTTGGGATTCACAGGTTGGAGCCGAAGCCGTGCATAGGGGACGCTTTACCATCTGGATCCATCCACGAAGGATAACTTGGGATTCACAGGTTGGGGGAAGGGGATTACACAGCACTGTCAGAGGAATTGTCTCGGGCTGGGGAGAATGATTCCCACCTCTTCTCGCTGCCTAACATTTAACTTCTCCCGGTAGGAGACGAACAATTCGTCATTGAGTTGGTGTTTCAATTTACAAACACCAACTCACACACTGAGTTTCTGTCACTCTTATGCTTCATCATGAAAGGCTTTTCATCTCCTTTCCCAGCATGCTCTGACTGTATGTACAGTCGCTCAAAAAAGTATCCGAACACTATGATTGATTACAGAATTCAGAAAAAATATCTGGCAACGATTTTTTTAGAAATTAGTGATCTGGCAACCTTCGTGTCACGTGACACGAAGGTTGATCACTAATTTCAGAAAAATCGTTGTCGGATATTTTTTCTGAATTCTGTAATCAACCATAGTGTTCGGATTTTTTTTGAGCGACTGTAGGTGGTCATATTATTTTGATACTAGATCGTGTGGGCTCACTCACGGAAATATTGAGCGTGTGCAGTTACCATTCACAGCAAACTGAAGCGTGTGCAGTTACCATTCACAGCAAACTGAAGCGTGTGCAGTAACTGCACACGCTCCAGTTTGCTGTGAACGGTAACTGGAGCGTGTACAGTTGCTGTACACGCTCCAGATATTTTTCCTGAATTCTGTAATCACGTGACACGAAGGTTGCCCGATCACTAATTTCTAAAAAAAATCGTTGCCAGATATTTTATTCTGAATTCTGTAATCAACCATGGTGTTCGGATATTTTTTGAGCGACTGTACCTTTACTTACAACTTCCTGTGCCTTTAACACATTATTCAAGTTAATCTTAATATAACTTTTTCTCCGTTGGAGCTCGTTTCTGTGATTCTGTCTCTTTGCCAACTGCACCCTTCAGTCTCTGTACACCTGGCCATTGGCTTATACACTGTTAGCCTTATAATCTACTAACATTACAAAATTTATTAAATTTACTTTTAACCAAACATACATCTATTTCTGTGCTTTCGACGTCATACGTTTCCTGAGCAGCGCTATCTCTTGGCTGAGAAGCGTGAAAAGCCCTTTGGCGCTAGTTCCTACTGTCTAATTCATTAAAAGATTGCACATCCTTTTTGATCGATACATCACTTAACAACTTATCTTTTAACGAAAATGTTACGTGACCACTCTCCGACAGGTTCATTGCAAAACTCCCCGCCCTGCCCACGGTCAGTAGGGGATACCGATGGGCTTGGAAAGGCCACCGTCCGTCGCATGGGACGTTAAGCCTTGGTCCGTGTACGGGAGAGAGCCATACCCTGTGAACGTTAAAGAACACGCTGGATGGCCTTGACGGGAGGTTACCATCTCTCTCCAACAGCTGTTCCAGTGGGTCCCCTGCACCAACCTTCTCTGAGCCTTCGGGGTCCTTGTGACCTGGCCATTTAGTCCATTGTGTGCAAAAAAGTGCCGCTCAGAGCGGCACTTTTTTGCAACTTTGAACGGTAACTGGAGCGTGTACAGCAACTGTACACGCTCCAGTTACCGTTCACAGCAAACTGGCTGCACACGCTCCAGTTTGCTGTGAACAGTAACTGCACACGCTCAATATTTCCGTCAGTGAGCCCACACGATCTAGTATCAAAATAATATGTCCACCTACAGTCGCTCAAAAAAGTATCCGAACAATATGATTGATTACAGAAATCAGAAAAAATATCTGGCAGCGATTTTTTTTAGAAATTAGTGACCTGGCAACTTCCTGTACTGTACTTGAGGAGCATAATATTTAATAAATAATCGTGACTTATTTGACTGGATCTTTATTTCTGATATACATTATACATAGAATGAAAATGAATAGAAAAATCAGCATTTCAATCTAGGTATATATTATATCTATTATTTTCTTCGTCTTCGTTGTCTTTATACATCGGAGGATGATTATGGTCCACCACTTTGATTACGGATCCTCCGCTTGTGTGACAGCGTCCGAAGCATTTGTACTTCCAGTAATCCCTGCATCTCCAGGAGATTTTGTAAATGGAGACACTGTCCTTCCTATAGACAAATCCTCGATGTACAAGAAAATCGCGTCCTCTTTGACTTTTGACATATTTGAGGAGAGGCAAGTCTGAAAAATTAAAAAGCAGGGTTTTTTTTCTTCAAAATTACGTTAGAAAAAAAGAAGAAAATATACATGAACAATAGATTTTTTTTTCAGCTCCATTGAAAATTTAATCGAGATCGCTAAATGATATCTGATTTTAACTCTTATATTTTACCCAGAATGTTTTTTTAAAGGACTTATGTAAGTTGGCACAGAAAGCGACAAAGTATCTTTGTATGAAAAACGAGATATATTAAAATTCTATGTAAATATTTTAATTCTCTTAATCAAATTATATATATTAATACTCTTAATAAAATTATATATTTTAATACTCTTAATAATATCTGTATATAGTAATACTCGTAATAAAATTATAAATCGCAACCGTTTATTGCTTCCTGAGGGACAAAATGCTAGTGACAGACAGATTCGTATTTTTAGTAATTGGTTGTTTAAGTCCAAGTGTAGAAACTGGTGTGTTTATGTCAGAAATTGATGTGTTTATGTTAGAAACTGGTGTGTTTATGTCAGAAATTGATGTGTTTATGTTAGAAATTGGTGTGTTTATGTTAGAAATTGGTGTGTTTATGTCAGAAATTGGTGCGTTTAGATTCCAATGAAAAAATCATACTCTACACATTTTTATTGTTAATTATAGGAGATGAGTTTGGCCTCCAATTTTACCCCACCGCACGAGCTCGGTTGGGGAAAAATAACTTCTCTAATGTATCGTAAAACATATATACAGAAATGCATGACTTTAAACCTTTTTTAAATCTTTTCTACACGAACTTTAGAGTAACGATTATTTTAAAACCAAGTTAAAATCCTGATGCTATTTGGAAGGAAAAATGTTTGAAAATAATTCATAGAAACTAAAATTGAGTAGCGCAAGCAGCGGATCTAGGGGAAAGGACCCATGCTATCCCCCCTTCAGAATACTAGTTAGGTTAGAAAAATATTATTTATATTTCATGCAATTTCAAATTTTTACAGATCTGTAAAAAAAAAAGGGGGGGGGGGGAATACTGCATTGGAAATGCAGTGTTCATGCCCCCCCCTTTTTTTTTCATTAATCCGGCTATATTCAATGTCTTGTTTCCCCCCCCCCCCCGAGTAACATCATTATAAACACTAACAGCCATTCATCAATAAAAGAGAGAAATTTAAATCTCGTTTTTCAACAATATTCGCCATTTTCACCTCTTCGTTCGTTCATCTGACAACAAATGAAGTCCTTTTAGTGCATCTTTCAGTGGCCAAAACAGGGCGGTAATCAGTTGACGATAAGTCTGATGAATGAATATGGTGAGTGAGGAAATATCACAAACTTTATCTCCTGCATCAGCTTTACTGTAGAACATGCAGTGCACTTCTGAGAATACCAAACCGTGACGTTTCTTCAGAAGTGCTGACTTTAGATGATTCAGAAGTACAGTCGCTCAAAAAAATATCCGAACACTATGGTTGATCACAAAATTCAGAAAAAATATCTGACAACGATTTTTTTAGAAATTAGTGATCTGGCAACCTTCATGTCACGTGATTACAGAATCAGGAAAAATATCTGGAGCGTGTACAGCAACTGTACACGCTCCAGTTACCATTCACAGCAAACTGGAGCGTGTGCAGTTACTGCACACGCTCCAGTTTGCTGTGAACGGTAACTGCACACGCTCAATATTTCCGTGAGTGAGTCCACACGATCTAGTATCAAAATAATATGACCACCTATAGTCGCTCAAAAAAGTATTCGAACTCCATGGTTGATTACAAAATTCAGAAAAAATGTCTGGCAACGATTTTTTTTAGAAATTAGTGATCTGGCAACCTTCGTGTCACGTGACACGAAGGTTGCCCGACCACTAATTTCTAAAAAAATCATTGCCAGATTTTTTTTCTGAATTTTGTAATCAACCATAGTGTTCGGATACTTTTTTAAGCGACTGTACATCACAGTACTTGTCACCATTTCTCGTCTCTCCAGGTGGTGTTGCGGAATTACCCCTTTATTTTCCCACATTGCAGTAACACTTGACCGGCTGATGCTTCGATTGTAGGATCATGATACTATGAGCTTGCACAGGTCGTGGAGTATCTTCAACGCATCCAATGTCGTTCTTGAATTTATCCATCTACTCTAGGGGTTCTCAACGTGGGGTACGCGGTAAAATTTTTTGGGGTACACCGTGAGAACTCAAAAGTCGATTACCCAGTAAAATGTTTATAATTTTATAAAATTTGTTAAAACGCTTATGTCATTTTTTGTGTTTATCGATGTATGTAATTTATGAATGCAAAATTTAATGTGTATATACATATATGTTTCATTTTATTCCCATTGTTATACTATAACTATAGTTTTATCTATCTATACAAGGGGTACGCCAGTTGCATACACATTTCCAGGGAGTACGCGAAACACAAAAGGTTGAGAACCACTGTCTTAGAGGAAAGTAATTGCGTTTAAGCTTTGACTACATATCACACTACATTTAATATTGTCGGATGCTTCCGGAAATGTACATCCATTCACGATAGGTTCGTTTGCTTCATCGTTGTAATGTTTGTGATTAAACGAAAGTTATAATTCTTAGATTAATTTAGTGCAAAATAATACTGGTAATTTAATTGTTGAAAAATTTCTCAATTGTATACATTAGGGTTCTCAACGTGGGGTACGCCGTGAGCGCTCAAAAGTCGATTACCCAGTAAAATGCTCATAATTTTATAAAATTTGTTAAATTGTGTATGTAATTTTTTGTGTTTATCGATGTATGTAATTTATGAATACAAAATTTAATGTGTATATATATATGTTTTATTTTATTCCCATTGTTATACTATAACTATAATTTTATCTATTTATACAAGGGGTACGCCAGTTACATACACATTTCCAGGGGGTACGTGAAGCATAAAAGGTTGAGAACCACTGATACATATGTTTTATTTTATTCCCATTGTTATACTATAACTATAGTTTTATCTATCTATACAAGGGATACGTCAGTTACAGACACATTTCCAGGGGGTGCGTGAAGCATAAAAGGTTGAGAATCACTGATTTCCTCCATCGACTCATGCATCATCCACCATACTGAGCCAACATTCTGTGATAAATTTCATCCAGTTTCATTCCTTCAGCATTCAGAATTCGAATTACGGATCACATCTCTATCTTAGTGCACGATTCTAAGGGTGCCGCCATCTTTAAGAGTGATTGTTTAAAATAGCTCCAGCAGAGAGAGCCAATCTGCTATTAATATTTCCAACAGGCTGGAATCAATAGTATGATGTGATCAGTACGTATAGTGATCAGTAGTGTGTGTATTAGCATATTTTGCATCTCATTCATTTTATGATCGTTGCGTGATTTCTATTTGAATGACTGATATATTATCATGATATATTATCAGAAGAAAATAAAGAATATTACATCTTTATCGTATTTTTTCATTTAACCATTTTTATTCCCCAACCTCCCCCATCCATCTAGGAAAATTATCCTGTCCCGGAAAATATTTTCTATATTTCGTGGGTTGTTTTACCTGTGAACGGCACTTTTGTGCGCCAATGTGATAAATAGCATGTCCCAAGGACCTCGAGAGCTGAGAGCACGGTAGGGCAAGGACATCCATTGGGAAGTTGTTAGGAGACGAATGATCATGAAGCGTGTTCTTTGATGTGCACAGGGTATGGCTCTCCTGCACACGGAGCCACGGTTTAACTCCATTCCAACGAACGGCGGCCTTTCCAAACTTCTCACCGAGAACAAGTTGACGTTATAGCGGATAAAGTCTGGTATTTTGGAATTCGAACTTGAGAACATCAGATTATGAACCTAGCGAGCTACCGTTGAGCCCATTTTCGTTGGTTGGGTTCTGAATGGCACTTTTTTTGCACACAATGGGCTAAGTGACCGTCACAAGGACTGCGAGGACTCAGAGAAGGTTGGGAGGAAGAAGACTCACTGGACAACTGTTAGGAGACAGATGGTAGCCTCTCGTCAAGGCTATCCAGTATGTTTTTTAATATGCAAAGGGTATGACTCTCCTGCACACGGGTCCACGGCTTAATGTCCCATCCAATGGATGGCAGCCTTTCCAGGCCTCTCCATGTCCTCTACTGACATTGGGTTGTTTTACTTCTGAGCGGCACTTTTTTGCACACAATGGGCTAAATGGCCAGGTCACAAAGAACCGCGAAGGCCCGGAGAATATTGGGAGAAGGGGATCCACTTGACGCTGTTAGGAAACAAATGATATCCAGTATGTTCTTTAATGTACACAGGATATGGCTCTCCAGCACCCGTAGTCACAGCTTTACGTACCATTCGACGGACGGCACCTTTTTCTAGCCCACTGTGCTCCCTACTAACCCAAGGCGGGGAGTTTTGTGGAGATAAATCTCAACTCTGGCACAGGTGGGACTCGAACCTGGAAACTGCAAATTACAAGTCTGGCGCGCAACCGATTGAGCCACCCGGGCCCTCATTTTCGTTAATAATCGAGATAATTGTACATGAATAGAAAAAATTACACGATTCAATGATTACAAAATTTCGTAATGTTCAAAAGCCAAAATGATTCTGATTTAGATCAGTATTAAACAGATAAAGTTCTGATTGGTTATTCGACTTCATTTGCGTTACCCAATCAGAAAAAGTTCTGATTGGGTAACGCAATCGTTAAACCGCCATTCAGCTCGGAGTACAACAAATATCAATCTAGAGAAACGCAAAACCATATCTGAGTGGATCTTTATTTCTTGGCATACTTGGATTCTAGTACATGGAATACAACTGAGTACAAAGACATCATTTCATACTAAGTACACATTAGATGTTTCATCAAGCATTTCTTCATACGTTGGAGGATGATTATGCTCTGATATTCCAATGACTGTCTCTCCACGAGTGTGGCAGCATCCGAGGCAGTTCAGTTTGTGGCGGTACCTGCACCTCCAAGAAACGTAGAAGAGCGAAGTGTTGTGCTTTGTATAGACATGTCCTTGGTAGACAAGAAACTCATTTCCTTTCTTACTTTTGACATATCTAAGGAACGTTTCTGAAATATTAAAAGAAATTTGAAATAAATTTAATTGCACGATTGCATAGAAGTAAAAATAATTTTTATTTTGTTTAATCAGTCCATCTACTGTATATTTTATCAATATTATTTAATTCTAATAAAACAGAACTCTAAGCTCATTTTTTTTTTTTTGGAGTATTTTTTACATAGGATAGAAAAATATAGATTCTATTCTTAGCTGTTCAGGAAAATACCACAGAACTACAAGGACTTTTCCATGCGATTACAGAATGTGCCCACTCAGATACTAAGAGGTTTTCTGATTATTATTATTATTTTTTTTTTTGGGGGGGGGGGGTTAAATCTGAATGACACTTTTTTTTGCCCACAATGGGATAAATCGTGGGATCACAAGGACCCAAGGGTGCGGAGAAGGTTGGGTTGTTGGGTTGTTTCACCTCTGAGCGGCACTTTTTTGCACACCATGGGCTAAATGGCCAGGTCACATGGACCCCTAAGGCTCAGAGAAGGTTGGGGCAGGGGACCCACTGGAACAGCTGTTGGGAGACAGATGGTAGCCTCCCGTCGAGGCCATCCAGCGTGTTCTTTAACGTGCACAGGGTATGGCTCTCCCGCACACGGGGCCACGGCTTAACGTCCCATCCGACGGACGGCGGCCTTTCCAAGCCCATCGGTGTCCCCTACTGACCGTGGGCAGGGCGGGGAGTTTTGCGGAGATAAATCTCAACGCTCACCCAGCTGGGACTCGAACCTGGGAACTACAGATTACGAGCCTGGCGCGCTACCGACTGAGCCACCCCCGCCCCAAAACAATTCACATATCGAAATGCAATACACTCACTTTCTGTGCATTCATCGCGACATGTGCAGGAGAAGGTTGGTGGGAAGGGAATCCACTAGACACCTGTTAGGAGACGAAAGCCACCTGTCAATGTGATCCAGCATGTTGTTTAATGATGTACATAGGATATGGCTCTCCTGCGCGCTGGAGACGTCCCATATCAAAGGACGGAGACATTTTCAGGTCCATTCGTGTCCCCATTATCACTGGGAGAGGGCAAGGGTTCAGAGGAGATATATACACATAACAAGACTAGAATCTGGGCACTGCAGATTACGAGCTGGCGGCACTATCGAAATCGAATGATCCAGTTGTTAACTTTCACCACTATAGTAATTCATGTATTACCATAGTATTTAGTAGTGAATTAGAGATAAATTTAAAACAATGCCAACAGATAGAACGGAAAATATCGTTCGTGAAAAAAAGAAAATAAATTAATACCTGTCATATGTACAGTCGCTCGAAAAAGTATCCGAACACTATGGTTGATTACAGAATTCAGAAAAAATATCTGGCAATGATTTTTTTAGAAATTAGTGATCTGGCAACCTTCGTGACACGAAGGTTGCCAGATCACTAATTTCTAAAAAAAATTCTGTAATCAACCATAGTGTTCGGATACATTTTTGAGCGACTGTACACACACGTTGGGGCTTGGGCAGTTTCCATAGATCATTAATTGATGCACAATTGATTGACAGAGCATTTAACAATGATCTATGAGAACTGTCACTAAAACTGACGGGACGACCTTTTACTTAGAGATAATTACTCTTTTACTAGACCTTTTACTTAGAGATAATTACTCTTTTACTAGACCTTTTACTTACCTTTTACTTAGAGATAATTACTCTTTTACTAGACCTTTTACTTACCTTTTACTTAGAGATAATTACTCTTTTACTAGACCTTTTACTTACCTTTTACTTAGAGATAATTACTCTTTTACTAGACCTTTTACTTACCTTTTACTTAGAGATAATTACTCTTTTACTAGACCTTTTACTTACCTTTTACTTAGAGATAATTACTCTTTTACTAGACCTTTTACTTACCTTTTACTTAGAGATAATTACTCTTTTACTAGACCTTTTACTTACCTTTTACTTAGAGATAATTACTCTTTTACTAGACCTTTTACTTACCTTTTACTTAGAGATAATTACTCTTTTACTAGACCTTTTACTTACCTTTTACTTAGAGATAATTACTCTTTTACTAGACCTTTTACTTACCTTTTACTTAGAGATAATTACTCTTTTACTAGACCTTTTACTTACCTTTTACTTAGAGATAATTACTCTTTTACTAGACCTTTTACTTACCTTTTACTTAGAGATAATTACTCTTTTACTAGACCTTTTACTTACCTTTTACTTAGAGATAATTACTCTTTTACTAGACCTTTTACTTACCTTTTACTTAGAGATAATTACTCTTTTACTAGACCTTTTACTTACCTTTTACTTAGAGATAATTACTCTTTTACTAGACCTTTTACTTACCTTTTACTTAGAGATAATTACTCTTTTACTAGACCTTTTACTTACCTTTTACTTAGAGATAATTACTCTTTTACTAGACCTTTTACTTACCTTTTACTTAGAGATAATTACTCTTTTACTAGACCTTTTACTTACCTTTTACTTAGAGATAATTACTCTTTTACTAGACCTTTTACTTACCTTTTACTTAGAGATAATTACTCTTTTACTAGACCTTTTACTTACCTTTTACTTAGAGATAATTACTCTTTTTACTTAGAGATAAGCTGCCACTAAAAGTGACAGCTTATCTCTAAGTAAAAATTGTGAATGTATTGCCAAAGGAGAGGTTAGCCTTAGCTCACATTTGGAAAACGTAAATAAATGAGTTTGCTTTTAATGCTTATACATTTTATAAAACCCTTATCGTGCAAGTAGATGCCAACATTTTAATATTTTCGCAAACGCCTTACTTAATAAGAATCACTTTTAACCCTTTCGGTACCCATGTGTCCATAAGGGAATATTAACGGAAAAAATATTTGTTTGAACAATATAAAAACTGATAAATAAAGTACTTTTTAAAATACTGTTTCCTATGTGTCGTTTTTCTACTGAGGTCCTGCCATCCTCACAGATCTTCTACTATGGCATATAAACTGACAGGCCTCTATCAGAGCTCTGTGGCAAACAGCTGTTTGAGGGGTATTTATTTATTATTTATTTGTAAACGAGTTGTATTGGATTGGATTGTTTTACCTCTGAGCGGCACTTTTTTGCACACCATGGGCTAAAGGGCCAGGCCACAAGGACCCCGAAACCTCAGAGAAGGTTGGGGGAGGGGACCCACTGGAACAGCTGTTGAGAGACAGATGGTAGCCTCCCGTCAAGGCCATCCAGCGTGTTCTTTAACGAGCACAGGGTATGGTTCTCCCGCACACGGGGCTACGGCTTAACGTCCAATCCGACGGACGGCGGCCTTTCCAAGCCCATCGGTGTCCTCTACTGACCGTGGGCAGGGCGAGGAATTTTTGCGGAGATAAATCTCAACGCTGACCCTTGTAAACGAGAATTTGTATTATATTTATAATTAGAAAAGGATTTTTTTCCGTTCAGTTTTACATGTTTTTTTTTTTCGTTTCTTTTATTACGAAAGATATTTATTTGGATCCAACAAACAATAAATTGATACCCTAAACATTGCTAATTGAACCAAATTCGGGTCTATATATCATCAGGTAACCACATGCAAGTAATTATAAGCATCGTCTCTCAACTAGATTTTTTTAAATCAGCTCAAAACGCAACGAAATGGAATAATCATTTCAGAAGAGAAAAATTAGCGTACATTTTTTTATTCAACATTCAACACAGAAGAATCCTAAACGTTTATCTGGCCACACTACCTTAACTAGAACCAAAAGGTATTCGCACAGGAACATTAATTAACTCTCTAGTCATTGTTAAATAAAGGAAGTTAAAGTAACGTATTCCAAGCTTACAAATCCAGTTTTTGTCTAAGGGCAGATGAGAACAGGCAGTCTAGCCCCTCCATGCCTATTTTCGAGAGTCGGAACAGGCAGTCTAGCCCCTCCATGCCTATTTTCAAGAGTCTGAACAGGCAGTCTAGCTCCTCCATGCCTATTTTCGAGAGTCTGAAGAGGCAGTCTAGCCCCTCCAGGCCTATTTTCGAGAGTCGGAACAGGCAGTCTAGCCCCTCCATGCCTATTTTCGAGAGTCTGAAGAGGCAGTCTAGCCCCTCCAGGCCTATTTTCGAGAGTCTGAAGAGGCAGTCTAGCCCCTCCATGCCTATTTTCAAGAGTCTGAACAGGCAGTCTAGCTCCTCCATGCCTATTTTCGAGAGTCTGAACAGGCAGTCTAGCCCCTCCATGCCTGTTTTCGAGAGTCTGAACAGGCAGTCTAGCTCCTCCATGCCTATTTTCGAGAGTCGGAACACGCAGTCTAGCCCCTCCATGCCTATTTTCGAGAGTCGGAACAGGCAGTCTAGCCCCTCCATGCCTATTTTCGAGAGTCGGAACAGGCAGTCTAGTCCCTCCATGCCTATTTTCGAGAGTCGGAACAGGCAGTCTAGCCCCTTCATGCCTATTTTCGAGAGTCTGAACAGGCAGTCTAGCCCCTCCATGCCTATTTTCGAGAGTCGAGAGTTTACCAGAACACCTGGTAAAAAATTATAAGGAAGCTATTTGTCGGTATTCTGTAGTCGGCTCCGATAAGACTTACGACAGAATAGATTACGCTCCTCCTTTATTCAAGAAATATAATGGCGCTTCTTTTAAGACATTGAGTGAGATACACATAAAATATTGATAAAATGTTTTCGGATTTAGTGTTATAATCAAGCAATCTTTGTAGTTGCTGGTTTTATTGTAAAAAACCTGAAATATTTTCTCTACTTTTTATTTTGATAAGTCGCATTTTGCTTTCCCATAGAGAAGTCCCACTCTTCAGTGGTGCTTTACCGATCTTATAGCTAAGGATGACCCTGAGTTTAGGCATGACTCTCTTGAATATAGGAATAAAGCAGTCAATATAATGCAAAAACACATGGAAGATCTTTCTCCTAAAAAGCAGAGAAGCGTATGAAGACACAGATATGATTTCAATGATGAGAAGTAATTAGGGTGACCAGATTTGCGGAAGACGATCCGGGGCTTTCGAAACTTCAGTTTGAATTCCGTTGCGAGCTGTGAACTAGAATGGCCAGATGTCTCTGCTTACCGAGAGGGGCGGGGGTGGCTCAGTCGGTAGCCCGCCAGGCTCGTAATCTGTAGTTCCCAGGTTCGAGTCCCAGCTTGGTCAGTGTTGAGATTTATCTCCGCAAAATTCCCCGCCCTGCCCACGGTCAGTAGGGGACACCGATGGGCTTGGAAATGCCGCCGTCCGTCGTATGGGACGTTTAGCCGTGGCTCCTTGTATGGGAGAACCATACCCTGTACACATTAAAGAACACGCTGGATGGCCTTGATGGGAGGCTACCATCTGTCTCCCAACAGCTGTTCCAGTGGGTCCCCTCCCCCAACCTTCTCTGAGCCTTCGGGGTCCATGTGACCTGGCCATTTAGCCCATGGTGTGCAAAAAAGTGCCGCTCAGAGGTAAAACAACCCAACCCTGCTTAACGAGGACATTTGGCCACTCTAGTAATGTTTCCTACTGACCAAGGACATCGGGCCACTCTAGTAATGTTTCCTACTGACCGAGGACATCTGGCCACTCTAGTAATGTTTCCTACTGACCGAGGACATCTGGCCACTCTAGTAATGTTTCCTACTGACCGGGCCAGGAACTGATCACCCTAGTTTGACAGCTCGCAACTGAAGATTTATATTTTAAAATTCTGATCTCAATTTTTTAACCACCTGCATTTTCTGCCACCACCACTATTCTACTTTATTAGTAAAAGATTTCATGCCGTAGAGTTAATTAAAAATAATAGCTAAAATAAATTCCGGGGACACTTCCGAGGATATTTTTTTGTCTGGACAAACCTTTTCATCCAAGTTTGGGTTGTTTTACTTCTGAGAAGGGCTTTTTTTTTGCACACAGTGGGCTAAATGGATAGGTCATAAGGACCCCGAGGGCTCAGAGAATGTTGAGGGAAGGGAACCAACTGAATAGCTATTAGGAGACAGATGTTAGCATCCCGTCAAGGCCATCCAGAGTGTTCTTTAACAAGGTATGACTCTCCTGTCACGGAGAGAATGGAGCCACGACTTAACGTCCTATCCGACGGACGGCTGCCTTTTCAAGCCCATTGGTATCCCCTATTGACAGAGGGCAAGGCGGGGGAGTTTTCAGGAGATAAATCTCAACGCTGGGCCAGCTGGAACTCGAGTCTGTGTACTGCAAATTATGAGCTTGGCGCGCTGTTGACTGAGCCACCCCTGCCCCTTTAATCAAGAGACTGTCCCCGGAAAACATGGATGTCTGGTCACCTTAGAAGTAATGGATCAAATTCTATAGATTGATCGTTGACACGCTAACGTGGGATGTTATATTTCCTATTCTCTTTCGAGATTACTGTCCACTGAACATGAATACAAAGGCAAAATCATAACTTATCTGAATGGCCCTTTATTTCCTTATTTCTCGCCATTCTGGAATCATACATGAAATAAAGGTAAGTATAAAGGGATGCTCACTAGCTACATATTATACGTTTCATTTCCAATTTCTTCATAAGTCGGAGGGTGATTGTGTTTCACCACTTTGATTACGGTCTCTCCACGAGTGTGACAACGGCCGAAGCATTTGAACTTGTGATAGCTCCTGCATCTCCACGAGACGTGGTAGACTGACGTGATGTGTTTCCCGTACACATAGCCTTGATAGACGAGGAAATCCGTTCCTCTGTTACTTTTCACATATCTGAGAGGCATTCCTGAAAAGAGAAATTTTTGAAATTAATTTTGCTTTAAAATCTGATTAAAAAAAAACATTTTTAGTCATTTTTAGCAATTCATCTAAATTTGTCTTAAATTTATTTTAGTTTTAACTACTGACAGTGTTTCGAATTTAGTTAATTTTATCGATACAATATTTCAAATGAAGCAAAACAATTGAAGATATAGACTCTATATATAGAGAGAGTGGAAATATATATCGTATACATTGTTGGTTGGTTATTTTACCTCTGAGCGGCACTTTTTTGCACACAATGGGCTAAATGGCCAGGTCACATGGACCCCGAAGGCTCAGAGAAGGTTGGGGGAGGGGACCCACTGGAACAGCTGTTGGGAGACAGATGGTAGCCGCCCGTCAAGGCCATCCAGCGTGTTCTTTAATGTGCACAGGGTATGGCTCTCTCGCACAGGGAACCACGGCTTAACGTCCCATCCAACGGACGGCGGACTTTCCAAGTCCATCGGTTGTTCCCTGTATATCATATATAGTTATACAATAAATAAAACACTTTGTTTTAAATGGGGAGCATTTTATTATTTTCTGGGGTTGAATGCCAGCAAGAATTTGGGTTAAGACGTTTTACCTCTAAGTGGCATTTTTTTTTTGCATATGCTAAATATCCAGGTCATAAAGACCCCACGGATTCAAAGCTGGAGGGGGGGGGGAACAGACCCACTGGGTAGGACATCAGGTGTACTCTTTGGCGAGCACAGGATATGAGTTTAAAATTACACCAACAGATGGCAACCTTTCCAAGCCCACTGATGTCCTCTTTATGATTTATTCATGCCTTTAACTTAGTGATATTTTCCCTTAAAATGCTTTTTGTTAAGTTACCAAGAGTCGATGGTGGCTTTACATAATATTCTTATATGCATTATCTTCCCATTGTTTAAGTGTAAAAATTGCGATATGAGATATCATAGCTTCTCGTTTGAGATTGTTGCGATGACTTTAATTTTTTCTACCTTTTTTTATATATATCAGAAGAATAAAAATAATAAATACCCCCTCAAGCAGCTGCTTGCCACAGAGGTCTGACAGGAGCCTGTCAGTTTATATGCCATAGTAGAAGACCTGTGAGGATGGCAGGCTCTCAGCAGAAAACGACACAAACCTTAAAAACGACACCATGCCTTACCCGGGACTCGAACCCACTGGTGGGAGGTGGATAACCTAAGATGTTTAGCGCGCCAGCCTCGTAATCTACAGTTCCCAGGTTCCAGTCCTACCTGTGCCAGTGTTGAGGTCTTACTCCGTTCATCCTCTTCCTGCTGTCGGTCGTAAAGGAAACACCTAAACATCCTGCCTTCAGTCAGTAGGGGATATTGATGGGTTTGGAAAGGCCATCGTCCATCGGATAGGGCGTAAAGCCGTGGCTCCATGTGTGGGAGAGCCATATGCTTTGCACATTAAAGAACACGCTGGATGGCTTTGATGGAAGGCTACCATCTGTCTCCTAACAACTGTCAAGAGGATCTCCTAACTCCATCCTTCTCTGAGCCCTTGATGTCCTTTTGATCTTACCACAATCCCATTATGTGGAAAGAAAGTGGTTCTCTGAGGTAAAACATCCCAACCTCTTTCTCACTGAGGGGCGGGGGTAGCTCAGTCGGTAGCGCGCCAGGCTCGTAATCTGTAGTTCCCAGGTTCGAGTCCCAGCTGAGTCAGCGATGAGATTTATCTCCGCAAAATTCCCTGCCCTGCCCATGGTCAGTAGGGGACACCGATGGACTTGGAAAGGATGGGACGTTAAGCCGTGGCCCCGTGTGTGGGAGAGCCATACCCTGTGCACGTTAAAGAACACACTGGATGGCCTTGACGGGAGGCTACCATCTGTCTCCCAACAGCTGTTCCAGTGGGTCCCCTCCCCCAACCTTCTCTGAGCCTTCGGGGTCCATGTGACCTGGCCATTTAGCCCATGATGTGCAAAAAAGTGCCGCTCAGAGGTAAAACAACCCAACACAACTTTCTCACTGAAAGCCGAATCGGGCGTCATGGGGAAAAGACGGCAAGGAGTATAATCCAAATAATAATAGTTAGGTGAAAGAAGTGACTGGATCTGCGTCAGAGAGTGTCGCATCAGACAATCGCTCGCCGTCAAAGTGTCATCAGCTATGACAGTCATTCAGATTTGATCTTATTTGATGAAACTCTGACCACATGAAATGACGCCAGTAACATCATTCGACACTTGGACGACCATTTTGTGATTATGTGCTGGTAGTTATCTGGTACCATTTTCACACCGCTAACAGCGTCCATCTTTGGCATCCTTAGAATCAGTCGAAATCATTTCTCTGATCTTGTACACCGGTGTACCACGAAGAAGGCCCAATGATGCTAGAAATTCTTCAATGAACAAATAAAGTTGAGAGTGTGCTTGTGGCTCTTATCTTGCCTGCCAACACTGGAGAGCTACAGCACCGATGACATTTGAAGAATTCACGTACATTTGAGATCTCGCTGCAATATACTGTTTGAAAAATACTGTTCTACGTAACCTGATTTAGTAGTAGCGGAATACATCAGTCAAAGAGTGGGATTGCCTCACCTTAACCTCCTGTTCACCTAACCGAAACATATCCACTGAGGATAACAATGATAATATGAGTGGCAACTGGCGAGACTAACTGCGTAGTTGTGGTACTTCAACAGTTCTCACAGATCATAGGTTGATTGAGAACTCATTTACCAATGATCTATGACAGTGTCTCGCAAACCTTTTCACTCTGCGGCACACTGAATCTAATTTTTTTTCCGCGGCACACTGAATCTAATTTTTTTTCCGCGGCACACCTAAAAAAGAATAAAAGCAAACTCTATATAATCGTCATTATATTTGCGCTTTGTTGAAGTCATCAGCCTGGTTTTACTTGAAGATTTGCTCTCGTTCTTTAATTCATAACTCGGTGTTTGTTTCAAATATTTGTCCATTCTATGGCTTGAAATAATCAAAAAATAATAATTTGGAAAAAGCTTGATAAATACTTACAAGATCCCAGTTGATAAAATCTGAAAGATTTTTATTAACGCACGTCGATAGCACGTCGATATTAAAGCACATCGATAACACAAATCAAGTCAAAATGAAATCTTTGGGATACCTAGTATCAATTTGAAAATCTCTCGCGGCACACTTGGAATCTCTCGCGGCACAGAGTTTGCGAGACACTGATCTATGAGAACTGTTAAAGTGTCACATGAACAGTCTCCCAAGTTGCCACTCGCACTACACCACTGTAACTGAACGCATGGCTTTGCGGTCTCTCAATGTCATATTTCTACCGCTTGAATTTTCTGAGTTCCGTAAATTCACGGAATGGCGATCGTTACAGCTTAAAAAAAATATGTATTTTTTTTTCGGTCGACCAGTCTTCCTAGGAAGAATATACCTGATATTTCACATTAACGAAATATAATGTTACATTCTTGATATTTAAATTATAATCAGTTATGCCAAGAAACAAATCAGAGCATATAATACTTCCACTCTCAGGAAAAAGAAACTTGTCTTTATTCATCATTTATTAAGACTGATAAATAATAGGAGAAAATAATATGTATATAATGAAATTCATACACATATATATATATCACTACCATATATAGTATAAGATAGCCTACATGTCACTACCATATATATATAGTCAAAAATATGTACATAAATGTATATATATATATCTATTTTACATACATTAAATATAAAAGAGAAATATTTGTTGAAATTTTATCATCATAAAATGTGGAATTGCAAAAGTTTATATCAACAAAATAAATTTGGCTTGATTTGAGAGCTCCACTTTTACTCCAAAAGTTACACCTTATTTCTGCTTTGTTCAAAAAGTCGACATCTTCCTATCTCGGCGACCGAAGCCTGTCTTCAATTTGTCTCCAGGAACCTTCATTGCACTAGTTGTAACTCAAGATACGTGGAAAAGAATAGAATAAAGTATTTAATAAAAAATATTGATTATAAAAGAACATTTTAGCACAGTCATGCATATAATCATACATTACTTAGAGAAAATACTATTCCCAATATATGTTGATTTATAACTGGATTATAAATTCCTGGACGTGGAAGGGAGAGGTGGCTCGTAATCTGCAGTTCCCAGGTTCGACTCCCAGCTGGGTCAGCATTAAGATTTATGTCCGCAAAACTCCCCGCCCTGCTCTCGGTCAGTAGGCGACACCGATGGGCTTGGAAAGGCCGCCGTCCGTCGGGTGGGACGTTAAGCCGTGGCCCCGTGTGCGGGAGAGCTATACCCTGTGCACGTTAAAGAACACGCTGGATGGCCTTGACGGGAGGCTACCATCTGTCTCCCAAAACTGCCCCAGTGGGTCCCCTCCCTCACTCTCCCAACCTTCTCTGAGCACTGGGCGTCCTTCTGATTTGGCCATTTAACCCACTGTGTGCAAAAAAGTGCCGCTCAGAGGTAAAACAACCCAACTCTGAACGTGGTAGCTGGTCCGTATCATATTCTGGTTACGTAGAGGCTGACATGAAAAGATGACGACTTGACATGTCATCAGAAGGTCGTGGGTTCGTATCCCGCCTGGATCAAGACAATTATTCCATGACATTTGATATCAGTGTATAAGACAGATTTCGTCATTTTTCAACATGGTAGTTTCGAAAAGCTTTCGTTAATACAGTGTATGTAGAATTCCCATTGAACTCCGAGTGTAACTCACAACAACTCAACAACATCTTAAGGCAATTGTTTAACAGCATATTACGAAAAAAACTTAAAACAATTTAATATTACAAGTTTTAAATAACTAAAGTTTGAGAAACAAAAAGGTAAGATGCTTACCCTTCAATCTGCTTATAGTTAGGCCTATTTCCTCTGCTGCATGGGGCGAGGGTGGCTCAGTCAGTAGCGCGCCAGGCTCGTAATCTGTAGTTCCCAGGTTCGAGTCCCAGCTAGGCCAGCATTGAGATTTATCTCCACAAACCTTCCTGCCCTGGCCGCGGCCAGTAGGGGGCACCGATGGGCTTGGAAAGGCCGCCGTCCGTCGGATGGGACGTTAAACCGTGGCCCATGTGCGGGAGAGCCACACCCTGTGCACGTTAAAGAACACGCTGGATGGCCTTGACGGGAGGCTACCATCTGTCTCCCAACAGCTGTTCCAGTGGGTCCCCTCCCCGAATCTTCTCTGAGCCTTCGGTGTCCTTGTGACCTGGCCATTTAGCCCATGGTGTGCAAAAAAGTGCCGCTCAGAGGTAAAACAACCCAACCTCTGCTGCATGTGGCTTCATTAGTCTCACTTACTCCAGGGTAGCATGAACATTTGAGGCAAAGCAAAAAGAAGTGATGGTTGCTGGTGCAATATGTCAACAAGGGCATGAATCCAGCATGGTGTTCGCTTGTGGACAGCAATTTAAAACATCAACTGACACGAAGGGTTTTATTTCTTTGTGGTCCCAGCTTTTAACAATTTACATCCTACTGTCCTTTTCTGCCGTTGCACTTTCAGTTTCTTCGATCCAGATTCTAAATAAAAACGTTTATTCACTGCCATTGGTGTGTCTTTGAGAAAAACCACGGCCGCTTAGAAATGTCATTACATTAATCCATCACGTATACGTCATATGTAATCCCTCCCCATGTTCTGAGTTCACAACCCGTAGCATAAAGCTTCAAGAATCTCTTAATGACAAATATTTCGAATAAAAACTTTACGCAGCATGAGTCGTAGGAAAAAGATCCCCACAGAACCGATGTACTTCTTGACTCCCAAATCCCACTTTCTACGCATCCATCCTCCTAGCTGATGCTAGGAGACCATAATTTTCAGGATGTAGGTGTTGTTGGATTGTTTTACCTCTGAGCGGCACTTTTTTGCACACATGGGCTAAATGACCAGGCCACATGGACCCCGAAGGCTCAGAGAAGGTTGGGGGAGGGGACCCACTGGAACAGCTGTTGGGAGACAGATGGTAGCCTCCCGTCAAGGCCATCCAGCGTGTTCTTTAACAACGTATTGACTCTCCTGTCACGGAGAGAATGGAGCCACGGCTTAACGTCCCATCCGAGGGACGGCGGCCTTTCCAAGCCCATCGGTTCCCCTACTGACCGTGGGCAGGGCGGAGAAATTTGCGGAGATAAATCTTAACGCTGATCCAGCTGGGACTCGAACCTGGGAACTGCAGATTACGAGCCTGGCGTGCTACCAACTGAGCCACTCCGCCCCAGGTAACAAGGACTCTGAAGGCTGAGAGAAGGTTGGGAGAGAGAACCCACTGAAACAGTTGTTGGTAGACAGATGGTAGCCTCCCGTTAAGGCCAGCCAGCGTGTTCTTTAATGTGCACAGGTTATGTCTCGCCCTTACACGAAGCCACGGCTTTACATCCTTCTGATGGACTTTCTAAACCTATCGATTTCCCTTAGTGACTGAAGGCAGGGTGGGGAGTTTTGCGGAGATGAATCTCAACGCTGGTGGGGCGGGGGTGGCTCAGTCGGTAGCGCGCCAGACTCGTAATCTGTAGTTCCCAAATTCGAGTCCCAGCTGGGTCAGCGTTGAGATTTATCTCCGCAAAATTCCCCGCTCTGCTCACGGTCAGTAGGGGACACCGATTGGCTTGGAAAGGCCGCCGTCCGTCGGATGGTACGTTAAGCATGGCCCCGTGTGCGGGAGAGACATACCCTGTGCACGTTAAAGAACACACTGGATGGCCTTGACGGGAGGCTACCATCTGTCTCCCAACAGCTGTTCCAGTGGGTCCCCTCCCCCAACCTTCTCTGAGCCTTCTGAGGGGTCCATGTGACCTGGCCATTTAGTCCATGGTGTGCAAAAAACTGCCGCTCAGAGGTAAAACAACCCAACCCAACCTCAACGATGGTCCAGCTGGGACTCGAACCTGGGAACTGCAGATTACGATCCTGGCACGTTACCGACTGAGTCACCCCGCCCCGGGGTTGTATTGTTTTACTTTTATGCACCCAGTGGCTAAATGGCGAGATCAAGAAGTTCCCAAAGGTTGATTTGGATAAGGGAAGGAGACTTATTGAAAAACTGTTTGAAGGTATACTGATCGGCTGTCTGTATCCCAACACATGAAGAATCTGATCATCTATTCGCTTCCAAGATGCATAATACAAACTCAATATAGAAGGAAATCAAAACTCAGACTTAAAAAAATCTTTATTTCTGGCGATATTGAGATTACACAAGGAATTTAAATGGACACAAACACAACATATCAATCTAGATATATATTTACTATTAACCAATCACAAGTCAATATCTGTAGAATATGAAGAATTTTGAGGAAAAATTGTCTTGAACCGGAAGAGCTACGAATCAATGACCTCCTGATACCAAGTTAGTTGTTCTATCATTGAGGTACCAGCAGAAGATCAACTCTATGTCTTAAATCATGGCTATAAGCATTACATCACGAAGCCATTGATTAGAAATACCTTTGACTATAATTGAAGCGTTCAATTCCTATGTTGATTAGATCAGTCAGATAAACACATCGAGTGTCATTTCACGTGTTTCCTTTTTGTTATTTTCATTTTATAAACTTAAAGTATTTGACCAATCTGACTCCAATTACAGTCAAAATTGCTCCTAATGATTTTACTCCATGATATAAAGCTTATATCCATAATACAAGAGATCTTGCTCGGCCGTAGAACATCTGATATTGCTATCAGGGATTCGTAATTCCTCCAAGCCCAAAACAACCTCTTTCTCCATTCTCTAGATTGCCTATCTTCTGTTCCCTTCTTATATTGGTGGATGATTATGCTGTACAACTTTGATTACAGTGTCTCCAATAGTGTGACAGCGTCCAAAGCATTTAAACTTTCCATCGTTCCTGCACCTCCAAGAGATCTTGTAGATGGACGCGCAGTCAATTCTGTAGATGTATCCTTGATATGAGAGAAGCTGAGATCCTCTTTTACTTCTGAAAAATTTCACGTACTGGTCTGAAAAATTAAAAACGGATTTGTGAAATGAATTTTGCGTCGAAGTATTAGTAATTTACGATCAATTTCAATATAATTTTCATTAATCTCTTTAAATTTGATGAATTACTTTTAATATCATCTATTTCAATTTTTAATAAAACACAATTTTGGGCTTATTTCAAATCGTTTTATATTCCACAATAGTGGATGATCTTCAAGCGATCAAAACCTTGTTCTCTTTCTGTATCAATATATAAAGTTATCCAGCGTTCGGGATAATCTCTTATCAAATTCAATCATTACAGTCTTTTTCTACGAAAACGATGTTTTTCTACGAATTCTCTTTCTTTATCAATATATAAAGTTATCCAGCGTTCGGGATGATCTCTTATCAAATTCAATCATTACAGTCTTTTTCTACGAAAACGATGCAATGTTTCTACGAAAAACGATGTTTTTCTACGAATTCTCTTTCTGTATCAATATATAAAGTTATCCAGCGTTCGGGATGATCTCTTATCAAATTCAATCGTTACAGTCTTTTTCTACGAAAACGATGCAATGTTTCTACGAAAAACGATGTTTTTCTACGAATTCTCTTTCTGTATCAATATATAAAGTTATCCAGCGTTCGGGATGATCTCTTATCAAATTCAATCGTTACAGTCTTTTTCTACGAAAACGATGCAATGTTTCTACGAAAAACGATGTTTTTCTACGAATTCTCTTTCTGTATCAATATATAAAGTTATCCAGCGTTCGGGATAATCTCTTATCAAATTCAATCATTACAGTCTTTTTCTACGAAAACGATGTAACGTTTCTACGAAAAATGATGTTTTTCTACGAATTCTCTTTCTGTATCAATATATAAAGTTATCCAGCGTTCGAGATTATAATAAAAATAAAATAAATACCCCCTCAAGCAGCTGCTTGCCACAGAGGTCTGACAGGAGCCTGTCAGTTTATATGCCACAGTAGGAGATCTGAGAGGATGGCAGGACCTCAGCAGAAAAACGACACACACATCCATGCCTAAATCCGGGTCTCGAACCCAGGTCCCTTAGATCAGTAGCCAAGCGTGCTAACCACTCGGCCACGGGACGATCTCTTATCAAATTCAATCATTACAGTCTTTTTCTACGAAAACGATGTAATGTTTCTACGAAAAACGATGTTTTTTTACGAATTCTCTTTCTGTATCAATATATAAAGTTATCCAGCGTTCGGGATGATCTCTTATCAAATTCAATCGTTACAGTCTTTTTCTACGAAAACGATGTATCTACGAAAAAACGATGTTTTTTTACGAATTCTCTTTCTGTATCAATATATAAAGTTATCCAGCGTTCGGGATGATCTCTTATCAAATTCAATCATTACAGTCTTTTTCTACGAAAACGATGTAATCTCGAAAAAGATCGGTGTAGAGAGATGCGAAGAAAATATTAGAACTCCGGAAAATTCGATAATCGAACCTGTTCAAGTCATAGTTATGAATCGGTATTATTAACTGGGCGGTCTGTACTCCAACACGTGAAGAAGTGTGGTCATACAATCTTTTCAAGATGCATAAATACAAACATTAATACAGAAGGAAGTCGAAAGTCAGACTTAATAATTCTTTCTATAATGAGATTAAACAACGAATTAGAATGGGTACAAAGACAGCACATTTAGATATACATTTCATATTAAGCAACGATCTGTAGGATATGGAAAATCTTGATCCGGGAAGGATACGAATCCAGTAGCTAATCAATCTTTCCCTCTTGATAGCATAACAGATGCTTTACGACCGAGGAACAAGAGGTCGATCAATCTTTCATCTACCGATCGTTATAAGCATTATACAATGGATATGGAGTCAGTGATTTAGAAATAGTTTCGAGTGAAATTGAAGCGTCCAATTATCCACTTCTTGGATATGTGTATTAGATCAGTTAGATACACACGGAGTGTCATTTGACATTATTAAAAACATCTGAAAAAAATTATCGCTGACTAGGGGGGAATCGAAGCCTCAACTCTCTAGATCAGTGGTTCTCATCCTTTTATGTTTAACGTACCCCCTGGAAATGTGTATGTAACTGACGTACCCTTTGTGTAGATAGATAAAACTATAGTTATAGTATAACAATGGGAATAAAATGAAATATATATATAACATATATCTAGCGGCTTTTGAGCTCTCACGGAGTATTCCAAAATTTTTTACCGCGTATCTTACGTTGAGAACCCCTACTCTAGATACATGCCAGAGCGCTCTAACCATTAAATCACGCATCAGACGCTTAAATCTTCCAGAATAAGACCTATAAATCTTTCATTGAGATGTGACGGAACTTGCGCCATCTATATTTCAGGAGAGGCAACTTTTCCAATTGCTGATAAATGATTTAGATGTTAATGATGAGGTCAATCATGCTTAGGCGTTATTATTAAAAATTCATCCATAATAAATATACAGATTATATGAAGAAATAGACTTCAACAATTATTAAAAACATCTGAAAAAAATTCCCTCTGACGCGCGTGGTTTAACTGGTAGACAGCTCTGGCATGTATCCGAATTCCGAGTTCGATTCCCGCGCGTCAGATAACTTTTTTTAGATGATTTTAATAATTGTTAGAGTCTATTTCTGCAGGTAATCTGTGTATTTATTATGGATGGATTTTCAATAATAACGATTAAGCGTGATTGATTTCCTGATTAACATCATTTGACATGTTTCTGTTTCCAATTTAGCCAGTCATGCTTGATCAAGATTGCTTCATCTATGGGACTCTTCTTCAAATACAGTTGAAACTACTTCTGCTGATCGACTCCAACGTACACAGTTTATAGCTATAATACAGGATATATTGCTCGGCGGTAAAGTATCAGATATTGTTATCAAGAGGTCGTGTGTTCGTAGTTCCTCGGAGCCCAAGATCATTTTTCCTTCATTCTCAAGATTGCCTATTTTCTGTTCCCTTCTCATATTGGTGGATGATTATGCTCTACTAATTTGAGTCAGGAGTGTGTGGGGGTGGCTCAGTCGGTAGCGCGCCAGGCTCGTAATCTGTAGTTCCCAGGATCGAGTCCCAGCTGGGTCAGCGTTGAGATTTATCTCCGCAAAATTCCCCGCCCTGCACACGGTCAGTAGGGGACACCGACGGGTTTGGAAAGGCCGCCGTCCGTCGGATGGGACGTTAAGCCGTGGTCCCGTGTGCGGGAGAGCCATACCCTGTGCACGTTAAAGAACACGCTGGATGGCCTTGACGGGAGGCTATCATTTGTCTCCCAACAGCTGTTCCAGTGGGTCCCCTCCCCCAACCTTCTCTGAGCCTTCGCGGTCCATGTGACCTGGCCATTTAGCCCATGGTGTGCAAAAAAGTGCCGCTCAGAGGTAAAACAACCCAACCCAACTAATTTGAGTACAGTATCTCCAAGAGTGTGACAACGTCCAAGGCATTTAAACTTCTGATGTTTCCTGCACCTCCAAGAGACTTTTTAGATGGACGCGCAGTCCTTTCTGTAGATGTATCCTTGATATGAGAGAAGCTGAGACAATCCTTTACCACTGAAAAATTTCGGAGGCTGCTCTGAAAAATTAAAAACTGATTTGTGAAACGAATCACATCGAAGTATTATTAATGCAATTTGAATATAATTTTCAATAATCTATTTAAATTTGATGATGATAATTTAATATGATCTACTTGAACTGTTTAATAAAACACAATTTTAGTCTTATTTCTAATATTTTCATATTCCACATTCTGGATGATCTTCAGGCGATCCGATCCTTGTTCCCATTCTACATTAATATATAATTTAAAGTTGATCCAACCTTTTAAATGGTTTCTTATCAAATCCAATCATTAACATCCTTTCTCTATGAAATTATCTCTAAGAAAATCAAAATCCCTGAAAGGTTGTTAATCGAATGTGTGAAAATCATTGTTACGAGTCTGAAGGGTTGGGTTGTTTTACCTCTGAGCTGCACTTTTTTGCACACCATGGGCTAAATGGCCAGGTCACAAGGACCCCGAAGGCTCAGAGAAGGTTGGGGGAGGGGACCCACTGGAACAGCTGTTGGGAGACAGATGGTAGCCTCCCGTCAAGGCCATCCAACGTGTTCTTTAACGTGCACAGGATATGGTTCTCCCGCACACGGGGGAGCCATACGACGGACGGCGGCCTTTCGAAGCCCATCGGTGTCCCCTACTGACCGTGGGCAGGGCGGGAAAATTTTGTGGAGATAAATCTCAACGCTGACCCAGCTGGGACTCGAACCTGGGAACTACAGATTACGAGCCTGGCGCGCTACCGACTGAGCCACCCCCGTCCCCAAGTCTGAAGGGTATATTGACCTGCTATTCTGTACTCCCAACACATGAAAAAGTCTGATCACCCATTCGCTTTTAAAATGCGAAATAAATTCGGTGTAGAAGGAAGTACGAACTCAGACATAATATATCTTTATTTCTTGCCTTACTACGATTATACAAGGACATCATATCAATATAGATATACATTTAATATTATCAATCTAAACATACATTTAGTGTTAACATTTAATATTATCAATCTAAACATACATTTAGTGTTAGCATTTAATATTAAGCAATCACAAATAAATACCTGTAGAATATGAAGGAGAAAAATTGTCACGAGCAGGGAGGGTTACAATCTCACGGCCCTGATATCATGTCAGATGCTGAGGTACAGTCGCTCAAAAAAGTATCCGAACACCATGGTTGATTACAGAATTCAGAAAAAATATCTGGCAACGATTTTTTTAGAAATTAGTGATCTGGCAACCTTCGTGTCACGTGATTACAAAATTCAGGAAAAATATCTGGAGCGTGTACAGCAACTGTAAACGCTCCAGTTACCGTTCACAGCAAACTGGAGAGTGTGCAGTAACTGCACACGCTCCAGTTTGCTGTGAACGGTAACTGCACACGCTTAATATTTCCGTGAGTGAGCCCACACGATCTAGTATCAAAATAATATGACCACCTACAGTCGCTCAAAAAAGTATCCGACACTATGGTCGATTACAGAATTCATAAAAAAATCTGGCAACGATTTTTTTTTTAGAAATTAATGATCTGGCAACCTTCGTGTCACTTGACACGAAGGTTGCCCGATCGCTAATTTCTAAAAAAATCGTTGCCAGATATTTTTTCTGAATTCTGTAATCAACCATAGTGTTCAGATACTTTTTTGAGCGACTGTACTAGCTGCAGATCAGCTCTTCCCCTATTGATAGCTATAATAATCCATGGAATCATTGATAGTTTCGAATGTAATTGAAATATCGAATTAATGAAGCAATCTTGGTCTATTAGATCAGTTAGATACCCCTCGAATGACATTTGGCAAGCTTTTAATTTCAATTTAGCCAGCCATGATCAATGAAAAGCGTTTCATCGATCGAATCTTCAATTATAGTCAAAACTACTCTACTGATTGACTCCATGATATAAAGCGTGTATAGTATATAGATACATAAATCTTGCTCGGCTGTAGACCATCCACTATTGTTATCATGAGGTCGTAAGTTCGTAATTCCTCCTGGTTCAAAACCATTTTTTTTCCCCATTCTAGAGATGGAATATTTTTCGTTGTCTTCTTACACTGGTGGATGATTATGTTCCACAACTTTGATTACAGAGTCTCCGATAGTGTGACAACGTCCAAGGCATTTGAATTTCCAATCGTTCCTGCACCTCCAAGAGACTTTGTAGATGGATGCGGAATCCCTTCTGTAGAGGTATCCTCGATGCAAAAGAAGAAGGGATCCTCTTTTACTCGTGAAATATTTCAGAGCTGGAAAACCAAAAATTGATTTGTGAAATGAATTTTGCAAAGAAGTATTAGTAATGCAATTTGAATATCATTTTCATTAATTTATTTAAATTTGAAGAATTACGTTTAATATCATCTATCTCAACTGTTTAATAAAATACAATTTTAGGCTTGTTTCTAATAGTTTCATATTTAACTTTATCCAAATGATTTCTTTGAAAAAGAAACGAACTCAAAAAATTGGAACAGAATGAGAGTTGGGTTGGGTTGTTTTACCTCTGAGCGGCACTTTTTTGCATACCATGGGCTAAATGGCCAGGTCTCATGGACCCCGAAGGCTCAGAGAAGGTTGGGGAAGGGGACCCACTGGAACAGCTGTTGGGAGACAGATGGTAGCCTCCCGTCAAGGCCCTCCAGCGTGTTCTTTAACGTGCACAGGGTATGGCTCTCCCGCACACAGAGCCACGGCTTAACGTCCCATCCGACGGACGGCGGCCTTTCCAAGCCCATCGGTGTCCCCTACTGACCGTGGGCAGGGCGGGGAACTTTGCGGAGATAAATCTCAACGCTGACCCAGCTGGGACTCGAACCTGGGAACTACAGATTACGAGCCTGGCGCGCTACCGACTGAGCCACCCCCGCCCCACAGAATGAGAGAAATGCATCGTTGCATGAATATTCAAATATTAAGGGAAAATTAGGTTCTCGGGATGGATTCATCTAGCTCCATCCAGTGTTGGAACCCGGTTACGTTGGCTTCTTAGACAAGCACCCTGACTGCTTCGGCAAAGGGGATGGAATTAAAAATGCTATTTATTGTAAAAATCATGACAGCATTTTTATTTCTGTAAAATAAAACCCTAACCTTTGATTACAGTATCTTCAATGCCAAAATTCAAGCCACTGATGACTGAGAGAGACAGTCAGAAAGGTTGGTTGGGTTGTTTTACCTCTGAGCTGCACTTTTTTGCACACCATGGGCTAAATGGCCAGGTCACAAGGAGACCCCGAAGGCTCAGAGAAGGTTGGGGAGGGGACCCACTGGAACAGCTGTTGGGAGATAGATGGTAGCCCCCCGTCAAGGCCATCCAGCGTGTTCTTTAACGTACACCGGGTATGGCTCTCCCGCATACGGGGCCACGGCTTAACGTCCCATCCGACGGACGGCGGCCTTTCCAAGCCCATCGGTGTCCCCTACTGACCGTGGGCAGGGCGAAGAATTTTGCGGACTCAGAAAGGTAATGCGAGTGATGGTTTCGCATGCTGTCTAACAAAGCACGATTTAGTCTGGGATTTTCGGGATTCATTTAGAAAATGTTATTCGAAGCCTCAAGTGGGGGATTGACCCTACATACCCCCCCCCCTCTTTGGGAATATCATAAAAAGATTATCCATGGCGAATTTTACAAAAATATATAAGAATGTATTTTGTAATATATAGTGAATCGTCTTCTTGTGATTCTATGAAATCAGTTTGTATTAGTTCTTAGAACTAATTCCTAAAAGTCATTCTTATTCAGCTTTAAGAATGGAAATGAGTTTGAAAAAAAGAATTTGACTCGGGTATTACCTTTCACCCTATTGCAAAGAATAATCCATGGTATAGAAGTTATTTGTTTTTTGTAAATCAGCATCAAGCAGTGGCATGAAGTGAATGGAAACTGGTAAAAAAAATAAGGAGACATATAGAGTGCGCAATTGACACTTTGGCAATTCTCACAAATCATCTTTGAAAGACAGGAAATTGCACTACGAGCAGACAAATGTAGAAGCGTCAAGTGCGCAAACTCATAATCTCTTCCTACCCCATCTCATTGCTTCCCCAGTAGTATGTCACACTACGTCTTTACATCAATCATTATTGACTTTTGGGTCTATTGAGAGAAACTGTCTTAACCTGTCAGACCTGGGGCGGGGGTGGCTCAGTCGGTAGCGAGCCAGGCTCGTATTCTGCAGTTCCCAGGTTCGAGTCCCAGCTGGGTCAGCGTTGAGACTTATCTTCGCAAAACTCCCCGCCCTGCCCACGGTCAGTAGGCAACACCGTTGGACTTGGAAAGGCCGCCGCCCGTCGGATGGGACTTTAAGCCGTGGTCCCGTGGGCGGGAGAGCCATATCCTGTGCACGCTAAAGAACACGCTGGATGGCATTGACGGGTGGCTACCATCTGTCTCCCAACAGCTGTTCCAGTGGGTCTCCTCCCCCAACCTTCTCTGAGCTATCAGGGTCCTTGTGATCTGACCATTTAGCCCATGGTGTGGAAAAAAGTGCCGCTCAGAGGTAAAACAACCCAACCCACCTTGCTAGCCTCTCTCTTAAAACAGCAAATCAAGTCATCGATTAAACTTCAATATGCAAAGTGAGTTTACTCTTTTTTCGGAAGCGAATGAATAGTGACGACACGGAAATGGGAAGTTAAAACTTTTAAATGGTGAACGTCTCGCATTCTTGAACATTTTAATATCGGTCCTTCCATCAACCTTAAACGAGCTCATGTCTGTTCCTGCGAAGTAGTGGGAACTAATTTCTACGAAACCAGGTTTTATTCCTAAAACTTAATAGATGCCTACTATGTTGTAGAATGCTACTATGTTGTAGAATTTTATGGAAACAGGAGCTTCACAGAGCAAACAGTATCTCAATGTTCTTTTAAGTATTGGCTTTGTTATTGGATTGTTTTACCTCTGAGCGGCACTCTGTACACAATGTGCAAATGGCCAGGTTTAAGGACTCAGAGAAGGTTTAAGGAATGGGACCCACTGGACAGCTGTTAGGAGATGGATCGTAGCCTCACTTCAAGAACATCCAGATCCATCCGAAGGACTTTCAAAGACCAACAGTGTCCCCTTTTTAACCGAGGGAAGAACGGTAGTTAACGGAGAAAATTATCAACCCAGATACAATTGGGACTCGAACCTGGAAACTGCTGATTGCGAGCGAGGTGCAACATCCCCTCTAATATTTGGCCTCGCCTACTTTAAGCAATTCCAACACCATCATATAAAAATCATGCTAAAAACTTGAGCTAAGACATGAGATTTATAAAGTGCTACCCATTTGAGGGAGGCCGATTTCACTTGGTGAGAAATTTAAAATCCTTTTGACATGACGCTGCAATGCGAAATCTCTTCTATTTTGCTGATGGAGTAATAATTGCTGTTGTTGAGATTACGTTCCTGCAACACCCATAAATAGTCTCCGCAAAATTCCCCGCCCTGCCCACGGTCAGTAGGGGCACCGATGGGCTTGGAAAGCCGCCGTCCGTCGGATGGGACGTTAAGCCGTGGCCCCGTGTGCGGGAGAGAGATACCCTGTGCACGTTAAAGAACACGCTGGATGGTCTTGACGGGAGGCTACCATCTGTCTCCCAACAGCTGTTCCAGTGGATCCCCTCCCCCCAACCTTCTCTGAGCCTTCGGGGTCCATGTGACCTGGCCATTTAGCCCATGGTGTGCAAAAAAGTGCCGCTCAGAGGTAAAACAACCCAACAACCCATAAATAGGCTACGTTTGTAGTGGATCAGAGTTCCCTTTTTGGCAGAGTAAATCTCATTGTTGCAAAGCAAATATTATAGTTAGTGCCACCCCAAAGTTAGATGATTAGGCTGAATTTAGTGAACATTTATTTCGAAGAGTGTAGCAAATTCCGACATTAAAAGAAGTGTCCATCAGCTATAACAAATAGCTAAAACAGTAATATTTTAATCTAATCAGCACACTTTGCTTACCATTTACGAGGATTTTATTAACATGCTTTTGGAATAATGCGGTTAGAACTCGGAAATTTTAAACGAATTCGAACAAGAAAATCTCTTTAACTCGATGCTTTTCTATCTTATGATAAAAGGAAATATAAAACCCAAATGTCAGCTGCCCACCTCAGCCCAACAGCTGCCCACCTCAGCCCAACAGCTGCCAATAGGTGAGGCGTTCATACCTTCAGTTACTCAGTCATCTGGGGGGCGGGGGGGGTGTCAGTGGTTGCGCGCCAGGCTCGTAATCTGCAGTTCACAGGTTCGAGTCCCAGCTGGGTCAGCGTTGAGATTTATCTCCGCAAAATTCCCAGCCCTTCTCACAGTCAGTAGGGGACATCGATGGGCTTGGAAAAGCCGCCGCCCATCGGATGGGACGTTAAGCCGTGGCCCCGTGTGCGGGAGAGCCATACCCTGTGCACGTTAAAGAACACGCTGGATGGTCTTGTCGGGAGGCTACCATCTGTCTCCCAACAGCTGTTCCAGTGGGTCCCCTCCCCCAACCTTCTCTGACCCTTCGGTCCATGTGACCTGGCCATTTAGCCCATGGTGTGCAAAAAAAGTGCGCTCAGAGGTAAAAAAACCCAACACAACTCTCTTCCCACTAAGGTTAGGTTGCAGATATACACATACTTTCTATGTTGCTGCACAACGCAGCAACCACGACAAACCCCGGTTACGTCGAAGACACTACCAGTTATGGAATGCCGTGTACTATCTACTGTCAGGCGCAAGGCTACACCATATAGGTGCATCTCATCCCCCACACACAGTCGTATCAGAATAATATGACCACGTACCATAGTATATGTATGGTAGGTGGTCATATTATTCTGATACGACTGTGTATTTTCAATGCTCGAGATTCTGGGACAGAAATGAACGTCATTGTTATGAGCCTGACTCTCAAAAAAAATTATATTCTAGATGCAAGTGGTTTGCTCACGCATCCACTTTTCCGGTTTTCGTGCAACAAATATCAATAGACTTAAAACAAAATCACGATTTCACTGGAACTTTATTTCTTGCCACATATCAATTAAAGAAGAAATTCAAAAATGCGTACAATGATTGCATCAGGTTCACAATGATATTATCACTTTCATTTACAAATACACTAATTCATAAGTTGCATCTTGACACAGCGGAATGTGATTATGTTCCACTTCTTTAATCACCAATTCTCCGCGAGTGTGACAACGTCCTAAGCACTTTGTCTTCCAATAGTCCTTGCACTTCCAAATGATCTTGTAAACGGTCTCTTTTTCCTTAATATAGACATATCCTCGATAGACAAGGAAGTCTTTTCCTCTTTGACTTTTCACATATCTGAGAGGCATTGCTGAAAAATTAAAAAGATATTTGAAATAAATGCAAAATCATTTACTCCGAATGTAGGAGATTGGTTAATTAATAATACACTGTGAAACATCTGATGCATCTCCACGAGTTTTCCTGGTGTTGATGTCATCTTTTTTCAAGCTTTTAATGAAGTCTAAAATTTGGAGATGTAAACCCTCATCATAGAACGGGACACCTCATCTCCAACCACACCGAAAATCAGCTGGCTGCCTAAAAAGGAAGAAAAAATTGTCTATATTGGTAGTATCATTTATCTGGCCACGTCGATCTGGCCAATATATAAGTATCCAATAAGGATGATAGAAAATACTGGTTCAATTAAAATTACAAAATATTAGCAACCGGCATTTTATATTGAGGAAAACTTGCTATTTAACCGGTCTCGGTACCCATAAATGCAAGAGTGGGGTTGTTTTATCTCTCAGGGCACTTTTTTGCGCACAATGGGCTAAATGGTCCATTATATCACAATAATCACAAGAAACCATGAATCTTCACATACCACGAGAATCACAAGAACCACGAGAGCTCAGAGAAAGTTTTGAGGATTTGGGTTGTTTTACCTCTGAGCGGCACTTTTTTGCACACCATGGGCTAAATGGGCAGGTCACATGGAACTCAAAGGCTCAGAGAAGGTTGGGGGAGGGGACCCACTGGAACAGCTGTTGGGAGACAGATGGTAGCATCCCGTCAAGGCCATCCAGCGTGTTCTTTAACGTGCACAGGGTATGGCTCTCCCGCACACGGGGCCACGGCTTAATGTCCCATCCGACGGACGGCGGCCTTTCCAAGCCCATCGGTGTCCCCTACTGACCGTGGGCAGGGCGGGGAATTTTGCGGAGATAAATCTCAACGCTGACCCAGCTGGGACTCGAACCTGGGAACTACAGATTACGAGCCTGGCGCGCTACCGACTGAGCCACCCCCGCCCCAAGTTTTGAGGAAGAGACCCACTGGACAGCTGTTAGGAAACAGATGGTAGTCTCCCCGTTCAGCGTGTTTTTTAATGTTCACAGGGCTCTCCTGCAAGGGGACCACGTTTTTACATCCCTTGCGACGGAAAATGGCCTTCCTAAGCCCATCGGTGTCCCCAATTGCCCAGCCCTGAGTTTCGTCAGTTGGCTACACTGATGGGCTTCGGAAGACAAGGTTTTGCGCAGATAAATTTCAACTCTGACTCAAGTGGGATAAAAATTTTCGTGACAAATGATTTAGTTAAAATATGAAGTCCAAAGAATTTTTTAAAACATATTTAGGAGTATGATCAGGTCCAAATATGAAGAAATCTATAAATACAACTCCTTCAGAAAATATTTAAATTTGAAGAAATAGAAGCAATAAATTTCCATACCTTTTTAACTATCTTCACGTCATATAAATTGTTTTTGAAGGCCATTGATGAAGTCTTCGTTTCTATTCCACGTTTCGGTATTTGGTGACTGAATTTTTTGGGTACGGCTACACAGGAAACTGTTCGTCGTTATTACAGTTTTCAACTTTTCTAGCGTCTTAAAACCGTATGAACAACGGAAGTAAGCTGCATACGTTCTAATTTGCTGTGTGGCGTTTAAAACGCCAGTAAATCTGAAAATGTTTTTAATATTGAACCGCTTAAAGAGTTTTCTTCGCTGTTTTCTGTAGGCAACGTTTCCCTGGTTCTAGCAGTAATTTTCGATCATTTAAGTTTTCGGTACATATTTTATATAAAAGCATACCTCAAGTTTGAAGACGAACGATATCCGCGAATAAAAAAAGATGGCGGCGAAAATCGTCTCAACGGGAATTCCTTATTCATAATAAAATTTTAGTCCGAAATCCTAAACCAGTAACGATATTTGAAAATGGTTTCCATTCGGATGCATGATGGGAAATCCAGCCGTGTCAATAAGTGACGATCTGACGTGTGCTAGCAGACGACCCTCCCTATTCTTTTTTCGCAACAAAAAGTCGTTATATCGTAAATACGTTGATCTGGGCAGGGTTGGGTTGTTTTACCTCTGAGCGGCACTTTTTTGCACATCATGGGCTAAATGGCCAGGTCACATGGAACCCGAAGGCTCAGAGAAGGTTGGGGGAGGTGACCCACTGGAATAGCTGTTGGGAGACAGATGGTAGCCTCCCGTCAAGGCCATCCAGCGTGTTCTTTAACGTGCACAGAGTATGGCTCTCCCGCACACGGGACCACGGCTTAACGTCCCATCCGACGGTAGGTGGCCTTTCCAAGCCCATCGGTGTCCCCTACTGACCGTGGGCAGGGCGGGGAATTTTGCGGAGATAAATCTCAACGCTGACCCAGCTGGAACTCGAACCTGGGAACTACAGATTACGAGACTGGCGCGCTACCTACTGAGCCACCCCCGCCCCAGATGATCTGGGCAGGTGTGGAGAGTCTGGTTCAAACACTAATGCCTAAGATTGCAGGCTTACTACCTATTCAATGCAGTAACAGATATTCTTAAGCGAGATTCTTGGTAAAAGCAAACATACACAAAACATACACTATTCACTATATAAACCCATCGGAACTTACTCATCTTCTTCCATATATATTTAACAACCATTTTATTATATATATATTGTTCCAGGTTATGTTAATAGTAACTGAGATACAAAACTCGGTAACTTCTAATTTAAAGATCTCAAAACCTATCTCAATCTCCAACTTCAGCAATATTCATTTGGCATTTAGAGAATTATAGAAAGTAGACTATTTAACAGTAACAAATGGCAATTTAAATAATTGCTCTGATAAGTTAACAATATGCGAAACTTGACAAATAACAAATATAACTTGACAACATACAAAGATATTTTTAACAGTTCGCATAAATAATTATGCTAACTTTCACCAATTTTGAACGTCTCAGCTTCTGTAACTCTTTAAATACTGGACACATTGTTGGAAAGAGAGATTTAAATAGTTTTAATCAAGATATTTAAATTATTTTTAGTCACATTCTTTCATAAAAAGTTACTGATGATAAATACTTCACCGGATCACATTATTAACTTTTTTGCTATACCTCATATTCCGTTGAATGCTAGCAGGGATCAATCTATAATGAATTCACAGATTACATGTTGACATATAATTCAAGAAATAATTTTGTGGGATGAGAGGAGTGGGTTCGCATCCCACTCGTCCAGAAATTCCTTTTATCCACATTATTATTTCTTGAATGCTAGCAGGTCTGTGATATGTGTTGCACATTACCTACGCCTCCATTTGCACTTCAAAACTTTTGTTTGCAATGACACGAATAAGACCAAATCTCGATTTCATGCGCCTTTTATTTCTCAAAAAACTATGAACTATACACTGCATCGCATTGCGTTCATAGAAATATATCTTTCAACTTGATTTTAATCTCGATACGTTGGGGGGTGGTTATGTCTCGTTACTTTGATCACCGCCTCTCCACGAGTGTGACAACGTCCCAAACATTTCGTCTTATTGCCTTCGAGGCATCTCCAAATCACTTTGCAGAACTTCAAGGTCACTTTGTCCCTCCTGTAGGCGTATCCTCGATGGACGAGGCAGACACTGCCTCTTCCACTTTTCACGTATCTAAGCTGTGTGTCTGAAAAGAAATTAAGATTTTGAAAGAAATGCATTTAATGCACTATATTTGTGATACTACTAGAGGGAATAATGCATTTTTTTCATCAACTGAACTAACTTTAAGGATACATTTGTTTTTCATTTGCTGTACGAGATCTCACAGCCTGTCGTCAATACAATCAACGTCACTTCCTTTGTACACAGGCACATATGCTGTATTAATATCGGTACATCGAAAATCGGAACTAAATGTCATTGTAAAAAAGCAATATATAAGTATAGAAATTTTTTGACTTTCTCTGTTGAAGTACTGTTATACTTGAAATTGGTGGAGTTAAGATTTCCATTTTTCTTTCAGAAAGTTTCAAAATTAATACTTTTCATTCAATGTACACAAGATCTTTTTTACTTTCGCAAAAATAGGTTTTACGTTATATAATAATCTAGTAAGGCATATGAAAATTTTTTAATATTATTGTACAAATTGCGCATTTTCATACCCGGAGTTTTTTTGCGGATTTCTGAATTTTATCAGACACTGCGATTTTTTAAACGAAACAAATTAAAATTAAATATTCAACTACAAAAAGCTGAATTTTTAATTCTATCAGTAGAAATTAAAAAAAAACCAAATATATATATTAACATCCAACAGTTTGCTTTTATTCAAAAAAATGAAAAACACACAAAAGGAACTTTTTGAGTGAAACAATAACAGTTATATAGTAAGAAAAATAATAACTAGTAACCATCACAAAAAAAAATAACAATTTTCATTATAAAATGTTAATTTAGGCAAAGCATGTTTAAGTGTTCTCTGCGAAATTATTATTCCAAACTGTAAAAAATGATCCTATTGCCACATTTACCTTCAGGTCAGGATGCTTAGCTAATAAGTGCAGAAAATTAAAAAGAATAAATACAATAAATCTTAATGGAAGAAAGTTTCGAAATGAAAAAACAAAACAATCACAGGTATGAATTTATACTATTTATTCACTCTAACTTAATTTGTAACAACAATCAACAGCTTTTTTTACATCAAAGAAATGCCAGAACATAGAGATATTTAACTATATATTTCCTTTAATTACCTATAATGTTATCATATATTTCATTAACAATTTTTAGTAAGTTTAACTGTACAATGATTATTTCAATACCAGAACAATTTGAAAATGATTCATTTTATGAATTCATTTTGAAAAAATAATAAACTCATGAATCTGGAGAATTTTTTTGAATCTTCAACAGGTAGGATATTGCCAAACATTATTACAAACACCAACATGGCAATGCACAATTCGATACGTATTTTCTGGAACATCGTTAAAAATATTTTACAAATAGCTGATACTCTTTTCAGACTACACTTTCATAATTGTACGATTGACTATCAGAATCATACAAATTGCATTATACAGAATAGATGCATTGCGAAAATAACCTCTTCAGTAACTCAAATTATATTTCAAATAAAATAAACCTTTCGTCCAGCCACACAATACAGTCATTTTTTAGTTTATTGCTCTTTTTATAAAAAAAATTAGCTGTTCAATTTGTCGTTTGAGTAGAAATGCACTTTACAGGTATCGGGAGTCATTTATTGTTTTATTACGTTGATTTTAATTTTGTGACAGTCAATTTATACGTTTTCAAGGCCGTCATTGATTGCAAAAATTATACTACTGAAGCATTATATAAAAAAAAACTCCAGAAGAAAAAAAATTATTTGTTTTTTTTATAATGTGGCAGGCGATTTACTCGGATATCTGAATCGGCCCAAAGCCCGTTAACTGGGAAAGGACGTAGCCTAAACTGGAACCTATATTTCCAAAGTAATCCAAAGTGCAAAATAACCCAAATTACTTACGTGTTAACGCCTAAAAATCCAGGAAATTTTGTTGGTAGGGATCTGGCTACGTAGATAGTGGATACGAAGTAGTACTTAAAACTTCGCACCATTCAGAAAATTCACGAGATTAAAGTACACCAACAAATATTTATTTCAATTCGTATCTAAGACTTTTTATAAACTTAAAAAATATCAGAAGGCAAGATTCAGAGATATTGAGATACGTCATTGCGTTGTGTTTATTCACGTATTCTCTACTTACGTTCCGATTATTCACTTACCTTCTACTTATGTTACGTTTTTTCACGTAGCGCCATGTTGCAACCGTGAACTGCAGGTCAACCAAATCGGCAGCTACGCGTCATTTCACATTTAATTTTTTTCTGCACAGACCATCATTACTAAAGTAGTAGCTGCACCTAAACCTGAAAAGTCCCTTAACCTTACAAATATTTTTATCCAACTTCTTCAATGAGTCCCAATGTAGCGGACAGCATGGGATTCAGATGTCTTTTGAAAGAAAATTGTGTACATTTCCGAGGCACGTTACTCAGGCTTAACAAACGACGGTACTTGAGCGAGGAAATCGAATGATAAGTAAGATGGCATCAACCTTTGAAATGACAAATCACCACGAAATACACGTTTTAACCTCACGAGCAACAAACAGAACGAGTCATCTGGAAAGATTAGTTGATCGCGTGGAATAAGGGATCGGTGCAGTCACGGACACAGGAAGACCATGGGTGCAGTCACGGACACAGGAAGACCATGGGTGCAGTCACGGACACAGGAAGACCATGGGTGCAGTCACGGACACAGGAAGACCATGGGTGCAGTCACGGACACAGGAAGACCATGGGTGCAGTCACGGACACAGGAAGACCATGGGTGCAGTCACGGACACAAGAAGACCGTGAGCAAAAGACCGTGGGTGCAGTGGCGGGATCTTCCGGTAGACACTGGAACAATACTCTGGTCAGAAGTTTCGGTACTAACTATACTAGAGGCTACGCCTATGGGGCCTAGCCCACCAACCACACCAAGGGCTGTTGTTCACCTCGTTCTCTCCTTCTAGAGAAGTTACTCATCAAACAAAGCCATATAAAAATTATATTTATTGATAATGTAACAATTGCTCTTATAGCCAGTTGGGTTGTTTACCTCTGAGCAGCACTTTTTTGCACACCGTGGGCTAAATGGCCAGGTCACATGGACCCTCGAAGGCTCAAAGAAGGTTGGGGGAGGGGACCCACTGGAACAGCTGTTGGGAGACAGATGGTAGCCTCCCGTCAAGGCCATCCAGCGTGTTCTTTAACGAGCACAGGGTATGCTTTTCCGCACACGAAGCCATGGCTTAACGTCCCATCCGACGGATGGTGGTCTTTCTAAGTCCATCAGTGTCCTCTTGGGTAGGGTGGGGAGTTTTGCGGAGATAAAAAACTCGAACTTGGGAACTACAGATTACGAGCCTGGCACGCTACCGACTGAGCCACCCCTGGCCCACTGTACGCAGCCAATAGGGTATATGCATTGCAGGGATGTAGCCAGGATTTAGGTTCGGGAATGGTCTGAGAATTCAATTTTTTTTTGAGTCAATGGGTAGGGGGTGGAGGCAGAATTTAAATTTCGTTCGAGGGGGGGGGGGTTGCAGAATTCGGTTTCGGAGGGGGTTCGAGAATTTAGTTTCGAGGTATGGGTGTTTGAGAATAAGCCTCGAGTTTTTTAGTATTTTCCCAATTACTAAAACATTCCACAAACAAGAATTAAACTGGAAACTTTAAAATGATATTCTATATGGAATAAGATTTTATATATATTTTTTAAATCTATTTTTGTCAACGGACATAAAATATGGGGCTAAAACAGAATTATACAAAAACAATTGTTTTGGATTTCAAAGTAGGTGGGTCTCCCCCTTCTGGATACGTCCCTGATGCAATGGGTTCAGAAATCTATAAAAGCTGCATAAACAGGTGATAAAATGCATACAATACACGACTGCTGTACCATTTGTACAATAAATATAAATACATTAGGAAAGCTATAACTCTTAAAGCTTAAGGCTTCTCTGGGATAAAAACCAGAGAGAGAGTTCAGGCCCAAGTTTCCGAGCCTGATTTGGAGAAAAAATTTCTCTGAAACATCATATAAGACATCCATACAGAAATGCATGCTATTAATGATTTATTTTGTTCTTACATTATTAATTATAATTATTTGATAACAAATGAAATTGTTAATGCTATTTGAAACGAAAAATTTTAGAAATAATGATGGAAACTGAAAGTTCGTGGGTAATATCATTACAAATGCAAAGAACCATTCATATATTAAAGAGAAATAAAATTGTAAAATATTACCCCTCAAGCAGCTACTTGCCACAGAATCTGACAGGATCTGTCCATTCATTTATTAAAGAAAAATAAAATGATAAAATATTACCCCTCAAGCAGCTGCTTGGCACAGAAATCTGACAAGAGTCTGTCCATTCATTTATTAAAGAGAAATAAAATTGTAAAATATTACCCCTCAAGCAGCTGCTTGCCACAGAATCTGACAGGATCTGTCCATTCATTTATTAAAGAGAAATAAAATGATAAAATATTACCCCTCAAGCAGCTGCTTGGCACAGAAATCTGACAAGAGTCTGTCCATTCATTTATTAAAGAGAAATAAAATATTACCCCTCAAGCAGCTGCTTGCCACAGAAATCTGACAGGAGTTTGTCCCTTCATTTATTAAAGAGAAATAAAATAATAAAATATTACCCCTCAAGCAGCTGCTTGCCACAGAAATCTGACAGGAACCTGTCAGTTTAATACGTCATAGAGAATATCTGAAAGGAAATACCAGACCTCAGCAAAAAGGCAACACGAAATTCATGCCTTACCCGAGACTCGAACCTAGGTCATTTTGATCTAATTTTAAATACAGATCCTTTTTGATTAGCACCCTAACCACCTGCCACCAGAATACATATAAAAATCAAAAGTCCCATGGAGCTTATTTTTAATCACTAAAGATTGAATAAAAAATTGAAATTGTAATAAAAAATTGATTTTTTTTTACAATTACAAGAAATATTTGAAATTTAAATTATTCTGAGCCCGACAAAGCCCGAACTCATCTGTAGTATAAATATTTAAACCACTTACTCGATTACAAACATTAGAACGTAAATTTATGACCTGTTTACTGTTTACTCTGAAGGTGTAGGCAACAAAAATTAATCTTCTGATAAACTAGTAAAATACAGTTCGATTTGCACAGTCGCTCAAAAAAGTATCCGAACACTACGGTTGATTACAGAATTCAGAAAAAATATCTGGCAACGTTTTTTTAGAAATTAGTGATCTGGCAACCTCCGTGTCACGTGATTACAGAATTCAGGAAAAATATCTGGAGCGTGTACAGCAACTGTACACGCTCCAGTTACCGTTCACTGCAAACTGGAGCGTGTGCAGTTACTGCACACGCTCCAGTTTGCTGTGAACTCAATATTTCCGTTAGTGAGCCCACACGATCTAGTATGAAAATAATATGACACCTACAGTCGCTCAAAAAAGTATCCCAACTCCATGGTTGATTACAGAATTCAGGAAAAATATCTGGCAACGATTTTTTTAGAAATTAGTGATCTAGCAACCTTCGTGTCACGTGACACGAAGGTTGCCAGATCACTAATTTCTAAAAAAATCGCTGCCAGACATTTTTTCTGAATTCTGTAATCAACCGTAGTGTTCGGATACTTTTTTGAGCGACTGTACTTAAGAAAACAACTTATTTCAGTGTGGGTACTGGGAGATCCATTTCACCAGTACTCTGTTATACCAATGACAGAAATAGCATATTATTATATACAAGTTGACAGAAAAATGGAAACAGTTCCATATTATCTGAATAGAAAATCACATTCAGCGCTCAATAATTTCTTCAATACGATTTTTATTGAAAAATATGTCTAAAGATAAATCAAATCTATCTATATCTCAATTTTCGACAATATTTGTTCAATATTCAAAGAGTTATAAACGCTGGAATATTTAACAGACTACAAAAAAATTGACCTAAAAAATTAAAGCATTAAAACTGGTTAAGAGATCAGAGATCAAATTGACTCTACTAGATAGGTTGTTTTAATTAAACTTTGGGGTAAATTATTTTCTATTCTGTTAAATATTCCAGATTTTATCTCTTTGAATACTGAACAAAGAGTGTAAAATCGAGATTTAGATAGATTTGATTGAGATCTTTAATTTATCTTTAGACATATTTTTCATTAAAAATCCTACTGAAGAAGTTATTGAGCTCTGAATGTTATTTTCTATCGAGATAACGTAGAACTGTTTATCCATTTCTCTGTCCAGTACCCGTAGAATGTTTAATATTTCTCAGGGTTGGGTTGTTTTACCTCTGAGCGGCACTTTTTTTTTTGCACACCATGGGCTAAAAGGCCAGGTCACATGGACCCGGAAGGCTCAGAGAAGGTTGGGGGAGGGGACCCACTGGAACAACTGTTGGGAGACAGATGGTAGCCTCCCGTCAAGGCCATCCAGTGTGTTCTTTAACGTGCACAGGGTATGGCTCTCCCGCACACGGGGCCACGGCTTAACGTCCCATCCGACGGACGGCGGCCTTTCCAAGCCCATCGGTGTCCCCTACTGACCGTGGACAAGGCGGGGAATTTTGCGGAGATAATATTTCTCCGGTTCCGTTCCCATTTTGCTTATTCCATAACGGTAAAACTATTACACATTTTGCTTATTCTATAAAATAAAATTTTATATATTTCTAGGAAGACAAAAAGGTGAATGGATTTTTTTTATTCGTAGGGAAGGAAAGTTTCCGTATTCTTCCGACTCCAACGCTAGCAAAAGTAGAGATCAATGCTATGCATTTGAATCGATAATTAAATAAATTTCTTTATTTCAATAATATCTGAATTTCCCCTTACCCAAAGAATTAGCAGTAACAAGAGGTGGGTATAATTTTCAGAAAAGATAAAAGTTAAGAAATTTCGGTAATCTAAATCACTAAACTAATGATATTTTTCAATTAATGTTTCCCCTAAGGCTACTTTAAAAACACCCTCCCAAGCTGGGGTGGGGGTGGCTCAGTCGGTAGCGCGCCAGGCTCGCAATCTGTAGTTCCCAGGTTCGAGTCCCAGCTGGGTCAGCGTTGAGATTTATCTCCGCAAAATTCCCCGCCCTGCCCACGGTCAATAGGGGACACCGATGGGCTTGGAAAGGCCGCCGTCCGTCGGATGGGACGTTAAGCCGTGGCCCCGTGTGCGGGAGAGCCATACCCTGTTCACGTTAAATAAAATTCCTCGCCCTGCCCACGGTCAGTAGGGGACACCGATGGGCTTGGAAAGGCCGCCGTCCGTCGGATGGGACGTTAAGCCGTGGCTCCGTGTGCGGGAGAGCCATACCCTGTGCACGTTAAATAACACTCTGGACGGCCTTGACGGGAGGCTACCATCTGTCTCCCAACAGCTGTTCCAGTGGGTCCCCTCCCCCAACCTTCTCTGAGCCTTCGGGGTCCATGTGACCTGGCCATTTAGCCCATGGTGTGCAAAAAAAGTGCCGCTCAGAGGTAAAACACACCAACCCTCCCAAGCTAGACTATTGATTACTTGTTCTTTGCCCAAAATGTTTCGATTTCCATCTTTAAAAATGATCACTCTCAATAGATAGTGTGCACGTATAATCCCTTGTACTAAACCTAAAAATGAATATGTGCAATTGACAAGAAATTGAACTACAAAACGGGTAGAGAGTTTATTTTTTTGTTGCTGATCATACAAACATTGACTGGTTGACATTTCTTTCCTCCATGATCTGTCTCGAATTGATTTCCATGTAAACAGGAAAATGATTATGTTTTGCTTCTTTGATGACGATATTTTGACGCGTATGACAACGCCCCAGACATCTCTGCTTAATGTACTCTTTGCATTTCCAGATCGTTTTATCATTTGTAGAGCGTTCTTTCTTGTAGATGAATCCACGGTAGGCAAGCAAGTAATTTCCCTTTTGGCTCCTCAGGTAAATGGGATCAACTGAAAAATTCAAAGGAACTGTTGAAACGAATGGAGTTGCCGCAGACTTTGGTTTCATCAAATTTTACATAAATTCTTTTTTGGATGTTTTATAATCGTTTGTTACAGAGTTTCACTCTTAGTAAAGTTTTTTTTTTTTTCAATTCTTGCATTAGGTAAAGTAATCGAAATTACAGTTTAAATATCTTTATAATACAAAAATAGTTAAAATATAGAAATGTATTCTACATAACAATTTAAATTCCCAAATAAATTTTTAAACAAATATTCAGTAAATTACACTCGTGTTTTTAAAAAGTTTAAGGTTTTTGGCATACACAGCGGATATTTTAAAAGATTCTTTAGAATCATGTACTTTTTATCTCAGTATAATTTCTATACATTCCGCCGATTGTTCCATATAATTTAAAAAGTTTCTTCATCGTATTGCAGTATACTATACTTTTAAATAAAGATAAAAATTTTGCTGGTACAGTCGGTCAAAAAAGTATCCGAACACTATGGTTGATTACAGAATTCAGAAAAAATATTTGGCAAAGTTTTTTTTAGAAATCAGTGATCTGGCAACCTTCGTGTCACGTGATTACAGAATTCAGGAAAAATATCTGAAGCGTGTACAGCAACTGTACACGCTCCAGTTACCGTTCACAGCAAACTGGAGCGTGTGCAGTTACTGCACACGCTCCAGTTTGCTGTGAACGGTAACTGCACACGCTCAATATTTCCGTGAGTGAGCCCACACGATCTAGTATCAAAATAATATCACCACCTACAGTCGCTCAAAAAAGAATCCGAACACTATGGTTGATTACAGAATTCAGAAAAAATATCTGGCAACGATTTTTTTAGAAATTAGTGATCTGGCAACCTTCGCGTCACGTGACACGAAGGTAATGGTGGTTTAGTATAATGCATAAGTTAATGGTAGTTTAGTATAATGCATATAAAGTGTATATAGTGCATTAAATAACAATGTAGTATTTTGTGATAATAAAAATAAATTTCCCTCAAGTAGCTGCTTGTCATAGGAGTCTTTCAATATAATTACGCCATAGAAAAGATCCTGGTGGCCGAGTGGTTAGCGTGCTTGATTACTGATCAAAGGGACCCGGATTCGAGTCTTGATATTTCATGTGTTATTTTTCTGCTGAAATCTAGATTCAATCAGATTTCATCTTTTTGAATACTGAACAAAGAGTGGATTTTTTTTCTCACAGATCTTTGTAGGATGTATTATACTGCCAGGCTTCTGTTAGGCCTCTGAAGCAAGCAGCTGCTTGAGGGTTGACTTTGTTTTAGATTTTATATACTTAATACAATATGGAAGTGTGTAATGTGTAAAAGTGTGAAGTGTGTAAAGCATGTAGTGTGTAAAGCATGTAGTGTGAATGGTCACAACAAAAGTGTAAACAGTGAAGCAATCTTTCAAAATATAAAGAACAATACAACTACAAAAAGTAACATTTGTTTTTGATTAATTTCTCCGCTGTATAGTAAAAAGCATTTGTAGTATAACGTACTTTCAGCCTAAAGCAGAAAAATGACTGATCTGCAAATATATAATACAGCGAGATTTCACTAAAGTAGGGATTCTCAACGTGGGGTACGCCGTGAGTGCTCAAAAGTCGCTAGATCTAGTAACAAAGTCAGTGTTTCATTTTATTCCCATTGTCATACTATAACTATAATTTTATCTATCTGTGCAAGGTGTACGCCAGTTACATACACATTTCCAGGGGATACGTGAAGCATAAAAGGTAGAGAACCACTGCACTAAAGCAACATTCAAACACAATTAATATTAGAGAAAGTTAACTTAAAGAAAGATTTGGCTGGAATTTTCGATTACCTTTCATGTTCGGAAACCGATACCGAATTTTCTCTGAGTGGAAAAACTACAAAAAAGAACTCAGAAAGCGATCTAAACTTTAAAAGTATAGAAACATAGGCGAAAAACTTGTGAAAGAATTCATCCGGCATAGATGCAGACACGGGAATAAGATCTTTTTTTCACAAATGAAAGATTAGTTGGGGTTGATTTTACCTCTGAGCGGCACTTTTTTGCACACCATGATCTAAATGGCCAGGTCACATGGACCCCGAAGGCTCAGAGAAGGTTAAGGGAGGGGACCCACTGGAACAGCTGTTGGGAGACAGATGGTAGCCTCCCGTCAAGGCCATCCAGCGTGTTCTTTAACGTGCACAGGGTATGGCTCTCCCGCACACGGGGACGCGGCTTAACGTCCCATCCGACGGACGGTGGCCTTTCCAAGCCCATCGGCGTCCCCTACTGACCGTGGGCAGGGCGGGGAATTTTGCGGGGATAAATCTCAATGCTGACCCAGCTGGGACTCGAACCTGGGAACTACAGATTACGAGCCTGGCGCGCTACCGACTGAGCCACCCCCGCCCTGAAAGATCAGTATTATTGTCATTTTACTAAAGCAGTTGAGTTTGGTTGGTAAACTTCAATAACAAACTAATTGGGTTGGGCTGTAGTAGTGAGTAAAGGAGAGTTCTGGAACAGTGGCGGATCAATGTTAATCCTATGGGATCCGCCACCCATGTGTTTTAAGCTGGTGGCGGATGATTATCAATCACATTAGTCATGCAGTGTCAAAAAGAATACCTCCCTCCAGTGATGTAATAATCTGAAATTATATTATTCAGTTAAATTGCAGATAATCCATTAGTAATTTCCACCGACGTCCATCTTGGTTTCCACAAAGTCTGATTTTTTTTTTTCAATTCCACCATTTTGGAATCTGACGTCACCGATTAGCAGTTCTACCTTTTAAAGTATTTTTACCCAATAGCATTGTTTCTTTCCGTTTCTGCAGGTCAATCTTTTATTCCAGTTTCTGCGGGATAGTCATTCTTCTAGTATAAATACGACATCCATCGGTCAGATTCCTCATTCTGTTGTCAGACATTGACAGTGACGGCTCTCTGCTGCTGCTTCTCCGTGATTTTTCCAACGGCAATAGTGATAGTTCTCGACGTCCTCGTGTAGTATCAGCTATTTTACAACTCTGCTACATAATGTATCCATGTGATATATGTGAGAAGGCTTTCACACTCAAGACAAATCTGATTCGTCATATGAGAAATCACGATGGAAATAGCCTGTTTAAGTGCTCTGAGTGCGAATCGACATTCTCAAGGAGAGATGATGTCCGACGTCATGAGTTATCCCACACCTCCAGGAAAACCTACAAATGTGAAGAATGTGCAATGGAGTTTGGGCGAAAAGACAGTCTTTTGCGCCATCAAAGAAAGCCCCACAATAATAAGCGAAAACGTTCTGAAGATGAAAGGATTCCGCAGAAGAAGCAAAAACCAGACCCTGAAGACCCCTGTCAGTTTACAGAAGAAATGAAAAGGACCCTATCAACACATAAACTGACGGCAACGGAAGAAACATCAGTTGACCTCACCTTTTTCCTCGAATCCTCGCGGGAGTCACTCCTAACTCATCTGAAAGAAGAATTGACCTCGAAAGGTAGCATTAAATGGTACCTTGTCGTGCAAGTGCGATTCAGGCGAAAAGTTTCCCCTTCTACCTTTGAACACTGTACCCCGTTTTTCCGAAGTAACTGTGTCACAAGCCTACCTACATCATCCCTAAACAGAGAATTGGATTCAGCGTATAAGAAGATTAAGACCTCATTTGAAGAATTTGAAGGAGCACATAGTGGATGGACACTGGATGCCGTACTCCACGCTGAAATGAACATTGGAAAATATATCCCTCTTGCAGGATCTAGTTATATCCCTACTCCAAGAGAATTACTGCTAAAACACGCTATTGTCAATGTATGTAATTCTGACCAAAAATGTTTTGTCTGGTCTGTTTTAGCCTCTTTGTATCCTGCCACAGATAATCCGCAGCGCCTTAACAACTATATACATTTAGAAGACAAATTAAACACATCGGGCTTAATTTTCCCTGTTACAATAAATCAAATATCTAAATTCGAAAAAATGAACAATATTTCTGTTAATGTTTTTGGATATGAGAAAGAGGTGTTCCCACTCTACATCACACCATTCAGATTTAAAGCGCATGCAAATCTCCTTCTGTTATCGGATGATGAAAAGCAGCATTATTGCTCCATTAAGAATATGAGTAGACTTCTCAGTCCTCTCACCAAACATAACGGTGTACGTTTCTACTGTGATTACTGCCTTCACCGTTTCGCAAATGAATCCCTCTTGAAGGATCATGTTCCCTATTGTCGAGAACATGGACCTCAGAGAGTAGAACTCCCAACTGAAGAAGAGAAATGGTTGAAATTCACAAATTATAAGTTTCAGCAGCTCGTTCCATACGTGATTTATGCCGACTTTGAATCATTCCTAGTGAAAGTGGACACTTGTATGCCTAACCCTGAAAAATCTCACACCACTATCACGGCAAATCATGAACCCTGTGGATTTGCATATCTTGTTGTTGGACATGATGGCTGCAGCTATAAGCCTCCAGTAGTTTATAGAGGTCCTAATGTAGTAGAAGAATTTTTAGAATGTCTGCTTAAAGAAGAAGAAAACATTAAAAATTTACTGTCGATGATAAAGCCAATGCAGCTCTCGAATCATGAAGAGGAATCATTTCACAACGCTACTGACTGTCATATTTGTAAGCATGCCCTAGGAGCAGATCGTGTGAGAGATCACGATCATATAACAGGTAAATTCCGAGGAGCTGCCCATAATTCCTGTAATCTGAACTTTAAGTTAACCAATAGGATTCCAGTTATCTTTCACAACCTAAAGGGATATGACAGCCACCTTATTATGCAGGGAATCGGCAGAATCAAAAATAAGAAGATTAATTGCATTCCCAATAACATGGAAACATACATAACCTTCTCCTTAGGGACATTACATTTTATAGACTCCTATCAGTTTTTAAGCACATCCCTTGAGAAGCTAGTAAATAATTTATCACCAGATGAGTTCCATATTTTAAAGGAACATGTTGAAACTGAACGGTTACACCTGGTTTTGAGAAAAGGAGTTTACCCCTATGATTATATTGACAACAGTGAAAAGTTTGAACAAATAGTATTACCACCACGTGAAGCATTTTACAACCAACTCACAGAAGAAGCACTAGGGGAAGAAGACTACACCCATGCAATAAGAGTATGGAATACATTCAACATAAAAAATCTAGGCCAGTATCATGACTTGTACCTGAAGACAGACGTGCTCCTCTTAGCTGATGTTTTCGAAAGTTTCAGAAAACTATGCAACAGATACTATGAAATCGATCCCTGCCATGTTTACACAGCTCCTGGATTAGCCTGGCAAGCATGCTTAAAAATGACAAATGTAAATCTTGAGTTGATAACTGACCCTACAATGTACCTTTTCCTGGAAAAAGGCATACGAGGGGGAATTTCTGTGATATGCAATCGTCTTAGTACAGCAAACAACAAGTATTTGGACACCTATGATCCTCAGTTACCCTCTAAATACATTATGTACTATGATGCCAACAATCTTTATGGATGGGCAATGTCACAATGCCTCCCTCAAAGCGATTTTCGATGGCTTAATAAAGAAGAAATAGCAGATCTAAATATTACGACAATTGCTGACGATGCGAATAAAGGATACATATTGGAAGTTGATTTAGATTATCCAGTTTCTCTACACGACAAGCATAATGATTATCCACTAGCCCCTGAGAAACTTCAGATTACCAGCAGCATGCTATCCCCATATTGTCAAGAGGTTGCCCAAAGCCTTGGAATAAATACAAACCATTCAGTCGTGAAATTAGCCCCAAATCTAAATTCTAAGGAAAAATATGTCCTTCATTATCGAAATCTCAAACAATATTTAACCTTCGGTATGCAGCTGAAGAACATACATCGCGTTTTAGAATTTAATCAGTCTTGCTGGCTAAAACCATATATAGAATTTAATACAGATCAGCGGAAGAAAGCTAGAAACGACTTCGAGAAGGACTTCTTCAAACTGATGAATAATGCTGTGTTTGGAAAAACGATGGAAAATTTGAGAAATCGAGTGAAAATTGAATTGACTCAGAGCCCGAAGAGAGTATGCAAGCTCGTAGCATCCCCTGCTTTTCACGCTTTTCGTGTTTTTGACAACGACCTTGCATGTGTGCAATCAAAGCTAACTAAATTGAAACTCAACAGGCCTATTTATGCTGGTTTCAGTATTCTAGATATTAGTAAACTATTGATGTATAGCTTTCATTATGACTATATTAGTCCGAAATATGGAGAAAAAGCTAAATTATTGTTTACTGATACAGATTCACTGTGCTACGAGCTTCAAACCGAGGACGTGTATGCTGATATGAAAGACGATATAGATCATTTTGACACGTCCGACTATCACATTGATCATGTTTTGCATAGTACACATAATAAAAAGGTACTAGGTAAAATGAAAGATGAACTTTCGGGAGTACCTATCAAACAATTTGCAGGGCTTCGTTCTAAAATGTATTCCCTTCAGAGTTTACATGAGGAGAAGAAGACGGGGAAAGGAGTCCCCAAATACATCGTAAAAAGAACCCTTCGTCACAAGGATTACAGAGACTGCTTAATAAACAAATCACCTTGTCGAGTAGATTTGACAAGGATTCAAAGTAGCAGCCACCATCTTCATACAGTGAAAGGTGTAAAGCTTGGTTTGTCACCATTTGACGATAAAAGATATATTTTAGAAAATGGTTATGACACCCTTTCGTACGGTCACTACAAAACATTGAAAAAATAACATAGCAGAAAAAACGAATATTTCACTGTGATTTTTAATATGCTTGAGCTATTTATGTATAAAAAATATGATAATTTTATCCAAATGTGTGCATATAACCCCCTATATATGTAAAAATAATACATGTTATTATTATATGTAGATAGCTGTATGTAAAAACCATTTCCTCTGTTAACCTGCATTTTTTTTTTTTGTAAGCAGGCTGTAAATTATAATCAATGTGAAAAAGCATCATTGTGAAATGTATAAAATTGTAAACCAATGGAAATCATTACATGTGCACGCATTGTCATTGTTTCACCTAATACTTTGAAATCAATAAAAATTTTTAAATGAAATATATGTGTCGTCTGAGTCTTATCCTTGGCAAGTGGAGTGATAAACAAGCGTTAGCCGCTTCTCACGTGACTTACTCCGCATGCACCTGTGATGCTGACTCACTTCCAACCGCTCATATCCTGTTGGAAGGTCAGACCTCACTCACTGCGAGAAAGCTCTTCTAGGATCCATTTCTGGGATTACACTTATAATGAAAGGTGAGTAATTCTCTAAATTTTCATGGTTTATCAAACATTACTTATAATTTCGTGATGTAGTGACGTTCTCAAGTATTAAGAAGTGATGAAAACATAAGATTTCCTTTCAAAGTTATCGTAACTCGCTTGCTTGCTTGTTACCGGAACAAGCCTCCTAGAAATCAACGTCTTTTTTTTTTAAAGCAATCACCTCTCAAAAGCACCGGGACTTCAATAAATGCTCTGAGTGCTGTGTTTATGAAAAATATATCAGTACGGGATGAAATTCTAATTTTTACTTTGCAGAGACGAGAACTTTACGTAGATTTTTATAGAGAAATAATCGAAATTATTGCATCAGCCATTTAGCGATAAAGTATTTTAGAGCAGATTTTTACTGAATATTAATACTTTAGAATAAAGGATAATTTCCTGTATATAATACAGAGGTGTACAGACGAATTTTATTTCCTACGAATAAAAAACAAAAATAGGATTTTCATACTGTTATTCGAATTACTCACTTACCACTTATTTCAACTGTTTAGTAAAAAAAAAAAAATACATTTAATTCCCAGTTTTTTAACGACTGAGATAAAAAAATATGCTTAGCTACATTAAAATGCAATGTAAAATAGCGAAATTCACCACTTATTTCAACTGTTTAGTAAAAAAAATACATTTAATTCCCAGATTTTTAACGACTGAGATAAAAAAAAATATGCTTACCTACATTAAATACAATGTAAAATAGCGAAATTCACCACTAATTTCAGCTGCTTAATATCAAGAAATACAGACGATTTCCTATTTTTTTTTTTAGCATTGCACATAAGAGAAAAAAAAAGACTAGCGAACGTATTAACATGTATATCTCTGGTACTTAAATATGACATGCTCTGTGTTTCAATATTACACATTTTTTCAGTAGTTTACACATTAATTACTATTTTTTTTTTCATTCAACAGTTAAGTATCACAATTGGAAGTAATGTGCGCAATATTTCCTGTTTAAATGCATCTCTCTACAAAAAAAAAAGATTTCCTTTCAAAATTATCGTAACTCGCTTGCTTGCTAGTTCATTACATGGCCCGAATCGAGCCACCTCGAAATCAACGTTTTTTTTTTTTGAAGCGATCACTTCTCAGAAGTGGAAGACTTCAATAAATGCACCGAGTGCTGTGTTTATGAGAAAATTATCAGCACGGAATGGAAATCTAATTTTTTTTTTACTTGCAGAGACGAGAACTTTACGTAGATTTTTACAGAGAAATAATCGAAATCATTGCATCAGCCATTTAGCGATAAAGTGTTTTACTGAATATTAATACTTTAGAATAAAGGATAAATTCCGGTATATAATACAGAGGTGTACAGACGAATTTTATTTCCTATGAATAAAAAAAAATAGGATTTTCATACCGTTATTCGAATTACTCAGTTAATTCACCACTTATTTCAACTGTAAAAAAAAATACATTTAATCCCCAGATTTTTAACGACTGAGATAAAAAAAAAAAATAATGTATTTACCTACATTAAATACAATGTAAAATAGCGAAAATTCACCACTAATTTCAGCTGCTTAATATCAAGAAATACAGGCGATTTCCTGTTGTTGTTTTTTTCATCATTGCACATAAGAAAAAAAAGGATTAGCGAACGTAAATCAACATGTACCTCTGAGACTTAATATATGACATGCTCTGTGTTTCAATATTACACATTTTTTCAGTATTTTACACATTAATTACTAATTTTTTTTTCATTCAACAGTTAAGTACCCAATTGGAAGTAATGTGAGCAATATTTCCTGTTTAAATGCATCTCCAAATCCGCTTTAAAATATTTTCTTATAATTTAAGGGGAAAATAAAGAATTTTAATTGAATTTCTTTTAACACTATATACTTAATATATTGTAATCAACGTATTCTATATACAAAACGAATTAATACAGCCTAGTTACTGGAAATTAGCATAATGTTGAAGTGCTTTCTACCAAAAGATTAAAAAAAAAACCTGAATACTTTAATTTTAATTACATTTTCAGCCACTAGATGGTGGGTGACACAGTTACTATTAGACCTTGGGACAGACGAGAGAAACTTGAACGCTTTGCTCAGAGCGCCACCTAGCGGATTTTCAGTAGTTTATTCACAACCTACCGTTCCCCCTTTGCACAGTGCTTTCCCCCCTATGACGTCACCGACCGGACTTTGACCAAAGGGGAAACGGTCGGTTGTGAATAAACTACTGAAAATCCGCTAGGTGGCGCTCTGAGCAAAGCGTTCAAGTTTCTCTCGTCTGTCCCAAGGTCTAATAGTAACTGTGTCACCCACCATCTAGTGGCTGAAAATGTAATTAAAATTAAAGTATTCAGGTTTTTTTTTTAATCTTTTGGTAGAAAGCACTTCAACATTATGCTAATTTCCAGTAACTAGGCTGTATTAATTCGTTTTGTATATAGAATACGTTGATTACAATATATTAAGTATATAGTGTTAAAAGAAATTCAATTAAAATTCTTTATTTTCCCCTTAAATTATAAGAAAATATTTTAAAGCGGATTTGGAGATGCATTTAAACAGGAAATATTGCTCACATTACTTCCAATTGGGTACTTAACTGTTGAATGAAAAAAAAATTAGTAATTAATGTGTAAAATACTGAAAAAATGTGTAATATTGAAACACAGAGCATGTCATATATTAAGTCTCAGAGGTACATGTTGATTTACGTTCGCTAATCCTTTTTTTTCTTATGTGCAATGATGAAAAAAACAACAACAGGAAATCGCCTGTATTTCTTGATATTAAGCAGCTGAAATTAGTGGTGAATTTTCGCTATTTTACATTGTATTTAATGTAGGTAAATACATTATTTTTTTTTTTTATCTCAGTCGTTAAAAATCTGGGGATTAAATGTATTTTTTTTTACAGTTGAAATAAGTGGTGAATTAACTGAGTAATTCGAATAACGGTATGAAAATCCTATTTTTTTTTATTCATAGGAAATAAAATTCGTCTGTACACCTCTGTATTATATACCGGAATTTATCCTTTATTCTAAAGTATTAATATTCAGTAAAACACTTTATCGCTAAATGGCTGATGCAATGATTTCGATTATTTCTCTGTAAAAATCTACGTAAAGTTCTCGTCTCTGCAAGTAAAAAAAAAATTAGATTTCCATTCCGTGCTGATAATTTTCTCATAAACACAGCACTCGGTGCATTTATTGAAGTCTTCCACTTCTGAGAAGTGATCGCTTCAAAAAAAAAAAACGTTGATTTCGAGGTGGCTCGATTCGGGCCATGTAATGAACTAGCAAGCAAGCGAGTTACGATAATTTTGAAAGGAAATCTTTTTTTTTTGTAGAGAGATGCATTTAAACAGGAAATATTGCGCACATTACTTCCAATTGTGATACTTAACTGTTGAATGAAAAAAAAAATAGTAATTAATGTGTAAACTACTGAAAAAATGTGTAATATTGAAACACAGAGCATGTCATATTTAAGTACCAGAGATATACATGTTAATACGTTCGCTAGTCTTTTTTTTTCTCTTATGTGCAATGCTAAAAAAAAAAATAGGAAATCGTCTGTATTTCTTGATATTAAGCAGCTGAAATTAGTGGTGAATTTCGCTATTTTACATTGTATTTAATGTAGGTAAGCATATTTTTTTTTATCTCAGTCGTTAAAAATCTGGGAATTAAATGTATTTTTTTTACTAAACAGTTGAAATAAGTGGTGAATTTCGCTATTTTACATTGCATTTTAATGTAGCTAAGCATATTTTTTTATCTCAGTCGTTAAAAAACTGGGAATTAAATGTATTTTTTTTTTTTTACTAAACAGTTGAAATAAGTGGTAAGTGAGTAATTCGAATAACAGTATGAAAATCCTATTTTTGTTTTTTATTCGTAGGAAATAAAATTCGTCTGTACACCTCTGTATTATATACAGGAAATTATCCTTTATTCTAAAGTATTAATATTCAGTAAAAATCTGCTCTAAAATACTTTATCGCTAAATGGCTGATGCAATAATTTCGATTATTTCTCTATAAAAATCTACGTAAAGTTCTCGTCTCTGCAAAGTAAAAATTAGAATTTCATCCCGTACTGATATATTTTTCATAAACACAGCACTCAGAGCATTTATTGAAGTCCCGGTGCTTTTGAGAGGTGATTGCTTTAAAAAAAAAAGACGTTGATTTCTAGGAGGCTTGTTCCGGTAACAAGCAAGCAAGCGAGTTACGATAACTTTGAAAGGAAATCTTATGTTTTCATCACTTCTTAATACTTGAGAACGTCACTACATCACGAAATTATAAGTAATGTTTGATAAACCATGAAAATTTAGAGAATTACTCACCTTTCATTATAAGTGTAATCCCAGAAATGGATCCTAGAAGAGCTTTCTCGCAGTGAGTGAGGTCTGACCTTCCAACAGGATATGAGCGGTTGGAAGTGAGTCAGCATCACAGGTGCATGCGGAGTAAGTCACGTGAGAAGCGGCTAACGCTTGTTTATCACTCCACTTGCCAAGGATAAGACTCAGACGACACATATATTTCATTTAAAAATTTTTATTGATTTCAAAGTATTAGGTGAAACAATGACAATGCGTGCACATGTAATGATTTCCATTGGTTTACAATTTTATACATTTCACAATGATGCTTTTTCACATTGATTATAATTTACAGCCTGCTTACAAAAAAAAAATGCAGGTTAACAGAGGAAATGGTTTTTACATACAGCTATCTACATATAATAATAACATGTATTATTTTTACATATATAGGGGGTTATATGCACACATTTGGATAAAATTATCATATTTTTTATACATAAATAGCTCAAGCATATTAAAAATCACAGTGAAATATTCGTTTTTTCTGCTATGTTATTTTTTCAATGTTTTGTAGTGACCGTACGAAAGGGTGTCATAACCATTTTCTAAAATATATCTTTTATCGTCAAATGGTGACAAACCAAGCTTTACACCTTTCACTGTATGAAGATGGTGGCTGCTACTTTGAATCCTTGTCAAATCTACTCGACAAGGTGATTTGTTTATTAAGCAGTCTCTGTAATCCTTGTGACGAAGGGTTCTTTTTACGATGTATTTGGGGACTCCTTTCCCCGTCTTCTTCTCCTCATGTAAACTCTGAAGGGAATACATTTTAGAACGAAGCCCTGCAAATTGTTTGATAGGTACTCCCGAAAGTTCATCTTTCATTTTACCTAGTACCTTTTTATTATGTGTACTATGCAAAACATGATCAATGTGATAGTCGGACGTGTCAAAATGATCTATATCGTCTTTCATATCAGCATACACGTCCTCGGTTTGAAGCTCGTAGCACAGTGAATCTGTATCAGTAAACAATAATTTAGCTTTTTCTCCATATTTCGGACTAATATAGTCATAATGAAAGCTATACATCAATAGTTTACTAATATCTAGAATACTGAAACCAGCATAAATAGGCCTGTTGAGTTTCAATTTAGTTAGCTTTGATTGCACACATGCAAGGTCGTTGTCAAAAACACGAAAAGCGTGAAAAGCAGGGGATGCTACGAGCTTGCATACTCTCTTCGGGCTCTGAGTCAATTCAATTTTCACTCGATTTCTCAAATTTTCCATCGTTTTTCCAAACACAGCATTATTCATCAGTTTGAAGAAGTCCTTCTCGAAGTCGTTTCTAGCTTTCTTCCGCTGATCTGTATTAAATTCTATATATGGTTTTAGCCAGCAAGACTGATTAAATTCTAAAACGCGATGTATGTTCTTCAGCTGCATACCGAAGGTTAAATATTGTTTGAGATTTCGATAATGAAGGACATATTTTTCCTTAGAATTTAGATTTGGGGCTAATTTCACGACTGAATGGTTTGTATTTATTCCAAGGCTTTGGGCAACCTCTTGACAATATGGGGATAGCATGCTGCTGGTAATCTGAAGTTTCTCAGGGGCTAGTGGATAATCATTATGCTTGTCGTGTAGAGAAACTGGATAATCTAAATCAACTTCCAATATGTATCCTTTATTCGCATCGTCAGCAATTGTCGTAATATTTAGATCTGCTATTTCTTCTTTATTAAGCCATCGAAAATCGCTTTGAGGGAGGCATTGTGACATTGCCCATCCATAAAGATTGTTGGCATCATAGTACATAATGTATTTAGAGGGTAACTGAGGATCATAGGTGTCCAAATACTTGTTGTTTGCTGTACTAAGACGATTGCATATCACAGAAATTCCCCCTCGTATGCCTTTTTCCAGGAAAAGGTACATTGTAGGGTCAGTTATCAACTCAAGATTTACATTTGTCATTTTTAAGCATGCTTGCCAGGCTAATCCAGGAGCTGTGTAAACATGGCAGGGATCGATTTCATAGTATCTGTTGCATAGTTTTCTGAAACTTTCGAAAACATCAGCTAAGAGGAGCACGTCTGTCTTCAGGTACAAGTCATGATACTGGCCTAGATTTTTTATGTTGAATGTATTCCATACTCTTATTGCATGGGTGTAGTCTTCTTCCCCTAGTGCTTCTTCTGTGAGTTGGTTGTAAAATGCTTCACGTGGTGGTAATACTATTTGTTCAAACTTTTCACTGTTGTCAATATAATCATAGGGGTAAACTCCTTTTCTCAAAACCAGGTGTAACCGTTCAGTTTCAACATGTTCCTTTAAAATATGGAACTCATCTGGTGATAAATTATTTACTAGCTTCTCAAGGGATGTGCTTAAAAACTGATAGGAGTCTATAAAATGTAATGTCCCTAAGGAGAAGGTTATGTATGTTTCCATGTTATTGGGAATGCAATTAATCTTCTTATTTTTGATTCTGCCGATTCCCTGCATAATAAGGTGGCTGTCATATCCCTTTAGGTTGTGAAAGATAACTGGAATCCTATTGGTTAACTTAAAGTTCAGATTACAGGAATTATGGGCAGCTCCTCGGAATTTACCTGTTATATGATCGTGATCTCTCACACGATCTGCTCCTAGGGCATGCTTACAAATATGACAGTCAGTAGCGTTGTGAAATGATTCCTCTTCATGATTCGAGAGCTGCATTGGCTTTATCATCGACAGTAAATTTTTAATGTTTTCTTCTTCTTTAAGCAGACATTCTAAAAATTCTTCTACTACATTAGGACCTCTATAAACTACTGGAGGCTTATAGCTGCAGCCATCATGTCCAACAACAAGATATGCAAATCCACAGGGTTCATGATTTGCCGTGATAGTGGTGTGAGATTTTTCAGGGTTAGGCATACAAGTGTCCACTTTCACTAGGAATGATTCAAAGTCGGCATAAATCACGTATGGAACGAGCTGCTGAAACTTATAATTTGTGAATTTCAACCATTTCTCTTCTTCAGTTGGGAGTTCTACTCTCTGAGGTCCATGTTCTCGACAATAGGGAACATGATCCTTCAAGAGGGATTCATTTGCGAAACGGTGAAGGCAGTAATCACAGTAGAAACGTACACCGTTATGTTTGGTGAGAGGACTGAGAAGTCTACTCATATTCTTAATGGAGCAATAATGCTGCTTTTCATCATCCGATAACAGAAGGAGATTTGCATGCGCTTTAAATCTGAATGGTGTGATGTAGAGTGGGAACACCTCTTTCTCATATCCAAAAACATTAACAGAAATATTGTTCATTTTTTCGAATTTAGATATTTGATTTATTGTAACAGGGAAAATTAAGCCCGATGTGTTTAATTTGTCTTCTAAATGTATATAGTTGTTAAGGCGCTGCGGATTATCTGTGGCAGGATACAAAGAGGCTAAAACAGACCAGACAAAACATTTTTGGTCAGAATTACATACATTGACAATAGCGTGTTTTAGCAGTAATTCTCTTGGAGTAGGGATATAACTAGATCCTGCAAGAGGGATATATTTTCCAATGTTCATTTCAGCGTGGAGTACGGCATCCAGTGTCCATCCACTATGTGCTCCTTCAAATTCTTCAAATGAGGTCTTAATCTTCTTATACGCTGAATCCAATTCTCTGTTTAGGGATGATGTAGGTAGGCTTGTGACACAGTTACTTCGGAAAAACGGGGTACAGTGTTCAAAGGTAGAAGGGGAAACTTTTCGCCTGAATCGCACTTGCACGACAAGGTACCATTTAATGCTACCTTTCGAGGTCAATTCTTCTTTCAGATGAGTTAGGAGTGACTCCCGCGAGGATTCGAGGAAAAAGGTGAGGTCAACTGATGTTTCTTCCGTTGCCGTCAGTTTATGTGTTGATAGGGTCCTTTTCATTTCTTCTGTAAACTGACAGGGGTCTTCAGGGTCTGGTTTTTGCTTCTTCTGCGGAATCCTTTCATCTTCAGAACGTTTTCGCTTATTATTGTGGGGCTTTCTTTGATGGCGCAAAAGACTGTCTTTTCGCCCAAACTCCATTGCACATTCTTCACATTTGTAGGTTTTCCTGGAGGTGTGGGATAACTCATGACGTCGGACATCATCTCTCCTTGAGAATGTCGATTCGCACTCAGAGCACTTAAACAGGCTATTTCCATCGTGATTTCTCATATGACGAATCAGATTTGTCTTGAGTGTGAAAGCCTTCTCACATATATCACATGGATACATTATGTAGCAGAGTTGTAAAATAGCTGATACTACACGAGGACGTCGAGAACTATCACTATTGCCGTTGGAAAAATCACGGAGAAGCAGCAGCAGAGAGCCGTCACTGTCAATGTCTGACAACAGAATGAGGAATCTGACCGATGGATGTCGTATTTATACTAGAAGAATGACTATCCCGCAGAAACTGGAATAAAAGATTGACCTGCAGAAACGGAAAGAAACAATGCTATTGGGTAAAAATACTTTAAAAGGTAGAACTGCTAATCGGTGACGTCAGATTCCAAAATGGTGGAATTGAAAAAAAAAAATCAGACTTTGTGGAAACCAAGATGGACGTCGGTGGAAATTACTAATGGATTATCTGCAATTTAACTGAATAATATAATTTCAGATTATTACATCACTGGAGGGAGGTATTCTTTTTGACACTGCATGACTAATGTGATTGATAATCATCCGCCACCAGCTTAAAACACATGGGTGGCGGATCCCATAGGATTAACATTGATCCGCCACTGTTCCAGAACTCTCCTTTACTCACTACTGGCTGTTTCAAATCTGAATAGCACTTTATTTTTACATAAAATGAAGAGTTCACAGGTGAGTTGAGGAATTGGATCCACCGGGCAGCAGAGAAGTGAAAGCGTCTCTCAAGGATGGCGGAATGACTCAGTCAGTAGAATGTTAGGTCGGATGGAATGCAAAACTGTGGCACCGTGTGCGGGTGAGCCATACCCTGTGCACGTTAAAGAATGGCTTTGAAGGGAGACTACCATCTGTCTCCTAATAGCTGTCTAGTGGGTCTGCTCTCCCAACCTTCTCTGAGTCTTCGGGGTCCTTGTGACCTGCCCATTTAGCCCTTTTAACCTGCACGAGGTAAGGCTCTCCACGTCTTAGTGGTCTTATTCGATGGACGGCGGCCTTTACAAATCCATTTTCTCAGCGAGGATAGTAGAGAAAATCTCGACTTAAACCCATTGAGGACTCGAACCTGAGAAGGTCAGATTGCGAGCCTGGCGCGCTACCTATTGTGTCCTCAACAAATATTTTTTAAAATAGGTGATTTTTTTTTTTCTGTAGGATTCATTAAACGGGAAAACTAGCCGTGCAATAAATGACGACTCGTTTCCTCTGGATCCATTTGTTGATAAAGAAAAAAAGATTTAGTTTGGATGGAGGATGAAACATATCGGGAGAAAGAATTTGCATACAGAAGTGAAGATATTCTTATACTTAATTACATTCCAGAAGAGCATACATTGATGGCATGCCTTTGGTCTAATTTTAATGTACAGTCGCTCAAAAAAGTATCCGAACACTAGGGTTGATTACAGAATTCAGAAAAAATATCTGAAAACGATTTTTTTAGAAATTAGTGATTTGGCAACCTTCGTGTCACGTGATTACAGAATTCAGGAAAAATATCTGGAGCGTGTACAGCAACTGTACACGCTCCAGTTATCGTTCACAGCAAATTGGAGCGTGTGCAGTTACTGCACACGCTCCAGTTTGCTGTGAACGGTAACTGCACACGCTCAATATTTCCGTGAGTGAGCCCACACGATCTAATATCAAAATAATATGACCATCTACAGTCACTCAAAAAAGTATCCGAACACTATGGTTGATTACAGAATTCAGAAAAAATATCTGGCAACGATTTTTTTAGAAATTAGTGATCTGGCAACCTTCGTGTCACGTGACACGAAGGTTAGAATAAAATATAAAGAATAAAATATAAATAATAAAATATAAAGAAATAATATATAAAATATAAAAAGAACGAAAAATAGTATGTACATACTGCAAAATATGCACAACATATATATATATTGTGCATATATATATATTGTGCATAGTTTGCAGTAATTTTTTAGGCCACTGGGACGTATGGAAAAATATGTAATACAATATTTAACGAGAATAAATCTTGATATAAATATGATGAAACGGAATTCTAGTCCATTTCTGATCATACTGTATTTTCTAGATCCGGGATTTTCTCATATTAGCAGAAATGTTCCTGGAAGCAACATGACACATTTCCAAACACTAAGGAAATAAAATCCAAATGACTTCACGCAGATGAGGAAGAAATTCTAAATTTTGGAGAGTAATTCATTTCTGTCTACTAAACATTTTTTACATATAAGGACACTTTTAAGTTCCTTCTGATATTAAAAATACTAAATAATAGCACTACTCCAACAGCAGGGCGGGGTAAGTTCAGTCAAGAGCAGGACAGACTAGTAAGTTCTCAGATCGGAGTCTCAACTGTGCTAGCTTTGAGGTTTCTTTCTCTCCCTCTGTTAATCCCCGCCCTGCCCTGGAGAGAAAGGGGCCATCGATGGGCTTGGAATGACCGCCGTCCGTCGGTTGGGACGTTAACACGTGGTCCAAGGTGCATGAGAGCCATACCCTGAGCACGTTTTATAATACTCTGGTTGACCTGGACGGGAAACTTCCATTTGTGTTCCTAATAGCTCTTCAGTGGATTCCTTCCTCTTCTCAGATTTGGGTCCTAGAAACTTGACTATTTTTGGTTCATTGTGTGAAGAAAATTGCTCGTCAGGAGCAATCAAAATCCAGTTCACTGTGTGAAGAAAATTGCTCTTCAGACGCATCAAATCCAGCTCATTGTATGAAGAAAATTGCTCTTCAGACGCATCAAATCCAGCTCATTGTATGAAGAAAAATGCTCTTCAGGAACGATCAAATCCAGCTATTGTGTGAAGAAATTTGCTCTTTAGGAGCAATCAAATACAGCTCATTGTATGAAAAAAATTGCTCTTCAGCCGCAATCAAATCCAACTCATTCTGAGAAAAAAATTGCTCTTCAGACGCAATCAAACCCAGCTCGTTGTGTGAAGATAATTGCTCTTCATACGCAAACAAATCCAGCTCGTTGTATTAAAAATTGCTCTTCAGACGCAATCAAATCCAGCTCGTTGTGTTAAGAAATTGCTCTTCAGACGCAATCAAATCCAGCTCGCTGTGTGAAGAAAATTGCTCTTCATACGCAAACAAATCCAGCTCGTTGCGTTAAGAAATTGCTCTTCAGACGCAATCAAATCCAGCTCGTTGTGTGAAGAAAATTGCTCTTCAGGAACAATCAAAATCCAGATCATTATGTGAAGAAAATTGCTCTTCAGACGCAATCAAAGTTAGCTCATTGTGTGAAGAAAATTGCTCTTCAGGCGCATCAAATCCAGCTCATTGTGTGAAGAAAATTGCTCTTCAGGAACGATCAAATCCAGCTCATTGTGTGAATAAATTGCTCTTCAGGAGCAATCAAAATCTAACTCATTTTTGTGAATATTTCTTTTAAATTCAATTGGAGAAAATCGGTGGAGAACGTTTGAAGAGTGCCTCCAAGTTTCAACTTCTGTGATACGTTCAAATACAGAAAAAATGAAAACAACAAATCAGTGAGAAATACTTAAATATTCTATATTCTCTAACTATTCATAATTCTACAATAATCAGTTTACATATCATGTAGTTTTAATAATAGTTATAACATTCTTGCTGGATCAAATTGATATTTTCCCGCACTTATTAAGAGGCTGTTTATTTGATGTTCGTTATCAGTGGTTGAATTTCTTTTGTGCCTGCAGTCAGAAATTATGAAACTTTTCTATTAAAGATAGATTATAATCTATCCTTACTAGAAAAATGTCCGACAATTGAATATCTGCATCAATTTTGCTTCCCCTCAGCGGCGGATCAACGCACAGGCGCAAGAAACGCGCCGGGGGCCTCAGTATCGCAGGGGCCACAAAAAACCAGAAGAAAAATTCGTTTTTTTTAATTTTTAACGTTTTGTTAACTGATAAAAAATATAAAATAATAATAATAACAATAATAAGGGCTTTTGTTTTTAATTCATGCATTTTAGTTTAAGATCCTCAAAAAAACAACATTATTTTAAATTTTTAGAGAGGCCCTCAAAATCAGGTTGCACTTGGGGCCTCTAAATGCTCAATCCACTGCGTCCCTATCAAGTTTGTCTTGGCCTAAGTATTTGTCATATTCGTATTTCTTATATTCGTCCCTATCAAGTTGTCCCGTTTGTTAAAAAAAACAACAGCCAAATTCGACCAAGCACAATGAGATAAAAACAGAAATAACACTCAAAGTCACACTTATATTTTTGCATCATATAAACCAATCTATGAACCACATTGAAAGTTCAAATGTTATACACCTATCCTATGATTTCCACGCTACTCAGTTTACACGTTTTCGGTGTTTTAAATTAATTAAAATAAATATTCTCTCAAGCAACTACATGCTACGGAGATCTGACAGGAGCCTGTTAGTTTATACGCCATAGTAGAAGGTCTATGAGGATGGCGGGAATTCAGCAGGAAGACAATACAAACATTCATGGCTTACCCGAGGATTGAACCCTGGTCCCTTGGATCAGTAACCAAGTGCGCTAAACCACTCGGCCACGGGATGGTTTTTACAAGGTAAAAAAAATGCAACTAGTTTCGTTTTACATGATTATACATTCGGTTTATACGGTACGGATTCAGATTTATTATTTATGTATATATATAGATATAATAATACATATTATGAAATGGCAGTAATATAGCGTCAACGCAGATTATAATACTATCATCCCAAAGTCAAAGTAAACTAAATGGTTTCAATTGATATCATTTATTTTGAAGAATAAATAGATAATAGCAAATTTCTACATTAATAAAATCGTCATCTGTAACAAGTTATATTAATATTCTTTCGCTAAAATCATATTCTTGCCATTGTAATGAAATCTCTCTCGCGACATTTTAATGAAATAAGCCTGTTTTGTCAGTAACAATTTTAACTTTGTAGACTATTATAAGCCGTCCCGTGGCCGAGTGGTTAGCACGCTTGGCTACTGATCTACGGGACTCTGGGTTCGAGCCCCGGATAAGGCATGGGTGTATGTGTCGTTTTTCTGCTGAAGTCCTGCCATCCTCTCAGACCTTCTACTATGGCATATAAATTGAAGGCTCCTATGCCACAGACCTCTGTAGCAAGCAGCTACTTGAGGTTTTTTTTATTTATTTTTAGACTATTATATATCTAAATACATCTGATTCGTAAATACACTTTTTCATCATATAAATACTAATTTTATAAAATAAAATACTAAACTTTGGTACAAATGCTTAATTTCTATCATAATTTATAATAAGTTCATAAATATCCTTCTTCCAAATTTTGTCTTCAAATTTGATAATGCACATCTACACTAACAATGCGTACTTTTCCTGACAAAAAAAAGTATCAGAAATTAATCTGAGTTTATCTGAATCAGAGTGAAAAAAAAGTACGAAATAATGTTAAATTAATGCTTCCTCAACTGAAATTTGAGATAAATATGTATAAATAAAACTTTCAATATACATTTTATTCATAACAAGGATTATTTCGGAACCTATCCTCTTTTTCGATTAAGTTGTTGAATTCGATTTGCACAGTAATTTCCTGGATCCTATCCACAGTGTAAATCCCGGTATGGATGTATTGCAAATTGGGATTTATATTTGATTGGGTCCAAAAGAATGTAATCTGAGTATTTGTCATATTCGCATTTCTTATATTCGCCTTACGGTCAATTCTTGAAATAGAGGTTAAAACAAACAACGATGAACACATTTACCTCGTTTAGATAAACGTTATGTGAAATAACTTAGAGCAAAATAAAATGACACAAGAGAGAAAGAAAAGGCCTATAATAATATCTGTTAAAAGGGATTTAATTCAAACTATTCCAACAAAGAGTGAAAAGTGTGATTAAACATTATTTCCCCTTCGTTAATTTCCTCATACATTGGAAAGTGATTATGCTTCATTATTTTGATGACATCATCACCACAAGTATGACATCGTCCTAAACATTTCGTCTTCCAATAATCCTTGCACTTCCAGATGATTTTATATTTCGCTTCTTTCTCCTTCTTGTAGATATATCCCCCGTAGACAAGAAAATGATTTCCTCTTCGACTTCTCACATATTTCAATGACGTTGCTAAAAATAAAAAAAATTATAAAAAACATTAAAAAAGGAACTTGTTGTTACTGTTTCGTTTATTCCAATTTTTTTTTTATTAAGCAGTGGTTAAAACTATTCGTGGTCATGGTGGTTACATGGTGATCCATTTGGAGACACTGCTGTAAAATCAAAATAAAGAAGATTTTTGTTATTAATATTTCGCATATACGTAAGTTTACCATTTTTTAGTAAACTAAACCATGCGGAAAATCACACCAATTCAAAATACGGGGGCAAAATATTGATCAAGAATGCAAGGCAAGGTCAAGTTCAAATATGATTTATTGCCTATATGCTGCGGGCATATTTCCAGGTGCATATGTCCCCATTGAAATAACATTAAAAATACTCTAACTGGCATTTACTCTTGGAAAAAATAACGTAAATATGAGCACATTTAGCTGAAAGAATAACGTACCGTCCACGGCATATTGAACTGACAGGCTTCCGTCAGACCTATGTGGCAAGCAGCTGCTTGAGGAAATATTTATTTTTTTTTATTTATGGCGAGTGAGGATACTCGATTTTCAAGGGATGAAGTTTGTTAATTTTCGACTTTAGCACCCTCTAACGGTAGAGATTTGAACTAATGAATGATTCAGAAAATGCAATTAGTAATATTTCGTACCTAATCCAACCCAAAAATAGCTTTACATTTATCTCTTAAAAAAGAAAGTTGCTTTCCCTCTACCCCCACTGATATAAGGGGGGGGGAGAAATCATTGTCTCCAATGTAAACCTCGTGACCATTAACTCTACCGACAAAATTTCAAATATTTAGCATAGTAAATTATTTTCAATTTTCATTTAAAATTTTGACATCTTCCGACTTTTTCACCGTTAGAGGGTGCTGCAAAAATTACTAGGAGATTAGAAAATGAGAATTCAAATACAGTGGACCCCCGATATAACGCGCATGTCGGGCGGGAAACAACACCCGCGTTATAAGGTGAACCGCGTTATACCGAGCGGCGCGGTGGCGACACAATAAATTTACTCAGAACGATTTGAGCTATATAGTGAAACATCCCATCAACTATATATATTATGTATTTTAATAAAAAAAACAATTTATTTATTAAGTGTTTTATCAAAATTCACATAACATAGTTATACATCTTAATAAGTACACATATTTATTATTTTATTTACGTACATAAGGTACGCTTGAAAATATGTAAAAACAAACACTATCTATAACTTATCGCGAACATCGCCCGCGCTATAACCGAGTGCGCGGTATAGCGAGCAGCGCTATAACGAAGGTCCACTGTATGCGATTGATGAATGTCGAGCTCAAAAATTTTATCTCTAAAATCAAAAAAAGGTTGACTGTCTACCAGCGCAGTAAAACAAGAAATAAGGCGACCGGGACAACGGCTTTGGATGTAATGATGGAAGGCTTGCATGAGCCACGATCTTTTTACGAAAAATTTTATTATTAAAAATTGTGTTCAAAATTTTTCAAAATACCTGTAAATACGTTACAAGCATTACAAATTTATTTCTAATTAAATATATATAGAATCTATATAAAAATTACATTATATTTGATAATTATTATTATTATTTGTGATTCCCTTTTGGACATTTCTATTTCTCTACATAGAATTTTTTTTTTTCTTGTGGTTTTGTTATTTTTGTGGTAAACAAGTATATCATTGTAAAATTAATAATTGACTTGAGGGGGGGCATAATTTGGAACTTTTATCCCCGGGCGGAGAATATCTAGTTCCGACTCTAAATTCAAAACAAGTACAATTAATTTCCATGCTGATTAAATACAGTTAAAACATTTATTTCCACGAAGGTTGGATAAGTTACGAATAGAGCATATTACCCAATCTTCAAAGAGACTTAAAAATTCTCCTAAACTTCTGTAATATTTTAAGCATTGGCATTTGATAAACGTTTGCTCTTGGGAGGTAGATTTCAGTTGAAAGCATGTTGATTTGTGTTACCATGGTTATCCGAAACGACTAGAGCCCAGCTATTCGAAGTAGAAGGGCTGAACACAGAGTTGGTTACCTGTAGTTATGGTAACCAACTCTGCATTAAGTAAAAAAAAAAAGTGTGATGTACAGTCGCTCAAAAAAGTATCCGAACACAAGGTTTGATTACAGAATTCAGAGAAAATATCTGGCAACGATTATTTTTAGAAATTAGTGATCTGGCAACCTTCGTGTCACGTGATTACAGAATTCAGGAAAAATATCTGGAGCGTGTACAGCAACTGTACACGCTCCAGTTACCGTTCACAGCAAACTGGAGCGTGTGCAGTTACTGCACACGCTCCAGTTTGCTGTGAACGGTAACTGCACACGCTCAATATTTCCGTGAGTGAGCCCACAAGATCTAGTATCAAAATAATATGGCCACCTACAGTCGCTCAAAAAAGTATCCGAACACTATAGTTGATTACAGAATTGAGAAAAAATATCTGGCAACGACTTTTTTAGAAATTAGTGATCTGGCAACCTTCGTGTCACGTGTCACGAAGGTTGCCAGATCACTAATTTCTAAAAAAAATCGTTGCCAGATATTTTTTCCCAATTCTGTAATCAACTCTAGTGTCGGATACGTTTTTGAGCGACTGTACATGCCCTGATGTAAAAAAATAAAGGGGGGGGGCAATTGACGCAATTGAACCGAAAAAAGTAACAAGGGTCGCCAAGAGTCCTGGTCTCCGTTTAAAACGTCTTTAAAAAATTTTCATTACCCTTAATAACATTATCAGGGGAGGAGCATAGCCCCCCCCCCTCCTTTCTGTAGGTCCACCAGTGAGTATGCCGTATGTAGGTCTGGTAAAGTTAATTCAAAACAAGCATATTTTCAAAGATTCAAACCCGTTGTTTTCTCTACTGCTTACGAACGCTCTAATCCAGCTTCGATCTTATAAGCTATCAGCTGTCATCGAATTGCGACAGGGGTCATTATTCTTGACTTCCTCTTCTGATACTAGCAATGGAATTATAAATATCCAATAAAATATAAAGCTAAGAACCAAATAAAACACTAATCAAATAACAGCAAACAATGTTTATTATATCAGATTTTCACAAATAAAACATTAATCTGATTTGAAAAGCAAAATCGTATACAAGCATCAGGATAATCAAATCACATCCAAATCAATTACTGCAAAAACAGCCTACTTGAACTCTTAATACTTAAAGAACAGAAAGAAGTAATGAACAGATAGGTACATATGGCAACATTAGTCGTAAAAAATACATAAACAAGTCTTGCTTTGCGAAAAGATAATTGCCTAAGCTAACTATAGCACAGGTACTTCGTGTTAGTCGAACTTTTTGAGTTGAGTAATGGATTTAGTGCAAATATTTACGTCGAAATGCTCACCACCTCTTTATTATTCTAATGAGAAAAACTGGAATTAATTAAAATGGTATTGGTTAGGAGTGTTGCTGTTATTCCCTCCCCTCATCAAAAAAATACTGCTTAAATGCGACACTGATATTAAACTTCAAAACTGATAATTTCTACTGCACACTTTTGATTATCCAAAACTCTTTTTGAAACGCTGTACTCTGGAGGGTCAACTGCTGTTCTTCAGTAGTTTGCCAAGAACGAGTACTTTTAGGAATAAAACTAGAAATTATCGATATTTTTCGAAAATTAAATAAAACGCAATAAAATATCAGTTTTTTTTGCATATTTCAATAATTGATTATTAGTTGGGTTGTCTTACCACTGAGTGGAACTTTTGTGCATATAATTGACTAAATGGTTAAGTCACAAGGACCCCAAAGTCTTAGCGAAGGATGAGGAAATAGACCCACTGGGCAGCAGTTAGTAGATAATGGAAGCCTCCCATCTAGGTCAACCAGATTGTTCTTTAACGTGCACAGGGTAGGGCTATCCTGCACATCAGCACACGTCTTAACGTCCCATCTAACGGACGGGGGCATATCCAAGCTTGTTCGTGTCACCTTTCTCACCAAGAGACTGGAGAGAAAATGTCACTATAGGCACAGTGGGACTCAGACCTCGTAAAAAATAGTTTGGTTAATCAAAGTTTTTACAGTATACTTATTTGTAATTAGAAGATGTTATACCATTTTCCCTAAGATATGTGAGTTATTAAAACATTAGTCACCTCAACAGTTGTACAGTCGCTCAAAAAAGTATTCGAACACTATGGTTGATTACAGAATTCAGAAAAAATATCTGGCAACGATTTTTTTTAGAAATTAGTGATCTGACAACCTTCGTGTCACGTGACAGAAGGTTGCCAGATCACTAATTTCTAAAAAAAGTTGCCAGATATTTTTTCTGAATTCTGAAATCAACCATAGTGTTCGAATACTTTTTCGAGCGACTGTACAATGCCTATCGTTAGAACGAATGCTCAAGAGCAACAAAAAAATTCTGCTTAGCTGGGGTAAGAAACAACACAAATATCACAACAAATTAATGCAAAGGAACTTCACTAGAACTAATCGCTTCTAATATTTAAATAAGTTTGCACAAATATATACAGTTTGCAATGTACACAAAAATCCTTCACTTTACACCAGCAGCAAAAGTTTAAATTTGGACTCCCAAGCATAGAACCTGAGTCAACTCCCAATCATTCGTATTCGTGTGACTTACACCTCGGCGTTTGTACAGTCGCTCAAAAAAGTATCCGAACACTATGGTTGATTACAGAATTCAGAAAAAATATCTGGCAACGATTTTTTTAGAAATTTGTGATCTGGCAACCTGTACGTATACGAAGGTTGCCAGATAAAAAAAATAATAATAATAAAAAAAAATCGTTGCCAGATATTTTTTTCTGAACACGAAGGTTGTCAAATCTCTAATTTCTAAATAAATCGTTGCCAGATATTTTTTCTGAATTCTGTAATCAACCATGGGGTTCGGATACTCTTTTGAGCGACTGTAGCTTCCTGTTCAATCAGTATCGCCACTTGGAAACAAGATTCAATTGAAATGATCGAAATAATGGAATCGTAGAGTAACAGAATAAAAAGAAATTAACATTCGATCTTATGCTAAAAATTTAGGGTTACCGCTGTGTTTTTTAAGAAGCAAAAATCGTGATAATGCCTCTTCCAGATTTTTGACCTTATGAACAAATCCGAAGTTTCATGTCAACAACAGGAAGATTGAATCTCAGAAAGATTTGGATTGATCTACGAGATGATCACAGGCCCTCTGTTTTCGTTCTGCAATGTCTTTCCAAAATATCAATGTATGACATGAAATACTACTTTCGTTTAATGTATATACCAACCTTGGATCTAGAAAACATCGTTGCGATGTTCTTACTTCTAGAAAATCTTTCCTCTAAATAACACAATTCGTGCTTTCCCCCCCCCTACCGTTGTAGTGGTATTTTAGAAAATATTCTTACACTATATTCGTATATGTAATCAGTGTTGTAGTCAAAGGGGTTTGAGAAATTTTGTTTTAAAAAAACTGTTAGATCATCAGTTTAATATACACTGGTAAAATACTCACTGGTATAAATTAAGGAACAATATTAAGTTATGTTAATAAAAAGCCAACGCCGAAGCTCTATAACACCTAAAATAAGTTCTTTTGTTTTGAAAAATGTGATAGCAAGATAAAGATCTCAATCAAATAAATCAATATCTCGATTTTCAACAATATTCGTTCAGTATTTAATGAGTTATGGAAGTTTGAATATTTAACAACAGCAATGCCAGTCTTAAGAAACTTATACAAAACTGAAGAATAATGAAAGAATTCTTTACACAGACTTCCAAAATACATACTTATTGTATTAAACATTTCGATACAATACTTATTTGCTACGTTTTAAAATAACTTCTGAAGTCAATTTTTGCGACTCAAATTGCCATTCCTAAATTCAGCACTGCGTATGTATAGTGGCGGTTAAGGTTCCGATATTGTTGAAAAAACGATATTTTATTAAGAGATTTGGGTGAGATTTTCGCTTTTTTTCCCAGTGATATTGCTCCATGTAATGCGTTATTCTTAAAGTTAAGGAGTTTTAAATAATGCTTTCCATTCAGGTAAGATGGAAGTGTTCAAATGCTTTTGGTAATATACTATGCAATATAAAACTACTGTGGAGTCAAACTCCGAAATCCAAAGCAAAATGTTTCAGCTGTTCCGAAAAAGCATCCTCTATGTTATCTTTTCAAGACAAATTTCATGCAATAATTAGATGTAGGCAGTATATAAATTGATAATCAAGTGTTATCATCCTAGGACAGGGATTTCAAACACGAAGGTGGGGCGGGGGTGGCTCACTCGGTAGCGCGCCAGGCTCGTAATCTGTAGTTCCCAGGTTCGAGTCCCAGCTGGGTCAGCGTTGAGATTTATCTCCGCAAAATTCCCCGCCCTGCCCACGGTCAGTAGGGGACACCGATGGGCTTGGAAAGGCCGCCGTCCGTCGGATGGGACGTTAAGCCGTGGCCCCGTGTGCGGGAGAGCCATACCCTGTGCACGTTAAAGAACACGCTGGATGGCCTTGACGGGAGGCTACCATCTGTCTCCCAACAGCTGTTCCAGTGGGTCCCCTCCCCCAACCTTCTCTGAGCCTTCGGGGTCCATGTGACCTGACCATTTAGCCCATGGTGTGCAAAAAAGTGCCGCTCAGAGGTAAAACAACCCAACCCAAATCAAACACGAGGGCCGTCGAGATCATTTTGTGTGGCCCACAATACCTTCTATTATAATCATTGTAGCTAACTGAATCGACTGCGATGTTGTCACCCGAGTATGGAGAATATGATAGCGTCCAACTGGAAATGTTGCCAATACGCATGAAATTTAAGGTAATATTTAAATACTTAAACAACAATATAAATAATTACGTTTCTCTTTGAAATGCATTCCATATATTCAGAAGGAACCGATTTCGTCTCTACGTGATGTCCACTTGAAGGTCTTGGAAGTCAGACGCAATGCTACACCTCCTCTAGATGCTCAAACATAACATCCAACTCTTACCACAAGTTTAAATAAAATTTTCAACCTTTTTCAAAAAAAATAAATCTTTATATCAGCAATTTTAAATTCTAGATGTTGAAAACAACTTAGTTTTGCCATGAGTGGGATTCGAACCCACACTTCCAGTTACATGTCAGTCGCGCTGGTCACTACACCATCAGTGGCTAACCTTTCCTTCACCTAATGTGACTTATAGACTTTCCCGTGCTGACCATGTGATCAGCACGCCTGGCATGTAACTAGAAGTGTGGGTTCGAATCCCACTCACAGCAAAGTTATTTTTTTGCAGCTAACTATTTCATGAGTCAGGACAACGCCTGTAATGCTTTACTACTAAACTCTAGATGTTTGTTGATATTGCTTATCTTCCTCAACTGGAAAAGCATATTAGGTACAGTCGCTCAAAAAAAGTATCCGAACACTATAGTTGATTACAGAATTCAGAAAAAATATCTGATGATTTCTTTAGAAATTAGTGATCGGGCAACCTTCGTGTCACGTGATTACAGAATTCAGGAAAAATATCTGGAGCGTGTACAGCAACCGTACACGCTCCAGTTACCGTTCACAACAAACTGGAGCGTGCTGCACACGCTCCAGTTTGCTGTGAACGGTAACTGCACACGCTCAATATTTCCGTGAGTGAGCCCACACGATCTAGTATCAAAATAATATTACCACCTACAGTCGCTCAAAAAAGTATCCGAACACTAGGGTTGATCACAAAATTCAGAAAAAATATCTGGAGCGTGTACAGCAACTGTACACGCTCCAGTTACCGTTCACAGCAAACTGGAGTGTGTGCAGTTACTGCACACGCTCCAGTTTGCTGTGAACGGTAACTGCACACGCTCAATATTTCCGTGAGTGAGCCCACACGATCTAGTATCAAAATAATATGGCCACCTACAGTCGTTCAAAAAAGTATCCGAACACTATAGTTGATTACAGAATTCAGAAAAAATATCTGGCAACGATTTTTTTTTTAGAAATTAGTGATCTGGCAACCTTCGTGTCACGTGATTACAGAATTCAAGAAAAATAAAATTAAAAATGAATAAAAATAAATTCAGGAGCGTGTACAGCAACTGTACACGCTCCAGTTTGCTGTGAACGGTAACTGCACACGCTCAATATTTCCGTGAGTGAGCCCACACGATCTAGTATCAAAATAAAATATCTAGCAACGATTTTTTTTTTAGAAATTAGCGATCTAGCAATCTTCGTGTCACGTGACACGAAGGTTGCTTTTTTTTGAGCGACTGTACACGAAATTAGTCAGGAAAAAGTGAGTCTTTTCGTTAGTTTTTGTCTCTGTGCATATTCTGCTTATGTTCCCTGACATAATCCTTTCTGCAGAACTTCTTGAAACAGATATCACATTCAAAACGCTTCCTGTTTGGCAAAAGATGTCTTTCCATGTGCCTCTTCAAACTGCTCTTATTGAAGAATTTTTGATTACAAATGGGACAGAGAGGATCTTCATTGCCTTGGACATCCACCATAGACATGTTGATGACCTGTTCAATTATCAGACCTGGAAAGAAAACAACCAAATCGTTAAGGATGCTTTATTTCACCACTATCAGACAACATCGTGTTAACTTGAAATATAATTTATTTCGTAACGGATTTCGTTTGTTAAGTTTATTTAGCATCATTGAAGTTAAACATTGTACCAATGCATATCATATATCTGTACAATTTATATTAATTACGTGTCTACAATATGATGTAGGAGAGCTGTATCATTTTGGTGGGAATTCCAATTGCTGAAATTGCTTTCTTGAAACTTTCTCTAATCATCATCAGTTTTGTATATTCGTTCAATCGGTATTCGCCAATTGCTAGAATAGGAAAAAAAGGACATTTTCAAAACTGATCATCAGTAAATATATAAATATACTTAATAGTAAAATACAGTCCCCGGATTTATAAATATATTTAATGGGAGACTAAGGAATTAAATTACTCGAAATGGTTGAAAACGCCATTTAAGTGCATATTTTTCAGAAATTATTTTCGCTAAGTAATGCAATATATTGCATTACTTAGCGTGTGGGCTCACTCACAGAAATATTGAGCGTGTGCAGTTACCGTTCACAGCAAACTGGAGCGTGTGCAGTAACTGCACACGCTCCAGTTTGCTGTGAACGGTAACTGGAGCGTGTACAGTTGCTGTACACGCTCCTGAATTTATTTTTATTTATTTTTAATTTTATTTTTCTTGAATTCTGTAATCACGTGACACAAAGGTTGCCAGATCGCTAATTTCTAAAAAAAAAATCGTTGCCAGATATTTTTTCTGAATTCTGTAATCAACCATAAATAAATAAAAAATAAATAAATACCCCCTCAAGCAGCTGCTTGCCACAGAGGTCTGACAGGAGCCTGTCAGTTTATATGCCACAGTAGAAGGTCTGAGAGGATGGCAGGACCTCAGCAGAAAAACAACACGAACATCCATGCCTTACCCGGGGCTCGAACCCAGGTCCCTTAAATCAGTAGCCAAGCGTGCTAACCACTCGACCACGGGACGGCATCAACCATAGTGTTCGGATACTTTTTTGAGCGACTGTAGGTGGTCATATTATTTTGATACTAGATCGTGTGGGCTCACTCACGGAAATATTGAGCGTGTGCAGTTACCGTTCACAGCAAACTGGAGCGTGTGCTGTGAACGGTTTCTGAATTTTGTGATCAACTCTAGTGTTCGGATACTTTTTTGAGCGACTGTAGGTGGTCATATTATTTTGATACTAGATCGTGTGGGCTCACTCACGGAAATATTGAGCGTGTGCAGTAACTGCACACGCTCCAGTTTGCTGTGAACGGTAACTGGAGCGTGTACAGTTGCTGTACACGCTCCAGATATTTTTTCTGAATTCTGTAATTAACCATAGTGTTCGGATACTTTTTTGAGCGACTGTATTTGTGACTCATAAACCCTAACATACGTTCCGTTTGCTCCACTTGAAAAGCCAATTGAAGAACCCTGAAGTTAATAATTTATTAATGAAGGACTTACTAATTCCGAGAATAAATATAATAATAAAAATAAATCAGTAGTAAAGAATCACAGGATAAGTCCTGTAGACATGAAACTCGTGAAATAAGGAGCTGGAAAAAAAATTTCTTTTAAGCTCCTTATATTTCATAATAAAAATTAGTTTCATGTATTTCTCTAGTAATGGAGGCCTAACGCAGAATAATACGTCAGAGAAAAATCATTTAGGAAGGCGAGATCTTATTATAAAGACAACATGCATCAGAAAGAAAATATCCATGCCTTGTGCAGAATTCGAACCCAGGATTCATTGTTCCGTATCCAAGCACTACACTAACCACTCAGCTATTTAGAGAGCCAAAAAATGTCTGACGGGGACTTCCAAGTACAACACGCCATCATAAAAAAATATCTGCAAGGAAGGCGACACCTCAATCGAAAGACGACATTCAACATCATTAAAATCAGTTACCATAGCGACCCATCTTCCTCGTTGAGTCAGCCTTCTCTGCTTCCTTGGACGTTTGGGTGGCAATCCGTTTCTTCGTCTCTTCGACAGACGGTCAAGGTCATCAGAGAGGTTCGCCAACCTCATCGCACTGCGACGTGCTTTCTCTGCTTACAGGGAAAGAAGAAGACGACCACTTAGAGAGCTTACGATAACTTGGCGAAGAGCGCCGCTTAAAACTCGATCCGTTGTGGGAGGTTATCAGAGGTTGTTTTTTTGAAATCGTACCACTCAAATATTGACTTCCATTTATTCACTAAGGGTTGAACTGCATTATATGAATTAGGAATAAATTGCAGGAATAAAATACGATAGTAAGTTGTGTTGTTTTTACCTCTGAGCGGACACTTTTTTTTTTCACATAATGAGAAAAATTGCAGTTTTTTTCACATAATGAGAGAGTTCGCCAACCTCATCGCACTGCGACGTGCGATGAGGTAAGGCATCGCTGGATGGCCTTGACGGTGCGTGCCCCCCGTCAAGGCCATCCAGCGATGTTCTTTGGCCAGGTCACAAGGACTAAATGGCCAGGTCACAAGGACCCCAGGGGCTCAGAGTCGGATAAGGGTTGGGTTGGGTTGTTTTACCTCTGAGCGGCACTTTTTTGCACACCATGGGCTAAATGGCCAAGTCACATGGACCCCGAAGGCTCAGAGAAGGTTGGGGGAGGGGACCCACTGGAACAGCTGTTGGGAGACAGATGGTAGCCCCCCGTCAAGGCCATCCAGCGTGTTCTTTAATGTGCACAGCGTATGTCTCTCCCGCACACGGGGCCACGGCTTAATGTCCCATCCGACGGACGGCGGCATTTCCAAGCTCATCGGTGTCCTTTACTAACCGTGGGAAGGGCGGGGAATTTTGCGGAGATAAATCTCAACGCTGACCCAATTGGGACTCCAACCTGGGAACTACAGATTACGAGCCTGGCGCGCTACCGACTGAGCCACTCCCGTCCCATCGGATAAGGGAAGGGACACTTCCCGTCAAGGCAATTCAGGTCTGTAAGGAAGGCAACACTCCAGAAGAAAGATAACGAAAAGAAAGGGCTCGAACCCAGATCCCTTTGATCAGTAGCCAAGCACGCTAACCACTTGCCGTTTTACGGTGTTATTTTGCATGTAATATTTTAAAATAATAAATAAACGCCTCCTCAAGCAACCGCTTGCCACAGAGGTCTGATAGCAGCCAATTTATGCGCTATAGTAGGTCTACGAGAATAGCGAAACCTCAGCAGAAAAACAACACAACCTCCACGCTTTACGCGGGGCTCGAACCCAGGTCCTATTTGATCAGAAGCCAAGCGTGCTAACCACTCTGCCACGGGACAGCATATAACCGATTTTATCATTCGAAGTTCAAACTTCCATTGTTTCTAGCGTTACCTACTGACATTTTTTTCAGCTTCATTCCAGAAGGGATTGCTAGTTCCAGAATACGCCTTTGCGATCCCTACATGTTATATTGCAGAGGGTGAAGATTGTGTATGGGTTGTGGCCAGTTATTAAGTATTTTCCTCCGCTTTAATTTCCTAAAAAGGCTTTAATTTTCTAAAAAGGCTTTAATTTTCTAAAAAGGCTGGAGATGACAGGGTTAACCTTTCACCAAAACAATAAAGCACTTCGCGGTTGGGGTACAATTTTATTCATATGTACACATAGCTCGACTAGCTACAGTTATTGTTGCATCACTGTACAGTCGCTCAAAAAAGTATCCGAACACTAGGGTTGATTACAGAATTCAGAAAAAATATCTGGCAACGATTTTTTTTAGAAATTAGTGGTCTGGCAACCTTCGTGTCACGTGATTACAGAATTCAGGAAAGATATCTGGAGCGTGTACAGCAACTGTACACGCTCCAGTTACCGTTCACAGCAAACTGGAGCGTGTGCAGTTACTGCACACGCTCCAGTTTGCTGTGAACGGTAACTGCACACGCTCAATATTTCCGTGAGTGAGCCCACACCTGAGTGAGTCCTATATTGCCAAGGTACAATGATGAGTCTACACGACATTGATACAATGAAAATTACATAAAAAATCGAATATTCCCTATTTACATAATTACAACGGGGTAGGAAGACCTTGGCCCCAGAATTCCTACGCTTATCAAGTTCAGTCACTTCTATTGAGCATGAAATTTTCTTTTACAAACACAAAAATTTTGTAATTTTCAAATTTAACGCCATCTAACGTTAGAAACTCAAATTAATGGAAGATTGGATTTGGGTTGTTTTACCTCTGAGCGGCACTTTTTTTGCACACCATGGGCTAAATGGCCAGGTCACATGGACCCCGAAGGCTCAGAGAACGTTGGGGGAGGGGACCCACTGGAACAGCTGTTGGGAGACAGATGGTAGCCTCCCATCAAGGCCATCCAGCGTGTTCTTTAATGTGCACAGGGTATGGCTCTCCCGCACACGGGGTCACGGCTTAATGTCCCATCCGACGGACGGTGGCCTTTCCAAGCCCATCGGTGTCCCCTACTGACCGTGGGCAGGGCGGGGAATTTTGCGAAGATAAATCTCAACGTTGACCCAGCTGGGACTCGAACCTAGGAACTACAGATTATGAGCCTGGCGCGCTACCGACTGAGCCATCCCCGCCCCCGCTAAATCGGTAGTGCGACATTGTAGTATTCTGATGTTCCCGAGTTCGAGTCCCAACTGTGCCTGTGTTGAGAATTTTCTCCTCTAGTCCCTGTTTTGTCTTTAGCGGAAAGGGGGACACTGATGGGATCAAGTGTTCCCTTTCCTTAGCTTAGAAAGGATACAACACATTAAAAAAGACACTGGATACTTGGGGTTGTTTTACTTATCTGAGCTGCACTTTTTTTGCACACAATGGGCTAAATGGACAGGTCACATGGAGTTCGAGGGCACAGAAGGTTGGGACCCACTGGAACAATTGTTGGGAGCATATGGTAACCTCCCGTCAAGGCCATCCAGCGTGTTCTTTAACCTGCACAGGGTATGGTTCTAGAGCACACGGAACCACGGCTTTACGTCCCATCCGTAGCACGGCGGCCTTACCAAACCGATTCGTGTCCGGGAGTTTTGCGGATAATAAATGTCAACGCTGGCGCAGCTGGGACACGAAACGCTCTACCGATTGAGCCATCCCCCCCCCCCCCCTTACTGGATAACCTTCATGGGTTGGGTTGTTTTACCTCTGAGCGGCACTTTTTTGCACACCATGGGCTAAATGGCCAGGTCACATGGACCCCGAAGGCTCAAAGAAGGTTGGGGGAGGGGACCCACTGGAACAGCTGTTGGGAGACAGATGGTAGCCTCCCGTCAAGGCCATCCAGCGTGTTCTTTAACGTGCACAGGGTATGGCTCTCCCGCACACGGAACCACGGCTTAACGTCCCATCCGACGGACGGCGGCCTATCCAAGCCCATCGTTGTCCCCTACTGACCGTGGGCAGGGCGGGGAATTTTGCGGAGATAAATCTCGACGCTGACCCAGCTGGGACTCGAACTGGAAACTGCAGATTACGAGCCTGGCGAGCTACCGATTGAGCCATTCCCGCCCCATACTGGATAACCTTCATGGGAAGCTTCCATCTGTCCCTCAACAGCTTCCGATGAATTACCTTCCCCATTTTAGCGCGCTTGGCTACTGATCAGAGGGATCTGGGTTCGAGCCTCGGGTAAGGCATGGATGCTTGTGTTGTCTTTCTGCTGAGGTCCTGCCATCCTCTTAGACCTGCTACTATGGCGTATTAAATTGACAAGCTCCTGTCAGACCTCTGTCGCAAGCAGTATGGGGCGGGGGTGGCTCAGTCGGTAGCGCGCCAGGCTCGTAATCTGTAGTTCCCAGGTTCGAGTCGCAGCTGGGTCAGTGTTGAGATTTATCTCCGCAAAATTCCCCGCCCTGCCCACGGTCAGTAGGGGACACCGATAGGCTTGGAAAGGCCGCCGTCCGTCGGATGGGACGTTAAGTCGTGGCCCCGTGTGCGGGAGAGCCATACCCTGTGCACGTTAAAGAACACGCTGGATGGCCTTGACGGGAGGTTACCATCTGTCTCCCAACAGCTGTTCCAGTGGGTCCCCTCCCCCAAACTTCTCTGAGCTTTCGGGGTCCTTGTGGCCTGGTCATTTAGCCCATTGGTGTGCAAAAAAAGTGCAGCTCAGAGGTAAAACAATCCAGTCGCAAGCAGTGTAGAACAAAAAAATTGCTCCCAAAATTTAAATCAGTTGAAATAATTAAAAAGTCACAGTAGTAGTTTTACATGCAGAATGATTGTTTGAGAATCGGTCTATGAGACAACAATGAGGAAAACCTCGGGGAGGAGAAATTTTTTTTAAAACAGCAGTTTGCATTTTCATTCTTCCACAAGATGGCGTTACTAGCCCTGGACAACGAAATATAATCCCATTGATCGAGCAAAATTCTGAACACGAAAGAAACACCAGAACATGCAATATTGCAAAATGTGTATTGCTTATTGACACAAAGGTATTAAATTGGTAGTCGAGCATCTTGAAACTCAGTGCTGATCACAGAATTCTTGAAGATCCGCATTCAAAAGTGTCGAGAGTCACACGCGAGATCTTCAGAATGACTTGTTCATTGCGATTGTAATTGCACTTTTTTTGCTGGGGGCGGGGGTGGCTCAGTCGGTAGCGCCCAGGCTCGAAATCTGCAGTTCCCAGGTTCGAGTCCCAGCTGGGTCAGCGTTGAGATTTATCTCCGCAATAATTCCTCCCCTGCCCACGGTCAGTAGGGGACACTGATGGGCTTGGGGCGGCTTGGAAAGGCCGCCGTCCGTCGGATGGGACGTTAAGCCGTGGCCCCGTGTGCGGGAAAGACATACCCTGTGCACGTTAAAGAACACGCTGGATGGCCTTGACGGGAGTTTACCATCTGTCTCCCAACAGCTGTTCCAGTGGGTCCCCTCTGCCAACCTTCTCTGAGCCTTCGGGGTCCATGTGACCTGGCCATTTAGCCCATTTTGTGCAAAAAAGTGCCGCTCAGAGGTAAAACAACCGAACCCAACCTTTTTGTTATTTTCATTTCAAATCTGCTGTTGGAAAGCTTTCCCATTTCCATTACATTCTGTAATTGCACGGGGCGGGGGTGGATCAGTCAGTAGCGCGCCAGGCTCGTAATCTGTAGTTCCCAGGTTCGAGTCCCAGCTGGGTCAGCGTTGAGATTTATCTCCGCAAAATTTCCCCGCCCTGCCCACGGTCAGTAGGGGACACCGATGAGCTTGAAAAGGCCGCCGTCCGTCGGATGGGACGTTAAGCCGTGGCCCCGTGTGCGGGAGAGCCATACCCTGTGCACGTTAAAGAAAATGCTGGATGGCCCTGACGGGAGGCTACCATCTGTCTCCCAACAACTGTTCCAGTGGGTCCCCTCCCCCAACCTTCTCTGAGCCTTCGGGGTCCTTGTGGCCTGGCCATTTAGCCCTTGGTCTGCAAAAAAGTGCCGCTCAGAGGTAAAACAATCCAATCCATAAGGCATAGATCATTTATGATCTATGCTTTATGGTGAAAGATGATAGCAAAAAAGAAGCCTTCAAAGACGTATTTATTCTTTGTCATGGCCGAGTGGTTAGCGCGCTTGGCTACTGACCTAAGGGACCTGGGTTCGAGCTCCGGGTAAGGCATGGATGTATGTGTTGTTTTTCTGCTGAGGTCCTGCCATCCTCTCAGATCTTCTACTCTGGCATATAAACTGACAGGCTCCTGTCAGACCTCTGTGGCAAGCAGCTGCTTGAGGGGGTATTTATTTATTTTTTTATTTTTAGGTCAATAAACGTTAGTAAATCGCATGATTTTTATAAAGTCCTGCAATAGTTTTACATTTTATTACAAAATCTTAGCTTCAACAACTACGAAATGAGTATCACTGCTATTCAATATAGTAGAGGATCATCTTAATTTTACGGGCAGCCATAACTCAGAGCTGTCCGTAATTTTGAGCTATTATAAAAGTGGAGTTATGTACAAGATCCCGGCTTACAATAAACGCGTCAACATTAATATAACAAACACAAACAATATAATCAGTATTAGGTAATTTTAATTTAAAACAAATACACATTGAATACTTACCAAAACATTCTGTTTCAGCCTGTCGATTTCAGAAGACATTTCAGGGGCGGGGGTGGCTCAGTAGGTAGCGCGCCAGGCTCGTAATCTGTAGTTCCCAGGTTCGAGTCCCAGCTGGGTCAGCGTTGAGATTTATCTCCGCAAAATTCACCCTGCCCACGGTCAGTAGAGGACACCGATGGGCTTGGAAAGGCCGCCGTCCGTCGGATGGCGCCCTGCCACGGTCGGTAGGGGACACCGATGGGCTTGGAAAGGCCGCCGTCCATCGGATGGGACGTTAAACCGTGGCCCCGTGTGCGGGAGAGACATACCCTGTGCACGTTAAAGAACACGCTGGATGGCCTTGACGGGGGGCTACCATCTGTCTCCCAACAACTGTTCCAGTGGGTCCCCTCCCCCAACCTTCTCTGAGCCTTCGGGGTCCATGTGACCTGGCCATTTGCTCAGAGGTAAAACAACCCAACCCAACCTGAGAACAGAGGACCAGTCGGGACCCCATGCCTGTAATGTAAGAACACTTTCCAGCTTTCTGAGCAGCTTAGCATTATTATCATTTCCAAATTTTCTGTCATCTGAAAATCTCGAAACTGGAGCGTGTGTAATTCTTTACACGCTCCAGTTTCGTTGTTTTACGAGTTTCTATTACCATAAAATAATCACGTTTTTTGACCACATTTTTCGGGGTAATAAAACTTTTTTGTGGAGTATTACCACGAAAAACGTGGTTTTGATGTGAAATTCGAAAATATTAATTAGTTAAACTGCTCAGATCGTGTTTAATGTGGTCATCTTTCCAAATCGCATCGTTTATACAGGGTGATTCAAAACTTATCGATCAAATTTCGTGGGGAGGTAGGGAATACGTCAGGAAACCGATTTCACATAGGAAAGTATGTCCGCAAACGTCATCTACATGAACAAAATGGACAAGTAAAGTGAACACAAGGAAACAATACAGTTAAGTGGTAACGAATGTGACTTTTATTCCAACAAGGTAAAGTACAGGTTCACAGTAGGTGCTCAAAATTGCGACCATTTACACGGACACAGGATTCACAGCGCCGTTGCATTGACCGCCGAACATTTTCAAAAACGCCTGGCATATCACGTACAATGCCTGCGGCGGCCACTATTCGTGCAACAAGGTCCATTTCACTGTCGACGGGGGTCTCGTACACATGGTCTTTCATGGCCCCCCAAATAAAGAAATCCATGGGCGATAAATCAGGTGACCTGGGTGGCCAAGCGATCGGTCCACCTCTACCGATCCATCGAGCTCCGAATGTTCGGTTCAGGTAATCACGCGCAACAATTGTGCTATGGGCTGGAGCCCCGTCATGTTGATACCACATATCTCGGCGGATATGCGCAGGAACAGCGCCCAGAAAAGTCGGTAACACTGTCTCGAGAAATATTAGGTATTTCCGGCCGTCCAATCGGGGCGGTAGCAAGTAAGGTCCCAACAAACAGTCACCAATGATTCCAGCCCACACATTTACGGCAAAACGATGTTGCGCAGCGTGACTTCTCGTACCATGCGGGTTGTCGTAAGCCCACACATGTGAATTGTGTGTATTGAACACACCTTCACGGGTGAATGAAGCTTCATCTGTAAAAAGGACAGAAGCTGGAAAACTGGGGTCCACGGCACCTTTCTGCATGAACCATTGTGCAAATTCCACACGCTTCGGATAATCGTCAGGATGCAGTAACTGCACCCTTTGCAGATGGTAAGGATGCACACGTTCCTCGTGCAGTATCCGCCACACTGCTGACTGAGAGACCCCAAGCTGCTGAGCAATAGCTCGTGTGCTGGTATTTGGATTATCTTCGATGGACTGTAGGACTTGTTCTGCGACGTTGACAGTCCGCGTCAGTCGTCTTCTCCCCGTATCCTGCATGTTGCTGCGCAGTGAACCACGTTCGCGCAGATTGCGATGCACACGTGCAAACATTTGATGCTGCGGTATTCTTCTGTTGGGGTATCGGTCTTCGTAAACTTGCCTAGCTCGGCGACCGCTTTCGCCAGCTGCCCCATATGCGAGATGCATATCCGCTAGCTCTTGATGCGTAAAACGATTCATCTTATCACTAGTAAGTCAGCTCGTACACTGATGACAGCGGGAGTGGTCGGGCGAGCTGTACACTGGTTGGGTACACACAGAGCCCTCTACATACGCATGCGTACATTTGCGGACATTCTTTCCTATGTGAAATCGGTTTCCTGACGTATTCCCTACCTCCCCACGAAATTTGAACGATAAGTTTTGAATCACCCTGTATAATGCAGTTTTTTGCGCTAATAAATGACTATTTAGCTGCGAAGTCTTATAAAGGAGAGAATGTTGAATATATCTATTAATTAGAGCTGCCCCTCAAAAAAAATTCTACCTTATGCCAGAGTAAAAAACAACAGTATCCAATTTTCTAGTCAGTAATTTAAATTATGAACGGGAAAATCTTGAAGATGTTTGACCAGGACTTAGGGAAAACACCTACAAGGTAATAACGAATAAACTCAACGAAATACAACGTACAGTGGACCCCCGATATAACGCGCATGTCGGGCGGGAAACAATACCCACGTTATAAGGTGAACCGCGTTATACCGAGCGGCGGCGCGGTGGCGACACAATAAATTTCACACTGTAAGCTTTTCTTTTACTCATCATGCATACAATAATTAAACACTATTCAAAATACATGCAGGAACTCAATACATACACAATTACTCAATACGCAGTAACAATAAAATGCGATACTCACTAACGCCGCACGGACCTGTATAAACATGTTTGAACTTATCGCGAACATCGCCCGCGCTATAACCGAGTGCGCGGTATAGCGAGCAGCGCTATAACGAAGGTCCACTGTATTAATGAAAAAAAAAATATCCATGAAACGTATTTAATCGACTCTTTATTCTTCCATTTCGTTGCAATGCACAGAAACCGTATCAAAGAGTTATCAACAAGAAGTAATATAATCATAAATGTATTTATAAGTGTCAAGAAAGATTGACAAACGCTTAACCTTAGAAGAATAGAAACTCTATATGTGACACAGATGTCATATAAGTCATCTTTGGATAGACAGGAAGTGACATGGACGACGTGTCCGTCGCGAGCAGTTGACGCTGTGAACCATGATCTTGTGTTCGGTGACGTAGTCCTTCCGGGAGTATTTCTTGAAGCAGATGTCGCACTGGAAACGCTTGGGGAGGAAATGCAGATCGAAGTGACGTCGGAGATTGCCCTTGTTGGAGAAGCTGCGTTTGCAGTACGGGCACACGGGATCAGGGAGGCTGGAGACGAGTTGATCGATGTCCAGTTTGGCAGCAATCTCCTCAGGAATCACAATCGATTCCGACTGCGGCGACCATTCTGCAATGGCGGCGGGCGCTTTATTAGTGTTCAAATCACATTTAGAATAGAGGACAAAACGTATACAACACATTCATTTTAAAGTTAATGTACATTCTTATTACTTAATATGATTACATACAGATGATATATTAAAAAAAATGCAGTTAATACAGTGATGGTGTATATATACGTACAGTCGCTGAAAAAAATATCTAAACACTATGATTGATTACAGAATTCAGAAAAATTATCTGGCAACGATATTTTTTTGAAATTAGTGATCTGGCAACCTTCACGAAAGTTGCCAGATCACTGATTTCTAAAAAAATCGTTGCCAAATATTTTTTCTGAATTCTGTAATCTATCATAGTGTTCGGATACTTTTTTGAGCGACTGTAGGTGGTCATATTATTTTGATACTTGATTCTTGTGGGCTCACTCACGGAAATATTGAGCGTGTGCAGTTACCGTTCACAGCAAACTAGAGCGTGTGCAGTTACTGCACACTCTCCAGTTTGCTGTGAACGGTAACTGGAGCGTGTACAGTTGCTGTACACGCTCCAGATATTTTTCCTGAATTCTGTAATCACGTGACACGAAGGTTACCAGATCACTGATTTCTAAAAATAATCGTTGCCAGATATTTTTTCTGAATTCTGTAATCGACTATAGTGTTCGGATGCTTTTTTGAGCGACTGTACAAGTATGCGATATTTTATATACAAGTTAATGTGGATGAAATAGTATCTTTATAGAATTGGCGTCTTGTTTTTACGACAGTCGGACCAAACTATGATAAGAACTCTTATTTATGTAACTCTTATTTTGCATCCTACTAATGATACAGAAAATAAACAATAATAACATTTTTGAATTAGGTTTAAGCATCTAAGAAGATCATCCGGAGATATCATCCTCCATTTGTACAAGGAAGGACTGTAAGTATGATTAGAACTTGTGCCGGGTTGGGTTGTTTTACCTCTGAGCGGCACTTTTTGCACACCATGGGCTAAATGGCCAGGTCACATGGACCCCGAAGGCTCAGAGAAGGTTGGGGGAGGGGACCCACTGGAACAGCAGTTGGGAGTCAAGGGCCGTCAAAGCCATCCAGCGTGTTCTTTAACGTGCACAGGTATGATTCTCCCGCACACGGAGCCACGGCTTAACATCCCATCCGACGGACGGCGTCTTTTCCAAGCTCATCGGTGTCCCCTACTGACCGTGGGCAGGGCGGGGAATTTTGCGGAGATAAACCTCAACGCTGACCCAGCTGAGATTCGAACCTGGGAACTACAGATTACGGTGCACTACCGACTGAGACTACTTTCTGAAAGGAGCACTACCGACTGAGCCACCCCCGCCCCAACTACAGAATGAATTAGGGGGGCATTCCGTTACTTTTGGAAGGGAGTAACACAACCCTTACCGAAATGACACAGTTTTCGACACCGGATTAAGTCTTTATTAAGTTAGCACTGCAGTTCTCAGTACAATTAGCTTACCATTGATCCCAAAGATTTGTCACCCTATATTTTTCAAATGATTGATTTAAGGAATTTAAAACTGGTGTCCTCTTGCGGCTTCCTTGTCAACGGTAATTCCTATTCTCACGGAAACTTGAAATTTTCTTTTTCCATTGGAACGGAAAAATCGAAGCGTTTTAGGCAATTAAACCCAATTTATAGATCTCACATAAAATAAAGAGCAGAAATATTGCTTGGTTCATGTCTTTTATATTTCCATGCACCTTTTCAACAAAAACCTTGAAACGTTTCTCATTCTTCTTGATTTCTTTTGAGTGCAATTCATGTTTTCCATCTCTCGAAGTTCAGAAATCTGTTTTCCTAGGGGCGGGGGTGGCTCAGTCGGTAGCGCGCCAGGCTCGTAATCTGTAGTTCCCAGGTTCGAGTCCCAGCTGGGTCAGCGTTGAGATTTATCTCCGCAAAATTCCCCGCCCTGCCCACGGTCAGTAGGGGACACCGATGGGCTTGAGAAAGGCCGCCATCCGTCGGATGGGACGTTAACCCGTGTCCCCTTGTGCGGGAGTGCCGTACCCTGTGCACGTTAAAGAACACTCTGAATGGTCTCGACGGGAGGCTACGGGGTCTCGACGGGAGGTTGCCATCTGTCTCCCAACAGCTGTTCCAGTGGGTCGCCTCCCCCCACCTTCTCTGAGCCTTCGGGGTCCATGTGACCTGGCCATTTAGCCCATGGTGTGCAAAAAAGTGCCGCTTAGAGGTAAAACAACCCAAGCCAAGCCAGGATTAAGGTTCCATCTAAAGGAGAGCAGCCTTTGCAATACACTGAAATGATTACTATATCTAAAATCATTTCGCAGTAACTTTACTTTTGAGAAAATTCTCTAGCTTTGTAAATAATTCTGTGCCCAAAGGTTTACTCCGTGGATCAATCAATTGCTCGGTAATGATTCTGCCATAGTTATGTCGCGGCATTTAACTGAACGTCTTTCTATTCTAATAGAACTAGAGATGAGATTTTTTCTGCTGTTACCCTCCAACACATATTGACAGTTCCGTGTTGTGTGTGACGACACATCCGGGTTGGGTTGTTTTACCTCTGAGCGGCACTTTTTTGCACACCATGGGCTAAATGGCCAGGTCACATGGACCCCGAAGGCTCAGAGAAAGTTGGGGGAGGGGACCCACTGGAACAGCTGTTAGGAAACAGATGGTAGCCTCCCGTCAAGGCCATCCAGCGTGTTCTTTAACGTGCACGGGGTATGGCTCTCCCGCACACGGGGCCACGGCTTAACGTCCCATCCGACGGACTGCGGCCTTTCCAAGCCCATCGGTGTCCCCTACTGACCGTGGACAGGGCGGGGAATTTTTACGGAGATAAATCTCAACGCTGACCCAGCTGGGACTCGAACCTGGGAACTACAGATTACGAGCCTGGCGCGCTACCGACTGAGCCACCCCCGCCCCTGACGACACATCCGTATTAGGTGAATGAAAAACGATATTCTGAGCTCCCAAACGTTGAAAAACAAGATTTCGGCTAAAAAAAATGTATGCGGAAATAAATTGAAGATCTCAATCAAATTGGGGGAGGGTGTAGCTCAGTCGGTAGCGCACCAGGCTTGAAATCTGCAGTTTCCAGTTGTTGGAAAATGTGAATGGAGCTTTCCATTCCCATAACGTGGAAGTGTAATATATGTATATGCATTAGTCTATTCGGGGCCTGTTATATAATGGCCGCTTTATAAAACGTAGTAAAATTGATTGCCTATTAAAAAAGACGTATATTGATATCATTTACCAAAGAATTTCGTGTCGATGACCTAGCATTGGGTTGTTTGACTTCTGAGCGATATTTTTGTGTAATAAATGGCCAGGTCCCAAAGACCCCTCTCCACTGGACAGCTGTTAGGTGACAGATGGTAGCTTCCCGTCAAGGCCATCCAGTGTATTCTTTAACGTACAGGACATGGCTCTCTCATGCACACGGAACCATGGCATAACATCCTTTATGACGGACGGCGGCCTTTTGAAGCCCATCAATGTTCTTTTTCTGACCGACGACAGTTTAGGGGTCTGGCGGACATAAATCTCAATGTCAGCGCAGTTGGGACTCGAATCTGGGAAGTGTAGATTACGAGCCTGGCACGCTACCGTTTGAGCCAACTCCCGTCGATGAGTTAGCAAGTTGGCTTTAACAATACCGCTTCTCCCACGCAGTCTCCGCGGATCAGTTGTTTCCTTGGCAACGGTTCTACAAGTATGCCACGGTAATCAACTGAACATCTTTCTCTTTTTACAGAAGTAGAAATGCTTTTCTCGCGTTTACAAGCTATTAACATGAAACTTCGACATAACGCGTTTTAAAACAATAAGTAAGTCAAAACCTACGTGGAGAGAATTAAATAATTGTAACGTATTTTTCTGTTCGTATCAGAATAAAACACATTATAAATAACAGTATAGCATAAAACAGAGAGTTTATTACAATTTAACATTTTGTACGATTATTTAAATCTCAATGAAGTTTATATGGTATTTATCTATATAAGTTTAAAGCATTTAGATCAATTCAAAATTGATAACAATCACCTTGAAAAAGTCTTCTAAATTTTTTTTGCTTCATCCATTTAAACACGAATATTGCAACGGAATACCTTAACTATTGATTGCTAAAGATATATGGCACAAGAAAACAATACGGGTTCGCCAGCCCACAAGACGATCTGCAGCGGATAAGTTGCCTCAGTCCTATTCTTCACCTATTTGTCACTTGAAAATCCCTCTACAATAACAAGCCGGGATGTAAATACCACCTCCACTTTGTAGAGGCCAGCAAACTAAACAAATACTACATTTGTAAATTTTGAAAGAGTTCCTCTCCAAATGCAGCGGCTGGAGATGTTTAAAGCATGCGCAAGGCATAAAATCTAATAACAAGTCACTTGATACGAAGAACAGTTGCTTTAATGGTCAGTAACGTTTATTTGCTCTTCCCACACAGTGGTCTAAACAGAGAAGTCACAAGCACCGCAAAGGTTCACGTGGAGAAGGACATCCAATGGATAGTTGTGAGACAGATGAAAGTCCCCTATTAAGGCCATTTAGCGTATTTCTTAACCTGCATAGGGGGGGGGGGCAAGGTTTAGCATTTCATCGGATGGGAAAGCGAAAGGCATGAAATGGGCTTTCCCAAGTGGTTTGTTGCTGCAACAGAAACCCTTTTGTAGTTGTGTCACGAACTGAACGGCATAGGTTGACATCGTTGTCCTTTCCTGAACCTCCTCTGCCTGTGCACCATCGCTTTGTGCTCTCTGACGTAGGCACGGCGGGTGAAGGTCTTCATGCAGATGTCACACTGAAACCGAGTGGAGTTGATGCCGTGCCGCTCCTGGATGTGACGACGAAGGGTTCCCTTCGCACAGAAGAGACGATTGCAGAAGGGACAGATGGGCTTGGCCAGTTCGAAGATTAGATCGTCCAGCTCGGTGTGGGACTTTTCCTCTGGAAGAACTGTGGGACCTGGGGTGAGACAAAATTCATTAGCATAAGATATTCTGACAAACACAATTTTGTTTGAAGTTAAGATTTTATTAATTTCTTTTCTGTTTAGTCAAATGGGGATAGATAGAATACATTTATATTCTTTGTACAATATATAATGCAAAGTATGAAGACTTGGCTTGAGATATTTCCGCGAAATTCCCCGCCCTGCCCACGGTCAGTAGGGGACACCGATGGGCTTGGAAAGGCCGCCGTCCGTCGGATGGGACGTTAAGCCGTGGTTCCGTGTGCGGGAGGGCCATACCCTGTGCACGTTAAAGAACACGTTTCCAGTGGGTCCCCTCCCCCAACTTTCTCTGAGCCTTCGGGGTCCATGTGACCTGGCCATTCAGCCCATGGTGTGCAAAAAAGTGCCGCTCAGAGGTAAAACCCAACCCTTGAGATATTTGTCAAGGGCTAGGATATATTTTCCTAGTACAGCGGTCTCTAGTCTTGAAGTAGCGGCGTGATTTTGTTGGTGTCGCGCTGGAATTGCTCAAATACTTAAAAGACATTCAAATATTGTTTCCTAGTGGACTTATTTGCGTAAAATTCTACAACTTATAGCAAAGGATGATGTCTTTTAATCTTCATTAATGAATCAGATTACATAACAATTGCCCAGTTTCGAAAACTTACCCTGAACAGACCAAAAGGTAATTTTATTCAAGCCGACGTCATATTAAAGCGCATGAAACTAAAGGTGATTGGTTAATCAGCATTTTTTTAATGATGGATAGAAGACGATTTTATTAGTACTATTCAAAACTAAAAACACAGCTGAGATTGTTGACGAAAACAATTGGTCCAACTTTCGAAAATGAAGGTGGGTTGTGTTGGGTTGTTTTACCTCTGAGCGGCACTTTTTTGTACACCATGGGCTAAATGGCAGGTCACAAGGACACCCAAGGCTCAGGGAAGGTTGGGGAAGCTGACCCACTGTAATAGCTGTTGGGAGACAGATGGTAGCCTCCCGTCAAGGCCATCCAGCGTGTTCTTTAATGTGTACAGGTTATGGTTCTCCCACAAAAGGAGCCACGGCTAAACGTCCCATACGACGGACTGCGGAATTTCCAAGCCCATCGGTGTCCCCTACTGACCGTGGGCAGGGTGGGGAATTTTGCGGGGATAAATCTCGACGCTGACCTAGCCGGGACTCGAACCTGGGAACTACAGATTACGAGCCTGGCGCGCTATCGACTGAGCTGCCCCATGAAGAAGAGAGCAGGGTGGTGGTGGAGGTTACACGTTCCCAGAAGTTATAGCAATCAGAATCTGGTACAGCAGTGGTTCCTAATCTTTTTGAGCCCAAACATTTCTAACGACCCCCTTCACAGAATCTAAAATATTTTTCCTTATAAATCCAGTTGAAATGATATTTACGAGGAATAAACACAGAGAGTATTTTGCATCCGTGAATTTCTTATGTGGATGTACAAAATGTCACGTGACACGAAGGTTGCCAGATCACTAATTTCGAAAAAAATCGTTGCCAGATATTTTTTTGAATTCTGTAATCAACCATGGTGTTCGGATACTTTTTTGAGCGACTGTAGGTGGTCATATTATTTTGATACTAGATCGTGTGGGCTCACTCACGGAAATATTGAGCGTGCAGTTACTGTTCACAGCAAACTGGAGCGTGTGCAGTGACTGCACACGCTCCAGTTTGCTGTGAACGGTAACTGGAGCGTGTACAGTTGCTGTAGACGCTCCAGATATTTTTCCTGAATTCTGTAATCACGTGACACGAAGGTTGCCAGATCATTGATTTATAAAAAAATCGTTGTCAGATATTTTTTTCTGAATTCTGTAATCAACCGTAGTGTTCGGATACTTTTTTGAGCGACTGTAGATGGAAGGCAAAATGGCCATGTCATCCCCCCCTCCTTGTATAGTTTTAACCAGAAGAGAAGCGAAGAAAATAATAAGCACAAAGAGTACATCCTCAAAAAAATTTCTTAAAAGAATGGCTAAAGAATGAGAGGATAAAAACATTGTAATATTAAAGGGGAATATTCTCTGAAGACATTTAGAGCAGAATAAGGTTTCGATTAATTTCAATGGATTCAAGAATAAAAATCTCCCTGGATTTTTATTCTAGATCCTATTCCTGGAACTGCAAGATTTAGGGAGGGGTATTTTTGCACACCATGGGCTAAATGGCTAGGTCACATAGACTCCGAAGGCTCAGAGAAGGTTGGGGGAGGGGACCCACTGGAACAGCTGTTGGAAGACAGATGGTAGCCTCACGTCAAGGCCATCCAGCGTGTTCTTTAACGTGCACAGGGTATGTCTCTCCCGCACACGGGGCCACGGCTTAACGTCCCATCCGATGGGCGGCGGCCTTTCCAAGCCCATCGGTGTCCCCTACTGACCGTGGGCAGGGCGAGGAATTTTGCGGAGATAAATCTCAACGCTGACCCAGCTGGGACGAACCTGGGAACTACAGATTACGAGCCTGGCGCGCTACCGACTGAGCCCCAACTGTAATGGTATGCTGAAATTAAATCACTGAGTATAATTTTTAAAGTTTTTGACAGACTCTTTTTTCTTACACGCAAATGGGATAATAGGCCAGATCATAAGGACTCTAATAACTCAGCAGAGCTGGGAAAGGACAGCTATTAGGAGTCTGATGGTAGCCTTCCAGCGTGTCCTTTAAAATACAATTCAGTGTACACACACCAGACTGGTAATCTTTTATTCGCAGTCTCCACAGTCCACTGTTGATATTTTCTATTCTCCCAAAAAAGAAGGGGACGTGGTGGCTCAATCGGTAGAGCGCCAGGCTTGTAATCTGTAGTTCCCAGGTTCGAGTCCCAGCTGGATCAGCGTTGAGATTTATCTCCGCAAAATTCCCCGCCCTGTCTACGGTCAGTAGGGGACACCGATGGGCTTGGAAAGGCCGCCGTCCGTCGGATGGGACGTTAAGCCGTGGCCCCGTGTGCGGGAGAGCCATACCCTGTGCACGTTAAAGAACACGCTGGATGGCCTTGACGGGAGGCTACCATCTGTCTCTCAACAGCTGTTCCAGTGGGTCCCCTCCCCCAACCTTCTCTGAGTCTTCGGGATCCTTGTGACCTGGCCATTTAGCCCATTGTGTGCCAAAAAGTGCCACTCAGAGGTAAAACAACCCAACCCGAAAAGAAGAGAAACACCGATAGGCTTGTAAACTGCGCATCCGTCGTATATTACACTAAGACGTGGTCTCAAGGGGTGGGGGTGGTGGGGAGAGGGGTGTCATGCCCCTCTCCCCTTTTGAAAATACTAGTAAGGTTAAACTTGTGCATATTTCTTGCATTTTTTACCAGTTTTTTCAAAATCTCCAAAACAAAATGGAATATGTTACACTGGAATAGAATGGAAATCTTTCGTTTCTCTTTAGTTTTTTTCTGACTGGGTTGTGTCTCTTGGCCACCCCTTTATTTTTTCTAGATCGGGGACTGGAATGTTTTGGATTGGATTGCTTTACCTCTGAGCGGCACTTTTTTGCACACCATGGGCTAAATGGCCAGGTCACATTGACCCCGAAGGCTCAGAGAAGGTTGGGGGAGGGGACCCACTGGAACAGCTGTTGGGAGACAGATGGTAGCCTCCCGTCAAGGCCATCCAGCGTGTTCTTTAACGTGCACAGGGTATGGCTCTCCCGCACACGGGACCACGGCTTAACGTCCCATCCGACGGACGGCGGCCTTTCCAAGCCCGTCGGTGTCCCCTACTGACCGTGGGCAGGGCGGGGAATTTTGCGGAGATAAATCTCAACGCTGACCCAGCTGGGACTCGAACCTGGTAACTACAGATTACTATCCTGGCGTGCTACCGACTGAGCCACCCCCGCCCCCGGACTGGAATGTGCTGACTCCCAAGTCATAGATTGATACTGTGGAACTCGGCTTATTAAAACGAAATAAGATTTACTTTTCGATTAAGAAGAATATTTGCTCCACTGCAGTCAATGGCTTTATTAACTTTGTTCGAAAAGCGAAAATTACATTTGTGACTGAAACAAAAAAACATCGAGTGGGTTTTCACTAAAAAAATACAGTTTAAAAAACACTAGAAATAATTATGTTCACATTTCAGTACATTGTCGTAAGAAAAAAAAATGAACAGAAACAGATTCAACTTTTTCCTTAATAAAACAATCAACTATTTACAAATTCTTCTTTTCAAAGACAAATACGAACGTTGGCAGTCATACAAACTACTTAGAACGGACTCTCTTTTAACCGTAGCAAATGGGCCATTGCGGGATAGATTGACCCCTATCGGAATGGGACATCTGAGAGGCACTTTTGCGCACTTAATGGGCTAAATGGGGCACACAAGGACGCCAAGGGTTCAGAGTTGGTTAGGGGAAGGGTGTCTTTTAACGTCCATTCAGACTCTGATCAGAAAGACATCCAGAAAAATCAAAGACTATTCAACATGCACAGAATGTGACGGGTGCAACGGCTTAACCATTCCATCCGATGGACGGTCGCTTTTCGAAGCCCATCGCTATCCACTTTCTCACCGAGGGCAGAACAGGGGTTGGCAGAGATTATTTTCAACTCAGGAACAGTTGGGACTCGAAAATGGGAACTGCACGCTCGAGCTAGAGGTAGAGCACTGAATTCGGTCGCACCGAACTAGAGGTAGCTCGGTGCGACCTTGATCTGGCAACCTTCGTGTCACGTGACACGAAGGTTGCCAGATCACTAATTTCTAAAAAAATCGTTGCCAGATATTTTTTCTGAATTCTGTTATCAATCATGGTGTTCGGATACTTTTTTGAGCGACTGTAGGTGGTCATATTATTTTGATACAAGATCGGGTGGGCTCACTCACGGAAATATTGAGCGTGTGCAGTTACCGTTCACAGCAAACTGGAGCGTGTGCAGTAACTGCACACGCTCCAGTTTGCTGTGAACGGTAACTGGAGCGTGTACAGTTGCTGTACACGCTCCAGATATTTTTCCTGAATTCTGTAATCACGTGACACGAAGGTTGCCAGATCACTTATTTCTAAAAAAAATCGTTGCCAGATATTTTTTCTGAATTCTGTAATCAACCATGGTGTTCGGATACTTTTTTGAGCGACTGTATGCTATCGAGTAAGTCAACGACTCCGAACCTACGAATTAGCAGAAGACCGAGTCAGTAGAGCTCGATTACTGCAAATAAGCTCACGTACACAAAATGGAGACAGATTATAACAGCCTTGTACTGATAAAGTACGAACATCGCTAAATGACGTGTACAAATATAAAAAGCGGCTGTTCCGAGAATAAATGTTTAATCGGCGAATCGGTTGAAAGAGAGTCTATTACACATAGATTTTTATTTCATAATAATTAACGAAAAAAAAACGTTTCACATAAACCTTTAGTTTCCTTCAATTCATCTCGAAATAGCCTTGATCAAATTATTTAAAAAAAAAAGAAGCGTTCGAACACTCAAACACTGAACGAAAAGAACTGTTTTAACATTTTTCGTCTAAGCACTGGCAAAGGAAGAGTTTTTTACAACCCTAAGTATGAACCACGCTCTTGTGGTAGTTGAGAATCGATTTCGTCGTATAGGCTTCAGAGCATTGGTCACATTTGAACGACTTCGGATTGAAGTGAATGTCCCGAATGTGCTTGACGAAAGACGAAGTGCTGTAGCATCGTCGATGGCAGAAAGGGCAGCTGGGATCCCGGAGCACTGAGACCAGGCGTTCGGCTCTCTCTGTCAAATCTTCGCCTTCGTGGTCAGTGTCAGCTGTGGAAACGACAACAGAAAGAAACGGGTCAGGATCAGCGGATTCTTAATGAAACACAAACATGAAACAATTTAATAATTAAAAGAATATCATTTCTTTATCATCTTCCGAGACCACACGGAAAGGATGATTGATCCTCTTCAGTCGTCAGTAACCGGGAGAGAGATGGTGATCTCGGTAGCATCTTAACAGTGAGATTTTCTTTACTCTTCCGCATCCTGGTTTGGTAAGAAGAAAAGTCGACACCGTCGGTTTTGAAATGATGTGTTGACGACGCGACTCCATGAACACGATGAAACGAGAAAATGGAAAGGAGCTCTCGTGTTTGGATCAAAGAGAGAGAGAGAAGGGAGGAGGGAAGGGAACTGTGTCCTCCCCTTGAAATTTTTTAATAGACGGAACGGAGGAGAAAACGATTGTAAATAACTAAAGCGGAGCAGGTAGAATATATAATGCACTATTTATTACAAAATGGCATGGCGTTCTGGTTAGTTCGGATTCAATCCAGTTATATGTGTCCCCCATTGGTAATTATTCTTCTTGATTCGAACTTGTCTGCTCCTAACAGCTGCCTAATTATTCCACTTTTTCTGCTCCTAACAGCTGCCCAGTGAGCCCACTTTTCATCTCCTAACAGTTGCCCAGTGAGTCCACCTTTTCTGCTCCTAACAGCTGTCCAGTGAGTCCACTTTTCCTCCTAAAGTTGCCCAGTGAGTCCACTTTTTCTACTCCTAACAGTTGCCTAGTGACTCCACCTTTTCTGCTCCTAACAGTTGCCCAGTGAGTCCACCTTTTCTGCTCCTAACAGTTGCCCAGTGAGTCCACCTTTTCTGCTCCTAACAGCTGTCCAGTGAGTCCACTTTTCCTCCTAAAGTTGCCCAGTGAGTCCACTTTTTCTACTCCTAACAGTTGCCTAGTGACTCCACCTTTTCTGCTCCTAACAGTTGCCCAGTGAGTCCACCTTTTCTGCTCCTAACAGTTGCCCAGTGAGTCCACCTTTTCTGCTCCTAACAGCTGCCTAGTGAGTCCACCTTTTCTGCTCCTAACAGCTGCCCAGTGACTCCACCTTTTCTGCTCCTAACAGTTGCCCAGTGAGTCCACCTTTTCTGCTCCTAACAGCTGCCTAGTGACTCCATCTTTTCTGCTCCAGTTGCCCAGTGAGTCCACCTTTTCTGCTCCTAACAGCTGCCCAGTGAGTCCACTTTTCCTCCTAACAGTTGTCCAGTGAGTCCACTTTTCCTCCTAACAGTTGCCCAGTGAGTCCACCTTTTCTGCTCCTAACAGCTGCCCAGTGAGTCCACTTTTCCTCCTAACAGTTATCCAGTGAGTCCACTTTTCCTCCTAACAGTTGCCCAGTGAGTCCACCTTTTCTGCTCCTAACAGCTGCCCAGTGACTCCACCTTTTCTGCTCCTAACAGTTGCCCAGTGAGTCCACCTTTTCTGCTCCTAACAGCTGCCCAGTGAGTCCACCTTTTCTGCTCCTAACAGTTGCCCAGTGAGTCCACCTTTTCTGCTCCTAACAGTTGCCCAGTGAGTCCACTTTTCTGCTCCCACTTCACGAGTAATCCAAATGGAATTCGTATCATGCTTGGGAGTAACAGCTGTTACAGAATCTGTAAAACTCTGAAATTGTAATTCGTCATTTCATTTATAAATTAAAACTGTGGAGAATATCTTAACTCTTACAAATTTAGTTCATTACACAAATACAAAAGATGCATTACATCAATAAAAGTTTCACTGCCACTTCAAAATTCAAAATCATTATACGAAATAATTCCGTTTGAAAGGTGTTTATCATCTTGGTCCTTTTCCATAGAGAAAACGTGGAAAAATTCAGCATAGATATCATCAAATCTCATTTTCTAGAGATATATATATTATGTCCGTTATATATTAATATATAACGGACATTATATAATAGATAAAAAGCCCTTTACTAAGCCACACTCAAAACACTCAAATTTCGTCGCTTCAGTTTGCTGCCAGCTCAAATAACACAAAAAGATGACGTTGATCTGATTAATTTCAGTAACTTCCGTTCTGTTTCTAGGTCTTCCTAATACGTTTCTAACCGAGCATTTTATGTTGCGACTTCATCATAATAGATTGGTTATTGTTGGTGGTTGTCTAATTTAGCGGTTTTATGCTCTTGCACATTAGTCCAGAAAATTCCATATATCCGGATCTAGAAGAAAACAAAGAATGGATTGACTAAATGACTGGATTAGGCCGGAACGTAATTACTGTATTAAAAATTTCCTTTGTTTTAGTGGCCTTTAACAAAGTTTCGAAAAATATGCAATATATATATATGGTTGACATTTTTTTGCGTGGCTTTCGATTATTAGCATTCTCAAGGGAGGGTGAACACTCCCCCCCACCCTATCTCTCTAGATTCGGTCCTGGACTGCACTATTGTTTCTTAAAGGCGATGATGAGATTTTTTTTTTATGAAAGGAGCCCTATTTATCCCAATAATCCTTTACAAAATGATATGACACTGAAATAATAAATAGTACACAATCTAAAGCTAAGAGTTTAACAGAATAAATCAGTTCTGAAATCTAAATCTATGTGAATTTTGAATATAAGATTACAGAGCAGGTATTGGAATTAGTAATGGTAATGAGAAGAGTTGGGTTATTTTACCTCTGAGCGGCACTTTTTTGCACATCATGGGCTAAATGGCCATGTCACATGGATCCCGAAGGGTCAGAGAAGGTGGGGGAGGGGTTGGGTTGTTTTACCTCTGAGCGGCACTTTTTTGCACACCATGGGCTAAATGGCCAGGTCACATGGATCCCGAAGGCTCAGAGAAGGTTGGGGGAGGGGACCTACTGGAATAGCTGTTGGGAGACAGATGGTAGTTTCCCATCAAGGCCATCCAGCGTGTTCTTTAACGTGCACAGGGATGGCTCTCTCGCACACAGGGCCACGGCTTAACGTCCCATCCGACGGACGGCGGCCTTTCCAAGCCCATCGGTGTCCCCTACTGACCGTGGGCAGGGCGGGGAATTTTGCGGAGATAAATCTCAACGCTGACCCAGCTGGGGGAGGGAACCCACTGGAATAGCTGTTGGGAGACAGATGGTAGTCTCCCGTCAAGGCCATCCAGCGTGTTCTTTAACGTGCACAGGGTATGGCTCTCCCGCACACGGAGCCACGGCTTAACGTCCCATCCGACGGACGGTGGCCTTTCGAAGCCCATCGGTGTCCCCTACTGACCGTGGGTAGGACGGGGAATTAGAAGATAAATCTCAACGCTGAGTAATGAGAAGATCTTGAGCTTCCTTCTTGTATTTCTATTATTCATTTGTTCATTCGGAAGGTTGATCTTGTAATTAAATTTTCCTTTCATAAATTTTAAAAATATGCGTGATAATTTGATGAAGGGTTCATTTTCAGCTTTTTTCGTGAAAAAGCATTTAACATGTATCTCGGATACTCTTTATCGTTACATGCCAGAGTTATAAATCTAACTTGAAATTAGATTTATAATTTTTTTAACTGCTCACAGGAAGTGGCGTACCAAGGAGGGGGAGGGTTACCGCCCTATAACCCCTCCTTGAGGATTTGAATAAGATATATTCTAAAGGAATCCTTGAAAATCTGACTTCAGCCATGTAAACTCCTACCTGCTTTATTGTGACTTTCTGGGACGCTAATATATTTAATAACGGAAAAAGATATAAAATATAATTTCTATTTCAATATACGTAAATGAGGTAACTCTGTTGATTTATATTATGCAGATGTCAAGTTATGTATACTTAAGCATATGAAAACTTGCACGTATCTGGTGACCATGGGGGGCGGGGGTGGCTCAGTCGGTAGCGCGCCAGGTTCGTAATCTGTAGTTCCCAGGTTCGAGTCCCAGCTGGGTCAGCGTTGAGATTTATCTCCGCAAAATTCCCCCCCCCCCCTGCCCACGGTCAGTAGGGAACACCGATGGGCTTGGAAAGGCCGCCGTCCGTCGGATGGGACGTTAAGCCGTGGCCCTGTGTGCGGGAAGAGACATACCCTGTGCACGTTAAAGAACACGCTGGATGGCCTTGACGGGAGGCTACCATCTGTCTCCCAACAGCTGTTCCAGTGGGTCCCTTCCCCCAACCTTCTCTGAACCTTCGGGGTCCATGTGACCTGGCTATTTAGCCCATGGTGTGCAAAAAAGTGCCGCTCAGAGGTAAAACAACCCAACCCAACTCTGATGACCATCCCCTTGGTTCAAGTCTAGTGACAATTGCATTTTATCTTTTAGTGTTTGCTTTTATGTATTTTTTGTACTTTATTTCAGTTGAATAAAGGTATTAATATTATGATTATATAAATAAATACCCCCTCAAGCAGCTGCTTGCCAGAGAGGTCTGGCAGGAGTCTGTCAGTTTATATGCCAAAATATAGATCTGAGAAGAAGATCTGAGAGGATGGCAGGACCTCAGCAGAAAAACGACACATACATCCATGCTTTATCCGGGGCTCGAACCCAAGTCCCTACTGATCTAAGGGACCTGGGTTCGAGCCCCGGGTAAGGCATGGATGTATGTGTTATGATTATATACCTATATAATAATATTTTAATTATCATAAACAAAAAGACAACAGTTCAAGTGATAAATTACTATGAGTAATTCAGTTTAAAATATAAATTTATAAATGGAGTGATAAAAAAACAGTAAACCTATATCTTACATATATTTTTCACGAATAGTTTTTAAAATATCGCTAATATATATATATAATGGAGATTACAGTAATGCCTTCGTATTCGCGAGGGTTGGGTTCTTGGAAAATACCGCGAATACTACGGGCGGGGTGGCTCAGTCGGTAGCGCGCCAGGCTCGTAATCTGTAGTTCCCAGGTTCGAGTCCCAGCTGGGTCAGCGTTGAGATTTATCTCCGCAAAATTTCCCCGCCCTGCCCACGGTCAGTAGGGGACACCGATGGACTTGGAAAGGCCGCCGTCCGTCGGATGGGACGTTAAGCCGTGGCCCCGTGTGCGGGAGAGCCATACCCTGTGCACGTTAAAGAACACACTGGGTGGCCTTGACGGGAGGCTACCATCTGTCTCCCAACAGCTGTTCCAGTGGGTCCCCTCCCCCAACCTTCTCTGAGCCTTCGGGGTGCATGTGACCTGGCCATTTAGCCCATGGTGTGCAAAAAAGTGCCGCTCAGAAGTAAAACAATCCAATCCAAAACCGCGAATACTGAATTCGCGAATACCGAATTTAATAACGTATCGGATAAATAAAATTTGGTTCCTGGGCACCAAGATTGTCACTTTTCTCCTAATATTTTTAGGTTAAAATGATACAATTTTTTTTACATTATGCTACTATTTATATGGAGTATGGTTTTGTAATGCAAATTAATAAATTAGCATGAAAAAATCGCGCATATATGCTGTAATTCAAGTTTGAATAACCAAGGTATAGGTTAGCAACTAACAGAATAATAGTACATACAAACTGCTCTATTCCGCTACCTTTATTTGTGGGTCGTTGGGTTGGGTTGTTTTACCTCTGAGCGGCACTTTTTTGCACACCATGGGATAAATGGCCAGGTTGGGTTGGGTTGGGTTGTTTTACCTCTGAGCGGCACTTTTTTGCACACCATGGGCTAAATGGCCAGGCCACAAGGACCCCGAAGGCTCAGAGAAGGTTGGGGGAGGGGACCCACTGGAACAGCTGTTGGGAGACAGATGGTAGCCTCCCGTCAAGGCCATCCAGCGTGTTCTTTAACGTGCACAGGGTATGGCTCTCCCGCACACGGGGCCACGGCTTAACGTCCCATCCGACGGACGGCGGCCTTTCCAAGCCCATCGGTGTCCCCTACTGACCGTGGGCAGGGCGGGGAATTTTGCGAAGATAAATCTCAACGCTGACCCAGCGGGACTCGAACCTGGGAACTACAGATTACGAGCCTGGCGAGCTACCGACTGAGCCACCCTCGCCCGGTAAAATAAGGCACTTTTATTTTTTAAAAATTGTACTACTCCTGAAGCAGCTTTCTTTCCAGAATGGTCTGAAAGGTATAAGTCATAAAGAGGCGTGTGAGGAAGGTGACACCTCAGAAAAAAATAATAGTAATAAAAAAAAAGACAAGCAATAGGAAGACAAAATCCATGGCTTATTCGGGACTCGAACTAATTCGCGAATTTAAAATGAACAAAAAATGTATTCTTTTGTGGAGTTTCGAGAGAAAAATTTTTACATAAGGAATTATATTGTTAAATCATACTTACATGATTTAAAAGGAACTGCCAATAAATAAAACCACAAACTTTCCAAACCATATTTATTCACCAGCTCTGAAATTTCGATACAATGAAAAAGGTCTAGTGCAACATCAAATAAGAACTATACAAGCCATTCAGAAATGTTTAAGTTTTTCTTTAAATACATCACAGTGCTTAAAGTTCTAGGATTTCTTGAGTGCAAAGCAAAAGTGCACGATATTCAAAAAAATTCCATAACGTTTATTGTAAGAGATAACATTTACGTATTTTTAAAATAGTTTTAAGAATTTTCATTTCCTTTTATTGTGCTTGAAAGTTAACTAAGTGATTACATAAATACATTTGCTAGTATTCATACTTAAATAACATTTGCTAGTATTCATACTTTGTAAAATGTTAAGTACAGCATTCGCGTTGCTTATAATGAGTCCTTAGAATTTAATGGGATAAATAAAGCTCTAATGGGAAAAAGGGATGTACTTCAGATTTTTCCGCTAAAACCCCGATTCCTATATTTGTACATTTAAAACTTATACTGCATTAAAAATGTATACATTTATGTAGCAGATACTAGTAATAATTATAAATTTAATTTCGTAATATTATAATTTTGTTAATAACAAAATATACGCTATATTACCAAAAGAATTGGGGTGGGGGTGGCTCAGTCGGTAGCGCGCCAGGCTCATAATCTGTACTTCCCAGGTGCGAGTCCCAGCTGGGTCAGCGTTGAGATTTATCTCCGCAAAATTCCCCGCCCTGCCCACGGTCAATAGGGGACACCGATGGGCTTGGAAAGGCCGCCTCCGTCGGATGGGACGTTAAGCCGTGGCCCCGTGTGCGGGAGAGCCATACCCTCTGCACGTTAAAGAACACACTGGATGGCCTTGACGGGAGGCTACCATCTATCTCCTAACAGCTGTTCCAGTGGGTCCCCTTCACCAACCTTCTCTGAGCCTTCGGGGTCCATGTGACCTGGCCATTTAGCCCATGGTGTGCAAAAAAGTGCCGCTCAGAGGTAAAACAACCCAAACCCTCTGAGCTACATTTCTTTTTTTTTTTGGAGGGGGGGGGGGGGGCTAAATGACCAGATCATAACAATGCTAAATTCTCAGAGAAGATTAAAAAAAGAGTCAAGTGTACTGAACAAAGGAAAGAAGGAAAGTTTCTCGTGACAGGGTAGGGATCTCCGGAACACGAGGATACGCCTTAAATACCATCCGAAGGAAAGCGGTTTTTCCAACTCCATTTGTGTTAGCTGTTCCATCGAGGGCACGGCGAGTGTTAATGGAAAAAAATCTCAACACAAGAGCACTTGAAACTCAAACCTGGGAGCTTCAGATTACGAACTTAGGGTTGGGTTGTTTTACCTCTGAGCGGCACTTTTTTTGCACACCATGGGCTAAATGCCCAGGTTACATGGACCCCGAAGGCTCAGAGAAGGTTGAGGGACGGGACCCACTGGAACAGCTGTTGGGAGACAGATGGTAGCCTCCCGTCAAGGCCATCCAGCGTGTTCTTTAACGTGCACAGGGTATGGCTCTCCCGCACACGGAGCCAACGGCTTAACGTCCCATCCGACGGACTACGGCCTTTCCAAGCCCATCGGTGTCAGTAGGGGTACTGACCGTGGGCAATGCGGGGAATTTTGCGGAGATAAATCTCAACGCTGACCCAGCTGGGAATCGAACCTGGGAACACAGATTACGAGCCTGGCGCGCTACCGAATGAGCCACCCCCGCCCCCTTCTCATATGTGAGTCATATTTGTTCTGATTTAATGAGTTACAGAAGCTGAGGGTAGTGACGACAGAGGGGGCCCCGCTAAAATATCGAACGTTGAGTGAGCTTTAGATTTAAATGTCTGAAATCGCCGACTTTCCCTGCACCATCACTGAGAGAGTAAAACTGTTTCTTTGAACTTCAGCGTTAATTAGGAAAAAATCTAACGAAGGCGTCCTTAAAATTAATAAACGATAACAAACCATAGAATTTGTTAGAAGATAGTCAACTGATAACACGATTATTATAAGAAACATTTAGAGAGGCAACAAAATTCAGAAAATAACGACTCTCTTTTCAATAAGCTGAGCTAGGCTCATTTTGTTTTTCAAGACGGTTTTCACCACTACTCTGTTTTTCTTCTGAATTCTTTCTTTTCAGTCATTTCTGTGCATTCCGTTCAATGATTCACCAGTTTGTTTCTGAGTGGCACTTTTTTGAGCACAATGGGATAAAATGTTCAGATTCAACCAAGGGACCAAAGGGCTCAAAGGAATGTTGAGAAAGGGAATGCACCGGACAACTGTTGGGAGACAGATGTAAGGTTGGGTTGTTTTACCTCTGAGCGGCACTTTTTTTGCACACCATGAGCTAAATTATCAGGTCACAAGGACCCAGAGGGCTCAGAGAAGGTTGGGGGAGGAGACCCACTGGAACAGCTGTTGGGAGACAGATGGTAGCCTCCCGCAAGCTCATCCAGTGTGTTTTTCAACGTGCACAGGGTATGGCTCTCCTGCACATGGACCACAGCTTAACGTTTCATCCGACGGACGGCGGCTTTTCCAAGACCATCGGTGTCCCCTACTGATCGTGAGCAGGGCGGGGAATTTTGCGGAGATAAATCTCAACCCTGACACAGCTGGGACTGGAATCTGGGAACTACAGATTACGATCCTGGCGCGCTACCGACTGAGCCACCCCCGCCCCAGATAAATGGAAGCCTCCCTTCAATTATCCAGCGTGTTCTTTAACGCGCATAGATATGGGCTCTCCGGCACATGGAGCCATCATTTAACTTTCAAAGGGCGTTGGCCTTAACAAGCCCATGAGGGAAAATTCTTAATGCAGCAGACCGAAGAACAATTCAAGCTTGGTACGTTCATCAACAACACAAGTCTAAACTGAATAAGAAGTGTCGAAAATCTGACTACCAGTCTTCTGAATTCTATTGCTTTCAACGGGGGCGGGGGTGGCTCAGTCGGTAGCGCGTCAGGCTCGTAATCTGTAGTTCCCAGGTTCGAGTCCCAGCTAGGTCAGCGGTGAGATTTATCTCCGCAAAATTCCCCAACCTGCCCACGGTCAGTAGGGGACACCGATGGGCTTGGAAAGGCCGCCGTCCGTCGGATGGGACGTTAAGCCGTGGCCCCCGTGTGCGGGAGAGGCATACACTGTGCATGTTAAAGAACACGCTGGATGGCCTTGACGGGAGGCTACCATCTGTCTCCCAACAGTTGTTCCAGTGGGTCCCCTCCCCCAACCTTCTCTGAGCTTTTGGGGTTCATGTGACCTGGCCATTTAAGCCCATGGTGTGCAAAAAAGTGCCGCTCCAAGGTAAAACAACCCAACCCTATTGCTTTCAAACTCTTCAAAACAAGACAGCAACAGAATTGTTTACCTATTTACAGTATTATTGTCAGATATAAAGATATATTATAGAAAGAAACAAAACATGTTCATCAGGCACGAAGAAGAGCCTCGCACCACCGATGAAGGGTATTCATACCCGAATCCTTCTTGCAATGTTCTAATAGAAAAAAACTCTCCAAAACCACACAGCAAACGAAAATTCTTCTATAGAGTTTATGCTTATATACAATCAAAGGCTATTATAACAATAATGCTAACAGACCCATGGGGAATCCAATTCGCTGTTCCCCAATTTTATAGCATTTTTATCAAAAAACGAGACCGATATCTCAATAAATTTGAATCTTGACTTTCAATTATCGCTGGAAAAAGTCTCTGTGGTCACTTGCAGTGAACTGCGATGGACGAGATTGAAAAAAGGTGTTGCAACAGAGAGCATCTTGCACGTGCGTCACGATCTAAACGATGCCGGCTCTCGTCGTTGGCCTCTCCTTTTCTTTTTTTCATTGTGCACCATCTCTTTGTGCTTCTTGACGTAGGCCCGGCGATTGAAAGTCTTCATGCAGATGTCGCACTGGAATCGGATGGCGTTGATGCCGTGTCGCTCCTGGATGTGGCGACGAAGAGTGCCCTTAGCACAGAAGAGGTAGTTGCAGAACGGGCAGATGGGTTCAGCCAATTCGACGATTAGGTCGTCTATTTCGTTGTGGGGCTTCTCCTCGGGCAGAACTCGAGGGCCTGGGGAAACAAAATTTATTAGCACATCACGAGGAATTTGATTGAGATCTTGTGACAAACACACAATACTATATTTTGTCTGAAGCTACAATTTTGTTCGAAAATTGAGTTACATTTTGTTTGAAGTTACAGTTTTATTATTTTCATTTACATTTACAATATATTTATTGTTTGTTGAATAAGTGATACAGTGCAGATAATTCATCTTTTTTTTTGTATAGAAAAGGCCAAATGGAAAAGAAGAAAGGAGTCTCTTGCTGTTAACTGCGAAGCTATTGGATCATCCTCAATGGGAGAAGGCTACCTTTTTTTAAGTAGATGGATCATCTTCAATGAGAGAAGGCTCCACTTTGTTAAGTAGATGGATCATCTGCAATGGAAGAAGGCTCCACTTTTTTTTAAGTAGATGGATCATCTTCAATGAGAGAAGGCTCCACTTTGTTAAGTAGATGGATCATCTGCAATGGGAGAAGATTCCACTTCTTTAAGTAGATGGATCATCTGCAATGGGAAAAAGATCCACTTTGTTAAGTAGATGGATCATCTTCAATGGGAGAAGGCTCCACTTCTTTAAGTAGATAGACCATCTTCAATGGAAGAAGACTCCACTTCTTTAAGTAGATGGATAATCTTCAATGGAAGACCACTCCACTTCTTTAAATAGATGGACCATCTTCAATGGGAGAAGACTGCACTTCTTTAAGCAGATGGAGCATCTGCAATAAGAGAAGGCTCCATTTTGTTAAATAGATGGATCATCTGCAATGGTAGAAGGCTCCACTTCATTTAGATGGATCACCTTCGATGGGAGAAGACTCCGTTTCATTAAGTAGATGGATCATCTTCTAGGTGGAAAATATCGAGTAGAGATATTTGGGAAAGACTCCTCTTGAAGAAACCATTAAGAACATGGCTCTTCTTCTAGCTGTAAAACTGAGGAAAGACCGTTAAGCAGATGGATCCTCTCCACGATAATAAATATCGAGTCAACGAAGGGGCAGTTGGGACTCGAACCTAAGAGCATCATAAGGCTGGCATGCCATAATTCAGCCAACTCCGCCTACATTCTTTAAGGATACAACATATATTTTTTCGCTTTATAACATTAAATATTTGTATTTTATGGAACTTAGATTCTTCCCCTGAAAGTCTTCAAATCAGAGACACGAATGCGCACCTCGGTTACTTTTAAAACATCGAAATCTTCGTCATCTTTCACCTTAGGTTGTTTACTTCTGACCGACCTTTTCTGCACACAATGGGCTAAATGGCTAGGTTACAAGGATCCCATGTCCTTTAGCTTGCACAATGTACGTCAACGTGTGCGCGTGATGTCGAATCTGTTCTCTACCGTTGGCAGATTGACTGAAGTCTGACTAATAATTAAATTTAGCACATTAAAATCACAGAAGACAACACAAAAGGATTAAAAATACGCAACGGTACTTAAATGGCACTTAGAATTGTACACAAATCTTGATTGTACATATCGTTGAATGTGATATTGGCATCACTTGTACAAAAAGTTGAATCGGTAGAAGCTACGGGTAAAAAAATGTAACTCATCTACTTTATTCGGATCATTTCCTTATACAAAAACTGTTTATAGAGCAATAAACAGATGCAACAGAAATAAAAATCAAAGAGTTAAATAAATTTTTCATAACATTTAATATCGCTGTGATTTGTCCTAGCCCATGGGATCACTTTTCGTAGCGAAGAGAGAGTTCAAGAATCGACTCGGCGAAAAAGGGGTGCTTGAACTGGGAACGTCAGATTACGAATCTGGAGCGCGACTCACTGGAACAATCTCCGCTTCCATTTTAGGCTGGCAGAAATTATATTTTATATAGGCATCATAATAACATAACGGAAATTTAATTTTGAGTTCAGCAACATGCGAGAACCCCGACACTCTTCAATCAACTATCAATCTTTTACAGCGACTAACACTTACAGATGTAAACAACAAAGCACAAACCTACGAAAGAAATTCAAATTGATAATATTAAAGACACGAACGAAACTTAAATTATTGACAATTTATTGATTTAAAAGAAGTACATTTGTCGCGATAATGTAGCTCAAATTTAGCACGTGATAAACCAATCGAAAGTTTTAACTTTCACAGTTCAAGACCATTTCATTTATTTTGGCCACGATCACAAAAATCACTAAAACAGGTGTAGGATTCAACACCTACATTTGTTTCAATAGCTACAAATGGGGTTCTTTTTATGGTAAATAATGCCATCTTTGCTCGCGAAAGTCTTAAAACACACATCACACTGATAAAATTTTCCACCGCGGGAGTGTAACTTTAGCAAGTGATTTTTAAAAGATTTCTCAGTCAAGATCCTTTCACAATACGGGCATTTGCAATCTTCTTGGTTATGCATTACTGTGTCGACATCCACAGCAAAGTAATTCCACTGATAATGTACACGACCTGAAAGAAATCACGTTATTTTATTAATTTTAATATTAATCTTATTAGTCACTAAAGTATGTATGAAACAAAATGAAAAGAGTATTTACAAATTGTATTGTCTCTGGCAGAACCGAGGGTTGGTTTGGCCCACTTGATTGCACTGCAGGATTGTCATCCGAGATTTTAGACTGTTTTACCTCTGAGCGACACTCTTTTTGCAGACTGTGGGTTGGATTGGGTTGTTTTACCTCTGAGCGGCACTTTTTTGCACACCATGGGCTAAATGGTCAGGTCACATGGACCCCGAAGGCTCAGAGAAGGTTGGGGGGAGGGGACCCACTGGAACAGCTGTTGGGAGACAGATGGTAGCCTCCCGTCAAGGCCATCCAGCGTGTTCTTTAACGTGCACAGGGTATGGCTCTCCCGCATATGGAGCCACGGCTTAACGTCCCATCCGACGGACGGCGGCCTTTCAAAGCCCATCGGTGTCCCCTACTGACCGTGGCCAGGGCGGGGAATTTTGCGGAGATAAATCTCAACGCTGACCCAGCTGGGACTCGAACCTGGGAACTGCAGATTACGAGCCTAGCGTGCTACCGACTGAGCCACCCCCGCCCCGCACACTGTGGACTAAATGGCTAAGTCACAAAGACCCCGAGTGCTCAGGGAAGGTTGAAGGAACAGGGCCCACTGGTGATCTGTTAGGAGATGGAAGATTCCCGTCACGGCCAACCAGTGTGTTCTTTAACGTGCACAAGATATGGCTATTCCACACACTGAACCACGGCTTTACGTCCCATCCAACGGACGGCGTGTAATCTGATATTCCTAGGTTCTAGTTCCAACTGCGCATGCATTGATTTCCTAAAATATTCCTCGTAATTGGTCTGTCGGATGCTACGTTAAGATCCCGTTGCCGAAAAATCGTATCTTTTGAATATTAAAGAAACGCTGAATGGTCATGGAAAGATGCTTCGACCTGCCTTTTAACAGTTTAACGGGCTTTTGAGTTGTTTTCCCTCTGAGAGGTGGAGGTTTAGAGGGAATGGCCCAGGTAAGACTCGAATCTAGGAACTATAGATTATGAGCCTGGCGCGCTACCGACTGAATCAAACCCTGGTCCCAGTTCAATGGACCCTCTTCGCCTATTTATTCTACACGTTTTTGAACGTACTAGAGACGATTTGACCACGGCTATATGCAGTTTAAGTCGAATAGGCAAAATTTAAAAATAATTTCAAATAGAGGTACTTAGCGTGTATTTGTTAGTCAACATTTTTTTTTTATATTTACCTATTTCGTGTCAAGGAAATACTAACATCGCAACAAAAAACAACTAACACGGAAATAAAATCAAACCGAGATATGTTTTCAGAACATCTTTTATATTTCAACTTCATATGTTATGCAAATAGCTGTTACATAGCTAAAAAGATTTATGGCACAAGAGTCTACTTAGATTGATCTCTCTACATGTCTTCTTTTCAACACGAATTTCAGCCATTTCTTCAGTTTGGTTGGTTGGTTGTTTTACCTCTGAGCGGCACTTTTTTGCACAACCATGGGCTAAATGGCCAGGTAACGTGGACCCCGAAGGCTCAGAGAAGGTTGGGGAGGGGACCCACTGGAACAGCTGTTGGGAGACAGATGGTAGCCTCCCGTCAAGGCCATCCAGCGTGTTCTTTAACGTGCACAGGGTATGGCTCTCCCGCACACGGAGCCACGGCTTAACGTCCCATCCGATGGACGGCGGCCTTTCCAAGCCCATCTGTGTCCCCTACTGACAGTGGGCAGGGCGGGGAGTTTTGCGGAGATAAATCTCAACGCTGACCCAGCTGGGAACTACAGATTACAAGCCTGGCGCGCTACTTTTATTTCGAACCTGGGAACTACAGATTACGAGCCTGGCGCGCTACCGACTGAGCCCCCCCCCGCCCCCTTAATATTACCGTATTATTACTGAACAGAACTAGACATAGCTAACAAATTTAAGATAGTGGCCAAGTGACGGATTAATCAGTCCAAGTGATGGCTAAGAAAACATTCTTGCAAAAAAAAAGGTTGATCTGTCCCCGGATAATCAAAAGCTTATTGTAACACACAGCTCTTGATTATCCGGAGGTAGATCAATCGGCTTGTGAAATACCCAATCCATTTTTTTTTTTACCACGTTTCGGCTAGTTTTGTTTTAAACGTGATTTTGGGTTATTCATGATCCCTGTTAATCGAGAGTTCACTGTCTGTATCTAATATTTTTCATCGCCTCCATTCGTATTGTTAACATTCTCAAATTTACAAAAAAGATTGACCTTAAAAAGCACTGAATTTGCAATGTGGATCAACCAATATATCAAGATTTAAAATCGGAAAAAATTTCTTATACTGAGCTGTAAATTTACTTTTACATTAAAACTCTGGTAACGAACTATTTTTTAAAGCCATCTACTATTATATTTGGACAATAGAGTTTCAGCAGCTATTTCTCAGCTTCGCAACCGTACTTTGGCCAGGTTGGTATACAGTGGATGGAAAGCGTTCACGCAAGCAATTCGAACGAAATTAAAACAATGTAGCATTGAAAGAATCATTTGGAAATGTTAGCATAGTTCTATATCATTTATTATGTAATCCTTTCCTAATTCGCAGTTTACTTAAATTTCTGGGGCGGGGGTGGCTCAGTCGGTAGCGCGCCAGGTTCGTAATCTGTAGTTCCCAGGTTCGAGTCCCATCTGGGTCAGTGTTGAGATTTATCTCCGCTCAATTTCCCGCCCTGCCCACGGTCAGTAGGGGACACCGATGGACTTGGAAAGTCCGCCGTCCATCGGGTGGGACGTTAAGCCGTGGCTCCGTGGGCGGGAGAGCCATGCCCTGTGCACGTTAAAGAACACGCTGGATAGCCTTGACGGGAGGCTAACATCTGTCTCCCAACAGCTGTTCCAGTGGGTCCCCTCCCCCAACCTTCTTTGAGCCTTCGGGGTCCTTGTGACCTGGCCATTTAGCACGTGGTGTGCAAAAAAGTGCCGCTCAGAGGTAAAACAACCCAACTTAAATTTCTAAATACAGATAGAGTAAATTCTATTGAATGGAAATCGTAATTCAGACAAATATTAGAAAACTGAAGATGGTAACATTTCAGATGAAGGCCCTTAACAAGAATCAATTTATGCAAGCAAAATCTATTAAAAAATTGGATCATAAAAAATGTAACTATTACGTAGCACATGGAGTTTTCTAATTATTACCTTCCGAATCGATTTTTAAAAATTCAGGTATTACCCGAAAACGTTAAACCAGAAGAATACATATCGCCTCGAGCTAATAGGAGATGTTTTCAAACGAAAAACAGTCTCCTAGAACTTAAAAAATAGCATTTTTTTGGTATACTTGATATTTTTCAAGATAAATTAATTTTTTCTAGAGGGGGGTGAATCCCCCCGAATTTTCGGAAAGAAACCTCCAAACGTATGAATATTCAAATTATTAATGAATTACACTTTATGGCAATTAATAACTTTTCTTTTTTGCTTACATAGAAGAGTAATTTTAGATGACAATGAAGTGCAACTTGACATAACTTGCAAAAATTAAAAATCCGTACAATAGCATAAAAACAATACAATGAGATAATTCTTCGATATCACCAAATATTTTGATACGTAGTATAAAAACGTCTTTGAAGATGATCTATCTTCTTGTGATTAACCACAGAATGTTTATCTGTGAAGACATTGAAACATATATCACACTGAAAGCATTTTCCATTCACAGCATGCAAATTCAGCAAGTGTTGAGTTAGGCTTCTGCTGTGGTGAAATTTACGATTACAATACGGGCAGATGTCATCTGATCGATTGTGGCTAACCACTCTGGCATCTACCATGTAATAGTTTTCATCGTCATCCCACAGATCTGCACCTGTAATAATATTTTTTATTACTTTATAGTTCAGCTGTATATTTGGCTTTAATTGTTATGATACTTCAAATTAGTACAAGTTAATATCATGACTTAAATTAAAGTTCTACTTTAGACGAACGACAGTACTCTGAAGGTGGGTTACAAAATATATTTAGATATTATATATACAAACAATATATAAATGCTTTTTTTTCCGAAACTAGGTATGTGCTAGGTTTTTGAATGAATTGTAATGAAAATAATTACAGCTAGCGCTAGAATAAACCACTTTAGCCATAGTTTTAAGTGCTTTATCAAATAATGAACTGTACAATTTAGTGTTAAACGTTTAGTCTCATTGTGTCATAGTGTACTTTGTAATAAAACATTAGAAAAAAAGTTTTTTTAGATGCTGAATGACAAACGAATTATTTGCAAAAAAAAAAGAAATTTCGAAACGAATAAATCAGAATTAGAACTGTGACAGGAAGCAGAAAGGCAATTGATTCAAAATCAAAGCAACCATTCAAACTCTTACAAAGAATTTAAAATACAAGCTAATGTTTAGTAAGTACAGAGCGAAGAAAAATGATGGCATTATATTTCCAGAAAGTCGATGAGCCAACAAGAACGTTACAAATAAAATAATTATTTCTTTTGCCCATTTTTCACAATTTCATGTGCGATATTTTTGTACAGAGGCGATTCATGCTGTGTTTCTTTTTCACGTGACGAATCATGGAATGTCTGCTGGGGAACATCAGGAGACAGACATCACACTGGAACGATCTGCAGGACAGAGAGCGCTTCTTCGGAAAATGTCTTGTTCGATGATCTCCTCCTGAGGGACATCCGTGGAGACAGTGACGACATGCGTCATTTGAAGAATGATGGCCGATCCTCGTGATACCCATCAAGCAACCTTTCTGGTCATCAGAGAAATAAGAAGAACCTATAAAGACACTTGATTAGTTTTCAACTACAATGGTATTGTTGCGAATTACAAAATGGATTGGCACTGGACGTGAATATTAATAACTATATTTTAAAACCAATTACAATACAATGCAAATTGTTACAAAGAAAACATGGATGAAGTATCTTATAAACAAATTAACTACTATCATGCATAAGTCATCAACCTTCCTGCACAGAGTACACAACATCAGCTCTGTCTATTCTACTAAATACTACCTTTTCACTTTGTTTACCATGTCACTTGAACATCTTCAGACGTAAACAAATTCTCGTCCTGTGCTAGTTCACTAAACTTATCACACTAGCAAAACAAAACGACCGCCAGCGCACACATCACATAAAAGATACTTATTTTCACTTAACGCGCACCATCTCAGACCATCTGACCATCTGAACTGACTCAGACCATCTGAACCATCTGAACTGACTCAGACCATCTGAACGTCCTTTCAGATCTCACAACTTTTAACACACTGCATTGCTATATTTTTCATTCTTCCGAATCGTTCTAAGTTCCAAATCGTTGGCTAATTGAATCTCACGTGTAGAAGCACACACGAGAGCTCCAGTCACGTTAAGTCATGAAGTCACTGTTGCTCGTTCATCTGTCGTAACAGTATTTAATGTTTACTGAATTTAACTGCGAAGTTAAAACGTGATGCAGTAAGAGTTATGTAATAAATTGAAGTTTAGTTTCAATGTTCAAATGGAGTCCCTAAAGCATAAACGTATTTGTATGAGCTTTCAAAATTGATTGAAAATGAGAATGATCAGAATCCGTGAAGCTTCCAAATATCAATTGTAAAAGTATTGAAAATTACTTGTAAATGGGAAGATGAGAAATGGGAAGATTATTAAATGATGATATTCGGTAATGAGCTAAACTTTTCCATGACAACGTTTATTTCTTTGATAGCCTTACCATTATTATCTCTTTGAAGTATTAATAAAATCGAAAAACTGAAATCTTTTGGAAGCAAAAAAAGTTTAAAATCTTAACTACTACATAAAAGTTAGAGAAATACGTGGTTTACTTAAAAAAAATAGAAACACTATAAATCACTTGAAGCGAATTATCTTCTAATAAAACTGACTTTTCGCCTTGCAAAGTAAGATTGCAACTAATAGGTAGAGCATGGAGTTCTCTGATTTTACTTCCCAAAATGATTCTTAAAGATATGGATGTAATTAGAAAACATTACATTAACTAAAAGAATGCATATTGCATCTAGAGAATATGGGATGCTCATTTTCAAATAGAATGAAAGCTAATTTCTTAACGGTTGAAATTCGGCCTAATGGATGACTGGAAAAAAATACAGATAGTATTGTTGCAAATTAAAAAAAATGAATATGCACTGAGCGTGAGTTTCGAATAGTGTTGGGTTGTTTTACCTCTGAGCGGCACTTTTTTGCACACCATGGGCTAAATGGCCAGGTCACATGGACCCCGAAGGCTCAGAGAAGGTTGGGGAAGGGGACCCACTGGAACAGCTGTTGGGAGACAGATGGTAGCCTCCCGTCAAGGTCATCCAGCGTGTTAACGTGCACAGGGTATGGCTCTCCCGCACACGGGGCCACGGTTTAACGTTCCATCCGACAGACGGCGGTCTTTCCAAGCCCGTCGGTGTCCCCTATTGACCGTGAGCAGGGCGGGGAATTGTGCGGAGATAAATCTCAACGCTGACCCAGCTGGGACTCGAACCTGGGAACTACAGATTACGAGCCTGGCGCGCTACCGACTGAGCCACCCCCGCCCCTTCGAATAGTGTATTCTCAAACAAATTACAATGGTATGGATGAAATGACTTATAAACAAACTACTATTTTACATATATCAATAACACTTTTTCTACAGAGCATACAAGACCAATCTGTCTGTTCTACTAAATTATTACCTCTTCACTGTTTGTCGTATCTCTTGAATTCCTCCACTTCCGGCGTAAACAATCCATCGTCTTGTGATAGATCACTAAGTTTATCTTGCTAACATCACATAGTAATCAACCGCGCACACACCATAATAAAAATACTTCTTATGGTTTTCGCTTAACGCGCACTGACTCAAACTATCTGAATGTCCTCTTCAGATCTCACAACTTTAACACAACGCGTAAATACTCAGATGAACCTCTTCATCTTTCACAATACCACGCACTGCTGCATTACATTTTTCTCTTTTTTTTTTCTTCCGAACTGTTCTAAGTTCCAAATCGTTGGCTAATTGAATCTCACGTAGACACACGTGAACACACGAGGGCTCCAGTCACGTTAAATCATGAAGTCACTGTTGCTCGTTCATCTGTCGTAACAGTATTATTTTATTAGGGTCTATAAACTGCAAAATGAAATTTTTTTCTCTTAAAGAGAAAAAGTTTATTAACACAGTCAACAGATGGCGCCATGAACAATGTGAAAGGAATTCTTTTACCCAAAATCTGGCATCCACCAATACAAAAGAAAGTTCCAATAAAGTTGCAACTTCCTCAGATGACGACCCCAGTCAGGGGTCCAAAAATTAGTATGTCTACTCAACTCACAAGTGATTCTATTTGTTTTCAGTTCCAACGGATATTAATCTACCGATTCTTAGACAGTCATCAATACAAATACCGCTGTGCTGTCAACATAAACTTCTTCACCCTCCCACTCCACAACTAAAATCTCAAATTTCTAGCATAAGCATATCGTTTGCAATAATCGCTTAAAATTTTAGCATTTTCCATTTTTTTTTACACCCTAGAGGTCGCTATTAAAAAATTGAGAGATTCGGAAACTGTGAATCCTAATATTTCATTGATGCCTATCCAACCCAAAACGTTTTACCTCTCAAAACTCCCCGCCCTGCCCACGGTCAGTAGGGGACACCGATGGGCTTGGAAAGGCCGCCGTCCGTCGGATGGGACGTTACCCCGTAGCCCCGTGTGTGGGAGAGCCATACCCTGTGCACGTTAAAGAACACGCTGGATGGCCTTGACGGGAGGCTACCATCTGTCTCCCAACAGCTGTTCCAGTGGGTCCCCTCCCCCAACCTTCTCTGAGCCTTCGGGGTCCATGTGACCTGGCCATTTAGCACATGGTGTGCAAAAAAGTGCCGCTCAGAGGTAAAACAACCCAACCCTCTCAAAACAAATCAGTCGAATGTTTATATACAGACGATAAAGTGAAAACAATAGCTTGTTTTTGAAAACGACCTAAAAATGTGCATTTTGCTTAAAGCGCAAGACTGTTCACTATCAAACATAAAAATGCTTTTTTATTTAATTTCTGAAGCCAAAAAAAGTTAGATGTTGACGGATGGCCAGGGTTGGGTTGTTTTACATCTGAGCGGCACTTTTTTGCACACAATGGACTAAATGGCCAGGTCACATGGACCCCGAAGGCTAAGAGAAGGTTGGGGGGAGGGGACCCACTGGAACAGCTGTTGGGAGACAGATGATAGCCTCCCGTCAAGGCCATCCAGTGTGTTCTTTAACGTGCACAGGGTATGGCTCTCCCGCACACGGCCACGGCTTAACGTCCCATCCGACGGACGGCGGCCTTTCCAAGCCCATCGGTGTCCGCTACTGACCGTGGGCAGGGCGGGGAATTTTGCGGAGATAAATCTCAACGCTGACCCAGCTGGAACTCGAACCTGGGAACTACAGATTACGAGCCTAACGCGCTACCGACTGAGCCACCCCCGCCCCACGGATGGCCAGACGAGAAAGTAAAAACATTAACAGGTTGAAAAACAAGCTAAAAATAGCATGATAATAAAACTAGCAACAGTACTCAACTCTTCTAGACTCAAATTGAATTCTTCCTCATTTCAAGAGACAATGAACATAAAGAAAAATTACACTCCTTTGCCATGCTTGGGTTGTTTTACTCTGAGTGGCACCTTTTTGTACACAATGGGATAAATAGTCAGGTCACAAGGACCCCGAGGACTCAGAGAAGGTTAGGGGAAGGGGATCCATTGGACAGCTATGAGACAGATGGTAGCCTCCCATCAAGGCCATTCAGCATGTTCTTTGACGTGCACAGGGTGTCTCGCCCGCACAAGGATTGGGTTGCTTTACCTCTGAGCGGCACTTTTTGCACACCATGAGCTAAATGACCAGGTCACAAGGACCCCGAAGGCTCAGAGAAGGTTGGGGGAGGGGACCCACTGAAACGGCTGTTAGGAGACAGATGGTAGTCTCCCGTCAAGGCTATCCAGTGTGTTCTTTAATGTGCACAGTGTATGGCTCTCCCGCACACGGCGGCACGACTAAACGTCCCATCCGACGGACGACGGACTTTCCAAGCCCATCGGTGTCCCTTACTGACCGTGGGCGGGGAGTGTTGCGAAGATAAATCTCGATGCTGACCCAGCTAGGACTCGAACCTGAGAACTGCAGATTAGCGGAGACAAATCTCAATGCTGACCCAGCTGGGACTCGAACCTGGGAACTGCAGATTACGAGCCATCCCCCCCCCCCCCCACGCACACGGACTACGGTTTTACGTTCTGTCCGACGAACAGCTGCCTTTCCAAACCCATCAGTGTCCCCTACTGACCAAAGCCAGGGTAGGTATTTAGTGGAGATAAATCTCAGCGCTGGCAGAGACGGGATTCAAACTTGAGAACTGCAGATTGCGAGCCTGGAGCGCTACCGACTGAGCCACCCAACGCCCTGCTCTTTGCCATGGTCAGATATATCTTACATACGAAGAAATCTGTCTGACTCACCTGTTCATCTGTCTGATCTTCTTCCCTGCGTTCTGCTCCAGTGACTTGTTGACTCTGATGTTTTCTTATTAAGACCAGATTCTGTGCAGAGAACTTCACAAGATGTCCTTCACATTACTTTTTATTTCAGCGGTGATTCATTCGGATCTCACCTATTTGACTGCTATTTCACTGAGGTCTGTTAATCAAATTTCTTCCAGAAAGATGTTATTTCTTTATTTTGTCTGGTAAAGACAGCTGCTAAGTTTTCCAAACTTCGATTATACGGGCGGGGGTGGCTCAGTCGGTAGCACGCCAAGCTCGTAATCTGTAGTTCCCAGGTTCGAGTCCCAGCTGGGTCAGCGTTGAGATTTATCTCCGCAAAATTTCCCCGCCGTGCCCACGGTCAGTAGGGGACACCGATGGGCTTGGAAAGGCCGCCGTCCGTCGGATGGGACGATAAGCCGTGGCCCCGTGTGCGGGAGAGCCATACCCTGTGCACGTTAGAGAACAAGCTGGATGGCCTTGACGGGAGGTTACCATCTATCTCCCAACAGCTGTTCCAGTGGGTCCCCTCCCCCAACCTTCTCTGAGCCTTCGGGGGTCCTTGTGGTCTGGCCATTTAGTCCATGGTGTGCAAAAAAGTGCCGCTCAGAGGTAAAACAACCCAACCTTCGATTATACGTATTTAAGTTGAATAAACAGTTGTAATCGGTGTTGCCAACTAAAAACTTTGAAAGCCACACAGTTACTTAAAATTTGTAACAGAAATAGACTACTACTTTCCTTCGGCAAAAAGTTATTATGCAGTGCTGTGATTTAAAATGTTACTAATGTAACGGATAATGTATTCAGCTACCTTTCACAATCTTGAGAAATCTCTGTTGGGTTCGTGTGGTTATTTGTATCATATGTAGATAACCCTATGTATACCCAGCTGGGTCAGCGTTGAGATTTATCTCCGCAAAATTCCCCGCCCTGCCCACGGTCAGTAGGCAGATGGGCTTGGAAAGGCCGCCGTCCGTCGGATGGGACGATAAGCCGTGGCCCCGTGTGCGGGAGAGCCATACCCTGTGCACGTTAAAGAACACGCTGGATGGCCTTGACGGGAGGCTACCATCCGTCTCCCAACAGCTGTTCCAGTGGGTCCCCTCCCCCAACCTTCTCTGAGCCTTCGGAGTCCATGTGACCTGGCCATTTAGCCCATGGTGTGCAAAAAAGTGCCGCTCAGAGGTAAAACAACCCAACCCAACCCTATGTATACAATACAACCAAGCAGCGCCTGATTTACTATGTAAATTGTTAAAAACTTCATTTGTATTGTATCGGATTTAAAAATAGGGGTGGAGGTCTCAGTTGGTAGCGTGCCAGGCTCGTAATCTGCAGTTCCCAGGTTCGAGTCCCAGCTGGGTCAGCGTTGAGATTTATCTCCGCAAAACTCACCGCCCTGCCCACGGTCAGTAGAGGACACCGATGGGCTTGGAAAGGCAGCCGTCCGTCGGATGGGACGTTAAGCCTTGGGCCGTGTGCGGGAGAGTCATACCCTGTGCAGGTTAAAGGAACACGCTGGATGGCCTTGACGGGAGACTACCATCTGTCTCCCAACAGCTGTTCCAGTGGGTCCCCTCCTCCAACCTTCTCCGAGCCTTCGGGGTCCTCGTGACCTGGCCATTTAGCCCATTGTATGCACAAAAGTGCCCCTCAGAGGTAAAACAACCCAACAACCCTTTTTTCTATATATTTTTTTTAATCCTTGTTATAAATACGGCAACAGAACGTTTGATATTTGTGTAAAGTTGTGTTAATTTTAATGACAGCAACGAACCAAGTCATTTTACACGTTTGCAAGCTGTTTCCCAATTAAAAATAAATCCCTCCTCAAGCAGCTGCTTGCCACAGAGGTCTGACAGGAACCTGTCAGTTTAATACACCATAGTAGAAGGTCTGTGAGGATGGCGGGTCCTCAGCAGAAAAAAAAAAAGACACGAACATCCATGCCTCATCTGCGGCTCGAATCCTTAGATGAGCCACATGTCATATTAGCGATATCCGAAATTTTGCACCAACATTTTATTGCTTACATTTTTAAATTAGAAGAAAAAATGCTATTTTTGTGGAGACAAAAACTGTACCAAGTTTCTGCTGTTGCCATACGACGTTTTTACAACTGGATAACTATGTGCGAAAAGGTGAAGGGCACTAAACTTGCTCTTCACTTTAGTGCCTAACATTTAGTTGGGTTGTTTTACCTCTGAGCGGCACTTTTTTGCACACCATGGGCTAAATGATCAGGTCACAAGGACCCCGAAGGCTCAGAGAAGGTTGGGGGAGGGGACCCACTGGAACAGCTGTTGGGAGACAGATGGTAGCCTCCCGTCAAGGCCATCCAGTGTGTTCTTTAACGTGCACAGGGTATGGCTCACACGGAGCCACGGTTTAATGTCCTATCCGACGGACGGCGGTCTTTCCAAGCCCATCGGTGTCCCCTACTGACCGTGGGCAGGGCGGGGAATTTTGCGGAGATAAATCTCAACGCTGACCCAGCTAGGACTCGAACCTGGGAACTACAGATTACGAGCCTGGCGCGCTACCGACTGAGCCACCCCCGCCCCACTAGGTCACCTGCAATCTGTAAACGTAGTATTCTTTCTGCCCTCTTAATTATTTATGGTCAAAAGAATCGGACATTCGTAGCATTCATAAGAGTTATCAATGCGCAGGTTTCGTTCTTTGATTCAATGTTTACGCTGGAATTAAAATTTAGTTATACAGTAATCATAAAAAGAATTTTATCTGATATTAAAAATTCAGAATGCAAACTGCTATATGGAACGTGAACTCTGATTTGCTGGTAGGAAGCACAAAATAAAGGAATCACATTTCGTTAATTAACACACAATCTTTATATACATTCCCAGTTAACATCTCAACTACATACATTTCAGTAATAAAACTTTCCGTAGAGATTGCTTTGTCTAACTACAGCACCAGTTGATCTTTAAGTATCGTAGAAGAATAAATATAGTTTTTTTGCTTTGCTTTCAGATAGCGATCTGTATTGCATCAAACGGGAAAATTGGGAAGTCCTCAAAAAGCTTTCGGACTTAGTTCTCAAAAAGCTTTCGGACTTAGTTCTCAATGCCATGGATGTGTCGTTTGTGCTCCTTGATGTAATCCTTTCTGGAGTACTTCTTGAAGCAAATGTCGCACTGGAAGCGTTTTTTAGTGGGCGACATGTGCATGAGGACGTGGCGACGAAGATTGCTACGATGAAAGAAGCGTCTACGGCAGAAGTGACACACCAGGATCTTAGAAGGAACCAACTCGAACCCGAAATCTGGAAAAACACGATTTGAGTCAGAATTTCTCTCTTTGTAGGGATATCAGCTGAAAAGGAATATCAACAGAATACATTAAAATAAGTTTCCCGACCTAATATCAATTGACCATAATATAGTTTACGAATTCGAAATGCGATTTAATCAAAATATTTTGTGCATCTTCGGAACAACCTTCAGACTTCTTTATATGGAGTACGATTTTTGAAACGAATTTGTTAGAAACAGTTAAGTCCCAACATTTTGGGAGGTAGAAAACTTTCGTGCGTTATTGTGTAACATAGGGCCGAAATTTCGTTCAGAAATTCCGAAAAGATGGAATGAAACAGACTTATCAGCTATTTGATCGAAATGAAATGTTATTTACTTTCATAAAATAAAATTATGGTTTGAAATCAATCTCAATACATTACACCATTAATAATTGCTTTATTGGACATACGATTTACAAAAAAAATAACAACTGGAAATAAGTAGTAGTAGTATCGTTTATTTCCATTTATATTAAATTTTGATACAATATAAGTATTTACAAAAATTTTGGAAATATACAACTCCACCAGAGTTCATAGACTCGCACGCGGAGTATAAGGTTAAAATAAAAAACATATATAAACATTAGAAACAACATTTTAAGTATATTACCATATTAACATTTTCTGTCATGGTTACATCAACAACATAGTAACAGAATCAATAATAAACTATAAATACACCAATTTTTAATCAAAAATTTAACATCCTAAAGAGCAAACAAATAAAAAGAAAATTTTAGAATCAGAAATACAGGGGAAAAACCCTCCAACCTAAAGAAATTTTTCTATATCATCTATATTACAAATCCAATCTCTTAGTTTTCGAGAAAACGTAAAAGAATTTATTTCATCCTTTATAGTTTCAGGTAAACTGTTAAATATTTTAGGCGCCAAAAATATAGAATGTTTTTGGGTAATAGTTTTCTTCGGAAGTGGTACAATGACAGCATACAACATAAATTCCCATGGGCGGAGAGAGAGTGAAATAAAAACATCTTTACATGTGAATAAAAAGCTGACTTCGCAAATAGTTTTGTCAACATTTTAATACAGTGGACCCCCGATATAACGCGCATGTCGGGCGGGAAACAACACCCGCGTTATAAGGTGAACCGCGTTATACCGAGCTGCGCGGTGGCGACACAATAAATTTCACACTGTAAGCTTTTCTTTTACTCATCATGCATACAATAATTAAACACTATTCAAAATACATGCAGGAACTCAATACATACACAATTACTCAATACGCAGTAACAATAAAATGCGATACTCACTAACGCCGCACGGACATGTATAAACATGTTTGAACTTATCGGGAACATGCATTTCTTGTACAAGAATTCGGTGCTGTTTTTGCACTTGATTAACACTGATTATTCGTTTTTCGCACAAATCCATACGCTTTCAGATTTTTTTCATTACTTGCTGGAACTTTTCTTCGTCCAGAAGACTTCGATGCACAAGCACAGCTGTCGTCCTCTTTGCCTTTGCTTAAATCTTAAGAAATATTTCTGTAAATTAGAATCAGAAATGAATTAGACTCAAAGATGGAAATTAAAAGAGTAAGAGATTTTCTGCTTATTTTAAACGACCAAAAGTATAGTGGACTGATAGACCTTCGCGCAATTTGTGTAAATACCTTACTTTTGAGCGATACTTTTGAGCGAATTTGTGTAATACCTTACTTTTGAGGCGGCCCTTCGACTGCAAGAACACCCACGGATCCAGTTGGAACAAACAATTTTTGATTAGCTGTTAACAGTCGCATAGTTAATAAGTTAGCTCACTATTGGTAAAGAGATGCAATTTTTTTTCTATCTGGCAGAGATAGTTCATCTTCGAATCTAAGACATTCTTTACCGATGAAGTTGTCTCGGTTGGTACAGTCGCTCAAAAAAGTATCCGAACACTATAGTTGATAACAGAATTCAGAAAAAATATCTGGCAACGATATTTTTAGAAATTAGTTATCTGGCAACCTTCGTGTCACGTGATTACAGAATTCAGGAAAAATATCTGGAGCGTGTACAGCAACTGTACACGCTCCAGTTACCGTTCACAGCAAACTGGAGCGTGTGCAGTTACTGCACACGCTCCAGTTTGCTGTGAACGGTAACTGCACACGCTCAATATTTCCGTGAGTGAGCCCACACGATCTAGTATTAAAATAATATGACCACCTACAGTCGCTCAAAAAAGTATCCGAACACTATGCTTGATTACAGAATTCAGAAAAAAATATCTGGCAACGATTTTTTTTTTAGAAATCAGTGATCTGGCAACCTTCGTGTCACGTGATTACAGAATTCAGGAAAAATATCTGGAGCGTGTACAGCAACTGTACACGCTCAATATTTCCGTGAGTGAGCCCACACGATCTAGTATCAAAATAATATGACCACCTACAGTCGCTCAAAAAAGTATCCGAACACTATGATTGATTACAGAATTCAGAAAAAATATCTGGCAACGATTTTTTTAGAAATCAGTGATCTGGCAACTTTCGTGAAGGTTGCCAGATCACTAATTTCTAAAAAAAAATCGTTGCCAGATATTTTTTCTGAATTCTGTAATCAACCATAGTGTTCGGATACTTTTTTGAGCGACTGTACTGGATCAAAACTGTTGATATCGCAGTCTCGAACCATGAAATTTATTATTGGTGGAAAAAATGATCCAGTTTAATTTTGGCAGCAGGGAAAATTTCTGTGAAGTGCAGTGTTTCTCGTGATGTCGCATTTTTGAAGTTATCATTAATTTGTAGTACGACATCTTTGGTATCTGATCTCTCAATGCAAAGGAGTATTATCGTGGTTTTGCCCATCTTGTTGTCCACAGGGATTGCTGATTACGACAAGTCGCGTGTTTCAGCATTTTATAACATGGCGTTCTCTGGGTGTGAAAAAAAATGAATACTTTGTGTCGTGTACGTTTGAGTTTTTGGACTACAACATGGGTTGGGTTGTTTTACCTCTGAGCGGCAGTTTTTTGCACACCATGGGCTAAATGGCCAGGTCACATGGACCCCGAAGGCTCAGAGAAGGTTGGGGAAGGGGACCCACTGGAACAGCTGTTGGGAGACAGATGGTAGTCTCCCGTCAAGGCCATCCAGCGTGTTCTTTAGCGTGCACAAGGTATGGCTCTCCCGCACACGGGGCCACGGCTTAACGTCCCATCCGACGGACGGCGGCCTTTCCAAGCCCATCGGTGTCCCCTACTGACCGTGAGCAGGGCGGGGAATTTTGCGGAGATAAATCTCAACGCTGCTCCAGCTGGGACTCGAACCTGGGAACTACAGACTACGAGCCTGGCGCGCTACCGACTGAGTCACCCCCGCCCCAGGAGTACAACATGATCTGCAATTGGAGTTCGCGTCTTTCTCTCAAAATGAATATTAATTAGAATCTTAGTGATCTGCATCCTGTGGGATTGGTTACACTCCCAATGGAGTGAAAAAAAAAACGGTATGTTCGACGAAAATTACAATCTAACACTACTTCAGACTTACATAAGAAAACATTTTCCTTCGGTTTTCGTATTGGTGGGTTCCATGTTCTTAACTATGCACTTAAGCACTAATATAAATAATCTAATAATATATCCATGTAGCATGCTGATTTTTATATTTCTACAGTAAAATTAACTAAACTTCTATGTACTAAAACTAATAAAACAAATATCGTTCCTGGGTGCGATTAATGCCGGAGACGTTTAATCATTTCCTTCTTTATAGTCTTCTATATCTTCAATTCTCAAATGTCACGGAAGATTGCTGTCCAAACTTTACTAATATGTCTGGAGACCAAACACTGACGGCTTCTCCCGTGGAAAATGTTTTCTTCAAGTTTCCTTATAATTTCAGTTCTTTCTGTTATTGTCACTGCCATAAACACAACTGTCTGATTGTTTACAGATATAAATAGCAGCACACTGGCTCTGAAGATCCCGTTACACTTTATAATTATGTACTTATAGTTTAAATAATTTCTCCCTCGTTACAGGATTTGGGCACATTTCTGCAATTGTAGCCTTTCGTTCTGTGGTGTCTTCCAACGCTCACATAGAATAAAACGAAAAACAAAGCTGAATACTAGTTTTTATATACATACACCACAGTTTTACACATCATTTTACTATACCGATAATACTTAATTAATTACAAAGTGCTTTTCACTTCCTACAATAACATAATGCCCCTAGGGCTCAGATAAAGTTAGGGAAGGGGGCCCACTGGAACAGCTGTTGAGAGACAGATGGTAGCCTCCCGTCAAGGCCATTCAGCGTGTTCTTTAACGTGCACAGGGTACGGCTCTCCCGCACAAGGGGCCACGGGTTAACGTCCCATCCGACGGACGGACGGCGGCCTTTCTCAAGCCCATCGGTGTCCCCTACTGACCGTAGGCAGGGCTGGGAATTATTGCGGAGATAAATCTCAACGCTGACCCAGCTGGGACTCGAACCTGGGAACTACAGATTACGAGCCTGGCGCGCTATCGACTGAGCCACCCCCGCCTCTATTCATCGTGGTAAATCTCATCTTGGCTTAAGGGAAGGCGATTTCTGTTTAGTTTCAATAACGAACACTAACTTAAATTTACGAGAAACATATTTAATGAAAAATAATCTTGGAGACTAAATTATTCACATTACCTTAAAAGAACTTCAAAAACCAAAACTCTTACAGCTAAAACATTTATGAAACGCACCACCCCCCACCACCCTTTTTTAAATGCAAATTTTCTGACAGCAACTTATCTAATGGAAAGATAATTGAGAGTACCGTTTCCACGAGATCGTCACTCATTGGATGTCCGATTGCGGTCAGGGGTCATATCCATATTCTTCACTCTGGCGTCGGGGGTCATATCCATATTGCCCACTTTTACCTACGATGGGAACGATAGCAACGTCGATCTGGAGGCGACATGGGGATGGATCCTTGGTTGATATTCGTCGCTTGAAGCTCTTTCTCTTCGGACGCCTTTCACGTTGGAGAAATGAAAGGCGGCTGCATTATACGTTCAGTCAGCTTGTTTGGCAGATGGCGATCTGAAATCGTCGATTCTGTGTCACGGCTTCGAATTTCAAAGTCCTGAATTCATCTGATTGCTCACGGCAGGTCAAGCAGGAATGCCCTTGTTCTGATGCATCATTCTCGAAGTCGAATTGCGCAGTAATCCTTCTCAAATTGGCCTCATTCACTAGAGTTGAATCTTCACTAGAGTTGTCTCTATACTACGATGTGATCTCTACTCTACCCTCAATATGCTCGGGGCAAACCACAGCGAACTGTATCTATCCCACTCTTCTGCCTCCTGCTAGACTCGAATCTAACTGTTATCTGAAATCTTTCTGAAGTCCTTCTGTCCCTCTCTAGGCATCAACCCATGTTTCAACACCCAACCCCTGCTTTCTACGAATATGTGCTATGCGCAGGAACCATCTGTAGATGAACTTAAGAATCGTAAATTCTACCCAGGGGGTCCACCTCTACTCTAGACTTGACAACTGTTGACATCCCCGTCTGCGAGAACGAGATATGTCTTTGGTGATTTATCAACAGAAGTTTAGCTCTATTTCGTTGCCGTCTTTTTCGTGTGAAGTCGCATTTCTGCTGTCCGCATTTATTCTCACCACTCGACAATTCGGTGTCTGACCTTCCACTGCAAGGGAATAAATCGGGGTTCTGCTTGTTTTTTTTGTCCACGGGGTCGGAGTGTCGTGTTGTTTATAGGTTGGAGTTCACTAGATGTGAAAAATGATAACTTTGCGTCGTGTATGTTTGGACTTTCGGGATACGATACGACCTGCAGCTGTGGATTCTCCGTATCCTTTCCTCTTGAAGTGAAAATAATGTGGCACTCTCTTTGTCTGTTCCCTGTATATTGGTTAAAATCTCAATTAAATGAGGAAAAACAGCGTTATGCCTAATGCAAAGGGGCGGGAGTGGCTCAGTCGGTAGCGCGCCAGGCTCATAATCTGTAGTTCCCAGGTTCGAGTCCCAGCTGGATCAGCATTGAGACTTATCTCTACAAAATTCCCCGCCCTGCCCACGGTCAGTAGGGGACACCGATGGGCTTGGAAAGGTCACCGTCCGTCGGATAGGACGTTAAGCCGTGGCCCCGTGTGCAGGAGAGCCATACCCTGTGCACGTTAAAGAACACGCTGGATGGCCTTGAGGGAGGCTACCATCTGTCTCCCAACAGCTGTTCCAGTGGGTCCCCTCCCCCAACCTTCTCTGAGCCTTCGGGGTCCATATGACCTGGCCATTTAGCCCATGGTGTGCAAAAAAGTGCCGCTCAGAGGTAAAACAACCCAAAGCTTAACGAAAATCAGAGCACAACATTTACATATTTCCGAATTAAAGTTGTGTGTCCTTGAATGTGATATAATCAATTGGTTTCGGAGTACATTTCACAAAACACCAGCGTAAATTTGAAAATCTCTCTTTTCAAATTCATAATCTTATATTGACTGAAACTTTTTCTTGCTTATAAGTGTGCTTCAGCTATCCTAACCAAATATCACGGAAGCAAAACATCACGAAATCTTATGAATGCATTATATGAAGGGGTGCTCAGATATATGAGCTCGTATGAAGTGGCTCTTAGACTAATAATACTCATGAGCTCTTTCTCAGCAATTAATCACTTTATGTACGAAAGGAATCACCAAACTGACCATCTCCATCTCGTTAAACGCTGCCCTTTTTCCCTTTTGAAGTATCCATGCACAAGGACGCACCCAGGATTTAGTCTATTTTTTTTGGGGGGGGGGGTCTGAGATAAGACTTGGGTAGGGTGTCCATTTGGGTTGGGTTGTTTTACCTCTGAGCGGCACTTTTTTGCACACCATGGGCTAAATGGCCAGGTCACATGGACCCCGAAGGCTCAGAGAAGGTTGGGGGAGGGGACCCACTGGAACAGCTGTTGGGAGACAGATGGTAGCCTCACGTCAAGGCCATCCAGCGTGTTCTTTAACGTGCACAGGGTATGGCTCTCCCATACACGGGGCCACGGCTTAACGTCCCATCCGACGGACCGCGGCCTTATTCCAAGCCCATCGGTGTCCCCTACTGACCGTGGACAGGGCGGGAAATTATTGCGGAGATAAATATCAACGCTGACCCAGCTGGGACTCGAACCTGGGAACTACAGATTACGAGCCTGGCGCGCTACCGACTGAGCCAGCTCTGCCCCATTAGGGTGTCCAAATTACTAAAATATTTATCCCAACAGGAAAGGTTCAAATGATATTCTATATAGCATAAGATTTTACGGACGGCGGCCTCTCCAAACCCATCGGTGTCCTCTGACCGTCTGCAGGATGGAGAGTTTTACGGAGATAAATCAACACTGGCCCAGCTGGGACTCGAACCTGGGAACTGCAGATTATGAGCCTGGTGTGCGTGATTAGAGTCCCGGCGTGCTACTGACTAAGCCCCCCCCCCCCACTCCCCAGCTGTGCATTAATGAGTAATCGGGCGTATGTCATACCATAACACAACTGAGGATGTTAAAATATAAAATACACAAAAAAGTTTTCTTGTTAATAAATGCTAAGCTTCCGAAGATAAAGGCCAGATGACGTGACAATGAAAACAAACGCAGAAAAAAGAAATTTTAAACCAAGGTTACGTTTCGTCAAAGAAGTTTTATTACACCTGCAGTATTCATAATTATGAGATCAATTTTTCAGGGGTGGGATTATTCTTGACCCTCCCTGCAAACGCCCAAATCTGCTATTGTTTCTTCTGGTGCAAGAGTAAATGAACAAAAATGGCGTCTTCATTCAGTCTGTCTAGATGAAGTCTTTAAGCTGAGAGTGTAGAACATTCCGAAACTAGTCTCCACTCGAGTTCAATTTTTAGAAACTGACCTATTAAATTCACTTATAAAGTCCGAGTGTGCGGAACTCGATTTTTGGAAGTGGTCCAAATTTCATTCAAGCAATCCAATAAAGCGCTTTTTCTGATCCCAACAGGAGGTTTAAACTTCAAAAACTAAAATTCCAGACCGCAATATCAAGTAACATTTGTACGTGAACGAACACGAACCACTTTCGAATTTTTTACCCTCATTTAAGACCAGAAATGGACAACTGGCGGTCCACCGCCTCATTGCCAAGATAAAAAAATTTACGCTGAATATCCTTAATTCGTTTGTTTCTTCGAATTATAACCATATCATATACTAGAAAACACCTATGCTTGCATGTCATTACGATATAACATCAAGAAATTTTGTGTCTGTGCTGCCTTTGAAATATTTATGAAACCTGGCTCGCCGGCTTAAAAATTTCGGGAAAATGGCTGCTAGGTAACTTGGGTTGTTTTATTGCTGAGCGCATTTTTTTTTACATACAATGGGCTAAATGACCAGGCTATAAGGACACCAAGGGCTCAGAAAAGGTTAGGGGTGGGGACCCATTGGACAACTGTTCAGACAGATGGTAGCCTCCCTTCCTGCGTGTAAAGGCCATCCAGCGTGTTCGTTAACGTGCACAGGGTATGGCTCTCCCACGCAAGGGGCCACTACTTAACGTCCCATCCGACGGACGGCGGCCTTTCCAATCCCATGGTGTCCCCTACTGACCGTGTGCTGGGTGGGGAGTTTTGGGGAGATAATTCTCAACGCTGACACAGCTGGGACTCGAACCTGGGAACTACAGATTACGAGCCTGGCGCGCTACCGACTGAGCCACCCCCGCCCCATAAAAGCATTCCGAATTTTAGCGAAGAAAATAAAAAGTATTCAGAAACTGAATTACATGCTGGTGATGAATTCCCTCTTCCCACCAAACCCCCCCCCTCACCGACGAGAATTTCAACCCCCGCACAGTCAGTATCAAAATCTGAACAAAATAGCAAGCCTGATATGCTTCCAGCTTCTTCCCCTTTACCATATGAGGTTCATGCCCCCAAAAAGAGGTGTGATTAAACAAAAAAGATTAAATAAACCATTTCATAACAAAAAGCTGAATAGTGTTGATTTGGCATGCTTTCCCTCAAGTCCCATTTTTTAAGTCGATACACAAAGCGGGAGACAGCAGAATCAATAACCGCCATTTTATTTCCAACGGTTACGGCAGTCATGATCAATATAGGCAGACAGATAAATGTTTACTATGGACGGATCATCCTGCCACAAACGAGCCACCGACAACCCCAACCGAACAACACAAAAGCGAGATTAAGGAGTTTGAAGAGCACGCTGTCATCATCCACCATTTTGTTGATACAAGTGCACCCGATTCTACAGATGAGATCTCTCAACAAAAAACTGCGGTACCACAAAAACTACCGGAAGATTACAGTAAAATAACACACGAAGTCTTACATACTAGAATAAAATATTATTTCCTACCTGTGATTAAAAGAGATCCACATTATTTTCCTAAAGATGACTGTAAAGGCTATCTTTCAATACTTCTGATGTCCCCTGTTGTCTGCACTTCTTGTCTTCTGTTTCGTCATTCTATCTATTGCTCCTGTATTTGTTTACTTCGCTTCGAAAGCTTCTTTGACTAAGAAGAGAAGAGTTAGCTGGCGACTGCCATAGCTTCGGAATCGTTCTTGCGCCACGTGGGCGCGATGGCATGCGTGCCACTAAAAGGCACGCAAGGCTTTGTTATTGCGAAATTTCGTGCAGGGCACGAGCAGGCAGCAGCATGTACAGGGGATGGCATGCTAATAGTGTTGAAGAAGCTAAAAAAATGGGGGAGGATATATGGTTGATAAAAAAATGGACACAATGGGCTAAATGGCCACGTCACAAGGACCCTGAGGGCTCAGAAAAGGTTGAGGAAGGGACCCACTGGACAACTATTAGGAGGCATATGGTAACTTCCCGTAAAGGCTATTCAGCGTGTTCAATAATATACCGGGTATGGCTCTCCCACACCAGGAGCCACGGCTTAACGTTCCACGCGAAGGACGGTGGTCTTTCCAAGCCCATCAAGCCTCCTAAGTGGGTTCGAATCCTACTCAGGACGAAACCAAATTTTTTTCCGTAAATTATTCCAAGTGTTTCTTGTCAACAAGACATTTCCTGTGCTACCTTATTACTGAACAGATAGCCGTCCCATGGCCGAGTGGTTAGCGCGCTTGGCTACTGATCTGAGGGACCTGGGTTCGAGCCCCGGGTAAGGCATGGTTGTATGTGTCGTTTTTCTGCTGAGGTCCTGCCATCCTCTCAGACCTTCTACTTTAGCATATAAACTGACAGGCTCCTGTCAGACTTCTGTGGCAAGCAGCTGCTTGAGGGGGTATTCATATTTAAAAGATGTTTCAGCTTTATGAAGAGTTGCTCGGTTTTAAGGGAATGTGTTCCAATTTATTGCGGGGTGTTCCAATTTAAGGAAAGGTATTCCACTTTTAAAGGGTGGTATTCCAACTTTAAGGGAAGCATTCGAGCTTTAAGAGGATGTAGCCCCAGTTTCATTGGGAAGCATTCCAATTTTAAAGACGGGGGGGGGGGGGGGGGGTTTGAAGGCGTCTGTCACAAGAGGTATTTCAATTTTAAAGGGAGGTGTTCCATACCCATTTTAGATGATTCCATTTTAAGGAGTGGTGATGGTGACGTATACAGAACATATTAATTAAATGGGAAGGGCGGGGAAGAAAGAATTTGATATGATTGAGTCTGAGTTGGGTTGTTTTACCTCTGAGCGGCACTTTTTTGCATACCATGCACCACGAAGGCTCAGAGTAGGTTGGGGGAGGGGATCCACTGGAACAGCTGTTGGGAGGCAGATGGTACTCTCCGGTCAAGGCCATCCAGCGTGTTCTTTAACGTGCACAGGGTATGGCTCTCCCGCAGACGGAGCCACGGGTTAACGTCCCATCTGACGGACGGCGGCCTTTACAAGCCCATTGGTGTCCCCTACTGACCGTGGGCAGGGCGGGGAATTTTGCGGAGATAAATCTCAACGCTGACCTAGCTGGGACTCTAACATGGTGAGAGTTGGTACAGATTACGAGCCTGGTGAGTCTAATAGAGTATTGCATGCTTGACTGTCGGATTTTTGGGAACTACTTAGGAAATTTAGGTTATTCAGACCCACAAGGGGTAGGAATGGACTAGTTCAAAGGGGAAAGAGTAATTCCTTCTACCCAGGGCCATATTATACAACAGATACTGCATTTACAGCATAAAAAACTAGGGCCTAAGAAGAAATTTTTGGCCATTATTTTTTTCTTTATATCACAAAAGATGGCCCTCCCATGATCGAGTGGTTAGCACGCTTAGCTACTAATCTAAGGGACCTGGGTTCGAGCCCCGGGTAAGGCATGGATGTGTGCGTCGTTTTTCTGCTGAGGTCCTGCCATCCTCTCAAACCTACTATGGCATATAAACTGACAAGCTCCTGTCAGACCTCTGTGGCAAGCAGCTGCTTGAGGGGGTATTTATTTATTTTTATCACAAAAACTGCACAAAGATCTCTTTTTCAATACATATTGATTAAATCATCTGTTATTGTCTCTTGACCGTCCCGTGGTCGAGTGGTTAGCGCGCTTGGTTACTGATCTACGGGACCTGGGTTCGAGCCCCGGGTAAGGCATGGGTGTATGTGTCGTTTTTCTGCTGAGGTCCTGCCATCCTCTCAGATCTCCTACTGTGGCATATAAACTGACAGGCTCCTGTCAGACCTCTGTGGCAAGCAGCTGCTTGAGGGGGTATTTATTTATTTTTTTATTTATATTGTCTCTTACACACCGTTTTGCTATCCGAAAAACATTATTCAAGATAATTTTGATTACCCATTTACATATTGAAATCGATACACCGATAAAAATGCATCCGCCAAAGGGCCCACGAAAGGGGGTAGAGTATTTAAAGGGTCTTAGGGCCCACAAGAACCGTAATTCGACCCTGCCCCCCACCCCTGCCTGCTCCACAGGGTTGTGTTCTAAGTTTCTAAGGAGAGATTTTAAGGGGTGGTATTTAAACCTTAAGAAGTGGAATTTCAATTTTGAGAAAGTCTTTCACATTTTAAGGTAACACGAGAGATTAAAATAATTAAATAGACAACACTGCATGCAATTAGGTGATCGTTAGGGGAGGGGTGAAAACAGTCAGTGGGTGTGAATTCTACTAGGATTTAGCATAGATCTTGCGTTTCTATGCAAGATCTATGCATTCGTTCTAGTGCTAGTTCTAGTTCTTTTAATGCACTCGTTCTCCTACATTCTACATCATTTATGGGGCGGGGGTGGCTCAGTCGGTAGCGCGCCAGGCTCGTAATCTGTAGTTCCTAGGTTCGAGTCCCAGCTGGATCAGCGTTGAGATTTATCTCCGCAAAAATTCCCCACCCTGCCCACGGTCGGTAGGGGACACCGATGGGCTTGGAAAGGACGCCGTCCGTCAGATGGGACGTTAAGCCGTGGCCCAGTGTGCGGGAGAGGGCCATACCTTGTGCACGTTAAAGAACACGCTGGATGACCTTGACGGGAGGCTACCATCTGTCTCCCAACAGCTGTTCCAGTGGGTCCCCTCCCTCAACCTTCTCTGAGCCTTCGGGGTCCATGTGACCTGGCCATTTAGCCCATGGTGTGCAAAAAAAGTGCCGCTCAGAGGTAAAACAACCCAACAACTACATCATTTATAGCAAGTGGATTTGCCCTCTATGACAGTGGTTCTCAACCTTTTATGCTTCACGAACCCCCTGGAAGTGCGTATGTAACTGACGTACCCCTTGTATAGATAGATAAAACTATAGTTATAGTATATCAGTTGGAATAAAATAACACACTGACTTTGTTACTAGAACTAGCGACTTTTGAGCTCTCACGGCGTACCCCAAAAAATTTTATCGCGTACTCCACGTTGAGAACTCCTACTCTATGAGATTTCTCATGTGAATGTTTGGGACGATATTCTGTGTACAGTCATTTCTCTCCTACTGTATTATTATTCGCCTTTGAGTAATTGGTCTAACTTACCAGTTACTATAACTGATATTTTCCTTAACATATTCGACCTCCAGAGTAAGTCTCTTCAATTTAAACACTAAATTCTGGAATTAATTCTTCTATTGAATAAATTTAAACTACGAGCAATAAAAATGGTAGAAAATAACGAACAATTGATATCAGAATGAAATGTGAGTAAAACATTTATTTCGTTTAAAAACATATATATATATGGCATTATTGACGCTAGCTTTGTCAATTACATCAAATAAATTCCAAATGAAAATATTACAACACAGCATGATAAAAATTTTAGCAAACACGGGATCAAAAGGTAAAAGATTACTATTTCAAGCAACACAGAGAAAAAACAACAATTGAATCGGTTAAAAAATAAATGCTACAATCTCTAAATTCAGGCTAAAAAATCAATAAATATTTGCGGAAATTTTTTTTCGCCGACATACGGGACTCGAACCCGCATCTCTCTAGAAACATGCCAGAGTATTCTCCCAGTTGTAAAGACGAGCAGGCATTAGTTCAACTCTGGCATGTTTCTGGAGATGTGCGGGTTCGAGTCCCGTATGTCGGCGAAAATTTTTTCCGCAAAATATTTATTGATTTATGAACGGCAAAAGGGCAGCAGGTAACGCTGAGATTAACATTTATGTTCAGGCTAAAAGCTACTGGATTAGTAAAAAGCAAATGAATTTGTATAAAATATGTTTACATATTAAAAGACCTTGAATATATACATCTAAGAATACCGACTTAAATACCTTGAATATATATTTATTTAAGAAGTGACAGATTAGAAATTGTCTGGACGAGGTGGCCTCCGGGAACCATGATCAAAAGGGGCCCCATAACGGATTCAATGAAGGGTAACCCGAATATTCATGATCATGTGGGGGCGGGGTGACTCAGTCGGTAGCGCGCCAGGCTCGTAATCTGTAGTTCCCAGGTTCGAGTCCCAACTGTGTCAGCGTTGAGATTTATCTCCGCAAAATTTACCCGCCCTGCCCACGGTCAGTAGGGGACAGCGATGGGCTTGGAAAGGTCGCCGTCCATCGGATGGGCCGTTAAGCCGTGGCCCGGTGTGCGGGAGAGCCATACACTGTGCACGTTAAAGAAAACGCTGGATGGCCTTGACGGGAGGCTACCATCTGTCTCCCAACAGCTGTTCTAGTGGGTCCCCTCCCACAACCTTCTCTGAGCCTTCGGGGTCCATGTGACCTGGCCATTTAGCCCATGGTGTGCAAAAAAGTGCCGCTCAGAGGTAAAACAACCCAACTCATGATCATGTGAAATCTCTTTTTTAAGCTTCTGGAAGCAACGGTCGATTTATTTTTAATGTGGTTTAAGTAATTAAGCATCTTTATGAAACTATTTTTTAACTGAATTTTTTTATTCCTTCTTATCTGGCGGAAGGGGGGGGGATTATAACTGGAGCCCAGACATTTTAATCTATCTTTACATCTAAGACTAATAAAAATAAATATTTAAAACCAATGAGTTAAAAGTATAAAAAATTTACATTACAGGTACTGAACAGAAAAATAAAACATCTCCATGTTATGTCAATGGAGAACCAAATTGGTAGCTCCATTTCGTTACGAAAAAAATGTTACTCAAATTAAAGGTCTCATTCAACTCTGTCTAAATCTCAATTTTCAATAATATTCGCTCAGTATTTAAAGGTTGTTTTGGGTTTTTTACCTCTGAGTGGCACTTTTTTGCACACCATGGGCTAAATGGCCAGGTACATGGACCCCGAAGGCTCAGAGAAGGTTGGGGGAGGGGACCCACTGGAACAGCTGTTGGGAGACAGATGGTAGCCTCCCGTCAAGACTATCCAGCGTGTTCTTTAACGTGCACAGGGTATGGCTCTCCTGCACACGGGACCACGGCTTAACGTCCCATCCGACGGACGGCGGCCTTTCCAAGCCCATTGGTGTCCCCTACTGACTGTGGGCAGGGCGAAGAATTTTGCGGAGATAAATCTCGACGCTGACCCAGCTGGGACTCGAACCTGGGAACTACAGATTACGAGCCTGGCGCGGTTCCGACTGAGCCACCCCCGCCCACCAGTATTTAAATAGTTATGGAAGCTGAAGGATTTAACAACAGCAATGCCAGGCCTAAAATTTATACAAAATTCACAATATTGAAATATTATTTACAAACTTCTAAACTATACATTTAAGTTATGAAATTATTTGAAATAATAACCATTATTTAAATTTTAATTAATTTCTGATATAAAGTCATGTAATGCATTCCTGTTATTAAATATTAAACCTTCCATAATTCTAAAATATTCAACGAAACTTATTTAAAATCGAGTTTTAGATAGACTTGAATGAGATATTTTATTTATCCTCAATAACAATTTAATATAAAAAGCTTAAAAATTACCGATTTTTTCCATTGACAAAATATGGCAATGTTTCCATTTTTTACGTCCAGTATCAGTACATATTTTATGAATATAGTTTAAAAGGAAGCAAAACCAAATAACATGAATACAAATCTACATCTATCAACAAACATTCAGACAAACTCAAATTCTAACATTAATTTTTCACAATTAAAACTTTTTAATCGTAAAAGATGAGCTCTACTTTCAATCACGTTGATGACGATTCCTTTTGTCAAATTGATTATGTCGAAGTTTACAATGATCGAGCCTGGTTTCACCGGCGTGTTTCTCTCATTTGGGAGTTTTTTGCAGTTTATAGCTCCATCCAGTACCGTGGACGACTCTTTTGTGCAAAGCAACATAGCTGCGACGGCTAAACGACGTATTGCAAACATCACAGGCGAAGGTGGCGGGGATGGCAGTATGGTTTACTCTTATGTGGCTCTTCAGCGCCATCTTGTCGCTACAAGTCTTCCAGCAAAATGGGCACACTCGGTCATTCACACTTCTTCTCGTTTCTTTTGCAAGTGTAACTTTCTTTCTCGGGAAACCACCTGTGGAGAAGAACAGTGATTAATGAGAGCGGAAAGACATACACCACATTTGTGCAACGTAAACGATTTTACAGTTTATAAATGTCGCTCTCTAGATGAAATATCACTTATCCGGAATTATCGCTGTAAATTATCTCGTAGTGCAAAGACGATTTTGTTTTGAAGTTTTGTTGAAGATCTGTTTGACGTCCTGTTGAAATCCATAGGCAGCAAAACTTTGGGCATATGCAAAGAGACAACAAATCCTTGATCCTGTCGCTCAAATAAAGGTTAATGAACTGGATACAAAAACTTGTAGCGAGAAGTACCGATTGTAAATCTAAATAGATATTTTAGGGTAGTTCAATGAGACGGATTTGATTCCAGTATCGTGTTTTAAAGAGATCGGTGCGTTATTGTATTCAAGAGATAATCGCCATAACTCGCAAAGGAAGACTTTATTAAAAAAATCTTTCTATAGTATGGCCATGTTCACTTCAGACTGATGGCACACTTGTATTTCGTTGGCCACTAAGACATTCATCATTGTGAACATTTGGCTTGACGGATTAAATTGGCTTACGATTATTAAATTAGGTGTAATAAGCAAACCTTTTTCTGATTGTTTCAAGATTGAGCTTAAAAATCAGTAAAATATCCCTGTTTAAAAATATTTAATGAAACATTCTAGCCTCAGTTCCAGGAGAAGTAAATTACCTCTTCAAATTTACGTAAAAATATGCTAATAAAAACCTTAACGCTAGATTTTATTTGGCTTTAGGTGAAGCATTAAGTTCTAAGTTCTGCGAATAAAATTCTCCATGCATCCAGATTCGATTTAACAAAAAGCTCATAAAGATTCATGGAATGATTTTGTTCGATAGAATCAGAGATTCGGTTAGAGTGTTTTTAGTTTTAGGTAGCATTGTAAGGTTTAAACTTCAGTTATTTATTGCGGTGAAATATTTAGAATAAATAAATAATTGTCACATGTTGATGAGTTAAAAACAATTGTGCTATTAAATCCGTAAGAGAGATGTATAAGCCTAACGTCACGATGAAATTTTGATAGACTTGTGAGATGGGACTGTAATAAGATTTTTCGAAATTATTCATTCGTGTGATTCGAGATAAAACTTCTAATAGAAACAGGGCATTCCATAAAGTCCTTAAACTGTCACTGTATTTTTTCGCTTTCTGTTCGGTAAGTGATTGAAGAAAATGAACTTAGTAGTTTCACTTTTTTTATGTCTATAATAAATAAAAAATAAATACCCCCTCAAGCAGCTGCTTGCCACAGAGGTCTGACAGGAGCCTGTCAGTTTATATGCCACAGTAGAAGATCTGAGAGGATGGCAGGACCTCAGCAGAAAAACGACACATACATCCATGCCTTACCCGGGGCTCGAACCCAGGTCCCTTAGGTCAGTAGCCAAGCGCGCTAACCACTTGGCCCATAAGAAAAACTAGACAAAATTATTAGGGATGTGACCGATTCACTGCAGTGATGAAGGGCAGGATAACAACCGAAAAACTGGTACATGAAAAAAATTAAAAAACGTATACACATATGACCATAAGGGTTATAAAAGAAAGTTATTTATTTAATGAAACATTTTAGTGGAACATTAGGAAAGTAACAAATTATTTACTTTTCTCACATTAAAATCTTTTTAGAGAAACTAGGCTTGGCTACTTGTTCTACGGGACCTGGGTTCGAGCCCCGGATAAGGCATGGACGTTTGTGTCGTTTTTCTGCTGAGGTCCTGCCAACCTCACAGACCTACTACTATGGCATATAAACTGATAGGCTCCTGTCAGACCTCTAAGGCAAGCAGCTGCTTGAGGGGGTATTTATTTATTTTTAGCTTACACTAAGAGCTAGATTAACAGCAAAACGAATTATAAGAGAAAATAAACAAGGAAAGTTTTTCGTTTATCCATGTTAAAATAAATACCTCCTCAAGCAGCTGCTTGCCACAGAGGTCTGACAGGAGCCTGTCAGTTTATATGCCATAGTAGCAGATCTGTGAGGATGGCAGGACCTCAGCAGAAAAACGACACACACATCCATGCCTTACCCGGGGTTCAAACCCGGTCCCTTAGATCAATAGCCAAGCATGCTAACCACTCGGACTGTGAAGAAAATATGCCTACTCTGTTGGTCTTGTAAAATCAACATTTATTACTTTATTCGATACAGCTAAAAAGACTCTCATAGTTAAAGTTACATAAATATTTTACAAAATAAATACTCAGGAAAGAAAGAAAGATTAAAGTTCACTTAGAAATCAACAAACATAACTTAAAATTAAAATGAGCATCAAGCTCGCTTTCTATAATTCGTCATCTGTTGACTCATGGATCAACTACCTACAGGCATTATATAGATGGCGTCCGTGTTGTTCACAAAGGAGACAAGCAGCAGAAGTCAAAAATGAATGTCGTGAACCAATTTCTTATGCACAGTGATGGAACTCTTTCTAGTAAACGACCTCTGGCACAACTCGCAGAGAAAGCGCTTCGGGTTAGGAGTGTGAAGCTCTTCAATGTGCCGCTTCAGGGAAGTCTTATTAAAAATCTTGTTACAGAAAGGACAAATTGGCGTTCTCATTCTTGAAGCAAGTGGACTGGACTCTTCGCTTCTGAAAGGCGGGATGACGAGATCACAAAAGGCATCCGTTTCCCCTTGGCAGCTGTCTTCCTCGTGATCAGGATAGGATCGACCTATGAGAATTGGAGCAGCTTTTATATTCTGTGCCCGAAAAACAACATTTCGAGACGAAAACAACAAGAAAAAAAAAAATTAAATCAAAATATATTAAGTCTAAACCAGCTGACAGTTTACACTTTAACATCTTGCTGTGTAGACAATACAAAACTCCCTCAATAATTTTTATTAGTATGATCAAATACAGAAAAATGTGAGAGAAGGGTGCTAACGGTAAACAATGCCATGACGGTTTTTAAAACGGTCTATCCAACCATTGGACGCTCTGAAGTCTTCTATTCCCATTCTTCCTGCTAAGCGAGTAGCCTGTTCTTTAATTAATTTTCCATCAACTGGCATATTTAAATTCTTGGCTTCTCTAAACCAATTCACGAGCACTTTCTCAAGTTCACAAAACTTCCCGACTCTCACACGCTTCCTTTTCGACGATCCAAACATTTCGTAATTTTGCATAATTTTTTCCCTGTTTGAAACGATGGAGTTAATTGTCGATGGCTGCATGTTTAATTGCCTAGCTATGTCTACTCTTTTCATGTGAGGATTCTTGTCGATTTCTTCAAGAATTTTAATTTTTTCTTCACAGGATAACTGCATCGGCCTTCTTTTGACGACTGAGGTGAACTGGCCATAATCGAGGAAGCCTGTAAAAATATATATGAAATATATAAACCTTAAATCGGTAATTCAAACGCTTGTGCTTTAAAAAAACGTGCAAATTACGACACGCTGGTTTCCGAAAGTTAAGAAACAATAAAGTCTTTCTTTTCAATATAATTACGGAAATTTTGTTAATACATTTAATTGTTTAAGCTTTTATCAATTAATTAATCAGAAAGTCATCTGATACAAGATAACGGAACAGACGCCTATTTAAGGAGTTTTTTTTTAGGGGGGGGGTGGATTCTCTCCAATGTATACGTTTAAAATGTTTTGTATTTTTATGCTTTGAGATATTTTAGTAGCATCAAAGAATGGATGCAAAATACACTAGTGGTTTTTATTTACTTACTGATTTCTTTTTTTAATATTTATCTATTGATTTCTTATTGTTTAAACGTTGAAAAAAATCAATTCCCCCCAAATAAACATTTATTAATAAAAATACATATAATTTTATTTTAATGGTAATAAATAAATGATATACTTCCGAAAACAAAAGAAAACGCAAGAAAAAAAAATCAAGATTACATTTCGCTAAGGAAAGAACGATATTGATTTTGGTCACACCCGATTTTATTCGACGTAAATTAATTTTTTGATCATTTTTTAGAATTTTTTTCAGAGTAAGAGGCAGTTGACCTCTCCTTCCCCCCCGACGCAGATATCACTGGACGCATTTTTAAAGTGGCGTGAAGTGTTTCAACGGCGATGAGAAGAGTTCTTCTCCGAAAAGTAGATTCTCCTCTATATGATGATCTTCACTACTATAGATTTGGGTTGTTTTACCTCTGAGCGGCACTTTTTTGCACACAATGGGCTAAACAATAAGGTCACAAGGACCTGGTGTACTCTTTAACGAAGCACAGCGTATGACTGTCTCGCACCCAGGGCCACTGCTTAACGAAGCACAGCGTATGACTGTCTCGCACCCAGGGCCACGGCTTAACGAAGCACAGCGTATGACTGTCTCGCACCCAGGGCCACGGCTTAACGAAGCACAGCGTATGACTGTCTCGCACCCAGGGCCCCGGCTTAACGAAGCACAGCGTATGACTGTCTCGCACCCAGGGCCACGGCTTAACGAAGCACAGGCTATGACTGTCTCGCACCCAGGGCCACGGCTTAACGAAGCACAGCGTATGACTGTCTCGCACCCAGAGCCACGGCTTAACGTCCCATCCGACGGACTGCGGCCTTTCTAAACTCATCGGTGTCTTCTACTGACCGAGGGTAGGGAGGGAAGTTTTGCGGAGATAAATCTCAACACAGGCCTAGGCGGGACTGGAACCTGGGAACTGCAGATTACGAGCCTGGCGCGCTGCCGATTGAGCCCCTCTAGCCCCTCACGACTATAGATATAAACGCCATTGTAATTTTTCTGCCAGACACACTAATCATCTCTTTGGATCAAAAATGAATTAAAAAACGTACAAGACATTTAGAAGTTTTATTAAAAATATTCCAACTAATACACACTCAAAATCAAGAATTGTCCCAACAGAAGTAGGTGGAAACAATTATTTGTGTGAGGTTCATAGTTTTTTTTTTCCGTTAAATCTGTTTGAAGCGCTTATTACATCTCAATCACTCTCCTTGCAATAGAATTATGAGAGCAAATTAAAAAAAGAGAATAACAACAGAGGAGTTTAATACAGTGGAATCTAAATTTCATCGTTTCGCGAGTAATGTTAACATTAGGGATCCTATTTATGAATCCTATTTCCCCGTTTCAAAATAATCCTAAAATCATTTTAAAATTTTACATTTTAATTTATCGCGACACATTTTACAAATCAATTTTTATGTTCCGACGATTTTTCAAGTCAATAAAATATCAGTAATACTGACCAATAAATCCAAATTCTGCTTTTCATTTTGTAAGGCACAGGGAATATTTAAACATTCTTTAGTAGAGTCTTCCTTCACTTTGCAAAAATAAGTCCATTACCATCTAATATTTCACACAACATAAGAATTTTTGGTAAAGTAAATAACACAGAGAAGCAAAATAAATAAATGTTTCCGATTATATCATTTAAAATACATATTCTGGTTAATTAATAGTCATCGAATCACAGAATGCAGTTTGAATCGGAAATCGCAACTGGGGAGTCCGAAAGCAGTGACGTCACAATATGGAGGGCACAATTCCGTGCACTTTTAACTTGTGTTCAATAACGTAGCTTTTCCTGCATAAGGTTTTGTTGCATATGTCACAACTGAACCGCTTTGGAGCGTGGAGTTCTTCAATGTGTCTTTTTAAATTCCATTTCACGCTGTACACTTTCTTGCAGAACGGACAGACGAATAGTTTCATGTCACCAAGGAGACGGTCTAACGCGAATGGAAACTGACTCTCATCCACTTCAAAGAGACCTGAAAGAATAAAATGAAAATGAAGATGGATTTTAGGTGATCTTCTATCTGTACGAGAAATGAAACAGAGGAAGGAGTTCTGTTTGTCTGGAAATAAAACAACAACTAGCTACAATTCGCAAAAATTTGGGACAAAAACAATTTCTCTTTCGGCAGAGTTGTCCATTGATCAATTCTCCGTTCGCAATGGATAGCCGAGGCGATGTCGGCGAGATTCCACAGATTCGGAAAGTATTTGAAGTCGTAATTTACGCTCCATTACAGATATGGACTTGATTTCTTAAACCGAATTAGGATCACACAAGGGAAATGGTGTATGAAATTTTGGAGCATTTGGTATCTAGAAATTACAAGGGTCCAAAATCTATCGGAGTAGTATTTAAACTAGTCCACCTGCTGGGGTCAGCACACCGTACAAGGAACAGATGTATACTTTATGGCTGTTCCCCCCCCCCCCATCCCATCCGAATAAGGTATTTATTATGACAATGATTGTACTATGGGATTCGATGTGGTAGTCTATTGTGCATCAAGTAATCGTTTACGCAGTTCAGTAAAGATGACCAGTTAGTTATTAAAGCTTTCAATTCTATCTGCACTTTCTAGTAATGAAGCTCGTAGAATGTTGAAGTCAGAGTCGTTACTATCTGGGTTACTGACTCACTCGGTAATGCGCCAGATTCATAATCTGAAGTTTCCATGTTCGAGTCCCAATTGTGTCAGAGTTAAGATTAATCTCCGCTAAACCCTTTCTCCCCCATCCCCTACCCTGCTCTCGGTCAGTAAGGGGCACCGAAGGTCTTGGAAGGGTAGCAGTCCGTCGAATGGGACCTTAAGTGCGGGAGAATCATGCCCTGTGTGCGTTAAAGAAGAAGCTGGACAACCTTGTATCTCCGCAAAATTCCCCGTCCTGCCCACGGTCAGTAGGGAACACCGATGGACTTGGAAAGGCCGCCATCCGTCGGATGGGACGTTAAGCCGTGGCCCCCGTGTGCGGGAGAGGCATACCCTGTGTACGTTAAAGAACACGCTGGATGGCCTTGACGGGAGGCTACCATCTGTCTCCCAACAGTTGTTCCAGTGGGTCCCCTCCCGCAACCTTCTCTGAGCCTTCGGGGTTCATGTGACCTGGCCATTTAGCCCATGGTGTGCAAAAAAGTGCACACAATGGAATGCACTCAGAGGTAAAACAACCCAACCCTGGACAACCTTGACTGGAGACTACCATCTGCCTCCTAACAGATGTCCAGTGGATCCCCCCCCCCTTTCTCTGAGCCCTTGGTTTTTTTGTAACCTTCTCATTTAGCCCATTGTGGGGAAAAAAGTTGCATTCAGAGGTAAAAAAAAACCCCAACAATCCTTTACTTCTTAACTACAAAATAAGTTAGAGTAAAATTGGAACACATTCTGCAAACACTCCTAGTATCCAAAAAACTGATGGTTATTTAAAAAAGGAATAAGCCTCTCAGATGACTATAAACAAGAAAGGTGATTTTTTTTTATTATTCTCAGGCTCAGAGAAGATTGAGGGGAAGGTCCCACTAGACAGGAGACAGACGAAACTTCTTGTCAAGGCAGCTTGTTCTTCAAAGTGCATAGGATATGGCTCTCCCGCTCATGAGACCACGGCTTAACGTCTCATCTGTCGGACGACGGCATTTGCAAGACCATCAACGCCCCACTTTTCACTGAAGGAAAACTGGAAAACATTCAGTCAGAATATTCAATCACATTCAGTCAGATTGTACATTCCTATACTTAGGTGAAATGATATAAGAAACAGACAAGTCAATGATTGTTAAGGGCCATTGCGAATATTAGAAAACAAAATGTTCATAATGGGCACCTGCGAATTCGTACCACATTGATATGCGCCGTTGCCACACTTTGTTCACCGCTGTCAATGCTGCTTTGCTGATCACCGGCTTTCTCGGAGCCACTAGGGGGGGGGGGGGGCTCAGTCGGTAGCGCGCCAGGCTAGTAATCTGTAGTTACCAGGTTCGAGTCCCAGCTGGGTCGGCGTTGAGATTTATCTCCGCAAAATTCCCCGCCCTGCCCACGGTCAGTAGGGGACACCGATGGGCTTGGAAAGGCCGCCGTCCGTCGGATGGGACGTTAAGCCGTGGCCCCCATGTGCGGGAGAGGCATACTCTGTGCACGTTAAAGAACACGCTGGATGGTCTTGACGGGAGGCTACCATCTGTCTCCCAACAGCTGTTCCAGTAGGTCTCCTCCCCCAACCTTCTCTGAGCCTTCGGGGTCCTTATAACCTAGCCATTTAGCCCATGGTGGGCAAAAAAGAGCCGCTCAGAGGTAAAACAACCCAACCCAACTCGGAGTCACTAGGGGTCAATTTCCTAATCACGTGATGATAATTTCGAGAAATCGTGGATTCTACGCAGCATCGATTTATTCGGGATAAAAAAAATTTTTAATGACCAATGTTTCTCTCAGACAGGTGGATTTACGCCATTGGGCGATCACCACAGTCGTCATCATCGTCAACATATGGCCCCCTGTTGGTAATTCAGATTTTTCCGATTTATTAATCGCAACTTCTGCGCTAATTTGCACTTGTGCTTCGAATGAATTGCATACGCTGTACTTCAATTGTTCTAACAAACTCCTCGATTTCGTAATATGCCTTTTCCCTATGTCGTGAATAATCTAACCATGCAGGTGAACTGAGTGATATGAAAGTAGCTGACGAGAACTTAGCATTACCGATTTTCATTTTCAGATCGTTTCAAAAATAAAAATGTTTTCACTTCTTCGTCTGTCCTCCATTAGATAGTCAATTATTTTTTTTTGTTTTTAGAAACAAATTAAAAATTTATTTCCGTTATTATGTTAAGCCGTGGTCCGTTGTGATGATTTTAATGAAATTTATTATTGGGTTGGATAAATATTATTGATATATTAGGATTTCCAATTTTCGTCTCTCCAAAATAGTTTCAATAGCGCCCTCTAACGGGGGAAAATTGTAAAATGTTAACGATTATTACAAACGATCTTTTTAGAAACTCGAAATTTTGATGATCGAGTATGATTGACCAAGAGCAAGCCCGGGTCTAGAAAAAAAAAATAAAGGAAAGAGGAAGGATTAGGAACAAAAAATTCAATCCAGCTGGGGGAAAAAGTAAAAAAAAGGGGGGGGGAGGGGGAAGAGACTGAATTTTTATTGCTGCATAACATTTCCCCCTCCGTTTTAGAGATCTAAAAAAAATTAATGAAAAATATATATAACAGTTTAATAATTTATGTCTCTGTTACCCTTTTACTAGTATTCTCAAGGGGGAGGTAAATGCGCGCCCTCTGCTGCCAATGTAAACCTCTTCACTGGGGTGGGGACAGTGAGGAGGCTTACTTTGCCAGCAAATATTTCTCCCCTTACTCCTGGGGAGGAGGGGTGGGAGGAGGGGTGGTTAAGAGATAAATGAAAAATTCTTTTTGTGAATATGAATATGATTATATGAAATATTACTACTTGCATTTTTTTCAATCACCCATTAATACAAATTTCCATTGTTAGAGGGCAAAAAATTAAAAAAAAAAATCTTTATTTTCTTCGAAAACGAGCATTTTATATTTGGTATTCTAGTTTATAAATTAGTGGCATTAAGTGGGTTTCTTCGGTACTGAAGTATTAGGGAGGGTTCGAATTATAATAACAAATGAAAAAGATGAAGAGATGCTTCAGACGTCAGTGAGGTATCCGAAGGGCGGCCAGAGCTCCCGTTGAGAGCTCACTGATGCAGCAGAGGTATCGGGGTGGGTCAATTGGGTTGCGATGTTTTACCTCTGAGAGGCACTTTTTTTTTGCACAGAATGGGCTAAATGGCCAGGTCACAAGGACCCCAAAGGCTCAGAGAAGGTTGGGGGGAGGGGACCCACTGGAACAGCTATTGGAAGACAGATGGTAGCATCCCGTCAAGGCCATCCAGCGTGTTCTTTAACGTGCACAGGGTATGGCTCTCCCACACACGGGGCCACGGCTTAACGTCCCATGCGACGGACGGCGGCATTTCCAAGCCCATCGGTGTCCCCTACTGACCGTGGGCAGGGCGGGGAATTTTGCGGAGATAAATCTCAACGCTGACCCAGCTGGAACTCGAACCTGGGAACTTGGGAACTACAGATTACGAGCCTGGCGCGCTACCGACTGAGCCACCCCGCCTCGTTGTGTAAGTGGGTATCCTCTGTGTGACCCCATGTTGAGGCTAAAGAATTAGCTCCCTACCGGTAATGAGACGGAGTTTAGAACTGCGAATCCTTGTCAAATCCTTGTGGGGGGGGGGGGGGTAGGGGGCACTGCATTGCATTCTGGGCTATCAATTGCGAAAGAAGTAGTTATCAATATACAAATCTGACAGCAATAACCATACAATTCAAAATTCATATATAAATATTTATGATTATGTAATATGCGTATACAAGTATGTGTAACATGTGAAACATCCAGAAGAAAAAATGTTTGGCTAAGCTAATGCGAGACGTGCAATAATGAATTGAGGCATAAAATAGAACCTAACTATTAAAAGGGGAGCAATAAAATTTGGGAAACACTTAAATACAAAGACTCGTAACAGGAGACACACAATTTTCTTGTTCAAAAATATTTCCTTTGCTGTACTAATTCAAAAATATAGAATTGGTTACTTGGTTTAATACTTTTCCTTTTCGCTACAAACCATGAATATTTAAATCCAGAAATTAATTCAACGTTCTACGTAGGCTCATTTTTCGTTTTATACATATAATTTTATAGGTCAACTAAAGGATTATCGAAAGCGAAATACACAATAACCACTAACGCTTTATATAGTATTATTGTCTGTACATTGCAGTGTCTTGTGCTCGAATACTTGTTATTAACAGTCTAATCTCCTCATAAAAGATGCGAAACTTGGCAGTTCTTATCCAACTAAAATAAATATTTTAGTTGGATAAGAACTAATATATATCCAAATAAAATTTCATTAGGCAATCCACTTGCCAAGATGGGTTGAGTTGATTTACTTCTGAAAAGTAATCCACCAATGGGTTGAGTTGGGTTGTTTTTTACCTCTGAGCGGTACTTTTTTGCACACAATGGGCAAAATGGCCAAGTCACGTGGACCCCGAAGACTCAGAGAAAGTTGGGGGAGGGGACCCACTGGAACAGCTGTTGGGAGACAGATGGTAGTCTCCCGTCAAGGTCATCCAGCTTGTTCTTTAACGTGCACAGGGTATGGCTCTCCCGCACACGGAGCCACAGTTTAACGTCCCAACGACGGACGGCGGCATTTCCAATGCCCATCGGTGTCCCCTACTGACCGTGGGCTAAACGGTTAAGTTAAAGGTCCTCCATGTTCAGTGGGGTGAGAAAGAGGTTGGGTCGTTTTACACAATGGACTAATTGGTCAGGTCACAAGGACCCCAAAAGGCTCAGAATTGTGTAAAGGAATGGAACCCACTGCAGAGCTATCAAAATACAGATGAAAGGCTCCCATTAAAGTCATCCAGCGTGTTCTTTAAGGTGAACAGGATATGGCTCCCCTGTACATGGAGCAATGGCTTAACGTCACATCCGAGCTTTCGAAGTCCATCGGTATCTACTGACCGAGGACAGGGTGGTGGTGGTGGGGAGGGGGGTAGCAGAGATAAATGTCAACGCTGGCACAGGTGGCAATCAAACCTGGGAAGTACAGATTACCACCTTTCTTTTAGTACAATTCACTCGCTTTACAATAGTAACCGATTCTGGTTTATTAACATATAATGTTTCTAAAATTTATTGTTATACTAATGTCAAAAGCTGTATAATTACGAATAAAATATTAATTGTATTTAAAATACTACTAGGCTTTAACAGCAAGAGAACTGGCCATTTTATTTGCCACCGATGGGCTTGGAAAGGCGTCGTACATCCGTCGGATGGTACGTTAAGCCGTGGCCCTGCGTGAGAGCTATATCCTGTCAATGTTAAAGAACACACTGGATGGCATCGACGAGAGGCTGTCATCTGTCTCCTAACAGTTATCCAGTGGGTCCCCTCCCGAAACCTTCTCTGAACCCTAGGGGTCCTTGTGACCTGTCCATTAGCCCATTCATGTGCAAAAAAGTGCCGCTCAGAGGTAAAACAACCCAACCCATTAAGTGGTCGGTCACTGGGATGGTAATCATTTTTATAAATGTAGAATTTCGCGATATTCAATGTATGCAGCTAACAAGAATAAAACACTAACACTCCTATAAACAAGAGACATTTTTAATTAATTAGAAACACGTATGTACATTTATCTGTGAGTAAAAAAGTCAGCCATATGCTGACTTCAGAGCTTATGATTGCCAACTCACCATAACTAACGCCTATAATTTTCCTCAGCCATTAAATTAGTGTAGTTTTTAAGTATCGTTAAAGCTGGGTAAAAGTTGGGGTAGGGATTCCATGTACTTTCAACTTGTGCTCGATTACGTAGCTTTTCCTGCACAATATCTTGTTACAAATGTCACAGCTGTAACGCTTCGGAGCGTGCAGTTCTTCAATGTGTCGCTTTAGAGTCCATTTGACGCTGTAAACCTTCTTGCAGTACGGGCACACAGGATCTTTCATATCGCCGAGGATGCGGTCTATTGCAGATGAAAAATGAAGCTCTTCCAGCCCAAAGAGATCTGGAAAAGAAATGCACGCTGTAATAATAAGCGATGGTCTGATATTTGCATATGTCTTAGAACCAGTGCCGTAATTATTTCGCGCCCTATTATAAACCAGTAGATATTTTTGCGCCTTATTCACAAACTGAATTTCTGACCAATAAGGTATTATTTAGTTTCACGACCTGCTTAGAAACAAACTGACGGGAAAGAAACCCGAATGAGAATCAATGACTTCAAAATATCTTCTAGTTGGGGTTTAGTAATCAGAAATTAACACTCGCTATGCTCTAACATGTATTGAGACATTGCTATGTAATATGAATGCCACATTCAAAATTTTGTAACTTTGAAAATAAACTTTTAACGGAAAAATCTCCCTAAAGATCTCAATCAAAAATGTTCAAATCTCCATTTCCAACAATATTCGTAATATTTAAATAATTATGAGAGCTGAACTATTTAACAGTAGAGTAGCTAGTAGGGCCGGATCTAGTGGGGGGGGGGGGGGGTCATGTCACCCATTTCAGAATGGTTGTATAGTTATGGTTAGGTTATTTTACCTCTGAGCGGTACTTTTTTGCACACCTTGGGCTAAATGGTCAGGTCACAAGGACCCCTAAGGCTCAGAGAAGGTTGGGGGAGGGGACCCACTGGAACAGCTGTTGGGAGACAGATGGTAGCCTCTCGTCAAGGCTATCCAGCGTGTTCTTTAACGTGCACAGGTTATGGCTCTCCCGCACACTGAGCCACGGCTTTACGTTCCATCCGACGGAAGGCGGCCTTTCCAAGCCCATCGGTGTCCCCTACTGACCGTGGACAAGGCTGGGAGTTTTGTGGATATAAGAAGTCTCAACGCTGGCCCAGCTGAGACTCGAACCTGGGAACTGCAGATTACGAGCCTGGCGCGCTACCGACTGAGTCACCCCGCCCCTTGAAATGATGTGAACCCTACTTTTCACCAGAGGCATTTCTTTAGTACAACAATTCAGAAATTATGGAGCTCTGAAATTAGTTTTCTTTCAAGCGACATGGAAATATTTCTGGTAGCAAATAGCTGTTTACTTAGGATATGTCGGCGAATCCCTAATTCTGACATGCTGCCCTTGGCTAATATATATTTCGGAAGTGTCCTATCACATTATAAGTTCACTCTAGGCTTAAGTAAATAATACGTATACTATATATATAGTTACCATATTTTAACACTTATCATCATTACTATAGACAGTAATTATTGTTATTAAACGTATATGTGCAAAAAGGAAAAGACAACACTCAAATATCTGTTTATACCGCAGTTCTGAGGGATTCATTAACAAGGAGAAAAATATTGCTTCTCTTCTTAAAATATCCTCCAGTAAAATACGGCAAGCAACGCGGATTTGCCAAAGAAGTGCCATTTTACTGAATATCGATAGCAGCACTTCTTTTATTGGAGGATCATCACTATCGAACAAGATTTACTCAGTTTATTCTAAATTAGTCAGATTTTGATGTATTTATAATTTTCGAAGCACGGCTGGGTTGTTTTACCTCTGAGAGACACCTTGTTGCACACAATGGTGAACGGGTTGGGTTGTTTTACCTCTGAGCGGCACTTTTTTGCACACCATGGGCTAAATGGCCAAGTCACATGGACCCCGAAGGCTCAGAGAAGGTTGGGGGAGTGGACCCACTGGAACAGCTGTTGGGAGACAGATGGTAGCCTCCCGTCAAGGCCATCCAGCGTGTTCTTTAACGTGCACAGGGTATGTCTCTCCCGCACACGGGGCCACTGCTTAACGTCCCATCCGACGGACGGCGGCCTTTCCAAGCCCATCGGTGTCCCCTACTGACCGTGGGCAGGGCGGGGAAAGGGAGACAGATGGTAGCCTCCCAGCAAGGCCATCCAGCGTGTTCAAGATTCATGCTATCTCCAAGATTCAATCCCAAGTACCATTGCTATGCATGCTAACCACTCTTGATGAATATTAATTACAATTTATATATAAAAACAAAAAAAATTACTGCTTATCATTTACTTCCTTATTTTTCTGCAACAATGACGGAGGTAAAACTTGAGTCTCTTTTTTTTGGTTAGCAAGATTATTCCTCCTACATAAGAATACTTTTTTTCACTTTCATTTTTAACATGCTATTATAATTTTTCTGTTTACTTAATTCGTACGTTTCATAAAGTTACTGATTCTTGTCGCTATCAACTAGTCGTGAAATCGCAACTTTTAGCGAATCCACTGGCGGATTTGGAAATAGATATCGAAACTCTCTTTACCAGTGGTGTTGTGTGAGTGGCTTGGGTTATGTTGTTTTATCTCTGAGCGGCACTTTTTTTGCACATCATGGGCGAAGATGGCCAGGTCACAAGGACCCCGAAGGCTCAGAGAAGGTTGGGGGAGGAGACCCACTGGAACAACTGTTGGGAGACAGATGGTAGCCTCCCTTCAAGGCCATCCAGCGTGTTCTTTAACGTGCACAGGGTATGGCTCTCCCGCACACGGGGCCACGGCTTAACGTCCCATCCGACGGACGGCGGCCTTTCCAAGCCCATCGGTGTCCCCTACTGACCGTGGGCAAGGCGGGGAGTTTTGCGGTCCTTGAGTGGCAACTGGTGAGCCTGTACAGTTGACGGCTCGACAGTTCGGGGCGGGGGTGGCTCAGTCGGTAGCGCGTCAAGCTCATAATCTGCAGTTCTCAGGTTCGAGTCGTAACTGGGCCAGCGTTGATATTTATCTCCACAAAACTCTCCATCCTGTCCTTGGTAAGGGATATCGATGGCCTTGGAAAGCCGCCGTTCGTCGGATGGGACGTAAAGCCGTGGCTCCGTGTTCGGGAGAGCAATACCCTCTGCCCGTTAAAGAACACGCTGGATGGCCTTGACTGGAGGCTACCATCTGTTTCCTAACAGCTGTCCAGTGGGTCCCCTTCCTTCCAACCTTCTCCGAGCCCTTGGGACTTGGCCATTTAGCCCATTGTGTGCAAAAAAAGTACCGTCCAGAGGTAAAACAACCAACCTTGAAAATTCTCATAGCCCATATGTTGCTCGATAGTGAGAGGTAGACAAATCGTTGACCCATGATCTAGGAGAAGTATCGAAGCGTCAACTGCGCAGTCTCATAGTCTCCCAGGTGCCATTTGAAGCCATGTCATTGGCTCTATGTCACAGAATAAATGATGCACTTCCGAAAATTGATAGGCGAGGTTCTGATGGAAAAACTGCTCCGAAATATCGCTCGAAACACAAGAAAATTTAACTTTACATTTTCAAACCGTAAACCATGTTCATTAATAATACACGCAGAAATAATACATAGAGGAAACATTAAGAGAAAATACACTCAAAAAAGTTAACGTCTTTTATTCTTTTCAAATACAAATATTTCATATGATGACAAATAGCAAAAATACAATTTAGAAGGGAACAACCCTGACATGAACACGTTCACTACCTTCGAAACTGACATGCAAAGGTAAAAAAAAACTTGTCAGACAGAAACAAGATAACATGAAAACATGAGTTACTAACAACCCATGGGCGTCGGCAGTAATGTTTTCGGGGAGGGGGATAGATAAATATGGTTTCATAGTTCATTTTTTCATATTTCATTATAAAAAATTATTAAAGTGGCTTATTTAACCATCTATAGAGTTCACATTTTGCACTGTACATTCTGATGCTACTCTTAATCTTCTGGGGGGCGGGGGGGGGGGTGGCTGTCGGTAGCGCGCCAGGCTCGTAATCTGTAGTTCCCAGGTTTGAGTCCCAGCTGGGTCAGCGTTGAGATTTATCTCCGCAAAATTCCCCGCCCTGCCCAAGGTCAGTAGAGTACATCGATGGGCTTGAAAAGGACGCCGTCCGTCGGATGGGACGTTAAGCCGTGGCCCCGTGTGCGGGAGAGCCATACCCTGTGTACGTCAAAGAACACGCTGGATGTCCTTGACGGGAGGCATCTGTCTCCCAACAGATGTTCCGTCTCCCCCAATCTTCTCTGAGCCTTCGGGATCCATGTGGCCTGGCCATTTAGCCCATGGTGTGCAAAAAAGTGCCGCCGAGAGGTAAAACAACCTAATCCAACTTAATCTTCTGCCAAAAGTCCAGCTTCCTACACCCCCTTATGAAGAGTTTTGGCGAACCTAGACATATTTTATTATAAATGTAAAACACCCAAGAAGCTCCCTAAAGAGTTGAGGACTGACATATTTTCAGGCGTAGAATCCTGCTTTTCATTGGCGTTTTTCATTGGTTAAGCGTCGTAAGCCACGATCAGACAAAAAATCTCTTTGAGGGAGACTTGCCGCTTCATTGTTTACGAGAAATAGAGTAAGGAATGCTCAAGAAACAAACCGAAGAGAAATTATTGAAAACATCTGTGAAAATGTTTCTATATCAATAAATAAAAGTAAATGATATGCATCTGAAAACAAAATGAAATGTACAAATTCAAGATTGCATTTCTTTAAGAACATTAATTATTGGTTGGGTTGTTTTACCTCTTAGCGGCACTTTTTCGCACACCATGGGTTAAATGGTCAGGTCACATGGACCCCGAAGGTTCAGAGAACGTTGGGGGAGGGGACCCACTGGGACAGCTGTTAGGATACAGATGGTAGTCTCCCGTCAAGGTCATCCACCGTGTTCTTTAATGTGCATAGTGTACGTGCTCTCCCGCACCCGGACCACGACTTAACGTCCCATCCGACGGATGGCAACCTTTCCAAGTCCATCGGTATCCCTACTGACTGTGGGCAGGGCGGGGAGTTTTGCGGAGATGTCTCAACGCTGACCCAGCTGGGACTCGAACCTGGGAACTGTAGATTACGAGCCTAGCGCGCTACCGATTGAGCCACCCCCGTTCCTTAATTGCTGGTATAGCTATATTATTCAACATAAATTAAATTTTGCGATCATATTTTCTAAGGGGTTTGGGCAACTGACACTCCCATCGCCCATGTTAACATTAATAACCATTAGAGCATTTATTCTTTAATCTGCACCTTACTCAATAACATCAACAGGAACAGATTTGGCGGTGAACAGTTTTAGAAAAACATTCAAGATACAAAATATTAACTGTTTTAAATATAAAAATCGAATTTATTCCATTTGTGTGTAAAATTAAATTTATTCCATCTCTAGCAGATGATGTCAGTTTACATAACAATTCATTTGCATTTGTACTACTAACAAAAGAAAAATCCGTAACATCAGGGATAGACTGCGTGCACTCGAAATGTGTGCTGCGTCAAGTTTGCTTTCTTGGGAAATGTCTTCTGGCATAGTTCGCACTGGAAGCCACCGAAGTTGATGCCATGCACATCCTTGATATGCCGCTTCAGATGCCACTTGCTGGAGAATACCCGGTTGCAATAGACACAGGTCTGCTTCGCTAAGACATTCCTCGATCCAATTGGCAGTCCAGCGTGATTCATCAGCTGATCCAAATAATCTGGAAATGAACTTTCTTATTAGATTTTCCTTAAAACTGCCTTTAAAAAAAAAAATAGAAATACTGCTTTTATTTCGGTTTAACACTCAAAACCCTAAGTTTTAACTTCAAGGGATATTTAATGTAAGAAAAAAAAACGCAAGTGTAAAAGCAAACTGTCTCAGCCGAGCATTTTTCATGGCGGTTTTTTTTTTGCGTGTTCTTTCTTTATGGAGGTTCTGTCTGTAACGGAACCAGGACCATCCTTGGAATAAATGGAATAGGATCCAGACCGTTTTTGAAATCAAAACCGCTACACAAAACTAAGCAACGCAAAAATGACCTGAAATAAATCAAAGCGTGATTTGTTTTCTACTGAAACTCATTACCTTAAATTTAGACCAATAGTGTGTTCGAAAAGTAACTGTGTAGTTGCAGTTATGTAGTAATGTACAACACGGTAGAGCGATAACGCAGAATTGGCAGATCGAATGAAAGACAAAATTCCACTTGCTAGTTCTGTATATAGTACTATACGAGTCAGTTACAGGTAACGTTACACCTAAAACAACATCTTTCTGATGTGTGGTGTATTTTAACTGCACAGTGACTTTTTGAACGTCCTGTACTTTGGACGTAAGAATGCAGAGAAAAAATATATCTATCCCAATTTCTTAGCTTCGTATTATCTCATAGATGAAAATCAACAAGGGAAGGCGACAATTTATTATAAAATACTGGCCATAAAAAATTTATTAGCACGACGAATGCACTGAAAAAAAAAAAACTCCAAGGCATTTGTATTCGGTGAAATAAGATTTCCTAGATTCTTTAAAATATACCAATATATAGGAATAAAGCAGAATTTTAAAAATTATCGATCCATATCCTGTTGCAAGAGAATATTTCTTACACGACGGTTCTTAAAACAAATTTAGTTCACTAAGTGATATAGTATTGAAACGAACTATAGACAACATTTTAAACGTTTTTATTATCACATCGTTTACATAAACGCAAGGTAAAGAAAACTATAAATTTCAGCATTGGCAATTTTTTCAAAAACATTGTATTATTTATACAATAGCCTCAACGTTGAACTGGTAGCTGAAGATTGGTTACGAAGTAGAACATATATACACAGCTGAGCAAAAAACTTCTGACTGATAAACTTCAGCTAATACCTCATTGAACTGATGCAAGAAATAAAATACGGGAGCTAATAAATGATTATTTTCATCACTTTTACAATAACTTAAAGCAGTGTTTTTCAACTTTTGGTTTACGGCGGAATGCATAGAGATATATCAATCGCTTCAAGCGATACACATCGAATTGTTTTACCCGAAAAAAATACATAAGAATCGCTTTACCAGAAACACATGAATTTTTTTTTTCAAAAAGCAGATTGGTATCAGCTGTAATGTTCATAATATAAACATTTACGCATTGCTGCGAAAATGTTTCTAAAAACCGAATACAATTTTGCTTGAATATAGACTGCATGGCCAAAAAAATTAGAAACCTTATCTCACTTTTGTATAGGACCGCCATGCGTATTCAGAATATCTTGAATTCGACCTGGCACAGATTCCACGAATGTTTAGAAGGTATCTGATGTGAAGCCATTCCTGTTGCAATGCAGCATGCAGTTCTGAGTAGAGTGTATCCCCGTAAGTAATAAAATAAAATTTCAGTGGAGTTCAGATTAAGCGATTGGGGTGGCCAGGGCAGATGACTGAATCCTCCATCTTGTTCCTCAAACCGCTCACATACAGATTTAGCACGATGGTGTATTATCATCCTGAAACAATTCGTTTCCATCAGAGAAGCAGCATTAGCAGGATGTACGAGATCGAATATATTGCTTAAATATACAACTGCAGCGCTTCGCCAACCCATCAGAAATATTAATAGAACCAATCCGTGCCATGTGAATATTCCCCATACCATAACACCCCCCTACATCTAGTTTTTCCATTTGTACAAAAGAGCTTTTGTCACAATTCATCTGACCACATAAAACTTTTTTCCTGTATTCTATAGTCCATCCACTCTTCTCCCTACATCACTTGAAGCTCCGTTTACGGAGTTTTCTCGAAACTGAATGTTTCCTAATCTAGTAGCTGCCGAATCACAAATATTTCTTGCGCATTGCTCGAGTTGATATAGGTTGATCTCGGCCTATATTGCAAGGAATGGTCTTTCGTTCCTAAGCTGAACGTAGATCTATGGTGTCTCCTGTATTATTAGATTCGGTTGCTTTCCCTTTGATCGGGACTTTTTTTTTTTGCATACTTTGGGCTAAATGGCCAAGTCACAAGGTCCCAAAGGCTCAGAGACGGGGAGCACCCACTGAGAGTTCTTAGGAGATAGTTTGCCATCAAAGCAATCCGGCGCGTTCTTTAACGTGCACAGGGTATGACTCTCCTGCACATAGGGTCATGGTTTAACATCCCATTCGATGGAAGGCGGCCATTCCAAGCCCTGCAGTATTAGGCATGTGTTACAATTACACTTGTCAGACCTCGATACTTCAGCTAATAAGCATCTTGTATACCCTTTAAAGATGAGCATCTTGGACAGTCTTATGATAGCTCATAGTTTTGGGTATTTTTACACCCACAAACATCTTTTTGGAAGTCAGTTATATCACACACCTTTCCTATCTCGTGATCAAGTGCTAACCAGTGATTTTAATTCACGTATAAGAATCACGTGAACCTTTTGCATATGTGTGCTTTATATCGCAATTATCGTAAAACGTGTGATTTCTGATTTTTTTGGACAAGCAGTGTTTCACGCATTTACATCTAAAAAACATACATAATGATATGCACAAGAAATTTAAAATAACATTACTTTAAAGAGAATTTCGGACCTACATGTTAGTACAGAGTCAATTATTTTGGAAATTTCGTCAGAAAGAATTTAACCGTCGATAAAAATGCAGCCAGTGTTGTTGGGGCAACAAGCCACTTAAACATTTAAATTAATATCTAAAATTGTCAGTAACTTGGCTTTACTGTAACCCCCTGCACGGAATAAATTATTATATAAAAATAAAATAAATACCCCCTCAAACAGCTGCTTGCCACTGAGGTCTGATAGGAGCATGTCAGTTTAATATGCCATAGTAGGTCTGTGAGGATGGCGGGACCTCAGCAGAAAAACAGCACACACATCTATGCCTTACCCAGGGCTCGAACCCAGGTCCCGTAGATCAGTAGCCAAGCGTGCTAACCACTCGTCCACGGGACGGCAAAAATTGTCAACTGCACGCGGTGTTCCTAGGTGGTCAACCTCCAAAGTACTGGCCGCGCCCAAAGCTGCTTAACTTCGGGTTGGGTTGTTTTACCTGTGAGCGGCACTTTTTTGCACACTGGGCTAAATGGCAAGGTCACATGGACCCCGAAGGCTCAGAGAAGTTTGGGGGAGGGGACCCACTGGAACAGCTGTTGTGAGACAGATGGTAGCCTCCCGTCAAGGCCATCCAGCGTGTTCTTTAACGTGCACAGGGTATGGCTCTCCCGCACACGGGGCCACGGCTTAACGTCCCATCCGACGGACGGCGGCCTTTCCAAGCCCATCGGTGTCCCCTACTGACCGTGGGCAGGGCGGGGAATTTTGCGGAGATAAATCTCGACGCTGACCCAGCTGGGACTCGAACCTGGCAACTACAGATTACGAGCCTGGCGCGCTACCGACTGAGCCACCCCCGCCCCTCTTAACTTCGGGGATCAGACGAGAGACGAGAACCGGTGCTTTCAGCTTGGTATGGCCGTTGACAATTATTAACTCCTGGTAAATTCCTTTCATTATCATAACTAAAAAAACAAGCCTACAAGTTTTTGAATCGTTTTTTGAAAAGCCAATTGAAAAACACTGACTTTACATTTTGTCATTTTTATATAAAAGTCACTATTCTTTCTTTATTAGAAACTAACAATACGCGAACTTATTTCCAATTTAGAATATGTTTCGACTAACTCGCTTATGAATATATCCCGTGAACTCTTCTTTTATGCTCCGCTAAATAATATCTCCTGCATACAACTTTATTACATATTTCGCACTGATAACCACAAGCAGTGTCATTGTGCCACTCCTCAACATGGCGCTTGAGATTCTTTTTACTAGCGAACTTTCTGTTGCAAAACTGACAAATTTGCTTCACAACATTCTTTGGTGGAACGAGAAGTTCAGAAGTATTCTGCAGGTAGTCCAAATACTCTGGAAATTGAAATTTATTTAGTTTTATTTTTTAATTCCAATGCTCTATTTAAACATACACATAACAAATCAGAAATTACAAATTGTTTCTCCTAAACTGCAAATTTCATTCATTTTCAATTGTTTATCATTCGGCATAAAAGGCTTAATGCTTATTGATGAAACGTATTGACTGTGATAGGAATATTAAATTTCGATAAATTTCTGTACTTTTCCACAATCTGTAGAGGAAAAACACTAATTTTTTTCTCCAAATATATATATAGAAACAATACATCAACATAGGTTGCCCTTATACAATTCCTTAGAAATGACTATCACAGAAATTTTATGCACTTTTGCTAGCCCTTTCCAGAACAGTTTCGTTAAATTCTTACCTGTAACCCCGACAAAACTGGAACCATGACAGAATTCATTATTGTTAGACGAAAGCAGTTTTGTAGACTAAGCAGGCTTTCGAGAAATTTTTAAGCAATATAGGCATTTGTTCGATCACGACTATACCTATAAACGTCTTTTCCTTGTAAGTTTTTAATCATATTTAATAACCAATTTGTTTTGAAGGATATATATTTGGGTTGTTTTACCTCTGAGCGGCACTTTTTTGCACACCATGGGCTAAATGGCCAGGTCACATGGAACCCGAAGGCTCAGAGAAGGTTGAGGGAGGGGACCCACTGGAACAGCTGTTGGGAGACAGATGGTAGCCTCTCGTCAAGGCCATCCAGCGTGTTCTTTAACGTGCACAGGGTATGGCTCTCCCGCACACGGGGCCACGGCTTAACGTCCCATCCGACGGACGGCGGCCTTTCCAAGCCCATCGGTGTCCCCTACTGACCGTGGGCAGGGCGGGGAATTTTGCGGAGATAAATCTCAACGCTGACCCAGCTGGGACTCGAACCTGGGAACTACAGATTACGAGCCTGGCGCGCTACCGACTGAGCTACCCCCGCCCCCCTATCGGTGGGCCCCAACCTTTTCTACATTAGCGAGTCGCACTGAATCATCAAGCCTTGAACGAAGGCCGCAGAGAACATAATGCAATATATAAGATAAATACGATTATAACTTCTCATTCCTATTATTTTTAAGAAACAAGAGTAATAAATTTTTCAAAAAAACAAACAAATAATCTACGTAGTCAATACATAAACATTTCAAAAATTATAACTTACAAATTTCTGCCTTACAACATTATTTTAAAGTGATGCAAAAAGCGGTTCTCGAGGTTCATGCGACGCTTAAAACATAGATAGGGACCTCTGACCTATATTCCTTGTATAAAATAAAGCACACAAATATTTCTCTACTCATAACCGTTTATTTTTGACTCATTTCTGATTAACGAATTTTTGGAGTCCTGCTTATAACTGATATCGAGTGAAGAAAATATTTTCATTATAACGAAGTTTTGATGCATTTTGCGTTAGTTGTAGTATCATTTCACTATAAAAAATGATATATTTTTTTTTAAAGTAATGATGGTAAACTATCTCAAAATGAAACAAATTCAAAATGGTTATTTGGAAATAAACAAAATACTGTACGATGAATGGCATCGTAAAAAAATAAGATTGCGCATTAGAGAGTAGAACGAATTTTTTTTTTTGTTTCTAGATAGTGCTAAAAAATTGTCAATAAAGCTTCTGAATAAGCATACAAAATATCTTCTAAGTCAAAAATATCTTAGGATTCTTCCCAGCTCACTTGATTCAAATCTTTTTTTCTTTGTTTGCTAGCTATATATATAGGATCTTAAAATCTATTCCTAGTTTGTGCAGAGCTTGCACAGACCATTTCACACAAGGACATGCTTCACTAAGAAAGAAGTTGTTAATTTAATAGTAGTTTATCAGTTTTTGGTAAACAAGTAGGAAATTGCTTTTTATGTGCGCGATTTAATCTTGTCAATGAATGAAGATGTCATGGCAGAAACATAAGCAAGACGAACGAATTCCCGCAATCATGGGGGCGGGGGCTCAGTTGGTAGCGCGCCAGGCTCGTAATCTGTAGTTCCCAGGTTCGAGTCCCAACTGGGTCAGCGTTGAGATTTATCTCCGCAAAATTCCCCGCCCTACCCACGGTCAGTAGGGGACAACGATGGGCTTGGAAAGGCCACCGTCCGTCGGATGGGACGTTAAGCCGTGGCCTCGTGTGCGGGAGAGCCATATCCTGTGCACGTTAAAGAACACGCTGGATGGCCTTGACGGGAGGCTACCATCTGTCTCCCAACAGCTGTTCCAGTGGGTCCCCTCCCCCAACCTTCTCTGAGCCTTCGGGGTCCATGTGACCTGGCCATTTAGCCCATGGTGTGCAAAAAAGTGCCGCTCAGAGGTAAAACAACCCAAACAAACCCGTAATCATGCACTGACGAATAAATATTTTGACAGTAAGAGAAATCCTGTTTTGAAACTATTATTTAGTACTCTAGGATCCTCCTCTATCCTATACGTAGGAAAGAGAAAAAATAATAAAGATTAGCATTAAGAACCCCCAAAATGAAAACGTTTCTAGCTATATGCTCATGATAAAAAAATCTATGACCGGACGGAACTGAAGTTTATTTCATTAAAAACATTTTTAATGATTGTTCAAGAGTTGAACTTGCGAGCTTTTCGAACTATCAGGAAACGGAAAAAAATACCTTTTTTTACATCTATTTTGCGTCTGTGGTTCAATATTAAAATTGTCGATGTGGTTGATCTGCACACAAAATGAAATAGACGCTCATTTACAATTGAAAAATAAAAAGTCATTTTTGGACTTGAATATTTAATGATATAAAATTATTACATAATACAGTTAAAAGCTAAAACTTTGGCAATGAATTCGCAAACTGTCTTTAAAGACTTTCACACTTTAATCTTCTCGACTAATGGTTAAAAGAAGTGGTGTAAAAAAAAAAGGTGAACAATAGAAGATAGATATGAACACAACATTCTATTATTTTTGTACTAAATCCAAGCACAAACTCTGTACTTTGAAAACTTCCATTAAAAAGGTAAAAACGTTTCACAAAATGGCATATAAATCTCTCGGGTAGGATACTTTTCCACGATAGTAACAGAAAAACGTGGGTTTGCTACCACAGGTTGCATGTGAAGTACACTACCCACACTAAATCGATTTAAAATCAAGGAAGCGGATGAAATATTTTATGAACTCTCTTTCTGTGTTCGGCAAATGAGTCTTTACCCAGCACTATCTCTTTGCACATGTCACACTTGTAACCCCTGTAGTTGCCACTATGGTTTGATTGAATATGGCACTTGACTTGGAAGTTGCTCGAAAATACTTTCAAGCAATAGGGGCACACTTGCTGCATCAGGGTCTTCCGAGAAGCAGTTGACAGTCGTCCTGCTCGATTCATTAGGTATCCCAAATAGTCTGGAAATAGAATTTTATTTAATTACCTTTCCAATATAATTACATTTCATTTCTTGAAAATCATTTACAGATATATTATACATTGTTTTAAATAATCTTTCCATTTAATACATAAAATAATAACTACAAATTGAAGAAATATTTTCTCTCAGCCTTTTAAAACCATTATTTTTTGTAGCAGTTATTTACAGCAATGAAAAGAGAGCATAGTTATTGAAAGAATTACTTTACCAACCTTCGGCTTAATGCACCAAATTCCTTTATATTAGAGAATTGAAGCTACTAACTTTGCACTTTTACGTAAAACTATTTACATTTCACTTTTATTTTCTTAGTTAAGAGAAAGGAATTTCTAAATATCTCTTTAAGTGTAAACAACTTCATTGCGAAAACAGCAATCTCTTCATACACTTCCATAATGCAATGTTTTGCATATATATATATAAGAAATTAATATTCCATTAAAAATTGATTTCTTTCATAAAATTGTGTTATTTTTAACTAAACAATTTTAAAAGTATTAATCGCATTCCATTTCTGGGCTCGCCAACCTATGCCACATGCAACAAATAAATGCAAGCACATCTATATCAACTAGCATATGGAATGAAAGCCGTCCCGTGGCCAAGTGGTTAGCGTGCTTGGCTATTGATCACAGGAACCTGGGTTCGAGTCTCGGGTAAGGCGATAAATGTTTGTGTGTTTTTCTGTTGAGGTCCCGCTATCCTCACAGACCCTCTACTATGGTGTATAAACTGACAAGATTACTGACAGGCTTCCTGTCAAACATCTGTCGCAAGCAACTACTTGAGGGGATATTCATTGTTTTTATATGGAATGTGTAAAAAAAACGGCACATGAAGTAAATAACGCATTACAAAAACCTTGGAAATGATTACCGACCACTTTTCTTACTTACCGGTGAGTTATGTTTATGAAGCATATTTGTGGAAGTAGATCCACTAGCTACTAAAATTTCTTTTAAAAAAACGTCGAAGGATCGAAATATTTCGACACTTTGCATCACAGTAAATGAAAGAAACCCGTAAGCCTGTTTCAACAAGATTTTGAAGGCATTGCTTTTTGATAAATTGCGGGATTATCCCAATTACAAACGCAACATTTCTCCATTTTAATATGGAGGCGAGTTCTCACATAGTCATATTTTCGCAATGAAAATATCTGTCGTGAAAAGCCGTTTACGTCTTTAGGAAATACTTAAAATTGGCCTCGAACCGAGGAATAGGCTTGAAACCTTAGTTTTATTACAAAATATCAAATATACAACTCTGGATATTTTACAGAAAAGAATTATATTTTTTATTCAAAAAAAAAATGTCAAAATTGTAGTATTTATGCAGCAAATTAAATGCAGCTTAAAAGTATGATGGACCTGCCAATATGTTACACTAGCGTTTCTCAACCTTTTTCGGATCACGTACCCATTGATGTACCATACCATTTGATTCAGTAGGTTTTGAATACTTTTTAGATCGCATTACCCCATTTGAAATATCGGTAAGCTCATTTGGAGACATTTATAAAATTCCCTCTAACAAGGGAACAAAAAAACATTTTATAATTCCATTATTGGATTTTTTTTTGCATACTCCCTAATAAGAGCTTGAATACCCTGAGCAGGGCTGGATTTGGGAGGGAGGGGGGCGGGGCAAGGTCCATGCCCCCTATCTTTCAGAATGGCAATAAGGGAAATAGTGGCAAAAAAGTATTCAACTTATTTATATTTCATGCATTTTGTTCGAGAAATTTTTTACAGACTTTTAAAACGGAAAAGGAAATGTTACATTGCAGTTGTTGGTAACCCAGTTTCTTACCACTTCCCTCCCCCCTTCGATTTTTTTCTGGTTCCGGGCCTCCCCTGAGGGTACAAGTACTAGAGGTTAAGAAACACCGTGTTCAACTACATTAGTAAGTGTCCCATTCGGCTTATAGGTGTAGTCAACATTAGAAAATGCACAGCATAGTTATCAACGTTTACAAACATTTGTCTTAAGTCAATCTTTCTCAGCATGTGATCAGTTCCTGCTGACGTCACGTAAATTTATAGAAACAAAGTACTCTATTCTAAGTCATTTTAAGGGAAAGTTCGATATATCAAGATCTGGAAACCACTGCCGAAAATAAGCAATTTGTTCGTATAATCCTCCACATAAAAAAAAAGACAATCCTAATCCGATTTCGAAACAAAAACATTATTAAGCTGGAAATGCTCCACATGGTGGAATTCTCTTCGCATCATTTCGTCGCCGAATAGATCCCATGGATCCTCCTTTTGTGTTCGGCCAAATAATATTTCCTGTACACAGTTTTTTGGCAGATATCGCACTGATAGCCACTGGAGGTGATGATGTGTCTTTCTTCAATGTGTCGCTTCAGATGCTGTTTGCTGGAGAACGCTCGGTTGCAATACTGACAGATCGGCTTGATGGCAGTTTGTTTTAAGGAAGCAGGCAGCCCAGCACGGGTGAGGAGGTAATCCAAAAGTTCTGGAAATTGAAATTTATTTAGGTTTCTCTTTTTAAAAGAAATTTTAATATATAAATACACACACAAGAAATAAATTTGCAACAGTTACAAATTCTTACATTTTGTTTCTGATTTGTCACAAAAGGATTATACAGTTCAAACTGATAAGGTTTGTTACTGGACTCTGTAGTTACAGATAGCAGTGTTGAAGTAATAAATCGAAGCAATGTATTTATTACATAAGACGTAAAAAAAGAATTTCTTCATATTTTTGGTACGCCTTCTAACCATAAACTCTCTTACATTAACTCTAAAAAGAAGCAAATATTGTATAGTTCGTTGATTTCCGTGCGAAGGTAAAAAATCTCATAATTAATCAATAACGCTAATTAATAATAAACATTAACAGTTAATAAACGAGCAATATCGAATTTGGTGCATAATCCATTAAGAACTGGAGTGCTTCGTCTGTGGTCACGTTATACGACTAGAACTTAACCGGCCAGTAATGTTTTAAGAATTTACCTATAATTAACAAATCATGAAATCTGTTTCTCTTCACCTTTCCTCCGCAAAACTCCCTGCCCTGCCCACGGTCAGTAGGGGACACCGATGGCTTGGAAAGGCCGCCGTCCGTCGGATGGGACGTTAAGCCGTGGCCCCGTGTGCGGGAGAGCCATACCCTGTGCACTTTAAAGAACACGCTGGATGGCCTTGACGGGAAGCTACCATCTGTCTCCCAACAGCTGTTCCAGTGGGTCCCCTCCCCCAGCCTTCCCTGAGCCTTCGGGGTCCATGTGACCTGGCCATTTAGACCATTTTGTGCAAAAAAAGTGCCGCTCAGTGGTAAAACAACCCAACCCTTTCCTTTGCTTGATGACTGAGGGTAAAAGAGTGATTGTATTTAATGTTTCGGCATTTCGTTGTTGGATACAGTAGGCTTATCAGATTACGTTTAGTTTATTCCTTTAATAACTCTGGAATGGTTGTCTCGATCACTTCGATTTTTGGTAAGTAGTTAGTCTCAGTTTTGAGATAATTAGATCGATAGATTAGAAAAAAAATGGCGGCGATAAGCGTCTCACCGGCATGCAATAATCATAAAAATCGTTTAGTTCTAAATTATCCATTAAAGATATTTCAAAACAGTTTTCAATACATTTAATACAAAACATATTCAGAAACGTGAAAAAGTGAGGTTGGCGTTACAAAATATGACCAATAGTACAATTACCAATAAAAAACCAGACCATGATGTTTTGACCAGACATCGTGGTTCGGCACACACTCCTTATTAAATCGTTTTACAATTTGCTCATCCTACGGACACCCATGAGAAGTAGGACGACCAATTTGGAAAATAGCGTGCATCCTCCGAAAGGACAACTATTGATACACTTACTACAACTTTATCTCCTATTATGTGACCTGATAATAGCCTGATCATTTCCCAGGCGTAGTTCTATAAGAAAGGTGTGTGCTCAGGTTTATAGATTTAAAGCATCTTGTAACTCCAGTGCGCAATCATAAAAAAATTAAACTTCAAGCGGCTGCCTGGCACAGATATCTGACAGGAGATTGTGAATATAACATGCAACAGAAAAGATCTAAGGAAAGCTAGTTCTCATCAGAGAGGCAAAACATTAAAAGATACATCGATGCTTATCCGGGGCTCGAACCTAGGTCTATTTCATCCGCAACCAAACATGCTAACCACTCGCCCACAGGGACGCGTACATTCAGAAATCGCTTTTGTGCGTCCTTTAATACTTTGATTTTATTACTGATGTGATTAACGTTCTAATGCATTAGAGGTTTAGTGTAGATGCTACAAACTTGAGAACTGAATACTTGTGGACTAAAGGAACTGGTCCCCAAAAAACATAATTTACAGCCTCATCAACGAAAAACATTGTTTAATACTCATTCAAATTCAAAGCACTCCAGAAAAGATAATTATTCTCGAGTTTGATAAAAATTTTTTGCAAATTATTCCTTCCAAAAATCATATTTGCAAGAACCAGACACCTTATTGATATTTCCCCCCCCCCAAAAAAAATATCATTTATACAATTATTTTACATAAAAAATCCCGCTAAGCCGAAGCTTATCAGCGGGAATGCACATCTAAGGTATGAAAGTTTAATGCAAAGAAATGTTACTGAACATTTATTAAAACATATATATACCTGAAATGAAACATTGTTTCTTTCTTACATCAGTTATGAAGTCAGTCTTTTATCAGCGGAGTACAAGAAAATGCAAATAATTGCTATCTGTCTGATTTTTTGTTCTTGTCACTGAAATACTTTTTCAAAATCACACTTTTCGCAAAATTATTTTGCCATAAACAAAGTACATTCAGATAAATGTAGCCATTCAGTTGTTGTTGTTTTTTCGATAGTCATTATTCTTGTGATCAAACCGCCAATTGAGGATTCTTTAAAATCACAACAAAAGCACCCTTCGAGAACACTTTTCAGGTTTTGCCAAAATCGTCACCGATGAAACGAGTTCTATGCCGTTTTTCAATGTGCTTCTTCAGATTCCACTTGTTGGCGAACACGGTAATACAATAAGGGCAAACTTGATCTATCAGGAGATTCTTTGAGGTGTTCGGAAGTCCAGCATAATTGAGCAGGTAGTCGAAATATTCTGGAAACAAAACTATTTTTAGATTGTTCGTTAACATGGGATGTAGAATTTCAAAGAAAAAAAAATAACAGCTAGTACTAGGAAGAAAAATCACCTTTTAACACGTATATAACTTATTTTATACAGAAAACAGAAAAAATACAACAAAATTTGTTTGTAAACAGATTTTATTTTTTCTGTACATAAGTCATCATAAAAAACAAAATACAGTCTGAAATTAACGTATAAGCAACGAGAACAGGACTCAGAAAAAAAGACACAAGAGAAAACAAGTTACTGAGAAATCAATATCCCAAGTTATTAATCGATATGATAAGCGCCCCGACTACTTCCTTGATGACTTTATACAAAACAGAAGCGTATCGTCACCACCTTAAAATTCAACTGGAGCATAATTACAAAATCCGCGTTCAAATCCCGGAAGCTGCTCGGCGGCTAGTTGTTGACCAGCGCCCTCACTGAGAAACGCGACACGGCTGATCTGCCGTCCGCCAATTGGGATGTTAAGCCGTCGTTCGATGTGCTAGAGAGCCGTACACCAAGATCGCCAAAGAATACGATGGATTATATTCATACGGATTGTTTAATAGTCAATGAATCTAAACTCTATCTAGGCAGTGGGATTCTTGTAATCTGATTATTGAATTCTTGCCTAGCAATGAAAATGGGCTCAAGAGATATAAAACAACTCCACCCTTATCCAACTTATACCAACATTTATACAAGATTTAAACCTGAAACTTCTGTCATTTAGATATTATACTAGGACTTAAAAGTGAAACGGAATCCAGCTCTGGTACTTATCGACCTGGAATCAATTTGTTGCCAGGCAGTTACTATTAATTTTGATATCATATACCTGCATTCTGCGTAATCTGTAGTTCCCGTGTTCTAGTCCCAGCTGGGTCAGCATTGAGATTTATCGCCGCAAAATTCCCCGCCCTACCCACGGTCAGTAGGGGACACCGATGGGCTTGGAAATGCCGCCGTCCGTCGGATAGGGCGTTAAGCCGTGGCCCTCTATGTATGAGCTGTGCGCGTTAAAGAACACACTGGATGGCCTTGATGGGAGGCTACCATCTGTCTCCCAACAGCTGTTCCAGTGAGTCCCCTCCCCCAGCCTTCTCTGAGCCTTCGGGATCCTTGTGATCTGGCAATTTAGCCCATGGTGTGCAAAAATGTGCCGCTCAGAGGTAAAACAACCCAACCAGATTGTGTCTTCATTGAAAAACTCAGCTAATTTATTTCTCCCTTCGATGATAAATGAGGCACTAACAGATTTGGAAAGCAAGCCGTCTATTAGATGGGGCATTAAGCTGTGTAACAGTGTGCAGAAGAGCCGTGGTGTGCGCTAAAGAACACGCTAGACGAAAGTTTAAATCTGTTAGGGTATAAAAACGGTCGATGAAGGGGATCACTCTGTACAATTGTTAGGAGTCAGATGGCAACCTCCCGTCAAGGTGTTCTTTACAGTACACACGGATCACAGCTTAACATATCATTCTGAGGACGGTGACCTTACCAAGCCCATCGCTATTACCTTTCTCATCGAGGCTAGAACGGGAATTGGTGGAGAAAATTCTGAACGCAGACACAGTTGAGACTCAAACCTGGGAACATTCGATTACGATCCTGGCACACTGCCAATTGTGCAATGGCCACCCGCTTGTCGGGAGACAATAAACAAATGTCACTGTTACGCTACTTAAATCAACGAGTTGGGTTGTTTTACCTCTGAGCGGCACGTTTTTGCACACCATGGGCTAAATGGCCAGGTCACATGGACCCCGAAGGCTCAGAGAAGGTTGGGGGAGGGGACCCACTGGAACAGCTGTTGGGAGACAGATGGTAGCCTCCCGTCAACGCCATCCAGCGTGTTCTTTAACGTGCACAGGGTATGGCTCTCCCACACACGGGACCACGACTTAACGTCCCATCCGACGGACGGCGTCCTTTTCATGCGGTGTCCCCTACTGACAGTGGGCAGGGCGGGGAATTTTGCAGAGATAAATCTCAACGATGACCCAGCTGGGACTCTAACCTGGGAATTTCAGATTACGAGCCTGGCGCGCTACCGACTGAGCACCCCCGCCTCTAAATCAACGAGAACTATGTTAATCAACAAATAAGATATTCATAGAGCAAATGAACAGTTAGATGTATTTTTTTCACATTTCCCTAAATGTTTTATACTTAATATAACTTCATAAATAAATAATACCTAAAAAACTGTAGTATTATTTTTTTCTGTAAAGAGGGTTAAAACTGTTTTATTAGATAACACCCACCAGATTCCGCAATACAGGTCAGTAAAGAGTTTTAAAAAGCACCATGGGAATTCTTGCTTTTCACTTTGCTCAGTGTGCTTTGTATATACTCTATATTGTCGGGGGGCGGGGGTGGCTCAGTTGGTAGCGCGCCAGACTCGTAATCTGTAGTTCCCAGGTTCGAGTCCCAGCTGGGTTAGCGTTAAGATTTATCTCCGCAAAATTCCCCGCCCTGCCCACGGTCAGTAGGGGACACTGATGGGCTTGGAAAGGTCTCCGTCCGTCGGATGGGACGTTAAGCCGTGGCCCCGTGTGCGGGAGACATACCCTGTGCACGTTAAAGAACACGCTGGATGGCCTTGACGGGAGGCTACCATCTGTCTCCCAACAACTGTTCCAGTGGGTCCCCTCCCCCAACCTTCTGAGTCTTCGGGGTCCATGTGACCTGGCCATTTAGCCCATGGTGTGCAAAAAAGTGCCGCTCAGAGGTAATCCAATCCAATCTATATTGTCGGATGGGACGTTAAGCCGTGGCTCCGTGTGCGGGAGAGCTACACCCTTTGCACGTTAAAGAACACGCTGGAAAGCTTTGACGGGAGGATACCATCTGTCTCCCAACAGCTGTTCCAGTGGGTCCCCTCCCCCCAACCTTCTCTAAGCCTTCGGGGTCCCTGTGACCAGGCCATTTAGCCTGTTGCGAAAAAAAAAGTGCGGCTCAGAAGTAAAATAACTCAACTCTGTAGATATTGAAACGTTTAGTTTTAACAGAAAAATGAAAAAAAAAAGTTTGGTTCGAGATGTACTAACGAAATTTTGCCATTCGAACTTTCTGAATTTTCCTTTAGTTTAAATTTTCATCGTTTCCGGTGCGCAAAAGTTTAAACTGACCCAACATGAAGTGTGGGATTTTATACTGACAGTCCCGATTTGCTTCCTACCCATGGTGAAAAACTCAACTCTTTAGCTTTTTGAAAACGAACTTTCAGTAGTGCACTTATCGGGAGAAGCATTCGTTGAGAAAAGTTGGAACAGGCAGGTGGTCAACAGAGTTTATTTTCTGGCGTTTGCAAGTTGTTAGCATCCATTTCTGTTACCATTTCAAGATGGAGTTCCCATCTTTTGGCAGGTAAATTTTACTTTTTTGTACATTTTGATCCAGTACATTCAATATTGATTTTGGTCGAAAATAATACGCTTCGATTTTTTTTTATTGCTGCCTCAGGTGATAGTCTGGAGAGTTCGGCACAAGGTTTGATACAGACACATACTGGCCTGGATCTAGAAAAAGAAATCGAAGGAGGGGGGGGGGGAGGCATGGGACACAATTGAGCCGGAAAATAAAAAGGGGCGGTGCCAAGAGACTGGATTTCCAATGCAGTATAACATTTCCCCCTTCACCTTACATGATTTTAAAAAATATCTTGAAAAATGCATGAAATATAAATAAGCTTAATAATGTTTTGCCACTATTACCCTTACTAACATTCTTAAAGAGGGATGGCACACTTGCCCTCTCCCCTTCCTAGATCCGGCCTTAGACACATGGTATCAATAGAGAAAGAACAAAAAAAAAATGGAGACGGAAAGTTGAATTCTGCAGTTCGGCAAGAGTTTTTAACATGACGTACCCAACAACACCAGCTTATCTTATTTTTGGGTTGTTTTGCCTCTGAGCGGCACTTTTTTGCATACACTGGGCTAAATGGCCAGGTCAAAGGACCCTAAAAGGGTTGGGTTGTTTTACCTCTGAGCGGCACTTTTTTGCACACCATGGGCTAAATGGCCAGGTCACATGGACCCCGAAGGCTCAGAGAAGGTTGGGGGAGGGGACACACTGGAACAGCTGTTGGGAAACAGATGGTAGCCTCCCGTCAAGGCCATCCAGCGTGTTCTTTAACGTGCACAGGGTATGGCTCTCCCGCACACGGGGCCACGGCTTAACGTCCCATCCGACGGACGGCGGCCTTTCCAAGCCCATCGGTGTCCCCTACTGACCGTGGGCAGGGCGGGGAATTTTGCGGAGATAAATCTCAACGCTGAGCCAGCTGGGATTCGAACCTGGGAACTACAGATTACGAGCCTGGCGCTGAGCCACCCCCGCCCCACCCTAAAAGGTCAGAGAAGATTGGGGGGGGGGGAGGGAACCCACTGGACAGCTGTTACGAGACAGATGGTAATCTCTCATTAAGACCATCCACAACCTATTCTTTAACGTGTACAGGGATATGGCTTTCCGCAAACGGAGCCATAGCTCAATATCTCATCCGATGGACGGCGGACTTTCCAAGCCCATCGGTGTCCTCTACTGACCGTGGGCAGGGCGGGGAATTTTGCGGAGATAAATCTCAACGCTGAGCCAGCTGGGACTCGAACCTGGGAACTACAGATTACGAGCCTGGCGCTGAACCACCCCCGCCCCACCCTAAAAGGTCATAGAAGATTGGGGGGGGGGAGGGAACCCACTGGACAGCTGTTACGAGACAGATGGTAATCTCTCATTAAGACCATCCACAACCTATTCTTTAACGTGTATAGGGATATGGCTTTCCGCAAACGGAACCATAGCTCAATATCTCATCCGATGGACGGCGGACTTTCCAAGCCCATCGGTATCCCCTACTGACCGGGGCGGTTGCGGATAATAAAAGCCGTTACTATATAAATAACTACAAAATTAAGTTGTCAAACATCATAAAAATGGTAGAAAGAGGAGTGTTCATTATAAAGGGCTAAGCACTTATCATTTTGCAGTATGTTAGTCTTTTTGTTAAGCTTTATTACGCCGTTAAAATTATTTTCTTTTTATCATAAAAATAGTAGCAGACTCCAGCTTTAACCTTGAAAATTTCCACTGGAATTCGAAACTTTGACACTGATTCGATCACTTATAAGAATTATACGCGTACATACACTACTTTAAACCATTAAGCAACTTATTAGCATTATACACAAAGCCATATTCACTTTAGAAACAATATTTTAAGTAAAAAGTATCACCAGAGATGAATTGAAGTTCTGAAGTTCTCAATCAAATGTAGCAAATCACGATTTACAACAATATTCGTTATTTTAAGATTATACAAGTTTAAACATCAACCAGCAGTATTGCCGTCACAAGCATTTACAATTAAAACACAAATAATAATTATTATAACAAATCATTTACTAAATATAATTTTAGAAAATTGTGTAAAGATTATTTCAGTTTCTCTTAATTTTCAAGAAAAATATCTAAGACCAGCAATAAATACTGCATATGGTATTAAATTATCCACCTTCAAAAACACTTTAAATATTACTGTCGGTAGTGCGCCAGGTTAGTAATCTGTAGTTCCCAGGTTCGAATCTCTCCTGGGTTACGTCAATATTTATCTCCTCTAAACCTCCCACCGTGTATCTGTGAAAAATGGATCGGTGGACTTGTAAATACAGCCATCAGTCGGATGGGACGTTAAGCCGTAACTAGTGTGCAGGACAGCCATACTCTATACACGTTGAAAAACATGCTGGATGGCCTTGACTGGAGGTTGCCATCTGTCTCTTAACAGCTGTCCACTGCGTCCCCTGACCCCGACATTCTCTGATATCTTGAGACCTGACCATCATTGCGTGCAGAAAAAGTGCGGCACAACCTTTAAATATTAAAGAAATATTTTTGAAAATAGAGATTTGAACGAGATCCTTATTTATATCGATATTTTTCCGTAAAAGGCTTATTTTCCAAAAGTAATAAACTTTGAATATGGACACTTGCGTCCTTTCAAATATTGGAGGACAGTGTTATACAAAAAATAATACTATACTTAAATAACCCCTAAAGCAGCTGATTGCCACTGAAGTCTGACAGGAGTCTGTCAGTTTATACGCCTTAGTAGGTCTATGAGGATGGCGGGACTTCAGCAGAGAAACAACACAAACACCATGCCTTAACCGGGGGTTCGAACCCAGATCCCTTTCAACACTAGCCGAGCGCGGTAAATACTCGACACGGGACGGTTTATTATATAATAGGGTAGGGGGGGGGGGGCAAAGGTCTGAATAGCCATTCCAGCACAAATAAACCTTAAAAGCTAAATAAATAAAATATTCAAGTAGGAAATGTTAAAAACTATTTATATTAGAGTAATAAAATAGAAAAAGGGTGCCAAAGTTTTAAAAATTTTAGTGAAAAGGGGAAAAAAAAAAGTTGTCTTTTCTTAAAATGGTTGACATTTTATTAATCACAATTAAATGTTATTGCTTTATTAACATGTCCTATTTCTCTTTGCTATTACTTTAGGTTGAGGGTCTAATGTTTTCTACTGAAAGAACTTCATAATTCCAAACTCTTAAAGTAAACTGTTATTAAAATCAGAACAGAGATATCCCAAAACATGTCGAAATTCGAAAATTGTGAATATAGGAAGCAAAAACGTGAAGACACAGCAGTACAAGTCCTGAATAAAAATACGAAAATTGCAAAGATTTTGATTTGCACAAAATTTTCCTAAAAATACATTAAACCAACGAATCTGAAAAAAATTCTATGCATTTTGCAATCTTCTAATGAAAACTATAATTATTTACTGATGAGGTCTCCTCTTTCTCCCTGTGTACAATCCTGAAGTACAGTAACAATTTAAAACCCATTACGACAAAAAAAAAGGGGGGAAGATACAGATTTTGAAGCTAGTTATTATTTACTCCCGGAGATATAAATTCAACTCACTCCATCTGTAGCCTACAAAATATCGAACCTCGAAAACTGTCATATTTACCTATTACTGAATGTATGCTTTTGATTCTAGTTGTTTACGCAGTATCTTGGGAATTAAGTAGTTCAACTTTATAAGTAATGATGAGGTTAAGCAAAGGAGTCTGCAACTTCCTTTGAGCAGCATATTGTGCAGGGAAAGACTCCGTTAGTTTGGTCATGTGCCCGTATGGATAATTATAGATTGGCGAATAGGATTATGAACAGTGTGCCTAAAGGATGCGATGGGCAGACAATGTCAAACAGGACCTTGTTTTGAATCGGTGTGCAGTGGCAGATGCAGCAAATGTACTCAGGACATATATGTTTGGAGAACTAAACTGCAAGGTCTGTTTGGACCTCCGAGCCCACGGCTGCTTGAGGATGATGATGATATTAAGAAAAATAAATGAAAAGCGGAGGCACTTCTTATAAACATCAAACACTTTCAAACGATATAATCAACAAATAGCAATGAAGCATAGGGATGTATAGTTATGTATTTGTATTAAGAGCGTTTTAATGCACATATCCAAAGATACCCTATATATGACCAGTGATTTCTCAATATGTGTATTAATCTTAGAATTTTAAACCTGCAAAAATCAAGGAAAAGCAATGTGACGTGTACTATGAACTTCGAAATTCTAAGCTTTACATAGGAATACACCTATATTTTTCTTCTGAACCTCTTGATATTATTTTTAATTGAAATTTTATGGTCCGGGATATAATTGGCTGGGCCATTTTACTCCAAAAAAGGTGTTCCACGAATATAAGAGTTACCTGAGCGCGATCAAATTTTCAGAATCCTGGAAAATTGCACGGAGAAATTCATTATATTTTTTTACGTGCTATCTTTATTGGAAAATATATTGACGATATTAAAGAATGATCGGCCTTTTTTCTTGTATTTTAACTTTAATGAATATATATATATTGGTTGTTTTTATTTACAACGTTACATACATCTTGGATATCGGTGTACTTTCACCTCCTATCCCAAAAAAATATATATTGGTTGTATTTCAAGATACTCTTTACACAAACCTAAATCATGCGTTATGCTTTTCTTACAAATGTTTCCAACATCTAATATATATGCTTTGCTGTTTCGTTTAGAAAGTAACTCGCAATTTATATTGCTGAGAGTCGTGTTTGCAGCAGGTCCAGATATACGTGTACACAAGGATTATGAACTGGAATAATAAAATAAGGTTGCTATTCGGGGCCCGACTAAGGTCGGGGCCCGAGGCTGTGCTGTACCCCCTTGCATCCCTCCCCAAAACCGGCCTCGCATGAGGAGCAGGTAGCCGCAGTTTGGCACAGGCGTACTTGCGGAAAAGCTTTCGCCTGCATTACAGCCCGTAAGGAATGCTCTCAACTTAATACTAATTGCAATACAGTTAGGATGAGGCTAACACTATCATTCGAAAGACGTAACATTAATAAATAGCTCTTACCTTTCCCTATGAGACGTCTTCAATAAATTCCAAATCCAACTCACGGATACACTTCGTCAACAAAGACACGAACCACGTTTTCCCTAACTCACGCCGTCGTACCAGCCCACACTGAATATCGCGCTGGTCTTGCACGCCAACAAGTTCTCGGCCAATGGGAACGAGTGTCGCTTCCACGTGATTCTTCACCAGTTCTCTTTCCGGCTACACGTCCTTGACTCACATTACAGCACGTGGAGGACGCTATTAGACTTCACATTTTCTTACTGGTACAAAGTTTCACTCTAATTTTTTAGCATAAACGAGCATTATCTTTACTAAAGTGGGATGTTAAACAGTATCTCGAAAGTCAGAATTATTTTATTTCGAAATATTAGGGTGTTTTTTCTTGATAGTATATAAAATATAGTAAATTTTTAACATAAATATTAGAACACGCGTTTATGTTTCAAGGGAGATTCCCTAAGAGAATTTAAATAATCAAAATGGAGGCGAAAAAACAGCAAACCTTGATATTACTCCAACATATAATTTGAAAGAACTTAAAAAAAAAACAGTAAAACAAAATGAAAAGATTTTCTGCAGCTTTTGGCGAGAATAGCTATAATTGGTGTGAACTAGTCAAGTCAGTCAACTAATACTACGAAAAAAATGTTATTCCATGGAGGCTTGCTTTCTAGTGGTATCTCTTCCAGCATGGTCACTCTTACTGCTTATCTTACAACTTTGTGGATTCCGGTTTTTCTTCTGCGAATTTAACCTTGATTTTCATTTTACTAGCCAATATTTTGAAACGAGATGGGCCCCAGAAGTGAAACTATGCTTCTTTCAAGTATTATGGAAAAAATGCTGAAAAAAAAAAGGTTAAGATTAGACGGGATTGATATTTTAAATAATATAATAACAAATATATTCTCAAAATAAACTTTACAAGGCTGTCACAGAACATTCAATCAGTTTTGTTAAATGCCGTTTTCAAAAATAACTCAATTGCATCTGTGCCAAAAAAAGCTTTAAAAATTAATTACATATCAGACGAATATATATCAATTTCCGAAGCTGAATAGAACCAAAGGTTTTTTGTTCATTATTATTATTAGTTTCCAATCGAGGCCGGATAGTATGGGGGGGGGGGAGGAACAAGCACTCCCTTTAAAATGCTAGTAACCACAAAGCAGATGAAAAAATATTAAATATATATTAGTCGTGTTTTTCAAGAATTAAAAAAAAAAAACCACTAATCCGGAGGTAAGTGTTATACTGGAACGGCGTTCCGACTCTATCTTGCCCCCCTCCCCTTATTTTTTTTAGATCCGGGCCTGTATCCAATTCAATAAGGAAGTAATCACTTACCTATAATTTTCAAAGAACCTGAGAATGTTCTGGTAAAATATGCCTAAAATATATATTTAATTTGAATTTGTTTCATCTTGGTTACTTCATCAAAGGGAAAGGGGCTTTACCCCCATAATTTCCCCCATGATATAAAGGTTAATGCATCATTTTCATTAAACATGGAGTGTCAAAATTCAACATAATAAAGAAAAAAACGTAAACAGCAGAAATCCTCTCATATTCTTCTTTTCAAGGACATCAATAGTCTGTTGAAAAAGTTTTCTGGGATATTTTAAACACTATTAGCTAATGGTATTTTTTTTTTAAACCTTTTATACTAAAGGTTGCTAAAGTAAGATCCGCGAAACCCTAGAAATTCTTATAGTACCTGTTTTCAACGCATTTTTTATTTTAAGCAATACTTAAATGCTTAAAAGTACCAACACCAGTCGATCATTCTTAGCTGAACAGTTCAACGAGCAATCAATTACTTTTCAAGCAACCAATGATTTTAGAGATTAAAGATCTTTGGTTGTTTTCTCAATCGTTAACAAGCGATTGATAGCAGAATCAACCAATGACATATGAGAAAGGCCGCTGCATCAACTGCGCAGTCTCATTGTCTCAAATGATTCCATGCACACTTCCCCACTGATATGCTAGAGTTGTCTTGTACTTACTCAAAATGGGAATTTGGAATTTGAGGGGTGGGGGGTGGGGGGGGGGGTCGCGATCTCTGGAATAATGCATAGTCCTCAAGTAACCATGGACTACGGAGGTTCCAACAAAGTGCAATTCAGCACTCGAATTATCCACCTTTTGTACTCTAGAGTACTCTTAGGTCTTTAGACATTTTTCGAAACTCTATTCATTAATCTGCATGTTTCGATGCGGGCAACATGGTTAAACCAACATAGTCTCTCGCTACATAGAAGGGGCTAGTTCAATCGGTAGCGCATTATGCTACAATCTGCAGTTCCCAGATTCGAGTTCCATCTGGGCCAGAGTTGAGATTTATCTCTCCAAAATTACCACCTTGTATCGGTTAGAAAGAGAACACCGATAGGCTTGGAAAAGCTGCTGTCGTTTGAATGGGGCGTAAAGCTATGCTCACGTGTGCGGGAGAGCCATACACTGTGCAGTTAAAGAACATGCTAGATGGACTTAACACGAGACTACATCTGTCTCCTAACAGCCTTCCAATGGGTCCCCTTCCACCAACTATCTCTGAATCCTTAGGGTCCATAAGACCTGGCCAATATACCCATTGTGCTCAAAAAGTCCCGCTCAGAGGTAAAGCAACCCAACCCTACACAAAATGCTGCTGAATGGTGTTTGAGACACCTTTGTCTAACTGTAACAATTACTGAAACTGACAAACCACTAATAATTGGAAAAACAAACAGAAATAACTTTAAATACATCAGAATAAATTTATTATTATTATTAAATAAATTAACTTACCAGTCAAATGAATAAAAAGTTAGCTCTTGTCGAAGAAATCTGGTTGAAAACAGAGATGTTATTTTTCATCAGTTCGAACTGCGGAATACTTAATGAAGGAAATGGTATAAAAATTAATTTTTATTATTATTTTTCTTATAGTAATTGTGATGAAAAACAAGAAGAGCCGTGAGAACGGATGTCTGAATTTTACCTTATTGTTCTAGCATAATAAACTACGGAATACAATAGATCTATGTTTCTCAACCCCGGGGTCCATGATCAATGATTCTCAACCTTTTTTCACTCATGGCCCTTGATGAGCTTTATTTACGCCCCCCCCTCCCCCAATAGCCGCTGTTGGGTAAAAGGTACTTTATCCAACTAACATCTGCGCTATTTATTTATAATATAAATTTAATATGATATATATATTCTAATAATTGTTACTTTATTTCTAGGTAGCAATCAAAATTCTTAAAGACATAAAATGTATAGTAATAGCAAAAGACCTACTAATAAAAAACATTCTGATAATTGTATTTTAGTTAATTTATATTCCGTTTAATCAAAATGTATAAAATAATTTGGGAGGGGGTGCGCAGATGAGCACTACTTATTAACTGCTCCTTGCTATCAAATCGTTTGAGAAATACTGCAACAGATGATGCAAACCTTAATAAAGTATGCCGTTAATATTAGGCAGAAAAATATCAAGTGTTGCACACCATATTACACATGTGATTGATGCACACTAATTTCATTCCATTCCATTACACAATATAGTTTTTACTATGGAAATTTTATGGTAAATCAAATTAAAATAACAGAAAACAATTCTTATTAAAATTACATTACACACAAACGTTTAGAACCTTTATAATTATGATTAAAAGCAAATTTAAAATGGGTAAAAAACGTGAAAAAATTCTGTAGAATAAAATTCATAGAATTTAAAATCTATCAATCTTTCTATAAGTGTTTTAAAAGCAAAAAATACACGCAATACTTATTGCCAGTTATGAAATCGCTTATTCCAACATCGCATTAATTTCGGTTGGGCACCAAGTTTCTTTCAATGAATAAATAATACTGGTTTGAAGCCCTACCTTCCTTGGAAATATGAATGGAATGAATTATTTCATCAGTGGTATTCCTTGAGTTATTTCCTTTTTCGCGTTTTCAAAAGCATTTCTTTCATTTTTCATTTTTTAAGGTACAGTCGCTCAAAAAAGTATCCGAACACTATGGTTGATTACAGAATTCAAAAAAATATCTGGCAATTTGTTTTAGAAATTAGTGATCTGGCAACCTTCATGTGTCACGTGACATGAAGGTTGCCAGATCAATGATTTCTAAAAAAATCATTTCGATATTTTTTTCTGAATTCTGTAATCAACCATAGTGTTCGGATACTTTTTTGAGCGAGTGTACTTATAAGAAGCAATGGCGAGGAGCGCATGGAAGCAATTGAGGTGATGCAAAAGGGCAGTTACGGTCACCGATTCTTATAGGTCATTGATTAACTGATCTATCAATCATTTGTCAATCACCATTGATCAACCAATGATCTTTAATCTAGAGATCACTGGTTGATTGACAAGTAACTGAAAGCTCAATCAAACAATCACCTATGAAAACCGTCCAACGCTGATAGGATAAGACTGGATTGTTTTACCTCTGAGCGGCACTTTTTTGCACACCATGGGCTAAATGGCCAGACCACAAGGACCCCGAAGGCTCAGAGAAGGTTGGGGGAGGGGACCCACTGAAACAGTTGTTGGGAGACAGATGGTAGCGTCCCGTCGCCATCCAGCGTGTTCTTTAACGTGCACAGGGTATGGCTCTCCAGCACACGGAGCCACGGCTTAACGCCCCATCCGACGGACGGCGGCCTTTCCAAGCCCATCGGTGTCCACTATTGACCGTGGGCAAGGCGGGGAATTTTGCGGAGATAAATCTCAACGCTGACCCAGCTGGGACTCGAATCTGGGAACTGCAGATTACGAGCCTGGCGCGCTACCGACTCAGCCACCCCCGCCCCCTTGGAGAGGGAATTATTGCATTCTATATGTCACATTAATAAGCTTTTATTGACATATAATTTGGATCAGACCAGTGGTTGGAAAGATACTACGAAATAGCAAGTTACAAACTACCTCCTTTCTGGAGAAAAACTGTGGGAGGCAAGTGCTTTTCAAGGCCTAAGCTTTCATTTGACCGATAATCGTTAGGAACGGCCACCGTGAAACCTCTCCGGTTTCAAGGGAGGTTGAAATAGAGGCAATTTTTTTTATCCTATGACACGTTCCACGTCCTAAGCTTTATTTTGATATATATCTGGTAATATTTGGTTTCAGACTGAGGGGGGGGAGGGAATATTGTGCTGCGACTTTTATATACTTCCTTCCACCAATAGAGGGAAACTGAAGAAAGGGGGGATTTATTTTAGGTAAAATATGTCATTATTTATATCAAGTTATCATACGTCACTACTTTCATCATAAGCTTTCATTTGACATGGCTTTCATTCGGCCACTTGTTACGAAAATTGAGTGGAACCGTTCAAACTTTACTTTTTTATGGGGGGGATGGAGGCAAATTTTTATAATCTATGATACTCCCCATATCACACGTTTGAGAGATCGGTCCCATATTACGAAGATATAGCAAACAACCGTTTCGATGATTTCCTTGTTTTTAGAGAGCAGAATGGAAGGGGGCGAATTAATTACAGCCTATGACGCCTGGGTTCGAGCCCCGGGTAAGGCATGGATGTGTGTGTTGTTTTTCTGCTGAGGTCCTGCCATCCTCACAGACCTTCTACTATGGCATATTAAACTGACAGGCTCCTGTCAGACCTCTGTGGCAAGCAGCTGCTTGAGGGGGTATTTTTTTTTATGACGCCTACTCTCGTCACAAGCTTCCATTTGGTACATACACTTTAAGACTGAGAGAATACCTTATACCAGACTGAGAGAATACCTTATACCAGACTGAGAGAATACTTAATACCAGAGAGTTGGAAAGATATTTTGACAAATTCACAACGGTCAAATGACGAGTGAAAAGCAAAACAGAAAACGAATTTACGTTACGCTTTTAACTGCCTTACTTCATTTCACCAGAAAATAAACATAATTTATTCCTACTTGTTACAGAGTTATGATTGGAACGATAGAGAAAGTGCATTGAAGCTTTTCTTTTCATCATTAACAATTTTAATAGGAAGAATTTTCCTGCTGAGCCATCTGTGGGCTAAATGGTCAGGTCACATGGACCCCAAAGGCTCAGAGAAGGTTGGGGGAGGGGACCCACTGGAACAGCTGTTGGGAGACAGATGGTAGCCTCCCGTCAAGGCTATCCAGCGTGTTCTTTAACGTGCACAGGGTATGGCTCTCCCGCACACGGGGCCATGGCTTAACGTCCCAAACGGACGGCGGCCTTTCCAAGCCCATCGGTGTCCCCTACTGACCGTGCAATTTAGTTGGCGCTTGGCGATGATGTCAAGTAGGGTTTTAGTAAAAAATGAAGTTGAAGAGAGGAATAAAATTGATTTTATCGTCAAATTTGTGCATATTATCGCTGTCCCAGCTTACTGAGTTTTCGAATGCAAAATGCGCTCACAACCCTCTCTTAACAATCTGACTCAAATAGTTCAGGGTTCGATGACCGATAGGCTCGTTCATGAACTGAAAAACGTTTCATACGAAGATTTGATGTTTCCACGGTCAAGCAGCAATTGAAGACTAACTGATGCAGCATTGACGGTTCTCATTGGTTATTGATAACACTATCAATTACCAATCATTTGTCATTCACTAAGGAATCAACCAATGATCGTTTATCTTTGATATTACTGGTTGATTGACAAGTAACTGATATCAACCAATAACCTATAAAAACGCCGATGAACGGTATAGTTTTAATTTGTCCTTAGGTCTGAGGCCTTGCAGATTAGAGACATCTAACAGTTTCTCCATTTTTGGATTTGAGTACTTAAAATACCAATCTAAAACATGAACTTCAAGTTTGATTGCATCTCTTCCAACTAGTAGAGTTTATTATTCCCGAAGTGTTTGGGGGCGGGGGTGGCTCAGTCGGTAGCGCGCCAGGCTCGTATCTGTAGTTCCCAGGTTCGAGTCCCAGCTGGGTCAGCGTTGAGATTTATCTCCGCAAAATTCCCCGCCCTGCCCACAGTCAGTAGGGGACATCGATGGGCTTGGAAAGGCCGCCGTCCGTCGGATGGGACGTTAAGCCGTGGCCCCGTGTGCGGGAGAGCCATACTCTGTGCACGTTAAAGAACACGCTGGATGGCCTTGACGGGAGGCTACCATCTATCTCTCAACAGCTGTTCCAGTGGGTCCCCTCCCCCAACCTTCTCTGAGCCTTCGGGGTCCGTGTGACCTGGCCATTTAGCCCATGGTATGCAAAAAAGTGCCGCTCAGAGGTAAAACAACCCAACCCGAAGTGTTTGTGCTTGAAGCGGGGGTTACTTCATTCAGCAGCGAACCAGCCTTATAATCTGCAGTTCCCAGGTTCGAGTCCTACTGTGCCAGCATTGATATGGGCTTGGAAAGCTGCCGTCCTTCGGATGGGACGTAGAGGCGTGGCCCCGTGTTCAGGAGAGAACATACTACCTATGATACCTGTGAACTTTGGACGTTAAAGAACACGCCGGATAGCCTTTACGGGAGATTTCCGTCTCATATCAGCTGCCCATTCCCACAACATTCTCTCAGCCCTTATGACATGGATATTTTGCCCAAGTGTGAAAAAGGGCCGCTCAGAGGTAAACTAAACCAATCTGAAGAGCAAGTTCTGTCAGAAGGAGTCGAATTAGGCTCAGATCTAAAAAAAATAAGGGGGGGGGGGCAAGAAAACTCCATCGAGCAGGAAAAAATAAAGTGGAAGGATGACTGGATTTCCGTTGCAATATAACATTCCCCCTCCCCTTTTGAGAGATCTTAAAAATTTCTTGAAAAATGTATAAAATAGATATAAATAATTTTTTGCTTCTATAACCCTTGCTAGTATTCTCGAACGGGGGGTGGCATTGTCACCTTGTCCCCCCCCCCTAGATCCGGCTGTGGTTCCAAATAACTTACAGCCAATCACTATCATCCAATGACGTAATATGAGTGACAAATGGGGAAGAAGCACAATGACGCTTTCACAGTTCGAATTATAGGTTACCGTCGGAACGTCAATTGCGCATTCTCAGTTTTCCTAGCTGCCACTCACACTAGACACTATATCTAAATTTACTTAAGTTGTAAATTAAATGGAGCACAGGAGCCTCTTATATACTACTTACGCAGCATCATGGTAGCCTACGGATTATTAAGCACATCGTCCAAAGGATACTTTTCTTGAATCTGAGAAAACACGATTATCTGTGCAATGTTTTAAAACACAATCTTACTGCCTTATTGTTTGGTATCACTTTACACACATTTTTTTATAACGATCAATCGTCCTTAAGTTTGATTGTTTCGTATATTTTTAGTTTTATTCGTCTTAATGTTTTTGAAGACAAATCCTAAGTTTAAAATTCATAAAATGGTTGGTTAGCAGTCTCGTCAAATTTGACTCATTTTATGTATCTTTAAAACAATCTGATAGCAATTATTCTTTTAACAACAAACGCGTTAATTTTATCAAATCTACAATAACTCTTATCTTACAGAATGGTATCGGAACTTCACGCTGTCGTTCAAAATGTGAAGTTAAAATTCTTATAGTTACTATCAAGACATTTTAATACACAGTTAAGTTGAGCATTGGACAATCGAATATCCTTTGAGATGCCATACAAATGTTTGCTGTCTATCAAAAGGTAGTCTTTAACTCATATTCTTGTAGATGCCGAATTCGGTTCAGTACACCACAAAAATAATGGCAGATTTATAATGTCACTTGGTAAAAGGGCGCCATTGTATCCCATGAACTTTACTCTGGTGAGAGCTGACGTAGTCCTTCCGGTAGAAAGTCTTCATACAGATGTCGCATCGGAAGCGCTTCGGGTTCACCACATGCCTCTCCTCCAAGTGCCTTTTGAGATTACCTTTGGCGAAAAACCGACGGCCGCAGAAGGGGCATACAGGCTCTGTCAGATCAGCAAGGAAGGAATCGATGTGGTCTGGGTGAATGTGCAGCTTGCTGCGAAGCAACCGACCTGTATGGAGACAAACATTCTGTTAGTCTACGTTGTTTTGCATTTCGAATGCTAAGAATCGTACTCATTGACAAACGAATAACCGATCAAATTAAAATATTATTTCAGAGAAATGACTTATTGTGTCTTAAGTGTCTTGTCATCCAGGTGAAATTTTCCGTTTTTCAAAGTGATGAAGGGGTGACCAGTTTGTTCCAATATAGTAACGACTCCGATGGATAGAATTTTCCAATTTTCATTTCAACTTCATTAACGAATTATAATAACGTAAAGGCTTACTCAAAGTGAAAAGTGCAGCAAAGATAAAAAGCGCCGAAACTCATTTTCATTTCTCGACAGTTCTGGCATTTTGATTCACATCCAGTTCACATTCTGGGAAACTAGAAATTATTTTCTCTTATGACGAACTCTCTTTAGCATTTAAAACCAATTATTACGAATTAGCTAGTTGTTATTTCTACAGTTAAAATGCTTTTTTTTTTTTCGATTTTTAGAATACACACATATATTTTTACTCTTCATTATCCAAAATATTTTTAAGACTGAAGAGTGGTATTTTTCACTTGTGCCTTGCAGAATAGTAATTGTATATTCATGGTAAAAGGGGCGGGGGCGGGGGCGGGGTGGCTCAGTCGGTAGCGCGCCAGGCTCGTAATCTGTAGTTCCCAGGTTCGAGTCCCTGCTGGGTCAGCGTTGAGATTTATCTCCGCAAAAATTCCCCGCCCTGCCCACGGTCAGTAGGGGACACCGATGGGAGGGGGACATCCCCCTCCCTAGATCTGGCCTTGCTCTTATCCCATCAAACTTTTCCGAAGGATATGGCTAACTTGGTGTATTTTCCATATACTAAAAATCTATATATTATATATATGCACACTACTCTACCAAAAGTTAGAGAATTCCCGTGTTATGTCAATGGGATTCTAACGTCGAAGCTCTACAACTCCTAAAATATGTACTTAATCGGAAAATGTAACTGAAAATAAAAAACATATAAAGAAATCTAAATATCGATTTTCAACAATTTCGTTCGGTATTTAAATTTTAATGTTTACATGATGATGCACAGAATACATGACCATAATAACCAAATGCAGTACATTAGGAACAACATTAAATAGGCTAATACATGTATCTAATACTTTTAATAGCATTAAAAACACTTTAAAAAAATACTATACATCAAGCAGAAAAACTTTTATTCTGAGTTGGAGGACTACCATGTTCCTGTTGCCTCTTTATAGTAAACTAGCAGATTTACTCGGCGTTGTTCGGGTCTGAGGCTCTTTAGAATATAGAATAGATGGCACTCCCCACGTCACAAGCTTTCATTTGGCATAGAAATCATTACTATCTCCTGTCCCTCCGATTAAAATTTCCCCCCTCTCTTTTAGGGGAGAAAGAAATGGATATAGTTCGAGGTATCCATAATCCTTCCCACGTCAGAAGTTTCTAAACAAAGAACGGAATTTACTCGCTCAGATAATCGAGATAATCAAACTTTTCAAATCACTTTGTACCCACCAGAGTTCCTCGGATACAATTTACCAAGCATATGTAACTTTATAGCAAAAAAAAATTAACTATGGTCTGAGATGCATAAAAAATGTAAAGGTACTAAAAATTATTATTAAACAAAATTGCTTATTACTCAACATAATATTTAAATCATTTATTAATTATTTGTATATACTTTTATAGCTTTTGCATATTTTTTAAATTAAGTTATTTTAACTTCTGATACGAATTTAGTTTTTTAAGCTTTCATTTTAATAAAGATTACCGTGTTCCGCTCGTGCTTAATTAGCACGACTACAATATCCACGGACGCTCGTACTCGTTCCCCAACAAACTGAACAATGAGTTTATCACACGAAATCAGAAATTAATTTGATGCATTCATTATTTCAAATTTATTGGTGGCAACCAATGTTTAATCACGCGAAATCGATATTAGTTTGATGTATCCCTTTTTTTCAAATATATTGGTGGCAACAGTTATTTTGAATAACTTTCAACCGTTAATGTTAAGTCAATAGGGATTTTGAGAAATTCAAATCCGCTCACACCAATGGGTTCGCAAATAGCCTATATTCATCCTTTGGGTGAAGGGAACGTTCATGAAAAGTTTGAAAGCCTCTAGCAGTTCTGGCGGTAGAGTGCATAAACGAACAGACACACAAATCCATATACTTTCTTCTTTATATATTAGATCAGTGGTTCTCAACCTTTTATGCTTCACGCACTCGCTGGAAATATGTATGTAACTGGCGTACCCCTTGCATAATAAGGGGCGGGGTGGTTCCCAGGTTCGAGTCCCAGCTGGGTCAGCGTTGAGATTTATCTCCGCAAAATTCCCCGCCCTGCCCACGGTCAGTAGGGGACACCGATGGGCTTGGAAAGCCACCGTCCGTCGGATGGGACGTTAAGCCGTGGCCCTGTGTGTGGGAAAGCCATACCCTGTGCACGTTACAGAACACGCTGGATGGCCTTGACGGGAGACTACCATCTGTCTCCCAACAGCTGTTCCAGTGGGTCCCTTCCCCCAACCTTCTCTGAGCCTTCGGGGTCCATGTGACCTGGCCATTTAGCCCATGGTGTGCAAAAAAGTGCCGCTCAGAGGTAAAACAACCCAACCCAACCTTGTATAATAAAAAAATAAATACCCCCTCAATCAGCTGCTTGCCACAGAGGTCTGACAGGAGCCTGTCAGTTTATATGCCACAGTAGAAGATCTGAGAGGATGGCAGGACCTCAGCAGAAAAACGACACATACATTCATGCCTTACCCGGGGCTCGAACCCAGGTCCCTTAGATCAGCAGCCAAGCGCGTTAACCACGCGGCCACGGGACGGCTCCCCCCCCCCCTTTGTATAGCTAGATAAAACTATAGTTATAGTATAACAATGGTTATTTTTACTTTGTTACTAGATCTAGCGACTTGCGAGCTCTCACGACGTACCCCAAAAAATATTACCCCGTACCCCACGTTGAGAACCCCTATATTAGATGATTGTGGCTAGGAAGACTTGGATGACGTAGCAACAGGTTTGAAGTCTTACGATAGTGTCGCTGTTTCCTTATACTCGTAATTTCCCTAAATTCGAAAGTGCGCAGATGATGATGTCCGTAAAACCTGGGTCCATGAAAATCGAGATTTTACTGTAATATTATTCAACATTAAAAGTCAATTCATTTTCATTTCTTTTGCGCAACTCATTTCTTGTAGGCAACTTTCACTATTGCTCAATGAATTTAAAGTACAAGTTTTTCACAATAAATTGCTTATAAGTTCCTTTGAAAAAATATGATGTAACGATTTTGTAAACGGAGTATTTTTCGAATATAAACCATTCGTCACGTGTTGATTCCTAGATATGAGTGAATTACTGAAACGTAGTTTCTGCAGTCACCTATTTTAACTGACTTTGCGTCACAAATATAAACAAATTTCTTTTCAAATGGAAGACACACAGAATTCAAAACAGCTAAAAGCGGTACTTTTTATATTCGGATTTAAGGAATAATCATGCACGTGCTTACGTAGCTAAAGCATGTCCAATCATGAATACCTTTTTTTGGGGTATCCGCATTGATGGCAGGTTTCATAGCGTGGAAACAAGCCAATCAATGTAACAGGTAGAAAAGATATACGTTCGGACAATCATTCTTTTAATTTCAATAAATTTATTTTCCACCACGACCGCTACGAAACACCAAAGAATGAGTGTTGAAATTGAAACATTTGTTGGAACTGCAAACTCTTTTTAAACTAAGTCAGCGAACTCAACAAACAAGCAAAAATACCATTACTGGGTTAGAATCTATAATAAAAACACATTCCAAGAAAAAGCCTGATCTGCTAAAAGAAGAACCTCCCGTGAAAAAAAAAAAGGAAAAATAAAATAGTTTCCACTGTTTTCAATTAATATTTATTCCTAAAATATCCTAATGTTAATTTTTATATATTGATAATATTTTAACGTTTTCGTTTAAACTCTCTAACTGCCAAACTGCTAATAATGCCGGATAAGGCATGGATGTTTTTTTCCTGCTGAAGTCCCGCCATCCTCAATCTCACAAACCTTGTACTATGACGTATTAAACTGACAGGCTCCTGTCAGACCTTTGTGGCAAGCAGCTGCTTGAGGTATTTTATTTTTATTTACTTATTTATCGAACCATTCGTGGTCCTGCTCAATGGGAATCTTTGACGACTGCTGGTTAACATAGCAGCGTATGAAAATTAACACTCTGTACTTACCTATTCGGTGTCAGCCTTCGCACAACTGCAAAAATATTATAATGGAGTTTATGGGAGAGGATGTGCGTAAGTCGAATATTTGTTCGTGATCGTCTGTATATCATTTGATTCACAACAATAATACAATTGATTCATAACAATAAAACATTTTGGATCATTGAAGTATGTTCGTTATATAGGGTGATCATTTCAAGTTGTAACTTAACTACGTATTCGTGCTCGCTTGTTACTTTCCAAGCTAGGAAATGATTCAAGCAGTAAGATATTTACAGGGGGGAAACACATAAAATCATGGAAAATGTTTTGTCCTCCTCCACGTTGGTACAGATTGGCCTTTTTTGCCTAGCTTGTGGTAAGAACTGCTGGCCAGTAGGATTTTTTTTTTAATTTCCCTACACGATCAGACATAGAATCAATCACCAATAAAAATAATCATAAATAAGCCATATAAGACAATTCATGTATGAGCATAAATTTTCGGCAAAGTATAGCTGAGATTTTTTGCTTTATTTCATTACAATTTACTTTAATGGCGGACTATTCTGAATTTTAATTATAACGCCTGTTAAAAGAATCTACTGCGTTATAAAAAAAAAATAACCTGAACTTTAGATTCTTACGTTAATGAACTTGTACATTTTAACTATTCTGCACTGTATTTAAACTTGACTAATTCAAGGAAGAAATCTGTTTAGTTCGAGTGGTATTTTGTATAACGCGGCATATGGATTCTTCAACACCATTTTAATACAAGCAAATATCGAATTTGGGTGTATAAGTTGTGCATTTAATGTTCTAACAATGGTACCGCTAAACTGCATTTGTGCGATTATTTGTAAGGGAGTCACGAATACTTGGACGATATGAACGCTTCCAAATTTCAGTTTTCTTGCTACTTATAAGACAAAGGAAGTGTAATGATTTTATCAGTATTACAAAAAAGCACGTTTTATATTGCAAACTTTGCTTCGAGAAATCTAATGAATTTTGCACAATATGTGGAGCTGTCAGCTGTCATAAGTTTCAAACCTTAGCAGAGGACACATCACATTAAAAGGTTAAATAATATTACACAGTCTGTAGGAAATATCTACAAATCGTATAGCAAAATTGGGCAGAAGTGCAGTGTAAAGCCCTGAGCCGCCATCTTGTGTTTGTTTCGCCTCGGTGAAAAAAAGTCCGAATGGTAAAAGTAGACCTTTCGGTATCTGCATTGAGACGTGTTAGAGGATGTAAAAAAAAAATATGTATGTAACGCTATATAGAAGAAAATCATGTTTCTGCACTTAAAAAAAATCACTGAAAATAATCTCATCAAAACAAGATTTCATTAACAACGCTTTATCGCTACTAAATGAACCCTCATTTCGCGCTTAAAATAACCCCCGAAAATTAAACAATTTCATCAAAATTAGATTTTATGAACAACTCTTATCACTAAGGAATAAACCTTCGTTCTACACTTAATTTCCCACTTTAAAAACAGCTTCCAAAATAAATAAATATAAAAAGTAAATTTCCTTAACTCGCATTGCTAAAGAATCAACTTTAAACAGCAAATATCAGTCATAAACATTAGAACAAGCGGATGGATATCATATTGCAACTCAACGTTACATTTTTCTGGCTTTCCTGGGGAAAAGGCATGGTGGCCGAGAGCCGTACAATGCACCCTAACCCAAAACTGAAGCTAATAGACTGCGGTATATATACTAGTACAAATATTTAGTGTAATGATATATACCGAACTGCGGAATATATTGACTGCGGATATAATTTGCACTAGTGATTATAGCATATATCGGGAAAATATTTATCAGTGTTTTGAAACTTAAATTTTATTATCTAGATCAGTGGTTCTCAACCTTTTATACTTCACGTACCCCCTTGGAAATGTGTATGTAACTGGCGTATCTCTTACACAGATAGATAAAACTATAGTTATTGTATAACAATGGGAATAAAATAAAACATACAATCTAACGACTTTTGAGCTCTCACAGCATACCCCACGTTGAGAACCCCTAATTTAGATCGCTAATACTTCAGATCGTACTTTCATTACATTAACATAAAAAATTAATAATAAATTAAATTACGTACCTTTATTGTCTCAGTGATACGATCCTGGTAAAATATTTGACGAGAACTTTCTAAAACGCGTTGAATAAGTATTTTACAGCTAAATGTTATAAATTTATGCAAAACATTAATTATTTGTCTTATCAGAAACATTACAGTATCTTCTGTTACAACAAATTTGGTTATCTTCAACTTATCGTTGCCACAAATATTTCTAAAACATTTTATTTATATATTTAATGTTGCTACTTCCATTTTATTGTTTTGTTAATGTTTCTCATAAGATGCAAAAATGAAATGCATAATTAGTTTTCTTGTAAAAATATATTTGACTTACCTAGTATTTTCAACAACACTATTTTGTTGCGATCAAATAGTTACATGTTTATATGAATTGCAGATATATAACATAATAAGAGTCTAATACTTAAAACTATTCAAATTCGTGTTCTTATTATTACATCTAAGACTTAAAACCATTCAAATTCGTGTTCTTATTATTACATCTAAGACTTAAAACTATTCAAATTCGTGTTCTTGTTATTACATCTAAGACTTAAAACTATTCAAATTCGTGTTCTTATTATTACATCTAAAACTTAAAATTAAATTCTAGCACATAAATAGGTATAATGCAATAATAAAATAAATACATAAATATCCTTCTTTCAAATTTCGTCTTCAAATTTGCTACTGTACATTAACATTAACGATGAGCATTTTTCGTGATCAAAAAGAAATGTACAAGAAATTAATCTAAGCATATCTGAATTAGTGGGAAAAAAAGTACAAAGTAATATTACATTAAGGCTTAATTTATGCTGAACTGAAATTTAAATAAATATGCATAAATAAAACTTTCAATGTACTTTTCATTCATAACAAAAAATTTTTCGGAACTTATCACCCTTTTTCGATAAATTGTTAGTTTCGATTTACACGGTTATTTCCCGGAATCTATGTACCGTGTATATCGAGGGATGTGTGTATAACGAAATCGAGCGGCTTACCAAAATATATTCATTAGACTAAAATTTCGTTATACTGAAATGCAATGAAAAACCTGCTATGATAGTTACATACTACAGAATAGTCATTATGAAAGAAATTTACCGTGTATTAAAGGTTACCAGATGCCAGTATCGTAAAAGAAGGACCGAAAAGGTAGAAATGGAGGACAAAGGAGGATATGCTTTCAATTTGTGAAATAAAATAAGTTTTTTCCTACCAAGTGTTATTTCAAGTACCGACTAGCTGTTCAGTCAGAAAAAAAAGGCATATTTCTAATTATTCAGTAAACTTCAAAATTTATGCCTTGCCGAGTTTTATTCATACTTGATAGGCAATCAAGGGTTATTTGGCCTTAAGTGGCATAGTGATTAGTAACTATCTGCTGTTACAGGAGGTAAACTTTATGGGTTTCTATAAATTATAACTGAGGTAGTGATCAGCAGTGATTTCAATCTTGCTATGGTATGCTTTTGTATGAAAAGTCTTGTACAAATTAGGGGTAGTTCCTTAATTCGTTCGCTGTCGTTTTATGTTTCAAATAAAAAAAATAAAACTACTGTCAACTTTCATAGCTTCAACTATCAGTGGATGGAAGCAAAATTTTATGCAATTTTCTAAAGCGCGTACTTTTTCCAATCTGGCATATAAATTGCACACATATTGAGATTACAGAAAATATTAAGTTTTACAATAAGGATTAATTTAGCATTCACGATTTGCATTTACAGTGCAATATTTCACGGTTATGAGTAAATATATTCTAAATATGGGTTGAAGAAATTTTAAAAATGAAAATACTAAAAAGGGTGCCTTAATTTTATTTTAAAACATGTTATGAGTTTATGCAAAAAGGAGAACATTTCATGTTTTTCAAAATTCCGAAAGGATACGAGATTAAAAAGGAGGACACATCCTACTAAACAAACATCTCTCGGTGAATTCTTTAATGATTTCGCAACTCTCCAACGTATTCTCCAGAATATCTTTCAGTATCATTACGAAACGGCGAAGGCTTAGCGCCATATTGGCTGCTAATACCGAAACTAAACTAATTAATGAACTTAATTAGAGCAATAATAGTGAACAAATATAACAATAACTTAAATTTAACGAATGATAAACTACGACGCATGGATTGGAACTGCTTTGAAAGAACTCCCTGACGACATTACTGAAAATGAAATGCAATTGCGTAGGTCTCCACGTTTGAAAATCTCCTTTTATGCTAGGAAAATATGGCAACGAAGATTCAAAGCATTATGCCCGTACTGGTAGAGAACATGGAGGTAGCCTCCGTGGTAGAGAACATCTATGCCACACAGTCAAATCGGCAAAAATGCATGCCGGGCAATACACAATGGCACCAAATAGCATGTGATTGGTTAGATATTTCACATCGTGATGGTTTAAATTATTATAGCGTTGCCAGATGCTAAAAATGTACATATTGTTTAAGGATTTTCCTTTGAAATTTCATTATATTTGTATCGGGATAAATTTTTGTTTTGTTACATTGGCATTTGTTAAAATGAAATATTTTTATATAGACATATGGCCGTGGCCAGTAAAAAAAACAAAGTTATACTGAATATTTCGTTTTTCTGCCTTCGTTATACTGACATTTCACTGTACTCCGGGGGAGATATCGTAAAGCATTATTGACAATAATGGATTTGAATATTTGACACAATTAGGCCACTTGGTAGCATTTTTTTTACATTAAAAATTTATGAAAAAATATTTCCAGAGGCTAAAATGTTATATTTTTCCTAGTTTCAAAAATATTTAATATAAATTTGTTCTTTTTTTTTATCAGAGAGTAGTCGTTCTGTTTTTGTTCACTTTAGTACTGAGTTTGGTCTCCTTCCACCCACATGCACCTCCGATTTTCGCATTCTGCCTAAGCGCAGTTTTTATAAAAAGTTTTGCTTTGATGTATTATTAATTTTTCCCCACAATTCTATACATTATATTTCGACCAAAAAAGAAGTCAGAATGATATTATAAGCTTTTTTATTTTTTGGGTAGGTATTGCTCAGTGGATGCCAGACACAAATCTGCAGTTCTCAGATTTTCGAGTCAATCTGTTCCAGAGTTTAATTTATCTCTGCCAATTCCGGGGGCGGGGGCGGGGGTTGCTCAGTCGGTAGCGCGCCAGGCTCGTAATCTGTACTTCCCAGGTTCGATTCCCAGCTGGGTCAGCGTTGAGATTTATCTCCGCAAAAATTCCCCGCCCTGCCCACGGTCAGTAGGGGACACCGATGGCCTTGGAAAGGCCGCCGTCCGTCGGATGGGACGTTAAGCCGTGGCCCCGTGTGCGGGAGAGCCATACCCTGTGCACGTTAAAGAACACGCTGGATGGCCTTGACGAGAGGCTACCATCTGTCTCCCAACAGCTGTTCCAGTGGGTCCCCTCTGCCAACCTTCTCTGAACCTTCGGGGTCCATGTGACCTGGCCATTCAGCCCATGGTGTGCAAAAAAGTGCCGCTCAGAGGTAAAACAACCCAACTCTGCCAATTCCCACCTTCGGTTAGAAAGGAGACACCGATGGGCTAGGAAAGACAGCCGTCCGTCGGATGGGACTTAAAGCCGTGATCCCATGTGCAGGAGAGACGTAACCTGTGCACGTTAAAGAACTTGCTGGATAGCTTTGCCTGCTTTGCACACAATGGACTATTTCGCATAGTCACAAGCTGTCTCGTAAGAGCCATCCAATGGATCCCCTTCTCAACCCCGTCTTAGCACTTGGAGTACCCATGACCTGGCCAGTTGGCCCATTATGTGCACAAAAGTGCCGCTCAGAGGTAAAACAACCCAACCTTTTTCTCCGCATACTAATCACTCGAACATTAAGAGTAATTATAAAGCTCGATTTGCGAGAAGAGCAATTTTTTTTAATTGACCGGCAATAGTAACATTTTTCATTTTGGTGTTCCGTGGTCGAGTAGTTAGAGGTTTAACTGCTGATATAAGGGACCTGAGTTCGAACCCCGGGTAAGACATAAATGTTTGTGTTGTCTTTCTGCTGAGGTCCCACCATCCTCACAGACCTCCTACTGTGGCGTATAATTGACAGGTTCCTGTCAAACCTCTGTGGCAAGCAGCTGCTTGAGGGTTGTTTTTTTTGCTAAATTATGAAGATCACAGATGAATTGTTAGCTTTTTTTTTGTCCCTGACGTTATTTTCTACCTAAAAAAACAAACAAAATTTTTATTTTTTTTATTGAAGCCAGTATTTTTGCTGTTGTATTCTGCTAGTACTGGGTATAGAGGAAAAAATTTTCTCATGCCGAGTGGGAGCCGAACCCACGACCTCCCGATAACATCTCAGGTGCTCTTACCGTTTAGCTACCGACCACTGATCAAGATGGCCCCTGTTACTAAGTCTCATACACTTGTCTCAAGTAAATTTTATGACTGCAGATAAAGCCTCCATTCATCTGAAGTATTCCAAACACTCCCAAGGCTATTGAATTGTTTTTTTTTAATCTCTCCATACATTTGTGCATGCTGATACATGTTAGTAACCCATAGTCACAGTCTTTTGCATTCACAGCGATCATTTAGTTTAGTCTGTGATCGCTGTGTTGTTTAAAAAATAACTCTTCGATAAACCTAATGATCGCTGTGAATGCAAAAGAAAATAATTGCATTTCTGTTCTCAAATTGTTAATGAATACTGAATCGTGTTGTTTTTTTTATTCGTTCATTCCTGTGAATCTTAACAACATTGAGGCATTGAAATTGAAATCTGCGCAAGGAAAAAGTGCTAGTTGTTAACAATGAAGGTATTTTATATTTGGGTTGGGTTGTTTTACCTCTTAGCGGCACTTTTTTGCACACCATGGGCTAAATGGCCAGGTCACATGGACCCCGAAAGTTCAGAGAAGGTTGGGGGAGGGGACCCACTGGAACAGCTGTTGGGAGACAGATGGTAGCCTCCCGTCAAGGCCATCCAGCGTGTTCTTTAACGTGCACAGGGTATGGCTCTCCCGCAAACGGGGCCACGGCTTAACGTCACATCCGACGGACGGCGGCCTTTCCAAGGCCATCGGTGTCCCCTACTGACCGTGGGCAGGGCGGGGAATTTTGCGGAGATAAATCTCAACGCTGACTCAGCTGGGACTCGAACCTAGGAACTACAGATTACGAGCCTGGCGCGCTACCGACTGAGCCACCCCCGCCCCGGTATTTTATATAATTAAATGAATTTAATATGCATTAAACAGGAAAAGTCATAAGCAAACGTCTAATTTATGTCAACAACTTTGAAACTAAACATTTTATTGTTATTCGAAATTTCACGTAATACACACGAGAAAATGACAAGAATATTTTTCCTCATAATAAATGAACCGATTTCCATTCTTCCAATTTCACCCGATATCATAATAATTCGAAACTGACCATTCACCTGTGTCGTCAACATCAACTGAAAAATAAATGGCTTTCAATGTTTCGACGCCTCATCGGCCTCCTTCGTCGTATTCGGGGAAAGTTATGAACATTCTGTTTATGGAACATGATATAGCTCTTGCGGTAGAAAGTCTTGAAGCAAATGTCGCATTGGAAGCGCTGACGGTTCGTTACGTGATGTTCTTCAATATGTCTTTTCAACGTTCCTTTCTGGCAGAATTCTCGTTGGCAATAGGGACAGTTGAGCTCAGTCAAATTAGCCAGCAGGGCGTCGATGTCTTCTGGGATATTTTCCCACGTATCTGTTGGAGAAACAGGAGCAAATATGTCAGTCATGATCTTTGGTTTGTTTATTTTTTAACGGCTTAAACCTCGCTAAGAACTTAATCAGAAGTAGACTCAAAAACCAAAGTATTATTCTTCATCTGTACTTGATATCATTCGAAAAAAAGAAACACGAAAATTTTAATTTCTTCCGATAACAACATTTTGTGAGATTTCGTATGTAGAAAAATCCGGCGATTTATTCTTTAACAAAAATAAATAAGCGTTTTTATGCACCATCCACACAGGTTCGGCCGAATTAAGAAAAAGTATTTCTATGGCTAACCGGGGAACAGAGTAAATTAAGGTTTTGACCGATGGATGAGCTTTCCTTCTATAGGACTGTTCGCCTTAGGATTGTTGGGGATGAGATGTATCTATATGGTGCAGTCTTGCCCCTCACAAGTAGATAGTAACGGCAATTCCTCACTGGTTGTGATAAGGCGGAACCGTGTCTTGTCGTGGTTGCTGTGTATTACATGCAACAAAGGAAGTATTTTCACTCACTACAAATTGTTGTTTCTGCTGTATGTTCACGACTGTTTGGAACAGCATATGATCCAACCTGAAGTCCAAAGCGGCGTATCGGGGAGGGGGTGGCCTTGGAACGATGCAGGCTCGCAATCTGCAGTTCGAAGATTCGATTTCCACCTGTGCCAGCGTTGAGATTTATCTCCGCTGAACTCTTATGCTCCGGTCAGAAAGGTGGCAGCGATGGGCTTGGAAAAGCTGCCGTTCGTCGGATAGGACGTTAAGCCATGGCCCCGTGTGCAGGGTTGGGTTTGTTTTACCTCTGAGCGGCACTTTTTTTGCACACCATGGGCTAAATGGCCAGGTCACATGGACCCCGAAGGATCAGAGAAGGTTGGGGGAGGGAACCCACTGGAACAGCTGTTGAGAGACAGATGGTAGCCTCCCGTCAAGGCCATCCAGTGTGTTCTTTAACGTGCACAGGGTATGGCTCTCCCGCACACGGGCCACGACTTAACGTCCCATCCGACGGACGGCGTCCTTTTCAAGCGGTGTCCCCTACTGACCGTGGGCAGGGCGGGGAATTTTGTGGAGATAAATCTCAACGCTGACCCAGCTGGGACTCGAACCTGGGAACTACAGATTACGAGCCTGGGGCAATACCGACCGAGCGCCCAACCCGTGTGCAGGAGAGAGCAATACCCTATGCACATTAAAGAACACAATGTATGTCCTTGACGGGAGGCTACCATCTCTCTCCTCACAACTGTTTAGTGGTTTCTCCTTCCCCGAACTCTGAACCCTCGAGGTTCTTGTGACCTGGCCATTTAGTCCGTTATGTGAAAAAATAGTGCATTTTAGGGGTAAAACAACCTAATCCAAAGATGTAGATAGTTGTAAATGAGATTTATATAAAGGAGGAGCATAATTCGTGCCTTCCCTGCAGAATACCATCTTCATGAAATAAGGGTTACTATGTGGAATAAATTACTATGTGGAATTAAGCCGGACGATAACTCAAATAATAAGAGCGCTTGGCATGTAACAGCCAACGGATTCACTAAGGCCAAACAAATGTTTTTCGTGCTTACTTAGAAATATAAAGACGTGGTTTTTGCAGAAGTAAAGCCAATATGTAACAACAAATGGGGTTGTTGGATCTCTGAGCGGGACCCTTTTTTTAAACACAATGCGACAAATGGCCAGATAACAACGACCTGGAGTGCTCAGAGAAGGTTCCCACTGGACTGGAGACAGATGATAGCCTACCGTCAAGGCCATCCGGGTCGTGTTCTTTAACATAGTAAGTGAAGATAGAGCTCTCTCGCACATTGCGCCATGACTTTACGTTCTATCCGGCGGACTTTCCAAGCCCGTCGATGTCCTCTACTGACCGAAGGGGTTTTTGCGCGGAAAAATCTCAACGGTGAACTAGGTGAGACTCGAACCTGGGAACTACAGATTACGAGCCTGGCGCGCTATCGGCTGAGCCAGCCCCGCTTCATGTGTAACAAGTAAGGCCAACAAGAATAATACTTCAACAGCACATCTGGTTGTCGTTAAAATAATTTTATATTTGTGGTTTCGCTACTCAGAAAAAACTAATGTTTTTTAAGTGAAGCTGTAGTTGGTGAAAGAATCTAAAACAGTTACAGGGGCGGGGGTGGCTCAGTAGGTAGCGAGCCAGGCTCGTAATCTGTAGTTCCCAGGTTCGAGTCCCAGCTGGGTCAGCGTTGAGATTTATCTCCGCAAAATTCCCCGCCCTGCCCACGGTCAGTAGGGGACACCGATGGGCTTCGAAAGGCCGCCGTCCGTCGGATGGGACGTTAAGCCGTGGCCCCGTGTGCCCTACCCTGTGCACGTTAAAGAACACGCTGGATGGCCTTGACGGGAGGCTACCATCTGTCTCCCAACAGCTGTTCCAGTGGGTCCCCTCCCCCAACCATCTCTGAGCTTTCGGGGTCTATGTGACCTGGCCATTTAGCCCATGGTGTGCAAAAAAGTGCCGCTCAGAGGTAAAACAACCCAACAGTTACATGCAGTCGTAAAACAGTTACATGCAATCGTCAAACAATATGCATCTTCCCTCTACAACAAATCTTCCCAAAACTATACAAGTTTAACGGTATTGAGGCTGAAAAATACAACTATTATAGAAGATATAGCCATTTAAGCACAATTATAAACGTCTGTGTTTCTGCTTTGACATGAATATTTGTTTCTATCTTCATGTTTTCTGGGAGCATTTCAAGGATTCAAACAGGAGCAGACCGAAAATTTTTTTTCGGGGGTCGCAATTTTAGCGAGTGCGATAAAACACTATTTCGATTTTGGTTTTTTTTTTTGCAAGAGCCTCTGGGGGGAGAGATCGGGTTATCCAATCATTAATCTGCAATGAAAATTAGTTCTATTCCAACCACTTCTCCCTGCCCACGGCCAGAGGGGACACCGATGGGCTTGGAAAGGCCGTCGTCCGTCGGATGGGACGTTAAGTCGTGGTACCGTATGTGGGAGAGCCATACCCTATGCACGTTAAAGAACACACTGGATGGCCTTGACGGGAAGCTACTATCTGTCTCCCAACAGCTGTTCCAGTGGGTTCCCTCCCCCAACCATCTCTGAGCCTTCGGGGTCCTTGTGACCTGGCCATTTAGCCCATGGTGTGCAAAAAAAGTGCCGCTCAGAGGTAAAACAACCCAACCCAACCAACCACTTTTATATCTACTAGGCAAGAATTTTAAGAAATATCTCTGTGTAGTGAAATTTCTTACAGCAGATGGCGCTGTATGTCCAGCAGCTGTAAACAGCTCTATCCAATCACCAGCCACGGATGCGACTGGTCGTAGTATCTGATTGTAGTCCTTTCATTGGTTGATACAGCCGCGGTCCAGAAAGAGACGAAGGATGTATGCTTGCAATTCCTAGTATTGTCGTTTCTGCCTGACGCCCGTGGCCGAATGCGATGCTTGGTTGCGGAGTAGGGAGATGTTTTTTCTGCGCTTCTGAGTGTTCGTCTTACTCACAGATCTTCTCTGTCACGTATTACATTGACTTCTGTGACAAATAACTGCTTGAGGAATAATTTTTTTTCTTCTTTTAATTCAGACAAATGTTTTTGATGCCCATTCTGTACAATGGGTTACATTGAATACATTTGTCTATTAAAGTTCCATTAAAAGTAACTTCAGTATGATGTAAAAGATTGGTGGAATATGCAATTTCCCATTTTCTTTAATATAGTAGTCAGTGGTGAAACCAGGAAGGATGTGGTTTGTGGGCTTAAATCCACCACCACCATGAGGGCTTGAATAACATACCTTTTATAACCTAAGAAAAAAGAACCTCAAGCATGCCAGTCTCCCCCATTAGATTCAAAACTTCAACTCTCTCCTCCATTAAAACTTTCAGGCTAAGTCACCTGCAGTAGCACGAAACTTTTTCCGTAAATAAGTTGCATTAAAGTACCATAGATATGGCGATGACATCTAGAAACGGGAAAGGGAATAATGAATTAGTTATTAACCTAATTAACAAATTAAATCTGACAAATATTGCCCCTTTAAAGCAAGAACTAAAACAGTACACTCCTTATAAGAACTCTCATGCAGTTTACTATTTCAAAACTTTAAATTAAGGAAATGAAAAGAAATGTTACAGTTAATTTTAAGAAAAATTACGCTTCGCAAATTAAAATCAATAAGTGTTGAAGAACAGCCAGACGGACTCCAATCGAAAAGGCACTTGTTTCTTCGAAGGTATGCTGAAATTATCTCTTCTCCAGAGCTTGTGTTGCCCACGGTCAGAAGGGAACACCGATGAGTTTGGAAAGGCCGCCGTCCGTCGGATGGGACGTTAAGCCGTGGCCCCGTGTGCGGGAGAGCCATACCCTGTGCACGTTAAAGAAGACGCTGGATGGCCTTGACGGGAGGCTATCATCTGTCTCCTAACAGCTGTTCCAGTGGGTCCCCTCCCCCAACATTCTCTGATCCTTCGGGGTCCTTGTGACCTGGCCATTTAGCCCATGGTGTGCAAAAAAGTGCCGCTCAGAGGTAAAACAACCCAACCCAACTCAGTGGGTCCCCTCCCCCAACCTTCTCTGAGCCTTCGGGGTCCATGTGACCTGGCCATTTAGCCCATGGTGTACAAAAAAGTGCCGCTCAGAGGTAAAACAACCCAACCCAGAGCTTGTGCTCATTGTTGGAGGCAGTTTAATTGCTACGCAAACTGTTGAGTGTTACTTATCTTTCGATTCCCTGGTCGGTTGGGTTTCATTTCTGAGCGGCACTTTGTTTCCATACAATGGGCTAAATGGCCAAGTCACAAGGACCCTGAGGGCTCAGAGAAAGTTGGGAGAAAGGACTCATTGAGCAGCTATTAGGAGATAGATGACAGCCTCCAATCAAGGCTATCCAGCGTGTTCTTTAACTTGCACAGGGGATGTCTCTCCTGCCCATGGAACCACGGCTTAACGTCCCATACGATGGACGGACCTTTCCAAGTCCATTGGTGTCCTCTTGTGTCCATTGGTGTCCTTTCTCGTTCGACGGCAGGATGGGGATTTACCGGAGATAAATCAACGCTGACCCAGGTGAGGCTGAACCTGTGAACTGCAGATTATGAGCCTGGTGCGCCTTCCCTGCCTTCAATCCTCTGTAATTATCCAAATACTTCGCTAACCTCTGTTCTGCCTCGATGATAACGCGGACACTTATAGAGCTTGGAAATGCCGTCGTCCGTCGGATGGGATGTTAAGCAGTAGTGCAAGAGAACCTATATCCTGTGCACGTTAAAGAACACGCCGGATGATGTTGACGGGAAACAGCCGTAATTTTCTCTGAGCGCTTGGGAGCCTTGCGACCGGGGCGGGGGTGGCTCAGTCGGTAGTGTGCCAGGCTCGTAATCTGTAGTTCCCAGGTTCGAGTCCCAGCTGGGTCAGCGTTGAGATTTATCTCCGCAAAATTCTCCGCCCTGCCCACGGTCAGTAGGGGACACCGATGGGCTTGGAAAGGCCGCCGTCCGTCGGATGGGACGTTAAGCCGTGGCCTCGTGTGCGGGAGAGCCATACCCTGTGCACGTTAAAGAACACGCTGGATGGCCTTGACGGGAGGCTGCCATCTGTCTCCCAACAGCCGTTCCAGTGGGTCCCCTCCCCCAACCTTCTCTGAGCCTTCGGGGTCCATGTGACCTGGCCATTTAGCCCATGGTGTGCAAAAAAGTGCCGGTCAGAGGTAAAACAACCCAACCCAAGCCTTGCGACCTGGCCCTTTCCCCCATTGTGTGCATAAAAAGTGGCCCTCACAGGTAAAATAACTGAAAGAATCCTATGTTGCATTGGAATTCAAGTTCGTTTCTGTAATCTGAAGAGGTTAGAATTCCAAATTTCTTTGGAGCTCTAGGGGATCGCTATCAGATTTCCAGAATGATCGGTTTCTGAGCTTTTTTGTGAGTTAATAATAATTTCATTTCCGTGACTGTACAGCGAACGCAAAAGTTGCAATGGAGAATCCTACAGGGGTGACGTAACTATACACCGCAAACGTTTTGCCGGCTGTAACTAGTATCTTTTTCAGTTTATCTGTTCCTATGAGCTAATATTAAAAATAAATTCTGTAAGCTTATTTTTTCTGAGAGTGGCCGAGAGCTGATATTAGCTCATACATATTCTGGGTTCCTTATTCTGCTGATTCCCACAGCTAATAAATAGTCATTGCTCTAACAATAGTTCGATCACTAACTACGCTCAATAAATCAGTTATATTTTCAGAGAGGACCAGTTGGTTGTTTTACCTCTGAGCGGCACTTTTTTGCACACCATGGGCTAAATGGCCAGGTCACATGGACCCCGAAGTCTCAGAGAAGATTGGGGGAGGGGACCCACTGGAACAGCTGTTGGGAGACAGATAACTAGCCTCCCGTCAAGGCCATCCAGCGTGTTCTTTAACGTGCACAGGGTATGACTCTCCCGCACACGTGGCCACGGTTTAAATTCCCATCCGACGGACGGCGGCCTTTCCAAGCCCATCGGTGTCCCCTACTGACCGTGGGCAGGGCGGGGAATTTTGCAGAGATAAATCTCAACGCTGACCCAGCTGGGACTCGAACCTGGGAACTGCAGATTACGAGCCTGGCGCGCTACAGACTGAGCCACCCCCGCCCCTCAGAGAGGACCAGATTTAAGAGTATATATATATATATTCACGGGGCAGAGATGAGATCAGAAATATTCACCTAATTATATTTATAATGTATGTATTATTTATGAAATAAAAAGGGATGTCTATTTGTGTGACTTTGACAGTCATAACTCATCGGGTAATAGGATAGACGCTTTAGAATTTCGCATATTGTTTCTGCTGTCCTGTGAGTTGAAGTGATAAATTTCAAATCGAAAGTCCAAAAGTGTAGACGGAGGCTGGGCGTCAACAACGACCCGACCAGTGCGGACAATTATTCGCTTTGAATCTGTGCTAAATGGTCGCTGAAAGGTAGGCGGGGATCAATACTCACAAAACTAACGTTTAATGCAATGGAAAAGATAATATATAGATTAAAAGAGAGACCCGAGTAACGTTGGGGTTGGGTTATTTTACTTTCGGCGATTTAAGGACATCCTGCGTGTTCTTTAACGTGCACAGGGTATAACTCTCTCCCGCACACGGGGCCACGGCTTAATGTCCCATCCGACGGACGATGGTCCCCACCGATTGTCCCCACTGACGACTTTTCAAGGCCATCGGTGTCCCCTACTGATTGAGGGCAGAGCGGGGAGTTTTGCGGAGATAAATCTCAGCTGGTACTCCAACCTGGAAACTGCAGATTACGAGCCTGACGTGCTACCGACTGAGCCACCCCCGCCCAGTTTGATTGTCCTGTCTGGGATCCGAACACCAACGTTGGGGGCTGTTCAACTAGTTATCACCATAGTTCGTACCGGGGCGGATTCGAGCTCACAAAAATTCGAGTCCGAACTTATCTCTAATAAATATTAAATAATATCATATTACTACGAAATAAATTGGGAAATCCAGCGACCTGAACCTTGGATTTGTAAACTTTATCCATATGGGTTAACTGAAATAGTATTTTGTTGGATCCATTATAGGAAAAGTAGACACTAAACAATTAGGACTTATCTCTAAAATCCTTTTGCTGCAAAAATATTAATTATTTGCGGAACTGTATTTTGTTTCTGTTTATCAATGCTATTTCTGAAACAGCAAAGTTTCAGTTATTCTTCTGATCACAATCAGATCCGCAAAAGATCCCCAATCAGACCCGCAAAAGACCCGCAATCAGACCCGCAAAATACTCTAGCTTGTCTATAGTTCTTTTAAAATATTTTCGTTAAGCATAAAACAATTAAGAAACTCATCTATCATGAGAAAGAAATAACTGATTTTGGTTAAGAATTTTATTAGTCATTGTTTTTCAATGTACATTTTCAACTGAACTTCTTCCATTTTAACATTTTCAACCGAAATTCTTCCATTTTAAAGTGAACAAATGTATTAAACTATGTTTATATAAAAAACAAATCTAATCGGTTACATTTAATAATACACCCATTCCTCGATTTACACAGTAGATTGGTCAGGGAAATCACCATGTAAATCGAAACAGTGCAAATGGAAACCACAACGTAAGGAGAAAAGGGGGATCGAAACAGTGCAAATGGAAACCACAACGTAAGGAGAAAAGGGGGATCGAAACAGTGCAAATGGAAACCACAACGTAAGGAGAAAAGGGGGATCGAAACAGTGCAAATGGAAACCACAACGTAAGGAGAAAAGGGGGATCGAAACAGTGCAAATGGAAACCACAACGTAAGGAGAAAAGGGGGATCGAAACAGTGCAAATGGAAACCACAACGTAAGGAGAAAAGGGGGATCGAAACAGTGCAAATGGAAACCACAACGTAAGGAGAAAAGGGGGATCGAAACAGTGCAAATGGAAACCACAACGTAAGGAGAAAAGGGGGATCGAAACAGTGCAAATGGAAACCACAACGTAAGGAGAAAGGGGGATTGAAACAGTGCAAATGGAAACCACAACGTAAGGAGAAAAGGGGGATCGAAACAGTGGAAATGGAAACCACAACGTAAGGAGAAAAGGGGGATCGAAACAGTGCAAATGGAAACCACAACGTAAGGAGAAAAGGGGGATCGAAACAGTGGAAATGGAAACCACAACGTAAGGAGAAAGGGGGGATAGATTCGGAAAAAAGACCATGTTATGAACAATGAGCACAATGAGCGCACAATGAGAGTTTTATTATTTTTATTTATAAAATTTTTTCTTAAAATTCAGTTCGGTAGTAATAATAAGTATTAATGCAACATTATTTTGTACTTTATTTGTACTGATTCAGATAAACTTAGATTAATTTCTCATTTCTTTTTGGTCACGATAAAATACTCATCGGTAATGTAGAAGTACACTACCGAATTTGAAGACGAAATTTTAAAGAAGTATATTTATGAACTGAATATCAATTAGAAATGAAGCATTTGGACCAACATTTAATGCTTTATTTGTAAAATTAGTATACGATATTTTATTAAACAGTGTACTTATGAATCATCTGTATTTAACCTATATAATAATCTAAAAAGTTAAACTTCTTGCTAAAAATGAGAAGATAAAACGCCGTTTTTACTAGTGTGAAAAATTCACTCAAGATAAGTCAGACCTCGCTGCTGATTCAAAACAGACTTCATTTCATTTAAAAAGTCGCGAGACAGATTTGGAAATATTTTCCAACAATGGCAAGAATATAATTTGAGCGAAAGAATATAAATGTAACTTGTTACGGGTGACGATTTTATAAATATAGGAATTTATGCTCTTGTCAATATATTCTATAAAATAATTGATATTAATGGAAACGATTTAGTTGATATTTACTTTGCGATGACAGTCTAATAATCTTTCTTGATGCTATACCCCTGCTACTTCGTAACATGTATTTGCATATATGTAAAAAACCTCAATCCATATCGCATAAAACCGATTCCACAATCGTGAAAAACGAAACTGATGGCATTTTTTGACAGTGTAAAACCGTGTCTATCACCGTGTAAATCGAAGTTGGTTGAATTTTTTTTGACCGTATAAACTGAATACCGCGCAAATCGAGGATAGGTGTATATATTTAGACGAATTTATGTTAAAATTAGACAAAAACTACTGCACGAAATTTTTCTGATATCAAATAGTTTTATCAGAAACTAATGAATAACTCAAAAGCTTCTGACTTTAGGATCACAAATCGAAACAAAAAAGACTTTTTTTTTTTCAAAACTTTTATCGAATTTTCATCGTTTTCGACTATTATTTTTCTACACACTGAGGCTTATTTTGTCAATTCCTATACATTTCATGCATGCTGTATTGCAAAGATAGAAAGTTTAGATCATGCATAAAACAGTTCTAATGAAATAGCAAAATTCAACATACAAGTAAAACTATAAGTTGCATTCTCATTATAAATCATAAATAAGAATTAGATAACTTTTTTGAAACCTAAAAAAATAGTACACGTTAAACCAATGGGTAAAAAGATTTTATTTTCATCTTTTAAATATATAAAGACAGATTTGTCACAGGTTTTAAAAAAAAATTAGGTAGTTATATCTGTCCTGAGAGTTGGCATCCTAGCAACCTGTGGATTGTAAACCAAAAAAAAAATTCCCACTGAGGGATAAATCTAACAAATTAGTTTTATTCAATAAGCACAGGGCTTGCAGGGACCTAGAAAAAATCAGGAGCGGTATTGGTGGGGGTGATTGGATCAGTGTGTATTCAGATATGCAATTTTTTTCTCTGTTTTAGAAGACTTAAAAAAATATTCTATCAAAATACGTGAAATATATGCATTTATCTTTTCGTCCCCCTTTCGGTTTTTAAAATTTTCAAGAGATTCCCTTCAATTGTAATTTATATTTTACTATTATTTTAACATGGAATGATGCGGGGCGGGGCGGGGCGGGGCGGGGGTGGCTCAGTCGGTAGCGCGCCAGGCTCGTAATCTGTAGTTCCCAGGTTCGAGTCCCAGCTGGGTCAGCGTTGAGATTCATCTCCGCAAAATTCCCCGCCCTGCTCACGGTCAGTAGGGGACACCGATGGGCTTGGAAAGGCCGCCGTCCGTCGGATGAAACGTTAAGCCGTGGCCCCGTGTGCGGGAGAGCCATACCCTGTGCACGTTAAAGAACACGCTGGATGGCCTTGACGGGGTGCTACCATTTGTCTCCCAACAGCTATTCCAGTGGGTCATTTCCCCCAACCTTCTCTGAGCCTTCGGGGCCCATGTGACCTGGCCATTTAGCCCATGGTGTGCAAAAAAGTGCCGCTCAGAGGTAAAACAACCCAACCCATAACATGGAATGAACGGTACGTAAACGAAAGTAAAGTCAGAAGAGATTGTGAGCAGAGTTTAACTAGAGCCTGAATTTAATGGAGGAGTGATGCTTTGGTGTTTCAAAGGGCGATAGGCGCTCCCTTCCCAAGGATAAGAAAGGTTGGATTGTTTTAATTCCGATAGGCATTTTTTCATACAGTGTACTAAATGGCCAGGTCACAAGAACCCAAGGTCTCAGAAAATGTGAGAAGGGAATCCACTGTACAGCTGTTAGGTTACAGATGTAATCTCCAGGTGAGGTCATCCAGCGCATTACTTAATGTGCTCAGGGTATAGCTCTCCTCCACAGAAAAAACGGCTTAATGTGCCATCCGAGGGACGGCTGCTTTTTACAAGCCCATTGGCATCCCCTTTCTGACTAAGGTGGCAGAAGCTGGGGGGGGGGGGGAGGTTAGCGGAGTCAGAGAGAAAATTATAGACCTTCCACTGACTTCCGTTTTTGAGAGTTGTTTTCACCCCACCCCCCTGTTTAAGTTGATTCTAACCCCCCCTCTACCACCTCTACCCTCTCTCTGCACAACACACACATGCAAACAAAGGTACTTGCTGGGATCGCCACTGTGTCATTTTTATATACATATACGATGTAATATCAAATGTTTCCCGATGATTTCATGTTATGTGAATGGAAATCCCATTCAAAACTTCCTAACTTTGAAGGTACAGTTGCTCAAAAAAACATCCGAACGCTATGGTTGATTACAGAATTCAGAAAAAATATCTGGCAACGATTTTTTTTAGAAATTAGTGATCTGGCAACCTTCGTGTCACGTGATTACAGAATTCCGGAAAAATATCTGGAGCGTGTACAGCAACTGTACACGTTCCAGTTACCGTTCACAGCAAACTGGAGCGTGTGCAGTTACTGCACACGCTCCAGTTTGCTGTGAACGGTAACTGCACACGCTCAATATTTCCGTGAGTGAGCCCACACGATCTAGTATCAAAATAATATGACCACCTACAGTCGCTCAAAAAAGTATCCGAACACCATGGTTGATTACAGAATTCAGAAAAAATTTCTGGCAACGATATTTTTTAGAAATTAGTGATCTGGCAACCTTCGTGTCACGTGATTACAGAATTCCGGAAAAATATCTGGAGCGTGTACAGCAACTGTACACGTTCCAGTTACCGTTCACAGCAAACTGGAGCGTGTGCAGTTACTGCACACGCTCCAGTTTGCTGTGAACGGTAACTGCACACGCTCAATATTTCCGTGAGTGAGCCCACACGATCTAGTATCAAAATAATATGACCACCTACAGTCGCTCAAAAAAGTATCCGAACACCATGGTTGATTACAGAATTCAGAAAAAATTTCTGGCAACGATATTTTTTAGAAATTAGCGATCTGGCAACCTTCGTGTTACGTGACACGAAGGTTGCCAGATCGCTAATTTCTGAAAGAAATCGTTGCCAGATATTTTTTCTGAATTCTGAAATCAACCATAGTGTTCGATATTTTTTTTTGAGCGACTGTGGGTTTTTTTTACGGAAAAATGTTACTAGAGATAAATTTAAGATATCATTCAAATTTCTATAAATCTCGATTTTCGACAGCATTCGTTTAACAGCAAGAAGTTACTAATTACCCTCGTCCTAAACGCTTTCTGTACATTCAGTTTTCATCAATTTTGAAAATCCAGACTTTAAAAATTACACTTTTTTCGGCAAACGATTTCTTATAATAGATCTTGTTTGCGTTTTAATGAACTTTTAAGGTAAATTCTTCTGACTAATAATGCTGCTGTTAAATTTTCTAACTTTAATAACTTTTTAAACGAATATTATTGAAAAAAATCGATATTTAGTGAAATTTCACTAACAGCTTCAGTTCATTTCTAGAACAATTTTTCCCATAAAAACATTTCATTTACCTGCCGAGTGGTTAGCACGCTTGGCTACTGATCTACGGGACCTGGATTCGAGCCCCGGATAAGGCATGGATGTATGTGTCGTTTTTCTGCTGAGGTCCTGCCATCCTCTCAGACCTTCTACTATGGCATATAAACTGACAGGCTCCTGTCAGACCTCTGTGGCAAGCAGCTGCTTGAGGGGGTATTTATTTTTTTTTTATTTAACATCGAAGTGTTCAGATTACGTATGGATTTACTTTAAAATAATTTAGCAATTACCTAAAGGCGTAAAATCTAAACAGAGACTAGTTTTAATGCATTTAACCATTTCTAAACAAAAAAAAGAAACAACAGAAACGTTTTAAGGCGTTTAAATCGTACACTGGTTCGGATATTTTTGCTTATATAGTGTATTTATTCCGTTATTAATAATTGTTATTTATATGGTTTTTTTACTCTTTCAATTCGTTTCCTTTCTATTGATCGCCAAACTAGTTGTTAAAAAAAAAATCTTAACGATCTGTTGCTCGTAATCTGCAGTTCCCAGGTTCGAGTCCCGCTGTGACAGCGTTGAAATTTATCTCTGAAAACTCCCTGCTCTACCCTAGGTCAGTAGGGGACACCGATTGGGCTTGGAAAAAACTGCAGTCCATCGTATGGGACCCTTAAGCCGTGGTCCCGTGTCCGTGAGAGCCCATATCCTCTGAACATTAAAGAACACGCTGAATGACCATGATGGGAGGCTACCACTAACAATTGTCAGTGGGTCTCCTCTCCCAGTCTTCACTGAACCCTCGGGGTCCTTCTAACCTGATGGGGCGGGGGTGGCTCAGTCGGTAGCGCGCCAGGCTCGTAATCTGTAGTTCTCAGGTTCGAGTCCCAGCTGGGTCAGCGTTGAGATTTATCTCCGCAAAATTCCCCGCCCTGCCCACCGTCAGTAGGGGACACCCATGGGCTTGGAAAGGCCGCTGTCCGTCGGATGGGACGTTAAGCCGTGGCCCCGTGTGCGGGAGAGCCATACCCTGTGCACGTTAAAGAACACGCTGGATGGCCTTGACGGGAGGCTATCATCTGTCTCCCAACAGCTGTTCCAGTGGATCCCCTCCCCCAACCTTCTCTGCCTTCGGGGTCCTTGTGACCTGGCCATTTAGCCCATGGTGTGCTAAAAAGTGCCGCTCAGAGGTAAAACAACCCAACCCAACCTTCTAACCTGGCATTTTAGCCTACTTTGCACATGTGCAAAAAGGTGTCACTTAAAGATGAAACGACCCAAATTGCGTTCTTGATAATGATAATGGAAGGGATAGTGTATTTCTCCGTTCTCGCCTTCTAAATCTGCATGAATACAAGGAATATATGCGTGCCCTGCATTTATTAATGTAAATTATTTCCTTAAGAGGTAAGCTCATTGATTATATTAAAGTAAGATCTGTGTTTTTCACTGCTTAGATATTTGGAGTTATTCAGTCTTAATTCTTGATGAAGCATTCTTCTACACTCGAACTATAGCTCTAAAATTCATACATGAAATTGAAGAGAAAGATTTCTTTATACTCTCAATCCAATAAAACGTTTTTTTAGTTACATACTTTGGATACATTTTTCAGTTTTAGAAGATTTCTAACAAGAGCTGTATAATAAGAATTAAAATTAAACATCAACGGCATAGCGTGAGTGTCAACTACTGAAGGAGACTTTACGCTTCGCTAATTCTCGTACATCACAGGTTACTTGATTATGATCCACGAAAACAGTCGATGCATCAACTGCGCAGTCTCATAACCTCCCCAATTGCCATTCACGCTCGTCATTGATAAACATAAATGACATATCAAAAACAAAATCACTGAAACGACTCAACAGTTCTGCTGCGGTCATTGGCTGGTGGCTGACCACGTGTGACGATGGCTTGCTGCGTTAATAGGCCATACACGCCCTCTTCGATGAAAAGCTGATTTTCTTCTTCTCTGCATGGCGAGTCTATGCACGGTGAGCTTGTGCGAACGGACGTAGCTTCGCCGGTAGTACTTCATGCAGATGTCACATTGAACCCTCTGGGTGACATGTTTTTCTTCGATGTGCCTCTTCAGGTTACCTTTCACTGAGAAAGCGCGCTTGCAGTATGGACAAATGGGTTCAGGGAGGCAATTGATCATGGCGTCTATATCGATGGCGTTCTGTTCGTCTTCGGTCGAGGCTGTATCTGCGATTGGGGGGAAAAAACTCGTTTTATTCACCTGCTCTAGACAAAAAGAAAGCCATCATCTATCAATAAATATCATAGAAATAAAGTTCTATTCATTATAAATATCAGAAAAAATTTTCGTTCGAATATATTCCGTGCAGATATTGATTTTTCTGTTCAAAAGGTATAGGGAAATCTCATAAAACGAAAATTTATGAGACGGAACAAAATTATTTGGTACTAAATGATTTCTGATTGGACAATCAGTCGTTTAACCAAGTCTAGTAACTTTTTGAGATAAGCTTGTAGTTGTTATGTGTACGTTGTACTGTATATTTAAGTTGATTTTAATCACTTTAATATTGTTAAGACAGTATTTAATACCAACTTCACATACCTTTTTAGCTACAACATTTCTGTAGAAATAAATAATAATTCAGTAGAGTTGGAGCGCGAGATGACTGCAGAATTTTGTCCACGGTGGCGGGAATGGTTTTTCAGATAGGGATAAGTAAACGTTGATCGTTCCCTTTCTTTTCAGTCTTCCATGCTGCAGTACATTCCAATTGACACTTCAACCATTTCCACAGATTATAAGGTCAATGATCTAAACCAGTGTCTCGCAAACTTTTTTACTCTGCGGCACACGGAATCTAATTTTTTTTCCGCGGCACACTGAATCTAATTTTTTTTCCGCGGCACACTGAATCTAATTTTTTTCCCGCGGCACACTGAATCTAATTTTTTTTTCCGCGGCACACCTAAAAAAGAATTTTTGATGGTTACGTAAAAAGAGGAAAATTGAAGTTTCGTTAAATGCAATTTATTTAAAATTTAGATATGAACATATTTCAATGGGATGTATGAGCTTGTTTCTGCGAACAAATTTGCATTATTCTTGGCTCAAAAGCTAGATAAATACTTACAAGATCCCAGTTGATAAAATCTGAAAGATTTTTATTAAAGCACGTCGATAGCACGTCGATATTAAAGCACGTCGATAACACAAGTCAAGTCAAAATGAAATCTTTGGAATATCTAGTGTCAATTTGAAAATCTCTCGCGGCACACTACTGTGCCGCGGCACACAGTTTGCGAGACACTGATCTAAACCACCTGCCAATCTATAATCTGTGAGAATTATCGAAATGTAAACTCCGCAGCTTTATAGTCACTCCATAGACTGTCTAATCACTCCATAATGAAGTAGTCCCAAAACCGAACTTTTAAGCTTTTTCTTAGTTAAGTTTTTTATCGGAAAATATGAACACAGATAAATTCTGTGGTGAGATAATAGAAGTTAATAAGTTGATTTTCTTGCTTTTTCAGCAATCGCTATCGAAACTTATTTTCTTTTAAAATCATGATTTATTTATTTATGACCTCTTTTCTTCCATGGCTAGGGTTACCAGACGTTCTCCTCTTTAACTTAAAATTTATGTCCTCCCGGCATTTTGAAAAAAAACATCAAAATATCCTTTTTTTTTGTATAAATTCATAAGATCATGTTCTAAAGGATAATTAAAATACGTTTTTTTTTACAATTTTCTTTTTTTTTTAACTTCTCGTAACCGTGACCGTCAAGTAATTTACCGAATATGAATTTGGGAATTGTGAATGCCAAAGTCATTCGTTAATGTTATAAAAATTACTATTTTCTGTAATATTCAGTATTAGCAATTTACAACAGATCTGAAATAGCATGCACCTCAAGAAATCATGCCACAGCCACGGAGTATTATGGAGGTTGCGATCAGTTCATCGATGAAAGTGGGTATGTACTCGATTTTAGTGTGATGTAAATCCGCGCTGAAAAGTCTTGCTAATTTTGACTGAACTACCCTGATAAGTAACCCTCAGTGCCTTGGGTTGGGTTGTTTTACCTCTGAGCGGCACTTTTTTGCACACCATGGGCTAAATGGCCAGGTCACATGGACCCCGAAGGCTCAGAGAAGGTTGGGGGAGGGGACCCACTGGAACAGCTGTTGGGAGACAGATGGTAGCCTCCCGTCAAGGCCATCCAGCGTGTTCTTTAACGTGCACAGGGTATGGCTCTCCCGCACACCGGGCCACGGCTTAACGTCCCATCCGACGGAAGGCGGCCTTTCCAAGCCCATCGGTGTCCCCTACTGACCGTGGGCAGGGCGGGGAATTTTGCGGAGATAAATCTCAACGCTGACCCAGCTGGGACTCGAACCTGGGAACTACAGATTACGAGTCTGGCGCGCTACCGACTGAGCCACTCCCGCCCCCAGAGTGCCTTGGGAAGTTGTGTACAAGTACGATACGAGACGTTTAAAAAAGCCTAAATAATTTCACCCTAGAAAAATTTCAAATAAAAGAAAATGCAAGTTCACCGATAATTTAAAGAAAAATTTCCTTGTTTTGTAAAAGGACGAAGTGAATACGAGGCAAAGTGTGTTATTTCTGACAGTTACATATCAGTGAGTAACATGGGTGCTTATGAATTAGAACGCCACCTAACAAGCGAAAAGCATAAAAAACATGGTGATGACTCTTAAGTAGTATTTTTTATCACAAGAACAACCTCCAAATATGGTAAAAATATTTTTTGAAAATAGTTTTGCAGAAATATATCTTTGGTTTATTCACTCTTTAATATCCGTATTTCAATCAAAATTAGCGAAGTTGGAAAAGGATAGAAACTCAGTATTAGAAATAATGTTATCCATAACAACAGATCTGAAATAGCATGCACCTCAAGAAATCATGAGAAATTATGCCACAGCCACGGAGTATTATGGAAGTTGCGATCAGTTCATCGATGAAAGTGGGTATGTACTCGATTTGCTATTCAGATCTCTCGAATCGTGCTATTTCAGATCTGTTGTAAATGGATAAACATTATTTCTCATATTTGGATAACATTATTAATTGTTATTAATAATATTATCCAATCTATTCTGGTTTCTTTGAAAAATCGATTAAAGGAAAAATTCGTCCCTTTAAAAATAAGAGTTTGGTTTGTTTTACCTCTGAGCGGCACTTTTTTGCACACCATGGGCTAAATGGCCAGGTCACATGGACCCCGAAGGCTCAGAGAAAGTTGGGGGAGGGGACCCACTGGAACAGCTGTTGGGAGACAGATGGTAGCCTCCCGTCAAGGCCATCCAGCGTGTTCTTTAACGTGCACAGGGTATGGCTCTCTCGCACACGGGACCACGGCTTAACGTCCCATCCGACGGACGGCGGTCTTTCCAAGTCCATCGGTGTCCCCTACTGACCGTGGGTAGGGCGGGGAATTTTGCGGAGATAGAGCTCAACGCTGACCCAGCTGGGACTCGAACCCGGGACATACAGATTACGAGCCTGGCGCGCTACCGACTGAGCCACCCCCGCCCCTAAAAATAAGAGAGCTGTTAGGCCAAACTAATGGTATGGAGGAAGAATCGGAGAATTTTTTAGATGAAATGCAGTTAGTGTATCAAGAATGCATAAATAATTTGGAGATGTGGATACAACCTTTGAATATCTTTAAATGTTTTGAATCGATGGATTTTAAAGAGGGAATTTTTTTTTTATTTTATGAGTTATTACCATGCCTTAGATATCTTCAGGAAAATGGTGTAAATAATGACGTCTAAAATTGTCTGATCAATTCTGTAATTTGAAATCATTTATTAATAGCGAAGAAAGAAATGAGTTGTTTTCTTTGAGGAAAAACTATTGCATGAACAGTGATGTGTCTTTATTGACACATCTTGGAATGTGGATGTTTTTCGGAGCTGCTCAAAATGTGTGAATTTTTCTTCTGCATTTCTGGGCATAACGCAAATGTGGAAAGAGTGTTCTCATTGATCAGAATGCATTGATCAAGAATGCACCAAAGAAAGAAACCGACTAACAGTCCAATCACTAAAAGACATAATACTTACTCAGTACAATTTGAAACATATGACATGCGCCGATATTTATTCGTACTTGATAAGCAACCAAGATCCGTAGAAAAAATTAGTTCCTCCGATAAATATAATACAGAGATATTTAAAAGCTAATTCTCATTATTTGTTCTACTTTTTTTACGTGTTTTTACCCCCTAAAACTAGGGGGGAAAATCTTATTTTTAAGTTATAAATTTATTTTTCTTTGCAAATTCCTTTTACACTGTATTGTATTTGTTGAACAAATATATATTTATCCAAAAAACAGTACTCAAATAAATTTGATCAAAAGACATTTAATTTTTTTCACCAATTGCAGACATATGCTCCTTTGTCCTCCATTCCAGTTTTTTTGTCCTCCTTTTAGAACAGTGGCATCTGGTAACCCTATCCATAGCTGGCAAATTCATCTAATCGTTGTCTTTTTTTTATATAAATAATGAGATCCTGTTTGTGTTTCCTGCCTATAATGAGATCCCATCTTGAATAGGTCTGATTAAAAAATATTGCAAAAAATAGGGCAAACTTAGCAGATCTTATCACATAAAGGTCTTAATCAAATCTAAATCTCTATATTCAAAAGCATTCTTCTGTTAAAGAGTCATAGAAGCTGGAATATGTAACTGCAGCAATACATCTCAGCACATTTGACGAACATTGAAAGAATTACACAAATAACCTTCAAAAATATGCATTTATTTCAAATAATTTGAAAAAATACTCATTAAGTTTTAATAACTTTTCAGCTAAGTCATATCACTAGCATTTTTACTAAATATTCAGACTTCAATAACACTTAAAGTATTGAACCTTTTTTTGAATACAAGATTTAAAGACTTTGATCTGTATATTGATTGCTCTGTCTCTAGACCATAGCACAGAATAAATTATTAATAGTTTAAGTCACATTTTTCCAGTATATTTATGCTTACCATCCAGTCTATGCTAATGTAAAATATTGGTTTATAGTATTATGACACCCTTAAGCATTGTTTCCTGCATCCTCATCTTTGATCCTTATTTGCAGTGGCATTCTGGAGCATCAATGCATAAACTATGGCCTTCAAAGATCATTTCTCACACCAAATCCATTAACGCACAGCTAATGGCCGAGTGGTTAGCGCGCTTAGCTACTGATCTAAGGGACCTGGCTTCGAGACCCGGATTAGGCATGGATGTGTGTGTGTCGTTTTTCTGCTGAGGTCCTGCCATCCTCTTAGATCTCCTACTGTGGCATATAAACTGACAGGCTCCTGTCAGACCTCTGTGTCAAGCAGCTGCTTGAGGGGGTATTTATTTATTTTAATATTTTCTGCAGGATCGTGTTTTCAAGCCTTGCATGAATCACAAAAGCACTCTTAACCTTTTTTTCGGCATGTAGAAAAAGCCATGCGACTTGCGAAGTTCATAAATTTGATTTTTTATTGATATAAACTGCCTTTTATTTCTAATAAATTTTCATCGTTCCTACCTATCGTAATGAATAAGTGAATTATATATGCCTCTTACTAAAAATGCTCGAACAGTTCTTGCGTACATTAATTAACAGAATAATGAAATGTTCTCCCTAGGGAGCTATTTAGTTGGCCTAGGTCTCAGACTTGTCCTGGGTATGAATTATTAGCTAATCTAAAAGCGTGCAAGTTCTTGGTATCTGAAAATTCTTTTTTTTTGCGAACTGTAAAAAAATAAGTTGCAGTAGATACTTTTCAGATCTTTTTCACTATCTTTGAAAAGGTAGAAACAAAAAGAAACATAAATAAATATTTTAATACTAAAAATATACACTCTTTCTGTTTATCAGTTTACTATATTTAATTATAAATGTAAACAAAATTATAACAGAACCTAAAATCATAAATAAAGGTACACACACACTTTAGCAACAGTTAAGGAGCGAAAAAAATCAGTTGTACACACTTTTCTATTGTGTCCTTTATTTTTTAACTACAAAATAAGTTAGAGTAAAATTTGAACACACTCTGAAAACGCTCCAAGTAGTATACAAAAACAGAAGACATATTGAAAAAAGTAATATGCCTCTCAGATGAATGTGAACAACAAAGGTGATTGACAATGAAAAATCAGCGTTGCCAGTGTTGGAGATTTCTTTTTTCCATTATCCATGGGGAATGGAAAAAAAAATAGTTTGTTCATTAAATGGTTGCGAGGATTTTTCGTGACTAGATCCCATTGTAAAATATTTTAGTTTCTGCGTCTCGATTTCGAGATTGGGTTCTTATATCTCTTCGCGGCATTTCTTTGCACTCAGTGTATTAGGGGCGGGGGTGGCTCAGTCGGTAGCGCGCCAGGTTCGAGTCCCAGCTGAGTCAGCGTTGAGATTTATCTCCGCAAAATTCCCCGCCCTGCCCACGGTCAGTAGGGGACACCGATGGGCTTGGAAAGCCGCCGTCCGTCGGATGGGACGTTAAGCCGTGGCTCCGTGTGCGGGAGAGCCATACCCTGTGCACGTTAAAGAACACGCTGGATGGCCTTGACGGGAGGCTACCATCTGTCTCCCAACAGCTGTTCCAGTGGGTCCCCTCCCCCAACCTTCTCTGAGCCTTTGGGATCCTGGCATGTGACCTGGCCATTTAGACCATGGTGTGAAAAAAAAGTGCCGCTCAGAGGTAAAGCAACCCAACCCAACTCAGTGTATTAAATGGCCAGGTCATAAGAATTTCAAGGACTCAGTGGACAGCTGTTAGGAGACAGATGGAGGCCTCTCGTCAAGGACATCTAGCATGTTCCTTAATTCACACCGATGGACGACGGTTTTTCCAAGCCCATCGGTGTCTCCATTATGACTGAGGGCTGGATGGGAATTATCACAGATAAATTTCAAAAAGGGTACAATTGGGTCTCGAATCCGAAAACTGCAGATTATAAGCCTGACTGCACTAACGGAACGACTGGACCATCCCCAGTCCCACTTTAAGGTAGGTTTTTAAATGTACCATTGAAAATTATCGTTTACATCAAAGGTACTTCAAATCAAAAGGACTATTCTTGGGACTTGATTCGGTGACTGAAATTAAACACGGAACATAACTGAAAAATAATAACTAATTTGAATTTAAATTTTTTTTGGCAAACCTAACGGCATTAATTGCCCAAAGTCTGAGGAATTAGCATGTTCGATGGTTGTTGAAAGTGGTCTGGCTTCGAATTTGTGTAAGAAATGATGTCTGTACTGCCTTTCTGTTCTGTGTTCCGTTTTACAATTACTCTCTGTGGCGATTCCCCTTGATAAAGTCCTCTCAGTAGCGACTGGCAAAAATAGGAACTTATTCGGATACATCGTCATAATATATTGACTAGTAATGTTTCTTAAATTAGACAATCAATAACAACTTTTCATTGCAATAGAGCAGAACAAATGTAGCAATATAATTCTCATTGCATTTTTGCTTAAAAATTTCAGTTTCTTAGTAGTTAGTTGTTTAACTCTGAGCTACGGGTTTGTTTTTTTTCATACGGTGGCTAAATGGCCAAGTCACAAGGACCCCAATGGCTTAGAGCTGATTAGGGGAAGGGACTGAACAGATATTAGGACAGAGATGAAAGCCTCCAGTCAAAGCCATCCAGTGTGTTTTTGACGTGTGTATGGGATACTGCTTTTCTAGACATGAGGCAAATGCAACGTCTTATAAGACTGATTGTGGCTTTTTCAAGCCTATCGGTTGGGTTGTTTTGGGTTGTTTTATGTCTGAGCGGCACTTTTTTGCACACCATGGGCTAAATGGCCAGGTCACAAGGACCCCGAAGACTCAGAGAAGGTTGGGGGAGGGGACCCACTGGAACAGCTGTTGGGAGACAGATGGTAGCCTCTCGTCAAGGCCATCCAGCGTGTTCTTTAACGTGCACAGGGTATGGCTCTCCCGCACACGGGGCCACGGCTTAACGTCCCATCCGACGGACGGCGGCCTTTCCAAGCCCATCGGTGTCCCCTACTGACCGTGGACAGGACGGGGAATTTTGCGGAGATAAATCTCAACACTGACCCAGCTGGGACTCGAACCTGGGAACTACAGATTACGAGCTTGGCGCGCTACCGACTGAGCCACCCCCGCCCCCAAGTCTATAGGGTGATCCCGTGTTAATAAAGGGAGGAACGAGGTTAGCGGATGAAGTTTCAACATAATGGGGGCTCGAACATAGGAACATCAGCTTACGAGCCTGGTGCGGTACCGATTGAGTCAATCCTCGCCGCGATTTCTTAGTAGGCATAGAAAGCATTTTGTTAGTATCAATATATGAACTTTTGGCAACACTGGCACAAACAGATTGCAAACAATCACAATGAAGAGACGCTGGAGATCCTTCACACAGCTTAGATGTGATGCACGATCTTCTTGTGTACTTTGACATAACTCTTCCTGTAGAACTTGTTGCAGATGTTGCACTGGAACTGATTTGGGTTGATGGCGTGGCATTCCTCAATGTGCCTCCGTAGGTTGCTTTTGACACAGAAACCGCGTCTGCAGTAAGGACAGTTCAATGTTGGCAGCTTGCTGATCATTCTGGTAATGTCCACACCTTCGAATCCAGTGCAGCGATCTGTAGCGAAATCGGAAGCAAAAAAAGAAAGAACTTGGATGTAGGTTAAATATTTTTATTTTCCTCTACTGGTGCATGCAGTTTTTGTTATGAACACATGCGTTCTATCTTTATGTGGAGAAATTCATTAAAGGTATTAATCAAAGCACTGTATACATTCTGGTGGAAGCTGTGCTTTATGATACATTCATTTCTTTGGCAATACTAAGAAACATGCGAACATATTCAATTCTATATACCTATTGATATATGATCAGGCAATAAACTCTCATTAACTAACTACTATAAAACACAAAACTGGTCTTGTTCAAAATTTCTCACTTTTTTTTTACAACGGTTGAAAATGACTTCTACAAATTTTTAACCATATAGTATCACCATAAATAAACTTTGACAAGATTTGCAAATGTATTGTTGCTTCTTAAAAGAAATACGTGGAATTGCAACATGCTCCCCCCCCCAATTAATTTTATATAGTATGCTATGTGCATCATGCTCTCATTCAAAGAAAACCCGGAACTATTCTTAAATTATATTATTGTGGAGAAATTTTCACCCAATCGACTTAAAATTTAAACATTTTCGCAGATGAAGAGTTTTTTTCTAAAAAAATGAGCTAAATTGTCAGGCCACGAGGACCTCGAAGGATATGAGAAGGTTGGAGGGAGGAGACGCACTGGAGAGCTGTTGCGTCCCCTCCTCCAACTTCCCATCAAGGCCATCCAGCGTATTCTTTAAAGTGTACAGGGTATGGCTCTCCCACCAGGGCTTTACGTTCCATCCGACGGCGGCCTATTCCAAGTCCATCGGTGTCCCCTATTGATCGGGGAGATTTGCGGGAATAAATCTCAACATTGGCCCAGGAGGGACTCGAACCTGGAAACTGCAGATTACGAGCTGATGCGCTACCGACTGAGACACTACTCTATTCCTTCGAGCAAATTGTAGAAAGCACGCCCAATCAAATATATACTATGGAACGAAATAAAAATTCTTATATGAATTTAGAAGATTATTAGGTTGTGTGACTAAAATCTAACTATTTGATCAAGGAAGGATATTTCAACCTGGGAAATTTTTAGTTGGGTTGTTTTACCTCTGAGCGGCACTTTTTTGCACACAATGGGCTAAATGGCCAGGTCACATGTACCCCGAAGGCTCAGAGAAGGTTGGGGGAGGGGACCCACTGGAACAGCTGTTGGAAGACAGATGGTAGCCTCCCATCCATCTCTGTGTTCCTCCATCCAGCGTGTTCTTTAACGTGCACAGGGTATGTCTCTCCCGCACACGGGGCCACGGCTTAACGTCCAATACGACGGACGGCGGCCTTTCCAAGCCCATCGGTATCCCCTACTGACCGTGGGCAGGGCGGGGAATTTTGCAGAGATAAATCTCAACGCTGACCCAGCTGGGACTCGAACCTGGGAACTACAGATTACGAGCCTGGCGCGCTACCGACTGAGCCACCCTCGCCCCAGGGTAATTTTTAGTAACTATCGATAATGAATAACGGTTCTCTCGAATTTTATCTATGCTTAATAATAAGTGAGAAAAATGTACGTTAAATGATTCAAAATCGTGAGTAACAAAAGTGAAGTATCACTCATTAAATCGACAAGGAGTGTTTTAACCCTTCTATCGGGAGTAACAAAAGTGAAGTATCACTCATTAAATCGACAAGGAGTGTTTTAACCCTTCTATCGAGAGTAACAAAAGTGAAGTATCACTCATTAAATCGGCAAGGAATGTTTTAACCCTTCTATCGGGAGTAACAAAAGTGAAGTATCACTCATTAAATCGATAAGGAGTGTTTTAACCCTTCTATCGGGAGTAACAAAAGTGAAGTATCACTCATTAAATCGATAAGGAGTGTTTTAACCCTTCTATCGTGAGTAACAAAAGTGAAGTATCACTCATTAAATCGATAAGGAGTGTTTTAACCCTTCTATCGGGAGTAACAAAAGTGAAGTATCACTCATTAAATCGATAAGAAGCGTTTTAACCCTTCTATCGGGAGATCACGAATATTTAATAAAGTTCTATAGCAGAGGACACATTCAAAAGGTACCAGCAATGTCACCAACTCTGCACACCAACCACTTTTCTTTTAAATATCAGAAAGATTTTCAAATCTGACAGCATCTCTGGATTTTTTTTCTTTCAATTTCAGTTTAGGGCATAAAATTTGTGGGTGCAATTTAAGACAACTAACATTTTTCCTGTTCTGATTTCTATCTTTTACAATTGCACTCTTTGTTGCATAGGTGTGGTCTCCCAAAAGATCTTTTTCGTAATATTAGAAAATGTGCATTTACAGTATCTCCCCTTTATGCAATGTTATTTCTTTACATGGATGCAATGACCTCGTTATTTTCCGTTTTCAAAGGATGTGGTTCCAAGAATTTGAAAAGAGGTATTTTGTGGAATGTTTTTCGTAATAAGCCATGATTTCTGTTTAACTTTTGTGTCATAAACTTTTGTTTAGTTATACTTAGGCTAGTTTCTTTACATGCCGATTGTTGGGTTTGCTTTGGGTTGGGTTGTTTTACCTCTGAGCGGCACTTTTCTGCACACCATGGGCTAAATGGCCAGGTCACATGGACCCCGAAGGTTCAGAGAATGTTGGGGGAGGGGACCCACTGGAACAGCTATTGGGAGAAAGATGGTAGCCTCCCGTCAAGGCCATCCAGCGTGTTCTTTAACGTGCACAAGGTATGGCTCTCCCGCACACAGGGCCACGGCTTAACGTCGCATCCGACGGACGGCGGCCTTTCCAAGCCCATCGGTGTCCCCTACTGACCGTGGGCAGGGCGGGGAATTTTGCGGAGATAAATCTCAACGCTGACCCAGCTGGGACTCGAGCCTGGGAACTACAGATTACGAGCCTGGCGCGCTACCGACTGAGCCACCCCCGCCCCAGGGTTTGCTTTGACTCTGAGCGGCGCTTTTATGGCGCACAATGGTCAAAACAACCAGATTACAAGGACACCAAGAAAACTAGAGAAGATTGGCGAAGTGCTGTTTTATCTCTGAGTAGCACTTTTTTTTACACACAATGGACAAAATGTACAGGTCACAAAGACTCTGAAGGCTAAGAGAAGGTTGGGGGTAAGGTATCCAACTGACAGCTGTTAGGAGAAAGATGGTAGCCTCTCGGTAAGGCCATCCAGCGTGTCCATTAAAGTGCACAAGGTTATGACTCTCCCGCACACAGGGTCACGGCTTAACGTCCTATCCTAATGACGGCGGACTTTCTAAGCCCATCGGTGTCTTCTACTGACTGATGACAGGGAGTTTTGCGAAGATAAATCTCAACTAGACCTGAGAACTACATATTAGCCCGGCCTCTACCAAGTGAGACACCCCCACCCTAAATGGTAAGGACTCAAAGGAAGCTCCGTCTAGGCCATCAGTTGTTTTTAACCCCCACGTGTAGTCTTATACACGGCGTCACGGATTAACGCCTCATCTGTCGGAAGTCAGCTTTTCCAAGCCCATCGGTGTCCCCTTTATGACTGATGGCAGCGTGGGAATTTAGCAGAGATAAATCTCAACGCTGGCACAGTGGGACTCGAGTCTGAGAACTAATATGAGTCTAGCGCGCTACCGAGTGAGCCAGCACTCGCTCTGCTGGGAACAACATCCACTAGACAGCTATTAGACGACAGATGGAAATCTCTCGTCACAGGCACAATTGGGATACGAACTCCATTTAAATGAACATCAGTTACTTATAGTCATATCATTTATTCCTTTTAGATAAATTTCGCTTCGAAATCAGTCTTTTTAAATATTCATTTCGACATGGAAATTAGGCAATAATTAGAAAAATACATTTTTCTCGTTTCAATTGTTATGTTTATCATTATAGTTCCAAATGAAACTACAGTGGACCTTCGTTATAGCGCTGCTCGCTATACCGCGCACTCGGTTATAGCGCGGGCGATGTTCGCGATAAGTTCAAACATGTTTATACAGGTCCGTGCGGGGTTAGTGAGTATCGCATTTTATTGTTACTGCGTATTGAGTAATTGTGTATGTATTGAGTTCCTGCATGTATTTTGAATAGTGTTTAATTATTGTATGCATAATGAGTAAAAGAAAAGCTTACAGTGTGAAATTTATTGTGTCGCCACCGCGCCGCTCGGTATAACGCGGTTTACCTTATAACGCGGGTGTTGTTTCCCGCCCGACATGCGCGTTATATCGGGGGTCCACTGTATTTCGTTCACAACTTTCCATAAAAAAATTACAGATACTTTGTGATAAAAGCATTAAGTATAAACGTTAAAATTCCTTAGTGACATGTGGAAGTAATGATTATAATATAACTATTGTCTGTAGATAATGATCATTTGGCCACAAATCGCATTGCAAGAGTCACAAATTATCAAACTAAATATCAAATGGATCTGTAATAAAATTTATCATCATACTAAAAAGAATAAAACTAATGCGTATATAAATTAAATGAAGATAGACTTTTTATGGGGGTTGTATGAACAAAATTTATTTAAAAATAATAAGATTAAATTCACATTATTTACACTGAAAGACCGTCATGAAGGAAGTACTGAGATTACCAGGAGAGATCATCTAAAACAAATGCCATTCATTTAAAATCCAAAATCTCTTGCAACAAGTAAAAGCATATATTAAGGTAATCAAAAAGTGACTAGCTATTACGTCTTATTTGAACTTTATTAGGTCTGCTTAATAACAGCATAATGGAAGTCAGACAGGTTAATTAGCACCTGTTAGTCCTATCCTAAAAGATCATGGACAAATCTTTCATCTGGAGAGAGTGCTCCTGGGTGTTTCTGTCACGTGATGAACCAGTTTCTTGTGCACTTTGACGTAGCTCTTCCTGTAATATTTCTTGCAAATGTCGCATTGGAACTGGTTGGGGTTTGTGGTATGACATTCCTCGATATGTCGCCGAAGATTCCGCTTCAAGAAGCCTCTTTGGCAATAAGGGCAATCCATGGAGGATAATTGACTCAGGATGGTGTCCACGTCCATGTCTTCAGAACAATGGTCTGGTAGTGGGGAAAAAATATAGCACGATCTGTATAAAATGCTTATTATGAATGTTTTCAACTGACAAATTTACAATAGATCCATGTCTTTAATGGAATTACTAGTGATCTGTCTAACAGGACACATAAACTGCATGGAAATGTTCATTATTTATTCTTAAAAACACTAAATTTATTTACACAGAAAAGGTTAGGTATTATATAAAATGAAATTTGTATAAAATTTTCTTAATATGGACAGAAAGTATTATATTCGATTGCGGAAAGGATTAGTCTCTAATGAAAAAAAATGTATTAAAATAAAACGTTCTTTGCAGTAAAATGTAGTAAAAGAACAATAATGGTTGGAAGATTCAAAATATTTCATATCAAACGTTGCACTATTCGTTAAAGTTTGTCAATGGGTCGAAAATTAGGACAGCAAAGTTAAGAGACAAAATATTTGACTCTAAAAAGCCACTAATTTTCATAAGTATCTCATTTTATTTAATTCGCATTCACGGATCACGTGGATTTCTTTCTTTACTCGTAAATTATAAACAGAAATAGTTTAATAATGATGACTCAATACGATACTGAGGATGAATTTCTAAACGATTTAACTCTTTTAAACAGATAGTTTAGAATATCACTGTTCCACTCTTATGTTTTTTTAGACATAAAGCTATGACTTTAACTTCGCTTTCTTCAGTAACAATTCACGTCACCATTGTCTTAGAATAGGTAATTTAATTTAAATTTATGATAAACTTGAGACGTGAAATTCACTTACCTTGTTGAAACTCTCTCCCAACAGAGTTCCGATGGAACTAAAACCTTCTCGGATCTAAATATTAGGATATTTATTTACAAGTTAGTGAATTTCTTGTCGTATCATAAATGTAAATTAAATTCGCTTTTTTGGAAGCCGAAATATTGCAACTAGGCATTAAATTACGATGGACTGAAGAATATTTACAGATGATGTTTTTTTACGTGGATCTGATGATAAAAAATACACTTTAAACGCTATAAATAATACACAATATACTCTTCCATATTCGAGTACCAGTAATCCGGAATTTTCACCGAAAGACTTCTGTCGGTTCAAAATTCGCATTTTGCATTCTCAAAGAAACAGTTAAAACAAGGTTACTCCTGCGAGTTCTGTTACTAGCTTAGTAATGAAAAACGAGTATTTTTCGATCCTGCTCTGTCGACCTCCAGATTTTAGCTTCATCTTAATGAATGTTATCATCCGACTCGAGTCCATTCGACCGAGGATCGATTCTTTTACTAATCTGACTGAATATTGCACAAGATATAATTAATTACACTAAATAAAGACTGATTTGCACCCTGCAAGTAAGCGGCATAACGCAACCAGTGTTAAAGGCCTCTTGCGTTACGTCAACCCCACTTGCCCCATGTGAGGGGCGGGGGTGGCTCAGTCGGTAGCGCGCCAGGCTCGTAATCTGTAATTCCCAGGTTCGAGTCCCAACTGGGTCAGCGTTGAGATTTATCTCCGCAAAATTCCCCCGCCCTGCCCACGGTCAGTAGGGGACACCGATGGGCTTGGAAAGGCCGCCGTCCGTCGGATGGGACGTTAAGCCGTGTCTCCGTGTGCGGGAGAGAGCCATACCCTGTGCACGTTATAAAGAACACATTTTATGGCCTTAACGGGAGGCTACCATCTGTCTCCCAACAGCTGTTCCAGTGGGTCCCGTCCCCCCCAACCTTCTCTGAGCCTTCGGGGTCCATGTGACCTGGCCATTTAGCCCATGGTGTGCAAAAAAGTGCCGCTCAGAGGTAAAACAACCCAAACAACTTGCCCCATGTGCTATTTGCAATGGTTCCAACCTGTTGTATATGTGCTATTTGCAATTGTATATGTGCTATTTGCCATGTGCTATTTGCAATGGTTCCAACCTGTATGTTATCCATAATTAAAAATTCCACAAGAATGCATGCATCCACTCATTAATAACTTATCCATATTTACAAAATGCTTTAGCTTTGTAAGGAATTGAAAACATTGGTAATAATAAAACAAGTATCGTTGTTATTTCATTTGCACGTGCGCTTTATCATCTTCCAGATCTGCCATTCGATTAAAAAACATACAGACCATAGCAGTCAGCCTGATATATTAATTTTTTATTGCAATGTTCAAAATTGTCGAGAGCCTTTCCTTTTTTGTTTAAAACGCGAAATCAGTTCGGTCCCAATACATTCAAATTCAAAACTGAGTTAATAGAAATAATTTATACTCTAAACTTTTAATTAATCAGAACCCACAGAACCCATTTTCGTCATCTTTTAATCAATCGAAGCATTTTTTTTATCACCAATAATGAAATGCCTAACTAATAAAAGAATATTTAAATCTCTTTGCTTGTGTCTAAAACGAGTTGGGTTGTTTTACCTCTGAGCGGCACTTTTCTGCACACCGTGGGCTAAATGGCCAGGTCACATGGACCCCGAAGGCTCAGAGAAGGTTGGGGGAGGGGACCCACTGGAACAGCTGTTGGGAGACAGATGGTATCCTCCCGTCAAGGCCATCCAGCGTGTTCTTTAACGTGCACAGGGTATGGCTCTCCCGCACACGGCTTAACGTCCCATACGACGGACTTTCCAAGCCCATCGGGGTGCCCTACTGACCGTGGGAGGGCGGGGAATTTTTTGCGGAGATAAATCTCAACGCTGACCCAGCTGGGACTCGAACCTAAGAACTACAGATTACGAGTCTGGCGCGCTACCGACTGAGCCACCTCCGCTCCTTACCAAAGCGGGAAAACATGAATTCTATGTCAAAACGAATTTTCTACGTTTTCTATTCTGCGGACTCCTCATGGATCGCAGTTACTCAGCAGAGCGAAATTACAATTATGAACTAAGAAGTTTCGCAAGTTGATTCGCAACGGGAGAGATTATAATACTGCGCAGTTTATACTTTAACAGCTTTCATAGATCACAGAGGTTTATTCACAGATCTATATAATATATCATCTATGAGAACTGTCGAAGTATCAACTGCGCAATCTCTTAGTCTCCCCTAGTTTACCCAGTCGACTGTTCGGTTCTTTTACTTCTGAGCTGCATCTTTTTTAACGCAATGGGCTAAATTGCCAGGTCATAGGGACTCCAAAGGCTCAGAGAAGGTTGGGGGAAAGGACCCACTGGAACAGCTGTTGGGAGACAGATGGTATCCTCTGGTCAAGGCCATCCAGTGTGTTCTTTAACGTGCACAGGGTATGTCTCTCCCGCACACGGGGCCACGGCTTAACATCCCATCCGACGGACGGCGTCCTTTCCAAGCACATCGGTGTCCCCTACTGACCTGGGCAGAGCGAGGAATTTTACGGAGATAAATCTCAATGCTGACCCAGCTGGGACTCGAACCTGGGATTGCAGATTACGAGCCTGGTGCGCTACTGACTGAGCCAGCCCCTTTTTATGAAGGCAGTTGGTGAAAAGTTTGAAATTATTTCAATACAGTAAAAAAAATTAAATTCTTCGTCTCAGGTTATGCAGCCTTCTGGGTTCAGCAAATTTTATTGATATCTATATTTTTCCACTCTACATTTCGTAAAACGCAGTTGCAAATACTTTTAACAACGTTTAGTAAAAAACTTCGTGCTCGCAAATATGCTGAGTTGAGTTGTTGAGTTGTTTTACCTCTGAGCGGCACTTTTTTGCACACCATGGGCTAAATGGCCAGGTCACATGGACCCCGAAGGCTCAGAGAAGGTTGGGGGAGGGGACCCACTGGAACAGCTGTTGGGAGACAGATGATAGCCTCCCGTCAAGGCCATCCAGCGTGTTCTTTAACGTGCACAGGGTATGGCTCTCCCACACACGGGGCCACGGCTTAACATCCCATCCGACGGACGGCGACCTTTCCAAGCCCATTGGTGTCCCCTACTGACCGTGGGCAGGGCGGGGAATTTTGCAGAGATAAATCTCAACGCTGACCCAGCTGGGACTCGAACCTGGGAACTACAGATTACGAGCCTGGCGCGCTACCAACTGAGCCACCCTCGCCCCTAGGTCGCAAATATACAAAACTGAAAATATTGTTAATGTCGAAAAGGAGACAGACAAACGAGGACCACAAGTTTCCAATACGATTTATTTCAGTCTTTTCAAAGCAGCTAACACAAGTCTTAACAAAGTAAAAAAAAAAGTTTGTTGAAAGTAACTGACATACTAAAAGTAGCAATTTTTATGTAAAAATATAAAATAAAATCTAAAATAAACTTAACACGCAATAAAGACTAAGCATCTTAATACTGATTTCTTACTAAACTTCACTTTTTAAAATTGTCATTCATTATTAAAATTTGAATTTTGTTTAGCAACCTTGAGAAACAGACAATCTTTTCTACACTTAAACAACGTAACTTTAAACAAGAAATACAATTGACACAAAATCAAGTGATATTTGTACATTGCTTCCACTTTGCTTTTGGTAATTTTCAATTCACATTTTTATCCCTTTTTTATTTGAAAACGTGTAATTTGTTTATTTGACAACCTTGGTCGTTTTTATTTATTGCTTTGGCTACTGATCTAAGGGACCCGGGTTCGAGTCCAGGGTAAGGCATGGATGTTCGTGTTGTTTTTCTGCTGAGGTCCTGCCATCCTCTCAGATCTTCTACTGTGGCATATAAACTGACAGGCTCCTGTCAGACCTCTGTGGCAAGCAGCTGCTTGAGGGGGTATTTATTTTATTTTTTTTATTATGTAGTAATACTGGATTTTTTTTTCAGACAGCATAGCGAAGAGAAGCTAATATTTTGCTATATTTTCCTCTATCGGAATATGTAAAGCTGTAGAAAAATGTGTATTATTTCTAAACTACTCTTCATTTTCAGTTTATTCGAAGAACTTAATTTCGCTGATGTTGTTTTTCCTCTTCTAAATGATCTGTTTCAAGGTTGGGTTGTTTTACCTCCGAGCAGCACTTTTTTGCACGCCATGGGCTAAATGGCCAGGTCACATGGACCCCGAAGGCTCAGAGAAGGTTGGGGGAGGGGATTCGCTGGAACAGCTGTTGGGAGACAGATGGTAGCCTCCCGTCAAGGCCATTCAGCGTGTTCTTTAACGTGCACAGGGTATGTCTCTCCCGCACACGGGGCCACGACTTAACGTCCCATCCGACGGAAGGCGGCCTTTCCAAGCCCATCGGTGTCCCCTACTGACCGTGGACAGGGCGGGGAATTTTGCGGAGATAAATCTCAACGCTGACCCAGCTGGGACTCGAACCTGGGAACTACAGATTACGAGCCTGGCGCGCTACCGACTGAGCCACCCCCGCCCCGATCTGTTTCAAGAGAGCTGAACTTGCGGGAGCATTTAGTAAAACGCATCAAATTATTTAACGTGGTAATTTAGTGAACAGCATTTTTTCCGAAACAATGCATTTATATTTTAATTTAAATTTGTTACAAAAATAAAAAGCCCTTATAAAAAAAACTTTCCAATGTTTCAAAAAAAAATGCACGATATCTTTGAAACGATTATTTTTTCGCTTAAATTGAAAATAAAACCTGGAATAAAAATTGTACATTCTTTTCCATCAGAAAGAAAATAACTACCTTCTTTTGAAGCTAAGGATAACAGTAATGAAAATACCTGGCATTCTAGGATAGGGTTCTGCTAACCCTTACTCTGCCATTGGGGAGAAAGGGGATACCGATGGGCTTTTGGATTGTACGCCGTCCGTCAGATGGGACATTAAATCGTGGAACCGTGTACACGAAAGCCATCCCAATACACTTTAAAAAACACGCAAAATGGCCTTGGAGGGAGACATAAAACCTTAAATAACCAACAAGTATCGATATGTCATTGGTTGATTGAGCAATCAATTATTTATCAATCAACCAATAATCTCAAACATCACTAGTTGATTGATTGACAATCTCATAATTTTAATTGCTTTCCAAGTTTCCATTACACGCTTGCGCACTGACTTAATCTATAATATCATTCATGTTTTCGAATGGTCCTCGGTTTCTGGCAGAGTTATGGCCAATGGTTAAAAATCATCGTTTAAAATTAACCTGACAAAATATGGATTTCTTTTTCGAAAGTGTTTCTGATCGGGTTGGGTTGTTTTACCTCTGAGCGGCACTTTTTTGCACACCATGGGCTAAATGGCCAGGTCACATGGACCCCGAAGGCTCAGAGAAGGCTGGGGGAGGGGACCCACTGGAACAGCTGTTGGGAGACAGATGGTAGCCTCCCGTCAAGGCCATCCAGCGTGTTCTTTAACGTGCACAGGGTATGTCTCTTCCGCACACGGGGCCACGGCTTAACGTCCCATCCGACGGACGGCGGCCTTTCCAAGCCCATCGGGTTTCTGATCGTAATGCGTATTAGTTTCAAAGCGAATTATTTGAGAAAGAGAGGTTAACATTCTTGTCAGCGAAGGTTATTGGTTGCTTCCGAGGCAGATGTTGGTGCACCATGTGCTTGTGTGCCTTCACGTAACTCTTTCTTGAGAAGGTCTTGAAGCAAAGGTCGCACATGTACCGCTTCGGACTGGCAAAATGGCGTTCTTCGATGTGTCGCTTGACCGTCGCTTTTGCGCTGTAACCTTTCGAGCAATACGGGCACACGTTGTCTTGGACATTCTGCAGAACAGCATCCACATCTGTGTCTTCTGAGAGAACAGGAACGTTGTCTACAAAATCAGATTTTATTTCACTTTTTTTTCCACTTAGGTACATGACATATAAAAATAAGCAAATCACGTTTAAAAATTGCAAAATGGCATTTCTTACATCGAATTGAATATTTAAAAAAAAAAATCAGACTTCTAGAAAATATCAGTCTAATTTAATACATTTTTTTCATCTTACGGGAATTATTTCGAAAAGATTATAATATATTTTGGATATGAACAGCTTACAGGAATTGGTATTTATAAGTCAAATATTTTTATACTTTATTTCGAAAACTTGGAAATATCATTAATCAGGCATATAGTCATGGAGTAACCTCATCCGTTGCAATGGACAATAGTGATCTATTTAGTGTTGATGAGATGAAGTCTTTCATAAGAGGGTTGATCAGATGAATGCTTTGCATTAGAGATGTTCATGAGATGAACGTTTTCCTTAGAATTGTTGCTGAGATGACGTCTTTCATTAGGGCTGTTGATGAGATTAGTAATAGGGTAGGTTGTGTGATAAATCAAGAGAAACTAAAGTGGTGAAAATTAATCCTCTAGGTGGTGCTCGAGCTCTTTTGAGTTTCTTACCTTAATTATCTCTGGAGTTGGTGACAAATCCTGCTAGTGTGCGACCTGAGATCAACTGGAGAATAGGCATTTGTTGTTGGGGCTTTTAAGAATCTGTGGAGATTATGGTTAAAATAACGTATACACCAAAAGATTTAAAACAGGCTTGTTCCGTGGCCGAGTGGTTAGCACGCTTGGCTACTGATCTAAGGGACCTGGGTTCGAGCCCCGGGGAAGGCATGGATGTGTGTGTCGTTTTTCTGCTGAAGTCCTGCCATCCTCTCAGATCTCTTACTGTGGCATATAAACTGACAGGCTCCTATCAGACCTCTGTGGCAAGCAGCTGCTTGAGGGGGTATTTATTATATTTATAACAGTGAGCATTACATTAGCAGTCTTTTCTGAAGTTTGCTAATATAATGAAACTTGGACCTTTTGTAAGATAACAGGGAACCTAATGCTTTTGATTATCTAGTTCCTTACGCTGTATTTTGAGTATAAGGTTGAGTACGAAAATAATGATGATGTTAGATGATGATTATCAACCACCTTTGAGCAGCATCATGATAGGGAGGAATTGCATTGGTTTGCCATGTTTTCCATTGGCGCAACTTACAGATTACCGAATAGTGTCACGAACCTTAAGCTCACAGAAAAAGGTTCAGATCTATAACGCTATGGATGATAAATATTAAATAGGTCTACATGCTAGAACTGGCCTGCAATGGCTATTATCAGAATCAGTAGCTCAGAATAGACATGTATGGAGTACTAAATTGCACAATCTGTTTCGATCTCCGTAGTCCATGCCTTTTTTGTGGATTATGTATGTATTATGCAGGACCAATGGCTTCCTTGCCCAAAAATTATTAAACTTGTGAATGTTTCACGCATATTTTAAGAAACTTTTTAAAACCTCTAAAACGAAGAGGAATCCGGTCTCCCCCCCCCCCCCACTTCTTTTACCTTATTTCAAATCGACTGCGAACCCCCTTTAGTTTTTTTCTAGATGAGGGCCTGTATGTATGTACGGATGTAGGTTTTACCTCTGAGAGGCGGGCGGGCGGGGGTGGCTCAGTCGGTAGCGCGCCAGGCTCGTAATCTGTAGTTCCCAGGTTCGAGTCCCAGCTGGGTCAGCGTTGAGATTTATCTCCACAAAATTCCCCGCCCTGCCCACGGTGAGTAGGGGATACCAATGGGCTTGGAAAGGCCGCCGTCCGTCGGATGGGACGTTAAGCCGTGGCCCCGTGTGCGGGAGAGCCATACCCTGTGCACGTTAAAGAACACGCTGGATGGCCTTGACGGGAGGCTACCATCTGTCTCCCAACAGCTGTTCCAGTGGGTCCCCTCCCCCATCCTTCTCTGAGCCTTCGGGGTCCATGTGACCTGGCCATTTAGCCCATGGTGTGCAAAAAAGTGCCGCTCACAGGTAAAACAACCCAACCCAACCTCTGAGAGACCCTCTTTTGCACAAAATATGCTAAATGGCAGATCATCACAAGGACCCCAAGTGAATCAGATCCACTGGGCAGCAGTTAGGAGACGGAGATGAAAGTCTCCCTTCAAGACTATAGGCATGTTTTTTAACGTGATCAGGGTATGGGTCTTCTGTACAGAGGTCCACGTCCTATCCGAAGGACGACGTCCCTTTCCAAGCCTAAAGGTGTCCCCTTTCTCACGAGGGTCAGAATAAAGGTTAGCGGAGAGAAATCTCGACGCTGGCGCAATTGGGACTCGAACATAGGAACTGCCCACTAATAGGTGGAAAAAAAGGCAAGTAAAAAAAAAGGATTAAGAAACACATTTCTGGATGTATTACTAATTATAAAGTTCTAGAGGAATAAAAGATGATGATGCACATTTTCTTTTACTTTTCCCTCCCGCCAAAATATTATTTTCTGTCTACTTGAGCGCCATCAATAATAGCTGCATGAAAGTAAATTTGGAAAAAGTTAATTTCATGAAATTGTAAAATACATTGGAACAGAATTATAGAGCTAGGTAAAATGATGAAATATGGCGTGATCTGTTTAAAAACGTACTACAACAAAATACAGTCGCTCAAAAAAGTATCCGATGTATCGTTTTTCTGTAGGTCCTGCCATCCTCTCAGACCTTCTACTATGGCATATAAACTGACAGGCTCCTGTCAGACCTCTGTGGCAAGCAGCTGCTTGAGGGGGTATTTTATTTATTATGGTTGATTACAGAATTCAGAAAAACTATCTGGCAACGATTTTTTTAGAAATTAGTGATCTGGCAACCTTCGTGTCACGTGACACCAAGGTTGCCAGATCACTAATTACTAAAAAAAATCGTTGCCAGATATTTTTTCTGAATTCCGTAATCAACCATAGTGTTCGGATATTTTTTAATATATATAATGCCTATGAATATATAATGCAATGAATATGGAGCGTGTGCAGTTACCGTTCACAGCAAACTGGAGCGGTTGCGGTTAATGTTCACAGCAAACTGGAGCGGTTGCGGTTAATGTTCACAGCACATTGGATCGTGTGAGCTCACAAAAAAAACTGGATCGTGTGGGCTCACTCACGGAAATATTGAGCGTGTGCAGTTACCGTTCACAGCAAACTGGAGCGTGTGCAGTAACTGCACACGCTCCAGTTTGCTGTGAACGGTAACTGGAGCGTGTACAGTTGCTGTACACGCTCCAGATATTTTTCCTGAATTCTGTAATCACGTGACACGAAGGTTGCCAAATCACTAATTTCTAAAAAAAATCGTTGCCAGATATTTTTTCTGAATTCTGTAATCAACCATAATAAATAAAATACCCCTCAAGCAGCTGCTTGCCACAGAGGTCTGACAGGAGCCTGTCAGTTTATATGCCATAGTAGAAGATCTGAGAGGATGGCAGGACCTCAGCAGAAAAACGATACATACATCCATGCCTTACCCGGGCTCGAACCCAGGTCCCTTAGATCAGTAGCCAAGCGCGCTAACCACTCGGCCATGGGACGGTCAACCATAGTGTTCGGATACTTTTTTGAGCGACTGTCCAAGTTTCGCGTCCGTACTGTATCTCCGCGCTGAGACATTGTCCTCTAGTCTCACCATAAGGAAGACGAAACCGATAGACTTAGACGATTACAGCTTAACGTCCGTCCATCGGATGGAACGCTAAGCTGCTTTTCTCTGTGTGCAGAAGAGCAATAATCTGTGTTCGTTTAAAAACACGCTGGATGCTCTTGACGGAATATTTCCATCTTTATCCTAACAGTGGTAGTGTTCAAGCTCCGAACTTTGGCGGGTTGTTGGGTTGTTTTACCTCTGAGCGGCACTTTTTTGCACACCATGGGCTAAATGGCCAGGTCACATGGACCCCGAAGGCTCAGAGAAGGTTGGGAGAGGGGACCCACTGGAACAGCTGTTGGGAGACAAATGGTAGCCTCCCGTCAAGGCCATCCAGCGTGTTCTTTAACGTGCACAGGGTATGTCTCTCCCGCACACGGGGCCACGGCTAACGTCCCATCCGACGGACGGCGGCCTTTCCAAGCCCATCGGTGTCCCCTACTGACCGTGGGCAGGGCGGGGAATTTTACGGATATAAATCTCAACGCTGACCAACTGGGACTCGAACCTGGGAACTACAGATTACGAGCCTGGCGCGCTACCGACTGAGCCACCCTCACCCCGAACTTTGGCGTGTTTGTGATCTGGCCATTTAACACATTATATGCAAAAAAGTTCCCTCACAGGTGAAACAAACAATAAGAGTAGTTGATATTTTGAGCCATAAACATAGCAGAGTTAATTGCACACAGGATTGTGCACCAAACATAATATTGCAGGGCTATATGGGACTCTTAAGAAACTTAAATATAACATTTCTCTCTCAAATGATTCTGCTCACACTTGTGTTCAAGTCTTTGGATTTGAAGAGCGTATAAAGAGTGTTTATTACACTCATACCGCTTACAAGAATTTGGATCGCACAAAATACATCACATGTTGTGGCTACCGGTAATCTAACTTTTGGATTTCTGCACACGATGTACGAGCTGCTGATGAAGAACAACGTAGTCCCTTCTGGAGTAGCGGCGGTGGCAGATTCCGCATTCAAACTTCTTCGGGTTGACTGGGTTGTGGCGTTCCTCTATGTGACGCCGGAGGTTGCCTTTCGTCGAGTAACTTCCATTGCAGAAAGGACAGACGGAATCTTTCAGGTTGGAAAGAATGGCATCAATATCCAAGCCAATGGGCGCTGATTCCATTTCTTGCAGAAAGGCTAAGGGGGGAAAAATATTTTATTTCAGCTCAGAAAAATAAAACACAATTGTTTTCAATATCTAATATTCACAGATACAAAAGAGTACATAAATATTATTTCTAGAATTCAGAATCACCTTCTACTCTTGTATTTGCTCATCACGAATCTGCTTTCTGAAAAATAAACGTTTTGATTTTCTTGATGCGATGGTCTCAATTGTTCAGGATGTTTTTCAGTTTTCTTAATAGAAACTTCTTTTAAATGTTTATTCCTGAAGGAGTTGATTTTTACCTTACGCATGAAGGGATCATGCTAAGGCTCGCTTTTCAAAAATTAATCAAAAGCGGTTTTTTTTATTTTCTGCCCATTGCTATTTTTGTTTCGTATCATTGTATCATTTAGCAAAATATCAAGTAACCAGAAAAGCCAGCTGTTCCTGTTCCTTTGAGCATTGGTTAAGAAACAATTAGAAAGGAAAACAGTTTTTTTTTACTTTCCAGCATGTTCTTTAACGTGCTCTCCTGCACACGAGGCTTTACGTCACATCCGATGGACGGCGACATCTTCATATCCATGATGATGACGATGAGCACATCACACAATGAATATTCCTGCGTAGAAAAGGAGATGCAGACTCATTCAGTTCATATCTATCGTTCTCTCCTTTTTCACCAAGGACAAACAAGAGTAGATAAATCTAAAACAGGGTTGGGTTGTTTTACTTCTGAGCGGCTTCCCAGGTTCGAGTCCCAGTTTGGCTAACGTTGAGATTTATCTCCGCAAAACTCCCCGCCCTGCCCACGGTCAATAGGGACACCGATGGGCTTGGAAAGGCCGCTGTCCTTCGTATGGTACGTTAATCCGTGGCCCCGTGTGCGGGAGAGCAATACCCTGTGGCACGTTAAAAAACACGCTGGATGGCTTTGAAGAAAGGCTAACATATGTTTCCCAACAGCTATTCCAGTGGGTCCTCTCTCCCAACCTTCTCTGAGCCCTCGGGGTCCTTGTGATCTGGTCATTTAGCCCATTGTGTGCAAAAAAAGTGCTGCTCAGAGGTAAAACAACCCAACCCTCTGAGTGGCACGTTTTTTGCACACAATGGGCTAAATGGACAGGACACAAAGACTCCGAGGGAAGAGAAGGTTAGGGGGAGGGGACCGACTGGATAGCAGTTAGGTGACAGATGCTAGTCTCCCGGCAAGGCCATCCACACAATGTGTGTCCTTTAACGTGCACAGAATATGTTCTACTCTCTTGCACACGGAGCCACAGCTTTACATCCCATCCAACGGACGGCGTCTTTTTCGAACCCACTGGTGTCCCCTAGTGACCGAGGACAGGGCAGAGCGGGGAGTTTTGCGGAGATAAATCCCAACTCTGACCCAGCTGGGACTCGAACCTGGGAACTATAGATTACGAGCCTGGAGTGCTATCGTCCCTCCACTCCTCTAAGAAGGCACAATTGGGACTAGACCCTAGAAACATTAGATTACATTCCTGGTGCGTTGCCGAATGAGCAACTCCCTTTCTCTCATCAACCTGACAGTAAAATCATGCCTAAGACTTTCGGTCCCCACTTTACTCTTTTAGAAACCACGTAGTGAAAACTACTGCTCTAGATCTTTAATCATTGCTTCACAAGGCTCGTATTCACATGACTAGTCCGGGAAGACTATTCTTCAATATAAAATTTCAATGAACTGTTCAGGTGGAATAGGTCCTCACAGAAAGACAGGCAGCATTCCGAAAACACTCTTCTCAATTCGGGGACTCTTGAAACGTGCATTCTCGTAATCAAAAATCTCAGATGATTTTTTTTTCTGCGTCGTGTTCTTTTCTCTTACCACTGTACATGAAAGTTAAAAGATACAGAAAAATGTCAAATCAGCCATTAAGGGCATCGCGTGAGTAGCAAATGAGGAGACTGAACAGTTACTGCTTCGACATTTCTCTTAGAGGGGCGGGGGTGGCTCAGTCGGTAGCGCGTCAGGCTCGTAATCTGTAGTTCCCAGGTTCGAGTCCCAGCTGGGTCAGCGTTGAGATTTATCTCCGCAAAATTCATCAACCTGCCCACGGTCAGTAGGGTACACCGATGGGCTTGGAAAGACCGCCGTCCGTCAGATGGGACGTTAAGCCGTGGCCCCGTGTGCGGGAGAGCCATACCCTGTGCATATTAAAGAACACACTGGATGGCCTTGACGGGAGGCTACCATCTGTTTCCCAACAGCTGTTCCAGTGGGTCTCCTCCCCCAACCTTCTCTGATCCTTCGGGGTCCAAGTGACCTGGCCATTTAGCCCATTGTGTGCAAAAAAGTGCCTCTCAGAGGTAAAACAACACAACAACCCAACTCCCACCCTCTCCTCGGTCAATAGGGGGACAACGATGGTCTCGAAAAGACCGCCGTCCATCGGATGGGACGTTAAGCCGTGGCCCTGTGTGCGGGAGAGAGCCATACCCTGTGCACGTAAAAGAACACGCTGGATGGCCTTGATCTGTCTCCCAACAGCTGTTCCAGTGAGTGCCCTCCCCCAACCTTCTCTGAGCCTTCGGGGTCCATGTGACCTGGCCATTTAGCCCATTGTGTGCAAAAAAGTGCCGCTCAGAGGTAAAACAACACAACCCAACTTTCTCTTAGATGATGAGAAGATCGATCTATAAGAACTTGGCAAGCTCAACTGCGCAATCTCAGTCTCTTCAGTTGGCGCTCACACCATACTACATTGTCAGTCATGAGAAAAAGGGGATTACATCAGTGACGCTCTCGTGGTATTAGACTTCGAAGCTGCGCATTCAGCGGTTATTTCAAATGAGTGTTTAATAAATACTGGAGGCAATAAAACAAGATCTTAGATTCATATACAGCACTTATTGAATGTTAGTTAAGCTTAATCGTGAGTATTTTTCGTGCTGTATATTTTTTTACCATTGGTGATGTGACAAATACACCAAAATCAAACACTCATACAAATTTTATGCATAAAAGTCATTCTTATAAAGTCATCTCCACTTACAATAATAGCAAATACTAGTAGATTTATCTGGCGTTGCTCGGGTTTTCGAATGCCTTTGTTTGCACAAAAAAAAAGTTCGTGGTTCCATCACTCTCTTTCGGCCATGGCGCCACGGCTGTATTTATTTCCCCGTTTCTGAAACAACGGATTTGTCACAGAAAGTAATTATTCGAACCATCTCTTCTTTTAAATTTAGACTAGTTCACAGAGTGATCGCAAATGGCTCGCACATAGCCTATAATCTACTTCTGGTTAAAGGGTAAGTTCATGCATAGTTTGGTGTCTCTAGCTTTTTAAGGGTTGTTGGGTTGGTTTGTTTTACCTCTGAGCGGCACTTTTTTGCACACCATGGGCTAAATGGCCAGGTCACATGGACCCCAAAGGCTCAGAGAAGGTTGGGGGAGGGGACCCACTGGAACAGCTGTTGGGAGACAAATGGTAGCCTCCCGTCAAGGCCATCCAGCGTGTTCTTTAACGTGCACAGGGTATGGCTCTCCCACACACGGGACCACGACTTAACGTCCCATCCGACGGACGGCGTCCTTTTCAAGCGGTGTCCCCTACTGACCGTGGGAAGGGCGGGGAATTTTGCGGAGATAAATCTCAACGCTGACCCAGCTGGGACTCGAACCTGGGAACTACAGATTACGAGCCTGGCGCGCTACCGACTGAGCCACCCCCGCCCCTGTTTTTGACGTACTACGATGTTTTTATACTAATAAATATGTTCTTACTCAGATTATTCGATATTTTCCTATTATGTAATATGTCAGGAACGAATAAGCCAGTTTTTCTTATATTAATATGAGAGTTTCATTATCGCTTAGCGAATGATATTCTGAAACCAATTATCCCGTGAGAACTGACCTGTATTATATAAATAAAATGTAGCATCAGTGGTATGCGTGCATTGCCACTTAACGTAGAATCGTTAATATTAATAATTCGTACTCTTATTTTGTCTACACCAATGTAATGTTGGCAAATGACAAACTCAAACAAATCAATATTAATTTAATATTTTTTTTAGAAATTAATTTAAGAAAAAGCAATAAACCAATGATATACGTATTTATCTTTTTAGGCTGAACCCGATATTGCATCTCTTGTTCGGGGGCTAAAAATCGGGTGAAATCCGAAAAGGTCGTTCCCTACTCTAAATGCATCTATTATCTAATATAAGAAGAAAAGAGTTTGTTTGTTTGTCTGTCTGTCCGCATTATGCACTCAGACCCTTAAAAAGTGGGGCGGGGGTGGCTCAGCCGGTAGCGCACCAGGCTTGAATCTCTAGTTCCCAGGTTCGAGTTCCAACTGAGTCAGCGTTGAGATTTATCTCCGCAAAATTCCCAGCCCTGCCCACGGTCAGTAGGGGACACCGATGGGCTTGGAAAGGCCGCCGTCAGTCGGATGGGCCCTGTGTGCGGGAGAGCCATACACTGTGCACGTTAAAGAGCACACTGGATGGCCTTGACGGGAGGCTACCATTTGTTTCCCAACAGTTATTCCAGTGGGTCCTCTCTCCCAGGGGCGGGGGTGGCTCAGTCGGTAGCGCGCCAGGCTCGTAATCTGAAATTCCCAGGTTCGAGTCCCAGCTGGGTCACCGTTGAGATTTATCTCCGCAAAATTCCCCGCCCTGCCCACTGTCAGTAGGGGACACCGCTTGAAAAGGACGCCGTCCGTCGGATGGGACGTTAAGTCGTAATGCCGTGTGTGGGAGAGCCATACCCTGTGCACGTTAAAGAACACGCTCGATGGCCTTGACGGGAGGCTACCATCTGTCTCCCAACAGCTGTTCCAGTGGGTCCCCTCCCCCAACCTTCTCTGAGCCTTCGGGGTCCATGTGACCTGGCCATTTAGCCCATGGTGTGCAAAAAAGTGCCGCTCAGAGGTAAAACAACCCAACCCAACGTCAAAAACATCATTCATTGATGAATATATGTTATAAATTTAAAAGAATTTGATGGAAGAGTTTGTGCAGGAGTCATCCCCCTGAAGAAACATTGACATTGCATATATTATTTTATGTAAATAAATAAAATATCTAAAAATTTTGAATATTTTTATTTCAATCCAATTTCAACCCGGATTTCAGAAACAATATTGTATTATTATTATTTGATTCAATTTCAACTTGAATTCGAAAAAATATATATAATAATTTATCTCAACGGACCCGCCTAATGCAATTATTTTTAACCCGAAAAAGTCATAACTTCGAGTGAAGAAATTTTACGATAATACCGATATTCAATTTTATTGTAAAAATATCTGTGGGGTTAATTCTGATCTCATAGAGCGACCAGTGATGTAGTGTGATTGCGCAACGGAGGACGCAATGGGGAGATTGCGCAATTGCTGCTTCAGCTGTCTCATAGACCAATAAACATGTCAATCATCCCTCAATCAACCAATGATCTATGAGACTGCGTAAGAATAAACTGTGCAATCTCCCCATTGGTATAACTTATTGATAGAAGTATCTACTTAAATCACGACATGAAGTCATTTTTTTAAAAGATTTTCACAACTTGTGTTGAATATTTTACGAAACATGAAAAATGTTGTTAGCATTTCTATGTTTTGTTGTTACTGAACTTGGTTTAAAAAATCCTCTGAAAACTGTTTTTTAATATGTGTATTTGTTTTCTAGTGGAAAATTTTTTAAAAACTGTAATAGCTTAGGTCAGGGGTGGGCAATTGTTTTCGTATCTACACTGCGCATGCGTATTGACGTGGCCGTCCTAGTGGAAAATACGAGACGAATCTTCGGTCGCACACGGGAAGGAAATCTCGGTTCAAGGCGGATTTTTCTGACTGTCTTGGCGGGCCACAAAAAACTCTTAGCGGGCCGCTATTTGCCCACCCCTGGCTTAGGTTATTAATCTCCCACTTATATAACCTGTTTCAATATTATAAATGTGAAATAAAATTTGAAATATTTTTTAATGCAAAAACAAATGGTATCACAATACTAACGCTGCAAGGTTAGGGACTTGAGAGAAATTCCGAAAATTTTGCTGAAATATAATTGAAATTATAATTATGAACGTTGAATAAAAAATAAATTATTTTTACTTGTGTTCGATTTCACTAAACTGGATTCTATGCCAGAAGACCCAAATAGCTAAATGATTATAAATATCATCGGAATTACGTTTTATTAATCTGAAAACAAGCCAGCGTTTGCTTCCTTTTTCTTTTATTCTGAGCCAACAAGAACGTATACAGCAAAATATAACAAATAATTCTTTTACATAGACTCTTACATGGTGAGAAAATACGTAACTAATTCGTGCATCCAACATTTCTAGCATTTTTATAAAATTCTTTTTAATTTACGAAAAGAAACGTAATATAAATAATGAACCATTTAGTTGAATGGAAAGTGAAAACAAACAGTTCGTAAAGGCAATGTGATTGAACAACGACATTTAAAGTATCATTTTCTGAAGCGAATTTTTTTTTATCGTAAATTAATGAATTCTCTCTTTACTTGCAGTGGCTTACCCAGAGACTTCCAGTAAGAGAGAATTTTGGTCGAGGGAGTTTTGGTTGGGTGAGGGAGAATTTTGACATGTTTCATTCTAATGCTCCCCCTATTATATTATTTTTATTCATGTTGGGGTGACGTGCTTGAGTCTCTGATTTTCTGGAATTGCTTTAGAAATATACTTTATTCTAGCCCTCAAGGTGGAGGAGGTTACTACTCAAGGGGGAAGAAAGTAGTAGCATAAATGAGAGTTCTGGCACAGTAAAAGGGGCTCGAGACCCTTTACTGTGCCAGAACTCTCATTTATGCTACTACTGAAGAAGTTCTTGGGTTTTGGATTGTATTGTTTTACCTCTGAGCGGCACTTTTTTGCACACCATGGGCTAAATGGCCAGGTCACATGGACCCCGAAGGCTCAGAGAAGGTTGGGGGAGGGGACCCACTGGAACAGCTGTTGGGAGACAGATGGTAGCCTCCCGTCAAGGCCATCCAGCGTGTTCTTTAACGCGCACATGGTATAGCTCTCCCGCACACGGGGCCACGGCTTAACGTCCCATCCGACGGACGGCGGCCTTTCCAAGCCCATCGCTGTCCCCTACTGACCATGGACAGGGGGGGGGAATTTTGCGGAGATAAATCTCAACGCTGACCCAGCTGGGACTCGAACCTGGGAACTACAGATTACGAGCCTGGCGCGCTACCGACTGAGCCACTCCCGCCCCTTCTGGCACAGTAAAAGGGGCTCGAGCCTCTTTACTGTGCCAGAACCTTTTACTATGCCAGAACTCTCATTTATGCTACTACTGAAGAAGTTCTTGGGTAATCCACTGTCCGTTCATGGGTCTTTTAAGGTAAGTAGTACTTTGATCATAGAGAATATCATTGAACTAAGTTACACAAAAATAAGTACCTAACAGGCTTAGGTCTAATAAACATAGTTGCAGAATGTGGAGGTGGAGTGAACTGAAACAACGGAAGAAAGTTGAACTAGCATGTTTTTTATTAGAGATTACTCACTATGAATGTTTTAGTTTAATAAAGTGTTTCCTCTTTTTAGTGGTAAAAGTTTTTTCCCTCTCAGTTCTTAATTCTCAAGGAAGTGGGAAATAATGATCATCTTAGAGTTGGCCTTTCTGCCAAGAGATCACCTCAAGTTGAATAAACTGAATTAGTGATTATTCACTGAGACGAAAAACTTTTGTGCATTGTTTTAATCTTGATCGGAATCTTTATTTTTGCCCAATGATCAAGTAACGACCATCCCAAGAATCGTATTAGGGTAGTTTTAAGGTGAGCAAAACCTAACAGAGAAACTTCACATCAAAATCTCAATGTGACCTTTTAAGAGAGCAAGAGATGTTGTTAAGGTGACGGCCCACTCCTGACTTAACGTTCCATGAAATGAAGAGACACATTTTCAGAAAACACTTTCGTCTTTCCAACAGAGAGAGGTTGGGTTGTTTTACCTCTGAGCAGCACTTTTTTGCACACCATGGGCTAAATGGCCAGGTCACATGGACCCCGAAGGCTCAGAGAAGGTTGGGGGAGGGGACCCACTGGAACAGCTGTTGGGAGACAGATGATAGACTCCCGTCAAGGCCATCCAGCGTGTTCTTTAACGTGCACAGGGTATGGCTCTCCCGCACACGGGGTCACGGCTTAACGTCCCATCCGACGGACGGCGGCTTTTCCAAGTCCATCGGTGTCCCCTACTGACCGTGGGCAGGGCGGGGAATTTTGCGGAGATAAATCTCAACGCTGACCCAGCTGGGACTCGAACCGGGGAACTACAGATTACGAGCCTGGCGCGCTACCGACTGTGCCACCCCCCAACAGAGACAGAGAGTTATCAGACATGGGTCTTTTAAGGTAAGTAGAGAGGTAGTAAATGAACGGTATTTCGGTTCATTTACTGCTCTAAGGTAGTAAATGAACGAAATTTCCATTTGGAGTGAAAGAATAGAATGGTATAGAATGCCTAATGTTGTCTTTTCGTTACGTCTTAGTTGGGGGAAATGTTGCGCCGAGAGATGGTATTATCTCTCCGTCTGCTAAGCGTCTGTCCTCTCCTGTAGCCACCACGGATTTGCTATTAAATATCCCAGTGGATTTCTAACTGGGTTCCACGAAACGTTGATAGATACAGTCGATCAAAAAAAAAAATATCCTGAAGCGTGTACAGCAACTGTACACGCTCCAGTTACCGTTCACAGCAAACTGGAGCGTGTGCAGTTACTGCACACGCTCCAGTTTGCTGTGAACGGTAACTGCACACGCTCAATATTTCCGTGAGTGAGGCCACACGATCTAGTATCAAAATAATATGACCACCTACAGTCGCTCAAAAAAGTATCCGAACACCATGGTTGATTACAGACTTAAGAAAAAAAAATCTGGCAATGATTTTTTTCGAAATTAGTGATCTGGCAACCTTCGTGTCACTTGACACGAAGGTTGCCAGATCACTAATTTCGAAAAAAAATCGTTGCCAGATATTTTTTCTGAATTCTGTAATCAACCATGGTGTTCGAATACTTTTTCACGCACAGAACTGAAGAACATCACAAGATTTCAAGCAACGCTGTTAAAAAATCACCAACCACTGACGTATGCGAATTGGCCACAAAAAGGAACACAGAAATAAACTGGATGCTGCAACAGATCTCAGACTGCAATTGTCGCCCTCCAAACAAAATTTCAAAATTTTATTCTCATCAAAACAATGACATTTTTTTCAGAAATTACCTTAGAATAAAGGTTACTGCCGATTTTCAAAATATTGGGGTTTCCCCCGAAAGATTTTTTTTTTTTGGAAAAGGATTCCCGGGCTAAAAAAGTTTGAAAAACACCGGATTTTTCAATGTATTGCCACATCTCCAATAACCATAAAGGTTGTGCCTTTGGACTTCCACATGTAACTTATCGCTTCGATTAATTAGCACAAAGACAAGGACAATTGAAATGACTGCAACTCAACTAGAAACAATATCGAGAATTATGTTCAAATTAAAGCGGCATTTACTACAGAATAAAAATTTAAATTTTCTAAATCTAGACTTTTTCTCGCCTATTCGGTTTTATACTTTCCCATACTTTGTAAGTGGGACGGGGGTGGCTCAGTCGGTAGCGCGCCAGGCTCGTGATCTGCAATTCCCAGGTTCGAGTCCCAGCTGGGTCAGTGTTGAGATTTATCTCCGCAAAATTCCCCACCCTGTCCGCGGTCAGTAGGGGACACCGATGGGATTGGAAAGACCGCAGTCCGTCGGATGGGACGTTAAGCCATGACCCGTGTGCACGTTAAAGAACACGCTGGATGGCCTTGACGGGAGGCTACCATCTGTCTCCCAACAGCTGTTCCAGTGGGTCCCCTCCCCCAACATTCTCTGAGCCTTCGGGGTTCATGTGACCTGGCCATTTAGCCCATGGTGTGCAAAAAAGTGCCGCTCAGAGGTAAAACAACCCAACAAATACTTTATAAGCAGAATAATTCAAAAATCCACTAGATTGGAAGGTGGCAACGAATTTCAGAAGGGCCAAACTAACCTCATAAGCCCTGATAATATCTTAATTCAGCAACTTCTTTTATTAACAACGTCTTACTGTGAAAGAGAGCGATTATACAGACCCCTACCCAAATCATAAGTGAATTGCAATGTCATGTTAATAAGAAAGCAGAATTAGAAACTCGATATTTCGAGGAATAAACTTTTTATGGGAATAAGAATGAAGTTAAAGATCTAAATAAGTTTATCTAATCTTGAAGTATAGGATATTCGTTCGGTTTTTAAAAATTCCATCTGTCACAGCTTTTTAACAACAAAAGTTATGTGAAAAGAATTTCCCTATAAAGCTAATCAAAAACCCAACTAATGACTGTTATGTCGAATCGTTTACAGAAATAATTGAAGTCGTCCCGTGGCCGAGTGGTTGGCACGCTTGGCTACTGATCTAAGGGACCTGGGTTCGAGCCCCGGGTAAGGCATAGATGTGTGTGTTGTTTTTCTGCTGAGGTCCAGCCATCCTCTCAGACCTTCTACTATGGCATATAAACTGACAGGCTCCTGTCAGACCTCTGTGGCAAGCAGCTGCTTGAGGGGGTATTTATTTTTTTATTTGGGAGTTCGTCTAATAATTTGTCAATTTTAACAAAATTTTTGAAAAAAAGATTGATGCTGCTCTTAAATATTCCATTTATCACAACTCTCCAATACTGAATTAATATTACCGAAAATTAATACTGGTGAAATTCAAGATTTAGACAGGCTTCATTTAAATCTTAATCTTGGGTCTCATTTGACTTGTTTTATCTTTGAGCGACACTTTTGTTGCACACAATAAACTAAATGACCAGGCCACAAGGACTCCAAGTTCTCAGATAATGTTGGTGGAAGAAGACCCATTGAACAGCTGTTGGGAGACAGATGGTCGCCTCCTGTCCATGCCATCCAGAGTGTTTTTTAACGTGCACAAGGTATGACTCTCTGCCGCACATGGGGCCAAGGCTTAACGTCCCATCCGACGGACGATGGCCTTTCCAAGCCCATCTGTGTCCTCTTTTTGCCTGAGGGCAGGGTGGTGTTGAGCGGAGATAAATCTCAACGCTGACACAGTGGGATTCGAACTAGGAACTAGGAGCTACCTACACCAAAGCGCCATCCCCCCCCCCCTCCTTTTTTATTGTCATAACATGGACTCTAACGATTTGAGAGAATTGTTTTTTGTGATCAAAACACGATGGACAAGAAGCTTTACGTGGATCACTCGTGTTGTTTTGCTCCTGATCTGGTGATTAGCATTTTATTATCATCTAGTGGCGTAAATGTTCAGGTCAGAAACCTGAAAGCTCAGATTAGAGTGGATTAAAAAAGACCTACTGTATATCCAGACTATCAAGAACGTGGGAAGAGGTTTTATATTATATCTAACCAGTAAAGAATTATTTAATATATTTTTGCTAATAATGACAGGCTTTGCGAATTATAATATCTAACAAGATGCATTTTTGTGCCTTTTTTTAAATAAGAATTGCAATTTTTTTTACCTGTAACATTTTATAGAAGGAAATAAAAAACTGAACGAACAATATTGATCTTAATACTCCAAAGTTGCTAACGCGACCTGAGATTTTCCTTTCCAGTTGCGCAGCGATTATTCTGAATTTGAACTCGAACTCTGGTTTTGTAAATGAAGACGACTGAAAATAACTTGAGATCTGTTCAATTTTCAAAATGCGGATGGGGGATCGCCTCCCCCCCCCTCTCTCTCAGCAGTATTGACCTGTATCGTATTAAATATTGCAACTGTCTCCTGGGGAGTTGTTCGAAATAAGTCTCCTGATAGATATCCATTAGATTACTGTCTCCTTAAGATGCCCGAAGCTTGGCTCCTTCAACATTTTCGGCGAGTTTGCCTTCCCAGGAATATCCATCAGTAAACGGGTCGGGGGTGGCTCAGTCGGTAGCGCGCCAGGCTCGTAATCTGTAGTTCCCAGGTTCGAGTCCCAGCTGGGTCAGCGTTGAGATTTATCTCGGCAAAATTCCCCGCCCTGCCCACGGTCAGTAGGGGACACCGATGGGCTTGGAAAGGCCGCCGCCCGTCGGATGGGACGTTAAGCCGTGTTTCCGTGTGCGGGAGATCCATACCCTGTGCACGTTAAAGAACACGCTGGATGGCCTTGACGGGAGGCTACCATCTGTCTCCCAACAGCTGTTCCAGTGGGTCCCCTCCCCCAACCTTCTCTGAGTCTTCGGGGTCCATGTGACCTGGCCATTTAGCCCATGGTGTGCAAAAAAGTGCCGCTCAGAGGTAAAACAACAACAACAACAACCCATCAGTAAAACTACATGGTGAATCAGTTTTTTAGCTTTACGTTAATATTGTTAAAGTTAATATTCAGGTGTAGGTTTGCAAACGTAATCCACTTTACAGTAGTTTCAATTTAGTAAAATAGGAACTTTAATTTTTTTTTGTAAAATAAAAGGAGACGCAAATGACCTCTTATTGCTTATTGGATGCATTCTTGTTTGGGATATAATAAGAACCAAAATGTTTCAGAACCAAAAACAATTCGGAATTCAGGGTGGGAGACTCCCATCAAGGTTAAGCTCATTATTTAAAGTGGGCAAAGTATGGCTCTTGCTACTTATGATATCAGGCATAGCGACTAATCTGCAAAGAAAATAAAATAAAATACCTTTTAAGCAGCTGCTTGCCACAGGAACCTGACAGGAACTTGGCTGTATAATACGCCATAAACAAAGTCTGTGAGTAAGCCCACTAACAACGGGTCACCGTGCCCACGACTCTTAAAAACTCACCTATACATCCTTGATAACCGTAATGTAGGTATAGCTTAATGAATAATAGGGGCCATATCGAACAGGATCTCCACCACAATGCAATTCGTTCATTATTAATATTTCTAATGAGCAACGAATCGGCACATTGAAATGAATTAGCACGATGGACATTCTGCCCAGAGACTAATGAGAAAACGGTTGCTTTTAGCGGCATGCAACAAACTTGGTTTCAAATTTTAGACCTTCAACTTATAGGTACTAAGAATGCCCTCACCTATAGGCACGAAAAAAAGTAAGAATGCCTTCCCTTTTAGGCACGAAAAAAAGTAGGAATGCCTTCCCTTTTAGGCACGAAAAAAAAGTAAGAATGCCTTCCCTTTTAGGCACGAAAAAAGTAGGAATGCCTTCCCTTTTAGGCACGAAAAAAAGTAAGAATGCCTTCCCTTTTAGGCACGAAAAAAGTAGGAATGCCTTCCCTTTTAGGCACGAAAAAATGTAAGAATGCCTTCCCTTTTAGGCACGAAAAAAAGTAGGAATGCCTTCCCTTTTAGGCACGAAAAAAAAGTAGGAATGCCTTACCTTTTAGGCACGAAAAAAAAGTAAGACTGCCTTCCCTTTTAGGCACGAAAAAAAGTAGGAATGCCTTACGTTTTAGGCACGAAAAAAAGTAAGAATGCCTTCCCTTTTAGGCACGAAAATATTGCGAATGCTTCAAGCTAACAATCATATTGCAGATAGATAAGATTTGATTAAATTATATTTCCTAAAATTAGTGCCGTGAATCTTGAGCCTTTTAATGTAATGCTTTCACATTTTTTAGTTCACAGATTACTGACTGGCGTGAGAGTAAGGCACGTGTCGGAAACTGTTCTACTATATGCAGTTCTTTTGATGTTAAAAAAAGGAACTTCTTAGATCAACAAACGTAAATAAGATGTAGGAGAGTTATATCGGTGAAGTAGTGACTGAAAATTTCCATTTATCCTTGGGACTATGCACCGTCATCTTGTGTTCTTTCAGATAATCTTTTCGCTTGTATTTCTTGAGGCAGATGTCGCATTGGAAACGTTTTCTGTCCCGCATGATATGGATCTCCAGATGTCGGCGAAGGTTTCCTCTGCTGGAAAAGATCCTTTTGCAGAAGGGGCAAATAGGCTCGTCGAGGTCAATCAGAATCTTTTCCACCTCTTCTCCTTTCAGTGAGGGATCGTGGGAACCTGGAATGGAAAACCACTCTGTTAGTTCGTAGGCAACTGTAAGGTCTTTTAGAAATGTACGATATTTAGTGTTGTCGTGCGAAGACATGCAGCACTGTGAAGGAACTATCAAACATGCAGATGTAATCAGAACAAGATTCTCAAGCAAAGCAATTTTATTTCTCTTTTACGTTTACATAAAATCAACTTTATTGACTTCTACAATATGCTTCACAATTGTGCATGCACACGTGAAACCAAAAATAATGAAAATGTGTTTCAAAATTTCACTTACTTTAAGTAACAAAAATAAACATTGCCAATAATAATAATATGTTTTTACTCTTTTTGAATGCACTTTTTTTTTGTAGAATCATATAATTATGTAAAGTTTCTTTATTGAGGCTTACCTTATATATATGTAATTCTTAATAGTTATAGCAGGGCTGATTTCAATCATAGTCCTCTAATCTTGCTAAAGCAAACTCTTTAAACAAACTTCGCGATACAAACTTAGAGTACGGTAAACTTTACAAAAAGTTCGCAGCTAAAAATCATTTACTATTAAACTTTTCTGAGATTTTATTATACCCTTTGCTATTTTGTCTATGGGTTAATAGTCAGTTACGAATTTTAAATATTTGTTAAAGAAATCAGTATTTATTTCGATCTGTTACAAAGGCCAAAAAAAAAAAACCGTTATTGATATTTCTTACAATAAATCTTCTCATAAATAGATGCTTACCCACACTCTTGCATACATATAAATATTAAAACAATTATTTAAATAATAAAAACAGTAACAATGCATGAGAAAGAAGTAACTTCCTTTTTCCACTACATACAGTATATACAAAGAAAACAACATAAAAGTTAAGAATTATTTATAGTTTTGTACTAATGAACTTATATTAAACATCCTGAAATCAGCAAGTTACTCTTTCTCTAATAGATCAATATTCAATGAAACAAAAATCATTCACAAAGCATGCAAAGCGATGAAAAATTAGATATGAAACTTATCAGTTCAATAAATTTTGAACAGGTAGCCAGAATATAAAGAAACGATTTTAAGCAGTTGATAATTTGTGGATTGTAAATCTGATAAATTCTTGAAAGTCTATCAATTTGATAGAGTGAAAAGCATATTACTCTTAATTTAGAATGCATTCATTCTTACGCTTTTCATTTATTTTTTATTAAGAAAAGCTAATAATTCTTTTGTGTTGGATAGTATAAGTATTAAGTACCAACTTTCGCAAATTCAGTATCTTCAAGATCACACAATAATGCAAACCACCCATTTTAAACGAAGAACTGATTTAAATCTGCATTCGGTGCATTAAGATGAATTACATTTATGATTTCACAACGAAAGTTTGGAAGCAAATTCGATCGACGACTGCCTCCATGTATTGAAAATAATCGACAATCACAACTGAACGAAATAGCACACATAACCAAAAAAAACAGCAAGAAGGACTGAATGAATTCCCCCTCTACCACGAAATCAAGCCTTCTTCTTCTTAATACTCCGTATTCCGTGCATCAATTGCTTGTGTTCCAGGACATAATCTTTACGAGAGTATTTCTTGTAGCAGATGTCACACTGAAATCTTCTGGGCAAAAGATGCAATTCCATGTGTCTTCGCAGGACGGGTTTGGTGCAGAAAGTTCGTAAACAGTAAGGACACACTGGCTCAGCCAATTTCGAAACCATTTCGTCAATATTCTGAAGAGTCTCCACACTGCTCAGGCGTCTGTAGCACTCTGGAATGCAAAATATCTTTATTTCTCAAATATACACTACATAAAATATAGTTGTACTATTTCATTGAATTGCACAGATCACAAACAATATTTTTAACAGAAAATTTTATTCAAATTATATCAATTTGTAATGTTTCTTTACACAAAATCGTACCAACATTAATTTGATGTTATTATATTTATTAATTTATTCGTAATCTAATCAATTAAATGTGAAAAGGTGTCTGTCAAATTCAATATGAAAATATAAAAGAGATAAAATATAACTTATGATATAATTTGTTAATTAAATTACTTTTAGATTGAACTCCTTATTCAAAAGAGGATACGAGTGTGAAACCGGTAGAATTTAATACTCGAAACTTGCAATACTTCGAAATCATCGGTTGCTAATCTTTGTAGAGTCTATAAGATGAAATAAATGAGATTATACTTGATTGATGCACTGGGAGATGGCATTCTTCAATTGTACTTTTAGTTGCTTCAAAAATATTTCCCACTATGAGTAAAAGCTTTCTCTGTAGTTGGAGCTTGGTTGTATTTCTTTTTAAACGGATTCAAGTCGATATATTTAGCAAAAGTGTCTTTTTTTCCTGCTGAAAAATGTTTTCCTTTCTCGATCTCCATCTTCTCTCGGATGCATGAATCTCCATCGTCATCACTGCCTTGATTTCCATCGCCCCGCGCGGTCTCCATCAACATTTGAAGCTCATTTTTCATTTACAAGGGATTGCTTTATATGTGAGCATTTCCCAAACACGAAAGTAGACGATCTTTGAATGCCAATAGAACAAAGCAGAATGATATCTCGTTTTCATAATAAAAATAGCGACTTTTCACTTTGCCATCTGCATGTTCGTAGAGATTCAACCTTCCGATTTATAGATAAATGAAAAAATTCTTTTATGTTGGATAGTACTGATCAAACATTACGAATCGTACTTTCCGTATCTTTCGGTAACTTTAATAAGTCCTTCTGACTGTGGGTGAAGGCCAAATTTTAAATTAATATTGTACAGTCGCTCAAAAAAAGTATCCGAACACTATGATTGATTACAGAAGTCAGAAAAAATATCTGGCAACGATTTTTTTAGAAATTAGTGATCTGGCAACCTTCGTGTCACGTGACACGAAGGTTGCCAGATCACTAATTTCTAAAAAAATCGTTGCCAGATATTTTTTCTGACTTCTGTAATCAACCACAGTGTTCTGATACTTCTTTGAGCGACTGTACATGATCTATTTAGGATAGAAATTTGAAATTTTGGTTATGCAGCATGATGCTTAAGAAGTTTACATTAGTAGCAGTTTCGTCCGTCTTACCCAATGGGGCGAGTGAGAAAAGAAACTTTTCTCTTTTTAACAGATAAACGAAAAATTCATTTTGTCTTTTTTATGTGATAATAAAATATTATTATTCTGATTTTCCCAATAATCTGTTGATTCCATATTTGCTGTTAGAAGGTGCAAAATTCGGAAAAAATAAAAACTTCATTCTTCTTGAAAAAGTTAATGCCAGAGGCGATATGTCATTCTTCTTGTTTTAATATTTCATTTGCTCGTTTTAGAGCCGAGATGGAAGTGTCAGTAGTTATACATCGACATGGATCTAAAGATCATGATTTGATGCGACACTGAAGAAAATGAATCAAGATTTCCAGCTTGAGTTACATTTAATTCACTCTGCAGTCCATAAAGATACGAAATGGTAATTAAGATAAGCTAATATTTCATCGGTTTGTCGGCAATACGATTCTGTCTAAAGCTGAGTTGGGGTCTCTTGGATCAAATATCTCGAATTTTATATACCTTGAATTTCATATAAAGACAGCAATGGAATGATCCGAAAATTGTAAGATTTAAAAGATTATTTCCGATCAAGCGAGACATTTCTTCCAAAGAAGAGATTCACAAATATGAAACCATGGTATTAATATGAGACAGAGAAGTGTGAAATAAATCGCACCACATGCCTCCCGGACTCGAACACGATATCCCCTGATTATGCACCAATTACTTTACCACTTAAGGCAATGGCGCTTTCACACTTGCCCAAGTGGGGCGGGGATGGCTCAGTCGGTAGCGCGTCAGGCTCGTAATCTGTAGTTCCCAGGTTCGAGTCCCAGCTGGGTCAGCGTTGAGATTTATCTCCGCAAAACTCCCCGTCCTGCCCACGGTCAGTAGGGGACACCGATGGGCTTGGAAAGGCCGCCGTCCGTCGGATGGGACGTTAAGCCGTGGCCCCGTGTGTGGGAGAGCCATACCCTGTGCACGTTAAAGAACACGCTGGATGGCCTTGACGTGAGGCTACCATCTGTCTCCCAACAGCTGTTCCAGTGGGTCCCCTCCCCCAACCTTCTCTGAGCCTTCGGGGTCCTTGTGACCTGGCCATTTAGCCCATTGTGTGCAAAAAAGTGCTCAGAGGTAAAACAACCCAGAGCTCAGAGGTAAAACAACACTTGCCCAAGTAAAGTTATAAAGGACGTCTCTTCGAGGCTGAAAAGTTTGGAAGAGAAAGCCTACCACTAACACTTCCTTCATAATCTTACTTAGGCAAATGTGAAAGTGCCACCGCTTTAAATGGTAAAGTAACTGGTACATAACCAGGAGGTATCATGTTCGAATTCGAGAGGTATGTGGTGTGATTTTTTTTCGCACTTGTCTATCTTTAATTAACGGACATTTGTGTTACCATTCTGATGCTTCTACGCAGTTGGATACCGAATTGCCTCTGTTCCTCGTGAAAAATGCATTCATTTGTAAAATTTCTCCTCAGACAAACACTTGATGTGGATTTTTGAAGGAACTTCTCAGTATAATTACGCCTAAGAAGATTTGTTAGGGAAGCTAAACTCAGCTGAAAGGCAAACAAACTGTTCATGTCTTCTCATGGATCCGAACCCGACTCCCATTAATCTGCGGACAAGCATTCTAATCGCTAAAGTAGAAAGTTCTTTCGTGCACGGACGATGAAATTCAAGTCGAAAAATAATGATCAACATTCTATAAGGAGTCAGTTTTATCAAGGGGGCTTATCAAGGGGGCGTTCAAATCTGCTCTTCTGCGTAACAAATATGTTAATTTTTGACCTTTTTTATGTTATTAATAGCATACATTTCGGAGCCACACTGATTTCCAAAAATTAAGGAACAACCCTTAATTTTTGTAATAATAAATAAGTCAATGAGAAGCTAACGTCAAAAATTTATAACTTCTAAAATAAGGTTTTTTGTTCTAAAAAATGTGATTGGAGATAAAGATCCTAATCAAATATGTCAATATCTCGATTTACAACAATATTTGTTCAGTATTTAATTGAGTTATGGAAGTTTGAATATTTAACAAAAACAATGCCAGTCACAAAAACTGACTTTAGAAGTTAATTCAAATTTAGTAATAAGTATTGTATCAAAGTGTTTACATTAAATAATTATACATTAAATGTGTTACATTTTAATAATTGTGTATTTTATTAGATGTTTGTGTAAAGAATTCTTTCACTGTTCATCAGTTTTGTATAAGTTTCTTAAGACTGACATTGCTGTTGTTCAACATTCAAATTTTCATAACTCATGAACTATCCCACTCAGATATCATTTTTTTTCGACTAATTATTTCAAGTATTTTTTGTTAATAAGTCGTTTTCCTCTGATACTCTATTGCTGTGGTTCAGTCGGTAGCGCGCCAGGCTTGTAATCTGCAGTTTCCAGGTTCGAGTCCCAGCTGGGTCAGCGTCGAGATTTATCTCCGCAAAATTCTCCGCCCTGCTCACGGTCAGTAGGGGACACCGATGGGCTTGGAAAGGCCGCCATCCGTCGGATGGGACGTTAAGCAGTGGTCCCGTGTGCAGGAGAGCCATACCCTGTGCACGTTAAAGAACACGCTGGATGGCCTTGACGGGAGGTTACCATCTGTCTCCCAACAGCTGTTCCAGTGGGTCCCCTCCCCCAACCTTCTCTGAGCCTTCGGGGTCCTTGTGACCTGGCCATTTAGCACATTGTGTGCAAAAAAGTGCCGCTCAGAGGTAAAACAACCCAACCCAACTCTATTGCTGAACGAATATGTTGAAAATCGTGATATTGATGTATGAGCTCTTCATGTGCTATTATATTTTTCAAATAAATTAGAAGTTATAAAGCTTCGGCGTTATCTTCCCATTGATTAACTTAGGGTTTTTCCTTCTTTTATGTAAAACTGTTTATTCCCTAATTGGGGACAGTTTCGATCACCCTTGGCTCATTACAGAGAAACTTGCGGTTTATTTCATTCATTTTGCAACACACGGAGAAGAATCCTAGAAGCTACTTTCAGGTTTTACATGCGTTCGCATACAAGAACATTCCCTATTGAGACCGAAGGCACTGCTGACCACTGGCTCAGTTAGAACTAATACAGTCGCTCAAAAAAGTATCCGAACACTACGGTTGATTACAGAATTCAGAAAAAATATCTGGCAGCGATTTTTTTGGAAATTAGTGATCTGGCAACACGATTCGTGACACGAAGGTTGATTACAGAATTCAGAAAAAATATCTGGCAGCGATTTTTTTTTTGGAAATTAGTGATCTGGCAACCTTCGTGGCACGAATCGTGTTGCCAGATCACTAATTTCCAAAAAAATCGCTGCCAGATATTTTTTCTGAATTCTGTAATCAACCGTAGTGTTCGGATACTTTTTTGAGCGACTGTACAACGTTTGCGCTGTTGGAATAGTAACTAGGTTCCCTAACCCCCTATACTACTTCAGACTGAATAAAACAAATAATCAATATACTGAATCTGGCTAATTTCTTCCGGTTTGGGGCAAAATTTTAAAATGCATATTTTTGTTTTTAATCAAGTTTTTAATCAAATATTTATTTTTTCTCCCCATATCATTACTCATTAGATAATTTCTCCTACGGCTCTACAAGAATAGTTGTTTTCTTAGTTGCTTCTCAAAGGTTGTGCCGCGAAATTTCGGATGATATTGAAGATAAAAGGAAATTTATAAGTCAATTTCTGTCGCTGATTCTTTATTTAACCTTTTCCGTTTAATGGAAAACTTATCCTTATTAAATCTTAATGTTAAAACCAAATTTAACACAAAACATCCCCATAACAACATGTACGGCATACGCATTAATCTCAATACACGTCAGAGCTTGAACAGAATGGCTCTGCGAACTTATATGTGTTAGTTAAGATCCACTGATGTTAGGTGCACTCGAATGCTTCTTGTTAATGCATTCTGTTTTATTAAACCGTGGATGAATATGCCTACACAGGGCATTCTTTTGTAACGAGATCAAGGCTTAAGGTTGGGTTGTTTTACCTCTGAGCGGCACTTTTTTGCACACCATGGGCTAAATGGTCAGGTCACATGGACCCAGAAGGCTCAGAGAAGTTTGGGGGAGGGGACCCACTGGAACAGCTGTTGGGATACAGATGGTAGACTCCCGTCAAGGCCATCCAGCGTGTTCTTTAACGTGCACAGGGTATGTGCTCTCCCGTACACGGGGCCACGGCTTAACGCCCCATCCGACGGACGGCGGCCTTTCCAAGCCCATCGGTGTCCCCTACTGACCGTGGGCAGGGCGGGGAATTTTGCGGAGATAAATCTCAATGCTGACCCAGCTGGGACTCGAACCTGGGAACTACAGATTACGAGCCTGGCGCGCTACCGACTGAGCCACCCCCGCCCCCAAGGCTTAAGGATCCTACAGGATAGAAATCAAGTCCTTTCTAATATTTGTAAGGGATAGGACACGCACGGGAAAATATTAATCGTGTTTAGACTTTCTGATAGAGCGAAGGCCAATACATTATGTTGAAAAAAGTGTCCGGACACTTCAATGTTATGTGAATGGAAAGCCACTTCCAAAGCTCCATAACATTGAAATAAAACTTTTGCGCAAAAACTGTTATTGGCGATAAATTGTAGATGTCACTCAAATCTTCTCTAAATATATTTCCCGCAATATTCTTTTATTATTCGAAGAATGAATGGAAGCTGAAGCATTTATCTTCAACTTTCGACATTTGTGAAAAAATACTTCAATAGATAAAACACAACTCTTGTAACAATTTGCTCACTAATATAAATTAAATATCTGAAGTTTGTATGACGATTCGTTAAGATTTCATCCATTTGGAGGCAATGTGACAGTGTCGTCTGCTGTTAAATGGTTCCGCATCAATGACTCTTAAATATTGATCGAAGATTGTTGAAAATTGACACTGTCACACTGCCTCCAAAGTGATGAAATCTTAAAACATCGTCATACGAACTTCAGATATTTAATTTATGTTAGTGAACAAATTGTTACAAGAGTTGTGTTTTAATAAATGTCAAAAGTTGAAGATGAATGCTTCAGCTTCCATTCATTCTTTAAATATTAAACGAATATTGCGGGAAATATATTTAGAGAGAGATTTGAGTGATAAAATTTATTTGAGTTATTTATCGCCAATAACAATTTTTGCGTAAAATGTTTATTTTCAATGTTAGGGAGCTTTGAAAGTGGCTTTCCATTCACATAACATGGAGGAAATGCCCGGACACCTTTTTCAACGTTGTATGTATGTAATATATGCATAAGTTTTATAATTTTTGCCTCCATTACCCTTACTAGCATACTGGTGGGGTAGGAGGGGGGGGGGTGATCTCGTATAATACGACAGGGAGCAGATGGTTACGAACTCTTGGGTAAAATATTCGAGTGGGCCTCTAGTATATAGCCTCAGTAGGGGGGCCTCAGTATAAAATGGGGGGCCCCCAAATCCTTGGGCCCCGGTGTGATCCGCTCCCTCTACCAATAGTACGTTCGCCTCTGGATTGGATGGTTTTACCTCTGAGCGGCACTTTTTTTGCACTCACTGGGCTAAATGTCCAGGTAATAAGGACTCTGAGGGCTCAGAGACCTTATTACATGTAACATCCACTACATGTAACTGGATGACTGTTAAGGGATAGACGAAGATTCCCGTCATCCAGCGTGTTCTTTAACGTGCACAGGGTAATGTTCTCTCGCCCACGGGTCCACAGCTTAACGTCTCATCCGACGGACGGCGGTCTTTTCGAGACCATCGTTGTCCCCTATTGACCGAGGAGAGGGTGGGAGAGTTTTGCGGATAGATCTCAATGCTGACCCAAGTGGGTTGGGTTGTTTTACCTCTGAGCGGGACTTTTTTGCACACCGTGGGCTAAATGGCCAGGTCATTTGGGTTGTTTTACCTCTGAGCGGCACTTTTTTGCACACCATGGGCTAAATAGCCAGGTCACATGGACCCCGAAGGTATGGCTCTCCCGCACACAGGGCCACGGCTTAACGTCCCATCCGACGGACGGCGGCATTTCCAAGCCCATCGGTGTCCCCTACTGACTATGGGCAGGGTGGGAAAATTTGCGGAGACAAATCTCAACGTTGACCCAGCTGGATTCGAACCTGGAAACTACAGGCTAGCGCGCTACCGACTGAGCCACTCCCGCCCCAGTTTCGCCCAGGTGGAGTAGATCTATGAGAATGCCGAAATCTCTCCAACAGTTCAAAGAAAATATCAATGTTTTATCGAAGATTGGAACCTAGGGCTCTTGATGGCCAATAATCGCTCTGCCAGTTTGACGACAATAACTTTATTGTTTATAATAAAAAAATAAATAAATACCTCCTCAAGCAGCTGCTTGCCACAGAGGTCTGACAGGAGCCTGTCAGTTTATGTACCATAGTAGAAGGTCTAGGACCTCAGCAGAGAAACGACACAAACAGCCATGCCTTACCCGGGGCTCGAACCCAGGTCCCTTAGATCAGTAGCCAAGCGCGCTAACCACTCGGCCATGGGACGGCTTTATTGTTTACCTTATAAAATAAAAAAAAATAAATCCGATTCGTTAAAAATGAAAATGCGAAACAGAAAAACTCTTCTAAAAACGTGTATTCTGACAGAATTACCAATTTTAAATTTTTTACTTCAATAAAAAAAAATTGTTTTCTGCTGTTATTTTACGTCATTTTGGGACAGAAGAGAGCCGGGCAGATGTTGATGAAAATAAAGTTAAATACAAGTGCGTTGTTGTGTTATTCCATTAACAGTTTCATACTTTATTGTGAATTTCAATATACATTAAATAATCATACTATATGCATAACTCAGCTATAGTAAGTACCAAGACGTCCAGATTTTAGAACATCGTAAATCTTTGTAAGCGGACACTATTTGGAACAAAAGTTTTTCATAGCAAAGTTCCAAAGATATCACTGACCGAACTAGGAAGCAAAACACTGCGCAGATTAAGTTCTACTTGGGGAGACGGTACGACTGCGCAGTTGACGCTTCGACAGTTCTAATAGATCACACGTCAGCGATCTTTCAGTTACAGGCAACAGAGCAACCTATGATTAATGAGAACTGATGAGGCTTAAACTCACAGACTCCAAGTGAGTTGCCATCTCACAGACTCCACGTGAGTTGCCATCTCACAGACTCCACGTGAGTTGCCATCTCACAGACTCCACGTGAGTTGCCATCTCACAGACTCCACGTGAGTTGCCATCTCACAGACTCCCCGTGAGTTGCCATCTCACAGACTCCACGTGAGTTGCCATCTCACAGACTCCACGTGAGTTGCCATCTCACAGACTCCCCGTGAGTTGCCATCTCACAGACTCCACGTGAGTTGCCATCTCACAGACTCCACGTGAGTTGCCATCTCACAGACTCCACGTGAGTTGCCATCTCACAGACTCCCCGTGAGTTGCCATCTCACAGACTCCACGTGAGTTGCCATCTCACTGACTCCACGTGAGTTGCCATCTCACAGACTCCCCGTGAGTTGCCATCTCACAGACTCCACGTGAGTTGCCATCTAACAGACTCCACGTGAGTTGCCATCTCACAGACTCCCCGTGAGTTGCCATCTCACAGACTCCACGTGAGTTGCCATCTAACAGACTCCACGTGAGTTGCCATCTCACAGACTCCCCGTGAGTTGCATCACTGTGGCGTTATTCTTTCAACAAGTCAGCCTACGAAAACAGAAAGCTGATACAGCGACTATGCGTTTCATGGACATAGGTATCTAATACAGATAAGAATCAACTATTTTGTCCAAAGTTTCCGTCAGTACATAGAAAAGTAACACACAGAACAACCTCTTTGGTTCACTGCTGTCAGTACTTGCAGTCAATACCATGCACAAGCCTTTTGTGTTCACGGATATAGTATTTCCAGGAATATTTCTTGAAGCAGATGTCGCACTGAAATCGCTTCCTGTTTGGAAGACGATGGACGATCATGTGACGGCGAAGTGTCGCCGAATTGAAGAAGTGTCGATGGCAGACCGGACAAGAAGTGACACGTTGGCTTCTGTCTTGATTTTCCACATAAACTTCTGCTTGTTCTTCTACCATCAGAAAAGCTGAAAAAGAATTTTTTTTATTAATACGTCTTACAGAATCGTTAAGAATATCTATAATTTATAATCAATGACATTAATTTAAGCCTATTTCTCAATTTCATTTGTTGAACAGTTATGCTTATAAACTATTCGTAAAATTACTTAGTTATAAGGAACATTTTACTTTCTTGTCTTTCAATGGATATATTAACTATTAACAATTCTTTTGTTCTTGAATGCGGTGTAGGTAATGAATGTTGAAGTTGAAGATTAACTGCACTGTAAAATTTCCAGCTGGATTGCTCGTTACGGCAGAAGTGGCGTCTTGTTCCTAAAGATGTAGAAGATGATTGATGTACCCTGGATTAGCATCGGAGTCCTGGAAAAAATTTAAGAGTTCATATTGAGTACAGAAAGTTTTTCCAAAAGTTTTGAAAATTTTTGAAGTATAATTTATTTAACTACTAGTAAACATTTCAAGATCAGTATAAAATAGAGGAGATAGAATTTCTCCAAAAACAAATCCCTATGTGGACTATAATTTTGTGATCAAATCTACAAAGCTGTTAGCTTATCTAGAGGTTATGACAGAACAAATGACCATGCCTTCCAGGAACTCGAACCCGGATCCAAGTACTTGCAGTGTGACAGCGAACCAACGCGATACCACTGCGCCACGTCGCTTCTCTCATCAGAAATTTCCCTATTTGAAATGGTTTGTTTACAATGTAAAGAAAAAACTAAAAAAATATTAAAAACCTTGAAAAGTGGGGTTTTGGGTTGTTTTACCTCTGAGCGGCACTTTTTTTGCACACCTTGGGCTAAATGGCAGAGTCACGAGGACCCCGAAGGCTCAGAGAAGGTTGGGGGAGGGGACCCACTGAAACAGCTGTTGGGAGACTGATAATAGCCTCCCGTCAAAGCCATCCAGTGTGTTCTTTAACGTGCACAGGGTATGGCTCTCCTGCACACGGAGCCACGGCTTAACGTCCCATCCGACGGACGGCAGCCTTTCCAAGCCCATCGGACCTCCACAAGGAAACTGGTTCATCTAAGAAGAAAATTATCAATATTTTTGTATTAATAATTAGACCCGCGAAGCTTATTTGCAGGTTATGATGTACCCAAACAGCCATGTCATCAATTGGGAAGCGAATCAGAACAGCGGCAGTTTCTGTAACGATATCTGCAAACAGAATTCCAAAGAATGTAAAATCAAAACCTGAAATTGTTAATGTTAACCCTCTACTAATAACCATCGGATTCTTAGGACCAACAGTGACGATGCTTTCATGTAAAAAATGAAAAACAAATTTTTTAGTAATGCAGAAAGTTCGACAATATTTATATTACTTCCCTTTTGGTTATTTCACTAAAATAGGCAATGTATAGTGAATTTAAATGCACTGCTCAGTTGATAGTGTGTTGGGGATTGTAGAGTAAGTATGAAGAGTAAATCACAATGATTTTACTTACAAAAAAATTAAATTGACAATACATTTAAACATCGTTGGACTTGGAAACGCCGCTGTCCATCAGATGGGATGTTAAGCCGTCGCACGTTGTGTCGGAGGGACAGAGGCTTTCCTACTCGTGGAAACACAGTTTAACTTCTCATATGGAACATGTTGGATGGTTTTGACGGTTGGATTTCATCTGTTTGCTATCAACTCTCCAATGGCTTTCTATTCCCTGCGGTTCTCCGGTAACTCCTATTCTGCCCTCGCGGAGAAAGGGGACATTGTTGGACTTGAAAAGGCCGCCGTTCTTCAGATTGGGGTTAAGCCGTGGTTCCGTGTGCAAGAGAACTATGCACGTTAAAGAATAGCTGGATGGCCTTGACGGGAGATGACAGTCTCCCGTCAAGGCCATCCAGCTATTCTTTAACGGGGATCCTCCAAGATGGGATCCCCCAAGATGTTGTCCTAACGGCTCCCTATTAGATCCCCTTCCCCAACCATCCAGTCTTTGTGACCTGGACATTAGCCTCGGACTTCAGGGGAAAAATTAAGCCGAAATTTATATTTGAAAAGCGAAGCTTAAATCAATTAACCTAAAAAAAAAAATTCTTTTTGAGTTCTCTTTTTTTCTATCTCCCAGTTTAAAAGGAAACAGCAACCATTTTCATAATAACTTGATATTACGGTTGATGATTCACAGTTGGGGTGTTATAACTCTGACCGGGGCAGCTCGTAATCAACAGTTTCGAGGTCCGAGTTCCATCTGGGTCAGCGTTGAGATTTATCTCCGCGAAACTCCCAGCCCTGCCGTTGGTCATTGGGGGACATCGAGGGGACTTGGAAAGGACGCCGCCCGTCGGATGGGACGCTAAGACGTGGTTCAGTGTGTGGGAGAATTGAGTTGGGTTGTTTTACCTCTGAGCGGCACTATTCTGCACACCATGGGCTAAACGGCCAGGTCACATGGACCCCGAAGGATCAAAGAAGGTTGGGGGAGGGGACCCACTGGAACAGCTGTTGGGAGACAGATGGTAGCCTCCCGTCAAGGCCATCCAGCGTGTTCTTTAACGTGCACAGGGTATGGCTCTCCCACACACGGGGCCACGGCTTAACGTCCTATCCGACGGACGGCGGTCTTTCCAAGCCCATCGGTGTCCCCTACTGACCGTGGGCAAGGCGGGGAATTTTGCGGAGATAAATCTCAACGCTGACCCAGCTGGGACTCGAACCTGGGATTATTGCAGCTGGGGACTCGAACCTGGGAACCTGCAGATTACGAGCCTGGCGCGCTACCGACTGAGCCACCCCCCGCCCCCTTTTGGTAGGGAAAGAGGAAACAGGCAGACTAGATAGTTGTTGTTAAGAAACCCATTTGAACACCAGTTAGGCAGGATTGTGTGTGTTATGGGATGAACGGATTCGATGCCCTAATTCCGATGTTGAAGGATTACTTTCAGTCATTAGAACTTATATGTTAGATCAGCGGTTCTCAACGTGGGGTACGCAGTAAAAATTTTTGAGGTGCGCCGTGAGAGCTCAAAAGTCGCTAGATATATAAAATATAATAATAAATACCCCCTCAAGCAGCTGCTTGCCACAAAGGTCTGACAGGAGCCTGTCAGTTTATATGCCAGAGTAGAAGGTCTGAGAGGATGGCAGACCTGAGCAGAAAAACAACACAAACATCCATGCCTTACCCGGGGCTCGAACCCAGGTCCCTTAGATCAGTAGCCAAGCGCGCTAACCACTCGGCCACAGGACGGCTATATTTATTATAAATAAAAAAAATACCTCCTCAAGCATCTGCTTGCCACAGAGGTCTGACAGGAGCCTGCCAGTTTATATGCCATAGTAGAAGGTCTGAGAGGATGGCAGGACCTCAGCAAAAAAATTATATATATTGTTGCGAATTACAAAATATGGTTAGCACTGAGCGTGAGTTTCAATAAGTGTATTTTAAAACCTATTACAATACAATGCAAATCATTTCAAGAATATGGATGAAATATCTCATAAACAAATTAACTACTATTATACATAAGTCATTAACATTCCTGCACAGAGTACACAACAGCTCTGTCTATTCTACTAAACTATTACCTCTATACTGTCTGTCGTATCTCTTGAATACCTTATATACCAGGTATAAAGAATCCTTCTTCTTGTTAGATCACTAAACTTATGTTACTAACAACACAAAACAAGCACCCGCGCACACATCAATAAAAGATACTTCTTGACTTTTACTTATCGCGTACTGACTCAGACCATCTGAACGTCCTTTCAGATCTCACAACTTTAACACACTGCTATATTTTCATTCTTCTGAATCGTTCTAAGTTCCATTTCGTTGGCTAATTGAATCTCACGTAGAAGCACACACGAGGGCTCCAGTCACGTTAACTCGTGAAGTCACTGTTGCTCGTTCAACTGTCGTAACAATATGTTTTATTTTTTCCCCATTGTTATACTATAACTATAGTTTTATTTATCTAAACAAGGGGTACGCCAGTTACATGCGCATTTCCAGGGGGTAAGTGAAGCATAAAAGGTTGAGTTGGGTTGGGTTGTTTTACCTCTGAGCGGCACTTTTTTGCACACAATGGGCTAAATGGCCAGGTCACATGGACCCCGAAGGCTCAGAGTAGGTTGGGGGAGGGGACCCACTGGAATAGCTGTTGGGAGACAGATGGCAGCCTCCCGTCAAGGCCATCCAGTGTGTTCTTTAACGTGCACAGGGTATGGCTCTCCCGCACACGGGACCACGGCTTAACGTCCCATCCGACGGACGGCGGCCTTTCCAAGCCCATCGGTGTCCCCTACTGACCGTGGGCAGGGCGGGGAATTTTGCGGAGATAAATCTCAACACTGACCCAGCTGGGACTCGAACCTGGGAACTACAGATTACGAGCCTGACGCGCTACCGACTGAGCCACCCCCGCCCCATATAAAAGGTTGAGAACCACTGTGCTAGATAAAGAGCAAAAATAAGTCAAATGAAGCAAATTTAGCATGTGCTCTTAGGTCCTGAAAGTACTGAGACTGCCTTACAGTTATGCCATTGAAAATGAAGTTTCCGCTATAGCAGGCAAAACAGTTCTCAGTCGATGTAGAGAGAGGCTTTTAAAAGGGAGATTCTTAAACGCTGGTCAGCAAATCCATAGAGTATTTGTATATATACGTATATGAATTTCAGCTTAAGCATTATCGTAATGTTTAAGGGCAACTACACAATATCAGTATGATACTACTGACCATAAATGGGGGTCCGCCATATTTACCGACAAAAAGGGGGCAGCTATGTTTACCGACTAAAATTGGAGATCTGCCATGCTTACCGAATAAAAAAGGGTGCGTCATTTTTACGAAGTAAAAAGGAGTTCTGTCATGTTTACGGACTAAAATGGGGGTCAGCTATTTTAACAATAAAAAAGGGGGGGGGTTCATTTTAACGACTAAAAATGGGGAATCTGTCATTTTAACGACTAAAAATGGGGAATCTGTCATTTTAACGATTAAAATGGTGGTTCCGCCATATTTACCGACTAAACTAGAAGGACCTCCATATTTCCCCTATTAAAATAGAAGGTCTGTCATATTTATCCTATTAAAATAGAAATTTCATGTGTACCGACTGAAATGGAAGGCCTACCATGTGTACCGACTAAAGATGAGAGTCCGCCATATTTATTGATTAAAAATAGAACTCCGCCAGTTTCCATTTTTATTAAACCCTGCTGCTCTAGAAAAAGTCATCTAGTGGGCTCTATTAATCCGTTTTGACATAATCAAAAAGCTGGATATTTAACTGCGCTACACGTGATCGGACGCACGTGATACGTTTACATTTGCCATCACTTCATGCATGGGAGACGGTTGGGATGAAAGAAATTCCACTGATTTGTCACGCAGCATACTTCAAACACTATTACTCTGGATTCTAGCTGTAGAATTAAGAACAACATTTCCAAAAGCATTCGGACACTTGCATGCTATGGGGAGAGTTTGGGTTGTTTTACCTCTGAGCGGCACTTTTTTGCACACAATGGGCTAAATGGCCAGGCCACGAGGACCACGAAGGCTCAGAGAAGGTTGGGGGAGGGGACCCACTGGAACAGCTGTTGGGAGACAGATGGTAGCCTCCCGTCAAGGCCATCCAGCATGTTCTTTAACGTGCACAGGGTATGGTTCTCCCGCACACGGGGCCACGGCTTAACGTCCCATCCGACGGACGGCGGCCTTTCCAAGCCCATCGGTGTCCCCTTCTGACCGTGGGTAAGGCGGGGAATTTTGCGGAGATAAATCTCAACGCTGACCCAGCTGGGATTCGAACCTGGGAACTACAGATTACGAGCCTGGCGCGCTACCGACTGAGCCACCCCCACCCCCGCTATGGGGGAAGAGAGAGAGCTATATTCAGAACTGCCTCTTTGAAAATAGGAATATAGTCTTGGAAGCTCTTGTAATGATTTGATTTTCGTCAGTTTTAAAGTGTCTAGAGCGAGCGTAACAGCAGCATCTGGTACTACATTTTACAGCTCCATTGACTCTTAATATACTAAACAGATATGGAGCGGGGTGGCTCGTTCGGTAGCGCGCCAGGCTCGTAATCTGTAGTTTCCAGGTTCGAGTCAGAGCGGGTCAGCGTTGAGATTTATCTCCGCAAATCTCCCCTCCCTACCCACCGATGGGCTTGGACAGTGACACCGAATGGCCGTCCGTCTAATGGAACGTTAAGCCGTGGTTCTGTGCATGCGAGAGTCATATCATGTGCACGTTAAAAACACGTTGGATGGCCCTGACGGGAGGCTACCATCTGTTTCCCATCAGCTGTTCCAGTGGGTCCCCTCCCTCAACCTTCTCTGAGCCTTCGGGGTCCTTGTAACCTGGCCATTTAGCCCATTGTGCGCAATAAAACTATTACTCAGATGTAAAACAACCCAGTATTAAATATTCGTCAAAACAACGAATATTTCGAAAAACTGAAATATTTCCAATGACATTTTCCGACAAAACAAAGTTACGAAGATTTGAAAAAGGCTTCCATTCCACGTAACGTAGAACTGTCCCAATAATTGGGGCGGGGGTGGCTCAGTCGGTAGCGCGCCAGGCTCCTAGTCTGTAGTTCCCAAGTTCGAGTCCCAGCTGGGTCAGCGTTGGGATTTATCTCCGCAAAATTCCCTGCCCTGCCCACGGTCAGTAGGGGACACCGATAGGCTTGGAAAGGCCGCCGTCCGTCGGATGGGACGTTAAGCCGTGGCCCCGTGTGCGGGAGAGACATACCCTGTGCACGTTAAATAACACGCTGGATGGCCTTGACGGGAGGCTACCATCTGTCTCCCAACGACTGTTCCAGTGGGTCCCCTCTCCCAACCTTCGGGGTCCATGTGACCTGGCCATTTAGCCCATGGTGTGCGAAAAAGTGCCGCTCAGAGGTAAAACAACCCAAAACCCGATTCACCTATATATGTCGCAACTATTCTTCACTAATCTCTTTTCCTCTTCCAACAGGAAATGATGACACATGTAGCATCATTCATTATAAATTAACTCCAGTTCTGAAATAAACTCCTTAAATAACAAATCATCTCTAAAAACTAAGCAAAATTACTTATAAGTTTAATTTAAAAAAAAAATTAACATTTAAAAGAAGCAGAAATAGGAAAGGATTATTACTTACAATATTTCTGGAGCTCCGTTGGCCTCGTCGTTTCCTTCCAGGGAACAGAAACCCGCGCCAAACAGGATATAAGGAAAATGACTGTGGTAACCCCGGTGACGACGACACCGAGCAAGTGGAGGGGGAAAAGTTGCGACACTTCAGATTTACTGGAAATCACCGGCATATTGTTGCGCTGGGCTGTGAGCGTGCTTGCCATACATAAATAATTTTTATCCGCACACTGTTTCCTGAGACTTTCACGCTGAATTTTGCTACGTCAGAAAGAAGAATTGAATTCGATGATGTGTGAACTGAAACGAATGCGCAAAATAACATAAATATGAACAGAAAAATGATGTGAAAATATGTGTAATATTTTTCATTCAAAGCTACGGAAGTCTTGATTTTTTTAGTTTTCAGGCGACTTATTGGTTCTTTCTCAATGGTTACATAGGGGTGGCTCAGTCGGTAGAGCGCCAGACTCGTAATCTGTAGTTCCCAGGTTCGAGTCCCAGCTGGGTCAGCGTTGAGATTTATCTCCGCAAAATTCCTCGCCCTGCCCACGGTCAATAGGGGACACCGATGGGCTTGGATAAAGTCGCCGTCCGTCGGATGTGACGTTAACCCGTGTGCGGGAGAGCGATACCCTGTGCACGTTAAAGAACACGCTGGATGGCCTTGACGGCAGGCTACCATCTGTCTCCCAACAACTGTTCCAGTGGGTCCCCTCCCTAAACCTTCTCTGAGCCTTCGGGGTCCATGTGACCTGGCCATTTAGCCCATTGTGTGCAAAAAAGTGCCGCTCAGAGGTAAAACAACCCAACCCAAACTCAATTGTCACATCTTGGTATAATTTCTGAAATACAAATAATTCGATATGATTATAAATATTGTTTTATCTTTGCTTTAAGGTTTTCGTTACTGCAACTCCTCTTAACCGGAAATCAAGCATGTCTGCAGAATTCTCCAAACCCTCTGCACTTTAAAAAATACACTGGATAGCTTGAAGGCAGGTTTTCATCTGTCTCCTAACAGCTGTTCAGTGGGTTTCCTTTATTCAACCAGCTCTGAATGTTTACAGGTAAAACAGCCAACCATTTTCATGAGCATCGCATGGAGCGCATGAAGTGGGGCATTAGCTTCCCCTGAATTTTGTAAAAGGCCTCAACTTCATATTTAGCCATTACAGTCTGTATACAATTAAGATTGTCTCTACGGAGTATTGGATTGGGTTGTTTTACATCTGAGCGGCACTTTTTTGCACACCATGGGCTAAATGGCCAGGCCACAAGGACCCCGAAGGCTCAGAGAAGGTTGGGGGAGGGGACCAACTGGAACAGCTGTTGGGAGACAGATGGTAGCCTCCTGTCAGGCCATCCAGCGTGTTCTTTAACGTGCACAGGGTATGGCTCTCCCGCACACGGAGCCACGGCTTAACGTCCCATCCGACGGACGGCGGCCTTTCCAAGCCCATCGGTGTCCCCTACTGACCGTGGGCAGGGCGGGGAATTTTGCGGAGATAAATCTCAACGCTGACCCAGCTGGGACTCGAACCTGGAAACTACAGATTACGAGCCTGGCGCGCTACCGACTGAGCCACCCCCGCGCCCTCTCTACGGAGTGTTAAGGTTGTATATGTTATTAGGAAATTTGCCCCTCTTTGGTATAATTCCTGTAATAACCGTTCCTTCCTTAAAAATTATTTTAGTACAAATATAAAGAATAATTGACCTTAAACGAATATATCATTTTTTACATCAACTTATGATTGAAATGAAAGGGTAATTTCAACCCGAAGGACGAAACACTCGTGTTGGGTTGTTTTACCTCTGAGCGGCACTTTTTTGCGCACTATGGCCTAAATGGCCAGGTCACAAGGACCCCGAAGGCTCAGAGAAGGTTGGGGGAGGGGACCCACTCGAACAGCTGTTGGGAGACAGATGGTAGCCTCCTGTCAAGGCCATCCAGCGTGTTCTTTAACGTGCACAGGTCTCCCGCGCACGGGGCCACGGCTTAACGTCCCATCCGACGGACGGCGGTCTTTCCAAACACTCGTGTGTTTAACTTAATACTTAAGTGAACGAAATGCTGAAGTATTTTTGGACAAACTGATTCTAATTCGAAATATGACTGCTTTTCCGGATCTACCTGGCTTGGTGGTTAGATTCGGTAGAAGAAACTTGGGGGGGGGGGGCACCTGATCTGGCAACCTTCGTGTCACGTGACACGAAGGTTGCCAGATCACTAATTTTTAAAAAAATCGTTGCCAGATATTTTTCCTGAATTCTGTAATCAACCATAGTGTTCGGATACTTTTTTGAGCGACTGTACAGCGTGATAGACTTCAATGAAATCTTTCAAAATAATAATTTAGACTATTTCTGGAATTTAAGAATGGGATCATAATTAACCCGCAAACAGATAAACCTCCTACGAATAATCGAAAAGGTAGTGGATTTTTTTTTCTAATATAAATTATTGGTTAAAGGTTTTTAATAATGACTGTTTATTTCCAGGCTGTTTTTTGGTGTATATTTATGAATGGAGAAAAGAATTTTATCTAATATTTGTAACAATCCATATTTTAATATTCTTTTATAATATTTTTGACAATTTTCAGCTACAAGTATGAAAATAGCTTTGTAAGAAGATTAACACGATACTTTGAGATTCATTGATGGCAACCAACACAGAGAACCAAAGCAGTGATTAAAGAAATCACTCAAGCAGTGATTAAAGAAATCACCCAAGCAGTGATTAAAGAAATCACCCAAAGAGTGATTAAAGAAATCACTCAACAGTGATTAAAGAAATCACTCAAGCAGTGATTAAAGAAATCACTCAAGCAGTGATTAAAGAAATCACTCAAGCAGTGATTAAAGAAATCACCTAAACAGTGATTAAAGAAATCACTCAAGCAGTGATTTAAGAAATCACTCAAGCAGTGATTACAGGAATTTTGGAAGAGTGGAATGATCCAACTCTTAATAAAATTTCAATAATACACCTATTATAAATATAATCGAAATATAATAATAATAATACTAATTAAAAAATTAACTAAATGAAATATTATTATAGTAATACATCGAAAGAATTTTTAGAAACAAAATATTTTCCCAGCGCTATGGATTTGTAGAGTTAAAATTATAAAATCAATTATTTTATAGTAATAATATTCCTATAGAGAATCGTTTGAAGGAGTTGGAAAGGGCCAGACTTCTAAAAAATAAATAAAATGGCATCCTATTATATAAGCGTTTGCAAAATTTATATAGGCATTGTGGGAAGTGCGAACAATCCGGAATTCTCGATAATCAGATTTCTACTCGATTTAAATTGAAATTGCCTTTTTCTTGGATTTATTTTGGGAACTTTAACCTTTGTCTTAATGATGCCAAGGATAAGGATCTCCTATACGCAAAATGTTTTGCAGGGAATTCATTTTATTAAGTAGCGTAAGGACAACTTTATTTTGAGGCGAGATATTTACGTACTTGTTACAATGAGGTGCTGCGTTTTTATATTTAAATTGAAAATTCTCACAATGCCTGGTACCAGTAGAGTTTGTGCATTTCTTAGAATTGAGTCCGTGTCATAATTTTCAGGACTTTGTTCAAGATATTTTTAACATTATATACACATCACAGCTGTAGAAGACCTTTATATAATTTTTTTGGTCTGAGTAGGAAAAAAAATCATAGTTTTAAAATGACACATGACATTTGTCTCCCAATGCATTGGTTCACTGTGACTCTGTACACGGTATTTATCAAAACATTCAACTTTCCATGTTATGCGAATGGGAATCTAACTTCGAAACTCTATAATTTCTAAAATATGGATTTAACGGGAAAATGAGACTGAAGATAAATTAAAGATCATAATCAAATCTATTTAAATCTCGTTTTTCAACGATATTCGCTTAATATTTAAAACGTTATGGAATATTTAATAATAAATGTTAAAAAAGCTGGAATATTTAATGATAAATGTTCTTGGTTCATAAAAAAATTCATAATAGCCTAATACTGAAATAATGTTTATTATTTTAAGTTTTAATTTATCTCTGAGGTAAATTCTTATGTCGCATTGCTGTTGTAAAATATTTTAGCTTACATAACTCTTTAAATATTTAATAGATATTGCTGAAAATCGAGAGTTAAATAAATTTGATTATGATTTTTTATTTATCTTCAGTCCCATTTTTCCATTAAATACATGTTTTAGAAGTTATACCCCCTCAAGCAGCTGCTTGCCACAGAGGTCTGACAGGAGCCTGCCAGTTTATATGCCATAGTAGAAGGTCTGAGAGGATGGCAGGTTTATATGCCATAGTAGAAGGTCTGAGAGGATGGCAGGACCTCAGCAGAAAAACGACACGTACATCCATGCCTTATCCGGGGCTCGAACCCAGGTCCCGTAGATCAGTAGCCAAGCGTGCTAACTACTCGGCCACGGGACGGCAATTATAGGGCTTTGAAATTACCTCACCATTGGCATAACACGGAAATTCTTTGATATTTTGGTAGGGTTGTTATGTATGCAAATTACGTCTATGTCCACCGTTTTTACAAAAAAAAAAAGTCAAGAAATTATTCAACATCCTCTTTCTGAAGAGTGACTCTATCCACAGTCTGATATTTGCATTTTTTTTGTCTACTAATTCATCGGCTAAGTAATCACAGATGCCAATCTGGAGACTCACGCACTCCCATCATCACTCTGTGTAAAATTACTCGTCGCTTACATTGTGGACAGTCAGCTTGTGTGCCTTGACGTAATACTTGCTGGAATACATATTGTGGCAGATGTCACATTGGAGAGGATCCTTGCTTTTGGGGACAGTGCAAAGGTGCAAGGCGATGTGTCTCATCAGGCTACTTTGATTGTAGATGCTGCGGCTGCAGTAAGGACAAATGGGCTCTTCTTGGTTGGCCAGCATCTCCTCCAGTTCCCGCAGAGAAGGAGAATTGGATAACATAGGCACATCTGAGAAAGAAGAGACTTCATGGTCAGATGATAGAACTTAAACTTAAAAAAATTTAAAGTGAACATCAAAAGGAGATAAATTTAGAAAAGTCGCTTTAAAAAAAGTCATACAAGAACCACTCTTCTTATAGATTTATTGCCTTATAGAAATCGCATGTAATTTCTTTTAATTGTTTTTTAACGAAAGGTACTACTTTTTGTTTCTTTTCCGATTTTATCCCTCTCAGATTCTAGTCAACATTGGTTTTCAAATTATGTGACACAAATTATTCTGTTTAAAAAAATCTTCGAAGAACACTTTCAACAGGAAACTGATTAAAATTTTTAGTTAATTGTTAAAAATAAGTAGTTCTCAAATAAGTTCTCCCCCTAAGTTCTCAAATGATCAACCCCGGATGACCCAAATTTTACATATCATGTCTTACATCACTTTTAGTTTTCCGTTTTTATATTTATTCGTTTCAAGTTCTAATTTAACAGGCCTTTCGACCCCTCATAGCTTCACAAAATAATCTACCTCCCGATCCTGATTTCTCAATTCTCGTCGTATTACTCCAAAATCCAATTCCATACACATAACAGAACCCAAGTAAGAATTCGAAATCAATTTACATTGCGAAATCCAATTATAATTCGAGAGATTTCTGTAGGATCCTCAAATGCTGCAATCGATACTCATGATAAATAAGTGTATTGTGTTGTAGGTGATAAACAAAGGATCTGGGGATTACTTTAAATTAATACCTATCGTTTTATCGTGTTTTCGAACGATGAGTAATCATAGAGCGAAACAGTGAACGGTGATCGTGATATTGGCATGGAAATGTTCGCATTCAGTAATTTTTTCCCCACTAAATCATATCTCCGCAAAATTCCCCGTCCTGCCCACGGTCAGTAGGGGACACCGATGGGCTTGGAAAGGCCGCCGTCCGTCGGATGGGACGTTAAGCCGTGACCCCGTGTGCGGGAGAGCCATACCCTGTGCACGTTAAAGAACACGCTGGATGTCCTTGACGGGAGGACTACCATCTGTCTCCCAACAGCTGTTCCAGTGGGTCCCCTCCCCCAACCTTCTCTGAGCCTTCGGGGTCCATGTGACCTGGCCATTTAGCCCATGGTGTGCAAAAAAGTGCCGCTCAGAGGCAAACCAACCAACCTGTTTATTTTAGTATTATGAGCTGAAAAAATATAACAAAAACAATCTTATTTTCTCTTAATACCTTCGTGGGTTGTTTGAACTGTTTTTATCTGAACGTCCAATGGAGAATTTTTATGCTCTGTCAAATGAGAGATAATTTTATACATAAACAGAAATAATATTTTATGATAAATACTCCGAAACTGAGTTTATGATCGGTATTTGAACAAATCTTGCATTATATAATTATAAAAAAATTCACAGGAAATTTTATAAAGTATTTGAAATTTAGACGCTTGCAATCGCATGATTATTTCCAAAGATATGAATTTGAAAATAAGCTAACCAAACCAAGTTAATGCTATAAAAATTTGAAAAAAAAGGAACTATAATTTATTTCATTATTTATTTTATTTTCTAGTGGATTAGAACAAGAACCGCTTCATAATATTGAGCATAAAATTCTTTACCAAATGATCTAAAAATTTGTGCATAATATTAAAAGTATCATGCTTTAATTTTAAGAAACCGTAAAACACATTTTTTAAACATTTTCGTAACACTCTAAGCATTACTTTCTGAATAATTACGTAAAAATTTACTCGTGGTATTGGAAATCTATAGAACGACTTTAATTCAACATTAAATTTTCCATTCAGAGTAAATATAGTTTTGTTTATTAAATTAATAAATAAATAAATATTCCCTCAAGCCAGCTGCTTGCCACAGAGGTCTGAGGTTTTCATTTGCTCTAACATGGAAAATGCCATCTACATCAGTTTTCAATACAGTCAGACACATTTCCAATGACCATCTCTATGGTATAATGCTTAAAACCACTAACAGAGGATGATTTTTCGGCGGCCGGTAGCTCAGTTGTCAGAGCACCTGACATGTTATCAGGAGGTCGTAGGTTAAGATCCCACCCTACTCAAGACAATTTTTCCTCTACATTTACTCATTACTGTTGCTTTCGCAAACAAAAAAAATTCATAAAGAATATTTTCTTGAAATGTGTACTTAGAATGGTTTGGTATTTTAATTATATTACTCTGTGGTATATCAGGGGCGGGGGTGGCTCAGTCGGTAGCGCGCCAGGCTCGTAATCTGTAGTTCCCAGGTTCGGAGTCCCAGCTGGATCAGCGTTGAGATTTATCTCCGCAAAATTTCCCGCCCTGCCCACGGTCAGTAGGGGACACCGATGGGTTTGGAAAGGCCGCCGTCCGTTGGATGGGACGTTAAGCCGCGGCCCCGTGTGCGGGAGAGCCATGCCCTGTGCACGTTAAAGAACACGCTGGATGGCCTTGACGGGAGACTACCATCTGTCTCCCAACAGTTGTTCCAGTGGGTCCCCTCCCCCAACTTTCTCTGAGCCTTCGGGGTCCATGTGACCTGGCCATTTAGCCCATGGTGTGCAAAAAAGTGCCGCTCAGAGGTAAAACAACCCAACCCAACTGTGGTATATCATGTTTTATTGTAGGAAGAGGGCTCACAATGTTCTTTTTTTTACCCAATATGAATGTTAGGTGTAATAACATTGACTTTTCTCACTCAAGTCATACGCTCACAAAAATTTTTGAACAAAGTTGCTTAATGAGTAATTCTTATGCTATCATAATTTGATAACATTCCTGCTATATATTAAGAAGGGTAATTGAAGTTTTTTTGCGTGAGGAAAATGTAAAAAGGAGGTGGGAGGGCAATGAATTCACGACACCAGGGTCTTCACATTTCTCACTACGTCATTCAGTTTGCGTCATAAGGAATGTACAGTCGACAGTAGGCTGCATTTGACCTTATAGTTGGTATACGTTTTGAGTAAAATAAGCAAAAAAAAAACTCTTCAAAGAAGAAATTGATTGAATTATTTTTAATCAACTGTAGTTTTACCAACCAAGGTAACAACAAAGCCGATCAAACGTTGCAGTTTTCGTTTCTTAGTTCTGAATTTTGCCAGAGTTGAAATTTACACTTGTTTCGTTGAGCATTGGTGCCTCTAATGGTCAAAGGAGCCTCTCCTCCAACTTAAAGATTACCGATCAAGGCTTTAAAGGCCCAGGTATTTATGAAGGTTTTTTTCTCATTTCCGGTATAAATTCAAATTTATGATTGAACGGCTGCTTTTAGACCCAAGAATATCTTATTCTGGGCCTATAAAGTATTTGTTAAGTTATCCACAAACAAAATATTAACCATTCAATTTGTTCACCATTGAAATAATAACAAGGGTAATGGCCCACCAGACGTACGTTAACCAAAGTGGTCTCCACAGAGCAAAAAAATTCGAAAATCAATGTGCCAGGATTTTCAATAAATATGGAGTGAAAGATTTGCATAAATAACGATGGCTAAAATTTGTTTCATTCAAATCTGTGCTTCAAAACCTTCTCTTCAGAGAATAAAACCACTATTTCCCATGATGAGGTTCCGAATACATTTACCAGAAATGAATGTTGTGCACATCACGCTGATGCTCCTTCACGTAGTATTTGCGGGAATACTTCTTGAAGCAGATGTTGCACTGGAAGCGCTTCCTGTCCCGCATGGAATGGAGTTGCATGTGGCGCCTGAGACTGCTTCGATCGTAGAAGGTCTTGTAGCACACGGAACAAACAGGATTCTCTTTGGAAGTCAACAGCAGAGTGGTCATCGGGCAAAACTCATCTGCAAGGGACAAACCTTTATTAGTGCTTCTCGACGAATGGAAAGAGGAAACACATTTGCAAAAATTCTGGTGTTCAAGGGAACATAACGAAGTAATGGAATGAAACCATTTTCGTGGGTTGAATTTAGTGATATTCACTGTTATGCAAAGATGATTATTGTGATTTTTGAAACACCTCTCTTCTGCATTGTACAAAAAAATATTAGTCAACAATCAGAAAAACGATGAAATTGTTTTATTTCCACTGAGAATTATTTATTACGCATAATTATATATTTTTGGATGTTTTAGAAATGTTATAGTTTAGCTGGGAAATAAGTGAAACATAAATATGTGGCTGTATTACACATGTTTAGAAATGTTTCTCAAGAAACTCATTATCAGTGTGATAATCAAGAATATGTCTAAAATGGTAAAAAAAAAACTCGGCTGCCTAATCAAAACAATAAGCTGCAACCGACTCTATAAAGCACGAGTAGATGTAAAAAAATCAGATCTCCAACTTGAAATATTCGAGAACTAAGTCTGACTCATCCAAAAAAGTAGAAAAAGGTCACATTTAATACTATCTGCTTTCAGCAATACGATTGGTTGCTTGATGCTTGAAGATTTGAGCAAGCATTTAGTATTTTTAAAAATACTGCTTTACAAACGGTATACAAGTAGTTGTTTTCCACATTTAAAATTTTTCCTAATTTTTTTTGGCTATACAAAATCGAAAATTATAAGAGTTAAATTACAATTACTAAATTCTGCTGAGGTATCGCCTACCTCACGGGGGGGGGGGCTCAGTCGGTAGCGCGCCAGGCTCGTAATCTGTAGTTCCCACGTTCGAGTCCTAGCTGAGTCAGCGTTGAGATTTATCTCCGCAAAATTCCCCCGCCCTGCCCACGGTCAGTAGGGGACACCGATGGGCTTGGAAAGACGCCGTCCGTCGGATGGGACGTTAAGCCGTGGCCCCGTGTGCGGGAGAGTCATATCCTGTGCACGTTAAAGAACACGCTGGATGGCCTTGACGGGAGGCTACCATCTGTCTCTCAACAGCTGTTCCAGTGGGTCCTCTCCCCCAACCTTCTCTGAGCCTTCGGGGTCCATGTGACCTGGCCATTTAGCCCATGGTGTGCAAAAAAGTGCCGCTCAGAGGTAAAACAACACAACCCAAAGCCTACCTCACGGACTTGTCTGTGGCGTATTATACTGACAGGACCTGTTAAACATCTGTGCCAGCAGCTGCTTGAGGGAACATTTTTTTTTTAAAGTACAAAAGTACAAGAGTTAATAAAGACCTAGGGATAGTAATATCTTGAACTAGAGCTCTAGTTAAGGAAATGGTAATATTTCCTTATACTGCGATGATATAGAGAAGGCTACTGAAACGAAAAGCTCAAAGAATCTTACGAAGACCAATTATTTATACAACGAATATAAAAATTACTCGTCGTTATTTGTGGGAGTTGTGTTCTTGGAAGCCTCAAGAACACAACTCCCACATATTTTTTGTCACTTTCAAATATAAAAATTATGAGGGCATTTGGGAAAAGTGAGATTCGTTTGCTAGCACATGGGGAAAAATTAAGGTTGGGTTGTTTTACCTCTGAGCGGCACTTTTTTTGCCCACAATGGGCTAAATGGCCAGGTCACATGGACCCCGAAGGCTCAGAGAAGGTTGGGGGAGGGGACCCACTGGAACAGCTGTTGGGAGACAGATGGTAGCCTCCCCGTCAAGGCCATCCAGCGTGTTCTTTAACGTACACAGGGTATGGCTCTCCCGCACACGGGGCCACGGCTTAACGTCCCATCCGACGGACGGCGGCCTTTCCAAGCCCATCGGTGTCCCCTACTGACCGTGGGCAGGGCGGGGAATTTTGCGGAGATAAATTTCAACGCTGACCCAGCTGGGACTCGAACCTGGGAACTACAGATTACGAGCCTGGCGCGCTACCGACTGACCCCCCCCTCCCCCCCGACATGGGGAAAAATTAAGGAACATTTAATCAAGTAAGTACTTAAGTGAGGTAAGCTCACAAGAAAAAAATATTTTTCTTTATCACAATAATAATTGTATTACAAGATTACATTAACATGTCAACTAACAAAATAATGTATAATGAATATCCTTCAAGAACTCAGTTTTAATGATACCAAGAGCATGATGTTGGGAAGAGGATTTTGAAGCTAATGAGTCCTTGAAGATCATTCAGGAAAGGTGGAAATCTCGAATTTTCTGGAAAGACGGAAGTGATTATTGAAATATTAGTTGTTCTGAGTTGTAATAATTTTTTTGATGGGCATTTGTTTCGTTTATTTTTTCATTTTGTTAAGCGAAAGACAATAGATACCAGAAGACCAATCGAAGAATGTCTAAATGGTGGTCATCCACAATGTGATTCCTTAGTCTATGTTATTCAGCAGGAAAAACTCCACAAAACAACAAATTTCAAGCTTTCATCACAATGTGAACATTTGCTACTCTCTCATTATGTTTTTCCACTAAACGAATCTCTCTTTACAATGGTTGATGACCCCATAAAGAATGAATGCAGTCAAGCCTTTACGAACGAATTCTACTGATCAGATATACTGGAAGTCTTGCTTGTAAACAAGTAAGCTGCCAGCACCTTTGATTAATTATCAGTAACTACAGTCGCTCAAAAAAGTATCCGAACGCTATGGTTGATTACAGAATTCAGGAAAAATATCTGGAGCGTGTACAGCAACTGTACACGCTCCATTTACCGTTCACAGCAAACTGGAGGGTGTGCAGTTACTGCACACGCTCCAGTTTGCTGTGAACGGTAACTGCACACGCTCAATATTTCCGTGAGTGAGCCCACACGATCTAGTATCAAAATAATATGACCACCTACAGTCGCTCAAAAAAGTATCCGAACACTATGGTCGATTACAGAATTCAGAAAAAATATCTGGCAACGATTCTTTTAGAAATTAGTGATCTGGCAACCTTCGTGTCACGTGACACAAGGTTGCCAGATCACTAATTTCTAAAAAGAAATCGCTGCCAGATATTTTTTCTGAATTCTGTAATCAACCATAGCGTTCGGATACTTTTTTGAGCGACCGTACTATCTCAACCGTTTTCCAATCTCAATACAACGCACAAGTGGCAAGAATAGATAAAAAAAGAAGGCCATAGAGACATTATTTTCTTCAATATCGCTAAAAGTGATATCATTTTGCATAATATATCGAAAGAGAAGTGAGGAAGATTATATTTGCAGTAAAATGTAGCATTATCACCACATTTATTTTTCTGAAGCGTTGCTGACTGTAGCAACTTCTTGAATTCCTTGTATCTGAATACTCTACTAGATGTTTAGTGATGGTGATACCAAAATCATCAAGAAATCATTGCTAACCTTCCTTTTGTCTTCTACAAAGTATTTTTCTTCGTAGGTTTCTTAGTCTGAAGATTACTTGATCGGACGATACTAGATCATGAATTAAGTCGGGATTGCTATATCACATTGAACATTTCTTTCAATTCCGTTCCTTGTACCTCTTGATGTTTCCATTGAAGTCTTCTTGTGCTGGGCGGGGGTGGCTCAGTCGGTAGCGCGCCAGGCTCGTAATCTGTAGTTCCCAGGTTCGAGTCACAGCTGGGTCAGCGTTGAGATTTATCTCCGCAAAATTCCCCGCCCTGCCCACGGTCAGTAGGGGACACCGATGGGCTTGGAAAGGCCGCCGTCCGTCGGATGGGACGTTAAGCCGTGGTCCCGTGTGCGGGTGAGACATATCCTGTGCACGTTAAAGAACACGCTGGATGGCCTTGACGGGAGGCTACCATCTGTCTCCTAACAGCTGTTCTAGTGGGTCCCCTCTCCCAACCATCTCTGAGCCTTCGGGGTCCATGTGACCTGGCCATTTAGCCCATGGTGTGCAAAAAAGTGCCGCTCAGAGGTAAAACAACCCAACTTCTTGTGCTTCTTTCGACAGCTGTCCAATTGGTGATAAAGTAGTCGGTATTATCTCTGATTATATATATATCCACATATTATCCGTATTAGTGTTACTGAAATTATTTTTATACGCAAAGCACTCTTTCTTGCACTTTTTAAATTGACGACACCCTCTCATAAACATATTAAATAGTATTGTATTAGCACATATATCATACTTAAAAAAATAATGCCACTATACTCAGTCTCCGAATAACATGAATTCTACCAACACGATATCAAATTAACTTCGTTTTTAAAGCAGAGTTGGTTTTCAACTAGCAGAATAATCATTCGCTTAAACACGATTTCCCCACTAAGATCGTTTTATGTTATTGCATTTTACCATATATGAAGACACCTTGGATAATAACACTATCTCACATATCCTTGTTCATAATTTCAGAAGTTCCAAAATGATTTTTCATATTTGCCTGTATGCGAATTTGTGTGTTTAAACAGCTATAACCAGTAATATATTTGTAAACAATAAACATTTTAATTGTCGCTGACCATGTGCTCATAGGAGAATTCAACTTGATTAATAAACAAATCCATCCCTGATAAAGAATCTTAACTTCTCATAGAGTAGAAAAGCTTATAAACATTACAACCATCAATTCCACTTTATCAGTCTTCATTGTTCGACAATCCTCTAACCCAGGGGTGGACAAATAGCGGCCCGCTAAGAGTTTTTTGTGGCCCCACCAAGACAGTCAGAAAAATCCGCCTTGAACCGAGATTTCCTTCCCGTGCGCGACCGAAGATTCGTCTCGTATTTTCCACTAGGACGGCCACGTCAATACGCATGCGCAGTGTAGATACGAAAACAATTGCCCACCCCTGCTCTACATGTATCATGCATTAAAATAAAACTGCATTTAGCCATTTTTTATTTTCTATCTTTATCATTGTTTCTTTTCTCTAAACATGAGTTGCATGCATGAAATACTCATAAACAAATAAAAAAAAGCAAAGCATTAACCAAAATATAATCATTACGAAGGAGTAAAATTAAAATATGTCAGTCAGGTTAGTGTTCTGGAACGCACCCCCATTATTTACATTATTTCTTATGAGATATTCGTGTCCGATTAACACACAAATAAAATAATTTCACCATGCACGAATGTACTGAAGAATGCACCTGTAGTGTTGGAAGGGGCGGGGGTGGCTCAGTCGGTAGCGCACCAGGCTCGTAATCTGTAGTTCCCAGGTTCGAGTCCCAGCTGGGGTCAGCGTTGAGATTTATCTCCGCAAAATTCCCCGCCCTGCCCACGGTCAGTAGGGAACACCGATGGACTTGGAAAGGCCGTCGTCCGTCGGATGGGACGTTAAGCCGTGACCCCGTGTGCGGTAGAGGAGCCTTAACCTGTGCACGTTAAAGAACACGCTGGATGCTCTTGACGGGAGGCTACCATCTGTCTCCCAACAGCTGTTCCAGTGGGTCCCCTCCCCCAACCTTCTCTGAGCCTTCGGGGTCCATGTGACCTGGCCATTTAGCCCATGGTGTGCAAAAAAGTGCCGCTCAGAGGTAAAACAACCCAATCCGTAGTGTTGGTAGAATGAAATGCAATTGCATGTAGCACCCCAGACTCCTTTCATTGCAGAAAGTCTCGCTCTTTGAGCAAAAAGTTTTATTGGGTGATATTAGTGTAAAACAAAAACTAAATAATAAGGGAAACCTCAAATTTTTGTTTAGATTTTTACCATTTCACAATGAATCATTTAAATTTACCAAAAAAAAATCGTTGTTGTAGAAGATATCGAATCATGTCAGAAGCGTGCATTCAGGACTGATTTCCACGACGAGTGTTTTTTAGGGGAGGGCTTGATGTTTGAAAAAAAAAATCTAGGTCATCCCCAAAGGATTTTGTGCTTAGAGCCATTGCCAATATTGACACTAAGATGCTACAACCATCATGTCTGCGTTTCGTAATGCGCTCAAAAGGATGAAAAGAATTTTGAAAATCTCTTTCAAAGGGAAAAATTCCCGATTTAACCTTTGTTTCATATTAATATCACAATCTATTAAATTTATATTTTATTTTGAAATAGGGTGTGTTTCTTTAGTCCGTAATATAAATTAAAAATATTCCGGGTGGTTAGCGCGCTTGGCTACTGATCTAAGGGACCTGAGTTCGAACTCCAGGTAAGGCATGGATGTATGTGTCGTTTTTCTGCTGAGGGCCTGCCATCCTCTCAGACCTTCTACTATGGCATATAAACTGACAGGCTCCTGTCAGATCTCTGTGGCAAGCAGCTGCTTGAGGGGGTATTTTTTTAATTTATTAAGATAAACTCACAAAATATTTTATTTTTAAAATTAATTAGAAACATGTGCAGCTGCTTGAGGGGAATATTTATTATTAATATTTATTTATTGTTTCTTAGCATACACAAAAAATTAAATTGTACCCTAGTCGTTTATAGGCGCGGCAGCGTTTCTTTTCCGATTCGAAAAAACTATTCCTTAATTTTATTTTTGATGTTAAATTACAAAGGCTAAGTGGAGCGGGGGTGGCTCAGTCGGTAGCGTGCCAGGCTCGTAATCTGTAGTTCCCAGGTTCGAGTCCCAGCTAGGTCAGCGTTGAGATTTATCTCCGCAAAATTCCCCGCCCTGCCCACGGTCAGTAGGGGACACCGATGGGCTTGGAAAGGCCGCCGTCCGTCGGATGGGACGTTAAGCTGTGGCCCCGTGTGTTGGAGAGCCATACCCTGTGCACCTTAAAGAACACGCTGGATGGCCTTGACGGGAGGCTTCCATTTGTCTCCCAACAGCTGTTCCAGTGGGTCCCCTCCCCCAACCTTCTCTGAGCCTTCAGGGTCCATGTGACCTGGCCATTTAGCCCATGGTGTGCAAAAAAAGTGCCGCTCAAAGGTAAAACAACCCAACCCAACAAAGGCTAAGCTCTCGCATAAGTACACAGTTGAAAGTTCCATAAAGATCTGTTTCCGATATCAGGATCAATTTGTGCTTCGATGATTCTGAAATCGCTTGATTTAGATCACTATTCATCATTTTTAAGTTTCGATTCGATAACAGATTTGCAACAAAATAAATAAATAAACAAAAAAAATTATATCCACAATATATCTCTACTACTATTTGCTCGGGGTGGTGATTGGTCAGACCTGTAATCTGTAGTTCCCAGGTTCGAGTCTCTCCTATGGCTGGACACCGATGGGCTCGAAAACACGCAGTCCGTCGAATGAAACTTTACGCCGTGGCACTGTGTGGATGATAGCCATACGTTGGGTTACCTCTGAGCGGCACTTTTTTCGCACACCATGGGCTAAATGGCCAGGTCACATGGACCCCGAAGGCTCAGAGAAGGTTGGGGAAGGGGACCCACTGGACAACTGTTGGGAGACAGATGGTAGCCCCCCCGTCAAGGCCATCCAGCGTGTTCTTTAACGTGCACAGGGTATGGCTCTCCCGCACACGGGGCCACGGCTTAACGTCCCATCCGACGGACGGCGGCCTTTCCAAGCCCATCGGTGTCCCCTACTGACCGTGGGCAAAGCGGGGAATTTTGCGGAGATAAATCTCAACGCTGACCCAGCTGGGACTCGAACCTGGGAACTACAGATTACGAGCCTAGCGCGCTACCGACTGAGCCACCCCCCGTCCCCATAGCCATACCATGTTCAAGTTAAAGAACAGGCGAGACGGCCTTGAGGTCGGCTTCCATCAGCTACCAAGTGGGTTCTCTTCCCCAATTTTCTCCGAATCCTTGTGACCTGGCCAATCACCTCACTGTGCGCAAAAAAGAAGTACTGCCCAGAAGTAAAATAACCCAGCTCTTATTATGATACATATGACCTGAGACAGATATCGACTCTTGCAAAGCATTGAACATATATGATTTATCTAGAAATTAAACATCCGCATAGCTTTATTCTTTATAAATTTGCTTTGTAGGATAACTTATTTCCACCTGTTTCGAATTTCACTGGAACTTTTTGGGGGCAGGGATGGCTTAGTCGGTAGCGCGCCAGGCTCGCAATCTGTCAGTTCCCAGGTTCGAGTCCCAGTTGGGTCAGCGTTGAGATTTATCTCCGCAAAATTCCCCGCCCTTCCCACGGTCAGTAGGGGACACCGATGGGCTTGGAAAGGCCGCCGTCCGTCGGATGGAACGTTAAGCCGTGGCCCCGTGTGCGGGAGAGCCATACCCTGTGCACGTTAAAGAACACGCTGGATGGCCTTGACGGGAGGCTACCATCTGTCTCCCAACAGCTGTTCCAGTGGGTCCCCTATTCCAACCTTCTCTGAACCTTCGGGGTCCATGTGACCTGGCCATTTAGCCCATGGTGTGCAAAAAAGTGCCGCTCAGAGGTAAAACAACCCAACACTGGAACTTTTTGATGCTGCTTTTTGAACACTGTTGTGGATTTTATGGGTACAATTTTTATGGCATGAAATAATTTTTTATGTCAGACTCTGAATGTTTTCCTTTTTCCAAAAAAAAATCAGTTTTTCTATAAAATTTCAAAGATTTTTTTCTTCTTATTAAAAACTGGCCTACTTCCAGGAAGTTGAAAAAGGGGAATAATAATAATAAGTAAAAGTATAAAAAAGCATGCATTTGTGACATAATATTTTATTAGATCTATTCAATAATAATTTTTAAACTGCTCTTTAGAATTTATATGTCAATATTATAAAAAACGTTTTTTCCTAAACAGAAGGGTGGGGCGGGAGTGGCTCAGTCGGTAGCGCGTCAGGCTCGTTATCTGCAGTTCCCAGGTTCGAGTCCCAGCTGGATCAGCGTTGAGATTTATCTCCGCAAAAATTCCCCGCCCTGCCCACGGTCAGTAGGCGACACCGATGGGCTTGGAAAGGCCGCCGTCCGTCGGATGGGACGTTAAGCCGTGGCCCCGTGTGCGGGAGAGCCATACCCTGTGCACGTTAAAGAACACGCTGGATGGCCTTGACGGGAGGCTACCATCTGTCTCCCAACAGCTGTTCCGGTGGGTCCCCTCCCCCAACCTTCTCTGAGCCTTCGGGGTCCATGTGACCTGGCCATTTAGCCCATGGTGTGCAAAAAAGTGCCGCTCAGAGGTAAAACAACCCAACCTAAACAGAAGGCGGATAAATATCGATCCTGATTTTAATGGAGGTAAGTAAGAAAAGGTAAATTTGTGTTGCTGTTTTAATTAAAGGAACATTTTTAGGTTTATTTTCAAAGGCATCATCCTTTGCGGGAAGGGAACTTTTTTTTTTTGCCTAGTTGTTTCTATTCTGAAATATTCTTTTGGTAAAAAAAAGTATGGAATACTACGCTATGTTAAAAAATTCTAATGATAATGCAAAATAATTGCATTCTGAAAAAGATTTGCCATTAAATAACCTTCTTATTGTTTGAAAGCAATTTTGGAGAGCTGTTGTTTTCATTTTATTAAACAAAAAGTAAGTATACGAACACACGTGCCTTAAAATAAACCCTAAAGATTACTTTCAGAACAGTGCTTTAACAATCAAATAACAAGTCCAGTTTGAATTAATTTTATTATATTTTATACATTAGAATGTATTAGAAAATATTTATAACTAGATACAAACTGTAATTCGTTTACCACAAAGTTATAAAATTAGTTTTCAACATATTTGAATAGTATATTCTCAACCTAATGTGCACTGGAACACTGGTATAAGCTGTCACCATTACTACCTGGACATCAACATCCCGAATTTCTTTAAGCTAGGTGATCCATGGTGTGTCGTCGGATGGGACGTTAAGCCGTTGCTCTTTGTGCGAGAATGTCATACTCTGTGCATGTTAAAGAATACGCTGGATGGCCTTGACGGGAGGCAACCATCTGTCTCCTAACAGATGTTCCAGTGATTTTGCTTCCCCTATCTCTTTCTCTACCATTCTTCTTTGAGATCTTTAGAACCTATAAAAAATAAAATAAATACCCCCTCAAGCAGCTGCTTGCCACAGAGGTCTGACAGGAGCCTGTCAGTTTATATGCCATAGTAGAAGGTCTGAGAGGATGGCAGGATCTCAGCAGAAAAACGACACAAACAGCCGTGCCTTACCCAGGGCTCGAACCCAGGTCCCTTAGATCAGTAGCCAAGCACCTAACCATTCTGCCATATTGTGTGAAAAAAAAATGCCGCTCAGATGCGGGGGGGGGGGGGGGGTCAGTCGGTAGCGCGCCAGGCTCGTAATCTGTAGTTCCCAGGTTCGAGTCCCAGCTGGGTTAGCCTTGAGATTTATTTCCGCAAAATTCCCCGCCCTGCCCACGGTCAGTAGGGGACACCGATGGGCTTGGAAAGGCCGCCGTCCGTCGGATGGGACGTTAAGCCGTGGTCCCGTGTGCGGGTGAGACATATCCTGTGCACGTTAAAGAACACGCTGGATGGCCTTGACGGGAGGCTACCATCTGTCTCCTAACAGCTGTTCTAGTGGGTCCCCTCTCCCAACCATCTCTGAGCCTTCGGGATCCATGTGACCTGGCCATTTAGCCCATGGTGTGCAAAAAAGTGCCGCTCAGAGGTAAAACAACACAACAACACAACCGCTCAGATGCAAAACAAACCGATCCCATTTTTCCATAAACTGAACGGATGAGAGACTCGGATTCAGCATTTCTTTAAGTGTGCAAGTGTGGAAGAGTTCATCCCAGCATTCGAGTAGGTAATAGGAATCACGAAGAAGGGCGGTATAATAAAGTGAAGTGATGTGTGTGTATCATCACTGCACGACACAAGTTCCCCAAAGTCTAGGCGTCTATGATCCTCAGAGTTAGAAGTTTAATAGAATCGAATAAAAAAAAAACATTTAATTTAAAATTCTTATTCCTAAAGAAAATAAACATCAACCGATTATTATTTAAAATTTTTAATTTGCTTCTTCTTACATTTTTGCAGAAAAATGTCAAATTTTTTTCAAGATTTTTCACAAAAAATGTGTTTTTTTACGTGAAAAAAAATTAAACAAACTTATTTATAACGGAAATGAATGTTGTGCACATCGCGCTGATGCTCCTTCACGTAGGATTTGCGGGAGTAGTCCTTGAAGCAGATGTTGCACTGGAAGCGCTTCCGGTCCCGTATAGAATGAAGCTGCATGTGGTTCCTGAGACTGCTTTCATCGTAGAAGGTCTTGTGACACCATGAGCACACAAGATTCTCCATGGACGACGGCATCAGAGAAGTCATCGGGCCAAAGCAATCTGCAAGGGACAAGACTTGGTAAGTGCTTCTAGGATGAGCGAAAACACATTTGCAAAAGCTCTGTTCATATCGAAGTAATGATTCACAGCGAATGAATCATACAGTATTTGTTAGTCGAATTTAACCATATTCACTTTCATATGAAGATGACTCTGGGGTTGGATGACTTGAAGTACTTTTTTTCTTAGCATCATGCAAAAATATCGGTTAACAATCGGAGAAAGTGATAGTTTTCATTCTATATGACGCATAATACTTTTGCCCCCTAGAGGGATTTTTATTGATATAACACTCGTGACAAAAATAGGAAGAGAAATTCGCAGGCTGAGTTACAAATATCAGGACTGTTTCTGAAAAAACTCGGGATCAATACGAATATTACAATAAATAATAAGAAATATGTTTAAAATGGTCGAAAGTTATAATGTACATTGTTGTGGAAAAAGATGCGGAATATGTGCTTGTGGAAAAAGATGCGGAATATGTGCTTGTGGAAAATGTTTTGGAATATGTGCTTGTGGAAAAAGATGCGGAATATGTGCTTGTGGAAAATGTTTTGGAATATGTACTTGTGGAAAAAGATGCGGAATATGTGCTTGTGGAAAATGATTTGGAATATGTGCTTGTGGAAAAAAGATGCGGAATATGTGCTTGTGAAAAATGATTTGGAATATGTACTTGTGGAAAAAGATGCGGAATATGTGCTTGTGGAAAATGATTTGGAATATGTACTTGTGGAAAAAGATGCGGAATATGTGCTTGTGGAAAATGATTTGGAATATGTGCTTGTGGAAAAAGATGCGGAATATGTGCTTGTGGAAAAAGATGCGGAATATGTACTTGTGGAAAAAGTTGCGGAATATGTGCTTGTGGAAAATGATTTGGAATATGTACTTGTGGAAAAAGATGCGGAATATGTGCTTGTGGAAAATGATTTGGAATATGTGCTTGTGGAAAAAAGATGCGGAATATGTGCTTGTGGAAAATGATTTGGAATATGTGCTTGTGGAAAAAGATGCGGAATATGTGCTTGTGGAAAATGATTTGGAATATATGCTTGTGGAAAAAAGATGGGGAATATGTGCTTGTGGAAAATGTTTTGGAATATGTACTTGTGGAAAAAGATGCGGAATATGTGCTTGTGGAAAATGATTTGGAATATGTGCTTGTGGAAAAAAGATGCGGAACATGTGCTTGTGGAAAATGATTTGGAATATGTACTTGTGGAAAAAGTTGCGGAATATGTGCTTGTGGAAAATGATTTGGAATATGTACTTGTGGAAAAAGATGCGGAATATGTGCTTGTGGAAAATGATTTGGAATATGTGCTTGTGGAAAAAAGATGCGGAATATGTGCTTGTGGAAAATGATTTGGAATACGTGCTTGTGGAAAAAGATGCGGAATATGTGCTTGTGGAAAATGATTTGGAATATGTGCTTGTGGAAAAAAGATGCGGAACATGTGCTTGTGGAAAATGATTTGGAATATGTGCTTGTGGAAAAAGATGCGGAATATGTGCTTGTGGAAAATGATTTGGAATATGTGCTTGTGGAAAAAGATGCGGAATATGTGCTTGTGGAAAACAAAGATGAGCGATTGATAAAATGCTTTTTTTGACACTTGATTCAATCCTTACATGGAGTCACCAATAGAGCTGTAAAATTATAAATAATAAATCATTAAGTTATGTAAAACACTGGTAACGTTATGCTGAAAAAATATGAATAAAAAACTACAAAATAAGAAAAAATAAAGTCTCGGCTATTCAGAATAAAATGACAAAAATACGACAGTCTTCATACAGTACGGAAGGTGATGATGAATATTTAATATCTGTTCTGCTTTCATCAATGTAATTTGAATACTTGAAGACCGAATAAGCATTTAGCAGACTGAAAAGAAAAATCGTACATTGCACAGCAACTATTTACTTTATTTAGATTTTTATTCTTTTTGTTTGCTTATCAACAATGAAATACACAAAAATTAAGAAGTGACAAAGAATCGAAGCCCTAAACAATGGATCGCCACTTGCACCAACACCTAAGTTGCCGATGACTTAAGATTCTGAGATCCACTTTGCATACTCACTTAATGCGACATTATGCAACGCAATCAAGTAAAACGCACGAGCTTGGGGTGTGATATCTTTTCGTAAAAGGGGCGGGGTGGCCCAGTCGGTAGCGCGCCAGGCTCGTAATCTGTAGTTCCCAGGTTCGAGTCCCAGCTGGGTCAGCGTTGAGATTTATCTCCGAAAAAATTCCCCGCCCTGCCCACGATCAGTAGGGGACACCGATGGGCTTGGAAAGGCCGCCGTCCGTCGGATGGGACGTTAAGCCGTGGCCCCGTGTGCGGGATACCCTTTGCACGTTAAAGAACACGCTAGATGGCCTTGACGGGGGGCTACCATCTGTCTCCTAACAGCTGTTCCAGTGGGTCCTCTCCTCCAACCTTCTCTGAGCCTTCGGGGTCCACGTGACCTGGCCATTTAGCCCATGGTGTGCAAAAAAGTGCCGCTCAGAGGTAAAACAACCCAACCCTTTTCGTAAAAACTACATTGTTTTTTCGCAAAACCGATATTGCATTATATCTGCAGTTTGTTACAAACCGATGCTTATTTGATATACGGTGCTCGTTTCCTTTATCTTAAAAAAGTTACAAGCAAAAATGAAGACGGATATGGCAAAAAAAAAAATAGTTTCTGGGCAGAGAAAATATTTGAGACTACATATATATTTTAAAAATGAAAAAAAAACATAAAAATAAATTATCTTTCAAGAATCTGCCTGCTGCAGAGATGTGACAGAAACCTGTCAGTATAATGCATGATAGGTTGGGTTGTTTTACCTCTGAGCGGCACTTCTTTGCACACCATGGGCTAAATAGCCAGGTCACATGGACCCCGAAGGCTCAGAGAAGGTTGGGGGAGAGGACCCACTGGAACAGCTGTTGGGAGACAGATGGTAGCCTCCCGTCAAGGCCATCCAGCGTGTTCTTTAACGTGCACAGGGTATGGCTCTCCCACACACGGGGCCACGGCTTAACGCCCCATCCGATGGACGGTGGCCTTTCCAAGCTCATCGGTGTCCCCTACTTACTGTGGGCAGGGCGGGGAATTTTGCGGAGATAAATCTCAACGCTGACCCAGCTGGGACTCGAACCTGGGAACTACAGATTACAAGCCTGGCGCGCTACCGACTGAGCCACCCCCGCCCCCTAATGCATGATAGAGGTCTACGAGAAAGCCAAGACCTCAGCAAAAACACAAGAGGAATATATTCGTGGATTATCTCGGGCTCGAAAAGCAATCTCTATGATCTGCATTCGCTGTTCACTCGGCATCGGAACGTTATGTATACACAGTAAGGAAGCATTTGTAATAATCAGATATTCTTAATAAAACTGAAAAGAAAAATTTAACTACTTACTTCAAGATTCTTTTTTTCTGTCTTCTCTATCCAGATGAGATCTTTTCTTTTCCGATGGGAGCGGGGTGGCTCAGTCGGTAGCGCGCCAGGCTCGTAATCTGTAGTTCCCAGGTTCGAGTCCCAGCTGGGTCAGCGTTGAGATTTATCTCCGCAAAAATTCCCCGCCCTGCCCACGGTCAGTAGGGGACACCGATGGGCTTGGAAAGGCCGCCGTCCGTCGGATGGGATGTTAAGCTGTGGCCCCTTGTGCGGGAGAGACATACTCTGTGCACGTTAAAGAACACGCTGGATGGCCTTGACGGGAGGCTACCATCTGTCTCCCAACAGCTGTTCCAGTGGGTCCCCTTCCCCAACCTTCTCTGAGCCTTCGGGGTTCATGTGACCTGGCCATTTAGCCCATGGTGTGCAAAAAAGTGCCGCTCAGAGGTAAAACAACCCAACTCTCTTCCGATGTTTCAGAATCAATTGATAAACTGAATTACGGCTACCAGTTAAATTCTTGGGAAGAAAGCACTTTTTTCATCCTTTTTTTTAAAATAAAGTGTTTATGTTTTTGTAGTCAATTATATGATTGGTTGGCCAATTGATTTATAAATAACTTGAACTGTATAGAATGAACATCTTATTTCCCCGGATTTAGTCGTAAAGAAGATGCTTGACAAACTCCAGAATGACGTGTTGCATCTCCTGCCATCCTCCTTTAAGAAGATGCTTTCTGATGGATTCGTGGCTATTATAACGCCCCGCACGCCAGAATAATTTCATTAGCAACATGAAACATATTTTTAAATAAATGGCTGCTGAAACAATAGCATTACTGCGTCAAAAATACCTGACGAGTTTATTGCCATCAAAAGTGAGTACACCAGCTATCAAAAATCTTTTATAATTCCATTCTGAAAACAACATTTGCGCCTTTAGATTTTATGACACAGGGAGTTTAGATTGTATTCAGACTCCGCTAAAACTTATCAAATGCTATATTAACACCAAATATGTTGATTCGAGTCCCAGCTGGATCAGCGTTGAGATTTATCTCCGCAAAATTCTCCGCCCTGCCCACGGTCAATAGGGGACACCGATGAGCTTGGAAAGGCCGCCGTCCGTCGGATGGGACGTTAAACCTTGGCCCCGTGTGCGGGAGAGAGCCATACCCTGTGCACGTTAAAGAACACGCTGGATGACCTTGACGGGAGGCTACCATCTGTCTCCCAACAGCTGTTCCAGTGGGTCCCCTCCCCCAACCTTCTCTGAGCCTTCGGGGGTCCATGTGACCTGGCCACTTAGCCCATTTTGTGCAAAAAAAGTGCCGCTCAGAGGTAAAACAATCCAACCCAACCCAAATGTGTTCCATGTTCGTGACTTATTTGTTGCGACTGTGGAATATTTGCGAAATGTCCGCAACCGTTGCAAAGGAATGTAGAAAAACCATCATAATGCTAAAGAAAAAAATTCACTTTTTGGAGGGGTGTGCATAATATCTATTCAGGACCTCCTGTAATTTGGCCTTTGTCTAAAGTGTGAGTAAACTACAGTCGCTCAAAAAAGTATCCGAACACCATGGTTGTTTACAGAATTCAGAAAAAATATCTGGCAACGATTTTTTTAGAAATTAGTGATCTGGCAACCTTCGTGTCACGTGATTACAGAATTCAGGAAAAATATCTGGAGCGTGTACAGCAACTAGACACGCTCCAGTTACCGTTCACAGCAAACTGGAGCGTGTGCAGTTACTGCACAGTTTGCTGGCGCGTGTTAGTGATCTGGCAACCTTGGTGTCACGTGACACGAAGGTTGCCAGATCACTAATTTCTAAAAAAATCGTTGCCAGATATTTTTTCTGAATTCTGTAATCAACCATAGTGTTCGGATACTTTTTTGAGCGACAGTACGACCTTCGGCACTATTGGTCTGATACTATTATCGTAGTCTAACATCGTCAGTGATACAGCGTGAGCAGCCTGGGAAGCAACCTGGGAAGACTGAAATTGCACAGTTGACGCTTTGACAATTCTCATAGGTCAATGAAATAGCAATCAGCAGTCAATCAGCGTATCAACTATACGAATTGTCAAAGTATGAACTGCGCAGGGGCGGGGGTGGCTCAGTCGGTAGCGCGCCAGGCTCGTAATCTGTAGTTCCCAGGTTCGAGTCCCAACTGGGTCAGCGTTGAGATTTATCTCCGCAAAATTCCCCGCCCTGCCCACGGTCAGTAGGGGACACCGATGGGCTTGGAAAGGCCGCCGTCCGTCGGATGGGACGTTAAGCCGTGGCCCCGTGTGCGGGAGAGCCATACCCTGTGCACGTTAAAGAACACGCTGGATGGTCTTGATGGGAGGCTACCATTTGTCTCCCAACAGCTGTTCCAGTGGGTCCCCTCCCCCAACCTTCCCTGAGCCTTCGGGGTCCTTGTGACCTGGCCATTTAGCCCATGGTGTGCAAAAAAGTGCCGCTCAGAGGTAAAACAATCCAAAGAACTGCGCAGACTCAGAGTCTCCCCACTTGCCACACATTTTACAGCACTGGACGCCATACACTCTGCATCCCCACCACTGAAAATCGATGCTGAAAGCCTGAAATTGCTGACAATCTAAAAAACAAAATCTAATTCACTAAAAGCATCAATATTATGGGAACCCATAAGAAGCAACGGAATACGTCAGTGTTTAATCGTAAGGCAGATTGAGTTTCAGCAATCAGACAAGGGTGAAAAAAAAAAACATCAAAATCAAGAAATCCCACGTTCGAATAAAAAAAAAAGCTGAATCCAGAAGGCCAATTGATGACCACCAATTTCTAATTTTTATGCAATATAAATAACAAATGCCAATGGCGATAGCTCTGCTTAAATAGCAAAACTGTTCACTAAAAAAATAGGATTGGGACAAAATAGCTTAAAATAGTAATGAGCTCTTTGAAAGATAATAATGACAACAACAGAAAACTACTAATCAATGACTGCGTGTTAAAACTTCCTACAATTAAGAAGGGGGGGGGGGGGGGGCTAGAGAAGTAAACACATTCTCTGGGAGAGTAATCTCGAGCGTATTAGGTTTCATAAATTCGTCAGGATCATCTAAAAACTTTGCAGTTTGTAAAAATATGAAACATATCATTAGAGCTTAAGCAACGACACTCTGTAATCTTTTCAGGATACTTTATTTTGAAAATCCTAAATTCTATTTTATTTATTATGATTTATTCTCTCCACATGCATGACATTAAAAAAAAAATTTTCTATCCAATATTTTCTTCCAGGTAGGTTTACCAGATATCCATGTTGTGTACTTCGCGCTGGTGTTCCTTCACATAATATTTGCGGGCATATTTCTTGAAGCAGATGTTGCATTCGTAGCGTTTTCTGTCGGTCATCAGATGAAGTTGCATGTGACGTCTCAGGCTGCTCTTATTATAGAAAGATCTTCTGCACCATGTGCACATCGGTGTCTTTTCTGGCAACTGTATCAAACTAACAAAGGAACCATCACCTGAAAAAAAAACACATTACGTTAGTCTCTCGTTACTAAATGATACATGTGGCAACAAGAGAAACTTAACTCTTGTAATATGCGAATTCATAGCTGATTATCTGTCGGTCTTTTTATTGATCTTATGGTACTTGCTCTCCTTTGAGGATCAACACACATGAAGAATTGAATTAGAATCTTTAGCTGTTGTTAGGGTTTTTAATTTCATCTTTAACTGAGAGTGAACTTTTTGTGAGCATTCAATATCCTGCTCTTCGCAATATCTTCATTGCTGTTTAGGTGCATATTGAAAGCATGGAAATGCCACCGTCTGTAGGATACGATGTTAAGTCCTTTGCTCCGTGGGAAGGAGAACCATACCTTTTTTTTGCATGTTAAAGAACACGCCGGACAGCTTTGATGGGAGGTTCCCAAATGTTTTCTAACAGCTGTTCAATGGAGACTCCCTTCCTGCAGTCTTCTCTCATCCCTTGGGTTTCTTGTGAGTTGGGTTGTTTTACCTCTGAGCGGCAGTTTTTTGCACACCATGGGCTAAATGGCCAGGTCACATGGACCCCGAAGGCTCAGAGAAGGTTGGGGGAGGGGACCCACTGGAACAGCTGTTGGGAGACAGATGGTAGCCTCCCGTCAAGGCCATCCAGCGTGTTCTTTAACGTGCACAGGGTATGGCTCTCCCGCACACGGAGCCACGGCTTAACGTCCCATCCGACGGACGGCTGCCTTTCCAAGCCCATCGGTGTCCCCTACTGACCGTGGGCAGGGCGGGGAATTTTGCGGAGATAAATCTCAACGCTTATCCAGCTGGGACTCGATCCTGGGAACTACAGATTACGAGCCTGGCGCGCTACCGACTGAGCCACCCCCGCCCCTAGGTTTCTTGTGACCAGGCCATTTAGCCTATGATGTAAAAAAAAGTGCAGCTCAGTGGTAAAGCAGCCTAACTGAAAGCGATACAATGGGAATATAGGATAGGAAGAGGAAAGATGAACTGTGGCGCCGATCAAGATTTAAATTCTGTCAGGTTTTATACATGTTTATTGAAAAAAGGTGATCGTTTAGTGAAACGCATTTATTGCAATGACATAGACGAAAATCGGGGTTTTTTTTCTAGTATAATTATACAGCAGAGAAAAATACATAGCAGAAGGAAAGATATGAGTTTGAATCTCCAAAACACCCTATGATAAGAAACTCAAATATATATTGAAGCTGGCATCATCAAGGGTTTAGTCCCTCTAGAAGGTATTATTTAAATAATCTTCTGGTTCAAAGTCAAATTACGAGTAGGTTTAAACATTTCGTCGTTATGGTATAGTAGAAAATGGTGTAATCTGATGAAGGGAACCTTGTAGTCTCTCTCCAGGCCATGTGGAAAACAGAGAAAAAAATTCGTTCAGAGTGGTAATCAAAGAAGTGCAGACATATCCATTTCTTAAGAGGGGGTATAAAACTCAGTTATAGATTGAGTCAGGGAAATTCTCACAGGTATCATCTCACAAGTGTAAAGTAAAATTTAGAGAAATACACCTCTTAGCTTGCAATTCGGGATGTAAATATTCATTTATAGAGTGAGTCGGAGAAATATGTGCAGCCCAACTTGCAATCCAGAATGTAAAATTCATTTACAAAGTGAGTCAGAGAAATACACACAGCTCAACTTGCAATCCGGAATGTAAAATTCAATTATAGCGTAAATGAAAGTAGCATACACAGGCACATCCAGCTAGAAAGCTGAGATGTAAAACACAATTTCAGATTGAGTCAGGGAAATTTCACAAAAATCTTTATCTCGTAAGATAGGATGTATATAAAATTCTGTTACAGAGCGAGTCGGATATATACGCACACATCCCACCTCGTAAATTGGGATGTAACATTCAGTCAACGAATAGAAAAGCACACACACACACCCTAAAAGCTCGCAAGAAAAGATTTAAAATTCATTTCCGACTTAGAGAAGTACTGATACCCTTAGACCTAGCAAGCCGGAATACGATAATTATATAGAGAGCGAGCCCACTTCTAAAGACTTTCGATTTGCATTCGAGCATTCTTTTATTAACATATTCTTCGATCTGTTGAATCCTTCGAAATTTGAAGACAAAGTATATTTCCGATTATATTTAAATCTTTTTTTTAAGTTCTTCACATTTGTAATTTTAACTCAATCAAGAAACACATAATCAACCTGTTATTAAACTGTAAGTAAAAAATATTTTGCACATATAACTCATTGCGGAGAAGTTTAAATTTCTTTTAAGATCGATTAAAATTAAGATCTGCTAATAATCGTTTCAAACCATGGTGCTGTTGTACCAAGTTCTCGAGAGATTGTTGTTAAAAAAAGAAATCTTAATTAAAAACATTCAGTGTCAATTAAAATATTAAATCTACATTATTTCTTAATAAAAATTAAAAGACTTCCGACCCAATGGAAATTTGAGACTTAAACTCACTTTGACACCACTTTATTTTCGACCATTTTAAATTACATATAGAGAACCTGTTGTTAATTAATTGGCAGATTATCTGTCTTGTTTCATTTTATTACCATTTATTGTTGAACATTTTATCCAACAGATGGCGCAACAACCCAACAGGATCACACTAAGTGTTGTTTGTGTTGGATTTTAACAGCAGGGCTACTTCTCTGCACAATGAGTTAGCTAGGCATCATTACTCAGAAGGAGCGTGCGATTTTTATTTAAAGAACTCGGCTTTAGCAAGGCTGCGATAAAAACTCGATTTCGATTTTTTTGCAAAATTTCAATACTTATTCTGTTGATAAGTTCATACTTACCGCTTAAAAAGTTTTTTTTTTCCCCAGTTCTGTGGAACTTCTGCCAAATTCGTTCGATAATTTCTTCAAGGAAGGTTTTATATTATCTTCGGTCCACATCATTAACAGTCACTCCAGCAGTTCTTCAGTCATTGCGGTCTCTCAAAAACAACACTGATGTCATACTTGTGTTTATACGTAATGTCAAACGCGACGAGTATATAATGTGTAAATTATGATTATTATTGCTCGGAGTGACATTGAGACTGCTGGGTTCAGGTTCGAATCCCGAGTATGGCATGGTCATTTGTTCTGCTCTATGTGTTGCGATTGTCCCTCTGTACATACTTTTTAAAAAAATGTTCACTTATTGACATGTCAAGAAAACGGGTTCACACATTGAGACATAAAGAGCCAGGCTCGTAATCTGTAGTTCCCAGGTTCGAGTCCCAGCTGGGTCAGCGTTGAAATTTATTTCCGCAAAAATTCCCCGCTCTGCCTACGGTCAGTAGGGGACACCGATGGGCTCGGAAAGGCCGCCGTCCGTCGGATTGGACGTTAAGCCGTGGCTCCGTGTGCGGGAGAGCCATACCCTGTGCACGTTAAAGAGAACGCAGGATGGCCTTGACGGGAGGCTACCATCTGTCTCCCAACAGCTGTTCCAGTGGGTCCCCTCCCCCAACCTTCTCTGAGCCTTCGGGGTCCATGTGATCTGGCCATTTAGCCCATGGTGTACAAAAAAAACGCAGCAAACAATTTAAAAATATATATATTATTTAAAAAAAAGTATTTCTCTTATGAGAAGCCAAGGACTGGACACTTGCCAGTCGGCGCCTATCAGTGATGTTCCCCAGGTCAACTAAAGGAGTGGGTGAGTGTTGAATTGTAGGGTTGTTGGGTTGTTTTACCTCTGAGCGGCACTTTTTTGCACACCATGGGCTAAATGGTCAGGTCACATGGACCCCGAAGGCTCAGAGAAGGTTGGGGGAGGGGACCCACTGGAACAGCTGTTGGGAGACAGATGGTAGCCTCCCGTCAAGGGCATCCAGCGTGTTCTTTAACGTGCACAGGGTATGGCTCTCCCGCACACGGGGCCACGGCTTAACGTCCCATCCAACGAACGGCGGCCTTTCCAAGCCCATCGGTGTCCCCTACTGACCGTGGGCAGGGCGGGGAATTTTGCGGAGATAAATCTCAACGCTGACCCAGCTGGAACTCGAACCTGGGAACTACAGATTACGAGCCTGGCGCGCTACCGACTGAGCCACCCCTGCCCCTTGAATTGTAGGGTCATAACTCACTGACCCCTTTGAAAATGGAGTAGTTGGGAAATGTGTGCATGTTTTCAATGGCATTCTGTTTCGAGTCAGCTAAAGTCACGGTCCCCAATCAACTTTCCATCAGACTCATAGTTTGCTGATATTTAAGCAATCACTAAAATAGTCATCATCGGAATCTGTTAGCGAAGTTGGTGGACTGCTACTTATTTGTCCGAGTTTCAGATGGTGGATCTGAGCCAACTTATTTCGAGTTGTCAATGTCTGTTTATTTGAGACGAAAGATTTATACGTATATCTTCGTAGTTGGAATATTTCTACCTATTAATTCGAGTGTTGGATGAAATCCTATTTTCCTGCGGTCGGCAGATAGAGCATTTGCCTCCTTCAACTCCTCCTGCTTTGGTAGAAATCCTTAAATTTGTAGTTGCATCGTTTTAGCACTTCAATTTAAATTTTGTAATAATTCTTGTCGACGTCCATGCCTCTTGGTTTGAAATACTTGATTTATACTTACTTATTCAGAGGTGGGGGAGGTTGGCTCAGTCGGCATCACGCCAGGTTCATAATCTGTAGTTTCTAGGGTCGAGTCCCACCAGGGTCAGCGTCGAGATTCATCTCCGCTAAACCCACACCCTGCCCTCGGTCAGTAGGGGTCACCGATGATTTTGGAAAGGCCGCCGTCCGTCGGATGGGAGATAAAGCCGAGGCTCCGTATGCGGGAGAGCCATACCCTGCGCACGCCAAAGAACACGCTGAATGATCTTAACCGGAGGCTTCCATCTGTCTTCTTCTAACAGCTATCCCGAAGGTCCCTTTCCCACAACCTCCTCTGAACCTTTGGTGTCCTTGTGACGTAGTCATTTAGCTTATTGTGTGCAAAAAGGTGCGGGGCGGAGGTGGCTCAGTCGGTAGCGCGCCAGGCTCGTAATCTGTAGTTCCCAGGTTCGAGTCCTAGCTGGGTCAGCGTTGAGATTTATCTCCGCAAAACTCCCCGCCCTGCCCACGGTCAGTAGAGGACACCGATGGGCTTGGAAAGGCCGCCGTCCGTCGGATGGGACGTTAAGCCGTGGCTCCGTGTGCGAGAGAGCCATACCCTGTGCACGTTAAAGAACACGCTGGATGGCCTTGACGGGAGGCTACCATCTGTCTCCCAACAGCTGTTCCAGTGGGTCCCCTCCCCCAACCTTCTCTGAGCCTTCGGGGTCCATGTGACCTGACCATTTAGCCCATTGTGTGCAAAAAAGTGCAGCTCAGAGGTAAAACAATCCAACAACGCAAAAAGGTGTCGATCACAGGTAAATCAATGGATCCCCACGTATTCGACTTTAATAAGTGGCCATTTGACTTGAATGGCTGGAAGAAGTTATTCGTTTGTTGATAAATGAAGATCTGCTCAGTCGAGATGGTGATACTTAACAGCTTTAATAAAAGCTATAATAATACTTCAAGTCTTATTTGACGATAAAGCCGCCATAACTTCTTATTTCCTCAAACAAATCACTCGAAAAGCGAGCTTTCCTTCGCATAATGTTTACATTTTTTTCTTATCGTCGATATTCAAAATAGACAACAAATTCACAAATACGAACAAAAAGGATTGATATTATTTATTATATTTCAACTTTATAGTAGAGCTGTCATGAAAAAATACAGAATTCTCTATACCTTATCTACATAATAGAATCACAACAGTATTTTATTATCAAGGTCCGACAGCTCAAAATTTTATATACATAAAATATTCTAATAAATATCATTGTCTCTTTGTAAATATATATATATAGAAGACAAAGTCATTTATAATTGAAATATGTATTCTTATAAGCAGGCATTTTAATCCCAAACACTAATCTTTGCAATACGAAAATTTATACATAGCACAGTCGCTCACGGATATTTTTTTTTGAGCGACTGTACTCTATTAGAGAAAGTTCAGAAGCTTCAACTGTTAAAATGAACTAAACCCTCATACTTGAAAATCAAAATCGATGTGTTCACGGATAAGCCCGGATCTTAACAAAAATCGATTGTAGGAAATGATTAAATTCTAGGATAACTTACCAAAGAGTCATTTTGGTGTGTTTTTTTTTTTCCTCTGAATAATTTATGTTTTTCCCCTTCGTTTGAGTAATGAAAATTTTTTCTCCTCATTCCCGGGGAGCTCATTCTCAGAGGGCCCCATTTTCCCTCACTCTCAGGGGAATGCGGGCCATATTGTTTTTTGGCCCCTCCCTTTCTCCCCTCCCTACATCAGACCTTATTGTTTATTAATTGTTTAAATATAATTATTTTGTAATGAGAATTCGTATTAATAACTATTATATTAATATTTAGTCAATCTATTAATTATTCAATCACCTAAGCGGATAACTTAGATGGCTGAGATTTATTGTAATGTATATACTTAAATAAATAAAAAAAATAAATACCCCCTCAAGCAGCTGCTTGCCACAGAGGTCTGATATATACATAATTTTTGGTAGTCAAACAAGACCTCATTAGAATTGGTCTAGACTGGCCAGATGCAGCAGATGTAGCCCAGGGTTGGGTTGTTTTACCTCTGAGTGGCACTTTTTTGCACACCATGGGCTAAATGGCCAGGTCACATGGACCCCGAAGGCTCAGAGATGGTTGTGGGAGGGGACCCACTGGAACAGCTGTTGGGAGACAGATGGTAGCCTCCCGTCAAGGTCATCCAGCGTGTTCTTTAACGTGCACAGGGTATGGCTCTCCCGCACACGGGGCCACGGCTTAACGTCCCATCCGACGGACGGCGGCCTTTCCAAGCCCATCGGTGTCCCCTACTGACCGTGGGCAGGGCGGGGGAAATTTTGCGGAGATAAATCTCAACGCTGACCCATCTGGGACTCGAACCTGAGAACTACAGATTACGAGCCTGGCGCGCTACCGACTGAGCCACCCCCGCCCCTGTAGCCCAGGACAGATGTGTTTGGAGAACCAAATTGCACAATCTGGTTGGCCTTTTGTAGCCCTTGGCTGCTTGAGGACTTTTTCTTACGTTTAAGAATCAGATAATTTCGACGACTTCTGGCATTTTTAGTCTCGTTTAACGAATTGCACGAATAGCGCCATTTTGTTTACTGTCAGTAATTAAATTAAGTAAACAAGGCAATGCACATAAAGGGCACATTATATATCTGTTTTTAAATAGTCAATAAAAAATAAAGCTATTTATATACACCAATAAGAATACTGAAAGACTATACCAGTATATTTAAGGTTAAATAACACAATTTTCAAATCACACTCAGCTTGATTTTGCAGAAACTTTTATGCACAAGCTGTACTTCAACAAGGCACTAAAATCTATATATCAATATTAAGCACATCAACAATCAGTAAGCTCGAAGCATTATAAAATACATCTGAAGAACAAACTAAACAGAGTACAGAAGTTTAACAATAATTTTACAAATATATATATATGCAGCAAATATATTAAAATTTTATTCATAACTTTCACGTTGTTTGTTTAGTGTGATGCTTTCGTTTGTTGAGAGGAAAATCATTCACGCGATTTCCATGAGAAAGATCAAGGTTTGTTGTAATTGCGAAAAAAAAAACAAGATTAGACGATGATCAAAAATTAATCCCACATTTTAGATAAAATTAGGCATTGGCATTAGCAATTCCAAGTTTGATACTGATCATTAAGTTTTGAGCACTTATATAGATCACTAAGCAATAGCTTAGTGGAAATAATGACAAACTTTTAAGCAGCAGCCCTAAAAAGACATTCAGTATTATTTTGTCGAAAATAGAAACGAAAGACTTTATTTATTTCTAAAATTCTAATAATTGCTTTTGTGGATAGCTGTGTTTATCTTCGTTTAAAATAAAGAACAGGAATTTTCAAAGGAAGCTTTCGGGTTTATCCTAATGTAGGCTACTACTAGATGATTTATCTGGAGTTGCACGGCTTTTCAAATCAGTTAAATAATAAAATAATAAATACCCCCTCAAGCAGCTGCTTGCCACAGAGGTCTGACAGGAGCCTGTCAGTTTATATGCCATAGTAGAAGGTCTGAGAGGATGGCAGGACATCAGCAAATCAGTTCAACTCTCTGACGTATAGATTATATCTGTAAGCCGTAAGCTTTCATTTTACATACAACTTGTTACGGATGACCCTGCGAAATCTTCTCTTTTTTTCTAAGGGGGGGGGGGGGGATTTCTCTTCTTCAACCTTCTATGAGCCTTTGTGATCTGTCATTTAGCCCATTGTATGCAAGAAATGTCACTGATAAGTAAAACAACCTCAGCATAAACACAGCATAAATATCCATGCTTTATACTGGGACTCGAACTAGGGTCTCTTTCATCAGAGGGGCGGGGGTGGCTCAGTCGGTAGCGCGCCAGGCTCGTAATCTGTAGTTCCCAGGTTCGAGTCCCAGCTGGGTCAGCGTTGAGATTTATCTCCGCAAAATTCCCCGCCCTGCCCACGGTCAGTAGGGGACACCGATGGGCTTGGAAAGGCCGCCGTCCGTCGGATGGGACGTTAAGCCGTGGCCCCGTGTGCGGGAGAGCCATATCCTGTGCACGTTAAAGAACACGTTGGATGGCCTTGACGGGAGGCTACCATCTGTCTCCCAACAGCTGTTCCAGTGGGTCCCCTCCCCCAACCTTCTCTGAGCCTTCGGGGTCCATGTGACCTGGCCATTTAGCCCATGGTGTGCAAAAAAGTGCCGCTCAGAGGTAAAACAACCCAACCCAACTCTTTCATCAGTAGCCAAGCAAGCTAACCACTCGACCTCGGGACGGTAATCTATACTGTAATGGAAATAAAGACATTGCAGCCATGTTAACGTCTGTATAGGAATACAGCTAAATGCAGAATATTTTCATTTCAACATTGGAGTTGTAAATCAATTTCGCATTTATTTAACTACACCTGAACATTTCTGCCTAATGCTAGTTAGGTTTGATTTATAACTTAATAATCTCCATGCTCGTGGCTGCTTGAGGATTTTGAATCTGTATGCATGTAAACAGAATGTTGTTCGAATCGCATATATCCTAGCGGAATTCCAACGGGCAGCAAAATCGTATCTAATGCGCATATTTGGAGTCTAGGGATTAAGGATTAGGCTAACATTCCACCAACATTAATGCTTCTGAGTTGGGTTGTGTTGTTTTACCTCTGAGCGGCACTTTTTTTGCACACCATGGGCTAAATGGCCAGGTCACATGGACCCCGAAGGCTCAGAGAAGGTTGGGGGAGAGGACCCACTGGAACAGCTGTTGGGAGACAGATGGTAGCCTCCCGTCAAGGCCATCCAGCGTGTTCTTTAACGTGCACAGGGTGTGACTCTCCCGACACGGGGCCACGTCTTAACGTCCCATCCGACAGACGGCGGTCTTTCCAAGCCCATCGGTGTCCCCTACTGACCGTGGGCAATTTCCACCAACATTAATGCTTCTGGCATTAACATACCAGTGGAGTATAGGAGAGAGACCTAGAATTTGAAAAAAGGCGTATTGAAGTAAAAATTTATTGGGTAATATTGAATCACATTACATATTAAGATTATGGTTAGAGAAACTGTGCATCAGCTAAGTACTCACGCATCAGCTAAGTATTCACGCATCAGCTAAGTATTCACGCATACTGTCGCTCAAAAAAGTATCCGAACACTACGGTTGCCAGATCACTAATTTCTAAAAAAATCGTTGCTAGATATTTTTTCTGAATTCTGTTATCAATCATAGTGTTCCGATACTTTTTTGAGCGACTGTAGGTGGTCATATTATTTTGATACTAGATCGTGTGGACTCTCACGGAAATATTGAGCGTGTGCAGTAACTACACATGCTCCAGTTTGCTGTGAACGGTAACTGGAGCGTGTACAGTTGCTGTACACGCTCCAGATATTTTTCCTGAATTCTGTAATCACGTGACACGAAGGTTGCCAGATCATTAATTTCTAAAAAAAATCGTTGCCAGATATTTTTTCTGAATTTTGTAATCAACCGTAGTGTTCGGATACTTTTTTGAGCTACTGTACCAATTCAGGAGAATGTTAGATGAATTTTTGTCATCATCCTTTATTACTAATATATGCTGTTTTATTCTTGCAAGTCCGTCCCATCGCCGAGTGGTTAGCGCGCATGGTTACTGATCTAAGGGACCTGGTTTCGAGCCCCGGGTAAGGCATGGATGTCTGTGTCGTTTTTCTGCTGAGGTCCTGCCATCCTCTCAGATCTTCTACTATGGCATATAAACTGACAGGCTCCAGTCAGACCTCTGTGGCAAGCAGCTGCTTGAGGGGGTATTTAATTTTATTATTTTTATATCTCAGAAACGTTCTGAAATTTTTATTCTTGCACATTATTTTATTTTTTTATTCTTGCACATGTTCCCTTCCTCACTTATCCTAAACCCCGTGAACATTCGTGTTTCACACTTTGACACACACCTAATAAAATAAGGACAAGAGAAGAGATCACAGAAAGATGTTAGAATCGATAATCTGTTTCACCACTGCTCATAACCATCCCTCGGAGAAAAAAAAAATCATCACGAAATCTGTTCATCGTATAAAAAAGGGGGCTTCTCCACCCTGCAATTGGTTGGCGGCTTCATCCGGATGGTGACTGTGCATGTGACGTTCGAGATAACCTTTGGAGACGAAAGGCTTCGCGCATACGGAACACGAGAGCAGCAAGTCACGTGGCATGTGACGTAACCTCATGTGACGTTGGAGATGATCCTTGCGGCTGACCAGTTTGGAGCAGATGCTGCAGACGTACTTCTCCCGTTGCGGAAAGTGTAAGGAGATATGGCGCTTGGCCGCACACTTCGACGTGAAGTCCATGTGGCAGATGCTGCATCGCCAGTAACCGCAGTAGCCGACGATCAGGTTGTTATCTGGTGGGTGGAGGGAATAAGATTCTTTATTAGTAAGAGAAATAAAGGAAGAAAAAAATTAACTTCATAACTTTTACTATACTTTTTTTTTGCGAAGTACGAAACTTTGTAATCACTTTGTTATCCAGGAAAAAAAATTCTCTTTTTTATTCCAGCGTAAAAAAAACAATGATCAATTGATGATTCGGAACAAAAAACTGGAAAATACATTCTGTGACGAAGTTATATGATTCATGCAATTTTTTCTCTTCTTTGTTTTCCTGTTTTCCTGGCTCAGGATGAACTGGGAATAAATGTTTCAATGAACTCATTTGGAGATTGGAAGGAATTATCCTGAGTTAAAAAAGAATTTCTCTTGAGAACATAAGTTTCAAAATTAGTAACTTTTTATTATTCAAATGCTACATATTACATGCTTCAAGATGGGCAAATATTAAAACGGAAAAAAACTTTAATCATCATATTTTAATTTAAATCTATATAATATCAATGAAGTGGTATTCTAGAGTTAAAATTTTCATAAAAAAATTATTACATTTCAGACATTGATAGCATTTAGAAGTATTAATTCCACTTTTTATAATTTCATAATTTAATTCACAAATTATTGAATATAGTAGCGTACCTCCATTAGATTATAATGCAATGTTATTTTTGTTATTTTCCCTTACGTTATTTTTCTTTACATAATCAACAAATAAGCCCCCCCCCCAATTGGGATTATCTAGGTATGCCATTGATTGAACATTTCAGTCAATATCCTTTTTTAGCAGATATGAATAATTACTTTACAAGTGAGAAACCTGGCGATTAATTCTTCATTTTAGTGAATTTAATTAAAGAATTATGATGAAACCTCTTTATAACATTTTTTTAAAGGAAACGCTATATTGAGGAATGCACTAAACAGGGTTGGGTTGTTTTACCTCTGAGCGGAACTTTTTTGCACACCATGGGCTAAATGGCCAGGTCACATGGACCCCGAAGGCTCAGAGAAGGTTGGGAGAGGGGACCCACTGGAACAGCTGTTGGGAGACAGATGGTAGCCTCCCGTCAAGGCCATCCAGCGTGTTCTTTAACGTGCACAGGGTGTGACTCTCCCGCACACGGGACCACGTCTTAACGTCCCATCCGACAGACGGCGGACTTTCCAAGCCCATCGGTGTCCCCTACTGACCGTGGGCAGGGCGGGGAATTTTGCGGAGATAAATCTCAACGCTGATCCAGCTGGGACTCGAACCTGGGAACTACAGATTACGAGCCTGGCGCGCTACCGACTGAGCCACCCCCGCCCCATACACTAAACAGGAGAAGCTGCAAGAGTTAAACTATTGACTGGAACAAAAAACAAAATGTATATACGGAACAGGTATATACATTTTAATTCCATATGGAGAACGTTATAACAGAGTTTCATCAATCAGTTTCATTATTTATGGTCTTATCTACTTAATACTATACTACGATTTGAACATCAGGTAAGTATTAAGAAATTATGAATTGTTGAGGCCTGCAACCAATTAAAAAATAACCAACACCTACAAAAACACATTCCAACTTCCAGTAAATGTTTATAAATCAATATTTGCACAAAATGTTCCCGAATAATGCAACGTCATTTGATAATCTACAGTTACAGTTTAATAATCTTACAACATACCATTTACTTCCTCAATAAATAATGCATCAGATCAGATTCCTTGAGCCCAATGTATGCAAATATTTTAAATGATATCTATGACAACAATAATATAAACATATTTAGTATTTACTTTTAAAGTAATCGAAACAACAAATATTTTTGATTGCTGCTCAAATTTTATCGTACAAAAAATACAAATCAATATTTGCAATAATATGTAGCCGTTTACAAAGACTTGATGGGAATCTATGTATAATTTTTTTCTATTTTTATGTTATCAGGCAAAAAATCAAATAATTTTAGTGCACAGTAAATGTAAAGTTTTTGAACCACAATCTTTCTGTTTTTCAACAATTCTTTCCACATTTCAGAACGATCAATATTACTTGTTAGAGTGTGTGTACTATCGCTGAGGAGAGGTTTACTATTGAACAGTATGAAAATAATGTGATAAGACTGAAAATTTAAATGTACATGAAGTCGTGAGTCTGAAATGATGAGGATCTCATTTTTTCATCCAAACTACTGAAGAATTAATTTCTAACTGCTTACATGGAACTAGAGAGCGAATTTGATTTGTGACTTCATAGAGCAGTGGCTCTCAAACTTTTTCATACTGTGACTCCTTAAAATTATAACAAACTTATGCACCCCCCCCCCCCTTAGAATCGTAGGTAAAATTATACGGCCCTACAATGTATCTTCCCTACAATGTAGGACCTATGTATTTACAAAAAACATTTTCACTAAAAATACAAGCAAATACAAAACAATTAGAGCTTTGTGACACCCTTCCAAGCTGTTCGTGACCCACAGTTTGAGAACCTCTGTCATATATCAACTAATTCGCACAATACATAGAGTACACTGTGCGAATTAGTTGGGACAAGCGAAGGAACGTTAAGTCCCTTCCGCTGCAGAGTCTAAACTGCTGCAAATCTAAACTTGTTCGTAACCACCAAGGGTCATGTTTTGGGGATGTTTCACAGCTTCCGGGCCACAGACGCTTCACCCCATTGAAGGAATGATGGATAGCAAAAAGTACAGAGGCGTTCTGGAGGCGAAGATGGTCCCAACACTGCAGAAGCTGTTACTAACGGCGAATTAGTTGGGACAAGCGAAGGAACGTTAAGTCCCTTCCGCTGCAGAGTCTAAACTGCTGCAAGTCTAAACTTGTTCGTAACCACCAAGGGTCATGTTTTGGGGATGTTTCACAGCTTCCGGGCCACAGACGCTTCACCCCATTGAAGGAATGATGGATAGCAAAAAGTACAGAGGCGTTCTGGAGGCGAAGATGGTCCCAACACTGCAGAAGCTGTTACTAACGGCGAATTAGTTGGGACAAGCGAAGGAACGTTAAGTCCCTTCCGCTGCAGAGTCTAAACTGCTGCAAGTCTAAACTTGTTCGTAACCACCAAGGGTCATGTTTTGGGGATGTTTCACAGCTTCCGGGCCACAGACGCTTCACCCCATTGAAGGAATGATGGATAGCAAAAAGTACAGAGGCGTTCTGGAGGCGAAGATGGTCCCAACACTGCAGAAGCTGTTACTAACGGCGAATTAGTTGGGACAAGCGAAGGAACGTTAAGTCCCTTCCGCTGCAGAGTCTAAACTGCTGCAAGTCTAAACTTGTTCGTAACCACCAAGGGTCATGTTTTGGGGATGTTTCACAGCTTCCGGGCCACAGACGCTTCACCCCATTGAAGGAATGATGGATAGCAAAAAGTACAGAGGCGTTCTGGAGGCGAAAATGGTCCCAACACTGCAGAAGCTGTTACCTAACGGCGATGGGGTATTTCAATAGAATCTGGCTCCATGCTACAATTCTAAGCTTGCTAAGAGCTTCTTTACCCAGCAACATTTGAAGGTATTGGAGTGGCCAGGAAATTCACTCGATCTAAACCCCATTGAAAATTTGTGGGCCATTATTAAAGCGCGCATATCTAAGATGGATTGCACGACGAAAACCAAAATGATAGAAAGTGTCATGAAAGTGTGGTACCACGACTCTGAAGTGAAGGAGATGTGTGGAAAGCAGTGGCATCAATGGTTGAGAGGGTGAAAGATGTAATTAAAGCTAAGGGGGGTCACATTCACTATTAACTACACTATTAAACAAATAAATATTTTAGTTGTGTCTTTGTTACTGCATTTTCCCATTGTCCCAACTAATTTGCACAGTACTGTAATAATATATAGTAACATTATATAATATATAGTAACATTATTCTTGAAACATTATATATGTATATAAGGGTGGTTCAAATCTGGTCAGGGAATTTCGGTTACAACTTCTCAATAAATCGTCTTACATGTTTCGAATTGGTTTTATCAAGATTCCATCGTTCATACATTTACGCTTGTCCAATCGACGTAGGAGCGATAGAATCTTTAAGCGTAGAATTATTTAAAATGGGTTTGCATCTGCTAGAGAACACACACACGAAGCGCTATATCGTTACTGCCAAACTTCTTCTCCCAAAAAATTATTTTATCGGTTGGGTTTTACTTCTGAGCGGCACTTTTTTGCACACCATAGGCTAAATGGGCCAGGTCACATGGACCTCGAAGGCTCAGAGAAGGTTGGGGGAGGGGACCACTGGAACAGCTGTTGGAAGACAGATGGCAGCCTCCCGTCAAGGCCATCCAGCGTGTTCTTTAACGTGCACATGGTATGGCTCTCCCGCACACGGGGTCACGGGTTAACGTCCCATCCGACGGACGGCGGCCTTTCCAAGCCCATCGGTGTCCCCTACTGACCGTGGGCAGGACGGCGAAATTTGCGGAGATAAATCTCAACGCTGACCCAGCTGGGACTCGAACCTGGGAACTACAGATTACGAGCCTGGCGCGCTACCGACTGAGCCACCCCCGCCCTATTTTATCAGTCAGAAGAGGTGGAAACCTCAAGAAAATATTCAGGAATATAAGGAGATTAGTTCAGGATCTCTCAATCCAGAGTTGTCATGGTCTTATTGGTAGTTTGCGGACGAGCATTATTAAAAAGAATAAATAATTCATTTGCTTACTCTTTTTGAAAAGCGGTATAACTAAGCACATGCGCACAAATACAGTTAATATGTGAAGGATTGGGTTGTTGTACCTCTGAGCGGAACTTTTTTTGCACATAATGCGCTAAATGGCCATGTCACAAGGATCCCGAGGGCTTTGGGTTAGGTTGTTTTACCTCTGAACGGCAATTTTTTTGCACACCATGGGCTAAATGACCAGGTCACATGGACCCCGAAGGCTCAGAGAAGGTTGGGGGAGGGGACCCACTGGAACAGCTGTTGGGAGACAGATGGTAGCCTCCCGTCAAGGCCATCCAGCGTGTTCTTTAACGTGCACAGGGTATGGCTCTCCCGCACACGGGACCACGGCTTAACGTCCCGTCCGACAGACGGCGGTCTTTCCAAGCCCATCGGTGTCCCCTACTGACCGTGGGCAGGGCGGGGAATTTTGCGGAGATAAATCTCAACGCTGACCCAGCTGGGACTCGAACCTGGGAACTACAGATTACGAGCCTGGCGCGCTACCGACTGAGCCACCCCCGCCCCTATCCCGAGGGCTCAGAGAAGGTTAGAGAGAGGAGATCTACTGGACAGCTGTTAGGAGACAGATGGTAGCCATCCGTCAAGGCCATTCAGTGTGTTTTTTAATGTGCATAGTACGGCTCTCTCACACACAGTGCCACGGCTTAATGTCCAGTCCGACGGATGGCGGCCCTTCGAAACCCATCGGTGTCCCCTACTGACCGAGAGCAGGGCGGGGAGTTTTGCAGAGATAAATCTCAATACTGACGCCTGTGGGAATCGAACTTGATAACTGCGCATTACGAGGCTGCTGCGCTCCCGATTGAGCCCCAATCGCCCCAATATAGGGGCGGGGGTGGCTCAGTCGGTAGCGCACCAGGCTCGTAATCTGTAGTTCCCTGGTTCGAGTCCCAGGTGGGTCAGCGTTGGGACTCGAACAAATTCCCGCCCTGCCCACGGTCAGTAGAAAATTCTCCGCCCTGCCCAACGGTCCGTAGGGGACATCGATGGGCTTGGAAAGGCCGCCGTCCGTCGGATGGGACGTTAAGCCGCGGCACTGTGTGTGAGAGAGCCATACCGCAAAATTCTCCGCCGTGCCCACGGTCAGTAGGGGACACCGATGGGCTTGGAAAGGCCGCCGTCCGTCGGATGGGACGTTAAGCCGTGGCACTGTGTGTGAGAGAGCCATACCCTGTGCACATTAAAGAACACGCTGGATGGCCTTGACGGGAGGCTACCATCTGTCTCCCAACAGCTGTTCCAGTGGGTCCCCTCCCCTAACCTTCTCTGATCCAGTGGATCTCCCCCTAACCTTCTTTGGGGTCCATGTGACCTGGCCATTTAGCCCATGGTGTGCAAAAAAGTGCCGCTCAGAGGTAAAACAACCCAACCCAGCCCCAATATATAAAGGAGGGAAATGTGAGATGACTTTATAAAAACGACACCAATCGTCGAGGCTGACTATGAGAAATAACGAAAATCCGTGGTGAAATTTGAACCACCCTAGAATACATATACACTACATACGTTCTACATGGCCTTGGTTGCAATTGCACCATAAAATCATGAAACCTTTCAATATCATATGAACTGAAAGCCACAGTCCAAGATGTCTAACTTTGAAAATAAGTTTTTTACGTAAAAAAATATCCTGGACATAAATTGATGATCTCACACAAATCTCATTAAACCACATTTTCAACAATATTTGCTTAATGTTTAAAGAATATTGAAGCTTGAACATTTTACAGCAGATGATATTGAGCTCGTCTTAAATTAATCTTAATCTTAATTTACTGCAAAAGTAAAAAAAAAAATCCTGAAAGAAACCTTACACAGACTTTTTAAAATTGTATTTTTTTTTAGTAAACGATTTGCAATAACAGTTATTATGATTTTTTTTAACTTACTTTCTTCAGTAAATTACTATGACGGACAACGTTACTGTCAAACGTTTCCAATTCTTATAATTCTTTTAAATATTAAAGGAACATTATTGGAAATCGAAATTCAGAGCGATTTGAATAAAATCTTCAATATATCATCAGTGATATTTTCCCTCAAAAAGCTTATTTTCCATTAGAGAGCTTTGAATATGGATTTTTTTTTTCACACAATATGAAAGTGTAACAAAACTTTGTAAACAAAGTATATTTCCGAAAGAAAGTATCTACTAAAACATTTTTTCTGATTACAAGCACAGGTTATTTTTTTTTACATATCAACAAACAGTGGTTTCCGTAACCATGATGTATGACAAACCCACAATAGGATACTTTATTTAAAGACCATTTTTCATATACTATATTTATATGTGTATATTGTAATAAATAAATAACATACACACTGTAGTGTACAGTCGATCAAAAAAGTATCCGAACATATGGCTGATTACAGAATTCAGAAAAAATATCTGGCAACGATTTTTTTAGAAATTAGTGATCTGGCAACCTTCGTGTCACGTGATTACAGAATTCAGGAAAAATATCTGGAGCGTGTACAGCAACTGTACACGCTCCAGTTACCGTTCACAACAAACTGCAGCGTGTGCAGTTACTACACACGCTCCAGTTTGCTGTGAACGGTAACTGCACACGCTCAATATTTCCGTGAGTGAGCCCACACGATCTAGTATCAAAATAATATGACCACCTACAGTCGCTCAAAAAAGTATCCGAACACCATGGTTGATTACAGAATTCAGAAAAAATATCTGGCAACGATTTTTTTAGAAATTAGTGATCTGGCAACCTTCGTGTCACGTGATTACAGAATTCAGGAAAAATATCTGGAGCGTGTACAGCAACTGCACGCTCCAGTTACCGTTCACAACAAACTGCAGCGTGTGCAGTTACTACACACGCTCCAGTTTGCTGTGAACGGTAACTGCACACGCTCAATATTTCCGTGTGTGAGCCCACACGATCTAGTATCAAAATAATATGACCACCTACAGTCGCTCAAAAAAGTATCCGAACACCATGGTTGATTACAGAATTCAGAAAAAATATCTGGCAACGATTTTTTTTAGAAATTAGTGATCTGGCAACCTTGGTGTCGTGACACCAAGGTTGCCAGATCACTAATCACTGAATTCTGTAATCAACCATGGTGTTCGGATACTTTTTTGAGCGACTGTACAAGGAGAGTGTGAACATTAATTGTACATATTTTGTCTTAAATGCCGATGTAATCGTTGAACCAGTTAACTGATGGTAATGCATGATATTGACAGAAAACTTCACACATTTGAGAACGATATAATTGCTGAATATTCTAAGTATAAAGCCACATACCACCAGTGATCAAAAGTGGTCACATAATACAAGAGGCTTTGGGTTGGGTTGAGTTGTTTTACCTCTGAGCGGCACTTTTTTGCACACCATGGGCTAAATGGCCAGGTCACATGGACCTCGAAGGCTCAGAGAAGGTTCGGGGAGGGAACCCACTGGAACAGCTGTTGGGAGACAGATGGTAGCCTCCCGTCAAGGCCTTCCAGGGTGTTCTTTAACGTGCACAGGGTATGGCTCTCCCGCACACGGTGCCACGGCTTAACGACCCATCCGACGGAGGCAGCCTTTCCAAACCCATCGGTGTCCCCTACTGACCGTGGGCAGGGCGGGGAATTTTGCGGAGATAAATTTCAACGCTGACCCAGCTGGGACTCGCACCTGGGAACTACATTACGAACCTGACGCGCTACCGACTGAGCCACCCCCGCCCCTCGTGACTCCGTGTGCAGGAAATTATATTCTGCATGTGTTAACGATTACATGGATGGCTTTGACGGGAGGTTTTCATTTGGCTTCTAACCAGCTGTCCAGTGGACATTTTTTCTAGCCCTTGGAGTCCTTGTGACCTGGCCATTTGGCTGTGTGCAGAAAAATGTCGCATACAGTTCAGTGTACTGGTGATGCCCTTCCCCTTTAACAACTGTGAGCTCGTGGGACCTGCCCATTTAACTCATTGCAAAAACGGCCGGTCAGAGGTAAATAATCCCACTTGAATGTTTGTTTGGGTTGTTTTTATCGTTAACGGTACTTTTGTTCCAATAAATGGGCCAAATTGAGTCAAAAGGGCTGAGAGATGGATAGGGTTACCTGTTAGGTGACAGATAGATGTGAACAAGTTATAGGTTTCTGGGCCATGGCTTAACGTCCCATAAGACAGACCGTAGCCTTTCAAACCATCGATGTCCCCTTTCTCACGGAGGATAGAAAAAAACGTCAAATGAGGGTTGGGTTGTTGGGTTGTTTTACCTCTGAGAGACACTTTTTTGCACACCATGGGCTAAATGGCCAGGTCACATGGACCCCGAAGGCTCAGAGAAGGTTGGGGGAGGGGACCCACTGGAACAGCTGTTGGGAGACAGATGGCAGCCTCCCGTCAAGGCCTTCCAGGGTGTTCTTTAACGTGCACAGGGTATGGCTCTCCCGCACACGGTGCCACGGCTTAACGACCCATCCGACGGACGGCAGCCTTTCCAAGCCCATCGGTGTCCCCTACTGACCGTGGGCAAGGCGAGGAATTTTGCGGAGATAAATCTCAACGCTGACCCAGCTGGGACTGGAACCTGGGAACTACAGATTACGAGCCTGGCGCGCTACCGACTGAGCCACCCCCCGCCCCCTTATGCGATGGACGGTGGCCTTTCCTAGCTAATCTTTGTCTCCTGTCTGATTGAGAGATGATATTTGGGTAGAGCGGAGATAAATCTCAACGCTGACCCAGATAGGAATCTAACCTGGGAACTGCAGATTACGGACCCGGCGCATACCGACTGAGCCAACCGGTCCCTAGAAACTTAGCGATCTCAAATTGTGTTACCGTGAATGACATAGCTTCAGTAGAAACTGGAGAGATTATGGTGAGATTATTACACTGCACAGTAGATCATACACTGCACAGTAGATCATAGGCTGATAGGTAATTGACCTATGATACATTATTACGACCTAAGGACCATCATTTACAGATTCGATATTTAATTATCTTCAAGGCACAACATATCATCCAAACAGAGGACTCTTGGAACTGAATGGAACGACGAAACGTTTGAATAGTCTGCGACTATTCAAACATTTCGTCGGCCACGGCAATGCTTTCTTCAGCTTCCATTACTATGGCGAGTTCGTCTTCGTCTTGCAAGTGGCATTTCTGCATGTGCTGCGAGAGGAACCGCCTCGAGACGAAAGCCTTTGAGCACACGGGGCAGCATATGAGCAGATCGCGTGGGATGTGGTAAAGGCAGATGTGGCGATAGAAGTGATCCTTGCGCCGGATTTGTTTCGCACAGAAGTAGCAGGTGTACTCTTGGAGCTGGGGGATGTGGAGACGGACGTGGCCTGTTGTTGCAACTTTGGTGGTGAAGTTCAACTTGCACAACGTGCATCGCCATTGGCCGTTCGAGCTGATGATCAAATTGCTATCTAATTGGGGAAGGAAGAGAAACGAGATCATTTATTAGTGGTTACATAGATAAAAGAAACACAGAATGTGATAATGTGTACATAGAATAATAATCTTTTGGGATACAGAGATAAAACAGATCTTAATTATAAAGATTCTTCCATTGAATTCAACTACGAAATGTCTGAATATCATTGGTTAAATCTGGCTACCTTTAACATTATTTGAACAGTTTACGGGTAAATAATTACTAAATAAGCAAAATATTTTCCACTAAATTCGTACTGTAATATAAAAATGTCTGTAAAACAATCTTCTCGATGACAGTCCATCCTTTCTTTGACTTGAAATCACTAATTTCCCAACAAAGAGTTGATTTTGCTTGAACTTTTCATTTCTGATTCAACTCCATCTTGTAAGTTTGACTCATGTTCTTTTATCAGTTCCTGAAATCAGTTTTTCCTCCATCTATCCTTATTTTAGCGTTGCTTTAAAGTTGAGAAATGCATTGGTCCTAGGAATTAGGTTGGGTTGCTTTACCTCTGAGCGGCACTTTTTTGCACACCATGGGCTAAATGGCCAGGTCACATGGACCCCGAAGGCTCAGAGAAGGTTGGGGGAGGGGACCCACTGGAACAGCTGTTGGGAGACAGATGATAGCCTCCTATCAAGGCCATCCAGCGTGTTCTTTAACGTGCACAGGGTATGGCTCTCCCACACACGGGGCCAAGGCTTAACGTCCCATCCGACGGACGGCGACCTTTCCAAGCCCATCGGTGTCCCCTACTGACCGTGAGCCCCGGGGAATTTTGCGGAGATAAATCTCAACGCTGACCCAGCTGGGACTCGAACCTGGGAACTACAGATTACGAGCCTGGCGCGCTACCGACTGAGCCACCCCCGCCCCCTAGGAATTAGGTGTTTAATTCTTCTTCTCTCTTTCAGATGCAACCGAAATGGATCGATTTGCTCCAGATCACACGGATCCAGAATCTCAGGGTAGGATGAGTTAAGTGATTCACCAGACAGATGGGAGATGTCCACCAAGGCCATCCTGCGTGCAGATCAGCAGTTTAAGATGGATCTTTTGATTCATCAGACTTGTTAACTCCGTGAAAACTATTTATCAAAGTGTAGCAAAATCTCTGCACTTGAAGAAGAAATAAAATGACGAATCATGAGGTCCGTTTGATTCAGAGCAGGGTGCGTGAGGACACCTTTCAAAGAAGATGAAAATCACCGAATATATTTAAGAATATGCATAGAGGTTGTGGCTTGTCATCAAATCCAAGGTGACAAGCCTTGGCCAAATCCACCTCGGTGCAACAGGACACTTCAGCGAGAGAAGACCTAATTTCCAAAAATCGTTATGTTGTTAATTAAATAATAATAATTAATTGTTAATAAAAATTATGTTTATTAACCGAAATCGTTTGTTCAAGGCGCTCCTGGTGTATCAAGCAAGGTGGCCTTGGGACGGCCGCGGTCGGTAGCGCTCCAAGCCCCTATTCTACAATTCCCAGAGAGGAGTCCCTGTCCCAACTGTGCCTGCGTCAAGAATTTTTTCCGCTAATCCCCACCCTGCAATCGATGAGAAAGGGGGGCATCGAAGGGCTTCGAAAGACCTCCGACCGTCGGATGGGACGTTAAGCCGTGGTTCCGTTGGTTGGTTGTTTTACCTCTGAGCGGCATTTTTTTGCACACAATGGGCTAAATGGCCAGGCTACAAGGACTCCGAAGGCTGAGAAAAGGTTGGTGAAGGGGACCCATGGAACGCTGTTGGGAGACAGATGGTAGCCTTCCGTCAAGGCCATCCAGTGTGTTCTTTAACGTGCACAGGGTAAGGCTCTCCGCACACGGGGCCACGGCTTAACGTCCCTTCCGACGGACGGTGGCCTTTCCAAGCCCATCGGTGTCCCCTACTGACTGTGGGCAGGGCGGAGAGTTTTGCGGAGATAAATCTCAATGCTGACCCAGCTGGGACTCGAATCTGGGAACTGCATATTACAAGCCTGACGCACTACCAACTGAGCCATCCCCACCCCCCGTGGTTCCGTAGGCATAAATGTCATACCCTGTGCACGTTAAAGAACACACTGGAAAGCCTTAACGGGAGGCTACCACCTGTCTCCTAACAGCTGTCCAATGGGTCCGTTTCCCCTAACCTACTCTGAGCCTTCGGGGTCTTTATGACCTGGCCATTTTGCCCATTGTGTGCAGAAAAAGCACCGCTCAGCGGTAAAACTACCCAATCCTATATATATATGTGTATTCAGATCCGGGGCTTGCAGGACGTGACGATGGATTAGACCAAAATCATGATAATGGGTTGAAGAATTTTCTTCTTGTAGCATTTTTTCTTCTGCATAAATTTATAATGGCAGTGAACAAAAAATAAATGTTTGTTCGCTGCCATTATAAAAAGCTTTTTCACAGTAGCGGGTTATTAAAAACAACAATTTTCTAAATTGACATTAGGTTTGTTCTTGGAATTACATGGGTTCTCCGATTATCGTAAAAGGATACGTGACGTTGATGGATTCCTTCCATCAACATCATTGTTCCATTCATTGTTAGCAGAAATTTTGATCGGCTCTAATCAGGAAGTCATAGGTTCGTATCAAACTTCGATAGAAAGTTTTTCAGAATCCGAAAAATGTTGAAAAAATACGGTTGAATACTTGGAAGAAATGGGATCATAACGTTGTTAAAGTTCGATTTTTGGTTAATTTACATAGTTCTTATATAATTGTGATGTTCGAACTTTTTAGTACAACGAGCTACTTTCGTATTGTAATCCCACGATTTATTTGTTACTTTTTTTTATCGAGTAAAAGTATATATTAAAAATTTAAGTATAATTTTATTTATATGTTAAAAATTTTTTATCATACGTTTAAACAAAAACAGAGGTTTTGGCCAAGATACAGCCACAAAATAAAATGAATTGCAAATTAAAATATATATATATTGAATAATTAAACAATACAACAGATAAAAAGACAATTAAATTAAGAATCTAATGTGAAAAAAATTCTGCACCGACGACTAAAAAGTACACCGTGATCGACTGAAAACTCTCGAACGATGGTTTGAAAACCTCTCCTTGCAATTTCTGCGGCAATGGGAACCGAACCTACACCTCCTGAAAGCTTGTCATATGCTCTAAACCTATTGAGAGACCCCAGCGTCATTCATACCTCAGATCATTCAATTCTATCAGCTAAATCTGCAATAGTAATATAGCAATTCACTCACCGAATAGAAACCACGATTGAAGCATCCCTCAGTTATAAATGCAAAGTCATTAAATGGCGTCATACTACATCGCCACGTGCCCAGGAATCGCCAACTGCAGATTTCGACAGGATAAACTTATACACAGAAATACATAAATTAAAACAATACTTTAAAGAAGCGAAGTTACACGACAACTAAAACACACCTTAAAAATGATGGGAAAATCCCATACGACACAAATAAACTACATGAAGATACGTGAAGCATACAACATAACCTTAACCACAACTATACTTTCTCCCTCTTTCTATTCTTTTACACTTTTTCCCGCATCCGAGTTATAGCCAATGAAAACCAGACTCAAGTGTCGAAAGCAGAAGGGTTGGGTTGTTTTACCTCTGAGCGGCACTTTTTTGCACACCATGCGAAAGCAGAAGACTAAAGAAAGATTGGGAAACTTGTTACAGCCAATGAGCAAATATAAAACCAAATCAAACTTAGTAGAAGGCCAACGTATTAAGCGAAAACAAAATAGAGAGCCCCAAAATACTTAAAGTTAGTTCTTCTCTGGATAATTAAAAAAAAAACTCGCCCACACAGAATCGAAGTTTAAAGGCAGAGATCGTTTAAGCTTATATTCCCAGTAAAAATAAGGGTACGCACTCACTGGTCAGCAACGGCCGCACGGCATTTCCATTAGGAATTGCCGTTTCCTCAGCTACCTCGCTCAGTTGTAAGGATTTTCCTGCGGAATTTTACGATTCAGCTAGCTTTGCGCGCGCATCAAAAGCGGTGGTCAAACCCCTAAACAAAGCAAGAAGGGTGGCGAAGGCCGTGGCTAAAGTGATTAACGGCTTAACGTCATTATCAGGCAGGGGAAATTCCATTTGGAATCCCCCATCTTCAATCCGTGGGCGACATTGCCAGGGCCGATGCCGTCGTTGCTTGCCAGGTTGGGTTGGGTTGTTTTACCTCTGAGCGGTACTTTTTTGCACACCATGGGCTAAATGGTCAGGTCACATGGACCCCGAAGGCGCAGAAGGTTGTGGGAGGGGACCCACTGGAACAGCTGTTGGGAGGCAGACGGTAGCCTCCCGTCAAGGCCATCCAGCGTGTTCTTTAACGTGCACAGTATGGCTCTCCCGCACACGGGGCCATGGCTTAACGTCCCATCCGACGGACGGCGGCCTTTCCAAGGTGTCCCCTACTGACCGTGGGCAGGGCGGGGAATTTTGCGGAGATAAATCTCAACGCTGACCCAGCTGGGTTGCTTGCCAGTGAGCGCTGTCTCATAGAGAATGCAGGGGAGAATATTTTAATGCGTGTCTGCATGCCTCCGTTGCTGACCAGTGAGCGCCTACCTTAAAATGACAAAGGGCGATTAAATGTGGAGCTTAGGGACGGATTAAGTAAGTTGTTTTATCTTTGAACGGCATTCTTTTGCACACAGTGGGCTAAGTGACCTGGTTACAAGGACCCCAAAGGCTCATAGAAGGTTAAGGGAACCCACTAGACAGCTATTAAGAGACAGATGGAAGACTCCCGTCAAAACCACCCGGCTTATTCCTTAAGAGGCACCACAGGGTATGGCTCTCTGTACACGGCGTCAAAGTTTTACGTCTCATCCGGGGGCGGGGGTGGCTCAGTCGGTAGCGCGCCAGGCTCGTAATCTGCAGTTCCCAGGTTCGAGTCCCAGCTGGGTCAGCGTTGAGATTTATCTCCGCAAAAATTCCCCGCCCTGCCCACGGTCAGTAGGGGACACCGATGGGCTTGGAAAAGCCGCCGTCCGTCGGATGGGACGTTAAGCCGTGGCCCCGTGTGCGGGAGAGCCATACCCTGTGCACGTTAAAGAACACGCTCTGAATGGCCTTGACGGGAGGCTACCATCTGTCTCCCAACAGCTGTTCCAGTGGGTCCCCTCCCCCAACCTTCTCTGAGCCTTCGGGGTCCATGCGACCTGGCCATTTAGCCCATGGTGTGCAAAAAAGTGCCGCTCAGAGGTAAAACAATCCAATACAACGTCTCATCTGATGGACGGCGGCTTTTCCTAACTGATCGGTGACTCTTTCTTATCGAGGGCAGGCTAGGGATTTAGGGGCGGGGGTGGCTCAGTCGGTAGCGCGCCAGGCTCGTAATCTGCAGTTCCCAGGTTCGAGTCCCAGCTAGGTCAGCGTTGAGATTTATCTCCGCAAAATTCCCCGCCCTGCCCACGGTCAGTAGGGGACACCGATGGGCTTGGAAAGGCCGCCGTCCGTCGGATGGGACGTTAAGCCGTGGCCCCGTGTGCGGGAGAGACATACCCTGTGCACGTTAAAGAACACGCTGGATGGCCTTGACGGGAGACTACCATCTGTCTCCCAACAGCTGTTCCAGTGGGTCCCCTCCCCCAACCTTCTCTGAGCCTTCGGGGTCCATGTGACCTGGCCATTTAGCCCATGGTGTGCAAAAAAGTGCCGCTCAGAGGTAAAACAATCCAATCCAAAGCTAGGGATTTAGCGGAGATAAACCTCAAAGGGGCAAAGTTGGAGACTGCCTGGGAACTGCAGATTACAAGTATGGCGCGTTACTGACTGAATCAATCCCCGTCCCACATGCACACTATAGGACTGTCCTATACTGTCCTGTAGTGTGCCGTCCAATTCAATCGACGGCAGCCTTTCCAAGCCCATTGCTGTCTCTTAGAAAAAAAAATCTTAATGTAGGCACAGTACAGATTATGAATTGGATATTGAATGAGCGTCATTCCACTGCAAAAGAATAGCCACTTCAGCAAGTTAGGTCTAGCACAAAAGAATGGGCAGTTGAATGGCTAGGGCAAAGAATGGGCACCACAAAAACTTGCCGTTGGTGAACCCGGAAAAATAGATCTGCATACTATAATACGAAAAATGGATCTACCCCTATCAAATTCTGATGAAGATTTTTGCAAAAACTGTAAAGAAAGATGGCGAAAGATTTCTTGTAGGAAAATTTTCCCAAAATAAACGACGATCAAAGACGAAATTTTTGTAGGCTTAAAGATCGGAGAGGTTAAGAAAAAAGCAGTTGTGTGAGGTTTTGGAAGAGGTTGATGGGGTAGAGTCATAATCTTCGAAAGGCAGTAATCAATAAATTCCTACTCAACATCAGATCTGAAAATTACGCCTACTCTTGAAAGAAATGTTTAAGTCTTATAAAGCAAAGGGATGAAAGATATCCCAAAAAATATATTTTCCACATCCTCACGTAGGGCATTATCCCTCTATGTTGAACCTTTATGGCCATTAATATAGAGCACAGAGAAATTTTCCACCGGAACACTTCATTCTGGAAAGACGATACCAAGACAGAGTAGAACACAAGCATGCTCACCCTACTACTGCCGGACATTAATAAACTAAGACTTAAAACAGAAAAAAAAACAGAAGTTGGGGGGGGGGGGCTCAGTTGGTAACACGCCAGTTTCATAATCTGCAGTTCCCAGATTCGCCCCATCCTCGGTCAGAAAGGGAGAACCAAACAAAAAGGCCGCTGTCCGTCAGATGGGTTATTCATCCGTGGACCCGTGTGCATGAGAGCCATAACCTATGCAGGTTAATGAATACGCTGGATGGCCTTGATGGGAGACGTCCATTTGTTTCCTAACTGCCCAGTGGATTCTTTTTCCCAACCTTCTCTGAGCCCCTGGGGTCCTTGTGACTTGGCCATTTAGCCTACTCTACGCATAGAAGTGCCACTTGCAAGTGAAACAACCCTACCCTTCAAGCAGTTCCGGATTTGTGGAGGTGAAAAAGGGAATCACATCTTCTCCCCCCCCCCCCCACAATCGGGGGCGGCTCAGTCGGTAGCGCGCCAGGCTCGTAATCTGTAGTTCCCAGGTTCGAGTCCCAGCTGGGTCAGCGTTGAGATTTATCTCCGCAAAATTCCCCGCCCTGCCCACGGTCAGTAGGGGACACCGATGGGCTTGGAAAGGCCGCCGTCCGTCGGATGGGACGTTAAGCCGTGGCCCCGTGTGTGGGAGAGCCATACCCTGTGCACGTTGAAGAACACGCTGGATGGCCTTGACGAGAGGCTACCATCTGTCTCCCAACAGCTATTCCAGTGGGTCCCCTCCCCCAACCTTCTCTGAGCCTTCGGGGTCCATGTGACCTGGCCATTTAGCCCATGGTGTGCAAAAAAGTGCCGCTCAGAGGTAAAACAACCCAAATCCCCACAATCGAGAATTATAATTACTAGAACGGAGGTGAAAAATTATTAATCGTATGTAATATGTGCATTTTTAGAAGAAAAATTGTAAAAGACAACTAAAACATGGGGAAAAAAACTATTCATCGTAAAGGCATTCCAGTCCGTTCCATCTCCGATCCATTCGCTTGACCTTTCCTTTATCGACGTATTGCAGAATATTTCATTTAAATGTTTCTCAAAAAGTTTGAGTGATGGCAAAAATTAAAGATTATTTTCGTATTCAGAGTTAAAAAGGTTAAGAATCTCCTACTTATTATTCTAGAAAACGAAAAAAATTATTGATCGGGATAATAGAGAAAAATTATTTTGTACAATAACTCGCATGAATTACGTGGATTAAAATACCAGCAATTTTACCTTATGATCCTTTTAATTCAATAACAGTTTTTATATATTACAAATAGGAATTTTTCGCGACAAAATACTTTGAGAAATTCACCATGTAATTTATTAACTCTTAGAAATCACTTCTTTCTGAAACCTCTTAAAAATTAATTTCAATTTGAAACGTTTTCTTTTAATCACATCCTAAGAAAAACGTTGCGATCTTCCAGATTTTTTTTTTTAAATGAGTTCTTCTAACCTCCATTTTGAATACATAAAACACTAAAGCTTACTCTTCGTTGGTCTGATACACCAACTCTTACGACTGTTGGCTTCCAAATAGAGATTGTTTTAATGAGACTGAGCCATCTCTGATCTCACACCGTGCACACAGAGCAAATGAGCTCTCAAGTTATCTTTCCAGTTGAATCGCCGTTGGCAGAGATGGCACTGATGCATCCGAAAATTTGGGTTATGGATGGCTCTGTGACGACGAAGCGTGAACGCTGTTGAGAACTCCTTGAAGCAGACATCGCAACGGTACTCTTTCACGTAGCTAGTGGGAGGAACTGCTGGCGGGATAGAAGGCACCAATCCATGTCCTGTCATCAAGAAGTCGCACAGGATACCTAATGGGGGAGATTTTAATACGTCATTACACTGAATACAATATCACATATTGCATTAGGTGATCAGAAAATATTATTACAGTATAATCAACATGAAAACAAGAATAATATTTTGATTAACACTCTACTTGGGATCGATCTGTTTGTGAGGAATTCATGTGATGTGTAGTATATTGAAATTTATTCACTGTTTTCTTTCTGGATCTATAGAAAATCGAATTTTCTACAACTTGTTCTTCTAGTTGAGTCAATATATATTTAACGTATTGCTGGTCAATAAATTAATTATTTTACAAACAATTTCACATAGAAAATGCGAGTCAAAACTCTAAGTATAAATCTTAATCTTACTTCAACACATGACTGTGTCAAAGAATTTTCTTTAATGCATATTACTTACCCTCGATAAAATGGAATTATCGATGGGCTTTGAATGAGATCATTTCATCATACGGAACATTAAAAAGTGGACAAAATACTCCCTCTCTGTGCACTTAACTAAAAAAAAGATCGTGAAGAAAGAGGTTCGTCTTTCGTCTCTATTCCAAATAATCACGAATAAGTCTTTACATCTGGTAAATAAGTCTTTGTGAAGCAAAACGCCCTTCAAGGATAAAACAACCAATTCAGTTGTATTTTTAAGTTTTCCTTTGATTCAAAATATACCAATGGTTTGTATTTGCTTTTTGGCTGCTCTTATTTAATATTTACTCATTTATTACCAACGGACTCTGGCTTCCAAGCTGACGTTCGTTTATCATAAATATCGCTACTCTGCTAATAAATATAAAAAACATTTCAGTTTCTCTGTGGTCGTAGGGTTGCAACTTTTGCTTCCCCGTTTAGTTTCATAAATATTGAAGAGAACAGAGAAATGAAGTTTATTAAACGTATTAAAATATATTATATAATTCGAATAAATTAAATTATTACGAGAATTATACAAAAACAAGCCTCAAACACAAAAAAAAAAGTGATATATTTAATATATTGCTGATATATATATAAATTGACTATTTTGTAATAAGAAATTTTACAACAGAAAATATGAATCAAAATGTAAGTTACTGAAGCAGTCAATATTCTTTTTTTCTGCACCAGATGGCGTCTTCTTGGGTTCCTTGTTTTTTCCACACTCCATATAAAATCAGCTTTTTGCAGCACAGAAAATTTTTCTTCTGTTATTAACGCCTTCCACCATGTTAATTTTGTTCAAATGTAAGTAATTAACCAAATGTGAAAATAAATAATCTCTCTTTACATAATATCTGATCTCACAATTTGGATCGGATCACAGTTTATTAATTTCTATAAAAGGTAAACAAATTTCACAGTCTTATACCATCATTGACAATCAAGATTAATGAACAACTCTATATTTATATAGATACTGGTCGTCTTAAATATATACAATTATTAGACAAAGAGTGTCAACCCTATTTAGAAGTGAGATGCAATAAGGCGGACACTAGAATTCAATTCAAATAATAAACACAGTGTAGATAGGATTTAGTGATAGAAAAAAATTATCATTACTTAATATGCTTTTGCCTCTATTTGGCTCTTATGCGATTAATTCTTTCCCAGTTTAGTATTCCACGAAAAACATTGACATTGTGAATTTCAGATTATTTACAAAACAAACTTCTTACTTTCAATATATTTCCAAACGCCGAATTCTGCAATACTTTACAAGAATGAAATACAATCACTACAATACTCAAAGAAGAATCTGCTAAATTTTAGGGTTCTTTTAAAAGTACTCACCTTTAACCACATTTCCTAATACGCGTTTCCCGTTGTCCAGACTTAAGCGCTACATTCTGTAGATTTCTTCTATAATCATGGTCTTCTTGCTTCACGTAATGACATTTACTTCAATCAGTAATTCGCTTTACAATTTCTCCGTATCACATTGTAAATAAGTTAAGTTCAGGCAATTATTAAAGAGATCATCGCATCACATCTAATATCATCTTGAAATCAAACAAAAGCTTGTTTTTTTTTCAGTTCACACTTAGCATGTCTTCAGACAGACTTTCAGAATGTTGCATTGGATCCAATTAAAAACGGATTTTACGAGACTGAAGAATATCATCTGAGGTATTTAAGTTGTTGGGTTGTTTTACCTCTGAGCGGCACTTTTTTGCACACCATGGGCTAAATGGCCAGGTCACATGGACCCCGAAGGCTCAGAGAAGGTGGGGAAGGGGACCCACTGGAACAGCTGTTGGGAGACAGATGGTAGCCTCCAGTCAAGGCCATCCAGCGTGTTCTTTAACGTGCACAGGGTATGGCTCTCCCACACACGGGGCCACGGCTTAACGTCCCATCCGACGGACGGCGGCCTTTCAAAGCCCATCGGTGTCCCCTACTGACCGTGGGCAGGGCGGGGAATTTTTGCGGAGATAAATCTCAACGCTGACCCAGCTGGGACTCGAACCTGAGAACTACAGATTACGAGCCTGGCGCGCTACCGACTGAGCCACCCCCGCCCCTGAGGTATTTAAGATTAATGCACTTTATTATAGTGATTTGCAAGCCCATCGGTGTCCCCTACTGACCGTGGGCAGGGCGGGGAATTTTTGCGGAGATAAATCTCAACGCTGACCCAGCTGGGACTCGAACCTGAGAACTACAGATTACGAGCCTGGCGCGCTACCGACTGAGCCACCCCCGCCCCTGAGGTATTTAAGATTAATGCACTTTATTATAGTGATTTGCAATAGTATTTTCTTTAAGCGCTACTCATACTACAGCAGTTTTCTGTAAGTCCAAAAAGTCTGAAATGACGGTGAGGTTGAAGATGTTTAAATCCCATAGTGCATTAAAAAAATAAATTTTTAACTAATATCTAACTAAGGTAAACGTTAAATAAAATAAGGATTTTTATACATACAATTAACACATGAATTTATTCTCCATGAACTGGGAGACTGGGAAATAATAATTACTTGTGGTAATTTTTATGTCATTAATACATTTTTTCGAATCATTTGATTTTGAAATTTAATGAAATACCTTCCAAAAAGAAAACCAAATCTAGATCTTCCAGGATTCAAATTTTGCATGTGGATATTAACAGTACATTTTTTTACATGGGGACAACCATCTGAAGAAAAAAAACATCATCAATAAATGACCATCTTCTTCAGCATCACGGATGCATAGCAACAGCGAATCGGAGCCAGGCTTAGTAATACCTTCCGAATACAAAAACTCAACTTAAACGGTTTACGTCCTCCATGATAATAGAGAGCAATGCTTCTAGGGACAGCTGGTCTGTAGATATCGTTCTTTGAGTTTCAAGGATCGGTGGAAGTCCTTCTTCTTCTCCCATCAGTATCCTGCTGGACGCCGTGCACCTTGCGGATGTGCAGCTTCAGGTAATCCGGCCTCTTCCACACCTTCCAGCAGTAAGGGCACATGCTGCTGCCTCGAGTGTGCTGGAACCTCCAGTGCCTCCTCATATTGCTAGAGTTGGTGAAGACGCTCTTGCACATAGGGCAGCGGTAGAGGATGCTCTTGTCTGAGGCATCGTAGATCCGAATCTCCATATCTGTTGGGAGATGAAGCACATTGTTAGCACTCGCTTATAACCAGTCTTCTGTTCGAATTGGGTAGACTCTTAATTGCCATGGTTCCCACATATTTGGTAAAAACGAGTAACTTGTTAGTTTAGGTAGAAATTCATCAATCGCAAATTATCATAAAATCATCTGTTTTATTACATAAGACATTTTTTTTTATATAATAAAATAAATAAATACCCCCTCAAGCAGCTGCTTGCCACAGAGGTCTGACAGGAGCCTGTCAGTTTATATGCCATAGTAGAAGGTCTGAGAGGATGGCAGGACCTCAGCAGAAAAACAACACACACAACCATGCCTTACCCGGGGCTCGAACCCAGGTCCCTTAGATCAGTAGCCAAGCGTGCTAACCACTCGGCCATGGGAAGGCAAGTTTTTTTTTTTATATATAAAATGCGATAAACTTGGTGTGTTTCACAGACTTCAAGTAGTATCTTATTTTTCGAAATATTTCTTTTTTTTTTTAAATATATTTCAGGTACATTCAACTTGCCAGTTAGGACTACAGAAGGGGGAAGTATTCTTTCAGCCATTCGAACACAGGATCTGTTGATTTATGCGTCACTTGCGCTGTTAGCCCAGGTACGAAGAATTATCTTAATCGGTTAGAGCAGGGGTGGGCAATTGTTTTCGTATCTACACTGCGCATGCGTATTGACGTGGCCGTCCTAATGGAAAATACGAGACGAATCTTCGGTCGCGCACGGGAAGGAAATCTCGGTTCAAGGCGGATTTTTCTGACTGTCTTGGCGGGCCACAAAAAACTCTTAGCGGGCCGCTATTTGCCCACCCCTGGGTTAGAGCAACTGACACAAAAACAAAAGATCCCGTATCCAGGATTAGCTAGATTTAATCCCTGTTCAAAACACTGTAATTTCAATTTGGGAAAGAGGCGCATATCAACAAATCGTGGGGGTTGGGTTGTTTTACCTCTGAGCGACACTTTTTTGCACACCATGGGCTAAATGGCCAGGTCATATGGACCCCGAAGGCTCAGAGAAGGTTGGGGGAGGGGACCCACTGGAACAGCTGTTGGGAGACAGATGGTAGCCTCCCGTCAAGGCCATCCAGCGTGTTCTTTAACGTGCACAGGGTATGACTCTCCCGTACACGGGGCCACGGCTTAACGTCCCATCCGACGGACGGCGGCATTTCCAAGCCCATCGGTGCAAATCGTGGGGTGAATACCATTGATAAGAGATGTAGCATTGGTTCCTTCACTTTTAAAACTAAGGACCCTTTTGACATTTGATTAAATTTCACAACCATTCAGTTTCTTAAGATCAGCATGCAATCACCGAGTTAATTTTAGCTCTTCCTGGTGCTTGCTTCGTAACCATCATACTTTCTTTCCTTCATGAAGGGGGCGGGGGTGGCTCAGTCGGTAGCGCGTCAGGCTCGTAATCTGTAGTTCCCAGGTTCGAGTCCCAGCTGGGTCAGCGTCGAGATTTATCTCCGCAAAATTCCCCGCCCTGTATTAGGTGGTTTAACTATGTAACTAATGATGAGGTTAGGCAAAGGTGTCTGTAACCTCCTTTAAGCAGCATATTCTGCAGAGAGAGACTCCGTTGGTTTGGCCATGTTGCCAGTATGAATAATTATAGATTGGCGAATAGGGTTATGAACAGTGTGCCTAAAGACCTCAGAAAGAAGGGGAGACCTAGGATGCGGTGGGCAGACAATGTCAAACAGGACCTTTTTAGAATTGGTGTGCAGTGGTCAGATGCAGTAGATGTAGCTCAGGACAGACTTGCTTGGAGAACTAAATTGCACGATCTGGTTGGACCTCCGTAGCCCATGGCTGCTTGAGGATGATGAGGAGAAGGAGGAGGATTACGGACGATTAACTCTACAGTCTGAAAGCCTTCCCAGTTATAACTCAAGTTAAGATATTGGTATTTTCTACATAATCAAATTCAAAGAGAGACCGTCTATAGAGTGAAATGACTAAAAATGACAAAAAATTTGCAACTTATGTGATCTTTTTAAGTGCAGTAGATGTCTATGAATACTTCTGAAAGTTTTTTATAACAGATACGCTTCATGGCAAATTAAAATAGGATATAAAAAAAAACTTTGTAGAAATCTTTCTATTCTACATAAAATCTCTTCTTTAAGGAAAAAAATGAAGTCGAGAAAGATAGGATCCATTTAATCTTATTTACATATTTAAGGTTATTTACAATGATTTTTTTAACAAACATCATTCCGTGTGTAAAGTAAAATTAACAATTTTTTTCCCATTTTCGTAAAATGATATGCTTAATGCAGATACATACATAGAAACAACTAACTAAGGTAAACGAAACAATCGTTATAATAACATAGAAAAATATTTTTTTTTCTATACATGCGAGGTGTGAATTATTATCACAACACTGATCTACAGTCCGATATGATTGATGAAGATATTCCTCATCATTATCCCATATGGAATATGAAGACTTTCAACCGAATACAGTATTTGAACTGATGTGAAGAATTGCTTCTAGGGTATAGAAATCACTTGATGCAAATGTTAACTTACCTCTCCAAAATAATGAATACGAAATCCAGAAATTTTTTCATAAAGGAAATCTTCAGTTTTAAATACACAAACTAACTATTGACATAAAATTAAAGAAATAATTTTCCTGAAAAACCCTTTTCCAGGGTTTGGCTATTACAACATAGAAAGCGTTTTGAGTGGTCATATTAAAAGTTATGTCTCAAATGGTTACTAAGTTGCACGCGTGACAAAATATTGACAAGGGCTATGGTGTCCAACAAGTGACTCAACACAAAAATTATAATTTTATCGCGATAAAAGATTTATATAAAAGATGTAAAATTGCAATAGGATGAAGAAAACATTATTAAATTGCTTTTATCAAATGAAGTTAAAGAAAGTGCATTTATATTTTAATACAAGAATTATTTGCTGTTCCTCATATATAACATATTAACACAATATTCGCATTGCAAAAATTGGCACTATTATTATAGTATAAATTAGCATATATGTTACCGCTAAAGCTCGAAAGCCGTTAATGTGCACATTACCTATCTAATCTGCAGATTAACTGATTTGCTCCGTTAACGTGCGGAATCAAGAGTTTTCCGCATTTTACCTAGGTAATGTGCACATTAACGGCTTCCGTATCGTTAAAGTTCAAAAGTTTGTTTCTCTCATAGTGGTGAATCTCTTGAATATGAATCTTCGTGTCACGTGATTCACTCGTCCGCATTATAAAAAACGCCCCGGATGAGCGGAGGCCAAGTGAGAACGAATCGGTAAAGTGATTCATTCTTGATAACGAATCACTAAAATGATTCGTTCTCACTTGGCCTGCTCATTTTGGGGGCGTTTTTTATAATTCGGACGACTGATTCATGTTGACAGAGGGATGACCCTGGTTTCAACTCTACTCTCGGACACTAGATAAATAACATTATGTTAATTTAAGCGTACAGAAACGTTCCTGTTGTTCCAGCAAAGATCTTATTTTCACTTTAACGAGTGCCTAGTAGGTAATGTGCAGATTATCCAGGTAATTTGCAGATTACCTAGGTAATTTGAGAAATGAAACAATTTTCCGCACGTTAACGGATCACCATAGTTAATCTGCACAATATCTAGATAATCTGTAGAATAACTGATTTCTGCACTTTAGCGGTAATATATATACTAAGACCTACTTATGGTAGGGAAATGTTTAACTTACTGTTATTGCTTGAAAACACGCTCTGAACATCAAACATATTCAAACAGGACTTTTGATGATTAGAAATTTACGTTTTAAGTGTAAAGATTTCTAGATTTCAAATTCTTCATTGTTCTTCCAAAACGGAGCAAAATTTTCTGCCGAAGTTTTTTGCGAAACAAAATTCTATAGATTGTTGTTACAGAGAAATTTTTTCAGTAATATAAAGTCGAATCCTTTTTGTTTAATTCGGAACTGAGATCGGAGGAAAGTTTAGTCCTTAGAAGACTTCCTTCTCGGAAGATGCTGTGAGCTTTCTTGAGATGCGCTTGCAGCTTGTCCGGTCGTCTCCATCCTTTGTGGCAGATGTAACAGGAGTACGTTGCTAGCCTACTGTGTTGATCCCTCATGTGACGTCTCATGTTGGAGTTGTTGGAGAACTCTCGGGAGCACAGGGGACACTTGAAATGGGCTCCTGCTGCTGGGGGGAGACGGGAATAGAAAACTTAGTTTAGTCATTTACATAGTTTATGCTTTACTTATAATATATATCTATATATTCTTTTTATCCCAAAAGAAATTCAGTCAAGCTTTATGCATAAGTGCAAAAACAAAACGCTTCCATCTGTCTCTATTGATATGGCTTAATTTTTTACCCTTGATGTCCTAAGATGTCTCTTTGGGGCGGGGGTGGCTCAGTCGGTAGCGCGCCAGGCTCGTAATCTGTAGTTCCCAGGTTCGAGTCCCAGCTGGGTCAGCGTTGAGATTTATCTCCGTAAAATTCCCCGCCCTGCCCACGGTCAGTAGGGGACACCGATGGGCTTGGAAAGGCCGCCGTCCGTCGGATGGGACGTTAAGCCGTGGCCCCGTGTGCGGGAGAGCCATACCCTGTGCACATTAAAGAACGCGCTGGATGGCCTTGACGGGAGGCTACCATCTGTCTCCCAACAGCTGTTCCAGCCCCCGGTCCCCTCCCCCAAACTTCTCTGAGCCTTCGGGGTCCGGGACAATCAGAGTGGCGCTGGAAGATACTCTTATGTAACTGATGGAATGAACTATTAATTGACAATTACTACGGAATAAACTAAAGCCGAGTTGTTAGTGCTCTTGGCTACTGATCTAAGGGACCTGGGTTCGAGCCCCGGGTAAGGTATGGATGTTTGTATTGTTTTTCTGCTGAGGTCCCGCCATCCTCACAGATTTTCTTCTATGTCATATAAACTGACAAGCTCCTGTCAGACCTCTGTGACCTCTGTGGCAAGCAGCTGCTTGAGGGGGTATTTATTTATTTATACACTAAAGATATTTGTTTCATGAGACGATTGCTTGAATGGCAAGTGACTAATAACTTAACCAACCAATGATCTACGAGACTGGGCGTCAACTGCGCAGTGTATTGTCTCAACTACTTTCAACTACAGAATTCAGGAAAAATATCTGGAGCGTGTATAGCAACTGTACACGCTCTAGTTACCGTTCACAGGAAACTGGAGCGTGTGCAGTTACTGCACACGCTCCAGTTTGCTGTGAACGGTAACTGCACACGCTCAATATTTCCGTGAATGAGCCCACACGATCTAGTATCAAAATAATATGACCACCTACAGTCGCTCAAAAAAGTATCCGAACACTAGGGTTGATTACAGAATTCAGAAAAAATATCTGGCAACGGTTTTTTAGAAATTAGTGATCTGGCAACCTTCGTGTCACGTGACACGAAGGTTGCCAGATCACTAATTTCACCTTTTTTGTTCGATGTTCCTCAGTGTCCCGTCTTGTTACTTCAATAACCTTCACATTGGAACCTATTTATTTTTTCAAATAATCAATCATTCTTTGAATAACCAAATGGACACTTTGGAAGCACAAACGAAAGACGAGACATGATTAGACATTGTGATTGCAACACATTACATTCATTAATATTCAAGTAGACAGTATAACGGCATCATGTTAATCTGTTAATAATTGGAAAATAAGAAATAGTTTGAGTAAAGTTTTATTAATATCAAATAATCATACAAATTCAAATGCAAAAACGCAATATTTATTAACGTCAAATAAGTATACAATATTAAACAAACGAGAGATTAGTTAGGGTCTAATTTTCGAGACCAAGACCGAAGTATGCTTATTTCTGACACAATCGTAAAATATGTATGAAGTGTAGCAAAAAAGGGGGCGGGTGGCTCAGTCGGTAGCGCGCCAGGCTCGTAATCTGTAGTTCCCAGGTTCGAGTCCCAGCTAGGTCAACGTTGAGATTTATCTCCGCAAAATTCCCCGCCCTGCCCACGGTCAGTAGGGGACACCGATGGGCTTGGAAAGGCCGCCGCCCGTCGGATGGGACGTTAAGCCGTGGCCCCGTGTGCGGGAGAGTCATACCCTGTGGATGTTAAAGAACACGCTGGATGGCCTTGACGGGAGGCTACCATCTGTCTCCCAACAGCTGTTCCAGTGGGTCTCCTCTCCTAACCTTCTCTGAGCCTTCGGGGTCCTTGTGGCCTGGCCATTTAGACCATGGTGTGCAATAAAGTGCCGCTCAGAGATAAAACCCAACCCTCACTCTGTTTCATAAACGTATTCATCTTGGCAAGTGGAAATGAAACGATATAAAGTTTGCGGCAAATAAAATAATTTTACGTGTATTAACATTTTTTGCTAGAAAACAGTTCGAATTTGAATTAAATTGCCCGCTGCAAAGATTTGGCATTTGAAATGAAGTTTGAAATCGACAAAAATATATTTCTTAACTAACTGTACCCAGTATAACATAAACCGATCCTACGATATTTTAACTAAAGTACTTCTACATAGTTTTGCAATGTACCACTGTAATTTTAAAAACTCCCAATATTAATTTTACTACTTCTCTGCGTCATACAGTCGCTCAAATTAATATCCGAACGCTATGGTTGATTACAGAATTCAGAAAAAATATCTGGCAACGATTTTTTTAGAAATTAGTGATCTGGCAACCTTCGTGTCACGTGATTACAGAATTCTGGAAAAATATAAATATATATAAAAAAATATGATATATAAAATTCAGGAGAAATATAACTGGAGCGTGTACAGCAACTGTACACGCTCCAGTTACCGTTCACAGCAAACTGGAGCGTGTGCAGTAACTGCACACGCTCCAGTTTGCTGTGAACGTAACTGCACACGCTCAATATTTCTGTGAGTGAACCCACACGATCTAGTATCAAAATAATATGACCACCTACAGTCGCTCAAAAAAGTATCCGAACACTATGGTTAATTACAGAATTAAAAAAAAAATATCTGTACAATCAATATCGTAAAAACAATATCGTAATACAATATCGTGAAAACTATTTAAATATATATATACACACATATACGTATACATTTATATGCAACGAAAACAAAACATTTGATATATAGATATCTGTACAATTTCTAAAAGCTATGCTTAATGTACAGTCGCTCAAAAAAGTATCCGAACACTACGGTTGATTACAGAATTCAGGAAAAATATCTGGCAACGATTTTTTAGAAATTTGTGATCTGGCAACCTTCGTGTCACGTGACACGGAGGTTGCCAGATCACTAATTTCACCTTTTTTGTTCGATGTCTTCTTGCACGATCTATCAAATCAGATTACCCATAATTTTGCAGTTTCTATCTACGCTGCTGACATCATCGGATGTGATGCCAACTATCACATCCTCTTTCAAAGATGGCAATATAGCCTTCAACGTATAGCTTCCTGTGGTCAACTTCCTGGGGACTTTCTTTTTCGGCGACCAAAAATACTGCCATGCTCTTAACTCGGAGGAAGAATAAAGTCAGAATTCCACTCCTGATTAACAATATACCCATTCTTTAGGTAGACACATAAAAAAATCTTAGGAGTACATATTCAAGATATTGGATCCTGGAATAAACACTTTCTACATCTAAGGACCTCCGGTTAACGAATCCTCAATATGATCAGGGTTGGGTTGTTTTACCTCTGAGTGGCACTTTTTTGCACACCATGGACTAAATGGCCAGGTCACAAGGACCCCGAAGGCTCAGAGAAGGTTGGGGGAGGGTACACACTGGAACAGCTGTTGGAAGACAGATGGCAGCCTCCCGTCAAAACCATCCAGCGTGTTCTTTAATGTGCAAAGGGTATGGCTCTCCCGCACAAGGGGTAACGGGTTAACGTCCCATCCGACGGACGGCGGCCTTTCCAAGCCCATCGGTGTCCCCTACTGACCGTGGGCAGGGCGGGGAATTTTACGGAGATAAATCTTAAATCTCAACGCTGACCCAGCTGGGACTCGAACCTGGGAACTACAGATTACAAGCCTGGTGCGCTACCGACTGAGCCACCCCCGCCCCCTTTTGCCATTAGGAAATGAGGCGCTGCCAGTTCTGCCCTTCTCATTATCGTCAATTCTACCTTAAGAGCCAAATTCTTATATTGCAGCCAATTTATGTTTTCTGCTCCACGCTCCACTTGGAACATCATAAACCCAGTCTATCATGCAGCTTTACGAGCGCTACTGGCCTGCCACATTCTCTACGCCATCTCCTCTACCATACCTTTACAATTGCAGCTCGTTTGATAACAACGAAAATTGTTCTCAATGAAATCTGTTCTCCCTATGAATCTTCTTTCCGTGAGTCCTGCCGTTCTCCCGATTATCTTCATCACTACATGGGGAGGGGGTGGCTCTGTCGGTAGCGCGCCAGGCTCGTAATCTGTAGTTCCCAGGTTCGAGTCCCAGCTGGGTCAGCGTTGAGATTTATCTCCGCAAAATTCCCCGCCCTGCTCACGGTCAGTAGGGGACATCCGATGGGCTTGGAAAGGCCGCCGTCCGGCAGATGGGACGTTAAGCCGTGGCCATCGTGTGAGGGAGAGCCATACCCTGTGCACGTTAAAGAACACGCTGGATGTCCTTGACGGGAGGCTACCATCTGTCTCCCAACAGCTGTCCCAGTGGGTCCCTTCCCCCAACTTTCTCGGAGCCTTCGGGGTCCTTGTGACCTGGCCATTTAGCCCATGGTATGCAAAAAAGTGCCGCTCAGAAGTAAAACAACCCAACAATTCATTTCTACAGATGGAAACCTACACAGCGTCCATTTCTACTTGTGGCACATGATCTCATGAAGGATGCACACATCCCAGAATCCTGTCCATCTCCCAGAACCCTTCAACATTCCACCTGGTCTACAACCAAGATAAACATCATTACTCATGAACATCAGTTTCTACTCTCTAATAAGTCTTCATTGCATCATTCAACACGATTTTGGAAATTTAATACGAACGAAATCAGAATTGGCACGGATGCTTCCAAATTCAATTATCGTGTTGGGATCGGCATCGTATGCCAGCAATCGAATCAGTTCATAGCTCTGAATCGTCATCTTACATATTCCGTATTTAGTGCAGAAGCGGAGGCCATCCGAATTGTCCTACAAAAAGTTACAACTGACCCGGAAGATTACGTCAGCAAACTTCCGGGTCAGTTGTAACTTTTTGTAGTAAGTCGGTACTTTCTGCGTTGCGAAACACATCTATTCACTCTCATTCTGCCATTATAGTGCTCTACAATCAACTTTTCACGACGTTGGAAACTGCTGCTAGCATCTTTCATTTGTACCCTCGGACATAAAGATATTCGTATCAACGGGAATGCAAATAAAACTGCAAAAATTGGAGACTCTGCAAAACTCCCCGCCCAGCCTACGGTCAGTAGGGGACACCGATGGTCTTGGAAAGGCCGCCGTCCGTCGGATGGGACGTTAAGCCGTGGCCCCGTGTGCGGAAGAGCCATACCCTGTGCACGTTAAAGAACACGCTGGATGGCCTTGACGGGAGGCTACCATCTGTCTCGCAATAGCTGTTCCAGTGGGTCCCCTTCCACAACCTTCTCCGAGTCTTCGGGGTCCTTGTGACCTGGCCATTTAGCCCATTGTGTGCAAAAAAGTACCGTTCAGAGGTAAAACAACCCAACCCAAATTGGAGACTCTCAACTGCCAAAGAAAGATCATTCTCCCCATTATCTAGAAAATTCTCTATCAGCCATCACGTGTTACATCCGCCAATCTCTCTGTAATGACTGAAACTCGTCAACCTATGTTATCAAGCTTTCTCATCTCTGCAGATTCTCATGATCCGGGATCTTCACTTTCACCACCCGCACATTGGAAATTCTTATCACTCGCCTTCGCGGAAAAAGTTCATCTCTGAATGCCCATCTTTTCAAGTGCCGCCATCCTTACTGTCCTTTCTGTCAGAACATTGAGACTGCCTCCCATTTTATCATTCGCTATCATCAATTTGAAACCGGACGACGTCGAATGTTTCTTTCCTATAGGAAAAATAAGCATCTCGTCTATGAACTTTGTATTCTGCATGACATACTTTCTTTCAAAAAATTCCTTCCAGTTCGTGCACTGGAAATCTTGTCTTCTTTCCGTCGTTTCTCCATCTTGTCTTCTTCCCGACGTTTCTCCATCTTGTCTTCTTCCCGACGTTTCTCCATCTTGTCTTCTTCCCGACGTTTCTCCATCTTGTCTTCTTCTCGACGTTTCTCCATCTTGTCTTCTTCCCGACGTTTCTTCATCTTGTCTTCTTCCCGACGTTTCTCCATCTTGTCTTCTTCCCGACGTTTCTCCATCTTGTCTTCTTCCCGACGTTTCTCCATCTTGTCTTCTTCCCGACGTTTCTCCATCTTGTCTTCTTCCCGACGTTTCTCCATCTTGTCTTCTTCCCGACGTTTCTCCATCTTGTCTTCTTCCCGACGTTTCTCCATCTTCTCTTCTTCCCGACGTTTCTCCATCTTCTCTTCTTCCCGACGTTTCTCCATCTTGTCTTCTTCCCGACGTTTCTCCATCTTGTCTTCTTCAAGACGTTTCTCCATCTTGTCTTGCTCTTAATCTCTCTCCTCCTTCTTTTTCCCTTTTCCTTCCCTATTTTTTGGATTTTTCTTCATTTGGGATATAAGGTAAAACGGCCATAAATCCCACAAGCTGTCTGCCTCATGCGGACTTACGCACTCACTCACTCATGGATGAATATGCTTGCTATTGCCAAAAGTTATAACCAGGATGTTTATAATCAGGAGATAAGGAGCCATTCTATCTCAAAAAATCGGTAAGTGGAAATGCACTCTTATTGGATAACTTCAAATGGATACTCTGCTCTGAAAGAGAGAAAATTGCATTTCTTGTCCATGGTCCAAGTATGCAACATATTTTTAAGATGAGAACGAAAACAATGTAGGTTTGATTGCTTTAACACGCAGCAGTGCTTTTTAACTGCATTATCGGCTAAATGGTCAACGACGAAGTTCAGAGCATAATAGCAATCTGCTGTCTGAGCGCGAGCACATGCTGATGAACTTCAATTTTCTATTTAGAATGAGTAAGATTAGTTATTTTTTCATCTTCTTTATAATTACCGCAAAATTTGGATTAACCATTGTAAAACTTAGGGAGTTAGAGTCAACTTCTATCAAACAGTCACCACCTGATCAAGTGTGCCACCATATTGAAATTGAAATATCTGCTTAAGACTGAATCGTTAAAGATGTTGAATCGTTAAGAAAATAGCTACACAAGATGGGATTGAATCATTAAGGCGAAATAGATGCACAAGGAGGGATTGAATTAAGAGAAATAACAGCACAAGAAAGGTCGGGGTTGGGTTGGGTTGTTTTACCTCTGAGCGGCACTTTTTTGCACACCATGGGCTAAATGGCCAGGTCACATGGACCCCGAAGGCTCAGAGAAGGTTGGGGGAGGGGACACACTGGAGCAGCTGTTGGGAGACAGATGGTAGCCTCCCGTCAAGACCATCCAGCGTGTTCTTTAACGTGCACAGGGTATGGCTCTCCCGCACACGGGGCCACGGCTTAACGTCCCATCCGACGGACGGCGGCCTTTCCAAACCCATCGGTGTCCCCTACCGATCGTGGGCAGGGCGGGGAATTTTGCGGAGATAAATCTCAACGCTGACCCAGCTGGGACTCGAACCTGGGAACTACAGATTACGAGCCTGGCGCGCTACCGACTGAGCCACCCCCGCCCCAGAAAGGACTGAATCTTTAAGATAAATAGCTGCACAAGAAGAAATTGAATCATTAAGAAAATAGTTGCACAAGGAGAGATTGAATCATTAACAAAAATAGCTGCTTGGAGTTTCTTTAGGAATTGGGCAGACGATTGGCTTCAATTTTTTTATCCTCTGGCAGCCGATTTTTTTCCAAGAGATCAGACATATATTTTAATTTCATACATTTCTTCCTCCTTTAACATTAAATTCAAAATATGATAAACAAATTTCACTGATAATAAGACAGCTAAGCTAAAACTAACAAGACAAAAAAAATATTTCTAGAAATAACCAACTTAAATTCAGTTTTCAAATTTCAGTAAAAACAATGAAGTGCAATTGCCAGTAAAGATACCCTTCGTGAACTAGCGCGCCAGGCTCGTAATCTGTAGTTCCCAGGTTCGAGTCCCAGCTGGGTCAGCGTTGAGATTTATCTCCGCAAAATTCCCCGCCCTGCCTACGGTAAATAGGGGACACCGATGGGCTTGGAAAGGCCGTCGTCCGTCGGATGGGACGTTAAGCCGTGGTCCCGTGTGCGGGAGAGCCATACCCTGTGCACGTTAAAGAACACGCTGGATGGCCTTGACGGGAGGCTACCATCTGTCTCCCAACAGCTGTTCCAATGGGTCCCCTCCCCTAACCTTCTCTGAGCCTTCGGGGTCCATGTGACCTGGCCATTAAGCCCATGGTGTGCAAAAAAGTGCCGCTCAGAGGTAAAACAATCCAACCCAACCTAGATACCCCCCACCACCAAATTAATGTTAAAGATGCAGTATTTGAAAACAAATTCTAACAAAGATGCTTAAAAATTAATTTTTGTTTACAACGTTAGATTTTAAATAAAATATTCTACTCCGTGACTCTTTCCAGTAACATTCTTTAACAGGTTAATTATGAACTTATTAGTTCATTAAAATCACTTTACAACCTTTTTCTTTTATTTCTCTAAACCGATACATTTTGAGAGGACTGCATAAAGAGTTCTTCAAGAGTAGCTTTTCATTACCACCCCCAGACAGGCGATCACAGGAATTTTCTCGATGACAATCCATTAAGTGATGACATTGTGCACTTTCCTCATGTGGTAGCGCAGCTTATCCACCCGACGAACCACCAGGGTGCAATACGAGCAGCGGTACATGGGGCTCTGGTTGTGTTGGTACCGACGATGGCGACTTAGGTTCGAACTGTATCGGAACTCCATCTTGCATTCTTTGCACACGTAAGGAGGCCCTGTAGGGGGGGAGGGAGAAAAGAATATATTAGCGCATGAAATAATAAAAAATATCTTTTGTGTTAACTCTCCGAAATCGTTAAAATAAGTTTCCTAACAATTAACTGAATTGCTTACACAACGATGTTATATATATACACTGCTCACAAAAATTAGGGGATATTTCAAATTGAATATGAAGCGATAAAAAAAAGAAGCTTGGGTTGGGTTGTTTTACCTCTGAGCGGCACTTTTTTGCACACCATGGGCTAAATGGCCAGGTCACATGGACCCCGAAGGCTCAGAGAAGGTTGGGGGAGGGGACCCACTGGAACAGCTGTTGGGAGACAGATGGTAGCCTCCCGTCAAGGCCATCCAGCGTGTTCTGTAACGTGCACAGGGTATGGCTCTCCCGCACACGGGGCCACGGCTTAACGTCCCATCCGACGGACGGCGGCCTTTCCAAGCCCATCGGTGTCCCCTACTGACCGTGGGCAGGGCGGGGAATTTTGCGGAGATAAATCTCAACGCTGACCCAGCTGGGACCCGAACCTGGGAACTACAGATTACGAGCCTGGCGCGCTACCGACTGAGCCACCCCCGCCCCTAAAAAAAAAAAAGCATTTGAATTTTTTTTTTTTTTTTATTAAACAAGAACATCAGAAAAGCAAACGACAAGTCAAAGAGTTGTTCGATTATGCAAATGAGATGCAAACTCAGTCGTCGTGATTGAGTAGCAAGTGACATATTGGTGGGGGTGAACAGAAGCATGTCAAACTGGACGAGAGTGGCACACATTGACTGTTCAGTAGGGTGTATGGTCACCGAAGACTGCCAAAACACACTGACAGCGATAGGGGCATGGACAGGATCAGAATGTCCAGCAGTTCTTGTGGGATCCTCTGCCACTCTTGCTCCAGGGCAACTTCCAGCTCAAGAAGTGTTGTGGGAGGCATTGGACGGTTTGCCAGACGTCTTCCCAGTGCATTCCAAGCATGTTCAATGGGACTCAGGTCTGGAGAACGTGAAGGCCAGTCCATGAGTTCGATTCCCGCCTCCTGAAGCATGTTGTTGACGAGATGCGCACGGCGAGGCCTTGCATTTTCGTCCATGAAAAGAAAGTTGTTTCAAACTGCTCCAGCATAGGGTACCACTATAGGGTGCAGGACCTCATCTCGATATCTGACAGCAGCCAGCGATCCGTTTCTGATGACGTGGAGGTCGGTACGACCACCAACGCTGATGACCACCATGATTCCACCACCACCGAAGGAGTCCCTTTCTCGAATGAAACGTGGATTCTCCCGTGTTCCTCGTTCACGCCAGATCAGGACACGATGATTGTCAGGCTGCAGACTGAACCGTGACTAATCAGAGAAGAGGACAGTTGACCACTCATCACGGGTCCAATGACTATGCTCATCAGCCCATCTTCTACAGGTTCTACGGTGTTCAGCAGATAACGGAATGCATACCATTGGTCGCCGGGTATGCAGTCCAACACGATGGAGCCGATTTCGTATGGTCTGGGTGCATATCCGTCATCTAGTGGCAGCAAGAAACTGTCCCCCAGCTCTGTTGCATTGCTGCGCCTGTTCCTTCTTGACAATAAGGTCAAGTAGCGGTCATCTCTTGCTGTTGTGGCAGATGGGCGACCCTGCCCTCGTCTTCTTCGTACTGTACCAGTCTCTTGAAAGCGATTCCACAGTCTGCTAATCACGCTTTGGGATGTTCCAAGTGCTATTGCCACTGTCGTCTGTGTTTGACCAGCTTCAAGACGTCCTATGGCTCTCCAGGCTTCGCATTCGGGCAAATCGTGTTACAGGGGCATTGCAAGGGCTGGGAAATTGCAGGATGTGCACTTTCAAGATCAGGGAACATGCTGATACTCCAGTACTTTCAGCCTTTTGTATAGTGCATTTTCACCAATGATATCAAAGTTGGTTTTGCATCTCATTTGCATAATCGAACAACTTCCTTTGACTTGTCGTTTGCTTTTCTGATGTTCTTGTTTAATAAAAACAATTCAAATGCTTCTTTTTTTATCGCTTCATATTCATTTTAAAATATCCCCTAATTTATGTGAGCAGTGTAGTTAATATTATTACGCCTTAAAAGATATTCCAAACAATTTCCAATAACCACACAACATACCGATCATCAAAATTTATATATCTAAAGCTGTATTTCCCTAAAGTTTCCTTCAATAACCAAATTCAAAAGAAAATATACTTACAAGTCTAACCAATAAACATCTACGAATCGCGAACACACAATTAGTAAAAAAAAACATTTAAGAAAAAACTTTTCATGACGCTGTTTCGCGTAATCTTTACGTTTTTTCAAATAAGTCTTGCTGCCCGTTCTTCTCTCATCAAGAAGATGACGTTGTGCTTACTTCAGTATGACGGTTCTGAACTCGCGTGATACTGCCGCTCGTCAGTCTAATAGCAGTTGCCACGGTAACGGAAACTTCGTCGTTAATACACGTGTTTCTGTTCTGAAAAATAAAATGCTGTTCAACATAGTTTAACTTCATGTCGTTAAGCGGGGCGGACAAAATTTTGCTATCTTCAAACAGGAACATGCATTTTGGCCGGAAATTATTACGGGGTTAATTAAAGCACGAACAAATAGGTGGTGTCTATAATACACCCCTACAAAATGTAGAAACAAATCTTATCAAACAGTACGTAGGAAAAACAAAAGCATCGAAGTTGGGTTGTTTTACCTCTGAGAGGCACTTTTTTGCACACAATGGGCTAAATGGCCAGGTCACAAGGACCCCGAAGGCTCAGAGAAGGTTGGGGGAGGGGACCCACTGGAACAGCTGTTGGGAGACAGATGGTAGCCTCCCGTCAAGGCCATCCAGCGTGTTCTTTAACGTGCACAGGGTATGTCTCTCCCGCACACGGGGCCACGGCTTAACGTCCCATCCGACGGACGGCGGCCTTTCCAAGCCCATCGGTGTCCCCTACTGACCGTGGGCAGGGCGGGGAAATTTTGCGGAGATGTATCTCAACGCTGACCCAGCTGGGACTCGAACCTGGGAACTACAGGTTACGAGCCTGGCGCGCTACCGACTGAGACACCCCCGCCTCGTCGGGACTCGAAACTGTAGATTACGAGCCTAGCGCATTACCGACTAGCCTAACCCCCACTATTAAATAATGAAGGCACACCTTCTAATATAATATTAGAGTTCACCAGAGTAACTTAAAATTAGAAATCTAAATCAAACCTCTAAAAAAAAACGTTATCACAGCATGGATAATACCATTTCTTATATCCGCATTTTTTTCAACAAATTCCGCATTCATCACACTTCTCCAAGGTGTTTAAATTCCTTACAAGTTGTTTTCCTTAAGCTACATCTAATAACAAAAATCAAAAAATTTCTAATTGACTTATTAAATCCTGCGATCTTCTATCCTCATTTAGTACTCCTAAGAGAGATCTTTAGAATTCAGATTCTATTGCATATAGGTTGACAAATATATTTATCCCAACCACTGAGTGAATGGAAGTGGGTATTGATATTTTTTGCATGATTAGGAACTAGCTTTTCTTTTAAAGTATTTTGTGTTATTCTTATAGAGGAGTTTAAAGGAAGCTTTGAAAAAAATGTTCAACGCCGTTGGCAGATTTCGTACTTTTTCCCAATGTATTTGGTTTTAACCGATTTCTGACCCAATCGGTAGCGTGCCAGGCTTGTAATCTGCAGTTTCCAGGTTCAAGTGAGATTGAGATTTATCCCTGCTAATCCCTACCCTGTTCTCTGTGAGAAAAGGGACAGCGATATGCTTGAAAAGACCGCCGTCCTTCGGATGGGACATTACGCCGTGTACAGGCGACCTACACCCTGTGCACATTAAGAGACAGATGGCCTTGATGGGAGGCTACCATCTGTCTACTACAAGCTGCTCTGTGGGTGCCCATTCACCTAACTTTCTCTCAGCCATTTAGCCCATTGTGTTGTGGGCAAAAAAAATTGTCGCTCAGAGATAAAACAACCCAACCCCTGCTGGGTTACTCTCTGGCCTTTGGGGTTTATGAAAGTCGCCCTCCCCTCCTCCTCTTACACAGACACACCTGGTGCACTTCTATAATAATAAATAAATAAATACCTCCTCAAGCAGCTGCTTGCCACAGAGGTCTGACAGGAGTCTGTCAGTTTATATGCCATAGTAGAAGGTCTGAGAGGTTGGCAGAACCTACAGCAGAAAAACGACACATACATCCATGCCTTACCCGGGGCTCGAACCCAGGTCCCTTAGATCAGTAGCCAAGCGCGCTAACCACTCGGCCATGGGACGGCACTTCTACAGAGCATGAAATAGAGCAAGGATACCTACTTGCATTTTTCGATTCGAGAGTAAATATTTTCCGTTTTTTTGTGTGTGTTTCGGGCTTTCGCAGGCGAGAAGTAAAGGCAAAAAGCATACCTATACCAGAGGCGAATATTAAAACAACATACATTTATCTATGAATAACACTCGGCCACGGGATGGCCTTTATTTTCTTTCATTTATATTTTTTTTCTTCTTTCGCTTGCTTCCAGTATTTAATTTGCATAAACAAACGCAAGTTTTATTTTGTTTCTTCACACATTATAAAATAAATAAAAATAAATAAATACCCCCTCAAGCAGCTGCTTGCCACAGAGGTCTGACAGGAGCCTGTCAGTTTATATGCCACGGTAGGAGATCTGAGAGGATTGGCAGGACCTCAGCAGAAAACAACACGAACATCCATGCCTTACCCGGGGCTCGAACCCAGGTCCCGTAGATCAGTAGCCAACCTTGTACAAGGACGAAAAATTTTCTTTTTCTGACCGACATTTTTGCATCCCTGAGTTATAGAATATTGGAAGCCAAACCGTCTACAACACTCTCAAACCACTGATGCTGCTGCATCAAGACCCATCATCTTACAGACGCAAACATTTTCTTCCTTTATTACTTTAAACTTCCTCTTATTTTATTTCAAACAAATTCACCGATGATTAGTTGTCCTTTGCTCTGTGTTCGGAAATGTCCACTACTTCCTGGGGAAATATCCCATGAAAAATGTTGAGTATTAAATTCGTTACTATTAAACAGATAAAACGACTTTTGGTGTTCGTTTTAGTAAGTGTTAAAAACAAAGAGAAATACAGTTGGGTTGTTTTACCTCTGAGCGGCACTTTTTTGCACACCATGGGCTAAATGGCCAGGTCACATGGACCCCGAAGGCTCGGAGAAGGTTGGGGGAGGAGACCCACTGGAACAGCTGTTGGGAGACAGATGGTAGCCTCCCGTCAAGGCCATCCAGCGTGTTCTTTAATGTTGGGTTGTTTTACCTCTGAGCGGCACTTTTTTGCACACCATGGGCTAAATGGCCAGGTCACATGGACCCCGAAGGCTCGGAGAAGGTTGGGGGAGGGGACCCACTGGAATAGCTGTTGGGAGACAGATGGTAGCCTCCCGTCAAGGCCATCCAGCGTGTTCTTTAATGTTGGGTTGTTTTACCTCTGAGCGGCACTTTTTTGCACACCATGGGCTAAATGGCCAGGTCACATGGACCCCGAAGGCTCGGAGAAGGTTGGGGGAGGGGACCCACTGGAACAGCTGTTGGGAGACAGATGGTAGCCTCCCGTCAAGGCCATCCAGCGTGTTCTTTAATGTTGGGTTGATTTACCTCTGAGCGGCACTTTTTTGCACACCATGGGCTAAATGGCCAGGTCACATGGACCCCGAAGGCTCGGAGAAGGTTGGGGGAGGGGACCCACTGGAACAGCTGTTGGGAGACAGATGGTAGCCTCCCGTCAAGGCCATCCAGCGTGTTCTTTAACGTTGGGTTGTTTTACCTCTGAGCGGCACTTTTTTGCACACCATGGGCTAAATGGCCAGGTCACATGGACCCCGAAGGCTCGGAGAAGGTTGGGGGAGGGGACCCACTGGAACAGCTGTTGGGAGACAGATGGTAACCTCCCGTCAGGCAAATCCAGCGAGTTCTTTAACGTGCACAGGGTATGGCTCTCCCGCACACGGTGCCACGGATTAACGTCCCATCCGACGACCGGCGGCCTTTCCAAGCCCATCGGTGTCCCCTACTGACCGTGGGCAAGGCGGGGAATTTTGCGGAGATAAATCTCAACGCTGACCCAGCTGGGACTCGAACCTGAGAAGTACAGATTACGAGCCTGGAGCGCTACCGACTGAACCACCCCCGCCCCAAGAGAAATACAGTGTAACCAATTTGCTTACCGACTTAAGGTATTGGTACAATTATTTGTCCACGTGTTTTTCGTCCCATTCGCTGCAGATCTTCAGTAGTGCTATTAAAAAACGTCCCTTCAGAAGCTATAGACACATGGTCTCCGATATCCACTCATTAAAAAGGTCGCAAATATGATTCACTAAAACATTACGGGCTTATTTCAGTTTGACATATGACTAAAGGTTTTGAATTTTCAATATCCATTCTCTGAAATGCAGAAGATTGTAATAGAACTAGAAGACAACGCCACAAACAAACTCATCTATTGAACAAAACACCACGACATTCATCCCTCACTGTTAATAATTTCAAGTAGCAATATCAAAACACTCCCTAATATTCATCCGTATTCTTTTTATCAAGAACTACAAAGACCTCTCCTTTCTATGCATAGCATGAATGACTTGGAACCAGCCTTCAACAGATGTGCTTCCAGAGTTTCAGAACCAATTAAAACAAGATTGAACCAACAATTTCAAAAAAAAATTGAATTGTCATTATTTCTCCGCTTCAGATTCTAATCCTCAGTAAACTCTGTTGCACAACGTATTACCTATTGTCTAATCTAATTTTTGTACTTCACACTTTTAACATAAAGAATACGAGTGCGATACGTCATCTAACTCTTCTATGTAATCAATTATACATAAATAAACTATTTTCCTTTATTGTGTTAACATAAATTCGTACAATACGAGTTAGGCACGTTTAGGTTAACATAATTAAACTCAGTTATAACGCTGATAAAATCGGAAAGATTTAACAAGCATTTAGTATTGCAAGAAAAACACGTGAGATAAAGCATCCTCTTCGCAGATCTTCTTAAAGGAGCAGACTTCCTTTCTTCTACCAAGGGATGCTGTGAAACTTCCTGATATGCTGACGAAGTTTGTCTGATCTTTTGCAGAAAGTATTGCAATACTGGCAACGGAACAGAGGCATCACTGAATGCTGGGAGCGACGATGCCGACTGAGATTGGAATTCTTGCTGAAATAGATGTCACACTCCTCGCAGTAGAAAGGGGTTACTAAAATAAAAAAAAAACTCCTTTAAGTTACACTTTTTGCATTTATGGTACTTTCTAACATCACCTACACATAATACACTTAGCAGACCAACACGACATAGTTATGTTAATAATCGCATTCTATTCCTATTAACACATATTTCTCCGTAACATTTTTAGAATTTGCTAAGTAAAAAAATTAACACACCTCAGTATCAAGAGGCAAACTCGTATTTACGTTTGGTTGATCACCAAACGTAAACATATCTTCATTGCTTTTGGATCAGATTGTCGTCTATTTCACGAGTTAGCAGAAGATTTGCAGGGAATAATGGTCGTTCACGTGTCTTGTGCAGTCAAAATAATGAGGTGATATCTTCACATCATTGGCTTTCATGGCAGATCTGTGAGGTGGTAAAGACTTCTAACTGTTCAATATTGCGTGATAGAAGCAGTGGGTATGGGAGATGCAAATACTGGGCTTCTCGGCAATGACATTTTATCTGATGAGAGTCAATTCTTGTCGAATTCTCGGAGGGTGAAAGTTCGTTCCAGCATAGGAATATCTGAAGCATCTGAAGGACTCAAAGCTTGGTGACATTTCTGTCGTGGTGTTGGGTGCAGTTTTGGGTTGGGTTGTGTTGTTTTACCTCTGAGCGGCACTTTTTTGCACACCATGGGCTAAATGGCCAGGTCACATGGACCCCGAAGGCTCGGAGAAGGTTGGGGGAGGGGACCCACTGGAACAGCTGTTGGGAGACAGATGGTAGCCTCCCGTCAAGGCCATACACCGTGTTCTTTAACGTGCACAGGGTATGTGCTCTCCCGCACACGGGGCCACGGCTTAACGTCCCATCCGACGGACGGCGGCCTTTCCAAGCCCATCGGTGTCCCCTACTGATCGTGGGCAGGGCGGGAATTTTGCGCAGATAAATCTCAACGCTGACCCAGCTGGGACTCGAACCTGGGAACTACAGATTACGAGCCTGGCGCGCAACCGACTGAGCCACCCCATGCAGTTTTGGAGAATGGAAGATTAATGTTACTGTTCTGTTGTGGAACTGTGTCCTGTAGATCATTATGTTACATAAGGGTCTGCTGACAATATTTGACAGCAGATGATTGTCTCCATAGAACGTTGTTTGCCTCCATACAATTGAGTTTACGGACGATGGCTTAAAGACACACTGATCTGTTCAACAGAGGTGGCATGAGAAGCCAAGGCCTCAGATGTCTTCTTTAGACAAATAAAGAAAACCCTGACATTAACCTTATCGGACATGTGTGGGCTATCTTTTTAAAGCGTTTTGTATTAACTTCCAGATAAATATTAATTAGGCAAATGTAAGGAAATTAACGATCCGCATCCTGGAGTGGAACTTGGAATCTCTGATCCAATTGCTCTCCCATTTGAGTTAATGCGAGGGCAATTCACACTTGCATAACAGAAGATCCTGAGTTAGAGTTCGGGGATGGATGGATCTTTCCACACTTGACTAATTACTAAAATATTATTATCATTGGAGTGAGATTCCTCCTTCCTCGTAGACAAGGGACGGGGGTGGCTCAGTCGGTAGCGCGCCAGGCTCGTAATCTGCAGTTCCCAGGTTCGAGTCCCAGCTGGGTCAACGTTGAGATTTATCTCCGCAAAATTCCCCGCCCTGCCCACAGTCAGTAGGGGACACCGATGGGCTTGGAAAGGCCGCCGTCCGTCGGATGGGACGTTAAGCCGTGGCTCTGTGTGTGGGAGAGCCATACCCTGTGCACGTTTAAGAACACGCTGGATGGCCTTGATGGGAGGCTACCATCTGTCTCCCAACAGCTGTTCCAGTGGGTCTCCTCCCCCAACCTTCACTGAACCTTTGGGGTCCATGTGACCTGGCCATTTAGCCCGTGGTGTGCAAAAAAACTGCCACTCAGAGGCAAAACAACCCAACCTTACAGACAAACTCACTTCCAAGGCTGTCCTGACAACAGGTTCTGCAAGATATGTACTGCAGTAACGTCGTATTGCACAGCTGATTCTCAAGTTAATTGTTGATGTTTTGTATCCCATTCCTTGCGATTCACAGCTCATCTGCATATTTTCGCATTACATAAGATAGAAAGATAAAGTCGACCAAGCTTATAATTAGAGACCGTGCTGTTGTCGATAAAAGCGGGTTTATCCTCATTGAAAAGCATTAGTCGAATGAAAAAATTAATGCTAACGCGGATAAAAAATGCAGGAACATTGCCAAATGTTACTGCATTATTGATGGCTGACATATATGGGGGAAAAACTATTTTGGATAATGACAAATATTTCATTGAAGATTAAATGATTCACTTTAAAGAGTAAAAATACATTAGGATAAAGTCACAAATTAAAAAAATATATATTTTATGTTAAAGAAAGAGTTTTTTTGGCGACAAAGCAAATATAATTACTCCAGTGTACGTAGAAAACTAGTGAACTAAATTGCCACGTCACAAGTATCCCGAAAGCTCAGGGAAGATAAGGGGAGGGAATCCACTGGACAGCTGTTGAGAAGCAGATGGTAGCATCCCGTCAAGGTCATGCAGCGTGTTCTTTAACGCGCACAGGATTAGGCTCTCTCCAGCACACGGGGCCACGGCGTAAAGTCCCAACCCAAGGACGGAGGCCTTATCCAAGCCCATCGGTCTCCCCTACTGACCGTGGTCAGGGCGGGGAATTTTGCAGAGATAAATCTCAACGTTGACCCAGCTGAGACTCGAACCTGGGAACTACAGATTACGAACCTGGCGCGCTACCGACTGAAAAATGGAATTGGAATGCGTTGTAATTAAAACTAGATATTATATACTATAAATTCGGGATCAATGTTCCGAAACTCGCGGCTAAAGTTATTGAGCCTAGGCCTGCCCGAGCCCAAACCATGCCGACAACTGTTAATCCCGATGGGCCGGATTTGGGGGGGGGGGGGGAAATTCCTCTGGTGCATCATAAGACATATATACAAAAAATTGCATGCAACTAATCATTTATTTTATTCTTATATTAGCAATTATAATCATTTCATTACAGAAATAAAGTGTCAATACTATTTGGAACGAAAAGTATTATAAATATTTGGGTTGGGTTGTTTTACCTCTGAGCGGCACTTTTTTGCACACCATGGGCTAAATGGCCATGTCACAAGGACCCCGAAGGCTCAGAGAAGGTTGGGGGAGGGGACCCACTGGAACAGCTGTTGGGAGACAGATGGTAGCCTCCCGTCAAGGCCATCCAGCGTGGTCTTTAACGTGCACAGGGTATGGCTCTCCCGCACAAGGAGCCACGGCTTAACGTCCCATCCGACGGACGGCGGCCTTTACAAGTCCATCGGTGTCCCCTACTGACCGTGGGCAGGGCGGGGAATTTTGCGGAGATAAGAATATTTGATAATGTAAGGTAAATGTCACAAGGGACAACTCACCGGTATATATTCAGAAACAAGTGAACGAAGTATGTTTACTTTTTATTGGGACACACATTTCGTCGAACCAAACGTTAGGTCGGAGGAAGAGCTCTGACAATGGGGAGAAAGTAAATCATATTTCTTGCACTTTGACCTTATTAAATCTTCCAACAAATACAGCTGTAAACATCGATAAGGTCGAATACAGAACAATAGAAAACCCCGATTAATGAGATTTCATTGGTTACACAGGACCAACTTAAAATAATGAATATTTTGAGCTTTTAAGTATTCGGTTTAGTTATAGCGGAAACACTTGAAACGGGGAAGAGGAAATTATCGGAGATTTTCGAGTTATTGCGTTTCACTGAAATAATAAAAAATAAAGTTTTAGTTTCCAAAATTTTAGGATACCACTTACGACAGAGAGAAAACTGATTCACTTCTGAAACATATCAGGTTTATTTCAGTTGTTGTACAAATCCTAAATTTAGAAGATGTTGGCATTATATAACAATGTTGGAAAATATTCAGAAAAGCATTTTCTTTCAAATATACTTCATAATTGCGTAACAAAGAACGTTAATAACAAATATCCATATTGAAAAAGAAATACAAACATTTCAATAACAAAACGTAGCTTAGCAACAATCTAGAGTAGAACAACAGCAGCCATTCTTTTTAACATAGTTTTTATCTCTGAAAACTGACTTGTTCTCATAATCTCACACAAGCATCTTAAATATTGCTCTGGGACAGAGATGGCAGAAACTGGTATGAATCTTCCTTATTAAACTAAGAGTTAAACATTTCAATCGTATACTATCTTATCGAAAGTGTTAGAACACTGCCACGTTATTGGAATAGAAATAGGGGACATCAATGGGCTTGGAAAGTCCGCTGTCCATCGAATGGAATATTAAGCTCTGGCCCTGTGTGCGGGAAAGCCATGCCTGTGCACGTTAAAGAACACCCTGGATGGCCTCCCATCAAGGCCTCTTAATAGCTGTCCAGTGGGTCCCCTCCCTCAACCTTCTCTGAGCGCTCGGGGTCATTGTGACCTAGCCATTTGGCCCGTTGTGTGCAAAAAATTGCCGCTCAGAGGTACAGCAATCCAACAAACTCCCCAACACCCCAACAACTCAAGGTTTCAGAGAAGGTTGGTGAAAGGGGATCCACTGAACAGCTGTTAGGAGACGGATAGTAGCCTACCTTCGAGACCCTATAGCATGTTCTTTAACGTGTACAGAGTATGGCTCTCCCGTACACGGGGCCAGATTTAACGTCCTATCCGACGGACGGCGGCCTTTCCAAGCTCATCGGTGTTACCTACTGACCGAAGGAAGAACGAGTAGTATGGCGGAGATAAATCTCAACGCTGGCCCAAGTGGAACTCGAACCTGGGAGCTGCAGATTACAAGCCTGGCGCTCTACCAACTGAGCACCCCCCACCCCCACCACCATCACCAACCCCAAAAAATGTCGCTGAAAACAAATTGGAGATCTCCTTGACGTCCCAGCAAATATCGATTTTTTTTTAACAATTGTAACATATTTTAACAGCAATTGACTTTGGAATATGTAACAGTAAATGCTGTTATTCTCCTTCTAAAATATTTTCTTAAATATTAACAGAATCATTATTTAAATAAAAATAAATACCCCCTCAAGCAGCTGCTTGCCACAGAGGTCTGAAGGAGCCTGTCAGTTTTATGCCAGAGTAGAAGGTCTGAGAGGATGGCAGGACCTCAGCAGAAAAACAACATGAACATCCATGCCTTACCCAGGGCTTGAACCCAGGTCCCGTAGATCAGTAGCCAGTAAACGATTTTTTATAACTTTGTTATTTGTATTTTAAGTTTAGAAGCATTTTTTTTATGAATAGCAACTTCTCTGAGTCTTTTATGCTCTTTTAATTTGTCCTTTAATCCACTACTTGCATAAAATACGCTTCAGAAGTGATACAATACAAGCCTATCTCTGAACAGGTTGTCCAACAGATGGTATGGTCCACATACCTTTAGGTGATGACACTGCACAGAGGTTAACCTCTCCTGTCTCTGACTGATGATACTGAAGAGGGTGGGGATGGCTCTCTATCTCCTCAGCGGTGACACTACAAAAAGGATATTGCTCCCATACGCCTTGATGGCATGGTTGCTTTATTTCTGAGAAGAACGTTTTTGCACACTATGGACTAGACGGTCAGGTCACAAGGATCTCAAGGGATCAGAAAAAGTTGGAGAAGAGAATCCATTGGACAACTGTTAGGAAACAGACAGCAATCTCTGTCAAGGCCATCCATAGTGTTCTTTAATCTGCACAATAGAGAGTTGCGGATTCGCGACGCGTCAGCGATAATTTTTTTCAGATGTTTTTAATGGTAGTCTGTGTATTTACTATGGATTGATATTCTAATTGTTTTGACTTCGAATCTGAATTTGTGGAATTTGCGCCTCCTATTAAATTGGGCTCGAAAATGAATTGGTCTCTGTTAATGAACTGATTTAGTGATACGAAAAAATATGAGAATCATAATATAAGCATGATTTAAACTTGCTTTCACCATTATACAGGGTGTCTCAAAAATATAGGTACAAACTTTTAGGGGAGGTAGATAACATCTAAAGGAATGAGAATTGCATAGGAACCCATAACCGGAAACGTCATGGGAAAGTGGTAGCAGAGGTACAAGATCTGAAAGGACACAAGATAGTGATTAATGGGAAAACATTTATTGGATATAATTATTACAAATGGAGTACTAGATGATACATTTCATAATGTTACAGCAGATGCTCGAAGTTTCCACCATGAGACGCGATGCATGCGTGACACCGACGGAGCATTGATTGCCGGACACGGTCTAACACACCTGGAGTTTCTTTGATAGTAGCAGCAGCACAGACGAGCCTTGCCACGAGATCCATGTCAGACTGCACAGGCGATTCATATACGGTAGCTTTGAGCCCCCCCCCCCCCCACACACACACAAAGAAATCAACGCTCGTTAAATCGGGTGAGCGTGGGGGCCAGGCAACTGGTCCAGCACGCCCAATCCATCGTTGTCCAAAAGACATGTTCAAATGCGCACGAACTCATCTTCCATAATGGGGAGGCGCCCCATCATGTTGAAACCACATGTTGCGTCTCACATTTGCTGGAACATGGGCAAGTAAGCCTGGTAGAACCTGTTCCAGAAAGATCAGATACTTCGCGGAGGTCATGCGGGATGGTAAAAGGTATGGCCCGACTAAGCAGTCGCCGACCAAACCTGCCCACACATTTACTGCGAAACGATGTTGTGCCGCATGGGTGCGCACACCGTGGGGGTTCTCGTGAGCCCACAAATGCGCATTGTGCTGACTGAATACGCCATCCCGAGTGAAACTGGCCTCATCAGTAAACAAAACATAAGTTGGGAAATTCAAATCTTGGGCACTTTCTTGGAGATCCCACTGCGCAAAACGCACACTTGCAGGATGATCTGCGGGGAGAAGTAACTGAACCCTTTGGAGACGAAAGGGATGTAAGAACTCGTCGTGTCAAAACACGCTGTGCTGTACAACGAGACACTCCTAAGGCAGAGGCAACGGCACGTGTGCTGGTACTAGGATTAGTCTCCACGGCATCCAACACATTTTCTTCCATGGTGGGAGTACGCGTCGATCGTGGACTGCCCTCGCTTCTGCTACCTCTTAATGACCCATAATCGCACAAATTTTGATGCGCACGCGCAAACAAACGGTGGCCCGGTACATGTCTGTGTGGGAAGCGTTCTTGATACATTCGTTGAGCGGCTCGTCCGTTGCCCTCAGCTATTCCATACACAACGTGCATGTCTGCCAGCTCCCTGTTCGAATACCTTTGCATGCTCTTCTTCAGCCGACTACCGCTCGAGTGAGGAAATCCGAGATTTCCCCTCTAAGCGCACTGATGAACAGCGCCGCCTATTGACTTACGGTGACCTTTCCGGTTATGGGTTCCTATGCAATTCTCATTCCTTTAGATGTCATCTACCTCCCCTAAAAGTTTGTACCTATATTTTTGAGACACCCTGTACAGTACTACAAACGGGCCCGGATCTAAAAAAACCTAAAGGGACGCAAATGAACCGGAAAAATTTATAGAGGGGAGGGGGGCGTCAAGACACAATATTTGCGTTGCAGAATAACATTTTCACCTCCATTTCAGGTCTTTAAAAATTTCTTGAAAAATGCATGAAATATGCAGAGATTTAATAATTGTTTGCCTTCATTATCCTTAATAGCATTCTAAAAGGGAACTTTTAAATTTTCCTTCCCAGATCCGGCCCTTACTACAAATATTATATTTTGATTTTTAACTCTTATATGTTGTCATGTTTATTTTGTAGTTGAATGGAAATTTTTCAGTAGTTAAACTGGTCAGATCATATGGTATAACACACAATAACAAGGAAGAAAGTGAAAGGTTATGCAGACATGTTTCGTTTACAGGCAGAAGCGTATTTTAAAAATATGTTTGGAGGTGAGGGATTTGATTTTTTCAAAAGATTAAAAAACGTCAGTAAGCAATATCTAAATATTTTTTAAAAAAAAGCAACTAGCAAGTAAATAAAAATCAGTCTGGGTTCGAGCCCCGGGTAAGGCATGGATGTGAGTGTCGTTTTTCTGCTGAGGTCCTGCCATCCTCTCAGATCTTCTACTGTGGCATATAAACTGACAGGCTCCTGTCAGACCTCTGTGGCAAGCAGCTGCTTGAGGGGGTATTTTTTTTAGTACGTTTTGCATAAATGCTTGATTGTTGCTAAATGTTTCAGAAACTTATAAATGCAAAATAATTTTTGAAACGTATATATTTGGGGTGAATTCAAACATCCCTCCCCCCAAACATTCCACTTTAAATACACCACTGTTTATAAGTGGAAAAAACAAAATGTTGAAAAACAGCTTCGTTGATATACTCCAGGAATATAATTAACTTTATACACTTTGCAACATTTAAGTAGTTTCATTATGGTTTACCAATATTTTAACATATCTTGGTATAAATTCAGAATTCGTTTTCCGATAAAACTGCTTAATGTGGAAATTAGTATTGCTTGACATCCGTTTCAAATTATTCGCATTCTTAAACAGCGAATTTTGCATACGAAACAGAATAACAATCAGTAATTTTACGAAAATAAAATAATAGTAAAGATTTTTTAGAACACAAATACATAAACAACATTTCATTTAAATATTGCACAGCGTAAGGTCGACACAAGAACGTGTGTACAAAAAATTTGTGGGAATTTTGGTTTGGGTTGTTTTACCACTGAGCGGCACTTTTTTGCACACCATGGGCTAAATAGCCAGGTCACATGGACCCCGAAGGCTCAGAGAAGGTTGGGGGAGGGGACCCACTGGAACAGCTGTTGGGAGACAGATGGTAGCCTCCCGTCAAGGCCATCCAGCGTGTTCTTTAACGTGCACAGGGTATGGGCTCTCCCGCACACGGAGCCACGGCTTAACGTCCCATCCGACGGACGGCGGCCTTTCCAAGCCCATCGGTGTCCCCTACTGACCGTGGACAGGGCGGGGAATTATGCGGAGATAAATCTCAACGCTGGCCCAGCTGGGACTCGAACCTGGGAACTACAGATTACGAGCCTGGCGCGCTACCGACTGAGCCCCGGGAATTTTGGGAATCTGAGGAAAGTGATCAGATTGAACCAGAACGTCCTTTTCATTGTATCTTTTCCTTAAAACTCACTTTTTTTGTCTGTTTATCATTAATTTAGTGGGGTTTTTTTAGCTTTAAATGAAAGAAAAACGAGTTGATTATTTCCACTTTGTGGCTTTTTTTTTTTACGAAAGAAACGAAAAATTCCTTCCTTTGGGTAAGCAATACAATATTACTCTCCGCATTTTAAATTTTTTAAAATTTTTGACTGAAGTTTTGCCAATAAAGGTAGTTTTAAAGTGGGAAAAGTACAAAACTCCTAAGTTATATGTTTAAAGTCTATTTATTCTACCTCCCGACTAAGGGTTGAGAAAATTCAACTCTTTGAAAACGGGCATTTCAAATTCGACAAAGGCTATTGGACTTCGCACTTTAAAAACTAATCTTCAAAATATGGGATATATTTTTACGAGAGCAAAAGTTCATCTCTGAGTGCACTATTTTTTACATGCAATATAGCTAAAGTACTGGACCTCCCCCCCCCCAAGAGCTCAGAGTTGGATGCGGAAAGGCGATCCAATGGACAACTGTTAGACGGCACATCGAAGCCTCCCATCAAGCTTGTTCTTTAACGTGCACAAGGAGCCAAGCCACAGCTTAACGTCACATTCTACACACTGTGGGTGTTCCCTTTCTTTCGAGGAGGACGGAGCGGGTATTTTTAGCATGAACAAATCTTAACGCAAATAAGGGAATCTCAGGTTACGCGCCTGGCGCACTATTGATTGAGCCAACTTCCATCTCTTCTTCAAGAGCGTTACGTATTTTATACATTGCAACGTCGAAAGTGAGGATGGAGTTTGAATCGTTGCTTTCCCCCCCCCCACTCTGAATCTATACAAATAAAATGACGCAATTCCGGATTAATCAGCTTGAAATGCCACCCAGTTAAGAAGCTTAAAACTAATAAGAACATCACAGGTTAAAAGCACTTAGTGTAGCACTTAAAAGGAGTCCTCGTTCTCCCACAAGGAGTCCATCTTTTCCGCTTCTTTTTCAGCAGATGATGTTGTGAACCTTCCTGATGTGGTAACGAAGCTTGTCGGCCCTCCTGCAGAGCGTATTGCAATACTGACATCGGAACCACGGACCGGCGGAATGCTGATAGCGACGATGCCGGCTGAGGTTGGAGCTGTTGCAGAAAGAGATGTCGCATACCGGACAGTAGAATCGGGATCCTAAAACATGAAGAAGAACTCTGTTAATCATTCCTTACGAGTCCCGATACATTAGAAACACTAGCGATGATCTAGAACGCAATCTGTATCAGACAAACGTTTCTCATCTACTTTAACGAGAATCAGTCTGCAGAAAACAAAAGAACAAACACAAATATTCCATTTCTGACATGTTTATTGCCTAAGTTAATACTCTAATTGAACTTACCAGAAAATAGCTTAGACTTTTGTAATGAAAAAGAATTACTTTCTTGTCTCTTATATTGTACCAGCAGAACTGTCGGGTGTCGTTCGGGTCTCGACGTTATTGACTGAGAGTTGCAAGCGTATTCGTAACGGCAAGTGCGGACACTCGTCCGGCGGTGTCAGGCGATGTCCACTTCCCCGGCGGTGTCAGGGAGTTTTCGGTTCCCCGTAATTCAGAAAGTACTGGAATGATCGGTCCCGAATTTGGTGTGGTGGTACCATTTAATTTTGTAAATTTATAGTTTGGAGATCGGGTTTCCAACTGCGGTGGGTCGGGTTTGAATTCGCAAGTGTCCAAAATCTCTGGGTGCCCCCCTGCAGTCGTCTTCCTTATAGAGAGTCGAAAGTTATGGAGAAGTATGTTGTCGATCCGCCAATTTATCGATGGACAGACGCTTCGCGACCAGCTTTTGGGTGTGGGCCTAATTTTGTGGGGTCGAAACACTGACAATGCAATAAGTCACGGCGTGATGAAGCTGTAGACGAAATTATTGTGGTTCTAGATCTGACTGTCTAGGAGGAGATGTAGAACAAGCAGACAGACTCTCCATGTTATTTATATACAAGTTAATATATAAATGAACTTATATTTATAATGAATATTATAAATGAACTTATATAAGTGAACTTATTTTATGAAATCAATGGTATCTAGACGCATTTATGAAAAATAAATACTGTGACATTTTTTTATTAAAATCTTTGTTGTTCTCTGAATAATTTCTCACTTAAAACGGATGAAATTGTTCAATGTGGTATTTCTTCTTTTCTTCTTCGGAAAAAAAAGTGATAAGAAATTCTGAAGAGTTAAAAAAAATAATTTCCTGTTGAGGAAAAAATGTTTCAATCGATGACGAAGCTCTATCTGTTGACAAAATTTCTCCTGAGGAATGAAAACTTTAATAACAGCTACTAAAAAAATTAATAACTTTATTTCAAAAGCATTCGAATTTATTTCATACACTAGAAACAATCACCTAATTTTAAAGTGCATAGTTGAAATGATAATGGGTTCTTGTCTTCAACAACATACAGAGAACTTGAAAAATGTCGTAAAGGCTTACTAACTGAAAAAAGTTCCGGAATAAAATATCTATGTATGAAAAATTTTGCTATCTCATATCTATACTTAACTGCATATTTCTAAAACCAAACAAGCTCAGAATCGGAGTTTTATAATCCAGACTTATCCAGACTCTGTTACCTCGTACCAGGGATGGAGGTTGGCTCAGTCGGTAGCGCGTCATGCTCGTAATCAGCAGTTCACAAATTCGAGTCCCGCCAGTGTTGGAATTTATCACCGCTAAACCCCTACACGGCCTTCGGTCACAAAGGGGACACTGATGGGCTTGGAAAGACCGCCGTCCTTCGGAGCGGAGGTAAAGTCGTGGTTAAGTGTGCTGAAAAAGAACATGCTGGATGAACGTCCCCAAACCTTCTCTGAGCCCTCGAGGACTTTGTGAGCTGGCCATTTAAATTTTTCTCTCATGTGTACATATATTTTTACGTTGAAACACTGAATAAGCACAATTACCAGACACGTTAACATGAATAAATTTTACTCACGTTTTTAAATTAAAGAAACATTTAATGTCGAACTCGTTTAAACGTAATCAGATAATATAAGAATTCTAATTATATATATTATATATAATATTCTAATTATATAATCAGATAATATAAGAATTCTAATTCTGTTATCAGTAACCTCTTTGTGTCCACCTCATTTTTGGGTGTTCTTACTCTTCCTGCTCTCAATTTTTTATGTCCTTTTTTTTCTTCTTGTCTAATAGGAGAATCCACCGGAGAGAATGTGTTTCATCAATTTCTCATTTATCCGTATACATAATCAATTGCTCAGCTGCATCTAATTGATGTTTCGTGGAAGGTGTAACATTTATATTAGTGTTTTCAAATATGAGTTGACATTTGCCCTTTGTGTTTTTTTTTTATGACGCTGTGTTTTGTTTGCCGTATTCGATATTTAATATATGTTCTTTTCATTGGTACTGTTTTTTTTCTGAGCCGCACTTTTTTTTTGCACACCATGGGCTAAATGGCCAGGTCACAAGGACCCCGAAGGCTCAGAGAAAGTTGGGGGAGGAGACCCACTGGAACAGCTGTTGGGAGACAGATGGTAGCCTCCCGTCAAGGCCATCCAGTGTGTTCTTTAACGTGCACAGGATATGACTCTCCCGCACACGGGGCCATGGCTTAACGTCCCATCCGACGGACGGTGGCCTTTCCAAGCCCATCGGTGTCCCCTACTCACCGTGGGCAAGGCGGGGAATTTTGCGGATAAATCTCAACGCTGACCCAGCTGGGACTCGAACCTGGGAACTACAGATTACGAGCCTGGCGCACTACCGACTGAGCCACCCCCGCCCTCTTTTTATTCGAACTACCTTCATTTTGGTTTTTCCTACGTGTGGCAATGTATTTCGCGTGTCTTTTCAATTACCAGTTTTCATTTTTACTTTCCCCTCCCCTTCGATTTAAATTTTAAAAAATATATTCCCAATGGTCTAGTACAATAATAAAATAGATAATCAATATATTGAATCTGGCTCGTTTCTTCCAATTTTTTGACCAAACATTTTTAGGTGCATAATGGTTTTGCCAATTCGTAGTTCTCGATAAAAACATATATTTTTGTTTCCAAGTCAAGACAGTTTCTTGATTCTTTAAAAATACGGTTTTTTCCCATTTTTAAGTAGAGATCTTTCCTGTGGTTCTTGAAAAATATCGTTTTTTTTCCCTAATAGACCTTTACTAAATTTGGGTTGGACGGGCCTGCTCTAGCGAATTCTCGTGGTCTGGAATAGAACGACTCAAGTGTTCCAAGACGAAAAACATCAGGGTGAAATCTAGGGGAGGGGAGGGGGGGCATGCCCCTCCCACTTTCAGAATGCTATTAAGAGTAAAAGAGAGAAAAAACTTATTCATATTTCGTGCATTTTTCAAGAAATTTCTTTAAAAAGAACCTGTGAAAAGGAGGAAAAATGTTATATTGCATTCGAAATTCAGTCTCTTAGCTCCCTTATTTAACCTTTTTTGCGGCTCAGTTGTGTTTTTTGCCCCCCCCCCCCATTTGTTTTTTTTACCAGATCCGGGCCTGTGTACTATTATTTCGAAACAAAATTCAAGGAAAGCAGTAGAAAAATTTGCTTACCTTGGAATAAATCATCCAAAATCGATCCACAAATTTATCATTGGGAAGTTTCTTGGTAAACCAATAAACAGAGAATCGTCGTTTATCTTCCGATAAAGAACCACAAAAATCATCATCTTTGCATTCTATTGTTCTTTCGGAACCATTTTCTTTTAAAAAAACACCTTACTTTACTAGTAATATTGGGGTGGGGGTGGCTCAGTCGGTAGCGCGCCAGGCTCGTAATCTGTAGTTCCCAGGTTCGAGTCCCAGCTGGGTCAGCGTTGAAATTTATCTCCGAAAAAATTCCCCGCCCTGCCCACGGTCAGTAGGGGACACCGATGGGCTTGGACAGGCCGCCGTCCGTCGGATGGGACGTTAAGCCATGGCCCCGTGTGCGGGAGAGCCATACCCTGTGCACGTTAAAGAACACGCTGGATGGCCTTGACGGGAGGCTACCATCTGTCTCCCAACAGCTGTTCCAGTGAGTCCCTTCCCCCAACCTTCTCTGAGCCTTCGGGGTCCATGTAACCTGGCCATTTAGCCCATGGTGTGCAAAAAAGTGCCGCTCAGAGGTAAAACAACCCAACATTAAAGAACACGCTGGATGGCCTTGACGGGGAGGCTACCATCTGTCTCCCAACAGCTGTTCCAGTGAGTCCCCTCCCCCAACCTTCTCTGAGCCTTCGGGGTCCATGTGACCTGGCCATTTAGCCCATTGTGTGCAAAAAAAGTGCCGCTCAGAGGTAAAACAACCCAATCCAACCTCACAAATCTTAGATATGCGGGGCAGGGTTCTGTCCTACGCTACTCACACCTGTGCAATGTTGGAATGAAGAAAAACAGAACGGAGTGCCAATTAATCAGGACCAATAGGGTCGATCTCGTCAACATCTGTTATGCATTAATGTATTATTATTTGTGAAATTAATCAGTTCCAAACGGTTTTGCGAAATACTGTATATCAATGATTAAAATAAAACGAAAAATGAATCATAAAAATATTTATAAAGATTCACGATACAATTTGAAGATTATGAATCTAATTCTCAAACAGCACATAAAAGTTGCGAATACTGCAACACTGCACATTATACTGTTACGACAGATGAACGCGCTGCAGTGACTTAATGAGAAAACGTGACATGAACGCTCGCATTTGCTTGTGCGTGAGAATTATACAACACACGAATTTGAATGTAAAACCGACCTGAAAAAGATAATGATAGAATTTACCATGTTAAAAGTTGTGGAGATCAAAAAGGAGGTTTAGATAGTCTGAGTGAGTGCACGATAAGTGAAAACAAGAAATATCTTTATATGGTGTGTGCGCGGGTGATCGTTTTGTTTTGCTAGTGTGATAAATCTCGTGACCTAATCAAAGACGAAGGATTGTTTACATCTGAAGTGAAGGGATTCAAGAGATTTTTTGTAATAATTTGCATTGTACTTTGTATTGTAGATATACTTATTCTACTCATGCTCAGTGTCATCCATTTAAAATTTGTAACAATACCTTTATGACCTCGGACGCACGTGATATTATCATCATTAGCATCTACTAAGCTAAGAGTTGGGTTTTTTACCTCTGAGCGGCACTTTTTTGCACACCATGGGCTAAATGGCCAGATCACAAGGACTCCGAAGGCTCAGAGAAGGTTGGGGGAGGGACCCACTGCAACAGCTGTTGGGAGACAGATGGTAGCCTCCCGTCAAGGCCATCCAGTGTGTTCTTTAACGTGCACAGGATATGACTCTCCCGCACACGGGACCACGGCTTAACGTCCCATCCGACGGACGGCGGCCTTTCCAAGCCCATCGGTGTCCCCTACAGACCGTGGGCAGGGCGGGGAATTTTTTCGGAGATAAATCTCAACGCTGACCCAGCTGGGACTCGAACCTGGGAACTACAGATTACGAGCCTGGCGCGCTACCGATTGAGCCACCCCCGCCCCACTAAGCTAAGGGAATATTATGCGGTGACCTCTTCTTAAACGCATTACATTATCCAATAGGAAGAAAGACAAATTTCTACGTTTATTTGCAAATGAACAATAATGATGCTATTTAAATTTCATTAACAGGGCAGCATATATAATATATTAAAAGAATAGCACTAGCCGCAACTTATTAAGTTTAAAAAGTGGTAATTCTAAACCCCATCGTAGCGCCAGGGTGCAGCGATTGTTCATCCCAAGTTTTAGCATTGCTGAAAAATGTAGAAGTTTTTGGAACTATAGATAATAAAAAACCATTTTATTAGATCCTTATTTTGAAGAAAAAACACTGATCAAAGTCTAAAGCAAGAAACTTCAGTGCTCATGCTTTAACACGAAAATATGGTTTTATTCTTCCCTAATCGATATGACCCTGAGAAACACTTGGCAAATTCTAGTCCAATGTTTCGTGAAATAGCTAATTTTGAATAGACGCTAGATTAGGACTTTTAATTGGTTATTTTATTTATTTTATATTATACTTTCTGGGCTGTTTAGTTGGGTTGTTGGGTTGCTTTACCTATGAGCGGCACTTTTTTGCACACCATGGGCTAAATGGCCAGGTCACATGGACCCCGAAGGCTCAGAGAAGGTTGGGGAAGGGGACCCACTGGAACGGCTGTTGGGAGTCAGATGGTAGCCTCCCGTCAAGGCCATCCAGCGTGTTCTTTAACGTGCACAGGGTATGGCTCTCCCGCACACGGGGCCACGGCTTAACGTCCCATCCGATGGACGGCGGTCTTTCCTAGCCCATCGGTGTTCCCTACTGACCGTGGGCAAGGCGGGGAATTTTGCGGAGATAAATCTCAACGCTGACCCAGCTGGGACTCGAACCTGGGAACTACAGATTACGAGCCTGGCACGCTGCCGACTGAGCCACCCCCGCCCCTGGGGGGGGGGGGTGAAAATACTTCTGCCCCAAAGCATTGTAGGATAAAATCAGGACTTCACTCATATCAATAGTCACATTCAAAACTTGATTACGTCTTATATAAACTGTTTATGAACAAAATACGCGATAAATGTCATTCAGATCTTTATCTATATATCGATTTTTAAACAAAATTCTTTCAGTATTAAAAGTGTTGTGGAAGCTGAAATGTTTAACAGCCAACGTTCTACAAAAATCCTACAAGATTCTGTAATGATTATTTCAAATTTCGTCAAACTCTTAAAAATGCGTTAATACGTTTCGATAAGGTTTGATTGTTATTGCGTTCCCGAGACTCGAATCCAGGTTCCTTTGATCAGTAGCCAAGCGCGCTAACCACTCGGCCACAAACTGCTATAGCGCTGTTTTTTTTTTTGATGAAAAGTAATTTATTTCATTTGTTTTTTCCAGTGGTTGGTGTGCTTGGCTACTGATCAAAAGGACCTGGATTTTGAGCCCCGGGTAAGGCATGGATGTTTGTGTTGTTTTTCTGCTGAGGTCCTGCCATCCTCACAGACCTTCTACTGTGGCTTATAAAGTGACAGGCTCCTGTCAGACCTCTGTGGCAAGCAGCTGCTTGAGGAGGTATTTGTATTCTTTTATATGAGTTTACCATCATCAGAACAGTTAATGAGATAATCAGAACAGTTAATGTTATTTGAAACAAAATGCACCATACCACCTAAACACGACACAAATTTAATGTACGACACAAATAAATTTTTGTGAGGATAATACAAGACGCAATTGAAAATTTGAGTGAGAACGATCCTGATTTCGAAAGATTTCCTTGTGTAAAGCGAGGCGTATTAAATGCTTTATCATTTTACACTGAATTGCTAAAAGAGAAAGAGAAAAGCTTGAGCTTCGATCTTTAGATAATTTTCTAGAGATCCCCTGTCAGTAACTTGTCAGATATTCTTTAAAATTTTTAAATTTCGTTAAATTTCCTTAGATTTGAATTTTATCTTGACTACAAATATAAAAGTGAACTTAATAAAGAATTTTTTTTTTATTTTTAAATAAAGAAATATATGTAATATACCAATTTAGCAGCCTTTTCTTTTCAGACTGTGTTTAAAAATTAGCAAATCATATACATATGTAAGGAAAAATTTTCCTTCGGAATACTATATAAGTGTACAGTCGCTCAAAAAAGTATCCGAACACTAGGGTTGATTACAGAATTCAGAAAAAATATCTGGCAACGATTTTTGTTTTAAGAAATTAGTGATCTGGCAAATCGTTGCCAGATATTTTTCTGAATTCTGTAATCAACCATGGTGTTCGGATACTTTTTTGAGCGACTGTAGGTGGTCATATTATTTTGATACTAGATCGTGTGGGCTCACTCACGGAAATATTGAGCGTGTGCAGTTACCCTTCACAGCAAACTGGAGCGTGTGCAGTAACTGCACACGCTCCAGTTTGCTGTGAACGGTAACTGGAGCGTGTACAGTTGCAGTACACGCTCCAGATATTTTTCCTGAATTCTGCAATCACGTGACACGAAGGTTGCCAGATCACTAATTTCTAAAAAAATCGTTGCCAGATATTTTTTCTGAATTCTGTAATCAACTACAGTGTTCGGATACTTTTTTGAGCGACTGTACCTGATGCCTCGTTTAAGGCTCTGATTTCAGGAATGTATTCTGAGCGTTAAACGAGGTACTCCTCTCCTCTTCTATTCCATCGCTACTCTTCATAATCAATTGGATTCGTATCAACAAAATCGCGGGAAACGACACGAAATGTACATTTCAAGTTCGTTTCCATTTCGTGTGGTCATAAACAGAGCCGGGGCAAATGGCGGGAGAAACAATATATTTGTAACAGACAAACAAATTAGAATATTATAATAGACACTAATATAATACAACAGATACTAAATTTATTTGTGATTAAAAAATAGTCTCGGAGAGGGGCGCCAAAATTTCGTTCCATTACCTTTACTGGGCATTGCATTGTTGGATGGGTTGGGATGGCAGCACAGAGAAGCTTAGATTGGATTGTTTTATCTCTGAGCGGCACTTTTTTGCACACCATGGGCTAAATGGCCAGGTCACATGGACCCCGAAGGCTCAGAGAAGGTTGGGGGAGGGGATCCACTGGAACACCTGTTGGGAGACAGATGGTAGCTTCCCGTCAAGGCCATCCAGCGTGTTCTTTAACGTGCACAGGGTATGGCTCTCCCGCACACGGGGCCACGGCTTAACGTCCCATCCGACGGACGGCGGCCTTTCCAAGCCAATCGGTGTCCCCTACTGACCGTGGGCAGGGCGGGGAAATTTTGCGGAGATAAATCTCAACGCTGACCCAGCTGGGACTCGAACCTGGGAACTACAGATTACGAGCCTGGCGCGCTACCGACTGAGCCACCCCCGCCCCAGCACAGAGAAGCAATGTAAAGCTTTCACCCTTATCTTTAGTATTGTAGGTGAACAATTTCCCGCAAACTTCTTAAATGGTTATCGGGGAACGAAATCTGTCCTAGGTCAGATGTGAACAAAGCTCACTTTTAAACTGCAAACAACTGGTTGGTAGGGCAGGGGTGGCTCAGTCGGTAGTCGCGCCAGGCTCGTAATCTGTAGTTCCCAGGTTCGAGTCCCAGCTGGGTCAGCGTTGAGATTTATCTCCGCAAAATTCCCCGCCCTGCCTACGGTCAGTAGGGGATACCGATGGGCTTGGAAAGGCCGCCGTCCGTCGTATGGCTCCCCCGTGTGCGGAAGAACCATATCCTGTGCACGTTAAAGAACATGCTGGATGGCATTGACGGGAGGCTACCATCTGTCTCCCAACAGCTGTTCCAGTGGGTCCCCTCCCCCAACCTTCTCTGAGCCCTCGGGGTCCATGTGACCTGGCCATTTAGCCCATGGTGTGGAAAAAAAGTGCCGCTCAGAGGTAAAACAACCCAACCCAACTGGTCGGCCACACCCGGCCCATTGTACGCAGCTTAACGATATTGGCGACATAACTTAAGGATAATTCTGAACGAAATATGGCCTTATCTTTTATGTAGAGTCTCTATGTTTCATACATTTGTGTATTTTCCGAAAAAGGTAAAAAATTTCTCGCGATATATGATATTTAAGACAAAATTCGGGAAGTGCGATGTTATCGGAAATCGTTGAAAATATGCAAAAATCCCAGTATCCGAAGTTTAAACATTAGAGACGTTTGAGCTCCTCGTACACCCTAATAAACGCTCGACAATTATTTGTTGTTTACTTTGTACACAATTGTGAAAAGAGTTCTGGGAAGCAAATAATTCAATTCCATACATTTGATTTGTTTCAGTTTCTTAAATACATACAAGAAGGCATTCAGAAAATTACCTTTCATAGCGTAGATGCATCTTTTCAAATACACCAAAAATACATTAAATATATTTATGACATTTCAGCAATAATTCTAACATTAGGTTTACTAATACTTTTCTTCAGTGATTTTCTTACCCTAGTTATGATAGTCATTAATCGATATAAACTATCGATTGACTAGTAATATAATGGCACTTTTAGATAAAGCTCCTTTTCCAAACTGTTATAAACACTAATTTAATAAAGACAAAGTTTTTTTTTATATAATTCACCCTTTAAACATGAAAGAAGTCTCAATGCACAACGGAACAAGTTTTCCGGTTATTTCCTTCCCGAGTCATGAGTCATTGGATGACTAGATCTTGGTCATCTGCTGGGCACAAAACCATGGGTACTACGCATATGGGTTCGAAGGTCACCCGGCCAGCTGAACTCCTTAGGGCAAGATGGACATTGGAATTTGCGTCGCATGGGACGATGCAGGAGAAGATGGCGCCGAAGGCTCCAGTTGGTCGAAAAGTTTCTGTTGCAGAGGGAACAAAGTGTCTGCTGATTGGAACAATCGGGGATGTCGGAATCGGTCGTTGAATTGGTCGCCGATCGGTTGAAGTCGGTGTTATCGGCTGTCGGTGATAATATGTCGTCTAGCAAAGTTTGCAGTATCGAAGGTTGGTGTCGGTTCGAGTGACTAGCTGATTCACCTCTCTTCCGGGGATAGTGGAAATACTGAGGAAAACTTGGAAGACCTGGGGGTGGGGGAAGAAAAATATTTTTATTGAGTAAACTGGGATTTACAAAATAATAAAGAAAAAAAATATGATCATTCTACGTAATCATTGTACAATATTTTCCACTGAATAAACTTTATTTCGATCAACCTAGAATTTACATTTACATGTATTTGAGTTGTTTCACTTTGTTTGAAGCAAAAAGAGTGATCTTTATCTTCGTATAACAAACAGACAAGCTTGATCCACCCTTTCAGGATTTCTATCTTCAATTCCAGTGATGACCGCATCAGTATTCAGTCTTCAGTGATGGACGAATTCTTGCTCTTTATCTTCACAATCCAAACAAATTCAACCAACAACGGATGACACGGTTGTAGCGGAGGGAGGTTCTTCCCCGAATCATATCCTATTGCGTCAAAAATTCAAATTCCTACCTCTAAAAGATCTCGAATTCGAAACTCGGACCACTTTTTCCCACTATATTCACATAGTTTATAGTTTGATGTTTTGATTGCACACTTTTCGATCCTTTCCCGTAACTTTCGCAAATTTCTTCTACATAACACCCTCACCACCACCACCACGTGTTGCGTTAAAAATTCAAATCTCTGCCTATGATAGAACGTGAATTCGACTTTTAAATTAATTTATTTTTTCGACTTCAACAGGGAATCTGTTAGCTTAAAACAGTTACGCAAATATCGTACTCGTAATGAACGTTAATTGAAATGTTTTAAATCCAAAGTTGTATTAATAATGCTTTCTATTTTCATGCCAGTGACTTCGGTCACTGTTGACCACTGCCTCAGTTAGTTTCGGTCACAACAGTGACGCTAGGAGTAGTAAACGCTCCTAGCGTTACTGTAAACACCGGGGGTACCTTCCAGAATTCTTCATTGTTCTATGTGTCCAAATGAATAAAATTAAATATATCCGTCATGCATCGCGACTGGTGTCTCGTGTTCCAAGTTTTTAGAGCCTCCATCTTGCATTGTTTGTTTTGTGTTTAATCTTTTGCCATCGTAATGAACAAATCTCAATGTATAGTATGCAGCTCAACTAAGCAAAGATTGCACCGTTTTTTCTACCGATCTTTCAAGGTAAGTAATAATTTTTTAAAAGTTACTTTTGGTACCGTTAGCAAACGTTGCACCATTCCAAATGTAAAATATTATTTTGTTTTAACATTTAATTGCTTTAAACATGATTTTTTACCATGTGCTTTGAGAACGAATGTTTATATTACGTACGCAATGCCTCAAGTTGACATATGCTGTGTTTAATATACGGATCCTCTTGCTGAGCACGATATAAATTCCAGAACAATTAAAAGTTTGGCCTTGCTTTACTTTTTGCATATATTTTGACGATACCTTCAAAACCAATATTTTCTACATAATGCCGAAATTAGGGCGGAACAAGCGATCTTTGCCATTGGGCACAAAACTCTCTCTCTCTATATCTCTCTCTTGGGCGGGGGTGGCTCAGTCGGTAGCGCGCCAGGCTCGTAATCTGTAGTTCCCAGGTTCGAGTCCCAGCTGGGTCAGCGTTGAGATTTATCTCCGTAAAATTCCCTGCCTTGCCCACGGTCAGTAGGGGACACCGATGGGTTTGGAAAGGCCGCCGTCCGTCGGATGGGACGTTAAGCCGTGGCCTCCTGTGCGGGAGAGTCATACCCTGTGCTCGTTAAAGAACACGCTGGATGGCCTTGACGGGAGGCTACCATCTGTCTCCCAACAGCCGTTTCAGTGGGTCCCCTTCCCCAACCTTCTCTGAGCCCTTGGGGTCCTTGTGACCTGGCCATTTAGCCCATGGTGTGCAAAAAAGTGCCGCTCAAGAGGTAAAACAACCCAACCTATATCTCTCTCTTTGGGCCGGTGAATAGACGACTTTTTAGAATTTAAAAGGAATTTATTTTACATTTTATTACTGTTTATAGCACGTGTTAGCTTCTATATTTAAGTCAAACACACACACATATGCTGGTTCTTTTTATATATGAAAGTTTCATATTTTTTGTCTTTTTACAAAATGATTTTTTGTTTTCTTTTTCGTCACTGATTACATTTTATAGGTAATTTACATATTATAATCTTTGCAGTTGCGCTATTTCTGTGGAAAATATAGATGTCAGTATAAAATTTTATTAATAAATCCAAAATTCATAACGTTTCATTTTGGGGGAGAACTGTTATTGCAAGTAGTTCCATGTAGTAGTTCATTTCGGCCTTATGTATAGTCTTCTAATAATATTTTTTATCTTAGTAACATGGTTTCCAATAAAAATATATTACTTTGTCTTGCTCATATTTAACTTACAATTATGAATGCAATAGTTAAGATTCTCAAAGCATGGTTAAAATTGGAATAGTGCACTTTTACTAACTATACGAAACTAATTTTTAAAGAATTATTACTTACCTTGAAAGATTGGTAGGATTATTAATACTACCAATGTGAACCTCGAAAAAAATCGTACTCTACCATAAAAAAATTCAGATTTTTAGGATAAATAGATCTTTTGTAATGTTCGTTTAAAATGTTAATATTTTCTCAACTTTTACACTTTTACAGGTTGCTATTGAAGTTTCTGAATGTAAATTGTAAATACCACATCAATATCTAAAAAGAAATTTCAATTCTAAAAGTTTCAGTTCATTTAAAATTTTCATCTCTAAAAAAAAGCCAATATTTACAGACAGATGACAGCTGATGCTACGAGGCACACTGTTGCTATGGTAACCAATGCTCGGAAGTTAGTTCTCTATGAGAGTTTAACATCGGGAGAATGTTAAAAAAAAATGCTTAAAAAATATTAAAAACTCTGTAACCTCCCTACTCTGTGATTGCAACAGTATATGTTGCTGTTTCGGGTAATCTCTGTGTTGGAAATGAAAGTCGTGAAAGAAATTTCATCTCTGGCCTGCAACCGCCCCGTGAAGAGAGTTGGGTTGGGTTGTTTTACCTCTGAGCGGCAGTTTTTTGCACACAATGGGCTAAATGGCCAGGTCACATGGACCCCGAAGGCTCAGAGAAGGTTGGGGGAGGGGACCCACTGGAACAGCTGTTGGAAGACAGATGGTAGCCTCCCGTCAAGGCCATCCAGCGTGTTCTTTAACGTGCACAGGGTATGGTTCTCCCGCACACGGGGCCACGACATAACGTCCCATCCGACGGACGGCGGCCTTTCCAAGCCCATCGGTGTCCCCTACTGACCGTGGGCAGGGCGGGGAATTTTGCGGAGATAAATCTCAACGCTGACCCAGCTGGGACTCGAACCTGGGAACTACAGATTACGAGCCTGGCGCGCTACCGACTGAACCCCACCCCCCCACCCCCGTGAAGAGGGTAATGTCTGACTTCGATTATTAATATCAACTATGTTTAGCTGCAGCAACTTTAAGTCAGAAATTTCTGGTTTTGAAATAGAACGTATTTAAAAAATGATCCATTTATTTAAACAACTAAGCATACTGATAAAATGACAATGGATCAGATCAGTGGAAGTAGCGATAAACATCTGTTATTCTCCTAATCTTACTCAAAAAAAAATACTATGACAGAAAAATATAAAATAATAAAAACTCAATGAAGTTTGATTCATGAACGCTTCATGCCATAGAATGGCCGGATACTAGAATCATCAAAAATTAAGGAACTAAACAAGGTTTTGAACAACCAGAAACTTTTCCGGAACATTTATTTGGAATATTCGTACATTTATGTTCACAATTATTGATCTATTTACACGAAAGAAGTCGATTTTGTTCATAGCACCCTGGTTTTTTTTCTTGGCTGCTAAATACTTTCATTTAAGAAAGTATTTTTTATTTGTAATATTATTATCCAAGGCATAAAGAAGTTCTCGGAGTGTGAGAGCTCTCATGAGTTCAATCACCTTTTACGAGACTCGGAACAAGCCTAATCGGTGACAATCGAAGTTATATTAACAGTCGTTTCACTAAAATGAAATCACTAAAATCGATTCTGAGAAGGATGTTTTTACCTCTGACTAACACTTTTGTGCACACAATGGGCGAAATGGCCAGGATTGGATTGTTTTACCTCTGAGCGGCACTTTTTTTGCACACATTGGTCTAAATGGTCAGATTATAAGGACACCGAAGGCTCAGAGAAGGTTTGGGGATGGATAGCTGTTGGGAGACAGATGATAGCCTCCCGTCAAGGCCATCCAGCCTATTCTTTAACGTATACAGGGTATGGTTCTCGTGCACACGGCGCTACGGCTTAACGTCCCATTCGACGGACGGCGGCCTTTCCAAGCCATCGGTGTCCGCTACTGACCTGGGCAGGACGGAGTTTTTTGGAGATAAATCTCGACGCTAGCCCACCTGGGACTTGAACCTGGGAACTGCAGATCACGAGCCTGGCACGCTAACGATCAGCCACCCCCACCCCGAAATGGCCAGGTTACAAGGATCCCAAGGATTTAGACTGTAATGCTATCAAGGCGAAGATGAAAGTTTCCCATCAAGGCCATCCAGCGTATTCTTTAACGTGCACAGGATATGGTTATTCTGAACGTGGGTCACTTCTCAATATCTCATCCGATGGGAGGCGACATTCCCAAGCCTATCATTGTCCTCTTTATTGCCGGGGGCAGAAAAGGGATTAGTGGAAAAAATCTCAATCCAGGCGCAGCGAGAGTACGAACCTGATAGCATTACACAGATTACAAGGCTAGCACGCTATTACGAAAACTCGTGTTCTTTAAATAATGAAATACCCTTTTGAGAAAATAGAAAAGTACGAAATTTAAATTGAAATTAAGATTAAGTAGAAGCCAAGAAGACTTTGAAGTTGCGCAGTTGATTCTGAGACTAAAGAGCTTCAGTCTCAATTTTTTTCTCCTTAATTTTTTAATTTGTGTATTCTATTATAGTGTCGCCAAACAGAAAACATTTCAATGCTGAGATTAACATTTTAGTCATTCGTTATAATTGTTTTTTATAATATAAGAATTTGCTACAAATCTTCAAAATAAACATTATTAACGAAATCCCGTTGGTCAGGGTAGCTGAATCGGTAGCGCCCCCGGCTCATAACATGTAGTTCTCAGGTTCGAATCCCGCCTGGGTCAGCGTTGAGTTTATCTCCACAAAACGCCCTGCCCTTGATCAGTAGGGGACACCGATGGGAGTGGAAATGGGCCCGCGGATGGGACGTTAATCCGTGGCCCCGTGTGCCGGAGAGCCATTCCTGTGCACGTTAAAGGACACGCTGGATGGCCTTGACGGGGGGAGGCTGCCAGATATGCCGTGGGTCCCTTCCCCACACCTTTTCGAGCCCTAGGGGTTCTTGTTGCTTGGTCATTTAGCTCATTGTGTGCAAAAAAATGTGCTGCTCAGAGGTAAAACAACCCAACTCCCTCGACCATTTTCTTTTGAGGAGACAATCCTAAAATCTCTCCCGACTCTACGCCCCCAAAAGTGAAGTGAGATTCCCAACAGTTCTTCATTTATTAGAAAACCGTCTCCTAAGATTTTCCACACTGAAATATAATTATAGTTCATTGGAATCAAGATGCCTGTGTGGGTTAAAGTATTTATTAGGTGCAATGCGGTGTACGATTCGCATATGTCTCGTCAGGTCACTACTCCAACTGAATTCCTTCAAACACGACGGACACCGGAATTTCCGTCGCACTGGTCGATGCAGCAGCAAATGGCGGCGAAGATTCGAATTGGTGGAGAAGTTTCTGTTGCAGAGTGTGCACAAAGTCACCTTGGTGGAGCTGAAGGCGTTCAGGGCGAGTTCCTTCTCCGTTGCGCTGTTGCTGATTTGGCTGAAGCCTGAGAGGTCGGAAGTTGGAGTTCCCAGCACCTCATCCAACGATGCTTGGGACACAGCTGGTGCGGATGGTGGATGCCTGCTTCTTAAGCCTCTTCTTGACCCAGGATAATCGAAATACTGGGGGAAACTTGGCAGACCTGGGTTGGGGGAAAAAAAAATTTCTTTACTGAAGAAAAAAATTTTTTTTTTATTTCGTATGATGCAGTATAATGCATTTTTGTATTTTCACTATAGGTAGCAATAATAAACAATCTATATTAAGTTCTTTCTGAGACATGTTTTTTAATACACACTTTATGCATTGAATTATACTGCTTTAAACGAAGTAGTCAGGATTTCTGGTAATCGTCTAAATCTCAGTGCAGGCGCCCTTCAGACTCCAATTTGAGAATTTCGGATTGCGAGCCTGGTGGGCTACTCCCTGACACATTCCTATTCTACGGGCGGACAGACGGCAAACTGAAAACAACCATCGGGTTTTTTTTTTTTTCCTTCAAAAATGGGTTAAAAGGCATGGGAACGATTAAATGCTAAAATGGTACTTAGTAATAACTATTCACGAAATTCATAACATGAAAGACTTCATCATGAAACGATGGCTTTATGCACTGGAACCGCAAATGAAGCTGCAGCTGATTCTCAAAGTGTGAACATTCCCAAAGATAGCGAAAGAAAAATCTACGAGGATTAAATAAGCCGCTTTAAATAGAAGTGATAAGGTAAGCTTCGTAAAATGACAGACGCTTATTTTTGCTGCACATGCAACAGGATTATTTTCATCACAAAACTACCACAACAATTTTTTTCTGATATCACAAAATCTAATTAGTTTTACAACCAGGGAGGCAATTTCGCCTTTTACATTTCATTTTCTTCAACCGTTGCTATTTAACGTCTAACACGTTGAGTTTAGGTGCTGAATTTATTTCCAAACTAACTCACAAAAATCTGTTAAAAATGATTCGAAAAAAACACACATTGTAATTATCTTTTCGAAAAAAAAAAGAGAACGTTGTCTTTTCGAGTTACAGATTTTTTTTTTACTTATATTTATTCATCCATATTACAGATTTTACAAAAGCGTTTTACATATAACTTGCAAAGCTATAAACTTAACTGAGGAGCGATGAACAGTACAGTCGCTCAAAAAAGTATCCGAACACTATGGTTGATTACAGAATTCAGAAAAAATATCTGGCAACGATTTTTTTTAGAAATTAGTGATCTGGCAACCTCTGTGTCACGTAACACGAAGGTTGCCAGATCACTAATTTCTAAAAAAAATCGTTGCCAGATATTTTTTCTGAATTCTGTATTCAACCATAGTGTTCGGATACTTTTTTGAGTGAATGTACATCTTTCTAAATCACAAATCCCCATTAAATGTTTGCAATAAACTACATGAATATTAACAATCACATAGATTTTCTTAAGTACTTACATTTATTTACATATTATGATCACTTTAGTATTGGACATGATCAGTGAGGAATTAAACAAATGTTACCCAAATTTTACAAGACTTAAAAGGTAAATTAGTATAAAACATTTGATTAGCTACTTCCTGAATAATGGTCATTACTCTGAGAGTAATGTTTTTCAAAGAGCAAGTATTTTTAAACAGAGAGAAGAACCACATTTCTTTCTCGAGGATTCTAGATCTAGATGCTTCTTAATCTAGATGCAACAACTAGATCTAGATCTTCTTAATCTTCTTAATCTAGATGCAACACTAAACTTCATACCGCATTAGCAGACTCGACTCTGGCAGAGATCTTGACTGCAATTGCATCTTCAACGAGAATCAGCATTTCTAACAACCATAAGAGACAGGAAAGAAAGGACAGCTGGTAGAGAGAAAGGCCCAACAACGTGTGATATGCAGTTCGAATTTCAGTTGACCCATTAATGAACTTAGAGATGTCTTCAACGGTCTTGTGGGATGCTAAACCATTGTTCCATGTGCAGCTGTAAACTTTAACTGCACCATGTGCACGTTATAAAACATTTTCGGTGTTAAACTCGTTTCTTGTTTTCTAGCAATACCTTAAGAGAAATAAAAACCACCTCCTATAAATATCGTGTCGTTTGAAAGCACAAGCATAGAAATGAAATTCCTTAACTGACGTGACTGATTCGACAATGGTTTCTGTTGATACAGTTAAATCACGATAATCACTGTCGTCCATAGATTGAAAAGGTTGGGTTGTTTTACCTCTGAGCGGCACTTTTTTGCACACCATGGGCTAAATGGCCAGGTCACAAGGACCCCGAAGGCTGAGAGAAGGTTGGGGGAGGGGACCCACTGGAACAGCTGTTGGGAGACAGATGGTAGCCCCCCGTCAAGGCCATCCAGCGTGTTCTTTAACGTGCACAGGGCGTGTTCTTTAACGTGCACACGGGCCACGGCTTAACGTCCCATCCGACGGACGGCGGCCTTTCCAAGCCCAGCGGTGTCCCCTACTGACCGTGGCGGGGAGGGGAATTTTGCGGAGATAAATCTCAACGCAGACCCAGCTGGGACTCGAACCTGGGAACTACTGAGCCCCCCCGCCCCCGATTGAAAAGGGTTAATACACAAGGGCATATACATTGTCTTACCAAAATAGATGGGCTTGGAAAGGCCGTCGTCCTCTGACGACACGTTGAGCGATCGTCCAGGAGACAGAGCCATACTCTGTGCGAGTTAAAGAACACATTGAATTGCTTTAGCGGGACTGTTGAATACCTGTTCAATTCCCCTTCCTTCGACCTTTTCTGACCCTTGGGGTCCTTGTGACGTGTTCATTAGTGCCACTCAGAGGTAAAACAATCCAGTCTTTCGTAACTGAAATATTGTAAAAGGTCAAGTGTAAGAAATGCTTCATTGAAAATGCTTCACCAGGCTCACTTATTTTAAGAAATATATTCGAGAAGAAATCAGTCTTTGCCCTTTATTTTTTGATAATTAACATGCAAAATAGAAATATTGGTTGTTGATAAGAAGGCAAATGGGGGGGAAAGAACTAATACCCCTCACGGACCTTCTGGTTAAGCGCCAGTTGCTCTACCAGTTGAGCTAATGCAGCAGAGCTGCCTAAGTAAGGTTATGATGGTAGAGGAAGGGCCAACTGTCATTCAGTTCAAGGTGTCGAGATCCATTCACCAAGTTGGGTTGGGTTGTTTTATCTCTGAGCGGCACTTTTTTGCACACCATGGGCTAAATGGCCAGGTCACATGGACCCCGAAGGCTCAGAGAAGGTTGGGGGAGGGGACCCACTGGAACAACTGTTGGGAGATAGAAGATAGCCTCCCGTCAAGGCCATCCAGCGTGTTCTTTAACGTGCACAGGGTATGTCTCTCCCGCACACGGGGCCAAGGCTTAACGTCCCATCCGACGGACGGCGCCTTTCCAAGCCCATCGGTGTCCCCTACTGACCGTGGGCAGGGCGGGGAATTTTGCGGACCATTCACCAAGTGTTGATAACCTCTTTTAATTATTCTGATGCAACCAGCATCGAAGCAAGGAATGGTATAACCTTTTTCATTTCTTATGCGTGTTTGTGCGATGGATTAATGCGAAGGAAAATGTGAATCACCACCGCCTTCAGCTCAGCTGGAAGAGGAGCAACTTGACTTAACCAAGACTGCGGGAGGCGAATGGTAGTTTTTTGCACTTGGTTTCCTTTTTAATGAAATATCAGTTGTGATTATCAGTTCAGTAAATTCCAGCCCCAGTTCTAAAAAATTATGTAAAGGGAGGGGCCATGTGATGCAATCGAGCCGGAAAAAAAGTAAACGGGGGGGGGGGGGGGGGGGACATTGGATTTCAATTACAGTATAAAATTTTTCGTTTCGTTTTGGAGGTCTTCAAAAATTTATTAAATTCGTGCATATCTCACGCACTTTTTTATAATTTTTTGCTTCCATTGCCTTTTGCAAGCATTCTTAAAGGGGGGAGGGGAGGTTAGATCTGGCCTTCGTGAGTTTTATTTCCTATCTAAAAGATTGGTCATTTGGGAAATTTGAATAAAAATATTATTTCTTTTATATATGTTTCAAATTTGTCATCACAACTATTGTTAGAAAAAAGCAAATTAAATTCTTTTTCTAAACTTTATAACGAAAAAATTACAGGAAAATCTTTGAAGACTCTACAGACGATCATGTGATGACTTTTGGATGAAGATGCGAGAAATGATTGGTTTAGCCATTTCACATCAAATAAGAAAAAAAAAAAGTTCCATCGATCATGATTTATAAACTTGCTCTAGAGTTACCACGTAGACGACTATTATTATAGTCGTCTACGTGGTACTCTTATTTACTTATTATTACTTATTATACTCTTATTTACTTCTTAAGATAAAACAAAGTTCCATTATTAGTCAGTTATAAAAGATAATTTCATTATAATTTATTTCGTATGGATTAGTTGAGATCATCATATTATTGATGATTGGCGTAAGCAAGGAAATAATTCGAAATATGGAAAGAAATTAAAACTAAAACTATTTCTCTTTCTAAGACATAGTTATATATAATAGGCAAAAAAACTAGTCTACTGAACACACAATAATAAAGAAATGCTTTAACACGACCAATCATCACTGACTGATTGTTGCTTAGTGACTAGATCATCGTTATCTCTGTATCCTGACGTGGAGTGGCACCTTTAAGGAGCTACCAATGCTTGAATCACTAGATGGCGTTAGCTGTACAGTATCGCTTTGATTCTATAAATAGCTCCAAAGTACCGAGCTTTCCATCTTAAGTTTGTGTTTATTTGTAACTTTAAATTACGAATTGAAATTGTTTTAAAAAGTGTGGCTGAAGAGGTGGAAAAGCGTAAGGGTTTCTTGAAGATAAAAAGGGAGGAGGGCGTGATGCCGAAAAATTTGGGGACTCCCGGTACTTTTGGCTGTATTAGATCAGAAATTTGAGGGTTGGGTTGTTTTGCCTCTGAGCGGCACTTTTTTGCACACCATGGGCTAAATGGCCAGGTCACATGGACCCCGAAGGCTCAGAGAAGGTTGGGGGAGGGGACCTACTGGAATAGCTGTTGGGAGACAGATGGTAGCCTCCCGTCAAGGCCATCCAGCGTGTTCTTTAACGTGCACAGGGTATGTCTCTCCCGCACACGGGGCCACGGCTTGTCCCATCCGACGGACGGCGGCCTTTCCAAGCCCATCGGTGTCCTCTACTGACCGTGGGCAGGGCGGGGAATTTTGCGGAGATAAATCTCAACGCTGACCCAGCTGGGACTCGAACCTGGGAACTACAGATTACGAGCCTGGCGCTACCGACTGAGCCACCCCGCCCCAGAGAAATTTGAGGAATATAGTGATTAGCGCGCTTGGCTACTGATCTAAGGGATCTGTGTTCGAGCCCTGGGTAAGGCGTGGATATATGTGTCGTTTTTCTGCTGAGGTCCTGCCATCCTCTCAGACCTTCTACTATGGCATATAAACTGACAGGCTCCTGTCAGACCTCTGTGGCAAGCAACTGCTTGAGGGAATATTTATTATTTATTTATTTGGGTGCCAGGGTGGGATCTAGGGATGAGATGAGGACAAGGGGGGTAGAAACCAAAAAGACCCACCTCCATTTTTTTTTTAAATTCTTGTTTTGGGCATGTGTGCATTACGAGCCTGGCACGCTACCGACTGAGCCACCCCCGCCCCGGTCATGTGTGTGACTGATATTTGAAGTAAATATGAGAATACAAAGATGAGAGCAGTGTGTCAGTCTTTCAGTTTGAAATCCAATGTTTCAAAGGCCTGCGAGCCTATTGATGGTAGACGTCTGTTTTGAGGGAAATTTTGTTATGTAGCTTTCAGTGATATTTCCGTCGGGAGATGAAAACGTGGAAAGAGCATTTGAACATTCCTGAAAAAAGCGATGCAAATCGAATTCTTATTTCCCATGATGAATAACAAAAATAGCCATTCCAATAATCCGTATCCAAACTATAAAATAATCCCAACAAATACAATTTAATAAGGGAAAACAATACTTAAATATTGAAGAAAAAAACGTACACATAGATAGAACTGAAAATAAAAGTATAGTAATATGTATGGTAAAAAATAAAATGCCGCACGAATATAATAAAGTATAGAGATTCATTAGAAAGGTTACATGCCCATTTATAATGGTGGGTGATGTAGCTTGAATTGAAGGATAGTGGTGATATTACAAGAACAAATGAGAAGCAATAGAGGATGTAAGTAGGAGTTATGACTAGTGCCGGAACTAGAGTAGGCAGCGAGGGACATGAACCCTCGGTGCGAAATTCAAAGGAGTCACCGATGAATTTTAGAATTACCTTTTTTCACAGTTTAAGAAGAATATTGCTAGTTCTTTATTCAATACATTTTACAGGATATGCTACTTAGATCCTGCGTTTAATTCACAAAAATAAACGATGGGCTTGGAAAGGCCGCCGTCCGTCGGATGGGACGTTAAGTCGTGGCCCCGTGTGCAGGAGAGCCATACCTTGTGCACGTTAAAGAACACGCTGGATGGGCTTGACGGGAGGCTACCATCTGTCTCCCAACAGCTGTTCCAGTGGGTCCCCTCCCCCAACCTTCTCTGAGACTTCGGGGTCCATGTGACCTGGCCATTTAGCCCATGGTGTGCAAAAAAGTGCCGCTCAGAGGTAAAACAACCCAACCCGAGATCCACTCAAAGCAAACCAAATTTTTTGCAGTTAATTCAAGAGTTTCTTGTTTACAGGACATATATTGTTTACTGTGATATTTATTACTTAATATACTTTGTTTTTCAAATTTTTTTATTTTTTTTCCAAATTGATATTTGTAATTTTTAGTTTATTACATAGGTAAAATTTTTCTCTGTATATTTTATACTTTGCTGTATATTTACCATACAAATAACGAATTTTTTTTTTGCAATTTTTAGCCCATAAATTCATAATGATTGACCTGGGCGGAGGACAAGCAGGCGAAATTTGCCTATTTCGCATTATGAATAACTAAAATAGCCATTCCATTAATCTATATCTAAAATATCTCGTTCCGACACTGATTCTGACCTCTATGAATGAGACGGCGAACCCCCCCCCCCCAAACTTTGATATTAGCTACTTTACACTTTGAGTTATAGGTTGGGTTGCTTTATCTCTGAGCGGCATTTTTTTTGCACACAATGTCCAAATGGCCAGGTCACAAGAACCCCGAAGATTCAGAGAAGGTTGAGGGAGAGAACCCACTGGACAGCTGTTGGGAGACAGATGGTAACCTCCCGTCAAGGCCATCCAGTATGTTATTCAACGTGCACAGGGAATGGCTCTCATGTACACGGAACCACGGCTTAACGTCCCAACCGACGGATGGTGCCTTTCAAGCCCACCGGTGTCCCCTTCTGACCGAGGGCAGAGTGGAGTTTATTGGCGAGATAAATATCAACGCTGGTCCAGCTGGGACTCGAGCCTGGAAACTGAAAATTGCGAGCCTGGCGCGCTACCGACTAAGCTATCCCCGCCCCACTTTGAGGTATATTTTCCACACATGATATCACAGTTTATTATTGCACAAAAATACATTTTAATAAAAAAAAATCGAATTTCTTTACTTTCCTACATCAGCATTGCAATTGCATACAAAACAATTAATATTAATAGCTTTCAGTGTGTAAGATTTGGGTTGGGTTGTTTTACCTCTGAGCGGCAAATTTTTGCACACCATGGGCTAAATGGCCAGGTCACATGGACCCCGAAGGCTCAGAGAAGGTTGGGGGAGGGGACCCACTGGAATAGCTGTTGGGAGACAGATGGTAGCCTCCCGTCAAGGCCATCCAGCGTGTTCTTTAACGTGCACAGGGTATGGCTCTCCCGCACACGGGGTCACGGCTTAACGTCCCATCCGACGGACGACGGCCTTTCCAAGCCCATCGGTGTCCCCTACTGACCGTGGGCAGGGCAGGGAATTTTTGCGGAGATAAATCTCAACGCTGACCCAGCTGGGACTCGAACCTGGGAAGTTCAGATTACGAGCCTGGCGCGCTACCGACTGAGCCACCCCCGCCCCACTGTGTAAGAATATCCATAATAAATTCGCCTCGTTTCTTGTACACATCATTTCACCGTTTGTTTCCATTTTACCCGCTACAATAACTCTCATTCTTTCTGCAATTTGAGTAGCGCGCCAGGCTCGTAATCTGTGGTTCCCAGGTTCGGGTCCCACTCATGCCAACGTCGAGATTTACCATTAAGTTGGAAAGGATGTCGTCCGTTGGATAGAACGTTAAACCGTGGTCCGTGTGCAGGAGGGCAATGACCTGTACACGCTAAAGAAATTCTGTATGGCCTTGAAGGGGGAGGATTCCTTCTGTTTACTAATAGCTGTTCAGTGGATCTCCTTCCCCAACCTTCTCTGAGCCTTTGGGGACTTGACCATTTTGCTCATTTTAAACATGGAAGGTTTTAAATTACGCTCAGAGTGTAACAGAACTGACCCCATAAACGAAAGTTGGGTTGTTTTACCTCTGAGCGGCACTTTTTTGCACACCATGGGCTAATGCATACAAAATCCCACTGGAACAGCTGTTGGGAGACACTGGAGCTGGTGAGGGGACCCACTGGAACAGCTGTTGGGAGACAGATGGTAGCCCCCCGTCAAGGCCATCCAGCGTGTTCTTTAACGTGCACAGAGTATGTCTCTCCCGCACACGGGGCCACGGCTTAACGTCCCATCCGACGGACGGTGGCCTTTCCAAGCCCATCGGTGTCCCTTACTGATCGTGGGCAGGGCGGGGAATTTTGCGGAGATAAATCTCAACGTTGACCCAGCTGGGACTCGAACCTGGGAACTACAGATTACGAGCCTGGCGCGCTACCGACAGAGCTACCCCGCCCCCATAAACGAAAGACTACTCCACATAGGTTTATGAAGAAATAACAATGCTTCTCTAAAAGTTAGCTGATTTATTTTTGAAGTCCTTTTTACACTGCTTCTGAAACTGTGGTTGTTTTTTTTTATATCCCACACAGTTCTCGAGAAAATAAGTAATTTATCCCCCGATCTCAGAAACATACGAAATTTCGAATTTAGTGGTTAAAGGTGAAATTACGATCTGCCGGTGCTGGAGAGCTAGCAATTGGTACTTGGGGATATTTCCGATCGACGGTGGCCAAGTGGTTAGCGCGCTTGGCTACTGATCTACGGGGACCTGGGTTCTGAGCTCCCGGGTAAGGCATGGCTGTTTGTGTTATTTTTCTGCTGAGGTCCTGCCATCCTCTCAGATCTTCTACTATTGGCATATAAACTGACAGATTCCTGTCAGACCTCTGTGGCAAGCAGCTTCTTGAGGGGGTATTTATTTTTATTATTTTTATATCTCAGAAACGTTCTGAAATTTTGGATGCGATGGGTAAAAAGTAAACAGTCATCTATGGATTTTCAAACAGATTACAGAAAATCTATTACATTTTACAGATTATACCTTCTCCATATATGGCATGGTTAATCCATTTAACTATTTACTAAAGAAAATAACAATCTTACACTAATTTTACATCTTATTTGAGTGAGCTGAAGTAGGCTGCTAATTTCAAAACACGAGATTAAAGAAATCACATTAAGATTGGTTTTTGGAGTTCCAAAAACTTGACTGTCAATCTGTCTTCGTTAAATAGTAATCCGGTGGAATCGAAAAGAATTATCTGCCTATGAACGCTCACAGACAGTTAATATTTTTACTTGTTCTCTAGCGACTGAAAAGGAAACATCTCTTTGGAAGTAAAACTACAGAGAATAAAAACGCGCAGCTTCCCCAAGGCTTCATGGAAATTAGAAGATGCTCTGAAGTTTGACGATGTTTGCCTTGAATACGTGATATAGAATCCATCATTCCAGCCATTCTTCGTTTTTCGAAGGATTACTTCAAAACTTTGTGCGTCAGTGTTACTAGTGGTTCGGAAAATGAACTCTTTCGTAGCAGTTCAATTAAAATTAAAACTGCGAAAGCCAATGGGAAAAACATCGCGAAATATCTATAGCACTTTATTATCGAATCTTTGGCGAGGTAGAACATGAGATAGAAGAAAAACTTTCAATAACTTATTAGCTTAGTTCTTTGTACATTTGCAATAAGATTGAAAATGCTTCAGGACATCCCTTTGATTGACTATGGCTGTTAGACATTAACGAAAACTTCAGATACGTATTCTGAAAGACATTTCTTAGAGGCTCGAGAACAGGTCTGTGCAGTTCGCCAATCTTTAAAGGCCAGATATTAGAACAACTGCAACAATTAGGCATGTTATAAGCAACATCTTCGAATGAGAAAAAATTCGCAAGAAGAAACATTCTTCCCAAAAAAATTATTAAAAAAAAGAAGTTCTATGAATCATTTCAAGATAACTTTGTTCGATAAGAGACCTTCTCTAAATGATGCGCAGATTTTGTTCAGTAGAAAATTTACGCGATTTAACAAACTCAATCTTCCTTTTCAGAGAAATGTAAACAGTTAGATTACACCACCAGGTTCAATATTAGATACCTTAAGTGGAAGAGTGGTTAGCGAGCTAATTAATATTCTAGTGACTATACTCTTGTAGGATGTCTGTAGTCAAAAACCTTCGACTCTTCTGTCACACGTCTTCTTTGTCCTTATACTATAAGAAAGCATGTAAAAGCTTTGAATCTTTAGTATGCGAAACCTCAGGACCACGCAAAAGAATATCTGTTAATGGCAAATGATCTGTTTCTATTTGAAGATGGCATTCATTTATGCAATATTTCGCTATTTCCTTACATCGGGTATAGTAGATATTTTATATCTATTCCAGCTAGTATATTGTATATTCTTCCAAAAAAAAAGGTATGGGGCGGGGTTGGCTCAGTCGGTAGGCGCCAGGCTCGTAATCTGTAGTTCCAAGGTTCGAGTCCCAGCTGGGTCAGCGTTGAGATTTATCTCCGCAAAATTCCCCGCCCTGCCCACGGTCAGTAGGGGACACCGATGGGCTTGGAAAGGCCGCCGTCCGTCGAATGGGACGTTAAGCCGTGGCCCCGTGTGCGGGAGAACCATACCCTGTGCACGTTAAAGAACACGCTAGATGGCCTTGACGGGAGGCTACCATCTGTCTCCCAACAGCTGTTCCAGTGGGTCCCCTCCCCCAACCTTCTCTGAGCCTTCGGGGTCCATGTGACCTGGCCATTTAGCCCATGGTGTGCAAAAAAATGCCGCTCATAGGTAAAACATCCCAACCCAAAAAGGTACACGGCTAAAAAATGTTTTAAAACTACTGAATTAGGGAGTATTCGACCTAAGTTGTTTTAGGAACACTACATAATATTTTATTAAATATAGTGACTGCAATTTTTCTCTGATAATTTTTTTGTTAAGCAATGGTTTATACGATCTACTATTATAACTAGAACTAGAAATGATACATTCCTGCGGAGGGGACATAGAATTATAATGTATACATTGTGCTGTTATTTCGCCTTTTATTTCATTTTATTTCTCCGATTTCTCAAGGTCATCGTCTGTGATGTTCCTTAGTCTCAAATTGTTCAAACCAGAAACAGCTGAACAGACCTGTTCTAAAACAAAAGAAAGAGACTGAACTTAAAATTGAGTTGATAGTGGGACATACGATTATAATAATTATGTCTAGCTAAGAAGCATTTTCTCTCTTCTACATCATAAAGATGGCTACAATTTCACGGTGAGATGAGGTAAACTTTTTCATAAATACCAACTTCGTGCACATTCAACTTCCCAGTGGAAAAACAAAATACCACTTCAAGTATCTTTCCTCTTTAACGTAACGGTCCTGTGCAACATTTTTTGATTCTCCTTTGAATCACGCTAGGGCAGACAGCACGGCTAAGGATAGTCGTGATGTCGACGTCCATGTTTTAAAAGGGTATGTCGACGAGTGAATACTTTTCCACATTCGGAACAGCGGAACATTTTATGAGTCCTGTGTTCGTAGTATCGATGGGCCCTTACGGAGGATGGGGAGCAGAAAGTCTTCCAGCAGATGTCGCAAGGAAACACTCTTGGCTTTCCGACGAAAAGCGATCCTTCATACAATCCCATCGAAGAGGAGAAATGGAGAGTGGTCGGTGTTGTTTCGGAAGTGGCATTTTGTTGGTTCCCTCTTGCAGGCAGAAGAGAGGGTTTAGAGGCATCTGCAGTTCCTGATGAAGAAATCGGATCCGAGCAATCAGATGGGCTGGAGTTGAAACCTGTGGGTGTGAAACGGAAATTTTAATCAGACGTTGGCTTGGTTACAAAACAATGCGTAATTAATTTTAATGGTTGTTGCATAATGGAATCAGTGAAGAAAAATCAGATTCAGTGACAAAATTCTAATTGAGATGCAAATACTCAAAAATCATTAGAACAGTGTTTTATTTTCAAACAGTATTAACAAGAACACATAATATTGGGATTTTGGTCTCTCTTGATGATCTTGATGTCATTGTTGCATCCTTCTGGGTTGTCGATTTCATGGCAATGTTGAAGCTTCTTTTCATCTTAAGTGAAAAAAAACTGTCTGCTAACATAACGTTATCTTTTATTGCATAAGACATGAATCATCACACATAACATACATTTAAAAGTACCGAAGCTTTATTGCTTCAATCAGCTTCACAATTACACTCAGGAGGCATTTCTTCATTGCTAATATTCCAAAACCATCCTCGTAGAAACAACTCCGAAAGAAACTTGACGAATGGTCTGGAATATATTTGAATATGTAATTAAAAGATATAAATGGTTAGTGCGGTTTCAACACTTTCAATGCTGCTATTAAATATAGTCGATATCACCCGAGTGGTCCAGTCTCGCTGCCATCTAATATACTCGATTCGGTTTTCGTATAGTCGTTGATGTGATCAAATATATTCGATCTATCTGAAAGGTATTCTCCTGGCTTTGGATTGGATTACCTCTGAGCGACACTTTTTTGCACACCATGGGCTAAATGGCCAGGTCACATGGACCCCGAAGGCTCAGAGAAGGTTGGGGGAGGGGACCCACTGGAACAGCTGTTGGGAGACAGATGGTAGCCCCCCGTCAAAGCCATCCAGCGTGTTCTTTAACGTGCACAGGGTATGGCTCTCCCGCACACGGGGCCACGGCTTAACGTTCCATCCGACGGACGGCGGCCTTTTCAAGCCCATCGGTGTCCCCTACTGACCGTGGGCAGGGCGGGGAATTTTGCAGAGATAGATCTCAACGCTGACCCAGCTGAGACTCGAACCTGGGAACTACAGATTACGAGCCTGGCGCGCTACCGACTGAGCCACCCCCGCCCCTATTCTCCTGGCATAGTAATTAAATGTGTAGAAAGGGCACTGGCTTGCTTAACCCAATACAGCACTGGGAAGATAGAAAGTTGATCGGTCATGTTAAATGGTAACCGTTGAAACATTTGACCTAGGGAAAATAGCATTAAGGTTATTAAATGCGGCGTTTTTTAATAAAAAATTTACGATGTTTTCGTGTTTTCTTATAAACATAAAAATTAAATATGCTATGGGGATGGTAATGAATGAGAACAAAGAAAACTGAAAAATTAACAAATGATAATCGAATGATTACGATTTCATTTATCTTTATGAGAACTGTAAACATCACACAAGAGAAAATGCTTTAAGAAAATCGATTCAACTTTTTCGAAACAGAATTGATGAGATCTGATTTCTCTCTTTCTGTCATTAATAAGTTATCGAAAAAGTGTCTGCGTGTAACAAAATCTCAAGGATCAAGTAACCAAGTCTTCTGTTCACCGCACAAAGTGATGCTACACCGCAACTCGTAGTGATAGATTTACGCTAAGAGTTGCTCTGCAATATCCCTTTGTACAAAAACGAAATCTTTTATTGAAGTAAGGTCCAGTTATCCGGCAGCTATGAGGACTGGGGATGGTGAAAAAGTGTACTCTTAGAAATAATATATAAATTATTTTAACTACTATAACCAATGAATAAAGTTTTAATACAAACTGATAACATTTTTCACGTCAGTTAAAGAAACTACGGCACAGAAAATTAAAAGAATTATGAACATAAGCCAAAAACATAATTAATTTTTTGTCTTATTTTTATTGTATGCACCGTACTTGTCTCACATAATCTTCAGAGCCTGGGTTCCCTAATTACTATTATCTGTCCTTGAAATTAAACTGCACTAATACTGTACAATTAACTTAAACAGTTCAGTTAAAGCCAAAAGTTTGGACAGAATAATTCATCGGATAAATTCTAGATAACCGGGTTGGGTTGTTTTACCTCTGAGCGGCACTTTTTTGCACACCATGGGCTAAATGGCCAGGTCACATGGACCCCGAAGGCTCAGAGAAGGTTGGGGGAGGGGACCCACTGGAACAGCTGTTGGGAGACAGATGGTAGCCTCCCGTCAAGGCCATCCAGCGTGTTCTTTAACGTGCACAGGGTATGTCTCTCCCGCACACGGGGCCACGGCTTAACATCCCATTCGACGGACGGCGGCCTTTCCAAGCCCATCGGTGTCCCCTACTGATCGTGGGCAGGGCGGGGAATTTTGCGGAAATAAATCTCAATGCTCACCCAGCTGGGACTCGAACCTGGGAACTACAGATTACGAGCCTGGCGCGCTACCGACTGAGCCACCGTCGCCCCCAGATAACCGGGATTTACTATATTTACACGAGTCCTATGGGTGTTAATTTTCTTGTATATCGCCTACCTCACAGAATTTCGGTATAACTATTAAAATGACAAGCTCCTGTCAGCCTCTATAACAAGCAGGTGCTTGAGAACTCATATTTCAGTTTTTTTTTTCTTTTCATTGCAATTTCAAAAGGATTTTTTCACAACATGGATTATTTTCTTTCTTACGATCAGGAATCTAGAAAGAAAAAACCTTAAGGAGAAACGGGGAAGGAGCAAGCGACTGGATTAAACCGGAACGGATCGCCGCTCCTGTTTTTTCTTAACAGAAATTATCTCACCAAACAGTTCAGTGTGTATTTTTCTCCTTATGTTCTAATACTCTTTACAGACATTTTTGAAAAAAGAATTTTTTTTAAATATCTGTTTGCTTTTTTCACCTCCGATTTGCTTTACAAAATTATTAAATGACATTATAACTCATCTTCATTTTGCATTTCTTTCTTCCCTTCAGATGCAGTTCTGGTTATGCATTTATTTAACATTTCCACAACGCTTCTCAAAATAAGCCAATAAACTTCCAACATTTATTATTCGAGCTATTAAAAATACAGGATAATAATTATGGAAATTAAATCGTAGCTACAGTCGCTCAAAAAAGTATCCGAACACTATGGTTGATTACCATAGAGTTCGGATACTTTTTTGAGCGACTGTACAAGTTGCGAAAGCATTTTCTTAAAAATAAATATGAAAATCTGAAGTTCATAATCCACACCTATTTCTTTGTATCCTACATTAGTATTAATTTAGACGAGTTCTACTGATAAATCTAAATGAAAATCATTTAATAAAATTTAAAAATATTAATATAAAACGTCAATTTTTGTTACTATATATTTTTAATTGTATCAGATATTTAACTATCAAAGTGATATTTGAGTATCAAATAAAATTGTTTCGCATTTAACATATTTCATAGTTAAGGAATGAAAGAGTTCTTTAGTAAAGGTTATTAAATTTAGTTTTGCACGTGTTTTTAAGCATGCTTTTAAAATTAAGAAATTTTTGGTGGATTATTTAGTTGCAACACCGCGATGTTTTATGTTTTTGTAAAATCATTAATAATGACTTAAACAAACTAAAATTTTCTCAAAAATGAGTTAATAAATTGATTACTTAGCCAGCAGATGGCGCGACGTGAGGGACTACTGGGGAGACTAATGAGACTGCGCAATTAAAGCTTTGACACTTCTCACAGATCATAATTACCTGTCAATCAATCTATGATCTACGGGAACTATTGATGCGTCTACTGCGCAGACTCGTAATCTCACCCAGTTATCCCTCACGACAAGCTACTGATGACCAATGGGGTGGGGGTGGCTCAGTCGGTAGCGCGCCAGACTCGTAATCTGTAGTTCCCAGGTTCGAGTCCCAGCTGGGTCAGCGTTGAGATTTATCTCCGCAAAATTCCCCGTCCTGCCCACGGTCAGTAGGGGACACCGATGGGCTTGGAAAGGCCGCCGTCCGTCGGATGGGACGTTAAGCCGTGGCCCCGTGTGCGGGAGAGCCATACCCTGTGCACGTTAAGGAACACGCTGGATGGCCTTGACGGGAGGCTACCATCTGTCTCCCAACAGCTGTTCCAGTGGGTCCCCTCCCCCAACCTTCTCTGAGGCTTCGGGGTCCATGTGACCTGGCCATTTAGCCCATGGTGTGCAAAAAAGTGCCGCTCAGAGGTAAAACAACCCAAACAACCCAACTGATGACCAAAAACAGCTCGGTGTTGTTAGTGAGATGAACACGATAGAATGTTGCTAACATAAAATATTAAGTCACACACTGATCTAAAACAGCGCGATGCTTTATTCTGGAATGCCTTTGAGTGGCTCTCAGTATGTTCCCCGCTATAGATAGTAGCAGTAGACGTTATTGGAGCTTACCCAATTGAAGACCGTATCTCCACCATAGATTATCTGATATTTAAACAGCCATTATTAAACCGTCTCTATAAGTAAAAATACACATTATTTCTCTTATTTATGAACAATAAAACAAAACGACATTCTATCACATCTCTATTCTTTATTTCTGTTTCAAACTACGTATCAACTGTTTATTGTACATACAACAGATGTTTCCGCAACTAAGCACGTCGTTCATGATTAACTCTCTAAGCAAATGCACCAGCATAGACAACATCTGTACATCATGATCTGTCCTGTCTTCTTAAAGTCCTTGACTCCAGTTTCTAAAATCTGATAGCGTCGTATTGCCACAAAGAAGGAATGTATCAAACTTATAATAGTATTATATCTGTTCTGAATATAATTAACACATTGTCATACATAATAAGTTAACAATATTTACAAAACTTCATTTGCAACAAACACAAAAGGGAATGCCTTTAGGTCTCTTGGATTGAAGGGCATTCACGGAGCTGTTTTCATTGATTTTCTATAGCGGAGTAAGGGAAACTTTTTAGAATTCAAAGCACTTTCCAGCTTTTAATTATAAGAAGCATTTATATTACCTTTATAATGGCAAGAGATTAGAAAAATTAGACTGCAAGGTTTGAAACGTAAAAGTATGAATAATAAGATTGAAAACTAGTATGCAATATTTATTAAAATAGGTATGCAGAAAAATGGAACTTTATTGGCTGGATAACGACCAATAACAGGAAGGTTGCATGAGAGCCTTTTCCACACTTTCTAGATGCGGCGTTACCCAAGGATCATTATTTTCGACATCTTGAAAGCTATCATGACATTTACGGATTGGGTTGGGTTGTTTTACCTCTGAGCGGGTTGGGACCTCCTCAGAGAAGGTTGGGGGAGGGGACCCACTGGAATAGCTGTTGGGAGACAGATGGTAGCCTCCCGTCAAGGCCATCCAGCGTGTTCTTTAATGTGCACAGGGTATGGCTCTCCCGCACACGGGACCACGGCTTAACGTACCATCCGACGGACGGCGGTCTTTTCGAGACCATCGTTGTCCCCTATTGACCGAGGAGAGGGTGGGAGTTGATTTGTTGTTGTTGTTTTACCTCTGAGCGGCACTTTTTTGCACACCATGGGCTAAATGGCCAGGTCACATGGACCCCGAAGGCTCAGAGAAGGTTGGGGGAGGGGACCCACTGGAATAGCTGTTGGGAGACAGATGGTAGCCTCCCGTCAAGGCCATCCAGCGTGTTCTTTAACGTGCACAGGGTATGGCTCTCCCACACACGGGGCCACGGCTTAACGTCCCATCCGACGGACGGCGGTCTTTTCGAGACCATCGTTGTCCCCTATTGACCGAGGAGAGGGTGGGAGTTGGGTTGTTGTGTTGTTTTACCTCTGAGCGGCACTTTTTTGCTCACCATGGGCTAAATGGCTAGGTCACATGGACCCCGAAGGCTCAGAGAAGGTTGGGGGAGAGGACCCACTGGAATAGCTGTTGGGAGACAGATGGTAGCCTCCCGTCAAGGCCATCCAACGTGTTCTTTAACGTGCACAGGGTATGGCTCTCCCGCACAAGGATTCACGGCTTAACGACCCATCCGACGGACGGCGGCCTTTCCAAGCCCATCGGTGTCCCCTACTGCCCGAGGGCAGAGTGGGGAATTTTGCGGAGATAAATCTCAACGCTGACCCAGCTGGGACTCGAACCTGGAAACTACAGATTACGAGACTGACGCGCTACCGACTCAGCCACCCCCGCCCCGACATTTACGGAGATAAGCAATGAGAAAGAAGTTCATCATTTTCTGTATCATTACTTTGATTAATTCTCTTTAAAATCGCGATGCACTCTGAAAAAAAAGTTTATTTTTTGCTTTCTTTTCAGCAAATTTTAATGAATGAGATCCAATAACATTACGAGCCATTGTTCTTCATCTACGCTGTAAATCAGTGGTTCTCAACGTGGGTCATATCAAGGTGGCCCCCAGGGAGACACACAGAACATTTTTTACAACTAACAGCGGATGCAGGGGGGTACAGAGGTAAAATGAAGAAGCTCAGAAACGGGACATGAGCAAAAAAAGATTGCGAAACACTGTTCTAGACAATAAAAAAACCTCTGAAGATTACTGATTTGCCTTTTGAATAACTTTACCTTAGAACAGACATGCCAAACTCGTCAACGAATTAAGAGCCGTATTTAGAGAATGAACATTTGAAGAAGATTGGCAAATCATTTTGAAACTCTTCCATTTGCACCAGTTACAATAACTCGTTTTAAGCCTCTTTGGCATCCCTAAGAACTGAATTTCAGAAAGAGGTAAAGAATACTTGATGGATTTAAACTTCATTTTAAAAATGATCGTTTTTTAAAAATGTTTTTGCCAACAATACTTTCTCAGGCTTTACACACTTTTATTAACTTACTTTGTTTCTGGAAACCACTGGACTATTATTTTGGAGAAACTTGATATCATTAGTTGAACTTACAAATTTTGAGTTTCAGTTCTTGCACCGATGTCGCCACTTTAATTAATGATAACAATTAGTTGGGTTGTTTTACCTCTGAGCGGCACTTTTTTGCACACCATGGGCTAAATGGCCAGGTCACAAGGACACCGAAGGCTCAGAGAAGGTTGGGTGAGGGGACCCACTGAAACGGCTGTTGGGAGACAGATGGTAGCCTCCCGTCAAGGCCATCCAGCGTGTTCTTTAACTTGCACAGGGTATGGTTCTCCCGCACAATGGGGCCACGGCTTAACGTCCCATCCGACGGACGGCGGCCTTCCAAGCCCATCGGTGTCCCCTACTGACCGTGGGAAGGGCGGGGAATTTTGCGGAGATAAATCTCAAAGCTGACCCAACTGGGACTCGAACCTGGGAACTGCAGTTTACGAGTCTGGCGCGCTACCGACTGAGCCACCCCTGCCCCTTTTAGGGTGGTAAATACGAAAACTTGTGACTTTTAATTTCTTTCATCGTCGATCATTGTTCAGCATCATTATAGGATATCGCTGTAATTTGTATAACAATTAGAAGTGACGTCTCAGTGCCTTATTTTATTTTCACGAACAAACTTTTAACACTACTTATAATTAGCATCAAATTATCTGTAAAAAAGTATAAATGCTTAGCACGACAATCTCAATAATTAAAATAAAAACAATGATGCCATAGCTAGTTCGGCTGCCCGCCTTTAATCATCGGAAACAGGGGCAATCCTTTTTCTCCTTAAAAATTTAAGTGACTTAGAACACGAAATTAATTATCCCCCCCCCCCCTTCACTCCCACGCACATTTCTGCTAATTACCAAGCGTATTAATCCCAGTTTCAACATTCCAATTTCCACTTCAAATCACATGAGGCATTTTCTCAGCATTTTACTAAAATCAATGAAAGCAGTTTCCTGTAGATTTTAAACTTTAACAAATCACCGAAAATGATTTCATATTTTATGCCTATTTTAAGACTAAGACTGTCGTCAAAATTTGGAGAAAATTTTAGAAAAATTTTTCAAAATTTTTCTGAAACTGTTCCCTTCGCAAAATAAAAGTTCACAAAAGTTAGAAAATAATTTGAAAGTAAATGTCGATGTATGAAACATCAATATTGTAATACTAATAAGTTCATAATGTAAGAAGGTTCTTTTAGAAAAAAAGTTTTTTTATAAATGACATCCATACATTCATGACGTGTATTCGAGTCTCGACTGTGCCTGCGTTGAGATTATTTCCGCTAACCCCCTCCCCCCCCCGTGCTCTCGGTGAAAAAAGGGCAATTGTTGAGTCTGAAAGAGGCCGTCGTTCATCGGATGTGACGTCACGATTCCATGTGCAGAAAACCATGTGCAAATTAAAGAATACGTTGGGTGGCCTTCACGAGGTTTCTATCTATATCGTAACAACTCTCTAGTGAGTGGTCGGAAACCTTTTGGCTCAATAGTCAAAACAGCAAAAGAAGGGGAAAATTTTGAGAGCCGCAAATTATAATATTTATTCGGTCAAGAGACATAACACGAAAAAGAAACCAAACAACTTCAGGTGATTTATTAATAAAAATAAAACCATGAAATATAATTTTGAAACAGATATATTCAAGTGTCTATTTCAATAGTGCGCATTCTTTATCCCTGCAGTCAAAGACGTCAGCCAATAACAAAACACTTCTTTTTTTAAGGCAGCAGAGATTTTTATTCTTCTTCCTAAAGTCTTCTCCGATTCCACACAATATTCGCAATCCTCCCAAAGCTTCACCCTGCTTATGACAAGGAGCGGTGTCAAAAACTTCATTTAACTGAGGAAGGAAACTTCACTTGTGGGGCGGAGGTGGCTCAGTCGGTAGCGCGCCAGGCTCGTAATCTGTAGTTCCCAGGTTCGAGTCCCAGCTGGGTCAGCGTTGAGATTTATCTCCTCAAAATTCCCCGCCCTGCCTACGGTCAGTAGGGGACACCGATGGGCTTGGAAAGGCCGCCGTCCGTCGGATGGGACGTTAAGCCGTGGCTCCGTGTGCGGGAGAGACATACCCTGTGCACGTTAAAGAACACGCTGGATGGCCTTGACGGGAGGCTACCATCTGTCTCCCAACAGCTGTTCCAGTGGGTCCCCTCCCCCAACCTTCTCTGAGCCTTCGGGGTCCATGTGACCTGGCCATTTAGCCCATGGTGTGCAAAAAAGTGCCGCTCAGAGGTAAAACAACCCAACTTCACTTGTAGATGTAAGGGAAGGCTGCTGGTAGTAGGTTGAAGAAGAAGATAGCAAAGATTCAAATGAGAGAGAGATTGCGACAGAGGAGGTTTGGAGGCAGATGGAAACAGATTTAATATGAAGATGATAGAGGAAAAAGAGCGAAAATTAATCCCTGACCGAAAATAATAGTTCTTAAAGCATCATATTATAATTTATTTTCTAATATTTATATGCCGCTCCGTGGCCGAGTGGTTAGCGCGCTTGGCTACTGATCAAAGAGACCTGTGGTAAGTCCCTGGTAAAGCATGGATGTTTGTGTGTTTTTCTGCTGAGGTCCCGCCATCCTCACCGGCCTTCTACTATGGTGTATTAAACTGACAGGCTCCTGTCAGACCTCTGTGGTAAGTAGCTGCTTGATGGGGTATTTTTACCCACTCAAGGCTACTTACTGCGGAGAGATTAAAAGTTACTTTTTTATTAACGTTTATATGAAATTTAGCATGAGCATCTATTTAATTCGAACTTGAAGTTGTAGTCTTAACATAGACACGACAATGATATATTTTCTGACTTCTCTGATGTATGAAGTAATAAAGGAGTTCAGAATTTTATTATCCAACAACTGAAAACTTTGAGTTATTTTAATTGAGAATATCTCTATACCCATTACGCTTTGGTATTTTTACACTGTACAGATACCAATAAAGGATTATAGATCATTTCATCAACATAAGGAAATTTCTTACAAACAAATAAAGAGAGACATTCATTTGAATATTTGCTTTCATTTTGTACCTGAATGAATAAAGAAATTCAACCTCCTGATAGCGGGGCGGGGCGGGGGGTGGCTCAGTCGGTAGCGCGCCAGGCTCGTAATCTGTAGTTCCCAGGTTCGAGTCCCAGCTGGGTCAGCGTTGAGATTTATCTCCGCAAAATTCCCCGCCCTGCCCACGGTCAGTAGGGGACACCGATGGGCTTGGAAAGGCCGCCGTCCGTCGGATGGGACGTTAAGCCGTGGCCCCGTGTGCGGGAGAGCCATACCCTGTGCACGTTAAAGAACACGCTGGATGGCCTTGACGGGAGGCTATCATCTGTCTCCCAACAGCTGTTCCAGTGGGTCCCCTCCCCCAACCTTCTCTGAGCCTTCGGGGTCCATGTGACCTGACCATTTAGCCCATGGTGTGCAAAAAAGTGCCGCTCAGAGGTAACCCAACCTAATAGGAATGGTTAGAATAATATTCTATATAGAATAAGTTTTATGTTGTAGTTTTTTAAAATTTGAATATGGAGCTAAAATAGAATTACGCAAAGACAATTATTTTGGATTTCAAAGCAGGTGGAAAGGTTTCAGATTTCGTATAAGACGACTGGATTTTTGGAAGCCCCCCCCCCACCTCCTGGTATGTCACTGGTTAGAGTTGTAAAACCAGATAATCCCTTTATCAAATATTGCTGTTATTTCTTTTATTTTTGCTTAGATAGCAAACGCCTCATGTACAAGGCATCATTACTTGCAAATCACGTAAAATCGATTCCCAATATTCACCGTATTTCATAAAATGAATAAAATATATTAATAAACACAATATTTCGTTAATCGTCTTAAATAAAAGTAATGCAAAACGTTTTTACTTCGTCCTATATCTACAACGAAATGCATTAGTTTCAATAAATTAAGAAACAACCCTCTATTATATCAATGGGAAGCTAAGGTCAAAGGTCTATAACTTCCAAAATAAGTCTTTCTGTTTTAAAAATTGTGATAGCAGATAAAGATCTCAATCAGATAACTCATTATCTCGATTTTCAACAATATTCGTTCAGTATTTAATGAATTATGGAAATTTGAATATTTGACAAGATTCTACTACAGCAATGCCATTCTTAAGAAACTTATACAAAACTGATGAATAGTGAAAGAATTCTTTACACAAAGTTCTAAAATACAAACTTAACTTAGTAATAAGTATTGTATCAATTTCTGAAGTCAGTTTTTGTGACTGGCATTGCTATTGTTAAATATTCAAACTTCCATAACTCATTCTCACTGAACGAATATTTTTGAAAAAACGAGATATTGATATATTTGATTGAGATCTTTACCAGTTGTCACATTTAACAAAATATTTTAGAAGTAATAGATCTTCGGCGTTAACTTCCCATTTACATAACATAGGGTTGTTCCTTAACTTTTGGGGGCGGGGGTGGCTCAGTCGGTAGCGCGCCAGACTCATAATCTGTAGTTCCCAGGTTCGAGTCTCAGCTGGGTCAGCGTTGAGATTTATCTCCGCAAAATTCCCCGCCCTGCCCACGGTCAGTAGGGGACACCGATGGGCTTGGAAAGGCCGCCGTCCGTCGGATGGGACGTTAAGCCGTGGCCCCGTGTGCGGGAGAGACATACCCTGTGCACGTTAAAGAACACGCTGGATGGCCTTGACGGGAGCCTACCATCTGTCTCCCAACAGCAGTTCCAGTGGGTCCCCTCCCCCAACCTTCTCTGAGCCTTCGGGTCCATGTGACCTGACCATTTAGCCCATGGTGTGCAAAAAAGTGCCGCTCAGAGGTAAAACAACCCAATCCTATCCTTAACTTTTGGAAGCTAATGTGTTAGATATGTGTGAACATTTCTGTTAAGTACCAAACAAATTTGTTAGAACATCCACAAACAGATTATTCCTCCTCAAATTGGGGGATTAAGATATCCCTTTGGATTTAAGTGAACTCTTTCGTCTTTGGTGTGTTTTGATTCAATCCCATAAACACTCCTCTATTCACACACAGGGAAGACAACAATGAATACAACTAGCAATCTACAATCCAATGGACAACAATTACCTTTCCGATTCCCGCTACTTTGACACAGAACACTTTTTTTTTTAAATAAAAAATGCATTCTTTTACTTTGCAATAGTTCTAAATACCCATCACACATTTGTCTATATGCTATATTCCTAATATATATAATTATATCAATCTACTACTTTACAAATCGAAATTCTATACATTACAGATTTTACAGGCGCATATATATTATATATATATACACACACACAAATACACTTGCACGTGAATGTTTTTTTTTTTGCTGATTTTTGGTGGCTTAGAACACTTGTTTTGCATTATGTTATAGCAGTACCTGAGTTTATTGTTAAGGGACTAAAAATGTAACTGAAAAATTACATTTTCAATCTTCATGTTATGTTCTCGAAGATTCTACTAATTAATTAAAACATATCCTCTTAAATTATTTCAACTACAGATATAGAATAAAATAGCTAAAAAAAACAGAAACTTCTAAATTTATTTTTTTTTAAATGAAATAAATGTATATTAGAATGCTTTCAAAAAAAGAATCCTCAACAAAAAATAACAAATATTCCCTCAACTATTGGATGTTTTTCATCAATTTTTCAGCATAAATTTTAGGTAATGAAACTTCAAACTAAAAAATGAAAATTATTTTTAATTTCCTTCGTGCAATAGAAAAATATCCAAATCAGACATAACTACCAACAGCATTGACTTTTCCCTACAGCTGTAATGACTCGTAGTGTGTTTGCATAAGAACAATAAAGCTATCGCTTGACCAGCAGAAATTCAATGCCTTTGATATACAAACGAGGAAAAAAGCGCCAAGCAATTGCAGATTGAGGTATTTCAGAATGCGTTTGGAGCCCGTTTGAAAATAAAATCAGCTTTCACCTTAAAGAATATTTGCCAAATGAGGGATCTGAGACAGGATATTTTGATAATGCATCTAAATAAGGGATGGTTTAAAGAATTGATGGTACTTTTTCCCTAACACTTACCTGCTATAATCTACCAAGACCTTTAATGGCCTCTTTAGGGTGGGTTGGGTTGTTTTACCTCTGAGCGGCACTTTTTTGCACACCATGGGCTAAATGGCCAGGTCACATGGACCCCGAAGGCTCAGAGAAGGTTGGGGGAGGGGACCCACTGGAACAGCTGTTGGGAGACAGATGGTAGCCTCCCGTCAAGGCCATCCAGCGTGTTCTTTAACGTGCACAGGGTATGTCTCTCCCGCACACGGAGCCACGGCTTAACGTCCCATCCGACGGACGGCGGCCTTTCCAAGCCCATCGGTGTCCCCTACTGACCGTGGGCAGGGCGGGGAATTTTGCGGAGATAAATCTCAACGCTGACCCAGCTGGGACTCGAACCTGGGAACTACAGATTACGAGCCTGGCGCGCTACCGACTGAGCCACCCCTGCCCCTTTTAGGGTGGTAAATACGAAAACTTGTGACTTTTAATTTCTTTCATCGTCGATCATTGTTCAGCATCATTATAGGATATCTCTGTAATTTGTATATTTCAGATTGAGAAATCATAGTGTTCCATTTTCATGTGCATATAAATGCATCGTGTGTAAGACAACGTTGACTATGCACGTCAAATTATTAATTTTAGTTCTTAGATTCTGATACTTCAGTAATCAGAGGCCAATAGATGAATTATCAAACAAATGAAAAGTATTATTAAGCCATTATTAAATTCACTTTCACTGCCAGAGCTTGTTATGACCAGTGTTAAAACTTGAGTGCTTTCGAATTTGCAGAGCAGGGGTCAGGTCCGTGCAAAGTACTTGAACCGGATACAACCTCGATGTCGTTTTTTTCTGGCAGAAAATTAATTTTGTTATGAAAATGAAGCTGTTTTGCATACAATTCTGAAATCCAAAGAAATGGAACATGGAAATATGTATACTATATAGAAGTACCGAAGATGCAACTGCAGACAAGATGCCATTCTTTGGTTGGTTCACCCAAAAAAAATCAATATAAAATTTAATTTCAAAGGAAATGATATTCGTTGGGATGTCTTATCTCTGAGCGGATTTTCTTCCACAAAATGGGCTAAATCACTAGATCGTAAGGACACAAATTCTCTCAGAACAGGTTAGGAAAAGGGGGGAGGGGACCATTGGACTAGGAGATAGGTGGAAGCCTTCGTAGAGGCCATCCAGAGTATTTTTTTTAAGTACAGTCGTTCAAAAAAGTATCCGAACACTAGGGTTGATTACAGAATTCAGAAAAAATATCTGGCAACGATTTTTTTAGAAATTAGTGATCTGGCAACCTTCGTGTCACGTGTCACGAAGGTTGCCAGATCACTAATTTCTAAAAAAAATCGTTGCCAGATATTTTTTCTGAATTCTGTAATCAACCGTAGTGTTCGGATACTTTTTTGAACGACTGTACTCCCGTGCTGATCTAGAAGATTAAATCAGCACACTATAGAAAGATGCGAATTACCTCTTCACACTAACTGCTATTTAGAGAAAGACAGCTGCCATCAGACTCTGGTAAAAGTGTTTTACTTTTTATCATTAACCTCTTTATGATCCACAATTAATAGAATTTTGTCACAAATTTTTTCTTCTGATAATATTCGTTAACACCTTTTTTAGGAAACATTTAAACAAGCGGCTATTTTTAAGAACGCAACCCTCGCGTAAACCATGAGCAGACAGTACTGGTTTTTCAAATTGTGTTATAAATTATGTATTAGGCCTCCAAATTTTGACACGAACTTATGTACTAGTCCTCGTAATTCATTTTGACGCAGATTTTGCTGGTTCACTAGTACCTTACATTATTAAATTCTTAAAATATAGTTATTGATTTCCTCTGCTTTGATTTCATATTTAATGTTTCTCGAATACTTCCGGTTAGAAAATGACTAATACTTACAGAAATGTTTGATGATAAAATGTGATTTGGGGTAAAAATAATCGTGACTGATATGAACCCCCAACGATTGCAGAGGACAAATATACTGGTTAAGTCTAACTACAATTTACATCACATAGCTAAAGAGGAAAATATTTGCTATTTTTGTTTCTTGTTCTTATTAGCCACCATTTTTAAGACTAGTGGTTCCCAACTGATTATTCAACATTTGAAATAAACCAAAAAAGTAAACAGTACAAGATAAATAAAAAAATCAAAAAACAACTTATCATATTTGACACAAATTATGCACTGGATTATCAATTTCACACAAATTATGAACTAATTGCTCAAGTTTAGCATTAATTATGAACTAATTGCTCAAGTTTAGCATTAATTATGAACTGATTGCTCAAGTTTAGCATTAATTATGAACTGATTGCTCAAGTTTAGCATTAATTATGAACTGATTGCTCAAGTTTAGCATTAATTATGAACTGGTGCTCCAAATTTTAATACGAATTACGAACTGGTCCTTCAATTTTTAACACAAAATATTTTCTAATCCTTCAAAATTCGACACGAGGTTAGCTTTCGATCTAGGTGTTTTTTGGAATAATGTGGGTCATTGCATTTGCATCTTTTTGAAATTATGTGCTTTTTTTGGAACAATGCGTTTTGAACTCGGATCTCAATAGGTGAGGGACATCTACATTTTGCCTATTCAATCATTCCTTCACAGCCAGCAGCATCAAACCCTCGGAGACAGCGTTAGAAACGAAATTCATAAAAAATGCTGTATAATGAACTGCCATTCGCTTAATTTCTTATGGGAAAATTATGCCTGATTTAAGCGGCTATTTTTAAGAACGCAACCCCCGCGTAAACCATGAGCAGACAGTACTAGTTTTTCAAATTGTGTTATAAATTATGTATTAGGCCTCCAAATTTTGACACGAATTTACGTCGAAGTTCATTTTGATGCAGATTTTGCTGATTCACTAGTTGGAAATTTTTGGGAACTACTGTTCTAGAGCAAATTCGCAACAGCGCGAATGTTTATTGACTTAGGATAGCACAAGGGTAAAATAGAAAATAAAATAGAGGTACGCAATTGGCTAAAATAAGTCTCGGTCTAAACAACACTATCACTACTTGCGTTGGACAACTTTTGTCACTGGTGTCCTATTTGGCCGGTGAGTTGGTTTCTGCATGTGCACAGTCTGCATGTGAGTCTTCAGATTGCCTGGCCAATTGAACAGCTTCTGACAGATGGTGCACTGGAATCGCCGATGAAAGGGTTTGTGCATCAACAGGTGCCTCTTCATACTGTGCTTGGTGGAGTAGGTCTTGAGGCAGATGGGGCACACGTTCTCCATGGTGGGCAGCATGGCCACAGCTGCAGGGTGTCGGATCTGTTGAAGGTAGCTGGTGTACTTGCGCAGGAATTCCTCTACGTTTGCCACTTGGTTGCCGTCGCCTTCTGGGGAAGGAAAACAGCATTAGTAGGATTAATGATGATGCCTTTCCCTTCATGCTTTGCTTAAGGAAGGAAAATAGGTTAGACACAAATGGGAGAAAAAAATAAAACTTTCACAGAATGGCATTTATTTGCAGAGTACAAATAATTTAATACAAAATTCTTCTTTTCTTGAGGATCAACGAATGCGCTTTATATCCAGGAATCCTCTGTTTCTTGAAAGCGGAAATCCAGTTCTCGAAAGATCCACTTCAGTAATTCCCTGAGAGTTTAAGTTCGTGAGTAAGAATGCTGAAAGAAATCAAAAACGTGGACCGAAAGTGGAACGATCACTTCCACTATCGTTTCTTTTAAACACACGCAAGTTTTTGCCAGAAAAAAATTAATCGAATCCGATTACTTTTGTAGATATTCTATATGTTTTTTTTTTCTTTGTATCTTAAAGCGAGCAAAGAAAATTAACAGTTAAAATAATTCATCAGTAACCAGAGTTCACAGAGTTATCAGTAATGCCAATAATTTATTGATAATCATATACAGTTACATCAGAAGTACAAATCATCAAACATGAAAATTGTTACAAATTTTTGAAAGTTTACTTTTTTTTTAGAGATATGATAAAAAAAAAATAAACATACGAGTATTTTCTTAAGAGGAATCGCAGGAATATAACAAAGCTATCGCCTCTATGTATTTAAAAATATTCATTTAATTTTATTTAACAATTTCTTAATATAGTTTAGGTATAAATATTTTTTTACCAACGCAAAATAATATTTCTTCATCATCCTATTCCCAACATCATCATCCTATATTCATACACTCACATATTATAGTATTTAATTATTCCTTTCTACACTTCAATGCGCTATTGAACTGATAAAGATTCTCCTTACAAACTCAGTCGCAGTTCGCTACACTTTTATTTATCCTGGGTGCTCAGCAAAATATTCATCAAGACAAAATAAGAACAACTATTTCTTATATTGGTACATATATACTATATATCTATGTCAGTTTACATACGTAATTATAACTGCTCGGAATTGAACGATTTTGAAAAAAATCAAATGTAAAAAATTATGGGGCAGGTTGGGTATTCCGAAATCTCTATTTTGGTGCGTGAAATAGTTGAATATTAAACATAGGTAAATGTCATATTTATACACTAGGGAGATGGGTTGTTTTTAAACTGAGTACCACATTTTTTCTTACAATGGTCTTAAGGACCACGAGGGCTCAGAGAAGATTGGGTTGTTGGGTTGGGTTGTTTTACCTCTGAGCTGCACTTTTTTGCACACCATGGGCTAAATGGCCAGGTCACATGGACCCCAAAGGCTCAGAGGTTGGGGAGGGGACCCATTGGAACAGCTGTTGGGAGACAGATGGTAGCCTCCCGTCAAGGCCATCCAGCGTGTTCTTTAACGTGCACAGGGTATGGCTCTCTCGCACACGGCTTAACGTCCCATCCGACGGACGGCGGTCTTTCCAAGCCCATCGGTGTCCCCTACTGACCGTGGGCAGGGCGGGGAATTTTGCGGAGATAGAAGATTGGGTGAATGGGATCCATTGCACAGTTATAAGAGGATGGATGATAGCCACCTGTCAAGACCATAGCATGTCTTTAACGTGCACAGGGTATGGCTTTTCCGCTCACGGTGCTACAGCTTTACGTCCCATCAGATGAACGGCTGCCATTCCAAACCCATAGATGTACCTTTCTGACTGAGGAAGGGCGTCGGTTTAGAGGATATAAATCTCAACGCTGGCCCAGGCAGGATTCGAATCTGGTAACTGCAAAATACAAGCCTGGCGCGCTACCGACTGAGCCACCCCCATCCCTTGGGAGTCAAAGGTGCTAGATTATCCATGAAGCAAAAAGAAAAATGGAATGAATACATCCGTGTTGAATACAGACTTTTTCCTAATAGAGTGAGACAAAATAATACGTGGAGGCGACTTCACTTTGAACCTCTGCAAAAATTCCCCGCCTTGCCCACGGTCAGTAGGGGACACCGATGGGCTTGGAAAGGCCGCCGTCCGTCGGATGGGACGTTAAGCCGTGGCCTTTTCTCCGTGTGCGGGAGAGCCATACCCTATGCACGTTAAAGAACACGCTGGATGGCCTTGACGGGAGGCTACCTCTGTCTCCCAACAGCTGTTCCACTGGGTCCCCTCCCCCAACCTTCTCTGAGCCTTCGGGGTCCATGTGACCTGGTCATTTAGCCCAAGGTGTGCAAAAAAGTGCCGCTCAGAGGTAAAACAACCCAACCCACCCTAAAGAGGCCATTAAAGGTCGTGGTAGATTATAGCAGGTAAGTGTTAGGGACCCAATTCTACCCATAGTAAAAAAAAGAGAGTCCATAGTAAGAAGTACCCAAGAAGAAAGAGATCCCAATTGGCTTCGAAAGGGTGCAGTTCGTCGAATGGTATGTAAAGCCGTGGCGCAGTGGATAAGACAGCCACAGTCTGCACTTTAAAGGACACACTGGATGACCTTGACGAGTTTTGATATTTGTTTATTGCAATTGTGCCCAACGGAACGCTATCGCCTCCTACATAGCATTTTATAAATTTATGGGGGCGATCTTTTGAGTTTTTCTGTAGAAATAAATTTAATAGGATATCGAATACTTCGCAGGGTCTCGTAAAACCCAGAATTTCTAAACGATTGATTCCAATGGATGGTGAAGTTTAACATGCTTGAAATTCCTGAATTCCTTACATTTCGGGCACATCCTTAGAAAATATGTTTATTCGAGCCTTCAAGGGGTAGGAGTTTTAACTCCATGGCCCACTTTTTATAAAAGCCATTGCGCTTCGCTTCCTGGACGCTAAAAATATATTCATTTCTATGATTTAATATGACAAAGAATTCATTCGCTTGATGATACAAAAATATTACACTCGCTTAAAGCGGCAAATTGTCTTTGTCTCGAGCTATATATTGATGACTCGTTTCGTTTCTTCGGTAACACAGAGGTAATGTCCAACGCTTCTCATTTAGCATCAAGAAGCCTGTGAAGAAATTTTGGCGTCTTGAAGGCATGAAGGTCCTGGATAGAAAGTGTCGCTCATTTGCAGATACCAGTCTTTCCTTTTTTTCTCAAAATAGCAGTTGCCACTGAGTTCTAATGATTCCTTCAAAGCAGTTTTGATCCATGACGTCGTAATGTACCTTAAAAATACATATAAGTTTATTAAACAGGAAAATGGATTAAAATTTTAAATATTAGAATTTTAATGTAAATAATTAAAAATTTATGATAGCATTTCGAAGAAACAACAAGATATCAACATACAGAAGTCTTGAAATATAGTATATCATTTACTGATGAATTCCCATTAAGACCATCCTTTATATCGGGATGGGAATGGTACACTCGGTAGCGTGCCAAGTTCGTAATCTGCAGTTCACAGGTTCGTTCATCTCAACTCTGGCCAGCGTTGAGATTTATATCTGCAAAACTACTGCCTTCAGTCAGTAGAGGCAACGAAGGGCTTGTTAAGGCGTCGTCCATCGGATGAGATGTTAATCCGTGGCCCCGTGTGCAGGAGAGAGAGAGCCATACCTAAAAGTGTACTCCTTAAAGAACACGCTGAATGGCCTTGACGGTAGGTTACCATCTCGTCAACCTTCGCTAGCCATTTAGCCCACTGTGTGCAAAAAAAAGTATCGCTCAGAGGCAAAATAACCCAACTCGTATTCTATATTCATTTATTCCTTTGTTTTATGGCTCAAAGTTTTCTTTAAATTTTAACCCTTTCCACTTTTATGTCGACCTGGAGTCGATATTTCAATTTCTAGCTAGTCAATTCTTACAAAGGGAAGATGTAGACTCCATTGTTGTCAATTGGGTTGGGTTGTTTTACCTCTGAGCGGCACTTTTTTGCACACCATGGTCTAAATGGCCAGGTCACAAGGACCCCGAAGGCTCAGAGAAGGTTGGGGGAGGGGACCCACTGGAACAGCTGTTGGGAGACAGATGGTAGCCTCCCGTCAAGGCCATCCAGCGTGTTCTTTAACGTGCACAGGGTATGTCTCTCCCGCACACGGGGCCACGGCTTAACGTCCCATCCGACGGACGGCGGCCTTTCCAAGCCCATCGGTGTCCCCTACTGACCGTAGGCAGGGCGGGGAATTTTGCGGAGATAAATCTCAACGCTCACCCAGCTGGGACTCGAACCTGGGAACTACAGATTACGAGCCTGGAGCGCTACCGACTGAGCCACCCCCGCCACCATTGCTGTCGAAGAAATAGCTGAAAGGCTAATTGTAACAAGCAATATATGATTGAACTTTTTACGTAAATAAATTAAACAAGATCAAAGTTCTATTGTCCATTGCAACCAATATGACAAAAAAAAGAGAGTAGAAATAAGTTAATATATAAATAAAAATAAAAAATAAATACCCCCTCAAGCAGCTGCTTGCCGCAGAGGTCTGACAGGAGCCTGTCAGTTTATATGCCACAGTAGAAGATATCAGTAGTTAATAATCACAGGATAAGTCCTGTAGACATGGAACTCATTAAATGATGAGCTGAAAAAAAGTTGGTTTTGCCAGGAGTGGGGTACACGCTTTTTTCCCCGCTTATGAACCATTCGCCAAGTATACCACTATTGACCTTTTCTAATCAAAGCATTACAGAAAAGAACCAAAGTAAACCAGATTCTGGAAATTCGAGTTATCTTTAAATGTTTATCTTTCTGTGATTATGTTCCTAGTCAGCCATTAATCCTTTTAAAGAAGCAAAAATTTGATTATATTGACTATTATAGATTTAAATATAAATCCTTTTAACATCACACATTTTTTCATAGTTCGGTTTTGTCTCAACGCACAAACTTTGAAGAAAAAAGATCTCACTATTAGCCAGCCCACTTCACTCTCCAAAATGTCGGGGCGGGGGTGGCTCAGTCGGTAGCGCGCCAGGCTCGTAATCTGTTCATGTTGGCAGAGCGTTTGTTAACAACTTGTACAGAACAGAGACATCATATGGATGATTTGAAACGTGGTAGGGCAATCGATATATTAGAATCTGGCCGATCACAGAGCAATGTGGCTAGGTGTACATAACCCTATGTTGACTTTAAAACCCTGATTGGTAGACATTTAAAGACTTTGGAGATAATTCCAACAGACAGGAGACGCTAGCCGTATATGAATGCAAGGTCGTTCAAGAGTGACAACAGCGGAGGATGATCGCTATCTTGGGCTAACAGCCCGAAGTCATAGGGCAATGTCAGTCAGGCAACTCTCTCTGGAACTTTACACAGCCATTGTAGAAGGACAATTTCTAGACGAATTATTTGCCGAAGTTTTCATCAGAGAGGGCTCTATACCAGATGATGACATTTGTATTCCCGTCAATTCCACCCACAGGAAAATACGTCTAACATGTTACAGACAACGGGTTGGGTTGTTTTACCTCTGAGCGGCACTTTTTTGCACACCATGAGCTAAATGGCCAGGTCACATGGACCCCGAAGGCTCAGAGAAGGTTGGGGGAGGGGGCCCACTGGAACAGTTGTTGGGAGACAGATGGTAGTCTCCCGTCAATGCCATCCAGCGTGTTCTTTAACGAGCACAGGGTACGACTCTCCCGTACACGGACCACGGCTTAACGTACCTATCCGACGGACGGCGGCCTTTCCAAGCCCATTGGTGTCCCCTACTGACCGTGCGCAGGGAGGGGAATTTTGCGGAGATAAATCTCAACGCTGACCCAGCTAGAACTCGAACCTGGGAACTATAGATTACGAGCCTGGCGCGCTACCGACTGAGCCATCCCGCCCCTGTTACAGACAACATCGTGACTGAACCCCAAACAAATGTATGTTTGCGCTCTTCACCGACAAATCTCAATTCAGTTTTCAAACTGATTCTCAATGGTGTTTGCTCTGCAGAAGACAAAGAGAAGGGGGCTAAGAAAAGGTGATGCAGCTATTAATGAGGAAGGAAAAAATTAAAGAACTTTTCTATCATAAATCTAAACGCAACCAATATGCGAACAAGTATAATAAATGCAATCAACTTGTTTTTAACAAATATTATTTTTAGACATCTGTTAATGTATCATTAAAATCGATAATAACGTTGTTTTACCTCTGAGCGGCACTTTTTTGCACACAATGGGCTAAATGGCCAGGTCACAAGGACCCCGAAGGCTCAGAGAAGGTTGGGGGAGGGGACCCATTGGAACAGCTGTTGGGAGACAGATGGTAGCTTCCCCGTCAAGGCCATCCAGCGTGTTCTTTAACGTGCACAGGGTATGGCTCTCCCGCACACGGGGCCACGGCTTAACGTCCCATCCGACGGACGGCGGCCTTTCCAAGCCCATCGGTGTCCCCTACTGACCGTGGGCAGGGCGAGGAATTTTGCGGAGATAAATCTCAACGCTGACCCAGCTGGGACTCGAACCTGGGAACTACAGATAACGAGCCTGACGCGCTACCGACTGAGCCACCCAGCGATAATAACGAATCTTGTTTTTTTTAAAAACTACTATCATTTGTTATCCGTCTTTCCAGAAATCCAGTAAACCCTATCCTTTGTAAAGTAGATACAGACAATTATTTCCATCTTCCCTAATATATAAAGTAAAAAGATAACATGGATTTAGTTATGAAGAAGCTTAATCTTTTCAAACCCAGTGTACATTAAAATGCATATTATTTTTTAGATTTTTTTTAAACACAGGAAGAGGTGTCTGTTTTCTTGCAATATTTGCATAATGTAGACCACTCTTTAGTATGCAGGAATGGACTAGAATTTGGTGCCATCTATCGATATAATAGAAACTATATAAAATAACATTGAAATTAACTGCTCCTGACATGCAATAAGAACTGTTTTGTTACATTTCGCAGAGGTCATTCAGTTGATGTGTTTATCATGACAAAGTGTATATAAATTCTTTTCTTTTTCTGTTCCCTTTGCGATGCTTTCTAAGAGTTCAGAATTTGTAACTTTTGGGATGGTTTCTACATTATAGTGTACAGTCGCTCAAAAAAGTATCCGAACACTAGGGTTGATTACAGAATTCAGAAAAAATATCTGGCAACGTTTTTTTTTTAGAAATTAGTGATCTGGCAACCTTCGTGTCACGTGATTACAGAATTCAGGAAAAATATCTGGAGCGTGTGCAGTTACTGCACACGCTCCAGTTTGCTGTGAACGGTAACTGCACACGCTCAATATTTCCGTGAGTGAGCCCACACGATCTAATATCAAAATAATATGACCACCTACAGTCGCTCAAAAAAGTATCCGAACACTAGGGTTGATTACAGAATTCAGAAAAACTATCTGGCAACGATTTTTTTTTTCGAAATTAGTGATCTGGCAACCTTCGTGTCACCTGACACAAAGGTTACCAGATTACTAATTTCCAAAAAAATCGTTCCCAGATATTTTTTCTGAATTCTGTAATCAACCCTAGTGTTCGGATACTTTTTTGAGCGACAGTACATGTAGAATTTCGCGAAATGATGTTAAAACATTTTTTTTTGCACATTCTTGTTCCTTTGGTCTTAAATGAAACACCTTGAAACGGAAACCTTTCTTCTTCCATGAATAAAAATTCGACTCCGAAGGAATTAAGAAACACTTATATAATCTTTCGTTACAAAACTTATGATAGCTTTCATGCATACATGATAATAATTTCTACACAATATTGAATATTAAATGGTTGCCCTTGAAGGAATTTTAGGGATTAACGATGGCTACTGAAGACAAATTATGTCTTAGCACCTTATAATTTTTGCTTACCTTGCATCATTCTTAACCTAAAAAAAAACGCATTTTCATACATCAAACTTAAATTATTTACCTTAATTAACTTTAAAGGTTAATACATAAAGTTACACAATTTTAAAAGGTTGTATTCTGGTCTTATACATCAGTTTCTTGACGAATTTTGGATCAGCAGAAGTAAACTTACCTCATGAAGACAATTTGCTTCACCAAAAAGCAAGGGGCGGGGGTGGCTCAGTCGGTAGCGCGCCAGGTTCGTAATCTGTAGTTCCCAGGTTCGAGTCCCAGCTGGGTCAGCGTTGAGATTTATCTCCGCAAAATTCCCCGCCCTGCCCACGGTCAGTAGGGGACACCGATGGGATTGGAAAGGCCGCCGTCCGTCGGATGGGACGTTTAAGCCGTGGCCCGTGTGCGGGAGAGCCATACCCTGTGCACGTTAAAGAACACGCTGGATGGCCTTGACGGGAGGCTACTATCTGTCTTCCAACAGCTGTTCCAGTGGGTCTCCTCCCCCAACCTTCTCTGAGCCTTCGGGGTCCATGTGACCGGGCCATTTAGCCCATTGTGTGCAAAAAAGTGCCGCTCAGAGGTAAAACAACCCCACCAAAAAGCAAATTGAAGAGGATCTTCATTGTTCTTCTTCCACTCTTCATCATCCAAGAGAAAGTCAGTGAATGATCTTCATATCTGATCTTTTGCAGAAAAATATCAAAGCTTGCAAGGATATTTGAAGAAATAATAATATTTCTTTATATATGTTGTATGGAACATCGTACAGATAAATTCTTTAATTCCTAATATCCTTGAAAATCCTTAATAATTAATGAGTATGTATGCATAAGTATTATGTAACATAATAACCTTTGGAAAGAACATTAGTGCAATGTTCTATCTATACTCTGTAAACTCTATACATTAAGACCTATGTTATTTACAAATGGATGTATACATTGTTCTTTAAAAGTGATAGTAATGTTCAATATAAATATTTTCACATTCACTATAAATACAATGCGTATATAAAAAATAAACAAGGTAATCGAAATATTCAGTAGCGGTGATGAATGTAAAATAAGGAGTGACGTATGAGTGAGAATCTTGTTTATAAACATCAACAAATAAACTGTTTACTTACAAGTATAAACAATAATCAAGAAAAATTCACCTCAAGTAGACAGCTTGCCCCTTATCATATATAGATTAAGGGAGAGTGAAGGATTGCAATTAGTGAAAACAAGCAATCATTGGAAAAGTTGGTGATTCAGAAAGAGTTTTTAGTTGGGGGTTTTTGTGCCTCATGATACAAACTGTTCAATACTGATTATCCAAAGGGAACAAACTTTTTCATTTGCCCTTACCCCTCAAGCAGCTGCTTACCACAGAGGTCTGACAGGAGCCTGTCAGTTTATATACCACAGTAGAAGGTCTGTGATGATGGCAGGACCTCAGCAGAAAACAACACGAACATCCATGCCTTACCCGGGGCTCGAACCCAGGTCCCGTAGATCAGTAGCCAAGCGCGCTAACCGTTGATAAAATTTGCCTTCAAGTTATTACCCCTTCAAGCCCCCTTCAAGTTATTACCGTCAACGTTTTGCATCTTTTAATATCCATAATTATCATTAAAAAAGGATTTGATAATAAATTAAAATTAGCTTTAATAAATCTAGTGCATTTAAGAAGTTTTCAAAATTATTGAAAACAGGTCACATTATCTTTCCTTTTTCAGTTTTTCTTCTTTAAATGTAATTCCTTTTCGTCCCATTAGATTAGAATGGCATTAGAGAGCTTTAAAGGGGCCCCTTCATGCAGTTTATACAACCCTGCTTTACAAAATAACCACAATAATAATGATAACCAACTTTCCCGGTACCCTGTGCACCCAGTGGCGTAGCAAGAGGACGCAGGGTCCTGGTCCGAGATTTCTTTACCGCACTCTCTCTTACTCGTTAATGTTACTTTTTTTCGAAAAATAATTTTAAGAGCATAAAAATGGCGTTTTTCTGTATGGTTACCAAAGGCCACCCGCAACAAGAAATATAGAAAAGTTTCGGAAAAAATAAAATCTGTCGAGCACCGGGCCCTGGTTCGGCTGAACCCTGCAATCACGGATAGTATGCCACTGATGTATACAGTGGAGTGGGGGGGGGGGGGGGGGGACACTATCATATCTCAAGGGGCGAGGGTTGGCTCAGTTGGTAGCTCGCCAAGTCGTAATCTTCATTTCCCATGTTCGAGTTCCTGCGTTGAGAGTTACCTCCGCTGATCCTCACCCTCCCCTCTGTGAGAAAGGGGATCCCTATGGGCTTGGAAAGGCCACCGTCCATCGAATGGGACGTTAAGCCATAGCCTCATGTGTGAGAGAGTTATACCCAGTGTATCTTAAAGAACACGCTGGATGGTCATGACACGAGACGTTCATCTGCCTTGTAACAGCTGTCCAGTGAGTCATCTTCCCACAACCTTCTCTTTGCCCTTGGGGGTAGTTTGATTTGTGTGAAAAAAAGTGCCAATCGGAGGTGAAACAACCCATCCAATCCTTCTTTATATCTCAATAAATACTAAACGAAAAGCGTCGTATTATTGAAAAATATTCTTACGGATTTTATTTCCTCCTTCTTCGTAATTACTAAAAAATGTACCAGTAGATAGATAAAGTGTTTATTGTACTTCCATTGCGCTATTTAAATGTTTCCACGAAAAAAAAAAGCTTATCAAGTATACAAAACGTAATGAACCAGCGGTACATGAGCAAGTGGAATATCTTTTAAACACGAAAGTAGTACTTTGGAACTGTAAGCCTTTTCCCATTAGTAGAGGGGCGGGGGTGGCTCAGTCGGTAGCGCGCCAGGCTCGTAATCTGTAGTTCCCAGGTTCGAGTCCCAGCTGGATCAGCGTTGAGATTTATCTCCGCAAAATTTCCCCGCCCTGCCCACGGTCAGTAGGGGACACCGCTGGGCTTGGAAAGGCCACCGTCCGTCGGATGGGACGTTAAGCCGTGGCCCCGTGTGCGGGAGAGCCATACCCTGTGCACGTTAAAGAACACGCTGGATGGCCTTGACGGGAGGCTACCATCTGTCTCCCAACAGCTGTTCCAGTGGGTCCCCTCCCCCAACCTTCTCTGAGCCTTCGAGGTCCATGTGACCTGGCCATTTAGCCCATGGTGTGCAAAAAAGTGCCGCTCAGAGGTAAAACAACCCAACCCATTAGTAGAAAATAATAGTTTTGCCTATAAGTAGCATGAATCATTACGTATTAGCAAAGCATACAGATCACTGATTGAGATTAGAATAAGCACCAATACAGAGAGTTATAAGTACATATAGAGTAGTAAATTGCAGAGACGACTAAGGAGAAACTATGCAGCGGCAACTTTGACAATTCTCGTATATCACATGTTGCTAATTGACAGTTGGCTTACGATGTATGAGACTTGTCGAGTAGTACTGCTAGTCTTTCCACAATTCTCCAGAAATACAGCGCAAAGGAAAATAGTGAACCTATTGCATTTACACTACATGAAGAATACTGATCACCTTTGAAACCATATTTACGAGGTATAAATAAATATACATTGAGAAACATTTTTAAGTCACGTTTATATATATTAAAAAAACATTTATTCATAATCATTATACAAAAGAAATTATCGTGTAATTAGTTAACTTGGAATTTCGGGAATGCAGTTCCATTCCTCGAGCAATTTGTTTACTTTCTTGAGGATTGCAGCAGATGGGATGTGGGTGGCTGTTGTCAGCTGATGATAATAACAACAATTCTTACAAGAGGCTTTCACAGACATCAAATGAATCGCTTTGAAAAGTCAGTTCAGAAAATAAGTTTGATCTGCGTGCTTCAGCGCAATTCATTCAGAAATTCACGGACTGCGAGGAGTGGGAGATCATAGAATACAGTACGAGAGGAATTCACTTTTAATAAATCAATGATTGCTTCACATAATGGCACTAAAAGAAAATTAGGGCAGTTTTTCCTTCCAATGATAGCAAATATTTCCGATGGGATACCGATAATTTTTATGGCCGGGAGGTGGGGGGGGGGGAGATATTGACTCAGTCGGTATTGCGCCAGGCTGACTACATTCGGAAAAGAATTCCACTTGGCGTAAACTGAAGAACCAAATTTGGAACTACTGAATGCTTAAAATATGTGGTCCATGAAAAGCGTCGGCTGAAGAAAGACTTTTAAAATCAAATCTAGCTAAATCTCGATTTTTCAAAACAATTGCATACTATTTGAAGAGGTTAGAGAAGTTCAAACATTCAAACCCAACGCCCCTTTTTAGGAAGAAATTCAATCCGAATTTGACGACAATTCAGAGAACGCTGCACATAACTTGTGATACTTATACTCACTGTAATGAGCGGTTATGTAGAGCAAATATCATTCACATTTTTAATTAAGTTATAAAGAAAATATCTTATGTGTTAAATGCTCCTGCGTCTTTAATTCCTTAACTGAAATTTGTTGAGCAAAAGGATTTAGATTTCATTTCATTTAAAACTTAAATCCAGTTTTCTCACATCGTTTTAGAAATTTGGAGCTCCAAATTTGGTATTCCGTCAAAATTTTTGCTGATAAAGTGCACAGCGTACACTAAGTGGCAACTTTAATTAGAGACAGATCCATGTTGTCACAGGGGCGGGGGTGGCTCAGTCGGTAGCGCGCCAGGCTCGTAATCTGTAGTTTCCAGGTTCGAGTCCCAAGCTGGGTCAGCGTTGAGATTTATCTCCGCAAAATTCCCCGCCCTGCCCACGGTCAGTAGGGGACACCGATGGGCTTGGAAAGGCCGCCGTCCGTCGGATGGGACGTTAAGCCGTGGCCCCGTGTGCGGGAGAGCCATACCCTGTGCACGTTAAAGAACACGCTGGATGGCCTTGACGTGATACTACCATCTGTCTCCCAACAGCCGTTTCAGTGGGTCCCCTCCCCCAACCTTCTCTGAGCCTTCGGTGTCCTTGTGACCTGGCCATTTAGCCCATGGTGTGCAAAAAAGTGCCGCTCAGGGGTAAAACAACCCAACCCATGTTGTCAGCAGGAAAGTAGATTCAGATCTCAGAAGTAGCATAAATAAACTTTTTACGGGAAAAATGTTCACTTCAGATAAAGATCTCTATCAAATCTATCTCAATTTTAATTTTTTAACAATATCTTTCCTGCACGTAAACTGAACAGCAGCAACTGTAGTTAAAATAATCTGAATAGTGAATTTAAATTCGTTTTATCAAATATTAAATATTAAAATGTATAAACCCATTTCTCGACGTTTCAGCAATGTGATCATTTTTCTCTAAATTTGATCGTTTTTTTTTTTGGGGGGGGGGGAATTTCACCTTCCATATCTTTTTAAATAATGGAACAAATTAATACTATCAAAAAACGAGATCAGACAGATTTGATTCAGACTTTTCAGCCAGTTTTTCTATACAAGGCTTATTTAAAAAGTTATAGTTCATCGAAATTGACTCTCTATTCATATTCCAAATAAAGTGACTCCTGAGTATACACTATATTTGAAAAAGCAATCGGACACTTTCATGTTATCCGAAGGAAAAGCCACTTCAAAGCCTCCTAACTTTGATAATAAACTTTTTACGGAAAAATTTCGCTTCACATAAATTAAAGATATGATTAATATCTCTCTAAATGTCCAATTTCATGAATATTTGTTTAATATTTAAGGAGTTAAATATTTTATTATTAAAAATTTAAGGAGTTAAATATTTTATTATTAAAAATTTAAGGAGTTAAATAATTTAAGTAGTAAAGTTGTAAAATATTTTTCCACCTAAACTGTGAAAACCGAAAAAAAACTCATTACACAAACTTCAAATATTATATTTATGTTACTGAACAATTTGTTATTACAGTCGTGTTTTAACTTTTGAGGCAAAATTTCATGACTAGCAAAAGTGAGTTAAATATTTCACCTTATGTAACTCTTAAAATATTGCAGGAACATTACGGAAAAGAGATTTAGCGAAATCTGTAACTTCTCTACATTGATACTTTTTCATAAAAAAAAACTTATGTTTGAAGTTAGAGCTTTGAATATGGATTTTCATTCACATAACATAGAAGTGTCCTGTCACTTTTAAAAAAAAAAACAGTGAATATGAGCTTTCTGCACGCTTCGATTAAATTCCGAAACTACATCCTTCCCTAGAAAGTGTCTCTGCAATATTCACCGAAAGCCAGCCACCTTGGTGTTGAAAATTTCCATTCCACGTAACCCTCAGAGGCATTGTTGGATAAAGCGGGTCATTTTCGCGTCTTCAAGAATAAACGCAGATCCTTCAGTCTCACTTCCGGGAGTTACGTCGACGACACTTGTGTTTGTTTCGAATGTGACGCAGCAGATCGTGATGCCACCAGAAATCGAGCGAGCAGAACTGACAAGGGTACTTCCGGCGAACTGGAGCGTGCTTGTTCAGATGGCGCTTCATGCTCGTCTTGCTGCTGAATAGCTTGTTGCAGATGTGGCAGATGGCTGCTGAGTTGATGGGGATCAGCCACTGCATCGTTGTTGGGACACTGCCACCGGAGGAAAATGCATCCTCTAGGAGACAAAACACAGGAGTGAGTCACGGCAGAAAAAGTACCAAAAAATTCAAAGTTCTTTTTTATTAAATGCACACAACAAATAACAATACACGGTATATTCCAGCAGGTTATTTATGATCAAAAGGAAATAATATAGTTTTCCTGCCTAAATATCTTTCACGTGATTTTAAAAGCTTATAATTAGGAAACTTTTTTAAGGTAGACTGTCGTAAGATCATGAATGTAACTTTGAAATGCAATCAATCGAGTATTTTTATCTGGGGGTTTCTGTCTTTAATTATATATTAATAAAAAAAAAGTTTTTTTTTTATCGTGGAAGAATTAAGAATTTTCGGATTCGCTATTTCCTATTCTGAAAAAGGGGAAGGTTGATTTAGTCAGTAGTGCACCAGACTTGAAACTTCTTATTCCTAGGTTCTAATTACGAACAGCCGAGTTAATATTTTCATTGCTATCTCCTGTTCTGATGTTTGTCGGAAAAAGTCACGGACGGAACTTTAGCATGGTGTTGAGCTGATTTACCCATGAGCGACAATTTTTTGAATGCAATGGGCTAAATGGCCAAGTCACAGGGGATCAGAGAAAGTTGTGGGGTCATGTGTGCATCACGATCTACCTACTAGGCAGGCCGCCGTCCGTCGGATCATTGGTTGGCTGTTAGGCGACAGGTGGTAGCCTCCCGTTAAGGTCATCCAGCGTGTTCTTTAACGTGCACAGGGAATGGCTCTCCTTACACGGATATAGCATGGCTCTTCCGTACACGGAGCCACGGTTTAACCACCCATCCGATGGAAGGCGAATTTTCCAGCACATTGGTGTCTCTACTGACGGAAGCCAAGGGGAAGTTATGCGGAGATAAGTCTAACGAGCCTAAAGTTGAGGCCAAGGGTGGCTCAGTCGGTAATGCTCCAAGCTCGGTTATGAGCCTGACACGCTACCGACTGAGCCACACTTGACTCAGTCGGTAGCGCGTCATGAGTGTTATGTGGAATGAGGGTTGTTGAGTTGTTTTACCTCTGAGCGGCACTTTTTTGCACACCATGGGCTAAATGGCCAGATCACAAGGACCCCGAAGGCTCAGAGAAGGTTGGGGGAGGGGACCCACTGGAACAGCTGTTGGGAGACAGATGGTAGCCTCCCGTCAAGGCCATCCAGCGTGTTCTTTAACGTGCACAGGGTATGGCTCTCCCGCACACGGGGCCACGGCTTAACGTCCCATCGGACGGCGGCCTTTCCAAGCCCATCGGTGTCCCCTACTGACCGTGGGCAGGGCGGGGAATTTTGCGGAGATATATCTCAACGCTGACCCAGCTGGGACTCGAACCTGGGAACTACAGATTACGAGCCTGGCGCGCTACCGACTGAGTCACCCCAGCTCTGTGGAATGAGGAGTCATGCGTCTCTGAGTGTTATGTGGAATGGGAATTTTCAACACCAAGGTGGCTGGCTTTCGGTGAATATTGCAGAGAATATTTCTTTTGATCATAAATAACGTGCACAGGGTGTAGCTCTCCCGCACACGGAACCGCGGCTTAACGTCCTATCTGACTGACGGCGACCTTTCCAAGCCCATCGGTGTCATCTACTGACTGTGGGTAGGACGGGGAGTTTTGCGTTGATAAATCTCAACGCTGACCCAGCTGGGACTCGAATCTGGGAACTGCAGATTACGAGCCTGGCGCGCTACCGACTGAGCCACCCCCGCCCCCACATATTAGAGGAGAAACAGACCAATCAATAATTTAGATGTCTTGAACGATCAACAAGTATCCCACTCTCCTATATTTGCTTTAAATAAAAACAGATTTAAAATATTCAACGACGAATAATTCAATTAAAAACATTCTGTCTCTCGAATGATGTAAGAGCTGTTATTGTTCAAGGCGAAGAACTGTTTCGATCCTCTGCAATAATTGAATCGAATACGAAAGAAATGGAAATTGCAAATGCAAATGAAAACAAGTGATGTCTGACATAGATCAATGGGTGCTGGTTAACCTCTGAGTGAGGAAGTGACCTTCACTTAAAAGGTCGTTCACCTCCAGTTGCAAATGTGGTATACTTTCTTTGTAATTTAAACTTAACTAAAACTCGTTAACCTGAATGAGTGGCACGGGAATGGCCCAGTCGGTAGCGCGCCAGGCTAGTAGTAATCTGTAGTTCTTAAGTTTGAATCCCGCCTGGGCCAGCGTTGGATTTATCTCCGCAAAACTCCCTGCCCTCAGTCAGTAGGGGACACCGATGGGCTTGGAAAGGCCGCCATCCGTCAGATAGGACGTTAACTTGCGGTCCCTTGTGCGGAAGAGCGATACTTTGTGCACGTTAAAGAACATGATGGATGGCCTTGACGGGAAGCTATCATGGGTTCCTCCCCACACACATACAACCTGCTCTGATCTTTCGGGGTTCTTGCGACCTGGCCATTTAGACCATAAAATGATAAATAAATAAATACCCCCTCAAGCAGCTGCTTGCCACAGAGGTCTGACAGGAGCCTGTCAGTTTAATACGCCATAGTAGGTCTGTGAGGATGGCGGGACCTCAGCAGAAAAACAGCACACACATCAATGCCTTACCCAGGGCTCGATCCCAGGTCCCGTAGATCAGTAGCCAAGCGTGCTAACCACTCGGCCACGGGACGGCTATTTAGACCATAGTGTGCAAAAAAGTACGCCGTGAAAGCACAAAAGTCGCTAGATATACAGTGTTATATATGTTTTATTCCCATTGTTATACTATAACTATAGTTTTATTTATCTATACAAGGGGTACGCCAGTTACATACACATTTCCAGGGAGTACGTGAAGCATAAAAAGTTGAGAACCACTGCACTAAGGAAATATTTAGAACAGTTGAGGGTTGTGACAGTTCTTACGCGATTGAAGTGTTTCAGTTTCCTTTTCTGTCTTCCCCTTAAAGATCTTTGCTTTATTAGAGTATCAGCAAACAGATTAATTGAATAACTAATCAAACATTAACTAACTTCGGCTCGATCATTTTCCGTTTAGTAGACTTCATCTCTTCTAGTGGCTTCTAACACCACAAGAAGAAGTGATTCTTCTTCAGTGGCTTCTAACGCCACAAGAAGAAGTGATTCTTCTTCAGTGGCTTCTAACGCCACAAGAAGAAGTGATTCTTCTTCAGTGGCTTCTAACGCCACACGAAGAAGTGATTCTTCTTCAGTGGCTTCTAACGCCACAAGAAGAAGTGATTCTTCTTCAGTGGCTTCTAACGCCACAAGAAGAAGTGATTCTTCTTCAGTGGCTTCTAACGCCACAAGAAGAAGTGATTCTTCTTCAGTGGCTTCTAACGCCACAAGAAGTGATTCTTCTTCAGTGGCTTCTAACGCCACAAGAAGAAGTGATTCTTCTTCAGTGGCTTCTAACGCCACAAGAAGAAGTTTCTTCTTCTTCAGTGGCTTCTAACGTTATGACACTGAAGAAATTTCCTTTGATTCGGGACAATCAATAATGTATTTGTGGCAGTTCCTTTCCCCAAGGGTCGGCCATAAATTATACAACGCCGTTTAACCTTTTTGTACGTAACACCACACAACTCTCTTGGGGGGGGGAGGAGAAGAAGAATCTGGCGCACTAATGGCTCTCCGAAAATTCAAGTTTTATTCAGAAATAGAGTGAAATTAAGTTAAAGATATAAAATCAGATCCATCTAAATCTTATTTTTAATGATATTCGTTCAGTATTTAAGGAATTAATGGAGCTGCAATGTTTTTCAGCTCTCATAAATATTTACTTCAAAATTAATTGACACCTAAACAATAACCATTATATTAATCGTCTACTGGAAAAAATACAATTTTAGAAGTTTTTTCAATGACATTTTTCCGTATTCAATATTTCAGTCGAAAAAAATTTAACACTACGATTTTTAAAAATTCCAGTTTCCTCTACCCTTTAAATACTGAAAGAATATTATGTATAAAAAATTAGACAGATTTGATATTTAATCTTCAATCACATTTTTTTTCATAACAAAAACTTATTTTAGAATTTACAGAAATCTGAATTTGGCTTTACATTAACATAGCATGAAACTTTCTTTATATCTTTCCCAATTGAATGCAGATCAATACGACCTTCTGCACTCAGCGATTTTGCATTAAATATTCGAAAGTAACATAAAGAGGCGGCTTAAATATGAAGACAACATTTCAAGACAAGGAAAAAAATCGTTTCAATTCATTACATTTTACGATTCCATTTGTTTGCAGTTTCATCAGTTACCAACATAAACATAGAACTATTTTATGATTATTTAAAGAATAGCCTCTACACAGGATAAATCAAGCATATACGATTTGAATTGCACAATCCTCTACTCCTATAGCTAAAGTTCAGAGTTAATTTCCAACTTATTAATATCGCAGAAAAGCAGGCTTATTTTATTGGATCATAAGCACATATTAGGTAAAGGATAAATGCAACGTCTATTCATTCCTATTTCTACATGGAAAATATATTTATGTTGAAAGTTGAAACTTATACTTGTAGATAAAATTTGAAGTGTGAAATCATTTAGATTCTTACAAATATATTTAATAAAAATAGTAAAAAAATGCAACAGAATGTTTAAAAAAAACACAGATTTAAATCAATATATCCCAAAGCTTTCCAATTTCACCTTAATTCGTTTTTTTTTTTAATTAGAAACAGTTTCACCTTCTCAGCACTTTTCATTCCTTTTTACTTATTTCTCTATGCAATGAGTCTTCATCTAAGAGTGTAAGTCAATTAACCTCAGGCTTCATTATGGGTACACACACATATATATATATACACAGTCTACCGTAACTTACTACATAGGATCTTCGTTTACATAGTATATTCGTTTATATAGATAGTTCAAGGCATTTACTGGATTAATCTGTGATGAATTTGAGGATAAGCGCGCAGTGATATAAACCGGGTTTTAATTCAGTGGACTCTGGGGAAATGAAGAGAGAGAGATCATATTTTTTTTTGGAGTGACCTCAATTATCGTATTGCAGGTAAGCCTGAACCATATTACCAAAATGCAAATTCAACTTCGGGGCTTCTGATTTAGGGTAGGTCCTGCACTATTGCACGCACGAGCGGCAAATCTGCAAATAAACTAATGACCATAAGTAAATTCGTCATTAATAACTAAGAGCAAACCAGAAATGAGCGACAGATGTACAAATTCGTGGACATAATCCAGATTAAGTGGGGACATAATCCATTTTTGAAGAGGGGTAACTAGAGAGGGAGCCAGGATTCCCCTACCAATCCTCTCAAAAAGAAAAAAAAGGCAGAATATCAATTTTTTAAATATTTATATATGTAATTTAAAACATCCTTAGAAACAAAAAGTTCCACCCACACAGCTCTTCTAAAATTTAGATTTCATTTAAATTTCTTCATTCGAGATCCCCAGCATAAAAAACACTCTATCAAGTGATTACGCTATTTCAAGGGTGATATTGCAACGATGTTAACAATATTTTGAACTTCAAACTTTAGAATAAAGCAAAAATCAGAAAAGAGTATAATGATCTTTAAAATATTCTCCGTTTCATTCCTTCTGCACGCCATCTACAAAGAAAAGAACTCTGAACGTTACCTACAGTTCTATACTCGATCAAATACAAATACAATTTTTTTTCAGGATTTACATATCGTAACCAGAAGATGATGGCACGTACGTGTTCAGTCAGAAGCCCGATTTCGAGTGAACGGTCCGGACGTGCCTCAGTAAATGATGATGCCATAAAAAATCCCTGTAGCAAAGTTGACAGCGGAACTTGCGTCGCACCGGAGCGTGCATCTCCAGATGTCTTTTCATGCTTCCCTTGCAACTGAACCCTTTCTGGCAGACAGGGCAGATGGTTTCTGTGAGCAGGGGGTCGTCCAAGTTCAGCAGTTGGAAGAGTTCGTCTGGTGGGGATCGGAGAAATTTATGAGACACATCTGTCAATGAAATACATTCATCTCATTCAACAAAATAAAATGTTAAATAATATCGACGAAAATGTGTTCCTGCAACTAATGTTATTACCTGCTTTGTTCTATCTCGTCGATAATCTTCCAATCCGGGAAGCAATGCCACTTTATTGTAGGTATTTGTGCTTTTAAGGACGAATAATTGCAACACGCATCGATATAACGCAAACACGTGTTGCTGTGCCGTGAACCCATGATCTTAAGGAAAGTAATTTCAGATATCCTGTGAATGCAGAAAAGAATGACTACAAATAATATACCTTAGGTGTCATATTTAAAGTTTTTAATAATTATATACATTGCATATATAATTTTTTAAACACATGGAATGATACGTGTGCGAAAAGAAGAGCACGAAACATGGATAAATTATCTGTATTTTTTTTTCTTACGGTATAAATTGCTTAAAATTACGTATAGTTAATATTTGATATGCACGGGTACTGGACAGAAAAATGGAAACATTTTCGCAAGAGAAAATAACATTCAGAGCTCAATAATTTCTTCAATAGGACTTTTCATGAAAAATATATCTAAAATTAAGGATCTCAATCAAATCTAGGGGTGGGGGTGGCTCAGTCGGTAGCGCGCCAGGATCGTAATCTGTAGTTCCCAGGTTCGAATCCCAGTTGGGTCAGCGTTGAGATTTATCTCCGCAAAATTCCCCGCCCTGCCCACGGTCAGTAGGGGACACCGATGGGCTTGGAAAGGCCGCCGTCCGTCGGATGGGACGTTAAGCCGTGGCCCCATGTGCGGGAGAGCCATACCCTGTGCACGTTGAAGAACACGCTGGATGGCCTTGACGGGAGGCTTCCATCTGTCTCCCAACAGCTGTTCCGGTGGGTCCCCTCCCCCAACCTTCTCTTGAGCCTTCGGGGTCCATGTGACCTGGCCATTTAGCCCATGGTGTGCAAAAAAGTGCCGCTCAGAGGTAAAAAAACCCAACTCAATCAAATCTATCTAAATCTCGATTTTAAACAATATTTGTTTGGTATTCAAAGAGTTTGGTATAATGTTTAACTACAATGAATTAATCCGCATTAATTAAATTTTGGGGTTAAGAGGTCATAGTTGACTAGTCGAGTACCAGGTGTATTGAACCCTGTACTGATCTCTAAACATGTTTCAATGTTTAAATTAAATTTCGGGGTCAATTTTCGGTCGCCTGTTAAATATTCCAGAGTTTATAGCTCTTTGAATATTGAAAAATATTGTTTAAAATTGAGAATTAGATTTTATTGAGATCTTTATCTTCACACATATTTTTCATTAAAAATCATATTGAAAAAGTTATTGAACGTAATTTTCTGTTGCGATAACATGGAACTGTTTCCATTTCTCTCTCCAGTATCTACAGTTCACATCCAGAGAGTAACTTGTATCGTTTTTTTTATGCTATACTACATATGCCTGGATCTAACAAAAATTTAGAATGTAGCAGAGGAGGAGGGTTGGGTTGTTTTACCTCTGAGCGGCACTTTTTTGCACACCATGGGCTAAATGGCCAGGTCACATGGACCCCGAAGGCTCAAAGAAGGTTGGGAGAGGGGACCCACTGGAACAGCTGTTGGGAGACAGATGGTAGTCCCCCGTCAAGGCCATCCAGCGTGTTCTTTAACGTGCACAGGGTATGTCTCTCCCGCACACGGAGCCACGGCTTAATATCCCATCCGACGGACGGCGGCCTTTCTAAGCCCATCGGTGTCCCCTACTGACCGTGGGAAGGGCGGGAATTAGGAGGAGGAGGAGATAAAACGGAACAATTAGCTGGAACGAACATTTCTAAATATACTTTTTTCCAGAAATTGTTTTCGCTGAATAATAAATCTGTTTCGGTTATTGTCATACTTGAGTGATTTCTGTCTTTCCTATATTCGATGCTCCCTTGAGCCCTCTGATACAGAATAGAAAGTAAGGTATTTCCAGCTATTACAGGATAGAAGGATATATGTATGGAGATAGAGTGGGATTAGCCTACTATAAAAGCTCCCTACACCGAAGGGATATGCCATCTCTCTCACTCTCATAAAGGGAAATAGTCGAGCTTTCTGACAACTTCATGTTAGTAGAGCTAATATAAAACGGTATGACTGCTAAAAAGAAATTAACCCCTGTATGAGAGAAAAGGAAACAAAGTTTTATTTATTTGATGATCCATCAAAAGAGGTTATATTAGATGAAACCATTTGATTCTGCAATCACTAGAAGTGGAATAGAATTCGTTCGTAATCATAAAATTATGTTTTAGATTTTTAATAAACGTTGGCAGTTGAAGCCAAGGCCAGCGACTGGATTTTCTATCTTTCAAATCAATATGGAGGATCCAAATTTGTATTCGAGACCAAACCGAATTAATATTTGCACAAAATTTAAATTACTCTAAAATCTCAAGTTTATGTTTTAAATGTGTGTTAAAGATAAGAAAGGAAACTGAATGATGTTAGGACAGAGAATATTTGCACCTTCTGTACTCGACTGTCGGTGATTGCTAGCTGTTGGAATAGGCCAAATGCAGCAGCGTATGAATACAGCAAAACGATGATGGTTATGACCTTCATTGCTTTTTTAATTCTTTCAGAAGAATCCTTGACTCAGACAATAAATGCAATAAAGACGATTAATAAAATTTAATATATATGTTTGGCTGTCATCGAGTAGAATATTCTAAATCAGGAATACTCAATTACAATTTCAAAAGGATCAAGGTTTTCAGAGTTCTTTTTTTAATTTCTTCTTGCAGTCACCCAGGCGAAAAAAAAACCTACACACACACTATTACAGTTATATATATTTTGTTTCACCTCTGAGCGGCACTTTTTTTTGACACCATGGGCTAAATGGCCAGGTCACATGGACCCCGAAGGCTCAGAGAAGGTTGGGGGAGGGGACCCACTGGAACAGCTGTTGGGAGACAGATGGTAGCCTCCCGTCAAGGCCATCCAGCGTGTTCTTTAACGTGCACAGGGTATAGCTCTCCCGCACGCGGGGCCACGGCGGGGAATTTTGCGGAGATAAATCTCAACGTTGACCCAGCTGGGTCTCGAACCTGGGAACTACAGATTACGAGCCTGGCGCGCTACCGACTGAGCCACCCCCGCCCCAACAGTTATATACTTCAGATTTCATATTCTTCATTTATTCTTTTGTTTGTCGTATATCTTGGGAAAATAAAATACGTTTCCGGTATTGATTTTATGTTTTTCACATATTCATCACTAACCACAAAATGATACTCACCGCAAATCGAGTAGCCCTGTTCTCATATATGAGTGTGTAGCCCATTTGTATGCTTGTATGTGCAGAGAATGCAGTCTCCAGAAATGTCGATAAAATATGGCCCCCAAAACAATCGCACGCAATGGTGAATGGACAATTTATGGGATATTACAGCCGACAGCACGCCAGGCTCGTAATCTGCAGTTCTTAGGTTCCAGTCCCACTTGGCCAACTCTTTCTGGAAAATTATCCGCCTTGCCCTCGGTCAGTAGGAGCCACCGTTGGGCTTGGAAAGGCCGCCGCCCGTCGGATTGGACGTTAAGCCGTGAGCCATAGGAGGGAGATTCATATCCTGTGCACTTTAAAGAATATGCTGGATGGCCTTGACGGGAAGCTACCATCTGTCTCATAATAGTTGTCTAGTGGGTTCCCTCTCTCCAACCTTCCCTGAGCCCTTGGAGATCCTTGTAACCTGACCATTTGACCCATTGTGTACAAAACAAGTATCGCTGAAATGTAAAACAACCTCTTTTCTGTTCTGCTCTTCATGTACGTTATCCGAAAAAACGCTTCTAAGGTTACGAACTTTTTGGCGTGGCATGATTTAATTCACCTTTAGAGTAAGCAGAGAATGATTAAGTACAGATAAGTAATACTTCCTCAACAAGTCGGAGACAAAACTTTATAAAATGGTAAATATAATGGTAAATGGAAATCGACGGTCCTGCTTTAATTTTCTTCACAGAGACAAAAATAAATTTTCCTAACCACAGTCTAATGCACTTTAATACGAGTACCCTACTTCAAACTTGGATGAAGAACTCTTTGGTTTTATACTTATTTATAAAAATAATAACCTCCTCAAGCAGCTGCTTGCCACAGAGGTCTGACAGGAGTCTATCAGTTTAATACGCTATAGTGGAAGGAATCTGTGAGGATGGCGGGCCCTCAGCAGATTTTTTACCATGCAAAAAATATTGATTGGAAAATATTGAGTGAACACTGCGTATATTTCAATATACGCAGTGTTAAGGTACTGACCGCGCCCAAAGCTGCTTAACTTCGGTGATCGGACGCGAACCGGTGTTTTCAGCTTGGTACTGCCGTTGGCTCTTATTTATAATGATCCTTATATTTGTGACCAGATCAAATGAAACTACAATTGTTTTCTCGTAAGGAGATGAAATTTTATAACGCTGAGTTAAAACTCCAGAATTTGGTCACAACATTTTTAAATTAACATCTCACAACATTTTTAAATTAACATCTCAACCATCTGGAATGCTCTTACTTACCACCAATAGTAAGTATACTCGGGTTTGGGAATCTTTGATGTCGGAGAAGAAAAATGTAATTGCTGATAGGTAAAGCACAGAATTCTGAAGTTTAATGGACGGAAATATTTGTAAGAGAAGAAGCAAACACCATTTTGAAAACCCGTTTGTTACTTTATTCTTTAGCTGAGATCCCACAGTTTAATTCCTTTAATATCTTCTGATAGCAAAATCACTTTCTTCATCTGCTTGCAATACGTTAAACTTTATAACATTATAATATACACAGAAGTTCATTGAAGCACAGAATTGAAAGTTACAATCCTTTTCGATACGAAGAAATTAAATAATTGTACTTCCACGACGAAACAAAGCAACGACATTGCAACAAAAGTAAAGGAAGTACAAGATTCCGAAGTGATCATTGAATTCCACTTTCATTAGAGTGAATATCACGTTGCCTTGCCACTATCCATATCATGTACTTAGCACTAAATCTTATAAGATACGAGTTAAAAAAAAAGGAAATATCTGATCACTTAAACAAGATGTTTAAAATTTAATATTTTCTTCGGTTTCATCGAAAAGTGATTTTGAAAAAGAAATGTTGGGATATAAGAGAAGAAATTATTTCCTTCCACTTGAAATGAGTCTCATCTGCGTATACTTCCTCTTGGCCTATAGTTCATATCCTTTTTATAGTGAGCATTTCTCAGATGCCTCAACAAGTGATGCCTCCATGAGAAGTCTCTAGAGCAGATACAACAGCGGAATTTCGGCCTCACAGGATTATGTAGATCCATATGCCTCTTCATGTTCCCTTTGGAGAAGAACACCTTGTGGCAGATGTGGCACATGGCGCCGGGATCATTTCCAATTTCGTCGGGAATCTCCAGAAATCCGCTCAGCAGATCCATACCTGTGGGGGAAGAAGTTTCTTCTGTTTATTGACAATTTATTTTCTGTGTGAATTTCTACTTTTTTTTTTTTGTTCATTTCGTATACAATATAAATAAAACACAAATCGCATTAATATTATTTTATTCATTTCATCTTACAGTTTATATCAACTTCTAAGAGGTGTATCAGTCTAGTCTGGTGAGTAGACATACAATTTGTTTCCACGGCAATGACAATTATTATTTCTATCGAATTGGAAAATCTTGAACTTCTTCTGTCTTACTTCGTTTTTTAACCGCTGTAAAAGATGCTTAATACTTTGAATTTCCTTTCTACCCTCTTCTATGGTGTTCTAAGGAGGTAAGTAAATGTAATATTGGCTTTTAAAATGATTTACGAACTCTTAACATCTAAACAAGTCATTCACAAAGGAATTCCTTCGCAACAAATTTTCTCAATGAACTTGTCAGAAACTAAAACGATTAACTCCAAAAAAGAAAATCTCTCTCTAAACAACTTCTGAATATATTTCCTGTTGAAAATTCTTTAACTTAACAACAGAGTTAAGCAGCAAAATCTTTCAAACAAATATATTCTAAAAGTATAAAACTTCTGGCACTTTTTCACAGTAAGAATAGAAAAATACAAAATTTTGAGTTATTTAGTTTAAGGTTTGACAAGTCCAAAGAATGGTTGAAATGGCAATAAAATGAAAGTTACACGAAGTTCAAATTGTGATATTCTACAAATGTAGTTTTTTAAATTAAAGATTTGATTGATTTTTAAGGTATGACTTAAGAACTCTATTACGTATTTCAAAAGCAGATAAAAGTTTCCTAAGTTTGAAGCACAGGAAAAAATTTTCAAAAAACTCTTTCACCTGAAATAGCACATAAATAGTAAATACAAAAGTTTTTCTCAAAAATAACGTTCGGAAATATAATGGTAAATAAAATGACATTACATGAACCCGAAAAACATTTTCTTAATCGTAGTTTCTAAATGATGTTCCCAGGTGAAAAAGCCATAAATAGAAATTAATAAGTCGTGCAATATTTGCTCCATTTGTTCGCACTCATCACGCTGAAAAACGATAAAAAAAAATCGGAGAGTTTGAAAAGAACAAATTAAAAAACTTCTTCCTTAGGAGTTAAGCCGTGTTTCCATGGCAGCAGAGAGAATTCGTGTAATTTGCATGTTAAAAACAACCTGAAAGTCGTAATGAGAAGTGTCTTCTATCTCTGTCCATGCTATGAGCCTTGGTGCTTTCGCGAGCTTCAATGTATAGCCGCAAATCGCAAAGTAGTGCGATCGACATTAAAACAATTCAAATTGTTACGACTCATCTTTATACTATACGTATCGTATGCAGAAATTGGTGGAATTTAGCCGAGGAACGATTTTTAAAGTTCACAGTTTTAATTTCTCATTAATTTCTAATTTAAGTATATACATATATATAAAAGAAATATATTAAAAAAAAAATCCCTACCTGTTTTAAGAGTATTTCAAACAATCATCTTTTCATTTTCTTGATTTGCTAAATATAAGGTAAAGACGGGTCCTCTAAACTACCCCTAGTACGGACAGGTCTTATCATAGAAATGCTTCACTAAGATGACAGTCAGATTTACAGTCGCTCAAAAAAGTATCCGAACACTATGGATGATTACAGAATTCAAAAAAATATCTGGCAACGATTTTTTTTTTAGAAATTAGTAATCTGGCAACCTTGTTTTGACAATTAAAAACCAAATTCAACGATAGAACAACTCATCCCACCTCTCACTAGGTATAGAACCTAGGAGAGTTTGTGAGTAATTGTCAAATTCCATATCAAAGGACAAGTCCTCAGATACTTCATTAATCTGTGCCTTTACCCCTGCTGAAGTGGAAAAAACCACTCCAAAGTGTGGGCATTTGGCATACGGTACGCACACCAAAGAAATAACCAAAGGCCACAGGGCCCTTGGGAAAAGAGAACTAATTAAAAACCAAAAAAAAAAAGCCGTTAAGCAAAAGGTTCCAAGTGGAGTCATGTGGGGTCCAAAAGGTCCCAAGTGGAGGTCCAAGTGGAGTCCAAGTGGAGTCCTTTCGTGTCAAAATAGACACCCAAGAGTTTTACAGGTTCTTGGGTGACGATAGCAGCATATTGAGGTGGGAGTTGCCAATCATCCCATGTCAGAATCTTGGATTTCTCCAGATTGAGCCTTGCTCCTGTGGCCTTGCAGTAGTGATCGAAATGTCGGGCGAAAGAAGCCTCATCCCGAAGGAAGAAGCTAACGTCATCAGCATACGCCAGGCACTTCAACTGCTCAAGCCGTGAGTTAGGGACAGGGATCCCCAAAATCTCCGGACGGTTTTGAATCCGGCGGAGCAAGGTGTCAATCCCAAGTACAAATAGAGCCGGTGAGAGTGGGCATCCTTGTCGAACACCCCTCGTCACTGGAAAGACATCAGCAACTATACCATTAACAGTGAGTACACTAGAAATATTAGTATATAACAGCTGTATCATGGACAAGAAAACAGGGCCAAAGTCATGAGCCCTCAACATGTCTCATATAAAGTCATGTGAGACACGGTCGAAAGCCTTACTCTGATCGAGAGCAAAAAGGCAACACTTGAAGCCTTTTTGCTTGATGTATTTAATTACATCTCTAAATAGGCGTAAATTTTGTCAGATTTTTCTACCTCCCACCCCACAGGTCTGAACAGGCCGGATAAGTTCCGGTAAGGCCGCAGAAATTCTGTCTACGAGAACTTTGGCCAAGATCTTGTAATCACAATTGAGTAGAGAGATGGGCCTCCATCCCCCTATATTGTGACCAGCATCATTTGGGTCCTTTTTCAGCAGAACAATATTAGCGGACCACATGGTGTCGGTCATAATACCATTCTGCATCAAATTATCAAAAACATTTGCCAGAGGCTTTGGGTTGGGTTGGGTTGTTTTACCTCTGAGCGGCACTTTTTTGCACACCATGGGCTAAATGGCCAGGTCATATGAACCCCGAAGGCTCAGAAAAGGTTGGGGGAGGGGACCCACTGGAATAGCTGTTGGGAGACAGATGGTAGCCTCCCGTCAAGGCCATCCAGCGTGTTCTTTAACGTGCACAGGGTATGGCTCTCCCGCACACGGGGCCACGGCTTAACGTCCTATCCAACGGACGGCGGCCTTTTCAAGCCCATCGGTGTCCCCTACTGACCGTGGGCAGGGCGGGGAATTTTTGCGGAGATAAATCTCAACGCTGACCCAGCTGGGACTCGAACCTAGGAACTACAGATTACGAGCCTGGCGCGCTGCCGACTGAGTCATCCCCGCTCCCTTTGCCAGAAGCACAGCAAACAGATCAACAAAAGTTTTGTAAAATTCGGCAGGAAGGCCGTCCCGTTCCTGGCGCTCGGGACGAGCGAAAAGAACGGATGGCCCTTTTGATCTCCTTAGGTGAGACAGGCAACTCGCAAGAATCACGTGTCTCAGGAGATATGGTTGAAACGTTGTCCAACCATCCAGTGCGATCATCAGGACTGAGATTATCAGTTTTGAAGAAGTTCGCGAAATGGTCTACAAAGCTTTGTCTAATTAATTTCGGGTCCGTAAAGAGATCAGGTCCGAGTTGCAGGGCCGAAACCGAGCAATCAGAGAAATTTTTTGGTTTCGAAACTTTGAGGAAAGAGTCAAACTCTTTCTCACTCTTCGCTAGCTGTATCGCAGTCATACTTCTCACCTGATAACCAACATCTTGATGATGTTTGAAAATTAAATCGCGCAGTTATTGAAGTGAGCATTCAACCGAGCGGCGGCCTCATCTCTTCTGGCTCCCTCCTCGAAAGCCCAAAGAGTGGCAAGAAGAAAACGATGTCGTCTGCGCCAAGCAACGGCCACATCGCGACCTTCCTTAGGTAGGATTTAATTTTGAATTTGACACCCTCCCACCAGACAGCATCAAAAGTAGAAGTAGATGCAATGGCATCTTGTAAAAGAGAAGTCAGCTCCTGTACCACATTAGGGCGCTGGAGGGCCAGCACATTCATGCGCCACAGAGCATTTTTCTTCTCCTGTGTGTACGTGTGGGGCAAAACAACATCGCCAGCCAGGTCCAAATGATCGCTGACATGATACGAAGCATTGACTTTGAAATAACTAAAATTGTCACAAAAATTATTGAGATCAGTGTTAACATAAATACGATCGATGCGTGTGCCAACGTCCGAGCGGCGTCAGCTGTAGTGCCAGGGTTCTTCAGGTGACAAGAGTCGACCAAATGATGGTCGGTTGTTAGCTTCCGAAGAGCCACAGCACCAGGGTCTCTCCGTAAAGGGCCATTGCCACCCACATGATCTAAATTCAAATCAATAATGCAATTGAAGTCTCCAGCCAAAATCAGGTAGGCAAAAGGGCCCAAAAGACATGGGGGGGAGACCATTGAAAAAACGTTGCCGAGCATCAGGCGTACTCGGAGCATAAATATTAATCAAACGATAAATAACAGAATTAACAGAAACATCAATATAGACAAGACGACCATCTAGGTCAGTCTGGAAACGTTTAATAAAGGACTATTTTGTCTAAAAAAAATACCAACTCCACCTGACATTGTGGTGCCAGGGGAGAAACAACCACTTAACTTAAAATCACGCTTAAAATATTTAAACTCAAATTTATATACAAGATGGGTCTCTTGAAAAGGAAATCGCAAAAGTTATTGTGGAGTAAGCCTGCAACATATCTTTGTTTGGCAGGCTTACGGAGACCCTGAATATTTACTGTAGCGACCCGGAACACAAAAAAAAAGGAAACAACAAAAAAGAAAAAGACACAAAAAACAACTAGCTAGAAACTATCTAGAAAAGAACTACCTAGCTAGAACACTACCTAGAAAACAAACAAAGAAAAAAACTAGTCCAGAAGGACTCCACTAAGGGGGTAAGTCCCCTGAACTGTGGAAGGTGAAAGTTCATCATCTTCGGAAGAAAGGTCAGTACAGGATGGTGTGTTCGTTTTATATTTACCTTTCTTAGATTTCTTCTTCTTGGCGACCACAATTTTAAACGGCGGTTCAGCCGGGAAAGCATCAGGTGAGGTAAAAGGGCCAGCAACGGCGTCCACAGAAAGAGGGTTCGCTGTTGGGACTTCTGTTGCGGAAACATCTGGAGTTTGAGTAATTTTGTACTGAGGGGAAATGTTCTTCATGAAAAATTTGTGAAACCTAGTAAACCGTTTGTACCTTTTATCTTTGTCTTCCTGTATCCAGTCCCGTGGCCGAGTGGTTAGCGCGCTTGGCTGTTGATCTAAGGGACCTGGGTTCGAGCCCCGGATTAAGGCATGGATGTTCGTGTTGTTTTTCTGCTGAGGTCCTGCCATCCTCTCAGATCTTCTACTGTGGCATATAAACTGACAGACTCCTGTCAGACCTCTGTGGCAAGCAACTGCTTGAGGGGGTATTTATTTTATTTCATTATTATCCAGTCCAGTAGTTGGTGGTGTAACACAGTGAAGACATCTGGTATCCCGACTAGGTTGTTGTCTACGGCATATTTGATTATTGATTTTTCCAAGTCTCCAAATTCTTTTCGTACTTTGCCTGTTTCAGTGAACACAAAGAAAGTGAAAAGGCGTAGTTCATAAGGAACATCCCAATTATCAGCTGTTCCTGGCACGATTTCAGCAAAACGGATGGGTAGTGTGTTAGTGTCGGTGTCGGCTGTAGAGTAAAAATCATTGCAGGGATGTCTCGTCAACAACCGCTTGCTTACTTGCTTCGTTTATTATTTTCTTCTTCCTCATCACTGCTGTGGCCGATCCTCTTTTTGGAGGAGGAAGAATCCACGGGCTGTGGCACAACAGCGACCGAAGGTTGCATAGATTCTGGAACAAGTGGTTCAGATGTAGGAAAGGCAGCCAATGTTTCTGTAGTTGCTATTGGTTGAAGATCAGATTGAATCCCCACAGTAGCTTCTGAACTGGTGGAGGGGGTTTGCTGATGTTCTGATGTTTCCGTTAGTGTTGTAGGAGGGTTATCTGAGAGCACTGTTGGTTCTTTTGTGCTTTCAGTGATTGTCTTTTTATTCTTAAGCGCATCTTTAAATAGGATTTCGACAAGTCCCCAAGCGTGTTGTTGACTGGTGGAGGCCTGTGAAGATACTTTTGCATTGGGAGGTAGGTTCAGGGTAGAATCTGCTTTTTCCGGTTGCGAAAGTACCGTTGCAAAAGATTTGGTGGGACACTTCGCAAAGGTGTGCTCTTTAAGTCCGCAAGAACGGCAAGGAGCTGGACAAGTGATCTCAGAGTGGAGATCGAGACAGTTGAAGCACGTTGGCTTACCACAGTCCATAGCGAGATGGCCCACCTTTCTGCAAACTTGAACTACCCCGGCATACACGCACATGCCGAGGAAGCGGCCGAAACGGAGAAAGTTGCACTGGTTTGTCCATTCCCATGTTAACAATGCGGTTGTCAGTACATATGTCCTTAAATTTTCCGTCGTATTTTTCCCTGATGACAGAAAGTATCTTTCCGTAGGCCATTAGGGTGGAGTGTATAATTGCGTTATCAAGTTCATGTGGCAGTTGCTTCACAAGTACATTAACATTCTTATTTTCTATTTTTTCAAAATATATGGGAGTGGATCCCACTTTCAGATCTTTTTTATCCAAGACCTTGAGTACCAAGGCCTCAGTTGACATAGTGACAATGCTCTTATTTGCGTTTACAAATTGAGCACATTCATAGCTCTTTTCACCAAAACTGGACCATAATAGGTCCATGACGACAGTACGTCCGTCCCTTTATGAATACATGACAAGGTTGGTGGCCTTGAAAAAGCCATATTGAAAAAATAAAGTTAAAAAAAAAAATTGTGGGGGTCACCCAACTGCACTAGTACTAAAACAAGCAAAATTACTGTACAAAATATATGAAAATTTAGATATATATATACTTTATGCTATATCAGAAGACTATCAGAAATTTCAGAGGAATCCCTCAATTAGAAGGCTCTCAAACGCAGTTTTAAACTTTTTACATTTCTAAAAAATAGTTAAAAAATAGAAAAAAATAATTAAATTTTCATTATTTATGAAATATAAATACAATATACAAGTCTATCTAACAGGTAGTCAAGATAAAATACTTATTTTATCTAAAAAACACATTAAAAACATAAAAAAAAGCATCAAAACCACTGCGAATGTTGTGGCACCAAAAAAATTGTTTAAAAATTTACTTTGCAAAAAACAGAAGAAAACACACTTTCGTTTGAATTTGTATTTCGAACCTAACATCGAGCAAATTACGAAAAAATTAATTAAAAGAAAGTTATTAACATTGTAATTTGCTCAAAAACGTTCTCTCATTTGGAGAACGGACTCTCACAGAAATTAAGAAGTTGCTCATTTTCCGACGACAATCAAAAGTTCTTGAAAGTCGGGAATCTTAAACTGCAGTCTTACCGAAAACATGTAGAACACAAATGGGGTCATAACGTAATGGTCCTTACGTTATATAACGTTACGTTGGCCCGAAGGCCAGGCAACATGGCGGCTTCTTCCTCGACCACTTCGTAGGGAAATGGCGGCTCACCTACGACAACAACGTCACATAGTTATGTTTGCCGCCATAACTCAAAATCTGATTTAACAGAGTTCTCAGATATGCCAAATTGATCACAAAAACTTAATGTATCCAATAATTATTGACAGCAACAAACAACAAACCTGGAAACAGTTGAAATTCGGGAACTTTTACGGAACAAAAACCTTCGGGTCACCTGACACGAAGGTTGCCAGATCACTAATTTCTAAAAAAAAAATCGTTGCCAGATATTTTTTTTTAATTCTGTAATCATCCATAATGTTTGGATACTTTTTTGAGCGACTGTACCAACCGCTGCCTCAGAACCAATACAACACAAAATATGCTTGTTTGGACAGTAATTATTTCCCTAATGGGTTGGCTCAGTCGGTAGTGCGTCAGGCTCGTAATCTGTAGTTCTCAGGTTCAAATCTCACCTGTGCAAGCTATCCCCTTCCCCAATCTATCTCTGAGACCTTGAGGTCCTTGTGACCTGGCCATCTTAGCCCATTATATGCAAAAAAAGTGCCATTCAGAGGTAAAACAATCAAAATCAGAGCTTCAACTTATTTGGTGCAAAAGTATTTTATTTCTTAGAATGTGAACTGAACAATGCTTAGGTGTGGATCATTATTAACATTGCAATTGCTATTAATTTCAATTATTTTCCGATAGGCCAATAATATCACACACATGAATAACTGTGCGTACACGTATAACTGAATGTTCAGTTACACGTGTACACACGCAACTGCAGATTATTATTTAATAATATATAATTATTTATTACTACACTGTATGTACATCAAACAGCAAGCAATGACCACAGAGTAAATCTGAAACGAACATCTGTTTTCGGATCCTAATATATCAGGGAAACGTTTTGCCCATTTTTAAGATATTTTAAATTATTAAAGCTTAATTGCATACCTAATCATTTATACATGACCTTAGAATCAAAAGTCATTTAAAATAATAATTAATTTTTAATATCTGATGCTGAATATCAGTTGTAACAATTCCAACTGTCCCCTAAAAAAAAGTATGTTTCTATTCGTATCATTTTCTGATTTTCTAAACGAGTTATTTTCCTTGACAGTAGATAATATATGCAAGAAATACGGAATTCCATTTTTTAATTGCCGATCCAATACTGTTTTCCTCAAAGATGAGATTGTTTGACCCCTGAGAGGTACTTTTCTGCACACACTGGTCTAAATAGCCAAGTTACAAGGAGCCCGAGAAGGTTGGGAAAAGGGGACCCGCTGCACAGCCGTAAAAGAACAAGCTGGATGACCTTGATGGGAGGCTACCATCTGTCTCCTAACAGCTGTCCAGCGGGTCCCCCCCCCCCAACATTCTCTTAGCCCTAGTGTCCTTGTGACTTCACTAATTAACCCATCGTGTGCAAAATAGTACAGCTCAGAGGTAAAACAACCCAACTTGCGACGGAGACACGGCTTAACGTCCCATCCGACGGACGGCAGCATTTCCTACCCATCGCTGTCCCCTACTGACCGAGGGCAGGGTTTTGCCGAGATAAATCTCAACGCTGGCCAAAGTGGGACTTGAAGTTGGCAATTACACAGATTACGAACCTGGCATGCTACCAACTGAGTCACCGTTTTGTCAGATTTATCATTCCAATTACCATTTTGTCAAGATTTAGGAAGGTTTAATCACTGAATGTGAACGCTTTCGTGCAGTCTAACGTAGTTGCACGTCACTTGAGAAATCAATACGTGGCAAAATATTACTAGCACACATTGCTTAAAGAACGTGCTTAAACAGTACAAAGACAGAAAATATTATAATGGCTACAAGGCACATTAGTTCATGCTTGCACTACAATTTCTTCAAAGGAAATTGCGTATCCGAATTTTGTTTTTGACGTATATTGATTGCAGTTGCATTAGGGCTGCACGAAAGCGCTCGAATTCAATGGCTAAACATTCAGCAAATAACTGAACAATCCAGATCACTTAAAAACGGAGATTCTATTTCTTGCATATATTTGTCTTATTGTTAATTCATTATCTATTCATGTAATGCTTTTTAATAACATAATATTAAAAGAATTTACCTTTTAGCACAGTGACAAAAACTATTTTAAGTTAATCTTAAAATGTATATTATGCATATTATTATATATATTTTATCCTTTGACATTTCTTTTCGCAATTTTAAAACAGTGATCAACTCTTGGAATAGGAAAGCCCATTCCGCATTATTTCGTAAAAGCCTGTAAGTTCTATACCTAATTCTACTAAAGCTAAATATTCTAACAATAAAATGTAAACGCTCCCAACGTAGTCGAAAAATGGACTTTAAGTGGTAGGATATCTCCCTTTATTTCATCAATTGTGAATACAGTGCTTCTAATAAAGGAGTCAGTAATAATCCTCCCATGAAAATCTAACTAATACGTCATATCCCATCAGTGCATTTTGTTTGTTTTCTTTAAGAATCAAGAATTGTATCTTCCAGACTGTACGAATTCGGGAACTCCTCCACTCCAGGCCACGAGTTCTGATCCTGATGAGCAGATAATCGGGAGTGAACTGTATTCTCGTGGTGACGAAGATTATCCTTCCGGTTGTAGGATCGCGGACACCATCTGCAAAGGAAGATAGTGGGGCACTGCGCATGGACCACGCTCTGGTGACGTCGAAGGCTCTTAATGCGGGAGAAGTACTTGTTGCATTGAGTGCAGTAGGGCTGCCATCCGGTTGCAGTCCTCTTCTTGTCACGGCCTCTGCCTCCTCTTCCGCCTCTGCCCCTTCCACGGCCTCGAATCGCTCGTCTAGGCGCTGGTTCGGATGTCAGGCAAGAGTAGAGAACTGGAATGGGAAACGCCAATGTCAAATGGATGTAAACACAGTCTCAAATTATATGGCAGAGTAAAATGAAGCAACCTAGCATTTGGTCAACAAGAAACAAATGCTGTTTCTACTTTATTTTCACATCTACATAACTGGATTTATAACTACGCATAAATTATTACATTAGATGTCAATTACATGAGAGAACGAAAGACAGTTTTTTGTTTGCTACATTTTCTTCTGTAATCCTCTTCTGTTCATTTGGAATCGTGTCAAAAGAAACTTGAGAACTTTTTCTTTTCAGGCCTCTTGAGAAGGAAGGTCTTCTGTCTCCAGGTCTTGGGAATCCATCTGAATTCTTCTCATAAATTTATGGATCTGATCATCACTAAAAATATCAACCAAACATACATTGAAAACAGTGGCTTGTATGAATTGTAGACCAACAAAGCCGATAGTGCAGATCTCATTAACAGTTTCAGATAGTAAGATATAGCTTACGCCTTTAATATTAAAGTCGCTTTCATGCAATTTTGATACGTACAGTCGCTCAAAAAAGTATCCGAACACGTGTCACGTGACACGAAGGTTGCCAGATCACTAATTTCTAAAAAAAATCGTTGCCAGATATTTTTTCTGAATTCTGTAATCAACCGTAGTGTTCGGATACTTTTTTGAGCGACTGTAGGTGGTCATATTATTTTGATACTAGATCGTGTGGGCTCACTCACGGAAATATTGAGCGTGTGCAGTTACCGTTCACAGCAAACTGGAGCGTGTGCAATAACTGCACACGCTCCAGTTTGCTGTGAACGGTAACTGGAGTTGCGTACAGTTGCTGTACACGCTCCAGATATTTTTTCTGAATTCTGTAATCAACCATAGTGTTCGGATACTTTTTTGAGCGACTGTACAATAATCAAAATATGAATAATAAAATGAAGGTGCCACTACTGCCCGTGCCCCACTTTTTCCTACCATGGCATTTTTTATAAATGGGTTACCATAATCTAAAAGGATTTACTCCAAATTTTGTATGGTATTCATTCTTACTGTCTGATTGTCTCGTTGTTCTGTTCTACCGAAATATTAAAGGTCTATGGCATGTCAATGGGAATCTAACTTCTTAGCTCTATAACTTCCAAACTACGCGTTAAAATGTGATTGGAAATAAATTAAAAATCATAACTTTACATACATAACATGGGAATTCTCAGTATTTTGGTAGGGAAGTGAACATTCAGAATTTAAAGTGAAATTTTCTGCCACATAATTATTAAAGACATTTTCAAGTGGGGAATTTTATCTGAATTTTTTTTTTCTTACACAGAACATTTTTTAAAAGAATTTGTATTTCGGGAGTTAATCGTTATGGCTTTTGACAAGTCCATACGCAACAAAGCAATAGAAGAACATCGTGCATCATATGGCTGCGATGATTCTGTCATATCATTCAGAGAGTCCACTTCGAAACTTCCATGGATCGTTAGAAATCCGATTTTGGTTGGAATCAGGAACTTGGCTACTGTGAAGTGCATTAGAACAACTAAAAAAGAAGGAAAAGAGGAAATATTTTTACATTCTGAATTCATTTCATTGCAACACTTAAGACAGTAGTAGGTTTTAGGATTTTTCTCTAACTTTTACAGGCTTTCTCAGACAAGAACATTCTTTGTTAAAACTGAAGTCAGGGTTTAACTGACCATTGCCTCAGAGTTAATGCAACATAGAAAGTATACTTGCTCGAACAGTAGCTAACTTATTGACCGCTACGTCAGTCAAGCCAGTTTCAAAAAAGAAACTAAATTAAATTCTTCAGTGCTTTCTTAATAACATTAACCGATACAGTTTAAGCAATTCAAAATTATGCGTGACGAGTGTTGAATCAGTTGGTAGCGATACAGGTTTGTAACATGATGTTTCCAGGTTCGAGTCCCGACTGTGTCTGTATCGCGATTTTATCCACTGACCCTATCTTGCTCTGGTAAGAAAGGGGTTAGCGATAAGCTTGGGAAAGCAGCCATCCTGCGGATAAGATGTCAAATCTTTGTGCATATTAAAAATCATGCCATGTGGAATGGAAAGAAGGTTCCCGTCTGTCCTGTAAAGTTATTAAGTGGGGTTCGTTTCCCTACTCAACCTAAAGACCTTGTGATACTTGTAACTTGGCCATTTACTCTATAGTATGCACAAATGTACAGATCTCAGGCAAAGCAACCCAACCCAAAATATGCCTCATAATTTTCCTGGAAACATTCATGTGAGAGCGTCGTCATATTACTACAGAGCACCAAAATATTTAATAGCTGGGATTTTAAGAACATTTTGAGTATGTAATCCAATTTCAGATGGAAAGCTTGAAGCTTAAACTTTCTTTTCAGTTTAAACGCACTGCTATAAATAGGTACAAAAAAATTCAATTTTCGTGTAAAATTACATGATTTTTATCCTAAAGATGTCGTGTCTGCTTCAGGTTAATTCGAAAATGCTAAGATCATATTCCAAAGTTGTTTGGGTTGTTTTACCTCTGAGCGGCACTTTTTTGCACACCATGGGCTAAATGGCCAGGTCACATGGACCCCGAAGGCTCAGAGAAGGTTGGGAGAGAGGTTGGGTTGGGTTGTTTTACCTCTGAGCGGCACTTTTTTGCACACCATGGGCTAAATGGCCAGGTCACATGGACCCCAAAGGCTCAGAGAAGGTTGGGGGAGGGGACCCACTGGAACAGCTGTTGGAAGACAGATGGTAGCCTCCCGTCAAGGCCATCCAGCGTGTTCTTTAACGTGCACAGGGTATGGCTCTCCCACACACGGACCACGACTTAACGTCCCATCCGACGGACGGCGTCCTTTTCAAGCGGTGTCCCCTACTGACCGTGGACAGGGCGGGGAATTTTGCGGAGATAAATCTCAACGGTGACCCAGCTGGGACTCGAACCTGGGAACTACAGATTACGAGCCTGGCGCGCTACCGACTGAGCCACCCCCGCCCCTCATATTCCAAAGAGTACGAGTCTTCTATTTCAAATAATTTTTTTAAGACAAAACGAGCCTTTTCTCTTTAGTTACAAAATGAAAAAGTCTACCTTATTTCGACTATTTCTTAACACTACATACAGGGGTTTGTCAAAATAATGGAAAAAAATATACTGTTTGTGGAGAACATTTTATTAATAAGCTGTAGACCCACCTCAGGCATTCAGAACAGACGCAATTCGACGTGGAATAGACTTATACAAGTCATGCACCTACGGTAATGGAATATGGGACCATTCTTCCTGTAAAATACGGCCCAACTGTGCCAGTGATGCTGGAGGTGGAAAGTGTGATCTGAACTTGCGCTCCAGATATTCCCACAAATGTTCAATAATATTGAGGTCTGGAGATTGAGGTGGCCAGAGTAGCTGCTGTACTTCATCCTCATGCGCTGCAAACCACAACTTGACACATTTCGCTAAATGCACGTGTGCATTATCCGCTTGAAACAAGGGACGGTCATTAGGGAGCAATGCCCGCAACATTAGGTGCAGGTGGTCTCCGAGAATGGATTCGTACGTTGCGGATGCGACAAAACCCTGCAGAATAACTAATGGCCTTAAGGAATGCCATGATATGGCACCCCTGGCATCAGGGATCCACCTCCATACTTCACAGTTAGGACCAAACAGTCAGGGTGCTACGCTTCTACAGGTTTTCGCCAGACGTACACTTTACCAGTGGTGGAAAACAATGTGTAGCACGATTCATCAGACATGTTGCCAGTCTTTAGCATCCCAATTTTTATGTGCTTTGCACCACCTTACACGTTTTGTTGCATTGATGATGGTAATCAGAGGTTTGTGGATTGCATTGTTATGAGGGAAACGGGATCATTCCGAGTGGTGTTCAACCCTGCTGCTATTTGCAGTGTCGTTGTCTTGTGCTTCCGTTGTGCAAGCCGTGCCAACACTCGCCTATCCCTATCTGACAACTTCGTATGGCATCCACAATTTGCACGTTTGGAGGCAACGCCCTGTCCTTTTTGATAGGTAGTCATAATCTTTGATACACTTCCTCGTGTTACACCTACTATTTCCGCCGTTCTGGTTACTGAAGCTCCTGCAAGACGCGCACCAATGATGCCTTTTTGGAGATCACTGAGATCTGACATTGTCGACAATTTCGCCACAACAGCTGTTTCATCTGCACCTCTGGCACTGCTACATGATAGCCGATATCTTACTTCTCCCGTTTATATACCTCACATCGCGGTGACGTCGTCCCTGGGATAGACATACGGCGCACTGCGTATACTCCAGTCGCCGTCGGTGTTTCCATCATTTTAATAAACAGCTGTATATTCATTTCAGATAGAAATACATGCAAATTAAATGCTCTTCTGCAGGAAGAGCAGAGGTATTCAGAAAACGATTGTCGATAATTAATCGTATAACGAAATATTTACTGCAATTGGACGATATATTTTTCCTATTTTTTTGTGTAGTTATAAAGGTTGGGTTGTTTTACCTCTGAGCGGCACTTTTGTGCACACCTTGGGCTAAATGGCCAGGTCACATGGACCCCGAAGGCTCAGAGAAGGTTGGGGGAGGGGACCCACTGGAACAGCTGTTGGGAGACAGATGGTAGCCTCCCGTCAAGGCCATCCAAGTGTGTTCTTTAACGTGCACAGGTTATGGCTCTCCCGCACACGGGACCACGGCTTAACATCTCATCCGACGGACGGCGGCCTTTCCAAACCCATCGGTGTCCCCTACTGACCGTGGGCAGAGCGGGGAATTTTGCGGAGATAAATCTCAACGCTGACCCAGCTGGGACTCGAAACTGGGAACTACAGATTACGAGCCTGGCGCGCTACCGACTGAGCCACCCCCGCCCCATGTAGTTATAAAAAATGTTTAAATTTGGAAAATAACACCAGTTAAATACCATGTTGGATTTTTAAATTAAAATTTATTTATCAATTAATTATCACTTGACATGCGCTGAACGCCCAAATTAAAACTTTTGGCTTCTTTCTAGATATTATACCCAGGGCTAGAAATTGGGGAGGGATACTGGAGGGCGCCATTTATCAAGATCATCATTTTATCTCCATTTATTCAGGAAACATTTATTTAAGAAAAAAAACGGTAGCAAACACAGAGAATTACCTGTTGACAGAGAATCTAAGAAATACTTTTGCGGAAAAAAATGGTCTAGAACCATTTTTCGAAGGTTGGGATGTTTTACCTCTGAGCGGCACTTTTTTGCACACCATGGGCTAAATGGCCAGGTCACATGGACCCCGAAGGCTCGGAGAAGGTTGGGGGAGGGGACCCACTGCAACAGCTGTTGGGAGACAGATGGTAGCCTCCCGTCAAAGCCATCCAGCGTGTTCTTTAACGTGCACAGGGTATGGCTCTCCCGCACACGGGGCCACGGCTTAACGTCCCATCCGACGGACGGCGGCCTTTCCAAGCCCATCGGTGTCCCCTACTGACCGTGGGCAGGGCGGGGAATTTTGCGGAGATAAATCTCAACGCTGACCCAGCTGGGACTCGAACCTTGGAACTACAGATTACGAGCCTGGCGCGCTACCGACTGAGCCCCCCCCCCCGCCCCCCATTTTTTGAAGAAATGAAAATTGAATGAATGGATTTTGAAAAAAATGGTCTAGAACCATTTTTTGATGAAATGAAAAATGAAATTTGAATGAATGGATTTTGAAAAAATGGTCTAGAACAATGTTTAATGGTCTAGAACAGGGAGGGCCAAATCTTTGGACTCTGCGATCGACAATAGTACATAAATCATAAGATTTAAACACTGCTTGACCAGCTAAGCATAAAATGAAAAATAAAAAAATAAATTACACTAGTATTATACACTTTATTAAAAAAATCCGTTAAATCTAGCTACAACTTCGCTCGCAAACACTAAGACGTGTGATCCAGTAGTGGCAATGACCAGTGCGTTCACATTAGTGTAAGCTGATAACCAGCTATGCGATCGACCGTATGGCCACCTCTGGTATAGAACATCTGGCATGTAACAGAGACTTGGGTTCGAGTCCCATTCATCGGAACTCATTTTTCCCCGCAAAGTATTCTTATTTTCAAAGTTAGGGATCTTTAAATGTGACTTTCAACTCAAATAACACGAAAGTGTCCAAAGACTTCTGGCAGTAGAGAGGGGGGGATGGCTCAGTCGGTAGCGCGCCAGGCTCGTAATCTGTAGTTCCCAGGTTCGGGTCCCAGCTTGTTCAGCGTTGAGATTTATATCCGCAAAACTCCCCGCCCTACCCACGGTCAGTAGGAGACACCGATGGGCTTGGAAAGGCTGCCGTCCGTCGGATGGGACGTTAAGCCGTGGCCCGTGTGGGGGAGAGCCATACCCTGTGCACGTTAAAGAACACACTGGATGGCCTTGACGGGAGGCTACCATCTGTCTCCCAACAGCTGTTCCAGTGTCCCCTACTGACCGTGAGCAGGGAGGGGAGTTTTGCGGAGATAAATCTCAACGCTGTCCCACCTGGGAACTGCAGATTACGAGCCTGGCGCTATTGACTGAGCATCCCCACCGCCGAGGGGGGAGACAATGGAACTATGCCTCCCTTACGAAAGTGATAATACTGGAAATGAGACGAAAATTATATTAAATATATATTGCATTTATTTATCGAAAGCGCTTTTAAAGATCACTAACACATGAGGGGCGGAGGCAATTTTATACCAGAACGTATTTTATGACTCAATCCCCCCCCCCCTTATTTTTTTTTCTAGATCCGAGGCTCCTTGGTTTTATCATACTATATGATTATATGAATTTGCACAATACACTCGAACCACTATAGACTGTTAATTTGAAGCTGTGGATGTCCAATTCATATTTTTCTTTTGGTTCTCCTTTGTAGCCCGTCCCTATATTACGTGCAGTTCTCGGGTGAGAAACATAATTCATACCTTTTTGGTAAGAAACCCGTATAATATTAATCGATAAAATATATTTTAAACTAGTGTGATAATCGTAACTTACTTATAGTTGGGGTTTTACTTTAAAGAATCCATCCGAAACCTTTTCTCATGCTTTCCCTCGCTCCTTGAAACGTGCCTCCCTAAGGCAGCGTTTTCTTGGGTTGGGTTGTTTTACCTCTGAGCGGCACTTTTTTGCACACCATGGCCAAATGGCCAGGTCACATGGACCCCGAAGGCTCAGAGAAGGTTGGGGGAGGGGACCCACTGGAACAGCTGTTGGGAGACAGATGGTAGCCTCCCGTCAAGGCCATCCAGCGTGTTCTTTAACGTGCACAGGGTATGGCTCTCCCGCACACGGGGCCACGGCTTAACGTCCCATCCGACGGACGGCGGCCTTTCCAAGACCATCGGTGTCCCCTACTGACCATGGGCAGGGTGGGGAATTTTGCGGAGATAAATCTCAACGCTGACCCAGCTGGGACTCGAACCTGGGAACTACAGATTACGAGCCTGGCGCGCTACCGACTGAGCCACCCCCGCCCCCGATCCTAACAGAGTTATAAACAGTTATATTAATTAAAGATCTTACCAATGGCTTCTGTTCCTCAGTCTTCCCCCCCGATAGGGGACCACCTTGTCGTGGTGGGGGGACCTAGGGCCCAGCAACCCGGCTGAGGCTTTGCCGGTCGGGATGATCCCCAGCTGGAGCATGCCGAAGGCTTTGTCGGTTGGGGTGGTCCCCGGCTGGAGCATTGCTGAAGCCAACCGAGGTTGAAGATGCTGCTGGCCGGCTTGATTGCCGGTCGGATGGTGACGGCGTCGGAGACCTCACCTATCAGGAGCTCAGTGGAGCTGTTCGAGGGCTCGGCAGAACGGATTGATTCCTAGTAAGCCAGAGCCCTCACAAAAGTCTGGGTCTTACTAAGAGTCTCCACCCCGGGTGCCGATCGAGCTTGGATCTATATATCCTTGCACATTTGCAAACCGGGGAATAGATTAAAGTAAGGTTTCTTCCGGTGGTCAGCTTTCCTTCTATAGGACTGCTGCCATGTGAGGCTGGGGTTGAGGTGCGCCTATAGGGCGTATTCCTTGCCCCCGGCTCTAGATGGTCATGGCTTTTCATAACCAGGTAGTGCTGTACAAGCGGAACCGGGAATTGCCGTGGTTGCATAGATCGCAACAAAAGAGATTCATTGTTCCTCAGTCTTACGAAAAATGCGCTCTCACGAATGGGGTTCGTTGTTTTACCTCTTAGGGGCTTTTTTGCACATAATGGGCTAAATGTCCAGGTTAGAAGGATCCCGACTCAAAAAAGAGTGGGTGAAGGGAACCCACTCTTTTCAGAGTTTTCACAGTTATTAGATAGATAGCTAAACTCCCGTCAAAGCCATCCAGCATGTTCTTTAATGTGCACAGGGTATGGCTCTTCTGCTCCCAGAGCAATAGCCATTATTCCATTTCTGACTGAGAAGGTTTAGAAGAGATAAATCTCAACCCTGGCCCAGGTGGGACTCGAACCTGAGAACTACAGATTACGAGCCTGGTGAGTCACCTCCCACCAGCTATAACGTACAAAATTCTTTTTTTCAACCAAGACGAAGGTGAGACTTAAAATTCCTTCGTCTGAAATGTTGGATTGGTTCCTCTATCTCACAAAAAGATTTTTGGAAAAGTTCATGAAATAAAACAACATTTTATTTTTATCCTTCGAGTACCGTTTTACGTACATGTCATCTCTACATTGCCTTTGTAATTATTATTGAAGTTGGTAATAGTTAACTTTAACACTGGTTTATCTATTCATTAATTCTCTTGATTTTAAAAGAAATTTTTCTTCTAGTGTATGACACACTGGAATCTCGAAATATGCATTTTTGATGAGAGAGATGCTTAAATTACTCTATCTATAGGACCAGGACCGTTGTTAAGTGATAGGAACAAAATCTGATCGATTCGATCTGTCACTGTAAAGGTTAACCTTCTCTCCGATTTCAAGCAAATCAATCAGAATAATCTTAAATGATAAGAATTAGAGAAAATGAACTTACCAAAAACGCTCGATGTTAGATCCAGGAACGAAATTCTTCACTCAAAAATGCTTCGAAGTAAGGTCACCGTAATTGACTTCAGAAATCCTATAGCTGAAAGTGCTCCATGTTCAAGAACCGCTGAATTTCTTTAACTACCGCTATCAAACTCTGTAATGCTGGTGGAACTGACCCCATGCAAATATTTTCTTCATAGTCATCAGATGATTTATGTGATATACGTATTTTTAAGCACTACATAAGTTTTGTCGCTGTCGTTATATATAAACAAAGATAACTTGGGAAACTTCAGCAGTTGTGTTAGTATTCTAAATGGCCGACACTGAAGAAGTTAAGGTCATAAAAATGCCTTCACATATTTCCTTGAGAAGGGGATTATGTTTTCAAATTTCTTAGAACTGCATTGCTTTGAAGGAGTTTTATTTGCTTCGATATTCAAGGTTCATAAAAAAAAAAATGGTTATTTCGCATTTCGTAATTATGCTGTTTCTTCTTCTTTTCTACACACTTAAAGCTGTTTCTGTTGAGAGTGATAGAAACAATCTCGCACGTGAATCACCAACGCCGGAAACTAGGTGCAATAAGGAAGGCTAAATACAAAAGCATAGTCATTTAAGCATCTGCAAAGCATTCACTGCTAGAATTTAAAAACACAGTTTTAAGAAAGCTTTGTGTAGTCGCTATCAACCTCAAGGTTAGTTTGTTTCACCACCGAACGACATTTTTGCACACAAATGCATTTTTGCACCATGTGTTGTAGCTAAATGGTTAGATCACACGGATACCTAAAGTTCATAGTGGACAATGAAAGGGGAACCCACGGGGCAACTAGTAGGATACAAATGGAAGCTTCCCATCAAGGCCATCCAATGTGTTCCTTAACGTGTGTCCCCGCACACTGCGCCAAGGCTTATTTCTCATCCAACGTGTTCCTTAACGTGTGTCCCCGCACACTGCGCCAAGGCTTATTTCTCATCCAATGTGTTCCTTAACGTGTGTCCCCGCACACTGCGCCAAGGCTTATTTCTCATCCAATGTGTTCCTTAACGTGTGTCCCCGCACACTACGCCAAGACTTATTTCTCATCCAACGTGTTCCTTAATGTGTGTCCCCGCACACTGCGCCAAGGCTTATTTCTCATCCAACATGTTCCTTAACGTGTGTCCCCGCACACTGCGCCAAGGCTTATTTCTCATCCAACGTGTTCCTTAACGTGTGTCCCCGCACACTGCGCCAAGGCTTATTTCTCATCCAATGTGTTCCTTAACGTGTGTCCCCGCACACTGCGCCAAGGCTTATTTCTCATCCAACGTGTTCCTTAACGTGTGTCCTCGCACACTGCGCCAAGGCTTATTTCTCATCCAATGTGTTCCTTAACGTGTGTCCCCGCACACTGCGCCAAGGCTTATTTCTCATCCAATGTGTTCCTTAACGTGTGTCCCCGCACACTGCGCCAAGGCTTATTTCTCATCCAATGTGTTCTTTAACGTGTGTCCCCGCACACTGCGCCAAGGCTTATTTCTCATCCAATGTGTTCCTTAACGTGTGTCCCCGCACACTGCGCCAAGGCTTATTTCTCATCCAATGTGTTCTTTAACGTGTGTCCCCGCACACTGAGCCAAGGCTTATTTCTCATCCAATGTGTTCCTTAACGTGTGTCCCCGCACACTGCGCCAAGGCTTATTTCTCATCCAATGTGTTCCTTAACGTGTGTCCCCGCACACTGCGCCAAGGCTTATTTCTCATCCAATGTGTTCCTTAACGTGTGTCCCCGCACACTGTGCCAAGGCTTATTTCTCATCCAATGTGTTCCTTAACGTGTGTCCCTGCACACTGCGCCAAGGCTTATTTCTCATCCAATGTGTTCCTAAACGTGTGTCCCTGCACACTGTGCCAAGGCTTATTTCTCATCCAATGTGTTCCGTAACGTGGGTCCCCGCATACTGCGCCAAGGCTTATTTCTCATCCAATGTGTTCCTTAACGTGTGTCCCCGCATACTGCGCCAAGGCTTATTTCTCATCCAATGTGTTCCTTAACGTGTGTCCCCGCACACTGCGCCAAGGCTTATTTCTCATCCAATGTGTTCCTAAACGTGTGTCCCTGCACACTGTGCCAAGGCTTATTTCTCATCCAATGTGTTCCGTAACGTGGGTCCCCGCATACTGCGCCAAGGCTTATTTCTCATCCAATGTGTTCCTTAACGTGTGTCCCCGCATACTGCGCCAAGGCTTATTTCTCATCCAATGTGTTCCTTAACGTGTGTCCCCGCACACTGCGCCAAGGCTTATTTCTCATCCAATGCGTTCCTCAACGTGTGTCCCCGCACACTGCGCCAAGGCTTATTTCTCATCCAATGCGTTCCTCAACGTGTGTCCCCGCACACTGCGCCAAGGCTTATTTCTCATCCAATGCGTTCCTTAACGTGTGTCCCCGCACACTGCGCCAAGGCTTATTTCTCATCCAATGTGTTCCTTAACGTGTGTCCCCGCACACTGCGCCAAGGCTTATTTCTCATCCAATGGACGGTGGCCTTTCGAAGCCCGTGTAGGGGAAGGGTAGCCATTGGGCAGCTGTTAAGAGACAGATGAAAGCTCCTGTTAAGGCCATCCAGCATGCTCTTCAGTGTGCACAGCGTATGACTTAACTGCAAATAGAGCCACATCTTAATGTCCATCAATCCGATGGAAGTCGTCCTTTCCACCTAAAGGAGAAAATACCTTAAAAGAAGAGCAAATATCATCAATGCATCATATTTTCGGAGCTTTCTGCGGAAGAAGTAATTCAACTTTAAATACTACCATAGAATACGAACATTTACACAGGGAGTGGAAGACAACCTATGACCATGGGAGGGATTTTAAGGCACACAATATATAACAAGTGGAAAATTTAAATATTCTGATATTTTCTTAACAACAGGAACAAAAAAAAACCTGTAGTTATTGGCATAAAAATAGTACAAATATTCCTGAAATAGAAATATATATATTTAGTGACAAATCACTCTTACTGTAGGTATCGTACATGCTCTAAATTTCTTCATGGTTAAAATTAATAACAGTGTATATCAGCAAACTCATACCGTTCCAATGGGTTCGAGATTATCTGCATTCGTCGCAGAGATTTTAATCCAGCACATTCAAGAACGATTAGAAGATTCACTGATGAAAAGAAAAAAATAAAAGACATTTGTAAACATTTTCGTCATTCGAGGTGGCTCAGTCAGTAACGTGTCAGGTTCGTAATCTGCAGTTCCCAGGTTTGACTCTCACCTTGTCCAACTCTCAGATTTTTCTCCACAAAACTCCCCTTTCTTCCCTCGGTCCGTAGGGGACTTAAATGGGTTTTAAAACGCTGCCGTCCGTTGCATGGGACGTTAAACCATGGTCCCATGTGCGGGAAAGTCACACCCTATGCACGTTGAAGAACATGCTGGATGCCACAATGATTTGATTTAGTGGGGTTTTCTAATTATTAATTTAGCTTGAGTCTGTTGTCATGTTCTCTCATGTCTTGAAGACTTAAATACTGTGAGCCTACTATTTTTTACTGCCATTTTTGTATATTTATTTTCTTAACACCAATTTTTGCATTCTTTTTTTAAAAAAAATCGGATCTGTTGTGTTTATTTTTCTGAATTTCTTTTATAATTTTTATTAGTTTCCTTTTTTTGGGAGATTTATGAGTAAGAGGTGCGATAAGTATTTTTTTTTCAGTTATAATTTTTACTTTCATCTCATACCAAAATTTGAAGTGCAGACGGTTCCAATGTCTGTATTTATCTTAACCTTTGTTAATGTATCCAAGTAAGCTCTTCTTTATCTCAGAGTGTTGTAGACTTTCCGTAATGCCGTCTGATGTTTCCTGATTTAAGTTCCTTTGTGGGGCTGAGGCTTTCTTATCTCTGCTGTAGTTGGATTGGTGCCAAAGTCATTCTTCCTTCTAGAGTCCATTTCATGACCTTTGCTGCAGTAGCTAGTTGCTAATTCCCTCTTTGTTGGGCGTTTTAATGCCACATTCCTTACATTTCCTGCGCTGTCTTTGTGGATTTTTGATATTTTCTTAACAACGGGAACAAAAAAAAATCTGTAGTTATTGGCATAAAAATAGTACAAATATTCCTGAAATAGAAATATATATATTTAGTGACAAACCACTCTTACTGTAGTTATCGTACATGCTCTAAATTTCTTCATGGTTAAAATTAATAACAGTGTATATCGGCAAACTCATACCATTCGAATGGGTTCGAGGTTATCTGTATCCGTCGCAGAGATTTCAATCCAGCACATTCCAGAACGATTAGAAGATTCACTGATGAAAAGAAAAAATGAATTTGTAAACATTTTCGTCATTTTCCCTCAAGCAGCTGCTTGCCACGGAGGTCTGACAGTAGCCTGTCAGTTTATATGCCATAGTAGAAGGATCTGAGAGGATGGCAGGGCCTCAGCAGAAAAACAACACATACATCCATGTCTTACCCGGGTCCCTTAGGTCAGTAGCCAAGCGGGCTAACCACTCGGCCATGGGTAGTGAGAACTATATGTGGGGTTGGACGAGTGCCTTTTGAAATTGAACTAGTTGATTAGAAATACAAAAAATATAACTCTGATATTGATAAGGATTTCTTTCCTTAAATTAAAGTCTATTTAACTATTATATTTTTCTGTTTTGTACAGATCATGTACTATTTCGATGCAAACTTTATATTTTTCAAAATGCCGCAATGTGAACTTTCAAAATAAGAATTCTTTTTCTTTACCAACATTTATAGTCTTTGATATTGATTAATGTCTTTAAAGAATTGTAGTTCCAAAGAATTGTAGAAAAAATTTGTTCCAAAAATTTGAAGAATTTTTTAAAGAATTGTAGTTTGCCAGCATTTAATTCTTTGCGATTCTTTGGCTCTTGACGAGTAGTGATTTTAGAGTAATAATATCAATTCCTATTTTGTTGATGTTAATTTTTATCACGCAGGGATACAAATAATATATAACATATTATTGAAAAATCCATCCATATTAAAAACACAAATGTACATCGTGGAAGTAAATTATCATCCGATGTGTGGATTAACTAGAGAGTTGGTGGTTCGATTATCGCATTGTGTCGACAATGTTTTTTTTCACGAGTATTTATCACATTACTGAAATCCCATCCCATAACCAAGTTGTAAACAATCTGATTAAAAAAACACCTACAGCAAAAAAATAGAAAGATTTCTTATCATCACATTTTCGACTCATAGAAGATACATTGAAAATAAAATATAAATAAATACCCCCTCAAGCAGCTGCTTGCCACAGAGGCCTGACAGGAGCCTGTCAGTTTATATGCCATAGTAGAAGGTCTGAGAGGATGGCAGGACCTCAGCAGAAAAACGACACATACATCCATGCCTTATCCGGGGCTCGAACCCAGGTCTCTTAGATCAGCAGCCAAGCGCCCTAACCACTCGGCCACGGGACAGTAGCATAAAAATGATGCTTTCCCGTGGCCGCATAAAAGCAGCATAAAAATGCAACAAAAAACGAAAATCACCTGACTAAGAACTGGACACTGCCTTCTCAATGATATATTTATTTAAAACCAACTCCCGAAATTGGAATAAATGTAACACCAAAGAAAGATATCTCCCATGTATTATTCAACCTAAAAAAATAAACATTACAGAAAATCATTTTTTGAAATAATCGCAAAAATAGTAACAGAGTACTCACCAAAACCTTCTGGCACATGAGGACAAAAAAAAATCAAGAAATTTTATCTACAAAAAGCTACCAATATTCCTTCAATTGAGTGATTTACTCCACAGAATCTGAAATCTTCCTTGTTATTGGCTATTTCTCTGGTCCTGTGTACTTGGGCGTAGAACATTATTTTCTGCTAAATTGGTTGGCAAATGGGCCAAACCACTGAGATGAGAGGTAGGAGGTTCTCGGCATTCCTCCCTCTTCAGGTCTCATTGTTTTCTTCTTACTTTTTTGAATTTCTCTCTCTTTTCTAATTCTTGCCTTCCCCACCATTCGATTTTTCAAAAATACTTGTGTGGACTCGTAATTAAAATGTTCGCTAAATAAAAATCTAAATATTAAGATCGCTAGATATAAATCCGAGTGTACGGCTTAAGACGAAACAATTTTAAATTCGTGAAAAATGTTTTAAAACACTTAACAAAATTAAACTTAATCAAAATTAAGATGATTTCAGTACAATGTTTTGTCCCTCAAGTTTCTCAAAGGCTTCATAATATCAAGTCAAAGATAGGATGCGGGTTTGATAACTTCATATTGGGGGCTGGATGTGTTTCTGATAAAATCAGAACGGGGTAATGCGGGCTGATAAAAGCAGGTTAGGAACCAGTTGCATATCTGATAAAGTCACGTGAGGGTGGGTGGGCTGATAAAGTCAGGTGATGCAGGTTGATAAAATCAGGTTAGGAGTCGGGTGCGTGTCTGATAAAGTCAAGATGAAGGACTGATAACGACAGATCGATGCTGGGTATGGGACTGGTAAATCAGGCGTGGGGCTGGATGAGGGTCTGATAAGGTCAGGATGTGGAGGATAGATGGGTCTGATGAGGTCAGCTATGAGACTGGATACAGAACTGATAAGGTCAGAGGTGGTGTAGGGTGAGTGGCTAATAAAATCAAGGTGATGTGGTATGAATGAGTGATAAGATCAAGTGTGATGTCCGGTGAGTGACTGATAAGGTCAGGTGCCTACACCTGACCTTATCAGAGTATCCCAAAGTGTCCGAGAATAGCTCCTCACTGGAGGCTAATTTCACCATGAACTTACAACACCTTGAATCTTCGAATTTGATAGTCAGGTCGGGGATTCAAGAGTCAGAACGAATGGAGAGGATATGGGGTCGTATGTTGAACATGCTTGATTTAAAATAAATGAAAAGTTACACAACTCTTAAAATTAAAATATTTCAGGATTCCTCATCGTATTCTGCAGTAACATATTTCTTTAAGCTGACAATTCCACAAACAGAAAGAATTTTTGTTTCCAACAGCAACAATTTCAGTTTTCTTTCAGTACTGGTGTGGTATGCGCTGTTTGATTTGAAGATCTGAATTCATCTTTTTGCAAAATAAAATCCTTAACGACATATGGTTTGTTTCTGTCATATGACACTATACTGATCCACATAAAAAGGAATCACAGTACTGATTAATCTAAATAAAAAAAATTTTATTGCTTTTCTTACTCACTGAAACACATTCTAATATACAACATAAACCTCTCCAAACAGTTGCAGATGAACATTTTTCTCTAATACAGTACGATGTAGTGACGTTATAACAATCACAAAGTACGAAATCAGTTTACTACTTAATGACTAAGAACGGATGTTCAAAGAAGTCACTACAGCTGAAAATTGTTGCATATTGCATTGTACTTCGGTTTGTTATTAAAGGCAGCTAGTTGCTCCAATAAACCTCCATTTTGGGATTCTAGTGTGCAAAGTAAAATCAGCTGCAGTGGATAATCGTAAAGATACTCACAAAAAGTTTTGTGTTGTAAAAAACGCGAAACAAATCTCTGGAAAATAGCTTTCAAACACGATGTGTGACAAGAAGTTTGGGAAAAGACTAGATACAATAAAAACGAAAGAAAAGAAATGCCTCTGATCTTATGTAAATAAAAAAATACTCTGAAAACATAAGCTTTGTTTTATTCACCGAACACATCGTGACGATATATTTCACCAACAACATTCATTGAATCAAGTCACACAAATGGCACTCACTATACGTACGCCCTAGACGTTACAAATACTAACAAAGTTTTTAGTAGCTTTGTTTTTTACAGTTATACAATGTGTTGCCACTCCGATTTGACCGAGTAATATTTAAGAGACATTTTTCCAAGCAGCCTTTTTAAACTTACGATTGTATCGTTCTAATAATAAGACGATATTGTGTGTTTAAAACATATTTATCTGGATGAAAAATCGACCTGTAGTGCCTTTTAAATATCAGAACTTGAGAACTGTAAAGCTGCCTTCAATTCTGCTACATTCCCATCAAGATTACCAGTATTATAGTAAAATAAATATTATAACTGAACAAAAAATGTTTGTAATGAACAAAAATGTTTCGTAACTTGAAATGCACAAACCTGTCTAAAGAACAAATCACTTTCATTTGCCAAAGAGATTTGAAATGAGATAAAAAAAAATATTACATAGTACTTAGCCGAAAAAAAAAATTCCAACAGAAATGATATCTGGTGGAGATTATTTAGCGGTATTTTGATAACATACTAAAAGTCCCCATCGATCAGAAATGAGCTAAAGCCACCATCTTTGAAAAATGGCTGCCGGTTTCGTTCGTTCGTTTATTCATTTCTTGAAAATATTTCGATAACGGTCATTCCTACGATAAAGTTTCATAGAGTGCAGAAAAGAGTTCAGAATTTTTCTAACCAATTTTTTATAAGAGCCTTATTTCTTAGCGAAAATTGAGGTTTCTGTTAAAACTAAATAAGCAGTCCTGAACCCCTTCCATAGAAATAGACTCTTTCAAAACAAATTATTAGCGATTTTCATCAATTCGCACGGCAAAAATGTGCGTAAAAAGTGCGAAATAGCATAAAATTTCCTTTTATGCACATTTAAGCATAATCCTAGAATGAATAGGAGATATTTCTTGCTCAGAAGTATTTTCTAGTTTAATTTTTTTTCCACACTACCGCAGAGGTTGGGTAACACTCGTTCGTAACATTGGTTTTGTTGGCTTCACTTTCTTCAACTGCTCCAGCTCAGTAGCATTCTTTGGTAGTTTTATCATCAAGTATAACAGTGGAAGTATCATCTAGTGTAACAGTGAATCAAGATTTACACCCTTCACATTGAAGACTGAAATTTCGTATTAAATATTTTTCTTAACCTGCATTAAAACTGCCTTGGAATTACGGGAGGTAGCTCACAGAAATAATGAAGCTTTGCCTGTTATTGGCCGTCTTTTATCTAAAGCTGCGACTGATCCTTTTATCCGAAACAAATAGCACATAACGTAAAAAAAAAAATGCATTGGACTAAAACTTTTCGCCATAACTTTTACGATGAATATTCTAAAGAGTTATTTTCCTATAATGCCATTTTTAAGGCATTTAAATGTAAGACACAAATTGCATGCCTAATAATGGTATCAATCTTTTCTTCAGACGCAAAATTGGAACAAAAATTGCACTATTATCGTATTACTGAACAAAGCACATCGATTATGAACTTCCAATTAGAACTTTTATCCTCCCCCAGGCCAAAATCTTGCACTGACTTTTAACATTTATTGATATAATAATAAAAAATAAATACCCCCTCAAGCAGCTGCTTGCCACAGAGGTCTGACAGGAGCCTGTCAGTTTATATGCCACAGTAGAAGGTCTGAGAGGATGGCAGGACCTCAGCAGAAAAACGACACAAACAGCCATGCCTTACCCGGGGTCGTGAACAAAATTGATGCAAAATAATTATTCGAGAGTTCCCTCTGCTTTTCTTTATGTGACCTCCAAACAATACATTTAAGTTTCTATTTTTATTTTTTGTCCGCTTCGAAACAGAGGCAAAATCAAAATTTCTGTTTGTGCAGCTTGAACAGAAATACTCGAAATACAACTGGCTTGAGAGCTGACTGCGAAAGCTTCATTGCTTTACCAATATCGAATGTACTTTAAGAAACAAGCTGAAACTGGTAAGATTAATCTTATTAGAACATGTACGAGAAATGCCTTTCATACGCAAATAAAAAAAATCCTTTTCGAAGAATAAATTATTTGTTTGTATTAAAGATATTGCTACGCTGAAGTTAAAAGATGTACACAAATGCTTTATTCACAAGTTTTTGCGCATAAGACATAAATGCAGTTTGTGCTATCTGACTGACACTGACAGAACTTGAGTGAGTTCAGTTTATGATTCGAACAATTTTCATGCAATAGTAATGCAAATAATTTTATTTTGATAAAAAAAATATGAGTAAAATATGTGTTTAATTAGTTGAAAACAACAAAAATTAACATGAAAACTTTTTGTTTTGTAAGTAATTAGGTACAGTGGATCTTCGTTATAGCGCTGCTCGCTATACCGCGCACTCGGTTATAGCGCGGGCGATGTTCGCGATAAGTTCAAACATGTTTATACAGGTCCGTGCGGGGTTAGTGAGTATCGCATTTTATTGTTACTGCGTATTGAGTAATTGTGTATGTATTGAGTTCCTGCATGTATTTTGAATAGTGTTTAATTATTGTATGCATGATGAGTAAAAGAAAAGCTTACAGTGTGAAATTTATTGTGTCGCCACCGCGCCGCTCGGTATAACGCGGTTCACCTTATAACGCGGGTGTTGTTTCCCGCCCGACATGCGCGTTATATCGGGGGTCCACTGTAATTTGTTACATAACGATCCTTTTTTTTTAAAAATACAGTTTTGGACTTCAAACAAGATTTTAAAGTGAAATATCTAATTATTGAAGAAAGAGATTGTTTTTTATCAAAAACAATTTTACTAGTAAACTGAATTTTTTGCTAACAAAATAGCAAGAACAAACAGAACATTTCATTAAAAAAAAAAAGCGTCTTTATAGCAAACCGGAAGAAATGGATTACAGAGAGTAAAGGATGTGTAATAAAACCATGACTTAAAGAACTTAGATTTCTTGCGCAGTTGTAAAAGATTTACGAAATTTTTTTAATTATCTAGGTTATGTTTACTACTTTTTTTATTTACATGTACAAGTACTGGACAAAAAAATGGAAACAGTTCCATGTTATCTCAAAAAGGTATTATCACATTCAGAGCTCAATAACTTCTTCAACATGACTTTTCACGAAAAATATGTCTAAAGATAGATTTGATTAAGATCCTTAATTTATCTAAATCTCGATTTTAAACAATATTTGTTCAATATTCAGAGTTATGAATGCTGGAGTATTTAACAGGCCACAAAAAATTGACCCCAAAATTTAATAAAAAAAGATTAAAACTGGTTAAGTGATCAGAGATCGTATAGTAGCTGACTCTCGTAAAGTACAGGGTAAACTACACATAATAGTGATCTCTAAACTGTTTTAGGTAAATTTTATGATCAATTTTTTGAAGCCTGTTAAATATTCTAGCGTTCATAACTCTTTGAATACTGAACAAATACTGCTTAAAATCGAGATTTCGATAGATGGGATTGAAATCTTTATTCTTGGACATATTTTTCATTAAAAAATCATATTGAAGAAGTTATTGAACTCTGAATATGATTTTCTTTTGAGATAACATGGAACTGTTTTCATTTTTCTGTCCGGAACCTGTACATTACAGTACATATCTTTCCGATATTATCTATTTTTCGCTCCTATTAAAAATATTTTAAGCTAAAAAATTTTGCAGTCCTTTTCTAGAACGAAAATAATGTTAACCTAAAACGGAATAATGTTCTAGAGGTAAAGGTGACAAAATTAATTGATCTCAAGATATTTTATCTTTAAAAAATTCCATAAAACTTCCTACTTACATAAGTAAACTATGTAAACATCTAAAATTAGTTTTTCGTCCTTTCAATAAGGCAAAATATCAATTTTAATATATTATTATATTGGTTTTGCCGGTTTTCTATGTTCATCTTATCAAAGCTTTACTATATCTTTGCGTAGTAAACAAAACTCCTCACTTCAAAATTTCGAAACAAAGAATTCAGGATATTTTTAAATAATGGTCATTTATTTTTCAGCAGAAAAAGCTAATTCATGACGTCACTTATTTTCAAACCTATTCTTAGGCCAAAATTCAAAACCTATTCATAGGCCAAAATTTTTAATTGATATTATAGTCTTTTTTACTGACTTCGGATTAAAGCCAAAACTTTAGAATATGGGCATTCAGATTATTTCTCTGTTTTAGCAACAACATAAATATTCATTCATTACAATAATTAAAATGTGGTTTCTTTCAGTTGTTAGGCCTTACGTTTGAATTTATATACTCTAAACTATATTTGAAAGCCAATGAATATATCATCAAAGCATAAATCACATTATAATGTACAGTCGCTCAAAAAAGTATCCGAACACTATGGTTGATTACAGAATTCAGAAAAAATATCTGGCAACGATTTTTTTCGAAATTAGTGATCTGGCAACCTTCGTGTCACGTGACACGAAGGTTGCCAGATCACTAATTTCGAAAAAAATCGTTGCCAGATATTTTTTCTGAATTCTGTAATCAACCATAGTGTTCGGATACTTTTTTGAGCGACTGTACTTTTGCAGATTCAATGTGAAGGATTTATAACATCAAGTTTCAATATTAAAGCCAAATTCTCTTCTCAATGAAATGAAACATATTCCACTTACGATACTTCTATTGGACAAAACAAAAAGCGGGGGGGGGGGGGACAAAGTGCAAGCCATCCTTTTCGGACCCTTTAAAGTTCAGGTCACAGCATGGAAGACATAACAAGAAGGCCTTGGATTAACATTTACACAGAAGGTGCATCGCGCTTTGCTCGGCGTGGACACGTATTCCTCAGATGAATCGGGAGGTATTTCTTCCATTTGAAGCGTTCAAAGCATAGGGGGCACTGGTAGACCTTCTTGCCGTGGCTGTGCATATGTTGGCGCAGGAGGTCTTTGCCTTTGAAGCCCTTGCCGCAAAGGGTGCAGTGGTACAATCCCCAGGCTGGACTGCCGAGGAACTTGTGTCGAGGTCGGTTCATCCAGGTCCTCCTTGTCTCTGGAAAGGTATGCAGACCTTTATTCATTTGCTATACACAACATACATAAAACAGATTACGTTTTGTCAATCTTCATACATAGTAGACAAATCTAGATTACAGTCTGTACATCAGAATGCTTTCTTTACAACTAGTGAGAAACATTAAACACATCTTAGTTAACAAGATTGTTATTTTGTCCTTCTGCTGAGGAAAGTTTTTAATCAAATTAATATCGAACAGTTAAAACGGAATTATATGCAATCCTTTTGCAATATTTTGTTAACAGTTGATAATGATTTAGGAATCATTTACTCCTTCATCTTTTTACCTTAACGCTAGAACAAGTAGTCGCTACTAGACTATTAATTTCTAATCATCCGAATGCCGATGCTTTCCCTAAGGACATTCAAATCAGGTCGGACCGTTCCAAAATATTCGCCAGTATTTTCTTGGATGAAATGAATGAATCTTTTGATAATGTGTAATTTGAATTCTGTGACTCAAATGAATATTTTAGATTGTTGGGCTCTTAAAGTGCCTAATTCGGTGTAAATTAGTCACTTAAAAGCTTATTGTTGATACACATAAGATTATCAATTACTTAATACTTCACTGAAGAATAGGGTTGGGTTGTTTTACCTCTGAGCGGCACTTTTTTGCACACCATGGGCTAAATGGCCAGGTCACAAGGACCCCGAAGGCTCAGAGAAGGTTGGGGGAGGGACCCACTGGAACAGCTGTTGGGAGACAGATGGTAGCCTCCCATCAAGGCCATCCAGCGTGTTCTTTAACGTGCACAGGATATGGCTCTCCCGCATACGGGGCCACGGCTTAACGTCCCATCCGACGGACAGCGGCCTTTCCAAGCTCATCGGTGTCCCTTACTGACCGTGGGCAGGGCGGGGAATTTTGCGGAGATAAATCTCAACGCTGACCCAGCTGGGACTCGAACCTGGGAACTACAGATTACGAGCCTGGCGCGCTACCGACTGAGCCACCCCCGCCCCCTCTGAAGGATAGACCTAAGAGTTTAAACAAATGCTTCTCTGTTCGGATATAAACCCTCTATATTTCGAACTTGCGTTGAATTGACGTTATTTTAATGTTTCAATGTCAGGTACATTATCTTCTTGCACACCGGAATTTTTTGAGCCGGGGGGGGGGGGCGCTTGTGTTTCATTTAATGTGCACCATCATGCACTCGAATTTTGAACAATATAAATATCTGACATATATTTCGATAAATCAACATTTTACAATGAATTATTTTTACAGCTTTCTCTATAAAATATTGCTTCAGTTACTTTTCACACGGGCAGAAACAAATTTGCATTAAAAAGCTTATAGTTTCAACTAAATTATTTTAAATACGATGACTTTTCCTCTCTATTACAAAAATGGTATAAGAGCAGCAAAGGAATAAGAAAAACTAAAAAAAATTAGTAATAAAATTAATTTGTAGAGCCTCTTCCCTCTAACCATGAGAGCTCTGCAAAATGGATCATGTTCTTTATTATTTTTTCTAATGAGAATTATGCTCATGCTTTCCGATATGTAATATATCAGTCTATATATACATTCCTCGTCCACAGAGCTATGAGACTGACATCATCAAAAGATGAGAATTTCGTAATTCTGCGATCAAATCGCAGGAAGACAAAAAATCTAAGGTAAATATTTGGGTTGGGTTGTTTTACCTCTGAGCGGCACTTTTTGCACACCATGGGCTAAATGGCCAGGTCACATGGACCCCGAAGGCTCAGAGAAGGTTGGGGGAGGGGACCTACTGGAACAGCTGTTGGGAGATAGATGGTAGCCTCCCGTCAAGAGCATCCAGCGTGTTCTTTAACGTGCACAGGGTATGGCTCTCCCGCACACGGGGCCACGGCTTAACGTCCCATCCGACGGACGGCGGCCTTTCCAAGCCCATCGGTGTCCCCTACTGACCGTGGGCAGGGCGGGGAATTTTGCGGAGATAAATCTCAACGCTGACCCAGCTGAGACTCGAACCTGGGAACTACAGATTACGAGCCTGGCGCGCTACCGACTGAGCCACCCCCGCCCCCTAAGGTAAATAATTAAGGAAGATACATGGCTTGATAAATAGGAAGTTCGAAACCACTGTTATGCCAAAGTCTCTCTCCTCTATAAAGCCTATATCTTAAGCACTTTCTGGGGACCACACTTCTCCAATACTGTGTATAGTGACGAAACCATTATTTATACGAACTATATTAGTGGAATGGTAATAAACATTACATCGATTAACGTTATATGGAGATTTTATTATGTGTATAGGAAGGAATGGGAACATAGAGCTTTGGTGGGTGATTGAGTTCGGGGAAGCCTTTCTGAAGTGGGGAAATCTCGAGCCACAACAATAGGGAAATCCATTGTAGAACACTATCTAATCTAAGTATGTAACAAAATTTTTGAAATGACTGTGGTTTTAAAAAAGTTTTAGTATTCTTAATATGTTCTAAATGGTTAGAAAGCCCAGGGACCTGAACACGACTCAGTAGCTCAGGTGGCCTTTAATGCAGTGTGTTCCGCAATCAGTGGTTGCAGATGTGACACAACAGGCACGTATCTAGAATTTATTTCGGGGGGGGGGGGGAGGATTTAATTTAGGAGTAATTTAGTTAGGGGAGAGTCTAAGAATAAAACTAGAAGTAGGGTTTCCCTATTACGAAAATATTACACCGAACAGGATAGGTTAAAATGATAATTCACGGAATAAAATTTCATATATTTATATACATTTTTTTTTTGTTTTTTAGTGTCGGACATAAAATATGGAGCCAAAATAAAATTATACAAATACAACTATTTTGTATTTCAAAATAGGTAAAAAAAGTATATTTTTGAGACCTCATTTTCGGGGAGAAGTGGGTGGGTCCGGACCCCCTTGGTTCCCTGGTAAGTCCTTTCCCTCTCATAACTTACTTAAATACCGAGCTGTTCTTTCAAGTGTTGGCAAGCAGAAGAACTGTATCACATGCTTCGAAAGGTTGAGGAACACCCTTCTAATAAACGATTCGTCATGGAAACAAACAAGACGAAAGAGAAAATGTATCAGACACGTCAAATCAATATCAACCGTAAGAAGGAATGATCTCTGGTGTAAAAAGTTTATTCCTTACGAATTGGGGCGGGGGTGGCTCAGTCGGTAGCGCGCCAGACTCGTAATCTGTACTTCCCAGGTTCGAGTCCCAGCTGGGTCAGCGTTGAGATTTATCTCCGCAAAATTCCCCCGCCCTTCCCACGGTCAGTAGGGGACACCGATGGGCTTGGAAAGGCCGCCGTCCGTCGGATGGGACGTTAAGCCGTGGCGCCGTGTGCGGGAGAGCCATAACCTGTGCACATTAAAGAACACGCTGGATGGCCTTGACGGGAGGCTACCATCTGTCTCCCAACAGCTGTTCCAGTGGGTCCCCTCCCCCAACCTTCTCTGAGCCTTCGGGGTCCATGTGACCTGGCCATTTAGCCCATGGTGTGCAAAAAAGTGCTGCTCAGAGGTAAAACAACCCAACCCTTTACGAATTACTTGTTATCTAATTTCATATACCCTCGAATTTCAGCGATATTTCAGTGAAAAAAATATTAAAACCCTAAAAAATTAATAAACATTACATTACTGTTAAAAAACATTTTATTACCCAATGACGTCGCTTAGTTTGAAAGTTTTCCAAATACATTTACAATATTCTGAGTTCAGAACATTTTCTGTTGATATTAAGAGTCAATGGATTTTTCTGGACGCTAAATTAAAACAATTGCTAATGAAAAGGAAGTTTTCGTAACAAAAATGCTGCTTTATGTTACACAATACCACTATTGACACCACTTGCTGTTATTGAAAATGAAATGGTCCTACTCTTCAACAGATATCCTCAAGAATGATAGACATGCAGTATTAACAGAAGAAAACGATGCAAAATACGAAACTAAATGATAATTTTGAGTTCCCAGGCATTTTTTTTTTTGAAAACAGGCCTTCTAGACTTTTAATTGCGAAATAAAAAAATTATTCCAATATTATTCTAAATATGAAAGAAGAAATTTTTCATCAACTGTAGATAATGAGATTATTTCTTCATGCTACATAAAAGTTTAAAAAATAATAGCAACTTTAGCAACTTTCATATTTACGTCAAATCCTTATTCGCATTCATAGACATTTTCTCCAAATCTTATCTGCCTGAAAGCTTAAAATCTCATGGCTGCTTCAGTTTTTTCACTCACACTTATGTTTTATAAGGATAAGAATGCAATAACAAATTTTTGAATATCTTTTTTAAAATGTAGCCTAATTTAAAACACTGACTTGGTAATGAAACTGATATTAAAAAAAGAAGTAGCTCCATTAGTTTCATCGATAACAGCGGAACAAACAAGGCTTTAAACAATTCTTCATGAATCGAAGTTTAAACAGGATTATTTTTAAAGAAATGATCAGCGTTATGTACACATCATTTATCACTTCATCATCATCTACCTCTGCAGCAAGAAAAATGCATTTATTCTTAGCAACAGACTCCAGTCAAATGAACGAAACCAGTTCAGTTCACTTTCAATGTCAGTGAAATATCTGCAATGATATCTAGCAGAAATGACGATATCATAGAATGCTAGCGAAGATGAAGATGAGGACGAGATCATCCTGTTGGACTCTCGGAAGAAGCGGTGGAATGGTAACGGCGCATATGGCTCCACTTGGACGATCTCCAACGAAAAGAAGCTCCACACAATTCGCAGAAGAGAGACTTCATGGAATGTAGATTCAGATGCTGCTTGAGGAGCTGGTTCGACTTGAATGTCTTCGGACAAGAAGGACACCGAAAACTTTCACGCAAACCTTCTGAAGAGTAAAGGTCGGTGACAGCTGATCTCAGAAGGGCTGGCAGACTAGACAATCTTCCGGCATGCAGTTCTGAAACAGAAAACACTTGACACTTGGTGGAAACGACAGAAATAATTTTATTGGTTTTACTACATATAAATTACTATAAACTTAAGATATATTTCAATGCAATTAAACAATATTTGTACTTTTGTTTTTAGATGCATTCTTGAAATTCATAGAAGCAAGGAGTTCCTCTGACACTCTAGTAACAGTAGTAGTCCTTACTACTACAGGATTTCTAGCCGGTCAGGTAGAAAAAGTCCGAGCAGGTTTCAGATATACCAGTCGTACTACTTCTAAGCGCCTTCCTTCGAAGCCGGTGTGCTGTTTCACTGGAACTCTGGAAACTATTGCTGCGGATACTGTCTTGCGTCAACTGAAGAACTTGAGGACTCTGCGTAGAAAACTGCCATGACTGCATTGATCGTTAATAAAGGACAAAAGCTCCTTTTTAAAAATAGTGACTGAAAAAAAAACTTTTAAAAAAGCGACTGAAAAAAAAAAAAAACTTTTAAAAAAGTGACTGAAAAAAAAACTTTTAAAAAAGTGACTGAAAAAAACTTTTAAAAAAAGTGACTGAAAAAAAACTTTAAAAAAAGCGACTGAAAAAAAACTTTTAAAAAAGTGACTGAAAAAAAAAAAACTTTTAAAAAAGTGACTGAAAAAAAACTTTTAAAAAAGTGACTGAAAAAAAAACTTTTAAAAAAGTGACTGAAAAAAAATACTTTTAAAAAAAGTGACTGAAATTGTTTCGAGGTTTTGCTTTTCTTTTATACAATAGTGAAAATTATCACCTACAACTGTGAGAACGAGCGATTGCACATGGAAGCAGGAATTGAAATATTTTGTGAATTTGTTGTGCGATGGATGGTGCTATGCCACCATCCATCGATAGATGATTAAGATAATTAAGCTCGTAGATGATTAAGATAAGGTCAATCACATAAGGGAATTTAAAGTTAGCGGATGCTAGCGAATGTTTAAGTTCCTCTTTGTTTAATAATAAAGAATCCTGTAATTGCAGATATGAAATAAATATAAAGATTAACTCTGTTTCAGAATTCTTCCTTGCGTTTGTTTCATATTTCTGTAAAAAAGATTAGCTTCGTTTCAAAATATTAAATACGTGAAACCGAATCATTACACTCAGACATCATCGATTTAGCCACAAAGTTTTAATATCGTAGAAGTTTTCAACAAGGGGTAGTATGGGAGCAACGAATTAAAACATGGGAAGCTTTTCGGGGATTGCAGTTAGTTTATTGAAAGATAACATTGTTGTTTCGAAGATTCTTATTGGTCACTTTCATAAAAAAAATAAGGAAAATATTAGTTATGTAATCTAAATAAAAATTAATCTTGCACCATGATGTATTGCAACACGTTTTTTTACCTAATCGTATTGTGCCAAGCGTTTAACTTGAGTTTATTAATCAGAGTGTGCAAAGCGTATAACATAAGTGTAACTTTGGTTGCTTTAAATTAGGATACGCTAATCTTACAACCTGAAGTTGTCAGGTTCTTGACTAAATACGCCTGGCTTATCACCAGTTTTGTAGATAATTATGATAACTCGCTCCAACTCTACATATCCAGTATCCCAATTTCATCCGTAAGAAAAATAAAACACTTGAGAGAAAAGGTTATGAATTTTAGTAAGAAAAGATTTCCTAGTTGAAAAAAAGAATTGTTCAAGGAGAAAATAATTCTCTGGAAGGAGAGTAACAATTATACAGATAGCAACAATTATCAACAATCTTGGCAAGTTTTCTATCCCCACGGAATTTCTAAGTTATTTTGTATCTTAAAGTTTCTTAAGTATTGAAAAGTGATTACCATAATTATTGGAAAGTTAATATATTGTTTAAAACATAGACTTCAAAATGACATTATAAAGCATTCTTTGTTTCCAGAGAGTTTTTTTTTTCTTTGTGTAAAATGTTCAGAATTAATTTTTCTAAGTATGATACTTAAAATGCATGGCTGCCATAGGACTCAAGAACAATGGCAATCCTTTCCTATTCGATTTCTGCAAAACAGTCACTTTGAGCAATCAGAAATGTTCGAAATATTTCACAAAATACAGAGAGAGATTTAAAATAATATTTGACTTTATTAAAACCTTTGAATTTCTCATTATTTCTAGATTGAATGGAATAACGTTTAACATCAATCGAATCTGACATCATAGTAATCACCATAGTAAAATTAACAATAATAAATTACCTTCCAAACAGCTGCGTGCTACAAAGGTCTGACAGGAGTCTGTTAGTTTAATATGCCATACAGATGAACTGTGATGAAGACAAGACCAAAAGAGAAAGACAACACACGAAAAGAAACTTCCATGCTTCATCCGGGACTCGAACCCAGGTCCTTTTGATCTTCAGCAAAGCACGCTAATTTCTCGGACCGTAGATATTAGTGGAAGTCAGTACAGTCGCTCAAAGAAGTATCCGAACGCTATGGTTTATTACAGAATTCAGGAAAAATATCTGGAGCGTGTACAGCAACTGTACACGCTCCAGTTACCGTTCACAGCAAACTGGAGCGTGTGCAGTTACTGCACACGCTCCAGTTTGCTGTGAACGGTAACTGCACACGCTCAATATTTCCGTGAGTGAGCCCACGCGATCTAATATCAAAATAATATGACCACCTACAATCGCTCAAAAAAGTATCCAAACACCATGGTTGATTACAGAATTCAGAAAAAATATCTGGCAACGATTTGTTTTAGAAATCAGATCTGGCAACCTTCGTGTCACGTGACACGAAGGTTGCCAGATCACTAATTTCTCAAAAAAATCGTTGCCAGATATTTTTTCTGAATTCTGTAATCAACCATGGTGTTTGGATACTTTTTTGAGCGACTGTACCTGATGTGATATCAAGAGGTCAAGAGTTTGCAGTTCAATGGGTTAAACACAATTTTTCCGCCCAGAAAAATTGTTATTTTAATTAACAAACCCATTCCTTAGTACAACAATACAACATACCAAATTAGCATACACATGCATAACCATGAAAATCGATACATGTTTATCCTGAGGCTATATCAGCTTTATTTGGCCACAGCGGGCACATTCTAACAAGATCGTGTTTTATATTGCCCACCTATCGCATACTAGGTCTCCTACTTTTTCCTAGGCCTTTAGGTACACTGTTCATAACTCTATTCGTTAAACTATAGTCCTAAAAGCGAGCAACACAGCCAAACCAACGCAATCTCTTCCTATACAAGCTGTTGCTTAATGTGGTTCATTATATCTTCATCTAACCTCATCATTGCTTGCATAACCAAACCATCTGAATACCTAAGATACCACGTAAGCATCAAATTTCCTATTATTTTGTTTACAAAAGTACATGTTTCTTTACCAAAGTAAGCTTTAGAATGAGCAAAACTGTTATAGAGTTTAATTTTATTCTTTAGTTGCAGAACTTACGGGAGGTCATATCCTTCTATTTTTCCGTATCTCCATCTTCTTATCATCAATGCCTATTGTCCACTTATGCCGTTCCGTGGTCGAGTGGTTAGCACGCTTGGCTACTGATCTACGGGACCTGGGTTCGAGCCCCGTGTAAGGCATGGATGCATGTGTGGTTTTTCTGCTGAGGTCCTGCCATCCTCTCAGACCTTCTACTATGGCATATAAACTGGCAGGCTCCTGTCAGACCTCTGTGGCAAGCAGCTGCTTGAGGGGTATTTTTTTATTTATCATTACCTTAAGAGATGAAAGCTCTTGAACAACTCCAGATAAAATTAAGTTCAATAACTTCCTCAGAGAGCAGCCATGCAAAAGAACTGATACACCACATGATTCACCATTTTCATCTTTACTTTTCTCTCTGTTATCAAGCCTACTCTATTACCAGTTTCCTCAATAATCGTAATAGAAAATTTTATTTCCTCAACATACCAAAATAAATGAGATACATGTAGCGAATAAGATTTTGGTATGTGCCATCTCTGATCAGCAGAATTGCAGAACATCGTGCAGGTGTGCTACATTCAGGCAACAGCGCTACAGAACTAGCTTATCAACAGAAGCTCCAACATTCCCACCAAGAAAAAACAGGGGTTAGTGAAAGAAATCTCAACCCTGACATAATGTGGGTTGGGTTGTTTTACCTCTGAGCGGCACTTTTTTGCACACCATGGGCTAAATGGCCAGGTCACAAGGACCCCCCAGGCTCAGAGAAGGTTGGGGGAGGGGGGGACCCACTGGAAGAGCTGTTGGGAGACAGATGGTAGGCTCCCGTCAAGGCCATCCAGCGTGTTCTTTAACGTGCACAGGGTATGGCTCTCCCGCACACTGGGCCACGGCTTAACGTCCCATCCGACGGACGGCGGCCTTTCCAAATCCAACGGTGTCCCCTACTGACCGTGGGCAGGGCGGGGAATTTTGCGGAGATAAATCTCAACGCTGACCCAGCTGGGACTCGAACCTGGGAATTGCAGATTACGAGCCTGGCGCGCTACCGACTGAGTCACCCCCGCCCCTTCCAACACTACAGATGCATTCTTCAGTACCCTCGTGTCACGTGACACGAAGGTTGCCAGATCACTAATTTCTAAAAAAAAGTTGCCAGATATTTTTCTGAATTCTGTAATCAACCATAATGGTCGGATATTTTTTTGAGCGACTGTACAATGTGTTCTGTATGCACACTGCATAACACAGTTCAATAAAGGGGCGGGGATGGCTCAGTCGGCAGCGCGCCAAGCTCGTAATCTGTAGTTCCCAGGTTCGAGTCCCAGCTGGGTTAGCGTTGAGATTTATCTCCACAATATTCCCCGCCCTGCCCACGGTCAGTAGGGGACACCGATGGACTTGGAAAGGCCGCCGTCCGTCGGATAGGACGTTAAGCCGTGGCCCCGTGTTCGGGAGAGCCATACCTTGTGCACGTTAAAGAACACGCTGGATGGCCTTGACGGGAGGCTACCATCTGTCTCCCAACAGCTGTTCCAGTGGGTCCCCTCCCCCAACCTTCTCTGAGCCTTCGGGGTCCATATGACCTGGCCATTTAGCCCATGGTGTGCAAAAAAGTGCCGCTCAGAGGTAAAACAACCCAACCCAACCGATAAAACATTTACATAAGACTTCCTGTACGCTTTCTGACTGGACATAAAACATTTACATAAGACTTCTTGTACTTTTTCTGACTGGACATGGCAAATCTGCAGAAGCTGTTCTGTACTCCTGATGATAGGCACATGGTACTTTCGTAAGTTGTTCTGTATTCCTTCTGAGTAGCATGACTCAGTTGCACAAGATGTGCGCTATACACTTGCTGATATATCACATGACATTGACGAGAAGCTGCCTTCATTGAAGGCATCCCGCATCAGGTCTTACATCCACATAGTTATCAATTCCAATGAGTTCATTAATTGATTTACAAGTAAAATGCAATAAATAAATAGTTGTAAAATTCGCTTCTTTGACATTTCTATCTTAAACAGGTCTCAACTTGTTTGACCTACCCTAACTGTAGTCCTCATACTTTATATGCATCCACCAGTTACTTTAATTCCGTTTTTAAATTACTACTCTATAAGAAAATTACGTGCAAACCTAAGAAACCATTTAAAATAACAGGATCCTTCCTGATAAATACTTTATGTAAGCAATCGTTATGGAAACAATCTAGTGTATTAAGCTTTAATAATTTTCGTTTTACTTGCTGTTATCCTATATAATGAGCAATGTTTGTTCTACTTTAGTGCATCTCAAATTTAGAGCAGTGATTCCTTGAGAAGGAAATTATATCAATCAGTAGCGTGCCAGGTTAATGTTCCCATATTCTAGTCCACACTATGCTTATGTTGAGATTTTCCCCGCTTTGTCCTCTGTGAGAAAGGGGACACCATGGGTAGAAAAACTTTTGCCTATTGAATGGGATGATAAACCATTCGTTAAAAAATGTACTAGATGGCCTTGACGGGAGGCTACCTTCTGTTTCCTAACAACTGTCCAGTGGGTCCCCTTTCCCAACTTTCTCTAAGCCTTATGATCTAAGCTTTTAGCCCATGATGTGCACTAAAGTGACACTTAGAGTTAAAACAACCCAACCTCAAAAGTTTGCAAGCCACTGGTACTTGATTAAGAGAAGTGCAAAGTATTTAATATCTGATTTATTAATATTCAAAATGCATGAAATTATTCAGGAGAACTGAAACTGAACGAGGCAATTCAATAAATACCCTCTGAGGGTTGGTTATATATATATTACCTATATGAACATATACGTCCATAAGAACAAAGACTCCTAGACAGACTGATATTTCTCTGAATAACACACCAGCTGCTCGATTTCCGAACAAGGATTTCTGAACAAGGCTCATTGTCTGAGCAGGTGGAAGTCGCTAGGTGGGAAGTCTGGGCTGTATGATCGAGGGTCAAGACATTTCCAGTAAAACACTTCCAGGAATGTCAAGTACCCGAGTGCAGGACTGCCTGACTACTCTAGCATCCACTTGCCAGCCATGTGCACCATTATAACACGCTACCTATATACATAACGCCTAGGACAGAGGAACCTAATCACTGCCTGAACTTCCTCACAAAACCATGTTTCGAGGCAGGTCACTGTGTTCAACTGACACTGTTTTCTTTTTGTAACTTTTTGCTGCTGTGACTTTTAGCCAATTTTGCTGTTTGTCAAGAAGTGAGAACATGAGGTTTTCGAAACGTACAGATAAACCAACAAGTGTAGAGTGAGGACAATCGCAACACATATGACAAAAGAAACGACCATGCCATCGCGGGATTCGAACCCGGACCCCGGCAGCTGACATAATCTGCAGATCCCAGGTTTGAGTCCCAGCTGGGTCAGCGTTGAGATTTGTCTCCGCAAAACTCCCCGCTCTGCCCACGGTCAGTAGGGGACACCGATGGGCTTGGAAAGGCCGCCGTCCGTCGGATGGGACGTTAAGCAGTGGCCCCGTGTATGGGAGAGTCACACCCTGCGCACATGAAAGAACATGCTGGATGGCCTTGACGGGAGGTTACCATCTATCTCCCAACAGCTATTCCAGTGGGTCCCCTCCCCCAACCTTCTCTGAGCCTTCGGGGTCCATGTGACTTGGCCATTTAGACCACGGTGTGCAAAAAAGTGCCGCTCAGAGGTAAAACAAACGAACCCAACCCGGTAGTTGCAAGTGCATATGGTCGCTTCACGTCACTTAATAATTTCCTCTATCGAGGGTAATCGAACGTTACGTATAGAACAGTCCTCGTCCTTTGGTTCATTAACTTTAAAACGTCATTAAACAAAAGATAAGATAAATTTAAAAAGCCAGAGTTCATGAGAAATCATTTTACATTGAGTGTCATTTACATCATAGTGTTTCAAGGAATACATCTTTCACAATATCTGATACTTATTTATGAGCCTTACTTATGACTTAAATTTCGTTGTTCAATACAGAAATGAATGAATGCCTGTAAGCAAAGCAAAGCAAGCCACACAGATAAAAGTTCAACAATTTTTCAATTCAGCTGGATATAAAATTAAAACATTCAAAAGAATTTGACCTTGACTGTTTACGCGTCAACAAATCACGCTTCACAAGTGTCTCAGACCAACATTTAATATCTTCAGATATACATATATATACAGAATACAACATTAACAATCCGTATTTTGAACAATATCACCCGAAGCGAATATAATAGGATAAAAAGAAATAATTCTTTTCATAGTTTATCTCTAAGAGAGTTGGTGTTATATGAAATCGTGCTTAGCTCATAGGTTTTAGGTTTTATATGCAAACTGTCTTCTTGATCTGCGAGCTTGGTACAAATAGACCCTTCTATACAGGTCTTAACTGTGTAGTTAATAGTTAATAAATAGTTAATAGCAGCAATCAAGTTGAATTGGGAACACTCCTTTGTTCAAGTTTGTGTTTAACAATAACTTTTAATTAAAACACAATTATTTTCAATCCACACTGAATAGAATCAAGTACAAGTAGACTTTTTCCGGTGGCCAAACTTTCCTTTAAATCAATCATTTACGCCAACACTCGTTTTCTTAATTCTATACAAACCTGGGTAAGTGATGTGAGTCGCGCATCAAGTTTACAGTCAGAGATTTCAGCACTGACTACTCTAGCGTTCATTGATTACAGCAGTCTTGATTCAAGTCAATTACTGATATTGAAGTCTTTCCAGTTACTTCAAAATCATGGACGGTACGCGAGAACTGCGGGGGGTCTTCAAAAATTGGCTTTAGCAAGAAAAACATAAACATTTGCCATAATTGACCAGGTCGATTTTTAAAGCAGGAGAGAATGTTTAATCGGGAAATTCTTTATGACCAGAATATTAAAGAAGTTTTGTCAAATTTTAGTCTGGTTTCCTCATTCTGTTTCAGTTTATATATATTACATGCGAAATAAAGAATAAAAATTTAGTGTATCCAATAAAAATACCTCTTAACAAGGAATGTTTTTTCTCCTCTTAGAACCGTAAAATGTGCAGTTATCAAGGAAATATAAAAATATTTTTCTCAATTATTTCAAATATTCTGTCATTTCTACAATTCACGTACAATTTACCTCTGAAATTCGGAACACTGAGTCAACAGAAATTATGCGCACAGTGTTAATAAATTCTCTGAGAAATGTTAAAAAAAAAAAACTCTCAGATATACTAAAAAGGGAGCATAAAAGAAAGCAGGTATATTTGATTTTACTTAAATAAAGGAAAAAGAAGAAAAAAAGCCTTTGAATCGGGGGGGGGGAGGGGGGGGTCTATCGACTAGCAGTCGATAGCGCGTCAGATTTCATTTAAATGTGCAGCATCCAGAGTTCGATTCCCAACTGGGTCAGATTTGAGATTCATCCTCCACTAAATCCCACACTGACCTCGGTGAGAATGGGACACCAAATGGACTTGGAAAGGCAGCCGTTCTTTGGTTGGAACATTAATACCCCGAGTGCAGGAGAACCATACACTGAGCACATTAAAGAACACACTGGATGACCTTAATGGGAGACTTCCACCTCTCCTGACTGCTGTCCAGGGGGTTCCCTTCCTTCGCAGAACTCTAAGCTTTAAAAAAAAAAACTGTGTTTCTTCTGACCTGGCATTTAGCCCTGTGAATCAAAAGAAAAAGTGCCATTCAGAGACGGATCTTTGACTGGAAATCCTTTGGCTTCTTCGTCAAGTAAACTCTTCCAGTCCAATTTACTCAACTACCTCGAATGCAACAAAACATCCACTGTGCGACTCAGTATCTGAAGTACATCTAAATATGTAATTAATTGCATAGCTGTTATATTAGAAAGCCATGAGAGGAACCAAAATGGCAATGAGAACTTGACGCAGAAAAAAAAAATCTATTGTGACATGACGAGGTAAAGTGAAATGTTCTCAAAAAGAAAAGGGCGGGAAGCAAGTTCATAGTCTGATATTCCCGATCTGCTCTCAGATTGCCAGCATTGAGATTTTTTCCGTTTGCCTTAGCCCTGCCTTCAATGAGAAAAGACTGAAACCATCGCCCATTTCATAGCGTGACTTGTGTGAAGGAGAGCCATCTGTTTGGTCAAGTGTGAAGGAGAGCCATCTGTTTGGTCAAGTGTGAAGGAGAGCTATCTGTTTGGTCAAGTGTGAAGGAGAGCTATCTGTTTGGTCAAGTGTGAAGGAGAGCCATCTGTTTGGTCATCTGTTGGACCAAACTTTAACGGGAGGCATCCATCTCTATTTACAGCTTTCGAGTGCGTTTCCCGAAATACCTTCCCCTACCCTGTTTTGAGTATCAGGGTCTTTGTAACCTGGTCAATAGCAAAAGAATATCTCCCATAGTTAAAATAACGCAACCAAACTAAGAATAAATTAAACTTAAAACGGAATATCATCAATAATTCCAATTCGCTTTCTACAATTATTAGCACATATGTGTGCTTATAAATTCACTGCGACTTACAACAGCAATTACGCATAATCAAAATATAAACTGTAGCAAAAACATTTCAATAAAGCAACAAAAATATTTATATATTCCTAGCCCAATACTAATATAAATATTACAAAATAACAATTAAACTTTTATTAACAACAAAAATCACTGATGCATATAACAATACGTAAATACTTTTATATTCTGAGTCTTTCATATTATAACACAGTTGATATTTTTTTCTGCTAAGCTTAAGTAAATACTTGAATAATAGATTTCGAATAGAGCAATGATCCCTAAATTTCTCGTCTTTGCAATTACTTTACAAAGTGCATCTAGCACTTTAAAGTAGTTCAGCTTAAGGTCCACGTTTATCACAAGGTGTATAGATGATACGGAGAAAATAACATATGCTTCGGTCAACTACAACTAAACCGAAAGTTTTCTAACTCTGACTGACAACAAGCTTTGGATGAGAAAAATTACATTAAAGCAGTGTCTCGCAAACTGTGTGCCGCGGCACAGTAGTGTGCCGCGAGAGATTCCAAGTGTGCCGCGAGAGATTTTCGAATTGACACTAGATATTCCAGAGATTTCATTTTGACTTGACTTGTGTTATCGACGTGCTATGGACGTGCTTTAATAAAAATCTTTCAGATTTTATCAATTGGGATCTTGTAAGTATTTATCAAGCTTTTTCCAAATTTTGGTATTAATTTTTGATTATTTCAAGCCATAGAACGGACAAATATTTAAAACAAACACCGAGTTATGATTAATTATATTTATTATTATATTTATTTTAAATAAAATGCATTTAAAGAAACTTCAATTTTCCTCTTTTTAGGTAACCATCAAAAATTATTTTTTAGGTGTGCCGCGGAAAAAAAATTAGATTCAGTGTGCCGCAGAGTAAAAAATATTGCGAGACACTGCACTAAAGGTAAAGAAAGTTCAGAATTAAAATTCAATTTCCATCACCAACTACATGGTTTACCATTTATCAAACCAGATAGGGAAGCTGGCGCTTTCAAAAGTTAAGAGTGTTTTGTCGTGGTAAGAAATGATTTCGAAACTTAACACAAATTTAAATTGTAATTGAAACGTCAAATAATTTGTTAAAATAATTTTATTCAAAATTCTGTGCAATAATTCTTTCAGTTCTCATCGGTTTCGAATAATTTTTTTAAACGCCGTTGTTAGAAATTCCGGCTTCCACAATAACTCTTTAAATGGTGGTCTAATAAACGTGGAAAAAAAATTCAAATTTTGGCATTTTGTAATTAAGTCAAACTCTTTCGATTGCCATATTCTCAAAATAAAAAAAAATTGAAATGGGCTTTCCACTAAAACAAAATTGGAGGTTTCCATAATTTTTGCTTTTTGTACGTACAGTCGCTCAAAAAAGTATCCGAACACTATGGTTGATTACAGAATTCAGAAAAAATATCTGGAAGCAATTTTTTTTAAAAATTAGTGATCTGGCAACCTTCGTGTCACGTGACACGAAGGTTGCCAGATCACTAATTTCTGAACAAATCGTTGCCAAATATTTTTTCTGAATTCTGTAATCAACCATAGTGTTCGGATACTTTTTTGAGCGACTGTACGTATATCGATGGTATTACAAAGGACGCTTTTCATTGGTGACAATTTAAGCCGTCTTAATCTTCTGACCAATAGATTCCTTAATCATTGCAATATTAAAGTTGGGGTCCTTTTGACCTAGTGGGGCGGGGGTGGCTCAATCGGTAGCGCGCCAGGCTCGTAATCTACAGTTCCCAGGTTCGAGTCCCAGCTGGGTCAGCGTTGAGATTTATTTCCTCAAAACTTCCCGCCCTGCCCTCGGGCAGTAGGGGACACCGATGGGCTTGGAAAGGACGCCGTCCGTCGGATTAAGCCGTGTCCCCGTGTGCGGGAGAGCCATACCCTGTGCACGTTTAAGAACATGCTGGATGGCCTTGACGGGAGGCTACCCATCTTCCAGTGGGTCTCCTCCCCCAACCTTCTCCAAGCCTTCGGAGTCCTTGTGATCTGGCCATTTAACCCATGGTTTGCAAAAAAGTGCCGCTCAGAGGTAAAACAACCCAACCCTTGTGACCAAGCTCATTAGACAATAAAAAAATCGCCACTTAAAGGAGTAAAATAAATATGAAAATAAAACAAGTTTGTAAAACATAACATCTTTTATAATTCGTACTAAATGGCAAAAACAAGTGCAAGAGCACGCAACATTCAGTGCAATACGCAACTAAACAACAAACGAAATTAGAAAACGTTTCTGCAAACTTTTGCCTTGCATATTTTTTATGAATTCATATCCCACTCAATTTTTTTCAGTTAACTATTCATGAATTCCATGTTTCCAGGAAAGTTCCTGCACTTCTCTGCTATTGCATTGTGTCTTATGCTTTCAGGTTGGGTTGGGTTGTTTTACCTCTGAGCGGCACTTTTTTGCACACCATGGGCTAAATGGCCAGGTCACATGGACCCCGAAGGCTCAGAGAAGGTTGGGGGAGGGGACCCACTGGAACAGCTGTTGGGAGACAGATGGTAGCCTCACGTCAAGGCCATCCAGCGTGTTCTTTAATGTGCACAGGGTATGTCTCTCCCGCACACGGGGCCACGGCTTAACGTCCCATCCGACGGACGGCGGCCTTTCCAAGCCCATCGGTGTCCCCTACTGACCGTGGGCAGGGCGGGGAATTTTGCGGAGATAAATCTCAACGCTGACCCAGCTGGGACTCGAACCTGGGAACTATAGATTACGAGCCTGGCGCGCTACCGACTGAGCCACCTCCGCCCCCCTTATGCTTTCAGAATATTCAGCTCAACTACACTACAGAATACATGTCCCCCCCCCCCCCCCCAAAAAAAAAAAAAAAAAAAAAAACGTTCCTCAACTGCCGAAACCATTTTCAAGACGAATTCACTTGAGTCTCAATAATAGCGAGAAGGGCCAACACAATTATGTGCGTCAAAATTTATATACACCATTTCTACATATTAAGAGTAAGGCTGCTTTTTATGGTTGCACGGAATTTGGAAAGATGCAAATGAGCTTTTGGAACACCCTGCGTCATTAAATTTTGAAAAAAAGAAAATTCTAATGCAAACATTTCTGGAAGTTCCTTTGTTATTTTAGTTTACACCACAATCTGTTAATTAAATATTTCTAACGCAATGAAAAGTGTGGAGTGTTGTCTGTTCTCCCTTTCGGTCAAAAATTAGACTGAATAGCCTTTCAGAATTCCTGAAATCAACTTAAATAAAACTGTCGTTGAGAAATCCGTCTTATTAGTTTAAAATACTCCGTGAAAACTAACTGGATATATTAAATGTGATATCGTTTACATTAGTAAGGTGGGAATTGGCTAGGCTAGTAGCGAGCCAAACTCCTAATCTGTTCTATCTAAGAATTCGGGTCCTAACTGTGCTAAAGTTGATAATTATCTCCCCAACCCGCCCCCCTCCCCTGCCCTCAGTGAGAAAGAGAACACTTATTGGCTTCGAAAGACCGTCCTTCGTCAGATGGGACGTTAAGCAGTGGACCGTTAGTTTCATTGAGAGTCAACTTGCTTTAAATACGCAAGAGAACCCATCACGGTTTAAGATTCTTATATTCCTCTTGAATGATTAAATTCAATTGAAAAACAAAACTCCAGGTGTTAGACATCACAGACTACTTAATTTATAATAGGTTAATAGTCATTTGTTAGAAGAGTAAGGGGAAAGTAGACACCCGATTACCATCTAAGATTTGCCTTACTGTATAAAACTCAACAAAGCTGAAACTTTTCATTTGCATAAATTATTTTGTTGTCTTATATTCGACCCGATTTGCTAAAAAAACTTTGTGCTTAACAGTTAAATATATTTTGAGTTTTTAAGTATACGTATTTGAACAAGTTGTAGTAATTTTAAGTATACATATTTGAACATAAGATGATAGTCATTACATACAAAAAGTATATATGACGAAGATATAAAACTAGCTATACACATATCAATTTATATATATAGCTATATACAAATCAAACTATACACATTATCTACACATTGCTTTAAAAAATGCTTCTGTATACACATAAACTAGGGTTTAACATAAAATCTCACCATCCCTATTTCAATATTCGCACAGAATAGAATTCAAAGCAGTGAATGTAATCAATGAATGTGAACTGCGGGCTCAGCGAGTCTAACACTGGAAATTAAAAACACGTGTAAACATCATTCACTATAATGAATGACGAAAACAAGATTTCAAATTTCAGAATATTCAAAACTCCCTTGAGCTTGCGCCAAAACTAGCAGTTTATAGTCTCACTGAAAAGTTCTCGTAGTTAATTGGATTAAGGTGGATAATATTCGCTTTTGTAATACATTGGAAAGTAATTAAACTGTAAATTAAAGGCAATATACCTGTAATTGTGGGGGCGGGGGTGGCTCAGTCGGTAGCGCGCCAGGCTCGTAATCTGCACTTCCCAGGTTCGAGTCCCAGCTGGGTCAGCGTTGAGATTTATCTCCGCAAAATTCCCCGCCCTGCCCACGGTCAGTAGGGGACACCGATGGGATTGGAAAGGCCGCCGTCCGTCGGATGGGACGTTAAGCCGTGGCCCCGTGTGCGGGAGAGCCATACCCTGTGCACGTTAAAGAACACGCTGGATGGCCTTGACGGGAGGCTACCATCTGTCTCCCAACAGCCGTTTCAGTAGGTCCCCTCCCCCAACCTTCTCTGAGCCTTCGGGGTCCTTGTGACCTGGCCATTTAGCCCATGATGTGCAAAAAAGTGCTGCTCAGAGGTAAAACAACCCAACCTATAATTGTGACTAATTGATTGATGATTTTTTTTCTTATTCAGTTGTGGTTTCGAATTAAAGAATAAGATATGCTTCTTCACTGATTGAAATCCAAACTAAATCTGCGTTTCGAAAATTTAAAATGCAAGTTCAGGTTGAATGGGTTAATACTAAAAATCACCTCTATCATTATTCATCTCATTCAGATCGTATATAACCAATAACGAATGTCTAAATAATTAAGTTGCTTATGATGATTAATCGAACAAGATTGGATTGTTTTACCTCTGAGCGGCACTTTTTTGCATACCATGGGCTAAATGGCCAAGTCACATGGACCCCGAAGGCTCAGAGAAGGTTGGGGGAGGGGACCCACTGGAACAGCTGTTGGGAGACAGATGGTAGTCTCCCGTCAAGGCCATCCAGCGTGTTCTTTAACGTGCACAGGGTATGGCTCTCCCGCACACGGGGCCACGGCTTAACGTCCCATCCGACGGACGGGGGCCTTTCCTAGCCCATCGGTGTACCCTACTGACCGTGGGCAGGGCGGGGAATTTTGCGGAGATAAATATCAACACTGACCCAGCTGGGACTCGAACCTGGTAACTACAGATTACGAGCCTGGCGCGCTACCGACTGAGCCACCCCCGCCCCCAATCGAACAAGAATACTGCAGTGGACCTTAAAAGGCATCAGTAACAGTCGTATTAACATTTTTGAAATAAGAATTTAAGAAATAAAGTAGTCTATGATCTAATAGTTAAAATATTTTGGATCAGTAAATGTATTTGTAATTAAACTTTTAGTTTTATTCTGTAATTTAAATTAAAATTAAAAATATGGTAGAGTAAAATTTTAATTTAAATTAATATTAAGTCAACTTTTACAACTTATTTGATTATCCCTTGAGATGTGTTTGCCATAATTTCGCATCTTCGATTCTTTAAAAGAGAGAAAGACAGATATTATGATTCGTTGAAACCTTTTGAAAATCCTAAATAATGCTTTCCCTCCAGTGAGGGATGCAAATTTAGACAGATCTTCTAAACTAAATGCTTATTTTAAGATAAATAATACAGTTCTTTGACTTATAATGGAAAACACTGAATTACACAAAAAATTGGCAGGAAGTATGCTTCATTATATCGATTCAAATATTAAATTTGTTATGTAATACACCAAAGTGTTACATCATCTGATCGAAAGACATCATCTGATCGAAAGAGAGAGAGATGCAGCAGCATCCTGTTCCCGACCAGTTCTGTTCAGATGTCTTGGTCGTGGTCTCGACGCAAATGGGCGTTCAGTGCGTTCTTCCAGGAAAACCTCTTCTCGCAGAACTGACAGCGGTAGTTCTTCCGCTTGAGAAAGTGAATCTCCACATGCCTGTTCAAAGTTCCAGAGTTGTAGAAGCACTTGTGGCAGATGGGGCATTTGGGTCGGCTCGAAGATCCTCCGACGAAGAAGGGGCCGAGGAAATCGAACCGAGTCCTCCTCCACGATGACCGGAATAACAGCCGATCCACTCCGAATCCTGAAACCATAGAAGCGTATTAGGATGATGATAAAGAGGATGTGCTCTGAAGATGCCTTGAATAGGATAAGATTCGTCTTCAGAAGAATTCTGTGTGTATGGACATACAGAGAGCGGTTTGAGCAGTTCATCGTTATTAACGATTCCACACTTTTTGGCGTTTTGAAACTAAACCATTATCAACAACGGCCTCACATAAAAGTGGAAAGCAAACTCTTTAGCTTGAGAGAGACCACCTCAATATCTCATAATGGTTTTAAGACATCGGAAAGTTTGAAACGTTAATAACGCTAAACTGCTCAAATCGCTTTCTCTATGGCCGTACTCTATCAATAGTATTTCGAGTCATGAATTCATAATCAAGGCACGAAAGGTGACAAAAACTCAGTCGAAAATGTTAAAGTTAGGGTTTAATGAATATCTCGAATCAAAGGTTAATAAGGCAAATAATTCTCAAGGACTGAGAAGTGGCTTGCCCGGGAATGAAAGCTCTCAGGGTTAGAAAAATGAAATTGGAAGGAGAATAGAAGTTCAGAAAAATTCACATAAAAACTTTCAATTTCCGCAGTTTTAATTGCAAAGAAAAAGTGCAATTCTGAAAGTGGACTGGAAAAAAAACTGATTGATTTTACCAGCATTTAAGCATATGTAAAATAATACAGTGGACCCCCGATATAACGCGCATGTCGGGCGGGAAACAACACCCGCGTTATACCGAGCGGCGCGGTGGCGACACAATAAATTTCACACTGTAAGCTTTTCTTTTACTCATTATGCATACAATAATTAAACACTATTCAAAATACATGCAGGAACTCAATACATACACAATTACTCAATACGCAGTAACAATAAAATGCGATGCTCACTAACGCCGCACGGACCTGTATAAACATGTTTGAACTTATCGCGAACATCGCCCGCGCTATAACCGAGTGCGCGGTATAGCGAGCAGCGCTATAACGAAGGTCCACTGTATTTCATATTTAACACTTTGATTATTTTCCTTTTCTTATTATATGCTGTTATATGATGATGTCTTATTATTATTCCATTAAAAATGTTTCTGATTTTAACTTAATTATTTAAAGCATAATACTATTCGGTGGTTTTACATTACTGAATTTAGCACTATTTTTTAACTTCAAGCAAAAATGCACAAATATTAAAACCACCCATTAGATATAATTACATTATTTGAGGCAGAAAATCATCTTCGAACCTCCCTAGCCAGGCAAAAGCTAGCAAGGATAATTTTTAAGCTTCGAAGAAATACTGATGATATATTTATTATTGCAGATAAAAACCCAGCTATTTCATTTCAGGGAGGTGCTTCATTTTTATATCGAGAAATAATTTTTAAAAATTCATAAAAATATGAAGATACTTTTTTGGTTTACATTAACAATATTTTCAGCCATCATTTTACAATATATAATACATACATACAAAATCTTCATGCAGCCTTGGGCTACGGTACAACCAGACTGTGTAATTTTCCTCTTCAGACGTGTCTGTTCTGAGCTACAGTTGCTGCATTTCGCCAATCTAGGCCAATTCTAGCAAGGTAAAAATGGTCCATGTTTCACTACCATAACTAATTCTAGAAGGAACCAAACTATTATACAGTCTAATTTTAGTCTTTAGGTGTATACGCCTATTTTTCCACACTCTCCATAGATTCTTAAAAGTCCCAGCGGCAATCCCTATTCTTCTATTTATCTCATGCCGCACATCACCAGTATCTGTTACACAGCTTCCAAGATAATTAAACTGGAACACTTGTTCAAGAATGCAGCCATTCAAAGCAACTGAAGCACCATCTGCCTGATTGGTCAAGCAGATGTTTCATCACTTTAGTTTTTTCTCTGTTTATCACCAAACTACTCTATTACCAGTCTCATCAACAGTCCTAATGAAAGAATTCATCTCATCAGCATCATTAGCGAACAGGACCAAATCATCTGCATAATCTAAATCAGAAATTTTGAAATCTCTAGACCATTTAAGGCCAAAATCTTTCCCTTGCAAAGAATTTCCATAACATAATCAATAACCAAACTAAAGAGAAAAGGAGACAAAATGCACCCTTGTCTAATTCCACTAGCAAATGCCAAACCAATCGCTGCAAGAGGTACCAATTCTCATTCACGACTCAGTGTTATTATAGAGAGCTTTCATTACACAAACTAACTTATCAGGTATTCCATATGATCTAACCAAATTACGTCGATCAACAGAGTCAAAAGCCTTTTTGAAATCTATAAAGCTAGTAACCACAGTTTTCTGAAACTGCATTCAATTCATTTCAGCAAACACATTCAAGCAAAGAAAATAATCAAAAGGCATCGCCAGAGCATATTTCTTAATCTAGCAATTGCATTGTTTCGTTATGTCATTTGGAAAACGATGTTTATAAAACGCAAATTTTGACAACATTTTTCTTTTGCAACATCGAGAGAGCACTTGTCATGATATCGTTACTTTTAGATAATTACAGCTAATACTGTCTCATAACGTTTAGAGCAACAATATTCAATACTTTTACTTTTATATATTCAATACTTTTACAAAGATTGCTTTAGGTTGATTTCTCCTCGGGGCTGAAGCATTCAGCTATAATAAAGTATTGCCTATAAAAAATGGGCAACGGTGGTAAGACATTTTTAAATCGTTGCCAATGACCTGTGGCTTCCATCTCTATTCACCTGTTCATTGCATGAAAATTAGTAACAACTTTTTCCTGTTTTTATTAAGAATTTCGGGAACACCACGACTTTTTCATATGAATACCTTCTAGTCACATCCTCTGTCACTATATTACGGTTTGTTGAGTTTTTAAAATTAATGTCATATTTGACACGGAGTAAAATGGGAATTATATCTTGAGCTCATCAACTCACCAGTTTCCCTTAAAAAAAAACAATCCTTTAATGGTTTATTTTCTGTCAACTGGTTAAAAAATTCCTTTGGTTATTAGATTTTAATTATGCTAGAGAAGATTACCGAGCACAATATTCCTAATATGTTCAATCAAGCATTAAGAAAGGGAAAACTTTTATTTAGTTTTCTCTTTGATTTGAACGAGAGATTTGGTTATGAACATTAAAAAAATAAATAAATAAATACCCCCTCAAGCAGCTGCATGCCACAGAGGTCTGACAGGAGCCTGTCAGTTTATATGCCACAGGAGGAGATCTGAGAGGATGGCAGGACCTCAGCAGAAAAACGACACACACATCCATGCCTAATCCGGGGCTCGAACCCAGGTCCCTTAGATCAATAGCCAAGCGTGCTAACCACTCGGCCACGGGACGTTACCATTTGGAATAAGCCAATGATGATTTTCACCTTTAAGCTTATAAACGCTAGATTTTCTTGTCGGCAGTCTTCCTCATCCCGCAATTTAAACTGACATGGTAATAGAGGTATACACAGATAATTACAAAGTAGCTTTACAACCAGTATATATCTTTATTTATAAAATGAAATGAAAACCAATCACATGATGGAAGAGAAATTCATTTTCTTTTGCATTGGTTTGGAAATGTTTAGGGACTTGTTTTTTCATCAGTGAAATGACAGTTCCAAGTGTCGTGTATCTGGATATGCTCGAGAATTCTTGTTACTACAAATCAATGACAATGAACCTTTTTCAACAATATGGCGTACCTCCTCATTACCTATTTCAAGTGAGAGATGGTGGCTCTCCCTAGCGAAGCGGTCCTTCAACGACACTTGCCCGAGTTGAAAATCCATCGAGTCCGTGGCTATTCTATGCTAATGACACCAACAACGTTGTACAGTTCCGACACTATCAACAGCGATGGCTCGCATGGACAGTCTTACCTGCTGCAATTCGGTGACCCTAACAAAGTCGGTGTTCGTCACTTACCAATATGAGTGACGCTGTCATGTCCTGCGCATGTCCTACTCTTCCCACAACAGAGTATGCACTGTGAATGTCTTCTAATCCAACAGCCACTCCACCCATTTGATCTCCTATGCGCCTATTCACTGAAGACTTGTAATCATTTGCATATCTCACCCAGCACAATGCTTGATGTGATTTGCATGGCTTTACTTCTTCTTCATGATATTGGGGCGGGGGTGGCTCGGTCGGTAGCGCGCCAGGCTCGTAATCTGTAGTTCCCAGGTTCGAGTCCCAGCTGGGTCAGCGTTGAGATTTATCTCCGCAAAATTCCCTGCCCTGCCCACGGTCAGTAGGGGACACCGATGGGCTTGGAAAGGCCGCCGTCCGTCGGATGGGACGTTAAGCCGTGGCCCCGTGTGCGGGAGAGCCATACCCTGTGCACGTTAAAGAACACGCTGGATGGCTTTGACGGGAGGCTACCATCTGTCTCCCAAAAGCTGTTCCAGTGGGTACCCTCCCCCAACCTTCTCTGAGCCTACGGGGTCCATGTGACCTGGCCATTTAGCCCATGGTGTGCAAAAAAGTGCCGCTCAGAGGTAAAACAACCCAACCCAAATCTTCATGATATTGCAATTTCCATTTTACGTAGTGTGTTTCTCTCTGCTCTAAATTGATTTGTTTCAGTTTCGTGTAACAAAGCAGTTAGGCATGTTTGATGTTGCAAAGTTACTTTGTAATTTACATAGCTACATTTTCAAGTAAGTTTAAATTGAGCGATAAAGAAGCACCCCAGCAAGGAAACCTAAAGCTATTAAATCTACTTAAGCAAATGTGAACCTCACGTCTTAGCTCAAGTGTTTGGAGCAACTGCCGCATTACCAGGAGATCTTGCATTCCAAACTTAGACGACAGCTGGATGTATTGAACACGCTTATCAACAATTTTTGTTGCATGACTGTAAATCAACAATTATCTATCATTAGTGTAATATTTTTCTACACTCTTATTATTATGCATTTTAAAATACAAGCCTTAACGTTATGAATATATTTATATATTTTCTTAAGTTGATCAATGAAATGCATAAAAAATTCCCATTTCAAGCTGGGCTTTCAAGTTAACTGTTCGTAGAATCTTTGAATGTTGGTAATAGGTGAGGAATAGTACTGGTACATCTGCTGATTCAAAAATGTTAATTTAGAAGCATATATATATTGTAATAAATATTACTTGCTAATAATGAAATCTGTTGCTTTTTGAGGATTTTATTTTGCTTGTTAACAAAGAAAAAAGAGATTTTCAATTTAGTAATATCAATCCTAGTTCCTAACCTTGGTAAAGGTGCACTATTATTTTTATTGTTTATCTGGCTGTCAAGTAATCTATGATGATCAGTGCCTAAATACAATTATGTTCAGAACTGTAATACTTTACCAAATTACATTGATAACACTTAGGTAGCTTAATCAGAAACTTTAACATTTAAATATACATAAATAACAGCAGCAAAATAATAATGATAATAATTAACACATATTTAGTCATTCGTAATAGTTTATTTATCATTACTTTTACAAGTTATATACATGAAGAAAATGGACAACATTGATGTTGACTTCTTGTATATACATTAACATATATGAATATATATTAAACAACTTTGATTAATAAGTTAAAAAATCACTTTACGAAGATAAACAGGTACTATAATTTCTTGGTTTCAATGACACAAGAAACCTCAAAATTCTTTAAACTGTAAGAAATATTAAACAAACGAATATTGCAATCTAAACCTTGTGTGATGCTCTTTGTTAAAGAAGAAAATAAAAGTTTACTGAATAAGATATCACATGAAATAACTAAAGAAAGCTGACTATTTTTATGACTAATATTTCAAAAAATTGAATCAATAGCGAGACTTCTGAAATATAACCTACACGAAATATTTAATAAAGTGCAGAGGAAATCAATAATTATCGACCTAGACTATCCTCAGAGGAGCGTGTTCAATATTCAGGTGAAAGCAAGCTGCTTAAGCAAGAGTCGTTTCCCAAGCATGTAGCCAGTTTTTAAAATCAGCGTGAAGAAGACATAAAATTCAATCCATTACCATTAATTTGAAAAGCCCTTTTTACCCTTAACTAACCTTTTCCCCATTGGAGTGAAAAAGCTAATGCATAGCCTTTATGGTATTTCTGGAGAGGGACAAAATGGCGTACAAGGTGATGGACACCCCCCCTCCCCTATGATTATGACTCCCTTTAGAGCAATAGCATACTGTAATGATGGAATTACGTTGATATTTGCCTTAATTAGATTGTGAATTCCGTCCCTGAATTTGTATGTATTTTATTTATTAAGAAACGTGAAAGTATTAAAAAAATGGCGCCGCTTATTATTATTAAAGCTAAAATTCAATTTTTCAAATTAACTGATCCCTATTGGAAGCTTCTTTGTAAGACATTTTTAGTTAAATTGAAACGTGCTCTTCTGTGGATAGCCTTAAAGTACTCAGATGTAAGAAAAACGAACCAATATGTCCTTGAGAAAATAAAAATAATATTTAATTCCTTGGAAGCGTCATTGGAAGTCATCTGAGAATTGATCTGTACATTGAGATAAGCGAATAAAGAAGGTAGACATTGAACACTTAATTTATAAATTATGACGGGATGACGCCCACTTATCACAAGTTACGCAAAGGATATTATTCCAAGTCTTTCTGATTCGATTTCTTTATCCTATAATCATCTTTTCAGTTGTTGGCAAAAAAGCGAATGATTCATCAACAAGACCAGAATATTTTGAAAGCCAAATGGAGTTTGACAGACGTAAACAACTGGAGAATATCCATTATTCGGAATTTCCATGTCTTGTTTTCAATTGTTGACTTTCGTAATAATTCAGTGATTCCACTTTCAGATAAAGGCCCGACTTTGTCGCGATGCAATTGTTTAAGGCGCCAATACTTAAAAAAAAACATTCAGATATTTTTTCTCGGTGTTTACAAGATAAAGCAGTGGACATCCTTTAATTTTCATCAACGAAATCCGGTTACGTAGCAATGACCTAGTTCTCAAAACTTGTCATGATCAGGAAGACAAAAGGTAATTTTAGTTAAGGAGAGCTCTGATCACTGTCTGAAACTGAAGTTAAGTAATATTTATTCGTGCTAGAATTTGGATTGGTTTGGGTTGTTTTACCTCTAAGCGGCACTTTTTTGCACACCATGGGCTAAATCGCCATGTCACATGGACCCCGAAGGCTCAGAGAAGGTTGGGGGAGGGTACCCACTTGAACAGCTGTTGGGAGACAGATGGTATCCTCCCATCAAGGCCATCCAACGTGATCTTTAACGTGCACAGGGTATGGCTCTCCCGCACACGAGGCCACGACTTAACGTTCCATCCGACGGACGGCGGCCTTTCCAAGCCTATTGGTGTCCCCTACTGACCGTGGGCAGGGCATGGAATTCGTGCTAGAAGGAAATATAATAGTATGATAAAAAATATTATGTTAATATTTAAATCTAAAGAAAAAAAGGGGCGATTATCATGATCAAAAGAACTGGACGAAATTTTTCTGAAAATAACTGGAGGGTGAGAGGACGAGTTTGCAGTCGAAACCCCGAAAAGGATAGAAACCACTGTAGTTCAGATTTATCAAAAGATTAAAAGAAGGAGTCTATAAAATATTTTACAATTAACTCGTAAAAAATTTAGGACAGTTTAGAACTGGCCTAGGCCAACTTCTACCCACCACCTCTTTTTAGGCGGCTCGCGATGATGAGAAATGAATTAATTTTGACTGACGAGAAATGAATTAATTTTGACTGATGTGAAATGAATTAATATTGACTGGTGAGAAATGAATTAATTTTGACTGATGAGAAATGAATTAATTTTGATTGATGAGAAATGAATTAATTTTGACTGATGAGAAATGAATTAATTTTGACTGATGTGAAATGAATTAATTTTGACTGATGTGAAATGAATTAATATTGACTGGTGAGAAATGAATTAATTTTGATTGATGAGAAATGAATTAATTTTGACTGACGAGAAATGAATTAATTTTGACTGACGAGAAATGAATTAATTTTGACTGATGTGAAATGAATTAATATTGACTGGTGAGAAATGAATTAATTTTGACTGATGAGAAATGAATTAATTTTGACTGATAAGAAATGAAATAATTTTGTAAAAGAGAAAAAGAAGGTACAGAGGACTTCGTCTAAACAAGCTCTCATTAAAATAATTAATTTTAATAAATTTATATTGTTTGTTTCATTTTAGATTATTTTGTGTTGATTATACATGCGTTATTGACTATATATTTCTTTGGCGAACTGCCATTCCATTTCCCTCTTCTATGCAGTTCTTCAGCTGAAAAGTTTGCCCATGCTTCGTTTAGAACAATGGCGACCAACCTCCTTGGGAAACGTGCAACTTCGTCACAGAATGATGAGCATTTCCTTGACATCTATAGATCGAAAAAAAATCAGAATCGCTCTCTATTATGAAAGAAATAAGAGCTCTCTAATAACCCACGTAAAGAATATAGCAAACAAGTGAAGATAACGATTTCCTAAAAAAAATAAATCCATTGTTTTTATACCTATTCTTTCGTGATTACGACCGTAATGCTTGTTAGAACTATTTTCCAAGTTCGTGAATATTTCAAGAAGAATATTCCAAGTAAAAGTTTCGCGAATATTTCAACTATCGGAAAGATTAAGAACCTAAAGCACTCACTTTGACAAGGCTGTTGATAACAACACCACAAAAACTATTTGGGAGAAGGCAAAACTTTTGTCCATCGAGTGAAAAAAGTCATGCAATGTCATACGTAAAAAAAATCACATCACATTGCGGGCTTTAAGATTGGCCATCAGTTGCTTAGATTGACTAGAATACTTTAAAATTATGTTTAATTTAGATTTTAATTCTGCATGGGAGTTTGTTTTTTGTTTTGTTGGAGGGGGAGAATGAAATGGCTTCAGTAAAAAAAGCCAAAAGTGCTTTAGAAACAATATTCAAAGCTTTAACAAATGAAATAAAAAAAAAGCCAAAAGTGCTTTAGAAACAATATTCAAAGCTTTAACAAATGAAATCAAACTATCTCTCCACTTTTATATGAATTGGTCTCTTCGACATTCAGGTACCCCAATCACCAGAATATCTTGGTTGGGTTGTTTTACCTCTGAGCGGCACTTTTTTGCACACCATGGGCTAAATGGCCAGGTCACATTGACCCCGAAGGCTCAGAGAAGGTTGGGGGAGAGGACCCACTGGAACAGCTGTTGGGAGACAGATGGTAGCCTCCCGTCAAGGCCATCCAGCGTGTTCTTTAACGTGCACAGGGTATGGCTCTCCCGCACACGGGGCCACGGCTTAACGTCCCATCCGACGGACGACGACCTTTCCAAGCCCATCGGTGTCCCCTACTGACCGTGGGCAGGGCGGGGAATTTTGCGGAGATAAATCTCAACGCTGACCCAGCTGGGACTCGAACCTGGGAACTACAGATTACTAGCCTGGCGCGCTACCGACTGAGCCATCCCCGCCCCAAATTACCTTTGTACTTCTAATATAGTTAGTTTAACTAGTTCTCTGCTACAGTACAGAGTTAAATTTATAATCCCTTTGAACAACGAAATAAAATTTTTGTGAGACTAGATATTTTAGGCGCTTCATACTTTATTAACGATGACGTATAAGTTGTAGAAATAGAAAGAGTCCTTAATTCTTTCTCTACGACTGCATCTCAAGAAACTCTGGAAATATACGTGAATAAAGTTGACGCAGTAAATCACTTGCAATTGCAAACTTTTACGGTAAATAAAATCGATGAGCTGTTCCTGTTGGTGAGGTATATACGAATTGCCATTATTTTACGAACTGTTTCAAGTGTCACTGTAACATGACTCAAACATAAAATCAGCACTAGTTCTACAATAACGATACAATAACGATTTATAAGTATTGTAATTAAATTAATTTACATACGAAAAAGTTAAGGAAGCTATTTCTGAAGGAGGGAGCAACAATGAATAGCCTTTCGGATCGTTTTCAGAAAATTGAATCTCGCGGTGAATCAACATGTACATCGGTAACATAGCTAAATACTACAACAAAATATTAGAACTATTTTCCAAGCACTTCAAAATCACTACAAGGTTTCACGCATTTGTTTCCTGGGATAAGGAAGGCCTCATAACTGGCTTGCCCGGAATTTCCACATACTCTGTAGCAGTTGCGCACCCAGGGGGGGGGGGGGGGGTCAAGGAGTCCTGACACCCCCCAAAGAAAAAGAAAAAAAAAATAACACTAGAAAATTTCCCAAAAATCTTTTCCTAATTAAAATTCATTTTTTATATTTATGTTGTGCCGTGTTTTCTATTTTTATACTACTTACGAATTAGCGGTCACAGAAGGTGGGAATACCCTAGAGCTTTCGGGAATCACGGCCGCTATGAACACAAGGCGAACGAAGTAGCTCTCGGCGGACCGAGCACTACTTCGTTTGCCCAAGCCCTACTTCGTTTTTGTCGCTCCCCCCCCCCTCGGGAATCACGGCCGCTATGAACACAAGGCGAACGAAGTAGCTCTCGGCGGACCGAGCGCTACTTCGTTTGCCCAAGCCCTACTTCGTTTTCGTCGCTCCCCCCCCCCCCCTAAGATTAAATCCTGAGTGCGCCACTACTCTGTCGTAGTTTTCACTAAGGATTGTTGATAACAACGATTCAATAAATCCGCCAGTCAGAGGTTGCTCATTGCTAATTTAAGGGAAACGCAAAAGTAGTTGTCTCGTGCAACCTTTCCTTTCACTCTCAGAGCAAACATTTTTTGAGTATAGTTCAGGATAACAGTTCCTTACAAACAACCAGTAATTAATCAGAGAGGGCAGACGAGCCGGTCTAGATGGGGGATGGTTCCATAAAGGTCCGATTCAAGGGTAATTCGGATATTCTAGATCACACTTCTTCTACACTTCCAAAAACATAATTCAATTATTTTAACTCTGGTTTAATAATTAAAGCTTTTATATCACACTATATTATTAATATTTGTTTTCAACAATACACCTTTATACTGTGGGAGGGGTTCCGAGAAACGTCAATTAGCATAATACATCCTTAATCCATTCCTGCTAAGAACATCCATAGCTAACCCATCGGACAAAATCAGAAGTCACCCCGTCAAGAAACGTAACTAGATTCAAAGGTCCATACATCAACTTGAAACATCAAAATGTTTTTGAGGCAGTCTCTCGGTAGATTATTCGTAAATATACAGAACAAAACAAATTCATTGACCAGATACTTGTTTAGCAAAACTGTACATTATAAATTTGTGGAAGAGAACTTCTCGAAGTCCTTTAAAGTCAAATGAAGTGCACCGTGGATGTTCCTCAGATGAGTCATCAGGTGAGTCTTCCAAGAAAACCTCCTGCCGCAAATGTCGCAAGTGAAATTCTTCCTCTCGAAATAATGGATCTCCATGTGCCTCCTCAGGTTGCTAGAGTCAAAGAAAGTTTTCTTGCAGATGGGGCAATGAGGCCTTCTTATCCTGCTGCTTTCATCCGGAATGATTGTCCCGGATCCTCTGGGTCTTCCTCTTCTCCTATGGAGGACATTCGATAGAGTCGGAAACATCCGCAGGGTCCCCACGCCGCCGGTATCTGTAAATCCGAAGGTCAAATATCAATACGATCTCTTTTTAAGAGATTATTAAAAAAATAAGATAGAAATGACACCGACAAAGAGATCAACTATTTACACTTTAATATTTGAAAAACACGGTCTCATTGCGTAACGATGGTGAATGCTGTTCTCGAAACTAGCGAGCTCATTTTCTAGTGTAGTCATCGCGCAACCGGTTTCGAGGAATAAAACAAGCACGAGAACGACTGTGCAAAAGTTGAATACAATTTAAGAATTATGAGTATCACTGACGAGAATTGTTCACATTATTAGGCTGAAATTTTCAGTTGAGTTCCGTCAATGGGATACATTACCAATAGCTTGGTGTAAATATATAGAGAGCGCCTGAAAAATAATCGATGTAGGAAAATAATATATATAGTCAAGAGAGTAATATTTTAATTGGAAGCATACCTCAAATAGTTTTGAACATAATGTACGCCATTCGTGACCCTGTACATGTGTAATTGATATTGCCAACGACGCTGCAGTATATCTCTTGTTACTTCCTCAGTTGCTTCTCTTACTATAGCTTTCAAATGATTCAGGTCTCGAATTTTGTCTATGTAAACATAATTCTTTACAAAGCCCCACAAGATATCCATGGAATTGGCCATCTTTTCGGACTTTGTCCTTGACGGCCATAGAATTGGACATCTTGTGGGACTTTGTCCTTCATGGCCATAGAATTAGCCGTTTGGGGGGGCTTTGTCCTTGATGTCCATAGAATTTGTCGTTTCGTGGGGGACTTTGTCCTTGATATCCACAGAATTAGACACCTTCTGGAGGCTTTGTCCTTGATGTCCACAGAAATGGACATCTTGTGGGGGGGGGGGGGGGCTTTGTCCTTGACGGTCATAGAATTGGTCATTTGTTGGGGGCTTTGTCCTTGACGTTCATAGAATTGGTCATTTTGTGGGGGCTTTGTCCTTGCTCTCCATAGAATTAGTCATCTTGTGGGGGCTTTGTCCTTGATGTCCATGGAATTGGCCATCTTTTTGGACTTTGTCTTTGACGGCCATAGAATTGGACATCTTGTGGGACTTTGTCCTTGACGGCCATAGAATTGGCCGTTTGTGTGTGTGTGGAGGGGGGGGGGATCCTTTGTCCTTGATGTCCATAGAATTTGTCATTTTGTGGGGTGGGGGTGGGGGCTTTGTCCTTGATGTCCATAGAATTGGACATCTTGTGGGGGGCAGCTTTGTCTTTGACGGCCATAGGATTGGTCATTTGTTGGGGGCTTTGTCCTTGATGTCCATAAAATTGGACATTTTATGGGAGGCTTTGTCCTTGATCTCCGTAGAATTAGTCATCTTTGTCCTTGATGTCCATAGAATTAGCCACTTTCTGGAGGCTTTGTCCGTGATGTCCATAGAATTGGACATCTTGTGGGGGGGCTTTGTCCTTGACGGCCATAGAATTGGTCGTTTGTTGGGGGCTTTGTCCTTGACGGCCATAGAATTGGTCATTTGTTGGGGGCTTTGTCCTTGATGTTCATAGAATTGGTCATTTTGTGGGGGGGGGGGGCTTTGTCCTTGATGTCTATAGAATTTGTCATCTTCTGTGGCTTTGTCCTTGATGTCTATAGAATTTGCCATCTTCTGGGGCTTAGTCCTTGATGGTCATAGAATTGGTCATTTGTTGGGGGCTTTGTCCTTGATGTTCATAGAATTGGTCATTTTGTGGGAGGCTTTGTCCTTGATGTCTATAGAATTTGCCATCTTCTGGGGCTTTGTCCTTGATGTCTATAGAATTTTCCATCTTGTGGAAGCTTTGTCCTTGATGACCATAGAATTAGGCCATCCCTGCCTGAAATGTTGCACTAAGAACTTCTGCAACATCTCTTTGAAAAATGTGATATCTCGAGAAATTCTGGTGGCTACCCGTGAAACTGTTTGAGTGGAGGAAAGTACAGGTACAATATTCAATGTGATACTTTTTGTGGATTTAGGGAGAGTGCTTCCCGAAACACCACCTTTAATTGTCGGACACCCCATATAATAAATAAAAAAAGTTAACAGAAACAAGTAAATACACTGACTTACTTGTGGGTGGAAAATTGTGAGCATCAACCTGGCTCGAGGCTCACTAATTTCAAACCTAATAATTCAAAACATAAAGTTTCGCAGTCATTTAATTAAAATTATTTATAAATGGTATACATTTTGAGGAAAAGAAACCTTTCCTGGGACGAATGGTTAGCGTTTTACTGCCGAACAAAGGCGCCTGGGGTCGATTCCTGGATAATTATGGGACGGGGGTGGCTCAGTCGGTAGCGCGCCAGGCTCGTAATCTGTAGTTCCCAGGTTCGAGTCCCAGCTGGGTCAGCGTTGAGATTTATCTCCGCAAAATTTCCCGCCCTGCCCACGGTCAGTAGGGGACACCAATGGGCTTGGAAAGGCCGCCGTCCGTCGGATGGGCCCGTTAAGCCGTGGCCCCGTGTTCGGGAGAGACATACCCTGTGCACGTTAAAGAACACGCTGGATGGCCTTGACGGGAGGCTACCATCTGTCTCCCAACAGCTGTCGCAGTGGGTCCCCTCCCCCAACCTTCTCTGAGCCTTCGGGGTCCATGTGACCTGGCCATTTAGCCCATGGTGTGCAAAAAAGTGCCGCCCAGAGGTAAAACAACCCAACAACCCAACCAACCTGGATAATTATGATTTTTTTCTTTTCTTTTTGATGAATGTTATTTTTTCTGCTGCTGAACTTTCTCACAGATTTTCTGTACAACTGACCTGCTCCATACTGACCGACTCCTGCCAAAACCTCTATGGCAAACAACTACTTGAATCTCCCCACTGCTCCCGCGATGTTTTAGTTTACCTTGGAAACAAAATTCACGTGATGTAACAGTCATATGTTATTGAAGTGAACATGTTATTAAAATACTGCCACTGGATTAAAGTCACGTAATATCTAAACAGATTAAACGTCTAGGTACATGATCATGATGCTTGAGGTTGCCTCAGAAACATGTTTAACGCAATGGGTACTCATCTATATACAGTCGCTCAAATAAATATCCGAACACTCTGGCAACCTTCGTGTCACGTGACACGAAGGTTGCAAAGTGTATTTCAAAGTGTATGTACAGTCGCTCAAAAAAGTATCCGAACACTATGGTTGATTACAGAATTCAGAAAAAATATCTGGCAACGACTTTTTTTTTAGAAATTAGTGATCTGGCAACCTTCGTGTCACGTGACACGAAGATCACTAATTTCTAAAAAAAATCGTTGCCAGATATTTTTTCTGAATTCTGTAATCAACCCTGGTGTTCGGATACTTTTTTGAGCGACTGTAGGTGGTCATATTATTTTGATACTAGATCGTGTGGGCTCACTCACGGAAATATTGAGCGTGTGCAGTTACCGTTCACAGCAAACTGGAGCGTGTGCAGTAACTGCACACGCTCCAGTTTGCTGTGAACGGTAACTGGAGCGTGTACAGTTGCTGTACACGCTCCAGAAATTTTTCCTGAATTCTGTAATCACGTGACACGAAGGTTGCCAGATCACTAATTTCTAAAAAAATCGCTGCCAGATATTTTTTCTGAATTCTGTAATCGACCATAGTGTTCGGATACTTTTTTGAGCGACTGTACAAGGCTCATAACTATTATTATGGTAAATTTGTTCATGCGATTAACCGGGTTGTATCTCCTAAGGACCGCAATCAAGGATTTCAAAAAATACGAGCTATTGCAGAATTCCGATTATCCGGATTACATAAAAAGAAGAATATGAAATGCAAAAAATCCGAATAATTCGTAAAAAACAATGAGGAGATTTAAATAAAACGTTATATTTACATACCTCATAAATTGTAGAACTGAAAAATAAGGGCTTGTTTTCAAATAGAATAAAATATATTTAAAATATTGTACAATACATACTGCAGTACATTGCACTATACATTTTGAAAACACAATCTTTTTATTAAATTTTTTGCACTACTCCGAACAATTTTTTTTGTTTTTTCAATTTATTGCTCTGTGCGAAAATTACGTAAAACAGTGCGAAAACAAAAAAAGTATCAATTCGGCAATTAAGAAATTCAAATAATCGGTGTTCTAAACATTTACATATTTACAGCTCATATCACGAATATTTAAATGGTTAGAAGTTCAAAAAGGAAGAATTTTGTTTGGCTTATTACAAAAGCAATGAGAAAAAAAGTCAAGATAACATTCAGTTCGTGATTGTGCTTAAAAGATTTAGATTGCATTCTTTTACCTCTGAGTGGCGCTTTTGCGTGCACAATTGGCTAAATGGCCATGTTAAAGGACCCAAGAGATCAAAGCTAGAAGAGGAAAAGGATCCACTGGATTGCTTTTAGAAGAGATGGAAGCCCTCGTCGTTGTTTTATCTCTGAGGGGGCATATTTTCCTCTTAGCACACAATCGGCTAAAGGGCCAGGTCACAAGGACCCCAAAGTATCAGAGAAGGTTGGAGAAAGGGATCAACTAGGCAGCTGTTAGAGGACAGATGGAAACCTCACGTTAAGGCTAGTCAGCATGTTCTTTAGCATGCACAAGGTATGTCTCTCTTGCACGCGGGGCCAGAGCTTAACGTCATATCCGGTAGACGTCGGACTTTCTAAGCCCATCGGTGTTCCCTTTCTGACTGAGGGAGAGAGAGTAAGCAGAGAAAATTCTCAACGGTGGTCTAGTTGGGATTCGAACCTGGGAACTGCAGACTAGGAGCCTGGCCTCTACCGACTGAGCCAACCCTCACCCCGGAAGCCTTCCGTCAAGGCCATACAGCATGCTCTTTAACTTCTACAGAGTAGGGATCTATGGATCTTCTGCTCACAGGGCTCGGTTTAATGTCCAATCCAAAGAACAACGACCTTTTCAAGCTCATCGTTATCGTCTATCAAATCAGGAGCAGAGTAAGATTCAGCGGAGAAAATCTCAACTTATTCACGGCGGAAACTGCAATCTGAAAACATCTGTTATACTTAAAGACGTCAGCATGACAAGGGAATGATAATATACGTAGTAAGGTTAGTCCCTGGTGCAGCGCCAGCCGTGTCATGTGATACCAACGTACCGTATAGTTCGTTGTAAGAATATTCTAAATCCTTCTTTGCATTCAAGCCTCCAAACAAAAAAAATTATGGACGATTCCGCATAACCTCACAAAATTAATTTTAAAAGTTTTAATTAAGCATGGTTCCAAAATCTCATTTTGATAATAACTCAGTGATTAAAGAACAGATATAGGTTCAGGCTGAGAATTTCCGAGTCCAGAAACATTTCATTAATTAATGACAGTTTGAACTTAGAGAAAAAAACAATATCGTAAAACATATATATACAAATGCATGTCGCTAAACCATATTTTTCAATCCTTAGCACTGTAGGCTATTACAAACTTTAAAATCATAATCATTTGAAGACAAAATTAAACTCACAATGCTATTTAGAACTAAAAAAACGCAAAAATTATTCGTTGAAATTTAAAATTCTTGAGTAACATTATTTATAAACACTAAGAATGTTTCATTAATGAGAGAATTCTTGAAAAAAATTATAAACCTAATTAAATGGTTGAAATCAAAATCTAAATAAATTATTTATTTTACTTTCTTCACTTTTTTTTACAATTATGAGCACAGTTAGAAATTTAAATTATGAACTGATTCTCTCCGAACCCTAAGATGCCTGCGTTATTTCAAATCTAGTACCGAACTCATCTCTATTAAAATGGGTTTGGATTTTTAACTTAATTGTACACAAAAATTTCAATTTCGATCTTTTCAGTTTCCCTGAACTACGACCAAATTCTACTTTTCTACAAGCTCTCCATGAAGAATTTCTACATACAAGCTTTATAGGCTTTTGAAATGGGAAATATTAATATAACTTTTCCTTTTAATTTCATGCCAAATAATATAAGGCCAAAATGTCTAAGATCTAGAGAAGGAAGACGCCAGTGGAGCCTCAAGGAAGGGTTGGATATTAAATGAAAAAAATTAACGTCTATTCTCTATTAATCCTCTTCTGTATTCACCTTAGACATCACGAACCCCGTTCAGAATATGTCATATAAAAAAATGTGTGAGGAATTCGATCAGATTGTGTGAGGAATTCTTGTGTCAGATTGTGTGAGGAAAAAAATGTGTGAGGAATTCGATATCAACAGAAAGGCAACACATATAAGAAAGAAAGCATCCCATTCGTTACCCAGGATTCGAAACCAGATCCCTCTGGGCCACAGTCAAGCATGCTAACCATTCAGCCACCGGAGAGATGCAGTTTCGGGGACTTGTTCTAGGGACACTCAGCAATAAAAAGGGTGTCTGCGTTTGATTCGTTATACTCAGCAAATCTGATCGTGAGAAAAACCAATTGACTCAATCCATTGTTAGAGAAATTCACTGTCTTGGACAGTGTGTTACTTATTGGGACTGAATGATTTCCACATTGAATTCAAAAAGACATAGAATTTATACTTCGTTATTTCAACTAAAGTTTATCTCTCAATGAATCATGCTCCACTTTCTAGCACAAACTGAGAAATGATTCATTTTCCTTTACAAACGAAAGCATAGCGATTTAATTGTAATGTTGCAAGTGCATTTTTACATCACTAAGCGACTCATTTTCGTACAGTTTTCGCTCGTAAATATAGACAACTGGAATCATTCACACAGTGAAGGAATGTTCGCTGAATGATGACAAGAGTAAACGAGAGGTTCCAGAAGTAAATTTCACTAGAATATCATCATCCATTCAAACGAGAGGAGATTAACACTCAGTGATGAGTTCGAATGTGAGTAACAAGGTGAGTCTTCCACGAGAACAATTTCCCGCAAATGTGACAAGTGAAATTCTTCCTCTTGAAGTAATGAATCTCCATGTGGCGCCTCATGTTGCTGGAATGAAAGAATGTTTTCTTGCAGATTGGGCAATGTGGCTTCTGCTTCTCGTAGATATCCAAGTCAAAAGGTCTCCTTGATTCACCACTGTCGTCTGCAGAGAGACCACATTCCGTAAGACAGGGCCAGGTGTCACCATCTGCAAAGGGGAAAGAGATTAGAGTGAAAGAGACAACAAAAAGAGCCGAAAAAATGAAAACAGAAACATTGCTGATACAAAGTTTATACATCAGTTTCCCTGAATTGTATCAAGATCTTTTTTTTTCCACAGTCCATATTAATCCTCTTCTGTATTCACCTTACACATTACGGGGAAAGTATTTATTATAAGGATTTATATGCAGAACTATAAAATTATCTATACATTTGTTTTACTTTATTGTGAGTGAATTTTTTTTTAAAACGCAATTCTTCGAATGATCGCAGCTGTGAAGTAATGAGTTCTCCTTTTCTACGGAAAGAGAACTTGTTTATTTCTCTACTTCCATTAAAAAATAAGACGAAATGGTAATTTAATTTTAAAACGTAAATTTTAAAAAGTAATTTTTTGGGCTTTTAAAAAGTAATTTTTTAAAACGCAATTCTTCGAATGATCGCAGCTGTGAAATAATGAGTTCTCCTTTTCTACGGAAAGGGAACTTCTTTATTTCTCTACTTCCATTAAAAAATAAGACGAAATGGTAATTTCATTTTAAAACGTAAATTTTAAAAAGTAATTTTTTGGGCTTTTAAAAAGTAATTTTTTAAAACGCAATTCTTCGAATGATCGCAGCTGTGAAGTAATGAGTTCTCCATTTCTACGGAAAGAGAACTTGTTTATTTCTCTCCTTCCATTAAAAAATAAGACGAAATGGTAATTTCATTTTAAAACGTAAATTTTAAAAAGTAATTTTTTGGGCTTTTAAAAAGTAATTTTTTAAAACGCAATTCTTCGAATGATCGCAGCTGTGAAGTAATGAGTTCTCCATTTCTACGGAAAGAGAACTTGTTTATTTCTCTACTCCCATTAAAAAATAAGACGAAATGATAATTTTATAATTTTACACGAATTATAATTTAGACCCCATACACTCACTTTGTTGCATTAGAAACGCGAAACCCATTACCATAAATCACTCATGGTTTCAATAAATTAAATCATGGTTTTCGTTTTAGGACTAGGTTCTAAAACTACAAATTTTTATTCTAAAAACATCCATAGCTCAATGATTTATTCAAAATTCCATTGAAAGTGTAGTTAAGAAATAGGCATATAGTCAAAAGAAATGCCAAAGCGCTTTCTCCCTTTAGAAGTTCTACAAAGATTAAAATTTTTGCGTGTACTGATTAGTTTTGAATTAATTTATCTCTACTATTATTTGTAACCTTTGCCAAAGTGAACAATCAAGTAATATAATTAATATTGTACAGTCGCTCAAAAAAGTATCTGAACACTATGGTTGATTACAGAATTCAGAAAAAATATCTGGCAACGATTTTTTTAGAAATTAGTGATTTGGCAACCTTCGTGTCACGTGACACGAAGGTTGCCAAATCACTAATTTCTAAAAAAATCGTTGCCAGATATTTTTTCTGAATTCTGTAATGAACCATAGTGTTCGGATACTTTTTTGAGCGACTGTACCTATATCGAAAACGTTTAACTTTTCCCTTCCACGAAATTCTTTTTCTGGTTAAAAAATAAAATTCACTATTTGCAAGATGATTTGAAGCATTCTTAACTGGATTGTTACGCATTATAGGATAGTTTACTTTTCAAAGTACTTGAAATATTAATCATCACGAAAATTCTTTTCAAAATATCGACTATATACAGTAAACAAGAGATGACATTCTGCAGTCACAAAAACAAACTGTAAATTAATTGAAATAAAGCCATATTTTTATACTCGGATTTACCTAGCATTTATTTCACGATCTGTTTTTTTTTTTAAGGAAAAAAAAGATATTCTTAACTTTGATTGAAGTCGAAAGAACTCGTAGCCAGTTATTATCCTAATTTCTTAACAACCTCTACTCTTCAAATTCAATTTTTATTTTAGAATTATTCTTAACATATAATGTTACCTAACGCAGTTTTGAGACTCACCTTTTCTAAGAGTCAGTAAAAGTGCAAAGATACCCTTCTCATTTCATTTATCATTAGTTACAGTTACACATTATTTGTTTTTCATTATTTCAAACAACTTTTTTCCTTTGTATTTTACAAACCGGTGCGAATGGATTAGATGACACCATTTGGGGAGGTACATTTAACAAATATTTAAAGATTATTGAAATTGTTCAAATCATGTTTTAAGATGTATTTTGAAGCAAAAAAGAAGAGAAAGTGTTAATGAGAGTTATAGATATCTTGGTGTTTTAAAACTATGCAAATTAGATGCATTAAATTCTTTAATACATTTAAATAAAAATTGGGATATTGGCAGATATGAAAATTTTCTGTCCATACGAGATTATCTGAAAATATGTTATTAACTGAATTACCGGTTAAGAAAAATATTTTTATTAAATATTACGTTTTCTTTGTTTAAAGACTGTATAACATGTTGTCCAATTATCTTAAGCTTATAAATAATAAAAAAATAAATACCACCTCAAGCAGCTGCTACATAATGTTAAACAGTGCTTTAAGAAATTGGATCATTTATGATTTCAAAGTGTAAGACTATTAAAATGCTTCTATATTTTTCTTAGATAATTATTAACGTTTAAAACTTAACACGACTCTACTTATAACGTAAATTTTCATTTTTGATTGTAGACACTTTAACTATTAAAATGTTCGTGTTATTATCCCACAGACCAGCTCGAATGGGATATTGAATCTGATGATGACTCAAAATTTGAGTCTATGTACAGTCGCTCAAAAAAGTATCCGAACACTATGGTTGATTACAGAATTCAGAAAAAATACCTGGCAGCGATTTTTTTAGAAATTAGTGATCTGGCAACCTTCGTGTCACGTGATTACAGAATTCAGGAAAAATATCTGGAGCGTGTACAGCAACTGTACAGTTACTGCACACGCTCAATATTTCCGTGAGTGAGCCCACACGATCTAGGTCTTTGTGAGCTCGTGATCTGGCAACCTTCGTGTCACGTGACACGAAGGTTGCCAGATCACTAATTTCTAAAAAAAAATCGTTGCCGGATATTTTTTCTGAATTCTGTAATCAATTATAGTGTTTGGATACTTTTTTGAGCGACTGTAAATGTATCTTTCAGTATGTATGTAATAAAACTTTTGACAAAGGAGCCCCAAAACCGTTTCGCATCCATGATGAAGTCCCAAAATATTTCTCATTCCGTATGAGGTTACAACAATATGTTCATTTCCGAGTGGAATCACGTGTTAAAAACAGCTACGAATCACTGCTACAAAAGAGAGAGTTCGCATCCATTTTTTATTCATTGAGTACTTTTCAAAACTCAAAACCGAATTTAACCGTTAACCACCTATGAACTCTATGGTTACAGATAGATTAATGAAAAGTGTTTAGCAATAAAAATTAATATATGAGTTGTTTTGCATAACAATTTTTTTGCAATTGCGCATTTTACGTGAAAATTTTAATACAGTACATTACTTATATGCAAACATCAACTAAATCTCACAGACCAGGATGGTAACACCTGCTTTAGAACATAACTGATATCACTTTTATACCCAAGAGGAGGGATGATGGGGGGGGGGGGAGTTACTTCTTGAGATCTTGAATACCTAAGCTAAATATCACCCCTCAAGATCTTAAATTACCTATGTCAAATACTGTACCTCAAGGGTCTGAATAATATACCAAATATCACCCTTTGACAGCTTGAATACCCATACCAATATCACACCCCTTGAATGCTTGAATAACATCCTTTTCTAAGGCAATCTCTGAAAAGTAGTGACTCAGGCATGTTAACCCCCTCCCCCATTACACTCAACACGAAACCCCACCCCCTCATTCTTATTAGAATTTTCTGAATAGGTCACTGACTGAAATGATACCTTAACCAACTGTAACTATTTCATTCAGTCTTTAACTACCGTTGCATATTACGTTTATCACATCCTATCATGTGGAATCTTCTTAAAGAAGATCATTTCTGCATTACAATACATAAAAGTAACAGACATAAACTACAGGATGCAAACACACCGCTTTGACAGAAAACGTTTGACGTAAAAAGCTACAATGGTTTCAGAAACATGATTGTTTACATTTAAATTGTTTTAGGCAATCAGAAATATCAATTCAGCAAACAATGATGTAAAAAAAACACTGTGTCAATAATATAACCAACTACAAAAAAATGCAGTTTTTTGTTAACGAAAATATTATATCGCACTGTACATAAGAAACACGAAACTTCCTCAGTCGGCATATTTTCACATCAGAAAATAAACACATGCGTAAAAAATAATAAAACATTTTTAATCGATTCTTTACGCCAAGTTCAGTAACAACAAAACATACAAATGCTGCAACATATGTTGCGTTCCGTACAAAAATTTAGCCCCAATTCAAGTCAAAATACTTTTAAAAATTGCGTTTCATGTCATGACAATGGTTGGGTTGGGTTGTTTTACCTCTGAGCGGCACTTTTTTTACACACCATGGGCTAAATGGCCAGGTCACGTGAACCCCGAAGGCTCAGAGAAGGTTGGGGGAGGGGACCCACTGGAACAGCTGTTGGGAGACAGATGGTAGCCTCCCGTCAAGGCCATCCAGCGTGTTCTTTAACGTGCACAGAGTATGTCTCTCCCGCACACGGGGCCACGGCTTAACGTCCCATCCGACGGACGGCGGCCTTTCCAAGCCCATCGGTGTCCCCTACTGACCGTGGGCAGGGCGGGGAATTTTGCGGAGATAAATCTCAACGCTGACCCAGCTGGGACTCGAACCTGGGAACTACAGATTAGGAGCCTGGCGCGCTACCGACTGAGCCACCCCCGCCCCATGACAATGGTATTTAATTACATAATCCTATTAATAACAATTCCTACCAGCGGAGTAGCGTTAGGGAGACTATGAGACTGCGCAAATGACGCTTCGATAGTTCTCACAGATCTAGTTGATTGGCAGGTGATTGATATCTCACTGACCTATGATCTATGGGAACTGTCAAAGCATCAACTGATCAATCTCATTGTCTTCCTACAGTCTCTTCAGTTGCCATTCACAATGCTGGTTTATACTGATTCAGAAGGAAATTTTATGCAGTTAATCCTCTCAGACCTTCTACTATGGCATATAAACTGACAGGCTCCTGTCAGACCTCTGTGGCAAGCAGCTGCTTGAGGGGGTATTTATTATTTTATTTTTTATTTATTTAATCTTTAAAAAACTTAAAGGTGTTAGCTATAATGCAACGCTGTTAGAAGACTGTCGACTTTAAGGTTTTTTAAAAGCATTCAAAAATTGGTTGGCTTTCTTTAACCACTTTAATGGCTAACAGCTGATGCGAAAACACTCTGCGAATTTCACTACCTTGTTTCTTAGCATCACACTCTCCTTCTTCTTCTTCTTTCGCATCCTTCTAGATTCTGGACCTCTTTGTAAAGAGAGCCTCGGCCCTCTTATCATCAGGTCCACATCACACTCTCCGAATATCTCGGTGAATGTGATTTGTCCTCTTCTTTCCCTTCCATTGCGTTAGCGCTTATGGTCAGAAAAAAATAATACTTTTGTACTAAAAACTTTTACTCCTTTTAGGAGATGAAACTGTTGATTGAGCACGAAACGCGGTATCAAACGAATGCAGAAATCTATTCCACTAACAATTGAACGTCATCACGCAAAATATTATTCAATGCACAAATTCATTTCTCGATATCTAAACTTGGCTAATTCCAAACTGCTAAAGTGATCTGCAGCTATTTGCTTGGATGGCAATACGGTGAATGTACATATATTAATTTTAAAAATAAATTTCTTCCATTTTAGTTCTCTTTCTCTTCCATTTTAGTTCCTTTCACTGATTGATTTTTGCCAAATTAAAAAATATGCAATAGAACCACAGTCTGAAAAGTAAGCATAACTATTTACACTTAAAATTATTTTAATAACCAAAAGTATTACATTTCAAATAAAATATATCATCAATACAATACATATAATAAGCAATATTATCAATACACACAAACCATTGCACCTTCAGATTAATTTCACTAATCTTCATAAACTCTGAATCCGCTTCAAATCCGTTCACATTTTAATCATCAATCAATCTTCCGCAGATGTTCCACTTCCTTTCGAATGAGATCCACAGTTGATGTTAATCCTGATCAGCTCCTTTACATTACCCAGTAACTCACCTCTACATTTCACTCTGGGAATTTCGTGATTTCCACGACTGAAATTTTCATATATTTAATTCCTGTTTCCTTCACACCACTAGAGTAATTTTTTGAACTTATATTCTGCTTTGTCTACAAATCGATGGCTTCTTTCACATAAAGCAAGTTTCTATTTCCTTGTGGCGTTATCTAATCCATTTTTTAAGCTAATATCATCACTAAATTTTCAAATCATTTTTTTTTTTATTTTCGTTAGCTAAAGTAGTTTCTTTGCCTCGTGTCAGCATCAGTAATGCAGTGTAATGTTTGTCACATTCCTACAGATTTTTATCTACAGTACTGTCAGCGTTAACAAAAATTTTTTACCAACGATTTTATCAGCGCCAACATTAATCTTTAATCCTCGGATATTCGCATCTATGCAGGGCTCTAAATATTGGCATTATTTTCATTTTTCTGGCATTTTATGAATATTGGGATAATTGCTATTTCGCTGACATTTCATTAATATTGGTATCAATGATACACTTTATCATTTAATTATCGTTGAGAACAATGAACATATTCTGAGAATTGTACAGTCGCTCAAAAAAGTATCCGAACACTATGGTTGATTACAGAATTCAGAAAAAATATCTGGCAACGATTTTTTTAGAAATTAGTGATCTGGCAACCTTCGTGACACGTGACACGAAGGTTGCCAGATCACTAATTTCTAAAAATCGTTGCCAGATATTTTTTCTGAATTCTGTAATCAACCATAGTGTTCGGATACTTTTTTGAGCGACTGTATGAATTTTTAACACTCAATCCTTCAGTCCGTCGTGTTCTTTAGATTTTTCTTTGGGAGGAGGTAGAAGACGAATTCAGGAAGCAACTGCTAAAAAATCTACAAAATCATTTGTTGAATTATTGTTTTATTCTAATTTCAGTTGACATATGGTGCATCTTATTATCTTCGTTTTCGTCTCTAATGGTCAACAAATCACCTTTTCGACCTTTTAGACAAATTTATTGATTAAGCCATCTTCCTCTTCATTTATCGCCCTAAATAGTAGACCTCTCAGGAACCTCTGGCACAACAGAAGAAAAATCATTTGATGCAGGAAATATTTCTTTGAAGAAACTAAAATCAGTCACTGCCTTCAAATCACTAGCATCAGCCACAGTTTAAGTAGGAATGTATGATACACCAAATTTGACAAATCCTGAAAAGATAAAAACGAAAAAGTGTAAGTGATTCAATTTGGATTAAAACATCTATCTGTAGTCTCTTCAAAAACTATGAATAAAAAGCAAGCTACGAAAAAATACCCAATACCCTTTCAATAAGCGATCCAGGATTACAAGCTTTTGTTCCTAATGCAGGGCTATAGCTGGGATTAGCAAATTAATCCTCAACATCCAGAATATCCCGGTGCTTCATAATCTTGAAATGGAACTTCACAAGCATCCACTTGAACAACTGGGGAAGTATATGATCAAGCTCCTGCTGCAGAAAAAGAAATACTCAAATATATGCAAATGATGTGCAGACAAAATAGGTGCTTTTAAGACAAAAAAAAGGTCAATATACAAACACAAATATTACGTTAGGTTAACATGAACGAGGATATTACTTCTCTCTAATAAATTGGTAATTCTTTAGGTCAGCTACTAATATATGATACACTTTTGTGTTTATTACTTTTTTTTTCTATTTGCATCACGTAGGATGGAGAAGAGTCCTAGAAACTGTTCTTCGTATGTACAGGCTTCTCATGCAAGGACATGACCCACTAAGACCGAAGTTATTGTTGATCACTACCTCAGTTAAAGTTAACACCACACAAACAAACAACCATGCGAGCCCGGGACTAGAACCCTGACCCCGGCAGTTGCAGCAGTGTGACTGCGAACTAACTAGGTGCCGAAACAACTATATTAACAATAGTAATATTTATTATTATTTAAAAGTATACCTTAAATAAGAATAACGCCTAGAGGAGACTAAAATGATATAAGGGAAAGACATCTTACCTTTATCATTATCTGGAAACATTTCGGTTGTACCAGACTTGCATTTTTTTCCCCTCTCAGAGCTTCTTTGCCGGCGTTTATTAGCTACTAACTAAATAGGTAAAGGTAATAATCTAACTCTTGTTTAAGACGCTTTCATAGCAACATGGAATGGAAACTTCAATCAAACTTTAGAATTTTCCTTTGGAGGGGGTAGAGGAGAAATTCAGGGAGCAACTGCTATAAAAATCTACAAAATCATTTCATTTTGAATTATTGTTTTATTTTAATTTTCATTTGGCAAAAAAAGGGGGGCGGGGGTGGCTCAGTCGGTATCGCGCTAGGCTCGTAATCTGCAGTTCCCAGTTTCGAGTCCCAGCTGGATCAGCATTGAGACTTATCTCCACAAAACTCCCCGCCCTGCCCACGGTCAGTAGGGGATACCGATGGGCTTGGAAAGACCGAAGTCCGTCGGATGGGACGTTAAGCTGTGACCTCGTGTGCGGGAGAGCCATACCCTGTGCACGTTAAAGAACACACTGGATGGCCTTGACGGGAGGCCACCATCTGTCTCCCAACATCTGTTCCAGTGGGTCCCCTTCCCCAACCTTCTCTGAGCCTTCGGGGTCCTTGTGACCTGGCCACTTAGCCCGTTGTGTGCAAAAAAGTGCCACTCAGAGGTAAAACAACTAACAAACTGAAAGGAATCATCAACTGATTTGAAATGTGTTTCACAATCACTGTTTAATACTAAAATTCTGCAAAGAAATTACTCGATTTTCTGTTAAAGTGATTCATTTTTCAGGTGTGCAATGCTTGAAATAAGTTTGTGGTGTGGTTCATCATTCTTATATTGCTCTTTATAGTGTAGCTGAAGCGTAATTCTTTCTTCGTAGACTGTAAATTATGTTTTTAGCTACCTAGGTATAAAATATATCCAAAAAAAAAATTTGTTTTGCGAGTCCTAATTTTCAATAACAACTATTTATTATTGTCATGGCATTTAAATCACAATAATTGAGCGATATAAAATATTAATACAGTATAGCTAAATATCAGTTTAATGAAGATGTGATGGCGACCAAAATATATTCGCTACATTTGAATGCAACGAAAAACGTCAGAATGATATTTACTTATTATAAAATAATTATAATGCAAGAATCTTACTACGAATTAACGTTCAGATGCAAAATATCAAACCCATTATATAAACAAAAACAAAAAAAATGCACGTGGTATTAAGATTTTTCTTTTTTTAAATTTCGTCATAACTGTAACACAAATGCACATAAATATACAAAATAAATTGGCAGCGGAAGGGAATATTTTCGCTTTACTGACCATTTTGTTGCTCATACACTCGTTACACTGACAATTTACTGCAAATATTATTTTGTAAGCGAAATAATTTTTCTTTGATAATGATTTTTGAAATTGTGAGAATATATATTATGAAATTTGATATATATACCGTATTTCTTCGATTCTAATACGCCATCGATTGTAAGACGCACCTTTGGGTTGGGTTGTTTTACCTCTGAGCGGCACTTTTTTGCACACCACGGGCTAAATGGCCAGGTCACGTGGACCCCGAAGGCTCAGAGAAGGTTGGGGTAGGGGACCCACTGGAACAGCTGTTGGGAGACAGATGGTAGCCTCCCGTCAAGGCCATCCAGCGTGTTCTTTAACGTGCACAGGGTATGGCTCTCCCGCACACGGGGCCACGGCTTAACGGGCCTATCCGACGGACGGCGGCCTTTCCAAGCCCATCAGTGTCCCCTACTGACCGTGGGCAGGGCAGGGAATTTTGCGGAGATAAATCTCAACGCTGACCCAGCTGGGACTCGAACCTGGGAACTACAGATTACGAGCCTGGCGCGCTACCGACTGAGCCCCCCCCCTCCCCCCATTCTGAATCAATATCAGAGTTTGATTTTTTTTGAGCCGTCATATCTGCATCTGAATCAATATCTGAGTCTACTTTACATTCAAAGTCTGATTCTTCTGAACCATCTTTATCTCCATTATCCCATAATATATCGTCTTCTGAGCCATCCAGAGCGTTGGTGATGCAACATTTTTTAACTGAGTGCTGCACTATTCTTTCTGGGAGTAGCTTCCAAGCTGTTGATACCCATCCCGCCAATTTTGATGCCGGCGCTTTCTTAATCTTTCCGGAAGGTTTGTCAGTTAGCAGCCAGGTTCCAACTTCCTAGTTGTCGCTGAGTGAGTTCCACTATAATGAAACAACGGTGGCTTCACATTTGGAAACCGCGGGAAAATATCCACGCCACTTTATTCTCCGATGGAATTGGAGAATGTGATAACGGTCAAACTTGGAGTGTGGTGCTGTGTGCAAAGCGCGGGAAAATTTGAAAAAAAAAAACTACGATTCTAAGACGCACCCCGTTTTTACAGATGTTTATATGGGAAAAGAAGGGCGTCTTAGAATCGAAGAAATACGGTATATGAATATTCTATATATTGTGTATTCTACTTTTATAACACAGTTTTTCTTTAAATTGTTATGTATGTGATTTCCAAATAAGACGTGAAAGCTCTTAATTCTGTGTTTATGTTTCACAACAAATCGTAATTTACATTGATGTTTATTTTAAGTTTCTGTTATAATATGTTTAAATGTCTGCATTTCTCAGAGGAAAATTACCTATAGAAAATTCTGAGCAAAAATTAATTGATATAAAATTAAATATATTGAAAAGTCTACAATATTTATTGAAAATTTAGCACAGTCTTCTGAAATCGTACAAATGAAGTGGTCCCCAAAATCATGCTCTTCTAAAGTGACAGTTCATTGATAATATAAAAAAGCTACCATGCATTTCAAGTTACATATTACGTAATAACAAATATTAGCAAATGATAAAATAGAAAGCTAACAGTGTCACTGTTGGGTTGGGTTGTTTTACCTCTGAGCGGCACTTTTTTGCACACCATGGGCTAAATGGCCAGGTCACATGGACCCCGAAGGCTCAGAGAAGGTTGGGGGAGGAGACCCACTGGAACAGCTGGTGGGAGACAGATGGTAGCCTCCCGTCAAGGCCATCCAGCGTGTTCTTTAACGTGCACAGGGTATGGCTCTCCCACACACGGGACCACGGCTTAACGTCCCATCCGACGGACGGCGGCCTTTCCAAGCCCATCGGTGTCCCCTACAGACCGTGGGCAGGGCGGGGAATTTTGCGGAGATAAATCTCAACGCTGACCCAGCTGGGACTCGAACCTGGGAACTACAGAACAGTGTCACTGACAGAACAATGTAATAGTGAACAGACAAAGGAATTTAATTATTAGTAGTTTACAAGTACTTGCTGTAAAAATTTTTTTAATTATGCTGAGAATATTTTAAAACAGGGATTAGCCAACTCTATGTGCTTGAGAATCAGGCATTGAATCTCAAATCAATCGGGGGGGGGGGGGGGGGGGACAGATCAATTTTTCATTTACGACACAAAAGATAGGACAGAAAAGAATCCTGGAAATTAGCCTAGCTTCTAAATTATTAATATTCTAGATTATTATTCTTCTAAGTTATTAATATACGAGGTAGCAAATTATAACCTTGAAAGGATGTATAATAATTTAATTAAAGTAGGTAAATAAAGTAAGATTAAATAAATTAATTGAATAATTTAATAACACAATTTCAATTATTATTAAAAATCATGAAAGTTCAGCGAGAAACGAAGCAAAATTTTCCTCCAAAATATCTCTTTCGGTTGCATGAAGGTGTTCTAAGGACCGGCAGTTGGCCATCAGTGTTTCAAAACATGAAATTAAGTTTATATTTTGTAACAAAGATCTAAGCAAAGTTCCACGCCATAGTCCCTAAGAGTAACATCTGTTTTCTTTTATCTCTTTTTCCAGTTTCATCATTTTTTTTTAATACAATATACAAATACTTTCTTTGTGGGTTTTGCTTACATTTCGTAGGTGACCATATTTCATAAAAATGTCTTTCTGTCAAACATAAGGAATCTTTTAGGATCACTGCATCAGTGCAATCCAATATTCTTAAAGAGAAACATCACCATATTATAAAGAACAAATAGAGTAAAAAAAACTATCTCATTATACATCAGATATTCACTAATACTTTTGTGTTGCAGCAAGTTTTAACAGTAGAAAAATATATGCAGGAAATAACATTCTAGATTCTTTACATTAAGTTCCTAACAACTAACGAAAAAAAGAACAAAAAATATGCAGTTAAAGTTCAAAGTCTACTTAAAATATTGTAAATGGGTGAAATTTATAATAATTCCATAATACTGATACGAAAGTCAGAAAATTCCGCTTCTGCCAGCAGATTTCCATTGTCTATGAAGGTGAATGACTTATTTCGATCGCAAACCTGATGATAACGGAAACACGTAGATTCACATACCTCGTCCACAATGTGTTAAAATTAACTTTTATCTCTCATTATGAAATTCATAATATACATTATATTATTTAAATATATATATTTATTATTTTAAAGCACGGTATTCTATTTAAAATAAATATTAGTAACAAACGTTTTCTGTTTCCATTATTTTTCTGAAAAGATCTCTGTTATTTATAGATTTCTACCAACAGTGGCATACCCGGGGAGGGGGAATATTGATTTTATAATGCTTCAATGTCATATTTTCTAAGACAGTCTTTGAAAAACAGAATCAAGTACGTCAAATGAGATTTAAACATATCAACCCCCAATTTTTTTTTTTTATATTTTTCCCCGCGATTGGAAGTTTCAGGGTACGCTACCGACTACCACGTAAACTTGAATTAAAACAAGCAAATTAAGCTTTCACTATTAGCAGAAATTGTGCTTTTTGAAATCATCGAGAGCACTGAAATTTAGATATGGGAAACAGGAGGTTTTGTTCCTAACTTTTAAAATAGAAGTTTCAAGGCTAAAAAGTACAAACATGTTAGTTACAATGTACTAACTAAAAAGTACAAACATGTTAGGACAAGAAGAATATTAATATATTAATTATTAATATTAATATAATATTAATATTAATAAACACATTCTTCTTGTCGTAACATGTTTTAACCTTACAAGTGCATTAAAAATGTTAACTAATAAAGTCAAAATCCTTTAAAAACTTAACTCGAAACCATTTGGGAGCAAAACTTTTGAGTTCTACGAAGAATAAATATCTAAATGTAAAATATTTGAATGTTAAGCTTGTTCTATGTTTTGGAAATTTTTAACATTGCCGGGCAAAATGGTCTGGTTAAGTAAAATTTGCTCTTATTAAAATTTTAAACTTTATAAAACCAAGAATCGTTACATCATCAATCCTACCAACAATGATGAGTGCAACCACAGAAGGTTAAAAAGAAAAAAAAAACAATATGAACACATAAGAAGGTATATTGAAGAGCAACAATTTCAGGAGAGGACCTTAAGCAAAAAATACATTTGTAATTTTTAATACAAGATCGATTTTTTTTTAAATAAAACTATCTGATCATCAAATTGTTGTGCTCGAAGCCTGTTGATTTAAATGCCCATGGCAACTGCGTTATTACATGTGAACCATAGATGAAAATTTTAAACAAAATTTTGCGCAAAAGGATTAATTTTATTATGGGTAAGTATTTTAGTGGGATGTGTAGGAAACAGAATATAAAACGAATGTTTTATTGATGTCAAATTTAATTGCAAAATGGTTGTTTTGTGGGAATTTTGGAGTTTAAATTTAAAGAAAAACAGCAGCTCGGACTGGAACTTCTCCCGACCAGACTGCTATCCTGGTATGTTCATTTCGTTTACCTCAGGCAGTGTCATCCATCCGATTATTGCTTTTCCATACAAATCTGCTGCAAAAACCCGAAACCTTGTGCAAATGAAATATTTGATCATTTTGGAGAATTTTGAACCAAAACCCAAAGGCGCTGACGAAAAAAAAGATAGTTTCCGCTTGCATTGAAAAAAAATTTTTTCCGATCACAAATACTATTTTGAGAAAAAAAAAAGCGTTTGCTAATGCAACAAATGATGTATACTAAAAGCATTTATTTTTTCGTCCTTTAATTTTAAAACATTTACTACAATATACCAGTAGCAAAAGGTCTGATTTTCTTTTAAACGTATGTCATTTTTTTTTAAGTTATAATTCAAGTGAATAGAAATTAATAAGAGAAAAAAGACAAAATATTGAACAAAATCGATAAATACAAAAAAGAAACTGAACCCGAATCTAAACTGGGGTGATAAAAAGAATTCGATGTATTTTTATTTGATGTTATCTATGCAGAACCGAAAATAGCAATGTTTTTTTCGTTGCTATATACCAGTGTCTCGCAAACTTTTTTACTCTGCGGCACACTGAATCTAATTTTTTTCCGCGGCACACCTAAAAAAAGAATAAAGGCAAGCTCTATATAATCGTCATTATATTTGCGCTTTGTCGAAGTCATCAGCCTGATTTTACTTGAGGATTTGCTCTCGTTTTTTAATTCATAACTCGGTGTTTGTTTTAAATATTTGTCCATTCTATAGCTTGAAATAATCAAAAATTAATACCAAAATTTGGAAAAAGCTTGATAAATACAAGATCCCAGTTGATAAAATCTGAAAGAGTTTTATTAAAGCATGTCGATAACACAAGCCAAGTCAAAATGAAATCTTTGGAATTTGAAATGAAAAAATTTGAAAAAGTGTCAATTTGAAAATCTCTCGCGGCACACTACTGTGCGGCGGCACACAGTTTGCGAGACACTGCTACATACAAAAATTACTAAAACGTTAGTAACCGATTATTAAAAGCAGGTTAAAAAAATTAAGAGATTAAGCAAAGATAAAAACTATTTAGTGTTTTTGTTACGAGTCATTTTATTAGAGCCGTTGCGTTGTCGTTAATCAGAGAAAGCAACATTTGCATCTGCAATGAATAAGAGAAAGCAACATTTGCATCTGCAATGAATAAGAGAAAGCAACATTTGCATCTGCAATGAATAAGAGAAAGCAACATTTGCATCTGCAATGAATAAGAGAAAGCAACATTTGCATCTGCAATGAATAAGAGAAAGCAACATTTGCATCTGCAATGAATAAGAGAAAGCAACATTTGCATCTGCAATGAATAAGAGTTTCGACTAAAACTGAATTGTCGATCGATGTCGAGAGACTTGATCTTTGAAACAGGAATGACCAGCGAGTCAAATTAAACCCAATGCTAAATACCAAGACAGAGACACAGAAAACTAAAATTAACAGCTTTAAAACAAATAATTTAACATGTTTCAGTCTCTCATTATTACTTACTCTTGGCACGATAGCGGGCAATATGAACGTCGATATTAGCCCATAACATTAGGAATAGGCGCACTCAAATAATATAAGATTACTCGAACACCTGTTTACATTTATCTCTGATGTCTATACCTGAATTTCGATTACACAAACTGCAACATCAAGGGAACTGAGGGTTGAGTTTTCTTACTTCTTAACGATGTTTTGCCGATGAAGAAAATAATAAGACGTCAGGTTGCAAAAACCAAGGCTCGGAATAAGTAAACTTAATGAATAGCTGTTATGCTGTTAGAGGGCTAAGGAGCAGAAACCTCTTAAGGAAAAAAATGATATTTGAAATAAAATTACTTTGAACCTGACAAAGACCAAGCCCGAACTGATCTCTAATGCACATAAAACTGCAGCTTAGGGTTGGGTTGTTTTATCTCTGAGCGGCAGATATGGGTTCTTGCACACCATAGGCTAAATGGCCAGGTCATATGGACCCCGAAGGCTCAGAGAAGGTTGGGGGAGGGGACCCACTGGAACAGCTGTTGGGGGACAGGTGGTAGCCTCCTGTCAAGGCCATCCATCGTGTTCTTTAACGTGCACAGGGTATGGCTCTCCCGCACACGGGTCCACGGCTTAATGTCCCATCCGACGGACGGCGGTCTTTCCAAGCCCAGCGATGTCCACAGCTTAGGGTATGGCCGTACAGAAAGCGATATGAGCTGTTTAACGTTACGAACATTTCCAAATTTTCTGGTTTCTTAAAACTATTTGAAACGACGTAAGTGGCCTCACAATAAATCTGAGAGTATATAAAGCAACTGCATACTCTCTAGTTTGCTGTGAGGCCAACCACCTGTGGTGTTAGCATTGGTTTTAATGATGTGGAGTCTATCTAAGCAACATTGATAAGGAACGACGTAAAGATTTCAAGCAAATAATAACCAGCAGAAACAAAAAGTTTACTAAAATCGTGAAAGCTTCTTGTTAAAAAGATTTCAGTTTTTTTTACAAAATAATACATAAAACCAAACAACGCCTAAGGTAGATATTAAGGAATGTTTAGCAGATTTTAAAAGCAATAATCGCCGCCTTTTAAGCGAAAAAAAAAGTATTTATTCGGATTTCGAGCTTGTTGGCTCTCATCAGGCAGACGTAGGCAATGGGAGAAGTGCAAGTCAAAAAATTACAATTTATTATTATCAATTACGGATACTCCACTTTCATGGGATTTTGTCATGGAACTTTTAATCTTAGTGGTATAACTTTTTTTTTTTAATCAGGAGTCATTTTAGTTCATTCGATAACAAGATTAACTTTCCTTACCGTTTGAAGCCTGCTATAGGGGTCGCTACTTTATATAGGTACCTGCTATAGGGCTCGCTACTTTATATAGATACCTGCTATACGGGTCGCTACTTTATATAGGTACCTGCTATACGGGTCGCTACTTTATATAGGTACCTGCTATACGGGTCGCTACTTTATATAGTACCTGCTATAGGGGTCGCTACTTTATATAGGTACCTGCTATACGGGTCGCTACTTTATATACGTACCTGCTATAAGATACCTGCTACAGGGGTCGATACTTTACCTGGCTTACCGTCTGAAGCAAGTCCAACCTACTGTGCACAACCATTTGATACCTTTATAAGCAGATTAGTAGCTGAACAGTGTTTTTTCCCGAAACCGTAATGTTGATCTCTTGATTTGCGACGTAAACAAGAACCGAATCCAAAAAATATTCTCAAGAAGCAGAAATACGATAGAATTGGATTTTCCAGTGATGCTTTTCTGATTATCATTCCAAAGGTAGTATTAAAATGCGCATTTCGTTAACTGTATTAAATGACTTTTAACAAATAAACCAGTACGAACAACACAAAAATTATAGTCATTAATAAAAACTCACGCTTCTTTTCCACCACAAAAAAATTAAGAAAAAAACCTTATTTAATATAGCGATAATTTGTTTTATTGACACCATTTACACCATTTATTATACATTGTGAAAACTACGGATGTGTGTTACAAGATGTGTTTTCCACGAAAAGAGTTTGCCGCACAAGTGACATGAAAAATTTTTTCTCTTGAAGTAATGGATTTCCATATGACGCCGAAGATTGCCTAGCTTAAAAAAGGCTTTCTTGCAGATAGGGCAGAGTGGTTTCCTTTGATCTTCGCCCGCATTGGAAGAAAAGGCTGTTTCGTTTTCAGGCAAATTCAAGTTCGAATCCAACAGCAGAGACTGGGGACACCATAAACTATCTGTAAGCAGAAAGCAAACAGTAATCTTAATCCCTCTCGAGGAGGAAAATTACTAACGACGTCCTTTAATATCATGCTAATTAAAAATATACTAAAGACGCCGTTTTATGCTATTGAAACTCGTGGTTAACGACCCTCCTATAACATTCTAAACTGATGGTGATAACTAACATAGTCCCTTTCTTCATTTTATTAGCATTATTTAATTCACTAGACCAGTGTCTCGCAAACTTTTTTTACTCTGCGGCACACTGAATCTAAATTTTTTTCCGCGGCACACTGAATCTAATTTTTTTTCCGCGGCACACTGAATCTAATTTTTTCCCCGCGGCACACCTAAAAAAGAATAAAGGCAAACTCTATATAATCGTCATTATATTTGCGCTTTGTTGACGTCATCAGCCTGGTTTTACTTGAAGATTTGCTCTCGTTCTTTAATTCATAACTCGGTGTTTGTTTAAAATATTTGTCCATTCTATGGCTTGAAATAATCAAAAATTAATAACAAAATTTGGAAAAAGCTTGATAAATACTTACAAGATCCCAGTTGATAAAATCTGGAAGATTTTTATTAAAGCACGTCGATAGCACGTTGATATTAAAGCACGTCGATAACACAAATCAAGCCAAAATGAAATCTTTGGAATATCTAGTGTCAATTTGAAAATCTCTCGCGGCACACTTGGAATCTCTCATGGCACACAGTTTGCGAGACACTGCACTACACTTATGCTACTTAGTGGAAAAAGTAATCTTATACTAATTCGATCACCAATGCTATATAATATTTCTAGACTTTAGTAATGTATTACAAGATAAGATTACTAAAGATTTGTACGCAGTCTTCGCTAGTTAGCATTCTACTAACCAGAAAAGATTATTTGCGAATTTTTTTGGACAATATTATGCTACAAGATAAAATGAAGATTACTAGAGTCTGGAAATATTTTCCAGAAGATGGTGATCTTAATAATATACCTTCTTTCCTAAGGCTCATTGATGTGTTACACTTAACTTCCCTCAAAGATTATGCAGATCTATTAATTAGAAATACAGATTAGTTGAAACTGAAAGGCCAGCAAGTCCTTGAAAACTGGCTGGTTTATGAATATAGCTTAATTCATTTGTGTCGTGCTAAGTACAATAAATAATTAGTCAAGCTTAAACTTCGTTAAACTCTTACAACTTTATTAGAAGAGATCATAAAATAATCTACATAAATAGATTAATAATAGATTTCAAACAGTAAACTAATTTACAAAGAGATTTTGAAAAGCAACTGTGTCTAAGTATTATACTGCTCTCCGCAATGCCTTACGATTGCACATAATAGAGTTTAAGCAAATATAGCACATTAAGCAATACTTTTATTCAATGTCCTGCTTAATTAAAATGAGCACCAACTAAAATGCAAGTATTGCTGGTGGATTATGAACAAAAATGTGAGTGCTATTGTAGGAGTACAGTCGCTCAAAAAAGTATCCGAACACTATGGTTGATTACAGAATTCGGAAAAAATATCTGGCAACGATTTTTTTAGAAATTAGTGATCTGGCAACCTTCGTGTCACGTGACACGAAGGTTGCCATATCACTAATTTCTAAAAAAATCGTTGCCAAATTTTTTTTATGAATTCTGTTCTGTAAACGCTCCAGTTTGCTGTACAGTTGGCACTGGAGCGTGTACAGCAGTTGTACTGGAGCGTGTACAGCAACTGTACACGCTCCAGATAAAAATACCTGGAGCGTGTACAGTTGCTGTACACGCTCCAGGTATTTTTACTGAATTCTGTAATCACGTGACACGAAGGTTGCCAGATCACTAATTTCTAAAGAAATCGTTGCCAGATATTTTTTCTGAATTCTGTAATCAACCATAGTGTTCGGATACTTTTTTGAACGACTGTAGGTGGTCATATTATTTTGATACTAGATCGTGTGGGCTCACTCACGGAAATATTGAGCGTGTGCAGTTACCGTTCACAGCAAACTGGAGCGTGTGCAGTAACTGCACACGCTCCAGTTTGCTGTGAACGGTAACTGGAGCGTGTACAGTTGCTGTACACGCTCCAGATATTTTTCCTGAATTCTGTAATCACGTGACACGAAGGTTGCCAGATCACTAATTTCCAGAGTGAATCCTTCCAACTAAAAGTAAGTATTAAATTTTGAGCCTTGCCTCATTAAAACCGATCAAACAATGAATAATTGTTTCAATTTTAAACAATTCATAATAATAATAATGAACCTCAACAAACCGATCAAACATGAATAACCCTATGTCTTCAGGGGCATTCAGGCAGACGTAGGATATCGTATAAAGTCGAATGAGTTCTGAAAAAACTCGACAAATTTGTGGATTCATAAGTTGGATTTTTTTTAACAGCAAATTCAAATGTGTGTTAAAGCGAGAGCTCAAAATTTAAGACATCTTCCTTTATATTGGATAGATCCTATCATTAATTTTATAAGTTAACAATAAACATTAATTTTATGTGTATAAAACTTAAATCATTACACAATATTATTATCGCAAATTCCCCACCACCGCTTCCTATGGGAGCCTTTGAGTGATCCTTTTCAGAATCAAATTCTGAATGTGTGACCAATGCTTTTTTTACTTACATTTTGTGCTTGCATTATATTCCAATTTCTCCGTCATATTGAAGCTCACTCTAATAAAGCAGGGCATTTTACATTAGAGATAAAATGGAAAATTAATTTTACAGATTTCTTTCTTCTCAATCTATAACCTGAAAATAAATAATCTCGAACCAATGCTAGAGGAAATGAATTTGGGGAAGATCACCAGAGATAACAATAAAGGATGTCATTAAAAATATATTAATTTTTGTTTCTTTCAAGCCTGACATGAAAAAACAACTCCGTGTGATTTTGACTGGCTTCTAAATATCCAGCTGATAAGCGATATCTGTTATCTGACGAGATAACACGTCACTTTAATCAAATATTGAAACTTCCCTTTCCTTTAAATCATTCCCATCTGCTGTTAAATGTTTCAGCTTTAAAAACTATTTAAATATTAAACGAATATTCAGATTTAGAAAAGCTTTATTGAGATTTTCATTTTACTTCTACGATTATTTTTCCGCAGAAAGCGTTGGCTTGGATTTGTTTACCTCTGAGAGGCATCCTTTTGCTCGGATTGGGCTCAAAAGGGCTCAGAGAAGGCTGGGGATGGGTAGCCCACTGAAGTGAAGCTGTTAGGAGATAGATGGACGCCTCTCGTCAAGGCGTCCATCCATCTCCTAACAGGATATGGTTCTCCGAAACAAAGGGATGTCCGCCGTCCATGGGATGGGCTTTACATTCCGTACCATGGACGGCGGCGTTTCCAAGTTCATCGGTGTCCCCTTTCTCACTGAGAGCAGGGTGGGAATTTAGCAGAGATAAATCTTAACTAACAAGTGAGATTCGAACATGGGAACTGCAGATTACGAGCCTGGCGCGCTACCGACTGAGCCACCCCCGCCCCCTCCTCAGCAGAAAGCGTATTTTCCAAAGTTAACTTTTCCTAATTTTTAAGTTAAAGCTTTGAAAGTGATTTTTCATTAAAATGAACATGAAGGTGTTCAAACACTTTTAGTAATATAGTATATTTCATCAAAGCAAGGGTTAGGTTGAGTGAGTTGTTTCACCTCGAGCGGCACTTTGTTTTACACACAATGGGCTAAATGGCCAGGTCACAAGGACCCCGAGGACTCAGAGGTTTGGGAGAGAGGACCCACTGCACGGCTGTTATAGGAGACAGATGATAGGCTTCCATCAAGGCCATCGAGGGTATTCTTTAAGCTGCACAGGGTTGGGTTGTTTTACCTCTGAGCGGCACTTTTTTGCACACCATGGGCTAAATGGCCAGGTCACATGGACCCCGAAGGCTCAGAGAAGGTTGGGGGAGGGGACCCACTGGAACAGTTGTTGGGAGACAGATGGTAGCCTCCCGTCAAGGCCATTCAGCGTGTTCTTTAACGTACACAGGGATGGCTCTCCCACACACGGGGCTACGGCTTAACGTCCCATCCGACGGACGATGGTCTTTCGAAGTCCATCGGTGTCCCCTACTGGAGCGAGGAATTTTGCATAGATAAATCTCAACGCTGACCCAGCTGGAACTCGGAAACCCAGGCGGGACTCGAACCTGATCAAAGCAAGACATAAATAATTAACATACATAAACAGAAAGTTGTGAAAAATGGACGAAACGAAATGTTTAATCTTGTGTCAAAGGCTGGACAAAAAAGTATGCTCTTTGACGTTAAGAAAAGTTTGTCAATAGATAGCATAGAAAGAGAAAATAAACACTATATTCGCATAAAGAGCTGAAAACAAACGATTGCGAAATATGTCCTCAGTCTTACGATACAGTTTGAAATTGGATACTCTTTCAGAAGAGTCTCAAGTCACCGATTTAATCTTTGAGGAAACATAAAATAGGAAAACTTGCACTCATATTGAACGATTCGCAGTCGAGAAGAATCGTACTCTTTGCTGGCATTCATCCTCTGAATCGATTCGATTGGTTGATGGATACAGAAAAGTTTCACATAAAATACAAATTTTTACAGTCTCCAAATCGTTTAGGATTTTGTTTTCTCTTCTGTTTTTCAGAAATAATGTTATTTGAATTTCATATGCGATATATAGGACCGACAATGGTCCTAGAAGCTGCTTCTAATTTGTATAGGTCTTCTCATACAAGAACATGCGTTATTAATAAAGAAGTCATTGCATCATTAGAACTGACAGCACACAAAGCCCTCGGATGTTGTAGTCTTACTGAGATCTAACGCGATAAGCTTGTGCCACATAAGCGGTAGCGGTGATTTAAAAATGATATGCCGTGATGATCTCTCACAACTTTCGTTTTTTTTTTTCAAAAAAACTAAATTAAAATCTGACACGTTTTACAAACGAGCTCTTGAAATACACTTTTATTATTTCACGTGTTTTTTTTTATAAATAAATAAGCCCAAAATCCATATAAAAAAATCGAAATTACGCATATTTAAAACTATTATTTCATTAAGACAGATTCCACGCAGGTAACCAACACCAAAATATTGTCCTCCAATGAGCGAAAATAGCTATTACCTCAGTGTATACTTAATAGCTTGCCGATGACCGTAGCAGTCATTTGGAAACCTGCCATGGCAGGTTGGGTTGTTTTACCTCTGAGCGGCACTTTTTTGCACACAATGGGCTAAATGGCCAGGTCACATGGACCCCGAAGGCTCAGAGAAGGTTGGGGGAGGGGACCCACTGGAATAGCTGTTGGGAGACAGATGGTAGCCTCCCGTCAAGGCCATCCAGCGTGTTCTTTAACGTGCACAGGGTATGGCTCTCCCGCACACGGGGCCACGGCTTAACGTCCCATCCGACGGACGGCGGCATTTCCAAGCCCATCGGTGTCCCCTACTGACCGTGGGAGGGCGGGGAATTTTGAGGAGATAAATCTCAACGCTGACCCAGCTGGGACTCGAACCTGTGAACTACAGATTACGATCCAGACGCGCTACCGACTGATTCACCCCCGCCCCTGTCATGGCAGGAGCATTACAGCTCACCCGGTTCTGCACAATTGACTGGAGTAGTCTAGGCGAGCAATCGATGTCACACCTCAGAGGTAGCAATCCCTTCGGCAGTTTATAGGAAGCAGCAATCCCTCGGTAATTTAGAAGAAGCATCAATATATCGGTAATTCAGAAGAAGCATCAATATATCGATAATTTATAAGAGGTATCAATCCCTCGGAAGTTTATAAGGAAGCAGATTTGTCATTTCAATCCTCACAATCAGACTCTACACCACTGGAAAACTTTTGTGTTTATTAGGGCTTCTTAATAACATCTTTCCACACCTGAGCTTCACAACAAAAAAAACACCTCGACACTTTTTCCAAGAAAGACGTTACCATACTAGCGAAATGTTTCTAAACTCCTTATTATGTGCAAAAACTTTTTGACGTATTGTAGCAACTATTGCAATTTGATCTCACTACCTGACACTTTTCAGCGCCACTCACATCCCTGCTGGTGGATCGATTCTCCTGTTCCTCTTAGTCGGATTACGCTGCAGTCTCTGCTGCGCAGTCGGGGAAGTTGCATTTGCTGATTTAGGGTCAGGCAGTGATTCTAAAATATGTGTTACGCTTTAACGGAATATTGCCTTCTTGCGTTTGATTTATGCATGTTCACTCAAGAAAAGAGTATATGTTTTAAAAAAAAATGGCTGCAAACCTTCAAAAGAAATAAAAAAAATCTGTTTTCGACATATTTACAATCTACCCTTTTTATCTTTTCAAGATTCTATTAGAAACATATATTTCATTTATTACAAATATAACTTAAGCCATGACTTTAAAAACCACCCTGTACTAGATATTTTGTAAATCCAATTACATACAAAGCCAACTTTATTCTTATTTACATTAACATGAAGCGGATAAAAAACATATTTTAGATTTATTTACCAATTCCTTAAATTCACTTTTTGGGTCCACCATGCACTGATCGAACATGGGACTGTAGATGATTCTTCCAAGAGAACGATCGAGGGCAATACTGGCACATATATTTCTGTCTGTGAGAGTTGTGGATCTCCATGTGACGACGCAAAGTTCTGCCATCGTAGAAGTACTTGAGGCAAACAGGGCACATGGGCTTTCCGGCATCTTCTTTATCAAAAGACATCAAATCAGGCAAAAGAGCCACCGTCGTATGAAAGGTGTTGGACGCTGAATGAAGACACCTCAAATGATCTGCTAAGTAATCTGCAAATCGAAAAAAAATGTTATTCAGCTTCTCTGTTAGACGTACTCTTTTCGAATATTACTTTATAAGCAAACATAAAAAAAAGTACATTAATATTAAACAAAAACATAACTTTGATCAGTGTCGCTAAGTTTCGTTCATCTTCTTTCCTACAGTGCCTCCTACTAATCTTGAGGAATGAATTGAAGAGGTGCAGAACTTCAGGAACATTATGGGCACAATAACTTGTTTGTCAAACCTATAATTATTCGACTTTATCACGTGGGAAAAGAACTCGTAATCTCTTGGAAATGGAATGCTAGAATATTTAAGTCTTGTTAAACAGTCGTAATTGAACGCACGGCTTGCAAGTTTGCGTTTAAAAACAAGAAGCTATGTGAATGAAATTTACTTCTTCGGAAGTAAATTGTATTTTGATATGACCATAATTCCACATAATGGAACAGATGTGAGTGATAAGGTCAAAAAGTCACGTTTCCGTTAGACTTCGAAAATTGAAATTTTGACAGAAGAAATCGTTACAAGTATCGATCTTTTTTCGTGAACAAAAAATTTCAGAATTTTATCTTACAGTTACAGTTATTCCCTCCCCCCCTCTCCCCCAAAAAAGTTGACTCTTTATCAAATATTTTTAGTCCCGTTTCACGAGATAGACTCTCGGATTCTCTCACAAAAAATTCTCACACTAAACATTCGATTTGCATATTTAAAAAAAAAGTATAAACATTCGATTTGCATATTAAAAAAAAGTATAAACACTCGCAAATGCTTACTCATAGAGATGATAATATCAGTTTTTCGAAAGCTGATACCAGCTGATATTGAAATTCCATTTTTTTTTTCGCAAGAAACTGAACAACGAACAGTTTTGAATCTCAAGAATTGAACTGGAAAATTCGAAGAAACAAAATCGGCTATCGCAAATATCTAACTCTATATTGATACAATGACTGCTCTTGTTAATGAATTAAATCTTTGTCACTTTTTAACTTTATTACCCAACAGCTAATGGCAGGAAACACAGTTTCAACCTAATGTTTTCACTATATACTATATATTACAATATATAGCAGTATAGTTTTGCAATAACGCATATACTCAGAGAGTTTAAAATCAACTTGCTACAACCAATTTTTTTATTGAAAATAAATTTTTTTATTGAAATCTCATATGATACAGATTATTTGACAAAGATATATTACACCTGAGTAAACACGAAAAACTACAAACGTATACAATAATAATAATACCTATTTACAGAAAAGTACAATTCACATTTTTTTATGTAAATGAACACAAAGAATGCTAATATTATCACCATGATTTTCTATTCACTACCTCAGTATAAGAGTAAGAGACGCTATTGCACTCCAACAGAGCCGATTGCGTTGTTTTACCCCTGAGCTGCACTTTTTCGCACACAATGGGCTAAATAGCCAGGTCACAAGGATCCCGAAGACTCAGAGAAGGTTGAGGAAGGGGACTCATTGGACAGCTGTTAGGAGACAGATGGTAGTTTGCCGTCAAGGTCATCTGTGTTCTTTACCGTGCATAGGGTATGGCTCTTTCGCACACGGAGCCACGGCTTAACATCCCATCAGACGGAAGGCGAACTACCCCCCCCCACACACACACACACACCCTCACCCATCACCACCAGCATCCACCCATCCATCTTTACCCCTCACACAGAGAAACCTGGTAACCAGAATGGATGAGTAAAAAATAAATATTAAACCTATATAACATATATTTTCAGGAATTTTTTTAAATACCACCAAAACAGAGAGGCGTTTTGGCTAGATCCAGTTACATCCCCCTTCACTTCCTCTCTGCCCTTATTTCCTTTCTAGATATCCAACTCACAAGAGACAATCACTAGTTTAATAATTTCTTCCCAGAATAAACTCTGTTCAGGAATTCGGATTATTTCCGTAGGTTCGGTGCATAGACACAACCAATCAGGTGAAGAGAATACCGCCCCTTCCCTTTCCCAAAGAAGTAAGGAGTCAACAGCGCCCCGATCTCGTTCGAATTCTCATTTCATCCGTGTTGAGGTTTTCTTCATTTAATCACTGCTCGTTGGCTATTAAGGTGAGAAAGGAAACTTCAATGGACTTGGAAAAAAAACCGTCCGTCGAATGGGACTTAAGCCGTGGCCCCATGTGCAAGAGCGAGCCCTATGAATGTCAAAGAACACGCTGAATGGGTAATCTTCGTAATCTTGAAATCATAAAATGGGAAAATCTCTCATTAGTTGGCAGCATTTACGGCATATTATCAACGGTAAGACTTTGATGAAACTTAATATAAAAAAAGTCTAACTGAACTTGAGAAATAACAGTTTACGAGGCATTTATGTTTTTTGCATAAACATTAGGTATCAGTTCCTTATCAATAAACGTGTCATGTTCGATCGATTGAAACGGTATTGAATTTGATTTTCTGAATCGTTTTATCAGGAATGAGACGTAGAAGATGTTACGAAGAATAACAGCCGCTATCTACCAATCTTTTTCGAAAAAATGTTCTTCAGGTGTTCCCCATAAATCAATTGGTACTTGAGGTGTAATTCACTAAAGATTGAGGAATCCCATTTCACTAATGGTTGAGAAACTCCATTTCACTAAAAAATGAGAGACTCCATTTCACTAAAGATTGAGAAATTCCATTTCACTAAAGATTGAGAAATTCCATTTCACTAAAGATTGTGAAACTCCATTTCACTAAAGATTGTGAAACTCCATTTCACTAAAGATTGTGAAACTCCATTTCACTAAAGATTGTGAAACTCCATTTCACTAAAGATTGTGAAACTCCATTTCAAAGATTAAGAAACTCCATTTCACTAAGGACTGAAAAACTCCATTTCACTTCAGATTGAGAAACTCCATTTCAAAGATTAAGAAACTCCATTTCACTAAAGACTGAAAAAACTCCGTTTCACCAAAGATTGAGGAACTCCATTTCACTAAGGACTGAAAAACTCCATTTCACTTAAGATTGAGTAACTCTATTTCAAAGATTAAGAAACTCCATTTCACTAAAGATTGAGAAATATTAATTTAGTCACTGTGAAGACAAAAAATGTAGCTCAAAAGTAAAAACAACCCAACACGTAGATCGTTAAACAATATCGATGCAATAATCTCCAGGACAAAGCTATCGCCTTCATTATGGATGATGGGCTTCACGATGGGCTTGGAAAGGCCGCCGTCCGTCGGATGGGACGTTAAGCCGTGTCCCCGTGTGCGGGAGAGCCATACCCTGTGCACGTTAAAGAACACGCTGGATGGCCTTGACGGGAGGCTACCATCTGTCTCCCAACAGCTGTTCCAGTGGGTCCCCTCCCCCAACCTTCTCTGAGCCTTCGGGGTCCATGTGACTTGGCCATTTAGCCCATGGTGTGCAAAAAAGTGCCGCTCAGAGGTAAAACAACCCAATCCAACAGCTGTTCCAGTGGGTCCCCTTCCCCAACCTTCTTTGAGCCTTCGGGGTCCTTGTGACCTGGTCATTTAGACCATTGTAAGCAAAAAACCGCCTCTCAGAGATAAAACAAATCAGCCCAAGGTAAATAAAATACGATATTACATCCTTTATGAACGAGTCATAAAAGATCACATAGACAACCAAAAAATCCTACCTGGAAACAGCTGCACAAGAGTTCGTTAGGTAGTGCAAAGTCCTATCCAGCGAAATATATCATTCTAAAGCCACTGCATTCTAACAGATGCAAAAACTTTTAAATTAAATTAAAATAATAGAAACTAAGCCCAGAGCGTGACGAGTTAAATCGTTCAAAGGAAACAAAATGGGAATGGACGTGTTAACAGAACTAACAGAAAAGCGAAGGCGCGTGACTCGAATCATGTGATTCAGTCCGTCTGCACATTTAGTTTAAAACCACGCAGCAAGGAGCAAGATCAAAGTACGAGTGACTGCTCATCGGATGTCATCGATGTGACTGATGCAAGAGGAGCTTAGTCACGTCTGCCAAAATGAGTTCATTGGAAGAAAAAAATCGCTTCAGCAATGACTCACTCTTTATCTCATTTATATTTACACAGAAAAATATCTAATAAATTGAACTGCTTTGGCTGAAATACGCACTGAATTCCAAATAGTTACTGATTAGAAGAAGTGGAACATAATAATGCCGTGGTGGATTGGATTGTTTTACCTCTGAGCGGCACTATTTTGCACACCATGGGTAAATGGCCAGGTGACATGGACCCCGAAGGCTCAGAGAAGGTTGGGGGAGGGGACCCACTGGAACAGCTGTTGGGAGACAGATGGTAGCCTCCCGTCAAGGCCATCCAGCGTGTTCTTTAACGTGCACAGGGTATGTCTCTCCCGCACACGGGGCCACGGCTTAACGTCCCATCCGACGGACGGCAGCCTTTTCAAGCCCATCGGTGTCCCCTACTGACCGTGGGCAGGGCGAGGAATTTTTAGGAAATAAATCTCAACGCTGACCCAGCTGGGACTCGAACCTGGGAACTACAGATTACGAGCCTGGCACGCTACCGACTGAGCCACCCCCGCCCCACCACTTGGTGAAAATGTTTCAATGGAAATCGTCTGAAAATATCTGAAAAGGGGTGCAGAAAAAGTGATTTCGCATCTGGGTGCAACATACTTTGCTTGAGCCGGTCCTGAAGAAATCTAACTTCAAAATTCTATAACTTCTAAAATATGCATTTAATGGGAAAATGTAACTGAAGATAAATTAAAAATCATAATCAAATCTATTTAAATCTCTCTTTTTAACAATTTTCGTTCAATATTTAAAGAGTTATGGAAGCTGGAATATTTCATGACAAATAACGGTTCCACAGATTTTACCTCAGAAATTAAAACTTAATAAGCATTGTTTCAAACTATTTAATAAAATAAATGCTTATTTAAAAAGATTTCATAATCATTAATTTAATATTAGACAATTGTGAATGATTTTATGAAACGAGATAATTTATTGTTAAATATTCCAGCTACCATAGTAGCTCTTTAAATACCGAAGAAATATTGTTAAAATTCGAGATATAAATAGATTTGATTATGATCTTTTATATTTCTTTAGTTACATTTTTTCATTAAATGAATATTTCAGAAGTTATAGAGCTTTGAAGTTAGATTCTCATTCACATAATACGGAAATCTTCTAATATTTTGATAGGACTTGTATTAACAAGGAGAAAAGATTTTGGGTTGGGTTGTTTTACCTCTGAGCGGCACTATTTTGCACACCATGGGTAAATGGCCAGGTGACATGGCCCCCGAAGGCTCAGAGAAGGTTGGGGGAGGGGACCCACTGGAACAGCTGTTGGGAGACAGATGGTAGCCTCCCGTCAAGGCCATCCAGCGTGTTCTTTAACGTGCACAGAGTATGACTCTCCCGCACACGGGGCCACGGCTTAACGTCCCATCCGACGGACGGCGGCCTTTCCAAGCCCATCGGTGTCCCCTACTGACCGTGGGCAGGGCGGGGGGAATTTTTGCGGAGATAAGAAAAGATTTTGGAAGAGAAGGCTCATGATGAAAGACAGTTTTTCTCTCCGTTTAGTCAGGGCTGCCAGGCTTTCAAAGCTAGAAACAGGGTTGGGTTGTTTTACCTCTGAGCGGCACTTTTTTGCACCCAATGGGCTAAATGACCAGGTCACAAGGACCTCGAAGGCTCAGAGAAGGGTGGGGTTTAGGCTCTATTAGGAGATATATGGTAGCCTCCCGTCAAGGCCATACAGCGTATTCTTTAACGAGCACAGGGTATGGCTCTCTCGCTCACGGAACCGTGGCTTAACGTTTCATTATCTCCGCAAAATTCCCCGCCCTGCCCACGGTCAGTAGGGGATACCGATGGGCTTGGAAAGGCCGCCGTCCGTCGGATGGGACGTTAAGTCGTGGCCCCGAGTGTGGGAGAGCCATACCCTGTGCACGTTAAAGAACACGCTGGATGGCCTTGACGGGAGGGAGGCCACCATCTGTCTCCCAACAGATATTCCAGTGGGTCCCTTCCCCCAACCTTCTCTGAGCCTTCGGGGTCCATGTGACCTGGCCATGGTGTGCAAAATAGTGCCGCTCAGAGGTAAAACAACCCAACCCAACTTAACGTTTCATCCGACGGGCCGTGGCTTTCCAAGCCCATCGATGTCCCCTACTGACCCTGGACAGGAAGGGGAATTTTGCGAAGATAAATCTCAACGCTGACCCAGCTGGGACTCGAACTGGCGCGCTATCGACTGAGCCACCTCCGCCCCAAGAGATAAGGACATTTTAACCAATGTCCCAGATACAGAATGGTAAATGCTTGAGATTTAAAATAATGTCTTAAATGCAAAAAAAGTGAATCCGGGATTCTGAAGTATTCTGAATTTATAGCCCCGTGGCTAAGTGATTAGCGTACTCGACTATTAATCAAAGGGACCTGGGATCGAGCTTCAGATAAGGTACCTAAGGTTTCCTTTCTGTAAATGATGAGGACCCGCTTTCCTCATAGACCTAATCTATCGAGTAAAAACGGAAAGGCTTCTGTCAGATAAATCTCTGTGGCAAGTAGCTACTTGATGGAGTATTTATTATTTTTATTTAGGATATAAACTTACTAAATATTTCGAAAATTGTAAAAAACAAATACTTCTAAATGTTATTATTCATGAACAATTAAATCAGTGCACGGATTTTGAGAAATTTTGAGAAATCTGAAAAAAAATTCTTAAATTCTTGAGTTTCTCAAATTTTACGAAAATGAAAAAATGCTGCTTCGTCGGGTACTTTCAACACTTAAAAATACACCAATGTGTGCAGAATGAGTAAAAATGCGAGAACTCAAAATGGCAAAAGCGTGGACTTAGGTTGTTTCAGCAAAAACCGATTAAAGCCATCCCTGACAAACTTTAGTCTGCTGACACCCTGAAATTTCGATTGGTAAAAAACTGATTTGTGTCAAGAGACAATTGATTATAGATCCCACATGAATTGGATTACGCGATAATAAACGGACGTGAAAAATCTCGCTTTAAAATAGATAAACTTATCCCATCGGCTCAGTGCCTCGGACTCAGCATGACGTCACGAATTTTCACAATCCCATTTCCGGAGCAAACAGATTTCGCAACGCTCCTTATCTCAGACAAGTCACAGATTGCGTCACAATTTCGGACAACAATTCTAGCAACCATTTTAGGAATATGTTCTAGCAAAACATGTGAGCTTGGGGCGGGGGTGGCTCAGTCGGTAGCGCGCCAGGCTCGTAATCTGTAGTTCCCAGGTTCGAGACCCAGCTGGGTCAGCGTTGAGATTTATCTCCTCAAAATTCCCCGCCCTGCCCACGGTCAGTAGGGGACACCGATGGGCTTGGAAAGGCCGCCGTCCGTCGGATGGGACGTTAAGCCGTGGCCCCGTGTGTGGGAGAGCCATACCCTGTGCACGTTAAAGAACACGCTGGATGGCCTTGACGGGAGGCTACCATCTGTCTCCCAACAGCTGTACCAGTGGGTCCCCTCTCCCAACCTTCTCCGAGCCTTCGGGGTCCATGTGACCTGGCCATTTAGCCCATGGTGTGCAAAAAAGTGCCGCTCAGAGGTAAAACAACCCAACCCACATGTGAGCTTACTCTTCTTCATTTTCTCCTTCGTTTCGGTCAAAACCATCGAAAGAAGGAGCTAAGACCGAACTTATCGCCAGCTGAAGGCTTCCAAGCCCATCGGTGTTCCCGATTGATCGTGGGCATGGCGAGGAATTTTGCGGAGATAAATTTCGAAGGTGACTTAGCTGGGACTCGAACCTGGGAACTGCAAATTACGAACCTGGCGTGCTACCGACTGAGCCACCCCCAATGCAGGTACATTGTGACAAATCTGACGCACTGCTATGCGTTCGGAGATCAGAAAACAATTCTAGATGCTTTGAGCGGTTGTGGAACTTTCCAACAGTTCCACGTAGAACTTGATTTTGTCTGTCTCTATATTTTCTATTGAATTTATCTATCGTCAGACGATAGACGATCCAGAATTTGCTAATATGTAACATCAATCAACTTTATCTTCAACTCTTACATTCCAGTTCATTTACTTCTATTTCTCGCTAATAAAATAATATTTTCACTACCAGAGTATTGTTAACAACATTTAAGTTTCCATCAACAAATTCAGCAAAACGTCCCTTCCTGCCCTTGGTCAGTTGGGGACACCGATGGGCTTGGAAAATCCGCCGTCCGTCGAATATGACGTTAAGCCGTGGTCTTTGTGTAGGAGACCCATAATCTGTGCACGTTAAAGAACACGCCAGATGGTCTTGATGGGAAGTTAGTATCTATCTCACAATAGCTATCCATTGGGTAATCTTCTTCAACCTTCTTCGACTCTTCAGGGTCCTTGTGACCTGGCCATTCCACAATCCACGAATGGCTTGGAAAATCTACCGATGGGCTTGGAAAATCCGCCGTCCGTCGAATATGACGTTAAGCCGTGGTCTTTGTGTAGGAGACCCATAATCTGTGCACGTTAAAGAACACGCCAGATGGTCTTGATGGGAAGTTAGTATCTATCTCACAATAGCTATCCATTGGGTAATCTTCTTCAACCTTCTTCGACTCTTCAGGGTCCTTGTGACCTGGCCATTTAGCCCCATTGCGTGCAAAAAAGTGCCGCTCAGAAGTAAAACAACCCAACCTAGTTCCATCAACAAAACAATTTAAAATATATTGTAAGAAAACGTTTTTTACGTACAATTACACCAGAAACAATATACCAACCCAGATTTATACAGTGGCTGTTAGTCATCACAGTAGAATACGTAATTAATTCACAATCGTAATATATTATAGTGCTACCATGATTTGACAATACTTGAATCAGAAAAGTTTTCACATTGATTAACAAAACAAACCTATAGCCTTCGACGAATCCTTTTTCCTCTATTGGTTTATACTGCATAAGGCGAAGCAACTGTGGTCGGTTGATAAATAAATGATGCTTTTTGTCGTGTATTTCAAGGGTTTAGGTATCGAGAACATCGCACTGCCGAGGATTCTATGGAATGGCTACTTCATTAGTTCAGTCACTTCTGCCCGAAAGAATCCACAGTGGTATGACATATACATTGGAAAAAATAATTTTAAATACAATCATACAGGTCGTTTTAGTTTTATAATTAGTTGAGTCACATCTAGTCAAATTAAGAAACATTATTGATTCAGCATTCGAATTATACTCGATTCCAAAATACAAATCGAGCTTACAGTCTCAACAAAAACACGACTCGTGTTCTAATCGTGCACAACAAATGATTTACAAAGTCCAGAAAATGGAGCACAGATCATCTGCGGAATGAATCGGCGGAAGTGAGCGACGACACGGCTCCTCACTTGCATCCTCTCATGTGGATTTTCCGGATGTGCAAGGCCATGTTGTCCCTCCAGGAAAATCGCTTCCCACAGAAATCACAGCAGTAGTTCTTCCTCTGACAGAAATGGATCTGCATGTGCCTCGGCAGGTTCTTGGCGTGTGTGAAGGATTTGTGGCAGATGGAACACTGGATCTTCCTTCTCATCCCTCTTGTCTCCGGTGATGATTGTCTGCCTGGCAAACCACTCCCACAGATCAGATGGGAAGGAACTTGTTCGTCCAGATCATCTGCAACGGCAAAAAAAAGAATTCCTTTAACCAGTAAAGCATTGCTTGAATCATTAACATCATTCCTTTTAATAAAGGTTATGATTATTACCGTTTATTATTTCGCTACACGAAATAATAGTTAAAATCACTCCAAAGTGTTGTAATTTACCTAAACCGATTCTTTACGTTTGTTCACCCCTAAATATTTGTCACAAGTTGGTGTTAAAATCTATATATTTGATGATCTAAAAGAGGCATAGTCAGTTTATATTATAATTACAGAGATTACAGAGAGATTAAACAGCAATGATCCTATTCTGGGGGTTTTCACAAGATAAAGAGTAATAAATATTAGCTGTATAGAAATGAAAGTCCGAATGAGAAAGTCGATAGACAGTTCTCTGTAAAGAAAATGTTTCTCTAATTATTCTGATGACTTCTCCATTTTGTCGATGCAAATAGCAATGGAATTAGTAATGCTGCTACTATCCCTTGTCTTTACGGTTGAAAGAGAAGCGATCACAAAGATCGCTAATTTTTCAAATAATATGGATTCTTTTTCCCATAAATTAGCGAATTCTGGTTCTGTTATTCTTCCAATTGTTCTAATTAGGTGATGAAAACTTTGGATCGGTAACTGATCATCCTGATTTAAAATCCTAACTATACTATGATTTATCTGTGTTCTCGAACTACTGATACACACCGATTCATTCTGACTAAATGCCAATATGCATATTGGGCAATGAGTTTAAGTGCATGTGATTTCGAATCCAAAAGTGTCCAATGTGTATTTTAATTTACTTTCAAGAAGTGGACAATTTCTCAGTCTGTCGTTCTCGATCATTTTTTTATGTGGAACTCTTGTCAATAGAACATTTTTTTTATGAGCATGAAAGCTTCCAGAAGAAGACCTAGCCCATTCCAAGATTTTTTCCCGATGTTCAAGATTTCCCACCAACCCTCACCTAGCCCGTACTCAAGATCTCTCTGCGGCAATCTGAATACATTAATTTAAGAATGTTAATTTCTAAGCCGTGGGTCAGCTACATTTTCGATAACTACCTCAAACAGGATTGTATGACACTTTACTAGAAAACGGTGTCTTCAACTCACTAAATTAGAACAGTCGGCTAGGGGAATTCTATGTCTACCATTTCGGTATCAAATTAACATACTACTTAATTTTATTCGGTAGTCTGCTCTATAGTTAAGTTTTTATGATTTAATGCTTCTGATGAGAAAATCATATTTTCTTTGCGTACCTGAAAACACTAATCATTAAAAATCTCAATTCATACCTTGTGAACCAAATTTTTTTTATTTATACCTTAAAGCAGTGATCCTCAACCTTTTATGCTTCCACATACCCCCTGGAAATGTGTATGTAACTGGCGTACCCCTTATATAGATACATAAAACTAAGTTATAGTATAATAATGCCAACTTAGCGACTTTGTTACTAGATCTAGCGATCTTTGAGCTGTCACGGCGTACCCCAAAAAATTTTACAACCTACCTCACGTTGAGAACCCCTGCCTTAAAGCAACGCATCCAAACAAAAAAAAATAAAAAAAAATCGGCACTATAACAAATCATAAAGATTCGTTCCAGAAACATGATGTGTATTTCTTTATGTACTTTTTTTCCTTTATAACTAACAATCATTAAAAAATGAAACAGCCGTAAAAAAAAATATCAATTCAATGACAAAAGTAAACACTTTTCTAAATAACAGATCTTTATTAACGACACTTTTTCACAATTTAATGTAACTAACACTCTTCGAATGATTTTTTCGAATATGAATGAGCAAATCATTTCTCCAAGAGAAACGCCTGCCGCAGGAATCACAACTGTAATTTTTTCTTTGGAAATAATGGATCTCCATGTGCCTGGGCAGATTCTTGGCATGGCGGAAGGATTTGTTGCAGACTGTGCACCGAACTCTTTTCCTTTCCTCTGATCCTTGAGAACACTGATTCGCTGTTTCCGAATGGAAGAGGGCAACAAGATTCGTCTGTTCATCGGCGAAAATGTCTGCAATTCGAAAAATACACACGTTTCAATGTTTAAAAGATTATATTGCTTCCTCTATCCATTTATCTTACCTACAGAGTAACATGTTAATGACTAGCGGGTTCATGAAGAAGTGGCAGAATGCAGAAATTTATGGAAACATTGCCAAGAACATCTAAAAAACATATGTCGTTTCATTAGCACTGAATGATGATGTATTCCTTACAAAATATGTTCAATTTATCTCTATTTACTGTAATAAGTTATTTTTTAATAATCTACACTTAAATCACTTTCTTAAGAGATCTTTTACTTAACTGTTGAACATTCATTTTACGCTTTGGCGATCAAACTTAAAATCTAGCAGAGTTTCTGTTCCTTTGTCAAATATTTATCTCCTGTGATTTAGAGATTACGTTTAGAATCAAACGCAAAATATTTTCGCAACGTTTACTATAATGCGCTTTTTGCGTTTAAACTTTGTCATACAGTTGAAGCAAACAAGAATGTAGTTCAAGAATTCGCTTCGAATTAATCGTGTTAAAAAGGATTAGTTTTGAACGACGGCAAAAGTGATACATCTCCCCTTATTATATCTCCGATTATTATATCTCAGATTAATCTCCGATTTTCATATACTACATATAAACACTTTCGTAAAATTTACCATAATACTAACCTCGAAACACAGAGGATGCAGTTTTCATTTTCTGTCAACGAAGGAAAAATTACTGAACTTCACAGAAAAATTTCATTGGCAAAATACTTGTCCTTGTTTACCTGATCTCACTATGTGTAGAAAAATGTCGCTCAGTGATAATACGTACCAAAAAAATATAATATTAAGAGAATAGTCTCCCTCCTCAAAGTAATGCCCTCATTTTTTATTCCACTCCTCCTACTATTTTTTATTTCCTGCAGATAAAACTGTCACCAGCTTTTGTTTTTAGATAAGCATTCAGAATTCTATTTTAGTTGATGCTTTATTTGGGATCCTAATTTTAACCCTTGTTTAATCTACTTTCTCCACTATATATACACACACACACACACTCACGCATCTAAACAAGCGGCCCAGTTGGTAGCGCGCCAGGCTCGTAATCTTCAGTTACCAGGTTCAAGTCCCGTCTGGATCAGCGTTGATATTTATCTCCACAAAACTTCCCTTGGTCAGTAGGGAACACGGAGAAGCCGCCGTCCGTCGGATGGGAAGCCGCGGCATTGTGTACGGTAGAGTCATAACCCTGTGAACGTCTTACATTGTTGTAGTATTAGTCATTCCTACACATGAGGGCTATCAGATGGAAGAACCTAAAATAAACAGCTCTAGAGATGGTCAAGTGAATAGTTTGAGATTTTTTTTTAGTTCATTTTACCTCCATACTACTAGTACTTTTAAGAAAATGTTCAATTTAGTATTACTAGTAATTTGTTGTATATGCAGTTCCAGATTATATTTCTAAATCGGTTATGCAGCGGCATAGCGTGAGTAGCAATTACGTACAATGGAGAATCCAGGCATGTGGCACCTGGGCACGTTGTTAAATTAGCAGCATTGATTCCGTTCATTTACAATGTGCAACTACTTGTTACGACTCGGATGTTTTTATAATATGCCCCTGTCTTGTCAAATTTTTGGTTATTGGCCCTTCTTGTCAATTTTTTTGTTATGGACCCTTCTTGTCAAATTTTTTGTTATGGACTCTTCTTGTCAAAAATTTCCTGGCCACTGACTAGGTTGGTTGTTGTGTTGGGTTGTTTTAACTCTGAGCGGCACTTTTTTGCACACCATGGGCTAAATAGCCAGGTCACATGAACCCCGAAGGCTCAGAGAAGATTGGGGGAGGGGACCCACTGGAACAGCTGTTGGGAGACAGATGGTAGCCTCCCGTCAAGGCCATCTAGCGTATTCTTTAACGTGCACAGGGTATGTCTCTCCCGCACATGGGGCCACGGCTTAACGTCCCATCCGACGGACGGCGGCCTTTCCAAGCCAGTAGGGGACACCGATGGGCTTGGAAAGGCCGCCGTCCGTCGGATGGGACGTTAAGCCGTGGCCCCGTGTATGGGAGAGCCATACCCTGTGCACGTTAAAGAACACGCTGGATGGCCTTGACGGGAGGCTACCATCTGTCTCCCAACAGCTGTTCCAGTGGGTCCCCCTCCCCCAACCTTCTCTGAGCCTTCGGGGTCCATGTGACCTGGCTATTTAGCCCATGGTGTGCAAAAAAAGTGCCGCTCAGAGGTAAAACAACCCAACAACCCAAATTGACCAATGATCTATGAGAGCTGTCGAAGCGTCTCATAGTCTCCTCAGGTTCGACTCACGCTATGGCAATGGAATAATATAAATAAGAAGGTTGCGATCATATCAAAAACGCTGAGGCACATCCAAAACATTTATCAGATGAAAGGAAAAGGGAACATTTATATTAGCAAAATGTACTGGACAATCAATGGTGCAATAACCAAGTACATGCCAAAGCATTAATACGATTTTCTGACATTTCAGGTTCTTTCTATGTATAAAGTGGAGCATTTAATTTTAACGCATGTGGAAGATGCTGCAAAAAAAGTATCCACAGGAATCGGAATTAGTGAAGAAGTAATTTTTAAGAAGATAAAATCAGCAGGAAATATAATTAAATTGACATTATTACATATAATTATCACTAAAGGAGTATTAAGAAATTTTAGAGATCCTAGGAAGATTAGGAGCATCAAAAGCTGTAAACATCATTCATTTTAACGTTTTTCAGTAAGATACCAATGAAAACTTACCGTTTACCAAAAGGCTTAAAGAATATATCAGAAAAGTCTCTTAATGATCCATAAAGACCGAACACTGCTGCAAATAATCTCTTCTGGTAAAAGAGTTAAAGCATTAGGCCTTTATAGCATCTGCTGTACGGCTACTATTAGATGCACCATCTATACACAGTACAAATGATACAAAACCTATTGCATTTTTAAAGGGTTGGGTTGTTTTACCTCTGAGCGGCACTTTTTTTGCACACCATGGGCTAAATGGCCAGGTCACATGGACCCCGAAGGCTCAGAGAAGGTTGGGGGAGGGGATCCACTGGAACAGCTGTTGGGAGACAGATGGCAGCCTCCCGTCAAGGTCATCCAGCGTGTTCTTTAACGTGCACAGGGTATGTCTCTCCCGCACACGGGGCCACGGTTTAACGTCCCATCCGACGGACGGCGGCCTTTCCAAGCCCATCGGTGTCCCCTACTGACCGTGAGCAGGACGGGGAATTTTGCGGAGATAAATCTCAACGCTGACCCAGCTGGGACTCGAACCTGGGAACTACAGATTACGAGCCTGGCGCGCTACTGACTGAGTCACCCCCGCCCCTAACGGAAGACTACCTTCTGTCTCCTAACAGCTGTCCAATGGGTTCCCTTTCCGCAATCCTCTCTGAGCCCTTGGGATCCTTGTGAGCTGACCATTTAACCCACTGTGTGCAAAAAGGTGCCACTCAGAAGTAAACCCAGCTCAACCCAAGCCTTTTAACCCATCGTGTGCAAAGTGTCATTCAGAGGTAAAATTACCCAACCCCTCAACACGGAGGTAAATCTTTGGAGAATTTCAAGGAACACAACAATTTAAATAATAATTTTCTTACATATTAACGTCAGCCATGTACAAAGTTCATTTCGGATCTCACTATAATATCTGCAAAATTGACTTTCAGATATTCTTAAATTTTGTCAGATGCTTAGAAAGTTGACGAGCAACTTAAAAATTACCAATTTTTAATTAACAGAGATATTGCAGATTACAAACTGCAATATTTTATACAAAATATTAAAAATATAATATATAATAATAAATAAATACCCCCTCAAGCAGCTGCTTGCCACAGAGATCTGACAAGTGCCTGTCGGTTTATATGCGATGGAGCAGGTCTGTGAGGAAGGCGAGACCTCAGCAGAAAGACAACAAACATCCTTTTCTTACTCGTGGTTCGAACCCAGATCCCTTTGATCTGTAGCCAAGAGCACTAACCACTCGACTGCAACTTAAACCAAAAACAAATTAAGTCTAACATAAAACGTAAATTAAAAGATTTGTTGCTGTTAAAACAAAGACCCAGTGCAGGGATCATCATCATCATCATCCTCAAGCAGCCATGGGCTACGGAGGTCCAACCAGACCGTGCACTTTAGTTCTCCAAGCAAGTCTATCCTGAGCTACATCTACTGCATCTGGCCACTGCACACCAATTCTAACAAGGTCCTGTTTGACATTGTCTGCCCACCGCATCCTTGGTATCCCCTTCTTTCTGAGGCCTTTAGGCACACTGTTCATAACCCTATTCGCCAATCTATAATTATTCATACGGGCAACATGGCCAAACCAACGGAGTCTCTCTCTGCACAATATGCTGCTTAAAGGAGGTTGCAGACTCCTTTGCCTAACCTCATCATTAGTTACAAAGTTGAACCACCTAATGCCCAAGATACAGCGTAAGCATCTGGAATCAAAAGCATCTAGTTTCCTGTTATCTTGTTAACAAAATGTCCAAGTTTCACTACCATATCTAACCCTAGAAAGAACCAAACTATTATACAGTTTTATTTTAGTCTTTAGATGTATACGCCTATTGCTCCACACTCTCCATAGATTCTTAAAAGTCCCGGCAGCAATACCTATTCATCTATTAATCTCATGCCGCACATCACCAGTATCAGTTACGTAGCTCCCAAGGTAATTAAACTGTGACACCTGCTCAAGACTGCAACCATTCAGATTAACTGAATCACAACCTGCCTGACCAATTTTCATCACTTTAGTTTTCTCTCTGTTTATAACCAAACCTACTCTACTACCAGTATCATCAACGGCTCGAATGAAAGAGTTCATCTCATCAACATCATTTGCCAAAAGGGCTAAATCATCAGCATAATCTAAATCAGAAATTTTCGTATCTCCAGCCCATTTAAGGCCAAAATCTTTCCCTTGAAGTGAATTTCGCATAACATAATCAATAACCAAGCTAAAGAGAAAAGGAGACAAAATGCACCCTTGTCGAACACCAGAAGTAATGCTAAACCAATTGCTACAAGCCTTACCAACTCTCACACACGACTCAGTGTTATTATAGAGAGCTTTCATAATGTTAACTAACTTGTCTGGTATACCATATGATCTCACAATCAACCACAAATTATGACGATCAACAGAGTCGAAAGCCTTTTTGAAATCAACAAAGCTAGCAACCAAAGGTTTCTGAAACTCTAAACATTTCTCAAGAATCTGCCTAAGTGAAAATATCAGATCCACACATCCCCTACCACTTCTGAATCCACATTGCTCATCACGCAATTGCCTGTCTACCAGATTCTTAATTCTATTAAGCACAATCATGGAAAGAACTTTACCTGGAACGGAGAGTAGGCTGATACCCCTATAGTTATCACAAGAACTGCGATCACCTTTTTTGAAAATAGGGATAACAATAGCTCTGGTAAAATCCTTAGGAACCATGCCTTTATCATAAAATATATTCAGAATTTCAGTCATCCAAGTGGTAACCGAAACATTCCCAGCTCTCCTTCCAGGGATCAGAAGTCCAAAATTATTAACGATATTTTGAACTGAAGAATATTCTTATAAACAGAATAATTAAAGAACCCGAACAACAGAATGACAAAAAATTGTGATAATGTAATATTTTTAACTTTTCGAGAATGATTCGGTTTATTAGTTCCAAATGAAACTTATTTTCTATGGTCCATTTATTTGGACAAATGAATTCACAGCTATCATTGATTTACTATGTATTTAATCAATATTAAATTGTTTTTTGGTTGGGTTGTTTTACCTCTGAGCGGCACTTATTGGCACACCATGGGCTAAATGGCCAGGTCACAAGGACCCCGAAGGCTCAGAGAAGTTTGGAGGAGGGGACCCACTGGAACAGTTGTTGGGAGACAGATGGTAGCCTCCCGTCAAGGCTATACAGAGTGTTCTTTAACGTGCACAAAGTATGGCTCTCCTGCACACGGGATAACTGCTTAACGTGCCATGCGACGGACGGCGGCCTATTCCAAGCCCATCGGTGTCCCTTACTGACCGTGAGCAGGGCGGGGAATTTTGCGGACATACATCTCAACGCTGACCCAGCTGGGACTCGAACCTGGGAACTGCAAATTACGAGCCTGGCGCGCTACCGACTGAACCACCCCATTAAACTGTTTAGGTAAGAAGAGGATGACTATTTAAGTAGCAGGATGAAGATGAATGTAGAGAAAAAAATTGTCTTGAGCCGCGTGGGATCTGAACCCACGATCAGGTTTTTTTGTCTTTCAGGCACAGATGGCAGAGTTGCTTTTTTAAATATCGCCTAAGATCTAAACGCTATGTCGTCACTTCATCCAGTTGAGTTTTGTTGTTTTACCTCTGAGCGGCACTTTTTTGCACACAATGGGCTAAATGGCCAGGTCACATGGACCCCGAAGGCTCAGAGTAGGTTGGGGGAAGGGACCCACTGGAACAGCTGTTGGGAGACAGATGGCAGCCTCCCGTCAAGGCCATCCAGTGTGTTCTTTAACGTGCACAGGGTATGGCTCTCCCACACACGGGGCCGCGGCTTAACGTCCCTTCCGACGGATGGCGGTCTTTCCAAGCGCATCGGTGTCCCCTACTGACCGTGGGCAGGGCGGGGAATTTTGCGGAGATAAATCTCAACGCTGACCCAGCTGGGATTCGAACCTGGGAACTACAGATTACGAGCCTGACGCGCTACCGACTGAGCCACCCCCGCCCCCATCATCCAGTAGATAAATACAATTGACACATGCTGTGTGATCAGTTTCATTTTATCTTGAAAGTTTCGTTAGCCATGTATATACGGCTAACGAATATATGGTGCTCCCTTTGTGATATATGGTCCCTCTATATGGTGCTCCCTTTGTGATAAGTAAATGATGAACACGTTTCATTAGAAAAGAAATTTGCTAGCCAAATTTGCCAATACACCCAACAGGGAGATCATCGAGAAAGAGCAACAATTACCAAACTCAAATCGAAAACTAAACTTAATACTTACCACAGTTGTAACTAAAATGTTTCACACTTTTCCGACCAGATTTTACGTTAAGAGAACTGAAGACTTCAATTTACAAACGATGACCAAGACTTCTCTACGATTAGGTGAAATCACATTTAAGGGAACTGAAATCCTTCCATAAGAAGCATTATTAAAACTTCTGAAAGTTTTTAAAATAATATTTGGATTTCTAAGCAGAAAGAAAATTTTAAGCAGATTCTAAGCAATAAATAAAAAAAAGATTTTATTGTATAAATGTCCAAATTAAGTTTTAATGGTAGAAAAATGCATGTAAATTAGCAAATAAATAATATTTTCACCCATCTTGCTCGAAGCACACACGTTAAATAACCCCTAAAATAGTCAATTGTTGAAAGTGGTGCCCGCGACTCCTCATATTCGGCTGTGATAGTGGCTTCGTAAATTGAGAATTTGTGCTATAAGCGCTAGCAGGTAAAATATGTTGCAGCGGGCTTAAAAAATTTGCGCAGTCCAACACACACAAACTTTTAGTGACAGAAATAAACTGCAAGAAAGTCATCAAAATCATGTTCCATTTTAATATCTTACCTGTTGAATTAATTTCAATTAGCATGTCTTTTATGTGGGTTAGAAAGCTCTAAAGTAAGAGGGGCTGGGTGGCTCAGTCGGTAGCGCGCCAGGCTCGTAATCTGTAGTTCCCAGGTTCGAGTCCCAGCTGATTCAGCGTTGAGATTTATCTCCGCAAAATTCCCCGACCTGCCCACGGTCAGTAGGGGACACCGGTGAGCTTGGAAAGGCCGCCGTCCGTCGGATGGGACATTAAGCCGTGACCCCATGTGCGGGAGAGCCATACCCTGTGCACGTTAAAGGACACGCTTGACGGGAGGCTACCATCTGTCTCCCAACAGCTGTTCCAGTGGGTCCACTCCCCCAACCTTCTCTGAGCCTTCGGGGTCCATGTGACCTGGCCATTTAGCCCATGGTGTGCAAAAAAGTGCCGCTCAGAGGTAAAACAACAAAAACAACTCTAAAGTAAGAAAGCCCTGCCCCTCTGCTCTTTGCAAAGAGATCCTTGACAACTCTTCTATGTTGCAAAGCTTTATTTTGTGAGAATTTAGAAATTATCTCTCACGCTGTTTTAAAGACACTGCCTGAAGCATTCTAATGGATACCGGACATTGCAAGTGGTTCTCCTCTGAGTGGGGTTTTACTCGCACCATGAACAAACACGGATTTGAAATGCTCAGAGCTGTTGGGAGACTGAAGCCTCCCTTTAAGGCATCTAGAGTGCTCTTTAACGGGCAGAGGGTACGTCCCATCCGACGAAATGCGGCCTTTTCAAGCTCATCGGTGTCTCCATTCATAGCGACTGCAGAATGGGAGGGAGCGAAAATGATCTCAACGCAGGCACAACAGGAACTCCAATCTGAGAATATCAGGTTATGATCCTAATGCGCTGCCGACTGAGCCAACTTTTGCCGCTGAACCGATCAGTATCCAAAGAATGATTGAATGAAGATGATTTATCTACGAAAGAATTAAAAAAGATTCAGGGCTCTTCGGTTCCTCTTGTGCTGAATAATCTTCATAGAAACATCAAATAGCTTGAAAGAACACTCAAAAGTTATGCGTTCTCTTAGCTACAACCATAAAAGATTGGTTGAAAAGGGTTGGGTTGTTTTACCTCTGAGCGGCACTTTTTTGCACACCATGGGCTAAATGGCCAGGTCACATGGACCCCGAAGGCTCAGAGAAGGTTGGGGGAGGGGACCCACTGGAACAGCTGTTGGGAGACAGATGGTAGCCTCCCGTCAAGGCCATCCAGCGTGTTCTTTAACGTGCACAGGGTATAGCTCTCCCGCACACGGGGCCACGGCTTAACGTCCCATCCGACGGACGGCGGCCTTTCCAAGCCCATCGGTGTTCCCTACTGACCGTGGGCAGGGCGGGGAATTTTGCGGAGATAAATCTCAACGCTGACCCAGCTGGGACTCGAACCTGGGAACTACAGATTACGAGCCTGGCGCGCTACCGACTGAGCCACCCCCGCCCCATTGGTTGAAAAGGAAACACACCGAATTCTCTTTCAGCTTCTCAAATCGGACTAAAGTGACTAAAGAAGGAAAAGTCTCGATAACCAGATTAGAACCAAGTATATACTACTGGACCCAAAAACACGGTATACAGATTCAACAAGGTGACTTTAAATAAATGTTCCCTCTGCAATTGCGTGAAATGATCAATGGTTTTATTTTAAATTGCAACAGATACAAAAAAATATCAAATATTAAATTATACGTAATATAACTGATATTGCTGAATTCTCAATTACAAATATTAGTCACAGCGATTATCAGAAGGAAATCAATTTTATTGAAGTCTTTGTTTTTTAAGAGAAAATGAATAAGAGAATATAATTTTAAGGTGTGACCATGAAAACGACTTAAATGAAAAGATTATGATTTTAAGATTAACTGCAGCGCGAAATTCAGTCTTAGTTATACTGGTAGAACAAATGGCGCATAACCATAAGACCAAGCGTTTGAATCTCGAAGACAGATGGTTCAATATTTCACACTTGGCTATTTTTTTTAATCTAAGACTATAAAAACATACTTAAGTCGAAACGGTAATAAAAATATTTTTAACCCGAACAAGAATCGAATCGTAAAAACTCTAAAGTAGAATCCGATCTGAAACAAAAACTGAAATAACTTTTTTTTTTCAATTCACTAAATTTTTACTACGGATAGATTAATCTTTTCGTATTGTTTTTTTTGCAAACTTCATGTGAACACCCTGATAATAAGTAAAATAGCGAGAACAGAGTAACGTTTGATTTCTGCGATGAAACTGTAATATTTATTTCGAGACGTTTGGAATTCGACATCTTTTTTTTTGGCAGGATCATATAGCATGGAAGTTAACGCAATCATATACTTTGCCGATTACTTTACTATCATCCGACACTTATTAGGACATTTCAGTGTGAATGGAAAGCCATGTTCAAGGCTCTCTAACTTTGAAAATAAGCTTTTTACGGAAAAATGTCACTGAAGTTAAATTGAAGATCTTATTCAAGTCCTCACTACATGACGATTTTTGGCAATATATGTTTCAGGTTTGCAGAGTTATTAAAGATTGAACATCTAAAAACAAACGCTGCTATGTCCGTTCTTAATGTTTTGCCTCAAAAAGAGTGAAAATTAAAAGAATTATCACACAGCTATTGATTATACATATATATTGGCTATATTTTTCACATTCTCTAAATTCCTTTTTCATTCACTTGTTTTCTTTTTTCATGTTACAAACTTTTTTTTATCCATTTTTGAATTTTGACTCTCATTTTATCTAATTACAAAATGATAATAACATTGTAAAAACAACAAGACTAAAATAAATTTATTAAAGTATTCCCATTTGCATTTATTCTAACAAACGATTCGTTATAAAATTATTTGTATTTTAATTACTTTTATAGATTAATGCTTATAACTAGTAGAGCTTCCATTATTCCATAACTCTACCTGTTAAATGAATATGTTGAAAATCTAGATTTAGAGTTTTGAGTAACATAAATTTTTCTTCAGTTGGGTTGTTTGGGTTGTTTTACCTCTGAGCGGCACTTTTTTGCACACCATGGGCTAAATGGCCAGGTCACAGGGACCCCGAAGGCTCAGAGAAGGTTGGGGAAGAGGACCCACTGGAACAGCTGTTGGGAGACAGATGGTAGTCTCCCGTCAAGGCCATCCAGCGTGTTCTTTAACTTGCACAGGGTATGTCTCTCCCGCACACGGGGCCATGGCTTAACGTCCCATCCGACGGACGACGGCCTTTCCAAGCCCATCGGTGTCCCTTACTGACCGTGGGCAGGGCGGGGAATTTTTGCTGAGATAAATCTCAACGCTGACCCAGCTGGGACTCGAACCTGGGAACTACAGATTACGAACCTGGCGCGCTACCGACTGAGCACCCCCGCCCCTTTTTCTTCAGTGACATTTTTTCATCGAAAGCTTATTTTCATATACAGAGGACTTTGAATATAGTTTTCTAATCACATAAATAGAAGTGTCCAATACCAGTTGGAGGACAGTATACTTTCTCCAACAACTATTTTTACACCGATCCCTTGAAATCGCGTCGCTTGTTTGCTGCCGTTTCAAGCACTTAGGAAAAAATCTTGATGAAATAGTTATAGAAAAAATCCCTGAAAAAAAGTTCCTGAAAATTTTGGCACTAAGAAAAGTCCTACTTCAGAAGCTGGAATAACAGTCGGGTCAGGACAGCATCTTGGTAACACTTGATGACTATTCCCCTCAGTGCTTATTCCTTATGTGAAAATGCAAGTCGGTTTTCCACGAAAATCTCTTCCCACAGACATGGCAACTGTAGTTTTTCCGTTGGAAGAAGTGAATTTCCAGGTGCCTTCGTAAACTGCCAACAGTTGCGAAACTCTTGGAACAGATGTTGCAGAGCGTGCTGGTGCCATCGACCACGGGGAGAGCAGGACCTGGCGCTGTGTCGGAGAGGCTGGCACAAGAGTTTTCGCATGTGAGCAAAGAGACCAAACCATCGACAGAGTCATCTGCAATGCGGAAAAAGGTCCACTTAAGTTTGCACTGGCAGTACTGACACAAAACAAAAAAACTACAACAAATTAAAAGAAATCAGAGCAGTTTATTTTCATCTTGTACATTTTTGCATCTTATTACACCTTTTGCAACATGAATGCATTTATCAGTTAGTTAGAAAAAATGAAGAACAACGGAAAAAACAACTGACGTTGAGCGAGCCACTTAATACATTCACACCAACGAGCCTTCTTAAATACTCTCTACTTTAAAATCTGCATACTTACTAACTCACGGACAAGGAATCTTACAGAAAAATAACATCACAGGCAGGGCTGGATCTAGGAGGGAAGTAAGAGGGCACCCCCGCCACCCCCTCAGAATGCTAGTAATGGTAAGAGAGTCAAAAATTATTCAACTTACTTACATTTCATGCATTTTCCGAGATTTGTTTTAAAAACCTGGAAAACGGGGGGGGGGAATGTTATACAACATTGGAAAGCCAATCTCTTCCCCCCCCCCAAAAAAAAAAAACCTTTTTTCGTCATGAATTATTTCAAACAGCAGGGGGGGGGGGGGCTGCAAGCTTCGTAATCGCATGTGGACTTGAATGACTACACAATAAATATTAAATATAAATTTGAGAATTTAGGCAAATCTAGGAGAATGCTTCATTTTCTCACCCTCCCCTTGCCTGCCGACGTCCATGATCACATTTACAATTGCTAACATAAGCAGTTGCAAAATCATTTACATATCACTATCGATGATGACATGTCCTAACATAACAATGCACTTTAACCAAAAAAATTATGCACCCTACTACTTTAAAAAAAAGTGTAAAATAATATTAAATAACATAATTCAAGTTTATGTAACTTTCTTTTTTCTTGAAAATTTTAAAACGCAGTATTACACAGAACAAACCTCTATTCAGTGCACCTAATTATCCGAAGTACGAATTTTACGATTATTTATATTTTTCGTTCCGCACCTATATTTTCGGAGGAACTACTTATCTCCACGCTCAGATAATGTTATTTTTGCCATTCTAGTTTAAATGATATGTTAGTAGCCACTTTCGGTCTTTTGATGAATTCTGAATGAGAACTACAAATAAGGTAGTAGAAAACAAAATCAAAAAAATTTATACGATCTCTGAAACAATCATCATTCAGATGATTACTATCCTTTCGTTTCCATGGAAACTGGTGGTTCGTTTTAAAATAATAGCGATTTAGATGAGTTCTAGCTCTCAAATTAGTTTGAAGCATATATTTAACTGATCGTGATTCATTTTACTGTTCCAAGAGCTACTGGGAAGAGAGCTGGCTCAATCAGTAGCGTGCCAAGTTCGTAATCAGATGTCCCTAGGTTCGATTCTCCACTTTCCAGCGGGGCGGGGGTGCTCAGTCGGTAGCGCGCCAGGCTCGTAATCTGTAGTTCCCAGGTTCGAGTCCCAGCTGGGTCAGCGTTGAGATTTATCTCCGCAAAATTCCCCGCCCTGCCCACGGTCAGTAGGGGACACCGATGGGCTTGGAAAGGCCGCCGTCCGTCGGATGGGACGTTAAGCCGTGGCCCCGTGTGCGGGAGAGCCATACCCTGTGCACGTTAAAGAACACGCTGGATGGCCTTGACGGGAGGCTACCATCTGTCTCCCAACAGCTGTTCCAGTGGGTCCCCTCCCCCAACCTTCTGAGCCTTCGGGTTCCTTGTGGCCTGGCCATTTAGCCCATGGTGTGCAAAAAAGTGCCGCTCAGAGGTAAAACAATCCAATCCATTTTTGTGCACAGCAAATTGCTGTTCAAATATAGAAGAATCTAAGCACAATCTATCCAACTCCTTGGCAGTTCTTAGATGATCTTGTCCTAAACAGCTAATGACTTTACTGAGGCATCGCTTTCGTAATGATCTGCTTTAAGTCAAAATTTGCTTACTAGCCATTTCGACAGATTAGTTTCCATGATTACAGCAAAGGCCTTAAAGGCAAAGTTATTGGTTTGCCAGCTCTCAGCAGCAACTCCACATCGTCCTAATTAGCCGTATGTTTCATAAACCTTTCGCTTTCAGTTCTTCACATCTCTGATATTTTGTATGTGTCGCAAAATTCTGCTTATTCTGCAGTCTTAGAAAGGAAGCTATCATCTGAAAGTTACATTCCAAACTTAGACTGAAAAACTGTTCTTTGAAAGTTGTTACGATGAAATTTTGCATTGTTACGAAACATTTTGGTCTAAACTAATGTTTCTCAACGTGGGGGTTGTGGCTCAGTCGGTAGCGCGCCAGGCTCGTAATCTGTAGTTCCCAGGTTCGAGTCCCAGCTGGGTCAGCGTTGAGATTTATCTCCGCAAAATTCCTCCGCCCTGCCAACGGTCAGTAGGGGACACCGATGGGCTTGGAAAGGTCGCCGTCCATCGGATAGGACGTTACGCCGTGGCCCCGTGTGCAGGAGAGCCATACCCTGTGCACGTTAAAGAACACGCTGGATGGCCTTGACGGGAGGCTACCATCTGTCCCCCAACAGCTGTTCCAGTGGGTCTCCTCCCCCAACCTTCTCTGAGCCTTCGGGGTCCTTGTGACCTGGCCATTTAATCCATGATGTTCAAAAAAGTGCCACTCAGAGGTAAAACAACTCTTATTTATCTCCTGAGAATTTTTTCATAAAAAGCGTGTTTTAGATGTTATAGAACTTCGAAATTATTGACATAACATAGTCCATTAACATAATTTAAACATAGTATAGTCCGTTGACTTAACACCTTTTGTGCTACTAGAATGTCGATAGAAATTTGACATAACATAGTCCATTGACACAACACAGATATCATTTTTTAACTTTGGACATCAATGTACTGTACACAATTATATGCAATATAATAATGAGATAAAAACAAATTAATATACACAAATATTCATTTCTAAACTCTTAATCTTAATTTTTACCATCCCATTTTTGCGGGGGGAGGGGGATGGCGAAGTGAGGACTACAATGACCTTGTTAAAAAATGGTAGAAAAGGGTTGGGTTGTTTTACCTCTGAGCGGCACTTTTTTGCACACCATGGGCTAAATGGCCAGGTCACATGGACCCCGAAGGCTCAGAGAAGGTTGGGGGAGGGGACCCACTGGATCAGCTGTTGGGAGACAGATGGTAGCCTCCCGTCAAGGCTATCCAGCGTGTTCTTTAACGTGCACAGGGTATGGCTCTCCCACACACGGGGCCACGGCTTAACGTCCCGTCCGACGGACAGCGGCCTTTCCAAGCCCATCGGTGTCCCCTACTGACCGTGGGCAAGGCGGAATTTTGCGGAGATAAATCTCAACGCTGACCCAGCTGGGACTCGAACCTGGGAACTACAGATTACGAGCCTGGCGCGCTACTGACTGAGTCACCCCCGCCCCCTGGTAGAAAAGTGTTTAATTTTTATGAAACAAAAAGGAAACCTAGGAGAAAACTCTCTTCGTTAGCAAAATGGTCTCAATTGTATTGTATTTATTATTGCAGAGTTCTGTAATCTTATTAGCTACTAATGCCACACGCTGACCAGTCATGATAAAGTCGGACCTAAACGGTTCTTTTGTGTTAACAATAACATAAATGGCGCAAATATTTTTTTTTCCCCAAATGACGGTAAAATCTTACGTAAATAAATCTGCATGCTTTTTTTTTTGTCTGCAGAAGTTATTTCTCATTTAAATCATCAGTACTGAACAACGATCTGGTCTCCCTAAGTCAGTGCGACCTGCTACTAGTAAAATATTGATGGCAACTATCGGAAGATTAAAATTCGATTCACAGACTAAAAACATTTTGAATAATATTCTCTAAGTAAAAATGAAGGATTAGTGGCGAAAGAGATTAATGGATCACAATATGTACCAAGACTCGAAGTGAGTACGAAATTCGTGGAAGATGTCAATTCTTTCAGGCACATCATTACGCTTATCGGAAAGATCTCCATCCGTCGGATGAGACAGAACACACTGGATGGTGTCAAAGATAGACTTCCATCTGTCTCCTACTAGCTGCTCAGTGGATCTCTTACTCAGGGGTGGGGGGGGGGTGGCTCAGTCGGTAGCGCGCCAGGCTCGTAATATGTAGTTCCCAAGTTCGAGTCCCAGCTGAGTCAGCGTTGAGATTTATCTCCGCAAATTCCCCGCCCTGCCCACGATCAGTCGAGGACACCGATGGGCTTGGAAAGACCGCCGTCCGTCGGATGTGACGTTAAGCCGTGGCCCCGTGTGCGGGAGAGCCATACCCTGTGCACGTTCAAGAAAATGCTGGATGGCCCTGACGGGAGGCTACCATCTGTCTCCCAACAGCTGTTCCAGTGGGTCCCCTCCCCCAACCTTCTCTGAGCCTTCGGGGTCCATGTGAACTGGCCATTTAGCCCATGATGTGCAAAAAAGTGCAGCTCAGAGGTAACTCAACCCAAACCCTTACTCAGTTCTGAGATCTTAAAGTCCTTGTTTCCTGATCATTTACCCCTTTGTGTTCCTAAAATGCCGTTGTTATAGCTCCACAAATAGTTACAATAGTTTTACAATGAATAGCGTATTTTTTTTTGTGAAGACGTATTGTAACCTTGTTGCAGCCATTTAAAATGAATTATGTCCAAATTTATTTATACGATACTGATGTTTTTTCACTTCGACCGCTAATAAGAATATTCTTCTTAATATCGACTTGTAAGAAGAAAGAAATTGTTCAATCGCTTCCACAGTCTTTAGGAATTTGTTAATTATTTATGCAATTAATTTTATAAAGAAAAGGAGTAACCGGGCACAAAAGACAGAAAGAATGATTGGGCCTGTTTTACCTAAGAATGGCACTTCTCTGTACGCAATGAGTCTCCCATCAAGGCCTTCAATTGTGTTCTTTAAGATAATAATGTATGGCTGTCCTGCACACAGACCACGGTTTAATGTCCCTTCCAAGGGATGACGAATCTTATATCAGCCCATTGTTTTCCCCTTTCTCAACAAGGACAGAGTGAGGATTTAGCAAATGGATTAAAAATGTACTTTTCTACTTAACGTAAGTGAAGTGACAAGTAGAAGGAGGCTTAAGTGCCAATGCCTAATTCAAAGCCTGTAAGGTAAATCGACGCAGAAAAACAAGGTGCCATAAGATAGCGTAATACATTCTAACCTTTAAGATTATAAAGGCAATAATGGTTTTAGTTTTGTTCCTGTGCGGTAGGTACAGTCAATCAGGGGCGGGGGTGGCTCAGTCGGTAGAGCGCCAGGCTCGTAATCTGCAGTTCCCAGCTGGGTCAGCGTTGAGATTTTATCTCCGCAAAATTCCCCGCCCTGTCCACGGTCAGTAGGGGATACCGATTGGCTTAGAAAGGCCGCCGTCCGTCGGATGGGACGTTAAGCCGTTGTCCCGTGTGCGGGAGAACTATACCATGTGCACGTTAAAGAACACGCTAGATGGCCTTGACGGGAGGCTACCAGCTGTTCCAGTGGGTCTCCTCCCCAACCTTCTCTGAGCCTTCGGGGTCCCTGTGACCTGGCCATTTAGCCCATGGTGTGCAAAAAAGTGCCGCTCAGAGGTAAAACAACCCAACAGTCGATCAAAAAAATATCCGAACACTATAGTTGATTACAGAATTCAGAAAAAATATCTGGCAACGATTTTTTTTAATAGAAATTAGTGATCTGGCAACCTTCGTGTCAAAGGTTGCCAGATCACTAATTTCTAAAAAAAAATCGTTGCCAGATATTTTTTCTGAATTCTGTAATCAACCATAGTGTTCGGATATTTTTTTAATCGACTGTACTAATGTAACCTAAGTTGTTTTATGCTCTAGAATCAAATTAACATAATCGGCGGAATAAGTGGATTATTTAAATACGGCGCTCCGTATCTGTAAGGATCACCGATTGCACTGCATTTTTTTTTTCTTACTTAGGAGAAAGCAAAGAATACCATTAAAAAAGCAGATATCCAACGTCACAGGAGAGGAATTAATAAAGTGCTATCGTTATAACATATTTCTTCAACATGGGAGACATGGGTTAGTTGACAAAATTCAAACAGAATTTTGTATGTGGCAGGAATCGAATCAAATTTATAAATTCAAAAACATGTATACGTAAAGCTTGGCATAAAGCAAAATTAAATATGAATTTCATTCAAAATGCAACGTCCAAATACATTGTTCCTAACCTAATTCCAATTGAGATATTAAATTTAATATATAGCAATATCAAAAGGTGACAATACACCCTATATAAGGTGTTATGTTTTCAGACAAATTAGAGCAAGGACAAAGAAAATTTGAATACATATACAAGTAACATTACTAGTATTTAACCATTTCAATATAGACTAAACATGATGCTGTTGATGATTCAAATATTACAACTTAAGTCATTAGGAGCATTGTCTTCATTGGAATCGCACTTAGGACGCCTGTATGAGAAATATTTCCTAAGCACATCACACAGAACCACGTCTGACAAGTCTTTAGCACTAAAGTTCATTGATCACTCGGTCCGTTTCTTAAAATTGGACTCCACGAATAATGCCAAACCATCCTCCGGTGATTCTTGAACCTCTGAGTAGCTTCTTTCTTGGCCATTGGTGAACTTCTTGACTCTGACTCCTCTTCGTGTCTTCTTTGTTAGCCATTTTTAGCTTGTTTCACTATTTTTTCTACTTCGATGGTTCGCATGAGAAAAAGAGAATAACCGTACCAGTTTACGTTGATTATTCTCAGAATGTCAGCTCTTGCACTTTAAATAATAACGCAACAATTTCTGGAGTGAGTGCAGAATTAACAGATCTTGCACATCATCAGTGGATAGGAACATCTGTTGATGTGATAAGGTCTTGATTTGATCACATCAGGTGTTGCAGATGTAGTCATTCCTCTAATCCAACGTTGATCTTCGTAATTGCCAATGATAATAGTAAAACCAGGTGGAACATTTAAGGGGAATAACAAACTAGCGTGGCGTCATTTTCAAAGCTCTCGAGGCATAGAGATAATCATATCTCTGGTTTTTATCTTTCGTCCGAGAATCACATGCAGCAACTGAATTTCTAAGGTCAATACACCGTGGGACCAAGTGGGTGAAGTTTATGCGATGTGTTTGGAAGATAAAAAAAAAGCGACACTACTTTCGTTTGTTATATCTGTGGTTACAGTAGACCAAATAAAACACGTTTTACTCTTTTCAGAGCACTTTGTATTCTTCATACCAAAAGACATGAACCTTAGATCATTCAGCGTTCACTTCGGTTTGCACAACGTCGACTCCTAACTGGAGAACTATTTTAATCTGCAACTAGTGCGATGCAACACTCAAATTGGGTGATAAGAGGTTTGTCGTTGTCACAAAAGTGTGCCTTCCAATCGATACGATGGCACCAATTTATTTAATGGGCAGAATCTCCTTATTGCTGAGGAGTAGTTAATCCTATCTCGTTCTTGCTATGTATATCATCTGTGCTAAAGGTATAACAATCCAACACTGCACTGACATTGTTAACTGATGAAATATTGATCGTAAAATCGCATGATAATAAGCATTTGATAAAGTCCACGAGATCCCCAAATTTAAACACATCAATATAAACTGAACTTATGTTACGGAGATCAGTACACGACAATATTATATTATTTCCTGTTTATTGTTACAAAATAATGAACAGATGTTGGCAGAAATGTACAAAAAAAATTAACAGAGTAGAATTTAAACAGCTTTTAAGATTGAAATGATTATTTCTCATCGATCACAATAGTTTTCGGGTGTTAAGAAACACGTCTGCCTTGCCTCTATCCTAAACAAAATGAAATATCTTCGGAGTCCATTGAAAGCCGATATTATTCGTATCCTCCTCTTATATGGTAGGATAGTAATTAGTGTTCGTTCCCCACAATTCTTCGGGACTGACTTTCTTACAGAATCTAGCCAATGTTCTGTAGTTCACATTATATAATGCTGCAGCGCCTCTGATTGATATGTTTTCTTGCTGAACACTTCTTGCAGCTTGTATCATCACTTGTCGTTTGATCTTCTTATTGCACGTCCATGGTGCTTCTGAAACATAAAAAGGAGAATTATTACAGTATTATCCACTCCAGCAACAAAATGAGGCAGATTCTCATCAGTGCGATAACCTACACTGAAATTCGTGTGCCAATTAGCTCCACTCGTATTGGCCTCTGTTACTTACTTCGGAAGAAGGAAAATTAATTGACGGGTTTCAAGATTCGAGAAGTATTGACGATGTTTACCTGCCTCGAACCTTCAACGGTGATTTTTTCTCTACTACATTATATTATAAAAAGTAACCGGACACCTCAATATTATTTAAATGGAAAGCTACATTCACAGCTTCCTAACTTTCAAAATAAGCTTTTTTTTTTAATGAAAAAAATGGTCTGGAGATAAATTGAAGATCTCAGTCAAATCTCTCTAAATATCTATTTTCTGCGAGATACAGTTAATATGTAAAGAATTATGGAAGCTGCAATGTGTAAAGAATTATGGAATTATGAACTAATAGTTTATTCAACTCTGTTAATTTTTCTTGTACCATTTAACTGTAACTTTTGCTACTGGGGAAAATTTACTTGAAAAGGCGAAATAAAACTGTTATAGCAAATAGTTCGCTAACATAAACATAATATTTAAAGTTTGTATAATGATTTTTTTTTTTTTTCAGTTTTCACCAATTTAGGGGAGAGGTGTTTAGGAAGACTGTGGCAGCGCCTTTGTTGTTAAATGTGCCAGCTTCAATAACTTTTAAAATATTAAGCGAATATTGTTTCAAATTGAGATCTATAGAGATTTCAGTGAATTCGGCAATTTATTTCTAATGACATTTTTCTGTAAAAAGCTTATTTTCAACGTTAGGAGCTTTGAATGTGGCTTTCCATTCACATAACATGGAAGTGTGACATGGAAGTGAACACTCTTATTTTGTATGTGTGTGTGTAATATAGTGTATATGAGAGTGTATGGACGTTCTAAAAGATAAAATTTTCTTATACCTTCGAATATTTGTGCAATTCTTTCCGTTCGGTTTAGAATTGTTTTTAACCAGGTAAAACCACTTTTGCTCAGATTTCTTCAGATACAGTACCTAATGCGAAATACTCAATGCCAAACACGAAATTAAAAGCTCTGTGAGAACTAACCGCTGTCTGCCATAATTTTTGCCACATCACTTACTTTTTAATTTTCAAGATGTTACCAACATGCAAATATTCTGAATAAAAAGTATCAAAATCAAATTACTAGGCACATTCTTTTATGACCATTAATTATAGGAACACAGCAATTGTTGGAAGCATATCAGATTACAGCTTTTATAAACTGGGCAAATACTGAGGAACAACCTTTAAAAAGAGCTCAGAATTTTCGATTATTTCCTTTTTTCCCCACAAATACACGAAGTAGGAAAAAAAAAATACACCTTTGCCTTAAATCACAACTGTATTATTCCGAGCCTCAAATAAGCGTTATGATTTGAAATTTGCTTTATATATAAAGTTAATTCTCCGCACTTTCGAGGAGACCCGAAATGTTACCTAAACATAAATGACATTCATTATTTCCAGGCGACAATATATTGAGAGATTAGCATAGTATAAATGTACGTACAAAGCTTGAAGAAAAAAAAAATTAGAAAAATAATTTTCAAAAAAAGTGAAATATGATTAAATTCCTGACCAATCAAGTAACTGACAAATACCGGAAAAGGAAGTGATATAACGATAAACGATGTCACAGCATCATAATCGACGTATAATAAAGAAAATGCTTTATTTTGCCGGTTAGATTTGTTAACACTCGGTTACTGGTTAGTCACTAAAATGTGCTAGCTACATGCTGGTATAACGAGCGCTTTCGATGGCACTTGGAAAGCCATCATGAGGATGGGGGACAAAATCCCTTGAAGAAGCGGTTCGTTTGGAGGCGGTAGAAAGGCAAAACGGAATTGTATATCTCGCTTGAGCACACTTGCAGATGAAAAAAGTTCTGTTACGGAGGTGGGTTGCAGCATCGTGGTATTCGAGTTAAAGTCCCCGAGTTCCAGAGATCATCAGTTCGTGGCCAGGAGCATTTGAATGTATTGCTGAAATTATAGCACAGAGTAGTTAGCACATTTTAGAGCCTAACTTGTTAACCGTGTGATAATAAATCTAACCGGCAAAATAAAACATTTCCTTTGTTATAAGTTGACAAATACAATTTTGAATACAACTGTTTACACAAAAAATTTACAAAATTAAATTTAAAATAGATAAAAAGATATTCTAATTCTGTCTTTACTTTTTAGATGACGTTCATCTACCAAGATCGATGTAACTGCGAATATCACCTACTTTACAATTCAAAATACCAGGACCCCCAGCAAATACGAGTAGGCCTTTCAATAAGGGAGTCCAAAAATACCAAAATGTCAAATGTTATCATTCTACAATTTTTTTTACACCAAACCAATGAAATGCATATGAAGCCAATGCATTGTTAAACCTTTTAATTTCTATCTTAATGATTATTGTAAAAGCTATACCTTTGTATAATTTTCTTTGCATTGGGGAACCATTATTGAATTTTTGGAGAAGATTCAAAATTGGAAATTAGCGTATTGCTCCAAAAAGTTAAATACTAAAATTACACCTTAAATTTAACATTTCATTTAGAAATCTGAATCTATAAAGATTGATGATGACACTATAAATGATATACACTCAGTGATGCAGGCACGAAGCCAGGTTTATTTTCAAGGGGGGGGGGGGGGTTAGTCTTTGAATATCACTTGAATAATATTTCCCAATTGCTAAATTATTCCACCGAACAGGAAAGGCTAAAATGACATTCTATATGGAATAATATTCTACAGTTGTCTTTTAAATCTACTTTTAGTGTTGGGCATATACTATGGTACTAAAAATTATACAAAGTCAATTGTTTTAGATTTCAAAGCAGGAAGACTAGTTTGTGATTTCGCATACGATGACTGGATTTTTTTTTTTTTTTTTTTTTTTTTTTTTTTTAAGAGTCCGGACCCCCTGGTACGTCCCTGCAGCGATCACTGCTGAATTATGATTATCCCCCCCCCCCTCCGTGTTGAATAAATGGAAAGGTAAATTCGAAGCTCCATAACTTCTAACAAGCATTTTACGAGAAAGTGTGATTGAAGATAATTAAATATCTCGATAAAGTCTATCTAAATTTCGATTTTCAACACTATTCACTTAGTATTTAAGTGACGTGAAAGTCTGAATTTATAAGAGCAGCATTTGAAACTAAGAAAAATTGAAAAATATCAAACTGTATGCAGAAACTTCTAAAATATGACCCTATTGTATTAAATGGTTTGAAATAATAATACTTATTTCCAAATTATAATTCTGAGGTGAATTCTTGTTTGGTATTGCTATTGTTAAATATTAAAACTTCCTCAATTCATTAAATAGCGAACGAATATTGTTGAAAATCGAGATTTTGATGGACTTGATTGAGATATTTAATTTACCCCCAGTCACATTTTTCTCTTAAAATGCTTATTTTAGATGTTATCGAACTTCGAATTAAGCTTCTCATTGACATAACATTGAGGGAGATGGTCAATAATCCAATTATCACTGAGTTGGATCGACCCCGAGATTTTATAAAAAAGAAATTTGATCCAATCATATATGTAGAAAGATGCCTGAACTAAACCATTTTCTTACTTCTTCCAGTTACAATTATTTTAAAATTTTCAATAGTTTAATTTTGTCTTCAAATGCTTATAAAGTCGCAATGTTATTTAGAAATAAAAATACTAGATGCAATTCGTAGAAACTGAAAATTCTTGTAGAACATTATTCTAAACGACAAAGCTGATTCATTAATAAAAGAGAATCTCCAAAAAGAAAAAAGAAAAAAATTAAAAGTGAGAAAGGCTTTTAATTTCAATTAATAACTTCAATTAAAAGTTTGATATCAAAATGAAAAGACATTATTTAACTTTTCTTAATTATATATATATTAATTTATTATATTTTTCCCGAGTGTAAGCAAAATTTCAAATTTAAATTATGACTGACACGAATGGTATCTAGTATAGAAGCTTACGTTGAATATTTCTAAGTCCTATCAAGAATTCACGTCGATTCCCCCTGGTGTGTCGTTTTTATGCAAGATTACTGAGCAGTCCGAAGTTGAGAACGAAAAATAAAACTGAATTAGAAATTAGAATTAAATTCGAAATCCATCGTTCTTCGACACTTTACATTAAGAGGATTCAGGGCTAGGCTAAGGGACAGGACGAATACGCCGTTCCAGTTTTGCTTCCTAAGAAATTATTCTCTCCCAATATGCACTATATTTTTTCCCTTCAGTTCCATTGTTTTGTTTTTTAATATTCTTAGAAATTTTGAGTAAAATACAGCGTAATTCAAAAATCTTAACAAGTTCGCGTAAAAAAATGGAATGCGTACAAATGATATGCACAATAAAAATTGTATTTATAAATTTAAAATATAGCATAAAAAGTGTATACATGAAGTAAAATAAACCTCCCCTCTGGTTATTAACAATTCTCCAAGCGCTGTGCCTCCCCCTTCTGGGGAGGGGGTGCCTCAGCCAGTAGCTCGCCGGGCTCGCAAGCAGTTCCCAGGTTCGAGTCCAACCTGGACTAGCATTGATATTTATCTCCGCAAAACTCTCCCTCCCTGCTCTCAGTCAGTAGGGGCCACCGATGGGCTTGGAAAGGTCCCCATCCGTCGGATGAGATGCAAAGCAGTGGCTCCGTGTACGGAAGAGCCATACTCTGTGCACGTTAAAGAACATGCTGGATGGCCTTGACGCGACTAATCTGATTTAGTACTGGATTGAACACGACTCGTCTGATTTAGTATTAAGTTGTACTCGTCAGATTCAGTGCCAAATTATACTCGTCTGGTTTACCGCTGGATTAAATAGGACTCGTCTGGTTTAGTACTAGACTGAACAGTACTCTTCTGATTTAGTACTGATTTCAACAGGTCTCGTCTGATTTTCTACTGGATTGAACAGGATTGTCTGATTTGTTACTGAAATGGGACACAGGACTAGTCTGATTTGCTGCTGGATTAAACAGAATGTAATACTGGTCTGATCTGTTGCTTTACTCAATTAAATACAGGACTGGTCAAGACAGCAAAAGTTTCTTTACACCAAACTACTACTCACCAATTTTTCCCCCATTCCCATTTGCAACACATAAAGTTAGAAGTAGCTTCTAGGATTCTTCTCTGCCTTAACAGGCCTTCTCATACAAGGACATGGCCACTGCCTCAGTTAGAACTAACACCATACAAAGTCTGCCCTACTGGAATAGTATCTAGCTCCTTGATAAACTTAACTGGCATAGTGGCTATCATAAAACATTTATTTTTTTTTGCGTTTCTTTTACTTTTTAGCACACTTAATTCAAAAATGATGAACAGAATATTATCTTAACCATAAAAAGCGTTAACGCATTTTTCAGAAGCTTAAACCTTATCCTGATAATACATTTCATTTTTATTTCGTGTAATGTTGAATCGTTTAGATAAATTTTAAATTTACAAGTAACTTATATATAAAAGCATAATCGAAATCAGCATACCCTAACATATAAACTTCCTCATTGTCAAATAACTCGCAATTTCAAAATAAAAATCTGTACTATAATGCATGGCTTATTATCCATATAAGTAATACAGGGTACAAGAAAAAAAAATGTTTTGTTAATAGCAACATTATTTTAGATCTGCTAATATATGATTTTGAACAAGCGAAACAGACACATACAAAAGTACTCGAAACACAGCTGACTGTACAACAGCCAATCTTTATTCACCAAGTCTTCAGTAAACTATAAAACGAATAGAACTTATAACACGAGTGTTTACCTAAAAGCACTAATCTTTTGCAAAATAAATATATAACAAAAATAACTATCTCTAGATATATGAAAATTCTCTACGTTAGTGAAAATATACAATGATTTTTCAACAAATGAGATTTCACTCAAATCTCTAGTCCACAATGAACCTTCGATTTCGAAGTGCACAAAACGCAGAGCAAAAGCTTGTTTACCCAAGAAGTGTAGTTCGCGTCGATCGATATTTAAAAAAAAAAGATAAAGTAAGAAATTCTTCATGTGTAGATTAAATAGCTTTGTGTTAATAAAATAAATCCTTGAAAAAACGTCAAAATTTTGGAATAGTAATTTGACTCGATTTCACATTTGGAAAGAATTAGCCTGATCGTTCATTAATTCATTATTTGAACATTATTCATAATTCATTAATGAGCGAACAGGCTAATTAATGAACGTTGATTTGCTCAGTCGCTGATTAATTAAATGAACGTTGATTGGCTCAGTCGCTGATTAATAAATGAATGTTGATTAGCTCAGTCGCTGATTAATTAAATGAACGTTGATTAGCTCAGTCGCTGATTAATTAAATGAACGTTGATTGGCTCAGTCGCTGATTAATTAAATGAACGTTGATTAGCTCAGTCGCTGATTAATTAAATGAACGTTGATTAGCTCAGTCGCTGATTAATTAAATGAACGTTGATTAGCTCAGTCGCTGATTAATTAAATGAACGTTGATTAGCTCAGTCGCTGATTAATTAAATGAACGTTGATTAGCTCAGTCGCTGATTAATTAAATGAACGTTGATTAGCTCAGTCGCTGATTAATTAAATGAACGTTGATTGGCTCAGTCGCTGATTAATTAAATGAACGTTGATTGGCTCAGTTGCTGATTAATTAAATGAACGTTGATTGGCTCAGTCGCTGATTAATTAATGAACGTTGATTGGCTCAGTCGCTGACGTGCCAGGCTCGAGTCGCCACTGTGCCTGCATTGAGATTTTCTCCACTAGCCCTCGCCTTACGCTAGAAAAGGTGTTGGGTTGGACTGTTTATCTCTGAGCGGCTCTTTTTTGCACACTACGGGCTAAATGGCCAGTCACAAGACCTCAGAGAATATTGGAAAAAAGGTCATCGGTTAAGAGATAGATGGAAGCCTCCCACAGAAGCCACCCAGTGTGTTCTTTAAAGTGCACAGGCATGACTGTCCTGCACACAGTGCCACGGCTTTAAGTCCCATCCGACAGGAGACAGCGGAGTCCTCAGTCAGGAGCACGCAAGGCACAGTTCCGAGGTTCGAGACTCATCTGGGTCGGCATTGAGATTTATCTCCGCAAAACTTCACGCTCTACCCTCGGTCAGTAGGGGACAGCGATGGACTTGGAAAGGCCACCATCCATCGGATGGGACGTTAAGCCGTAGCTCCGTGTATGGGAAAGCCATGCTCTGTGCACGTTAAAGATCACACTGGATAGCTTTGACGGGAGACTACTATCTGTCTCCTAACAGCTGTCCAGTGAGTCCCCTTCCCCCAATCTTCTTTGAGACCTCGGGATCCTTGTGACCTGGCCATTCAGCCCATTGTGTCAAAAAAGTGTCTCTCAGAGGTAAAACAACCAAACCTTGAGCTGACCGGAAAGAACACGATTTTTTAATATGAGTGAGAAAGTTTAATAATGTGATGACGCTTCCCTACGGAGTGAGTATATATAACATTGGAGTGGGTTGGGTTGTTTTACCTCTGAGCGGCACTTTTTTGAACACCATGGGCTAAATAGCCAGGTCACAAGGACCCCGAAGGTGCCGAGAAGGTTGGGGGAGGGGACTTACTGGAACAGCAGTTGAAAGACAGATGGTAGCCGCCCGTCAAGGCCATCCAGCGTTCTTTAACGTGCACATGGTATAGTTCTCCAGCACACGCGGCCACAGCTTAACGTCCCATCCGACGAACGGTGGCTTTTCCAAGCCCATCGGTGTCCCCTACTGACCGTGGGCAGGGCGCGGGGAGTTTTGCGGAGATAAATCTCAATGCTGACCCAGCTGGGACTCGAACCTGGGAATTACAGATTACAAGTCTGGAGCGCTACCGACGGAGCCACCAACATTAGAGTACGTATAATATTGTCGGTATTAAAACACTGGATAAAGAATTGCGTCTTGTTATTGGCTTTGTACTTAGATCTCGTCTTTCTTTATTCAGAAATCTTATCTCCAAGGTTTGACACTAAGAAGAACCTATCACACACCCGTGGTAAGTTGCAGCATGAGGAGAAAGTTCCTCTCTCATCTCGAATGTTGCGAATTCATAAGAATTATCATCTGAAGGAAAAAAACATTAGTTAATATCTGGATGAATGAGAATTAAATATAGGATAGGGACTGCAAGAGCAAATACGAGTAAAGAAAATTAAAAAAAACAAACAAAATTTTTAAATATAAAGCAAGAAGAAATTTAGCTTTGGCTATTCAGGAAGAAATTATGCATTCCAATAGAAATTTCCAGACATCAATTCTGTTTTTTGATGAATCGCACATACCTCAACCTGAAACATAGCGTACTTATTCTACTTTACCTTGTAAATGGGCATCGAAATCTTGTAGTCTTACTTTCCTAACGCACGGTGCATTTCTAAACTCATTCCAAAATGGTAAGAAAGGCGACAGGTGTTCAGAATAGGCAGTGCACTTTAATGAACATTCTGCAAGGTCTACGATATGACTCTAACAGCGTTAATTCTGATGTATCCACCCCATTATGAATATCCGTGGATATCCCATATATAATGATCTGTCAATATCCGCACATTATTAATTCAGAAATTAGTTTTTCATTGGAATGGATGCGACTCAGTCGGTAGCGCTCGAGGCTCGTAATCTGCAATTCCCAGGTTCGAGGCCCAGCTGGGTCAGAGTTGAGATTTATTTCCGCAAAACTCCTCGCCCTGCCCATGGTCAGTAGGGAATAGCGATGGGCTTGGAAAGGCGGATGGGACGTTAAGTCGTGTGTGGGAGAGCCATACCACGTGTACTTTAAAGAACACGCTTGACGGGAAGCTACCATCTGTCTCCCAACGGCTGTTCCAGTGGGTCCCCTCCCCCAATCCTTCTCCGAGTCTTCGGGATCCTTATGGCCTGGCCACTTAGCCCAAATTGTGCCCAAGAAAGTGCCGCTCAAAGTTAAAACAGTAAGCCCAATCAATTTGGAGATTTTAACCAGAATTGTCTTGACAGAAGACGTAAACATTTGCTCTTGGTTCAGATTCTAATGAACATGCAAATAGCTAAGGTATTGTTCCGAGCATAAATCGGCCAAACAAATAACTCAATTGTTAGTTTTCAAGAATAATCTTTGCTTTTTAAAAAAAAATTGAACTTCAATCTGTTAAATTTATCGATACGTTGAAAATTTGCAATGAACATGCATCAATCAAGTTTTACCTTTTCTACAAAGTCAATCCATATACTTCCTAGACAAAAAAAATATAGAATTTCTACCTTATGCCAATGGAAAGCCTAAATAAAGATTAGTAGCTTCTAAAACAAACTTTGCATATTGTAGAGATAAATTGGTGTAAGTAAAAATCTTATTAGAGATCTAAATGAAATTTCTCTAAATCTGGCATTTCAACAAATCCGTTTATTCAGAGTTAAGAAAAATAGATTTTTAAAACTAAATCTATCAATCATAAGAATTTAACTCAAAAGTTAAATATATTTAACACTTAATTAAAATCTTTGATTAAAGGTGTATTTTTAGAAGTTCATCTAATAATTCTTCCAATTTCTGAATTTATATGGAACTTTTTAATTACGATGAAGTTTCTATTAAATAGCCCAAATTCCTTCCTCTTTAAATAGAGTCCCACCTAGGCCAGTGTTGGATTTACCTTCGGAAAACTCCCCGCCCTACCCTCGGTCAGTAGGAGACACCAAGGGGCTTGGAAAGGTCGCCGTCCGTCGGATGGAATATTAAGCCGTAGCTTCGTGTGCGGAAAAACAATGCACTGCACACGTTAAGGCTTCCAAGTCAATACTGGATGGCCTTGAACCACCGATATGTTTTAGGTTTAGTTTCTACATTTTAAGGCCCATATAAGAAGATATCGAATATTAAAAAAAAATTTAAAACAATACATATATCTGTATTCGAATTTATTACGAAGTTTTTTAACGTTGAAATAATTTGGCTCAAAAAATGATTTTTGTTACCCTTTTTCTCAGAAAATATGGCGTGGTATATAATACTCTCAATATTTGGTTTTTCAAGCGATTAATTCTATCCCGAATTAAACAAAAGTAATTAAAATCTAACTACATTAAATTCGCTTTTAATTTACGCTTGAGAAACAAAACACTGATTTCTTGTCTCCAATTACAATAACATCGTCAAGCTAATATAGCATAAAGATCGTTAAGATGAAAATATTGTAAACGTGATATTTTCTCGCTCGATGTATCAATTTTTTGGTGTGAACAAGCTTTTACTGCAAGCACAGCGATATACAGAGTAATGTTCAAATTGCATACATCATCATTTCTTGGTACACAACAAATCGACGAGTGCTGCCTTTAATCAAACTTTTTGCATTCGGCACTGCTGGCAGTGGACCCGTGAGTGGCTCTCATGTGAGTGGTGAGATTGGTTTTCCAGTTAAACCTTTTGGCACACACGGGACAGATGTAGCTCTTTCTCTGTGCATAATGCATGTCCATGTGTCTCCTGAGGTTGCTGCTATGGAAGAAAGACTTCAAACAGATGTGGCACCGTGGTTTCCCGGTCTTGTCGCTTTCCGATGATGGCCTGGCCTTTAGAGCTTTGTGAAGTGGCTGTAGTCTCCGGAAGTGAACTGAAGCAAAGTATTCTGCAATCGAAAAAATGCTTCATTCAGGCGAGAAAAAAAAAGAGTGGATCTTGATTTTTTTTTTCCTTAATAACAGTTATATTATCTCAATGAACATCACAGTTGACATCATTGTAGCGGTAACTGCTACTGTGTAATTCAAACATATAATTCAACAACAATCTCTTTTACACTGAAGTGAACGCTTTTACCAATTAAAATACAACAATTTAGAATGTATTTATTTTATTACTGTATTTAAATAAAATATATATTTAATACATTAGCATATTTAAATATTGTAGCTAAGCGAAATTCCGTATATAATACACAATAGTAATGCCTCTTGTAATGACGGAAGTTATGTGGATATTGAAAACTTCTAATTTACAATAACAAATTAAAAAAAGATCAATCATCTTCACAAAATAATCGAAGTAATATGAATGCAACAATGAAAACGCATGCTGCTTCCCCCCCCCAACAGAAACTGTATTTATTAACCAAATTTAAATACATTTACTTACATATTTTAACACAATTATTTTTCACACTCGAATAATTAAAATTACATTTAAACTCCAGCTTCACCTTGAAAACCTTCGATCTTCCACCACATCACAATTTGCCAAACAATTTGACTGTAAAGGAGCCGAGTAATTCTTTCGGAAAATGTAAAGGATAATCTAAATCAGACTTTCTCTTCCTAGAGCATAAATATAAATCTTTCAATTTGAAGACGCACAAGAGAAAAAATTAGTAACGTTGCATCGATAATATACAAACAGTGAATAGACTAAACTTATTTATTGAACAGGACAATTATTTTATATACTGTTCTACACCACTTTTCAAGCATGGCTGATATGGGGGAACATTGGAGGGAATAATGCATCTTGGGGAATTTTAATTTTTTTTAAAAATATGTCGATTTTGCAATCATGATCGTATAGTGAAACAATGATTTAGTAACTCTCTCGCCTTTCTCTACATTGGCTTAACCCACAGCCAGGAGAACATAAATCAACCACATCTAGAGAATAGGCGGACAATTTTCTAAGATGAAACATACACAATTTAATCATATACATTTACATACAACAAAGAGCCCCTCAAGGCTTACTTGCCGACTTAGGCACTCTTAAACTATAATGCACACAACTCTGAACTGCCATGTGCTAAGGAGGCCTTTAGCGAGAGAAAAAAAGCAATTTAAAGAATCCTGACCTGAAACTCCTTCTAGGAGACGCTTGACCACTCGGGAATATTTCCTGGCTCTTGACAACTTCCTTCTCGATATAGGACCTCTACGTCACAGCCTAACTTGGCTTTTTTCACGTCTTCTCTCTCTCTCAGTGGCATTCCAGCTAATTCATCACGATACTCTAAGTAGCAATCTCAGTATCAGTAAAAGTCTCGTGACACTATCAGTCTGTTTGAACTCCTGGCTGTTGAAGTACTCCGCTAGGCACATGCAAATAACATGGCTGCGAGGTCGCGGTCTGCCTAATTCTTCAGTCTTCTTACCGACACGGAGCAGGTGGTGGATGCAAAAACGATGGCGAAACCGTATTGAAAATATGCCGTTTACAACAACACCACTGGAGTGAAACCAAATAACAAATAATGCTAGTTTTACAAATTATTAATAAAATTTTTGAGAAAACAGAGAAACAAAAAAATGTGAGCATATAAAAAGCAATTCTGTATTCTTCAAAATGTTACAAGCATTTATAATTTCAATTTTAAGCTGGAAAACACAAGAAACCTCTTTTTTTTTAATTTTGTACACTTGTTTACGCGGTAACTTAATTGTTTTAAAATGAAGTCATCAGAAAAACTTTACTTGAAAACATTAAAATAAAATCTTTAAACTCAATGAGGTATTTACAACCCGATGATCTTCTTATTCGCCGATGATCTCGGAAAGCCATCCGTCCGTCCGGTTGGATGTTAAGCTGCGATCTGTGTGCAGAGAGCCAAACCCTATTCATTTTAAAGAGCACATTGGTTGACCTTAACGGGAGATTTTCATCTGTGTCCTAGCATCTGCCCGGTGGATTCCTTTCCCCTTTCCTGGATGCACAGAAGTTGAGATGACCAGACAAAGGTTGCGTTAAGCTCATCCGAAAATCACATAATGCATAATTTCCTACTTATTGAATAAATATGCGATTGCGAGTTATTGAAAGAAAATAAATAAATTTAGTAATTTAAAAAAATCAGCGGTAATTCGATTGTAGTCGAAAAATGCAGCAAAAAAAAAAAGATTATGCATCAAATGGTTATGTGTTCTAATATCAAAAACAGTATTCGCAAAGCCATCTTTCGTCGTTTAAATTCCCCAATTTGTTTAAAAAAGATTTTTTTCCCTTTAATAACTAGTATCTGATATGTAGCTAATTAAGTCAATGGAGCGATTACACATTACACGGTATTCCGGTGCCCTTAACGTAGCCTTCGTCCCATCATCTGAACTTCCAAGCATCATTTTGGATGCATGACGGTTTATGAAGAAATTATTATGAGGTATTAATATGAGGATTGTGAAAATTTATCAGGGAGAGGCAACTCGGAAAAATTCTTGCAATCACATTCCGAAACAAAATAACTGCTTACGAATAAGTATTCACATAATGTAAAATATAGTATTCCCTAATAGTTACACTAGAAGCGAGGATTTGGGTTGGGTTGTTTTACCTCTGAGCGGCACTTTTTTGCACACCATGGGCTAAATGGCCAGGTCACATGGACCCCGAAGGCTCAGAGAAGGTTGGGGGAGGGGACCCACTGGAACAGCTGTTGGGAGACAGATGGTAGCCTCCCGTCAAGGCCATCCAGCGTGTTCTTTAACGTGTACAGGGTATGGCTCTCCCGCACACGGGGCCACGGCTTAACGTCCCATCCGACGGACGGCGGCCTTTCCAAGCCCATCGGTGTCCCCTACTGACCGTGGGCAGGGCGGGGAATTTTGCGGAGATAAATCTCAACGCTGACCCAGCTGGGACTCGAACCTGGGAACTACAGATTACGAGCCTGGCGCGCTACCGACTGAGCCACCCCCTCCCCTTAGAAGCGAGGAATACAATGCATAAACGTTTTCATGTAGTAAGATTGGTAATCATCACAAAATGCAGTCTTGTAGTACAAGTTTAGACTAATGTCTCATACAGAGGAATCTGTAACGTGATGTACACCAACAGGACCAAACGAAAAACAAAACGAGTGGGGGGGACAAGAAACACAATAGAGCCAGAAAAATGCAAACGGAGGGGGGGGGGGGGTAAGACATTGGATTTCCAATGTAGTATCTTGGCCTCTGTTTTACAGTTCTTTAAAAGGTTTCTTGATAAATGCATGAAATATAATTAAGTTGAATCGTTTTTTTTTCCTTTGTTACTCTTATTAGCATTCGGAAAGAGGGGATACATGGCTCCCTTGCCTCTTCCTCCCCCCCCCTAGATCCGGCCCTGTACCCCACTAAAATCCAAGTTTAGCAGAAATGTAATCTTTATTTTAGTGGACGTATGGCTTATGATGCAATAGTGTCTGTGACTGTCTTCTCGTGAAATTGTGGGCGGAGAGTTGACTCAATCGATAGCCTACCAGGATTTTAACGTGATGTTTCTAGGTTCGAGAACCCAGTGTGGCTGCGCTAAAATTTCTCTGATAACCGCTACCAGAGAGCTTGGAAAAGCCTCCGTCTGTCGAATGGAACGTTAAGCCAAGAGCCCATATACAGGAAAGCTACACTTGGGTCATGCTGGATGTCTTTGAATGGAATCTTTCGTCTGTCTCCCAATACCTGTTTTGTTGGTCTTCCTTTCTTTGAACACGTGTGGTCCTTGTGACCTAGCCTACAGTGAGTGCAAAAAGGGCCACTAAGAGGTATAATAACTCAACCCATTACACTAGTAAAATATGATGAAATCATTAGAAACAACTTGGCAAAATAAAAAACGCTGTTTTGTAAAATCTCTCTAATGCTTCGGCTTGTTGGGTTGGTTTACCTCTGAGAGGCACAGTGCGATAAATGGCCAAGTCATCAGAGAAGGTTGAGGTGAGGGGAGCCACTGAACACTGTTAGAAGATGAAAACCTTTCTATGACAGCTTCCCTCAAGTACTACATCAAAAGGTTCATATTCGCGGCGACACTTAGCAGCTCGGATGAAAATATGCCGAAATATAAGATTTCAACTGAATAGCTCGATCATTCAGGTCCTAGAGATCCGCAAAGACGCCATCCGGCCCAGAACCTATGCTACCTAAAACATGCTCATAATCATTTAAATAAATAGCATATCGCCTATGGCGATGCTCTTTTTCAAAGAGAATGGAGCTTTTTATTTCCCTGCTTTAGCACTCTAGCAGAAGAAATTAGAACCAATGGATGGTTGGGAAAATGCAGTAGTGAGATTTTATTAGTACCTATAAAACCAAAGGGAATTTTTTTTTGTAAATCTTTTTTAACAAGTTGTGTTTTACTGCCTCCTAAGGGTAAGCATAAATCTTTGTTATCAATGTAAACACTTTAACCACCACACTCTAATCACCAAAATTTTCAGATTTCTAGCAAAAATAGCTCGTTTGCTATATTCGCTTAAAGTTTTGCCATTTTTCAACTGTTTTCACCGCTATTGAAACTATTGGAAGATTTGCAAAATGTGAATCGTAATATTCCATCAATATCTACCAACTCAAAACGATTTTTAAAATTCTCTAAAAACAAAAAAAAAAGCGTTGAATGTCTACAGACGGAGAGAAGACAAAGTGAAAACAAAAGCTCCTTTTACTTTTTTTAAAAAAAGACCTAAAATCCTCGAGATATTTTCCCGTGACTAAAAAAAATACTCCCTCAAGCAGCTGCTTGCCACAGAGGTCTGGTAGGAGCCTGTCAGTTTATATCCCATAGTAGAAGATCTGAGAAGATGGCAGGACCTCAGCAGAAAAACAACACAAACGTCCATAGCTTATCCGGGGCTCGAACCAAGGTCCCTTAGATCAGTAACCAAGCGCGTTAACCACTCGGCCACATCGTTTTGATGATAAACGTCATATGATATTTCGTTTCCTGGAAAAAAGCCTTTGCTACAAGTATTAATTCAAAAACCTAGAGCTGCTGACAAAGGGCTAAATTTGTTCACGTAATTTCAAAGAAATTCTACTTCCAAATATATCCAGGGTGATCTCTTGTAAGTGGGACAAGGCGACAAGACATTACTTCCTCCCCTCTGCATACACGCGCACTCACAAATGGAGAATTTCTCAACCGAAATGGAGGTGAAAATAAAAAGTAAATATGCTTGTCAGAAGTTCAACCAATTAACTCTAGAATTTGTAGAATTCATATCTTATTGTTAGATTGTCTCAGAACATGTATATTTTCAGAATTGGAGTATTTGTTTGCAAGCTGGTAATTCAATTAATTAAAGATGCTTTTGCTTTCAATTGGAAATTTATTCCGAAATTGTCTCAAGGTTTGTATGTGTGTGTGGAATTAATCGGTTTAGCTTCTAACGAAACTATATTACACATATTTTGCAAGGATTTTCTTCTTTTTTTTAAAAAAAAAGACCTCTAGAATGGAAGGAAAAAAAAGAGATTTCACTATTTGATGAAAATAATTTCTAGAAATAAAAAAAAAATGGTGTTCCAATGCTTTCGGGTTCAATTCAGTCCTTTTCCATAGCCCAACCCATCCATAAAAATATATCTATGAAACACCATTAGTGAAAGAAGACATTTTCTCGAGTTTCTGTGAGAACGTTTATATAATATTTATCTCAATTGATGTTATGAAAGCTTCGAAGCTGCATATCGATAATGTTGAACGAATTCACGACCAAGCAAAACGACTGCTTAGGTCTATGCAAAAAGCTGCTCATCGAAGTAAAACACGATGACAATAGGGGGCGATGTTAGAAACATTTCTTCGGGAAAATTCGTGACCTTTCCAAGGCTAACTATGTCTGCTTCTTAGCCGAGTACCGATAGAGAATATATAGAGAAAATCTCAATAGTGGCAAGATTAAAGATCGAAGCTGTGAACTTTCTTCTGGCCAAAGAGTAAAAACATTTATTTTAAACTGAAATAACCATTTCAAGCAAAAAACGCGTGGTTTACACAACTTTAATATCAATGTAAAACTCCTTCCCATGGAAAATATTAAAATCGATTTTTTTATAGGATTTCGGGATCAGATTATTTCGTCCCTTAGTGGAGATTTTTTGTTGCAAAATGATCTAGTGTCAGTTCACAAGGACCCAAAAAAAGAGGGACGGGGTTGGCTCATTCGGTAGCGCGCCACGCTCGTAATCTGTAGTTCCCAGGTTCGAGTCTCAGCTGGGTCATCGTTGAGATTTATCTCCACAAATTTCCCCGCCCTGCCCACGGTCAGTAGGGGACACCGATGGGCTTGAAAATGCCGCCGTCCGTCGAATGGAACGTTAAGCCGTGGCCCCGTGTGCGGAAGAGCCATACCCTGTGCACGTTAAAGAACACGCTGGATGGCCTTGACGGGAGGCTACCATCTGTCTCGCAACAGCTGTTCCAGTGGGTCCCTTCCCCAAACCTTCTCTGAGCCTTCGGGGTCCTTGTGACCTGGCCATTTAGTTCATGGTGTGCAAAATAGTGCCGCTCAGAGGTAAAACAACCCAAAAAAGGGCAAATTGGGGAAAAAGACACAATAAATATCTGTTAAGAGCAAACTGAAACTTCCTATAAAAAACGCGTGATTTTTAAATGTACAGAGATTATGCTGTCCTATCAATTATTAAAATTAGCTGTTCAATAATGCATATTTATTAAAACAGCCCCACAAAGCATTAGAGACTCAAGCATGCGAATTCCCCTCACCCCTACCCCACTTATTGGCACTTTCTGGATACGCCACTGCCCAAATGTGAAACACCGAACAGTTGCTGAGTATGGTATTTGAAACGATTGCCAAATACTATAAAGCGGCAGAAGAATCACAAAAAAAGATGGAGTATCTGATGCTGAAAACCGGTTTCAAATTTACCAATTTGTTTAACATTCAGAAGTAAATAAATTTTATTGTGATTGTTGAATGCGTTTCAGAGGTTCTTTGTGGCCAGATCATTTGATCCATTGTCTGCACAAAATTCCCTCAAGGCAATACAAACCCATATAAAGAATCTTTGAGCCAAAAAATCATAAATGATTCAGGCAATCGTCCAAGTTATTTCAAACACAAAGCAATACACAACATCCCGAAACAAATCGACCATAAATAGTGTAATGACTCTAGATATAGTCGCTCAAAAAAAGTATCCGAATATCTGGCAATGATTTTTTTTAGAAATTGGTGATCTGACAACCTTCGTGTCACGTGACATAAAGGTTGCCAGATCGCCAATTTCTAAAAAAATCGCTGCCAGATATTTTTCTGAATTCTGTAATCAACCATACTGTTCGGATATTTTTTGAGCGACTGTACGTAGGGTAGCGAATATGTGTTACGTTGCCTTACATCGGAGTGGCGTTACGTAATGCAAAAATTTGTAAGTTTTTTCAGCAAAAATATTTTTTTTTGCTTTCTGATGACAAAAATCTGCATATAATTAACTACTACTGAAACGATTTGTAAATTAGAAGAATAACAAACACATCACTTCTACCGAATATGGGAAGTTAATTTTTAAAGAGAATGAAATTTTTCGTTTTCCGTCTTTAGCGCCCTCTAACAGTAAGAATTCGAACTAATGGATGATTAGGAAAATGAAAATAGTAACACTTTGTTAGTAGTTATAGAACATAAAGAGAATTTCTTACCCCTTGAAATGTAAAAGTTGCGTTTCCCATCCATCCCCCAAGAGATAATAACTCTATGACCAATATTTTAAATTTTCAGAATAATTAGATCGTTTGCAATATTCGTTTAAGGTTTAGGAATTTTGCAGCTTATCCCACTCATCTCAGAAGAGTTCTTTTCTATAGGGGCCATTAATAAATCTGTTGGTAGATTTGGAAAATCTGAATTGTAATATTGCATCAATATCTATCCAACCCAAAAATAAAAAGATAAAAAAAAAATAAATACCTCCTCAAGCAGCTGCTTGACATAGAGGTCTGACAGGAGCCTGTCAGTTTATACGCCATAGTAGAAGATCTGTGAGAATGGCAGGACCTCAGCAGAAAAACGACACATACATCCATGCCTTACCCGGGGCTCGAACCCAGGTCCCTTAGATCAGCCAAGCACGCTAACCACTCGGCCAAAAGAGTTTTTAATTTATTTCCAAAAACAGAAAAGTTGAATGTCCACAAACGGATATAAGAAAAAAATGCAAACAATTAGCTCGTTTTTTTAAAGCGATAAAAACACACAAAAATAAAAATCCTTAGGAAAAAGATTGTTACGTTTCTTGTTTTTTACCTCTAATCGGTGGGAGGAGCTTTTGGGCAACACAATAGGCTAACTCACCAGGTGAAAGGATCCCAAAGGTTCAGTTAGGGAAGCAGACCCACTGAACACCTATTAGGAGATTAATGGAAGCCATCCTTCAAAGCCATCCTACGCAAGTAGGGTTATCCACACGTCCTCCAAAAGGAGGACATGTCCTCCTTTTGGAGGACGTATGGGTAACCCAGACTATATGGGTAGAGCGCCAGACTCGTAATCTACTGTTCCCAGATTTGAGTCCAATTTGATATTTATCTCCACGAAACTCCCCTCTCTGCCCTCAGTCATAGGGGACACCGATGGGTTTGGAAAGGTCACCATCTGTGGGATGAGAGGTAAAGCCGTGGCTCGTGTGCGGGAAAGCCATACCCTGTGCACGTTAAAGAACACACTGAAATGGCCTTCATGGGAGGCTACAATCTGTCTCCTAACAGCTGTCCAGTGGGACCCCTCCCCCAACCTTCTCTGAGCACTTGGGATCCTTGATACCTGGCCATTTAGCCCATTATGAGTAAACAAACCCAACCCGACCTGTTGCCCTAGTCCTGTACCCATGCTTCACTTGCACAAAAAAAAGGTGACATTCCAGGTGTAAAACAACCCAACCGTCCACTTCCCAAGCTATTTTCTGAGCTTCGATATTTTTAGCTTTATTCAACTATTGATAGCTTCGGCGCTTTGCGTGGAAACAATTAAATGCAGGCCACTCTGTAAGTTTTACGTAATAAAAATAACAAATAGCGAAATAAACATTTTGTTTTATTCAGAAATATAGGGGTGATCGAAAAGTAACAGTGCATCGCACTCAAGCACACAACAATTATCTTTTATGCTGGAAATAACCAATAAAATCCTATTTCCTGCATTACCGTGATATAAATCGCAAATTCCCCCAAAAGGTTGTCCCGCCTGTGTCAGCATTGAGATTTATCTCCTCAAATCTCCCCGCCCTGCCTTTGGTCAGTAGGGGACACATATGGGATTGCAAAGATAACCGTTCGTCGGATGGGCCCCGTGTGCAAGAGAGCCATATCCTGTGCACGTTAAAGAACATGCTGGATGCCCTTGATGAGAGGCTACCATCTGTCTCCTAAGTGTCCATTGGGTATCTTCTCTGAGCCGTCGGGGTCCTTGTGACTTGGTCATTTAGTCCATAGTGTGCAGTAGAGATTTGTGTGAGAGTATCGCCTCAAAGGTAAAACAACCCACCCCAAAAAGTCACCTTGTTTACAACTGAAATGAGTGGCAGCATTTCCAGCATCAATTTATAATTCAAAAGTAAATAGACTTGGATACGATGCACAACTACTTTTCAATCACATTGTACAATCGATAATTTTTCCTAAAAGTGCTATATATATATATGCAATTTCATGCAACAGCACATTTATCGACGAGAGTATACAAATGTGTATAGAAAAACGAAAACATCAGTAGTTAAACTTATCGACTGAAAACACTTCGTTCAGCGTAATTCTTCTATTACATATGAATGGTATCTTAATAATCCTTTTGCTCTCAGAAAGCAAATAACTCTTATAGTACTTCTGACTATATATACAATAGGAATTTTCTTAGTTCTCATAATTCAGTAGAAATGTATGATCACCATGGTAAGTACGGACGTGTTTTGCCAAGTCCTTCTTCCACGAAAAGCGTCTTGAACAGAAATTGCAGTTGTAATTCTTCCTTTGATAGAAATGGATTTCCAAATGTCTTTTCAAAGTGCTTTGGTCAAAGAATGTTTTAGAACACACAGGGCAAAATGGCTTTCTCTGTCCTCTTGGATGAATTGGGGGTCTGCCTCGGCGCCTCGTTCTGTAGAAGTCAGTGGTTGGTGGGGACGATGCTGCGTATGACTCATCTACAATACAATCTGTAAGTCCAGAAAAGTACAAAGTTCAGCATCGAGAAATGCTTATCACCAGTGGCATGACATGTTCAAAATTATATTCATAATACAGGTTAAAACATGCACTCTCCAATCACAGTATTCGCCCTTTTCACGCTGTTTATGAGTCGTATATAACGCTGTTTATGAGTCTGTTTATGACTCGTATGCGCGAAGCAAAAGAACGTTTAACGTTTTCGACTTGCATTACTCAGAAAAGAAACATTATTTTGTTTCTGTAACTTATTTTATAGGGATAATAATAAGCAAAAACACTTAGATTCAAAGTAAAAAGTTTTTATATTACCAAAATGTTAGAAGAGTAATTAAGAGTATTATGAATATTTGCCGTAATTGTACAAATTTACAATTATATAATTTCATATAAAAAAAGCAAATGTAATAACTCGCGAAACAATACTTTAATTTGGAAATGTTAACTAAGTTAAATAAAAGGTTTCTGCTTCTACTAAATTATGAAAAAAAATTTAAACATTCCGGGTGCAAATACAGACAGTATTGGTTATTGTTTGAGAACCGGACACCGTATACCAACTCTTCCGCAATAAAACTCCAAATAACCAACCAGTCAACCACTATTTACAATTTCCGTGCTTGAAGCAAGCTCCTATTACAGAACAAGCTGCTAGTAAAGCTTGTGCGTGTAATCGAATACTTACGTTTCATTATTTTATTCCATTTCAAATGAGATAACTTATCGCATAACTAAAAAAATCAATATTTATCTTGTAGAGTAATTACATTGAGTGCAATCAAGGGCGAAAATGTGACAGCATTTTCTCCAGAAATTCAAATTATGAAGGGGGCTTCAATTTAAGGCAAGGTTCAAATTTTAATGGTTGTTAAAATTTTTATTAACGGATTGGAAAAAGGGAATTGACAGCAGCTTCATTGTAAATAGTTAATCATTAATTGCGCAGAGTTGGGTTGGGTTGGTTTACCTCTGAGCGGCACTATTTTTGCACGCAATGGGCTAAATGGCCAGGTCACACGGACCCCGATGGCTCAGAGAAGGTTGGGAGAGCGAACCCACTGGAACAGCTGTTGGGAGATAGATGGTAACCTCCGGTCAAGGCCATCCAGCGTATTCTTTAATTTACGGTTATTAACAGAATACGGCTATCACGCACACGAACCTCGGCTTAAAGTCCCACCCGACGGACGGCGGCCTTTCCAAGCCCATCGGTGTCCCTTACTGATCGTGGGCAGGGGGAGTTAATTGTACAGAGGGATAAGAGAATTTTGAGACGTATTAAGAAATAGTATAAAGAAATCTTTTGTGTGCCACCAATAACTTGGTATTAAAAAAAATGTAAGTGGTCTTTACGGCACGAAGGGAATTTCGACTGCCTCTCAATGAACGGCAACTGAACAAGCTTATCGATCTCTTTACCGAGGGGCAGAGATAAGATATGCGAATAGATTGGAATGGTCGAAATAGTTTTAAAAGGCGAAAAGGGTAAAGGCCATAGTGCTCCCAGTAACAACTGAAAGAGTTAATACTGGGAACATCATCATCATCCTCAAGCAGCCATGGGCTATGGAGGTCCAACCAGACCGTGCAATTTAGTTCTCCAAGCATATCTATCCTGAGCTACATCTGCTGCATCTGGCCACTGCACCCCAATTCTAACAAGGTCCTGTTTGACATTGTCTGCCCACCGCATACTAGGTCTCCCCCTCTTTCTGAGACCTTTAGGCACACTCTTCATAACCCTATTCGCCAATCTATAATTATCCATACGGGCAACATGGCCAAACCAATGGAATCTCTCTCTGCACAATATGCTGCTTAATGGAGGTTGCCGACTCCTTTGCCTAACCTCATCATTATTTACAAAGTTGAACCACCTAATACCCAAGATACTGCGTAAACAGAATCAAAAGCATCTAGTTTCCTGTTATCCACCATGTTTTTTTACTGTTCATGAACCGTAAGTATTCGATTAAACGCACAAACTTTACTGGAAGCTTGTTCTCGAATCGTAGCCTGCTACAACATTACGAAAAAAAAATTAACTTTCCAGGTACAAATACAGAGTGCATTTATTATTATTTGAGAATGCCATATGCCAAAGACATAGTAATTAGCGGAATACATCATAGATTTCTGAACTGGGCGATATCATCCCTAAGCTTGGGTTGTTTTACCTCTGAGCGGCACTTTTTTGCACACCATGGGCTAAATGGCCAGGTCACAAGGACCCCGAAGGCTCAGAGAGGTTTGGGGGAGGGGACCCACTGGAACAGCTGTTGGGAGATAGATGGTAGCCTCCCGTCAAGGCCATCCAGCGTGTTCTTTAACGTGCACAGCGTATGGCTCTCCCGCACACGAGGCCACGGCTTAACGTCCCATCCGACGGACGGCGGCCTTTCCAAGCCCATCGGTGTCCCCTACTGACCGTGGGAAGGGCGGGGAATTTTGCGGAGATAAATCTCAACGCTGACCCATTGGGTTGGGTTGTTTTACCTCTGAGCGGCACTTTTTTGCACACCATGGGCTAAATGGCCAGGTCACATGGACCCCGAAGGCTCAGAGAAGGTTGGGGGAGGGGACCCACTGGAACAGCTGTTGGGAGACAGATGGTAGCCTCCCGTCAAGGCCATCCAGCGTGTTCTTTAACGTGCACAGGGTATGGCTCTCCCACACACGGGGCCACGGCTTAACGTCCCATCCGACGGACGGCGGCCTTTCCAAGCCCATCGGTGTCCCCTACTGACCGTGGGCAGGGCGGGGAATTTTGCGGAGATAAATCTCAACGCTGACCCAGCTGGGACTCGAACCTGGGAACTACAGATTACGAGCCTGGCGCGCTACCGACTGAGCCACCCCCGCCCCCCATCCCTAAGCATCATCTTCCAGTTCAAACACTGTTTAAATTAGTTACAACATAGAATAGCCGTTTTTTAGTATGTAGTACACACTCGAGTATATTTTAGTACAATACATGCCTGGAAGAATATGCATTTCTTCATTATTCCCAGTGAATAAATATATAAGTTATCCCTCAAGCAGCTGCTTGCCACAGAAGTTTGAAGGAACTTAATATGTCAGTCTGTCAGTTCAATATGCTGTAACGGTCCGCGAAACCTCAGCAAAAAGACAATACAAGAAATATCCATGACTTATCATGGGCTCGAACCCAGGTCTCTTTGATCCTCAGCCAAACTCGCAAGCCCCTCGACCATTCCAATTCAATACGATCAGGCCAGTTCATCACCCGTCACAGGTTTTAATGAATCGGGCAAATGTTAATACACATCAGATATACAATTGTCCACAATATTAGATAGATATAAAAAAAATTCTAATAGGAATTATAGCCATTTTAAATAGGAAGGAAAAACATAAATGGCGATTTTAAAGTTTACATTTTTTCCCCTTCTCTCTGTGGTAGATCAGAATAAAGATATTGGTGTACTAGAGCAGGCCTAATCAAACTAAAGCCGCCAAATCTTTTTGGCTGCCCGCAAGCTACTAATAACAACTAAATTAAATTTGTTAAAAAGAAAATAAAAGTATAGAGGACAAGAAGTTCAACTTCGGTGAAGCGAATTTTATTAAGTTATTTAATTTTAATATAATTATATTGTTCACGTTTCACTTTAGATTTTTTTTTTTCGATGGTCATACATGCGTTATTGATTATATATTTCTTTGCCGACCCCGCCATCACAGCTGAAGGGTTTCCCTGGCCTGTACTGGAGCAATTTTCGATTGTGAAGTAAAAAAAAAATGTTTCCTAAATGTAATACGGTTTTAAAAAAAAATACCCCCTCAAGCAGCTACTTGCCACAGAGGTCTGACAGGAGCCTGTCAATTTATATGCCATAATAGAAGGTCTGTGAGGATGGCAGGACAGCAGAAAAACGGCCATGCCTTACCCGGGGGCTCGAACCCAGGTCCCTTAGATCAGTAGCCTAGCGCGCTCACCACTCGGCCATGGGACGGCTATAATACGGTTTTAAAAACCTTAAATTCAAAAATTTATTTTTAAATTGTCACCCCTATAGATAAAAAAATTAAAGGTAAAAGGTAATTTTTTTTTAGTCACCCACAAGGAAGACTCATCCATTAAGGCACCTGTAGCATCGCCCCACCAAAGAAATATTAAGCGAATTTAAAGTATAATATTTATTACAGAGTGATCTTCTCTAATATTTGTCACAGAGTCTACCTGCACTTAGGTCGCAAAGGAAGTGAGACAAAAATCCTAAAAATTCCTAAAGTTGCCCCCATTTACGTCGTTGTGAAGTAGTTCAAAAATGTTTTTGAACTAATAAGCATTCCACGTTGGGATATATAATAGCTTTGCCTTAATTAAAAAGTGTGACTTTTATTTCTTCATCCTCAGCTGTAGTTTGTTGATCAAAGTATAGAAGAAGCGAAAGTAAAACAGGACCTTCCTTGATCCCTTTCAACATCATATCCAACCAAATCCACTCATCTTTTCATGAAAAAAAACAATTAATAAATTTTTTTCTCTCGTTTTTTCAATCCCTTTCGTTCTCTACAAAATGAGTTAAAGGCCAAAGAATGCATGTTTGAAAATGTCACACTATACAAATATTGACTACAGAAATGTGTGTTTGTAAGTGCCGTTTATGAGTGAAACAATCCTCATTCCTGACTCATTATATTGTATCTTATTAGGATAAAATTTCGGTTCTGCATCGCATGTGCTAAGTTGCCCCATCTCCCTATTTAACATTAATTCTTATGGAGGGAAAATGTCCGATGTGCGATCATCGCAAATATTACTCTTTGCATTTTCTCACTCATCCATTATTTCGAATTTCTACTCTTAGAGTGTACTAAAGGCGAGAAATGCAAAACTTCAATAGCACCCGTAAGAGTCAAAAAGGTTGCAAAATGCCAAAATTTTAAACGTATATTGCAAATGATTAGTTTAAGTTAAAATTTGAAATTTTTTTTCGAGGGATTTATATTGGCAGCAATGATTTGCCCCCCCCCCCCCCCTTATTCCCCCAGGGAGAGCAGTATATATATGACAGAACTTTTTCTTAAAGATAAATGGGAAAAAAATTTTATCGTTATTGTATTTTATAAGTATTAATGAAATATTACTATCATTTGTATTTTCTAAATCTCCCGATCATCAGGGACAAAGGTTGGTTCAGTCGGTAGCACGTCAGGCTCGTAATCTACAGTTCCCAGGTTCGAGTCCTACTTGTGCCAGCGTTGAGATTTCTACCTCTTAACCCTCACTCCTACCCTCTGTCAGAAAGGTAACAGAGGGGGTATCTTTACCTTTCACGCCGTCCGTCGGATTGTACATTAAGCCTTATCCCGTGTGTACGTTAAAGATGAGTTTTTTACTATACCCTGTGTAGGTTAAAGATCACACTGAATGGCCTTAACGGGAGGCTACCATATGTATCCTAACAGCTGTCCAGTGGGCCCCCTTTCCCCAACCTTCCCTGAGCTCTTGGGGTCCTTAAGAGCTAGCCATTTAACCCATTGTGTGCAAAAAAAGTGCCGCTCAGAGGTAAAACAACCCAATTATCATTTAGTTCAAATTTTCATTGTTAGAGGGTGACATAATAAACTTCATTCTCTTTGATAACGAGCATTCCATATTTGCCAGAGACGATATGTTATTCTTCTAGTTCAATTCTTTGTATTATAATTTCATAAAATAAAACTGCATTTAGAAGTTTGCGAATGATTAATTCAGTATTAAACAACTATGAATGGTTTTTATAAAGCAATATAATTTATTGTCCAATATTCCAGCTTCCATAACTATTTAAATTCTGAATAAATCTTGTTGAAAAACGAGATTTCAATAGATTTGAGTATGATCCTTATCTTCAGTCACATTTTCTATTAAAAGCATATTTAGAGTTGGGTTGGGTTGTTTTATCTCTGAGCGAAGTCAAGATTCCCATTGATATAACACGGAAATTCTGTAGTGTTTTGGTAGTGCAATGTATAACTAGAAAGAAATATATCACTTCTAGTAAACATAAACTGCTCGTTTCCAAAGATAATTAAGTTTATCATTTGCCGATTCTAGTACTTCTAGCGGTGGAAATTCAGACTAATGGATAATTCGGAAAATGCGAAAAATAATAATTTCCTTAGTGCCTATCCCACGTAAAAATTTTTTTTTCATTTATCTCAGAAAACAAAAGCTGCGTTTTAACAACTCCTCTGTGGGTAAAGGTTCAAAACGCTGATATAAATTTACACAGGGGGTGGGGATGGCTTAGTTGGCAGCTCGCCAGGCTTGTAATCTACAGTTCCCAGATTCGAGCCCCATGGGTAAGTGTTGAGATTTATCTCTGCAAAACTCCCGCCTGCCCTCGGTCAGTAAAAGACACCAATGGGCTTGTAAATGCCGCCGTCCGTCGGATGGGACATTAAGCCGTGGCACCGTGTGCGTGAAAGTCATACCCTCTGCATGTTAAAGAACACACTGGATGGCCTTGGCGTGAGTCTACCATCTTTCTCCTAACAGCTATCCAGTGGGTCCTATTCTCCCAACTTTCTCTTAGCCTATGGAGTCCTTGTGACATGGTCATTTAGCCCATCGTGTGCAAAAAAAGGGCCGCTCAGAGGTAAAACAACCTAACCCATTTTAAACACCTCAATCACTGTACTCTACCACCCTGTATTTCAAATTTTTAGCATGAATAAATCGTTTACAATAATCGTTAAGTTGTGTAATTTTACAAACATGCCCTCTGACGGTAGAAGTTGTTGAGAGATTCGAAAAATGCGAATTCTAGTATTACTTTAGTCCCTATTCAACCGAAAAAAGAATTTTTTTACATATCTCCAAAAAAAAAAAATTCAATGCAGTGTATATACACAGACGATAGAGTGAAAACACCAGCTCATTTTTGGAAACGGGACAAAGATGCAAAATTAACCTTCTTTATAAAGTTGTCACGGAAGACAAAATTAAAGAGCGTAATGTGACTCTTTCTATTAAACAGCCGTAACGACAAAATTAGAATTTCGTCTAACTAATACTATATCATCATGATGTATTCTGCATGTATTCAAGTGTTGGGTTGTTTTACCTCTGAGCGACACTTTTTTGCACACCATGGGCTAAATGGCCAGGTCACAAGGACCCCGAAGGCTCAGAGAAGGTTGGGGGAGGGGACCCACTGAAACGGCTGTTGGGAGACAGATGGTAGCCTCCCGTCAAGGCCATCCAGCGTGTTCTTTAACGTGCACAGGGTATGGCTCTCCCGCACACGGGGCCACGGCTTAACGTCCCATCCGACGAACGGCGGCCTTTCCAAGCCCATCGGTGTCCCCTACTGACCGTGAGCAGGGCGGGGAAATTTTGCAGAGATAAATCTCAACGCTGACCCAGCTGGGACTCGAACCTGGGAACTACAGATTACGAGCCTGGCGCGCTACCGACTGAGCCAACCCCACCCCTGTATTCAAAGTAGAAATGAAAGTAATCGTGTTCTATTATATCTTCGACGTTTCGTTTCCTCCATCAAAGGTAACACTTGGCATTCCAAGAAAACCGATAATTTTGTTCATCTTCTGTCTTTGATGAATAGCACGTAGCATTGACGACGATATTAACGTAATTCACCGAGTTCCCCTCCCCCGAGTCCCAGCTGTGACAGCACCCGCTACGTTCCCATCCTGTCCTCGGTCAAAAAGTGAACATCGATGGGGGGCGTCCGTCAAATGGGACGTTAAGCCCTGTGTGTACAGAAGAGTCGTGCCCTGTGCAGGTTACAGAACACTCTTGATGTCCTTGATGGAAGGTTCCCATCTGTTTCCTAACGCTTGTCCTGTGAATCTCCCTTTCCAATCTTCTCTGATCCTTCGGGATCCTTGTGACCTGGCCATTTAGCCTATTGTGCGCATAAAAGTGCAGCTCAGAGATAAAACAACCTAACTCAACCCAAAGGTTGAGTTAGGTTGCTTTATCGACCCTATGCTTAACTGTCTTGGATAAATATAACTTATGTGAACTCTTGCTTAAAATATACCAAAATATCCATCTACCAGAATGATCCTAATCTCATCAGCAAAGATCCCTATGGTACCTCGAGTTGTTTAAATTTTTGATACAGATTAAGTGGTGTAAAAGGTCTGGAATTCAGACAATTGTTGATTCAGCATTAATATTCTGGCCACCGTGTTACTCCAATTGATGAAAAAATAGCTCATCAATTTAATAGGTTGAATGCATCTGTTCTAGAATTTTCAACTACAAATAGCTAACTTGAATGCTGACAGGAACTTGGCAATGTAATACCCCACAGAGTAGATTGTATTGTTCAAATTTCCTCCGGGGATAAGACCTAATTTTTGAGTCAACGTAAATCCAACAATTAAGTTACTACCCATAGAAGTATAGGAAGTGTAAGAAGAGGTTTGATTTTTTGTATATCCGGGACTTTTCCTCTCGACTTTCCAATGGTGAGCTTTCCCTGGCCTATGCTTTTCCACATATTACTATTAAAGGCTGAATTTAATAAATTTCTGTAAAGAACGACAAAGATTATTTTGGACTAATAAATTTTAGTTAATGTCCCCATCAATATACATTGAATGTCCATCTAGTACAGGTTTGAGATGAGTTGTTTTCCCTTTGAGCAGAATTTCTTTTGCGCACAATGGGCTAAATGACAGTATCTCAAGGACTCCAAAGGCTCAGAAGGTCGGAGAAGAAAAACCATTAGATAACTTTAAGGAGACAAATATCAGCCTCCCGTAAAGGTTATCAGGTGTGTTCTTTACAGACACGCACACAGTAAATGCAATGTTACATTGGGTTGTTTTACCTCTGAGCGCCACTTTTTTGCACACCATGGACTAAATTGCCAGGTCACATGGACCCTGAAGACTCAGAGAAGGTTGGGGGAGGGGACCCACTGGAACAGCTGTTGGGAGACAGATGGTAGCCTCCCGTCAAGGCCATCCAGCGTGTTCTTTAACGGCCACGGCTTAACGTCCCATCCGACGGACGGCGGCCTTTCCAAGCCCATCGGTGTCCCCTACTGATCGTGGACAGGGCGGGAAATTTTGCAAAGATAAATCTCAACGCTGACCCAGCTGGGACTCGAACCTGGTAACTACAGATTACGAGCCTGGCGCGCTACCGACTGAGCCACCCCCGCCCCTGCAATGTTACACATTAAAAGTTTACTGCATATGGGAAATGACTCTCCTGCACATGGGCAATGGCTTAATGTCCCATTTCATGGAGAGTAACCTTTCCAAACTACTGCCATGCAAATAGTGACCCTTATTTGCCAATTAATGCTACAAGAACAGGTCTTTCTTTCTGAATTAGGTAGATACATTTTTACAATTGTCCCGACAGGATGGTGCACTCTCTCATTATGCAGCCAAATGTTTCGTTTGAATGTAGTTTCCAAAACATTGGATCGGCCATCGAGGATGGCCTCTAAAGTTGCCAGATCTTTCACCACTTTATTTTCACTTATGAAGACATTTAAGAGTGGGGTGCACTCTGTAAGGATTTGTGACATTGACTACCTTCAAAATCGGATTACAGAGGCTTGTTCCCAAATAATAGCTGATATCTTAAAGGGTGTTCGCGGTAATTTTTTGAAGAAATACAAAAATGCAAGTATAAAAATGGCAAACATATCGAAAGAATAATATGAAATAAGGTAAGTTTTCAAAGCTTTTCATTCTTTTACTCCCTATCTATTCCTTATGGTTTCATTATTTTTGCGCATTCCCATTATTATTATTATTTATTTATTCCCTATGGTCCTATTTTCATTTATTCCCTACGGTTATATCACTTATTACCTACAGTCATTTATTTTATTTATTCTCTATACCCCTGTTGTTGTTGTTGCCTATATCCTATTATTATGTATTCCCTATGCTCCTATTATTATGCATTCCCTATGTCTTATTACTATGCGTTCCCTACGGCCCTATTATTATGCCTTTCCCGTGGTCCTATTATTATGCGTTCCCCGTGGTCCTATTATTATCCGTTCCCCGTGGTCCTATTGTTATGCATTCCCCGTGGTCCTATTGTTATGCATTCCCCATGGTCCTATTGTTATGCGTTCCCTGTGGTCCTATTATAATGCGTTCCCCATGGTGCTATTATTATGCATGTGGCCTGTGGCCTTGTTATTACACATTCCATATGGTCCTTTATTATTCATTCACTATTGTTTTATTATTGTGCATTCCTATAGTCGCGTTATTGTTGTGTGTTCCCTATGGTCGTATTATTGTTGTGTATTCCTTATGGTCGTATTATTGTTGTGTATTCCTTATGGTCGCATTATTGTTGTGTGTTCCCTATGGTCGTATTATTGTTGTGTGTTCCCTATGGTCGTATTATTGTTGTGTATTCGCTATGGTTGTATTATTGTTCTGTATTTCCTATGGTCGTATTACTGTTGTGTATTCCCTATAGTCGTATCATAATTGTATGTTCCTTATGGTCCTATTGTTATTGTGTATTATTATTGTCTATTCCCTATAATCCTACTATTGTTATTGTGTATTATTATTTCCTATAATTCTATTTTTATTTTGTATTCCCTATGGTCTTATTATTACAATGTATTCCCTATGGTTCTATTATTGTTGTATATTCTCTATGGTCCTATTATTATTTTGTATTCCCTATTTCCTATAATTCTATTTTTATTTTGTATTCCCTGTGGTCGTATTATTACTGTGTATTCCCTACGGTTCTATTATTGTTGTATATTCTATATGGTCCTATTATTGTTTTGTATTCTCTATGATCGTGTTATTATTGTGTATTCCCTACGGTCCTATTATTTTTGTATATTCTATATAGTTCTATTATTATTTTGCATTCCCTATGGTCGTGTTATTACTGTGTATTCCCTATGGTCCTATTATTGTTGTATATTTTCTATGTATACTTCTATCTTATTATTATGTGTAATAATTAATAGTCTATAATAATAAATAATTCTTAGAGTTTACATAATTTCAAGGCTACCATGTCCACAATAATTGGATCATTACTTATAATAACTATTATTCTTGTGTATTCTCTATATTATATTAATATTGTGATTCTCTATGGACCTATTATTATTGCGTATTCCCTATGATTTTTTTTATTATTCTTTATTTCCTATGCTCTTATTATTATTGTGTATTCCCTATGGTCTTATTATCATTGTGTATTTCCTATGGTCCTATTATTATTCTTTATTCCCTGTGATCCTATTATTATTCTTTATTCCCTGTGGTCCTATTATTATTGTGTATTCCATGTGGCTGAGTGATTAGCGTATTTGTCTACTGATCTAAGGGACCTGGGTTCGAGTCCCTGTTAAGGCATGGATGGTTGTGTTATTTTTCTGCTGAGGTCCCGCCATCCTCACAGACCTTCTACTATGGCGTATAAATTGACATGCTCCAGTCAGACCTCTATGGCAAGCAGTTACTTGAGGGAGAACTTTTATTTTTTATGGTCCTATTATTATTGTTTAATCCCTGTAATCCTATTATTATTATTATTATTATTATTATTTATTTATTTATTTATTTATTGTGTCCTGTTACAATTAGGAATTCCGTATTGTCCCATTATTATTATTTATTCCATATAGTCCTGTTGTTATTATGTATTTTATATGGTCCTATTATTATTATTATATATTCCCTGTGGTTCTATTATTATTAGAAGTAGTATTCCCTATGGTCCTATTATTATTATGTATTCTCTATGGACCTATTATTATTACTATTTATTCTCTACGGTTCTATTATTATTACTAAGTATTTTCTATGGTCCTATTATTATTTATTCCCTAAGGTTCCATTTAATCGGACCTCTCCGTTTTCTTTTAATCACTTTCTGTTTTCGAATCATGCTTCATCGAATGTCAGACCTAATATAGTGACGCCGCAATTGATAACCCATTCACAATCTTTCCGAAAAACAGTCATTTCAGATGAGTGGATGGGGATAATTATCTATTCTTCCCCTTCCTGGTGGATCTCTGCGGCAATCAGTTTGTTTCAGGTGTAATTTATTCTCTTTTTATATTCCCATCTTTCCATCCCTCATGGGATGTCCCCAGTGAGGTTTCATAGTGCACTGGCTGCCTCAGGTCTGTAACTTGATGTTAGCAGGTTCAGTCTCAATTGTGATAATGCTTTTTCACCGTTTCCTCTATCGTCAAACATTTTGCTGGTGGGTACACAAATAATTTGAAAATACTTCCTCCTTTTGGTTGGAATGTTACATTCGTTTAAGTGCAAGAAATTCCACTGCTACCATGCTTTATCACCATGCTTTAGAGTTTTTTCTAACGAGTCTTCCAAAGTAATAGTTTTGTTGAAGGGTAAATATGTATAGTCTAATCCCGACTCGAGAGACTTGTTATTGCAGCACCTGAGAGGAATAATTTACATTCCCTTTTTGTATGCTTAAATTATGCATTGCTAGTGATTGATTTTCTTAGCGGTTTCTACAGCTTACATTTCAGAGAATCATGTTTTTAATTCGATTATCATTTCAATTTCAAATAATCTGACACATGGTAGCCTTGAAACCACACGCTTTCACTGGATAGAATGAAGCGACTATCTATCTCTGTGGATATGGATTATCGAGAATAATTATTTTTCAAAACGAAATTTTAAATGAGCATATATTTTATCTGACGTAAAAATGAGACTATTTTAAAAAATCCCGTAAGATCAAACTGATTGTAAACATTAGCGGAGGTAACAAATCGCTGTTCTCAGTGTTAATTTCAAATTTCTAGAATAAATAAACGATTTAAAATATTTTCTAAGAGTTTACATATTTTAATAACACTGAGCTAAGGTGGTTGTATACAGGCCCAGATCTGGAAAAGAATCAAGGGGGGGGGGGCAAAAAACACAATCGAGACGAAAAATTGCAAGGGGGGGGGGGCAAGAGATTGGATTCCCAATGCAGTATATAAATTTCATAATTCTTTTGCCTCTTTTACCACTATTAGTATTCTGAAAGTGGGGCCATAGGCCTTGGTTGTATACAATCATCTGCATATATCGTCCAAATATACGTACATAAGGAAATAAATATGCATGTTTGCGCAATTATATATATTGGTATATATATATACTCCTTCAGTATTTAGATTTGTTCCTGACGTAAGTGAGAATGTATATATATACTTCCTCACATATTAGATTTGTTCCTCAGGTATGTGTGATTCGGAAGTCTAATGAAGTTCGCCAAAATGCGTGAAAATTGTAATATATATATTAATAGGTAGAATAAAAATTGGGTGTGTTAATGAACTGAAATCTATTAAAATTACAAAATAAAAAATGAAAATATGAAATGAAACGAATAACTGATTTCTCCGCTGTTTATACCTTCGAATTATAACATGCTTTATCAGAAAACTTAGATTCTGAGTACTTGCACTACTTAGAGATGTTCACGTTTCACTCATTCATTAATATGCAATTTGTACGAGTTCCAGCTGGTAAGCAGTGACGAAAATGTTGGATCTGTCATTTATAAAAATAAACTCATTTATTATATCAGACAGTCATATCTTTTCTTCTGGGCTAGTCAGTCCTGCTGTTTTGCACCGATGATTCCTTGCCACAGCATAAGCATTTCCAAAATGTATGCTACCTATTTTAAATTGAATTTTGTTTCGGAGATGATTTACAGAGAAGTAATTCTTACATTAAACAATTATGCAAAATCCTTTTTTATTATGTTCGTTAACTTATAAGAATGCATTACCGTTTAAAAAAAAAGTTTTCACTCAAATTTCTATAGCTTTGCAGATTTTACTATATGGTATGTCAGCCCTAGGACCCACAATACAGCATTCGACCAGATTTTCTTAAACTGTCTCGTGTCATTTTTCCATGTGTTTCCTATTGACATTATTTTCAGTTGGTAACGTGTTTCGTAGTTGATAACAAAGACTGTACTCTACATTTATATCATTGATCAATGTGAAACTAACACTTTACATGGTAAAAATATGTGAGTATCTCTGTGACTGCATGTCAGTAACTACGGCATAATACTACAATTAAGGTAGTCAGTGATTAAAGGTTAAATATAATCCTAAAACACAAAAAATGAGCATAATCATCATATCAGGATACCGGGGACGTAATTATAAGATGTCGTGTCCCATCCTAAAAAAAGGGGAACCTAAAAATTAATTTTTAAACAAATGGAATGATTAAATTGAGAATACTGCATGTAACTGAGTGATCACTGAAAGATTGCAAAGGATACTCAATCGTCACAGTCCCGAAATCGCTCATTGTAACAGGTCAAAAGAAACGAAACAATAAACTACGTTGATAAGCATATAATTTTTGGGCAAAAACTTATCATTGCCGCTTCAGCTCTTATATCAATATCTAGCTTTGAAATACATAAGCCAAAAAGTTTAATGCTGCATCCGGCGAGGTATCGAAACAGCTGTAAGTTATTGCAGAAATATTCAGTCATCGATGAATTGGATTCTGATTAGAACATGAATATGATATTAACGACTCTTCTTAGAGTTAAGATGCAACTAAATACTACTTTGGATTTAAAAAAGAATCAGTTGCTCAATATCGAAATATATTAAAATATGCAAAAAGTTATATATTCAAAATTTGTAAGTTCATTGGGAACGTGATATTTCAAAGTATTAAGTGCAGAGATGGGAAAACGTTTGTCGCCACTGCTCATGAACAAACAAAAATGTAACAAGGTGTAGAAACACTCTAAAACTATTGGTCGAACTACTGTGACTCTAACGAGGACTTATTCCAAATGGAAGAATTGGCACATGGAAAAATACTAGGTCATCAAAAATGCTGCTTATATACAAGAAAAAAGCAAATCCAAAAACCTGAATAATAATAATGTTCTTCCTCATTATTAAAAACATCATCATCATCATCCTCAAGCAGCCTGGGCTACGTAGATCCAACCAGACTAGGCAATTTAGTTCTCCAATCATATCTGTCCAGAGCTATATCTGCTGCATCTCTCCACTGCAAAACCAATTTTAACAAGGTCCTATTTGACATTGTATGTCCATCTAGGTCTCCCTCGCTTTCTGAGACCTTTAGGGACACTGTTCATAACCCTATTCGCTAATCTATAGTTATCCATACGGGCAACATGGCCAAACCAATGGAGTCTCTCTCTGTACAATATACTGCTCAGAGGAGGTTCCCGACTCCTTTGCCTAACCTCTTCATTACTTACAAAGTTGAACCACCTAATACCCAGATACTGCGTAAAAAGCATTAGCATCAAAAGCATCAAGTTTCCTATTATCTTGTTTACAAAGCGTCCAGGTTTCACTACCATAACTAACCCTAGAAAGAACCAAACTATTATACAGTGTAATTTTAGTCTTTAGGTGTATACGCCTATTTCTCCACACTCTCCATAGATTCTTAAAAGTCCCGGCAGCAATCCCTATTCGTCTGTTAATCTCATGCCGCACATCACCAGTATCTGTTACATAGCTCCCAAGATAATTAAACTGGCACACTTGCTCAAGGGTGCAACCATTCAGAACGACCGAAACACCAATTGCCTGACCAATTTTCATTACTTTAGTTTTATCTCTATTTATCACCAAACCAATTCTATTAACAATCTCATCAACAGCCTTAATAAAAGAATTCATCTCATCAACATCATTTGCCAAAAGGACTAAATTATCAGCATAATCTAACTCAGAAATTTTCGTATCTCCAGTCCATTTAAGGCCAAAATCTTTCCCTTGAAGTGAATTTCGCATAACATAATCAATAACCAAACTAAAGAGAAAAGGAGACAAAACGCACCCTTGTCGAACACCAGAAGTAATGCTAAACCAATTGTTACAAGTCTTACCAACTCTCACACACGAATCAGTGTTATTATAGAGAGCTTTCATTATGTTAACTAATTTGTCTGGTATGCCATACGATCTCACAATCAACCACAAATTATGACGATCAACAGAGTCGAAAGCCTTTCTGAAATCAACAAAGCTAGCAACCAAAGGTTTCTGAAACTCTAAACATTTCTCAAGAATCTGCCTGAGTGAAAATATCTGATATACACATCCCCTACCATTTCTGAATCCACATTGCTCATCACGCAATTGACTGTCACCAAATTCTTAATTCTAAGCACAATCATGCAAAAAACTTTACCTGGAACAGAAAGTAGGCTGATACCCCTATAGTTATCACAAGAATTAAGATAATCTTTTTTAAAAAATAGGAAGAACTAAATTGCACGGTTTGGTTGGACCTCATAGGCTGTTTGAGGATGATGATGATGATGAGAATAATAGCTCTGGTTAAATCCTTAGGGTTTGGGTTGTTTTACCTCTGAGCGGCACTTTTTTGCACACCATGGGCTAAATGGCCAGGTCACATGGACCCCGAAGGCTCAGAGAAGGTTGGGGGAGGGGACCCACTGGAACAGCTGTTGGGAGACAGATGGTAGCCTCCCGTCAAGGCCATCCAGCGTGTTCTTTAACGTGCACAGGGTATGGCTCTCCCGCACACGGGGCCACGGCTTAACGTCCCATCCGACGGACGGCGGGTAAATCCTTAGGAACCATGACTTTATCATAAAAGATATTCAAAATTGCAGTCATCCACGTGGTAACTGAAGCATTCCCAGCTCTAAGCATTTCCATAGTAATTTCATCTACCCCTGGGAATTTATGTAGTTTAAGTTTAGAAATAGCCAAAATAATTCCGACTATGTTATAGGGCCAACATTAAAGCCAGTGATGATACATCTATCATCGTTACAAACAATGGGACATCACTGAAATGCTGAGCCCACCTAGCCATGACAGAATCCACATCTTCTATAACCTTACCTTGTTTATTTTTCAATCTCTGTACACCTGTCCGTTTTCTACCACACAAAACATTAACTATCTGGTATAGCTCTCTGCTGTTGTGCTGTCAAACTTGCTTCCTCGGCTTTGTCAGCCAAGCCATCAAGCCAAAGATTCCTATCAGCAGCTAACTGATCCTTTGCACGCTTATTAAGCTCTCTGTAATGCTTTCTATTAGGACTAGTGAATATTGACTTATTGATTAAGGACATTCGTGCAGTTCTTTCTTTCAGAAATAAGCTCAAGTGCCTTATCACTCAAATAATTCTGTCTCCTCTGCTCCTTTTTTCCTAAAAGAGTACTATTAGTTTCCAAAAAAAAGCCCGTTTATAACGGTCCCATTCTTCCTCAACTTCAGTAATAAGCAAACCATGACTGTCATAATGACTAAGTAACCTATCATGATACTTTTAATAACAAAGATCTCTATTTCAGAGGCCCCCTTTACAGTGTGGTCTGAGTGTAACGCAGCCATTGCTCTCACCTCTTCCCCGTGGCCTTAGCAGCTATTATTTCACTTTACCTGAAATAGCTATTGCAATATTAACTCCATGATTGATATATCTCGTAACCTAGCATTCTTCCATGTTCAAATTCTCCAATTTCGAATAAGTCCTCGATGAAATCGCAATCGTTCGCTTTCCTTCAGATGAATTACCACATCCTGTTACATTTTGGTTTAAATACCTCACCGGTTGCAAAATTTAGTCTTTTAGCTCGTGAAGTTCAACGCAAGACCTTGATATCAGAGCTGAAGCAGCAATAAAGGAAATAAAGGAAGACTTATTATGATGTATGATGTACAATCACTTCTCCATTTCGGGATTTCAATTCCATAGAAGACATGAATATGATTCCTTGTTTCTTGATCTATTGCGAGAAGTAATCTGTCACATAATCATATCTGTGATTATTTATATCAATATCGCTGGAGTTAGTTTCGCTGGCCATAGTTTCTCCTGTTGTCTTTTTAGGGTTGTTTTTTTTTTGAGAGAGTCTATATAAGTCAACGAGTTCACCTGTGTACTGTTTAGAAGACTAAATCACACATAAAAAAACTATGTGTTATCAGAAGACTCAAGTTTTCTTTGCTATTTTTCAACAGATGAAACAATATTTCTAAACAGATGTTCCCAAAGTGAATTTTCCCCAATATAGTTATTGAAATAAACAAAACACAATTTGCTACATTCACCAAGAGTACTTTAGGATCCACTTATTTCCAATTTAAAATACCATATCCCTGACTATACTATATATTTGTTATTCTATCGGTTTTTTGGCTTTAAATAAACATTAAATTTCACTGAACCCAATTTTGTATAATAAATGTAAAATATGTATATTTATTTTGTAATGTGAAATTCGTGTGGACTTCACCAATCCTTATTGATCGCAAAATTTGCATGACTGTCTTCCAGAATTAATATCCTCCACGGCCCTAACATCAAAACAGTTTGAATACTACTGATTTATGTTAATTAAATGTCATCAATCTGCAATCTCCATACATATCGATGATACTATAAGAGAAATGTTCAGTCATCAGCGAATTGGGTTCTTCAGAGCGTGAATATGATATTATCGACTCTTCTTAATATTATGATTCAACTAACATCTCACTTTGGAAAAAGGAATCGATCATCAATATAGAATTATATTCGAGTGTACAAAAAGGTTACTTAATATTGAAATCATGATATTTCAAAGTGTTAAGCACAGAGAAGAGAAAAATTCTTGTTACTGTTGCTCAAGAAAAGTTGTAGTTTTATATTACGGTGACTACATATATTATTTTGACTACATCCATTAATGATCTATGACAGTGACGTACCAGGGAGGGGGGGGGGGGGGGGTATTATAACCACATTTCGTTTCCCAACAATCACCATGTCATGAATATCACTCAAAATCATAATTTGATTATAAAAGTTATTTTAGCTTCGGTTTTTAGTTACACTCAAAATCATAATTTGATTATAAAAGTTATTTTAGCTTCGGTTTTTAGTTACTTGTGGAATGTCATTCAAACTGTGGTACAAGTAACCAAAGGAGTACAAGAAAATAATTTCATTCTAAATTTGTTTATAAAAAAACTTCTACAGAAACTTTTTCAAATTTCTTTCACAAAATAATTCGGAAAAAATAAAAGTAGATAATCTTTAAAATGTGCACTTCTGCTATTTTTTAATAATATGCAATAGAATGCACATTTTATACAAAATATTACACATATAGTTGATTCTACTAGTATGCACAGGGCTTATGATACTTACGATGCTTATGCGGGTTAACTAAATAACTCGGGGGGGGGGGAGTTGAAATGTGGTGGTTTAAAGAATATGGCCCTGATAATGAAACATGCCCCATTATATAGCATGCTTGGTTTAGTGGGGCAGAGGCTAATGGTTAGTAGGCAGTGCGCCAAATTCATGTCCCAACTCTGCTTAGTTTGTGAATTTTTCCTGCTAACCTTCGTTCTACCATATCCTCGGTGAAAAAGGCGACGTCGATGGTATTGGAAAAACTGCTGTTCATTATATAAAACCGTGGCATTGTGTATATGAGAGAACCATACCCTGTGCGCGTTAAAGAACAGGTAGATAATTTTCTTTAGAAGGTCTCCGTCTGTTTCCTGTGGATCCTTTTCCCTTGAACAGCTCCGAGGTCTTAGGGGTCATTGTAATCTGTCTATTTATCCCATCGTGTGCATAAAAGTGCCACTCGCAGGCAAAATAATTCGACCTTCCACAATTCCTTTTTTTAGCACATTATTTTGTAACAAAAATATTGTGATTATATTCTACGGAAATTAATGCTGAAATGAAATTAAGAAAATAAATATTTTCATTATCTCATTAACTTTGTAAATAGAAGAAATGGAAAATTAATTACAACTCAATGTACTATCATGAACCTTTACGAGGATTATTTTCATGATTTATATTTTTCAAATTAAGAAAAGTTTCATTTGGTTCCGTTATTGTTAATAAGCGCTACTAATTTCAAAACCACAAAAATTACTTATTTATACTTGGAATTTTAATCTATAGCGATGTTGGCAAAAAAAAAAAACTCGCTTCGAGCAACATAAGTTGCAGATTCACAGAGGATAGCACAAATGGCAAAATCGTCTAAGGGATGGAAAAAGATTAGTGTGCTCGATATTTCGGTTGGGTTGTTTTACCTCTGAGCGGTACTTTTTTGCTCGCCATGAGCTAAATGGCCAGGTCACAAGGACCCCGAAGGTTCAGAGAAGGTTGGGGAAGGGGACCCACTGGAACAGCTGTTGGGAGACAGATGGTAGCCTTCCGTCAAGGCCATCCAGTGTGTTCTTTAACGTGCACAGAGTATGACTCTCCCGCACACAGGACCACGGCTTAACGTCCCATCCGACGGGCGGCGACCTTTCCAAGCCCATCGGTGTCGCCTATTGACCAAGGGCAGGGTGGGGGCTTTTGCGGAAATAAATCTCAACGCTGACCCAGCTAGGACTCGAACCTGGGAACTACAGATTATGAGCCTGGTGCGCTACCGACTGAGCCACCCCGCCCCATGTGTTGCATAACTACTATATTTTCTTCGGTGGCAAAAGAATCACTTTTCTTGAAGCGTCAAAAACGAAATTTGCTTGAAGGTGTCAAAATCTGGAGGTTTCAACGATTACATATTAAAAGCAGATTAAAGTTTCGTGTGATATTTAATACGTATCTGTGGTGGTTTAAGATACCTGGCAAAAGGTTCGGGAGGGTCCCCCAACTGTAGGGGGGGAAGTGGAGTACTCATCCTACAAAACATTTTACAATTTAAGAATGGAAGTATGCAGCAGGTTAAATAAATTGGATTCCAGAAATGCATAAATAGAAAATTTGATATACATAAACTTGAACATACTTAGAAATTAAAAAATAATTATTGAAAAAATAAATATTTGTTCTTTGTAGTGTATTTAGCAAAAATCACATTTGGTGTTAACCTCAAAAATACGATATGTACACTAAGTAATAGATTACACGAGTACTTATTGTGAGATATTTCACTAAACGAAATGTTGGAGAAAAAATCGAGTTTGGACTGTTTTGAAACCCCCCATGAATGTCGAGGGCCCAGGCGAGCGCCTCATGCACCTGTGCGGTGTCTAACATAGCCGCCATTGATACATATATATAAAACAACCAATCACTTAACAAAAAAGTCATATATCTTGGTGTTTGTATGACATCCTTTTTCAAATCTTCTCCTACACTTCACACAACTAAAAATCCCTCACGATCATTATAAACCTTTTATTATAAATACTTTTCAATATCTTAAATGGTAAATACAATTTTTAAATAGTTTTTCACAACAATATAGAAGGTATAATTTAAATAATTCTTTCTGCGTTCACTATGTGTCCATTGATGTGGAATGATGCCCATTAAATGAACCATTTCCAACTAGTATTTACAGTCACCATATTCTTAAGAAATTGCTTTGTTGATGAGTAATTTTTCTGAACTTGGTGTTCGTTAAACGATTCCTATTATCATGAGCATCAAAGTTCGTCCATATAAATAATCTTTCAGGTAAAATTCTCTTGTTGTCCATGTATAAATATCATATTGTATCACTCTGAAGATTTCTTCGTGCCGTGTAATTTTCTTTGTAGAGTACTGTAGGGCACATCGTATAACTTAGCAGCCACTCGAATACTCACTCCTCCATTTCTAATTGCTTCCAGCGCTGTACTCACAGATGCTTCACTCCAACGCTTTTTCTTCGTATTTGGAACCCAGGTCGTCGAGTAAAAATAACCTGTAATTGATTTTCACAGTTTAAGTATTTCGCCAGTAGCTATATTGTTAAGTTTACTGTAGAAAACATCAAACTGCATTTGGGAACTAATTTTACAGATATTCATACATTCAGAACTTCTATTGATTTTAGCTTGCTTCACTGAGTTTCACATGCTTTAAAACAGTCACTTAAGGCACTGACAATATTATCATAATTATAATCACAAACACTGCTTCTTTTCTTAAAAGCGTCTAAATAATTTCGCTATAGAAATAGATTGAAGTTTCTTTACCTATCCAGATCTCCTTATTCTTGAAAGAAAAGCAGTCATGAAATGCACACAATGTTCAGATTGCACTTAAAAACTAGATTTTCACTATTATTCATTGACATTTTTTTATCATCATTATAACACTAATATAAATCTGCATTTCAAAATTTGAATCTCAGTCACACATAAGAAAGACTCTTGGGTGTCACATAGTGCTTTAACAATAAGTCCTATTTCACTGCAACTATAAGAAGTATACACATATCAAGTACAAAAGTGTGACATAAATAAAAAACAAGTTTACTGAGTGATTAGAAATGCCAAAAATGCCATACACCTCAAAAAACGGAACGAAGTCGTGTTTATTCCAAACGTTCTATCCAAATATAGTGTTAATCCAAGGTTGTATTTTTTAACATCGTTAAGGCACGATTTATTTCGAACCGTTCTTCTATGTGGGCATTAATTTCCGATTGACGTCTGAGAAATGCATGAAGCCAATTTTCTCCAACAACACTTGCAGCAGAATCATTAAAGAAATCATAAAAAGCACACTGATAAAGTGAGCTTCATGCTTCTTTAAGATTATCCTATTTTCTCTACCTGGAAAATCGTTTGAACAAGTTCATCTTCTTGTGCGTATGTAAATAACATGTTACTTTCCAAATATTTTCTTCAAATATTAGTGATTTTTTGCATGGCACATTATTTTAGAAGCCACCAGAAAGCTCATTTTCAAACTTTTAGCTGTTTCCAGTGCTGTCTTCACAGACGGTTCATTCCAAAGCCTTTTCTTACAACTTGGAACCTACGTAGACCAATAAACAGAACCTGCCATTCATCTTTATAGCATACATACTTCTCCATCGGGTAACTACATCTTAAGATTACTGTAGAAAACACCACAACTGTATGTGACTACTTTTATAGATTCTTACATCCACAGCTTCTAACGTTTTTTATAATTTGCGTAGTTGAGCTTCACAAACAACAAATCAGTCCCTTTCGCAAAATTATGATTATAACCCTAAACGCTGTTCTTCATTTCTCACAAAATCGTCCAAAACTGCTCACAACAGCAGATAATTGTATATTGGTCATTTAAAAGGCAAACTATTTCAAAAGATTCAAATGTCGTTATTCTTGAAAAATATCTTACAATCCCTGATATTAAAATTATTATAATAAAATCCATTTCAATCATTTATCTCTGGCTCAAAGAGTCGGTGGGTCACCAAAGATCAACCCTATATAGCAAATAAAATTTTTGATCAGGTAGGAGGAAAACTCGTGTATTGGAATACTTTCAGTAACATAAAAACCAGATATGACGAATTGGAAAATCCTATTGTTTCATACTGTATTTTTCGAAACAGACCCCATTTCTCTGGAAAAATATTACAGAAACCCATTTGGAGAAGCAACTATAAAATCGAAAACTATTAAGGCTCCTCTCAATATTAAAGGAGGAACTAAGAACAGAAACATGGCTTTTAACTTTTTACCAATATTTCAGCAGCAAGAACCGAAAAGGTAGAATTCATCTGAGTCCTGCGCAGTTGTAGAATCGTTTAATTTAACCATGACGAATATACAGCGTGTCTCAAAAATATAGGTACAAACTTTTAGAGGAGGTAGATAACATCTAAAGGAATGAGAATTGCATAGGAACCCATAACCGGAAACGTCACCGTAAGTCAATAGGCGGCGCTGTTCATCAGTGCGCTAGAGGGGAAATTTCGGATTTCCCCCATTCGAGGGGTAGTCAGCTGACGAAGAGCATGCCAAGGTATTCGAACAGGGAGACATGCACTTAGTGTATGGAATAGCTGAGGGCAAAGGAGAGCCGCTCAACGAATGTATCAAGAACGCTTCCCACACATATATGTACCAGGCCACCGTTTGTTTGTGCGTGCGCATCAAAATTTGTGTGATTATGGGTCATTAAGAGCTGTAACATTATGAAATGTATCATCTAGTACGCCATTTGTAATAATTACGTCCAGAAATTGTTTTCCCATTAATCACTATCTTGTGTCCTTTCAGATCTTGTACCTCTGCTACCACTTTCCCATGACGTTTCCGGTTATGGGTTCCTATGCAATTCTAATTCCTTTAGATGTTATCTACCTCCCCTAAAAGTTTGTACCTATATTTTTGAGATACCCTGTATATCTCTTTGGTCCATCTCCTTCCTAACTCTAAAGCAGCAAAATCTGATAATTTATTGATAAAGAAGAATAAAATATTAAACTATAACATATTACGAAACAATGCGCCGCTACTGGAGGTACATACACATTGTAATGGATTAGATTATCTCTGAGCGGCACTTTTCTGCATAACAACGGGCAACCGTTTAATGAGATGTTAAGCCGTGGACCGTATGAAGGAGAGCCATATCCTGTGCACGTTAAAGAACACACTCGACGGGAGTCTACCATGTCTCCTAACAGCTTCCAGTGGCTCCGTTTCCTCAACCTTCGCTTAGCCCTTGGGGTCCTTGTAGCCTCGCCTTTAGTGCCTCTTCCTTTTAGCACATTGCGTGCAAAAAAGTATCATTCAGAGATAAAACAACGCAACTGATTTTCCACCTATACAATTAATGATTCCGATTTAAACCAGTGGCGCAGTGCTAGTGGCAACTAAGACTAGATGAGACCATCAAACTGAGCGGATGACGCTAAATTTTTTCGCAGAGTGGTTGGCTCCTCTATCGTTCTTTTCGATCCTTGGTTGATTGACAGATCGCTGACTTATAATCTGTGCAAATCAGAGAAGTGCCAAATCCGCAGTTTCAGAGTCTAATTTAGTCTAAGTTTCCACTCATACTATCAGCGTTGAGATTTATCTCCGCAAAACCCCCCGCCCTGCTCACGGTCAGTAGGGGACACCGATGGACTTGTAAAGGTCCACCGTCCGTCGGATGGGACGTTAAGCCGTGGTTCCATGTGCGGGAGAGCCATACCCTGTGCACGTTAAAGAACGCGCTGGATGGCCTTGACGGAAGACAACCAACTGTTCCAGTGAGTACCCTTCCCCAACCTTCTCTGAGCCTTCGGGGTTCTTGTGACTTGGCCATTTAGCCCATGGTGTGCAAAAAAGTGCCGCTCACAGGTAAAACAACCGAACCCACTCATACTAAGTCATTGATCCATGCTCTTCATACGTTTCGATTGTCAAATAATGGCACAATGGACAATAACAAATATTTTCATATACAAAAACATATTCCTCTCAGTATACTAATGAAACAAATGCTCTACAGATGGACTGCTATCCACTGAGCATCCTTTAATTATTTCCTACTCTGCATAGATTTTCCTGCGGTTTAAATATTCATGAGTAAGTTAAATAATGTCGCTTTAATGAACACCATCTCACCTGATTATTTCATCTTCTGTCATATTTATGTCTGAATAGCATCGTTAATCTTATCAAAAAATAGAGCACGCTCGAGTCGCAGATGTTTCCAGATTCGAGTCCTCATTAAAAAAAATAATTAGAAAATATACGATCATAAATAATATCATTACCACAGTGGAGAGCAAAGAAATATTACTGGACCCCCCCCCCCCCCCCCCTCCTACATGGACCTGGACATCAACTACAACAGAAACTGGAGACAACCTACTATTAAAGGAAAAAAGCTGCGGCAACATCATAAACAAAAATATAATAAACGCAATAATAAAAGAGAAAAAAAAATTAAAGCATATGCATCTTTACTGATGGCTCTAAAACCTCAAACCCTAAAGCAACAGCAGCAGCATTCTACTGTCCCTCAACACAAGAAAAAAAAATGTTCTCCCTATTACCGGAAACCTGCATTACGGATGCAGAACTTAGCGCCATCCTCGAAGCAACACAAGAATTCTTTTATTACAGTCTTCACAGATAACAAAGCCTCACTCTTGGCCAGAAAAAAGAAGCTGAATCAAAATTATTCAAAATACCTGCCATCTTTGATTTTAGAGGAAATCAATCATCAAGCCATTATTCTAAAGAAGATTACATCCTGCACTGGACCCCGGCACACTGTGGTATCCCTGATAATGAGAAAGCAGATAGGCTTGCCAAACAAGCAATAACAGAGTGTATACCCACAGCTTACCCTGCAATAACCAAATCCTGCCAACCAGAAAATTTATATAACAAACTGACCGAATTCCAAAAATATTTTGACACTGCCACTACCAATAAAGAAAATCTCAGAATAAAAATTTACGGAATAACCCCAACAAGAGATGAATTAATTAAAATACTGCCAAGAGAACAAGTCAAACTAATCAGAATAGCTACAGGCCATGCCAGAACGAAAAAATTCCTCTATACAATAAAAAATTAACTCCCCTCTATCGACGAATGTCAGCAAATTGAAGACATAGAACATGTACTCATCTCTTGCAAAAAATATAACTCTAACAGAAATGAATTCAAAAAAGAAATCCAAAGCATTGGGAGTACAGATTTCTTATACAACCCAAATAAAAAGAAGAAACCCCTCATTTGGGATCTACTATTTAAAATTCTCAGAGAAATCCACATGTATAAAAAACCCTCTAATAGAGCCACTCCAGATTGACGAGAAATATCAGTCTTTGTGAACAAATGTGTATTATATTCATGATTCCACCTACTTCATAAAAAAAAAAATCGATATTAATAGTATAAAATCAAATAAATAAACCCCGGCTTCAAATATCTAAGCATTGTGCCGACTGGATGAAACCAAGGAAAATATACATTTCCATAATACTTATAATGAATAAAGATAACTTTATAGAAGCAGAAGAGTAAAAAAAATGTTTAATAAAAGCCACCTCAATCCGTAGAATATGATAGCCATTTTGCCTGAGATAAGACTTCTACCTCTTAGCTGCCACAGCCATCAAGCCACGCAGAAAGCCTCACCCCTTCCCTGAATTCCTCAGACCGAGGAACTAGAAGAGACAATATATAGGAAGTCCCATGCCTCTTAGCCACATGTGATGAGAAGGTCAAACTACATATTAGGTCTAAGGAGAACGTCTGACCTTGACCTTCCGCAATGGCCTCTGAAAATAAAGTTCATGCTTCTTGCCACCTGCAAAGCAAAGGTCAATTCAATCTTGACCTTGTCACACTCTAAAAAATATCAGCTGCAAAGAAAAAGAAGAAATGCTATTGATCTTGCCAGAATCACAGAACCTAACCAAAATAGCATTAAACTAACACTCACGATCCTATTAACGTTCATCACAACCATAAGTAATAAACAATCAAGAACTCTTTAGCAAAAATAAAACAAATCATGGAGCAAGAATTACGTACACTTACAAAAGCAAACCAAACCTTCTGTTCAACATCCATCTACAACTCGACTCTCGAATTTAATCATATACTACCACAACATACAGAAAACACCCTCAAATGCAAAAAAAAAAAGGAGAAAAAGCGAACAAACAAAAAAGAAGTAGAAGAAAAATAATCCAACAAACACAAGAGCCTTCAATATATCACAGCTATCAAATAACCACACAGGAGGCCGACAGACCGAACCAATCTCCTCGCTTTCCCCTTACTATATTTTCCCACTGTGACCCAGAAAATTTATTAATCTACTTTGACCCTCTTCTATTAAGATCTTTCCTCTCAACTTTGAACGGGAATAGACGGCTCAGCAGGCCTAAACACTCCTCTACCTTACTGTTTTTATCTTTATCTGCATTCAGATTTTCTCCGCTAACACCAGCATTACCCTCGGTGAGAAAAGGAATCATCTACCGTTCTTTGGATAGAAAGTTTAGCCATGGCACCATATGCAGGAGAATCACATTTTGTGGGCATTAACAAATGACCCTCTGGGTGGCCTCGACAAAAGCGTTCCATCTGTTTTTTAATAGCTGTCCAGTGGATCCCTTTCCCTTACCTAACTCTGAATCATTATAGTCCTATTACAGATAGGGAGAGTTGGGTTGGGTTGTTTTACCTCTGAGCGGCACTTTTTTGCACACCACGGGCTAAATGGCCAGGTCATATGGACCCCGAAGGCTCAGAGAAGGTTTGGGGAGGGGACCCACTGGAACAGCTGTTGGGAGACAAATGGTAGCCTCCCTTCAAGGCCATCCAGTGTGTTCTTTAACATGCACAGGGTATGGCTCTCCCGCACACGGGGCCAGGGCTTAACGTCCCATCCGACGGATAGCGGCCTTTCCAAGCCCATCGGTGTCCCCTACTGACCGTGGGCAGGGCGGGGAATTTTGCGGAGATAAATCTCAACGCTGACCCAGCTGGGACTCGAACCTGGGAACTACAGATTACGAGCCTGGCGCGCTACCGACTGAGCCACCTCCGCCCCAGATAGGGAGAGAGTTGCCTCAGTAGGTAGCCACCAGTCTCGTAATTTATAGTAACAAGGTCGTATCTCAACTGTGCCAGAGTTGAGATTTATCTCCGCTAAACCTCATCCTACCCTCGGTCAGAAAGGAGCTTGAAAAGGCCATCATCCGTCAGGTGAGATGTTAGGCCGTGGTCCCTGTGAATGAGTGCCATATTCTGTGCTCATTAAAGAACACGCTGGATGATCTTGACGAGAGGCTTCCATGTGTTTTATAAGAGCTATCCAGTGAATCTCTCAGCTTTGAGCCTGTGGTTTCCTTGTAGCCTGGCTATTTAGCCCATTTTCTGCACAAAAGTGCGCTCAGAAGTAAAACAACGCAACATTATCATAGTACAGGGCTAGATAAGGAAAGTTTATGATATGTCATTTAACCCTCATTGTGTACAAAGTGCCACTCAGTTAAACCACCAAACCTTATTAACAAAAATGTCTGTAATGGCACGATGAAACAGCACTGCATGATATCATCTGCAATTCTATCTAGCGACTTTTGGTATCATAATAAAACCATTTAATAGCGTAATTTTCGCCTCGTCAACACGCATCGTGTATTTTTTAAAGGTGGAAATTTTTAAATTTGAAATGAGTGACATAATTGCATTTAATGCTTCATTTCTAATCCGTGATGGAAAAAACTATACAAATAGTAAGGTCTGATGTGATTTTATTGTGAATTACAGGATTCAAAAATTAAGATTTTCTCCAGTACCCTAGTAATAATTCTGGGTGTGGAATATTCTAAAACAGGGAGAAACACAGAGTCCTACTTTACACTCGGGGCACTGATATCTTGATTCCTTTCTAATTCTCTTTGAAGAACAGACTTTGCATATCCTCGTTGGATTTGACTTCCTTGCTGTAGCAGGGATGTAGTCAGGAAAGTGACGTTGTGTCAATCTCATTGGGTTAGGTTCTGAACTTGGTCTTCCTCTTACTGCCAAGCAATACAAAAAATTAAATTGTAAGCAAATTTTTTAATGAATGCCAAGTTCTGATTGCAGATTGTAAAGGGTTAATGTATAGTAAATACAGAGAGAAGTGAAACTGAAGTAGATTTCTGTATCAAAATATTATTTTTTATGTTAGTATTTAAAATGCAGTACAAAGTTCCAAAAACGGAATTGTCCAAAAAGATAATTTTCAAAATTATTCCTTTAAACAAAGTCTACAATTCAATTATTATTTGTACTTCCCAAAATAAATAAGATTTTTTCCGAATTTATCTTTTTCTCTATTGCTCTTTTCAATAATTCCTTAAAATTTGCATCTATTTCCAAAAAAGCATTAGCACACTCAAAATAAAAAAAAAAAAGTCAAAATATAATATTCATGCAAATATAATTTCATGCAATATAATTTCGTATTTGCAAAGAAAAACATTACATCAATTAACATGACTTCTAGAATTTATTACAAATTCATGACACTTCGGCCAAAAAGCTTAGAGGTTCGGCCCTTTCGCTTTCCCCATAATCTTTTTGGACAACGCATATTGGTATATATGGAATCTTGATTCCTTACTTAAAAGCCCAAAACTAAATAGACCTATATAACCTTTTTCGAACCACCGCAGCAACAAGCAAATTCAGCTTCACACTTTAAGCTAAATAAATAAATAAAGGCGTAGCTGTAGGCAAGTGCCAAAAGAACATTCCTGCCATATATCCCACAAATGTTCCTTTAATGAGATACAGGCTGCAGCTCTTACAAGTTTGGCACGTGTTTTCGTATACAAGTGTACAAGTTTAGCGTGTTGTGGTAAGTAGTAGAAATACATATATACATACAAAATCCTCATGCAGCCATGGGCTACGGAGGTCCAACTAGACTGTGTAATTTTCCTCTCCAGACGCGTCTCTTTTGAGTTACAACTGCTGCATTTGGCCACTCTAGCCAATTCTAGCAAGGTCCTGTTTGACATTGTCTGCCCATCGCATCCTAGGTCTTCCCCTTTTTCTAATACCCTTAGGTAAACTGTTCATAATCCTCTTTGCCAATCTGCAGCTATGCATACGGGCAACATAGCCAAACCAACGCAGTCTCTCTCTGCACAATATGCTGCTCAAAGGAGGTTGATGACTCCTTCTTCTAACCTCATCATTACTTACAAAGTCATTCTACTTTTCCTTTCTACATCATTCTACATTTTCCTAGAATTGTGCGAAGTTTTAGTTTATAAGGTATTAACTTCTTTTCGTAAATAAGTTTTATAAAGTTTACACATATAACGGATAATGCCGGTTTTAGAACTTTTTACTGTATTATTTGTTTCTGCTGCCCTATGGCATATTAAACTGGCAAGTTACTATCTAACGATTGTCGAAAACCCTATTTCTGAAAGTATTTAAAAAAACGAAATTGTTGTGACCAGGGCGGACTTAAACCATCCGAAATCACTGACTGCATGCCAGTTAATCTACAACTATTCATTTTAACAAGAGTTTTTTTTGCGTAATGTAATCGGCTTTAACATTTACTTTACATATAAAAGCCGATCACAACATTTGGCAAAAATAGTATGTGTATTTTAATAAAACCTCAATCAGCTGCTTGCCACATAGGTCTGACAGGAGCTTGTCAGTTTATACGCCATAGAGAAGAATCTGTGAGGATGGCGGGACCTCGTGTATATATTTGTGGTAAGTTCCGATTTTTTCATCCAAGAAGCGATTGAGTGTGATTCAAGTCCGACTTCAGTCACAAACAGTTTCTTATTATGTAAAATTTGTTTTTCATTCCATAAGAAAAATATATATATATAGGAATATTTTCGTAAATTGTTTACGACAAATTTGACATGTTTATTACAAAGGAATCAATGATATTTAAATATATTTCGTTTATATTGGTTTCTCCAAAACGATGTTTCAGTATTAGATTTTTCATTCAATTAACACCAAGAAGAGGTACTAATATTAGCTTACATTGGGTTGGGTTGTTTTACCTCTGAGCGACACTTTTTTGCACACCATGGGCTAAATGGCTAGGTCAGATGGACCCCGAAGGCTCAGAGAAAGTTGGAAGAGGGGACCCATTGTAACGGCTGTTGGGAGACAGATGGTAGCCTCCCGTCAAGGCCATCCAGCGTGTTCTTTAACGTGCACAGGGTATGGCTCTCCCGCACAAGGATCCACGGCTTAACGACCCATCCGACGGACGGCGGCCTTTCCAAGTCCATCGGTGTCCCCTACTGACCGTGGGCAGGGCGGGGAATTTTTATTAGCGTACAAATGCAAACTTTGAAGAGTGTATTATATATTGAAGACAAACTACTTTAGAACTGTTGCTGCAATATTTCTTTATGCAGTTTTGGTGAACATATTTCCAGCATTTGTCCGCATCTGTCATCGCCTTCCACACCCATAAAAGCGTTTCAAATCACTTTTAATTTTTTTAACAATCCTGTTTTAACAATTTCTGCAGCATCCGTTTTATTTCATGAATAAATCTGAATAACTTTTACTACATATTTTAGAAATACAATATGAATCAATTAATGCTTCTTCTATTACTAACTTTTTTTCAGAACTGAGATTTTTTTTTTTCTTACCTTCCTTGGGATACAGGTTACAACAGTTTGACTGTATAATTAACTGTACATCAAAAATACTTAATTGTATGTGTTTTTGTTGTTGGAGATAAGGACCCACTGGACTTAAATTAGGTTATAGATGGAAGCCTTCAAGTCAAGGCCATCCAGCACGTTCTTTAAGTGTACAGGGTATGAATCTCCTGTGCATGAGTTAAAATGCCTCCTACCCACAGGATGGCATCATTTCCATGTCCACCATCTGGCATCTTTCTCAATGAGGGCAACGTACAGCTAAGCTGAGAAAATCTCCACAATGGCATAGTTTGGACTCAAATTGCAAACTTCGGCTGTATGTAAGCCTCCCACCCCATTTTACAGTTCAAATTACTAGTACAATAATACAATAATTCGATATACAAAGAAGATGAATTCCTGGAACTTCGTTCGTACATTAAAACTTCGCATATTGAATAACTTCAAGTCCTATGAAGATGCATTCCTAGCCTTCCGTTACTCACCGTTTCAAATTATAAACGCTTCATAACTTGCCAGTGATACAGTATTGGAAATAAAGATAATTTGCATTAATACTAATATTATATTATCGTATTTTATACTGTACTTATATATAGCATTAAATATTAATTATAATAATAAATGTGGTTAAATTTAAAATTAAAAAAAAAAGTCCTGTAAAATATATTCTTTCAAAGTTAGATTGAAGGAATGATCAAAGAAACTATGCTTTCAATGGAGATTTTAATAATTGGAACAGAGCCAAAAAATAATAAGCTTATATATTATAAATGATTACCAGAACGGAGGAGTAAAACATAATAACTTCTTGCATAACTCAAAGTTTTTTTTGCCAATTTTGAATTACACCAATTCGTTCAGAGGATCTTCTTTGATCACCATAACTTCACTAAACCATCTTGTAAATAAAAACTTTTAAAAGTCAATTGTTTAAAATCTCCGTTTAAATAGAAAGAAACAGAATTTTATGACTTAGTAATGTTTTGCAAGAAGCTGAAGTTGTATGAACTATTTGATAAGACTAACTTAATAGCAAAATATTTTATGACCATTGCGTTGATCAAATTTAGGAATTCATAACTTATTATTATTATTCTTATTTATGTATTTCTGCAGATCGATAAAGTTATTATTTATTCATTTTCCATGTATTTATTTTAACTTCCAATGTAAAATAATAGTAAATCTAAAGTCTGATATACCGAAACTTCATATATCGAATATATTTTACAATTGTGACAATAATTAAAAGACCAAAGAGCATATGCCTGAAATTAATCAACTTTTGCTATCTAGTGTAATAAACATTTTTTTTCTCACTTTTACTTGCAACAAATGGAACTAAACACTTTAAGACACGAAAAACAAAAATAGCAACAGTATGAAATATCGCAACAACATTACAGCAGCCAAATTACTATAATAATGAAATCAAAATATATATATTAATAAAAAAGTGTTTCTTAAAATTTCCTCTGATAGGCCTAAATGCTTTTAATATCATAATTACGTCCTCATCCAGAACATCTAGGCACCACACCACACCTTGAGAATGCTAATAACAGGAACGGCGGCGAAACTAGTAACAGGAACGGCGGGTTTCAAGCCGAAATATTCTGAACTTAAGTATTAGAAATATAATATATTAGATGCATTTTTCATGAAATTTTTTAAGAACCACTAAAACAAAAGAAATTTTTTTTATTTTGGGACAGTGCTCCAGCTCGATCTTGCCCACACCCTTTTTTAGATCCGGGCCTGTCGTCGAATGTACCAATATTACATTCATCCTGAAACCAAAGTTTACAGGAACTTTGATCGGAAAGCTTATATTTAAGTGAGTTAAATTAATCCAAAAACTTTAATTTCTGAAGTCAAATTTTATAAATCCGGAAGTACCGAAATATTCTGAACTAAGTATATAGTTTACGAATTGTAATTTTCAGAAATATTAAGTTCTTATATACTGTGTATACTGTGTGAATACATGAACAATATGCAGTTTACATTTATGTCCTGTAAAACACAGAAACATGGGTGGAAAATTCAAAATCCTTATAGAAAATCTGAATCCTAACCTTGCTCCATCATTAATAAGGTTTACTCATACTCTAAAATGATAACAACATAGTAAACAGAATTAAAAAGTAAGAATAGAAATACATCCGCGGAATTCATATTAATTATAGTTTATTATAATCCATAACAAGTTTGTATAAAGTTATGTTTTAAATTACTAACTGAAATTCTGTTATAACAGCCTTGAAACTTATATGTGTATATAGAGAGTTTAGAACTGATCGTCATTTAAACATCCGTTAAAATTTTACAGTACTTAATAGTAATTTATATATTTAGAGTATAAGAAATTAATTTTTTTTTCCAAACTGTTTTAAATAAAGCAACTGCAATCCTAAAATGGCACATATATATTACGCAGTTCATTAAAAATACTTTTATTTAATCTTTTACTTCTTAAATGCTAGCATACATAATTTACTTAAACTTTACATGGAATAAATAAAATGTTTCATAATAAATTTTTGTGTTTAACTCTATTTGTTCCACAAAATAAATCCTATGTCATGCAGGTAAAAGTTCTTGAACAAGTCACTGTGATCACTCAAAAGTTAGAATCTATGATTAAAACTTAAAGTCCTCCCACTTCTGGGTGCAAGAGTCCTCTCTCCATGGGACATTCGAATGTGGGATACCAGATTGGTCCTCCAAAGAAACCCTTTTCCGCAAATGTGACATATGTAGTTCTTCCTCTGGAAGTCGTGAATTCCCATGTGTCGACGGAGTGTGCTTCTGTCAAAGAAAGTCTTCATGCAGATCGGGCAATGGGGTCTTCTCGGTTTCTGATCGGAGAGATTCATCGTGCTAGGACTCCTCAAATATTCTCCGCAGTCATCTGCAAGTCGAAAAAAGCTTCTTCAGCCTTATCGTCACAAAGGATTTCCACTCATTTTAAGGCACAATCTTTTACATTTTTTTGACTATTTACGGCATTACAGATGCCGCATTTACAATAAAAGAGAAGTAACATGCAAAATAAAATAGGTTGGCTTCGGTGACAAATGAAAATTATCAAGTCTAAAGACATATAAAAAAAAATTGGTCAATTTTCAAATCTTGTTACGTTGTTTACAGATTTAATGGGCAAAATACTTCAGTAACATTAAAATAAGGCATCCTTCTGAAAGCTTGCAGAGCATAAAAATTGTCAAGCTGTCCAATAATTACTGAAAACCACAATTTACATTTAATTTCTTTTACTAGAATGTTTGAATCTCCATAAAATAACGCTGTTTTATGCAAATTTCAATCCCCTCGCTCACGAACGCTTTGCAGAAATAAGCTCAGATTTTAGAGTTACGCAACGTCACCTTTGAACCCTTTCTCCCCAGTGTAATGCGGCATAACAAAATCCCTATCTTTACCTTGAAACTTACGTAACTTATGAACGAAACCCTTCCTATGTAGTGAAAATATCATTCTCCACATTTATAGGAAATTACAGTGTTTATCAAAATAATGGAAACACCAAAGGCGACTGGAATACACGAAACGCGCCGTATGCATATCACAGGGACGATGTCACCCGCGATGTGAAGTATACAAAGGGGAGAAGTACGATGTCGGCTATCACGTAGCAGTGCCACAGGTGCAGATGAAACAGCTGTTGTGATGTAATTGTCGACAATGTCAGATCTCAGTGACCTACAAAAAGGCATGATCATGCAGGAGCTTCAGTAACCAGAACGGTAGAAATAGTAGGTGTAACACGAGGAACTGTATCGAAGATTATGACTACCTATCAAAAAGGACAGGGCGTTGCCTCCAAACATGCAAATTGTGGACGCCATCGAAGTTGTCAGATAGGGATAGGCTAACGTTGGCACGGATTGTACAATGGAAGCACAAGACTACGGCACCACAAATAGCAGCAGAGTTGAACACCAGTCGGAATGATCCCGTTTCCCTCATAACAGTTCGTCGAGAACTTCATCGTGCAGGTATTTATGACCGTGCTGCAATCCATAAATCTCTGATTACCAACATCAATGCAACAAAACGTGTAAGGTGATGCAAAGCACATAAAAATTGGGATGCTAAAGACTGGCAACATGTCATCTGGTCTGATGAATTATGCTATACACTGTTTCCCACCACTGGTAGAGTGTACGTCTGGTGAAAACCTGCAGAAGCGTACCACCCCGACTGTTTGATCCTAACTGTGAAGTATGGAGGTGGATCCCTGATGCTATGGGGTGCCATATCATGGCATTCCTTGGGGCCATTAGCTATTGTGCAGGATGGTGTCACATCCGCAAAGTACGAATCCATTTTCGGAGACCACCTGCACCCAATGTTGCGGGCATTGTTCCCTAATGACCGTCCCTGGTTTCAAGCGGATAATGCACACGTTCATTTAGCGAAACGTGTCAAGTTGTAGTTTGCAGAGCATGAGGATGAGGTACAGCAGCTACCCTGGCCACCTCAATCTCCAGACCTCAATATTATTGAACATTTGTGGGAATATCTGGAGCGCAAGTTCAGATCATACTTTCCACCTCCAGCATCACTGGCACAGTTTTTACAGGAAGAATTTTACAGGCGATATTTTACAGGAAGAATGGTCCCACATTCCATTACAGTATGTGCATGACTTGATTCCACGTCGAACTGCATTTGTTCTGAATGTCCGAGGTGAGCCTACAGCTTATTTATAAAATGTTCTCCACACACAGTACATGTTTACATTATTTTGATAAACCCCTGTATCTACATACCACACAAATGAAAATCTGATATCGTATATCGTGAAGAAATAACTCATCATATTTTCCATTTAGTAAAAAAACAATTACGTACTTATTGTGTATCACAGGTTTTCAAACCTTTTAATTCCAAGCATAAGCAAACTGTTAAACACAATTCCAAGTAGCAGAAAATTATCAATTAAAAGGTCAAGTATCAGAAATATTTTAAATCCCACACTCATTTTAATACATACAAAAAACAATTTTCGTATATTTTACTTAATATGATAAATGACTGTTTATCTCAGCACAAATTTTAACATTAAAAGTGTTCTCTACCATTTTTTTTTTTCCGGCTTACCATTAAATATCACCACAGTTTGAGAACTTAGGATCTATATTAAAAAAATAGTATCATCCATCCTTAAAATATTGGAAGATGAGATTTATAATTTACCTTTTTCGCTTTCTCTTTTTATCGAACAAAGTGACTCAGAAAACGTGCACCACAGGCTATTAGTCCTTTTGGTTGAGAGAACAATTAGTATCTGGCTGATTGGTTGAGAGACATAGTAGTATCTGGCGGGAAAAATATTGTGAGTACCCAACAGACGACCTCGCAACCACCACAAGAATGGTGTTTACGTTGTAAAACTTAGTGATCATCTCGCAAAACGTATTATTCTTGCATGCACTCTAGCAAGGTAAAAGTAATTTCAAAAGCTATGGATAAAACAGTTTGAGCTTTGCATTGATCATATAGGGCATATATCGTAATTAAATGTCACTTAAGAACATTTATATTAATAAATCTTTTAATTTCAAATGCATCAGATGATGTACAATTTCTGAGACACCTTATAGAGTCAAAAATAAATATTAATATTCAAATGAGAAGAGAGTTAAATTAGAATACATATCGCCTCTGGTGAATATAGGGTAGTCGTTTTCAAAGAGAATGAAGTGTTTGATTTCCCGCCCTTTGCGCCCTCTAACAGTGGAAATTCGAACTAATGGATGATTGGGGAAAATGCAAATAGAATTATTTTATTAGCACCCATAAAGCACAAAAAGAATTTTCAACTTATCCCTTAAACCAAGAAAGTTGCGCTTCTCACTCAACCATTGGGTTAAGGAAGACAAATCGCTGCTGCTGACGACTCACACTCCACAACAAACTCTCGACACTCACCACAAAAATATAAAAATTTTACCTTAAATGCAGACGATCTTAAATAGATCGCCTGCAATTTTTGGTTAAACATTTGCCCATTTTTAAATTTTTCCATCGCTAGAGACGGCTACGAAACTATTAAACTACTAATATTTCATCCATACCTATTGAACCCAAAAAGAAGTTTTCATTTATCTCTAAAAACAAAAAAAAATTAAATGTCTTTAGACGAACGACAAACTAAAATCATTAGCTCGTTTCGTATTTTGAACGGGGCTGAAAGTAATATAAGTTTATTGTTTTAAAACTTTCTCATATCTTTATTTTTCGCAATTTTTAAGAAGAGAGCCTACATTCTTTTGGCCACTTCCCGAAAACTCAGTCATACTTCCGAATTCCCATTACTGGCAGATACATTCTATTGCGAAAGATATCAAATAAACGGAAATAAATAAATCCAAAACCCTGTAGTCTTAAAAGGGTTTTGTGAAAAGTCACTGAAGGACAAATCCAGAAAACATTTCGTAACAATTAAAACGCTGTTCTCATTCGTATATCATCCTAAAATATAATATACAAGTAAACTCCAACTTACAGTCGCTCAAAAAAGTATCCGAACGCTATGGCTGATTAAAGAATTCAGAAAAAATATCTGGCAACGATTTTTTTTAGAAATTAGTGATCTGGCAACCTTCGTGTCACGTGACACGAAGGTTGCCAGATCACTAATTTCTAAAAAATTTTTTTAAGAATTCTTTAAAAAATTTTTAGAAATTAGTGATCTGGCAACCTTATCTTTTTATTATTTATAATTTTTTTAAGAATTCTTTAAAAAAAAATTTGAAATTAGTGATCTGGCAACTTTCGTGTCACGTGACACGAAGGTTGCCAGATCACTAATTTCTAAAAAAAATCGTTGCCAGATATTTTTTCTCAATTCTTTAATCAGCCATAGCGTTCGGATACTTTTTTGAGCGACTGTACATACCATTAAATGTGTTCGTAAGTTGAATCGATTTTTTCCGTAAGAAATAATGTTAAATCCGTTAATCCGGTCCTTCTTATATCTTTCATATTATAAAATGAGTAAGTCAGTGAACACTTTCAAAATAAGTTCTTATAATTTTTAATATAAAAATATATAAATTTGTTGCATATAATAATCGTGTACAGCAGGCACGTATCCAGAATTTAGTTTCGGGGGCGGGGGGGGGAGTAGTTCGAGGGTAGTCCGAGAATTTAGTTTCAGTGGAGAGGGGAGGGGTTACTAAAAGAGAGGGGAGGGTTTACCAAATTACTAAAATATTTAATATGGAATAAAATATTATAGTTGTTTTATAAATCTACTTTTAGTGTATGACGTATACTTTGGAGCTAAAATAAAATTATACAAAGACACAAGTTCTGGATTTCAAGGAAGCTACACAAATTTGAGATTTAGTATAAGACGGTAGGAATTTCGGGGCACCCCACCCCCCATGTATGTCCCTGGTGTACAGTACACACAGTGTTTTTGACTCAACTTTCAAAATCTGAGCAGGCACGTAACGCTTGAAATACTTTTATTGCTAACTTTGAAGTCAGCTGCTCGCAAATTACATAAGAGTAGATTCTGTAAACACACCGTTAGTCCGTTAGATTTCCCAAAGAAAAGCAAAAAAATTGCTAAATGCTATTGTGAAATATAAGTAACTGGATGGTTTTCAAAAGCTGCTAAATTCGGCTAAAAAAATTTCCAACTGTGCAGGAGGGTGAAATACGCAATATCGCAGGTTCGAAAAGATCAGATGTTCATAAACGAGGTGTACTATGTTCGTTAATTGAATAGGAAATCAGAATTTTGTAATATGCAGAATGTTCGAAAGTACGAAATGTTCGTAACTTAAATGTTCGTAAATAGAGATTGGGTTGTTTTACTTCTGAGCGGAACTTTTTTGCACGTGAATGGGCTAAATGGGTAGGTCACAAGGACCCCAAGGGTTCAGAGGAGGTTAGGGGAAGGGGACTTACTGAACAACTGTTAGGAGACATATGACAGCCTCCGTCAAGGCCCTCCGGCGTGTTCTTTAACGTACACAGGGTATGGCTCTCCCACACACGGGTCCACGGCTTAACGCTCCATACGACACACGACGATCTTTTCAAGCCATCGGTATCCCCTACTGACCCAGGGCAGGGCGGGGAGTTTAGCGGAGGAAATCTCAACGTTGGCATAGGTAGAACTCGATCTAGGGAACTTCAGCTTATGAGTCTGGCGCGCTACCGACTGAGCCATCCCCGTTCGTAAATCGAGACTCGCCTGCATTACAAAAAGTAACTGGACCCTTCCATGTTATCTTCTGTTATCATTCTTAGGATGCGTTCCCGAAATCCGAACGTTAAACGATGCCTCATGTACACTATACAGTATTCTGAAGGAAAATTTTTTCATACTAATATGATTTGTCAATTTTTAAACACAGCCTGAAAATAATAGACTGTTGGTATAATTACACATATCTCTTTATTTAAAAATTCTGCAATTTAATTTAATATTTTCTATCTGCAAAAAGGAAGTGGCATCACATTTAGCCACTCTTTCTATGAACGAGCTTTGATTCGTATCATGACCGAAGGAGCAATAGGTATATCCCAGAGCAGGGGTTCTCAACGTGGGGTACGCGGTAAAATTTTTTGGGGTGCGCTGAGAGCTCAAAGGTCGCTAGATCTAGTAGCAAAGTCGCTAAATTGGCATTATTATACTATAACTATAATTTTATCTATCTCAGCGCTGTCCAATTAGCGGCCGCGGGCTGCATATGGCCCGCACAAGGATTTTTGTGGCCCGCGAACAAAATCAAGTCTTTACTTGAAATTTCAAATAAATATCTGTAATCCACATTATAATTTTTTGTCAACTTAATTACTTTACTTGATACGCAATCTTCAACTTACTCATTCTATTTGCAATTATTATTGCATTATTTCAACTTACTCATTCTATTCTTATTGCCCAACAAGTACGGCCACAATGCTCCGTTAAATTTATTAAATATTTCATAAGGTTTAGAAAATTTATATTTGTTTATTATTACTTATTATTTTTCGTATAAATAAAATAATTTTTTGAGGTGACATGAACTGACTTTTCAATCACCTATCCTGTCCTATTCTTTTTTTTGGCCCGCGAAAATTTTTTTCGACCAGCGAAAAAGAAAAAATGGCCCGCGGTCTTAGAGAAGTTGGACAGCACTAATCTAGCTATACAAGGGATACGCCAGTTACATACACTTTTCCAAGGGGTACGTGAAGCATAAAAGGTTGAGAACCACTACTGTCCTAGAGTCTCAGCATGAGAAATGTAATAAAAAGAATATTTCAATCAATTCATTTTTACATTTGTATTCAAAATAAAATTTAAATCTAAGAAAATTTAATAATAGTCAAAAGTTTAAAAAAAAAAAAGTGACAAGTTACTGACCGGATGGGGCGCGGTGGCTCAGTCGGTAGCGCGCCAGGCTCGAAATCTGTAGTTCTGAGGTTCGAGTCCCGCTTGGGCCCGCATTGACATTTATCTTCCCAAAACCCCACCCTGCTCTCGGCCAGTAAGGGACACCGATTGTCTTGGCCGAGCCGCCGTCCGTTAAAGGGGACACTAAGCCGTGTCCACGGCTGTGTCCGGGATAGGCATAATCTCTGCACGTTAAAGAAACGCTGGATGGCCTTGACGGGAGGCTATTATCTGTGTCCTAAGAGCTATCCAGTGGATCCCCCCCAACCTTCTATGAGCCCTCGGGGTCCTTATGACCTGGCCATTCAGCCAATTGTGGAGAAAAAAATTGCAGGTCAGAGATAAAACAACCGAACATATATCTTTAGAAAATATAAAGTTGATTGCTTTACGTTGTTCTCTTTCTCTTTTAGCAATTCAGTGTAAAGTGATAAAGCATTTAATACTCCACGCTATATACAACAAGATCTTTCGAAATCAGGATGGGAGACGGGGGTGGCTCAGTCGGTAGCGCGCCAGGCTTGTAATCTGTAGTTCCCAGGTTCGAGTCCCAGCTGGGTCAGCGTTGAGATTTATCTCCGCAAAATTCCCCGCCCTGCCCACGGTCAGTAGGGGACACCGATGGGCTTGGAAAGGCCGCCGTCCGTCAGATGGGACGTTAAGCCGTGGCCCCGTGTGTGGGAGAGCCATACCCTGTGCAGGTTAAAGAACACGCTGGATGGCCTTGACGGGAGGCTACCATCTGTCTCCCAACAGCTGTTCCAGTGGGTCCCCTCCCCCAACCTTCTCTGAGCCTTCGGGTCTATGTGACCTGGCCATTTAGCCCATGGTGTGCAAAAAAGTGCCGCTCAGAGGTAAAACAACCCAATCCGAAATCAGGATCGTTCTTACTCAAATTTTCAACTGCATCTTGTATTCGTAAAAATTTATTTGTATCGTATATTAAATTTGTGTCGTGTTTAGGTATGATAAACTCATAAAAAATGAAATAAATTAATTTTCTTTAAAAAAAAAACAGCGCTTTATCAAACAGCATTAATTAAGGTAACGCTAAACGTTTGCCTGTACCTATTTTTCGGCAATATTCGTTTAATATTTAAAGGTTTATGGAAGTTGAAACGTGTAACTATAACTTTTGCTACTCATGAAAATTTATTTCAAAAGATAAAATACAATTGTTATAACAAATCTTTCATTAACATTAAATGTAATATTTACTGTTTATGTAACTTTTTTTGCTTTCTTCAATTTGGGGAGGGGGGGGGAATGTTTAGGAAGAGTGACAGCGGCGTCTGTTGTTAACTGTTCCAGCTTCAATAACTCCTTAAACGTTAAACAAATATTCTTAAAAATCGACGTTTAGAAAGATATTAACCAAATCTTCAACTTATGTCTAGTGACATTTTTCCATAAAAAGCTTATTTAAAAGTTAGGGGAATATAGCTACTGACCCATCTACTTGACCCCTACTTTCTATTCATATAACAATGGAAGGGCCTGGTTATTTTTTGCAATAGTGTATACAGTATTTTTTTTTTAACTTTGCTTTAGTTGCGGTCAGTATCATGAAGAAGCGGGGGTCAGCTAATCGGTGGCGTTAGGCTCGTAATTTGAAATTCCCAGATTCGTGTTCTCTGCTGTGCCTCCATCGAGATTTTCTCCGCTAGCCCCAATTTTGTTCTCAGTGAAAAAGAAGACACTAATAGACTTGAAAATGCCGCTGTCCGTCGGATGGGACATTAAACCTTATACAAGAGGACGTTAAAGAACACTCTGGGTGACTTTTACGAGGTCCCCCACATGGTCTCGAAACAGCTGTCCAGTGGATCCCCTTTCCCTACCCGACTCTCAGCTCCTTATAACTGGGCCGTTTAGCTAATCGTGCGCAAAAAATAATCATTCAGAGATAAAAAAACAATATAGATTTTAATGATATTATATTTGTGTCATAAATTTTATTGATTGTCAATAAAGTATTATATTTATTGAATAATAATATTATTGTTATAATGTACGCAATTATACACTTAACTACTTTAGATAATTTTCAAACTTAAAACTAGAAACTTGCAAAGTATAATACATACATACTATTACAGTCTATTTATAGTGTGTATTTGATAAAACATTTTCTTACAGATAATGCAACAAAATTGATAAGCATTGAGTTTGCAATAAAGGTATTAAGTATAACCAATGAGGCAAAGGCAAATAAAACAATTTAGAAACGAAGGACAAGAAAAAATATAACTGATATTTTACATAGAGATTGAAAGGGTTAAAACATTGCTTATAAAATTTAATGATATATATTATATAACTTATTAAATTTTTTTCAATGCTTCATTTTTTTATATTATCGTGAAATATTTCCAATGTACAAATTATTTTCATTCATTCATTCATGCGCACGCACGCACGCACGCACGCACATACATACATACATACATACATACATACATACATACATACATACATACATACATACATACATACATACATACAAACAAACAAACAAACAAACAAACAAACAAAAATCCATGTGCAGCCGTGTGTTAACGAGGTCCCACCAGACTATATAATTTTGCTCTCCACACTTTGTCTGTCCTGAGTTACAGCTGCTGCATTTGGCCACTGTAGGCCAATTCTAGCAAGGTCCTGTTTGACATTATCTGCCCACGCATCCTAGGTCTTCCCCTTTTCCTGAAGCCTTTGGGCACACAGCTCATAACCCTATTTACGGGCAACATGGCGAAACCAATGGAGTCTCTCTCTGCACAAAAGCTGCTCGAAGGAAGTTGCTGACTCCTTCTAACCTCATCATTACTTACAAAGTCAAACCGCCTAATGCCCAAGATACTGCGCACTGTTATCCCGCTTACAAAGTAAAGGTCCATGTAATGGAACATGGAAATTACTTTCATATGTTTTTTTTTTGTATTAATGTAACAATTAGAGGCAATTTATAGATATATATAGCAACAGAGCAAATATTTGTACAAAATGCTGTCATTCCTTAATTAATCGGATTTTGCTTTTAATCAATAATTCCTAAATATAAACATTGCTCGAAAAAAACTGGATGTAAGTTAGTTTTTTTTTAACCTCTGAGCGGCACTTTATGCACACAATGGATTAAATTGGTCACAAGGACTGCAGTGACTCAAAAATAGATAGGAAAAGGATATCCAGTGGACAATCGTTAAGAACAAGATAGAAACCTTCTGACTAGGCTATACAGAACGTTTTTTAATTGGTACAATGTATGATTTCATACATTCAGTAGCCATGATTTAATGGTTCCATCCGCAGTGATAGCAATCTCTACCAACTCATTACCTGCTTTTTCCCTGTAGATACAGCAGGGGCTGGTGAGGAAAATCTCGTCATAGTGAAGATTCGAATTTGGAACATCAGAGACTGCCAGGCGCAAACATTTAGGGATTGGTTGGTTGGTTGTTTTACCTGTGAGCGGTACTTTTTTGCACACAATCGGCTAAATGGCCAGGTCACAAGGACCCCGAGGACTCAGAGAAGGTTGGGGAAGGGGACCCACTGGAACAACTGTTAAGAGACAGATGGTAGCCTCCTGTCAAGGCCATCTAGTGTGTTCTTTAATGCGCACAGGGTATGGCGCTCCCGCACACGGAGTTACAACTTAATGTCCCATCTGATGGACGGTGGCCTTTCCAAGCCCATCGGTGCCCCCTACTGGCCGCGGCCAGGGCAGGGAGATTTGTGGAGATAAATCTCAATGCTGGCCTAGCTGGGACTCGAACCTGGGAACTCCAGATTATGAGCCTGTCCTCGCCCCCAATCTGCAGATTGAGCCACCCTCGCTCCAAAACATTTAGGGAATATGGCATACGTATATCAATGAAAGCCATATTCAAAATTTTATAACTTTACAAATATGTCTTTTTATGCAAAAAAGTCACTAGCTGTAAATTAAAGATACTTTATTAATAATAAATATCTTTCTTTTCCGAAAATGTTATGGAAGGTAGACATTAAGCCATGCTAGAAATTACACAACATTACATTACAGACATTAAGCCATGCTAGGCTTACAGTGGCCAAATGCAGCAGTTGCAGCTCAGGACAGACATGTTTGGAGAACTAAATTGCACAATCTGGTTGGACCTCCGTAGCCCATGGTACTTGAGGAATTTTTGCATATGTTATCATTAATAAAAAGTCAGCTCACAAGCTAAAGCATAAATAATAACTTGTCATCCATCCATCTGCTTAATAAAGCATAATTTTTTATTAATAATTCTTTCAGTAAACAGTGTTCACTATAGGACTGTTCACAAAAATCAAAAGAACTTGATAGACTCAGTCTTGCAAAGTAATATAGAAAATTACTGAATAGCCCAATGGAACGCTCAAAGTGAGAACTTACCATTTGCAATTGAAGTTCAAGGCCTACTTAAAAACGCAACTGCTGCAAGTTGTTTCATACTACAGTAGAGTCTTAGAACAATGGGAGATGTCCGAAAATGGATGCAGAATATTCATATTGAAATTTTATAAAATATAAGTAAAATGTAAGATGGAGTGAAACACTTATGAATGATCCCTATACGAACATATATTTATTTATTGGCATTTAGGGAAGCATAGGGGGCAATTATAATCGATATAAATAAAAAATAATTCTTACTTTCAGAAACGAAAAATAATAGTAGCAGCACCGACTCTACAACTTAATTTTGTTGTGAGAAATGTGATAAATTTAAATAGAAACAATGCCTGCAACAATGAAGTCGTTACGCCACCTTCCACAAGGACATTTCTCTTCAGAAAATACAAATTTCCGAAACTTCAGCAGCAGCAACTAATACGCTCGAGAATTCAACATTCTGTGCAGTGTTAATAAAGAACAGTTATAAGAAGATATTCACTTTTGCTTTATATTCAGTATAAAATAATGCATCTGAAGGAAGATTATTCTTTGCGTCAAATCACTCTAAAGTTTCATGTGGATATTCTGTTTTTTGATGATTGAAAAGACATTCTGGAACTAGAGCTGTTGACGATAAAGAACTTGGCGGCCTACAAAAGCAACTTTACGTGCTGATATGGTACTGCATAGCATTGCACTCGCGAACGGAGAGCTCAATTCACCACAATTTTTGAAAGAATGGGCATTGGCACCAAAAGTCGATGTCTTTCTTATTTTACCTCTGAGCTGCACTTTTTTGTACACAATGGGCCAAATGGCCCACGAATGTCAATGGATTGGATTGGATTGTTTTACCTCTGAGCGGCACTTTTTTGCACACCATGGGCTAAATGGCCAGGCCACAAGGACCCCGAAGGCTCAGAGAAGGTTGGGGGAGGGGACCCACTGGAACAGCTGTTGGGAGACAGATGGTAGCCTCCCGTCAAGGCCATCCAGCGTGTTCTTTAACGTGCACAGGGTATGTCTCTCCCGCACACGGGGCCACGGCTTAACGTCCCATCCGACGGACGGCGGCCTTTCCAAGCCCATCGGTGTCCCCTACTGACCGTGGGCAGGGCGGGGAATTTTGCGGAGATAAATCGAATGTCAATGTATGCTCAAAAACTGTAAGAGGAAAGCTCCTAGAAATCGGATTGGGGGATTGCAAAGCTCGTCCAAAACCTTTACTGACATGTTTTTAGCGCAAGAGACAATTACAATGGGCAAAGAGGCATGCGTTCTTGACTTCTTGGAAAACATAGTAATGCTTACGTAAGTTGACGGCCTCGTGAGAAATTAAACTTTCGAGTCTTAAAGTTACTGTAAAACACCCAACCAGAGTTATGGTATGGGATTACATGTCCAAGTCTTCTTGGAAGGCATATTGTAAAAGGAACAGTGAAAGCTAAGGACTGCATTGAAATACTGAAAACGAAATTGTTGCCATCAGCTAGGGATTTTTTAGGGATAAACCTTAGATTATTCAATACGATGATGCTCCTTGTCACCATGAGAAAATAATTCAATAATGGTTAGCAAATAGTATCATTAAAAAGATAAAATGGCCTGGACAATATCCGGATATTAATTCTATCAAGAATTTATGACACAAACTGTGACGAAACTAGATAGTCAAAGACTCTGGTCAATATTCAAGTGGGGGCCCCATACCATAGAGTAAAAATGGGCGCCTCCAGCTCTGAATGAGTACCATGGGGTGTTGGTTGTTGTTGAGGGTTGGGCTGTTTCACTTCTGGGTGGCTCTTGTTTGGCTCAGAGCTGGGTATAGGATGGGGATCCACTGAATAGCTGTCGCAAAATAGATGAAAGCCTCCATTCAATGCCATCCAAGGTGTCGTTCAAAGTGCCTAGAGTGAACGATTCTGTCATGGCTTAACGTCTTATCCGATGGCCTTTTCAAGCCCATCAGTGTTTCCTTTTCACATAGGGCAAGGAGTAGGTTTAGCAGAGAAATTTTCAACTGAGGCAAAATGGGTTGGGTTGTTTTACCTCTGAGCGTCACCTTTTTGCACACCATGGGCTAAATAGCCAGATCACAAGGATCTCAAAGGCTCAGAGAAGGTTGGGAAGAGGGGACCCACTGGAACAGCTGTTGGGGGGACAGATGGTAGCCTCCCATCAAGGCCATCAAGTGTGTTCTTTAACAGGGTATGGATCTCCCGCACACGGAGCCATGGGTTAACGTCCCAACCGACCCCTACTGACCGTAGGCAGGGCGGGAAGTTTTGCGGATAAATCTCAATGCTCATGCAGCTGGGACTCGAACCTAGGAACTGCAGATTCCAAGCCTGGCGTACTACCAACTGAGCCACCCCTGTCCCGCACTTTTTTGCACATAATGGGTTAAATGGCCAGGTCACAAGGACTCCAAAGGCTCAAAGAAGATTAGAGAAGGTTACACACTGGACAGCCAGTTAGTAGATATGATCTTGTCAAGGCCATCCAGCATGTTCTTTAACATGTGCAGGGTATAGCTCTCTTCCACATGGAGTCAAGGGTTTATGTCTTATTAGATGTGCAGCAGCCTTTCCAAGCCCATCGGTGTCCCCTTTCTGACAGAGGGCAGGGGTTTAGAGGAGGACCTGGAAACTACACAATACGAATCTGATGCGCTACCGACTAAGCCAACCCCACCCCACACAGTTGGTATTACATGTGCATATGCAATTAAAAAAAAAAGAAACAAAACATGTTATTTTTTAACTCTTTTTATATGTTATACTCATGAAATAATAAACTGAAAAAAATTGGTTTTGAGTGGGATTCGAACCCACGTCTCCCACTCACGAAAAAACTAATTTTTTTCACTTATTATTTTATGAGTTCCATGTTTAAGGGCACATCCTGTGATTCTCTACTATTGAATTATATGTTACATTTTTCGAATATACTACATAATACGAAAAATCGGATAAAAAATTAAATCAAAACGTTTTAGAGAATGAGCATTTAACCGGAAAGGCAAGTCGGGAGACAGCCAAACGGGGCATGACCTTTGGAACCTGTTGTTGCCTATTGAAATAGAAAGACTATACTGCCATTGTTAGACCATGCTCCGGAGAGCCATATTCTGGTCATGCTAAAAAGCATAAGTGACGAGAAGAGTATTTAGTATACCAGTAGTATATTCATTCTTCGGCTTACAAAATAAATTCTTGATATTAAATTAATAAACATTTATTCGAAATTTTATTTTTGTTCTTATTTTTTACAATGATTCCGTCTCTATTTCTTTTTACTATAACCCATATGCAATTTAAACTATTACATTAATTACAAAAATAAGGGTATTCGAAAATCGACTACTTACAATAACTATAGACATAAGTTTCTAAAATTATACATCCAAGGCAGTATAACATTTCCTCCTCTGTTTTACAGGTCTTAAAAAAAATTCAACAAAAGATTTCAATTTAATTTTTAAAACAATACAGTAAAACCTTCTTTAAAAATTTAGCGAAATAATATTAAAGAATAATTCATATCGGATGTTCGAATATTTAACGTAATTTGAATTAATAAACCTATACCTCATAAAATATATTTAAATATATTAAAAATAAATTATGTTTTTCTTTTTCATTGTACAATAAGTTCTTAATACGCCCACATTTTTTGTACCCGTTAGACAAAATTTGTCCATATTTAATTTTCTTTCGATATAAGGTTACCTATGTATCGTTTTTCTGCTGAGGTCCTGCCATCCTCTCAGACCTTCTACTATGGCATAATAAACTGGCAGGCTCCTGTCAGACCTCTGTGGCAAGCAGCTGCTTGAGGGGGTATTTATTATTATTTTTATTTATGCCTGACAAATTAGATCCAAGCAACTCTACTGGCTACGAAATACTTTGAAAAGTTCGATTTTCTAATCGAGATATACTGGTTTTCGCTTCAGAAGCTTCTGGTTAACATGGGGAATGTCGAGAATTGTATCATGTGCTACTTCAAATTACGTTCACTCCCTTATACCCGCAAAAGGGGGAATTAAAATTTCACGATGAGGGGGGGGGGTAGGAGAAATCGATCATAATGAGTTTTATGTCAAATGAAAGCTTGCGACGTGGGGAATACCATCTAGTATATAATTTAGAGCAGGACCAGAGGGAGGGGGAGACAAGGGGCTGGATTTCCAAGGCACTATAACATTTCCTCCTCTGTTTTACAGGTCTTTAAAAAAATTTTCGAAAAACATCCATGAAATATAAATAAATTTTTTGACTCTCTTAACCTTACTACCGTTCTGAAAGGGGAGTAAGGTATGGCCCACTTCCCCACGCACCCCCACCGGCTCAGATAGGCTCGGTTTTACGATATTGCAGACCTGAGCAATGCCGGATAAATTTGCAGTATGATATAGAAAATGCAAGGAAAAATAGGCGAGACCTCAACAGACAGTACAAACATGCATATCATCTCAACCCTAGTTCATTTGCTCAGCAGATAAGTGAGCTATCGACTCGGACACTTGTTTTATTGTTGTTCATGAACAATAACGCTTAAAAACCAGAACGTGTTTTCTTTTTCTTATTTATCTCCGTCCTTTGTGTAGTGGAGTAACAGTTTTCCTTTAAGACAAACTATGCTAAATAGAGTATAAATGCACATACTTCCTGAAATTAACATGGTTTTAAATTTCTTACATCAATTATCTGATTCCCGAAGCTGTAGTTAATTAGCATCAATCTAAATTATCTATAAAATTAATCGCGAATCTTTTACTTTTTATGTCCGTTAACTTAGTGGGGAAAATCAAAAAACTTTGATATGTAAATGTGGTATCAAATGAAAGTTTTCGACCTGCGGATTTCAAGAATGTAGGATTTTTTTTATACGTAACTTTTTCAAAAAGAGTAAAGTAAAAAACATTAAAACGCATACGATTATTTTTCTCTTCGATGAGAAAGCAATTTTCGATTTTTCGTCAGCTCAAATAGGAGAGAGTGAACTTTGATGTTGCCAACAATCGGGTTTTGCTCTTTGAATTTTCCTGAAGGAGTTTTTAAATAGTTTCAGCCATTTAGTAAATTATAATTATATCTTTTTTCCCTCAAAGAATATGTTTTTATACAAAACCTCAACGAATATGAAATTATACAAATTTCCCTCAAAGAATATGTATATAGACGTATATTGTCCATTACTCCATAGAGTAATGGATAATATACGCCCTGTGGAGATTGTGGAGAAATAGGCGTATACACCTAAAGACTAAAATTAGACTGTATAATAGTTTGGTTCTTTCTAGGGTTAGTTATGGTAGTGAAACCTGGACGCTGTGTAAACAAGATAACAGGAAACTAGATGCTTTTGATTCTAGATCTTACGCAGTATCTTGGGTATTAGGTGGTTTAACTTTGTAACTAATGATGAGGTTAGGCAAAGGAGTCTGCAACCTCCTTTAAGCAGCACATTGTGCAGAGAGAGACTCCGCTGGTTTGGCCATGTTGCCCGTATGGATAATTATAGATTGGCGAATAGGGTTATGAACAGTGTGCCTAGAGGCCTCAGAAGGAGGGGGAGACCTAGGATGCGGTGGGCAGACAATGTCAAACAGGACCTTGTTAGAATTGGTATACAGTGGCCGGATGCAGCAGATGTAGCTCAGGACATATATGCTTGGAGAATTAAACTGCGCGGTCTGGTTGGACCTCCGTAGCCCATGGCTGCTTGAGGATGATGATGATGATGTCCATTACATGAGAAACATTTGAATACTTTTCTTGCACACAATGAGTTGGGCCTCTGAGCGGCACTTTTTTTTTAATGAAATATGGGCCAGGTTGCAAGGTCATGAGGGCTCAGAGAAGGTTGCGGGGAGGAGACCCAATGGACAGCTGTTAGGAGACAGATGGTAGCCTCTCATCAAGACCATCCAGCGTGTTCTTTAACGTGCACAGGGTATGGCTCGCCCGCACACGGTGACATGGCTAACATCCCATCCGATAGACGGCGTCCCTTACTGACCTAGGGCAGGGGCGGGACTATTCTTTCGATTAACTGTAGAAACAGCATAATGAATTTAGGTTGCATAAGGCCTGAAAAAATCATCTATGAATCGTTATATTTCTATTGCGTCAAGATTTCGAAGAAATGATTTTTGGACTAAAAAAATTTTGGAACTAAGAAGTTTTGGAATAGTAATTAGCTGTAAAAATATTTTTTAGTCTGATGGAAAAAATGGAACCGCTTCTGTGATAAAGCTGTTAATGAATCTCCTTCTACAATCTATGACTAGAAGAATCTTAGAAAATTTTTAAAACTAAATTTCTTCCCATTAAAAGTTATACATATATCTGTGAGTTATAAACTAGACTGATAAACAGTAGAACCATAGAACCTATGAGAGTATCGAAGGTGAAAGGTTTCGGATTTTGACGCCTACACCAAAAAAAAATGCGCTTTAACAAACCTTGAAGAGTTGTTCTTTACATATTATGAATCCGTTCCAATATTTTAATGAACTTACGGAATTGTTTCCTCGGTATGCTAATTAAGTATATTAATATATGAGGTTATGGTACTTATACTAAAGCTAAGGTCGGATTCTCCTCACGTCCTGGATTGCATTGTTAAAGGGATATGGATTTCATTCTAAACAATAATATCAGGGTCCTAATATTTCATATCTATAAAATAAAGTAAAAAAAAACAGCTATTTTACATGAAATCAATTTAGTAACTTACTTTTCTCCGCCGAATATGATGTAAGCATGAAGTACCTGTAATCAGATTAGAAATGGAATTTTGTGTGGTAAGTCTTGAAACACCCAATCAGACACAATCCAACTTCACAATCGGGGCACCAGTAGACAGATTCTTTTCTCAGACCTCGTTTAGTGCACACCACACATCTCCTCTGGGGTTTGGACTTCTTTCCAGTGACGGGAATCCTCTCCAAAAAGTGACGTTCGTTTAATCTCTTAAAAGATTTTTCAATTGGACGACGACCATATTCACGACGGGGTGCACCATATCCGTGCTTTTCCAATTTCATATCAAGCAGTCTGAATGTGGAAGGGTCAGTCACGAATGGATCTAGGAAAAAACATAGGGGACGGCCAAATTACTGATATTCATGAAAACTTCGCCCCTTTCACTTCCCTTTATTATTCTAGGACTTAAATAAGTTAAGATCTGCAATGTCAGTTTAATATTTTTAACATTTCTTCACAAACGAAAACAAATCGACTTTGAGCCATCCTAAATTCGGCCAAAGGATTAGTTTCCATATTCACTGGTAAGAAAGATCAATACCATGGTTTGTAACTTTTCTTTCATTCTAACAGACCAGATTCCAACATCTGACATTTCAGATGTGTATGTTGTGGTCACAAAAACAAGAGGCTTTAAACTTTCTTCCCTTGTCTCTGTCATGCATGCATCTCATTTGTATGATATGTGGGAACAAGTGTAACTTTCTTTTACTGGCAGGCTAGAAAACCAACTACCATATCTTTTGGGTGCTTACCACTATGGTGTGTTTCAGTTTTTTTGGTTTTCACTGAGGAAAATGTTTTTCTTTAACATGAACGATGAAAATCAATTTCTTCCCTTTGCTTCTGTGGCATGATTTAACTCTTGCGAATTATAAAAAATGTCCAACCACATAGTCTGACCAAGACTCAGAGGAGTGTTTACAAACTTTCACTACCATCTCTGCAGTTCAATTCGTTAGCAAATTGGCTATGAAGTTATGTATCTAGTCTAATGTAAATGATAAAATACTAGATATGGAAATATTGCTTGAAAGATAAATGACCTTTTCAGAGAATCATAATATTTTCTCTAGCGGTGTTCTGATTCGAATGATACAAATTTTAAAATTTGCTGTTCGTATGTTGAATGGATAGATTTTAAAAATTTGGCCGGGCCTTGATATCTTCTGTACAGAACTATCAGCAAACGAAAGAACTTGATGAGGAGTTTTAGTCTTTCCAGAGAGAGAGAAAGTTTTTGGAAAAAAAAAGAAATTAACAGCAATCGATCCTTCTCGAGGCTACTTAGTGCGAGTTTTTCTTTCTCAACATAAACAGGGTACTTTTGTAAGTCCTTTGGATTTGTGCTGGGTTGTTTTACCCCTAAGCATCACTTTTTGCACACAATGTGCTTAATGGCCAAGTTCCAATGACTCAAGGGCTCAGAGAAGGTTGAGAGAAGGGGACACACTAAACAGCTGTTAGGACACAATTTTTGCACACAATTTGTTAAATGGCCTGGTCACAAAAAACCCAGGGAGACCCACTGGAAGCTGTTAGGAAACAGACAATAGCGGCCCAACAAAGCCATCTAGCGTATTCCTTAACGTGCACAAGGGTATGGCTGTCCTGTAATGGGGTCACGACTTAAAGTCTCATCCGACGAACGGCGGCCTATTCAAGCCCATCGGTACTTAGATGGTAGCCTCCCGTCAATGACATTGAGAGTGTTCTTCAATATGCACAGGATATACCTCTCCTGCACACGGAGTCAAGACTTAATGTTCCACCAATGGTCGGTGGCCTTTCTAAGCCCATCTGTGTCCCCTTTCTCACCGAAGACAGGGTAGGAATTTAGCAGAGATAAATCGCAACGCTGGCACACATGGGACTCGAACCTGGGAACTGCAGATTACAACCCTGACGACTGAGTAAACTCCTTGGTCTCAGGCAGATGAATTTTTATGGATGTATCGATTTCGATGAGTGATCAAAATTATCTTGAATAATTTTTCTCGGATATTAAAGAAGTACGTAACGGGCTTTTAACAACTCATTTATTCACTATTTATTTAAGAAAAGCTCCTGGTTACATCTTTCATTACACAAAAGAAGAAAACATGGTCAGAAACGCGGGAACTGCAGATTACGAGCCTGGTACGCTATTAAACTGACCCACCCTCACCCCACCGACAGAACAACGTGGTACAACAGAGGAGAAAGGAACTATGAAGATGCCAGAGTTGTAGCATTAATTGTGAACTAATCAGCCTGATCCTGCCAAAGCATTTCCTGATGTGCCACCAAAGTATTTTTAGGTGTGTAAATGCTATACGAGGGGTTGAATTAGTTACATACAGCCAAACCAGTAAGAATAGATAAGATGAAATTTAGGAGTGGTCGCGATAGGACATAGAAGGAATTAGCTCCCACATACATAGGAAGGAATAACATGCAGGAAAGTCTTTAAAGACTGACTCGGAAAGTAATAACACAACCATACACTGAATCTAATGCTACAGAAGACATGAACGGGTTGAGGAACGATGGTAAAAGGAAAAACGTAGTTACATTGTGGAGCGGGATCAGCAAGGAAAATGATGGAGATGATTTCGAATTAAAGAGGTTTAAGTTAGAAATGCAAATGAGAAGGAAAGAGAAAGAGGTAATCTAAAAAGGGAAAAAGAGAGAGGTATTAGTATAGAATGTTAGAGCGGAAAATGAAGAATAAAAAAAATGAAAAAAAATAAAGAGGAGAGATACAAATAGTGACATCCACCAGTAGTCAAACAGAACTACGGCTTATCAACTACACAAAACTGACCGAAAAATTGTTAGCTGGAAGCCTTAAGAAACCACAAGAAGTGATATGGGACAACACACACACATAATCCTCGTGCAGCCATGGGCTAAGGAGGTCCAACCAGACTGTGTAATTTTCCTCTCCAGACGTGTCTGTTCTGAGCTACAGCTGCTGCATTTCGCCAATATAGGCCAATTCTATCAAGGTCCTATTTAACATTGTTTGCCCATCGCCACTACCATAATTTATCAGGTATTCTATATGATCTAACAATCAAACACAAATTATGTCGATCAACAGAGTCAAAGCCTTTTTCAAATCTTATAAAGCTAGCAACCACAGGTTTCTGAAACTCTAAACGTTTCTCAAGTATCTGCCTAAGCGAAAATATTTGACCAATACATCCCCTACCACTTCTGAATCCACATTATTCATCACGCAGTTGTCTATCAACTAAATTTTATTAAGCATAATCATGCAAAGAACTTTACCTGGAACAGAAAGTAAACTAATTCCCCTATAATTATCACACGAACTGCGATCATCTTTTAAAAATTAGGACAATAATAACTCTAGTAAAATCCTTAGGAACAACACCTTTATCAAAAAAAAAAATTCTAAATTTCAGTCCGTAATGTGACAACACAAATGTTAACATCTCTAAGCATTTCAGTGGTGATTTCATTCATCCATGGAGATTTATGCAGTTTTAATTTAGAGATAGCCAAAGTAACTTCGGAATGTGATATAGGGCCATCTAAAAGCCAGTAATGCATCTATCCTTATTACAAACAATGGGAGTAGAAATATTCACATTATTTAGAACTTCTCTGAAATGCTCAACCCAACCAGCCATCACAGAATCCTCACCTTCAACCACCTTGCCATGTTTATCCCTTAATCCCTGTGTACCTGTCGTTTCTTCCCACATACAGCTCCCTGCTGTTGTGCTGTCTAACTGCTTCCTCAGCTTTGTCAGCCAAGCTATCAAGCAAAAGATTCTTATCAGCTGTTAACTGATCCTTTACATGTTTATTAAGCTCGTTTTAATGCCTTCCGTTAGGACTAGTAGGATGTTGATTCATATTAATCCTGCACTTCCTTCTTTCAGAAATAAGTTCCATTGCCTTATCACTCAAATAATTTTGCTATCTTTGTTCCCTTTTACCCAAAAGGATATTGTTGGTTTCAAGAAAAGTCTTTTTAAACTGATCCCATTCTTTCTCAACTTCAGCAGTAACCAAACTACGATTGTCATAATGACTAAATAGTCTATCATGGTTTGTTTTGGCTATATCTGGATCTTTCAGGCATTCAGTGTTATCTAAATTTTTTTAATCTTAGCACAACATTTCTTAAACTTCAGCTGCAAAACACTTTTGACCAGGTAATGGCCAGACCCAATTTCGGCTCTCCTGTATGATCTGGTATTCCTAACTGAACTAGCCCATTTGCTGTTAATTAAAATATAATTTATCACATTCCTGTGCAACCCATCAGATGAAACCCAAGTATATTTATAAATGTCCCAGTGTTTGTACTTATGTGTTAGTTATTCGTAAACCATTAAGTTTACTTACCTGTAAGAGATGTAACCAATGTAACCAATGCCAAAAGGACCTAAAACTCCTGCCCAAAGATTAGAGTCAGTACCAACTTTAGCATTGAAGTCACTTAGCACAAGAAAAATATCTCCTTTCTTCACAAAATTCAAAATATCCTGAAGCTAGCTGTAAAGTGTATCCTTCTCGTTATCATCACAGTCCTCTGTGGGGGCATAACAACAGGTGATATTCAAGTCTTTAATTTTTGGTTTAAAATTTGCCCTAAGAAATCTTTCATTAATGCAGTCATATCCTAGAAGAGCATCACTGGCGTGTCTGCTGAGAAGCACACCTACACTTTGGAGATGCTTTCCTTAATTCCTGCCAGAAAAGAGAAATTTAAAGTTATTTTTAAGTACCTCACCTTTATCTGTACATCTGGTCTCTTACAAGCTTAGAATATCTAGATCAGTGGTTCTCAACCTTTTATGCTTCACGTACCCACTGCAAATGTGTATGTAACTGGGGTACCCCTTGTATAGATAGATAAAACTATAGTTATAGTATAACAATGGGAATAAAATAAAACATCTATATATACACATTAAATTTTGTATTCATAAATTATATATATCAATAAACACAAAAAATGACATAAATAATTTAACAAATCTTATGAAATTATAAACATTTTACTGGGTAATCAATGAAATGGTTGCGCTTGTTTATGCTTGCACAGCTCATCAATGGTTGGAGCCAACTTAGCGACTTTGTTACTAGATCTAGTGACTTTTGAGCTCTTACGGAGTACCCCAAAAATTTTTACTGCATACCCCACGTTGAGAATAATCTAGATTATAATGCTGAAATTCCTGCGTGAGGGCATCAAGAGAAAAATCTCTGTATAACGTCATCACGTTCCATGTACCTGCAGTGAGAAAATGATTAGTAAGAATTTTTTTTTTTAAAAGAAACCAGGTTTATTGAGAGAGGTGAGGCCAACAATATCTAACAGCCCTGTGATTGCAGGCATGGGGAAAAGACTTGTCCCTCTTCCACTAAAGGCTGAAGTCACCAATGCTAGTAGGAACTTCAGGCACCACCTTTTCAAGTGGACCTTTTCAAGAGCCATATGGCCTGCCTGAGACACTTTACTACAGTTTAGGATTGATGATGCCCAACTAGCTAAGTGAGGGTTCAGGTACCTGCTATGGCCTCTGATCAGGATTATCCACCAGCTGATATAAGGTATCCCATGCCTCTGTTCACTTAGGGCTGGCAACCCAGAAGCAAACAGAAACACAGCGGCAGATTCTCCCTCAACAGAGACCCACAAGTGCAGCAAGTCCAGGATCCAGAATCAAGCTCAAATCCATAAACCAGTCCAGTCTAGTGGTTATAAATGGCAGCACCAGGATCCTGGTGAAGTTGACCACCCCTCAGCAGGGTTGAAAAAAAGAAAAAAGTGGCCATAGATCAGTAGGCTACACTGCGCTAGCAACCCTCCCCTTCCGTTCCCTTCCAAAAGAGAATATCTCTTTTAAAAGGTACTAACGGCCTGCAAGCCATCCCATGGCCGAGTGGTTAGCACGCTTGGCTACTGATCTAAGGGACCTGGGTTCGAGCCCCGGATTAGGCATGGATGTGTGTGTCGTTTTTCTGCTGAGGTCCTGCCATCCTCTCAGATCTCCTACTGTGGCATATAAACTGACAGGCTCCTGTCAGACCTCTGTGGCAAGCAGCTGCTTGAGGGGGCATTTATTTATTTTTATTTTAACGGCCTGCACCACGAGAAGGCGTGGTCGGACATTAGGTGCTGGACCTGGCCGATTCTGTGCATCATCACTGGGGATTGGTACATAGCTCTCCTTCCAGTTTATACCCAGCTACCATTTACAGACCAAAAAAGATCAAAATTGTATTAATTGTTAACGGCAATTTTCTTTCTCGACACGCGATATGAAAAGATATTTTTCGAAAATTAATTGCAGAGGAATTACAATAAGTTCAAGGATGCCATGCTGGGAAAATTGAAACTTAATCCCTCTGCTTATAAGACCACATTCAAAGCTATTGTCAAGGAACGAAACTGTCATATAAGTATTAATATATTATTTTATTTATTACTATTATTAATTAATTATTACGGTTAATTATTTTAATTATTAATTAATTGCTACTATTAATTATTTTAATTATAAATTTATTAGTTATTCATTATATTAATATGCATTAATTATAATTATCGTATTATATTAGAATCAAAAATTAGAAGTAATTGAGAATATCATGTCAATAGCAGAGAAGTATAAACTTTTGAAGAACTTTTGAATTTGATCGTGACAGATAAATTACGAAATGGTAAGCAGGCTTCCTCATGCTACCCATGGTTACGAAATGCAGGGAGAGGCGGAAACCTGGGTAAAAGCAACAAGAAACAAAGTACACGAATAACCATCTGGCCAGTTTAAACGGAAAGGAAGAAACCGCATATTTAAACAGTTTAGCGCATAGAAAACATGCAGAATACTCAATTTATCTGCAGCAGAGAATACGTTATAGAATGAATAGTACGATGAGAAATTATAAAGAGGCAAGTATGCCCTAAATATTAAGAGTAATGAATGTAGGTCCAGCAAAAGTTTTTTTGTGATTGCCCGCTGAAGTCTATATGAATATATCCTATTGGACCAAATCAACAGTTCAGAGAAAAGTCAGGAAAATATAGTTTGGGAGGCGACGATAGATAAAGTTGCACTACAGTGTCGTCAAGTTGCAAGGAGGTGAATAACAGAACATACTAAGATAGCGATCCCAGTGGAATATAAAAGGAGTTCGAATCCAGCGTGAAGAAAAATAGCTAGAAGGGCCGTTAATTCAAGAGCAGACGCAATGGTTGTAAGGAGGGGCATGTTAAACGAAAGAAAAACAGTATATTATTTTGGAGGTGCCTAGCGTGAAGAGTTTAAATAGTTCCCATTAAGCCTACTCGACGATGATGACATGCACAGTGAAAGAGATGGAAAAATTAGTGTTATGCGTAGTGGTAAAAACTGCGCAAATATTTACTTCGAGTGCAGATATCTGTAAGCTGCTGAAGAGAAGAAAACACGTCTTTTCTAAGTCAAAACAAAAAGCTGCTCTCTCCTATTGAATATGGATAACACGACACTTACCCGCCAATATGATAACAGTATAGAAAATCAAGAGAGGAAAATGGAAAAAATACCTGGTTGAACCGAAGAAACGACGACTCGACTCCGAACCCAAATGTGTATGACCATCCTTCAGACTATCTTGATGACTATATTGATGGCTACGATAATTAAAATTATGCAGAAGATACAGATAACATTGAATTTGGCTGATGACAATGTCGACGACATTCAACTTATAGGGTAGAAAGAGTACCTACGAGGAGTGACATATCAGTAACCACAAAAGTTGTACATAAACCTGGCATCGCCCACATTTGTATGATTCTCGCCTCTGAGCCAGTATGCTCAGTTGGTGATGGGATATTTTCTTTTAAAAGAAAGCAATAGTGGTAAAGAAAAGACTAAATTGTCAGCACCTCTGACAGCAGTTTCTTTGATAGTACACTCTGTGATATCGAAATTGCACCACTTAGGAGTGAATACTAGCCAGATATAATTATATTTCTTTACTCGTGCATATCATTGTAAATGTAAGCGCATTTCGATACTGGAGACAGAAGGTAAGAGCAACTCCTCAGAATAATGTCACTGTCATTAGCATCCCGTTTTCAGAGAGGACTCGCTTCAGTTTGGCGGATCTACTTCAAACTCACTAAAAGCCAACGAAGCCTTCTTCGTTGGATGAGGGTTGAGGATTGGTGATCAATGACCTCACCCAGAAGGGATGAGGTCAATGACCTTTCCCCTCATCCAGAAGTGACTACAAGAGAGACAGAAACCATCCATCTATAGGCAGGAAAGGAAACAAACGGTTCCTTGCTCCGGAAGTGCTGACTGGTAGTAAAGCCACTGAGGCCTCTCAATAACCAGCTGAACGGTTGGGTGGTTTTACCTCTGAGCGGCACTTTTTGAACACAATGGGCTAAATGGCCAGGTTACATGAACCCCGAAGGTTCAGAGAAGGTTGGGGGAGGGGACCCACTGGAACAGCTGTTGGGAGAATGGTAGCCTTCCATCAAGGCCATCCAGTGTGTTCTTTAACGTGCACAGGGTATGGCTCTCCCGCACACAGGAGCCACGGCTTAACGTCCCATGTGACGAACGGCGGCCTTTCCAAGCCCATCGGTATCCCCTACTGACCGTGGGCAGGGTGGACCAGCTGAACGGGTATAGTAGGCTGTAGTTGTTAGATGTAGCACAACCCTCATGTCGCCAGCCACTACTTTTTTAATACGGCCCGGACCACTTATGTTGATGCCAAAAATTTAAACGACATTTGACCATTTTTTTATTCTTCTTATTGTTATTGTTAATATTCCAAATAATGTAATTATTTATGTAATTTTTCTTAATAAAATACTGTGTTTATATTTAACGTTTGGCCTTCGGTATATTCTACATGTTAAAATGAGGGGAAACAGTGTTTTTCCAGAACAACCGACACAAAGTATTGTTAGGATCTTATATAATTGTTGCAATATCGATAAACTTGGCGATATTACATTACTGAGTTGGATTAGGTTAGGTTGTTTCACCAGTGAGTGGCACTTTTTTGCACACAATGGGCTAAATGGCCAGGTCACAAGGATCCCTAGGACTCAGAGAAGGTTGGAAGGGTACCCACTAGAGACTTGTTAGGAGACAGCTGATAGCTTTCCGTCAAGGCCATCCAATGTGTTCTTTAACGTGCACAGGGTATGGCTCTCCGCACACGGTGACACGGCTTTATGTCCCATCCGACGGACGATGGCCTTTCCAAGCCCATCAGTGTCCCCTACTGACCGAAAGCAGGGTGGGGATTTTGCAGAGATAAATCCAGTACTTGCACAGGTATTCGAAACTGGGAACTGCATATTACGAACCTTGAGCGCTATAGACTGATGAACCATCCCCGCCCCCTACATTATTGAAAATTGATTATTTACTATTTTGCTGTAGAAAATCAATAGCGTGATAAAGTATTTTTGCATTTACTTCTTTTTTTGTGGCCAGCAAGCTCGTAAAATATTTCTTGCTCAGCCCGTTGACAGGCAAAATTTTGCACCACTGCTATAGTATCTTCAGTCCAGCATCATGTTTTCTGTTATTGACTGTTAGCGTGTTAAATAATTGTATTTTTTTGGTTTTACAAAAGCTGTTCACAAGATGTAATCAGAAAGATTTACTCCGTTGGCGTATTGTAATCGAATCAAGATGATCAAAGGCCACTGATTTCAAAATGGGGCATCATTCTATTCACAACTATAGAAATATTTGCAACTTACAACATTGTACCAGAGACTAAGCGTTTACAAAGTGCCGCAGTCGACAGCGCGGGTCTTAAGAACAACTATATTCAACCACACTTAGCAATCAGTCAGTTATAGCTGGCCTAATACTATCTAGTTTTTGAAATACAGTTAATATTTTGAATTTTTTTAATATAATAATACAAGACTATATGCCTACATATCTTTATACAGAAATTCATTAACTTTGAATGCTTTGACATGTCCTTTTAGTTAAACATAATATTTGATTATCCGATGATAACCTTTTTAATAAAAAGCTTAAGCGGTTTTTACTTTAGTTTAAAGCAGTGCTGTCCAACTTTTCTAAGACCGCGGGCCATTTTTCCTTTCACAAGTATTTCGCGGGCCATTTTTCCTTTCACCAATATCTCGCAGGCCAAAAAAAAGAATAGGACAGGATAGGTAATTGAAAAGTCATTTCATGTCACCTCAAAAAATTATTTTATTCATACGAAAAATAATAAGTAATAATAAACCAATATAAATTTTCTGAACCTTATCAAATATTTAATAAATTTAATGGGAGCATTGTGGCCGTAGTTGTTGGGCAATAAGAATAGAATAAGTTGAAATAATGCAGTAACAATTGCAAATAGAATGAGTAAGTTGAAGATCACATATCAAGTAACTTATATAAGTTGACAAAAAATTATAAGGTGGATTACAGATATTTATTTAAAATTTCAAGTTAAAACTTGATTTTGTTCGCGGGCCACAAAAATCCTTGTGCGGCCCGTATGCGGCCAGCGGGGCCGCCAGTTGGACATCATTACAAATGCAAAACGTTGGTTCAAACGAGCATTAAAATGCATAACTTATTCTGTATAAAGCTCAGATCAGCTCGTTACCACTTATTTCCTGAATAAAAAGATTTAAGAACGGAGTCTGTTAACTTGTAACTTTAAAGTATCTATCAAATCTTCAAAGACGTTTCACGACCACAGACACGTGAAACGTACATCAAAATTTAAATTTTTAAGCTATTATAACTCCCCGATGGTAAGTTACATATTGATAATTTCTTAAAATTTTCGCATTATATTATTAGAATTTAGATAATAAAAGAAATTTCATGCTATAAATGCAAATACTTATACAATTATACAGGTTTAATTTTCAATATTAATGTGGATGATGAGTGCTTGAAAAGATGAGTGCATAAAGAAACAAACCAAAAAAGGCCGTTTTTCAAAGAAAAAGAACTGTATCACATGAAAATTTTAATCATCCCATAATTACAAATGCAAAACGTTGGTTCAAACGAGCATTAAAATGCATAACTTATTCTGTATAAAGCTCAGATCAGCTCGTTACCACTTATTTCCTGAATAAAAAGATTCAAGAACGGAGTCTGTTAACTTGTAATTGCTCTTCAAAGTATGTTGGACGTGACATCCCAACTTTCTTAAAGAAGGAATATAAAAGTTTCGATAGAAACATTTATATTCCTTCTTTAATTTATAGTTATGATTTAAATGGCACATATTTTGAAAACGTTAGAATCTTCATGTTGAAACCGAATGAAATCTACTGTATAATCTGCTTAAAAAGATATTAAATTCTCTGGGCAACTAGCTGTTTGTTTTCACCTAACCCTTGAATTTGGTAGGCCATCATTTTGTTTTCAATTCATTATACAACATGCAGGCAACGGACAGAAAAATGGAAACATCCTCATCTTATGTTAATGGGGAATCAAATACGAGGCTCCGTAACTGGCTAAATGAATTTTTATGGAAACTTATCACTGAAGATAAATATAAGACATCAATTAAAGTATCTAAATTTCGATTACAGCATCCGTTCAGTACTTAAAGAGTTATAGAAGTTTAAATATTAAATAACAGAGATGCCAATCATAAGAATTTTCCTCAGAAGTAAATTAAAATTTAAAAAAGTATTATTTCACACCATTTAATAAAATCTATGTTTTAGAATTTTGTGCAAACAGTTCTTTCAATAATTGTCAGTTTTACACAAGTTTCTTAGCCTGACTTTGTTGCTGTTAAGTATTCGAGCTTCCATAGCTCTTTAAATATTCACCAAATATTGTTAAAAATCGAGATTTAGATATATCTGAATGAGATTTAAAGTTATCTAATCCTAGTTTCCTATAAAAAAAACTTATTATAGATATTACAGATCTTCGAATTTGACTCCCCATTGACTTAACGTGAGAATGTTTCCATTTTTCTGCCCAGTACCTGTAGTTCCCTTCGAAAATAAATCCTGAATGCATTGTTAATAAGAATATTTCATGCATTTAAAGCATCAGCAGTTTAAACATCATTTTACTGCGAATTTACAAAATTGTAGAAGAAATATTTTAACATATCTTTCCAGAACAAAACATTGTCATTATATTACTAAATGAAATTTTTCTCGTTAACTGATTCTGTAGTGGCAAATTCAGTATATGCTATTATGCTACGAACTCACATTAGATGGTGATGCGCGACAATATATCAATCTAAACATGTTAAGAACTGTAATAACATTCTCATTATAATACAGAAACGTTCTTACATTTACAAGTAACCAAATTTTATTCAAAACATTTACATAAATTTGATACGTTAATAAATTAATGTATTATTTTTGCTGCATGTCAAACGTTTTGAGCAGTTACAAATCACGCCATTTTACAGGAGAAATATAAGGATACACTGACAACAATCCTTTGGAGAAATAATATCTTAATTCTTCGGAAAGCAAAATTCCATAAGAAAAAGAGAAACTGATCAACCCGTTCAAAATAAGGCTTCCAAGATTTCAATAAACAGCTGTTGTTCATAATTAATTGATTATAATACTAATTAAATACGTCTTAATTTCCAAAGTTCATTCCAGCTGCCCAGTTTGTGAGATAACCGTACATGAGTTTTTAAGTTAGTCTTCCACGAAAACTCTTTACCACAAATATGGCAGGCATAAATCTTCCTCTGGGAACTGTGAATTTCCATATGTCTCCTTAGGTTACTACTGTCAAAGAAGGACTTCATACAAATGGAGCAGTGTGGTTTCCTTCTCTTTAAGACATCCAGAGCGGAAGAAGTTCTATGTGGGGTAGAATAATCTGTTTGCATACCGTGCGAAGCTGCAGACAGGTTCTCCAAACAGTTTGCAAAGTAGTCTGCAATTTGAAAAAAGTCTGCTTCAACTTCTTGAACATGTCAGTGCTAATGTATGAATGTCATGCACTGAGATGTTTTACGACAAATTGCGTTATTCACACTAACACAGAACATACACTTCTGAATAAAGCAAAACTTAGAATTCGTCAAAAAATATCTAACATTAAAGACAAAAATTAGCAAATAAAAACCATGTGTATGAAGTAATATAATAAATAGGGATTTTCATTTTTTTTTTTTCGGATTAATTAACAGATTTACGAAAATATACAATTTAAAACTGAGGTAAAAAACACAAATCGTATCAGCAGTCTAATTATTAAATTGTGTTCACATTCTCTATTAAAACATTGCATAAGAACGAAATAACATTTCTCTCAACTAATAAGAACAACAAAGACCGATGTTTTCATGCTAACACTTCTTACTGCCTACCGTTTTCGTGCCGGCATTTCTTTTAGGCTCTTGCTTTCAAGCTGACACTTAACATATTTCATATCGTAATTCCGGGCCATCTTCCTAATGGCTTTCGCTTTATATTTTCGCTATTTATTTCTCATAATGTCACTTCCTATTTTCTCATAATGTCATCATTGCCTTTCGCTTTCATACTAAGCAGCAAGAATGCCACTAAAATACACTGAATTCCCCGTTACTGATGTTATTGTTCCATTTCAACGTCACCTTTTCTTCGTAAAAATTACTGCATGTAACTGTAATAATCCCTAACTTCCCGTACACATATTATTATTATTAAAATATACCGATTAGGGGTGAATTCGGAATCAAATTTTGAGCATTAGACTGGTTACAGAAGAGACATTTTTTTCAAATACACCGTGAAACATATGTACAGAAATGCATGCCACAAAGTATTTTTTAAATTCTTCGCATTAAAGGCGTTTATAAATTAAAAAAAAATTATAATTATTTGAAGAAAAAAATAAAACCTTAATGTTATTTTGAGCAAAAATTACTAGAAATAATTCGTAGAAACTGAGAATTCTTAATTAATATCATTCAAGATTCATCATCATCCAAGAGTGAACTTGCCATCTGCAGACTTTAAAAAATAATCAAAGGCTAAATGGTGCTTATTAATCTTAATTACTAAAGGCTGATTAAGAGATTGAAATCATAATAGAAAGAAATTTTATTTTTTAACAATTATAAGCAAAATTGGACGAAATGACTGAGGCTGAGTCCGACCGATCCTGTCTGTGCTATTTAGAGAGCGGAACCGACTCGCTCTAATACCGATATTAGCATATTCTGCCCATCGTACACTACGCATTTTAAAACACAAAAAGGTGGGCAAAATTAATACTCATGTAAATAATATCCGATTATCCTTATTTTGAAACAATTGCTGTTGTACAAATGCTTAACAGATATCGAAAGGCTGGGAATATATTTGAATATTTGCCAAATGATTATCATTTGAACTTCAAGTGCAAACGCTACTCAATGCGAAATTTTTGAGAATACAGTGGACCCCCGATATAACGCGCATGTCGGGCGGGAAACAACACCCGCGTTATAAGGTGAACCGCGTTATACCGAGCGGCGCGGTGGCGACACAATAAATTTCACACTGTAAGCTTTTCTTTTACTCATCACGCATACAATAATTAAACACTATTCAAAATACATGCAGGAACTCAATACATACACAATTACTCAATACGCAGTAACAATAAAATGCGATACTCACTAACGCCGCACGGACATGTATAAACATGTTTGAACTTATCGCGAACATCGCCCGCGCTATAACCGAGTGCACGGTATAGCGAGCAGCGCTATAACGAAGGTCCACTGTATTCCTAAACGGAATAGCTGAAACATATCTCGTAATCCTAAAATTTGTCAATATACTTGCTGGTATACCAATCCGTAACATATTTGAAAATGGTGGTAATATATCAGTTATTTGCCAAGTAACTATCGTTTGAACTTCAAGCGCAAGTTGTATAATAGATAATGCTATGGTGAATAAGAAAATTTTGACTCTCTCTAAATTAGAATAATTAAAACATAAAAATTCAGAAAATGAATAAAGAAAAAAAATTATTTCTTTTCTTTATGATTTCAAACTTTTAATCAGCGTTTAGTAATTAAAATTAATAAGTATTATTTAACTCTCGAATACTTTTCAAGTATTCTCTCAATAATGAATTGTCTTTAACATTTATGATTTTCCTGATGAATTTTCAATTTCTACCAGTTATTTCTAGTATTTTTCCTCGCAGATATCATTAAGACTTTTTGTCTTCAAATAATTATTTCGAAGTTTTTAATAGCCTTATAATACGAAGAATTAAAATAAAATGGCTTAACAGTATACTCTACATAATTTTTACAATCCTGTCAGAATGTTTTCCCAGCTCAGGCTCCAGAATTTCATGGCGAACTAGTTTTCCTTTAAAACTCTTAATTCTGAGAAAATTTTTCCCTTAATATGGTGAATAATATTTATTCTCCTATTTTTTACGTCTATAAAACGGTTTGTGGGGAGGGTATTGTACTCCACATATCACTCTCAGGAACATGGGATGGATCCTAGTAATGACCATCTCTATATTTTGCATGATTACCTATAAACTATGACCTATATAAGCCCAACAATGTTCAAATGTATTTATAGAATAGGTTCATTAGAATCCATTATACATGATATGTGAGTGATTATACATGATATCCATTATACATGATAGTGCACCCAGAAACTTTCAAAGGAGGGGAGGATAATATTATAATATTTGGGTCTAACTGTAAAAGTATCTATTTGAGACTAATGTTTCGAGTCCAATTTTCGTGAACTTCCTTAAAACATGTTATTCAAGCCTTCGGCAGGAAGAGGGATATTAACTTTTATCCTTGTGTAAGCCAGTGTTCGTTATATTTTAAAAACAGTTTCATTTCCTTCTAAAGAAATAATTGTCATCTCGTGAAATAATCCGTAAGTACCATTACAATTGCTATCAAGAAGTTCTCTATTTAATTGTTGGGTTGTTTTACCTCTGAGAAGTACTCTTTTGCACACAATGGGCTAAGTGGTGAGGTCACAAGGACCCCAAGGACTCAGAAAAGGTTGGTTGAAGGGAACCCTTTGGATAGCTGTTAGGAGTCAAATGGTAGCCTCCCGTCAACCCATTCGGTGTGTTATTTAACGTGCACAGAGTATGGCTCTCCAACACACGGTCCATGGCTTAACGTCCATCCGACAGATGGAGCCCTTTTCAAGCCCACCGGTGTCCCCTACAGACCGATGGCAGGGCCAAGAGTTTGGCGGATATAAATCTTAACGTTGGCCCACCTATTTAGTAGTAGTGGTAACATTAATAAGAGTCGGCCTACGAAATATACATACATATTAATTGTATGCAGGGCCGGATCTAAGGGGAGAGACCATGCCCCCTCCCCCCTTCAGAATTCTAATAATAGTAAAAGAGACAAAAAAATATGAACCTTATTTATATTTCATGCATTTTTCGAGAAATTTTAAAGACCTGTAAAGTGGAGGTGGAGGAAATGTAATACTGCATTATAATACGGCACTGTAAGGTGGAGGTATTACAATGCAGTAATATAGTAATAATAAATGGAGGTGGAGGAAATGTACAATGCATTGTAATACTGCACTGCAAGGTGGAGGAAATATTATACTGCATTGGAATTCCAGTCTCTTGCCCCCCCCCCCCTCTTTTTTTTGCATTTTTTTCGGCTGGATTGATTTTTTTTCTAGATCCGGGCCTGGTTGTATGCAAGGATATGCTTTCTTCGTTGAAGGGAAGCTAAATGGAAAATTATCATCATATTTTTTAAGTCGTAATTCCGAGCTGGAGGGCGGGCGGATATTTCTGACGTCATCTGTGACAGAAATTGGCAGTTTCTCCATGGTTCAGCAGTTACATGAACAATTGGTCCCAATTAGTTTTAACCCTCTTGGGGTAACAAATCGAGTTTCTAGCTGCAATGGGTAGGGTGAGATCCCTAGAAAAGCGTGGGGGCGCGCTGCCGTCGCCTACTTTGTGAATGGAGTTGTTAGTACAGAGGAAAGCTATGAATGAAGTAATCAATAGACATACTTTTGGCGGGATTTAATTCGACTGGAGTGGTGGGAAGGTGTGAATAAACTTATCGATGGGAAGTGTTAACAATATGTTTCGCGCCAAACTTTCGGCTTGAGTTTAATTAGTTTTAAACATTTTTTGTTTGGGGATCACTCAAAAAGTATGCAATTGAAAGTATGCACTGCAAATAACAATATGCGTCAATAGCATAATGTACGGGGATCACTCAAAAAGTAATGCCCCAATTTTTTTTAACAGATCAGTATTTATTCTACAGCATTGTTACTTGTATATGTGTAAGGTACATCCTTTTCACCTCTTTTTAGGTCGTTTTCAAAAAAAAAGTTAATGTTTTCACTTTATCGCCTGTCTATCCATCTTTACATTCACTTTGTCTGTCTGTCTGTCCATCTGTAGACATTCAACTGCTTTGTTTTTATAAATAAATTATAAAAATTCTGTGCGTTGGATAGGTATTAATGAAATATTACGATTCGCACTTTTGCAATCTTCCAAAAGCTATAATTTCGCCCTCAAATGGTGGAAAGGGTTGAAAATGGTTTCTGGGAAATAAAATAATTACCAAAATTTTAAACGAATATTACAATCGATGTAATTATATTAGAAATTTTAGTGCAGAAATGGGAAGGTCGCGAAGTTTACATTGACAACAATGATTTCACCTTTTACCCCCAGGGTGGATGGGAAAAGGCTTTTTAAAAAAACAGATAGCTGTTTATTTTTAAAGGTAAATTAAAAATTCTTTTTGCTTCATTGGGGGCGGGGGGGCTCAGTCGATAGTGCGCCAGGCTCGTAATCCGTAGTTTCCAGGTCCGAGTCCCAGATGAGTCAGCGTTGAGATATATCTCCGCAAAACTCCCCGTCCTGCCCACGGTCAGTAGGGGACACCGATGGGCTTCGTTAAGGTCGCCGTCCGTCGGATGTGACGTTAAGCCCTGGCTCCGTGTGTGGGTTAAAGAACACGCTGGATGGCCTTGACGGGAGGCTACCATCTGTCTCCTAACAGCTGTTCCAGTGGATCCTCTCCCCCAATCTTCTCTAAGGCTTCGGGGTCCAAATGACCTGGCCATTTAGCCCATGGTGTGCAAAAAAGTGCCGCTCAGAGGTAAGACAACCCAAACCTTTTTTGTTCATTAGATATCGATAAGCAATTACGATTCACATTTTCGAATTTCCCAAAAGTTTCAATTGCGCTCTCTAACGGTGAAAATGAGTTGAAAATTTCAACCCTTTAAAACGAATATTGCAAACGATCTATTTGTGCCAGAAATTTGATATTTTAGTAGTGGAGTGTGATGAACAAGGAGTTTATATTAGCAACAACAATTTATTTTTTCACCTCCAGAGGATGAAAACACCCATTTTTTAAAGAAATTAATGAAAACTTCTTTTTGAGTTGAATGGTACTAACGAAACATGATGATTCATAGTTTTCGAATCCTCCAAAAAGCTTTAATTTGCAACGTCAGATGACGCTAAACGTAGAAAAATGTAAAATTTGAAGTAATATTGCAAACGATATATTTATACTAGAAATTCTGGTGGTAGAATATGTTGATCAAGAACGGATACTCGAATAACTTACAAACAGAAGTATAATTTATATTCATATATATTTTCATTACTATTCTTTAAAATTCAACCGATTGCTCTTAACTTTTAAAATTCTTTAATTTTAAAAATTTCAATAATATTTTAATATAGTAATAAATAATTTGTTTTTATATACACTGAATGATTTGAGTCTTAATCCTACAGGCGATAAGAAAGCTCAACTTTTTCATTTTAAGGGATATTCTTTTTTGTCCATTTTTGTTTCATTTATGTTTCATTTTAAGTTTTTTTAAAGTTTTTTTTCATTTCATTTTTGTTTCATTTTAAGGGATATTCTTTTTACATTACATAGGACGAATTTTTACATAGAACGAATTTTTATATACACTGAATGATTTGAGCCTTAACCCTACAGGCGATAAGAAAGCTCAACTTTTTCATTTTAAGGGATAAACGGGATATTCTTTTTACAGTATATAGGACGAATAATGTTATTTACATTTTCTATCACCCATTAGTAAGAATTATTACGGTTAAAGGGTACAATATTCGTAAAATGAAAAATTTCATTTTCTTCGAAAACGAGCGTCTTATATTCGCCAGAGCCGATATGTTATTCTTCTAATTGCAATTCCTCGTACATCGTCTTCTCACTAGTGCTGCTGCTGTAGCAGTAATCAAGCATGGACATCGTTTGAAGCAATTTGTTGTTAAGGAATTCTTGATGTGTGAAGAGGAGACTGCTCCAAACACCCGCAAGCAATTGCAGAATGTTTATGGGGTTGATGCTGTTCACTCCAGCACAGTTAATCGGTAGGAAGTGGAATTGCTACACCAATGCAACCAATAAAGTGGAGGGCCCTTGAACTTTAGGGGGGGGGGGAATTATAATTTTTTATTTTAATAACTTTTTGGGGAAAAAAATTCTATTTTTTATTTAGATGGAAAATGCATTCAAAAGTTATTACTCAATATTTTATTTATATAAACACAAATTCGAAAATCAGTATTTAAATTATTATTATACCTCAAGAAAGTTATATCTAGGTAAACATCGCTTGCTCTAAGAGCCAGGCAAACGTGGACACGAAGGATTGGTTTTTGTTTCACGCATTATATTACTGTCTGCTACGGCTCATATAGCAGATGAGGAAGACCACTCAGATTTTAAAATGGGATAAACCGAAGAAAAAAAATTTTAATTCGAGATAAACATCTTCAATCGAACAGTTGACACTGTAGTTAGTCAACTCCAGAACAGATTCGAAGTACTGAAAGCTTCAGCTAATATATTTCTATTCCTAACGCCGAAAAATTTACCGAACATATCCGATGAAGAACGCAACTTTTTCGTTTTAAGTGATATATGAGAAAGTTTTCTTGTCTTGTATAAGGATATTATATTACTATTTACATTTTCCATTCACCCATTAGTACGAATTACTACTGTTAAAGGATGCAAAATTTGGAAAATGAAAAACTGCACATCTGAAATTATTTATTATATTTTTATTATTCAAATATTGCTGTTGTTATATCTCATAACAAAAAAAAAGAGAATACATTATACTAAAAAAAAAATCAATCAATCAATGCCTTTGGCACCTCTTAATTTCTAGACCCATCATTCCGACGACCCTATTTGAATTTGAACGCGACACCGGATTTGAAAATAATAGTTGTGTTTTACTACTCGAAATAGCCCCATTCATCAATTTTTAGCTCTTTAGCAACGTTATGTAGAAATTTGACCTCGAAGCACCCATTGCATTTAAAATTTCGCAATCGGAAATAACGTCAGGAACCAATATTTAGCGCTCTATCACCGATAGCATAGAAATTTGACCTTTGACCTTGAAGGACCCGTCGCACCCAAAATTTTACATTTCTGAGAACCACAACCCAAAATACCACCAGGCAATAATTTTAGTTATCTGACACCTGTAGATCTAAATTTTACCTTTGTCACCGAAATTTCGTAATGTTTCAGAGATGTACAGCTCGAAACGTACACTTTACCACATTTCAAGCATGTCATAAATTGAGTTTTGACCTCGGTCAGATTACGGATTTTTCCAGAGATCTACGACCCAGATTACCTGTAGGGGCAAATTTTTTGAGTTCTACCATTTCTGCATCACAGTTACAATGAGCACGGATCCCCTGTCTGTCGCTCACTCAATCAATCAGTCAGTCACAATTGTCTATATACTCAAAAAATCAGTCGATATATCTAAAAATCAGTCGATACTTTGGCACCTCCTGAATTTTAGACCGCCACTCCGACCCCTATTTAATCTTGATTGTACCACCGAATCTGAAAATTCGTTTTCGTTTCATTTCTGATTTCTATTGCCTCAAATAGCCCCTATTCACCAAATTTTTGCCCTCCAGCAAAGGTACAGTCGCTCAAAAAAGTATCCAAACGCTATGGTTAATTAAAGAATTCAGAAAAAATATATGGCAACGATTTTTTTAGAAATTAATGATCTGGCAACCTTTGTGTATTGTACACGAAGGTAGCCAGATCACTAATTTCTAAAAAAATCGATGCCAGATATATTTTCTGAATTCTGTAATCAACCATAGCTTTCGGATACTTTTTTGACCGACTGTACATTGAAATTTGACCTTTTTGGTCTCGTAGGACCCATAGCATCCAAAATTACAGAGATCTACGACTCGAAATGCTCTCCCCCCACCACCACCACTACCAATTTTTAACCCTCTAGCACTGGTAGATCTATATTTGATATTTGCCCTTAAAGGACCCATCGTAACCAAAATTCCACATTCCCGAGATCTACAACCTAAAATACCCCAAGGAACCAATTTTGGTTCCTTTGATCCCAAAGAACCTTTGACCTCAAATCATCCGAAATTTCGTAATGTTTCCGACATATACAGTCTGAAACACCCCCAGATACCAATTTTTCACGTTTCTAGCTCGCATAAATCAAGGTTTGACCTCTATGTGACTGTCATTTACCTTCAAACACACATTGGAGGTAAAATTTAGGATTTTTCCCGAAATCTAACCACCCGGATTACCCTAGGTGCAAATTTTCGGAGCTCTGCCATTTCTGTATCTTAGAAAGAATTAGTGTTATTCTCTGTCATCCGTCAGTCAGTTTAGTTACTCCCAATCGTCTATATGTATTAGACTAGAAATCAATCGGTACAGTCGCTCAAAAAAGTATCCGAACACTATGGTTGATTGCAAAATTCAGAAAAAATATCTGGCATTGATTTTTTTAGAAATTAGTCATCTGGCAACCTTCGTGTCACGTGACACGAAGGTTGCCAGATCGCTAATTTCTAAAAAAATCAATGCCAGATATTTTTTCTGAATTTCGCAATCAACCATACTGTTCGGATACTTTTTAGAGCGACTGTACCTTTGGCACCTCCTGATTTCTAGACCGTTACATAGGTCCCTATTTCACCTTGATTACGACACCGGATCTGAAAATTCATCTCATTTCTGAGTCCTAGGGGGTATTTTTTTTTTATATTACAGCGTGAAATAGCCCTACTGGACAATTTTTAACTCTCTAGGACAGGTATATCAAAATATGAACTTTGACCTCAAACGATCTATCACATCTAAAATTTGACAAAATTTTAGATCAGGAGTCAAAATCCTCCCCCTTTCCCTCGAAGGATCCATCTTATCCAAAATTTCACAAGATATCTGAGATCTATGTCGCAAAGTACACCAGTAGAAATTTATTAGCTCTCTAGCACCAGTATTTAAATTGGACTTTTGACCTCGAATGACCCTCTGGATCCGAATTTCAACAAAGCTTTCAAAATCTACAGCTTGAAACACTCCTAGACACCAATTTTCACATTTCTAGCCCTCGCAGATCAAGATTAGACCTCTACTTGACCTCTATATGACCTTGAAAGACAGGTCGGAGGTCAAATTTCGGATTTTTTCTGAGATCTACGACCCCGATTACCCCTAGGTGCAAATTTTCAGAGCTCTACTATTTCTGCTTCATAGCTATAATTAACATGATCCCCTGTTATTATTCTCAGTCAGCCGAAAATCACTCATAACCGTCAACATATTTTAGATGTCAGATAATTATTCTTAGTATGTCACATTAACTTTTGAAACTCAAACTTTGCTTCTATCATAGGTAGGGGCTTTAAATTTTAAAGCAAAACGTGATGATCATAGAAGAAATAATGGACCAGAGAGTCAAGTAGGAAGCTACGAGGGGTTTAAAAAATGTTAGATTAAAAGACTTGAACATAACACTTGGTGACATGGGGAAATCCATGAACAAAATTTAGGATAGGCGCTGAACAATTTAGGAAATTACAGGCAGGGGCGTAGCGAAGGACTATGGTTGGGGGGGGGGGGGGGGAAGAAATCAAAAATTTTCCAACTCGAAGTTAAAATTTTGCCAACTGAGCAAACTTACCAGATTTTCGCTAGGGGTAATCAGGGGGGCGGGGGGCGGGGGGGGTACATTTTCCCATTTGACTTCCAATTTTTTCCAATTTTGCCAACTAACCGTAATTTCACATTTAACTTCCAATTTTGCCAACTACCCATTATTATTTCACAGACATAATTCCAATATTTACCTCTCGTCTGAATTGTGGAAAGTCAGTGTGAATTTTCCCTTCATTTGGCCAACTCTCTTAATTTCACGAAACTAATCCCAATCTTTACACTGGGGCGGGGGTGGCTCAGTCGGTAGCGCGCCAGGCTCGTAATCTGTAGTTCCCAGGTTCGAGTCCCAGCTGGGTCAGCGTTGAAATTTATCTCCGCAAAATTCCCCGCCCTACCCACGGTCAGTAGGGGACACCGATGGGCTTGGAAAGGCTGCCGTCCGTCGGATGGGACGTTAAGCCGTGGCCCCGTGCGCAGGAGAGCCATACCCTGTGCACGTTAAAGAACACGCTGGATGGCCTTGACGGGAGGCTACCATCTGTCTCCCAACAGCTGTTCCAGTGGGTTCCCTCCCCCAACCTTCTCTGAGCCTTCGGGGTCCATGTGACCTGGCCATTTAGTCCATGGTGTGCAAAAAAGTGCCGTCAGAGGTAAAACAACCCAACAACAACCCAATCTTTACATCTCTCCTAAATTTGCCAAATCACTACAAACTTTACAAATTCCCAAAGATTTTGTCAAGTTTTCTCGATTTTAGTCAACTATCCGGAATTTCACGAACCCAATACCAATTATCACAATCGCCCGTATTTTCCAAGTGAATTCGAATTTTGCAAACTGCCCTACACTTTGTTAAGTTTCCTCAATTGGTCCAACACTCCTTAATTTCACAAAACAAATCTCAATTTTCACAACTCGCCTATATTTTACCAATGGATTCGAATTTTGCCAACTACTCTAGATTTTGCCAACTCGCCATAATTTTACAGAAAAAAAATCGCAATTTTTACATCTTCGCTGAATTTGCCAAGTCACTTCGAATTTTATCAACTCTCCTTAATTGCACAAGAAAGGCACAAATTTCACAACTCCCCTGTATTTTAACAAGTGACTTCGAATTTTGCCAACTCCCCTAGATTTTGCCAAGAGTAGGGCTTGGCTGTTGATCTAAGGGACCTGGGTTCGAACCCCGGGTTAAGGCATGGACGTTTGTGTTGTTTTTCTGCTGAGGTCCTGCCATTCTCAAAGACCTTCTACTATGGCATATTAAACTGGCAGGCTCCTGTCAGACCTCTGTGGCAAGCAGCTGCTTGAGGGGATATTTATTATTTTATTTATTTACTTGGTTTTTCCAACTCTCCTTAATTTCACAAAACCAATCCCAATTTTTACAACTCATCTGTGCTTTACCAAGTACTTTACAGTTTTGCCAACTTCCCCAGATTTTGCCAAGTTTTCTCGATTTTGTCCACTCTCCTTAATTTTACAAAAACAATCCCAATTTTCATAAATCGCCCGTATTTTACCAAGTGGATTCGAATTTTGCCAACAGCCCTAGATTTTGCCATCTTGCCACAATTTTACAGAAAAAAATCCCAATTTTACATCACACCCGATTCTTGCAAAGTCACTCTGAATTTGCCAACTCCCCCAAGATTTGCCAACTCTCCTAGATATTGCAAAGTTGCCTCGATTTTGCCAACACGCCATAATTTTACAGAAAAAAAGATTGCAATTTTTACATCTCACCTAAATTTTGTCAACTCTCCATGATTTTGCCAAGTCACTCCTAATTTTGCCAACTGCCATAAGATTTTGCCAACTGCCATAAGATTTTGCCAACTCCCTAAGTTTTGCCAACTCTCCTAGATTTTGCCAACTCGCCATAATTTTACAGAAAAAAATACAGATTTTCACATCTCACCTGAATTTTGCCAACTCCCTACGATTTTGCCAAGTCATTCCGAATTTTGCCAACTGTCCCTAGATTTTGCCAACTCGCCAATATTTTACAGAAAAAATCCTAATTTTTACATCTCACCTTAATTTTTGTCAACTCCCCACGATTTTTGCCAAATCACTCAGAATTTTGCCAACTCCCCACGATTTTGCCGTCATTTCGAATTTTGCCAACTGCCTCTAGATTTTGCCAACTCGCCATAATTTTACAAAAACAAATTCAAATTTTTACATCTCACCAGAATTTTGCCAACTACCCACGATTTTGCCAAGTCACTCCGAATTTTGCCAACTGCCCCTAGATTTTGCCAACTAGCCATAATTTTACAGAAAAAAATCCCAATTTTTACATCTCACCTGAATTTTGCCAACTCCCCACGATTTTGCCAAGTCACTCCGAATTTTGCCAACTCCCCAAAATTTTGTCAACTCACTCCGAATTTTGCCAACTCCCCAAGATTTTACCAAGTCACTCCGAATTCTGCCAACTCCCCAAGATTTTGCCAAGTTGTCCTGATTTTGCCAACTCCCAAAGATTTTACCAAGTCACTCCGAATTTTGCCAACTTCCTAAGATTTTGCCAACTCACCATTATTTTACTAATTGGCTTCGAATTTTGCCAACTGCTCAAAATTTTGCCGTCTCTCTATTTTCCAAACTGCCTTAGATTTGCCAAGTTGCCGCGATTTTGACAACTCCGCTTAATTTTCCAAAAAAAAAATTACAAATTTTCACAACTCACCTAGATTTTACGAAGTCGCTTAGAATTTTGCCAACTCCGAGTTACTTTGGGGGGAGGCTCCCCTCATCCCCCCCCCCATGGCTACACCCCTGATTACAGGGTTGGTGGGTCCAACTCCGTAAAATGAGATAGTAATCATATGAAGGGTAATCAAGCAACCTGCACTTCCTATTGGCGCGTTCATAATCAAACCATAGACCAGTGGTTCTCAGCCTTTTATGCTTCACGTACCCCCTGGAAATGTGTATGTAAACCGGCGTACATATATCGATAAACACAAAAAATGACATAAGCAATTTAACAAATCTGCTAGGGCTTAGTGGGATTTAAAAATGAAATTATTATTTTTTCCAATTTATGCAACCTTTGAAATTAGTAACAGCAAAATAAATTTATGAAACCATTATCTACCTAACTAGGTAAGCGTTTAACTACTAACCATTTACCTACAGGCATTAACTACTAACTAGGTAAGTGTATTAAATCTGAAGTAGCAACTAGCTATAAAGACTGAAATATGTTTCCCTCAGTTCATTATTAAGATTATTAATTATTAAGATTATTAAATGATATAAAAGTGTCTTAAAAAAGGATGGTACACGTAAAAAAATTTCACTACGGTAATCAATATTATTAACAATATTTACTAATTTACTTATGATTCATTTCTAGTAGCATGAGGAAGCCCGCTTTCAGAAAGACCTCGCTCTAGAAGGAGAAATGATGTCGAATTATTCATACACTGTTTTATTTAGAAATGCTGAAGACTTTTTCGGCGAAACAGCCATCATTCCAGTGAACTTTTCTGTAGATACAACACCGACAATATTAGAAACTCTATCACAAGAAATTAAGGCAGTATTTGAGGCGAGTTTTAAGTGGATAACCGGTATATCGTTATTGATAGTATCTTTCGCCATTTTCAAAAGACACTCTTCTTAATTTTTAAGTAAAATAAATTTGTACGATTACGGCGGATTTAATTCATAACATTTTATGCTTTATCACATGATAGGCCTCGCGACAGCAAACTGCACCACGCCCTACAAAAATATGCACCAGGTCTATACGAAGTCCTGCAACATACTACCAGTTGACCAGTTAGAGAATTCTGAGGCCTGTGAATCAGTTTTCATTTATCATGCAAAATGGGGCAGATCAGCAAAATCAGCAGAAAGACAACACAAGCATCCATGCCTTAAACCCGGGGCTCGAACCCAGGACTCTTTGATAGTAGCCAATCAGCGCTAACCACTCGGCCACGGGACTGCTTAAAAATTAACGATAAACAAAAGATACATGTCCTTATACTTCGTACCTGCACTGAGCTTTTCAATTTATGCAATATTTGGAATTATTATATGAAAGATGTTTTATACTTTGTTATTTTTAACATACTTGCAATTTCTTAAATGTCTTAGGTAAGTAAATACATGCAGGTAGGAAGAACTGGAGGGAGCATGGCCTCTCCAAGAGAAGCGAAACCGCAAGATGCATGCTGGGATACTGGCTACTAAAAACGTCTCAAGTAAGCATATGACATCGCGTTCGTGTTGTTCTGCTTATTTTATTTTTCACCTTGATGATGATGTATGATCCTTAGCTACCAATAAGACTTGAGCAGGATTTCACAATTAGTAAATATTCCACCAGGCAGGAAAGGTTAAAATGATACTCTATATGGAATAAAATACACCCAATTATGTTTTTACACGGTAGATAGGTTCCCGAAAAAACCGTGTAAAAAATACAGTGCTTTATAAAATAGCTTTCCAGCATGCGTTTAAAATTGATGGTTTTAATTCTGATAACGTCAATCCAACATGTCTGATATAATCTAAAATAGAAAATTTCTTCCACACATCAATAACCGTTAGTGTTTTATCCTTATCTAGTTTATCCAAAATGTATTGGATTGGGTTGGGTTGTTTTACCTCTGAGCGGCACTTTTTTTGCACACCATGGGCTAAATGGCCAGGTCACATGAACCCCGAAGGCTCAGAGAAGGTTGGGGGAGGGGACCCACTGGAACAGCTGTTGGGAGACAGATGGTAGCCTCCCGTCAAGGCCATCCAGCGTGTTCTTTAACGTGCACAGGGTATGGCTCTCCCATACACGGGGCCACGGCTTAAAGTCCCATCCGACGGACGGCGGCCTTTCCAAGTCCATCGGTGTCCCCTACTGACCGTGGGCAGGGCGGGTAATTTTGCGGAGATAAATCTCAACGCTGACCCAGCTGGGACTCGAACCTGGGAACTATAGATTACGATCCTGGCGCGCTACCGACTGAGCCACCCCCGCCTCCAAAATGTATTGGAACGTTCGTCTTACGTAGTAAGTTTTAAATGTTACAATTATACCCTGGTCTAATGGTTGTATTAAGAATGTCGTATTAAGTGGCAGAAAACAAAATTGCAAATTTGGGTGTTCCAAAACAGGGTGGCCATGGGCATTGTCTATAATCAATAGAACTTTAAATTCGAGATTTTTTTTTCCCCCTTCAAATAGCGTTTAACTTCTGGAAAAAAAATATTTATGGAACCATTCATTAAAAATTTCTCTTGTAGCCCAAGCTTTTTTGCTTGCCATCCAATACACTGGCAATTTATTCAAATCTGCACCTTTCATTGACCGTGGTCTTAGGGATCGATTGATGAGCAACAACGGTTTTAACATACGATCTCCTGAAGCGTTGCTGCAAAATAGAAAGGTCACACGATCCGTAGCTGCTTTAAAGCCACCAACAGTTCTTTGTGATTTTGCTACGTAGGTTCTACTCGGCATTTTTTCCCAAAAAAGACCAGTTTCATCTGCATTCCAAACTTGATCAGGAGTGTCTCCACCGTCTTCAATGATTTGAGCCAATTTCGGACAAAATTCTTTAGCAGCCGGCTCATCTGCAGACGCAACTTCATCTTATGAAATGCGTGTTTTTGAAGAAATCCTGCATGCCAACCTGTACTTGCAGAAAATTCATTATTTTTGTTTAACTGAGCTGATGTGGTTGGTTCCATTTCTTGTATCTGCTTATATATTTGTAATGCCATCTGTTTGATGGTATTTCCATCTAGAGGTATTCTTTTTTGCGAGTTATCTTCTATCCACATTACTAGTGCCTTTTCCATCTTCACTTTTGCAATATCTCTCGTGTACGATGACATTTTTCAAACACAGTAATTTTAATATATGTCTTTACAGATCACTGAAACGATCAAACAGCAGAGCTATTATTAAGTTTTACAAATATGTATAGAATAAAAATTTGAAAACTTAGTGGTAGTTTATTAGAGCTTTTATTTTCCCACTAACAGAAATAATCTATCCACTTTTCTGAGAGAGGTGTGGAAAATGCAACTTTTTAGATTTAAGAATTAAAAGTCGAATACTTTTATATTGCATAATTACTAGTGAAATACTATTTCCATACTATTTCCAGTAGGTAAAGGAAAAACTTCATTCTTTTTGAAAACGAGATTTTCATATGCGCCAGAGGCTATATACCGTCCTTCTACTTTAACATACTTTTAGTGTCGGTCATATACTATGGGGCTAAAATTAAAATTGGATTTCAAAGCAGGTAGAAAAGATTGAGATTTCGTATAAGATTTTTTTTTTACCTCCTGGGTACGCTCCTGGTTTGGGAAAACGAGCTGTTATTGTTAAATGTTCCATCTCATATAACTCTCTAAATACTGACTGAATATTGTTGGAAATTATCAAACAAAATAAATAAAGTGCTCTGAAACTATTTTTCGCTTCATTTAGATGAGTGGTGCCAACTCGAGGGCGCCATTTAGCCTGCCAGTATATAAACGATATTGGCATGATTTGTTGCCGTTATTATTGTTACAAATTTGTAAATAATCTTAATTATTTTTAGTTTTTCTCAGTGAATTATTGTGTTTATATGCAAAGTTACACCTTTAAGTGTGCTCTACATATTAAATTTTTTTTACTGTGGGGCTGCAGGCTCAGAGACTATCTCTTGTGCAACCTGTTCACAGGCAAAGATTGTGCCCCACTGATTTACACTATCTATATTGTACAAAACAAAGTATAAACTATTTGCTATATTAAAAAGTAATGCCTGAATAAGTTGTATATAAACGCCAAGTAATATTTTTCATAAACAAATTGAATATCTATTTTGTGTAGGCAACCATAATGTATGTTCACGCTCAACGAATGAAATACATTTCGCATTCCATGAGCTTCATAATGTGATTTTCATCTAAAATTCTGAACAGCTGTAAAGAATGTCAACGCCGTCAAATCTTTCTTGATGTACGAAGAGGGCGTGGCACCATCCCAATCGCCTTCGTCTAGTACGGCAAACGGCTCAGCTGCTCACTCCTGCATGAATAGGAAGTACAAAATAAACGATTACGGCTAAAATTTATCCGCCCATTTTTGTTTATATCAGTGTTCATGTGAAATTACGAAAATGGGGGATCTGTATTAAATCAATCGGCAAAAAGAATTATTTCTGAAAACTCGTTTTTCGTATGTCATTTTACAGGTTTCCGTCTTACAAAATCTTCGCAAGCTGCACAAAATTTTGCCCATCCTGGAGCTTGGAAGAATTTTCGTTTAAGTAAAATGCTTTCAGACTTCCGTTAGTTTTATGACCCCTTTCTTCAGTTTGTTAGAATCAGCATATATTGTACGTTCCCAAATTTCAGTTTACAATTCTCTGAATATAGATCTCGTGAAACGGGTTTTGAAGTACTGCTAGCTATCATCTCTCTCAGCGGGGCAGGGAGGGTGGAGGTTGCTCAGTCGGTAGAGCGCCAGGCTCGTAATCTGTAATTCCCAGGTTCGAGTCCCAGCTGGGTCAGCGTTGAGATTTATCTCCGCAAAATTCCCCTGCCCTGTCCACGGTCGGTAAACGACAGAAATGGGCTTCGTTAGACTGCCGTCCGTCGGATGGGGCGTTAAGCCGTTGCCCAGTGTACGGGAGAGCCATACCGTGGACGTTAAAGAACACGCTGGATGGCCTTGACGGGAGGCTACCATCTGTCTCCCAACAGCTGTTCCAGTGGGTCCCCTCCCCCAACCTTCTCTGAGCCTTCGGGGTCCATGTGACCTGGCCATTTATGGCCATGGTGTGCAAAAAGTGCCGCTCAGAGGTAAACCAACTCATCTCTCTCAGTTGATGAACTGCAGCAACTCTGTTTTGCCGTAAGTTGGTGCCAATAAATACTTGTTTCTGTATGTCAGAGCCTATTTTCTGCCCCATTTACCATAATTGGCAGACCGTTGCCTTTCTCTACAACTTGGGATATTGTGCTCCGTGATTTTCAACTGAGTTCCATCACCTCAGTTACGATGACCTCCCCCCACCCTGGAAGTCAGTCAGATCTGCCTTTTTACCCATTTCGAACTTCTTTACGGCTCTTACAGAACTTCATAGTGAAGTAGAATAGTTACGTCAGTAAGAAATTTTGCACACATTGGCATAGTTCATGGTACTTCGCGCACGATGCAGAATTATATTCATAATAATTTGGCCAGACAAAATGGCATCTTTTGAAATATAAATTCCGTTGATGGCTCCCGAAATATTACAAATTACCTCAATAAACTTTGATACCTATTTTACCAAATCATGCACTTTTATAAACGTCATAAACATGAACATACCCAGGGGTGATCAGGGGGTCTCCCTTGGATACGTTCTCCCTAAGAGTTTCAGGAGTGTGTTATAACTGTAGTTCTTTATCTGTGGGGCGGGGGTGGCTCAGTCGGTAGCGCGCCAGGCTCGTAATCTGTAGTTCCCAGGTTCGAGTCCCAGCTGGGTCAGCGTTGAGATTTATCTCCGCAAAATTCCCCGCCCTGCCCACAGTCAGTAGGGGACACCGATGGGCTTGGAAAGGCCGCCGTCCGTCGGATGGGACGTTAAGCCGTGGCCCCGTGTGCGGGAGTCATACCCTGTGCACGTTAAAGAACACGCTGGATAGCTTTGACGGGAGACTACCATCTGTCTCCCAACAGCTGTTCCAGTGGGTCCCCTCCCCCAACCTTCTCTGAGCCTTCGGGGTCCATGTGACCTGGCCATTTAGCCCATGGTGTGCAAAAAAGTGCCGCTCAGAGGTAAAACAACCCAACCCAAATCTTTATCTGTTCATTTGTTGGCTAATTTGCAATTTGAAACTAAACACTAAGTGGAGAAATTCGATGTTACAGAAATTCGCATGTCATCAATATCTAATTACAGGTTTTGAAATATAACCAATGTAACTACACTGAATTGATAAAATTCTATCCAAATACAATCTTATGATGTAATCTCGATAATGTACAATTTCCGTTTTTTGTGAAATATTAAGAACTGGCGGATTCCTAGGGGGATCGGGGCCACAAGTTTGGAGCCACTGATATATATATTGTGATTGAGTGACGACTGAGATACAGGGGATGACCCTGATTCTAATTATGATGCAGAAAAGGTAGAGTCCGAAAATTTGCACTAGAGGTAATCAGCAGATAGATATTAGGGAAAAAAACGAAATTTGACCTTAAAATTGTTCTTCACAGTCAGAGGACATGTAAGGGTCAAACCTTAATCAACCAATGATGGAAACGTAAATATTGGATCTGGGAGTACTTTGGGTGATAGATCTCAGAAACGTTACGAAATATCAGATGCAAATGATGAGAGAGCTAAAAAATGTCGCCCATGGTTATTATGAGTTCTAGATCTCAGAAACGTTGCAAAAGTTGGGATCTGGTGGATCCTTTGAGTTTAAAAACCAAATTTTATCTATCGGTATTAGAGTTGGGTTGGATTGTTTTACCTCTGAGCAACCCTTTTTTTTGTGTCACAATTGGCTAAATGCCAGGTCACAAAGGCTCAGGGAAGATTCGAGAAATAGAACTCACTGCACAGCTGTTAGGATTGTGACCTCCCATTGAGCCCATCAAGCATGTTCTTTAATTCTCTCCAATATATAGAGCCATGGCTTCACATTCCATCGGTAGGACGGCCTTTCCTAGGGCAGGGTGGAGGGTTAGCGTAGATAAATCTGAACGCTGCCCTATATGGGACTCAACCTAGGAACTACAAATTACGAACCTGGCACCACTACTGCTATAACAGAGCTGAAATTTTGAGGCTAGAGGTATTTCGAGTATTAACAATAATATTAACTCGTACAATCTGTCTTACTATAGCACAAAAACCAGTTGACTTATGAAAATACAATATATTCGGCATTTAGTTTACAGTGAAACAATACTCTGAAAAATCTTCCGCAAACAACCCTTTGCGACTAAGACTTCCGATAACGATTCTGCAACGGTTCACTAAGACTTCCGATAGAGGTCCTCGGGTTCGAAACTAGCTGTTTTTATTTTCGTGGCAGTCTCCTGGGGGACTCCGGGCCTCGTTCAAATAGGCGTTGCTATTGCGTAGATCGGTAAATTATCAGAGTACCAGGTACTTGGGTAGCCCTAACCTCTTCCATCTGAACATGTGCCTCGTTGGCATCAGTTCACAATATAAAAAAAAACACAAATAAAAATTTAAACCACCAGTGGTGGACCCGAAGGGCATTAAAAATCAATATAAAAGTAGTAAGGATGCACAAGAGAGCTAAAATGGATGACTATTTTTGCTGAAAGCCTTTGCAGCAAAGATAGTCATCCATTTTAGCTCTTATATGATAGTATACATTTATATGATAGTATCATTTTAGGCCTCTTATATGACTTCATGGTTGTAGTAAAGCAAGCAGGATATGATTTCATGTGGATTGCTTTGAACTGACCCAAAAAAAGCCATGTGAAAGAAACTTAATACAAGAACGTTGCGATCGCTTCCTTATTAGTGGTCCTATATAGGGAAAGGTTCGCAAACGGCGATGTCGTTTGGCTGCCGCTGTCACGTCTCATAGGCGCCATTTCTGCGCATCGATTAAATATCCCCTCAAGCAGCTGCTTGCCACAGAGCACTGACAGGAGCCTGTCAGTTTATATGCCATAGTAGGTCTGAGGATGGCAGGACCTCAGCAGAAAAACGACACACATCCATGCCTAATCCGGGGCTCGAACCCAGGTCCTTGGTTTTATATTGAACAAGCAGCTTTATCCGGCGTTGCTCGGTTCTAAACTTTTTGAAATGTAGAGTAGATGGTGGGTAAAAAGTGATTTGAAAAGTTCGATAATCCGAGATTTGGGAGAAAATTCCAGTTTTTGGTTCTAAACCAAAATTTCCTCGCTCAGATATTCGAACTTTTCAAATCACTTCTTCCCCACCAGAGATCCTCGGATACAATTTGCCGAGAGGATATTTGTATATATTTTTATTTAGATTTTGCATATTTTCCAAAATAATGATTTTTAACTTCCGATACGAATTAAAGTACCTCAAATAATTTAGAAACCATCAAGCAGCCAATGGGCTACGGAGGTCCAACCAGACCGTGCAATTTAGTTCTCCAAGCAAGTCTATCCTGAGCTACATCTACTGCATCTGGCCACTGCACACCAATTCTAACGAGGTCTTGTTTGACATTGTCTACCCACCACATCCTAGGTCTCCCCCTCTTTGAGGCCTCTAGGCACTGTTCATAACCCTATTCGCCAATCTATAATTATCCATACGGGCAACATTGCCAAACCAAGGCTCTCTCTCTGCACAATATGCTGCTTAAAGGAGGTTGTAAACTCCTTTGCCTAACCTCACCATTAGTTACAAAGTTGAACCACCTAATGCCCAAGATACTGCGTAAGCATCTAGTTTCCTGTTATCTTGTTTACAAAGTGTTCACGTTTCAGTACCATAACCCTAGAAAGAACCAAACTGTTAATAGTCTAATTTTAGTCTTTAGGTGTATACGCCTATTTCTCCTCTCTCCATATTCTTAAAAATCCCGGCAGCCATCACTATCCGTCTGTTAGTCTAATGCCGCACATCACCATTACATAGCTCCCAAGATAAACTGACACCTGCTCAAGACTACAACCATTCAGATTAACCGAATCAGTGCAGTGACTGCCAAATTTTGAATCGCTTTAGTTTTCCGTTTATAACCCCCGAGTTTGGTAATGAAATTGGTTTGAATAAAAATTGTATTTATAGCTTATTATTGATTCTGTTACTGTTGTGTAACCACGACAGAAATTATGGTAATATACTTAAAATGTTGTTTCTAATTTTTTTTAACCTTATACTCCGCGTGCGAGTCTATGAACTCTTGTGTTGTATACACCTATCCCTCGATTAACACGGTACTCAGTTCACACAATTTTGGCTTTGCACGGTCAAAAAATGCAACGTTTCGATTTGCACTGTACTGAGATTTCCTTTCTACGTACGTCTCATTCAGTACCGTGTAAATCGAAACTGGTTGCATTTTTTGACCATGCAAAGCCAAAATGTGAACTGACTACCGTGTAAATCGAGGGATAGGTGTTTTCCAAAATTTAATAGAAATAAAGGATACTACCAATTTCATCAACAGCTCGAATGAGTTAATCTCAACATCACGACAGAGCTTAATAAACGTGTAAAGGATCAGTTAGTTGATAATCTTTGGCTGACAAAGCAGACAGCTGTACCAGATAGTTAATGTTCTGTGTGATAGAAAACGGACAGGCATACAGGAATTGAAGGATAAACAAGGAAAGGTTATAGAAGGTGAGGATTCTGTCATGGCTAGTTCTACTCCCATTGTTTGCAATTATAGATGCATTGGTGGCTTTAATGTTGGCCCTATAACACAATCTGAAGTTATTTTAGCCGTTTTAAACTTAAAACTTCATAAATCCCCAGGGGTAGATGAAATTACTACCGAAATGCTTAGAGCTGGAAATGTTTCCGTTACCACTTGGATGACTGAAATTCTGAAATCTTTCATGATAAAGGCATGGTTCCTAAGGATTTTACCAGAGCTTTGTTATCCCTATTTTCAAAAAAGGTCGCAGTTCTTGTGATAACTATAGGGGTATTAGCCTACTCTCTGTTCCAGGTAAAGTTCTTTCCATGATTGTGCTTAATAGAATTAAGAATCTGGTTGACAGTCAATTAGTCAATTGCGTGATGAGCAATGTGGATTCTGAAGTGGTAGGGGATGTGTGGATCAGATATTTTCACTTAGGCAGATTCTTGAGAAATGTTTAGAGTTTCAGAAACCTTTGGTTGCTAGCTTTGTTGATTTCAAAAAGGCTTTCGACTCTGTTGATCGTCATAATTTGTGGTTGATTGTGAGATCGTATGGTATACCAGACAAGTTAATTAACATAATGAAAGCTCTCTATAATAACACCGAGTTGTTTTGTGAGAGTTGGTAAGGCTTGTAGCAATTGGTTTAGCATTACTTCTGGTGTTCGACAAGGGTGCATTTTGTCTCCTTTTCTCTTTAGCTTGGTTCTTGATTCCTTAAATGGGCTGGAGATCTGAAAATTTCTGATTTAGATTATGCTGTTGATTTAGCCCTTTTGGCAAATGTTGAGAGAGTGATGACTAAACAACAGGAAACTAGATGCTTTTGATTTTAGAAATATATAGAAATCCCATATCTAGAAATACCATTAGTTATGGTAGCAAATATATCAAAGTGGAGATTAGGGTAATCAAATCACTGCTGTCTAATACTGAACCCGGAGTGAACCCTATAGTAACATGTTAATTATATAAACAAATTAATTATATAATCAAATTATTTAATTACAGTGATACAAATTAACGAGGGGGTGGACAATCTTATTTTGCACAAATATAATTTGCATTCACCGAATATCCAATTTTCCTGATTAGCAAATTCCTCCGGGTTTCAAATATATTTTTATTTTGCAGGAATATATTAAGTGATAAACGGTATTTCAGTTTGCTTAGAAAGTTAAAAGAAATTATTTGCGTTATCTGTACATATATTTTTCTTCCAATTGAAAAGTTATTCCTATCAGTATCTGAAGTGTAAACTAGCTTCCCCTCGAATGTGCATCTGATTTGGTCTGAAACACTATGGAATAACTTGCGTGGATCTTATGCTCAAAATACAAATATTTGTCAGATTAATTTTTTAGGTTAGTAGGCACTTTTTTAGGGTAACTTTAGATTCAAGTATTTTCCCACAACACAGTTCTTAGAAACTATTAATATCTAACATTAAGGTATGCTTCGTACAAACAATCCTATGCACTTTTGAAATAACCTATTGGGAAGTATGCATACGAACGGGGGGGGGGGATGTTTTCAAAATTATTCTTACCAATTAAAAAATTATTCGAAAATTAATTTTGAACCTCTTGGGAGACTTTGCTTTCACAAAAAATTAAGTTACCAGCTGTTTTATTGATGTAAAAATCTTTCGAATTTACACAGTACAATGAATACACAGTAACATATTTAATCAATCATTCACTTGACATTTTACAGAAAGATCCCTCTTCAACATACAATATATTTTACATATTGAAACGTATTCAACACTTAAAATTCTAAACGTGAAGCTCAACTTACATCTGTAATAAGCCTAATGTAGTTCTGCTCAAAAGTTATAAAACCAATATCCGAAATTAATGATTAGGGTCTCTATCTTAGGGGTTCAATGTTAGGAAAGATAAGCTCAACGTTTCTTCTGGCCCACTGCATTCCTGCTGGAATATTGCGTGAGAGTATTAAAAGCTGACTGGGATTGCATATTCCCGTTGGGTTGTCGTCCCTTTTAATACCTGTGTGGTCTATTCACTTTCCACTTTTCTATAGTAGTGCTAAAAGGCACCCCCCCCCTCCCCCAAATACATGTCATGGATTTTTCTGTCTTATTCACGGAGACTTCAGTGAACAGCTGTGTATATCAGCAAATTGAGCTTCAGTTTTTTTAAAAATTCTTTTAATTTTTGCTGTTATCTCGGATTAATTTTTAAAAAAATCCACATCAATTAAAAAACACTTCTAACAGAAAATAAATTACATTGCAGGAAAAGATTTTACAAAGGTAATTCAGATGACATTTCCATTTCAAAATGATTTTGGTCTGCTTTGCTAAGCCTATTTCTCAGACATATCCGTTAAAAAAAACTAGGTTGTATCTTGTTTTTGAAATATAAAAATTAGCTCATGAAAGTAATCTATTCCACTTTTCTTTTTTGCCTGTGCTACTTTTAGAAAACTATTCTGACAATGAATTACACTGCATGGCCACAAAAATTTTGCTATTTTCTAAACTCAAGAGTGGTGGTGGTGTGAAGTGCTTCGCTCCAATTTTTTTCCAATATATACTATAAAAATCCGTTTGATGGCTCTAACAAGCAAGTTTTCCTATTGCAATGTAGTTAAGATTTAGTTATGAACATTTTTAAAATGTTTAACTGTTACTGGAAACTTATCACGTTTTTTGTAGTTTCCAGACTATACATACAATTCTTGGCAATTAATCAAAAAACAGATTAACAAGCATTCTGTACTTTTGTGAATGGGAGCACTAGCACTACCGAATACCAACAATGTGCTATATAGTATACAAAATGAACTCATCTTGCTTTGATCATTAATTTAGACTATCGTAAGATAAAAACTGTGCCAATCTTGTAGAAATAGCTATTCTCCTTTCATTTAAGACATGTTAAACTTTTTATCTCAAATTTTAAACATCTTTAAACTCATTATATTGTGACCTATCATAAATCACGATTAACTGATTTGTCAGGAACTAAGTTTTTCTTCTGTAAACATTGCCTAACCAAACGTTAAAAATTTAATCATGCAAATATTTCACATATGACTAATGACTACGAGTTTCAAAATTATGTACATTAGAGAATTTACTTTACATTAGCCATAGGACAGCCATAAAAATCCAAATGCTTCCTTACACCTCTTTTACCTTTCAACAATTTCTTGCAATAGGGACATGGTTCTCGTGCTGCTTTAGCTTTCTTTTTACTATCACTAGCAATAATCTCATCAAGCATTTCAACTGATGGTTTTAAATCTTCAGTTTCTAGAGCACTGTTATAAGCCATTCCTAAGCAAACTCTTTTAGCTACATGTCTGTTCATTGTGCTTTTATCATAGAAAGCCTTGTAACAGAAAGGGCATACAGCTTGCCTAGCTGCTACTTTAAAAGCAGATGCAACAAATTTGCGACTTTTATGTTTAAAATGTCTTGGAACTGCAGCCTGAAGACGCTGTAGACGCATCCGTTGGTTCCACCAGATAACTTTTTTACCTGTAAAAAAAATACTATGTTCAACAAATCACACTTTAAAAGAAATTCAAAGTCCAATATTTTATATACAATGAATGGTGATTGCACATTTAATTCAATTTATCCTTTAAAGTTTGCTAATAAACGAAAAATTCTGCATTATTTGCTTGTAAGAGGAATTTCGTTCAACAAAGCAATCACCTTTCATTGCAAAGTTATTTCAATTACTTACATACATCAATTCACATCCAATTTTACTATTTATGAAAACTACCCCAAAAAATTTTTTCACCTACACACTGAAACTGGATAGTAAATTATTTTATGGTCACTAATGGCTAATACTCAATAAATTGAGTATGATATAAACATTCTGTTCCAAGAGTATATATGTCACTTTGCCTGACCCAATCTCTCCAGATTTTAATTGTAATTATTAAAATTGTGCCATTTAGCTTAAAATATTCCTATAATTGCAAACCTAAATGTTTAAATCCTTTTCATTTCAAGCTGAAAAGCTAGAATTTTTGGAAGTGCAGCATTTTCTTTTTGTTGTTCATTAAAAACAAATCACTGCTCACCATACTTTAAAATTTATTTACTAGGATTAAAAACATCTTAGAGCATTAAAAGGTCGAAAATTAGATTTTTAAAAATTGAAGCTTTTTATGTTAAATAACGCGCATGTCTTCAATTTACAATATATAAACCTGTTAAACATTAACATCCCAAAAACTCTTAAGATTAACTTTTTCAAAAAAAAGTTTACCAGTAAACAATGTCTCAGGCTGAGCAAAACCACATTCAAACTACGTCAAAAAAATTTTAGTACAACTGTACAACTGAATACTCATATCTTACATACAAAGTCTGTAGGTAGTTTGATGTTATATTATTAGATCAATTTAAGATGAAATGGAGTATATTTCATTACTTCAATTTTTTCCTCCAAATTTATGACTCGTGTTGTAATTTCCATGTAAACATTTCAAACTGACAATTCCCTGAAATGTTACTACCAGCCTTGCAGATAGCCACTTGCTTAGGGCATGCTCTTTATTCAATTTCAATAACATAGAAAGTTCTTAATTGTTATTGGAAATGCAATTTTAATTATCTGCAAGACTGATTTACTAGGTATTGCACAATACTGAAAGCAAGCAACAGCAATGCCATGAAATCAAGTCAAGAGAACAGTTTTGTTTTTTGCATTAAATGCAAAATAAACAGTAAGCTGTTACAAGATATATAGGTATGTGATAGCAAGTCAGAAAGTAAGGAACATTTCATGCTAGGACATTAATTCAGAGCAAACAAGGTGAAGGTACTGCACATGTATACAGTAAGAGTTTCAGATCTGAGCAATAATTCTATTTCAACCATTTTGACCAAACCAGTGGAAATAAAATCAGGTCTTTGTATTTCACCAATGTTGCACCAACAAGTTTGGAAATGGATTTTGCTGAAGTGGATGAGGATGGAAGTAGATATATATATGTCAGATTCACCAGTCCTAACCAACACACTTCTAAAAGTTTGGGAAACTGAAAAGCACCTAATATTTCGTAATTTTAAATTTAATTAGATTTATCTGGTAGAAGATTATTTTTTTTTAGAGAAAGAGTTGTCTTGATCCGGGTGGGGATATAAATCCATGATCACCTGATAACATGTCAGGTGCTCTAGACCACCAAGCTACCTGCAGCAATCAAGACCTCTAACTGATATGAACATTTCTACCTGCAGTAGATTTCACTCACATTTGTAATTTTGCTTAATATGATGTATAATATGCAATTTTACGTTATGTTTCATAATATATAGTTTTGTCAGATTTCATTGAGTAAAAAAAAGTGTTGAATTTCTACTTGCAGTATATAGGTTGAAATGGTGATTTCACATTTGGTGTGAAACACCAAGCACTGACCTAACTCTTCTATATAATTACCTCTTTGCAAGTATTAAAAATGGGAACTTACTTTCTGACTTACCCTTGTATATATACACAATAATACTTATAGTTTTAATAGTTTAAACTTTTTTTTCAATATTAGGCATGAATAGTTTAACACTTTCCTCCTCTTGAACATAGTAAAAAACAATTACATAACACATACAGTGTGAACAATTTTCTTACAAATATTTTTTCAATTTTAACAATACATGTAAATTTCATTTTGTATACTAGGTTATTTACATACACTATAATAATTTACAGCTGGCAACATTTCTTGCATGAAGCCTTCAAATAATCTTCTGCCTTGGTGCAACTGCGGGTCAATTCTTTAGGTGACCTTCATAATGATGCATTCATGGATGTATGAACTATAAAAATTACACTAACACAGGTTAAATTTTAGTGAGTATGTTTCTGGAGCCTTGCCTTTCATTATGAATCTAATTTTACAGGCACGTTTTGCTCATAAATTTAATTTTGTGAACTACAGTAAACCAAACGTTATTGCAATCCTAAAACTGATAATTAGTTTAAACAAAAACATGTTTCAAATTTTATCCCCCCCCTACACCAAAAATTGGCAGACCAGTTTAAGAGTTTTAGTTCCAAATTGGTTTGATCGAAATTACGAACAGGGAACCTTTTTTTTTTTCTCACTCATCTGGAAGTTTCAGTAAGCAGCCTTAACTTATTTTATTTTCTGGTTAATCTCCTGTCAACTTTTAAACCACAAGTAGTTTCCTTTGAAAAAAAAAATGCATGCTTTTGTTGAAACAAAAATAAAAAAATTTTAGCACTAAAATAGAGAAAAATTGGCACAAATAAAGTTTTATGTCATAGTCCAAGATTTATCCAAATATATGAATAGGAAACAAATTATGCACATAAACCTACATTTCAAACACAGCTGTTAACGTGAGCAATTGTTTTAAAGGACTCGAGAATAGCCTCCCAAAAGAGCCCCCTCAAGAATAGCCTCAAAAATTATACCGAACAGGAATATTTAGTTTGAATTCATGCAGAAATTGATCAGTCTAAGCATACTCCCTGGTTAATTGATTTCAACAAAAGTGTTGACTCTAAAAAATTTGTAACATGCATTCTTGCTAGAAAAATTATTTCAGCAGTAAGTTGGATGAAATAAAATGCTTATTTTTGAGTTCCCATGTTTAAATTGTCTATTTTCTTGGTAACCCAAACAGCAGCAGCACGATACATTAGTTGAAGCGAATATTTAAATTTTTCTGGATCCTTAAAATCTGAACATATTAAATTTTATAAGTTCAACAAATGCCAACTCCAAAATTGACTATATTCTTCAAAAGTTTTGGCTCTGTGAACTAAATTCCATTTTTAATGATATCTGTCTCAAAATACAGTTCAAACAATATGCATCTTTATGGTGATATTTGTGCATTACTTTTAAATAAGAGAATCAATTTACAAAAAATTCTTAGAGGAGAATAAAAAAATTTACAACAGCACACTAACCTTTAAAGGTATCCAACAAGTGACAGAAGAGCAAGGAGTTCAACCAAGTCCTCCACTTTCCATACCCTTGCTTTCCCCAGTTGACTTTAAATTGAAACCACTTTTTGATATTACTTCATACACAAAAGGAACTTTAGTCGTCGTCAAGCTAGAAAAGCAATTTCTTGTCAGACTTTTCAATTCAGTTGTTGTATTACAAAACCTAAAAGAAAAAAATTTTCAATATTTTAACAAGTTACATATATTCAAAAAAGATTATCTGATAAAAATAGAAAATTCATATAGTAGTAATAGCAAAATATATTTTACCGAGATTGGAACTATGTTTAAGCCTCAGCTCAGGTATTAAAAAAAGATCTATTACTGAGCAAAACTTACGGTTTTTTAAAAACCTAGTGTGCTATTTTAAAAATAATTGCAGGCTACAAAGTCAGTGCAAATTCAATCTGCATTCTTCAGCTTGTTTTTGCTACTGAAGTTTAATCTTTCAAATCCATAGCCTCAAGCAATTTTCTTTGAAATAAAATTCTTAGAATATAAATCAACCCCTTGTATTTAAAAGCAGTCTGCCTCAATGCAAGCTTTCCTCTAAATATAATATTGCCATTAAACAAAGGGATAGCTTCCTTGACAGTTCAAAATTTCTAGCAATTTCTTTTATATTGCCCTTATGTTGAGGGATAATTAGGATAATTTTGTGAAATTTTTTTAAGGATTGATACATTAAGGATGCATGGGATAATTTACAGAAACTTTCTATCATCAAACATTTTTGAACCACCTTAAAAGCCAAAAATGTTCTCTGGAAATGCTAAAAATAATTCTCATGGAATGTGAGAGTAAAGCTTACTTCTATCCACTACATCTTGCTTCATGACATCTTTAGAACACCAGACACATTTTATATTTGCCCACCACACCAGACACTTCTCTATACTTGAGATTACTAACAATTTAATAACAGAACATTTTTTTAAAACCATTACAATTCTATAATTATTAATGGTTACAGAAGTAAATTTGAGGTAATTGGTTAAGTCTTGAAAACATATTTAGTCCATTCCTGTTACCTTATTAATCTTATATTTCAGTCAATAGGCAACCTTTTCCTAAATTTTGGGCGGTCAATCCACTATATTTTTAATTTACTATCAATAGCATATAGTGGCCCTCAGACAGTCGATGCAATAAATAATAACTTTAAAAAGTGTAAGTAAAACTTTCCACAGTGTAAGATTGCAAAAGGGGAGGGGAATTTGATAACTAGCTCTTGTTTGAAATAACTCGTGATCCCTTATCTTCGAGAGCTAGGTTGAAAAGTCTTGCTTAGCAATAAAGGTTCTTATCTAAAGGTTGATAATTTCTGATAACTCCAATAAAGCTTACAAGAGGAAAATTGGCATTTGTGCAAAAAACACTCCAATTCTGCAATACAACTTTTACATGCAAAAATTTTTCCGTTGCTTTTATTTGCAACATGTACATGAGTCTCCTAGAAGCTACTCTTAAGCATTTATTGGAACAGTACTTAGCACCCTAACCACTATACGTACTTATGTCATAGGAGGCACACCCACTTAAATGATTTTTAATGCTCTTAAGGATTAGATGGTCTTCTTAGACTGATTATCACACACAAGCAACTTGTCTATTACTAGTTTAGATTGTCAGATGCCATTATCTTAATTGTGTTCATCTCCCCTGTTGAACAACACTTGTAACTGCCATTTTTCATTGACTAGCAATCTATTTTGTCAAGATAATGGTTTAGTGTTAACCAACAAAAATTCTGGTTATATTAAATAACCAGAATGACATTCAGTTAAAAAGCAATTGCATGAAAAGAAATGTAACGTAAGGACATTTCTTTTGCTGCAAAATCCTATCATTATCTAGGATCATATCACATATCTAGGATCAAATGGACCTAGGATAAAACCTTACTGAGTTTGATCCTAGGTCCATTTGATCCACAAGATACCAGAAATGTTCAAAGTATTTCCAGGTATTAGTTGTATTAGTTTAACTGGCATCTTTTGGCATTCATATGTTGAAAATTTAGTTCTCTAGTCGAATACCAGATATATAGAAGTAATTCTCTTATCAACTTAGCCTTGGTTCATACTTCACAGTACTCTAATTTTTAAGTCAATGAATAATTGACCAAAGCATTTCTAAAGTATTTTTGAAATGTTAAATAATTATTGAACTTTTCATTACTTGTAAACTTTTTAAAAATGTGTCCTAATGACGTTATTTGCTGGCAATTACAAATATAGCTATAGTGCAAAATATATTCACCTTTGATATTGGATGTTATATTATACTAAAATTAACTGAATGCATAAAAACATTCACTTAGTATGGTCAGCACATCAGTGACACTATCCCAGTGATTAGAATTGGATTTTTCAATAGCTGAGAATAACATAGCTCTTACAGGGATAGTAGTAAACTGACTAAATATGAAGGTAGACTAGCCAAACATTTCAACTGTGTGGACCATTCAGTGCCTTAAAAGCTAGTTTTATATCTGAACCAAAATTGTGGACTAGAAATCGGCTTTCAAACAGCTCAAGAACATTGTCTTGAACAATTTGCATTACTTGATCCCAGATATACCCCGAAAATTTTCAGCTGAATATTGAGAGCAATCGAGCAATGCAATCTAGTTTTTTTTTACACTAAGACTGCAAAATTTAAAATAATGTAAGACAAATTTTAACCAATCTTTGTATATAAAAATGTATAAGGCAATCTGCATGAACATTGGACTACATGCATAGTAAACAACTAATGGACTAAGGAATTTCATTAACTACAAACTAAGTTCTTAATTAAGCCCATATTTAGTTCTATATTTTAAATATAGTTTTGTCTACAAATACCTTCTTTTTTTAAAATCATGAAAAAATGTTCATTGAATAGTTTCAAAATCTTATTCTTACCTTACGCATACTTGAGTCTTGTAATCTTTAGGGGTAAATCTGCAAATACACAATTATAAAACCAATATTATATGCATTCATATTGCTCAACTGATTTTATGTAGATTAATTTTCATTTTTCCCTTATTCTGAATTATTTTCACATTAGCAATTAACAACTGTTAATCTTAATTCTTCCAAGAAATTGGATTTTGAAGGGGGGTGCTGTAATCCCCAGCAGATATTCAGATAAGACAAAAGGTAAACTATCATAATACTTGATAACCTAAACTTGCATAAAATAGTTGTCTCTAGCTGGAGTAACAAGTTGTTTACATTACCAAGTGTTAAATTTAGGAGTATTTTTATGGTAGTTGAAATGCATTTAAGATGAAGTTAGTTCAAAATACTGAAATCTTAGGATATTACCAATACTATTTCAGTTAATATTGTATGCTGATAAACTTATTTATGCTGCTCCCTTTATGAACAAATGCACAAAGAAGTCCTCCACTCCCAGTTTCTATGCTTACCTCTTTTGGAATCTTTCATACAGGTTTATCCAAATACTTAACACAATTTTGTAACAAGAAAATCTTTCAGAAGGCTACCTTTACTTCTTATACATTTGGGTTTCAATCTACATTAGAATTTAGGCACCCCCTTCAAAAATACAGAAATAAACAGAAAAACAAATTTAATAGTAAAAACATGCATTTTGTGTCCTAAACCACTCCACTGTTCAGCAACATTTTAATGTGAGGTACACATTATAAATAAAAAAAACCCTCAAGCTGCCATAGGTCCAACAGGAGCCTGTCAGTTTATGTCATAGAAGACCTAAGGACAGTAGGACCTCAGCAGAAAAATTAGGTGGGGGGGGTCAAACCCCTTAAAAAGAGGAAATGTAGAATGTAAAAAAAGTCATACATAAAATTCTAGTTTCTCTACAAATTTAAATTATAACTTGTCATTCACTTAAATTATAAAATTTCATATACAAACATCTATTTAGAAATATATTACCTATACTGTTGGCAGGGCAATTTTAAGATAAAAACCCAAATGATCTACGGACCTCATGTTGCCAACCCATATAATAAACCTAGATGGAAGAATTCATGGAAGTATTGTTTGTAAGCAATTTCGAAACTTAAAACTAGATAGGTCAAACATTTTGGAATTCTGTGTCGTTAAGTAGTCATGCTTCTTTCTATTACTTCCAAAAGTGCAACCATTTTCATTTTAGAAAATGTGTTCACTACATTTTATGACAATAGTTAGTGTAAAATTATTTTGAAAATATTCAAAAACCTCTAAATTTCACTCTTTCAAGAGATGAGAAGGAAAATATGAAAAGTTGATATCAGTAGTTTATAGTTTAAGTTACATTAATTCTTAAAACTAGTCAACTTAAAAATTTCATTTAAAACAGGTAGTTTAGACACAAGAACTTTCTTTTCAGGAGTATATATTTCATAAATGAATTAAATATCAAGACTCTTCAAAGGCCTGAAATATAGGCTTAAATCCTAAAGTACAAAACACTGTTAGAAATTTATACATAATTTTAAAAATTGTGGATTAAGATTTTAAAAATAACTCTAGTAATGTGACTTAAATGTATAAAGCTTAATTGAAATTTAGTGATTATACTGAGTAATTTTCTATGGAAAATTTAAGTTCCATGATCGGCTTATGTTATAAATTTGTATAAAAACCAATAATCACAGAAAACATTACCATTATTCATTTTGGTCCAAGAAATTCCACTCTTTAAAATGGTACCTAAAACAAAAACATTTTTAGTTGCAATACAAACTAATATATTTCTATACAAATTGTTAAACTGTAAAATTCTTTGAAATCAGTGTTTTTATTTTATTACTCGGTGATATTTTTTGCAAGGCTCACCAAGTTTTTTTCTACTTTTTTTCAAATTGCAAATTCTGCATTCCTTTAAAACACTAAGATTTTTTTTAGAAAAAGTTGAAAAACAGCTCTTACATAAGTAAGAAATGAATAATGCCACATCTGAAAGCAATCTAAGAGAAATGAACACAACCAGACTGCTGATTAAAAAAAATTGACACTTAAGGGCTGTTTTTTTTTAAACACTTATTTAAAACCAAAAGGGTGCTTATAATTAGTTCTGCAGAGTAGGCTAATGTTAAAACACTACTTCATTACTAGGACATTAAAAAACAACTTTGATATCACACAAAATTATACACTACAGTAATAAAGCTATTGGCTATTTTATCAACTTTTCCCAGTCTCCTTAACTTCAATACTAAAGGTTTCAAATAATTTTAAACTAGTGCTCTATTTCAAAACAATAATTCAAAGTGCATTGTTGATCATTCCTCATTGCCAAGGAGGGAGGCAGCAGTGTATTGTTTCAGAAATCTGGAGAGCATTGTCTCAATCAGAATTGATTAGAGCAGTTATCTGTTTGCAGCTGATTAGTTTTTGTCTAGAATTGTACAAGAAATTATTCTGTCAAGAGTATTAAAATATTTGCTTGGAAAATTTAAGACACATTACCAGCTGATGGTGAAATTACACAAAAATAGGTCTGGTGATTAGTAGCAAGAAACAAATTTATGGAAACTGGTCTTTTTATAACCATGTAAAGCTCAGATGTCACTTTATAAAATGGTCACTTTAAAATTTTTTTGTATTTTCCAAAATTTACAATCATAATTTATAAAAATTCTACACTTTGTAGTGTCTATCCTTTGTAGTGAGATTTCAAGCATTGAAATTACTGATCCGACAAATCAGCAGAGATCCGAATAATGTCTAAATATTATCTAGGGATTAGTTTGGCATAGAATTTATATTCTCAAAGGGTTCCGACAGTAGTGTGTTCTTTTCTGTTTTCGACCATTGGTCTGCGGCATTCTGCTAGTTTAGATGTAATTTTTTTTAACAATTTTTTTTAATCGACATTTCAATACTTTGGGTTGTTTTAACCTATGAATGCCTTTTTTTGCAGTGGCCAGAAGCAGAAGAGCACCAAAAGTCCAGAGAAGGTATAAAGGGACAGAATTCCAGTATGTTCTTTAATGTGCTCAGGATATGGATGGCTGGATATCACTTGTCTCCTGAAGGAGTGCAGTCTGGGAGGGGGGTAGCAAACAAATCTCAGTAATAGTTTAAGTTGTCACTAAACCCAGGAACTACACAGATATGAGCTTAGCATGCCATTAACTGAGCCACCCCTGTCCAAAAGATTTCAATAAGGTTAGTCAGGATTATTAAATTAAACTGTAGAACCATTTTAAATTTTGCAGCATTGTTACAAATGAGCAAAAATGACTCATTGTTAAGTTTTATCATTGGTGAACCTTCAACGTGTTGAAAAAAAATGCTCTTGCTAGTGGCCAAGTAATTAGCACGCTTGGCTACTGATCTACGGGACCTGGGTTCGAGACCCGGATAAGGCATGAATGTGTGTCGTTTTTCTGCTGAGGTCCTGCCATCCTCACAGACCTACTATGGCTTATAAACTGACAGGCTCCTGTCAGACCTCTGTGGCAAGCAGCTGCCTGAGGAGGAGGTACTATTTAATTTTTACACTGCTCAAACATATTTTAGTTCCATTATTAATATTTTAGTTTAATACTAATGAAATTTTTTGCAAACATACCTGTAATGAGCTGGACTTGTCAGTCAAGATTCTTTTACAGACTTATTTTATCTGCTGTGGTTAACCTTACTCTGAAAATACTAAAAAACATTATTTTGTACATATTGCTAAGGAATTTGGTACCCTTCATATTCTCAAATTATGATTAATACAGTACTAAACCTAGGGTCTATGAAGTTTTTACCCAATAAGGTGTACTAACTAGGCAATACCTTTAAGAAACATTCCTATTTAATCAGACAAATCTGCATGCATCGTATTCCAATTTGGAAAATTTAATCGTAATTATTTTGTGAATATTTTGCTGGCTGAATATGGAAATTAGAAAAATTAACAAGGCAAGGAAGAGTAAAGTTCTGAATATCTTTATACAACAGCAATTTTTTTACATAGTTTTCACTAAAATAGCCTAAGAAAGTCATACTCGATATTTTTACTTGCAGTTGTAAGTGGGAGAATCATTCTGGGAAAAAATTCTTTAAACCTTTTAAAACTGCCATTTTGCAACTCCCAAAATTAAAAAAAAAAACTATTTTAAAGCATTCTCTGACTTTGGTGTTATTTTATTTCTACTCAATTTTTACCAGATTTTTCTGGATAAGTACACTGTGGTTCCACTTTCAAGACCCTAGATTTAAATAAAACGAAGCTTAAATTCTAGTATTTAGGTGAGTTCATAATTTTCAGAATTGAACATTAACTCTAAAAATCCCAGGTATAAGTTCTGCTACGTAGCTTTTACATTAAATTGTTTAAAACACATTAGAACATCCTGATTTGTAGAGAAAAGATCAGGTTCATAGATTTGAAATACACTGCTCAGTTGGCCTTAGGCAAAGCACGAAAGTGGGTTCATGAAAGCTCACATTAAATATTCACTTTCTTTTATTAGCAGTCTTAAAACCTATTTATTGTCTTGCCTATTTATTTTTACATTTAATGTTTAGAAGATAATGAATTTTTTGGGGATGGAGATGTAGTCCTTAATTATTTGCAATTTCCAAAATCTATTAGTTTAATTTTATCTTTGAAAGCTTAAAAAGGGAATTCCAAAATTAGCATTCCAGAAAACATTTAGTTTCCCCATAAACATTGTTAATTCTTATAGATGTGTTTATATACTTTTAGCTTGGAAGGTAACCTAGCTATAGAGCTAAAATGTCTGCAACTATTAAGATTAATCAAAATGTATTTTATTAAAATGAAAAGAAAATGTATGAAATAAATTTATTCAATTTTTACTTATTCAAAAAGAAATAAATGCAACTGAAAAAGAAATTGTTCAATTCTGTAAAAATTTTAATGGAATATCTTCTTGGTACATTACTTGAAAAATCCAGTAATTGTACCAGTACTATATACATTACAGTTATCAAATTCTACTTTCGTAAAAAAAAAACAATTTTTTATATTTAACTATGAAGATTTTATTTTTTAACCAATTTGCACTTTGCTAAAAAAAATTTACTTTTAGCTTTAATAATTGTAATGTTTAAGTTGCATTTATTTTGGTATATTTAAATTTATTTTGATATATTTAAACAATACAAAAACTTACCATTATTATGTCATCATTCATAAGGTCTTCCTCTATACTAAGCTGAAAAAATAACTCTCTGGGATGGTCACAAATTCCCTTTTTTGAATTTAATCAGATTTATGCAATTAGATTTAGCTGGCATAGATCTAAAATAGTTGGCTTGTTATAAAGGTAAATTATAATTTTAAGGGCTTATTTTAAATATTAAACTATTTTTATTGAAATTGCTTTATATCATGTTTTAATATTTACATTTTCAAATACATTAAATATATTTCGAACAACTCAGGCCACACAGCTATGCTACAGCAATTCAACTTTCAAATACCATTTAAATGAATAGTAGGTAGCTAACCAATCACTAATAAAAAGCTCCTACTTAGCCTGAGATCTTGAATAACTTAAATATATCTCGTTCTTGTATCATAAAATTTACAGAACGTAATCGGCAAGTACTATTCCTTGAGCCAACTTCTAAGATTTAAATTGACATAACTGATGCCTAAACATTTAAATGTCCAGAATTTTCTACTAAAAATGAAGTTATACTTATGTTACTGTTTCATTAAAACTAAATTTTTGTACACTGCATTTTTAATTTATTCACTGAACTTTTATATTTTATCACGTTTTAAACATTAAATTACATTTTTAAAGAAATTTAAGCTATGTAAATAAATATAATTAAACATTTGTTAATAAAACAAACATTTCTCAGGCTTAGGGGAAATCATTAACCCCTTTTAAACACCCAGGAAATTTTCAGGAAAGGGTAGAAGGTTGAAGACAAAAGAATAGCACTATTTGGACAAGTCCATTTCAAAATTTCAGTAGGTTTGGACATTAAAGGTTAAAACTAGATTTTTACTGCATAGCTTATTGTGCATTTTTTCTTTGTCATCACCTTTTCATAAAACATTGCTGTCTGCATTTTGGATTTTTTTTTTTCAATCTTAACTTTTTTCCGTATATTTCAGATCACTTGCAATTCAGTTTTCTATTTTAACCTTTTAAACTGATATTTACTTTTGAAATGCTTCCAACTATCCCACTTTTGATTAATTTTAAAGATTTAAATTACTGGTTAAGCTATCTTTTCGTAACATAACCTATTTTTGGCTTTTTAATCATCCCCAATGTTCCAAAACACTTATTTCTACACATTCGTTTTAAAAGCTGATCACATTTGTCAAACATAATGCATTATTACCTACAATCTGTAGATAACGTTTGGGAGCTTATTGCAAAAGAAACTATATATAGTTTGAAGATAAGATTTTTGATATTTTGTTCCAGAAACTTTCTGTTACATATTAGGAAATTTTTTTTTAAGTTACCAACACTATTCTGCAAATTATTACTATTGGCTTTTTTTTTTTCAGATCCAATTTTAAGGTTTCTTAAAATAAAAGTACTATTAATCTTTGTCACCATTTTTAAACAACTTCAGTGAAAAATGTTGATTCCTCTAAATTATGTAAAAACCCTGTTAAACAGCAAAGTATAAAGGGAAAAATGTCAGTTGCATAGTGTAGCTACTCCCAATTAGATCTTCACTAGCAAATATACAGGTCAGGATAGGGGGTTGTCTAATCAAAACTATTATGTTTACATAGTATGTTTTGTTATCTTATCTCGCATATTCTTTTCCTTTTGCAAAAGCAGTTTTCCCTCCAGAAATTTAAGTGATTGATATCTATCTAAGTCACCATTTCAGTAGCACTGATCTAAAGAGGATCATTCATAAGAGACAATTTGTATACACAATTTTAAGAGTATTAACTTTAAAAAAAATTTACTTACTCAAGTCACTGGGCTGGTCTCCAGTCTTCATTCAGTAAACGAATCCGTGCATGTTTTTTGTTACCGCTTTTGGTTCAGTTAAATGCATTCTGTTTGTTAAAAAAATTTAGCAATACTGCTTAATGACAGAAATATCGGAATTACATTTTTTTCAATTTTTTTTATATTTTCAAATTCCTTGTCATACAATAGCTATTGCTAAATCTTTTATATTGCGCTAGTATTTCTGTTAGTTTTAGTAGTATTTCGACATGAATAAAAAATGTAGCATCGGACTACTGAACGAGTGTACGTAAGACTTGAAAGAAAACAAACTAATATTCAATAGGAATTTATTTTCGACTTATAATACAGATTTTACAGAAATAAAAAGAAAAAAAAAAACAATGTGCAATTATATACAATAACGTTACTACCTTATTTTAAAATTACACCAAATTACAGTTGACAAGTATTTAACCAAATTATACCTGAACCTTTTTTAACCTTTCTGATAATCTTACCATTATCAATTTGTCATTTACAAATTCACATAAAATATTAACTCTTAAAACTAAAGAGAATAGAAGTAAAAGGAAATTATACTCACCATTTCATTTTGGTTGCTCCATCTTCGCAGAAAAATTAGTGCTCCACATTCGAGATTACTCATCACGGTTATTTTGTAGTTCATTTATTGGTCAGGATCGGCAACTTGAATAAACGGCGACGCGATCGCTTAACCGAATAGGTCGAAAAATTGCGCATTCGAACAACTCATTAAGTCAAACACAAATAAAACAGTAAACTTGCTTTCTGACTACTTTATTTTTGCTTTGCAAAATATACATTTAAGACAGTAATTACAAGTGATCAACTGAATGATTTTTTTTTACCAATAAGAATTTCGTAATTTCTATTTATAAGGACAATACTTAATTCGATATTCGCTAGCTAACAATCGCAAAAAAATTATGTGCAAAACTACAAATTTTTTTGTATATATAGTTTGAAAAACGTATGAACATATCTAGTCTTTATATATGTACTGATGTCTTTAGTTTTAAATGTTAAAATATTTCATCTGTTAATTTTTTCATGTATTATTTCTATTGATAAACAAATTTTAATAGCTTGTAAAATTCTATGTATTGTTTGAAAATAGCAAATGTCTTTACAGAATAATTGTGTTAGTGTTTGCAGAATAATTGTGTTTAGTTAATAATGTTCCACTTGATAGCTTATACACTTAAGTTACATTGCAATTTTCTCAACAGTGTGTAAAAGAAATAACTGTCGACTTTTAGGTTTACACCAAAATTTTTTGTTCTGAAGTTTCTTTTGTGTATGAACAGAATACAAGATAAATGTCTTTAATTTTGACTGTTCTTGTGTTGGTTTTGGAATTCAATATTCACACATTGTTAAATTATTTTATTTTCTCAAATACTACAAAACATACAACATATCATTCCACCATACAATTGCAGTATCCAAAAACCAGCTGTTAGATGTATTTTTTATCTTGCTATATTTATCCATGGAAAAAATCTTAATCAACAAAAACTTTTAATTTTACAGTTGAATATTTCTTATACTTCAATTTGTTTAATTTGGTAACCACTATATTTTTACATACAATAACGTAACTCAAACTTACCTGAAAATATTTAAAACAACTTGATATTTACTAAACAAGGCCAATAACAATGGAAACTACAGTTATCTAGAATTATGTTTTTCCTGTAGTTTAATAAATCTCTGGTTTGATTCAAATAATTTTGTTTTTCAAATTAGGTTGTTTTTAGTTTACATTGTTATAGCTTTTTGATATTTAATTTACTTCAGGATTCTGCAAAAGCATTATTTACAACCACAGCAATAAATATATCCAAAAATTTCTGTCGAGCACAAAATGTGCTAAAAGATTCAACAGCAAATATGTTGCAGCTATAAGATGGTTATCCTGTGTTTTAGATCTTGGGAATGCTTAACAGTTTTAAATATGCTCAGATTTCAATTTAGGTTTTAATTTTTATCATTTGCTTTTACTCAGAAATAAAGCCATTAACACAGGAAAACAAAGAATTCACTAAGACTTGCAAACAAATTTGAAATCAAACTTTGCAACATCCTGTATTATTTGTAAATTTATTGGGAAAAGTCAGAGACTAAAATTTTAACCTTTTTACAAATGTGAAAAACCTATTATTTTTATTATTATTTTTATCATTTAGAGCTTTTAATGCTGCCTATGAAATCTCAAAAAGAATATACTTTAGCCTAGGCACAAACAAACTGTGCTTTTTACTAATGTGATCGATCAATAGTACTAACTAGTTTATGCACTTCAAGCTGTAAAATTTTATTGCATTTCCTGCAGAACTTTAAAATTTCTTTCAATTGCTGATGAAGAAATATGAATGTTTTGCTGTAGGATACACACAATGTAATTTTATGAGAATATTTCTATAAATGTATTTTCAATTCACATAAGAGACTAACTATAGAAGATTCTAAATCTATTGTGTTAACTATTCATAAATCAGGCAATATTACCAGTAATAATTCAAAGGAAACTGGCAATGTTACCAGTGGTGATTCTATAAAAAAAATTATTGATCCACTAGCATATGTTCAAATAGAAATAATTCCAAGCGAAATATTAATGAAACGAACTTTTCTCTACCACGACTTATTGCTCAGACAATATTTTGCTAAAGAGCAATGCTTCAGCAATTCTCTTTTATTACAAGCAGAAAAAAAACCTTTTAAATACATTTTAGAATCTGACTTTTTCCTTTTATTGTGAAACAATAGCAAAAATGAAAAATCTTTACCTTGTGGTTGTTGCTCGTGCTGTGTGAGCGCAACAGTTTGGTTATCAGGCTGGTAATTGCTTGGACCAGGTATTGCTGGCACACCTGATGCATCCATGTACATCATCATACTCCTATCAGACTGATGAGATGGACCTGCTACTGGTGATATTGGTGGCTCTTCAAATGACAACAATGCTGGTTTGATATCTGTACAAATAAATTTTAAATGAATAAACTATTCAACAAATAAATTTTAATTATTCATTTTTAAGCATATCAGTATAGAATTCAATATATTGATAATTCACAGTAATGTTTAGGTTGTCTTGTGGCAGAGTGGTTTGCATGCTTGGCTACTGATCAAAGGGACCTGGGTTCGAGCCGCGGATAAGGCACAGACGTATGTCATTTTTCTGACAAGATCCTGCCATCCTCACAGACCTCTGTGGCAAGCAGCTGCTTGAGGGGGTATTTTTATTAGTAATGTTTATAAATTTTAGTCTTGTTAGGCATATTTGATAATTGGTACCATTACTTCTTGACCTCCATTTGACTAATGAAATAACCCAGCAGACCAATTTTGGATTTTGACACCCATATTACCCCATAGGTGCAAATTTTCTGAGCTGAAATGTATCATTTCTGCATCATAGAATTTGACTGATTCCTGTAATCCATCGATCACTAACAATTATACAGGGTGTTTCAAAAAAGAACACAACCCTCCATTGTATTTTTCCTTTTAAACTTGACAAAACAAATTTCAAAAGACACCTTTCGTAATGTTTGTTTTCTTATGTGTAAAATCTCTTTCAGTGTTAGCCTTCAAGTGTACAAGGAATGTTCTCAAACATTACAAATTGGAGATATCCCCAAAGGAAAAAATCTGGATGAGTAAGATCTGGAGATCTTGGGGGGCCACAAATTTTTTGAAATCAAATGATCACCAAAAAATTTCTGCAACATGACCATTGTGTCATTTGCAGTCATGCAATCTTGATGAAACCAACTTTCTCATTCACTTCTAATAGTGCAATATAAACTCTTGGATGAGGTCACAAACTTCACCAGTTACAGTTTATTAAAAAAATAGAGGCCATAATCACACCACAACGACGGGAAATATTTTCCAGGTGTGTAATGGTCATTCGTGAAAAGTGTTAGGATTTTCACTGCTCCATAGTTGACTGTTCACATACCCATCAAAGTGAAACCATGCTTTGTCACCCAAACACGGTCTAACACCTTAATTACATTTTCATCAATAAAAGTACAAAACCAAAGATAGTATTGTAAACGTTTTTCATGATCTGGTTCTTTCAGTTTTTACTTTCTTTTTTGGAAAATGACAGCTGACACAACACAAAGGAATGAATCGTTGAGACTAGTGCATGACAAGGTCATTCCAACTGCTAAAGACTGTTAAACCTTGATTACAGTAATGCCAACTGACTAATGTGGAATAAAATGTACATGTGTGCAAGTTCTACTCTTATATTTAAGGGTTGCATCCCTTTCAACACCCTGTATAACAGTCGTATCAGAAGATGACCACCCACGGAATCACAATGTACCCACCCAAGTGAGTCAGTGCACATGACTAGGTCAACCACACGGAGATATAAGCAGCCAGCCAGGTCAGATGTATTGATCTGACAGACTTCCAAAAAGGAATGATCATCTGCTACTGTTCCAAAAAAAGACAGAACAGCAGACTTTGTGGGTTGTTTGCAAGGTGCTGTAGTAAGGGAGCACCAAGAATGGATGGATCACTGGCAGAGTACCACCAGATGTCATAACTGGTGCCCAAAAGGCCATCACAACCCCAGAGGGGAACGTCGCCTCCATCAACTGGTAAAGGGCAATCGATGCTCAACAGTTCAACTGACCACTCGAATGAAGGCTGGGACACACCCAGGTACGTGTGTCCCCAGTAACATTTGGGTTTTTTTTTTACCTCTGAGCGGCACTTTTTTGCACACCATAGGCGAAATGGCCAGGTCACATGGACCCCGAAGGCTCAGAGAAGGTTGGGGGAGGGGACCCACTGGAACAACTGTTGGGAGACAGATGGTAGCCTCCCGACAAGGCCATCCGTGTTCTTTAACGTGCACAGGGTATGGCTCTCCCACACACGGGGCCACTGCTTAACGTCCCATCCAACAGACAGTGGCCTTTCCAAGCCCATCGGTGTCCCCTACTACCGTGGGCAGGGCGGGAATTTTGCGCAGATAAATCTCAACGCTGACCCAGCTGGGACTCGAACCTGGTAACTGCAGATTATGAGCCTGGTGTGCTACCGACTGAGCCATCCCCCCAGTAACAGTAGAAAGAACTCCGTTACCCATGGGTCTCCAGAGTCGATGTTGAGTCAAGGCGCCCATGTTAACCAAGGTCCATTGGAAATGGCACCTGCAATTCGCACGGCACTACCGTCATTGGACAGTGGAAAAGGTTTCCTTCTCTGACGAATAGAGGTTTCTACTTCACAGAAATGTGCGGTGGCAGAGACAAGAATCAACACCCGAACACTGGCAATGTGCATGCATGTCTGGGGGATGTTTTCCTGTATGACCTGGAACTGCTGGTACCACTGGTTGGTCCCTGAACACCAATGACTGTATCCTCGCTGACCACATGCATCCCTTCATGTTGGACATTTACCCTAGTGGTGATGGTGTCTACCAACCTGCCATGTTGCTAAGGTGGTGTGCGACTGGTTCCAGGAACACAATGGTGTCTCCGATCACCCTTGGCCGGCGAAATCACCCATCAATCCCATAGAACACTTGTGGGACCATTTGGATCGGCAGGTTCGGCGTGCAGACCCACCACTCAAACCTCAATACTCTGTTGGAGTCTGAATGGGCATGTGTGCCTCTGGCAATCCTTCATCTGGGCCTCATTGTGTTATGTCACGCCATCTCACCAATGTCATCCGGGGGCAAGGATGATTATTTCCATTATTAATTAGGTAGATGGTCATATTATTCTGATACAACTGTGTATATATAATATTGCACACAAGTGGTGCTGTTAGAAGTAAACTTGTAACGAAATTAAGTCTTTTGTGATAATTTTTAGAATTCTAGGTTTTTTCTCATTGTATTAATTACTGAAAAACAAAAATGCTTATTATAAATGGAAAATAAGCAAATGGTACAATTGCAAGAATTTTGCAAAGATTTATTTCTGTTCATTGACTCAAAAATTCACAACACTGCAACCTGAAAATTTAATATTGCTAATTCAAAAACACTAAAAATTTTTATTAATCTATTTAGAATTTAGATGTTTATATAAATGTCACTTAAATATTACTGATCTCAGCCATGTTTCCACTAATTTGTACTTCCAGATAGTGAAGGACAGTATGCACCCACTTATACTTCAACAAAAAACGTTAATTCCATTTTTTAGTGGTTGGGAAATAACGAAGTTTTTATTGACTAAAAATATCTTCAAAAAGATAGTATAATTTCTTGCTTAACAGTGAATTATTTGAAAAAGTTTTGAATTATATGAAATCTACAGGTAATCTGTATTTACTATAGTAAAGTTTGGTTACTTTTATATTATAATTTCAATGGAAAAAAGGAACCAAAAACTTTTACAATCTTTTAAAGAAAATGGCAATTGTTATAGTGTGAAGAATTGTCAGATTTACAAACTAAACTTGTAATTGTTTTAAAAAAACACATTTCAATGATTAACAAATTTTATTTTACACAAAAAGTACAACATATTTCTAATTCTAATAGGTTAAAGCACAAGATACAGAAAAAAGCCATTTAAAAAGTTTTATCTTTTTAATGTAATGGCACAAAAAAACCTACATAAATTTTTATATGCTGTTATGAAATTTGTAATCTTATATTCAATTTAGGTCATTTTTTCCAATGTTTTATTTTATGTATCAGCTTTGCAAAATCTTATACTACCATTATTCTTTTCTACAAAGTCAACCTCTCTTCAAATAAGTAACAATTATGCAAAAATACAAGTGCAAACAAGTTTTTTTTATCAGGAAAGAGCTGACATTTTTTACATTTCTAGATGTCAGATTTTCAGTAATATAGTGTCGCATTTTTCAGAATTTTTTTCAATGTGAAATAAATTGTTTTCATCAAAATTGACCTCTATTGTAAGATAAATTGGTCAGTCAAAAATTCTTAGGATGTATAAAGTATTTTTCCTACATGAAATCCACCAAAGTTAATACAACTAAAAACATACATTTTCTATTGTCCTCAAATACTAGCTACTGGACAAACTTGTGTTGTAAACTGATTACATATATTAATACTACCCCAGCTCTATTCTTAAAATCTTTTTGAAAGATATCCTTTGAAGAAATTTATAAACACTGAATGTCCTTCCTTAATAAAGTGAATGATTCACCATATGCAAATAATTGAGATGTACTGCAAAATATGGCATTTACAAAAGAAACAAGAACCAGGTAGGTAAATTGGGACATACTTGACAGTTGTTAGAACACAGCAAAGCTTCTCATCAAGGCCATTTACCATGATTTGCACTTTTTTTTCAATGGTAGAACTGAGATTAGTTGAAAAAATTATAATCTTTATTTCTTCATGTAAATTAGTGTTGATATATTAATAAGTATAAGAAAACCTGATGTTTCTAATCTAACATAGGAACATCAGGTTGTCTTGTACTTAACTAATATACCAACAACTGTTTACATGAGTACCAACAACTGTTTACATGAGTACCAAAATCTGCAATACCACCAAATAGTATATTTCTGCACTGAGCTAAAGAACTAATATTTGTTCTGAGAGTGAAAGAACTTTGTGTGAATGAAAAATTAACATCAGAAAGCCCTGCATTTACTAAAGATTCACATTGTGTTCTGTAGATATGTAGCTCGTGAAATAAGCCAAAATTGGTTTTTGCAATGAATGGGATTCTCACTGACATCTTCCTGGAAAAATGTGTTATTCTAACCACACCACTATTGGCTATGTTTTTTCTTCAGCTGGTGCGACTTTATAAATTTCCTTCTATTTTTGTTTCACACAGTGGGCACCATCTGTTTGGAAATGGACAATTATGCTGTCAGAGATGGAATTTAATGTCATTCATGGCATTAAATCAATAATTTAGTAGTAGTAAAGAATCACCAGGATTCAATTTCCTGGAGACATGCGTTCAAATCCCACTCGTGACAAAAACCAACTTTTTCAGGGTTTTTTTCCAAGCTTATTATTTCACAAGTGTGACCATTAGTTTGTCAGCATAGTTTATAGCATGAATTCTAAGGAAGTAACTGGGGAAAAAAATACGTTTCAGTTATTTGAATCTGAATGATTAAAGGTAATAGATAAGGAGTGGTAATAGTTACTAAAAGGCATGAAATAAATTTGTTTCCTTCCAATTCATTGTAAACCTCCATCCAGTCAGTAAACCATTTGTAAAAAAAATTAGGGACCAGATGAAATACGCTCTCAGAACCCTTTGGATTCAAACGTTTCAAGAAACCAGATTCTGACTACACTCAAGTATTGAGCAAAAACACTTGCCTTTGTCCCTAATCACTGTGTAGGGCGGGGAGTTTTGCCGAGCTAAAGCTAAATCTTAACACTGACGCAGCAGGGAATCGAAACTGCAAATTACAAGCCTTCACAATTTGAGGTCTTATTTTTACCAATGCTAAAAAATAGGCCAGTATTCAATTATGTAAATGTTCACAAACAAATATTAAACAGTAAAATCATTTTATTGATGAAACCATTCGAACAAATTTTACTTTAAAAACACCTTTTAGACAAGATTACTCTAGTTTTGCTGTTGAAATTCATCAATCTCTTTGATTATTAAGCATTATAAAGCAACCAAATCAAGTACATAACATTTTTTGGTGATCATTGGTTTGTTGAAACATATATATTAGAGAAATCTATTTTTGTATGAAGAATTATTTTTAAATAGTGATGAGGTAATATTTAGCCAATAGGCAAACAGCCATTCATTTACATTAAGTCTCAAGTGAGCATCAGGTCATAAGAGCCAACAATAGATTCAAACTCTTTCAAGTCTCATCTAATTCCTATTACAATTGGGAAGTTTCTGATTAATTTTTTTCAACCTGTTGATAACTAAAACTAATGCACTCACTTGTTAGTGTTCACCAGAATTTTTTTTTGGATTATGCATCATAAAACAAGATTAATTTTAGTTATTTTATCATGCTACCACAAGCAGATATTGTTCAGTAAGATCAACATCCATGGAAGAATACAACTATTAAGAGTGGATAGTTCTTAAAAATGAGGTGAAATTATTTCAAGAGTTAATTAATTACAACAAGATTTAAATTATCAGCTCTTAATTTACTTTGACTTTAAAGCAGTTCTAATACAAAATTCATTTTAATTAAATTTTAAACCTAAGCTTCACATGCACCTGATTACAAATCTGAAATGACCTGCTTCCCTACAAAGAACCATAAATAATTACAAATAATGGTTTCTAAAAGGCACTCACTATAAGTTGTCTCTAATTGAAGAAAGAGACTTTTTATACAGTCTACGTTCATGTCGACAATGTGCATCAATGCTTTGCCTACACAGTTTCCACACATTTAATACAGCAAAAGGAGTAACACCAAAAAACCTCATTACAGCATCTTCAATAAAAGCTAGTTTTTTCTCATCTAGTGCATTTTTATCTCTTGCTCCACGACAATTTGATTCTCTCATTTCTCGTGGAGAAAATAATGTTCGAGCTATGTTAACTGCAAATTGTCGTGGGTTCTGACTTCTTCGAAAAATCATATCCAGTTCAGTTTCAGTGAGATACAATTTTGGTAATTGTTCATCTTTTACATTATGAAGTGATGATGGCAGCAATGATGACAAGTTCATTGTAGTCTTATTTCCATGGTCAGAGGTATCTGTCAACCAGAAAACAGCCAGTGTCAGTGTAATGCAGGAAAGCAGATGTACAGCTGAGTCATAAAATTTTATTTCTAATACAAACCTTAGAGGTTAAGTTTTTGAAAATACTTGCATCTGCTCTTATGAAGAACACTGACACAGACTTACCACCCTACATGTATTAAGGAATTAGTAAGCTACTTTGAATTCAGGTAAGTTAATTTAGAAGAGTGCAGTTTTTCTTTTTAAATCTTAAACATTTATTTTTAAACAATATTGAATTTTTTTCCCATTCTTAAAATATTAGTAGTTAATTTATTAAATTTAAATTTAACAAGGCCTGAATTAACTAACAAACTGTAAAAGTACCTAATCTCATCAGTTTGCTGTTAGCTTTGCCAATAAACTTCAAATTAACAAACAGTATATATATAGTACAAATATGCTAGTCAGTTGCAGACTGAGCAGGGTAGTTTTCTATTGTGATACAAACTGTTTCTAAAAATTAGTTGTTAAATGTAACTGTTAAATTACAGTTAAACTGTAATTTTATCTATCTATACAAGGGGTACACCAGTTACATACACATTTTCTGGGGGTACATGAACCATAAAAAGGTTGAGAACCACTGATATACCTTTACTCTCATATACTGTAATGCATCCTACAAAAGTTGAGATTTGGTGAGAACATTTTGAGTTGGAAGTTAGGATGCCACAATATGAATTTTGGCTTAAAGTAGATGGTTCCTTCTGCTAAATAGCCAATGCTTTAGGGAACGTAAGAAGTGTCATTAAATTAAAATGTTAACCAATTAAATAATTTTAACATGTATTCTTTATCTTCTTGTAAGAATTATAGTTAATGTGTCACCAAATCATATTGCTATTACTTTATAAAGAATTCAACAGCTCATTTGTTAAGTGTTGCATTTGTAAAATTGCACCAAATCTAAGCCTAAAACTCAACTGTATAATTCAGCCATTAAATAAAAAAATAAATTAAAATTAGTGGTCTGTACTGAATAAATATTGAATAAAATTTCATCAGCCCCTCAAATTTTATTCATATGCACTTTGTTCAAAAATGAAACGTTTTTTAAAAGTACATAACGGCATGAAAAAAAAAATAATTTGGTATTTTTTAATATTTAACTTAGAATTATCACAACATCCTAATGTCACTATCATTTAGATAGTTTTATCATTTTATTTTCATTGTGCACAACTCCTTTAGGCATACAAGGTTTCAACTAATATATGCACCTACACAAAAATATACAACCACACGTCTTTCTTCACAACTAATATACAAAAGGTGATGAGCAACTACCGTCTAAGTATCTTTATAGAACTTTTCCTGGTATGTTTCTGTTCTAAACTAAGTATTATTTATTGCATTCCTCCATTAACTCTGGTAAATCATGCAACTCATTATCTAAAGACAGGTAGGACTGAAATTATCATTTTACAAGACCTTATATGTTTAACCCTTTCACTACCATACCAACCCAAATTTCACATAGGAACAGCAAAAGCAAAATATATTTCTAATTTTTACCAAATTCCAAGACACTAAAATATCCCTCATAACTTTTATTAAAAATTCCTTTTTACAGATTTCAAATCAAACGTTTCAAGGCACATTTTTAAAACAATGTATGTAAGAATTAGCAATTGCATTTACTTTAGGTATATAAAAAACTTGGAAGATTTGATTTGTTGCTGACTTGAGACATACAGATACATTACATGTTGTCAGTCTAACTGTATATATAGTATTGCACTTTTTTTAACAGAAAGCTCAACTTATATATATCATTCAAAAGAACTGACAAGTGACAGAAAAAAAAGTGTGCATTTTTACAAACTTTTAAAGGAAACTGGAAGCAGGGTTGCATACTAGTCCAAAATTTCCATTTGATTTTCTATGCAAGAAACTACCACAACGGCATAAGGATCTTTGAAATGTTGGAGTAATATTTTATGAAATCAGCTTTTTACCTGAATGAGATTCAAAGTGTATGTAAAGCAGAAAATCTGGAGAACTTACTTGTAAACCCCAAATAAATGGTATGGACTTGCATGCAAATTTGAGTATTGGAAGCGTCAATATTAATATTCTAAAAATTATCTTTACACTTTTACCATTTTTGGGATCTCACATTGTCACACTATGAGGTAGATTAGGTCAGATGTGCTTAGCAGATAGCACCATCAAAAGAATAGAACTGATACAGTAGTATCGTCTTTAAACCTTGTAAACTTAGGTTAACGAACCTTTCCTGCAATCTTCAAATATAATATAAAAAATATAATTTATATATATAATATATATAAATTATTCAAGCTTTACTATCTGGGTAATGCAGAAAACCTGCTTATGAAATTAGCACATTCCACAACAAAATATATAGTGACCATTAAAAGCACTATATACTGGCAAAAACAATGGTATTTTTAGAGTGCGTGATTAACCTTTGTTTACTTTTATTGCCAGAAAACAGTATGCAGAAAGAAAGCATACAAAAAAATTTACCTTTTTCAAATCTTTTAGGTAAAGGATTTAAACAATTTCCAATTTGTGATTTAAAAAATACATTAAGTTTTTTGATTTTCAAACTATAATTTTGCATACATTTCTTCTAAGTTACTCACTGATATTAGTTTACCTGTGTGTTGCCCAAAATATTTTTATGACAAGCTATTGCATATCAGATTCATTTTTGTTATTATTCACTTAGAAAATATTTCATTAATGATTGAAATTATTACCTTGTGGGCTTTCAGGGCCCTGCATTTGGCTGGAACTATGTGAGTCAGAAGGAATAGAAACAGATACAGGAACTAATGCTTGGCTGTCTCCACTTGCAGTGGGTACAATTGACCTTGACTGAGCATCTATTAAGCCACTTGAAGAGGGAAGAGGTAAGTGTACTGATACAGGTGCTATAGTACTTTGGGGTTGACTATTTGACAAGGCAGGAACCTGGAAACCAAATGTAACATTTTAAAGCACTATGAAAAGTAACAGAAAACAAGAAACATGTTTCACAGACAAGTATTTGATTTAAATATTAAAAACCTTTACAATATTTTATGTTTTACAATTGATATATATTGAATAAACATGTTAAAAGCATGGACAAAAACATTTTGCACAACTACAGGGTTGATGTTGCCTGCCTTATTCTCAGTCAATTAACTATTACTGAAGTCTAAAGGTTTTTGTTTAATTTCATTTTACCATTTTGTCCAGCACATTGTTTGTTCCAAATCACAACTTTCCTGTGAGCATTTTTCCAATAAATGACAACTATAGACAGTAACATTTTCCCACCAAAACCAATGACATCCCCAAGGATTAGTTGCCAAAAATATTTACAAGTTTTATAGGTAACTTGCTTACAGAAGTTTCTTTCACTGATTTTACATGATAGGTTTATTATTCATAACAGGCAATTCTCCAGGAAATAGCAAATTTCATGATGAAAATTGACCAATTATGAATCACCAAATGAACTGTATTTTATCTGATCAAAATTACTGATTTATTTTCTAAGTGTGCTTCTACAAAAATGAATCTACTACTTGTTTTCCATTTATTGCAAGTTGTCACCAAGTGGATGAATGCATGGAATACCTTATATCAGCCAGCAGTTGATCATGATCAGAAGGCATTGTGGTACCTAACCCTTACTTTAAGGGCATAGAGTAATGTTTCAGACAGATCAGCTTTGTTGTTGGGTCACTTTCGCATGTTTCTAGCTAGAGTTAACTTTTGTATTTTTAATTAATCCAGGCTAAATACACACGTGGAAAATTTGATGAAACATGCTGTTCGACTGTACAAACCTCTGCTCAAGATAATTTTGCATGAAGATTGGATTAAATCCCTCCTGCATTTCAAAAAAATGTAGATGGCTGTTATCTCCACAGATAAAGACAGATAGGTAACCTATTCAAATTATAGTGCCTAATATAAGGCCATAATTACTCTTTTACTCCGTTCTAGTCTTAAGACCACCATTACTGTCCGATTTCGTAGCTTTCAACAGAAGATGAAAGGTATGGTATGTTGATGTGGAGAAAATATCAGGAGGGAAAAAAGTTAATTATTTGAGTAATTTGTAGAAATGAAGATTCTAATCAGTCTTAAAATACTTAGGAAATGGAAAGGGTACTTGGTGTTGAGTACTGTTTATAAAAAAAATAAATATCCCCTCAAGCAGCTGCTTGCCACAGGTCTGACAGGAGCCTGTCAGTTTAGTGTTGAAAAATTAGTAGCCAAAACATCGTACCAAATCAGTTGGTATTTTTTATTATCTCATACAATCCATTTTACTTATATGAAAACTAACAATACGAAAATATAACTGCTTGCCAGTTGATTTACAATCAAGCACTAATACCATACTTTCAAAAACATTTCTGCAAACTGTGGCATTGTACACGACGTGGTCTGCAGTTCAAAACCTGCTGTGGTGAACATATTTTTTTTCATGGTAGGCTCTCTTTGGAGCTTCTGGTCCTTGTTCATAGAGGAATTGCAATCACTTCATTATAACCATTCTGTAGTTATCTCTACCCACAGAAGCCCAATGAAATGCTAAATAATTGTTCTTATTTTCATATAGGCTTTATTTTTAAATTTCAGGTTTTCAAAAACCATGTGAAAAATGAAATTATTAAAATGAAAATTTACAAAAATTTAGAGTTTGCATGATTTTTTTACCTATTTTTAAGCCTGTTTTTCACATATCTTCAACTTTTTTTAAGCTTTCAAAACAAAATTAATTTTTTTTTCAGTTTTTCTGCAATTTTGGATTTGAATGACTTAACATTTTGGAACAGTTTTTGCTTGTCAATTTTGTCACAAAAGCTAAAAGCTTCTTTTAAAAAGTTCAGCTTTTGAAACCTTTGATGACAATAAAAGCTGAAATTTCAGATTTACTAGTCTAAATACTACTGCTACTCTTTTGAGATTTCTTGGGTGCTTGGTTTACAAGACATTGTCAATGATTTGAACACTATTAAACTAGTAGATTTACTCTGCATTGTTCAGTTCCAAAACGGTAGCCCATAAATACCAGTTTTTCAAGATCAACACATTCCATCTAGCAACCGTTTACACATATCACCCCCCCCCCCTTGAGATTTTGCAAGAGAAAGGTGGGTGGGCTTTTCTAGCACCAAATCTTCTCAGCAATAAATAGGATACTTACATTCCTTTATGGCAGTCTTTTATATACATTATGTTTTTATATACAATATGGCAGTCCTTTATATAAATTAAGTCATAAAAGGAAGCTGCTACCTAGGATTTTAACATTTACCATTTTTTTTTCAGAAGGCTATGAAATTGGGGAATCAAATTTTTACGTTAAAATTTAAAGGATAGGTTTAGGGTTGATGATAGATATAGGGTTGATGTTTAAACGGTACTTCATTTTTATAGCGGCCTTGGCAAGAAAGGGGAATTGGCACGTTACGAATATACACAAGCAATTGGAAGTACCGAAATTACAGTAATCAGGTTAACAGCCCCCTAGTATCTTCGGTATCTATATGGGATTCAAATTTGAAATGGAACATCTAAACTATGCAAAAAAAAAAACAAGGTACTTTTCGGTTAACTGGTTGCAGTCGTAATTGTGCAATCTTCGTATACAGTGAATCTGTTGTGAAAAGCACCCCAATTGAACGGAGGCCAAGGGAAAATGAATCGGAGGCCAAGGGAAAATGAATCGGTAAAGTGTTTTTTATTCGAGGTTGTCCAATTTGAGTTAGTATTTCACTTAACTACTTGTCAAATCCATTTCAGTGAATTTAACAGGTGCCAGTGATAGATATGTAGATTTTGATGATTTTTTAGAATTTTTTTTACCTTTACTCTCTTTGGCACTTTTCAGTTAACAAATAAAAAACACTTTACTGATTCATTCTCACCTTGGCCTTCACTCAATCGGGGCGTTTTTATGATGCGGATGACAGATTGACTGGATACAAAGATAACCAAAAAGTACCTAGATTTTTTTTTTGCATGGTTAAGTAGATGTCCCATTTCAAATTTGAATCCATATAGATTCCTGAGATATTTTGGTACTGTTAACCTGATTACTGAAATTTTGGACTTCCAACTGCTTGTGTGTTTCAGTGATGCGCCAATTCCCCTTTCTTGCCAAGGCTCCTATAAAAAAAAAAGTACCATTTAAACTCCTTTACATTAAAATACATAGAAATAGTTTTTGGTTTTAGGAACCATCATAAAATTCAGTTCCCATCATGTTAAGGAATTCAAATGCATATCGATCAAACCAATTTTCTAAAAAATACGAGATTCATAATATATTAGAAGTGCTGGTTAATTGTGATCACTTATTATAGAAACCAGTTGCTTTGCACACACACTGGCCACTGAATTAGAATAGAAACCTTTATGCAGATGTACATAAAAGGTCACTTGTGCAGCATATATTATGCTTAAATAGTTGCCTAAAAAATCATGAGCATCACCACATGATCTAGGCAACTATTTAAGACTGCTGCTCGTCAGTAATCATTAGTAGTGTTGATTACAATGGGAAAAACAAAGTATGGCAATTCTCCCTAATCCCTACTCAGGCTCGCTTAAAACCCACAGACACTATTGAAACGACTAAATTACACATTATTCCAAGTGTTGACAATAGTCGCCAAAAAGGCTAAATTTCATATTTATCATTTAATCGTTTATGCATGTTCACTGTAACGGCAGTTATTTCATTGAACAGCTATGTTGTCCATACCCAGTATCGGGGTTCAATAATGGACTTATTGTGGTGCTTTTGTCTGGCAGGAGCGACAATTTTAAAAACAGCAGAGCTGACTAGTTTCTCAAAAGTTGAGTTTTTCTCGGTTCCTTAATCAGTAGAAAAATAACCCACATAGTTTGTCCAAGAGGCACAAGTGTGGCGCAACGACAATCTGTCAGGAACAAGATCGCAGTCGTCTGAGAAGGCTTATAGGGAGAAACAGGACTTCCTGTGTGCAGCAATTGACCGAATCATTCAAATGAAGGCTGTTCCCAACCCATATATCAGCAAACTATGCGCAGGAAATTGAAGAGGATCGGTATTAGCAGTCACATGCCTATACAGAAACCACCGATTTCTGCAAAGAATCGGAAGGTTTGTCTACAGTGATGTCAGGAACAAAGTGACAACACTGGAAGACTGAAAAAAAGTCAAGTCTGACGAGTTGCAGTACACCTTTTTTCTGTACAGATGGTAGGCAGAGTTTGGTGGGAGCCCCATGACTCAATGGACCCAGCTTGCCTTGTAAAACACAATCCAAGGTTCTGGAGGCAGTGTCATGGTTTGAGGCACTTTTCATTGATACAGAAGGTCAGGTTCTTCCACCATCTTCCCAGGTCACCCTAAAGCCCAGATCTGAACCCCATTGAGTGTATGGGACACGTTAGAAAAACAGTCCATCCAATGACTGTCTGGTGATGGTGAACACCTATAGCCTGGTATGCTGGAGATGTTAAAGGCACTCAAACACCTTGTGGAATCTATGCCAAACCATATAAACACTGCAATTTGGGCTAAAGGTCCAACTCAGTAGCCAGTGTAGAATAAAATTTCATATAGGACTGAAATAATCAAAATGCACTTTTTTGTTTGCTTTATTAGAATTAACATTGCACACATGCTTTCCCATTGGGCACACAAGGGATTTTATGAGAAACTTGGGGGATGGTTTTAATTAAGACAGAATATGCATATATGTGGAGTGGAGCCTTTAACCCTAATAACTATCCAAGTGGCTTGAATGTGTTGTCATTCTACTGCTATGTGTTATCATATACTAGGTGGTACTGATCACCACCACACAACCATTAAATTAAGCCTTACTCTGATACAAAGCAGGAGGACAAATGCCTAACACAGGATGGTTAAATTGCTAGAAGACAATTAGTTCCCAGAGCCTAATGCAATCTCATCTCTTGGAAACAAATATTTCAAGATAATATGCGGTTTAAAAAGCCTATTTCTATGGGAAAATTTTTTAAATGAATCCTGAAAACTTATGGAAACTAAATTTGATAGTTAATCCTTTGCTCCCGAGGGCAGACTGCAGCAGCGCCATATTGGTTTTATTCTAAAATTTGCAGTCACCATAGCAGCAGTACCTTACAATATTCCATCAAGGCCATCAGTCTAGCACAAAGTACATAGCAGATGGTTGTTCTATGCTCCATACCATTTTATATCATAATTTTACCCATTAACATAAATACCAGTAATAGAAATTATAGCGTGATTGATGAGCAGTGAATTTATTTTCAAATGTGATAAAGTGGAAAAAGTTAAAACTTTTTGTATATTTTTGTTTTTCCATAATGTGTTTATTTTTTGTAAATCACTTATTTTTCTTCCATAAATATGTATAAAAGGTTATCAATAAAAAGTTTTTGCAAGCTAGTATATTTTGATATTTATATTTAAAATTTTTAAACAATATGAAAAAGCTATTTTTTTTATTAATATTGCTTCGAGTAACTGGTAACACCTATTAAAAACACTTTCGAGTGCAAAGGGTTAATATAGAACTGATGATTTATAATCAATAAAATTGCTAAAAATGAAAAAAGGAAATATTACACACTTTTGTCCATCTGTGTTTAATTTTTTCTTTCTAAAGTTCCAAAATTAAAACTTAAGCTTTTTTTATTCCTGTCATTAATTTTTTATATCTTTTGAATTCCCTCAAAAATATCCTGTAGTAATACCATCAGCTGTCTACACAATTAGTGACTCGTGATGAAACTTCCAGCAGTATACTGTACAAGAAAAATTAACTGCAGTTTACCTTGTTTTTAGATAAATGTTTATATATTATATAGAATTGTATTTATTATCTTTCTTTTAACATATACCATATTCTGTTCATTATATTTCAGAAGATTCAGACCCACAGACATTCTTTAAATTATTTTTAATAAGCACTACTAAAATTAATATGCTCTGAGATGCAGCTAAGTGGGTTCAATTGTCACCTAAGAGCATTTTTTTACACCCTATGGGCTAAATTGTCAGGTCATAACTCTAAAGGCTTTAAGAATGTTAGTTAGGAAGGTGTCACCAGTGTGCTTAACCTCTTTTATAAAAGTATCAGCACCGACTGCTGTAGGAGGTAAGAGGTACCAACCACTGCAGGACATACATGACAGTGGTTAGTTATCTCCCGTTTTTGGACAGGGAGTGGGGGTTGGGTTGTTTTACCTCTGAGCAGCACTTTCTTTTACGCACAATGGCCAGGTCACAAGGACCCTTAAGGGCTCAGAGGGGACCCACTGGAACAGCTGTTGGGAAACAGTAACCGGTCAACACCATTTAGTGTGTTCTTTAACGTGTACAGGATATGGCCTCCCACACAGGCCCACAGATTAACGTCCCATCCGCCGGACAGCGACCTTTTCAAGCCAGTGCACAGGGACTCTGATGGGCAGGACTCAAACTGAACTGCAAATTACATGTTTGGCGCACTACCGACTGAGCCACCCCCACCTCACCATTTATGTTAGGAATACTATCTCGCCACCCCACCATTTATGTTAGGAATACTATCTCTTTTAAATTACTTAAAATCTGACAACACATTAAACAATAAGTACAATTAATGTAAAAAGGAAACAAATGTGTGAAAGAGCCATACCATGAAGTACTGATTTTCCATTTAAGCAGGATCCATTTTTAATACTCCTATAGATTTCAGTATCTTTTACAAAACACCAAAGATTTTAATGAAAAATTAATTCAAAATGACCAATCAATAGCTGATCAGAAGGAAACATGATATTGTTTATATAACTATGTAAAAATAAACAAGGTTTTGTTGCTCAGCAGCTAGAAACTAGCAAAGAACTGCTTAGTAAACTATATTAAGCACTTACATTCTAGTGTTATCTTTAATACTGGTAAAACAGCTATAATGTGAAGCAGATATGTTACAGAGCCACCCAAGCTCAGCACAATTTTTATTACTTTCAACTGCTGCAATGTGAAGAAATTTAGCATGGCCCTGGGGGAACACATTTTTCTCTTGCATTTGACTTAAAATACCATGACAGCCTCTATATTTGAAATTTATCTTTGTAGATATGGTTGGGTTGTTTTACCTCTGAGCAGCACTTTTTTGCACACAATGGGCTAAATGGCCAGGTCACATGGACCCCGAAGGCTCAGAGAAGGTTGGGGGAGGGGACCCACTGGAATAGGTGTTGGGAGACAGATGGTAGCCTCCTGTCAAGGCCATCCAGTGTGTTCTTTAACGTGCACAGGGTATGGCTCTCCCGCACACGTTGCCACGGTTTAACGTCCCATCCGATGGACGGCGGCCTTTCCAAGCCCATCGGTGTCCCCTACTGACCGTGGGCAGGGCGGGGAATTTAGCGGAGATAAATCTCAACACTGACCCAGCTGCGACTCGAACCTGGGAACTACAGATTACGAGCCTGGCGCGCTACCGACTGAGCCACCCCCGCCCCATGTAGATATGGTAAACTATTGGAAAAGAAATATTGCATACACAATAATTGCTGAATTGAACTTAAGAGATATCAAATGCATTTTCCACCTTCAAACACCTTATTGATTCACTCTCAACCAAAGGAATTATAAAAACCTAAAAAATTTTACAAATCAGACAATACAAAAATACTTGGAACTTCATCTAACATTGATTCTAAGATTTCCTTCATAGGACAATAAATGTGGTGTAATATTTCTAACATCTGTTTAACAGAATCAAAATTTTATTTCCTAGTGATCACAATAATTGATGCCTACTATATATATTAGTATTTATGATTAGTTATTAAATGAAATGTTGAGATTGCAATGTGAAAAATTTGCACCTTAAGTGAAAAATAGTCGCAGTCAACCCAGCTTGCATATAAGCTAATTCACTTTAGGACTGATGTGGCTAGATGTATTTTGTTGGGCAAAAAATATGTTGACCACGTTATACTGAAGATTGAAACAAATTGAAGTAATTTAATAGAGCAAATTTTAACCTTTTAGATAAACAATTTTGCACATTAAGAAACAAGGTTTTACCAAACTTGTGAAAAGCTTATACATTCTTATAAGCATGGGGCTTCGAGGATATTGTTACTTGAGTTTGAGCTATTGAAATTGCACTTCAGTGTTTAATTGGAATGTGGGATCAAACATCAGGGTTCTTAAGCTTTTTATAAGGACCACCACATATAACATTTAGATCATTCAGTATGTAAATAAGGAAGACTCATTTCCACCTTTAAAGTTGGTTTACCTGCAATGTACAATGGCCAGATTTAGGATTCAAAAGTTGAGCCAAGTGTACCCTAACGACAGCTGTAAGTACAGTTGAGTTTTATTATATACAAAGATTTTACATATGCATATCAGGCAATTTTCAAGGAACACGTGTATTTTCTATTTTATTATATTAAATCAAAGATTTTAATTGACAAATTTGCACTTTAAACCAAAAATTGGTCGTGACTGCCATTTTTGGGATGGATTTGGGGGATTTTACCAGCCACTAGTGGTTGGAGATTTACAGCCCAGAGGGTCCTCCTTTCCCTAAAAGTTTTGCTTGATCTGGCCATTAAAGAAAACATATCAATTTTGGAGGGGCATTTTTTCTTGCATTTATATTTATGCATTAAAAGAAATTAAAAATTTTTTGATACTTCATTCAAATATGAAAATGTTATTTTACCTGCAAGTGTTTTATTGATGTAATGTGTTTGGCTTTTCAACAAACATGCAACAGCAGAAAATTCAGCTTCCTTAGCCCTCATTAAAAAGTTACATATGCCTAGAAAATCACAAACTGTTTTTGGCTTCGAAACATCTGATTGGGAATTTTGCACTTCTTATTCCAAATTGTTTCTTTAAAAACTGCAATGAGAGTTTGACCATGGACAAATAGTAGGTGCAACCAAGGCTGGTTGTTCATCAATGCAACTGCTGGATTTCCATGTCAGACCATTGCACATATACCCAACCTTATGTGAAATACGGAAAAACTTCCAACCAGTGGGAGAAATGTGGAAGTAAATGTGCAGTCGAATGCACACTGTCCCGCATCATTACCAGGAATCCTACAGCTACCATGCGATTCACATTACAATGCATTGAATTTGAATGACGTTCTGCCAGCTCATACACAAAGACTACCCATTGTATCCTGAAAAAATAGGCCATGACAGTGACAGCCACATCATTGTGGACTGCAAGGCACCAAAAGATTAATCTGCAGTTTGCAGAGGCCTATTGCAACTGGAAGCACGTGATCTGACAAAAATGTCAACCACGCCATTTGGTGAAAACACAAAGAGATGGACTCTGTTTGCCCAGTTGGGATCATACATACAAGCAGGTGGAGGCAGTTAACAGTTTGGGCTTTGTTGGGTCCACTCACCTGCACCACAAGGTTCAACACTTGTGTCATTAAAACATCTGACTGCTGCTTTAAGGGCAAAAGGTGGTGCAACAGGTTTTAAGTAGGTGCATTTAATTAATTTGTCTATTCAGTTAATCTTTTCTGATTACAACCTGAGCAAATACCAGTTAAAATTCACTAGTACATAATTGCCTGTTCCAGCCACAATCTGGAAATTGTGGTCATTTCAAAATTAGTGTTTTTGAATGATCACCAAGTTGCAGTGGCCATGGTCAATTTCTAGTCAAATTTTCAAAAGGGGGGGCTTTGTCGGAAGAAAAAAAATAAAGCTATCAAGTGTTTTTTTTGGAAGTTGGCAACATCGCATGTAATCGCATTTCTTTATACATATCTGTTGAATAAATGTGGTAGGGATGGTTTGTTTTGCTTTACCTTCGAGCAGTCCTTTTTTTTCCACACAATGGGCCATATCACAAGGATGTTGAGGGCTCGCAGTTTGGAGGTGACCCTCTGGACAGCTGTTAGGAGACAGATGGTAGCCTCCCATCAATGCCATCCAGCATGTTTTTAACATGTTCAGGGTGATTCCCACACACTGAGCCATGGTTTAAAGTTGCATCTGATAGGCAGCAGCCTGTTGGGAACACTAGGTAGTTGAGCTAATATTAAATTTCAGATTTGTAATTAACCCTTTGACACTCCAAAATAAAAAATTTAATCGCAATCATGGAAAATGCACTGAATAAGGCCAAACCTAAAAATTACAAGCGAGATAAATGGTTATATTGTCTAAAAATTTCTCTTAAAATTACCTCCCTAAAACTGTTAGCAGAATATGATCAACAGCTTTGATCTAAGATGTCCCAAATATATAAAACAGGAACTAAAAAATATAATAAAAGGAAAGCATTCTAAAAATCACTGCTCAAAGGAAAGAATTGCAAGGAACTAAATAAATGTTGGCATTTAATTTTTAGAATAGAATTTTTACAAATAAATAAAAAAATTTTATTCAAGTTTACATTGCAGTAGTTTTGAAAATAAAATATAAAGTTTGCATCAGAATAGCACATAATTTGCACAAAACAGGAAAAAATATAGCTAGACTTCAACAGATGTTGATAAAAATGTATTTCTAATCAGTTAGCTCAATACAAAGAAATTCTCTTTCAGCCCTACCTATAGTTTTCACTTATTGTATACACAGTAGCTGAACAGCAAGTGCAGGCACCACAAGAATGTGGCATTAAAAGCCTAACAGCAGGAATTATCAACTAGCTACTCCAGTCATGAATACATGTGATCCATGAGGAAGAATTACATTGCCACTCTGATTGCAGCAAAAAAAGCTTCAACCCCACAAAGGTACTCAGCCATGAAACATTGAATTATATGGAATTTAAAAATTTTTAAAGCCTTTCTAGCTACACTAACAAGGTTAAGATAAATAGGAAAACCTCTCAATAAAGCACCCAAAAATTTTAAGTTAATTAAGCAGATCCATTTGAAAAATAATGCAAAAACCCAACAAATTAAAAATGAAGGAAATAAAAGTACACAAGACCCATAATATGCCTTCAAGGTAGAAAAGAACAATGTAGAAGCTAATTTAGTAATTAAAAAACTCTAAAACAAAATTGTGGGAGGGAAATGCAAGAAAATTCTAAGCACCTAAAATAGCCTACAGAACAATTTTCTTTAAAAATGTTTTCAGGAAGGTATTAAGATCTTCCCCTACCCCCATTTTTGTATGAGAACAGATGGCTTCACAGGCCTAAATTTTCCTTTGCTCCAGTGGCTGAATTGTTACCATGCTTGACTACTGATCTAAGGAACATGGGTTCAAAACCCTAGGTTAAAACATGAATTCATCATTTTTCTGCTGAGATCCCACCATCCTCTCAAACCTATTATGTCATATACACTTACAGGCTCATGGTCAAACCTCTTTGGCAAGCTGCGGCTCTAAAGGTATTTTATTTATTGGTATGATATAGATAAGCCTCCACTCTTAGCTACTTTCAATGAGAAAAATCAAAACCTTTTCAATATTGGCAAGTTGCTTTACCTAATACTTTTGATTTTAAGCCATTAACCATGTCATACAGAACACTGTGTGTGTGGTGACTAGAAATGATACAATCCCTTGTAGGGATGGAATACCATGACCAAGCATTTTAATTTCATGAATTGAACAATTCCTTGCAATTTCAATACTGGAAAAAAGCTGGCTCCTTTTTCCAATGCAAATTATTGATTTATAAAATGGAAAGAACATTTGTAATATCTGTATAAATAAATCATTACTACTCTTGTAAATAAACTTAGTGCTTTCTCAGAAAGGTACATCCCCACCTTCATTGTCTAGCTGTCTATTTAGGTACAATAATACAATATTGGAAATGTTCTAGATACATGAAAATTAGTTATTCCAGATTAATTCAAATGTTGAACATTTTTCAGATTACTTTTTTAAATTCAATCTACAAATCTTTTATTAAAATATTTTATGTAGTTGTTATTTTGAATTTTTATACATCAAAATTTTGCTATCTTTTAACATTTAACATATCAACTGAGTATTTCTTTACTAAGTATTTAGGTGCCACATCATTTGAAATGCAATTACATGGATTTAAGGATTATATAATTTTTTTGCTTTTTAAATGTGGCCTTTGTTCTCAATCACTTTAGTCTGAAAAATATTCAAGCTTAACCAATTTGTTTTTAGAAAATCAATATCTAAACTTGATTTTCCACTTTAAATTTAAAACAAGTTTCTACAAATTAAAGCATATTCATCATGTTATATAAATTTCGGTGTAACAATCAATTATCAATATAGCAATTTCCTTTTTTAAACATAGTATTTGGCCAAATAACAAAATTGTTCTACCACTGCTTTCTCTCAAAAAATGCAGTGGCAATTTTCAAGATTTTATGTGAAAAACAAAAGATTGGTTAATTAACAATTGAACATTACAGATAACTTTTCAGACTTGCATTTTAAAAGTACCATATCTTCTTGGAAAACAAAATTTTAAGACCCGACATTTTAACATGTTTTTGACTATAAAAAGCTGACAAAAATTTACTGCAATTTCACAATTACACAGCAATACAAAGAAAAATCAAATTAATGTTCTATTTTTAACCCTTTATTAAACAAATTTTATTACTTACATTATCTGTAGTTAATGTTTGTTCCATTAACTTTGAAGGTTCAACCTCAAAATCTCCTTCATCTCCAGAGGTTGGCTCTTCAGATACCTGAGAATCTTGGGACTGGATGGATGGCATTGTGGGATGTGTTTTACTGGATACTAATGCATTATGAACAGTACTTGTTTGTAATGAAGGATGAACTGAAACCTGAGATTGTGAATTTGATGAAATGGAAACACCCCTAATGTCATTAGCTTCTAATGATGCATCTCCTGAGAGTTCCTCTATTTCAGGAGAGTCTGGTTCTTTGATTTTGGATGGAACCTGGTCTTCATTATCACTGCGATTTGAATCACTGAGAGACCGTTTCCGTGGTCTTCCTCTTTTTCTTTTGCTGTGTAACGTTGGTGTTTCAGACCTTTGTTGAGAAGATGGGCCTGATGTTATAGTTTGTGGAGTTGTAGTAACATTTTGAATAATTTCTTGCTGCACTATTCCTGATGCATGCCTATTTTCACCACTAACTTCAGCAAGTCCTTTAACTTTCAATGTTTCAGCAGTTTTTAATAATGCAGACAGTTGGTCATGTGAAACATTCACTTCTCCCCGATACATGAAGTCAATTATGGCTTTTAAGTCACTATATCTCATGTCTTTCATTATCACAATTGGATGCTTGCAAGGATTTTCTAAGAACAAACTTTGGAAGAATGGGCTGCAAGCAGATAGCACCATTTTGTGAGCTTTTAAGCTCAGTCCATCACAAGCTAATGTCACATCAACAAGGGCTTCTGTTGACAGTAACTGTTCAAACACAGTCAACATATTGGAATGGTGATTGTTCCATTTTAAACAAAACTGTTGTGTTCCCATGGTAATTCTAAGTTATGACTAGGATAAAAACCTGCAAATAACAAAAGTTTTATTAAGTTTTTGCACTACATATAACAAGATTAAATGCTTTATTAATAATTCATTATTCTGGAGCAAAAAAACAGTCACTTCTACATTTTGTGTACTTTTGATTATTAAGCTTTTGTGTGGCAAGCAGCTGCTTGAGGGGGTATTTATTTTTTTAAATATGTCGCATTTTGGTAACTCCCTCAGTTACTAAAGGGATCTTTCATACCTTGAGCTTTTTTTTGCATAGTGTGTCTGGAAATAAAGCATTTTTCCTACAGTAAATTGTTAAATGTCAGTAGTTCTTAGTGATCAAAAACTCAGTCAGCTTAACTTTACTGTTTTAAATTGGGTGACTATATGGAACTTATTCTGTGAGTCAACTTGGACAGGAAAATAGTCTTGAGCAGGTGGGATCTGAACAGCCTTCTGATATGTCAGTATTTTGCTGTGCTACCTGCTGCTGATCAATTATCTTCTATTATGGATGTTGAACCAGTCTAAAATGTGGCTGACTTATAATTGTAAAGTGAAGGCTCTCAAAACCTCCCAGGCTCAGGCACACAAGAAGCCACTACATGGGACAATTGACAAAATTTTTAAGAGTATCTGGTAATTCTCTCTTATTTTTGTACCATTTTATGTTACTAAGTTGCTGAAACCAATGGTAGCCGGGAAAAATAAAATTGTGTCAGTCAACAAGGCCGTTTTTTATATATATACACTCCAGATTTTTTTTCTTTCTCTAACAAACCACTAGCACCATCATTATATAAAATACTATAGGAGAAATACTAAATAATTATCAAAAAATTTTAACTCTTTAAATAGCCATGGTTTTTGTTATGTAAATGTAGTAACAAAAACCATTTTAGGAATGATTCATTTACCAAACTATCATCGTGGAATACTGCTACTACCACCTAATGTTAAGTCTATGGAGTTGTGCTGGTCAAGGCACAAAATAATTGAAACCATGTTGTGGCTTATGAACACAATTAGATGTTCCAGATGAGTTTTATCTGGACTACATAATTATAAGTACCTTGCTCTGAAATTAAAAATAGCGTTAATACACCCTAATTGCATGTTAGAAGTTTTTAGAAAACTCTGGAACTCTCTGGGCAAAGAATGTTTTCCACATTCTGAAAGGCAATTCCAGTGTCTCAGTTGCAGATGGGAATGGAAGAGGACCATTATTTCAAGTCTAGCAGACTATGATTCAGTAGAAAGTGAATGCTAGTGGAAGCAGTGTGGCATGCTAAAGTCTGTGGTTGAATAGTTTTATCGCTCAGAGAATTTTAGGGTTTTTTTTAATTATCTGACATTTAGTGTATTTTTTTTAAAGTGCATATTCAGTGTTTTTAAGATGTTGCGTTGTTTTTGTTCTCTTTTGTTGTGGTATGCCTACCTTTTATGATGTTATAAGATTAAAAATTTTTGGGACTACTTTACTTTAAGACATATTTGACAAATGTGATATAAAGTATTCTACAATTTATTGATTCACTCCAACTTTATTTTTGATGGCTTTTTTATGTGACATGCAAATTCATAAGGAAACAAATTTAAAACGTACATAATAATAATATTAATAAAAAGTTTAAAAATTCTTTTGCACACTAGTTGTCAGATGCTGGGTTGGGTTGTTTTACCTCCGAGTGGCACTTTTTTTGCACACGATGGGCTAAATGGCCAGGTCACATGGACCCCGAAGGCTCAGAGAAGGTTGGGGGAGGGGACCCACTGGAACAGTGTTGGGAGACAGATGGTAGCCTCCAGTCAAGGCCATCCAGTGTGTTCTTTAAGGTGCACAGGGTATGGCTCTCCCGCACACGGGCCACGGCTTAACGTCCCATCCGACGGACGGCAGCCTTTTCAAGCCCATCGGTGTCCCCTACTGACCGTGGGCAGGGCGGGGAAGAGGAATTTTGCGGAGATAATTTTCAGATGCATTATGTCACCAAAAAATATATGGTCAGCAGGAGTAAATCAGTCAAGTATACAATCTAAAATCTCCATTACACTATGAGCTTTAAAAGATAATGGAGGAAAAAGGTTACTTTCACTGACTTTTGTAAAAAAAAAAGCAAAATGGCAATAGAAGTTAACCTCAGTAAAGTTAAACACCTGTTAGAATATTGGCAGAGAATTCAAAAGAAATAAAACTTAAACTGCCATTTTTCTTCTGATAAGGTCAAACTACAACTAATTATAATTTTTATCCAACTGGATTTTTCATAGCCCAAGGCTGGGGTGTAGAAATTTTGTAAAATCTACCAACTGTTTTTAACATGCCAGAGCCAATATAATCAAAAATGGAAGGAACAAAACATTTTATGCTTCAATATAAATTTAAAAAAATCCAATTATTCATTTGCAGCTATAGTGTTGAAATTTTACATTTTCCCTGAAAATGTTTTCCTAATTGAAAGACCCTACTATAAAATTCACTCCAGTCAGAATTTCACATTTGTAATTGGATTTCCTCAGTCCTGGCCATGGATTTTTTTTAACTAGTGTTATATTGAATAACTCGTTCAACATAAAGTAATCATGCTGCTTTACATTATCACAAAACAAAATTGTCACAAACCACTAGAGCAACTTTTCCAGATTAATCACTTTATTTTATAATCTAATTTATCACACTATCCACAAATCCCTAATTTTTTTATTCTGACAAGATGTCTCAACCTGCAATTACTTAAGTTAACCCATTCAAGTGAAAAAAGTCATTAATCTTGTAATTTGAATACAATTTTTACCTAATAAAAATTTCAAGCTTTTTAACATTTTTAGACCCAAAATTTGGTTTAGAAGGCAAGTTACTATGGTTTGCTATTCAAGGTTAAGATTAGGTCACTGGAAACCAGAAATCAGCTAAAATTTCTTCCTCTAGATCTACTCTGCTGTCTTTGGGAGAAGAAATAACATTTAGTTTTCAAGTGTCCTAAAATATTCAAAACCATTAGTTATTCCTATGGAACCAAGCATAGCCAAGGACAAGACAAACTGGTTTTGGCCAAGATTTCTACTGGCAAACCCACTCAAGACAAGAAAAAGAACTCTTTGGGGGATTGGTTTATGATAAGGAGATTGAATTTGGAAAATATTTTGTAACAGGAATGTTTCGTTAACAAAAGTCTTGTGAAACCTTGAGCAAGTATGGTGAGACCTCCCATACTAGCCATAATCAAGTCTGAAACCCTATCTGTAATATGTTCATATTAAAATATTAAATCAGTCATGAATTTGCACTTCATATATGAATTCGGCCACATAAAAAAAAGCTGCCAGAAAACGAAGGGACAGGAATAAATCAAGTGAAGAGTGGAATAAGAAATTCTCCTAATCTCATTACAATGCGTTTTCTGGGGAAAATCACCAAGCAGGGTGTTTGGGGAACCATAGTTTACTTCTGCTTAATGTGTCACTTCTCTAAATTGTACTATACTCTATATAAGGTACTACATACAATCAACATTGAAGACTGAATAATGAGCGTTTTAAATTTCACAGAAAATAAGAACAGCTTTCCATACAGATCTCACTCATTGGTTAAGTTCTATTAGTATGCATTTCAATTGTTTAAAACTTGTCCCATATTTTTAAACTTTTAAAACAATTTTGATCACTGCATCTTTTTTTGTACAGAACACAGGTAGATTTTTTCAAATTTTATTCTGCATTTCGAAACATTTTCATTTCTAGATTTTTGGTGGTAGGTGGAAGAAATACTTTTAAAACTGGGTTGGATTTACCTGAGTAGTATTTTTGTTTGCACACAATGGGCTAATTCACAAGCACACCAAAGTTCAGACATTTAGAGGACCCACAGGACAGCTGTTAAGATATAGTAGCAGCCTGGCTTAAGTTCCTAAGCAACTGACTGCAACCTTTCCAACCCATCGTTCCCTACTAACCAATGGCAGGGCAGCAAGTTATGCAGAAAATATCAACACTGGCCTGGCTTCAATCTGGGAATTACATATTGCACACCTAGCTCCCTACAGATTGAGCCACCCCCACCACTAAACTTATTTGTTTTTTTGTCCAATTGTAAAGTATGGCATTGGATGCAAAGTTATACCTTAATTGTAGAAATCTACAAGGTATAACTTTGCATCCAATGCAATCCAAAATTAACCTAAATACCATGTATTTTTAAAATCCATGCCATAACCAGTATTTGAACATGTAATGCAAGTTATTCAGTGATGGTTTGGTGTTTAAGCTAAAAAGGAATGATCGTCAGGATATTTAGCAGTTCGGAAGTCAAATTGCATATAAACTACCCAAAATTGGAATTTTAATCAAATTTCACTAGTTCATTATTTCCGTTAGTTTTTGTACTCTAAAATCAGGTAAAAGAATCATTCGTGATTTCTTTCTGAAAATAATCTATTCTTTGAATCATTTGACTTCACCATGAATTATTTATCATTCACTTCTCATAACAAAGGTCACTAAACTGAAAAACTACTAAAAGCAAAAACTGCCAGTTGAAAATCACTTTTTCATAGAACGTTCTTTTCAAAGAAGCAAAAAGAATCAGACTTAATGAATCAGCAGTACTGCCTCAATGGGCTCAAATGAATTCTGACTCCTTTCATTCACATACACTTTTTAGTTTTTCATTTTTTTCTATTTTCAGTTGTACTATAGATGAAACCATTTCGGACAAATCTTTTGAAGTTGTTTCAATTTTTAGGTACTAACAAATAAAAAATAATCAAGATAAAACCGCCTGGAAAGCTAACACAAAGCAAAATATTTAGTGATATGCAAAGATTAAAAGTTATGTCTAAAATTTTAAAAATGAATCTGCAAAGTGTATTTTTTTCTAAATGGGGAAATTGTAAGTTTTATTAAAATCCTTAAGATGTAACTTTGCTAAATACTAGTGATTGTAAACATTTGTATCATACAGATTTACATGTGAGCTATTAATCTTTTACGAGCATTCTTACAATTTTGTAAAACTAGTTTTAATTTTATTGCATAGAACACTTTTCGAAAATAAAATTAGTGGCTCTACTTTGAAACACAACTGCCACAGCTTAACAAGACTCGTTATAATACATCACACTATTAATAAAACCAATGGAAATTCGATGGGGAACTTTATAATCTTAAAATTACAGTGCAACATTCAAGTTTACCTTTTTTTATCATTGCTTAAAAATAATATTCTGTATCATATATAACTGTAGGTGAAAAGTTTTATATTTTAATAGATTTCTTTTCTCAAAGCACAGCAATACTCTTAATATTTTACTGCTCAGGCAAACTTTTTGTTTTACTTTAACCATTCTTTTTATTGCTTAATGGCGTAACATTTACATAAACTTTGGTCTTGTTTTTTGAATTTACCAGTATCCAGGATATAGTACAATTGAGATCGATATATATGAGGTACTTTTTTTTATAAAGCAGGTAAACATTAGAACATCTACGATTTTTTAAGTGTCATTTTCTTATCAAAATGAGATTTTTTCGAACAGATTGCAGTGTAATGCTTTTGCAAGAAATAAAAGCACAGTCATTTTGGTCAATATTTAAAATCGTTTTTTTGATATTTGCGCTTTAATAAGAGTTCTGTTGGAGAAAAAAATTTACAATGTGTTCATTACCCCTTTTTTTCACTAAATTTTTTGACGCACAGGGTGGATGAGCAAATTCAAATTTGAAGTCGCAACACCGTTGTTGAAAAATTATATCGTTATACTTTGTAAAAGGCAAGCTTTTTAAACCAAAAATAAGTTATTCGACTAATTTACACTTTTAAGATTTTGTTAATCACGCATATTTTTTTGACAAATTTTCGGTAACTTTCACAAATTTATATGCAACTTTTCAACAAACTTTCGATTTAATCGGTTTAACAACTGATCAATTGCTTTTTGGTACATATCAATTTGCAACAATATTCCCAAAAGTGCTTTTACCTTAGAAAATTTTCAACCCAAACTTTTGTCCAAATGTCTAATGTTACATATTTTCGTAATATCTTAATCACAGAGAAGTAGCTTGCAGTAAGTACTAATAATAAATATTACTAAACTTTAACTTTTATCACAACTTTTGAACAGTTCTATTCCGAACTTTGGTGTATTTATGCTACACATTACTTTTGGTTCCAACATGTCTGCCAGCAAAACCAAACCTGTCGCCATTTTGCACCAACAACATCAGTGCTCGAAGCATTCTCTCAGATTCTAAGTTTTTCAAAAAACACATATTAATATAATTAAAATTACAAATTTTGCATTCCTGCATAAAGTACACGCGATCTACTAAATAAATACATTGTTTTAAGAGCTTTATACTTACTTTTTTCTTACTTTTCTAGTAACGCTTTTCCCTTACACCAAATATGTACAACGCGTACCCCAACCACAATCACCTCTAAGAGTCGAACTGGCTAACAAAGAACCCCACGCGCAAGCGCATCAAGTACGGGGTGTACAAACTTGGCTCCAAGGTTTCTAGGCTCCACCCAATCAATGCACCAGCTACGGGGAATACGTTGGTGCAGTGGTACGTCATTGGTAAATACGAAATGTAGAGACGTTGGACTTGGGAACGCTAGCTATAGTGTTCGAAAACGTTCTTTTTTATCTTAGAGTAACGAAATTGCTTTCTTTTCTACAAAAATTACACAAAACTTGAAATTTAATCAGCTTTCTTGTTACGCTTAATTTACTGATTTTATTTTATTATAAATATACTTTAAATGAGTAAAAACTACTGTAAAACAAGTCAAAAGGGAATAAATTTACTCATATAAACAATTAATTGCAATTGAAGAGATTTAGCTGTTAAATTTTTTTTCATTCATATTTGGTTATAAAAAATTAAATCTATAAACCTCAATGCATATAATTAGATACCTTATGGCTTTGAATGCAATTTTTTTTACTATTTGGGACTATACCAATAGGTTTTACGATAATGTTTTTTCAAGAGGGAATCGTTTATGCAAAGGCTAACAAGTTGATGTCGGAAAAGAAATAGAATTATTTGAAATAAATTGTTTTTATGGCAATAAAACGATGACATTGAGAATTATTAGTATACTGCCTACATTATCCATACTATTTTAGTGGAGAGCCAAATTGGATGCTCTGTAATGTCTAAAATAAGCATTTTGTAGAAAAATATGACTGAATATAAATGAATGAATATGAAATTAGAGATTCACATTAAGTCGATGTAAAGTCTAAAATTCAAAGGTGTTTAGTCAAATGTATAAGGAGTTATTTGTCGATATTTTAACTACAATACATAGCACCAATATCGGATCTAAATAACTTGTGCAAAGTTGATGAATATTTCACGAATTATATGCGCAAACTTCCAAAGTATGCACTAGTTTTAATACAGGTTTCAAATAATGATTATTAAGTGTTAATTAACTTCTGAGGTTAATTTTTATGATTGATTTTGTAACTGTTAAGTATTCAAAGTTCCATAACTAAATACTGAATATTTGTAAATATAAGTTTAAGGCGATTTGATTGAAATCCACAATTTATGTTCAGTCATATTTCTATAGAAAATTTATTTCACGAGAAATCGGACATCAAATTCAGTTTTCCATTGGCATAACACGGAAATTCTCAAATTTTGAAAAGTCCACACAGTAAATAGAGCTAACGTTTTTTGCAATTTGCAAACAAAATATGGTATTAGATACTTTCGCAGAAATTATCTACATTGCACAGGTATGAATAAAAAAAGTTGTTTCGCATTTTTTTTACATCTTTTTTTATATCTGACGACTTTGTTTCGAATATGAAGTAGCTTTTTAATTTGTTTCAGGAGCTTCCCGTCCTTAGGAAGGAAGGAAATTGGGTGTTTTTCCCAGGAATATTGAAAAGTGCTTTAAATACGAGTAAAAATCAATCAAAAACAAGCCTTATCCTTAGAATTTAGGTTTTTACTCTTATTCCTATACAAAATTAAATCAAAGATTTTACTTTTTCCCCTCTACGATGAAAATCCTTAGACCCTCCTTAGCCTAGTTTCATAACTAATTTCCCTTTGTATAAAGAACTCAATGTTCTCTATACATGGAAAATAAGTTTAAAACCTTATTTAAATTATCACAAATTATGTTTTAAATTCATTTTTATCAGAAAAACCCATAATATGCACATAATGCAAATCTATCATATTAATTTAAATTTAATAATATTATCCAAGTTTTAAATTTAACCCAGAAATGGATGCATTTAATTCTTAAGAACCTACGTTTTCTATTTTTAAAACCAAATATTTGTACACAATTTAGCACATTAAAATTTATAGAGACATGTAGTATTCCAAGGAATGTAACTACGTCAGTCCCGAACTCTCGAATCTAGTCTAATTAAAAACTAATGTATCACCGACATTATACCATTTATCGTAAATTCTCGACATATATTTCACGGAGAAGTTGTTGTTGCTAGAAGAAAATTAAACGCTTCAAGATTAAAGTGTAGTTAAGGTGTGTTTCTATGGCAAAGCTGTAGAATTTGTACAGTTTGTGTTTTTGTATGGGATAGGTATATATACCTATTTTACCCTTTTTTTACTCCCCCTTGGAATATAACCTGGCTTGAAATGAAACCAAATAATAGTATATCTGTCAAACAGAAAATTTTTAGAATATAGCATAATTTTAGTACTGGTAATGAGTGGTATGTGTCAATATTTTTTGTTAGAATTCTAAAATCAAAATATTTTATGATTCACTCGATTTAGTATGGTCTCCATCAATGCGAGTACCTATTTTCAGTGAAATTTATCTCTAATATTGATTAGCATACTATTAATTAAGCAAAAACTATGTAAATCCTGTGTACCCTTATATCGGGTAATGGTACAGTCCGGCGCACACTATCTCAAATCCCGTCTGTAACGGCTGTTGTGCTCGGGCCTCGGGCTGCAGTTCTCCCGGTAACCTTGGCAACCGCCTATAGCTGTTGTTGCGTGCGGAGAGGAGAACAGCTTTCCTAGGAGCAGCACAAAGGCGGCATGATGGCATGATTTTGGTGAGGAAGCCGGCCGCCATGTTGAATGTACCGCTCTATTCGTTCTTGAATTCTTCTGTAGCTTACAATTACTTAAAATAACTCTAAGATCAAAACGCAATTATTGTTCAGAACAGAATTTTTACATTTTCAAGAAAAAACATTCGCTTGCGGAATTTATATCATTTTAATTGAAACAAAAAAATTAAAAATTTATTCCAAGTAGAACTGTATTTATTTTTAAAGCTACATTTACCATAAGTTGGCTAGTATTTTTAATTATATCCAGAATCATGAGTTAAATATTTCGTAAAACTTTTCAGTCAAATTTATCCGCAAATAAGACAAAGACAGTCTTTTTGTATAGAATACTATTATACCCAAATGTTTACAGTTTCGAAAAATTCAAACTTAAAAACAAACGATTATAGCTTAAACTGAAAATTAAGCATTAAATATTTATCAAGTATCAAGCATAAAATTTTTCGAAACCACTTCTTATTTACGGTAACATTGTCTAAAGGTAGGGTTACAAGATGCCAGTGTTCTAAAAGGAGGACACAAAAGGTAGAAATGGAGAACAATGGAGGGCAGAAAATTAGAAATGGAGAATATGCTTTCATTTGTGAAATAAAATACGTTTTTTTCTACCAAGTTTTATTTCAAGTACCGACTAACAGTTTAGTCAGAAACAGGCATAATTCTAATTATTCAGTACACTTCAAAATATACACAGTCGTATCAGAATAATATGACCACCTACCATAGTATATGTATGGTAGGTGGTCATATTATTCTGATACGACTGTGTATGACTTGCCGATTTTTATTCATAATTGATAAGCAATCAAAGATTGATATTATTCATAATTGATAGCAAATCATTATTTGGCATTAAGAGGCATAGTGATTAGTAAGTAACTAAACTAACTGCTGTTGCACGAGGTAAACTATAACTGAGGTAGTGGTCAGCAGTGAGAAGAAGGCTTCTACAAACTAGGAGTTCCTTAATTCCTTAGCTGTCATTTTATATTGCAAATAAAAATAAATAAAATTGCTGTCGACTTTCGTAGCTCTAATTATAGGTGGATGCAAGCAGAACTGGCATGCAAATTGCATATATTGAGATTACAGAAAATAGTTACTTTTACAATAAAAGAATTTAGCATTCACGATTTGCATTTACAGTAAATTATTTCACGGTTGATAGTAAATTATATTCTAATCATGGGTTCAAGAAATTTAAAAAAGGAAAATGCAAAATAAGTGCCTTAATTTGAAACATATAAATTTATACAAAAAGGAGGACATTTCATGTTTTTTGAAAATTTCGGGAGTACACGAGTTTAAAATGAAGGACATATGGTAACCCTATCTATAGGGGGTCATTGAACCAGAGGAAAAAATGTAAAAAAGAGGACATAACAATTTTAATTCTTTTTCTTAAGTTTTTTTTTGTATATTTCGCTGTTTTAACACGTTTATTATTTTATTACGTGAAATTTAATATTTCACCAACAATAAAAAAAGAGGCGATAATATTGAACTTTTTCACATGCTTCATTTTCAGAACGCATTAATATTTAAACAGGCCCAGATTTAAATAAAATAATGTTGATCAGAGCAAGAAACTCAGTCGAGCTAGAAAAAAATAAAGGGGAGGGGGGCAGGAGACTGGATTTCCATCGCAGATATATTCGTTTTAGAAGTCTTTTAAAAATTTCTTGAAAATTGCATAAATATTTATAAATTTAACAATCTTTTTTTGGTTCGAGCCCCGGATTAGGCATGGATGTGTGTGACGTTTTTCTGCTGAGGTCCTGCCATCCTCTCAGATCTCCTACTATGGCATATAAACTGACAGGCTCCTGTCAGACCTCTGTGGCAAGCAGCTGCTTGAGGGGGTATTTATTTATTTATTTATTTTGTTTATATTAATTACCCTTACTAGCATTCTCATTCCAATTTTTTTACTTTTTTTTTTGGGGGGGGGGGGTGGCAATAATAACTCAATACAAAATTTGTGTCTTAAGGATTCAGATTTCTTTAGGCTTACATAACATGTACCGCATGGATATTCGGTGGAGGGAAGTGGGGCAATTTTCTAAAATATGCCTCGTACATTTGAATCGTCCTTCACTGGCACGTAACCAGGAAATTTTCGGACGAAGCAAGAAATTTTCTAAAGAAGCCTAAAATGAAAGCGGAAATGGCTTTAGTAATGAATAATATTCAGTATAATTTAAAGGGGCGGGGGTGGCTCAGTCGGTAGCGCGCCAGGCTCGTAATCTGTAGTTCCCAGGTTCGAGTCCCAGCTGGGTCAGCGTTGAGATTTATCTCCGCAAAATTCCCCGCCTTGCCCACGGTCAGTAGGGGACACCGATGGGCTTGAGAATAGGCCGCCCGTCCGTCGGATGGGACGTTAAGCCGTGGCCCCGTGTGCGGGAGAGCCATACCCTGTGCACGTTAAAGAACACGCTGGATGGCCTTGACGGGAGGCTACCATCTGTCTCTAAGAGCTCCCAACAGCTCTTCCAGTGGGTCCCCTCCCCCAACCTTCTCTGAGCCTTCGGGGTCCATGCGACCTGGCCATTTAGCCCATGGTGTGCAAAAAAGTGTCGCTCAGAGGTAAAACAACCCAAAAGTATAATTTAAATGAAATATTTTTTTTGTTATTGGACTAAAATTATGCTACATAATAGTGTAATCCTTTCTAAAGTTATTTATGGAAGTTAAACTTAAGTAAAATAACATGAAACTTGATGCCTCTTTGATTTTAAGTGCTTAGGTAATATTTTTGTCATTAGGTGGTTTGAATTTCTAAGTAATGATGAGGTTAAGATCAAGAATCGACAACTTCCTTTGAGCAGAATATTTTACAGAAGAGACTGCGTTAGTTTGCATGTTGCTCGCATGCATAACTAGAGATTAGCAAATAAATATGTAATACTTATGAACAATATGCCTAAAGGCAGGCCGGTTTTATAATAAGGCGCATTAGGCACTAGCTAGGGGCCTGTCAGACCTCTGTGGCAAGCAGCTGCTTGAGGGGGTATTTATTTTTTTTTTATATAGGGGCCCTATAGGAAAGTGGAGGGAGGCTCATAAGGCATCAGTTACTTATCATGTAATTACTAACATAATCTAAAATTACAGTGATTAACAAGTAAAAATTGCTATTTATAAAAATATATATATAGTAGATGAACAATATGCCTAAAGGCAGGCCGGATTCGTTTTGGGGCTCATAAATTTTTATTCGGAGCTAGCGACATCATTTCCAAGCAGCTTTATTCAATGTTCATTCTGCATTGGTGGATGTTAAGTACACGTCGATTCTTCCAAGTCGTAGATGAACAATATGCCTAAAGGCAGGCCGGATTTATGTATAATAAGGCGCATTAGGTACTGTCTAGGAGCTCCATAGGAAAAGAGGGAAGGCTCATAAGGCATCATTTACTTATCAGTAAAGTTAATATTATGAATTTAATTGCTAACATAATCTAAAATTACAGTGATCAATAAGTAAAAATTGCTATTATTAATGCATAAAAGATTTTTATGTTTTGCAACTGTGACAGACCGCAATCCTTAAGTTTTTAGACCCGGTACCATTGTACCTCCCTGATGGTGTAGTGGTAGCATAACTGGCATGCTTCCAGGAGACGTGGGTTCGAATCCCGCTCATGGCTAAACAAAGTTTTTTCAGCTTACTACTTACCACCGTTCGTAGTGGTTAGCTCATTAGAAGGGATTGTGGTGTGATTGAGACAAGGAGTGAAACTGGAGCAAATAGTGAGAGGTTTGCGAAGAATTTCCCTGGAAGCAACTCTTCAAGCAACCCTTCTCGTAGTTATTAGAGCTCAGGGAGAGGTAGGTGTGATAGTCATATAATGGGAAAAGGCTTGGTGCCTTTCATGCTGAGAGAAAAGCACGACAACAAGGAGAAAATCACAGATATATTGCAATTTATTGTGACTCTGTAAACAGGTGGTTGGGGTCATAATGTATACGCCTATTTTTCCACACTTGATGATGAGGTTAGGCAACTGCAGATTACGAGCCTGGCGCGCTACCGATTGAGCCATCCCCGCCCACTACGGTTGATTGGTCCTTTGAAAATTTTTACAGCTTTTCAGTGAATTTCTGTATTTGAGTTTAAAATTTTTTTAGAACATTATATTACGGATGGGCATTGTTCCAAAATTAAATTTGTTGTTTGCAGGTGGTGCGAGTTATTTAGAAATAATTTGAAAAAGTTAAACATAATACAAAATCAAATTATAAAAATTGAATTTCCAAGCTTGACTACTGATTAGAACGACCTGGGTTTAAGCCCGGATAAGATGTGGGTGTTTGTCTCTTGTGTTGCTCTTCTGCTGAAATTTCGCCTTTTTCACAGATCTTTTCTCCGATGGATTGAACGAGTGACCTGACATAGCTTTGTGGAGCTGCTTGAGGGGTAATCTGGTGTCCACCACTAAAAAGAGGTTTGCACTGGCATGGATTACTGGCGCCAATAAGTGACTGGCTAACTACTGGCTCAATGTAAACGTCTACCGATCTATGCATGCATGAAAAATTAAAGTTGGAAAGTCCCAATGTATTGGCGCCAGTGTAATTGTCAATTGTCAAAGTCTCTACAACTTGAATCTTCCTGTGCTGTGACCTACCAATGGTTACAGACTCATTCAGAAACCATTTTTTTTTATCTCTCTTTTTTTAAAGCGTATCATAAATGCCTTGATATAGGCAATTAATATTTTATACAATTTTCTTTTTAAATATTTATTATCTGGTTCCAAAATTGTTTTAAACGAAAAAATGTTAATACGTATTGTATTTTCTGAGATTTTGAAAATATTTCTCTCTTTCATTATTAAAATTATTGCAAACAAAAATAAAAATAAGATGTTCAATAGTTTCTGGTAAATTACATGTTTAAGTATAATGGTGTGTCTACTTTTCTTAATTTATATAAAAATGATTTAGTTATAGCAAAATTTACTTTAATTCGTAATATTCTATTAATTTCTGATTTATTTAAGCCAAAATTATTGAATGCGCCAGTGTAAACTAGCCTTAAAGGTGGTACGAATTTATGCAGTGTCATAGTTAACTAGATTTTTAATGTTAGACAAATACAGTTGCGAATATTAACTTTCTTATTTGAAACTCAAACATAGATAGAAACTGAATCTTCTAATAAGAAGACGACAACGACATTTTTTTTTTTTCGAATTCCAAAAGTGAATAAAGGTTCTACACAGCGTCACTTTTAAGTTTGGTGCCTAGAATATCTAATTCACGACATTAATTTAAAAATCAAGAAATCATTTGGGGTTTATGAAAAAAAAAAACATTAAAAAATATTTAGAACTTTTAACGACTGGGAATTCTTATTACATTTCAAATGATTCCAGTCTGTTTAAAAATAAAATATATGTACGAGAATTTACTAATTGAAGGGAAATTTAAAGCTAAAAACAAAATGGGTGTTACCGCTTGATTAATATTAGGAAGGACAACATTTGATCTGGCACAAATAAGCAATAAATATACGACTGATGCTAAATAACCATTTTTCGGCAACTTTTGTACTCTGGATGGGTTTACATAATCCCTTGGTGCAAAATATGAAGATCATAATTTCTTTTACATAGTTTATTCTATTACAGTTTTGTATTATTCACTTTATTCTACTTGACTAAAGGATTATTTATTACTTCAGAAGAAATGGACTGCATTTTGAAAACGAATAATAAATAAGGGTCAATGCACGCTACACTTGAAATGGCAATCTGGAATGGAATCCAAAAATTCTAAATTTTCTCCTCAAGGCGTGCCTTGAATGTGGCAAAGAAAAAAAAATCCACTTCTTGTTTGTAAATAAAAAAAATACCCCCTCAAGCAGCTACTTGCCACAGAGGTCTGACAGGCGCTGTCAGTTAATACAACATAGCAGAAGGTCTATGAGAATGGGGGGACCCCTCAGAAGAAAAACGACACGAACATTCATGCCTTATCCGGGGCTCGAATCCAGGTTCCTGTGATCAACAGCCAAGCGCACTAACCGCTCGACCATGGAATTCGTAAATGCAAGAAACTAACATATTCTTCGAGATAAAATATTTTACTAAGGGAATCATTGAAACTGAGACAAAGTAATTGTAACCTTCTGATAGGAAGTTTTGCTTCACGAGGTTAATCTTCAATTCTTTCCTTTGAAAGTCTCTCTATAGCTCAAGAATTTAGAATTTTGAATTTTTTTTTGAAATTTGAATTTTGAAAGAAGGATTGTGCGAACTGTGATGCCAGACACCTGTTTACACTTCCTGGTTGCATTCAGGAAAGAGTCTAATCCTATTAGGAAAAATTCAAATTAGGAAAGGCAACTCACGAGTTGCCTTTAACCAAATTAAAAGAAACCAACAGGGACAATAAACCCTCTTGCACTAATGAAACACCAGGTATACCAGGTATAATGGGTACGTACGCACAGATTTAGTTTCGGGGAGGGTGGTGGGTGTTCGTGAATTTAGTTTCAGAGGGGTCCGAGTGTAATTTGGTTCTGGGGGGTTTGGGAAAAATCCAAGAATTTAGCATGGAGGAGGGTGGGTCTGAAAATAAGACTTGAGTAGAGTTTCCTAATTATTGTTGTAGAGTTTCCTAATTATTGTTTCCTTATTATTTCCTAATTATTATATATTAGTTTTGTATTATTCACTTTATTCTACTTGACTAAAGGATTATTTATTACTTCAGAAGAAATGGACTGCATTTTGAAAACGAATAATAAATAAGGGTCAATGCACGCTACACTTGAAATGGCAATCTGGAATGGAATCCAAAAATTCTAAATTTTCTCCTCAAGGCGTGCCTTGAATGTGGCAAAGAAAAAAAAATCCACTTCTTGTTTGTAAATAAAAAAAATACCCCCTCAAGCAGCTACTTGCCACAGAGGTCTGACAGGCGCTGTCAGTTAATACAACATAGCAGAAGGTCTATGAGAATGGGGGGACCCCTCAGAAGAAAAACGACACGAACATTCATGCCTTATCCGGGGCTCGAATCCAGGTTCCTGTGATCAACAGCCAAGCGCACTAACCGCTCGACCATGGAATTCGTAAATGCAAGAAACTAACATATTCTTCGAGATAAAATATTTTACTAAGGGAATCATTGAAACTGAGACAAAGTAATTGTAACCTTCTGATAGGAAGTTTTGCTTCACGAGGTTAATCTTCAATTCTTTCCTTTGAAAGTCTCTCTATAGCTCAAGAATTTAGAATTTTGAATTTTTTTTTGAAATTTGAATTTTGAAAGAAGGATTGTGCGAACTGTGATGCCAGACACCTGTTTACACTTCCTGGTTGCATTCAGGAAAGAGTCTAATCCTATTAGGAAAAATTCAAATTAGGAAAGGCAACTCACGAGTTGCCTTTAACCAAATTAAAAGAAACCAACAGGGACAATAAACCCTCTTGCACTAATGAAACACCAGGTATACCAGGTATAATGGGTACGTACGCACAGATTTAGTTTCGGGGAGGGTGGTGGGTGTTCGTGAATTTAGTTTCAGAGGGGTCCGAGTGTAATTTGGTTCTGGGGGGTTTGGGAAAAATCCAAGAATTTAGCATGGAGGAGGGTGGGTCTGAAAATAAGACTTGAGTAGAGTTTCCTAATTATTGAAATATTCCACCGAACAGGAAAGGTAAAAATATTTTATATGGATGAGATTTTATTTCTATTTTTTTATCTATTTTTATTGTCGGACATCTTGAGGTATGATGTCACAATACATAATCAGGACTCAAAATTAATATTTTTATTCCATGTTGCCAGTAACTCGGATCATTATCCTAACACCCCTACTAATGACACAAATGATACATATCAAAGCGCATACAAAGTTTGCACATAAACCTTGCTCATAAAAGCGATCCTGGCAAAATGAGAACTATTGTAGAGAATCTGCAAACCAAAATAAAAGAAATCCTACATTTTGGGGACTCTTGTCCAAGTTTTGTATAATCATACTACTTACAGGAGGAGAGTTGTAACTACAGAAATTTATCCTCAAAATGGAGAGTCTCAAATCTTGCAGTGGAAAGCTCGAGGGCTTAGAAACAAAATTCCAACTCTCCATAAAATAAGCAAAATTAGTGACATCTCACGCTGTTCAAGGAATAGACTGCTGTAAACAATCGGGTAATCTCAAAATTGAAGATTTTATCAGTTTTGTGGTCGAGTGGTTAGCGTGCTTGGCTACTTACCAAAGGGACCTGGGTTCGAGCCCCAGATAATGTGTGGATGTTTGTTTTCTTGCTGAGTTCTCGCCATCCTAACAGACCTTCTACTATGATGTATAAACTTACAGGCTCCTGTCAGACCTCTATGGCAAGCAGCTGCTTGAGGGGATATTTATTTTATTATTTATTCTTTATTGTTGAATCTTGCACTGACTTTTCCCTCTTATCAAAGGTGATTAGATGCGATTGCAGTTCAGATCAAATGAACACTTTAAATGCAGATCAAATTTATGTTACAATCCTGGAGATCATATAAAATTAATACTTTTCTTTGAATCATTGGGTGCTATTCACCCTGAATTATGTGTAGTGATTTTAATGCATAAAATCGATTGTAGAGAAAAGTGGAGGAGGATCTTCTTCGACAGCAGGGGAAACGTTACTGAAGTTTACTGGATCAGTGACTCATCAATAAATGTTCACATATCTGCTTTAGACTGCTTAATCAAATGATAGCTTACTCTACTTTCTTTATCAATTGCTAATCTTTTTAAGATGGTGATACATCTGTTGACCAAATGGGAAGCGATTACCCTTCCCATCCTGTTTTGACGATTATTAACAAGAGAACATTGAGCCAAGGAAAATGCAAAAAAAAAACCTAGCCCATAGAGAGCTAGGAAGAAGATGGGAGGTTCAATTGTCAAATTCCACACCCCGTGGATGGAGTGCTTCATTATTCTTTGCCTTCGCCTCATCTGAGGTATAACAATACTCCCCAGGGTAAGAGTTTCCGGGAGAGCAGCCTGATACACTCGTTGCCTAGTGCCCTTGGACTCTAGGTCCAAGCGGCACAGGTCCTTCCATCCTTACCTCAGGATATCAATTCCATCCATATGCCATCCTTACCTCAGGATATCCAACAAGGATTTCTGCTCAAAATTACAAAAATTAACTGTAAAAATATTTTCCTTTCTTTTTTTAAAACCCAATTTTTATGAAATGTGTCTAATTACATTGTACCGTTTTTAAGATACATTAACACATTATGGACGTGAATCTGCATATTTTAGTAATAATAAGGTTTACGACCTAAATAAGGTCACAATTGCCTTCATAAACAACGGAAAGCTGCCAGCAGAAAACAAATTTCTGACTTTCGTCAAATTTCATCTGCCGTCCAAGTGCTAAAGAAAAGAGTATAACCAGCCCTTTGGGTATGGCAACCATTAATGAAGGTTTAAGATGGACATTCCCAAATGTGGAAACAATTCTTAAATTTCTTTTACCATACTTACAAACCAACGAAAGTGGAGAGAGATCGTTTTCGGTTCTTATAATAAATAAATAAATAAATAAATAAATAAATACCCCCTCAAGCAGCTGCTTGCCACAGAGATCTGACAGGAGCCTGTCAGTTAATATGCCACAGTAGGAGATCTGAGAGGATGGCAGGTAAGCGGATAAAATTTTATTTAAGACATTAGTACAAAATCAAAATGTCAAACTTATCTTTTAATATTTCTTGAATGTGATTTGACAAATTCGTTGAATTTTGATGGTTAAATTGATGATTTTGCCTAACAAAACTCTCCAAAGAAACACTTTAATCTTGATCGAGAAGCTTTTCTGTTAAATTCATTGTTATTACCGATGCTGAATTTCGCGATTTGGCAGTAAACTGTAATTAATACCAAAAGTAGTTTAATACCTCTATTTTATTGTTTACTATGAATGTTTCTGAACGATTGTATAAATAAAAACAATTGAAAATATTGAATGCTTTACTGAACAGAAAACCAAATATTAAAAAATTCTACATAAGGGGCGTTAAAGTCAACTTGCGTCTAAGGCCTTGAAAAGTCTGAATCTGGGCGTTCCTAAAGGACTCGTGAAAGGGGGGATTCCTAGAATGCGGTGAGCAATGTCAAAGAGGGCCCCTTGTTAGAATTGGCCTACACTGACTAAATGCAGCAACTGTTTGAAGAACTAAGTACAGTAGCTCAAAAAAGTATCCGAACACAATGGTTGATTACAGAATTCAGGAAAAATATCTGGCAACGATTTTTTTTAGAAATTAGTGATCTGGCAACCTTCGTGTCACGTGATTACAGAATTCAGGAAAAATATCTGGAGCGTGTACAGCAACTGTACACGCTCCAGTTACCGTTCACAGCAAACTGGAGCGTGTGCATTTACTGCACACGCTCCAGTTTGCTGTGAACGGTAACTGCACACGCTCAATGTTTCCGTGAGTGAGCCCACACGATCTAGTATCAAAATAATATGACCACCTACAGTCGCTCAAAAAAATATCCGACACTAGGGTTGATTATAGAATTCAGAAAAAATACCTGGCAACGATTTTTTTAGAAATTAGTGATCTGGCAACCTTCGTGTCACGTGATTACAGAATTCAGGAAAAATATCTGGAGCGTGTACAGCAACTGTGCACGCTCCAGTTACCGTTCACAGCAAACTGGAGCATATGCAGTAACTGCACACGCTCCAGTTTGCTGTGAACGGTAACTGCACACGCTCAATATTTCCGTGAGTGAGCCCACACGATCTAGGTCTTTGTGAGCTCACACGATCCAATGTGCTGTGAACATTAACCGCAACCGCTCCAGTTTGCTGTGAACGATAACTGCACACGCTCCATATTTATTGCATTATATATTCATACGCATTATATATATTAAAAAAATATCCGAACACTATGGTTGATTACAGAATTCAGAAAAAAAAATATGGCAACGATTTTTTAGAAATTAGTGAATTAGTGCCAGGTACACGAACCTGGCAACCTTCGTGTCACGTGACACGTGACACGAAGGTTGCCAGATCACTAATTTCTAAAAAATCGTTGCCATATTTTTTTTTTCTGAATTCTGTAATCAACCATAGTGTTCGAATACTTTTTTGAGCGACCATACCTCTCGTAGCCCATGACTGATTTTGAGAGTTTTGTGTAAATGTGTGTGTAAAATACAACAATAAATGTGTTAAAAACAGCGAAATTCACTCAAAAAAACTTTTTTTTCAAGAGTTATCGTTTAAAATTTTAGAGTAGTGAAATTTCAGTAGAGGGGAAAGGGTTGGAGGAGTTATAACTGTTATCATACAAAATGAACGTTTACGTGAAGTTTTGAAAGTCTTCATGAATATGGGTTACATATAATTTTTGAAAAAAGCTAGTTATGGTGGATAAAATTGTATGTTGCGAATTTATAATTGACAAAGATGGGTTGCACCAAACTCAAAAGAAGATAAATGGAATATTAAATGCTGCAAGACCAGCCAACGTAACTCATGTAAAAGCATGTTTAGGACTTGTTAATTATTGCAAATTTCTATCATATTGCATCTTTTAAATAATCTTACGAAGAAAGATGTCAAGCTTAAGTGGACGAAAAGTGCGATAAGGCATTTAAAAAGATAAAAACATGAAGTTGTTTCCAAACGTGTTTTAACAGCATATAAACCTGAATTACCTTATGTGGTGGCTACCGATGTTTCTTCTCATGCAATATATGCAGTGATTTCTCATGATTTCCGGATGGAACAGGAATTTCCGGAAAAACAGAAAAACCGATTTCATTTGCTTCACGGATAATTAACGAGCACAGAACAACGCTACAGTCAAATTGACAAAGAGGCATTAGCAATTGTTTGGGGTTGGGTTGGGTTGTTTTACCTCTAAGCGGCACTTTTTTGCACACCATGTGCTAAATGGCCAGGTCACATGGACCCCGAAGGCTCAGAGAAGGTTGGGGGAGGGAACCCACTGGAACAGCTGTTGGGAGACAGATGGTACCCTCCCGTCAAGGTCATCCAGCGTGTTCTTTAACGTGCACATGGCTCTCCCACACAAGAGGCCACGGCTTAACGTCCCATCCGACGTACGGCGGCCTTTCTAAGCCCATCGGTGTCCCCTACTCACCGTGGGCAAGGCGGGGAATTTTGCGGAGATAAATCTCAACGCTGACCCAGCGAACCTGGGAACTACAGATTACGAGCCTGGCGCGCTACCGACTGAGCCCCCCCCCCCCCCCCCGTTTGTTTGGGGAATGAAGCATTTCCATCACTATGTCTTTGCAAGACCCATTGAGTGCAAGTTTGCAAGTGCGCAATGTTTGTAAGACCCCATGAGAAATCACTGCATCTACTCGTCTACTTCTGTTTTTAAGTGGTTTTAACTATGATATGAAACATAAAGAAACCAAATATCATGCAAATTAGATGTATCATTAAGATTAAAATTGCAGATGGTTAGGAGTTAGTCAAATGCCAATAACTACATCAGATTTGGCAAAAGCAACAAGAACCGCAAGTACCCTCTAATCGATTGCTTAAAGGGTAAAGTATAAATGAGTTAAACCTGTCAGGATAATATGGAGAACATAGCTTTCAAATGGTGTGATTTTTCTGTGGACATAAAGTTCTCATTCCGAAATTGCACGGAGCGGAAGTTTCAAAAGAATTGACCTGCGGACACTTGAGTCCTCCACCACCACCACCGGAATAGGGTAATACCAAAAGTATTATTTTGTTAAAGCATTAAACTTATGGGTTTTTCATGCATTTTTTTTTCAAATCTCTGAAATGAAGGGGGAAGTTTAATATTATAATGGAAATCCGGTCTATGTCCCCCGCCCTTAGTAGTTTTTCCGGCTTGCTTGAGTTTCTTGCCCCCCCCCCCCACCCCTAATTTTTTCCTAAATCCCGTTTTGACCATCATACTCTGATTTTCAACCATTACGAGATGATGTCAGAGACGTTCTACACTGCTATTGCATATTTCCAATGCGAGAAAGATAGTCTGAAGCTTTAAAAAGTCGTTGCGATATCGAAGTCATCTGGCACAACAGTTAAATAATAATTTATTTCATTCAGGAGGTTACAGTAAAGCCAAGGTACAGGTAATTTTGGATATTAATTTAAACGTTCAAGTGGCTCCTTTCTTGACAGAAGTCAAATTTTCTGAAACTGTGCATAAAACATTTTTCTTTTCATCAAAATCTTCAGTGAGAGAATAGCAGCAATTAACATTCAAATCTTTCGATCGTTGTTTTAGACTTAACTTTAAGAAACTGTTCAGTAACGTAATTATATCCTAAAATAGCATCGCCGGGATTCTGCAGGGTATTATATACACAGTCGTATCAGAATAGTATGACCACCTACTATAGCACACGTATGGTAGGTGATCATATTATTCTGATACGACTGTATATATGGCAAGGTATACCTTATAAATAAAGTAAAAAAATAAATACCCCCTCAAGCAGCTGCTTGCCACAAAGGTCTGACAGGAGCCTGTCAGTTTATATGCCACAGTGGAAGATCTGAGAGGATGGCAGGACCTCGCCCGCTGTTTTTTCATTTTTTTTGTGGGGGTGGGGTGGGGGGGAATACTTTGTAAAGTAATAAAATTATGACGGAACACTCATAAATGAATGCATATATCTTTACATATAAACTTTATTTTCTATATTTAATGCAAATGAAAGGACAATTCTATACAAAAATAAACATTTGACATCATAGCTAGAAACAAAATAATTCATACATTTTTTATAAAGATTATGTTTGTGTTGTCTTCCTCATAGACCTAGGGGCGGGGGTGGCTCAGTCGGTAGCGCGCCAGGCTCGTAATCTGTAGTTTCCAGGTTCGAGTCCCGGCTGGGTCAGCTTTGAGGTTTATCTCCGCAAAATTCCCCGCCTCTGCCCACGGTCAGTAGGGGACACCGATGGGCTTGGTAAAAGCCGACGTCCGTCGGGTGGGACGTTAAGTCGTGGCCCCGTGTGCGGGAGAGAACCATACCCTGTGTACGTTAAAGAACACGCTGGATGACCTTGACGGGAGGCTACCATCTGTCTCCCAACAGCTGTTCCAGTGGGTCCCCTCCCCAAACCATCTCTTAAGCCTTCAGGGTCCATGTGACCTGGCCATTTAGCCCATGGTGTGCAAAAAAGTGCCTCTCAGAGGTAAAACAACACAACCCTCATAGATCTTTTGCTACGACGTATTAAACTGACAGGCTCCTGTCAGACCTCTGTGGCAAGCAGCTGCTCGAGGGAATATTTATTATTCTTTTACGGTGAAATTAATATCTGTGGTCCTTACATAGCTGTCGTGGAGGTTGCTACTTCTCGTAAATATACAAAGAAGCAAGGGTTGCTATACTTAGCGACTAGAGAGAAGTTAACATTGGCGAAAAACATTTTAAAACAATATTTATTAAAATATTTAAATTAAAAAAACATAATTTTCGGTAGGACATTTCCCCGAACATTTAGACGATGATATAGCAGAACAAAGGTTGGAAAACACTGACCTTGCCTATTTTTGTCATCGCGATTTAAAAATTTTTAAAAAAATAACATCATTTAATAATAATACCATAATGCGAGCAGGAGCGTAGCGAAGGACTATGGTTGGGGGGAGGGGGGAATCAAAAATTTTCCAACTCGAATTTCAAACTTTTGCCAACTGAACAAACTTACTTAGATTTTCTCTCCGTTGGTGGTGGTGGTGGTGGGGGGGGCAATTTTCACAACTCCTGCATTTTGCCATTTGACTTCCAATTTTGCCAACTTGCCATAATTTCACAGTACTAATTCCAATATTTACATCTCGTCTGAATTGTGGCAAGTCAGTGTGAATTTTCCCTTCATTTGGCCAACTCTCCTTAATTTCCGAAGCTAATCCCAATCTTTACATCTCTCGTAAATATGCCAAATCACTTCAGAATTTTCAAACTCCCAAAGATTTGGCCAAGTTTTCTCGATTTTAGTCAACTATCCTGAATTTCACAAACCCAATCCCAATTATCACAACTCGTCCGTATTTTACAATTGGATTCGAATTTTGCCAACTGCCCTACATTCTGTTAAGTTTCCTCAATTGGTAAAACACTCCTTTATTTCACAAAACAAATCTCAATTTTCACAACTCGCCTATATTTTACCAAGTGGATTCGAATTTTGCCAACTACTCTAGATTTTGCCAACTCGCGGTAATTTTACAGAAAAATTCGCAATTTTTACATCTTCCCTGAATTTTCCAAGTCACTTTGAATTTTATCAACTCTCCTTAATTGCACAAGAAATGCACAATTTTCACAACTCCCCTGTATTTTACCAAGTGGCTTCGAATTTTGTCAACTCCTCTAGATTTTTGCCAAGAGTTCTTGGTTTTTCCAACTCTCCTTAATTTCGCAAAACCAATCCCAATTTTTACAACTCACCTGTACTTTACTAAGTGGTTTCCAGTTTTGCCAACTTCCCTAGATTTTGCCAAGTTTTCTCGATTTTGTCAACTCTCCTTAATTTCACAAAAACAATCCCAATTTTCACCCCCCCCCCCCCCGTATTTTACCAAGTGAATTCGAATTTTGTCAACTGCCTTAGATTTTACCAGTTTCCTCGATTTTGCCATCTCGCCACAATTTTACAGAAAAAAAAAAATCCCAATTTTACATCACACCAGATTTTTGCAAAGCCACTCTGAATTTTGCCAACTCCCCCAAGATTTTCCAACTCTCCTAGATATTGCGAAGCTGCCTCGATTTTGCCAACACGCCGTAATTTTATAGAAAAAAAAGATTGCAATTTTTACATCTCACCTGAATTTTGTCAACTCTCCACGATTTTACCAAGTCACTGCGAATTTTGCCAACTGCCCCTAGATTTTGCCAACTCGCCATATTTTTACAGAAAAAAATCGAAATTTTCACATCTCACCTGAATTTTCCCACGATTTTGTGAAGTCGTTCCGAATTTTGCCAACTGTCCCTAGATTTTGCCAACTACCTATGTTTTGCCAACTCGCCATAATTTTACAGAAAAGAATCCTAATTTTTACATCTCACCTGAATTTTGCCAATTCCCCACGATTTTACCAAGTCACTCCGAATTTTGCCAACTCCCCACGATTTTACCAAGTCACTCCGAATTTTGCCAACTCCCTAAGATTTTGCCAAGTTGTCCCGATTTTGCTAACTCACCTGTATTTTACTGCTCTAAATTTTGCCGTCTCTCCATTTTCCAAACTGCCTTAGATTTGCCAAGTTGCCTCGATTTTGACAACTCCCCTTAATTTTTCAAAAAAAAAATTACAAATTTTCACACCTCACCTAGATTTTACGAAGTCGCTTCGAATTTTGCCAACTCCGAGTTACTTTGGGGGGGAGCCTCCTCCCCCATTCCCCCCATGGCTACGCCCCTGAATGCGAGATGAAATCGTGGAATGAGGACTCATCTATCAGTTGAAAATGATTGCTTTCGATAATTACTTAAAGTTTTATTTTATAAGCAGGTTTATCAGGCGTTGCTCGGGTCGGAAACTCTTTAGAATATAGAGTAGATGGCACTTCCCACGTTACAAGCTTTCATTTGGCATGAATATCATTACGATCGATATCCTGTCCCTCCGGTTAAAATTTTCTCCCCCTCTTTTAGGGGAGGAGAGAAATGGACATAGTTCGAGGTGATCTTCCCCACGTCAAAAGTTTCTAAACCAAAAAGCGGAATTTCCTCGCTTTTTTAAATCACTTCGTACCCACTAGAGTTCTCGGATACAATTTGCCAGGCATATGTGACTTTACAGAAAAAGAATTAAATACGGTGTGAATTGCCCAAAAACATATATACAGGTATTACGAAAAAATTTTTATTTTTATCAAAAATCATTATTTATTACTTAACATAATAAAACTTTTATTGGCTACGGTGCAGTATTGGGTCCTCAGCCGCCATGTTGTACTTTTCTCCAGGATGTTTCTCCAGGACTGTAACGTTGAGTTGCAATATGATATCCATTCCGCATATTCCAATGTTTACTACTGATATATGCTGTTTAGAATAGTTATCTGTAATGAGATTATTTGTTTTCGGGGCTTTTCTTAGGTTGATTCTTTAGTGATGAGTGTTATTAAGGATATTTACTTTTGATACGTATTTTAGGGACTTTTTTTAAGTGCGAAACGAGGTTGAGGACCCAATACTACAGTTCTGCCCTTTTATTAATTAAGATATTACGTTTATTAACGTTGACATATTTTATAAATTAAGTTAATGATTTTAATTTCCGATACGAATTTATAGTTTCTGAAGCTTTTAGTTGAACAAAGAATCTCGTGTTCTGCTCGTGCTTAATTAGAACGACTTCAATATCCACGGAAGCTCGCGCTCGTGACCCAATAAACTGAACAATGAGTGTTTCACACGATATCAGAAAGAAATTAGTTTGATGCCTTCCTTGTTCCAAATTTATTGGTAGCAACAGTTATTTGTATAACTTTCAACCGTTAATATTAAGTCTATGGGAATTTTGTGAAATTCAAACCCACCCACCTCAGTTTTGGTTGATCCCAGCGGGTTTGCAAGTAACCTACAGTATATTCTTTCCTTGGGTGAAGGGAACATTCATGCAAAGTTTGGAGCCTCTAGCTCACAGATTTCCAACAGGAAGAAATTTGCCCGGATTGTTGTTGAGGTCAGCGAGCACTCCTCATAGCCCGTGGCTTAGTTTCTGCGTAAGCTAGCGAGATTTTATTTCCATTACCACAGATTTTGCCGCCCTATAGTTCCCGTGATATTCGTTCGCACGGTCCAAATTTCCTGCACAGCATCCCCCGTGTTGCCCGGTGATTGGTTTAAAAATCAGGTTCTCGCTTGGCCCGTGGTTTCGTTTCTACACAAATTGTGACAGCTCATATCTCACTTTTAATCTGCATATTCTGTTGTTTCCTGCACCAAAGGTTAGTGAATATCCCACTCTTAATGCTTTCCTTTTCAAGTGTAAACTTTCTGAATCGCCTCTTTGTCCTTTCTGCCCAGAAGTTGAATCAACATTTCACTACATTATTCAATGCAAGCAATATGAGCTGGAACGACAGAATATGTACCTTTCCTATAGAAAAAATCACAATTTTTCTCTTGCTCCCTGGTCTCTTAGTGATATTCTTGCTCTTCAAAATCAGGCTCTGATTCTTGCCCTGGAAACTTTCGTTTTCGCCTCTGGTCATTTTTCTTCTGTTTTTTGACATTAAACATCTTTCAAAATTATCTTTACTTAGGGATAAAAGGCTTCTAGGCCAAAAATCCCATTCTGTGGTCCGCCTCATGTGGACACAATCAATCAATCAATCAATGAATATCCCCCCCCCCCCGACATTTTATCACTTATATCAGTTTGAACACGAAGAATTTCCCGGTATTACAAAGTCATTGCTGACTCGGGGCGCGCTCTCACAGCTCGTGGCAAACAATTGAGTTACTTATTTCGTCAGATTTTAGCATTCTGTAATTCCCGACGTACTTCACCGAAAGATCCCAAATTTCGTAGGCGGGTTCCTCGTGTCCGACCCCATGTTTAGTTAGAAAATCAAGTCCGTAGCTGCAATGGAACGCCTAAATAATGCTTTTGTAAATGTGGGGAATCTGGCAACGGCATCAGATTTCAGCAGAACATTTAAATGCTATTTTAAATCTTTACTTTCATAGTTAGGGAGCAGAAAATGGCAACAGTAAATTGATAGCGATTCTCGATTCTCGTTTCTCGCAGGAATAGCATGGTAATTATTTTTGGTTCTAGCAAGCCCCCCCCCCCCTCTTGGACTTTCGACCTGAAATTTGGCACTGCAATCCGGACCACAACCAGAAACATTCTCTGAAAATTTGGAGGGTGTACGTTGATTTCCCGATGAGTTATGGCTGCCACAGACAGATGGACAGACTCACAGACAGACATCTTTTATTGTATAACATATGTTACCGCTAAAGCTCGAAAGCCGTTAATGTGCACATTACCTATCTAATCTGCAGATTAACTGATTTGCTCCGTTAACGTGCGGAATCAAGAGTTTTCCGCATTTTACCTAAGTAATGTGCACATTAACGGCTTCCGTATCGTTAAAGTTCAAAAGTTTGTTTCTCTCATAGTGGTGAATCTCTTGAATATGAATCTTCGTGTCACGTGATTCACTCGTCCGCATTATAAAAAACGCCTCGGATGAGCGGAGGCCAAGTGAGAACGAATCGGTAAAGTGATTCATTCTTGATAACGAATCACTAAAATGATTCGTTCTCACTTGGCCTGCTCATTTTGGGGGCGTTTTTTATAATTCGGACGACTGATTCATGTTGACAGAGGGATGACCCTGGTTTCAACTCTACTCTCGGACACTAGATAAATAACATTATGTTAATTTAAGCGTACAGAAACGTTCCTGTTGTTCCAGCAAAGATCTTATTTTCACTTTAACGAGTGCCTAGTAGGTAATGTGCAGATTATCCAGGTAATTTGAGAAATGAAACAATTTTCCGCACGTTAAGTCCCGTGGCCGAGTGGTTAGCGCGCTTGGCTACTGATCTACGGGACCTGGGTTCGAGCCCCGGGTAAGGCATGGATGTATGTGTCGTTTTTCTGCTGAGGTCCTGCCATCCTCTCAGATCTTCTACTGTGGCATATAAACTGACAGGCTCCTGTCAGACCTCTGTGGCAAGCAGCTGCTTGAGGGGGTATTTATTTTTTATTATTTAACGGATCACCCTAGTTAATCTGCACAATACCTAGATAATCTGTAGAATAACTGATTTCTGCACTTTAGCGGTAACATATAGATAATCTGGTTGACGATTGTACAGATCAAAGAATCTACGAGTACATTGAGATAATAAGACTGTTTTCAGCTGTCCGTCTCAGCAAACAATATCTTGTGAATCAGTTTCTTTACCTGGGGGTGGCCATCACGGGGTGGCTCAGTCAGTACAACTCGAGGCTCGTAATCTACAGTTCCCAGGTTCGAATCCCAGGTGGCCTATCTCTGCAAAACTCCCCACCCTTCCCATTGTCAGTAGGGGACACCGATGGGCTTGGAAAGGCCGCCGTCTGTCGGATGGGATGTTAAGCCGTGGCTCCTTGTGCGGGAGAGCCATACCCTGTGAACTTTAAAGAACATGTTAGATGGCCTTGACGAGAGACTACCATCTGTCTCCTAACAGCTGTCCAATGGGTCTTCTTTCCCAATATTTTCTGAGCCTTCTGGGTCCTTGTGACTTTCGGATCCTGTCCATTTAGCCCATTATGTTAAAAAAAAGTGCCGCTCAGAGGTAAAACAACTCAAACCTTCCTATCTGTAATGGCATGCTTTTGGGAATTTGGGGGATTCAGCAATGGTGGCAAATTTAAAAGTTATTACACTTACATTGAAGGTTAGGGAGTAGTAAACGGCATCAATGGATTAGGCAGCGACTTCGGTTTCCCGTAGGAATTGCAGGGTAAATATTTTTGCTTGTAGCAAGTCCCCCCTTTTTGGAATTTCGGATTGAAATTCGGCAGTGCAATTCGGACGACAATCAGAAACATTGCGAAATTTTGAAGCGTCTACTACAATTTCGCGATGAATTATGGCTGCCTCAGACAGACACACAGGCATCTTTTATTGTTATAGATATTACTACTGACGAAGCAAAAGTATTAGTAGCCAAACGACCTTGGAAGCTGATGTTTACGGTTCAGGTTCTCACCGTGCCTGCTTTGAGATTTTTCCTCTCTTCTCCACTCTGCCCTCGGTGAGAAAGGGCACTGATGAGCTTGAAATAAATTATGCTAAATAATATTAAATGTATCAAAAGTTAACGTTTTTTTTTCCTTAAGAAAAATGTTAAATTTTTTTTAACCTTCTCTTTTATTGTCGGAAGTATTTCCTTTATTATTATTTATTTTTATTTATTATTACGAAAAAATATTTTTTACGTGCATTTTCAATAAAAAGTTAGTGTGATTTGTGAGATTTGCTCATATAGTGCTGCTTTTGGTATCAATTCTGGGCAGAGGAAATAAACAATCTAATATTTTATCGGTTTAGGAGATACCGAACCGCCATTGTACCGTTGGATGAGCAGCCCGCCATTGCTGACAACCTCAGAGCTTGGGCATTGGGGCCCGGGAAAAGGAGAGTTTCAGCTATCAACCCCGGATCTTACTGCAACGCAGCCGCAGCATGCTGGGCCAGTTGGCTCTGCATAGGACACTGTGAGAGTGCCGCAACCCACGTGACCAACAGCGTTGCCTGCAGGTTCCTGGGTAAGCTGCAATCATGGCGAAGCACGACGACGACGCACTGAAAGTCTCTTGCTATCAAGTCATAAAACGCCATATGCTCATAAAGACAGCACTTATCGATTTTTTTTATACCTTTATATGCCTTTGATTTGGTGAAATGGCTGTATCTGAATGCAGGGGAGCAAAAGAAAAGTTTCAAAATAAAACTTTTTTAAACTGACCGAAAAATAAAATTAAGTTTTCAAATACGTTTTTTATAAAAACATTTTAAAAATAAATTATTTCGTCAGTAGCTTGCTTGTTACGAAAATTCAACAGAACCCAACTGAAAGAAAACATTTATTTCTATCCAGGTTTTGAATCAGGTCTCTCTGTTCTGCAAGCCAAACACGCTAACCACTCAACCTTGAACACACACTAATTGCTTATAGACTTCAATAGCTAATAAATTTTAAAGATTTGTGCAAATCCAGATGGTTAGAAATATGCCTACTTCAAATGACGCCCACGAATCTTGAAAAAATTTAGGCCACTGAAATTTAATAGTTTCATTTAAGGTATATATAAAGTAAAATTTCCAGCCAGAAAACTTTGTACGAAGAAAAATGTCCGAAATATCTAAACGGACTTTTTTTTTTCTATTGAGTATGTTGAAAAATGCGTTTTAAATATATATTTTCTAATTCTTAACTGAATTCTTAACTAATATTAAACTTTAATGATTTTCCTACTACTATTTTACTACTAAAAATTATGATTATTGTAGAAAAATATTACTGTAGTAAAAACAAGCTGTCAGATTCAGTTTAATGAAATTCCGTTTTCTTAGGGGCGGGGGTGGCTCAGTCGGTAGCGCGCCAGGCTCGTAATCTGTAGTTCCCAGGTTCGAGTCCCAGCTGGGTCAGCGTTGAGATTTATCTCCGCAAAATTCTCCGCCCTGCCCACGGTCAGTAGGGGACACCGATGGGCTTGGAAAGGCCGCCGTCCGTCGGATGGGATGTTACGCCGTGGCCCCGTGTACGGGAGAGCCATACCCTGTGCACGTTAAAGAACACGCTGGATGGCCTTGACGGGAGCTACCATCTGTCTCCCAACAGCTGTTCCAGTGGGTCCCCTCCCCCAACCTTCTCTGAGCCTTCGGGGTCCATGTGACCTGGCCATTTAGCCCATGGTGTGCAAAAAAGTGCCACTCAGAGGTAAAACAACCCAACCCATCCGTTTTCTTAATTCAGAATATGCGTTTTCGATTTCTGTTTCAGAATAACGTATTATGGCAACGATCAAATTGTAGAAAAAAGAAGCAAAAGTATTAGTCAAGGAGTTTTATTTCGGGAAAAAATTTATTAAAAACAACTTTGAAATTTCATTTTCTCTTCTTTCATACAGATCCCAACTAATTCACGAATTTTGTCATAAAAAATTAATCTGGATGAAGTTGTGCCACATCCACATATTAATGGTGGAATATTTCTGTATTTAGTGATCTCTTACGAATTATTTAGAATTCAGAGCAAAACAGAAAATTTATTCAAAATTTTAAAAGCAGTGAATTTTAATGTTTTCGTATATTTACAAATTTATGATCTAGTTGTAATAATATAAGCAATGCTAAGATATTCAAGTTGGGCAGTAAATATTTTTATTTTAGTTTACAGTTCTCTGTATTGCTTCGAATCGTTCCACAGTCCTATGCATTTGGTATTTGGTTGCGGAGCATACTAACCTGGTTTCGAATTTCGAATAAGTGGTGGAGCGCTCGTTTTCTAGTTGAAAAGTTGAACTTTTTTCGCAAGTATCCTTCATGAAACTGTTAGGCGCAGATCGGAGCTTCTTCCCAAACGCTTTTTATTTTGAAAATATACATGTTGGCGGTTCTTCACAATGATCCATGGCTTAACATCCTATCCGAGGAATCAAAAAGAATTAGATAATCTGGAGTTTTATGGCGCAAAAGCAACTATAGCTATTTTGCGCCAAACAAGACATAATCTGGCTTTCCTCTCTGAAAATTTTTTACCCCACCCTGAAACCATTTTTGTCTTCCTCCCCTCCCGCGGAAGAATTTCTGTCGACGACCAATGGTCACAGCCTCTTGTGTTTTTAATTGATATACATATATAGAATGATTACAAATGTATTAACGATTTCAAATAATATTTATTTTACGAGAATTATAAATGCAACCAGGTTGGGATCTAGAAAAAATGGAAGTTGCAATTGGGCAAGAGACTGAAAGTCCATTGCAGTATATTTTTCCCTTTTTTTCAGAGATTTTTGAAAATTTTTTGAGATGTGATGCATAAGTGAATGCAACATTAGAAATCCTGCAAATATGTTTTGAGTTGTTGGGTTGGGTTGTTTTACCTCTGAGCGGCACTTTTTTGCACATCATGGGCTAAATGGCCAGGCCACAAGGACCCAGAAGGCTCAGAGAAGGTTGGGGGAGGGGACCCACTGGAACAGCTGTTGGGAGACAGTGATAGCCTCCCGTCAAGGCCATCCAGCTTGTTCTTTAACGTGCACAGGGTATGTCTCTCCCACACACGGGGCCACGGTTTAACGTCCCATCCGACGGACGGCGGCCTTTCCAAGCCCATCGGTGTCCCCTACTGATCGTGGGCAGGGCGGGGAATTTTGCCGAGATAAATCTCAACGCTGACCCAGCTGGGACTCGAACCTGGGAACTACAGATTACGAGCCTGGCGCACTACCGACTGAGCCACCCCCGCCCCGAATATGTTTTGAGAGAAGTTGAAGTATAGAAGAACGATGGTAACAGTGGTGAATGAGGTAAAGGAATGTATACGTGTGGAATCATTGCGTCTGTTAACCTAAACACTGAAGAAAATATGGGATGAAATGGAATATTTAGGTGGGTGAACTAGAAATTTTAGGTTATAATGTAAATTAATACATGGTAACAATATTCAACATATATCATCTTTTCCTGGTATGTGAAAAATATTTAAATATTATATTATAAATATTTATCATGAATTATAAATAGTTATTATGAATTATAAATATTTTAAGCGAATTTTGGGCTAGCAATTGGGGTAAAAGAAGTTTAAAAAAAAGTCTTTTATTCTGCATAGAAGGAATATTGTAAAACAAGGGTCATAGTGAATAATATATTTAATCTGAATCTAGTAGCTTGTTTTACCTATAGCCAATTTTATAATGAACATCCTCAGTTGGAACATGCGTAATAAATATTGATCTGTGCAGAGCTCAGTGTATCGTAAGAAGTAGAAGCTTAAAATTTTGAAAAACACGCAAATATGTAGGGTTTTTAATCTGTGCTCACATAACCTGATAATTTCTTCGCGGTTCTAAAATTTCGTTAGTACCCTGAGATCCTGTACCTCACACCACAAACAGAACTGAAGTCTATCTGTGACCTTCAGATTCCGGTGTTTCTGCACAGATAGCTAATCACCAGCCACGTACTCGGCCCCTTCCCCACCCTATTTTGTACAATGAGGCTGTACCGTCTCGCCAACCGGCTCGGCCCTAAGTCTCGTGACTGTGACTACGAGCTACCCGTTTCGTTGCCTAGAACTCGAGCACAGAGTTGATGCTAGGAGAATATCAGAATTTTACCCGTGTATTAGCACAGGTAAATCCTAATTATAGTTCCAGGAGGAGTGACGAAATATTTTCCAACGAAGGACTTTTTTAAGAGAATGCAATAATTTCAATGGAAATTAGTTGTTTATAAAATAGTTTTTCAAAAAAGAAACAAAATGTAACATTTTTATTAATCGAGCGCCAGGCTCCTAATCTGTAGTTTCCAGGTTCGAGTCCCTGCCGGGTCAGCGTTGAGATTTATCTCCGCAATAAATTTATCTCCGTTGAATTTATCCCCGCCCTGCCCACGGTCAGTAGGGGACACCGATGGGATTGGTAAAGGCCGCCGTCCGTCGGATGGGACGTTGTACCGTGGCCCCGTGCGCGGGAGAGCCATACCCTGTGCACGTTAAAGAACACGCTGGATGGCCTTGACGGGAGGCTACCATCTGTCTCCCAACAGCTGTTCCAGTGGCCTTCTCTGAGCCTTCGGGGTCCTTGTGACCTGGCCATTTAGCCCATGATATGCAAAAAAGTGCCGCTTAGAGGTAAAATCAACTCAATCAACGAAATAATTAAAGTCACCAAGATTAAATGAAAACTAAGAACACAAATCGCCTCTGGAGAATATGGAAAGGTCGTTTGCTAAAGAAGAGAATAGTTGTCATTTTTTCCGACTGTAGCGACTCCTAATCATGGAAATTCGAAATAATGCGAATATTAATTTTGATTAGTATTTATCAAACCAAACAGAATTTTTTCATTCTTTTAATTTAGAAAGTTGAATATCCGAAGAAGCATATAAATATGTTACCTTGACGGTTTATAGAAAACTTTATATAACATATCGCTCTGGGCGAATGTAGAATGCTCGTTTATAAAAAGAGAATAAAATTTGTCATTTTCCAACTTTGCACCTTCTAACAATGAGTTGGGTTGTTTTTACCTGTGAGAGGCACTATTTTTGCACACAGTGGGCTAAATGGCTAGGTTACAAGGACCTCAAGGGTTCAGAGGAGATTGGGGGAGGGACTCACTGGACAGCTGTTATAAGACATGATAGCCTCCCGTCAAGGCCATCCAACGTGTTCCTTAACATGCACAGGGTATGGCTCTCCAGCACACGGAACCACGACTTAACCTTCCATCCGATGGACAGCGGCCTTTCCAAGCCCATCTGCGTCCCGTACTGATCGAGAATAGGGCTGAGATTTTGCGGAAATAAATCTCGACGCTGGCACATGTGGAACTCGAAACTAGGAACGCAGATTACGAGCCTGGCGCACTACTGACTGAGTCATCCATCCCCTCTCCTTCTAACGGTGGAAATTCGAACTAATGGATTGTGAAAATTAATAGACCCGAAATTTTTTTCGCTTATCTCTTAAAGCAAATGAGCTGCAGTTTGAAACCACCCCTAGAGTAAAGGAGGGCCTTTCAGAGATCCAGAGGGGCCGCGTGGGAATTAAAATTATTAAAAGACTCGAAATATGCAAATTTAAATTTTTTTCTATTTCATTAGTACCTATTATAACCATTCGTCCTATATTTTATAGAAATATCCAATATTTTAGGGCGTTGTCTTATATATTTATAAAAAAATTCAAAAACACGTTTTTGTCCTTTTTTTTCTCTCCTTCTATTTAATATTATATTTAATATCTCCGTCTATTTAATAAAATGAAATCAAATGAAAATCGATCTATCTTGCCACTAATTTTGATAAAATTTTCTTATTATTGTTGATGTGATTGAAGAATAACATATAATATTTTTACACTTAATGAATTTATCTACAATAGTTTCAACAGAAATATATCTACAGTAATCACTCTTAATTTAACATTTTTATCAGATTTAGAGCAAAAATGGCCTTGAACCGAATGATATACCTGACATGTTATCAGAAGGTCGTAGGTTCATTATCCCACTTGGCTCAAGACATTTTTTTCTCCTGAATTTGATATCGACGTGAAACTAAGAGTGATTATCTACATTTCTATAATATTCATAATTCAGAATTATTTACTTGTACTAAATTATTAAACAGTTATCATGAGAGTATGAACAGTTGGCAAATTAAAAGTTATTTTGCTCATTTTGTTTCTTTTTTACGTTTTTGAATAATATTTTGCTTTGAAAAAAAAAATATGTATGCATATCATTTGTTTTATTTTAGAGTTGGTTGGTTGTTGGTTGGGGTTTTATAACACAAAGGCAACTAAGGTGATAATGAGCCAAACAAGGTGTGAAGGATAGAAATAAGACCTAAAAGTCAAGTAAACCCGCAACAAAGTTAAAAGCACACGACAATACGATAAGCAACACCAAGTGTAAGCAATAAAACTACAAAGGGTAGATAGACTCAGGTAAAAAGCAAAAGACAACAAGAAAAAGATATGTAAAGTAACAACGGGTACATTGGATCCATGTAAAATCCGAAAACTAGCATAAAACTACACAACTGAAAGTTAAATATCCGTTAAAATATCCTGTAAAACGTAAAAAAAGGCAAACACAGGTGTTAAAAAGGATTCATCAGATAAAAGATGTCCGAATGTAAGGGACTCGGACGTAAACTCGTGAAAACTAAAATATAGACGGCATTCAAGATTAAAAGCGATACATTCTATTAAAATATGTTTCGTGGTTAAAATGGTGTCACAAAACTCTCACTTAGATTCGCCGTCTACTTGTAGAAGAATGAATAATAAACGAATGAGCTAAGCAGAGCAGAGCTGGTACTACTTCCTTCTTGCGATTCCTGCGGAAACATGACTACCACGGTTTCACAAGAGGCTTGATCTCGAAAAGTTTGTTACCAGTCTGTCCAGAACAAGATCGCTGCCACTGTACCAGAAGCTCGGTTGGAAAACACGGCTGGAAGTCCAAGTATGGATTTGTGGGTTGTTTTACCTCTGAACGGCACTTTTTTGCACACCATGGGATAAATGGCCAGGTCACATGGATCCCGAAGGCTCAGAGAAGGTTGGGGGAGGGGACCCACTATAACAGCTGTTGGGAGACAGATGATAGCCTCCCGTCAAGGCCATCCAGCGTGTTCTTTAACGTGCACAGGGTATGGCTCTCCCGCACACGGGGCCACGGCTTAACGTCCCATCCGACGGACGGCGGCCTTTAAAAGCCCATCGGTGTCCCCTATTGACCGTGAGCAGGGCGGGGAATTTTGCGGAGATAAATCTCAATGCTGACCCAGCTGGGACTCGAACCTGGGAACTACAGATTACGAGCCTGGTGCGCTACCGACTGAGCCACCCCCGCCGCCCAAGTATGGAACCACCAGTGGAGTGTCAGACAGAGGCATTGACAACTTAGCAGCTTTATCTGCCAAGTCATTGCCCCTGACCCAACATGACCAAACACCAGCAGAAGATGATGGTGGATCCACATCCACCATCATCTTCATGAGATCAAAGCCTGAAGCGAGCTAAGCAAGTTGGTGTAAAGCACACCGACGATGATGCTTAGCTGCTATGTGATCTAAGGCTGATAGTGTGCAACTCTGCAGTGAGATCTGGTATGCAATGATAGTATCACAGCTGACATGGCTGATCCTATTGAACTCCCAGAATTCAAGCTATCCACAAAGGCAGGCAAGAAGTCCAGGTGCTCCGTACGCTGGCTGGCAAAGAGTTCTGGTACACATGTGTGATGGGTGTAAAGACCATCCCAGTCCTTCAAAGAAAAAAGTCGAAGGAAGGGAAACAGCGAGCCGTGGTGGAAGTGGCTCAGCTGTCGACTGGGCAACTCTAACGAGACTGATGTCAATGTCTCTGAGGTGGCCTCGGACACACAAACCAAAAGGACGAATGGTAGTCAAGTGATTTTGATAAAGCATTTCCTGTTGTGGACTGAAAACGCAGTCCCAAGTGGTATGGCCTGGCAGGGTTTGCAATTTTAACTCTTATTGTAGAGACAAATGCTAATGGCAAATAGATAACGATGGTTCATAGGTATGGTGACCATACGTCCTTTATTTAAGAGGACAGTCCTTTATTTCACTGCTCTGTCCTTTAGATTTATTTTTTTCTAAAATGGCCATTTTGTCCTTTATTTTGTGATAATATAGGTTATTATGGGTTTTTACCTATAAATAATAAAAAAAATTTTAGATTTAGAAAAGAAACAAAACATTGATATCAACATATTTAAAAATGTAATTCATAAATTTTACCAAACCTGCATTGATTATTTAAATAACTGGGACAGCTGTTTCGTGAAAATGGAAGCATTTGAATGGGTCCTACTACGAGAAATCCCTCTGTGGGCTCTTTCGTGGAAACGGAAGCATTTTAATGGGTCCTACTACGAGAAATTCCTCTGTGGGCTCTTTCGTGGAAACGGAAGCATTTGAATGGGTCCTACTACGAGAAATCCCTCTGTGGGCTCTTTCGTGGAAATGGAAGCATTTGAATGGGTCCTACTACGAGAAATCCCTCTGTGGGCTCTTTCGTGGAAATGGAAGCATTTGAATGGGTCCTACTACGAGAAATCCCTCTGTGGGCTCTTTCGCGGAAACGGAAGCATTTGAATGGGTCCTACTACGAGAAATCCCTCTGTGGGCTCTTTCGTGGAAACGGAAGCATTTGAATGGGTCCTACTACGAGAAATCCCTCTGTGGGTTCTTTCGTGGAAATGGAAGCATTTGAATGGGTCCTACTACGAGAAATCCCTCTGTGGGCTCTTTCGTGGAAATGGAAGCATTTGAATGGGTCCTACTACGAGAAATCCCTCTGTGGGCTCTTTCGTGGAAATGGAAGCATTTGAATGGGTCCTACTACGAGAAATCCCTCTGTGGGCTCTTTCGTGGAAACGGAAGCATTTGAATGTGTCCTACTACGAGAAATCCCTCTGTGGGTTCTTTCGTGGAAATGGAAGCATTTGAATGGGTCCTACTACGAGAAATCCCTCTGTGGGTTCTTTCGTGGAAATGGAAGCATTTGAATGGGTCCTACTACGAGAAATCCCTCTGTGGGCTCTTTCGTGGAAATGGAAGCATTTGAATGGGTCCTACTACGAGAAATCCCTCTGTGGGCTCTTTCGCGGAAACGGAAGCATTTGAATGGGTCCTACTACGAGAAATCCCTCTGTGGGCTCTTTCGTGGAAACGGAAGCATTTGAATGGGTCCTACTACGAGAAATCCCTCTGTGGGTTCTTTCGTGGAAATGGAAGCATTTGAATGGGTCCTACTACGAGAAATCCCTCTGTGGGCTCTTTCGTGGAAATGGAAGCATTTGAATGGGTCCTACTACGAGAAATCCCTCTGTGGGCTCTTTCGTGGAAATGGAAGCATTTGAATGGGTCCTACTACGAGAAATCCCTCTGTGGGCTCTTTCGTGGAAACGGAAGCATTTGAATGTGTCCTACTACGAGAAATCCCTCTGTGGGTTCTTTCGTGGAAATGGAAGCATTTGAATGGGTCCTACTACGAGAAATCCCTCTGTGGGTTCTTTCGTGGAAATGGAAGCATTTGAATGGGTCCTACTACGAGAAATCCCTCTGTGGGCTCTTTCGTGGAAATGGAAGCATTTGAATGGGTCCTACTACGAGAAATCCCTCTGTGGGCTCTTTCGTGGAAATGGAAGCATTTGAATGGGTCCTACTACGAGAAATCCCTCTGTGGGCTCTTTCGTGGAAACGGAAGCATTTGAATGTGTCCTACTACGAGAAATCCCTCTGTGGGTTCTTTCGTGGAAATGGAAGCATTTGAATGGGTCCTACTACGAGAAATCCCTCTGTGGGCTCTTTCGTGGAAATGGAAGCATTTGAATGGGTCCTACTACGAGAAATCCCTCTGTGGGCTCTTTCGTGGAAATGGAAGCATTTGAATGGGTCCTACTACGAGAAATCCCTCTGTGGGCTCTTTCGTGGAAACGGAAGCATTTGAATGTGTCCTACTACGAGAAATCCCTCTGTGGGTTCTTTCGTGGAAATGGAAGCATTTGAATGGGTCCTACTACGAGAAATCCCTCTGTGGGCTCTTTCGTGGAAATGGAAGCATTTGAATGGGTCCTACTACGAGAAATCCCTCTGTGGGCGAAGATCGAGGAAAGCGTTTTGTTCATTTTCAGTCACTGGAACTTAAACATTAATGACGGCGAACTAGTTGATGAAGTTTCGTGTATTAGAAGTTAGTCACCAGTGAAAAGATCGAAGAATGGGGACAAAATGACGAGCCCTGCCGACCTAGATGGGTTGAAATTTTTAAATATTTCACAGATAAACATGTATCTTTTAAAATCATTTTAAAAATCGTTGAATTTTGCTTGTCTCCCTGGATCTAATGCCCCACTGAACGAGTATTTTCATTAGTGAACAATATGTGGACCAGTAAAAAAATCCAATTAAAAATAGAAACATTGAAAGCATGCATTTATACCAAATGCAACTTTGACAAGAATTATACACAGTTCTATGAATTTTTGAAACACAAACCTGATTTATTAAAAAAAGTTCATTCTTGTGAAAAGTATCAAAATTAAATTTTTTAAGAAATAGTATGATTGTTTAAAATGCTATGTATATTATAATAAATGTTATAAAGCTTTTTATTTTTAGTGAAACAAATAAACGCAACCTGCTTATTTTATTATGAAACAATTTCTGATTTGTCCTTTATTTTCTCAAAAAAATATGGTCACCGTATTTATAGGTCTCAGCTTAAAGACTCTGGACGAGTGAAGTGTGGAAGGCCCTTGTGCAGACATGGAGGGCCTGATTATGGAGAGAGTCCAGCACCCTCACAATCGAATCCTGGGTGGAGTGGGGTCTCCACCCATGATTCGATTGTGTCCACCTGGGGTCCATAGTCCAGTTTCGACCGGACAAGTGAACGGTACAGCCGGAGCAAAGAACATCAGTCCACTCCCCACAAGAAGGAGGAGAGGACCTTGAGGATGTTCAGTGTCTGCGTGCACTTTGACCTGAGATGAGGTATGTCTATAAATAACAAGTCAATTTCCAGTTGAAGATGAGACTGAAAAACTTGGTCTCTGCCACTACTGGAATAATGGTATTCCCAAGATATAGCTCAAGGTCTAGATGAAGATTACACTTTCGGCAAAAGTACACGTAAGTGGTCTTCTATGGCGAGAACTGAAATCCATTACCATTATCAAAACCAGGATATTGTTGAGGGCAGTTTGCAGTTGTCGTTCAGTGACCCTCATGCTGGATGAAGACCAAAAGATGCTAAAATCATCAACATAGAGGACATTGCCTACAGTCGGAGGAAGTGTTTGGTAATGGAATATATCTTGGCAACGAAAAGCATAACACTCAGGTGGCAGCTTTGTGCCCCCCCCCCCCTCTTCTTGGGGAAAGGCTACGACAGTGTTGCTGACATGGATACGAAATGAACGAAGATAAAAAGTTAGAGATCGGCATGTGACCTCTCAATCCTACGAAGATTGCCAAATCTCTAAGACATGTCATACACTTTTTCGATGTCGAAGATTATTGACACCAGGTGCTCTCTCTACGTATAAAAGAATTCCTCATCGCCGATTCGAGTCTTACCAGGTGGTCTAAGATAGACCATTGCCTGCAAAAGCCACACTGGATATTGGAAAGAAGGTTGTGGTGTTCCAAATACCACACGAATCTGGCATTTACCATTCTTTCCAAAATCTTTCACACGCAGCTCGTCAACGCGATGGAACGATAAGAGGAAAAAATCTTTGGATCCTTTCCTGTCTTGGGGAAGGAACTTCCCCCAGGAGTCCGAAAAATGCTCTTCGAGGAAAACGCGATTTTTATTTTAAAGCTTTTTACGATACTTACCACTTTTTGAGGATTATTTTGCTAGATATAACATAATTATCTCCGCAAAACTCTTCGCCATACCTTTGGTCAGTAGTGGACACTGATGGTCCTTGGAAAAGTCGTCATTCGTCGGATGGGACATTAAACCGTGGACCCATGTGCAGAGAGTCATGGCATGTGCACGTTAAATATGCTAGGTGTCAGAACCGGCGTGTAGGGGCTTGATTGGAGAAGCCATACAGGCACTGCGGACAGAGAAAACCCCCGCACTTGAAGGATCACTTATGTCAAACTACCAATTAACTGTCCTTTGCAGCACATAGTACAATTGAAATTTAATGTTGCTAATAAAAATTAAATGGTGTTATCAAAACGAGAACTGTTGACGGCAACATAAAACATAAGAAGCAGTAGCATATCCTCCATGAATGCAAAACATGCTCTATTCAAGTCATTAAATACGATTGGTTTTTAAAAAATTGCGGCAAAATATCTTATTTCAAAATTAATAACAATCTTTTATTTACTGCTGATTAAATATTCATCACCTCCGAATTAATAGAGTTAATTTCCATTTGAAATTTACTTCTAGAAATATGTAATTTCCCATTTTAGTGCATTATAATCTTCAGTGAATTGCTATCTTGTTGTTAGTTCCCAAGTCGGATGGGACGTAAGCCCTGACCTCGTATGAAATAAAGTCAAAACTTCTGCATGTTAAAGAACAAGTTGGATGTCCTTGACGGGAAATTTTCACGTTTCTAACAGTTATGCAGTGGATTTCCTTCCCCAACCTTCTCTCAGACCTTGGGGGTCTAATGACTTGGCCATTTAGCACACTGTGTGCTTGCACCTAGTTTCCGGCGTTGGTGATTCACATGCGAGATTGTTTCTATCACTCGCAACAGAAACAGCTTTAAGTGTGTAGAAAAGAAGAAGAAACAGCATAATTCCGAAATACGAAATAACCATTTTTTTTTATGAACCTTGAATATCGAAGCAAATGAAACACCTTCAAAGCAATGCAGTTCTAAGAAATTTGAAAACATAATCCCCTTCTCAAGGAAATATGTGAAGGCATTTTTATGACCTTAACTTCTTCAGTGTCGGCCATTTAGAATACTAACACAACTGCTGAAGTTTCCCAAGTTATCTTTGTTTATATATAACGACAACGACAAAACTTATGTAGTGCTTAAAAATACGTATATCACATAAATCATCTGATGACTATGAAGACAAAAGGTGTATGGGGTCAGTTCCACCAGCATTACAGAGTTTGATAGCGGTAGTTAAAGAAATTCAGCGGTTCTTGAACATGGAGCACTTTCAGCTATAGGATTTCTAAAGTCAATTACGGTGACCTTACTTCGAAGCATTTTCGAGTGAAGAATTTCGTTCCTGGATCTAACATCGAGCTTTTTTTTGGTAAGTCCGTTTTTTCTAGTTCTTATAAGATTATTTTGTTCCGTTTGCTTAAAATGGAAGTTTAAACTTTAGACTGCCAGATCGATTCGATCAACGCTAAGAACTTTTGTTAACTTGTCTAAATCGATTGGTTTGATCTTATGTACTTCATATATAATATCTTTTAAAGTGAAGAGAATTAACGAATGGATAAACCAGAGTTGAAGTTAACCACGGAGGACTTTCAAAAATATCCTTGACACGGGTCCGTAGACTTGCCTCGTTGCTCCGAAGTTAACGAGCTACAACTTCTTTGAAAGCTTGTCTAAACTTATCATTACATGTTAAAAGCAAAGGTGGTATCATTATTTCTCTCTTCGAAGGCTGCAAGTAACTTTGAGAAGCGAAACCTGCGCGTTGTTGCTATGGAGCCTACTAAAGAATTATGATTTCACATTTTTCACAAAGATGCAGCTTGAGGACGACGCGAAAAAAATTCATGCCGATTTATCACGAGTATATGTGGATCATGCCTGTTTCCATGGCACTGCTACGCGATGGATGTGCAAATTCAGAGGACGGCAGAACTTCGAAGACCTTTCATCGTGCAGGAAGACCGAAGGAGGCTGTGAAAGAGAGAACCATCGCTGCTGTTCGTGAACTCGTTAAGGAAAGCCCACACATTACCATTCAGGTAATAAGTTTAGATGCCAGTGTAGAAACAAATATTTATCGGCATTTTAAGTTCCGTGCCAAATGGGTACCTCACAAACTGACTGAACAGGAAAAATGAGTTAGAGTCAACTCGTGCAAGGGGATGCTGGTAATGTTTGAACCTAGTGGCCCCAAACAGTTAACAGACATCGTCACAGGTGATGAGACATGGTTTTATTACTATACAACTCCCATAAAGATCGATAGCTATGTTTGGGTTGTGAAAGGTGAACTGTGTCCCCAAATCATCCAATAAGACTTTCACTCAGGAAAGAGGATATTCACATGTTTTTTTTTTTAATTTACAAAGATTAGTAGCCATGGACACCTTACCTGAAAAAATTACTATAAATGGCTAATACTAAACCAACGTTGTTTTGCCCAAAATGGTTAAGGAGATGAAGGAGCAGCATCCAGCAACAGTCATGTCAAGGATTCTCCTTCTTCGTAGCAATGCCAGTGTTCACAAAACTCAGCAAGTTACAGCCTGTCTGGAGCAGGAAAAAAACAAACACATACCCCTTCATATTCATCCAATCTTGCATCATGCAATCTTTGTTTCCAAAAATTAAAATGGAACTTGCTGGGAAGCCTTTCTCAAGGATGCAAGACCTTTCAAAATGCAATTCATTCAGAATTGTAGAGTATTCCCCAACAGGAGTACCACCAAGCATTCCAGAATTGGAGTAGACATCTGCAACTTTGCATAGATACTGGAAGGAAGTACTCTGAAAGACAATAAAAGTTTTGTTGAGGCAAGTGCAATGGTTTTTATTTTGCAGATGCAAGTCAAGAACTTTTTGAATGCCCTCGCATAATGCAATTAAGGATGTCTAAAAACAAAAAGAAAATAAGGGCAACTTATTATTAATAATAAATGTAAATGTTTTTTTTTTTGGATTAAAAAATATAAGCTTTCGGGAAAAAATTGAATCAACATTCATTTTTGGTACACTCGATATGATATTATTCAAGATAAATTAATTTTTCGATGATTTTTTTTCCAGAAGATTTACTTGTTGCCCTGCGCCGACGTCCATCACATGGGTACCATGTTCTTGAAGAAAACTTGAACGAGTAAGTCAACAAATGAAGTTGACTAACGCTGAGATAAGGTACATAGTCCAAAATGAAATGTATACGAGTTTCAGTTCAGAGTATCAATCATTTAGTAACGTGTAGCATTAATTAAAAATGAAAAGTTTGTTCATTATGCAATGAAATTCTCATTTGAGAGTTTAAAAATTATTGTTCTTTTATTATTAACGGATATACTACAGATGAGTTCATGTCTAGGCTTAGACAACTTAAAGCTTCGTCATAATTTAAACTTTTTTTTTTAGAAATTGTGAAAAAGATAAGTAAAGAAATAAATAATTCCATTTGGCTGCAATTTCAACAATGAAATACGGTTTTTAAGTAACAACATATAAGCATCATGCAGCCATCCAACAGAAAGAGAATATTTAAGTGTTGTTTTAAAAGTTTAAAAGTAGTTTTTTTCCCCACCATGCAACTACGCTCATTAATGAATGACTCTGCTCGATGGGGCGGGGGTGGCTCAGTCGGTAGCGCGCCAGGCTCGTAATCTGTAGTTCCCCGGTTCGAGTCCCAGCTGGGTCAGCGTTGAGATTTATCTTCGCAAAATTCCCCGCCCTTCCCACGGTCAGTAGGGGACACCGATGGCTTGGAAAGGCCGCCGTCCGTCGGATGGGACGTTAAGCCGTGGCCCCGTGTGCGGGAGAGCCATACCCTGTGCACGTTAAAGAACACGCTGGATGGCCTTGACGGGAGGCTACCATCTGTCTCCCAACAGCTGTTCCAGTGGGTTCCCTCCCCCCAACCTTCTCTGAGCCTTCGGGGTCCATGTGACCTGCCCATTTAGCCCATGGTGTGCAAAAAAAGTGCCGCTCAGAGGTAAAACAACCCAACCCAACAACTCTGCTCGACTACGTAGAAAATATTTTTGTTTGCCCGTGAGAAATCTAGAACATTTCGAAAAGGGTAAAAAAAAAATGGGACATTAAATAATACATTTTTTTTCCAGCGTCTGTTCCTTCTGTTCTTGTTAAAAGAGGATTTTTCACTGTAGGGACTGGTGTCAAATTCCTGGTGTCAGAGTTGTGGTAAATTGGTTTTCAGTATCATTCCTATTTCAAATTTCCAGCAGGGATAGATAATTTACTATCGACAATTAAAATTTTGCCAATTTTCAGATTCAGCTCCCTCTGTATCGAAACTAAAACGATGGAACCTAATATTACATTAATACCTATCCGAACCAAAAGGAATTTTCATTCTCCTCTGAAAACAAAATTGAGTGGCTACAGACACGAAACAAAAAAGTTACTTTTCAGCATGACTTCAAAATGCCGAAAGTTTCTACAGAGAAAGCAACATTATTCCAGTGAACTTTTCCATAGCTAAAACGACAACAACATTTGTAATTCCAACTCAAGAAATGAAGGCGATATTTGAATTGAGAGTTTTACGTTTTATACTTTATCACATGACAAAGAGGCCCTGCGATGGAAAGTTGCACCAGGCACCCCAAATATACGCGCCGGCTCTACTGGATGGCCTTGATGGGGAGGCTGCCATCTGTTTCGTAACAGCTATCCTGTGGGTCCCCTTCGCCCAACCTTCTTTGAGCCCTTGTGACCTGTCTATTTAGCCCATTGTGCGTGCAAAAAAAAAATGACTCTCAGTGATAAAGCAACCCAACTTTCTAACAGGGGCGAAACTACAACCGGTGCAGGAAATACAATGCCTTTGTCAACGCAGCTGTCCCCATACATCCGGGGCTGTAATTCCCCCCCCCCCCCACACACACCTTGAGATCCGTGCCTGTACCGCATCAGTTGACTCCCTTTTCTCTAGAGTAGGCCCGTCCAACCCAAACTTAGCGAAGAACCACCACAGGAAAAAAATATATTCTTAAAAAGCTGCAGTAAAAATGTTCTACTTGAAAACCTGAATTTCTAATGAATAATGACGAATTGGAGACATAAAACTATATTTTTAAGGGATCAAGAAAATATCTTGATTAAAAAACAAAAAAAAAATATATTTTAATGAATGCTTGAATTGGAAAAATCGTTTAATTACGCAATTAAAAAATTTGTCAAAAAACTGGAAGAAATGAGCCAGATTCAGTATATTGATGACTTTTTTTTTATGAGCCGCAATTTTTTTCCAATGAAAATTGGTCGGGTCTGTTCTACACCAGCGTTTACCCAATGGGGAGGGAGGGGAAGAATACGGGAAGAGAAAATAATCAGGGTTCCGGAAGAAAAGTCCATTACGACACACACAAAAAAAAATCATTTAAATTTTACTTCAATTTCCATGTACACGAAGTGTGATTTGTGTTTCTAAATGTGTACAATTAAATAATATGTTGATCTCATATGCTTGTTTAGCATTTATTTATTATTATTACTTATCTGTGGTCTAGGTTTTTTACTTCATATATAAGGATTGTAGCCCCCTATAAGGCATGAAGGTTTGTGTAGTCTTTCTGCTGAGACTCATATTAGATCTCTCTACCAAACAGTTGCTTGCCGGGTAATTTAATTTACTTATATTTTTATATGGGTTGGGTTGTTTTACCTCTGAGCGGCACTTTTTTGCACACCATGGGCTAGATGGCCAGGCCATATGGGTTGGGTTGTTTTACCTCTGAGCGGCACTTTTTTGCACACCATGGGCTAGATGGCCAGGTCACATGGACCCCGAAGGCTTAGAGAAGGTTGGGGGAGGAGACCCACTGGAACAGCTGTTGGGAGACAGATGGTAGCCTCCCATCAAGGCCATCCAGCGTGTTCTTTAACGTGCATAGGGTATAGCTCTCCCGCACACGGGGCCACGGCTTAACGTCCCATCCGACGGACGGCGGCCTTTCCAAGCCCATCGGTGTCCCCTACTGACCGTGGGCAGGGCGGGGAATTTTGCGGAGATAAATCTCAACGCTGACCCAGCTGGGACTCGAACCTGGGAATTACAGATTACGAGCCTGGCGCGCTACCGACTGAGGGATATTATATATCCCTCAGCCGCCCCATATTTTTATATACGAATTTTGTTAAGAGTTCCTCAAAGGCATTTTCAGTGCCAAAGGGTTCCGTGGCCAAATAAAATTGGAAAACACTGCTCTACACCTATGATGCAAAAAGAGCAGAGAATTCGATCCGAGTTATTTTTCTGCTGACATCGAACCTTAATGATAACTGTAACGAACAGACAAACATCATCGATAGGATCACTTTTCGCCTCGCACAGCATTTTTCTCTTTATGCCACTTTTTACGAAGCAACAGCGAATCATAATTTTCCTACGCACATTAGTTAACAGAGTACTGCCAGTACTGCAGGCACTTCCTGCGGTTGCCATGACAACCGCACATTCATTCTGTCCAGTGACTGCATCCTTGGGAGTTGCATAAAGTCACGTGGCTGCGTCGGCTTATTTTCTGTAACAGACCTTGATTTGCGGTTAAGTTGCCTAAGATCTTTTCCTGAGCCAGGGATTCATTTCCTTTTGGAGCATGATGTGCTAGCGTTGCCATCGATCTAGTCGAAATAAATAATCAATGGTTGCCGTGTGCCTTGGCCTCGCAGTTAGGGCACTGCGCAGATATAATTTCTTTCATCTCTCTCAGAGCCGCAATGCAGTTTATCGATCCGCATCCGCATTTTGGGGAATAACTGGATCCGCATTGCTTCATAATCCAAGAAATAATTTAGTTCGCATGCTATGAAGTAAATAAAGAACAAGTAGTTTCTTTTAGGAGTTTTCAAGCCTTCGGCAAAGGGGAATTTTTTTTTTATCCTGAAAAATAATCACTTTTCAAAGAATTGAAGAAAAGTCACGTCTGCATTATGGTTCTGGCATTTAGTTGCGTCGTGTAACAAGCACCTCATATTAGTGTCCTTTGCATGCAATCATCAGTTTTTCTATAATAATAAATTTGGCATAAATAATTAGAGCTGGCCAGACGGCACAAACATTCTAAATAATCGTTCAGGGGGGCATTTTTAATTAAAATTTTGAAATGGAATTTTTTAAGTTAATAAAACATTTAAAATCGCTGGTAGAGTTTGAGCGATTAATTAATTACATTTGAAATAGTTTCATTAAAAGTAAAATTTCCATGAATCTGAAACTCTTTCACGGGCATATTTTAGGATAAGAGATTAAATGTGTCTGGATTGAGTTGTTTTACTTCTGAGTGTCATATTTTTTTCCCACAATGGGCTAAATGGACAGGTTACAAGGACTCCAAGGGTTCGCAGAAGATTGGGGGAAGAAAAATCATTGAGCAGTTGTTAGGAGACAGATGTCTCGTTCCAAGGTTCAGGTCTCCCTTGGGCCAGCATTAAGATTAATCTCCCCTAAATCCCCACCCCATTACCCCGTTTCCCCCAACCTTCAATGAGAAATGGGGTCCTTGTGACATGGCCAATTAACTTATTGTGTGTCCCTCAAAATGTGTACTTTTAACAATACCATTGTTTGCCCCTCAAATTTTAACTTTTAACAATACAACCGAACTACAATCGCTATATTGGGGGCGGGGGTGGCTCAGTCGGTAGCACGCCAGGCTCGTAATCTATAGTTCCCAGGTTCGAGTCCCAGCTGCGTCAGCGTTGAGATTTATCTCCGCAAAATTCCCCGCCCTGCCCACGGTCAGTAGGGGACACCGATGGGCTTGGAAAGGCCGCCGCCCGTCGGATGGGACGTTAAGCCGTGGTCCCGTGTGCGGGAGAGCCATACCCTGTGCACGTTAAAGAACACGCTGGATGGCCTTGACGGGAGGCTACCATCTGTCTCCCAACAGCTGTTCCGGTGGGTCCCCTCCCCCAACCTTCTCTGAGCCTTCAGGGTCCATGTGGCCTGGCCATTTAGCCCATGGTGTGCAAAAAAGTGCCGCTCAGAGGTAAAACAACCCAACCCAACAATCGCTGTAGAAAAAATCTCTGAGGGAGCAAGATTTTAGTAGAAGGACAATCCGAGCATGAGATGAGAACCTAAATAGCTTGCACTTCAGTCATATACAGCAACTCTGATCACGCAAAGCACTTGCTGATAATGTTTATGATATTTATTATTTTATTTATACACCTAACAACCATGGTGATGTTAGGGCCAGGCCCTTCGACACCAGGTTCAGTTAAAAACAATACAAAAAGTATAAAGAAAAACAAGAGAATATTTTAAATATTATACTTATCAAATATATGTTGTCATTATTCAATGAAGCGTCATAGTTATAAAATTTTAATACCTTTATGCTTAATAGTAAAATAAATAAATAATAGTTTAAATTTTTTTCCGATTTTCAGCTCTTATCCAAAGGAAAGTTTTTATTCTTTGTAGATCGATATATTTCTATTACTTGTTCCACTTGATTTGTTATAAACATGAAACCGCAACCGCCGGCCGAAATCACGGGAATCGTCTGTTTATTTACTCGAAATGCGCTGTACTAAGTCGTTTGGAATGTTTGTGTGACTCTAATGGAAGCTATTTATTTCACTGTCCACCTGCGGACGATTCCACTGACTCGTTTTAAAGAGCTTTTAAAGTAAATAATCCTGGCATCCATGAACTCCTACAGGCATTCTAGAGTATATATACACAGTCGTATCAGAATAATATGACCACTTACCACAGTTGTATGGTAGGTGGTCATATTATTCTGATACACTCTGTATATACATATATTACATCGCTGCAGGTGGTCTGCTGGGAAAATGAATGCATAAAACTGAATAAACTAATCTCGCCTCCTTTAGAGATAGATGGTAGCATCCTGTCAAGGCCATCTGGCGTATTCCTTAAAGTGCATAGAGTAGGTCTCTCCCGCAAACGGGGCCACAGATTAACGCCCAGTCCGACGGACGGCGACATAAGTGTCCCCTTTCTGGCTTAAGGGAGACAAATCGAGAGGGATTGGAACCTAGGAAGTATAGATTACGAGCTTGGTGCACTAACAATTCAGTCACCTCGCCCGAATAAAATATCAGGACTTGCATTTTCTGAATCTCCAATAGTTTTAATTTTCATCGTTAGAGGGTGCTAAGGTCGGGAATGACAAAACTTTTAACTCATATTGCAAACGATTTATTCATGATAGAAATTTGAAATTTGGTCGGTCAAGGGGTTTGCACTTGAAAGCATCGATTTGCTCTCTCAGCTCTAGGGAGTAGAAAAACGCAACTTTAGTTTCTTCTAAGAGATAAACGAAAAACTATCTTTTTTTTTATGTTGGATAGATACTAATGAAATATTACGAGAAAAATTATCTAAAAATATTATGAAAATTTTTTTTCGGAAAATGACTACTTTAATAAGATGAAATGTAAACCAAGACTGAAGGGTTGGGTTGTTTTACCTCTGAGCGGCACTTTTTTTTGCACACCATGGGCTAAATGGCCAGGTCACAAGGACCCCGAAGGCTCAGAGAAGGTTGGGGGAGGGGACCCACTGGAACAGCTGCTGGGAGACAGATGGTAGTCTCCCGTCAAGGCCATCCAGCGTGTTCTTTATCGTGCACAGGGTATGGCTCTACCGCACAGGGGGCCACGGCTTAACGTCCCATCCGACGGACGGCGGCCTTTCCAAGCCCATCGGTGTCCCCTACTGACCGTGGGCAGGGCGGGGAATTTTGCGGAGATAAATCTCAACGCTGACCCAGCTGGGACTCGAACCTGGGAACTACAGATTACGAGCCTGGAGCGCTACCGACTGAGCCACCCCCGCCCCGAAGACTGAAGGGGAAAAAAACTAAATATTTTTAGAATAAATACGTACACCAATAGAACCCCCCGAAATCTGCAAAATGTGAATTGTTTTAAGTTATAAGAAAACTGGACGATTTACCATTATTAAAAAAAAAATAGCAAGTTGCTCTTTGAATGATTCTCGACCTATCCTCCACAACGGAGAAATTTCTGCGGATATCACTGCTCAAACCACGATTACTAGAAGCACGTCTGACAGTCATGCAAAAATTTATATATATGTTTAAGTAATAAACCTGTTTCTCCTTTATTTATCCATGCTCTCTTTACCTGTAATAAACCGAACAAGTGGAGTTTGCTCCAGGTGTGTAATCAAAAAGAATTTTAGGGCTGGGGGCAACAGAGTTAAGGTTCATAGAAGGTGGGGATGAAATTAATGGGGATAAGAATTCAGTTGAAATGCAGTATTTTTATCTACTTCTAGTACGTGCGGCTTCAATATATTTAATATTTGAAGCCGAACGTACTAGAATAATGATCAAGTTAGAAATAAAATAATATGCATTAAAAAAAATAATTTCTTAAATCTTCATTTTTTTTACCTTCCTTCATATATATATATATTCTTTTTTTGGGGGGTTGTTGGGTTCTTTTACCTCTGAGCGGCACTTTTTTTGCACACCATGGGCTAAATGGCCAGGTCACAAGGATCCTGAAGGCTCAGAGAAAGTTGGGAGAGTGGACCCACTGGAACAGCTGTTGGGAGACAGATGGTAGCCTCCCGTCAAGGCATCCAGCGTGTTCTTTAACGTGCACAGGGTATGGCTCTCCCGCACACAGGGCAACGGCTTAACGTTCTATCTGACGGACGGCGGACTTTCCAAGCCCATCGGTGTCCCATACTGACTGTGAACAAGGAATTTTGGGGAGATAAATCTCAACGCTGACCCAACTGGGACTCGAACCTGAGAACTACCGATTACGAGCCTGGCGCGCTACCGACTGAGCCACCCCCGCCCCAGTATCGTTTGTCTAAAGTATTTTTTTTTCTCTCTCGCATCTGTTATTTTTTGGTGAGACAATAGTTCAATCCCGAAATAATTCCATTTCGTCTTGTTTCTTCTTCCGTTACACAATACATTCCAATAACTTCGCTTCCCGAATCTCCATGTTGCATGTTGTTGGGTTGCTTTAGCCCGCAGCTCCCATGTTGCAGGTCCAGGAGCAATGGCACGAAAAAAGGGCAACGACCTCGCCTTGCGCAGAACAAGAACAAAATAAATACACGCAGGTCGACGTCATGTAGCAACAAGACTGGACAGCATGCGCCAAATAAACTACTGGAGGTAGCTACAAGTAACTAGACTCTGAATATATGCCTAATACGTTTCTAGGTTGGGTTGGTTTACTATTGAGCGGCACGTTTTTGCACACAATGGGCTAAATGGCCAGATCATAAGGACCCCGAGGGCTCAGAGAAATTTGGTGGAAGGCGACTCACTGGATAACTATGAGGGTGGTAGCCTCTCGTCAAGACCATTCAGCATGTTCTTTAAAATGCTCAGGGTATGGCTCTCTTAGCGGAGGGGGAGGGGGGTAGCTCAGTCAGTTGCGCACCATGCCCGTAATCTGCAGTTCCCTGGTTAGAGTCCCAGCTGGGCCAGCATTGAGATTTCTCTCCGCAAAACTCCCCACAAGCTCAACGACGTTTAATTTCTGATCGAGGATAGGGTCGGGTTGGCGAAGATATATTTCAACACAAGCCCAGTTTGGATTCGAACCTTTTAACTACAGATTACGATCAGAGCACGCTACCGACTGAGCCACCCCCTTTTATTAAAAAAAAGAGATGATTAGATGATTACCCTACCTAACGCAGTTGTCATTTGTGGATAGTGATCTTTTGTTCATATACAAAAAACCGAGAAAAATGCTGCTGATGAGTGTTTCATGCATCTCAGAGTCATCATCTAAAATGCTTCAATACTTGAAGCCATTGGCCAAAGGGCAAAGACCTCCTATTGTTCCTTCCTCGCTCCACTGAACCATGCAACACGCGTGAGAACACTTCATTACAAGCTTTAAGTCAGACACATCCGACATATTACTTTTCTTACCAGCCGTCAATTCACGAGCAAGTCATTTTTGGACTCAATATTGTCGTACCGAGTCATTCCAATGGCAGAACGATTAGTGGACTTCGCTGTGGAACAAAGGGACCAGCTTCTAAACCCTGATAAGGCATCCATCTCTAACTTGTCTTTCTGTTCGCTCCACGTACACACACACAGACTTCCTGTTTATCCCGTCAGGATTTCCACAACAAGCGGCTGTCCGAGGATAATTTTTTTTTGTTATAGAATTTAAGACGTGGGTTTAATATTTTGGGAAGAAATTGGAATAACTGTGAAGTCCACATGCTGATTCTGTTACCGAACAATGCAATTAAGACCTTAAAAGTCGTTAACATAAATTTCACACTCTTTTACGGTTTGTAAAGCCGTCCTGTGGCAGAGTGGTTAGCACGCTTGGCTACTGATCTAAGGGACCTGGGTTCGAGCCCCGGATTTAGGCATGGATGTGTGTGTCGTTTTTCTGCTGAGGTCCTGCCATCCTCTCAGATCTTCCACTTTGGCATATAAACTGACAGGCTCCTGTCAGACCTCTGTGGCAAGCAGCTGCTTGAGGGGGTATTTATTTATTTTTTTAACAGTTTGTAATAATTTAGAGGCTATACCAGAGAATAACCGATTTCCGATCCTGTTGATCAAGTGGGCATGGGATGTGGGTTAGACCCCCCTCCTTGAAGAATTTTGATAACTGGAACGAAGCGAAAAATATAAATATCCCCGTTTTGCTAGAGTGGTTAGATGTTAGAACGGATTGCGGAAATGCATTATTTGGCGATAATCATTTAGGATGTTTTTTCATGGTACCGGCGTTCTGGTCCGTTCGGTTCAATCCAGATACTTACTTCTTTCTCCTGTAATTTTATTTGTATATACTATCCATATCCTGATTTGTATATACTATCCATATCCTGATTTGTATATACTATCCATATCCTGATTTGTATATACTATTCATATCCTGATTTGTATATACTATCCATATCCTGATTTGTATATACTATCCATATCCTGATTTGTATATACTATCCATATCCTGATTTGTATATACTATTCATATTCTGATTTGTATATACTATCCATATCCTGATTTGTATATACTATCCATATCCTGATTTGTATATACTATCCATATCCTGATTTGTATATACTATCCATATCCTGATTTGTATATACTATCCATATCCTGATTTGTATATACTATTCATATCCTGATTTGTATATACTATCCATATCCTGATTTGTATATACTATCCATATCCTGATTTGTATATACTATCCATATCCTGATTTGTATATACTATCCATATCCTGATTTGTATATACTATCCATATCCTGATTTGTATATACTATCCATATCCTGATTTGTATATACTATTCATATCCTGATTTGTATATACTATCCATATCCTGATTTGTATATACTATCCATATCCGCATGAGACTTCAGTAGGGTTTCCGAGCTACTAAAATATTCCATTGGGAAGCAAAGGTTAAAATGATATTCTATTTGGAATAAAATTTAATAATTGTTAGTTATTTTTGAAATCCATTTTTAGTGTCGTGGTGTCGGACATTTTTAGCCCCATAGTATTCTACGGCGCTACTCATCGAAAAAACCCCGAGTAAAGGGATGCATATAAAACCCCCCTCAACTCGTCTGAATACGTGTAGTGTCGACCCCCACGTATTGCTTTCCCCTGTGATGCAGAGTGACGTCATCAGGATGGGTGACAAAAATGCCAGCAAGATGGATTTGGTGGTCGAGTGCGGGACATGTATTGCTTTCCCCTCTTCTTTCCCCCTGTGTGCAAAGATAAAAGAATCAACGGATGCGCATGGAAGCGTCACATCGACTACGAAATAAACTCGTGTTCGTGGATCGGATTCAGTACAATGGCAATAACCGAAAAAAATGGCTTCGTCGTTGAATGGTTATAGTTTGCATTTAGAAGGAGAAATGTTCAACGCTGATTATCGCGTGGTGATTCCAACGCTGCAGACGGACGTGTACCTTAAACAATTAGAAAGGTTTGAAGATCGATACGAATCCGGAGCATGGCCTAGCGCATTGTAGGAATTGCGAGAAATTGTCGAGAAGCAAATAGGGCACAAATGCGACTTTGTCTTGCTGAATTATCTATCTACAGGTGCAAAAGGAATGCGTCTTAGGAAAGTAAAGGGTATGACACACATTTATGTTTATTGAGTCTCGGAGCCGTTAGAAAGATGATTTTTAAAATGGGTGAAAAGTGCCATGGCAATAAAGAAATTCTACTGGAGAATGGCAGTTTAACTCTCCTCAACCATCCCACCAATCAGTTCTGACGTCACAGCACACCGACAGATAAAATCTGTAAAATCACTCACGTGACTCTTACTTTCGGAAAACTAACGACCCTTTATCGCTGTGTGAGCGACCACGCCCACTTATCAAATGAATGGAATTGAATTGATTAACAGAAAATTATTGATGGACATATTGAATGGCGTAGTTCTAGCGATTTCTACTGCCATGCCCACTAAAAATGCGTGCGTGATAATAGGAGACTTCATAGAGCAACAATAGGCATGCTCTACGTTTTATGGTCAAGATGCAGTGGATTTCACCCTACAGCTATGGTTCGTTGAGTCTCAGCCGTGCTTGCCATTTGCAAACTCTCAGCTAAGATGCAGCATATTTCCGATCATGCTTTGGGTTTGGGTGGACTCTACGTTTAGGTATGTCTTTTCCGCGATAAGGTAATGGTGCATCTCCGATGAGCACACTTGCATGGAGGAAAGCTTTAACCTACCAGAGAAGGAATCACGCTGGGTTGGGTTGTTTTACCTCTGAGCTGCACTTTTTTGCACACCATGGGCTAAATGGCCATGTCACGTGGACCCCGAAGGCTCAGAGAAGGTTGGGGGAGGGGACCCACTGGAACAGCTGTTGGGAGACAGATGGTAGCCTCCCGTCAAGGCCATCCAGCGTGTTCTTTAACGTGCACAGGGTATGGCTCTCCCGCACACGGGGCCACGGCTTAACGTCCCTTCCGACGGACGGCGGACTTTCCAAGCCCATCGGTGTCCCCTACTGACCGTGGGCAGGGAATTTTGGGGAGATAAATCTTAACGCTGACCCAACTAGGAGTCGAACCTGGGAACTACCGATTACGAGCCTGGCGCGCTACCGACTGAGCCACCCCCACCCCGATCACGCTGGCGATAGATGATTAGAGAGAATTGTGTAATGTGCCGCAAAAGTCTCTGCGTTTTTACAACTCTGACTTGATCGTGAAACGGATAACCTCTTCGATAGAAGTGGAAATACGGAAGCGCCATCGTCTTACCTTCAAACGTTTGACCCTCATTTTAGAACAATGGGGTGAACTGTATGGAGAAGTAACTAAAGAGATAGAATGTGGGAGTGCTTCTAACAAAGATGTGGTGTTCCGAAATGCGATACGTAAATAAGTGATTATGGCTATTTTGTGCAGCTGGGTGTGTCTTACCTTACTGCGGACGATGTATACAACAGATTATTGAAACTTACACAATCGTTAATCTCCAAACAGATGACGTTGTTGCATCGCGTAGGCTGCAAAAGTGACTTCCGTACGATAATCAGAAATATTATAAAAATAAAAAATAAATACCCCCTCAAGCAGCTGCTTGCCACAGAGGTCTGACAGGAGCCCGTCAGTTTATATGCTATAGTAGAAGGTCTGTGAGGTTGGCAGGACCTCAGCAGAAAAACAACACGAACATCCATGCCTTACCCGGGGCTCGAACCCAGGTCCCTTAGATCAGTAGCCAAGCGCGCTAACCACTCGGCCATGGGACGGCTCCAAAAATATTATGCAACTTCTTATTTCGAAAAGACTACTGAACTATTTGATAGGGATGCCTTAGCCTTGAAATTCGTAGACTTTATGTGGACTAAAAGTATGATCAATTGCACGGACATTGTGTTAGCTGAACTTGTGGAACAGCTTTGTACCGAATAGAAATAAATACATGATATGAATCCTGTATTAATGTTCTGTCATTAAATATGTTTTCTGTATTTATCTCTCGTTGTTATTTAAATGTCTGTTTTACTGTTACCCAGTGTGAGTAGAAAAGACGGATATCAGACGAAAGGTGTGGGAGCAACGACAGGAAGAGCGAGTATATTTCTGGTGACGACTATCATAGCGATTTTCTTACACGAAGGAAATATTATTCCTCACAATTGTTCATCCTACAAGGATGAACTATCTGACGGATATAGATTACGAATATGTGGTACAGTCGCTCAAAAAAGTATCCGAACACTATGGTTGACTACAGAATTCAGAAAAAATATATGGCAACGATTTTTTTAGAAATTAGTGATCTGGCAACCTTCGTGTCACGTAACATGGTTGCCAGATCACTAATTTCTAAAAAAAAATCGTTGCCAGATATTTTTCTGAATTCTGTAGTCAACCATAGTGTTCGGATACTTTTTTGAGCTACTGTAGGTGGTATTATTTTGATACTAGATCGTGTGGGCTCACTCACGGAAATATTGAGCGTGTGCAGTTACCGCTCACAGCAAACTGGAGCGTGTGCAGTAACTGCACACGCTCCAGTTTGCTGTGAACGGTAACTGGAGCGTGTATAGTTGCTGTACACGCTCCAGGTATTTTTCCTGAATTCTGTAATCACGTGACACAAAGGTTGCCAGATCATTAATTTCTAAAAAAATCGTTGCCAGATATTTTTTGCGAATTCGGTAATCAACCGTAGTGTTCGGATACTTTTTTGAGCGACTGTACCGACATCGACATTCGTTTATTTCTTTGGGAAAATCCAACGTTCTACGGCGCATACCGCAAAACAAAACAGTGGCATAAACTGATATCTTTTAGTGAATGGATAAAGAATGGAACGAACGTATTACAATCCTGAAGATCCAGGGAGCTATGGGAGTGTGGTGCGCTCAGCACAGAGAGTCGGGTTACATTATAAACAGGTGAAACAATGGTTGGAAAGTACACACTGCATAAACCCGTTCGAACTAAATTTAACAGAAATCGGACCTACGTAACGGGGTTGGATCAGCAATGGCAAGCCGATTTAATGGTACTGAAAGATTTAACCAAAGGAAATAAAGGGTTTCGTTATATACTAACCGTGATAGATGTCTTTCTTCAATATGCATGGGCGGTCCCTTTAAAAACAAAGACGGGGACAGATCTAGCCAAGACCTTTACTAAAATATTTAAAAAAAGTCGAGTTCCGTTAAAACTACAGACAGATCAGGGTACAAAATTCACTAATGCCATCTTACAAAAACTGTTAAAGAAGAAAAATATGCACTTCTTTGTCTCGCACAGATACAAGAAAGCCGTCCTGGCTGAAAGACTGAACCGCACGTTGAGAAAAAAACTATGGAGATATTTCACGTGACATTATAGCTCTAAACATTACTTGAAAGTATTGTCAAAAAACGTGAAAAGCTACGATGCATCGAAACAAATATCTGACGGTATGGCACCTGATAATGTTAACATCCAGAATGAAGAAGGGGTGTGGCGAAGAAGTAATGTTAACATGCAGAAAGAAGAAGAGGTTTGTATATTAAAAAGGTCCATTAAAGGGAAAACCTCTATTCAAAGTTGGAGAGAGCGAGACTGAGCTGTACGAAACACGTCTTTCAGAAAGGTGCGACTGACAATTGGATTAACGAATTGTTCGAAGTGGAACAAGTCTTACCTAGAGATCCACCTGTGTACGGAATGAAGAACGACGGGAATCTGATTCAGGGCGTGTTCTACGAAAAAGAATTACAGAGAGTCGAACACGAAGGAATCTATGCCGTAGAGAAGGTGCTGAAGTAGGAAAAGAACAGATTACTCCTCAAGTAGAGAGATTACGCAACGCCTACTAGCATTCCTAAAAAATGGCTGATCACTTCTACCTAACACTACCGTCTACGGCAAACACAGACATTTATCAAAAAAAAAAACTCTCAGACAGACTTTACCGCTCAACTGGATAGAAGCCTATATTTAGAGCCTGGCAGGTGGGGCTAGCCGAAATTCACATTCGGAATTCTTGGCTCTTAGAACGATACTTTCAGTGTGAAATACTCCAACAGTGAACATCTCTAAACCTCAACGGACCTTTTAAACAGGAACACGTGGCAGATTATCTAAACAATTGTTTTTCACAACTTTAAAACTCATCACATTGTTTTTTCTAAATCTAGGGTAAACACACACCGTTCTTCAAGAATTCATAGTGTTACGAGTATATGTCTTTCATATTTTTATCATATTCAACGAAGAAAAAAAAATTATTTCAAAACTTTTTTAATCCTCATCAGATTTTTTCTAAATCCAGTATAAACATATACCGTTCTTCATAGTACTACGAACATAACGCATATTAATTATTGTCTTTCATATTTATCTCATCCTTGCCTATTCACTCCACAAACACGGTTTATTTCGTAGTCGATGTGACGCCTCCTATTTTTTTTTATCTTTGCAGAAAGAAGGGGGGGATAAGAGTGTAGGGAGGAAAGCAATAATTTATCCGCACTCGACCACCAAACCCATCTTGCTGGCATTTTCTGTAACCTATCCTGATGACGTCACTCTGCGCCACTTTCGGGTACGTATGGGGTACCCTATATGGGGGTGGGGTCGACCCCGCATGTGTTCAGACGAGTTTTTTTTTTTAAATATCCACCTTTACACGGGGGGTTTCGATGAAGAGTTCAGTGTTTCATTCCACCCATAAAATTTATAGTGCCCTTTCGAGGGGGCACTATATTCACTGCATAACTACTACTCTTGGGTGGGGGGGGGGAAGGGATGTCCAGACGTTCTTGTAAGAACCCATCTCATGTATTTTATAATTTTTTATTGGAAATGGTATATTATGTTTCAATTTGCATCGTGATTTTCAGGAACATACTTCCGACACAAAATTCGGTCTTGGTATACAAAATAACAGCAGAACTTTGCTTAGATGCAGTTGCTGTCAACATAAAGCAAAGCCTCTTCTATCCATAAGTGTCGACTGAATTCAGAAGCATTCTTCCTTCGACTTTCAGTCGAAGAATTTTGTGTCAGAATCAACACAAACTGCTTTGAGTACCACTTACAGCAAATAATATCAAACTATCCAGATTGCATGTACCCAGTCTTAGATCTTATATGTATCCTCCACGGCAATTACCATGTATATTGATCGTGAAAGAGCAACCAGATTTTAAATAAACCACTTTATTAAAAATATTAATTTTTACATCAACTTTTTTTTCCAACAAATCTTTAACGTTCTTTGTTTTAATGGGCGATAAACAGATTGAGAACCGCTCAGACCAGTCCGTTACAGGAAAATTCAGAACCCAGTTAGTTCTAAGTTAGAAAACTTTTTTTTTAATAGATACCAGAAACTAAGTATAATACAAGTCAAATCTCTGATTTTCGTTTCTGATATTTTAAGTAATGTACAAATCCTTCAGAACAAATATCAGTTCCACTGTTGGCCAATTCGCTTCGCCTTTTTATTGAGGTCCATTATTTTTTCACACAGATATTTATTCACCTTACCCAGTCGTCTTTCCAATTCTTCAGGCGGAGTACGTATGCTTTGGAGCCTCTGCTTCAGACAATCTGAAAAGAAATGATCAATAATTAAAAAAAATATATATTAGTTAACTTCCCACTAAAATTACATTTTTCATTTCTTTTTGGAGAAACAAAACTCAAACGACACAAAACAGTTTTCCCGTGGATGTTTCAAATAAGAGGAGAGCGTACCAAAATTTATTGGTAAATAGAATATGTGCGGTGAGATTTTAAGCGATTCATAAAAAAGGAGCTTTTCTCTTCCTGTCCACAAAGAATGATGATCTAACAGAAAGGGTGAGTACTCGTATTTAAAAAAAAAAATGGAAATCAAAATTAAAGCTATTGGGTTGGAGGCAGGAATTCTGTCCCCCAAATCAAAGTTATTTTTATGCCGCACTTTACCACTTAAAAAATGGAAAACCTATCCTTAAAATATCCTCCCCGATTTTAATCCATGGAGCAGACACTGGGTAGAGGGCGGCTCAAATAATCCGGAGATGTTTGATATATTCTATAATATATATATATAAAAATAAAATAAATACCCCCTCAAGCAGCTGCTTGCCACAGAGTTCTGACAGGAGCCTGTCAGTTCATATGCCATAGTAGAAGGTCTGAGAGGATGGCAGGCCCTCAGCAGAAAAACGGCACAAACAGCCATGCCTTGACCCGGGGCTCGAACCCAGGTCCCTTAAATCAGTAGCCAAGCGCGCTAACTACTCGGCCATGGGACGGCTAATATATATATACGTATAATATATTTGATATAACAAATTGATAGTAAATAAAAAGAAAAATAACTCTGCTCTTCGTACGTTATCGATAATTCCGAACAGAACGCCCGTTGTTTAACGCATGCTAGCAAAATGACCGAATTAAAAACTTAATATTCTTAATTTTTTTATATTGAGTATTATAGTTGCAGTTTGAAATCAATACCGAATGGGAAATAATTTGCCGATAACAGAACATGGAATTTCTCAGCAGTTCTTTGATCGATTCGATTTGGACGTTACATGCTTTTGCATTTAATGTAATTATAATTGTAATTACGGACATTCTGTTACGAAACTGGCTAGAATCATCTATTAACCAAATGCATATGAAATATACAATATATATATATAGATATTAATGTACATTTTTTAATATTCATAAACGAATGGTAAAACACTGAATTAATTTCAAAATTACAACAATGTTAAAAAATGGTAAAGTTTTCCCCTTAAATCACATTTATTGATAATCATTGTTTCGATCGATGTGGTTTATCTCTTTCAGATAAAGTTTAAAATCTGCTAGAAGGTGTAAAATATATGAACTGGAAATATTCGAAACCTATTCCATATACCCCTGAAGAAAATATCTTGAGCAGATATAGTACCATTTCAGTGTTATTCTGATCCGGGATACGTAAAATCCATTCGTCTCGTCCAATGTAAATTTCAGGGTGAAAATAGAGAGACATTTGCTTACAAGTCTTCAAAGCATTTGTGGATCAGTGGTGATGGCGAGGAGAAGGATGGATGTTACCTGGAGTGGAATCATTTTAAAAACCCAGTTTTTCCATTGATATATAAAAACATTGACGGATTGGGGGTGGGGGAGCAACTTAACAAGTCCCATCGTTTCCTGATTCACACTGTTAGAAGGATAGAAAAGTTCAATGCTTTTAAATACATTTAATGACTCCATGATGTACATAGGTGCTACATCTATCCATTTTTTTCTATGCCACAGGAAAAATATTTGTAATATTTATAGTTTATATATTTTTACACTCTCTAGCACATGTCCAACTTTGTTTGAACGATCATAGTTCCTGATTATTATTTATCTTCGCCGCACATCTAGAAGTAGAGTTCAACGGTTTCAAGTATGTTTAATGACTTCATGGCTCTATGATGCTTCTTAATCAAATTATTTTTCAGATTTGTGACTATACATAAGTGGGAATAATGAGACATAAATGGAGTCCTTGCAGGTGGAGGTATGTGCGCGTGTCTGAATTTATTATAAGCTTATTCAGAATCTGAATCCGAATGTTGACTTACATTTTGTGCTATCTACAGTCAACATTTCGAAAAATTGAATATGAAAACTTTGAGATATTTTTAATCGTGTTAAAACTTATTTTTAAACGAGTTAAAAACGTAATGTCCTTTGGTTTCGTTTTAAGTGGTTGAATGGCGTACTAACAATTAAGATTGTAGTTGTCAAAACACGAAAGAAAAAAAAAACATGTTGAAACCACAACAAAAAATTCACAGATAAGAGATACGGTCAGAACTAATACTTTTTTTTTTCTAAAAAAAAAAGTTTGCTAAACAGGGGTAAAAAAACGAATGGTCGCTTGAATTTAGCATATCGCTTCTAGTGTAAAATGTGACATTTACCGCTACACCAGTTTTGTTAACCGGTACATGTACCGTCCGAAAAAAAAAAGCCCCGTATAGAACAACGATAAACAATAGAACAAAGCAATTGCCACCAATAACAGAAAGCAACGACAGGTGTAAAAAACACGGGTAAAAAGCATGAAACTATAAGCAAATGCAAGAAAATTCTATGCGTTCAAAAACAATCTGAATAATACTAGCTCTTAACAGAGGTATATAGTAGGATTAGCAGCCCTACTACTATATACATTTTAACAAACATTTCATTAAATTTTTTTTCTTTAAATTTATTAAAAAGTATCGTTCTGGAATTCCACGCTAGTTTTCTTCAAATTTCAGATTTTTTTTTTACAGAATCTTCCATATAGATAAATTTTACCCAACCCGTTGCAGCAAATAGGTGCTGCAACGATAGGGAGTCAGCAATCCATTGCAGAGGCAAAAGACGTCGCCATTTTGCCCTTCTTCCCGTCCTTGGCTCCCTGGTAACCTCACGGTCACTGGCGTACACGCCGATCGATAATCTCATTGGCTCTCGCCATCTCCAGCTATCCCGGGAAAAACGCGCTGCTGCGCTTGAAACCGGAATCGCGCAGATGCACCCAAGCATGTCGCCTCGCCAACCAGCGCGCTAGGGGAGAGAGCTGAACAACAGCCTCTGTGCAACAGGATGACTTTAAGCTGACTGGTTGGGAAGGGGGGGAGGAAGCGGGCTGCTAATCCTGAACCATTTTCTTGCTGGAAGAAGGGGCGAAGACGAACATGGCGGAAAAGTTGTGCTGTTAGCTAAAATGAGCTTCACAAAACGAAATGATAGTTTTACGAGCTTTTTTTCACCTTTACGTTATAATGCTGAAAACAAAAATATTTTTTAGGTTATAAATATATTTTTATTATCATGTATATACGTATAGGAAAGTACAGAGTATGGCTCTTAAGTAGAATGTAGGAAAAAATTAGTAGGGAAGAAAGTAGAAAGTACACAAAGCTCTTAGGTAGAAAGTAGGAAGAAAATAGTAGGAAGAAAGTAGGAAAGTACTTTTCTACTTTCTTGTTTTCTACTTTCTTACTTTTCTTTGTCTTCCCTTAAAAAAAATACTTTCCTGCACGGAGGACGGATAATAACCTAGAACCTTATTCGATTTTTCATATAACATACAAATATATACACAGCTATGCGTTCTGGAACTCGAACCCAGACCACGAGAGTCGTAATGTCACCGCGAAGACAATGCGATAACACTGGACCACCGAGGCCGGCACATAATAAGTTACCCTTTTCGAAATCTTTATTTAACATGGCAGCGGCATACGCCAATACGATATTTATGTTCAAAGATTTCCATGTGAAAAGAGCTGAATTAAAAAACTGAATTTTAAAATTGTGATTCATTTTGGGTTACTTTGATAAAACATGTTTTATCGATTTTTTTTAGATTTGATAAGCTGTAAGAGTTTTTAAAACTCAACTAATCACATAATGTTATATATTACGAAAATAATAAACAGCTTTGAGTATTAAGTACATTCCATGAAAAAAAAAACGGAGTTTGGTTGTTTTACCTCTGAGCGGCACTCTTTTGCGGACGGCGGCCTTTCCAAGCCCATCGGTATCCCCTACTGACCGTGGGCAGGGCGGGGAATTTTGCGGATATAAATCTCAACACTGACCCAGCTGGGACTCGAACCTGGGAACTACAGTTTACGAGCCTGGTGCGCTACCGACTGAGTCCCCCTCCCCCCCAAAAAAAGCTGACTACCAATATGAATTTATATTTCAGGTTCGTGTTGGGCCTGATTAAGATGGAGGCCAAGGAAGACCATGTTCCAAGCAATAAAGGACCTTTGGCTGCTAAGGTGTAGCAGAATTTTAAAGAAAAATTTATATTTTTATATCTATATTTTAAGTTATAAAACCTTTAAAATTAGTAGTAATAAAATAAATTTACGAAACTATTATGAATTCATAAATCTGAACCAGCTACTAGCTATAAAGCCTATTAACAATTTTTCTCTCAGCTATTAAGAGTACTAAGTGATGCACAAGTCTTAAAAGTTGCATTACACTTAAAGAAGGTTGGTAATCCATATCAACTAATAATCAGCACTTTAGCGTCGATTTAAATTTTTAGAGGAAAAATTGTCTTGAGCCGAGTGGGATACGAACCCACGACCTACTGATAACATGTCAGGTGCTCTGGACCACTGGGCTACCAGCCGCCGATCAAGATCTCATCTAAATTAGCGCTATGAACATTTCTTTTATGTCACATATATGCGCTATTCTGGACAGTTTAGTCACAAGCGGCCTTCAACTTTGCCAATAGATGGAAGCATATGATTACAAGTATGCAGATAATAAATAATGAAATAATGACATGTTATCAGGAGCTCGTGGGTTCGTATCCCACCCGGCTCAAGACAATTTTTCCTCTAAAAATTTAAATCGACGCTAAAGTTCTAATTTATTAGTTGATATGGAATACGTCGAGTTTATTTCATTATTTAATAGGTATACAATATTATAAAATTTGTTAATTTACTAATTTTCAAATTTATTTATGATTCATTTCTTGTAGCAACAGGGCTGGATTATGCAAGTGGAGGTCCTGGATCTAACTTCTAAATGGCTTTGGAGCTAAGCTTTAAAGCAAAACTCCCAGCCCTGCCCTCTGTCAGTAGGGAACACTGAGGCTTGGAAAGGCTGCTGTCCGTCGGATAGGACATTAATCTCTGGTCCTGTGAGTAGGAGAGCCATACTCAGAGCAAGTTAAAGAGCATGCTTGATGGGTCCTTGTGTGCAAAAAAGTGCTGTTCAGAGGTAAAACAACCCAACCCAAGTTTAAAATGGAAGCCTTAGAGACAAGTTCTAAATGGGACCCCTGGAGCCACATTCTAAATGGGACCACTGGAGCCACATTCTAAATGGGACCCCTGGAGCCACATTCTAAATGGGACCACTGGAGCCACATTCTAAATGGGACCCCTGGAGCCACATTCTAAATGGGACCACTGGAGCCACATTCTAAATGGGACCCCTGGAGCCACATTTTAAATGGGACCACTGGAGCCACATTCTAAATGGGACCACTGGAGCCACATTCTAAATGGGACCACTGGAGCCACATTCTAAATGGGACCACTGGAGCCACATTCTAAATGGGACCACTGGAGCCACATTCTAAATGGGACCACTGGAGCCACATTCTAAATGGGACCACTGGAGCCACATTCTAAATGGGACCACTGGAGCCACATTCTAAATGGGACCACTGGAGCCACATTCTAAATGGGTCCCTGCACAATGCAAGGCTAATCTATATTTTTCTGTTGACATTTGGTCAAATATAATTAAAATACACTACTGAAAATACAGTCATTGATTGAGGCAATTAAAAAATAAAGAGTACCTTAAATAAGTAAACAAAAGATGGAGCCAGGCTGGGGCCCTGGCTCCATCTTTATTACAGCCCTGGATAGTAAGAAGGGCTTCATAATCATGAGGTGCCTGACCTCAGAATTGATGGATCTGGCCCTGGATTAAGGAATTGGTTGTAACTAGCTGCAATGAATTTTGAAAAATTAGAAAGAACTAAAAATTCTTTTCCAAAAGTTATTATTTCTTTCAGGTGGTTTGTTTTATACATTAGGTGTTATGCTAAGGTTAGGAGAGGTTAACCTAAGGATACTAAAGCTCTGAAAGATTCTTATGTTCAACATACTTCAATGTGAGCACCATTGATGTAGTGACAAATATCCATGTGATATCAACTTACCTTAGGGATTTTTAAAAAAATATTTTGCCATAAAACTGGAAGGTCCAAAAATAATTATGCATCAGACTACACCATTTACCTTTGCATTATCACACACATTTGAGACATTACATGTGATACTGGTGCTACAAGTGATAATAATCATGTCATAACGATGAAATTTTGAGAGTTTCTTAACATTTTAGACACACAATTACTTTTGTTACTTGATTATTAAATAAAATATACCACTCTAAAATATGGGCATTTTTATACACTGCCTGGCCAAATTATTATAAACACCTATATCATAAATGTCAAACATGGTATAGTTCTCAAATTGCTTTAGTTCTCTGTGCATAGTTCTTAATGAAATGGATTTTGAAGTACTGCTAGAGATAATCTCTCATATGATGAACTGTAGCAGCTCTGTTTTGCAGTACTATTTGTTCTAACAAATGCCTGTCCCTGTCTATCAGAGCATTTTTCTCCTGAATTTACGATGATTGGTGGATGCTTTTTGAGACTGTTGCCATTCTCCATACACTGGGGTATTGTATTACATGATCTTCTGCAGTGTTCCATTATCTTCATTATGGATATTCATGCCCATTTGCTCATTGTTGAATGAGCCCCCTTTTGAAGTCATATAAGCTTTTTATTCCTGTCACACTCGACTTCACTTTCCACTATGCCTTTTATGATTTTGTAGTGATGTACAATACTTACATCAGTGAGAAATTTTGCATACATTGGCATGTTTCATGGCACTTTGTGCACAAAAGAAGTGTTCATAATAATTTGGCATGGCAGTATATAAAAACCATATATATATTTTGCATTCTTGTGAAAATGATTCAAGAACTCAAATTAAATACAATTTTACTTAAAGATGGATAACTGGGATTATTTATGAAAGAAAATTGATACAAACATAACAGTTATGCACACAACTAAAACCTAATTGATATTACTCAAGTTTAATAGTTTTTGTGTCTACATTTTCAGAGTTTATATATTCTTGGATAAATACCATAAAAAAATAAATGCATAAGATGTATCAGTTTGACAACTCATGGGAAATTTCCCATTTTAAAATAACCATAATGACCAATGACTAGTTTTTGTGTAATATTTCCAAAAAGCAAGTGAAATCCTTTTTTCTCATACTATATACAATATTATCCAAGTTAAAAGCATGTGAATTTGGTAAAATTTGGAGCTTTTTGAAGTTATGAGAAAATTTGGATTTATTTATGCAAGAGGAAAAATGTTCAGTGAATTCTTACGATATACATAAATATAGATTTTTTTTTAAACAACAGAAGTTTTAACATACCAAAAAAAAAGAAAACAAAAAAGATCTACATTATAGACAAATTTAATAAAGAACTGAGACAACTTTAGAGTTAGCTACACTTCCAGTGGTATACCTATGTGTATTTGTTCTAATTGAAGCAGTGGCCAGATAAGATGACTTCTGTCTCAGTGTCTATGTCCCAGTATAACAAGGCCTAGACAAATTGAGATTAATTTTTTGCAGATCAACCTATTCTCAAACTTTAAATGGGTGAGAAGTCCGGCTTGCATGACTGAAGCCTGGATGTCAGGATGAGAGCGCCCAGTGGGCCACTTTTGGTAAGCAGAACTGGCGCTGTGGGATGAACCAAACGCCGTGTTACGGCACCCGATGCGAGATGCCATGAAAGGTGTTGGTTGCTGTAAACAGCAGGACTTTGGCTATGGAAGTCGGAATCCACTAAGGAATGTGTAACAACTCATCTGCTGAAGCAACTAGCCCTGAAAATGAATGGTTGAATGGTGCTCCAGCGTCGAGTCCATAATCGGCTGCCGTGGCAGAGTCTGTAGAGACTTATGCCACGGTGAGTAGGAGGGTCGCAGTGGTGAGCATTGAAGGTGCCGGGCGTGAGCCCGCCTGGAGCCGCCACTGGTGCAGATCTTGGTGGTAGTAGCAAAAACTCAAGTGAGAACCTTGAGGACTGAGGTGGAGAAGGGTTCCATGTGAACAGCAGTTGAACATGGGTTAGTCTTCAATGCTCGCCACTGCGACCCTCTGACTGACAAGGAGGTCCCCCCTGATAGGGGACCACTTTATGGTGGTGGTGGTGGTGGTGGTGGGGGGGGGGGGGGCTTGTGGCCCAGCAACCGGTTGAAGACTCTGCTGACCGATCTGGTCCTCCGGTTGGACAGAGCCAAGACCAACCGAGGTTGAAGGTATCGCTGACCGGTTTAGTAGCCCAGTTGGATGGTGCCAAGACCTCACTATCAGGCGCTATGGGGAGCAGTTCAGAGCCCTGTTGAACAGATTGGTCCCCTAGTAGGCAAGGGCCCTTTTCAAACTCTGGGCCCCACTAAGAGTCTCCACCCTGGGTGCCGAGATAACTTGGATCTACATATCCTTGTTCATGGCTAACCGGGGAACAGAGTAAATTCCAGATTTCAACCGATGGACGAGCTTTCCTTCTATAGGACTGCTCGTCATACGAGGTCAGGGATGGCATCTATATGGTGTAGCCTTGCCCCTGACTATAGATAGTCACGGCTTTCCATTAACTTGGTAGTGTCGAAAGGTGGAACTGGGGATTGCCATGGTTGCCATAACATCTGGCAACAAAAGAGTCCATTGTCCTTTGAGTAGCTCCCCTGAAGTGGGGACTACTTTGTCGTGGTGGTGGGGCCTACGGTGCCTCTGAGAAGTAGGGCTGACTGGTGGTCCTCTTGGCGTGCACGCTACCAGCATCCTGGCTGGAGATGCCGCGAAGTGAGGGTCCGTCAAAAGGGCTTGGTGCATCCAATAAGGCGGACTCATCATGGCCTCTGAGAAAGGTTCGTTGCCAGCCCCGAAGTGGGTGGGGTCTGTATGCTGGGGGGCCGCAAGTCAGTCCTGATGGAGAGGACGAAGTTGAGGGCTCTGTGACTGGGAGTGGGATCCCCGGTTGACAGGCTTATTGATGGAAAAGCCAAACTAAGAGTCTCCATGAGAATCATTAGGCAACCTGGATCTGAAGGCATTGATTAAGATGGTGGTGGAGGGGCCTATGGTGCCTCTGTGAAGTAGGATCACCTTGCCACCCTCTGGCATGCATGCTACTGGCAACCTGACTGGAGATATCAAGATGGGGAGGATCTGTTGAAAGGGACTGGTCACCCCGACTAGGCAGAGTTATCCTGGCATCTGAGAAAGGTTCGTTGCAAGCCCCGAAGTGGGTGGGGTTTGTACGCTGCAGAGCGATGAGTTGGCTCTGATGGAGAGGACGAAGTTGAGGGCTTGCGACTGGGAGTGGGATCCCCGGTCGACGGGCTTATCGATGGAAAAACCAATGGGTGTCTCCACCATGGTAGCTCCCACCAGATCAAAAAGTTAGGATAGACTTGATTGGCACTCAAAATTCTAAATTAACCACCAATGTAAGGTCATGTATGTTTGGCAGTTATATTAGATGGATTTAATGATATATTTGGCTTATATGTTTAGGCAATGCGCAAAATTCAAAACTCTCATGCTACACCTCAATGATTAGACAACCAGACGATTCTGATTCTATCAGCTTATACATCTTGCTCATTATAACAGGTCCTTTCTCTGCAGTTATGTTATTTTTAATGTGAAGGCATGCTGAAAAGTAGATGGGTCAAAAGTGGCACACTCTGTATAATGTAGTACTGTCTTGAACAGTGGAACGTTTGGGGGGTGTCATGGAATTATACTCCTGTCCTTTGAGTAGCATACCAAAAACGAAAGTTTTGTAGCAATCTACTGTTCAAGGCCAAATTTCAGTGAGCTTATATTAAAAATCACAAGAATATATAATAGACGCATTTTTATTTTGTGCCATGTATAGGCTTGCTTGACTTTCCAATAAGTAAAAAGAAATTCAGGAAGCCACTTGCTCAAGAAGTTTAACAGAAGTATTATTGTAATTTACAATAAACAAAGATCAATAAGGCAGTAATACATCATCAGAAAGATAAACACCCATGCCTTATCAGATAAATAATTGTCATACCATACTTAGTTAAAGCTTAATTTTTCCTAACTTTCCACTTTAAGTTCTTCGAGACATTTGTTTGCCAGTTATAATAATCTCTCTGCTGAGCTCTTGCCTTCCTCACAGATCTTTATTATATATTCCTGTCAAACTTCTGTGGAAGAAGCTGTTTGAGGGGTAATTTTTTATATAATAATCTTGGTGATAAACTGGATCCAATGATTAGTTACTAAAATAACATCTTTATGTAGATATTGAATTTGTCTCTATCAAGCAGCATTGGTGCTATTCAGTGGTTTTTATAAATGGCGAGGATCTTAACAGAAAATCTGTAGAAGATTTCTGTGTGTATGTTTGGGAATAGTCAATGAAATCTCTACTGAATATTAGTGTGCAGATCATTTTTGTATGTTGAGGATCCCAGCTAACAAAAGTGAACTAAAAGCAATTCTCTTAGTTATCCCCTCTGCAAGATGATATGTGCCATCTGCACTTAATACAAAAGGAAATAAGACTTAAGACATGTCCCAATAATGCATGGAACTCTTCTAATGAATTCAAGCATTAGTGAAAGCATATCTAAGGAAAACTGTCAACATATCACTATCAATATTGAAAATCAAAAGATTTTAGTGAGCTTTATAAAGTTCTGGTAGGAATAGACCTGATGATTCTCAAGGTAAAAGCTGTCCTAGTGTCTATTGCAGGAACAAGTTTCACAGACAGTGGAAAAATGAGTGCCAATTTGGTAACTTACTAAGAGTACTTGACACACATATGAAAGTTTATGTATCAGAGAAAATATTTTGTGGTTGGCATTTATAGATATAAGTCAAGGTATCAAACATTTTAATTACTTTATTTAAAAGTAGGTCATACAGAGACTGTATGACCTACTTTTAATTTATATTCAATATATGAAGTAAAAATATTTCACACCAAAAGATGCATATGAAAAATTATACCTTTGATAACTACAACTTTGTGTGGAGATAAAGGTGGCTTGGCTATTTCACATTCTGATGTGTTTTTCTTAGCATTACAGACAGAGCCTGTCACACTTCTGTCCTTCAATGTATATTCATCCCATATGGCCACAGCCAGACGTTTTACAAATCTCGAGTCGTTTTGTTGATTTCGTATTTCATTCCACTGATGTTTGTCAATATACACAGAATGGCCTAGGTGAATCTAAGATATAGAAATAAAATATTTAATGCACAAATATTCATGTCAGTACTTCATTTGCCCTAGGGTTCCTCAATTTATATAGAATAAAAGTTTCAAATGTGATGTGGAATTGCAATCATCTGGGGTCTTCACTAGGGCAAGATTAAGAAATTCTGAGTCTTAAATCCTTAAAATTATTTGGTCCTACTTTCATCCAATCGAGCATCAATCCAATTGAGCATCTGTGGTTTGGTCTGTAAATGGTTGCTAGGTAGTCACTGGAAGGAGAGCTATGCACCAATCCCCTGTGATGATGCATAGAACCGGCCAGGCCTAGCACCTAATGTCCAACCCCGCCTTCTCGTGGTGCAGACCTTTAGTAACTTTCAAAAGAGATACTCTCTTGTGGAAGTGAACGGAAGGGGAGGGCTGCCAGATTAGTGTGGCCTACTGATCTGGACAACTATGGCCACTTTTCTTTTTTTTCTACCCTGCTGAGGAGTGGCCAACCACACAGGGTCCTGGTGCTGACCATATAAACCCACTGGACTGGACAGATATAATATGGCTCTGAGCTTGATTATGGATCCTGATTTTGCTGCACTGGTGGGCTTCTGTGGAGGGAAAATCTTCCGCTGTGTTTTTTGTTTGTTTGTGGGTTGACAGCCCCAAGTAAATAGATTCACAGGATATGTTTATCAGCTGGTGGATAATCCTGAGCAGAAGTCATCGCAGGCACCTGAACTCTTTGCTTCTATTGGCATCGTCAATTTCTACGTTGGAGGAAATCTTCCAGTGTAGATGGCTTCAGCCTTTAATAGTGGGGGAACGGGTCTTTGCCCCATGTCTGCGATTAGGGGGCTGTTTGATATTGTCAGCATTCCCTCTCTCAATAAACATAGTTTCTTTAAACATCCCACTAACCATTTTCTCTCCATAGGTAGTTGGAATGTGAGGACTCTGCACAGAGCTTTTTCTCTTGATGTCCTCACACAAGAATTCCACCATTATAATTTAGATATTCTTGGCTTGCAAGAGACCAGATGGACAGATAAAGGTCAGATTCTTAAAAATAATCTTAAATTTCTCTTTTCAGGGAGGGACGACAATAAGCATCACCAAGGCGTGGGTCTGCTTCTCAGCAGACACGCTAGCGATGCTCTTCTAGGATATGAGTGCATTAATGAAAGGTTTCTTACAGCAAAATTTCAGACAAGCGTTAAAGACTTGAATGTTATCTGCTGTTATGCCCCCACTGAGGATGCTGATGAGGATGAGAAGGATAGGTTTTATGAACAACTTCAGGATATTTTGAATTCTGTCAAGAAAGGAGATATTACCCTTGTTCTTGGTGACTTCAATGCCAAAGTTGGTACTGACTCTGACCTTTAGGGAGGAGTAACAGGCCCTTTTGGTATTGGTAGCTGCAATGGCAATGGGCAACGTCTCCTACAGGTAAGTAAACTTAGTGGATTCAGAATAACTAACACTTATTACAAACACCGCGACATACATAAGTACACATGGGTTTCACCTGATGGGCTGCATAGGAATATGATTGATTACATATTAATTAACAGCAAATGGGCTAGTTCTGTTAGGAATACCAGGGCATATAGGGGAGCTGAAATTGGATCTGACCATTACCTTGTTAAAAATGTCTTGCAACTTAAACATAAAAAGTGTTGTGCTAGGGTTAAAAAATTTACTTTTAATACTGAAGCTCTGAAAGATCCAGTTATAGCCAAAGCTTACCATGATAGGTTACTTAGTCATTATGACAGTCATGGTTTGCTTACTACTGAAGTTGAGGAAGAATGGGATCATTTTAAACAGGCTTTTTTGGACACTAACAGTACTCTTTTAGGAAAAAAGGAGCAGAAGAGACAGAATTATCTGAGTGATAAGGCACTTGAGCTTATTTCGGAAAGAAAGAACTGCAGGAATGTCTTTAATCAATACCCTACTAGTCCTAATAGAAAGCGTTACAGAGAACTTAATAAACGTGTAAAAGATCAGTTAGCTGCTGATAAGAATCTTTGGCTTGATGGTTTGGCTGACAAAGCCGAGGAAGCAGTTAGACAGCACAACAGCAGAGAGCTGTACCAGATAGTTAAGGTTTTATGTGGTAGAAAAAGGACAGGCATACAAGGATTGAAGGATAAACAAGGTAAGGTTATAGAAGGGGAAGATTCTGTCATGGCTAGGTGGGCTGAGCATTTCAGTGATGTTCTAAACAATGTAGTTGGTTCTGCTCCCATTGTTTGCAGTGATGATGGATGCATTGGTGGCTTTAATGTTGGCCCTATAACACAATCTGAAGTTATTTTGGCTGTTTCTAAACTTAAACTACATAAATCCCCAGGGGTAGATGAAATTACTACCGAAATGCTTAGAGCTGGGAATGTTTCGGTTACCACTTGGATGACTGAAATTTTGAATATCTTTTATGATAAAGGCATGGTTCCTAAGGATTTTACCAGAGCTATTGTTATCCCTATTTTCAAAAAAGGTGATCGCAGTTCTTGTGATAACTATAGGGGTATCAGCCTACTCTCTGTTCCAGATAAAGTTCTTTCCATGATTGTGCTTAATAGAATTAAGAATCTGGTTGACAGTCAATTGCGTGATGAGCAATGTGGATTCAGAAGTGGTAGGGGATGTGTGGATCAGATATTTTCACTTAGGCAGATTCTTGAGAAATGTTTAGAGTTTTAGAAACCTTTTTGCTAGCTTTGTTGATTTCAAAAAGGCTTTCGACTCTGTTGATCATCATAATTTGTGGTTGATTGTGAAATCATATGGTATACCAGACAAGTTAGTTAACATAACGAAAGCTCTCTATAATAACACTGAGTCGTGTGTGAGAGTTGGTAAGGCTTGTAGCAATTGGTTTAGCATTACTTCTGGTGTTCGACAAGGGTGCATTTTGTCTCCTTTTCTCTTTAGTTTGGTTATTGATTATGTTATGCGAAATTCACTTCAAGGGAAAGATTTTGGCCTTAAATGGACTGGAGATACGAAAATTTCTGATTTAGATTATGATGATGATTTAGCCCTTTGGCAAATGATGTTGATGAGATGAACTCTTTCATTCGAACTGTTGATGAGACTGGTAGTAGAGTAGGTTTGGTTATAAACAGAGAGAAAACTAAAGTGATGAAAATTGGTCAGGCAGGCTGTGATTCAGTTAATCTGAGTGGTTGCAGTCTTGAGCAGGTGTCACAGTTTAATTATCTTGGGAGCTATGTAACAGATAATGGTGATGTGCGGCATGAGATTAACAGATGAATAGGGATTGCTGCCGGGACTTTCAAGAATCTATGGAGAGTGTGGAGAAATAGACGTATACACCTAAAGACTAAAATTAGACTGTATAATAGTTTGGTTCTTTTTAGGGTTAGTTATGGTAGTGAAACTTGGACACTTTGTAAACAAGATAACAGGAAACTAGATGCTTTTGATTCCAGATGCTTACGCAGTATCTTGGGCATTAGGTGGTTCAACTTTGTAACTAATGATGAGGTTAGGCAAAGGAGTTTGCAACCTCCTTTAAGCAGCATATTGTGCAGAGAGAGACTCCGTTGGTTTGGCCATGTTGCCTGTATGAATAATTATAGATTGGCGAATAGGGTTATGAACAGTGTGCCTAAAGGCCTTAGAAAGAAGGGGAGACCTAGGATGCGGTGGGCAGACAATGTCAAACAGGACCTTGTTAGAATTGGTGTGCAGTGGCCAGATGCAGTAGATGTAGCTCAGGATAGACTTGCTTGGAGAACTAAATTGCACGGTCTGGTTGGACCTCCGTAGCCCATGGCTGCTTGAGGATGATGATGATGATGGTTTGTGTTAGTACAGCATATCTGATCTGCAGTGGCTCAACCATGTAACTTATAAGAGTTAAAGGATCTGCTGGTAATGTGTTGGTACCAGATACCACAAGACACCTTTAGAAATTTTGTAGTGTCCATGTCTCACCAGGTAAGAGCTGTTTTGGAGGCACGTGGAGGACCAACATCACATTAGGCAGGTGGTCATAATGTTTTGGCTCTTTGGTGTATATAAATTAAAACATGCAGTATTAAGCAAAGATAGAATTTTTAAAGAATGACATTATTTAGAAACTTAAAAATACATTTCTTTCACAATTAAGTTTCATTTAGACTTAGTTCATTACTGTTTATCTCCATTTAACTTATAAAATTTTGGTCTTTATGCTGCATCCTCCCTCGATTTGGCACTGACAGATTGTTTTTTCCTTCCTAATATTCTTTTTAATGTAACTTTATATTATGCTACAGTAGAGTAAAATGATGCTACAACAGTGCAGTTTTACATATTAGATCATGATTTAGTGAATTTTGATATAGTCAATAATCTGCATTTAATGTAAGATAATAAGGAAGTATGTTATGTGATGCTATAGAAAAGGAGAAAGGCAGAAGAGAGCAAGAAGAGTAGGTTTCTACTGTAGGGGCATTTAAAATTAGGAGAAGGTACCTGATTTTCTTTGATGTTGAGCACACAACTTCAACAAAATTCAATGCGCTGGAAAAAGACCCGATAAACGTTTCGAACTCTTGAAGGAAGGAAGAGAGGGAGGGAGGAGGGAGGGAGGAGGGAGGGAGGGAGTATGTATGTATGTTTAGTATTAATTTATTCTTTGATGTTTGTGGATTCCACCAAACATTCAATATTCATTGTGAATACCATCACCAATGCAACTGTTTGATGAAATAAAATGACACATATTGTGTTTATTTCATATGTCCTAGTATTCTTAGAAATAAATTTGACAATATTTACTTGTATTCATGTTGAAACAGTTCCTTCAACTACTTATCTTGTGTAAAGAAATTATTTTATTTTAATTATGTACAATAGGTCTTATAAGAAAATGAATATGTTTCTTGATGTAATTCTGCATAACTCCCATTTATCAAAAACCTCACTCAGATATTTATTAAATTTGGATTAAACTATAGTTGTTAATGATATATACTATTTGTGGAAGATTAATATTTGAAAAATCAATATTGTTTAATAATTTTAAGCATGTACCATATGCCATCATTTTATAAAATTTTAGAAATAGCTGATGATCTTTGAAAAATAATCTTATTTTAATAACACTAAAAATTTTTCACATCTTTGTTATGTAATAAAATATAGCTATATATTCTGTCTTTTGCATTTAACACTTTCTTTGATTTCAGGTTGATCTTGTAATTTTTTTTTTCTGAATATTCTTTTCACTGATTTTTTTTTTCACAAATAAAAGCCTGGCTTTAAGCTTTTGAAAAGAGCTACTGAAATTGAAGTGTCCTAATAACAGCTAAATTATATTAATCCTAAAAGAATTGAGGTGAACTTGGCCCTCCACTCATAATATGAAAATTATTTCCCACTACTGCATATACAAAAGTGTTTTCATTTTCAACTTGTGCTAAAGCAAGCCAGTTTAACAGGCAGCTTAAAAATTAACATTTTTGTAACCTTTACACATTAGATTTATAATGACCAGTTTTCATATCTAATATGATACTGTAGTAATAGAACATTTTTCTGGACACATAATGGTGAACAAAGTAGCTTCAATTACCACATATAGTTGAAAAACGTTTTATTTCAAAACCAATGAGCAATCATTGTTAATTTCCAACAATTAATTATGCCACAAGATTTTCTTAAAGCTGAATACTTTTTAGATTCATATCATCAATTAATATATATGTAGGTGAGATGTACACAGCTGCCAAAATACACTACATTGCAATGCTAAGTTTCAATACCATATGGAGGTACCCATCATGTTTCATGCCACACAATTGGGTCAACAATCAAAAGTCATTTGTGGGAAAGAAGACTATCTGAGTACTATTGGTAAACACATGAATGTGCAGTTGTTCATTTATTATGGGCTAAAAACAATATTCAGAAAATTTGAGTTGAGTCAGGCAAAAATTTGGAAATTTTGGACAGAACTTTCAACTAGTCTTGGAACTTTGATTGCAACAGTGATGTTGGGTCACAAGTAGATGGTTTGAGCAGGTAGGTATCTTCATGTCAATAATGTGGTGGATGTTTTGAAATGCTCTATAATTTCTGAAATAAACTTTTTATGGGAAAATCTGACTGAAGATAAAGTGTTATTTTTGACCTAGATAGCTCGATTCATTGCTTTAGTATTAAGATACTTCCATGTTCTATGCTGTGGTGTTATAGGGCATAGTACAGAGATGGAACAAGTGCCATAATGTAAAGAGTGATTATGTCAAAAAACAAACACTACATTTCATTCCATTATTGATGTGCATTCTTTGGAACTTTCTGACTCACTCTTGCATGTACAGAGTCCTACCAAATTGTTAAAAAAAGTTCCACACACTAAAGGTTCTGAACTAAAATAAGCTTTTCACATGAAACTGTGACAAATGATAAATTAAAAATGTTAAATATAAATTTTGATTTTTAACAATATTTCTTCAGTATTTAGAGAGCTATGTAAGTTTCATTATTCAACAACAGCCAGTCACAAAAAATTACCTAAGTTTTAATTAACTTTTGAGGTAAAAAGTTTTCCTTCAAATTATTTTTTAAAATAATTAAATAACTACATTTTCAAATCACACTTTGGAATTAGCTTCCCACTGACAAAAAGTTTTTCTATCTGAACATCAAATTTCTTGTAAATATAAGGGTGGTTCAAGGTTGACCTGGACTTTTTATCATAACTCTCCATGTTCTATACTGATTGTGACAGAATCCACACTGTAAATATGTGTGAACCTCCTTCACACCCACAGTGGTTTTGTCCATACAGCACATGCAAGGTGCAATGGAGTATGTAGAGGTGTCAGTTAGTGTGTAATAGCATTGTATTATTAAATTTCTTGTGAAGGAGAAAGTGAAACCCGCTGAAAATTTGAAAAGACTGCAAGCACAGTTTAGGGATAAAATGCTGTCAAAGGCAAGTGTATATGATTGGTATAAATTTTCTAAGAAATATGAATTGTATGAACATGTCAGCTACTGCTGTGACTGAAGTGAATATTGATCGTTGTTTTTTTTTACCTATGAGCGGCACTTTTTTGCCCACCATGGGCTAAATGGCCGGGTCACATGGACCCTGAATACTCAGAGAAGGTTGGGGAGGGGACCTACTGGAACAGCTGTTGGGAGACAGATGGTAGCCTCCCGTCAAGGTCATTCAGTGTGTTCTTTAACATGCACAGGGTATGGCTCTCCCACACACGGGGCCATGGTTTAACATCCCATCCAATGGACACCAGCCTTTCTAAGCCCATCGGTGTCCCCTACTGAATGTGGGCAGGGCGGGGAATTATTGCAGAGATAAATCTCAATGCTAACCTAGCTGGGACTTGAACCTGGGAACTACAGATTATGAGCCTTGCTGTGCTACCGACTGAGCCATCTCTGCCCCAAACATTGATTGTGCGCAACTGGTTATTTTGGAAAATGGGAGGGGAAGGATATGTGACATAACTGCAGTAGCCAACATCAGTGTTGGTAGTGTGGAAAAACCATTCCTGAGCATCTGCTGTTCAGAAAAGTGTGTGCACACTGGATACCAAAGGTGTTGACATTTGATCAGAAGTTGTTTCATGTCGATATTTGCACAAAGCTTTTGCATCACTTTATGTCTGAGGGAGATGCATTTCTGCAGCAGATCATAACCAGTGATGAGACCTGGATCCATTATTTTACTCCAGAAACCAAGCGAGAGAGCTGTGAATGGCACCATAATGGTTACCTCATGGCAGAAGAAATTCAAGGCAGTACCATCTGCAGGAAAGCTAATGGTTATTGTATACTGGGATGCAAACAAGGTACTCCTAATGGATTTTCTTGCATAGGGAGCAACAATGAATGCACAGTATTATGCTATTCTCGTAAAAGAAAAGCTTTGACCCGCCATCTGCAAGAGGCCAGGAAAATTGTTAAAACAAGTCATCCTGTTGCTTGACAATGCTAGGCCACGTGCAGCTCATGTGATAATGACAGGCTTCAGCATCAATGGGCTGGGAAATACTCAAATACTCAGCCATCCCCCTACAGTCCTGACTTGGCTCCAAGTGATTTCCACATGTTCAGCCCACTTAAGGGGCATTTAGGAGGGAAGGAATTCACCACAGATGAACAATTACAGGAGTGTGTCCCAAGTGGATATGACAGCAACCCAAATCCTTCTAATGGTTGGAATTCAGAGTCTTCTGCGGAGATGGGACAAGTGTGTTATTGTTAAGGGAGAGTACCTAGAAAAGGACCCATAGTTTGGTAAGTATATTCTATTCATTTCTTTAGTACAAAAAAAAAAGTCCAGGTCAACCTTGAACCATCTATGCATTTTAACAAAATCTAAAATTAATGTGGAAATTATTGAATAATTAGTAGGGCTTTGTATATTGTGATTTCCAAATAAAATAATTTTTCAGTATGTGAGGGTGATGCCAACCAGAAAGTCTGATCAGGGGGTTTGCTCAGAAAGATAACTGATTCACTACTCAGAAAAGGTTGGGTTGTTGTTTTACCTCTGAGAGGTACTTTGTGCAAAATATGGGTTAAATGAGCAGGTCACAAGGACCCCAAGGTTTCAGAGTTAGGTATGGAAAAAGAATTCATTGTAAAATATTAGAAGATGGATAGAAGCCAAGAACATTCAGGTGTTCTTTAATGGGCACAGAATATGACTCTCCTGCACATAGGGAGACTTAATATCCCATCTGAAGGGTAGCATCCTTTTAAATCTCATCAATGTCCCTTTTTCATTGATGGAAATATAGGGGTTACCTAAAAAGCTAAATACCTGGTGTAGCATTCAGAAAACATGGATGTGTCCTAATACTAAAGCAATGCATTACAGCCATCTGGGCCAAAGATAACACTTTATTTACAGTAACATTTGTTAGAAGTTAATGAGAGACACTCCGGATACAGTTTCATGTTATAATAATCAAAAGAGTTGGTGTACATACTAGTATGCTAAGATATTACAATCCATCCATATTACCTTCCACTGCCTTACAATAATGGACTGGGATATTCTCCCATATCATACTCATGTTTATGACTTTCAGTGGGCAACAACTCCTTAATTATTATTGCATGAAACTATATCTGATGCACCTGTCTTTAGTTTCTAATAATACACATAATTTTTTTTCTAATAATACACTTTCTAATAATCACATGTTACTGGAAAGTTTTATCTTTGCCTTACCATTTTTGGTAATATAATGTATATAAAACTAAAAAGAGTTAACTTAAAATAAAGTTCTGAAGCATTATTTTTATTAAAAAAAGTTAAAATTTAACTCAATAACCAGGAAAAATTTACTCTTAGAATCTTAGTATATTAAACTAAATTAGAATATTCTCGATGTCTCTGGTTTGCAGACAAGGGAAATAATACTCTAACACTGATATTCAAATTTAGAGGAAAAACTGTCTTAAGCTAGGTGGGATACGAACCCATGATCTCCTGATAGCATGTCAGGTGCTCTGGATCAGGTTGGGTTGTTTTACCTCTGAGCGGCACTTTTTTGCAGACCATGGGCTAAATGGCCAGGTCACATGGATCCCGAAGGCTCAGAGAAGGTTGGGGGAGGGGATCCACTGGAACAGCTGTTGGGAGACAGATGGTAGTCTCCCGTCAAGGCCATCCAGCGTGTTCTTTAATGTGCACAGGGTATGGCTCTCCCGCACACGGGGCCACGGCTTAACGTCCCATCCGACGGATGGCGGCCTTTCCAAGTCCATTGGTGTCCCCTACTGACCGTTGGCAAGGCGGGGAATTTTGTGGAGATAAATCTCAACGCTGACCCAGCTGGGACTCGAACCTGGGAACTACAGATTACGAGCCTGGAGCGCTACCAACTGAGCTACCCCCGCCCCCTCTGGATCAGGAGTGTAAATAATGTAAAAAATAATATGTTGGGTAATTCAAAAATTTTTAAAAGTTAACAAAATTATATAGCAGATGGTTTGAGAATAAGAAGCTTAATTAATTAATACCCCCAGAGAACATTTAAATAGAAACTTTTTTAATGATAAGATGGATTGCAGAACACTTCTTATAAGATAAAAAGTCCTACATATAAAATAAACATAGATTACAAAAATCGTAGATATCAGAAAACTAGGTTTGAGTATGCTTCCAAAGTGAGAATACACATTACTTGAAATTTTTAATTTTAAGAAACTTTTCAAATTTAACAAATTATAAAATATTTCACAGGAAATGTATTTCATTTTCAGGTTTGTGCTGAACACTCAGACAAAATTTGTTTGAATGGATAGGAAAGTTTTTGAAATACATAGTTACATGAAGGAAAGACAGAAGTTATGTTTTTTTTGGCATAATAGCTACTTTTCAATTTATTATTTACCCTTTCATTAGTTCCTACAAAAGAAGGATCTCCAAAGTTATCTACTGGGATGATACTCCTTGAGCTCCATTTATTTCCTAGTACTTCCTGAAGAACAGGTGGTAAGAAACAGGTTTCTGTAGCTTCAACAAGTAAACCTAGAAACAGAAGAATAAAGAGTCATTATAGTTTTAATTAACATACTTTAGGGAACTCTTTATATGTAATAGTATATGTTTGCATATTATATCTTATACATATACCACACTATTCACACACACACATAACAGATTTAGCATATCTTGAATAATCACATAAATTAAAAAGACACATTTGTGTCATTGCTTTATAACAAAATAAACTTGCCAAATTTGACAAAGGCTAACAGAACAATAATGATTAACCATACGTGTTAATGTCACATATGAACATTTCACTTCATATACATACTATTGGACTGTTCACTTATATATACCGGGTGATCCAAAAGTAACAGAAAAAGTACAAATGCAATAATTCGAAAAGTATAAACAGTAGCTTGATGCAGTTTTCACAGAAATGCACAGAAAGACATGGGATTTTTTTTTTAATAATGAAAAATTTTATTGCCAGAATAGTTACATTTGTCATTGACAGCTGGCATTGTAGCGGTCCCGGAGCTGCTGCCTGTCGCTATTTAAACAGATCTGCCGGCTGCTGCTCCTCAAACGGTGCAAGACTGTGAACATTGATCAATCTGACTTTGCTGTGAGGTACGTAAATTTCAGATGTAGTGAATACTGAAGTTAAACTTTCAGCATTTAATGTTTATTACGAAAGTTAAATGTTCTGCCAAGGTAAGGCATGTTATCGTTACAAGATAAACCACTTTTAGTTAAGATTTATTATCAGAACTCCGAATGTGCAAGTGCGGCTTTGCACACCTATCGTTCGATGCAGGGTATTAGAAGTGGAAAGGGACCGATGTCTTGTTCCTCACTGATAGCTATGATGATAAAGTTTGAGGGCACTGGCAGTTTGAAAGCACGTGCAAGAAGCAGGAGACCCAAAAAAACTATTGCAGTTGTGCACGAGGCTGACACACAATCGGCAGCTTCCACACACGGGGAATGCAGTGCGAGAGAAATTTCAAGACGAACTGCCATTTCATATGGGACTGTGTGACGATCACTCAGGATCATCCTCAAGAGGTATCCTTACAAAATCCAACATGTACAGGAACTGAAACCAACCGATTTCGAGAGATGTCATGAATTTGCAAATTGGGCTTTCAACAGATGGAAAACAATGCAGACTGGCTGTCAAACGTCCTGTGGACTGATGAGGTGCACTTTTTGCTTAATGGAAGTGTAAATGCACACAACTGCTGCATCTGGGCGAGAGAGAACCCACATGCGACTGTGGAAACCCCTTTGCATCAGCCAAAGGTGACAGTGTGGTGCGGGTTCACTGTGTCATTCATTATAGGCCCCTTTTTCTTTGAGGAAGTCCACAGCGGTACATTTCGAATTGTTACTGTCACAGGTGAGTGTTATGCAGCACTTTTAAGAGACAGCATCATTCCTTCCTTGAAGAGAGGCAAGCGCTCCATAATGTAACATTCATGCAGGATGGAGCACCTCTGCACATCACAGGTTCTGTCCAGCACCTGCTGCGATCGACATTTGGCGATGACTGTGTCCTTAGTTGCTCTTTCCCATACAAATGGCCACCAAGGTTGTGACTTTTGGTTATGGGGCTACTTGAAGTCACAGGTGTACAAAGGTCGGCCGACGTCATTGGCCATGTTGAAAGAAGCTATTCGCCATCATGTGACAGGAATTACAGCTGAAACCCTCTTCGATGCTGTGCAGAGTGTTGTGCCATGTCTGACGGCCATTCTCATGAATGACGGCCATCACATTGAACATTTGTAATCCTAGCTGCATTGTAAACTGTGCTGCGCCACTGTACAAACTACTCCCCCCCAATAGGGGACCACCTTGTCGTGGTGGGGGGGGCCTAGGGCCCAGCAACCCGGCTGAAGGCTGTGCCGACCGGGTTGGGCGCCGGTTGGACATGGCCAAGGCCAACCGAGGTCGAAGACGCTGCTGGCCGGCTTGATTGCCGGTCGGGTGGTGACGGCGTCGGAGACCTCACCTCAGGGACCTGTGTGGTCAGTTCAACGGCTCTGCCGAAAGGTTTCCCTCGGCCTAGTAGGCACGAGCTGTTCAAAAAGTCTGGGTCTTACTAAGAGTCTCCACCCCGGGTGCCGATCGAGCTTGGATCTTTATATCCTTGCACATTTGCAAACCGGGGAATAGATTAAAGTTAGGTTTCTTCCGGTGGTCAGCTTTCCTTCTATAGGACTGCTGCCATGTGAGGCCGGGGTTGAGGTGCGCCTATAGGGCGTATTCCTTGCCCCCGGCTCTAGATAGTCATGGCTTTTCTTTAACCAGGTAGTGCTGTCAGGCGGAACCGGGAATTGCCGTGGTTGCACAAGATCGCAACATAGAGATCCATTGTACAAACTACTGACACAACTGAAGCGCCACCTGTTGGCGGCAAATGTAACTATTCTGGCAATAAAATTTTTCATCATTAAAAAAAATCCCATGTCTTTCTGTGCATTTCTGTGAAAACCGCATCGTGCTACTGTCTATACTTTTCGAATTATTGCATTTTTACTTTTTCTGTTACTTTTGGATCACTCGGTATATAATGTGAGAGATTTCTATAAATGATGCATTAATACAGCACAATGTCTGATAAGTGAATGCCAATTTTTAAATTGCTGTAAAAATTTTATTCACTAACTGATTTTAATGAAACAATTTTAAATGATAGATTATTCCTTAAGGTTTTGTGCACAATACTCTAAAATTACATATAGGCTCCTGCATATTCAACACATTTTCCTGGCCCGTTCATTACTGCTGATTGCAACATATTTACAGGAATGCTGGAATGGAAATAGTTGCTTCTTCTAGATACTCCAGATATCATGCAGCAAACTTGTTAATTAGTCCACCCCACAGAGAAAAAAAGTCACAAGGCATCAAGTCTGGGATGTGGTAAGGCCATTCAAGAACACCACTTCAGCCAATCCATCAACCTGGGAAATGATCACGAAGCCATATGTGGACATTTTCAAAATGAGAGGTGTCCCATTCTGCATGGAATGAAGTGTTGCAATGTTTTCACATTTAGAGACTGGCCACAAATGATCTTGTATTTTGAGATATCTTGTGGCATTCATTAGGTCTGTCAGAATGAAAGGTCCAGCAAATGTGGCTGATGTGATACCACACTAGACTATTAACTTAACTTGATCTTGAGACCTACACATATTAGCCTTCATATTTTGCTGCCCAGTAATGACAACTGTGTCAATTCATCAACCTGCAAAAGCGAAACAGTGCCACATCCTCCATAGAATGTTATCACACAATTATGGCTAGTATCATTCCATTCCAAAAATGTTCCTACAAATTACATCTTTCTGTCACAGTTATCAGGAAGCAATTGGTGCACATAATAGGGTTTCCAAGGTTTGAAACACAGTTCTTTCTTGAGGATGGTTTTGATTGCATAATGTGTGAGCCCACTCTCACAAACACTTGCAAGGTACTGATTTCTGTGTGCTTCTTGTTAACAACTCATTTACCCTGGTAATCTTCTGTGAAGTTGATGGTTGTCCTGATCTCTTCTTACTGGTGACAGTCTGCTGTCATTAACTTTTGAGTATATTCAATGTTTCATTAATGCCATTTTCAATCCTCTATCACCTTTCAACTATTATCACTGATCCCCAAACTTCATAACAGGCTGCAATTTTACCCCTTTCTTGCATACTCAAAATTTAGGCATTATTCACCTGAAAAAGAAACTCATGTTAATCTCACAAAACCTTAAAGAATGATCTATTATTTGAAGTTTGTTTCATTAAAATCAATTATCAAATAAAAATTTTACTACAATTAAAAAATAGGTATTGACTTATCAGACACCCATATATATGAATTAACACTGATCATTTGCTGCTCCATCAACAAGTCTTATGAAAGACCATTGCTATGGATATCAAATGATGATGTAAATCATGTTTATATCAATTTTGCAACACTGAAACCAATGCATAAGTTAGTGGTTAATAAACTGTGATCCTTAGACAGCTGGGTTAAAATTCCTATTAGTATTTGTATTTCCAAGTAATTTTTATACCTTAACCTTTGCATTATGGATGAGATAAATTATGGACCCCACTAATACATTCTATAAACTTTCATTGACATCTTTCTCCTCTTAGTTGTGTTACTTTTATTATGCCCCAATTACCTTAAGATGCAACTGTTTTAAAAACAATTTTTTTTTTCTCATAATCAGTGTTTTAAAAAATCCTGAACTATTTTTATTCCATAATGCTAAGGTTAAACAATATCAAATGTTTAGGGATACCTAAAACAGTATCAGTATGCTTGGAGATCTGCCTTTCTCCCAGCTAAAGATGTATGTTGGTGGTGGTGGGGAAAGACAGTCAAAGTCTAAGAATTACTGCAGTAAACTTTTCACAGAAAATATAAATATGAGTAATAACCCAACTTCCAATAAAAATCACATTTATTATGTGTATCCAGCATAAATACATATTCACCATTATGCTCCATACAGATATAAATCTATAAATAAGTGGTTACCAAAGCATAATTTTAATTAACTTCATTATATAATTAACTTTATTATACAGTCTTTAAAGGATATTTATTTTTATACTTTTATATTTGTGTTCAGCATAATAGTGAATATATATTTTAAACGTTTTCTTATGAATCATATAATAATGAAAGAAATGAATAAAAATACTTTAAACATTTTAAAATGTATCTAAACCATAAAAAATTAAGCTTTTGAAGATTTCAAACAGTCTTTAGCTATGACATTTTGAGTTATATGTGAATTTTAGTGCTATTACAGATTTATACTCATATGAACCCTGATATTTCATTACAGTATATAATGGGAAAAGTTGGCTTTTTCATCCATGAGCAGTACACTTTACTGCAAAAAAATTTATCATAGGCAAAAACAAAACCAATCTATACTTTATATCTTAGTTTTTAATAACTTTTCACTCTTTTTCTTTCACTTAAAAATAATAACTTTTCTCAATGAAGTAACTAACATTTATAGAGTTATTAAATTTTTTTACATTACAATTAGTATTTAGGTAAAATTTAAGGTTGGCTTTTGATAGAGATTCAAACAAATATACTTTCAGAGTAGAAGCTTCTTAAAAACTAAACTGGATAATCTTTTATTAAGAATTAATTTTTTAAATGGTTATGGCATGACTTCATGATTATTTGATTTCAATTCATTCTTTTTAGCTCACTTAAAAAAAAAGCTGCTTGTTCATCTGCAGACATTCAACTTTTTAGTTTTTTTGAGATAAATTAAGTTTTTTTTAGATGAATGGGTAAAATACATGATTGATTCACATTTTCCAAATTCAACAATTAGCTTTAACAGCACCCTCTAACAGAGGGAAAAGTTGGTAAAATGCCAAAATTTTAAATAAACATTGCAAATGATTCATGCTAGAAATTATAAATTTTGGTGGTAAAATGTGATGGTCAAGATGATTACATTGGCAGCAATGATTTACTGCACACCTCCTTACTTCCAGGGGGATGGGAGGGGTGTCAAGATCTTATTTATATGAGATCTGTTGGCTTAATGTCTCTACTAAACTTGACTCACACTACAACTAATGTGTTCATTACGAAAACCAGGCACTTGGTATCTCTTGGTTAGATATAACATTTAATATCACAAATTAATTCACTTAAGCTTCACTGAGATAATATCACAAAATAATTCACTTGAGCACAGCCTTAGTTCACTGCCCCACTGATACAATAAAGTCAAGTACTCCCTGAATGCTGACACTAGACTTTACTGAAAAGTCTTTAAATATGTTGGCTCCCAGAGTCAACGTCTCATGCTCCTTCCAACCCATTCAGCAGTCAAGGAAGAAGCGTCCCTCTCTTCACTATCCCCTTTGCACAAATGGCTGCAGACCTCATTAGGGGTCCATTTATTCACAACACCCTGCGGCACCTGGGTCTGAGTTCTGCATACCCTTGGAAGGTTATACATGCAGCACATGGCTCTCGCCTCACTAAATTTAGTATCAGGGGGATGCATGCAACTCCAAGATGAGAACATCCTTAACATGACCCCCCCCCCCCCCCTCCCCAAGAATCTTCACTGATCAGCCCTACTGACCTGTTAAGTTCATAGGTTCATCTTTGAATGCACAATTTAAGTCAGTCAGGCTGCCTTTTCTTTTAAGCACTGTTTTACATTACTAATTATATATGGTAGGTCTTCCCTTAGTTCATCTAGTGCAGAATTTTACACTGTAATAAAATATATATCCTAATGATAACCTCTTAATAAAAACTTATGATATTGTCAGCACGGATCACATTTCCTTTAGTCAGCTTCACTCCACACCGAGAAGTTTATATAGTATTGCATCCTTCTCAGCCTCTAATCAGACAAGATCAATAAACCCAGCAATTACACAACTCGATTTGTCTGCCATGGTGTTATTGGAGCATCTCCCCAATCCAGTACAGTATTTCCCCCTTAATGAATTAGAAGTCTGCTCATGGAGTTGGCATTGATATTCTCTCTATCTTTGTGATACTTAAGCTGCACATTAAATCTCATCAGTGCCAAAGACCACCACAAAAGTTTAGCACTCTGAGGCAAGGCCTGCATCAGATAAGTCAGAAAAAGCTGTTATCAGAGTATACTTCATCTTGGGACTCAAACAACCAGGTTTCATACTTTTATAAGGCCCAAATTACAGCAAAAGCTTTCTTCTCAATTGCTGCCCACTTCCTTTGGGTGGGATCTAACTTTTGCAATGCAAAACCAATTGGGGCCTCTTTCCCTACATTATCACACTGCATCAAGCAGGCACCAACTGCATAATCCGAGGCATCAACATGTAAGCATAATGACTGTTTAGGGTTTGGGGTACAGCAGGCAGCAGCCTTGCATAGTTGGGCCTTGAGCTCATTAAAGGCTTTCTCTTCTACATCACCCCATGGAATTTGCATTGGGATCTGCCTCCACATCAGTTCCATCAAAGGGCGAGCAATATTGGCGAAATATGGGATATAATTTCTATAGTAACAACAGAGACCAAGTACACTTAGCAGCTCCTTTTTTATCCTTGAACTGGCCAATTTCTCAATTGCCTCAAGTTTGACTGGGTCAGGAGCATGAGTCCCTGACCCTACTATGTGTCCTAAATTATAATATAATTATATATAATTTAATATGACTTTAGTGTATCCAAACAGACATTTACCTAAATTAACTACAAAGTCAGAGTCATCAATTTCTTTTAATATTCTGCTGAGATGATCCTTGTGCTCCTCCCAGGTCTAAAGTGTAAACAGCAATGTCATCGAAATAAGTGCAAGCATATTCAGTATGGATGGCTAGCAATTTATTAATCGTCTTCTGGAATATGGCAGCAGAACAATGGAGCCCAAATGGTAAAACTTTCCACTGGAATTGTCCTCAGTGGGTTATGAAAGTGGTGAGATGTTGACACTTTTCATCCAAAGGAATTTGCCAATAACCCTTCAATAGATCGAGAACATAAATAAATTTCACCTTTCCCACTTGATATAGGAGCTCCATAGGGTTAGCCACGGGGAAAGCATCCATCTCTATCCCAGTATTTAAGTGGCAAAAGTCGACACAAAGCCACACTGACTCATCATGCTTAGCTACACATACAACTGGATGAGCATATTCACTATACGATGGTTCTGTGAGCTTAAGCTTAAACAGTTCCTCGATCTGTCTATCCACTTCATTCCGCAAAGCAATGGGTATTCTGTATGGGTGTGCCCTTCTGGTAGCGTAGGAGTGGAATTTGGATATCTAGAGATATCCAAATTCCACTCCTAAGCTACCAAAAAATCCCTCCTTGACCTTAATCGAATGTTTCTCACAATTTGGTGCCCTTCTGGGTTTGAATCCTTCCTTGACCTTAATCGAATGTTTCTCACACTTTGCTCTACCTGAAATTCTGGCACAAACTCGGGGATATTTCTCCAGCAACCCTTCAATCTCTCTCTGCTGCATAAGGTCCAAATCAATAATTTCTGTTGAATCCAGCTTCAGCTGATCCCCTTTTCTTATAATAGGAACATGCTCCAGATATCCAAATTCCACTCTTAGGCTAGATACTTGCATTCTATATTCTCGGATCTTGTTAGCATGCATTGTTCAACCCCCCCCCCCCCCCTCCCATCAGGAAGTTCGACCCTGTAACTATAAGTTGACATTTTTGAGACAATCTGAGCTGGTCCAGTCCATTGAGCATAAAGTTTGTTGCTTGAATCTGGTGCAAGTACTAACACCTGCTCATCAATACTAAATTCCTTATGGCGAGATCTCCTATTATAGTAATCTGCATAACTCTTATGCTGTTTCACTGCCACCAGTGCAGTCTCCTCTGCTGCTAATTCCAACCGCACCTTTAAGTTTTGCATATACTGTGCTGCTGAGGGGGGTCAGACCTTTTGGCACATAAGTCTCCCCAGTCCAGGTACCTTCAAAATGGACAGAGGGCCAGTAGATCTTCTCCCATACAGTAGCTGAAAGGGGGCAATGCCTATGGTGGCATTGGGCAGGTCCCAGTATGCCAATAAGAGAAAGGGCAGATGCTTATTCAAATCGCGGATGTTTCCAGCAATCAAGGATGTTCTCGGATCAGATGGTGCAGCATGGATTTCAGCACCTAGTTCCAACATTCACTAAGCCGTTTGACTCGGGATGTGCTGAATTTGAGAACTGTGGTGATGTCCCTATCCTACAGATGAATTCTTGTGTGAGATTACATGAGAAATTCGATCCTCTATCACTGGCTATCACCTGAGGTACCCCAGTTTTAGCAAATATTTGAAATAGTGCTTCACAAGTTGCCTTAGCAGTTATTGCTGAAAGGCAAATGGTCTCAGGCCATCTGGTATGTTGATCCACTATGCACAGTATGAACTGATGTTTCTGACTTGACTCTGACAATATCAGACCGATAATATCAATATTCACAACTTGGAAGGGATGCTCAGGTTGAGTCACTGGTGTGATAGGTACCTTTTCAAATTTTTTTCCCGCCACCCATAGTTGGTAATATTCTCGAACATCTGCTTTGATATTCGGCTAATAGAAGGAATACTTCAATCTTTCTAGTGATTTGTGCAGCTTTAAATGACCATCCAAAGGTTGAAGTGGGCCAACATGATTGCTTGGGTCCTGTGTTCAGAGAGTAATACCAGTTGATGTACCCTCTCTCTAAAGATCTGATCAGAATGGTGTAACAATACATCTTTGAAGTAATAGGAATTCTTCTCTTTCCTTGCAACCTGTTAAAACCTTTCCAAGATTGCATCATTAGCCTGCAATTGAAGGAACAATTCCACCTCTCCACACTCTCCTATCACTTCTGGGACCATCTCCATATCTCCACTATGACCTTGCTCTGGCTGAATACTGATTTCACAACTAAGAGCCTGTTGAATGATTTCGTCAGCTAACTCTTTTTTCCAAGTTTCTTCTCCCACATCTGGTACTTGCACTTGTGCTGTTTGCAGCTCCTAGTATGCATCCATAGCTCCTAGTATTTTATCTCTGCATGTGTCAGCAACATCTGACTTACCAATTCATTGGTCATTCCACAAGAGATTACTATCTGGGGATGAAAGGTATTCATATTATTGGGGTCAGCCTGGATCCTAATAGGGATGTTAATCAAGGGTACCATGTAAATATTCCCAAAGGCAGACCTCAGAAGTATTTTCTCACTTAGTTACCTATATGATACTGGCACATGTTGCTAATGAATAAGATTTATTTCTGCCCCCGTTTCCTGCACAGCATCGATCATTTGGCTTCCACACAAAATGGAAACTTTCTTTTTCATGTGTGATATTTTTAGTTCGCACTGCTGTTGAAACTTCTCCCTTTGCCATTTTACACCATCCCTTACTTCTGTAAATACCTGAGCAGTGACCTAGTTACAACTAAATCACACTTTTCCTCATTGCTCCTTTCATCGTCCTCATCCTCTGTAATGGTTACCCTTCACACCCCTGTAGTAGTTTTTTTCTTCTTATGTGAACATTCACAAGCAAAATGATTATATTCTCCACAGTTAAAACATTCTTTCCTTTTTCAAAGGGGTTCCCGTTCATTGGGTCTCTCATTTTTTCTATAATTAGTGGTACTGCCATTCTCACTGTATCTTTTCATTGAGGGAACATATCTCCTCTCATTCACCCTTGATTCATGGTTTGTCATTTCTTGCACTGTACATCCCCACTTGGTTCCACCAACTCTTGATTCCAGATGGCTATCTAAATGTAGCTCCACTGCATCAACCAATTCCAGAGGCTTCATCCATCCATCAGCTTCTTTCTGTAATACAAATTGTCTCATAGCTGCTGGTAGTTCCCATTTGATATTATCAGACACAATAAGATTCTTATACTCCTCCAAATCTTTAATTTTTCTACTGTCCAAGTAATGAAAAAGCATAGCAGAAATTCTAGCTGAAAATTCCATAATAATCATTCATCTCCCCAGATGTACCCACTCTCACAGACTGTGCTCTTGATGCAGCTAGTCAGGTCGCAAAAGTAGTATCATCCACGTTTTCGCTCCAAGGGCAATCTTCCTCCCCTCTGTTAGCATTCACTTCCCCCTCCGTCTGTGTCAGGTAATAGAGTTGAGTGTTGTATGTCCTTTTCCGTGTTTGTATCGTCGCTCATCTGATCCAGCACTTTTGTTGCCCTCCTCATATTATACATTAATACACAATAGCACTGACATAAAATCAAAACAGGCAATAAAACTAAGCTTAACTAGTCTCACCCAAACTTTCAACCAAGGTGATGTTCCGCAACAGCTGTTGCTGATCGCTGCCATCTATCCAAGTTGTCTTCCGGTCCAAGGCGAGGTAATGATTCTTGAAGAATGAACTGTTCACTTTGCTGAAAGCCTCTTAGTTCTGGTCCCTTATTATTTCCGCTTCAGAATTACTGCTTACATAGGGTTGATTTATCCAGCTTTTTCACTCTAGGTAGCCAACTATTTCAGACCCAGACTATCCCACTTCTCGGGACACTGGAATGTCAAGATCTTTCTTATTTATATGAGAGATCTGTTGGCTTAATGTCTCTACTAAACTTGACTCACACTACAACTAATGTGTTCATTAAGAAAACCAGGCACTTGGTATCTCCTGGTTAGATATAACATTTAATATCATACACTTCACTTTACATAAACTTATATAAATACTTTACTTGGGCACAACCTTAGTTCACTGCCCCACTGATACAATAAAGTCAAGCACTCCTGAATGCTGACACTAGACTTTACTAAAAAGTTTTTCAATATGTTGGCTCCCAGAGTCAATGTCCCATGCTCCTTCTGACCCGTTTGGTGGTCAAAGGAGAAGTGTCCCTCTTTTCGCTCTCCCCTTCACACAAACGACTGCAGACCTCATTAGAGTTCCTGTTCATAACACCCTGCGGCTGAATTCTGCAGTCCGGCATACCCTTGGAAGGTCATACACGCAGCACATGGCTCTTGCCTCACTAAATTTAGTATCAGGGGGATGCATGCAATTCCAAGATCCTTGACAAGGGGGACACAATATTTTTTAAAGAGATAAACAAAAACTTCTTTTTATGTATTATGGGTACTAACAAAACATTATTATTTGCATTTTCCCAATCATTCATAGTTCTAATTTCCTTTGTTAGAAGCTGATAAATGTGGGTAAAAAAATAATTCTCTTTGAAAATGAGCTCCCACATTCACTAAAGGCAATATGTTATTCTCCTAGTTTTAGACTAAATTCTGATGGGTAAAAGATTTGAGATCACTCTAAATTTATAACAATATATTGATCGAAAAATATCAAAACATAATATTTTGTAACAATATTTTTTTTTTCTTTTCTTGCTAATTAATAATGATGCAAAAGTTGAAAATTCTGTTGGAGCAACATACACTTTGTCATTTTCTTAAAATATCCTGTAAAAAAAAAGAAACAAAATTATCAAAAAGCAACACATTCCATGTAAATAACTGTTTAATTTCTTTAATTATTTTTGGATTATTAAGGCAGCAAAAATATCTGAAGTTATTTTAATATATAAAAGTTTTTTTTTTCCAAATATCATAAAAAGTGTGGTATAACTCAGCTCTAAAATTAACTTACAGGATTAAAATAATTGAAAGTTCTCTGTCATTGAGCAATAAAATTTTGATGATTTTTGATGATGAATAAAATTTGATCAAAACATTTGCATATGAAAAAGTTTTCAGCAACAGGAAAATACTCCTACTAAATAAGCATGTTTATAAATTTGTTTACCTGCATTTTTTAGCAGGACCCTAAAAAAGTGGTTACAAATGAAGAAATTTCAAATATTGTTTATAATTTTTGGTACATCACATCCAATTCACTGGAACTTGAATGGAAATTTTTTTAAAATTTAAAAGTCCTACAATGTAGTGTTGTTCAATCTTACAGGCTATAACATATATTTGCTTGCTGCAAGTGCATTATAATGTTCATTAAGGTAGATCTAGATACATTAGGCTTGTGCAAAGTTAAAAATTCATGGAAAAATACTGAAAGGGGACAATTGCTTATATTTAATATGTATGTTTATATATATGACTAGGGAGCATACATCATTTCGCTATGTGCCATGGTTTTCTAGAATTAAAAATATGGCATTATGTCATCTAAAGGTTGGCTGGCTGTTGATAAGTTGTTTGGGGTGTTACGGGGCAAAGACAACTAAGGCCATTCTGTGCCAAACAAGGTGTAAAGTAGAAAAAAGATAAAGAATACACTGTATGGTCTTGATATGAGGCTTCCATCAGCCTCTTAACCTTTCTAGGCTCCACCCTGAAAAACTGGTTTATATCCAGAGGCCAAGCTATTTTTTTCCACTTAATAAAATATTCATCAAATGGAAAAAGTATTGGTCAATGCATTGTTCTAGTCCTCAGCCAATAGCTCAATAACACTGCTCAAGAAATGTATGAAGTAGAAATGTAACCATGGGTTGTTAATGGCCTATGGTTCTATGATTTGTTTCTTTTGGGTAGGTAATGTGAAGTCTCGTGTCATGTGTGTGATTTGTTGTGAATGTGACATTATGTTTGATTTTTTTCATCATTCTTGCTGGATAACTCCTTGGAATAACATGCCGATATGGTCACAGGCAAGTGGATATGTATAATATGTATTTAATGAGAGTTTTCTAATGATAGGTAGAATAGGAGTAATTAATATCTTCCCATTATTTTTTTGAATTTTGGTTAAAATATGCTAAATAATAAGTTACTTGAGATATTTAGGAATTGAAATTATTTAATATTAGGAGGGTTGTTGTTGAAAGTGTAGTCAACTGTTTTGAAATGTTACGGCCACATGTTTTAGAAGTGGGAGTTTGGTGGTTTTTTGTGACTATGTTTGTGGGGGGATGTTTTTCATAAAATCTTTGGAGTGAGGGGCATTTGAACGGGAAGGGAGGAGTGGTTAGAACTAGTTAGAATTATTTTAAAATTTTTTGTGTTTAGTATGATGTAGTATGTGTTTTGTTGTGAGAGTGGAAGAAAATGGCAGAAGTTTAGAATGTGGGAAAATTAAGTGGTAAAAATGAAAAAGTTTTTATGGGTGTTAGGGTTTTAGGAGAATAGTTATTGGTGAAATGTGTACAGTGAATTTTCAAAGGATTTTAATGTAGTAGCAGGGGATGGAATATGTTTGGGGGAAAGAATGGTGGAAGTTTTTGTGTGTGGGATTGAACATGGTGGTGTAACAAACACATGTATTTCATTATAGTAGTTTGAGATGAATTGAGTAATTATGTATCCATTATATTAGTAGTTATTATATTATTATATTAGTAGTTAGTTAGTTAGAGTAATTATGTATTTCATTATAGTAGTTTGAGATGAATTGAGTAATTATTAGTAATGATATAAGTATACATAGTAGTATCAGTATATTATACTGATATATTAATTTTGTTAGATATTTAGGAGTCTTCTAAAGTTACTAATTTGATTTATTGTTAATATCTGGAAGTGTTTGGAAGCTTTTTTTATACAGAAATTTTGCATATTGTAGAATTGTTGCTGTGGAAAAATGGAAGTTTTTGATGGAGTCAGGAAGATTAATGAATAATTTAGGGGAGGCTTCTTTGAGTTATATAATGTGGGGGCATGTTTTTATTGTTGTCTAGTGGTATTATTTGGTTTTAGGTTTTTTTTATAATTCAGATCAGCAGTGTACTGTTTCCATTTTCTTGTTTATTGCTGTGTTGTCTATGATGATATTTAGTTTCAGGGGCTTTTTTATAATCCCAATAGTTGGTATATTGTTTACAATTTGATTAATTCTGGTTAATTAGTAGGTTTTTATATATGACTTGTTTTATTAATTTAGTTTCTGAAAATATATTTATAGAGTGTTCTAAATGTTTGAAAAAGAGGGGAGGGAGGGCAGATTGTGACTTCTATTTTCGTGTTCTTCATTATGTTAAGCAGAAAATGAAGGATGGTTTCTTGCTTAGCAATATGCTTTGTTTAGAATGATTGTCACCAATGAGATTACATTTTTCTGGGTTTTTTAATAATGCCAATGGACAGTGTGGTACATTGTTTTTATGATAATTCCTGCTTTTTAGGATTGTCTCTGATGGGATTATTTACTTCTCAGGGCTTTTTATACTGCAGAATGAGAAGAATTGTGTACAATTTTCTTTTTGAGGCTTGTTTTCTTGGATGAGATTGTTTGTTTATGGGGTTGGGTTGTGTTACCTCTGAGTGGCACTTTTTTGGACATAATGGGCTAAATGGCCAGGTCACAAGAACCCCAAAAGCTCAGAGAAGGTTGGGGAAGGGGATTCACTGGAATAGCTGTTGGGAGACATGTGGGAGACTCCCGTCAGAGGCATCCAGTATTTTTTTAATGTGCACAGGCTGTGGCTCTCCCACACACGAGGCCATGGCTTAACATCCCATCTGACGGCCAGTGGCCTTTCCAAGCCCATCAGTGTCCCCTACTGACTGCAGATAGGGCAGGGAATTTTGTGGAGATAAATCTCACTGCTGATCGAGATCGTACTTGAACTTGGGAACTGCAGATTACAAGCCTGGCAAATGGGTTTAAGAGTAGTGGTAAAAGTGTGAAACTGTGGTTCATTGTTTAGCACTATGTTCATGTTAAAATGATTTGTCTCTGATGAGATAATTTTGTTCTGGGATTTTCTTAAATTGCAGAATGGCAGTTTATTGTTTAGCAGTAAGTGGTTGTTAAAACAACCATCTTTGATGAGATACTGTTTTTTAATTCAAAAAATGGAATGAACATTTGCTTGTTAGCAATAATAGTTTGTTGAAACAAGTAGCCTCAGATGGTACTGACCGACATTCATCATTTAGCGATACGAGCAGTTAGGAAAAATTGGCTTTGATGCTATTACTTCTGGTGGTTTTCTTTTATTTGCAAAAAATAACTATGCTTTATGGTGAGGAATAAGTATTCATCATTATATTCTTTATGCAGCATATCCTCATCCTATGGCCTCTTCACTTCTAGTAACATATTGTTTAGATTATTACATGAAGAACTTGTAAGAAGTTGAATATTCTTTCTAATGTGATATTGAAATTTTTTTTTTCATTTGTTTAAACTGCATATTTACTGGGCTTTTAAAAAATTGCTTTTCACATAATTCTTTAGGAAAAAAATTAATTTTTTCATTGCTATTAGTCAATGTTAGGTGTCCAGAAGTCGAGCATTTCGTCGTCACAATGCACTAAAAAAATAGTGCCTGAGGATATATTGCCAGTCTGCCTAATGAAATTACAATAAATGCATATTTAAAAAATACTAAAAAAAATGGAAATGTAAAAAAATTTTGAAAGCATATTTATACTGAGTATTGTGCAATTTCATTTTCCATATGCATGAAGCTTATACTATAAACGTTTTATTTTAATATGTGTTTGAGCTATTGAACAATATATACAGAAGCTTTACCTTACCAGATGATATACTATAATATCACCTCATTAGTTATCGGGTAAATGTACAAATAAAACTGTATTTAACCACATGGGTTACGAAAAGCCTAGAGCATTTAAACGATTATATTGGGGATATTACCATTTAAAGCAAGAGTGCTTTCAAACGAATCTATTCGAGGGTAAACGCTTAAGTGGTTAATCTAGTTCATTTAATATCTTAACCTTAAAACTTTTCCTACTTTTCCTTTCTTGTAATTCTGCTTCTTCATGCAACATACAATTTGCGAGATCCATTGCTACTGCATGCGATACAGGACAGGTACAGTAAATTTAATATATTTTAACATTTAAGAAACAGTCATTTTCATAATAATACGAGCAATGGTATATTTTTTGAACTAGAAATATACTATTGTTTACTAAATGCTGTCAATACCATGTCCTCCATGGTCATACACATACTTTGTGGTTACGGTCGGTAATGATTACGGAATTATTTAACCCCGTGGCCGAGTAGTTAGCGCGCTTGGCTACTGATCTACAGGATCTGTGTTCCAAGTCCCGGGTAAGGCATGGATGTTCTTGTCGTTTTTCTGTTGAGGTCCTGCCATCCTCTCAGATTTTCTACCATGGCATATAAACTGACAGGCTCCTGTCAGACCTCTGTGGCACGCAGCTGTTTGAGAGGATTTTTTTTATATGCTGGTTCTGAAACGCCAAACAATATTGATGTTTCTCTTTGCTAAGATGAAATTTTCAAAGGTAGAAAAGTTTTCATATTGAAAAATATCTATGGGATGTGAAGAAAGGACCATTAGTCTTTGAAAGAAAAAATTGTTAGATATTTTTTCTTTTCTTTAAAGACTTGTTGAGAACATGAGAATTCAAATACATTTGCAGGTCGTTGACTGCAGAAGATTGCTTAAACTACAAGTGCTTACCTGCCATTGATTGTTAATATACATAACTTTATGCTTGATATCGCTTGATATAGCGAGATTGCCTAAAAGAAAAACCTGTGTTAAATATCATTTGAGATGTTCCTGGACTAGTGTAAACATCTGAGGTAGCGCGCCAGGCTCGTAATCTGCAGTTCCCAGGTTCGAGTCCCAGCTGGGTCAGCGTTGAGATTTATCTCCGCAAAATTTCCCGCCCTGCCCATGGTCAGTAGGGGACATCGATGGGCTTGAAAAGGCCGCCGTCCGTCGGATGGGACGTTAAGCCGTGGCTCCGTGTGCGGGAGAGCCATACCCTGTGCACGTTAAAGAACACGGATGGCCTTGACGGGAGGCTACCATCTGTCTCCCAACAGTTGTTCCAGTGGGTCCCCTCCCCCAACCTTCTCTGAGCCTTCGGGGTCCATGTGACCTGGCCATTTAGCCCATTGTGTGCAAAAAAGTGCCGCTCAGAGGTAAAACAACCCAACTGTTACTGGGGACACACGTACCTGGGTGTGTCCCAGCCTTCATTCGAGTGGTCAGTTGAAATGTTGAGCATCGATTGCCCTTTACCAGTTGATGGAGGCGACGTTCCCCTCTGGGGTTGTGATGGCCTTTTGGGCACCACAGTTGTGTCCTGTTCAGTGCCTGTGGTGTAGAAGACAGTTTTGTTTGAAAGCTCCGAATATCGCTTATAAATTTGGGACAATCTCAGGGGTTATGCCAAAAAAAGGAAAATAGATGCAGAGAATCGTCAATTTCAAGACAACTGGACGGAGGATTATTATTTTATTCTGAATAAAGGTTTGCCTGTATGTTTGCTGTGCAACGAACCCGTATCCGTCAACAAAGAATACAACTTGAAGAGACACTTTACTTCGAGACATGCGGATCACCAAAAAATTGATGGACAACTACGAAAAGATGAAATACAGAAGTTGAAGAAGAACTTGGATACCCAGCAGCAAATGTTCAACAAGCAAAGAACGCAGCACCACAGCATTGTCAAAGACAGCTTTGTGGTAAGCGAAAAAATCGCTAAGCATTCTAAGTCATTTGGTGAAGGAGAATTTATCAAAGAATGTCTGTTGGATGTTGCAAGTATAACATGTCCTGAAAAGAAAAAAGACTTCGAGAATATTCGTTTGTCGAGACGTACTTTTTTCCGACAGATAGAAATTATGGCTGATAATATCGAAAAAAGTTTAAAAGAGAAGATTGCTAGATTGGAAGCATTTTTAATTGCTTTGGATGACAGCACCGCTTCCGATACAGCACAACTAGCAATATTTATTCGAGGAGTTGATGCGGATTTCAACATCACAGAAGAATTATTGGCGCTTCGGCCGTTAAAAGGAACAACTACCGATGAAGATATTGCTGTGAATTTTAAAATGGATAGGCACTGAGCGTGAGTACTAATAACTATATTTTCAAACCAATTACAATACAATGAAATTGTTACAAAAATATGGATGAAGTATTTTATAAACAAATTAACTACTATCATACATAAGTCATTAACCTTTTTGTACAGAGCATACAATATCAGCTCTGTCGTACTAAAATACTTCCATGTCACTTGAATACCTTCAGACGTAAACAAACTCTGTCCTGTGCTAGTTCACTAAACCTTTGTTACTAACAACAGAAAACAAACACCCGCGCACACACTAATAAATATACTAATTATTTTCACTTAGCGTGCACTGAATCAGACTATTTGAACGTCCTTTCAATCTCACAACTTTAACACACTGCACTGCAATCTTTTTTTTATTCTTCTGAATCGTTCTAAGTTCCAATTCGTTGGCTAAATTGAATCTCACGTAGAAGCACACACGAGTGTTCAAGTCACGTTAAGTCATGAAGTCACTGTTGCTCGTTCATCTGTCGTAACAATATATTTGAAACAGTCAACATAGTATTCGAGAGATTTGGGCTTAAATGGAGTTCACTATCTGGCATATGCACTGATGGAGCCCCTGCAATGATTGGTGCACGGAAGGGATTTATTGGAATAGTTCATGAAAGAGCAATAGAACTACAGATCCATCCGGAAAATTTAACAAATTTTCACTGCATTATCCACCAACAAAATCTGCGTGCAAAATCGATTAAATTCACGAATGTTATGGAGGTTGTAGTAGCCAGTATTAACTTTATTAAGTCACGTGCACTTAATCACCGGCAATTTAAGAAGTATTTGGCAGACCTATTTTCGGATTATGAAGATGTGTCTTATTATTGTGAAGTGAGGTGGTTGAGTCAAGGTAAAATGTTAAAACGATTTTATGACCTGAGACAAGACATTGCAGATTTTATGGACATAAAAGGAAACACAATTAACCAAGTAAAAGATGATGAGTGGGTATGTGATTTAGCATTCCTTGTAGATGTCACCGGATACCTAAACGAACTGAATCTTAAATTGCAAAAACAAGGACAATTGGTTCATGAACTGCATGGACATGTCAAAGCTTTTTGTAATAAATTAAGATTGTTGGAAAGTCAGATCAGAGCTAAAAATTGTTAATATTTTCCTACTCTAGCAACTCATAAAAATATCCCTTATAATTGTTATGCAGATGAACTGAAGGCACTAATAGAGCAATTTGATACGAGGTTTGCCGACTTCCAAAACAAAGACTCCATATTCGCTATATTTGCTCGTCCGATGGATGCTGATGTAATAATGTGCCAGAAAACTTACAGATGGAACTTATTGAGCTTCAGGCGGATTCAGTGCTAAAATCACAATTTAACAACATTGCTTTGACAGATTTTTATAAATTTTATTTGGTGGAAGAAAAATATACAAATTTACACACCTTTTCAAGAAAAATCATTTGTCTTTTCGGCAGCACATATATGTGTGAATAGTTTTTTTTTCGAGGATGAAACACGATAAATCAAAAATTCGGACAAGAATAACGGACGAAAACCTCGAAAATTTTATGCGCTGATCCTTAAGTAATATATTAACGTCAATATTGATAATCTCGTAGTTCAAGTACAAGGCCAATATTCACATTAAATTGTTATGTCATTCATTATATTATAAAATTTATGTAGAGCTTTATACCAAAGCATTATATTATAAATAAATGAAATATGAAGTGGCAACTTGTTTTAATTCATTTAATATTAATTTATTTTATTTAATAATTTGGTCCTGCTCTTGACTTGGAGACAGAATGATAATTTGGCCCCCAAACTCGGAAAGGTTGCCTATGTCTGGTATAAATGTTTAAAGCCATGTATAGAGGAGATGTTGATCAACGTCCTTTAGCTCAGCAGTCAGAGCATCTACATGCAATCAGCAGGACCTAGATTCGTTTCAGGCTCTTATACCACCCAGTTCAATACAATTTTTCCTCTGTGCTAAAAACTGCTAAACCTATAGTAGCTTACTTGTGTTTGCTTATTAAATTAGAGAGTCTATTTGTGCGTCTAAATGCTGCATATGATACATATCATAAAGAGATATTATATTTACAAAGAAGGAAAACTATTAGCACAAAAATCAGTTTAGTAGTTTTGAGTGTTTAATTTCAAGTAAATAACAAAAAAAAAAAAATAATAATAATAAGGCAAATACCCTCTCAAGAAGTTGCTTGCCACAGAGGTCTGACAGGAGCCTGTCAATTTAGCCTGCTGAGGTCCATCCATGGACCTCAGCAGAAAAACAACACAGACATCCATGCCTTCTTAGATGCAACATTCTACAAGATGGATGCTACATAGTCGTCTAATGTTGCTCCCCCGCATCTCCCTCCTACAAGCCTCTTGGAGCTTTGATTCTCTTTACTAGAGCAATGGAGATTACTAACTACAGTGCTGCTGCACAGTGTCAACAGCATGATATGCAACACTCTCCAATCAAAAGAGATGTTTTATGCTTTCCAGCAGCATTTCGAGAAAAAATATGAATATCTGTCTTTATTTCAACTTAAATCTCTTCCATTAATTTGTAATAACGAGTACATTGCTATTTTTTAAAGTTTTTTTATAATAACTATTTTGTATTTAATAAACTGGAAAAAATTCTCGAACGACGTTTTGCTTCATTCCAGGTGAAAAACAGCACTGTTTATTAGTATCCAGTTTTCAGCCAAATGCTTCTTCTTTTGTTTGAAATAATGAGTTGAAAAATTTGGTTGTTCTGACTGGGATTCGAACCCAGGTCTCCCAGAAGCATGCCAGGCATCTTAACCACTAGCCCACCGAAGTTCCTCGGTTTTCAAATCCTTTGGCAGCAATCCCCCATGAGATTCGTACAACCTGTTCCTCCTCTTCATCACTTTCCTCTTCTTATCTTCAGTCACACGTTTATCAGCTCTTCCCACTTTTGGGATAATTTCCAAATATGCAGTATATATAATATATTTATATATGATTATCTGGTACACTGTCCTTGTTGGAATGCAGTAGAGTAGTGGATTAGAGGTACAGAGGCCCTAAGGGAACAACATTTAGGGTTCTTAAGGTGTGTAGTTGAAACGACCTCTACAATTATGAAAGCATTTTTAATTTTTCCGTGCTATTGCTTGAAAATCAACATCTCACAGTAAACTCCCAGGTATCCAGTATTCAAGGTATCAGGTACTCAAGCATCCAAATCTCATGCAACTGGCATAAATTTCAAATTGAACATTTAAACTTGGTACAGCATGTTCCGTCAGAAGATAGATCATCTGATGAGGAAGAGTTTAAAAAAATTTTGTAGCGAACAAAACAAACAAATGAATTGGAATTAGTTGAGTCACAAATGCTATGCATGCAGTGAAAAATATTTCCAGAAGTTAACTCAATGAGTGGCTGGATGTTGACAAGGATGCTCTGTTACAACGACATTAAATACTGAAGTAATTATTAAAAGTGTTTTGAATTAGGGGAAATGTAAACCGACTAGAAGGTGCCACGTTCCCTTTAGTCATCAAGAAAGATTTGACGAAACAATGGCATTTGGTTCGCTAGAGCTGTTTAGCATTTCGTTTTTTATTGTAATATAAACATACTTTAAGCATTCTGTTGTTAAAAAGCTTTCATTTGATTGTAAAAATATTACATTCTAATATTTATTTTCAACTTATACAAAGATCACTTTCGTCATATATATTTTACTTTATACATTGTTCCGAGCAATACAGTGAATAGAAACAGAAGTTTGAAATTACTTATTTGGAAATAAATTGCATATTGAAATAACGCGTATTCCGCATAATTTTAATCATTGTGCATTCGTTCAGAAGTGGCTTTAAAAATATTAATATAGCTTAGAACTACTGGACATGTTTGCTGTTCTAGAGCTTATATGCATAAATACAGCACCTTATTAAATTTTAACGATATAGAGCTTTCCAATAAAATAAAAGAATTTCTTTTCATATCCATAGAAAGATAAATTCGAAGTTGTGTAACTTTTTAAATAAGCTTTCTATGGAAAACCCACAGAAGAAAAAAAATCTTAGTGAAATCTACCAAAACTCGATTTCCAAATAAATTCAATCAGTATATAGAGAGAGAGCTGTTGGGTTGGGTTGTTTTACCTCTGAGCGGCTCTTTTTTGCACACCATGGGCTAAATGGCCAGGTCACATGGACCCCGAAGGCTCAGAGAAGGTTGGGGGAGGGGACCCACTGGAACAGCTGTTGGGAGACAGATGGTAGCCTCCCGTCAAGGCCATCCAGCGTGTTCTTTAACGTGCACAGGGTATGGCTCTCCCATACACGGGGCCACGACTTAACGTCCCATCCGACGGATGGATGATAGTGGGCAGTGGCGGGGAATTTACGACGGACGGATGATAGTGGGCAGTGGATAGTGGGCTACTGATAGTGGGCAGGGCGGGGAATTTTGCGGAGATAAATCTCAACGCTGACCCAGCTGGGTCTCGAACCTGGGAACTACAGATTACGAGCCTGGCGCGCTACCGACTGAGCCACCCCCGCCCCAAGAGAGAGAGAGAGAGCTGTAGCATCTAGAATTAATAACAAGAGCTCGTTGTGTAAAATCGTTCAAAATAGGGAAGAACTGGATCATTACTTAAACTTTTGGAAAATACTTTTATTTCTCAGTGGTTAAATATAAGTTATTCTTTTTGTTTTCATCAACTTATGAGAAAAAAATTCAGTTATTGCTAGCGCTGTTGTTCAGGACTGCCCAACAGCACAAGTAAGACTGGATATATCTATCATCGATAGCATCAGAAGAGGTAATTTTCGATATGACTTTCAATCGCTACATTGTTAAATCTACTAGTCTGATTTGATTTGTGCTAGTTTTCTTTACGTTCAATTTTAAAAATTTCTTTCACCACTCATGACAGTTGGCCCCACCAGATAAAAAAAGTAACGTTTCCTATTGAATTTAAGACCCTCACAGATGTTCACTTTGGTCTTCAGGTCTAATTAAATGAACTGAACAAATCACGATTGATCCGATTTACCATACGCTTATACGGAATGGACTGTTCAGGCCAAAATACCGACTTGAAGAACTTTCTTAACAGCAACAACAACGTCAGATTGATGGGAACTATCAGCTGAGTTTGTGTCGCAACCTGGAAGCAGATCCTCAGTCCACTTAAGTTTTCGTAGCGTAAATATATCTCTTGTGTGCTGTTGCCTATATACTGAAGTGACATTGAATTAGGGATAGGAGACGTTATCCAAATTCAGTACCGCAAGCCCCGCATTTGTGCGCATGCGTGGCTGAAACCCTGGTCATATATAGCTGTCAGCTTTGGCTTCCCTAAGCATTCGTCATGAAAAGTGCAATGGGAAAGGCACGGGATTTAGTTGCATTTGACAGAGGGCAGATCGTAGGTGCCTGACGGATGGGACACTCGATCTCCGAAATTGTCAACCAACTTGGATTTTCTCGTACGATAGTTTCAAAAATGTTCCGGAAATATAAAAATTCTGGCTAAAAAACAAGCACACAAACAAACTACAAAGGACAACCAACCTTAAAAGATTATAGTTTTTGCTCTGACCCACATCTTAAGGACCGATAGCGGCCATATATTATCTGAAATTACCTCCCATCTGAACACAGGTTCCAGCCAGGAAGTCAGTGCATGAACTTTGCAAACACCCACTTCATCTTCTCGGCTTTGGGAACCACCGACCTACGAGAGTCCCACTTCTAACAGCACAACACTGGGCTCAACGCCTTGCCTGGGCTAAAGAACATCGAAACTGGACCATCAAAAATTGGCAACGGATAGCCTGGAGTGATGAATCCCGATTTAAACTTCATCACGCCGATGGTGCCAATAATATGAAGCCATGGATCCTGCATGTCAGGTCGGAACAGTACAACAAGTTAGTGATGGCTCAGTGATGGCCTGGGCTGTCTTCAGTTGGACGTCTGTGGGACCTTTGGTACATGCACTGACGACTCGCAATTCATCCTGGTACGTAGAACTCATGGTTGACCATTTACACCCATTTATGGTCATCATAGTCTGTAAATGGTAGCTAGGTAGTCACTGGAAGGAGAGCTATGCACCAATCCCCTGTGATGATGCATAGAAAAGAGATACTCTCTTGTGGAAGTGAACGGAAGGGGAGGTCTGCCAGATTAGTGTGGCCTACTGATCTGGACAACTATGGCTACTTTTCTTTTTTTTCTACCCTGCTGAGGAGTGGTCAACCACACAGGGTCCTGGTGCTGACCATATAAACCCACTGGACTGGACAGAAAAATGGCTCTGAGCTTGATTATGGATCCTGATTTTGCTGCACTGGTGGATTTCTGTGGAGGGAAAATCTTCCGCTGTGCTTTCTCTTTGTTTGTGGGTTGACAGCCCCAAGTGAATAGATTCACAGGATATGTTTATCAGCTGGTGGATAATCCTGAGCAGAGGTCATCGCAGGCACCTGAACTCTTTACTTCTATTGGCATCGTCAAATTCTACATTGCAGGAAGTCTTCCATTGTAGATGGCTTCAGCCTTTAGTGGTGGAGGAACGGGTCTTTGCCCCATGTCTGCGATTAGGGGGCTGTTTGATATTGTCGGCATTCCCTCTCTCAATAAGCATAGTTTCTTTAAACATCCTACTAACCATTTTCTCTCCATAGGTAGTTGGAATGTGAGGACTCTGCACAGAGCTTTTTCTCTTGATGTCCTCACACAAGAATTCCACCATTATAATTTAGATATTCTCGGCTTGCAAGAGACCAGATGGACAGATAAAGGTCAGATTCTTAAAAATAATCTTAAATTTCTCTTTTCAGGGAGGGACGACAATAAGCATCATGAAGGCGTGGGTCTGCTTCTCAGCAGACACGCTAGTGATGCTCTTCTAGGATATGAGTGTATTAATGAAAGGCTTCTTACAGCAAAATTTCAGACAAGCGTTAAAGACCTGAATGTCATCTGCTGTTATGCCCCCACTGAGGATGCCGATGAGGATGAGAAGGATAGGTTTTATGAACAACTTCAGGATATTTTGAATTCTGTCAAGAAAGGAGATATTACCCTTGTTCTTGGTGACTTCAATGCCAAAGTTGGTACTGACTCTGATCTGTGGGGAGGGGTAATAGGCCTTTTTGGTATTGGTAGCTGCAATGGCAATGGGTAACGTCTCCTACAGGTAAGTAAACTCAATGGATTCAGAATAACTAACACTTATTATAAACACCGTGACATACCTAAGTACACATGGGTTTCACCCGATGGGCTACATAAGAATATGATTGATTATATATTAATTAACAGCAAATGGGCTAGTTCTGTTAGGAATACCAGGTCATATATCGGAGCTGAAATTGGATCTGACCATTACCTTGTTAAAAGTGTCTTGCAACTTAAACTTAAAAAGTGTTGTGCTAGGGTTAAAAAATTTGCTTTTAATACTGAAGCTCTGAAAGACCCAGTTATAGCCAAAGCTTACCATGATAGGTTATTTAGTCATTATGACAGTCATGGTATGTTTACTACTGAAGTTGAGGAAGAATGGGATCATTTTAAACAGGCTTTTTTGCACACTAACAGTACTCTTTTAGGAAAAAAGGAGCAGAATTATCTGAGTGATAAGGTACTTGAGCTTATTTCGGAAAGAAAGAACTGCAGGAATGTCCTTAATTAATACCCTACTAGTACTAATAGAAAGCATTACAGAGAACTTAATAAACGTGTAAAAGATCAGTTAGCTGCTGATAAGAATCTTTGGCTTGATGGTTTGGCTGACAAAGCCGAGGAAGCAGTTAGACAGCACAACAGCAGAGAGCTGTAATAAAAATAATAATAATAAATACCCCCTCAAGCAGCTGCTTGCCACAGAGGTCTGACAGGAGCCTGTCAGTTTATATGCCAAACCAGATAGTTAATGTTTTGTGTGATAGAAAACGGACAGGTATACAGGGATTGAAGGATAAACAAGGTAAGGTTATAGAAGGTGAGGATTCTATCATGGCTAGGTGGGCTGAGCATTTCAGTGATATTCTAAACAATGCAGTTAGTTCTATTCCCATTGTTTACAATGATGATAGATGCATTGGTGGCTTTAATGTTGGCCCTATAACACAATCTGAAGTTATTTTGGCTGTTTCTAACTTAAACTTCATAAATCCCCAGGGGTAGATGAAATTACTACAGAAATACTTAGAGCTGGAAATGTTTCGGTTACCACTTGGATGACTGAAATTCTGAATATCTTTTGTGATAAAGGCATGGTTTCTAAGGATTTTACCAGAGCTATTGTTATCCCTATTTTCAAAAAAGGTGATCGCAGTTCTTGTGATAACTATAGGGGTATTAGCCTACTCTCTGTTCCAGGTAAAGTTCTTTCCATGATTGTGCTTAATAGAATTAAGAATCTGGTTGACAGTCAATTGCGTGATGAGCAATGTGGATTCAGAAGTGGTAGGGGATGTGTGGATCAGATATTTTCACTTAGGCAGATTCTTGAGAAATGTTTAGAGTTTCAGAAACCTTTGGTTGCTAGCTTTGTTGATTTCAAAAAGGCTTTTGACTCTGTTGATCGTCATAATTTGTGGTTGATTGTGAAATCATATGATATCAGACAAGTTAGTTAACATAATGAAAGCTCTCTATAATAACACTGAGTCGTGTGTGAGAGTTGGTAAGGCTTGTAGCAATTGGTTTAGCATTACTTCTGGTGTTCGACAAGGGTGCATTTTGTCTCCTTTTCTCTTTAGTTTGGTTATTGATTATGTTATGCGAAATTCACTTCAAGGGAAAGATTTTGGCCTTAAATGGGCTGCAGATAAGAAAATTTCTGATTTAGATTATGCTGATGATTTAGCCCTTTTGGCAAATGATGTTGATGAGATGAACTCTTTCATTTGAGGTGTTGATGAGACTGGTAGTAGAGTAGGCTTGGTTATAAACAGAGAGAAAACTAAAGTGATGAAAATTGGTCAGGCAGGCTGTGATTCAGTTAATCTGAATTGTTGCAGTCTTGAGCAGGTGTCACAGTTTAATTATCTTGGGAGCCATGTAACAGATAATGGTGATGTGCGGCATGAGATTAAAACAGACGAACAGGGATTGCTGCCGGGACTTTTAAGAACCTATGGAGAATGTGGAGAAATAGGCGTATACACCTAAAGACTAAAATTAGACTGTATAATAGTTTGGTTCTTTCTAGGGTTAGTTATGGTAGTAAAAATTGGACACTTTGTAAACAGGATAACAGGAAACTTGATGCTTTTGATTCCAGATGCTTACGCAGTATCTTGGGCATTAGGTGGTTCAACTTTGTAACTAATGATGAGGTTAGGCAAAGGAGTTTGCAACCTCCTTTAAGCAGCATATTGTGCAGAGAGAGACTCCGTTGGTTTGGCCATGTTGCCCGTATGAATAATTATAGATTGGCGAATAGAGTTATGAACAATGTGCCTAAAGGCCTCAGAAAGAAGGGGAGACCTAGGATGCGGTGGGTAGACAATGTCAAACAGGACCTTGTTAGAATTGGTGTGCAGTGGTCAGATGCAGTAGATGTAGCTCAGGATAGACTTGCTTGGAGAACTAAATTGCACGGTCTGGTTGGACCTCCGTAGCCCATGGCTGCTTGAGGATGATGATGATGATGATGATGGTCATCATGCATTTAAATGGAGATGGCGTCTACCAGCATGATAGTTGTTCATCTCACAGGTTCAGGTTGGCTATTGCATGGTTGCAGGAGCATTCTACTGACTTTGAAATAATGAATTGGCCACCTAGAAGCCCAGATTTAAATCCCATCGAAAATCTTTGGGATACCGTTGAGCAGAGTGTTCTGTCCCATAAGCGACGACCTTGAGAGAATTGTGGACAGCTCTGGAGGATGCATGGGTCGCCATACCTGTGAAACATTTACGTAAGCTTGTGGAGTCCTTGCCTCGTCGTGTGGCGGCCATTATCAGGGCCAGAGTGGGTACAACACGTTACTATGTTGCAATCCCTAATTCAATGGCACTTCAGTGTATTCATTTGTGAAGATGACCCAGTTTGAAAGATAACATGTAGGAATATAGGATTACTATTATTAGTAGGTCGCAAAAATATAAACTGCATTCTCTTTGAAAACACTGAAGTGATTTATGGTCTTATAGTCATGTAGATGGTACTACGGGTAAAAAACCAGCTAGAATTCATAATAGTCAAGCAAGAGTAAGATTTCAAGTAATGGAGGTTATGATCACTATGCAAACTGAGAAATTAATTTCCCATTTGTGAGTATTTCATGAAGATATTTTATCACTAAGTTTATTCTCTTGTGTCGTAATAAGCATTTCATTGATTAACTGTTTACCTGCACACTATAAATATACGAACAAGTTTAATGTATAAAATTTCCGATTTCTCATAAGTTTAAAATAAGAATTATATTCATTTTCGACAGTAATTCTTTGGTCCACTTGCCACTATCTCATTGTAACATAGTAATTTATCTAGGATCGTTATACCTAGAACGTTCACACCGAAAACACAAGCGAACTGAACAAATGCTGTTGTTGTTGTTTTACCTCTGAGCGGCACTTTTTTTGCCCATCATGGGCTAAATGGCCAGGCCACATGGACCCCGAAGGCTCGGAGAAAGTTGGGGGAGGGGACCCACTGGAACAGCTGTTGAGAGACAGATGGTAGTCTCTCGTCAAAGCCATCCAGCGTGTTCTTTAACGTGCACAGGGTATGGCTCTCCCGTACACGGGGCCACGGCTTAACGCCCCATTCGACGGACGGCAGTCTAACGAAGCCCATTTCTGTCGTTTACTGACCGTGGACAGGGCAGGGGAATTTTGCGGAGATAAATCTCAACGACTGACCCATCTGGGACTCGAACCTGGGAACTACAGATTACGAACCTGGCGCGCTACCGACTGAGCCACCCCCGCCCATGCTGAGCAAATGCCTTCAGGCTTAACTGAGCCTTGTGTTGAGTAGTTGGCTTTCAGGTCGAACTGTTCAGTCCTGAAATTTTCAGTTGGACCTGAAAGATGCAAAACTGACATTTCTGGGGCTCTTTAATGATTAACCAAAAAAAGAAGTTTCTGTTACCTCATTGTTTTTACTAATAGTAATAAAAATGCAACCGAAATTTTAACGGTATTTCATCTTGAATATTGGCGCTTTTCAAAAAAGCTGGCCTTGAGGCGGTCTCCTCGCAGGCTCACTTATCGGACTGGCCTTGGTTGGAGCAAAATATATTAGAAATAATTCGCAGAAACTTAAAATTCTTGAATAATATCTTTGTAGACAATAAGAAAACAATTCATTAATGAAAGAGAAAATCCCTGAAAAAATATTTAAAAGCTGAATAGTGTTTATTAATTTTAATTATTACACGTTGATTAAATGGTTGGGATATAATCAAAGAAATAAAATTTTTATATTTTTTCCGGAAATTAATATAATATCCGAAGTTGTCTGTGCTACTTGAGACCGTGGCCCCGAGCTCTGCTTGCGGCTCTCCCGAAGCTGACTGAAGTAAAGCAATCGGTTTATGGACACGTTGCGCCATCTTCCGGGCGTTTGATTGTTAATATATATGTCGATTTCATGGGACAATGGTGAGGATGTGCAACAGCAATATAGGCCAAACCGAAGCAAATACTTTTTTTGTCGCTTGAGGAGAAAAAAAATAGTTCCCTTTAATAAGTATTTATTCTATCCCAAAATCGAAAGTTAAGTTAGGTGTATCTGCCATTTTCTTATGATTTTTGTGAAGTTTGTAAAATGATACAAAAAAAATGAATTGTAGCTGAAGCAGCTGCTTATCAGACAGGTCTGACAGCAGTCTGTCAGTATTATAAACGGTAGCGGAGGTCTATGAGGAATATAAGACCACAGCAGAAAGACAAACACTTGAAAAGAAACATCCATTATTTAACCCTTTGCACCATAACTAATTACGCTAACCACTCGGCCACTGGGAACGTAAAATAAGTGATGATTTATTCCAAACAGTGACATGATTAAAGCTTGTGAAGTCACAGGGCTGCCATATATGCGGGATCCTGGCATCTAAGCTGGTCATATACGTCGCGACCTCTGTCAGCATCAATATATGTTGATGCATGTCACTCAGTGTGTCACCTGTTCGCCAAAGAATGAGTATCTTACTAGTGTGTTCCGCCATTGGTATGTATCTTGTCTGCTAACGACGTCTCTTGGAGAAGGTTTCCGTCATTTTTCTGACAACCAATTCTTTGAAGAAAGTCTAGCACGATAATTCTCTCCTTATCCATCGGTTTTCCATCGAACACAATCCCAGGAAGAACCTTCCTACAGCATGTATGCTTCTGTAACTAATATCACCGCTATTAGACTGTAGCATCATTGCCAGTGGTGGATTGGGACTAAAGTTTTTTGATGAGGCATCCTCTCAGACCTACTGTGGCTTATAAACTGACAGGCTCCTGTCAGACCTGTGTGGCAAGCAGCTGCTTGAGGGGGTACTTTGACTAGCTCAGGCAGTGCACGGAGAATTGGGAGTGATCCTGATGTTGAACTGAGCTGTATAGGACTGAATCGGACTGGTTCAATAATGCATATATTTTTTTTTCATCTATTCCCCAATGCATTATTTTGCGAAAATTTCGGGGGAAAAAAATGGGAAAAACTTTCTGTCCATTCCAATTCAGTATTTGCTCTTCTCTTATAATAATTACCTATATATATTACCTATATATATATATACATGTATATTTTCCTCTCTGTTCTATCGGTATTTTGTAAAACTATTCGTGAAAAAATCGTGTGCAATACATAGGTTTACTATTTTTCGACTCTGTTCCGATTATTAATATATATGTTTATAATTTTAAACTGAAATATTTGTTGTAAATTATTGTTTGAACCGTTGTCTGTTTTTGCCTATAGTAATTAATTTACAATATTAATTTATACATTAATTTTTAAAATGTTCTTTTATATTATAGTGAATCATAAAAGTGACATCATAATACAATGAATTATAAAGAACATCGTTTTTTAGGGAAGAAAAGGGCATTTTTGGGAGGAAAAAACAACTATGGGGACATCAAACATGAGACCTTTGTATTGCGAGTCAAGCGACATCAAGCTCTGTTTGCGTAATGATTTTTTAAAATGCATTATTAGTATTTTATTGTTAACCAAAAGTTCAATACATTATTATATTTTTACTTTAAAATATCATTCTTAAATTGCTCGTATCCATGTCCTTTGTTTGGCAAAATAAAAAGTTGGCTACCTTACTGGTAAAGTCAAATGAAGATTCTTGCCTAAGTTGAAAGGCCTTTGACTGTTTTTTGAATTGGTTGAATCAGCCAATCAAGTGTAACGGACCACTTTGAAATGGTGGTCTACGATTTCCGGTTCATTGCTATTGTATGCCAGCGGATACGTTTTTGTGTCATCGCCATAATAAATAATGCTAAGATTCCTGTGGTGCCCATAAGGGATAAAATTATTATTTTATAAACAAGCAAAATATGTAACAGCGATTACCAAAGTGCAAGCTGTGAATGTATACACAACACGACAAAAAATGAATACAAAACGAATATAAAATGTTATTATGGCTTTTTCAGATAAGACAAATAATAAATGCTAAAATTCAAATTCGTTTATTATTTGTTGTGATTATTTTGGTGGGGCAGTCAGTGACCCAAGGTGACCTAATGGCGAATCGCCATTATCATTGCATAACTTTTAGTGCTTCAGCATAAAAGAATAATACTTCGTTTTATCAAAATACTATAGAATTTTTGTTATGTGAACGGGAATCTAATTTCTAAGCTCTATAACTTCTAAAATATTCATTTAATGGAAAAATGTGACTGAAGATAAAGATCATAATCAAATCTATTTAAATCTCGATTTTCAACTATATTCGTTCAGTATTTAAAAAGTTATTTAAAGAGTTATGAGAGTTGCAATATTTCACAATAATAATGTGTCATAAGAATTTACCTCAGAAATTAATTAAAAATTAATTTCAGTCAGTTCTCAACTTTCGGACAACTCGTTCTTTCGGATATATAAATTAACACCTTAAATCGACTTTCGGAAGGAGTTCTGTGTCTTTTAGACGTTCGACAAACTGATGAACGGACTTCGAGATTCACCTCATGTCATGCGGATACCCTTGTGCTGACATAAAGGAATCAACGAAGAATGGTTTTGAGATCTCTCAGCTTATTAATCCATGGGGCTTGGAAGTCATCACAAAAATGTGGATGAACTGACTGCCAGAGCTCATGTCCAATGAAGATCTGATTGACATGCAGCCTTCAGGTTCAACCTGAAGACCAAGACGACGACGAAATCATTCAAAGACCTCTCACAAAGACTTCATATATGAAGAATCTCAATGGAATCTTTACTTTCCTGGAAAAGTTCTTAAACATTGTGGAAGAATTTCAGATTTGAACTCGATTTCTTGCAAGATTTCATGCAAGATTTCAATACTTATTCAGTTATTAGTTCGGACTTACTGATGAAAGCAGTTTTTTCCCAACTCTGTGGAACTTGTGTAAAATAAAAATTATTATATAAAAAAAATTCTTGGCTTTTGTGAGGAGTCCAGGATACTACAGCGCCCCTCTTAACAGCTGTTCCCTTTCCCTATTTGGGCTTGTGGAATACTTATGACCTGCCCATTTAGACAATTACGTTCATACCCAACCACTCCAATAATATATCAGCCAACCCAACTAATAAAATCACTAATTTTATGCATTTTATACACCGCATTTGTCTGCATATAAGGTGAGTTTTTACTTCTTCCAAATACCTATCCAAAAATCGACTACACATTATATTCGCATACTTTCAGTTTCAAAAAATAAATAAATACCCCCTCAAGCAGCTGCTTTCCACAGAGGTCTGATAGTTTATATGCCACAGTAAGAGATCTGAGAGGACCTCAGCAGAAAAACGACACACACATCCATGCCTAATCCGGGGCTCGAACCCAGGCCCCGTAGATCAGTAGCCAAGCGTGCTAACCACTCGGCCACGGGACGGCTTTAAAATATACGTAATTATAAAAAATAAAAAAAAAACATCGAGCCATCGCCATTTGGATTTTTAATGAGTCATTTTATTTATAAGTATTCTTGTCTGATTACAAAGGGAGAAACGGTTTTCCGTCGAAACAGTTCAAAGGGACGAAAACAGACCACACACACGACTAGGAGATTTTTTCCCTTCCCAGTGTGGTTTTTTATTCCATTTTTTCCTTCCAGGGGTGGGGATTAGTTCCCCCTATGTCCCTTTGAGAATGCTACTAAACGGAATGAAAGTGAAAAATATATTTAACCTATATATATTAAAGAGTTTTTTAAGAACATTTTTAAAAGATTATTTCAGTCTGTAATACTGAAGAAAATTTTAAGAAAAAATTTATACCGGAACAACGTTTCGGTTCAAATTTGACCCCTCTCTTATTTTTACACCCCTATCCCCTTGTTGTATTCTAGATCCGGGCCTGTTATCCACATCAAAAAGCAGAAAATGTATACATTATGCTTTTTTTTTTCAGCTCAAAAAAGAAAGAGTTAATGTTAATTGATGTCACTAGATGGCAGCACGAGTCTTCTCAATATGCATTAAAATTGGACGAACATTTACCTTTAGTCATTCCTGACATTAGCAGGTTTCATTTCCGAGCTCAGTCAGGAGCAATGTATATATTACAATAGAATTGGTGCTTGATAATTATAACACTGTGATTAAATTCAATAATATGCTTTGGACTGCAAGTTAGCTTACTACTGCTTATATTTGAAACAAAACTATTCTAAGACTAACTTTTTGCAATAATAATTTTTATAGTAGTTTAAAAATAAATAAATTACCCCTCAAGCAACTTCTTGCCAGAAAGGTTTGACAGAAGACTGTCAGTATAAAACGCCATAGAGAACATCTACGAAGAAGAAAGAACACCTCAGCAGAAAGACAACACGAAAAGGGAGCCCCAGAAATACTTTATCTCGGGCTCGAACTCAAGTTCATTTGATCAGTAGACATTAGGAAATTTAAAATTTAGTTTATTACGAAAAACAACAACAACAAACACGATTCTCATAAGCCCACATCAGTTATAAGAATTAAAAGCATAATTTAAGTTATTCATAATTAAAATATCTTCTTGTAAACACTGATACGCCGATGGGACACCAAAAAAAAAAAACAAGAGGACTGCAATTTTACACAGATAGGATTGGAATTTGGAAAAACACAGGCAAAGTATAAAATGAATGCTCACACTCATGGGATACCATTTCTATTCTTTTCTCACTGGCGGAATACACTCACTGTCAGACATTTCATTCGTGCTTCTGTGACTCATCAACTCTACCAAAATATTCGGGAATTTCATGTTATGTGAATGGGAATCTAACTTCGAAGCTCTATAACTTCTCAAATATGCCTTTAATTGAAAAATGTGCCTCAAGATAAAGATCATAAACAAATCTATTTAAATCTCGAATTTCAACTATATACGACTATAATAATCAATTCAACTATAATCATTTCAACTATATACGTATTTAAAGAGTTATGACAGCTGTAAATTTCGCAACAGTAATGCGTCTTAAAAAGAATTTACCTCAGATATTAATCAAAACTTAAAAAGTGTTGTTTCAAAGCATTGAATAAAATAAATATATATTTTTAGAAGAATGGGAAATGATTATTTCAATATTAATCAGTTATGGTTGGGTTGGGTTGTTTTACCTCTTAGCGGCACTATTTTGCACACCATGGGCTAAATGGCCAGGTCACAAGGACCCCGAAGGTTCAGAGAAGGTTATGCGAGGGGACCCACTGGAACAGCTGTTAGGAGACAGATGGTAACCTCCCGTCAAGGCCATCCAGTGTGTTCTTTAACGTGCACAGGGTATGGCTCTCCCACACACGTGGTCACGTCTTAATGTCCATCCGACGGACGGCGGCCTTTACAAGTCCATCGGTATCCCCTACTGGCCGTGGGTAGAGCGGGGAATTTTGCGGAGATAAATAGTTAATTATGAATGATTTTTGTAAAATAAATTATCGTTGAATATTCTAGCTCATATAACAGTTTAAATATTGAACGAATGTTGTTGAAAATCGGGACTTACAGATTATAACCAAATTTTTATCTTCAGTCACAATTTTCCATTAAATGCCAATTTTAGAAGTTATGAAGCTTCAAAGTTTTTGACAATTGATATAACATGGAAACAAAAATTTGGTTGGGCAATGTATATTGCAAAGGTGGGCAAACTGCGGCTCCCGAGACAATACTGGGTTTCATTGACAATTTTCCTAAAATTTTATATTAACACTTTGAGTCCAGGAGAGGAAACAGTGGGCTTCCCGTAGACCCGAGAGGTATAAAATTCAGAAGTATACCATCGAAATCGCCGTTTTCAATAGATTACGAAGAAAACGAAAACATAACTTGTTTTAAACAAGTACGGATGATGCAACTGGACTCTGCGTCATCACTCTTCATGCTATACACACAAGTTACGCGCTTGCGGCGGGTTGGGTTGTTTTACCTCTGAGCGGCACTTTTTTGCACACCATGGGCTAAATGGCCAGGTCACATGGACCCCGAAGGCTCAGAGAAGGTTGGGGGAGGGGACCCACTGGAACAGCTGTTGGGAGATAGATGGTAACCTCCCGTCAAGGCCATCCAGCGTGTTCTTTAACGTGCACAGGGTATTGGCTCTCCCGCACACGGGACCACGGCTTAACGTCCCATCCTACGGACGGCGGCCTTATCCAAGCCCATCGGTTCTCCTACTGATCGTGGGCAGGGCGGGGAATTTTGCGGAGATAAATCTCAACGCTGACCCAGCTGGGACTCGAACCTGGGAACTACAGATTACGAGCCTGGCGCGCTACCGACTGAGCCACCTCCGCTTGCGGCGGTAGCGGAACATAACTAGTGCAGTGGAGTGTAGAAAATTACTTTTGTGATTAATAATTACTTAAGATTGTTTTTATTTAAAGTTATAAAAACCTTTTTTTAAAGTGATTGAGCAACAGAAAAGTATAAAACGGAAATACGAACAAGAGAGTGTTTAACCAACAATGGGAGGACGATTTTGCTTTTATTGTTAAGGGGTGAAAAGGCTCTGTGTCTTATCTGTCATATCAGCCATTTTAAAGCCAGTAATCTAAAGAGTCACCATGAATCTAACCATAAAAAATTTGCATCTCAATTTCCTCCTGAATCAGTTCTGCGAAAAAATAAGATAAAATTATTCAAATCTAATTTAGTCACTCAACAAATTAGATTATTTTCCCTCTGTAAGCAAAGTGATTTGGCTACTGAAACTAGTTTTGTTATAGCTTGGAATATTGCTCAAGTGAACTATCTTACTGTCATGGATTAATTTGTAAAAAAGAATATTAGTGATGTGGTTTACAATTCTCGCTCCAGAGAACTCAAAACTTAAACAGACAATAGAACAGATTCCTATCTCCCGCCGCACTATTGAAAGATTGGATTGTTTTACCTCTGAGCGGCACTATTTTGCACACCATGGGCTAAATGGCCAGGCCACAAAGGACCCCGAAGGCTCAGAGAAGGTTGGGGGAGGGGACCCACTGGAACAGCTGTTGGGAGACAGATGGTAGCCTCCCGTCAAGGCCATCCAGCGTGTTCTTTAACGTGCACGGGGTATGGCTCTCCCGCACACGGGGCCACGGCTTAACGTACCCTCCGACGGACGGCGGCCTTTTCAAAGCCCATCGGTGTCCCCTACTGACCGTGGGCAGGGCGGGGAAATTTTGCGGAGATAAATCTCAACACTGACCCAGCTGGGACTCGAACCTGGGAACTACAGAGATTACGAGCCTAGCGCGCTACCGACTGAGCACCCCCGCCTCCACTATTGAAAGACGCCACTCAGAAGTAAACATATGAAATTTATAATAGCTAATTGTAGGGAATCAAGTCAATAGAATAAACACCCTTGAAACCTCTGCGATGAGTGTTTAGGGGAAAACAATGAAAACGTTTTGAATGTAGTCTATATAATTCAATAAATGTTCTATAATGAAGATCTCATTTACACCAAAGTCTGAGGTTCCCATGCACTTCAGCAGTTGTTGATATAGATGTCAAACTTTTAGGCAATGCTAACAGTGGCCGAGTGGTTAGCGACTTATCAAACGGGACTCAAAGCAGATGCTTGACGGGTAATTTATATTTTTTATGATGCTGAACATTCTAGGAAGGGTTCTAGCGACACTATAAGAATGAATAACCAGAGATCTGTAACCGTGACAGGATTATTCAGAAGAAAGCATAAAACATGTCAACATGGATTCGAATCCAGTGTCTTTTTACTACAGCCGAACAGGTCAATGGCAGTGGGTTGTTTGGGTTGTTTTACCTCTGAGCGGCACTTTTTTGCACACCATGTGCTAAATGGCCAGGTCACATGGACCTCGAAGGCTCACAGAAGGTTGGGGGAGGGGACCCACTGGAACAGCTGTTGGGTGTCAAGGGCCGTCAAGGGCCGTCAAGGCATGTTCTTTAACGTGCACAGGGTATGGATCTCCCGCACACGGGGACACGGCTTAACGTCCCATCCGACGGACGGCGGCCTTTCCAAGCCCATCGGTGTCCCCTACTGACCGTGGGCAGGGCGGGGAATTTTGCGCAGATAAATCTCAACGCTGACCCAGCTGGGACTCGAACCTGGGAACTACAGATTACGAGCCTGGCGCGCTACCGACTCAGCCACCCCCGCCCCAATAATGGCAGTGGGAAAATGTTGCTTGGAGAGGAAAGCGGTGATGAACATGATGTCGCTCATAGCTCCAAAATTCCCAACTGTTTCCAACCTCTCAAAATCTTAGAAGAACTTAGGCTGAAATAAATAACCAAAACGAAACTGTACAGTCGCTCAAAAACTTGTCACTTGTCAGCATTCACTCACTTCACAAGCTCATCACTTGTCAGCATTTCAACATCATGAATCTGGGGCATTTCTTAATCTCAGTAATGGCATCTATCCCCATCTTTTGCATGATGTTTGTCCTCCCAAGCATCTTCAGTTGTCATCCCCTTCCTTTCAATTTCCCTCTTCCTCCTAAAGCTTCATCTTTCCCTACTCTTGTGCATTTAAAGCATCTCCATGACCCCAAACCACGTACGAAAGTTATTTCCCATTCGAGCAACATCCAGAACCCGACAGCCTCGAGCCGTCCGAGTGGCGCCCCTCTCCGCCACTATCAGAGCACCGGGAGCACATCTCTAACTCTTCGGTTCTTGCTGTGAGGCGGCAGATGAGGAGCCATCGATAGAGGGGCACCACTGGAGGAACGAAGCAGGATTCATCCCAAATGCGTCGTGAGTGGACATATTTTAGCATTTGTGTGCTTTTGTGTTGTTTCCTTTGGGTGGGAAATTTCAGAACTTGTGTGTTATTAATGAATTTAGGCTCAACATTAATAATCACGGTTAAAAGCTTTAAAATTTTTCTTTAGAAGCAGATCAGTAGCTTCTATTATTTTTTTTTAAAGCAAAAGCGTTTCAATTGCCAACGCTATTATTATTTTCCATTGCGCTTCTTTCTGATCTGCGTTGTCCATGTGAGTAAATAACACATTTCACAGTCCATTTGGACTTTACAATATGTTATGTTTTCTACAGAAGGAAATTCATACCAACAGTGCTTTGTGTAATCTTAGTCAACTTAGTCAACCAGAGGAAAATAGAGGCATATTCCATACTCAAAATGCAAAACAAGTACTTAGTCCCCATGTTAATAAAGAATTGTATTTTTGTCTCCTTAACATCGAAAAAATTTCTTTGCACTCTGGGCTGCCTTGTGGGGCGACCACATGAAGCACTAATTTCGAGCTACAAATTTTTAGGGCCAACAAAGGGGGTGTATAAAGAAATATAAACAAATATATATACGAAAATACGCCGCGAATTTATTTATCATTTTACAATTCTAAAGTTTCTCCATATGAATTAATAAAAAATTTGCACTAATCAAATCTCGAATATAGAATTAAATTCTAATCAGTAGTTCATTGATATTTTATAGGTAAGTCCAGTTTTAATTCCTTATATAGAGTGAAATATCATTTTTTCTTTCTCTAGAAGAAAAACATATTTTATGTTAATTTTAGATATATTTATTACTAGACTACCTTTATTACTTGGCATTTTTATTCACTACCCAGAAGACCCCTGACAATAACAGAGGAAAAACTATAAGGTGGAATTCTAGCAAATTGTGTCTTAAAGGGCAAAATTCTAGTAAATAGTGTCTTAAAAAGGCAAAATTTTAGCAAATAATGTCTTAAAAGCAAAATTCTAGTAAATAGTGTCTTAAAAAGGCAAAATTTTAGCAAATAATGTCTTAAAGGGCAAAATTCTAGCAAATAATGTTTTAAAAGGCAAAATTCTAGCAAATAATGTCTTAAAGGGCTAAATTCTAGCAAATAGTATCTTAAAGGGAAAAATTCTAGCAAATAGTATCTTAAAGGGGCAAAATTCTGGCAAACAGTGTCTTAAAGGGGCAAAATTCTAGCAAATAGTGTCTTAAAGGGCTAAATTCTAGCAAATAGTATTTTAAAGGGAAAAATTCTAGCAAATAGTGTCTTAAAAGGAAAAATTCTAGCAAATAGTGTCTTAAAAGGAAAAATTCTAGCACATAGGGTCTTAAAGGGGCAAAATTCTAGCAAATAGTGTCTTAAAGAGAAAAATTCTAGCACATAGTGTCTTAAAGGGGCAAAAATCTAGCAAATAGTGTCTTAAAAGGAAAAATTCTAGCACATAGGGTCTTAAAGGGGCAAAATTCTAGCAAATAGTGTCTTAAAGAGAAAAATTCTAGCACATAGTGTCTTAAAGGGGCAAAAATCTAGCAAATAGTGTCTTAAAGGGCAAAATTCTAGCACATAGTGTCTTAAAGGGGCAAAAATCTAGCAAATAGTGTCTTAAAGAGAAAAATTCTAGCACATAGGGTCTTAAAGGGGCAAAAATCTAGCACATAGTGTCTTAAAGGGCTAAATTCTAGCAAATAGTGTCTTAAAAGGAAAAATTCTAGCAAATAGTGTCTTAAAGGGCTAAATTCTAGCACATAGTGTCTTAAAGGGGCAAAAATCTAGCAAATAGTGTCTTAAAGGGCTAAATTCTAGCACATAGTGTCTTAAAGGGCTAAATTCTAGCAAACAGTGTCTTAAAAGGAAAAATTCTAGCAAATAGTGTCTTAAAGGGAAAAATTCTAGCACATAGTGTCTTAAAGGGGCAAAATTCTAGCACATAGTGTCTTAAAGTGCAAAATTCTAGCACATAGTGCCCCCCTCTGCGGACGCCCATGGCCACCATACTGAGAATGGGAGTTCACCATATTTACAAAATGAAAATTTGTTTGGGGGGAGGCGCAACTGCCCCCCCTCTTATTATTTTCGTCTTAGAGTCCTAAAAAATTGGTAAATTTTTCGAATGACCATTTTGAACATTTTTACATAGTGTATAACATATTTTGTAAGAAATCATATTGTGTTTATTGTAATATTAATAGTTTTCGGTTCAGCTTCATCCACTGTAAAATAATCCCCCTCCCTAGAATATACACATACATACAGGCAACGGACAGAAAAATGGAAACATCCCCATCTTATGTTAATGGAGAATCAAATACGAGGCTCCGTAACTGGCTAAATGAATTTTTACGGAAACTTATCACTGAAGATAAATATAAGACATCAATTAAAGTATCTAAATTTCGATTACAGCATCCGTTCAGTACTTAAAGAGTTATAGAAGTTTAAATATTAAATAACAGAGATGCCAATCATAAGAATTTTCCTCAGAAGTAAATTAAAATTTAAAAAAAGCATTATTTCACACCATTTAATAAAATCTATGTTTTAGAATTTTGTGCAAACAGTTCTTTCAATAATCATCAGTTTTACACAAGTTTCTTAGCCTGACTTTGTTGCGGGGCGGGGGTGGCTCAGTCGGTAGCGCGTCAGGCTCGTAATCTGTGGGGGTGGCTCAGTCGGTAGCGCGTCAGGCTCGTAATCTGTAGTTCCCAGGTTCGAGTCCCAGCTGGGTCAGCGTTGAGATTTATCTCCGCAAAATTCCCCGCCCTGCCCACGGTCAGTAGGGGACACCGATGCGCTTGGAAAGACCGCCGTCCGTCGGAAGGGACGTTAAGCCGTGGCCCCGTGTGTGGGAGAGCCATACCCTGTGCACGTTAAAGAACACGCTGGATGGCCTTGACGGGAGGCTACCATCTGTCTCCCAACAGCTGTTCCAGTGGGTCCCCTCCCCCAACCTTCTCTGAGCCTTCGGAGTCCATGTGACCTGGCCATTTAGCCCATGGTGTGCAAAAAAGTGCCGCTCAGAGGTAAAACAACCCAAACAACAACTGACTTTGTTGCTGTTAAGTATTCGAGCTTCCATAGCTCTGTAAATATTCACCAAATATTGTTAAAAATCGAGATTTAGATATATCTGAATGAGATTTAAAGTTGTCTAATTCTAGTTTCCTGTTAAAAAAAAAATATTATAGATATTACAGATCTTCGAATTTGACTCTCCATTCACTTAACATGAAAATGTTTCCATTTTTCTGCCCAGTACCTGTATATATTTTACGTTCGAATGTCTTCTATTGAATAGGGTTGGAACTACAAAATGTCGACTAGTGCAAATAACAATAACTAATACTTTTTGAGCCATTTTTCTTGTACAAAAGATTTCTTGGCTTCATTAAGGTAATAGTGTGACTTTTCGTTGTTGGCAGCAATATATAAATTTTTTAATTTATGTATCTTTATTGGTGATGTGCGGCATCAGATAAAGAGAAGAATAGGGATTGCTGTGGGGACTTAAAGACTAAAATTAGGCCCCAACAACCTAATGTTAGGGTTGTTGGGCCTAATTTATTTAATTTATCTTGCTTACAAAAGCGGCACTTTTTTGCACACGAATGAGCTAAAATGACCGGGTCACAAGGACCCCGAAGGCTCAGAGAAGCTTGGGGGAAGGAACCCACTGGAACAGCTGTTGGGAGACAGATGGTAACCTCCCGTCAAGGCTTTGGGTTAGGTTGGGTTGTTTTACTTCTGAGCGGCACTTTTTTGCACACCATGGGCTAAATGGCCGGGTCACATGGACCCCGAAGGCTCAGAGAAGGTTGGGGAAGGAACCCACTGGAACAGCTGTTGGGAGACAGATGGTAGCCTCCCGTCAAGGCCATCCAGCGTGTTCTTTAACGTGCACAGGGTATGGCTCTCCCACACACGGGGCTACGGCTTAACGTCCCTTCCGACGGACGGCGGTCTTTCCAAGCGCATCGGTGTCCCCTACTGACCGTGGGCAGGGCGGGGAATTTTGCGGAGATAAATCTCAACGCTGACCCAGCTGGGACTCGAACCTGGGAACTACAGATTACGAGCCTGGCGCGCTACCGACTGAGCCACCCCCGCCCCATTTTCAGAAATCAAACGATAGTTTTGTTTCCCAAAGGAAAGTGTGGTAATTAATTATGATTTCAATAAACTTGATGTAAATGTCCATAAGACCCTGTGCAACGACACAAAAACCTGGCACTCTACTTGTTCATTCGAATTCTTGAACGATGCTTATGAGATTACAGTTCATAAAGCTTAAGCATAATTAGTAATTTCTTTTATTGTCACTAGATGGTAGCACTTTCTTAACACATGCGTTTAGGTCTGAGCAAAGTTTGAGAAATAGCAATTTTCAAACACAATAACCACTCTTTCATAAAAAATCCGCTTACATATTTCTAAACGAAACGAAAATCAAGATTTCACAACCTGCATAGTTACTAAATTTTTTTCGACAAACCAGGAAATTTTGATCTAGGAACCAGAGAATTTTTTAAAGAAAAAGTCATATTTTTATTCAGTGCAGTCTTACTGCAGAAACATATCCATTGTGCTTCACTTGGTAGAGTAGTAGTAAAAAAGCACATTTTTTCAATTGATGACTTGACGTTATTGACATGATTACTTGATGTTCCTTTGAGAATATCAGTCATCGGAACGAAGGAGAAAAAAATGGGTCTAATCTACACTGAAGTGCCATTGAATTAGGGATAGAAGACGTTATCCAAATTCAGTACCGCAAGTCCCGCATTTGCGCGCATGCGTGGCTGAAACTCTGGTCATACTTAGCTGTCAGCTTTGGTGAGCTTTTCGTAAGAAGCGTAATGGGAAAGGCGAGGGAATTAGATGCATTTGACAGAGGGCAGATCGTAGGTGCCTGACGGATGGGACACTCGATCTCCGAAATTGTCAACCAACTTGGATTGTCTCGTACGACAGTTTCAAGAGTGTTCTGGGAATATGAAAATTCCGGCAAAAAAACAAGCACCCGGACAAACTGCAAAGGGCAACCAGCCTTGAATGATCGTGGGATTCTCCGTCTGACCCGCATCGTACAGACAGATAGGGGCCAGACATTATCTGAAATCACCTCCCATCTGAATGTGGGTTCCAGCTGGGAAGTCAGTGCATGGACCTTGCAATGCTCACTTCATCTTCTCGGCTTCGAGAACCACCGACCTACGAGAATTCCACTTCTAACTGCACGACACCAGGCTCAACGCCTTGCCTGGGCTAAAGAACATCGAAACTGGACCATCGAAAATTGCCAATGAATAGCCTGGAGTTATGAATCCCGATTTAAACTTCATCACACCGATGGGAGACTGAGGGTTTGGGGTCAACCCCATGAAGCCATGGATCTGCATGTCAGGTCGAAACAGTACAAGCTGGTGGTGGCTCAGTGATGGCCTGGGGGTCTTCAGTTAGACGTCTGTGGGACCTTTGGTACGTGTGCTAATGATTCTCAATGCATCTCGATACGTAGAACTCATGGCCATTTACACCCATATATGGCCATCATGCATCCCAATGGATATGTCGTCTACCAGCAAGACATACAGGTTCAGGTTGGCTGTTGCATGGTTGCAGGAGCATTCTGCTGACTTTGAAATAATGAATTGTCCAGCTAGAAGCTCAGATTTAAATCCCATCGAAAATCTTTGGGATACCGTCGAGGAGAGTGTTCGGGCCCGTGTCCCATCCGCGACGACATTGAGAGAATTGTGGACAGCTTTGAAGGATGCATAGGTCGCCATACCTGTGGAACATTTACGCAAGCTTGTGGAGTCCTTGCCTCGCCGTGTGGCGGCCGTTATCAGGACCAGAGGTGGTCCAACACGTTACTAGATGGCAATCCCTAATTGAATGGCACTTCAGTGCATATAAACGATTGTGAATGATTGATTGACAATGGAAGGGGTTCACGCTAATTCTAACTATAAAGCAAAAATGGTAGAATTCTGAAATTTTGCACCTAAGGGTAATCCGGGTCGTAGATCTCGGGAAAAATCCGAAATTTGACCTCCGAGATGTCCCTCAACGTCAGAGGTTATTTAGAGGTCAAATCTTGATCTACGAGTGCCAGAAACGTGAAAATTGGTGTCTGGGGGTGTTTCAGGTTGTAGATTTCGGAAAAGTTATGAAATTTTGGTTCCAGAGGTTCCTTCGAGTCAAAGATCAAATTTAAATCTACTGGTGCTAGAGAGCTAAAAATTGGTTTCCTGGCTGCTTTGGGACACGTAGATCTGAGAAAAATTGTAAAATTTTGGCTTTTTCCTTCGGGGCCAAAGGTCAAATCCCGATATACCGGTGTTGGAGAGCTAAAAATTGGTGAGGGCTATTTCCGGCAGTAGAAATCAGAAAAAGGAGGAATTTTCCAATTCGATGTCGCATTCAAGGTCAAATAGGGGTGGAAGTGACGGGCTAGAAACCAAGAAGTGTCAAAGGCATCGATTAATTTCTAGTATATATGTTATCCGTATTTTTCAAGAAGTTTGTTAAAGAACATTAAAACGGATGGAAAAAAAATTGTCTACCGGAACGGCGTTCTAGCTCATTTGGACTCCATCTTTTTATAGATCTGGCTGGTGGAAAGGTACAATCGGTTTGATTGTAAGATTTATTACTTAAGTTTAAAAAAATAATAGTCACTAATGTATTATCTAAAACTATCTAAAGTCCGTCGAAAAAAATGGACAAATAGCAAAACCAACAGAAATAAGTTTCAAGTCTTAATTTGTTTTCCCATTCTTTGTCGATAACGAGGGTCGAAAAATTCTTTAGAACTGAAATGATTATTGTTCGTTCCCAGTTCGTCATTCTGCTCAAGATCCGGGAAGAAGACCAACATCTTCTCTGCTGACCTAAGTAACCAAGCGAGTTCCTTGACTCCCTCCATCTTGACCTTTGACGTGGTCCTGAATGCTCTCCTCCTGCCCAAAGCTTCGGCTCCTCCGATCACGTGTTCTTCTCCCTAAGCCCCTATTCACCGACACGTACCATTACATCATCCTCTTCCTTCCTCATAATGACTGTGTTCAAGTCCACAACCATCGGAACCACGTGGTGAAAGCAAAACAGAACTCACAACCGAAAAAAATTGTCTACATGGAAGGAACTAAATCGGCAACTGTTATTAGAGTCGACCTTTCTGACTCGGTCAAACATCTCTGGCGATGGCTATCAGCAGGGATGGGGAAGTGAAGCAGCACGTGACCTCCTGACTTCCGTAGAGCCGGCGGCCGCGCTTCCATTCTGCTCGACCGCATCGCCGTCTCCGTACAACCTGTTCTTCGCTCCGACGCACGCAACATGTTAGCCAACGTGTTAAGACTTACGAGAGAGATGGATTGGCTTGCATGACGCGACGAGAACACGCACTAGACACGTGCACACCCACACACTCTCCTGCGAAGCCTGCAGGTGAGGAAGTGCATGCAGAGACAACGATAAGCAGCAGAAGGACAAAAGTAACAAGTAAAGCTGTGGAGGATTACCGGTTGGATTTCATGTCGAATGAACCTGATCCTTTCAGACTGTAATAGTCAAGTGTAAATGATCGATAGTTGACGGCCTCAGCTTAACATCATGTTGCTTGATCAAGAAAATTTTGCTCACGTATCGAGGTAGGAGTAAACAAGCAACAACTCAGTACCATGGTAAAAACACGGTAGTCATTACTCGAGATGAAATGTTATATTTCATGCTCATCAAGGGATGAATATAATTTCAACTGAATTCTCCTCATGACCCTTCTGAAAATGCTTCTAAAGACAGTTTTCCAAAATGGTCATTTGTCCTCAATTCAATTCAAAAGAGAAAATTTCTAATTTCCTGCGTTATGTGGTATTCGCAAGAAAAGTTAAGTGTTATACGGAATTTTCCAATAAGAAATTCCAGAAGAGAAAAGTCCTAAAACAAGTGGTAAAAACAGAGGGGCGCTTCGCAACGAGGTAAACTGGCGATAATTACACTTTTTCAACCGGACTTTAATACAAAAATAATCTCGTAGCGAAATATACTGGCCTCCAAAATTAAGACCCCTTTTTATGAAAATGGGAGCCAAATTCTAAGATTTGTTGTTTTAAAAATGGACTTTTTTACCGGGGGAGGGGGGGGAGGGAAGAGAAACATTCTCGATTCAATCAATCTAAATCTCGTTTTTCGACAACAAAAAAACAAATTACTCCTCAAGCAGCTGCTTGCCCCAAAGGTCTCACAGGAAACTCTCAGTGTACGCCATACAGAATGTCTGTGAGTAAGGCGAGACCTCAACAGTAAGGCGACGGAAGAAATATCCATGTCGACTCTTATCCGGGATTCGAACCCAGGTCCGAATATCTTTGATAATAATCAAGCACATTAACTGCTCATTCCCAACGGCGTCATGGGCGCCGAAGCAACTTGGATTCTCAATATCCTTATTTGTGGCGCCCCAGGGCGAAGGTTATAGTTAGGTTTTGGCGAGTGCTGGACTTGACTTTTACAGTACTGTTCAGTCCCGACAGTGGATAGTGGTCATTTGGCATCTCCCTAAAGATGTAGTGAAGTCTTTGAATTGCGGAGCATCAGGTTTTGTCATAAATTATATTACTCATTCACAACATAGTCCAGCAAATTATAGGTTGAATTACTCAATAAATAACCGATGGACTTGGAAAGGCCACCGTCCGTCGGATGGGACGTAAAGCCGCGGCTCCGAGTACAGGAGAGCCAAACTTTGTGCACGTTAAATAATACGCTGGATGGCCTTGATAGGAGGCTACCATCTGTCTCCTAACAGCTGTCCAGTGGGTCCCCTTCTCCCAATCTTCTCTAAGCCCGCGGAGTCCTTGTAACCTGGCCATTTAGCCCATTGTGTGCAAAAAATGTCACTCAGAGGTAAAACAACTCAACACATCCCTAGTGAAAGAATAAGTTATTATGAAATAATTAAATTCGTGAGAAACTCTTTTCGCTTAAATAATGACCTAAAGACTTTATTTCAATAAAAATGTGAAAGTTTGTAAAGGTCACTTTTATTCTGTGGGAAAACTCCCATAGAGTTGTGTACAGTCAAATAACGTTGACTCCCACAGAGTTGTCAACGTTATTTTGCAAAACGGTCCGAACACTATGGTTGATTACAGAATTCAGGAAAAAAAATATTTGCAACGATTTTTTTAAAAATTAATGATCTGGCAACCTTTGTGTACGTACACAAAGGTTGCCAGATCATTATTAAAAAAAAATCGTTGCCAGATATTTTTTCTGAATTCTGCAATCAACCCATAGTGTTCGAATATTTTTTTGAGCGACTGTACATTTATAAATATTTTCTGTTAAGATGCACAAACAATACAAATTAAAAATATGTAAATACATTAAATAAACAATTTGTTTACTTAGTTCTCTAAGAATGTTTCATTCAACATCTTGAAGATCATTTTATTCGTGCATCTTAGCAGAAAATACCAAAACGTGTGTTCAACTCGAATGAACTTTTACAGCAGAATAAAAGTGATCTTTACAAACGTTCACTTTTTTATTGAGATAAAAGCTTTAGCACATCATTTAAGCAAAATATATTCTCATGAATATTGTTGTTCGCTCACACTATTATAAAAGCGAAAAAATATTTTTTCCCCATCTACCTAATTTCTTCAATATTTAAAGTTATTGAAGCTGCAGCATTGTTGCCTAGATAGGTGATTCTCAATGTTACCACGGTCAAGGTTTCATTTAGAATTTTCATCGTTAGCTGAGTAATTTTCGTGGGACAGGGCAATACATAAAATCAAGTATGCATCATTCGGATACCGAGTTTACATCGGATGAAATTTATTCGTGTTTGCATTTGCTAAAGCAGTGCATCCCCTAAGTTTCAGCGAAACTGTACTGAATGGCGGGAGTCATTTTGGTGTCACGTGAGTGGTTAGCGCGCTTGGCTACTGATCTAAGGGACCTGGGTTCGAGCCCCGGGTAAGGCAAGGCTGTTTGTGTCGTTTTCCTGCTGAGGGCCTGCCATCCTCTCAGACCTTCTACTATGGCATATAAACTGACAGGCTTCTGTCAGACCTCTGTGGCAAGCAGCTGCTTGAGGGGGTATTTATTTATATTTATATGGTTGATTACAGAATTCAGAAAAAACATCTGGAGCGTGTACAGCAACTGTACACGCTCCAGTTACCGTTCACAGCAAACTGAAGCGTGTGCAGTTACTGCACACGCTCCAGCAAACTGGAACTGTGAACGGTAACTGCACACGCTCAATATTTCTGTGAGTGGGCCCACACGATCCAGGTTTAGAAATTAGTAATCTGGCAACCTTCGTGTCGAAAAAGTATCCGAAAACTATGGCCGAGTGGTTAGCGCGCTTGGCTACTGATCTAAGGGACTTGGGTTCGAGTCCCCGGTAAGGAAGGCATGGACGTTGGTGTAGTTTTTCTGCTGAGGTCCTGCCATCCTCACAGACCTTCTACTATGACATATAAACTGACAGGTTCCTGTCAGACCTCTGTGGCAAGCAGCTGCTTGAGGGGGTATTTATTTATTTTATTTTAATCAACAGATCTTGCAACGTTATTTTGCAAAGTATTAAACACTTAAATAACATAAAGCAAAGCTTAATACATACTTATGCAATCAAATGATATTATTTAAAAAGTTTTAAAACATTAATATGTTGGGAATTGTAAATGCAACCTATTCTCGAAGTTGTAATGTTGGTCGAGTGCTTAGCGCGCTTGGCTACTGATCAAAAGGTCCTGGGTTCGACCAGCCAGGCTTAAGGCATGGATGCTTGTATTGCTTTTCTACTGAGGTCCCGTCATCGTCACAAACTTTCTACTATGGTGTATAAACTTACAGGACGACGTCTGTAGCAAGCAGCTGCTTGAGGGCATGTTTACAGTATAATTTTGTAAATAAAGTTTAAATAATAAGCCAGAGACAAGGTAAGTCTTGTGAAGACAAAATGGGGATTGAAAGATGGGAATATCAGGTTATGAGATTGGCACCCTACTAATCGTGCCACCCTTTGCCCCACAATTAGTGTAGAATGAACTCATAGATTTTATACAAATCTAGAATACCAGAATACAAACCAAAATTGTGCTTAGGATCCCGAAGTTCTCACACTTCTTCTACGTCGCCTAAGCTACGTTACTTGATTAATTTTCAACCGTTTCCTTATAGCAGGCGAGTACAAACTCCGGCCCATTTAACGATTTTATCCGTCCCGCTTGAAAATCGGAAAATGTAAGATAATTTTTTAAATCTGGCTCTGCTAGAGTGAAAGTTGTTCTAATAGGACGAAAGACGAAAATTTGAATAACGTCATACAACTAAGTACAATTGTTATTGAAGCCGAATGTTCAGCAGCTCATTTCTGGCTGGATGGGGGTGGCTCAGTCGGGGGTAGCGCGCCACGCTCGTAATCTGCAGTTCCCTGGTTCGAGTCCCGCCTGGGTCAGCGTTGAGATTTATCTCCGCAAAATTCCCCGCCCTGCCCACGGTCAGTAGGGAACACCGATGGGCTTGGAAAGGCGGCCGTCCGTCGGATGCGACGTTAAGCCGTGGCCCGTGTGCGGGAGAGACATATCCTATGCACGTTAAGGAACACGATGGATGATAGCCTTGACGGGAGGCTACCATTTGTTTCCCAACAGCTGTTCCAATAAGTCCCCTCCCGCAACCTTCTCTGAGCCTTCGGGGTCCATGGTGACCTGGCCATTTAGCCCATGATGTGCAAAAAAAGTGCCGCTCAGAGGTAAAACAACCCAACCCAATCCAACCCGTCGGATGGGACGTTAAGCCGTGGCCCCGTGTGCGGGAGAGCCATACCCTGTGACGTTCAAGAACACGCTGGATGACCTTACAGAGAGCATGTAAGGGAAAGTGGCATAGAGCCAAAAAAGGAGCAGCTTGTTTTTTTTTTTTTGGGGGGGGGGAACGTATGTTTCGGTTTACTATAAAAAGGGCCTATTACTTTGTATATATACTACTAAAAAGGCTACTATATTAAGCCCCTGTGGCCTCCTCTCTCTGCACGGCTCTGGTATGACTTGGTTGATATAATATTATTAATTGCTATTTGAGCTAAGGCGGACAGAGCAACTGGTGCGTTTTTAAGGAGATCCCGAGTTCGAGTCCGGAAGACGATGGGGGGATTTTTTCACCACTTGCCTAATTACTAATTTGAGATGTTCCTGAAAAATCTAATTACAACAAAGCAATGTAACACCTCACCGACCAAGTCTACACTAACTGTTGTATATACTCTAATCAGTTGGGTTGTTTTACCTCTAAACGGCACCACAATGGGCTAAATGGCCAGGTCACAAGGACCCCAAGGGCTCAGAGAGGCTTGTTTTACCTTTAAACAGCACTTTTGTGCGCACAATGGGCTAAATGGTCAGATCACAAGGACTCCCAAGGGCTCAGAGAGGGTTGTTTTACATCTAAACGGCACTTTTGTGCGCACAATGGACTAAATGGCCAGGTCACAAGGGCTCAGAGAGGGTTGTTTTACCTCTAAACGGAACTTTTGTGCGCACAATGTGCTAAATGGCCAGGCCACAAGAACCCCCCAAGGGCTCAGAGAAGGTTGGGAAAAGAGATCCACTGGACAGCTATTAGAAGACTGTTGGTAGCCTCTCGTCAAGACCATCCAGCGTATTCTTAAAGTGCACAGTGAATGGATCTCCTGGACACGAAATCACGGCTTAGCATTCCTTCTGATGGACGGTAACTTTGACAAGCCCATCGGTGTTCCCTTTCTGACCGATGGCAGGGTGGGGATTGAATTTAATCAGTGTTGCCACAAGTAGGGATTTGTCACTAGGCGCAATGAAATTTGAGGGTCTGTGAGGTGAAGGGAGACTTAAAAAATAAAAATAGATCTAAGGATTCTTGAATGGTTGTATTTATACTTATACGTCAAGTTGCAAAATATTGCTTTTATAGATAAATATTTTTCAAGCTGTTAATAATGATCATTAAATTAAAAAGTCATGTTTTTTAAAATTGTTGATATTTCTTCGTATGCCTACAAAATTTGTTGGCGTGCCATTTATTTACCATCCATGTTCTAACTTATGAATAGAGCTGTCAAAACGTGGTGTGGTGGTATGAATACAAACCTCAAAATTACCCCTCTCGGATGCGCCATTGCTCCCTGGCCCATCTCACGTCCCCAATATAACTGGGCCAAAAGTTCTTAGTTCACCGAAGGGGGGGGGGGGACAACCAACCCTATTCTACATTTTGTATTAGCCGCGTTGTTTTGTGATCTCTGCTGGACAGTACGAGGCGAGATAGACAACCACCCTGAGCCGTGCAGGCCCACCCATCCCAGTCTCTCCTCCACGTTCTTCCACGGCCGACTCCATCTATGGGTGTGGAGGCGATGGAGAGTGGGCTTTGGGATGAGGAAGTGGAGAGACACTGGCGGCTGTTCCTGGATGCTGCAAGGGTTCAGATTCCGCGCCGAGGGGAGACAGCGAAGAACCAAGATCTGATAAACAGTTGTGTTGGCGGGCTAGTTGTTTCCATGGCGACTCTCACGCCGACGGTGGTTTTCTTTCAACAATTAGGCTTATTATTTAGAAGGGTAATGACGGGTAAAGCACAGAATGTGGGGTCTGGGTCATGTAAATAAAACTCATTATGTTCCTTCTGTGTTTTTTTTCATTCAGTCATAAACTATGATTTTCATTCCCTTTTCGCTTTGGTACATCGTCTAATGAGATCTTTCCCCACATTTTCTCTCATCCATTGCAGAGTTCTGTTATCTCTTCTCATGCAGCATCTCATTAGATTAGCGATTAGGGTAATCTGTTGGAATGGACTTTAAGGGTTGAAGTTTCATACGATTCCCTTTTCGCAGAACGGGCACAGAAGGAATTAGAATCGTACGACTGCAAATAGTTTGCTTGTTTATATAGTTGTGTGTTTGCGACTGCTTTGTTTATTTTTAACGTCGGTTTTAAGAAATTTCCAAGATGATGTAGAGAACCTTAAAGATAACCTTAATATATATATTTTTAAATAACCTTACAATTTCATTATTTTAACCTTTTAATGCATAGCCGTCCAATGGCCGAGTGGTTAGCACGCTTGGCTACTGATCTAAGGGACCTGGGTTCGAGCCCCGGGTTAAGGCATGGTTGTGTGTGTTGTTTTTCTGCTGAGGTCCTGCCATCTTCACAGATCTTCTACTATGGCATATAAACTGACAGGCTCCTGTCAGACCTCTGTGGCAAGCAGCTGCTTGAGGGGGTATTTTTTTTAATGCATATTAATGGCCCAAAACGGCAGAAATTTTGAAATGGGATCGTCCAAATAGTGCTATTCCTTTGTCTTTAATACCCTGTACACTTTTCTGAAAATTTTTTTGATAAACATAAAGCATTTGATTCTGCTACACATGGCATAACGTTTTTTAAACTTGAAAAAGGTGGATTTAGAGAAGAAATGTATAATTGGTTAAAAAGTTGTTAAATGATAGGGTCCAGATAGTTAAAATAATTGATATTGTGCAGCATGAAGGAAACATGCCACGGTTTAGCCGTGGCTGATATACAAGGTCATTACAAAAGAATAATCATATTTTAAAGTGTCATATTTTATTAAATAATTAAGTACAAAAAAAAATCACGTCCCAAAAGACTCAAAGTTTCGCTCTTATGACAGCGTAAAGTTAATATCACATGCAATGTCTTAAAAGCGAAATTTCCAAATCGATGGACTGATCTTGTGGCTTCCGAGAAGTCTTGTGATCTCAAATTCTCTTTCCGAAAATGATGAGTTTTTCTCAAAAAAAAAAAACTGAAAAAAAAAAAAAAAACTCATCTCGGAAAGATGAGTTTTTCTCAAAAAAAAAAAAAAAAAAAAAAAAAAACTAAAAAAAAAAAACACTCATCTCGGAAAGATGAGTTTTTCTCAAAACTTGAGGGGAACTTCTCACAAAACTTCTCGGAAACTTCTTTCACAAAACTTCTCGGAAAGATGAGTTTTTCTCAAAACTCATCTTTCAACGCCACCATCATTTCATCAACGCCACCATTGAAGTTCAGTTGGGTTGTTTTACCTCTGAGCGGCACTTTTTTGCACACCATGGGCTAAATGGCCAGGTCAATGGACCCCGAAGGCTCAGAGAAGGTTGGGGGAGGGGACCCACTGGAACAGCTGTTGGGAGACAGATGGTAGCCTCCCGTCAAGGCCATCCAGCGTGTTCTTTAACGAGCACATGGTATGGCTCTCCCGCACACGGGGCCATGGCTTAACGTCCCATCCGACGGACGGCGGCCTTTCCAAGCCACCACTGAAGTCTGTTGAACACAAAACGTACAGAGAACATTTTGGCATTTTGTACACACAATTAATTCCGTTGATTAATTATTTAATAAACTATAGCACTTTAAAATAGGGGATTCATTTTTAACAGCCCTGCATTGTATACACAAAGAGTCATTTCAAAGGTCGTGTTTTAAGAACTTCCATTCCGCTACTGATAAGAATATAGATTGAGGTCGATGTTTGGGCCAATCTCGGAATGTATATAACCATTCTACACTTACTTTTTTTGTGCACTTCTAAGATCACTTGACACTTGATCACTAGCGAAAAAAAAAATCCCTGTCATTTGCTTGAATTCTGCGTGTGAAATGTTGCGTACGGAGCCAGTCATTCTCGGCCTCCCAGCGGTTCAACGGGCACGAGGCCCTCTGGGCATGGATGCAGTACGTGCACCTCGTCGAAGGACGATGTCCTGTGAGAGGCAAACAGATTGTAGATTTGGCTACTTGTGCTCAGATGAGAGAGTTAAACCGAGATGGGAAAAAGAAGGAAGATTCTCTTCATTACTCTCGCAATTGGTCGAGACTTCGTTCTTTTGCGACGTGGCCCAACGAATGAAGAGAGAACAGAAAGGAAGTCTGAGTTAAGAAAAATTGGAATTCTCAGAGATTTTATTATTCGCTACTTTGAATCACTTTGTCTTTAGTTTCGATTCCAGTCTCTCCTTCAGTTCTCTTCATCCGCTTTTCTTTCAGTTCCTTCATCCACTCTTCCTTTAATTTTAATCATTCACTTTAATTTTAGTTTCACTATTTATTTCTCTTTTCATTTTCATCATCTGCTTTTATTTCCGTTATCCAGCTTTCGTTTCCATCATCTATATCTAATTTCGCTTTCCTAGGTTAGCGCACTTGGCTACTGATCTGAGGGACCTGGGTTCGAGCCCCGGGTAAGGCATGGCTGTTTGTGTTGTTTTTCTGCTGAGGTCCTTCCATCCTCACAGACCTTCTACTGTGGCATATAAACTGACAGGCTCCTGTCAGACCTCTGTGGCAAGCAGCTGCTTGAGGGGGTATTTATTTATTTTATTTATTTAATACATCTCTCCTTTCGTTTCTGTTATGCATTTTTAATTTCTTTTCTTTCATCCATCTTGAATTGCTTTCATAATTCACCTTTCCTTTAGTTTTAATCATCAGTTCTTTAATGTCACCTCTTCTTGCATTTTCATGTTCCATCCTCTTTTCGTTTCCATCACCTAAATTGCCTTTTTGTCAGTTGCTTTCCTTTCATTTCAGTACTTACTTTTAATTTTCATCTTCATCTATTTTTCTTCCATTTTCATCATCCAACCCGTTTTCGTTTTTCATCACCCAATCCACTTTCGTTTTCATAATCTAATTTTGCTAGCGCGCTTGGCTACTGATCTAAGGGACCTGGGTTCGAGCCCCGGGTAAGGCATGGCTGTTTATCTCGTTTTTCTGCTGAGGGCCTGCCATCCTCACAGATCTTCTACTATGGCATATAAACTGACAGGTTCCTGTCAGACCTCTGTGGCAAGCAGCTGCTTGAGGGGGTATTTATTTTATTTATATGGTTGATTACAGAATTCAGAAAAAACATCTGGAGCGTGTACAGCAACTGCACACGCTCCAGTTTGCTGTGAACGGTAACTGCACACGCTCAATATTTCTGTGAGTGGGCCCACACGATCCAGGTTTAGAAATTAGTAATCTGGCAACCTTCGTGTCGAAAAAGTATCCGAAAACTATGGCCGAGTGATTAGCGCGCTTGGCTACTGATCTAAGGGACTTGGGTTCGAGTCCCCGGTAAGGAAGGCATGGACGTTGGTGTTGTTTTTCTGCTGAGGTCCTGCCATCCTCTCAGACCTTCTACTATGGCATATAAACTGACAGGTTCCTGTCAGACCTCTGTGGCAAGCAGCTGCTTGAGGGGGTATATATATATATTTTTTTTTATTTCCATCAGCCATCTTTCCTCATCTAACCTTTCTTACCGTTCAAATCGCATCACTTTTAACTTCATCATAAATTTTTTCGTTTCACCATTTTTCTTTTGGTTTCATCATCCATCTTCGCTTTCATTTTTAACGCCATTCATTTCAATTTGAGTTCGACTCCTCTTGATCGAAACTAGTGATAGAATCAACTTTTTTAGGATATGAAATTTCAATACCACCTTCGTGCGGAGCTTTTAAACTGAATCGAGTAAACAAATGTTCATAGTTGAATATGGCAAAAAATTCAGTTTTCACCCTAGTTCGCCTTTTGTCAGTGCTGTTGTGAGCTATAATTTTACACTACAGTGCAGTTATACTCAGATATTTAATAAAGTGTGTTTTTTTTATCTAATTAGGAAAGAAGCGACATATTTGGCTCAACTTTCTGAGCTCAGATATTTGAAGGCGGGGCTGGCTCGTAATCTGCAGTTCCCAGGTTCTGTGCCAGCGTTGAGATTTATCTCCGGAAAACCTCCACCTCACCCTCTGTCAGAAGGGGGAACACCGATAGGCCTCGAAGGCTGTCGCCCGTCGGATGGGATCATGTGTCGGAGAGCCATACATGGGGCCATGGCTTAACGACCCATCACGACATACTGTGCACATTAAAGAACATGCTGGATAGCCTTGACGGAAGGCTACCATCATCCTAACAGCTGTCCACTGCACCTTACCCCCCTCCCCCCTCTTTCTCTGAGCTCTTGAAGTCTTTTTGACCTGACTAGATCATTGCATGCAAAAAGTGCAGCTCAGAAGTAAAACAACTCAATCCAACTTAGGAGTTGGATTTTTTGCATCATAGATTACTGTACAGGATTGGATTCATGCATATAAATCATATTTTTGATAAAATAATATTGTGCATCACGGATGCTACTCTATGACTATGAAAATGTAAGTTTCACCGAATTCCAAAATCAAAAATCCCACTGTGTTTTAAAAACTAGAATTCTCTCCTTCCAAAATAGAAACATTTGAGTGCATAAGATCATGTTCAAGATTGGATAAAATTCAATTAATCTTCCCGTGTTGGCAGCATGGAAAGTTTCGTGTAAAACTAATCTTGTTATAAAAAAATAACGCAGCTGCTTGTCACAGAGGTCTGGGAGGAGACTTTCAGTATAATACGCCACAGAGAAGGACATGTAAGTCAAAAGACGAAATCTTAGCAGAACAGTAAGACAAATAAAGGTTGGGTTGTTTTACCTGTGAGGGGCACTTTTTTGCACACCATGGGCTAAATGGCCAGGTCACATGGACCCCGAAGGCTCAGAGAAGGTTGGGGGAGGGAACCCACTGGAACAGCTGTTGGGAGACAGATGGTAGTCTCCCGTCAAGGCCATCCAGCGTGTTCTTTAACGTGCACAGGGTATGGCTCTCCCGCAAACGGGGCCACGGCTTAACGTCCCATCCGACGGACATCGGCCCATCGGTGTTATAGTTTATTAAATAATCCAAGCCCATCGGTGTCCCCCACTAACCGTGGGCAGGGCGGGGAATTTTGTGGATATAAATCTCAACGCTGACCCAGCTGGGACTCGAACCTGGGAACTACAGATTACGAGCCTGGCGCACTACCGACTGAGCCACCCCCGCCCCACAAATAAAGGTCAAAGGGAACTGGGTCCACTCGGTCTTTATAGCCCCAGGACAACTTGTTATAAACTGAAATAAAAATGATTTCAAATTAAATAAAAAGTGTTTATTTTTTGCGCGTAGTGAGTCAATAGGCAAAATTAGCAAAGAAGTATAATCTGATGGACATAACCAACGTGATTTAGAGAAATGAATTTAGGTTCAGCACCCTCCGAAAAAAAAAAATCCTGAATACGCACCTGTTACATAAGATAGCTATTTTCTTGATGTCCTCACACAAGAATTCCACCGTTATAATTTAGATATTCTCGGCTTGCAAGAGACCAGATGGACAGATAAAGGTCACTATAGAAGACAAAATAATCTTAAAAATTAAAAATATTCTTAAAAATAATCTTAAATTTCTCTTTTCAGTGAGGGAAGATAATAAGCATCAACAAGGCATAGGTCTACTTCTTAGCAGACACACCAGTGATACTCTTCTAGGATATTGAGTGCATTGATAGACGATTTCTTACAGCAAAATTTTTTAGACAATCATTAAAGATTTGAATGTTATCTGCTGTTATGCCCCCACTGAGGATGCCGATGAGGATGAGAAGGATAGGTTTTACGGACAACTCCAGGATATTTTGAATTCTGTTAAGAAAGGAGAAATTACTCTTGTTCAAGGTGACTTCAATGCCAAGGTTGGTACTGACTCTGATCTTTGGGGAGAATTGATAAGTTCTTTTAGTATTGGTAGCTGTAATAGCAATGGGTAACGTCTCCTACAGGTAAGTAAACTTAATGGTTTGAGAATAACTAACACTTATTACAAACACCGCAACTTACATAAGATACATGGATTTCACAAGATAATCTGCATAAGAATATGATTGATTATAGATTAATTAACAACAAATGGGCTAGTTCTGTTAGGAATACCAGGTCATATAGGGGAGCTGAAATTGGATCTGACCATTACCTTATTAAAATATCTTGCAACTTTAACTTAAGAAGTATTGTGTTAAGGTTAAAAAATTTACCTTGAATTATGAAAGACCCAGTTATAGCTGAAGCTTGGTTTGCTTACTATTGAAGTTGAGGAAGAATGGGACCATTTTAAACAGGCTTTTCTTGAAACTAACAGTACTCTTTTAGGAAAAAAGGAGCAGAGGAGGCAAAATTATTTGAGCAATAAGGCTTATTTCAGATTGAAACTTATTTCAGAAAGAAAGAACTGCAGGAATGTCCTTAATCAACAACCTACTAGTCTTAATAAAAAGCATTACAGAGAGCTTAATAAACGTGTAAGGATCAATTAGCTGCTGATAAGAATCTTTGGCTGACAAAGCCGAGGAAGCAGTTAGATAGCACAAGGGCAGAGAGCTGTACCAGAGAGTTAATGTTTTGTGTGGTAGGAAATGGACAGGTATGCAGGGATTGAAGGATAAACAAGGTAAAATTATGAAAGGTGAAGATTCTGTTATGTGTAGGTAGGTGAGCATTTCAGTGATGTTCTAAACAATACGGTTAGTTCTACTCCCATTGTTTATAATGACGATAAATGCATTACTGGCTATAATGTTGGTCCTATAACACAGTCTGAAGTTATTTTGGCTGTTTCTAAACTTAAACTACATAAATCTCAAAGGGTAGATGAAATTACTACTGAAATGCTTAGAGCTGGGAATGTTTCGGTTACCACTTGGATGACTGAAATTTTGAACATCTTTTATGATAAAGGCATGGTTCCTAAGGATTTTACCAGAGCTATTGTTATCCCTATTTTCAAAAAAGGTGATCGCAGTTCTTGTGATAACTATAAGGGTATCAGCCTAATCTCTGTTCCAGGTGAAGTTCTTTGCATGATTGTGCTTAATAGAATTAAGACTCTGGTAGACAGGCAATTGCGTGATGAGCAATGTGGATTCAGAAGTGGTAGGGGATGTGTGGATCAGATATTTTCACTTAGGCAGATTCTTGAGAAATGTTTAGAGTTTCAGAAACCTTTGGTTGCTAGCTTTATTGATTTCAAAAAGGCTTTCGACTCTGTTGATCGTCATAATGTGGTTGATTGTGAGATCGTATGGTATACCAGACAAGTTAGTTAACATTATGAAAGCTCTCTATAATAACACTGAGTCGTGTGTGAGAGTTGGTAAGGCTTGTAGCAATTGGTTTAGCATTACTTCTGGTGTTCGACAAGGGTGCATTTTGTCTCCATTTTCCTTTAGTTTGGTTATTGATTATGTTATGCGAAATTCACTTCAAGGGAAAGTCTTAAATGGACTGGAGATACAAAAATTTCTGATTTAGATTATGCTGATGATTTAGCCCTTTTGGCAAATGATGTCGATGAGATGAACTCTTTCATTCGAGCTGTTGATGAGACTGGTAGTAGAGTAGGTTTGGTTATAAACAGAGAGAAAACTAAAGTGATGAAAATTGGTCAGGCAGGCTGTGATTCAGTTAATCTGAATGGTTGCAGTCTTGAGCAGGTGTCACAGTTTAATTGTCTTGGGAGTATGTAACAGATAATGGTGATGTGCGGCATGAGATTAACAGACGGATAGGGATTGCTGCCGGGACTTTTAAGAATCTATGGAGAGCGTGGAGAAATAGGCGTATACACCTAAATCCTAAAGCGTATACACCTAAACCATTTAGTCCATTGTGTGCAAAAAAGCGTCGCTCAGAGTTAAAATAATCCAAACGAATCTCATGTTACAAGCTTTCATTTGATATACAACTTATTACGATTGACTCCCTTGATGAAAAGGAGACATCAATTGATGTAGCCTCTTTCATTTAATTCTAAATGTGTTCTTGGCAATTGAGGCGAGGGTGACTCAGTCGGTAGCGCGCCAGGCTCGTAATCTGCAGTTCCCAGCTGAGCCAGCGTTAAGATTTATCTCCGCATCGGTGTCCCCGCCCTGCCCACGGTCAGAAGGGGACACCAATGGTTAAGGTAGGCGTCCATCGAATGGGACCTTAAGCCATGGCGCCGTGTGCACGAGAGACATACCCTGTATACGTTAAAGAATAGGCTGGATGGCCTTGACGGGAGACTACCATCTGTCTCCAAACAACTATCCATCCCCAAACCTTCTCTGAGACTTCGGAGTCCTTATGACCTGGCCATTAAGACCATTGTGTGCAAAAAAAAAGTGCCGCTCAGAGGTAAAACAACCCAACTCTTCTCTGCAATCGTTTAAGCATTTCCTTTTCTGGAGGGAGAAAAAGATTAGGGCGATGTATTGCTGTCAGTTATGATAAGTGGTCTTCCGAATTTGTCGTTTTATCGTTTAGTATAAGTTGTTCGCTTATTAATTTGTTGTTATTGATATTTTTCCCGGGGGAGAAGAAATGTTGTGTGGCCGACCCCTCCCCTTTACGTTGCTTTATAATTGATTTTAATTTTTTATAAAGTCTGCTCTATAATGAAGAATTTGGTGGACTTGCTATTTAGTTTTTCCCCAGTTTTTTCGCGGGGAGAGTAAGTGTATAAAAGGTTTTGGAGGGTCTGTAAAAAGTATCTGTTTTTAAAATTCCAAAGATACTGCCATTCTTCTCCCCCCCCCCTGGAAACCCCCGTGCTATCATACAATGTCTTCGTATCTAGCTTAAGATAAAAACCGTTCGTAACATCAGCCACGGTAGCAAGTTATTAAGCATCAAATTTCTTTGTGATTCCGCTGGAAAACGAGACCTTTAAGTCGAGCACACATTTTGGATACCTATTATAAAAGACACAAACAGTGCAAAAGCACTTGGTGCAACATGAATAGCCATCGCTACGATGGCATCCCCCCCCCCCCCCACAAGCCATCGTTCCTCTAGCCTATCGTAGTGTTATCTAGAGGCGGTGGCTCACACCAGCAGTGAGCCTTGGGGGCAGTCAGCAAGACGCCATGGGTGGGGGCCCATCTTCGTTGATAGAGAGTTACAGAAGTTGGCTAAAGAAAAAGAGCAAGGCCCTTTTTTTTTAGTAAAAGAGGACCGCCTTGTTCGAATTCTGCGTATTCACGCATTCACCGTGGCAAACAGTAATAATAGGGCAGCTTTGGAGGGATGCATCGTGGTGAGCTGCTGTGAAGAGGACGATACAGGGGATTTCAGAAGCACTGATGCTGTGCTCTGAATCAGAAATGCTGCAAAAGTAGGATGATACTCTGTAATGAAGAAATTATAATTTGGGACCACAAAATTTTGCGATATTGAACGTCACTTTGCCATAATGGAAATTTGGTCTTCAAAATCTTTATATTTGAATTTTTAAAAACTGTTTGGGCTTGGCTACTGATCTAAGGGACCTGGGTTCGAGCCCCGGATAAGGCATGGATGTGTGTATCGTTTTTCTGCTGAGGTCCTGCCATCCTCTCAGACCTTCTACTATGGCATATAAACTGACAGGCTCCTGTCAGACCTTTGTGGCAAGCAGCTGCTTGAGGGGGTATTTTTTTTTCGAGCCCCGGATAAGGCATGAATGTTCGTGTCGTTTTTCTTCTAGGGGTCCCCCCATCCTCATAGACCTTCTGCTATGTCGTATTAACTGACAGCGCCTGTCAGACCTATGTCGCAAGCAGCTGCTTGAGGGGGGGGGACGCAAAATTTTGCGATATTGAACGTCAATTTGCCATAATAGAAATTTGGTCTTCAAAATCTTTATATTTGAATTTAAAAAAAAAAAAACTGTTTGGGACCACAAATTTTGCGATATTGAACATCAATTTGCTATAATAATCTCCATAATCCCATATGGTCCCCATTGTGCGCAAAATAAGTGCCGCTCAAAAGTAAAACAACCCAACCCATAACAAAATCCATCAAAACAGTGAAGGCATGGTGGAAAGAAAACTCAAGTGCAAAATGGGCAAAAAGGCTGACGTGACTAAGTTCGGAAGGCGATGAGCACAATGGCAGAGGTCACGAAGCACAACATCCCAAGTATATGGAGAATGGCAACGGTCTCAGAAACGCCTGCCAATCGTTCAAATGCGGGAGGAAAAAGATTCTGAAAGACAGGAACAAGCATTCAATGAATATTTATCCACTCTCAAGCTGCTTTTTTAAGTAACAGGATAAAGAGGGTGTAGAGGAAAAATGGTCTTCAGCCCGTTGGGATCTGAACCCACGACCTCCTGATGACATGTCAATTTTCCTCCATCCTGTTACTTAAAAAAGCAGCTTGATAGTGGATAAATATTCATTAAATCAATGCACTTTAAAGAAGATGCTGGATGTCCTTGATGGGAGGCTTCCATCTGTCCCCTAAAGCTGTCCAGTGGGTCCCCTTCCTCAATCTTCTCTGAGCATTTGGGATCTTTGTGACCTGGCCATTCAGCCCATTGTGTGCAAAAAAGTGACACCTCGCCGGTAATACAACCCAATTGGTCTCTTCCGAGTATATCTTTCTCAGTGGCTTCTCTATTTGCGATCTGAGCGTACACAAAGAATACTCATTACTCTCTTTACAAGGGGCGGGGGTGGCTCAGTCGGTAGCGCGCCAGGCTCGTAATCTGTAGTTCCCAGGTTCGAGTCCCAGCTGGGTCAGCGTTGAGATTTATCTCCGCAAAATTCCCCACCCTGCCCACGGTCAGTAGGGGACACCGATGCGCTTGGAAAGACCGCCGTCCGTCGGATGGGACGTTAAGCCGTGGCTCCTTGTACGGGAGAGCCATACCCTGTGCACGTTAAAGAACATGCTGGATGGCCTTGACGGGAGGCTATCATCTGTCTCCCAACAGCTGTTCCAGTGGGTCCCCTCCCCCAACCTTCTCTGAGCCTTCGGGGTCCATGTGACCTGGCCATTTAGCCCATGGTGTGCAAAAAAGTGCCGCTCAGAGGTGAAACAACCCAACCTCTTTACACAGCCATTAAATCGCTTTCATCTCTCCTAGCTATCTCGTTCACACATACGATGCCTCACTTTAAAGCCTTACAGTCGTAAGCCTCTAAGTGATTAATTGCTGATCGTTTTTTAATAACTTTTTAAGCACACCCGTAACTAATTGATTGCTCAAAGCCTTCCCGCGGAGCAGTCAAATTCATTAGTCCTTTCATAACCAATTATTAATTTGAGCAGTTGCTATCTTAAGATAACCTTTTGAATGATTCGCAACCATTTTATCTGAGCTTTTCTTTCGCTCTGTTATCATATTTTAATGATTTTGTTTTTATCGACTAAGAAAATTTATTCATTTAAATATCAAAGATTGGAACGGATCGAAAAAAAAAAAACCCTCCACCATTTCAGAATCTATTTTTTTTTATTTGATTTTTTATTAGGAGCTTTAGCCGCCAAAAGCAAAATGTAATACAATACTTCAGGGCTGCGTTGTTTCACCCATGATCTGTACTTTTGTTGCACATTAAGTGCTAAACTGTCAAGTCACAAGGACCCCAAGTGTTCAAGTTCTGGGTAGGGAAGAGAAGTCACTCGAGAACTATTAAAAAAAAAGCGAAACGCTCTTTTCTAAGTTTTGGGTTGTTTTACCTCTGAGCGGCACTTTTTTTGCACACCTAGGCTAAATGGACAGGTCAGATGGGCCCCGAAGGCTCAGAAAAGGTTGGGGATACTCTGGAACAGCTGTTGGGAGACAGATTTCGTACCCAGACCGTAATGGCCTTGGGTACGAAAGGAGGGTGCTGACCCTCGGGGAAGACAGTAGTTGAGAAACTAGGAAAAAAGAGGTGGGGGGAGGGGGTAAGGGGAGGGCTACTTCATGTGGTGCGATGGCCTCCCGTCAAGACCATCCAGCGTGTTCTTTAACGTGCACAGGTATGGCTCTCCCGCACACGGGACCACGGTTTAACGTTCCATCCGACGGACGGCTGCCTTTTCAAGCCCATCGGTGTCCCCTATTGACCATGGGCAAGTCGGGGAGTTTTGCGGAGATAAATCTCAACGCTGACCCAGCTAGGACTCGAACCTGGGAACTGCAGATTACGAGTCTGGGCGGTAGACTGAGCCACCCCCGCCCCTCTCTTGTTCAAGTCATCCAATGCATTCTTAAACTTTTACAGGATATGGCTGTCTTGTACATGAAACCAAGGCCTAACGTCCCATCTGAAGGACAGCTTCCTTTCCAAGCACATCACTTCCTCTTTCTCGCCAATGGTGGAACGGAGTTTAGAGAAAACCACAACACTTGCATATTGGGGATTCTTTCAAGACCAGTCGGAGTCCTCTTTCTTATCGAAGGCAGAATGGAATTAGCTGAGAAAATCTCAAAGGAAGAACGAAGTCACCACAACCCTTTCTCAGCAGAAAGGGCCATTTCGATAATAACTAAAAATGAGAAATAAATACAAAAGCTACACTTATTGGGAATAAAAAAATAAGCAAGACTCAATCAAAGATGCCATTCATCAGGCTAGGTACTCTTCCGCATTGGGAACATTAATAAGAGATCTGAACGAGTTCCCCAAAAAGTCGTGATTAATATCTCCAGCGATGAATATGATGAACCAAAAGTTGATGGATATCAGAGATCTTTCTCTTTCCCCTTCACATCCATGAAACAGGATTTTCGATCATTCCAATCTGTGCCCAGGGATCAAATTAAAGCTTCCTCCCTCCCCTGATGCCTAACGAATCTCCTGAGTACTAATTACCGCCAGATTCCAAAGAGCCGTGTAGGCGACCACTCTGCTCTTGATTACTATCTGTCTCTTACATACCAGTCCAGTCTCACTCAGGCCACGCAGTTAAGGGCGAAAAACTTTGCAGTCAAGACCGACCATCCGCCCCGTAATGGCCCTGGGTACGAAAGGAGGGTGCTGACCCTCGGGGAAGACAGTAGTGGAGAAACTAGGAAAAAAGAGGTGGGGAGAGGGGGGGATGGGGTAACGGGAGGGCTACTTCATGGGTGCGGTGGTGAACGGTGACTAGCGAAATCACGCTCGGGATTAAAGACGTTCCGCCAAGGTTCATGGGCGACGAAAGAGGAGATCAGTGACCCCCGCTTGGCGGCGCTGGTTTCGCTGGCCAGTAGCAGCTCGTCCGTCAGAGAAAGTAAAGAGGCAAAAGAGGGTCAGAAGCTGTCACCTGCGGCAGTGTGGACCGTAGGACGCTGAGGACAGGGAGCTTGTGGCAGGACTTGCTGTGAAAAATGCTCGATTGTGTCGACTTAGGATAAGGCAAGGCCACCGCTGGAGCGTGCTACGGGTGCAGCGGCTCTTTGCTGCATTTCATGCACGTCGCACGGCATTGGAATTTTCTTTGTATCTTTATGTTTTGAATGTTGCACGATTGTTGTGCGCGCTTGGCTATGATTTGATGACATGTAAGTCCCGCAAGACGGAGAACGATTTTAATATTCGGCTGGTTTTACTTTTTTTAAGCAAAAGGAAATCAACGCTTAAATCGGACAGAGAGTTCACTTCGAGTCAAATTTTTCGTAAAATTGTGAGATTGTTGTGAGATTGTTGTATTATTTTAGTTTACAGAACTCCAGACTTTGAAAAATGAAATCGCCAAGGGCGTAAAAATGACTAAACTAACTGTTTGAATCAGTCTTTGAAAATCGAAACGACTCTCAACTTGAAAATTAAGAAAATTGATTTCATTGAAACTACAGATATATGAAACACAACATTTAAGGTCTGATATATGTCTAGTAGTGGCTATTTTTAAAAAAGCTAATATTTTTTTTTGGCAAATCAGTGTTTTATATCAGAGCAGTTCTTATCTGTCAAACGGATTGGAAGTTTCAGGATCATATCCACTTATTTAAAAAGGATTAGAAGTTTCAGGATGGTATTCCACTTAGTGGAAGGAACAGCAGTCTCAATCTTTAGTTAAAGTTAATCTTACTCCCAGGAAAGAAAGAAAAATGTTGGCTCTTTGTTGGTGCAAGAGTTCGAGAGTGCCGAAGCAAAAATCACGAAATGATCGGGTAAGTGGCTTACTTTTTATTGTTACGTTTCGAACTGTAAAAATATCGTTTTGTTTTAAAAATATTGGAATTCAGAGTATTATTTGTCTTTTGATTTTGTGTTTACCATACTTTGGGTCTTTTACATGATTTACGAAACAAGAAAATATCAAAAAATATATATTGAAAGGTTATTAGTGTTAGTTATTTTTTTTATAATGCTGAAAAATAAGAATTACACAGAAAAGTAATAATTAAAGAAGAGTTGAATTTAAGGCATTAAATGATCAGTTCCAACAAGTATTCGAGTCGAATACGAAAGGGGGTGGCTCAGTCGGTAGCGCGCCAGGCTCGTAATCTGTAGTTCCCAGGTTCGAGTCCCAGTTGGGTCAGCGTTGAGATTTATCTCTGCAAAATTCCCCGTCCTGCCCACGGTCAGTAGGGGACACCGATGGGCTTGGAAACGCCGCCGTCCGTCGGATGTAACGTTAAGCCGTGGCCCCGTGTGCGGGAGAGCCATACCCTGTGCACGTTAAAGAACACGCTGGATGGCCTTGACGGGAGGCTACCACCTGTCTCCCAACAGCTGTTCCAGTGGGTCCCTCCCCCAACCTTCTCTGAGTCTTCGGGGTCCTTGTGGCCTGGCCATTTAGCCCATGGTGTGCAAAAAAAGTGCCGCTCAGAGGTAAAACAACCCGAATACGAAACCCCTTCGATAATTATTGAGGCCGAGCCCGGTTAGGATAAAGAAATTTTCCTGCCACTTATTTTATATATAATTATAATTTACTGATTAGTAAAGCACATGTACAGAAATCCATGTAACTGAAATATTTTTTGTGCTGGGTTTGGCTCAGAATCTGATAGTTCCTAGGTTCAAGGTCCATATGTGCCAGAGTTGATATTTAACTCCGCTGCACTCGATCAGATAGGAGACACCGATTGGTTTGGAATAGGTTTGCCGTCCATCGGAGGAGACGTTAATCCGTAGCCTCGTGTGCAAGAAAAGCATACTCTCTGTGCACGTTAAATAACACGCTGGATGGCCTTGATGGGAGGCTATCATCTGTCTCCTAACAGTTTTCCAGTGGGTCCCCTCCCCGAACTTTCTCTGAGCCCTCAGGATCCTTGTGACCTGGACATTTAGCCCATTGTATGCAACCTAAGATATTTTTAAATTCTTCGTGTTATAAACTATTATAACGATTGCTTAAAATAATTATAATTATTCGATGAAAAAAATTAAAATCTTAACGATGTTTGGAACGAAAAATGCTAGAAATAATATCGCAGGAAGTAAAAATCCTTGAGTAATATCAACATAAAAGCTAAGAGTGATTCATTAATAAAACTTATAGAATAGCAAAAGAAAAATAATAAAATGGTGAATGGAGCTCATTTCTCTCTCTTTTTTTTTAAAGCGACAAGGGTTGGGTTGTTTTACCTCTGAGCGGCACTTTTTTGCACACCATGGGCTAAATGGCCAGGTCACATGGACCCCGAAGGCTCAGAGAAGGTTGGGGGAGGGGACCCACTGGAACAGCTGTTGGGAGACAGATGGTAGCCTCCCGTCAAGGCCATCCAGCGTGTTCTTTAACGTGCACAGGGTATGGCTCTCCCGCACACGGGGCCACGGCTTAACGTCCCCTCCGACGGACGGCGGCCTTTCCAAGCTCATCGGTGTCCCCTACTGACCGTGGGCAGGGCGGGGAGAGCGACAAGGTGTTCACTTTGTTTCTATACATCAAACTTTTTAATTTTAAAGATAATTTGAAAATTCCTTTTGGGCTGGATAGGTATTGATGAAATATTACGATTCGAACTTTCCAAATCGCCCAAAAGCTATAATTGCGCCCTCTAACAGTGGAAAATTCGAAAATTTGAGACGAATATTACAAACGATGCATTTTTGGTAGGAATTTGAAATTTTGACAGTGGAATGAGATGGTCATGAAATTCTCATTGGCAACAATGAGTTGACCCTTTAACCCCCGGTGAGGTGGGATGGGAAAATAATATAAATAAATAAATACCCTCTCAAGCAGCTGCTTGCCACAGAGGTCTGACAGGAGCCTGTCAGTTTATATGCCATTGTAGAAGGTCTGTGAGGATGGCAGGACCTCAGCAGAAAAACAACACACACAACCATGCCTTACCCGGGGCTCGAACCCAGGTCCCTTAGATCACTAGCCAAGCGTGCTAACCACTCGGCCATGCGCAACGTTTTTGTTTTAAGAGATAATCAGAAAATTATTTTTAGTTGGATTGGCACTAATGGAATATTATAATTAGCACTTTCCAAACCATTGAGTTCATTAAATGTGGAAACGGTGAAGCTTTTAACGAATGCTGCAAGTGATCTATTTATGGTAGAAATTTCAATTTTCGGTCGTAGAGTGTCAAGAGATAATTCCTCTGACAGCAACAGTCTGACCCCTTTTCTCAGAGGGGAGTGAGAAAAGCAGCTTTTTTATATTGAAGGAATAAAAGAAAAATCTTTTTTTTGTTGTATAATCAGTAATAAAACACTACTATTTGCATTTCCTCCATCATCCATTAGTATGAATTAAAACGTTTAAGGAGTGAAAAAGTAGGTAAACGAAAAACTCCCTTCCCTTTGAAAACGAGATTCCCATATGCGCCCTTCTAGTTAATTACTAAAAAATAAATAAATAAATATATACCCCCTCAAGCAGCTGCTTGCCACAGAGATCTGACAGGAGCCTGTCAGTTTATATGCCACAGTAGAAGATCTGAGAGGATGGCAGGAGCTCAGCAGAAAACAATACGAACATCCATGCCTTATCCGGGGCTCGAACCCAGGTCCCGTAGATCAGTAGCCAAGCGCGTTAACCACTCGGCCACGGATGGATTAAAAGGTTGTAATTATTATCAAGGATAAATTTTTTTCGGTTATTTTTTTTCACAGTTAAGAAAAAAAAATGAAACTAGAAGAACGCATATCGTCTCTGGCGCATATGGGAATCTCGTTTTCAAAGAGAAGGAAGTTTTTCGTTTACTTACTTTTTAACTCCTATAGAAGATTTAATTTCAGCTAATGGATGATGGATAAAATGCAAATGGTAGTATTTTATTAGTAATTATACAGCATAAAAATTATTTGTATTTTATTGCATAAATTTGAAAAGTTGCTTTATTCAAACTCCTCTGAGAAAAGGGCAGATTGTTGTTGCCAGTGGAATATCTCCTGACGCTCTATCATTGAAATTTCTACGCTGAACAGATCATTTGTAACATTACTCAAAAGTTTCGCTGTTTTCATATTTAGTGATCTCTAACGATATAAATTGAAACTACCTAAGTATTTGAAAATGGCGAATTACAATATTTCATTAGGACCAATCCAACTAAAAAAGAGTTTCCAATTATCAGTTAAAACCTTTGCGTCCCCACCCACCTTGGGCTTAACGGGTCAACTCATTGCTGCCAATGGAAACTTCGTGACCTGCACATTCCACCACCAAAAGTTCAAATTTCTAGCAGAAATACATCACTAGGAATATTCGTTAAAATTTTGGGATTTTCGATTTTTTTTCCATTGTTAGAGGGCGCAGTTATAGTTTTTGGGATATTCGGAAAGGGCAAATTGCAATAGTTCATCAATACCTATCCAACCCAAAATGGATTTTTTATTTTTTCTCTTAAAACACAAAGATTTCTTTTTTTTCCATCCCCCTAGGATAAGAGTTGGGTTTGGTTGTTTTACCTCTGAGCGGCACTTTTTTGCATACCATGGGCTAAATGGCCAGGTCACATGGACCCCGAAGGCTCAGAGAAGGTTGGGGGAGGGGACCCACTGGAACAGCTGTTGGGAGACAGATGGTAGCCTCCCGTCAAGGCCATCCAGCGTGTTCTTTAACGTGCACAGGGTATGGCTCTCCCGCACACGGGGCCACGGCTTAACGTCCCATCCGACGGACGGCGGCCTTTCCAAGCCCATCGGTGTCCCCTACTGACCGTGGGCAAGGCGGGGAATTTTGCGGAGATAAACCCTAGGATAAGGGGTCAATTCATTGTTGCCAATGAAAACTTCATGAGGTTCACGTTCCATCACGAAAATTTCAATTTCTAGCATAAATGCATTGTTTGTAATATCCGTTTTAAATTTTGGAATTTTCGACTTTTCCACCGTTAGAGGGCGTTGGAAGCTCAGAAAGAAGTGCGAATCATAATATTTCGTCAATAACTATCCAACACAAAAGGAATTTTTAATTTGTCTCTATAAACAAAAAAAGTTCGATGTCTACAGACGGACAGACGACAAAATGAAACTGTTATCTCGTTTATTTTTTAATAAAAAACAAAACAAAACCAGTTAACCCCCCCTCCCCTCAAGCAGCTGCTTGTCACAGAAGTCTGACAGGAATCTGTCAGTTTACACGCCATAGCAGAAGGTCTGCGAGGAAAATCGAGATAAGAATAAGTGATTTATAACAATAAAAATAAATTACTCCTGAACAAGGCCAGATCTAGAGGGAGGGTAGGGCAAGGGGATCTTGATCTTCACCTCCCCCCCCACCTTGAGAATGCTAGTAATCGGAACTGAGGAAAGAAAAAAATATTATCCGTATTTATAAAGAAATTTATGAAAGGCCACTAAAACGGAGGAAAAGAATAAATACTGGAACGACGTTCCGATTCCTTACTCCCCTCGCCCCACCCTTTCACTCGTATCAAAATCCTCCCCCCTCATTGTTGATATCTAGATCCGGGCCTAAGGTCAAGTATCTGCTTCTTCTGTTCTTCTCTCAAGTCTGACAGGAGCCTGCCAGTAAAATAAATAAATAAATAAATACCCCCTCAAGCAGCTGCTTGCCACAGAGGTCTGACAGGAGCCTATCAGTTTATATGCCATAGTAGAAGGATCTGAGAGGATGGCAGGACCTCAGCAGAAAAACGACACACACATCCATGCCTTAACCCGGGGCTCGAACCCAGGTCCCTTGGATCAGTAGCCAAGCGCGCTAACCACTCGGCCATGGGACGGCTGAGTAAAATAAGCCATAGAGGAAATCAGGGGGAGAATGGCGGGACCTCAACAAAAAGAAAATACATAAAAGAAATGTTCATACTTTATATGGGGCCCGAACCCGAATTATTTCACTTCATTTTAAAAGGGAAACAGGGATGCGCAAAACTGAACGTTTTTCATTGTTTACTTTTGTGGCTTTGCACATTTAACGTTACAACAACAACATTTAAAGTCTATTTGTGTCTAGGGGCGGGGGTGGCTCAGTCGGTAGCGCGCCAGGCTCGTAATCTGTAGTTCCCAGGTTCGAGTCCCAGCTGGGTCAGCGTTGAGATTTATCTCCGCAAAATTCCCCGCCCTGCCCACGGTCAGTAGGGGACACCGATGGGCTTGGAAAGGACGCCATCCGTCGGATGGGACGTTAAGCCGTGGTCCCGTGTGCGGGAGAGCCATACCCTGTGCACGTTAAAGAACACGCTGGATGGCCTTGACGGGAGGCTACCATCTGTCTCCCAACAGCTGTTCCAGTGGGTCCCCTCCCCCAACCTTCTCTGAGCCTTCGGGGTCCATGTGACCTGGCCATTTAGCCCATGGTGTGCAAAAAATGCCGCTCAGAGGTAAAACAACCCAACAACTATTTGTATCTTGACTACTCAAACGTGAATTACGTATCGATACACGATTTTTGCATGCTAATTTATTAATATGCATTGCAAAATCATACTTCATATAAATATTAACGTAATAACATTGTATTATTTTAATGTAAAAATATTAGGCGAAAGAGATATTCTAGGTGCCCAGGAAATAAACCTTATTTTCCTCGTAAGTTATTCAGTTCGCGAATTCAGTATTCACGGTGTTTTCCAAGAACAGTAGGAGAACATTCGATATTGATATTTATGTAGAATATGTGTATCATATTTTTAAAATAAAGCAAATAATTGTTTCGAAAATAGTTGGGTGAGATCGTTAAAAAATATAAACTTAATTTGAACTGTTTCGAATTCAAAGATCGAAAATCATTAAATACCGGAATGCACTTCCGCGGATCATTCTGAGCGCTGCTTTCAGTAATCATTTTCCTTATTCGAACAGAAGTCACGCTCCGCTGTTTACTATTACAGAAAGTTATCTCAAACTATATTTTGATTAGTGACAGAGTTATCTAAAAGGAACACGTAAGTCAAAGAAAAACTTGCCACTTAACAGGTCAGCAAATATTTCTGCGAGCGAAAATAACTTCCTTCTCAAAGAATCAATTTCCCATTTCACTTTTTTTTTCGAACGCATGTTTCAACGTGGTAGTTTCGTATCAAGGAATTTGGTTTCTCTGTAAGAAGAATAGCCAACGAACCAGGACACACCAATAAGATCAGCTGGAACTTCGAAACCTTTTTGTAGGATTGTTAAAGGGTGAAATCATGCATGAGGGGAAAAAAAGAAGGAAATCGTGGAAGGGAAAAAAAAGAAGGAAATCGTGGAAGGGAATAAAAATTTTCATGACTTTATAACAACAACTTTAGTTCCTTAGAAAAGGAATTACTTTTTATTGGCCTTTTTCTAGTATCAAGAATGCAGTAACGTCACTCGAAAACTACTCTGGTGGTTTGGAGGAAAGACGGTTAGTATGTTTGGAACATATACAGCATTCTTATTACGTATATAGGAGCGTTTGGTGTCGTATCGTCCTCGTTAGTAATAAAGTTATGTTTATTGTTATATAAAAATTGCATCTGCATTAATTCCATCAAAGTTATTGGCACGACTAAGGACATTTCGTTGGAGCAGTTCATGAGGTTTGAGTTGGGATACATATTTGAAATATAAATGTCCGCTCATAGTTATTTCAGTGTTTGACGGGAGGCTACCATTTGTCAGCTAACAGCTCTCTTGGAAAATGTGGCCACATTGGACAAGGGATACGTCTGCGCAGACAACACTGCAACAAATGCCGATCAATATGTTACCGACCAATAGACCAAACAGCTTATCGCAAGTGGTAGAGAAAATGTGCCAAAAGTTTTCCCAAAAGTTTCAGGATCATTGCTCGGTACAACTATAAAGGGAAATTGTAAATGCATAGAGTGGAAAAGAAGTGTCAGGTTTTGATGCTATCCTGATTATATATTTTAGCCATTTTTTATGTATATGTGAAACTGTCTCCTTTTTCCTGGGGAGGGGGTGGCTCAGTCGGTAGCGCGCCAGGCTCGTAATCTGTAGTTCCCAGGTTCGAGTCCCAGCTGGGTCAGTGTTGAGATTTATCTCCGCAAAATTCCCCGCCCTGCCCACGGTCAGTAGGGGACACCGATGGGATTGGAAAGGCCGTTAAGCCGTGGCCCCGTGTGTGGGAGAGCCATACCCTGTGCACGTTAAAGAACACGCTGGATGGCCTTGACGGGAGGCTACCATCTGTCTCCCAACAGCTGTTCTAGTGGGTCCCCTCCCCCAACCTTCTCTGAGTCTTCGGGGTCCATGTGACCTGGCCATTTAGCCCATGGTGTGCAAAAAAGTGCCGCTCAGAGGTAAAACAACCCAATCCAATGATTTACGTGACTGGCTGCTTAGCATCCAAAATTATCCATACATTAAGAATTGAAATAGACCTTGGCCAAAGGAATTCGGACTCCTGGGGTTTCATGATTCTTGCATTTCGAATTAGAGCAGACAATATTTTGATAGATGCAATTGGACTTGCTAATGCAAAACTGATTTTCTTTCCTTTCTGGTAGAAGCAAGGTCCTGCTGATAAGCTCAGTGGGATTTTTTTTATGTAAAATAATTTTATAGAGGATACTTTGAAAAATAAATTTGAATTTTAAACAATTAAATCTGCAGTTTAAATAGTATTGGAATTTCTTTGTCTGAAATAGTAGGGATAATGGATTAAACAAAAGTTAACGATTTCATTTGGGCAATCATAATATCAAATAAAATAATGCTGGTAGTATTCTATGCTGATGGGTTGGTTGTTTTACCTCTGAGCGGCACTTTTTTGCACACCGTGGGTTAAATGGCCAGGTCACATGGACCCCGAAGGCTCAGAGAAGGTTGGGGGAGGGGACCCACTGGAACAGCTGTTGGGAGACAGATGGTAGCCTCCCGTCAAGGCCATCCAGCGTGTTCTTTAACGTGCACAGGGTATGGCTCTCCCGCACACGGGGCCACGGCTTAACGTCCCATCCGATGGACGGCTGCCTTTCCAATCCCATCGGTGTCCCCTACTGACCGTGGGCAAGGCGGGGAATTTTGCGGAGATGAATCTCAACGCTGACCCAGCTGTGACTCGAACCTGGGAATTACAGATTACGAGCCTGGCGCGCTACCGACTGAGCCACCCCCGCCCCAATGTGCTGATGAGAAGAGTCTGAAATCTGAGTTCAGCGAACCACATCCAACATACACCGAGAGTAGAAATTAATAGCGCAGTTTTGTATGTATGCCGAAATTTTGATGAAGTCCGATGCTATGTTTGCAACGTAACAGATTCATGCATAAACTTAAAAATTGATATCCGTTATCAGTGCTAAAGTTAATCGTTTTTCTCTGGTTGTGATTTAATTCCGGATAAATCAAGCGAGGATGTAGTTGTCAGTTGTTCCAGTGGCCGAGTGGGTAGCGTGATTGGCTACTGATCAACGATATCTGGATTCAAGCACCACGATAGGCATGGATGTTTTTTTGTGTAGAATTTCTGCTGAGATCTTGTCTTCCTCTCGGATCTTCTCTATGGTTTTATTATATACACTCAGACATCTGATGTATTCATCAAATACCTCGGTGTTCGGATCTTTATGCTGAATTTAATTGCGAAAGAATTACTGCACGGTGGAATATGTGTATTCTGAAAGACTGGAGTTTCTTTTCGTAGGTTCTGAATAATAATGTTTTTTTTACCTCTGAGTGTCACTTTTTTGTGTACAATGGGCTAAATGACCAGGTCACAAGAATCCCAAGTGCTCAGAGAAGGTTGGGGGAAAGGAACTCACAGGCCAACTGCTAGGAGACAGATGGGAGTCTCCCACGAAAGTTATCCAGAGTGTTCTTCAACGTGCACAGAGTATGGCTCACCTGAACAATGCCCCATGAATTAACGTCCGATACGAGGGAAGGCTACTATTCCAAGGCCATTGGTGTCCTTTTTCTGACCGAGGGCAGGGTGGGGGTTTAGCTGAGATAAATCTCAATGCTGGTGCAGTTGGAACTCGAACCCGGGAACTGCAGATTACCAGTCTGGCGCGCTGCTCACTGAGCTAAACCCCCCACCCAGGTTCTCAATAACCCGGAGAGGGTTGGGTTGGGTTGTTTTACCTCTGAGCGGCACTTTTTTGCACACCATGGGCTAAATGGCCAGGTCACATGGACCCCGAAGGCTCAGAGAAGGTTGGGGGAGGGGACCCACTGGAACAGTAGTTGGGAGACAGATGGTAGCCTCCCGTCAAGGCCATCCAGCGTGTTCTTTAACGTGCACAGGGTATGGCTCTCCCGCACACGGGGCCACGTCTAAACGTCCCATCCGACGGACGGCGGCCTTTCCAAGCCCATCGGTGTCCCCTACTGACCGTGGGCAGGGCGGGGAATTTTGCGGAGATAAATCTCAACGCTGACCCAGCTGGGAACCCGGACAGGAGAAGCTTAGGTAACATTTGGTCCAATTATTGTTTTGTATATTTTGTTATTGATGAGCCTCTTGCCGTGGGAGGGGCGCGGGTTGTTAGTTGGTAGCGTGTCAGGCTCGTAATCTGTAGGTCCCAGGTTCGAGTCCCAGCTGGGTCAGCGTTGAAATTTATCTCCGCAAAAATCCCCGCCCTGTCCACAGTCAGTAAGGGCCACCTACGGGCTTGGAAAGGCCGTCCATCCGTGGGATGGGACGTTAAGGTGTGACCCCTTGTGCGGGAGAGCCATACCCTGTGCACGTTAAAGAATACGTTGGATGGCCTTGACGGGAGGCTACCATATGTCTCCCAACAGCTGTTCCAGTGGGTACCCTCCCCCAACCTTCTCTGAGCCCTCAGGGGCCCATGTGACCTGGCCATTTAGCCCATGGTGTTCAAAAAAGTGCCGCTCAGAGTTAAAACAACCCAACTTGTCGTGAGAAGGTAGATATAAGGCACACTTGTGAAATCCTTATTTTGTACAATGAGTTTCTGATGTGGAATGATTAGTTTGTTGTGGTTAGTCACTCGTAAGTAAGTCAACGTCATGGATTCCTTTTGTGAGTGTAGAGCCAACACCTATAACAGAAGGCCAGGTGGACCAAGTTATGACGTCACAATAGGTAGTACTCTAATAACACTATTCCTTATACAATTATTTCTATTATTGTTACTGGTGTACTTTTAAATTGATATTTTTATTAATATTTATTTATAAATATATCTTATTTAGAAGAAAAATTATTTGAATTGATTAGCAATTATCATAATGCTAATAAATATGAATAAATGTTTCTACTGAATAAGATATATTTATAAATAAGTGTTAGTATAAAAGTACACCACTGATAATAATAGAAATAAATATATAAGAATTATCTACGTTACAAGACTCTTATGTTGACGTCATAATCTGGTCCATAGGCCTTCTGTTGTAGGAGGTGTTGGTAGAGCACTGCTAAACTCTTGTCGGTGTTGATGGATGGATGCCATTGTGTCTACCGTTTCTCTTGAAAGAGCTGCAATGTCCTCTTAGCCTTCGAATTGAAAACGAAAGTAAAAAGGATGCCGCATCATTTGCGTACAGGGTAGTTTCGATCTGAGGCAGGGCATGGGAGATATATCTGCAGTATAGTTTTTCAACAGAGGGCGAGCCTTGCGAGACTCCTGATAAAATGACTTTGATGATTAAATAATTGCATTCTGTATTCACACTGAATGAGTTTCACTGTAAACTTGGCTTTGATCATTTTGCAGATGATTGGACCCAGAAAAAATGGTGAGGCGGATTATAGGAATTAGGAAAAATGGGGAGACGGAATACAGGGATCAAAAAAAAAAAAAAAAATTCAAGGATCAGAGGGAAAAATACAAGAAGGATTATGGGAATTAGAAAAATGGTGAGTATGATTACAAAAATATGGTAAAAATAGTAAGGTGGATTAAAGAGATCAGGAACAGTGGTGAGAAGGATTTCAGGAATTAGTAAAACTGATGAGAACGATTATAGGGATCGGGACAACTAGTGAGAAGGATTGCAGAAATCAGGGAAACTGGCGAGAAGGATTACGAAAAATAATGAGAAGGATTACAAGGATTACTAAAAATAATGAGAAGGATTGCAAAGATTACGAAAAATGATGAGTAGGATTACAGAGATTAGGAAAAAAGAAGAGAAGAATTACAGGGATTAGGGAAAATGCCGAGAGGGATTGCAGGGATCAGGAAAACTGATGAGAAGGATTATAGGGAACAGGAGAAATGGTGAGAAGGATTACAAGGAAGTGAAAAATGACAAGAAAGATTATAGGTAACAGGAGAAACGGAGAGAAAGATTAAAAATGGTGAGAGGGATTACATGGATCAGGAAAAGTGGTGAGAAGGATTACAGGGATCCGGAAAAGTGGTGAGAAGAATTACAGGGACCAATAAAAGTGGTGAGAAGAATTACAGGGACCAATAAAAGTGGTGAGAAGAATTACAGGGACCAATAAGAGTGGTGAGAAGAATTACAGGGACCAGGAAAAGTGGTGAGAGGGATTACATGGATCAGGAAAAGTGGTGAGACAGATTACAGGGATACGGAAAAGTGGTGAGAAGAATTACAGGAACCAGGAAAAAGTGGTGAGAAGAATTATAGGGACCAGGAAAAAGTGGTGAGAAGAATTACAGGGATCAGGAAAAGTGGTGAGAAGAATTACAGGGATCAGGAAAAGTGGTGAGACGAATTACAGGAATCAAGAAAAATGGTGAGACAAATTACAGGGATCAGGAAAATGGACAACTGCTTTTTAATTCAAGTCGGACATTAAGCATAAAAAGGGATGATTCCTTTAAAGTTGAAAAACGAAAAATGCTCCGCTTGAAGAAGAACGGAAACTGCACTAGAGATCTTCAATGACGTCTTCCTTAATTCAGAGCTTAGACCCGATGCTCTGTGTCGCATTTTTCCACAGATGAGTGTACACAAAAGAAGGCCAAAATCAGGGGTCGCAACGATGTGTCCGCTCCGCCTCAATACAAGCGTGCGGTGTCGTGAGTGTAATTCTCCACATGACACCGACCACGACAATAGAGGGCACGTCGTGACGCCTGCGACAGAGGACATTCATTAAAGCCGCAATTAAAGGCGACGTCCTCCAGGCTCACCACGGGGGTTGAAGCGGAGTGAGGGATGGGCGGTTTTTGCATGTGCGTGAGTTGCTGTTGGTTGTGTGCGTGGATGGAGCCATTGCCTTCTCGGACTAATGGGGCCTCCTTGTGCCTCTGAACAGGCTAACGGTGGATGACGTTGATGTGTTGGATTTTGTAATCCATTCACGTCTGGCAGTTCTGGTTCGTGTAATGGGAGCTGTTTAGGCAGGCTGTAAGGACATCGAAATGTACGTAAGTTTTAATTCACGTCATTTATTCAGTGTTATCTGGTATTGCATCTCGTGCAACGCTTGTCACATGCTTGACAGTTGAAACAAATCCACCCGGAGAACGCAAGATGACGGTGAAGGATCAGCTGTTCTTTAATGATGCAAATCGGACACGTGGATAAGTGTTGATTACTGCTTCTGACAGCTTTTGTTTTTTAATGAATATTTATTTCAGTTATGGAATGGGAAGGCATATATATGTACTGCCTTACCAAAATATTAGATAATTTCCGTGTTATATCAATGGGAATCTATCTTTGAAGTTCTATAACTTCTAAAATATGCATTTAATCGAAAAATGTGATTGAAAATAAATTAAAGATTACAATCAAATCTATTTAAATCTAGATTTTGAAAAAAATATTCGTTCATCATTTAAAGAGTTATGTATTTCTGCTCTGATTTTTTTTTTCAGTTTTTCTCTTCTATTTTTAAGAAAATATGCTGACAAATTTTAGTTTTTTTGTATCCTTTTTTACCAAAGACAGTGATAATGATTGTCTAATATTGAAATAATCATTACGCAAAGTTCCAAAAAGTATACGTATTAAATTAAATTATTATTCAGTTTTAATTAATTTCTGGGCTAATTTTTTACGACGGTAGGGCACCATTAAACAGCGATTAAAAGAGAGATGGGAATTTCTCGTCAAGGCCTTCCAGCACGTTGCTTAAGGGTATGGCTTAACTCCCCATCCGATGGACGGCGATCATTTATACCCATCGGTATTCGTTTCTTCACCAAGGACATTGTGAAAAAACATGGGTAAAGTGAGGACTCTAATCTAGTATCGATCAGATTGCGAGGATGGTGCCCTGCAATCTGAGCAAGCTCTCGTTCTTTTGCAGAGAGGGTTGGGTTGTTTTATCTCTGAGCGGCACTTTTTTGCACACCATGGGCTAAATGGCCAGGTCACATGGACCCCGAAGGTTCAGAGAAGGTTGGGGGAGGGGACCCACTGGAACAGCTGTTGGGAGACAGATGGTAGCCTCCCGTCAAGGCCATTCAGCGTGTTCTTTAACGTGCACAGGGTATGGCTCTCCCGCACACGGGGCCACGGCTTAACGTCCCATCCTATGGACGGCGGCCTTTCCAAGCCCATCGGTGTCCCCTACTGACCGTGGGCAGGGCGGGGAGTTTTGCGGAGATAAATCTCAACGCCGACCCAGCTGGGACTCGAACCTGGGAACTACAGATTACGAGCCTGGCGCGCTACCGACTGAGCCACCCCCGCCCCCTTTTGCAGAGAGTAATGACGTGTTATTTCTTCGCATTGCTTAACGTGAATAGACAGAGAGGAGCTGAGGATACAAGGATTACATATCGGCCCATATCTTGTCCACATCTTCATACTCCCACGCGTATAATATCAAATTATTTTACTTTCTTTAAGAATATCTTTGATTTAGCGTGAAATATAAGTGCCGTCCGTCGAATGGGACGTTAAGCCGTGAAACCGTGTCAGGACAGTCATACCCGTGTACAGTCGCTCAAAAAAATATCCGAACGCTATGGTTGATTACAGAATTCAGGAAAAATATCTGGCAGCGATTTTTTAAAAGAAATTAGTGATCTGGCAACCTTCGTGTCACGTGACACGAAGGTTGCCAGAGCGCAATTTCTAAAAAACTTCGCCAGATATTTTTTCTGAATTCTGTAATCAACCATAAATTAATAATAAATAAATACCCCCTCAAGCAGCTGCTTGCCACAGAGGTCTGACAAGAGCATGTTAGTTTATATGCCATAGTAAAAGATCTGTGAGGGTGGCAGGCCCTCAGCAGAAAAACGACACAAACAGCCATGCCTTACCCGGGGCTCGAACCCAGGTCCCTTAGATTAGTAGCCAAGCGTGATAACCACTCGGCCATAGGACGGAGTGTTCGGATATTTTTTTTTGAGCGACTGTACGTTAAAGAACACGCTGAATGGCATTCACTTCCAACAGTTGTCCAGTACCTTGTGTGTACCTTTCCCTGAGCCTTGGGGTCTTTGTGAACTGACCATTTAAGCGAATATGTGCGAAAAAAGTGCCGCTCAGAGGTGAAACAACCCACTCGATTATAGTCACAAGAGAATAGGGACGGTACCGATGCATTGAACCTTTCCATAACTAACCAACACCGTAGCAGTTATTTATCTAAAGCTCTGCTAAACTCAAAACGGAGAGACATTTTTTTGCCGTTCATATTATCTCTGCCTCGGCAATTCTCGCCAGTTCGACCGTGAGAACGTAACTCTGAGGTCAGAGTTCAAGTAGACCACTCGCAGAAGAGAAGGGGTCTGAATGGACGCCTCTACTCCACCATTAATGGTCTCCAAAGGAACCTGGACGGAATAGACGCGGCCTGTTTTCGACTGCAACCCCCCCCCCCCCCGCCACCTTCTGTCTATAGAGTATGTCTCTAGTCCCTTTCCATTGATCGGAAAGGTAAATATTTTTCGGCTTCCAAAGCCTTGTAGGCATGCCGGCAATGTGCCAAGTGGATTACAAGTGCCAGCTAGACTGCAGAGGATTATGGGTTCCTGTCAACACAAAAGCTTCACGTATTTGGTTGTTTGTCTGTTGGTGGGGTCTCTTGCATGTTGTGCCAGAGAGAATAATGCGCTTTGGCTAATCGCATAAGTCTTGGGAAGGAACGCTACTGAGCTATGACTGCAAGAGACGGTTATTGTGACTGATAAATTGCTCTCATTTGTCATCTGTCTATCGCTTTTCATATTAGCCTCCGTTCTCTCTCCTAATCCACGTTTCTGCTCATTCCCACATTTCGCTCTCCGTGCTCCTTTTTGCTCATTCTCAGCACTTTCTTCTTTTTGTGGTCTTCCCTTTTTCTTTCTTCCCAAGTCTTCGCTTTTTCTTTATTAGAAATTCTTTTTCCTTTTTTTTTCTTCCAGTTTTTCCTTCCTTTCAAATTCTCCGGGTTTTTTCTCCAATTTTTTTTCTTTTTCTCTCATCAAAATTCTCCTTGTTTTTTTGCACTCGAAATTATTTCTTTCTCTTCCACCAGATTACCTGCTCTCTCTCTCTCTTCCATATTCTCCGCTTTTTATCTCTTCCAGATTCTCCACTTTTTATCTCTCTTCCATATTCTCCGCTTTTTATCTCTTCCAGATTCTCCACTTTTTACCTCTCTTCCATATTCTCCGCTTTTTATCTCTTCCAGATTCTCCACTTTTTATCTCTCTTCCATATTCTCCGCTTTTTATCTCTTCCAAATTCTCCACTTTTTATCTCTCTTCCATATTCTCCGCTTTTTATCTCTTCCAGATTCTCCACTTTTTATCTCTCTTCCATATTCTCCGCTTTTTATCTCTTCCAGATTCTCCACTTTTTATCTCTCTTCCATATTCTCCGCTTTTTATCTCTCTTCCATATTCTCCGCTTTTTATCTCTCTTCCATATTCTCCGCTTTTTATCTCTTCCATATTCTCCACTTTTTATCTCTCTTCCATATTCTCCGCTTTTTATCTCTTCCAGATTCTCCACTTTTTATCTCTCTTCCATATTCTCCGCTTTTTATCTCTTCTAGATTTTCCACTTTTTCTCTCTCTTCAATATTCTCCGCTTTTCTTCTCTTTTAAACTCTCTTTCCATTTCTTTCAACCAATGACGAAACCATAATTTCACACACACTGCAGTTGCCTGGGATCCAATTCTTAAAAAAACCGAAGAACCACTTTTTAAATGAAATTTGGAAACATGTTACTATTTTTTTCGTTCTAACAGACTTAACAATATATACATATAATCATTTTATACTTCCACTGAAGGAAAGAAATTATATCATCTATAATTATACGCCGTCCCGTGGCCGAGTGGTTAGCGAGCTTGGCTACTGATCTACGGGACCTGGGTTCGAGCCCCGGGTAAGGCATGGATGTTCGTGTTGTTTTTCTGCTGAGGTCCTGCCATCCTCTCAGATCTTCTACTGTGGCATATAAACTGACAGGCTCCTGTCAAGACCTCTGTGGCAAAGCAGCTGCTTGAGGGGGTATTTATTTTTTTTTTTATAATTATACAAAACGACATTAGGCAATTTAATATTACTTAGATTGCTACTGTTGTTAATATCAAAGGCTGTGGTGAGTGACTTCCTCACAAATTCTTCTCTAAAAAAAATAAATCCCTCAAGCAGCTGCTTGCCACAGAGGTCTGACAGGAGCCTGTCAGTTTATATGCCATAGTAGAAGGTCTGTGAGGATGGTAGGACCTCAGCAGAAAAACAACACGAACATCCACGCCTTATCTCTTTTTTAATTCTTATCTATGGTGTATTAAACTGACAGATTCCTGTCAGACCTTTGTGGAAAGCAGCTGCTTGAGGGAATATTTATCTTTTATTTATTAAGAGCTAGAGAATGCATGCAAATGAAAAGTATGTATATCTATATGTTTAATAAAAAGCAACTGTTTTGGATAAATATTTTTTCTTCATATAATTATATAAAAATAGGAACTTGAAAAAAAAATGCTTGGGGTCCTAAATATGTGGTTCACTCTTGCTTTCACTTTGTTTTTATCGCAATAATTTCATCGTTCTATATTTATCTCTTCGCCTTCAAGGAGAGGCCGGCTCAAAAGGGCTATTACGTTCTGCTGCAGGTAAAAAAAATCGGATCTGGGTAATTATGATTGGCGGAAACATTTTTATTATCTCACTATGGGAGTCCTCACTGATCTTTATCTTTATCTGTGGTCATTCAACTCATCAGGACTCTCTGTCAGAGCTCCTTTGCAGCAGATGCATTAATAAGAGAAGGATTTCCGAGTGGGAGCAATGGGCGCTCACTCACGACCCTCATCGACATAAAACATAACATTCCACAGCAATTTTTTTGCTTATAAATATCTAGCAGATTTACCCATCATATTAGAGTCATTGCGTTAGCTCTGAGTGGCGTTTTTTTTTTGCACACAATGGGCTAAATGACTCCCAAGCGGTCAAAAGGATCCCAAGCGCTCAGAGAAGGTTGGGGAAGGGGACCCACTGGACAGCTGTTGGGAGACAGACGGTAACATCCCGTCAAGGCCATCCAGCATGGTCTTTAATGTGCCCAGGTAATGTCTCTCCCGCACATGGGCCACTGCTTAACATCCCATCCGACGAATGGCTGCCTTTGCAAACCCATCGGTTTCTCCTACTGACCGAGGGTAGGGCGGGGAGTTTTGCGGAGATACACCTCAACACTGGCTCAGGCGGGACTCAAACCTGGAAACTGAAGATTGCCCCCCCCCCCCCCCCCTCCCGGTCGTCGCAAGCTTTCATACGGCATACAATTCGTTACTATCGAACCAAATAGCTTGAAATTTCCTTGCCATTTTTTTTTTACGGGGAACAGAAAGGAGGGACATAATTTGAGGTACTGATTATATTCCTCGCATCAGAAGATTTCGTTTAAGATATAACTGGTTACAGTCGGCAGTGGTCTACTGACTTTCCCCTGGAAGAAAAGTTTGTTTCGTAGAGAAAGGGAAAAGGGAATCGATCCAATGGCTAGCTGTTAAGAGACAGATGATGGCTCTCTTGCTCACGGAGCCACGGTTTAACCCCTTTCCAAAAACATCGGTATTCCCCTTTCCCACCAAGGGGCAGAATGGGGTTTGTTAATGGAGAATATCTCCATGCAAGCGCTGCGAGGACTTAAACTTGATGCGCAACTGACTGAATAAAATTTCCCCCTTTGGGGGGATGATTTCCCTAATAAGCTTTGGGTTGTTGTTGTTTTACCTCTGAGCGCACTTTTTTGCACACCATGGGCTAAATGGCCAGGTCACATGGACCCCGAAGGCTCAGAGAAGGTTGGGGGAGGGGACCCACTGGAACAGCTGTTGGGAGACAGATGATAGCCTCCCGTCAAGGCCATCCAGCGTGTTCTTTAACGTGCACAGGGTATGGATCTCCCGCACACGGGGCCACGGCTTAACGTCCCATCCGACGGACGGCGGCCTTTCCAAGCCCATCGGTGTCCCCTACTAACCGTGGGCAGGGCGGGGAATTTTGTGGATATAAATCTCAACGCTGACCCAGCTGGGACTCGAACCTGGGAACTACAGATTACGAGCCTGGCGCGCTACCGACTGAGCCACCCCCGCCCCTGGTAGTTAGCGTACCTGGCCGGTTACTAGGAGACGTGAGTTCCTGTTCCACTCATGGAAAAACCAGTTTTTTTTTCAGCTTATTATTTCGTGTGTTCTATGCGTACAGGACATCTCCTGTGATACTTTGTCAATGAATTAGTTTCGATATCTCGCAAACTCGAAGAATTACAGTGATATTTCGACGAAAAAGAGTTCCAAACCTTTATGATTAATTTTTTCTAATCCTTCATCTGCTGCAGCTATCATCCGTATGGACATCAGTTTCATTTAGGCCGAAATTATTGGAAGTTTTTTGGGAACTTCCGATGAGATATCCAAAATTCGATAATCGATTTAGGCTTTTATTTTGTCTTTTCGACTATAAATTTAAGTTTACTTAATATCTTAGACTAGAGAAAAGTCCATGGATTGAAGAGTCATCAGACCTCGATCTTTTTTGAAGAGAGGATTTTTGATTTAGAGATTCTTAACAATCACACTTTTAAAACAGAAGTCTCAACTCGGAATTTAATACTTAGGGCCCAAAAACGTTAAATTATTACATTGTAATGTTACATATTAAATTTAATATAATTTCATCGATTGGTTTGAGTTGTTTGGAATTTTATGCTGCAAGAGGAACTAAGACGATGTTGCAAAATAAAAAATTAAATTCAGCGAACACACATCGAAATCAAAGATCAAATGGCTTTGGGTTGGGTTGTTTGACCTCTGAGCGGCACTTTTTTGCACACGATGGGCTAAATGGCCAGGTCACATGGACCCCGAAGGCTCAGAGAAAGTAGGGGGAGGGGACCCACTGGAACAGCTGTTGGGAGACAGATGGTAGCCTTCCTTCAAGGCCATCCAGCGTGTTCTTTAACGTGCACAGGGTATGGCTCTCCCCCACACGGGGCCACGGCTTAACGTCCCATCCGACGGACGGCGGCCTTTCCAAGCCCATCGGTGTCCTCTACTGACCGTGGGCAGGGCGGGGAATTTTGCGGAGATAAATCTCGACGCTGACCCAGCTGGGACTCGAACCTGGGAACTACAGATTACGAACCTGGCGCGCTACCGACTGAGCCCTCCCCCCTAATAAGCGAAAGGAGTATTCGTCTGATACAGAGGGAGCGAGGGCTGGCTGGATCAGTCAGCAGCGCGCAAGGCTGATAAATGTACCGAGTCCCACCTGGATCAGCGTTAAGATTTATATTCCCTCCTCCCCCGCTCTCGGTCAGTAGGAGACACCGATGGGCTTGGAAACTATAGCCGTCTGTCGGATGGGATGTTAAGTCGTGACTTCTGTGTGCGAGATAGCCATATCTTGTGCTCGTTAAAGAACACGATGGATGGCCTTGTCGGGAGGCTACCATCTATCTCCTAACAGTTGTTCAGTGGGTTCTTCCTCCCACTGGACAACTGTTAGGAGACTTCCTCCCACTGGACAACTGTTAGGAGACTTCCTCCTACTGGACAACTGTTAGGAGACTTCCTCCCACTGGACAACTGTTAGACTTCCTCCCACTGGACAACTGTTAGGAGACTTCCTCCCACTGGACAACTGTTAGGAGACTTCCTCCCACTGGACAACTGTTAGGAGACTTCCTCCCACTGGACAACTGTTAGGAGACTTCCTCTCACTGGACAACTATTAGGAGACTTCCTCCCACTGGACAACTGTTAGGAGACTTCCTCCCACTGGACAACTGTTAGGAGACTTCCTCCTACTGGACAACTGTTAGGAGACTTCCTCCCACTGGACAACTGTTAGACTTCCTCCCACTGGACAACTGTTAGGAGACTTCCTCCCACTGGACAACTGTTAGGAGACTTCCTCCCACTGGACAACTGTTAGGAGACTTCCTCCCACTGGACAACTGTTAGGAGACTTCCTCCTACTGGACAACTGTTAGGAGACTTCCTCCCACTGGACAACTGTTAGACTTCCTCCCACTGGACAACTGTTAGGAGACTTCCTCCCACTGGACAACTGTTAGACTTCCTCCTACTGGACAACTGTTAGGAGACTTCCTCCCACTGGACAACTGTTAGACTTCCTCCCACTGGACAACTGTTAGGAGACTTCCTCCCACTGGACAACTGTTAGGAGACTTCCTCCCACTGGACAACTGTTAGGAGACTTCCTCCCACTGGACAACTGTTAGGAGACTTCCTCCCACTGGACAACTGTTAGGAGACTTCCTCCTACTGGACAACTGTTAGGAGACTTCCTCCCACTGGACAACTGTTAGACTTCCTCCCACTGGACAACTGTTAGGAGACTTCCTCCCACTGGACAACTGTTAGACTTCCTCCTACTGGACAACTGTTAGGAGACTTCCTCCCACTGGACAACTGTTAGACTTCCTCCCACTGGACAACTGTTAGGAGACTTCCTCCCACTGGACAACTGTTAGGAGACTTCCTCCCACTGGACAACTGTTAGGAGACTTCCTCCCACTGGACAACTGTTAGGAGACTTCCTCTCACTGGACAACTATTAGGAGACTTCCTCCCAACCTTCTCTGGGTCCTTAAGCTTGGCCATTTAGAATAGTGTGTGTCAAAAAATTTGCTGTTCAGAGGTAACACCCAACCTCTCAAGAAAGATTTTAAAAAACTCAACTTAAAGAGTCCAGAAATTGGGTGAACATGTTGCATCATTCGTGTCTCCCTTTCTCCTTACATACATGTCATGTCCATGATTATTTTGACAACTGATATGATTCAATTACCATTTATGAGTTATCATAGTGACCATAAGTAATTAAGAATGTTCAGAAACCTTTCCCACTTAGTACTTAAAATATGCATACATTTACGATTTTTTTTCTTGACTAAGCTTTTTTTTATGGATGTCAACAAAAACTTTCAGTTTACGAACGAAACAGATAACGTTGGGAGTGAAAAAAAGTTACACCACTCGACCTTTGACCTGTGCGTTAAGAGAATCGATTCTCTGAGATTCTTAGGTCATTAATCTCTGCTCCACCCCACCCGAGACGAGAGCAGTCGCCCTGAAACTGAGGGCTTGGCCTCGGCAAGGAGCAAAGGTCCCTAGCTGCAATTACGCACTTAGGCCTTTCACAGTTCCAAATTATAGAGATCGTGTACGACAGTATGAGGGGCGTTACAGAGCATCCTAAATCGTGGCGTTTACACGCTTTAATTGGACGTTATAAAAGCTAGGCGTGCTTCGATTTGCTGGGTGGGAGGGACATAGAGAGGCGAAGGACAAAAAAATTTCGTTTGTTCCCAAAGAGGAAGGTATAATTAGCAACTAATTTCCTGTAATACAGTCAATATACGCAAGATATTAATATAATTAAAAGCAAGAGCATTATTAAGTTATTAAGTTTTTTCCTAAGCACGGCGAAAAGAGGATGATATAGATTTTTAACGACTAACGTCACCCACAAAAGATGGTTTTTTGTATCGGCTTTGCTTATGAGAACTTAGGTAATTTGGGTTGCTCAGGTTTAGATGTTGAGTAATAACTTGATATTTGCTGTTAAACTATGAAATTATAAGTGGTTAAACTAATAGGAATTAATTAGTATGTATTAAACTATGCTGAGGTCCTGCCATCCTCTCAGATCTTCTACTTTGGCATATAAACTGACAGCCTCCTGTCAGACCTCTGTGGCAAGCAGCTGCTTGAGGGGGTATTTTTATTTCTTATAAACCATTTTCAGTTTTGATTCTGAACAAAACAACAATAGAATTTTGAAAAATTATATATTATGTTTGATTATAAGGATTGTTAATATAGACTAATTATAAGAACTAAAGCATTAGCTAAAGTACAAGGCAAGATAAATAAATAACACTACTGCGAGTGGAATTGACAGTTCCAGTGACTGCATTGCATGTAACATGCTAATCTTCCTACCAAAAACGGGACGGGGGTGGCTCAGTCGGTAGCGCGTCAGGCTCGTAATCTGTAGTTCCCAGGTTCGAGTCCCAGTTGGGTCGGCGTTGAGATTTATCTCCGCAAAATTCCCGCCCTGCCCACGGTCAGTAGGGGACACCGCTGGACTTGGAAAGGCCGCCGTCCGTCGGATGGGACGTTAAGCCGTGGCCCCGTGTGCGGGAGAGACATACCCTGTGCACGTCAAAGAACACGCTGGATGGCCTTGACGGGAGGCTACCATCTGTCTCCCAACAGTTGTTCCAGTGGGTCCCCTCCACCAACCTTCTCTGAGCCTTCGGGTCCATGTAACCTGGCCATTTAGCCCATGGTGTGCAAAAAAGTGCTGCTCAGAGGTAAAACAACCCAAATCCTACAAAAAACAGAATGATTTTACTCAATTTTGTGAAGAACAAAGTGCTCAAAGTGTTGAAGATATATGTTCCGAAAGTGAATTGAACAAAACTGAGCCTCAAATTCGACACGCTTCTTAATAGGCCTCCAAAGGCACTAGCTTGAGTGACCTTGCATGAGAGTATCAATTATAACTTTATTTTGTTCCCTTCCCATCGTTGCAAGGATCACTGGCAAAAATGATAACGAATTAGGCATCTTTTTATATTAATGTGAGATCTGTTAAAAAAATTGAAATCTCTTTACTGTTTATATCGATTGGAAAGGGGATTCACTAGACAGCTGTTAGGGCATAGATGGAAGCCACAGCCTTTAAGGTCACCCAGAGTGTTCTTTAACAGCTCTCCTACACACGGGCCACGGCTTAATATCTCATGCGACAGACAGGGTCTTGCTAAACTCGTCGGTCGAGCTAGGAACATCAGGTTGGAATACCGAATGAATGACTAAAGGACACACCCCTCTATAATTTACACCTCTGTTGCACCATAAATAATCATTAAGCGAATTCCTAAAACGTAGTTCCCAGGTTCGAGTCCCAGCTGGGTCAGTGTTGAGATTTATCTCCGCAAAAATTCCCCGTCCTGCCCAAGGTCAGTAGGGGATACCGATGGGCTTGGAAAGGCCGCCGTCCGTCGGATGGGACGTTAAGCTGTGGCCCGTGTGTGGGAGAGCCATATACTGTGCATGTTAAAGGACACGCTTGACGGGAGGCTACCATCTGTCTCCCAACAGCTGTTCCAGTGGGTCCCCTCCCCCAACCTTCTCTGAGCCTTCGGGGTCCATGTGACCTGGCCATTTAGCCCATGGTGTGCAAAAAAGTGCCGCTCAGAGGTAAAACAACCCAACCCAACCTAAAACGTATATTTATTTTATTAACTGATTTGAAACAATACTTATTAAGTTTAAATCCATTTCTTAGGTCAATTCCTGTGACGCACTATGTTTAATGGATCTTCAGTAGCATTTTGTCGTATAGAGCTTATTTCAGAGCTCTTTCTAGTATTCTGTTCACATGACATGGAAATTCTCTAATATTTTTTTGTGTCAGGGTAATTAGACAATGGCTGAATTCAGAATATTTTGAAACTTGACCAAATGACTTACTGCGACGTTGTAAGTCAGAAGGAATTTCATACCGGTATAAATAAATGGCTCACAGCTCATAGTTTAGTATTTTTAATGCATTTTGTAGGGGAGATCTAGGGATTTGGGAATGCCTCTGATAGTTAAATGGAACATTGAGCTGTGTCTCCATGCGCAGAGGTGGAATTTTGTGCATGTTGAAATGCTCTAGATGACCTTGATCAGAGGTCTTTATCTCTCTCCTGAAGCGATTCACTGGATCTCCTGCTGTGGGGCGGGGCTGGCTCAGTCGGTAGCGCGCCAGGCTCGTAATCTGTAGTTCCCAGGTTCGAGTCCCAGCTGGGTCAGCGTTGAGATTTATCTCCGCAAAATTCCCCGCCCTGCCCACGGTCAGTAGGGGACACCGATGGGCTTGGAAAGGCCGCCGTCCGTCGGATGGGACGTTAAGCCGTGGCCCCGTGTGCGGGAGAGCCATACCCTGTGCACGTTAAAGAACACGCTGGATGGCCTTGACGGGAGGCTACCATCTGTCTCCCAACAGCTGTTCTAATGGGTCCCCTCCCCCAACCTTCTCTGAGCCTTCGGGGTCCACGTTACCTGGCCATTTAGCCCATGGTTGTGCAAAAAAGTGCCGCTCACAGGTAAAACAACCCAACCTGGATCTCCTGCTCATCATCTCTGGGCTTGGAGAACTAATCCATTGGTGCACATAAGTGACACTCAGCAATAAGCAGTCTCCTACAGCCAAGCCAACCCTAAGGGTAATAAGAAGCTTTCTTTTTTGTTGGTAACAAAAAGAAATTACTTCTATCTCTTGTGGTCAATTTCGTGGGCTCGCAATGGGTGAAAGAAGATAGTTTCCTTTACCTCAGGGGAAGTTGGCATTATAAAAATGGCTCGAACTTTACGAGATGAAAAGGAAGATTGTCTTGTTTCACGACGTGAGATCAGTTATCATTCGTCGAACTGGTTCTCGGAGTTTCACGTTAAGTTTACTGAAAAATTCTTTATTGTTCTCGAAGTCGAATGGGCCATAAAACTGAAAAAGCATCTGAATATTTTCCCGTTTAATTTTTGAAAAATATATACTTTCACAACTATCTATACTTGGCATATTTCCATTTCTTAAAGATTCCTTGCAACACAATCTGTTCTACTAAAATCTGCAAGTTGTTGGGTTGGGTTGTTTTACCTCTGAGCTGCACTTTTTTGCACACCATGGGCTAAATGGCCAGGTCACATGGACCCCGAAGGCTCAGAGAAGGTTGGGACAGGGGACCCACTGGAACAGCTGTTGGAAGACAGATGGTAGCCTCCCGTCAAGGCCATCCAGCGTGTTCTTTAACGTACACAGGGTATGGCTCTCCCGCACACGGGGCCACGGCTTAACGTCCCATCCGACGGACGGCGGCCTTTCCAAGACCATCGGTGTCCCCTACTGACCGTGGGCAGGGCGGGGAATTTTTGCGGAGATAAATCTCAACGCTGACCCAGCTGGGACTCGAACCTGGGAACTACAGATTACGAGCCTGGCGCGCTACCGACTGAGCCACCCCCGCTAAAATCTGCAAGAATTTCCACGTTATTTTCAGTGGGAATCTAACTTTGAAGCTCTATAACTTATAAAATATGCATTTAATGAATAAATACTAAAGGATATTTAAATCTTGTTTTCCGACAATTTTCCTTTGTATTTAAAGAGTTATGGGAGTTGGGATATTTAAGAATAAATGATCTTGCTTATAAAAATTATTCATAATTATCAAATATTGAAATAATCATTAACCGAATTCCTAAAACGTATATTTATTTTATTAACTGATTTGAAACAATACTTATTAAGTTTAAATCCATTTCTCAGGTCAATTCCTGTGACGCATTACCGTGATGAAACATTCTCGTTTGCTTAATTCTTTAAATATTGAACGAATATTGATGAAATCGAGATTTAAATAGATTTCACTGTGATCTTTATCTTCAGTCACACATTTCCATTAAATGCGGATTTTAGAAGTTAGATTATCATTTGCGAGAACGTGGACATTCTCTAATATTTTCTTAGGGCAATGTATAATCTCTTCATCACATATTTAATTATTGTATTACTTTAAAGATAATAGGGACGGTACTAACCATTTCATTTACATCGCTTCATTTACAAATGGGGCGGGGGTGGCTCAGTCGGTAGCGCGCCAGGCTCGTAATCTGCTAGTTCCCAGGTTCGAGTCCCAGCTGGGTCAGCGTTGAGATTTATCTCCGCAAAATTCTCCACCCTGACCACGGTCAGTAGGGGACACCGATGGGCTTGGAAAGACCACCGTCCGTCAGATGAAACGTTAAGCCGTGGCCCCGTGTGCGGGAGAGCCATACCCTGTGAACATTAAAGAACACGCTGGATGGCCTTGACGGGAGACTACCATCTGTCTCCTAACAGCTGTTCCAGTGGGTCCTCTCCCCCAACCTTCTCTGAGCTTTCATGGTCCTTGTGACCTGGCCATTTAGCCCATGGTGTGCAAAAAAGTGCCGCTCAGAGGTAAAACAACCCAACTTCATTTACAAACCGCTTCAACTACAAAAAACCGCTTCATTTACATCGATTCAAGCTTGCATTGAAGTCGCGAACCAGAACGAGGCCGAAAACATTTCTCAGTTGTTCCCCCGATAAGACGTGTTTTGCACTTAAGTAACCGAAAGTGCAAAGTAAGGATGCCGAGAGCCTCCCTGCACGGGTTTGGCAAAGGTCTTTGGTTGAAACCGCTATCAGGTATCCGGGAGCGCTCCCATGCTCCTCTGATGCCACGACTGCACGAGACTGCTTCTCCTGAAAACAAGGGAACTGACAAACGGTTTATGTGCTCCCGTCACAGCGTTCCCTGCTCACCCCCCGTGCACACACACAACACTATCATAACTCTCCCTGACGTTTAGATGGAAAGGTTCTGCGGAACGCATCCACCCCGTCGCGAACAAGGGCCAGGCCGGTTCATGGGCGAGGCACTGCGGGGTCATCTTGCTGCTTCGTGTGGGGAACGACACCTGATACAAAAGTCGCTGTTCAGCTTCACTGACTTCTGTATTGTGTTTAACCTTTAAGGTCCGAAGCTTTCGGTTACTTATATGAAGCAGGCGTGACTGCAAGGAAAAGTCGATGTTGTGACATTTGTGTGGTATATTGAAAATTTTTAATTTCAACGTTTTCTAAATTCGGTAATTTATTGAGACTTGACTTAAAAAAAAGATTCTTCTTGGGAAAATTCTTGTAATTTTTCATTAGCTCACAATTCAAAACATTTTTGAGATTGTTATAATCAGTGGCTGATCGAGACTATTTTCTTAGGAGAATAGGGGCGTTAAGTAAGGGCGAAACTGAATTTTTTTTCCAATTTGCTGTGGCGCTAGTGAAGTTCATCGTACAGATCTCTCCCCTGCTCTCTGGTTACGCCACTTTTAACAATTCAAACTGTTATCTGGATTATACAGATTTAATATAATCAAGGAATTTTTCACTTGGTCAAATTCAAAATTCTCTTTAGAAATGTTCACAATTCAAAATGTTTTCAGTATCGTTCTGGGGCGGGGGTGGCTCAGTCGGTAGCGCGCCAGGCTCGTAATCTGTAGTTCCCAGGTTCGAGTCCCAGCTGGGTCAGCGTTGAGATTTATCTCCGCAAAACTCCCCGCCGTGCCCACGGTCAGTAGGGGACACCGCTGGGCTTGGAAAGTTGGACGTTAAACCGTGTCCCCGTGTGCGGGAGAGACATACCCTGTGCACGTTAAAGAACACGCTGGATGGCCTTAACGGGAGGCTACCATCTGTCTCCCAACAGCTGTTCCAGTGGGTCCTCTCCCCCAACCTTCTGTGAGCCTTCGGGGTCCATGTGACCTGGCCATTTAGCCCATGGTGTGCAAAAAAGTGCCGCTCAGAGGTAAAACAACCCAACTCAGTATCGTTCTTTTCTTCACATTCCAAAATTCTGTTGTGATTGTTCACAATTCAAAATATTTTCAGGATCGTTCTCTTCACATTCCAAAATTCTGTTGTAATTGTTCACAATTCAAAATATTTTCAGGATCATTCTCTTCACATTCCAAAATTCTGTTGTAGTTGTTCACAATTCAAAATATTTTCAGGATCGTTCTCTTCACATTCCAAAATTCTGTTGTAATTGTTCACAAATCAAAATATACTCAGGATTGTTCAATCTCTTCACATTTAACAATTCCCTTGGTATTATTTACAAGTATGTAGAAACAGGTTATTGCGATTATTGGTTTATATGGAATTATTGGCCAGTCGTTGACTAGCAAAAACCGAAATCTCCGCAACAAAAAATATCGCATAAAAAGCAGCTTTCACGCACATTTGTTTTTATTTCTGCGCAGTATATTATCCCCCATTCCGCCTTATTATCTGGATGGAGAAACAGCGGCAGTGCCTTCATTACATTGAATGAAGACTCTGTGAGACCTTTGGTGAGACTGGTTCGCCACTGAATGCACCGCGGACAGGGAATGAGTCCTTCTCGGAGAGATCCTGTTACCACAGGAAGTGATTCAGACCCTTTTACGTCTCCGATGGAAGAAATGAATATTGCTCTTACGAGTGAAGATAAAGTCATCTGCATTTCACAATCTATAAATGAGTACATCTGTGCGATACAACAAGTAGCAGAGAAATCTTACATGCAGCAGAAGCGAATGTCGTAGATGATGATGAGATATGTGATGTTTAGTTTTCGAAACTTATTATATCAAGCAAAATCATTTAATGGTTCGCCTCCTTTGCTGAGAGAACTTTGTTTTCATCATCAGTGACCAATTGCATTTCCCAGCCAAAAAATATGAATTGAGCTACCAGAGGGGGGGGGGGAGAAGTTTATTTGAGTCCCATTTAGACTCCTCCATCAAAGGATTTGTAATGGACTCCTAAGGATAAATATTTTCTGGATCAGGGGCTTTTGGTGCAAGGAATATGGCGATGAATTATGTAAAATTTAATGTATGTAGTGTATAATTAATACACCTAGATCCAATTAAGATACTTTGTACCAAAACACACTCCTGTCTCGTCTCCATGAATTCCCATTTTTCCTATTAACTTCGCTTCTTGAATCTTAGCTTCTATTTGAAACACTAAATTTCATGTCAAGTTATGTAGCAGGGCCGGTTCTAGGGAGAAGAGCTGGGAGGGGGGGGGGGGAATGCCCCCTCTTTCACTTGCAAAATTTACCCTACAAAATGTAAGGGTATGAAGCCCAAAAATGATTAAACTTATGCATATTGCACTCATTTTTCAAAATTAAAAAAAACCCCTGTAAAACGAAGGGGGAAATGTTACACTGCAAGGAAAATTCAGTCTCTTGCCCCCCCCCCCCCCACTCTATTTTCTTCTAGATCCGGGCCTGTATTGTAGCATTTTTGAGTCGGCAAATAATTTCGTGCTACCAGGTGCTCCTCTGAGGGAAAGCTGTAGAGACGAGTTGGGGCTCAAATTTTTGAACCACTTCGATAATTGAGCCCGGTCACGAGGAAAACATTTCTCTGGTGAATCGTAAATCATACATATATATTTAAATCATATATATATAAATCATATATATATTTAATTTCACGCCGCTAAACCATTCTTTTCATTCGTCGTACTGTACTCTATTGCAAACTAAACTAATTATAATTGTTAGATGACAAAACACTTGGGACAAGTTGTCCCAGGTTCGAGTTCCTAATGTGTCTGCGTTGAGGATTTCTCTACTAAACCCCACTCTACCTTGATGGGAATGGAGAGACCGATGGACTTGGAAAAATCTCCTTCCATTGGAGGCATTCTTTAATATGCATTAAGTATGGTCCCTTTGTACAGTCGCTCAAAAAAGTATCCGAACGCTATGGTTGATTACAGAATTCCGAAACAAAATATCTGGCAACCATTTTTTTTTAGAAATTAGCGATCTGACAACCGTCGTGTCACGTGACACGACGGTTGCCAGATGCCTAATTTCTAAAGAAATCGTTGCCAGATATTTTTTTCGGAATTCTGTAATCAACCATAGCGTTCGGATACTTTTTTTTTTGAGCGACTGTACACTGAACCATGGCTTAATGTCCCATCCGAAGGACGGCGTCTTTTCCAGCGGTGTTCAGTCGGTATTCTTCGTTTGCCGTATCTAGGCATCATATACTTAAGTCTTCTCGTTTGCTGCTGTTGCCTTAACGCATCGAGAATTTCTGTAAACCACGTTTGATTTCGTCTCTCATCTAAATATACTTCTTTTCTCAGTGATAGAATCCGTATGCGTATCAAAAGGACCCAGTACCTCAAGTCAAGAAAAGACATAAATCTTTTCTTTGCCTCTTTAGTAAGGCCTCATATACTTCACAGATCTTTTTGGGGCGGGGGTGGGTGGCTCAGTTGGGAGCGCACCAGGTTTAAAATCTATATTTCCCAGGTGCGAGTTCCCCCTGGTCCAGCGTTGAGATTGATCTCCGCAAAACTCATCGCCCTGCCCACGGTCAGTAGGGGACAATGATGGACTTGGAAAGGCAGCCGTCCGTCGGATGGGACGTTAAGCCGTGGTCCCGTGTGCGGGAGAGCCATACCCTGTGCACGTTAAAGAACACGCTGGATGGCCTTGACGGGAGGCTACCATCTGTCTCCCAACAGCTGTTCCAGTGGGTCTCCTCCCCCAACCTTCTGTGGTCCTTCGTGGTCCTTGTGACCTGGCCATTTAGACCATGGTGTGCAAAAAAGTGCCGATCAGAGGTAAAACAACCCAACAACCCATCCCAGCGTTGAGATTGATCTCCGCAAAACTCATCGCCCTGCTCTCGGTCAGCAGGGGACAATGATGGACTTGGAAAGGCCGCCATCTGTCGAGTGGGACGTTAAGTCGCAGTTCCTGTGCGTGAGAGTCCTACCCTGTGTACGTTAAAGATCACGCTGAATGGCCTTGAGGGAAGCTGCCATGTGTCTTCAACAGCCAGTCCAGTGGGTCCCCTTCCCCCAACCTTCTCTGATCTCTCCGGGTCCTTTGTGGCCTTTTGTATGCAACTTTCTTATTATTGTATTAGGTTGAGAGGTATTTGTCATAATCACTTGACCAGCTGGTTTCTACTTTTGCTTTTTCGTTTAAAACATCATTTGTTTTCTGCATTGGTCGCCAAAGATTCCCAAATATAATTACCAAAGAAACCAAAATAAAGATAATTCTTCATTTTGATTTCCAGATGTATTTACGTCAATATCAAGGAGTCCACGTTTGACTAGGATTTGACGGATACGATAGCAAGGAGATTTTGCTTTTGCCAATTTGCTTGCATCTATGTAGCAGCAAGTATTCAGCTACACGCGAGTGTCCTCCCCAGCTGGGTGGCCGCCGTATCGCCCCGCGGGCTCCACCTGTCACAGGCCACGCTCCACATCATCATGCACCACATACCTAACAATTAGAGGTAATTACGATCCGTTTACACATACCGCAGACCTCGTCTGAGCCAGGTGCAAATGAAAGCTACTGCCTCTGAACCAATTATATCATCACGATCGCATCCAGCTCACCAACTTACTTCGATGCGATTTCCTGGTAGCTAGAGAAATGCTTCGTTTGCTGAAGCATTAGGTCAAGTATGCAAAGCAGAGAGTCTGTTACATCAAGGACAATATCCATCTGCTGATAACCATAGCAACAGGCAAATTCCGACACTGAGTGATAGCTCCATTGGGAATCACACAGACTCAGGAAAAGAAGATCAGGTAGAGAAAAAGGTATCAAAGAAACACTTTTTAGTAATCAGACGTCTCATCAATAGGGGTAAGTAGTTAGGGATAGTTGCCGTTTTCTGATGGAACTGTTGTTATATGACGCTATCAAAGTAACATCAGAAACGTTATGCTTATATACACTCCTTGCATCATGCATTGGGTTGGGTTGTTTTACCTCTGAGCGGCACTTTTTTGCACACAATGGGCTAAATGGCCAGGTCACATGGACCCCGAAGGCTCAGAGAAGGTTGGGGGAGGAGACCCACTGGAACAGCTGTTGGGAGACAGATGGTAGCCTCCCGTCAAGGCCATCCAGTGTGTTCTTTAACGTGCACAGGGTATGGCTCTCCCTCACACGGGACCACGGCTTAACGTCCCATCCGACGGACGGCGGTCTTTCCAAGCCCAGCGGTGTCCCCTACTGACCGTGGGCAGGGCGGGGAATTTTGCAGAGATAAATCTCAACGCTGACCCAGCTGGGACTCGAACCTGGGACCTACAGATTACGAGCCTGATACGCTACCGACTGAGCCACCCCCGCTCCCACAGCATGCATTGAGGCACATCTATGTTACATGAATGGAAAGCTATATTCAAAGCTCCCGAAAGTGGAAAATAAGCTTCTAATGACTCAATGGCATCGTGTGATTTAAGGTCCTTTTTCATAAGATGTTGGGGCGGGGGTGGCTCAGTCGATAGCGCGCCAGGCTCGTAATCTGTAGCTCCCAGGTTCGAGTCCCAGCTGGGTCGGCGTTGAGATTTATCTCCGCAAAAATTCCCCGCCCTGCCCACGGTCAGTAGGGGACACCGATGGGCTTGGAAAGGCCGCCGTCCGTCGGATGGGACGTTAAGCCGTGGCCCCGTGTGCGGGAGAGCCATACCCTGTGCATGTTAAAGAACACGCTGGATGGCCTTGACGGGAGGCTACCATCTGTCTCCCAACAGCTGTTCCAGTGGGTCCCCTCCCCCAACCTTCTCTGAGCCTTCGGGGTCCATGTGACCTGGCCATTTAGCCCATGGTGTGCAACAAAGTGCCGCTCAGAGGTAAAACAACCCAACCCACCTGGGTTTAGAATTGAGATCTATCCGCAAAACTCTCCCACCCTCTCCTCGGTCAATAGGGGACAACGATGGTCTCGAAAAGACCGCCGTCCGTCGGATGGGACGTTAAGCCGTGGCCCCGTGTGCGGGAGAGCCATACCCTGTGCACGTTAAAGAACACGCTGGATGGCCTTGACGGGAGGCTACCATCTGTCTCCCACAGCTGTTCCAGTGGGTCCCTCCCCCAACCTTCTCTGAGCCTTCGGGGTCCATGTGATCTGCCCATTTAGCCCGTGGTGTGCAAAAAAGTGCCGCTCAGAGGTAAAACAACCCAACCCATAAGATGTTACGGTTTCTGATATTTTTAGAAAAGAAAAGATTTTAAGTGTAGGCATTGGTTGTTGATGTAAAAAATATAAATTAAAAACAAGTAAACCAAAAAATTCATCCAATTTCAACAAAAAGAAGTAGATATAATAAATTTTAAAACGAGACAAATTTTTAAAAAAGGCAAATGAGCTGGACAAAGCACGAACTCAGTCTAGTTGGGTTGTTTTGCCTCTGAGAGCAATGTTGATGACAGATTATTAACTATTTGTTGAACAATGATCCCATTTGACGATGCCTTGTCGGCCATATGATGCATAATTCAGATAACCGTTACATGAAGATCACCAATTCTACTCTCCAGCCATTCCCTATAACCGAGTTTCTTATAAGGTACACGTTCAGTGGTGAGCAATGGCACCGCCAGAACAAATTGCTGTTCCTTCTGCTACATCGCTCACTTGTGAGGATTGTAGCTCACTTACCTTTGGTTTTGTAACTGAGCGCATCAAAAGTGGTGGACAATTCTCTTAAGTCACTCACAACTCCCTTAACTAAAGGCATTAGGGTTTGGCGTCATATTAATATCGCTCACTGCATGGGAAATGCCTTCTAGGATTCTCTCTCTCCAAGCCGTCCCATGGCCCAGTGGTTAGCACGCTTGACTACTGATCAAGGGACCTGGGTTCGAGTCCCGGATAAGGCATGGATGTATGTGTCGTTTTTCTGCTGAGGTCCAGCCATCCTCTCAGACCTTTTCTACTATGGCATATAAACTGACAGGCTCCTGTCAGACCTGTGGGGAAAGCAGCTGCTTGAGGGAGTATTTATTTTTTATTTAAACCGTGGGCGACATTCCTGGTGCCAATGCCTCCGTTTAGCTTGCCAGTGAGCGCTGTCTCAGAGAATGCAGTGGAGATAATGTCTGCAGTGCGTGCAATCGTTACTGACCAGTGAACGCGTACCTTTATTATACATACAACGAATAATGGTGAGCAAAGCTGGTGTAACTTCTAATAATACTCTCGAGAGAGATGAGAGGAAATTTGCATTTCAGCAGTCTGAAGTTTTCATTGGATGACCTTGAATCCTTCATCATCATCATCATCATCCTCAAGCAGCCATGGGCTACGGAGGTCCAACCAGACCGCGCAGTTTAATTCTCCAAGCATATCTGTCCTGAGCTACATCTGCTGCATCCGGCCACTGTACACCAATTCTAATAAGGTCCTGTTTGACATTGTCTGCCCACCGCATCCTAGGTCTCCCCCTCCTTCTGAGGCCTCTAGGCACACTGTTCATAACCCTATTCGCCAATCTATAATTATCCATACGGGCAACATGGCCAAACCAGCGGAGTCTCTCTCTGCACAATATGCTGCTTAAAGGAGGTTGCAGACTCCTTTGCCTAACCTCATCATTAGTTACAAAGTTAAACCACCTAATACCCAAGATACTGCATAAGCATCTAGAATCAAAAGCAATCCTTCATCCCTACATAATAAATTTTCCTTAAACGTTGTTCGCAACCTTCGAGTGCAATTGGAAAAACCCTCCTCAGAGGGATTTACTACGACAACCGAGTGTCCTAGGGAGCGACACAATCATTCCAATTACGGCGAGTAATCGTTGGGGCCTGAATCTCAGCAGTGAATCCAAGCAAATAAGACGAGCCAAGACAAGGGGCACAGCTCTCAGACAGAGACCGGCATTCTCCGTGAGAGTGAAGGGCCGAGAGCCGCCCAAGGTGGACCACCTGAACGGCCAATGACTATGGATGGGCTGGCGAGAGGGATATCCTGCGGGGTTCTGAAAGCCGACAAATCCTTGGCGCCAAGTGTGATGGGTTCCATCGCCTACAGGAGAAAGCTATAAAAAAAAAAGTTTTGGTGAACTTTTGCTAGGGAGATAGAGGCATTTGATGCAAGTATCAAATTATATCACTTTTTTTGAATGAATCTCATAAGAGTGGATTCCATTTAAATATGCAAACAATTAAAAAAATAAAGAAAACAATAATAAAAAAAATAAATGCAAACATTTAAAAAAGATATTTCTTTTTTTTCTTCTGATATTGTTACGCAGATAAAGAGTCAAACTAGTAAGATTTATGAACTGAAATTAGTTTTTGGAGATTTTGGAGAGCTGATTGAAGGGGTCTCAAACATGTGGTCCTGGAAGTTATTTTGGGCAGCCCATAAGCTTGTTTCACTTGCAAAATCATAATCTGCATCATTTTGTTAGTTTGTTTACTCCAGTAATAGCCCCCCACCCCTACAATTAAAATTTGTTGAAACAGTGCTACAATTTATGAAACAGCTCTTATTATGTCCAGGGCCGGAACAAACTTAGATATATGCCTTTTGGAGAGAATTTGAAATTTGCTGCCTCTTTCTCCAAGTTGTTTCGCCAAGCCGTCACGTGGCCGAGTGGTTAGCGCGCTTGGCTGCAAATCTAAGGGACCTGGGTTCGAGCCCCGGGTAAGGCATGGATGTATGTGTCGTTTTTCTGCTGAGGTCCTGCCATCCTCCCAGATCTTCTACTGTGGCATATAAACTGACAGGCTCCTGTCAGACCTCTGTGGCAAGCAGCTGCTTGAGGGGGTATTCATTTATTATTTTTTCTCCAAGTCTGATCTTAGATATTAATGATTCATTTAGGTAAATTTAATGAATTCTTAAAAGCAATCGAAAATCATCTGTTGAAAAATAGGTCGTACAGTCGCTCAAAAAAGTATCCGAACACTATGGTTGATTACAGAATTCAGAAAAAATATCTGGCAACGATTTTTTTAGAAATTAGTGATCTGGCAACCTTCGTATCACGTGACACGAAGGTTGCCAGATCACTAATTTCTAAAAAAATCGTTGCCAGATATTTTTTCTGAATTCTGTAATCAACCATAGTGTTCGGATACTTTTTTGAGCGACTGTACTTACTCCGATCAACTTTAGTGCAGCTAGGGTCGTTATTTTGTTTGCAAATTTTCCGCCCAGTGTAGTCGCACCGGTTGAATTGTACGGTAGCGCCGTCCCTGATTAGGTCAATGTAATAACTATTCAAACAAAAGTTGCAAATTTACAAAGGTTTCGATTGCGATTCCCATTCCTTTGTGATATTACTATTTGCATATAATAACACCAGAAACTATAATTCCTACAAGAAGCGAAAAAAAGTTGTAGCAAATGTGTGTGATATGTACAGTCGCTCAAAAATGTATCCGAACACTATGGTTGATTACAGAATTCAGAAAAAATATCCGGCAACGATTTTTTTAGAAATTAGTGATCTGGCAACCTTTGTGTCACGTGATTACAGAATTCAGGAAAAATATCTGGAGCGTGTGCAGTAACTGCACACGCTCCAGTTTGCTGTGAACGGTAACTGCACACGCTCAATATTTCCGTGAGTGAGCCCACACGATCTAGTATCAAAATAATATGACCACCTACAGTCGCTTAACAAATTATCCGAACACTATGGTTGATTACAGAATTCAGGAAAAATATCCGACAATGATTTTTTTTTTAGAAATTAGTGATCTGCCAGATCACTAATTTCTAAAAAAAAAAAAAAAAATCGTTGCCAGATATTTTCCCCCGAATTTTGTAATTAACCATAGTGTTCGGAGATACTTTTTTGAGCGACTGTACTGCAGACTCTCGATTAAGAGGGTTGCTATGGAAGATGGGACTTTCTTTTCACCAAAAAAACCACATCTGAAAAAACACCCGCCGACGTCGAATGAATTTTCAGACCTGGCTTTTTATTTCCAAAGTTGGAAAAAATTGCGACGCTAAAATATTCTCAGGGGAGAGAACTTTCAACTTTCAACTTTTTGAATGATGTTATAAATTCTCTTTAAAATCAATGATCTAATGTTTTGTTCAGCACATAAAAGAGGGAATCTATTTTTGCTCTCTTTCTTCACAGTAGTAGATGCAAAGGCGGTCTCAGAAACCCTTTTTTTTTGGGGGGGGGGGCAGTAGCGGATTAAGGTATCTGAAGGCCCTTGGCGCAAAAGGTTCATGAGGCTCCCAGCTTCCCAGGGAGAAGGGGAGAGTTTTTTTTTATCAATCTGCAAAAAATGAACATACGAATAGAAGTAATGTATGTAGCAATTTAAGTAAATTGAATTATAAAAATGTATAAGTGCAAAATTTAGTATATAATTTAATATTAATAAAATAATATAAATTTAAATACAATTTTAAATATTACATAGCTTGTACATATTAAAGTATAAACAAAAAAAAGAGTTATGAACAAAAATAAATATATGTTTTTTTGTACTGTATTTAATAAAAATCACGTCCGGTATTTAACCCAAGTACACTAGATGTTAGTAAGAGCGGAGTAAATATGACCTGAAACACGAGATGTTAGCTTATAACGATAGCAGTAGATTGTTCATTTTTTTTAAAAACTGTGCAAAACTGGAAGTGATTGTAAAACATTTTATTAAACAAGGTGTGGGTGAAAAAAATCGAGTTTTGACTCTCTCTTCCCCCCGAGTTTGTTCCTGTTTGTTATTGTAATAAATATTTGCTTTAATAATACCTTGGTCTTCTGTGACTTAAAGAGGTTTATACAGTGTAAATCTCGGCTGGGAAAACCGTACTTAGAGAAAGGAACTACTAGAAAGAAAAACAAACTATATTTTCCATTAAATCTTTCTACAGGAAAAATTCTCTATTTAAAAACTACACCACAACTTTTAAACAGTAATGATTTGGAAAAAAATTATATTTTTAAGGAATCAAGAAAATATATTAAGAAACAAAGTTATAAATTTTTATTGAGTACTAAGCTTGGCTACTGATCTAAGGGACCTGGGTTCAAGCCCCGGGTAAGGCATGGATGTATGTGTCGTTTTTCTGCTGAGGTCCTGCCATCCTCTCAGACCTTCTATTATGGCATATAAACTGACAGGCTCCTGTCAGACCTCTGTGGCAAGCAGCTGCTTGAGGGGGTATTTAATTTTTATTTACTATGAATGAGCAAAATCGTTTTGTTTTTCCCCTAAAAATGTTTGGTGAAAAAAATTTGAAGAAATGAACCAGATTCAGGATTGGGTTGGGTTGTTTTACCTCTGAGCGGCACTTTTTTGCACACCATGGGCTAAATGGCCAGGTCACATGGACCCCGAAGGCTCAGAGAAGGTTGGGGGAGGGGACCCACTGGAACAGCTGTTGGGAGACAGATGGTAGCCTCCCGTCAAGGCCATCCAGCGTATTCTTTAACGTGCACAGGGTATGGCTCTCCCGCACACGGGGCCACGGCTTAACGTCCCATCCGACGGACGGCGGCCTTTCCAAGCCCATCGGTGTCCCCTACTGACCGTGGGCAGGGCGGGGAATTTTGCGGAGATAAATCTCAACGCTGACCCAGCTGGGACTCGAACCTGGGAACTACAGATTACGAGCCTGGCGCCGACTGAGCCACCCCCGCCCCCCAGATTCAGGATATTGATGATTTGTTTCATGAGAGAACTTTTCCAATGAGCAGTGGGTTGGACACGTCCGGTCTTAATAAACAGAAAGGGAAAAAACATTCAGTTTTAAAAGATTTACTCTTTAAAATCGGTACTAATAATTCTTGGGATATCTTTCTCGTTGAATAAATTATTGTAATTGAATTGCTTCGGATATGTCTTCAAAGACGCGTCTCCGTGCTGCCATCTATTAGTAATTTCCACAACTCGAAATAATTTGAGTCGGCGACATCATTAAAGAAATGAATAATGTTAAGTTTATTTACAGTGTACAGTGCGGAATTATAATGCGGTTTCAAAGGACACATCTCAGCATCGTACGTTTAGATTGGTGAAGTTAATTTCATTTCTCAATTCAGCGTTTGCGAAAAGACATGCTTTAGAATTTTGTGATGGAATCCGCAGAAGCAAGGTCCGAGCCGAGTTTTTTTGGCGCCTGAGGAATGTAAAAAAATGATGGACTTTTTTTGATGGATGCTAATTTTGTTCCAAAATTCAAACCACCCATGTTAGAGTAAAATATAAAGACTCATAACGCTTTTAAATCATATAATTTTAATGAATCACAAATAATAATGAGGTGAGCCCGGGTAAGGTTGTTTTTCTGCTGAGGGCCTGCCATCCTCACAGACCTTCTACTATGGTATATAAACTGACAGGCTCCTGTCAGACCTCTGTGGCAAGCAGCTGCTTGAGGGGGTATTTATTTTTTTTTATTTACAAAAAATGAAAACAAAACAAGAAAAAAAATTATTTTTTACATAATGTACCATAATGTATTATTTTGATCTGCCACATTTAAAGATAAATCACAGAAAAAAATGTAATTATTTAGAATTGGGTACGGAATAGCTGGGGGCTATACTTTCCTTTTCTTCAGTAAGTTAGGCCAAATTCTATATATGAAAGTCTAAATTAATTATTTTGTTAACGTAATAAGCTCGACGCAATTGACTTTCGTAATTAGTGGAGGATAGCCCACCCCACAAAAAAATTACACTAGAACGACGTTCCCTGGGAGTTTCAAAAGATGTACATCAATATACTTTAACACAGTGATTCTCAAAGTTTTATACTTCACGTACCCCCTGGAAATATGTATGTAACTGGCGTATTCCTTATACAGATAGATAAAACTATAGTCATAGTATAACAATGGGAATAAAATAAAACATATATATATATAACATATATCTAGAGACTTTTGAGCTCTCACGGCGTACCTCAAAAAAATTTTACCGCATATTTTACCACGTTGAGAACCCTCATGTATACAATTGAGAAATTTTTCAGCAATTAAATTACCAGTATTATTTTGTACTAAATTAATATAAGTTATATAACTTTCGTTTAATCACATATAAATGAGACAACACACAAGGAAACTATCGTGAATGGATGTACCGGAAGCATCCGAAAATATTAACTGTAGTGTGATATGCAGTCAAAGCTTAAACGCAATTACTTTCCTCTAAGAGAGTGGTTCTATACCTTTTATGCTTCACGTACCCCCTGGAAATGTGTATGTAACTGGCGTACCCCTTGTATAGATAGATAAAACTATAGTTTTAGTATAACAATGAGAATAAAATAAAACATATATATCAGTGGTTCTCAACCTTTTATGCTTCACGTACCCCCTGGAAATGTGTATGTAACTGGCGTACCCCTTGTATAGATAGATAAGACTATAGTTTTAGTATAACAATGAGAATAAAATAAAACATATATATCAGTGGTTCTCAACCTTTTATGCTTCACGTACCCCCTGGAAATGTGTATGTAACTGGCGTATCCCTTGTATAGATAGATAAAACTATAGTTTTAGTATAACAATGAGAATAAAATAAAACATATATATCAGTGGTTCTCAACCTTTTATGCTTCACGTACCCCCTGGAAATGTGTATGTAACTGGCGTACCCCTTGTATAGATAGATAAAACTATAGTTTTAGTATAACAATGAGAATAAAATAAAACATATATATATATCAGTGGTTCTCAACCTTTTATGCTTCACGTACCCCCTGGAAATGTGTATGTAACTGGCGTACCCCTTGTATAGATAGATAAACTATAGTTATAGTATAACAATGGGAATAAAATAAAACATATATATCAGTGGTTCTCAACATTTTATGCTACACGTACCCCCTGGAAATGTGTATGCAACTGGCGTACTCCTTGTATAGATAGATAAAACTATAGTTATAGTATAACATTGGGAATAAAATAAAACATATATATCAGTGGTTCTCAACCTTTTATGCTCCACGTACCCCCTGGAAATGTGTATGCAACTGGCGTACCCCTTGTATAGATAGATAACACTATAGTTATAGTATAAAAATGGGAATAAAATAAAACATATATATCAGTGGTTCTAAACCTTTTGTGTTTCACGTGCTCCCTGGAAATCTGTAGGTAACTGGCGTACCCATTGTATAGATAGATAAAACTATAGTTATAGTATAACAATGGGAATAAAATAAAACATATATGTACATATTAAATTTCGTATTCATAAATTGCATACATCGATAAACACAAAAAATTACATATACAATTTAACAAATTTTATAACATTATGAACATTTTACTGGGTAATCGACTTTTGAGCTCTCACGGCGTACCCCAAAAAATTTTACTGCGTACCCCCACGTTGAGAACCCTAATGTATACAATTGAGAAATTTTTCAACAATTAAATTACCAGTATTATTTTGTACTAAATTAATATAAGTAATATAACTTTCGTTTAATCATTAAACCATGACACTCCTCAGAAGGAACCTATCGTGAATGGATGTACCTTTCCGGAAGCATCCGAAAATATTAAATGTAGTGTGATACGCAGTCAAAGCTTAAACGCAATTACTTTCATCTAAGACAGTGGTTCTCAACCTTTTATGCTTCACGTACTCCCTGGAAATGTATAGGTAACTGGCGTACCCCTTGTATAGATAGATAAAACTATAGTTTTAGTATAACAATGAGAATAAAATAAAACATATATATCAGTGGTTCTCAACATTTTATGCTTCACGTACCCCCTGGAAATGTGTATGTAACTGGCGAACCCCTTGTATAGATAGATAAAACTATAGATATAGTATAACAATGGGAATAAAATAAAACATATATATCAGTGGTTCTCAACATTTTATGCTTCACGTACCCCCTGGAAATCTGTATGCAACTGGCGTACCCCTTGTATAGATAGATAAAACTATAGTTTTAGTATAACATTGGGAATAAAACATATATATCAGTGGTTCTCAAACTTTTATGCTTCACGTACCCCCTGGAAATGTGTATGCAACTGGCGTACCCCTTGTATAGATAGATAAAACTATAGTTATAGTATAAAAATGAGAATAAAATAAAACATATATATCAGTGGTTCTCAACCTTTTGTGTTTCACGTGCTCCCTGGAAATCTGTAGGTAACTGGCGTACCCCTTGTATAGATAGATAAAACTATAGTTATAGTATAACAATGGGAATAAAATAAAACATATATGTACACATTAAATTTCGTATTCATAAATTACATACATCGATAAACACAAAAAATTACATATACAATTTAACAAATTTTATAAAATTATGAACATTTTACTGGGTAATCGACTTTTGAGCTCTCACGGCGTACCCCAAAAAATTTTACCGCGTACCACCACGTCGAGAACCCTAATGTATACAATTGAGAAATTTTTCAACAATTAAATTACCAGTATTGTTTTGTACTAAATTAATATAAGTTATATAACTTTCGTTTAAACACTTTTCCATGGTATTACTTAGATGGAACCTATCGTGAATGGATGTACCTTTCCGGAAGCATCCGAAAATATTAAATATAGTGTGATATGCAGTCAAAGCTTAAACGCAATTACTTTCCTCTAAGACAGTGGTTCTCAACCTTTTATGCTTCACGTACTCCCTGGAAATGTGTAGGTAACTAGCTTATCCCTTGTATAGATAGATAACACTATAGTTTTAGTATAACAATGAGAATAAAATAAAACATATATATCAGTGGTTCTCAACCTTTTATGCTTCACGTACCCCCTGGAAATGTGTAGGTAACTGGCGTACCCCTTGTATAGATAGATAAAACTATAGTTTTAGTATAACAATGAGAATAAAATAAAGCATATATATCAGTGGTTCTCAACCATTTATGCTTCACGTACCCCCTGGAAATGTGTATGTAACTGGCGTACCCATTGTATAGATAGATAAAACTATAGTTTTAGTATAGCAATGAGAATAAAATAAAACATATATATCAGTGGTTCTCAAGCTTTTATGCTTCACGTACCCCCTGGAAATGTGTAGGTAACTGGCGTACCCGTTGTATATATAGATAAAACTGTAGTTATAGTATAACAATGGGAATAAAATAAAACATATATATCAGTGGTTCTCAACGTTTTATGCTTCACGTTCCCCCTGGAAATGTGTATGTAACTGGCGTATCCCTTGTATAGATAGATAAAACTGTTATAGTATAACAATGGGAATAAAGTAAAACATATATATCAGTGGTTTTCAACATTTTATGCTTCAGGTACCTCTGGAAATGTGTATGCAACTGCCGTACCCCTTGTATAGATAGATAAAACTGTAGTTATAGTATAACAATGGGAATAAAATAAAACATATATATCAGTGGTTCTCAACATTTTATGCTTCACGTACCCCCTGCAAATGTGTATGTAACTGGCGTACCCCTTGTATAGATAGATAAAACTATAGTTGTAGTATACCAATGGGAATAAAATAAAACATATATATCAATGGTTCTCAACCTTTTATGCTTCACGTACCCCCTGGAAATGTGTAGGTAACTGGCGTACCCCTTGTATAGATAGATAAAACTATAGTTTTAGTATAACAATGAGAATAAAATAAAACATATATATCAGTGGTTCTCAACCTTTTATGCTTCACGTACCCCCTGGAAATGTGAAGGTAACTGGGGTACCCCTTGTATATATCGATAAAATTATAGTTACAGTATAACAATGAGAATAAAATAAAACATATATATCAGTGGTTCTCAACCTTTTATGCTTCACGTACCCCCTGGAAATGTGTAGGTAACTGGCGTACCCCTTGTATAGATAGATAAAACTATAGTTACAGTATAACAATGAGAATAAAATAAAACATATATATCAGTGGTTCCCAACCTTTTATGTTTCACGTACCCCCTGGAAATGTGTAGGTAACTGGCGTACCCCTTGTATAGATAGATAAAACTATAGTTATAGTATAACAATGAGAATAATATAAAACATATATATCAGTGATTCTCAACCTTTTATGCTTCACGTACCCCCTGGAAATGTGTAGGTAACTGGCGTACCCCTTGTATAGATAGATAAAACTATAGTTATAGTATAACAATGAGAATAATATAAAACATATATATCAGTGATTCTCAACCTTTTATGCTTCACGTACCCCCTGGAAATGTGTAGGTAACTGGCGTACCCCTTGTATAGATAGATAAAACTATAGTTACAGTATAACAATGAGAATAAAATAAAACATATATATCAGTGGTTCTCAACCTTTTATGCTTCACGTACCCCCTGGAAATGTGTAGGTAACTGGCGTACCGATTGTATAGATAGATAAAACTATAGTTACAGTATAACAATGAGAATAAAATAAAACATATATATCAGTGGTTCTCAACCTTTTATGCTTGACGTACCCCCTGGAAATGTGTAGGTAACTGGCGTACCCCTTGTATAGATAGATAAAACTATAGTTATAGTATAACAATGAGAATAAAATAAAACATATATATCAGTGGTTCTCAACCTTTTATGCTTCACGTGCCCCCTGGAAATGTGTATGCAACTGGCGTACCCCTTGTATAGATAGATAAAACTATAGTTATAGTATAACAATGGGAATAAAATAAAACATATATATCAGTGGTTCTCAACCTTTTGTGTTTCACGTGCTCCCTGGAAATCTGTAGGTAACTGGCGTACCCATTGTATAGATAGATAAAACTATAGTTATAGTATAACAATGGGAATAAAATAAAACATATATGTACATATTAAATTTCGTATTCATAAATTACATACATCGATAAGCACAAAAAATTACATATACAATTTAACAAATTTTATAAAATTATGAACATTTTACTGGGTAATCGACTTTTGAGCTCTCAGGGCGTACCCCAAAAAATTTTACCGCGTACCCCCACGTTGAGAACCCTAATGTATACAATTGAGAAATTTTTCAACAATTAAATTACCAGTATTATTTTGTACTAAATTAATATAAGTTATATAAGTTTTAGTCACTTATCCATAGGACTCCCCAGAAGGAACCTATCGTGAATGGATGTACCTTTCCGGAAGCATCCGAAAATATTAAATGTAGTGTGATACGCAGTCAAAGCTTAAACGCAATTACTTTCATCTAAGACAGTGGTTCTCAACCTTTTATGCTTCACGTACTCCCTGGAAATGTATAGGTAACTGGCGTACCCCTTGTATAGATAGATAAAACTATAGTTTTAGTATAGCAATGAGAATAAAATAAAACATATATATCAGTGGTTCTCAACCTTTTATGCTTCACGTACCCCCTGGAAATGTGTAGGTAACTGGCGTACCCCTTGTATAGATAGATAAAACTATAGTTTTAGTATAACAATGAGAATATAATAAAGCATATATATCAGTGGTTCTCAACCATTTATGCTTCACGTACCCCCTGGAAATGTGTAGGTAACTGGCGTACCCGTTGTATATATAGATAAAACTGTAGTTATAGTATAACAATGGGAATAAAATAAAACATATATATCAGTGGTTCTCAACATTTTTTGCTTCACGTTCCCCCTGGAAATGTGTATGTAACTGGCGTATCCCTTGTATAGATAGATAAAACTATAGTTATAGTATAACAATGGGAATAAAATAAAACATATATATCAGTGGTTTTCAACATTTTATGCTTCACGTATCCCTGGAAATGTGTATGCAACTGGCGTACCCCTTGTATAGATAGATAAAACTGTAGTTATAGTATAACAATGGGAATAAAATAAAACATATATATCAGTGGTTCTCAACATTTTATGCTCACGTACCCCCTGGAAATGTGTATGTAACTGGCGTACCCCTTGTATAGATAGATAAAACTGTAGTTATAGTATGACAATGGGAATAAAATAAAACATATATATATCAGTGGTTCTCAACCTTTTGTGTTTCACGTGCTCCCTGGAAATCTGTAGGTAACTGGCGTACCCATTGTAAAGATAGATAAAACTATAGTTATAGTATAACAATGGGAATAAAATAAAACATATATGTACACATTAAATTTCTTATTCATAAATTACATACATCAATAAACACAAAAAATTACATATACAATTTAACAAATTTTATAAAATTATGAACATTTTACTGGGTAATCGACTTTTGAGCTCTCACGGCGTACCCGAAAAAATTTTACCGCGTACCCCCACGTCGAGAACCCTAATGTATGCAATTGAGAAATTTTTCAACAATAAAATTACCAGTATTATTTTGTTCTAAATTAGTATAAGTTATATAACTTTCGTTTAATCACTGTTCCATGGGACTACTTAGATGGAACCTATCGTGAATGGATGTACCTTTCCGGAAGCATCCGAAAATATTAAATGTAATGTGATATGCAGTCAAAGCTTAAACGCAATTACTTTCCTCTAAGACAGTGGTTCTCAACCTTTTATGCTTCACGTACTCCCTGGAAATGTGTAGATAACTGGCGTATCCCTTGTATAGATAGATAAAACTATAGTTTTAGTATAACAATGAGAATAAAATAAAACATATATATCAGTGGTTCTCAACCTTTTATGCTTCACGTACCCCCTGGAAATGTGTATGTAACTGGCGTACCCCTTGTATAGATAGATAAAACTATAGTTTTAGTATAACAATGAGAATAAAATAAAACATATATATCAGTGGTTCTCAACCTTTTATGCTTCACGTACCCCCTGAAAATGTGTATGTAACTGGCGTACCCCTTGTATAGATAGATAAAACTATAGTTTTAGTATAACAATGAGAATAAAATAAAACATATATATCAGTGGTTCTCAACCTTTTATGCTTCACGTACCCCCTGGAAATGTGTATGTAACTGGCGTACCCCTTGTATAGATAGATAAAACTATAGTTTTAGTATAACAATGAGAATAAAATAAAACATATATATCAGTGGTTCTCAACCTTTTATGCTTCACGTACCCCCTGGAAATGTGTATGTAACTGGCGTACCCCTTGTATAGATAGATAAAACTGTAGTTATAGTATAACAATGGGAATAAAATAAAACATATATATCAGTGGTTCTCAACATTTTATGCTTCACGTACTCCCTGGAAATGTGTATGTAACTGGCGTACCCCTTGTATAGATAGATAAAACTATAGTTATAGTATAACAATGGGAATAAAATAAAACATATATATCAGTGGTTCTCAAACTTTTATGCTACACGTACCCCCTGGAAATGTGTATGCAACTGGCGTACCCCTTGTATAGATAGATAAAACTATAGTTATAGTATAACATTGGGAATAAAATAAAACATATATATCAGTGGTTCACAACATTTTATGCTTCACTTTTTTTTCTGGAAATGTGTATGTAACTGGCGTACCCCTTGTATAGATAGATAAAACTATAGTTATAGTATAACAATGGGAATAAAATAAAACATATATATCAGTGGTTCTCAACCTTTTGTGTTTCACGTGCTCCCTGGAAATCTGTAGGTAACTGGCGTACCCATTGTATAGATAGATAAAACTATAGTTATAGTATAACAATGGGAATAAAATAAAACATATATGTACATATTAAATTTCGTATTCATAAATTACATACATTGATAAGCACAAAAAATTACATATACAATTTAACAAATTTTATAAAATTATGAACATTTTACTGGGTAATCGACTTTTGAGCTCTCAGGGCGTACCCCAAAAAATTTTACCGCGTACCCCCACGTTGAGAACCCTAATGTATACAATTGAGAAATTTTTCAACAATTAAATTACCAGTATTATTTTGTACTAAATTAATATAAGTTATATAACTTTCGTTTAGTCACTTATCCATAGGACTCCCCAGAAGGAACCTATCGTGAATGGATGTACCTTTCCGGAAGCATCCGAAAATATTAAATGTAGTGTGATACGCAGTCAAAGCTTAAACGCAATTACTTTCATCTAAGACAGTGGTTCTCAACCTTTTATGATTCACGTACTCCCTGGAAATGTATAGGTAACTGGCGTACCCCTTGTATAGATAGATAAAACTATAGTTTTAGTATAACAATGAGAATAAAATAAAACATATATATCAGTGGTTCTCAACCTTTTATGCTTCACGTACCCCCTGGAAATGTGTATGTAACTGGCGTACCCCTTGTATAGATAGATAAAACTATAGTTATAGTATAACAATGGGAATAAAATAAAACATATATATCAGTGGTTCTCAACCTTTTGTGTTTCACGTGCTCCCTGGAAATCTGTAGGTAACTGGCGTACCCATTGTATAGACAGATAAAACTATAGTTATAGTATAACAATGAGAATAAAATAAAACATATATATCAGTGGTTCTCAACCTTTTATGCTTCACGTACCCCCTGGAAATGTGTATGTAACTGGCGTACCCCTTGTATAGATAGATAAAACTGTAGTTATAGTATAACAATGGGAATAAAATAAAACATATATATCAGTGGTTCTCAAACTTTTATGCTTTACGTACCCCCTGGAAATGTGTATGTAACTGGCGTACCCCTTGTATAGATAGATAAAACTATAGTTTTAGTATAACAATGAGAATAAAATAAAACATATATATCAGTGGTTCTCAACCTTTTATGCTTCACGTACCCCCTGGAAATGTGTATGTAACTGGCGTACCCCTTGTATAGATAGATAAAACTATAGTTTTAGTATAACAATGAGAATAAAATAAAACATATATATCAGTGGTTCTCAAACTTTTATGCTAAACTTACCCCCTGGAAATGTGTATGCAACTGGCGTACCCCTTGTATAGATAGGTAAAACTATAGTTATAGTGTAACATTGGGAATAAAATAAAACATATATATCAGTGGTTCTCAACCTTTTATTCTTCACGTGCCCCCTGGAAATGTGTATGCAACTGGCGTACCCCTTGTATAGATAGATAAAACTATAGTTATAGTATAACAATGGGAATAAAATAAAACATATATATCAGTGGTTCTCAACCTTTTGTGTTTCACGTGCTCCCTGGAAATCTGTAGGTAACTGGCGTACCCATTGTATAGATAGATAAAACTATAGTTATAGTATAACAATGGGAATAAAATAAAACATATATATACATATTAAATTTCGTATTCATAAATTACATACATCGATAAGCACAAAAAATTACATATACAATTTAACAAATTTTATAAAATTATGAACATTTTACTGGGTAATCGACTTTTTAGCTCTCAGGGCGTACCCCAAAATATTTTACCGCGTACCCCGACGTTGAGAACCCTAATGTATACATTTGAGAAATTTTTCAACAATTAAATTACCAGTATTATTTTGTACTAAATTAATATAAGTTGTATAACTTTCGTTTAGTCACTTATCCATAGGACTCCCCAGAAGGAACCTATCGTGAATGGATGTACTTTTCCGGAAGCATCCGAAAATATTAAATGTAGTGTGATACGCAGTCAAAGCTTAAACGCAATTACTTTCATCTAAGACAGTGGTTCTCAACCTTTTATGCTTCACGTACTCCCTGGAAATGTATAGGTAACTGGCGTACCCCTTGTATAGATAGATAAAACTATAGTTTTAGTATAACAATGAGAATAAAATAAAACATATATATCAGTGGTTCTCAACCTTTTATGCTTCACGTACCCCCTGGAAATGTGTATGTAACTGGCGTACCCCTTGTATAGATAGATAAAACTGTAGTTATAGTATAACAATGGGAATAAAATAAAACATATATGTATATCAGTGGTTCTCAACATTTTATGCTTCACGTACCCCCTGGAAATGTGTATGCAACTGGCGTACCCCTTGTATAGATAGATAAAACTATAGTTATAGTATAACAATGGGAATAAAATAAAACATATATATCAGTGGTTCTCAACCTTTTGTGTTTCACGTGCTCCCTGGAAATCTGTAGGTAACTGGCGTACCCATTGTATAGACAGATAAAACTATAGTTATAGTATAACAATGGGAATAAAATAAAACATATATGTACACATTAAATTTCGTATTCATAAATTACATACATCGATAAACACAAAAAATTACATATACAATTTAACAAATTTTATAAAATTATGAACATTTTACTGGGTAATCGACTTTTGAGCTCTCACGGCGTACCCCAAAATATTTTACCGCGTACCCCCACGTCGAGAACCCTAATGTATACAATTGAGAAATTTTTCAACAATTAAATTACCAGTATTATTTTGTACTAAATTAATATAAGTTATATAACTTTCACTTAATCACTGTTCCATGGGACTACTTAGATGGAACCTATCGTGAATGGATGTACCTTTCCGGAAGCATTCGAAAATATTAAATGTAGTGTGATATGCAGTCAAAGCTTAAACGCAATTACTTTCCTCTAAGACAGTGGTTCTCAACCTTTTATGCTTCACGTACTCCCTGGAAATGTGTAGGTAACTGGCGTATCCCTTGTATAGATAGATAAAACTATGGTTTTAGTATAACAATGAGAATAAAATAAAACATATATATCAGTGGTTCTCAACCTTTTATGCTTCACGTACCCCCTGGAAATGTGTAGGTAACTGGCGTACCCCTTGTATAGATAGATAAAACTATGGTTTTAGTATAACAATGAGAATAAAATAAAACATATATATCAGTGGTTCTCAAGCTTTTATGCTTCACATACCCCCTGGAAATGTGTAGGTAACTGGCGTACCCGTTGTATATATAGATAAAACTGTAGTTATAGTATAACAATGGGAATAAAATAAAACATATATATCAGTGGTTCTCAACATTTTATGCTTCACGTTCCCCCTGGAAATGTGTATGTAACTGGCGTATCCCTTGTATAGATAGATAAAACTATAGTTATAGTATAACAATGGGAATAAAATAAACATATATATCAGTGGTTTTCAACATTTTATGCTTCACGTACCCCTGGAAATGTGTATGCAACTGGCGTACGCCTTGTATAGATAGATAAAACTGTAGTTATAGTATAACAATGGGAATAAAATAAAACATATATATCAGTGGTTCTCAACATTTTATGCTCACGTACCCCCTGGAAATATGTATGTAACTGGCGTACCCCTTGTATAGATAGATAAAACTGTAGTTATAGTATGACAATGGGAATAAAATAAAACATATATATCAGTGGTTCTCAACATTTTATGCTTCACGTACCCCCTGGAAATTTGTATGTAACTGGCGTACCCCTTGTATAGAGAGATAAAACTATAGTTATAACAATGGGAATAAAATAAAACATATATATCAGTGGTTCTCAAGATTTTATGCTTCACGTACCCCCTGGAAATGTGTAGGTAACTGGCGTACCCCTTGTATAGATAGATAAAACTATAGTTTTAGTATAACAATGAGAATGAAATAAAACATATATATATATCAGTGGTTCTCAACCTTTTATGCTTCACGTACTCCCTGGAAATGTGTAGGTAACTGGCGTACCCCTTTTATAGATAGATAAAACTATAGTTATAGTATAACAATGAGAATAAAATAAAACATATATATCTGTGGTTCTCAACCTTTTATGCTTCACGTACCCCCTGGAAATGTGTAGGTATCTGGCGTACCCGTTGTATAGATAGATAAAACTATAGTTATAGTATAACAATGGGAATAAAATAAAACATATATATCAGTGGTTCTCAACCTTTTATGCTTCACGTACCCCCTGGAAATGTGTAGGTAACTGGCGTACCCCTTGTATAGATAGATAAAACTATAGTTATAGTATAACAATGAGAATAAAATAAAACATATATATCAGTGATTCTCAACCTTTTATGCTTCACGTACCCCCTGGAAATGTGTAGGTAACTGGCGTACCCCTTGTATAGATAGATAAAACTATAGTTACAGTATAACAATGAGAATAAAATAAAATATATATATCAGTGGTTCTCAACCTTTTATGCTTCACGTACCCCCTGGAAATGTGTAGGTAACTGGCGTACCGATTGTATAGATAGATAAAACTATAGTTACAGTATAACAATGAGAATAAAATAAAACATATATATCAGTGGTTCTCAACCTTTTATGCTTCACGTACCCCCTGGAAATGTGTAGGTAACTGTCGTACCCCTTGTATAGATAGATAAAACTATAGTTATAGTATAACAATGAGAATAAAATAAAACATATATATCAGTGGTTCTCAACCTTTTATGCTTCACGTACCCCCTGGAAATGTGTAGGTAACTGGCGTACACCTTGTATAGATAGATAAAATTATAGTTATAGTATAACAATGGGAATAAAATAAAACATATATATACACATTAAATTTCGTATTCATAAATTACATACATCGATAAACACAAACTTTCATTTAATCACTAAACCATAGGACTCCTCAGAAGGAACCTATCGTGAATGGATGTACCTTTCCGGAAGCATTCGAAAATATTAAATGTAGTGTGATATGCAGTCAAAGCTTAAACGCAATTACTTTCCTCTAAGACAGTGGTTCTCAACCTTTTATGCTTCACGTACTCCCTGGAAATGTATAGGTAACTGGCGTACCCCTTGTATAGATAGATAAAACTATAGTTTTAGTATAACAATGAGAATAAAATAAAACATATATATCAGTGGTTCTCAACCTTTTATGCTTCACGTACCCACTGGAAATGTGTAAGTAACTGGCGTACCCCTTGTATAGATAGATAAAACTATAGTTATAGTATAACAATGAGAATAAAATAAAACATATATATCAGTGGTTCTCAACCTTTTATGCTTCACGTACCCCCTGAAAATGTGTATGTAACTGGCGTACCCCTTGTATAGATAGATAAATATATAGTTATAGTATAACAATGGGAATAAAACAAAACGTATACAGGGTGAATCTGAAAAAGTGGGCAAAACTTTACGGTGTGGTAGAACGCAGCTATACGAGCAATATTCGTCATAGAATGTATGGTCGGAACGCAAGCGGTGAGAAGTTAAAAGGTAGTTTTCCACTGTCACATTTAAAGAATGAACACAAGAAGGAGAGGAGATACTTCAGAAAACATTTTATTAACAGGAATGTAATTTAGGTACATGCGTCAAAGAAATTGCTCAAGTTTCAAGAAATTGCTCAACTTCAAAGAAATTACTTTACGGTAGAAATGCCGTTGGGTGCGAGGACCGACCCTTTTATACCATTTCCAACGCTACCTAGCGGCTCGCCGTTTGCGTTCCGACCATACATTCTATGACGAATATTGCTCGTATAGCTGCGTTCTGCCACCCCGTAAAGTTTTGCCCACTTTTTCAGATTCACCCTGTATACAGGGTGATTCAGAATTCTTCATCAATATTTGGTGGGGAGGTAGGTAATAAGAAACGAAGGAGATTTCACATAGGAAAGCATGGGCGCATATGCCATGTAGTAGGGCAAAATGACCCCAGTTCAATGATGGAAAGAACACATAAGAAGGAAGTGGTAAGGAAAAAACATTTATTATCTTACATGTAACATTTCTTTGCATTGGTTGTACAGACTTACAAGAGGTGCTCGAACTGCCGACCATGTGCTAGAATGCATGACTCACAACGGCGTTGCATGGACAGCCGGACCCTGTGGAAGATGCCTGGCATTTCCCGGATGTTTGAGGCAGCAACTGATATGCGTGCTACAAGATCCATAGCACTATCAACAGGGGTCTCGTACACCATGTTTTTCATAGCACCCCATACAAAGAAATCGATCCTTGTCGAATGACAACTGACTGCACGCGTCAAACAGCTGTGCTTCTGTATGAGAGGTGTGTACACACAGCGCCCTCTACACCACCATGCGTTCGTCTGCCCCCATACTTTCCTATGTGAAATCTCTTTCTTTTCTTATTCCCTTCCTCCCCACTAAATATTGATGATGAATTCTGAATCACCCTGTATATATCAGTGGTTCTCAACCTTTTATGCTTCACGTACCCCCTGGAAATGTGTATGTAACTGGCGTACCCCTTGTATAGATAGATAAAACTATAGTTATAGTATAACAATGAGAATAAGATGAAACATATATATTATATAACATATATCTAGAGACTTTTGAGCTCTCACGGCGTACCCCACGTTGAGAACCGCTACTTTAACAGAATATCTGTGTATAGTTTTACACTATATTGTTCAAGACAATTTAACAAAGCAGAAAAGTTACCCTTGCCTTAGTTTCTTATATCTTATTTTAAATATCCATTCATAAAATTTTGAGACATTTCTACTATTAGTTATACTCGACCGCGGATCTAGAATAAAAAAAAATAAGAAAGCTCCGGGGTGGGTGGGGGGTGGGGCGGTAATTGACACCACAGAGACGGAAAAAGGAGCAAAGGAGGGGCCAAGTGGTCGGATTTCCATTATATTATAAAATCTTCTCCTCCGATTTAAAAATCGTTGAAAATTTTCTTGAAAATTGCGAGAAATATGCACAAGTTTAATAATTTTTTTCCCCATTACCATTACTAGTATTCTAAAAGAGAGGGCAGTGACTGTGATTATATCCAACCAGTAATATACTATCATTCGGGATAGAAAATTGACTTAACGAATAAACAGCTGTATTCCTGAAAAATCTCAATGTTAATTATTATGGCTAATTGCAATCTCACGTTTCATTTGCATGCCAGTTACTGTATAATAATAACAATAGTTAAACTTTGCGAGTGCAATCGTAATAATAACGCATTGTAAAATATCCGGATAGACATTGGCCTATGCAGAGCGACCGCCCTGATAAGGGATGCATCTTAATATACATGTTAGTAGCCCCTGGAGACAGAATCTATTCATTATTATTTATCTATGCTATTCTGGACACTCGAGCAGTATGCGCTTGAAAATCATCCACTGTGTAAGTTTGCCCTTGAATATGACAGCACAAAAAAAAAACTCTTACGAAACAAGATTATTTATTGTTTAAGGTACAGATAAAGTACCTAATTTGTATGGGATGCTATTTCATTTTCGACATCATATATTATCAGTTGTGTCTATCCAGTTAATAGCAATTATCAAAGATAAACAAAAGTAAAGAAATTTTGCCGTGGCCTTCACCAACAGAAATAACACTTCATGAACAACATTAAGCTTATAGCCAAAGAAGTATTTTAAAATCTTTGCATTGCTGTATACAAAAAACTAAATATGAATAGTGAATGCAATCAGACTCGGATATAGTAAAAAAAAAAGCGTGGCTGGGGTATGTGATTAGATCAAGCCAGAACGTTCCGGAATAAAATTTTCCATTCGTTTAGAAAAAGATCCCCTCAAGCATCTGCTTGCCACAGAGAGGAGCCTGCCAGTTTATATGCCATAGTAGAAGGTCTGTGAGGATGGAGGGATCTCGGTGGAAAAACAAGACGAACATCCACGCCGTACCCGGGGTTCGAACCCAGGTCCTTTAGATCAGTGGCCAAGCAGTGGCCTTTAAAACAATTCTTGCAAAATACGTATATATGTTTAATAGTTTTCCTCCCCCATTTCAGTTAATAGCATTCTCAGCAGAGGAGGAGGAGGGTCGGGTTATTTTCCGCTAGAACTAGGGCGTAATTTAAAAAAACAAATACCGTATATTTCCGCAGATAAGACGATAGTTGAATCATAAAAAAAGGCCCCCAAAATCCGGGTCGTCTTATAGGACAGATACAAAAAAAATTAGATTGAAATTTATATAAATTGAAACCATTATAAAATAAAACAAATTATCGAAATTATCGAAAAACTTATCGAAAAATCTATCATATTATTTAAATACGCTATATGACAATACATTACATTGTAATAGTAAATAATACATTACATTGTAATAGTAAAACAATACTAAAACAAAATAAATATTAAAAGTTATGTTTATTGAGCTACTGAGGAAAAAGCGGACAAACCGTAATTATTTAACAGTATTATTATCCAGATGATGATCGCCGATCTAAACTAAATTCATAGGCCGTTGATAGTTTGGGGTCGTCTTATAGGACAGATATATGCTAAAACTGTAAAACTTTGACGAAAATTTATACCTCGTCTTATCTGCGGAAATATACGGTAATTGTTTTGCACATTTTAATGATTTTATTATGAATTGTTGCTTTTATTTACTTCATTTGTAGAATCCGTCAGTTTTCTTTAAAAAGAATATTGATGATCATCACATAATAGCCTTAATTCCGGCCGAACGAATGAACGGGAAGGATAGCCCGTGTGATGTCATCGGTGGCAGAAATTGGCAGTTTTCCTCTGGTTCCGCGGCTACTTGAGCGATCGCTCCTAAATTTGGCGGGTTGGTCCCACTTAGTTCTAAACCTGTTGGGGAAACAGATCGGGATCCTAGATGTCGTGGGTCAGGAGTGATCCCTCCAAAAGTGTCCGAAACTTTTGAGGGCGCTGCCATCGCGTACTTTGCGAATACAGTAGTTTGTGTGGAAAGCTGTGAATGAAGACATCAATGGATATACGTTTGACGACAAACTTTTGGCGTGGATTTTACTTATAAGATAATATTTAAGGTAAACTATTTATAATAAAATAATGTAATATATAAAGTTATAAATATAATGAAAAAAAATGCAAGAAACGAAAAAAAAATTTTTTTCGAATGGATTTGTAGGATAAACAAAAGAATAAACTGATAATTGATATCTTAAACTTTGAAGACTGATTCTGAACATATTTTGCTGATGGCACACAATTGTTTTCTCCTCACACTAAAAATTAAAGTTGGCAAATACTACGGGAGACTCGCGCATGCCCATTTGCTTTCAATAATAGCTATTTCTGTGGAGTCGTTTGCTAATGCAGAGCTATTCTGATCGAGTTCTGACTTGTAATGAGGTTAATCCGTATGCCGTAATTATGGACATGTTTTGTGTTAATTCTGGCTTTAACATTATTTTTTCTCGCTTTAACAATTAATCAAAAACTTATCCACATTAAAAGTGGATAAGTTTTTGATTAAACAGAAAAGGTTAAATAAAAAATCAGCCGCAGAAAGGAGCATCAAATTGACTTATAAATTTCCTTTTATCTTCAATATCATCCGAAATTTCGCTGCACAACCTTTGAGAATCATTGTTCTACGACGACTGTCACATTTCTAAATTCGCATCGGGATTTTCCTCCGCTACCTGGTGAGAAATACTTGGAAAGGACGCCGTTCATTGATCATTTTCCTGAAGAGTCATATCCTATGCACGTTAAAGAACTGGGTAGATGGCCTTGATGGGAGGCTTAGTTATGTCTCCCAACAGCTTCCAGTGGATCTCCTCCTACAGAGCTCCGAGTCCTTGGGGATCTTTGAGACTTGGCCGTTTAGTCCATTTGTGCCAAAAAAAGGACAACTTAGAAGCAAACAAACACGTTTCCAATTGTGCAGTTAGTGGTCTGAACTTTCAACGGCACCACCTATATTCTTAAAGATGTAGATTGAAAATCACTTTAGCAATTTTCAATATTCGTATTAAAGTGGGGAGGGGTGTGGGTGGAAGGGGGGAGATATTTCCCTTTCTACTGCTAGGGAGAGGGGGTTGGTCAGTTGGTAGCGCGCCAGACTCGCAATCTGTAGTTCTCAGGTTCGAGTCCCACTTGGGACAGCGTTCAGATTTATCTCCGCTCTCAGCCAGCCACTGGTGAGAAAGGGGACACCAGTATCTTGGAAAGGTTGCCGTCGCAGGATGGGACGTAAGGCCGTACTCTGTGCACGTTAAAGAATACGCTGGATGGGAGGCTACTATCAGTCTCCTAAGTACAGTCGCTCAAAAAAGTATCCGAACACTATGGTTGATTACAGAATTCAGAAAAAATATCTGGCAACGATTTTTTTTAGAAATTAGTGATCTGGCAACCTTCGTGTCACATGATTACAGAATTCAGGAAAAATATCTGGAGCGTGTACAGCAACTGTACACGCTCCAGTTACCGTTCACAGCAAACTGGAGCGTGTGCAGTTACTGCACACGCTCCAGTTTGCTGTGAGCGGTAACTGCACACGCTCAATATTTCCGTGAGTGAACCCACACGATCTAGTATCAAAATAATATGACCACCTACAGTCGCTCAAAAAGTATCCGAACACTAGGGTTGATTACAGAATTCAGGAAAAATATCTGGCAACGATTTTTTTTAGAAATTAGTGATCTGGCAACCTTCGTGTCACGTGACACGAAGGTTCCGGATCACTAATTTCTAAAAAAAATCGTTGCCAGATATTTTTTCTGAATTCTGTAATCAACCATAACGTTCGGATACTTTTTTGAGCGACTGTACTCTCCAGTCCCCCTGCATGCAAAACAGTGCCACTCAGAGGCACTCTTTTGCACAACCGAGTCCCCTTCTGGATCAGCCACAATACTTGGAACTGTATTGTGTACAACTGGCAATGGATAATCTCATCATCAAGTCTTACGCAAATGAGAACTTCGAAGGAAAAAAAAAATTGCTTTTTTCCGAGAATTCCTATTTTTGCTTTCTTATTTCTTTGGCAATAATATATGCATTGCAATTAGGTGGAGACGTACTCTTTATAGAAGTCATCTATCATCGTCTTTCACACTCTCTGAAATAAATGACTTTCTATTCTTTCTCCTGAATGCTTCAAGCGTTGAACGAGAACCATTTTCTGTGCGCATTTTTAGGTGGCATCAAACGCAATTTCGTAGCTCAATATGTTAACGTGAAAAAAAATAAAGAAGAAAAAAACTCTTAAAAAACAAAATGTAAATTGCATGATCTATGAAGCAGTTTATTTCAGCTGATTTTGTGAAAATTGGGAACCAGAATGAACGCTACTCCAACTTTCTTCATAGATTTAAAAGTCAAGCTTGGTGTTACTCTGAATTACCACTCTCTACCTATTTGTTGGAAATAAATTGTGATCTCTGCATTTACTCCCTTTCCAAAACTGTTTTCTTCTAAACGTCGTTATAAATTACGAGAGGTTGGGTTGGGTTGTTTTACCTCTGAGCGGCACTTTTTTGCATACCATGGGCTAAATGGCCAGGTCACATGGACCCCGAAGGCTCAGAGAAGGTTGCGGTAGGGGACCCATTGGAACAGCTGTTGGGAGACAGATGGTAATCTTCCGTCAAGGCGTGTTCTTTAACGTTGTAAAATTACTTACTTTTAACGTAAGTTGCAGCGTGTTCTTTAACGTGCACAGGGTATAGCTCTCCCGCACACGGGGCCACGGCTTAACGTCCCATCCGACGGGTTGGATTGGGTTGGGTTGTTCCACCTCTGAGCGGCACTTTTTTGCACACCATGGGCTAAATGACCAGGTCACATGGACCCCGAAGACTCAGAGAAGATTGGGGGAGGGGACCCACTGGAACAGCTGTTGGGAGACAGATGGTAGCCTCCCGTCAAGGCCATCCAGCGTGTTCTTTAACGTGCACAGGGTATGGCTCCTGGCTTTACGGCGCCACGGCTTTAACGTCCCATCCGACGGACGGCGGCCTTTACCAAGCCCATCGATGTCCCCTACTGACCGTGGGCAGGGCGGGGAATTTTTCGAAGATAAATCTCAACGCTGACCCAGCTGGGACTCGAACCTGGGAACTACAGATTACGAGCCTGGCGCGCTACCGACTGAGCCACCCCCTCCCCAATCACGAGAGGAAAGAAATAATTGAAATTACTGTCATTGAGCAGAGTAGCTAAAATGCTCTGCAGGCATTCCCTCGTCCTCTTTCGTCATCCATCACTTCGTTTATTGGGAGAGAGAACAATCAATTGCCTTCTCTTTCGAGGTCAGATGTCATCTCCTGGAAAGATTTAAAAGGAAGATGAAGTGCTGCTACTTGTCTACCCAAAGTTCCCAAATGTTCTCTGCACACAAGGTTAAAGTCAATGATTGGCCATCTAGAATTTGGTTGCCATGGAAATTTGTAGCGTTCCAAATCTATTGCACGGAAAATGAATGTTGCACAGTTGCAAAAAACTGTTAATATTGAAATAATTTTTTTTTATCCCTAGTTTTGGAATGGAGAGTTTTATGATGTTGTGGGTCAAGTTTTTGAACGTCGGCCAGGACCCAAATATTGATTTGTGTCCAGTTTTTAGGAATTTTAATTGATCGAAAAATTTATTTATGTTAAACAATATTAGGTTTACTAAAAAAATATATATTTTTTTCTTAACGAAATATAATCTTGTTTCCTTTTTACTTTTTTTTTTGTTTTCCCAAGCATATCATTTATTATTATTTATCAATATGAAGAAACATTTTTTTATATGTATTTTTAATACATGCTTAGATGTTTTGTGATATAATATATACATGATTGTTTCATTCGTTAACGAACGGCTCTACCAAAATATTTCTATCTTTAAACAAAGTTCCACTTTTGTTGTATAAAGCTGTGTGATCTACCACTTGGATTCCTATTAGCGTGACTTTTTAAAATTTATTATGAAAAGAATCATTTCCTTTAACATTTAACACCTGAACATAATAAAGTTAAAAAGGCTTTCAAATGTCAATGGCACCGTTTACAAACACAATCCTTCATAAAGGCTAATAACCTTCTGCATTTAATGATATCAATTCACAAAAGTAAAATATACAACTAGTAAAGTCTTTAAAATGCTGCAATTTTAGAGATATGCCAGAGTCAGAGATTTTCATGCAGATGATCAAAAAGTAATAAGCATCCCAAGCAGGGGTTTAGCGAAGGAATATGGTTGGGGGGAGAGAAGTCCAAAATTTAAATTTTGGCAAAATTTGCTAAGTGAGCAAACTTGCTTAGATTTTTCGCTCCGGGAGTGGGGGGGGGGGGGGGTTAAGAGACAATTTTAACGTCTCTCCTACATTTTGCCATTTGACTTCCAATTTTGCCATTTGACTTCCAATTTTGCCTACTAGCCATAATTTCTCAGAAATATTTATATTTCGTCTGAATTGTAGCAAATCAGTATGAATTTTTTGCCTTGATTTGGTCAAATCTTAATTTCACGAAACTAATCCCAATCTTTACATCTCTCCTAAATTTGCCAAATCACTTCAAACTCTCCAATTTTTTTTTTTTGGAAAATTTGTCAAAATCGAGGCAACTCGGCAAATCTGAGGCAGTTTGGAAAATGGAGAGACGGCAAAATTTAGAGCAGTTGGCAAAATTCGAAGCCACTTAGTAAAAACAGGTGAGTTGGCAAAATCTTAGGGAGTGGCAAAATTCGGAGTGACTTGGTAAAATCTTGGGGAGTTGGCAAAATCGGGAAAACTTGGCAAAATCTTGGGGAGTGTGCAAAATTTGGAGTGACTTGGTAAAATCTTGGAGAGTTGACAAAATTCAGGTGAGATGTAAAAATTAGGTTTTTTTTCTGTAAAATTATGGCAAGTTGGCAAAATCTAGGAGAGTTGGCAAAACTCAGGGAGTTGGCAAAAACTAGGGGCAGTTGGCAAAATTCGGAGTGACTTGGCAAAATCGTGGAGAGTCGACAAAATTCAGGTGAGATGTAAAAATTGCAATCTTTTTTCTGTAAAATGTGTTGGCAAAATCGAGGCAGCTTCGCATTGTATAGGAGAATTGGCAAACTTCGAATCCACTTGGTAAAATACGGTCGATTTGTGAAAATTGGGATTGTTTTTGTAAAATTAAGGACAGTTGACAAAATCGAGAAAACTTTGCAAAATCTAGGGAAGTTGGCAAAACTGGAAACCACTTGGTAAAGTACAGGCGAGTTGTAAAAATTGGGATTGGTTTTGTGAAATTAAGGAGAGTTGGAAAAACCAAGTAAATAAATAAAATAATAAATATCCCCTCAAGCAGCTGCTTGCCACAGAGGTCTGACAGGAGCCTGCCAGTTTAATATGACATAGTAGAAGGTCTTTGAGGATGGCAGGACCTCAGCAGAAAAACAACACAAACGTCCATGTCTTAACCCGGGGTTCGAACCCAGGTCCCTTAGATCAACAGCCAAGCCCTACTCTTGGCAAAATCTAGGGGAGTTGGCAAAATTCGAAGCCACTTGGTAAAATACAGGGGAGTTGTGAAAATTGTGCCTTTCTTGTGCAATTAGGGAAAATTGATAAAATTCGAACTGACTTGGCAAATTCAGGGAAGATGTAAAAAATGCGATTTTTTATGTAAAATTACGGCGAGTTGGCAAAATTCGAATCCACTTGGAAAATTCGGGCGAGTTGTGATAATTGGGATTGGGTTTGTGAAATTCAGGATAGTTGACTAAACTAAAATCGAAGAAAGAATTTCACCAAATCTCACCTGAATTTTGCCAAGTCACTCCGAATTTTGCCAAGTCACTCCGAATTTTGCCAACTGTCCCTAGATTTTGCCAACTCGCCATAATTTTACAGAAAAAATTCCTAATTTTTACATCTCACCTGAATTTTGCCAACTCCCCAAGATTTTACCAAGTCACTCCGAATTTTGCCAACTCCTTAAGATTTTGTCAACTCACCTGTATTTTACTAGTGGCTTCGAATTTTGCCAACTGCTCTAAATTTTGCCGTCTCTCCATTTTCCAAACTGCCTTAGATTTGACAAGTTGCCTCGATTTTGACAAATCGCCTTAATTTTCAAAAAAAAAAATTACAAATTTTCAGAACTCACCTGGATTTTACGAAGTCGCTTCAAATTTTGCCAACTCCGAGTTACATTTTTTGGGGGGTGGGGGGGGGAGAACCTCCCTCTTTCCCCCATGGCCAGGCCCCTGGGGGTTGGGGGGGGGTCCCCCCATGGGCTACGCCCCTGATCCTAAATATCACTAGTTTGAGTCTCAGAAATAATCTGAGAGAAAAAAAAAACATTTGTAATTAAAGCTTTAAGTGACCTAAAAACGATGCAGTAGCAAAACTGTGTTCATCTCCCAGTTGCAAGAAAAAACTCGACGCCCCCTCGCGGCATGTGAGCTGCCGTCGCGGTCACAATGTGGGTGTTGCATCGGAAGCACCCGCCTCCTCTTTTATCTGTGAGCGCCCACTTTAGTAAGCTAACCACAGAGCTCTTGTGAAACTGACTGGGTTGTTGTAGGTCGGTGTTCTGACACACTTAAGATTGCTGTGCTCATATGGTTTAAGTTCTTGCTCATTGAGAAAAAAACGAATTTTTTTTTTGCACTTAATGTAGAAAATGCTTCCTACAACACAATGATAAAAAATAAAATAAATATACCCTCAAGCAGCTGCTTGCCACAGAGGTCTAACAGGAGCCTGTCAGCTTATATGCCATAGTAGAAGGTCTCTGAGGATGGCAGGACCACTTTTCATAAAATAAAATTGCATAATATATTTATCATAATTTTAAGTATTAAGAGATTTCAGTAATTTAAAAATTAGTTAAATATTGAAGCGACAGGCTCACGTGCAATAATTGAAGCGTGAGTATTGCATTGAGAGATCCGTAAGATACGTAAGAACTGTGGAAATACGTCATGATGAGGGTACAGTCGCTCAAAAAAGTATCCGAACATTATGGTTGATTACAGAATTAAGAAAAAATATCTGGCAAAGTTTTTTTAGAAATTAGTGATCTGGCAAGCTTCGTGTCACGTGACATGAAGGTTGCAAGATCACTAATTTCTAAAAAAATCGCTGCCAGATATTTTTTCTGAATTCTGTAATCAACCATAGTGTTCGGATACTTTTTTGAGCGACTGTAGGTGGTCATATTATTTTGATACTAGATCGTGTCGGCTCACTCACGGAAATATTGAGTGTGTGCAGTTACCGTTCACAGCAAACTGGAGCGTGTGCAGTAACTGCACACGCTCCAGTTTGCTGTGAACGGTAACTGGAGCGTGTACAGTTGCTGTACACGCTCCAGATATTTTTCCTGAATTCTGTAATCACGTGACACGAAGGTTGCTAGATCACTAATTTCTAAAAAAATTGCTGCCAGATATTTTTTCTGAATTCTGTAATCAACCACAGTGTTCGGATACTTTGTTGAGCGACTGTACAACACAGTTAATTTTGAGTTGGGTTGGTTGTTTTACCTCTGAGCTGCACTTTTTTGCACACTATGGGCTAAATGGCCAGGTCACAAAGACCCCGATGGCTCAGAGAAGGTTGGGGGAGGGGACCCACTGGAAACAGCTGTTGAGAGACAGATGGTAGCCTCCCGTCAAGGCCATCCAGCGTGTTCTTTAACGTGCACAGGATATGGCTCTCCCGCACATGGAGCCACGGCTTAACGTCCCATCCGACGGACGGACGGCCTTTCCAAGCCCATCGGTGTCCCCTACTGACCGTGGGCAGAGCGGGGAAATTTTGCGGAGATAAATCTCAACGCTGACGCAGCTGGGACTCGAACCTGGGAACTACAGATTACGAGCCTGGCGCGCTACCGACTGAGCCACCCCAGTTAATTTTGAATAGAAGACGAGGGGAATAAAATGAGTAGTAATTGAGTGGCTTGTGTAGTGTGCAGGTTTCGGCCAATATTGCCGTTTGTTTATTAATTTTTAGACTTTTTTTTATGTAAAATGAGTATGTTTAGCTGTTTTAGAGAATAACTTTCTCAATAAGCACATTGCATAGGTAGTATGAAAGTTTTTTTTGTAAGAGTTGGTTCTATGGTTTGTTATAATAACTTTGTAATTCAGCTTTCGAGTTGTATTCTTTTAGTATTGATAATAGTAAATTAGCCATTAATTTTAGAGGGAAAAATTAATATCGACGTTAAACTAAGAGTGACCTTTCTTAATCGTTGAACAAAAAAGTCGAGAAATTTCTTCGATTAGCCATTAGTTAGTCTATTTTTATATCAAGTGATGAATATTTCAGGTTTTACTTATTTCTTGTAAATTAATTGCGTTATTTATTAAATAAGTTCATTCATTATCTGTTTGGATATTTCGAAATCACGCACGGTGTTGCCAAACAAATATAGCTAAAAATTGTAACAATATTCACAGCTGTGCTGTATTATCTAAAGTAAAATTTCGAAAACAACTTTTTTTACGCAAAAAATTTACTAGAAATAAGTTGATGATCTTACTCAACTCGTTCTAAATCTCTATTCTCAACAATATTTGGTTAATATTTAAAAAGTTAGTGAAACTTAAACCTTTAATAGCATTGTTATTAATAGTAAGAATTCAGCTTAATAGTTCATGCAAACATAAATAATACCTATAAAATCGATCACCGATACAATTTCAGATTTTGAAGTTTGTGCAATGATTCTTAGAGTTTTCATCAATTTAAAAAAAAAAATATAAGACTAGAATAATAGAAACTGAGGGGGGAAATGTTATTTTGCATCATGGCCGGATCTAGTGGGGAGGGGAAGCAAGGGGGGGGGGGGCACGACCCTTCCCCCTTTCAGAATGCTAATAATGGCAAAAGAGGCAAAAAGTTATCAAACTGTCTTACATTTCATAAATTTTTCATGAATTTTTAAACACCTGTAAAACATAAGGGGGGGGGGGAATGTTACATTGCATTGGAAATGCAGACTCTTGTCCCCCCAATCACATTTCCTCCCGGATAGATTGCGTTTCTTCTCCCCCCCCTCGATTTTTTTCTAGATCCGGGCCTGACTGCAATGGAAATCCAGCCTCTTTCTCCTCCCCCCCGCTTCCCACACACCTCTTTATTTGTATCTAAATTCAGGACTGGCTTGAATGTTAACCAATCTAAGTGGAGAAAATATCTGACAAATCAACACGAAAAGATAATATTCAAAGAAGATTCTACATCCAAACAGTAACAAATGTAATTCCTTTTCCCCAGCCCACAGTTTTTAAATTCAAAATAAATAGCGATGCATTAAAAACATTTCCTTGGAATCCCTGAACAAAAATTCGTTAATATCGAAGACTTTTTAATGTACAGTCGCTCAAAAAAGTATCCGAACACTATGGTTGATTACAAAATTCAGAAAAAATATCTGGCAACGATTTTTTTTTTTTGAAATTAGTGATCTGGCAACCTTCGTGTCACGTGATTACAGAATTCAGGAAAAATATCTGGAGCGTGTACAGCAACTGTACACGCTCCAGTTACCGTTCACAGCAAACTGGAGCGTGTGCAATTACTGCACACGCTCAATATTTCCGTGAGTGAGCCCACACGATCTAGTATCAAAATAATATGACCACCTACAGTCGCTCAAAAAAGTATCCGAACACCATTGTTGATTACAGAATTCAGAAAAAAATTCTGGCAACGATATTTTTTAGAAATTAGCGATCTGGCAACCTTCGTGTTACGTGACACGAAGGTTGCCAGATCACTAATTTATAAAAAAATCGTTGCCAGATACTTTTTCTGAATTCTGTAATCAACCATAGTGTTCGGATACTTTTTTGAGCGACTGTACTTTTATTCAGCTAGTTTTTCTCGATTTCTGTTACGTTGCATCTAGGTAAAAGCGTCCTAATGGTTAGCGTACTTGGCTTACTGAGCAAAGGGACCCGGGTTTAAGCCTTGGATAAGATAGGGATGCTTTTGTTGTTTTTCTTCTGAGGTCTCACCACCGATTTTCTCTATGACTTAATAAATTGACAGGCTTCTGTCAGATCTCTGTGACAAGCAGATGCTTGAGGAGTAACTTATTTTAAAAGGGACTGTTAAGGATATCTCGATTCTGGGATATTTTGTTGGCCTTGCACTCCCCACTTTCGTATTCATATTTGCAATAAGGCACAAATATTAAAAACATAGTTTGCTACAGTACATGGGTACTGGCAAATGGGGTGGGTGAAGAAACATTGGATTGGATTGTTTTACCTCTGAGCGGCACTTTTTTGCACACCATGGGCTAAATGGCCAGGCCACAAGGACCCCGAAGGCTCAGAGAAGGTTGGGGAAGGGGACCCACTGGAACAGCTGTTGGGAGACAGATGGTAGTCTCCCGTCAAGGCCATCCAGCGTGTTCTTTAACGTGCACAGGATATGGCTCTCCCGCACACGGGGCCACGGTAACGTCCCATCCGACGGACGGCTGCCTTTCCAAGCCCAATGGTGTCCCCTACTGACCGTGGGCAGGGTGGGGAAATTTTGCGGAGATAAATCTCAACGCTGACCCAGCTGGGACTCGAACCTGGGAACTACAGATTACGAGCCTGGCGCGCTACCGACTGAGCCACCCCCGCCCCAGGGTGAAGAAAGAAGAGGGGCAGTTGCCCCCCTGGAGAAATTAATAAAAAATTATACTAAACAATATCAGGTATAAATATAAATAATAAATACCCCCTCAAGCAGCTGCTTGCAACAGAGGTCTGACAGGAGCCTTTCAGTTTATATGCCAAAGTAGAAGATCTGAGAGGATGGCAGGACCTCAGCAGAAAAACAACACATACATCCATGCCTTACCCGGGGCTCGAACCCAGGTCCCGTAGATCAGTAGCCAAGCGTGCTAACCACTCGGCCACGGGACGGCTATCAGGTATAACAAAAAAATAATTTTTTAAGAAATGTAAATTTTTTTTACGTTTTCTTTTGTTGTTTGAAGTATTTCATTTATTTTTATTTATTATTATGAGAAACATTTTTAATGTCTATTTTCAATAATAAGTTTTTTTTTTTTCGATTTGTTTTCGGACATCCTTAGTTGTACTGTGTTGTGATGTATGCTTGATTCCTTATTTGCAATTTCACTCATTATTAGGGGCGGGGGTGGCTCAGTCGGTAGCGCGCCAGGCTCGTAATCTGTACTTCCCAGGTTCGAGTCCCAGCTGGGTCAGCGTTGAGATTTATCTCCGAAAAATTCCCCGCCTTGCCCACGGTCAGTAGGGGACACCGATGGGCTTGGAAAGGCCGCCGTCCGTCGGATGGGACGTTAAGCCGTGGCCCCGTGTGCGGGAGAGCCATACCCTGTGCACGTTAAAGAACACGCTGGATGGCCTTGACGGGAGGCTACCATCTGTCTCCCAACAGCTGTTCCAGTGGGTCCCCTCCCCCAACCTTCTCTGAGCCTTCGGGGTCCATGTGACCTGGCCATTTAGCCCATGGTGTGCAAAAAAAGTTCCGCTCACAGGTAAAACAACCCAACCCACTCATTATTAATCAACGGCTTGACATAAATGTTTTTATCTCAAAATATATTGTTTTTTATGTGTTCCTCACCCCTGGACCAATTTCGGCCGGCACCCATCCATGCTTCAGTAGATTAATTTGTTAAACCGTATTTAAAATAATTGAATTCTGCATCTAAAACGTAACAAATAGAATTTAAATTTTAAAGAATATTTTAAATCCGAACCAGCGTGGCATTCAGTCCAGCTACATCCCTTCACCCGTCACTTCGTAATGCGTCACTTCCAGCTAATATCATTTATGGGAAAGCATAAAACTGCTCATTTTTATCTCGCTTTCAAAAGAAAAAAAAAAAACCGAGATAATAGTTTCCCTTTGTCGTCTGTAGACGGCGAATTTTTTTGTTTATTGAGCGATATTAAAAATTCTTTTTTTGTGCTGAATAGGTAGGTTTGATGAAAAATTACCATTCGCACATCCGAATCTTCGAAAAGCTATAATTTCGCCCTCTGACGGTGGGGGAAAAAATATGAAAATTCCAAATGAATATTGATAACGGGTTGGGTTGTTGTTTTACCTCTGAGCGGCACTTTTTTGCACACCATGGGCTAAATGGCCAGTTCACATGGACCCCGAAGGCTCAGAGAAGGTTGGGGGAGGGGACCCACTGGAACAGCTGTTGGGAGACAGATGGTAGCCTCCCGTCAAGGCCATCCAGCGTGTTCTTTAACGTGCACAGGGTATGGCTCTCCCGCACACAGGCCACGGCTTAACGTCCCATCCGACGGACGGCGGCCTTTCCAAGCCCATCGGTGTCCCCTACTGACCTTGGGCAGGGCGTGGAATTTTGCGGAGATAAATTTCAACGCTGACCCAGCTGGAACTCGAACCTGGGAACTACAGATTACGAGCCTGGCGCGCTACCGACTGAGCCACCCCCGCCCCAAAACATAATTTAGACTATTGCTTCTTTAGCACCCTCTATCAGTGGAATGGTAGCTAGGTAGTCATCGCAACAATGAGTTAACCTCTTAGACTCGGGGGGTGGTAGTGGGGAAATGCAACTTTTTTTCTTTAAGAGATAATTGTTTGCTTTTAGAGATATATTTAAAATTCTTTTTAGGTTGAATTGGTATTAATGGAATATTACGATTTGAACTTTCCAAATCTCCCAAAAGCTATATATGCGCCCTCTAATGGTGAAAAAATTGTAAAAATTTTAACGAATATTGCAAATGATGTATTTATGCTAGAAATTTTGGTGGTGGGATGGTGAAGGTTCGTTTGGCAGCAATGAGTTGACCATGTCGTCCACGATGGGTGGTAAATGAAATTGCAATTTTTCAGTTGGATTGGTACTAATGAAACGTTATAATTAGCAATTTTTCAAATACTCAGGCAGTTTTAATTTATATCGTTATAATAAATAAATATCCCCTCATGCAGCTGCTTGCCACAGAGGTCTGATAGGAGCTGCCAGTTCCAGTATTCTGTATTAGAAGTTCTCTGAGGATGGCGGGACCTCGGCAGAAGACAGCACAAACATCCATGCTTTATCTGGGGCTTGAACCCAGGTTCTTTGATAAGTAGCCAAACATCCATGCTTTATCTGGGGCTTGAACCCAGGTCCTTTGATAAGTAGCCAAACATCCATGCTTTATCTGGGGCTTGAACCCAGGTCCTTTGATAAGTAGCCAAACATCCATGCTTTATCTGGGGCTTGAACCCAGGTCCTTTGATAAGTAGCCAAACATCCATGCTTTATCTGGGGCTTGAACCCAGGTCCTTTGATAAGTAGCCAAACATCCATGCTTTATCTGGGGCTTGAACCCAGGTCCTTTGATAAGTAGCCAAACATCCATGCTTTATCTGGGGCTTGAACCCAGGTCCTTTGATAAGTAGCCAAACATCCATGCTTTATCTGGGGCTTGAACCCAGGTCCTTTGATAAGTAGCCAAACATCCATGCTTTATCTGGGGCTTGAACTCAGGTCCTTTGATAAGTAGCCAAACATCCATGCTTTATCTGGGGCTTGAACCCAGATCCTTTGATAAGTAGCCAAACATCCATGCTTTATCTGGGGCTTGAAACAAGGTCCTTTGATAAGTAGCCAAACATCCATGCTTTATCTGGGGCTTGAACCCAGGTCCTTTGATAAGTAGCCAAACATCCATGCTTTATCTGGGGCTTGAACCCAGGTCCTTTGATAAGTAGCCAAACATCCATGCTTTATCTGGGGCTTGAACCCAGGTCCTTTGATAAGTAGCCAAACATCCATGCTTTATCTGGGGCTTGAACCCAGGTCCTTTGATAAGTAGCCAAACATCCATGCTTATCTGGGGCTTGAACCCAGGTCCTTTGATAAGTAGTCAAACATCCATGCTTTATCTGGGGCTTGAACCCAGGTCCTTTGATAAGTAGCCAAACATCCATGCTTTATCTGGGGCTTGAACTCAGGTCCTTTGATAAGTAGCCAAACATCCATGCTTTATCTGGGGCTTGAACCCAGATCCTTTGATAAGTAGCCAAACATCCATGCTTTATCTGGGGCTTGAAACAAGGTCCTTTGATAAGTAGCCAAACATCCATGCTTTATCTGGGGCTTGAACCCAGGTCCTTTGATAAGTAGCCAAACATCCATGCTTTATCTGGGGCTTGAACCCAGGTCCTTTGATAAGTAGCCAAACATCCATGCTTTATCTGGGGCTTGAACCCAGGTCCTTTGATAAGTAGCCAAACATCCATGCTTTATCTGGGGCTTGAACCCAGGTCCTTTGATAAGTAGCCAAACATCCATGCTTTATCTGGGGCTTGAACCCAGGTCCTTTGATAAGTAGCCAAACATCCATGCTTTATCTGGGGCTTGAACCCAGGTCCTTTGATAAGTAGCCAAACATCCATGCTTTATCTGGGGCTTGAACCCAGGTCCTTTGATAAGTAGCCAAACATCCATGCTTATCTGGGGCTTGAACCCAGGTCCTTTGATAAGTAGTCAAACATCCATGCTTTATCTGGGGCTTGAACCCAGGTCCTTTGATAAGTAGCCAAACATCCATGCTTTATCTGGGGCTTGAACTCAGGTCCTTTGATAAGTAGCCAAACATCCATGCTTTATCTGGGGCTTGAACCCAGATCCTTTGATAAGTAGCCAAACATCCATGCTTTATCTGGGGCTTGAAACAAGGTCCTTTGATAAGTAGCCAAACATCCATGCTTTATCTGGGGCTTGAACCCAGGTCCTTTGATAAGTAGCCAAACATCCATGCTTTATCTGGGGCTTGAACCCAGGTCCTTTGATAAGTAGCCAAACATCCATGCTTTATCTGGGGCTTGAACCCAGGTCCTTTGATAAGTAGCCAAACATCCATGCTTTATCTGGGGCTTGAACCCAGATCCTTTGATAAGTAGCCAAACATCCATGCTTTATCTGGGGCTTGAAACAAGGTCCTTTGATAAGTAGCCAAACATCCATGCTTTATCTGGGGCTTGAACCCAGGTCCTTTGATAAGTAGCCAAACATCCATGCTTTATCTGGGGCTTGAACCCAGGTCCTTTGATAAGTAGCCAAACATCCATGCTTTATCTGGGGCTTGAACCCAGGTCCTTTGATAAGTAGCCAAACATCCATGCTTTATCTGGGGCTTGAACCCAGGTCCTTTGATAAGTAGCCAAACATCCATGCTTTATCTGGGGCTTGAACCCAGGTCCTTTGATAAGTAGCCAAACATCCATGCTTTATCTGGGGCTTGAACCCAGGTCCTTTGATAAGTAGCCAAACATCCATGCTTTATCTGGGGCTTGAACCCAGGTCCTTTGATAAGTAGCCAAACATCCATGCTTATCTGGGGCTTGAACCCAGGTCCTTTGATAAGTAGTCAAACATCCATGCTTTATCTGGGGCTTGAACCCAGGTCCTTTGATAAGTAGCCAAACATCCATGCTTTATCTGGGGCTTGAACTCAGGTCCTTTGATAAGTAGCCAAACATCCATGCTTTATCTGGGGCTTGAACCCAGATCCTTTGATAAGTAGCCAAACATCCATGCTTTATCTGGGGCTTGAAACAAGGTCCTTTGATAAGTAGCCAAACATCCATGCTTTATCTGGGGCTTGAACCCAGGTCCTTTGATAAGTAGCCAAACATCCATGCTTTATCTGGGGCTTGAACCCAGGTCCTTTGATAAGTAGCCAAACATCCATGCTTTATCTGGGGCTTGAACCCAGGTCCTTTGATAAGTAGCCAAACATCCATGCTTTATCTGGGGCTTGAACCCAGGTCCTTTGATAAGTAGCCAAACATCCATGCTTTATCTGGGGCTTGAAACAAGGTCCTTTGATAAGTAGCCAAACATCCATGCTTTATCTGGGGCTTGAACCCAGGTCCTTTGATAAGTAGCCAAACATCCATGCTTATCTGGGGCTTGAACCCAGGTCCTTTGATAAGTAGTCAAACATCCATGCTTTATCTGGGGCTTGAAACAAGGTCCTTTGATAAGTAGCCAAACATCCATGCTTTATCTGGGGCTTGAACTCAGGTCCTTTGATAAGTAGCCAAACATCCATGCTTTATCTGGGGCTTGAACCCAGGTCTTTTGATAAGTAGCCAAACATCCATGCTTTATCTGGGGCTTGAACCCAGGTCCTTTGATAAGTAGCCAAACATCCATGCTTTATCTGGGGCTTGAACCCAGGTCCTTTGATAAGTAGCCAAACATCCATGCTTATCTGGGGCTTGAACCCAGGTCCTTTGATAAGTAGTCAAACATCCATGCTTTATCTGGGGCTTGAAACAAGGTCCTTTGATAAGTAGCCAAACATCCATGCTTTATCTGGGGCTTGAACCCAGGTCCTTTGATAAGTAGCCAAACATCCATGCTTTATCTGGGGCTTGAACTCAGGTCCTTTGATAAGTAGCCAAACATCCATGCTTTATCTGGGGCTTGAACCCAGGTCTTTTGATAAGTAGCCAAACATCCATGCTTTATCTGGGGCTTGAAACAAGGTCCTTTGATAAGTAGCCAAACATCCATGCTTTATCTGGGGCTTGAACCCAGGTCCTTTGATAAGTAGCCAAACATCCATGCTTTATCTGGGGCTTGAACCCAGGTCCTTTGATAAGTAGCCAAACATCCATGCTTTATCTGGGGCTTGAACCCAGGTCCTTTGATAAGTAGCCAAACATCCATGCTTTATCTGGGGCTTGAACCCAGGTCCTTTGATAAGTAGCCAAACATCCATGCTTTATCTGGGGCTTGAAACAAGGTCCTTTGATAAGTAGCCAAACATCCATGCTTTATCTGGGGCTTGAACCCAGGTCCTTTGATAAGTAGCCAAACATCCATGCTTATCTGGGGCTTGAACCCAGGTCCTTTGATAAGTAGTCAAACATCCATGCTTTATCTGGGGCTTGAAACAAGGTCCTTTGATAAGTAGCCAAACATCCATGCTTTATCTGGGGCTTGAACCCAGGTCCTTTGATAAGTAGCCAAACATCCATGCTTTATCTGGGGCTTGAACTCAGGTCCTTTGATAAGTAGCCAAACATCCATGCTTTATCTGGGGCTTGAACCCAGGTCTTTTGATAAGTAGCCAAACATCCATGCTTTATCTGGGGCTTGAACCCAGGTCCTTTGATAAGTAGCCAAACATCCATGCTTTATCTGGGGCTTGAACCCAGGTCCTTTGATGCCAAGCACGTTGACCATTCGGCCACCAGGACGGCTTTATATCGTTAGAGATCACTAAATATAGAAAGCGAAATTTTTAATAATTGCTGCAAGTGATCTGTTTATGGTATAAATTAGAAATTTCGGTGGTAGTGTGTGATTTTGGCTTTGGTTCGGTGTTAGATTACTTCATTTGCCACTTTTCTCAGAGGGATGTGAGGAAAGTAATTTTTTAAATTTAAGAAATAAAAGACAAACTCTTTTCTACTTTGTATAATTATGAATAAAACACTACTAGTATTTTCACTTTCTCCCTCATCATCTATTACCTCAAATTAAAGCTTTTGGGAAGTGAAAAGTAGGTAAACGAAACACTTCATTCGAAACACTTCACGAGATTGTCATATGTGCCAGAGGCGATGTATTTTCTTCTAGTTTTATTGAAGTGAAGACCCTAACACTATCATGTGCAGCTGATGCTACTAGTGTGTTCATACAATATTAATATCTGTAGTGGTGGTAAGAATTAAAATATATAAATAAAATAAATGACTTCTCAGACAGCCTGCTTTCCACTGAGGTCAGAAAATAGTCTGCGAGTGTTAATACTCCACAGGGATTTGTGAGGAATGCCACATCTGTGTAGAAAAACAACACACACCGATAGAAAACACCCACGTCTTATTTGGGATTCGAACCTAAGTCCCATTGCTCCACAGCCAAGTGAATAAAATTCTTTAAACATTCCTTGCACTGATTATATTTTCCATCACGAATTTTTAGGCAAATCTTTAAAAAAAAATCATTGTTTTATGGAGGGCAAAGAATTTATGTGTTGCACAGATCGCAATCAAACGTCAGTACGATCCTAGAAATGAAGTCGTGTTCCAACCCCGACTTTGAAAATTCTTGTCTTAAAGATGAATTATTCTTGTCTAACCTCACATGTATAAACAACACATCCACGGATATCATATGTCACGAGTAAATAAATAAAATAAATAAATACCCCCTCAAGCGGCTGCTTGCCACAGAGGTCTGACAGGTTGGGTTGTTTTACCTCTGAGCGGCACTTTTTTGCACACCATGGGCTAAATGGCCAGGTCACATGGACCCCGAAGGCTCAGAGAAGGTTGGGGTAGGGGACCCACTGGAATAGCTGTTGGGAGACAGATGGTAGCCTCCCGTCAAGGCCATCCTGCGTGTTCCTTAATGTGCACAGGGAACCACGGCTTAACGTCCCATCCGACGGACGGCGGCCTTTCCAAGGCCATCGGTGTCCCCTACTGACCGTGGGCAGGGCGGGGAATTTTGCGGAGATAAATCTCGACGCTGACCCAGCTGGGACTCGAACCTGGGAACTACAGATTACGAGCCTGGCGCGCTACCGACTGAGCTACCGACTGAGCCACCCCCGCCCCAATCTGACAGGAGCCTGTCAGTTTATATGCCATAGTAGAAGGTCTGAGAGGATGGCAGGACCTCAGCAGAAAAACTAGACAAACAGGCAAACTCCTTAGCATTTAGAGACGCACTCGCCAACCATTTGTACGCATTGTGTGGAAAAAAAAGTGTAACAAGATCACTTGCAAACCTCGTAAAAGATATTTTAACATGCTTTGCTGCAGAAAAAGGAACTTCTTCCCTCTGTTGTACTTCCGAGGCAAGTAGCGCAATAACCACAAGGTCATTTGGCATAAATAAAGCAGGTGATGACAGGTTATGTGCATCGATGAAGCTATGTTGATGCAGAAGGCGGATTGTTCAGCTGTTGTTGTTTATTTTAAATGACATTCTTCAACAATCTTCAAAAGGATTAACTGCTCTAATTTTTAAATATTTGAGTAGTGATGTTGAATGCTACGATATGACTTCAATTTTGATTTCAGTTAATTGCATTTTCCAAATTGTTCCATTTATGTGTCGCAACTATATTGTCTTGCAGGAAAGTCCTGAGATTCTGGGGGCGGGGGAGGGGGTGGCTCAGTCGGTAGCGCGCCAGGCTCGTAATCTGTAGTTCCCAGGTTCGAGTCCCAGCTGGGTCAGCGTTGAGATTTATCTCCGCAAAATTCCCCGCCCTGCCCACGGTCAGTAAGGGACACCGATGGGCTTGGAAAGGCCGCCGTCCGTCGGGCGGACATTAAGTCGTGGTCTGTATTGTGGGAGTTATTTTCTATGCGTGTTAAAGAACACGAGAGGCACCATCCGTCTCCCAACAGCTGTCCCAGTGGGTTCCCTCCCCCAACCTTCTCTGAACCCTTGTGGCCTGGCCGTTTAGCCCATTGTGTGTAAAAAAGTGCCGCTCAGAGGTAAAACAACCCAACCTATTGGCCATTGTTATATCTAAACAAGGGATCAAATGTTTAATGATCTCTGTACTACACTGCACGAGCCATTTCTACCTGTTCCTTGAAAAGAAAGAAAAAAACAAATTCTGATTAACGGAGATACTAAACTTACGAGTAATTCCACACGCTCTTAAGCAAACTCACGAAAAATTGTGTAACAAAAATCCGTTCGAGCGAAAATTTGCAACACAGATTAAATCTTTCTTGGTAATAGCAACGAGAATATATTTTCTCTTACTCATTTTGTATCAACGGAAATCTTCACGAGTTGACGTTGGCAGTGTATGTGAATGTTGACTCCATCTTGAAGCCAATACTTGAAAGTGTAAGCACACCTGTGTTTACACTACGCATGTGCTCATGATATCTAAGCATTTAACGTAGTTTACGAGTCCAGCTGTTTGCCGGTTACCTGTCGCACGAAGACGAGTGGTCTGACGCCGTGAAGGTCATCCCTCTGACGTCACAGACACGCGCCTGCGCCCTTTGACTTTATAAGGAAAGTTACCTCTACACCCATGGCGTCAGGTCAAGTCGATGGTGCTAGTGTGGGCGCCCCTCAGGCAACTGCCCTGCTTACCCCGTCTGCGTCACTCCTAGCCACGCTTCGACGACGAGAAGCGGTTGAAACCGCCGAGAGACCTTCTTCATCACACTAACGCTTCTTTCGCTGTCATCTACAGAGTTTGTTCGGCAGCGGAACTAACAAGCAGCCTGTTTAACGGACTTAGGCCTAACAATCCAGCAGACGACAGCTAAACTCTCGTTCGTCGCCCAGCAACACGCTGCCACCTGTTGGCAATGAAACTCGACCAGGTAAATAAAATTTATTTCTTTATTAGACGAGATAAGCGGCCGAAGTTGTGTACTGTGACAAATAAATGGTTAGATAAAAATGAGAACTTTGGCAGCAAACACTTAGAAGTGGCATACAGCGATTGGTAAATGTTATCTTCATCCTAAAAATTTTCGCACGAGATATTTTTGAAAAGCAGATATTAATTACAAATCATAAAATAATAGGGATAAATAAAAATGATTTTGTACTTGAATGCTTTTAAACTGTTTAGAAGCTTAGTCACAATTTTCTTTAAAAGGATATTTTCATAGGACACTAGGGGGCGTGGCAGGGTTTATTTTTTCTTCTTTAATTGCTTAATATAGACTTTTAGAAGCTAAGCCAATTAACTCCAATTATTTTTATATTTCCCGAATTGTAGAATACATTTGTATGAAAGTTTGTACTACCTAATTCAATTAAATAATGTTTCCAGTAGGAATTTTTTTACAACTGTTGTTTACAATAGTGTTTGTTCCTTAATCGGGTTCCGCGAGCATAACTAAAGTAATATGGGGAAAAATAATACAAAAATCTAAATCATTGCTCATCATAAAACGAATCAGTTCGCAACACTGATGACGGAACTAGATCCACGATTTAATGAACACTGTTGGAAATGTTGGCCAAAAATTTCATTAAATTTCAGTAATATCAACTGGAATTTAAAGTTGTCTTTTTAATAATTTCTGTGTATTTTTCGTAATAAACGTTTGCTAACATTTGAGTAAAACTGCATTTATTTCGGATTCCTGAATCATTTTTTCAGAAATGCAACATATAAACATTACAGCCGGTATTTATATACCCATGGGGTGTGGGAGAAAGGGAAAGGAGCGGGTTGCCCCTCCCGTAGAAAAATGGATTGAAAAATTAATTTAAGTTGAAGAATATGGTGTAGCGAAACTTAATGCTTTTCCTTTAATGAAACGTAAATCTTGTTTTTTTGCATTTTCTTTTGTTTTCAGAAGCATATCATTTATTTCTATTTATTATTATGGAAAGTTTTTTTTTCAATGATTAAAATGTTTTTGATAATAAGTTTCTATTTTTTTCGTTTGTTTTCTGGCATCCATAGTTGTTGTGTTGTTGTTTTACCTCTGAGCGGCACTTTTTGCACACCATGGGCTAAATGGCCAGGTCACATGGACCCCGAAGGCTCAGAGAAGGTTGGGGGAGGGGACCCACTGGAACAGCTGTTGGGAGACAGATGGTAGCCTCCCGTCAAGGCCATCCAGCGTGTTCTTTAACGTGCACAGGGTATGGCTCTCCCACACACGGGGCCACGGCTTAACGTCCCATCCGTGGGCAGGGCGGGGAATTTTGCGGAGGCATCCATAGTTGTATTATGATATGATGTATGAATAATTGCTGTATTAGCAACTGCAGTCACTAATGAACGAATCTATCTAAATATTTCTGTTTCAAAACATTCATTTTCTCTATCTCCTCCCTCCGAAAAATATTTTAAAAAACTTTTGAAAATGATTTTATGCTTAAAATTTTATTTTAAGAGACCACACCCACTTTAAAAAAAATTCTATTCTAGCGGACCCCCCTAATGAGAAAATTGCATCGAATAATTTTAAGCGTTAAAAGCCTCCCTGACTAGAAAACTTTATTCTTTCGACAATTGCACTTCAATCTAATATATAAAGAAAAAAGTTTGTGTTTGTTTGTGTGTTTGTCTATCCGCTTATGCACTCGACCCCCAAAAGAGCTAGAAGCACCAAACTTTGCATGAACGTTCCCTTCACCTAAATAAAAATGAATAAATAAATACCCCCTCAAGCAGCTGCTTGCCACAGAAGTCTGACAGGAGCCTGTCAGTTTATATGCCACAGTAGGAGATCTGAGAGGATGGCAGGACCTCAGCAGAAAAACGACACACACACATCCATTCCTAATCCGGGGCTCGAACCCAGGTCCCTTAGATCAGTAGCCAAGCGTGCTAACCACTCGGCCACGGGATATCCGAAGCCGCTGGGGTGAACCAAAATTCGGGTGGACTGATTTGAATTTTTACAAATGCAAAATCCCCATAGACTTTACATTAACGGTTGAAAATTATTCAAAATAACTGTTGCCACTAATAAATTTGGAAGAAGGAATAAATACCTCTTCAAGTAGCTGCTTTCCACAGAGGTCTGTCAGTTTATACGCCATAGTAAAAAGTCTGTGAGGATGGCGGAACCTCAGCAGAAAAACAACGCAGAGGGCTCGAACCCAGGTTCCTTAGATCAGTAGCCAAGCTTGCTAACTATTTGCATCAAACTAATTTCTTTTTAATTTCGTGTGATAAAGTCATTGTTCAGCTTGTTGAGCCAAAACCACGAGCGTCCATGGATATTGAAGTCATTCTAATTAAGCGCGAGCGCAACACGAGATTCTCTGTTGAAAAGAAAACTTCAAAAACTAAGAATTCGCATCGTAAATTAAAATCATTTGCATGCATGATACCATTTAAAAGCACTGATCTGGATGCATCATAAGACTAGTCAGATCTGTTTTTTTTAATGAAAAACAATATAAATGAATCAAACCTTAACAACTCAATTAAAATATTTTCTTGTACGTGAAAGTAACAAGAATTTAATGTTTGTTTGTTTTCAATTAAAAATTAAATTTTTGGAAAGTTACAAAAAATGCCATGGAACAGTTCAAATTCCGTATAATATCATAAGTCAATGCAAGTTCCTATAATTAAGTAATATTTAAATAAGTATTCCCATAGTAGGTGATCACAGTAAATAGGATTACAGTGAATTTTAATAATTTGTTTAAAAATGAACTACGTGCATTGTGCCTACATTAAAAGGTCTGATTTCGGTGTATGTATTTGTCAGAAACGTAATAAAATTCTGCATCCGAACGGGTAAAACACAAACATTTTTCAAATTGCTACTGAAACATTTTTAACTGTTAAGAGTTCAAAATTTTCGTTCTACTATTTTTTTCGCTCTCTTGAAATGCTGCCATGGCGTCTGCTCTGATCTGTTGCAGGAGGCTTTGAAACCTTGAAATATTAGGTCGACTGTGATGTCAAGATCTTGATCTGTGTTGGAGATAATATAAACTCTGAGTTTCAAGTTACATTTCGTTTAAGAGCGATCAGCTAAGGAACGCATGCGTACTTTGATCAACGGAAGCCATCTCAGCAAATTCCAAAAGGAAAGGAAGAAGAAAACTTTTTCTACTCCCGGGAGGAGACATTTTACTTTCTTTCGATCAACTGAAAAGGGGGACTTAAGTTTTTTAATAATTTTTTTCCAGAGGAAGACAATTCAGAAATGAAAAGTATTCCGGTTATTAAAGGCATACAATAAAGTGTTGGTAAGGGAAGGACAACTTCCTTCAAGGTAGAGGACAAGTTTTCGAACTTCTATTGTATCCTCGAATCATACTGCTTGTTGTAAAGGTAAAGTTTAAAAAAATACGGATATTTCCATAGCAAAAAAAAAAATCTGCAGTTAGCACAAAAAAAGTTGAAGTCAGAGGAATATAAAATAAAAAATAAATAAATAAATACCCCCTGCTTGCCACAGAGGTCTGACAGGAGCCTGTAAGTTTAATACGCCGACAGAAGGTCTGTGAGGATGGCGGGACCTCAGCAGAAAAACAGCACACACATCCATGCCTTACCCAGGGCTCGAACCCAGGTCCCGTAGATCGTAGATCAGTAGCCAAGCGTGCTAACCACTCGGCACATAGGAATATATATATACTGTTAATTAGAGAGTCATTCTACTGCTAAATGTTTAATGAATGAAATATATTGAAACAATTTAGAAGCCAGGACTAATGTACCTGCGATGGCCTCTGTTCACGATCAGCTACCAGAAAGCAGGACCAGATCTGAGAACTTTGAGAATTCCAATAAAATTCAAACCGAAACGAAGGCAAAAATATATTAAACATATATATTATTTATATTTTTAAAGAAATTTGCTAAAAGCCACTGAAATGGATTGAAAGGTTTTTATAGGATTTCGGCTAGATCCAGGGCCTGACTTTGACCTTCTGATGCCCTAAGCTATGGTAAGTTTTAGATAATCCAAAATTTCGAAAGTCGTAATATATAATTATTATCTCGATTGAAGGGAGCATTAAAAACACGAAATTGATGTGGTAAAAGTATTGGCATACAATGATAACTGTGTAAATCTGAGATAAACAATGTTTGCGCAACAGATTAATTTAAATAGGAAAAAAATCCGTGCCAGAAAACTTCAATCTCAATTTTTTTAGGCCACTCATATTTTGAGGCCCTAAGCAGTAGCCCCCCAGCCCCCAAACACACACTTTCACTCGGGTTATATCATCCAATCGCGAAATATATTCTACTTTTTTCAAATTTAGTTTTATTTTTCTAACTGATTCAGGAAAAAAAAAAATACTTTTAACTTTGACTGAACCGATACAAACTAGTTGGCTGACACCATTAATTTTGAGCAATACTATGATGAAACATTTCGCGTTCAGGATTGCTTCCAATGCTGCATTTCTGTTAGGTTCCCATCTTCCTTGATTAAAACACTCGAGAAATAATCTTGAAACTTGCTTATCGGAAAAGAGGCCACAAGTAGGCGCGTGAGTTCATCTTCCGTTTCGTTTGATGCAGTGAACAAGGCTCTGGTTGTCATCTCTTGCTAAAGTTTGCTCCTGCAGATGATGTTTTGACACCCACTTCTTCCTTCTGATAAAACCACGTGCTCCCACACTCTTTTTTTCTCGCTTCGTTTTCTTCTTGTTCTACCAAAAATGGTTAAACTGTTTTGTTCAAATGTAATTGGTTGAATATGGTTTTGAAAAGCTCTTTGTTTTAGCGAGTACATTGTCAATGGTTTGCAAATTGCTTGCCATGATGCGGCACTACATCCCTTGATAATAGGACCACTGGTATTAGCATTGCATTCAAATTGCGACACAGGACAGATTTGTTTGGTAAAATTCTAACGCAAAGAAATTGCTAAACTTATTGCAATTTGCGAGACGAGATACTAATTAATGGTAAGTTTTGTTTCATATCTAAAAAGTAAAGTTTAATTGAGATGTAATTTTGATATGATTAAAATGCTTCTTTTCTAGTTTCAATTTCCTTGGTTATTTTTTTAGTTTCGCTTCGATTTAGTAATATTCTTATAATTATCTCTGGTGAGTTTTAAATCCCTAGAACAGTGATTCCAAGCGAGAGTGTTCTTATAATTATCTCCGGTGAGTTTTTAAACCCTAAAACAGTGATTCCAAGCGAGAGGCAATTTAAAAAATTTGTGGAGATATTCTTGAGTTTTTTCTCTGCAAATAGATTTCGAATAGAATATCAAATATTTCTTAGATTAACATAGTTATGCGTGTTTTATTTCGACAGAAAAAGCTTTGAAATTCATGGATCAAAATGCTCACAAATTTGTATACACGCTAAATAAATTTTCAACTAGCTTTATACAGGAAAATTTATTTGAATTCCATAAAGAGGACGTTAGAAAATAATGCGTGGTAAAAGGGGGGGCTATCGGAATCGTGGAATCGGGGGGCTGTCTAGAATCTTCACTTAGCAACTATATGTGCTATTTTCGTTGGTGTAAGATGACTGAATTCTCTATGAATTCAGCGGAACAATTTGTTTTTTTCAAAGGGTGTAGGAAATTAGCGAAAAAAGTGACTGAAATTCTTGATTTTTTTAAAATTTTGGCATTTTTTTAACAATGTTGTAGGGTTGCCTGGAGCTTTCCTCCAAATTATTTAATCTTAGGGATTAAGGAACTCAAACCGATCGTGGAATCAACCGATCGTAGAGATTTTCAAATGGTTATCTTGTTCTCTCGCTGATTGATCTGGCATTGATCTTGTTGTAATTGTTTCCATATAAGATAATAAAAAATAAATACCCCCTCACGCAGCTGTTTGCCACTGAGGTCTGACAGGAGCCTCTCAGTTTATATGCCATAGTAGAAGGTCTGAGAGGATGGCAGGACCTCAGCAGAAAAACGACATACATATATCCATGCTTTTATCTGGGGCTTGAATCCAGGTCCGTTAGATCAGTAGCCAAGCAGGGTGACCATATTTTGCTAGCCAAAATTCGAGACACCTGATCTAACAAAAAATTTTTCCTGATAGATGAATTTATTTATAGGATTTGGGTTGGGTTGTTTTACCTCTGAGCGGCAATTTTTTGCACACCATGGGCTAAATGGCCAGGTCAAATGGACCCCAAAGGCTCAGAGAAGGTTGGGGGAGGGGACCCACTGGAACAGCTGTTGGGATGATGGTAGTCCTCCGTCAAGGCCATCCAGCGTGTTCTTTAACGTGCATAGGGTATGGCTCTCCTGCACACGAAGCCACGGCTTTGCGCCCCATTCGATGGACTTTCCAAGTCCATCGGCGTTCTACTACTGACCGAAGACAGGGTGGGGGTTTTCCGGAGATAAATCTCAACATTGGCGCAGGTGGGACTCGAACCAAGTAACCTGTGTGTGTCATTCTACATCTTTTATGATCTTCAGTCTTCTGATTCTCTGAACTAATACTTTATTATAATATTTATTGACTTCCTTCTTTTAGTTATTATTTGCCTAAATATTGCAATTTCATGACATTGAGATGGTTTATGGCGACAACGGTACATGATCCTTGAAAACGGGACGGTACCATTTTGTCTGGCGACATAGTCACCGAACACGCTAAAACCATTCAACGTTTCTTATACACAAGCTTAATTTTTGTTTGTCGTTATTTAGAAGTTAGGGTGATTCTACGGAACTATTATTCATGCAGTCTATGGAAAGATCGCTGACCTACTGGAAGAGATTCAGAAGGTATCGAACATCTGAAATAAGCGCAAACTTTTGTCCCAGACTTCACCGAGCTATCATTACCGTTAATGTTGTGTCGAGAGAATGAAATTGTAGTTGCAATTCATTACATGCTGTATTTTTATTTCTGATTATTGTGACAGACAGGTAAGGTGGAGTTGGACAAAATTTTGACAAATATGACAAATATGACAAATTTTGACATATGAATGCCTTTTTCGAGGTATATTTATCTATATTATTGCCTTATTCATGAAACAAATGTTAACCATAATCACTTAATCACAATATAATAATCACTTAAAGATTTATTGTGACAATCAAGTGGACTCCAATAATAAATCCTCATTAAGTTTGTCGGCTTACTCAAATGAGCAATCCACTCTACCACTTGCATAATAATGAATGACCTTATGGCTCACAGTGATTAAATTATATGAAACATGTAAGTGCACCACGCCCACTGTCATTTTTTCTCTTAGATAGTGAACTAGGTGACTTACAAGCCACTAATACTTCTGACTTACATTAATATACCTTAAAAAAAAGAAACAGCATTTTTCATGCAGAATAAATCTTACAAGTTTATGCTTCTACATAAGGTTTTTCCCAATTTAAAAATTGCTATATGCAGTTTTCATCAGTAAAAATAATGAGTATTACATATGTAATTGCGTAAGCAGGAGGCAAGGGGGTCGTGCCACCCGTATCGGGGGCGGGGGTGGCTCAGTCGGTAGCGCGCCAGGCTCTCAGGCTCGTAATCTGTAGTTCCCAGGTTCGAGTCCCAGCTGGGTCAGCGTTGAGATTTATCTCCGCAAAATTCCCCGCCCTGCCCACGGTCAGTAGGGGACACCGAAGGGCTTGTAAAAGCCGCCGTCCATCGGATGGGACGTTAAGCCGTGGCCCCGTGTGCGGGAGAGCCATACCCTGTGCACGTTAAAGAACACGCTGGATGGCCTTGACGGGAGGCTACCATCTGTCTCCCAACAGCTATTCCAGTGGGTCCCCTCCCCCAACCTTCTCTGAGCCTTCGGGGTCCATGCGACCTGGCCATTTAGCCCATCGTGTGCAAAAAAGTGCCGCTCAGAGGTAAAACAACCCAACCCAACCCAGCCATCCGTATCGACATTTTGAGAATGCTAGGAGATGGCTATAAAATAGATAGAGGCAAAAAATTATGAAACTTGGGCATATTTAGCGCATTTTTTAAGAATTTTTTTTAAGTCTTCAAAGTTTTTTCTTTTTTTTTTCTTTCCCAGTGGAAGCCCCTTTCTTACCAGCTCTGAGCCGTTAGGGTCTTTGTGACCTGGCCATTTATCCCATTGCAGCAAAAAGTTCCGATCAAAGATACCTAAAAGTATTTGCCATTCTTTGATGGATTTCCTCATTCACCGAATTTATGTAGCTTTTTATACTGAAACAGGAAGAGGAAAAAACTACACCACAGGAAATATTTTGAGTCGCTAGCAATGTATCAGAGACATTGCGAGTGTGTTATCGTAAAATAATTTCAATGTTTGTGGAGGAAACTATTTGGCGAGACTGCTATGTTCAAGGCTCCAATTATCGTTTCCTTCGGTGTAAACTGGCAACATTCCAAAGCGATATACTTTTAAGTACTAAAAAAGGTTTTCATCTGTTTCGGATAATATCTGCAACATCGCTGCTGTTGTGCAACAAGGTCTCTTCATCATCAGACTCTCTTCTACTTCTACCTTTTGACTCATTACTGAGTACTTAGAGCTCTCTAGGTCAACTAATTGGTCGATCGTCTGTTATCATGTTAAGGAATTATTTATGGTGCTGTTAAAACGTTGATAAATGTTCTTGATGTCGCATGTGCAATAACTGGCCAGCACCCTTGTGTCGTAATTGCATTTGGAAATCAGGGTCAGAGGCTTTTGTGTATCTAGGATCTGTGAAGGCTTTTGCGCTAAAGAGGTCTCCCTTTCAAGAGTGGGGCGGGGGTGGCTCAGTCGGTAGCGCGCCAGGCTCGTAATCTGTAGTTCCCAGGTTCGAGTCCCAGCTGGGTCAGCGTTGAGATTTATCTCCGCAAAATTCCCCGCCCTGCCCACGGTCAGTAGGGGACACCGATGGGCTTGGAAAGGCCGCCGTCCGTCGGATGGGACGTTAAGCCGTGGCCCCGTGTACGGGAAAGACATACCCTGTGCACGTTAAAGAACACGCTGGATGGCCTTGACGGGAGGCTACCATCTGTCTCCCAACAGCTATTCCAGTGGGTTCCCTCTCCCAACCTTCTCTGAGCCTTCGGGGTCCATGTGACCTGGCCATTTAGCCCATGGTGTGCAAAAAAGTGCCGCTCAGAGGTAAAACAACCCAACCCAACCCTTTCAAGAGGAGGGTTGGATTGTCGATTGTTTTACCTCTAAGCGGCACTTTCGTACAAGAGGCTAAATGGCCAGGTCATAAGGATCCCGAGTGCTCAAAGAAGGTGTAGTCAGCTGTTATGAGACAGATAGTAGCCTCCCGTCAAGGCCATCCAGCGTGTTCTTTAACGTGCATAGTGTATGGCTCTCCTGCACACGAAGCCACGGCTTTGCACCCCATTCAATGGACTTTCCAAGTCCATCGGCGTTCTACTACTGACCGAAGACAGGGTGGGGGTTTTCCGGAGATAAATCAAAACATTGGCGCAGGTGGGACTCGAACCTGGGAACTGCAGATTACGAGCCTGGGACGCTACTGACTGAGCTGCATCCGTCCCTGAAGAAGCGGGTTTAGCTAAGTCAGTAGCGTGCCGTAATTCGATGTTCCCAGGTTCGAGCTTTCACTGTTTAAGCTTCGAGATTTTCTCCACTTCCCTTCTTGGTGACAAAGAGAGAACACTGATGGCTTGGGTTAAGCCGTTACACCATATAGAAGCGAACCAGAGCCTTTGTACGTTAAAGAATATGCATAAGTAATATATAAATACCTTGAAGGTAGGTTTTCATCTCTTTTCAGCTGTCCAGTGGATCCTCTTCCTCATTCCTCATATACAAGACAGCCATACCCTGTGCACGTTAAAGAACACACAGAATGGCCTTGACAGGAGGTTACCATTTGCCTCCTAATTGCTGTCCAGTTGGTCCCGTTCCCCCAACCTTCCTCATTTTGCAATTTTGGGGCGGGGGTAGCTCAGTCGGTAGCGCGCCAGGCTCGTAATCTGTAGTTCCCAGGTTCGAGTCCCAGCTGGGTCAGCGTTGAGATTTATCTCCGCAAAATTCCCCGCCCTGCCCACGGTCAGTAGGGGACACCGATGGGCTTGGAAAGGACGCCATCCGTCGGATGGGACGTTAAGCCGTGGCGCCGTGTGCGGGAGAGCCATACCCTGTGCACATTAAAGAACACGCTGGATGGCCTTGACGGGAGGCTTACCATCTCTCCCAACAGCTGTTCCAATAGGTTCCCTCCCCCAACAGCTGTTCCCTCCCCCAACAGCTGTTCCCTCCCCCAACCTTCTCTGAGCCTTCGGGGTCCATGTGACCTGGCCATTTAGCCCATTGTGTGCAAAAAAGTGCCGCTCAGAGGTAAAACAACCCAACAACCCAACCCCCAACCTTCTCTGAACCCTTGGAGTTCTTGGGACCTGGCGATTTAGCTCACTATGTACAAAAAGCGTGTCCTTAGAGTAAAGCAACCCTAAATCCTCATCCCTCTTTGAGTTCTTGTGTTCTGACCCTTTAGCCCATTGTGTGGACAAAAGGAAAGCTCGAAGGCAAAACCATCAACACCCTTTTCCAATGCACAGCTTGAATTCAGCGATTTGTTTTTGCACACAATGTGTCCAAGGTCTTACAACTTCTAATTTCAATGAACCTTTTTTTCCCCTAACCTTTTCTGAGCAGTGTGGGGGTCCTTGGTGACCCGGCCATTTAGTCCATTGTGTGCAAAAAAAGTGCCGCTCAGGAATAAATCACCCCTCCCCCCCTCCTACTTTTATCAGACTCCAATGAGTCATTTGCTATATCCGAATATTTAAATGACTTTTCACGAAAAATGATAGAAAAATTGCAATTTGTTTTGATGATAACTGGGAAGGGGAAAAAGCAGACAAAATATTTAACCAAATATTCTGTCATGTTCTAAACTGTCTCGCAAGTTGTTAATAATGTTTACACACGTCTCCAAATATAGGCATTTCCTCTGAATGACAGTATGTGCCCGTTCCAGATACTTTAAAATGCTGCTTATAATTTTTAACATAACAAATGTGCCAGCTTTTTTCCAGCTGTTTCGGAAATGCATTTATCTATAATATTATTTGTGTTTTTTAAATTGCAAAAGGACACGAGAGCGAAAAAGATACCTTTGCCCCCTTGGAGTCGGTGCCTATGCATGAAAGTGTTCCAAACAGATGTTGGAGATCGAATACACATCGATGTTTAAATCCTAGTCCGTCTCATTTCCGCCTTGAGTGCGAAACAGAGTTAGCAGCATGCATGACCTCCCATTGGGTTCGATAACTCCGTAGTCGTGGCAAGGTCGCACGAAGAGATGTAATTAATCGTGGGATTCGTTTGGAAACAATATCATTCTCACGTTTGGACGGAAGGATAGCCGCGAGGCGAAGGAGCAATTTCAATATTGCTCTACGACAGATTTATCCTCTTCATCAAGAAGATCACGCGACATTTATGACCACCAGGGTGGCAATACCGTCGGAGAACATTGCTATGTAGTGAGTTGATTGTCACGCAATTTCGTTCGGCACGTGAAGGTCAACAGGTTTTTTTTCTTCTTCTCTTCCATCTCCTTCATTACAGTGTTTTTTCCGTTATTTAATTAATTTTATTTTGCAGAATGCACGAAATCTGATCTATACTTCTTTCTTAATCAAATTATGTCGATTTTGCATGAAACTATGCCTCCTAACAGATTCTTACCATTGCTACCAAACTAGCGATTTCCTAGATTTTAAAAGCTCTACCTTTTTTTCTTCCCAGCTACTAGTAATGGAACGTGATTAATATTCATGAGTTGCCATGGGAATATGCGGGGGGAGGGAAGAGGGGCCCTGAAACAATTTATCGAAACGTTAATGATTTTTTTTCGTTAAAAAATATAATCCTTATTTTTTTTTACGTTTCATTTTCGGAAACATGTAATTTATTTTTAATCGTTAATGCGAATATCATTTTTAGATGCATTTTTAATAATAAGTTACTGTTTTTTTTTTCCTTTTCGTTTTGTTTCCTGGCATCCTTAGTTGTATTATGGTATGATCCATATATGCATGATTTCGGTATTCGCAACTTCGCTCATTAATGATGGACTCGACAAAAATATTTTAATCTTGAAATACTGATTTGTTTTTTTGTCTCCTCTGCCCCTTCCCATTAAAAAACTTTCTTCTAACCCCAAGTGGGTGGGAGGCAAATATCAGAAATGAAACGACGGCAGATTTTGCAGTTTATTTTTTGTTTAAAAATAGAAACAGAAGCGAAAAAAAGTAAGCATAAGTATATTCTGTACTATATAATTAGCACTAGCTAGAAAAAATAATTTCTGAAAAACTAAATCCCGCAACGACTTCTGCTTTTTCGCTCTTTATGGTCGGTTCCATTTTAATCCTGTCACTTATTCTCCCCCCATTTTCCTTAAATGTTTTTCTAGATCCGAAGCAGATTACATTCAAATGAGGGTAGCTGACGTCATTAAAATACTTGTAGCAGGACGATAAGACGAATCGTTAGGCAACAAAAAACCTTTTTCCTAACTTACCTCCGAGCAGCATTTTTTTGCATACAATGGGCTAAATGGCCAGGTCACAAGGACTCCGAAGACTCAGAGAATGGGGAAGGGGACCCACTGGACAGCTACTAGGAGCATGCTAGCCTCCCGTATGTTCTTTAACGTGCACAGAGTATTACCCTCCCGCACACGGGGCCACTGCTTTATGTCCCATCCAACAGATGGTGGCCTTTCCAAGCCCATCGGTGTTCCCTGCTGACCGTGGGCAGGGCGGGGAGTTTTGCGGAGATAAATCTTAACGCTGACCTAGCTGCAACTCGAACCTGGGAAGTACAGATGACGAGCCCGACACGCTACCGATTGAGCCAACCGAAATTCAGTCCCACCCCTCTTTTCTTACGAGTTGAAGAAGGGAACTTATTGCACGGATGAGAACCTTAGGCGAAAGTTATCCCCCGTGTTTCTTAATGTGCTCTCCTTCTCACGAAGTGTGGAAGGACTTATTTCATGTGACGATTCGACTTGCAGTAGCCTTTCGAAATTGATGCTCCTTTTCATCGAAAACTAGCGAAAAAAATCAACAACTCAAATCTAACATTTCTGGGAAGACGCGAGAGATGACTCATAACAGAACAGGCGAGATTAGCCTGATGGAAACCTTTTCGAATGAAATTAAACTTGAAATACAATATATCGCATTTGACGAATATGGAACACTCGTTTTCAACTCAAACTTTAGCACTTTCTAACGGTGAAAATTAGAAATAATGGGTGGATCGGAAATGAAAATATTGATATTTCATTAGTATTGATCCAACCCAAGGGTAATTTTTCATTTATCTCTTGAAACAAAAAGAAAACTTGCATTTTCTCATCTCCCTGGAAGTAAGGGGGTAAACCGCTATACCAGTACAAATCCCAGACCATCACACTCTGACATCCAAATCTCAAGTTTCTAGCAGGAAAATTTTTTTTTAAAAGGAAGGAGGACTTCCCTACGCAAAGGACGGAGATAAGCCAGAAGCTACATTAAGCTTGTCCTAGTTGCTCATACAACATACAGACTTAAAATGGAATTAAAAAATTATTTGGTATTTTCTAGTTAGCTGATTTTTATATGTTGTGTTTTGTGGATTTATTTGATGTACACCATTTTTGTGGCTGAATGACTTATGTTAATATAATTTATTAATTTTCCTGCAGATAAGCTATTTAGCTTTGCGGGTCAAAGTGTAAAAGTATTTGTATTCTTTACTCTTATGAATAAAAATTATATTCTAAAAAAAAACACTTAACAAGGATATGCGCCGCTGGTCTTAATAGTCAGGTACTCTAACCATTAGACCAGGTAGAGTAAGGGTTCTCAACGTGGGGTACGCGGTAAAATTTTTTGGGGTACGCCGTGAGAGCTCAAAAGTCGATTACCCAGTAAAATGTTCATAATTTTATAAAATTTGTTAAATCGTTTATGTAATTTTGTGTGTTTATCGATGTATGTAATTTATGAATACAAATTATATGTTTTATTTTATTCCCATTGTTATACTATAACTATAGTTTTATCTATCTATACAAGGGGTACGCCAGTTACATACACATTTCCAGGGAGTACGTGAAACGTAAAAGGTTGAGAACCACTGATATATATGTTTTATTTTATTCCCATTGTTATACTAAAACTATAGTTTTATCTATCTATACAAGGGGTACGCCAGTTACCTACACATTTCCAGGGGGTACGTGAAGCATAAAAGGTTGAGAACCACTGATATATATGTTTTATTTTATTCCTATTGTTATACTATAACTATAGTTTTATCTATCTATACAAGGGGTACGCCAGTTACATACACATTTCCAGGGGGTACGTGAAGCATAAAAGGTTGAGAACCACTGATATATATGTTTTATTTTATTCCTATTGTTATACTATAACTATAGTTTTATCTATCTATACAAGGGGTACGCCAGTTACCTACACATTTCCAGGGAGTACGTGAAGCATAAAAGGTTGAGAACCACTGTCTTAGATGAAAGTAATTGCGTTTAAGCTTTGACTACATATCACACTACATTTAATTTTTTTCGGATGCTTCCGGAAAGGTACATCCATTCACGATAGGTTCCTTATACTTAAGTTAGCCAGTCTGTGATTAAACGAAAGTTATATTACTTAGATTAATTTAGTGCAAAATAATACTGGTAATTTAATTGTTGAAAAATTTCTCAATTGTATACATTAGGGTTCTCAACGTGGGGTACGCGGTAAAATTTTTTGTGGTACACCGTGAGAGCTCTCAGTAAAATGTTCATAATTTTATAAAATTTGTTAAATTGTGTATGTAATTTTTTGTGTTTATCGATTATGTAATTTATGAATGCAAAATTTAATGTGTATATATATATAGGTTTTATTTTATTACCATTGTTATGCTATAACTATAGTTTTATCTATCTATACAAGGGGTACGCCAGTTACAAACACATTTCCAGGGGCACGTGAAGCATAAAAGGTTGAGAGCCACTGAGGTAGAGCTTTTGTTTATCGGAAATCGTTTAAACTGTCGCTTAATTTTTTGCCATTTTTCACATTTAGCGCCTTTTAACTGCGTAACGGTTAAAACGGTGTAACTAAGTATAAAGCGATTCGGAAAATGTTTCGTTGCTACCTATCCAACTAAAAAATAATTTTTTTTATATACCGAAACAGAAAAGTTCCTTATCTACAGACCGACGCAAGGGCCGCAAAATCAAAACAATTCGTTTGGAAAACGAGCTAAAAATGAAAGCTCGGTCTCTCTATGACACTTGCACGCGTCTTAGGCATGCATAAATTAAATCAGACAGAATTTCCCGTATTTGCACCAGAGGTTCTAATTTTCTCCTCTTAGTTAAACATCGTAAAAAAAAATCGTTCTCTCTTTTGTATGACAGTTGTTCCTCTGGGCCACGCTGTTGGCTCAGTGAGGAATGTCTAATCCCACAATAACTCATCCATCCTCAAACATTGGCTTGGGAAGCTGACACTGGCAGGCATGAACTTCGGGCATGAACTCTGCGAAGCGTTAGGAGAGACGCCGTGACAGTGCAGCAGCGGAGTGGGGAGTAATGTCTCGGTCAAATAAGAAGGGTTCCATTGTGTGAAGCTTTCACATCTATCATAACTGCCAGGAGACCAGGTCGAGTTTCTTCATAAAATATTTGATAACAGGAACGGATTGTCAAATTTACTCTCTTAGACATATGCAAATACAAGATTTTCAAGCAACCATTGGTTACGGAGGTTCAACCAGACTGAGCAATTAGTTCTCCAAAAACGCGTCTACTCTGATCAATACATCTGCACTTGGCCACTGCAGGCTAATTTTAATATCACATTGTCTACTCCTTTTAGGTCCGCTCAATTTCTTGAAGCCTTTAAGCCCTCACCACTGACGTCTTTAATTTGGAGTGTAGTGACTGACACGCGTTTACAAAGACCCCTTACATTTTTCATCAGGTAAAGTGTAAGTTCTGGAGCCGTCCAGTACGGTATTCATCAACGGCAGTTATAGAATAGAGCCTTTGTTATCAACTAGGCAACATGATAAATGTCAATGACAAAAGCCAACTTAATACCAATAAAAAATTAGATGCCAAAAACTGAAAGATGTCGGAAATTATTATTTGATGTCTTGGCGAAATGAAACTCTCTATCTATCTCACAGACTGCACGACAGTGGTAAAGGTGGAAAAGGTGGAAGACATGGCATGTCTCAATCGGTAGCGCTCCAGTCTCGTAACCTGATATTTCCAGGTTTGAGTCTCGATTGAGTCTGAAGAACGGGGGTTGGGTTGTCTTACCTCTGAGCGGCACTTTTTTGCCCACCATGGGATAAATGGCCAGGTCACATGGACCCCGAAGGCTCAGAGAAGGTTGGGGGAGGGGACCCACTGGAACAGCTGTTGGGAGACAGATGGTAGCCTCCCGTCAAGGCCATCCAGAGTGTTCTTTAACGTGCGTAGGGTATGGCTCTCCCAAACACCGACGGTCTTTCCAATCCCATCGGTGTCCCCTACTGACCGTGGGCAGGGTGGGGAGTTTTGCGGAGATAAATCGCAACGCTGACCCAGATGGGACTCGAACCTGGGAACTACATGCTACGAACCTGGCGTGCTACCGACTGAGCCACCCCCGTCCCATGGACGGGGTGAGCCAGAAACTACATTAGTCCCCGCCCCAAGGACGGAGGTGGCTCAGGCGGTAGCGTGCTTTGTTCGTAATCTGCAGTTACCAGGTTCGAATCCCGCCTGTGCCAGCGTTGAGATTTAGTTCTGAAAAACTCCCGCCCAGGTCAGTGAAGGACACCGACTGGCTTGAAAAGGCCGCCCTCCGTCGGATGGGACGTTAAGCCGCGATCTCTTATACAAATGAGCCTATATACGTTAAAGAACACGCTAGATGGCTTTGACGGGAGGCTTCTATATGCTTCCTAGCAGCTGTCCTGTTTCGTTACCAAACTTTGAGCCATTGGAATCCTTTTGACCTGACCGTTTACGTGCATAGAAAAGAACCAGTCATATATAAAGGGTAGGCATACATTATCCATAATTCCTATCACTGCTTTCTGAGCAAGATTACAATCAGATACTGGAGCCTTAGGTTGTGATTCTGCTCCAATAGTAATTCTCGATAAGCACTACTAATGTTATAGAATGGTCCTCTAGTCTGGTTTTTCTGAATACAGAAATGAATCAAGTTTGACTGTATTTTTGATGGTTAAACTGAAAATGAAATTTTGCTGCTCAAATCTTGTCGAAATGCAGCTCATTGTTATCAGTTATCTGCCACCCCATATCGTAAATCAAATGAAATCGGAATCTCGTAGGTATCGTATATTTTTATAGCCTCAGATGGTCAGAATATTTATCTTTATTAAGAAGATTCGCTAAAGTTAGGTTTCTGCTGAAAATAATGCTGGTTTCTATCGGACTTTGGCCCGATAGGACCACCCTAATAAGTGTAGCTCTCTACTCTGATGCAATATTCGAAAAATCCTTTCTTATCTGTGCAGGACAGAAGCGAATGCTTAGGAAGTTTCAATATCGTGATGAGCAATGTCAACCAATACAGTGAGTAATTCCTCAGGGGCCAAAGTGCAGGTCTGTCTTTTGCAAGCAAACCGGAGATGGACGAATCCATTTACTTTTCTTGCTTGTTCAAAGAAACTTGTGAATGGCAGTAGAGATAGGAGACATCATCGCCTCTTCCCAGGCATCTTTGATCTTCCATCTTCCTGATCGACACGATTGCGCCTTTCACCCTCTTCCCTTCACAAAACTCTCTTCAAGATTCCTGTGCCTACTTTCTGCCTCATATTCCCCCTCACGCCCACTGATTCTTATCTGTTTCTTGAATATGCCAAAAAAATGGTGAGTTTTGTTTATCTATCTGCAATAGGTCCGAAACATACATTGAAGTATGGCTTTCAGAAAAAGCGATGAAGTAAAATCGGGGGGGGGGGGGGGATTTAATCAACTTAAGATTAATATTGCTTGGAAATCGTTCAAAAGAAAAATTCCCACAATCACTTCATTTAGTAGATTATTTTTCGTAACTCGTTATAACGTAATTTTTCTTGTTGCTTTCAAGAAAGAAGGCTAATTACAGTTTAAGTTCTCTTCCCTTAAGCTTTAGTTTCTTTAGAGCAGTGGTTCCTAACGTTTTTTGTTCCGCGAACCCCTTTCAACCAAAAAAAAAATGTGTTGCGAACCCCAGGGCTAATAATGATTGAAGAAAAGCTCTGAGTTAAAATTTACATTATATAATTATAGTTATAAAATATAAAATTTTACTACCTATAATTATGTAACCTCAAAAATTTAGAGCCTAAATATAAAATTATAAAATTCTAATTGTAAAATAATTTATCTTCAAGACTTCATATTAAATTTATTTATTGCACAAGTTTTGTTCTCTATTTAAGGTAGGTAAAGAGAACTAATCATTCAAATTATAGACCGATTACTATATTATCCACTATTGCTAAAATTATGGAAAGATATATACATGATAAATTATATTCATTCTGAAAAAAAAACATCATATTTTAAACGATAATCAATTTGGATTTCAAAAAGGCAAAGATATTATAAAACTACTAACAAAACTTACAGATAACTTAAATCTTCATTAAACAGAGGTAATAAAGTAATAGCTATGTTTTTGGACTTAAAGAAAAGCTTTGATACTGTAGATCACAATCTCTTATTGCAAAAACTTGAAAATTACGGGATAAGAGGTATTGCGTTAAGATGATTTAAAAATTATTTAACTAACAGATATTACAAAAGTAAACACTGTGTACAGTGTCAAAGGTGTAAACAATTACGGGGTGCCACAAGGATCTATACTAGGCCCACTCTTATTTCTCGTATACATTAACGATTTATGTAACATTAACTTCAACAGTTCAGTTTACTTCTATGCAAATGGCATAGTAATAATTAATAACAACAGAAAGACTAAAGTGATATGCAATGAAATACGATTCGGGATTTTAATCCTATTTCACACTGGCTTATATTTAAATGAAAACAAGACAAAATGGAAGATATTTCATTCTTCGAGCTTTAGAGATGTAGAAAATATATTTATTAAATCGCAAAAATTGGACTGTTTACATAAAGGAAACACAATTATTGAAGTTATTTGCAATTGTTATAAAATTGAAAAGGTACGAAGGATAAAATATTTGGGTTTATTTTTTAATGATATTTTTAGATGGAATGGCCATGCACAATACATTATGTTTGTGATAAGATTGGTTTGCAATAAAATTGCACAAACTAAGATATACAATTGACAGAATAACATGTTTATTATTTTATGAAGCAATTTGTGAATCTATATTACACTATAAAATCACTACAGGTATAACAAATATAAATAAAATTGAAAAAATGCAAATCAGCAATAGCAAAAATTATAATTGGTGACAATAAAAATGTTCATTTATTGATAAAACAGGAGAGATTTAAATTTTTAAATATCTTATCTTATTCAAATTCATATAAATGTAATATTGTATTGAAAACTTAATTTGACAATACTTTTAAGGCTAAAATAAACGATGAGAAAGAAACCAGATTAAAAAAAGGAAATTCTTTTAAATTACCAAATATCAAAAATAATTATGGACAATATAATAAAATACTTTTCGTCTATAATCTGCAAATCAGGTTATAGAGCATCCCTTGGAGATTAAAATGGCTACGTATGATGTCCAGCAACGAGTAAAACTGTAGGCATCGCCAGAACATCGCTTCAGAAGATTCTGAAACTGGATTTAAAAATATTTCCATACAAGATCCAAATGGTCCAAGCTTTACTACCCCAAGATACTCAGCAGCGCCTGCAGTACGCCATTCGATTTCAACACCTAACCAGAGATAACAACAACTTTTTGAACAACTTGATAACGAGTGATGAGGCCCATTTTCATTTAAACGGGTACATCAACAAACAAAACTGCAGATTTTGGAGTACTGAGAATCCCAGGGAATTACAATGAGTTTTACTCGTTGCTGGACATCATACGTAGCCATTTCAATCTCCAAGGGATGCTCTATAACCTGTAAAAAAAGAAAATAAAAAAGATTGAAAATGAACAAGTTATGACTTTTTCAAACCCGTCAGTCTTTTAGTGGCCACCCTGTAGTTAGATCTTGCCGTATTTGTCAAGCTCTGTGATGTTGCCAGTTGTATAGGCGACCTACAGAGCATATTTTTTTTTTGTAATAGTGCAATAAACTGCCAAAATCTATTTAATATTTTCAATAGTTTCTGACACAAAATTTATTTATGAAACAAAACTACAATCAACATGTATAAAAGTATTTCATAATTATATATAGTTTTATTTACCGAATGAAATAAATGACACAGTGATTTTAATATTTAAATTACGCAAATTCTATAAATTTCTATAATCTAAATTTCCTTTAAACATTTTTGCATTTTTAGTTCGTTCCCAAGCAACCGAAAGGAGCTATTTTTTTTGTCTTCTGTATATCTACAGATATTCAACTTTTTTACTTTACGAGATGAGTGAAAAATTCCCTTTATACTGAAGAAATTACTAACAAAATATTTTGATTCGTATCTTCCGAATTCCGAGTTCGAATTTTCACGTTGCAGGGTTCTAAATTTGGGAAATGAGAAAACTTTGTCAATATTGCCGACAGTATATTTATGTGACAAGTCTGAACTTTATGAGTCAAGAGTTTTTCGGAGGGGTGAAAAAAAAAATATCAGCTTTTAAGTTTTATGATATAAATGAAAAATTCTTTTTCTGTCGGATAGGAGGGGCGGGGGTGGCTCAGTCGGTAGCGCGCCAGGCTCGTAATCTGTAGTTCCCAGGTTCGAGTCCCAGCTGGGTCAGCGTTGAGATTTATCTCCGCAAAATTCCCCGCCCTGCCCACGGTCAGTAGGGGACACCGATGGGCTTGGAAAGACCGCCGTCCGTGGAATGGGACGTTAAGCCGTGGCCCCGTGTGCGGGAGAGCCATACCCTGTGCACGTTAAAGAACACGCTGGATGGCCTTGACGGGAGGCTACCATCTGTCTCCCAACAGCTGTTCCAGTGGGTCCCCTCCCCCAACCTTCTCTGAGCCTTTGGGGTCCATGTGACCAGGCCATTTAGCCCATGGTGTGCAAAAAAGTGCCGCTCAGAGGTAACCCAACCCAACCCTGTCGGATAGGAACTAATAAAACACTGACCTTTCCATTTCCGGAATCTTTCCATTGATTGGATTTTCACCGTTAGAATGTGCTAAAGTTAGAAAACGGTAAACTTCATTTTTTTAAAAGCAAGCATTCTATATTTGTCGGATGAGACTGATCTTCCTAGTTTTTGTTTTATTAACTAAGCTTTTTAATCGCTGTCTGGGGATGTTAATAGACTGAAAGGAAAAGCTGTCTTGAGTCAGATGGGATCAGAACTTACCACTTCCTGATGCTATTCCTGATGACACGTAAGCTGTTCTGACCGCTGAGCTACCAGACCCTGATCAAGATATCCTCTGATTTAGCCGTTAAGTCAGTAACCTTATTCGGGCGGTCGATGGTAGCTGTCTATACTTAATTAATCAATGAGGCCTGTGTCAAAATATTTGTGATTTTTTTTATTTCTGTTCAGAAATCTTTTTACAATCTTTTCATTTTTTCAAACATTTTGATTGTTAAATAGTTAAACCAGTCTTGTGTCTTATTTTTGCAGAAGGCAGCGAATGATTATTTGCTTTAAATATGAGTTGTCTGAGTGCGCGTGCTTTGAGATTTATCTCCGCAAAACTCCCCACTCTTCCCACCGTCAGTAGAGGACACCGATGGACTTGAAAAGGCGCAGTCCATCGGATGGCACATTAAGCCAAGGCTCTGTGTGCTGGAGAGTCACACCGCGCGCATGTTAATGAAACACTAAATGGTCTTGACGGGAGGCTACCATCTGTGCCAGTGGGTCCCCTCCCCTAACCTGTTCTGAGCCCTCGGTGACTTGGCCATTTACCCCATTGTGTGCAAAAAAAAAAGTGTCCCTCAAAGGTAAAAAGAACCCAAACAAAAACACTGAGTGCACCATATTGATACCTTGCTTGAGGCGCGAAATTTCGTAACTACAGTTATGCCTGTTGAATATTTTCATTCTTAAATGGAGAATTGAGGGAGTTGAAGAGTAAGAAAAAAGTATTTTTAAAGGCCTCTTTAAAACAAAACGTGCTCAGGTGATCAGAGCCTGAGAGAAGTGAGATGGGGCTCCCAAACGAGTCAAAAATAAGATGTCTCACTCCGAAAATCATAAAAATAAATAAATACCCCCTCAAGCAGCTGCTTGCCACAGAGGTCTGACAGGAGCCTGTCAGTTTATATGCCAGAGTAGAAGGTCTGAGAGGATGGCATGACCTCAGCAGAAAAACGACACAGGCCTTAAAATTAATAAACATAAAGGAACAGATGGCCTTAAAATTACACCATGCCTTACCCGGGACTCGAACCCAGGTCCCTTAGATCAGTAACCAAGCGCGCTAACCACTCGGCCATATATATAATTAATGAAAAATCAGATTTTTTTATCATTTATCAAGAGCGATTTTAAATTGTATAATGAAAAAGAGTTACAGTGTTGTACAATTTACATATTATTTGCATTTGTTTCGCATGCAATTTGATAATGACATTTTTATATATGATCCCCGAGACAGGGGACAGGACCAAATGGACCTGCTTCTCTCCCAATTTCTATCTAGGCCTTCGGATGATTATTATTTTCGTGACTATTTCTTGAATGATTAAAGATACTAAGCGAATTAATCTAACCACGATTGCACATTATATCGGCTGAATCTACAACAGAAAGAATCTTGGTCCAAATAAGTACCAAAGGAACAAAAAGATAATTACCTAAAATGCCTTTGATACAAAGAATTGTGTTAATCAGAAGGCAGAAAACAGACCATTAAAAAAACAGATGGCCATAAAATTGCACCAGTGATTGGCTGCCTAATCTTAGAATTTATTTCCCACGCAACAGTTCTTAGAAATAATCAGAAGCGCATCGCTATCACGAACAATTTTCTCCCCGTTATTGATTATATAATAACAACCCAATAGGAGCAAAAACGTTTTCTTTCCAGGGGGAGGGGCAATTTAGCCTCCTCTTTGTAAAGCAATTTCCGCTTCAATTGCGATCTAACTAGCCAGTCACTGACGCCTCTGTGCTGCGGTTGATAGCCGAAGAATGGTTGTGTCTAGGCAACAGGCCAAAGTCCGACTACACCTGAAACTGTGAAAGGATGGCTTTTGTTACCTGACGCCCTCCTGAAGCATAATTAATGACTCCGTGTTGTTTGCTCTCCGTAACACCCTTCACGGAATGTTCAGGCAGGAGGTCAATCACCTCTGCTTTGGTAATGAGATTTGGACCTCTTAAATCGTTAAATCGTTTGCCACTATCGATGTTTCTGATGGGTTGAGAACCAGCACTCAAAGCACTAGATGAGATGTGGAAGAGATCCATTTACTTAGCTCAAAAGTTGATCATTGCAGTTTCGTTTTCGTTACTGCGTAACTGTAATGCGTTTCAACTTCTTTCTATAACGAGATCAGTTTTTTCTTGATGTGCAGGGGGGGAGCTCAGTCGGTAGCACTCAGTCGGTTCTGTTTCTGAGTCAAGCTCGTAACCCGCAGTTCCCAGGTTCGAGTCCACCTGGACTAGCTTATCTCGGAAGGCCTCGTCCTTCGGATGGGACATAAAGCTGTGGTCCCGTGTGCGGGGGAGTCATACCCTGTGCACGATGGAGAGGGTAGCGCGCCAGGCTCGTAATCTATAGTTACCAAGTTCCAGTCTTCCTGGGCCAGCTTTGAGATTTATCTTCACGAAATCCGCACCTTGCTCACGATCAGTAGGGGACACCGATGGGCTTGGAAAGGCAGCCTTCCGTCAGATGGGACGTTAAGCCATGACCTGTGCGGGATCACATTTAAGTACATTAAAGACCCTGAGCACATTAAAGATTACGCTGGATGGCTTTGATGGGAGGCTACCAACAAAATTACTAACAGCCGTCCAGTGGGTCCCCTCCCCCAATCTTCTCTGAACCCATGGGGTCCTTGTAACCTGGCCATTTAGCCTACTGTATGCAAAAAAAAATTGCCGCTCAGGGGTAAAACAAACAAACGTGATAGGAACTTCTCAGTATGACACACTATAAGGAAGACCAGTAAGCGAATCGAGATCTCACTTGAAAGAGAATGCATACATAAAAGTGAAGAATATCTATCCCTTATCCGACATTCGAACACAGGAACTCATTGCTCCACAATTAAACTCGCTAATCGCCGGTAAAAGAGATAAGGCTGCGAGGCAATCATCTCATGACACCGTTTTTGAAAGGCGCCAAAATTCGGGATAAAATTCCATTAAACTGAATTTTATATTCTTTCAAATACCGCTTTTTGTGATTTAATAAATTTACATGATTTAAAAGCATTTTAATTTTTTATATTTTAATCTAACATAGGTTGTTTTGGTTTGAGGCATAAATAATACGTTACAAATGTGCACCATTTTATATCACGCCTCAGCCCAAGAAGTCTCGGCTCGCCCTTGCTAACCATTCACGAACTGGAAACCTGTCCCCCCTCTGTGCACCCATGCAATTTTCTATCCCTGCCCTCCTCTGTGCATCTGTGCAATTTTCTAACCCTGCCCCCCCTTTGTGCATCTGTGCAATTTTCTAATAGCTCACCTACTGGAAAATCTGTCTTCCTCTGTGCACCTATGCAATTTTCTAACCGCTCACCAACTGGAAACCTTCCCCTCCTGTGCACCTATGAAATTTTCTGACCGCTCACCAACTGCAAACCTGTCCCTCTCTGTTCACCTATGCAGTTTTCTAACCGCTCACCTACTGGAAACCTGTCCCCCTCTATACACCTATGCAAATTGAGAAACATTTTAGCAAATAGTTTGATTTAAAAACATTTTATAAAACAATAGCTTCAGCCTTAGGTATTAGATAAAAATGAAGAAAAAAACTTCGTGCCTTCATTTTAACCCTTTGGCCGAACTTGACTCTGCATTTCCGGTACGAGATGTGCATTTGAAATCCGCCTTGGGTGCTCAAGTTCACCGTGAAAGAAAATGGAAGCAAGCCTACATCGCTGTCGTCTACAAAGGGCTGCTCCAACCAGTTCGGTCTGCATCGCTCTAACAATCCGATCACGACCATCCCACCTGTTATTTTGCATACAGCGTCGATTCCGTGGGTGTCCGCTTTAGTCTTTTGTCACCCCGGCATGTCTGTAGGTGGTGCTGCCCGTCCACGCAACGACGCTGTTTACCACAGACAAGCGAACCAACAGGCGCCAGCAGCCATTGCACTTTTTGTCTTTTTGTAAACTAGTTCTGCCACCTCTGCTTTAGTCCCTGCCCTTGGTGGACGACAGGACCTTGGCGTAGGTGGTGCACCTCCACCGATACCCTCCCACGGGGACATATCATCCCACTCTTCTGTTCTCTGGCGATTCCAACAATTTGCACGCACAGGGGATGTAATTCCTCGCATTAAAAAAAAACATTTGATTGTAGCGAGCGATGATTTGCCGAGATCAAATACGAAATTTCATCTCGGAGGATTGTATGAGAAGATAGAGGTTGGGAAAGATTAGCTTCATCGGTTTGTTGCTGCTTTACCTTGAAATTGACCCTGAAAATGCAAACCTCCCTTAGAGTTGCTCTCTAGCGGAGTAGTCTCATTTGTCATTTTCAGAAGAAAGCCAGGAGACTTTGCTGGAGATGTAGAACAACACTAAAGGAACGGAGTTCTCGAAAACGAAAACTGTTGAAAACTGATTGCAAAAGGATTAGTCTGCAAATGTATACCTTAAAAACAGGCCACATGAGCTTAAGTTAACCCTTAACTTTTGTTCTGGTAGCTATCATTTAGCACTTCACCAGAGCAGCCGTTTATCGTTTTCGTGTTGGACGTTGATAATAATAGCAACGGAAAAATTAGGAACTGGAATTTATTTTAGTTATATTTCTCCTGAGGTTTAGATAAACTATAAAAAAAAAATGTAAGGCATCGTAGAGATGAAAAGAGAGAGTGTGCAGAGAGTGCATGGATGGCCTTGATGGCAGAGAGGCTTTCATCAGTCTATCATCAACAGCTGTCTAGGGCAAAACTCTCAACCTGTGAGCTGAGTTGTTTTGCCTCTGAGCGGCACTTTTTGCCCACAATGGGCTAAATGGTCAGGTCACAAGGACCCCGAAGGCTCAGAACAACCCAAGGCCAGACAACCTTCGTGTCACGTGACACGAAGGTTGCCAGATCACTAATTTCTAAAAAAATCGCTGCCAGATATTTTTCTGAATTCTGTAATCGACCATAGTGTTCGGATACTTTTTTGAGCGACTGTACAGATGAAGAGCCTGGCGCGCTACCGACTGAGCCACCCCGCTCCCAAATTATCTTGAGCCAGTTGGGATGCGAACCTCCTGATGTCAGGTGCTCTGGACCACTGAGATACCGGCCTTTGTGTGAGCTGTGCAAAAGCTTCAGGTGTACTGTGAAATATTTATATTTGCGCAAAATTTTGATCACCCTATTCTCTTCATCGTAAATTTTATTTTTGATATTTAGGAAGTCGAAAGTAGAAAATTTCTTTTATTTATTGAGCTAAAGTAAAAGCACTTTGTGAGGAACATTTGAGGCCATGTATTAAGACTTTCACAAAAGCAATAACACAATCACATTAATTTATACTACCCAAAATTCAACATCGTACTACTGATTTACAAATAAATCCAATGTTAGAATAACACTTTGTTCATTTTATAAACTTAAGTGTAACTTACGACCGATTTGTAAACTGGGCCGACCTTTATAATAAAATCACTAACAATTCACATGAATACGTCACAAACTGATTTATTCATGGATAGAGAGCGGCAAGGGTATCATTTCTTAGATATCCACTCGCATTTAGATAACTACCTCCTAGTTCTTCAGTTCTGCAATTTGGAAAGTGTGCACAGCACTGGAAATAAAGAGTTTTGATCATTACTGCTAGGAATGGACGGGTTGGGGAGGTTTAACGTTTTCCAGATTGCGTTATTATAATTTCTCGACAGTGTTGCAAAATATGCAAAAAAAAAAGTCTTGTGATGGGGAGGGGAATTATACCCGAGAGCGAAAATAACCGAAATTCATACTTGGACAAACTGAAACTAGTTTATCCATAATTGGACTAAGTAGACAATGCCAGTTGCACCTATTCATTTGCCGACGTTCTTTTATCCTCTTTGGAATATGCATATGAGAAAATATTAAAAAAAGAAAGGTGATGCAACAACTTCAAAGGGTGATAATTAATGCCGAGCATCAGAGTGGCCTCGCCTTCAGTGCACGTGGGAAGATGGAGGCAATTGGTAGAGCATGCATGCGTGGATGCGTGCACTCCACAAGAAACCAGGAATGCAGATCGAAGGAGTAATGTGAGGCAGGGGCGTATCCAGGATACGGATCAGGGGGTTATATCTCTCCCCCTGAAAATAAAATAAAAGAAATTATATTCAGATTAAAAAACAGCGGAATGAGTTTTTGATAGGAGGAGAGATATTTTTTACCGACTTGCTACTTAATTCAATTTGTTCTGTTGTTTTACCTCTGAGCAATACTACTGCGCACAGAATGGGCCAATGACAAGGTCACAATGAATTCAAGAGCTGAGAGTTCCTTAGTTCAATGGTTCTCAAACTTTTCTAGTCCTGCCCCCTCTCCCTACCGTTGATGAGAGTTTTCGTGAACCCCTTTTGATATTGAAATAATTTGTCCCACACATCCTTTACCATTGACGAAAGTAACTTGAATTCAGGAAGGAATATTCTCAGAACAGAATGCTTTTTAGAATAGTATACGGTGCAGCACTAGAAAATTATGGTAAACTAAGAAAAGGACGAGAAGGCTGGCGATGGTAATGAAATGCTCTGAGTGGTTCATACGGATCTGGAAGTCCAGGACAGGCAAAAGCCAATCACTCTGTGGTAGTTATTTCATTCTTGTGAAGATATTTAATGATTTTAAATGCAGTTCTTCAGAGCTTTGCGGCGCCTTTCCAAGCGTCTCGAGATTCCTTTAGGAATCACGATCCACACTTTCAGAGCCTCTCTTTTAAATAATCAGGATTATATTTTCAGGTTTTTTCATGTTGTAGGAATTGATTTTCATTTTCATTTCTTACCTCCAGTTGATAATGCCGACGTAGAGCGATGTTGGTAATACTTATGTCGATTCTGTGATCTCACTACTCCCTGACTTAAGCGCTTCAACTTCAAGGCTACCTTGGATGCAGCGACTCACAGTTTGGAAAACACTGACTAGGAGATTCACTAGACAGCTGTTAGGATCATTTAGTATAATCCTTTATTTTCTTTAGCTGGAGGGATGTCTCTCTGTTATCCCCGCCTCTCTTCTCCCCATAGTCTGCGCCTAAGTATGAGGTATTCTGCAAAAAACATTTGTCTTCAGTCTTCAGCTTTTGGGGGCGGGGGTGGCTCAGTCGGTAGCGCGCCAGCTCGTAATCTGTAGTTCCCAGGTTCGAGTCCCAGCAGGGTCAGCGTTGAGATTTATCTCCGCAAAATTCCCCGCCCTGCCTACAGTCAGTAGGGGACACCGATGGGCTTTGGAAAGGCCGCCGTCCGTCGGATGGGACGTTAAGCCGTGGCCCCGTGTGCGGGAGAGACATACCATGTGCACGTTAAAGAACACGATGGCCTTGACGGGAGGCTACCATCTGTCTCCCAACAGCTGTTCCAGTGGGTCCCCTCCCCCAACCATCTCTTAAGCCTTCAGGGTCCATGTGACCTGGCCATTTAGCCCATGGTGTGCAAAAAAGTGCCGCTCAGAGGTAAAACAACCCAACCCTTCAGCTTTTGTTTAAACGATACTTTTAATCTGCCTTTCTATTTCAGTTTTAGTGTCATACCCTTTGGAAGCATCAATATTCCTTATGTTAACAGTTTATCTATGCTAAGAAGTCTCTGCCAGGACAAAACATACTTGCATCTTTAGTGCCTTTTTATGTGTCGTATGTATTAACGAGATCTTTCCTCTTCCATGGTCACCTGCTGAGTCCCAACTCGGTGTCAAGACGACAACTAAGATGGCAAGTGATGCAACAGATGAGGAAATGCATCTCTAACTCGTTCTCTTGCAGGCAACTTGTCGGCTGCGTGAAAAAGGACGAATGCTCATTCCAAGCCGGTTTGTGCACGTGGGCTAGTACGAAATAAATCATGACATAGTACTTCACTCTGTTGTACAGCAGAGCACAGAAGGGAAACAAGATTGGAAACGAGTAGGCGTTCGTTAAATGTCTTTCTTTTTACGTTCTCTGTCTGGGCGCAAGATGAACAAAGGAGTGTTTATTCTTACAGCACTTAATACTTCCTTCAAGGTTTTCACATACGTCAGTTTCTTGAAATTCTTTTCAGCGGGAAAACTCCACTTTTCTACTAAATTATAAGGTGGTGGTGTATTGTATTGCCAAGGAACTTCGTACAGTACGTACATGAATTTTCTTATGCAATCTCTTCCTGATGATTCAGCAAATGCATCGTTGGAAGAGTCTGATATGTCCTCTCTTTTGCCTGCTTTGCTATTCATACGACATTTTCTAAAAAATATATCTTCAAGTCAGAATAGAATTTCTTTGTATATGTACAGCCGCTCAAAAAAGTATCCGAACACTACGGTTGATTACAGAATTCAGAAAAAATATCTGGCAACGATTTTTTTTAGAAATTACTGATCTGGCAACCTTCGTGTCACGTGACACGAAGGTTGCCAGATGACTAATTTCTAAAAAAGTCGTTGCCAGATATTTTTTCTGAATTCTGTAATCAACCGTAGTGTTCGGATACTTTTTTGAGCTGCTGTACCTTGATTGAAAACAGGAATTGGGGGATTGTCAGATGTCAGATGCGGTGCATTATGAATATTTTCTCACTCAGTTAACTTCGAGCTTGATTTTTGATAGTGCATACTTTCAGATTTTATCCGTTTGTTTGTTTAGCACCAGCCGATTGGGCCAATCGGGCCCCGCGCTGGGTTATAACTCTGCGAAGGGAGGAAATTTTCATTCATAAGAGGAAATTGTTGCCCCATTTTATGAGAACTGCAGATTTTAGAGTTAGCAACATTGTGTGCAGTATAATTTTTTTTAGCAGTTTAGTTTTTGTGTAATATTTTGATTTTAAACGTATGGACCCCTCATTTGCAATCCGGCCCCGCATTTACTAAGGCCATCATTACTGGTACCATTTCTCGGGTTTTCATGACAAGCTCGTAAAATGATGTTTTCATGCTTGCGTCCCCACTATACCTGCGTTGAGACCTTCTCCTTTACCCTCCGCTCGGAAAGTGGGGGGGGGGGGGGGATACCGATGCCCTTGGAAAGGCCACCATTCGCAGTAAGAACGTCAAGTCTTGCTGAGTATTCAGGTCGAATGGTTATGTTACTGTGAAAGACCGAAATGAGAGAATGTCGATTTTCTCCGGTGAATGTCGACACATACCAAATACGTCGGTGAAAGACCGAATACACCTATCCCTCGATTTACACGGTACTCAGTTCACACAATTTTGGCTTTGCACGGTCAAAAAATGCAACCAGTTTCGATTTACACGGTACTGACTGAGATTTCCTTTCTATGTACGTCTCAGTCAGTACCGTGTAAATCGAAACTGGTTGCATTTTTTGACCGTGCAAAGCCAAAATTGTATGAACTGAGTACCGTGTAAATCGAGGGATAGGTGTATTAGGTTATATTCTTACACATTCGGACCATCGCCGGAGTATGTCGACAAGCACAGATAAGCTCTGGTGGGGGTCGAAACGAGAAGCCGAGAAGACACAACCAGAGAGGCGACAAAAACGCCAAATCCTTTGTTCTGCCGCGAGGTCACGTAGAGTCACGTGATCCTACGTGGCATTTATTTGTTCGAGGCGAACACTCTTCTGTTTGTCAGTCTTATGCAAGGTTTGCTGGTACGTGCAACGTTTGCTTAATTTTATTTTTTTATCCGATACCTTAATTTATATTTGAATGACTACTGCAGTGAACCGTGATATTTTTTTGGAAAAGTTACGTGCATTATTGGCGAGTAAACGAGAAGACAATTGTTTTTATTTTTCTCAAGAAAAGTACTCTAAAATACTTTCTGAAGTGATTTCTGCTAAAACTAAGTGCAGTACACCTTTGGATTACCGACGATTAAAACGTTTTGACATTTTAAAAATTAATGATGAAGAGAAGTTAATTGTGCCATTAAAACCAGGAGAAACGAATATACAGTATTATGTTACCAATGATGAATTGTTCAGTATACTATCCGAAACTCACATCAGAATAAGCCGTGGAGGAAGAACACGTATGCTTAAAGAATTGAAAGTTAAATACAAAAATATTATATATGAAGTTGTAATGTTGTATTTAAATTTATGTAAACAATGTCAAATGAAACATAGTGCATCTAAAAAAGGTATTGTTGTGAAACCAATGGTCAGTTTGGAGTTAACTCAAGATGTCAAGTCGATCTGAACGACCTGCAGTCACACAGGGATGGCGAATATAAGTTCATAATGGTGTATCAAGACCATTTAACGAAGTTTGTCCAGTTACGACCTTTGGAAACTAAGACAGCTGAAGAAGTAGCATATCACCTTCTTCAAATATTTTTAACATTTGGTGCCCCAGCTATATTGCATTCAGATAATGGTAGGGAATTCAGTAATCGAGTCATATCCGAACTATGCGCTATGTGGAAAGATGTTAAGATAGTTCACGGAAAGCCTCGTCATAGTCAAACAAGGCTCAGTTGAAAGGGCCAATCAGGATATACAGAATATGTTAACTGCATGGATGAACGATAACGATACAAATAAATGGTCAGATGGTTTGCCCTTTGTTCAATTTGCCAAGAACACAACATACCACGAAGGAATACGCCAAAGTCCTTATGAAGCCCTGTTTGGCGTTAAACCAAAAAGAGGCATAGCATCGTCATCTCTGCCTGGCGAGCAAATCGCAAATATTGAAACCGAAGAACAGCTCGAAGAAATTGTTAATACTTTTGAAGAAAATTTGAGCAGTGACCATACCGAAAACCATATTCCAAAGGAAAATATTGAAGAAGAGCTGCAACCTACCACGTCTTCATATCAAGCCCTGACTGAACAACACGAGTTTATTTCTATAAAAAGAGCGGCCGCGAAAGAGAATCTTCTACTGCAAGCAACGAAAATGTTACGAACCTCAAAAAGAATATTTCCTCGTGCTCAAATTGGTGATTCCGTACGAATACAAGTCCCTGATGTCGACCGTGGTCGTACAGATGCCCGAAATGTGTTGGTGGTTGTTGTTGGAATAGAAGACTCCGACTTTTATAAATTAGCAAACAAAAATGGAACCCTCAAGCAGCTTTATACCCGTAATCAGTTCGTAATTTGTAAAGAAAAGTTACTTTCCATAGATGAGATTTCTTCTCAAGAAATGTCGCTGAGAGAAGCAGCTGCAACTAATTCGAGAAGTGGAGGGCAAGGCTATACACGCTGTAATTGCAAAAAGAAGTGTTCCACGACTAAATGCAGTTGTAAAAGCAAGGGACTCTTGTGCAATTCAAAGTGTCATAACAGTTTAAGTTGTTGCAATAAAGAAGATTGTATAACGTTAATCACATAATTTATGTGTAAGTTTATTATTGGTATTACTTTCTTTTCTCATTTAGAATGTACTGTTCGTTTTAGGTTCAACAGTTTATTTACATGTGCCGTTACTTAAGCTTTCTCCTATTTTGACATATATCATAATATGTTTTAATAATAAAGTATGATTTAAAAAGTTGCATTTTTGTCTTAACGTAACAAAAATATTTTTATTCAACATTCACCATCAGTGCATGCTGAATGTCGATATTTGCCGGTGTAGGTGAGAAATAATGATATTTAGCAAATATTTCAGACAGACACCAAGCGACTATGTCAATGCTGACATTCACCGGAGAATATCGACATTTGCCAGATATCGGTCTTTCACAGTAACAGTTATCTCCTGTGAACGTTTAAGAACACGCTAGATGACCTTGATGGAAGGCTTCCATCTGTCTCGTAGCAGCTGTCCAGTGAGTCCCTTCCCCCCCACATATCTTTGAGCTATTGAGGTCATCAAGAACCGGCCATTTTGCCCATTGTGTGCAGAAAAGTGGCATTCACAGGTAAAAAGGTTCAGGAGCGATATACCTTAAACAAGGTGAAGGACATAATAGAGGGCATTGAAAACTGACTTCTCTTTCGTTCTTAACATCTGCCACTCTTTATCCTGTTGAAACTTGGGGATTTCTTGTAACTTGGTATTTAGTCCACTGTGCTAAAAAGATATTCCATTCAGGGTAACAAACGATCCAACGCGACTCCAAACATAATGTTAAAAGCGCATGAAAAAAAAAAAATTAAAGGTTAGTGTCATTAATGAGACTGAAATATTCACGTTTTTCATGTTCTAACGATGAATTGTCTGCTCCATCTGTCACTGAAAGCCTCGAGCTGTAGGCCACAATAATAAGGCCTCATAACCGTAGGATGTGGCACCCTCTATCGGCATGTTATTCTTGGCTCTCATCACCAGTAAAACCTGTTCAATCCTAAGCGGACTTTATTAGCACACTTCAATACTACTTAAACGCAATCTAACAGATGGATTTTAATTACATATTTCAATGTGGTAGACTAATGTTTTATCTCTGTGGAATATTTGTGGCGCATTTCGAACAGAGGTGCAGAAATCATTGTTTTTCCAATAAGGGAAAATAACATGAGAGGAAAAACAGCAACAACTGTTTAATTTTTTCAAGCGAGTCAACATGTCTGTGAACATCGATTTAGTATGCATGACCCAAAACGTAATAGATTCATCAAGAGATAAACTAGTTTCTTTTCCACTGCCTTGACTTTTTATCTGCTGATTAACATCGCTAATTGGCTGCGATCAAGTCTCCGAAAGCAATGAGATGACTGGCTCTTAATGACGAAGTACCCAATGGGCCATCCCTTTGCTCAATCCACCACACTTGAGCAACTAAATAACTTGCTGGTTAACATCAAGTGAGCCAATAACTCTTTATGACCTTACCCAAAAAACAAACCGAAAGAATATTAGGTAATGAGCATCAGCCATTTTGAAGGTCGTGATCAACCTCTTAAAAGAAAAGGTAGGGATATTTTAGCACGAGATCTTAAAAGTTTCTATATTTTTATTGTGTGAGATTCGGTCGGGTTAATTCTTAGCAGCACTTTGGTGCTCAAAATGGGCTGAAGAGCCAGGTCACAAGGATTTTCAATGGCTCAAAGCAAGGTCTAGGAAGAGGATCCACAGGACCGCTGCTAGGAGACAGATGGTAACCTATCTTCAAGCCATCCAGCATATTGTTTAACGGGCACACGGATACGGCTTTTATGTCCCATTCGACAGATGGCGGCCTTTCCAAGCCCATTGTTGTCCTCTTTTCTGAACTAGAGCAGGGTGTGTGTGGTAGATAAATTTCAAAGCTGGCACAGGTGGGACTTGAACCTGGGAACTTAGATTATGAGCCTCGCACTCTGCTGACTGAATCTGTTCGAATTTGTTGTTATGGATGTGTAGGTAGGTATAATAATGCTACTGTATAACGGATGTTAAAGCCGTCTCGTGGCTGAGTGGTTAGCATGCTTGGCTACTGATCAAAGGGACCCGGGTTCAAGCTCCAGGTAGGAAGGCATCGATGTTTGTGTTCTTTTTCAGATGAGATCTTACCATCCTCACAGATCTGCAACTATGCTTATAAACTGACAGGCTCCTGTCAGACCTCTGGGGCAAGCAGGTGCTTGAGGAGGGATTTATTTTTATATAACGGATGTAATTCAGTGTGTCAGATGTTATTTATTGACAAGCCCTCGTACATAATTGATAACTGATTATATTTTTCTTAATGCATCAATTACGACCACAGAATTTATTACTTGTTATTCTTCTGGGAAGTCAGTGCACGGACCTTGCAATGCTCACTTCATCTTCTCGGCTTCGAGAGCCGCAGACCTACGAGAGTCCCACTTTAACGGCATGACACCGGGCTCAACGCCTTGCCTGGGCTAAAGAACATCGAAACTGGACCATCGAAAATTGGCAACGAATAGCCTGGAGTGATGAATCCCGATTTCAACTTCATCACGCCAATGGGAGACTGAGGGTATGGCGCCAATCCCCTGAAGCCATAGCACCGTAGCATATGAAGCCATAGCCATAGCATTGTACTGTTCCGACCTGCACGTCAGGTCGGAACAGTACAAGCTGGTGGTGGCTCAGTGATGGCCTGGGCTGTCTTCAGTTGGACGTCTGTGGGATCGTTGGTACGTGTACTGAAAGATACGCGTACGTATGTACATGTATCCTTCAGTACACGTACACGTGTAGGTGTACTGATGACCATAAATGGATGTAAATGGTCATCATGCATCTAAATGGAGATGGCGTCTACCAGCATGACAGTTGTTCATCTCACAGGTTCAGGTTGGCTATTGCATGGTTGCAGGAGCATTCTACTGACTTTGAAATAATGAATTGGCCACCTAGAAGCCCAGATTTAAATCCCATCGAAAATCTTTGGGATACCGTCGAGCAGAGTGTTCTGTCCCATAAGCGACGACCTTGAGAGAATTGTGGACAGCTCTGGAGGATGCATGGGTCGCCATACCTGTGGAACATTTACGTAAGCTTGTGGAGTCCTTGCCTCGTCGTGTGGCTGCCGTTATCATGGCCAGAGTGGATCCAACACGTTACTAGGTGGCAATCCCTAATTGAATGGCACTGTATTATTTATTCACTTCTTATGTTGTATAAGTGTTAATAAACAAATGCTTCGTTATCCTATCAGCATGCTTCCTTTACTTACAACGCACGTCACCATTTTGAATCTTACTATTTTCCTCTTTCTTGTCTTTGTCCCTTTATTGGAAGAGCGATGAATTTTAGGGTTTGCTTAGAAGAAATGCTTTACCCAGAGGAAGAGGTTATTTACCTTATGGAAGGAAGTCACTAATCACTCTTAAAAATATCCGCATAGCAAGTTTCTATGTCATTCTTTTAAAGAGAGTTTTTATTTCGCTTAAAGAAACCAAATTGATCCCATTTTGCCTAAAGTAAATGAGTAAACATCAAATGATTCATTAACATTTGCCATTAGAATCATTTCTCAAAAAATAAACTATCTCCCACAAAGAATTGCTTATTTTTCTGCTCTTCGTTTTTATGGAGCTCGTTGATCTTTATGGCTCAAAAACAGTTTTCTTTTCTCTCTGGCACTCATTTAAGACAAAGTGAATTCAAGAGGGAAGATAAGACTCATTAAAACCAAAGTGAGCATCCGAGAGCTGTGCCACGTTTCTCTGCGCATGCCTTTATGAATTTCCTCCCCCCCCCTTGTCTCAAGCATGGGATCCATGCAAACTGCGAGACTGAACCACTTAAACCCATGATGTATTCAGACAGTTATTTACAACTGGTGTCACAGCAGGTTACTTGATGGCAATCCACCGCATCCGAGCCGTCTAATTACGTCTCCATCATAATCTCGTGAGGAGGAAATGGCCTGCTGTCTCTGGTCAAGGTCTGGCGTCTTTTGAGCTGCTGATGGCCATCCCAACAAGTCAGAGGCAAGCAAGATCTGTCCGCATCTTCTCTATTCCTTCTCATCATCATCTTGCATCTGAGACAAAAGCCTTTGTCCGAATTGCTTTCACGGTGTCTTCTTAGTTAATCTCACATTGAACCTAATTAGTATTTTCGGTGCAGTCTGGAGACGAGCCAAAATCGCCCCTCTTTTTCTTTAGAAGAGACAAGAAAATTACTTAAAGAAAGACGCTCGGTTCATCTCCTGCTTTCCCAACAGTAAATTACGCTCTACATTTTTACGACCCGTCCTCTTTCTTGTCCTTTTTCCACTTCCTTCAGAGAAACAAAAGGGGTCAGGTCAACTCATCTGTCCAGTTCCAGAGACCGCCAATTAAGGATAAACGTCGTTTATAGAAACCTATTCTAAATTCTGAAAACACTTATTTTTTTTCAAATGTAAAAGCCGAACTAGTATTTATGTTAAATTACATACAGCGGAGGAGCGATCTTTGTGTGTTGCGCAATTTCGTTTTGGAATGAGTTCAACATATTTCGTCGTTCATCAGATCGTTAGGCTTTAATTCGCACTTTTGATAGTCTGTATGAAACTACTCTTCCTTGCTGCCATCGTGCATTAATTGCACGAAATTTTAAACGCAGTCTTATTTTTTTGGCAGCAGTTACATGAATTGTGAAAACGTGTCACGAATTTTGAAATGTCTGCTTGTATGCTCAGTTTAAAAGCATTTCTTATTTATTGCATTAAGGTGCACGATGTCATGAGAATTAACATTGGTTTTCTTGATGCAAATGACTTTTGAAGCCTTAAAAAAAAACGAATATTTCGTAACGAATGTGAATAATTCATTTGTGCATTTTTCCGTTTGAGGAAAAAAAGAAACAAGTTTTTGTTATGTTCGGTTACATTTAGCAATAAACAACCACCGAAATGGAATATAAAAGCGTCAGAGACTTTATTTATGCTGTGGGGTTAGTGTTCACATTAAGAAAAATAATAGATGGGAAAAGCTGTTAAAAAATCATTTGCACATCGGCAAAGGCTAGATCTATTGGTCGAAATGTCCTCTTCTTCCTTGAGAATTTTAATAACCAGAACGGAGGCGAAACGAATGGTAAAGAATGGTAAACAGATATCTTAAACATAGCTGTCGGCAGAAAATTTTCTGGGGGTGCAAAAATTGGTTTAAAAAAGAGCAATTTTTTTAAGGGTGTGTGTATCAGAGTCAAAAAGCAAATCAATCTTTCAAGATAGAAACATTTAGATCGAGTAGTTCATTAATGACTGCAGTTGCGAATGCAGAAATCATGGATGCATAGTACCACATACAACTAAAGGTACCTGAAAGGGAAACTTATTGAAAATAAGCGTAAAAATATTTTTTTCAAAATGATAAATAAAATTAAAGGATATGCTTTCAAAATCAAAAGGAAACGTAAAAAGAAACTAAAATTTACATTACACTTCCTCCACTGGCTTGTTTTCGTTTCACGGTGCATCACGGTGCATCCAACACTTCCCCAGGTAAACGATGCACACGTACCCGGCGGTCCACGTGGTGGAACAGGAAATGCGATTCATCGAACCAGATGACCTTCTTCCAATCATTCAAGGTCCAGTTTTGATGTTCATGTGCCAATTGTAGGTGCTTTCGAAGGTGAACCGAGGTTAGAATGGGCAGTCAGAGTGGCCTGCAGCTACACAGCCCCATTTTCAGCAGGGTTCGATGTACAGTGTGTTGTGATACATTACTACCGTCACCAGCATTCAAATTATGGAAGAGTTGAGCCACAGTATATCTGTTGGCTCGTATCATACGGGATAGCCTTCGCTCACCTCTAGCATCGATGGGCCGTTGTCGGCCCACATGTTGCCGGCGGTTCATAGCTTTTCCCTACTCGTATCACTTTTTGAAGATGCTAACTACAACTGACCGTGAGCACCCCACAAGCCTTGCCGTCTTGGAAATGCTCTGACCGAATCGCCTGGGCATTACAATTTGGCCTTTGTCTAACTCACTTAAGTTCGCTGCCTTTCCCAGCTGAACAACAAGAATAACACTGATTAGCAGAGCTCGGTATCACGTGTTATTTATACCGTTTCATGACCTTCACACGCGCCCTGGCGTTTACCTGTAGTTGCTTCGTTTTGCATAAAGACGCGCTGATCATAATGTTTTGGCTCTTCGGTGTATATTTGCAAGAGTTTTTCATAAGCGACCACTAAAACTGAGAGAGGGAAAAAAGGGAAATACACTATTTTGCAAAAAAAATTTGGAGTTTAAAAAACCCTTTGTGGTTCGATTCACGCCCCACCGCACGCCCTCTTTCCCCCCTAGCTCCTAATGTTTTATTTTAATGCTGAGTCAGCATTATCGATTTGTATTTCAACTTTTGGAATAGCCTCTGTGAAAACTGGAGTCATTAAGAAATTTCGTCAAAAGAAAAAAAATTGAAAAGAATTGTCCATATGAAACTGACAGCCAATAATTGCTAGTTCAATATATGAGCATGTAAGACCCATTTTTCGCTTTTCATAATGAGTGTACGATTTGTGTTTCAAGTTTATTCTTCCGTTTCATGATACCAGTGATGATCAAAATTTAGAGATTTTAAAGATATCACGACATGGATTCTTTAGAAAATGAGATTCCTTTAGATTCTATTGCAAAGCAATCTATGAAATCTCTCCAGAATTTAAAAGGGGGGAGGGGGACAAGAAAGCTTTGCTGGAAGACTTCCGGAATATTGGATTTGTTTCATAAAGGTTGTTTTATAGAGTCAAGAACATTTCAAAGGTTGATTGACATATTCATTTGAATCTGAAAGGCATTTTTTTTTTAATTGTTAAAATCAAAGAAGTTCCCAAATGTAAAGAATGGCTCAATCTAAAAAACTTTTTATTTCTGTCCTTAGTTTCTCAAATGACTCTTGCTAGACATCTAAAATCTTCCAGCCTCAACCGGATCGAACAGAGGTCCGTCGACATGCCAATCATTCAATTTTAAGATTCAACCACTTCGCAGGTTAAGTGGAGATGTTCCAACTTGAACTATTTATGAGGAGGGAGTAAATTTCCAAGGATGAGCCTAATCTCTAGGAGTCCATTGGCTGGAGATTGTTCATTGGACAACAGAAGCAACAATGTACATCATTCTATTTAGATACCTTCATGCAGTGGCTGACGCAGAAACTAGGGAGCAGGGTGGCTCAGTCGATAGCGCACCAGTCTCACAATCTGCAGTTCCTAGGTTCGAGTCCCATTTTTTGTCCGCGTTGAGATTTATCTCCGCTAAACCCTCACCCCTAGGGTTTAGCGGAGAGAGGAAGGGATAGCATTGATTGGATGAGTCCATTTAAAATCTCGACCGTTTTGGGCCAGTAGGGTAGTACTTAGTTAACGGAGGGTTCGCTGGCCCCTTGTGCATGCGAGTCACATTGTGTGCACGTTAAACCTTTTACTACCCTACTGGCACACACAAGGGCGGGGGTGGCTCAGTCGGTAGCGCGCCAGGCTCGTAATCTGCAGTTCCAAGGTTCGAGTCCCAGCTGGGTCGGCGTTGAGATTTATCTCTGCAAAATTCTCCGCCCTGCCCACGGTCAATAGGGGACATCGATGGGCTTGGAAAGGCCGCCGTCCGTCGGATGGGACGTTAAGTCGTGGCCCCGTGTGTGGGAGAGACATACCCTGTGCACGTTAAAGAACACGCTGGATAGCCTTGACGGGAGGCTACCATCTGTCTCCCAACAACTGTTCCAGTGGGTCCCCTCCCCCAACCTTCTCTGAGCCTTCGGGGTCCATGTGACCTGGCCATTTAGCCCATGGTGTGCAAAAAAGTGCCACTCAGAGGTAAAACAACTAACCAACCAACTACTGGCACAAAACGGTCGAGATTTTAAAAGGACTCATTCAATCAATGCTATCCCTTCCTCTTCACTACCTCCTACCTACAGTTTGGATCGGTAGGGTAGCTAAAGGGTTAGAGACAGGCTGTATTGCCTTGACGGGAGGCTACTACTGTCCCCTAACAGCTGTCCGGTGGGTTACATTCCCTCAACCTTCTCTGAGTCCTCGAAATTCTTATGACTTAGCCATTTAGGCCATTGTGTTAAAAAAGTGCCGCTCAGAGGTAAAATAATCCATCCAAATCTTCCCTTTATTAGCTTCTACGACTAAGAAATCTGTTGCAGAATTATCGGCATTTGCTGCAGCACATCAAAATTTTATGAACTTCCCCAATGTCTTATAAAAGCATTTCACTCCCACATAAAATGATGCGACCAGCAGAAGAAAGACGTTGCGCCGTTGCTGCTTTTGGACTTCATCATTCCCAAAGTGGCATCGGGCAAACCGGTTCCGATCTCATGAAAGAGATGTATTCACAATAAATTATGCTATTCAGTTGTTATCGATAGAAGCTGATTATCTAAGACCTAGCAAATGTAGCATTTAATGATGGCTATAAATTACAGTGTTACGGATCGTCGACCTTCTAGCATTGTGGCGACATTTCTGAAGAGTGTAATTTTCTTTCCAGATGCGTTCACTGATCGGAAGGATTTTTGCCATTGATCGAGCGGTTAGTGAACGGCCACACAAGAAGCTGATTGAGAGGTTTAGCGTCATGAGGATTTCCAAAAATTTCTGATGTCTCAAACCTTTACCAATAATAAACGTGGCCAAACAGCAAACTGGAGCATATATAGTGCTTCAGACGATCCACTTTGTGATCACCTCCGTCTCTTATTGGTGATGATTTTGTCGTAAAGCATCAGAAAGTTCGGCAACGTTTATATCGCTAAACAGCCGGCTGTGGCCTTAGGAGAGGCTCGTCAGTGCTTTTTTTTTGGTCTCCTCAATCAGTCATCTGAATTGAGGACGATGCGGTGAAGTCGTCGTTGTGTGTGAATCGTGAACCAGTCGTAGTTGTTCGAATAGGAGATTGTGATTAAATTAATCGCTTATCGAAATCCATGTGTCGCGTTTGATAAAGTGGCAGACGAAGATCATGCTGAGGCAACTCGGTTCGATATTAATTGGCTTATTAAGATAATCAGTGGCAAAAGTAGGAAGAACACTCATAAATCAAGAAAGATGTTTTCGTAAAGTGGTTATTTGAAGAAGAGACCATCTCGTATTGGTTGCTAAATAAGTCGTTTGCTGTAAGAATAGAGAAAATGTCTTGTCATTTATTTGTACGAAAGTATACTAAATGTTAATTGATCTGCAAATAACAATAATTATGTTATAATGACATAAAAAGGGAGAAAAAATTGAAATCCATCAAAATTTTTCCTCTTAAATATATTACATGCAAATCAGACTTTATAAAATGACCCGGAGTAAAAACAACTTAAAAAAATAGACTTTTTATTGCACCACATCTCTTTAATATATTAAACTTAAATGACTTTTTGCTGCCACATCCAGTTTCGAAGACATGGATTTCTGGACTCTTCAGTTCGGGTAAAAGTAATCTTAGATTTTTATAGATCGTCATATTTTAAAGAAGACAATAGAACTCAATTTTAAAACAGATTCCAACAGCCTTTCGAACCTTTAACAGCAAACTGTAAAACCGTAACCGTACAATCAAAAGAAGCCGAAAGAATGCCCGAGGGTGGTTCGTTTGCACTATTATCTACGACACCGGACACTTCCCTTACCAAATTAATCTTCTCTTCACAATGGAACCACTTCGAGATATTCGTAAATTGCGAGGCCATGTGCATTGTTTCGCCAAATGAAGATTGGTCATCAACCCCCGAGGATAACGTCTCTATTCGCCCTTCGTAGCCAATGGCAATACTTGGAGTCGTTATTCCGATTGGCATTGCTGGAATCTTTCTCCGCTCAAAGCGGTTTTTTTTTTTAATGAATTCTACGCAGTGAGTGATTTCATTATGTGATGATTAAAAATGGAATAATAGATATTGCATGCAATGCTGCGACACTTCAACTGCTGTATCCCGGATTGGCATGGTCGTTTGGGTTTATAACCTGCAGATCACGAGAAACAGTAATGAAAATAATGTATGTGGTTCCAAATGGTAGGTTAACCTTGAAGCTATTATTATTAACTTCTACAGTTAGATTTTTCGTGGGAAAATGTGACAAATGTCAAATTTATTAAATATCTCAGTGATATCAATCCAAATATGAATTTGCAACAATATTCCTTCGCTTTTAACGTGTAAAGAAAGGGGAAACATTTAACAGCAGAAATACCAGATCTAAGAAGCTTATTAAAAAAAAATGCGAATGGTGAAAAAATTATTTACACTCACTTCTAAAATATATTTATTTTGCTAAGTGGTTTGAAGTAATAAATATTATTTAAGCTTTTATTGATATCTGCGCTAAAATCTTATGAATATTATTAAATATTCGAACTCCCATAACTGAATACTAAATGAATATTGTTGAAAATCGAGATTTAGAAAAATATGATTCAGATCTTTATCTTCAGTTCCATTTTCCCATGAAAATATTTTAAAGTTACAGAGCTTGGCATTTGCTTTTCCATGCATGTGGCCGAGTGGTTAGCGCGCTTGGTTACTGATCTACGGGACCTGGGTTCGAGCCCCGGGTAAGGCATGGATGTTCGTGTTGTTTTTCTGCTGAGGTCCTGCCATCCTCTCAGACCTTCTACTCAGACCTTCTACTCTGGCATATAAACTGACAGGCTCCTGTCAGACCTCTGTGGCAAGCAGCTGCTTGAGGGGGTATTTATTTTTTATTTATTTAACATGGGATCACAGCTAGTGGTGTCATCTCAATTTCAAAATCATCACTTTTTTGAAACATATTTAGGGATTTACTCTTTCAGAAAAAGAAGGAGCAGTCACAACAATTCTTTGTAGACGTATTGGAGATCAAATTTGAATATATTTAAATTTTCGAGAACCCCTACGTCTTGCAAGAGATATCTCTAAAAAGCAATTTTTAGTGTGCAAGTGTAAAGCAGTCACTAGCAGATGCATAAATGCAGTTGATACACGTTAATGGTTTCTTAAATAATAAGTTTGATGCTTAATGGTATCTCTTCGGTAGTTGTAGGAATGATTCACAGCAGAAGGAAAGCAAAATTTATGAAGTGTAAGGAATAAAAAACACGAAATGTTGATGTTATTAGGAAGAGCCCTACCTATGTACTTGAGTGGAAAATGATCTCTTTTATCACGCAAACCCAGCGATAGCGGAGGAAATGTGCCCTTGAACTTTGACCTCAGGCGTCAGAGACAGCTTCACCTTACATTAATAGAAGCGTGATGATCTAATGCAAGTCGTCGAGGGCACGAGTAGATGGTCGAAAGTTTTTTTCAAATTACGACGGCCAAGAGGTGGGATGACCGCTGCATAAGTTATCCGAACAGATTACAAATCATCAGGTAATGGAAGAGTGTAAGAAAAAAGCACTGCTCCATCGTAAGGTAATTTACGATAACATCTGCTAAGTTAAAAAATGAACCAGAAGTGAGTTTTGCGTTTTTTAAGACCACCTATGTCGCAAACCGACGATTCAACACATCGTATTTTTAAAAGTTAGTGGATTACTTGAACTCAGGATCACAGGTAAAGGTTAGGTTTGCGGAACTCGATAAACAGAACTTGTTTTTTTTTTCTGAAAAGCAATTCGTTACAGGATTCAATGACTTCAGGTTAAGATCATTAGCATATATTAATGACGACAAAACAGTATTGTGATTTCTGTGGTTGTGAGGAAGTGACTCTCGAACAAAATCGGACGAATAGGCTCTCTTGCCATCAAGTATTTTTTAAGCACAGAAAAAGAGATGGTTTCCCAATAAAAGAGATGGTTTCCCAATTAACATCTAGCTACTTTTGTGTAATGATCAGATATGGCTCTTTCTTGACTCTTACAGGACTCTTACAGGACTTTTACTTTTGGATGGGTTGGGTTGTTGGGTTGTTTTACCTCTGAGCGGCACTTTTTTTGCACACAATGGGCTAAATGGCCAGGTCACATGGACCCCGAAGGCTCAGAGAAGGTTGGGGGAGGGGACTCACTGGAACAGCTGTTGGGAGACAGATGGTAGCCTCCCGTCAAGGCCATCCAGCGTGTTCTTTAACGTGCACAGGGTATGGCTCTCCCGCACACGGGGTCACGGGTTAACGTCCCATCCGACGGACGGCGGCCTTTCCAAGTCCATCGGTGTCCCCTACTGACCGTGGGCAGGGCGGGGAATTTTGCGGGTTGGGTTGTTGGGTTGTTTTACCTCTGAGCGGCACTTTTTTGCACACCATGGGCTAAATGGCCAGGTCACATGGACCCCGTAGGTTCAGAGAAGGTTGGGGGAGGGGACCCACTGGAACAACTGTTAGGAGACAGATGGTAGCCTCCCGTCAAGGCCATCCAGCGTGTTCTTTAACGTGCACAGGGTATGACTCTCCCGCACACTGGGCCACGGCTTAATGTCCCATCCGACGGACGGCGGCCTTTCCAAGTCCATCGGTGTCCCCTACTGACCGCGGGCAGGGCAGGGAATCTTGCGGAGATAAATCTCAACGCTGACCCAGCTGGGACTCGAACCTGGGAACTACAGATTACGAGCCTGGCGCGCTACCGACTGAGCCACCCCCGCCCCAGGAATTTTGCGGAGATAAATCTCAACGCTGACCCAGCTGGGACTCGAACCTGGGAACTACAGATTACGAGCCTGGCGCGCTACCGACTGAGCCACCCCCGCCCCAGGAATTTTGCGGAGATAATTCTCAACGCTGATCCAGCTGGGACTCGAACCTGGGAACTACAGATTACGAGCCTGGCGCGCTACCGACTGAGCCACCCCCGCCCCTTTGGATGGGGAAATGGTAACTTTGGATAGAAGAAAGTAATATGAAAATAAAATGGATTATATCCATAGAAGTGGGCCAAAATCACATTTTTTAAGTTCATAGATAACGTTTGGTTAGCACGCTTGGCTACTGATCTAAGGGACCTGGGTGCGAGCCCCGGACAAGGCATGGACGTTTGTGTTGTTTTTCTGCTGAGGCCTCACAGACCTTCTACTGTGGCATATAAACTGACAGGCTCCTGTCAGACCTCTATGGAAGCAGCTGCTTGAGGAGTATTTATTTTTTTATTTATTTATATTTAGAATTTTTGAAATTGCTGAAAAATTGAGGGAAGGGGATTGTTTAAATGCACCACCTAGAAATGAAATTGTATCCCACATGCTTATCCAATATTCAACCTAGTCAACAGAAGAACAAGAGATCATCCTTTTGCAATTGGCATCCCATTTGTTCAGAGAAATTGTAAATATCATTCCTTTGCGTGTCTTGCTGAAAGAGTATGAAACGCCCTTCTCACGAGATTGTCTCTTCGTCACAGATCTTCCTCCCATGTCATAGTAAACTGTTAGACTTCTGTGGCAAGCAGCTGCATGAGGGGTAATTTTTTTTACCTATAACCTGATGCATACCTTTTTTCCATTCGCAAGTTGTGAAAATTTTTTTAGACTGACCACACACTTTCGGACAGTTGGGGGCCTTTTCAAACTTTTTGCGCCTTTGGGAAATTCCTTAATCCGCCACTCAGTCTGATATTATAAATAAAAAAATAAATACCCCCTCAAGCAGCTGCTTGCCACAGAGGTCTGACAGGAGCCTGTCAGTTTATATGCCAAAGTAGAAGGTCTGAGAGGATGGCACGACCTCAGCAGAAAAACGACACATACATCCATGCCTTATCCGGTAATATTAAATTTATACTAATTTTTTTAACTATTGGTTATATTAAAACTACTTTTTTAGTCTCTTAGACACCTATAATTGGACATTTTAGGAATGATGATCTTTTTAATTTCTTCCTTTGTTACAAGAAAATACCCCGTTGATCCCCCCCCCCCCCTTCCCGATGCCCCTTGTTGGCTTCAGCACCAATTATAATCCTGAGTTGATACCCGCCCTGGGTCACACGTGCTGACAGTTGACCCCTGCCGGGGATTAACGACTCTCGTGAACCAATAATTAGGTAGTCGTGTCACCGCAACCAGTAGGTGGGATGAGATGGGATGGATCCAGCGTGACACGAGCGCTGTTCCTATGGAAACAGATGCGGAGCGGAAATTGCACAAAAGTGGGAGGTATAAGATGGGGAAAAAAAACAGGTGGAGGGAAAAAAAATATATATATTTCTTATTCTAATTGTTCAAGTTAAAATTTATTAATGTTATTTATATTTATTGAGAAAAATATTTTTTCTGTTGAATAAATGTATTTGTGGATTTTAGTTGCTAGTGATTCCTTTAGGTGCAACAAAATCATGCTTTTATCTTCATTGAAGAAAATAATTTTTGGTGACTTTGTAGAAAGGTATGAAAGGACAAAGCTCATTGCATTTTACCAAATGGTATCCTCGATATGCTTTTAGAAGGGAGAAAGCCGTCGTCCATTGGATGAGACTTTAAGCCGTAATCAAGTGTGCACTTTAAAGAACACGCTGAATGGTTTTGTCTGGAAGCTTCTATCTATCTCCAAGCGATGTGCTCGCGATGTGGATCCCCTTCCCCAATCTTCTTTGAGACCTTGGGGTCCTTGTGACCTGGCCATACGAAAATGCCGCTCAGAAGTATTAGTGTTCATCACCAGAAAATTAAAATCCCCATTACAGAATTTTGCATCTACGAAGATGCCGTTTGCTAAACTGCAATCAGCTTTATATTCATGCAGATCTTTTTAACTCTTTCAAGCAATAACTTTTTAAAAATGCCATCAAAGTGAAAGTGTTATCATTTCTAAGTTAAATGATATTCGTTTGGCAGTAACGTAGCTTCAAAAAAAAATTAAGTCGTGAGAATGCATCATTATGTTCATCTATAGCTTGATTTGTTTTCGTCATTACTATGCTTTGGGTTGGGTTGTTTTACCTCTGAGCGGCACTTTTTTGCACACCATGGGCTAAATGGCCAGGTCACAGGGACCCCGAAGGCTCAGAGAAGGTTGGGGGAGGGGACCCACTAGAACAGCTGTTGGTAGACAGATGGTAGCCTCCCGTCAAGGGCATCCAGCGTGTTCTTTAACGTGCACAGGGTATGGCTCTCTCGCACACGGGGCCACGGCTTAACGTCCCATCCGACGGACGGCTGTCTTTCCAAGTCCATCATTGTCCCCTACTGACCGTGGGCAGGGCGATGAGTTTTGCGGAGATCAATCTCAACGCTGGACCAGGGGGAACTCGCACCTGGGAAATATAGATTTTAAACCTGGTGCCCTACCAACTGAGCCACCCCCGCCCCTCATTACTATGCGCATGGGAGGGTCGCAACTTATGCGAATTCGATTTCTCGCGATTTATTCCCCCCGATTTTTTTCACGGAATCGAACTGCGGCGTGAATTTCAAAATCATATATACAACCAATTCTATTTTTACACTGTACATAGGTTCCCGAAAAAAACGTGTAAAAAAAATTTCAAATTTGTTTATTTTAAACTCTTCAGGAAAACAAATACAGGTTATCTTCAGATTTGTGGTGGTATCATTATTTATTATTTAGCATTACACGCCTCTGGGGTGTTTAGTCGAACACTTCTACCCTAAAAATGTGATGGTATCACTAATTCCTTTTTCTTAGAGTTATTAAATTTCGATATATGCGTCATTTGCTACATGGAAGAATCCAATCTGGGTTATCTTACTTGTTATGTGTTTGTCGTCACATCTGTCGAAACGCTGTCAAATATTGCAACGATTCTTTCATGCCAAACACTCGAAGTATCGATTTCCTTTTGATAAGGAATCTATTATAGGATTTATCACCTTTTCGTTGGATATCATTAGATACCAGGCAAGAGATAACAGCATAAACTGGTCGTATAATGAACAACAAATGCCACCCATTTCCACATTTCGAAGTTTATCGACCCCCAAAATAGTAACTGCCCCTTGGTAATCCATTTGCCGTTGCTTCATTCATTATAATTATAATTGCACTCTATAATTTAACGTAAAATGTTTTGAAATGTAATTAATTTTTGCACTGTTTACGAAGTTTTATATGGAGCGGGGGTGGCTCAGTCGGTAGCGCGCCAGGCTCGTAATCTGCAGTTCCCAGGTTCGAGTCCCAGCTGGGTCAGCGTTGAGATTTATCTCCGCAAAATTCCCCGCCCTACCCACGGTCAGTAGGGGACACCGATGGGCTTGGAAAGGCCGCCGTCCGTCGGATGGGACGTTAAGCCGTGGCCCCGTGTGCGGGAGAGCCATACCCTGTGCACATTAAAGAACACGCTGGATGGCCTTGACGGGAGGCTACGATCTGTCTCCCAACAGCTGTTCCAGTGGGTCCCCTCCCCCAACCTTCTCTGAGCTTTCGGGGTCCATGTGACCTGGCCATTTAGCCCACGGTGTGCAAAAAAGTGCCGCTCAGAGGTAAAACAACCCAACCCAACGAAGTTTTATTTCAGACCTTACTTAGATATGCTATATAAACGATTTCGTAAAGGTAATTTGACTTCTAATAATCTGATATTATCGAGAACCAAAATACTACCTGAAACAAACTACAAAAGATTGACCGAGAAATTGCAAGTCCCGATAAATATTTTTTTTTATTCTAACTTTATTCCTCCGAGACCTAATGTAAACATAAACAAGTCATTATTTATTGGCTGAAGGCTAAATCATTAATTTGTATACTTCTACGAGAAAAATAGTGTGCTATTTTGTTTCTGAATATAGATATTGATTAAATGATGTTGAAAAATGTTCAATTCTCTCTGCTGTGTATGCATTACTTAGTTCGGAATTGGATCAGAATTAGATCTTGATGATGTTGCTAATCAAAACACTTGCAAATTTCAACTGCGAATACGAAACTAAACTTGATTCATGCAAGACGTTTTACTGGCATGTCTTTATTAAACAAAGGATATTTAAATTACATTTGTATAATTTATTTTAGCATAACATAAAATACGGATAATTACGGATTGCCAAAATTTTAGACTTATTTTTTAAAATAATTTTGCCATGTGTATTTGATTCCCGAGTAAGGCATGAATGTTTGTGTTTTCCTTCTGCTGAGGTCTCGCTTTCCTCACAACAGACCTTCTCCATGGCGTATAAACTAATAGGCTCCTACAGGTGGGGCGGGGGTGGCTCAGTCGGTAGCGCGCCTGGCTCGTAATCTGCAGGTTCGAGTCCCAGCTAGGTCAGTGTTGAGATTTATCTCCGCAAAACTCTCCGCCCCTGCTCACGGTCAGTAGGGGCCACCGATGGACTTGGAAAGGCCGCCTTCCGTCGGATGGGACATTAAGCCGTGGCGCCGTGTGCGGGAGAGACATACCCTGTGCACGTTAAAAAACACGCTGGATGGCCTTGACGGCAGGCTACCATCTATCTCCCAACAGCTGTTCCAGTGGGTCCCCTCCCCCAACCTTCTCTGAGTCTTCGGGGACCTTGTGATCTGGCCATTTAGCCCATGATGTGCAAAAAAGTGCCGCTCAGAGGTAAAACAACCCAACAACCCAGTCCGCGGAACAGTCGTTGGGAAACACTGGTTTAGAGATCGCATGGGATACTTTTGCGATTTTACATCTTAGAGTTTATATATATAACTTATATTAGAGTTTACCCTGCACGTAAGTTCAGTACTAATTTTAAAGTGTTTGTGTTTCTTTTTTATGAAAAAGTTAAATTATTCGAATAATGTGTTAATATTAAAATTAGACCCATGTGCAGATTTTAAGGAAAGCAAATGAAATTATCCTAAAAGGTATGAAATTATTATTTGTAACAAAATGAAATTAAAAGCAATACTACTAACGCTTAAATGTAAATGAATCCTGCAGGCAAATTATGGCTGCTGCAGAAGTTTTCATTTTCCCACCTGTTAAACATGTGCTTAAAAAGGAGTCCCTGAAGATAACCAGTTGTCTCGCTACTTGTGAGCGATGCTACCATAGGACATGGTCCTGTGCCATACACTTTATTGACACTAGGGATCAACTTAAGAGGAATGTATTGCGTATGGTTGAAAAAATTTCGACAGAATGAGAGTTATTCCATAGAGTTCAGTAATCTTCCTTTCGAAGTTGTGGGAGCGAAAGAAGGGTGTGGCATGAAACCGCAACCGTCTAGTGATGGCGACAGGTGATACCTGTGAGACGAGAGTGATAAGAGAAGATTGAACGGTGAGGAATGAGGATGTGAGCAGAATGCATAATGGGAAAGAGTGGGATTGCTGAGAGTCAAGTGTGATAAGTGGTTCTTCTGAAGAGAAAGAAGGGGCATTAGCAAAAATTGCGTTATGATGGACGAGCAGTCGAAGGCCACATTTCTGAGGAAGAAAATTCACTGGCACAAAAGCAAGAAATGATTTATGGATGTGAAGAAATTACGTTGAACATTTTGTTTGCAGAAGAAAGGCTTTAATTGAATGTTGGTGTTCAGATATGTTCATGAGAAAGTAATAGGAAGAGAATTTGTATTAAGAAACTGGATAATGTTTTTCAGTACATACTAACACAACATATAATACAATAAAACAGTACATATATATAACAAAGCATCATAGTATTCGCGGTATATGAGGGGAGAGATATATGAGGGGAGATATATATGAGATATATATGAGGGGAGATATATATGAGGGGAGTATATATGAGATATATATGAGGGGAGATATATATGAGATATATATGAGGGGAGATATATATGAGGATATATATAAGATATATATGAGGGGAGATATATATGAGGATATATATGAGATATATATGAGGGGAGATATATATGAGGATATATATGAGATATATATGAGGGGAGAGATATATGAGGGGAGATATATATGAGGATATATATGAGATATATATGAGGGGAGATATATATGAGGATATATATGAGATATATATGAGAGGAAATATATATGAAGGGAGAGATCTGCCGGATAAATGAAAAATTCCGATAAGCAGTAAATAATAAAAACAATGTATATCTCGGTACATTGTCATGGGTTGCGTTGTTTTACTTCTGAGCGGCACTTTTTACACACAGTGGGCTAAATGGTGGGGTCACAAAGGCCCAGAGAAGGTTGGGGGAGAGAACCCACTGGACAACTATTAGGAGGCAGATGAAAGCTTCCCGTCAAGGCCATTCGACGTGTTCTATATTGTGCATAGGGCTCTCCCGCATACTGTGCCACGGCTTAACGTTCTGTCCGATGGATGGCGATCTTTCGAAGCCCTTCCGTATCCCCTTTCTTCCCGAGGGAAGGGGGAGGTTGGGTGTTAGTGGAGGTAAATCTCAACACTGGTACAGATCGGACTGGGGCGGGGGTGGCTCAGTCGGTAGCGCGCCAGGCTCGTAATCTGTAGTTCCCAGGTTCGAGTCCCAGCTGGGTCAGCGTTGAGATTTATCTCCGCAAAATTCCCCGCCCTGCTCACGGTCAGTAGGGGACACCGATGGGCTTGGAAAGCTGGTCGACGTCCATCTCATGGAACGTTAAGCCGTGGCCCCGTGTGAGAGAGAGTCATAGCCGGTGCACGTTAAAAAACACACTGGATGGCCTTGACGGAAGTCTACCATCTGTCTCCCAACAGCTGTTCCAGTGGGTCCCCTCCCCCAACCTTCTCTGAGCCTTCGGGGTCCATGTGACCTGGCCATTTAGCTCATGGTGTGCAAAAAAGTGCCGCTCAGAGGTAAAACAACCCAACCCAACAGATCGGACTCGAACCTGACAACTGCAGATTGCGAGCCTAGCGCGCTACCGACTGAACCAACTCCCTACTTTATCATGCAAATAACAATTGCATGTACACGAAAATGTAAAGAACATGTAAATATTGCAATATTAAAAAAATGTGTAAGATGCATTAAAAATTCATTGCTGATTTGCGAATTTTGTCGTTTTTGAAATGTGTTGCTAAAAATTATGTGATCGGAGAAGCTTTATTTTTTTGCAACAAAAGTTACGGTTCAATTGCTCAATTTAAAAAAATGGCAGCCCCACAAGTGACCAAGGTTTCCGAATGGTATGAGAAAACCTGTTTTGAATGGGTTTAATCATTTAAAAGAAGACTTTTTTCATGACTATGAAATATTTGGGAAACTGTATCAGGTTCGATAGGTATAAACAGAATTAGCATATTTCGCATCGTGAATTAAATGAAAAATAGAGACAAGGTTTTAACTCCTGCGAAAACAATGAAATCGAAAGCAGTTGTGGCTATCGTTGCAACAACAGGGGACACATGAAGAAGAGGAATGCGATGGGTTGCATTTTAATCTCGTCTAACATAAAATGCATGACTGACTCTCTGGAGGGATGCTCATTCTCCTAGTGTAGTCCCCGAGTGGACCAACTTTCGTGGTTAAAACGAGAAACAATCGACCATGCTTCACAGGGTCCACGATTTTTTGTCGAGTTAAAACGAAATTCCTAACAACTCTCTGAGTCTTTGGGGTGTTTGAACCCACTGTGTGCAAAAAAAAAGGTACCCCTCAGAGGTAAAATAACTTAACGCAATCCAACTCTTTCCATACTCAAAATCTGCCTCGACAATCTAAAGGTCTGTCTTATGATAAAGACAAAATTCAGTCACGTGTACGACAAAGAAGATTAGACAGACGCCTAGAGACTTAAAAGGTCACAAGGGCCAACTCTTTTGTACGTCAATGAGGTTAGTGTTCAATTAAGGGGACCACTTAAGGGACCATAATTCTTGCCCTTTGCTCTTTTCAATCTTGTTCAAGAGACCTACATGTACTGAAAGGGGTCGACAGTCTCTTTAAGATTTGTAGTCATTGTTACTATTCAAATGGATATATTTTTTGTCTCGTATCAGTTAAATTTCTTTCTGTCAGTGTTTTTGAATGTTTCTTTCCTTTTTTGTCACATTCCTAAGGAGCTTCGTTTAAACAGGAACTATTATCTAAAAAAAATGTGAAAAGTGTAATTTGTTTCGTTAAGTTTTTCATTTCGGACATGTTTTTTCGAAGAAATGTATTGCTAAAAAAAACTTGTAACTAATTCAATCATCTGATTAGTGGAGCAGTAACCACGGAAACCCATCCGTGGCCGAGTAGTGAGCGTGCTTGGCATACATCAGATCAAAGGATACCTTCTTTGTCATACATCAGATCCAAGTGACCTGGTTCGAACCCACGGCCGGGTAAGACATGGATGTTCGGTTGTCTTTCTGCTGAGGCCTTGCTTACAGAATTTTTCTATAGCGTATTAAATTGACAGGCTCCTGTGAGACCTATGTGGCAAACTGATGGTTGGGGGAAACATTTTTTAATTTATAGTGTACCCGGGGTGGGTGGGTTGGGTTGTTTTACCTCTGAGCGGCACTTTTTTGCACACCATGTGCTAAATGGCCAGGTCACATACACTCCGAAGGTTGAGAAGGTTGGAGGAGGGGACCCACTGGAACAGCTGTTGGGAGATAGATGGTAGCCTCTCGTCCAAGCCATCCAGCATGTTCTTTAACGTGCACAGGGTATGTCTCTCTCGCACACGGGGCCACGGCTTAACGTCCCATCCGACAGACGGCGACCTTTCCATGCCCATCGGTGTCCCCTATTGACCACGAACAGGGCGGGGAGTTTTGCGGAAATAAATCTCAACGCTGACCCAGCTGAGACTCGAACCTGGGAACTGCAGATTACGAGTCTGGTGCGCTAAAGACTGAGCCACCCCCGGTCCAGCCGGGGGAGGGGGAGTTTAGTGGAGGTTATAATCCTCCCTTTAAGGCTTGAATAACGCTTTTCCTTTTCTAAGGGAATTTCCGAAAATAAACACAAGCACGTCAATTAGACTCAAAAAACGTGAAAAAAAAAATACACTGGAAGTTTATCGATACCTCCACTGACTTGGATCGTACGAGACTGCGATAAAGTGGTGGATTATGTGTGAAGCACATTTTACTTTTTTTTATACCTGTGCTACACCTTTTAAAAGTCTTTTAACTCTTAGAGCTTCTCAAAAATAATATTTGAATTCTTCACCAAGTTGTATTGAGAGAGGAAACATTAAATACCGACGAATGCACAATTACCCAGGTTCGTATTTTGTTGGAAGTCGAGACGCAAAAATGAAACTGAATATGATTTGTTTCACATGCTCAACTATTTATGCAGCTTTTATTAGAGTGCTGGCCTTTCACATGAATCATCTTCGCTTGGGGACTTGCAAATGATAAGATAACATCATTCCGTGTCGGTTTTGATGACTAATAGTCTTCTTTCTGAGAAATGTTTATGTATTAAATAACGCTGATTTTTTTCTCCATCCGCAGTATGCTTCATAAAAGAGGTCACTGACATAACTGGTTCTAACTTTAGACTACCTACCAGTCTATTCTAGGTACAAGAAAGATAAAAAAAAAAACGTAGGACATCTTTAAACGGTAAAATTTTTTGGTAAATTAAAAACAGTAAAGGTTAGAAGTGTAATTTGAACCCCTACAGGTGTTGCAGAGACGAATTACGATATTGATAATTATTGTAATATTCTTTGTAGGGAGATATGTACTTGAGTCATTTGAACATCAAGCACAAGGAAAAAATACTAATGATGGGTTGTTGAAACAAAATGACACTAAAATATATTTAAACTAAAATATTTTAGATTTATGAATAATATATAACTAAATTGAATCAGAAATGAAAAATGTTCATCATTTATTATAAAAAAGATTTTTTTCAGAGAAGTGAAAATGTCTCAGTTTTTAGATGGCACCTATTTTAATATTAACTGGTGTTAGTGCATCATGGTTCACGAGAGCGTTCATTACATCTTGCACACAGTCTTCGTCATAATTCTACCTGCAGAAGTTTATTCCTCCACATTTTGAACTTTCTCTTTTTCACGTTTTCGTTATTGTTTTCTGTTCGTCTGCACTCCTTTTCCGGTCTCTTCTTATATGGAAGGTCTTCAAAATGATACGTCACAGAATGTGGTTGTATTCGGCTGTATAGAAGTAAAAAGTCATACGGGATTAGGTCAGTTATACACTGAGATGCCAGTTATTAGGTACACTACTCCTCGTCACATAAATCCAACACGTAATACGTCAGGTGACTGCGGTATGCGGTAACGTCACGGTATGTCACGTGACTGCGGTATGCGGTATAAATCAGGCAGACCAGCTCTTCGGGCATCAGAGTTGGATTGAATGTCAGAATGGGCGAAACGAGAGACTTTGAATGTGGCATGATAGTTGGTGCTAGGCGTGCCGGTTCCAGCATCTCCCAAAAGCCCGTCCTCCTGGGCTTTTCATGCACAACCGTTTCAAAGGTTTACCGAGTGCATCATGCTAACGGAAGAATCAGAATTTGGCTCAAGCCAAACACGAGGCCATGGAAACCATCTTGTCTGGTGTCAACAGTACAGGCCGGTGGTGGCTGTGTGATGGTGTGGGGAATGTTTCATGGGGTCCCCTGACACCCATCGAAGGACATCTGAACGTCATGCCGTATTTGAACATTGTTGCTGATCAATTTCATCCCTTCGTGGTTACAGTTTATCCTCACTCAGCATAATAATGCACCTGCTCACGAGGCACGTATCGCCACCGAATGGTTCCAGAAACATGCCAACGAGTTTTCCTTGCTTCATTGGTTTGCACAATCCCCAGATCTAAATACTATCGAGCATCTTTGGGATGAGGTGGTAAGGACTGTTCGTAGCGAGACTGTACCGCCGTCCAATATGCAGCAACTGCGCGATACTATCATTTCCGCAAGGTACAACATTCCGGCCCAACGCATCCAGCATCTTTTAAGTTCCATGCCCTGACGATTTCGAGCTTTTCTGAAGGTCAAAGGAGGCGCAACACGCTACTACGGAGGTGTATCTAATAAACTAGTTCTCAGTCTATATGAGTCAATCACATAAGCATAAGCTGGCGCCTCTTCCCTAACATATTGCTTTCCACATTCATGCATAATTCGAGTGCTATTTTAAAAATAGCAGAAAGAAAAAAACAGGAAACTACAGCCCGCCTATTCTTGTAAGTATATTATATATTATATATATATTATTATATATTATATATATTATTTTATTATATTATACTTCTATTTCTTTGCATTAATTCATCTAACAAAAAAAAAAAAATCGAAAGGAACTGAGGATAAACATGAAAACCAGTGAGTTTACGGAAATTTTCTAGGTTTTGGGTTGTTTTACCCCCTCGAGCGTCACTTTTTTTTTGTACATAATGTGATAAACTGCCAGGTCACAAGGACTCAGAGAAGGTCGGGGGAAGAGGACCCACTGGATAGCTGTTAGGGTACAGATGGAAGCCTCTCGTTAAGGCCATAGGGTATGGCTTTTCCCCATACAGAGCCACGACTTAACGTCCCATCCAACGGACGGTAGCCCATAAGCTCAAGGAAGGCGGCTTCTACCGTCTTATATCCTCTACTTGATGATCAGTTAGCAGATGATGGCAAACGCTGATCTCTTGCACAGAAATGGAAATATTGGTCTTGCGAACTGGATGGAGCTGCAAATGATGTTGGTGCCAAAGAAATTGATGGAGATGCAGAAAGATGTTGTTAGACTCAAAGTGGTGTAAGTGAAAACTGTTGCAATTTACGTGGGATATTTATATATTTATTAATGCAAAGGGAGTCACCGTTTTATTTGCATCAGCTCCCACCCTAGACACAGCTAAAATTAATTTATAACACAGAGATAATAGGACAGTGGCTTTCGGATGTCGAATGTACCTTATTTGAAGCCTTTGCCTCGTCTAATAAACCCGCTAGATGCAGTGATGTGTGTTGTCTGCATAACGTAAGATAAAACGCAATGTACACAGTGTCTTCGAAGCCTCTATGATCAAATGAATGAAAGTGTACATATATAAATTATTTATTAGGAAGGTGCAAGGACCGTACTTTCATGTAAAAATTGGGTACTGCTCAAAAGGGACAAAATTCAGAATTCACTGTTACATTGAGTAAGTAATTGAACAATTTCCTATTATGTAGGAGAGCGACTAAATTTCCAGGATTGTGTTGTTGTTTAACTTCTCAGAACACTTTTGTGCACAAAATGGGCTGAATTGCTAGGTCACAAGGACACCAAGAGTTTAGAGCTGGGTTGGGGATCTAGTTGACAGCTCAAGGCCATCCAGCGTGTGCTTAAATTTGCACAGGTGGATACCACAAAGGTTATCACATTATGGCTAAATGGAGGTCGTAAGTCTTCATCTCTGAGGGGTCCTTTAATCTCCATTTAACCATAATGTATACAAAAGGCCCACTCAAAAGTAAAGTAACTTAAAATATCCAATAAAGAATCCTAACTTTAATCTGATTTTTTTTTGCTGCTTTCACCTATTTCCATCATTATTTTAGTTTTTACAAATCTTTTAGATTTTAGTTTTTACAAATCTTTTAGTGCTTTAAATTTCTCAAGGTATTATGTTTACCTTTTGCTGTTACAAACACTATTTTCACAAGATCACACGAGTTTAATATACTAGAAATTACTGTGGTTCATTGGTGGACCCATGGAGGGTGATCCTCGTGCACGTGCCACCTGTGAAATTAAATCACTCATTAGCTATAGTTCATTCCAGTCAATCACATGCGCAACCACTTAATAGGAATGTGATGCTTTATTATGTGCCCCCCTCCCACACGCTGCCAAATTTTCCTGGTTCCGTCACTGCTTTGGTCCAGTATTTATTACAATGTACGGCGGGAAAGGTATGTCTCGAGTTCTCGTTTAAAGGAAGAGAGATAAGAGGAGATTTCTCGTTATAAAGTCCACTCTGGGGGAAAAGAGAAAACAGACTTGTTTGAGCAACTGAAGCGCAAGAGTGGCGCCAGATGTTACAAGTGAAGAGCAAAAAGAGCGCCCCAATTAAGTGCATCAGCGTTAGAGAGGAAGAGTTGGCTCTTGCACAATACCGGCTGTCTGCTGGATGCAGCTGTTCAATGTGTGGCTAACGACTCTTGTCTGCTTCACGTGTGTGTGTGCCGAGATACAAGTGCTCGAGTGGGAGGGATGCGTAACCCTTTTTTCGCTGCCTTCTCTGCGTCGCTCTCCTATTCATCACTTCTCAATTGCTGGAAATGCGATAGCAGAAACGCGTGCGAGATGAATGGATATGCAGAATGGGGGGGACATGTAAGAAAGGGGGGGAGATAGAAGTACCACGTCACTACTAAGAATCATCGTCAAATGCATCAAAGCCAACCGAAATGGATATTTTTTTAAAGTGTTGTTTTCTTCCTGATGCTATAAGTGGATTTAAAGGTGTGTGTAATGAACATGTGATATTTTTGAGAAGAGCTTCACACTCAACGTCAACGTCGTGATTAACGGAGGCTGCATCACGTGCATAGAATCTGTTTACTCCACCGCCCTACTTAAAACGAGTAGGGTGATGTTCAGCATCAGAGTTAGCACTTTGGAACTGATAAGACAAGCAGCAATTGTTTTAAAGTAGAATTTCCAGGGTTATTGATTTCGTGGCGCGGCAAGTTAGCCCAAAATATTTTAACGGCCCGGCAATAACTGTGCACCCCTTTCTCAATGCACCCCCTTTCTCAATGCACCCCTTTCTCAACGCACCCCCTTTCTCAATGCACCCCTTTCTCAATGCTCTCTCTCTTACTATGTTGTAAGTGTTTAGGAAAAGAACTTTTAAATAGGTTAAAAACCACTAAGCAAACTTTGTTTTTTAGAATGAAGTAGAGCTTTGTTTTTTACTACTTCGATTCTTGTTTTTTATCAATTCGATAAAAAGAGCAATAACCGAAAAAAAAATTGAAAAAAGGGTTTCTTATAATATTTAAAAAAATCCTTATCAGGTCTCTCGACTCGGCGATTGGGAAACACTGCTTTAAAGCTTTCTATGATCGTAAAACCCCGTGCTGTTCACTGTAGTACAGTGGTATACAAAAATTAAGCATAATACAGAAAATCTGGAAGATCTCAAAAATGCGACAATGGATTTCGAGGGAAAACAGACTTGTTGCATTGTTATATGATGCAATATATAGTGAGGCATCGTTCTACTCAAGGAAGATGAAGCTGTAGATGGGTTACTAGCACTAAAAGAAAGCATTTGGTGAAATTGAAGGAAAGCCTAACGATATTCCACAAATTTGAAAACTAGTGAAAACAATCCTCATCTCAAAACTTTCCTTCTTTGTTACTAAGTAGGAAATTAGACGTGCATTTCGGCGAAATCCAATGAATGAAAGAAGAACCTCACAAACAGAAAACTTCACCCAAATCAAAAAGGGTACAGGAATCTTCAGAAGATATCGAGAACTTTCTGCACACCAGCACCTACAATGCGACAATCGAATATCGAAGAGTGATCACATTTTTTAAAAGATGTAAAAAACCTAAAAATGTCCTCTCAACGACGAGAGCAAAAAAAAGAAGCAGCCAGTGACTTTCTCTGAAGTTATGACAGAAGCTCTGCAACAAGAACAGGGAAAAATCCTCGAAAGAATGTTCTCAACTACGAGAAGTTAGCATCTGCACCGAACCCAGTGGCGTAACTAGAAGGGGGAAGGTGCGTGGTAAAACTTATGACCCACCCCTTCCTCCACTATTTTTGTGTTTGGTGTGGAGGCTTCAAACTTTCTATCTAAATAAATACATAAATTTATAGTTGAAAAGATTGGATTGATTGGATTGTTTTACCTCTGAGCGGCACTTTTTTGCACACCATGGGCTAAATGGCCAGGCCACAAGGACCCCGAAGGCTCAGAGAAGGTTGGGGGAGGGGACCCACTGGAACAGCTGTTGGGAGACAGATGGTAGCCTCCCGTCAAGGCCATCCAGCGTGTTCTTTAACGTGCACAGGGTATGGCTCTCCCGCACACGGGGCCACGGCTTAACGTCCCATCCGACGGTCGGCGGCCTTTTCAAGCTCATCGGTGTCCCCTACTGACCGTGGGCAAGGCGGAGAAATTTTGCGGAGATAAATCTCAACGCTGACCCAGCTGGGACTCGAACCTGGGGACTACAGATTACGAGCCTGGTGCGCTACCGACTGAGCCACCCCGCCCCTAGTTGAAAAAAAATGAATTATAGGTGAAGTATGCTAATTTATTAAAATACTAGCTGAACCGTAGCCGGAGCTGCCTGGTCTTACTTTTGAGATCAATATTAGTTTTGTGATTATCACCCCCTTCGCACCCCGAAAATCTCAGCACACATGCAACACGTGCATGTGTTGATGATGTAACAAGGAAAACAAATGCAGTGTTGCCAATCCCAAAAGACGAAATTATGCCAAAACTTCACAATTTCACAACTATGGATTTTACAACTCGTATTACCGTTTGCCGTAGGAATAGCATGGCAAATGCTTTTCTTCTATCTAGCAAGGTTTCTTTCGGAATTTCGACTTAAAAATGGCCACTGCAACTTGAACGGCAACCAAAAAATAAATTTGACCTCTGTCAAATTTTGAAGCGTCTGCCGCGATTTCCCGATGAGTTATGGCTCACCTAGACATCTTTTATTATTATATATACATACAAAAACAATATTAATAAATACGAATATAAAATGAAATTTATTAATATACTAATTTAAACAATTTAAAATATTTTGTCGTTGCTTTCATTTCCGCAAAACGATTAATAATTTCATTCGAGTTCGGCGTGATCAATGGAATCAAAATGGTAGAATTTATCACGATCACGACCGGATCAAGAATGAGGGGGGGGGGAGGCCGGTCAAGGTGTTCATGGTCCCCCTCACACTGTCCCCGATGCTACTAAAGGTCATGGAGGCCAAAAACTTGTGCATATTTCTTGCATTTTTTAAAGAAATGTGAAAAAAAAAAATCCCTCCCCCCTCTACTTTTTCCCGACCCAATTGCGTCGGAAAAAGCCCCCCTCCCAATTTCTTTTCCAGATTCGGCCTGATCATGATTGGGATGTTTTTTTTATTTTTTTTTTCGTTTTCACGTGGTATTGAGTTTGATTTTTGAGTGGGCACCAGATCTAGGCCCATGGCATTTTACCACCACTACCACTCTATTGTTACGCCACTGACCAAACCGGAGCTCCATTTTTAACACCTCAGTCACTAACATAAAAGAAATAGAAGAGGAAAATATAGGCGAAAGCGAAAGTTTGAATGAAACTGATCGAAAACAGACGAAAAAGCCATTTGATTCAGAGGAGAGCAGGCAAGAAATGCCATTTGATTCAGAGGAGAGCAGGCAAGAAATGCCAACCAATTCCCAAGAGGCTCAACCAGATTTCTAATCAGTGACTATATTGAAGAATATTTTGCTTTCACTGTGTAAGGTTATCAGCATAAGAACCTCCCCATCCATAATTGAAGCAGATTTTCAAGGTTCAATGCCTTTGCTGACACCATCGACAAAAAAAGAAGCAAAGCAAAAGTTCCACAAGATCTACAGTAAAGGAAGAAAACAGTAACTTCCGGAAGTGTTGGGAGAATTTGCAAATGGATTGAAGAGGAAGAATAAACCTTCTGTTGCCTGGAGGAGGGAGGTTGGCGAGACTTTGGAATGAAATTTACGAAGCATCAGATCATCTGCAACGAATTCGGCAGTTTTTCTCTCCCCCCCCCCCTTTTGTTTTTGGCAACTTTTTCCTTTTTTTTGCTTTCTCGTCTTCTTTTCTGGAACATTTTCAAATTGCTTTTTCTGCTATTTAAATTTTTTAACCTGCTGCTGACTTTCGTAACTTTCACCATTCTGATGCAACGAAAGGTCAAAGGAGGGAACTTTTCCCTCCTTTGCCGATCGACATCTCTACTCCGGATAGAATGACTCAGCAGATCAGAATTTCACGTCAGAGCTCACGTGGATGAAAAAGAAGTAGAAAGGTTGTCATTCAGCCATTAGTAATTGAAATTCACGTGACATCGATTTACTGGATATTTAACCACTATTAAGTTGTTTTAAATAACAGTTATGAAGATGGGTGTAGAAGAAAAATTGTCTTCAGAATCAATGATGAGCTGTGAATCTATTTGTCATTATTTTTCGAAACTTTAAGTCAAGAATTATAGCCAACATTTACACACATAGGCTTTTCATATGATCGGTGCTAGGGTCAATACTGTCCAACATATGTGGCTATCTTCGCCATTCCGAAGCAAATAGAGGGGACGTCATAAAACGCAACCGGTTTTCTGCGTGACTTTCTCATTGTCTACATTAAAGTGTCTTCCATTTATGTATTCATTGAGATGCTTCGAATGAATATAAAAATGGGAAGACTGTCTTGGTCTCTAAAGTAAGTGTTGTTAAATTCTGTAAAGACAATAAATAGCAACGTTGCTGTTACTTAATATCAGTAGATGTTTTTAAAATTAAAAAATCGTCAAAGAAGCTACAGTTATACTATGGAAGTATGAGAAAATAGCAAAAAATCCAGTCGCTGTAAATGGGCATGGATAAGATTCTTGGAACTGAAAACTCTGCAAGAATCTGTGCCTTATTCAAGACTGAGGTATTTAATCTATGAAATTTGAGCTTTTAATTGCTTTGGGAGAAACTTGCTACCATGTCTGTTGAATATTTGCAAACTCATTTAATTTTCACGGAAGTAAAACAATACCAATACTTAAGTTAAAAATATTCTTTTGAATAAAGAAATCTCATAAAAAAAACCTTATATTGATTTTTTGAAATTTCAAGTATTAAGGTTTTAAGTTCTTAAGTTGAAGTTCGTAGTTGTGTATTTTAAATTAATAAGAATTTTTTTGAAAAAGAAATATATGTATATGAAAAAGATTTTATAACTTACACTAAAGGTATAAAATAAATTCTACAATCAAATTTAATTTTTTTGACAAAAGATGTATGATTTAAACATTTCGCTATGTTTATTTTTCTCTGATTTGAACAGAAATGCTTAAAATTTTCCACTTCGCGTATGCAAATGTGAGAAAGGAAAGCTTAATGTTGTGCATAACAATAAAAACTATAAAATATGTCTGTGCAAACAGTAATCACAATTTTAATCTATATTCATGCATATGCAATCTAATACTGTATGGATATGTACATTTATGCAGAAATATAATCTAAACATTCTGTAAGCATTCAGGAGCAGGAAGCAAATTTACCATTGCCATCTACTTATATTGCTGAATGAAATATGAAATGATTTTCGAATCATTCGTTCGGTAGCGGCTTCCCATCCCCGAATGTTTTTGCATCGTATTATCCATTGCACTTGATCCTTTTTCTGTACATTCTGTTGCAGAGGAAATGCAGTTTCGAATACCATCGCTTGCACGTGTGCCATAGGTTGCCGACTCCTGATTAACATGGGGCGGGGGTGGCTCAGTCGGTAGCGCGCCAGGCTCGTAATCTGTAGTTCCCAGGTTCGAGTCCCAGTTGGGTCAGCGTTGAGATTTATCTCCGCAAAATTCCCCGCCCTGCCCACGGTCAGTAGGGGACACCGATGGGCTTGGAAAGGCCGCCGTCCGTCGGATGGGACGTTAAGCCGTGGCCCCGTGTGTGGGAGAGACATACTCTGTGCACGTTAAAAAAACACGCTGGATGGCCTTGACGGGAGGCTACCATCTGTCTCCCAACAGCTTGTTCCAGTGGGTCCCCTCCCCCAACCTTCTCTGAGCCTTCGGGGTCCATGTGACCTGGCCATTTAGCCCATGGTGTGCAAAAAAGGTGCCGCTCAGAGGTAAAACAACCCAACCTGATTAACATGCTCTGCTCTAATGCAATGCAATGTACTGTACATACCGAATATAATGTGCTCCACAATTTTGAAGACTGGATTCAGGGAAAAATTTAACCTACATAATTTTTGATATATTAACGTTTTTTTTCTTCCATTTTTTTAGCATTTCACTTTAACATACTTTTAAACTGGTGTATCCTTATATTGGTGGCACATGTACTGATTGCTGAAAATTTAAATAATATGTAGTCTTAGAATTTCTTTCTGATTGAAATTTCGTTGCATTTTTATCCCATAATAAGTTACGCCTGAAAAGTTTGTAAGCAATCAACTGCTCAAATCAGATGTGACAACTTACAAATCTTATTCATTACATATACATCAGAATATAATAATTAAAAAAACAAAAGGGGTTACTCGATTTAAAAAAAAAAATCAGGATAGATATTGAAAATGGAAGTGCTAGATTATAATGTACAGTCGATTTTTGAAAAGGTATTTGGAAGAAAAAGTGCACATTATATTCTGATAAATAAAATAATTTGGCGTAGAATTCATTTCTATTCAATGTTCAGATTTCCTTACGTTTAAGTAAAATGAAATTTTTTTTTGTCATTTTTTATTGTAGCAGCCGGGTGACTTACCAACTTCAAGTCACAACTTCAGGACGAAGTCGTTCAGAAAAACTCGATCATGTGATCATTGCAAGCAACCAGTCAACTATCAGGGAAGCTCTTGTAGAGGTAAGTTGAAGCCTGACACCTAGAAATTGGAACAATGTGATGTAGTAATCGTAGGAAAATTGTATGTAGTGAGTTGGGTTGTTTTACCTCTGAGTGGCACTTTTTTGCACACCATGGGCTAAATGGCTAGGTCACATGGACCCCGAAGGCTCAGAGAAGGTTGGGGGAGGGGACCCACTGGAACGGCTGTTGGGAGACAGATGGTAGCCTCCCGTCAAGGCCATCCAGCTTGTTTTTTTAACGTGCACAGGGTATGGCTCTCCCTCACACGGGACCACGGCTTAACGTCCCATCCGACGGACGGCGGCCTTTCCAAGCCCATCGGTGTCCCCTACTGACCGTGGGCAGGGCGGGGAATTTTGCGGAGATAAATCTCAACGCTGACTCAGCTGGGACTCGAACCTGGGAACTATAGATTACGAGCCTGGCGCGCTACCGAGTGAGCCACCCCCGCCCTGTATGTAGTGATGATCTTAATGGGAACGACAATAAAGATGAAGGAAATGATGGAAGCATTTGAAATATAAAATAAATTACCTTTCATAAAAGCTAAAGCAATCTCTTTAGTGAATCCCCTCAAGAATGTCGATTCAGATTGTAATCTCAAGCAAAAGGGGAATCCCATACTCTTAATATTTATTCTGCTTTCTGTTAGGAATGGCATTGGGTGAGTAAAATGCTAAGTTTCTGGAAAAATAAAATATGGAATAACATACCATCTAAGATTATACATCATGTGGCTTTTATTGGCGTACTGCTTGACAAATGACAGGCAAAAAACAATAGAAAGATAAGTATCTTCGTATTGTTTTCTGCTTGTCATTTCTCGAAAAGTCAGTTATCCGACAACTACGAGGAGGACGATAAGTGTAGCTTCCTGTTGCTTAAGATTTAGAAAGTATTGTAAGCATTGCATCCTATGAATGAATTTTTCATACATATTGCTAACCAGTGGCGGCTCGCGTATAGACACTGTGAAACTGCAGCACCCCCAATTTCAACTTGATATTATCGATAACATTTAATATAATGAGTCCTTTTTTCTTTAATTCTTTCTTTATACTTGTACAATATATAATCCTTAAGCTTAATGTCAGTAGCCATCCCCCAGTTTATGAAAAAGATACAAAAATCTTTGTATGGAACTGTGCGCTTCACAGTACTAGCGGCGAGGTGTTTGACTATTGTGCGCATGCGCACATAGGAAGCTACACGCGAGGCTGCAAGGGAGAGAGAGCACTGTCGTTCCTGCAGTGCCGACCCTGGCGTGCTGGTTGAAGGTAGTTTTTTTTTACTCCGCGTGTGTTGTGCTTAAAAACCGTGTACCATATTCTTGAATGTGATAAAGTGTAGAATTAGATTATTATCCTGCTTCCAGCTATTCTATTTGATTCATTTTTTTTTCGCGCAAATTAAAACAAGAAGAATGGATTTCATTTTTAAATGAATAGATTAAGCTTGAACTGTAACAATTTAGGTTAAAGTAAAAAATGTTTGATTTTGTTCTTTTAGGATTTTATCAAGTTTCTGAATAAATTTTCTTTTTATACATGTTTGTTTCCTTTTATACAGTTTTTAAACAAAGGCTAAAAATTTTCTGGAGCAGCACCCACACTAATTTTAGCTACGAGCCGCCACTGTTGATAACCATTTTTCTTGCCAGTGAAAGAAACTATAGCACACAAAATCAAGAGAATAATGAACATAAACAAAAATCTATAATAATAAAAGAAGGTGTTTGTGTGTGTCTGTGGCAGCATTCACTCATCGGGAAATCATAGCAGAAGCTTCAGATTTTCAGAGAATATTTCTGATTGTGGTTCGGGTTGCAGTGCTAAATTTGACCAAAATATTCCAAGCAGGAGAGCTTGCTAGAAGCAATAGTATTTACCATGCTATTCCTACCAATTCTTACCCGAAAAAACAAACAAACAGTTAGGAAACTGTAAATGGCAACAATAAATTTTGCAGTAAGCGCTGCAAAATTTATTGTTGCCATTTACAGCTTCCTAACTGTGACTGTAAGAGTTATAAAAACATTTAATTCTGCTGCCGTTGTCAGATCCCAACATTTTCAACGGCATTATTATTTTAAGGCATCGCATTATCTAGGGATCTGATTTTTTAGCCCAATACGGGATCGGGCAGGGGGAATTTGGGACCGTTCCGTCAAGTACATCGCAAACCACATAGCATCAAAATCTGTCTAAAAATCTCGATAGTTTGCAACGAAGCTGCGGGCTATGAGATCGCGGGTTGAGGTCAGCAAAGACCTGAGAAAGACCGGGCCCATCTTCCTATTGAATCTGTGCTAAAGTGTCTGGAGGAGGGCAGATCTCACAAAATTAACCCTTTAGTGCAGGAAAAATAAAATATACAGTTAAAAGTGAGTCCCCAGCAGCCGTTCAGTTAGTATACAATAAAAATAAGGCAAAAAAAAAAATGATGTATGTACTGTACTTATCTCACATGAAGATCTTCAGAGCCTGGGTTCCCTAATTACTGTTAATCTGTACTTGAAATTAAACTCTGCTGCTACTCCGTATAATTAATTTAAAACAATTCACTTAAAATCAAATGTTGCTTAAAAGTTTGTACGGAATAGTTAATTGGGTGGATTCTGAAGATTTTGGTATCTCATCAGGATCATCGACAGATAAAGAAGAAATTTTATGAAGATCAACTGATGTTGATGATATGGGATAAGGAACAATGGTTGATGGTATACGCTTAGGATCAGGAGGAGTAGGTGTGGATTTCATGGAGGCTCTCTTGAATTATGTATGTCTGCTTGTTTGCAGGACTCATAAAACTGCATTACTTGTTGAGCAGAGAAAAATGCTTGTTGTTGAGCAAAAAATAATCACAGTTTTAAATTATTCCTGTTGCATGAGACTGCCGGTTGTTTGAATTCCTGATAATCTGGACTTTATATGCATTTGTTAATCGTTCTATCGAATCTTCTCAACACGGTGGCCGATCATAATGAATTATGTCCCAAACAGAATAGCTTGTGATGCGAGGAGTGTCATGGGCTGCATTTACATCAACGTCAAAAATGGGGGAGTGTGTAAACGATTCTTTCCGCTATGTCTTCTGAACCCCGAGTAACGATTTGTGTCCAGTAGGATATCTGAAATTTTGTCTCCTTCCTTTGAATCCTCCAATGGGGGTTGGGGGGGGGGGGAGGAGGCGCGATAGAAATGAGTTATATGTCAAATGAAAGTTTGTGACGTAGAATGTGTCATAGGACTATTAGAAATTATGTCTCTTTGTCCTCCTAAAAGGCGGGGATGGGAGAGTGTTTGCAAAAAGGCTGTTCATGTTTTTTTTCCTCCTCGGACCACTTTTTGAAGGTACTAACCACGACCGTGAGCACCGCAGAAGCCTTGCCGTCTCAGAAATGCTCCGACCCAGTCGTTTGGCCATTGCAATTTCCTATCTGTAGAGCAGGAATAACTAATTAACAGAGCTCAGTATCAGATGTTATTTATACCGTTTCATGACCTTCACACGCGCCGTCATTTACCTGCAGTTGCTTCGATTTGCATAAAGACGCTCTGGTCATAACGTTTTTGCTCTTCGGTGTATATCAAATGAAAGCTTATGACGTATAAAGTAACATTGGTAATATTACAATTTTTTCCTCCGAAGCAAGGAGAGACAGGTGCTTTAATTGAAAAATGCCCTGTGAAAATGACCCTAAAGAGCAAAATTTATATAAATTAAAAGGTTGCGAAAAATATTTTCCTATAGGTGTCCTAAAAAACTAAAAAAAAGCGAAACCCAATGCCAGTCAGTGGACAAGGAAGGGGTTATACCCCCCCCCCCCTTTTGAGGGCTTGATTAACATATATTTTCTAATGCAGTCCCCTAAAATTAAGGGGACGGGGGTGGCTCATTCGGAAGCGCACCAGGCTCATAATCTGCATTTTCCTGGGTTCGAATTCCACCTGGGCCAAATGTTGAAATTAATCTCCACAAAAGTCCCTTCCCTGTTCTCGGTCAGTAGGGGACACCGATGTGTTTGGAAAGATGACGTCCGTCAGATGGGACGTAAAGCCGTGTCCCATCTGCTGGAGAGCCATACCTTGTGCACATTAAAGAACATGCTGGATGGCTTTGACGGGAGGCCTACTATCTATCTCCGAACAGCTGTTCGGTGGGTCACCTTCCCCTGATCTTCTCTCAGCCCTCGGGGTTCTTGTGACCTGCCCATTTTGAGCAGAAAATTGCCGCTCAGAGGTAATACAACCGGAAAATTAAACTTTTCTCAGTGACGAAATCACTTATTTTACAATTGCTTCAAAGGAAGGTTGTTATTTACTTTAGCATCCTTTTAATGCCAACAATGAACTATGAGGGGCGGGGGTGGCTCAGTCGGTAGCGCGCCAGGCTCGTAATCTGTAGTTTCCAGGTTCGAGTCCCAGCTGGGTCAGCGTTGAGATTTATCTCCGCAAAACTCTCTGCCCTGCCCACGGTCAGTAGGGGACACCGATGGGCTTGGAAAGGCCGCCGTCCGTCGGATGGGACGTTAAGCCATGGCCCCGTGTGCGGAAGAGCCATACCCTGTGCACGTTAAAGAACACGCTGGATGGCCTTGACGGGAGGCTACCATCTGTCTCCCAAAAGCTGTTCCAGTGGGTCCCCTCCCCCAACCTTCTCTGAGCCTTCGGGGTCCATGTGACCTGGCCATTTAGCCCATGGTGTGCAAAAAAGTGCCGCTCAGAGATAAAAGAACCCAACCCAATGAACTATGCTGAAACCAAAAGTTAACAAGTTTTTAAAAAAACAAGCTCGATAGCCGATACGTGTATATCGAATCTGCATTCTGTTTAATTCTGTTTTAAAGCTGGTTACTTTCTGTCCCCAAGTGATTAGCGTATTCCGCTGCAGATCTAAAGGGACCTGGGTTCGAGCCTTAGGTAAGGCATCGCTCCTCCTTTCAGCATGGTAGTAACCCTAATGGAGACGAAAAATATTCAACATACTTATATTTCACGCTAGAGATAGGCCCTGGCTTTGTCGGGCTGAAAATAGCACAGACGACTTCGTGCTTTGAGTGAAAATAATCTAAATTTCAAATATTTCTTGTAATTTTGAAAATAAATATAAAATATTTTTTAATTATAATTTCAACATTTTAAGAATCTTAAGTAATTAAAAATAACTATAATTCAGCTTTTGATTATTTTTTTTTTCGCATTCTGTATTTTAATAAATTAGTGGCTCATTTATCATAATGTTACTAACGACTCTCAATATCTGCTGCTATAGTATTTGTAACAGTTTTCTTTCCAAACAGCATTAACATTTTAATTTCGTCATAAATGATTAAATTAATAATATAAATATAAAACAAATGATTAGCAACGTGCATTTCTGTTTGTATGTTTCATGATGCGTCAGAGAACTTTCCTCCTAAATCAGGCTCGGGCTCAACAATTGTCCAAATAGTAGTTCGAGCTAGGGCTGTCCATTTAATGAAAGTTTCGAGGCAATGATCCTAAACATTTGCATTTAATTTCAATCTAACGTCTCAATGACAAATATAAAAGCCTTGTTTCTCCGGTGTTTAATTTTCATGATTGCTATGAACGTTACAGCTGACACTGTAATGAGCACAAATTTTTATTTTTTCCGCTAAAAATTGCCTCTTATTATTTTCTTTCTTACTATTTCTATGTGAACAACCGACAGCGAAATTGTAGTTGATTGCGTTCGAGTGTCTCTCAGCTACAATGTCGCGGAGGGATACAACAATGCGTAATGACTCCAGTTAGTGCGTGGTCCGCAGAGCATGAGACTTAGGGTGTGTTTAGGAAATTGCCCTGATGTATAATCACTCCCGTTTACGTGACGAAACTACCGAAGCTTTGAAGGTCTGCTGGCGTTGAATAGGATTGTCCAGAAAGCAGGGGGGGGGGGGGGATGGCAGGGAATGACAGGGAAGGAGCTTATTTCTGTCAGACTACCTTAGTCCCTGTTGTTGTTATCAATAGTTGTACAAGAGATTAACGATACATTTAAGACTAATTTATAATGCATGAGCTTTAGTGGAGAACAGTCTTTAATAACGACTTATTACAAGGTAACGTTTTGGAAGCAGAGGCGAATTAGGATTTCAGGAAAGTATGATTTCGACATTCATTTTGTTTTTCGACTACTGATAATACTTTACAACTCCGTTTATAGAGCTGATTTGCAATTTGTTTTTAATATTGACCAGCCACACCTTTTAATGTGCTTAGATTTAAATGTACAGTCGCTCAAAAAAGTATACGAACATTATGGTTGATTACAGAATTCAGAAAAAATATATGGCAACTATTTTTTTAGAAATTAGTGATCTGGCAACCGTGTCACGTGATACGAAGGTTGCCAGATCACTAATTTCTAAAAAAGTAGTTGCCAAATATTTTTCCTGAATTCTGTAATCAACCATAGTGTTGGAATATTTTTTTGAGCGACAGTACTGAAACTAAAGAATAAAGTTTGTGGAAAGTGATACAAATGTTACACTTAATGTACAGGCCAGTGAACATTTCAGGGGGGGGGGGAATCCTGTCCCCATTCCCATTCACATAATTCCTCGTCGACAGTTTTTCGTTTTGCATATTTTCTTAGTGAGGAACTTCTTAACTGCTCATTTATTTGTAACCACTGAAATAAAATTAAGAAAAATAATCAAAATGCAAATAGCGTCAAAAGGTTTATAATGCATTTTGTGTGTGTGTGTGTGTGCAAAAGTTAAAATAATTGGACATTTCAGTTCTAAAGTAAACCATAAATATTTGTTACTTATTTTTGATAACAAATGGATTTTGTATTTTTTTAAAATAATGATTAATAACTAAACACTTAAAAGAGCATATTACCTTAGAACTATTCAAACAATACAGCGGTTCCTTGATTTACGCGATACTTGGTTTACACGGTTAAGAAAATGCAATCAGGCTTGTTTCGTACTGTAATAGATTCGATTTTACAAGATAGGGATTTGGATTTTTTAATGTATGTAAATATAATACATATTATGAAGTGACAGTAGTAAAGCGTCAAACGATGAAAATTAAATTCCTTCAAACTACCAACAAAAATACATATGTAAGCTAGATGATTTCTATAACGTCACTGCGTAAAAATAATATGGTCACAATAAATCTCAGTGTCGAAACTGGAGGAGTTTAGCACATGCAAATTAAATTTTTGAAGCAACGAATGATTAGTATATGCTGAGTGCAATGTTCTGTTAGTTTTACTGTTTTATTCCTCTTACACTGCTCGACATAGAAGATGCCACACTACGAAGGAATGCACGAAATGAGACGAAACTTAACACACATGTAGACAAGTAGGTGGGAAAGAAGTGATTTAATTTCTGAGGGATTACATGAATGTGATGGACGAGGAGACAGTATAATGTGGCTAGAGTCAGTTGGTCGTATGATCGCCATGTTGGGTTATACATTCGGAAACACGACGTGGCATTGAAGGGAAAAGTCCCCTGGATGGTGTGCTGAGGTTATTCATTCGGAAACACGACGTGGCATTAAGGGGAAAAGTCCCCTGGATGGTGTGCTGAGGTTATTCATTCGGAAACGCGACGTGGCATTGAGGGGAAAAGTCCCCTGGATGGTGTGCTGAGGTTATTCATTCGGAAACACGACGTGGCATTAAGGGGAAAAGTCCCCTGGATTGTGTGCTGAGGTTATTCATTCGGAAACAAGACGTGGCATTGAGGGGAAAAGTCCCCTGGATGGTGTGCTGAGGTTATTCATTCGGAAACACGACGTGGCATTGAAGGGAAAAGTCCCCTGGATGGTGTGCTGAGGTATTCATTCGGAAACGCGACGTGGCATTGAGGGGAAAAGTCCCCTGGATGGTGTGCTGAGGTTATTCATTCGGAAACACGACGTGGCATTAAGGGGAAAAGTCCCCTGGATTGTGTGCTGAGGTTATTCATTCGGAAACAAGACGTGGCATTGAGGGGAAAAGTCCCCTGGATGGTGTGCTGAGGTTATTCATTCGGAAACACGACGTGGCATTAAGGGGAAAAGTCCCCTGGATTGTGTGCTGAGGTTATTCATTCGGAAACAAGACGTGGCATTGAGGGGAAAAGTCCCCTGGATGGTGTGCTGAGGTTATTCATTCGGAAACACGACGTGGCATTGAAGGGAAAAGTCCCCTGCATGGTGTGCTGAGGTTATTCATTCGGAAACAAGACGTGGCATTGAGGGGAAAAGTCCCCTGGATGGTGTGCTGAGGTTATTCATTCGGAAACAAGACGTGGCATTGAGAGGAAAAGTCCCCTGGATGGTGTGCTGAGGTTATTCATTCGGAAACACGACGTGGCATTAAGGGGAAAAGTCCCCTGGATTGTGTGCTGAGGTTATTCATTCGGAAACAAGACGTGGCATTGAGGGGAAAAGCCTCCTGGATGGTGTGCTGAGGTTATTCATTCGGAAACACGACGTGGCATTGAAGGGAAAAGTCCCCTGGATGGTGTGCTGAGGTTATTCATTCGGAAACGCGACGTGGCATTGAGGGGAAAAGTCCCCTGGATTGTGTGCTGAGGTTATTCATTCGGAAACACGACGTGGCATTGAGGGGAAAAGTCCCCTGGATTGTGTGCTGAGGTTATTCATTCGGAAACAAGACGTGGCATTGAGGGGAAAAGTCCCCTGGATGGTGTGCTGAGGTTATTCATTCGGAAACACGACGTGGCATTAAGGGGAAAAGTCCCCTGGATGGTGTGCTGAGGTTATTGATTCGGAAACGCGACGTGGCATTGAGGGGAAAAGTCCCCTGGATGGTGTGCTGAGGTTATTCATTCGGAAACACGACGTGGCATTAAGGGGAAAAGTCCCTTGGATTGTGTGCTGAAGTTATTCATTCGGAAACAAGACGTAGCATTGAGAAGAAAAGTTCCCTGGATGGCGTGCTGAGGTATCGCGGACCATGCTTTGTTGACCTATGTATTCATCGACATTGCGAGGGGGTTGTGCAGAGGTGTGAAGTCATCTGCCAATGACATCCCACACGTTCTCCATTGGGGAGAAGTCTGGTGATTGCACTGGCCAAGGAAGCACCTGGACACCTTAGCCACTGTCTGCTGATATTAGTAGTGTGTGGACTGGCATTATCGTGTTGAAAATGGCATCAGGGATAGCCATGGAGATACAGCAACAAAACGGGCTGCAGCACCTCATCGACGTATCATTGTGCTGTCATTGTATCCACTAAGCATACAAGTGGTGAACGGCTGTTGAAACTGATAGTGCCCCAAATCATGACACCAGGCTGAGGAGCCGTATGATGCTCATGGATAGCAGCAAGATCTGCCCGCTGACCACATCATCTCCAGACTTTCAATTTGGCGCTGAGACAGAAGCGAGACTCATCGCTGAATACGACATGGTTCCATTCTCCTGCCAAGCATGTGTGGTACGGCACCACTGCAACCTTGCACGATTATGTACTGCAGTGAGTGGTAGGCGAGAGCGCAAACCTGACTCGGCCAATCTGCAATTCGCAGTCCATGTCGAAATGGGGATATCCGTAGCTGCCTGTACACCATGTCGACACGGGGATATCTGTAGCTGCCTGTACACCATGTCGACACGGGGATATCCGTAGCTGCCTGTACACCATGTCGATACGGGGATAGCCGTAGCTGCCTGTACACCATGTCGAATGTCGTGCGCTGTGGATTGTGGGGCTGCTACGGCACCACTGCAACCTTGCACGATTATGTACTGCAGTGAGTGGTAGGCGAGAGCGCAAACCTGACTCGGCCAATCTGCAATTCGCAGTCCATGTCGAATGGGGATATCCGTAGCTGCCTGTACACCATGTCGACACGGGGATATCCGTAGCTGCCTGTACACCATGTCGACACGGGGATATCCGTAGCTGCCTGTACACCATGTCGATACGGGGATAGCCGTAGCTGCCTGTACACCATGTCGAATGTCGTGCGCTGTGGATTGTGGGGCTGCTACGGCTTGCCGTCGAATGCGGGATCGAAGCGTTTGGATGTCCGCCTACATGCACCAGTATGGCGATGCACGTTACCTTCCTCCAAATACTGTCGCCAAATTCAGCCGAAAGTTGTTGCATCCCGATACATTACCGTTGCGATGCGACGCAGGGACCAGCCGTACGTAGCCCTACGATGAAGCCTCTGGTAAAGGTGTCCGTGTGATGGTAGGATTCCCGATGATGCCGCCCAGGCATACTCACTCCTTACACGTGCTTTTGCCACCGAGATCACTCCGATGCAGTGGTCCACACGCCCAGGTGTGGATGACCAAACTTAGCTACGCCGAACCGTTTTGTCCTGTTATCTCCCTCACCTATCACGTGATTGTTTTGGAACTGCATTCATTTCTATAACCCAACTGGACACATATACATTTATTTGCATGGCGCTCCGATAAATACTTCATGGTGTTGCATTTTCTATGTCGAGCAGTATAATTAAGCTCTTTCACCTCCATAACTAAGTTCTTTCCACTTTTGGTGATTTCATCATCTGCACAAACGTCTTTACAAAACGCCTGCTCTCGATTCTTGCTCATCCTGTGAAAATACCGAACGCTCAGCTGATGATTAATTACGTTTTCTTTCTCTCGTGGATTGCAAATTGCACCTTCTTTCTTCCTGTTGCAAGAGGCGGCCTGTCTCAACAACAGCATTTCCTATTTTATTGCTCGTTGCAATTAGCGAAGCGGCGAGTGACGTGACGAATCACACACAACACACAGTCATGCACCTCCACAAAGGAACGGCAGCAGCCATCGACAGGAACACGGCCGTTGATTAAAAGTTCGGTGTTCGCACGTGCATACAGTTCAGTGATACCTGCACGTCTACATAGAGTGGACTGACAGGAAACCGTTTCTTAGCCAAGTTCAGAGGGACGTTCTCGATATTTAAAAACATTCCGCTCACAGAGTGGCATCTGCAGAAGGGGGAAGAGAGGGGAGAGACCTTTCTCCACTGGGGGGGGGGGGAGGAGGAGATCTTCGAAAGATCGCCATTGGTTTTATTCAGATAGTGGGAGTGTCTTCTTAGAATACGTTTAAATTACATCTAATGTCATTTTTATTAACTGTATTTGTTACAAAAAATAGCAATTTTATGCAAATTTTTTATTTGATATGCCACTTTATAAAACAAAAGAAAAAGTTGTTTCTTTGGAAAATCCAATAGCTAATGGGTTGGGTTGTTTTACCTCTGAGCGGAACTTTTTTGCACACCATGGGCTAAATGGCCAGGTCACATGGACTCCGAAGGCTCAGAGAAGGTTGGGGGAGGGGATTTCCAGATTCCCGTCAAGGCCATCCAGCTTGTTCTTTAACGTGCATAAGGTATGGCTCTCCAGCACACTGAGCCAGGGCTTAACGTCCCATCCAACGGACGGCGGCTTACCAAGCCCATCGGTGTCCCCTACTGACCGTCGGCAGGGCGGGGAATTTTGCGGAGATAAATCTCAACGCTGACCCAGCTGGGACTCGAACCTGGGAACTACAGATTACGAGACTAGCGCGCGCTACCGACTGAGCCACCCCGCCCCCCAATAACTAATGGGAAAATTCTGGAGGGTGTAAGACAAAAGCGTTTAAGATAAAACATTTTTATTTTAAAAAACACAGTTTATTATTACTCTTAAACACAATTAAGTTTTCTGGGATTTTGCCCAAAAACTTAGGTTACGTTATTGAATTATGCGGCAATTATTGGAAGGAAATATTCAAACTGAACTGTTTACCGCCACCGAAATAGGATAATTTACATGTTTCCAAGAATAATTTTCTTTTATTTAAATACAACTTTGTTAACCAAAATTTTAGGAAGAAAAACAAGTAATCCTCCAGTTTTCTTATAATTAAAAAAAACATTTCCAGATTTCCAGGCCGGGGCTTCACGATTCATCGATTGACATCGATGTCTCCAAACAGTTTTCCTCACGAGAAGGAAATGGGGGGGGGGAAGGGGACGGGGGTGGTAAGTGCTTCATTGTTAAAGGTGAAATGAGAAGTGAAGATATTAAATTGGTAACACTGCAACTTATATAATTATATTTAAATTACATAATTAAGAGAACAATTGCAGTTCAACGTAATTGCTACTAGTGTTTTTTTTTTCCATTGTGGTTATTATTTACACGAAGAGGTCAGCTTGTAATCATTTAAGTGTAAGATACGATCATGCTTTGACATCAGATTGCGAGTGAAAGTCTCGTCTGCATGCCACTCATCAGTTATGCCATCTAAAATTACTCCCAGGTAGTTGATCTCATACAAGAGTGAAAAGGTCAGAAGCGTTTAATCTAATAAGACAAGCCTTCAACAGAGCATGGTGTAATGGTACCTCAGAACACGAGTTCACGTGTCCACTTAATGAAATATGTAACGAACTTCCTTGAGAGTAGTAGTAATTCGAGATTGACGTCATCTCAGTGTTGTGCACCTGTTGCATAAAATCTATCACTTCTCTCCACGAGGGGAATGGTAGACGGTCACGGTTGTTTTACATTAGCCGTGAACATAAAATGCAATCATATTTGGGAACAAGAAATGCAAAATTAAACAACTCGTGTCACAAATCATCGTGCCAAATGAGTGATTCTGTTTCGTTTACCTTCTTTAAAACCATCTAGTTAACAAAAAATTCTGCGCCATTTAGGAAAAGGTGTTGTTGGGTTGTTTTACCTCTGAGCGGCACTTTTTTGCACACCATGGGCTAAATGGCCAGGTCACGTGGACCCCGAAGACTCAGAGAAGGTTGGGGGAGGGGACCCACTGGAACAGCTGTTGGGAGACAGATGGTAGCCCCCCCCGTCAAGGCCATCCAGCGTGTTCTTTAACGTGCACAGGGTATGGCTCTCCCGCACACGGGGCCACGGCTTAACGTCCCATCCGACGGACGGCGGCTTTTCCGAGCCCATCGGTGTCCCCTACTGACCGTGGGCAGGGCGGGGAATTTTGCGGAGGTAAATCTCAACGCTGACCCAGCTGGGACTCGAACCTGGGGACTACAGATTACGAGCCTGGAGCGCTACCGACTGAGCCACCCCCTCCCCAGGAAAAGGTGTTTGTATCTATATGCAGCAGTGCTGTGAGGAGTAGAAAAGCTTCGAAATTAAGTCCCTTGTTTTCTTTTAAAGTGAAACGCTGTCATCTGCTTTTCAAACGATTTCTGCTTTAGTTTGAAGCATTTCCGAGCGTTATTCAGTTTAATTAATTAATCCATTCAATTGTTAAAAAATGTAATTTTATTGCAAATTATTAACTGCAAATTTTAGCTACAAATCTATGGGATTTTCATTTGCAGACACAATAATGATACATATAATAATAGTAAATTTATTGAAACCAATTTACGGACTTAATATAATCAATTTGATATATTTTCAAAACGTGTTCAGCATTTTTTTATTCCGAAAAACTTTTGTATTTGGCAACCTTTTTGATGAAGTTGATTGTTCCTTATAGATAACGATTACAGTGAGAACATTGTTTGGATTTGCCGTTTTTCCGTTTACAACATAACCGATACTTAGAAGATGAAGTCAAGGGTGATGTTGTTTCGTTGTCTGTGTCTTTACAAGCATGACTGACAGCGGGTGCTTTTATAAGCGTAGAATTGTTTCATTCTGACGAGATTACCGCATTTACTCTCGTAATAGTCGCACTTTTTATGCTCATTTTTTGGAGCTGAAAAATGGCTGCGACCATTATTCGAGGATTTTTATAAATATAAAAACCCCTCAAGCAGCTGCTTGCCACAAAGGTCTGACAGGAGCTTGCCAGTTGAATACGTCATAGTAGGAGGTCTGTGAGTAAGGGGGGCGGGGGGGGGTCAGTCGGTAGCGCGCCAGGCTCGTAATCTGTAGTTCTCAGGTTCGAGTCCCAGCTGGGTCAGCGTTGAGATTTATCTCCACAAAATTCCCCGCCCTGCCCACGGTCAGTAGAGGACACCGATGGGCTTGGAAAGGCCGCCGTCCGTCGGATGGGACGTTAAGCCGTGACCCCGTGTGCGGGAGAGCCATACCCTGCGCACGTTAATAGAACACGCTGTATGGCCTTGATGGGAGGCTACCATCTGCCTCCCAACAGCTGTTCCAGTGGATCCCCTCCCCCAACCTTCTCTGAGCCTTCGGGGTCCATGTGACCTGGCCATTTAGCCCATGGTGTGCAAAAAAGTGCCGCTCAGAGGTAAAACAACCCAACCTTTCTCTTTAATAAGGTGATATCTCAGCAGAAAGGCAATGCAAACATCCATGCCTTACCCGGGGCTCGAACCCAGGTCCCTTTAACCAACTTTAATCAGGCGTGTGATGTCAAATTTGGCACGTGATTAAAAGCTGTGCCGTATTAGGTGATGGACTCAAAGGTAGTTAACCAATGCCACAACCAAATCAGACAGAAGTGAAAATATTATTTATTAGATCATTGTAGAGCCACATTTCCAGTGTTTCCGTAACTTTGAAATTAAGCTTTTTTAATTAGTAAATAATATCATTGGATATAAGATAAAGCTCTTAATCAAATATTTCCAAATCTTGATTTTTTTTTTAACAATATTCCTTCAGTATTTAAAGAGTTGTACAAGATGCAAAGTTTAAATAATGGAGTTTCTCTTCAAAACAATTTTTCGACAAAACGTATAACTTAAAAAAATCAGTATGCACACTTAAAAACAGTGGTTATTATTTAAATTTTAGTTTTTTTTTTTACATAAATTCTTATGACTGGTAACGTTGATGTTTAATATTTCAGTTTTCATAACATTTTAAAAACTGAATGAATACGAATATCAACATATGGAGTTTCGTTTGGTTGCAATTTTTTTTTATCTCCAAAGATATTTTCCCCTAAAACTTTATTTTTTTCAAAGTTTCAGAACTTCGAATGTAGTTCTACTTTAAAGCGTATGATACGGATAATCTGAGCATTCCACATAACTGATCCCAAATTTCAGATAGGGTTGTTCTGAAAAAAAAAAAAAACACACGTCCAGCAAGACAAACCCCACGTCCATCCAACGTTTAAAGATACGGTTTCGGTGCATTTTTTATTCACTAGGGCTAAATGGTAAGATCTCAAGGACCCCAAGGAGTAAGAGGTGGTTTGGATGAAGAAATCCATGTGGCACCTGTTAGGAGACACGTGGAAGTCTCTTAAGTAAGTACAGGCATCCCATTTGCAGAAAGAGATTCCAAATATCATTTATTAATTTTTTGAGTTGCAAGGAAAATGAAATGTCTTTTCCGAGGATGTTGTTTCCTCTGCTGCCGTGGCTGTTTTTTAAAAAAAAAGTTCAAGTTGTGCTGATTTTTCTTTGACATTTTACACATCAAACTTTGTTTCTACTCAGGATTTCTAATGGAATGAACTGTCATTGATTTGCTTTATTACTTGTGATGTTTAGTATAACTTTATAGTTTTTTCCCCCCCATAAATTTTTACTGCAATTGGTTTTTTCCTTATTTTAATTTAATACTCTTAAATGCAGGCGCTACACATTTATTCCTATTAAAATTTTAAAAAATGTGAAAGAATTCAGTCTAAAATTCCCGACAAGTTTTCAAACTATGCAATTATATGCTCTTTAATGGTATCTTATCTGAGGAATGATAAATCTTAGATAATGTGTGCCATCTGTTGTCTGAAACAGCTTTTGGTAGCGCACGAAATCCTCCGCACAGTCGTTATTTATGAGATATTTCAACCCGAATGGCTAGAGTTGTGCGAAATAATAAAGAAGAGAAAACCCTTCGCCACATAAAGTTACATTTGTTTTAATTTCTCTCAAGAATTATTGCTCACAGTGAATGCAAGAGGGCTGACGACTAGTAACAGCTGCTTTCATTTCTCCACTACTGCTTTCATTAGAGAGAGAGATTCTAGCAAATTATTCTAGCTAAAGGATGTAAACTATTTGGATGTTTTGGAGGTTTTTTTATTAAACCAATATCACCACTCAGTAATGGTAAGCTCTGATAATAATTCCTTGATTTAGTTTTATGCAGTGTCTCAGAAAGAGCCACTTTAATCCTGTCTCGAATTTTCAATTCCAACGGAAAATCTTCGGAAATGTTCATTTCTATAGACCAGTATTTTTCAAACTTCTTTCTTAGTGCCCCTCCCCAACCCCTAAAAAAAGAAATAAAGAAATAAAATAAGAAATTAAAGAGTGGCATGTTCCGAGGTCCTTAAACCTTGAAAATTTCAGAATAGCACCTAGATACCCTAAATATGAAACGAAATTTAAATATTCACACATTTCATTTCCTATAGTATGTATGTTACCTAATATAATTAGATTTAATGTCAACGAGGTGCACAATAACGAGTGAATTGGTCTATGAAATAAAAAAGGACACGGACTTTCGTAAAAAAAAAAATTGTGGTTATTTCAACTTTCATTAAATCGAGTTATTTAATTATTCATTTATTACAACATATTTATGTTATAAATGCGTTTTAAAACATAAATTTTTATTCTTTTACTTGAAGTTAGAAAATTCGCAGTTAAAATTTAATGGGCTGTGACCTTATCCAAAGACTTTGGAGTCCATCGTTTGGAAAACCTTGCTATAGATTATGTAACAATAAATATAAAATTTGTAATGTAAATTACGTTATATAGAAATAAAAAAAAAATAAAAATCGAAGTGTGTTTTTCCAATTTGTTTTAGAATTAGAACAACTATCAAAGTTTGATCATTTGTATAGAACGTTTTAATATGCATTTAATTCCTGTTGCAAATATTCTTAAAAAAATCCATTATCCCATTTTATTTTCCAGCTTGCAAGTATTCCTGTCACAAAGAATGCGAGTCGAAGGTAACGTTCGCTTTCTCTTTCCTCTTAAGTTTCCTTATGCATTTTGTATTTCCCGCCACAATGCAGTATTACGTCGAGACAAGTGTTTTTTCTTAATTTCATTCTCTGTTCATTGCGCCATTGAAAGAAAGATGAAGGTCATAGGTTAATAGTTTTTTTTTTCAACCCTCCTGAGATGCTCTTCTCTTTCCCATTGTCTGGATGATAAAAAACAAGAGCACGACACGATCTCCAAGCTCCTTTATCAGCAACGACATTGCTTATTATAACATTCTCTTTGTTTACTTCTTTGGTATGTCTATTTTTCGACGATGATATTTTGAAGCTCCTATCGCAACGATGGAGGTGATGGAGCACTTGGAAACTGAATCATCTGATCCCAGCAACGGGGGTGATGGAGCACTTTGTGTGAGCCATCTCATCCATTACACTCTTAACTGATCTCCATTTCATCGTCTTAACTGCTCTCATTATCCACTAATCATTAAATATTTCAGACCGGTTCTTTGTTTCTTTATATTTCTTAACTGAAAATTACTTCACGTTGTCAATGAGGAATGGGGCAAAAACAAAGACCTTGAGGAACAGACTTTTATCTGCATCTTAAAGTCGCCATTTAAGTTATTGTTAGTTTGCTTAAGATCATACGTCATTTGCAGCAAAAAATGATCTGCTAGAACATTTCCTAAACTCACTGTGTTCTGTTTTGTTTTCAATCTCCACTCCAGCATAAGCAGTGAGAAGTCTCCATCAACCCTATCTGTGGTGCTATCACAAGAACATCAGCGTTGTTGTTCTACACACATCTTAAATGCATCAGTAGCATTAAATGTCTTCAGTGCTGTAATGCATTGAAGATTACGACTTGTTATGCTAATAAAACTTTCTAAGCTCACGCAACTGAAACCGCGAACTTGAGCCCGAAAAGAAGATTGAACTCTCCAAACGATCACTTACAATCTAATGATGGACGTACGTACCTAAAGACTAAAGTCATGCGTCATCATCTCGGATATTAGGAGATTTATATATTTAAAAAATGTGGTTAGACGAAGCAGTCACAGTAATGCCTCACTCACTGCGGAATTTAGCAATTGTTTTTGTAGTGAATTAAATTTGGAAGAGGAAATAAAAATGGCAATAATTTAATTGTTATTTAAAAGAAAGAGAGTCGTGGCGTGTTTGGTAGGGAGGTGATGGTCATAACGTGTATGATTTGAATAGTAAGAAAATTTGGTATTCGATTCCTGAGATCGGAAATTCCTATTTAGATGAATGCTGCTGGCTTGCGGAAGTCTTCTGGTTCCAGGAACGAGGTCAGTGCGGAGAGGAGAAGAAGAATTCGATATAGTCATTAAGAAACAACGACGATTGGCAGGAAGAGTTAAAGAGAGAAAAAAAGAAGACAATGCCGGTATTTAGGAATCGAGAAACAAAGTCGAGCTTGGGAGTTTGAGCGAAAAAGACTATAAGGCAGAGAGGCACGTGGGCTGGATTAACATAATGGCCAACCTTGTCATTACCGGGGGCAACAATCTCGAGGAGGCAAATATTTAAAATTTCTGACAAAGATTCCAGTGAAAGAGAGAAGCAGAGAGATGAAAGAACGGCTTTGACCTCTTTCCGCATGAATCCTCTTTGTCTCTATACTTAATATCATTGTTCTATTCGCTTGATCGTAGATAACACAAGATTCATCAGCAACTCCTTATAGTTTAATTACTATTTGCCTTTAACCATGTAAAAATACTGACTTGGTTTTTGCAATTCTTGAGTAAAATTGTAGATGTAATGCAAAAAAAAGTAAAAAAAAATAAATAAGAAGAAGAAAAATATTACATTTAATGAATCCCTCAAAAGGGTTGTCACCACGATTGAAGTAGAATGATAACGGGGAATGTGTTCGGAGAACAACACACAGGCGTACATGAGTTCGATTGGGTTTTAAACTTCGTAGTCTCTTGATGCTTGAGGATTATATGGGTGCCTATAAAAAAATGTTCCCTCAAGCAGCTGCTTGCTACATAGGTCGGACAGGAGCCTGTCAGTTTAATACGCCATAGATTAAGGCGAGATATCAGCAGAAAGACAGCACAAACATCCATGCCTTATCCGGGGCTCGAACCCAGGTCCCTTTAAGCACGCTAACCACTCGACCAGCGCGCTAGCTGCATAAAACGAAAGAAGTTTATAATCTCTATTATTATTTATGTTTTGAAAGTTTTTGTGAACCGCAATGAAGTCTTAGTCCCCCAGGAATGCTAGTATTGCAGGTTAAGATAATACAAATCCCGTCGCTTGTATTTAAAAGAAAAAGTTGCTGTTACTTTACATTTAACTTCTGAAATGACTGATATAGAATACTTGAACGAGAATGAGGTCATAAAGTTCACTTGCTATTTATCGACGACGTTTTTCCTCAGTATTCAAACCTGACAGTGCCAATTGAGGCTGGGCCATGAATCAGTTCTATTACGTTCAAGGCATTAGCCAGCTGCAGTTCTCCGCAAGAACTCTTGGGATTTACTTTCATTCTGTAACGACCGTAAGTCGAAAAAAAAAAACCGCAAGTACTGGAAGTTGTGCAATTTCCTGTTTGGTGATCGTAAGCGAATAAACAAACACATTTCATCAGGTGCGCGTGTGGGAAGTTAAAGAGCGGCTGCCACCTCGCTCTTCTTGCGAGAGCCTCAAACTGGGTTCAACTGTCACAATTCTCTCTGTCTTCATTTCAGGAAACCTCCATCGCGTGCTAAGCAAAAATTTCCAGTTTTGCTGTTGTGCTCTGAAAAATGTGCTGGATACCTCGTGGAATATCATTAAGGCCCTGAAAATGTGCCGACTCATTTTTACTGACATATATTGGCAATAAAAGTTAAAAAATAGTAAGAGACTGTACGTAAGTATAAGGGAGAAAGTGGAACGGAAATCCGGTGGGCTTGAGGTGGCGCTCCAAAAGGTTTGGACTACCCGAAGTAAAATTAATTAAACCCTGAAGTTTAATCCTGAAATTTGACTAAAAACATTGAAAACTGATAAAAAAGACGTTCATTCAAGCGAGCCCCCAAAAGTGGTATCCGAAGGATAGTTTCCTTTTAGCATTATATTTCATGCTTATGTATAATAATATGGCAACTGTGGCCATCCGAAAAATTAGCACTTTTATCATCCCGAAACGCACTATATTTAGACCTAGTTACAATTCACTAAGAAGAATGAGCAATAGAAGTGTAGCAGTAGGTACGAAAAAATGAGGTGAAGCAGATGCCTTGCATTCGCATCCATTATTCCTTGGGGTTACGTTCTCGAACAGTATGACTGATAAACAAGGCAATTATTCCCATAAGGTCTGATGTAATAAAGTGAAGGCATCTTAATTTTACACTAATTCGCATACTTTGTTGTAATGAAGTGCCTTTTTTTACGTTTTTTTTGTTGAGTTTGGTGTACTGTAATCTGACTTTTTATTCTGTAGGTTGTTTATTCTTTTCGTATTTCTTTTTGCACTGTAATTATGACGAGTGAAAGTCGCTAACACTTTTAGAGCGTTATCCTTCGTCCTTCTCAGCAGATATTAATGACGTAAAGTTCACAGCTAACGACTCTAAGAATGAACGTGGACAGAAGGAAGAGAAGAGGAATATTGGGGCATAGAGAGAATGTGTTTCTGTTGCGTAGTAACACAGCGGAGCTTTTCATTGCTGTAGTAAGCGACATATTGCTAAAATATTACTGGTAGCGTATTGTAAACATCTGTGTACATTACAGTACTTCAGAGTCGATCAAGGACGAGCTCCTCTCTCCCTGCCAAAAGCCTCTCTCCCTTACCAAAATCCTCTCACCCTGACAAAAGCCTCTCACCCTGACAAAAGCCTCTCTCTCTGCCAAAAGCCTCTCTCCTTGCCAAAAGCCTCTCTCCTTGCCAAAAGCCTCTCTCCCTGCCAAAAGCCTCTCTCCCTGCCAAAAGCCTCTCACCCTGCCAAAAGCCTCTCTCCCTGCCAATAGCCTCTCACCTTACCGAGCCAAGAGATTGGATTTCCCAGGGCCGTGCGGTAGATTTTCTCATTATGATGCAAGTCTTCGAAATGCCGCCCCTTAAAGGTTTTTTCTTTAAAATAACCTTCGATTGTGATTTAAAAAAAAACTGCACAAAATGTACGAATACTATTTTTAATTTGAAAATATAAACTAATTTAAAAAATGATATCAACTACAACAATCTACTGTGGAGTTTTACCCTTCTAACTTTAGCAAATTCGTTAATTAGGGATGTCTAGTCTAGAGTGGCAGCCAATGTAGATTCAATAGAAATTAATGACAGATTTCTAAGTTTTGTTTGGCTTATTGAACTTTTTAAGTAGTGTTTTATTAATTTTAATTTGGAATAACTTCTTTCCCCACTAGCTACAGAGACAGGGAGTGTTAATAAAATTCTCAGAGCTACAACAGTATTCGGATACAAAGTAATTAAGTTATTTTGGCACAAATAATTTAAAACATCCAAAGGTTTCATAGAATATGGTAGCATTCGGGATACATCACGTAATTCTTCTTGAAGATCATTTGCATTTATATCTGATTCATTTTCGACCGAAAGTATTGACTGGAGACTGGTACAATAATTTTCTAGCATTTTGTCATCTATATCATTGAGTTTTAAAATGTCATATAAAAACTGAAAATTTTTGCTATGGGTTTCCAGAAGCGTGAATCGTTCATTCAGAGAATTAAGGCTAATGTCCAGAATATAATTGAAAAAGTTTATTACAAATTTATTCTCCTCTGTTAACCCTTTCACGACTAAGGGAAACATTTTTCCCATTTTAAAATTGGTGATTGTCGTATTTAATTATAACCTTATCTGCATTTTTTATACAGAATGTCAAAATAGAACGTATGCCGAACGCAATTACGTAAACGAGAACGTTTAGAAAACAAAAACAGAACTGTCAGGACGCATAATATATGTACTATGTGCAATGTCCATCTTTGCCTCACTACCAAAAGAAATTGCTTCGCAGAATATCATAATTAGCACATCATTTTGTATAGTAATTTTATTTCATAATTTTGTATTATTTTAGTTAACATTTTGTTCTAATAAACCAATAAATAAAAGACATTGCATAATAAGCCTAACTATAATTTGTGTTACCTTTATAGTCCATTGGGAAAAATATTTCCCATAAAATTCCAAAAAAACTACACATTGTTATGTATTTTTCTTATGATTTTTATTTATTTTACGTCTAAACAAACTAAAATAAACAGTTACATATTAATATTTACTCTTAAAAACCTTATGGTCCTGAAAGGGTTAAGGGTAGATCGACAGCTTCTTCATAGTCAAATTGATGCTTGTTCCTTCTGGCTCTAACTTCAGTTTTGGCAGGAAATTCTGCACTGCATTCAAGATTCTCTGCAATCTCATTAGCAGCAATTTTCATCTGATCATATCCAGATTGTCTATAACTTTTCACTTTTTGTATGGTTTCTGATAACATCCTTACACAATCTGACAAATTTATAGTTACAGATTGCAATAGCTTCGAGACTGAATTTATTTCAAATAAAATATCATACCAAAGAATTACACCGCATATAAACTTGTAATTTTTAATATTTTTTGCTAACCCTCTTGCTTTAACTTTAGTTTCTGATCTCTGTTGATGTCTTCTATTATTTGGAATAATGCATCATAGATTTCGCAAAGTTGAAATCGTAAAGGCTTTAACGCATCTACTGTGCTTGACCACCTAGTAGCACTCAATGGTTTTAGAGTTAATTGTGAAACATATTTTTTTAGCACTTCCCAACGCTTTGTAGAACCAGAAAAAAAAGTGTAAAGTTCTTCAACAATAGAAAAAAAAGTTGTTTCTGTAGAAGTAGACGTTGCATCATTCACAACTAGGTTTAAAGAATGACATGCGCAGGGCACATAAAACGCCCTTGGATATTTTTCAAGAATTCCATTTTGTACACCCTTTCTTACTTCTTTCATATTAGCTCCGTTGTCATAGCCTTGTATTTTGCTGCCGTTGTATTAGCTCCGTTGTCTAAGCCACTTTACCTCAAAACCTAACTTTTCCAAATGTGTCAGAATAAGTTCTGTCAAAAAAAAGCTAGTAAGATTTGTAGGTAACAGAACATAATAAATAGATAATGAATATCTGTCAAATTGACAGCTAGCAGCTGTTTTGACATATGCATTTCTTTAACTTGTTATTGTATTGTCTCCACTTCAACGTATATGAATTTGGTAAAAATAGAGCAATAAATAACGAACGCAAAAGTAGGCAAATGCAAATATTTCCTAAGCAGCTCACTCTCTATCACACACAGAAAGCAAAAGTAGCCCAATATTACCTAAATAACTCTCTATCTATCACACAGAGGCAGACGTTCCGCACCTGAGATATACCCAGTCCATGCAAATACTACTTTTTAATTCGAGTCCCAATTGTCATAACATAATCATTTTCAATGATAATAAGTAACTGCAATTGCTGTAAAAAACAATAATTCTCTTACCTGATCTACTTTTTAAACACAAAAACTGAATTAGTATAAATACACAAATATTATACTGATACAGATATATTACATATCTGATTTACTGATTTAAATACAGCACAGCCGCTTGCCACGTCTCATGACAAACTAACATTAAAATCAAATATTGTCAATAATTGTAAGTTCAAAGCAGAACTATCAACGCGTAACACTTGTTGTCTTTTGTGATAATTGCCGCCTCAGCAATTGTCTTTTGTGATAATTGCCGCCTCAGCAATTGTCTTTTGTGATAATTGCCGCCTCAGCAATTGTCTTTTGTGATAATTGCCGCCTCAGCAATTGTCTTTTGTGATAATTGCCGCCTCAGCTTTTAGGAGCGGCCGCTGTCAGATCAAAAGTCTTTCGGCGAGCGCTCGCCAACGATGCACCTGCACCAGAAACCAAGATCAAAGGATACCGAAAGCGCTTAGGCAGAGGCGTACGATAAATCATAAATCGTATACATCAATATCGGAATAACATAGACCAATATAGAAAAGCGTTGCGTAAAGATTTTTAATTATTGAATGGTTCAAATTGTATTTTGATTTCGCTGCTTATGCCGCCCCCTTACGGTGCCGCCTGATGCGGCCGCCTCTCTGTATCATAGCACGGCACGGCCCTGGGATTTCCTTTCATTTCCCCTTCGTTTTAGAGGTTTTTAAAACATTTCTTTAAATAAAAATGCGTGAAGTATGCATAAATTACAAAAACGTATTTAACATTTAATTTCTGTCCTGCATTACCCTTTCTAGCATTCTCAGGGGGGGGGACAAGGCCCCCTTGGCCCCCCACCTAGATCCTCCCCGTATTGCAAGCATTTTTCAATACATTTCTTAAAGATCACTAAAGCGGAGGGAAATATTTTATACATGAACGGGGTTCCGGCTCGACCTTGCCTCCCCCCCACCTCCTCTCTCTATTTTTTCCTAAGTCCTGGCATGCAATGCTGTCCAAGCGAATTTATTAATTGTATAAAAATTATTAAATATAAATAATTATATTACAACACAGCATTGAAATATTTGTAAAACACTTAATGTTTCCGAACTTTCGTTAAGTAGTTCGGTCATATCATCTGCAACCCGTCAGCCTTTGGTTGAGCGGCTGAAGAAATTCATCGGCGCACGTTGCAGTGAATGCCGAAGTTCGATTCAAAAATATCACGAAGAATAAAATAAAAAAAAAATACCCCCTCAAGCAGCTGCTTGCCACAGAGGTCTGACAGGAGCCTGTAAGTTTATATGCCATGGTATGATTGTATGTGTATGCAATCAGGTGTTTTAATTCCTTACATATAGTATTTAGTGCTTGATCTGGGAGGGGCAATCCCGAATCAAAATATTCATACGGAAACAGTGGAAATAATGTGTAACATTATATTGCACACGTTTTGCAATAAACCTCTTAAAGACCACTGAAACAGAAGGAAATGTACTGATACAGGAGTTGTGTTCTGGTCTGCATGGGTTGGGTTGTTTTACCTCTGAGCGGCACTTTTTTGCACACCATGGGCTAAATGGCCAGGTCACATGGACCCCGAAGGCTCAGAGAAGGTTGGGGGAGGGGACCCACTGGAACAACTGTTGGAAGACAGATGGTAGCCTCCCGTCAAGGCCATCCAGCGTGTTCTTTAACGTGCACAGGGTATGGCTCTCCCACACACGGGGCCACGGCTTAACGTCCCATCCGACGGACGGCGGCCTTTCCAAGCCCATCGGTGTCCCCTACTGACCGTGGGCAGGGCGGGGAATTTTGCGGAGATAAATCTCAACGCTGACCCAGCTGGGACTCGAACCTGGGAACTACAGATTACGAGCCTGGCCGCTACCGACTGAGCCACCCCCGCCCCGGTCTGCATGGTATTCCATCATGTGTTTTCATTCTATACGTATGTGTGGGTCATCATCATATGGAGTGAAACATCGTCAGCTGTTTTCATCCCATATTTATTGCATTCTATCAGATGTTTCTATATTTAAAAAAAATATTTTAGTAATAGGAGTAAAATACAACTCTATTGCAGTCATGCAGAGGACTGTAAATGGGAATTTATAAAAATGATTGATTTTTTTTCTGTTGCCACTTTGATCATTTACATCAGAGGTTCCCAAACTTATTTGTCCCACCGCCCCCTTTTCAGGAAAAAAAAATTACTCAGCGCCCCTGGAAATCTACTTTCTTTAAGCGAACAAACAGAAAGATGCAGTGACAAATTTGGGTTCTTTTAAGTATCTATATTTCTACTTACGTCCTACAACAAAGAAAGATGTTGTAAATAAGACACCTTGAAGCTTGAAATTATTTATTAAAATCAACCATAGTAACATTCGCATTACACACAGAAAATTAAGATAACGAAGGATAATTTTGTGTTTATTTGGAAAATAAAGTAATCACTACGACTTTAACTCTATGTTACACAACATACGAAACCTATACGAACGGTTTTTCAAAATTTTCTTATCTTCGCTTCTTTCTATATGATTCCAACCCCCCCCCCCCCCAATTGCACCCAAGGCTACTACCGACCCCCTGGATCGTTCCAGTGCCCCCCAGGGGAACATTGATTTACATCATGAAATATTTGAAGAAAAAAAATGCGTAGAGAGGAAATTATCTCATAGTTACTATCATGTCGTCTTTAAAAACGGGTTTTCCTTAATAATTGGCTTTCGATGTGAGTTGCTTTACCTCTGAGCGCATTTTTTGTGTGCACACAATGGGCAGGTGACAAGGACTCCAAGGGCTCAGAGAAATTTGGGCGAAGGGGACTAACTGAACGCGGTTAGGAGACAGATGGAAGCCTCCCGTCAAGGCCATCCAGCGTGTTCTTAACGTGCACCTGCACACGCGCCTTTACGTTCCATCCGGCAGACGGTGGCCTTTCCAAGCCCATTAGTGTTACCTACTGAGCGTGGACTCGAACCTGGGAACTAAAATAATGAGCCTGGCGCACTGCCGACTGAACCCCGCTTGAGTTGTTTGGGTTGTTTTACCTCTGAGCGGCACTTTTTTGCACACCGTGGTCTAAATGGCCAGGTCACTTGGACCCCGAAGGCTCAGAGAAGGTTGGGGAAGGGGACCCACTGGAACAGCTGTTGGGAGACAGATGGTAGCCTCCCGTCAAGTCCATCCAGCGTGTTCTTTAACGTGCACAGGGTATGGCTCTCCCGCATACGGGACCACGGCTTAACGTCCCATCCGATGGGCGGCGGCCTTTCCAAGGCCATCGGTGTCCCCTACTGACCGTGGGCAGGGCGGGGAATTTTGCGGAGATAAATCTCAACGCTGACCCAGCTGGGACTCTAACCTGGGAACTACAGATTAACCTGGGAACTACAGATTACGAGCCTGGCGCGCTACCGACTGAGCCACCCCCGCCCCGCTTGACCCCTACCCCCAAACTCTAGAGGTGATATGCATTCCCTATTCATTGAAATAAAAAATTTAACAGTTTCTTAAAGCTAATACAGTTTGCGTAAATCTCGCGATGCAGGAAGTAATGTCGAGATAACTATGCAAATTGAAAAGGTAAATATTGAAGCAAGACAGTTACTTGTTTACACGTTTCATTTGAACGAAGGTATTCCACTTGTTTGGCTACTTCTCCTTTTTCCTCCCATTATAAATTGCAAACGTGATCAGGTAGAAATTCTTCCGTCTCAGCGCATTTTGTTACGAGTGGCTAAGTGCGGAAACCGAGACCAAAAGATATCGTTTTTCTTCTGCCCTTGTTTTCTCGGCAGGTCACGGTCAACAGGTGTTCGGTGCCAACCACGCCTTTTTGAAATCGCATACGGCCTCTTCACCGCGAATAAATGGCGTGTACTTGGCACGGCTGAAAAAAAGGGGAGAGCTTTGAAAGCTGCTCATAATTACGCTCTGCCTAGCATAGCGAATTTTCTCGGGGATTGTGACCCAAGAAGAGCGTGGAAATCACATTAGAGGCGCTGTCTGTTGGCTTTGTCCGCAGACAGATGGCGCCACTCAAGCTATGTGAGCAGTTCTTGGAGAGTCTAACATCCTTTTTTAAAAACTGGACCATTTTGTAAAAGGGAAAGATTTGTTCTTGGAGAAGCATAAATCGTTTGGTGAAGGGCTTCATATTTCATTAGAGATCGAGAATGGAAGAATAATGTAGAAGAGTGTCGTACTTTATGGGGAACCCTCTCCCCCTAACTTCTAAATTAATGCAGAAAAGGTTAATAATATGTACTTGCACGTAGGAGCTTATGCAGATTTTTTTTTGCCGGGATTGGGTTGTTTTACCTCTAGCGGCGCTTTTCTTCTTGCACGTAATGGTCTAGACTAGGGTTTCTCAACGCTAGGTACACATTTTTTGGTAAAACGCTGGTAAAATTTTTTGTGGTACGCCGTGAGAGCTCAAAAGTCTCTAGATCTAGCAACAAAGTAAAAATAACCATTGTTATACTATAACTACAGTTTTATCTATCTATACAAGGGGTACGCCAGTTACATACACATTTCCAGGGGGTACGTGAAGCATAAAAGGTTGAGAAAAACTAGAGCAGTGGTTCTCAACCTTTTATGCTTGACGTACCCCCTGGAAATGTGTATGTAACTGACGTACCCCTTGTATAGATAGATAAAACTGTAGTTATAGTATAACAATGGTTATTTTTACTTTGTTACTAGATCCAGCGACTTTCGAACTCTCACGGCGTACCCCACGTTGAGAAACCCTACTCTAGACAATGACACCACAAGAAGTTCAGATTTCTTGAACAAATAGATTGATTGCAATATGGTTTAAAGTTTTTGTTTTTCTACATATAGCGCCCTCTAAAGGTGAATATTAAAATGTTCTCGAAGATTTTAAAAATGTGAATCATATTTATTGAGTACCTATCCAGTTGAAAAAATTTTTGATTTTTTTCTAACATAAAAAAGAAACGTGGCGTTTTCCCCTTTTGTAGCTTTGGGTTGGGTTGGGTTGTTTTACCTCTGAGCGGCACTTTTTTGCACACCATGGGCTAAATGGGCAGGTCACATGGACCCCGAAGGCTCAGAGAAGGTTGGGGGAGGGGACCCACTGGAACAGCTGTTGGGAGACAGATGGTAGCCTCCCGTCAAGGCCATCCAGCGTGTTCTTTAACGTGCACAGGGTATGGCTCTCCCGCACACGGGGCCACGGCTTAACGTCCCATCCGACGGACGGCGGCCTTTCCAAGCCCATCGGTGTCCCCTACTGACCGTGAGCAGGGCGGGGGAATTTTGCGGAGATAAATCTCAACGCTGACCCAGCTGGGACTCGAACCTGGGAACTACAGATTACGAGCCTGGCGCGCTACCGACTGAGCCACCCCCGCCCCATTTGTAGCTTTGGAGAGAGGGCCCTGGGTTAAAAGGGGCCATGATCAAAATTTTAAATTTTCAACATAAATAGATAGTTTGGAATATTCAAAATTTTGCTATTTCAAAACTTTTCCACCAATAGAGGGAGCAAATTTATCTTTCAGGAGATTTGGAAAATGTTTATTTCATAAATACCTATGTAATCCAAATATCTTTTTAAATTTATCTCTAAAAGCAAAACTTATGATAAATACAGACAGACAACAAAGTGAAAACATTAGCTCGATTTTTTAAACGAATTAAAAATCAGCTTAGTTGGCATTATCCATTAAAATATTGGGTGAAAATGAAGAACTAGGCATTTTCTTCTGAAATGAAGAACTAAACATTTTCTCTAGGCAATTTAGGAAATCTCGAAGGAGCCAGAAGATTCAGTCCCAGTAGTGGTTCAGATTTTAAGTTATGGACAGAGGGCATTCAGTTGGGAAGGGTTGGGTTGTTTACCTCCGAGCCGCATTTTTTTTTTGCACACAATGGGCTGAAGGCCCGGTCTCAAGTATTATAAGGACTCATAGAATGTTGAGGGAAGGGGCACCCACTGGACAGCTGTTAGGAGACAGATGGTAGTTTCTGTCAAGGCCATCGAGCATGATCTTTGACGTGCACAGGGTATGGCTCTTCCGCACACGGAGTCGCTGCTTAATGTCCCATCCAAGCCCATCGGTGTCCACTTTCTGACCGAAGGCAGAGTGGAGGTTAGTCGAGATAAAATTTCAATGAAGGTACAGTTTGGATTCTAACTTGGGAGCTGCAGACCACGAGCAGGCGCACTACCGACTGACTGCGCCCCTCCGCCTCCAATTGTAAAGGGACAGAGTGATTTAAGAGGTTCTGCGTCTAGAGTACCCGCATGGCTGGTTTTCCGGAATTTGTTCTCTTTTTTAGAGAACAACCCTGATGTTCCGAGGCAAATTTCAGGGACATCAAATGACCCAGTTATTTTGTAACGATATACAGTCGGCTCTCAATTTACGGACTTTTTTTTTTGGAATACCGCGGTTTGTACTGAGCGCCAAACGGTGCTCGCTGGCAGCCTAGCTGTTGAGTACGAACTTGGCGGCTTCTCCAACACGCTCTTGGCAACAATAAAAGTCACACTTCTATGTCATGCCTATTGCGGCTTTGTAATTAGCCGCGTCCAGAGATAATGGGCTCATGTAGTCCCGTTTGTGTATGCGTGTGTAGCTGCATATAGATATGAGAGTTAAAAAGCAATAAGTCATGTTTTAAAAAAAATGGCTATATTTAGTGAGAAAATAACGTTTTAATCTTAAATAGCCAAAGCAATTTAATGAAGAATTGCTACCTGTTTAGACCTCACTCCCCTTTCTTGTCGGCCCTGTTCATACTAATGCCCTTATTAAATTTTTTGTGGATTTATACTTCCGAGAGGAAATTCCCAATTTCTATAAACAAATCAGAACATTTACTATAGTGTCCCAGTTCTTATGAATTCAAATCTGGTCAACCTAAATGCATCCCATTTTAAAAGAATATATTGTTGAGTAATGGAAGTAATCTTTCATATATAGAAATGTATATAATAATCTTTCATATATAGAAATGTATATAGTAATCTTTCATATATAGAAATGTGTATAATAATCTTTCATATATAGAAATGTATATAGTAATCTTTCATATATAGAAATGTATATAGTTATTGAAGGGTTCGGACCCTCTGGACTCTCACACCCGAGTTTGTGACCCCTGACTCTATTTCGACAGATATTGCTCTTTGTTAGCTGTTTTCCAATTGTCACTTTTGATGTCCCCAAGAAGGGTCGGATTTGCATATCCAGCGCACCCATGCTACTATAATTTTTTTTCTAATTTTGTATGAAAACATATACATATTTGTTTTATCCATTTTACAACTATTAAGAAAAGAAAAAATATAATCCAAATGGTTGTGGGATTTTAATGAAAATAATAGTACAATTGTTACCCAAATTCCATGATAATTAATGAAATATTACATCAAATTTAATACATTTAATATTAAGTAACATATATGGAACAAAGTGTTGATTTTTAAATATTTTTCTACTTCGTTTTTACTCTGGGAATGAGCAAATTATATTCTCCAATATGGTTCCTCAATTAACGATAGTTTGATTAGCGATGAGCCTCTCAGAAGACCTCATGCATTCGATTAACGACGGAAGTCTCAATTGACGATGTCGATACAATAACATTCATGCGCCATTTTCGGCCAAGGAAAGCGCTCGTAAAGCACGTGTTCGTCATTTTCGGCCAATCAAAGGACTCTAAAGTCACGTATTCATTTTCGGCCAACCAAAGCGCTCTAAAACCTAAGACTCTGAAAGTTATTTATGGAAGAAGACTCTCTTTCCAAAAATTAAGTTTCTCCAACGTTAACTTCTCCATCAACCCCTTTAGATAAGAGCCTTAATATGCCTTATGGAAAATTCGGCTATGTCCTTTCGAACATTGCATCCAAGAAATTCCTTAAAAATATTCCTCATACTTTTTCGTTTAACAACCTTCTCTAGTAATCTGAAAAATATTTGGTATTAATTTTTTTTGATCCTTACTAATAGCTATCCCGGAAATTTCAAGAAATAGGTATCATTTATTTGCTAACTTTTTATATAAGTGTAAAAGAAGGTTCATTTTGATTGACAGATGATTCTTTTCAATGAATTTGTGTTGGCCCAGCTTCAGAAAAAGCGACTCGAAAAGCTCTCATCTCCCAGCATGCCATCACTGAAATCGCCTTTTCCTTTTAGGTACGGAGGTCATTTTTTTCTCCCCAAGCCGTTCCTTGAAGAGCAATTATCCAAGACAACGCTTTCATTGCAAGCAAGAAGCGAGCAGACATGAAGTGGACTCAATTCACCCGTGGTCGTTTACTTAAAGTATTAAACATCGCCACAGAAAATATTTCATTCCTTCCAGATCGACGAAACGATTAAGGTGTACTGCCACACAGAAAGCGATTTGGGCGACTTAGGATTTTAAATTTTCCAACTCTCAACACAGGTGGCCTGACAGGAAACAAGAGCTGTGCAGTTTCTCTACGACAGTACAGTTGCTCAAAAAAATATCCGAACACTATGGTTGATTATAGAATTCAGAAAAAATATCTGGCAACGAATTTTTTTAGAAATTAGTGATCTGGCAACCTTCGTGTCACGTGATTACAGAATTCAGGAAAAATTTCTGGAGCGTGTACAGCAACTGTACACGCTCCAGTTACCGCAACGATTTTTTTTTAGAAATTAGTGATCTGGCAACCTTCGTGTAGGTTGCCAGACCACTTTTTGAAGGTGCTAACCAGGGCTGACCGTGAGCACCCGACAAGCCTTGCCGTCTCGTAAATATTCTGACCCAGTCGTCTGGCCTTTACAATTTGGCCTTTGTCAAACTCACTTTAATCTGCTGCCTTTCCCATCTGAAGATCAAGAATAACACTGATTAACTGAACTAAGTATCAGGTGTTATTTACACCGTTTCATGACTTTCACACGCGCCGTCGTTTACCTGCAGTTGCTTCGATTTGCATAAAGACGCGCTGGTCATAATGTTTTGGCTTTTCGGTGTATACAGAAATGCTTGCCGCTAAACTATTTTATAATTCGACCTATTTTTGCCTATTGCACACACTTAAAGAGTTATAATTATTTTAAATTAAATTAAAATCTTAATGTTATTTAGAACGAAAAACATTAGAAATTGTTCTTAGAAGCATGAGTTGTTTATGAGTAACATCACTATACGTGCTAAATGTGATTCAACTAATGAAAGAGAAAAAAAAAAGACCGAGGGCGCTAATTTTAATTGTTGAATAAAAGGTCATTAAATCATAGTTTAAATTTCTACTATTTCTCGTAATTATGAATAAAAAATAAGTAAAAAGATAAATTGTTTCTTTTAGTTATAACTTTGAATAAAAAGGAACGATTTTAATTTTACGTTTCCCTTATTTTTTATTCACAATTACGGGAAAAAAATTTAAATTATGACTGCCCAACCCGAATTTGTTTCTAGTGATCGTGATAAAGCTGACATGTATAGTGATGGCATATAGTAAGGAAGCATCATTCAATAAAAAAACTCCGCAAAATTCCCCGCCCTGCCCACGGTCAGTAGGGGACACCGATGGGCTTGGAAAGGCCGCCGTCCGTCGGATGGGACGTTAAGCCGTGTCCCCGTGTGCGAGAGAGCCATACCCTGTGCACGTTAAAGAACACGCTGGATGGCCTTGACGGGAGGCTACCATCTGTCTCCCAACAGCTGTTCCAGTGGGTCCCCTCCCCCAACCTTCTCTGAGCCTTCGGGGGTCCATGTGACCTGGCCATTTAGCCCATGGTGTGCAAAAAAGTGCCGCTCAGAGGTAAAGCAACCCAACTCAATAAAAAAAAATTACCTATAGACATAGGATACAAGCTCGTTTGAAACACTAATGCAGTAGGGTCTTGATTTATCCAAGATGGCGGATTCACCAGAATGTTGAAAAAGCAAAAATGTTTGCATGAAAATGATATTGCCTATGAAAATGTGGACCTAAATTACGATGCGATAGTAAAAGAATTCATGCAGAAAAACATTCGCCGAGTGACAAATGAAGGGGAAGGGAGGAATTTCCTTCAAATCATATTTTAAATGAATAAAATAAGTCTTTTAACGAAATTTCTAGAAATTTTGAAGTATTTACATTTTCTCTGGATGGCGGATTAACCTGGAATTCTGTTATCCGAGATTGTTGTTTTCTATTCATTACGGATAATCGCGAGTTTGCTGCATTAGAAACGTTAAACTTGTATTGGTTGGAGAATACTCCAGTTAAAATTTAAACACAGCCTCTCTCTCTCTTCTTCAAAAGTTCTGACTAGCTTATACCAGGGATCGGGAATGCCTTTTTTTTGGCTCAAGAGCCAAAACAGCAAAAAGAAAGATAAACCTATAAATTTCGAAAGCTGCAAATTGTAATCTTTATTGGGTCAAAAGCCATAACAGAAAAAAAAGAAATCGAAATTATTTTATTAACAAAAATAAAACCTTAACGTATAATTTTAAAACGGTTATATTTAAGTGTATACAAATATCTGTTGAAAATAATTATTAAAAAAATCTGCGATTCATCAGCGTGACTTTTGAATTTGAATCTTCTCGACCAACTTATTCAAATTTAGAGTGTATTGAGAGCATTTGAAATCATTAGTGCTTTCAAACTATCGTCTTCCAATGTGCTTTGGTGTTTGTTTCTAACGAAAATCAGTAAGAAAATTTCGGAGTTGAATGTTTGAACTAAAAAGCGTCCGGGATTGAAGGCTCGATTAGACCTGGCATTCCAGCGTCGAAGACTGAAAAAAAAAGCCATTTTTTTTTCTCAGAACCTCTGGTTCCCGACCCCTGGCTCATACGAATAGTGAATTCCGAAAGGAAAAAACAGTCCCTACATCGTCCGGGTTGGGTTGTTTTACCTCTGAGCGGCACTTTTTTGCACACTATGGGCTAAATGGCCAGGTCACATGGACCCCGAAGGCTCAGAGAAGGTTGGGGGAGGGGACCCACTGGAACAGCTGTTGGGAGACAGATGGTAGCCTCCCGTCAAGGCCATCCAGCGTGTTCTTTAACGTGCACAGGGTATGGCTCTCCCGCACACGGGGCCACGGCTTAACGTCCCATCCGACGGACGGCGGCATTTCCAACCCCATCGGTGTCCCCTACTGACCGTGGGCAGGGCGGGGAATTTTGCGGAGATAAATCTCAACGCTGACCCAGCTAGGACTTGAACCTGGGAAGTACAGATTACGAGCCTGGCGCGCTACCGACTGAGCCCCCCCCCCCCCCCTTTCATTGTCCGGAAAACAAGCTGTGATTGCATTAGATTCTATTGAAACTAACTCCTCTTCTCTTCTGTTGTTATCTTTCAGCCCCTCTACTCCCCACCCCCAAACACAACACTCTGCACTGATTTCACAGTGTCATGCCACAAAACTATTTAGGCTTATGTCTTCATGACTTCATGACCACCTTTAAAACTGGGAAAGTCCATTTTCTTCGAATGTCAGGTTCCGATGGAAGCACTATACGTAAAATGGGCCTTAAAGTCATATACAGAATCGTGTACAGGAGAGCTATACCCTGTACACGTTGAGATGCTGGATGGCCTTGTGATGGGAGGTTTCTATCTGTTTCCTAACAGCTGTCCAGTGAGTTACCTTCCCCAACCTTCTCTGAGTCTTTGGGGGTCTTTGTAACCAGGCATTTAAACCATTGTGTGCAAAAAAGTGCCACTCAGATGTAAAGCAATCGAACCCTAAAGATATTAAAAAAAATATTGCAAACGAGATGTTTTTTCTTTTCCCTTGTACCAGAGGAAGTTTTGTGATTCTTCTACACCTTCCTTTTTGTTCCTTTGTTAACTAAATGTAAGAAACAATCTAAAAATTCCAGTTTTTAACAGAAACTTAAAGAATGAGTAACTCTCAAAGCTGTTCCTCTACATCCTTCCAACGCAAGGAAGGTGGTTGAGTCAGTAGTCAGCCCTCTAAAGCTTTAACTTAAACGTTCTCAGTTTCTGATCCCCACTTTGCTTGTGTTGAGAATATTTTCCCTTAACTGCCGCTCTGTCCTCGCTGAGACAGAGAAAAAAAAACAGCGAGGTTGAAAAAAAAAACACCGTCTTTCGAACTGCACGTTATATGCCATGCTCTGTTGTACATTAAAGGAACACGCTGGATGGCCTTGATGGGATGCTTCCATCCATTTGCTAACAGCTGACCAGTTGATCCTCTACACTAAGGGAACCTATTGTATTAAACACAAATTTAAAATTAAGACTAGAAATTATCTTCATTGTACTAACACCAATATAAAATATTGAATCACTGCAATGGAGATACCACTGAAATTTCACACCGACAAATTAAGTAATAGAAGGCATTACTTCAAACTCTTTCTTCCTATTTTCATGGAATATTATTATTATTCTTTCCTGCAGCAACTAAACAGCTGCTTTGCGGGGTCATTCGTTTCAATTGGGTTGTTTTACCTCTGAGAGGCGCTTTTTTGCACAACATAGGCTAAATGGCCAGGTCACATGGACCCCGAAGGCTCAGAGAAGGTTGGGGGAGGGGACCCACTGGAACAGCTGTTGGGAGACAGATGGTAGCCTCCCGTCAAGGCCATCCAGCGTGTTCTTTAACGTGCACAGGATATGGCTGTCCCGCACTCGGGGCCACGGCTTAACGTTCCATCCGACGGACGGCGGCCTTTCCAAGCCCATCGGTGTCCCCTACTGACCGTGGGCAGGGCGGGGAATTTTGAGGAGATAAATCTCAACGCTGACCCAGCTGGGACTCGAACCTGGGAACTACAGATTACGAGCCTGGCGCGCTACCGACTGAGCCACCCCGCCCTCATTCGTTTCAAGTAATGCTTGCATAACTAACACGAATATAAAAGACTGTTATTGCCATCCCCATATTTCATCAACAAATAAAAGATTATGAACAACTATTATTCAGCATTCTATCTCCAGCTTTAGGATGATTTAATAAGTTATACATATATTAATATTATAACTAAATATATTGGAAATATATAAAATTCTATATCATGCCTATGATATGAGGTGTGTCAATTGCTAAGAGTGACATGACATCCGTCAAACAGAAGTTTTTTTTATAAATTTTTGTTTTATGGAATGAAATATTCCAAACAATGCTGGGGGGGGGGCGTAAATTGTGATAAAACTGGCCCGAATTATGGTACTAATTACCAAACTTGGCTGTGGAGTAAAGGTACAGTCGCTCAAAAAAGTATTCGAACACCATGGTTGATTACAGAATTCAGAAAAAATATCTGGCAACGATTTTTTTTAGAAATTAGTGATCTGGCAACCTTCGTGTCACGTGATTATAGAATTCAGGAAAAATATCTGGAGCGTGTACAGCAACTGTACACGCTCCAGATATCACGTGACACGAAGGTTGCCAGATCACTAATTTCTAAAAAAAAATCGTTGCCAGATATTTTTTCTGAATTCTGTAATCAACCATGGTGTTCGGATACTTTTTTTGAGCGACTGTACTTGGGTTCAAGGAAATTTTGTGTATGTATGTTGTCTTTCTGCCGTGTCACTTTTTTCACAGATCTTCTTTATGGAATAATCATACTGATAAGATCCTGGGAAACCTCTATCGCAAGTGGGATGATTGAGGAAGGATTTTTTTTATTGCCTTTTTGCTGCAGTCCTTCAGTAGCAATGACCTAGACACCAGCAATCAGAACAGACCACATAGAACTTATCTATTCTGTGCTAGTCAGATCTGACAGATGGCACAACATGAAGATTCTCAAAGGATTCGAATCCAGGTTTATAGTCAGGCATGCTAATGACATGACTATTGACTGAAAAATATGCCAGAGGGAAAAAAAAAACAATTTCGAAATTCCAAGCGGAGATATTTACGTTTCTTTCAAAGAATACGCAGTTAGGCTACTCTGAAAGTTCAGAAGTCAGAAGTTTGAAGAATTTTCCAGTAGATAACTTTTTTTGTGTGCCCAGTCTTGATGTCCGTCACAGACAGTTTTAAGTGCACCACTTCCTGGCGTGACAGTGGCCAAATATTCGTAATAATAGCAATTACAGGAAGTGAACTTTCTGGACCAGAACGTAGACAATTACATCCATTCTGACGGTGCCCTCCAAGGTCAGAGAGAGAAAGGGGAAGAGGAACTTGGCAGCAGCTCTCTGCTAGATTAATATCCACCCACGAGGCAATTTTCTGTTGTCTTTATCGGATCATCTCTGCGTCTCTCACAACGTCTCTGTCTCTCGAGGCCTCCTTTGCGTTCCCCTCATCACCTGGATGCAGCACTTGGCTGACCACCCACATGGCTACTGGGACTGCCATTAAGTACCTCGGATTCTACCAACCGAGGATGGAAAGCATTTTGGAGAGATGCGAGGACCTCGAAGTGATTTGTTTCCACGGAGCCTGTTCTCTTTACGTAAGTGATTAGCTAATAGTTGCGTTCGTATGAAAGATTCCGATATAACTTGCTGAAAATGAACTCTTCGATGCGGTCCACCGATTTGTTAATACCATAGTAACCATCAGTGACGTAACGTGAGTGGGAAATTGAAACTTCGCAATTGACACTTCAACATTTCCCATAGATTATAGTTTGATTGATAGGTCAGTGACTTATGATCTATGGGAACTATCGAAGCATCAACTGCGCAGTCTCTCAGCCTTCCCGATTGTCCCTCGTGTTATGCACTAGCATCCATTGCGGCATTCTCAACTTGTTTATATTGCTGTAAACATAAATTCCAGTTGGGTTGGGTTGGGTTGTTTTACCTCTGAACGGCACTTTTTTGCACACCATGGGCTAAATGGCCAGGTCACATGGACCCCGAGGGCTCAGAGAAGGTTGGGGAGGGGACCCACTGGAACAGCTGTTGGGAGACAGATGGTAGTCTTCCGTCAAGGCCATCCAGCGTGTTCTTTAACGTGCACAGGGTATGGCTCTCTCGCACACGGGGCCACGGTTTAACGTCCCATCCGACGGACGGCGGCCTTTCCAAGCCCATCGGTGTCCCCTACTGACCGTGGGCAGGGCGGGGAATTCATAAATTCCAGATGTTGTCGCCCAGTATCAATGCATCTTTCTGAGCGAAAAGCGTACGTTTCTTTATTCATCTGCATAAGTCTTTTCGGCTAGGCTTTCTAAAGTTGCAATGTGAATACAACATTTCATTTAAAGTTTGCATTGTTTATAGCATTGTGAAAGATTTATTTCGACTGACACACTCATCAGAGACATACCCAGGGGTTGGGGTTATACCCCTCCTGTCATGTTCTTCTAATTTATTTATTTATTGTTGCATTTTATTGTATTTTTGTTATGTAAATATTTTCATGTATTAAGTGTGTTCTTGGAAGTGCTATTGTGGGGATGTGATTCATAGATGTTGTTTTCGGATCTGAGCTAGCTGCCTGCATGAGATGAAGTATCCCAAAAGTCCTTTTATGGCCTTTACGACTAGTCTGGGGCGCGAATGTGAGCGCGGGAGACGAGCCGCAAATAATTAAAGAACAATCTTGAGCGTAGCTGTCAAACGGAAGGACGTTTGAACACGCGTCAGGGGACGCCGCTCTTACTCGAACAAAACCCTTAAGGAGAGGGTTCGATTCTAAGTGAGAATCAAGATTCTTGGTCAGTCTGATACAGTTCTGTGGATTCTGTGTGAACCACACTGTAGTCAAAGGTTAATTATCCTTTCGCCGAGTTTGAGGTCTGTAAAGCGAGAATCTGCAAAGTGCGGTTCTCCACCTCAGTAGGGGGAAAGTGGGGGTTCTGGAACAGAGGCGGAGCTATGTTAATCCTATGGGCTCCGCCTCCCGTGTGTTTCAAGCTGGAGGCGGAGCACATTGATCAGAATTCCCACTGTTTTTAAGACTGAAATCAGACAATGGTGAATAAAATACCTCCCTCCAGTAATGTATTAATCTGAAATTATTCAGTTAAATTGCAGATAATCCACTCGTAATTTCCACCGACATCCATCTTGGTTTCCACCATTTAGAAACCTGACATCACCACAAACTCCCTCGATTTTACCGTTAGTCCAGCATCTTGGTTTCTAACCTCATCCGAAATTACTAAGTCCAGACTCCGCCATCTTGATTCCTGACATATTAATTAAATGCTTATCAGAAGTTCCACTCCCCTTTATTAAACCTCCCCTATCAAAAACTGTCACCCCCTCATTAATTAACCCATTATCGAAAGTCCCCTTTTATTAAAAAATAAGAACCCCCCCCCCCCTCTTTTCCACTGATTCCATTATTTTGACACCCCCTGTGATTGCGTCATCCTCCTACAGAGTGAATTAAGTCCGCCATTTTGAAATCTGATGTCGCCAATTAGAGGAGCTTCTTTTCGTTTACTGCGGGACAGTCTTTTAAATCAGTTTCTGCGGGTTAGTCCTCCTTCCAGTATAAATACGACATCCATCAGTCAGAATCCTCATTCTGTTGCCAGACGTTGACAGTGACAGTTCTCTGCTGCTGCGTCTCAGTGATTTTTTTCAACTACAGCAGTATTAATTCTCGACGTTCTCCAGTTTCTGCGGAATAGTTCTCCTTCCAGTATAAATACAACATCCATCAGTCAGAATCTTCATTCTGTTCTCAGACGTTGACCAGTGACAGTTCTCTGCGTCTCCGTGATTTTTTCAACTGCTAGAAGCCAATAGTGATAGTTCTCAACGTCCTCGTGTAGTATCAGTTATTTTACAACTCACTGCTACATAATGTATCCATGTGATATATGTGAGAAGGCTTTCACGGTCCAGAAAAATCTCATTCGTCATATGAGAAATCATGATGGGAATAACCTGTTTAAGTGCTCTGAGTGCGAATCGACATTCTCAAGGAGCGATGACGTCCGACGTCATGAGTTAACCCACACCTCTAGAAAAACCTACAAATGTGAAGAATGTGCCATGGAGTTTGGAAGAAAAGACAATCTTTTACGACATCAAAGAAAGCCACACAATAATAAGCGAAAACGTTCTGAAGATGAAAGGATTCCCCAAAAGAAACAAAAACCAGACCCTGAAGACCCCTGTCAGTTTACAGAAGAAATGAAAAGGACCCTGACAACACATAAGCTGATGGCAACGGAAGAAACATCTGTCGACCTCACCTTTTTCCTCGAGTCCTCACGGCAGTCACTCCTAACTCACCTGAAAGAAGAATTGGCCTCGAAAGGTAGCATTAAATGGTACCTTGTCGTGCAAGTGCGCTTCAGGCGAAAAGTCTCCCCTTCTACCTTCGAACACTGTACCCCGTTTTTCCGAAGTAACTGTGTCACAAGTCTTCCTACATCATCCCTAAACAGAGAACTGGATTCAGCGTGTAAGAAGATAAAGATCTCATTTGAAGAATTTGAAGGAGCACATAGTGGATGGACACTGGATGCCGTACTCCACGCTGAAATGAACATTGGAAAATATATCCCTCTTGCAGGATCTAGTTATATCCCTACTCCAAGAGAATTACTGTTAAAACACGCTATTGTCAATGTATGTAATTCCGACCAAAAATGTTTTGTCTGGTCTGTTTTAGCCTCTTTGTATCCTGCCACAGATAATCCGCAGCGCCTTAACAACTATATACATTTAGAAGAAAAATTAAACACATCTGGCTTAATTTTCCCTGTTACAATAAATCAAATATCTAAATTCGAAAAAATGAACAACATTTCTGTCAATGTTTTTGGATATGAGAAAGAGGTGTTCCCACTCTACATCACACCATTCAGATTTAAAGCGCATACAAATCTCCTTCTGTTATCGGATGATGAAAAGCAGCATTATTGTGCCATTAAAAATATGAGTAGACTTCTCAGTCCTCTCACTAAACATAAATGTCAGGCTTTCTATTGTGATTACTGCCTTCACCGTTTCAAAAATGAATCGCTCTTGAAGGATCATATCCCCTATTGTCAAGAACATGGGCCCCAGAGAGTAGAATTTCCAACTGAAGAAGAAAAATGGCTGAAATTCACAAATTTCAAGTTTCAGCAGCCCGTTCCATACATGATTTATGCCGACTTTGAATCATTCCTGGTGAAAGTGAACACTTGTATGCCTAACCCTGAAAAATCTCACACCACTATCACAGCAAATCATGAACCCTGTGGATTTGCATATCTTGTTGTTGGACCTGATGGCTGCAGCTATAAACCTCCAGTAGTTTATAGAGGTCCTAATGTAGTAGAAGAATTTTTAGAACGTCTGCTTAAAGAAGAAGAAAACATCAAAAATTTACTATCGATGATAAAGCCAATGCAACTCTCGAATCATGAAGAGAAACTGTTTCACGACACTACTTACTGTCATATTTGTAAGCGTGCCCTAGGAGCAGATCGTGTGAGAGATCACGATCATATAACAGGTAAATTCCGAGGAGCTGCCCATAATTCCTGTAATCTGAACTTTAAGTTAACCACTAGGATTCCAGTTATCTTTCACAACCTAAAGGGATATGACAGCCACCTTATTATGCAAGGAATCGGTAGAATCAAAAATAAGAAGATTAATTGCATTCCCAATAACATGGAAACATATATAGCCTTCTCCCTGGGGACATTGCATTTTATAGACTCCTATCAGTTTTTAAGCACATCTCTTGAGAAGCTAGTAAATAATTTATCAACAGATGAGTTCCATATTTTAAAGGACCACGTTGAACCCGAAAGGCTACACTTGGTTCTGAGAAAAGGAGTTTACCCCTATGATTATATCGACAAGAGTGAAAAGTTTGAAGAAATAGTATTACCACCACGTGAAGCATTTTACAACCAACTCACAGAAGAAGCGCTAGGGGAAGAAGACTACACCCATGCAATAAGAGTATGGAATGCATTCAACATAAAAAATCTAGGCCAGTATCATGACTTGTACCTGAAGACAGACGTGCTCCTCTTAGCTGATGTTTTCGAAAGTTTCAGAAAACTATGCATCAGATACTATGAAATCGATCCCTGTCATGTTTACACAGCTCCCGGATTAGCCTGGCAAGCATGCTTAAAAATGACAAATGTAAATCTTGAGCTGATAACTAACCCTACAATGTACCTTTTCCTGGAAAAAGGCATACGAGGAGGGATTTCTGTGATATGCAATCGTCTTAGTACTGCAAACAACAAATATTTGGACACCTATGATCCTCAGTTACCCTCTAAATACATTATGTACTATGATGCTAACAATCTTTATGGATGGGCAATGTCACAATGTCTCCCTCAAAGCGATTTTCGATGGCTTAATAAAGAAGAAATAGAATATCTAAATATTACGACAATTGCTGATGATGCGAATAAAGGATACATATTGGAAGTTGATTTAGATTATCCAGTTTCTCTACACGACAAGCATAATGATTACCCACTAGCCCCTGAGAAACTTCAGATTACCAGCAGCATGCTATCCCCATATTGTCAAGAGGTTGCCCAAAGCCTTGGAATAAATACAAACCAATCAGTCGTGAAATTAGCCCCAAATCTAAATTCTAAGGAAAAATATGTCCTTCATTATCGAAATCTCAAACAATATTTAACCTTCGGTATGCAGCTGAAGAACATACATCGCGTTTTAGAATTTAATCAGTCTTGCTGGCTAAAACCATATATAGAATTTAATACAGATCAGCGGAAGAAAGCTAGAAACGACTTCGAGAAGGACTTCTTCAAACTGATGAATAATGCTGTGTTTGGAAAAACGATGGAAAATTTGAGAAATCGAGTGAAAATTGAATTGACTCAGAGCCCGAAGAGAGTATGTAAACTCGTAGCATCCCCTGCTTTTCACGCTTTTCGTGTTTTTGACAACGACCTTGCATGTGTGCAATCAAAGCTAACTAAATTGAAACTCAACAGGCCTATTTATGCTGGTTTCAGTATTCTAGATATTAGTAAACTATTGATGTATAGCTTTCATTATGACTATATTAGTCCGAAATATGGAGAAAAAGCTAAATTATTGTTCACTGATACAGATTCACTGTGCTACGAGCTTCAAACCGAGGACGTGTATGCTGATATGAAAGACGATATAGATCATTTTGACACGTCCGACTACCACATTGATCATGTTTTGCATAGTACACATAATAAAAAGGTACTAGGTAAAATGAAAGATGAACTTTCGGGAGTACCTATCAAACAATTTGCAGGGCTTCGTTCTAAAATGTATTCCCTTCAGAGTTTACATGAGGAGAAGAAGACTGGGAAAGGAGTCCCCAAATACATCGTAAAAAGAACCCTTAGTCACAAGGATTACAGAGACTGCGTAATAAACAAATCACCTTGTCGAGTAGATTTGACAAGGATTCAAAGTAGCAGCCACCATCTTCATACAGTGAAAGGTGTAAAGCTTGGTTTGTCACCATTTGACGATAAAAGATATATTTTAGAAAATGGTTATGACACCTTTTCGTACGGTCACTACAAAACAATGAAAAAATAACATAACAGAAAAAAAGAATATTTCACTGTGATTTTTAATATGTTTGAGCTATTTATGTATAAAAAAATATATAATTTTATCCAAATGTGTGCTATATATGTAAAAATATTACATGTTATTATTATATGTAGATAGCTGTATGTAAACAACCATTTCCTCTGTTAACCTGCATTTTTTTTTTTGTAAGCAGGCTGTAAAGTATAATCAATGTGAAAAAGCATCATTGTGAAATGTATAAAATTGTAAACCAATGGAAATCATTACATGTGCACGCATTGTCATTGTTTCTCCTAATACTTTGAAATCAATAAAAAATTTTAAATGCAATATATGTGTCGCCTGAATTTCTGAGTCTTATCCTTGGCAAGTGGAGCGATAAACAAGCGTTAGCCGCTTCTCACGTGACTTTTGCCCGTGGCACTCATGTTGAGTCATTACAGCGCCAGAATTGAGTTATAACACGTCGTGGAACCAGTTCACTCAGTCACTGGGAGAAAGCCCTTCTGGGAATCCATTTCTGGGATTACACTTATAATAAAAGGTTAGTAATTCTCTAAATTTTCATGGTTTATCAAACATTACTTATAATTTCACAATGTAGTGACGTTCTCGAGTATTAAGAAGTGATGAAAATATAAGATTTCCTTTCAAAGTTATCGTAACTCGCTTGCTTGCTTGTTACCGGAACGAGCCTCCTAGAAATCAACGTCTTTTTTTTTAAAGCAATCACCTCTCAAAAGCACCGGGACTTCAATAAATGTGCTGAGTGCTGTGTTTATGAAAAATTTATCAGTACGGGATGCAATTCTAATTTTTACTTTGCAGAGACGAGAACTTTACGTAGATTTTTGCAGAGAAATAATTGAAATTATTGCATCAGCCATTTAGCGATAAAGTATTTTAGAGCAGATTTTTACTGAATATTAATACTTTAGAATAAAGGATAATTTCCGGTATATAATACAGAGGTGTACAGACGAATTTTATTTCCCATGAATAAAAAAAATACGATTTTCATACTGTTATTCGAATTACTCAGTTAATTCACCACTTATTACAACTGTTTAGTAAAAAAAATAGGATTTTCATACTGTTATTCGAATTACTCAGTTAATTCACCACTTATTACGACTGTTTAGTAAAAAAAATAGGATTTTCATACTGTTATTCAAATTACTCAGTTAATTCGCCACTTATTACAGCTGTTTAGTAAAAAAAAATTAAAAGATGCATTTAATCCCCAGATTTTTAACGACTGAGATAAAAAAAATAATGTGCCTACCTACATTAAATACAATGTAAAATAGCGAAAATTCACCACTAATTTCAGCTGCTTAATATCAAGAAATACAGACGATTTCCTGTTTTTTTTTTCTTTTAGCATTGCACATATGAAAAAAAAAAAGGGCTAGCGAACGTATCAACATGTACCTCTGATACTTAAATATGACATGCTCTGTGTTTCAATATCACACATTTTTTCAGTAGTTTACGCATTAATTACTAATTTTTTTTTTTCATTCAACAGTTAAGTATCCCAATTGGAAGTAATGTAAGCAATATTTCCTGTTTAAATGCATCTCCACAAATCGGCTTTAAAACATTTTCTTATAATTTAAGGGCAAAATAAAGAATTTTAATTGAATTTCTTTTAACACTATATACTTAATATATTGTCATCAACGTATTCTATATACGAAACGAATTAATACAGCCTAGTTACTGGAAATTAACATAATATTGAAGTGCTTTCTACCTAAAGAATTAAAAAAAAACTGAATACTTTAATTTTAATTACATTTTCAGCCACTAGATGGCGTCACAGTTACTATTAGACCTTGGGGCAGACGAGAGAAACTTGAAGCCTTTGCTCAGAGCGCCACCTTGCGGGATTTTGTAGTAGTATCATGCCACCCGAGCGTTCCCCCTTTGCACAGTGCTTTCCCCCCTATGACGTCACCGACCACGCCCCCTATGACTCACCATGACGTAATCATTACATAATCATTACGTAACCGACCTTTATTAATAATTCCTCCCCCTTTCACCCCCTTTCCCCCTCAGTGGCGCCATCTGTTGACAGTGAGAAGTACTATTTTCCCAAAAAAAAACTATTTTAATTCTAAACCCATTTCACGTGGGCGTGGTCATGAAAGCACTGTGCAAAGGGGGAACGCTCGGGTGGCATGATACTACTACAAAATCCCGCAAGGTGTCGCTCTGAGCAAAGGCTTCAAGTTTCTCTCGTCTGCCCCAAGGTCTAATAGTAACTGTGACGCCATCTAGTGGCTGAAAATGTAATTAAAATTAAAGTATTCAGTTTTTTTTTAATTCTTTAGGTAGAAAGCACTTCAATATTATGTTAATTTCCAGTAACTAGGCTGTATTAATTCGTTTCGTATATAGAATACGTTGATGACAATATATTAAGTATATAGTGTTAAAAGAAATTCAATTAAAATTCTTTATTTTGCCCTTAAATTATAAGAAAATGTTTTAAAGCCGATTTGTGGAGATGCATTTAAACAGGAAATATTGCTTACATTACTTCCAATTGGGATACTTAACTGTTGAATGAAAAAAAAAAATTAGTAATTAATGCGTAAACTACTGAAAAAATGTGTGATATTGAAACACAGAGCATGTCATATTTAAGTATCAGAGGTACATGTTGATACGTTCGCTAGCCCTTTTTTTTTTTCATATGTGCAATGCTAAAAGAAAAAAAAAACAGGAAATCGTCTGTATTTCTTGATATTAAGCAGCTGAAATTAGTGGTGAATTTTCGCTATTTTACATTGTATTTAATGTAGGTAGGCACATTATTTTTTTTATCTCAGTCGTTAAAAATCTGGGGATTAAATGCATCTTTTAATTTTTTTTTACTAAACAGCTGTAATAAGTGGCGAATTAACTGAGTAATTTGAATAACAGTATGAAAATCCTATTTTTTTTACTAAACAGTCGTAATAAGTGGTGAATTAACTGAGTAATTCGAATAACAGTATGAAAATCCTATTTTTTTTACTAAACAGTTGTAATAAGTGGTGAATTAACTGAGTAATTCGAATAACAGTATGAAAATCGTATTTTTTTTATTCATGGGAAATAAAATTCGTCTGTACACCTCTGTATTATATACCGGAAATTATCCTTTATTCTAAAGTATTAATATTCAGTAAAAATCTGCTCTAAAATACTTTATCGCTAAATGGCTGATGCAATAATTTCAATTATTTCTCTGTAAAAATCTACGTAAAGTTCTCGTCTCTGCAAAGTAAAAATTAGAATTGCATCCCGTACTGATAAATTTTTCATAAACACAGCACTCAGCACATTTATTGAAGTCCCGGTGCTTTTGAGAGGTGATTGCTTTAAAAAAAAAGACGTTGATTTCTAGGAGGCTCGTTCCGGTAACAAGCAAGCAAGCGAGTTACGATAACTTTGAAAGGAAATCTTATATTTTCATCACTTCTTAATACTCGAGAACGTCACTACATTGTGAAATTATAAGTAATGTTTGATAAACCATGAAAATTTAGAGAATTACTAACCTTTTATTATAAGTGTAATCCCAGAAATGGATTCCCAGAAGGGCTTTCTCCCAGTGACTGAGTGAACTGGTTCCACGACGTGTTATAACTCAATTCTGGCGCTGTAATGACTCAACATGAGTGCCACGGGCAAAAGTCACGTGAGAAGCGGCTAACGCTTGTTTATCGCTCCACTTGCCAAGGATAAGACTCAGAAATTCAGGCGACACATATATTGCATTTAAAATTTTTTATTGATTTCAAAGTATTAGGAGAAACAATGACAATGCGTGCACATGTAATGATTTCCATTGGTTTACAATTTTATACATTTCACAATGATGCTTTTTCACATTGATTATACTTTACAGCCTGCTTACAAAAAAAAAAAATGCAGGTTAACAGAGGAAATGGTTGTTTACATACAGCTATCTACATATAATAATAACATGTAATATTTTTACATATATAGCACACATTTGGATAAAATTATATATTTTTTTATACATAAATAGCTCAAACATATTAAAAATCACAGTGAAATATTCTTTTTTTCTGTTATGTTATTTTTTCATTGTTTTGTAGTGACCGTACGAAAGGGTGTCATAACCATTTTCTAAAATATATCTTTTATCGTCAAATGGTGACAAACCAAGCTTTACACCTTTCACTGTATGAAGATGGTGGCTGCTACTTTGAATCCTTGTCAAATCTACTCGACAAGGTGATTTGTTTATTAAGCAGTCTCTGTAATCCTTGTGACTAAGGGTTCTTTTTACGATGTATTTGGGGACTCCTTTCCCAGTCTTCTTCTCCTCATGTAAACTCTGAAGGGAATACATTTTAGAACGAAGCCCTGCAAATTGTTTGATAGGTACTCCCGAAAGTTCATCTTTCATTTTACCTAGTACCTTTTTATTATGTGTACTATGCAAAACATGATCAATGTGGTAGTCGGACGTGTCAAAATGATCTATATCGTCTTTCATATCAGCATACACGTCCTCGGTTTGAAGCTCGTAGCACAGTGAATCTGTATCAGTGAACAATAATTTAGCTTTTTCTCCATATTTCGGACTAATATAGTCATAATGAAAGCTATACATCAATAGTTTACTAATATCTAGAATACTGAAACCAGCATAAATAGGCCTGTTGAGTTTCAATTTAGTTAGCTTTGATTGCACACATGCAAGGTCGTTGTCAAAAACACGAAAAGCGTGAAAAGCAGGGGATGCTACGAGTTTACATACTCTCTTCGGGCTCTGAGTCAATTCAATTTTCACTCGATTTCTCAAATTTTCCATCGTTTTTCCAAACACAGCATTATTCATCAGTTTGAAGAAGTCCTTCTCGAAGTCGTTTCTAGCTTTCTTCCGCTGATCTGTATTAAATTCTATATATGGTTTTAGCCAGCAAGACTGATTAAATTCTAAAACGCGATGTATGTTCTTCAGCTGCATACCGAAGGTTAAATATTGTTTGAGATTTCGATAATGAAGGACATATTTTTCCTTAGAATTTAGATTTGGGGCTAATTTCACGACTGATTGGTTTGTATTTATTCCAAGGCTTTGGGCAACCTCTTGACAATATGGGGATAGCATGCTGCTGGTAATCTGAAGTTTCTCAGGGGCTAGTGGGTAATCATTATGCTTGTCGTGTAGAGAAACTGGATAATCTAAATCAACTTCCAATATGTATCCTTTATTCGCATCATCAGCAATTGTCGTAATATTTAGATATTCTATTTCTTCTTTATTAAGCCATCGAAAATCGCTTTGAGGGAGACATTGTGACATTGCCCATCCATAAAGATTGTTAGCATCATAGTACATAATGTATTTAGAGGGTAACTGAGGATCATAGGTGTCCAAATATTTGTTGTTTGCAGTACTAAGACGATTGCATATCACAGAAATCCCTCCTCGTATGCCTTTTTCCAGGAAAAGGTACATTGTAGGGTTAGTTATCAGCTCAAGATTTACATTTGTCATTTTTAAGCATGCTTGCCAGGCTAATCCGGGAGCTGTGTAAACATGACAGGGATCGATTTCATAGTATCTGATGCATAGTTTTCTGAAACTTTCGAAAACATCAGCTAAGAGGAGCACGTCTGTCTTCAGGTACAAGTCATGATACTGGCCTAGATTTTTTATGTTGAATGCATTCCATACTCTTATTGCATGGGTGTAGTCTTCTTCCCCTAGCGCTTCTTCTGTGAGTTGGTTGTAAAATGCTTCACGTGGTGGTAATACTATTTCTTCAAACTTTTCACTCTTGTCGATATAATCATAGGGGTAAACTCCTTTTCTCAGAACCAAGTGTAGCCTTTCGGGTTCAACGTGGTCCTTTAAAATATGGAACTCATCTGTTGATAAATTATTTACTAGCTTCTCAAGAGATGTGCTTAAAAACTGATAGGAGTCTATAAAATGCAATGTCCCCAGGGAGAAGGCTATATATGTTTCCATGTTATTGGGAATGCAATTAATCTTCTTATTTTTGATTCTACCGATTCCTTGCATAATAAGGTGGCTGTCATATCCCTTTAGGTTGTGAAAGATAACTGGAATCCTAGTGGTTAACTTAAAGTTCAGATTACAGGAATTATGGGCAGCTCCTCGGAATTTACCTGTTATATGATCGTGATCTCTCACACGATCTGCTCCTAGGGCACGCTTACAAATATGACAGTAAGTAGTGTCGTGAAACAGTTTCTCTTCATGATTCGAGAGTTGCATTGGCTTTATCATCGATAGTAAATTTTTGATGTTTTCTTCTTCTTTAAGCAGACGTTCTAAAAATTCTTCTACTACATTAGGACCTCTATAAACTACTGGAGGTTTATAGCTGCAGCCATCAGGTCCAACAACAAGATATGCAAATCCACAGGGTTCATGATTTGCTGTGATAGTGGTGTGAGATTTTTCAGGGTTAGGCATACAAGTGTTCACTTTCACCAGGAATGATTCAAAGTCGGCATAAATCATGTATGGAACGGGCTGCTGAAACTTGAAATTTGTGAATTTCAGCCATTTTTCTTCTTCAGTTGGAAATTCTACTCTCTGGGGCCCATGTTCTTGACAATAGGGGATATGATCCTTCAAGAGCGATTCATTTTTGAAACGGTGAAGGCAGTAATCACAATAGAAAGCCTGACATTTATGTTTAGTGAGAGGACTGAGAAGTCTACTCATATTTTTAATGGCACAATAATGCTGCTTTTCATCATCCGATAACAGAAGGAGATTTGTATGCGCTTTAAATCTGAATGGTGTGATGTAGAGTGGGAACACCTCTTTCTCATATCCAAAAACATTGACAGAAATGTTGTTCATTTTTTCGAATTTAGATATTTGATTTATTGTAACAGGGAAAATTAAGCCAGATGTGTTTAATTTTTCTTCTAAATGTATATAGTTGTTAAGGCGCTGCGGATTATCTGTGGCAGGATACAAAGAGGCTAAAACAGACCAGACAAAACATTTTTGGTCGGAATTACATACATTGACAATAGCGTGTTTTAACAGTAATTCTCTTGGAGTAGGGATATAACTAGATCCTGCAAGAGGGATATATTTTCCAATGTTCATTTCAGCGTGGAGTACGGCATCCAGTGTCCATCCACTATGTGCTCCTTCAAATTCTTCAAATGAGATCTTTATCTTCTTACACGCTGAATCCAGTTCTCTGTTTAGGGATGATGTAAGAAGACTTGTGACACAGTTACTTCGGAAAAACGGGGTACAGTGTTCGAAGGTAGAAGGGGAGACTTTTCGCCTGAAGCGCACTTGCACGACAAGGTACCATTTAATGCTACCTTTCGAGGCCAATTCTTCTTTCAGGTGAGTTAGGAGTGACTGCCGTGAGGACTCGAGGAAAAAGGTGAGGTCGACAGATGTTTCTTCCGTTGCCATCAGCTTATGTGTTGTCAGGGTCCTTTTCATTTCTTCTGTAAACTGACAGGGGTCTTCAGGGTCTGGTTTTTGTTTCTTTTGGGGAATCCTTTCATCTTCAGAACGTTTTCGCTTATTATTGTGTGGCTTTCTTTGATGTCGTAAAAGATTGTCTTTTCTTCCAAACTCCATGGCACATTCTTCACATTTGTAGGTTTTTCTAGAGGTGTGGGTTAACTCATGACGTCGGACGTCATCGCTCCTTGAGAATGTCGATTCGCACTCAGAGCACTTAAACAGGTTATTCCCATCATGATTTCTCATATGACGAATGAGATTTTTCTGGACCGTGAAAGCCTTCTCACATATATCACATGGATACATTATGTAGCAGTGAGTTGTAAAATAACTGATACTACACGAGGACGTTGAGAACTATCACTATTGGCTTCTAGCAGTTGAAAAAATCACGGAGACGCAGAGAACTGTCACTGGTCAACGTCTGAGAACAGAATGAAGATTCTGACTGATGGATGTTGTATTTATACTGGAAGGAGAACTATTCCGCAGAAACTGGAGAACGTCGAGAATTAATACTGCTGTAGTTGAAAAAAATCACTGAGACGCAGCAGCAGAGAACTGTCACTGTCAACGTCTGGCAACAGAATGAGGATTCTGACTGATGGATGTCGTATTTATACTGGAAGGAGGACTAACCCGCAGAAACTGATTTAAAAGACTGTCCCGCAGTAAACGAAAAGAAGCTCCTCTAATTGGCGACATCAGATTTCAAAATGGCGGACTTAATTCACTCTGTAGGAGGATGACGCAATCACAGGGGGTGTCAAAATAATGGAATCAGTGGAAAAGAGGGGGGGGGGGGTTCTTATTTTTTAATAAAAGGGGACTTTCGATAATGGGTTAATTAATGAGGGGGTGACAGTTTTTGATAGGGGAGGTTTAATAAAGGGGAGTGGAACTTCTGATAAGCATTTAATTAATATGTCAGGAATCAAGATGGCGGAGTCTGGACTTAGTAATTTCGGATGAGGTTAGAAACCAAGATGCTGGACTAACGGTAAAATCGAGGGAGTTTGTGGTGATGTCAGGTTTCTAAATGGTGGAAACCAAGATGGATGTCGGTGGAAATTACGAGTGGATTATCTGCAATTTAACTGAATAATTTCAGATTAATACATTACTGGAGGGAGGTATTTTATTCACCATTGTCTGATTTCAGTCTTAAAAACAGTGGGAATTCTGATCAATGTGCTCCGCCTCCAGCTTGAAACACACGGGAGGCGGAGCCCATAGGATTAACATAGCTCCGCCTCTGTTCCAGAACCCCCACTTTCCCCCTACTCACCTCATTGAGTAATTGATTGCAACAGCAATGACCTACGGAGTTGAGAGCATCCCCAGCACGTAATTGCATTAGTGTGAATAAGCTATATCGTCCTTATACAACCGTCATTTGTGAATTGTTGGACGTATTTTTATACATCACTCGACGCAGCAAGTCTGAGGCATACGTCGATACGGATATAACAACCGCGAACCTGTCATTTCACCGAAATAAGGGTGAAGGCAATTAAGGGACAAATTCGACGTCCTCCGACGGCCACGACATTTGGTGTAGCCCACATCACATCCGGAGCAGAGTCCATCACATCTCCACACCAGAGTTGAATATCGTATGTTTTCTAAGGCAGTCTCTCACGAAAATCAGAGATTCGGATTGTTTGTTGGATTGTTTTTCCTCAGAGCGGCACTTTTGTGCACACCATGGACTAAATGGCCAGGTCACATGGACCCCGAAGACTCAGAGAAGGTTGGGGGAGGGGGACCCACTGGAATAGTTGTTGGAAGACAGATGGTAGCCTCCCGTCAAGGCCATCCAGCGTGTTCTTTAACGTGCACAGGTTATGGCTCTCCCGCACACGGGGGCCACGGCTTAACGTCCCATCCGACGGACGGCGGCCTTCTCAAGCCCATCGGTGTCCCCTACTGACCGTGGGCAGGGCGGGGAATTTTGCGGAGATAAATCTCAACGCTGACCCAGCTGGGACTCGAACCTGGGAACTACAGATTACGAGCCTGGCGCGCTACAGACTGAGCCACCCTCGCCCCTAGCACCGACTTCAGGGATTCGGTCATACCAAAACTCGCAGTACGAGATTCAAACATGTCCCCTCCCCTTAGAACTTTCTGAATACGTCTCTGAGCCTTCGATATACATCTTGTCTAGCAAAAACATTTCTTTGCTTGTTGCATGTACTCTAGAGGGGGAAATTTCTTGTTTTTATCAACATCGAAATGTAACTTAGAGTTAAAAATGTTGTTAGTGTTCGGGTGGGGTTGTTTTGCCTCTGAGCTGGACTTTTTTTGCACACAGTGGTCTAAATGGTTAAGTCACAAGGTGGCTCAGAGAAGGTGTGGGGGAGGGGACCCACTGGACAGCTGTTAGGAGACAGATGGTAATCCCCCGTCAAGACCATCCTGCGTATTCTTTAAAGTGCAGAAGATATGGCTCTCCTGCACCAGTCCACGGCTTAAAGTCCCATTCGACGGACGGCGGTTTTTCCAAACCCATCAGTGTCCCTTTCTGACTTGGGGGGGGGGGGAGGGGGTAGAGATAAATCTCAACGCCGACACACTTTCGGATTCAAACTTAGAAAGTTCAGATTTCCAGCCCTGGGGGCTACGAACAGAGCAGATTCCCAATTGGATTTTGTTTTTCGTGATGCCTGTTTTATCACAAGCCACTTGATTAGCTGTATATTGGCTTTACTGGAATCCACAGAACAGAATATTACTGTTCCTATTGCTTTTCGATCGTTATTTGTGAATTTGTCCGTGAGTATGTCACGACGATTGTTCTACCCTATCTTCCCAACCCATTGACCAATCGCAACGAGTAATGTGACAAACGAAAGCTTGTGATGGGGGGACTCTCGTAGAATTCCGAAGTTTCACCTTTCCTCCTCCCCCCCGCAAAAGAGGGCAATTTGCCAAGTTTGATAAAAAATAAATAAATACCCACTCAAGCAGCTGCTTGCCACAGAGGTCTGACAGGAGCCTGTCAGTTTATATGCCAAGTAGAAGGTCTGAGAGGATGGCAGAACCTCTAGCCACGAATAATTGCATCTCAAATGAAAACTCGTGACATCGAGAATATCTTCTGCTACTTCAAATATCACCTCCTCTTTCCACCCCCAAAAGCGATGATAGAAATTTAACTCCATTTTAGCGGCACTTATTGTGATGCTAGGGAACGATCTCTATCGTAATTGTTATCGCCAAAGAATGTGCTGCAAATGATGCTTTGAAAAGATTTGAGTTTCCGAATAATAATGCCCATAAAGAAAGTGACTTGATTGAAAAAAGTGATTAAATAAGCACTTGATGTTTGAAAGAAAAACTTTCGAACGAAGCATCCAAAGCATATTGTCTATAATTCAGTTTCTGCTTCTTCTTCCAGAGCATCATTATCATTCATTCATCAATTCGGTTTCAAGCTCCATGGTAGAGTTAAAGGGCTTTGCTCTTTTTAATACACCCAAATTGAAAAAAAAACAAACAAATCTAAACAGCGCGAAACATCCGAATCTCCCCCACGTGCATCCAGTAAAATCAGGTTCGTCCGGCTATACCAGTTTGACGCAACTGACCAAAAGCTCGAGACTTGACAGACAGGACCCAAAGCTCGAAATTACCGGGCATTTTCTCTTGTTTAGCTACGGGCTACGTGAATCCTTGGCACAAATCTGAGTGCTGGGGGACGTGGGCGCCCGCACACACTTACACACGTCGATCTAATCTCAGAAACAATGAGAACAAGCCGACCGTTTCTTTTGCTGTTTTTATGTCCATCTTTCTTTTCTGTTTCCTTTTCTCCCGCAGACAACCTTTCCTCTTCTCTTTTTCTTACTCGGCGTTCGCAGTGCACTTGGCGCGTGTACATTGCGGAGGATGCAAAAAAAGTGAAAGACAGAATCGAGCAGGAGAAGGCCTTGGAATGATTGGCAGAGGGAGATTCTCTCGCACATCTTAGAAAACCAGCTGAGAGGGGAGGGAGCAGCAGAAAGAGAGATCTTGCCAACTCATGTCTCACTGTCACGAATATTCGCTTCGGTATCTTATCGCCGCAGCGAGAATGAGGAACTTAATCGTCATGGCTGACGGTGAAATGAAGAGAAAAGATTTTAGTGTTTGTCGAGATGATGTACGATGCTATTCCGTGTTCTGTCAAAGGCATGTGGACGATGGAAACCAAAATACGTATCTCCGTAACTTCTAATTGTTATATGAGTCAAAGGAAGTGTAGTTAAAGATCTCTAGCAAATCTAAGTCTTGATTTTCGGCAATATTCGTTTTAGTGTTTACAGATTTAGAAATTGAAATATTTAACCGTAGCTTCAAAATATTTCTTCAAGGCAAAAAAAGATCAACAATGGCCCTGCTAATTTTGTAGTTCTGTGCTATCCCACCTTTCCCCGAATACAGATGGAAATAATTTGTTCAGAATGGAAACTTCACGGTAAATTTTTTTTTCAGGAACTCCTCTTTTTACGATATGATACGGATAGATAGTCCCTGATGCAAAAAGGCATTTTTCTCTATTATAGTAATGACTGTACACAAAAATGATACAATTCTTCTGTTACGAAGCTTATTTATTGATTGCAAGCCGGAAGCCCCTCCCTGGTCCTATTTTTAAGATTAGCCAAAGTGATGTCCTCACAAGCTGGGGGGGGGGAAGGGGATCACCTGTGATTGAAGTCATTTGCCCGTCACTGGGACGATCTCCGGACTGGGTGCTCACCATTTTTATCTCAAGACTCCGAATGAAGTGCTCGCGCTGTGATGCATGCTTATGGTGAGCACGGTCAATGCCACCGTGCGCAAATATCATTACTGATGTTAAACCAACACGGCATTGTTGTCGTTCTCTTTCCTAATGGGGTGATGAGGGGATTATGTGCAACACGCTTCCGTCATTGACATGGGGAAGTTGGCAGTCGGGCACTCCGTATCACTCCGTGAGCTTATCAAAAGATTAAGATGTTTTGGAACTGGTTCCTTCAGAACAACACAAGGTATTTCGATATTGCTAGATTGATATTTTCTTCCCACTCTCCGTGTTACTTTGAAGTTACAATGTCCTTCTTTCAGATTATTTACAGCTATTATATATTATTATATATATTATTTCTACGTTCTTGTATTGCTAGTACTTAGGCAGATAACAAATTTTAAATATACTTAAGTATTTCTCATTTTATGAAGAGGAAATTTCGTTCCATTAAACGTTTCATCTCAGATGTTCCCTTAGAGACATCAAAATATTTTACTTTAAAATTCTCGTTTTTCATAGATTATTGAATTCTTTATTATTCTTCGTAGCCCCTTTGAAAAAACTTGACCGAGCTTTGACAAATGAAACCAAAAAAAAAAACTGCACTCCATCAGACGGGACAAAAACCCCGGAACTCCTGAACTGAATCTCGTCAACTGCACTCTACAAGTCGATATAATAAAGCTGGAGAGCAAACACTGAGCAGGTCGAAATATATCTGGAGAGCAGTGTAGAGAGCACAGTACAATATAACTGGAGAGCAATGGAATATAATTGGAGAGCGTAATAACACTGAACATGTCAGAATACAACTGGAGATTAGTGAACATGTCAAAGTTATAGCTGCAATTTTTTTTACTAAGATCTCTTCTTGTTCCTCTCATCTATATCTCTCAGATAGGATCTGAAGATAAAAAGAGAAAGGCCTTTTTCCGGTGGTTGCAGTTATTTAAAAACGTTACATCGGATTTTAAGCTTTCTAAATGATTTTTTTAAAAACCAAAATCCAATTGAAACTAACCACTCATACTAATTAATACACTAATACACAATATTCTACTAGTATACACTATCTGTGTGCTATAGTTAATATGATAATATCATCATCATCATCATCTTCAAGCAGCCATGGGCTGTGGAGATCCAACCAGACAGTGCAATTTAGTTCTCCAAGTAAGTCTGTCCTGAGCTACATCTGCTGCATCTGGCCACTGCACACCAATTCTAACAAGGTCCTGTTTGACATTGTCTGCCCACCGCATCCTAGGTCTCCCCCTCCTTCTGAGGCCTTTAGGCACACTGTTCATAACCCTATTCGCCATTCTACAATTATCCATACGGCAACATGGCCAAACCAACGGAGTCTCTCTCTGCACAATATGCTGCTTAAAGGAGGTTGCAAACTCATTTGCCTAACCTCATCATTAGTTACAAAGTTGAACCACCCAATGCCCAAGATACTGCGTAAGCATTTGGAATCAAAAGCATCTAGTTTCCTGTTATCTTGCTTACAAAGTGTCCAAGTTTCACTACCATAACTAACCCTAGAAAGAACCAAATTATTATACAGTCTAATTTTAGTCTTTTGGTGTATACGCCTATTTCTCCACACTCTCCATAGATTCTGAAAACTCCCGGCAGCAATCCCTATTAGTCTGTTAATCTCATGCCGCACATCACCATTATCTGTTACATAGCTCCCAAGATAATTAAACTGTGACACCTGCTCAAGACTGCAACCATTCAGATTAACTGAATCACAGCATGCCTGACCAATTTTCATCACTTTAGTTTTCTCTCTGTTTATAACCAAACCTACTCTACTACCAGTCTCAACAACAGCTCGAATGAAAGAGTTCATCTCATCAACATCATTTGCCAAAAGGGCTAAATCATCAGCATAATCTAAATAAGAAATTTTCCTATCTCCAGCCGATTTAAGGCCAAAATCTTTCCCTTGAAGGGAATTACGCTTAACATAATCAATAACCAAGCTAAAGAGAAAAGGAGACAAAATGCACCCTTGTCGAACACCAGAAGTAATGCTAAACCAATTGCTACAAGCCTTACCAACTCTCACACACGACTCTGTGTTATTATAGAGAGCTTTCATATATACAGTAATACTAATATTACCATTTCGCTCACAATTCATATAACAAAGAATTAAAATTATTTACTCCTAATCTAGTTGGGAGTGACATAGAGGAATGACGTGTATTTTTCTTCGTTTAAATGGTGAAATATTAGAGAATCGCATAAAGAGTGGGCATTGTCATCGTTAAGAGTTCGCATGTGATAAACCATGACTATCTAGAAGAGCATCTGAACTTTTCCATCCTGTATTCTGTTCAACATCTGTTCCTTTAAAGAAAATGTTAGTTAATGGGTTAAGTAAGTCAGTACTCCCTCAAGCAGCTGCTTGCCACAGAGGTCTGACAGGAGCCTGTCAGTTTATCGATTGAGCCATAGTAGAAGATCGGTGAGGATGGCAGGACCCCTCAGCAGAAAAACTACACGAACATCGATGCCTTACCCGGGGCCCGAACCCAGGTCCCTCTGATCCGTAGCGAAGCGTGCTAATCACTCAAGATAAAAATTTTCTGTGGTATCCTCTTGTTAAAGCTCAAAAGGTGGTGTCCTCATGGTCGCATTTCATAATCGTTGAGGAGTGCACTCTTTCGCAACCTTTTAATGATCTCTGGGATCCTTGTGACCTGGCCACTTAGCTCATCGTGCAGCAGAAAAAAATGTTGTTAAGTTATTAAATAACCCTTTAAGGAAACACTACAAAAATTATTTTAGATTTTTAATAAAGAATTGTAAACAAAGCTAAATTGACATCTCTTTTCGATTAAAACCTCAGATATCATCTTTAAATGATTGTCAAGTTGAGTCAGCGATTCTTGCGCACTGTAATGACAGAAAGGTTAAATTGATTATGATGTTAATCATTTGACCTTTCTTACCACGTAGGTGCTTTTCGCGATGGTTATCGCTTCCTAATAATGATAATCCCCTGCTATCAGATAGAGGGGGTCCAAGTGTGAATGCCTCGTTCCGGTTGAGGTGATTGTGAGGGACACTCAAAGGCTTCATCACGGATCGGTTATCTTTTCACAACTGAAGTAATCTCAACTGCTTTCCTCTTCAAAATGTTAACGTCCGATGTCAGTCTTCTAGCAACGCTGTATATATATAAAGGTGTACTTCTCTTAATAACAAACGGTTTTTAGGGTAGAAACTCGTCTATCTCTTTAATACGATGGTTATAAAAACATAGTGATTATAAAATTCTATAATGGAGTCTTATTTGCAGTCAAAACGATGGCTGCATTTTGGAGAAATGCATTTTAATAGGATAGTTTTACCCCTAAGCGTCACTTTTTTTCACCAATGGTCTAAATTGCCAGGTCACAAGGACCTCAGAGAAAGTTGGGTGAAGGGAATGGACAGCTGTTGGGAGACAGATCAGAGACCTCCCGTCAAAGCAATTCAGCGTGTTCTTTAACAAGCACAGAGTATGGCTTGCTTGAACACAAAGTCACGGCATAGTCAGAAGCCCCTCGATGTGCACTCCTCAACGAGTATCGATTGTGAATTAATGGAGATAATTTCAATTTAGATGCAGTTGTGACTCGAACCTGGGAACATCAGATTACTAATACGGTGTTCTACCGACTGAGCGAACTCTTTCCCTTAAGAAGTACTCGTATGAGTGGAGTTGGGTTGTTTTACCTCTGAATGGCATTTGCTTTTGCACACAATGGGCTAAATTGCCAGGCCACAAAGACCCCGAGAGCTCAGGGAAAGTTGGGGGAAGGGGTGTTCTTTAACGTGTGCAGGGTATGGCTCTCCTGCACCCGGCTTAATGTTCATTCCAATGGACAGTATCCTTTTCAAGATCATCGGTGGCCTCCTACTGACCGACCGCAGGTGGAGATTTTTGCGGAGATAAATCTCAACGCTGGCCCAAGTGGGACTCGAACCTCTGGGAACTACATATTTCGGGACTGACACGCTATCCCCCCTTCCCCTATAAGTATATAGAGTATTCGCCAAAAGAATAATGATCGCTTCGAAGCTTTCAGGTTTATTTCTGGCAGCTTAACATATTAAACCTTTTTTTTTTTGCAATTTAGTCAGATACCAGTTCGCTGTCATCACTGCAGGTGCTCCGAAAGGATGAATTCTTCATCGATTGCCTTTGGTCCTCTGATCGATTGAGCGTACTTGGTTGGCGAGCAAAATCCGTTGATGACTTGAAATCAGTTTTCCTTCTCTTGTCTGTATTTCTACTGGAACTGACAATATCGAAAGGAAAAGGGAAAGAGCATAGTTATTGCTGATCGGGGCGGGAGACAAGGGATACATTTCATCTTGGTTTCCCCTGGAGAATTTTAATAACAGGAAGCGAAAAGAACAGTAAACGTGTTTATTACGTAAATATATATAAGCAAGAATATTTTTCGATTACCATTAAGACGATGGATAAAATATATAATGTTTTACTCCTTAGATATAATAAGTTCCAAAAAATATATCGGAACTGAGCTCTCGAACGTTCCGGTTCAATGCAATAGATTGCCCCTCAGCTTAATTTTTGTAGCTGTATCCTCTACCCGTATAGGGAGTTGAGATTTTTACTCTTGTCTGCGCCCTCTGAAGGAAGACATCGGAAAGCTATCTTCTGTCGTTAAGTCGTGGACCCGTGTGCATGGGAGTCATGTCATGTGCACGTTAAAGAACACTTGGTTGGTTTGCTCAAGAAGCGTCCATATGTTTCCTAAAAGGGGTTGGATTTGTCAAAGTCAATAGCGCGCCAGTTTCGTCATATGAAGTTCCCAGGTTCGAGTCCAACTGCGCAAGCGTTGAAATTTATCTCCGCTAAACCTCTACCCTGCCTCGGTCAGTAGGGGTCGGTCAGTAGGGGACACCTATAGGCTTCGAAAGGTCACCGTTCATCGGAAGGGCAAAAAGCCGTGGCCCCGTGTGCACTTTAAAGGACATACTGGGTGGCTTTGACAGGAGGAGGCTACCATCTGTCTCCTAACAGCTGTCCAGTGGGTCCCCTCCCTCCAACCTTCCCTGATCCATTAGCATCCTTGTGACCTGATCATTTGGTAGATTGTTGCCAGAAAAAGGGCCGCTCATAAGTAAAACAACCTAACACAGTGCTTAACCCTTGGGATCCTTGTGACTGGACTGTGTGCAAAAAACAATGCCACTCAGATATAAAATAACAGAACCCTTCTAATGTAACCGGAACTTATTGGTGTGAAGTCTCTATGGGGCGTAACGTTTTGTAGATAGAGTAAGAAGCTGTTACTTTCTTCTTCAAGTGGTCACGTTTTCGTGTCTCGTTGCATAAGTTGTAGCGTCACCTTAAAAAGAGTAAAAAAAAACTTGTTGGTTATGTATGCTGTTGAATGAAGCGTGGGGGCTGCAATGGAGGTCGTGTCTTGTTGTAACTTGTGCAACAGAAACACCCACCTTTAGAAACCTGTACTTACAGTGTTCAACGAAGGAGTTTGAATTCATCAATTAGTTTACTGTAGTTACATCTGAAAAAAACAACTGACAAATGAAAAAGATACAATTTTTTTCCCGTTTTCTGTATTGTGCTCGAGACATGCTGTTCCTGAATTGACTTTGCGACGCTTAAAATGTCACGCTAAATGATGTTTGCTTTCGAAACAAAAAGAAAGAAGACAGAAAAAGTACATTTTAGAATTAGTTTCGAGAATGGAATGGTGCAGAAATTGTGTCGCAGTATTTGCTTTCAGATCTTCTTTGTCTTAATTCGAGTCTCAGCTGGGTCAGCGTTGAGATTTATCTCCGCAAAATTCCCCGCCCTGCCCACGGTCAGTAGGGGTCACCGATGGGCTTGGAAAGGCCGCCGTCCGTTGGATGGGACGTTAAGCCGTGGCTCCTTGTGCGGGAGAGCCATACCCTGTGCACGTTAAAGAACACGCTGGATGGCCTTGACGGGAGGCTACCATCTGTCTCCCAACAGCTGTTCCAGTGGGTCCCCTCCCCCAACCTTCTCTGAGCCTTCGGGTCCATGTGACCTGGCCATTTAGCCCATGGTGTGCAAAAAAGTGCCTCTCAGAGGTAAAACAACCCAACCAAATTCTTTGTCTTAAAGCGAAAAAGGGTTTAACTTGGTTTGGTAATTCATAAGGCAGGTAAATAAATATGGTTCATATCACACTATATAGTTCGTTCTTTTTTTCCCACTAGTCATTAATTAATTCCAGGTAAATTGATTGATTCAGCTTAATTGAAGGGGAAAAAATTCTTATCATCTTGCTGAGTTATTTTTGTAGAGAGTAAATCTGTTGAGTAGTTAAGTTTGCACTTTCTGTCTTGGCATTGATTTATTGAATTGGGTTGTTTTTACCTCTGAGCAGCACTTTTTGTATAGAATGGGGGAAAATAAACCAAGTTCCCGAGGGCTCAGAGAAAGTTGGGGGAAAAGGATCCATTGAAATTGAATAGCTGTTAGGAGACATGATCGCCTTCCATCAAGGTTCTTTAACGTGCACAGAAGATGGCTCTCTTGCATATGGAGCTGCTGCTTAACGTCTCCTCAGTCGGACGCCGATCTTTCCAAGACCATCGAAATGTTGTTGGGAGACAAGGTGGTAGTTGAACGTTATCGGGGCTTACATCTGACCATTTTCAAGGCTGGTGATTTTCTAACCGAACTGAAAAGTTCGTAGGAGGTTGTTAGAATTTCGGTAGATGAGGTGGGAGTGTAGTCTGGCTCCTCCTGTATATGCCGGTTAGTCATTTTTAGGGATAACCATCACGTCCATTTCGTTTGAAATATTTCATTATTTCGTACAGTTCTTTGCAGCTTGCAATATTCGTGAATCGTGCTGCAATATTTACTTAGTAACTTTCTCTCTTGCAAATCATTCTTTTATAATCTGTGGCCAAGTTCCGATTTAAATTTCAAGCGTTCCTAGTCACACGCAGCAGCAGCGTCTTCTTGTTTGCCGCCATTTGTTTTCTGTATTTTTTATCTGTATTTGTTTATTTTGCAATCATAAAGAAATAAAAAAAATGTAATGGAAATAGTGAATAAAAAGACGAAAATAAATAATACAATATGAATGTAATATTATTTATAATGTAAATCATTCCATACACAGTAAAATATAAAAAAACAGTGTTCATTTTTAAACCTTTTTCTACCTCATTCTTTTTTTTGTGAATGAACCAATTATATTCTTTTAATACACATACATTAAACTTTTACCCTCACAATGTCAAGAGAGATATAAAGAACAATTTAATCGATCTTGAATCATCGATCTTTGCACTGTTTTTACTCTGTTTCCGTCGATGGTAATAAGATTGACGTTAATTTCTTGTTTTTCCGTGATCATTTCAATGATCTAGTTTGAGCGGACCAGGCAAGCATTTTTCACGAGGAGATATCGTCATACAAGGAAGACGGGGGGAGGTGGGATAAAAGAATAAAATGAAAAATTATTCATTAAACGAAAACGAATTATTAATTTAAGGATGAGAAAAGAGCATGCTGAAATGAGTGATAAATTTAGGTCACAACAATTAAAAACCATTTGTTAGTACAGGTTTCTCACTTTTTAATCTCGCATGAGATTGGTGCACGAACTGTGCTGCCATCTGGTGTCATCTCTTTTCACTTTGGAGTCCGCGCAAAATAAGCTAATGTGAAGATCATAAATTTCTGTAAAGTTTAAAAGCAATGGATAATTTAGAAAAAAAAACAGTCTAGGAGGGAAGTTATTGGAATGGATTGGAACGGAAAAGAATGCCTTTTCCATATCCGATTTTTATGTCCGTTTATAGTTATCTTTTTAAGAAAATGCTCTTAAAAATGTGCACTATATGTAATTATTTTCTATTTTCTTCATGTTTCTTTTCGAACTTCATTAACTCTCCCTATTTTTTTACTTTTCTATAGTTTTTAAATAATTTTTGAGAAATAGTAAAGTAAAAAAAGTTTGCAATAAATCAAATAAAATTTTTGTTTCAAAATTCACACTCTTGTAATAGTAATACCATCCATTCATTACTGTTGTTAAACGTCCAAGCATCCAGTACTCGTAGAGTGAGCTGTTGTGTCATCTCTGAGTGTCACTTTTGTGTACACAATTGTGCTCAATGGCCAGATCACAAGAACCCCAATAAAAAAAATAAATACTCCCTCAAGCAGCTGCTTGCCACAGAGGTCTGACAGGAGCCTGTCAGTTTATATGCCATAGTAGAAGGTCTGAGAAGATGGCAGGACCTCAGCAGAAAAACAATACACACAACCGTGCCTTGCCCGGGGCTCGAACCCCAGGTCTCTTAGATCAGTAGCCAAGCGTGCTAACCACTCGGGCATGGGACTGCACTAAGGACCCTAAGGGTACCTTAAATAATTATCCCTTCAACATCGTTAAATAGTGAACGAATATTGTTAAAAACGATAATTAAATTTTTTGATTGAGATCTATCTATACCTTCAGTCTCATTTCCCAAAAACGCTCATTTGAGAATTTATAGATCTTCGAAATTATTTTTCAATTGGAATAAGGAGGGGTGGTCATACATAATTATGATCACTGAGTGTAATACGATGCATTTAATCAGAAGTGCACCCAAAATAATAATATTATATACCATTCGAAGAGGAAAAATAGAAAACACTGTGAAAAGCTCATTACCAGTTAAAACTAAGCAGAAACCTAGCAATACCGAGCAGGAAAAATCGAATCAGTGCAGCAGCCAATTATTCCTTGTTCTGCCATTTTTTAAAACTGAACAGAGGGCCGTGCCTAACTAATTTCGTGCCCGGAAGAAGTTATTTTATGCCCTGTTGAATAGTTAGTTTTTGCTCACGGTGCCCCACTTGCCCCTAGCCTTGGCACGGCCCTCACTGTACATGTTTGCAAACTGATTTATGAATAAAATTACCGGAAATGTTTCAAATGTTTATACTTGAAAGTTGTTTATTTCTTTATCTTTTTACCGACTTTAAATCTTTTTCGGCCTTCTTTCATCTATAGCTATATTCATTCTTATTTAAACATTTGAAATGTAGATTGTAAAAAGAAATTGCCACGCTGTGGATTTGGTATTAGTATTATAATTTTTTGCATTATTTGGAGCCAAGGGTTTCAATCAAGAAGCGAATTTAACTGGGTGGTTAAATTGGAGTAAAGTTTTCTTGGAACACTGAATATTCCCCTTCTAAGTTTTTTTTTTCAACCCTCGAGTTATATCAATTCCTACATTCTCCCTTCCCACTCTGAACCTAATAATGTAGGTATAAAATATGATGAAATAATTAAGGAAATATAAAAAAATGTAATAATTTCAGCCGTAAAACCAGTGCCTAGTTTTACTAACTTTAAGCCGCTGATTTCTTTTTTTGTTTTCTCCTAATCGTAACGTCGTCAAAATTTACCTGTATTTTATTTACTCATGCCATAAAACTATCTCTCCCTTCCTGAAACTGTTCATCCATTCATATTGCCTTGGCCAAGATGAACTGTAAATTCCTTCCTTTCCTAAGCAGAGATAGAAAGGTTTGGAACCTTTCTCCGACAGACTTTGCTTTAGCTCGCTTTCGAGAATTGTAGGAGAAAAATTGGAAAGTGGATCTGTCACCATTTCTTTGAGATTTCTAGTTTTATGGAGTCTCGTAGCAAATTTTCCTTGAATGAATCCTAACTATTGTGCGATTTATTTTGCACTTCGCACTTTCTAGTGAACAGGAAATAGAGAAATATTGAGGTATCCCGGGAAGGGGGAGACGCAATGTACAGTCGCTCAAAAAAGTATCCGAACGCTATGGTTGTATATAAAATTCAGAAAAAACAACTGGCAACGATTTTTTTAGAAATTAGTGATCTGGCAACCTTCGTGTACAGTACACAAAGGTTGCCAGATCATTAATTTCTAAAAATATCGTTGCCAGATATTTTTTCTGAATTCTGTAATCAACCATAGCGTTCGGATACTTTTTTGAGCGACTGTACAAAACTCTTTAAAATTTACAAAATGGAAAAAATATAGGAAACAGATTAAATAAACTGAATTTCAGAAATGCATAATTAATGCAGAAATTTAATATCTATGATATAAACTTACATATACTAAAAAATAAATAAAATTTTTTTAACAAAAATGAACGAAAAATAAATATTTATTAATTTTAGTGTATTTAACAAAAATTGCATCATATTTGGTATTAATTTAAGTAAAAACACGAGAGTAAAAACACAGTTAATAGTAGATTATACTGATTGTAAAATATTTCGCTAAACAAAATATAAAAAAAAATCGAGTTCACATACTTTTATATTTTGCGTCATTACGAATAACGCTAATATTTTTATTTAATTGTCAAAATTAGAAGTATAAAAATAAAGCATTACTTTTGTATAATAATTGCTTAAGCATAATTTGTTAGTTCTTCCGATATTTTATAATAAACGTTTCCTTTATATATTTCCAATGACTTCCACTACCAACGATTCTACATAACGCACCATCAAACTTAGTAGCAAGTTATAACAACCGATATTGTTTTAACCTACATCCTACGAACTGTAACGTCCTTGGCCTGTCTCTCAAATTATACTCACCCCTACAGATGTATGGCTTTGTTTATCCAAGACGCGTGTTCTTGGAAACGAGAACTACATAGAGCTAAGTTAAATGCATCTTTGCCAAAATCCCCCCTTTTACTGTTTATCCTTACCAGTGTGATGCCCCCGGAACTCAAACCGCTGCAGTTCATCACCACTACTTCCGTCGTGACGTGGTCCACATGGACCCTGAATCTCGGCCAACCACTCCCCCTACTTTCACCCCCCCCACTCCGCACCCCTCCTCGACCATACGCCATTGCTGCACACACGTTCATCTTTCAAGCACGTGCCATGCAGCATCCTCTGTCAGTCACGGCCCGCTTGCGACTGCATTCATGCCAGTTGTATGTGCAAACGCGTCCACACCTGTCCGTATCTCTCAGCCTTCTGTTGATGGAGCGTGCACGCGGCAAAGATGTCTCACCAGCGAGCACTTCGCCACTGATGTCACAGTCCAGCGTTAGAAATTTCCACGTTTTGTGTTACATACTGGCAGGATAGCGAGCTTCGTCTAGTTTTTCGTAAGACCGTCTGCAGAATAATTCCTAAAAAAAGCTCTGAATCTGTGTGAAAAACTGTGGAGAGGGTAAAACTTAGGAATTAATGAAAAGAGTAGTTAAAAAGTTCGAATTCAAACTGTGTCACATTAAGATTTATCTCCTCAAAATTCCTCTCCCTGTCCTCGATTAGTAGGGGATACTGATGGGTTTGGAAAGTCCGCCGTCCGTCGGATGGGACGATATGCCGTGATTCCGTGTGCGGGAGCACGCTGGAAAAAAGTGCCACTCAACGGTAAAACAACCCAACGCAGCCTTTCGTGTGTCCGCAGTATACTTAGGTTGTACAGTGGATGTCAGTCAGTCAGTACTGAGCCAAGCATTTGTTGCCACTGTGACCGAAATTTTTTGCCATTGTGTAACTGAAAAGGACCGATGAGGTCTAATACATCCCAACCTTTGGGTTGGGTTGTTTTACCTCTGAGCGGCACTTTTTTGCACACCATGGGCTAAATGGCCAGGTCACATGGACCCCGAAGGCTCAGAGAAGGTTGTGGGAGGGGACCCACTGGAACAAGCTGTTGGGAGACAGATGGTAGCCTCCCGTCAAGGCCATCCAGTGTTCTTTATGGCTCTCCCGCACACGGGGCCACGGCTTAACGTCCCATCCGACGGACGGCGGCCTTTCCAAGGCCATCGGTGTCCCCTACTGACCGTGGGCAAGGCGGGGAATTTTTCGGAGATAAATCTCAACGCTGACCCAGCTGGGACTCGAACCTGGGAACTACAGATTACGAGCCTGGCGCGCTACGGACTGAGCCACCTCCGCCCCATCCCAACCTTAATCACATTAAAAGTTATTGAATGAGTACCAGTGAGATGAACCTAAGAAGCCTAACCGTGTCACGTAATGATAATGAAATCAATGGTAACCGGTGCACGCGGCACTGATGATGTGCACGCGGCACTGACTCTGATGCACTTTATCAGGTCAATCCAAATAAGGTGATAAAATAAGGTTAAAAACACATTAAAGTATTCTCAATCTCGCAGATTTTAATTTTCTGGAAATTTTTCGTCTTTAGTTTGTTTTTTTTTCACCCAGACGTTTTACTTAGCAGAGATGTTGGTTACTCTGCATCGCTCCGGCGTGAAGTGTGGATGCACGATTGCGGAGTTCGTTTTTTAATCGTTTGCTGGCCGAGTGGTTAGCGCGCTTTGCTACTGATCTACGGGACCTGGGTTCGAGCCCCGGGTAAGGCATGGATGTTCGTGTTGTTTTCTGCTGAGGTCCTGCCATCCTCTCAGATCTTCTACTGTGGCATATAAACTGACAGGCTCCTGTCAGACCTCTGTGGCAAGCAGCTGCTTGAGGGGGTATTTATTTATTTTTTTTATGTAGTTGCAACAGGTTTTATTCAAATGCAGCCAAACCTTTAAAAGTAAACTAATTAACTAATTTAGATAACTGCAATGTTCGAAGTATTCTCTTTTTATTCTTAAGAACGGACACTATGGCAAAACTTTTATTCAGAAACAAATATCGTTTATTGCTTAATAATATCAGCAACAGATTGGCGAAATTTAAAAGGTCTTTTACAGAATGTATAACTTAGTAGATTATTCTGCCTATTCTCTATTCTATTACAATATACTGACACACAGTCACGCAGTTCATTTATAAAGGTGGAGTAATACATTTCAGAAATACGCTTAAATCGTAAAATCATTGCAAAATGCAGTGTCACATATCGATTTTCCAGTAATCTTCCATACCGAGAGAGAGGAGATACGTCATAGATGAAAATAACATGCATATCCTTTAATGTGAATACTTTATAGTCATAGATATTATCAGCGCCTATAGTATGACTAGTAAAGGGGGGGGGGCGAGATTGGCCTCAGTCGGTAGCGTGTCAGGCTCATAATCTGCAGTTCCGAGGTTCGAGTCCCAACGGTACCTGGGTTGAGCTTTATCACCCTTAACCCCCGCCCCACCCTGTGCACATTAAGAAACACACTGGATGGTCTTTACAAGATGTTTCCATCTGTCCCCTAATTGTCATCAAGTGGATCTTTTTTCCCTATCCAGTTCTGATCCCTTGGGGTCCTTGTGACCCACCCATTTAGCCTCAGCACTCAGAGGAAATTTGGAGAAGAGGCCGTCTGAGGAGCTGTTAGGAGACAGAAGTCTCCCCTAAGGGCAGATTGTGGTAAAAATCTGGACTCGTTCACAGTGAGAATTCCAACATCAGATTAGGAATCGGATCGCTACCGATACTGCCTGAGTGAATCCACGCCCCTTCTGCCCTTTTAGTTTATCTTTTTCTGAAGCTTCATTTTCGGAAGCGAAGTCTTTTCTAACAAGTTGCATGTCTTTCTAATTATAAACCGTTATCTTCCATCCCTTTTCCTTTTTTTTCCGAACACCCGAGATGGAAGCGATAAAAACTCCTCCACCGTCCCCCGCTCGCACGTTTCCCCTTCTCGCACCGTTCACAACCTCGTTGCCACTCGAGTGCACGGTCGAGTGAATAGTTGCTCCGTGTTTCCGGTTCCGTAGCGCGTGTCTGCCACGTGACACAAGCACGTGCTCTTTTCCCGCCACTGGCTCGGGCAGCATCCCCCAAAAGCCTTATATAGCGCCACGTTATTTTTAGTCGAAGAGACCGGAGCTCGGTTTCAGCAGCATCCCCGAGTGCGGAGAGGACCGCGTCAGACGTACTATCACCTCGTGTCGGAATACCTCCCCTCCAGGTGCTCCGAGACTGCGTGCATCAGCCAGACTCGAATCTCCCCGCCTCATCTAACAGCCGAGGTCAAAGGTCAGTGCTCAGTTACTATGCGGGATTGCCGATTGCCCTCGCAGGGTCAAATGAGCTAGAAAGCAGTATTGACGGATGGATTACCTCGGATGAAAGAAACGGCGATGCTAGATTATGATCGTAACAGTTAGAATTATGCACTAAATGTTTTAAAGTTTATAAGATTGCTGGAAGCCAAAGGGAAATCAAAGTCATGCTATTATAATCTGAAATAATCTCTTGAACTTAGAGCAGCGTTATCCTTTGTAGAATTCTCTGTTCGAGTTTGGCATTTGTCATCCAGAATCCGATTATTTGTCTCAATAAGTTTATTGAAATATGCCTCTTACGTAACGATAAAACGATGGTTAGTGATGGGCAACGTTTGTAATTTGAATTCAATACAATCTATTCCCGATTCTGTTTAAATTGGAACCTTCCGTCATAATGATCTCCCCCACACCTCCCCTCCCATTTTCTTGAGAAAGGATTCTCCAATTGGGTTGCGAACTCTCCCTGTGCATGTCAGAGAACGTATTAGATGACTTTGGCGTGAGGATAACATCTACCCTTCATAGATTTATATGTTTATTTGTTTATATAAATTCATATATATATAAAACACAGCGAGAAAAGTGTCCTACCTAAGCAGGGGCTTAGCGAAGGACTATGGTTGGGGGGGGGGAGAAAAATTTCCAATTTGAAAATCAAATTTTGCCAACTGAGAAAATAATGTCTGTCAGGTTCGCACCTTGATTTTTCGCTCCGTGGGAGGTGGGGGGGGGGGGGAAATTTCCAATTCGAAAATCAAATTTTGCCAACTGAGAAAATAATGTCTGTCAGGTTCGCACCTTGATTTTTCGCTCCGTGGGAGGTAGGGGGGGGGGGAGAAAAATTTCCAATTCTAAAATCAAATTTTGCCAACTGAGAAAATAATGTCTGTCAGGTTCGCACCTTGATTTTTCGCTCCGTGGGAGGTGGGGGGGGGGGTTGAGGCAATTTTCACAACTATCCTGCATTTCCCCGTGTAACTTCCGATTTTGACAACTAGCCATAATTTCACAGAAATAATCTCAATATTTACATCTCTTCTGAATTGTAGCAAAAGTCAGTGTGAATTTTGCCAACTCTCCTTAATTTCACAAAACCAATCCAATTCTTTACATATCTCCTGATTTTGCCAAAACACTTCAAAATTTTCAAACTTCCCAAGATTTTGCCAAGTTATCTCGATTTGGCCAACTCTCTTTAATTTCATAAAACCAAACCCAATTTTCACAACTCACCTGCATTTTGCCAAGTGGTTTCCAATTTTGCCAACTCCCTTAGATTTTTCCAAGTTGTCTCGATTTTGCCACCTCTCATTAATTTCACAAAAACAATCTCAATTTTTATTTCTCTACTGAATTGCAAAATCACTGCAAATTTTTCAAACTCCCCAAAATTTTGCGGAGTTTTTTCGATTTTGTCAACTCTCCTTAATTTCACAAACCCAATCCCAATTATCACAACTCACCTGTACTTTACCAAGTGGATTCGAATTTTGCCAACTGCTCTAGATTTTGCTGTTTCCTTGATTTGTCCAATTCTTCTTAATTTCACAAAACTGATACCAATTTTCACAACTCCCCTGTGTTTTACCAAGTGACTTCGAATTTTGCCGACTCCCCTAGATTTTGCCAATTTTGTTGTAGACTTGCCAAGTTTTCTCAATTTTGTCAACTCTCCTTAATTTTACAAAACAATCTGAATTTTCACTACTCATCTGTATTTTACCAAGTGGTTTCCAATTTTGTCTACTCTCCTAGATTTTGCCAAGGTGCCTCGATTTTACCACCTCTCCATAATTTCGAAAAAACAATCCCAATTTTTTCACCTCCCCTGAATTTGCCAAGCCACTTCAAAATTTTCAAACTCCCCAAAATTTTGCCAAGTTTTCTCGATTTTGTCAACTCTCCTTAATTTCACAAAAAATCCAAATTTTTACATCTCACCTGTTTTTTGCCAAGTTCACTCCGAATTTTGCTAACTCCCCAGATTTCGCCGTCACTCCGAATTTTGCCAACTCGCCACAATTTTACAGACACCCCCCCCCCCTTCAACTTTTACATCTGATTTTTGCAAAAAAATCTGATTTTTGCATTTTTTTACACCTGATTTTTGCAAAATCACTCAGAATTTTGCCAACTCCCCAAGATTTTGCCAACTCGCCATAATTTTACAGAAAAAAAAAATCCCAATTTTTGCATCTCATCTGAATTTTTCCAATTCCCCACGATTTTGCGAAGTCATTCCGAATTTTGCCAACTGCCCAAGATTTTGTCAAGTTGTCCCGATTTTTCCAACTCACCTGTATTTTACAAAGCGGCTTCGAATTTTGCCAACTGCTCCAGATTTTGCCGTCTCCATTTTCCCAACTGCCCTAGATTTCTCAACTACCCTAGATTTTGCAAACTCCCCTTAATTTTACAAAAAAAGATTACAAATTTTCACAACTCACCTAGATTTTACGAAGTCGCTTCGAATTTTGCCACTCCGAGTTACTTTGGGGGGGGAGACTCCCCCCATCCCCTCCTAATTGCTACGCCCCTGTACCTAAGTCTTCTCCAATCCTAAATTCAGAAAAGGGTTTAAGAATGAAGGAATTTCTTCCCAGGCCGCGTTCTTACCATGGAGGCCTGACAACAGCCTCTCAATATACGCCATAGAGATTTCTACGTTTTATCCGAGATTCGAACCCAGATCCCCTTGCTTCATTTAGAAAGCTTGGGAAATCTCAAAGTTCGTTTTCAGTCACTTAGAGTGGTTCAAAATCCCAGAGAAGGCATCAATTATTGCAACTGGCATTGCTATTGTTAAATATTTCGCCGTCTATAAAACTTGAAAATGTCGGCTGAATAATTTTGAAAATCAAGATTTAAAAAAAAAATAAATAAATAAATACCCCCTCAAGCAGCTGCTTGCCACAGAGGTCTGACAGGAGCCTGCCAGTTTATATGCCAGAGTAGAAGGTCTGAGAGGATGGCAGGACCTCAGCAGAAAAACGACACAAACCTAAAACGACGAAACCGGTTCGATGCCTTATCCGGGGCACGAACCCAGGTCCCGTAGATCAGTAGCCAAGCGTGCTAACCAGATGTTTAATTTATCTGCACTCACATCTGAAATTTTATTTAAGTATTTACTTCCTTAATAAAGTGATTACTGATTCTATAGACAGCATTTTTTTTCCGTTCAATGATATCATGTAAGTTTTTCAATATTTTCAATTTATGATTTTTTTTGACTTTATCAAAGATGCAAAGCTATTTTATTGTGAGAGTAATATCGAAGAACGTGAGCATTTTGGGTGTCATAGCAACAGTGGCATGCCCAAGGGAGAGATTATGGAGAGCTCACACTTGCTGTTCTGTGTGATCGATATTTCTTCAGACAATCCCGAAGATGGGAGACCTCACACATATCAATTATCTTGCCATATATAAAAATGCACAAAATTTTATCATTATTATGAGTCATCATTATTAAAAATTTCATCATTAGTGTGAGTCATCATTATTAAAAATTTAATCATTATTAGTTCTTTAATGTCATTTCTTTAATATTCTTAATTTCTTTAATGTTCTTTAATGTCATTGTCATTGAAATTAGAGAATTTAATTCTTGAAGAATTCAAGCTGCTGCTAACCTGTGCGAAAGAAAAGATGGAACTCCTAGTTTCTTTAGTTCGAGATTATTTTTAACGATGACTTATTGCTAGTGACATATCTTTTTTTTAAACATTATTATTTCACTTGAAGTATATCTATGGTTCAGGGGCAGGTACATTTGGGGGGCGAATGGGGGAGGGTTTCTTATCGAAAGGAAATACGATTTTTAAAACATGGAGCAAAAACCATAAATTTAAATTGCGGTTTTTTAAATTTCAATATGAAAATTTTGCTTAGAAAGCTAAAAAAAAAATGCAGAAAAATACCAGACTAAAGACGCGCGAAGACATTTTTTTTTCTTCCTGAGTGATATTTTGTTTTCTGAGTTGGCAAAGTTTCGCTTTTGAAGTCGTAAATATGTGTTTTATTTTCTGAGTTAGAAGAACTTGACCTTTGAATTAGACAATTCGAGTGCTATCTCACTCACACCAATCTCCAAATCAACCCTGCCTGAGTCCTTACTTAGTCGATTCACATATTGCTGTAGTTAAACCTGTAGTAGTTTTATAAAGTTTTCAAATGTTGAAGTTTAAACTTGAAATTAGAGAATTTAATTCTTGAAGAATTCAAGCTGCTGCTAACCTGTGCAAAAGAAAAGATGGAACTCCTAGTTTCTTTAGTTCGAGATTATTTTTAACGACGACTTATTGCCAGTGACAAATATTTTTTTTAAACATTATTATTTCACTTGAAGTTATCACTACTTGCTCTCAGGATCAATGTGCATGTAGAAAGAGCGATATGAAATTAGTTTTGTCGGCTATTCTTAAAGCCTTGCTATCACACTTGAATACACGCTGAGTAGTTCTATCGCTTTCGTCTCCAGACAGTCTCCATTCAAAATGAAATATATAAGTGTTGTTCCTTTAGAAACAAAATTTGTGACTCAAATCTCACACAACTGCAATCTCTAAGTCAGTAGTAAGCAGCATATTTACCAACTACAAGATAAAATGTCATCTTTTTCTTTAAACTAATGGTATAAGCAAGTGAGGATAGACCTTGGATTACTTTTGCATAGGTTAATAATCGCTAGTCTCCATTATATGCGATAAGTGCGATTATAAATTTTTCCTTACGGTTATCAAGTGACAGTGTTCAGTTCTACAGAGCGTCCTAAAATAATGCCTCACATTTTTATTCATCCATTTCTGAAACGCTAAAGCATTCAGTCCCTTGTTGGGGCATTGCAATCACAAATATTCAAAATAGACATCATCAGCAACAGATCCTCATCGATTGCGAACAAACCGGCACAAATTTAGCATTTTAATAGTAGAAACTTGTAAAATATACAATCATGGAAGTGTAGAGTATCGACCGCTATCACCTGACTTAAGCCAGTTGGTTATTTTATATCTAGTTGTACGTTTTTTGCGCATAATGGACTAAATGGCTATAAAATCTCTGAGCCCTTCAGATCACAATGACCCCAAGGGCTCAGAGAAAGGGACCAACTAGACAGCTGTTAAGATGCAGATGGTAGCCTCCCGTCGAAATCCTCCAGCATGTTCTTTAATTTGTACAGGGTATGGCTGTCTTGCACAAGGAGGCCGCGGCCACCGGTATCCCCTTTCTCACCTAGGGCAAGGTGAGTTTAGCGAAAACAAATCTCAACACTGGCACCTTTTTATACGAGGTTAGCGCGCTACCGACTTAAGCCAACTTCCGCTCCACTTACATCATCATCATCCTCAAGCAGCCATGGGCTACGGAGGTCCAACCAGACCGTGCAATTTAGTTCTCCAAGCAAGTCTGTCCTGAGCTACATCTGCTGCATCTGGCCACTGCACACCAATTCTAACAAGGTTCTGTTTGACATTGTCTGCCCAACACATCCTAGGTCTCCCACTCTTTCTGAAGCATTTAGACACACTGTTCATAATCCTATTCACCAATCTATAATTATCCATACGGGCAACATGGCCAAACCAGCGGAGTCTCTCTCTGCACAATATGCTGCTTAAAGGAGGTTGCCGACTCATTTGCCTAACCTCATCATTAGTTACAAAGTTGACCCACTTAATGACCAAGATACTACGTAAGCATCTGGAATCAAAAGCATCTGGAATCAAAAGCATCTAGTTTCCTGTTATCTTATCTAAAAACAGTCTAATAAACACTACTTACAGTAGTAATTAATTGTAAATAGACTTCAACTTGATGAGTTCTAAATAACACACAGTGGATGTTACACCATCAACACTCTAAATGTGCCTGACAGTCCATTGTGAATCATTGTCAACGATGCACTATGGCTGATGGTGTAGTCTTTGAGTATTTCGGACTCTAAAGTAAATGATACAACAAAAGGCTTAAGTTTGTGTATTTTTACAGATTCAGTAATAGGCGATTAAAGGGTGTAAGAATTTTTTTTTATTTTGAGGAGAGGGGAAGGTGCTGTATTTCTCGACTTTTCGACAGGTTTCTAATGGATCAACCACACCTTGAACTTCTCTAATCCATAAGTAGTATTTTTCATGCAAAATAAAGAAATATTGGTTTCTTCATTGCACATTGTTCTAGATCTATTTGCTACCTACATGATCGCATTTTTGAATTGCCTAATAACCAGTTAATAAAATCTGTGTTTCGACCTTGATTGTATTACCGTTGTAAATTTGTTCCCATTGTTCTATTGAAAAAGAATCCATAGTAGTTCTATTTTGATTGCTTTATAAAAGTAAAACTTGTTGCCCTTCTCATAGCTTCACTTTCTATATGAATGAAGCAGTCACCGAGTTTGCCTCCATCTTGCTTCATCCCTAAATATAGCGCCCAGTCGAGACATGTCTTGTCTTGGCCTTGTCATCCATCTTGTGTGCCACCTAAAGGACAGTGGTGGCCAAGGGCAACAACCTGAAAGCTCTGTGGGTTTCAGCAAAGGAAGATGCTTCAAGAAAAATGATCCAAACATCTACAATTTATTCGCATGTTTGTTTAGACGTAGTTTTCAGCGCTTGCTTTCAAAACTTAGATCTTAATCTATAGGAAATCTTATTTGGGGAACGAGAATTATTTTTATTTCAGCGAGGAAGCTCTGAAAATAAATGGAGATCGAAGATAATGCTTTTATCGGTTAATAAAAAATCTTGGCTTTGACGTGTCGCGATCGCTGGTGTTTTAAAAGGAATTCGAGGTTTTCGATATAAAATATATTTGTCTTTATATCTTTAATTAGCGAAAGCCATTCAAATACTTGCAGTGATGACATGTACTATACTGGTATAGGTGGTCATATTATTTTGATACTAGGTCGTGTGGGCTCACTCACGGAAATATTGAGCGAGTGCAGTTACCGTTCACAGCAAACTGGAGCATGTGCAGTAACTGCACACGCTCCAGTTTGCTGTGAACGGTAACTGGAGCGTGTACAGTTGCTGTACACGCTCCAGAAATTTTTCCTGAATTCTGTAATCACGTGACACGAATGTTACCAGATCACTAATTTCTAAAAAAATCGTTGCCAGATATTTTTTATGAATTCTGTAATCAACCATAGTGTTCGGATACTTTTTTGAGCGACTGTACTACTTCATATTGCTAGGAAGGTTAAGCCCGTTCTCGCCTTCGGTTACCTTTTCCCTCAGTCTCTTCCTAATCATCAACAATGCTGGAATTTTTGTTCTGTCAACTGGTTAGGTCGTTTTACTTCTGAGAGACACTTTTTTGCACACAATGAGTTAAATGGCCAGGTCACAAGGACCCCAAGGGCTGAGAAGGTTGGGGAAAGGGGACCCACTGGACAGCTATTAGGTCCCATGGCTTTACGTCCCATCCTTGCGAATAGCTTCCTTTCCGAGCCCATCGGTGTCTCCCTTTTTGACCGAGGGCAAGGCATGGGTTCATTGGAGACAAATCTCAACGCTGGCACAGCGTAGGACTCGAACCTTGAAACTACAAATTACAACCACCCCCACCTCTTCTGTCGACTGCTAGAAACATAATAATGATTCATTAGAAAGCGAATAATCAGGGGTGCGGGGGGGGGGGGGAGTCGTTACTCTAACCATAAAATTCATTGCATTTTTTGTGGTACTAACATAGATGTAGAATTTCTAGTATATATCAAATGCAAATGAACTAGAAATTCTACCAAACGCCTTTATTGTGATAATTCTTTAATATTAACGCCCACTATTTTGCAATTTTGTTTCACCCTTTTCAGATTGTTTTCACCACATTTCTGTTTGTGAATCTTTCCACATTACCGATTCCTACATTCGCGTTTCTACACGTATTATTTTGGATCTCGCTCCAGGAATTCTTGTGTTATATAATCTTATATCCAAATGAATCTCTCTTTACTATTCTTTACTAGAGTTATAATTTCCTGTTATTTATTACACAATAATCTTCATTCAGTCCTTTAAAAAAATTATAATCTCAATTTTTGATTTGTTTAACTTAATTATCCTCCTCTTAAAAAGTTTTTATTGGTTTAGTTTACGCCTCTGACTTCATAATCCAAATTTAAATTTATAATCTGTTACATTTCATTAATTCATTATGATTTCTCACTTCGTTTGAAACGTCTTGTTCTAGAGCAGGCTCGTTCAATCCAAACTTAGCGAAGAACCACTAAGAAAAAAAAAACTATATTTAAAGTAGGATTGTTTTACCTCTGAGCGGCACTTTTTCTGCACACAATGGGCTAAATGGCCGGGTCACAAATACCCGAGAAGGTTGGGGTGAGGGGAACCATTGTACAGCTGTTTAAGTGACAGATGGTAGCCTCCCATCAGAGCCGTAAATGCTGCCAGAATAACTTGTGTATGTAAATGCCTTGGTGGGGGGCAAGAAGCCTAAAGGGAGGAAATTTTGGCACTCAACCAATGAAAACCACAACAGGAAGAGGCCTGCCAAACTTCACTAAGATTGAAATCTTAGTGAATCATCCAGCGTGTTCTTTTGCGTGCACAGGGTAAAGCTCTCCCTCCCACGGTGTCCCATCCGACATACAGCATCCTTTCCAAGTTCATTTTTGCGGAGATAAATCTCAACGCTGACTCAGCTGGGACTCGAACCTGGGAACTATATATTACGAGCCTGGCGTCGACTCTCGCTCCTATTCTTAAAGAGCTGCAGGAAAACTTATATTTCTAATGAGTAATGAATCGAAAAAAACAACAACTATATTTTATATCCTGATTAGGAAATAAAAATATGCATTTTTTAATGAATACTATGAGTTGGCAAAATCGTTTATTATGCACCTAAATATGTTTAGTCAAACAAAAAAATAGGAGGAAATGAAACAGATTCAATATATTAATTATTTGTGTTTATGAGCCGCAAATTCTTTTGCAATGAGCCACGAGTGTTGGCCAGGTCTGTTCTAAATCAAGTCTTGATCTCAATTGATGAGCCATTACAAAAATAATTATATTTCTTTAACCAGAAAAAAATAAGCTGCGCTCTAGTTGCATCACTAGGAATTTCATGTTATTTAGAAGTGAAGAAATAACAGTGTGAGTGGATTTACTCTCGAAACTTCTCTCCCAGCACAATCAGAGAAAGAGTTGTTGATGCTCTGCAAATAGCCCTTGAATTCCGGATGTTGTCAGGATCTGTCTTCCAACTCGTGAGCAGAAAGAGACATAGAGGTTAGTAGGAGTGTGGAGAAGTGCCAATCGCGCGAACTTAACGGTTCAGTCGTAAATGCTGCCAGAGTAGCTTGTGTATGTAAATGCCCTGGTGGGAGGGGGAGAGGAGGCTCAAGGGGAGGAAATTTTGGCACTCAACCAATGAAAACCACAACAGGAAGAGGCCTGCCAAACTTCACTAAGATTCAAAGCTTCCCTTGCGCTATTTCACCTCCCTTAATGCATCTATCTTCTTCAGCTTCTCTATCTTTGCATCCCATAATCAATCACCTATTTTGTTTTTTTTTCGTCGCTAATCTTTATTTAAACTTTCGACACTCTTTTCTGACTTCAGCTGAATTCTCTCATTTTTTTTTTTATTTTCCAACCACTTTTTGTGGTCGTAAATAAATTCTTTTTCGTATGGTGTGCTGTTATTGAGTACAGTGGACCTTCGTTATAGTGCTGCTCGCTATACCGCGCACTCGGTTATAGCGCGGGCGATGTTCGCGATAAGTTCAAACATGTTTATACAGGTCCGTGCGGCGTTAGTGAGTATCGCATTTTATTGTTACTGCGTATTGAGTAATTGTGTATGTATTGAGTTCCTGCATGTATTTTGAATAGTGTTTAATTATTGTATGCATGGTGAGTAAAAGAAAAGCTTACAGTGTGAAATTTATTGTGTCGCCACAGCGCCGCTCGGTATAACGCGGTTCACCTTATAACGCGGGTGTTGTTTCCCGCCCGACATGCGCGTTATATCGGGGGTCCACTGTACTTTTCTTTTGTCTGTTGCCAAGTGTCTACGTCTCAGTGGAGTATGCTACAATCCTTGCGAGGCGCGCAGTGTTTGATTCTTACTGTACAGTTGATCTTTTGCTAACACCTGAAGTCAATACGGGTGAAAGTCACCTGAAGCAAACTCTGAGATTCTGCTACTGTAACATTAAAAAGAAGAGGAAAAAATCCGAACAAGGATTCTTGATTTCGTGTATTTCATGCATCATAATGAATAAAACGAAAATTTGAAAATTTGAAACAAAAAACTGAACGTTATTCATTTTAAATTGTATGCTGGATTGTTGCTTTGCCTTGATTTTAATTATATTAATAATTTTGATTGGTACTTTCACATGATGGGCTAAATGTCTAGGTCACAAGGACCCCAAGAACTCAAAGAAGATTGGGGAAGGGGGATTCATAAGACAGATGTGGGAGTGATGGTCGTTTCTTCGATGTTGACGTCTTAACATGGTGCTGTTTTTAATGGCATCTGATTTTCATCTGTCTCCTAACAGCTGTCCAGCGGGGTTTCCTTCTCTCAACCTTTTCTAAGTCCTTGTGACCTGGTCATTTAGCCCATTGTGTGAATATATATAGTACCGCTCAGAGGTAAAATAACCTAACAACATTGATTGAAAAAACTAAAAACGTTGAGGGTTTTTATATACGAGAACATATTCGTGTAACTTGACGGATCTTCAGATCAATAGTCTTTAGAATTGACTAGTACAGTCGCTCAAAAAAGTATCCGAACACTATGGTTGATTACAGAATTCAGAAAAAACACGAAGGTTACCAGATCACTAATTTCTAAAAAACTCGTTGCCAGATATTTTTCCTGAATTCTGTAATCAACCATGGTGTTCGGATACTTTTTTGAGCGACTGTAGGTGGTCATATTATTTTATATATGTACTAGATCGTGTGGGCTCACTCACGAAATATTGAGCGTGTGCAGTTACCGTTCACAGCAAACTGGAGCGTGTGCAGTTACTGTACACGCTCCAGATATTTTTTACAGCACTCCAGTTTGCTGTGAACAGTAACTGGAGCGTGTACAGTTGCTGTACACGCTCCAGATATTTTTCCTGAATTCTGTAATCACGTGACACGAAGGTTACCAGATCACTAATTTCTAAAAAAACTCGTTGCCAGATATTTTTTTTTATTTTGTAATCAACCATAGTGTTCGGATATTTTTTTGAGCGACTGTACAGGGATCTGAATCTTAAATCCTATAAGGGAGTCAATCATTTCAATAGTCACTCAATATATACAAATATCACTTGTAATAATTTCATCTTCTGCTGAATCCTATTCTCCCGACTCGCGTGAGATCATCGCAATCTATAGAAGGTAGTAAGCCTCAGTTCGCTACCACGATTCCGATAAAATATATTGCTTGAGGGCAGTGTGTTTGAGTATTTCCGTCTTTATGACCCCTGAATCACAAAGTGCATCACAAAGTTTCAAGGAATCAAAATGATACGTATGAAAATTTAAACGGGAACTTAACTATAAATAACTATCTCAAAAATCATCTGATGTTAACCAACCAATATTCTTATAATTGAAAAGTTTTTCATTCATTCTTTTGCTTATATATGTTACCGCTAAAGCTCGAAAGCCGTTAATGTGCACATTACCTAGCTAATCTGCAGATTAACTGATTTGCTCCGTTAACGAGCGGAATCAAGAGTTTTCCGCATTTTACCTAGGTATTGTGCACATTAACGGCTTCCGTATCGTTAAAGTTCAAAAGTTTGTTTCTCTTATAGTGGTGAATCTCCTGAATATGAATCTTCGTGTCACGTGATTCACTCGTCCGCATTATAAAAAACGCCCCAGATGAGCGGAGGCCAAGTGAGAACGAATCGGTAAAGTGATTCATTCTTGATAACGAATCATTAAAATGATTCGTTCTCACTTGGCCTGCTCATTTTGGGGGCGTTTTTTATAATTCGGACGACTGATTCATGTTGATAGAGGGATGACCCTAGTTTCAACTCTACTCTCGGACACTAGATAAATAACATTATGTTAATTTAAGCGTACAGAAACGTTCCTGTTGTTCCAGCAAAGATCTTATTTTCACTTTAACGAGTGCCTAGTAGGTAATGTGCAGATTATCCAGGTAATTTGCAGATTACCTAGGTAATTTGAGAAATGAAACAATTTTCCGCACGTTAACGGATCACCCTAGTTAATCTGCACAATACCTAGATAATCTGTAGAATAACTGATTTCTGCACTTTAGCGGTAACATATATATGTATTTATAAAATTGAACATCACCGTGTGTTCGATCTCCTTCAGAACGATGATATTTATCTCTAATTGATAATAAAGATAGAAGTAATAAGGAAAACTTTGAATCATCAGATCAAACCTTCCTAGCATGTATGATCACAGCTTATCCCTATTTACCATTTCTTATTGCCCCATCAGTATCACCACTGGCACAAAAGCTCTTTTAACAGCTGCCGCTGCTTCTGGGAAGGGAGGGATCTCCTCCTTCGCTCTCATCTTCTTCTGCGGCCGGTGGTTGGACTCGATCCAGGTCCCCGAGCTTCTGGACAGAAATAGTGAGTGTGTCATCTTGGCACGCGCCCCGGTTGCCAGCAAGTTGTCGAGTGCCAGGAAGAGGAGGAAGAGAGCGTGCGGCTGAGTAAGGGGGAGGGGGAGACGAGTGTTGTTTATATTGGTTCTCTTAGAGATGAGAAGAGCATCTCCTCTGCCTTGCTGTTATCGTTAGTTGTCAAAAAAATCTAGGTTACGTGCATCGTCTGAAGAGATGGATCACGAGGATTAAAAAAAATTCCTACACTTTTTTTTAAAATAAAAAACTTCGATAACTTTGTGTTGAGACGAAAATTACTGTTTAAGCAGAAGTGAAAACAACTTTTTTCACGTGTGATTCGATTAACGTTATATATCGTAGTCGGTGTTATTTATTGGTTCAAATAAAGTTTAATACCAGTCAATCGTTAAATTAGTTTATTCAGGAGACTTGGGTTCGAGTCTCACTCACGACGAAACCCAGTTTGTTCCCAATAGGTCACACTTTCAAGAAGCGATCAACAAACAAATATAAGGAGTTCTTTTTTCGGATTATTTTCTGCCTAGTTTTGAAATTCGGCATTAGCAGTTGATCTTCAGTGAAGGGTGCGGGGGGGGGGGTGACTCAGTCGGTAGCGCGCCAGGCTCGTAATCTACAGCTCCCAGGTTCGAGTTCAACCTGAACTAACGTTGACATTTATCTCCGCAAAGTTCCCCGTCTTGCCCTCGATAAGTAGGGGACACCGATGGGCTTGGAAAGGCCGCCGTCCGTCTGATGGGACGTTAAACAGTGGCCCCGTGTGCGGGAGAGCCATACCCTGTGCACGTTAAAGAACACGCTGGATGGCCTTGACGGGGGGCTACCATCTGTCTCCCAACAACTTCCCAGTATGTCCCCTTCCCCAACGTTCTCTGAGCTCTCGGGGTCCTTTGTGACCTGGCCACTTAGCTCATTGTTTGCAAAAAAGTGCCGCTCGGAGGTAAAACAACCCAACCCTTCAGTGAAGAACTGTTGAGTTGTTTCTTATTCTTTGGTTCGTCCGTTTGAGAGAAAAGTTACAGATACTGGACAGAAAAATGGAAACATTCTCATGATAAGACAATGGAGGGTCAATATCAAGATTAGTAATTTTGACAATAAACTTTTTATAGGAATATAAAAATAAATAAATAAATACCCCCTCAAGCAGCTGCTTGCCACAGAGGTCTGACAGGAGCCTGTCAGTTTATATGCCACAGTAGGAGGGACTAGATAAATTTTAATCTCATTCAAATCTATGTAAATTTAGTTTTCAATAATATTTGTTGGGTATTTAAAGAGCTAAGGAAGCTCGAATACTTAAATAGCCGCAAAGTGAGGCCTAAGAAACGTGCAAAATTTACTATTGAAGAACTATTTGCACAATCGAAAACATACACTTATTTTATTAAATGGTTTGAAGTAATACTTTAAGTTTTAATTAACTTCTGAGGTGAATTCTTATGTTGATATCCCTGTTATTCATGGGCGGGGATAGCTCAGTCGGTAGCGCGCCAGGCTCGTAATATGCAGTTCCCAGGTTCGAGTCCCAGCTGGGTCAGCGTTGAGATTTATCTCCGCAAAATTCCCCGCCCTGCCCACGGTCAGTAGGGGACACCGATGGGCTTGGAAAGGCCGCCGTCCGTCGGATGGAACGTTAAGCCGTGGCCCCGAGTGCGGGACAGCCATATCCTGTGCACGTTAAAGAACACGCTGGATGGCCTTGACGGGAGGCTACCATCTGTCTCCCAACAGCTGTTCCAGTGGGTCCCCTCCCCCAACCTTCTCTGAGCCTTCGGGGTCCATGTGACCTGGCCATTTAGCCCATGGTGTGCAAAAAAGTGCCGCTCAGAGGTAAAACAACCCAACCCATTCTTTATGGTGTGTGTATTGCAGTGCGTAAGGATTTGGGGAAGTCAGTCGGTAACGCGCCGGATTTAAAATCTGAAATCGATTCCTAAATGTGTCATCTTTGAGACTTTTTTCCACTTGTCAATTCTCATAAATTCTACCAAAGATGTCATTAGGCCATAGCCAGTCAACTGAGAGTCGAACTCTGAACATTTTCAAGAAACACATCTGTTCGAGATATCCGTCCAGCGGGCTCCTTTGCTTCCCTCTTGCTATGTATGAGCTTTGGGGTCCTTATGACCTAGCATTTAATCCATTGGGCAGCAGGAAAGAAAGAAAGCTCTGGTCACCAGTAAAAACAACACATCGTTATGATCAAAGTTCTCAACCTCACAATTACGAGTTCAAGACATTGCAAATTTAATCTGATCACTTATACACATCCGAAAGGGTGTGTGTGTGGGGGGGGGGGGGAATACGGTGATAGATATTTGAATCTACCTTTAAAATCTGAAATTAAGTCAAAAAATTTAGATCATGTAAATATAGGATGATGCCACGGAGGATTAAAAACGCATTATTTTGCTTTAATAAAGATAATTATCTAATTGATTTTTTAAAGAAATGATCGAATGAAACTGAATGAGTATTACTTTCCATGTAGATAAATAATAGCTGTTATTTATCCTCCCCCCCCCAATCGAAAGAAAAAGAAATGTTCAGTTGTCCCCATGAGAAAAAACAGCATCCTTATCCACTTCTGATTTAAGATTGAGAGTTTTATCACTCGTTCCCTCTTTCTCGCCCAATCAAGTAGCCACATTGCTGTACAGGATGACGGCGAAAGTTATGCACATTTGTTTTTTATTTGCCGCTACATCAGAGAGTGCAGAGCTCCAACTCGCGTGCCCTTAAGGATGCAAAAGTCGTTTCTCTTTCCCACCACAATGCAAATGACAAACCAGTCTCATCTTCCCTCTCTACTAATTCCACCCATCACTGCCCAGAGGCCGGCATCTCAAAATTCCTCCTAGAGGCGATTTTCCTCTTCAGCTTTTCTTTTTAATGATCGTCCATCATTCAATTGCTTTTCTTTACTTTTGATTGCTTCATTATTGTTTACTTTCATTAGCAAAAACAAGACTTATTTGATTCTGGAACGTAGATGTGGTTTAGCCATTCAAGTATACAATGTTTTTCACGCTTCGAAATTTTCACTACGTAATTTTGTTAACCAGTTCTTGACATTCCAAATAGCGACTGACAAATCAGGAGAGATTCAGCGGCGATTTACAAATGGGTCGACGCAGAAAAACTTGGTCTTAAGAGAAACGGTGTCCAACGACGACAGTTCGGTCTGTGACCCCCTTCTGTGGCGGCGACGTTGACTATTAACCTATGCAGACTTAATGTGATAAATGGTGTGTGTCGGTTAAGAAAGTTCATTAGTTATTCTTCCCGTGTTCACCTTCCTCGGCAGGTTTTTTGTTTTCAGATGGCGACATTGCATTAGACAGACGTCTGCCGCCTGAAGTGAGGAATTACAAATTGAAGCTGAAGGCAAAGAAGTCGATTAGGGAAATCTCAGACGGGAAATTCAGTGGCGCATCTTCCATGAATGCAAGGCAGGTACTGCATATGCCTTTATTTTGGCGTTTACTAAAATGATATTATTAAAGTACAAATGATTCCGTTTAGAATGCTTATAAAGGTTAGATCTAAAGGAAGGGCTTGGCGGTAACGTTTAAAACACAAAATGCAGTAAAAGAATGGAATATTAATGAAAAGGATAATATTGCATTCGAAAATTTTCCACCTCATCTAAAAAGTTATAATTGTTTTGTAAGAGAGGAGAAATAGAGGCTCTTTATGAGAATCACAAAAGCTCCTATCACCTCCTCTCTCTACTTCTTAGGTATTTCCCTAAATCCCCAGCTTGGTGAATGTTTTACCTTTCCATTGCAGGCCTCCCTCTATTTTCAACGATACGACATTCGTTGTGATTGGCTGAGTATTTCTGTCATTGTTTTTGACCTAGATCAGAAGCCTCGGAGCATAAACACAGGTGTAATTTTTCGTTAAAAATAAGCTTAATGTAATAAAATTAATTTTCGGTAGTCTGTACATACCTAAGATTGAAAAGATTTGAAAAATTTAGGAATATTCACGATTTATGATTACCATGGGAACAGTCCTAGTGGCCAAGCAGCTATGAAAAAATACCTGTGTTCGAATCCAATAGAGCAAGAATGTTTTCCTTTTGTTAACTTTCTTATGAGTTCTCACCATTCACATATATCTTATTTTTTGCGAATTTATGTGGTACGTGCCTGTTCGATTACCGTGGCAAATGTTTAAAATCAACAGTCTTATTATGGTAGCTAGGGCAGCAGCCAAAGGGCATTTTAACACCGACCTCCCAGAGATAAGGAGACCTTAAGGTTTGTTGAAAAAAAAAAAAGGGAAAAGAAATACACTGAAGAGCCAAAACATTATGACCACCTGCCTAATATGATGTTGGTCCTCCACCTGCCGCCAAAACAGCTCTTACCCCGGCAAGCATGGACGCTACAAGATTTCCAAAGGTGTCTTGTGGTATCTGGTACCAACACGTTACCAGCAGATCCTTTAGACTCTTGTAAGTTATGTGGTTGAGCCGCCGCAGATCGGATATGCTGTTCCAACATAAACCACAGATGCTCGATTGGAATGATGTCTGGGGAATTCGGAGGCCAGGGCAATACCTGGAAGTCTTTCTCATGTTCCGTGAACTCTCTTGAACAATCCGGGCAGTGTGGCATGGCACATTATCCTGCTGAAAGAAGGCATTACTAGAGGGAATACCATTGCCATGAAAGGATGTTATTGGTCGGCAATGATGTTTAGGTAGCTGGCAGATGTCATAATTTCCTGCACATGAATGACTTGGGCACAGGGTTTCCCAGCAGAACATTGCCCAAATCGTTACACTTCCTCCACCAGCTTGTTTCCGTTCCACGGTGTATCCTGGTGCTAATACTTCCCCAGGTAAACGATGCACACGTACCCGGCTGTCCACGTGGTGCAACAGGAAATGAGATTCATCGGATCAAATGACCTTCTTCCAATCATTCAAGGTCTAGTATTGATGCTCCTGTGCCCATTATAGGTGCTTTTGACGGTGAACCGAGGTTAGCATGGGCAGTCAGAGCGGCCTGCGGCTATACAGCCCCATTTTCAGCATGGTTCGATGTACAGTGTGTTGTGATACATTATTCCCGTCAGCAGCATTCAAATTATGGGCGAGTTGAATTAGCCCTCCTGTTGGCTCGTATCATACAGGATAGCCTTCACTTACCTCCGCATCAATGAGCCATGGTTGGTCCACATCTTTGCTGGTGGTTCGTGGTTTTTCACTCCTCGGACCACTTTTTGAAGGTGCTAACTACAGCTGACCGTGAGCACCCCACAAGCCTTGCTATCTCGGAAATGCTCTGACCCAGCCGTCTGGCCATTACAATTTGGACTTTGTCCAACTCACTTAAGTCCGCTGCCTTTCCCATCTGAAGAACAAGAATAACACTGATTAACAGAGCTCAGTATCAGGTGTTATTTATACCGTTTCATGACCTTCACACGCGCCATCGTTTACCTGCAGTTGCTTCGATTTGCATAAAGATGTGCTGGTCATAATGATTGAGCTCTTCGGTGTATATAATAAGTAAAGGGTAGGGGTTACAAGGACAACTCTTCCGTCTGATTTTTGGTAGATTAGTTACGACACTAATAATAACCATAATCGTTGGGCTGTTTTACATTTGAGCGGCACTTTTTTGCACACAATTGGCTAAATAGTCAGGTCACAAGGGCTCAGAGAAGGTTGGGAAAGGGACAGCTGTTAGGAGACAGATGTTAGCCTCCCTTCAATATCATGCAGCATGTTTTTTAACGTGCGCAGGGTATGTCTCTCCTGCACACGGAACTACAGTTTTACGCTTGATCCGACTTTTGGAACCCATTTATGTCCCACTTCTTACCCAGAGAAGAACTAGAGTTGTGGTTCGAACCTAGAAACTACAGATTAAGTGCCTGGCGCGCTACCGACTGAGCCAATCCTCACCCAAATAACCACAAGATTATTAGGTAAGCATATGATCTAAGGGACCTGGGTTCAAGCCCCCGGGTAAGGCATGGATGTCCGTGTTGTCTTTCTGCTGAGGTCCTGCCATCCTCTCAGATCTTCTACTGTGGCATATAAACTGACAGGTTCCTGTCAGACCTCTGTGGCAAGCAGCTGCTTGAGCGGGTATTTATTATTTATTTTTTTATATACATCAAAAGAACATTTTACGTATTAGTTGTGAAACACAAAACGTATTTGTGCTTTTAAACATCATCGTAAAGTGATGTAATGTTTTCTTGATCCTATGAGATAATTTAGTGATAAATGATGACAACGATCTATTTTACCATTTCCGTAAAGAGCACATCCAATTCACACTCTGCAACGGAATATCTGATGTATGTATATGAATTGCGCACTAAATCTGTCCTCACAGCCATTAAACTGCCTGTAGGGTACAGATAAGTTTGTAACGAAACAGCAGGTCATTCCCACAGTTTCTTTTTGCCCAACTAAAGAGGAACCGATCAGTGTCGACTGTGTCGCCCCCTGGATGATGTGTAGCGGTGGCCCCTCTCCCTGGCAGGCGGTCCGTGCACTCTGGAGATTGCATCTTTTGTACCAAAAGCATCAGTCATCGTCAGACACGAGGGCGTGGGCTCTCCGCTCTCGCACTGCAGGGTGGGGACTGAGTCTTCAGTTGGCATGGCAGCGGCAGATACCTAAGAGTGTGCGATGTTATCTCCGGAGGCAGACAATTCGTTCATTGCATCGGTCGCATTTTCTTCCGCCTAAAAATGGGGATTGATTTGAATGGCAAAATTCCGGGAAAGATGATTGCACTCGGGTTTTAGTTTCTATTGTTTTTCATGCGGGAACTTCACTGGAAAGATGCCGTTTGAGAGGAAGCGCGAGATTCATTGATAACTCTCTCAGGATTCAGATTGGAGTCGTAGCTCTCAGATATCGAACCCGAGAATTTTCTGTGGGAGTATTAGTGATCGCATTCTTTCTGCTCTGCAGACGAAAAGTGCTTGATTTGTAACAGTTCAAGTTGTTTCGTGAATTCTTGTCATGCTTATTGTTGTAGTGGAATGGATTTGCAAACAAAATAAAAACAGAAGTCAAATGGAAAACAGATGTAAGATTTTTTCATTCGTGATTGCAAGACTGGCTTGAAAGACTTCCCTTTGTTCCAGTTTGGACCGTCAAATTATTTGGATAAAATCTTATGTCTGTTCTTTACTTAGAAAAAGAAGCTAATGCGTATTCTTTATTTGTTAGAATGATGGAATAAGAAGTCATGACAGTAACTCATGCAGGTTAATTCACTAGAATAGTAACATGTACAAGTCACCGTCACACAGGACGATTTGTATATTCATTCCAACAAAGGAGTTTTCTTTTTTAACAGTTCCTTTATAATATCTGCGTAAAGTAGATCAGGTGCTTTTATCTATAATATATATACTATATCTATAACAAATAAATTTAATCTTTAATTTCTGCAGTTGACGATTTCTGACCGATGGCGCTATAATCGCTCCTTGAGAGGGGCGAGGGTTGGCTCAATCGGTAGGGTCCCAGGTCCGAGCCTCAACTATGCTAGCATTGAGATTTATCTCCGCTAATTCCCCTGCCAACGGTGAGGAAGTGGATACCGATATGCTTGGGAAGCTCGCTGTTCGTCGGATGAGACATTAAGATGTCGCCGGGTGTGCACATGGGGCGGGGTGGCTCAGTCGGTAGCGCGCCAGGCTCGTAATCTGCAGTTCCCAGGTTCGAGTCCCAGCTGGGTCAGCGTTGAGATTTATCTCCGCAAAACTCCCCGCCATGCCCACGGCCATTAGGGGACACCGATGGGCTTGAAAAAGGCCGCCGTCCATCGGGTGGGACGTTAAGCCGTGGCCCTGTGTGCGAGAGAGCCATACTCTGTGCACGTTAAATAACACGCTGGATGACCTTGACTGGGAGGGTACCATCTGTCTCCCAACAGCTGTTCCAGTGGGTCCCTTCCCAACCTTCTCTGAGCCTTCAGGGTCCTTGTGACCTGGCTATTTAGCCCACGATGTGCAAAAAAGTGCCGCTCAGAGGTAAAACAACCCAACCGCGTGTGCACGTTAAAGAAAAGGCTGGATGAGTTTGGCGGGGGCTATTAACTGTCCTCTAACAGCTGTCAGGTGGATTTCCTCTTCCCACCTGTTTTCTGAGCTCTTGGAGTCTCTGTGACCTAGCCATTTATCCCATTGGGTGTTGTTTGAGATTGTTTTATCTCTGAGCGGCACATTTTTGCTCACAATGGGCTAAATGGCCAGGTCACAAGGACCCCAAGGGCTCAGAGAAGAATAATTGAACAGCTAGAGGAAACAGATGGTAGACCCCCCTTCAAGGCCATCCAGGGTGTTCTTTAACGTGCACAGAGTACGGCTCTCCCACACACGTAGCCACGGCTTAACGTCCCATCTGATGGACGGCGGCCTCTCTAAGCCTATCGGTGTTCCCTATCGGTGACCGAGAGCAGGGCGGGGAGTTTTGAGGAGATCAATCTCAACTCTGGCCCAGGTGGGACTCGAACTCGGGAAATGCAGATTAAGAGCGTGCTGCTCTACCGACTGTGCCACCCGCACTCCACCCATTGTGTGAAAAAGAGCGCCACTCATAGAAAAAGCAACTCATCCTCACCCTCTTGAGAATTTCGAAACTTATGTGAAAAAAAAAGAACAAACACATATACTATACCAAAAGTAAAAACTGTACCTAAAAAAATATGAACGTTTTCAAAAGCGTTCAGACTCTTCCAGATAATTTGAAAAGAAAGTCGTATTCAAAGTTTTCTATATTTGAAAATTACCTTTTTCCAGAAAATTGTCACTGGAGATAAACTGTATATCTCCCTCAGACCTCGATTCCCATTAATATTAGGTTCATATTTAGTTATCAAAGCTGCAACTCTTAACAGCAGAAGGTGCTATTGCATTCGTCCTAAATGTTTTTTTTTAAATTGGCGAAAACTGAATGAATCCTTCATAAAATTTCTACATTGTGTTTATTTTAGAAACGACTTGTTGCGACAGTTATTATATATATTATTATAAATTAAATAATAATTATATTGTATATAATTAAATAGTTAATAAATAATTATAAATAATTATATAATTATTATAATTATATTATTATTAATTATATAATTATTATAATTTATTTACTCTAAATTATACTTTTTGTTTTAAATATTAATTTATTCATTTAAAATAACATACATAGTGCCATAATTATCTCTTATTAATCCACGAACAATTGAGTTCTTAGAGGTTTATTGGTTTAATGGAAAGCAGTCCAGAAGGAGAAACCACTCTCAATTCCATTGGAGGGGAGCAAGGTATTCTCGACGAGGCCTAAGTGTCACCTTTCTGACTGATATCAAAAATGTTTAAATGAGAAAACGACTCTCAGTGACGCTTCAATTGGGATTCGAACATGAAAATCCCAGACCACGAGCTGTCACTGATGCCTCACTGAACTGAGCCTCAACACCCCCCGGAATGGAAGGAGAGAGTCAGGAGATCAACATTGATTTTTCTCAAGTATTCTGCTACATTCACTACCAAGGAAGCAGAGGCAACGTGGAAGTGATGCAGACATAATAACCGCATCCGATGCCCGTGTCTCCAGATGCATAAAATATCGTACGAATCCATGTGGATCACAAACGCAGCATATACATACCTTTGTCCCCCGTCGTGCAATGCATCTATATATAGATCGGTTTGGTGATATGCAGCTACTAAATGTAATCTAGGCTCTCGTGCCCTTGACACACGGTGAATCGGAGCTGCATCATTGCACAACTCTGCTCTTGAATAAGCCACGTCGTGTGTTGTACCACCGATCTATTGGACGGAAACCAGACTGAAAGCATTTAGACCGGAAGAGCGCGGTTTGTAACTTTTGAAAGGGACAATTCAGCGGATTTGGAATTTTTTTATTCCTGACTTTTCTTGTGTACCAATGAATGTTTATTGCTTTATAATACATGTCTCTTTTGTTATTTCGAATTTTAGCAGATAAAAAAATGAAACTATTGTAGTGAGTTTTTTTTATCAGTGGCATAGTGTTTGTGTAGCGAATGGGGACGCGTTGACGCTTCGACCGTTCTCGTAGATCATTGATTGATTGACAGATGTATGATAAGTTAGCGACCTATGATGCATAAAGAGAGTAAGAAGAATCAACTGCGCAGACTCAGTCTCCATCGTTTGCTACCCACGCTACAGCACCCATTCGATATCTGGTGATTCCAGTAGAAGCCCGCCAGCTGTCAAGTTTGCCTTGTGTCTTCGCGAACTAAAATTGTTTCTTCTTGTGAGTCCCTCCATGGCGGGCAGATAGATACCTAGATACCTGAGAAACTTCGTTTTCGTTTATAATAAAAGAATTGCCCCTCAAGCAGCTGCTTACCACAGAGGTCTGACAGGATCTGTACGTGTAATATACCAAGAGATAACTTATGAGGAAGGCGATACCTCGGACAAACATCCATGCCTTATCCGGGTCTCGTCGATACGTAGCTAAGCACGCTAACCACTCGACCATGAGACGGACGATTATGATAAACTATTCAAATTGAAACAGTTCATTACCCATATGTTATGCCAAAGAAAAATCACATTAGAAGCTCACTAAACCTGAAAGTAACTTTCAGGGAAAAAAAGTATTTTTTATGAAAAAATGCTATCGATAAATTTAATTTTTTTTAATCATTTTTTCTTTCAGCATTCGTTTCTATTTAAAGAGTTTTAATGTTTATATGTAAAAATACGACATTTATAAAAATTATGTTCAATATTAATTAAAACACGAAAAATACACTGTATTATTGAAATTGTTGGACACATTCCATATTTATTTGAATATAAAGCTTCCTGACTTGGAAAATAAGATTTAAACAGATAAGAGACAATTTGAAGATGTCATTCAACTCTCTAAACCTCAATTTTCAACAGAATTCGTTGAATATTTAAAAAGTTATTGAAGTTGGAGGAATATAACAGCAACGTCTGCTGTTTAATATTTCCTAAACATTTTTCTTCTAAATCAGCTAACACTTAAAGAATCACTACGCCAATTTCTAAAATTACATTTTGGTAAGCAATTCGTTGTAACAATTTTTATTTTAGCTTTAGTGATAACCCTTTATGATCAGGGATGTTGCTTTTAATATTTCTGTTTCCCAAACTCTTTAAATATTAAACAAATATAGTTGAAAAAGAGATTTGAGTCAGAACTTCAATTTATTTCTTGGGATATTTTTGCGAAACAAGCGGATTTTCAAAGCTTTGAATATCCCATGGAAGTAACATGTGTGATGTATAATTTTTTTTGATATGTGTACTGAGCCGTCCAATGGCTGAGTAGTTAGCGCTCTTGGCTACTGATCTAAGGGACCTGGGTTCGAGCCCCGGGTAAGGTATGGCTGTTTGTGTCGTTTTTTCTGCTGAGGGCTTGCCATCCTCTCAGACCTTCTATGGCATATAAACTGACAGGTTATATAATGACAGGTTATATAAACTGACAGACCTACTATGGCATATAAACTGACAGGCTCCTATCAGACCTCTGTGGCAAGCAGCTGCTTGAGGGGGTATTTATTTATTTACAAAATAGACTTTGAGTTAAATACGTTTTAAGAGACAAATTTTATGGCTAGACAAAAAACCTCTTTAAAAAAGTGCTTATCTTGAATTAGTAGAATGTGAGTGATCGCATTAACCTGACAGAATTGATGTCAAAAACGAAAAGAATAACCAAATACGACGCTTACAAAGCGCAGAGGATTAAATTGCTAAGCCTAAGAGGATCTGACAGATTTTTACTCTTATTTCTTTCTGCTTGCTCCTCCAACCTCATTAGCAGAGCTGAGATGACAAGTGGGCTCACGATATGAGGGGCCTCTTCGAGGGCTTCCTTTTCATGCCCATACCTGCAAGCTTGGGTGGAGACTTCAAGCGCGTTCCTTGCTTAAGGAGAAGTGATTGGAAAGTGATCATCACTCTTCCTCTTAACCTCAGGCCATCGTCGCCGTCGCTTACCTGGCGACCTTTCAAGAAATGGACGGCAAACGGATTCGACGAAAAGAGGCTCTACATCTTTCTCTCGGTGCTCTCTAGGAATGAGAAGCGCTTTGTTCGATGATCGCAAACAGTTTACGGTTTGTGTACATCTCAAAAGATGTTCCAGTCATTACCTTTTTTCTCCTGAATAGAATTTGATCTGTAGTGGCAGATTGAATGGGGCGATTCGTAACATGACTGCTAAATTGGTTATAAAGAATCGGATGCCTCACAGGAAGTTCTTTTTTTAAGATTCATAAAATAGGCGAGAAGTCCTTGTAATAGGCGAGCCAATTTCTCTGAAGTTATTTGTTTGCCATTGCATCCATTGCAGTAGGTCAAGGTTAAGTCTTTTATCATGGTAATGATACTAGTCTTAGAGATTCAAGTTGGGATTTGTTCTGTAAGAGAAGTTGTGCATTTGACATGATTGCTTCTAAAGTAATTTCATCGGAATTGTTGCTTGTTAAGTCTTATTGAAATGGACTTGAGTGCTATTAAGTGTTGCCACCTCCACTACTCAGCCATTATCCGTCTTGTGAAAGAAAATTTAATGTTTCGAAGAGAATGTGCGAAAAATACAAAACGGCATATGGGGATCGTTCATTTCCACAAAAATAAAATCACCTAACACAAGAAGCAGCAACGCCGGATTAGCGCAAGCACATGGGTTGGGTTGTTTTACCTCTGAGCGGCACTTTTTTGCACACCATGGGCTAAATGGCCAGGTCACATGAACCCCGAAGGCTCAGAGAAGGTTGGGGGAGGGGACCCACTGGAACAGCTGTTGGGAGACAGATGGTAGCCTCCCGTCAAGGCCATCCAGCGTGTTCTTTAACGTGCACAGGGTATGGCTCTCCCGCACACGGGGCCACGGCTTAACGTCCCATCCGACGGACGGCGGCCTTTCTAAGGCCATCGGTGTCCCCTACTGACCGTGGGCAGGGCGGGGAATTTTGCCGAGATAAATCTCAACGCTGACCCAGTTGGGACTCGAACCTGGGAACTACAGATTACGAGCCTGGCGCGCTACCGACTGAGCCACCCCCCGTCCCCGCAAGCACATGAGGCGCTCGCCTGCAGCCTCAAATACAATCAAAACTCAATTTTTTTCCCCAACATTTTATTTGGTAAAATATTTCACAATCAGTATATTCTAGTCCTTAAGTACTCATCTCGTATTTTTACTTAGGTTAATATCAAATAAGATTATTTTTTAAAATATAGTCTACAAAGGACCAATATTTATTTTTACGTATGCGCAAGTTAGTACATTGCATTTCCTATTTTTGTATTGCTGTAATTCAATTTATTTAACCTGCTGCATATATTTTTCCCATTCGTAAACGTACATGCGTAAACATGTTTTTATTTTCTGTGATGTTGACTTGATGTGAGGTGGAGAATGATTTTGCAAATTCTCAATCATTGAAAAGACTCCTGTTAACATTCTTCTCCCTTTCCAGGACACACGCTAAACAGCATTTTGCTCCTCCCAAACCGAAACACAGCATTTCTTAATCTCTATAAATCTTAAATAGATATTTACCTTTACTTTCTCTCCTCGGTTGGGTTGGGTTGTTTTACCTCTGAGCGGCACTTTTTTGCACACCATGGGCTAAATGGCCAGGTCACATGGACCCCGAAGGCTCAGAGAAGGTTGGGGGATGGAACCCACTGGAACAGCTGTTGGGAGACAGATGGTAGTCTCTCGTCAAGGCCATCCAGCGTCTTCTTTAACGTGCACAGGGTATGGCTCTCCCGCACACGGGGCCACGGCTTAACGTCCCATCCGACGGACGGCGGCCTTTACAAGCCCATCGGTGTCCCCTACTGACCGTGGGCGGGGTGGGGAATTTTGCGGAGATGAATCTCAACGCTGACCCAGCTGGGACTCGAACCTGGAAACTACAGATTACGAGCCTGGCGCGCTACCGACTGAGCCACCCCCGCCCCTTCTCTCCTCGGTAAATGCTTATTTACCATAGACACAAAACATGGGAAGTGGCTGAAGAGTATAATTTTTCCATTTAGCTGCACATCGTACATTCTTAAGACTTCTCATTCCCTGCATGTCTCCCATTTGGCTTACTATACACACCACGAAGATGCATTGAATCAGCAACCGAACTCATTTTTTATGTTTAGTCTGCAACACACGTTTCAATCCTATAGATTAAAGTTGGAACTTCACGAGTGAGTAAGGTGATCGCAATGGGAGATGAGCTTGCCTTCTGGTGGCACTTCATGAGCAACAAAAGTTCTGCCCTAATTGGTGCCTTTGTCAGATGAAGAAGCGAAGCGAAATCTTTCTTCTCAAGTAGCCAGAAGAAACAAAAGCGTAAGAAGCAAGACTTGGGCTCTTTTGGCCACGCCAAATAATCACTAAACGAGGCTTTCTTCATTCAGTAATTAATCATTGCTGACTTGATCAGAAGCATTAGTTTCTCCACAAATTTAAATTGCTGGGGATGAGCCCAAATTTTTATGGTGGTTGAAATGAGAGATGAAAAATGACTAAATTGGAAACACTGTCAGTAATTAGTTTATCACTTAGTGGAAGATGAAGAAATTTCAGGGATGTTTAAACGTACTGTTCCTAGAAGGAATGTAAAGAAATGGATCATAAGTTAATATCTGAAGCGTAAGAAACAAACTATTCCTCAAACAGATGTTTTCCACAGAGGTCAGGTTGGGTTGGGTTGTTTTACCTCTGAGCGGCACTTTTTTGTACACCATGGGCTAAATGGCCAGGTCACATGGACCCCGAAGGCTCAGAGAAGGTTGGGGGAGGGGACCCACTGGAACAGCTGTTGGGAAACAGATGGTAGCCTCCCGTCAAGGCCATCCAGCGTGTTCTTTAACGTGCACAGGGTATGGCTCTCCCGCACACAGGGCCACGGCTTAACGTCTCATCCGACGGACGGCGGCCTTTCCAAGCCCATCAATATCCCCTACTGACCGTGGGCAGGGCGGAGAATTTTGCGGAGATAAATCTCAACGCTGACCCAGCTGGGACTCGAACCTGGGAACTACAGATTACGAGCCTGGCGCGCTACCGACTGAGCCACCCCCGCCCCTCAGAGGTCAGGTAGAAGCCTATTCGTATAATGCTCCTTAAAGAAGATCTGTGGTGAAGGTAAGAATTCGGCTGAAAGACAGCATAAGAAATATGCCTTATCCAGGAATCGAACCCAGATCTCTGTACTCCGCAGCCAAGAACGCTAATTATTTCGCCATTGGGACAGCGAAGTGTAGAATAAAAGAAAAGCAGGGTTGGAGGAAATCCACTCGCAACTCTGCTAGCCGCTACCCTGCTTCGATGAGAAATGGGACATCGATGAGCTTGGAAAGGTAGCCGTCCGTCGTATATGAAGTTAAGTCGTTGCTTTGTGTATACAGGAAAGCCACACCTTGTGCACGTTAAAGAACATCCTGGATGGCCTTGACGGGAGGCGTTCATCTGTCTCTTAACAGCTGTCCAATGGATCCCCTTCTCTTTCTGAACCCTTGGGGTCCTTGTGACCTGGCCATTTAGCCCATTGTGTGCACAAAAGTGCTGTTCAGAACAAAAACAACCCAACCCATTCTCCAACAGCGAGTGAACTTTCTGGAGTTAATTCTTACTTTGAAAGCTTGAAAAAAATTAATAAAATAAATAAATACCCTTCAAGCAGCTACTTGCCACAGAGGTCTAACAGGAGTCTGTTAATTCATACGCCATTAGAAGGTCTGTGAGGAAGGCTAGACCTCCGAAGAAAGACAACACACACACATCCATGCCTTACTCGGGACTCGAATCCAGGTCTCTTTGATCAGTAGCCAAGCGCGCTAACCACTCGGCTAGACTCAAACTCCGAACGACTCTGATCTCGATCGCGGGACCTCACAATTATCACACAGCAGGAAAATATTTCCAGAGGAAAAATCAGCTTTCATCTTTGAATGTAATATCGTTAATTTCGCTGCATGCTTTATTTTAATGCATATAAAAGCAGGAAAAAAAATGGTTTTGCCCTGTCCTCCCTCACGTTGACGTATGATTTTGATCATGGTAGAAACTGCTGACTTGTCAGATTTCTCCGAATTTTCCCACTCTTGAGAATGACAGTTGCTATTTAGAAATAAAACTATATGGCATCATTATTATCATCGTTCATTTTTTAGTTCGTAAGGTTAGACACAGAGATAGAGGACGGGGATTACTTCGGTTGGTAGATGCGATAGACTTGTAACCTGATGTTCCTAGGTTGGAGTCCTCACTGGGCCTGGGCCGGGGGTGGCTCAGTCGGTAGCGCGCCAGGCTCGTAATCTGCAATTCCCAGGTTCGAGTCCCAGCTTGGTCAGCATTGAGATTTATCTCCGCAAAACTCCCCGCCCTGCCCACGGTCAGTAAGTAGGGGACACCGATGGGCTTGGAAAGGCCGCCGTTCATCGGATGGGACGTTAAGCCGAGCCATATTCTGCGCACATTAAAGAGCACGCTGGATGGCCTTGACGAGAGGCTACCATCTGTCTCCTAACAGCTGTTCCAGAGAGTCCCCTCCCCCAACCTTCTCTGAGCCTTCGGGGTCCCTGTGACCTTGCCATTTAGCCCATTGTGTGCAAAAAAGTGACGCTCAGAGGTAAAACAACCCAACCCTCACTGGGCCTGCATTGAGATTTTCTCCGGTTACTTCCACTCTGTTCTCGGTGAGAAAGGAAACACCGATGACCTTGGAAAGGCAGATAGGTCATTAGCAGCCAACACAGAGATATATTTATTAAACCCATTGCCGATAAATATCTAACTGCAGAGGACATATTTATATAACAATTTTTAATGAAAGAAAACAAACATAAATAAATAGTGCATGAATAACAATAATTTTGAATTAAGAAAACGTTTTATTTTCCACGTAAGACCTTTTAGTAGGCTGTGGAAACAATTCTGTGCATTGTGATGACGCAGATTCTCCGAAAAGTTCTTATGCTAATTGGAAAAGTTTCGGATCAAACTCTACCAGAAAATTATTTTGAGGTAACCGTCCCGTGGCCGAGTGGTTAGCACGCTTGGCTATTGATCTGAGGGACCTGGGTTCGAGCCTCGGGTAAGGCATGGATGTATGTGTTGTTTTTCTGCTGAGATCCTGCCATCCTCTCAGACCTTCTACTATGGCATATAAATTGACAGGCTCCTGTCAGCCATCCTCTCAGACCTTCTACTATGGCATATAAATTGACAGGCCCCTGTCAGACCTCTGTGGCAAGCAGCTGCTTGAAGGGGTATTTATTTATTTTTATTTAGTGATATAAACACTCCTTCAACGGGTATTGGGATACTTCCACGTTACGAGAATGAAAAACAAAAATGTTCCGCTAAGGAACATTTTTCTTATAACTAAAAAGGATAAAGGGATAAACTAAAAAGCTCTGGGGCTTAAGGGTCAACTGAAAAACTTTCACACATTTCGGACAACGGTTTGCTCTCTGTGTTAGGAGATATTCTTCCAAGCATGTTGCGAAGCACTTTATTGTCGGTCCCTTCTTAAGACCTTCCGCGCTGAAGTGCGTGGCATTTGTTTCTGCAGCTGTTTAATGTTTGCCAACTAATGAATCACCCGATTCAAAACAGCTACGAGAATCTTCAGATCTGTCACCCTGACCTTCTCAATAGCTTCTCAGTACCGTTGACGAAACAGGGTGGCGAGAAGATATGGGCGCTCCATTCATGGGTGTCGTCACGAATTTTTCCAGGGGGGGGGGGGAAGCAAAAATAAATTAATGTCTCATGAGAAAAATATTAAGGTCGAGCAGTTCATTAATGACCTCAGTTGTGAATACAAAAAGCATGCACAGTCGCTGAAAAAAATATCCCCGAACACTATGGTTGATTACAGAATTCAGAAAAAAATATCTGGCAACGATTTTTTTTAGAAATTGGTGATCTGGCACGTGATTACAGAATTCAGGAAAAATATCTGAGCGTGTACAGCAACTGTACACGCTCAGTTACCGTTCACAGCAAACTGGAGCGTGTGCAGTTACTGCACACGCTCCAGTTTGCTGTGAACGGTAACTGCACACGCTCAATATTTCCGTGAGTGAGCCCACACGATCTAGTATCAAAATAATATGACCACCTACAGTCGCTCAAAAAAGTATCCGAACACTATACTTGATTACAGAATTCAGAAAAAATATCTGGCAACGATTTTTTTAGAAATTAGTGATCTGGCAACCTTCGTGTCACGTGACACGAAGGTTCCCAGATCACTAATTTCTAAAAAAAAATCGTTGCCAGATATTTTTTTCTAAAAATTCTGTAATCAACCATAGTGTTCGGATATTTTTTTGAGCGACTGTACATATAAGACCGAAACCGGATCTAGGGGGAGGAGCAAGGAAAGCTTTCAGAATTCGAGTAAGGGTGAAAGAGGCAAAAAATTACTATACGTATTTATATTTCACGTATTTTTCAAGAATCATATTACATAATAACCGTAATTCCGGGCGAACGGATGGACACGTGTGGCATCATCGGGGGCATTTTCTCCTTGGTTCCGCGGCTACTGGAGCAATCGTTCCCAAATTTGGCGTGACGGTCCCATTTAGTTCTGACCCCCTTGGTACGAAGTCCATGGGACAGGACGTAAAGCCGTGGCTCGTGTATAGAGGAGAAAGATATCCTGTGCACGCTGGATGGCATTGCCGGGAGGCTTCCATCTATCTCCTAATAACTGTCCAAAGTGAGTCCCCTTCCCCAAACTTTTCCTTATCCCTTGGGGGCCTTGTGATCTGGGTATTTAACCCATGTTGTCCAAAGAGAAAAGTGTTGCTCAGAGGAGAGCAACTCAGTCCGTGCATAACATGGTTTCATCTTATGACGCTTACTTTGCATTCTTTGTTCCCTGTCTTCATCTATCAAGAAAAAAATCAGCCTTTGGCAAAAGATAGCAGTACTTCGACTTATTTGTTTTTAATGCTATATCCTGTTAGAGCGAAAGACTGTTTTTATTCCTAGAGCAGACTTCAAAAATTTCGCATGGCATAGCTTTAATGCCCCACAATTACGTTGCTTCGAAAAGTCGAAATAACTTGACTGGATCCCTTCTGATGATTCTGTGTTCTCTTCCATTAATGGCGAAACAGGTTTTTCGTAAATTTGGAATCCTAAATACATGCTGAGCTGTGCAGCGTCACACCAGACTTGGTTTAATTTCGTGATTAACAACAGGGAAAGGAGTAACAGTCTTGATTTTTTTTGTGCGGCTGCCCTCCCAGTTTTGTGAGGAATGTTGTAACCCAGTATTCCCGTAATGCCATGCTGTGTTTTGAGAGGAATGCGTTTTTGTTACTGTGAAGATTGAAGGTCAACCCTAATCACGATCATCGCCACCGTCAGATAGTGGTTAAAAATGTAGAAAAAGGAAAAATGGAACTGTAGAAACATCCAGCTAATTTATGGGAAAGCTTTGAGAGCTTGAATGATAGAACTCGATTGGAGATAAAACTAAAAAAAATTCCTGTCCTCAATGGGTTCGCAATAAAACAAATTGTTCTATGTTTGTAACTAGTTAGTTAGTTTTGAATCCAAATGACAATTTTGTCCACGGTCAGTAGGGGACACTGATGGGCTTTAAAAGGCCGCCGTCCGTCGGATGAGACGTTACGCCGTGGCCCTGTATGCGAGAGAGCCATACCCTGTGCACGTTAAAGAACACGCTGGATGGCCTTGACGGGAGGCTACCATCTGCCTCCCAACAGCTGTTCCAGTGGGTCCCCTCCCCCAACCTTCTCTGAGCCTTCAGGGTCCATGTGACCGGGCCATTTAGCCCATTGTGTGCAAAAAAAGTGCCGCTCAGAGGTAAAACAACCCAACCCAACCCAACATTTTTGTCTCTCTAAAACTAAATTTTTTGACCAAAAGTTGAGGTTGCGTTAGATTGTTTTACCTCTGAGGGACACTTTGTTTTGCACGAAATGGGCTAAATGGCAGGATCACAAGGACCCCAAGGGCTCAGAAAAGGTTAGGGAAAGGGAATCCACTTGACAGCTGTTGTTAGGAAACAGATGTTAGCCTTCTGTCAAGGCCATGCAACGTATTCTTTAGCGTGCATAGTTTTCCGTACATGGCATCATGGCTTTACGTCTTATCCGATGGATGGCGACCTTTCCAAGCCTATCCGTGTCCCGTATTGACCGAGGTCAGGGTGGGGATTTTGCGGAGATACATCTCAAAGCTAGTACGGTGAGACTTGAACCTGGGAACCAAATGTTGAGGAATGCCTAGCCTGTTATAAAGATCGGATGATAGGTAGTTAGTCAGCAGTCATCTTCTATTGATGTTTCTTTTTTTAGAGGAGCAAGGTTTGGAGTCACGCAAGGATGAGATCGCATTTCATGCTATTGTGATGAAAACCTTATTCGCCAGGTTGAGGTGCAGCTTCTCAATGATTAAGATCACCTTGGTCCAGATGCCCCTGATGTCTCATCTCTGTTATTTAGAGTCATTCTCTTTTTATGAGTTTTTAAAGAGCTCTGGAATGGCTAACACTCAGTAGAAGAATATCAACGAAACGCTTAAATTGTTTTGGCAGTTCCGCCAGTGTAAGAAATATATTTTTCTGTTTGTATATGGGAATCACTGACTTTGATCGCTAAGTATACGATTTCACTGGAATAATAAGTTCGAAATAGTTGAAGAAAATAAGAATATAAAGAGAAAAATCTGAAAATGCAACCTCGACTCCTATGACTTTTATCATAGTATCAATGCCTGAACAATATAGAGCCCTATGAAACAAATGTTCGACTGTACTTGATCTTATGGTCAAAAATGCATGTTTAATTTTTAATGCGATAGCGGTACAGATAGAATTACTACAGAAACGTCATTAACGCTATGGAAGGATACCTAGTTACGAAGAGAGTCACTCCCCCCCCCCTCTGAAACTACGTAGAAGGAACACATTAACTCCCTCCCCACTTGGGGCGGGGGTGGTTCAGTCGGTAGCGCGCCAGGCTCGTATTCTGCAGTTCCCAGGTTCGAGTCCCAGCTGGGTCAGCGTTGAGATTTATCTCCGCAAAATTCCCCGCCCTGCCCACGGTCAGTAGGGGGCACCGATGGGCTTGGAAAGGCCGCCGTCCGTCAGATGGGACGTTAAGCCGTGGCCCCGTGTGCAGGAGAGCCATACCCTATGCACGTTAAGGAACACGATGGATGATGGCCTTGATGGGAGGCTACCACCTGTCTCCCAACAGCTGTTCCAATGGGTCCCCTCCCCCAACCTTCTCTGAGCCTTCGGGGTCCATGTGACCTGGCCATTTAGCCCATGGTGTGCAAAAAAGCGCCGCTCAGAGGTAAAACAACCCAACCCAATCCCTCCCCACTTACCTTCATTACAAAATGAATAATAAAATAATAAATATTCCCTTAAGCAGCTATTTGCAATAGAGGTCTGGCAGGAGCCTGTCAGTTTGATACGTCATAAAAAAAGATCTGCGATAAAGGCGAAATCTCAGCAGAAAAACAACACAAAGATCCACACCTTACTGGGGCTCGAACTCAGATCTCGTTGATCAAGAGCCAAGCACGCTAACCATTCGGCCAAGGAATGGCAAATTATGTCGGTGAAAAATATAAAAAAAAGTTAATAACTTAATTTTTTATATTATTTTTTAACATTCGTTACCAGTGATGATTGTAAAATAATACTTCATTTCAAATTAGTCCAGTAAATGTTTTAATTACCTTTCCGTTCCTTGCAATTTATCTTTATGATAATTTTTAAAGTGAATAATGTTCTGTGACTTGACATCCTTTTTTGGTTTTCATTTCAACTACTTTATGAGAATAAAATCGATTTAAAACTCTACCAAATAATGTTTCAATCCTTTCTCTTTGCCAGAGCATCCTTTATTTTTCCCTCCATTTCTCTTTGCCAGAGCATCCTTTATTTTTCCCTCCATTTCTCTAACTTTACCGCACCCTGCAATCTGTCTTCCAAGAAGAACTGTAACAGAACCCAAGATGTCTACATCGCAGGACGCTGCTTCAAAGCAGAAATAGCTTTCACTCCTCGCTTTTCTTAAAAAACAAGACAGGGTTCGGTTTTTTCCGTGTGACGGGTCCAAAATAGAGCGGTAGGGCAGGGACGGTGACAAATAGCTTCCGTTCGGTGGGTGTAAGGTAAGGAGATAGGAAAGGCCACCACCGATAACATGTTAGAAAGTAGATCCTTGTCAGAAGTGAGAATTCGCGATACAATCCCCTGCATTTTCTATGACTATCGACAGTCTGTCATTGCCTTGCTATTTTAATGTCTCTCTATATGCCGAAATGGTTCGAATACCGTTAGGGGATTATGTGCCCAGATTGCTATGAAATTGATATTTGTTAGTGGGAGCATTCCCCAAAAAATAGAGAATGCTCTCTAGAGACGATACTGAATAAATTTGTGCTTTAATGTTATGATTCTTAGCTAACTTAAATACGATAGTTTGATCACCTCGGAAAAAAAAAACCCGACTTCTTCCTCCCCCCTCCCCCCAAAAAAGAAAAACACTTCAAGATTTAAACTGTAAGCTTTTTTGTGTTGTTGTTTTACCTCTGAGCGGCACTTTTTTGCACACCATGGGCTAAATGGCCAGGTCACATGGACCCTGAAGGCTCAGAGAAGGTTGGGGGAGGGGACCCACTGGAACAGCTGTTGGGAGACAGATGGTAGCCTCCCGTCAAGGCCATCCAGCGTGTTCTTTAACGTGCACAGGGTATGGCTCTCCCGCACACGGGGCCACGGCTTAACGTCCCATCCGACGGACGGCGGCCTTTCCAAGCCCATCGGTTAAGACGGCGGCCTTTCCAAGCCCATCGGTCGTGGGCCGGGCGGGAAATTTTGCGGAGATAAATTTCAACGCTGACCCATCTGGGACTCGAACCTGGGAACTACAGATTACGAGCCTGGCGCGCTACCGACTGAGCCACCCCGCCCCTAAACTGTAAGCTACTGTTTGTGAGACTAGCACAACTTTTATTCGTCAGCAAAAATCCCATAAAAGTCAATTCGGGATGAAGATATCAAGAAAAAAATTTAAATGGTTTGCTTGGATTAAGATGGTAAAAAAAAATCATTAAACGGATTAAGTGGATCGAAGTGATTAGAAAGAACCATGAAATGGATTAAGTGGATCGAATTGGTGAGAGGCAACTGTTAAACGGATTGTGTGGATCAAAGTGGCGAAAAGGAACTATTAAGTGAATTAAGTGGATTAAGGTAATGAAAGAATTATTAAAAGGATTGCCTGGATCAAGACGGCAAGAATGACGTTTTAAATGGATTGCGGGAACTATTAAACCGATTGCATGAATCAAAATGGTTAGTAATGAAACGGTTTACATAGATCGTGGTGGCAAGAGAGGCCTATTAAATGCACCAACCGCAAAAATTAAAATGGCAGGAAAGGACTATTAAATGTTTCCGTGAGTCAATGTGGCACGAAAGAATTATTAAATGTTTCCGTGAGCCAATATGGCACGGAAGAATTATTAAATGGTTTCGTGGATCAGTATGGGAAGATACAATTTTTTAAATATTAAGTAGTTTAGTGATATCTGCTATTCACTTGGCGAAACAACCTAGATTGGAAGGTGCCTCAGAAGTCAGGCTTAAATGAAAAATAAAGTTCTAACACAAAATGCAATTTAACTTATTTTGCTGAATGCATTTCGATCCTTTTTTTCCTTCCTACCATCGATGCCTTCACAATGCAACATGCGAGAGTGTCACATTCCGTTGACAGAGGCGGAGACGCACTTTACACCTTTCCCAGACTCGCGTTGTGCGAGCAACTTCCTGCGAAGAAAAGAGTTTTAGGCCGGAGTCCATGTGATGAGTGCATCCGGTTCCAACGACTCGTCACAACCCAAAACAGTCCGTGCATATTTCAAATGGCACTTCTCGAACGTCCATCGTTTCTCCCGCTTCCCGCGATGCTCCCACCCGCCCCACTTCCCCCTTCTCCGGAAGTGCCAAGGATGTTGAGCAGAGAGAACACTCTGATCCCGGCCAGACAGGGGAAAGCCCACGTGGCCACGTGCTGATATTGATTCTCTTCACCAGCTGGGCCAGCATCTCTGCGGCTGTTGGCGGCGATCTGCTGCACTGCGACTGTAGGCGACTTGGCTCGCAAAGTGCGGGATGGATGGAGGCTGATGACGTACGCAGTGTGCACGTGGATAGAGAGTTTGACCGCAACACGAAATTGCAATACCCTGAGTCGTATTACTTATGCAGCTGATCAACTTTTTTGTGTTCTCTGATGCGGGGAGAGACTGTCATGTACTTAAAGTGCACTCAAAGGAGAAGCATCCCTGAGGGATGCTGTTTTACCGTGGCTGTGAAGAGGAGTTATATTTGCAAGAAGTATATTTCTCTCTTAGGTATTAATAGCAATGTTTTCTCCTCTTATCATACTGTGCTGTCACGGCAATAATTATTTAACCCAGGGTTTTCCAAACCTTTTTCTCTTTTCCAAACCTCTTTATTAGTTTCGAAATTTTCAATAGCTTCCACAACAAAAAGTCGATGCAAAATCAGTTATTGAGCAAAAAATTTTGATTTTATTACAGAAATGCATGCTTTGTTGTTTAATGACAACGTATTCAAATTTGAAATTTTCAGCAATAGCTGATAAAATAATTACATTTCTGAAAAGTCTGATGAAAGAACACAAATATTTGTTTCAGTTGAAGCCTCTATCTGGTTCCATGTTTAGTCCATTTCAGTATCGTGCTTTCATGTTTGCTAGTGTAGAAAATCAAATAGACTTGAAGTGGAGTGAAATGAGTAGTAATTTGCTGATAAAACGGATACACTTTCTCCAAAAATGTAATCGGAAATAACAATAATATATTGCTCTGTATTCAGCTGGAATGATTGGTGTTCAAGTGATTCTTGTTATAAAGATCATCTTGATTCTACAAACAAATTTCGAAACTTAGAAAAATAACTCACCGACTTCAATTTGGGAAGCACCTGTTTTAAATCGTTACAGTGTCTGGAATCTTTTGACAGTGATCCTGAAGGCTTCAATTTCCTATAAAACTTAGCTTAATTATAAGCAATGATTTCTCTGCACATCATTAATTGAGCTCAAGATTTCTTCTGCACATCATTAAGTCGAAACGTTTAGAGTTTATTCAAACGCTTCATTAAAACGTAAACTTGGAACTTTATGGAGATTGCAACTTTGCATCCTGTTTTCACATAGTACGCATACTGTACCATCGATAGTTGAGAAGATTTGAAAGTTGAGATCGCTTGGATTAAAGCAGCATACCTTTGAATAGTCTTGATTATCATGGACGTTATGTATTACAATTCTCTTAGAAATAGCTTTCGAATGAAATACATAATATATTTGATTTTAGCGTTATGTTCAAGATTATATTGTTCCAACTGAGGTGGCTCACACGCTTCTAAATCTGCTGAAACAATTTGTAGAAAACGAGATTCGATTTCCACAAATGGTAATCGCATCGTTCAAAGAATGCCTTTAACAGAGGCTCGAGTTCAGGCTCCTTAGATTTACAGAGAAGCACACTAAACACTGTAACTCTTTATTTGTTACCACCTTCATTAGGAAACCATACCTTCAGTTAATATATGCACATAGTTAGTAATACAACAGTTACATGAATGCAAATTAAATGTTTGAAAGTTAGCTTTAATATCAAACACGTAATTTCCCTATAACTTACGTCCGAATTTCATAATCGACTGACCTATGATGATTATCATCAAGTGAATTACAGTCTTGGAGGCCTCGCCGTCTTTGCTCGGTGAATGCCTCACTGAAGGAAAAAGTGGCTTGGAAAATAGCGGCTTGCGCTTAATGGAGTAATTGAAGGTCCTTGAAGAACACAGGACGATTTTTTTCTGCTTTGTCCGTATGAGTTTCGTGATGACCTTGTGTTGCCAACCAATTAATAATCGTGACAGTTGAGCAAAACGTTATGGCGCTTTTTGTTTAGGTATTCAGATCTCTTATCATTCATGCAAATCTTCCGAGAGAACGGATTCTTGTTTAGTTTGAATCTTTTCCAACAATTATCCTTAGGCAGCCCACTTGCCAAGGAGGTGTGATCGGCATCTTGTCTGTATCTTACGCCATAGAAATGGCATGTGAGAAAGGCGAGACCTTAGCAGAAAGACAACGCAAACACCCATGCCGTTTTCCGTAATTTGAGTCTGGGTTGCTGCATGGATGGGGGTTGGTTCTGTCCGTAGCGTGCCAAGTTAGTAACCTGAAGTTCTCAAGCTCAGATCTCCATTGGACCCTGCTCTACCCTGGGTGAGAAGAGAAACACAGCTGGGCTTTGAAATGTCGTCGCGTCTCACATGGAACGTTAAGCTGTGGCTCCGCGTGTAGGAGAACTACACCCTCTGCACGTTCAAGGACATTGTTGGCGGGAAGCTTCTATCTGTCTCTTAACAGTTGTCCAGCGGATTCCCTTCCTCAGTCTTCTCTGAGCCCTTAGGACCCTTTTGACTTAGCCACTTAGACAGTTTTATGCAAAAAATTAAAAAAGGTCATTCAGAGATAAAATAACGAAAAAAGAACCAAACTTCTCTGGAGCTCATAAAAGTTTGTAGTTCCTTTTTAGCTTGCTTAAAGAAAATGTAAGCACGAATTCTTGTTTGGTTGTAAACATGATTTTTTTTTTGTTTGTTTATGACTTTATTGTAAAACATCGTTCTAGAAGTATTATCTGTATTAATGTATTTGCTTGCGAAGCAAAGGAAGATTCGAATTCGTAACAAGGCACTGACGTTGGTATTGACGACCTTCGTCTTTCTGCTGAGGTCTCGCCTTCCTCACAGATCTTCTTCATGCTTCAGTACACTGATAAGACCTCTCTGTCAGACCTCTCTGTGGTAAGTAAGCTGTTTGAGGAGCAATGAATTTTTCATTTCGTACTGATTTTCACCACTGACAAGAAAATGTTTAATATTTTATCGAATAAACAAATTGCGCCATAAATAGGTACTAAATTTTCTTTGTTGCAACCAAATGTGACAAAATGAGAACAATGAAGGTCAAATAGAAAAGAAATATGTTTATTTTTGCGACTTTTCCACCTTGTACTACAGGATTTATTTTTTTAAGTTCAAGAAGAACAAATCTTTTCTTGTGAATATATAGAAACTTGAGAAAACTGAAAGATTCACTTTTGACGAATAATTTCTCATAATATTGCCATCAAAACTTCGCTGCTGAGATAGCCTATTTATACCGAGCAGTTCTTCATTAACCCGGAAGCAATAGTATCATATTTCCGGTGTCAGAGGCACAACGGACCACAGTGGGGAGCTCAGATTCTATTTCTCGATGACGTCACCAGTTTCCTGTGTTTGTAATAATCGTCCCATCGGCGTCCATGCCTCCGTGCTCCCGTAACCGGCGCAGTTCGAGTGGCGCTGAGCAGTGGGAAAGCTCCAGCATCCGGGTTATCTTGCCCGCAGTTTTCCTGCCTCCTTCGCTCACAGGCTGCAGAAAATTCCGCCCAGAAAGAAGCGCGAAGCACACGCCGGATGCTTTCGGGCGCGTGCTAGCTACGTCACCCACTCATTGTTACGCAGGAAGCATCATCATCTCGAACAGACTCTCACTGGCTCTCTCACTTGACCTTGATAGTTTGCTCGTCCGCTGTCTTCGGGGGTAGAGCGGCAGATAAACCACGACGTGCCTTGTGGTCGCCACATTTTGCCTCCTATTTGCGTCACGTGACTTTCTCCGTCTCCCCGCGACTAATATGGATTATGACTGAGAGCCGCATCCGCACGTCTTCGCTCCGGAAAAGTGACAGATCCATATGGTCTTGTGCCTATTAATCATCGCGTCCCGTGAGCGCGCGAATCCGTCGTTCAGCAGCACCATCCCAGAGAGGCCCGAGTCTACATTGTTGACAGCTATGCGGTGCGCGCGTCTTCACTGACCCCGGTCAGACGCCACGGCCCCTCCAGACCGTACAGACACGTTCTGCTTCAGAGCATTTTTTTCCCTTTCTGAACTGGAAGGACCCTTTCGTGCGGCTCTATGGTTGCACGAATTTCTTCTCTGTTGACTTAGTGATGTGACGCCCCCACCCACGAGGAGTGCGAGTGTATGGATGCCAGGCCAGTAAAGTGTTAGACTTCGCCATGGGATGTTTCAGGAGGAAAAAGTACACGAACCGCCCATCCGTTGTTCGCAGCCCTTCACCAAACTGCCGATGTTCGTGTCACCGGCTAGGTAGAAAGGTAAGTGCGATTTCCATCCGGGTTCCGTGCTCAGGGTTTTGTGACACCTCTGTGTGATCGGCCTTGAACAGTGAACTTGTGAAGATGCAAAAAATGTGTGAATTCGAATAAGTAAACGATAAACTTAGCGTAGAGTATATTCTGCAATTGCGCATTACAAGTAGATTACAACAGAAAATGCCTTTAGTAGTGAATGAATGAATATATTCATTGAATATAGTGAGGTACTTGAATATAATTTGATATGTAGATATATCAAATTATCGAACATAAAGTCCAGAATTGGTCTTTGTCGGTCATACTCCGTTTCTCAAAATTTCATGATTTACAAAAGTTCAGTTACACTTTTTCTGACGTAATCCTTTTTTGTTTTGATTCGCCATTCCCACTTTAGTTTCTATTAACGGCTAAAATTGGCACAAATAGTTGGAAAGACGAATAAGACTGAAAAGCAAAATCACACTGATTACGAAAACAGGGTAAAATCTTAATTTCAAAGCTCAAATTAAGGCTGCAATACCTGATGACAGCTGCGGATGCAGGAGAATTCAACAAGGGAGGCACACCGTGGGCGTCCGCAGAGGGGGGGGGGCAAACGGGGCACTTGCCCCCCCCTGAGATCGAGTAAAAAAATTCCACAAATTATAATCGTAACAATTGAAACGTAATTAATTTATATACATTATGTATGTGTTTTTGTATTGATGCAATACTGTATTCTATAATCTACTTGTGAAAAGAAAAGCCTAAAAAATTAAATAATTAAGTAAAAATTTATTGATGTAATTTTTTGTCTCCAAACTTTGCCCCCCCCCCCCTGAAAAATTTTCTGCGGACGCCCATGAGGCACACATAATAAAAACACCAGTGGCTGTGCACTGTGAATGAATGGAATGAATGATTATAAGTAATTTATTTAAATTTTCACGTGAGGGGGAGCACTTGACTGGATACAGTCGCTCAAAAAAATATCCGAACACTATGTTTGATTACAGAATTCAGAAAAAATATCTCGCAACGATTTTTTTTTATAAATTAGTGATCTGACCTTCGTGTCACGTGACACGAAGTTTGCCAGATCACTAATTTATAAAAAAATCGTTGTGAGATATTTTTTCTGAATTCTGTAATCAAACATAGTGTTCGGATATTTTTTTGAGCGACTGTACTATACCCCCTGCATCCACCACTGCCTAATGACTATTGCAGTAATGAATTGATATCAAAAGAAAACTCTGTGATAATAAATGTTAGAACGATGGTAATTAAATGCCATTTTGAGAAATTAAATCCGTCGAATCACTTCTGTATGTACCTAGTAATATTTATTTTCACCTAAGCACGGATTTCAGAATCAAACGAATATGTCAGATTCAGTTTGAGGAGCAGTTAAAAGTAATAAGTTGACGTTATAATAGCTTTAAATTGTTTCTGAACATCTTTCAATTTCCCGTATGTTGTAATGAAAACTTTCCTAGCGTGATGTTTTCGTTTCGAATTTATTTTACATCTTTACAGTATTTTAGAAAGTGTCTTTCTGAAAAGGAGATATATACCTGTCGAAAATAGCTTCTTTTAAAATTGATTTTTGAAGAAGATTCATAAAGTTGTCTTTTGCTTTGAGGCATGGATCATCTTTCAGAAAATGGGGAGTTGAAGTTTGTCGAAATTGCACTCCCATCTCATTACACATTGAATTGTTTTAAATGGCAATTAACTCGAAGAACTATATTTTAAATAGTCTAGAGAAGTATCGAGATTATATAAGAGCCTCTGAGCAGGCCCGGATGTAGGGGGGATTAAGGGGGAGGAGGAGTGGCACAATCGAGCAGAAGAAATGTAAAGAAGCAAAGTTGGGTTATTTTTCCTCTGAGCGGCACCTTTTTGCACACCATGGGCTAAATGGCCAGGTCACATGGACCCCGAAGGCTCAGAGAAGGTTGGGAGACGGGACCCACTGGAACAGCTGTTGGGAGACAGATGATAGTCTCCCGTCAAGGCCATCCAGCGTGTTCTTTAACGTGCACAGGGTATGGCTCTCTCGCATACGGGGCCAGGAGTGTAATTTTAGTTCCATTGCCGTGTAACATTTTTCCTTCCCTTTTAGAGGTCTATAAAAGATGCGTTTAATAATTTTTTTTTCCATTACCCTTACTAGCATTCTCACTTCTTCTTTCTAGTCTTCTTTTTACACTTCTTCTCGTATTAGCATCGGGGGGGGGGGGGGGGGTCATTTTAACTAGGAGTAATTTCTTCATGAAACTTTGGATAGGTTTAAAACTCTACTGAAGTAATGACTACTGCAAAGACAGACACATCCTCCTACTTAACTTTTCGTCGAGGGTTTGCCGTTTTGCTGATCTTTCGATCCCCCGTGCTTCACCCTCACAATCAGCCACCGACGGCATTCTTCCCTGCTAACAAGGCCGGTGGTCCACGAACACTATAAATCTTAAAGTTACGAGATGTTTCAATCTCTTCCAACTCATGGTGACCTCTGTAGCGCTCCTCTTTTCAGGCCACCCACACAGCATACGAGCACATAGCACATAGCAGAGCTTAAACCTATGACAGTTCGAAACGTGGCGCTGAACATGATCCTGAGAAATGGGTTTCTTTTACTTCAAACCAATTATATCACCACCCATAAAACTTTATTGCACCTTAACACATCAAAATGTTTTACGTTCAGGTAAAACAGATATTTTTGCTTCGTTTCAAAGGATCCATTGCAAGAAGTCTGATTACTATAGATCGTAGATCGTATAATCATATTCGATGTACCGGGTAATAATTTTACCTCTAAAACCCCATAAAGATATGCCTATTTGGCATGAGTAAGAACAAAATATATAAGTAAACCACCCTTAGGTGGCCTCCTAAAGGCATACATAAGAAAAGCTAAAAATAGCAGTAAAATTGTATAAGAACCTAAAACGAGTTGGTCTCAGAGAACGCTACCGTTTTAGGCCTCTTGTACTTGTTCAAAACAGTATGATAGTAAAGAATCAGAGAAGAAATAATCTCATTGCTTACAGCCTCAAAAAAACTTTTTGAGGTGCGTTTTATATGTGTGTATATATATATGGTCGATGCCCAGGTCTTTATGGAGTTGTCTTTTAATGACAAACCAGGGGGCATCGACCGCAGTTCTCAAAATCTTGTTCTATAAGAATCTTACGAATATTGGTGGGTGTAGTATTCGCCCATATGGGTGAAGCATAGAGAATCACCGGTCTGATGATCATATCATAGAGTAAAAGTTTATGATCAATCATTAAAATGGAATTTCTCCCAAGGAGTGGGCTTAGCTGACCCCTCAATGAATTAACTTTGGATGTCTGATTACTATAAAAAAAATCGTATCCTATTATATCACCACGATTTAAAATTTTGCTGGTGTACAACATAATTTTTGGGTCTTCTCTTTTTGAGGTCCCCCTCCCTTCTTAGTGGTGAAATTGAGATGAGAGCAAACGATTTGTGATCAGTGGGGGCAACACGATGTCACATGTACATTTCAAAATGACGCAGTAGCTTGACTTTTTTCTTTTATTTTTTACAGTTTTTTTTACCAAGCAGTTACGAAAAAATTACGCCTTATTTTATCTTTCATTTTGCACTGATTACTATACTCAGTTGATATCAGTTGATTCAGTGATAGTTTGTGTTGGACAGTTTTCACGAGCATTTATTTAGTGAAAGATTAAAGTTCATGTATGTAAAGTATAATGGCCAATCATATAGCAAAAGTAGAAAAACACGAACAAATTCAGTCTTTCCATAGTAACACCAGAGATTTCCTGTAGATATAGAATTCAATAAGTACTTATGTAAAAAAAAAATATTGCCGACATTATGGGACCGTCGGCAATAACTTTTTCTATACAAGTATTAAATCCAATTTTATCCTAAAGCAATAAATCCTGAAAAATTACAGCATGGTAAACTGCCAAGTTTCTTTTATTAAACGGTAACATTACAAATGCGTTTTAATTTCATTTGGTAAGCATTCACCCATTTTCTCTTGCGTTTAATCAATATTCCGTACAAACTTTGTCTGTGTATCTGCATGTCCATGTTTATCTGACCTCAATTCTTTCTCTTCGTTGTTCATCTCATATTCATGAATTTCAAAGCTCATTTTGGAAGGTTGAATGACCAACCAGAAGTAACATATTCCGAAATTTCAAAAGAGTTTCAGTTTTGTGAATGAATTGTTTAGATTTAATAGATTATGTAAACTTTTCGAAGCACACACTAATTACTCTGAACAGAAACGAAAGCAAAAAAGCACTTGATGAGTAATATTTCGTAGCATATTTGAATCCTGAGTATTCTTTGACCAGAGCTTATCTGGTGGAGGCGAGCATCGGTATAGAGGCCACACTCTTTCCACTTTGAGAAGGATAATAATTAATATCCGTAACGACGAGGAAAACATGATAAAAATTACACATATTTTGCAAGAACACTTTTTTAAAAACCAATGAAACTGTGGGAAGAATTATTTACCGGAATGGTGTTTCAGTTCGGTTCCCCGACTCAGTCCAATCATTTTCCCTAGATATTAACTTATTTAACTTGGATTAACTTTAATAACTTATTTAACTTGGATTATAAGACTTATTAAAGCACAGAAAAAAATCCCTTAATACGAATTTGCGATACATATTGAAGTACTTGTGTTTTAAAGTTGAAGCATGCCTAAAGAAATTTGTAGGTATTAGTTTTAACATTTAGGTCTGGCCAGGCAATAATTTTTATTACTTGATTTATATTTAATACCTTAAAGTGCCAACAAGTTAGAACATTTTCATACATACCTAAAGTTAATTTTCAAGAAGTTATTTCCTCTTCGATCTGTTTAAAATTGATACCGATTTTTTTTTTTTCTGTTATCACGTGTATCACTTTCTGGTATTCCCCTATTTTCAGTTTACATATTTGTCGTAATTTTTGTTCCTAAATAAGCAGCTGGAAAAATTCATTGCAGACTTATCAGATGTCAGTAATTGGATTTGTTGGGCATTTAAACCTGTAATAAATAAAGCAGAATTTGTTACATTTTCACAGTTTAGAGTTTCGATTTATATGTTTGAAGTGAAACGTATAAACAGTAAACAAAATGGAAAACATTACAATAAAGAAAACAAAAAAAGGGAAATACTCCAAAGGAACGATTTTTTTTCAAACAGCTTTGCGCAAAAAACAAAATTGTTTAAAAAAAAATATTTGTTGGCCGTTCCAATAAAATTGTTAAAAATGCTTTCCTTATTTTTATTTCTTTCCAAAATGTCTTATTTTGATAGAGTGTTATTGGGATGTGATTTTCAAAATTGATTTAAAAATACGAAAGTCTGACATTACCGTCAATCAAGCCTAGAGGTAATGTGGTTATTAAAAATCCTCTACAAAAGGGCTTTAAGGATTTGTGCCCCCCCCCCAACCAAACAACTATTTACTGACCCCACCCTCACATATTCGGTTGTATAATTATTAATGCTTAGATTAGCCATTAAAAAACTTGTTAACGAAATGCAGTGCTTGAGGTCAATAGGGGATCGGATGGATTGTGGAGGGATGGCCTCCCACTTCTTTTTTGAAATTCTTTAAACAACACCATTTTCTTCAAGTGAAAAAGGTAGTGTGACTGTTTTGAAACTCTGTGGGCTTACTAAACCACTTAACTATTTATTTTTCATTTCAAGCACTAACTAATTGTATTAGTGCAGAACTCAACATTATATTTTATCTTCTTTACAACTTTACTTTTTTTTCTTTTTTTTTAGCATAATAATTTGAGCACAAGTTTTTTGCCATTTACGGAAAATTTCCGCTTAGTGTGTCACCAACCTTACCAAACAGTTCTATTATTTTAGGTTCGTAAATTTTTCAGCACTATTTGGTAATTATTTAGCAAAATATTTCAGCACTATTTGGTAATTATTTAGCAAAATATTTCAGCACTGAACACAAACTTTGCAGAAGACTTAATTTTTGTTTTACTACATCCTAGTGACAATTTCCGATCTTTGAATATTATGCACTATCGAAAAAATTACGCCCCCTAAAATTTGCCACCCTAGGTATCTTGTTTGCCGATGGAAAAACGGCCGCTTTGGTCCTCAATATTATCCTAAATTAAAAAATCGATACACACGTAAGGTCTGACAGGCACCTGTCAGACCTCTGTAGCAAGCAGTTACTTGAGGGAGTATTTTTTAAACTTTTTATTTAAACACAAGAGATGAACGTTGTTTAAATTATTGACATTACTACTTAAACATCGTCTTTAATTGTAAAAAAAATACAAATTTTGCATTAATTGCCAAAAAAATTATTCTTGGGTAGGGAAACATCACCCAAGAGAAAAATTTATTCTTTCGCAGAAGATCTCTACTCAGCATCCAACATCATAAAAGCAACTGCAACATTGACAGCAGATTGCATCTTACCGAATGTGCTTCAAAGTGAACGTTAAAACATTGCTCATAGAAGAAGATTCCCGACATCGCTTATACATTCTTTATTGTCCTTAATTATAGTAGTTAATTAGCAACTGGTGCTGCAAAACGGCAACCCAAGACTTGTAATCAGCATCAAACCGAAAAGGCACATTGTACACTTTCAAGCGAGTGGACTGAGGCAGTTAGTTGCTGCGTAGCGGCAGCCAGTAAATTATTCGTGTGAAAAGTGGCCAGTCACGATTGATGACACTGCAGCTGTGGTAGGTAAGCAACGTGATGTTGTGCAGAGCCTATTGGGAGCCAGCGAATGCATGCAATTGCTATCCATTTGAGGCGTGCCAACGCATTCGCTACATGCTCATTTCTGTCTTTTCATGAGGGCCATTGAAATGGAAAAGGATATGCTGAGGCGAAATCCGCAGATATCGGGCAGAACCATAAACAGGGCATCTCGCGTGATCCCTATTACCTGTAATCACTCTCCAAGAACGTTAAGAAAAATATTATACAACCATGTGTCTTGCCGATGTTTGAGTGTAAAAGCGTAACAATTTATTTCAGCTGTTCGCGAACGCAAAGGATTATAGACGGAGTGGCAAGAATAAATATTAAGATGAAAAATAATTCAAAATTAGAATAAAGTAATGCGAAAAACTCTGGTTCCAAATGTGCTCTGAAATTCCAGACCTGATACTCTTTGTTTCCTTGCCTATACGAATATGCATTTTCAATATGAATGTTTCACTGGATATTAAAGCTTACTAAGTTTTGAACCAGATTAAGACGAAAACTAACACTATTTGATCGTGACACCTATTCAAACTGTGACGACATTATCATCCCCTAAAATATTTGTTACAACAATTTTTTGTTTTAGAAAAGATTTAAAATCGAAAACATTTATTAAGTCATTTTATACAGTTATAACTTTCGTCTTACAATAAAACAAGAACAAAATTTTTGTAAAGTTGTTAAGGCGGTCTGAAGTCAAATAAATTTGGGAACTGCAATTTATTGAGTTAGGTTGTTTTACCTCTGAGCGGCACTTTTTTGCACTCCATGGGCTGAATGGCCAGGCCACATGAACCCCGAAGGCTCAGAGAAGGTTGGGGGAGGGGACCCACTGGAACCGCTGTTGGGAGACAAATGGTAGCCTCCCGTCAAGGCCATCCAGCGTGTTCTTTAACGTGCGTAGGGTATGGCTCTCCCGCACACAGGGCCACGGCTTAACGTCCCGACGGACGGCGGCCTTTCCAACCCATCGGTGTCCCCTACTGACCGTGGGCAGGGCGGAGAATTTTGCGGAGATTAGTCTCAACGCTGACCCAGCTGGGACTCGAACCTGGAAACTACAGATTACGAGCCAGGCGCGCTACCGATTGAGCCACCCCCGCCCCACTAATTTATTGAATTTATTGAAATTTCGTACCTATTTTCAAATTATTGCAATTCTAAGTGTCAATGTTATTATTCTGTTGAATCTGAAGTCTTCGAGATGTCCTAAGATAGTTTAGAACGCAGTTCTGAAGAAGTTTAGGTTCTCAGTTTTATGGATAAACGATCTAGGGATTTTTTTTTACTTGCCTAAACCCTAAGACACCCTTGTCATATTCGCCGCATAAAACTATTCCACTGGTTTGAGGTTTCACAGTTGAAAATGACGATGTGGTTAGCATTTGCAATTCTGATCATTTCGCACTTGATTAGCCGGAGTTCAACCAGTGCCTCACCAAGCATTTTGTCGCTCTAAGCGAACTTACTTTCTGCTGCCCTGGGAAAACTTACTTTTGCCGCTCCGATAAAACTTACTTTTTGCCATCCTCAAGTAAATTTACTTTGTGCAGCTCCAAGTAACTTTGTTTTAGTCGCTCTCCAAACTTACGGTTTCTGTGTGGCTCTGAGTATTTTTCTGGCATAGTATTTCAAATAAAATGGCAGCTAAATCATTAATACAGGGTATCAAAGGTATCAAAAAACTTGAAACAGACATCTTTACATTCATGGCACTTTTATTTTGAGTTGAAATTACAGCAAGCCTATCCAATTACTAGCATACCGCTTCAAGCGACAGTTTCGAATGATTTTGCTGTTGGACCGGCCCTGCTGTCTGACAGGCGCCTATTGATCCGAATTAGTTAAAAGATTTCTTTGACAGAGATTCCCTAACAGTATCACTCTCCCAATTGTTCCGTTGTCGTCTGAAGTGAGCTGGATCCTGACTGTTAAGTCTCATTTTCACGTTTAAACGTGTATGTACATAGCGTTTCATTGCGTCAATCGTTAGCTTGATATTTTCAACGTAACATCAGTATTCTATTTTTTATTTCCCAATTTCGAGGGTCAGGTTTTGGCTCAGTCGGTAGAGCGCCAAGCTGCTAACCTGCCGTTCCCATGTTCGAGTCCCGCCTGGGGCAGCGTTGAGATTTATCTCCGCTAAAACTCGCATCCTACTCTTGGTTAGTAAAGGGATACAGATGGGCTTCGAAAGGAAGATGTCTGTCACATGGGGATGTTAAGCCGTGTGCAGGACAGCCATACTCTATGCACGTTAAAACCTCGCTGGTTAACCTTGGATGGGATGCTACCATCTGTCTCTAACAGATGTCCAGTGGGTCTATTTCCCCCAACCTTCTCTGGTCCTAGGGGTCCTTGTCATCTGGCCATTTAGCCCATTGTGGTAAAAACGTGCTGGTCCGTGGTAAAACGACCGAACTAGAACTTCATTCTGACCCACTCCGTTCCACCTAGTTGCCTTTCCCTCAGCCTATATCTCTGTCTGTTAAGCCTAATTAAATAGGTGGTTTAATTCTCGCAAATAAAAATGCTCACGCTAAGTAAAAATCACTTTAACTAATATTAATAGTAATATGCATAATAATAGAAGTGTTATATATAATTCACATTTGTATAAGTGCATACTGTCATAAGTCGTCAGGTGAGAATCTTAGATAACATTAGCTCGCGCGAAATAACATTCTAAGAGAACCATCATTTTTGCATTTCAATGTATTTATTTACATATCCTTGGCGTAGTTGATAGCGAATGTAACAAAGTGAATCGAAAAACTTTTACCAGCAATAAAAAGAAGCTGTATTTTGGCACTTGGAGTTGAAATGTTTAGATCACTTAGCTTAGAGAGAGAGCACGTGGGAGCCGAAACTTGCATGGGGTTAGTCGCATTTACAGGCGATAACTGTCTTGTATATTTACGTTGCGTTCTACTTGCCTGGTTTCTGTTTATGAGAGCCGTGCCTCCTTCGCAGTGTCTCCCCCCTTCCATCAAGCGAAAGAGCAGTGCCCTCTTTTTATGTGGATCTGGATTCCGTTCGAGTCATGATTTATTGACGCATGGCAACGTTTGCTCATAAAACCATACATTAAGATACATATATGTGTATATGACTAATGCAAAAGATTAAAACGTGTCAGTTCAAATGTTAGCACCGACTAACTCTGAGTGAGTTTTTATTTTTAACCCTAAAAAAACTACCGATGTGAAGTTAAATGATATCATATGATAAATTGTGTGTTGTGTTAGCTCTAACTAAGGCAGTGGTCAGCAGTGACTTCGGTCTTAGTAGGGCATGTCCTTGTATGAGAAGGCCTGTATTAAGCTAGAAGTAGCTTCTAGGATTCTTCTCTGTCCTATATGTCGCAAATCAAAAAAAAATATGATGACAAATTGTTCCAAATTTGACTTAACCTTCTCCGAATAGTCGAAACTTATTTTCATTGAATATTTTATGAGTTTTCGATTAAAGGGTCTCATTATGTAGTACTGGATTAGTTGCTTTGAGGAAATGCTCTGAGTTTAACAGGTAATTAGAATATGAGAAGGGTTAATTAGAACAATCAAATCAATCAGTCAATCAAAACACTTCATTCTCAACACATTGGACTATACATTTAGTACAATATAAACAACCCAAAAGCATTTGCTTATCTAGGTTGTTATAGTTAATATTGCATGATATATTGCAGGTTGCATAAGAGTTGTGGTATAAGAATGCTTGAGGAAATAAAATAAATATTTTGAATTTTTAAATAAGGATCGAATGAAAAAATGCCCTCCCCCCTCATTCTGTTCCTGATGTTCCTGTGGTGGTGGGGGGGGGGAGGAGAATGACAAATGATTGGATTCAGTCAGAATGTTGTTCAAGTTTTTCCTTCGTCAGAAATTGCTCTCTCCAAATACTACCCCATGTTTTGCCTCTCTGTTCAATTTTTTTAAACCCAACTTTCAGAATATGTGTAATATATGAAGAGACATTTACTATTTTTACGCATTCTTTCCGGCTATCAAACTTTCCTAGGGGAGGATCCTGACCCTCTGGCCTCGACCTGGTGTAAGCATACTGATTTACCTAATTGCGTTCTGAGACAAAATCCGGAAAAATCAGATGAATATTTTCTACAATAGTGTTCCGCAATTCTTTTTTAGATCAATCTTTTTTTTACATCAGCAATAATTTTTTTACGAAGAAAATATTTCGATGCCCAAAATGAAATGCCTTCATGATCCCACACTTGATAAACATATTATTGATTTTCTTTTCATAACTAAATATAATAATAATAAATAAATATCCCTTCAAGCAGCTGCTTGCCACAGAGGTCTGACAGGAGCCTGTCAGTTTATATGCCATAGTACAAGGTCTGTGAGGATGGCAGGGCCTCAGCAGATAAACGACACACACATCCATGCCTTACCCGGGGCTCGAACCCAGGTCCCTTAGATCAGTAGCCAAGCGTCCTAACCACTCGACCACGGGATTTATATATCGGTTTTCAAAATAGGAAATCAAGAAACAATTGTTGAGTTGTTTTTTTAACCCACAAATGGGCTCTATTGTAGAATGTTGATCTATAAATACTTTTTCTTTCCTCCTATTACATTACTAAGTGTGCGATATCGTAAAATAAAACCTTAACTATGGAGTTGGCTGACAGCCAAATCATGTTCAGATTTTATGAATGATTTCACGATGTTTAAAGTACTGAGGTGTTTTTTGTGTTTGAAGTGTCGTGTTTGTGTTCACAAGAGCGCAACGGAGTTGATGGATCACCTTGGACGGAATCCGGACCGGAAAGCAAACCAGATGAATGATAAGGATGCAAATAACTGCGCTGCTGTGTGTGGAAAATGCGTTATCGCGAAAGCGGATATCGAGGAATATAAAGCTGATGTTCAGAGGAATAAAGCATCGCGGCGCTTTATTCTCTTTTTTAGGCATGTAAAAAATGCTTGCAATTTTTTTTTCTTGCTCCGAGAAATAAAAAATGGAAGATGGAGACGAGAATGTGCCACAAAATTGCATATTTTTTAAACCCTGACTCGGATTGTCTCGGGCTGGTTCACAAGAACATAAAACGCTCGCTCTGGAATTCTCTTTGGAAGTCGGTTGTATATTGCAAGAACATTCTCAAAGTGCTCTACGACATGGAATTTAGTTTAACTCTTTTTCCGTATAAGCAGTAGCATATTTTGTGTATCTGTATGATTTTCAAGAGAAAAAAGGTATAAGTCACTATTTAGAATACGAAATTGTAATATTTTTATTTGATTTAATTTTAGTGAACTTAAATATGCTATTACACTCATCATACATCACTAAATAACGTGGTAACTATGTGTTCAGGTATAATAATTTTCACATTGAAATTTGCACCTTAATGCTTCAGGGGCGGGTAGTTGGCTCTGTCGGTACTGTGGCATGATTGCAGGATGATATTTCTAGGTTCGAATCCTTTCTGTACCTGAATTGAGATCCTCTGGTAACCCCAGTTCTGCCCTCGGTGAGAAAAGGGACGATGATGGAAAGAGTGCCGTCCATCGGATGGTACCTTCAGTTGTGGTCCTGTATGCAGGAGAGCCATACTCCGCGTGCAGTACGAAAGAAAAAAGGGAGAGAGAGAGAGAGCCATACCCATGTTAAAGAGCACGCTGGACAGCCTTGACAAGAGCTTTCGATCTGTTTCCTAACAGCAGTTCAGTGAGTTTATATCCTGTACCTAATTCTGATTAGTGTGGATTCTTGTGATCTACCGTTTAAGCAACAGAAATGCCTCTCAGAGGTAAAACAGCCCAACTCAACATTTATTGCTTTTAAATCGACTGATGGAAATTAGAACTAATGAAATTTTAATCCAATAAACTAGGCGAGTGAACTCCCCATTTAGTTCACTATTTTTCAGAATGTTAGTGAATCTGGAATCATTTTACCAAAAACAAAGCACATTGGAAAAGGCGAATTTTTAAGCAGACATAAAAGTAACGAACCTCGCGGAAGAGCAAAGGTTCTAAAATCACAACATTGTACGAGCTTATATAAGCGACAGATGCCTTCCCTTGTGCAGATAGGAGTAGGAACCGTTTCTCAGATATCGTCGCGCCTTTGCAGCTGCAGTGTAATTCTTTTTACAGTGCAAGTGCGCATTTGCGTCAATTCAAGCTGCGCACTATCCGTATTGGCGCTGCCAAGAGACGAAGCACCAGAAGGTCAGAGGTCAGCTATGTTCGTTGCTAACCAGCTGGGAACATCTACTGACCCACCACGAGCAAACTAGGTCGCTTTGGAAAGGCACTTGAGATGATTTAATGCTATCTCAATCGTTCGTTCTCTAATAAGTGCCCTAAACGTACCGAAGGATCAGAGAGCAAAGTTTGCTTTCAAATCTATGGTGTTAGATATAATATTCCTTTTCATTTTATTTAAACTATATTTAATTATCATTAGTTTTTCGATCCTTTATGGGGGAGGGGGGGGGGTTAGCCCATGCTTACGTAGCTCCCATTTATTTTGAACCTATAGTAGCTTCGGTGTTTAACGTGCATGTTGAAGTCACGACTTTTTGAAACAACTGATAAACATACACTCAAAAATACCTGCAAGTGGCATATACAGGGTGTTTATAAAGTAACTATCCATTTATGTGAACAAACCTTTTAATAACTCTCTTTGTGTTACAAATGAATAAAAAACATGAAAGTTACAAAACATAATACGATTCAACATGACCCCCCTTGCATGTCAACACACAAATCCCAAGGGGCGGGGGTGGCTCAGTCGGTAGCGCGCCAGGCTCGTAATCTGTAGTTCTCAGGTTCGAGTCCCAGCTGGATCAGCGTTGAGATTTATCTCCGCAAAATTCCCCGCCCTGCCCACGGTCAGTAGGGGACACCGATGGGCTTGGAAAGACCGCCGTCCGTCGGATGGGGCGTTAAGTCGTGGCCCCATGTGCGGGAGAGCCATACCCTGTGCACGTTAAAGAACAAGCTGGATGGCCTTGACGGTAGGCTACCATCTGTCTCCAACAGCTGTTCCAGTGGGTCCCTCCCCCAACCTTCTCTGAGACTTCGGGGTCCATGTGACCTGGCCATTTAGCCCATTGTGTGCACAAAAGTGCTGTTCAGAACAAAAACAACCCAACCCAACCCACAAATCCCAACGTTCAGTGGTAGCACGGTAAACCCTTTCCAAGATATCAGGTGTAATCTTAGCCACTGCAGCTGTGATCCTCTCCTTCATTTGATTAATGCTGCTTATCGTCACCATGTACACCTCTGATTTGATGTAACCCCACACCAAAAAACTAGAAGTGTGAGGTCAGGTGACCTTGGAGCCCAAACTCTGACGGAATCTCTTCCGATCCACCTACCCGGAAAGGTATGGACAATGTTTCCAAAATGGGGTGGTGTGCAAAATGAACAACAGTGTCGATAATTCCATCAGACACAAGTTGTGGCACAAAAAGATCAGCATTTCACGGTAAATGTGAAACGTAGGGTGGTTTTCCAAATAACCGTTTGCGTTACACCAAGCTCCCTGCTTAGTCTCCTTGTTGATGCACGAGGGCTACGATTGATTGCATCCTCGATGCGTTCCACAGTTTCTGGTGATACTGGAGGTCGACCAAAACGTTTCTCGTCATGAACACTCCCTGTCCTCCTAAATGTGTTCACCAGGGATCTGATTGCTGCCCTTGTTGGTGGTGGTTTATGGAATTTACGAGTGAACTTTTGTCTCTCCCCTTCGAAGGACACACCTCGCAGATGTGCCTCGACTACTTCTATTCTTTCTTCAGTCGTCAGCATGATTCACAAAACCTGTAACAGAAAATGATCAGTCAGCGTTTTCAGGAAAATGGATAGTTACTTTATAAACACACTGTATTTTAAACAAATATCGCTCATTATTTTTCAATATCGACATCATTCCTGTTTTGCTTTGTTTTTTCACATCGATGCAGTTTCTTCTGCCTTTGTTATCTTCTTTTTATTGAAGTGAAAGATCTTTAATCTTTTCTGAATGATAACACTCTCGTATATTAAGTAATGTCCGTAGAAATTGAAACAAAAAATGCAGCAGGTCGGTTGCTTTATCCCAGATCCGCACATATTTGTTGCAGTGCGTTCTATGTAATCAAGTCACAAGGACGCCAAAATTTGGCGTCCTTGTGACCTGCTCATAGTGGGAGTCGTTGGTAGGAATCTCCTGTTAAGGACATCCAGCATGTTTTCTAAAATGTTCACAGCGAATGACTGTTTTGAAAACTGTACAAGAAGTACAAAGAAATTAAAAAAAGGAATACTATTAATAAAAATAGTTTGCTTTTTATATTAGTAGATTTATCCAGGGTAGCAACCCTGGATAAATTTCTCTCATTGCTCTGGTCCTTAGACGAACTTACTAAAATCTGTAGAACAGGACATTTCTCATGTGGCAAACTATTATTTAACATACTATCGCTACAATTGAAATTTCCCTTTTCCTTTATGGGGACAGAAAAGAGGGAAAATATTTTGAAGCAGCCAATGGCATTCCCCACGTCAGAAGTTTTCATTTGAGATAGAACTCCTCCTCCTCCCCCCCACCCTTGGGAGATGTGAAGAAAGTTTTGGGGACCAAAACCTTTCCTTTGTGTTTTAAGAGAAAATTATATAATGAATTTGTTGGTCCTTGCTCTAACCATTTAGGTGGAATTCTTCATCAAACAGAAATACTTATAAACTCTCTCTAAAATATAATATAGATTATCTTCTTTACCAAACTTCAATATTTAGGGTTATTTTAACCCTAGAATAGAATGGAAAATCGAAGGAAGGCCATTTATGATTTAATAACTTTTCGAAGGAGAAGTGGATCATAGTAGGAAAAGCGTACCAGAAAAAACAAAAGACCATCGACTTTACGCAACATTAATTGATATTCAGGATGTCTAAAAAAGGAGTGATGTTCATAATTCGCTTAGCTTTCTGTTATAAAAAAAACAACTTGCCGAACTTGTTTTTTCCTCTTACTTAATATACATAATTCAAGAGGTGTATGATCGTTAAATGGCTGCAGATTAGCTCATCGTAATTATTATTTCGTTATTCATTTGGGATAAATGTTTCGGTGAAAGGAACTATGTAGTTTAAATTTCTGATAGTCATGGCTAGTTAAGTTGGAAAAGCACAGTAAGGTATTTGATCCGCGGAACCCCAATAGTCTATATGTGAATTAACAGTTTCGCATTTAAATAAATATTTTAATAGAATGTTAAGTTTGATACTTTGCACTACTGATCAGAGTTCAGAAATAAAAAAAAATCATGATTTGTATTGGTTAATCGTTCCTTTGCAGTCGAATACTTAAATTAGCGGTTAACATTTTTGGTCGTGGACTTGGATTCGAATCACGGATAAAAGTAGTGTATATTTGATTTCTATTGCCTTTAGGCTGAGGTTTCACGTTCTCTACACAACTTCTCTCTGGCGTATTATACTGATAGATTGCTGTCCAGGTCCCGGATCGATAAAAAAAATATGGTGTTGATGGAAGGGAAGGGGAGGGACGATGCAATCGAGCCGCTAAAAGAGGAGGCCAAGAGACTGGATGTCCATTGCAGTATACATTTTCTCTTTCGATTTAGAAGTTTTAAAAAATTTCTTGAAAAAAGCGTGAAATATGCACTAGTTTAATAAGTTTTGGCTTCCGTTACACTTACTATCATTCTCAGGGGGAGGGGCACTCTTACTTAAACACTCTTAAAACACTGCTTGCCCAAATAGCAAGCCTCTCAGTTAAATACGCCAGAGAGAGTTCGCTGCATGAAAAATCTCGAAAGAGAGAAGGTCACTGAAGGAGGTGAGACCTCAGCAGAAACGCACCATAAAAAATATCCATGCCTTATTCGGGGGTAGCAGATTTATTCTGCGTTAACAGCCAACCACCGAAGATCAAACTCATATCCCTTTGAACTATGATTAAGCACGCTAACCACTCGACTATGGGGAATGAGACAAGATATATTTTTCAGATCATGAAATATTCGAATATTTTACCAAGTTGCTTTTATTTTGTTGTTTTCATATTTTCGAATCCTGTTACTTCTGTCCAGAGTTTAGATTTTGAGTAAGAAATGTAATATTTAACTTCCGAGAGAGAGAGTTGGCTTGTTTTACCGCTGAGCGGCACTTTTTTGCACACCATGGGCTAAATGGCCAGGTCACATGGACCCCGAAGGCTCAGAGAAGGTTGGGGGAGGGGACCCACTGGAACAGCTGTTGGGAGACAGATGGTACCTCTCGTCAAGGCCATCCATGTGTTCTTTAATGTGCACAGGGTATGACTCTCCCGCACACGGCTTAACGTCCCATCCGACGGACGGCGGCCTTTCCAAGACCATCGGTGTCCCCTACTGACCGTTGGCAGAGCGGGGAATTTTGCGGAGATAAATCTCAACGCTGACCCAGCTGGGACTCGAACCTGGGAACTACAGATTACGAGCCTGGCGCGCTACCGACTGAGCCACCCCCGCCCCGAGAGAGAGAGAGAGAGTGATATAAACAATGAGCCTATACTATTTCGGCTTTTTATATATATTTTCCCACTTCAGCTACGATATTGGCTTTGTTTTAAAAGTCTAGGATGGTCAGAGCTTGCTGCGGCCTTTACTTGAAACGCGACCACCCATTATCTAAACAAAACAGAGCGTTCGGCCACATGCACATTCTCTTTTTTCTCTTACTGGCCAACGGTGATTGAGGTCAAACAGCGAACTCTCCTGGATGAGAGAGAGAGAACTCAGTGTAGAGGGTGGGGGGGGGGGATGCTCTCGCTCGCGGAAGAGGAGAGTAGAGGGAGGGAATCATCAGATTCCCTCCCCTCTCCAAATGAAATAGAGGACCACCAAAGTCGAATTTTTGTTTTACAACGACAGTTCTGGTTTCTCCCTACCCCATCCCCTCAAAGTAAGAGGTTCCCTAAAAGTGCTCCAAGAGCTGAATAAGAAGAACTCTATGTTCATTGTTTTGTTAAAAGTATATTGCTTATTGAGTAAAGTAATGCAAAAATATTTGAGGTCGTTCACAAAAAAAAAAACGGAAGAGTATCGGTGGTTGACTCATGCGCCTAGGTTCGTAATCCGCTGTTTTCTCCGCTAATCCCACCCTGCCTTTCCGATTTTTTCAAAATAATATTTTCAACGAAATAAGCGAATTTAAAACGGCAGGGAGGGAATTAGCGGAGAAAATGTCGACGCAGGCGCAGTGTGGACATGAACCTGGAAACAGCAGATGACGAGCTTAGTGCGCCTGTTTCTTACTGACACATACTGTTTCTTACCCCCACCCCCCGATAATTCTAAATAATATTTTCAAAGAATTAAAAGAATTTCAAACTAAGAAAGATAAACTGAAATTGGCCACTTTTTTGTTCTGATTTATGAGTTTTAATTTGAAATGTAAATGCTGACAAATGTAGATATTTAACCACAGTAAGACTGAAATAAGAATAACTACTAAATTTAGCTTCTCTTGATATGCCGAAAGAAAAAATATTTTTTTCTTAAAGAGATTTTACTATGTGCACCAAAGATATTGCTGAAAACATTTAGGCCTGTATTTAATTTCAAAATTTTACCCTTATAAAATAAATAAATACCCCCTCAAGCAGCTGCTTGCCACAGAGGTCTGACAGGAGCCTGTCAGTTTATATGCCGTAGTAGAAGGTCTGAGAGGATGGCAAGCCCTCAGCAGAAAACAACACGAACATCCATGCCTTACCCGGAGCTCGAACCCAGGTCCCTTAGATCAGTAGCCAACCACTCGGCTATGACTACTCTCGATTTTTCGTTCGGAAAGTAACTAAAATTTATTTCATCGAAGGATTATAAAAGTGGGCAAGAAAACGTGACCAAATGATAGAAGGAAATAAGAAAAACTTTTATTTTCCGCTCACCAAGTTGATTATTCAACTTTGACCTCATTAAAATGACATTAAAGAACCTCTGACCAAAATATATTGCGATAGTGTGGACATATCAATCTTGCCGTATCAAGACAATGGTTGATGCTTTCTCACACAACAAACTAAAATATATTGTAGCTGCATTTGCTCGGTGAAAACGAAAAAAAAGGTACTCTAATTGAGATGTTGAATCGGCCATAGGAAGTCGGAAGATTGACAAATTGCGAATCTTTTTTGTCCAGTGTAAGCGCCGTAGACCTTGTCACTATCGCCACACAAAAACCTGTTTTATGGTTTGCCTTCACCAAATGGAAACGTTATAAACAACGTCAAAATGAAAAGAACTCCTTCTAAGGGCATGCTGAGATGGGACACGAGATGCATTACATATCAGGAGGACCCACGAGGGTGAGAGAATTGTGAGATGCAATCCTTCACTCGTAATGGGAGAAGGGGATGCTTCAGGGTGAAGAAGATAAGACAGCATCCCGACTTTCAGTGCCTCTCTGGTTAGAACCACTTGCTTCTTGTCACTAGTTCAAGCATGAAAGAGTTTCTCATTTTGTTACTTAAGCAATTTCTTCCTCCCGTGCATTTAACGTAATTTATTGATGGCTGGAGCTATGAAGAAGAAGGAACTGCTAGAAATGTGCAATGAGAAATCAATACGAATGATGGAATACGAAAAGCATTTGTTTTCACAAAATCATTATCAAAAAGGAAACGAAAGGATATAAATGTGATTCTTTGTTGATTTTATACTTCTAGGATGTATTATTTTTTGTCTTTATCATTAGCCAAAGAAAATATCCGAGATGCGAGAGATTCAAAATTCTGGTCTGCTTGAAACTATGATTGAATACTTTATGATGTATGTAGTGAGATGAAATGCATCCCTTCAGCTCCTTCCAAGAGCATGGATGTGCTTTGGGAAGAAGTGATCATCACTGCCTCTAGTATTCCAGGATAATATTAGTGAGAGTGAAGCAAGCCGTCCCGTCGCCGAGTGGTTAGCGCGCTTGGCTACTGATCTACGGGACCTGGGTTCGAGTCCCGGGTAAGGCATGGCTGTTTGTGTCGTTTTTCTGCTGAGGTCCTGCCATCCTCCCAGACCTTCTACTGTGGCATATAAACTGACAGGCTCCTGTCAGACCTCTGTGGCAAGCAGCTGCTTGAGGGGGTATTTATTTTTATGAAGCATCGCTGTGAGGCATGTAATGCAGTCGAGGTTGATCAAACCTACAAAACAAAAGGGTCTTTTCTAACTTCTCGTTACATTCCGAGTTTATTTTTTGACCCAATTCACGTCATTTCTGGATTTTGTGGTGCAGGAGCTTTATATTGTATCCACATTTCTAATTCATTAAGACTCAAACTGATACTAAATTTTATGAATATTCATCTCGTATTTTTTGAGATATTGAGATACCTGCGAGACTCAAAACGAATGTAGATACAAAGTAAAATAAAATTTGTTTCGGTCATTATATCTCAATCTATGAATACATCTTCCCAGTTTAATAAATCATAATCCGATATTCATAGGTACATATAACCAATACTAGATCAGGATAAAATAGAATGCTTGTGAGTGGGGGATTACTGATATCATAAATAGACTTTCATCGCTATATTTTTATTCCTAGTATATTTCATTCTGTAAATTATAAACTTTTAAATATGAATACAATTTTATGCCGTAATATATTATACACTGTATCTACCCACGTATAAATTGCATCTTTTATTTTTGAAAATAGAAATCGGAAAATAAAAGGGAAAAAGAAAGTATCTAGATAAAAGCAGTTATATGTTTTTAGTATACTTCTTGAATGCCATGAAGACAAGGTCTTGTAGGCAATCCATTCTTCACTCTTTCTGTAGATGTTAACTGGGGATTTTGGGAACGAAACTAAATTATTATTGATCTTTTGTACTTTGCCTTTGAAAGATTTGTCGATAAATATTCTTTCAAAGCCCTCCTCTATACTGGCGGTTATTATTATTAGAGCGGGGTATGGTATGGCTGGTAGCGTACCAAACTCGTAATCTGCCGTTCCCAGGTTGCAGTCCCGCCTGGGCCAGCGTTGAGATTTATCTCCGCAGCATTCCCCCCCCCCCTACCCTCGGCCATTAGGACTCACTGATGGGCTTGAAAAAGTCGCCGTCCATCGGATGGGACGTTAAGCCGTGGTTCGTGTAAGTTGAAGAACATACTGGACTGAGTTGATGGGAGGCTACAACTGTTTAGTAAGTCCCCTAACCTTCTCTGAGCCCTTGGGGTCATTGTGATCCGGCCATTTAGCGCATTGTGTGCAAAAAAAAAAAGTGCCGTTCAGCAGTAAAACAACCCTCTACACCTTAGGTTCAGGTGTTTTTTTATTTATTAATAATAATTAAAAGTTTTCTTTATTCCAGGAAAGAGGGAATAATACCGCTTTTTCCTCATCTCTGGAATCCCATTTCAATCCTTTTGAAAATAATATATATTGAGTTTAGGAAATATATAATATTTTGAAGCATTTTTACTTCTACTCTTACACTGTTCCTTTTCTTACAGGTGATTGCAGCATGTGAACCAAGTTCTTTAAGTTACGACCTGGTAAGCAATTCAATCCCATTTCACTTGTTCCTTTACATTCCTTTCCACACCTTGTTGTTAGCACATTTTCTGAATATCAGTTACAATGCTTTAGCTTCTTTCGTATCAGTTTCTAGTCGATATTTTTAACTATTACGCTTTTCACTTTACATTTCTGTAGAGGACAGATGCAAAAATATATTAAGAGCAGTGATTGTCAAAGTGTGCATAGTCAGTCATTCCTCTGATGCACTGTGTACCTCTACTGTAATTTTTGCTCTAAATCTCCTTTTCAGAGGATCAGTGGATCACCTCTCATTTAGAAATGCATGCCGTACACCTTCGATTTGGTATGGTGTATTTCACTTTTATTATTATCACACGATGAAGGATCAGCTAATAAAGATAATTAAGAGTACAGTGATTTAATTGATATTTAACTTAGGCTTGGACTATTATGCCTCAATTAGCATTTCGATCTAATGAATTTGATTTAATTTAATCTTATTTCCCTACGTTCCATGTTCCACCACCTCCCCTTGAAGAGGAAAACAGATGACCTTGGGGTGACGCCATTTGTGAGGAATAAGAATCGTTTAATTAACTTCGTTAGTTCGAAACGCTTAAACGAGGGATAACAGTCCAATAACGCATCGCTCTGTCCTGCGAAGTTGTCAAAGGACTCTTTGAAAATCTCTCCCTAGACTCTACTTTGAGAACTCCTGATTTACGAACTATTGAAATATAGCCTAAACAAATGAACTACATAAATCAAAATTTTTGAAATGAACTATATAAATCAAGATTTTTGAAATGAACTATATAAATCAAGATTTTTATCACACTTTGAGACCCTCATATATTCTACTCGCATCCTAAAGCGGTAATCCTAATGAGATTTTTTTTACGGTTACCGGATAACATTTGCGTTCACATTGGGAAATAAGACTGATAGCTTCAACACGTTGCGGTGAAATGCAAATAAACTTTTAATTAACGTAATTTCATCTTTGCCTAATAAAGTTCAAGCAGTAGTTTCGTTTTACATAAAATTGCTGTTGTGACATTTATTCAGCATTTTCTTCACAGTTCACACTAATATTTAAACTGGAATACCCGTATTAGATTCTATATATGGCAAATATTTAAATTAGAACAACGTTCCCTTCCTTCCTAAGACTCACTGCCTCTGCCGTCCTTAAAATAACACATTAGCAACTCTATTTTTTTTGCATTACCCGTAACACAATCTCTGACTGGCTCAAAGCAATTGAAAGAGCTCAGATGAGAAAAGAGCCGTGAAGGCAGACACGTGCTCTGAGGGTGTACATACAAGTGGATTTCATCCTCTAATGTTCACCTCACACACGAGTTGTTGTTTTTCGTGGTTGTAACATGATCCTTCAACAGAAACGCTGACCGGCCTACAGCAAAAAGAAGATAGTCACCAAGTTGGTGGGTTGCGGTTACGTGACTCTCTAATCTCGCATACTTTACTGGACCCGCTATGGAGACTTTCCAGAAGGGAGTAGACAGTGTCGGATGCACGTGCGTATTAATGTAGTGCTGATTCGGCGGTTGTGCAGTGGTGAGGGGCGTGAAGCATTCCCATCTGTGGATCATGCTCTGTCAAGCGATCACCTGTGGGTCGAAGGAATAAAGGCTCGTCCTCGTGAAAGAAACAGAGGTAAATGACCAGCTTCTTCTCATCTGATGTTGTGTGTGCGGCAGAATGACCGCCTGTTGTTACTCTGACATTTAGGTTATGCCACAAACAAGCACTTAAGGAGTGGGCCTGACTTTGCCTTAGTTAAGGGGCCCTTTCTATCCCTTATCCATCACAGAAAAAAATTACAGTGGTTTTATTTGAAGTAACAAACGAGGGCGTCAATCTCCGAGAGGAGATGAATGGTCATCTATTTAAATCACTGGTTTTAAAACTTCACTGAGCTGTAATGTAAGCTAGCAGGAAAGAAGGAGAATTGAGGTTCAAGCAAATATTGTCTGCATCTTGGTATTGTGTTTAGCCGCTGTGTTCTCTTCAAAGACTTCCATTTGGCCAGAAGGTGGATTATGGTGCCCATGGTCTGGATTCAAATCTGCGATAAGGAGCAGATATTAATATTTGCACCTTTCCTGAAATGTAGCCTTATTTGCATGTCTTATTTGATATCTATGCATACTGATTGCAATTTTCACGAACTTTGGAAGTTTCAAAAACAGATTTATTTATATTTGGAGCAGCATATTCTTTAGCAAAAAATACGATCTGCATTATTTTAGAGGTGGATGTTTTCTGCGCAAATTCTTCTGTCTGAAAGGAATGCTCTTCCAACAAGTACCGCCGCCTGGGCTTCATTTGACCATTTTCCTTCTTACAGGAGGATCTGCTGTCTGCTGAGTGTTTTATATTGGTAAGTACCTCAAAATTTAAGACACGAAAGCCTCTGTGGTTTTTTGACCTGCCCCAATAAATCTTTAGTGCAACAGAATTCTCTCCGTATCGATAGAATATCCTTAGGTACATGGGTTGTCTGATCATATGCAATTGACATGTCGCGATGGTAACTAGTGAGACTGCGCAGTTGATGCTTCGACAGTTTTCGTAGATCATAGGTCAATGACCTATCAATCAAATGTCGAAGCATCAACTCAACTGCCCAACTCAGTTGTCTCTCACGCCACCCTAAGTTTTAATAATGAGAAATACTGCTAAAAATTGCAATTTTTTTTTGCAATATCAGATTAGGTCTGCTGATATATTTAATATTTCTGTCTGGAAGGCCAAATAGTTTACATGTTGGAAGCCCATCGAAACATTTAGGTTATGCCACAAACAAGCACTTAAGGAGTGGGCCTGACTTTGCTTTAGTTAAGGGGCCCTTTCTATCCCTTATCCATCATAGAAAAAAATTACAGTGGTTTTATTTGAAGTAACAAACGAGGGCGTCAATCTCCGAGAGGAGATGTAATTGTAAACTGCAGATATGTTGGAAACATATCTGCAGTTTACAATTATAGATTCACAGATTACCTGTTGACATATAATCCGAGAAATAATTTTGTGGAAAAAATAGTGAATTCAGTAAATCCGATTTTCGTGAGCTTCATTTATAAATGAATTCCTTGAATTTATAAAAGAATTTATAAAAACTAAGGCACAAGCAAACGAAGCTTTCAAGTTAGTGTCCCTCTTAACAACCCCTTAGCAAAAAAAAAATTATGATTAAGAATGAGAAGAATTTCACAACAAGAAAGCGAGACATTCTGAGTTGAAATTCCACACATTTTTGCTGCTGCTTGAAATGCATTATATATAATTGCGGTAATAAATATTGCTTTTGGTGAGAAAGAATTCCCACGTGCATAACATAAATGACATATTTTTTTTTCTGCCGTTTATTTACACACTTATAAAACAGTGAGTCTTTATAATCTCTAAACCAGGGACGGGTGAGGGATTTCAAAGTTTTTTTCTTAATCTTGTCTTAATAGAGCAAAAGTAGTATTATGATTCCGAATTTCCTAAGAGAAATTTAATGTGAAAATAAATTTTCACAATAGTATCATGCGCAATTATTTAAAAAAAAATAGGACCTTGTAGTAATACGTTAGATAAATATAGAGGAAAATTTGTCATTCGCCGGATGTGTTCTGAACCCACGACCTCCTGATAACATGTCAGGTGCTGTGATCGCTGAACTGCCGGCCGACGAACAATCATCCTCTATTAGTGGCTTTAAGCATTATACCATAGAACTGTATTGAAGACTCTGGTCCAGAAGGCACATATTCTCGGTTTAGAGCTCACGGCCAGCCCGCGTCAAACGTCATGGTATTTTTCTATTTTTTAAGTCAACACGCCGAGTATCGAGCATAAGCATTATTTTTGAAATGATAGGATCTCTCAGATGTACACCTGGTGGTAATTGGTTAGATAAATGTAGAGGAAAAATTATCATTAGCCGGTGCACTAAACCGAAAAATGCCTTCTAGGCCAGACTCTACAGTCAGATAAATTTCCAATGACTCTTTCTGTGGTATAATGCTTAAAGCCACTAATAGGATGATTGTTCAGCGGCCGGTAGCTCAGTGGTCAGAGTACCTGACATAATATCAGGAGGTCGTGATATTATGGCAAGTATCTCCTCTATATTTATGAGCAATTACGTTTTTAAATTATTAGGCAATGAATAAAATCGAAGTTGAGTATTGTAGGCTTTTTTCAAACGCCGTTGTAGATGCAATTTTCAAAATTTGATCCATACTTAGCTCTAGATCAATCCTACATTAGTAAATATTATAAAAATATTTTCCCAATGGAAAAGTATATTTCGCTATTGATATTGAAGGAGGAGCTTGAATTAAAAAAAACCCTACATTCCTTGTATTTTGTAATCACTCACACACGAAAACCGTTGAAAATGATAAGCACATTTTTTAATGTAATCACCGCCAAATTTTAAGCAGTTAAACTAATATATAAAAAACACATTGAGAAGGTTCGGCCGAACTGGTTGTTAAAATTATTGATGATCGCCGAACCGGTTAGCAAAATTGCTGACTAGACTTATCGGATTTTAATTCTTGTGGACACAAAGTGAATCATTAATCTATTGTTCACTCGCTTTCACCTCTTCTCAGTGGATACTTTCCACAATGTTGCAAACTGTAACAAGTATCTCAAGGCTACATACTAATAACTCGACAGGACGTCGCAAATTCATTAACCTACTCTTTTTCTTAGCTTATATTCCGCACTTGTTCAGTTCACAGTGAGTTGTTCAGTAGTAGTAGTCGTTTATAACTCAGATTGCTAGCAGACGTTTGCTGTGTTACTAGTGTTTTTTTATGATGTTCTTGTGTTGTGCAATTCCTATTTGTTTTTTGGGAATTACGATGAAACGACAGAGCAACATTAAAAACTTCTTTATTGAACCTAAGATTAAGAAAACGATTGATAATAATGTGGAAAATGAAAACTATTTTAACTATGATGCAGGAAAAACTACACAAAATCAATCCGCAAAATCCGTGATAGAATTAGAAACATCCACAAGTGAAATTTCAGAAAACAGCACAGAGACAGAAAGCTGTAGCGCTGAAAATCGTTTATCAATTTGGTCCAAAAAGCAACAAGAATATTTCAAAAATAAATACACATGGCTAATAATTAGTGATGGTGACAGCATTGGATATAGTATACGTTATAAATTAACATTTTTAAATGTAGAAAAAAACATAATCACATATCACTAGAATGGAAACATTCGAAAGGGATTGCACATGGCTCAATCAATAAAGAAATTAACAAGCATCAATGCGTAAGAAACTCAATTAACATTCTGCTTCAATGCCCCATGTTAGGGTCACACAAATATTGGAAGAGGTGCCAAAAAATTGGCTACCTGCTGCAATTGATAATGGCAATAGCAAAAGTTAATTATCAACAACGCATGTTCTCAATATTGGGTATAGTTTGGCAAAGCAGAACCAACAGCTGACAGACATAGTTGTAAAATTAGAATTACAATCAAAAAATGGTCTAACCTCGAAACATCGTTACACTCCAGAAAAACAGTAATGTTTATTCTGAAGCATGCATTTTTTCGAGGTGAGAAGTACAATTTTTACAAAAATAATTGCACAAAAATCTAAACTTTGTATCATCATAGAGGAAGCAAGTACAATTTCCCAAAAAGTGCTTTGGCAATATTCTTGCTTTGTAATATAAAGGATTATGTAACCAATTAATGCATTTGATTTAAAAGAACTTAGTTTCACTTAGGCAGAATCAATTTTTGAGACTTTACTCTCCGTACTTAACAAACATGGATTTGATGACACTTATTTAAAAAAAAAATTAATTGATTTTTGTTCAGACGGTGCAAGCACTCTATGCTGGGTAGTCCGAGAGTTTCAGCATACCTACTAGCAAATTTCCAAGGTATAATAACTTGGCACTGTTCAAGTCACAGAATTCATAGGCTCTACACGACGCATTTAAATCAATATCTCAAATCACTCATCTCCAACTATTTATTGAAAAAAAAATTCTGTTTCTATTATACGTTCAATCAAATGGAACTAAATGAAAAAGCACATGAGAAGGAGTTTAAAAAAAAAATGGACGAATTTTTCGGTTCTCGGTGGATAACATGCAGTTCCAGAGCAACACTGGCTGTTTTGGAGAGCTTATTCTACACTATATGCGTATTTTGAAAAAACTATGGTGTGATGAAAAGAGGGAAAATTAAAATTTCATACAAGACCTATTTTAGAAGAATTCTCTCTCCTGTCATTGGCATTACGAGACCAAAATGCAGCAGAGTTGAAGCCGATCGCTTGATAGCAAGATGTATAAGAGGCCTTTACTTAATAAATGGAAACAATGGGAAATATTAAACTCTTGTGCCAACTCTTATTAAATCAGAAAAATTTAAGAGAATTCCATTTAGAAGTAAATAATTAAAACATAGCATTACCAAGAGGTCCATTGATCCAACAATATGAATAAATAAAATAATAAATACCCCCTCAAGCAGCTGCTTGCCACAGAGGTCTGACAGGAGCCTGGCAGTTTATATGCCATAGTAGAAGGGCTGAGAGGATGGCAGAACCTCAGCAGAAAAACGACACAAACATCCATGCCTTACCGGGGGCTCGAACCCAGGTCCCTTAGATCAAGTAGCCAAGCGCGCTAACCACTCTTCCACGGGACAGCTTAGTAGGTTGTTAAAAAAATAACGACCCTTCCTATATAAATTTAATGTCGCTTTTTAATTTACTGGATACTTCGCCGTGGCCCGGAAATATTACGTTTTCTCCTTGTTGGAGCGAAACAGGAAACTTGAAAAATCATCTGAGCTTATAAATTTTTCTATTCCCGTTAATGATTTTCGGGATTAAATAGATAGCAAAGATTTACCTGATAACCAATACCCTAAAAACATAAAAGAAACAAAACAAATTTTAAATGTTATTTCAGTTGCTTCTGCTGAAGCTGAAAGGGATGTTAGTGTAAAAATGAACAACGCTGCAAATGAGAAAAGAAATGCCGTACTGGTCGAAAACTTTTCTCATTTGATGACCATAAAACGCTTTGAAAAACCTTTATTAGATTGGGATGCCGCATCACGTGCTAAATCCTGGATAAGAATAGGCCACCATAAAATAGAAGTTTCATATTTTCCATAACAAAATTGAACAAGAATCTTAAAATAATCAGAAAACTATTTGGAGTTTACTGTAAAAGTTATTGGCAATGGTAAGTACCTACATCAGTTTGTCAAATTTTTAAGGAGATTCTTAGCATATTGTTCCTTTCAAATTTTATTTTGTTTTTTATAGGAAAACTTTGTACTGGCTGGCAAGAATTTGAAACAGCGTATACAGTATCTAATTATTAATAATAAAGAAAATTTTGACATGATATGTTACATATCTTTAATCTGAAATTTGATCTTTAATCTTAACTTGATCTTTAATCTTAAAGGTACATAGTAGACTACAAATAAAATTTAAGATTAAAAAAAAATCATTACATTGTTTTTCTTAACTGATTCATTCCCCCTCCCACCTTAATCATTACATTATTTTTCTTAACTGATTCATTCCCCCTCCCACCTTACCCCGAAAATATTTTTTTAGGGCCGTTAATTTTAAGAACCGGTTGTTAAAATTTTAGAAGACACCACTGAATATAATATAATTCAATATTGAATCTTTTTATTGGATAAATTAAATGAAAGGACGCACCATGTGATTAATTCTAGTTGCCTTCCGTGGTTTACAAAAGTTTTACATTCATTTTAACTATCTGTGATGCAGTACAATCACTTTGACTTGATAACGCACTCTAATCGTTGTGTAAGCTCTCTCTCATTAGAACGGATCGTTTAGAGATTATGTTCGCTTCGTTATCAGAATATAATCAGAGTGATGACTGCGAATTGTTTAATGAATCAGGAGAATCGCAAATGGAGTACTTAATGCGTGATGTCTCCTTTTGAATAATTTATTTATTGAATCTTATCCTTTATCGTTAGTGCGTTCTATTATAATTCAACTCTCGTGTTATTAGTGTTTTATTGTCGCCAAGCTTGACAAGTGCAGCTTGTATCTTTGTTATTTAGTAAACGTCCTCTGTGTGCTTTAACGAAACGAGACACGGAGGTGTTTCCGTCCATCAGCTGCAGAGTCTCATCTGATGCTTATTGAAGAACACACTGGATGGCTTGGTCAAAGAGCTCTCTCATTTGCGTTTTTTGTTTCCAGTAGGTCTCGTTAATTATCCTCCTTAACAATAGTACAAATATTATGTTTTAAGTATGTTAAACTATTTCGTAAGATAGAATTTTGCTTGTTTTCTAATTTTCAACCATTCTTTGTGAATTCTTCTTCGTGAAACATCTACTGGTTAGAATGGGAGTTATTCTTCAATTGCAGATCGTCATGTTGTGCGCAAAAATAGATACGAGTTCCAGTTTAGAGCGGCGCCATCTGTTGATCCAATCACGAATCACTTTTTTTATTTTACTTCTTGTAAGTTTTAAGAAAAATACAAAGGGTGGTATTTGATTCAGCCAACAGATGTTTCACCATAAGTTGCAAAAAAGTCGCCCTTTTGTTGTATCACAGCATAGCAACCTCCTATTTCAGCTAAAAGTGGGGCGGGGGTGGCTCAGTAGGTAGCGCGCCAGGCTCGTAATTTGCAGTTCCCAAGTTCGAATCCCAGTTGGGCTGCAAAAGGTCAAGTAGGGGACACCGATGGGATTGGAAAGGTCGTCATCTGTCGGATGGGACGTAAAGCCGTGGCTCAGTGTACGGGAGAGCCATACCCTGTGCACGTTAAAGTAACACGCTGGATGGCCTCGACGGGAGACTACCATCTGTCTCCCAACAGCGGTTCCTGTGGGTCCCCTCCTCCAATCCTTCTCTGAGCCTTCGGGGTCCTTGTGACCTGGCCATGGTGGGCAAGAATAGTGCCGCTCAGAAAATAATAACCCAACTCAACTAAAAGTAGGTTGGTGAGAACGTTAGAATAAACCTCTGCCTGTTGGAGAAGTCTCCAAGAGAGCACTACTCTGCGCACGGATAGAACACACTGAATGGATTTGATAAGAGGCTTCCATCTGTCTCGTAACAGTTGTCGAGTTGGTCCCCCATTGAGCTCCAATCCCTTAGGGTTATGATTCAGACCACTGCGAACAGAACTGCGCTCAGAGGATGGGAATGTAAGCAAAGTTTTTGACACGTGAAATAACAATATGCTTGAACTTGTCCCATCCTGAGTTGTAATTTCCTTGTCATTTGACCATTAAAAAAATTGTGTGCTCAAAAGATAAGAGTAAAAATCAAGCTTTCCAATGGGGAATTTGCATCTTCGCACAGTACATGGTTTTTTGGTAATCCACCGAAATTATTGTAAGAACTTAATCTTGTAAATATCTAATGAATTTTCATGTTGCTACTGCTCTTATTTGAAATGTTAGATTCAACGGATGCCTTTCACCAGATAGCAATGACGTAAATTGAGACAACGCGCTAATAGTTTACAAGAAAAAGCTAATTTATTTCAAACGGTTTATGTTCTTTGGAAAGATGAAACAAACAAAATCGTAAGTGGGCGTGGCTACTAATCAAAGAGACTTGGAATCAGATACGGATGTACCTTTTCTTTTGTTGCATTTCTGCTGAGGTCTCGCCTTCCTCTCAGATCTTCTCTACAGCATATTATATTGACAAGCTCCTGTCAGACCTCTGTGGCAAGCAGATGCTTGAGGGGAAATTTATCTTTAATTTAATTGCTTATATAGCAGAATTTTTAAAAGTATCTCTGACAGAGTTGGGTTGTTTTACCTCTGAGCGGCACTTTTTTTGCACACCATAGGCTAAATGGCCACGTCACAAGAACCCCGAAGGCTCAGAGAAGGTTGGGGGGAGGGGACCCACTGGAACAGCTGTTGGAAGACAGATGGTAGCCTCCCGTCAAGGCCATCCAGCGTGTTCTTCAACGTGCACAGGATATGGCTTTCCCGCACACGGGGCCACGGCTTAACGTCCCATCCGACGAACGGCGGCCTTTCCAAGCCCATCGGTGTCCCCTACTGACCGTGGGCGGGGAATTTTGCGGAGATAAATCTCAACGCTGACCCAGCTGGGACTCGAACCTGGGAACTACAGATTACGAGCCTGGCGCGCTACAGACTGAGCCACCCCGCCCCTATATCTGACAGAACCTGTTACATGAAAAAAAAAAAACTCGGACGTCAATACGAATCGAAATCTATAGACTGTCTCAAAACATGCCTTAAAGTTAGTAGTCATTACTACTTGGTGTCTAAAGTAACGAGAAGAACCAATTAAAAAGTGCTCTACTGGTTGTAATAAATTACTGATTCTATTAATAAGAGATATGATTAATTTGACGCCTTATACTAATGTGATAAAGCAAACTCGAGCCAATTAACTGAAGTTATACGAATTGAGACCACCCTTGTTGGTAGCACATTGATAAAGGGGAATGCGATTAAATGGACTTCAAGTTCAGAAATGTGACACCAAGTATTCATTTACTTGCTCGTTTCTAGGAACTACCGAGCTTCCTACATTTTGCCCCAATTAACTTTAACTACGACGCACGATTTAAATCGATTGCTTCCTGTGGTCACACTCTACGCTATATAGTAATATATTTTTTTAATCTCAAAAGAAATAAATAAATACTTCCTCAACATAATTTCAAACAAAAAAAATATGACTGGTCAGAAATTGCGTCTTCTCTTTTTGAATGAAGCGGGATGCCGTAAATGGTTCTTGACATTTAATACCGTGTAGCATGGCTAATGCAGCGTTCTACTAATAGAATTCAATTTCCGAGTTGCATTGCAAGGAAGGAATTTGTTGGCGTGTATAGATAAGAGAAAACATGGAATTTCTTGTGAATAAATTAATACAGTTGCGTTGAAGGATATGCCAAAAATGTTTCGAATATTCATTTCTGTTTAATTATCACGAATCTGTGATAAATTCTATATAACCCTGAACACATAAGAAACCTCTCAGCAAAAAAAAAAAAATCATGGGGAGGTCTGAGTTGGTAGTGCACCAGGCTAGTAATCTGCAGTTCCCCAGGTTCGAATCCCAGCTGGACCAGCGTTCATATTTATCTCCGCAAAATTCTCCGCCCTGCCCTCGGCCAGTAGGGACACCGATGGGCTTGGAAAGGTCGCCGTCAGTCGGGTGGGACTTAAGCCGCGGTGCTGTGTATAGGAGAGAGAGCCATACTCTGTGCACGTTAAATAATACGCTGGATGGCCTTGATAGGAGGCTACCATCTGTCTCCTAATAGTTATAATGGATCCTCTTCTTCCATACTTCTCTGAGCCCCTGAGGTCTTTGTGACCTGTCCATTTAGCCCATTGTGTGCAAAAAGTGCCGCTCAGAGGAAAAACAACCCATTCCAACTCAAGAAAAAGGAAATTTTAAGATGGAGGAAAAAAGATTTTCATTCTAATGAATACAAACTGTAATTATTTTTACTCTTCAGCACAGGGTTTCCTAAAGTGGGGCTCTTGAACCCCGGGGAGTCCATATCCCATTTCCTGTGATTGAGCCACGCTTTGCATATCCGAAGTCGGCGTTAAATATCAGCTAATAAAGAAGTTACTTAAATTGATGCACCATTATCCTACCTCATTAATTCATCTTTTGTTGCATGACAAAATGTAAGTCAAACCATTCATACAAAATTCACCAAATGGTGCGCAATACTTCTAAAAGGAGGCTTAGGAATGTATGGCTATGTAGTCTTTGGAAACCACTTCTTTAGTGGAACAAGTTGGCAATTAATGTAGGGATTAAAACGCCACATTTAGCCTTTGAGAAAATAAATTGCATAAATGTTGTTTTTGGGTTCGCACCAGAATATTGAAAATGGGAATGAACAAGATCCCCCTCAACATTTTTTTTTAGTTTGCGAATATAAGATGTAAATAATAAAAGAGCCATTAAATGAATATCCCGGAAGAATATACGGGAAATTCTACGCATTTAGTTCGTAATTAAATTAAAGCGTGACATTTACTGTATTTAGTCTTGAAAGGAATGAGCGCACGTAAAGTGTTAAAGTTCTGTCGATTGCCCCATTTATAATAGGTTTCATATTTCTACCACATTTAACCATAGAGATAGTGGCCTCTATTTGACCTTGAAGAATGCTAAAAATTCTAATATAGTCTGGCTTGGATCAAGAAAAAATCCCAGTGAGGGGAGAGGCAAAAGACACAATCGAGCCGAAAAAATGTAAAAGGTGTAGGTCAAGAGACTGGATTTCTATTGCAGTATAACATCCCCCTCCTCTCCGTTTTACGGGTTTAAAAAAAACTAGGGGGGGGGGGGGGGCATGATCCCCTTCTCCCCTCTGTATCCGGCACTGTATGCAGTAATGCTTTTCTGAAATACAGTATGTATACATTGTATACAGTAATGTTTTCTACAATGTAGATTGTCCCAAAACAGTTTTCACAATTCTAGCACATTTACGTCATAGAATGAAAAGTCAACCAATTCCATAAATCTGGTTCTGTCTGCAAGCCATCTTTTAGGCCAGTAGGTCTCTATTTTCCTTCACAGCCCCCCAACAGGGCCGACGAATTTGCGCATGCATCGTTTGCACACACCTTCATGATTAAATCCACCCTTATGTTGAAGAAATTGCAAAAATATTAAAGGAAAAATGCGAATTAAGATCCGAAATACAGATCGATTTGTCTGCATAAATACTACTGTAAGTAAAATGAAAGTCGAAAGTCCATTCGCTTCATGGGGCGGGGGTGGCTCAGTCGGTAGCGCGCCAGGCTCTTAATCTGTAGTTCCCAGGTTCGAGTCCCAGCTGGGTCAGCGTTGAGATTTATCTCCGCAAAATTCCCCGCCCTTCCCACGGTTAGTAAAGGACACCGATGGGCTTGGAAAGGACGCCGTCCGTCGGATGGGATGTTAAGCCGTGGCCCCGTGTGCGGGAGAGACATACCCTGTGCACGTTAAAGAACACGCTGGATGGCCTTGACGGGAGGCTACCATCTGTCTCCCAACAGCTCTGTTCCAGTGGGTCTCCTTCCCCAACCTTCTCTGAACCTTCGGGGTCCATGTGATCTGGCCATTTAGCCCATGGTGTGCAAAAAAGTGCCGCTCAGAGGTAAAACAACCCAACCCATTCGCTTCAGGCGAAGGTTAAATGCTCGTTTTGGGACAAAATTAATTTTGAATTTTCGGACATTATTTTCTGTCAGTCTTTTTGGTATGTGTAGCACGAGTGACAAAACATGAAACTTTAATGGTGGGGATTCTAACTAATGGAAGGTTCGAAAAATGCGAATACTAAAGTCTTAGTACTACTCATCCAAACCAAAGGGAATATTCGAACTCGAAAAACATAAAGGTCTGTGGCCATGTGATTAGCGCGCGTGGCTGCTAATCAAATGGACCTGGGATGTTTGTGTTGTCTTTTTGCAGAGGTTTTTTAAAAGTTTTCCCACCTCTAGAGGAAGGGGACAAATCGCTGCAGTCGATGTAAAACCCTGAACCTCTACCTTGCCACTTAAATATGAGATTTCTAACATAAATACCTATTTACAATATTAGTTTATAATATTTTGATTTTTCAAACTTTAGCTAGCGCCAATCAAAAATTTCCCTCTCTCAGAGTAAGGGACAACTAAAGGCTATCAATGTAAATACCTTGAACACCACGCTCTACCACCTAAAACACAAATTTCTAAAATACCCTTTTTGCAGTGCTAAAATTTGTCATTTTGCAACTTTAGCTCCCATGAACGGTGGATTTTCAAGGTAATAGAAGGTTCAAAAAATGCGAATAATATTTAAAAAAAATTAACATTTTTCCTTTAAGACAAAAATTTTTATATATAAAAAAGGACTTGATTAAAAAATGTTAAGAAAATTAAAAATTAAGGGACTGGAAGACTGACAGTCTTGAGACTAACATTAAATTTCATTTAAACTGAAGGTTATGCTTGGAGGATGAAAATATTATGTTCTTTAATAGAAGCGTTTGCGTTATATGTATTTACGACATGATCACAATTATTACGTGATGACCTCACATTTTGTTTTATCCCGGTGTATGTGACAAAATGGGGATGTGCACACCGCAGTTTTAGGAACGCCCTTTAGGACACGACAAGGTGCAGTACAAAGAGATGGGAAGTAGTTAACATGAATTTCGGTCCCACTTAATTCTCCAGCTAAAGCTAGGTTTTTCACCTTAGTACTAACCTTCCAGACTTAGAAACCTCTACGATGTTGTAAAATACAGTAGGTGTATGCGCTGGTCTCTTGCCAGCTGAAAATTTCTCCTCGGTTTCCGAAGTGTGGGAAACATCATACCATGAGGAAGGGTCAGGGGTCACTGCCTGTCAGATGGTAACCTAAGTAACTTACTAGAACCGCCTCAGGTGTCAGACGAGAATGATGTTGCTTATGCAAAGGACTTCATATGATCCCTGCATATCATCACCTTGTAAGAAAATACTATAAGTTAGTGGTTTGCAGTGTCTGATCGTCATACGATTAGGGAAGGTATTTGTTCCTTCTACTCTAAGTTAAGAATACGTAAGGCGTCTTAGATCTCTCTAGGTTCTGAAATTAAACTAACAGCTGATGTCTCTTGCTTCCAGTTCTACTGTTAAATGATGCTATTGGGAAAAAGAGGAAACTGGTGGAGTTTTTTTCTGTTTGGTATGTGTAGCACGAATGACAAAACATGAAATTATTTAGTGAGAATATAATAATAGACAAGGTTTTTTGGAATGTTGCTTTCTATCGTCATTCTGGTCAGTAATTTGAAATTGTAAATGAGTTTACAATAAGAAATCACTAAATCCAAAATTTTATGAAAATAGAATTTCAATTATTCTGAATGAGTTGTAACTATTAAGTCTAGAATTCGGCGTTCACTTCTTAGATGTTGAGGATTCTATGACAAACCTAATTCATAGGATTGAATGTTTTTTTTCACTGTTACGGAGCAGAAAATTTGGTATTTAATGCTTATAAATTCATTTCGTACAATTCAAATCGCCATTCAAAAATTTTTGAATACATTATGATTGTGAGTTGATGATTTCTGAGCGTCCACAGTCTGACGTAATCGCTTAATTTTACTGGCACAGAAGAACTTTTCGCTCTCAGATATCCCAGTAGCTCACATTCACAACAAACATCAGATCCCCAAGCTCTGTATGCTAATGTTGTTTACTTCTTTTCGTTTACAAGAGATTAAAGTTCGTAATTATTATACAAGACGAATAACAAATAATCCCTGGCGAATACGTGAGTTTGTCTTTTTCAGACTTTTATAACCTGTAACGATGGAGATTTCAGTTAATGGATGATTCGGAAAATACGTTTGCAATATTTTATTACTACCTATCAAACCCAAGAATAATTTTCATTCATCACTTAAAACAAAAAAAAAAGATTGAGTTTCCTCTCCCCCCACCCCTTAGGGGTAAGTTGCAAATCACTTCACCACTACACTCTGCTCTTCAATTATCAAATTTCTAGCACATATAGATAGTTGATAGCAGTGGTATACCTAAAAATGTTTTTTCGCTTTCACTAAATACTTGCATTTCTTTTTGTACTAATACTAGGTAAATAAGAACTTTCAAAATATCGTTTTGCTAAAGGAAAAATCGCTTTTCAAAAAAAGGCATGTGAAAAAAACAGGTAGTTACTGAAAAATGACCTATTTTCTTTGATTTATTATGCTACAATGTTGTGCAAATCTATGTATGAATGAAAAGATGGCGCTAAATTCGCGTACCACAGTTTAAGAAACTGATTTATAACATTAGTCTAAAGTTTTGCCATTTTTCCAAGTTTAGCGCCCTTCAAAGGTGGAAATTAAAGTTATTGGGAGATGTATGGGAATGATAATGTATGGGATAGGTCATCAGTAAGTACCTTTACAATCCAAAAAAAAATATTTTTTATATATCTTTAAAACCAAAAACGTTGAATGCCTAAAGATGGACAGACGGATTGACGACAATGTGGGAAACGCTCGTTTTTTAAGCTGAAAACGAGTTAAAAAGTGGGGAAATCAGACACTACCCATTTCTTGATCGAAAGAATTTCTCCCGGGTCCCTGAAGTTATTTCGGATCAAAGTCAAACAGAAAATTATTTTCGCATATGTCGGAAGGCGGAGAAAAGGGTTACGTCACTAACACCGTTCTCAGAAAGCATCGTACATGATTATCTTAACCCACATCCACAACCGCTGCGAATTGACGGCAGCCAGCACCCTTGGCCAGCACTCTCGCTATATTTTTCCACGGACTAATTAGGCAAAGCCATCTGGCCATTCGGTGAAACCGCGTGCCAGCAGCGCGCTCACGTGGGCAGAAAGCAGAACTATGTTTGGAATTTGTGAATGGCGAAGAAAGATTTCTGCATGAAATGGCTCTCGCTTCTTCATACTCGATGCCTCAAGGATCTCCTCTGCATTCCTTTGGATCTCTTCATTCACGATGACCAATATCGACCGACGCCTTTTGTGAAATATGTAATTAACGATTTTAGTCCCGAACTGCTTAAAAGCAAAAATTTCGTTATGTATTTTGAATAAAGTCATTCTTCTCTATTAATTAAAGGATTTTTGTTCAAAGGCATTTTCTTTAAAGGTTTTTTTTTTTTAACTATTAATCTTTACCTGTTTTACGAGTAATAAGCGTAAAGGATTTTTATCTTTAAACTTTAGCTCTTAAAATGAATAACAGAAAAATAAAACTTCCAACAATATCTGATTTTTTCAGGCGTCATTTTCCACAAAATGGGCTAAATGGCCAGGTCACAAAGACCCTGAGGGTCAGAAAAGGTTTGGGACCCACTGGACAGTGTTATGAGACAGATGGTGAGACAGACATCTAGCGCGTTCTTTAATGTGCACAGAATATGGCTCTCCACACAGAGGGCCACGTCTTAACGTCCCATCCGACGGACGGCGGCCTTTTCAAGCCCATCGGTGTCCCTACTGACCGAGGGCGGAGATAAATCTCAAAGTTTTCTCAGACGGGACTTGAACCTGGGAACTAAAGATTACGAATCTGGCGCGCTACCAACTGAGCCATCCCGGCCCCACACGTGTAACGTTCTGTGTTTGGCATAGGCTAACGTAAAGCACCTTACTTGACGATTTCGGTTTTTTTCTAACAATAACCAAAAGAAAATAATAGTACAAATAATCGCGTAATAATAGTATAAGCCAGAATGTAATTAATAATGTATATTCCGAAAAGCAATTAATAGCAATTAATATAAACCAGAACGTCATAATAGAATAATAATGTAAACTAAATCGTAACAATGGTGTAAAAATATCCTTAAAAGTTCTGAAAAGTTAATCGGACTTCAGCATTGAAAATTATAAATAAATTTTTACATAAATATAAATATGAACTTTCAGAATATTTCTTTAAAATGATGAAGCTACGCAAAAATCTGATACAAGTGAGTTTTAAGGAGGAGAACATATTGGGATTAATTTTTCCTTGGGGGTGAAGTGTAAAATGTCCGCTATATATGTATTCCTATTTTTTAGTTTGCAGTCAATGATCTGAGGCTCTATGGCTGGAGATCGCACACACAGCTCCAACATCTTCTTTCTCTGTTATTGCGATCAATTTTTGATTAGATCTGACTTGCAATTCATTTAAGTAATAGATCACAAATATCCCTCTTAATATTAGTGGGGGGGGGGGGGGTTCCCTCAATCGGTAGTGTGCGTCGTTCGTAATCTGATGTTCCCAAGTTCGTGTTTTGTGTTCAGATTTATCTGCTTTCGAACAAAAAGGGGACACCGATGAGATTAAAATGGACGTTATCCGACCGTTGGGACGTCAAGCCGTGGTTCAGTGTGCAGGAGAGCCATACCATGTGCACGCAAAGAACATGCTTGGTAGCCTTGAAACTGTTTCCTTAACAACTATTCATTGGATCCCCTTCCCGAACCCTTGGGGTCCTTTGTAACCTGGCTATTTAGCCCGTTATATGCACATAATCGCCCTCAGAGGTAAAACAATCCAATTATTAATATTACAATATTTTCTGGAAGGTTTAATGGCACATTACAAAAATTAAATATTGGTTCCAATAAAATTGCATTCGAAGCATTCAGAAATAGTTTCATAAAGTAGAAATCTAAATAATTTTTTTTCTCGCATAGAATAAAAAGGCGCGAACAGAGTGTGCGAGTTCTGTGGTAACCACGGAGATCTACAATCCTCTCTTTTTGATGCAGAACCGATGGACTATTACAGACGCGAATGGATCGATTTATCGCAATTACATCAACAAATTTGAATCGCGTAATTTAAAAGAGAGGTCATCAATATAATTGTACCATCGCCGTCATTCCAGACATCAAGGCGTGTTCTTTAAAATGATGATTTTTGTAACGATCGTAAATTACTCTTCACGAGGATTTCCAATTAAATTTGATTGAATATTGTCGTAGGGAGGGCCAGATCTGGAGAGATGTCCCCCCCCCTTCATAGAAGTTTAATAACCAGAAAGGACACGAAAAAAAAAAGTGTAAACGTATATTTATATACAACATATACTATTTGGCGAGAATAAGTTATGAAGATAAAATGAAATGGTGTTCAAATTCATTCTAGTCACTTGCCCCCCTTCACTCCCCCTAAAAATTTATATATATATATAATATTTTTATATATAATATTTTATTTATATATTTTTATTATATAATATTATATATATATAATATTTTATTTATATAATATTTTTATTACATAAATAAAAAAGATCTACATATTAAAAAAATCCACAAACAAAATGGTTTATTATGGATTTTCTATAATTTGATTATATTGATTTGGTTAGAAAATGGGGGGGATTAAATTTTATGTTACCAATCAAAAAGATATTTCATTAAAAAAATTTTATTGTGTTAGCCCATATGAGCTAAAACGTTCTTGAGCTAATAAGAGTTGGGTAGTTTTACCTCTGAGCGGCATTTTTTTTCTTGCACACAACGGGCTAACTGGCCAGGTCATAAGGATCCCGAGAGCTTCCATCTATTTTCAACATAACTCATGCGGAATTAGTTGCCATTATTGAGGCTATCTACTATATAACTTATAATTTTACAAAGACAAATTGTGTTATTTTCTCCGATTCTAAATGTGCCTTAAAAATTCTAAATCAGGATTTATATTATACTGTCTACCCGCAATTTATCCATCAACTCTTCTTATTAACTACATTTAATAAGAATCACCTCCAGAATAATATTTTTTTTACAGTGGATTCCAAGCCACAGTAGCATTATTGAAAACGAAAAAGCGGATGATCTCGCTAAAAAAGCATCTAAACTACCTAATATCACTAAAACAATCTACTTCTATTCTAATATTAAAAACTTAATTGACAAACATGAATTTTTTCTAACCGAAAATTATTTCAAAATTAATGGATTCTTCTTAAACAATTATCGATATCATCATCATCTCAAATTCAATTTATTCCTAAGTTTCAAATCTCCAGAGCCTCCTTATAAGAATTACAAGACTACGCACTGGTCATGCTAAATTAAACCCTTATTTATATTTCATTAAGAAAATAAATTCACCAAATTGCTCTACATGCAATGTTCCTGAATCTATCAATCATGTATTATTAAATTGTATTCGATATCAACATGAAAGAAATACTCTAATTGCTTCACTTGAAGAATTAAATATTTATGAATTAACTAGTGAAATTTTACTTAACTATCCAGATTTAAATAAAAGAATAATGATTTATGACTGTTAGGACGATTTCTTCTCAACACTGAGTTATGGAATAGAATTTAAAAATCATAACTGGAATTTTTACTTTTGTTTTATAACTTTATTTCATTAGTATCTTAAGAAAAAATACATTAATTTTCTCTTACTTTGACTTTTATTTAATTGACAAAGTTCCTCAATCTTTATTTAATCTTTAAAAACGAAAAACCTTATTCATAACTTACTTACTATATCAAGTTTAGCTACTTTTTATTTCTTAATTTTCATTGGTCACTGGGAAAGCCGGGAACGGACCTCCCAGAAAGCTGTAACGTTATAATTAACTCAGAGAAGGGACCCACTGACAGCCTTTAGACTCCCGTCAAGGCTATCCAGCGTGTTCTTTAACATGCACAGGGTATGGTTCTCCCGGTGCCACGGCTTTACGTCCCATCCGACGGACGGCCGCCTTTCCAAGCCCAGCGGTGTCCCTTTTCTGACAGAGGGCATGGTGCCGGTTTAAATCTCAACGGTGACCCGGGTGGGATTCGAACACCTGGAAACTACAAATGAGTTTGATATAGGGAAGAATAACTACACTACAAGACTTTTGACACTTGAAAGCTTCACTGCTTATTAACGCTGTTCATTGTTACAAACGCTATTTACTGCTCATACTACCAACTAAGTATATTCCCTCAAGCAGCTGCTTCCCATAGAGGTGTGAGAGGAGCCTGTCAGTTTATACGTCATAGTAGGTCTGTGCGGAAGGCGAGACCTCAGCAGAAAAAGAAACATCCATGCCTTAGCCGGGGTTCGAACCCAGGCTCCTTAGATAAGTAGCCAAGGTCCACTCGGCGGCTAATTTTATATTTAATAGTACTTTTTACGTAGTTCGAGAATGAAATTATTCCTCTACTAATGTTCATAACAGGATGGTTAAACTTCTAACCCCAAAAATCAAGCCAAGTAGAGAGCTTTCCAAACGTATCAAATATATAATAAATTACTCTTCAAACAGCTGTGTACCACAGAGATGTGACAGAATCTTTGTCAATATACTACTGTCGCAGAGAAGATTTGTCCCAGCAAAAAGACAACGCAAGACAGGAAACTTCCATGTTTTAAACGGGGTTAGAACTTAGGTTCCTTTGATCCGTAGCCAAGTACGCTAACCATACGGCCAACAGGAAGGAACTGAACGGAAATTTCCGTGCATCAACCATTATTAGTTGACCAAGCATGGAGCTCGTTCTTTTACCCTGCGGCTGGAGACTTAAAAACTTCCTGGCCTTCTTCCTTTAATACTGTGGAAGATTGAGGTCTGATTCAATATCTTATAGCCCTTGTGCTTCCTAGCTCGTTACTTCTTCGAACATTTGACACTCTGAGTTCGTTTGATCACACAGGACTGGAATTGTTGCTAATGGTGACTGCACCAGGCAATAAATTTCGTTTCCTGTGTTCTCTTAGAAAGGCGAGCATTGTTCTCAAATCGCACAGGATCGTAAACAACGCATTTGGGAGTAGTAAATGGACGTTTAAATGCTCGGCAAGACATCTTTGCTGAGTTATGATAATGTAGTTGTTTACTGCGGCTAGTCTCAAGGTCTAGCTTCAGTTAATGTTTCTCGTGGACTCTCTGATGATCGAACCAGGTACGAAATTTGGGGCGAACCTGGCTGTTGTTATAAATAAATCTAACTCAAAATCAGATGGGCAACTAGAAATCTCATATCTCTAGAGGACAGGACAATAGGAAAATAATTTTTTTACTTCCTTGAGAAATGACTGTTATCCGAAGATGCAACATTAAAGGTTCTGTTGTTTTATCTCTGAGCGGCACTTTTGGGTACACAATGGGCTAAATGACTTATGACTTTGGGTCACAAAGACTCCAAAGCTTCATAGTTGGGTAGGCGACGTAATGGACAGCTGTTAGGAGATAAACGGAAACCTTCCGCCAGGTTCATCCAGCTTGTTTCTGCACAGGGTATGGCTCTCTCTCCTATACATGGGGCATTGCTTAACGTCCAATCCGATGGACGGTGACCTTTCCAAGGACACTGGTGTCCCCTTTCTCAGTGGGGGCAGAGGGAGCGTTAGCAGAGATAAATCTCAATTCAGACACAGTTGGGACTAGAACCTGTGACTGAGCTTCGTCGACATTAAGGAGTAAGAGGACTTATCTCTTGGGGAGCTGGTTCAGTCTACAGCTTGCCCCTCTCATAATTAAACATTCCCAGGTTCGAATTCTAACTGTGACTACGTGGAAATTTTCTCCGCTAATTCTCCCGGTGTGAAAAGGGACACCAATGATCTTGTAAAGGATGGGCCGTTAAGTTGTAGCCCTGTGTATATTAAAGACCACTCTAGACTTAAAGGAAGGGCTTTCGTCTCTCTCCTAAAAAAGCTATCAAGTGAATCCCTTCCCTGCGATCTTCGAGCCCATAGAGTTCTTGTTACCTTTTAGTCTTGGAGTTCCAATTAGATCATGATGAACAAAGAAGTAGTGCTCAGAGGTAAAACAATCCAACTGAAAAGTCGTTTTACGTTCAAAACTATTTGAATCTGTTTTCTAGCTTCATTCAGTCACATAGAAAATCTGTTGGATTAAAGTTGAAGGCTATATGCCCATTACCCACTCCTATCTCTATTCATAGATTTTGTAGTCTAAAAGGGCAAGAATTCATCGTTGACACCATATAATACATTATATGAGATTTTTTCACAAATTACGGCACACTACCCAGCTTACTAGGTTAACGTTCCCATTATTTTGGGAACTCTTTGTTTGCAACAAGCATTTTTAACCATAGAACCAGGCGGTGAAAAGTTTGGATATAAACCACTTCTTGGAGTCATATGTGGCCCCTTAAGAGTTATGCATGCCATGGTTAATATTAAAGTCATAACGAATTTTGACCCTTTGTGTTGTAATGTTTAAAAACTGCAAGAATAATGAGAGTCGATATGGCACCGTCATGACTTATAAAGCACTGAAAGCCCCGAAGAGATCCAGTCTGTAAGCAAAATATGGGAATTTGTATTCATGATTTTACCTGACTAGAGTCATGGGCGACCCTACAGAATGGTTGTAGGGTTAACGCTCTTTAGAAAACGTAATTCAGATGGTTATAAACTCAAAGGCTTATATTTATTTTCCTTTTAAATGCAGTTGTGCCAAAAAAAGATAAATGATAAGTGTCATTTTAATGGTGAGCTATCATACATCAGTTAAAAAATAACCGGAGTCATTGGCTTCTGTGCTAAAATGTCATGAATACAAATCTATCCCGATTTATTAACTTCATCCGTAACCAATAATGGATTTTTTTCTTTTCGTATTTGTTTTCTTGCGTGCATTCTTCAATAAGAACCAGACGTTGTTGCAATTATTTTTTTTCGTTTCCTAAGACAGACGCAATAAATCGTATTAGATGAAGTTGCATTGAAGCAACCGTGAAATGAGACTTAAAAGTCCGGAGTCGTGATCATCATCTTTCTAAGTGTGATGCCTTAATTATCTAGCTACTTGCATTTTAAAATCCATGGAACAAATTTCATGCTCCACCCTTAGTATCGTTCAGAGTGATGCAAATAGACAAAAAAACAAGAAATATTGCATCTAGCCGCAGTCCTGTCGGGCATTGTTTCGAATAATTGCACAAATCGTTTATGAGAAGTGACAGCAGCAGTAGAAAAGTCACGGCTCATCAGCAACATCCTCTCCAGAAAAGGAAAAAAAAAAATAACGAAGAGCATCTGCTTTGTTTCAAGTTGGATGCCACTTTTTGGAAGAGAAGAGCCTAAGGACTCGAATCATTCTTTGTAACGAACAGTAGCGAGGGGAAACCTGACAAGTGACGGAGACGAAGACATCGGTGGATGGGAGGTGAAAATTAGCAGAAGCTCTCTGCTGGGGCTAATTTTACAACAAGGAGAGAAACCACTAAGAAGTTCTTGCCATAACTTAGTCTGTACACTGAAGTGTATTCAGTACGACTGAGATGAGAAAGGGACTCACTCGTTAGTTCTGCCAGGTTCCTCACTTCCGGCTCCTGGGTTCGACTATGCGAGCGTTTGAATTCCTCTCTCCAATGGAGTGAGTGAGAAAATAGACACCAACGAGCCAAGAAAACACAAGAGATACCAGTGAGATTTGTTTGACAAGAAAGTACAGGCGAGGTTAGAAAGACAAAGAAGACCAATTAGTTAGGAGAATGGGGAGATATCAGTAAACATAGTAAGGACGGAGATACCAGTGAGCTTGAGGAAAAAAGACTGCGAACTTAGAAAGGAAAGGAGCTGACACCAGTGAGCTTGGAAAGATCAGGAGATACTACTGAGCTTGGAAAGGCCAAGAGGTACTACTGAACTTCGAAACACACAAGAAAAACAAATGGAAAACTAAAGGTCGACTTCGTGTACAAGATTTGGTTTGTTTTATCTCATTGGCACTTATTTCGCACACAAAAGGTCACAAGGATCCCAAGGGCTCAGAGAAAGTTGAGGAAAGGGACTCACTGGATCAGCTGTTAGGAGACAGATGGTAGCCTCCCATCAAGGCCATCCAGCGTTGTTCTTTAACTTGCATAGGGTATGGCACTCTTGCACAGGGGGCTACGGCTTAACTTCCCATCCGACGGATGTCAGCCTTTCCGAGCCCAACAGATCGGGCGACGTCAGCAGATTTACACGTTGTTATGACTTACGTTCACAGTTAGGGAGCAGTAAATGGCAACAGCGGATTTGACAGCGACTTCGGTTTCCGGTAGGAATAGCACGGTAAATAATTTTGCTTTTAGCAATCCCTCCTCCCTTGTGAATTTTGACTTGAAATTTTGTACTGCAACTCGGACGAAAACCAGAAACACTCTGAAATTTTGAAGCGTCTACCACGATTTTCCTATGAGTTATGGCTGCCACAGAAACATTCTTTTATTAGAATTTATTATTTTATGAAGAATATTATTATTTTTGAGAAGATTATATAGATATATACATCTTCTCAAAATTGTAAAGCTACTTTTGAAACACTGTATAGTTTTACAGCCCCATTTGGTGTTTCTTTAAGTGTTGAAAATAAATTTTCCAAAGAAAAAAAATCCTAATCACGAAGATAAAACCACTTTTGCCATTAAATTTCTGCAAACAAAATATTATTAGAATGTGAAATGAACTCTCAATGTGAGTAATATAAATCTGTGAGACTTTGCAATATAAATAAATACCCCCTCAAGCAGCTGCTTGCCACAGAGGTCTGACAGGAGCCTGTCAGTTTATATGCCATAGTAGAAGGTCTGAGAGGATGGCAGGACCTCAGCAGAAAAACAACACGAACATCCATGCCTTATCCGGGGCTCGAACCCAGGTCCCTTAGATCAGTAGCCAAGCGCGCTAACCACTCGGCCATGGGAAGGCTTTGCAATATATATCTTCATATATAGAAAACAGAATAATAACTTGTAGGGAAACTCCAAAGCAGTTGTTTTACTTCATGCTTACTTAAACTTCCGAAAGATTGATTAACGCTGGAGATTAACATTCTGCAGAGTGCCCCCACTGTAAAAACTGATGGTAAAGCTAGCCTAAGAAGATTACAAGATTACATATCCTATTACGTGAGCTTATAGGCATTAGGTACACGACGCACACATGATTTAGTTAGTGATTAGTTGACAGCTACTGCAGCAAAAGATAGTTATCTGGTCAGATATGTAGGCAATCCTGACAGGCTCTAATCGGCAAATAGTTATATAGTTGCTGTACTTTTGTATGCACATCAAATGAATCAGTTGTGATATTATATTTGTTTTTTCGCTAATGTTGCGGAAAAAATAAACTCGAAAGTCACATGCAGCTTAAAATTTAACTTTTAACGAGAAGAACGCATATTGCCTCTGGCGGATGCGGAAATCTCTTTTTTCAAAGAGAATAAAGTTTTTCGATTACTGCGTTTTCATTCCTTAAAAGATTTAATTCGAGCTAATGGATTGGGGGGGGGGGGGGCAAATAGTAGAATTTTATTCGTATTATACAACATCAAAAGTATTTGTCTTTAATTCCTTGAAATTAAAAAGTTGCTTTTCTCACACCCTTCTGAGAAAAGGGGAAAGATTGTTGCTGTCAGTTGACAATACCTCTTGACATCCTACCACCGAAAATTCTAATTTCTACCATAAACGGATCACTTACAAGATTCATTAAGTTTTGCCGTTTCCATATTTAGTGATCTCTAAGATGTAGATTAAAAAAAATTAAGATTACCTAAAGGTTTGAAAAGTGCTAATTATAATATTTCATTACCAAATTCATTTCATTCAAATTCATTCATTTAGTTGAACCATTCCAACTAAAAGTTTTCCTATTATCTCTTAAAGCAAAAACTTTGCGTTTTCCCACCTCCCCCTGGAGTAACTCATTGTTGCCAATGAAAACTTCAAAAACCTTCTCATTCCACCGCCAATATTTAAAATTTCTAGCATAAATACATCGTTTGCAATATTCGCTTAAAATTTTCAAATTTTCCTCCGTTAGAGGGCGCAATTATTAATCATAATATTTCATCAATACCAACCCAACGCAAAAAGAATTTTTACTTTTCTCTATAAAGAAAAAGTCCGATGTCTACAGACGGATAGACAGAAGACAAAGTGAACGCATTATCTCGTTATTTTTTGAAAACGAGATAAAAAAAATAACCGAAAAGTGTCTACAAAATAGTTATTTGATTGAGCATTTCATCATTAGTTTTATTTTGCAATATTCTATTTTAGTTGTGTGATAAGAATTTAAATGTAAACAATAAAAGCACATAAAATTAGAAGATTAAAAGTTTTCATCGATGAGCTTCTTCCGATTAATCAGTTAATTAGTAGTTAATCGTCTCCAAAACGTGCATTTTTGTTAACTGCAGCAAATATATTAATTAGTTGTCATCGCAGTTGCCCATCTTTGGTTTAACTTGGTGATTTTAATCGTTAGAATTTGTTCAAATGTGTAATCATTAGAACTCCATTTTGTTGACTAATGAACAAGATCTCGCATTTTTTACCAGGACAATTTTGTTTATTTTAATTAGCATTTGTTGGTTTCAGAGTGAAGAGTTTGTATAAATATTCTAGCACTTCTGCAAACTCTCCCAAGCAGTGAAGTTACTGACTGCACGGATTCCTTCATAAAAGTGGAGGCATTTAAAATGAATTGTTTTCCCATCACTGTGTTGTTCTTCCGTTTCAGTTAGATTGTGATAAACTCTAGATCTGATGCTTATTGATCCAGTTCTATACTATTTGCTCAGATGACATGTACTCCACAGCGTAACATAATAGTATACTGTTTTTATTTTCTACATATTTGACTCTGCCATTTCACTGTCGAATGCTTCTTTTCATTCAGTCATAATTTTTCATACAAGTTCCCTTTCATTTTCACTAAAGCTCTGAAAGGTCTTGAATCAAGATAAAACGGTACTAAAGTATTAAAAACCAATAAAATTTTTTAAAAAATCCCTGAAAAATTGATACGCTTTGTTTGAAAAAAGCTAGCTAAATCATTAGGACCTGACTTTTACTTCTGTCTCTACATAAATTATTAAGCTACGATTAACTGATGAGTGTTTCAAGAAATTAATTAGTTATTCATTCCCTAATCTATTCATATCATGGTAATTGTTTATAATACATTTCAAAACGCCCATAAAAATAGCAACATTCTACCCATAAGTTTTTTGACAACCTGAAATATTTCTTCATGTTTAATTGAGAAGTGCTGGAAATGATATACATTGGGTGGAGAAAATGATCCCTTCAATGTTTTCCCCTCCAGATAAAAAGATGACACACCTCAAAGTTAATCAGTTATGCTGTGCGATCAGAGCAAGCTTCGTGATTCTCACGTTTCTATTACGACCTTTGTGTCACATGGAATTATAGTTTCGGCCTTTCTGTCTCTGACAGAGCCTTATACATATTACATATGAGTGCAGAAGAACCGACAATTTACTACATTAACACTCCCCGACGCCATTTAGTTACTTAGTTCCGCCTGGTTTCCAAACCGGTTCGTTGCTTCAATGCCTACTGAGAAGATTATTTCTAAGAAAGCTAACGCTTACAAGTATTCCAATTTATACTCTATCAAAATACTGAGGTTGACACCCTTAGCTGATAAGGACCTTATTTTTTTCCACACCTTCCATTTTCTCCTCACTGAGGGGATAGGGTAGAAAATGGGATTCGAATGGTTTTGTTCTTTTTCTTTGTTCTTGTGGCATGGAGGACTATTCGTAGAAATTCGAACTGGATTTTTTGCATCATTAATTTATTCGAAGTAATGAAAGTTACTAATATTTTCTTTGGAAGGAAAGAAGGACATGATAGATGAAACTGTGGGCAGACGAGATCAATCGATAACAAGTTTTTCTCTTTGATGCATTAGGGGTGATTTAAAGGTTATTGAGTTCGGGCATCAAGAGAAAGAATAGAGTTTCGAACAGAATTCTTCTCTCAGTACCGAGCCGCAAAACAATGTACACTGCATGACCAAATTCAGTCGACATCATTAATAATGACTCCAACAGTTCTTCGGTTATTGTGGAATGCAATCATATTCATGATTTTAAGTTTTGAAACTTTTAAGTTTTTCAGTAGTTGAAACTGTTTGCTCCGTCACATATTTTTCTGTTTCCTGCACGTGATAAGATTTCGTTTAGCCATTAAATCGATTGTTTGATTTCTGTTTGCAGAGTGTTAATGTTTCTGCATGGTTTTGCTAAAATTTCTTTGGTTTTTCAGTGAATTGGATAATCAAAATTCTTCACTACATTGTGAGTATCATGTCATATCTTTTCTTTTTTGGGAATTTTTGTAAAGTCCAGTGTCACCCAGAAGCGCAAAACTGCCGAAAAATTAAAAATATCCAAAATTGGAATCTTAGTTTTTGCTTTGTCAATTAAAGCTTAACATTGATTATTTCTGTGAAATAAAATTCATTCCCTTTCACTTCTTCCTTGTCATTAAAAGAACAAAAAAACTTTTTTTTACCATATTCTAATTTTAATAAAGTTAGCATTGAAATTCCACAAAAGTTTTTTAACAGCAATTGCCTCATTTCCCAGAAACTTTCAACTCCCATGCCGATCATAAAGGGCGAAATCTCTTACAATAAACTCATTAGATAGCAAAAAAACATGGTTAGAAGAGGGTGTAGTTTCAATTTTTCTGCAGGTGTGGCAGCCAACGGACTGTGTCTCCACCTCTTCTAGTGGCGTGCATGCTGAGTGTACACGTAGATGCACGTCAAACCCATGTCCGTCCATCTTGCTGCTAATGAGCTTGGCTTTCTTTCTCCACCATCCGCCCATTAGCCAGCTAAGAAAAGGATCACCAACCGTGGTAAACAAAATCTCACGCTATCAACGCTTTTGTAAAATGAACAGGATATCCTTTGGTTAAGTAATTTGATCCGACAGGAATTGTTACCTGACGTAAAGATCTATTTCCCCCCCCCCCCCAACGCAAGGAAGTTTCAGCTCTCTGATGTTAATAAAGAATATTGTTAAAGTTATTAAAGCGAAGGAACCTTTGTAAATTCTAGAGTGAATGCATTTTTATCTTTTTAAGTTTTGTGCCGATAATCAGTACGTTGTTTTCTGATTTTATAAACAAAGGTACGTTTTGAGGACTGAAGAGCATAGGGGGGTTAATGTGTGTGGGCGAGGTGATCCAGATGTATTGGTCATTGGTTTTATTAAGAGCATTATGCTATCTTCAAACAAACAAATAATAACTTCTGAATAAGTACAGTACTGTGCAAATTAGTTGGGACAACAGGAAAATGCAGTAACAAAGACACAACTAAAATATTTATTTGTTTAATAGTGTAGTTAATAGTGAATGTGACCCCCCTTAGCTTTAATTACATCTTTCACTCTCTCAACCATTGATGCCACTGCTTTCCACAATCTCCTTCACTTCAGAGTCGTGGTACCACACTTTCATGACACTTTCTATCATTTTGGTTTTCGTCGTGCAATCCATCTTAGATATGCGCGCTTTAATAATGGCCCACAGATTTTCAATGGGGTTTAGATCGGTTGAATTTCCTGGCCACTCCAATACCTTCATATGTTGCTTGGTAAGAAGCTCTTAGCAAGCTTAGAATTGTGGCATGGAGCCAGATCCTGTTGAAATACCCCATCGCCGTTAGGAAACAGCTTCTGCAGTGTTGGGACCATTTTCGCCTCCAGAACGGCTATGTACTTTTTGCTGTCCATCATTCCTTCAATGGGGTGAAGCGTCTGTGGCCCGGAAGCTGTGAAACAGCCCCAAAACATGACCTTGGGTGGGTGTTTGGGGGATTGCTGGATGTGGCCAGATCGAAGAGGCTCTCCAGGCTTCGCTTGTCCCAACTAATTCGCACAGTACTGTAATATTATTCTTTTCACCAATAAATATCACAGGAAATGTCCTGTTGACAAGAAACACCTGAAATTAGGACTAATATAGGATAATTTTTGAGTTATTTTATTTATAACAAAGAGGACAGAGATAACCTATACAGAAGCTCTGTTAGGTTTGTCTTGGTTTCTCATGTATCATACAAACATTTAGTAGTCAGGTACACTGGCCACTATACCAAGTAGGGCCTAGTTCATTTCATGCTGATTCAGATGTAAATAAAAAAATGGTTGACACGGAAACGTAGATAAGATTATTATTTACCGTTTTAAAGGACAATGGTGAAATTTTCTTCTAATACAGATTTGTGGAATACTAGGTTTGTAACTACCGAAAAATTCCCAAAAACCTATAAAGTCAGGTCCTTATTGTTCAAGATTCTTGAAGTGCATATCTTACTGCATAAGGTGGCATGAATACGCGTAGACATTTCTGTATTAGGAGTATTGATGCCAAAGAGAGTTAAAATAGTTTAGACTTAGCTCAATCTAAATTCTCGATGCAGTAACTCGATGCATCGAGTAATTTCTATCCGTTGCGACATTTGTGAAGCAAAAATCATCATATGACTAAATTTGTCAGAGTTTTTCTATTTGTTTGTTCAGTCTAAGGATATCAAAAAGTGAGAATTATGAAATATCAGGATTTTGCAGAGAAGAACTGAACACCTGAAAGAAAATGTCACTTGAAATATAAACCTAATGCTTATACGCGGTTATCGTATTATAGTCAATGTTAGGAAAAACCTAAAAAAAGCCCCAAAATCATCTCATATTAAAATTAATGATATTTGAAACCACCGTAGCCAAAATGCTGTTTTATGTGAGCATCTCTCATCATTGCTTATCTGTTCTAATTCCGAGGAAGCAAGAAAGTGATCACCTCATTAGACGTGGCGGCGACGTGTCACCTTGCGGAGAGTTTTAATTTACGAGGCAAGTCATCTACGCACCGTGATGTTTTGAGGGCCCTTCTTAATGAAGGTGAACACAGAAATCCACTTTGTATAATTAATCCGCGCATGCGGCCTGACAGCTTCCTAATTACTTGACATTAAGACTCATCAACGTTCTATTACTTCGTGGAAAACAAAACTGAAGATTTTAACACTGTCGAAAACAAAGAAGGGAACGTTGTTTCTGCAGTGCCATAAATTCGTAATGAAAAGATCCCATCATTTAGATTTTAACAACTGCGTAAAAGAAGTTTAAGAGAGGCGCCTGAGGAAATATTGCGGTGGATGAGCTCGAATCACAAACGGATGTGCGGTTCGACGCCATCTCATTGTCGAAACGCTTTTTAAATTAAAAAAGATTAAGAAAACTTGAAGATCCAATGCCGTAGCCATGTCCACTTTTATAACTTGAAGTGATCCCATACAGATCAGAAAAGACATACTGATCCAAACGGGTTCAGGATCATAATTAGAACCTTGCGCGGATGACAAAGTTCTATCCGCAAGGTCTTGTCCGCATTCGCAAAAATTTATCATCCTTCGCCTACATCAGCTATTTAATAACCGTCGGGGTTTGGCTAATGCTTGAGTCAGATGTATGTTTTTCTAGTGGTTTCTTAATGACTAATGAAAAACTGAAAAAAATATGTTGTGATAAAAAAAATTGTATTTCAGAAAAATAGCTTTTCACGTTTAGAAAAAAAATTACATGTAACTTTGCAAATTCTTCTGAATTAATTTTTTTAATGCAGTTATCCACGATTATGGAAAGACACTCTTTTTAATTATCCAGTAACTTCCCTTTACATTTCACTGTACAAACTTCATGATCTTCACTAGTGAAATTTTCCCAGATTTAATTCCAGTTTTCTACATAACATTACAGTACATTTTTTGAACTTATATTCTTCTTTGTCAGCCAAAAGATTGCTTCATTCACCAGGAATAAAATAATAAAATAAAAATAAATTACCCCTCAAGCAGCTGCTTTCAAATTCAAATTTATTTTCAAAAAGCATTATCTATAATTATTTTACATAAAAAATTCCACTAATCCGTAGCTTATCAGCGGGAATGTATATGGTTTTGATAGATATGATCTCGAATACAGAACTTTTACCGGAGCTTATCAGTTTAACACAGTAGTAGTATAGTCACAACCTACGGATCCCCCACTAGTGCTTCCCCCCCTATGACGTCACCGACCACGCCCCCTATGACGTCACAGACCACGCCCCCCCCCATGACGTCACCGACCACGCCCCCTATGACGCAACATGACGTAATCATTACATAATCATTACGTAACCGACCTTTATTAATAATTCCTCCCCTTTATTAAACCCCCTTTCACCCCCTTCCCCCTCAGTGGCGCCATCTGTTGACAGTGAGAAGTACTATTTTCCCAAAAAAACCCTATTTTTATTCCAATTCTTCGATATTTGATTTCCCCCTTTATAAAAAAATTCCTCCCCCTTATGAAAAAACCCCTGGCGCCATCTGGTGCCTGTGAGGAACACTAATTCCCAAAAACCCCCTATTTTTATTCTAATTCTTCGATTTCCCCCTCCTATTAAAAATTACTCCCCCCTTTTAAAAATTTCTTCCCCCTTATGAAAAAACCCTGATGCCTTCTGTTGACAATGAAGAGTACTATTTTCGGAAAAACCTCCTTATTTTAACTCTAATTCCCGATTTTTCTTTATTTTGTCCCAATGGTTGACCTATATTTTAAAACCTCCTGCAGACCCCCCCGGTTGACCTTTTAAGCCCTTCCTATATTTTAAGACCACCTCCCTCACTCGGCTGATGCAAGTCTCAGAATAATTGCATGGAACGATTGACTGGTCTCAGAATAATTGTACAGAAAGGAATGATACAAAATTCCCTAGTAATTAAACACTCATCAAATTCCCTTACCTCTATTAAAAATCATCCTACAGTTGAAACTCATTTTACTCTTACTGTTTCCATAGAAAATACCATAGGGTGAAATTAATAATGGTTTAAATTATTCGTAGGGATGACATGTTAAATCTGCTTTTAGAACACACGTCTGCAGTGGAAAAATTTTCAAACTCCGTTAATCAACTCCCTAGTAATTAAACACTCGTCATAATATTCCTCACCTTTATTAAAATCACTCCACGGTCGAAATAAATATTAATTTTCTGTAGATGTGTTTCACCGGAAAAAAAAAAAAAAATCGTCCCTCGCTGTGTGGATTCCGTCCGACTGTCTTGGGTTCCCGGACTATATCGTGTAGTTGCTGTGGCTTAGATGCGGGTCAGACATTTGAGATATTAACCTAACTTTTTCTATGTATTTCTTACATCAAAGCCAACACTAGCACTGAACTCTTTTGAATGCAGATCTCAAATTGTAAATCAACTCGCAGAGTTGTATTTATTCCTTAGTAATTAAAACTCTTTGCTATTCATTTAGCCAGGACGACTAAACGATTCCTTTATAATTAAAATTCCCTGCTATTAAACTCCCTAGTAATTAAACACTCATCAAAATTCCCTTACCTTTATTAAAAAAAAAACAGTTTTCTGCAGAGGCGTTTTATCGAAAAAAAAAAAACTTCTCCTCGGCAACGAGAGTCGAACGCGCTACCCAAGCTTCACTCTGTGAACTCCTAACAAGAACCAACCTGCAATGGAAAAGGCATTCCTGAAGTCGTACGTGGAGTCATGCCCACACGTGTCCGTTTACCGGTCAGGTAGCAACGAAACATCTCCTGACACAATCGCCCTGGGAGGTTGAGTGTCCAGCGCTCAGCAGTGTGATGACTCATACGATGTTGTTCTCTGAGGGTAGGTGACGTCACAACAAGGGGAAAGTAACGTGGAGTGACCAGCGAGTGACACGTATCAGAAGACTGAGCACTGGGGATGTTTAACCTTCAGTATAATTTTACACAGTGTGTTAGGATTAACAACTCTTATAGCATAGTTATTGCGGGTAGGCTCCCTCTCCCACTTTTAAAATTTAGATCTTACACCGACAGTCTTTTCATATACGTATTTTTATAACCATTTTAAAACCAACACTTATTTCTTTTATCCCTAGCGATTACTGGTTGTTGCATTTTTTATTAGAAGAAACCCTACCCCTGCAGTAACAGCCCCCGCAGAAAATAAAAAAATGCTATCGGGCGAAAAATTAATAAAATCTGATTTTATTCGTCGTGATGAAAAATATTGATGGGGTAATAGGTTCGACTTAAAAGACTTCGTGTTCGGATCCTCACCACGGACAACCTCTCGCTGAAGGACGGTTAAACCCTACGAAATTATTCCAAACGGGGAATCACAAGGTTTTTATTGACGAATGAATCTTGGACCTGTACTGCTTCCGTACATCGTGAAAACCCACTCACAGCCTTGATCCGTGTTCCCAATTTCCTTTACTAAGTCACTTCAAAAAACATTGTGATTGCAAAAGTATGACTAACAGTTTTATTAGGCCACGTTTTAAAAATACTTATTACTGCTGTATCCGCGGTACGGGAGAGTAACACTGTTCGAAGAAAAATCAGGTAAAACAGTTTTAAAAAAAAAAATCGTTTTCTCCGTCGTTTGCGTATGTCTCATCAAGCTGGTGAAACCGGGTGAAAAAATATTTTTTTTTTTGTACGAGGTAGAATGTTAAAAGTACGTCGCGTGCAAAAACTTTAGTTCCATCACGAACGCACATTAATAAAGTAGGGAGGTCGTAGTTTAATACTTCAGCTATAAAAAAATAATACAATGTCTCACACACACCTCTCAACTTGTCTACACTAATCCGCTGAAATTTCATTTGCAACGGAGGCTGATACTTCGAATCCGCTATATGTTCCGGAGCTGCAGTGGAATGCAATGGCCCCCTGCTGAATGCTACGCTATCAGAAGTCCATGTGGCTGTCACGTTCTCCAAGCGCTCAGAATATTACTATACTTATAACTGATCTAAAGTCCGTTTTAATCAATACTTATTTCTTTCAACTCTGCGACTATTGGGCCGGCACATTTTCACTAGAAGGACCGCCTCACAGTGGCAATCCCGCAGAAAAAATTAATAAAAGGAAAAAATCTGATTTTATTCCTCCTGATGAAAAATATTGAAGGTAATAGGGTCGACCTAAAAGGCCCGTGTTCGGATCCTTGCCCCGAATGGTTTTTAACAAAAGTCCTACGAAATAAAAAAAACTATCCCGTTACACGACGGCGTTGTTTAAAAATACTTATTACGATTGTATCCTCAGCAAACTCTTTCCTAGGAAGTAACGCTACTCGATGCAGTCCCAGTTACATGCTTTTACCGAGTAAAGACTGTGCGCCAGAATGTTAAAAGTAGAATTCATACGTTTCCGTAAAAAAAAAAACAACTTTAGTTCCTGCTTAAAGGAGTATGGTTCGATTCAGGAAGAATAGGATTTGACCTCGTGCATTAGAAAAGGGAACAAATCCGTCCCCGGTGTCATTTGTTAGGTGGTAGTATTAGTATCCTTATACAAGCTCACTTCAAATTTTCATATGACATTTTGGGGTTGAGTTTCAACCTTTTTATTTTTTCCAACCGCGATAATGCGCAGTTTTCTGCGGAACGCGAGCGACTTCGACGCCAAGGACGACCCGCACTAAACGATACGACCGTGCACTAGAAAACCGTGAACGGACTTGTGTGAAACGTAATGTACAGAGCTTGACAACAGTAATATAGACTGGGATCCTCGCTCACTATACTATCATAACCCTCGAGAAATTATCAAATATGAATAGACCTCTGTAAAGTTCCGACTCCACAATCTTCTGAGTTCATTCCCCGGTCGATGCGATCAGGATCACAAGGGATGTTTTACACATTCAACGACTTTTTCTGACATTCGCTAATCAAAGTGTCTATCTACACATCAGACTTGTCATTACATCGACAAACTACCTGTCCATAGGCTGAGTAAGCATTTAGAATGAAAGATTGAGTCTGCTTCACGACACAGATTCGTAAAACGCTCATTAATTATTTTGTGAGAGAAAGCATGCATAAAGTTCAAACACTAATACATCTTCCCTTTCTAATAAACCATACGATCAAAGTAGATAAATTGCAAGCATCATCGGATCTGATTCCGTATATCTGCTTACGACGAAAATCTCACAATAGCCTATTCAGTACTTTAACCCCCCGATACAGTATGTGACTAGGTCGTTTAACTAAATTACGTGCATAAACGAAAATGTAAAGGGATATCTGTAAATTCGCACAACGGGATAGGTGAATATTTTCACAATTCTTTTGAAGGCAGAATAACTGTGACGAGAGAGAAAGTATAAAAATGCAGTGGGATGGCTGTAAAAACAACAGATTACAGCGCAAATACTGTAAGATAGAAAAAACGACTATTAACAAGTGTCATATAAGGAACGACCGATAAAAGTCACACCGTAGCGGAAGGAGTAATACAGGAAAAATCATAAAATATTAACCCCCCCCCTCCCCCACGCTGGTAAATCACGGTCCATTGCGTACACACGGATGAATATCACAAAAATACTTTGCATATAGTAAAGAACCACCGAAGTTTGGAAATTTAAAATCTGAAAACTCACTTTTTATAGTATTTCCGTGAAAAGTCACCCCCCAGAAACGAGATCTAGCTCTGTCGCCAGTTATTCCAGCGTACTATCTCTTTTCAGCACGTTTGAATAAGTGCATGTGAAGGTGGCTAGCTGCAGACACAAGCTTTTCGACAAAGATAGGATGTTTCACTACAATCTAACACGGAGATGTCTGTTAAGTTATTTTTTCCTCCTATTTCTACACTAGTGTCGAAGTCTTAGAACAAGTGGGTTAGCACACGGGTTTTAATATTATCTTGTTTGGCAATCTGAAAGAACACTGTCTGTGGAACATTACCCCCCTGCAAGCTAGTACTAATTACTTTACGATTCTGAGGGACGAAGGTTGAAATCGTTGGCAGATATTTTTCAGAAATATGTAATCAACCATAGTGTTCGGATATTTGATCCATAGTAAGACATGAACGATGTTTACCTGCCATCAGCGACCCCTTCTACGGATCGTATGAGAGGTAATTGTTACGACAATTAGCTACGTGAAGTCGTGTTTATTTTTAAAAGCAAAGACACACTAATTACCGACTAGCTAGAGAACGATATATTAACCTACTAAAGTTTGATTTTAACGATCAAATAGTGTATATATCATCACTTTTTTAGTTCATAATAATATTCCAACTTTTAAAGGAAATATTGTCTCGTTATAAGCGATTACATACAAAGAAATACACACTCTATACTTTAAATCTATAGAGACAACGATCACTATCCCAGGAACACATCTGTGAAATATCACCACATTTTTGTTTTTAACGTACGGTTGAATCGTTCTACGATGCTAGCTTTGGTTTCCCATCCCTTTCTTTTACACCCACCCGATATAAAACATTCGACCCAACATAGCTTGCTAGCTGTGCGAGGTCTTGATACAGAGAACAATATTAACACTTCTAAGGCTGACCTTAAAATCCCCGTTAACTATACAAAAGAAATCACATTGACAAAAATATCAGAGACATTCATATTTATTTACATTAAGGTCACATTAATATTTAGTTCGTACATACCAGTTCACCGTGCACCTCTTTTAGTACTGTTGCAAAGTTCAATTTAGACATAAACGCGACATTAGCAGGACGATTTAGTTCGATACATGATTCTTCCACAAAACTTACGGCAATATCAGTTAGATTAACGTTTCTTACCACTTCGGGGAAATAATCGTAAGCTGATTCAGCGTTTATGGTGAGGCACGAATGGCGAAGTTGACTCGGATGATCCACTTCACACCCGAAACAGTTCTTACGTAGCAGCGTAAACAGTTCTTTTCGGAGATCTGTTTTCAAAGTCCGCTTTAAACAGTCCATAAGCTTTACGAAATCACTGCTGTCTTGTTCAAGGGGTCGATCGTTAGATGGTGGGCTTCGAGGAAGATTTGCCGCTAATTCTACCTTCCGCACTGCATTCCAAAATTTACCGTTTTCAAACTTCAGAGCCATCAAACTGTAGGTGATTGGATCGCATAAATCTGTCAACCGATGCCACTGTTCGACGCTGAGCCGAACCGATGACGAAAATACAAGTCTTCCGTCACGGGGGATGCTTTTTTTAATGACCACGCCGTGTCCACCTTTGAGCACGACGAGGCAAACCATAGCGTCCAGTTCATACTCGCCGTATTCGACATCTTCGAACGCTTCGACGATTGTAGACGCATACGAAACCAGTCCATGCCACTGCTCTTCAGACAGCATCACACCGTCCTTTGTAGGATATAGTTTTAACGAGTCATCACTCTGGAACACACGTATGTGCACTTTAGGATATGACCGATATTCACAAACGCTCGCAAACAAATCCGATCCGAGTTGAAACATATGGCTATCATCATCTCTAACAGCAAGTCGCTTCGCAGGAAGATCACCATCGGTCAGGGAACGTTTAGCACAAGCCATAGCAAGTCGATACTGGAAAAAATAATGCCTTACAGCCCGTCGAAGGGTAATACTTATACCTTAAACCTGTGACGTGTCCCTGTAACTCCATCCCATTGGTCGAGATCTGGTAGATTTGCCATCTCTTAGTAAACATGATGACGTCTACAAATATTTACGAGCCTGTATAGACGTGCTTTCGAAATATGCATGTGGTGCTCCTTTAAAACAAAAATCGTGGGAGCTTTTGATCACAAAAACCTTTCAGAATATCTCTGAAATTACAAACAGATAAGGGGAGTTGAATTCATTAACAGAGTATTTCAAAAGTATCTTAAAAACACACTCATAATGAAACCAAAGCTAGCATCGTAGAACGATTCAACCGTACGTTAAAAACAAAAACGTGGTGATATTTCACAGGTGTGTTCCATGGAGGCGCCACTGAGGGGGAAAGGGGGGTGTTTTAATAAGGGGAGTGGCCTGTTACGTATTCATTACGTAATCATTACGTAACAGGCCACTCCCCTTATTAAAACACCCCCCTTTCCCCCTCAGTGGCGCCTCCATGGAACACACCTGTGAAATATCACCACGTTTTTGTTTTTAACGTACGGTTGAATCGTTCTACGATGCTAGCTTTGGTTTCATTATGAGTGTGTTTTTAAGATACTTTTGAAATACTCTGTTAATGAATTCAACTCCCCTTATCTGTTTGTAATTTCAGAGATATTCTGAAAGGTTTTTGTGATCAAAAGCTCCCACGATTTTTGTTTTAAAGGAGCACCACATGCATATTTCGAAAGCACGTCTATACAGGCTCGTAAATATTTGTAGACGTCATCATGTTTACTAAGAGATGGCAAATCTACCAGATCTCGACCAATGGGATGGAGTTACAGGGACACGTCACAGGTTTAAGGTATAAGTATTACCCTTCGACGGGCTGTAAGGCATTATTTTTTCCAGTATCGACTTGCTATGGCTTGTGCTAAACGTTCCCTGACCGATGGTGATCTTCCTGCGAAGCGACTTGCTGTTAGAGATGATGATAGCCATATGTTTCAACTCGGATCGGATTTGTTTGCGAGCGTTTGTGAATATCGGTCATATCCTAAAGTGCACATACGTGTGTTCCAGAGTGATGACTCGTTAAAACTATATCCTACAAAGGACGGTGTGATGCTGTCTGAAGAGCAGTGGCATGGACTGGTTTCGTATGCGTCTACAATCGTCGAAGCGTTCGAAGATGTCGAATACGGCGAGTATGAACTGGACGCTATGGTTTGCCTCGTCGTGCTCAAAGGTGGACACGGCGTGGTCATTAAAAAAAGCATCCCCCGTGACGGAAGACTTGTATTTTCGTCATCGGTTCGGCTCAGCGTCGAACAGTGGCATCGGTTGACAGATTTATGCGATCCAATCACCTACAGTTTGATGGCTCTGAAGTTTGAAAACGGTAAATTTTGGAATGCAGTGCGGAAGGTAGAATTAGCGGCAAATCTTCCTCGAAGCCCACCATCTAACGATCGACCCCTTGAACAAGACAGCAGTGATTTCGTAAAGCTTATGGACTGTTTAAAGCGGACTTTGAAAACAGATCTCCGAAAAGAACTGTTTACGCTGCTACGTAAGAACTGTTTCGGGTGTGAAGTGGATCATCCGAGTCAACTTCGCCATTCGTGCCTCACCATAAACGCTGAATCAGCTTACGATTATTTCCCCGAAGTGGTAAGAAACGTTAATCTAACTGATATTGCCGTAAGTTTTGTGGAAGAATCATGTATCGAACTAAATCGTCCTGCTAATGTCGCGTTTATGTCTAAATTGAACTTTGCAACAGTACTAAAAGAGGTGCACGGTGAACTGGTATGTACGAACTAAATATTAATGTGACCTTAATGTAAATAAATATGAATGTCTCTGATATTTTTGTCAATGTGATTTCTTTTGTATAGTTAACGGGGATTTTAAGGTCAGCCTTAGAAGTGTTAATATTGTTCTCTGTATCAAGACCTCGCACAGCTAGCAAGCTATGTTGGGTCGAATGTTTTATATCGGGTGGGTGTAAAAGAAAGGGATGGGAAACCAAAGCTAGCATCGTAGAACGATTCAACCGTACGTTAAAAACAAAAATGTGGTGATATTTCACAGATGTGTTCCTGGGATAGTGATCGTTGTCTCTATAGATTTAAAGTATAGAGTGTGTATTTCTTTGTATGTAATCGCTTATAACGAGACAATATTTCCTTTAAAAGTTGGAATATTATTATGAACTAAAAAAGTGATGATATATACGCTATTTGATCGTTAAAATCAAACTTTAGTAGGTTAATATATCGTTCTCTAGCTAGTCGGTAATTAGTGTGTCTTTGCTTTTAAAAATAAACACGACTTCACGTAGCTAATTGTCGTAACAATTACCTCTCATACGATCCGTAGAAGGGGTCGCTGATGGCAGGTAAACATCGTTCATGTCTTACTATGGATCAAATATCCGAACACTATGGTTGATTACATATTTCTGAAAAATATCTGCCAACGATTTCAACCTTCGTCCCTCAGAATCGTAAAGTAATTAGTACTAGCTTGCAGGGGGGTAATGTTCCACAGACAGTGTTCTTTCAGATTGCCAAACAAGATAATATTAAAACCCGTGTGCTAACCCACTTGTTCTAAGACTTCGACACTAGTGTAGAAATAGGAGGAAAAAATAACTTAACAGACATCTCCGTGTTAGATTGTAGTGAAACATCCTATCTTTGTCGAAAAGCTTGTGTCTGCAGCTAGCCACCTTCACATGCACTTATTCAAACGTGCTGAAAAGTGATAGTACGCTGGAATAACTGGCGACAGAGCTAGATCTCGTTTCTGGGGGGTGACTTTTCACGGAAATACTATAAAAAGTGAGTTTTCAGATTTTAAATTTCCAAACTTCGGTGGTTCTTTACTATATGCAAAGTATTTTTGTGATATTCATCCGTGTGTACGCAATGGACCGTGATTTACCAGCGTGGGGGAGGGGGGGGTTAATATTTTATGATTTTTCCTGTATTACTCCTTCCGCTACGGTGTGACTTTTATCGGTCGTTCCTTATATGACACTTGTTAATAGTCGTTTTTTCTATCTTACAGTATTTGCGCTGTAATCTGTTGTTTTTACAGCCATCCCACTGCATTTTTATACTTTCTCTCTCGTCACAGTTATTCTGCCTTCAAAAGAATTGTGAAAATATTCACCTATCCCGTTGTGCGAATTTACAGATATCCCTTTACATTTTCGTTTATGCACGTAATTTAGTTAAACGACCTAGTCACATACTGTATCGGGGGGTTAAAGTACTGAATAGGCTATTGTGAGATTTTCGTCGTAAGCAGATATACGGAATCAGATCCGATGATGCTTGCAATTTATCTACTTTGATCGTATGGTTTATTAGAAAGGGAAGATGTATTAGTGTTTGAACTTTATGCATGCTTTCTCTCACAAAATAATTAATGAGCGTTTTACGAATCTGTGTCGTGAAGCAGACTCAATCTTTCATTCTAAATGCTTACTCAGCCTATGGACAGGTAGTTTGTCGATGTAATGACAAGTCTGATGTGTAGATAGACACTTTGATTAGCGAATGTCAGAAAAAGTCGTTGAATGTGTAAAACATCCCTTGTGATCCTGATCGCATCGACCGGGGAATGAACTCAGAAGATTGTGGAGTCGGAACTTTACAGAGGTCTATTCATATTTGATAATTTCTCGAGGGTTCAACAATGCAGGGCATTAACAACTTTCCCTGCCTCTCAATGTCAAAGCTCCATGTTGGCATATTTCTTCTGTGTTCAAACAACTAGTGAAAATTTGCTGTTACTATTCAGTTAAGCCGTCCCGTGGCCGAGTGGTTAGCGCGCTTGGCTACTGTCTAAGGGACCTGGGTTGGAGCCCAGGATACGGCATGGTGTTTGTGTTGTTTTTCTGCTGAGGTCCTGCCATCCTCTCAGATCTTCTACTATGGCATATAAACTGGCAGGCTCCTGTTAGAACTCTGTGGCAAGCAGCTGCTTGAGGGGGTGTTTATTTTTTTCATTCATTTAAGAAGTTTCTTAGAAAATAGAATTTGTAGCTTGACACAAGAAGTCTGACAGGAGCATGTCAATTTAATACGCCATAGAAAAGTTGTGGGAGGAAGGCGAGACCTCAGTCAGCAAAAAGACAACACAAACATCCATGCCTTATACCGGAGCTCGAACCTAGGTCCTTTTGATCAGTAGCCAAGCGTGATAACATCTCGGCCACATGTTAGAATTGCGGTGGTAGCAATGGTGGTGGGGTTTGTCACGGTGCCAAGACCCCCACCCCTCCCCCATCAGCTACCTGCCTGACGGCAACTGCGTCTAATTTGTGGGACATTATTTATCATTTTTATTTGAATGATTTACTGCTTATCTGATGAACAAAGGAACAGAGTAAAGACGTAAATCAGAGATGAACCGCTAATTGAAGCCAGCCATTTCTTCTTGATTACTCTCCTAATAAATATATTATGTTAGGCAGTTCCCGCCTCTGTACTGAACCGCCAAAAGCTATCTCTACCGAATCTGTGATCACAACAGAGATGATGCTGCTGACGCTGCCAAAGGAAGGCAGAATGTGCTACTGGGATATCTACCGCATCAGCGCGTGCAGATACGGAGTCTGATTGTGACTAAAAGGGCCGCCAGCTTAGAGTGTTCGGTCAACAAAGCCTCCCTGTCGCACACAAAGACAACTGTGTCTTCGCCGAAGGCGGGGGCCCTCTCCAAGGCTCTCTGCCATCTATGCTTGCTAGAAATCATCCCCGTCGTGGGCCCCCGTCGGTTCAGGGGTGGTCCTCTTACACTTCATCGCTTTTCACGGCTTTTCAACGCTTCTTTCATCGGCTTTATTCGAGGTATTCCTAGACGTACAAATCCTTCGGGTGTTTTCCTGAGGATCGGCTTAGGGACATTTTTCGCTGCGAAGTCTTCATTCCATTGCGAGCCGTTACGCAAACAGTTTCGGGCTACCGAGGAGGGTGGCCGGGAATTAATTACGTTCTCCGAATTTGGTTCCTTCGTTCTTTTGCTGCGAGAAGGCAGAGTAGTTCAACTAAGTTGCAGAACGTATCTGTGCAGACCGTTGCATGACACTCTGTTTTGCTCTCCCATCCCTATTTAGTCTCAAAGGAATTTTTCGCGAAGGTCCATTTTTGTCGTATAGCTTTATGTCTTTCCGAATCAATAATTATCATGAAAAGAGTTATTCAATATTGATGTGAATTAACTTTAAAAGCATTGCAGGTCTGCTGCAGTTAAGAAACTTAATATTTTTGAAAATAGTTTCCGTCTACTTACATGATTAGATTATTCCTTTTTATATTGAAAAAATAAATAAATACCCCCTCAAGCAGCTGTTTGCCACAGAGGTCTGACAGGAACCTGTCAGTTTATATGCCATAGTAGAAGATCTGTGAGGTTGGCAGGACTCAGCAGAAAAACAATACAAACATCCATTCCTTAGCCCGGGGCTCGAAACCAGTCCCTTAGATCAGTAGCCAAGCGCGCTAACCACTCGGCACGGAACGGCATTATATTGCAATTCTTTAAAGAACCATTCGCAATCCGGGGGGGGGGGGGTTTACAGTTTGAATGCCCCTGAACTATATAGTTCGAGGTGGATTTCATCTTCCTGTGCGATAGGTTGGAAATCAAGACCTGGACTTAGAACCCTGAACTTTGGTGTTTTATCTAAATTCATATACAATGAACATGCATGAGAATTATGAAGAATTTTTACATTAAAAGCTATTCTTTGCATTGAATTTATCATTAAATATTCGAATCTGCAACCAACAACTAAATCGCTTAATCATTTAACATTCAGATTTCAGACGATGCAAAAACTAAATAAGGGATTGAACACATTATAAATTGCCATCATGTGAACAAAAAACTCACCATTTGAAAATAAAAAATCAGAAATGATTTTATAAAACTGTCGTTTTAAAATACAAACTTACATTGCAAAAATGAAAATTTTGAGATAAAAAAAACTTCCATTTTTATAGTTTTTCCCACCAATTTATTCATGTATGACTTTGTGCCGTCATGCGGCAGGTTTTAAAGACAAAAATATTCGTAGTCTTGCATCGCTACTTTTGCGAAAACGGAATAATGTTAAAAACGGAATAATGTTAAAAGACGAATGTGAGAAATAATGCAAAGGAAGGGCCGCCACGCAACCGACGGAAGAGGAAAAGCTCTCCAACAGCCAGGTGTGTAGGAAGGATTCTTTTAATAGACAGTCGCGGAATGCTTCAAGTGTGTCTGCGTTATGTGAGCGTGCATACTTCTGAACTGGTGCCAAATTCATCATATCCTACGCTTCTACCTCATTCAGCGCTTGCTCGTCTGTCTCTAGCAAAAGATGTTCCTTTTGCTTGACTTGTCTGAGCAGGGCGGTGTCTCTCCTTGGCGCACCTGGACCTCGTTACATCAGCGGCGTCTTCTTGTCTACCAGTCACGTAGACCATGAGATGTGTGTGGACAGAGAAGTCGACTTCTAAAGGGTTTCCGGGAAAAGGGAGTGGTTGTTGATCTAGCATTTTCTTCCTGAACTTTCAAATTCATCGTTTCACAGAGGTTCGGGGTGGATTGCAGTCTCAAGGGAATTGATCACTATTTAATGGATGCTAAAATTGTTTTTTTTTATAGTGGGAACCAATTTATATCCAGATAGATGAAGGAGGGATGACTAGGGATAGCCGAAAAGAAAACGGAAACCAAAACTTTTTTAAACTTCAGAAGAAAAAAAAGTAAACTTTCGTAGAAGAAAATGGAAGGAAGAAACTTCTGAAAGTTCTTTCCTCTATGAGCAGTATATATTTGCTCACAGAATGAGCTAAATGACCAGGTCACAAGTACCCCATGGGTTCGGAGCAGGGTAATAGAAAGGATTGCATTAGACAGCTATTAGGAGAGAGAAGCCACCCGCCAAATCTGTGAAGCATGTTGTTTAACATCACAGGTTATGATTTTCCTACACATGGAGCCACGGCTTAGTACTCCATCTGACGGACGGCGACTTGTCCAAGCCCATCGAGGACAAATCATCAAGGACCCTTTAGTTACTGTGTAAAAAAATACTGTTTTATAACTGTGTTACTATATATCGATTGTCAATAACTATACAATAAATTGCTTGAAGATCTATCTGGAAGTTATTAGGTTGGTTATAAGCAAGGCTGGATCGGGGGAATAGATACATAAAAAATAATGTTGAAAATCAAAATCTAGATAGATTGGATTAAGATTTTTGTCTTCTGTCATATTATTCCATAAAAAAGCTTATTTCGAAATTACTGAGTACTGAATTAAGCTTTCCATTGGAAATTTTCTTAATATTTTTACTTAGGCAGCGTAATCAGGCCGATTTTACACCTCGCACACTCCTAGACACACGAAGTGGTAGTTCGTCCTTACGATTGGTGTTTTATTTATTTACCCGACCAGGAAAAAAAGAGATAATTTAATTGAAACAGATGTACTTAAATATTTTGCTTCACCACTTCCTTTTTTTGGTCTGGGAACGAAGATTTTACAGTAAATTATGAAAAGCGTTTGAATATTTTTATGTTGTGTCAATGGATAACTACAGGGTGTTTCAACAAGATGGCGCGACCGCCCATACTGTAAATGACACAATGGCCATATTGCAGGAATTTTTTGGTGATCATTTGATTTCAAAAAATTTGTGGCCTCCAAAATCCCCAGATCTTACTCCTCCAGACTTTTTCTTTTGAGGATATCTCAAATGTGTAGTGTTTCAAAACAATCCTCATATACTTGAAGACTTGAAGGCTAACATTGAGAGATTTTAAACATAAGAAAACAAACATTACGAAAATGGCTGCAAATGTTATGAAACGGGTACGAACCTGCATCCAGGTTGCAGGAAATCACTTTCAAAATCTGTTGTAAATTAGACATATATTTATCTTTACATCTTTTAAAATTTGTGTCTTTTGTCAAGTTTAAATAGAAAAATACAATAGAGGGTTGCGTCCTTTTTGACACACCCTCATTCAAAACTTCCTAACTTTGAAATAATTTTTTTCTAGATAACTATTTATACCCCCTCAAGCAGCTGCTTGCCACAGAGGTCTGACAGGAGCCTGTCAGTTTATATGCCATAGTAGAAGATCTGAGAGGATGGCAGGACCTCAGCAGAAAAACAACACAAACATCCATGCCTATCAAGTATATTTGTAACCAGTTTTTCATTACTTCTAAGAATTGAAAAGAGCATAATTTTGCTGTTACTTAAATACTGGCTTCCTTATTATGTTGACACCCCCATGCAAGTGCCTAACTTGTCATATGAAAAATCCGGCTCTGAGTATAATGACGTATTATTGTCAAATTTTGAACATTCTAGCGCAATTAGATCATAAAGCTAGTCTGATTCCAAACTGTTATTTAAATAAGCAAAAAAAAAGAGGATTAAAAAAAAAGCTCAGGAAAGTAAGGATTGACATTACTTTATCATTGGGAAAAAATTACCTTTAACTGCAGCTTGTCAGATTGGAATGGAAAGAAGAAAACATAATGCATACTAGAAAAAATATTGCTTTCATGCCTGGAATGTCAAAACGAGTTTAAAAGCTTTCCTCCGATGATAATTTTGTTCTTTTTTGGGGGTAGTCCGTCAATGAATAGATTAAGCACAGCCCCTCCCAAGGCTTCCGCCGTTACCCACTCACGCCGATGATAATGGACCCCTACTATCACGAGCGCTATCGGTTCACGGCAGTCACGATCTCACCACCCCTTTCACGGACACTCCAGCGACCCTGAAGGTTTCAACCTTGACTTCGGCTTCGTGAGCGAGGCTAATTATTTTCTGCTAGAACACGCGTTACTTTTTACCATTCGTTCGGAGTTGGAGCGATTTTCTTGTATGTTTTTTAATTCACGACTCTCTCGACATCTGATGGAGTTGTGTGTAGTGTAATTGTGTTGTGATTCAAATTCGATGGAACGGTTACGGTCGTAGCGTTAGAGGCTATTATTTTCTTGGGAAAGCAGATATTTATCTGAACAATCCAGTTTATCTATGTAGACCTTCAAGTGTCCGCGTTTCTTTACACTTGTAATTGAAAGTCATACTCCGGATGATATATAACGAAAAGTTACCGTCCCATGGCCGAGTGGTTAGCGCGCTTGGCTACTGATCTAAGGGACCTGGGTTCGAGCCCCGGGTAAGGCATGGCTGTTTGTGTCGTTTTTCTGCTGAGGTCCTGCTATCCTCACAGACCTTCTACTATGGCATATAAACTGACAGGTTCCTGTCAGACCTCTGTGGCAAGCAGCTGCTTGAGGGGGTATTTATTATTTTATTATTTATTTAATAGAGGCAATCCACCTGGCATGAAATAGCGAAAATTATTTATAGAACTGTTGATGTGCCGTCATTTTGTAATCTCTGTCATTGTTAGAAATTCGTGTTCTGTGTTTGTGCAGATTCCTTAATTTCTATATCCCATGTTGAAGAATTTTCCTATTCTATAAAGAATCTGTAGGGAAACTAAACTTTAAGTTGAACTTGAATCCTACTCCACTTGATGTTTTTAAAGAAGATGAAAATGTAAATATAAAGAGTCGTAAGAAGGGTGAAAAACCGAGGCATCTGCCTCGGTAAAATATAAACGGAGTGAGGAGGAGACTAAAAATATAAAAGGAGTGAGGAGGAGACTAAATTTCCAATGTAGTATAACATTTCCTCCTTCGTTTTACAGGCCTTTAAAAAAATTTCTTGAAAAATTCATGAAATATAAATAAGTTTAATAATTTTGCCTCTTTTCATCTTATTATCATCGGGGGGGGGGGGTCCCTTGCCCCCCAGATCCGGTCCTACTACAGAATCTATATAAGAATCATATTATAGTTAATAACTATTATCATTTGTAATTTTCTTTTTGTTATTTCTATTTCATTATATAATTTTTTCCTCCTGTATATTATATACTTTGCTGTTACGTTATCTTTATGGCAAATATACGTAGCACTGTACAATTTTAATATTCCATAATCATTGACATTCTGTGTAAGGGGGAGGGGTAATTCATAATTTTTGCCTCATGCGTCAGAATACTTATTACTGAAACTATACCTCAAGCTCTACCTACCTGCTAAGAAGTATGACAGGAACTTGTCAGATAACACGCCATCGACAAGATCCGTGAAGGCGAGATCTCATCAGAAAAATAATATCCATGCCTTATCTAGGATTCGAACCTAGTCTTCATTTATTTACTCTGCAGCGAAGCACGCTAACCTCTCGGTAGTAATGTGATCACTCTTTCTTGGATGAATTATTATCAGTTTGCTAGATATTATCTTCAGTTTCTGCAGGAACAGACAACAGAAAGAACTTAGAGACGTAGTATTCATTTAGTGTGTACAGAGGAAGTGCACAGATTACTCAACTTGAAGTTTATTACTATCGAATATGACAGTTCACAATGGGTGTTACAAAAAAAAATACCTTGCGCTCGCACTAAGGAATTCACTGAGAGACTACTCATGGAATACTAGGAGGGACAGCCTTAGGAGGGAATGTCTTCTCTTCCCTAATAAAAAGTCGGAACACAAATCTTTCTCGGAGACTTCTATTGCTGAATAAAAATGAAGGCTGCTCGCTGTTCGTATTGGCAGATTCCCACAAATCTAAACCTCAAGTCCAAAGAACATACCAGTGGTGACTCGTGACTAAAATTTTTTGTGGCACGTTGACTAGCATAGGCATGTAGGAAAAGTTTTGGAGAGATGCCTGATATCGGATTGAAACGAATAGGACTGAAAAGACGCTCTATAATGCATATATTCTTTTTTTTTAAACTATTCTCAAAATGCATTATCTAACAAAAAAAATTTTCGGAAAAAAAAAAGCAAAACTCGGGAAGGTGTTATTTTTATTTCTGTTTCAATTCAGCATTTTGCCTCTCATCTATAATAATTTCCTATATATATATATTTCCCTCTTCATTCTAATGAAATTTAGAGAGAGAAAAAACGATTCGTGAAAAAATATATCTAATATATAGGTTATTAATTTTTTTCACTCTGTACCGATTATAAATTTATATTTATGATCCTTAACTGAATTACTTGCATTAAATTATCACTTCAACTGTTATCTATTTTGGTTATATTTAATGTACAATATTAATTTATTGTATATATATATTATTATATATATATTAATTTATTATACAACGAATTGTAAATAAAAGTGATATGATAATAAAATTAATTACATAAAATGACTAGAAAAAACTTTTATGGGAGCTGCCTGTCAAAAATAGAGTGCACTGAGCCGACTCGACTAAGCAATATTGATGAATAAACCTGTTAAAATGTTTTATTAGTATTCCGTAGTAGACCAAATGTTCAATACATTTTACACTTTCATATCTAAATGTTCTTTTTAAAAATTTCATACATAAATCCTTCCTCGGCAAAATAAAAATTTGACAACCCAATTCAAATTCATTTCATACTCATCTTGCCAGAAATGTTTAGTCGTGTTGAGCCTGGCACAGTCAAAATGAAGATTTTTGCTAAGTAAAACATCTTTGACTATTGGTTATAGAGGTAGACTCAGCAATCAAGTGTCACGGGCCACTTTGAATCAGTGGCCCACCTCCTGCAGCTCATTCCTATTGCATTTCAGCGCATTAACATTTGTGGCATCTCTATAATAGATAATGCTAAACAGTGGCTTTCGTAAGGAGGCGGCCATGGGGGCCAAGGCCACCTGCAAGAGATTTAAAAGTGTTTTTTAACAGCCCAGTGATTTTTGCATTCCTATACAGGGTGATTCAAAACTTATCGTTCAAATTTCGTGGGGAGGTAGGGAATATGTCAGGAAACCGATTTCACATAGGAAAGTATGTCCGCAAACGTGATCTACATGAACAAAATGGACAAGTAAAGTGAACACAAGGAAACAGTACAGTTAAGTGGTAACGAATGTGACTTTTATTCCAACAAGGTAAAGTACAGGTTCACAGTAGGTGCTCAAAATTGCGACCATTTACACGGACACAGGATTCACAGCGCCGTTGCATTGACCGCCGAACATTTTCAAAAACGCCTGGCATATCACGGACAATGCCTGCGGCGGCCACTATTCTTGCAACAAGGTCCATTTCACTGTCGACGGGGGTCTCGTACACATGGTATTTCATGGCCCCCCACAAAAAGAAATCCATGGGCGATAAATCAGGTGACCTGGGTGGCCAAGCGATCGCTGATGACAGCGGGAGTGGTCGGGCGAGCTGTACACTGGTTGGGTACACACAACGCCCTCTACATACGCATGCGTGCATTTGCGAACATACTTTCCTATGTGAAATCGGTTTCCTGACGTATTCCCTACCTCCCCACGAAATTTGAACGATAAGTTTTGAATCACCCTGTAGATGCCCGAAATTTCCTCACCATTTTCCTTTCCAAGAGCAAAACGACGCCCTTTGCACCACAGAGGCTAAATGACAAGCTGCTAAAAAGGGTCTCGAATACTGAATAATACATTAGCAAAAATAACCCTTCATATGTCACTAAATAGCCCCCCTACAACTTGAGAGTTATGAGCGACCGTGATGCTAAGCATCGTATTGTAAACTAAAGCAGACGACATAGCACTAATTCACAAAGTGAATACTGTGATTGTCTACATAACACGGCAAATAATGATTACAAAACGAATACAAAAGCGATATGATATTGTTTTTGGGGCGGTGCCCCAGGTGATTTAATGGACAAGCCGTCCTTGGTGCACACATTAATGAATAAAAATAAATTACTCCTCAACCAGCTACTTGTCACAGAGTTCTGACGAGAGCCTGTGTAATACTACCATTATAATTGTATTCATATAATTCAATTATTGATTGAAAAGTTTTGATCAAACATTTTAAATCTGAATCTGGCAATGAAGACCCAGATCTCCAAAAAATTTCGTTTATGTTTTTTAACCGGGGGGGAGGGAGGAAAAATATACTTTTTTTAAATCCATAGTTAAGCGATGGGTTATTTTATTATTGAGCAGTACTTTTTTTAATGCAATGAGCTAAATGTCCCGTTCACATGGATCCCAAGGTCACAGAGGAGGTTGCGGAAGAGGTTCTATTCGTAACTGCTACAAGACAGATGGAATCCTCCCATCAAGCCCATCCAGTGTTTTCTTTAACGTGCACAGGATAGGCTTTCCTGCATATATGGAGCAACGTCACATCTAACGGGACCAACTAGACGAAAGGGGTCCCCGACGTCCTTTCCAAAACCTGTAAATTGCAGATTAAGAGCCCGAGATGCTACCGACTGAGCGTTCCCCACATCAGTATCAAAAAGAAATAACTTTATTAATTTATTGCTTTATGATTACATTCTAATAATCATTTACTAAGATGTAAAGTCACAGGAATAAAGAGTAAAATTAATTCATATTCTTCTCTTACAGAAAAGTCCAGCATTAGTCAAATCACCAGACAAATTCAGACGCACAAGGTAAGCTTTGTAAAAATTAAACAATTAAAAATTTTGACGAAATAATCATTTTTAAGCGTATATTTAATATCACTAGCTAGAAAATTTGCTAATGAACTGTCAGTGAACAGTTTCTTAATCGTTAAAGCTAGCCAATTTGTATATTCCATGATCTAAAAATTTAAGAGAGGGATTTTAATAGGATTATATATATTTATTATTATACTTTATTATAAATTGCATGAATGTCAACTGGGGAGATTATGAGATTGCGCAGTTGACTCTTCCACACATCATAAGCTATATTGATAAAACTGTTCGCACACTTGCATGTTAGTTGTTTGAATAAAAAAACAACATTTGAAGCTTCCAAAATTTAAAAATAACTTTCTACGGGTAAAATAACACTGGAAATAAATTGGAGATCTCATTCAAACTTTTCTAATTTTAATCTTTAATAACATTCGTTTAATATTTAAAAATTATGAAAACTGAAATATTTGACAGAATTACTAATCATAAGATTTTTAAACTGAAATATTTAACAGAATTGCTAATCATAAGATTTTTAAACTGAAATATGTAACAAAATTGCTAATCATAAGATTTTTAAACTGAAATATTTAACAGAATTGCTAATCATAAGATTTAAACTGAAAATATAATTAAACACAAATAATAATTGTTATATCGTTTTATTAAGGTAAATGTCATTTTAGAAATTTGTGTAATGATTCTTCCTTAATCGAAAAAAGAAAAGCTTTCAAAACGAACCTTAATAAAAACGTCTGCTGTTAAATTTTCCAACTTCATTGACTCTTAAATATTAAAACTATTGTTGAAAATTGAGATTTAAAGAGATTTGAGTGAAATCATCAATTTACCTTCAATGTAATTTTCGCATAAAAAGCTTATCTTTGAAGTTAGGTCGCATTTATTGTAATATATATCATTATAGTGTCCAAACACTTTTGCATAATAGTGACCGAACACTTTTGGTAATATAGTGTAGGTTGATTGAAAATGATTTGATTTGTAACAAAATTGGCGAAAACAATTTTTTTCAAAATCAGCAAATCAAATCAATCGGCAATTTTTTTTTCAGTGATGGAAATCATCTAATATGTTATTATTTATAATTAACTGCTACTACACGTACTTGATACGTTGATTATCGCATAAAAAAGTAAGGACTCTTACGAAAAGTGTTATGTAATAAGGAAGGGGATTTAATTTCAGCTAAAACAGCATTATTTAATTCTTGGACGAACCCATATTCTAAATGATTACATTTGTATCTTTAGAAATTATAAAATTTTCTTTCTTTCCAGAAGCTTAGAGCGGCATCCAAGCTTTGCCATGGACATCACGTATGTGACAGAACGGATAATAGGTAAAACACTTATTTAATTGAGAACTGCGTAATTTAGTGTCTATTGAAATACGTGCTTACTATCGTGCTCGGCTATTAAATGCATAACTGAAACAACCTATTAAACTACTAACCAGGATATCGTGAACTTTATTTTTTCAAATTGGTTGCTGGAACTTAATGGTCCCGTCCACTTATCAGAATGCATGTCAAGTAAGGCAAGGAAAGGTCTTACTCAAGTTTACTCCAGTCCAAACTTTGTGTGAATGGCAACAACAAGTTCGCTCAATGCTGCTCGCCGAGAACTTGCATGATTAGAAGCTTCTGTTCACGATAGAACTTGTTCTTGTTATTTATTCACGTGAAATTTGGATTGGAGTAAACTTGAGTAAAGTCTGTCCTTGTCTTGGCATGCATTCTGATAAGTGGATGGGGCCCTTTACAGCCAGTGTTCGATTTATGTCCCAATGTGAGAACAAATTGTTTTTGACATAGCGATAAGTGAACATTTTTTTTTAAAACTGAGGGACAATCACAACATATATGTAAAACAAAGACTCGAACCCGTACAGCAGCAGTCGCAGTGTCCCCGTGAGCCAAGTCAATACCACTGAGGCGACCTAAGGAGGCGAAATCATGAATTTGGTAGGTCAATGATAGTAATTGGAACTGTTTTACTTCCTCTTTTTCGAAGAGTGATAATTCCTTTGCGGTGCAGCCCACAGAAATATGTATTTTCTTGTTAAATACTTTCGAACAAGTGAGTGGGAGAAATCATCGATACCATGGGCGTTGAGATATATAGAATGATTTTTGAGATCGATCGGCTCTGAGCACACTAAACGAAAACTAAACGATTTTTGCAATGCGATCATGTATTTTAATAAAGTGTACAAATAATGCTTCTTATACATCACTGTAAGAAAAAACGTTACAGTTGTAACGGTTTTAAAATTTGCCGTGTTAAAAGGAAACAGCGAAAATATGAGATATATGTAACAATAGCAAGTTTTTTTATATGCAATGCATATAAATGCTTTTTATACATATGGTTTACATGGGTGATGTACCTACACAACTTGCTTTATTTCATATCACTATGTTTTGTAAAGCAAATCTGGATCGGGTTCTATTATACAATAGGTAGGAAATTGAATTTATAATGCAATACGGGAGCTGCAAGAGGGGTACTCGAAAAAAATGCCTGTTTCAAAATCCTGAAACACATTTTAGGAACTATATATATTAGGCCCCCTCCCCCCCATCTCCTTGAGGAGTTCAATAAAATATACTTTCTAAGGCACAGTGAGTGTATGCAGTATTTTTATGGGGGAGGTCCAAAGGGAAAATATATCAGGAAGTAAAAGTTATATAATATATCTAATGGAAAGCAGCAACCAAATTTTTTAAAATTATTTTTCCTTTACTTAAAACGTATAGTATACTCTAAGGAGAGATCCATAACCTATGGACTCCCACCTGCTCACACCACTGCTAAGGCAATTGCCGAAAATTAAACTCAAAAATGTCAACAAAAAAAAAACACCTATGCAACCCCAACCCCTTGCCATTAAGATTTTCTGCGCACACTACTACATCTGAGTTTTTTCAAGTTCGTGCTTTAATTCAGCTTCGGGAAATACAAATTTAAACAATTGTAATTACAAATTTTAGATGCAGCAAGTTTTTAAAAAAACAACATCGGTTTTGAGACTTCCCAAAATTTAGTTCTCAATTTTCGTTATTCTGGGTGCTTGATGATAAGTTTCGGATAGTTTACTATTTATATTGCAACCATATCATCGTGTAGGATAAAAGGGTCTCGCTGGTGATGAGTTTACATCTCTGCTAGAAATGCAACAGTTTCTTATAGTTGCATTTTTATCTCATTTTCTTATGCTTTTCCTACTAATCCAAATCACAACCAAATTTATTCATTATTAACACATTTTAATTTCCACGTAAAATTTTACTTTTATTTCCAAAAAAAAATAAGTTCTGTATTCTTTGATTACTAATTTTTGACATAGAAAAACCAAAATTCGATAGCCTATTTTATTTTTTAACCTTTCTTTTCCAGTGATTGTTTTTCCAAAAACAGAGACTGATGCCACTTATAAGAGTAATTTAAAAGATGTTGCACGCATGCTTCGCACAAAACATGGAACAAATTATATGGTAAGTATCATTGATGGTGAAATGCCTTCATGAATTTTTGAGATGCATAGCATGTATTGAATATAATGTACAAATAAATGCTTCTTGTACTCCACTCTCTAGGAAAATTTGAGACCTGCTGGTCATTTTAAGCACGATGTATGTATTGTTTTTAAACGTTAATAATATAGTAATAAGTATGATCCTAGTCAGCAGAACTAAAGAAAATGTAGATATATCGGCGGATTTTGATGTGTATGTCATTGCTACTTACAATTATCCCTGTTCGACTGTCATCCTCATTGCTGCTTTAATTTGATTATTGGCTTTCTTTTCAACTCTTTTCCTATATTCCTTTATTTTTCCTACCATCTTTCTTTTGTCCCTACTCTATCCGAGGACCGTGAACAATGGCGGTCCAACAGGTGCGTTGCACTCGAGCACAAAGTAAAGGGATTCCACACGGAATTGATATAATTAGCTGAAGAGAAATTGTTTTGCCCTGAGTGGGATTCGAACCTATGTCTTCCAGAAATATGCCGGGCAATAATAAACACTACACCATCTGAAAGTAACCATTTCTTTCCGCAATGTGGCATATATCATCGAACTGCATTGTGGTCGCTGATGCCACACATAAATTGAGTAAAAAAAAACAGTAAAAATATAAAAGATCGGTAAACATAAAAACAATCAGTAAACATATAATTGAATACTAAATTGTACATTTATTTCTTATACTAGTTAAATCCTGCCAAAAATTTGGCATGAAACCTATGTCCATTAATACTTTTCCATCGATAACTTCATTCAGATTTCCACCATATTAACGTACTACTCCATTCAATGGTAAGCGACGGTGGCACCCCCAAAAATTTCGGACACTTTCAGAGAGTTTATTTATGGCTATACCGGACCCATGGCAACCAAGGTTAGTCATGGCAACTAGGAACTCGACCACTTAACCCAATACGGCTAGATCCAAGTGGGACACCACTCCGAATTTCAGACTGATCGCTCACATATGTACAGAACCACAGGAAACCGAAAATTTCTGCTACGATGATATCACATGTGCTCCCCCAGTTCGTCTGCAATTACAGCTATTACATAATTTGATAATATCTGATAATAATATAAAAATGATAAAATCTTTATATGTAAATCACCAGAATATCAAATGACAAATATGATGAAGTGCTCCAGGAATAAATACTAGAGATTTGCAATAAAGAAATGTAAAGAATTTTTTTTCATATAAAATATTTTTCATATAAAATAAAAAACTGATAGCTGCACATTAAATCCAAAAGTTTTAGACTTAGAATTAATCTCATCCACGCTCCTTTAAAATTGACCTTGTAATGTACTCAGTTTCTTACCGTAACCGTCATATCTATTGGCAGGAAAGGAATAAATATTCTTCAAAACATTATGTTTAAATATCGTGTAGCTCGCTCACTCCAAACTTAAGAATGAATTTCCTTTTTTTGCACCGTAAATATATGGGCATTGTAGCAAAAGCATTAAAAATAAACATGCTTTTAATAGGAATACAAAGAAAATCATGTTTTTATTTTAATTTAATGTATTTCCTCTTTTTAAAATTTTCCTGGATAAACAAAAGGTGCAATATCTAAGCCCACTGATCGAAGATGGAATAGCATGTGAAATGCCACATGAAAATTTTGTTAATTGAAATTCATATAATCTATCAGCAGTATTTATTTATATGTCTTAGGCTGTGGATGCCCTCTTATTGAAGCAACTCTTTTTAGTAATCTTAGAATTTTATTTTTGTTTCGAGTGCCTGATAACTGTTCTATATGAGTTATCATGTGTAAAGCACGAAACAGATTTCTTGATTTTGAGGTTCAGAAATGTTTCAATTTCGTTTTCAGATTTCATTGTGATGAAAGAGAATTTTCACCAAACGAAAGAAATCAATACTTCAACGTTTAAAATTTCTGTTTTTTAATATTAAAATTCATTAGTTCAAATAAAATCAATAATGCGAAATCATATTTTAAAAGCCCGAATGGAAATGTTTATTAATAAAAAGTAGTTTAATTTCGATATATTTTATATAGTAGGAAACAGGCCCGGATCTAGGGGAAATAAAGAGGGGGTAGGGGAGGCAAGAAACAACTGAGCTAGAAACAAAATCAGGGTTGACGGACAAGAGACTAAATTACCATTGCAGTATAACATTTCCCCCCTCCATTTCAGCGCTCTTTGAAACATTTCTTGAAAAATATATGAAATATACATACGTTTGACAATTTTTCTTGCCTCTGTTACCCTTTCCGGCATTTTCAGTGGTGGGAGGGGGGGGGGGGAAACTTACTGTCCTCCTCCCCTAGATCTGGCCCTGGTGTGAAATATTTAATAGCTGTAATCAGTAAAGTCTTAATAAGCAAGTTATTGAAAGTAATTTTGTATGTTTTTTTATTTCATTCAGATATTCAACCTTTCTGAAAGGCGCCATGATCTGACAAAACTTAATCCTCAGGTAACTTTTATTTTACACAGCATTATATGCACAGTTTTATTGCACTATTACTTCTAATACTTACTTTCTTGATAACTGTTCTATATGAGTTACCATATGAATTACTGGGCAGAAATTAATTTTATGTGATACTACAAAGCTTCAAGCTGATGTAATTTTTTACCAGGGTAAAGAGAAAGCATGACAGCCCAATTCCAAGTATGTGTTCAATTCCTATTTGACATCAAAGTCAATTTTCTATGATTTGATGAACATAAATTCTAAACATTCTACATTTAAAAAAAAAATTATTATATAAATTTGATGAGGAAGTATAATAGGTAATATTATTATCATTGCAATATAAAACAATCTGTGTTGTTATGGTTCCAAAATTTTAAAGTACAACCTTACAGAAATTATATGCAATCTCCATTTATAGTGCTATTTGTGTATAAGATAAAAATTATTCATGTCATATTTGCAAAAGTATAGCTAATATTTTTAATTATAACTTTAGGTACTAGAATTTGGGTGGCCACAACATCTTGCTCCACCTCTGGAGAGGCTATGTAGTTTATGCAAATCTATTGATTCTTGGGTAAACAATGATCTACAAAATATAGCTGTCTTGCATTCCAAGGTTTGTAAAATATTGCATTTAAAGCATTGCATTATTTTTTTGAAATGCTAAATTATAATGTTATTAGATATCAAGTCTTATGCCACAGAGAAATCAAATTAAATAACTGTAATTAATATTTTCAATTAGCATATTTTTTTAAGAAATGAAAGAAAAAAAAATCTTTTATCCATAATTAAATAATAGGATACCTAATAGAAGAAGGTCTTATTTACATCTTAAATAATTTATAGCAGGTACAGACTATCAGGAAAATATGAAAGCATTCATAATTATGCCTTGATACTTTCATCTCACAGATTTCTGTGGAATTTGCCAGTAACAGTTACAAACATGCAAAATTTTAGCATTAACGGGTGACTAAATTTTGTATGAAAGTAAAAGCTAAAACAAAACTGGGCTAAATGTAATATAAGTTGTTTAAAGGGTTTTTTTGTAATATTTGTAATGAGTTCTATTACAACTACAGTAATATAAAAACAGCTGTCCCATGGCCTACATGGATTTAGCGCTTGGCTACTGACCTAAGGGACCTGGGTTCGAGCCCCGGGTAAGGCATGGATGTATGTGTCGTTTTTCTGCTGAGGTCCTGCCATCCTCTCAGATCTTCTACTGTGGCATATAAACTGACAGGCTCCTGTCAGACCTCTATGGCAAGCAACTGCTTGAGGGGGTATTTATTTTTTTTATTTTTAATATAAAAACAGTTCATGAGTGTGTGTACACATTTCAATTACTTTTATAATAAAGTTCAAACTGGGATAATATTTTGCAAAATAATTTGGTTAAGGTCTGCAATTCCATTAAAAAAAGACGTTATACGTTTAATTTTTCTTTAGAATATAATCTCATAACAATCCTGTTTCAAAAATGTGTTACAAAGATAATTGATATGTGTACATTCATATGTGAATTTTGAAATTTACAGTTCAATATTTTTACAATTCAAGATCAAGTTATAAAAATGAATGACTTTGGAAACTATATTTTTAATGGTGATTAATATTTGATTTAATGTTTTAATTCAGAGTTTTAAAATGATAACATTATAAGTGTTACAGCTATAGTAGAACTAAGTAACAAGCATTAAAAAAATGCTGGATGGAGTGTTGTAGTTTCTGGCACTTTCATATTACTTAATCAATATTAATCACCACCAAAATAATTGGAGTTTCACACAATTTTATTACTAATGGTTACTAAAAGTACACAAAGTATTGTAAAGAATCATGGCCTAAAAGTTTTATACTGGTTGATTTAGCAATCCAATGCTACTGTTGTTTGAAAAAGCTTTAGAAATATATAAAATGCATATTTTCATTAAACAGCATGAAATAAAAATAAAGTTACCTAAAAAAAAAGAAAATTTATCAAATAGTGTACTTGGGGATGGAATAATCAAATAACCAATAATAAATGCACATGAATTGTCTTTAAGAAATGCTTTTTATCTTTTGTGTATAATATGTGGTTAAAATTGTTTTGCAAAACATTTTGCAACTACTGCAACAAAGTGTGTCAGAAAATTTTTTTGTTTAATACTTGAATAAGTTAAACTTTTTTTGTAATTTAAGGGAGATAAGGGAAGAGCAGGAATTGTTGTCGCTGCATACATGCATTACAGTAACATATGTGCCAGGTGAGTATTAAAATTTTCATTTTGAAACATTTGTTTGTAACATTACATAAAAACTAGATGCAGTTTGAAATTTCCAAGAACCTATGACTGTAAAAAGCTTCATACTCAGATCTGAAGAATTTCCCAGTGTAATAATGTAATTGCCAAATGCTGAATTGTGGGTGTGCAAGCTTTGAAGGGGCCACACAAAAACAAATATTCTAAAAGGAATCTCATTACATTTTTTTGCTCAGTGGCTTCAAATCATAGATGAATAGAATATTTTAAAATATAATGATGTATTAAAAAATTTTAAATGATAATGTTGTTTAAAATACAATGATAATAGAATATTTTAAAAGTTACTGTACATTGTTTCTTGAAAACAATCAAATATATGCATAACGCTTTGCTGACATTGGGTGGTAATCTGTAACAGTGCTGAAAAATAAGCATGCCGTTCTAAGGATATGTCAAATGTATTATGTTGTTTCATAAATGCAGGTTTCTAATTAGCATAATCAGGTAGGCTAATTCAAGTTTAGTCAAGAATGTCATGTTATCAGTAGTGTACCCAGAAATTTTCAATGGGAAGGGTTTTTGATTTTTTTTGAGTTGATATCTTAAATTTTTGATTTTTATGGACTTTCTTACGAATATACATTATTCAAGCCCTTAAGGAGGAGTTATAATACCCTGCTTGCCCATTTACTTGTATCATTGCATCCTACAACTTGCATTTGCAACCACCCTCAAATCAATATATCTGATGACAATGGGGGGGGCTCAGTCGGTAGCGCGCCAGGCTCGTAATCTGTAGTTCCCAGGTTCGAGTCCCAGCTGGGTCAGCATTGAGATTTATCTCCGCAAAATTCCCCGCCCTGCCCACGGTCAGTAGGGGACACCGATGGGCTTGGAAAGGCTGCCGTCTGTCGGATGGGACATTAAGCCGTGGCCCCGTGTGTGGGAGAACCATACCCTGTGCACGTTAAAGAACACGCTGGATGGCCTTGACGGGAGGCTACCATCTGTCTCCCAACAGCTGTTCCAGTGGGTCCCCTCCCCCAACCTTCTCTGAGCCTTCGGGGTCCTTGTGACCTGGCCATTTAGCTCATGGTGTGCAAAAAAGTGCCGCTCAGAGGTAAAACAACCGAACCCAACCCTGATGACAATGTTAAAGTAATAACCCCTGAAACTATGGAATGACAGAATTTCAGGTCTATCAAGAAAAATTATAAGTCTGTGTGAATTATTGCATCCTGCAGGGTTACTAAGTGAATAGAGTATCACCTTGAAACATTGGACCCATCTTCAGTATCATTGCAGAATATCACCAGTTCCCAGAAGAGGGTATGGACACTTCTGGGACATTCTGTTATTAATTTGAGTATATACCAGAATTGTCTAAATTGGCATTAGTAACTTTGAAGTCTGTGTAGTTTTATACTTAGATGTCGATTTAGACATTTGATTCTCTCTACATTCTGGTGTAATGCATAACATTTTAACTAGATCTTCACTAATGAATTTCCTCTAACTATTGGCTACTGATCTAAGGGACCTGGGTTCGAGCCCCGGGTAAGGCATGGATGTATGTGTCGTTTTTCTGCTGAGGTCCTGCCATCCTCTCAGATCCTTCTACTATGGCATATAAACTGGCAGGCTCCTGTCAGACCTCTGTGGCAAGCAGCTGCTTGAGGGGGTATTTATTTTATTTTTTTTATGTTTAAAATAACAAGTCGAACACTTTGGTTCAAATCCCACTAAAATTGAGTTTCTCACATGTTTGACCAACTGGTGCTAATTCTATACATTTTTAAAGCTTAAAGTGTTTAAATCAGGAGTGGACAACCTTTTTCTGCAATATACCACATATGCTGCAAATGTGCCCTGTTCCACCCTGGGGCAGATTCAGAAGCCATCGTGTACCACCCTGGGCAAAATTAACTTGGAAAAGCAATCGTGAGATTGCCCTTACAAGAGCTGTGTGCGACACATGGTAGCCATCTCTTATCTAACCGATCAAGTTTAAAATGTAGCATTCACATGCATTAAATTGTTTTCCATTTATACAATTGTAGAAATTTGTTAGTTAAAAACCTTTTAATATTATTACAAATTGCTATTAATTTGTCAAGATATTGAATCTAAAATATATTATCTATTTCAGTGCTGATCAGGCTTTAGATAGGTTTGCCATGAAACAATTTTATGATGATAAACTGTCATCATATATGCATCCTTCACAAAAAAGGTAAGACAATGCAATTTTTGTTCTCACAATAATTTTAGTTGTCAATGCATTGTTTGAATATTAGTGCATAGAATATTTCCATGGTGAGTAAAATAGGTTTTTAAGGTTTTCATTTTAAAGCAATGCAAATTTATCTAAACGTAACCTAAAAATTTTCATTTATTTAAAAAACTTTATAAATAACTTGTTTTCAGTATTTCATTATGGTAGATGTTCAATTATTTTATCTTTGAGCATCATTCTTTAGTGTAGTGGTATCCCACTACACTAAAGAAGCCAACAGATTTTTGGGCTGACATTTGGAAAACACATTATTAATATTAGTTGTAAATGACTTAAATTCATTTAGAACATTACTTGCCCAAAATTTCCAAATGTCAGTTTCCTCTTTATAATTTTTTTAAAAACTTGGCATTGTTATGGATTGATCTCTATATCAAAATTATATACAGTAGTAGGAAACAAAAAATTGGCCCAGATAATCTATAAAAATCCTGATGATCAAAAATGGTATAATTCAGTTTTTGTTGTAATTTATCTTTAGTTAAAATTGAAATTATCTTTAGTTAAAACCAATATTCTGATTGGTATGTGTGATAGTGGTCAACTTTCAAATGTTAGATTACCCATCTAATTACTTCTGAATATGGGTATTTAATATTATTTCAAGAAATCTACTACGAATATTTACTTCACATTTCTAAAAATTATTTTCAGTAATTTTTTATAATTATTGATGATTAATATTTAAGTATGAAGTAAAAGTAAGTAGGAATGTTAAAATCTCCACAGGTACGTCCACTATTTTGCTGGATTGCTCTCAGGTGCTATTAGAATGAACAACAATCCAATTTATCTTCACCATATTATAATTTATGGTGTGCCAAACTTTGATTCAAGAGGAGGTAAGTCTATCTAACTTTTTAAAAAAATGTTTGCAACAATGATCCATTTATAAATCTTACAGTGAACTACAAAAGTGCCATTTTGTTGAAAGGTTCAAGAAATTTGTTTGCATCAGATGTGTGGCATATATTACCCCCTCCCCCTAATATTTCTGTTTTTAATTCTTTTGCTGAAGTATTTAAAGAACTTAAAATACATAGGCAGTGGAATTAAAATTATAACAATTATATGCAATGAATTTTATCTCTGATTATTCTAATCCAAACTCTGATCATTATTTCTTTTCTTACCTAATATTACATATGATCAGCCAGGTTACAGAAATATGGCTGATATCCCAAAAGTTAAATATCAAGCGAGAGAAATGTCACAGCAGCAATAAAAGAATTAATGTTGAGCATGTCATCTATGCTTATTGCAGCCACAGCTGTGCCAAGGCAGGAGCAAGTAGGTCACCTGCTCCCAGCACAAATCACACTTAGAGTGCCATTTCAAATTATTACATAATCAATTTTTATTGCTATATTCGATAGGATACAAAATAACTCTTTCCCCAAGATAGAACAAAATCCTTTGCCTGCCCAAGGCAAAAAAAAAAATGGCTGTGCACAGTCTTGAATGCAGCACACTCATCAAGTAGATAAACATGTAAAACAATTCAAAACATAGCTGCACCAAATCATTGTTTTATTTATTGAATTTCTTTAAAAAATTCAGTCTTATCTAAATGATAAAATTATATGTTAGATTAAAATTACAATTTTATATTATATCAAGTTTATGTTAGTAAATTGAAGTCTAAATTTTATATATAATTAATTGTGCTTTCATTATGGATGTTATGAACTTTAAAAAAAATACGCCCTCAAGCAGCTGCTTTCCACAGAGGTCTGATTCTATATGTTAAAAAGGCCATTGATATTTTTTCAAATTCGTCTTATTGTGTTGTTTTTTCCCCATCCTATATATTGGATATTTGACCAATTTATATATGTCTAAGAGACTTTTTAAGTTTTAAAGTAATGACTACTGATAATAAATATTGCAATCAGAACTCTATAATACCTTGCCAGGGATTATCAGATATATTTTTCAGCATAAAGTAAAATTATATCGAATATTACTCATAATTATTGAGTATACCCCTCATCATTAGTTTGAAGTTTTATAATAGTGCTGCGAAATATTTCTTCATCATGCTCAAGATATTTTGCATGTTTTAGGAATATTAATTTTAATAAGAAATTTTGTGCATTTTCCGTATTTAATATAGCTTAAGTGAAAAAAATCTTTTGAGTATTTATCATGTAATAATTTTAATCATGTATAATTTTAAGAACAATTATTTTTAGCTTTATTCATATTGTTTAATATAAAATTATTTGGGTATGTAAAAATTTAATGGTTTTTGTATTTATATGTGTATCATAACTTAATACTAATGACTGGCATTTGAAAAAAATGCTATGTATTTCATTCAAATAATAATATAGTTTTTTTATAGGATGTCGACCATTTGTGAAAATATATCAAGGGATGCAACACATTTACTCTTCTGGAGTATAGTAAGTATATTATGTTAACTTTAATTAATAAACACTAATATAAAAATAAGTTAACCCTACCCTACTAACATGATGAAGCTTGGATGTTATGTTTATTGCTAACCATTCATCTGAGAGACTACTTCAAATATTTATTTAAAAAATTTCTGTATGTCTTTATATTAAATATTATTTATTTATTATACAATTTTAAAATATATAAATGATAACAGATGATTTCATTCACATTTTCACACTGAAAACGCATACTAGCTAAGTGGTTGCCACATACAACTTTTGAACAACAGCAACAATGAAACCTTATCATTCTTCACATCCTTGAAGGGCAAAGCTGTCCTTCAATGAAAAGTAAATGAAGAATTTTGGAAATTATGCCCTTTAATGACCACTGTAAAGACACCATTGCCAAGAACTGTTTGAATCATGGTTGCATCAATTGCTTTCTTAGACTTTTTTCAAACATGTCCAGTGACTAGTTTTTTATTTCTTCTAAGTATATTATGGCAATAATAGCATAGTTATTTACTATGTTAATCCCATAAAAGATACATAGAGACAAGGGAGGACTGGCACGTTTTTTTCATGGATGCAGCTGTAGCAGGGAACCCAGGCTGTGATTAAAAATTCGGTTTCTTTTTCGAGATTTCAATACTTATTCTTTCAAGAGGTTGTATGTGAAACTTAAAATAAGTTTCTCCCCAATTCTGGGGAATTTCTGTAAAATAACAATTATCATTATTTAAAAAATCCTGCTCCTATGTGGTCTCAAGGGCGTACAACACTAAGGGCCCAGGATGCTACAGTGCTCACCTGCGTAGAGGCCACTGTTAAGTCTCTGCTGTGGCTCATGCTACTGCACAATTGATCAAATGTGTCAACAACCCTCTTTGTGGAATTATACAACTCAATATTATCTGGCTTCTCTGGCTCAACAAACGCATGTTTGGGTATAGTTGATAATAAAATAATAACTGGTTTCCTTTTGGAAGATACCCACATTTTCTCTGTCAAGAGCAGTTGGAATACTCACATTATACTTGCAGGAAACTAACATACCACTCGTTCAAAGACAATGGAGCTTTCGAAATAAATGGTAGGACATCTTTCAAACTTCTATTTGTTTGAATAATTGAATTCAGTACACAGTGAAAGTAAACAAACACTGAAACCCAAGTATTACAACAAAACTGTAAAAACATTTAAGCCAATGGGCATAGTGTAATGGACAAAAGGTTAGTAATTCAGAGTTAAAAGAAATGTGAACAGAATGCTTTGACTGTCCAGTGTTTGAGTGGTTAGCATGTTTGACTACTGCTCAAAGAGACTCAGGTTTGAGCTGTGGATAAAGTAGGAGAGTTTCCATTCTTGTGTTGTACTTCTGCTGAGGTCTTGCATTCCTTATGGATATTCTATATGGCATATCATATTGACAAGCTCCAGTCAGATCTTCATGACAAGCAGCAGCTTGAGGGGAAAATATTATAAAATAATTCATGTTAGAAGTGTATAAACTCCTAAGTATAATATGTTTGTGATATAGGTGGGCTTTTGATTAGTTAGGCCCACTCCAGTAGCCAAGTAGTTAGCATGTTTGACTGAATAACAGCAGAAGCTAGAACCAAATTCTGGATAAAGCACAGATTTTTGTGTTCTCTTACTGCTGAATTCTCTCGTCCCTCAACATTCTTGTTTGTAATCATTACACAAACTATTTATCAGAATTCTGCAACAAGTAATTGCCTGAAGAATTTTTTTACAGTAGATAAATTTTATTTTATCAACATTTATGTTATTGCATTAAAGAAAAAAAAATTGAATAACTAGTTAAAGGAAAGAAATAAAAATATTTTAAAAACATTCAGAAAGACTGAAATTAACATTTAAATTTTGACTTTTTAACCAACTTAATGCTTACATACAGAAACTCACAAAATGTTTTTTTTTAATTGTTCTCTAGTATGCATTGGGTTTTGTAATATTATATATGCCCAGTATTTTATTAACTATACCTAGTTGCAATTACAGATAGCATTTGTTAAACTAGTCCAGTGGCTGAGTGGTTAACATACTTGCTTTCTGATCAAAAGAACTGGGTTCAAGCATTGGATAAAGTTAGATATTTCGTTGCTGTTTTTCTATTGAGATCTCACCTTTTTCACAGATCTTCTCTTAGCATATTTTACTGATAGGCTTCCATCGGACTTTTGTGTGAAACAGGTATTTGAGGGTAATATGTTTTTTCTATTTAATTGGAGGGAAGTAATATTTTTCACATATGAATAAAATTGCTTAACAGCTACTTAACTGGAAAAAAGAAATCTTTATGTTTATATATTAATTCTTTAATGCAAAATATAGTATTGTTATCATAGTATGATTAAGATATTTTATTTTCCTTAAAACAGCACTGCTACAGAACGATCACGACAAATCATTATCAGTTTAGAATCTGGTCTTCAAGTAAGAGGGGATGTTTTGATCAAATGCTATCATAAAAGTCACCGGCCTTTAGGAAGGTTCCCAATTTTTAGAGTACAATTCCATACATGCACCCTTGATACTGACCATCTCACATTTGAAAAAGAGGAGTTGGATGATGCAGCAATAGGCAAGTATTTAAAATTTAAAACAATTTTTAGAATTAGAATTTGTGGATGTATACAGTTAACACAATTATATAAAATTAAAATTCTATAAATTGAGCACTTGTCTGATAAAATTTATGTGTTTGTTATAAAGTTATTGAATCAATAAATATTTTTGTGGAAAACAGTTTCACTGATGTGCAGTTTTGTTGACATGGTTTCATATCCTGCATGTCAGTGAAACTTTTTTTCCATAAAAATATTTATTGATTTTAAAATCAACAGGTAAATGCAAATATTATTTATTATTTAAAGCTATTGGACATTTGTAGGAAATATGTCCTGCTCTTAATAATTTGCTATTTAATTTTACTCCGCTTCCACAAATATAATATTTCACTAAATATGTACATTTCAATATAATTCAGTAATCAGATTTTTACAACTGACATAAAATTTACCAAGAAGATCAAAAATATACTTAAAAGATATCTTTAAATATAATAATTGTAAATACTGGTCACTGGGACCAGTACATTTATTTTCCTCAGAAAATGCAAAAAAAATCCTGAAATTATCTTTTTTTTATATAACTACTCCAAAAAATATCTTTTCATTTTAAGTAAACGATTTTAAAAAGTCTTTGATAGTTAAAAAATAATGATAAAAAGTAATTGAAAAAGATGAGCAAGTGAAAATCATATTATTATTATTACAAAGTGCAGTTCTGACCTTAGAGTTATAATTATAATTAATATTTGGGTAACTAACAATTTTTCACAAATATGTATGCTTAATGAAGCAATGGAACCCACATTTGGTGTAGTCTTAAAAAGTATTTAATTTTAATAAATAGGCAAATTTGAAAAAAACTATCTGTCTCCCATAATTGAATTCAGTATCTATTAATGCTCCAGCTCTACCATTGGAGCTGAGACAGTACTGATTCATATTTACTTAAGTAAGATTATGAAGGTAGTTCATGTTGTGAAGCACTACCATGTAGTTCAGGTTATTGAGGTACTACCATGTGCTAATTAGACCCATAATAAACTCTGTATGTAAGTTGAACTCGACCATGTATCAAATATTGTGTTAATACTTGTTACACGGTTATTAAATACTGAGTTCATCATCAGTGTAAATATCATATGGTGACAACTTGAACCACATGGTAGTGCTTCTAGCATGAACTACATTCATAACCACACATAAAGCAAATGTGAATAGCCACCATCTCAGCTCAACCAGTAAAGCAACTGATGCATAAACAGGAGATCCTAAGTTCAAGTCCAGGAAGAATTTGGCATATGCTTGTAATTCTTCAATTGCACAGTTTTCAGTTTTTTTGCTATATTCCATGAAAATTGGACACACACAAGAGATGCACTTGTACATATTTTTTTATTTGTTTTTGATATAGTGAAAAGAAAATAAGGTCAGCACATATCACTAATAAACTGACAGCTGAATAATAAGACACTGATGTGTATGGAAAGTTTGAATCTGCAACAGTGTTTACAGCATATCAGTTAAAAATTATTCTGATTGACAAACCTATACTGTCATATGGGTTTTCTAAATACTCAAGTAATAATTATTGGCTTTCATTTACTCTTTTTCACACCTTATCATAAAAAGAAAAACAAGAACTTATGAATTTAAGGTTTACAGCAATGGGAACATGTAAAGAGCTTTTCATATACTAGTAACTTTCTCTCATGCAGAAACAAATGACAAAGAGCTATCAAAAATAAGCAATGATCAAAATATAATTCTTAATGCACAATCTAATGGAAACTGCATTCAGCTATTTGGGAATTATTTATGACATGTCTGCAAAGACAAGGAGACAATGCTGAATTGAAGTTTGCAATTTCAAATTTTAGTCTTCAAAGACTTAAGAATAAGACTTAAGAATTTTAGTCTTTCAAAGTTTAGTCTTCTAAGATTTTAATAATAAATATCAATATATGAATATTAATACACAGCGTAAATCAAAGAGCCAGAAATGACCACCTGCGTAATATGATGATGGTCCTCCATGTGTCGCCAAAACAGCTCTTATCTGGTGAGGCATGGATACTACAAGATTTCTAAAAGTGTCTTGTGATATCTGGTACCAAAACGTTAACAGCAGATCCTTTAACTCTTGTAAGTTATATGGTTGAGTCACTGCAGATTGGATATGCTGTTCCAACACAAACCACAGAAGCTTGATTGGATTGATTTCTTTGGAATTTGGAGGCCAGGGCAATACCTGGAAGTCTTTCTCATGTCCTGTGAACCATTCTCAAACAATCCAGACAGTGTGGCATGGCACATTAACCTGCTGAAAGAAGGCACTACCAGGGGGGAATACCGTTGCCATGATAGGATATACCTGGTCTGCAATGATGTTTAGGTAGGTGATAGACATCATAGTTTCCTGCACATGAATACTGGACCCAGAGTTTCCCAACAGAACATTGCCCAAAGCATTACACTTTCTCCACCGGCTTGTTTTTGTCCCACAGTGCATACTGGTGCCAACACATCTCACATCCCCAGGTAAATGATGCACATGTACCCGGCCATCCACACAGTGCAACAGGAAATGAGATTCATTGGACCAGATGACCTTCTTCCAATAATTCAAGGTCCAGTTTTGATGTTCGCATGCCCATTGTAGGAGCTTTTGATGGTGAACTGAGGATAGCATCAGCACTCAGAGCGGCCTGCAGCTATGCAGCCCCATTTTCAGCAGGGTTTGATGTACTGTATGTTGTGACACATTAACCTCATCACCAGCATTCAAATTATGGGTGAGTTGTGCCACAGTATCCCTTCTGTTGGCTCATACCATATGGGATATCCTTCACTCACCTCCAGCATTGAGCCATGGTTGGCCCACACCTTTGCTGGAGGTTTGTGGTTTTTCCCTCCTCGGACCACTTTTTGAAGGTACTAGCCACGGCTGACCATGAGCACCCCACAAGCCTTGCCATCTAGGAAATGTTCTGACCCAGTTGTCTGGCCATTACAATTTGGCCTTTGTCAAACTCACTTAAGTCTGCTGCCTTTCCCATCTGAAGAATAAGAATAACACTGATTAACAGAGCTCAGTATCAGGTGTTATTTATACCATTTCATGACCTTCACATGCATCATTCTTCACATCACCTGTGCAGTTGCTTCAATTTGCATAAAGACACACTAGTCATAATGTTTTGGCTCTTCGGTGTATATTTTCATGTGAATAAGCAATTATAAAAAGCTTTTAAACCATGAAAATGGTTTAAAAATATATGTACATGTACATGACACATATGGTACATGTATTGTAAATGTTACATTATCAATAATTTGCCATTTTCAATGGTTTTGTTTATATTTAATTAATAATTATAATGTTATTATTTAATTAACGAAATTTAACTTTGTGAGCTTTTATAATATTTCTTTATCTTATAAAAGTAAAATTATCCTAATTATAAACTGATTTAGTTTAAACTATATTACTATTGGATATATTTTAAATATATATTGAATATTATTCTATGAAATAGACAGTAATAAATGAATTGAACATTTTGTGATACATTCCTTCTTTATTGTAGATTCCAGATTTCCAGAAAATGGAAGAGTAGAGTTCAGGTTTTCCTACTCTCAAGATGATTTCAGAGGTATTTAAATTATCCCATATACTACTTAACATTTGTTTAAATAAATGGATCACTCAGTGTGTAGGTATCAAAATGTAGGGGTATGCACTTTAAACAATTATACAATTTATACAATTATAAAATGTTACAAATTATACAATTATAAATAATTCATGTGGATAAAATATGAAAAAATCCCAAGTTGAAATAAACAGTTCACAAACATTCTTGATGAGAACTTTTAAGTCCACCTCTTTAAACTTCTACATAAAAAAATACCCCCTCAAGCAGCTGCGTGCCACAGAGGTCTGACAGGAGCCTGTCAGTTTATATGCCAGAGTAGAAGGTCTGAGAGGATGGCAGGACCTCAGCAGAAAAACGACACAAACAGCCATGCCTTACCCAGGGCTCAAACCCAGGTCCCTTAGATCAGTAGCCAAGCGCGCTAACTACTCGGCCATGGGATGACTTCTTCTACATAAGGATATAAAAAAAGTAGTAAATTGTGTTAATAAAGTTCTAGATTTACATAAATTCATATATTGATTCATAATTTACCTACATGAAAATAGTTTAAACAAATTATCATAATTTTTCTGGAATGTACTGAATTCTGCTGCCATCAGACTATGATTTGTTTGATCAAATTAATTGGAAAAACTACTAAGCAATAAATGTGTTTTACAAAACAAGTTCTCTATATTGAGATGATGTTTAACTATATGTGTTACGTGTGCAGTTGCTGCTGAACAGATAACTGATATCATTTATTTCTATTGGTGACAGATTTATATAAATTCAATTATATAACACATGACTGTTATCACCTTGTGTACAAGCTTCAAAAGATGAACCAAATAAATTTAAGGTTCTTCTCATCAAGGATATTTGTAAATGCAGTTTATTTCAGGCATGAAGTCTTCATATTTTATCCATATAAACTATGCCTTATGATTGATCAATGATGGTTGATTATGATAATCAAGCATGTTTTTTGCTTGAAGTAGGAAAATGTTATTTTAATAATGAGTACATTTTTGCATACTTGAAAAATCAAATTTTATTGTCATAAAATTTCAGTTTACTGACCTGTATTGAGAGGGTTCTTAAGGGGTAAATTCTTTAAAGAATATGATGAATTAAAAGTGGCTGCAAACTAAATACTCTGGAAATTATTTAAAAAGAAACTATAGGAAATTAATTTATTTCCTCACTTAATACCTTTATTGCACTTAGAGCAAACATATTCTTTTGATATTTACTACAATTTGTAATGAATGCAAGCGAATCAGTATATGTGAAATATTGTATAGTAACTTACAACATAATTTAAAATTTGTAGAATAGAATTTTCTTTAAGCCAAAATATTTACATAGTTTTTTTAGCAACTGCCTTTTTCATTACTTTTTGCCATCTTAGTTTAAAAATAATACAACTAATGAAAAAAGGCTTTGTAAGCACTTCTTTCAAAAAGCAGGAAAATTACTAAAATGTTCTTTTTATCTTTGAAAATCTGGCAACTATCAGTATACATGACCATAAATCACAGGTTGCAAACTTCTAGATTAACCATTTGAGCTTATTTTAAGATTTGTAGAAAAATAATGAAAGCTAAACAAATTTCAGCATATTATTTTATATGATGTTTTACACCTACAGTTTTATGTCAAGAGTTTTAAATATATCATTTCAGTAGTATATATATTCCAAAGGTTTTAAAAATTTACTATTCTTTCCCAAATTTTTTGCAGCTAATGGATCAATACATGACTCCACAACACCTGTAGAAAATACTAATGATCCACTTGTCAAATGGGATTCATATGAAAATTTTGATTCACTTCCTGAAGACAATCCTGAAGGCAAGTACTGCAAGAATTTAATATCTGAATATTTTGTTGTTTTTCAGTGATGTACTGAAAATAGCACTGTGTTTCAGGCTTTTCAAGGTTTTTCATTTTGTTTTAATTATTTTTTATCAATTTCTGAGGTTATTTTTTTCTCTACATGAAATGTAAGGCATTAATACAATCCAATCAAAATATATTGCACTACAAAATATTGTTTTCAAATTACACTGATTATTTTTTAAGAGTAAGATCACATTCTGAAAGCATCATCAAAGGCATGCAACAATAACTCATGTGAAGTTTTAATCTTTATTTCAATAAGGAAATATGTTTTTTGACAGCTTTCATCCTAATTTTTCATTTATCTTTAGATATGTAATTTTCCTAAGAAATGATATAGAATTACTCACCATGGTTATTGACGAAACATTGACAGACCTGCAGTTTATGTGCTCAAGTGCCATTTTTTTTAATCAAATGCAATAATGCATTGCATCTTGATAGAACACTCGACTTCCAGACCCTTGTGGTGGTGACGAAAAAATTTTGTTTTTCCAGAAGAATTATACCAAAACAGTTTCTTAAAATTACTTCTGTGAAACAAAAAAAAAAATTAAATATGCGATTTAAACTAAGAAAAAAGTACTTCAATATCACATTAAAAAGAATATTCAGCTTAAAAAGTTTTACAAATAATAACCTTAAACAATTGTATTACTAGTTGTAAAGTACAATTTCAAAAATGGCAAGTAGAGAATATAATGATGAACACTTATTTCTAAGCATAAAATTTTGTTTCCTGAAATAAAAGAAAACCACCAAAAAGTAATAGCATTTAAGGCATATTTTCCTAACTGTGCATATCGCTATGTGATGAATGTCTGTCAGTACCATTTGAGGCTAATTGTTTCAATAGCCTATAATTGCTAACAAATGAATGTCAAAAATCAATAATCTCATTGAAGGTAGCTATTCTAACAAGCACATACCGAAAACCTCAGAAAAAAGTTATCTCGTTGACATCCATTTTAGCCTGAACATATTGCTAAACAATGAACCCTCATTTCCCCCCCACCCAGAACAAAACAATCTTATCAGAAAGAACAAGCCTAAAACACAAAAATGTAAACAATTCCCCACTGATCCACAGTATAAAAAATCTCCCACAACTAAATAATTCCATTAGAGATAGCAAGCCTAGAAACATGAATTATCGTATACAATGCACCAACAATCCAAAGTATAAAAAAGCCCCCAGAACTAAATAATCCCATCAAAAACAAGCCTGAAATGTATGAATTATTGCAAATAATGCACCTCTGATCCACAGTGTAAAAAAAAAAAACCCTGCAACTTAATAAGCCTACAAATGCAAATTGTTGTAAACAATGCACTGCCATGTGCATTATTGGAAAGAAAACCAGAACAAAATAATCTCATCAGAAGCAACCCTTTTAAACAGAATATATTGCTAAAGAAGAAATCGTCCCATTTCCCACTTAACACAATTGTCTGCAACATTCAGTACTTACCTGAGGCAAAATTTATATCTTTATACTACATATATGGGAATTAAATCCAAATTGCATTAAAAAAAATACAATTACATCAATCGCCCACCCCTTTCCTGAAAATAAACTCATAACTCCTGAAATAAAAGAAAACCACCAAAAAGTAATAGCATTTAAGGCATATTTTCCTAACTGTGCATATCGCTATGTGATGAATGTCTGTCAGTACCATTTGAGGCTAATTGTTTCAATAGCCTATAATTGCTAACAAATGAATGTCAAAAATCAATAATCTCATTGAAGGTAGCTATTCTAACAAGCACATACCGAAAACCTCAGAAAAAAGTTATCTCGTTGACATCCATTTTAGCCTGAACATATTGCTAAACAATGAACCCTCATTTCCCCCCCACCCAGAACAAAACAATCTTATCAGAAAGAACAAGCCTAAAACACAAAAATGTAAACAATTCCCCACTGATCCACAGTATAAAAAATCTCCCACAACTAAATAATTCCATTAGAGATAGCAAGCCTAGAAACATGAATTATCGTATACAATGCACCAACAATCCAAAGTATAAAAAAGCCCCCAGAACTAAATAATCCCATCAAAAACAAGCCTGAAATGTATGAATTATTGCAAATAATGCACCTCTGATCCACAGTGTAAAAAAAAAAACCCTGCAACTTAATAAGCCTACAAATGCAAATTGTTGTAAACAATGCACTGCCATGTGCATTATTGGAAAGAAAACCAGAACAAAATAATCTCATCAGAAGCAACCCTTTTAAACAGAATATATTGCTAAAGAAGAAATCGTCCCATTTCCCACTTAACACAATTGTCTGCAACATTCAGTACTTACCTGAGGCAAAATTTATATCTTTATACTACATATATGGGAATTAAATCCAAATTGCATTAAAAAAAATACAATTACATGAATCGCCCACCCCTTTCCTGAAAATAAACTCATAACTTTTATTCGTCTTAGATGGTTAGACCTGAAAAAAAAAAAAACAAGAATCAGAGGCCACACAAAACATGCAAACAGACAATTCAGTAACTCATTCGATATGATGAAAATACATTTTTATTCACTTATGTTACTTTGTTTTCTGAATGATGGATAATGATTGTCACTCCTAATAAATGAAAAAGCAAAATTTTGTTGTTACTGAAACAAAATGTTATACTTAAATTGCATTGGTACTCCTAGGCAAGTATCTAATGTAGCCCTGTATATATGATAATTATATACATAGTATTGTTATACATAAGTTCACAATAATATATACATATATTACTACACACTTACATATGACAATATAATATATTAATCTTCGATTTTTTTTTCTGCAAAGGAAAAATTATTGAATAAATGAGCAACAGCCCATATATATTTTGGTACAAAAAGGAGATAAATAATAATCAAAGAAACCTTACATTTCAGCACTGAATTTTCAGTTTCTTTACTATTGGAATTTAGTGTGACTATTAGTGTGATTTAATCACAATTTCTAGCTGCAGTCAACTATTTAACTCTGTGATACCTTATCTATTATGAGGGCATGTTGGGATTGTGGATAGGAGCATGTCTTGGGCACACTCTGATTGCAGGTGACTAAACTGGTGGCTGGAAATACTATGATACAATGGTTACTATTTACAATATCATTATTCTACACATATTTGCATAACTTATTTACAACCTATTATAGACCACACTTTGGTCATGATCAGCTCTGGATTATCCATTAGGCAAAACCACAGAGGCACCACAGAGTTTTTCCCTCTAGCTATCATGCCCTTAACTTGGGAGGGTCTCTTTGGGAAGGTGACTAAAAATCGTTTTCCGTAAATTTTTGAATTTGCATTTTTTCCCCTTATAACAATTTTATTAAGAAATGCATAAAGCAGTATTGAAAATTTGCATTTTTTTCTGTTGCCCTTGTTATAAGTAAATAATTTGCTTATATTACTTACTACTATTTAGTGTTAAATAAAATTTAAAAAAAAAGTTTTTGTTTAATATAGTTGTAGAGTCTGGCCTGGAAGAAAACTGAATTTTCAATCTCTTATTTCACCTTCAGCACTTATTTAGTTTTAATGTTTTGTCAGTTAAGCAATGGAAGGGCCGAGGGGGGTACCATTATTGGGTTGTGCTTAGGAAATCAGTTGGCCTTAATCTGGCACTGGTCATGATCTATCTATTCTGTGAGCCAGCCACCAAATGTGGGGCTCTTAGACCTCGAGTCTAACGAAGGATGATTTTTGTTCAAGGAAATGAAAGAGCAACGATCTCTGCTTGACCGTCAATGGTCCATGCTTAATCACATGATCTGACTACAAACAGCTAGTCAGATTATGTGATCCATCATTCACCTGGGCTTACTGCTACACTTTTCAGAAGCTTCCTGGGCATCATCCACCCCAAAGTCTGGCTTTGAAGATTCTTGGCTTCACCTCTCAAAGCTCTTTGTTCAGTTGTGAAGACAGGCACCAGTCTACCTGTGGGCAACCACCCTCTTACCCGAGTGAATACCGGATCCTTAAACTCTCATTTTCCATAAATTTTTTACCTATCTTTCTATTGCTTTTCACTTATTATTCACTATCATTCATCGGTTTGTTTGTAAAAATAATTGTTTCCAGTGGTGAGCTGTAGCAGACTCACTCAGTCTTGCAAGAGCCCATTGTTAAAATCATTGATTCAATTTGATCCTGATCCGTACATAAGATCTTTTCTTCCTAATCATCACTCAGCTTTTAAAGAAAGCTGAAGAAGAGTATCAAATAGTAATGAAGAAGCATGTTCAATACGAAATTTTTGGTAGTAACCTTTTTTTCTTGATTACTCTGAATTATATCAAATTAAATAAAAATCATTTTACATTAACATTCCTTAGTTTTAATATGAAAATATATTTAAAAAATATGAAAAATAAATTTGCAAAAACAGAGAGCCCATTGTTCAAATATTTTTGTTCACCACTGGCTGTTTCACCATAACTTCCCAACCTGGTGGCTATATGAAGATTACTACACTTCCTTTCCTCCTAACAAAGGTAAAATGTGTAAGCAGTCATCCCACAATATCTTTTAAAAGTTACCATTGATCATGACAAGTTATATGTCAAGTGAAAGTTTGTGACATGGGAAGTGTCAGGAGGTATAAAACATTTATCCCCAGTAAGGAGGAAAAATAAACAATTGTTCCATATTATGAATGTGATGGTGATTGCATTAATGGAGGGTCATTCGTAATGAATCACATGCTAAATACGTTTATGATGTACATAGTAACTTAGCAAATGTAATATTTTCCACAAAAGTAGGGGAAAGATAACTTTTAATTTAGTATCAAAAGTTCTCTGTGAAGTTACCACTAAAAGGTAAGAAAAAAATTATATAAATTAAAATTAAAAAAAGTTCTTCCTATCTTTCACCCTAAAAGCTAAAAAATAAAAGTAAAACATATCAATGATGATATGTTTTACTTTTATTTTTTAGCTTTTAGGCTAAAAAATTTTCATTCTGCATTTTAGCACTTACTTCATTCATATAGACTTCAAAGGAAGATAAGGCATTAAAACTCTTTTTTTTATGAATTGGACAAAATTGCTTTATTTTAGGAAACATTGAATGTGGCTTTCCATTCAAATAACTTGCAAGTCTTAGAATGCATTTGATAATATAGTGTATTTTAAGAATATGTATTTAAAATGAGTTAAACACAGAATTATACATCAAGCAGGTACGTTCAATTTGAAGTCATCCATAAATTGCATAAGGTGGTAAAAAACCATTTAAGGTGGGAGAAGGTGTTAATGATTGTGTTACATCTCATTACATGGGGAAGGAGTTCAAAGGCAGCGTTATATTTGTTAAAACTTATTTGAGCAATTAGCAATTTTTTCCCCTTTTTTGATGACAAAAATCAGATAATTTATCATATTATTGCATATATGTAACTGGAATTGAATTGTAAATAAAGTGTGCAAAAATTAAAACCCTTGTGAAAAGAAAAATATTACACAACATGAAGGTGAGGGATATGTAAAATCTTGTGGTGTTACAGAAAAGAGGGTTAAAATTCAGTTAAAATAGTGTTCATAATTTATGGATGACCTCTATTCTGCATTCTACACATTACCTATTTGTGACTGATCAATGGTTGAAAATTCAAAATGAAAGTCCATAAGCTTTGGCATTTTTATCTTAGTCATTTTTGCCATTGTAACACAAAACATCTAATTTCTGTTCGCAATGAAAACAACTTTACTATCTATTAATTGAACAAACTTCATTCTTACTGTTACAGAGTGCATTTCCAATGTAGTTATTGTGCCATATGTTTTAATCACATTTTTCTTTTCTCTGCTGAATGATAGCTTTTTTTTATTATTTAGCTTGCTATCTTGAGTTTTTCAAAAAATTGCATGATAAGGAGGAGAAGCTTGCATTAAGTATTAAAAAAAAATGCATGTTCTTTTATTGCTTTATGCTTTAACTTTAGACTAATTTATTACACTTGTTTTATGCAATCTTTTATTTAGAACTGGATTTGCTTGATGTGGACTTCAGTCATGGTGAGTGTATGCATTCTAATTTACTAAATTTATGAAAGTAAACTTTTTGTATGCTTTTTGTATTTCTTTGCTATGAATTCTGCTTCAGTTAGCATTTTCTACAAATTAATATCTTTATGGTTGCTACAAGCTGCATAAAATTGCAAAGCTAATAAATTTCCTAACTTTAAATAATGTGCATGCAGTTATTTGAGTGTTCATTGTTTTAAAAAGTTGTTATGCTAAAATTAAAAGGAATGTAAACTGTTCTTCATCCCATATGGTCACATTGCACTTTTTTTTCTTTATTTCCTTCTTTTTTTTATTTTTCTCAAATTTTTTCCTGTGTATATTTTATACTACACATTACACTTTTGCTGCACATTTAAAATTATACTAAAATAAGCTCCAATTATCTCAATGGATTTTGTTTCCTTAGCTATAAAAATAAACTTTTAGTTTTTAGTAATTTAAAAGAGATCTAAATCAATTTAATAAATGTTTGTAGTGTGTAGGAATTCTGAATTATTGCAATTGCCAGTTGCAATGCACAGTGGATAATCACATATTACTCTACTTCTGACGAATTTAAAATTAAAAATATTCATCAGACATCACATCAACTCTTTAAATATTATTTAGTTAATTCATATTGCAAATAATTGCCAAATTTGATATTAAATTTAATTGAAAATTTTTGTTTTTAAAAGCTAAATATGGTGGTTTTATTTAAATTTTCATATATTGCATTTTTGTTCCTGTTTTGTTCCTCAAGTCATATAAATAATTGTACGAAAGTTGGAAGTTAAGTTTTAAGGAATATTCATTTCCCTATAAGTTTATTTCTATTACTTGTCATCTTACCTATTGGCCTTGGTTGATTTGAAAAAGCTTCATTCATGATATGCTGAAACAATTTTAGAATTAAAACAGAAACATACATAACATTAAATGGAAGTATCAAAGAAAATTAGGGAATTAAAATTTGAGCTATGTAATAAATAGTTCTGTTCACTTTACTAGCCCCTCCCCCCACTTTCCCAAATAAACCATTGCAAGCTGCAAACACATGCAAAAATGATGGGTGAAATACAATTTTTTTAAGATTAAAAGCATTATTTATAATAATTTAAAGTGTAAGTTTAACTTCTGGGAATTTTGAATCAATTTCTAATAATTGTAGAGATTTAAGTGTTGTTTGATAATAATGGCCAATTTCAGTTTTTATGTACATCAATATTAAATCTCAGTATTGTACTTTGCAAAATATGCAAGATTCTAGGCATCAGGTATTACATCTACCACGAAATGGTCTTACCTTCCAATGCTACAGCCTAGCAATGCTATTTAAAACAATAAAAGTAAATTAATTGGAAGAAAGCTTCAAATATAGAAAACAATTTTAAACTTAAAGCTGTTCGTCTCTGGCAGTATGACACTAACCACTCAGAAGATCAATGTTTTATGTTTTTTACCACTGAGAAAAATTCTGAAATTGATGTGGACAGATCTAGTTGGCCAAGCTAAATCTAAAGAAGGCTCACATCAAAACAAAGATATCCGATTTTTGGCAATTTTCACAAAATACATAGAATCACCACCTTTAGATGATTGTATTTGGATTTTAATTCTATGAACTAGAACTTTACTAATAGGATAGTGAAAGACAAATGTAAAATATAAAAATTTTTAATTATCAAGTACACACAACAGGAAACTAACGTATAAAATTACTATTTCTGAAAATTTACTGTTAATGAAATGTTTATTAGAAAAGTATTGAATTTGTTAAATGCAATCCTAAATAAGTAATAAGTTCTAAATAATGTTATCCTAATAAAGTGAAAATGGCAGTATAAGCCAATCAAAGCAGGAAATGGAATACTTTCATACTTGTTTTCTTGGCATTAATTAAATGTCATAAGAGGTATGTATATTGTTTTAAAAAGTAAAGTGAAATTTCATTTGTACCAAAAATAAACTTATCAGTTATTGGGTTTGTATTCTGTCATTATACAGACATATCAAAATTCAGGCAATTTTTAACTCTACATTTATTCAACTGAAAAGCAAAAGGGTATATTTTATGCTACTTAAACTTGTGTATCAGATAGCAGAGTTTTACTTGTTGTAGTTCTTCATACAGAGGGACCTTTGGATGGGAGCCTCTATGCCACTGTCACCAAGAAGAAATATCCAGATGTTTTACTCCAGCCAAACATGAACCATGATGTCTCTGGCGATTTGGATGGTCCTCATAGTATAGATTCAGGGATCTCATCAAGCTCTGGTGCTAGAAATATTGGTTAGTTTAGAATTTCTATTTCATGTAATAATTTTACAAACACTTAGACAATTCTAATAGGGGAAATGTTTAAATTTGTTCTGTTTTCTTTTGCATAAAGTATTTATACTTATGAATAACAGTATTTCATATTTTACATTCATTTTGATTTCTCCATTTCGAATAGTACTAAATAATGAAATAAATTCGACGTATTCCATATCAACTAATAAATCAGCACTTTAGTGTCGATTCAAATTTTAGAGGAAAAACTATCTTGAGCCATGTGGGACGTGAGCCCACGACATCCCGACAACATGCCAGGCGCTCTGGACCACTGAGCAACTGGCCACCGATCAAGATCTCTAATTAGCGCTATGAACATTTCTTTTATGTCACATATATATGCACTATTCTGGGCAGTCTAGCCACAAGCGGCCTTTAATTTGCCTATAGATGGAAGCATATGATTACAAGTATGCAGATAATAAATAATGAAATAAACTCGACGTATTCCATATCAACTAATAAATCAGCACTTTAGTGGCGATTCAAATTTTAGAGGAAAAACTGTCCCAAGCCGGGTGGGACACGAACCCATAACCTCCCGACAAAACTGTAGGGAAGAATTCATGCATTGCTTGCAATACTATTAAAATGAACCATAGCTGGTCTAATGGCTAGCATACCTAACTACTAAGAGCAGCATCATATCTAAAGAGATGAGAACCAAGACCACCTATATAAAGCTTCTAGATTATCGTTTTCCTTAAATTAAAACAAATTTAATTAATTTAAAAAAAGAGTCTGTAAGCACCACTTAGAGAGAAAGTACAAAATAAAGAAAACTTTATTTTGATGATTTAGTATTTCATGATGCTTTTAATTATCATTAGGACTGCATTTTTATATATTGGCCAAAAAAAATTAGAAACCTTGCTTCAGGATGAAATTGGGCTACCATTTTGTTTACAACAGTTTTCATGCATAACAGCATTAATTCCATCATCTCTGGAAGGTATCAGGATGGATACAGTCCTGTAACAACACTACTGTCAGTTTTGTTGTGAAATGAAAAGGATTATTTATATGGCCAGTATGATATCTGAGGACATCCACTGAGTTCCATATGGACGAGATCTAATAACAGTGGAGCTCATGATAGATGTTGCACTTGCCTTGCTACTTGTCCAGTTAATGCACATTGGATTGGTCACTTCATGCCAATGGTGCCACATATGCTTTTTCACTAAATGATTTGAAATTATTATTTAAGTTTTAATTCTTAGGTAAATTCTTATGGATTGCTTTTGTTAAATAGTCAGACTTTAATAACTCTTTAAATGCTGAACAAATATTGCTAAAAATTGATATTGATATTTAGATAGTTTTGATTGAAATATTAACCTTAATCATACATTTCTATAAAAAGTGTATATAAGAATTGAGCTTCAAATTTGACTCTCCATTGACATAATATGGGGATATTTCCATTTTTTTCACCATAAATGTATGTATAAGGGCCATTCAAATGAAAAGTGGATGAGTTAGTTGGAAATGAAGCATAAATCAATTATTGATCTATTAAAATTCACCATATCTATTGAGACTTATTCCAACATGAAATTAAGAAATGCATACCTTCTTTCCTAGAGTGACTTTGGCTATTGCATGAGAAAGTGAGTGACAAAACACTACACCTCTTCATCCAGCATCAATTTCATTGTTTTCATGGCATTTTTTAGAGATTCAGAAGTGTGAAAATCTAATAGGAGAGATACCAGGATACAGGGAGGATGTTCCAGGCATTTTCAACCTGTTCAACATTATATAAATAATGTTGAGTTTTGCTGCATGACTTTTGAGTAATATGGCTGTTATCCTGCATGACAATACCCCACCATTAACTGCCCAAGTAACAATAAAAATGTTGGAACAGGTTGAAAATGCCTGGAGCATCCTTCCTGTATCTTGGTATCTCCCCTATTAGATTTTCACACTTCTGAATCTCTAATTGTTGATTGAACTGAATGTAGTATCACCGCAATCAGAATTGAATTATAATATTCAATTCTGATTGTTGAATTCATGCAGTGTTTATCACATTCAAATCGATACTTGTCATTGATTCTGATGGGGGGGGGGGGGGCAAGGGACCATGCTTCCCCTTTCAAAATGCTAGTAAGAGTAATAGAGGCAAAAAATGATTAAATTTATTTATATTTCATGCATTTTTCAAGTTTTTTTTTAAAACGTGTAAAACAGAGAGGGAAATGTAATACTGCAATGTAAACTAGTTTTTTGCATACTTTTTTTTGTTTTTCTATTTTTATTTTTGCCTCCTCTCCCCCCTTCTTTTTTTTTTGTAGATCTAGGCCTGCTTCTAGATATATCAGTTTCCTTGTGTGAGAGCAAATAGATCACTCAGACCATTACCCAGATATAGGGGTTGACTACTTTCAACTTTCATTTGAATGAACCTTATATAATGTTATTAACTCAGAATTATCTGAATAAAATCTTAATCTGATGAAGCAAGTGAAACAAAAATTATCCAGTCACACAATGAGTGAACAAACTGGAATTTCCAGCTGATTGGTGGTTCTATTTTGCATGTGTTTGGGTGATTTTTCTTCATTTGCTCATCTGTTTCATATATTTTAATATAATAAAATCATTTTACATTTCTCTCTATCAATTTAGATACAGATAGCCACAACCCATCAGAACATTCAGTTACAAGAAACAACCCTTCTTCTAACAGCTTGAAAGAAGAGCAAGCAGAGCTAGATGAACTTCTGCATGGCATGCTGCAAGAAATACAATCCATTCCAGATGCCCCAGTTTACTCAACACTTAGACCTTTTGCATCTTCTCTTACATCTCAACCCTCTAATCCAAGAACTTTTTCTACTGTCACAACTACAACTGTTTACAACACGGAATATACAACACCTAGAAGTCCAGGAATTTCATCGACAGGAATCATAAGTGTGAATGGCAATAAACAAATTTTAAATCCTGGAAGTAATCTCCATGTTAAGCCTTTTTCTTCAGATACTATTGTTCCATTAGCAAATCTTGATGAAGAAGATGTCCCATACCACGCAAGGAAAACGTGCTCCCCATTCACCTATGGTATTGAATCTGCAAGTCCAGCACTAGAACGAAGAAGAATGCTCTCAGGTGGTCAACAACCACATGGATTATACCAAAAGCAATTTAGTAATCCAGAAACTTCAAGGTGAGAATATTTAGTGAAGTGAAAATAAATTTTAAGCTCAAAAATTTATTTATTTTAAAAAACTAAGTAAAAAGTGTAATATTTTAACTTTTTTAACTGTTAATTTATTTTTACTTAATATCTACTTCAGCTTAACTATTTAGGAGTTCTTGCTGAAATAAATAAACTGTCTTAAAAAATAGTTTAAATAGTAGATAAAAGTGAAAAGCAAAAACTATTCAAGTGACTAAATATAATTTGTAAACTGAAACAGCATTAAAAGATTATTTTAATTTCAGTTAATAAATATTATAAAATAATCTATTTCCCACAATTTTTCCTTTAGCTTCCTTTGCAAAAAAAATGTAATTTTCTTATTTATATTATTAGGCTAACTGGAGAAAATCCACAGTCATGGCTACAACGACAGCAAGAAAAGTTGAAAGCTCGTAGAGAGGGTCGAGGCTGGGAAGACAGGCATCAAAAAGAGCAACAATTGATGGCTGAACTTCGCCTAGCTCAAATAAAAAAGCCAGTGCCAAATGGAGGAGAGTCTACAGATGATGTTAGTCTAGGTTTAGACTTTTCATCATCTTCTAGAGAAACCTCACCATCAAAAGTAAGTTTTATTTTTGATTTATACGATTAAACTGTGTCATAAATTAGAAATATTAGTTTAAACTGTCACAAATGGGTAACAGTTTAAACTTTACCCTTAAGGTGCATTTTACATTCATTGGAATGTAGTGTAAAAGAATAAAAATAAATTGAATAATAAAATATTAATCTTTTTCCCATATTTTTTAGAGTATGCTTTTGAACAGTCATAAAAATTTGCCTTTGATTTTAATAGAACTTGTATTTTTATTGAATCTCCATACTTTTACATGAATATACACAATATGTTCATGTTAAGCTTCCCTTAAAACCATGATTAATGAAAAAGAAAAAAATATTGCATTTACATTACAATAAACCAAATTCCTTACGAGTTTTCATTAAAAAAAAGTTTCACTTTTTTGTTTATTTAAAACCAACTACTTACCTTAAAGTTGCAGATGTGCAGGATTTCATGCAGATTGATGACCAATTCTCCTTAGACTGTTAATTTATTTGCTACACATGCATATTTATTCTTGTATGTATTATTCAGATATATTTCAATGAAATTTTTATTGATGCACAGATTTATTCATCAGCAAAAGTTGCTTAAAACTGAAAAAATATAAATTTCTTTTTAAAATGAACAGGTTATAAATATGTATTTTATTTTCTTCTGAGAATTATAATAAAAATTTTATCATTATGACATTTTTTTTATAAAAGAGGACTGAGATAATATGTAAGCTTTTGGCTTGTGTTGGTTTCTTGTACACAATACAAACACTGAAACAAGGAATGCAACATAAAACAAGGACATGCCCACTGGAATAATAGTCAGGTATGCTAACCACTAACCCAGCTAGGGCTATGGTTATTTCAAATAAAAGAATAAATAATATACAGCACATGTTGGTTGGTTGTAGTGGCACTTTTTTCCCCACAATGGGCTAAATGGCCAGGTCACAAGGACTCCAAAGGCTCAGAAAAGGTTGGGGGAGGGGACTCACTAGAACAGCTGTAGGGAGACAGATGGTAGTCTCCCGTCAAGGTCATCCAGCATGTTCTTTAACATGCACAGGGTATGGCTCTCCCACACACGGGCCATTGCTTAACGTCCCATCCAATGGATGGCAACCTTTCCAAGCCCATCAGTCTCCCCTACTGACCGTGGGCAGGGTGGGGAGTTTTGTGAAGATAAATCTCAACACTGACCCAGCTGGGACTTGAACCTGGGAACTGTAGATTACGAGTCTAGTGTGCTACCAACTGAGCCACCCCCACCCACTGGAAAATGTATTAGTCTGGAAGATTTAAACTGTTTTAAGAATATTATTTTAAAATCCACATTAGTGAATTTGACAAACAAATTAATAAGATAATGAGATAGTAACTTAAAACTGGTTGTGTGAAATATTTTAAAACATTGTTTTTACAACTGCAATTTAAAAGTGAAAAATTGATATCTATATTATACACAGTAGATCCCCATTTATGTGGTTGAGTGACCCATGACTAAGTGAAATAATGTTGAAGAAAGTGTGATTTCCTATAAGAAACCATTATAAATTAAAATCAATTTTGAAATCTTTTGCTGTTTTTATATATTAAAATTTTTTGCTTCCCAAATAATTGATATCTGTTTCCAGACTTTACATATTGGATCACTCAATGCAACCTGTATTGCATTAAAAAATAAAACCATATTAAAAGAACCCAAATTCTGATCAAAACCACACCAACTGGAAGGGCTATTGATGGACATATCAAGAAGTTTTAGTTAAAAAAATGTTACTTTCCTTACTGTAGTGAAAAGCTAAAACTAATTTATGGTATAGTCCCAACATTCTGGCCAGAGAATGGGGTTTTCTGCTAGTGAAAAAATAAAGGACAAATAAATCAAGCCCAGAACTTTTCCCAACTAAAATGATGGAATGATGCTGGCTTATTGAACATCTTTGTAATAAAGCTATATATATATAGAAGTACTTTCCTATTTCAGTGCAGATAAAAATGTTTTTTATTGAAAATTTGTGATAATTTTAGAGTTATAATAAAAGTATTTAAAGAGTGACATTAAGGTGAAACAACATTAAATGAGGTGGCACTAACCCAGAGATCTACTGTATATGTTTTTTTAGTTACAAAATGATAGTTATAAAGAATTATTGGTTTATTTAATTCTTTGTACTTTTACAGAGTCTGAGTTACACTCTTCCCTTACATGTAAACACATACAATGGTTATTCGTCCACCCCTCCACTTGGTTCGCTGAAGCCACCTATTTACAGAAATACCAGTGCTCCATCTTCACCACTGCTTCCCAATCGAAGCAGCAGCAAAGAAGTCACTCGCAGCAGGTAATTATTTAAATGCATTTCAGTAATACATTTGTTTCATTGCAAGAAATATAATTTAAGTCTATGAAGTATAAAATAATTGGTTGTCAGCCTGTTTTAAGCCAGAAAGATTACTTATTTTATAGCTGCTGCTTGTTTACCATAAAATGAAACAATAATTTTCTATTAGTGACTTCAATATAGTAGAGCATGTCATAGAGAAGGTATCTTGAATTTTAATAACTGTAATTAACTGTACACAAAAATGTTACTTTCGTATTCCAAACTTTTAATATAAGAAAATAGCTTACAGTTGAATACTTAACTGCTTTTAGAAGTAAAAATCAATCATTTATAAATATTATTTATACTCATTATTTCTATAAATACCATTTAATTACCATTGATCATTTTAATAAATAGTAAAATCAACATTAATATTTTAAATGAAAATTTTATGTAATTTTTTGTCTGTAAAGGTTTTTGCATACTGATGATAAAATTTTCAATAGGTATCCCCAGTTTCAAAGTCAGAATAAGACCCTCACAAGGCAAAAGTCAGACACATCTTTTGACAGAGAAAGGCCATTTGTTGCTGTGAAAAGAGCTCACCAGTTAGCTAAAGAACAGATATCAACTAACAGTACTTCACCACAACAGGTGATATCTTCAACCACAGTGTACAGTAACATCTACCCTACGCACTATTCCCATTCCCAATCTGCCCCACCAGACAAGCCTGATCCCTCAGATTCTGGCCTTCTTGCCTTGTTGGGGTCATCTGCCTCAAAAACTAGTGAGTCACCATCTGCTCCTACAGGCTCAGGTACTTTATATTAATAACAGATTACTAATGCTAAATTATATACTGATCTTAGATGTAATGTGCAGTTCTACTGATGAAATGTGATTTTTTAAATAAATCAGGAAATTAGATAGTGAATTTTGGTTGCACCACTAGATGCTAATAAAAATAAATACTTTTGTCTAATATTTTGATTAATTTAATAAAATATTTTTGTGTTGAAAACTCATTAGCATAAAATGTTAGACAATAAGCAAAAAAAAGCACTAAAATATACCAATCTGGCATTTTTTTTCTTATTTGGTATTTAACTAACAGCTTAGGGGATTTGAAAATATATGCTTTGGCACAGAATGTTACTCTTTCACTAATTGAATTAGAATTATTATGTTTAAACATAATAGCCTAAATCTAGAGAAGAATATTCCTTGTTTTAAAATTTTATGAGAATTTTATGTTTTACAAAAATATTACACTTTAGTAAAGATATTTTGTACCTTTTAGTTTATCACTATTTGATTAGTTTCTATTTCCTACTGATTTAGTATTATTTTCTTATCTCATTATGAATCTGTTTATTATACTTTATTTACATGGGTGAATAGTCCAGAAAACAGGTTCATATCCTAAAATATTAAATGAATAATAATTATTCCTTAATAAATAATTTTTCCCTAGTGGGATTAAGGCAGATAATTTTTTTTATACAAACTAAACTATATAGTCATTGAAAAGAGCTTTTGTTTACAATAATTAATTAGGTAAGAAAGAGGAGTGGTTTTTCTTAATGAATAAAATGTATAAGGAAATTTCATTTACCTGAACACTTATCTTTAATTTCTAGATTTGTACCAACTGCTTGTGGTTGAACTATTGACTTTTCAGAAATTCACCTTGCAACCCAACTGGCATAATTCCTGATACAAGTGTAATGGTTCAGTTAGCTTGAATAATTATAGAAATTAGGTTTAGGATATAAACTTGATTAAAAAGACATAATCATAATTTTTGCTCCTTTTTATTTAAATGTGCCAGTGCTTAGAGCAGTGATATTTATGTAAGCTGATATTGATCTTGGAATATTTTAATCATTTAGGATCAGCAAAATTAGATGAACTGGAGCAGTCTTTGCAAGCCTTCTCAGGGTCATCACACAGCCCTACTCACAGTCCCCAGCCTCCCAAACTTTCCCCTGTTTCTTTTGCCCAGTCCACACCTAATAAGGTATATCTTAACCAACTAATATAACTTTGTTAACATATATGAATGTTATTATACTGTATATATAAAGTTATTCACTAAATGTGTTTGAATTGATAATTACAGTGACTTTCAATCGCTGTTTTTAATGTGGTGATTTGGCATCATTTTATTATTATTTACATAATTATAAGATTTTGAAATGCTATATGACAGTGTAATTAATAATAGTTTTAATTTACTACTTATCACTATGATATGCTAGTAGTAATATAAATAAAAATATTTGTCATGTTACCTCATTTTTTGTTTATGTTTACCACTCTTTTCAAATTTATTTTGCAATTTCATAAAAATCTGTTGTTGCAACTTCTTTTATTATTAATTTATTTATGAATTAAAAGACTTTGAATTTTATTTTTGCTTGCAGTCTCAATTTCCCACCTCAGTGCTACAGTAGTATTATATTGGCTCTTAGTGACATGGCACTGCAGGGTCTGGTTTAAGTCCTAAGTTGATGGCATGGACATTTGTTCTGTCATAACCTGTAGATAAGCTGCTAGCTTTAAGGGTCATTATGAATTGAACTGAGCCTTAACTTGTTTTAAAGTTTCTGCATTTCAAAATAATTCTTTAAGTACACAAACATTTTGATTTCATTGTATGATTTAACTTGGCTTCTATTTATTTGTTTCATTGTGTTTTACAATTTTGCTTTGTTGAGTTAAAAATTTTGGCATCTCAGTATTGCTTATTGTTATTTTAAATGATAGACTTTCATGCCCTTTTTTTTTTCTGGAAAATTGATTCTAAATGTACCAGCATTAAGATTTTCAGTATTTGTTGTACTGTTTGGTGAGAAATGGGATACTAATAAACTTAAAAAGACTGCTATCAGTCAGAGGAGATGTTAAGCTATTATATCATGAGGGGCTCTCCCATGATATATTGTAATATCTGCTGAATGTTCTTGTTAGGAGAAACTCATCTGTTCATAACAGTTGCCCAGTGGATCCCATTCACAAACTCTCCATTTAATTGTATTTAGTGCTAGCTTCTGATGGAAATGGTGGAACTTTCTCAAAAGCAAACAATTAAATATTAGAATTCATAATCACATGCATATAAAATCTCAAGTATTACTGACATATTATTGACTATGTCAACAAGCTTTTTATGAAAAAGGAGACTGAAAGATCTAAATGAAAAACTATCTAAACCTTGATTTTTAACAATATTCTTCCAGTATTTTAACAGATAGGGAAACCACAAACTAAATAGTAACCACATTATCAATCATAAAAATATATCAAAAAAGTTAATTGAAATGTAAATCATAACTGTTATATCAATCCATTAGCTTCCAAAAATACTTCTAAAATAAATGTATTAAGTAAAATAAATGTAAGTGTTTGCGTAACAATTCTTTCAGTTTCCTGAAATTTGAAGAAATTTTTCTAGTGATTGTGGTGCAATTGTTTAATAGCAAATTTTTAGTTTAATAATTAAAAGCTGTACGATTTAAATAACAGCTAACTTTACTTATAACTTACTTATGCACTTATGTGGTTTAGATTAATTGTTTTTATATCAGTTTGCTTACTGTTAATATACTCTTGATATTGTGTTTGGTTGCTATTCTTGCTGATCAGTTTTCACAGACATAACTGACCTTAAATATTTGTCTACGAAAAAAAGCTTAATTAATTATCTCATAGCCACAGAAAAGCAAAACCTCTATATAGACTAGAAAGGTAACACACTTGCAGAAAGTAAGGAATGTTTTCAGAGAATGAAGTTCATGATTTTACAACTTAGCACCCTCTATAATAGTAGAAATTTATATAATCGATTATTCGAAAATGTAAATTATAATACATTGAAATAATGATTAGTACTTATCCAACCAAAAATAATTTTTCCTTTATCTCTTTAAAAAATTGCATTTTCCCCACTCCTTTTGGGCAAGGGAGAAAATCTCTGCTATCAATGTAACAACCCTTTAACCACCATACTCTACCACCCAAATTTCCAGTTTCTAGCATGAACAGATCATATACAATAGCCATTAAAAGTTTCCTATTTTTGAACTTTGGCACCTTCTACAGTGGAAATTAAAACTATTTAGATTCTGAAAATATAATATTTTTTAATACTTATATTTTTCTAAAATTCTAATACTATAACTTCTAATATTTTTTTAGTACTTATCCAACCAAAAGTAACTTTTTATTTATCTTTAAAAACAAAAAAGGTTTAATGCCTACATATGGACAGATTGATTGATGATAAAGTGAAAACAGTTGCTTGTTTTGAGAAAATGAACTAATAAAGAAATTTTATTAAATCATTCATTTATTAAAGTATTGGTAATTGCATCCATAGAATTTTAAATTTTGTAGTTAAGATGGTAAATGCATCTGACAGGTAACCATGAGGTCATTCTTATGTCAATATATACATGCATACAAAATCCTCATGCAGCCATGATCTATGGAGGTCTAACCAGACTGTGCAATTTTCCTCTCCAGACACATCTGTTCTGAGCTACTGCTGCTGCATTTGGCCACTCTATTCTAGAAGGTCCTGTTTGACATTGTCTGCCCATCATTTCCTAGGTCTAGGTCTCCCCCTTTTTCTGAAACCCTTAGGCACACTGTTCATAATCCTGTTTGCTAATCAGCAGCTATGCATACAGGCAACATGGCCAAACCAATGCAGTCTCTCTCTGCACAATAGGCTGCTCAAAGGAGGTTGATCAGTCCTTCTTCTAACCTTATCATTACTTACAAAGTCAAACCACGTAATGCCCAAGATACTGCATAAACATCTAGAATCAAAGGCATCAAGTTTCTTGTTATCCTGCCTACAAAAGGTCCATGTTTTGCCACCATAACTAACCTTAGAAAGAACCAAACTATTATACAGCCCAATTTTAGTCTTTAGATGTATACACCTATTTTTCCGCACTCTCCATAGATTCTTGGGGCGCGGGGGTGGCTCAGTCGGTAGCGCGTCAGGCTCGTAATCTGTAGTTCCCAGGTTCGAGTCCCAGCTGGGTCAGCGTTTTGATTTATCTCCGCAAAATTCCCCGCCCTGCCCATGGTCAGTAGGGGACACCGCTGGGCTTGGAAAGGCCGCCGTCCATCAGATGGGACGTTAAGCCGTGGCCCCGTGTGCGGGAGAGCCATACCCTGTGCACGTTAAAGAACACGCTGGATGGCCTTGATGGGAGGCTACCATCTGTCTCCCAACAGCTGTTCCAGTGAGTCCCCTCCCCCAACCTTCTCTGAGCCTTCGGGGTCCATGTGACCTGGCCATTTAGCCCATGGTGTGCAAAAAAGTGCCGCTCAGAGGTAAAACAACCCAAACAACCCAACCCATAGATTCTTAAAAGTCCCAGCAGCAATCCCTATTCTACTTATTTCATGCCGCACATCACCAGTATCTGTTAAATAGCTCCCAAGATAATTAAACTGAGACATCTGCTCAAGAATGCAGCCATTCAAAACAACTGAAGCACTATCTGCCTGACCAATTTTCATCACTTTAGTTTTTTCTCTTTTATCACCAAACCTTCTCTATTACCATTCTCATGAACAGCCCTAATGAAAAAAATCATCTCATCAACATCATTAGCCAACAGGGCCAAATCATCTGCATAATCTAAATAAGAAATTTTGAAATCTCTAGACCATTTAAGGCCAAAATCTTTCCCTGGCAAAGAATTTCACATTACATAATCAATAACCAAACTAAAGAGAAAAAGAGACAAAATGCACCCTTGTCTAACTCCACTAGCAATGCTAAACCAATCGCTGTAAGCATGAATAATGTGTGAGAGTTGTACCAACTCTCACACATTATTCAATGTTATTATAAAGAGTTTTCATAACATTAACTAACTTATCAGGTTTTCCATACGATCTAACAATCAACCAAAAATTATGTCGATCAACAGAGTCAAAAGCCTTTTTGAAATCTATAAAGCTAGCAACCACAGGTTTCTAAAACTCTAAACATTTCTCAAGAATCTGTCTAAGTGAAAATATTTGATCAATACATTCCCTACCACTTCTGAATCCACACTGTTCATCATGCAGTTGTCCATCAACCAAATTTTTAATTCCATTAAGTATAATCTGCAAAGAACTTTACCTGGAACAGAAAGTAAACTAATTCCCCTATAATTATCACAAGAATTGCGATTACCTTTTTTAAAAATAGGGGTAATAACAGCTCTAGCAAAATCCTTAGGAACAACACCTTTTCATAAAAAATATTCAAAATTTCAGTCAGCCATGTGACAACACAAATGTTCCCAACTCTAAGCATTTCAGTGGTGATTTCATCGCCCCCCCCCCCCCCCCACAGTTTCCAAACTGCATAAATCCCCAGGGGATTTATGCAGTTTTAATTTAGAGATAGCCAAAGTGACTTCGGAATGTGATATAGGGCCATCATTAAAGCCAGTAATGCATATATCCTTATTACAAATAATGGGAGTATAACTAATCACATTATTTAGAATTTCTCTGAAATGCTCAACCCACCTAGCCATCACAGAATCCTCACCTTCAACTACCTTGCCATGTTTATTCCTTAATCCCTGTGTGCCTGTCTTTTTCTTCCCACATAAAACATTAATAATCTGGTACAACTCCCTGCTGTTGTGCTGTGTAACTGCTTCTTCAGCTTTGTCAGTCAATGTATCAAGCCAAAGATGCTTATCAGCTGTTAACTGATTCTTTACACGTTTATTAAGCTCATTGTAATCCCTTCTCTTAGGACTAGTAGGGTGTTGATTCATATTAATCCTGCACTTCCTCCTTTCAGAAATAATTTTCATAACCTTATCACTCAAATAATTTTGTTTCCTCTGTTCCCTTTTACCAAAAAGAGTACTGTTGGTTTCAAGAAAAGCCTATTTAAACTGATCCCATTCTTTCTCAACTTCAGCAGTAACCAAACTATGATTGTCATAATGACTAAGTAACCTATCATGGTATGTTTTGTCTCTATCTGAATCTTTCAGGCATTCAGTGTTATAGCTAATTTTTTTAACCTTAGCACAACATTTCTTAATCTTCAGATGCAAAACACTTTTGACCAGATAATGGTCAGACCCAATTTCTGCTCCCCTATATGATCTGGTATTCCTAACTGAACTATCCCATTTGCTGTTAATTAAAATCATATTCCTGTGCAATCCTATCAGGTGAAACTCATGTATATTTATAAATGTTCCAGTGTTTGTAGTATGTGTTAGTTATTCGCAAACCATTAAGTTTACTTACCTGTAGAAGATGTTCTCCATTGCCATTGTAACTACCAATGCCAAAGGGACCTAAAACTCCTGCCCAAAGATTAGAATCAGTAGCAACTTTAGCATTGAAGTCACCTAGCACAAAAGAAATATCTCCTTTCTTCACAGAATTTAAAATATCCTGAAGCTGGCTGTAAAGTGTATCCTTCTCATTCTCATCCGAGTCCTCTGTGGGGGCATAACAACAGATAACATTCAAGTCTTTAATTTTTGTTTTAAATTTTGTTGTAAGAAATCTCTCATTGATGCAGTCATATCCTAGAAGAACTTCATTGGCATGTCTGCCGAGAAGCAAACTTACACCTTGGAGATGCTTTCCATCCTCCCTCCCTGAAAACAGAAATTTAAAGTTATTTTTAAGTTTTTCATCTTTACCTGTCCATCTGGTCTCTTGCAAGCCTAGAATATCTAGGTTATAATGCTGGAATTCCTGCATGAGGATATCAAGAGAATAATCTCTATATAATGTCCTCATGTTCCACGTACCTGCAGAGAGAAAATGATTAGTAGGATTTTTAAAGGAACTAAATTTATTGAGAGAGGTAGGGCCAACAATATCAAACAGCCCCTTGATCACAGGCATGGGACAAAGACCTGTCCCTCCTCTGCTAAAGGCTGAAGTCACCGATGCTGGTAGGAACTTCAGACACCATCTTTTCAAGAGCCATATGACCTGCCTGAGACACATTACTCCAGTTTAGGATTGACGATGCTTAACTAGCTAAGTGAGGGTTCAGGTACCTGCGATGGCCTCTGATGAAGATTATTCACCAGATGATATAAGGTCTCCCATGACTCTGTTCACTTAGGGCTGGCAACCCACAAGGAAACAGAAAACACATTGGCAGATTCTCCCTCAACAGAGACCCATCAGTACAGCAATTTCAGGATCCATAATCAAGCTCAAATCCATAAACCAGTCCACCTGTTAAGTTGACCACTCCTCAGTAGGGTTGAAAAAGAGAAAATGTGGCCATACCAGATCAGTAGGCCACTCTGAGCTGGCAGCCCTCCCCTTCCCTTCCAAAAGAGAATATCTCTTTTGAAAGGTACTAATGGCCTGCACCATGGAAGGCAGGGTTGGACATTAGGTGCTGAATCTGGCCGGTTCTGTGCATCATCACTGGGGATTGGTACACAGCTCTCCTTCCAGTTTGTGCCTAGCTGCCATTTACAGATTTTTATGGCTAAAAACTGTTTTAAATTTTATTTCAGTTCTATTTTATGCTGTAAGTATAATTTCCATTGTATAGTTTGTCCAAAATTAATATTACTGGTGATTTTTTATTGCACATTGCATTAATAAATATAAATATCTAGTATAAACTTCAAGTTTATATTTCTGTATATGTGCTATGCACAGATGAGTATGATGACTGATGGCCCATCTTGGTCTCCTTCTGTGGTAAGCTCCAGCCCACCAGGTAGTCCTTCCAGATTAGATAGGCCTGTAACACCAGCATTTCCTGTCCCTCCTGGTACTCCATACCAAAATCAAGGTATACTCAATTTTGTTTTCATTTTAAATATAAATTATTCCATGTACTAGATTACTAGAATGCAGGGACATACCCAGAGGATTGTCCCCTTCCCCCTCACATGCACCAAAAGAAAAGAAAATCCAATCATTGTACATGAAATCTCAAACTTGGCTACCTGCTTTAAAATCCAAAACAGTAGTATTTGTATAATTTTATTTTAGTACCATAGTATATTTCCCACACTAAAAATAGATTTAAAAAACAACTATAAAATTTTCTTCCATATGGAATATCATTTTAACCTTTCCTGGCCAGTGGAATATTTTAGTAATTGGGAAACTCAACTCAAGTTTTATTCTCATCCAGCCCCTCCACCCCCCACCTAAAAAAACAACTAATCCTGGGTATGTGCCTGCTAGACACTTATATGTCTATATCTACTAGATATACAAAAGTATCTATTAAATTTTAATTATTGTAAAGTATTACCTAGACAGTGATGCTAGAATGAAGGAATTTTTGCCTTGCTATTGGGAAATGATGCCCTTATTTTGTTTAATAAAATGATTAGTTAAAAATAGGTTAAGACAAGACATACAATGCCATTATAAAGTAGGAAACTTGAGTTTCATAGTGGTGTTTATTGGAAATATGAAATTTAAACTAAAAATATACAAGACAAAAGAATGAGCTGGGCATCCATCTTCTCATGCAAAAACAGAAATGTGGCTAGCTCCAACAACACACTTTGCATTGTAAAAAAAATCTATTTCCTGTTAAAAATGTTTTTTCTTTAAGTCTGATAGAACTTTATGATATGTTTTTACTTGGGAATATGTTTAATTGTAATTGCTTTTAAAGTAATGTAATATATTTACTTAGCATTTATATTTTTAAATTAATATAAAATAATTTATGTAATTTATGTTTAACAAATATTAGTTATTTTGTGCAATAAATATAGAATGAAAAAAGATGAAACAGTTGTTTTATTATTAGATTCTTCTGGGTCTACACTTCCACCAAAAAGTCCAAGTATGATTCGGTAAGTACACCAACTATTATTTAAAAGATTTGTAGTGCTTTATTAATTATTTTTGTATAAAATGTTTGCTTAATAATCATATCAACATAAATATTAATTAGGGCTACAATTTTGGGGCACTACTGACTGACTGTAAAATTCAGTCAATAGTGTCCAGAATTGCTGCCCGAGTTTTCAGAAATTCCAAATTGTTCCAGCATTCATATATCCTTTGTTCACTTATACCCTGAATGCAAAAAGGATATATGAATGACATCTCAGGTAGTCCTGCCCTCAGTGAAAAAGGGGACATCATTCAGATAGGATGGGATGGGTAGGATGTTAAGCCATGCCTACTAATTAATTGCTTATCCAAAATGAATCCACAGCTTATCATTGATATACTAAGTATTTAAAGTTTGCTTAACCAAAATGGGGGTGGGGGTGGCTCAGTCGGTAGCGCGCCAGGCTCGTAATCTGTAGTTCCCAGGTTCGAGTCCCAGCTGGGTCAGCGTTGAGATTTATCTCCGCAAAATTCCCCGCCCTGCCCACGGTCAGTAGGGGACACCGATGGGCTTGGAAAGGCCGCCGTCCGTCGGATGGGACGTTAAGCCGTGGCCCCGTGTACGGGAGAGACATACCCTGTGCACGTTAAAGAACACGCTGGATGGCCTTGACAGGAGGCTACCATCTGTCTCCCAACAGCTGTTCCAGTGGGTCCCCTCCCCCAACCTTCTCTGAGCCTTCGGGGTCCATGTGACCTGGCCATTTAGCCCATGGTGGCAAAAAAGTGCCGCCCAGAGGTAAAAAACCCAACCTTAATCAAAATGAATCCACAGCTTATCATTGATATACTAAGTATTTAATCACTATTAAGCTGTTTGAGTAACAGGATGAAGATGGGTGTATAGAGGAAAATTTACCTTGAACCAAGTGGAAGCTAATATTTAGTTATCATTTTTATTTGAAAACTTACTATTATGGTTTTTAATAAAAATATTACTTTGGTAGGTCTTGAGAATTTAGCAGTAGTGGACATGTTAGCAGTAGTGGGTTAATAGATATTCAACTTTTAATGACTAATTGAATTTTTACACAATCCCTCTGTTGGAGTATGTATGAGTAGTCAATTAAGATGGAAAAGCAGCAAAACAATTACTTCTAACCTAACAAGTCATAAATGCCAGAAATGAGGTCAGGCTCAGACACAGTTATAATTTATATTTCCAATTTTGCTTATGATTGTGATAAAAGTAATGCAAATAATTGCAATAATGATTAATGTCAATCACTATTTGACAGTCCTGAGTGATAACTTTATCTAATGGCACAGCATTTCTTTCACGAAGAGAGAGAGAGAGCTGTCTTTCAAGATGACAGTGCTCTCATCCACAGAGCACATATGGTCACCCAATGGTTTGAGGAGCATGAGACTGACCATTTTCACATACCATGGCCACTGCAGTCACCAGATATCAACCTCGCAGGAAAATATATGGGAACTCCTGGAATGACATCTCAGGTAGCATTTTCCAGCTCCATCGAACAAGCAGGAATTTATAGCATTTCTTGTGAACAATGGTGTTGTATCCCTCCTACTGACTTTCAGACACTGGTAGACTCTGTGCCATGATGGTATACAAGCTGTATTGGATTCAAGTGGTGATCCAACACTGTATTAGTGATTTTACATTGCTATTTACTTTTTTTTTGCCCATTACCTGTATCTCCTTTAGTGTTTATAATAATTTTATCCAAGAATTTTTAGTTTCTGTGATATATTTCTAATATTTTTAATTCTAAATTTTTAATTTCAAATAAAACTGACATTTTATTTTGTCATCAAATAATATCTTGTCATCAATATTTTGTTTTCAAATAATTGTAATTATTTGAAAATGTTTAATAGTTTATAATATGAAGAATAGCCATTCTGTGGCAGAGTGGTTAGCATGCTTGACTACTGATCAAAGGGACCTGTGTTCACTTATTTCATAGATCTTCTCTATGGCTTTTTAAACTGATAGGCTCCTATCAGACTTCTGTGGCAAGCAGTTGCTTGAGGTTTTTTTAAAACTTTTTTTCAATATGAATTAAAAAATAGTTTAGCAGCATGTATTTATATATATGTTTATGATCATGTCAGAATGGTTTTTTTTCTCTTAATTGCCTCAGGCTCAGTAAATACTAGTTTGAATCACGCAGGTAAGGGCTGGAAAATTTAGCCTAAACTCTAATAAATAGTGCTGCACAGAGCACAGATCAACATAATAACAGTAGCTAATTATTAGAAGACCTTAACCACGAATGCCTATTTTCATTTTTTTTTTTGGTGATGGTAGTGGTGGTGGGGATATTGTTGAAACAAATATTCTTGTTCATTCTTGGCAGTAATATTGTTTGCATATTTTTTTTAACTCATTTTACGTTAAACTGACACAAAACTTACTCGTAAGATGCCAGTATGACAGCTTATGTCTGCATTTATTCAAGAAACAAACTTTGCCATTATGTTGCCATTGTCTAGTATGGATTCTACTATTTAATTATTTGTGTCCCCTCCTATTTTTTTTTTAAATCGAGTTTTTAAATATGTTTAATTGTTTTCTGATTCCACCTTCTATCTTTTATGCTTTCTGCCTGACTGTTAACTAACATTACTAACAAGACTTTTACCTAACCTCTATGGCTCAGCTATTCCCCCAGTCTCAAGCCTATATACAATGACTATGCAAGAATATTGAAATATCGTAGATGGTCTTGTGATGTCACTTCTGAGTACAGGTATGTAAATACTTACACACTAACTGTTTTAACTCAAAGGCTTATTTACGAAATGTTAATTTCTTTATAGTTCAGCAAGTGTGGAATACCATGCAGACTAGGGTGCTTTTAATCTTGCATAGCTTCAAAAACTTTGCCTGCTTGTTTGCTGAAAATAATCCATGTAAATGTTTTTATGTGAAATTTCTAAGTGTCAGATTAAAACGTCCTGCTTGTAGTTCAAACTATTATATCTTTACCCAGTAAACAATGTTACCAGTCAGAATATTTCTCTATTTTAGATTACTGATTAACTTAGTAGTAAGCCACACTGTGTAAAACGTGCATCCATTTCCAAATTCATCAAATTTTTATGTTTCTTCTAAGTAATGATAAATTTTAGCATTATGTAGAATCCCTGACATACAAGTTGCATCCAGTGCAATAAAAAAAGGGAAAAAAGGAATAGGATGAAGAATGTAGCCTTTCTTCTTCATATTTAAACAAGAATTATATATTAAATAGTAAGGATATACGAAAGTACAATTTTAATTTTTGTAATATTTTTAAATTGTTTTTAGAGTCTCAAAAGCAAATATTTTAAAATTTTTTGAAAATTGATACTATTAAAATGTTGTTTTCAAAAGAAAAATAAACTTTTCACATATATTTTAATTTTCATCACTCAACTTGCATATTCTAAGCCCAGATGTCAAATTTCAGCATTTTTTTTTCAAATAATATATATTGGAAATTCAGAGTAACTTTTAAAATTAACCAAGTGTAATCAATGATTACATGAGATATGGAAATTTTGACTCAGAGGTGTTTGTGAAAATTTAGATTAAAAATTACAGTGTTTCCACATCGAGTTTTTTTTCTTGCAATAGGAAGAAAGTGACTTTGCCAAAGTAAAAAAAATAAAGATTTTTTCCTCCTGCAAGCCACGTTTTAACAGCTAACCATTACTATCCCCCCTCTTTCTCCCCTCTGTCAATCATTAAAGTTGTGGTACGGTCAGGGAAGCAGCATACTCTTTCAGCTTGATTCAAAAGTTGACTTCATCGTGTAACTGTGGAGCATGTTGTAAAATGCTTCCACTCTAATATAAGAGGATTTTTTTCAAGTTGTTTTGGTTATATCCGATTTAGCGAGAAATTGATGTCCTACTAATCTAGTATGATGATACTGGAACTTGTTCTTTCTACTGCACAGATAACATTACCATGTGATCTGTTGAATAGTATAATTTTTTTTTTGCAGTCTTATAACAATTTACAAGCCACCTTGGTGGTACAATGCTATCGTGTTGTCTCCCATAACACTGCAACAGTTGGGGTCCAGATTCACATCCTGGGTGGTGGCATGACTCTTTGTCCTGTGCTGACGTTGTATCAGCAGGCCTGTGCAACTAGGAGTAGATTCTAGGACTCCCATCGAAAAATTACATAATCACAAAAATAATAATGCACCAACATAAATGCAAGCTTTTAAAATTTTTGTGGGACGATAAAAGGAACATGTATTAGATTCTGTATTATGCTCCTCCAGTAGTGTAATGCAATGTGAGTAATTGATAAAATTGTTTATTTTTTAATTAAAATTTTTAATTCTCCTTCACCCCCTCAACCTTCAGACTCATTATTTAAATTTATTGAGTTCTGTGCCCAATCACTCCATTAAACTGCCTCCCATGATTCTCAGAGATGTTAGAATTTTGAATTCAGCCAAAAATTATTTGCAGAAATATATTTAGAAGACAAAAGTAGAAACATTATATATACATATCACAATATATTGAGTAAGAATTAAAATAAAAATTTGGAACCCACAAATCCTTTTTCCCAGTTCTGTCTCTGGTGGTAATTAACTGAACCCAGACAAGTATGGCGATGTGAATGTGCATTGTCTGTGAACACTTAATGACTGCCTTAGAGATGGCTTTATTGGATTCACCTTTGTTAGTTATGCTCTCTTTACCCATTATCCTTGCAAATCGTCCAAACAGAGAAAGCATACCATGTCAGCAGAAATGGAACCTCAAATATGCAGTTTTCAAGCAACTTGGTGATCTAAAGGGTTATAAACTGTAGTAGTGCAATTAAAAATCGAGGAATTTTTCTTAAAACGATTTTTTTAAATAAAGTTCTCAGTTGGAAGAGCATTAAAATGTAAAAGAAATCATTAACTGCACCATGACTGAAAAATCTCTTACCATTACACTACTGTTGAATAATTTCTTGCCAGTGTGTATTTGCCTTACTTTCACCACTGTTTGTAGCAGGTAATTAAATAAGATTGTTAGTGAAGAAAATGGTTAAATATTCTGAAACAAGATATTATACTTTTCATTCATGTATTTTTCTAGAATCTATGTTAAATATTAATAATAATTATATTGTCTTACTCACTTCTAGAATCTTAGTCATATTAACACATTCAGTTCTGGAACTAGAAATTTCTTATCTATAACAATTGGTATATTTGCAGTTAAAATCAAAAATTTGTCTTCACAATGGTGGGAAATTACTAACTGGAACTTCTTGCTTTCATCAGTTTCACCCAAGACTGGATTTGTTAATATTAACATGTAATGGATCATCTATTTATAATGATGTTCAGTCCAGTGTAATATGAACATTTTACATTTATGTTATATTTGATGCCTTAGCTATAGTACAAACAGTAGATTCATATTACAATATTGTTATTTAGTAAGGAACGAAGCCCATCTCCAGCAACTATTCAGAATCTGCAGCAGGAATTGCCAGGTTCAGCCAGAGCCTACAGTACTAATGGCCAGAGTTCTCCAACTGTCTATTTTGGGCAGTCAAGACCTTCAAGCATGGTTTCTTTAAATGGTAATTTTATTTTTATGCAATAAAACTAAAATTCTATACTTGAAAGCTTAATAAAGTTTATTAACTGCATATACTGTACTACCTTACATGCTGAGTCATTATTTACAACAATGGTTCCCAACTGGAGGTGCACCCCTTGGAAGGAATTTTAGAAATTTGCAAGACATTTGATTTAGTAAACTGATAATGAGGGCACTACCAGCATTGCTCAGTCAGTAGTTCTCCAGGCTCATAATCTGCAGTTCCCAGGTTTGAGTCCCACCTGGGCTAGTGTTGAGATTTCTCTCCACAAAAAACCCCACTCTGCCCTCAGAAAGAAACTACCAATGAGTTGGAAAGGCCAATGTCCATCAGATGAAACAAGCCATGGTCCTGTGTGCAGAAGAGTCATACCATGTGCATGTTTAAAGAATACCCTGGATGGCCTTGATGGGAAACTTCCATCTGTCTCCTAACAGATTTCCGGTCAGTCCCCTTCCCCCAAATTTCTTTGAGCTTTTGGGTCCTTGTGACCTGACTATTTTACCTATTGTGTGCAAAAAAGTGTTGCTCAGAAGTAAAACAACCCAATGACCGTGTTATTTTCAACTAGTTTTATGCAGGGAAAATTATTTTCATTTCCATGAAGGGGGCACTAGAAAGTAATATTTGTGAAAGGGGGCATACAATAATGAGTTTTTCTTCCAAGGGATTTCCCTTCTTGGAAGTGTTGCCCATGATTAAAGGAAGGAAATTTCTCCATTCCTCATCATCTACTTTTCTGCATTTTCTAGGTTTTATAATCCCTAATATCTCCTTTGACAATCCCCTCTCACCCATTCCTTTCAAGTTGCTTATTCATAGTCTTCTTATATTTTCTTTTACTCCTATTTTATCTATCCTCATTTTACATGGGGTGGGGGTGGCTCAGTCGGTAGCGCGCCAGGCTCGTAATCTGTAGTTCCCAGGTTCCAGTCCCAGCTGGGTCAGCATTGAGATTTATCTCTGCAAAATTCCCCGCCCTGCCCACAGTCAGTAGGGGACACCGATGGGCTTGGAAAGTCCGTCGGATGGGACATTAAGCCGTGGCCCCGTGTGCAGGAGAGCCATACCCTGTGCACATTAAAGAACACGCTGGATGGCCTTGATGGGAGGCTACCATCTGTCTCCCAACAGCTGTTCCAATGGGTCCCCTCCCCCAACCTTCTCTGAGCTTTCGGGGTCCATGTGACCTGGCATTTAGCCCATGGTGTGCAAAAAAGTGTCGCTCAGAGGTAAAACAACCCAACCCTCATTTTACACACATCTCCTAAAATCCATTTCTTTTATTATTTTATATCTTTCTCCATGTTAAAACCTATGTTTCTGCATTAGAAGTTTTTATAATATGTGGAAAAACAGTTTTTATTTAGTTTTATATTTAAGTTCCATAAAATTTAGTTTCCAATTTTCCCATGTGTTTTTGGAATGTTTTTCCTCAGAGTGGCACTTTTTCTCATAAAAATGTATTAAATGGATAGGCCACAAGAATCCCAAGTGCTCAAAGAAGATTGGAAAGGGATAACTATTATGAAACTGATGGATCTGCTGATCATTAATCGAATAATATGTTCTTTAATATGCACATGGTATGGCTCTTCTGCACATAAGACAATGGCTTAACATTCCATCCAATTGGTGCCCTCTTTCTTACTGAGGATAAAACAGGAGTTAGTAAAGAAAATTTTCAATGCATTCACAGTTGTATTTCCATATGTGTTTCAGGAATTGTTCACATGGCATTCTCTTTGTATAAGAATATTTTTTTTATTTTGTTGTTGCTCTCAATATGATTTTATATCAGTTACTTTCTTTGCATGAGCAACTTTTCATATTGCATGGAATTACCTATTTATTTGTGATGTGAATGTACAAAAGAATCGTAGGATGTTTGTTCATATTATATAAAAGGGCTATATTATATGGTTGAATTGTAACATTCAGCAGATATGCAGCCTGACGTGCTACCTATATGTAAAATATAAGCTATTTCAGTAATATAAAGATAAAATTTAAATTAAAATGAAAAAAAAAATTGACAGAATTGAAATAATGTAGTTGTCTCAGTAATATAATGATAAAATTTAAATCAAAAAAATTGACAGAAAATATAATTGACAGAATTAAAACAATGTCATAGTTATCTCAGTAATAAAAGAATAAAAGGTTATTTGATCTCATTTAAAATCCTATAAATATTAAAGTTGTGAATATGGTTTGAGTTGTGAATATGGTTTGTGAATATAATTTTCTTTTTCTGAAATGTAATGTTTTCCAGTTGGGTTGGGTTGTTTTACCTCTGAGCAGCACTTTTTTTGCCCACAATGGACTAAATGGTTAGGTCACAAGGACCCTGAAGGCTCAGAGAAGGTTAGGAAGGGACTCACTGGAACAGCTGTTGGGAGACAGATGGTAGTCTCACATCAAGGTCATCCAGCATGTTCTTTAATGTGCACAGGGCATGGCTCTCCCACACACAGGTCCACGGCTTAACATCCCATCTGATGGATGGCAGCCTTTCCAAGCCCATCAGTGTTCTCTACTGACTGTAGGCAATTGTTTTCCAGTTCAATGCTGTTTTGAATATTATGAAAAAATATAAATTTATGAGAAATGTAAATTTTATGATTGTTAAATGTATTTTACTCATTAGAAATGGATAAATTTTGATACAATTGCACACTACTTTATTTTTCAGAACCAACAGAAGTTATCCACCATCATCCTATGTTTGTAAAAGACACATCAAAGTACTGGTATAAGCCTAACATATCGAGAGAAGATGGTAAGTTTTGAATAAAAATAAAAATTTAGATAACCAGGTGAAAATATGTTGTAGATATTTAAAATAGCTTGATCATTTATAAAAAATAAAATCCTAAAAAATAGTGTATCTTTCAAATAAAATTAGTATCCTTAAAAGTCCTCAATAGAATTTAACCTTCTGGTATTATTCATAATTATACATATTGTGAGCATACAAAGAAAGTCTGATAAGTCCAAATTTGGGCTAAAAGCTAAAATATATAAAATCACCACTAAGCCCATAATTTCAACTCTAGTACAATCTCCAAACCCCCTCTCTGTAATCTTCTGCTAGATTGCTACAAATGCTAAGCATATACAAAAACCTAAATTTTTCCAGTCATCAACACATAAAAATCCATTTATCTTCAAAATGTTTTTTGGTCTTATCAGGTTTCTCTTATATGCACAAGATATAGTCTAATAACTTGTTTCAATTTTTAAGTCTAAAACCATGGAATAATACCTTAGAAATTAGTGATTATTAGAGTTATCTGTCTGCTAACTACAACATTTGCATTCCAATTTTACCAAATTTTTGTAAATAAGTACCTTGAATTCTTAGACACATGAAGTACTTTAGGTATGAAATTATATTGTTCCTATTTTGAAAGAAATAAAATTGTTGAGGAAATATGAAATAGTAATAAAAAAATTGGTTCAAATCAAACAAAGTTTGAAAGCATCTTGAAGGTTCTAAAATGTATTGGGTCACCTGCATAAAGATAATTAATTCTCTAAAGGGAACAAATTAGATAATGTTGTGTTAATTAACCTGAGACTGTATTAACTTTATATTTTACTATATTCTATTGTTTAATTATCTAATGAATTATGAACAGAATCCATCCTTGTTAAATTATTTATGTAAATTACTATTCTTTTTCAAAAATCTAGTCAAAGTTTACTGGATTTGCTGCCTGTGCTGCTTTAATGCAAATTTGATTTTCTCTTTCATTCACAGCTATCAGCATGTTGAAAGATAAGCCACCAGGGACGTTTGTTGTACGTGACAGCAATTCTTTTCCTGGTGCATACGGCTTAGCTTTAAAAGTTGCAATACCACCACCTAATATTCAGAAGACAGGTAATTTTAATTAAAACATTTTTTATATATTATTTTTATAATATATATTTTAAACATTTTATAATATCTAAAAAAATCTGAAAACCTATTATTATATTATGTATTTTTTTTATAAAATTTAGGAGATATGTCCAGTGAGCTTGTTCGACATTTCCTTATAGAACCTACTTCTAAAGGTGTTCGTCTGAAAGGTTGCCCTAATGAGCCTATTTTTGGTAAGTTAAATTAATTCCACTTTCTAATTAGTTCATCTTCTTTGATTTTGTTCAGATTAAAGGTAACACAAATTTGAAAGACCATTGAAATTAGGGCTGTGAATCTATATATTTGAATGTGTTACCTATTATATTAGGTTAAAAATTATGTCTAAAAAAGTTTAAAATTATTAAAAATCAATCCAAAGTGAATGCACAGTATTCCCTGTTAAGATAGACATCAAACTAATTAACAGATTCTGAAAAAAATTCATCGCCGTCACGGCGGGAATCGAACCCGCATCTCTCCAGATTCATGCCAGAGGGTAGTTGTATACCCAATGGTAGCGCGCTCTGGCATGAATCTGGAGAGATGCGGGTTCGATTCCCACCGTGGTGGCGATGAATTTTTTTCAGAATCTATTAATTAATGTTTAAAATTATATTCTGGAAAATTCCAAAACACTAAGGTAAGTCATAATTATGAATCCCTGGCATTGATTTATAAAGGTGTGCAACATTATATTGTTAACACATCACCTAGCTTATTTAAATTTTTGAATATCTGTACCAGAATATCTGTATCTGTACCAGTACCCTTAGAACCTGAAGTATAACCCTCTCAAACTATTGGAAGTTGTTTTAATAAATAAAGCCTCAACATTGTATGATTTAAACTTTAATTATTCGATTATTATCTTATCAGTGAAATGTGTTGAATTTATTTGTCTTTCCATGTGTTAGAAAACCACCATGTTTTTTGGTATTCCATAAAGAAACAGAGAGAAACAGTATACAGGTGTAGATCTTGTGCATACCCAATTTGCTTGAAATGTATATGAAAAATTTTGTTAGGGATACAGATTTGTGAAAACTTGTTAGTTACTCATTCATTATGAGGACTCGAAAATTTGAACTATGCTTTTTTTAATAATTATATCATGGTCGAGTGGTTAGCGTGCTTGACTACTATCTAAGGGAATTGGGTTCGAGCCCTGGGTAAGGCATGGATGTATGTGTCGTTTTTCTGCTGAGGTCCTGCCATCCTCTCAGACCTTCTACTATGGCATATAAACTGACAGGCTCCTGTCAGACCTCTGTGGCAAGCAGCTGCTTGAGGGGGTATTTTTTTTTATGATTTTCATTAATTCTTTTCCAATATTTCCTTATAATGTTTTTTCTATTTGGATTTTCTAAGATTAAAAAAAAAATTCAATAAAAAACTAGATTTTTGTAGTAGTTATGTTAAAAAAGATGATAGTTTAAGGAATGTGTAATTTTTTTTTACATTTTCTTGTGAAAATAAAAGCACAGGTCTCAGATACTGGTTCTTTTTAATTATCGTGTTTGAAATTAGATTAAGAATTTGTTGCATTTGCATCATTAAATTTCTTAAAAATCATTTCAACAGATTTTAATTGAATTATATTAATACTCAAAATTTTCTCTTTTATGTCAATGCCAAATTGCTATAAAAATGTCTAACCACAAGAAAGGCACCTTAAATGTGTGCCATGATTAAAACTTAGTATCTATATCTTAAAGCTAACTACATATAGAATGAGAATGGCATATTTAAAAAATATATATATTATAAATATCCTTAATTTTTCATTAATTGCATGTTTTACTTTTATTAGGTAGCCTATCAGCATTGGTGTATCAGCATTCAATTACTCCCCTAGCTTTACCGTGTAAACTTCTACTTCCTGAAAATGGTGAGTTTTTACCTTAATGTATATTTAAATAATTATAAATTTGTATTCAAGAAAAATAAATAATTTAAAACATTTAGCATAATTCTGTTGTTAAATTTATTTTAATCATGTATATGTTAATCATGCTTACCATAATATGCATTTATAATAAGAACTTGCTTCATATGTCTACAAAAAAAATCATGTAATCTGATATTTACTTTTAAATCTCAATTGAAATAATTAATAAAGACAATGATTTGCATGTATTTTAACAGTAATTAAAAATATTGTTAATATTTTTTCTCCTAGTAAGAATTCTAATATATTAAAAATCTAAACAATAAGACAAAATTTATTTTTAGTCAATATATTAAATACTTTATTAACAATACTATATTAAATACACTATTACACAGTTTTAATTAGGGCCCCTATCTTGCATGCTAAAAATACTTGACATTGATTAATGGTATTGCCAATTTGGATGAGTTGCTAATCTTAGTTTGTAAATGCAGATATGGTGGCACACCTCATTTAAGATTAGCTGGAGTCCAAATACAGCCGTGCTTTGTTTCATCTGGAAAACAGTTGTTAGACTCAAATTAAAACTCAATAATATTGAAAGGTTGTGATAATTAGCAGAAGTTGAAGTACTTCTGTTCTCTCAACTATTATTTCATGTCAGATGACATGAAAAGACTAAGTTTGCAGTCATGGTTGTTATTCAGCATTCCAAATTACAATTTTAAAATCCTAAAAATTTAATCTAAAAAATCTTAAAAATTCTAAAACTAAAATATGTGTAACAATAACAAGTTAAAAGTTGCAGTGTTTCAATGGCTGTCCCAGGTACCCATAATTTTCAAGCTAATGCCAAGATGAACTCTTTTGTTTAGAGTCTTTGTATTATATTATTTACACAGTAGTATCAGAATAATATGACCACCCATGGAATCACAGTGTACCCGCCCAGGTGCATCACAGACATGACAAGGTCAACTACATGGAGATATAAGCAGCCGGCCAGGACAGATGATCCACAGGTGTAATGTGAGCACAATGGGCAGAGATAGTGATTTGAGGGATGTTCAAAAAGGAATTATCATTGGCTACCGTGTCAAGGATGGAATCATCTCAGAGACAGCAGACTTTGTGGGTTGTTCACGAAGTGCTGTAGTAAGGGTGTATCAAGAGTGGACTGCTGGCACACCGAGTACCTCCAGACGTCATAACTGTGGAGCTCCAAAGGCAATCGACCCCAGAGGAGAATGTTGCCTCCGTCGACTGGTAAAGGGCAACTGATGCGCAACAGTGCATCAATTGACCACTCAAATGAACGCTGGGGCACCCAGGTACTTGTCCCCGATAACAGTAGAGTGAACCCTGTTATGTATGGGTCTCCGGAGTCAATGCTGCATAAAAGTGCCCATGTTAACCAAGGTCCATTGGCAATGACGCCTGCAGTTTGCACGGGACTACCGTCATTGGACAGTGGAAAAAGGTTGCCTTCTCCAACGAATCGAGGTTTCTACTCTACAGAAGTGATGGGTGGTGGCGGATACAGTGTCAGACACATGAGAACCAACACCCGGATATGCTTGTCAGTCAAGTACAGGTCACTGGTGGCAGTGTGCATGTCTGAGGGATGTTTCCCTGGTATGACCTGGGACCACTGGTACCACTGGATGGGTCCCTGAACACCAATGGCTACCTGTCCATCCTCACTGACCACATGCATCCTTTCATGTTGGACATTTACTCTGGTGGTGATGGTGTCTACCAACAGTACAATGCACCCTGTCATATTGATAAGGTGTGTTTTCCATATCACTAAGGTGTGGTTCCAGGAACATGAAACTGATGTCTCTGTTTTCCCTTGGCTGATGAAATCGCCCAACCTCAATCCCATAGAGCACTTGTGGGACCATTTGGATCGACAGGTTTAGCGTGCGGACCCACAACCACGTCATCTCCGGAACCTCTGTGCTCTGCTGGAGTCTGAATGGGCACATGTACCTCTGGCAACCTTCCAGGGCCCCATTGCGTCCATGCTACACTGTCTCACCGCTGTCATCTGGGCCAAGGGTGGTTATTCCCATTATTAGGTAGGTGGTCATATTATTCTGATACGACTGTGTATATTTGCTGGGTAATGCAACCAGCATCACCTTGCATGATGTGTATAGTGCTGCTAGATTGATATGCAGCTGTGCCATATGACTTTTCTCCATGAAGATAATGTCTTAATCATAACAGTGCAATGGTGTATTTAATAGAGCACTATGGATTGCACACTTATTAACTTTTATCTTAACCTTTCAATATAAAAAGAAAATTTTATAGTATTTGTCTTTATATTAGCTTAACTAACAGATATACATAACATTAAAATAACACTATCCTTCAGTGAATAACATATTTCAAATATTTTGTGAGCCAACAAATGTGGATTATGTTGAATAATATATAGTTAGCAAATACCTTGGGGAACACAATTTATACATGAAATACAGACATCCAGTTGGAAAAATTAATAGATTTCTCCTCCTGATAACATCTGGTACAAAAGTTCCATTTTACCAGTATATATGCATCTTAATAAAAAATATAAATTTAGTGCAATGATATAGCAAACAAAATAAGATTTTGTTAACTTTAGTTATTTATCTGAAATAGGTTCAAGAAATATACTCTGTTTTATTTTCATTTTTGTCTCTGTTTTAGATCCAGCAGCAGATCCAGCTGAAATTCAGAACTCTGATAATACTGCTTTATTGGCACAAGGAGCAGGTAATTTGTTCTTAAATAAAGATTTAAAGCTGATATAATATTCACAGAAGGGAAGGAAGTTTGGAACTATCATAAATTATAACTATTATATATTATACATGCACAGCAAGATATGATAATCATCTGAGTAGCTTATGTAAACAATCTGCTGTTTTCATACATAAAAAAAGGTTTTTTCCATATATACAAAAATAACGAAATATTGTATTTTCATAAATTCTTTTGTAATTGTTATTCATAAAAATATGATTAATGAATGTAACATTAAATTTTTCAAAAGTAATATGGAAGGTGGCAGACTTTATGATCACTTACGCACAATTTGTGTATTGTGTTAATTAGAATTATTATCTAGAAGTAATAACTTTCCTCTTAAACAAGATTATTAAAACAGAGTTACGAAGCCAACTTTTTGTTTGTTTAATTGTTTCAATAAATATTGGATGTAAATATTAGAATAATATTAAAAATGAATATGTTAAAGCTTTTGATTCTATTATCAGGACAAATGTTTAGAATTCTAAAACATTATGAATTTCATCCAAAGTAGCTCCTTAAATTATAAGGAACAAATATAATAAATGTAACACATAATGGTTAATTTTCACTGACATCAGGAGTACTACATGCTGATGTACTGTTGTCCTATCTCTTCATTATTGATGGATTATGTATAAATAAACAAGAGGATTGTTTGGAGTTTTAACTGATGAGCTACTAAGAGCTTTTTTTTACAAATTTAGCTTTTGTAGATGATGTGATACTTTATGATAGCAATTTTAAAGTTCATAAAATAATTTAAGTGAACTACTCAAATGATCTGAAAAAGTAGATTTACAGATTATCACAAAAAGTCATCACTAAAAACTACTGAATTTTTGAATTAAAATAATCACCTTTTTGAAACAGTTGAAGACTTCCCTTTACTCAGAATCTTTTATAAGAGTCATAGATTAATGAAAAGAAAGCAAAAGGTCAGTATACTAAAATAAGCTCAAGGTATTTGATATCATTCAAAATTAAACTAAGACTGTACAATACCAGTAATAAAGCAATTTCCTTCCATGGTCAAACAAAATGGAATATTTGAACCAAAAGTAGTATTGAACTAATAAATAGTTTTGAGATGGCATCTACAAACACTAATGGGATACTCCTGGAAAAATAAAATTGCAAATATAAATGTTCTAAGAAAAACAGAATGACACCATCATTTCAGACTGGACATAAAAATCAGATCAGATGGAACATAGTTTATAAATAACTATTTTACTGCAATAGGTTTGAGATTTATCTCTGCTGAACCCTTACCCTGCCCTTGGTCAGAAAGGTGATACTGATGGGCTTGGAAAGGCCGCTGACCATTGGATGGAACATAAAGCCATGGCCCTGTTTGCAGGATTAATTGTGCATGTTAAAGAACATGCTGGATGGCCTTGATGGGAGGCTACCATCTGTTTCCTAACAGCTGTCTAATGGGTCTCCTTCCCCCAATGTTCTCTGAGCCTTTGGGGTCCTTGTGGCCTGGCCATTTAGCCCATTGTGTGCATAAAAGTACCACTCAGAGGTAACACAACCCAACTTCAATAGCTCACTAAATGATCAATCAGAAAAATAGGAATCAATAAACATCAATAGTTTGAGCATTATGCTAGTCCAATTATTGTTTTATAACTAACTTTTCTCTAGAAAATGTTGCTGAATGTATATAGGATGGAAACCAATGGAAAGTTTGTATGTGAAGCATTTAAAGATAATGTAATGTTTTGCTGTTTTTTTCTCTATTTATGTATATTTGATATAAATAAATAACGATGATTTATATGTTTCACTATGGTTTTAGATAGTTACTAAGCTTTGAAATAATTCTAAAATAAGCTACAGGATATAGTTTTGCTACATCTACAATTGCTTAAGTTGGTATATGTTGTTAAAATTATAATTCATTCTTTCTTTAAAACTATATTTAAATCATAAATTGATACTCTTTCAGCTTGTAGTGTACTTTACATAAGAAGTGTGGATACAGAATCTCTGACTGGACCACAAGCAGTGAGAAAAGCCTTAACTGAAACTCTGGCAATGAAACCTTTACCATCTGCTACCCCAGTTCATTTCAAAGTTTCTGGTCAAGGCATTACTTTAACAGATAACACTCGCAAGTAAGTTTATTTTAATTTATAAATGAATAGATAAAGTGGGTAATGTAACTTGTTTTCAGGTTCATTTATTATATTATACTGGTATGTGTAGATGCTTTATTTGATAAAACTTGAATCGAAACAGATAGATTCATCACAAAGATTATCAATATTTAGTCCATAATAAATTTTCAGCTTGATTCAACAAATAATGTTATGGGAAGATATAATTTTTTGCACATAACTCTTATTGTAAAAATCCTTTAAGGTATTTACTAGACAGTTTTCTTTAAAATACCAAGATCATTCAATAGAAGGAGAAATAACAACAGAAAATTAGCAGTATTTAGATACGCTTTATGTATAACTAAATAAGATAGTGCTTGACCTCCAGTGCTATGAGGGTAAGGGGCATATTATATGGCAAGGGCAAATTTGTGAGCAATTAAGGTTACATTGCATTCTCTTAGTAATATTTATATCATTTTATTTTCCTTTCCTTTTCTGTGCATAATTTTGTTACTGTTGAATAAACTGCAGTATTTAAAAATGAAGAATAAATATTTTAGTTTAGTTCAGGTTTCTTCTATACTAGAATAAATATGTTATAACTAATATAAAATGTAACAAAGTAATTGCTTCACATTTTGTAAAATTTGTATAATGTGAAAAAATTGTCAATGTTTTACAGTAAAAGCTTGTTCTTATGGCACACTTGGCAAATGGGCTGTGCCAGTAGATCAATTCTGGTGTTAGAAAGAACAGTGACCTATGATATGCAATTTTAATGTGGGCTGTGATGAAAAATTAAAATAAACAGTTGGACATGCATATACTAAGGATAAATGATTATATATCTAGGTACAATACTCATCAAATTTGTTATGTGAAGACCGTTACAAGATGCAAAAGCCCCAGGGGCAGCCATTTGGCTACTGTATGTAAATAAATAAAAATAGATACCCCCTCAAGCAGCTGCTTGCCACAGAGGTCTGACAGGAGCCTGTCAGTTTATATGCCATAGTAGAAGGTCTGAGAGGATGGCAGGCCCTCAGCAGTAAAATGACACAAACAGCCATGCCTTACCGGGGCTCGAACCCAGGTCCCTTAGATCAGTAGCCAAGCGTACTAACCACTCGGGCTATATAGGTATACCGTTCAGTCCAATGTACAATTGTATGAAAGCTAGGACACAGTGTAAATGTTCTTATTTTAAATTTATACTACTGTAATTATATTTACACAACACTGCAAGAAAAAAATCAGCACAGTAAAATTATATTAATATTTACAGTCCTTCAGGTGTTCTAGGAACAGATTCACTAGGAGCTGAGAGATCAGCAATATCAGATGTAGAGGTAGTTGGGGTTGTGAAGTACACTATGGAAATCCTTGCATCTTTCTCTGACATTTTCTTGAAGAGTGTCTGAATATCAGCTTGCTTGAAACAAGTCTGCCTTTTCTTAATTAGTATGTTCTGAAATGCATGACTTCTTATTTACTAAATTTTAGAGATTATGCAATTAGCCCTTGAATGTATTTTTCAGCAGTATTCCAAGAAATCTTCTTCACTTCTACAATCAAATCCTCTTCTTCATAATGTTCAACAGCTTTTGATTTTTCTGGATTTACAACACTCAATAATTGACTCATCTGTGATAATTGCATGAATGGAACACTCTGAAACCTTTGAGACTGCTCTAGAGATTCTATGCAATGCTGGATAGTGGCAACAATATGCCGCTAGAGCCATAAGTGAGTTGTGATGAGCTCAGTGGAACTATGCTACTAGAGTGACCTTGCCAATAGATGAGTTGCCAGATAAACTTTTACTGTATATAGAATTTATGCACCAGGTCTGATAACATACCAGTAGCTGTCCCATTTGAGCTAAGACATCAGTGAGAATTCTATATAATTTGCAAACAATTTGTCTTTGAAACTGGACTACTTGAAAAAATATGTAACTTTAAATTATTTCTATATAATTTCTGAGCAAGAAGGTCCTTTTAATTGTATTCTTATAAACAGTTTTGAAATATTTTATTTGCTTTATTTTAGTTATGATAGTGATAAAATAAATTTCAATTATATTGTTTTTGCAGCAAATGTTTAATTATTAATAACTTTCTTGTTGAAACTCAACTGATTCTTGAAGTACAAAAATAAAGGTGATTTTAAATGCAAACTTAAATTCTATCAGAGAGTTGTAAGTCAAGTATTTGGGCAGTTACAAAGTTGGAGGGTGGGGTGGGTAAAAAAAGTATTAAACAAAAAATTTCAATTGTTAAAATGTAAAAAAATGGGAAAAAATGATTTGAGGTTCTAAATTGTGTTCTATTATGAATATGGATGATGTGAACATAACAAGTAATGGACAAAAAAATGGAAACAGCAATGTAAAATCACTAGTGATGGTATTGCACTGCCACCTGAGTCAAGTACAGCTTGTATACATCATGGCATAAAGTCTATCAGTGTCTGAAAGTCATCAGGAGAAATACAACACCATTTGTCCACAAGAAACATGATAAATTCCTTTTTGTTAGATGCAGCTGGAAAACATTACCGAGATGTCATTCACAGAAGTTTCCATAGATTTTCCAGCAGGTTGGTATTTGGTGACTGCAATGGCCATGTTATGTGAAAATATTCAGTCTCATGCTCTTCAAACCACTGGGTGATCACATGTGCTCTGTGGATTGGAGCATTGTCATCCTGAAACACAACTCTCTCTTTCTGAAAAAAAAAAAATCCCGTTTCATCAAATAATGATCAACCGGGATTGTCAAATAGTGATTGGCATTAATCTTCCTTCTAACCACTACAACACCCAAACCTTGCCTTCTAACTGCCTTTTGCATCCAAACCATGCCACAGGAAAGCACTCCACACTATTGCAGAACCAGTAGGAAATAAGGAGTTGTAAGCTTCTTTTTGTTTGCACCACACATTCACTCATCCATTTATTGGAAACAAAGTGTAGGATGATTCGTCAGACCATATCACATTCCTCCACTGCTTGTGCTTTTTGCATAATAGGACATGATGACATGTGTTGACAGGTGTGATGAGTGGCTTGTGAAATATCAACATACTGTTTTTGACGAAACTGGTCTCTCATATCCTATGTTGAAATTGTGCACAACTGATCAGCTCACCAGTTTCACTTTGCACATCATACTAACACTCAAACGTCCCGTTCTGGAATATGCCCTATTGCTCACTATTTATTGCCTTTTGCAGATGATATCTTCATTTTAGATTCCCATGCAGACATGACCTTGGAAACTGTTTCTCGTGAAACATTAATGATTTTAGCCATCTCATTAATATTTCATGTACCTCCAATAATCATGCCCCTTTCGAAATCACTAGCCTTCTCTTGATGACATGGATCCAATAATTACAGGCAGTTGCATCAGACTTGCCTCTTTAGACATGACATTAGGCATGCTGGGATGTCACTTACTTATTTCATGCCTTCATCAATGGCACATGGATGCCATTGTTTAATATAAATTGAGGCTTTCTGCTAACCTTTTTGTTTCTATTTTTCTGTCCATTTCCTGTAGCTATTATTAACATTTCCAGGGTCCAGCCTGAAAAACTGGTTAACATCCAAAGACCAAGCTATTTTTTCATTTAAAATATTCATCAAATGTAAAAAGTATTATTTTAAAGTTTGAATTATATATTTTTATAAAATATATAAGAAAATTTCCCAACTGTAATTTTTATTTTCAAAAAATGTATTGTACTGAAAATGGATATATCCATCTTCAGTCTCTCATTTCAGATTCTGTCAACATGTATAATTAATGTGGACCTTGTAAGAGTTAATATAGCTTAATTTAAAAACTTGAAAAAAAATATTGTTAAAATTTTTAGAACTAGTGTGTTATATATATGACAATAACAGTGTAGTGATTCTATGTCCTCACTTGAATAATGGTTAGAGAGTGTAGATTCTAGCAATCATGCTCTTATGTGCTATTGTATTACCTCAACTGATTCAGTGATCAGAGAAGCTAATTACTTGCATTGCCATGAGTATGCCCTTGTGTAAGAAATTTTTGTAGTTTAAGAGTAGTCAACCACATAGGGTACTGGTGCTGACCATATAAACCTAATGGACTGGAAATAGGCTCCGAGCTTGATTATGGATCCTTAATTTGCTGCACTGGTGGGCTTCTGTGGAGGGGGAATCTTCCACTCTGTTTTCTGTTTGTTTGTGGGTTGACAGCCCCAAGTGAATAAATTCACAGGATATGTTTTATCAGCTGGTGGATAATCCTGAGCAGAGGTCATCACAGGCATCTGAACTCTTGTTTCTATGGGCATCATCAAATCTACATTGGAGGAAGTCTTCCAGTGTAGATGGCTTCAGCCTTTAGTAGTGGGGGAACAGGCTTTGTCCCATGCCTGCAATTAGGGAACTGTTTGATATTGTCAGCATTCTCTCTCTATATAAACAGTTTTTTTAAACATCCCACTAAACATTTTCTCTCCATAGGTAGTTGGAGTGTCAGAGCTTATTCTCTTGAATTACACTCTCTAACCATTATTCTGCACAGAGCTTATTCTCTTGATGTCCTCACACAAGAATTCAACCATTATAATTTAGATATTCTCAGCTTGTGAGAGACCATATGACCAGATAAAGGTCAGATTCTTAAAAATAATCTTAAATTTCTCTATTCAGGGAGGGAAGATAACAAGCATCTCCAAGGTGTAGGTCTGCTCCTCAGCAGACACACCAGTGATGCTCTTCTAGGATATTGAGTGCATTGATGAAAGATTTCTTACAGCAAATTTTCAGACAAGCATTAAAGACTTGAATGTTATCTGCTGTTAAGCCCCCACTGAGGATGCTGATGAGGATGAGAAGGATATGTTCTATGGACAACTTCAGGATATTTTGAATTTTGTCAAGGAAGGAGATATTACCTTTGTTCTAGGTGACTTCAGTGTAAAAGCTGGTACTGACTCTGACCTTTGGGGAGGGGTGATAGGCCTTTTTGGTATTGGTAACTGCAATGGCAATGGGCAACGTCTCCTATAGGTAAGTAAACTTAATGGTTTGAGAATAACTAACACTTATTATAAACACTGTGATATACAAAAGTACACATGGGTTTCACCAGATGGACTGCATTAGAATACGATTGATTATATATTAACAGCAAATGGGCTAGTTCTGTTAGGAATACCAGTTCATATAGGGGAGCTGAAATTGGATCTGACCATTACCTTTTTAAAAGTGTCTTGCAACTTAAACTTAAGAAGTGTTGTGCTAATGTTAAAATTTTTACTTTTCATTTTGAAGCTCTGACACAGTTATAGCTAAAGCTTCCATGATAGGTTACTTAGTCATTATGACAGTCATGATTTGCTTACTATTGAAGTTGAGCAATAATGGGACTATTTTAAACAGGCTTTTTTTTGGAAACTAACAGTACTCTTTTAAGAAAACAGGAGCAGAGGAGCACAATTATTTGAGTGATAAGGCACTTGAGCTTATTTCAGAAAGAAAGAACTGAAGGAATGTCCTCAATCAATACCATATTAGTCCTAATAGGAAACATTACAGACAGAGAGCTTAATAAACATCTAAAGGATCAGTTAACTGCTGATAAGAATCTTTGGCTTGATGGCTTGGCTGACAAAGCCGAAGAAGCAGTTAGACAGCACAACAGCAGAGAGCTGTACCAGATAGTTAATGTTTTGTGTGGTAGAAAACGGACAGGTATACAGGGATTGAAGGATAAACAAGGTAAGGTTATAGAAGGTGAGGTTTCTGTCATGGCTGGGTGGGCTGAGCATTTCAGTGATGTTCTAAACAAGGTGGTTAGTTCTACTCCCATTGTTTGTAATGATGGTAGATGCATTGGTGGATTTAATGCTGGCCCTATAACACAATCTGAAGTTATTTTGGCTATTTCTAAACTTAAACTTCCTCAATCCCCAGGAGTAGATGAAATTATTATGGAAATGCTTATAGCTGGGAATGTTTCAATTACCACATGGAGGACTGAAATTTTGAATATCTTTTATGATAAAGGCGTAGTTTCTAAGGATTTTACCAGAGCTATTATTATCTCTATTTTTAAAAAAGCTGATCGCAGTTCTTGTGATAACTATAGAGGTATCAGCTTTCTGTTCCAGGTAAAGTTCTTTGCATGGTTGTGCTTAATAGAATTAAGAATCTGGTTGATGGGCAATTGCGTGATGAACAATGTGGATTTAGAAGTGGTAGGGGATGTGTATATCAGATATTTTCTCTTAGACAGATTCTTGAGAAATATTTAGAGTTTCCAAAACCTTTGCTTACTAGCCTTGTTGATTCCAAAAAGGTTTTTGACTCTGTTTATCATTATAATTTGTTATAATTTGTGGTTGATTGTGAGATCACATGGCATACCAAACAAGTGATTTTAACATAATGAAAACTCTCTATAATAACACTGAGTCATGGTGACAGTTGGTAAGGTTTGAAGCAATTGGTTTAGCATTGTTTCTGGTGTTCGACAAGGGTGCATTTTGTCTCCTTTTCTCTTTAATTTGGTTATTGATATGTTATGCAAAATCATTGCAAGGGAAAGATTTTGGCCTTAAATGGTCTGGAAATACAAAAGTTTCTGATTTAGATTATGCTAATGATTTAGCCTTTTTTGGCAAATGATGTTGATGAGATGAACTCTTTCATTCGAGCCGTTGATGGGACTGGTAGTAGAATAGGTTTGGTTATAAACAGAGAGAAAACTAGAGATGATGAAAATTGGTCAGGCAGATTGTGATTCAGTTAATCTGAATGGTTGCAGTCTTGAGCAGGTATCACAGTTAAATTATCTTGGAGCTATATAAAAGATACTGGTGATGTGTGCCACGAGATAAACAAACAAATAGTGATTTCTGCCAGAACTTTTAAGAATCTATGGATAGTGTGGAGAAATAGACATATACACCTAAAGACTAAAATTACTCTCTCTAATAGTTTGGTTCTTTCTAGGGTCAGTTATGGTAGTGAAACTTGGATGTTTTGTAAACAACAGGAAACTTGATGCTTTCGATTCTAGATGCTTACGCATGATGATTTTGCATGATTTTGCATAACATATCAATAACCAATTTAAAGAGAAAAGGAGACAAAATGCAGTATCTTGGACATTAGGTGGTTCAATTTTGTAAGTAATGATGAGGTTAGGCAAAGGAGTTGGCAACCTCCTTTAAGCAGCATATTGTGCAGAGAGAGACTCCATTGGTTTGGCAATATTGCCTGTATGGATAATTATAGATTAGCAAATAGAGTTATTAATAGTGTGCCTAAAGACCTCAGAAAGAGGGAGAAACCTAGGATGTGGTGGGCAGACAATGCCAAACAGCACCTTGTTAGAATTGGTGTGCACTGGACAGATGTAGCTTGGGACAGATCTGCTTGGAGAACAAAATTGCATAGTCTAGTTGGACCTTCGTAGCCCATGGCTGCTTGAGGATGATGGTATATATATATATATAATGGGTAGATATTAAGAAATATATTAATGATTGAAGCATTTAAAATAATAATTATTGTTGACACATCTAAAAGTTTAGCAACTGTTTTTTTTTCTCATTGTTTAAATATTTTATTTGAGAACTGAATAAAAATGTTAATAGCTTATGGTTTTTGCCACCCTAAGAGTATGCCACTGGAAGCTATTACCTCTCAGCTTCACTCCATTCAAAGGCTCTATTGTAGGATGTTGAAAAGTCAGTAATTATCTTTTTATCATGATTTTATTGTAAGTTAATATACTCTAATATTTGAGAATATTTTTTGTTTAGGCTGTTCTTCAGGCGCCATTATCCAGTTAAAACTATCAGTTATTGTGGGGTAGATCAAGATGATAAACGATGGACTCAAGTTAATGAAGATGGAATACCCATAAGTACCAGGTACCAGCTTTATGCAGCTTAATTTAAATAATTCAGATGCACACACAATGTCTAGAAATAAAACTGTAAACTCTAACATATACTGTAATATACCATATATCTGTGTTTTAAGGAAACAGATTTAGCCAAAAATTACTAATGAGTCAACAACAAAAATGTAATCATAGATTATTTCACACATTCATATTATTTTTTTTTATCTTAGAGAAGTTCTTTTAGTTTATTAGGGGTTAAATGGTCATATCATAAAGTATAAAATGTGGAAGTCATGTTATCAAAGCCTTTGGATAATTGCTAGGGTTAAGTGCATTTGCAGTTCTTTTATGGAGGGCATTCAAAAAGTTTTTGACATGTATCTGTGGAGTTGCACTCATTCTTCCAAAGTTAATGAACAATGACTTGTTTAAAAGCTTGCCTAAACTTGCCATTTCATGTTAAAAACAAAAGCCATATCATCATTTCACTCTCCACTGGTGGCATGTGAAGTTGGATCTGCAAAATCTGTGCATTGTTGCTATGGAGCCTTCTAAAGATGGGGAAAGATGTTACATTTTACAAGGATGCAGTTTGGGGGCATGAAAAAAATTCATGCCGATATATCACAAGTATATGGGAATCATGCCGGTTCATATGGCACTATTATAGAATGGATGTGCAAATTCAGAGAAAGATGGCAGAGTTTCAAAGACCTCTCTCGTGAAGGAAGACTGAAGGAGGCTGTGAACTCATTAAGGAAAACTCGCACATCACCATTCAGGTAATAAGTTTAGATATCAGTGTGGAAACAATTATTCATCAACAGTTAAAAGTTTCGAAAGATCTGTGCCAAATGGGTATCCCACAAACTGACAGAACAGGAAAAAAGGGCTAGAGTCATTTGTGCAAGGAGATGCTGGCAATGTTTGAACCTAGTGGCCCAAACGGTTAACATTGTCACAGGTGATGAAATGTGATTTTATTACTATACAACTCCCAGAAAGATCGACATCTATGTGTGAGTTGCAGAAGATGAACCACTTTACCAAATCCTCCAACAAAACTTTCACTAAAGGAAGAGGATGTTCACATTTTTTTCAGTTCACAAAGAGTAGTAACCATGGATATCTTACCTGAAAAAAATGACTATAAATGGGCAAACTAAACCAGCATTGTTTTGCCCAAAATGGCTAAGGATCAGCATCCAACAGGTGTGTCAAGGGTTCTCCTACATCATGATAATGCCTGTCTCACAAAACCCAGTAAGTTGCAGCCTGTCTGGAGCAGGAAAAAATCAAACAGCTACCCCATCCTGTATATTCACCCGTTTTTGCACCATGCAATTTTTAATGGTTTCCAAAAATTAAAAAGGAACTTGGTGGGAAACCCTTTTCAAGGGTGCATGATCTTACAAAATGCATTCATTCAGAGTTGCACAGTATTTCCCAACAGGAGTACCACCAAGCATTCTGGAATTGCTGTAGACATCTGCAACTTTGCATAGATGCTGGATGGGAGTACTTTGAAGGAGAGTTAAAGTTCTGTTGAGGTAAGTAAAAATTGTTTTTGTTCTGCAGATGCATGTCAAGAACTTTTTGAATGCCCCTCGTAACCCTTGGATAGTGCATTTTTTTCTGCACAACGGTCACAAGGTCTAAGGTAAGACTAGAGAAATGATCCACTGGAAAACTTAGGGACAAATGGGAGTCTGTTATTGATGCCCTCCACTTAAAAAAAATCAAGTCCTGTACAATACCTTTCCAAGTCTATTGTGTTCTATCTCACTGAAGGCAGAATACAGGCAAACCGAGGAAAACAAAGCTGACCAGTTATAATTCAACCTTTGAAGTGTAGATTACAAACCTGGTATGATACCAACAGCATTGCCTCACATTCTAGTTATGATTTGAAAAAAGTTGTGCTGATGACAAAAGTTTATGAAAAAATATTTTGTGTAATGAAATTAGGATGAAGAAAATCTATTATACTCTGCTATTATTGTCCAAAAGCTAAGAAAAAATAGACGAGTTAACAGTTTTGCACTATTAAAGTTGTAGGGCAGTTTAAAGACAGTATTGTTTTGGTTAAGTACAAAGCTATGAATACCTTTAGACACTGTTGTTGAATATTATCAAAATCCAATTCTTCAGAGCAGTGATGTTTTCAGATGTGCATTTGAAGCTTCCTTGTTTCAAGGTTTTTCTTAGCACTTTTCGTTCTTATCCTCAAAATTTACTGTGTAGTTTTATTTCACAAAAAGACCAGATGTGTCCAGATGTGATCGGAAATTGTGTTTTTTTCTCACAGAACTCTACATTTCATTTTATAAATGCACTGTGCAGTTTTATTTGAAAGCAAAAACCAGTTTTTCCTTTTTACTATTGCAGTAAAAGTCTAAATTGCATAAAAGTTACTGATAATGTTCATTATTACTCTTCTTAATTAGGTTTTTATTAGTAATATTCCTTTCAATATTTTCCTTCAATTCTTCAAAGGAATATTGCCAATAAAAACTCAGTTGAGAAGAGCAGCAGCAAACTTTAGCAGTAATATTTATGCAATTTAGACTTTTACTCCAATAGTAAAAGTCTAAATTGTCAGTACATTTATAAAATGAAATAAACAGTGCTGAGAAAAAAAAACACAATATCTGATCACATCTGGTCTTTTTGTGAAATAAAACTACACAGTAAATTGAGGATAAGAATCCTCAACTCAACGAAAAGTGCTATGAAAAAACCTTCAAACAGAGAAGCTCCAATTGCACATCTAGAAACAATGCCATTCTGAAGAACAGGATTTTGACAGTGTTTGATACACGGTAATCAACTGAAATATATTTCTTAATGCACATAAGTAAAAAAGCTTCTAAGTTATCTTGGGATAGTGAACTTTTGAGTATTTCTTATAGTTTTTAAAGAGAAAAACTTCATTCACATGCAGCCTTGGTAGATGACAGTGCTACGACATAATTATATCTCATGTATACATATTGCTATATGTTCTACAATATAAATTATACTTAGACAATACTTGAAAACAGTAACAAATACAATTTCTACAGCATAATTGTATAGCACATTTCATATTGCTACTAGTTCTTTCCGAGTCAAACTTGTCTCCAGATTCATCTATTTTATATATGTCCTCTACTTTTTTTAATTGTCCCATTTTGCAATCAGATCTTTTAATTCCTTCCTTAATTTCCATTGCTATTTTTGTGATATTTTATAAGCACTTAAATTCTTCACAGAATTTTTTTTATTATAATTAACAACCTTCACCCATAAATGTTCTGTGGTATTATGAAACTCATGGTAGTTAGTTATTTCACCAGCTATCAGTTTTCATTTTTCAGATTTTCTCTTTAGGAAGATTTTATTCTATTATTAGTTCAGAGTTTTCTTCTACCACAATTCTTCTTCAAGTAATTTATTTGCTCTTTTGAAAGAGAATTTTAAAGTTTCAGTTACATTATTAAAAGTGGAAAATATACTTTTTTAGGGACGTTAGTCAACTAATAACCATTTGATATGCTGTTAAATAATTAAAGTTGCTGATCTACAGATATTTTGACAGTTCAGTGTATTGAAAATTTTTTGAAAATGTATATTTTTAATATCATTTTAAACTTGAGTAATGATAAGATTTAGTACACCTTGCCCAGTTTCAGCTTTACATTTAGCATTAAATACTACATTAGATGGTTTGACTTTGTAAGTAATGAAGAGGTTAGATAAAGGAATTGACAACCTCTTTTGAGCAGCATATTGTGCGGAGAGAGGGATTGTTGGTTTGGCTATGTTGCACCTATGCATAACTGCAAATAAGCTAATAGGGTCATGAATAGGATTATCATGAATGAGTATGTCATCACTGGGGTTCATCATGAATTCTCCAGATCTTGAGGAGATTAGTCTGCCAGATTAGTTAATGTTACATGGAATTCCTTACAAAGGGAAGATTTTGGCCTGTTGGCTAATAATGTTAACGAGATGAATTCTTTCATTAGGAGTGTTGATGAGACTGTTAATAAGTAAGTTTGGTGATAAACAGAGAGAAAACTGAAGTGATGAAAATTGGTCAGGTAGATGGTGCTTCAGTTGTATTAAAAGGCTACATGCTTGAGTAAGTGTCTTAGTTTAATTTTCTTGGGAGCTATGTTACAGATACTGGTGATGTGCAGCATAATATAAATAGAATAAAGATTGCTGCTGGGACTTTTAGGAGTCTGTGGAGTGTGTGGAAAAATAGGTGTATACATCTAAAGACTAAAATTGGGCTACATAATAGTTTGGTTCTTACTAGGGTTTCTTATGATAGTTAAGGTAAAGGAATCGATAATCACCTTTGAGCAGCATATTGTACAGATACTGCTTTTATTTAGCTACATTGCTCATATAATTAACTATATAATGAATAAAGTTATGAACAGTGTGCATAAATGCCTCAGAAAAAAGGCAGAGACCTAGAAGGCAATGGGCTGACAATGACAAACAAAACTTTGTTAGAATTGGCCTTGAGTGGCCAAATGCAGAAGCTGTACTTCAGAACAAACATGTTTGGAGAACTAAATTGTACAGTGTGATTGGACATCCATAGACCATGGCTGTTTGAAGATCTTAAATGTATATAAAGTTCTCACCTTAAGGTATTTCCAGGTTTTGGAAAGTACTATCCAGGTTCCCAGTTAATAATTCTTTGTATCAGTTATGGCATATTGCACAGGCATATATATAAAAACCTTTAACCTGTCCTATAGCTTTAATAATGCAAAATTGCTAACTTATCTAAATATTAAGAAAAAAAAGATGTGGAATTCTTTTGTTTAAAGTTTTTACTAAGAAAAATTAAGCTTTTACTATCATGTGGGATTTAGTATCTATTGTGGTAAGATTGGTCAAGTCATAGTTGTTAGTCAAGTTCACTAATCATTAACAGTTTCATTGCTTCAGTTACCGTATTCTTTTCTAATTCTCACATTTACACCATCAATAACAAATGCAAGCTCATTCTGAAGGTTTTAATTGTGATTTTCAATTAGCCATACTTATAGTTAATTTGAGGATGTTAAGTAATTTATTTTTACATGACTGTGCCTAGTGGGTGTTTAGATTATTCAAATATTTCTAAAGGAAAAGGCAGCCAAACAGAACTTCATCAAATGTAAAGAATTTGAAAGATAATTACCTTATATTTCCGCAGATAAGACGATAGTTGAATCATAAAAAAAGGCCCCCAAAATCTGGGTCATCTTATAGGACAGATACAAAAAAAAATTAGATTGAAATTTATATAAATTGAAACCATTATAAAATAAAACAAATCACTCACCAATGTATTTAAAATCCTACAAAATCCTCACATTCATCATCCAAGGCAAATAGCTCCTCAAGTACATCCTCACTTTCGTTGAGAAGCTCGTCATATGGGTCCCATTCTGTACCTAGCGAGTCGATTTCCGCTTCGTCATCAGTTTCCCATAACAAATCGTCCTCAGTGCCATCCATAGCATTAGAAATCCCACACTTTTTGAAGGATTTGATCACTATACGCTATACAATATTATTATCCAGATGATGATTGCCAATCTAAACTAAATTCATAGGCTGTTGATAGTTTGGGGTCGTCTTATAGGACAGATATATGCTAAAACTTTGACAAAAATTTATACCTCGTCTTATCTGAAGGTCGTCTTATCTGCGGAAATATACGGTAGTTTATTGAAAGACCAAGAGTGATGTGCCAAAAATCAATCACACTGGGATATAAATATTCACCATGAATCCCTCTCCCCCCACACATACACTGCTGTCTGGGAATTTGCTTGTGTATATTCATATCAGTATATACAACAGTATAATGAATTGAAATGGTATATTTAGTCATAGATAAATAAAATTGAAGTTTTATTTGTTTTGGAATAACAGATATGCAGTGTTCAGCATGGAATACTTAGTCAAAATCTTGTGGTTCAAGTAGTCCTAAATCTAAGCACATTTCCATAAACACAAATGGTTATTTTCACTGAAAAGATATATTACATAGGTTGAATTGTATTGCTGAACAACATTTTTTTTGCATACAATGGTTTAATTAAATAGCAACATCACAAGGGCTCAGAGCTGGGTGAAGCAAGGAGATCTGATCAGTCAGAAAGAAGACAGGTGGAACTCTTCCCATTAAAGTCATCTATCATATTCTTCCAAATCCAAGCCCATTAATGTCTGCTTTCTCACTGGGGGTAGAGCAAGGGTTTATGGAGCTGAACTTGGGAACATGAAATTTTGAGACTTGTGATACCATTTGATCCAACCTGCCCTGCTTCATGGGCAAGACAGCAAATATAAGCAGTAGTGTATTAAAGAAGTTTAATCAGAAAATATTTGACGGCTTGGATGACTGGTTTAATTTTGCAGTACTGCTTTGGCGTTTTCTATGCTAAGTTTTCTAATACAGGTAAAAAAAACATAGAATCATAAAAAATTAACATAAACTTGCTTACAGCCATATACCAGTCTTTTGATGTAGATATTCACAGTGAAATAGATCACAGCAAAAAAAGAAGTCTTCACTTTAGATAATACAAAATCTTAGATAATAAAGACTGTTGCATATTAAAATCTTAATAATCAAGACTGTTGCATATGGTTTCCCTTTTTAGACAATTTTACAGGCTATGTATTAGGCACTATTTATTTGAGGGGGGCTTAACTGACCAAAGAAATTATTTTAAAATTACATTTTAAGTTTAAACACTATTCTAACATTTTAAGTACTGTTTCTTAATTTTTTTTAACATTATGATTTTTTATTTTGTTATGCCTATATAGCTTACTGAGAATGAGTAAGGTTTTTATATAGTGGAGCTTGGATAATTCATTATTATTTAAATTCAAATACTGTTTAATTAAATGTTGGAAATTTTGGTAATTGAATTAATATGATATCTCCTTAGCTGTGAATTATTGAAGTTCCATTGTATTTACATATTTGTGAAAATTTTGAATTTTACTTCCTCTTTCAAAAAATTTTAAAACAACTAAATTAAATTTGCACTAACTTTGGTAAATGTAATTTATTCTAATTGTATTTCTTGTTTCAAATTTAATTTACTCGAACTTCTATAGGCCAATACTTTGCTTAAAATGAATTCTGATTTGGTTATTTAAAAATAAAAAATTCTCATTATGGATGTATCGAAAAAAAAAGCAAAATTATATCATTTTTCTAAACTGCCCACATCAGTGGTTTATACAGATCACTGCATTGGTGACCTTAAATGAGAGTTTTCAAAAGACTTTTCTTTTTCCCTATAAAAATGTCTATCCAGTAATATATAAAATGTCTATCTCAGTAATATTTAAATCACAATATTTTTAACAAGAATACCATTCTGGTCAGTTCTGCTGCACTTTAACTCAAAAGTGTTTAACAAGTTACCCTATTATATTGGTTAGCCACTTTTTATTTAAACACTGGGCTCTAACATGTGTATAAGCTAGATTTTAAAATCTATGCACGTTAGATATTTTATGTATTTGGAATTTTTATTTGCTAAATCTATTGATTTTTCTTATATTTCTATAGATTCCAAATTAATCTGTAATAACTGTATTTTGTTATAGTAAAAATTTTCTACATATTTTTAAGTTGTTGAATGTTTACTCTTTCCAGTCGCTGTTTTGGATTCATAGCTCGTAAACCAGCTAGCCAGACAGATAATCAGTGCCATTTGTTTGCAGAACTGGAGCCTGAGCAACCTGCCTCTGCAATCGTTAACTTTGTCACGAAAGTAATGATGGCAGGTTCACAACAAAACAGATCCAACATGGTGTAATGTTTGGGGGATATGTCCACAGAAATAAAACCGGTCGTATGACTGACATCACAAACTTGAAAGTTAACATAAAAGAAAGTGTGGCTTGGCCACTGTTGACTGCAACTGCATATCATGCAAGATGATGTTAACGAAGAACTCTTATTGAGTGCTAAGCTCTTTCTCCTGTACAGATAACAATGTTAAATACTGGCAGCTTCTTCATTGAGAAATCTATCTTGTGTAATCATAGAGGCAATGGGCTTTATTGAGCTGTAATAATTTTATTTTTATGAAATGCTGTTATTGTGAAAAGTTATTAACTGCCTGACAGTCATTTGCAGATTGACAGAAGCAGAATTTTGAAAAATAAAAATATATATATACATTATAAAATTGTCTATATTAAAATTAGAACGTCTAATAAAGCTACATCATAAAGACATTTATTTAAGTATCAAACATAAGATATTGTGTATAAAGTTGATGTACATTTTGAATTGATAATAAATTAGCAATGATTGTCTAAGCAGTTAATAAGACAGCTATCTGGACAAATGTTTAATGAGCTGTTAGATGACAAAGCTGTAGTTAATAAACTAACAGAATGAGCCAGTCAGTTATTTGTTATGTATAATTCTAATTTTTGACGTGGACTGGCCTTCATTATTCTGGCAGTAATGCTAAATGTCTTAGTTGGTACTTTAAACCAATAAGTTTCACTGCATGTGCTAAAACCCAATTTTACAGGGTTTTTGTTTCTCATATGGGTGCTTTAACTATACTGCTCACAAAAATTAGGGGATATTTCAAAATGAATATGAAGCGAAGAAATATCCCCTAATTTTTGTGAGCAGTATACATTGTTGCATATGTTATTATTTAAAGTGTTTAGTGTCAACATTATCACAATTATCATGGAATGTAGCATCTACTTCTGTTAAACTCTCACTAATGGCATTAAAACTCAGCTGCTACTACATGTTGCAATATGTTCATTTATGTGTTGTACTGAAGATGTATTGTGAACTCTTAATAATTTATTAGGAAACTGATTATAATGTTTGCAAAGATTGTTAAAAGAAACAAATGTGGCAGCAGACACAATACAATAATTCAATTATAGCAACTCATATGCAAATAATGTTGGTTGGATTATTTTACCACTGAATGGCACTTTATTTGAATGCAATGAACTAAATGACAAGGGTTCAGAGCTGGAAAAGGATCCACTGGCCAGCTGTTAGGAGACAGATGACAAGCTCTTACCAAGGACATCCTGCATGTTTTTTACATGATTAACTCTCTCTTGATAAAGGGCAAAGCTTGATATTTTCATCTGATGGACAGAGACCATTTTAGGCCCATCATTGTTTTCTTTCTGACTTTCTGACCAACACGGATAACAAAAAAAATAATGTTGCAGGCAGTGTTTTTTTATAGAACTTAGAAGAAGTGAAGAGTTATCTGAAAAGACCAAGTTTTAGTAGGAGTAATACCTGAACTAGCAATGTATCATGCACTCTTTTTTTTCTGAGCTATTACTCCAATGCTAAACTCTGTACAGTGACTACAAAAAAAAATCAGCCTGTGCCCATACTACCATCCATCAATCACAAGTGTTCCTTTACCAATCAGTAAGTACAACCATGGGCACTACCTGATTGCAGAAAGCTATTCATAGTCACTATTAGATGAAATGGTGAGAAGTCGTGGGCCATTTTGAAGGAGGAGCATGGAATGTTATCTGGAGGGCATAGATTTGGATTGCACTATGCTTTTCCCAATAAAATGCAGTTTTTCAGCTAACTTTTCACTTCTAGAAAATTTTTATTTTAAGCAAGGAGGTTATACTAAAAAAAACTCAAGAAATAAAACAACAATGCATATGGCATGACAGATTAAAAATAACAAATTAGTATAAAACAATTTTTGCAACAAAAAAATTTCACACATCAGCAATTAAAATTTTTAAGCTTGCCATAGGACAGAGACATAGTTAAAATTATTTTTGCACATTATCTCAAGCCTCGAATGATTTAAATTAAAGTCATTTATTAAATTCTGCTGTTAGTAAAATTTAGTAATCTAATATACAGGGAACATCATACAACAGGATTTCATAATAATGCTCCAAAAGGCTTAACTATCTATAACAAGCCTTGGAGTAGAATGTTGGGTTGTTTTACCTCTGAGCAGCACTTTTACATGCATAATGGGCTAAATGGCCAGGTCACAAAGACCCCAAGGACTCAGAGAAGGGGGGGGGGACCCAATTGACAGCTGTGCAGAAACAGATGAAAGCCTCCTGTCAAGGCCTATATGTTCTTTAACATGTACAGACTATGGCTCTCCTGCACACAGGGCCACAGCTTAATGTCCCATCTAATGGATGGTGGGCTTTCCAAGCCCATTGTTGTTCTACTGATAGACAGGGCAGGAAATTTTGCAGTGATAAATAGCTCTGGCCCATATGAGACTCAAAACTAGGAACTACAGATTACGAGCTCGATGCACTACCAACTGAGCCAGCCTCTCCCCTATTGTTTGAGAAGTAAGTTCTGTTATTGCTTATTACTCATCTATAAAAAAATGGGTTTTACCAGCTCAGTGAAGTTCAATTGGATTAAAGAACATTCTATAGTGGCTTGTCACTCTGTTCATCTCCTTGAATAGAACAATAGGAACTGTTTTTCCATTAAGGGTTGTTTTATTAAGGTAAATCTGCTTAAGAATTATTAAATAACAGTAACAAGTTTATTTTAAAAAAACACCCTTATGGTGTGTGTTTAAAAAAATTAGATTTGAAATTAATTCAGTTATTTGAATAAGGAAATTAGTATTTTTTTTTTGGGGGGGGGGGGGAGTAAACTTTTTGCCTGCAAAACAAAGTGTTTTAAAAACAAGTATTAGATCATCTAAGTAGTAAAGCTAAAATATTTTCAGAGAATCCAGCAGTGATTGCCAGACGATACAATTTCATGTGATCAGTGATGCCACAATCCACGCAATGCCTCAGCACAAGGGAAATATTGAGTTGTACCTGCCATGGAAAATATATTATGGAAAGAAGAGGAATGGCATTCCAGTTCAATTGAAGTTATAAAACTATATTTTAGAAAGAAAACAAACATTTCATAATAGTTTTAGTATAGATTACCATCATTTTGGTTCCCTCTAAACCCATGGCATTTTGGCTCAATCCACTCACTTGGTGTCCTACTAAATTTTTTTTTAGATCCAAGTCACTTGGGCAACTATATGTCAATACAATGACTCTGCCATTTTTTTTACATAAATACAGCTATTGCAATGTGTAACAAACTGTCTATACACTGGTAATTGACAGAAAAATAACATTCATGTTAGTGATAATTTAAAGATCACAATCAAATCTATTTAAATATCAATTTTCAACACACTTGGGATTTAAAGTGTTAGGCAAGTTTAAGTATTTAACAATAGCAATGCCAGTCATTAAGAAATTAATTAAAATTTACTATAAGTATTATTTCAAATCATTTAATAAAATATATATAATATATTTTAGAAGCTAGTATAATTATTTTAATATTTACCAATTTTTACAAGTTTCTTAAAACTGGCATTGTTACTGTTAAATATTCCAGCTTCCATAACTCTTTAAATGTAAAGGGACTCTTCACGTAACTTGGATATACACCTATCCCTTGATTTACACTGAAGATAGGTTCCGCAGAAAACCGTGTAATCGAAATCAAAACCGTGTAAATCGAAACTGAATTATGCACATTTTAGTGTTTTTTTCGTTTTACACGGTTTTACATAGCAAAATCCAATATTTCGATTTACACGGTTTTGTGCGGAACCTCTCTTCAGTGTAAATCGAGGGATAGGTGTATTTCGATTTTTTTTTTGTCCAGTACCTGTAAATGAATAGTAAAGCTGCTACACTCAAGAATGTAGTAGTATATATGGATAAGTAGACGAGATCAATGAAAATTTCTATCTAAAGTGAAAATTAGATGTCATATAAAATATAGGTGGCAGCAAATATAATTGAATTGTTTAGATAGTTACTTTATGAAGTCACGAGTGCTCAATTAGCTGTCATAAGAGATAACTAGTGATTTTCATCTAGAAATGGTCTACATCATAATAAATCCTTTAATGAAAGATAATAAAATTTAATCAAACTTAATGCGGCTCTTGTTGCTATTATAAGTTACTACTACCGATTTCAAATGAAGTAAATAATGCAATAATGGCAGAACTTCTGCTGATACATTTTTTTCCTCCATCTTTTACCTTCAAAAAATCTAAGGCCAAAAAAAATGATTAAAATAAACTTGCAAAACACAGAAATTAAGGTTTTGTTCAAAATGCTTCTGTTCACATTTACTGCGTGCAGTGTGCAAATGTTCCAGATAGGTAACCATCAGTGAGGTATATTATGGATCTAGTACAAGCCCACCTAAAATATGTAATGTGATCTGCCTATAATGGTTAGCCAGTGAAAGAAGTACATTTCCCAAAATTTATAGTTATGGAACTGATGTGGTGGATTTATACTTTCCCTTAGTACGACATTCAGAGGTATATAAATGCAATATGGTGATGTGTTATGGTACACATCTTGCATGGTGAAAAATGCACAGACTTATGAATCACCTTGGTAGATAGGATGGACAACTTTATGGACAACTTCAGGATATTTTGAATTCTGTCAAGGAGATATTACCCTTGTTCTTGGTGACTTCAATGCCAAAGTTGGTACTGACTCTGATCTTTGGGGAGGAGTAATAGGCCCTTTTGGTATTGGTAGCTGCAATGGCAATGGGCAACGTCTAAGTAAACTCAATGGATTCAGAATAACTAACTTATTACAAACACCACGACATACATAAGTACACATGGGTTTCACCTGATGGGCTGCATAAGAATATGATTGATTATATATTAACAGCAAATGGGCTAGTTCTGTTAGGAATACCAGGTCATATAGGGGAGCTGAAATTGGATCTGACCATTACCTAGTTAAAAGTGTCTTGCAACTTAAAAAGTGTTGTGCTAGGGTTAAAAAATTTACTTTTAAAACTGAAGCTCTGAAAGATCCAGTTATAGCCAAAGCTTACCATGATAGGTTACTTAGTCATTATGACAGTCATGGTATGCTTACTATTGAAGTTGAGGAAGAATGGGATCATTTTAAACAGGCTTTTTTGGACACTAACCATACTCTTTTAGAAAAAAAGGAGCAGAAGAGACAGAATTATCTGTGATAAGGCACTTGAGCTTATTTTAGGGGATGTGTGGATCAGATATTTTCACTTAGGGAGATTCTTTAGAAATGTTTAGAGTTTCAGAAACCTTTGGTTGCTAGCTTTGTTGATTTCAAAAAGGCTTTCGACTCTGTTGATCGTCATAATTTGTGGTTGATTATGAGATCATATGGTATACCTGACAAGTTAGTTAACATAATGAAAGCTCTCTATAATAACACTGAGTCGTGTGTGAGAGTTGGTAAGGCTTGTAGCAATTGGTTTAGCATTACTTCTGGTGTTCGACAAGGGTGCATTTTGTCTTCTTTTCTCTTTAGCTTGGTTATTGATTATGTTATGCAAAATTCACTTCAAGGGAAAGATTTTGGCTTTAAATGGGCCGGAGATATGAAAATTTCTGCTTAGATTATGCTGATGATTTAACCCTTTTGGCAAACGATGTTGATGAGATGAACTCTTCCTTTAGAGCTGTTGATCAGACTGGTAGTAGAGTAGGTTTGCTTATAAACAGAGAGAAAACTAAAGTGATGAAAATTGGTCAGGCAGGTTGTGATTCAGTTGATCTGAATCGTTGCAGTCTTGAGCAGGTGTCACAGTTTAATTATCTTAGGAGCTATGTAACAGATAATGGTGATGTGCGGCATGAGATTAACAAAGGAAATAGGGATTGCTGCCGGGACTTTTAAGAATCTATGGAGGGTGTGGAGAAATAGGCGTATACACCTAAAAACTAAAATTATACTGTATAATAGTTTGGTTCTTTCTAGGGTTAGTCATGGTTGTGAAACTTGGACACTTTGTAAACAAGATAATGTTAAACTAGATGCTTACGCAGTATCTTGGGCATTAGGTGGTTCAACTTTGTAAGTAATGATGGCAAAGGAGTTTGAAACCTCCTTTAAGCAGCATATTGTGCAGAGAGAGACTCCGTTGGTTTGGCCATGTTGCCCGTATGGATAATTATAGATTGGCGAATAGGGTTATGAACAGTGTGCCTAAAGGCCTCAGAAAGAAGGGGAGACCTAGGATGCGGTGGGCAGACTAAACAGGACCTTGTTAGAATTGATATGCAGTGGCCAGATGCAGTAGATGTAGCCCAGGATAGACTTGCTTGGAGAACTAAATTGCACAGTCTGGTTGTACCTCCGTAGCCCATGGCTGCTTGATGATGATGGTAGATAGTAATTTGCCATCTAGTAGTGTTCACCACTATACATGACAGATTATATTTTTTAGATGTAAAATGTGCTGTAAATCTCACACATTTACAGCACATTTTACATCTTTGCATTTGTTTTCCATGTCACACATGGAAAACAAATGCAAAGAAATAAAGCCATGGTAAAAGCTTCAAATATCCATGATATATGACAAATATCCTGTAATCCATTTCATAATCACCAAAATATGATAAACAAAACCATAAGAATCATAGCAATGGCAGTTTTGTATAAAGATACAATATTTGTGTTCAGTGAAAGTTACAAATCATAGAGAGTAGGACAAAATGTTATTTGAAACAGAGGCCAGGATGAAAAAAAAATGGATTTTAATAATGAAGCTACATTTTTTTTTTTTTTTTGGGGGGGGGGGGAGAACAAATACAAAATGTTGTCATTTTTGATGTATTGAAATTCAATTTGAAGCATATTTTACATCTAAGAATCCCCAAATTTAATGATTAAAAATATTTCATGTAAAATTCAGCTGGAAATGAATCAGAACAGAGATGTTTCTTTCCTTTGGGTGAACACATTTATTTTAGTGGCAATCTCATGTATTATATTAGCTACTGGCACATGGTTCTCACAATATTTACAACCATATTTTTTAAAATTGTTTTTTCTTCTCAGTATAAATTGGCTTTATCACACTCACCATTTTCTAAATATTACTAACTCCGAATTATTTTCAATAATGCATATAAACATTTCAAGTCTATTTCACTCTCACGGCTAATGGCATATTCTTTAATTTCGAAATCAAATTGAAAGAAGTGTGAATATTCGCATACTGTCCTGCCATCCTCTCAGACCTTCTACTATGGCATATAAACTGACAGGTTCTGTGGCAAGCCTCTGTGTCAGACCTCTGTGGACCTCTGTGGTCAGACCACAGACCTCTGTGGCAAGCAGTTGCTTGAGGGGGTATTTATTTACTTGCCACAGAGGTCTGTCAGACCTCTGTGGCAAGCAGTTGCTTGAGGGGGTATTTATTTTATAATGCCAAATATGTCACAGAGTTCTAAGGGCAATGGAAAGCCCACTTAAGCAGAGGGTGACATCAGTACGAGTGAGCGTTTGTTGTTGGTTGATGTATGGAAGTCTGCTTTTGGCTGGAATACACTCGAACTTTCTTTGACGATGTTTAGATGTTCACACTCTTGCCATTGGCCCCACTTCTTGTCTTTTACGTTTGCAGCTGCCAGTGATACCAGTTCATAAAGTTGACTTTTTAACCATCAGATAGTTGGTCTTTTACAATGGATGCAATTATTACTAAGATAACTCATTGCTGTTTCTCGTGATGGCTTCATGTTAGTTGTTGCTTTCAACATTTCACTTAGCTGATACAGTAATCCCAGATGTTTAATTTTCAGAAAACTTAAAAAATGTCTTTTTAGCCTGGCTGACACATTATACCATATTTTTTAAAGATTTTTTTAAGTATTTTGAAAAAGTAAAAAAATACTAATCTGGAATAATTATTTATAAGTAAGTGAGATGTGAAAGCAATAACTAGCAAGAAGCAATCATAAGCAGCAACTATGAGTTATCTTAGTAATAGCATCCATTCTAAAGACCAATTAACATCTAATGGCTAAAAAATCAACTTTATGGATTGCTATTACTAATAGCTGCACACGTGAAATACAACATGGAAGCAAGTGGTGGCCAACAGCAAGAGTGGAAACATCTAACCCTTACAGTATCGAGTTGATTAAATGGTTTTCAAAAATCACTACTAATGAATTTGCAATGTTTTTTTTACACTTACATTTTTTTTTCTTTCACTTTATATATTTTTTGTTCACAATTAAAAACTCCTTCTTTTAGCATGTAATATGGAACTATTTCATTAATTAGCTGTTTCATTTTTTACTTTTCTCTTTTCCTATTGGACCTAGGATTTCGAGACTTGGGGGTCACTTTGGGGCACTCCTTTCCCACCCCCTTCCACCGCTAGGGGGCGCTGTTCTTACTAGAAGGGTGTTTTTGCGTTCAAAGTGGACCACTACGACGCCGTTTTTTACGAAATTGGGGGACTTTGGGGACTCACCTACAGAGGACCGAGGGGGACATCTGGTGGTCACTTTTTCAGAATGTTTTTTAACCTTTGCTCTCTTCCTATTGGACGTAGAGTTTTGAAACTTTATGGTCACTTTGGGGCACCCCTTTTACACACTATCCCACCGCTAGGGGGCGCTGTTCTTACTGCAAGGGTGTGCTTTTTGTGTCCAAAGTGGACCCCTTAGCCATCGTTTTATACCCAATGGGAGGGGTTTGGGGACTGACCATTGGGGTGGGTGTGTAGTACTCTTGGGGGGACATAGGGGGGTCCTTTCGAATGGTCACTAAACATTGCCAAAGAAAGTTCAAGTGTATGTCAGTCAAAAATACAAGACTTCCATACATCAACCAATGAAGAACTCACTCATACTGAAGCCACCATTACTGCTTGCAAATGGATGGTCTATAGGTATTAATGCCATATAAACTTCCCTACTGGTATAACGCTTTTTAACGATATTATATAAGCATAATTCTAAATTAAATGATTTTATGATAACAGTTACTGATTCTTTAGTTTACTTAAATTTTAGGGAATTTTTTTTAAACATAACTGATGTTGCTGTTAATACTTTGAGCCTGGATGGATTTACATGCTTCCATACCAATACATATACTACCACTGGACTCAAAGTGTTAAGCATTTTAAATGCAGAACTTCCTAGAAAGGACAACTGTTGTTCCAAATCAGGACGAATAAAAAACTGAAATCTACTGTTCAGAGAAAGCTTACTTTAAAAACTCAAGAGCTTTGTGCAGTATGAAAGCAAGTTATATCACTGAGAAATTGGGACAGAATTCTATATATATGTCAAAACCAGCACTTATGTTGTTGTGATGTAAATTCCAAAATATTACACTCTATTAAAATCAATCCAAGGTGAATGCACAGTATTCCCTGTTAAGAACATTAATTAATAGATTCTGAAAAAAATTCATTGCCGTCACGGCGGGAATCGAACCCGCATCTCTCCAGATTCATACCAGAGTGCGCTAACCATTGCACCACGCGTCGGATTCTGACGACTTCATCGTTCGGTATTCTGAAAATATTCGTTGTCCGACGCGTGGTGCAATGGTTAGCGCGCTCTGGCATGAATCTGGAGAGATGCGGGTTCGATTCCCGCCGTGGCGGAAATGAATTTTTTTTCAGAATCTATTAATTAATGTTCTTAACAGGGAATACTGTGCATTCACCTTGGATTGATTTTAATTATATATTTAACGCGGTAGCGTTAGCGACCTTCTCATTAACATCTGATAATCAAATGCAACGACTGAAAAAGTTGCATCTCCTTGAGTATAGATGGCGCTGTCTCAGTCACGTCTCAAGAAGAAAATTTATAAGGTCATATTCTGAAAATATTCGTTGTCCAACGCGTGGTGCAATCAAAGAAGGTCTAAGGAGAAGAAGGCTAGCTTCGCACAAGCGTAAGTGGCGCCGTTCTGCGGAATTTTACCGAAGCTGAACGTGGCAAATTGATGTGCATGCACAAAAACAACTGTAAGGGGCGATCCGCGCATGCGCAGTGCAATCATTTTTAGTCCACTGCAGCTGTGGTTTGTCTTACTCTTGGTATATTTATTGCGATTTAATCAGTGTTTCAACCTGTCTAACACCCATGACTGTTTGGCATAGTGATAGCTGACCCTAAAGTTATTCAGCGAGTATTTTATCCCGTTCAGGAGTATATATTACGATACCTGGAAAAGCCGTTGTATGTTTATTTTGAGTAATTTTGCAGAATTTTTAAAATTAATATGTAAATTAATACATTTAATCATCTTGCGAACATGTAACTCAATGTATGTTGCAGTTTGGTGTTCCCTGGAGCATATCGACATATATAGGTGTCTGCAGTTTGTTCTAATAGTAAATTTTTTTATGGTTGATACGAGAAGTGCCTGCTGCCATCTATTGACAGTTTATACAAGTAAGAAACTCGATGTGACTCTTTTTTGAAAATATCCTAAATTCTATAAAATATAATTAAACAAAACATGTTGTCTCGCATTAAGCCATAAATTTCCCTTTATTATAATATATTAAATATAGTAGAATGTTCAAAATATTAAAATTTTTATGTTGAGCATAGCTACCTCTTGTTTTACAAAACGAGATTTTATTAAGGAAAATAATTTTAACTAACCCTTGTGAAAAGAAAATCATGATGGTAAAATTTAAGAAATGGACACTTTGAACAAAGTCAAAGTATATGAAGTGTATGTAAAATTATTCTCGTGGTGTAAGCTATTTAAAACCTTGCTGGGCAGTGGAAAAATAACGCAAGGAATTGGCTCCTCTCCTGGCTAGGTGGCTTCACTGCAATACACGAATTTGCCATGTTTAGAGGGCGCTGCAATCGAAAAGTTTATATTACGTCTATGGAAGCTAGCTCTCTTCTCCCTTAGACACTCCTTGGTGCAATGGTTAGCGCGCTCTGGCCTGAATCTGGAGAGACGCGGGAACCAGCCGTGGCGGCAATGAATTTTTTTCAGAATCTATTAATTACACTCTATGTAGGAATATGTGAAACTTTGCATTAAATAAAAGTGCATTGTATTTCTACTCAACTGTAGTTCATTAACCAAGGAGAAGCCCTATGAGTAACCCTTGCCCTCCTTTTAACATTCTTGCCAACCAGGAAAACCAAGCCTCTCTTATCTTCTCAGAGATATAAAAAAAAGTTTTCAAAAATGTATTGAAAACTTTCATTCTGTTTCTCTCTTTTTATTTATTCTCTACAATGAGTGATAGATTATAAAAAAATATGATTAAAAATGTCACATTATGCAAATATTGACTGTAGAAATGTTTGTAGTGATTCATCTTCCAATGAGAAGTAATTCCTAGCTCACTATATTTCATGGGGATAAAATTTCTGTTCTGCATTCATAGACAAAGTTGACAATATTACACATCATATCTCCTTATTTCAATTAATTCTTATTGAGATTCTTTGAGATGTTAAAGAGATGATGTGCATCATCTCTTTAACATTAATATATTTCAGCAATAGGGATAAAAAGAAATGCAGACTTCTGTATCATACGCCTGTAAAAGTATCTGTTTTTATAGTGTGCAGATACTTTTGGCCATGTAATGTATGTGGGGGTTCACTCTTAACTACTACAAAACTCAGGCATACTGCATCATATTTTATTTGAAAAAAGAAATGATCAACCCAGAATTAAATAACATAAAATTTCTTTTATTTGAATAATGCAAAAGACAAAACACTTATTTCAAAAAAAAATTAAAATTGCACATTTTACATAAAAATTTGAAATTTTTGTTAATACATTCCAAACACTTTCTTCAAATCTTTTTAGATAACCATCACAAAACTGTGCAACAAGAAGCGACACAATTAATTTAAAATTTTTCATTAAGCACATGATTGTTTAATAACAATATAGCACTACCTCACATAAAAAGGAAAATACATGAAAAGTAAACTATCAACAAATAACAATAAAACATTGCTCAACCTTTAGTGTTATATTCGTGATTTGCCCAAATAGATTCATTAAGTACTTTCCTAAATGCTTCAATGCTGGCTCTATTGTCTTTGCTTACTTTCTGCCACAGCACCTGGAAGAGCTCTTCATCCATTTGCATATCACTCTTTTCAAACATAAATTGCAGCTGAAAAATAGCATTTCTATCTTTGTAACATAAATATTTAAGTTGTTTGAAAATACATACTCATCAGTCAGAAACATAGATAGGACAGCTCATTTGTTAATAATGTTAATAAAGAAAAAAAGGTTAAAACATCAATACCATCATTTCTGGCATATAATCTATGGACATGTGTTGTTAAAAGTGAGCAAATTGGGCACTGTATATTATCTGTTGCTGCATATTATGTGTGAAGTCCCCCTCACCCCTACTTCAACAAGATCAGTTTTCTCCCTCTCTGTTTCACTTGGTCTTATTGAGAGATAGGGATGGGAATGCTGATTAGCCAGGCAGAGTTTAAGGCTTTTCGCCTATAACATGTCATGCCCTGATTTTCCAGTGAGTTTTACTCTATTGCTGTTATATAAACATAATGACTGGGCTATATATTCACCAGCCGTCCCATAGCCGAGTGGTTAGCGCGCTTGGCTACTGATCTAAGGGACCTGGGTTCAAGCCCTGGATAAGGCATGGTTGTATGTGTTGTTTTTCTGCTGAGGTCCTGCCATCCTCTCAGATCTTCTACTTTGGCATATAAACTGACAGGCTCCTGTCAGACCTCTGTGGCAAGCAGCTGCTTGAGGGGGTATTTTATTTTATTTTTATTTATATATTCACCATTTTAAGGGCTCGGGCTTTGTAAACCTTGTTTTTGGTGCGTAATTAAAGTACTTGTCACATCTCATACAGCCATATGTTCTTGAATAAAATATAAAGATTAGCTTTACTATTTTAAACCTGTATGTTGTACATATCCAGTAATAACTAGTAAGATCAAATACCAATTGGTATACTTAGAAGTGCAGATGATTATGGTGAGATAATGTAAAAGAGATTCATCGTGAATATCAATAGCTGACTGATTGAGAAATGATAGTATTACTGATTTTGTAAAGCCAGAATTTACAAGACATAGAAATCTTGTGGAATTATTTGGATTAATCCTCCAAATATCGCACTTCATTCACTCTGTTGGGCACTCTAATACCAAAGGAAGCTAAAAGCAATGGTTATGTAGGAATGCTCTCATATCATTAACGATTCTGCCCCAAACAGCTGTGTTGGGAGAACCCATTATAGCCACCTGGAGAGTTAAGGTTAATTTTATTTTAACAACACACGAGTAAATTCTAAAAGTAATAAGTATTACAAAGGATAATTGCAACTAAAATTTAATAACGTGCAGCAAAACTAAATCCATTGAACTATATTTTAATTCTGAATTTATTCCCACATTTAATATTTTATTGCAAATAGCATAAAATATGTTACAATTAGAAATTTTAGAATTCATTGGTGTGGCAACCAATATTTAACCTTTCCAGGGTAAAAGATGAATATAGATATCGACAGGATCAAAAATGAGAGGCCCAAGACATCTATGTTTGTTTTTAGTCCAACATAAAAATTCAATTTTTTAAAATAAAAATTGCCATTTTAAAATTTTCTTATATATTTTCGATAAACATACGTAATCCAACTTGTATATTTTTGATAAAAATACGTAATCCAAGATTGAAATATTAATATTTTTTATTTAATGAATATTTTATTAAACTACAAAATAAATAATTTGTTAAACGCATCTGATTGCCATTTCTTAGAAGTGCTATATATTAAAATAACTTAAAGTTCTCTATTGTTGAGCAATAAAAATTAAGTTTATCCTTCAAACTATTGCACATTAAAAGTTTTTAGGAGAAAACTTGGAAGCTTTTTGGGGCAAGGACAGCACTCTGTCTTCAGTGAAGTGACATTATGTAGTGAGATTAGGGCAGTTAAGAACTTTTTATATGTCGCAAAGGGTGATTCCAGTGTCTCAGTTGCAGTTGGGAATGGGAAAGGTCATTGCTTCAATAGTCTTGCAGACGATGGTTCCGTAGTAAGTGGATGCACATGCTAGCAGTATGGTGTGCTCCCAGTCTCTGGTTGCTGCATGTTGTATTGCCAGCTCAGCAGTGGCAATTATTAGCCTATTTTGGCTGACATCTGTCTGAAGCTCTCTCCTGTGGAAAACCTATATTTTTCCGATATAGAAGGCAATGGAATTATCCAGAATATGTAGCGGAAAGCTGTATATGCCCAATTTTTGAAGGAGGCTAAATTTGTTGATGTCCTTTTATATAATCTTCAGATTTGAAGCTGGGGTGAAAATAATATTGATTTTTTGGCTCTGAGTAATTTTTGGACTGGTTCATATAGGATAGGAACATAAGATATAGATCGGCTTGCCCACTCAGAGTTGGTGATTGGGAGGAGAGTCAAATCTCTTCTGTTGTTGTTTCTATACTTATTGATTAGCTTTTCTATTGTTTCTGGGTAGAAGCCATGGGATGCAGCAATGGATTGAATGTTTTGAATTTCTTTTTTTACACAAATACTTGTTTGGTGATAAGGTGAAGGCCTTATGGATGAGGAACGGAAAGCTGAATTTTGTATGCCCATGGGGTGCATGAGTCCACGTATATGATGGAGGGAATGTAGATAGGCTTTCGGTATATTGATTTCATCAAGGTTCCTGTATCATCTTTTTGAATAAAAACATCTAAATAGGGACAGCATTGCTATTTTCCTCCTCCTTTGTGAAATATATTATAGGATAGATATTGTTGGCTTTATTAATGAGGCAGTTTAATTTCTCATTGCTGCCATTACAAATTAAAAATATGTCATCAAATAACATCAGAAAATGCATAAAATTGCTGCCGAGTTGAATAATTTCGTTTTGAGGTCTTGAAGGACAATCTTGGACAGGATGCTGGAAAGGGGTGAACCCATGGGAGCCCAAGCCCTGCTTTTAGATTTTGTTGCTGAATTGGAAATAATTGTTTTCAGTGACTAGTTCAGAGGTTCATGAATAGCGTTGATTTCAGGAAGGGAAAATTTTTGTCTGAAATGACATAACAGCATCAAAAACAAGTGGATGGGAACAAGGAGACTATGTCAAGTGTGACTAATTCACTGTTGGGAGAAATGGGCAGATCTTCGAGTCTGTTGAGAAATTCTATTGTAGATTTCATGGAAAACAGGGTGACAAATGAAGCTGATAAAAATTTGGACAGATTCTTTTGCAGAAGGAATGTTGGAGATAATCCTTTGCACACAAATGGCTGAATGAGATGTTTATCTTTGTGCACTTTGAACTGAGCAAACATTTGTGGTGCTTTACAGTTGGATGGCACTGCACTCTTCTTGAGGTCCTTGGGGAACCACCAGTTGTTTTTTAGCCTGCAAACCAAGTTTTTGATGCTAGTGGTTGGGGTCAGCATTTAGACTAGCATAATTGGCGATATACCAAAGAGCCAAAACATTATGACCAACTGCCTAATATGATGGTTCTCCACGTGCGCCAAAACAGCTCTTACCCAGCGAGGCATGGATGCTACAAGATTTCTAAAGATGTCTTGTGGTATCTGGTACCAACATGTTACCAGCAGATCCTTTAACTCTTGTAAGTTACATGGTTGAGCAGCTGCAGATTGGATGTGTTGTTCCAACACAAATCACAGATGCTCGATTGCATTGATGTCTGGGGAATTTGGAGGCCAGGACAATATCTGGAAGTCTTTCTCATGTTCCGTGAACCATCTTGAACAATCAGGGCAGTGTGACATGGCACATTATCGTGCTGAAAGAAGGCACTACTAGAGGGGAATACCGATGCCATGAAAGGATGTACCTGGTCTGCAATGATGTTTAGGTAGATGGTAGATGTCATAGTTTCCTGCACATGAATAACTGGATCCAGGGTTTCCAAGTAGAACATTGCCCAAAGCATTACACTTCTTCTACAAGTTTATTTTCATCCCACAGTGCGTCATGGTGCCAACACTTCCCCAGTAAATAATGCACATGTACCCAGCCGTCCACATGGTGCAACAGGAAACGAGATTTATGAGACCAGATGACCTTCCAATCACTCAAGATCCAGTTTTGATGCTCGTGTGGCCATTGTAGGCACTTTCGACGATGAACCAAAGTGAGCATGGGCACTGAGTGGCCTGCAGCTATGCAGTCCCGTTTTCAGCAAGGTTTGATGCACTGTGTGTTGTGACACATTACTCCCGTCACCAGCATTCAAATTACGGGTGAATTGTGCCACAGTATCCCTTCTGTTGGCTCATACATATGGGATATAAAATTCAGAATTAAATTCTGTTTAATTTGGTATATAACATGACCTATATTGGTTTATTGTTTTTTTTTATATTTTAAGGTTGAGTTGTTTATTTGACTTCGCACAATTGACAAAGGACCTAGACCCTTCTGAAAATAGGGTACTGAGATAAAAATTACAAATTGGAGTAATTTTCTTGTTTCGAGTAAATATTTATTTATTGCTATTCAGAAGTAGTCTTTCCATTCATGTTCATTATAATAATTTCTTCTGTTTTATTCGCATTGCCAGATGAATTTTTTTTGCTACATGACTCTAAAAATACCCTATTATTGTAAAATAAAACCAGTCATTTTTTTTGTAAAATATTTTATTTTCAGAAAATCCAGAATTAAATGCTGATTAACTTGGCATTTAACACACCATAATTCCTTTCATTAGTTATTTGGAAAAGTAGTTCTAAAGTTTTGCTTTTGGCTGATCATAGTGAAAAAATAGGATAGCTCTGGATGTAAACCAGTTTTTCAGGCAGGATCCTGCAAGGTTTAATCAGACATTAAGCATGTAGGAATATTTCACCAACCATCTTTTAGAATCATATAGGAAGAATCTATTGTTACCAGTGAGTTATTCTGAAAGTTAATCAAGACTGCCAATTTCTGTTTGCTTATGGCTCTGTGATGTTAAATTGACAGAGAAACATAATAATCAAATGGACTATTATAGAACATTCTAATGATGAGTATAACCTCAATATACCTCTTGGTGGGTGCAAATTATGTAAGGGTCATTTAAATGAAAAGTGCAAGACTTTTCTCAGGGTAATGGACTGAACATTTGTTGTGCCTTCATGCAGGGAAATCAGTATACATAGAGGATCCCTAACACCAGAATCAGTGGACCCACAACAACTGTTGGGAGACAGATGGTAGCCTCCCATCAAGGCTATCCAGGATGTTTTTTAATATGCACAGGGTACGGATCTCCTGCACACAGGGCCATGACTTAATGTCCCATCCAACAGACAGTGACCTTTATAAGCCCTTCAGTGTCCCCAATGATTGGGGGCAGGGCAAGGAGTTTTGAGGAGAAAAATCTCAATACTGGCCCAGTTGGGACTTGAACCTGGGAACTGCAGATTATGAGCCCCCCATCCCCCCAATCGAAAGCAGTGAACAATGTGTGGTATGCTAACATTTTGATTTGACTATAAGGGTCTGCTCTTGACTGAGTCTCTGGATTATCAACTCACAATGATATTGCAAAACTTCGGCCATTTAAGGCAAGTAATAAAATCAAAGTGCCCAGGATTTTTGAGTAAAAAGATTGTTTTGTTGTATGACAACATCCTCTCCCATACTGTCCATATAACAATAGCAACACTGAACAGATATGATTGGGAATGCCTGGAATATCCTCCCTATATTCCTGCCATCTGCCCATGTTATTTTCACATTTTTGGTTCACAGAATAAGTTCGAGTCAGAAAAAGAAGAGCAATGCATAGTCACAGAACTCCTCAAACAACAGCCAAAATTATTTTACAAACAATTTGAAGTTAGCAATATCTTCAAATTAAGGCAAATAGCTCAACAGGCAATAATTTAAATATCTACAGATAAATAAATTATTTATGCTTTAATTCCAACCTGTCCACTTTTCATTTCAATAACTATTATAGAATAACAGAAATTCACTGAAGTGACAATTGATGTTAGTAACAGCTGAAATGGGAATGCTCCAACTTCTTACCTTAGATCAATAAACATAAACCTATTGTTATGGTAACACGTGAAAAATCCAGTGTTTCTGGTTTAATTGTACAGTTCTACAAACTTGTTTCATAATCCAACTGATTGTGAAAGAAAATTATTGGTGGGAATCAGTTAGAAAAATGACTACAAAGAGAAATGTTTACATAGTAAAGGAAATTTAGACACAATAGATTGAGGAAATGGGATGCATTCATTGATGTGCTAGAGTGTATGAGGAAGATGAAAAATTACATTTTGTTGATGAACTGATAATCAGGTAAAAATTCATGAAAAATTAAACTCGTTATAAAAGAAAAAGGTTAAACAGATGAGTGTACAACACAGAATTCATGCCAATGAGGTTATAAAGTACTGTACATCAACAAATATACATCTTGTATAATTTTTTTCAACTCTGTGTTTTACAATTCTGTTATGTGTGCATGCCTACTGGTGCTTAAAAGTAGTACTATAAAGATATTTGGGGAGTTAGTAACCAATCAAAATGTATTTTTCATTATAAAGCATGTAGTCTATAACACAGGGTGCATTCCTTGGACTTTCACTGTACTTGAACTAGGGGCACTATGTTAAATGTGGGGTATTACTGCAAAATTGGAAGTGGACACACAAGAAAGGCTTTTTTTTTTTTAGTTTAAACATACAACTATTATAGTACTGCTAATTCAAGAAGATATTCTCACAACAATTATGTTTTAAGTCATGCTAAGTTCAAATTGAAAAAAAAAGATCACTTAAATCTGAAAAGAATGGAAGGTATGTGAAATAGGTTTACTACAAAAGAACTATACTGAAATTCAAAAGCATTAAGCTGGGCTGTTTTATCCCCGATATTTTTTTTTTTGTTGTTGTACAATGGGTTAATTGGCCATGTCTCCAGGAGCTCAAGACTCAGAGAAGGATATGGGAAGGAGTTCACTAGACAGCTTCACTATACAGCTGGATATCTAGAAGATTCTTTAACATGCATATGTTGTTTTGGGTTACTTCTGAGTGGTACACAATGGGCTAACTGCCCAGGTTATAAGGGCTAAGAGAAGATTGGGTGAAGGGGACCTATTGGACAGCTGTTAGAAAACAGGTGGAAGCTTCCTGTCAAGGCCATCCAGTATGTTCTTTAACATGCATAGGATATGGCTCTCCTGTACATTGGGCCACATCATTACATCCCATCTGATGGACAGTGGATTGATGGCCTTTCCATCAAGTCCAAATCCATTTCTGATTGAAGGCAGCGTAGGGATTTAGCAGAGATAAGCATGCATAGGTTAAGGCTCTCTTGCATATGAGCTTAACAGCTGATCTAATGGGAAATGGCTTTTCATAACAACTGAAGCCTCTTTTCTAAACTAAGACAGTGTTGAGGCAAGCATAGCACTTTTTTGCACACAATGTGCTAAATGGCGAGGTCACAAGGATTCCGAAGGCTCAGAGAAGGTTGAGAGAGGAGACCCACTGGAACAACTGTTGGGAGACAGATGGTAGCCTCCCGTCAAGGCCATCTAGCATGTTCTTTAATGTGCACAGGGTATGGCTCTCCACACATAGAGCCAAGGCTCAATGTCCCATCCGATGGACAGTAGCCTTTTCAAAACAAATTGGTGTTCCCCACTGACCATGGGCAGGGGTTGCGGAGATAAATCTCAATGCTGACCCAGCTGGGAATTGAACCTGGGAATACAGATTATGAGCCTGGCGTGCTACCGAATGAGCTCCCCCCCCCCCAATATCATTGGAATCTGAACTAATACAAGTTGCATTATGAACCTGGCATATGGTGACTGTTCCTTAAGGTTTCAAAAGATTGAAAGGTATCAATGACATCCCTACCCTTTAAATATATTATAAATCGTGCAAGAATAAAGTTTTACCTCTTCTTTACTTCGAAGGGCAAACAAATCTTCTTCAGAGACTCCATGTTCAGTAAAAACATTTGGATGAATAATTTCAGAAATACTGCTGATCTGTCCATAGTTTTTCAAGTCTACTGATTTCCTGAATATTGGTGCTTGTAGGTCTGTACGACAGCTTGGAATACCAGCTCCCCTTGATAAATCTAAAACTTAAAATATATAAAATGGTACAATGTTTTTATCATTCTGTTTGTAATATCAACAAAGAATGATTTAAATTATGTATTGAAAATTTCTTGAGACATGATTTTGTAACTGCTATTACACAAAGAACTATAAAAAACTGACTATCCAATAAAATTCCTAATGTAGAGAAATATTATACACTGGCAAAATAATAAAAAAAAGTAATGATTCAGTTATTTGAACTAATTACACATTTTTTAATTAAAAGTATGAATAATTAAAAATAAAAATAGAAAAACTAAAAATAAAACCTAGCTTTTGATTCTATTTTTTTCATGATACTATGGCCAGTTCAGGATATAGCTAAACTTATTATTATTGAAGTTCAAATAATTAATTAGTTCAAAAAATGTGATTTGCAATATGAAAATGACAGCAAAGTTGAAAACTTTTTATGTACCACTTATATCTGCAATGTGGGCACCACACCTGACTTAACATACATGAAATTAATGGCAATTTCTCACACTCTTTGTAAGTTATTGTTGTCTATCAGTTGTTGATTTATGAGATCATCATATCTAAACTTCACAACTTTTTTTGTGGGGTTTTGTGAAAGATGTGCTTGTACAACTTCTATTGCCAACTACACTGCAGGAACTCAAGCAAAAGATAACATTTTCTGCAAAGTTGGTGGATGGTGCATCATTTAGAAAGTGTGAGAGGAACTTGATCATTAATTTGGCATATGTTGGATCACACAAGATCTCATAACAGAATTATTTAAGCTGATATTTAATTTGTGAGCTTCTAATTTGGATACAATCATATACACTAAGTAATCACTGAATTATGACCACTCATCCCAATGTTATGTCAATGGGATGCTAATGTCAAAGCTCTATAACTTCCAAAATAAGTTTTCTTGTTTTAAAGAATGTGATAAAAAAAATAAAATACCCCCTCAAGCAGCTGCTTGCTACAGAGGTCTGACAGGAGCCTGTCAGTTTATATGCCACAGTAGAAGATCTGAGAGGATGGCAGGACCTCAGCAGAAAACAACACGAACATCCATGCCTTACCTGGGGCTCGAACCCAGGTCCCGTAGATCAGTAGCCAAGCGCGCTAACCACTCGGCCACGGGACGGCTAAAGAATGTGATAGCAGATAAAAATCTCAATCATTACCTTGATTTCAACAATATTCGTTCAGTATTTAACAAGTTATGGAAATTTGAATATTTAACAATAAAAATGTTAGTGTTAAGAAACTAAACAAAATCGATGAATAGTGAAAGAATTCTTTATACAAACTTCTAAATTACATATTTATTTTATTAAACACTTTAATACAATATTTATTCTAAAATTTAATTAACTTCTGAAGTCAATTTTTGTGATGCATTGTTATTGTTAAATATTCAAACTTCCATAACTCTTTAAATAAATAATAAAAAATAAGTACCACCTCAAGCAGCTGCTTGCCACAGAGGTCTGACAGGAGCCTGTCAGTTTATATGCCATAGTAGGAGATACAGAATGAATATTATTAAAAATCAATATTTAGATGGAACTGATTGAGATCTTTAATTTACTTTTAATCACATTTTCCCAAAAAGCAGTTATTTTAAAAGTTACAGAGATTCGAAGTTAGTGTCCCATTGACATAATATGGGTGGTCATAATTCAATGATTACTCAGTATATGTAGCCCTATGATTCTAAATTAAACAAAGAATTAACTTGAACTTTAATAACAGTTATTTGCAATTTTAAGATTGATATAATTTATTATTATTATTATTCTGAGATATAATAAAAACAATACTCTACAATTTGCTATTTAAAGAGAATAAACAAGAGTTCACTCATTTTCCCATACCCATAAGATAACTTTCTTATTTATACATCTACTGTTGTTCCAAAACAATTTTAAGCAAATAATTTCTAAAACTGAAGTAAGCTAAATTAACATTCTGAAGTGCTGAAATTCAGAAGAAACACCCAATTACCTGAAAAAGGAGTAATCTTTCTTATGACCCCACTCCTGTAGAGGTATTAAACCACTCTTAAGGAGAAGGGCACTTTGTAGCTATACATCCACTCAAGATATTGCACTTGATCTTCTATCTTTTAATTTGAAGATAATCGAATGCTAATTCAAAATAAATAAATAATTAAATAAATAAAACAGTTAAATATATTTTCTATGATAATTGCCTGATAAAAAATTTCCCTGAGTTCAAACACTTTAAAGTCATCTTTGTTTATTGCCAAGATTAAAATGCTCTTAGTAAGCAAGTATTTCAATGAAAAGAAAAACTAATAATAAATGTTTTTTCTTAGATTTTCTTTATTTCATCTGATTTCTTTCAAATACAGTGAAATGTAAATTTCAACTTTGAAGGCCAGAGTAATTAAATATGCAGTATAACAAAATTTTATTCCATTTCCTGGCCAATTTACTATATCTCTCTACGTAAAAAATTAATTTTAATGAATACCATTCTAACAAAAATATCAGTTTAAAGCAATAAAAATTTATTCTGGTCCAAAAAAAAAAATGATCACTATAACAAAATTTGTAAAAAGAAAGTCGTTAAAAAATATGTACAATGTACATTTTTCCATTTTTATGCATTTTGATTTTTAGCATCTGGCAATGCTGCCATGATTTAAATGCTGTGAAATGTCTATCCAATCACAGCATTAAGCATCATGTGCTATTGTATATTGCTTGTACATGTTTACTGATCTCACTGCCTTCGGCATAGATGCTCTCTACACGACATGCCGGCATAGGGCTTTGAAAAAAGAAGCATTACCACATTTCCCTAGCATAAAGGGTTTTTTTTGACTTCGAGATCTATGTAATTCTGATTCTATTGCAAATAAGGGTAGTGTCCAGCAAAAAGTTTCTAAACTTAAACTACATAAATCCCCAGGGGTAGATGAAATTACTACAGAAATGCTTCGAGCTGGGAATGTTTTGGTTACCACATGGCTGACTGAAATTTTGAATATCATTTATGATAAAGTTCCTAAAGATTTTACCAGAGCTATTATTATCTCTATTTTAAAAACGGTGATTGCAGTTCTTGTGATAACTATAGGGGTATCAGCCTACTTTCTGTTCCAGGTAAAGTTCTTTCTATGATTGTGCATTATAGAATTAAGAATCTGGTTGAAAGTCAGTTGCATGATGAACAATGTAGATTCAGAAGTGATAGGGGATGTGTAGATCAGATATTTTCACTCAAGCAGATCTTGAGAAATGTCTAGAGTTTCAGAAATCTTTGGTTGCTAGCTTTGTTGATTTTAAAAAGCTTTTGACTCTGTTGATCATCATAATTTGTAGTTGATTATGAGACCGTAAGCATACCAGACAAGTCAGTTAGCATAATGAAAACTCTATAATAGCACTGAGTCGTGTGAGAGTTGGTAAGGCTCGTAGCAATCGGTTTAGCATTGCTTCTGGTGTTCAACAAAGGTGAACACCAAATGTTCTGTTTTCTGATGAGTTTATAGCCAGATTCTAAATATTGTTCAATATGGAAAGAACAAGAAATGCACTTCTAATATCAGAGAAAGAGATGCTTATGATGGAGGTGGTGTGCTTATCTAGAGTGGCATAAACATCAGTGGTCGTACTTCTTTTCATGTATTCGATAGAGGCTTCGTAACTGATCAGAGGTACAGAGAAGAGATAATTGATCTGTATGTGCAAATTAGAGGTGTGGTTGGCAGACTTTTTGTTTATGGACAATGCCGATTCACATAAAGCTAACCTAACCTGATGCAGAAGTACTTTGAAATCCAATGAATGACCTCGCCAGCAAGGCCACCAGACCTAAATCCTATTTAGCAGGTATAGGATGTCTTGGGAGATGCAATGTAGTAGTCAGTTACCTCCTCAGTCACTCTGAGGGGAAAGTTAGCTCTTGTAGAAGAATGAGATAAGGTTCTCTTGAACAATCTTATATTGAGCATGGATTGATGCTGGTGGGCCTGTTTAGCCTTCAGAGAGGATCATACTCCATAATGATGTCATATGTGTATATTTTGGAGCCTTTGAAATCAACTTTTGTGATCCACAATTTTTTTGCTTTAATGACTTCATGCAATACATTCATTTTCAGTCTGAGGGTTCTCATTTTCCATAAATTTCCTCATTATATTTTAATACATTTCTGAACAAACTTTCATTTAATTACATAATGCAATAAAAAGTTATGTCACATTTTGCTAGTGTTACCTTAATTTTGTCAGCAGTGTATTAAAGAAAAATAGTTAAGGAATTCAGTAGTCATATTAGTAAATATTTCTCTACAAGTACTACATCATTGACAAGTGAATCTGTTTGATGATAGATTTCTACATCAGTTATAGGGAAAACTTCATAAGGCATAAAATTGCCCAAATGGTGTGATTTATAAAAGGAGAAAAAGATGGTGGGCCATGTATGGGTGCTTACCTGCCTGAAACAAATTGCAAACACACTCTCTGTACCATTATAGCTATGCCAATGGTAAACTACATTTTTGAAGGTTCAGCAGAATAAGTTTTTGAAATGTATGTAACATAAATTATACGCAAGATTAGAATTAATTTTTTTTCAAGTAATTTACCTCTTTTACAATGTTTAAACTGGGTTTTCAGATTTCAGAAAATATTTCTAAACTTTACAGAATGAGGACTATGGATATTTTTTAGTGTTATAATTATAAAATTCATATCCTCTACAGCAGAATTATTAGCTATGATGAAAAGATTAATTGTAGAAAGGGATAAAAAGTGAAACAATTTTATTACATAAAATTACCACTTACTGTTTAGTAACCATGAAATGGACTATTTCTCAAAAAGTACAACTTTTCAATACTGTAGATTCTATCTGGTTCTGAGATATATACATATGCTAAATGATATTCATAGTCATATTTTTTTATACTCTTGAGCATGGGGTATAAGGCTAAAAATCTTTATATTAAAAAAGAGCTTTGAACAGCATCTTCAAACAAGGCAATATTCATAAGTACCATTTATTAAGATGTTACAAAAGTCCAAATCAATAATAGTTTTTAATAAAAAATTTTAAATAGTCAAAATCTTACTTTCTTTATGAGGACTTCCTATAAATGAGGTAACTGATTTGAATCTATCCACAACATCATCAGGTGTCTTCTTAATTCCTTCTGTCCATTCATTATGATATTTTTCAGCTACAAAAATTGGAACAGTATAGTTATTTATAAGAACATTTCACAAGTTAATATTTTGTTTCAATTACTAATGAAATATTACTCATCTGTTTTATTTCATAAACCAGATAATTAGAAATTCTCTAGAGGCTGGGGGGAGGAGGTGGTTGTTTCATCTCTGAAGAGAACTTTTGTGCACTCAATGGGATGAATGGCCAGGTAACATGCATGTTTGAAAACATGCTGGATGACCCTAATAGAAGACTTCCAGCTATCTCTTATTAGTTGGTTACTAGGTCTCCTAACTCTGAGCCCTTGAAGTACTTGTTACCTGGCTTACAAGGAAACTAGTACCTTGAGGTACTTGTTTCCTTGAGGTACTTGTTACCTGGTAATAAATTTTAATATTGTATACCCCATCAAATATTAAAATTTATTACCCACAGGTATGTTAAATCATAAAAATAATTATGTTGGCCAAATTATTGCCCATTAGAACAACATTTCAAAGAGCATTGAAAAAATATAAGAGAACAAAATCTGCAAATTGCCTTATCTGAAACAGTATTGCAGAATCGATTACCCCCTACAACATTATCTGCATAAATATTGGCATCCTGCTAACCAGATTCCAATTAAATCACATGGAAAATCTCATAATTAACATCAAAAATAGCAACCTATATAATACTTTGAAGTAATCCCCCTCACTGGGGTGGGGTTAGGTCAGTCGGTAGTGCGCCAGGCTCGTAATCTGTAGTTCCCAGGTTCGAGTCCCAGCTGGGTCAGCGTTGAGATTTATCTCCGCAAAACTCCCCACCCTGCCCGTGGTCAGTAGGGGACAACAGACGGCGGCTTGGAAAAGCCACCATCCGTTGGATGGGACATTTAGCCATGGTCCTGTGTATGGGAGAGCCATACCCTGTGCACATTAAAGAATACACTGGATGGCTTTGATGGGAGGCTACCATCTGTCTCCCAACAGCTGCTTCAGTGGGTCCCCTCTCCCAACCTTCTCTGAGCCTTCGGGGTCCATGTGACCTGGCCATTTAGCCCATGGTGTGCAAAAAAGTGCCGCTCAGAGGTAAAACAACCCAACCCCCCTCCCATCAGCTTGAAACCTCCTGCACCACAACTATACCTTTAACTTGCCAAAGTACTGATAGATCCCAGCACACTATTACTTACCTGATGATGCAATACTTACTGATGACACTCTCTAATCTATGAGAATTGTGTTGTGTTGCTCAGAAGATGTAGAGTATAGTTTGTTCATTTAATGCTAAGGCTAAAGTGTACTGCAATCTGCATTTAGTGTGCCATTCCATCCAAGCCCAGATCTAAACAACAACAACAACAAAAAAAAAAAAGAAAAAAAAAAAAAAACGAGGGTGTGTGCCATGAAACACAATCGAGCTGGAAATATATAAAGGGGGGGGGGGGGGCAAGAAACTAGATTTCTAATATTGTATAGCATTTTCCTTTCTGTTTCATAAGTCTTTAAAAAAAATGTTGAAAAATGCATGAAATATAAATGTTTAATAATTTTTGCCTCTATTAACCTTACTAGCATTCGGAAAGCCTCCTTCTGATTGTATTCAGATGTGTCAGCTTCACTGTCATCATACTGACAACTCACTGCTCTTATCAATATAGTGAACTATTGGGAGTCTCCATGTTTATGTGTTAGGCAAATTTCAAATATGATGCAACCCCCTATTGTCTGCCAACTTTTTGAAACATCTGCAAACTGCTCCAACAATTCCATTACCTGTGATATCAGTAACTCAAACTATGCTCCTTCTCATTGTTCTGCTCCCACCACAAATGGGATTGATCCAAATTGGAACAATGGGTTCATTTATGTTCATTTTTTTAAACTTAAAACAGCAACATATATAATAATATATTATAATAGTTGACCACTCATTGCAAAGTATATTATAATTGCAAACCTGATAATATATACTTTGAGCCTCCCGTCAAAGAAATCAATATCTATGTTTCCATTAATGAATACATAGATGAAGCCATCCAGCGAACCAAACATGAGCTCAGAGAAGCTCAGAGAAGGTTGGGAGAGGGGACCCACTGAAACAGCTGTTGGGAGACAGATGGTAGCCTCCCATCAAAGCCATCCAGTGAACCAAAGTATATCATTTCAAGCCTCCTGTCAAAGCCATCCAAGCGTATTCTTTAATGAATACATAGATGAATAATACATAGATGAAGTTACATCACAAGGCATTTTAATTGTTTTTATTGTCTCATATAATGGATACTGCTGCACTCTATTATGGAAAAATATTGTGGTATTTATGACACCTGCAACAGTATTATAATGAATAAATTGTTTACACACTAATCTATTAAAGCAGTGAAATTGTAGAGTTAATTTTTATCTATATAAAAACCAGCTTCATGAATGAAATGATTCTAAAAATATAAAACAAATTTCGTTACAAGACACATTTCATGGAAATATACTTTGGGTTGGATTTACCACTTGAGTGGTGCTTTTTCTGCACATAATGAATTAAATGACCAGGTCACAAAGGGCTCAAAGGTTAGAGAAGGGGATTTGCTGGACAGCTGTTAGGAGACAGATGGAACACTTCTGTAAAGATCATCCAATGTATTCTTTAATGTATAGTACATGGTATGGCTCTCCTAACATATGAGTTCATAGCCTTTCCAAGTCCAGTGTCTATTTTCTTTACTAAGGGAAGAGTGGAAATTAGTGTGTATGTGTATGGGGGGGGGGGGGGGGGGGCATCTGAATGTAGGGCTAGAGGACTTGGCATTTCCCAGATGTTCTCAGAAAATTTAGCATTTCTGTTTACATTGATGCAAACAGAAATGCTAGAATCTGGGAACATTAGATTAAGCCTGATGTGAGTGACTGCAAGTTAGCATTTTATTGGAAATTATATGTTGACATTATTAGGACTGAACTGACAACATTTAGACTGTTCTTAAAGTACCCATATTTTACTATAGAATTTTACAGTTTTTAGTATCATTAAACTATTATACATTGTTTTAACCTATGATTTGTTTTTTAAATGGGAGTAATTGTACCTCTAGATGATCTTTAGCAACAGCACCTCAACCACATAAAATATTCAATATTTCAGTAAATCAAGTGACAACTGAATTATTACCAACTTTCAGTATTTCAATACAAATCTAACTATGAGTGAAAATAGAAATTCAACAATCACTCTAAGTTTTAAAATGGCACTTAAGAGCTTAAAGACTACAATGAAAGATTTAATTAGAAGAATAACATATCACATTTGGCAGATATGGGATGCTCATTTTCTGAATTTTGCACCCTTTAACAGAAGTAATTTGCACTACTGAATGATCATCTAAACAGCATGTGTATCTTTGCAATGAGTGGTCAACTATTATTTATTAAAATTATAACTTTCTCATGGTAATATCTCTAGTGAGATTTTCCTCATGCATGCCATGACAGACTATTTGTACTTCACATAGTATGAATGAGTATAACCAAGACTTTAATTTTCTTCAATGACTACATCCAGTTTATCAGCATGTAGAGATTTATCCCGAAAAAATTTATAATTAAAGTAATAGTATGCTATATTCAATGATAAGTTATGTCTACTCCATGTTGTGTAGTACAACGATTGAGTTAGTAATGCTAAGCTCATATCTAAAGCTAATAAACTTAACTTGAAGGCATTTAAGATACTTTAACAGTGAAATTGTGATTAAATTCATTTATCCATATCTTATCCAGGCTCAAACCCATGTTCTTTTGATTCCTTATACAGAGTATCTATTTTACATATTCTGTGTAGTTTTACATACTGATTTTCCAAAATTATCCATTACATTGCCTAGGTATGTTAAAAATCTTTAATCCCTAATAATTTTTTTTTCACATTTTGCTAATCTGTGCTTAACTTTTGATGAGAAATTTATTTATAACAGACTAAACAAAATTTCTTTCATTGCTATTATTTATAATATACAATAAAATATCAATCTAGTCATGACTGTATACAGACCTCGAACTCTAAAATCAAGCTTTTCTGGTAGCTTGTCCTTCCAGTTAAGGAAATGAATAAATTCTTGATAACTAATAAAGCCATCATTGTCTAGTACATCACAGGAAGATAAAATATTTCTAACCATATCAGAAGAAACAATAATGCCGAATTTTTGACACATCTGCTGGAAATTCTCAAGACTAATTTTTCCAGAACCACTCTAAAATGTAAATAATACTTTATATACATTATGCAAATACACAATACATATACAACTTTAAAAGACTTAATTTTAACTAAAACTATAATAATCTCATATTAATGTAATAGATTCTTGACTCTTAAAGTTCCATTTTTTTTTTAACTGAACTCGCTCAGATGGCCAAGTTAATTTTAGAGTGTTTTCAGAATGAAAACAAAAAAAAAAAAGAACTTTCTCCTGAAGTAATTAAAAGAAATAGTTTGTGTAATTATATAAGAAGTAGTTTGAAAATTTTCAGAATTAATTATGGAAAACTTCTAAAAAGAGTTATTTAGTTTGGGGAAAAAAAATAAAAACTTATGAAATAGTACTTCAAGAACTGTGGGATCTTTGGGTGAAGGGTATTAAAATACATTTTGGGACACAGGGATCATTCAGCATTTTAAAAGTTAAATCATTTAAGACAGTACACAGAAAAAAAAGCAAATTGTTCAGCACACACGATGATTAAAATTATTGCTACAAAAAAATATTTTAATATCATGTATTTAAAGATAATGGCAAGCTTGTCAAATGCATTCATTAAAATGGATCAAATGTTTTGATGAAAGGCATTTAAATGGAATACAAATAGATCAGCAACAAATGGAAATATTATGTGAGGACAGATAAAGGTTTTCACTGGAAGTATACTCAAAGAAAAATCTATCAGGTGATCAAACACATAGAAACAATGAGTGCCTGTTTGTGAAGCATTGATCAGGAGTCTGAAAAAGAGTCAATTAAGAAAGTTACAGGCTGAGCTTGATATTCCATGTACTTCAAAAATATTTGAAAAACTTTTGAGCTATATATGATAATCCTTAAAAAGAGTCGGAGAGAAACTTATCATTTCTGTAAAGGCACTTAGGTAAACTTATCATTTCTGTAAAGGCACTTAGGTAAACTTATCATTTCTGTAAAGGCACTTAGGTATTTTAGGATACCAAATATGGCTGCTTGTTTTCCAGTGGTGCAATTCTGGTGATCAATTGCTTGTTTTCATTGGGTTAGCTCTATCAAAGTATCTGTTCAAAGTATTGGGTGGATTGAATTTCACAACTGTGATAAAGTTTGAACAGAATTTGTGACCTCTTGAAATTCAAAACTTACAAGATACAGGTAATGCATTAAACTGCTGGCAGGTCATAAACAAAGAAAAATCATATCAAGAATTCATAGAGAAAATTAATAAACACGAAAAAAATTAATAAAAACTTTTTTCAACTTTTTTTGTTTTATGATGAGACAACTTTTAAAGTAAAGTAATTTAATTCTCTATGACACTGTTAAATGTTTTTAAGCACTTCAACACATGGACTATGCTATGAAGTATCAATAATTATTATAGAGAGAGAGAAAGAAACGCAAAAATACACAATAGCCCTACCATACATAAATAATAATTTCACATACTCTCTTAAAAATAACCTAAAATCTTTCTATTATAAAGTCCCAATTAAAATGTCTCACACTATATCCAAACTCATTCGAAACGATCGCGACCATATACCCAGCTCTGGAGGAGTTTACTACTTTCAATTCAATGACCCCACAGGTAAAATCTTCCCCAAAGACAAATACATTAGTAAAACTTCACACCCCTTTAACGCCAGACTTAAAAAGAACAAATATGACATCTTAAATAAACTACAAAAAACCGCACTATCTCAAGCAATCACTGAAAACAATCTGCCCACTGATTTTCGCTCAACTAAAATTATAGTGTCCCCACCTACCAAATTCCAACTAGCCATCACAGAAAATATCCTCATTAACGTAAAACTGAGTGAACTCTGCAACACAGATATTGTCCCCCTCCCCCCAGCGTGGTGTCTGATACTTAGGGGATATAACATACACCTTGGAAATTCCACGCACCCCTAAACACTCTCCTCTCTCATCGTCAATCCCCATTTGCCACCTGCAATAATATACACCCACCTAACCCTTTAAAACACCTCCATAATACCTCCTAAAATCGGCAATCAATGTACCCCCCCCCCCAAACACACACACAAAAACTCTCTATAGTAATACCAACAAGAAAACCATTATTCAGACCCTCAATAACATATTTATCTTAACCCCAATTTTCAGTTTACCAAATTTATTAATTCACTAAAAGTACCCCACTCATTATAAAGATGAATGAATGAAAAAAAATAAGTGAAAAGAAACAGTGATGCTTCCCTTGACATACACATATCTTGGCAATTTCCCCAAATCCCACACTCTCCCAATCCCAACCTCTGTTACATGCAGATTGCATTACTGCCACCTGCACTTCCGCCGACCACTCCAATCCTCGGAGCTGAACCACTGACATGTCAATTTATGGCACCACCCTCCCCCGTGCTCACCAACCAACTGCCTCTCCTGCATTAAGTCCCTCACTTCCAACCTGATGAAGCGCCGATAGGAACGGCGTGAAACATGCGCCGTGGATCTAAAACTTTTTTAAGCACCCTATGCTATCAAAATGTATAAATAATTATGTCATTCGCCAATGTGGGTAGACCATTGGCAGCAGTCATCATTATCTTAATCTCCATTGAGACGTCACTTGCCGGCAAGAACGTTGAATTTTAAATTTCTCATCAAAAACATTCCAAGAAGCTCCTGTTACTTCCCATCCTCTACAGCATGGTACGTAAATCTCTCTATTATAATTATTGATGCTTGATAGCATAGTCCATGTGTTGAAGTGCTTAAAAACATTTAACAGTGTCATAGAGAATTAAATTACTTTACTTTAATTCCGCACTGTGTACCTCTACTATAATTTTTCACAACTTTTAATTCTCAGCTAATAAATCATCTTAATTAAAGAATTTGAAGTGTATAAATTTGCAAAAAATCTATAAGCATTGAGAGGGACTCACAAAATATAAATATTTCGTGTGCTTTGTTAGGTGATCTTTTTTTTTTTGGATGAAAAAATATTAAATGAAGAATTTTATCAGAACAGTGCAAGAGTTCTTTTCTCTACATTGAAAAAAATCTTATTTGGTTATCACAATGGTAAAGCTTTAATATGATTTTCTGATTAGAGTGAAACTTCCATATATTACCCATGAGCTTCATTAACTCTCCAGTCTTTACATTGTTATCTTCTCTCTCTGGGTTTGTCACAGGAAGCCATAAGCAGTGGTTGTGTGGAAGGAAGAACATATTCAATCTGTCTACCCACTCATTGACTTTTTAGTCTTCCTGGAGGGTACAGTTAGGTACATGGGAACACTGGTTATTGCTATGACTATACTCTTATCTCTTTAGGTCTACAAAAATTGGAAAGAGATCTGTACTTGGGTGTAAATCTAATTGAGAAGTTGAGTTGATTCACAAACAGAAATCATCTTAGTTAAATGATACAGTAACTCAAAAAATGTTTGCTCTATCTTTTACTTATTTATTTTTATTTACATTTTATTTTTCTACGTTTTGCAATATTTTGCTTGCTTATTATTTACACTTATATATCTAACATGCTTCCTGAAATATGAAATAATCTCAGCTACAACACTAGAGTAAAAATTACAGATAATTATCAAAAATAATTTTAATGCTTCAAAACTGACACCATAGCAGTACTGGAGCTCATGCAAGAAAATTGCAGCATTATACTGAAAAAATGGACACAGTATTGAATATCAGTGTTGGTTCAGTGTATAATGTCAATAGTAAGAAGTTATCAGTTTGAAAAGTGTGTGTTTATTGTCTTCCTCAGTGTTTAACTCATGAACTGAAAGAATGCATTGGTTGATGCATGTTCTGCACTTCTTGAATGGTATGAGCAGGACAGAGATGCCTTCTTAGAATGTAACCAATAATGAATCCTAGATGTACTATTTCTTGCCATAAAGCAAACATAAAAGTTCAGAGTAGCACCATACAAATTCACCTCAATCGAAAATAGTGTGCATCCAAGCATCAGCTACAAAATTGTTACTTGCTGCATTCTGTGACCATAAAGGGGTAATTCTGGAAGACTATCTCAAGAAACATGAAACTGTAACACGCATAAAATACTGTTATGTGCTCCTTAATAATCTAAAGCCAGCAATTAAGAAGAAATGTGGTTTGTTATCCTCAGGTGTCTGTCTGCAGCATAACAATGACATTACATTATACAGTGCTGCAGATACAGAAGATTAAGTTTGAGATGTTATTTCACTCTTCATATTCATTATACTTAGCACTAAATTATTACATTTTTTTTGCCATTGAAAGGCACACTAGGAGGGCATTACTTTTTATTAGACAAAGAGGTGAAAATAGCAGTTCTACTACAAAACACAAAACTTCTCTTGAAGAATCCAGTCATTAGTTCATCACTGGAGAAAGTGTTTCAAAATGAATGGAAACTAGATATTAAAGTTGTCATCTTTATGTGCTCAAGGTGAGAGCCTCAAGTGCAAGCAGTTTTTCAAGGTTTAAAAGCATATTTTTAATTGTGTCTAATGGTATGCTATGTAGACAAATGAATCCACAGCTCATCATTGATTTACCAAATATTAAATCACTATTAAGTTGTTTGGGTAACAGGATGAAGATGAGTGTATAGAAAAAATTGCCATGAACTGGGTGGGATATGAATCCACAACCTCTTGATGACATGTCAGTTGCTCTGACTACTGAGCTACTGGCTGCTGAAAAATCTCTACTGCTAATGTTATGCTATATATAATTCAGTCAATCTTTTCTTTTTTCTTTGACAATTTTGTCTTTTGAGTGCATTGTTTACAAAGTACTAGTGTTCATACCAAAGTGACACTGATTCAGATTTGCTCACATAAAAAAAATCTCTCTTAGGAAGCTCTTGTGGCTGGTTGTGTGCACATACTGGGATGGCTCTGAAGAATAGTCCCCAAATGCACTCAAAAGACAGTGATTGACACAATGGTGTATAGCATAACATCAGCAGTAGAGGAGAGATTGATTAGTGGTCAGAGCATTTGACATGTCATCAGAAGGTCATGGGTTCAGTACCACCTGACTCAAGACAATTTTTCCTCTACACCCATTTTCATCCTGTTACTTAAACAGCTTAATAGTGATTAAATACTTAGTAGGTATGCTATGAGTGATGTGCTTCCCCATAATAGATCTTGCAAAGTTCTCAGTAAGGGATCATGAAATGCTTTCTCCCTGATGATTATCCACAATTAGCATCTGGTGGTATCATATCTAGTGAGTGAGATGGATAGAGATAATCACTTTCTTTCAAAATGAGACATTTCCCAAAGTGCTGATGCAACAATTTCAAACTTGTAAATGAGAAGTTGCATCATCTTGTTCAACTATTGTCTTTTGAAACCTAGCTTCCTTGAGGAACAAACCCATTTCAGTTCACTGACAAATCTGATCATAATAATGCTACAGTACATATGTTCCCATGAATGGAAATGGTACACTATATGTCACATGTTTGCTACACAAGGGTTTCCCAATAACTTGTTGGCCACTGGAATCCCAATAAACACATTGCTTGTTTCTTAATGTAGCCTGACAACCATATGACATTAGTCAGAAAACCAGATGTTTCTAAGAAATATCATTTTCATACTACATAATTCTACTGTGAGTAGTAAAATTCCCCCATTTTTTGTCATGTCCATCTAATATATGGTCCATTTGAATTTGATATTAAAAAACACCTAGCATACTATCATTCTTCAGAGTGAAGTTCTTTTAACATTCAATTTTTTTTGCAATATAGACACTGTCAAATTTTGCTTAAGACTACTATCACAGAAGCAGTGATTCTTCATCTTCCTGAGCAGCCTCCATACCAATGCACTACCAGTTTCACAGAACTTAGCCACTAGCATCTGTATTGTACATTTTGATAGCAACCATTTACAAAACGTTTTTCCTATACCAGCCTAACCTGCTTTAATATTTGGTCTAATGGCATATCCATTTTTATATGAGTGGAAATAATACTCTACAATAAACATTTCATGGATATTCATTACACTGTTATGGGACAAACAATAGTATGTTCTCATGAATGGAAATGGTACAGTATATGTCAACAATGTTATTCATGAAATTTTTTATTTGGTAGGGTTTATGGTGACACTGTAATTGCTGGGATCTGGGTTTGAGTCCTAGGATGGTATGGTCTTGTGCTGTCATAACCTATGGATAAACTACCATTTGCAAAAAGCAGCTTCTGAATCTGATCACAAATTAAATACCTCAACTATTTGGTGTCAAAAATAACAAGAAAGACATTTGTAAAAGTAAATTTGTATCCTAGTGACATGTTACACCATCACAATACCCTCATGATAAGTCAAAGCATATGTGCAAGATGCTCATTTAATAAATAACTTATTAATTAGAATAATATATTTATATATAGTTAATATAGCAGAGGGGAAACAATGATTAAAATTTATACCTCATAAAAACGCAGCAAAAAGAAAAGTACTGATGAACCTACAATACTTTTTATACTAAAATGTTTCTTGGAAATAATAAGCATTTTAAACATACCTGATCATACTCCTTAAACGCAGATATTAAATCATCAAAATGGTGGTAATTTTTCATTTTTAGTTTGTTTCTTAATTGATGTAACACTCCTTGTTCCTGTCGGAAACCTTTCTTTGGGATTTTAATAGGATTGCAATAGTCAAATGTGATGGCTTGATCCATTACATAACATTGAGGGTCAAGCTTTACACCAAAGTTAAAATCACTAGGCAGCTTTTTAGCAATTTTTTCTCTGTAATATAAAAAAAAAAACAGCATTTAATTACCCAAAATATACTAGGTAATTATAATTAAACTGATGCCATGTCACAACATCTACAGATCACACTATCAATTAGACAGAAAGAATATTTAGAGATTGTGCATCATCATTTTGAATTAGGGATAGGAGATGTTATCCAAATTCAGTACTGCAAGTCCTGCATTTGCATGCATGCATGGCTGAAACTCTGGTCATATACAGGGTGAATCTGAAAAAGTGGGCAAAACTTTACGGGGTGGTAGAACGCAGCTATATGAGCAATATTCGTCATAGAAAGTATAAACAGCGAGCCGCTAGGTGGTGTTGGAAATGGTATAAAAGGGTCGGTCCTCGCACCCAACGGCATTTCTACAATGGATTGCCGAGAGGATGGCTGGTTATACTAACCACGAAATGGCAGATATGCACTTTGTGTACGGTGCGGCGGACGGGAATGCAAGTGAGGCATAGAGACGTTACCGTGACCGGTTTCCGATGAGATGCACTCCAGATCGGAAAACCTTCGAGTGTTTGCATCGGCGGCTGTGTGAAACAGGATCCTTCGCCGTGGCCAAGCAAGACGCAGGGCGTGAAAGGAGTGTCAGGACGCCGCAACTTGCAGAGGACATTCTGCGTAGGGTGGAAGAGCGACCGGGATGTAGCACGCGAGCGGTTTCCCGTGCAGTACACGTGTCCCAAATGTCGGTTTGCCGTGTGCTACAGGAGGAAGGAATGCACCCCTATCGTACGCAGAAGGTACAAGCATTGTCACTGGCGGACTATCAGCCACGTGTCAATTTCGCACGTTGGTACCTACAGCAGATTTTGGTGCACATGTTCTGTTTACGGACGAGTGCACTTTCACCCGTGAGGGCGTTTTGAATACCCACAATTCACACACGTGGGCATCTACGAACCCGCAAGCCACACGTCCTCATTCGTTCCAGCAGTGGTTCTCCGTAAATGTTTGGGCAGGGATCCTCCATGACCATTTGGTTGGCCCATACCTCCTGCCACACCGTCTGGATGGCAAATCGTATAACACATTCCTACGAGAGGTGTTGCCGGAGCTGCTGCGTCTGATTCCAACCCCCAGTAGGTTGAGAATGTGGTTCCAGCATGACGGTGTGCCTGCACACTTCAGCTTAGATGTGCGGAACACTTTACATGCAACATTCCCAGGGCGATGGATTGGTCGAGGTGGTCCCATAGCTTGGCCACCAAGATCTCCGGATCTCTCGTTTGGACTTTTTCCTGTGGGGCCATATGAAAAGCCTAATCTACGAGTGCCCCATTGAAACTGATATGGATCTAGTCACCAGGATAGCCGTTGTTGCCGGCGATATTCGGGAAATGCCTGGTGTCTTCACAAATGTGCGTCGGTCCCTATCCAGGTGTGAAGCCTGCATTACAGCTGGCGGCAGCTCTTTTGAGCAATTTCTTTGAGCATGTACCTCAATTACATTCCTGTTAATAAAATGTTTTCTGAAGTATCTCCTCTCCTTCTTGTGTTCATTCTTTAAATGTGACAGTGGGAAACTACCTTTTAACTTCTCACCGCTTGCGTTCCGACCATACATTCTATGATGAATATTGCTCGTATAGCTGCGTTCTACCACCCTGTAAAGTTCTGCCCACTTTTTCAGATTCACCCTGTATAGCTGTAAGCTTTGGCTTCCCCAAGCATTCGTTGTGAGAAGCATAATGGAAAAGGTGTGGGATTTAGATGCATTTGACAGAGGGCAGATCGTAGGTGCCCAATGGATGGGACACTCGATCTCCGAAATTGTCAACCAACTTGGATTTTCTCGTACAACAGTTTCAAGAGTGTTCCGGGAATATGAAAATTCTGGCAAAAAAAAGCACCCAGACAAACTGCAAAGGACAACCAGCCTTAAATGATCATAGGTTTTGCTGTCTGACCTACATCGTATGAACTGATAGGGGCCAGACATTATCTGAAATCACCTCCCATCTGAATGCAGGTTACAGCCAGGAAGTCAGTGCATGGACCGTGCAATGTTCACTTCATCGTCTCAGCTTTGGGAGCCGCTGACCTATGAGAGTCCCACTTCTAATGGCACAACACTGGGCTCAATGCCTTGCCAGGGCTAAAGAACATCGAAACTGGACCATCAAAAATTGACAACAGATAGCCTGGAGTGATGAATCCCGATTTAAACTTCATCATACCGATGGGAGACTGAGGGTACGGCACCAACCCCATGAAGCCATGGATTCTGCATGTCAGGTCGGAACAGTACAAGTTGGTGGTGTGCTCAGTGATGGCCTGGGGTGTCTTCTGTTGAATGTCTGTGGGGGCTTTGATACGTGTACTGAGATACCATCGAGCAGTGTTTGGGCCCGTATCCCATCAGCAACAAACCTTGAGAGAATTGTGGATAGCTCTGGAGGATGCATGGGTCACCATACCTGTGGAACATTTATGCAAGCTTGTGGAGTCCTTGACTCGTTGTGTGACCTCGTCATTATCAAGGCCAGAGGGGGTCTAACACGTTACTAGGTTGCTATCCCTAATTCAATGGCACTTCAGTGTATAATAGAACCTGATTTTGAGTTTGAAACTGCTGGAGAAGAAATTCGTTTCCATCCCACCAAAATTTAGTGGGAAATGTGCTAGTATATAAAAATATTGTAAAATGACATGTGCTAAAGTGAGAATGACTAATAAAGTAGCAATGAAGTAGTAGTGCAGTAGCACTGCACAATTGCAAACAAGTGTTCAAATTAGATTAGTGTAAACTGTATGCATGAATAAAAGTTTCATAGAAGGTATGTGGTCTGTAAATGGTAGCCAGGCATAAACTGGAAGGAGAGCCGTGTACCAATCCTTAGTGATGATGCAAGAACCGGCCAGGTCTAGCACCTAATGTCCGACCCCACCTTCTCGTGGTGCAGGCTGTTAGTACTTTTCAAAAGAGATATTCTCTTTTGGAAGGAAATGGAAGGGGAGGGCTGCCAGTTCAGTATGGCCTACTGATCTGTTCATCTATGGCCACTTTTTTCTTTTTTCTTTTTTTTTCAAACCTGCTGAGGAGTGGTCAACTTCACAGAGTCCTGGTGCTGACCATTTATACCTACTAGACTGGACTTGTTTATGGATTTGAGTTTGATTATGGATCCTGGACTTGCTGCACTGGTGGGCCTCTGTTGAGGGAGAATCTGCTACTGTGTTTTCTGTTTGCTTCTGGGTTGCCAGCCCTAAGTGAACAGAGGCATGGGATACCTTATATCAGCTGGTGGATAATCCTAATCAGAGGCCATCGCAGGTACCTGAACCTTACTTAGCTAATTGGGCATTGTCAAGCCTAAACTGGAGTAATGTGTCTCAGGCAGGCCATATGGCTCTTGAAAAAGTCCACTTGAAAAGGTGGTGCCTAAAGTTCCTACCAGCATCGGTGACTTCAGCCTTTAGAGGAGGAGGAACAGGTCTTTGCCCCATGCCTGCGATCAGCAGGCTGTTTGATATTGTTGGCCCTACCAATCTCAATGAACCTAATTTCTTTAAAAATCCTACTAATCATTTTCTCTCTGCAGGAACATGGAACGTAAGGACATTACATAGAGATTATTCTCTTGATGTCCTCATGCGGTAATTCCAGCGCTATAACCTAGATATTCTAGGCTTGCAAGAGACCAGATGGACAGGTAAAGGTGAGATACTTAAAAATAACTTTAAATTTCTCTTTACCGGGAGGGAGGATGGAAAGAATCACCAAGGCATGGGTCTGCTGCTCAGCAGACATGCTAGTGATGCTCTTCTAGGGTATGAGTGCATTAATGAAAGGTTTCTTACAGCAAAATTTCAGACAAGCGTTAAAGACCTGAATGTTATCTGCTGTTATGCCCCCACTGAGGATGCCGATGAGGATGAGAAGGATAGGTTTTATGAACAACTTCAGGATATTTTGAATTCTGTCAAGAAAGGAGTTATTACCCTTGTTCTAGGTGACTTCAATGCCAAAGTTGGTACTGACTCTGACCTTTGGGGAGGAGTAATAGGCCCTTTTGGTATTGGTAGCTGCAATGGCAATGGGCAACGTCTCCTACAGGTAAGTAAACTCAATGGATTCAGAATAACTAACACATATTACAAACACCGAGACATACATAAGTACACATGGGTTTCACCTGATGGGCTGCATAGGAATATGATTGATTATATTGTTGCGGATCACAAAAATGGATAGCCACTGAGCGTGAGTATTAAAAGCTATATTTCAAAACCAAATTCAATACAAGGTAAATTGTTACAAAGGAAATATGGATGAAGTATCTTATTAACAAATCAACTATTAACATGCACAAGTCATCAATCTTCCTGCATGAGCACACATTAGCTCTGTGTATTTTACTAAATACTACCTTTTACTTGATTTACCAGGTCACCCGAAGATCTTCACTCGTAAACCAATTCTCGTCCTGTGCTAATAACTTTTCACACACTAGCCGAACAAAAAGACGGTCCGTGTAGACATTCGAAGTTAGCCATAAAAGTTCCCACTTTTATACTTCCGCGTATACACAACACATCAAGTTACTTCTTGATACTTAACGATAAAAGATCCCACTTTTATCCTTCCGCGTATACACAACACATCAAGTTACTTCTTGATACTTACGCGCACTGTCTCAGAACAGCTCACCGTCCATTTTCGAACTCACCGACCGTTACAATACAACGACCGTTGACGCTCCACTGTTCTCAAATTCTCCCAACGTTCTTATTCGTTGGCTGAAACTTTGCTTTCGGTTGCCAGATTCTTCTGTCGTAACACTGCCCCCTTCCTAGGTCTTGTTCGTCCCGAACAATTCTGGATTCCAAAGCTTCTTCAGTTCTTCGATGAAACGGGGCCAAACGATCCACGTGAACCACCTTGCTCTTTGTAGCTGGACGTCGACGAATGCGATATTCCACGTCTGTGTCAAAATGAAAGCGAATCTCATTATGACTTAGATTTCTTTTCTGACTGAAGCCTCGTCCACAAATATAATACGTGTAAGGCCTATAGCCCTTGTGAACACGTTTATGTCTCCGCAGGGAGAAGAATCGACTAAGAGTTTTCGTGCAAAACCTGTAAAAAGTTTTCTTCTTTGTCGAAAGTTTTCTTCTTTGGATTTTTACTTCTATCAACAGTAACAAGGAATGAAAGTCATTAGTGACATAAAATCTAGGGAGGAGTTTCATCCTCCAGTCTGACCCTTTTGTCAGTTGACTTTCACTTAATTCAGAACTGTCGTGATGAACCTTCAGCCATACTTCACCTGAATCAATTTGATCCCCAAGGTGCTTCACAATTATAATATCAGCTCCATAATTCTTTTTAGTGCTTCGGTCCATCTCCTCCTTCCATACTCCTGCTAGAACTACAGCTTCTAATCCGACAACCTTACCTGTTTCTCCTGTATAAGTGAAATCAGTGATGTGTCGGGCTGCTAGCAATATTTTTTCCGTTTTACCTTCACATAGCCAGCTTGCAACATCTTCAGATACTCCTTGTTCTATTAACATGTTACGAAACTTGTTCAAAGCATTGCCGTTATGCAGAACCTTGCAGACACGTGATGCTTCATCTACCCTATTATCCACAATGTTTACCAAACGCAGAAGTTCTCCTCCTAACTCTTCGACGAGCTCTTGCAGTTCCAAGGATCCGTTACCAAGGAAACACTGAACAGCTTCCATCACTTCCAGAGAGTTGTCAACAGAGTTTTCAAGAGGTGAATCCATGTTGCTGATAACAGCTGAACTCTTCATTCCACGAGCTTGTGATGCTGCAACCATTTTCTTAACTAAATCAACAGCGTCTTCTGTACTGATGAGATCAATAGCTCCTTTTCCGAATTCAACATCATAAACCAAAGCGCACACTCCTTCAGCCAGCTTTTTGGACACAATTGAGCATCTCATTAGAGGAACGCTATCTACGGTAGCCGTCAGATCCTTGCAGCGGTAAATCTCCTTATCTGTTGGCACCAGCTCCACTGTCTGTCCTACGATGCAGCATCCGACGTCTTCCATCATCTGCTCGATTTTATCTTTAGTGCAGTCGACTGTGAAGCCAGGGATGGATTCCAATTTGTCCAGAGTATATCCCTTCAATTGGAGAGCACGACCGGAGATCATAGGGACCTTGAGACCTAAAGCAGCAAGTGCAGGAGCCAAGACAAGACTCACTTTGTCGCTGACACCTCTTGTGCTGTGTTTATCCACCATCCGATGGCGCCACTCGGGTCTCCAGCAAAACACATGACCCGAGGAGGTCATAGTTGCTGTTTCTTCCGAATTCCCTTTCTTCGAGCTCTCATTGTAATTAACCAGGGAAATATCAGTCATGATTGCCAAATTGTTCATTCTGGAGATCAGCGACGAGTTTTGTAACATATTGTCCACTTTAGAGCTCTTGTAGTCGTGATAAAACTTTTCTATATCCTTATAATCTAAATGGTTATAATGTCCAAATCTGCACATTGACTGTTCAGAAAAGAAATTCAGCGTGGCTACGTTGAAATTATCTGAGGGATTCACTTCTCTCTGATCGTAACTCTGAGGCTTAGTTTCATCCAGAAAGTTAGTCTTTGAAGTACTGTCTCTGCCTGAAGCTCCTCTACTAGCATCACCTGTTACGCTTCTAAGCCATTCTTCGGAATTCTTCTTTCTTAAATCCCCACTTTCTATAAACGATTCAAGTGTGGCTATATGCTTCGGAAAAATCTCTCCGACTTCCGCGGTAAAGTCGAATGGCACTTTGTATCTATGATGAATGGACGCCTCTTCTTTACTCGGACCACTCTGCGAAACGTAAACTCTGTTTCGTTCCCCTTCATTACCACTCGTTACTCTGCCTTTGCGATAATTGTCCATGACGCATTTTGCTGACAGCGAGGAATAGAATACCTTCCGTGTGGATCTCTCTTCAGATCGTGCCAGACTTGTATACCTAGGTATTTTGAAGTGCAAAGCATACTGTATAGTCTCACAGCTCTCTGATTGTTCTTCACAGTTCCTAGACATGTCACCAGCGACATAGACACTCTGCCATGCATCACCAGTAGTTGCGTGGTCAAAGGCATTATCTGCGCTATCTCTACGATTCTTGATTTCCAGTAGCAGATCCACATTTTTATATGCGTTGCCTTTCTCTTTTTCTTTTCCATGTTTACAATCTAACTTAACACTATCAAGATCATCTTTTTCACTGACAAATTCAACATTTAAACTATTGCATTGTCTATTGAGTTCGATTTTATGATCCTTGAAGTGATCAATAAACTTACCAACTTGAGAAGCCACTTCAGCTCTCATCTCAGTATTTTGTGCGGCCATTTCGGCTTTCAAGTCACCTATTTTATCGCTTTGGGCAGCTAGATCACTTTTAATATCAGTCATCAGCGTAGTCATATCGGCTTTCAAGTTATCACTTTGTCTAGCAAGGTCACCAATTTTGTTGCTTTGGGCAGCTATATCACCTTTAATATCGGCTTTCAAGTCATTTATCAACTTTACTAATTCATCCATACTTCTAGTTAACGGCATTCAATAAATTATCCCACTTCTGACACCAAATGTTGCGGATCACAAAAATGGATAGCCACTGAGCGTGAGTATTAAAAGCTATATTTCAAAACCAAATTCAATACAAGGTAAATTGTTACAAAGGAAATATGGATGAAGTATCTTATTAACAAATCAACTATTAACATGCACAAGTCATCAATCTTCCTGCATGAGCACACATTAGCTCTGTGTATTTTACTAAATACTACCTTTTACTTGATTTACCAGGTCACCCGAAGATCTTCACTCGTAAACCAATTCTCGTCCTGTGCTAATAACTTTTCACACACTAGCCGAACAAAAAGACGGTCCGTGTAGACATTCGAAGTTAGCCATAAAAGTTCCCACTTTTATACTTCCGCGTATACACAACACATCAAGTTACTTCTTGATACTTAACGATAAAAGATCCCACTTTTATCCTTCCGCGTATACACAACACATCAAGTTACTTCTTGATACTTACGCGCACTGTCTCAGAACAGCTCACCGTCCATTTTCGAACTCACCGACCGTTACAATACAACGACCGTTGACGCTCCACTGTTCTCAAATTCTCCCAACGTTCTTATTCGTTGGCTGAAACTTTGCTTTCGGTTGCCAGATTCTTCTGTCGTAACAATATATTAATTAACAGCAAATGGGCTAGTTCTATTAGAAATACCAGAGCATACAGGGGAGCTGAAATTGGATCAGACCATTACCTTGTTAAAAGTGTCTTGCAACTTAAAACTTAAAAAGTGTTGTGCTAGGGTTAAAAAATTTGCTTTTAATACTGAAGCTCTGAAAGACCCAGTTATAGCCAAAGCTTACCATGATAGGTTACTTAGTCATTATGACAGTCATGGTATGCTTACTACTGAAGTTCAGGAAGAATGGGATCATTTTAAACAGGCTTTTTTGGACACTAACAGTACTCTTTTAGGAAAAAAGGAGCAGAATTATCTGAGTGATAAGGTACTTGAGCTTATTTCGGAAAGAAAGAACTGCAGGAATGTCCTTAATCAATACCCTACTAGTCCTAATAGAAAGCATTACAGAGAACTTAATAAATGTGTAAAAGATCAGTTAGCTGCTGATAAGAATCTTTGGCTTGATGGTTTGGCTGACAAAGCCGAGGAAGCAGACAGCACAACAGCAGAGAGCTGTACCAGATAGTTAATGTTTTGTGTGGTAGAAAACGGACGGTATGCAGGGATTGAAGGATAAACAAGGTAAGGTTATAGAAGGTGAGGATTCTGTCATGGCTAGGTGGGCTGAGCATTTCAGTGATGTTCTAAACAATGTGATTAGTTCTATTCCCATTGTTTGCAATGATGATAGATGCATTGGTGGCTTTAATGTTGGCCCTCTAACACAATCTGAAGTTATTTTGGCTGTTTCTAAACTTAAACTTCATAAATCCCCAGGGGTAGATGAAATTACTACGGAAATGCTTAGAGCTGGGAATGTTTCGGTTACCACTTGGATGACTGAAATTCTGAATTTTTTTTTTGATAAAGGCATGGTTCCAGGATTTTACCAGAGCTACTGTCATCCCTATTTTCAAAAAAGGTGATCGCAGTTCTTGTGATAACTATAGGGGTATCAGCCTACTCTCTGTTCCAAGTAAAGCTCTTTCCACGATTGTGCTTAATAGAATTAAGAATCTGGTTGACAGTCAATTATGTGATGAGCAATGTGGATTCAGAAGTGGTAGGGGATGTGTGGATCAGATATTTTCACTTAGGCAGATTCTTGAGAAATGTTTAGAGTTTCAGAAACCTTTGTTTGCTAGCTTTGTTGATTTTAAAAAGTCTTTTGACTCTGTTGATCAACATAATTTGTGGTTGATTGTGAGATCATATGGTATACCAGACAAGTTAGTTAACATAATGAAAGCTCTATATAATAACACTGAGTCATGTGTGAGAGTTGGCAAAGCTTGTAGCAATTGGTTTAGCATTACTTCTGGGGTTCGACAAGGGTGCATTTTTGTCTCCTTTTCTCTTTAGTTTGGTTGTTGATTACGTTATGCAAAATTCATTGCAAGGGAAAGATTTTGGGCTTAAATGGTCTGGAGATACTAAAATTTCTGATTTAGCCCTTTTGGCAAATGATGTTGATGAGATGAACTGTTTCATTTGAGCTGTTGCTGAGACTAGTAGTAGAGTAGGTTTGGTTATAAACAGAGAGAAAACTAAAGTGATGAAAATTGGTCAGGCAGGTTGTGATTCAGTTAATCTGAATGGTTGCAGTCTTGAGCAGGTGTCACAGTTTAATTACCTTGGGATCTATGTAACAGATACTGGTGATGTGCGGCATGAGATTAACAGATGAATAGGGATTGCTGCCGGGACTTTTAAGAATCTATGGAGATTGTGGAGAAATAGGCGTATACACCTAAAGACTAAAATTAGACTGTATAATAGTTTGGTTCTTTCTAGGGTTAGTTATGGTAGTGAAACTTGGACACTGTGTAAACAAGATAATAGGAAACTAGATGCTTTTGATTCTAGATGCTTAAGTAGTATCTTAGGTATTAGGTGGTTCAACTTTGTAAGTAATGACGAGGTTAGGCAAAGAAATTGGCAACCTCCTTTAAGCAGCATATTGTGCAGAGAGAAACTGAGTTGGTTTGGCCATGTTGCCCACATGGTTAGTTATAGATTGGCGAATAGGGTTATGAACAGTGTGCCTAGAGGCCTCTGAAGGAGGGGGAGACCTAGGATGCGGTGGGCAGACAATGTCAAACAGGACCTTGTTAGAATTGGTGTGCAGTGGCCAGATGCAGCAGATGTAGCTCAGGACAGATATGCTTGGAGAATTAAACTGCGTGGTCTGGTTGGACCTCTGTAGCCCATGGCTGCTTGATGATGATGATGATGAGAAGGTATGTTGGTAGGTGTAAACTGTTAGCAATTTTAAAAATAAGGTTCAACACAGCTTATAAGATAAAACTTAGTATATTCACGATAAAAGCTGTACAACAAGTTTGTCTAAAATTATTTATTCTCAAACATAAGGAGTGCAGATTCTCTTACATATTATTGTTATAATTACTATATTACAATCACGTATGATCCAAACAATTATCAACTAGTCGAAATGCTACCTTATAATCACATAAAGCAAATTAGGTTAATTGACAAAATAGTAATATTTGCCAATGATCATTGCTGGTACATCTACTTGTTTAGGCGTTTTAGCTGTTTAGAATGACACGTCATTGTCTTTCACAATTTTTGTAGGCAATCTTATGATGTTCAAGAGTAGGGTCAGGATGCCTTTTACAAGAAACCAGTCCATTTCACAAGTGTGTGTATATGAAGATGTCGTTTCTTCATAATATCACATAGGTATCAGGAAGATAGTACCTTACTCCATACGGGCAGTAATAAAGAATAGCTGGTTTAGTTCCAGTTATACCAAGCAACATTACTTGCTGTTATAGAGTACTTATTGCTTTAGTAGTATTATTATACATAGTCTATTGATGTAAAATCTATTGTGCGTATTTTCAGCACTTGCTTCAATTTCATTGGCACATATCAAAGTAGGATCAACAATTGCACTTTCCTTAATATTTGAGATATAATTGCGTACTTTTAAACATTAAAAAACCCGATAAACTTTGATATAAAAACAAGTATAAAGATGCTCTCATACCACTGCTTTAGATGTTGAGAAAGCATAAACCGTATCGGCGCTCGGAATCATCCCATGAGCTACGCGCGTTTCTCCATAGTCCTGTATTACGGCGTCATCAGCTCTAATTTTTCATCAGGTTTTTCATCTGAAATTCTAGTCATCATCAGGCTCTAGCTCTCAATTTTTCTTTGTATCATGTAGCCATTAAATCTTGTTACATTTATTTCTATTATCAGTCTAGAGAGTGATGACACCGTAATACGAGACTATGGAGAAACGCGCATAGCTCATGGGATGATTCTGAGCGCCGATATGGTTTATGCTTTCTCAACATCTAAAGCAGTGGTATGAGAGCATCTTTATACTTGTTTTTACATCAAAGTTTATCGGGGGTTTTTAATGTTTAAAAGTACGCAATTATATCTCAAATATTAAGGAAAGTGCAATTGTTGATCCTACTTTGATATGTGCCAATGAAATTGAAGCAAGTGCTGAAAATACGCACAATAGATTTTACATCAATAGACTATGTATAATAATACTACTAAAGCAATAAGTACTCTATAATAGCAAGTAATGATGCTTGGTATAACAGGAACTAAACCAGCTATTCTTTATTACTGCCGTATGGAGTAAGGTACTATCTTCCTGATACCTATGTGATATTGTGAAGAAACGACATCTTCATATGCACGCACTTGTGAAATGGACTGGTTTCTTGTAAAAGGCATCCTGACCTTACTCTTGAACATCATAAGATTGCCTACAAAAATTGTGAAAGACAATGACGTGTCATTCTAAACAGCTAAAACGCCTAAACAAGTAGATGTACCAGCAATGATCATTGGCAAATATTACTATTTTGTCAATTAACCTAGTTTGCTTTATGTGATTATAAGGTAGCATTTCGACTAGTTGATAATTGTTTGGATCATACGTGATTGTAATATAGTAATTACAACAATAATTTGTAAGCGCATCTGCACTCCTTATGTTTGAGAATAAATAATTTTAGACAAACTTGTTGTACAGCTTTTATCGTGAATATACTAAGTGTTAGCAATTTTTCTTTGTATCATGTAGCCATTAAATCTTGTTACATTTCTTTCTATCAGTCAGTCAGCCAACTGGCCTCTATGGGTTAATGGCCCACTGGGCTTAAAGCAGTAAACCTTATTGTTCCCTGAAATGTGGTTCCTGGTAAAAGTCTTATTGATGTGAGATTTCTGATGTGGAATTTGACCTTATGAAGTCCATGTTGCCCACTTTTCCTTGCAAGACAAAAATTTGGAGTTATTACAATATTTCTTTGTTGAATGTTATCTAAACAGAGAATATGTGAATGGCAATGATAAGTGCAAACCTTGTTTTGGATGAAAGAAATATTTCTTTTTGGATATGTCTTTTAGCCCACATAGAGTGTATTCATTACAGGTTTGAGTACTTTGTTCTAGCACTTATCACCCCGCTACCACCACAACTGTTCATGCAATTAAAGATATACTTAATACATGTATTATAACATTAATATGATAAGAATAAAATTTGGTATATTAAACATGCATAAAGATATATATACTGATGATTTTTATGTCTATTTATGATCCTTTAAGACTAATAATAAGCACATATACCTAAAGTGACAGCATTATGAATAAAATAATAATAAATGGATAGCAGAGAAACTGTACAAATAACAATGTTTGGACATATCTGATAAACTGAAAAATGGATGCAGCTCTCCAAATAGTCATTACTAATTCAGTATCAATATTTACTTTTGTCACTTCTATCTTCGATAATATTGCTTGCCATCTTTCATACACACTGAAAAGTATGAATTGCAAAAATATATTTTTTAATTGCATCTGTCAAGATTTTTAATATTTTGTAATATGACGGGAAATTAAAATCATAGAACCCTTAAGCTAATCTTTGTTCTTAAAAGATCACGAGAAATTAACAGCGAGAGGATCCCATTGATAGATAATTGCTAATAATTTATAAATTAACAATGCAAGTCTGATTATCTTTTAACGAAAAGAGAACTTTTTTTCCCCAAATGAATTTTTTCCTTGTTATATATACATAAATCGGTACTTGGACATATGCATATGCTGGGCAGGTGCATTTTGTATGGTATGTGTTGCTCATTGCATCATTCTAAGAGTGAATTAAGAAATGGATCATTTATAACCTACCTGATAAAAGTATAGAGTGTATGAAACTGGTAATTTAGTACTGAACTTTGATAAGCAACATTTTTTATACCTATTTAGTACTTGAATATTGAAACTATTAAATAGACCTTGAGCTACAAAATCTTTGGTCTGGTTTGAAACTCTACATAGAATAGTACTCAATTTATTTCTAAGTGAACCAGATTTTTTATTTTTGCTTCATTTGAAGCCTTTTCAAGGCCATAGGTGAAGTTAAACAATATACATGGGCTGGAGATGAAAAAAAATTAAAAATTACATGAAATAATAAGCTGAAAAAAATTGGTTTTTCCCACTCATGGGGGAAAAAACAATTTTTTTCACATTATTATTTCATGTGTTCCATATCTACAGGACATTTCCTGCGATACTTTACCACTGAATTAAATATTATATCGCTATAAATATGCTTTATATTTTCCATCCATTTGTTTTATTTTTCTATTCTTTTGCAAAAATACATTTTTTTTTGTGGAAAACGAGAGTTTTGCTGATGAGTGAGATCTGAACTCATGCCTTCTAGTTAAATGCCAGGCTCTGTCATTTATAACCACTAACCTATTGCCAGCTCTGTCATTTATTCACTTAGTAGTGACTTTAAAATCTCACTGACATTGTAGCTCATGGTACCATCTATGATCAGGAAAGGCAACTTATCCAATATTGCTCAATATATAGATGTTGAGTTTTTTTCCACAAAATTATTTCTTGAATTACATTTAAAATTTAAAATAATTTAAAAATTCTCTGTCATTGAGCAATAAAATTTCAGAGTTTATCCTTCAAACTATTTGGATGTTGAATGTTCTTAGGATAAAAACTCTCAGAAGCTTTTCGGAGCAAAGACAGCGCTCCGTCTTCAGTGAAGTGATGTTACGTACTGACGATTGGGTCCGTTTAGACAAAGAGCTTCTTTCCACATGTCGTGTAGGGTGATTCCAGTGTCTCGGTTGCAGGTGGGGACGGACGAGGTCATTATTTCAATAGCCTCGCGGACTATGGTTCCGTAGAAAGTGGATGCGCGCGCAAGAAGTGTGGCGTGCTCCCAGTCTATCGTTGCCGTGTGTTGCACTGCTAGCTCGGAGGCGGCCGTCGTTAGCTTCTTTTGGCTGACATCAGCTTTGTGCTCCGCGAACCTTTCTTGCAAAGAGCGAATGGTTTTGCCGATGTAGTACACCACGGAATTATCCGTCAACTGTAGGGGAAATCGGTATACGCCCGATTTTTGAAGAAGGCTATATTTATCCCTGTCCCTTTTGACTAATTTCTTCAAATTTGGAGCGGGGCTGAAGACAATTTTTATACTATGGGCTCTGAGTAATTTGTGGACCGATTCACATAGGACAGGGACGTAAGAAATGGGTCCAGCAAAAATAGTACGCTCGGGGTCGGTGATTGGGATGAGGGCCGAATCTCTTCTGCTTTCGTTTCTATACTTGCTGATAATTTTGTCTATTGCTGTTGGGTTGTAGCCATGGGAAGCAGCGATGGAATGGATGTTTAAGATTTCTTTTTCAAGCAGTTGCTCATTCGAAGACACGGTGAATGCCCTATGTGTGAGGGAACGGAAGGCTGCAATTTTGTACGCCCACGGGGCACATGAGTCTGCACGTATGACAGAAGGGACGTAAGTAGGCTTCCGGTATACCGACGTCGTCAAGGCTCCTGTGTCATCTTTTTGGATGAAAACATCTAAATAGGGGATGGCATTTCTATTTTCCTCCTCCTTCGTAAAGCGTATCGTGGGATATATATTGTTGGCAGAGTCAATGAGGCTGTTTAATTGCTCATTGCTGCCATTCCAAATTAAAAATATATCGTCGACGTAGCGACACCAGAAGAAGGGTAAAATTGCAGCTGAGTTGAACAATTTTGTTTCAAGATCTTGAAGGACAATTTCAGATAGGATACCGGAAAGGGGTGAGCCCATGGGGGCCCCTGAGTCCTGCCTATAGATTTGGTTGCCGAACTGGAAAAACTTCAGCCCCGCTCCAAATTTGAAGAAATTAGTCAAAAGGGACAGGGATAAATATAGCCTTCTTCAAAAATCGGGCGTATACCGATTTCCCCTACAGTTGACGGATAATTCCGTGGTGTACTACATCGGCAAAACCATTCGCTCTTTGCAAGAAAGGTTCGCGGAGCACAAAGCTGATGTCAGCCAAAAGAAGCTAACGACGGCCGCCTCCGAGCTAGCAGTGCAACACACGGCAACGATAGACTGGGAGCACGCCACACTTCTTGCGCGCGCATCCACTTTCTACGGAACCATAGTCCGCGAGGCTATTGAAATAATGACCTCGTCCGTCCCCACCTGCAACCGAGACACTGGAATCACCCTACACGACATGTGGAAAGAAGCTCTTTGTCTAAACGGACCCAATCGTCAGTACGTAACATCACTTCACTGAAGACGGAGCGCTGTCTTTGCTCCGAAAAGCTTCTGAGAGTTTTTATCCTAAGAACATTCAACATCCAAATAGTTTGAAGGATAAACTCTGAAATTTTATTGCTCAATGACAGAGAATTTTTAAATTATTTTAAATTAACTTTTGAGCAAGAAGGTCTTTTAATTGTATACTTGAATTACATGTCAACAAGTAATCTATGTATTTATTATTGACATCTTTTTGTGGTTTTAAACACTTTCCAAGAGCCACAAATTTTTTCTTGGATTGGGTGGCCTGTTGTATGTTATTTTGACTGTCTGTTATAATCTTAGTTTCTCAAATTCTATAAATTTATCAACAACTTATCATTTTTTTGCCTAACAGTTTTGTTTCTACCAATAACCTGTTTTAATTCAGAGAATATTTTTGGATCAAATTATTTTTTACCATCCAGTCAGGTTACACTTAGCCTAAATTAGCATTCACTGTTAAGATACATATATATATTAGATGAAAAGGGAAACAAAAGTGACAACATATACTTACGGACATAAGGCTTCACCAACACAGGGCTGATGATTTTCCTTGAAATTATCTGCTTCCACAGTAGCTAAATTAAGTGATTTGTGGCCTTGACACCAGTTCATTAACTCTTTTACAGCTCTCCCTGTATTGTCATATTCTATTTTAATACCTGCTGGTTTATGCAGTTTAGCATCATATAATCTGGAATAAAAAAAGGTTTGAGAATCACATTTTTAAAACTGTCCTACTTAGAATATTTTGTTACATAGAGGACAGAGAAAAATCCTGGAAGCTACTCAAGCTTATAAAGGCTTTCTCATACAAAGACACACCTTACTAATACTAAAGTCATGGTTCTTTAACCACCGACTCTATAAGAGCTAACACAGCACACAAAGCATATCCTGAAGAAAATGTAGCCAGCTTCAAATTTCTCTAACCTTTCTCTAACCTTCAGCACACAAGTAGCCACTGCAAGTGTATACCATTAGTGACATCTGCATTTTTGCTTTGCTGTGACCAATTAAAATGGCATATTCCTGGAACTAAGTGGTTTGGGCTTCATTCTTAGCATGGGTTGGGTTGTTCTACCTCTGAGTGGCATTTTTTTGCACACCATGAGCTAAATGGCCAGGTCACAAGGACCCCGAAGGCTCAGAGAAGGTTGGGGGAGGGGACCCACTGGAACAGCTGTTGGAAGACAGATGGTAGCCTCCCATCAAGGCCATCCAGTATGTTCTTTAACGTGCACAGGGCATGGCTCTCCCGCACATGGGGCCACGGCTTAACATCCCATCCAACGGATGGCGGCCTTACCAAGCCCATCGGTGTCCCCTACTGATCGTGGGCAGGGCAGGGAATTTTGCAGAGATAAATGTCCACGCTGACCCAGCTGGGACTCGAACCTGGGAACTACAAATTACGAGTCTGGCCCAGGAAAGACAAGAGATATCAAAGTCATATTTAGTGAATATATAGCTTATGTTACAAACATCAAATGATTACAAATACAACTCGGTTAGACTTGTGGAATACAAAGAAGTCAGCACTATGAGTGGTAATAACCGCTGCTACACAGTCCGGCATTGAAAGGATGAGACATCGGATGTGTGTTTGGTGAATGTCAGTCCATGCGGTTTCAATACATAGTCAAAGTTCATCTGTTGTAGCAGCTGCTGGTGTCTGGTGTGGTAGTCATCGTGAGATTATGGACCAGGTATGTTCAATTGGGGACAGATCTGGTGAATGTGCAGGCAAAGGCAGAAGTGTCATATGGTGGCTATCCAGGAACTGTTGAACGATTCATGCCACATATGGTCGGGCAGATAGCCCCTGAAGATAAGGTATGACCATAGGCTCCAATACCTCAATGATGTAACGCTGGCTGTTCAAAGTACCAGTAATACGTATGAGGCATGTCATTGAGTGGAGTCCAATGGCACCCCATACCATAACACCAGGGGCCGGACCTGTATGCCGCTGCATCATGCATGTCTCACTGAGTTTGTCACCGCAGTACCACCAGATACGAATTCGTCCATCATGGTGCAGCATACTGAAGTGCGATTCATCTGAAAAGATGATGTGATACCATTTGCGCATCCATACGCAACATTCTTGGCACCACTGCAGTCGCACATGCCTGTGTTGTAGAGTCAATGGTAGCCAAAGCAATGGCCGCCTAGCAAAGATGCCCTGATGCTACAGATGACATCGAACCATATGTGAAGACTGGTTGATGTGCAACACACCCTAACTGTTGAGCTAAGGTGTTTTTTTTAGTAGATGTAGCTGTACAATCATTCAAAGCTAGACACACAAGATATCTGTCCTCTAGTTCATTTGTGTGACAGGGCCATTGAGATGATGAGAATATGGTGTCAGTGGGTAGAGGAGGAATGAACTCACCGATGTGAGAGATCACATCGGTGAGTTCATTCCTCCTCTACCCACTGACGCCATATTCTCATCACTGTAGCAGCATTCCATCCAACTTGAGCACCGATGTCTCGGTACGATAATCCACCTTCCTGTAATCCCACAATTCTCCCTCGATCAAAGTCAGAAACCTGGTCATATGAATTGCTGTGTTCTTTGACGGGGCATACTTGATCCTTTAATGCATAAGAACTGTGAGCAAGCATAATTCCAGTGCTTTACACTGCCTCTTTGTAATCTCCTCTTATACCACTTCCAGGGGGCATTACTGTCACGCATGATGTGTGTATGTACTGCACTTTGAATCATTTACATGTTCTCCTATGGACTACCCATCTTGCATATTTTGGGACAATCTGATGAGCTCTTCCTGGTATTGCACTTTTAATGGCCAGCAGTGTACGTTATGTACCATTATAAACAACATTTAATTCTGAATTTTATGGGGAAAAAATTTCTAACCAAAATGGAAAATATATTCAGAGTGATATAGTGAAAAATGGGATCTAGCAGAGCAATTAAGGATAAATTCTGGAAAAACCTAATGAACAAAAAATAGTTATACATCAGTGGGAAGAACATTTCTTTTTGAATAATATAAAAAAAAATCTGAAATTTTTTTTCACCAGAAGCAGTTTCACATCTCAGCAAAGTTTCAATTACTTTGCATTATGTAGCCCACAACTACTCTTTCAGCAATAATGCAAAGACATTATCAAATTTTTTTGTTTTCAACACTAATTTATATGTCTTGGTAAGTAGTGTATAACAGTTAGAACATATGGTATGTATTCAGGGGATGTGGGTTTGAGTCCCACTAAGGATGAAATCATTTTTTCAGCAAAAATTTCTTTAATACTAGGTTTACCTGTAATTTGTGCCTTTATTATTGAGTGTTGCCTATACTTAACTTTCCTTTAGTGCCATGAAATATTTCATTTTTTTAAAATAATTTTTCTCTGTGTGGTACAATTGAAATAAGAACCACTATTTCACAAGGCAATTGTATAACTACTTCTTGGATTGTGTTTGTTTTTTCATAATGAGCACCACATGTTTTTTGTTTTGACTGCTGCACTTAAGGACTCATTCCAACAAAGTGCCTACAAGTTAGATTCACCAAGGCTATAAAATTTCTAATATCCTGATATGGGCATAGCCAAAATGTTTTGAGGGGGGATTAACTTTTCGTTAAACTTTTTTAACCATTCAATGTAAATTCATGAACTAATAATTTTGAGATAAAATTTCATCAGGGGAAGAGGGAGGTTTTAATCTCTTTCAGCTAGCAGCCTTGTGAAATTGGATTTCATATTCTCTCCCATTGCTGGAGAAATGGGGTGCTGATTTCTGAGCAAAGGGAATTCCCCTCCATTTCCAAGACCGTATTCTATTTTAATAAATGATAAAAGATCAGGGTTTTTCATTGAAAAACCAAGAAATAATAATAAAATTCAGAAAAAAACTAAGTTGAGTATAAAAAAACTGCAGCAATAAGTTGACTTCCTTTAAGAAATCAGCTGGCAAAGACATAGCCTAACAAAAAAAAAAGATAAATTGATCTACAGAAACAAACAAAATTTACATTTTCATTAAAAAATCTTACAAACTGAGCAAACATAGATGTATCCAATATCAATGGGCCTATTTACAACAGATAGGGCAGTACTGCAAAGTGGACATGGTGACATGTATCTTCAGTAGGCACAAAGTGTGAGAGTTCAGAATCATTTCTGCTTCTTGTATTGAACACAGCACATTACTGAAAACCAAGCCTTTAGCAGCTTGAGTTTCCCCTTACAAATTAAATACTTGGAATGATATTAAAAATTTAAAATTAACAATTCACAAAATCACTATATAAATTGAACAAAATTAAGGTAGAGGAATGAAGATTTAAAGCTGAACTTCTTAACTTTTATGTAGCCTACTAAACCTTTCATTCAATTTATAAAGTGATTTTTTGAATTACTAAATTTTTGAGTTTCCCTTTCTTGAAGCTAAGCAATGAATGATAAAAATAATTCTAGAAATATGAAAATAGGTTTAAATAAGAAAAAAATAATAAAACTGAAAAAAAAAAAATGAGATACTTGATATTTGCCCTAAAATTCTATGATTTTATCCAAATTAGAAAAACTAGTTTTTTACTGGTTTTTCAGAAGCATTTTGAAACCTTACAGAAAAATATATTGACAACAGATCAAACTCAGGAGTAGAAATTAGGGGCTTAATAAAACATTTTAATATATAAATAAAAATAAAGGTGAAGCCAAAAATCATTATTTAAGAATGGAAATCACACTGTAGCAGGGATATTTAATTTTATAGTGCATCAAAATTTACATCAAATTGAAACCATAATCAACATTACTATATTTTACAGCATATCCTGTAAATTTTCCACTTTTTTCTCCGATAAAGATGTAAAACAAATCTCTCTGCATCCAATATATGAAGTTGAGGGTTTCTTGTAAGTTAAAGAATCCCCTTGAATAATGCTGACAGCTATAACCATTGTTGTGTAGTAACAGTGTGGATGGGTGCATTGTGCTGAGCATATAAATGAACATTAAACAAAATCTTTAATTCAGCCCATTAATTTATTTGTCACATTATGAAATTTGTGATAAACTGTAATTTTGGATAGAAAATCTCAAATACCACAAAATCAACTTTTTTAGAAGCCACTATCTTCTTAGTGAACATCATGAATTAACATTCCGTCGGGAAAAAAAAGGCTCTGTCCCTGGAAGAGTGAAGAATGAAAATTCCTTTCGATTTCACTTTTGATTGCACACAATTTGATGTCCCATTCTAATAAGTTTATTTAGCAAAATTATCACTGAAGATATCTTCCATTTATACAGATTTGCTGTATCCTAGTCCATATTACCGTATTTCTTCGATTCTAAGATGCCATCGATTGCAAGATGCACCTTAATTTCAGTACCACCAACAGGAAAAAAAAACTTTGATTCTAAGAAAAAATAAAATAAAACGCAAAAATATATCTAACAAATATATTTATTATAATAGATTTCAATTTAGAACAACAATACTACCTATTTATCAGTAGGTATGTTATTCATCACTTCCTTCTGAATTAACATCAGGGTCTGATTCTTCAGAGCCGTATTTATATCGTCTTCTGAGCCATCGAGAATGTTGGGGATGCAACGTTTTTTAACTGAGTGCGGCACTATTCTTTCTGGGATTAACTTCCAAGCTGTTGATACCCATTCCGCCAATTTTGATGCCGTTGCTTTAATTTTTTCTGGAAGGTGTCAGCGGAAGGTTGTCAGTCAACAGCCAGGCCCCAACTTCCTAGTTGTCGCTGAGTGAGCTCCACTATAATGAAATAACGGTGGCTTCACATTTCAAAAATGCGGGAAAATACCCAATCCACTTTATTTCTCCAATGAAATTGAAGAATGCGATAATGGTGAAACTTGGAGGTGGGGTTTCCACATAAAAACAAAACCTGTGGTGCCATTTGCAAATCGCGGGGAAAATTAGAAGAAAAAAAATGCGATTCTAAGATGCACCCCATTTTTACAGACATTTATATGGGGGAAAAAAGTGCATCTTAGAATCAAAGAAATACGGTAGTAGGAGTAATCATTAAATGCTTAAATACATTTAAATGCTTTTCCCCTAAATATTCCCTATTGAAATGGGGGAATGCTTTATATACTATACAATAAATCTAAACTATGTGTTTCTGTAAGATATAGATAAAAATCCAAACAGGAATTTATACATTTTCTTTTTAATTAGTTTCATATATTGTACTAGGAATGTTTGTGTCTGTTTCAGACTGTCATTTTCAGTCTGCAGCCAATGTAATTCTTGAAGGGTTAAATTGTTTAAAAAAAATTTAAATTTTACATTATATAATTAAATATTTAAAATATATAATAGTACATATTTATACTATAAAATACATATGAAAAATTTGTATTAAATAATTTTAAATAATAAATGTTAATAATATTAACATACGTTGCATCTTATGGCTTGCAAAGTTTGTGTCCCTAGATGTTTACATGGTTACCCTAATGAAAGCAACCATGGCTCAGCTACTGCTCAACAGCCTGCTAGGGTAGTGAATGAAAGAAAAAGCCGACCAGAGACTTTTTAACAAATTTCTTTTTCTTCTCCACAAATTAGAAGTTTCTAATACATTGGGCATTCAACTTTAATACGATAAATAATTTATGATTTACAAAAAGTTAATTTCCAATTTTTGTCAAACTATTTTTGCATTTTGCAATATTGAGCATGGTAGCCTTGAAGATGAGATTCTGCTGACTTGCCATTGCAGTTGAATTTGTCACCCAGGAAACAATGTAACTACAAATTTTTAGCAATGCACATAGAAAATGGGTCACAATTTGCTAATAATGCACCTATGAAATGACACATAGTGGAATCTTGGTGTATTTCATGTTATTACTCTCTGTGTAGTTATGAAAAAACAAATGCTTAGTATATATACTTACAAACATATAGCTTTGCCAACACAAGGTTGATTTTTTTCTTTGAAATCATCTAATTTCACAGAAGTCAAATTAAGAGATTTGTGGTCACCACACCAACTCATTAATTCTTTTACAGCCTTTCCTGATTTGTCATATTCTGTTTTAGTACCTGCTGTTTTAAGCACTTCAGTATCATATAACCTGTAATATATATATACAAAACACAGCTGGGAATAAAAATTTGAAAATTATCCTATTTAGATTCTTATACATTTGAGTATTAATAAAATTCAATATTTACCATGCACTTGTTTTACTTTTTACTTGATATTCATCCTTACAGCTTATTTGATATGACAATTATTATGTAAAAATAAAATAATGTGAAACAATATTTGAAATATGGAAACTCGATTTAGGATTTAAAATAAAGCCCTAGACACATATCACATAATATGCAAATAGTGGATGTAACAAAGGTGTGGGTTAACACAATCTCTCCTTAGCTATACCATTGTTTGTACTTTTAATTTGTACCATTTCTTTGTTGTACAGTGTACAATGAAAGCTTTGTAAAACAGAATGGCATGATTAAACCTTAACCCCTTTCCAGACATGTTTGTAAAGGTTTTCTTGACTTTGTCATTTGGAAAGTACTAGCTTGCCTAGAAAATTTTCAGGAGAATATCCTACTTTATTTACAGAACTCCAGTAAATTTTCTGCATGATTTTAGTGAAATATTTATGTATTATGAAATATGTATTATGGAATATATAATGTTTGACATATACAATCGTATCAGAATAATATGACCACCCATGGAATCACAGTTTACCCGCCCAAGTGCATCACAGAGTATAACAAGACAAGGTCAACCACAGGGATATAAGCGGCCGGCCAGGACAGATGAGCCACAGTGCCTAACGTGAGCACAATGGGCAGAGGTATTGATTTGACAGATATTCAGAAAGGAATGATCATCGGATACCGCACCAAGGGTGTAAGCACTCAGAAACAGCAGACTTTGTGGGCTGTTCGTGAGGTGCTGTAGTAAGGGTGTACCAAGAATGGACCGCTGGCACACCGAGTACCTCCAGACGTGTAACTGTGGAGCCCAAAGGTCATCATCGATCCCAGAGGAGAACATCGCCTCTGTTGACTGGTAAAGGGCAATCAATGCGCAACAGTGCAGCAACTGACCACTCAAATGAACGATGGGGAACCCAGGTAACGTGTCCCCGATAACAGCAAAGTAAACCCTGTTATGCATTGGTCTCCAGAGTTGATGCTGCATAAAGGAGCCCATGTTAACCAAGGTCCATCAGCAACAACACCTGCAGTTCGCACAGGATTACCATCATTGGACAGTGGAAGAGTGGAAAAAGATTGCCTTCTCTGACGAATCAAGGTTTCTACTCCACAGAAGTGATGGGCGGTGGCGGATATGACATCAGACACACGAGAACCAACACCCAGACATGCTTCTCGGTCAAGTACAGGCCGGTGGTGGCAGTGTGCATGTTTGGGGGGATGTTTTCCTGGTACCACTGGTACCACTGGATGGATCCCTGAACACCAATGGCTACCTGTCCATCCTTGCTGACCACTTGCATCCCTTCATGTTGGACATTTACTCTGGTAGTGATGGTGTCTATCAACAGGACAATGCGCCATGCCATTAAAGTGGTACATGACTGGTTCCAGGAACATGACAGCGATGTCTCAGTTCTCCCTTGGCCAGCGAAATTGCAGACCTCAATCCCATAGAGCACTTGTGGGACCATTTGGATTGACAGGTTCGGCATGCGAACCCACAACCATGTCATCTCTGGAACCTCCGTGCTCTGCTGGAGTCCGAATGGGCATGTGTACCTCTGGCAACCTTCCAGGGCCTCAATGCAACCATGCCACGCCGTCTCGTGTGTCTCATCTGGTCCAAGGGTGGTTATTCCCATTATTAGGTAGGTGGTCATATTATTCTGATATGACTGTATATAGTGATATATTGCATTAGTTCTTTGCAATATATCAATATATTCAAACATTCACAGAATTATTACAGAACTTAAAAAAAAAAAAGCACACATACAAGTGAATAGAACTTGCCAGTGAAAGGATTATATAGTGATGGTGCAGGAATCCAGCATTTTAGTTACTTTTTCTAGTTCCATTCATATTCAAGTATAAATTCATTGTATACTTTGGCTGTATAATCATTTAAGTGTGTATATTTGCCACATAATCATGCATATTTGATGTACAGGAAACCTTTGCCAACAACAATCACAAGTTTGTGGATTATGCATGTAATTATATTCATTTAAATACATGTAACACTTATTTGCCCAATGTGGAAAATATTTGATTATACAGTCTTGAATTCCACATCCGCAATAAGACATACAAAGCAGTATTATACATTGAAACATTCATAACATTAATAATCATGTGAATGACTGCTGTGGTCTCATATATGCGATCACAGCAGTCATTCACATGATTATTGCTTGATTCGCTCATGTGTAGGCATCAATGGAGATTATGGATTGGGTATATACACCTAATATTGCATTATGTGAACAGTATTTGAAACATGCATACTTAACTCTTCTTATGCACTCTCACACTTATTCTCAGACTACCTCTGATCTGAGTCTTAATTTAAGGAAATTTGCCCAGGGAGAGTGAAAAGAAAAAATTTTGAGGAAGTAGAAATAATATATTCCTTATTCTTATAAAAATCAATCATCAAAAACATTAACACAATGGACACAATGTGTTTTACAACTTACCAATAACTGCATAACCAGCAAATGATAATATGACCTATTAAAATTCTTTTGACTTTAGTTAAGTTGTATTGTTTTTATTACAGTGAAAATGTAGACTAAATTTTTAAATGAACTCTAGTTCACTGTATTAACTTATTAATTATATACATTAAAATACAAACTAGAAGAATATCAGATTGCCTCTGGCAAATATTAATGATTGTCAATTTTAGAGGAAAAATTGTTTTGAGCTAGATCGGATACAAACCCCCGGCCTCCTGATAACATGTCAGGTGCTCTGACCACTGAGTTACTGGCTGCTGATTCACATTTCCTCTAATTGATGCTATGAACTTTCTACCTACAGTACACAATTCTTTGTGTCTCATGAAGGTATTGTTCCATCTGCTCTAAGCCTTAAGAAACAATGACAAGTATGTCAGGAAGATGGAAGTATATTCTGAGTATACAATTGATTAAATTGAAGAGATTTTCCAACATATTTGTTCAATTATATAGCGGCTGGTAGCTCAGTGGTCAGAGCACCTGACATGTTATCAGGGGTTGTGGATTTGTATCCCACCTGGTTCAAAACAATTTTTATGTATACCCCCCCTCCCCAAAAACTTGGGCACACGTGCAGTGATAAATTAAGAAAGAGGCAGCTTTCCCTCTTAATTCATCATTGCATGTGCATTAAATCTGATTTCTTTCTGACCATTTCACAGATGACTAAGCAAATTTTAATTACAGACATCCAATACAATATTTATTAAAATATTAAGTTCCTTGCCTGTAAAAACATCCAACTCTGTTATCTGGAGATTCACCCAGAAGGCCTGCTGTGCCACTGGAAGTAAAGGGAAATACTACCTCTCCTACACTATCACCTTTTAACAAAATAATAATAATAAAAATTAATATGTAGAGAGCCAAATACAAAATATGATTACTATTTCATCAAAATTTAATCTATAACTTTAATATATATTGGATATTTGTGCATTTCAAGATTGTTTCCATTCTGGAAGTTATAACTGGGAGAAAAGTTCGAAAAATCTGATGTCATATGTTTCTACCACAAGCCAGAGCAAAGGATATAACAACATGGGAGGAATGGGCTAAAAGGTTTCCTAGTTTTATGTGAATTAAAAAATAAATTAATGATCCTGCATTCGAAAGTGAAAGAAAGTTGATTTTCTTTCTCTGGAAATATTTTATTGTTTCAATTTTTTCTAGATTTGAAACAAACCACACCAGAAAATTCACTCACCATTGGCAAATAGGTGAGTGGATTTCCCCAGCTATAACAGTTTAATCACTTGGCACAATTATTGTTTGCTTTAGAGCAAGAGGTATTATTTGTAAACTGTATACAGTTACTTCCACAAAACTTCTCTCCTCCCCCCCCCCAACAATTCCTATTGCCCTCAGTCAATAGGGGACCCCACTGGGCTTTGAAGGGCCACTAATCATCAGATGGAATGTAAATCCATAACCTCGAGTTCAGAAGAGTCATACCCTGTATATGTTAAGAATATGCTGGATGGCCTTGATGGGAGGCTACCAACTGTCTCCTAACAGTTGTCCACTGCCTTTCCCAACCTTCTTTCAGCCCTCAGAGTCTTTGTGACTTGGCCATTTAGTCCACTGCATGCAAAAAAGTGTTTCTCAGAGATAAAATAACAACAGTTTGTAGTTATTAAATACATGACTAACTGATTAAAAAGTTTTTTAACTAGTGCTAAATATATTTTAAACAATGCTATTGAGAATTAAAGAGTTAAATTTCTAAGAACTCTTGTTATGAGAACTCTTGTTATGAGTCTCTTAAGTTAAAGCTAAAAAATGTTTATATAAAACTACATATTACAATTTAAAAATTTAATCTACAATTGTAATGTAATAAAACAACCAAAGGATTTTAACAGGTCGTTTTGCACAGACTATGGATGTATACCAATAACTTAAAGTAAGGATAGTGCTATCCTTTAAATCAGTACTTCCAACCAATGTGCCATGAAATATTTATGTTTACACAAAATTTTCATTACCCTATTCTCTTCACTGTAAATTATACTTTTGTTTAGTTGCACAAGTAATTTTGATACAGATTTTTGTTCTATTTATTTTTATTTATAATTGGTAACATTTCTTTAATCTTATGATCAAGAAGATTTGTCAAAAAAATTAATTCCTTTGCAAATTTTATTGAAATTTCAAAAAATGCATAAATCAAAAATTTAGTTCTTTTCATCTTCATATCATTGAATTATCCACATATGTTCTAGCTAGTTAGCCTCCTCAGGTAAATTTAAAATACATTAAAAATATTCATGATTGTAAATAAAATAGACTATTATATTAAATATAAAAAATAACTATGCATGCTTATTCCTTGTGTGCCACAACAATTCGGATTCTCTAAATTGTGCCATGGACTTGAAAAAGGTTGGGAAGCACTGCTTTAAATTCAATAAAAGGAAGATAACATCTATCTTGGTGGGATGTTATTCTGAAAATCATTTCTGATGAACATTTTGCAGAAACATTGTGCAAACATCAGGTACAAGTCTGGTAGTATATATGTGATGCAAGTCTTAATTGTAATGCCAATTGAAGGATCATCACAAACTGGTTAAATGCAGACATTATGGCAGTGCACATTTTAGTTGAAGATCGTGAAAAAGAACTGGTTGTAGAAATCAGCTTCATACAGACTAGTGCTAACACAGCAGAAATAAGAGTATGATATAAGCAGCAGAGTTGTTGCCTATGATAAGTACAGTATTATAATATCTGTTCAAATTGTAGATAGTATATAGACAAAAGCTCTGTTACTATAAACACTGAAACTTTTAAATAAAATTTTAATCCCAAAACTTAAAAGTTTAAGACTATTTAAAAAGTTATACTATGGACACATTTCACAGCTTACCAATGGCTGCATCATCAGGTAAATAATAATATGATCTATCAAAATTCTTTTGGTCTTAGTTGAGTTGCATTATAACTAAGGTTTTATTACAACTAAGGTTGTTGTTCAATCAGTAGTAAATCCAGAATTGCCTATTCACTTTGAAGTCTCCAGAGTCAACAGATAACTCTGTGGATTTACTACTGATTGATTAATTCATTAATAACACTTTAGCAAGAGTGACTTTCTTATATATATCTTACTCAGTGCAGCATTAAAAACTAAAAAAGTTGCCTTCCCCAATTATAGATGTTGCCACTGGCAATCAAGACAGGTATATTGATAAGCCACATTAGTGGATGAATGACAGAGCCAGTATTAATTTAGTGGTCTCAGAACACTCTGGCACGAATCTGAAGCGACGTGAGTTCCAATCCCACATATCAGCAAAATTAATTTTTTCCATAAAACTATTTAAGGTTGTTGTTCTTTTAAATACAATGGAATTGTAGATTAAATTCTTAAATTAACTTTAGCTCACCGTGATAACTTCTTAATTATAAACAAGAAACCCTAAACCAAGAATGAACAAACTACAGCCTGCAAGCCAAATGCAACCCATAATACACTGGTTTCCATAAATTAAGGAACAACCCTAAGTTATATCAGTGGGAAGCTAATTTCAAAGCTCTATAACTTCTAAAATAATTTTTTTTGTTTTAAAAAAATGTGATAGCAGGTAAAGATCTTAATCAAATATATCAGTTTCTTGATTTTCAACAATATTCGTTCAGTATTTAATGAGTTATGGAAGTTTAAATACATAACAATAACAATGCCAGTCACAAATATTTACTTCAGAAATTAATTAAAACTTAGTAATAAGTATTGTTATCAAAGGGGTGTTTTGAAAATTGAAATATTGATATATTTGATTGAGATCTTTATCTGCTATCATATTTTTCAAAACAAAAAAAAAAAACTTATTTTAGAAGTTATAGAGCTTCAACATTAGCTTATGTCGAACCACTGATACATAACAAAGGGTTGTTCCTTAATTTATGCAAACCAGTGTAGTATTTACTTTGAACAGTAAAGTATTTGTGAATCCAATAAAAAACTAAAATAAAAAAATTAAAAATAGGATTGCAAGAATATGGTTACAAAGTAAAACATATATGCATATTTTATTTACTTATTTAATAAAAATAATAAATAAATAAAAATTACCCCTTAAGTAGCTGTTTGTCACAGAGGTCTAACAGGCCAGTCAGTTTAATGCACCATAGAGATCTGTGAGGATGGCTTGGGTTGTGTTGTTTTACCTCTGAGTGGCACTTTTTTGCACACAATGAGCTAAATGGCCAGGCTGCAAGTACCCTGAGGACTCAGAGAAGGCTGAGAGAGGGGACTCACTGGGAAGTTTTTAGAAGATAGATGGTAGTCTCCCACCAAGGCCATCCAGCATGTTCTTTCATGTGCACAGAGTATGGCTCTCCCATGCATATAGTCTACTCAGGGCAATGGACGGGAGGAGTGGGGTTAGATTTTTCTATGCAATAACTAGCCTGCAGCACTCTAAAAAATCCACATCTGGCCCACAGAGAAAAGTCTGCCCATCCCTGCCCTAAACATTCATGAGTTTTGCATATTAATTATTTTTTATATACTCTAAAAGTTCACAATTCTTTTTCATTTTCATTTAAAATAGTCCATTTGTCATACTCACAGATTTCACTAGGGGTCCACCATGTAACTACAGCCTCCTTTGTTAGGCACCATTCTTGAAGTGATCTGCCACAAGCACGCTCTCCCCCCCCCCCCATCTGTCCTTCGGTTAATGCATTGATGCTGGTCTGTTGTCTCAGAAGAAACATTGAGAACATTCCACATTTACATAGAACCGTGCTGGCGACAAGAATGCTGGCCAATGAAATGCCACGCAGACCACATGCTTTGCCTGCGCAATGCAAGCCACCAATGGGCAAGTTTGCCATCGCAGAATTTCGAAAAGTATACACAGAACTTTGAGTCAGTCTACCGAGTCCAGTGAATCTACAAAATGTTTTTCACTTAACTGTTGTTGTGGCTGGAAGTCACAGCCGTTGCCCCATCTCCTTTTGTGTAATATTTCATTGGTAAAAGAGTAAAATAAAAAGCAAGCCATCAGTAATTTGATATAAGCAACTATCACAGCAACTGGATAGAGGAAGTAATCCAGCAAGCAAACAGCACCACTGGAAGGATGAAACAGGTCAGCCAGTCTTCTTTATCTTTGTTTTCCCCCATTGTAGCATATTCCTTCCCATGCCTTTCTCCCACCAGCCTTGGAAGGCAGTTGACTGACTGGTTTTGTAATGTGTCACGATTGGCCAACCACAGTCAGTGCCTCAGAAACAGGCGGAGAATGAGACAATAAATGTGTCATACAGCACAGCTTTGGTGCCGAGATATATGTGTTAGTAGATTTAAACAGTAAATGTGTTTTATAGTATGAAATTAAACCTGGTGTGGCTCCAGCAATTTCTGTGTAACTTGATTCATATTTTCATTCCTTCAACCAGCTGGCTGAGAGCTGAGGGGATCATAAGATTAAGGTCCAATTAAAAAATGGTGCTGAGGGAAATGGTAGATTAAAATAAATAATTATAATTAATTGTACTAACTGCATAAAGTTTATTATATGATTACTGAAATTAGAATTAAAGTCCCAATGCAATTAATCACCCCCGAGTTTTAATTCCCCTACTGTTCCCCTTTTCAGCTACTTATGAACAGGGGTGTGCAACACATTATTTATTTAGAGCTCAAAACAAGTCCACAATGTCGACAGTGAAGCACACTACCACTAAGTCCACAATGTCGACAGTGAAGCACACTACCACTAAGCCACTTCAATGCAATAACATAATAATATTAGTGGCTATCATGCAGATGTCAATGGATATTAGCAGAGATGGCCTTCTTTATATTAAACAACTGAATTACTATTTAACTAATTGTTAATCATTTGTGAAGTATCATTTATGAATGCAATAGGTGTAGTTTGAAATATAAAAGTATGATAAATTACACTGGTTTACAAGGTTTTTATAACATGAACAATTGTAGCTGCCTTTAACTATTTTCCAGGTGCTGATTTCAGATTTGGCCTTAAAAAATGGCTAGCACATCATGTTTTTATGTTATTGGTCATTTTGACTCCCATTAAGATCTTCCTATATCAACACCTCCAGGAACTAGGAGGATACTAGATATTTTACTTTTTGTGGCTGGCAAAACTGATTGCCAAGTGGGAGAAAACATGTAACAGTAACCTAACCTCAGACTGCCATTCTTGTTGTTTTCATTGAAGGAGGAATATGTGCTGCATATGCTGAAGAGCGAATTTTGGCATTTAAATGGCACAAAGGCAGCATCGCAGATGTGTTAATGTGCCAGATAAGTTTTGTTATGTGTGTGGAAATTATATTTTAAAATCCCAGGGTCATTCTTTGACAAAGATTGTGAAGAAAGCCTATAACTTGTATTTTGGATGTCATGTTGGAGATCAGGACAAAACGTGGGCTTCACATGTGTGCTGCATTTTGTGCTTTGTTGGCCTGAGTGAATGGTTGAAAGATAAGATAAAATCCATGCCCTTTGTAGTTCCAATGGTTTGGCATGAGCCAACTAGTCACTTGTATGATTGTTGTTTTTGTTCAACTAAATTGTCGGGCTTTTCAAAAAAAAACAAAAGCAAAATACAATATCCAAATGTGCTTTTAGACATAAGGCCAGTTTCTCATGGAGAAGATCTTCCTATACCAACACCTCCAACCAACTGGGAGGAAATGGATTTGCATTCATCAGAGCAAGACTTTGAGCCACATACAGATCGTGATCCTACATACACCCCTAAAAAGTTAGACAAGCCTCATCTGATTCAGCAAAATGAACTAAATGATCTTGTTCGAGACCTAGGACTTTTCAAACAACAAGCTGAGTTTAAGGTTCAAGACTTCAAGAGTGGAATCTCCTGACCAAGGGTACCAGAGTTTCTCTGTTCAGAAAGAGAAATTTGGCTTTATCTGCTTATTACAAGATGCAAGATGGTGTGTTTCTGCACAGATATTTCAGGGCTGATGGAAGAAATTGGAACAACTCGCGACCCTAAGGAATGGTGTCTATTTATAGATTTGTCAAAATTCAGCTTAAAAGCTGTCCTTTTGCACAAAGGAAACCAAAAACCTTCCATTCCAGTGATACATGCTGTGGGAATGAAAGACACTTATGAAAGCATGGAAAAAATACTCTCTCCTATAAAATAAGACCAGTTTAAGTGGAAAATATGTGGTGACCTAAATATCATATCTCTCTTGCTCAGGCTTCAAGGAGACTTCACAAAATTTTGCTTTTTTCTATGTTTGTGGGACAGTAGGGCCAGAAAGGAACACTACAAAACAAAAGACTGCCCAAAGGAGATATTTTTATTCCTGGAAAGAATAATGTGAGGTATAAGTCTCTATTTGATCCCTCTGATGTTCTGCTCCCACCACTATACATCAAACTGGGGCTTATGAAAAACTTTGTAAAGGCTATGGACAAAACTGGTAAAGAGTTTTTGCACTTGGAGGAAAAATTTCCAAAACTAAGTGATGCCAAACTCAAAGAAGGGATCTTTGTTGGTCCTCAGATCAGGAAGCTACTGAATGATACTGTCTTCAAAGAAAAACTGAATATGAAGGAGCACACTGTATAGAAATCCTTCATGTCTATGGTCCAGGGTTTTCTGGGAATCACAAAGAGGAAAACTACCATCAGTTCATTCAATATCTTCTCAAAAAGTATGAAAATGTTGGCTGCTGAAAGTCTTTGAAGATCTATTCTTGCACTCGCATCTAGACTTCTTTCCCAAAAACTTGGAGCTGTCAGTGATGAGCAAGGGGAAAGATTTCATCAGGATATCCAAACCATGGAGGAGAGATACCAAGGCAGGTGGTACCCAGCAATGATAGGTGACTACTGCTGGTTTTTGCAGAAGGAAAGATACCTTAGCACATAAAAGACAGAAATGAACTTCTTGTAAGTATAAAAGATCCTTAACCACATTTTCTTATTTTGCGTTTCAATATTATTTCATTTGTTACTTTATATTCAGTGGTCTATAACTATGATTTTTCTAATTTTTTTCACTGTAATCATGTAATTAATTAATGAGTTTTAAGTTGCAATTTAATGAAATAGTCACATTTATTTTCATTTCCCAGATATGCGTAATCATTGAAATTTGAAATACATCAATTCGTAATTTAAATAAAACTGTACATGCTGCAGATTTTTCACATCTGTATTTGATTTCAGCACCCCAAAATTAGTTAAAAACATACTATTTGACCGATGTTATAAAAAAAAAGTTTCAATTCATTGTCTAGTGTTATCTGTGACATTCACAGTGTACATAGATCATCTTTCTGAGCTCATGAATGAAGACAATAAGAAGCAAGAGAAAGTTATTGTAATGGATACTTTCAACCACAAAGTTTTGAATGAAATAATAAAGCTAGATAAAATGATGGAATATAAGCCTAAAATTTCAGAAGGAAATTGAGGCTGCATCCTGTACCTACATTTAAATTCAAAATGAACCACAGAAAATAGCAAAACCAATTATCATCACAAAGCTTTTTTCCAACCTAAATCCTCTGTTTGAACCAGCAACAGCCCATTTCAATTGCCCTCTTTGGAGGAACAGATTGATCTTACCAGCATACTGTACATATTAAAATATCATTCTTTACTGTTTTTTGTCATGTTCTCATATATTTACCTTTTACTCTCTATTATGTTTCGTTGAAACATGAACCTAAAAATAAAATTTTCAAATGAATTATGGTCTCAATATCTGCGAATTCCACATTTATGAGTGATTACAGTAACCTCATAAAAGTTGAGGGTTTACTGTATATTAACTCTTTTCACTCCAGATGTTTTTTAGTATGAGATGTTAAATAGTATTAGTATGTCAGCATAGCAGCACCTATGGAGTGCAAAGGGTTAAAATACAAATTGGAAGAATATCGAATCACCTCTGGCAAATATGTAATTATTGTTTCCAAAGAGAATTAAGTTTGTAATTTTCTAACTTTAGCACACTCTATAATAATGGAAATTTTACCTAATGGATTGTGAAAATATGAAAAATAACATTAGCACCTATCAAGCCTAGAAAGAAGTTACAATTTATTTCTTAAAACAAATTAGGTTGCATTTTGTAACTCTTCTAGGAGTATGAGGGTGAACTGTTGCTTTCAACATAAAATCTTTGTTTACCACACCTCCACCAACCAATTTCTAGCTTGAATATATTGTTTAAAACATTCAAGTTTTAGTCACTTTACAACTTTAGCACATTCTAACGTTTAAAAATTAAGTTTATTGAGAGATTCGGAAAATATGAATCCTATTATTTCATTACTACCTATTCTACCCCAAAAAAAATAAATTTTCATTTGTACCTAAATAACAAATAATTGATTATCTATAGAAGAAGAGGTGGACAATAAGAACAACAGCTTGGTCTGTCAAAAGTGGGATAAAAATTGTGTTTCAGTGTTTTAACCCTTTTTTGTGCTTTTCAGCCAAACTTTATACATTTTATGCAATAAGAATAAATTAAGAAAATGCAACTTTAGTACACTGTTATTATTAAAAAAGTTAATAATCTAAAGTAAAAACACAATGTGAATAATTTAATTAAAAAGATTATTATACATTATATGTGCTACATTCATTACAAAGCATTATTAGAAACAATTCATTTTACAATCAATAGCCATTCTGAAACACAGAACTGAATTTCACTTCTCCTATAGAAATTTATCAGAGCAGTGATGGTCAATAGTAATCATCAGGCCTGTCATGTCCTTTTAGTGTGGTTAACTGTGTACAGGGCTATGGCATGAGATGAGGCATCTCAGGACAGCACAATCTGAGGATGGCAAAATTTAATAAAATTTAAAGACTTGCATTTGATTCAAAAATTTAATTTTATGGAAAAATTAAAAACATACAACTACTAAAGTTTTAGATGCTTCCTCCCATTTTTATAAATCAGTCAATAAACATAAAGATTGTAGGGCATACAGTATTGTAATTTGGCAGTTGTTGAAGTGGCAAGATGGCAAAAACATTCCACCTCATTTCGACGGTACATTTTCCAGCTTATGAAAAGGTTTTTTTAAGTCAATTTACTTGCATTTTATTTAGAAACTGAAATGAAATCTGCACTAACCTTCAGAAGATGCACAATTTACAGTTCACTTTCAGCAAGCAAAGAATGCCCCTAACTTCTTTCAACATAAGTCACCCTTTTGATAGAATTCAAAAAAGGAATTTTCTATTCCTTTTTGTTTTTCACCTTTCACTATATTCAGAATCTGATTCATTACTGTCATTAAATAAAAATTGTTGTATCTATTCATTTGACACACATTTATAGCATTTATATGATACTTTAAATGGTGCAGAAATAGAAGGCACTAAAAGCTGAATATTGGCTGAAAACATATAAGAATATGAAATAAGTTTTTCAGAATCTTACATTTTTAGACACTGTTACATTTTATACCTATGTGAGGGTTAAGATCCTTGACCAGATAACAAAAGAGGATTTAGTTCTCATTCCAAGAACAAATGATAGGTTTCAGCAGAAGCAAAGCTGTCTCTGGCATGAACTTCAGTAGACCATCCAAACCTATCCAATCCTTCAGTTTGGGCCATTCAGGGCAAAGGGATGTTTTCAGCAGCTATGAACATTAAGGTTGATCAAGATTTTCAGCGTGTTTTTTACTGAGTTTCTCCATTTACCACAATTCTCTTGAGAAGTTAGAACAGTGACACTGAACTTGAGGAGGAGCTGGAACTACATAGACAAAGTTAAGATATAAGAACAGCGAAAGTAGCACAAAGGAAGTTAAGCTATCAATCTTTTTCTATTTCTTTGGTTATATTTATGTATTCGATTTATTTTTATGCTACTTTAAAATCTATATCCAAAAAAAATTTTTTTTTTTCATATAGCTTATCATATTTCTGATCCTTATTTCTTATTTTTCTCTTTGTAACGATTTTCAAATAGTAATAATTATTTATGATCAATCATAACTATTACAGACTGGATTTTTAATAAACTGGTTGCAGCATATTTCCCTAGTATGCATTATGTAAATGAAAGTCTAAAATATACATATTTGCAATGAACTGTTCATTCACTATAAGTTCATCATAAGGGTTTTTGCTTTTAGTTGTAGTGGTAAGTGGCAGTTTTCTGCACACAATATGCTAAGTGATGAGGCCATAAGGATCCCAAGTGCTGAAAGCTGGGTAGGGTTAGGAGATAGATGAAAGTTTACAGCTGTCAGGAGACAGATGAAAGTCTACCACCAAGGCCATTAAGCGTGTTCTTTAATGTGCACTTAATATCTTACTGGTGGATTATGATCTTTCCAATCCCATTTCTCAATACGGGCAAAGTTGAGGTTAGCAGAGAAAATTTAAACAGGCACAGGGAATATGGAAGCAGCAATTAATTCTCATTAAGCTAATCCCACATGAAGAAAATTAAATTTTTCATTTTAATTTGAATGATTTAATTGTAATCAGATTATATTTATTAAAATATATTAAATCTGTAATAGTTTAGCTCTTCCTCAGCCAAACTTTTAAGAGCTAAACTTTTATAAAAAATTGCAATTTTCAAAGCATGCCTAAAGGGTGTTGCAAAAGTGGCAAATGCAAAGAATACAATGAAGATATTTTAGATACACACATATACACATAAAAAAAAGGCAGTTTCTTTAATTTCTGATTAGATATTTCTGTTAATTCTTTAAAGAAAGATTTAGAAAATTAGAAATACATGGCCAAAACTTTTAATTACTTTACGATATATATAAAGTCTGTCAATTCAAATACAGTCTTAATCTATTGTAAAGATTTGCATCTTGTGCTGCTAACAGATGCAAATGACTCTGACATAGATTCACTTCATTTGTGAGATGAATTGAAACACTTGGGAGTAATATTATCAAAACGTTGTAGTTATGAAAATAAAATATTGACTTTACTAATTACTGTTACAAGCAAAGAGCAATGTTTTTCAAAGCTCAAATTAATTGAAAATTATTTCACATTCCTAGAAATTGAACATGAAAGTGCATCTGTAGTTTTTTCATACATTTTTTCCTTCCTCCTAGTTAAAGTCAGATAACACCATTGTTCCAACTTCCATTTAAGAAATCTTGATTAACTACTACCATGAGCAATATTTTCCTTACATCTGATATATATATATTTAAAAATGTAGATTTTTTTTTCACATTGCTAATATGAACTCTACAGCACTATAATATTTTGCTGAAATTTAAAATCAAAATACTGAAAATTACAAATTACCTTTTTCTGTTACTCTACCATATGTCCAATTGAAATTGTTTACGTAAAAAGGTATATTGGGCTTTGGACCTTTTCCAAGAGGTGCTTGTTTGCTGCTGGCATATATACTTTCTTGAAGATTTACAATATGCTGGGAGAAATGTGAATTTGCAGGTGGATTTATAATGTCAGCCACCTACAAAAATGTTAATATGTTAAGATACAAAGCAAAATATACACAATTACTTGGAGGAAAAGTAGCATTTATAAACAAACCATATTTAAAACAACTTTTGAAGTTTTCAAAGTGTCACATAAAATTAAGGGCAAACTTAACATTTTTTACGTAAAATACAGAGATACCCACTATTCTTTACAATGAGATGTAATGTATAAATCTTACTAATAACCAGTTTAGAAGAATAAGTTCTTTAGAGTTGTGGGTTAGATCTTGGACCAGTAAGCTGCTAGTGTAGTTAATCAAATATTAAACATGGATCACCAAAATGTGAATTAAAAAAATAATTGTTACAGATATATAAAAGATTTTAATGTATCTAGATAATTATGTAGTTTGGAAAAATCAACATGTAAATCTCTTGTAACATAATGGCATATGAAAAAAAAATCTAAAAAAAGGAGTACTTTCACAGAAGATTGATCATTTCAAATTGAATGCTACATTCAGTTTGGAATAGCTGATTGCTTCATAATGCCTCAAAGAAAAGGTTCAGATGACTAAAAACAATAGAGAATTATTGGAAGGTTGAAGATTGGTCACACAATCAGTTATCATCTGTTCAGGGGCAGCTTATGGTTGCAACACATCAAGATTATCACTATATTGGGACTACACTGGTTTCCATAAATTAAGGAAAAATGAGAACCCCTGCTCTAGGGAGATGTGTTGCTGGCCTCAACCTGCTACCTGAAACAAAGGGGAAGCTTATTACTGCTTTAAAGGAACAATGGTTGTTACTCCCTACTGAGCTGATTCACAACATCATAAACAGCATGGAACATCACTGTTGTGTCTGCATTGCTGTAAGAGCCTTTGCCCATTGCATTTTGACACCTAATTTTTGGACAAGTTCCCTTAAATGTTATTTTTTGACGAAAAATGTTTCTAGTGTAAAATATTTCATGCCATTCTGAAGTCATTGTAATTCATGTTTTCATCAAATTTCATTAAAATCATTCATATAGTTTTTTTGTTTATCATAATTTTTCTGAGTTTTTCTTAATATATGGAAACCAGTGTATGTTTCAATGGAACAGGAGATCAACAGCATTAACTCTATATCCAAACTTCATTGTAATCCCAGGAAAGTAGTATCTGCCTCAACTGTAACCAAAACTTTACGAGACTGGACTCGATTCCATCATCAAATTCTATGTGTTTCTTTAACCTCCAGACACAGTCAGACCTACTTGAAATGATGCCACAATCATGTAGCCTGGATCTGAGAACAATGGAGGTCCTGTTTATGGAAGAGTATACATTTTTTTCAGTAATCAGACAACAGATTTTACTCAAGACTGAACTGAGGCTTTTTAGCACCTGAGGCAAGATAAAAAATGCACCTCTTTGATGGAGTGTTGATTTTGCTCCAAAACTCAAAGTACCTACGTTATGGTAAAATATAACAAATTATGTTTTTAAATACCATAATTTTAATAAATCAGAAATAATCAGGTATTTTCATTAATGATATTTCTTTCAAAAGCAATTTATGCTCAATACTGGGCATCTCAAAAATGGTACCCTGAGGCAGTTGCCTCGCAACCCCTATCAAACTGGCCCTGATCTGGAGAGAGGTGAGAATCTGCGCTAGCCCCACAACATTGATGAGAGAAGTGAATTTGATGGTGGAGGTCTGATTGCGTGAGCCAGATTCTCATTGGGTGTGTGTACTAGTCTCATGTGTTTGATGAAGATTCTGTGAATGCTCTCAGATATAAACTTGAGAACCTTGATCCCTATGTCAACCCCTATGTTGGTGAAGTAGGTAATGATTTCTTTCCTCCTTGACAGATGATAATGTCCATCCATACAAAGCAAGACTGAACAATCAATATTTTGAGGAATAAAGTATCAAATGGAGTGGCCTGCATTCTCTCTGGATATCAACACAATAGAACATCTATGGGATGTCCTAGGGATATGTATTGCAGCCTTTCAATACCTTGCCCAAACCCTCAGGGACCTCAGAACTTCTTTTATTGCTCAGTTGATTTTTATTGCCCTCCCGTTCACTGGATTATCTTATTGAAGGCATGAATCAACACTATTAGGCTTGCATTAGGGCTGGAGGTGACCACATCCATTAGTGACTATACATTTTGTTTGATGGAGTAGTTTGTTAATGGACAAGTAGTTAAGCTCTGTGTGGACCAGCATTATTGTAAAAATTCCTCTCCCCCTTATCATCAACCAATAGGAAACCACCTTGACGTGGTGGTGGGGCTTAAGGTGCTTTTGTGAAGTTGGGATCCCATCGATTGGTATCTCTGGCGTGCCATGGTAGGTTGCAGCCCCGATGAAGAGGCCTGTAGTTGAGGGCCCTGCTGACTGGGAGTGGGCTCCTCGGTCAAGTGAGCTCATTGATGAAGCCTCTGTGAAGTTGAGGGTCCCAGCCGATTGGTAATGCTGGGGTGCCATGGGTAGACGCAGCACTGATGGAAAGGACGAAGTTGAGAGCCCTGCTGAATGGGAGTGGGATCCCCTATTAGGTGGGGCTCAACAATGGAAAAGCCAAACTATGAGTCTCCACCACGGGAGCCGAGGCAACTTGGGTTGTATATCCTTGTTTGTGGCTAACTGGGGCACAGATTAAATTTAGGTTTTGACCAATGGATGAACTTTATTTCTATAGTACTGTTCACCATAGATAGTCGTGGGGTGAGCTGCATCTATATGGTGTTGTCTTGCCCTCAATGTAAGTAATGGAAATTTGGCATTATCCCTATAGATGTAGTGCAGTCCAAGTATTGCGGAGCATCTGGATTTGTCATCACTATTAATTTCCCCTTTATCATGCCCTTTTCTTTATTCATTTTTTAGGGTACATGCAAATCATTTTGGTACTAATTTTCATGACTTATCACATTATCTTTTGATCTTCCCATGACATTTGATTAAATCTGTTTATATTTCAAAACATGCATTTTATTGATCCATGCTTCACTTTTGACAAGCAGTGTATATATTACTTTCTTATTTGAACTGGTTGGCATTTGAATCTTGTACAGTGATATCATACCCCAATTGAAATCTCTCCCCAAACAGATGAATACTGAAACAATAAAAATGACTTAAAGATTAAAAAAATAAACAAATACCCCCCAGAAGCAGCTACTTGCCATAGAGATCTGACAAGAGTCTATCCATTTAATATGCAATAGAGAAGATCTGTGAGGAAGAGAGACCTTGGCAGAAAGAAGACAACACAAACATCCATACCTTACTTGGAGTTCAAACCCAAGTCCTTATGATCAGTAGCCAACAAACCACTTGGCCACAGGGTCTGTCAGTTTAATATGCCATTATGTATGATTTAAACACAACTAACTAGAATAAAGGTTTAATAAAACACGATAAAGCTGTTACATTTAGATAGTTCAGAGTATCAAATCCTAAACATGTGAAGTGCATAGTATATTATACGTGGGTTGGAACCATAATAACTAAGACACGTTATTAATCAGGCAACTTATAAAGTCATAAATGTAATCTTAAAACACGTGTTAAAATACACTAGACCTTAAAGTATAACAAAGATACTTACCACATCCTAGTTGCTGGTACATCTACTTTAACCAAGGTTTTCACTCGTGATATGATGGAATTATCACTGCTAAAACACTTCAAAGCTACTAGTCCTTAGGGGATGAACAGGTAATGCAACTTTGGTCATAAATAGAGCAGATGCTGTTGATGACTTCCATGATATTAATCATTTTTAAAGTCACAACTAGTAAAGTTTTAAAGTCACAATAAGTAACACATCAGCACATAAGTTCCAAGTAGAACGGCATGATATTTGATGCTATTCTGTCAATGTTCTATTAGTAGTGCTTGAAAGTGATGAGCATGAAGTAGGCACTGCTATACATAAGAGTCCAGGTCTTCATTAATTGTGTACGCACACCAGATAGTACATGCTGATCATGATGTTCAAATTAGAATGGATGCTTCTTTCTCTGTTATATACACTCATATGTTATAACTAACAGTGGATGATATTGAATAACCAGAGTTCAAGATCATATGTTATAACTAACAGTGGATGATATTGAATAACCAGAGTTCAAGATCTTAAGTTAGCATCTAACACATTAGCAATGTCTTCAAAACAGCGGCAGCATATACAATAATGGACTTGATATGCTATTAACATCATTACATAGTTCAACTCATAGATGGTTACTGGTAAATATCCTTATTTGTTCAACATTGCACATTCTTACATATTATGATTAAAATATTACCACTACTGAACTTTCTGAAATGTCAATAAAAGTGGCTGACTTACAATTAAAACATCATTAAAAGGTTGTTTAGCCTGCAATCCAGTGATCTTGAGCAACACGTTTCATCTATGGCATCATCAGGCTCAGTGTGAAAGTCCTGATTTGACCAAAGTTGCATTACCTGTTCATCCCCTAAGGACTGGTAGCTTTGAAGTGTTTCAGCAGTGATAATTCCATCATATCACGAGTGAAAACCTTGGTTAAAGCAGATATACCAGCAACTAGGATGTGATAATTATCTTTGTTATACTTTAAGGTCTAGTGTATTTTAACATGTATTTTAAGATTACATTTATGACTTTATAAGTTACTTGATTAATAACGTGTCTTAGTTATTATGGTTCCAACCCACGTATAATATACTATGAACTTCACATGTTTAGGATTTGATACTCTGAACTATCTAAATGTAACAGCTTTATTGTGTTTTATTAAACCTTTAATATGCCATACAGAAGATCTGTGAGGAAGGTGAGACCTCAGAAGAAACAAATTTATTTTGGAAATATAATGCCTGCAATTAGGTTGCAAAATAAAATGGTAAAATGCATATTTATAATAATAGTAAAAACTCTGCTGAAGATATATTTCAATAATTCTCTTTTAACACTGCAAAAAAACTTATATATTCAAGTCCTTTCTATTTCTTTATGCTAACTTTGAATGATTTAAATTAAACATAAAGTTATATTATTCTATAAAATCAGGGGCAGTTATGTTATCCTGAAGATTAGCAAAAATTTCTGTCCAAAACAAATTTTCTATATAGCTCAAAAAATGTTTCATTCATTACTGACGATATCAGAAACCTAAACTGCAGTATACTTAAATATAAACTAAAGGAATATTTAAATACTAGCAGATTTACTGGTATTGCTCAGGTCTGAGTTGGGTTGTTTTACCTCTGAGCGGCACTTTTTTGCACACCATGGGCTAAATGGCCAGGTCACATGGACCCCGAAGGCTCAGAAAAGGTTGGGGGAGGGAACCCACTGGAACAGCTGTTAGGAGACAGATGGTAGCCTCCCGTCAAGGCCATCCAGCGTGTTCTTTAGCGTGCACAGAGTATAGCTCTCCTGCACACGGGGCCACGGCTTAACGTCCCATCCGACTGACGGCGGCCTTTCCAAGCCCAGCGGTGTCCCGTACTGACCGTGGGCAGGGCGGGGAATTTTGCGGAGATAAATCTCAACGCTGACCCAGCTGGGACTCGAACCTGGGAACTACAGATTACGAGCCTGGCGCGCTACCGACTGAGCCACCCCCACCCCATTGCTCAGGTCTGAAACTCTCCAAAGTATAAAGTAGATGACATTCCCCATGTCACAAGCTTTCATTTGGCAAAGCTCACTAAGATTGAATCCTCCCCATTGTAAAAACATTTCCCCCCCTCTTTTAGGGGAGGAAAGAAGTAAACATATTTCAAGGCACCACATGATACTTCCCATGTCAGAAGTTTCTAAATCGAAAAACAGTATTGTGCTGCTTAGACAATCAAACTTTTCAGATAATTTCATACCCAGTAGGGTTGTTTGGATATGATTTGCCAGGCATAGTAACTTTATAGCAAAAGAAATTAAATATGGTCTAAGTTGTACAAAAAAATGGTAGTACTAAGAATGTAATGTACAATGAAAATGAAAAACGTTATTACTTAAAATATTTTATGAGATATACACTTTTTCAAGTGTTCCTTGTCTACAGGACTTTTCTTGTGATAATTTATTACTGAATAGTTTATATAATGCTGTAAGAGTGAATGACAAATATTACTAGTATCAAAAATGTGGCGGCTTGGCTGCCCCTGATAATAGATGGTGCCGCTGGTGACTCAACAGGAAGACATATATGTCACTTAGTTAAAGGGAAGGTTATTTCCTCAGTGGTCTAGCAGTTAAGATGCCTGGCATGCTTCTGGAGACCTGGGTTCGAATCCCAGTTAGGACATCTGGAGGCTAATTTCACCACGAACTTACAACACCTTGAACCTGTGAATCTTGGAAAACCATTTTTTTACTCAGTTTTTTTAAGTGAATTATTTTAATATCTAATATGAATTCTTAGTTTTTGAAGCCTTCACTTCAAAAAATAATCTTTTGTCTCACTCAGGTTTAACTAGAATGACTTCAATTTTCACAGAAACACTGATGCTCTTTACCCACTTCTGAAACTATAGCTTTAAATCCATGAATGAAAAAAAATACCCATTCAAGCAGCTACAGAGTCTGACAGTTTAATATGCCATAAAGAAGACCTGTGAGGAAGGTGAGACCTCAGCAGAAAGACAACACAAAGATCCATGCAAAGCAAAAATTGAGGCATTCCTTCTTTTCAATTTATTGGTGGCAACAGTTATTTTAAATAACTGCTAATATTAAGTCTACAAAAATACCAGTTCTTAACCATTAATGTTAAGCTTATGGGAATTTTGGGAAATTCAAACCAGTCTGCAAAGGTTTAGGTTGACTGCAGTGGGTTTGCACACAGCCTATACTCTTCCTCGGGGTGAAGGAAAAGTTCGTGAAAAATTTGGTGGCTCTAGCTATTCTGGGAGCTGAGTGCATAAGGGAACAGACACAAACCCCCCCCCCCCCCCACTCTTCTTTATGTATTAGACAAGGGATGATTCTGAAATACCAAAATTATTTTTGTTTTATTGTTTTCCATTCAAAAAATTTTATTGCAAATAATTTGTAATGTTTTATAAATTAATATGGAATTAACTTATTATATATCAAAAATAGTTATCATATTGCAATATAAGACTGTCCCAGTGGCCAGGTGGTTAGCATAATCAGCTACTATGAGTGAACCCGTGTTCAAGCCCAGGGTAAGGCATGGATGTTCGTGTTGTACTTCTGCTGAGGTCTTACCTTCCTCAAAGATCTCTGTGGCAAGCAGCTGCATTAAAAGGTAATTTACTTTGCTTTTTAATGTTATATAATTAGTGCTTGGCTACTGATCAATGGGACCTGAGTTCAAGCCCTGGGTAAGGCATGGATGTTTGTGTTGTCTTTCTGCTGAGGTCCCTCCATCCTCACAGAACTTCTACTATGGCTACTTTTCTTTTTTTTTTTTTTTCTTCCCTGCTGAGGAGTGGTCAACCACACAGGGTCCTGGCGCTGACCATATAAACCCACTGGACTGGACAGACATATGGCTCTGAGCTTGATTATGGATCCTGAATTTGCTGCACTGGTGGGCTTCTGTGGAGGGAAAATCTTCTGCTGTGTTTTCTGTTTCTTTGTGGGTTGACAGCCCCAAGTGAATAGATTCACAGGATATGTTTATCAGCTGGTGGATAATTCTGAGCAGAGGTCATTGCAGGCACCTGAACTCTTTGCTTCTATTGGCATCGTCAAATTCTACATTGGAGAAAGTCTTCCAGTGTAGATGGCTTCAGCCTTTAGTGGTGGGGGAACGGGTCTTTGCCCCATGTCTGCGATTAGGGGGCTGTTTGATATTGTCGGCATTTCCTCTCTCAATAAACATTGTTTCTTTAAACATCCTACTAACCATTTTCTCTCCAAAGGTAGTTGGAATGTGAGGACTCTGCACAGAGCTTTTTCTCTTGGTGTCCTCACACAAGAATTCCACCATTATAATTTAGATATTCTTGGCTTGCAAGAGACCAGATGGACAGATAAAGGTCAGATTCTTAAAAATAATTTTAAATTTCTCTTTTCAGGGAGGGACGACAATAAGCATCACCAAGGCGTGGGTCTGCTTCTCAGCAGACACGCTAGTGATGCTCTTCTAGGATATGAGTGCATTAATAAAAGGTTTCTTACAGCAAAATTTCAGACAAGCATTAGACTTGAATGTTATCTGCTGTTATGCCCCAACTGAGGATGCTGATGAGGATGATAGGTTTTATGGACAACTTCAGGATATTTTGAATTCTGTCAAGAAAGGAGATATTACCCTTGTTCTTGGTGACTTCAATGCCAAAGTTGGTACTGACTCTGACCTTTGGAGAGGAGTAATAGGCCCTTTTGGTATTGGTAGCTGCAATGACAATGGGCAATGTCTCCTACAGGTAAATAAACTGAATGGTCTGAGAATAATTAACACTTATTACAAACACAATGACATACATAAGTACACATGGGTTTCACCAGACATGCTGCATAAGAATATGATAGATTATATATCAATTAACAGCAAATCGGCTAATTCTGTTAGGAATACCAGGTCATATAAGGGACTTGAAATTGGATCTGACCATTAACTTGTTAAAAGTATCTTGCAACTTAAGAAGTGTTGTGCTATGGTTAAAAAATTTATCTTTAATTCTGAAGCTCTGAAAGACATAGTTATAGCTAAAGCTTACCATGAGAGGTTACTTAGTCATTATGACAGTCATGATTTGCTTACTACTGAAGTTGAGGAATAATGGGACTATTTTAAACAGGCCTTTTTTTTTGGAAACTAACAGTACTCTTTTAGGATAAAAGGAGCAGAGGAAGCAGAATTATTTGAGTGATAAGGCACTTGAGCTTATTTCAGAAAGAAAGAACTACAGGAATGTTCTTAATCAATACCCTACTAGTCCTAATAGAAAGGATTACAGAGAGCTTAATAAATGCATAAATTATCAGTTAGCTGCTGCTAAGAATCTTTGGCTTGATGGCTTGGCTGACAAAGCCAAGGAAGCAGTTACCAGATAGTTAATGTTTTATGTGGTAAAAAATGAACAGGTATACAGGGATTGAAGGATAAACAAGGTAAGGTTATAGAAGGTGAGGATTCTATCATGGCTAGGTGGGCTGAGCATTTCAGTGATGTTCTAAACAAGGTGGTTAGTTCTACTCCCATTGTTTGTAATGATGATATATGCATTGGTGGCTTTAATATTGGCCCTATAACACAGTCTGAAGTTAGTTTGGCTATTTCTAAACTTAAACTTCATAAATCCCCAGGAGTAGAAATTATTACAGAAATGCTTAGAGTTGGGAATGTTTCGGTCACCACTTGGATGACTGAAATTTTGAATATCTTTTATGATAAAGTCATGGTTCCTAAAAATTATACCAGAGCTATTATTATCCCTATTTTCAAAAAAGGTGATCGCAGTTCTTGTGATAACTATAGGGGTATCAGCCTACTCTCTGTTCTAGGTAAAGTTCTTTCCATGATTGTGCTTAATAGAATTAAGAATCTGGTTGACAGTCAATTGCATGATGAGCAATGTGGATTCAGAAGTGGTAGGGGATGTGTGGATCAGATATTTTCACTTAGGCAGATTCTTGAGAAATGTTTAGAGTTTCAGAAACCTTTGGTTGCTAGTTTTGTTCATTTTAAAAAGTCTTTCGACTCTGTTGATCAACATAATTTGTGGTTGATTGTGAGATCACATGGTACCAGACAAGTTAGTTAACATAATGAAAGCTCTCTATAATAACAGTCAGTCATTGTGAGAGTTGGCAAAGCTTGTAGCAATTGGTTTAGCATTACTTCTGGTGTTCGACAAGGGTGCTCCTTTTATCTTTAGTTTGGTTATTGATTATGTTATGCGAAATTCATTGCAAGGAAAAGATTTTGGGCTTAAATGGTCTGGAGATACTAAAATTTCTGATTTAGATTATGCTGATGATTTAGCCCTTTTGGCAAATGATGTTGATAAGATGAACTCTTTCATTTGAGCTGTTGCTGAGACTAGTAGTATAGTAGGTTTGGTTATAAACAGAGAGAAAACTGAAGTGATGAAAATTGGTCAGGCAGGTTGTGATTCAGTTAATCTGAATGGTTGCAGTCTTGAGCAGGTGTCACAGTTTAATTACCTTGGGAGCTATGTACCAGATACTGGTGATGTGCGGCATGAGATTAACAGACAAATAGGGATTGCTGCCGGGACTTTTAAGAATCTATGGAGAGTGTGGAGAAATAGGCGTATACAGGGTGATTCAAAACTTATCGTTCAAATTTCGTGGGGAGGTAGGGAATACGTCAGGATACCGATTTCACATAGGAAAGTATGTCTGCAAACGTCATCTACATGAACAAAATGGACAAGTAAAGTGAACACAAGGAAACAGTACAGTTAAGTGGTAACGAATGTGACTTTTATTCCAACAAGGTAAAGTACAGGTTCACAGTAGGTGCTCAAAATTGCGACCATTTACACGGACACAGGATTCACAGCGCCATTGCATTGACCGCTGAACATTTTCAAAAACGCCTGGCATATCACGGACAATGGCTGCGGCGGCCACTATTCGTGCAACGAGGTCCATTTCACTGTCGACGGGGGTCTCGTACACATGGTATTTCATGGCCCCCCCACAAAAATAAATCCATGGGCGATAAATCAGGTGACCTGGGTGGCCAAGCGATCACTGATGACAGCGGAAGTGGTCGGGCGAGCTGTACATTGGTTGGGTGCACACAGCGCCCTCTACATACGCATGCGTACATTTGCGGACATACTTTCCTATGTGAAATCGGTTTCCTGACGTATTCCCTACCTCCCCACGAAATTTGAATGATAAGTTTTGAATCACCCTGTATACCTAAAGACTAAAATTAGATTGTATAATAGTTTGGTTCTTTCTAGGGTTAGTTATGGTAGTGAAACTCGGACACTTTGTAAACATGATAACAGGAAACTAGATGCTTTTGATTCTAGATGCTTACGTAGTATCTTGGGTATTGGGTGGTTCAACTTTGTAAGTAATGATGAGGTTAGGCAAAGGAATTGGCAACCTCCTTTAAGCAGGATATTGTGCAGAGAGACACTGCGTTGGTTTGGCCATGTTGCCCGTATGGATAATTATAGATTTGCGAATAGGGTTATGAACAGTGTACCTAGAGGTCTCAGAAGGAGGGGGAGACCTAGGATGTGGTGGGCAGACAATGTCAAACAGGACCTTGTTAGAATTGGTGTGCAGTGGCCAGATGTAGCTCAGGACAGATATGCTTGGAGAATTAAACTGCATGGTCTGGTTGGACCTCCGTAGTCTATGGCTGCTTGAGGATGATGATGTAACAGATTATCCATCCTCAAATATTTTTTATTTCTCATAAAAATAATTCAGGTCTGAATGGGTTAAATGAAAATTTCAATTGTAAAAGCACTAAAGTGTAAAAGAAATCGTTAAATGCACCAATACTGAAAAATGTGTTATTGATATGCATACTGGCAAATAATTTCTTGCCGGTGTGACATACCAGTGTGTATCAATCTACTTTCACCACTGCTCTTTAGTGTCTGTATGTTTCCACTCATCCAGCTGCACTGAATGCTCTTGCTACTTAGACATAAAAGGATTCTGCCATTTAAACAATGTATTTCACTCTAGTGGAGTGAGAAACTCATAGTCAGTTTAAAGGACTATAATCCAATTACTGATGTTTATTGTTTTTCATATATATCAGTAATTTATTATATTTTAGTATACATTGTTCCATTAATTTTTTTTTCCTTGTGGATGAACATTTAAAGTATGTTTAAGCAAATTGTGGATGCAAAGTCCATATTATTTATTTATTTATTTATTTATTTATAGTACCCACAACTGGTCAAAATCAAATCCAATTACAGTAGATATAACATACATATAATAATAATAATACAGCATTAAAGACAATCTTGAAAGAAAAAGGGAAAAAAAGTGTGAAAGAAAAAAAAAATTAAAAATCAATAATAACATGTGCCATAAAATAAGCAAAGACATCAAAGATATAAAGTAAATATCTACTCAATAAAATATAACATGCTAACATAAATCCATTAGCAGACAGCAAACAAATCAAAATCATGACAATTCATATTACCTCAATTAAAAAATTTAACTATAGAAACTTGCATTATATTAATTCTGCACCTAGCAATTATAAACAATAATCTTCTCCTTATATTGGTCATCTGAATATTAAAACTAATTTAATACAATCAATAAAATTATTTAACAATAAAAATAATAAGGCATTGCAAAATTTTTCTATTTAAGGAGATGATATACATATATATATGTTAAGTTATTTTTCTGCTGAGTGCTTATTTTTTGCAAACAATGGCTAAATGGCCAGATCACAAGGACCTCATGTGCTCAGAGAAAGTTGGAGAAGGGAATTCACTGAACAGCTGTTACATGGAAGCCTTCCCATCATCATCATCCAGAGTGCTCTTTAACATACACAGAGTTATGGCTCTTCTGCCCATGGCTAACATCCTATCCAATAGACTTTACAAACCCAATGCTGTCCCTTTTCTTACCGAGGACATGGTAGAAGTGAGTGGAAATAAATCTCAAAATTGGTACAGTCAGACTTGAACCTAAACACAAGATTACAAACCTGGTATACTATTGACTGGCCAACCGAAGTCCTTTATATTTGCAAACATTTTCAAAATATAATGCATAAAATTATGGAAAAAATTATTAAGCATTTTAGAGAATGAGCATTTAGCTGAAACAACAAGTCAGAAGATGACTAACAATTTTGTCCAAAGGATTGTGAGAACTAATGGGAAAAGAATTATACTAAAATAAGCCTACAACAAAGAAATTAAATTTCCTCTGAAACATCTGCTTGCCAAAGAGGTTTGACGGGAGCCTGACAGTGTAATATGCCACAGAAAAGATCTTTAAGGAAGGCAAGACCTAAAAATAAAGGCAATTTAAGAAAAAAATCCTTGCCTTATCTGGGGATCAAATCCCAGTCCCTTTGATCAGTAGTCAAACATGCTACCCACTTGGCCACGAGAATATCTTTCAGGAATTTAATCAACATAAAAATTATTTAAAAGTTTTGACCAAATAATACAGAACAATATTAAATTGTAAATAACTTGCTAATAAGTGTTTAAATAATGCTGTAATGATCTAAATGTAATATTAATTCGACTTTAATATCGTGCTATTCAGTCATAACCGTAGTATTTTTGAGAAGTGCAGTTCAGAGGGTGAAATCACCAGTCAAGATTTATATGAATCAGGGGCACAGTAATACATGCAAGAGTCTACTCTCTTCCCTCGAGGATTTGAATGCAAATATTTTCTTAAGCAGTCCCCAAAATCAGACCCAATATGTATATCATTCCCATTACATTCAAACACATTAAATCCCCTCCGTTTTAACCTTTTTTTGACACTTATATGAAGGAGTATATAGTGTGAAATATTATATATCGTAACACAAATCCAAAACATTTCATTTATAAAAGTTTAAAATTCTCAGTCTGTATGACTTGCAGTTCATACTAACTCAATTAAGCAGGGGTGGCTCAGTTGATAGTGTGTCAGGCTCATAATCTGCAATTCCCAGGTTCAAGTTCCAGATGAGCCAGCATTGAGATTTACCTCCATAAAACTCCCTATCCTGCCCTTGGTCAGTAGGGGGCACCAATGGGCTTGGAAAGGACACTGTTCATCAGATGGGGCAATAATTTGTGGGACAATGTGTGAGAGAGCCCTACCCTGTCACATTAAAGAAAACACTGGACTTGACAGGAGGTTACTATATGTCTCCTAACAGCTGTACAGTGGATCCCCTCCCCCCAACCTTCTCTGAGCCCTCAGGATCTTTGTGACCTGACCATTTAGCTCAAAGTGTGCACAAAAGTGCCACTCAGGGGTAAAACAACCCAACTCAAACTAAATGATGATAGATAAGTTCTATATTCTACAACAATCTAATTAATTCGGCTTTTTATTCTTTTGACACCTGAGAAACTTTTGTAGACTTTTCTGTTTGTATACATGCATTTAATATTGATTATGAAATTTTATTATGCTAATGGCAACCAAATTTAGGCTGAACACCGTAACCACTACACGGGCCCAATTTAGTATAAATTAAAATTGCTTCGGAAAATTAAATTTTTGCTGTGACAGATGAAAGTCGTCACTATTCAGAAAGTTAACCAAGTTATACCATAACGATAATGTTTTGTACATTATCGTTATGGAAAACACTGGACTTGACAGCAGGTTACTATATGTCTCCTAATAGCTGTACAGTGGATCCCCTCCCCCCAACCTTCTCTGAGCCCTCAGGATCTTTGTGACCTGACCATTTAGCTCAAAGGTACTTAGGTAGCAAAAAAAATTGAAAGAGAATTTATTTATATTCTGGAACAGAAATATATGATGTAATAAATTTTAAAAGAAAACTAAAGTCTTCATGCACTACATATCGCTAAGTATTTATTTTTTATGACTTACCCGTAATTTATGATATGAAACTTCAGATTTCATAATGATAGACGGCACTATCGATACTTAAATTAAAATCTTTTACTTAATTACAAAAACTTCCAATTCATAAATAGGGCAACGTTTTAATTTATTTCACACATTCTTAATGCAGAATCATAATATAAAAAGACATCATAGGTCAATGGAATATTCTATTACTCCCTCACAATAAAACCACAAACAAGCTTCAGATTTAAACACACCGCTCATGCGCGCGCTTTCATTTGGTAAAATAACATGAAATAAAATTAAAAGGTACTTTTCAGTATTTCTTGTTGCATTTATTTTTCCCTATAATTTCATTAGTTTTGTACTAAATATTTACATATAAATTATCACTGCCACAGAGTATGATCACTGCAGAACAGTAGATGACAATACTTCCGGCGTAAAAACACAGCTGATTTTAGAAGTGAAGCGTATCTGCTGCAGATGTAATATAGTTCATTCCCTAATAATCAAATTCTGAATATTTAAGGTAAAATATTTTATTTTTGTATTACACAAGTACTTAGAATTATTATTTTGATTGCAATATATATTACTTTTTGAATATGCCAACTTGCGTTATCTGCATAGTTTTTGATGTAATGGCGGATGCAGAACTTCGAGGTAGATGCAATCTGGTATATTCGAGGGTGGTAGTCCATTTCGCTGAGGTTACGAAGTTCCAGTAAATGACGTAGGTTATTGACGCCTGATGTTTATAAAAGTAGAGTGGAAAATAAAATTTGTTTAAAGAGAAAAAAAAAACTTCACATCGAGTGCTGTGTAATTTATAATTGTACATTATTTATTAATTTGCTGTTTATATCGTATTTACCAAGGTTTGTATATTTTGCATTACCTCTTAATCACTTAACACAATTTAGGCCTATTTATAAATATTAGTTCTTATGCAGTGGATATGTTTATATTTTTCAGTTTTTATTACAAAGAGGGTAATTTAGGTAGACTTGGGTTAATTGCTCTCATGTTAAGATTTGATGAATTGAACGATTGAATTGTGGATTCAAAGAGAGTAAAAGATAAGGGTGTAACCAACATGAATAATCAATGATGGAAATTTATCGGGAAAAATTGTGGAAATGATGTGCTTCAAGCATCAATTTATTGATAATGCTTGAAAAGTCTGAATGATTCATAAATATATTTTGTATACTGTTCTACCGATTTTAAAGTGTCTTAAAACTATTAAAATTTTACTCTGTATAATTGTTTCTACATGTGAATAGTTTTTGCTTTAATTCCTCATTAAACAAAGTACAGTTTTCAAAATTGCTTAAAATTGGTTTGATACTTAGATAACAGATCTCTTTACTTTTTACAAAATAGATTTTAGCAGTAAAGCAAAGTAAAATATTAATTGCCATAAAGATTTTTAAGAGTTACAAGGGGTATTAAAAAGTTTTTGACATGCATCTGCAGAACAAAACCCATTGCACATATATCAACAAAACCTTTACTATCCTTCAAAATACTATCCTCCAGCATCTGTGCAAAGTTGCAGATGTCTACACCAATTCTGGAATGCTTGGTATACTCCTGTTGGGAATATTCTGCAACTCTGAATGAATACATTTTGCAAGGTCTTGCACTCTTGAAAAAGGCTTCCCAGCAAGTTCCTTTTTAATTTTTGGAAACAACCCAAATCACATGGTGCAAGATTGGGTGAATATGCAGGATTGTGTAGCTGCTTCATTTTTTTTTTCTTGCTCCAGATAGGCTATAACTTGCTGGGTTTTGTGAGCACTGACATTGTTATGAAGAACTCTTGACATGTCTGTTGGACACTGCTTGTTTATCTCCTTAACCATTTTGCGCAAAACAATGCTGGTGTAATATTGGCCATTTCAGTCCTTTTTTCAGGTAAGGTGTACACAGCTATCACTCCTTGGGAATTGAAAAAAATTGTTAACATCCTCTTCTTTGAGCAAAAGTCTTGTCAGAGGATTTGAGGATGTGTTTCACCTACAACCCAATTGTAGTTGTCGATCTTTCTAAGAGTTGTAATAAACCACATCTCATTGCCTGTGATAGTGTCTGTTAACCGTTTGGGACCACTAAGTTGAAACATTGCCAGCATCTCTGTGCATGTGTCAACTCTAGCATCTTTTTGCTCTTCTGTCAATTTGTGGGGTACCCATTTGGCACAGATCTTTTGGAACTTTAAATGCTGATGAATAATTGTTTCCATGCTGCCAATCAATATACTGACATCTAAACTTATAACTTTAACTTCATTCATAGTTTAAACACAGGTTTTATCAGATTACTTATACAATATAGTTTCATTCTTGTACAAACTACATCATCGAAACCAGTTAGGGTCTTTAACTTTCAATAATGTGCAAGCTCATCAGTGCATCTCTACAGCACAACACAGGATTTAATGAATTGCATGGTCAAGGACGATTGCCAGCAGAAAATCCACCCCCACAATGAAGCATCAGTAACAGCCAGTGGAAGGGCCAAAGATGGACCCCAAGGGAAGCAGACACCTAAAGTCTAAATTCTTTATGAACTCTAGCATTATTTGAAATGTAGTTTGTACAGGTTAAGAGTAAAACTATATTATATAAGTAATTATAACTTGAACAATGATATGCAGATTTTTCTTAATGAGTTCATGAACGGCAGCGATGGTTCTCTCATTCATAGCCTCCTTTGGTCTTCCAGCATAAGGGAGGATTTTGAAACTCTGTTGTCTGTCTCTGAATTTGCTCATCTATCCCATAACAGTGCCATATGAACAGGCATGATCCCCATATACTTGTGATAAATCAGCATCAATTTTTTTTTCTTGAGTCATCCCCAATCTGCATTCATGTGAAAATGTGAAATCTTTACCTATCTTTAGTAGGCTCTATAGTAATAATGCACAGATTTTACAGACTTTACATGCTGCCAGCAAAGAGAGAAATGATGATATGGCCTTTATTTTTAACATGTAATGATAAGTTTAGACAATCTTTCAAACAAGTCATAGCTTAACTTCGGAGGAATGGTGAAAATCTACAGACATGTCAAGAACTTTTTGTATTATCCAATTTTTTACACTATATATGTTTTAAAAGTTTCCAGTTGCTCATTGTTGTTTTTAAACTTATCATCATCCTCAAGCAGCCATTGGCTATGGAGGTCCAACCAGACCGTGCAATTTAGTTCTCCAAACATATCTGTCCTGAGCTACATCTGCTGCATCTGGCCATTACACACCAATTCTAACAAGGTAGGTGTAGGGAGCCCCTCATTGGAGGCTAATTTCACCATGAACTTAAAACACCTAGAACCTTGAACATTTCTTACAAAGTTAAACCACCTAATGCCCAAGATACTGTATAAGCATCTAGAATCAAAAGCATCTAGTTTCCTGTTATCATGTTTAAAAAGTGTCCAAGTTTCACTACCATAACTAAACCTAGGAAGAACCAAACTATTATACAAACTATTATACAGTCTTTAGGTGTATATGCCTAATTCTCCATACTCTCCATAGATTCTTAAAAATTCCAGGAGCAATCCCTATTCATCTGTTAATCTCATGCCACACATCACCAGTATCTGTTACATAGCTCCCAAGATAAACTGTGACACCTGCTCAAGAGTGCAACCATTCAGATTAGCTGAACCACAGCCTACCTGACAAATTTTCATCACTTTAGTTTTCTCTCTGTTTATAACCAAACCTACTCTACTACCAGTCTCATCAGCAGCTCAAATGAAAGAGTTCATCTCATCAAAATCATTTGCCAAAATACATTACCAGTATTGATAAGTGGTTTAATGCCCAGACCTCCTCCCATTCTGTCCATGGTGAGAAATGGAACACTGATGGGCTTGAAAAGACTGCTGCTCATCGAATGGGTGTTAAGAAGTTACCTTGTGTGCAGGAGAGTCGTACTTTGTGCATGTTAAAGAATACTCTGAATGGCATTGAAGGGAGGTTCCCATCAGTCTCTAAACAGCTGTCCAGTGCATCCTTTTCATCAACTTTCTCCTAGCCCTTGAGGTCCTTGTGATGTGAAATTTAGCCCATTACAGCACAAAAATGCTGCTCGAAGGTAAAGAACCTAACCCAAGGTGCAGATTAGCCAAGATATGAAGTAGACTTGTGTGAAGAGTGCTATTTCTTTGTTGTGTTAGGCATTAAAGAGTTAAGTAATTATTCTAAGGTACATTATTCAAAATTACAGGTAACTTGTTTTCATCTTTATCATTAGCATTGATATAAAAAAGGTGGATCATTTCATTTGTGGACTAACAATGTCTTTAATCACTGGAATCTGCAGGTGTTTTTTTTTTCCTTCACAAAATGTGTCATGTTGTCATCATGCAAATTCTGATTGTTTTTCATGAACTGTACAATGAAATTTTGTTTAAAGAACTTCTGAATAAGCTTCCTCGTTCATTGTTAATCCCCCATGGCATAAAATATGTTACAAGAATGCTTTTGCAATCAAAACATACCAAGGCCATTAGTTTCCCAGCCAACCTCACAGCTTGAAATTTTCTAGACCATAGTGAATTTGAGTGCTTCCATTTGCTGGATTGGCATTTTGAATCAAAATCTTGTCTCTGGTCATGATAAACTAAGAATCTTCTGCTTTCATCCATATACTTTCCTTTCCAGTTCTGGCACATACCAATGTATTTTTCTGCTTTCATCTGAGGCTTAAGTTGTGTGAGATCCAACAAGCACAAATTCTTCACATTTTCCATTGCTCTGTCACTACTGCATAAACACTGCCATAAGAAAGCCCATCCTTGCTGTTAATTAATATAATGTTATTCTTTGGTCTTCTGACCACAGAATCTGTATTTCAAATCCTGTAAATTCTGTATTTCAGCACTTCTGACTGAGAATATCCTGTCTTGGGTCATACTCCACAGAATAACTGTGAAGCATTTGAGTTACTTAAAATTCCTCTTCAGGCACTGTTTCCCATACATTTGAGTCAATTCTGTGACTGCCTGTACACCACCTAAACCTCACTGAATAAAGCAACATATCACACATCACTTCTCAATTTCTACCAATTCCTTTCCAAAATAAGAAAATGACAGACTGTGCTGTTCTGTTGTTACTTGCAAACATATTGCAGTGGGTTTCAACTAGCACACACTGCTCCATGCCCTTGAGAAGTCATTATGTTTCAACATATATTAATGTACGAAAGCTGCTAATTGTTGGCGATATAGTCCTTGAATTAAATGATCCAGCTACATCTATTCCACTACACTAGTTTTTATTATTAATATCATATCTAATCTGTGGTGGCTCAACCATGTAACTTACAAGAGTTAAAGGATCTGCTGGTAACAAACATGTTGGTACCAGATACCACAAGACATTTAGAAATCTTGTAGCATCCATGCCTTGCCAGGTAAGAACTGTTCTGGTGGCATGTGGAGGATCAACATCATATTAGGCAGATGGTCATAATGTTTTGGCTCTTTGGTGTAAATATATCTAAATTATAAATGAATATGGTACATGAGTATAAAGTATTTAGCTTATGTTTGTGTTGTCTTTCTGCTGAGGTTCTCTCCTTCACAGACCGCTATTGCTTACTAAACTTACAGGCACATGTCAGACCTCTGTGGTAAGCAGCTGCTTGAGGTTATATGTATATATTAACAAATGTAACAATTAAAATGGGATGTGAGCATGATAAAAGTAACAGCAAAGTACCAGAGAGGGTTGGCAAAACCAGAACTGCAGAGTAGTTTAAAGTCAAATGTAACAATTAAAATGGGATGTGAGCATGATAAAAGTAACAGCAAAGTACCAGAGAGGGTTGGCAAAACCAGAACTGCAGAGTAGTTTAAAGTCATACTACTGGTGGCCCTGCCAGCAATTTTTGGTTACCATGAAAGTTGCACATCTGTACTTTTTATCTGATTTGGTGGACACATATATAATTTACATGTATCTATTTGAGAACTTTGAAAATAATTCTTAAATAATATTTAATATGAAGACAGGCTTCACCCTGCTCAAACCCTAAGTATTTTTTAAGTTTATGCAGTGTCTTCAGCAATAGGTGGTTCAACTTTGTAAGTAATGATGAGGTTATGCAGAGGAACTAGCAACCTCCTTTGTGCAGTGAGAGAGACTCCATTGGTTTGGCTGTTGCCCATATGCATAACTATAGATTAGCAAATAGGGTTATGTACAGTGTTCCTAAAGACCTTAGAGTGAGGGGAGACCTAAGATGTAGTGGGCAGACAATGTCAAACAGGCTTGTTAGAATTGGTCTGTGGTGGACAGATACAGCAGATGCAACTCAGGATAGATGTGTTTGCAGAACTGAATTTCATAATGTGGTTTAACATCCATGGTTGCTTGAGGAGGAGGAGGAGGATGATTTTGAGAACAGTGTTATTGTGAATTGAATTGTTACTAAATATTATTACACTGCAGTTAAACTCAGTTCATGATTAATATCTAGAAATATTGATCAAATTAAAGCAAAATTTTAAAATCAGTAAATGTTAAACATTTTTTGCTGTAAATTGTTTACCACTGAAATGCTTAGATTTGGGATTGTTTCTGTCATCATATGACTGACTGTAATATTGGCTATTTTTTGTGATAAAGGTGTCATTCCTAAAGATTTTATCAGACCTATTATTGTCCCCATTTTTAAGAAAGGTGACTGCTGTTTTTGTGATAATTATAGGGGAAATTGGTCTATTTTCTGTGCCAGCTAAATTTCTTTTCATTATTGTGCTTAATAGAATTAAGAATTTGGTTAATGGGCAACTGCATAATGAACAGAAAATGTCGATGGGGATATTCTATTCTGTAATAAATATCCAAAATCTTGGTTTAAAAATAAAAAAATATCTCCTCAAGCAGCTGCTTGCCACAGAGGTCTGAAGGAGTCTTTGAGTTTAATACACCAAAGAGAAAATCTGTGAGGATGGAGAGACCTTAGCAGAGAGACAAACATAAACATCCATACCTCACCTGGAGTTTAAACCCATTTGATCAGTAGCCAAGCATGCTTGGTCACCAAGACTATTTTTTTGATATTATTGAGAACTTTGAATAGATGGCATAAGACTAACAAACTGAAACTTTGGGCTACAAATGCATGAATTAAGTCAATAAACAGAATGAATCTTTTACATAAAGTTTGTGGAAGATAGATATAATAATCCTTCGAATTTGTTTTAAATAACAGATGCAGGAATATGCTAGTTGATTTAATGAGGGAAGCTAAATACTTATATTACAGCAGCGAATTAATAACTGAAGGGAAATAAAAGAAACAATGGGATGTCATTAATGAAATAAATGGGAAAACATATTAAAAAAAACTCAAGCAACTTCTTGTCATTAAGGTCTGAAAGGACCCTTTTACACATCATAGATATGTGAGAAAGGCAAGACCTCAGCAGAAAGACAACCAAATGTATTTGCTTTACCCAGGGCTTGAACCCATATCTTTCTGATCAGTAGCCAAGCACACTAACCACTCAGTCACAGAACAGCTATAGTGTGTGTGTGTGGGGGGGGGGGGGACTGTCTAAAAAGTTTGCAATTGAGAATCCAATTCTATTTGTAAATAAATTAACTAATATTTTATAGGGATTTCCAGTAATCTTGGAATTGAAAACATATAAAATTTCTATAATCTAACAAATATATCAAGGTGTAGCTTAAAATCATTTGTCTGCAAGAGTGTAGATAAGAAAAAAGTCATCAGTAAAATTGCAAATTTGGACTCAACTAAAACACTAGTACTTTGACTGATGTTAAAACTGTAAAAGAATTGCAAGATCAGTTTGAAAATATTCTACCCTTTTGTTTAATAATCTTTTTAACAATGTGTCATTTTCTACATATATTGAAAACTTCTATTATGGTATCGATTTATAAAGGTGTAAGGTAATTTTTGTCACGATAAATTTGAAAACTCTTGGTCATTTTCATTATCTGTATTTTACAAAATTAACAAAAAATAGTGAAAGGTGTACTAAATTTACTGAGTATGAATTTTTTCAATAGACAGTACGAGTTTAGAAATATTAATGTTACAGAAGAAGCTATACTATAGATGTCAAAAATTATAAAGCTATTCGTCCTTACAAACCTACTATGACATACAAACTGATAGGCTCCTGTCAGACCTCTGTGGCAAGCAGCTGCTTGAGGGGGTATTTATTATTTATAATAACAATTTAAGAGTGTATTATTTTTAGACATAAAAAAACTTTCAATTCAGTACCACATATACTATTGAATAAATTAAATTATGCTGGTATTAGAGGAGACCAACTTAAATGGCTTGAATCTTATTTGGGAAATTAGGAAAGAAAGGTTAAAAACTGTGGAGTATTGAGCAATGAGATTAATGTCACAACAGGAGTAGCACAGACAGGCCTCTGTTTTAGGTCCAATTTCGTTTTCCATTTTTATAGATGATCCTTGTGAATTACAGCACAGAAATGAGCCTATAATTTTTGAAAATGATATGGCACTCATTTATACTGAAGGAGTTGAAGATTTAATGAAAGATAAGAATTTTGATTTAAAAAGAATAGTTGGTTTAAAGCAAATAAAATCTCTCAAAATATCATCCTGGTCTTGACCTGAAAAGCACAAAGTATGTGTTTTTCAGGTAAATAAAAAAATTGGGCTGATTTATTAAAGGATGAAATTATTTACCATGATTCAAACTATAACAGTGAGAATTGTAAATATTCAAAAATTGAAGGTTTTAATATGCAAAAATATTTAGGTTTGTTATTGGACATAAAACACACAGAATGATCGTGTAAATTATGTTATCAATAAACGAATGACTTGTTTTATTTTAGAAAATCTGCAGATCTTTCATTAACATTTTGTATAATGCTTGGGTCTGTAAATGGCAGCTAGACATAAACTGGAAGGAGAGCTGTGTACCAATCCCTAGTGATCAGGCACTGAACCGGCCAGGTCTAGCACCTAATGTCCGACCCCGCCTTCTCATGGTGCAGGCCGTTAGTACCTTTCAAAAGAGATATTCTCTTTTGGAATGGAACAGAAGGGGAGGGCTGCCAGTTCAGTATGGCCTACTGATCTAGTCATCTACTTTTTTACATCATACACTTTTTTTACACTCATACACTTTTTTTTTTCAACCCTGCTGAGGAGTGGTCAACTTCACAGGGTCCTGGTGCTGACCATTTATACCTACTAGACTGGGTTTGATTATGGATCCTGGAGCAACTAGTGGGCCTCTGTTGAGGGAGAATCTGCCGCTGTTTTTTTCTGTTTGCTTCTGGGTGAAGCCCTGAGTGAACAGAGGCATGGGATACCTAATATCAGCTGGTGGATAATCCTAATCAGAGGCCATCGCAGGTACCTGAACCTTACTTAGCTAGTTGGGCATTGTCAAGCCTAAACTGGAGTAATGTGTCTCAGGCAGGCCATATGACTCTTGAAAAAGTCCACTTGAAAAGGTAGTGCCTAAAGTTCCTACCAGCATTGGTGACTTCAGCCTTTAGCGGAGGAGAAACAGGTCTTTTCCCCATGCCTTCGATCAGGGGGCTGTTTGATATTGTTGGCCCTACCTATCTCAATAAACCTAGTTTCTTTAAAAATCCTACTAATCATTTCCACTCTGCAGGAACATGAGGACATTAGATAGAGATTATTCTCTTGATGTCCTCTCGCAGGAATTCCAATGCTATAGTTTAGATATTCTAGGCTTGCAAGAGACAAGATGGACAGGTAAAGGTGAGATAATTAAAAATAACTTTAAATTTCTCTTTACAGGGAGGGAGGATGAAAAGCATCACCAAGGCGTGGGTCTGCTGCTCAGCAGACATGCTAGTGATGCTCTTCTAGGATATGAGTGCATTAATGAAAGGTTTTTTACAGCAAAATTTCAGACAAGCATTAGAGACTTGAATGTTATCTGCTGTTATGCCCCCACTGAGGATGCCGATGAGGATGAGAAGGATAGGTTTTAGGGACAACTTCAGGATATTTTGAATTCTGTCAAGAAAGGAGTATTACCCTTGTTCTAGGTGACTTCATTGCCAAAGATGGTACTGACTCTGACCTTTGGGAAGGAATGATAGGCCCTTTTGGTATTGGTAGCTGCAATGGGCAACGTCTCCTACAGGTAAGTAAACTCAATGGATTCAGAATAACTAACACTTATTACAAACACCGCGACATACATAAGTACACATGGGTTTCACCTGATGGGCTGCATAAGAATATGATTGATTATATATTAATTAACAGCAAATGGGCTAGTTCTGTTAGGAATACCAGGGCATATAGGGGAACTGAAATTGGATCTGACCATTACTTTGTTAAAAGTGTCTTGCAACTTAAACTTAAAAAGTGTTGTGCTAGGGTTAAAAATTTTACTTTTAATACTGAAGCTCTGAAAGACCCAGTTATAGCTAAAGCTTACCATGATAGGTTACTTAGTCATTATGACAGTCATGATTTGCTTACTACTGAAGTTGAGGAATAACGGGACTATTTTAAACAGGCTTTTTTTGGAAACGAACAGTACTCTTTTAGGATAAAAGGAGCAGTGGAGGCAGAATTATTTGAGTGATAAGGCACTTGAGCTTATTTCAGAAAGAAAGAACTGCAGAAATGTTCTTAATCAATACCCTACTAGTCCTAATAGAAAAGATTACAGAGAGCTTAATAAACGTGTAAAGGATCAGTTAGCTGCTGATAAGAATTTTTGGCTTGATGTCTTGGCTGACAAAGCCGAGGAAGCAGTTAAATAGCACAACAGCAGAGAGCTGTTCCAGATAGTTAATGTTTTGTGTGGTAGAAAACGAACAGGTATACAGGGATTGAAGGATAAACAAGGTAAGGTTATATATAGAAGGTGAGGATTCTATCATGGCTAGGTGGGCTGAGCATTTCTAAGCGATGTTCTAAACAATGTGGTTAGTTTTACTCCCATTGTTTGCATTGATGATAGATTCATTGGGGGCTTTAATGTTGACCCTATAACACGATCTGAAGTTAGTTTGGCTATTTCTAAACTTAAACTTCATAAATCCCCAGGGGTTGATGAAATTACTACAGAAATGCTTAGAGCTGGGAATATTTCGGTTACCACTTGGATGACTGAAATTTTGAATATCTTTTATGATAAAGTCATGGTTCCTAAAGATTTTACCAGAGCTATTATTATCCCTATTTTCAAAAAAGGTGATCACAGTTCTTGTGATAACTATAGGGGTATCAGCCTACTCTCTGTTCCAAGTAAAGCTCTTTCCATGATTGTGCTTAATAGAATTAAGAATCTGGTTGACAGTCAATTGTGTGATGAGCAATGTGGATTCAGAAGTGGTAGGGGATGTGTGGATCAGATATTTTCACTTAGGCAGATTCTTGAGAAATGTTTCGAGTTTCAGAAACCTTTGGTTGCTAGCATTGTTGATTTTAAAAAGTCTTTTGACTCTGTTGATCAACATAATTTGTGGTTGATTGTGAGATCATATGGTATACCAGACAAGTTAGTTAACATAATGAGAGCTCTCTATAATAACACTGAGTCATGTGTGAGAGTTGGCAAAGCTTGTAGCAATTGGTTTAGCATTTCTTCTGGTGTTCGACAAGGGTGCATTTTTGTTTCCTTTTCTCTTTAGTTTGGTTATTGATTACGTTATGCAAAGTTCATTACAAGGGAAAGTTTTTGGGCTTAAATGATCTGGAGATACTAAAATTTCTGATTTAGCCCTTTTGGCAAATGATGTTGATGAGATGAACTCTTTCATTTGAGCCATTGCTGAGACTAGTAGTACAGTAGGTTTGGTTATAAACAGAGAGAAAACTAAAGTGATGAAAATTGGTCAGGCAGGTTGTAATTCAGTTAATCTGAATGGTTGCAGTCTAGAGCAGGTGTCACAGTTTAATTACCTTGGGATCTATGTAACAGATACTGGTGATGTGCGGCATGAGATTAACAGATGAATAGGGATTGCTGCTGGGACTTTTAAGAATCTATGGAGATTGTGGAAAAATAGGCGTATACACCTAAAGACTAAAATTAGACTATAATAGTTTGGTTCTTTCTAGGGTTAGTTATGGTAGTGAAACTTGGACACTATGTAAACAAAATAAGAGGAAACTAGATGCTTTTGATTCTCGATGTTTATGTAGTATTTTGGGTATTAGGTGGTTTAACTTTGTAACTAATGATGAGGTTAGGCAAAGGAATTGGCAACCTCCTTTAAGCAGCATATTGTGCAGAGAGAGACTCAGCTGGTTTGGCCATGTTGCCTGTATGGATAATTATAGATTGGTGAATAGGGTTATGAACAGTGTGCCTAGAGGTCTCAGAAAGAGGGGGAGACCTAGGATGTGGTGGGCAGACAATGTCAAACAGGACCTTGTTAGAATTGGTGTGCAGTGGCCAGATGCAGCAGATGCAGGTGATGCAGCTCAGGACAGATATGCTTGGAGAATTAAACTGCACAGTCTGGTTGGACCTCTGTAGTCCATGACTGCTTGAGGATGATGATGATGGGTTAAATCTACATTATATGGGGAGATATCTGCTATAGTAACCTAATGTACTATTCACAAAAAATTATAAGATGCATAGATTTTGCAGATAGGTATTAAAACATGGATAATACTTGAAATAATTAGCTGAAAAAAATTGTTACCCTGAGTGGGATTTGAACCCACGTCTCCCAGAAGCATGCCAGGGTCGAAACTGCTAGACCACCATAGAGTGTCTGGTGATTGGCAGTTGTGATGCCTGGCATTCTTCTGGGAGACATGAATTCAAATCCCACTCAGGGCAACCAATTTTTTAAAGCTAATTATTTCAAGTGATTCTTGTCTACATGACATTTTCCTGCAAAGTATTATTGAATTGATGTACTTTATAAGGATTTAAGCCTATCTTAAGTATTAAACAGTTGTATACTTGAAATATTTTGTTGCATGTTTTTAGAGCATGGGAAAGTGGAGTTTTAAATGTTTGGTTTTATCCCTATTTTATCAAATCATCTAATAATCAGCTTGTACTCTGAACAATTTTGCCAAAAAGCCAATCAAAAGTTAAGGGCAGCAGCCTTAACTATTAACAACATAAACATTAAATAGTTTATGTCGTGTTGTTCAGTGCTCTTTGAAGAAGCTACCATGCCTGGATGATGCAGGCACGCAACTTTTATTCAGTTAGTGGAGTTTGAGCAAGGTCGTTATAGTGGTCATCACTGAATTATGCGTCCAAGTTGAAAGCGCATGGAATGGTATCCCCCAGAGTGATACCCAACATTTGTACGACCGATTGCATGCCAGATTGGAAGTTAGTATTGCTGCTTAAGGAGGTTCACACCTTATTAAAATGTGCCATCTGTAAAATGTAATACTCATTAAAAGTAAAATAAACAATGAATCACTTCAAACATGTGAGCACTGTCCTTTCTCAACAAGTTGTTTCTACTAAATAAATCTCGTAGACTACGCTTCAATAGTTAATGGTTTTCTTTTTTCAATTTTTGCCTGTGTAGTTATCATACGAAAGTTGTATAATAAAATCAAGCTGTGTTTAAACTGAGCGAGTTGGTAAGCCTTGTAGCAGTTGGTTTAGCATTGCTAGTGGAGTTAGACTAGGGTGTATTTTGTCTCCTTTTCTCTTTGTTTTTTTGATTGTTATGTGGAATATTCTGAAAGGGGAAGAAATTATATTTAAATAGTCTAGAGCAGTGATTCCCAATCTTTTTTGGACCATCGCCCCCTTTAGAAGAGAAAAAAATTTCAACGCCCCCCTAGTCCATAATAGTTAATTTTATATGAAATATTAAAATATTGTTGCATATTATCTGTACCTAATTTATCTGTTTATTTATCTATTAAAAAACATAAAGCAGAAATTAATAAAACGACAACCAAATGTAAAATAAAATTGTTTATTAAAATTTTAAAAATAAACACAGAATCAATAAGAAATAAAAAATAATGAGATAAACACAAAATTAATAATAAATAAAAAAAATTAATGAGATGGTTGAGGCTGGTGAAGTGTTAACAATTTGTTAATGTCGGGTTCCAATTTCGTTAACATCAATCGCAGATCGCCACGTTCAGTGATGTGTAGTCTGTTCCTCTTCTTTGACAGTAAATTAGCTACTGCACTGAATCCACGCTCAGCCATATAGGACGAAGGAAATGCGATTAAAAACTTCTGTACTATTGCCCACAATCCAGGGTAGAGAACTGGTATTGATTTTTGAAGCCAGAACTCTTGGTATCCATGTTTGAATTTTACTTTGAGTGCTTCGTTAGTCGTGAGTTCTAAGAGTTCCTCTTCCAAATTTGATGATTCTTCAGTATCTGTGTTTGCGAAAGGATCTAAAACCCAACTCGGTATATTCATGTTTAAAATATCTTGGAAATGCACCGTAAAATCAATGTGAAGAACTTCCAAGTGTTGGCAGTAAGTAAATCTTCCGGTTTTGCAGAGAGTGCTGATAATGTGGGAAAGTGGTTGTATTCACCTCTACCTAGATTTCGTTTGAATAAAAGAAGTTTTCCCGCAAAAGCAGCTATGACGTTTTTGTTTTAATTAAATTCAACTCATCACCTTGCAATTGTAAATTAACTTGATTAAATATTTCAAACAGGTCTGTCAAATAAGCGATGTCATTTTTTGACGTAATCAGGTTTTCGAGCAATTTTTCGCCTCTGTCTTCAAGAAAGTCCAGTACTGAGTCAAATAGATCGAAAAAATGATTCAGACAAACACCTTTAGAGAGCCAATGTACTTCTGTGTGCAGCAGCAAGCGATTGCAATCTTCATCATTTTCATTACAAAGCTTACCAAATAATCGGTCATTCAATGAATTGCTTCTAATCTTATTGATTTCTTTAATAACGTAATGGAGCGATGTATGCAGACGTTCATTCAAATTTTTTGCAACCAAATGCTGACGATGAATAATACAATGTACAGCGAGTGCATTTGGTACTGCTTGTTTCAAATGCACTATGAAACCCTTATGACGCCCTGTCATTGCTGGAGCACCATCAGTAGCAGCAGACAAAATATTGCAAATAGGAATTTCTTTCTCTTGAAAAAACTTTGCATGGTAGTAAATATAGATTCTCCCTTTGTATCAGATTCCAAATTTTTAGCAAATAATAACTCTTCATGAATTTTTTCTTCTTTTATAAATCGTATGTATGATAAGAGTAGAGCTTCGTTATTTGGTAGAGTTGATTCATCGAGTTGAATGGAAAATTTGCAAGTCTTTAAGTAATCACATAATGATATTTCAACGTCTTTTGCCATTTCATCTATTCTTCTTTGCACTGAATTATTACTGAGAGGAATTTTATTTGATGATATCTGACGGTGTCTTATGATGAAGAACAGTTTTTAATATCTCTTTGACTGCCGGCAAAATTAATTCCTCGCTAATTGTGTGTGGTTTTCCTGCTTTTGCGATTAACAATGAAACGTTATATGAGGCTCGTAGTCCATCATCAACTTGTTTAGAAGACAATGCAAAAAGGTTTGACATAGTTGGCTGTTTTAAATATTGCTTTTCCAGTTCTTGAAAATAGGATAAATCTTTGTTCTTCTTATCAGCATGCATTTTATTTAAATGCTCTTGTAGCCTAGAAGATTTCATAGCTTCATTTGAAAAATCTTTTAGGCAAATTAAACACATAGGTAATGATTAGTTTGTAGGAGAGTACGTAAATCCATATTTCAAATACTCAATACTGTACTGCTGGCATTTCTTTTTAGATGTAGATTCAGATATTTTCAAATACAAATTAACTTCTCAACAGATTTATAGATAGTTATAAAAATAATGTTTATAATGACTTCTAACACTTATCACTCACGACTATTTATCCCGGCGAAGCACATAAAAATAATAAAACATTCCTAGAGCTATCGCTTTTATACATTTGATTTTGTGCACACATTAACTTGTATGTTTGCGATGCCGCCGCACTTGCTCCAAAAACAAGTCATTTCAAGCTTCCATATTCTTGTCGAAACATGTTAAATTGCATGAACTGCATGTTTGCCTACCAACTTGCAAGGACTTGTCACCGTCAATCTATTCTAAACCAAAACAAATTAGGTATAGGTATACATAATGCTAATTTAAAAATGCTTATTAGCGCGATAACAATAAGATAATTTACATAGCTAGATAAAATATTTATTCATGAAAACAGGTATTTCAAAGTATTTTATTATATTAATAAATTTATTATATTTAATTTTTTTTATAATTATTTTTTATTATTATATTATTATTGCATCAAGGTTGATTTGCCTATCAGGACGGACACACATGTCCAACATAATAAGCCTGATATAGTAGTGCATGTTAAGATATTGAATGAGATTACAATTATTGAAGTAGGAATAACATCTCGGGATAACCTGCAGACAGTAGAGGTTGAAAAGAAGAGGAAGTATGATCTGCTGGCTAATGAGTTGAGCCTAATTCACAAGTGTAATGTTAATATTATACCTTATGTTCTGACGTGGGATGGTATTGTAACTACGTACCATAAAGCATACTCAAAGCGACTTGGAGTGGGAAAACATATTGAAGCTTATATCCAATCTGTGATCTTGAAGAAAACTTTTGAGAGCATCTCAGTTAACTTCAGACGTACCAGTACGCTAGTAGGCGGTAGCAGGGAACTTATTGTCCAAGCTGCAGTTGAAAAGCTGTACATGACGGATGAGGTAGTGGATGACCAGAATCACCAGGAAGATACCACAGAATAGAAGAGATAAAAAGGTTGTCACAGAAAATTCCATTAAATTTATTTATTTATTTGACCGCCCCTCTTGACTGCCTCAACGCCCCCCATTTGCCTCTGTATCCGCTACCGCCCCCATGGAAGGCTCCAGCGCCCACTGGGGGGTGGTATCGCCCCCGTTGGGAATCTATGGTCTAGAGACATGAAAATTTCTGATTGGGATAAATCATCTGCATAATCTATGTTTGCAAATGATGTTTGACGAGATTAACTTTCATTAGGGCTGTTAATGAGACTCGTAATAGGGTAGGTTGGTGTTAAACAGAGAGAAAACTAAAAGGTGAAAATTGCTTAGGCAGTGTGCTTCAGGTTTTGAATGGTGGCCCTGTTGAGCAGTTGTCTCAATTTTTGGGATGTGTGGCATGAGATTAACAGAAGAATATGAATTGCTGCTGGGACATAAAAGAATCTATTAGGAGTGGGAAAAAATGTACCCTAAAAAGCACAAAATGAAACTGAAACATGTCGATGGTGCAATCAGTCAATGAATTCACATATACTTTAAAGGAAGATAGTGTGCCGGCAATCACGTTGAGTAGGTAAATCAGCACTCTTATCTTCCTTTGAAGTGAATACAAATTCAGTGGTTGATTGCACCATCGATATGCTTTAGTTTTATTTTCTACTTTTTAGGGTGCATATGGAAAGATGGGGGGGTTTTTTTTTTCAAAATTTTTTATTTGTTTGTATTTTTGCTGCTAAAAACACCTACCTTTAAAAACTTTCATTTGATAATATGGCTCATAAACATCAAGCACATTTTCTCCCCTTTTCGAGTCATGTTTGAGGTAGCCCGTTACATTGGAGCTGTCACAAGATTTAATTTCAGATATAACTCATTAAGACCTTAATGAGTTATATCTGACATTAAAGCCCAATGAAAATCTGCCCCTTTTTGCAGGGGGAGAGAGAAATTTGAAACAGTCTGATGGTCCTCATATAGCTTTCAGATGATATAGTAGAACACTGACTTTCACATTTCCCCTTTTGTAGGGGGATATAATTTTAGGGTCCACAATATTCCCCATGTCACAAGCTTTCATTTGACATAAACTTTTTTTACATTCAGCCTTTGCATTCTGAAGATATGACAAAACAATCATTGTATTTCCCTGTTTTTAGGGGGGGGGGGTGATTGAGGAATCAATTTTTTATACCCTATGACACTCCCTGAGTTGCAAGTTTTCATTTGACATATAGCTTGTCACTTTCAGCCCTAGTGTTTGGAAGATACAGTAGAACAATCATTTTCATATTTTCCCTTTTTTTAGGGGGGAAGAAACAGGTGGTGGAATTTTTTTAAACCTGTAAAATTCTCCATAGTTTCACAGGATATATTTTATCAGTTGGTGGATAATCCTGAGCAGAGGTCATCATAGTCACCTGAACTCTTGCTTCTACAGGCATCATCAAATTCTACATTGGAGGAAGTTTTCCGGTGTAGATGTCCTTAGTATGAGGGATTTAGGGGCAATTAGGGGCTGTTTGATATTGTTGGCATTCCCTCTCTCAATAAACATAGTTTCTTAAACATCCCACTAACCATTTTCTCCCCATAGGTTATTGGAATGTGAGGACTCTGCACAGAGCTTATTCTCTTAATGTCCTCACACAAGAATTCCACCGTTATAATTTAGATATTCCTGGCTTGCAAGAGACCAGATGAACAGATAAAGATCAGATTCTTAAATTCCTCTTTTCAGGGAGGGAAGATAATAAGTGTCTCCAAGTCATAGGTCTGCTTCTCAGCAGACACGTTAGTGATGCTCTTCTAGGATATTAGTGCATTAATGAAAGGTTTCTTACAGCAAAATTCAGACAAGCATTAAAGGCTTGAATGTTATCTGCTGTTTGCCCCCACTGAGAATGCCGTTGAGGATGAGAAAGATAGGTTTTACAGACAACTTCATAATAGTTGTAATTTTGAATTCTGTCAAGAAAGGGGGGCGGGGGTGGCTCAGTCGGTAGCGCGCCAGGCTCGTAATCTGTAGTTCCCAGGTTCGAGTCCCAGCTGGTTCAGCGTTGAGATTTGTCTCCGCAAAAATTCCCCACCCGCCCACAGTCAGTAGGGGACACCGATGGGCTTGGATAGGCCGCCGTCCGTCGGATGGGACGTTAAGCCATGGCCCCGTGTGCGGGAGAGACATACCCTGTGCATGTTAAAGAACACGCTGGATGGCCTTGACGGGAGGCTACCATCTGTCTCCCAACCTTCTCTGAGCCTTCGGGGTCCATGTGACCTGGCCATTTAGCCCGTGGTGTGCAAAAAAGTGACATTCAGAGGTAAAACAACCAACCAACCTGTCAAGAAAGGAGATATTACCCTTGTTCTAGGTGATTTCAGTGCCAAAGTTAGTATTGACTCTACCTTTGGGAAGGGTGATAGGCCCTTTTGGTATTGGTAGCTGCAATGGTAATGGGCAATGTCTTCTACAGGTAAGTAAACTTAATGGTTTCAGAATAACGAACTCTTATTACAAACACCGCGACATACATAAGTACACAAGGATTTCACCAGATGGGCTGCATAAGAATATGATTGATTATATATCAATTAACATCAAATGGGCTAGTTCTGTTAGGAATATCAGGTCATATAAGGGAGCTGAAATTGGATCTGAATATTAACTTGTTAAAAATGTCTTCCTTAAACTTAAGAAGTGGTGTGCCAAGGTTAAAAAAATTTATCTTTAAATTTAATTTATCATGATTAATTGCTGTACAATCAAAGTTAAAAAATAAAGTCGAGAAGAGTGCATTACATATCAATTTAACTATAGTTGAATTAATTAAACCACTCAGTTACAACTATTATGAATTAACCAATGAAGCGTTATCATCTTTCGAGCATAATAGTTGTAACTGAGTGGTTATTAGTTCAACTATAGTTAAATAGATGTCTGTAACACACTCCTCTCGAATTTATTTTTTTATCGTTGATTGTACAGCAATTAATCGTGATGAATTAAATTTATCAAGTTAGCTGTGAGTTGTATTTTATAGATTTATCTTTAATTCTGAAAGATTCGGTTATAGCTAAAGCTTACCATTATAGGTTGCTTAGTCATTATGACAGTCATGGTTTGCTTACTACTGAAGTTGAGGAAGAATGGGACCGTTTTAAACAAGCTTTTTTGGAAACTAACATCTTTTAGGAAAAAAGGAGCAGAGGAGGAAGAATTATTTGAGTGATAAGGCACTCGAGCTTATTTCAGAAAGAAAAAACTGCAGGAATGTCCTCAATTAATACCCTACTAGTCCTAATAGGAAGCATTACAGAGAGCTTAATAAACATGTAAAGGTTCAGTTAGCTGCTGATAAGAATCTTTGGCTTTATGGCTGACAATGCAGAGGAAGCAGTTAGCACAACAGCAGAGAGTTGTACCAGATAGTTAATGTTTTGTGTGGTAGAAAACAGAGGTAAATGTTCTAAACAATGTGGTTAGTTCTACTCCCATTCTTTGTAATGATGATAGATGCATTACTGGCTTTAATGTTGGCCCTGTAACACAGTTTAAAGTTATTTTCTGTTTCTAAACTTAAACTACATAAATCCCTAGGGGTAGATGAAATTACTATGGAAATGCTTAGAGCTGGGAATGTTTTGTTTACCACTTGGATGACTGAAATTTTTAATATCTTTTATGATAAAGGTATGGTTCCTAAGGAGAGCTATTATTATCACTATTTTTTAAAAAGTGATCGCAGTTCTTGTGGTAACTAAAGGGGTTTCAGCCTTCTTTCTGTTCCATGTACAGCTCTTTGCATGATTGTGCTTAATAGAATTAAGAACCTGGTTTACAGGCAATTGCATGATGAACAGTGTGGATTTAGAAGTTGGTAGGGAATGTGTAGATAAGATTTTTTATCTTGGGAAGATTCTTGAGAAATGTTTTAGAAAGTTTCGGAAATCTCTGGTTAACAGCTTTTGAATTCAAAAAGGTTTTTGACCCTTTTGATCGCCATAATTTGTGGTTGATTGTGAGATCATATGGCATATCAGACAAGTTAGTTAACATAATGAAAGCTCTCTGTAATAACACTGAGTCGTGTTGTGACAGTTGGTAAGGCTTGTAGCAATTAGTTTAGCATTGCTTCTGGTATTTGGGAAGGGTACATTTTGTCTCCTTTTCTCTTTGGTTATTGATTATGTTATGCAGAATCACTGCAAGAGAAAGATTTTGGCCTTAAATGGTCTGGAGATATGAAAGTTTCTGATTTAGATTATTCTCATGATTCAGCCCTTTCAGCAAATGAGATGAACAATAGCATTCAAGCTGTTGATGAAACTGGTAGTAGAATAGGTTTGGTTATAAAGTGATGAAAATTGGTCAGATAGTCTGCGATTCAATTAATCTTAATGGTTGCAGTCTTGAGCAGGTATTGCATTTTAATTACCTTGGGAGCTATGCAACAGATTCTGGTGATGTTTAAGACAGATGCTGCAGAACGTTTAAGAATCTATGGAGAGTGTGGAGAAATAGGTGTATACACCTAAAAACTAAAATTAGACTCTCTAATAGTTTAGTTCTTTCTAGGGTTAGTTATGGTAGTGAAACTTGGGCACTTTAAACAAGATAACAGAAACTTGATCTTTTGATTCTAGATGCTTGTGCAGTATCTTGGGTATTATTAATAAAATAAATTATTTACAGCAGGTGGTTCAACTTTATAAGTAATGATAAGGTTAGGCAAAGTAGTTGGCAACCTCCTTTAAGCAGCATATTGTGCAGAGAGAGGCTCCATTGGTTTGGCCATGTTGCCCTTATGGATAATTATAGATTAGCAAATAGGGTTATGAACAGTGTTCCTCTAAAGGCCTCAGAAAGAGGGAGAAACCTAGGATGTGGTGGCAGGTAATGTCAAACAGCACTTTGTTAGAATTAGTGTGCAGTGGATAGACGCAGCAGATGTAGTTCAGGACAGATCTGCTTGGAGAACTAAATTGCATGGTCTGGTTGGACCTCCATAGCCCATGGCTGCTTGAGGATGATGATAAGATGAACATCCCATGTCACAAGCTTTCATTTGATGTATAACTTGTTACTTTTACATTCGAAAGGTATGGTAGAGCAACTGTTTTGACAAATCCACAAGCTGTCAAATGATGAGCGAAAAGTAATAGGAAGTAGCTAAAATTGGCGTATGTTCCTAAAGACTAAAATTAGGCTAATAATAATTTTAGTCCTGTCTAAAGTTGGTTAGGGTTACTATGTCATCATTTTTACCTCAGAATTAATGCCCTCCCGGCATTCTGAAAAGCATGAAAATGTTCATATATGAACTTATAAGAACATGTTTTAAAGTCAAAGTAGGCATTTTTTGTGTTTTTCTTTTTTAAATTTCTTATATCCATGACTTTTATATTATTTTCTCTTAAAATGAGAACTTGTTAGATAGCACCTCCATTCAGAAACAATACTGGAGCATCATCCACCTTATTAATTTTCAAGACTTAATTTTCTCATGGTTTATCAATAAACATATCCTATTCCCAGTCTTATTAGTATCTTTAATGAAATAATTCATCTCATCAATATTATTTGCTAAAACATCTGTAATCTAAGTTGGATATTTTCATATCCTTAAACCATCTAAGGCTTGTTACATTGAAAGGTCTGTAAATGGTAGCCAGGCACAATTGGAAGAAGAGTTGTACATTATTCCTCTATGATGATGTACAGAACCAGCCTAGTATAACACCAAGTCCAACCATCTCCTTTCATAGTGATGTGCCATCTTAGTTACCTTTCAGAAAGATATGTTCTTTCACTAGCTATTTTTTTCTTCCCACCTCTACTGAGGAGTGAGCAATTTCACAGGGTCTTAATGCTAAACCAGCCTTACTGGCTATGATAAATTGCTTCTTAAATAATTAATTTCATAGCATAGGTGGTGGGAGTAAATTTGTCAAAGTATTAAATTAATGTACAAATTTTATGGCCGAGTGATTAGCACGCTTGGCTACTAATCTAAGGGACCTGGGTTCGAGCCCCGGGTAAGGCATGGATGTGTCATTTTTCTGCTGAGGTCCTGCCATCCTCGCAGACCTACTGTGGCATATAAACTGACATTCTCCTGTCAGACATCTGTGGCAAGCAGCTGCTTGAGGGGGTATTTATTTTTTTTTTTATTAATGAATAATAGTAATAAAAGTAGTATTTTCTAGTATAATTATATGTTTTATGATTATCGACTTGATGAATTTTATGTCAAAATACTCTGCACTTCTTTGGAAAATGGTGCATTTTTGCAACAATGACATACAGAATTTTGTGTGCCTGACAATATTTAGATTTAAGAATTGTTCCTTGAAAGAACATTTCTGCATAAAAATCTAATTATGAACTGAAAATATATTTAAATAATATGCTATACTGCTTGTGAGTTTTCTTTTTTATGCCATCAGAGATGAGATCTTTTGTAAACAATATATTTGAAAAAAAATGCATTTTGATTATTGTTATGAAAACAAAACTTGTGAAAATTGTACCATTAAAACCTTGTTAACTTAAAGAAAATGGAAGAGTTGCTTGGGACAGAATTTTTTTTTTTTTACTATTTCCCAGCCATTGTGGTCTAGCTGCTCCCTTCTATTCTACAGTATTTTACATTAGTAAATTAATATACATATCAAGTTATATCAGCTCTCATTCATACTATGATATTTATATTTTTTAGATATCCAAGATATTCATTATTATAAAAAGTTTAAGAACATTGACAATATTGAAATAATTATTCTGCACTTGTAAAAAATCAGCATCAAAGTAAAAAAAAATAATCACCACTAAAGCAACTACTTGCCACAGAGGTCTGACAGAAGAATGTCAATATACGAATGTCAATATACGAGAGATCTGTGAGGAAGGCAAGACCTCAGCAGAAAGACAATGCAAATGCACTAATGTGACTTTATCTTAAAATGCTAAAGCAGATTTTTTTTTTCTATTAGAGCTAAGTGACTTTATATTTAAATAGGTGTTATTGCTCAGAATGTTATGATTGTTTGCAGGCAGCAAATAATGATAAAAAGTACAATTATGGTTTTCTTGAGGATACATTTATAAAAATTATTTATTTAGATTTAATAATCCCTTTGTTTTTTTTATGCAATTTTGGTGATGCAGGTGCCTTAAAGCTGTCCTAAGTAGGTAATATTAATAAAGTAACATTACAAAAACTTTCTCCAGAGGAGACAGAAGTAATAAATCCTTAAAGTTGCATAATTCAAAGACTGCTTTATACTTTAATCAATTATAATACATTTGAATATACTATTTTTATTTATTTATATGCAGACTTTAACTGAACCTGCCTTGGGTAGACTGCAGATTGTTCAGGCAAAGTTATAAGACTTTGCCCAATGTCACTTGGAAAGTCCACTGTCTGTCAGACGGGACATAAAGCCATGGCCCTGTTTATGGGAGAGCCATACCTTGTGCATGTTAAAGAACATGCTGGGTGGCCTTGACAGGAGGCTACCATTTGTTTCCTAACAGCTATCCAGTGGTTCCCCTCCCCCCAACCTTCTGAGCCCTCAGGGTACTTATGAACTGGCCATTAGCCCATTCTATGCAAAAACATGCCCCCCCCCCCCCCAGGGGTAAAACAACCCAATCCACTGTCACTGGATAATATGGACTTTACCTGGTTAAACCTGAGTTTATCATAACTCTTTCTTTGTCCATAACTTATATACATCATAATTTTTTTTTTAAAGAACATTATCACTACCTATGCATTCATTGTTCATGAAGTGCTGAATATTGATTATTGTACTGGATACTACATGGGTAGATGCAATGCTTTAGGGATGGTTGTCAATCATCAGTAATATACTAGGCTTGTAACCTAAGATTCCAGGGTGGGGGTGGCTCAGTCGGTAGCGCGCCAGCTTGTAATCTGTAGTTCCCAGGTTTGAGTCCCAGCTGGGTCAGCGTTGAGATTTATCTCCGCAAAACTCCCTGCCCACGGTCAGTAGGGGACACTGCTGGTCTTGGAAAGGCCACCGTCCGTCGGATGGGACATTAAGCAGTGGCCCCGTGTGCGGGAGAGCCATACCCTGTGCACGTTAAAGAACACGCTGGATGGCCTTGACGGGAGGCTACCATCTGTCTCCCAACAGCTGTTACAGTGGGTCCCCTCCCCCAATCTTCTCTGAGCCTTCGGGGTCCATGTGACCTGGCCATTTAGCCCATGGTGTGCAAAAAAGTGTCGCTCAGAGGTAAAACAACCCAACCTAAGATTCACAGGCCATTTTTAAATGTCTCAGTTTATAATTAATCTTTACATTATAAACATTATCGTTTTCTAATAATATATTTATTGCATTATTGTTTAAATGATTAATATTTGGCTCTTTTTACTAGGGCCTGTAATGGCAAGTCGGGGAGGAGCTCAAAGACCAAACTGTGCAACACAAGGCAAGATTTGTCAGTTCAAGCTTGTTTTGCTAGGGGAATCTGCTGTTGGAAAATCTAGTCTTGTTCTAAGATTTGTAAAGGGACAGTTTCATGAATATCAAGAAAGCACCATAGGTGGTAAGTACTTTGTTAAGCAGAGTGTCAAGAAGTCAGGAATCAACCACTTCTGAGCTGCACCTTCTATAGGAAGAGAACATTGATTTTACGGTATTGCCCACATCCAAAAACTACAGATTAGCAAAAGAATTTGAATTGTGTACCTAACCCTTCCAGGGCCCACAATGATTATAAAAGTTGACAGAACCCAAACTGAGACTGATACCCATATCTATTAGTATAACAGATAAAACTTTGATTTAAAAAAAATTGCTGTTTAAAAATTTTCTTACATATATCTTTATAAAGGTACAGTATTCACACTTGAAAAATAATGTTTTTAATTCGATGAATATTTTATTAAGATATAAAATTATTAAACTTCTGCATATTCCACTGTAGAATTTTTTTTTTTTTTTTTTTTTCTGTTATATTTTTTATCTAATCCAGGCCTGGTCTTGGTAATAAATAGCAAATTCCCTATAAAATTCTTCACAATTAATGTTAGTGAGTGGCCAATTTAATTAACCCTTTCAGTACCATATCAGCCCAAAAGAGGACAAGATTTTAAGTGAACTCATCCAATGAATGCTATTCCTTCCTCTTCACTGTCTCCTACCTGTAGTGGGGTGGCTCAGTCAATAGCAAGCCAGACTTGTAATCTGCAGTTCCCAGGTTTCATTGACAGGAGACACCTATGGGCATGGAAAGACCACTGTCCATCAGATGGGAGGTAAAGCAATGGCTCTCTGTGTGGGAGAGTTGTACCCTGTGAACATTAAAGAACACACTAGATGCCTTGATGGGGAGGTACCATCTGTCTCCCAATTGCTGTTCCAGTGGATCCCCTCCCCCAACCTTCTCTGAGCCTTTGGGGTTCTTGTGACCTGGCCATTTAGCCCATTGTGTACAAAAAAGTGCCACTCAGAGGTAAAACAACCCAACCTACCTGCAGTGGGGGCTGTTTGGACCAGTATGGTGGAGAAAGGGTTAAATCATCTTGATTTGTTCAGTTTTTGGTGTTTTCAGAATGCTTGGGATCCAGTGAAGGAAATATTTTTTATCAGTTCTTAATTAGAACTGAAGCCTTATTTATTTGCTGTAATGCATGTCAATGTTAAAAATGTTGATTTCAAAGTTCTAAAATGGAGATATTCCAAACTTGTCTAGCTTCATTAATAACTACACTGAGATTCAAGTTTATTAGATACCACTCCTCCTCACATAAATGGTTCATTCCAACACATAATATTTCACATGATTGTAGTATGTGGTATAAATCTGGCAGACCAGCTCTTCAAGCGTTTTATGCAGCCAATTAGAGTTGGATTGAGCGTCACAATGTGCAAAACAAGTAATCTGAAAGACTGAATGTGGCATGATAGTTGGTGCTAGGTGTGCTGGTTCTAGAATCTTCCAAAATGCAATCTTCCTGTGATTTTCATGCACAACCATTTCAAGGGTTTACCAAGAATGGTGTGAAATGCGAAAAAACTACCTGTGACTATGAGGACTGGAAAAAAGGTAGCCTGGTCAAATGAATCAAGTTTCTTTTGACCATTATCATAATTAACATAACATTTAACATTGCATTAGGTTATATGTTAATTTTTTTATAATTTCTTTATTTAGTGATATACACGTAGCTCTGATATATCTCACATTATTGCTTTTATGTAATAATTTTTATGATACCCATCAAAGGTAATCTGGTCAAATGAATCGTTTCTTTTGAATCATGCTGATGGAAGGATCAGAATTTGATGCAAGCAACATGAGGCCATGGAGCTGTCTTGTGGAGTAAACAGTACAGGCTGATGGTGGTAGTGTGGGGAATGTTTTCCTGACACACATTAGGCTCCCTGATACCCATCAAAGGATATCTGAATGCTACGACATATTTTTGAACATCATTACTGACCAATTCATCCCTTCATGGCTGCAATTTATCCTCACTCAGATAGACATGTTAGTATGATAATGCACAATTTTCAGATGGCATTAATGCAGGCAGGTATCATTACCAACTTGTTCCAGGAATATGCCAACAAGTTTGCTTCATTGGCCAGTACAGTTCCCAGATCTAAACCCTATCAAGCATCTTTGGTATGAGGTGGTAAAAACTGTTAGCAGTGAAACTGTACCTCCAGCATTTTATGTTCCATGCACCTACAAATTCGAGCTGTTCTGAAGGCCAAAGGAAGTGCAACATGCTACTAATAAACTGGTATCTCTGTGTGATACCTGAACTTTTTTTGGTACTGGAGTTTTTTTTATGGAATATCTTGTTCAATAGTAATAAATTTTGGAATAACTTATTTTGTGATAATTATTAGTTGGTGGCCCCAATTTACTATTGGCCCTGGCAGCTGCCTTGGCCAGTTCACCCCTGCCACAACTAAAAATAACTTTTTTGTGCAAAACTGGTGGCAAATATGTCGTGGCCCAGCAATTTTCAGATGACATTAATTAGTAGCAAGTGTTGGTCATGTGTACTATGTGATTCATATAGAACATCAACATTGGATAACCTTTCAATTCGGTTAGTATTTTGTGTTTTTACAATCAACACACATTTATTGAAATAAAAATAAAGTTATGATTTTATTTCTGTAGATTTATATGTATCATCTTTGGGATACTTATCTTTTTACATTATCTTTGGGAGAATAGCCACTTTAAAACTTATTTTGTTTTTACTTCTATTTCCTTTTTTTATTCCTATAGATCTTTCAAAGTTATGTGTATATCACGGATTGTGACAATGGCTGGCTTATAACTTGTTTGTTTCATTTCTATAGATTTTCATTTTATTTCTGTTGATTTTGCAGGTAATTATTTGTCTTTTGGCGTTATCTCGCTTAAGTGATTATGACAATGGCAGCTTACAACTTGTTGCTTCAGATGTTTTTTAACATTGCATTAGGTTACATGTTAATTTTTTTTATAATTTCTTTATTTTCAAGTCCCATTTATTTTCCCCCTCCTCCAGAAGGGAATGGTTTTTACAATAAATTGTTATAAATAATCAAAGAGTTATCTTTTTTTATTCACATTATTGCTTTTATTTTAAAATAAATGATTTTACAGTATAACATTATAAATAATAAGTATCTGGTAGCTAAATGACCTGTTAGTGAAATATGTTAGTAATGAATAGACTGGTAGTGAGATGGGGTAGTCAGTCAATCAGCATTCCTGGTCATAATCTGCAGTTTCCATGTTTGACTCCGAAATGCGAGCATTGAGATTTATCTCTGTTAAGAACCTGAAATTAATTTGTATATATTTTTGCAACAATTTAATTCACTTGTTTTTGGTGAATCCTTCTAGGTAACACCATGTAGTTCTTGACCACTCTCCCACTGTATAACAGTTCTTTTTGTAAGGAATCAGCATTGCAAGTGGATGGTAAGGCAGTAATAGTTAATTATAGGTAATAACAAAAAAGTTCATTTTTGTCATCAGAATGTGGAAAAAATGACTAATTGCAGAAATAAATATTTTTAATATTCTTTTATATTCACAGTGATCCATTAATTTATATTCAAGCCACTGTCTTCACTGTATTCCATTAATACTGGAATATACATACAATTAATACTGATTATAGAGGAAAAATTGTCTTGAGCCTGATAGGATCTGAACACACAATCGTGTGAACTATAAAGTTCGAATAACATTAATGTAACATTATAATGAAGTTAAATTTTGGTATGACAAAAAACATAACAAAAATTAATATTAAAATTTTGGCTGTAATGAAAAATGTAACAAAACTTTTTTTGTTTGCCAACACTGGTGGAAATTCATAATTGGTACATTCACAACAAATTATACCTTTTCCTATGATTCAACACTATATAATACCGATATGAATATTGTTGAAAATTGAGATTTAGTTAGCCTTGACTGAGATCTTTAATTTCTCTTCCATTATATTTTCTCATAACACTTATTTAAGAAGTCATTTAGCTTAGAATTTTGCTTACCATTGACATAATGCAAAGGGAGTGTATAGTGGTGTAGGGAAATTTCCTTTAAAAGTGCTCATAATTTTTGACAGGCAGTGTGGAACTGCCCAAGTTTAACCAGATTGTACTTATGATGATGTGCATTCAAAGTTTTTCTAACCTTCCACCATTAGTGGCAATGAAAATTGCTTAGTTGCATTTCTGATAAGAATCCATGCTCATTTAAATGTGCACTTCAGATTGCATGAATATATTAGCATGCAATTACATATTGTCTGTTTAAATAAGAACTAATAGGATTTAAAACATTTAAAAAAAAAAACTCGAGCAGATATTTTCTGCAGAGATCTGACAGGAGCCTGTAAGTTTAATATGCTATAGAGAAGACTGAGATCTCAGTAAAAAGACAATGCAAATATCCATGCCTTACCCAGGGCTCAAACCCAGATCCCTTTGATCAGTAGCCAACTCAGCAATCAAGACAAGAAAAAAAATTATATTAAATGTTTTTAAATAGATAAAAACATGCAAAAAGTTTGACTACAAATGGATATGATGTGTAAGAAATATATTGTACTATGTGTCAGCTGAATATTTTCAGCTTATTAGCTAAACCAAGTGTTAACTATTATTTGCCCATTGATGCATTAGTTGATCAATAATTTGACTGGTGCAATATTAACTTTGTGCATTACTCTATATAATATTAACTTTATGTACTATTGTGTAACATGTATTGTTGCACTTATCTGTTATGTGACTGGAAAGTCATTTAAAACTCTGAAACTTTAAAAATAAGCATTTTATAGAAATATTTCACTGGAGAATGAAGGCCAAGTTCAATATTTAAAGTTACTATAGCATAACAGCAGTAAAAAGCTTTGAGCATGATTTTTATTCACATAACAATAAAGTGCCACAGTACATATTGGGGGTTAGTGTACAGTTTTGTGTGTTTATTGCGTGGTCTGATTGGACCTCCATAGCCCATGGCTGCTTGAGGATGATTATATGATTAAATATGAAACATTTCTTAATTTTAAATCATATTAGCTTTTCTTTTTACTGTTATAGTAATGTGCTTTTTTTTTTCCTAGCTGCTTTTCTTACACAGACAGTATGTTTGGATGATACTACTGTTAAATTTGAAATTTGGGACACTGCTGGCCAGGAGAGATATCACAGTCTGGCTCCAATGTATTATAGAGGAGCTCAAGCTGCAATTGTAGTTTATGATATCACTAATCAGGTTAGTGGTTAAATTTTAAACAAATTGTACAATTTAACATGATATTTACCACCCAATAATTGATTGATATAGAAAAACAAATCTCTAATATAATTTTTCTAATATCTGAATGCTACATTAACAATAAAAAAAAAATTGGGCAGGCATTTTTCATGTGTCTGACAGAAGTTTGTCAATTATACTTCACCATGAAGAAGATCTGTGAGATCTGCAAAATCTTGTGAGAGCCCAAACAAGCATACTTTTAAATTAATTACAATCACAACATTCTTATAAATTTAATCATGCACAATCTGTAGCTGTATTTAGAGTTAAAAAGCATATTCTTCAGGAGAGCTATAACTGCTCTTTACTGAATATAACTAAATTGCCTCATATCACAATTTGCTTATTACATCTGGGATTGCTCTGGTACCTTGTACGACTATCATTATCTTACCAAAGGTTTCCATGTATAAAAATAGAGTAATTACCAGTCCTTGAACTTCTGCCTTGCTGGTGCAGATGACAGCTCTAAACTAGGATTGTAAGTCCCTTTTTTCGCACTTCCAACATTTTCATTGATAAGTTGACGATGTCATTCATGTCAGCATAGCTGCAGTTACCAGTCCTGGTTTCGTTGAAAATTACTGATGTCATTGGTTTTCTGTCAATTTTACAGATGCCCATTAATATCATGTACTGACTGCCACTAGCGGTCATATTTTCCTGATGTTAGGCTCAGGGACTGTTGCACACAGTGAACTGGTTGATTTACTAAGCACTTCCTCTAGAACTCTTAACAGCATTTAACATTATCAACTGAATGAAACTTTGAAACATTTAAAAATCCTTAAAATTTGATAGCACTTCCTGCAGCTTGAATGTTTCACTCCCACTTCCATCTGGGTGCTTCATCACACTTTATAACTCGATATTTCAAGTTTATATAGGAGTCTCCCCTATTATATTATCAGCTGCTCACATAACAGGTGTATGTGTCTGTCGTGCAGCAGGAGTTCCACACCGCTGGGAGGGGTGGAATCTCCTTGATTCAGAATGTGTCTTAATTTTAATCAAGCATAATAGTCTCTGCATATTGAAGTTGAAATTTAGTTTGTGGTGCTATAAGCAGTTTGTATTTCAAATTATTTTAAGTTCATTATTTATTGTAATTTGTTCTAAGGCTGTGCTAGCCTTTTTATCTTTAATATCTTGTTTATGTATGTATGTACGAACACCAACAAGATATTAAAAATAAAAAGCCTAACACAGCCTTAGAACAAACTATAACAGATAGTAAACTTAAAATAAATAATTTGACATATAAACTGCTTATAGCACCACAAACTGAACTTAACTTGAATACGCAGAAACAATTATGCTTAATTTAGATAAAGACATGCTCTGCAACATGGCGATTCCACCCCTCCCAGGATGTGGAACTGCCTGCTGCTCGAGTAGTGGATAACATAATAAGGAAGACTCTTATATAAACTTGAAACATCGAGTTATAAAGTGCCTGATGAAACCCCTAGATGGAAGTGAAGGAACATGTCATATTGCGGGAAGTGCTATTGAAATTTAAGGATTTTTTAAATGTTTTTAAAGTTTTATTCAGTTGATAATGTTAAATGTTTTTAAAGAGTTCTTGAAGTGCTTAGTAAATCAACCAGCTCACTGTGTACAACAGTCCACTAGCCTAACTTCAGAAAATTATGACCACTAGTGGCAGTCAGTGCATGATACCAATGGGCATCTGTAAAATTGACAAAAAACCAATGACATCAGCAATTTTCAGTGAAACCTGGACTGGTAGCTGTACTGACGTGAATGACATCAACTTAACAATGAAAATGTTGGAAGAGCGAAAAAAGGGACTTACAACCCTACTTTACAACAGTCATCTACACCAGGAAGGTACAAGTTCAAGGACTGGTAATTACTCTATTTTTCATATTTGGCAGCCTTTGATATGATGAAGGTATTTGTACAAGGTACCTGAGTAATCTCAGATGTAATAAGTAAATTCTGCTATGAGGCAAATTAGCTCTATTCAGTAAAGAGTGGTTATAGCTCTCCTGAAGAATATGCTTTTTAACTGTAAATATAACCACAAATCATGTGATTAAATTTATAAGCATACCTCATCCAGGATTGGAAAATAAGTTCTTTTGCAGCTAAAGATTTAAGTGCTTGACCATCAAAACATGAATTTTTGCATGTGCATACAAATTGTTGTATGCCCGTTAGCCTCTAAAATTCAAATGGTAAAGATAGTTAGCAAAGGAAAAATTTGGAACAGAAATTAGAACAAGATTTGAAATGTTTTCAATTGATCCTTTTTAAAGTAATTTTTTTTTTTGGAATTTCAAAGAAATTGTTCAAGTGAAATGAAAGAGGAAACTTTTTCTGTTAGCATCAGGTAATATAACTGTAATGCTAAAAATGAAATGAAGCATAGGTGGTAATTTTAACATTTTTCTACCTTGTCAACTATTCAAATTATTTTTTTCTCCTTAGGTTCACACTATTTGTCATTAAATCATAATGGTTGAAAAGAAAGCCAATAAGGAAGGGAAATAACACCAAGCTGGAACAAATTGGTTTGTAACTGCAAATTATGTTAAGGTTTTTAACCTTTGCAGGGGCTAGTCTGAAAAACTAGTTTTACATCCACAGGCCCAGCAATTTTTTCTGCCAAATAACTAATGAACAGAAATTAGTTATGTTACATACCAAATTAAACAGCAATTTAATTCTGGATTTTATGAAGATTAATTTTCCTCATTTTTGTTAAATATTTAATGATTTTTGAGTAATACTTGCTTACTACACTGGTTTCAAAAATTAGGAAAAACTAAAAAAAATTATGATAAACAAAAAACAATATGAATGATTTTAATGAAATTTGACTGAAACATGAATTACAATGCTAGTTTCAGAATAGCATGAAATATTTTGCACTAGAAACATTTTTCATCAAAAAATAACAAACGTGTCCAAAAATGAGGTGTCTGAATGCAATGGGCAAAGTTCTTTAATAAGGAGTGTGGTCATCTATTACAGCAATGCAGGCACGACAGTGATGTACCATGCTGTTTATGATGATGTGATCATAAATCATCAAATCGGCTCGGTAGGGAGTAGTGACCATTGTTCCTTTAAAGCAGTAATAAGCTCCCCTTTGTGCAGGTGGTGGATTGAAGGCAACAACATGTCTCCTAGAGCATCCCACACATGCTCAATCGAATTTAGGTTGGGAGATCAAACTGGCCAGTCCATCCGCATAATGGTCTCTTGAAGTTATTGTTCCACTTGTCGAGCTCTGTGTGGACAAGCATTATTGTCTTGTAAGATGAATATTTCACCTATTGCACCAGTGTAAGGACATACATAAGGATTCAGGATGTCATCTCTATACCTTTGAGCATTGAGATTCCCACTCATCAATACATAGAGGTCTGTGTGTCCACCTAAGGAAATGCCACCCCAAACACACACATTACCTCCACCATAACCGTCTCTTTGATGGATGTTACTGGGATGATAGCAGGTATCTTGTTCTCTCCATATCAAATAATGACCAGAATCACTCTACAAGCAATATCTAGACTCATCTGTGAAGAATATGACCTCTATTGCTCTTCTGTTCAGTTAACATGTGTGTGTGCCCAATTCAACTGCTCTCTCCTGTGGCATGACGGGAGGGGTATACAAAATAATTGCCTACTAGCATACAGACCTCCCTCATGAAGCCTTCTACACAGTGTTGAAACTGATACAACCCTCCCAGTGGCTGCTGCAAGATAGGATCGTAGCTGAGAAGGAGCAGACATCCTGCTCCTTCATGCTGTTAATTGCAGATATCAGTCTTGTACAGAGGTTGTAACTCTATCCCTTCCTCAACTAAACCTCCGAGATGTGGAAATCGATTCCACAGTCTATGGACCACAGAAGGACTTTAACATTCACCATCTTGTCATGTCTGACAGGTTCACCGGATAACAGTACTCCACTGCAGTTCATTTGGCAAATGATGTCTCAAGGTCATTCCTACAAAATGGCTATTTCGAATTTCTTTACTCGTGTTTGCAACACAAAATAACAATCCACTCCAAAACACACGTTTTTTATGCCGCTATCTGATTGTGCAGCCGTCCCATGGCCGAGTGGTTAGCACGCTTGGCTACTGATCTAAGGGACCTGGGTTCGAATCCCGGGTAAGGCATGGATGTGTATGTCTTTTTTCTGCTGAGGTCCTGCCATCTTCTCAGACCTTCTACTATGGCATATAAACTGACAGGCTCCTATCAGATATCTGTGGCAAGCAGCTGCTTGAGGGGGTATTTTTATTTTTTATTATCCGATTATGCAAATTGACACAACCTAGACTAATTTGCATACAATATGCTCACTCGGCATTACATTACTGGTTACATGAACAAATTTGGTGAGGATTGCGCAATTTTTTGGCGAATTGCCACGATTTTTTTACATTTTTCCTTTATGGAAACCAGTGTACTTAAAGAGTTCTGGAAGTTTAAACATTTAACTGTAATGTTGCTAGTTGCAAGAAATTACTTCAAATTTGTTATTAAAATGCAATTTTAGAAGTTTGCATAATGATCTTCAATAACTCTTGAAACAGTAAAGGAATGTAGTTTGAAATTGTGATCTCAGTGGTCAAGTGGTTAGTATGCTTTGCTACTAACCCTTCCAGTGTCCAGCCTGAAAAACTGGTTTACATCCAGAGGCAAAATTTAACTTAGAACTTTTTGCCAAATAATTAGTGAAAGGAATTATGGCATGTTATATGCCAAATTAATCAACATTTAATTTTGGATTTTCTGAAAATAAAATATTTAACGAAAAAGACCATATGTTTCATTTTAATAGGACTTTTTTAGAGTCATGTAGTAAAAAAATGCATCTGGCAACACAAATAAAAATTTATTTTAAAAAAAGCTAATAGACAGAAATGATTATAATGCACATGAATAGAAAGGCTATTTATTTCTAAATAAAAAAAAAAACAATTTTTTTTTTCTTGTTTAAAGTAAACATTTCTTTCATTTTGAAATTTTTTTCTCCATAACTATGCTTTGAGGAAAAGTCCAGGCTTGTTGCAGTCCAATAAACAAGTCACATTTAGAATATTTTTAATAAATAACTAATCAACAGAAATAGCTCATGTAATATACCAAATTAAAAAAAATTTAATTCTGAATTGAAGTAAAAAATTTGAACACTGTAGTAACATATTAATTTTAATAACAATTTTTACAATGATATACCAAAAAAAGGGTACACATTTCATAATTATATCCAAAATCTTCTATTTTTAAAAAGTAGCGTTCTTTGCTAATTATCAGGAGATTTTTAAAACTTTAAGGAAAAATTTGTTGATAATAGTTCAAATCAAACTTCTGAGCTTAAATTAGGGGATTGCTTCTGCACAGAGTAATGTTAACAAACAAATTGGCAATACCTTATATAACTTCTAAGAAATGGCAAACAAATGGCTTTAACAAATTATTTATGTCATAGTTTAATAAAATATGCATCAAATAAAAAAAGAAATATTATTTATCAAGTTTAAATTGCATATTTTTTATAAGATATCTATTTAAAAAATTTTAAATGGCAATTTTTAATAATCGTTTTCTTTTATTGTACTAAAAATGGATATATACGTTCTGGTCACAGGAAGAGCTAATGAAAGGGACTTAAGTTTGAGTGCCAGATGAGGTATGGATGTTGTCCTTCTGCTGTGGTCTTACTTTCCTCAGAGATCTTTTCTAAGGCATATTAAATTGACACGTTACTGTCAGACCTCTGTGACAAATTCTCTCTCAAGCAGTTGCTTATCTCCTGAAATATTTTCTATAAATAATGCTCATTTTCAAAGCTAGGGAGATTTTATTGTAATTTTCAGTGTGTCAGGATTAAACCTGCTACAAGTGTCTGAAATCTCAAATTGCACTGCAATCACTACCTTATGAATGGAGTAGTATCTTTTCAGTGCAAAAAGTTGTCAATTGACAGGCATTTTGTAGCCAACTTTTGGGAGGCCTAATTTTTCTGGAGTTGAAACCAAGTTCACTAAATTACGGTAAGATGAAGCTGTAGAGGATGTTTGGTGGCCTAGCTCTGACTATCTAGGAGATGTTGAACAAACAGGAAAACTAAAATATATAATGGATAAGAACATTTAAGGCAATTTGATAAGCAGGTTGGGTTGGGTTGTTTTACCTCTGAGCGGCACTTTTTTGCACACCATGGGCTAAATGGCCAGGTTACATGGACCCCGAAGGCTCAGAGAAGGTTGGGGGAGGGGACCCACTGGAACAGCTGTTGGGAGACAGATGGTAGCCTCCTGTCAAGGCCATCCAGCGTGTTCTTTAACGTGCACAGGGTATGGCTCTCCCGCACACGGGGCCACGGCTTAACGTCCCATCCGACGGACGGCAGCCTTTCCAAGCCCAGCAGTGTCCCCTACTGACCGTGGGCAGGGCGGGGAAATTTTGTGGAGATAAATCTCAACGCTGACCCAGCTGGGACTCGAACCTGGAAACTACAGATTACGAGCCTGGCGCACTACCGACTGAGCCACCCCCACCCCAATTTGATAAGCAGATGTGCAAATGCTGAAAAATTAATTTGTGGCTATCAAAAAATACACATGGGGCAGCTAAAATCAATGACTAAACTCTAGTTAATATTTGTGGATCCCTTTGTAGGAGCTTAATAGATTATTGGAATTAATATATATCACTTTTCCAGTAATTGCAAGTTTGGCTGTCTGTAATTTCGAATGAAGAAATATTTAAAACAGGTTGCCAACCCAAATTTAGTTAAGAATCTAGTCCCAGGGAACAGGAAACATTGACTTTTTTTTGAATGAAAACTATGAAAATCATGTGAACATAACCCACTTACACGTTTGATCAGTGGAATGCTTTCTGAATTTTGATATGAAAGATTTTTTAAATCATGTTTGCAGAAATGTTAATAGGTTATGTAACATTCATATACACCGAAGAGACAAAACATTATGATCAGCGCATCTTTATTCAAATCAAAGCAACTGCAGGTAAATGGCAGTGCATATGTGAAGGTCATGAAATAGTATAAATAACACCTGATACTGAGCTCTGTTAATCAGTGTTATTCTTGTTCTTCAGATGGAAAAGGCAGCAGATTTAAGAGAGTTTGACAAAAGCCAAATTGTAATGGCCAGACAACTGGGTCAGAACATTTTTGAGGTTGCATGGCTTGTGGGGTGCTCATGGTCAGCCGCGATTAGGAACTTCAAAAAATAGTCTGAGGAAGGAAAAATCGTGAAACGCTGGCAAGGTGTTGGCCGACTATGGCTCATCAATGCTAGAGGTGAGCAAAGGCTATCTCGTATGATATAAACTAACAGAATGGATATTGTGGTGCAACTTGCCCGTAATTTGAATGCTGGTGACGTGAGTAATGTGTCACAATACATAATACATTGAACCCTGCTGAAAATTGAGCTGCATAACCTCAGGAAGCTCTGAGTTCCCATGCTAACCTAGGTTCACCATCGAGCATCAAAACTGGACATTGAATGTTTGGAAGAAGGTCGTCTGGCCTGATGAATCTTGTTTCCTGTTGCATCATGTGAGTGGCCAGGTATGTGTGCATCATTCACCTGGAGAAATGTTGGCACTAGGGTGCATCGTGGGGACAAAAACAAGCTGGTGGAGGAAATGTAATGCTTTGGGCAATGTTCTGTTAGGAAACCCTGGGTCTACGCATTCATGTGCAGGAAACTATGACGTCTACCACATACCTAAACATTATTGCAGACCAGGTACATCCTTTCATGGCACCAGTATTCCCCTCTAGTAGTGCCTTCTTTCAGCAGGATAATGTGCCATACCACACTGCCCATATTGTTCGAGAATGGTTCACGGAACATGAGGAAGACTTCCAGGTTTGCCTTGGCCTCCAAATTCCCCAGACATCAATTGAGCATCTGTGGTTTGTGTTGGAACATCATATCTGATATGCGGCAGCTCAACCATGTAACTTACATGAGTTAAAGGATCTGCTGGTAACATGTTGGTGCCAGATACCACAAGACACCTTTAGAAATCTTGTTGCGTCCATGCCTTATTGGGTAAGAGTTGTTTTGGCGGCACGTGAAGGACCATCATATTAGACAGGTGGTCATAAGGGTCATAATGTTTTGTCTCTTTGGTGTGTTTGTTGGTATTGGACTGCAGAAACTTGTGAGGATAAATTTCCTATAGTCAATCGTTGAACAACAATTTTATCATTTTTAGCCACTTTTTGACCCATTCTGTATGCGACCATAGGTATTTTACTGGTAATTCCTCTGACTTACCCAGCCCTAAAACCTATTATTCATATGAACTTCTGAACTACTAGAGGGCCTACACAATAAGGCAATATCTCCAACACAGCCACTAGTTAAATGTCAGAAAAGTTGATGTTTGACTGGAACAAGCAAAGTAAGCATAAATTCTGCTCTTGCTCCCTCAAGGAATATTTCTAGCTCAGAACCCAATACTATTTCATTTATGTTTTTGTGATTATGACCTAAAGTTTCTTTTTTCTAACTCTGCCTATGAAACTCTTTAAGATAATACCAGAGCTACCAACCTTGCATGATGAAAATTATGATTTGGGAGAATGAAAAATCGGAGCAGGGCAGTTTACAGTGCTCAGGTGCAATTTTTTAACGCAACAATGAGGTGTGTCTTGATGGAACACTCCTGGACTCCTAGCAGTGATGAAATAATTAAAAATTTCCAGAATTATACCAAGTTTCTTAATATTACTTCCATAACACACTTCCATAATCACAAAAGTGTTTCAATATCACATTAGAAAGAATATTTGGGAACAGTGCTGATCTGATGATGGCAGCCATCTTTATTTTTCGAAACTGGCAGTCCTTGGATCAGGACTTTTGTCGAAAATTCAACTTAGAAAGTTCTACAAATAATAGCAATGAGAATAGGCTGAGTAAAGGAAATAATGATAAATGTGTATTCCTAAACATAAAAGTTTGTTTCCACCAGAAGTAATAGTATCTAGACATATTTTCCTAAGTGTGCATGTTATTTGGCAAATGTTGGTCAGTACCATCCGAGGATGCTTGTTTTAGCAGCCTATTATCACTAACACATGAACGTTAATTCCGTAATTTAAAATAAAGGCAAAAATTGGTAATCTCATTGGAAGACAGCTATTCAAACAAGTGCATACCACTAAACAACAAATTGCCGTTCTGCAATTTAAGAAAACCCGAGTACAAAATTATTGGAGGCAACCATTTTAACTTAAACAATGAACAAACACTCCACCCTTTCCATTGACCAAATTATAAGCAATCACTGCCAATCTGCAGTAGTAATAAAGACCCCCCAGAACTTAAATAATCCCTTTAAAAACAACAAGCCTGAAACACGTGAATTATCCTAAATATTGAACCACCAATCCACAGTATAAAAAAAGCCCCTGGAGCTAAATAATTCCATCAGAGACAAGTTTAGAAAACATGAATTATCATAAACAATTCTCCACCCAATCCTCAGTATATAAATTCCATTGGAGAAAACAAGTCTAAAAACACTTGTAAACAATGCAGAGCCATTCACATTATTAAAAAAAAAACTCTGAACAAGATAATCTCATCAGAAACAACCATTTTAAAGGAGCACATTGCTAAAGAAGAAATCGTCCCATTTCTTCTTTAGTACAATGATAGGGAATATGCATTAATTAAATATCGTAAATCGTCTGCAACTTCCAATACTTACCCGAGAGAAAATTTATATCTTTATGCTATACATACAGGAATTAAATCCAAATTGCATTTAAAAAAATACAATTATATAAATAGCCCACTGTTTTTCTGAAAATAAATTCCTTTTATTCACTTTAGAAGGTTAGACCTGCAAAAAAAAAATCAAGAACCAGAGGCCACAAAAAAGTATTAATAGAGAACTGAATAAATCATCCAATACAATGAAAAGTTATTATACTATATAAATTCATTTACATTTCTTTTTTTAAATCTTACTAAAACTAAATGTTAGGGCTTATAATGTTACTTTACACACTTAAGTAGGTTAACCACTTGTGGAGCCATCTAGTGAGCCGAGTACTGTAAACTGTAGGATTACTGCCAAACTGGGTAGCAACAGATATGCACAAGACCCAATCAAGTTGGAATGTCAATCATGGTCCACAGATAAGGAAGTTCTCTAATCTGCATTATTTCCTTTTCTCTGAAGTTTCTAAGTATTCTAGTTAGTGTTTAGTTGGCCAGATCAGGGAGAATTGCCTGTTCCATATGGAACCTACACCCAAGTATAGGTTCAATAAACACACATTTAGAAACACTCTGACTTTCAACTCTGTAAAAGAATTTAGGTGTAGACTCTACCATATGTTCTATGGAAATTGTCATCTGGAGTCCTGTAGATTTCCTCTGGTTGGTATGCAGTTGTGACCACAACCAAGCACAGATTAGGGAGTGGAAACAGCTGAACCTTTAGTATAGTAAAAGAGCTAAATTGTAAACCAATTGGCAGCTCTGAATAATGCACATTGTGAAATAACCAACCCCAAATGGCTGTGATATGTGTATAGGTTTATAAGGTGGTGTGGCAGAGTGGTTAGCACTTTTGGCTGCTGCTCAAAGGGACCTGGGTTCGAGCCCTGGGTAAGGCATGGATGTTCATGTTGTTTTTCTACTGAGGTCCTGCCATCCTCACAGATCTACTATGACATATAAACTGACAGGTTCTGTCAGACCTCTATGGCAAGCAGCTGCTTGAGGGGGCATTTATTTTTTTTATTTGGTATAAACCTGTTTTTTGAAAGTAGTATTACAGGTGAGAAATTCTATAAACAACTATTGCAGATTTTACTAAATTTTTTTTATCTACCTTCAAGTACAAAAGTAACTAAAAAAATTTTTTTACAGCTTTTTAAAATAGTGATAAATTTTTTTACAATTAAATAAGAATTTTACTTGAACTAAGTTTTTACTCATTTACTCCTCTTAAGTGATATTCACAGTAATACAGGTTTACTTATTATGGCAATGAATTTAAAAAAAATGTTTCTTTTAAAACTAGGATACATTTAGCAGAGCTAAAACTTGGGTCAAGGAACTTCAGCGCCAAGCTAGCCCCAACATCGTTATTGCATTAGCAGGAAATAAGGCTGATTTAGCTGCTAAGAGAGCTGTAGAACATGAGGTATGTTTGTCACGAAAAATAATAGTGGTATCAAACATGCTAAAAAAAAATTTTCCCCTAAGTGGAATTGTTTATTTACTACTTTGTGCATTTACTCATTTTTGTACATTCTTAAATGTAAATTATTATAAAATCAGGATGTTGCATTTTGTTCAACTGTCACTTTTTTTTGGCAGAATGACATTTGACTCAATTTCAGTACAAAAGCAATTATATAATTTTTTTATTTTTGCCTTTTTAAAATAATTTGATACAACATCTGTAACTATGGAGGGAAAAGTCAGATTTGTTGGGATTCCAACTTGAAGCTCTGTTTCAGTTGCCTATTGTAATTGAGCTACAAGATTAACAGACATAATTTCAGCAAATCAATGGCTGTTGTAAAGCTTGCATAATTGTTTTAACCTAATAATTTTCGGGTAATATTTTTTTACAAAACCATATAAAGTTATCATATATATATTATATTGTTACTAAATGCAAGTATTGCCTACTTGCATTTAGTAACAATATAAGGCCTTGTATATTGCTACTAAATCAGTATAGTGTTCTAAAGCATTCACAGCTTTTTACAGTTATGCAATCCACTTTTTTGGGGATGAAATTATTATAGTTATTATTAATTAAACACAGCTAATTATGATAAAATTTAATAACACGATCAAGCTGTTTTACATTTAGATAGCACAGTGTATTACAATTCCTAACCAGAGAACTGCCAAGTATATAATACTTATGTTGGAAATTAAATAATAATACGTTATTATTAGAGTAACCTGAAGTCTATATATAACCTTAAAACATTGTTAAGATACATTAGATCTAAAAGGAATACATATTTACCATTTCCATTTGCTGGTACAATTGCTATGTCCTAAGGCTTCAGATGTAACATGATGGAATTATCATTGCCAAGGTATTATTAAGCTACCAGTCCTTGTCTACTGAACAAAATCTGTAACACCAGGCCATGCGAGATGCATACGCCTTCTGTGATTATTCATTTATCACTACTTTCCTATCCATATGATTTTAACTCTGTCGGCATATAAATTCCATACATTAATACATAGACAGATGGTATTTTGTCCATATTCTATTAGTATTCATTAGAAGTAGCCGCCGTCTGGTCATCTTCTAATATACACATAGTTAGGATCCCAATTGCTGACGTCATTGTTCTATTGAGAAACTTGCATGTCACAGATAGAACCATGTATGTTGTAAAATCATTACTTATGCCGACCTCGGATTTTAACTTTTGCTTCATTCGGCAGCATATTCAGACATGGTCATAAGTTGTTGTTAACCTCATTACAAAGTTCAGGATGAAACACTGGTAAGTGATAATTAAGGTTATCCAACATTTGCACTTACTACATAAAGGTTAAATTATTTTTATGCCTGAGCTATTCAAACTGTCGTTAAAACTGATAAAATAACGTTTAAAATATTAAAAGTTGTCCATTCTACATCTCAGACATACAGGGTCATATTGTCTACTACATCTCAGGGTGTCATATTGTCCGAGATGTAGAATGGACAACTTTTAATATGTATTAATGTATGGAATTTATATGCTGACGGAGTTAAAATCATATGGATAGGAAAGTAGTGATAAATGAACAATCACCGAAGGCGTATGCATCTCACATGGCCTAGTGTTACAGATTTTGTTCAGTAGACAAGGATTGGTAGCTTAATAATACCTTGACAATGATAATTCCATCATGTTACATCTGAAGCCTTAGGACGTAGCAATTGTACAAGCAAATGGAAATGATAAATATCTATGTATTCCTTTTAGATCTAATGTATCTTAACAATGTTTTAAGGTTATATTTAGACTTTAGGTTACTCTAATAATAATGTACTATTGTTATTTGGTTTCCTATGCAAGTATTATATACTTGGCAGTTCTCTGGTTAGGAATTGTAATACACTGTGTTATCTAAATGTAAAACAGCTTGATCGTGTTATTAAATTTTATATTATAGTTGTGATGAGAAGATAACTGAGAAAACTTTCATTCTAAAAGTTCTGTATTTAGGAAGGATTGCCATATAAATATTTCACTCAACAAGCAGTAAAATGTGGAACACTCAAGCTAAGCTCAAACTAATAAATTTGTTAAGGCACATCTTCTAATTTTAGTTAATTTATTTCAAAAATGAGGAGTACTATGGATAGTTCATTATGCAAACTTTAAAAAGTAAACTTTATATGAAGTTTAATTTCATTTGTTACTATTAAAAATACACTGAAGGTTATTTTTGAGTTATATAGGAAGGTGGAATAGCATATGTCATGCTGGATGCAGGAAAAAATTAGCATGAATGAATTTCTAACATCTGTGCTAAGCAGGAAGCACCAAAGTAACAGTCAGTGTGCTCTTGTGGAAAGGTGTGGTATACAGGGTGTCTCAAAAATATAGGTACAAACTTATAGGGAAGGTAGATAACATCTAAAGGAATGAGAATTGTGTAGGAATCCATAACCGGAAACATCACCATAAGTCAATAGGTGGCACTGTTCATCAGTGCACTAGAGAGAAAATTTTGGATTTCCTCATTCGAGCGGTAGTCGACTTACGAAGAGCATGCAAAGGTATTCGGACAGGGAGCTGGCAGACATGCACTTAGTGTATGGAATAGCTGAGGGCAACAAACGAGCCGCTCAGCAAATGTATCAAGAATGCTTCCCACACAAACATGTACTGGGCCACCGTTTGTTTGCGCGTGCACATCAAAATTTGTGCGATTATGGGTCATTAAGAGGTAGCAGAAGTGAGGGCAGGCCACGATCGACGTGTACTCCCACCATGGAAGAAAGTGTGTTGGATGCCATGGAGACTAATCCTAGTACCAGCACACATGCCGTTGCCTCTGCCTTAGGAGTGTCTCGTTGCAGTGTACAACGTGTTTTGCGCGGCAAGTCCTTACACCCCTTTCATCTGCAAAGGATTCAGTTACTTCTCCCCGCAGATCATCCTGCACGTGTGCGTTTTGCGCAGTGGTATCTTCAAGAAAGTGTCCAAGATGTGAATTTCCCAGCTTATGTTTTGTTTACTGATGAGGCCAGTTTCACTCAGAATGGCATATTCAATCAGCACAATGTGCATTTGTGGGCTCATGAGAACCTCACGGTGTGCGCACCCATGCGACACAACATCGTTTTGCAGTAAATGTGTGGGCAGGTTTGGTCGGCAACTGCTTAGTCGGGCCATACCTTTTACCATCCCGCATGACCTCTGTGAAGTATCTGATCTTTCTGGAACAGGATCTACCAGGCTTACTTGTGTACAAATGTGAGAGTTACAAATGTGAGACGCAACATGTGGTTTCAGCATGATGGGGCACCTCCCCATTATGGAAGGCGTGTTCGTGTGCATTTGAACATATCTTTTGGGCAGCAATGGATGTAATCAGGTGAGCGTGGGGGCCAGTTGCCTGGCCCCCACGCTCACCTGATTTAACGAGCATTGATTTCTTTCTGTGGGGGGCCCTCAAAGTTACTGTGTATGAATCGTCTGTGGAGTCTGACATGGATCTCGTGGCAAGGCTTTTTTTTGCGTTGCTGCTATTATCAAAGAAACTCCAGGTGTGTTTGACCATGTTCGGCAATCAATGCTCTGTCGGTGTCACGCATGCATCGCATCTCATGGTGGAAACTTCGAACATCTGCTGTAACATTATGAAATGAATCATCTAGTATTCCATTTGTAATAATTGTCCAATAAATGTTTTCCCATTAATCACTGTCTTTGTGTTTTTTCAGATCTTGTACCTCTGCTACCACTTTCCCATGACGTTTCCGGTTATGGGTTCCTATGCAATTCTCATTCCTTTAGATGTTATCTACCTCCCCTAAAAATTTGTACCTATATTTTTGAGACACTTTGTTTATACTTATGAAATGTAAATGCTATATGGTGGGTAGGTTAAATGTTGAGTTGAAGGGGGAGTGAAAAATGATATATTAAGTAGTAAGCTCCATGATTTTAGAAGAGAAACTATATCTGTATTATATATATATATGTGCTTATGTATATTAATCAATATATTTTCTATATAATTCAGTTGGAATTTAGTGATAGTGGATGGGGGCCACTTTATTTTATTTTTGCTTTTTCAAGTGGGGCTGATAATTTACTATCCAGATAGTTTCAGATATTGTTATCAGAGCAATATCATAAAGTTGTGAAAAATATGCAATAAATTTTGAAACTTCAGATGTTATGGGAGGAGATAAACTGTTGCACTAAGTTATATGGATCTCTGATAAACATGATATCCAAAAATGAGATTTCCCCCCCCCCCCCCCATTTTTTAGGTTTTCAGGTGAATTTAATAGTGGGAATTACTATTATTGAATTGTAGTAATAAATGCTTAAAACTTCAACTCCATTTTTCCCATACAAGTAGAGTATCATATACTTTACAAGCATAAAGCCTAGATTTTTCAATGCATCTAGTAAGTGTGTTCTTTATGCTCCTGATGACATTGGCCATGAGTCGTGCTCATGACAACATTATCCATGTCTAGTCCACCTCTGTCATGTTCTCTGACAATTCACCTCTGTCATGGCCCAGACAGAGGTGAACTCTGTGTTACGATAACTATTTAGGGCCATATTGGGGCAACTTAAGGCTGAATATCAGCATTCTTTCAGGCTGAACCCATGCACAACCATCAATATGGAAGCAATTGTTGGAGATGGCAAGGACCTCATGTAGACTAAAATCGGGGGCCATGGGTCTGGTATCCTCTAACCATTTATGAAAGTCTTTTTTTATTTTGTTCAATATTGCATAAATGTGAAACACCAGATTTAGCTATAAATATAATAAAATCTATGAGAACTTTTTAAAACTGTAGTTATATATATCTATGGAAGATGTTACCATCCCGCATGACCTCTGTGAAGTATCTGATCTTTCTGGAACAGGATCTACCAGGCTTACCATACTCGCCATAGACACTCTGTCTATGATATCTACCAGGCTTACCATACTCTCCATAGACACTCTGTCTATGGAGAGTATGGAAAAATAGGCCATATACACCTAAAGACTAAAATTAGGCTGTATAATAGTTTTGTTCTTTCTAAGGTTAGTTATGGTAGTGAAACATGGACTCTTTGTAAGCAGGATAACAAGAAACTTTATGCCTTTCATTCTAGATGCTTACGCAGTATCTTGGGAATTAGGTGGTTTGACTTGGTAAATAATGATGAGGTTAGAAGAAGGAGTTGTCAACCTCCTTTGGGCAGCATATTGTGCAGAGAGAGACCGTGTTGGTTTGGCCATGTTGCCCATATGCATAGCTGCAGATTGGTAAAGAGGATTATGATCAGTGTATCTAAGGATATTAGAGAAAGGGGAGACTTAGGATGCGATGGGCAGACAATGTCAAACAGGACCTTGCTAGAATTGGCTTAGAGGGGCCAAATGCAGCAGCTGCAGCTCAAAAGAGACATGTCTGGAGAGGAAAATTACACGGTCTGGTTGGACCTCCGTAGCCCATGGCTGCACGAGGATTTTGTATGTATGCAAATTTACATATAATCAATAAAAATATATAAACAACTTTCCACTAGAATATCCTTCTGCGTGTTCATAGTCAACTCTTAAATTTGAGTTTAAAATAATTGCAGTTTGTGCTTGAGTTTTACATTTTGTTTATTGAGTAATTTATAACTGAATTTAATGTGTGGTAGCATCTTATAACCTTTTAAAAAAATATGTTGCTTACCAACCATTTTCCACCCATTTTTCATACACCTTGAAACTGTGAAATCTGAAGAAATGCAGTAAAAAGGTTTAAATTGATAAACTTTAGAAATAATGACTTCATTCATTTACATGTTACAAGAAAGATTTATTCTATCAGTATTTTTAAATTGTATTGTTTTATTTAATTTTGTATTGTTGTTATTGCTGTTAGTATTTTATTTCATAAATTGTATGGGTAAATATAAAAATCTTTCAATGTTTGGTTTTATTGCAGAATTTTTGGAAAAACTTGCACATATAGCTTTCTGAAATTTTAGGCCTTAGATTTTTAAAAAATGGCACTGACATTTGGACAATTATTTTGAAATCGTGTTTTCTTTTACCTTGTTAATGATTTTATGTGTAATATGTTTAGCAATTTAGGGTTGAAGTATAAAAATGTAAAGTTAAAATTGTGTATTACTATAGGAAGCTCAGGCTTATGCTGAAGAAAATGGACTTCTGTTTATGGAGACTTCAGCCAAAACAGCTATGAATGTGAATGATATTTTTCTTGCAATTGGTAAGATATTACAGAAAATGAGGAAATTAAAAAAAAAATTAGATATTGAAATTTTAGCAATATTTATTAATCATAAACTAATAAAGGCAAATGATTAATAATTTTGCAGTTCAGTATTTTTTTATTTTTTTCGCTAGCTTCATTATACTTTTTACTGAGTTAATAACTGTTTCCTCTTAAATGCGAGTTGTTTTGCTGATGAATTGTGTCACTACAAAGCAAATTGGTATTATTAATCAGCACAGGCTAATAAGACTGTGAAACAACCAGTTTTTGGGCTACTGTTGATTCCATCTTCAAATGAGATACTATAGTTGTTTGATATTTGATACAACACTTGTACTTCAGAGTGTTCCTAGGGTGTATTACTATCTTGCACCATTGTCAGATTTGTAAATTATGCAGTCATATATTAATCTGATGATGGTTGTTCTTGAAATAAGATTTTCCATAGTGCAGATGACAGAATGTATTTTAGAGATCTGCCAACTGCTCCGATTTTTTTTTTTATCTGAATTTTGTTTTCCTTATAACTCTATGAGCTTCAATATAAAAATATATTTTGAATAATTCACTTTAATTCTATTTGAGGAATTAATTGGGCAGATGGGGCTAAAGAAATCTGGTTTTCGTTTGCCTTAAAACATCTTGTTTTTACAATATAGACAGAATAGACAAACAACAGTTTTTTGTTGTTTCAAAAATAATTATTTTTATTAGTTCCAGTTGATCTTTTTGATGAAATACACATTATATCTAAAATAAGTTCTTAAATACCCTAATTTCCTATATGTAAATTCCAGGATTGTTCATTGCAGCAGAATTTAAATATTTATTTTCACCTGTTTGAAAATTTAAGCAAAAATTAGTATTATAGAACACAGCGAACAACAACATAAGTTATTAACTGTATGCATCACTGCTCATGAACTCATGAGTAAATTACCAATTAGTTAAGAATACCACAAAAAATGACTAAAAGTAATGTTGAGAAGATAAAATGTAGTAAATTATACCTCTCCACAGTATTCATCAAGATTCAAACCCCAGAATGAAAAAACACAATAGTCCAAATATAAAATTGCAAACCTTCTTTAAATCTGCTGCTGCTTTACAATAGTGCCCAAAAGTTGGTTCCGATGAATCACAGTTCCTGTTGCACCATGTGGACCACCAGGTATATGTGCGTCGTTACCTGGGGAAATGTTGGCACCAGGATGCACTGTGGGATGAAAACAAGCCAGAGAAGGAAGTGTAATGCTTTGGGCAATGTTCTGCTGGTAAACCCTGGGTTCAGTCATTCATGTGCAGGAAACAATGACGTCTACCACATACCTAAACATCATTGCAGACCAGGTACATCCTTTCATGGCAACGGTATTCCCCTCTAGTAGTGCCTTCTTTCAGCAGGATAATGCGCCATGCCACACTGCCCGGATTGTTCGAGAATGGTTCGCAGAACATGAGGAAGACTTCCAGGTATTGCTCTGGCCTCCAATTTCCCCAGACATCAATCGAGCATCTGTGGTTTGTGTTGGAACAGCATATCCGATCTGCGGTGGCTCAACCATGTAACTCTTACAAGAGTTAAAGGATCTGCTGGTAATGTGTTGGTACCAAATACCACAAGACACCTTTTAGAAATCTTGTAGTGTTTTGGTAGCACATGGAGGATCAACATCATATTAGGCGGTGATCATAATGTTTTGACTCTTCAGTGTATATGGCAATGGTTCTCTTTTTTTCACATTATAGCATATCTAGTATCGTAGCATACTAGATACTTCTATGGCAGCACAGTTAGCACTGGATCAAAAGTAATAAGTATAAAATTATCTGCTATTGGTGCACTGAGTCAACCTTATTTTGCAATTCACTCTCATTTGCAGAACATTAATATTCTACATCACATCAGTTGAAAACCTCTAACTTAATGTTCATAAAAATTCAGCAACTTATTCAACAACACTATCACCCAAAAATAAAATTTTATATGTAATCAAAAAAAAATTCTTGCTTCACATTTATATAAATCTCTGCTCATTTAATTTATATTTAAAGCATTTCTTTTATAAATTTGAGTTTATTTTAGATTAATTTCTCTCTGTAAATGCTGCAGAACACTTTGTGCAGGCTCAGCACAGTGATTGAGGACCATTGACAATAAATAAAAGTAAATTTAATTGGAGCCACAAGTAATGTTTGATATGGAGTTATATGACAAACAATTGGTTATGGTGTGCATGGTAACATCGGGAATACAATTCTGTCCTCTGAAGTACAGGAAAGATCAGAATTTTCATTGACAAAAACTCCTGTGAAGTTGCATACAAATACAAAGGACTGAGAAAGCTGCATCTATTGGTTTATTGATTAAAGGTATTTTTTAGCATTTGAGATTGAAATATGCAACAGGATTTTGCATTTGAGTTTTAATTTTGAGTGGTTATATTTTTTGCCTAAAATCTGAAACTTTTGGTTCAACCCAATAATATGACCTATTTCTATTGAGTGGTTATATTTTTTTAAAATTCCAAAGTTGACTTGTTATCCACTAATAAATCAGCACTTTGACGTCAATTCTAATTTTAGAAGAAAAATAATGTTCCTGAATAAATCCTGATAACATATCAGGTGCCCAGAGCACCTGACATGTTATCAGGAAGTCGTGGGTTCGTATCCCACCTGGCTCAAGACAATTTTTCCTCTAAAATTAGAATCGACATCAAAGTGCTGATTTATTAGTGGATGTTGAACAGTCGAGTTTATCTCATTATTTATCAGTTGACTTTTTAATTTGTCTCATCACAGTTAGCAAAAGCCTGGACTTCTTTCAAAGTATGGTAATGAGAAAAAAATTACAAATTGAGAACAGTTTTCTTGTTTCAAGTAAATGGGTTTATTTATTTTTGAAATAAAGAAATTTCTATTCAGATCAGTTATAATTGTTTCTATCTGTTTGTTTTTAAATAAATTTTATTTGCATTGCCAGATACATTTTTTACTACATGACTCTAGTTTATTTTAATATAAGCCTTTTTTTAGTCTTTTATGTTAAATATTTTTCATAAAATTCATAAATGTTGATTAATTTGGCATATAACATGCCATAATTCTTTCATTAGTTATTTGACAAAAAAGTTCCAAAGTTTTTTTGGGGTGGGGGGTGGAAATCAGGTTTTCTGGGTGTAAATCAGGTTTTCATGTGGAACCTTGGAAGGGTTAATTGACCTCTTTTGGCAATGGATCCATTTTTTGTATACCACAAATTAACAACTAGCTTTCACAAATTCTTGCCTTGGTAAAAGATTCTTACCTTAACAAGGCCAATATCTTGGAGCATATTGAGTTGTCTACTCTATGGATGCAAAGTTTTAGACTATGAAAATTTTCCAGATAGGAAATTACTCTTTATCTAGTATATATATACCACAAAAATAAAACTTTCCTCAAAACCTGTTTTGTCTTGCTATAAAATAATTTGTGAAACAAATGCATAATGTTGTTTAATAGATCTTTGTGTACTATTCGAAATTTATAACATTACAATAAGGTACATTATTACTTATAACCTGTGCCCTCATGTGAAAAATGCAAGAAATTGTTTTTCTGCTTCTTAATTTTTTTGGAGAAATAATCTTTTGAGGTTTGAAAGAGAAACTGTAGATGATAGATCCAACAAAAAAAAAGTTTAAAAATTTGCATTTGGTAGCACATACTATCAAGATTCTGGCTAATAGTTTTTAGGTTTATTCCATAATTGAGGTAATTTCATTTGTATGTGTGTGTGTGCAATATCCTTTTCATAAGCAAACATATAGACAGCCCTTCAAATAATTAATTGCATAATATTATTGTATAATATTCTTTTGACAGCTAAGAAATTACCCAAAAGTGACCAGTCAGCTGGAAATGGAGGGACCAGTGATGGAAGGCGAGGTGTGGATCTGAGTGAAAGCCAACATCAGACTGGTGGAGGATGCTGCAAATGATAAGCTCGCTAAATATCTGCAGCAGCTCCAGTTTTCCTCATTTTGAATCCAAACGTAATGTACATTGGACAATTTGTATATAACTCTTATCAGAAGTTCAGACCATTGAAATGGAGACCACTTTGAGGCAAGAATGGAGACTGATTTCATATTATATAATAACATCGTGTGTTATCATGTTCTTAATGGTACAAGAACATGCTGACACACTCATTTCTTGAAATGCGAGATGTAATCACTGTAGAGTTGATTTTTTTACGGCAAGTGTCAGAAAGTGGTAATGTTCAAAATATTGCACTGTGAAATTCAGCAGGTACAGTATCCTGATATATATATATATATTCACAGTATAATTTTTTTTTTAACATTGGCACTAGTAAATTTAAAGTGTATTCTGCATCTGTAACAGTTGTAAATGGCAGCATTGAAAATAATCTGGTTAATTTTTTCATATATATTTTCATTCTATGACTGTATGGTGTATATAAGAAATTGTTATTAAATAGAAGTATTAAAAATGCAAGTTTGTCTAGTGTAAAGGAATGCATAAGTATTTAGTGTTTTTTTATTTGTTAACAAAATGTTACAAATTACAAACGAAAAAAACTGTATAATTTGTGAACCAAAAGGGGAAGATGGTTAAGTAATAACTGTAAAAAGTTGAATCTTGCTTAAAATGTAACTGGAAAGCCAGTGTTGATTTTTAAGCTGAAAGCTGTTTAAAAAGTATTTTAAGAATTGTACATTCACCTTATAACTGACAATATCCAGTAATTTTCTACATTCAAATGAAGTTTTAATAGATGTTTTAGCATACAGTGATTAATTAAAAATTTGTTCTTCATTGTGCAAATTTATTATTTTAAGAATAGAATTCTAAACTATTGCTTTACAAATATGCAGATTTGGTGGCAGCAATATTTCAGCCAGCTTTAGAAATAATTCTCATAGCATACAGTATATTATTCCAATGAGGCTGTCAGTTACTTTTTATACAGTATTTTGCTACAAGTTATAGTTCTGGGTTAATGCATTGATAATTCAATATAGCTGTGTGTGTTAATTTTTCTTTAATAGTGATTGTGAGAATTGAATGTTATTCAATAAATTTAAGGAGTGTAATTTCTAACATTCCACTAACTTTAAATAGTGAGTGCTTTTGGCACTGTTACTTAGTGTTTTAGCTTCAACTTCTGCATTTTGTTGTGTAGCTAGCATTACATATAGCAATTTTAGTTATATTTACTCTGAAATTTCATAAGTTTGAAATTTAGACTCCTTCATGCTGCTGGCCTGAGGGCCAGGAAATAAGCTTATTTCTTTTGCCTTTTGGTACTGATAACAGTGATGTAGAAATGTCTTACTTAAAATATACATAGCTTTTTTTTTATGTTCTTGACACCAGTTTCTGCAAAAAAACTTATAAAAGACACTATATTACTAATTTAGTGAATATTAAATTGCTTATTTTTTTAAAATATTTTCCACATTTTCCCAAAGAATATATGCTTTATTTCAGGTTTCATACAAACATTTTTTAATGCTTTTTTCTGGAATAGTTATATAATTGATTGTATTGGGGTGTATTACAGAAACTATTCTCTCCAAAAAGTGAGTTATAGCAGAATACATAAATGTATCAGATACCACTGAAGTCTTACCTACTTTCGAACTTTTGCTGATAAATTAAAAAAAATATGGAAGAAGTTTCAGGTAACTATATTTTTTAAACTTGCATGACAAGAAACCAGAAACTCAAATATTAAACTCTCTGAAGTGGCACTGATGTCAATTCAAAGGGTTAAATCACAGTTTTAAGATAGCAAAGTTAATAGGTTCATCCCCATTCCTTCTGTTGAATTGTTGTATCCCATTTTCACAGCTCTGTCTAAAATTGTTGCAAGATTGACATTTGACCTCTGAGATGAAGAACTTGAAGTAAGGGATTTCTGGAACAGGTGACCACCACATTAAAGAAATCATATCTAAGAATACCCAGACACCTCTGAACTAATCATAAATAATTGGTAGACTATCCAGTGGAATCAATTGGGCAGTTTCTGTTAAGGTATGTTTAAGGAAGTTGTCATATAGTGTAATTTTGTGCTTACCACAAAATGTATGAGAAAGATGATGAGATGTAAACCTTATTCCAATGCACACACAAAAAAAATTGTGTAATGATCCCATCTAATTTTTTCATACATAAAAATTGGTATAAAAAAAACATTTAAATGAGTAAATACAGTATTTCACAAATTCCTGTACTTTTGAAGAATTTATAGAGAAATAATGGTGTAAATTTCTAGTATCCAATAATTAGTCTGTGCCTTATATAATTCCACTACTTGAATAATTTTGTATAGGAAGACTACCTTTAAGATGATTGAATTAAGCTCCATTCAACAAATATGTTCATAATTATTTAAATTAACAATGAAACAATTTCATTCTTTGCCATAATTCATGTAAAAATTTGTTTTTATAGCTAGAACATTTTTATAAAGTTATTCTTTGGTATTTTTTTAGATGACCCTAGTTTTAACATATGATGTAAGCAAATTTGTATTATGTTTCTAAATAATTGACCAACAAAGAAAGTTCTTGAGATTCTAAAACCAAATAATATAGAAAGTTTGCTTTAAATTTCAGATGCTTTCAGAGGGAAATCTTTGACTATCCCATTCATTATGCTATACAGTGTTATGCATTATTTTGTAGAAGTTGAAAGAAACATGAACTGGAAATTTAGATAGCAAAGCAAATAATTGTATATATCCTATTTATGGTACATCAAAATACTAATTCTGTTAATCTGACCATTTTCTGCTATTTGTAACGCTCATGATTTTTTTTTTCCCATTAACAACAATATTCATGGAAATATGAAAGAATGTATTACAGTGTAGTTTTTGGCATAAGTAAAAAAAAAATTAAAATTCGTTAAGTGCATATTTTCTGTAGAAAGATCACCCAGAGTGGTATATTACTAACAAATGAAGATACAATATTTTAGAAAATTTGTAATATTACCTTAGACTTTTATTTTGATGATATAAAATAAAGGCTGGTTATTAAAATGTATTTGTATCACCATTTAAAATTTACCTGCTGCCCTCAGGTATAGTTGTCACTCATATACAATTTATGAAATGGCACCATGAATAAATTGTCTTTGAAACCATTTATTGTTAGCTTGTTTTAAATGATTAAAAAATCTGTAATCATTAAACTTTAATCTTGCATATTTGCCAGCCAAATGGATTTTGGTACAGTTTTAAAAAATATTGCCATAGTTACAAATGAAATATAATATGTGATGCATGAGTCAAAAGGAACTATAAAAGTTCAGTTTTAATGTATATAATAAAAATAATTGAGAACAATATCCCGTTGTAATATTATTCTGAGAATATTACAGTAGTTAATCTGAACTAGCCTATTGCATGCAAATGAGAAAAAAAGAACACATTGGATTGGCAAGTTCATCACCTGCAGGACTAAATATTTAGCCACACGACCCCATGTGCAGGAGAATATCGAAGTGGCCTTGACAGAAAATGCTAGATTGCTCTAACAGCTATCAGGAGATCACTTTACCCAGCCCTTTCCTGAGTATTGTGATCTCTCTATTTAGCCTATTATGCAATAAAAAAATTAATGTGAAGGATGAAATAACCCAATTTGCTAAAGTAATGATTGCTTAAAATGGCAAAAAATTTCTTAAATGGCCCACTAATGTTAATGAAGTTTAAACTATGAAATGATTATGTAGAACTAAACTTATTTAAGTTATAGTGTGAATTTTTCTAGAAACAAATGTTTTTACATCATAAATTTTCATAATTTTTCTACAACCATGAAAATATTTAATGAAAATATACTGTGGTGTTTTCTCATTGGAGTAGAATTCTTTTAATATTGTGTTAAAACCTTTTTTTTTTAACTGCGGTAGTGTAAATAAACTAGAGTGTTATGAATCAATATTTTGTGTGGTACATTGTATGTGCCCTTTGTCAAATGTTCAGAAAAATATTGCAACTTCTATAGTAACTAATTATTTTCATGCTGCAAACCATTCAGCAACATAAGATTCTTTAGGAGTAGCTTAATCAATTTTTTTATTCAACGGTGAAAAGTACAAAGTTCAAGTTTGATTTATAAAATAATTTTAATGAATAGTCTAGGAGAAATGGTGATTTTAGAAATGCCTAACTCTAAAACTGTCACAATTTTAAATGAAGCATTGTTATGGAACTAGGGACATCATTAACATCTAAATTTTACTCCATTAAATTTGGTTAAGTAATGGGACAAAATTGTGTTAACAGATAATGTGTAAAAATAGGTTATTTTGTGTATCCACAATAATAACCTCAAAACTATAAATTTTAAATACGGTTTTGAAAATTAGATCCAGTAATAAATTCCAGGGAGATTAGAACACTTGCTTTGTGGCCAGGGAGAAAGGGCTCTAAAAAGGAGTTATCTTGAATGTACTAAAGATGTAAGAAGTATGAGAAAGGTATTCAGTTTTTCACTCGTAATGAAGTCACAGATGGCAAAATAAAGTGAAGAAAATACTTTTTCCAATAACCCCCGACTTTTACAAATAGCAGTTTTGGTTTTTGTTCACAAGTGCATCCTTTGTGGACAAGATGTAGCCCATAGGCTGCTGAATGCATAGCTATGGGAATGCCTTGATATTGTGTATCATAAGCATAGGTAATTGCATTTATGTTTGTGTATCTGCAGCATTTTTTTTTTGGAAATAGAACTGAATGAGGTGGTTGCATTCAACTACTTCTGATTTATAAAGATATTACTTAAAGTTAGCAAATATTGTCTGCAATGGTTTATTTATAAATTAGATGGAAAAAGAAGTATTCTGTTGGGATTTTAAACATAAGTTATATTGAAAATTACCATAATCTATAAAGATAATTTTAGGCCAAAAATGTTTGCCCCCATACAAGAATGTGTCTCTCTGTAAAACTGGGGCGGGGGTGGCTCAGTCGGTAGCGCGCCAGGCTCGTAATCTGTAGTTCCCAGGTTCAAGTCCCAGCTGGGTCAGCGTTGAGATTTATCTCCGCAAAATTCCCCACCCTGCCCACGGTCAGCAGGGGACACCGATGGGCTTGGAAAGGCCGCCGTCCGTCGGATGGGACATTAAGCCGTGGCCCCGTGTGCGGGAGAGCCATACCCTGTGCACGTTAAAGAACACGCTGGATGGCCTTGACGGGAGGCTACCATCTGTCTCCCAACAGCTGTTCCAGTGGGTCCCCTCCCCCAACCTTCTCTGAGCCTTCGGGGGTCCATGTGACCTGGCCATTTAGCACATGGTTTGCAAAAAAAAAGTGCCGCTCAGAGGTAAAACAACCCAACTCTGTAAAACTGGTTCAAATAATTGAATGTGCACCTGCAATTAGTACAAACCACTTTATATGCATTTGATGAAAAGTTCAAACTTTACTTTCTGAGAGCAAACTGTAATATGTGTATATCAGTAGCAAAGATCTGTAACATAATATTTAATAACTAGATGGTGTGGGTTAATGACACAGAACAGTAATAATTTTTGTCATAACTTAATCTTAATTCCATGTCGTTTATAGTAACGGTGCATTTTCCTTGTACCTTAATGCGTCTGTGTATGAAAAAGGATGTCACATTTCGAAGAAGTTGAATAAAGCTTAAGTGACCAGAATATGGATATGAAAATTAATTTTTACATGATTACTATTATTATTATGTCTCATTTCAATCAGCTGCAGACTGCAAAGGATTGCCAACTCGGAGAACAAAGAAACGTAGAAAGTTTAGCAGTTTCAAATTAAAAAAATTATGTTTAGAGTTAAATGAAAAAAAGATGCCCAAAGTGTTGGATTTTTTTTTATATAATATGCAAATAAGCAATATTAACTTTTAGGATATTAAATAGTGTAATGTGCATCATATTCACAAAGCACTGAGATACTTCCATATTACCCCCTCAAGCAGATGCTTTTCACAGAGGTCTAAAAGGAGCCTGTCAGTTTATATTAGTAGCAAAGTGTACTAACCACCCGGCCACATAAGGCGTTCCATATTACATGAATTAAATTTGAAACTTGTAGCTTCATAACTTTTGAGATCAGCTTTTATGAAGAAACGAGACTTCAGCGAAACTTCTGAAGAAAGTTTAAACCTCTTTGTTTTCCAAAAACATATAGAAAACATTTTTCAGTACTTTTAAAAGCAAATTTTTTCAAAATGATCTAAAGCCTACATCGCACATTTCTACAAAATGTGCTTATTATCTTAAATGGTTTGATATGAATTCAATTATTCACACAAGTTCATTAAAATATAAATCTTTAATAAATTAGTTATTTTTTTTTGAAAAAAGATTGTAGTTACATTATCTAGATTGAATCTGAATCTCATTTCCCGTTTTAAAAGTTAGGAGAAAGCTAGTTTTCCCTCCTTTTGGAAGCTGTGGAATTCAGAATTTGATACAACATATAGAAGCATTACGATACTTTTATGAACCTAGGAGTTTAAATACAAGGGTAATAATCAATTTGCTTGGTTGCTGTCATGTAAATGAGTTGCATATTTGTATTTTTGTTTATTTCTATGGTAACTATTGTCAGGTATATGCTTTTTGCTGAAACTGAATTTAAAAGCTATAAATTGGATTTCTTATAAATGTAAAACATCTTTTTGAAAGCATTCCTACAGTTTTTAATTTTTACGTTAGGAATTGGAGATTGAATTGCCTGAATTAATTATTACTACTGGTGCAAAACATATGAATTATGGATTTTTTTTGTTAGAATTATTATACTGTTAAATTTCTGCATATTTATGGTTGTTAAATTTTACCGAGTCTGAAACTGGAAGGGTTGGCAACATCGTGTAGAAAACGACAGCTATTCTGGGAGATTCTTGGTCAATCTTGAGAATTAATAGCTCTTACCTAGCAGCATATAAAGTGTAAACTGATTATCTGTTTAGCAACAAAGCATTGCAAGGGGATTAAGAAATCTTGGAGATAAGTATCGCCAAAAATAAAACTTCTTTGCATCCACATCAAAACATTTTCTGATTGTTCTGTTAACCCTTTCAATGTTATGGCAGTACATGTATGTATGCTTTTATTGTTCTTAGAAGTTCTGTATCCATATATATATATACAGTTTCATTAATTTATAAGTGCATGGAGGCCCAGTTTTTGCGACTCTTAAAGAGAAATCGTGCTGCCTCCTGTTTGTCATCTAAATCGTAAATTTATGAAATTTTATATATCATGGCATTTTGAAGAATATTAAGAGTCGTACGCATATTTCTATAGCATGGAAGGGTTAAAAATATACTTATATTTGATCACTATCACCCTAAAACAAATATTTTCTATTGGTTTCCCACTTTATTTGAAAGCAACTACTGCAAAAATATAAAACAGGATCTTTCGATATTCACCTGACAGTTTGGAAAACTTATGTGTTGCATTCTAGGATTTATAAGTGATAATGTTGTTATTAAATATTTTGTTTGCCACTGGCGAAAAAGCAGAGATGGCATGTTCTCTGTTATGGTCCTGTGTATTCTAGACACGGGAGATATTCCAATGTTTCGCTGTTTCGATTAGGTTAGTTCTGTTTTTTTTATCTATTGACTTAAAACCTTTTATCTTTCATTTGCCACCTTTGCCATTAGTGTTAATCTGTTTAGAAGTTTTTATGTAAATATCAATGCATAAAATAATAGGATTTAAAATCTAGTAACAATACAGATTTCAAAACCTTTGGAAAATTTTGGCTAATCAAATCCCTGTGTAATTTCGTCAGTTCTCCAGAGATAAATAAATTCACAATAAAGTTACACATATAACCAATATACTTGAAAGCTGGCAATGTTTATTAGCACCTTTGTTTACTGTGAAGTTGTCTTCGCCCCCCCCCCCCCTCCTGTACTACGGCGCATGGTTTTTTTTTGCACTTGAATCCTATTGCAGCTTTTAGCGAAAAATATTTGAAAATTTTTTTAGGGACTATATATGAAAAGTTTTAATGCATTATTATATTGTTAAAAATTTCACTTTCATTTGAAATTTATCAAAGCATGGTACAGTGCACAAGATTGTTGCACATTTTTTTTTGCATTGGTAGCGACGTTCTCATTTTTGTTTGAGCACACTCATAACAACATCTAACATGACACAGAGCTGTCAAGTTTACCACGAGTATACTCGGTCATGGCAGTGAAAGGATTCAGCTTCAAAACTGGTAAACCAGTCGGTCAAAAGAAATTGGGTATATTGGTAATATGAGCTCCAATGTAAAATACTAATACTCTATAACCATTTTATATTGGTTTTCAACAAGAAATGCTGAATATTTTAGAAATGTTTCTAAAAGTTTAGTGAATGTGAATTTTGCCAATCAAATATCAAGCAGGTGAAATGTTTTAAACAAGGTAAAAGATAAAATTTAAAAGTAAATACCTGATTATTACAAAATTTTAGTCAACAGGTGCCAATAACTGAATCACAGCTACCAAAACATAAAGTTACTGTAATTTTAAACAGAATTCATTTTGTATTAACATTTCAACATAGTATTTTTGTGTGAAAAATAGTGTGGAAATCTGAACTGACTGCTAATGATTAAAAATAAGCAGTGTATAAATGCATTTCCAGTTTGACATTCCATTTTTTTTTTGTATTATACTGTTTATGTTCAAATAACTATTTGGCATACTACCATTCTAAAATGGAGAAGTTCGTAATTTGTTCTTACATCAGAAATAGGTGTATTTACAGAATTTGTGAAACTTTTCATATTTCTAGCTTTTCCCTGTTAATTGTTACATTAGAAAATAATTATATTGAATCTTGTTTAAAGCTTTTTTTGCTTATAACATTTTAACTGCCAAGTTGTACATGTCTTTTGGATAACTTGTTATGGTGGCAGAACAAATATTTATATTTTTAAGTAGGTAGAAAATTGTGGAAACTGTTTGTTCTTTATATTCAATTCCACTCTTAAGTATATCAGAGCTGACCATTAAATGTTCCTGTCTGTTAAAACCTCATACTGAGCATTAAATCAGAGGTTAATTATGTTGATGCAGAATGACATTATATGAATAAATATGTCAGAAATAAAGAATTTAAATAGTTTATAACTGACTTGCTGCCTTGAAATTTATTTTATCATGTACATGAAATGATTATTCATTTCCAATATCCCCTTTTGGTTCAGAATTTAATTCTTAACTAGCTTGTAGATATTCAAGTTGTAGCTAAAGCTTCATATATTCATGGTTAAGTTCCCCTAAGTATTATTTTATTGTAGAATTCTGATACACGTTTGATAAACTTGTAACATGGGAATTATGATTTAGGTAATCAAAGTTGTTCGTGATCTTAAGTTTATATCCATTGTAAGTATAAGTAGTATATAATGCTGCAATAAATGTGTAAAAAAATAACTGCTGCAATATTGACATGTCATTACTGAAGTGCTAAGAACTGAAAAATTTATTTACTGTTATCTGTCGATTCAAATATAGTAAAGTAAGTCTGAGATATGATGCTGCTAATCTTATTTCTTTAGTAACACAACTGTAATTCGAATAAAAGTAGTAATTTTCAATATACACTGATTCTCTTTGGGGTCATACAGATATGTAGAGACATTTAGATTTAAAAAACATGTGCATTGGTTTCCATAAAGAAAGGAACAAATGAAAAAACACTGTCCTAAAACTCGGATGATATTAAATGCACGAAAATCGTGTATCGATTCGAATTCGAAGTATAATGTGAAGTTTTCAAGATTGCAAATTTGTTGGATATGACATAGTTGCAGACCAGATTTAATTTATTGGAAAACTTATGGTGGCACGCGATAAGTTGGCTTGAGACAGGCCAAATTGAAGCAAATATAGCCAGATGACTTAATGTGAATCGTTCAGTAGTGCATAAACTTTGACAGAAGATACAACAAAGATAGAGTGCATCCAGACAGTTCAGTAGTAGATGATGACAGGCAACAACCAGAAGGAAGGACCTCTTTCTGGTGTTATGCAACCGGACCACGTGAACTGCAGTTGGACCTCGCAGCAGCGAGTGGAACGGCGATATCACGAAGACTTCGGCATTTGTCAAAGTCTTCGTGAAGTGTGCCTATATGCTAGGTGGTCAGTGGTACTCGTGTCCCTGACCCAATACTACAGGAGCGATTGTTAAACTGGTGCAGACATCATGTCAACTGTACCCAGGAGCGATAGCAGTCTGCTCTTTAGGATGAATCAAAATTTGCTCTCGCAATATATAAACATTGGCAGGTTTGTTTCCCTCAATATTATGTCACAAATATCCTGGAACAAGACACCTATGGTGATGGTATGTCATAGTTTGATGAGGGATCTTTTTGGGTGGCAGCACAGATCTATACATGCTTCCAGTAGGCTGTCATTGGTTGCAGGTATAGGAATGAAATCTTAAGACTCCTTCGTGAACCATATACAGGTTCAATAGCTGATAGAACATGCATGGGTTGCTCCCCTGAATCCCTCAAGCCTCCTGGAGCTTTCACATGCTTTGGAGGAAAAATGGAGATTATTACCCATAGCATTGCTGAACAGGCTTATCAATAGTATGCAGCTCCTGCATTAGCAGTAAGAGGTGACCACATTCCATATTGAACCACTTGGGCTATCTCAGTTGACCACCTTTTTACCATATAACTATTTGTACTTAATTTTGGGAATTAAAAAGTTATTTCAATTTTCAACTGCTATTCTTATGCAGTGTTTATATACTGAAAGCACAACTTATTATACACACTGCACCCATCCACAAACCTGCCCTACTCCACCACAATAATGTAGCCAGCAGAAACCCCTTGCAGGCTATAAATAGGTCGGATACCTACATGTTGTATAACATACCAACGATTGTTATGATAGACACAACGACCTAAGCGAGTTCAATTGTGGATAGATGTTGCAAGGAATATTGGGGTATTCCATAACTGCAACTACAGAATGTGGGATTTCCATACGTGTACTAGGACTACTAAAAGCTAGCAGTTGCTGAAAATTTTATGTTTGGGGTGGGCAACTGCTTCTCATGTCTCAACAGAGGGCCATAGTGTAGATAACGATTCAACGATGGAGCAGGTATGAAGGTTTGAAAAACTATTCGACATAGGATAGCACAACTGGGCTGCAGCCAATAACAATGAAACTGCAGTGGCCAAAGGAACATCTCTGACTGTGGAAGACTGGAAATGGATAGCTTAGTCCAACAAATTGTGGTTCCTATTACATGTCGATAGGAGGTTGCACGTGTGGCATAGACCATACACACAAAGCTATGGACCTCAATTTTCAAATCTGGGTGATGCTGAGTGGTGTAATGTTCAAGGATGTGTTTACGTGGGCCACTTCTACTTGTTACTACCATTATTGCCCAAGGCAATGCTGACATACCGACAACCTGCACACGTTGGTGGCTATTTCCCACAGCAGAATCTCATTGCTCCCTTTTGGCAAAGGATTGGTTGGAGTGGGGCAGGGGTAGCTCAGTCAGTAACATGCCAGGCTTGTAATCTGTAGTTCCCAGGTTCGAGTCCCAGCAGGGTCAGCATTGAGATTTATCTCCGCAAAACTCCCTGCCCTTCCCACAGTCAGTAGGAACACTGATGGGCTTGGAAAGGTCGTCTGTTGGATGGAACGTTAAACCATGACACCATGTGCGGGAGATGCAACACGCTGGATGGCCTTGACAGGAGGCTACCATCTGTGCAGTGGGTCCCCCCCCCCCCAACCTCTGAGCCTTTGGGATCCATGTGACCTGACCGTTTAGCCCATGGTGTGCAAAAAAGTGCCGCTCAGAGGTAAAACAACCCAAATGGAGCATTCCAGTGAGTTCACAACCCTCTAATGGCCCTCTCTCTCTGGATTTGAACTTTGTGGGATGAAGGTGGAGCAATGCATTAGAGCCTGAAACCTGCCACTGGTACTCTGCACTTTACGGATAGCTGTCTTCTAATCATGGGTTGCAATATCACCCGAACACTGCTGTTGTGTGGGCAAAAAGTGGACGCACATATTAGGTGAGTGTATAATAAATTGTTCTTTCAATGTATATATATGTATCTTCTAATTCACATTAAACAGATCCAATGGGTCTGCAAAAAAAAAATTGGGTTTTTAGGTTTGTTTATGAAAAACTATTTGGGTATATTGTGGACTGTATGTATTACCTTGGGTCAGTGGTTCCCAAACCACTTCGTTGTATTGAACTTCACAAAGTGTAAACTACTTGGTTAAAAATAACATGGGAGCTCAAATTATTTTTTGAAATTTGAGATTTAATGTTAAGTTCATGCAAATTATGTTTGGCATAGGTTTGATAGCAATGCAGGAAAATTAACGAAATGGTTTGTGCACTTAAATCAGTTTGAATCTTCCATTCAAAATTCCTATTTGCTGTGCCTGAAAAGTTTAGCTTAGAGTCTGAGAACTGAAGTTACTGATTTTTTCGGTATACCACCCCTCGTCATATTAATGGTTCCAACACGTAATACTTCGCGTGACCACAGTATGGGGTATAAATCGGGCAGACCAGCTCTTCGAACATCGGATTTAAATTGAATGCCAGAATGGGTAAAACAAACTACTTTGAACGTGACAATCAAGCATCTCCCAAACTGCCATCCCCCTGGGCTTTTCATGTAAAACTGCTTCAAGGGTTTATCTAGTGTAGACAGGCGTCTTCTCGACCTGTCTGAGCTAGGTTGTTTTCCAGCTGACGGTGGTGCATGAGAATGTACAGAAGATGATGGATCTTGTCATGTTAATACTACCTAGGTGACCAATGAACAAAACTCAGGTGTATTATGAATATATACACTTAATTTATACAATATTGCATTTATATAATATATATATACAATGACTGTCCACCCAGTACAGTCACTTGCTAAGCACAGGGTAAAAGGAGCCTCAGCGGTTCCATTGCTAGATGACAGAACAAAAGGCTTTCAAGTCGCAATCTGCATGACATACTGGATGTTTCATTGCCTGCATGCAAGTAATTGTTTCCCCCAACTGTCCTCCAGTTCCGACGAACAGTCAGGTGTGATAACGACGTTCCTTCAGGGGACACTAAGAGTCAACCAATGGGACATGGACACAGTCCCTGTGACACGTCGACTCTTGCTCACACGTAAGGAGGTCTCAGCTTTAATCAAGTGCACATGTCACATTTCTTCACCCAGCTACCCAAACTGGATCTGCTGCTGGTGCACTATTGCTAGACAGAAAGGGTCCTTCCACCAAAATGGCGTTTTTTGCTGACAGTCCCTACACAGAATGGTGGGGTGGGGGTGGCTCAGTCCAGGTTCGAGTCCCAGCTGGGTCAGCGTTGAGATTTATCTTCCCAAAACTTCCCGGCCTATCCCACTTTCAGTAGGGGACACGACTGGGCTTGGAAAAGCCTCCATCCGTTGGATAGGACAAGCAGTTTCCCAGTGTGTGGGAGAGCCATACCCTGTGCACATTAAAGTTGCAGTGCTAAATGGCCTTGGCAGAAGGCTACCCTCTGTTTCTCAACCGCTGCCCCTCTCCTAACCTTCTCTGAGTCTTTGGGGTCCTTGTGACCTGGCCATTTAGCCCATGGTTTGCAAAAAAAATGCCACATAGGTAAAAACAACCCAATCTAAGAGTGGTGTGAAAAGCAAAATACTACCAGTGATCGTCGATCCTGCCAACGAAAACAGCTTGTAGAGCAGAAGGGTCAAAGGAGACTGGTGAAAATCTTACAAGAGAACAGATAGGTCATAACCAGGAAAATCGGCAGAAATAAATATTGGTGTGCACAAGGGTATCGCCGAACGCACCACATATCGGACCTTGTTATGAATGTGCTACAATAGTCGTCGAGTGCCGATGTCGATGAAGAACACAAAAGCGTATCGCCAATGGTTACAAGAGCATTGATTTAAGGACTAAAAAAGCAGCCTGGTCAGATGAATCAAGGTTATTTTTTCATCATTCTGATTAACACCAGGCCATGGAGGCATTTTGTCTGGTGTCAACAATACATGACAGTGTTCGGAATGTTTTCCTGGTATACATTAGATACCCAGTTATCCATGGAACGACATCTTAACACCACGCTGTATTTGAACCTAGTTGCTGACCAAGATCATCCCTTCATGGCTACAGTTTATCCTCGCACGGATGGAGACGTTTACAATGATAATACGCCTGCTGACGAGGTAGGTATTGTCAAGGAATGGTTCCAGGAATATGCTGACGACTTTTCTTTGCTTCATTGGCCTATCAGTCCCCAGATCTAAACCCTATCGAGCATCTAGGGATGAAATGGTGAGAGTTGTTTGCAGCGAGACTGCCTGTAGTCTCCAGATCTAAACTGGGGAGTGTACAGATGATCACAGTATGATCTGGGGACTGTACAGGCCACAATGAATTCCATCCAATTTGCAGCAGCTGTGCGACAATCTTTTCTGCATGCTGCAACATTCATGCACAATGCATCCAGCATCTTGTAAGTTCCGTGCCTCATCGAATTCGGGCTGTTCTGAAGGCCAAAGGAGGCACAACACACTACTAGATAGGTGTAATACCTAATAAACTGGCATCTCAGTGTATGTGCAGAGAATATTTACACGCTTTATGCAATACCATTAAAGAGGGGTTTTAAACTGAGCTAATCTGCTATTTCAGAAAAGATGAAAATTATCATCTTTTATGAATGAAAAAAAAATTATCCTAACTTGTTAGACACAAAGTGTAATATTTTTCAATTAAGGAAGAGAATCAAACTTGGTTTCAATGCTGTAATAAAAATAAAGACAAAATGAACTACAAGCTCCAACAGGCTACTTGTATTGAGACATTCATTGCTACAATCATGGTTTGTAAGAGATCACAATTACGTATTTGATTTATTGTAAATGCGCGTTGTTGTCCTTAAATTCCTCGTTAAAAATCGGCTGTAAGTCATATATGTTTACTTGCATTTTTAGAAATCTAAATAAATACTCCTCAAGCAGCTGCTTGCCACAGAGGTCTAACATTTCGTTAAAAACTTTGAATAACTATCCTGTACAAGAGTGACTCATTAGAAATTCAATGAGGTTCTAGCGGCCAACACAGGAACATTTCTGCTGTGATTTGCCATGAAAACACTCTACAGAGTTTTAACAATGGAAAGGATTTTAAGGGACAAAAACATGGGTTTTTATCTGAGCCAGATGCACACGACACCAAAGTAACTGTAATTGTTTATAAAAATTACAAATTTATGTAAACAGTTCAGCATGCATTAAAAATATATGTAAAATTTTTTAAATATATTGTTACGACAGAAGGAATCTGGCAACCGAAAGCAAAAAGTTTCAGCCAACGAATAAGAACGTTGGGAGAATTTGGAGAAGAAGAGTGGAGCGTTAACGGTTTTGTATTGTAACGGTCGTTGTGTATTGTAACGGTCGGTGAGTTCGAAAATGGACGGTGAGCTGTTCTGAGACAGTGCGCGTAAGTATCAAGAAGTAACTTGATGTGTTGTGTATACGCGGAAGGATAAAAGTGGGATCTTTTATCGTTAAGTATCAAGAAGTAACTTGATGTGTTGTGTATACGCGGAAGTATAAAAGTGGGAACTTTTATGGCTAACTTCGAATGTCTACACGGACTGTCTTTTTGTTCGGCTAGTGTGTGAAAAGTTATTAGCACAGGACGAGAATTGGTTTACGAGTGAAGATCTTCGGGTGACCTGGTAAATCAAGTAAAAGGTAGTATTTAGTAAAATACACAGAGCTGATATTGTGTGCTCTACGCAGGAAGATTGATGACTTGTGCATGTTAATAGTTGATTTGTTAATAAGATACTTCATCCGTATTTCCTTTGTAACAATTTACCTTGTATTGAATTTGGTTTTGAAATATAGCTTTTAATACTCACGCTCAGTGGCTATCCATTTTTGTAATCCGCAACAGTTGGTGTCAGAAGTGGGATAATTTATTGAATGCCGTTAACTAGAAGTATGGATGAATTAGTAAAGTTGATAAATGAGTTGAGAACGGAGATAGTTTCTCAAAAAGATGATTTGAAAGCCGATATGGCCGCCCAAAGCGATAAAATAGGTGATTTGAAAGCCGATATGGCCGCACAAAATAATGAGTTGAGGACTGACTTGAAAGCCGAAATAGCCGCACAAAATACTGAGATGAGAGCTGAAGTGGCTTCTCAAATTGATAAGATTTCTGATAAGTGTAAGGACATTATGACCGAACTAAATAGTGTAAAAGATGATCTTGATAGTGTTAAGTTAGATTATAAACATGAAATTGAAATTGTAAAAACTGATTGTGAACGCCAGTTTCAGATTTTGAGAAATGAAATGTTACCTTCTGCCTGTGATAATAATAATTCTAGTGGAAATAATGTTATTACACATATCGCTAAAAATACAACTAAACCTTCTACATATGATGGTCAATCATCTTGGACAGTATTTAAAACACAATTCGAAGTTATCGCTACAGCCAATGAGTGGAATGAATTCCAAAAGGCCAGTTTTCTTGCAGCTTCCTTAAGAAATTCTGCTGCGGAAGTTTTGCAGTCTGTTCCAGAAGAAAAACGACTTGATTATCAAAGTCTAGTTTCTGCATTAGAACTAAGGTTTGGTGATAGTTATTTAAAACAATATTACGTGACTCAATTTAAACATCGCATGCAGAAAAATGGTGAAACTTTGCAAGAGCTTGCTAGTGATATTGAGCGTCTAGCTAGATTGGCTTATAGTAACTGTCCACCAGAAATTCAAGATAATTTAGCTCAATTACAATTTATTGATGCTATTGCTGACCCTGACACTCAGCAATCTCTGAGGATGTTGGAAGGTGAATCCTTAAAGTTAGCTGTGGTACATGCTATGAAATACGAGTGCTCTAGGCTTTCCTCCCGAGCGAACAAACGTACAGTGAGATTTGTAAGTGCAGAAGAAACTGTAGAAAAGGATAATGAAATGAAAGAACTAACTAAAGCGATGCTATCCGTTTTGAAAGACATAAGAGGTTCTTCTTCAAAAACTACAACAGACCTTCAGTGTTGGAATTGTGGCAAGACCGGACACATTCGTACCAATTGTAATAGGAAACGAATGAGGAGTCCAAGTCCATCAACTAGACAACAGGATCAGGGAAACAGAAAATTAGTCAATCTTGCGAGGCAAAGGCTGGTTGTTGATTGGTTGGCCCCAGGGGAAGTCGCCCACGTTTCAACATTACATGGCGATAATAATGGATTAGTAGCTGATGGAGCCATAAATGGAATGCCTTGCCGTATGATAGTCGACACTGGTGCAAATGTAACTTTACTCAGAACGGATATAATAAAGAAAATAATACCTCACCCAAACTTGAATACTACACAGTCTAGAATAAGCCTACAAACGGCTACTGGAGATCGTGCAAAAGTTCATGGAAAAATAGAACTTAATATTCGAGTTGGTAGCTGTCTGGTTCGCCATCCTGTTTACATCGCTGACATCTACGACGAATGCATATTAGGCCTTGATTTTCTTAAGAAACATGGATTCAACATTAGACCCAGTGATAACCTACTCATCTATGAGACAGAAGAGATTCCTCTGCTTAGCCGGACGTCTGATTCTTTATCAAGCGTAACTCCAATATTAGTGACGGAAGACACAGAGATCCCAGCACAAAGTGAAGTTATAGTCCGTGGACATCGGGCGGATACTTCTGGGGCCTTCCGATTGGCAGTTACTGATGCCTCTGGTAAAGGAGCTTTGGCTCATAATATCCTGGTTGCAAGGACTTTAGTCAGAATAGATAAAGAACAGATCCCTATCAGAGTGATGAACTGTAACAAATCCAGTAGAATGTTAAAAAAAGGTGAGGAATTAGCAATATGTGAAGCTGTTACCTGTGTAACAAGTATAAATAAAATAGAAGTTACCGATTCATATCAAAATCATACAGACATCCCGTCTCATCTTACTGAATTATGGAGAGAAACAAGACAAATATTAACTGAAAACCAAGCTGTTAAGGCCGAGAACCTATTAAAAGAATTTTCTGACATTTTTTCTGCCACATCAAATGATTATGGCCGTACTAACCTGACAGAACATAAAATCAACACTGGTGATTCTCCTCCAGTCCATCTGCCGGCAAGAAGGCTTCCATTGGCAAAAAGAGAGGAGACGGAACAACTCATAAAGGACATGGAAGCTCAGGGCATTATAGAACCATCACAGAGTCCCTGGACATCACCAGTAGTTCTTGTCAAGAAAAAAGATGGATCTACACGATTTTGTGTAGATTATCGCAGATTAAATGACGTAACAAAGAAAGATTCCTTTCCTTTACCCAGGATTGACGATACACTAGACACTTTATCTGGGTCAGAATGGTTCTCAACATTAGATTTAAAGAGCGGCTATTGGCAAGTTGGTATACGTCCTGAAGACCGTGAGAAAACGGCTTTCAGTACAGGGAATGGACTTTGGCAGTTTAAGGTGATGCCATTTGGACTTTGTAATGCACCTGCCACATTTGAGCGACTAATGGAGTCAGTGCTCAAAGGTTTGTCTTTGGAGGTCTGCCTGGTTTACTTGGACGACATCATAGTTCTTGGAAGAACTTTTGAAGAACATTTGAGAAATCTTCGTCAAGTATTTGAAAAACTTAAGGCAGCCAAGTTAAAATTGGGACCGACAAAGTGTAAACTGTTCCAGCAAGAAGTTCATTACCTTGGTCATGTGATCACTACAGCAGGGATTAAGACTGATCCTAGTAAGATAGAAGCTGTAAGAGACTGGCCTCCACCACAAGATGTTCATCAACTTCGTAGTTTTATTGGACTTTGCACCTACTATAGAAGATTTGTCAAAGGTTTCTCCAACATCGCAAGGCCATTACATCGTCTGACAGAAGAGGGCCAGCGGTTTATGTGGACCACCGAATGCGATATAGCCTTTCAACAGCTGAAGAAAACTCTTTCCACAGCACCAGTGCTAGCGTACCCACAAACTGGAAAACAATTCGTAATAGATACTGACGCAAGTAACACAGGAGTTGGTGCTGTGCTTTCACAAGAACAAGACGGACAAGAGAGAGTTATTGCATACTTTAGTAAAACTTTATCCAAACCAGAGCGGAATTACTGTGTAACACGCAAAGAACTGTTAGCAATAGTAAAAGCAATAGAACATTTTCATCATTATCTCTATGGCCAGAAATTCCTTATACGTACTGATCATGCTGCACTTAGATGGTTATTAAACTTCAAAAACCCTGAAGGACAAATCGCTAGGTGGATACAACGGTTACAAGAATACGATTTCTCCATCGAACATCGAAGTGGTAAAATGCATAAGAATGCAGATGCTCTTTCCAGGCGCCCATGCATTGACAACTGTAAACATTGCTATAATGCAGAACTGAAATTTGGAATTAAAGAGATAATGCCCATAAGACAAATAGTATCGACACAAACAAACAATGACACCCCTAACATCTGGAATCCAATTGAAATCAGGAAGGCTCAACTAGATGATGAAGACATAAAACCAATATTAGAATTGATTGAAAAATCTGATGTAAGACCTAATTGGGAGCAAATCTCGAGGTATAGTCCAACTACTAAAAGTTACTGGGCACAGTGGGACTCCTTAAAAATGGAAGACGGAGTATTATACAGAAGATGGGAGAATCCCACTGGACGGCTGATACGTTGGCAGATAATCCTTCCTCGATCCCGAGTGGAACTTGTGATGAAAGATGTACATGATAGTGCCACTGGAGGACACTTCGGTGTTAATAAGACATTAGCCAAAGCCAGGGAACGATTTCATTGGTTGAAAAGTAGGGCAGACGTTGAGAGATGGTGTAGGCAATGTGAAGCCTGTGCAGCAAAGAAAGGCCCTAAGACTAGGAGTCGGGGTAAGCTGCAGACGTATAACGTTGGTGCCCCTTTTGAAAGAATAGCCATTGATGTAATGGGTCCGTTTCCTAGAACTGATGATGGAAATCGATATTTATTAGTGGTAATGGATTATTTCACAAAGTGGCCTGAGGTATATCCCATCCAAGACCAGGAAGCAACAACAGTGGCTGAGATGATAGTTAATAACTTCATTAGTAGGTATGGAGTACCTTTACAACTCCACTCTGATCAAGGACGGAATTTTGAATCCAATGTGTTTAAAGGCATCTGTCAACTATTAGGCATTCAGAAAACCAGAACAACTCCCTTACACCCTCAGTCGGATGGTATGGTTGAAAGGTTCAATAGAACAATTGCTCAGCATTTAGCATTATTTGTGAACGACCACCAACGTGACTGGGATCGCCATGTACCACTCCTTTTGCTGGCATATAGAACGGCAGTGCATGAGACAACTGGACAGACACCTTCCATGATGATTTTTGGAAGAGAGTTACGTCTTCCCTGTGACCTTTTATATGGTCGGCCCGAAGCAATGCCTGTGTCCACTCCACAATACGTACAAGAATTGCAACAACGACTAGAAGAAATCCATCACTCCGTTAGACATAACATCGACTTAACAAGTGACAGAACCAAAACAAGATATGACAGTAAAATAAATGGAACTATTTTCAATCAAGGAGATCTTGTCTGGCTATACAGTCCACATAGAAAGAAAGGACTATCTCCAAAACTTCAGAAACCTTGGGAAGGTCCATATACAATAGTTAACAGGATTAATGACGTGGTATATCGCATTCGTCGACGTCCAGCTACAAAGTGCAAGGTGGTTCACGTGGATCGTTTGGCCCCGTTTCATCGAAGAACTGAAGAAACTTTGGAATCCAGAATTGTTCGGGACGAACAAGACCTAGGAAGGGGGCAGTGTTACGACAGAAGGAATCTGGCAACCGAAAGCAAAAAGTTTCAGCCAACGAATAAGAACGTTGGGAGAATTTGGAGAAGAAGAGTGGAGCGTTAACGGTTTTGTATTGTAACGGTCGTTGTGTATTGTAACGGTCGGTGAGTTCGAAAATGGACGGTGAGCTGTTCTGAGACAGTGCGCGTAAGTATCAAGAAGTAACTTGATGTGTTGTGTATACGCGGAAGGATAAAAGTGGGATCTTTTATCGTTAAGTATCAAGAAGTAACTTGATGTGTTGTGTATACGCGGAAGTATAAAAGTGGGAACTTTTATGGCTAACTTCGAATGTCTACACGGACTGTCTTTTTGTTCGGCTAGTGTGTGAAAAGTTATTAGCACAGGACGAGAATTGGTTTACGAGTGAAGATCTTCGGGTGACCTGGTAAATCAAGTAAAAGGTAGTATTTAGTAAAATACACAGAGCTGATATTGTGTGCTCTACGCAGGAAGATTGATGACTTGTGCATGTTAATAGTTGATTTGTTAATAAGATACTTCATCCGTATTTCCTTTGTAACAATTTACCTTGTATTGAATTTGGTTTTGAAATATAGCTTTTAATACTCACGCTCAGTGGCTATCCATTTTTGTAATCCGCAACAATATTTATAATTTATGTAGAATCATTTTTTAATTCAGTATTTCAAAATTGTAGTGCCCACTATATTTGGATAAATACGAAGATGTATACGACTGTCATCGCAAGTTTATTCATTTCTTGCACATAAAAGCAGGACACGGCTGAGGGCGTTTGGAGGGGTGTGGTCCCATAATAAATACCCCCTAAAGCAGCTGCTTGCCACAGAGGTCTGACAGGAGCCTATCAGTTTATATGCCATAGTGGGAGGATGGCAGGACCTAAGGAGAAAAACGACACACACATCCATGCCTTACCCAGGCTCGAACCCAGGTCCCTTAGATCAGTAGCCAAGCGTGCTAACCCATCATCCATTTGAAAATGCAAGTAAAAGAGGCAAGAAAATTATGAAATTTTCGCTTATTACGGCATTTTTCAAGAAATTTTTTGAAGTATTCTGAAATGGGGGGTGGGGCATGTTTTATTGCAATAAAAAATCCAGTTAATTGCACCACTTCTATATAGAGAACTGGAGCGACTGCTTTACGAAGAATGAGGCTGCTTATCGATTACATTTTCCTAGTACAGATGGTAAAAGAGACTAATGATAACTTAAGGGGAAACTCTGGATTTAATCAGAAAAATAATTAATTATAATGGCTTTTTTTTTCGTATTCCCATTGGCTGCATGAGTAAGGTAGACTATAAAGGATAGCCTTCAAAAGTGTTTCACCTAAAACAAATATCAAAAAAAAAAATTCCGAGATCAAATAATATGTTTTCAGATCCAGGATCAGTCATAAACACTCAGTAGAAGAAACTGCTTGAGTTTTCAAAGCTTGTACTACCAATAAAATAGACATTATTCCTTTTGTGAGAAAACGAAAATATTAAAAATGTTAGCCTTTTGAAAGGTTAATTTAAGATACTTTTGTCTTTTTCATCTGAAGGTTTTTTTTTATTTTAACAACTTTTTTAATTTATTGATTTTTTTTTATATTTTATATATTAAAACTTTTTATAAAAAATATTTTTATTTGGCTTATGTTGAATTTTAATTCGCTAATAAATGGTCTATTTGATCAAAAATCATCTAACATTTAAAAAAAATATTTTATGTATTTTAAATAGTAAAAAAAAATTCATTTTATGTAGGCATTATAATTTATTGTAATTGCACTTTATTGCTGTATAGTATGTTCCTATAATTTCATGCAGTTAAGCATAAAACTCAACATATTTTCGCATTTGGAAACCGTAGGATTTCGAATTAATGTTTCTCTGTTAATAAATATTTTAAACCAGAAGTAAGAAATTCTAGGATTATATTCTAAATGCTAATCGAAACTTTCTCTCATTTTTTTTAAACTCCTATTTGAAATACTTCTGTGAATATCATTTTGGCTAACATTCATACATTTCCTTATTGACAAAAAATATATTTTGTGGTTATCTGCAAAATATTTTTAATTCAGCCTTTTTTCGCAATGATTGGTACAGTCGAAATAAAAAAATCTTCTCCCACAATTAAATTTTACTACAAATAAAATCTAATATAAAATACGACGAGGTTACAGTAGAGCAGACCTGTTTGTTTTGCCACCTGGGCTCAGACAAACTAAGCGATATCCTAAGCCACACTTTTACACTGGCAAAGCATTAGAGGCAGTCTCTCCAATTCAGTATATAGCTGAATGCCCTACTCTGACCTTAAAATGAGGAAGAGAACCGTGATGGACTTGGAGAAATCATGAGATGGGACATTAAGCTATGGCGCAATGTCCAGGAGATACTTATCCTCTGCAGCTTGAAGAACTTTTACTGACTAGCACTGATAGGTTTTCATCTGTCTCAGATGGAGGAGGTTCATAGCAGTCATTTAGGTTCTTTTATTGAGCTGTATGCGAAACTGAATAGACTGCCTCTAATGCTTTGCCGGACAGAAACAGTTTTCCACAAGCATTGGAGCAAAACGGGTCTGCTCTTCATGTTAGCATAGAATCGTATTTTGCAACAAAATTGTAAAATTTAATTATCGGGAAAGTTTTTTCCTTTGGCTGTACCAGTCATTGCAGAAAATACTAAAGAAATACGATTTCACAGTAATTACATATACACCAATTGCTCGATGTACGTGGTAGATAGGTTCAGGGAACTCGTCGTGTAAACGGAGATCAAGAATTAATAGGGGAAAAAAAAGGAGTGGTTGTTTGTTTGGGGTTTTATGGCGCAATGGCGACTAGACTATAATGCACCAAAACTAAAGAAAATAGAAAACGTATAAACTCGCAACCAAAGGTTAAAATATGATCACTATACAGTAAAATGGTAAAGCAACAAAGAACGTGAATAAATAAGAGCAAAAATAAAATAGAGACCTGGGTTATATAATTCAAAAATATAGTGTAAAATCGGTCTATTAAAATAATCACATTTTAAAAAGGAAAAAACCGGTGGGAAAAAGTAATGCTCAGGTAAAAGATGTCAGAGTGTAAGAGGCTTGGACATAAAATTATGAAAACTTTGTTGATATTAAAACAAGGATATTCGATTAGAGTAAGTTTAATACTTAAAACGTTGTCACAAAACTCGCACTTAGGTTTGTCATCCGCCCGTAGAAGAAAGAAATGAGTAATAAATGACATAAGCGGAGCCGAGCAAGTACAACTTCCTCCTTGTGATTCCTGCGCTTACACGACTGCCATGGTTTGATGATAGGTTTGATCTCAAAGAGCTTGTTTGTAAGCTGTTCTGAACAAGATCTCTGCCGGAAATCCAGATACGGAACTGGCAGTGGAGAGGGACGTGGCTGACTTGGCAGTGTCATCTGCCAATCATTGCCCCTGATACCGACATGACTGGGCATCCAACAGAAGAGAATGGTGGTGGTGGCTCCCAGACAATTTTCTCACCAAAGTCTGGCGAATCCGTGTAAAGCACACACCAATGATGATGCTTAGCCACCACATGGTACAAGGCGAGGCTGATAGCGTGCAACTCTGCAGTGAAGACAGAACATTTGCAGTGGGATCTGATCTGCAATGATTACATCACAGCAGACCATGTCCAATCCCATTGATGTGCCAGACTTCGAGCTATCTGTGTAGACAGGCAAGAAGTCTAGGTATGCCATATGATGGCTGGCAAAGAGTTGCCGGTAGTCGGGTGTAAAGGCCTTCCCCATCATGCACAGGGAAAAATCACAGGCAGGGGAAACAGAGAAACATGGTTGGAGTGACTCGACTGTGCGACGCTATCGAGACTGGTGTTGATGTCTCTGAGGTAGCCTTGGACGCACAAACCAAAAGGACTATGACAGTCGGTGAATTAGTGTAAAACATTTCTCACTTTGGACTCCAAGTGAGATGGCCAGGCAAGGATTTAGATGCGTATCGTAGGGAAACTGCTGAGAGCAAAGAGATAAAGATGGTTCGTCGGTCTCAACATAAAGACATTGGACAGTTCAGGTGCAGAAGGCCCCTGTGTAAACACGGAGGGCCTGATTATGGACGGGTCGTTCCTTCACCATTGAATCCAGGGAGAATGAATGGAAATAGTGTAAATCGCAGGAGACAGTCGGCCGTCGGAGATACGCAATGAATGGCGTGGATAAATACCGGATGGCCATAAGCTCGTATCATAGTACGACTGACAGTGAGGTTGGAATGCATGATGCGAAAATGTTCAGAACATCACTGGCAAGACCCTTATGTGCAATTGACACCTTCTGAAAGAGAGCATATTGTCGATAAGCCAGAGCTTGGATTTACCCTTTGAGCGATTGCCACATGCGTGCGGTGTAATGTCAGCACAGTGCATCTCGCACATCGTGGAGCACCAAATGACATCGACAGGTACAGGGCTAATACCCTGCACCACAGGATGTGATGATTGCACGCTCCTTACGTGGACAGTTGGTAACTCTTTCACCACAGCGGCTGTGCTGCAGTGATTTCATATCACTACTGGTACGGGACCAGATGATAGGAGGCCCACTCGGCCTCCTTACAAAGTGGTCCAGTTTGGAAGATGTTTAACAGGGCAAGATGTACAGTCCAGCATCTGCTCTTGCATCAACATCACCGGTTACACTGACTCCACTAATGTCGAGTGATGCAACATTGGTGTAGACAGGCTCTTTCTCTGCCTGTCTGTGCTGGTTTGTTTTCTGTGTATGAGAGCGTTTACAGAAGGGTACCTGTCCCTATCTCGTCAGGATGATTTACTCAGGTGGCTGAATACACAAACTGTTATTTCATCTATTTACATTCATTCACACTTTAAACTATATACATATATATTGATTAAGGACATTCCTGCAGTTCTTTCTTTCTGAAATAAGCTCAAGTGCCTTATCACTCAAATAATTCTGCGTTTTTCTTAAAAAGAGTACTGTTAGTCCATTTTAAACAGGCTTTTTTTTCTTTTAACTACTTCTTCTTCAACTTCAGTAGTAAGCAAACCATGACTGTCATAATGACTAAATAACCTATCGTGGTAAGCTTTAACTATAACTGGCTCTTTCACAGCTTCAGTATTAAAGGTGTTTTTTAACCTTAGTACATTTTTTAAGTTTCAAGATACATGGTCGGATCCAATTTCAGCTCCCCTATATGATCTGGTATTCTTAACAGAACTAGCCCATTTGCTGTTAATATACAGGGTGTTCCTGAATTCATGGCCCAAACGTGAGGGGATGGTAGTACATCATCATCATCCTCAAGCAGCCATGGGCTACGGAGGTCCAACCAGACCGTGCAATTTAGTTCTCCAAGCAAGTCTATCCTGAGCTACATCTACTGCATCTGGCCACTGCACACCAATTCTAACAAGGTCCTGTTTGACATTGTCTGCCCACCGCATCCTAGGTCTCCCCTTCTTTCTGAGGCCTTATGGTAGTACACATCGATATAATGCACTATCCTAAATGAGCATCACTAGCGTGTCTGCTGAAAGACCTGTCTTGGAGATGCTTATTATCTTCCTAAAAAGAGATTCTTAAATTTCCGACTTCTTGCAAGCCGAGAATATCTAAATTATAACGGTAGAATTCTTGTGCGATTGGGTTGTTTTAACTTCTGAGCGGCACTTTTTTTGCACACCATGGGCTAAACGGCCAGGTCACAAGGACCCCGAAGGCTCAGAGAGGTTGGGGGACCCACTGGAACAGCTGTTGGGAGACAGATGGTAGCCTCCCGTCAAGGCCATCCAGCGTGTTCTTTAACGTGCACAGGGTATGTCTCTCCCGCAAACGTGGCCATGGCGTAACGTCCCACCCAACGGACGGCGGCCTTTCCAAGCCCATCGGTGTCCCCTACTGACCGTGGGCAGGGCGGAGAATTTTGCGGATAAATCTCAACGTTGACCCAGCTGGGACTCGAACCTGGGAACTACGGATTACGCGCCTGGCGCGCTACCGACTGAGCCACCCCCGCCCCAATTCTTGTGCGAGGACATCAAAATAATCTCTATGTAATGTCCTTACGTTTCTGCAGAGAAAATTATTAGTAGGATTTTTAAAGAAACTAGGTTGTGATAGATAGGGCTACTGATCGCAGGATGCGACAAAGACCTGTTCCTCTTCCACTAAAGTAACCGATGCTGGTAGGAACTTCAGGCACCACCTTTTCAAGAGCCATATGGCCTGCCCGAAACACGACTCCAGTTTAGGTTTGGCAATGCCAAACTAGCTGTTCACGTATGTTACTAGATCTAGCGACTTTTGAGCTCTCACGGCGTACCCCAAAAATGTTTACAGAGTACCACAAGTTGAGACAACCCATGGGTCGCCGAGCAGTGGTGAGCTATGAAAATTTTAAAAAGGGAAAACAAAAAGTCGCGTCCTGCAGATTTGTTTGCGTAAACGTGTAACCATCTTTCGTTCCTCGGGCCAGCTTGTTGCGAGGCCCAGGTTCATCCGCTGTTCGGCGATTGGCTCTACGGAATAAACGTAGAGAATGACACGAGATTGGCATTAAGGAAAACTCAACCGCGAATTATTAAGCTTTTTAATAACACAATTTCAATCATCGCATTAAATATGTCGTAAGTTAACTATAAAGTCTATTTTCGATGAGTTACCCTATTAAAAAACCGTTTTAATGGATCGGGGTCGCATCTAGTTTATCCCTTAATTTATGGAAACCAATGTATAAACATGTCTTACATGCCATAAACGGTACATTTAAGAAAATTCAAAAGGTGAATAATCACTTACAGCTAGTTTGTCCATCAATTGTAAAAAAGATTGAGTTTGTCCTTCCTTACAACATGAATTCGAAAAGAACTGCGATATATGCAAAAGAATTTTTTTCCCTTACAGCTCTCAAATGATGCACATAATCATGCAACGCGAGTTCTGCTGACGAAGATTCGAGGAAAAGGCAATGTACTTTCCAGAGGAAAATACCTGTGCTCATTTTCATTTGTGACTATGCAATTAATTCATTTGCTGTAGTACATTGGCTTAAAAATTTAAACACTGATTATGATTAACACGAGTTTCTATATTCGGGTTCGCAAAGCTTTTCTTTCTACGTAACCTACGTTTGCAAAGTGATCTAACAAGTCTTAAAATATTAGCCCTTTACATGCCCGTCAATCAATTTCCATCAGAGAAAATCACTGTATTCATGGAGTCGAAAAGTTTTGCCTTAAAATCCATGTGCACTTGGAATTTTTCGTATAGTTATTAAAATGGTTCTGTACCTTCTACTATGGCATATAAACTGACAGCCTCCTGCCAGACCTCTGTGGCAAGCAGCTGGTTGAGGGGATATGTAATTTTTTTTTATAATCTAAAGTTCTGGTAAAAATTCCGATTTAAAGATTGAGAACTGCACTTAACCAAAAATACCAATCATATTTAAGTAGCTTATTTAGAGATGAAAATGCTTCATAATGATTAAAAAGTTGGAAGAAAACAAGTTTCACTTTTTTTTATTTCAGCATATCTGCGATTATATAAAAAAATTTTATATTCAGCAGGAGTAACATTCATAAGACTGCACAAATGGTTAAAAATATCTGATGTTCCGCTAAAGGTACGTCATGAAACGCAGTCCAGTCGCAGTAACAATTCAAAAGAATTTCCTGGACGCAACTCATCAGAACCTTGGGTCTTCATACCGTTGCAACAGGAAATCCATCAGCGAACAGATCTGCAACAAAAAAAACGTAGAATTAAACAATAAGGCAATCAACATAAAAATTTTAAGAATGTAAATTTCTAAATGGTGCACAATTGCATTTTTGAAAAATTATACTTGCAGCCTTTTAAAACTTTAGATGTATTATTCTCTAACCAAGAATGAAAGTGAAATGCACATTTCAATTAAATGAATAAAGAAACGGAAATTTTAATAGCCATATATATGCCAATGTGACTATTTTCACCACAGACTAGTTGGGAACCAATGTCCTGGAGAGCAGTAAAAAGCAACAATTTAGCCCCTAAAAAATCCAGTCCTCTTATAAGAAATCTCATCCAAATAGTCATTTGTCTTTAATACCATCCCCAAAATATATGAATGTTAATTTTAGAAAGTAAATTTCTCTAAATTTCATTTCAATGAAATTTCCTGGGCATTAAAACAACTATAAAATATCATTTAATCTTTCCTGTCAGGGGGAATATTTTTGCAATTGCAAAATCCTACTCAAACTCTTATTTCCTCAACCAGGTAACTGGAATAGAGGCAAAATTATTAACATATACACTGTATCATTGAATTATGAGCACCCCATATTATGTCAATGAATTACTATACTAATTCAAAGCTCTTTAGCTTTCTAAATAGCATTATGAGACTGCCTCAATAATCCAAATTGCTCAATGCTCTTTGATAAAATTTTTTGACAAAAACATTTATATAAATAAAATTCACTGAAGCATTTAATTTGTATATTATAAGCTACTACAATGATATATCAATGTAAAAAAAGTCATGTAAATGCAGGTAAACCAAATTTCATTAAGTATTCAATATAAAATGCTGTGAGAAAATAATATAATTGGGATTAGAACCGATTTCAAAGATTTTTTCACTGGACAAATCTATTTTTCAAAACCAGATTGTAAATTAAAATTTTTAATCCGATATTCAATTTTAAGCTAGGAACACTACTTTTGCAGCTACAGCACATGAACAGGAGAGTCTGCCTAATGCCAGTAATATACAATAGAATGTGGTGATAGGACTGTTGGCTTAAATCATTGCAAGTGCTACTAGATGGTAAAAACCAATGTAAAAACTTGTTTTTACCATCTGGTCTTAAAATCAGTCCCAAACCATCAGGTTCGGACAGATTTCATGGGAGGTCACAAACTCTAGAGCAATGTTTTTCAAACTTTTTTGATTGTGACCCACAATAAGATAGCTTTTACACCACAATCCAAGCATATCCTAGAAATAGTATGAAAATCCTTTAAAGATAATAATAAAATTGAAGATTTCCACACCTGTAATATTTTTGCATTAGTAAAAAAAATTCAAGCTTCATTGTTGATCCCCAATAGTATATCTGTTAAAACAAATTTAATGTATTAAGCAATCCTCTAGCAGGTTTTTTGGAACAGACAAAAAAAGTAGGAATATTAAGAACTATAATTAAATATCAATCCAAAGTGAATGTATAGTATTCCCCATTAAGATAGACAAACATTAATAGATTCTGAAAAAAATCCATCGCTGCCACAGCGGGAATCGAACCCGCATCTCTCCAGATTAATGCAAGAGCGCACTACCATTGCACCACGTGTCAGACAACGAACTCTTAAGAATATGACCTTATAAATATTCTTCCTGAGACAGTACCATCTACACTCAAGGAGATGCAACCTTTATTGTTGCATCTCCTTGAGTATAGATGGCACTGTCTCAGGAAGATTTATAAGGTCATATTCTTAAAAGAGTTCGTTGTACGACACGTGGTGCAATGGTAGCACACTCTGGCATGAACCTGGAGAGATGCGGGTTCGTTCCCACCGTGGCAGCGATGAATTTTTTTCAGAATCTATTAAGAACTATATATTTTAACATTCAAAAGCTAATATGTTGTAATGTATTACTTACCCTCTGTTCTACTTTGACCTTTCACGCATCTTCCTCCTCTTCCTCTTTAACCTTCGCATTCTCTTCTTCCTCCACTGAAGGTAGGGAATTCATAAATATTGTATTATAAATTTATAACTGCATTGATACATTAAAAAATTTGTATCAAAACACAAAAACTGCTTATTCATATGTACAACCTTAAATACATATTACAACCCTTAAAATGAGGTAATTTAAAATATACAAACAGCTGCTTGCTTCTCATGTGCCACAAACCTTTATCTATTAAGACCAATGAAGAGTTCTTTAACATGCACAGGATATGGCCATCACTACTATACCGGTCGAAGCTGGAGGTAGTGAAGAAAAAGGAATAGCATTAGTTCAGGGAATCCATTTAAAATCTTGCCCATTATGATAGTGAATGTCCCATTTAACAGATGACAGCCTTTCCAAGCCCAATTGTGCCCCCTACTGCCACAAGACAGGGTTTGCAGAGATAACCCAGCTGGGACCTTAACCTGGTAACTAATTTATGAGCCTGTCACTACCAACTGGGCCATCCACACCCCAAAATGGGAAACAATGGATTCATAGTTGCATTTCATATACCTCTTGAGGGGGACAGTTTTCTCAAACCACTGCCTCATATACTTCTAAAAGTAATATCACAGCTTTCAAACCAGAATAGAAAGTGTGTAGCAATACTTTTCTTGACTATGAATATTGAACAAATATGCTTTAGGTTTATTTTCTACTTTTTAGGGCAAATGTAGAAAGTAATTTTAAAATTTAATTAAACAATTTTTCTACCTTTTTTAGAGTTGTTTGCAGTAATGCAACTCATTATGGTCAACTTCCCACCCCATCCTATCAAGGGAAGGATTGGGGGAGGCAAAACAAAACAGTTTGAGTCACCACATGAGCTTTTGTTGGACAACTGTCTTCGCAAGATGTAACAGAACTTGCACATTTCCTGTTTTTTATAGGGGAAGCAAGAGATTTGACACCACAACACTCCCCACAAGTTTTTATTTGATATACATGTTACTTTCAGCATTCAAGTTCTGGAGATATAGTAGAACTGTTTTCATTTTTAGGGGACAAGGAAGAAATTACAATACTTCAAAAATGTGTGGTGCAATGTGATTAACTGCTTCTGTAGTTTTTTTTATTCTCTAGTGCTTATCATTCATATAACATTATAGCTCTTTATTTCATAAAATGAAAAATCTTTGTGGCCATTAACCCTTCGTCCAGTCCTGAAAATGTGGTTTCCATCCAGAGGTCAAACTATTTTCTCCTTATGTTCAGCAAAAAAATTTCAATTTGAATTTCCCCCCCAAATAATCAATGAAAGGAATCATGGCATGTTATATGTCAAGATAATCAGCATTTATTCTTGATAATTTAAAAATAAATATTTAACAAAAGACATTTTAATAGGAATTTTTTTAATCATGTAGTAAAAATGCATCTGGCTTCACAAATAAAAAAATTATTTAAAACACTAATAGAGAAATAATTATAACACACATGAATAAAGGGCTATTTATTTCTGAATAAAATAAAAATTTTCTTATTCAATGTAAAAATTTCTTCCATTTTGTAAATCGTTTCTCGTTTTATACTTTGAGAAAGGTCCAATAAACAAGTCAACTTTAGAATATTTTTAATAAATAAGTAATCAACAGAAATAAAATAAATACCCCCTCAAGCAAGGTCATGTTATATACCAAATTAAAGATAATTTAATTCTGAATTTTATTAAAGTAAAAATTTTGAGGCTTGTAAATGGTAGCTAGGCGTAAACTGGAAGGAGAGCTGTGTACCAATCCCCAGTGATGATGCACAGAACCGGCCAGGTCTAGCACCTAATGTCCGACATAATTTTCTCGTGGTGCAGGCCGTTAGTACCTTTCAAAAGAGATATTCTCTTTTGGAAGGGAACGGAAGGGGAGGGCTGCCAGTTCAGTATGGCCTACTGATCTGGTCATCTATGGCCACTTTTTTCTTTTTTCTTTCAACCCTGCTGAGGAGTGGTCAACTTCACAGGGTCCTGGTGCTGACCATTTATACCTACTAGACTGGACTTGTTTATAGATTTGAGCTTGATTATGGATCCTGGACTTGCTGCACTGGTGGGCCTCTGTTGAGGGAGAGTCTGCCGCTGTGTTTTCTGTTTGCTTCTGGGTTGCCAGCTCTAAGTGAACAGAGGCATGGGATACCTTATATCAGCTGGTGGATAATCCTAATCAGAGGCCATCGCAGGTACCTGAACCTTACTTAGCTAGTTGGGCATCGTCAAGCCTAAACTGGAGTAATGCGTCTCAGGCAGGCCATGTGGCTCTTGAAAAAGTCCACTTGAAAAGGTGGTGCCTGAAGTTCCTACCAGCATCGGTGACTTCAGCCTTTAGCGGAGGAGGAACAGGTCTTTGCCCCATGCCTGCGATCAGGGGGCTGTTTGATATTGTTGGCCCTACCAATCTCAATAAACCTAATTTCTTTAAAAATCCTACTAATCATTTTCTCTCTGCAGGAACGTGAGGATGTCCTCATGCAGGAATTCCAGCGCTATAACCTAGATATTCTAGGCTTGCAAGAGACCAGATGGACAGGTAAAGGTGAGATACTTAAAAATAACTTTAAATTTCTCTTTACAGGGAGGGAGGATGGAAAGCATCACCAAGGCATGGGTCTGCTGCTCAGCAGACATGCTAGTGATGCTCTTCTAGGATATGAGTGCATTAATGAAAGGTTTCTTACAGCAAAATTTCAGACAAGCATTAAAGACTTGAATGTTATCTGCTGTTATGCCCCCACTGAGGATGACAAGGATAGGTTTTACAGACAACTTCAGGATATTTTGAATTCTGTCAAGGAGATATTACCCTTGTTCTTGGTGACTTCAATGCCAAAGTTGGTACCGACTCTGACCTTTGGGGAGGAGTAATAGGCCCTTTTGGTAATGGTAGCTGCAATGGCAATGGGCAACGTCTCCTACAGGTAAGTAAACTAAATGGTTTCAGAATAACTAACACTTATTACAAACACCACGACATACATAAATACACATGGGTTTCACCTGATGGGCTGCATAAGAATGATTGATTATATATTAATTAACAGCAAATGGGCTAGTTCTGTTAGAAATACCAGGGCATATAGGGGAGCTGAAATTGGATCTGACCATTACCTTGTTAAAAGTGTCTTACAACTTAAAAAGTGTTGTGCTAGGGTTAAAAAATTTACCTTTAATACTGAAGCTCTGAAAAACCCAGTTATAGCTAAAGCTTACCATGATAGGTTACTTAGTCATTATGACAGTCATGGTTTGCTTAATACTGAAGTTGAGGAAGAATGGGGCCATTTTAAACAGGCTTTTTTGGAAACTAACAGTACTCTTTTAGGGAAAAAGGAGCAGAGGAGGCAGAATTATTTAAGTGATAAGGCACTTGAGCTTATTTCAGAAAGAAGGAACTGCAGGAATGTCCTAAATCAGTACCCTACTAGTCCTAATAGAAAGCATTACAAAGAACTTAATAAACGTGTAAAGAATCAGTTAGCTACTGTTAAGAATCTTTGGCTTGATGACAAAGCTGAGGAAGCAGTTAGACAGCACAACAGCAAAGAGCTGTACCAGATAGTTAATGTTTTGTGTGGTAGAAAACGAACAGGTATACAGGGATTGAAGGATAAACAAGGCAAGGTTATAGAAGGTGAGGATTCTGTCATGGCTAGGTGGGCTGAGCATTTCAGTGATGTTCTAAACAATGTGGTTAGTTCTACTCCCATTGTTTGCAATGATGATAGATGCATTGTTGGCTTTAATGTTGGCCCTATAACACAATCTGAAGTTAGTTTGGCTATTTCTAAACTTAAACTTCATAAATCCCCAGGGGTGGATGAAATTACTACGGAAATGCTTAGAGCTGGGAAAGTTTCTGTTACCATTTGGATGACTGAAATTTTAAATAACTTTTATGATAAAGGCATGGTTCCTAAAGATTTTACCAGAGCTATTATTATCCCTATTTTCAAAAAAGGTGATCGCAGTTCTTGTGATAACTATAGGGGTATCAACCTACTCTCCGTTCCAGGTAAAGTTCTTTCCATGATTGTGCTTAATAGAATTAAGAATCTGGTTGACAGGCAATTGCGTGATGAGCAATGTGGATTCAGAAATGGTAGGGGATGTGTAGATCAGATATTTTCACTTAGGCAGATTCTTGAGAAATGTTTAGAGTTTCAGAAACCTTTGGTTGCTAGCTTTGTTGATTTCAAAAAGGCTTTCGACTCTGTTGATCGTCATAATTTGTGGTTGATTGTGAGATCATATGGTATACCAGACAAGTTAGTTAACATAATGAAAGCTCTCTATGATAACACTGAGTCATGTGTGAGAGTTGGTAAGGCTTGTAGCAATTGGTTTAGCATTACTTCTGGTGTTCGACAAGGGTGCATTTTGTCTCCTTTTCTCTTTAGTTTGGTTGTTATGTTATGCGAAATTCACTTCAAGGGAAAGCTTTTGGCCTTATATGGGCTGGAGATACGAAAATCTCTGATTTAGATTATGCTGATGATTTAGCCCTTTTGGCAAATGATGTTGATGAGATGAACTCTTTCATTCGAACTGTTGATGAGACTGGTAGTACAGTAGGTTTGGTTATAAACAGAGAGAACACTAAAGTGATGAAAATTGGTCAGGCAGGTTGTGATTCAGTTGATCTGAATGGTTGCAGTCTTGAGCAGGTGTTACAGTTTAATAACCTTGGGAGCTGCGTAACTGATACTGGTGATGTGCGGCATGAGATTAACAGACGAATAGGTATTGCTGCCGGGACTTTTAAGAATCTATGGAGATTGTGGAGAAATAGGCGTATACACCTAAAGACTAAAATTAGACTGTATAATAGTTTGGTTCTTTCTAGGGTTAGTTATGGTAGCAAAACTTGGACTCTGTGTAAGCAAGATAACAGGAAACTAGATGCTTACGCAGTATCTTGGGTATTAGGTGGTTTAACTTTGTAACTAATGATGAGGTTAGGCAAAGGAGTCTGCAACCTCCTTTAAGCAGCATATTGTGCAGAGAGAGACTCCGCTGGTTTGGCCATGTTGCCCGTATGGATAATTATAGATTGGCGAATAGGGTTATGAACAGTGTGCCTGGAGTCCTCAGAAGGAGTGGGAGACCTAGGATGCGGTGGGCAGACAATGTCAAACAGGACCTTATTAGAATTGGTGTACAGTGGCCGGATGCAGCAGATGTAGCTCAGGACAGATATGCTTGGAGGATTAAACTGCGCTGTCTGGTTGGACCTCCGTAGCCCATGGCTGCTTGAGGATGATGAAAAATTTTGAACATTGTAGAATTATTCCATCATCCATTAGCTCAAATTAAAACTTTTAAGAAGTGAAAAAGTAGGTAAATGAAAAACTTGGTTCCAAAATTTCTAGGATATATTTGAAATTTTCAAATTTTTCCAGATACAGGGTGCAATTATGGCTTTTGGTAGATTCAGAAATCGCTGTTCACAAACTTTTTTAATTTACTTCCATTCTGCAGTTATCTATTAATAAATAATAAATGACCCCTCAAGCAGCTGTTGCTACAGAGGTCTGACAGGAGGCTGTCAGTTTGTATGCCATAGTAGAGTTATCTATTGTGGTTCAAAACCAACTAACTTGTTTCTCCAACCTCGACAACCATAAGTAACTTCTAACAGTGAGGAATACAAACTTTTTCTAGGTGTGCAGTATTTTATTGATCATAAGAAAAACCATTTGCCCATTTCAGTGTTTATGCATGTAGTTTAGTTTACGACAATTCACATATACTGCAGCAAGGTTTTTATTTGATTCTTCAATATTTTAGTGAATATAGAGAATGAATTGAATATTTGGAGCACAAGAATAAGTTTTTTTATATTTGAAATCAATGGGAAAGTTATTTGGCTGTGAATCAGTATTAATAAAATATACTTACACTTAAAAAAGCCACAAATAATCTCATCAATGGTAGATTACCTTTGATGAGATTATTTGTGGCTTTTTTAGGTGTGAAACAAGGGTTGCCCGAAACAAAAACAAAATAGCAGCTGAGGGTACTACATTGCATTTCTGCTGTTATTTTATTATTGTTCACTCCTCTCTGTGATTTTTATTTTCTGGTGGCCTTTTTATAATGCTGTCAACAGATTCACATGAAATGGGAATTCATGACTATAAGATTAACCTTTAAATAAAGTTTCTGAAACTGGTCTGTCTGGTGGCCAAGTTAATTTTGAAGCATTTTCAGAAAATAAAATGCAGGTAACTTATATAACACAGTAGTTAGAGATTCCTATAAAATCTTGTGTAGTGCAAAACTGTTATAGATCTTTAAGGTATGCACTCACTGGCCAGCAACGGATGCATGGCACTGCCACTACGAATTAGTTTCCCCTGCTACCTTGCTCACTTGTGCAGATTTGCCCACAGAATTTTCAGCTTCAGCTAGCTGCACGCGCATCGAAAGCAGTAGTGTGGCAGTTACAACTTTCGTTACATTAAAAGCATATAACATGTTGAATGCAATAATTTTTAAGGTCGAGTGAAATAAACTTAAAACGAATAGTTCTGATGAAGTATTGTTTTGGCATTACTTTTAAAGCATTTACTTTTTATTACCATTTAAATATGGGGTTACAGGCAGAACTGCAGTATAGGGTCCTCAGCTGCCATCTTGTTTTATTTCGCCACGGTGAAAAATCTGAATGGTACTTTGAGATGCATATTCCAGATATATATATAAAAGAACTGTACATAGATGAAAACCATCTTTCTACACTTAAGAAAATTACTGAGAATATTCTCAAAACAAGAGTTTATTAACAATGCTTATCGATACAAAATGAACCCGAAACTTAAACAATTTCATCAAAAGTAGATTTTATTAACAACTCTTTTATCGCTAAAGAATAACTCCTTGTTCCTTACTGAAAAAAAAAGCCCCAAAAATAAACAATCTCATCAAAATATTTCAATAATGCTTATTGCTAAACAATGAAACATAGTTTTGCACTTAACGTTACAGGTTTTCCTGGGGAAAAGTACATAGCGGCTGAGGACCCTATACTGCAGCGTAGCTGGGTTATATTCTTCACAAAAATATGTAAAAACGTTCCCTTGTGATTAAATGTCCTAAAATTTCGGTCCCTAACTACGGCATTCTTTTGGGGATGACTCGAACTGTGATCTTTGGATATATGAAAGCAATTCAAAGGCCATCCTTCAATTATGTTCCTAGTAATGAATTTTTAAGCCTCTTCAGTTTAATAACACGAAGACAGCCATGAACATATCTTAATGATTCACTGTATTACTGTTAAAGTAATATAAATTAAATAAAGAAATATATAGCTGAAAAATACTTGGCCGTCGCACAACTTTTTGCGATTTCTTCCCAAATACTTATTTATTTTCGGTATTCATATTTTTAGTGATCACAAAAAATAATTGATAAACTACCAAAATATTTCCTGCACAAAAAGTGCACATGCTGTTTAGCTTACGTGAGGAACCACAAGTCAATAGAGCAGTTTCGATAAAGTGAAACAAGGCTCACTCTCTAGCTGCACATGCACATCAAAAGTGATGGTCAACACCCTAAAGAAAACAGGAAGGGTGGTAAGAAAAGTGATTTAGGGCTTGATGTCATTAGCAGACAAGTTTGGGATTCTCTCTCAATCCGTGCCAGTGAGCTCTCTCAGAGAATGCAAGGGAGAATATTTTCAATTGGGGTAATGTCAACATGCATGTGGCTGTTGCCGACCAGTGAGCACGTACCCATAATCATGGGCTTTATCATTCTGTTGGGAATTTTTTCCCACCATTAAAAACTTGATGGTGTTTATCCACACTCTTCAATAATTTTTTGAAATTCCTCTCGATACATTTTGGCAGCTTCATTATATATCAGTTGATGCACTTTTTATTCTTATGTAATGAGAAACAATTTTTAAATCTCAAAACTGCCTTTACTGACAACAAACTCTGGGTTAACAGAAGATTCTTGATTTTTAGTGCCTTTTGTTTAATTACATTGCCATCTAATGGGTTTTTGCAGAAATGCAAGATCCTGCAGCAACAGCAGTTCTAATTTCCTGTTCATTTTTCTTTATGGTCCAGATTGTTGCTACATTTAAATTTAAAAATTTTGATCATATACTTTAAGACTATCAAAAATTTGTATCTTTGATTCCAGAGAAATAGTTTCCTTTGGGAATTTCTTTCACAAAATTATTCAAATTCAGTTCTTAAGAACAAATTTTAGTAATACATACCCAGAAAAAAAATAACCAAATATCTTGAAAAACTCTTTGGCTTTTGAAAAATGTTTTCAATGCCTCTTAGGATTGGAAAGCAACATTTGAAATGACAAAGTCCTGACAGAATTACTTTCTTCACTCTTCACATAACCTCAAATCTAAAAAAATCCCATTTTCCAAAAATGTTCTCACTTTAACCTTTTCCTAACTTCTGAAGTGGTACAAAATTATAATTACATGTACAATTTCAATAACACAGAACCTAATACAGGGATTTCCCAATTTTTTTGCAAAGACTTTCTAAAAACAATGCTAGGCACTAGTACTCCTTTCTAAATAATTAGTTAATTTAGAGTTTCAACTAGAAACAAATTTACGATCTTGCATTATGAAACAGTAGACACTCTTGGCCACTAGATTGGAAAAATGAAACCAGTATACCTAACTTAGACACACAAATGGTTAAATACATAAAAAAAATTAAATATTCTACTTGGCTGGTTGAAAAATAAGCAACAGTTCACAGCCAGCACAAGCAAAAAAAACAGTTTTAAAATTATTTTGTGATAAATATTCAAACATTGCATTTTTTCATGTATATCTGTTAACTTACTATAAAAAAGCCACCAAAAAATATAAGGACACAGATGAAGGGAATAAATAAAGTGTTCTTTAGAACACTGGGATAGTCATGGGAATGCAATCTTGAGCCTGTGTAATGATTATGGTCCTCAGCTGATAGATGGCATTGTTCAAGTGGCGAGTGACGTCGAATGGCTCTTTGATTTGTTTCTTTTGGGTAGGTAATGTGGAGTCGTGTTATGTGTGTGATTTGACGTGAATGTGAAGTTACGCTTGGTTTTTTTTCGCCATTTTTGCTTGACTTCTTTTGATAACATGCTTATATGGTTAGAGGTAAGTGCGTGTGTATCGTATATCTAATTGGGAGGGGGGGGTTCAGTGATAGGTAGAATACGAATAATTAATATGTTCTAGTTTTTTTTAAAAAATTGGTTAAGATATGGTAAATAATAAGTTAAAGATATTTTGGGATTGGAATTATTTAATATTTGGAGGGTTGTTGATAGTGTTAGTGAACTGTTTTGTAAAGTTATGGACATGTTTTTGAGAAGTGAGAGTTCGGTAGCTTTTTATGGCTGTGTTTAAGGGGGAATGTTTTTGTTAGGTTCTTTGGAGTGAGGGGTATTTGAATGGGAAGGGAGGAGTGGTTTGTAGGAGTTAGTATTATTTGAATTCTTTTTTTTTGTGTTGAGCATGATGTGTGTTTTGTTGTCAATATGGAAGAAAATGGTAAAAGTTTAGACTGTGGGGAAATTAAGTGATAAAAACGAGTGTTTTTATGGAGAGTTAGTGTTTTAGGAGAATAGTTTTTGGTGAAACATATAAAGTGAGTTTTCAGAAGTTTGTAGTGGGGGGAGTATGCTTGGAGGAAATAATGTTGCAAGTTTTTGCATGTGGGATTGAAAATGGCAATAGTAATGAACTCATGTATTTCGTTATAATAGTTTGTGGTGAATTGAATGTTTTTTAGTAGTTATGTGTAGTATGGCAATTATTAATGTATTATAGTGATTTATTAATTTTGTTGTATATTTAGGAGTCAAATTTATAGTTATGATTTATCATTAATGTGCCGAAACGTTTGACGGCTTTTTGATGTAATTATGGGTATTGTAGGTGTTTGAAAAAACTGCAGTTTTTCATAGAATCATGAAAGTTAATGAAAATTTTAGGGGTGGGGTGAGGGTGGCAGAGTCGGTAGCGCGTCAGGCTTGTAACATGTAGTTCAAAGGTTCGAGTCTGAGCTGGGTCAGCGTTTAGATTTATCTCGGCAAATTTCCCAACCCTGCCTATGGTTAGTAGGGTACACCGATGGGCTTGGAAATGCCACTGTCCGTCGAATGGGATGTTAAGCCGTGGCCCCGTGTGTGGGAGTCATACCGTGTACGTTAAAGAACACGCTGGATGGCCTTGACGGGAAGTTACCATCTGTCTCCCAACAGCTGTTCCAGTGGGTACCTTACCTTCTGTGAGCCTTCGGGGTTCATGTGACCTCGCCATTTAGCCCATGGTGTGGGAAAAAATGGGACTCAGAGGTAAAACAACAAAGTAATTTAGGGAAGGGTTATTTGAGCTGTAAGTTTTTTGTCAGATTTTTTTTTTGGCTTTTTTTCTTTATAATTCGGTCGGTGGTGCACTGTTTCTGATTTTCATGTTTTTCGGTTTGTGTTGTCTGGGAGGACATTTAGTTCTGGGTCTTTTTATAATGTGGTCGGTGGTGCACTGTTGCTTTTTGGTATGTGTTATGATGATATTTAGTTTTGGGGACTATTTTATAATGCCGGTCGGCGATGCATTGTCGATGAGAACTTGATTTTGAGACGTGTTTGAGTTCATTAATTCTGGTGATTTATTTAAGCTAATTATCTTATGTGACTGGATTGATCAGTTTAGTTTGTGGAAATATATTTGTGTAGTGTTTTTAATTATTGTAGAAAGAGGGGGGGGGGTTATTTCAGGTATTTGTAGTATATTATATGGGAAGGCAACTTTAGTTTCTTTGTTTACGTTTTAAGAATATGTGGGTTTTTTTAGTGAAATCGTGGTTTTTTTGTTACGTTGTTTCTTTACAATGCAAATTACTGTTACCATGGTAACGGTACTTTGTAGTTGACGTAAACTCGGGTTTTTCGTTACTATGGTAAAAAAAAACTTTTTTCTAGAAACCCCTGTTTGGGTTGTGGGAATCAACTAAAAGGGCCGTTTTGTTACATTGTGTCAAAAACAAAATGGCGGCTGAGGCCCACGATCTGTACTACCGCCCAATCTCGAACCTCGTTAACCACTATCTGGTGCTTAAGGCACGCACAATGCAATCATTTTAGCACACTGCAACTATGTCTTGCTCTTCAAATATTTTATGCGATTTAATTAGTATTTCAATCTAACTATCATGGCTATTTGCTACAGTGGCAGCTGAGCCTGTGGTTATTCTTTAAGTATTTCATCCCATTCAGGAGTGTACTTTATGATAGCTGGAAGATCCGTAGTTAAGTTTTACTTTTAATGATGTTGCAGAATTTTTAAAATTAGTAATATGTAAATTAACACATTTAATCATCTTGTGAATATATAAGCCAATGAATGTATGTTCCAGTTTTGTGCGTTGACCATTTATACAAGTAACACTCCATGAAATTTACTGAAAATTTATACAATTGTATAATATATAATTATAGATAACTTGTTATCGTGCATTGTCTCATAAATCTCAACCAATAATATACCAAATATTGTAGAGTGTCCACATATTAATATATTCTTGTTCAGCACAGTTGCCATCTATTTTACAAAATGGGATTTCATTTAAAAAATAATTTTGAATACTTGTTTTCTCACAGAAAATAATGGTGCCTCATGAACCAGACAATTTGGAAATGAAAGTGTTTTTAGAGTAAAAGTATATGTAAAATTAGTCATGTAGTGTAAGCAATTGAAACTTTTGCCTGGCAATGAAAAAACAATGCTCTGATAAGTCATAAGACCTATCCTAACATATGCCCCACCTGTCTGGGGTAATATAAAAACAAAGAGGATGCAACGTTTTCAAAATAGAATCCAGTGAGCTGTGGTCAATGCCCTATGGCAAATATGCAAGAAGAATGAAAGCTTCCATAGCCACAGTGCAAAACACTTTTGAGTGCAGCACCATAATGATGGAGATACAAGTGTGCTGTGCAGGGAAGCTGCTAATCATAATCACAGGAGCTTAAGTCACTTGTATATTTTCAGTTTGTGAGAAATTTTAGATCCGGCAACTGTTGATAGTGTCATAATGTTTGTTTATATATATTTCAATTGTTTTTTTCCTTTGTTCAATTGTTCTTTTAAATGTACAGTGTTCCTTACTAATTATCCTATTTAATTTATTGTTTCATTCGATCCATCCCAACTTTTGTTTCATTTATTCAAGATTATAAATCTTAATTCCATGTAACAAGCTGATAACTTATCTATGTAAAAATTTTCCCTTTTTAGAATTTTATCAGTTTTTTTAAATGTTTATATGCACAATGAATGCAATCAAAATAAAAAAAATTTAAGAACTACAAAAATTTACATTATGTCATATATTCATTTTAACCAGAAGTTTGCTACAACAGAATATACCAATGGGTACAATTTTTATTTCTGCAAAATATTGGATCTATAATTATAAGATAGTTAAATACTGCACTTTAGGCATGAATTACAAATTTGCTGATAATATAATTCATAACTAACCGCTTCTTTGTGATTGAAGTTAGTAAAGAAATGGGAACCATAGCATGCAGAAACAGGGCCAGAATAATTATGAAAAATTAATAATCAATCTCTAACCATCCATCATTCAATGATTAATACATATATTTCTGAAATTAACTTATAATATAGAGAACAGCAACAAGTACTGCCCAACCATGTTGTAAGGCATCGCCTGCCGTAATAGCCAACATGGGTGGAATGGACTAATTAACCACGTGATGCTCGTATGGAAGATTGCATTTGGAGAACTACATCGATATTGTTACAAATCAAGCTTTTACTAAAAAAAAATTTCATCATCCTCAAGCAGCCATGGGCTATGGAGGTCCAACCAGACTGTGCAGTTTAATTCTCCAAGCATATCTGTCCTGAGCTACATCCGGCCACTGCACACCAATTCTAACAAGGTCCTGTTTGGCATTGTCTGCCCACCGCATCCTAGGTCAATCTATAATTATCATATGGGCAACATGGCCAAACCAGCTGAGTCTCTCTCTGCACAATATGCTGCTTAAAGGAGGTTGCAGACTCCTTTGCCTAACATCATTAGTTACAAAGTTTAGGGGTAGCAAATACATCAAAGTGCAGGAGAAAAAAAGTAGCAGCAACATGCTGAAAATCGAGTGGTGCATGCACAGGGAGAATTAACCCCAGACAACCAACAACTAGTTTGCCGCACTGCCCCTACAAGCATGTTTTGTAACAAGTTCTTGTATCTGGAGCTTAATAGTGATTGTGCTCTAGATACCTGAAGCCTTTCATTCTCCCTTACATATTCTTTGCCTTTAGTATGCGGAAAACATTTTTATAGACCTGGACGCTAACCATTTTCTCATTCTGTGAGGCTCTGGAATGTAATCCTCATGAAATTATCGGAGCATAAATTGAATACAATCCTCTCGAGTAAATTAATTTAAGAGGCCTAAGACTATTCTGACCATTGATCTTTTTGTTGCTTCTAGTGCTCTTGGATAATTTCTTTGCCCTTGTGGTCTTTTATGCCTAGTGACTAGGGTTACAATGTCCTTTTTCATCTCCTCCCAGAATTTTGAAAAACATGAAATGTCTTTTTTTGCATAAATTCAGAACATGTTTCAAATTAAAGAACTATTTTCAAACTTCTTTTTTAAATTTCTTGAACCCATAGCTATATCACTTACTGTTAACAGTAAACTAATTTATTGTAAATGCAAATCGTGAATACTAAATTAACCCTGTTAATGCTGTAAAAGTTTCTATTTCCTGTAATCTCAAATGTGCAAATTACATGCCAGATTAAAAAAATGCGCTTTAGAAAACAGCCAAAAATTTCCTCCATTTTTAGAACGCAGACATCTGGTAACACTACTAGTGACTCATGCCAACTGGACACCAATTCATCCAATGCTATAAGCCAAAGGCTTAGTATAGTAATATACGATATCCAATAAGATCTGAGTGAATCACTAAAGCATGGAATCATAAAGTTGTTCAATCTCATTACCCTGTATTTCCAGGAAGTTGCCCAGCATCTGCAGAACTAGAGCTATGCTACAATATCAAAATTTTGGTAATTCTCCCAAATCATACTTGATAATAGACTAGGCAAAAATCAGCAAACGTAAAATCAAGGAAGGCTGATTGGGAAAGTGGGTTTTGGGGGCAATTGAAAGAGAAACTGGATAGTGCTTCATATAGTCCCAGTCACAAACAGGAGTGCAGACGAATTGCAGTGTGTAATTAAGGAATGCATTCAGCCTGGAAATACAATAATCTCAGACTATTGGCGAGCATACAATTGCCTTCCAAATGAAGGGTTTATTCATCAAACAGTGAATCATTCGCAGAATTTCGTAGATCCTGATATAGGGGCTCATACACAAAACATCGAACACGTATGGATAGAGGAAATATACCACGTTATGGAACACAAGAAAAACACTTGCTCGGATATTTAGCCAAATTTCTGTTTAAATCACAAAGAACATATTTACTTTCTAAAAATTGCATCCCATTTGTATCCTGGAGCCTATCTGTATTTTCTATGTGGGGTCTTTGAGTATTAAAGGTTGTGTCATTCAACTGTGTACATTATGTAACAGAAAAATCGTGCCACCCAAGTTTGCAAGGACGACAGCGTTGGAATTTTGCAGTAAACCACCATCCACATTACAAAAAAATCCCCAAAAACAAATGATTTATTACCTTCTGGGTTTTTTTTAATAATGAAGCAGGCAGAGTATTGTAGAAATCAATGGCATTCATGAAAGCATATAACATGGCCATCAGAGAATAACGTGTAATTTAGCTGCTTTACTGTTTCACAGGACGTTTTAAAGCAAGCATGAGTAACAATTTGGGAGAATTACCAAAATTTTGAAAAAACGACCACATTGGGATATTTTGCAGTTCAAGTTACTATGAAAATTATTGGTTCTAATTTCTCTACTTCGACTTACTTTCTACTTTACTGTCGTTTTCTTCTGAGTAAATCACGTGCTATATTTAAAAAATAATTTATTTTCTGGGGGGCTTTTTACTCTTACAATGCAGTTTTTTTTTTTTTCTTTCAATGCATATAAACTATATTTTTTTCAATTTCACTGTTTCCATAGCAATAATAACACTGAATTTCGCATTTAACTTTATAATACAATGATCTGTTTCATATTGTAAGCATCATGGGACAATGTACTTCGAATGTTAAAATATTTCTTCTGTTCCCATATTTTGCTTTAGAACAGTTTAAAAATTAAGTAAAAATAATGCGCGTTACACAAGAATTTCAGTTAAATCAAATTTAAATGTAAATCTAAGAAAAATGACAAATATTCCTATACGTTTTATATTGCAGTAAATTTAAAATTGCTATATAAATAACCAACGAACTCCAAGTGGCGAACTGATCTTTTATTTGCTATTTTAATTTTAAATAAAAAATTTCAAAATATTTTAGCTTTCAATCTAGATGAAACAAACGTGGAGATCTATTGTTAAAGTCGTCTTTTCCATTCGAAAAGATTTTAATGCCGAAAATTAAATAAAATTATACTGAAATAGAAACATAGAAATAAACTAAATAATATTACCTTAGCTCTCATAATGAATACAGGTGTTTAAATCTTTAACTTTCTTCAGAAAAATACAATTTCTTTTTTAGGATTACACCAGATGCAATCCCACTCACAGTTGCTACGTTTCAGTGCCCGAAATGGCGAGACGAAGAAAGTTCAAATGCAATGCCAGATTCCAAAGAGTAGTTTCTTGAAATATATATTTTCTTCCTACATCTCGGAAGTTAATATTGTCGGCAATTGGTATCTTAGAGAAGGGAACTACCAATGCGATTATCCATGTAAGTTTCTTTGGTTACACAGTCTTCCTATCATAGATTTGCCTTAGGCTAAGAATCTTAGTTACTTCTCTTCTCCATAAATCATGTGAAGATTTCTTTCATCTATATAATAAAAAAGGTGTCTGTCTGTCTGTCTGTCTGTGTGTGCATGTGGCAGCCCATAACTCATCGGAAAATCAACGTACACGCTCCAAATTTGCAAAGAATGTCACTGGTTGTAATCCGGATTGCAGTGCCAAATTTCAGGTCGAAAGTCCAAAAGGAGGGGGGGGGGGGAATCTGCTAGAAGCAAAAATATTTACCATGCTATTCCTACGGTAAACGAGAATCGCTGTTAAAGTTACTGTTACCATTATTGCTCCCTAACTGTGAAAGTAAAGAGTTAAAATAACATTGTTTAAATCCTCTGTTGCAAATCTGAAGCCGTTGCCAGATTTCCCACATTTCAAAAAGCATTATTTAGACGTTTCATTTCAGCCGTGGACTTGATTTTCTAACCAAACATGGGGTCAGGCACAGGGAACCTGCCTACGAAATTTCGGACCTTTCGATGAAGTACATCGGATATTACAGAATACGAAAATCGGACGAAATAAATATCGGGAAGTTTGCCACGGGCTCTGAGAGCGCGCGCCGAGTCAGTAACGACATTTGCAACACCGGGTAATTATTAACATTCAAACTGTGATAAAATGTGGGAGGCTGATACTCACAAAAACTAACGATTAGTGCAGGGAACAACAAAATATGCAGATTAAAAGTGATACAGGAACTGTCACAATTTGTATAGAAACAAAGCCACAGGCAAAGTGGGAACCTGATTTTTAAACCAATTACGGGACACACGGGGGACGCTGTGCAGGAGATTTGGACCGTGTGGACGAATATCACGGAAACAATAGAGTGGCAGAATCTGTGGGAATAGAAATAAAAATCTCGATAGCTTACTTCAAAACTAAACCATGGGCTATTAGAGAGCTCATTGATGTCAAGAATGATCCAAGCAAACACCGGGCAAATTTCTATACTAAACTGTCGGGGATGGGAACTTACAAAATTTACATTTAGTGCAGTGAAAATAAGAATATACAGGTTAAAAGTGACACCCAGGCAGCGCCGGGTACATTCAGTTAGTCTCTAATAATCCTATTTTCCCATCCCATAGCAATTTTAGATTCCCAGAACCTTTACGATTACGATTGCCAGATTCCAAAAAGTGATTCCTTTACGATTACGATAAAATCATTAATATTTTGGTCAATACTTATATTAAATATACAGTAGCGTGCAAAGTAAGTGAAGGCCGAGGCATGGCCGTCTATATACTTACCAGGCCCAAAACTTCTGTTTGTGATGTCACCAACATGGTGCTACAGAAGAGTTCTAAACAGGCATGGCCGTCTATATACTTACCAGGCCCAAAACTTCTGTTTGTGATTTGATGATTCTTTCTATTGCTTTGGGCAGGAAAATATGTTTTACACTTATGAATAAAAAAAATACCCCCTCAAGCAGCTGCTTGCCACAGAGGTCTGACAGGAGCCTGTCAGTTTATATGCCATAGTAGAAAGTCTGTGAGGTTGGCAGGATCTCAGCAGAAAAACGACACAAACAGCCATGCCTTACCCAGGGCTTGAACCCAGGTCCCTTAGATCAGTAGCCAAGCGCACTAACCACTCGGCCACGGGACGGCTCACTTATGAATACATCGCAAAAATGGTGAAATTAGTGTTCAACTAATTTTAGTCTTCATTACTGGGAAAGAAATGAAAAAAATAACGCATTTTTTCTGTAAATCCCGTCATATGGAGGAGATGAAGAAGAATTGAAAACTGTACACATGAACAGGAGCTATGGTTCACCGCTTACTTTGGTAAGGAATATGTGTTTTAAACTTATAAATAAATAATAAAATAAATACCCCCTCAAGCAGCTGCTTGCCACAGAGGTCTGGACAGGAGCCTGTCAGTTTATATGCCACAGTAGGAGATCTGAGAGGATGGCAAGACCTCAGCAGAAAAACGACACACACATCCATGCCTAATCCGGGGCTCGAACCCAGGTCCCTTAGATCAGTAGCCAAGCGTGCTAACCACTCGGCCACGGGACGGCTTAAACTTATAAATACATCACAAAAATGCTGAAATTAGTATTCAACTAATTTTAATCTTGATTACTGGGAAAGAGCTAAAAAAAATCGAGAGCTTAGAAGTCTTATTACTAATAACTGATATGATGATTTGTGATCTTATGAAAGCAAACATCATAGTTTTATAACCCACACTTCTTATATTTGTAGTTTCACTAAGAGAAAGCAATAGAAACAGAAAACTTTTACGGTTTTATGTAGTAATTTATTCTTCATAAGTGAAAGTGGTGGAAAAAAAATCCACCTTTCTTAAAGTACTTATATTAGGTAATCAAAATTCCTTTGCATTGAAAATATTTCTGTTGAAGATCAGTTCAAAATTATGTTCTACAAATCACTTTCCATTCGTAATAACAAGTCTTTTTTATATAAGAAATTTAAATATTTTTGCTGTCCGATTTCAAAAAAAAAATAAATATTGACATAACCTTAATTTCCAATTAACAAGAAATGGTAGAATTAGTTTGTATGGATTATATATAACTGTGCATTGGGCAAATATTTAAACTACCAAGAATACAAAAAATAGCAGCTTGGAAGAATTGCCCCATTGGAATAAAGTCATAGATTTAATACTATATAATTATACACATTTAAAAAGACCTTCTTGCTCAGAAATTAATTTCAATAACTAAAATTGTCTGTCATTGAGCAATAAAAATTTTAAGTTAAATGCATATACTTTGAAGGATGAACTTCAAAATTCTTTGCTCAATGACAGAGAATTTTAGTTATTGTATTTAATAGTGTATACTATGGGTTCTCAACATGGGGTATGTGGTAAAGTTTATTGGGGTACGCTGAGAGCTAAAAATTTGCTAGATCTAGTAACAAAGTCGCTAGTTGGAAACACTGCTACTGATTAATTTCTGAGAACCGAGTGGCGAAGCACAGCGCTGTGGTTCATCTGTACACGTTTGCTAATCCTCCGTTCCCTATCTGAGAGCCGAACCTACCAGAACAGCTGATTGCCCAGTCAAAACATCCATTCTAAGGGAGTGAATGTGCTTTCTTACTTCTCTATGTAATTGCTTTATATCACTTGCTGTACTTAAAGTTATTTTTAGTCTTCAGTTTACTGTGAAGTTAAATGAACATGAATATAATTAAGAAAAGTAAGCAAACATGGATAAATGGATAAAGAATAAAAGTAACGTGGAGTCGGAGCCGATTGCTTCTACATCTACGACTACGTCATCATCCCATGTGAGTAAAAGGTGGATTCAACAGTAACTAAAAGAACGTTAAATGTTAAAAAATCAATTGATAAAAAAATTAAAAAACCTAAATATCATGAATCATATTTACAATTTGGCTTTACATGGACAGGAAATTTAGTAGAACCAAATCTACAGTGCATTGCTTGCTGTGAAGTCGTGTTACAAAATTCTGTGAAACCGTATAAGATTTGTTAAATTGTTTAGGTCTTTTTTTTTGTGTTTATCGATATATGTAATTTATGAATACAAAATTTAATGTGTATGTTTTATTTATTTCCATTGTTATACTATAAATATAGTTTTATCTATATATACGAGGGGTACACCAGTTACATACACATTTCTAGGGGATACGTGAAGTATAAAAGGTTGAGAACCACTTCTGTGTGCTATAGGGCCACTTAAGATATCTTATAGTGCAGTATACAAACTGGCAAGTTACGAAGAGAGTTAACTTCATTATATTAAACAGTAATGACAAACATGAATGGCTAAACCTATATTTTTTTAAACTTTCTGATATATCACATCATAATCTGTAAGATTGACCAAAAAGTTTACTGGGAAAGTAAAGAAAAAAAAATACATTTTTCTGTAAATCCCATCATGTAGAAAATTGAGCCCTAACCTGTTATGTGATGGAATTTAGAACATTGAACGGCTTTCTAAATGTGGGAAATCTAACAAAGATTTGTACCTGGCATCGCTCTGCCAAGATTTTCTCAGCTTGTGAACGAAGAAATCAGTGAAGAAAACTGCCTGAGGAGAATTTCCTTCCCATTCAATTGGAGGAATATTTTCAAATATAAATTTAATATGGAAGGATGAGAAATCACATATAAAAAAGGACATAGTGAAGGCTTGCTGCCAGTGAAAATAAATTTTCGCCTCTGGTGTGAAATCTTTAGTGCAAAACTTGCCAAAAATTGAAATTCTTTTACACATAATCCTTTTTTGTGAAAAATACAGATAATGACAGTGATTTTTGTCAATTAACCTATGTTGAATGAAACTCACATCACACTTGAATATTCCCCGGGGGGGGGGGGGAAACAAATAATCCCAAGAGTTAAACTATGTTATTCAAGTTTTATATTGTGCTATTAGATGCTAAGGTTATTATTATATGTAACAATCTATAAAATATGTCCTAAATGAAAAGATATTACATTCTTTTTTAACATAAGAATTTGACAAAAAAATCAGTCTTTCATATTAAATTTTGAAAAGTTCCCGGATTTTTTTCTTCAAATATGTGACCCTAATAAAAAGTCAGTGCTCCAGATAGAAATTTGGCATTGTCTTAAACCTAATAAAAATGGTTCGCTATATAACCATAGAGTAATAAAGCAATAGGAAATACCTTTTTTGAACTTTGTGGGAGCAAAATAACACCAAATCACTTTTGGGGTACAAACCATTTATGATCAAAGAATTGCATCATACAGATTAAAGTTAATTCATCAATGCTTGAATTTTAGTTTCAAATGTTCAGGTGTGTTTTTATTCACTTATTTATATGACTACAACATGACTAAGATCCAATTACTGTAGTCACTCAGTATAGCTTCAAAGATATATTTTCATCCAGAGAATTTAAAAAAATAGTTATTACATATTTTACCATTAACTGATAAGTAGATTGAAAAAAAAGTCTATGTCGTTTCAAATATAAATATAAATACATAATAATAACAAATAATTCTATATTTTGCCTATTTTGGGGATTTTCTGATCTTTTCCCCCATTTGCTGCCCTTAAATCAGAGGGTGGGTGGCAAAACTGACGCACTGCCGTACTTGGACTATGATGGTGCACAACAGCTCACCCCCAGGGTATGTATATAGTGTCGTCCCGTCAAAAGGCTATGTTTTACCAAGGTCATTCGAGTGTCATTGAGAGTCACAGATGGGAGAGCTCAGTTTAAGTATTTACATATCCTGAATTCTTTCATGCCTTTCTGTACGAAGTGTGTGTTGCAGTGTCGTGGTGAAATTAAATTCGATACGCACATTCTAAGATACGTGGTAAACGTTTTTTAAACTTTTCTATCCAGGTAGGTCTAACAGTTACTTAAACATTTTTCAGATGCCTGCTAAGATCGATCGCTTGTAAGATTTATGAAGCGAACTCTTAGGTCTATCCATTAAACATAAACTAAACGATAATGTCATTCAAGATTTAAAAAAAAACTGTCACATAAAAAGTTCAGTCTTGTTACATGACCAATAATCGATTCTACTCTGACGAAACGATTGTTATTTCGGTAAACCACGAAATAATTGTTCTAATAAGAGACAGATCGCTCTAGAACCATGAGAGTATATATTCTCGTGGAGTGGTACTGCCCTTCTTTCATTCACCCTTGGGTGCCACTCCACCAGGAAATATTTCTTGTAGAACAATCTAAGTTGGTAAGCGTTTCAATTTCCACAACTATTAAAATACTGAACCCATATTGTTTGAAATCGATTTTTAAAAAGATTTGATTAAGTTCTTAAAATTGTCTTCAGTTACATTTTTTGGTAAAAAGTGCATTTTGGAAGTTAAAACAATTCAAAATTTCTTTTCTATTCATATAGCATGAAATAGAGTCCATCCACATTAAATACACAGATTGCCTGCAGATATAGAATTAATTAAATATTCACGTGAAAACAAATATTGCTGACATGGCGGGAATTTAACCCCGCCACGTCAGTAATAAAATTTTTTCACGTAAATATTTGTTGAATGAAATTGAATGTTCAGAATTCAATGACCATTTAGTGTAAATGCTACTAAGATACTATTTCTTGACATTGCATTTTGAGTAATGATTTAATCCAATGTGTTGTGTGCATTTTTATTTAACAAGAAGTTCTTATCATAATAATGTGGTACTAGAAAACGAAAAAAGAGAAAGTCAAACGAATCTCTGACAACTACACGCTTCTTCGATTCCCAATGTTACTGCAGCAAAACTCCATCTATTCTATTTATGGTCAAAGTTTGTAACAGGTGCGCAGACATTTGTTCACGTCCTGGGTGACAAATTGGTAAAACTTTGGTCCGAAATTCAGTAAGATATTCTCACTTAGTTTTTGTTACATAGGAATTAAAAGTTTGGATTTCTATCTGCAGTGGATCGTAACCGAACCCGCCGCAATCACAAGTCTCTGGGGGCACAAGTCACCTACGTTATGAAAGGAGACTTGAAACTTATGAAAATAATATAAGTTACCTGCATCATATAATCAATTGATAGATGCTTCAAGGCCAAATTTTGGGGGTAGGCTTAATTTTTAGGTTTGGAAACCCATACAGTGGACCAAATTACAATGGATATGAAAATTGAATAGATGAAATTGTAGATGAATTAGGAGATAAAATTGTAGAGTTTGATGGTTGATTGTCTAGAAGGAGATGTCGAATAGACAGTGAGGCAAACGCCATATAATAGGAAGTATAGAATTTTAACAGCGCTAACAATATTAGCATTAAATATATTATATGTCTGTTTAGAATTAAAAAAAAATTTTTTTATCACTTTTATCTCGCGTCTTGTGACATTAGAAATTCCTGTACCTTAATTGATTAGAGTTGTACAGTAGCACTATTAGTCAATGGAGCGAACTTACTAGAACAACGTCGTCGATTTACATCCGCATGTTATGGTCAGAGAAAGTTCTTTGGATATCTTGAATTTAGTTGTACCAGGAACACATATAGATGTCCTAGTCATTGAGAAGGTCCTATTTGTTTCCTCAGACACTCATTTTTTTTTCACTGCTCAAACAAACTTGAGAGCTTCATTTGAAACTTTTTTCCCTTAATGTCTCGGTTTGATTTTATAAAAATATGGCAACACAGATACACTGTTACAGAAATATTTGTTTCAAAAGCTATGGAACTACCTGCATTTAGTCATTGGAAAAATCTAGTATCGGAGCAACGTTCTGGTTCAGTGATTTATAAATATAAGTATTGGAACAGCATTCTGGCTCAGTGATTTTTAAACATAAATACCGGAACTGCCTTCTGATATAATTTAGGCAATACTTTCATAATTGACTCCTCTACGCAGAAAGTCACGCATCGCCACTGAATCAGGCATATGTAAAACAAGTGGTGTAAAGATATCTGGTCCTGAACCACCAAATTGTATTATTATTATTCGGAATATCCTCTTTCTTCTCTCTTCCCTTTCTAGTTAAAAATTTTAGGCGGTGTTATTGTGCTGAGTGAAAGTGTTGACATATTGCTTAAAGGTGATAGGAAAAAATTCAGCAATTTAATTTAAATAACATTGCAATTAATCCAGAATTAAGTTAGAATATTTTTAAAAATAAATAAAAATAAATACCCCCTCAAGCAGCTGCTTGCCACAGAAGTCTGACAGGAGCCTGTCAGTTTATATGCCATAGTAGGAGATCTGAGAGGATGGCAGGACCTCAGCAGATAAACGACACATACATCCATGCCTAATCTGGGGCTCAAACCCAGGTCCCTTAGATCAGTAGCCAAGCGTGCTAACCACTCGGCCATGGGACGGCAGAATATTTTTGCTGATTTAAAATTGTTATTTAAGTTGTGTTCACTTAACTGAATTTTAAAATTTTAAAATTTTATTCGGGTATAACTTAGAAATTTATTTTGGAGATAGTTTGAAAATAAGAAACAGAAATGAATATCAGAACAGCATGTTGACAATAACTGATCTGTAAGAATGGTATTATACCAGGGCCTGATTATACCCATTAGGCTACTCTTGAATTTTGATCAAAAAGATAGTCTGTATTGTCCATGGAGATAGGGAGAAGAGGTGGCAGCACGTGAGCCGTTTCCCACACTAGACGCTGACGCGAACGGTGGAGGTGTCATGCACCTTTTGGTAACCAAGAATATTTGACAATGATTGCATTTCATTCACTAGAACTGTTCTGCATTTTAGATATAAATCACATACACTGAAAGCCAAAGCATTATGATCACCAGTTGGTCCTCCAAGTGCTGCCGAAATAGCTCCTACCCAGCAAGGAATGGAAGCTACAAGATTTCTAAAGGTGTCTTGCGGAATCTGGTATCAACACGTTACTAGCAGATTCTTTAATGCTCGTAAGATACGTGGTTGAGACACCACAGATCGGATATGCTGTTCCAACACAAACCACAGATGCTCGATTGGATTGATGTCTGGGAAATTTGGAGGGCAGCAAAATACCTGGAAGTCTTACTCATGTTCTGTGAACCATTCTTGAACAATGTGGTCAGTGTGGCGTGGCACATTATACTACTAGAGGGTATACCATAGCCATGAAAGGATGTACCTGCAATGATGCTTAAGTATATGGTAGACGTGATAGTTTCCTGCACGTGATTTACTGGACCCACAGTTTCCCAGAAGAACATTTCCCAAAGCATTACACTTCCTCCACTGGCTTCTTTTTGTCCCACTGTGCATCCTGGTGCCATCCAACATTTCCCCAGGTAAACAATGCACACGTACACGGCTGTCCACATGGTGCAACAGGAAACGAGATTCATGGGAACATTCTTCCATTCATTCGAGGTCCAGTTTTGATGCTTGCTTGACAATTGTAGGTGCTTTCGACAGTGAACTTTGGTTAGGATGAGCACTTGGAGCAGTCTGCTCCTACACAGCCGCATATTCAGCAGGGTTTGATTAACTGCGTATTGTGACACATTACTCCTGTTACCAGTATTCAAATTATGGCCGAGTTGCGCCACAATATCCCTTTTGTTGACTTATACCATAAGGAATAGCTTTCGCTAATCTCTAGCATTGATGAGCCATGGTCGACCTACACCTTGCCAGCGGTTTTTTATTTTTCGCTCCTTGGACCACTTTTTGAAGCTACTAACCACGACTGACTGTAAGCGTTCCACAAGACTAGCCGTCTCGAAAATTCTCCGACCCTGTCGTCTGGCCGTAATATTTTCGCCTTTGTCAAACTCACTTAAGTCTGCTGCCTTTCCCATCTGAAGAACAAGAATAACACTGATTAACAGAGCTCAGTATCAGGTGTTATTTATACCATTTCATGACCTTTACACACACCGTAGTTTACCTGCAGTTGCTTCGATTTGCATAAATACACGCTGGTCAAAATTTTTTGGGTTTTCAGTGTATGTCGCATATAGAATAGAACAGTGGTTCTCAACCTTTTATGTTTCATGTACCCCCTAGAAATGTGTACGTAACTGGCGTACTCCTTGTATAGATAGGTAAACTATAGTTATAGTACAATAGGAATAAAATAAAATACTGACTTTGTCACTAATATAGTGACTTTTGAGCTCTCACGGCATACCTGAAAAAATTTTACTGTGTACACCACGTTAAGAACTCCTAGAATAGAAAACAATATTTAATTTTTATAGTATCATATACATACCTCACAGCTGCTGTAAATAAAATCAATTTACTTATAAAATGCATTTCTTTTTGATATTTTAATCGAGATGCTATAACATTACTATTTTTACATCTAGTATAGAGGTTCTACTTTGTCTCTAATTAATGTGGTCAATGAAAAGGGAAACGAAAAACAATTTTTTTATTTTTCATATTTTCCAATACTGATGCTCATGGAATGTGGAGGTGAGGGATGCAATGGAACAATTCCCTTTCCTCAGAATGTCAGTAAGGAAAATGGAAGAGCAAAAGTTTTTTAAACTACTGCACATCACACACATTCTTGGAGAAATTTTTAAATACCTCTACAATGGAGTACAAAATGTTATTGTGCAGTGTAAAATCAGTCTGTTTCCCTCCCTCCTTTATTATTTCTAGATCTGGTCCTGAGGCTGTCTTCCAAGCTGTCGCTAGTGGCTGCATGCTCATTCTTAACTCAAAATAAGAGTGCCACGAACATAAAATATTAAGATTTTTATTATATCTATTAAGACTTCGAGAGTATAGTAATTTTGAAACCTTCTTACTACTTATAGGCCCTATACCTGTTACTAATGATTTAATTGGAATTTTTTTCTAATGTGGAGGAAAGAAAATTAACTCAGTTAGAGCCACAAAAATGGTAAAATCATTTTTAGATGATAAAAATGGCATAATCGCTTAAAGTTGAAAAATTAAAATCACTTGTGATAGCAAAGAAAAAAAAGAAAATAATAAAATCCACTTGAGGCATAATGAGTGGCGGTCAAGGAGTATAGAAAAGAGTGGAGAGGCTCCGAGTTTCGCCGTAATAACAAGCTGGAGCATAGGACGGCCATATGTTTGTACCCATAAACACTGTGCCAAGTATGTGTCAGTTATCAAATTAGTTTATTTATTTACTTTACATTATAAAAAATACCCTAGTTGAAATATTATTAACTGATTATGATTATGGTCAACTTAAATAGTACATAAAAATGATATAGATATATGAAATACACTTAGAAAAAGTTAGAGAAGAAAAAGATTAAAAAAATTCTACCGCATAAAATATTGTATTGGTAGATTGGTAAGAACTCACTTAACAAAGTTAATTAATTCACATTATTTTATAATGAATCTCTTCTTATTTCTTCGCCAGATACGAATTATCCTGTAGCCTTCAGTTATGCTGTCGCTTCTTTCGCTATTCTTGCCGATCACGGAGTTCACAAGAGCAAAAATCGGCCTCCCCGGTTCCAGAGTGGATATTCGACTTGAATATTTTTAAAATAAAAATGAAATAGATTATTTATATCTGAGTGGAATCTAAAGTTCTAATATTACTCTTTCAAATTCTCGCCATAACTGCGCAAAAAAAAAGTTATATTATCAAAAAATATATATATATTCCTACACTATGTTTAAAAAGGTTCCGGACACTTCCATTTAATGTGAATGGAAAGCCACTTTCAAAACTTCCTAATACTGAAAATAAACCTTTTACCCAAAAACTGCTATTGGCGATAAATTGTAGATGTCACTCAAATCTGTCTAAATATATTTCCCGCAATATTTATTTAATATTTAAAAAAGGTGGTGATCTTCAACTTTTTACACTTGTGAAAAAATACTTCAATAAATAAAACACAACTGTTGTAACAATTTTCCATACAACCACAATCTCCACATAATATTCATAAGATATCTAAGATGACCCATGGATATTTACTGGTCATATTAGATATCCTATGAACATTTTGTGGAGATTATGGTTGTGTGGGTTGTTCATTAACATAAATTAAATATCTGAAGTTTGTATGACGATTTTTTAAGATTTCATTAATTTGGAGGCAACACCAAAGTGTCAATTTTCAATAATCTTTGATCAATATTTAAAGACTCATTGAAACGGGACTATTTAACAGCATATGATACTTTCAAAGGCACCATTCCCATCAAAGCCCTAAGTTCGACCTTGCTGTTCTCTATTATAATTTTAGAAAACTAAACTGAAAAGAACATATGCAATTTAACCTAAAATCTCTTCATGATATGTTACATGATTAATGGTAGCATATATAAATAGTAGTTAATTTAATTTAAAAAAACGTTTTTTGTAATATTAAGTGGTTCGGATCCATTCATACCTTTTATTACCACAGCTCGGGCCTTTCTGCAACAGCTGCATCCCTGAAAAAAGACTGTGTGTCCATCTCTGGTTAAAATGGCAGGAATGGCAAATAAATAGCAAGAGAAGAAATATCAGCAATAAAAACTAACCCGAATTTCTAACTATATGATATTGATAAATTAATAAAAAAAATAAATACCACCTCAAGCAGCCTTTTACCACAAAGGTCTTACTGGGTCTAACAGATGTCAACCAGTTTAATACGCTTTATTAGAAGGTCTGTGAGGATGGCGGAACACCAGCAGAAAGGCAACACAAACAATCATGCCTTAGCCCACAGAATAAGGAAGGCCCACTCGGTCACTAAATGACAGCTTGCAAAAAACGTATGTGTAAGAGTTATTTTAAAAATAAAATGTAATATTAAATGCAATTATTGAAATAATCCTTCATTCCATATTTTTATTGTTATTCCCTCCACATGTAATATAATTCACTGATAAAAATCGTATCGTAACTATCAATACGTAACTACTTTAAGGACGTAACCCACTTTAACGCTACTGACCGATAGTTTCTGGGATCAATATCCCAGCATCCAACTCGAGTTTTGACTTCGCTCTCTAGTTCTTCCTACCCCATTGTTTTGTTGTACTGGTTAACCACAACCTCGGCTTGGGTGTGTTAACAATATGTAAAGCAAAGCGATGTAGAGTTCCGGCGTTAAAATATGTTCATTTCTATTATAACCATATATGCTTTTATGGACCTTATGTTTTTTACGATAAGTTGGGTTAAATTAAAACTTTAAAATGGGGAAAAGAGATACACGATACGTAAGTATTTTACGACACGCAATATAGTCCTTTATTTTAGCAATTACAATAATTTTGCAAAGCTTAATTAAAATTTTGAAATATATGTGAAAAGTTTTAGTAAGGTTTTCATAACATATAGTATCGTAATGTTGATTGTGTTTATATACGGCGAAAAATATTTGCGTATATGTATGTAATCTCTTAAATGGTAAATCAATTGTCAGTGCCTCTAAATATCTTTGTAAGAGAATATTAATGGTAGAATCTCGGTTCTATTGCGAGACAATATGGTTGTAATTTTAATGTTAAATGGTAAATCAATTGTCAGTGCCTCTAAATATCTTTGTAAGAGAATATTAATGGTAGAATCTCGGTTCTATTGCGAGACAATATGGTTGTAATTTTAATGAGTTATTAGAAATGATCACTTTTTTTTTTGTTTCCTCATATATTTGAAAGAAAATATTATGGTTGCCGAATTTTAAGGTCTTTTAATGCAGGGCCGGATGTAAAGGATGAGCTAAGGGGCCAAGCTCCCCCATTAAAAAAAAAACATTTATATTTCATGCAATTCTGAGAAAATTTTTTCGTTTTAGAGATCTTTTAAGATATTTAAAACGGAGTGGGAAATGTTATAATGCAATGGAAATCCAGTCTCTTGCCCCCTCCACTTTTTTTTTTCGACTGAGTTTCTTATCCCCCCCCATTTCACCTTTCAGTTTTTTTCTAGCTCTGTGCCTGGTTTAATACACAAGTTTGCCACTTCAGGCATTCTAACTCGTGAGATTGATATAATTGTGGAGTGTTTCCCATATATTTTGAAAAAGTGATTGAAATATGCCCTGTTATATTATGTGCGACTTGCAAACCAGATACTTTTAGAAATTTGAATTGCCCCAGTCAGTGGCATATTGCAAAATAGAGGTGCTTGTTAGGCTTTGTTAGAGGGTGCAATTTTAGCTTTTGGGAGATTCTGAAAGTGCGATTCATAACATTTTCATCAATACTTATCCAACCCTAAGAGAATTTTTAATTTATCTCTAGAAACAAAAAGTTTGAGTACTACAGGATAGAGTGACAGACAGATGGCAAAGCAAAACTATTATCTCATTTTCTCTGAAAAAGAGTAAAAAATAATATAAGAGAAGCAAAAGAATATGAAAATTTAAAAAAAAATAGTGATAATTTTGGAAACATTTCTAGTTTTGAAACTTAAACAGGAGGTTGGACTTATCGCAAAAAATCGCTAGTCGGATGGAAAAATGACATCACACATGACTGTCATGTTCTTTCATTAAAGAAACTTAGTATTATAAATGCAATAGAATGCCAAGAAGGTAATATTGGTATGATGAAAATAATATTACCAAGCAGGTAACATTGGTATGATGATTTCATCACATGACAACACAAAATGCATCACAACATTGCAGAGGCAAATGTTTGAAGTGCTCTTCATGCATGTTGCAGCAAGCCTATGCACATCGTGTAATTGTACACACTGCAAGATTTCAGGGTCAACTGTTGTGAGTATTGCATGCAAGTGCAGCCACCATGTCTCCCGTGCTGTTGGGAGTCATAGGATAGTCAGCTCCTCAAATTGTCCCACAGGAAAAAGTTCAAATTATTACAGTCTGGAGACTATTGTACAGGTCCACCATGCAATTCACTAATCGGAAGGTATCCAGCCATTGTTGCACATGAATACCGAAGTACACAAGCACTTAATCATGTTGAACCCTAAAGCCAATGGCATAAGGTCAATTGCACATCATTCAAGATCTCTTTTTCTATGTACAGAAATGGCAGGTAACCACCAGCATTCAGGCAATAAAAAGGGTTCTATGATTGAGGTGTGTGAGTGAGTCTTTTCTAAGTCCGTTCAGATACTCCACAGAGTAAAAGGGTACAGAGGTTCCACATATTTCCATGGCAATTTTAACTTGCTGTTGAAACCTATGGGCACAGCGCCCTCATTGTTGAACTAAAGAACTAGGTTCAATTAATACCTTCAGTGAGTGTGAGCCCATGCAATGAGTGGGTGTTGATGTCACAATAAGACATTTTAGAGCAGCACTGGAAGCACCATCTCTTAGGCAGAGGTTAAATTTTTCATCCACATTATGCTTACAAAAAACCTCCCACTCAGGTATCAAAATGAGAACCTAAATTTCAACGAACATAAACAACTTCTTTAACCACTGTGACACCCTCCATTAAGAGTGACTTTTATGTGCTAATATAAAAGATAAGTCAAAATATATACACTCAGTGCTCACTAAATTATGACCACCTCTCTCCACGTTATATAAGTGGAAGCTAATTTCATACCATGGGCTAAATGGCCACGTCACAAGGACCCTGAAGGCTCAGTGAAGGTTGGGGTAGGGAACCTACTGAAACAGCTGTTGGGAAACGGATGGTAACCTCCCATCAAGGCTATCCAGTGTGTTTACAAACCCATTGTGTTTACAACCACAGTGTGTTTACCCCCCCCCCCCCTACTGACTGTGGGCAGGGCAGAGAGTTTTGTGGAGATAAATCTCAACATTTACCCAGTGGACTTGAACCTGGGAACTGCATATTATGAGCCTGGCGTGCTACTGACTGAGCCACCCCACCCCATCTAATGGTAGAATTGAACTCTGAAGTTATAATTTGAATAAGAAGTATTATTTCACACCATTTAATAAAATAGATGTATATTTAAAAAGTAAATATAAAATTTTTTTTTAAATATTTTTCATTTTTCTAAGACTTGAATATTTAAGAGCAACAATGCAAGTACATAACTATTTAAGTATAAAGCAAACATTATTGTAAATCAAAATTTAGATAGATTTGATCGAGATCTTATTTTATCTTCAGTTACATTTTCTCGCAAAACAGTTAGTTTTTAGTTTGAGTTATAGAGTTTTGAGGTTAGAGAGTTTCAAAGTTAGCTTTCGCTTATAAAATATGGAGGGAGGTGGTCATAATTTAGTGAGCACCAAGTGTATAAAAAGAGGTTACTTATCTTTAGAAGTTTTTATTATATAAATTGAACAATTCAACTACTATTTAACTGATTTTAAATAATTTCTGGAATATCATTTTTGAATGCAAAGGGCATAATTTGAAATATAATAGTGCAATAAAATGTTCTACAGTCAGAGGTAATTTCTTTTGAATAATTAAGCAAATGTTTTGGTTGTAATGAATCAAATATTCATAAAAACAATTTTTGCAAAATATCAGATTCTTGTTTATATTGCCACTTTATATAAACTAAGTAATCTTTGACATGAGAATATTAACATTGTGAATACTTACCAGTACTAGTTAAAAGCTGTTTACTGAAAATGAATTTATTGAACGTCAATTGATTATTAAGTTGCCTACATAACATTTATGTAAAAACAGTCAGTCTACATTTACATCACATCATAATACGTAAAATCTACACTGCAATTTTGACACTTAAGCTAATTAACAAGCTTTGCTATTCTACCATGTCATAATAAAAATGTACAGCAATAATCATTTGGAAGCAACATAACATGGAACCGAACTTTTGGCAGAATAAACAGCATTTTACAGGAAAATAGGACTAGATAAATTAAAATTTAATTCAGATCTTTCAATATCAATTTTCAACGATATTCATTGGGTATTTAAAGAGCTAGGAAAGCTTGAATATTTAACAACAAAATCAGTCACTAAGGAACTTATGCAAAACTGACAAATATCGAGAGAATTATTTTCAGAAAATTCTAAAACATATACTTATGTTATTAAATAGTTTGAAATAATGGCAGTAAACATATGTTATTAAATAGTTTGAAATAATGGTAGTACACTTATGTTATTAAATAGTTTGAAATAATGGCAGTAAACATATGTTATTAAATAGTTTGAAATAATGGTAGTACACTTATGTTAGTAAATAGTTTGAAATAATGGCAATAGTGCAAATTGGAGTCCTCGGCTGCCATTTTTTTGATGCAACATAACAAAACAGTCCTTTTCAATGATTTCCACAATCTCCAAGACCCTAACCCAAACAGGGGTTTCTAGAAAAAAGATTTTTTTTTGTTAGCATGGTAATGATAACTCTAGTTTATGTCAAACACAAAGTACTGTTATCATGGTAACAGTAATTTACGTTGTAAAGAAATGTAAGGTAATGAAAAAAAAAAGCAATTCCACGAAGAAACATCCCTCACAATCATGGATTACTAGGCCTAGCACCTAATGTCTGACCCTGCCTTCTCGTGGTGCAGGCCGTTAGTACAGTTCAAAACAGATACTCACTTGTGAAAGTGAACAGAAAAGGAGGACTGCCAGATTAGTATCACCTACTGATCTGGACAACTATGGCTACTTTTCTTTTTTTTTCTACCCTGCTGAGGAGTGGTCAACCACACAGGGTCCTGGTGCTGACCATATAAACTTACTGGACTGGATTAAGGCTCCTAGCCTGATTATGGATCCTGAATTTGCTGCACTGGTGGGCTTTATGGATGAGAATCTTTCGCTGTGTTTTCTGTTTGTGGGTTGACAGCCCCAAGTAAATAGATTCACAGGATATTTTTTATCAGCTGGTGGCTAATCCTGAGCAGAGGTTCAAGCGCAAGCACAAGCACTTGAATTCAAGCGCAAGCATTTGAATTCTTGCTTCTACGGACATTGCCAAATCTACATTGGAGGAAGTCTTCCAATGTAGATGGCTTCAACCTTTGGTGGTGGGGGAACGGGTCTTTGCCCCATGCCTGCGATTATGGGGCTGTTTGATATTGTCGGCATTCCCTCTCTCAATAAACATAGTTTCTTTAAACATCACACTAGCCATTTTCTCTCCATAGGTAATTGGAATGTGAGGACTCTGCACAGAGCTTTTTCTCTTGATGTCCTCGCACAAGAATTCCACCGTTATAATTTAGATATTCTCTGCTTGCAAGAGACCAGATAAAGGCCAGATTCTTAAAAATAATCTTAAATTTCTCTTTTCAGGGAGGGAAGATAACAAGCATCTCCAAGATGTAGGTCTGATCCTCAGCAGACACAGCAGTGATGCTCTTCTAGGATATGAGTGCATAAATGAAAGGTTTCTTACAGCAAAATTTCAGACAAGCATTAAAGACTTGAATGTAATCTGCTGTTATGCCCCTACTGAGGATGCCGATAAGGATGAGAAGGATAGGTTTTACGGACAACTTCAGGGTATTTTGAATTCTTTTAAGAAAGGAGATATTAGCTTGTTCTAGGTGACTTCAATGCCAAAGTTGGTACTGATTCTGACCTTTGGGGAGGGGTGATAGGCCCTTTTGGTATTGCTAGCTGCAATGGGCAATGTCTTCTACAGGTAAGTCCCATAACTAAGTAATGTCTTGCAGACAATGCAAACCGAAAAACATGAAAATTAGAAACAGTGCACCGCTGACCGAATTATAAAATAGCTCCCAAAACCAAATAATCTCATCAGAGATAAAACAACAATATCCCCCCCCCCCCATCTTATAGCCCAAAGAACCCTCCCCTAAATTGCTCATTAATCTTCTTGACTCCGTCAAAAACTGCCATTTTTCCACACCAACAATTCTACAAAACCCAAAATTTCTATATCAAAAAGTTGCCAAATGCTTCCACACATTAACAATAAATCATATTAGTAACTTTAAAAGACTCGTAAAAATCTAACAAAATTAATAGATCACTATAATACACTAATAATTACCATACTACACGTAACTACTAATAATCACTCATTTCATCCCAAACTTCTATAACGAAATATGCGAGTTCATTCCTACCACCATGCTCAGTCCCACATGGAAAAACTTCCAACATTTTTTTGCCCCAAACATACACTATCTCCCCCCCATGCACTCTACATTAGAATCATCTGAAAACTCATTTTATATATTTCACTAAAAACTATTCTCCTAAAACCCCAACACCCCATAAAAACATTTTTAGAACTTAATTTCCACACATTATAAACTTTTGCCATTTTCTTCCACACTCGCAACAAAAGGCATACTACATCATACTAAACACAAAAAAAAGATTTAAAATAATTCTAGCTGGTTCTAACCACTCCTCCCTTCCTTACAAATGTCCCTCACTACAAAGAACTTACAAAAAACATTCCCCCACACACAGGCACAAAAAGCTACCGAACTCCCATTTCCAAAGGACGTTTGACTAACACTTTCAACAACAACCCTCGTAATATTAAATAATTTCAATTCCAAAGTATCTTAAATAACTTATTAACCATATTTTAACCAAATTTTAGAAAAACAATGGGAACATATCAGTTACCCCTATTCTTCCTATCATTAAAAATCGGTCATTAAATATATTATACATATGCACTTACCTGTAACCGTGTTATCCCAAGGAGTAATCCAGCAAAAATGGCGAAAAGCAACATAACGTTGCATTCACATCAAATTGCACGCATGACGTGATTTTACATTACCTATCCAAAAGAAACAAATCATAGAACCATAGGCCACCAATAACCAACGGTTACTTTTCTACATCATACTTTACACTTCAATGTTGTATGCTTCTTGAGTAGTGCTATCTGTTAGCTGAGGACCATGAACAACAAACCGACCAAAAGAATACTTTTTTTTAAAAGCCTCAATTAACTTCTGAGGTAAATTATGACTGACATCGCTGTCATTCAATATTCAAACTTCTATAACTTTTTTTAGGTATTGAATGGATATTGTTAAAAATTGAGATTTAGAGATTTGAATAAGATTTTAATTTATTTAGCCATGTTTTCCTGTAAAATAATTATTGTAGAAATTACGGATCTCTGAATTTGACTCTACATTGACTTAACATGGGAATGTTTCCATTTTTCTGTCCATTACTTGTACAGCAAGTAAAATTCAGAATATCATCACAGCACATGGTGCTCTACCTCATTATTTTTTAAAGATAAGTGTTGGATCCAGCCAAACGTATGAGTGGAAAGGGTAAATGTTTAAGTCCCTATCTAAAAATAAGTAATATATAGTAAATGACAGAACCCAATTTGAAAAACTAGAACCACTTTTTCCCTAATTCATTTAGTTTGCCATTTTCAATCGTCCAATTTCTGGTGGCTGTATATTAGTACTTTTAAAATCTCATTCCGGTATTGTCTGTAAGTTTAGGAAATATGTATTTTCTCTTTTACCCCATTATTCGTAAAGCATATAAGAGTGATTTGTGGCTTTGTTTTACAGGCTTTTATGAACCCCATTGCCATGGCTAGGGCTCGTGGCCCTGTCTCATCAGGAGGACCATCTATCAGAGATTATTTGAGCCGAGAAAGACCTTCTTGGTAAGTTATGCATTTGGTTAAAGCTTAAGTAATTGATTTGTTATAGTCTATTAGAACATGCAACTTACATGTTGTGATCACTTGAATGCTGGGCGGTGGTGGCTCAGTCGGTAGTGTGCCAGGCTCATAATCTGCATACCCAGGTTCGAGCCCCATCTGGATCAGTGTTGAGATTTATCTCTGCAAAACTCTCTGCCTTAGGTTAGTAGGAAACACTGATGGGATTGGTGTCCATTAGATGGTACATTAATCTATGGCTGCCGTCCATTAGATGGTACATTAATCTATGGTCCTTTGTGTGGGAGAGCCATAGCCTATGCATGCCCATCTATTTAATGGGAGGCTACCATTTGTCTTTTAACAGCTGTCCAGTGGGTCCCCTTCCCCCACCTCTTAGACCTCGGGGTACTTGTGACCTGGCCATTTAGTCCATTGTGTGCAAAAAAGTGCCACTTAGAGGTAAAACAACCCAACCCATAAATGCTGCTAAAGCAGGTCGACAGACTGTATGAAACAGCACATCATTTAAATGACCTTTAATGGCCTTAATGTCATAACTGTTGCTCAAAATAGACAGTCAAAAACACTTAACACAGAAATGAATGAGATGAAATATCAGTTAATGTGAAGCAAATGTGCTCTGTTCCAGCAACAATACTTTTACATATAACATGAAAATTTTCTATGGTCTGATGAATAAAATTTCTTTTGATAACATGAAATTTGTAGAAGATTGATAGATCTTCCCAGTCACTCTTTGATAAATTTTGAACAGTCTTAGTTTTTTTGCAAATTAGCTAATTTCTTGATAATTGCTAATCATTTAACAATGGCTGAAAATATTATGGTCACTAGATTTAAAGAAAAAGATCCATGGACTTCTGAAAACTTAATATGAAGGATTGAGCAGACATTCCAGCTTTACAGAGAAGTCTAGTTTCACAGCTTGCAAATTCACAACTCTTACTATAAAATTCTAGACTCAATATTTCAGTCACTTGCATTACTGACTTTTTTATAATAGTGTTGCCACTATTATTCTGTTAGTAAAAGAGCTGCTTATGCTGTATAGTTAATATAATATTTTAAATATCAGATCTACAGTTGTGAAGGCAAATTCCTCAAGGGTGTTTTAATTACTGGGCTTTTTTAATCCCTCCTCTTCACCAAATTTATTTCAAATAAAATATTGGTTTGTATTGAATGATTTTGAAACAAATCCTCCCACCAAGTTCTTGGTTATGCCACTCAGATATTGATAATTTTTTTACCAAAGTGCACTAACCTTTTGGCACTTTGCCAAGATTCCCAAAATGTGCCACCCAATGAAAAAATGCACATTTCCCAGATAAAAGCCAAGAAAGTGTTCCTACATTTTCATGAACAGGACAGAAAAATCCCACAATTATGAACAGTGCAAAGTCACCATGTGCAATTCTCTGTTTAAAATATTATTCATCTTAATCTAAAAAAATACCAAAAGTTCCCTAGGTGAGTGGTCAAACTTTTTCTTTAGGTCCTTGGTTAGCACTGGCAGTTCTCTTCTAGGTCTTGTTGAAGTGTTGCATTCTGTGGGCACGTAATCCTTCACGTTTCATTCAACTTTGCACTATTCATTCAAAAGTGGTATTCATGCACTTAATCTCTAATTCACAAATGATTTTCTAAACTTTTAAAACCCAAATAGAAAATAAAAACTTGCTGAGTTTTTTACATGTTTCAGTATCAGTGATGCTTTCTTTAGGGCAATAACATGTCTGTTGTGGTGAAAGGTAGAGAGTTCTTTTCCAGCTGTACAAATGAACACAGGTTGACTGTGACACTGGTGCAGGTGACACTGGATAATGCTGTTCTATGGATGAGCCTCTGTTTCTCAGGAATTTGGTTTCCAAAGATTTAAGTCAGGGATTTTTTTTATTTATTTTTATAAGTTCATTGTTCCTTATCTAATAATATTTGCCAGGGGTCTGGAAGCAGTATTATTTCATCATTGCAGCAACTTTATATATTTTGGTACAAGGTGTATATTTCTGAGAGATTAAGATGATATTCCATTCGTGAATTTGCTAATACTTCTGCTTTTTTAAATTCTGATATTGCATTTTGGTGTACTGTTAGTGTTGCTATTGCTGTTTTCCCCCCCCTATTTTTAATGTCTTTTTTTTATGTTCTGTGAACCTTTTTTCATAGGATCATTTAGTTTTCCCTGTTTATGGTGTATTGAGTCCTGTAGTTTGATTGGTGACTTTTGCTCATTAAGGTCTGGGCTATTGCTGTTGGCACTTTCAAGGACTTCTGTAGCCAGGATATGTTTGGTATGCTGGCTGTATATTTGTTGCATACTCAGCTGTGCTGGTGTGGGTTCAGTGTCTTGTTTGTGACTGATTTTGTTTCCTTCTCAGTTTTTTATTTAATTTTAGAGAGTGATTAGCTTGCCTTGCTAAGGTGTAGATGATATTTCTTTCCTTCTGATATGTTATTTTGTATATTGCATATCTACAGTTTCTGATAAATGCTGATCTTATTGCATTTTTTACTTTTTTGTAAAGGGTGTTGTAAGGCTGCAAACAACCCCCGCCAGCACAGTCAAGAATGCAATTTAAATGTGCAGCCAGTGTAGCAAATATACTCCAAATTGAAAAAAATCTCTAAAGAATCAAGAAAAATATTTTGATTAAAAAGCAAATGTATATATGTAGTGAGTACTATGAAGTGGCAAAATTGTTTAGTCATGCATGTCAAAATGGTGAAATATCGAAAGAAACAAGCCAGATTCAGTACATTGATGATTGTTTTTTGAGCCACAAGTTTGTTTGCATGAGCTGTGGGTTAGCTGGGCCTACTTTAGATTGTAACATAAATATTACCCTTATCTAGAAGTATTTCATTTAGCTATTTAATACTTCAATTTATACAACTTAAATCATTATATCAAGTCACAAAAGAAAGATTTTTGATACTGTTCCCTAAGCTGGGAGTAACCATATTTGTGATGCTTGGTTCTCCATGTTCTGTTCTCTCCTTCCTCTCCTACTTCTTTGTTTTCTTCATTTGTGTCACTGTACTACCCTGCTTTCCTTTTCTTATTCTCTTACCCTGTTTATAAACTGTCCAGTTCTCATGTTAGTTATTATTATTTTGTAGCTTGTGACTTTGTGATCATGAATTCTGTTGCATTTGACAAACTTTGACCAAGGGTGGGTAATTTTGTTGCCTAGACTGAATGTCTATCCAAATATGTGAACAATCCTTGGCACCCTGTTTGCCAAGTTTTATATCTGATGTGTTTTATATGGGAGAGAAAGTAGCATTTGCTTCTCTTTGACTACAATCGTGAAGTATGGTTTTATGTTAAAGCACTTGTTACACAGATATTCACTGTTGAATATGACAGCAAACCTGATACTTTGCATATTTTTTAGTTTCCAATATTAAATTTAAATACTTTTCATTTTTTAATATCTGAAGTACTCTTAATTTTAATTTAGGGAAGAAGTGAAAGAAATACTTCGAAAAAAGAAAGAAGGCTCCAGTACATTGGCTGCATGGGAAGAGAAGATGAATGAAGTAAGTAATACCAAAAGTCATTAACTCCTGAGCAACAAGTAAAAATTTTGCATGAATGGATGTGTGGTGCACTAAGTGTTCCACTCTGTTGTAGAAATGAAAACATTTAAATATATTAAAAATCTGCATTTTATAAATGCTTATTTTAACATAACCAAAAAATGTATATGGGGGGAGGAGGGGGTGGCTCAGTTAGTGCAGTTCCCAGGTTTAAGTCTCAACTGTGCCTACATTGAGTTCTGTTTCTGCTAACCCTTATCCTGCTCTCATTGAGAAAGGGGGCACACCAATGGACTTAGAAAGACTTTTGTCCATTAGATGGGACATTAAATCATGACCTCATGGGCATGAGATACTCTGTGCTCATTAAAGAATATGCAGGATGTCCTTGATCGGAGACTTCCACCTGTCTCATAATTATTCTTCAATCGATCCTCTTCCTAACCTCTGAGTGTTTGGGGGACCTTGTGACTTGGTCATTTAGTGCATTTTATGCAAAAAAGTTCTGCTCAGAGGTAAAACAATTCAACTAAAAATGATCTGGTCAATAAATTTTTTTGAAATTTAGAGATAATTTTACAAATCTTATGAGTCAGAGGAATTACTTGTAAATTTTTTAGCATTGAATAAGGTTTTATGGATTTTTTTGCACAAATTTATCACATGAAACACAATGCACTACAATAGGCTTTTGCTCATCGTGGGTTTGCCTTTTGCAGGAAACATTTTGAGATCCTGATTTTCCATTCATGAGTGAGCCATAATATTGCTATAGAAAATGATTTTTGAATAAATTATCTTGACATTAATTTAAAATTATCATGAAATTTTCTTCACATTTAAAAATTAGTAATTAAAATACCAAAGTTCTCTGTTGTTGAGCAATAAAATTTTGAAATTTAAACCCTCAAATTATTTGCTAATTAAAAAGTTTTTAAGAGCAAGCTCAGAAGCTTTTCAGAGCAAGGACAGCATTCTGTCTTCAGTGAAGTGACAGTATGTGGTGACTTTAGGGCTGTTAAGTACTACTTTCCATATATTGTGAAGAGTGATTCCAGTATCTTGGTTGAAGATGGGGATGGTGAGGTCATTATTTCAATAGCTTTGTGGATAATGGTTCTGCAGTAAGTGGATGCATATGTTAGCAGTGTGACATGTTCTCAGTCTATGGTGGCTTCATGTTGTATTTCCAGCTCGGCTGTGGCCGTCATTAGTTTTAGCTGATAACTAACGATTGTCACAATCATTAGTCTGATGCTGTGTGTCCTCTCCTGTAGAGAACATATGGCTGCTATGTTGATATATTTTTAATTTAGAATGGCAACAATGAGCAATTAAATTGCCTCATTAATAGAGCCAACAGTATTTATCCTACATTTCACGAAGGTGGATAAAAACAGCAATGCCATCCCTATTCCCTCCATTCCTACCTAAGTGTTTTTATCCAAAAAGATGACACAGAGCCTTGATGATGTTAATGTACCGAAAGCCTACCTGTGTACCCTCCATCATATGCACAGACTCATCTGTTCCACGGCATACAAAATTACAGCCTTCCATTCTCCCATCCATAGAGCCTTCACCTTATCGAGTTTTAGCTTTAAAAAAAATTTCAAAACATTCAATCCATTGCTGCATTTATGGCTTCCAGCTAAAAACAATAGAAAAGCTAATCAATAAGTATAGAAATGACAACAAAACTGATACGTTCTCTTCCCAATCACAGACTCCAAGCAGGTAACTTTTGCTGGATCCATATCTTACATTCCTGTCTTGTGTCCAAAAATGTATATGTACAAAATGTCCAAAACTGTTAATGTATTTTGTATTTGTTTAATAGGAAATTAGGAACGTAAGCATCATTTGTTAATTTTAAAACACATTGCTTCCAAGCATGTATATGTATAAAAAAAAATTTAAGACAGATATTTAAATTTTTGAAAAATGAAGTTTTGTGTGTTTTAATAGTGTCTGTTTCTCATCTATATTTCATAATTTATCACTATCTGCAAATGATGGGAATATATTGTTGCAAATGAAAAAAAAATGCCTCCTAATTCTTAATGCCAGTCTTTACAATATTTTTAATTCATGAATTTCTTATTGTTACAGTAGTAATTGCAGTATTTAGTTATAACAGAAGTATTTAAGAATGATACATTCTCTAATGCAACATTTTTTACTATCATATAGCTGTAAAAATATAACTATAATTACATATTGCATTTTTATAAACAGAAATTCAGAGAGGATCTGAGAAGAAACAGAGAAAGTATAATGGGAGAATGTTCAGGAGAACAGGAGGTATTTATATATATATAAATGTTGAAACTTTTTCACACTTATTTATCAAAAGTTTTATTTGCAGAATATTTAAAAACCTATGACAAAATGAGAACTTTTCTCATTTGCCTCTATTCTATTGGAATAGAGGCAAATATATATAATAATATATAAAAATATTATTCTCTGCTTTAACAATCAAATTCATTGCAAATTCAATCCAACTGTATTTTGTTTTACTGTTTATAATCATAATGGTTTTTTATTAATTCAAACAATAGAATATGTGTTTGAACATTATTATCATCATAAATAAATAAATAATATGCATGGGTGAGCTGGTGAGCACATGGACACCAATAGAAAAATGCGTGTTCTATGGCATTCTGACAGTTTTACATGGTCAAGAAAATGCAACCAATTTAATTTTGCATGATTATAGATTTGGTTTTACACCGTATGGATTGAGATTTTTTTATGTATGTATGTAGATACACCGAAGAGCCAAAACATTATGACCACCTTAATATGATGATGGTCCTCCATGTGCTGCCAAAACATCTCTTACCCGGCGAGGCATGAACACTACAAAATTTCTAATGGTGTCTTGTGGTATCTCATACCAACACTTATGCTACAGCACCAATGACTCTGGAAGATCAATAAATGTTTTGTGGATTGATTTATAGATGTTTAAAAGTCAACTGGTAACTCTGGAAGATTTAAAGTGCTTTTTTGCATTTTTTTTTGAATGTTTGTTTAGCTACACTACAGTTCCAAAGAACTTTGCAAGTTTTTATTTTTTTGCCCAAAAGAAATCATCCTTTTGGAAGTTTTTTAATAAATAAATATTTCCTGCAATATTACCTTGAATAACATAATTCTGTTAGTTATTTTAGGATGCATTTTTACAGTTCACTTAGTTTTCAAGCCAAAGAACACTACAAAATTAATCTTGTACTTGTAAGGGTTGAGTTTTTTTCAATTTCATTAGTGGAATTTTTTTTATGTTAAAATAATGGTTCTAAACTGTGCAAAAATGATCAAATCTGTTTTATATAACTTCCTATCTGTTGTTTCTATCAAACTAACCTGTTGAGGACTAGTTTTTTTGGCCATTGCAGTACCTCAGGGGCTGAGTTTAAAAAAAATGCAAATTTGATGTATGAGCAATATTAATGAATATATGCATCTATGTGGTTGAATAAATATATAATAAATATTCATTTAATTTCCTAAAAGTCTCAGGGTTCCTACTCTCAAAATTTAAATGTCCATGGTGATCCTTGTAAATGTTAAAAGGCCTCATACGAGTTCGGGACTCATATGAGGCACATCACCCTCAACAGGTTAAAGAATGCACTTATATTATTTTCACTGTTTACCTCTTTCACCACCTTTTCAACATAGTTTCTTTTAACATTCTGTAGTAAATTTTATTTTATTTCTCTGTGTATTTTTGTTTATTTGCCCGCCTGCCTTTCTGTACAAAAGAAATTGTTAAAATTTATTCTAAGCATGGGGCTCATAGAGGTAACTTAAAGTGCTAATGAAGTTAAATGCAAATAACTTATAACTTGTTTTCCAGTAGTTCACAAAAATGCAAAGCTGAAGCAGCTGCTCACATTGTTTAATGTACTTTTTTTCCCCATTAGGAATTTGATACTGCATTCAGTGCTGTGAAATCTAAAAATATATTATCACATCCCTCTATAGCAGTGATTCTCAACCTTTTATGCTTCACATACCCCCTGGAAATGTGTATGTAACTGGCATACCTCTTTATAGATAAAACTATAGTTATAATATAACAATGGGAATAAAATAAAAAAAAATATATAACATATATCTAGTAACTTTTGAGCTCTCACAGTGTACCCCAAGAAATTTTGTCACGTACCCCACCTTGAGAACCCCTACTCTAGAGAGTTAGTATGCTTAATATTTAGTTTTGTTTTACTTGCATTATAACTTTCTTTTTTGTTTTCTAGAAAAAGTCAAAGAAAAGGAGAAAGGCGAGGGTGAGAAACACTTGTTTTATTTGTTAATTGGTTACTATTTAATTTTTATTTGTTTTATTTGTTAATTGGTTACTATTTAATTTTTAAATTCAGGAAATTTAATAATTGACTTAGCAGTTATTCATGATTAAAGTGTCACATCCTTCTTTCTTTTGGCTTGGAAACCACAGATTAAAAGGTTAGTGAAAAGCATCCACTTTTACAATCTCAATTAAGCATTTACCCTTTACACTGCTTGTTACTGAAATTGCCCCAACTAGAAAGAATGGACAGATTGACCTGATGATTTGCATGCAGTATGTGGATGTAAAGATATTGCATGCCAAGCTGATTGGCACTGTAGAATGTTCAGTAATGTGTGCTACACTGACAAGAATCTGAAAGGGCTCTAAAAATGAAGGTAAACAGTGGTCAAACAAAATGGTGATCGAATGACCTGCAAAGAATGTGTAATGGCTTTTAACAAGAATAAGATGATATGTACAGCTCATGGAATTTGAAAAGGGTCAGATCATTGAGTTTTCAGAAGTTGGTCAAAATGGCCCTCTTGCCTCCCCCCCCCCCCCCAGATCCAGCCCTGCTTTTGCGTAACTTCATCATTACTTACAAAGTCAAAATACCCTAATGCACAAGATATTGCATAAGCATCTAGAACCAAAGGCCATGAGTACTTGCACAGGTTTCTTCTAGTGATTTGTCTGTACTCAATTTCCTCTGAACATTGGACATTATGTTCACTTTCTGCAGTCTGATCTATGTTTTTAGACTCTATCAATTTTTTTTTTATTTGTGACATATAAGAACAAGACAGACTGAGAAGAATCCTAGAAGCTACTCCTAGCTTTTATATGCCTTCTCATACAAGGACATGCCCTACTAAGACTGAAGTCACTGCTGACCACTGTCTCAGAGCTGACATAACATACAAAGTTTGCTTTGCTGGAACAGTCTCTAGCTGCCTAACCACTATGCCAGTTAAGGCCTAAAAATTTCATCACCACTTGTTTGATTATGCATTGATTTCTTTATTGATTCATTCTTCCCTTTTTTTTAAACCACAAATCCAATTCTAGAAACTGACTACTATCTTAATAAAATGATAACACGAGAGCTAAAGATTTATTTGAACAAGTACTCTGAAGTGGTAATTGTCCCATTAAAACCATAAACAGACTGAACATTGAAAAGTGCACAGCATGATTTTGTAATTAAGCTTGACATGACTTTTGCACACAGTTTGGTTTTACAATTAACAGGCCAAACAAACCTGAGTAAAATCCCTCTTTATTTGCTCTAAATTAAATTCTTTTATTATTATGAGTGAAGGCTCAGGTTTGGCAATAGTAATACTACAGTTGAAACTGACTTTGTGACTTTGAGGCAGCTTAAAACTCTCAGCCAAGTTAACATTACTCTTTAATCACACATATGTTGTGTTCTGTTTATTGGCTCTTCTATTCTTGCAGAACTTTCAGTCCACTTAAAAACTACAGCTGAAAGTCTGAGATTAAATACTCTGCCTTTGCAATCAGTTTCAAAAATGTCTTAGCCCACTGCAAAAGGCTCAAAATGTTCTTGGACAGATGCTGATCCAGCCAGTGCCAAAAGGTTGAACAATGAAAATAATTTTTTTTTTTTTATATATTCTCAGTTGTTTTGTGTGGACCATTTGCATTCCACCTGGATTAAACAAATGAACTACTATACTCTGCAAACCATGCTTTAGAAGATTTTAGATCATAAACTTAAAATAGAGGCTACAATTGTCTCCTAATCCGTCAATTTCCTTATTTTAGAGAAGTGTTTTCACAGGAAAATGTAAGAGTATCAAATTTCTCCCACAGATGCTGTTACTCTTATGAATGTAAACAGTGCACATTATTTTACTTTATTATATATCACACCTACCAATTAAGATTTGTTTTTAATCTGTAAGTTTGTGACAAGTTCTTTTCTGTTCAGTGAAAATAGTTCTCTAAAATATTATTCTGCTTATGTATGCTGTTACATGCAGCTAAAAGTTAATATATTTTACAATGCAACTGCAAGTTATTTTTAAACATAATTTCATATTTGACCTATGATTTTTTATCCAAAACTAAAAATATCTGTACAGAAGTCAGTTGATCTCTAGGCTTATAATCTGATGTTCTAAAGTTTGAGGTCCCACTATATCTTGCACTGCAGTTTCCTCTACTAACTCCTACTCTGCTTTTGTTAAGGGGACACCGATTGGCCCTTAGTGTCCTTTAACCTGGTCATTTAGCTCATTGTGTGCAAAGAAAATGCTGCTAGGAGGCAAAATAATCCAGTTTGTTTGGTAAATTGATAAGTTAATTCTACTTTAAAAAATTATTGAAATAGGAGTATTTAACAGCCTTATTTTTAACCATAAGAAATCATTCAAACATATATAACTGTCTTATTGAACTAGTTATGAAAATAATGAATTTTTAAATGTTTGTGACAGTAATTTAAGTTTTATTCAAATTTGAAAAAAACTTAAGCAAGAGACATGCTATTAACCTTTCAGGCATCACACTGCTATCCTCTCTCTGACTGGTTATTACCATAGGAAGTTTTAAACAGTGACTTCTTAGTATTATTGCATGCCAGTAATGCTATTGAAAGAGATTGGAGTAATGGGAAGAACATGTTTCAACCACCTGGAAGTTTAAATGCTTCAACTTTCATAATTATTTACATGCTGGATGAATATTATTTAAATTGAAGATTTAAATTTCACTTTTAATTTTCATATACATTTTTTGCTATAACCAGAAGTTATAAAGTTTTGAATTTTATTTTTTTCAAGTTAGCACAGGAATGCCCAAGTAATTTTGGTAGGATGGAAAATGTATTGAATTTAACTTTCAGCTTAACTAAGATTTCCTTGTGGTTTAAAGTTTAAGTGTTACTGTTGCATGGATTTCATAAATCTTTTTTAGCAATTTTTTTGTATGCACTCAGATATCTGTACTTATAGTTGCTATAAATTTACAGCACTTCTCACTTGAAACTATTAAACTTATTTTTGTGAAGAGTACTTGTAAAATCTTTGCCATTATGTAAAGACTTATATTAACCAGTAGTGACATAAGATAACTGATGTAAAGGCATCATGCCTGTAATTAGCTATTCAAATTATGATTAATATATGATTTATGATTTATTGACTAGTTTTAACACACAACTTTTTCTTAAGTCACCAAGCTCCTCTTCATCTTCCTCTTCATCCATTAGGAATTCAGCATCATACCATTTAGAGGTGAGTCAATGATGAATTACCCTGATTTTGTTGAAATAGATATATTTGGGACAAAGTTTAAAAACAGTTAGCTCCTCTTTCTAGTTAAAGCAACCATTATTCAGTTGTTGAATGAAACAAGCTTATTCTTGACATTAAATGAAACAGGTTCTATAGTTTTTATGCCATTATGATTGTAGCTAAGCAGAAAATTCAAAAACAATTAGCTCCTCTTTCTAGTTAAAGCAACCATTATTCAGTTGTTGAATGAAACAAGCTTATTCTTGACATTAAATGAAACAGGTTCTATAGTTTTTATGCCATTATGATTGTAGCTAAGCAGAAAATTCAATTTACTCAGAATCTTGTGTATTTTTCAAACATGTTATAGGGGAAGAAACCTAAGTTTCAATAAAATCTGTTCAGTAGGTCTTTCAGTGGCCATTTTCCCAAGCAAACTAACAGATGCAGTGAAAACCAACAATTAATATAACATTCAAAAATCAGTGCTTTCATTTTCTGTTTTCTCTTTTGAATCTTTCCACAGTCATAAGTAAAATTTGCTTGGATCAGTGTATGTTGAAATTGCATTTTTCTTCACTCACCAACAATGGCCCAGTGTATGTTTCTAGTAATACACTTCCTAGACAGAATTTTCATGTTATGCCAATAGAAGAGCAAATTTAGTATATTGAAGACTTTCTAGGGGAATAGGTAATTTAAAGATCTAAATCAGGTCTATCCAAATATTTAACTTTAAACAGTATTTGTTCAGTATTTTAAAATGTGGAAGCTGTAATATTTAACACCAAAAGCTATAGTTGAGATCATAAGAGTACACACTGAAGAGCCAAAACATTATGACCACTTGCCTAATATGATGTTGGTCCTTCACATGCTGCCTAAACAGCTCTTACTTGGTGAGGCATGGATGCTACAAGATTTCTAAAAGTGTCTTGTGGTATCTGGTACCAACACATTACCAGCAGATCCTTTAACTCTTGTAAGTTACGTGATGCAGATCGGATATGCTGTTCCAACACAAACCACAGATGCTCTATTGATGTCTGGGGAATTTGGAGGCCATGGCAATACTTGGAAGTCTTCCTCATGTTCTGCAAACCATTCTCGAACAATCTGGGCAGTGTGGCATGGTGCATTATCCTGCTGAAAGAAGGCACTACTAGAGGGGAATACCGTTGCCATGAAAGGATGTACCTGGTCTACAATGATGTTTAGGTATGTGGTAGACGTCATAGTTTCCTGCACATGAATGACTGGACCCAGGGTTTCCCAGCAGAACATTGCCCAAAGCATTACACTTCCTCCACCTGCTTGTTTTTGTCCCATGATGCATCCTGGTGCCAACACTTTCCTGGTTAAATGACGCACATATACTTGGCCGTTCACTTGGTGCAACAGGAAACGAGATTCATCGGATCAGACAACCTTCTTCCAATCATTCAAGGTCTAGTTTTGGTGCTCATGTGCCCATTGTAGGTTAGATTAGCATGGGCACTCGGAGTGGCCTGCGACTATGCAGTGTGATTTTTCAGCAGGGTTTGATGTATTGTGTGTTGTGATACATTCCTCCTGTCACCAACATTCAAATTATGGGTGAGTTGTGCCACAGTATCCCTTCTGTTGGCATACAGGATAGCTTTTGCTCATCTCTAGCATCGATGAGCCATGGTCCACCCATACCTTGCCGGCAGTTCATGTTTTTTCCCTCCTCGGACCACTTTGTGAAGGTACTAACCACAGTTGACCGTGAGCACCCCACAAGCCTTGTTATATCACAAATGCTCTGACCCAGTTGTCTGGCCATTACAATTTGGTCTTTATCAGACTCACTTAAGACTGCTTCCTTTCCCATTGGAAAACAAGAATAACACTGATTAATAGAGCTCAGTATCAAGTGTTGTACTGTTTCATGATCTTCACATGCACTGTCATTTACCTGCAGTTTCTTTGATTTACGTAAAGATGCACTGGTCATAATGTTTTGGCTCTTTGGTGTATCTTTAAAGTTAGTTAAAACATAAGTAGTAAATTATTTCAAATAATTTAGTAAAACGTAATATTTAGAAGTTCATCCAATAATTCTTTCAGTTTTTGTCTATTTCAATGTTTTGTTTTTAGGAGTGATGTTGCTGTTAAATATTCTAGCTTTCATAACTCTTTAAATACTGAATGTATCTTGCTGAATTCTAGATTATGATACTTAATTTTTTTAAAAATTTTTTAAAAAGAAGATACTTCCTACACAAAGGACAGAGATAATATAGAAGCTATATTAGGCTTGTCCTGGTTTCTCATACAACATACACTTGTACCATTAAAACCAGTGGCTTTACCCCTGCTGGTTTTAGTAGTCAGGTATGTTAACCATTATACCAGATAGTGTTTTCTATTAATTAGATATATGTCTTCAGTCTCATTCCCATAATAAGTTTATTTTTGATGATACACTGCTCAAAGTGGAAATTGCAACATTAGGAAGGAATGGAAGTAGAGATATGTAAATCACTGGAAGCAGTCAGTCATCAGAAATATGCAAATGATCATAGTTTCTCAGCAAATGGACATGTGACACCCAGCCAAGCCGTGGATAAATACCGGGCAACCAGGAGCTTGTATCATAGCATGACCGACAGTGAGGCTGGAGGTATTGGTAGCATCCTTATGTACAATTGATGCTTTCTGAGAGAGAGACTCAGCGGTATGTGAGAGCTCAAATTGAGCTTTCGAGTGATCACCACATTTTTTATGGGGCACAATGTGAGCACAGTGAATGGTGCATCTCACGCAACATCAGGGAGCACCAAATGACACGAGGGACAGGTACAGAACCAGCATGCTGCACCACAGGACGTGACGATTGCATCTCCAAAGGAGGGCTGTTCATGACCCTTTCATCAAATCAGCTGTTGTAGAGTGATTTGTTGACTGCTGTGGATACTGTGGTATCCATGCAAACATTGCATTAGATAATGTTGGCATGATGCAGGAATAAGGATGAGACGCCCAGTCTGGCATCTGCCACTACAATGACATCACCAGTTATGTTGTCTCCACTGGTGTCGAGCGAGGCAACATTACACTACAGAATGGAGAATGTTGTTCACAGATGAATCTCGATTCTGTTTCAGCATGCTGTCAGATGGCTGTTTGTCTACATGGCATTGTCAATGGCTTGAGGAAGCCTATTCCATTAGCCACCATACGGCTCCCCACTTTGGTACAATGGTATAGGGTGGCATCACATGTGGCTGGACACCTCTGCTCTCTGTTTCTGGCATGCTAACATTCTAGTGAGATGTTACATCGATGACATCATTAATCCTGTGACACGACCCTTCCTTACCACCATGCCTTGGCTGATTATGCAGCAGGACAATGCCACCCCACATACTACAAGTGCAACATGGATGGTCTCAAAGGTGTGGACATTCTCCCATGGCTGCCACACTCCCTGGACTTGTTACCCATTGATTATATGTGGGATGTTATGGGTCGCTGCCTTTGCCAGATCCCTCCAGCGGCGAACCTGGTAAAATTGCATGCCAAATTGGATGCTGTTTGGAATGTAATACCTCAAGAACCATTAACCATCTGATTGATGGAATGCTGAGACATCTACAAGCTTGTATAACTGCAGCAGGTGGACCTGCTATGTACTGATGAATCTGCAATAAACACGCATACCTTGCATTATCACATTCAGTTTTTTGATCATTTGCACATCTAACCTCAGCTTCTGGCCTGCCAGTTTCAAGTGTATATATCACTTCCTTTGCAGTGTTGTGATTTCCATTTTGAGCAGTGTATTAAGTTTCAGATTAGCCTTTCCATTGGCTTAATATGAAATTCCTTTCTTTTTTTTTTGTCTAGGGAATATATGAAAAATATTATGCGATCATTAATTACTTCTAATTAGGATAATAAGTTTTGACATTGAGTTGTATTAAATGGTTGTGACTGCAGTTATTAAACAAAAGTAAGCAAGAGTTTCTTAGTTTAGAAGCTGCACATTTATTCCCTTCAGAATCTTCTCTTTTCTATAATGCTAATGTATTGGTAAATTGTTAATAACATTATATACTTAAATTAAGCTTAAATTAATATAGGGTGGCAACAAAACAATATTGACCTTTTCCAGACAAGTGGTAAAAAAATAACAGTTAACTATCAAAAGACTTGATAGTTTTCTATCTATCATTTCAGGAAAGCTTAATTTTTATATTTTGGTAGTTCTGCATATATCAGGTGAAGTAGTTATTCCAGTTTTTGCAAGATGTGATAATATTAGATATTACTGTTACATCACCATTTTGGATCCTATGCATTCCATTACTCTGTAAATGTCAGTTTTGCAAGAATATTCTGTTTTTATGCATATCACTTCCCTCCCTCAAAATTAAATCCAATAATTCAAGATCAGAAGTGTTTTCCAATTTGTGGTAAAAAAATAAAAAATTTGTTTTTCCAAAAGTGTTTTCCAACTTCTGTCAAGTGGCTGAACACTAAAAAAGAACAGTAGGATTCTATCCTGTAATTTGGATTTGATGAAAGCATAACACTCCACATGTCCAAATATATTGTAAATTTTTTTTTCAGTAAAGGAAAAGTCTTAATTCCTAGATTATGTCCGTACCATTAACTTTTGAAATGTTATTGTGGTATGTAAGAATGTAGGGTTTCAGTGATTATATATCATTTTACATCTATAATAAAATATAATAACATGTGGGATAAGTGTACCACTTATGCTTCATCATAAAATTTTTTGGTAATAAATTTTAGGCATGAGTCTATGTATTCCAAACCTCCTATTTTATCTGCAGAGATATTAAGCAAAGATGTGATTCAGTATTGATTTTGTTTTCCTCCATATACATACCATCCTCTCTTGACAGTGTTGTGATGTACTTTTTTAAACTTTTCCATTTATTTTTCATTTGAAATCCTAAATATTTAAATTTTTCTCTGTACCTTAAAATTTATACTTCCTCATTAGCCACATTATACATTACAGGATATAAAAAATGCAACACTTGCAAGAAATTACGCAAATGTGCCGAAATTTAGGGAGGTGGTAGTATATGTAAATGCATAGAAATGATTAGGTTTGCAGGACGATTGAAATGATTGGACAGTTGCGAGCTGATATCACAGTTGTGGAGCAGTCAAACATGGAGAAAGGCAACCAAAGCTCCCTGGTCGACAAAACATTGTGGGAATTGTTCTAAACTGCTCAGGCTGCCCTTATTCAGATGTTGACAGCCGTTTCAACAGTTATAGAATCATTGGCCTTAGAGAAACTGGTTTATCATACAGAGATATGACCAACATTGTTGGCCACAATCCCTGCACCATCATACACATATGGTGCCAGTGGGTTCAAGAAGGATCCAGCACACGCTGACAAGGAGCAGAAAGACAATGTATGACCATGGAGTGACAGGACTGCCATTTGTGACTCATGACAATGCATAACAGATTTGCAACTACAACACAACTGCAAAGGGACTTGCAACAGGTAACACATTGAATACGTACAAGGCGGACAGTAATCAACAGGCTTTTACAGTTTTCATTGCGAGGCTATCGTCCAGCACTGCATATGCCCCTCACATCTGCCCATGTGTAAACACATCTTCAGTGGTGTTTCCTCATACAGAACTGCACAAACAAGAGTGGAGTACCATGGTGTTTAATGGCAAATCTCGTTTTTTGTCTTGATCAGTACGACTGTAGACAACATGTTCGCTGTCATCAGGGGAAAGGAACACCACCCAGTGCATTTGACATTGTCACACAGCTCCAGCACCTGATGTCTTGGTATGGGGTGCCATTGGTCGGACATCTCGGTCAGAACTGGTCATCATAAGAGGATCTCTAACTGCCCAATGATATGTTACCAACATTTTGCAGCAAGTGGCTGCCCCATTTATTTAGCAGCATGGAACTTTTTACCAGCAAGATAACACCTGTCCACACACAGCCTGCATTAGTCTGCAGTATCTACATGGACAAAATGTTCAGGTACTAGCATGGCCAAGCACGCTCACCAGACTTTTCACCTATTGAACACATCTGGGACATGATGGGCCAAGAGCTCCAACAACACCCAAGTGGTGCACCAACCACTGTTGCTGAAATGGAACTGTGACTTTGTGATAAACTGTTACTTGTGTCTTCCCATTATTCCAAATTGACTTATGTTCCATGATAAATAATTTTGGTGTTTTCTCGTAGTTTAATACCAGTGTTAGAGTAAAATTGCATATAATTAATGGGCACTTCATTAGGAATGAACCAATGTCTATGGGGAGTTGGATTCAGAGCTCAGTAATTTTTTAAATAAGATTTAATATAAAAATGCCATTGAAGATAAATTTAAAATCTTAGTCAAATCTATCAGAAGTCTGATTTCAGAATATTTTTATTGTATATTGCTATATTGGATATTCTAGCTTTTATGTCTTTACTGGATGAATAGTATTGAAAAAACTTCTAGATTCGATTGAGTTATCTATTCCCAGTCATATTTTTTATAACAAGTTTATTTAAAAAGTTATTGAGTACTGAATCTGACTATTTATACAACACGATCTGTTCCTAATAAAATGACCACTGAGGGTAGTATATATTTCTTTCTGTATATAGTGAGGTAAGAGATACCATTCAACTTCAGAATAGTATTGTTTTAGCATATGCTAATTATATATTATTATTCTTAAATATTAAGCTTTTTGTCATAATGTATGAAAATAACGATGTGTTTAATTTGGAAGAGTTAACTTAAATAGTTTGTTTCATTAATAATTTACATTAGACTCTGGAATATCTTCATGCCTATTGGTATATTTAGAAATCTCGGTACAACTACAACAAACCATGCTATACACATTAACCACTCCATCTGTTCAAATATTTATATTATTTTTAATGGATTCAGCTTTCAATGCTTCTGACTCTGGAATTTTTATTATGAATGTGCTATTGCAAACTTTTCCACTCTCTTTACCCATCCCTCTAAACTTAATACGTAATTTAGTTACTGCTACTGAAGAATGCAACTTTTATTAATCACACAGCAAATGGACTGTAAAAGTTCACTGTTGTCATCAGTGCATAGAATAACTTTGGTTTTAGTTTCACTTCTGTTTGTTAGATGTACATTATAAGTGGATTTTTTTTTTTGCTTTTTTCCATATGAGCAAAAGTGGATCTGTTTTTCTTCGAATGAGAAGTAGTCTGCAATTTTATGTATGAAAATTCTGATTTATCTTTTTTTTATTATGTGTGGTAAAATATAGCTTTACTTGTTCTTGCACCATAAAATCTCAACCCACCATCTGATTCAATTAACCAAAATGCTGTTGTATTAACCAGAGAAAAATAGATTAATTCTCGTAGTATTAATATATTTCACAGTATTTTAAGCATAGCAATTCCAAAAACATCAAAATTCATATTGAAATGTAAGTACTAAAACAAAACCCAAATCTAAATTTTAAAGAATTTTTGGATTATTCACTGATTTTTGTTATCCACATTATTTTTTCCAATCTGGGGGGTCTTGAAGAGATTGGCCATAGTCTATTGTGACTAGGCTTGTAAATCTGCAGGTCACAGGTTTGAGCCCTAATGTTACCCTGCATTGAGAATTCTCCATTAACCCCACTTTTCCATGGGTAAAAAAGGGGACATTGATAAGCTGCTATTTGTTGGAAGGAATATTAAACCATGATCTTGTGTGCACGAGACCCATACACTTTGTGCATTAACCCTTTCAGAGGTCCAGCTATTTTTTCACTATGATCAGCCAAAAAAAAAAACATTAACTTTAAAACTATTTAGCCAAATAACTAATGAAAGGAATTCTGGCATGTTGTGTGCCAAATTAATCAGCATTTAATTCTGGATTTTATGAAAATATAATATTTAACAAAAAAAAAACTGCTCTTATAGAGGCATGTAGTAATAGTAAAAAATGCATCTGGCAATAGAAATAAAAAAATTATTAAAAAAAAACTAGCAGAAATGATTATAATGCACATAAATAGAAAAACTCGGATTACAAAAAAAAAAGAATATTTACTTGAAGCAAGAAAATTACTCATGTTTTGTAATTTTTTTTCTTGGTACCATACTTTGAGAAAAGTCTAGGCTTTTTGCCAACTGTGCCATCATATCAACAAGTCAACTTTGGAATTTAAAAAATAAATAACTAATCAGCTAAAATTCATCATGTTATATACCATATTTAACAGAATTTAATTATTATTTTATGAAAATAAAAAGTTAAAAAAAATTAATAAACATATTGGTTTTAATAAAGCTTTTTTTTTCACATGTTATAGGAAAAAAATAGATCATATTATGCAATTAGGGCTTGATTTGTGAAGCACGAATAAAAACAGTTAAATTATGTATTAATCGGAAGGAAATTTCTTCCCGAATACTACAACATTTACTTGAAATATGATTTTTATTTCTTTTAATGATTATTTTTGGTGTCATATATTTTAAAATATGGGCCAGTGTTATAAAAGGTGACTTGGATTGTTCACGCATTGAGATTTTCTGTCCTATTTATGAAATGGAGAAAAATTTCTTGGCTTCTGTTTTTTACTAATTATTATCAATTTTTTTCTTTGAGTGTTGAATTTTGGGGGTTTTGGCTAAGTGCACCAAAGCAAAAAAAGTTTAGTTGTCAGAATGGCACAGCCAAGATATTGAGGGGAGGGTGGTGAGAATGCTTTTTAAAATCATTCAAAATCATTCAATACAAATATAAATTTTCCCCCCAAATATTAAATATTGCTTTTTTTTTTTGGGGGGGGGGGGTAAAAACCCATCTTAAAATTGTCCTCCCACCTGAGGGCTGTTTCCATGCCAAGGAAGTCCTATTTTGCTTTCATATCCAAGAACCAGTTAGTTTTCAGAAAATGATACATGAAATTTTTTTACTAGAAAACGAACCAATAATAAAAGAAAAAATAACATATAACCTAATGTGATGTTAACTATTCACAGCAACAAGTTGTAAGCTGGCCATCCAATGTAGCATAACTGAGAAAAATCAATAATTATCAATCTGCATAAAGATTGATAATATATAGAAATAAATTAAATCCACAGAAATGAAAACTAAGGTTTAATTATAAAAGGAAACTAAATACTAAGTGGGGAAGGGGGTTAAAAACCCAAAAATTGCCCTTCCACATGACTCATTTCTCTGCCATTTAAGTCCTTTTTGCTTTTGTATCAAAAGATATTTTCAGAAAACAATACAAGATGAAAGTTTTTTACTGGGAAAAAATGAAATAATAAAAGAAAAAATAACATATAACCTAATGCAATGTAAAATAATATCTGCAACAACTTGTAAAGCCAGCCATCTGATGTAGCATAACTCCAAAAGATCGATGGAAAATAGATAATTTATGGAAATAAAATAAAACTTCAGAAATGGAAATGAAGGTTAATGTTGACTAGATGCATGGTCAGATTGTTTTATATCTGAGAAGAACTCTTTCTGTAAACATTCACTATAGAGCCACTTTATTGCATGTGTGAGCAATAACTAGGTCACTGCACTCTCAACTGCACCTGCTGCTATGACATACTTTGCACTGCAGGAAACTGCAATAATAACTCTACTTGCTTCTTTCTAAGAAGGCTCATGTTTCAGTTTCAGTGTTAAGAGCAGGAAAGATGCATAGAATATTAGGATAAATTATATAAATGATAAAAAATAATTCTGGGAATACTGAAATAGATTTATGGCAGAAAAGAGTGCAAAATGAAAAAAAATGGCAGTACGTACTTCGTAATTACTTCCAAAATTAGGAGATTTTTGAAAATTTAAGGAAAAATTTGTTGATAATTGTTCAAATCAAATTTGTGAGCTAAATCAGAAGGTTGTTTCAGCAAAGAGGAATGTTAACAAGCAAATTGGCAATGCCATAGCACTTCTAATAAAAATCAATCTAAATTATACTAGTGCTTCTGAGAAATAACAATCAGATGGCTTTAACAAATTATTTTTATCATAGTTTAATAAAATGCACATCAAATGAAAAAAGAAAATATTTTTTAAACTTGAATTGTGTATTTTTAAAATATATATCTAAGAAAATTTTCAAATGACAATTTTATTTTTTAAATATTGAAGTTTTGTGGGAAGGGTTAAAGAGCACACTGAACAGCCTTGAGAGAATACTTCTACCTGGCTTGTAAATGCTGTTTAGTGGATCCCCTTCCCCAACCTTTTCTGAGCCCATGAAATCCTTGTGACCAGTTCATTTAGCCCTTGTCTACAACAAAATGCTGTTCAGATGTAAAACAAGCCAATAACCCAAATCTGTTGTGATCCTTTCATACAGACCAGATCTCATCTGAGGGCAGAATTTTTGCTGCAAAGCTGCATATTTCCTATGCACTGTATAGTAGCTAATCATCAATGTCAGAGTGTGATGATTAGCTTGCTGCATACTTTGATTTTGATACGTTATCCTTATAGCTGTTATTTCCAAGATATTATGGAAACTTCATTGGCAAAATAATAGAATCTCTCAGATATACACCTGTAATAATTTGTAAGATAGAAAAATTGTCATTAGCTAGGTGGGATCTGAACTCATGACCTCCTGATAACATATCAGGGCTTTGACTGCTGAGCTACCGGCCACTGAACAATCATTCTCTTAGTGACTTTAAGCATTATATCATAGAATTAGTCATTGGAAATGTAGTTGACTTTAATTGAAGACTCTAGTCCAGAAGGCATTTTCCAGTTTAGTGAACACAGCCACCCACATCAGGCGTCAAACGACATGGTATTTTTATTTTTTAAGTTAACACACTGAGTATTGAGTGTAAGCATTGTTGTTGGAACAATAGAATCTCTCAGATATGACCTGGTAGTAATTTGTTAGATAAATATAGAGAAAAAATTGTCATTAGCTGGGTGGGATCAACCCATGACCTCCTGATAATGTGTCAGGTGCTCTGATCTTGTTTAATGGCCTGTAGTCTTATTTGAAACAAAATTTCTCTTGTAGGGTTTAGCAGTTACTTTGGAATTTAATCCTTCCAATAATTTTTTTGTAGTTATATCTTTATAATATGTATACATACAATGTAAGTTTGATGTTGAAAATATTTTTGAAATGTGATAAATATATAGGTATTGATGCAATTACAAAAGATTAAATTTGTTAATAGTTGTCAGATTTTTTTGAAAATGTTTAACAGTTTTCATTAATTTTGGTTATAGAAGTTTTTATATGTGATTTCAAGTTACAGATTATTTAATTGTTTTGCATCAGACCTTATTCTTAATGATTTCTAATTTTACCAGTAACCAAACATTGCAGGTTAGTTGCATACATTACATCTAAAAGTTCCCATTTGTTAAGTAATGTTTTCTTTTTTATCAACATTCTGCCCTGAAAATCACCAACTTGCTGTGTGGATGGTTTACCATGCATATGACTTTTGGAATCCCTTTCAACAATATGTAGGATGAGTCTCGTAGGAAGCACAGACACAAGAAACTAAAGAAAATGAGGCACTCAAAAGACTTTGAGGATATCAGGAAATCTGACACAGTAAGCACTTGATTGTTTAAAGAGATTAATTTTAAATGATTATTTAAAGAATGGATTCAAAAAATTTTGTTGTACATTAATGCTGTATGTTTAAATGTTTCAAAATTTCATCATCATCATCATCCTCAAGCAGCCATGGGCTACGGAGGTCCAACCAGACCGTGCAATTTAGTTCTCCAAGCAAGTCTATCCTGAGCTACATCTACTGCATCTGGCCACTGCACACCAATTCTAACAAGGTCCTGTTTGACATTGTCTGCCCACCGCATCCTAGGTCTCCCCTTCTTTCTGAGGCCTTTAGGCACACTGTTCATAACCCTATTCGCCAATCTATAATTATTCATACGGGCAACATGGCCAAACCAACGGAGTCTCTCTCTGCACAATATGCTGCTTAAAGGAGGTTGCAAACTCCTTTTCCTAATCTCATCATTAGTTACAAAGTTGAACCACCTAATGCCCAAGATACTGCGTAAGCATCTGGAATCAAAAGCATCTAGTTTCCTGTTAACTTGTTTACAAAGTGTCCAAGTTTCACTACCATAACTAACCCTAGAAAGAACCAAACTATTATACAGTCTAATTTTAGTCTTTAGGTGTATACGCCTATTTCTCCACACTCTCCATAGATTCTTAAAAGTCCCAGCAGCAATCCCTATTCGTCTGTTAATCTCATGCCGCACATCACCATTATCTGTTACATAGCTCCCAAGATAATTAAACTGTGACACCTGCTCAAGACTGCAACCATTCAGATTAACTGAATCACAGCCTGCCTGACCAATTTTCATCACTTTAGTTTTCTCTCTGTTTATAACCAAACCTACTCTACTACCAGTCTCATCAACGACTCGAATGAAAGAGTTCATCTAATCAACATCATTTGCCAGAAGGGCTAAATCATCAGCATAATCTAAATCAGAAATTTTCCTATCTCCAGCCCATTTAAGGCCAAAATCTTTCCCTTGAAGTGAATTTCGCATAACATAATCAATAACCAAGCTAAAGAGAAAAGGAGACAAAATGCACCCTTGTCGAACACCAGAAGTAATGCTAAACCAATTGCTACAAGCCTTACCAACTCTCACACACGACTCAGTGTTATTATAGAGAGCTTTCATAATGTTAACTAACTTGTCTGGTATACCATATGATCTCACAATCAACCACAAATTATGACGATCAACAGAGTCGAAAGCCTTTTTGAAATCAACAAAGCTAGCAACCAAAGGTTTCTGAAACTCTAAACATTTCTCAAGAATCTGCCTAAGTGAAAATATCTGATCTACACATCCCCTACCACTTCTGAATCCACATTGCTCATCACGCAATTGCCTGTCAACCAGATTCTTAATTCTATTAAGCACAATTATGGAAAGAACTTTACCTGGAACAGAGAGTAGGCTGATACCCCTATAGTTATCACAAGAACTGCGATCACCTTTTTTGAAAATAGGGATAACAATAGCTCTGGTAAAATCCTTAGGAACCATGCCTTTATCATAAAAGATATTCAGAATTTCAGTCATCCAAGTGGTAATTTAGAATGCAGAAAAAGATGTGATAACCAAGCAATAATTTATTATTAATTAATCCTTTTATAATTAATCAGTGGCATAAATTTAATATCTTGGACTTACATACTTAGGTGATTTATCCTTTATTGCAACCTTACTCTGATTTTCATATATTGACATTTTGAAAAGTGAAATATTATTGCTTTCATAAGTAATTACTGTTGAGTTTTATTCTAATTATAATATTTATAAGGATGTATAGTTCTGTTCATAATATGTTGTAATAATGTTATTGCTTTCATAAGTAATTACTGTTGAGTTTTATTCTAATTATAATATTTATAAGGATGTATAGTTCTGTACACTCCAATAGTAGAGGAATAGCATAGTTTATGCAGGAAAGGTGAAGGAAAATAAGTACCCAAGTGCTTTATATTAAGGCCTCATTTCTAATTTCTTTGTCAAACACAACCTGTCTAACCTATGAGAGGTAGGGAGAGAAAAGCTGATTATACACAGAGTGTAACAATGTGTGTAATTGACTTTTCCCACATATTTCGCATAGATCATGGGTGTGGTCACATGCATGCCCTTGATAAAGAAGTAAGTCATAATGTCCCTTGGGTATATTGTCCTTTCATCGACTTTTACACATACATTGTAGTTTTTCTTGCTATTGTGGTGCTATGAGACTTTACACCTTATATATATTTTTGTTTATGCTTCCTTTTTTTTTTGTATTACTGGCAGTGTTATTTTATGCAGTTATTTAAGTTTAGTAGAAAAGTACATGAGAGAGAGAGTATGTTATTGTGCTTTAACAGTTGTGCTTAATTTCTTTAGTTTATTATCTCAAAATTGTTTTAAAAAATTCATTTTTATTTTTGTTAGTCATCAAAAAAGCAGAAGGTTAAAAAAGAAAAGAAGAAAAAGGAAAGAATGAAAGAAAGACTAAAAAAACACCACCACCACCACCACCATCAGGAGCAGAATGAAACTACTGGTTCAGCAAGTCAATAGTCCCATCTGTTAAAAATATATATTAGGAAAAGTGTATTGTTTTATCTGACACATAAATTGAAGCCATCCAAACATATTTACTTCACAAAGAATATCTAGTTAAGATCTATAGGTATAATTTTACATGTATACCAAAAGCGATGATATAAGTGTGATTGATTATGCAGATAAAAATCATTAGTATGTCATGACACAATTTAAGTGTCTTATAATATCAAATAAAGTATGTATATATTTTTGATAATGTTAATGGAATGTGCAAATATTGAAACTTATACAAAATCTCTTGTCTGCCACATAGCCTTCAGACATTGAGGTTTTGTTTCTACTGAATATTAAGTCTAATTTTCTTGCAAAATATTTCAATTCATTTTATTATATATATCATATGTTAACACATATCTGAATTTATTATTGGACAACACATATCTACTATTTCCATGCAAAATTGACATCAGAAGCATAGTACTATTACCTTCAAACTTGAGGGCATTATATAAAACCATTCTGTGCTGACATTGAAATATTAACACCCCCCCCCCTCATGCTGCAAAGATAATTCTTATTATTTTATAAGCATTTTCCTTTTTCAAATATAAAATTGAGGCTTTTAAAAAACTTTGTTGTGCAATTAGATGTTTTCTTCATTTTGTTTCCTTTGAATATTTCTTGTTTTTTTAATCACTGTGTTTTAAATAAATCATAACCAGTTGCAAAATGCATTGAAACATTTGCATCAAAAGGAATTAAAATATTTGCATCACCACAGAGTGCCCTACCAACAGATGTTGCAATAAAATATTAACATATGGAAGATGGAAAATGGAAAAATGGTAGTATAACAAAAACGTGTTTAGAATTTATGGTTGGTGGGTGATATGAAGTTATATAATTATGGATATTAACAAATTTTCAAGTTGTTCCAAGGTTCTAAAAAGTAGGCTTATAAGTATAAATATCTCATTTTTCCTCACTATATTTTGGAGTTATTCAGTGAAGCTTTTAATTATTTTACATGATATTCTGTTGATATTGAAATAAAAACTTCGAAACTGGTAATCAGTTACAAAAAACCCAGTCTCCATAAGAAAAAAAAAGTCATACAATTGCTTCAATGAAATATTTGATTAAAATGTAACCATTATCCTTTTAAAAATATAAAGGACAGAAAAATTAATTAAAAAGGCAGTTGTACTAATTGAGCAAAGGCACATTTATCCAATACCTTGGTGTGGAAGCTACTATGAGCAATGTTATTGACTTGGAGTCTGCAGTTTACTGCCCACCTGTTTCTAATTAGATGCAATGCTTTTTTTGGTTTGAACACAATGATATTCTCAGACCAAACATTTTGCAAAGATTATTATTAAAGGAATGTTTCACGAACCTGCAATATATATGTAATATATAAAAATTATTTGAATAGAAATAAAAAGAAAAAACAGCTTAAATTCCAAAAATGTAATTAAATGTAGAGTAACACAAAATTATTTATATGCTAAACTATGTGCATTTTCTCAAATCGTAAAAAGAAACTTTTCTTGTCGATAAATGAACAATTTTTAAGGCAACAAATTCAGAACTCATTTTGAAATATTTGCATTATGTAGAAAATGGCCAGTATAGTCAGTTCATTTAAATGGCCATGATACCTTCTTTAAAAGATTAATGGATTTCATCAGTAAAATGGAAAAAAAAATTAATAGGTAATTTGTTATTTCAAAAATTTTAATTGTTAACTTTTGGACAATTTTAAAAAATTCATAAAGGATTTTAGATTTTTTTTAAAACATTGATTACTCAGCAGTATAAGTATGACCAGGGCTATTGGTTCCATTAAATTGAGAACAGTTGATGGATGCAATTGTAATGGGGATATGAGTGAAACTGTTGCCTTACTGCTTGCTTATGTGTCATCAATGATTGTTTCTTGTTAGTTTGTTTGACTGTACCATGTTCAAAAGTGCTTGACTGGTCAATATTTAATTTTATGATTTATTAAACTGCGATTTTTTTTTTGGTGGGGGAGGAGAATTTTCATTGCTTCTCCTATATAATGAGATGTCTGTTAAAACAAACTATTTTTGCACTCTCTTTAGAAAGTTAGTGAAAAAAATGGGGAAATTTTTATTAAGCTCTTTGCTAATTAAGGTCTTCAAAAATATTTAATAATACACAATTTTGCTGTTTTAACACTAACTGCTCTTGAGCAACCATTAATCTACATTCTGATTACATTGCTTTCTTAGTTATACTAAGAATTCTTTTTTAACTTAAAGAGGCTTTTAATTCTTTAAAAGTTCCAAAGTAATAGATGGAAATTTATATTACCATGGCTTGTGTCTCCTTGCATCACTTAGACTGGTGCTCAACTGGTGTTATTGCTGATGCTCATATTATTTTTGACATAGTGCTCCACACTGCAGATTAGCAGTTGTCCTGTGCTTGCTACTTGCATGATGCACTGGCACTGATGTTTTTTTGGCTCTGTACTTGCCAACAATCATGAATGTTCTGTGCTTGTTCTTACCACCAGCACAGAGCACTAATGTTTTTGGAACCATATACCAGTTTTTCTTCAAGGCAGATACTTTAAAGCTACACTTCACTAACCCTTGCTAACACAGGTTTATTGCTCGTGTCCTTTTCTAATCATGCTGTAGACAGTCCTTGCTCCTTACGCAGCTTTAAATTATATCGGAACTAATCTACATTAAACATTTAACAAACTAAAATTTTGAAATGAAGGTTCAAAATTCAAGCATTCTTAGTATAACTAAGCAAGCAATGTAATTAGAATGTAGATTAGTGGTTGTTCAAGAGCAGTTAGTGTCAAAACAGCAAAATTGTAAATTATTAAATATTTTTAAATCTTTTGCTGTGTATTGAATATATATCTTCAAAAATATTTGAACTTTGCTGAAATATTGGGGCTCAGCAACCATTATTGTGAGGTTCTAAGGAAAAAACAAATGTAGCATGTAAAAAGAAAATAACTCTGAAAAATATTAAAATCTATTGGTCACCTCATTGAGATAAACTTTCACTCTTTTATTAGTTCTGCTAAAACTTTTCCCTTAGAAAAATATTCAGACATGATTAAATAATGCAGCTATTCACACTTTTGCAATTTGTGTGCTGAATTGTAAAAATCTGTATCTTGAACCAAATTTTTACAATAATATAAAACTTTTTCGCTATCTAGTTCTTTGTCAGCAATAGAATAATCCAAATATAACTAGGAGATTCAAAGTCTTAAGAAAGATAGCCAAAATGTTATACAACCATTTCTGTTAAGTATGTGTGAAAAATGTTTTTAACTGGATGACAGTTTTCGTATAAACACATAGCATGTTTCAGTAGAATAGCAATTTAAACAATTTTACAATTATGCATAGTTTGACTAATAGACTAAGAGTCTATTAGTCAAACATATAGTTGAAATGTAGAATTCTGGATCATAACCAGCAGAATCCCATTATATTCCATACCTGTTCCACATCCATCATACATTTTAAAGTAAATTTAATTGCAAACAAATATGTCATAAACTCAAACCTTTACTTTTGGTTTTCAGAATGAATAGGATTTCACTTGAGCTGCATGTAGCAGTGTATATTTATTGTCAAAATTTTAAAATTCTAAATGACCCATTAAGTTCCTATCTCATATTTATAGATGTGATGTACATATAGCAAAATCTGCTATTTTCCTATTTCTCCTTTACCATTATCAGTCATATTAACTGATTGCACTAAGCTATGCCTCCCTTTATAACATTATTGTTACTATCCAGTTTCTCGTCATTCTCTTGGCATTCTCCATTAAATGGAAAATTAATAAATTCTTATTTAATACATCCTTAGTCTATTAGTCGACACTTCCAAAACTTTTATAATGTAAAAAAAGAATGTAGCTTATTAGTTTTGAACTTGCTCACAAGGTTTGCAAAAGTTTCTGTAGAAAACTTTTTATGGTTAAGGAAAGTATTTGAAGAAAAAATTTTTATTAATGAAAATTATACTTACAGTAATGTTTAAAAATTAAATGATTAAATTTGCCATCTTTATATTGTTCATTTAAGCTATTATTCTTTAGTAAAAAATTAGATAAATTTTTGTGATGAAATCTGATAGATATGCGAGTAACATGGGTATTCAGACATCTACCAGATTCATAGAAACTTATTGAGAAGGATTGCAGATTAGAGATTAGATATCGATTTTTTTTTTTTAAGATGCAGACAGGATACAGGCATTTTATATATATATATGTGTGTGTGGTGCTCTATAGATAGAATTCTTTTAATTGTTAAAAAGTTTATTTCACATGTTTTACCTACATGTAAATTATTTCATTTTTATCCATATTAATTTTTTAACATACACCTATCCCCTGATTTACATGGTTTTGGTTTTACACAATAAAAAAATGCAACAAGTTTTGATTTACACAGTGATAGACTCAGTTTTACATGGTCAAGAAAATGCAACCAATTTAATTTTGCACGATTATAAATTTGGTTTTACACCGCATGAATTGAGATTTTTTTTTATATGTGTAGATACATCAAAGAGCCAAAACATTATGACCACCTTCCTAATATGATGGTGGTCCTCCATGGCCGCCAAAACATCTCTTACCCGTGGTTATTTTACTTTACCGGCAAGGCATGAACACTACAAAATTTCTAACGGTGTCTTGTGGTATCTGGTACCAACACTTTACCAGCAGATCCTTTAACTCTTGTAAGCTAAATGGTTGAGTTCTTTCACTAAAATTATATTCTTGCCATTGTAATGCAATCTGTCTCACAACATCTTGATGAAATGAAGATTGTTTTGAAGTGGCAGCGAGATATGACTTTTCTAGACTGAATTTTTCAGACTAGTAGAAACCATGCTCTCTCGTTTTTAGCTACAAGTTTAATTTTGTAGACATTATAGGCTAAATACAGCTGATTCATGAGTACATTGTTTCATAAAATATCATGTAAAATCTAATTGGTAAAATCTTAATTTCTAATTTATGTTTAATTCTTAAACATCCTTTCAAATTTTGTCATCAAATTCGTTAATGTACATCTACATTAATCTGCAAAACTCTCCCTGCCCTCTGTCAGTAGGGGACACCAATTGGCTTGGAAAGGCTGCTGTCCATCAGATGGGATGTTAAGCAGTGGCCCCGTGTGTGGAAGAGCCATACTCTGTACATGTTAAAGAACATACTGGATGGCTTTGATGGGAGGCTACCATCTGTCTTCCAACAGCTGTCTAGTGGGTCCCTTCCATCCCACCTTCTTGTGACTTGGATTTAACCCATTGTGTGCAAAAAATGTGCTGCTCATAGGTAAAACAATTTCTAGTTCATATGTCAACTCAAGTCTACTTAGCGATGAGCAATCTTTGTGACCAGAAAGAAATTTATGAGAAATTAATCTAAGCTTATCTGAATTAGTATAAATAAAGTACAAAATAATGTTACATTAATGCTTATCATTGCTGCTGAACTGAAATTTGAGATAAATATGTACAAAAAAACTTTCAATGTGCACCTTATTAATAACAAGGATTTTTTTTGGAACCTATCCCCCTTTTCATAAGTTGCTGGTTTTGATTTACATGGTTTCAATTTACGCGATGATTTCTTGGAACCTATCTACAGTGTAATCGAGAGATGGCTGTAATTCACCATCTTGGTATTGTGAGAGAAACTAATGTTTTAGGTAGTCAGCAACCTCAAGAACATTAAAACGGCAGACAGTAATATGTAAAATAGTCTTAAAAAGAAATCACAATGAGATGATGAAAATTAAGGTTAGTGCATCTATAAGCAGCTTAAATGTATTATTTACTACTGAGAATAGCTATTTTTAGTTGTATAATTGAAAGGAATATTTTCCAGAATGGATTTTTTTGAACCATCAAAAAATGAAGTTAGCACCAAGCAGACCCAGATCTAAGAAAAAAAAAAATCGAGGGGAGGAGGAGCAAGAAACTCAATTGAGCCAAAAAAATGTAAAAGGAGGGCCCAAGATACTTTATTTCCAATGCAGTATAATATTTTCCCCTCCATTTTATGGGTTTAAAGAAAAATTATTAAAATGCATGAAATACAAATGAGTTTAATAATTTTTTTGCCTTTTTAACCCTTACCAGCATTCTGAAAGGGGTGTGGGGGCATGCCCCGCCCCCAGATCCGGCCCTGACACCAGCTATGAATCAGGATGGACACTATATATATATATGGGACACTGCAGATGTTTATAGTTCTTGTGACCATAAGTCAAATCTTGCAAAATTGGTATTAAAATTTTTAGATATAGAAAATAATGTTAAAGGAGAAACTGAAATTAGTATTAAATTTGGATTTTTAATGATAATACAAAAACAAAAGATGAAAAGAAAGTAATAGATCTCTCAAATGGACATGAGAATTTCCATCACAATTATCTGCAATTATATTACCTGATTGATTTATATGAATGTATTATTAATTTGTAGGCCTCTTTGAACTGCTGTGGGATAAAGTTGGTATATTACTTTAGTTTTCCCAAGCAATAAACTTTTTTTTTCTAGTCTACTTATATTTGTCAATAGTTATGCAATGGGTCAGAGGTAGAATTTGAAGCCTTTTTGAGCATCTAATCAGAAAAATTTGTTCATTGGACACCATTTCAAAGTGTAATCCTAAATTATTAAATATTCAAATTATGGTCCAGATTTTTGTAATTATATGCAAATATATTTGTGTGCTTCAGAAATTAGGGCATTAAATGTTTTTTCTGTTCAAATATTATTTTAGAAAAAAATAAATCAATGTATTAGCTTTGTTACATGAAATGTCTTTTGTCTCAAATTGTACAGTATTTTTTGTTGTATTTTTTTACAACCCATTAGCAGAGCTTTATTGCATATTGAGGCATATCAGTTAACTTTTTCAGTGCTGTATAACTGTGTTAAATTTTAAGGTTGAAATCATCTGTCTGAATATCAAATCTGAAACTTAAATTCAAAGCATATATTGAGAGTTTTTAAGGCATGAGGAAGACCAATGTATAAGATTCATTCAAATAAAAAGTAGACAAGTTAGAAATAAAGTATAAAGGATTTATTTATCTATAGATTCTGTTCATGCCTGTTTGAAACATTTGTCCCAAAGCAATATACCCTGTTCATAGAATGATCTTGGCTGTTTGAGGAATCCTATGACCATGAGCTGAATCTCTTACGAAAATCATATGGGGAAAGATATGAACCACAGGGAGAGTATTCAGACACTCCCAACAATACCTGTCCAGTGTTGTTGCGCTTAATTGGGCAGTTTTTGGGGGTGAGTGTTGTCATTCAGCAAAACAACCTTGTTCAAAAGTCCTGAGTGCTTAGAGTTTATTGCTTGCTTTAAATAAATGGTTAAAAGTTTTATAGTATCTTTGCAAGTTGATGGTGTAGCCATGGCCCAGAAAATTAACAGCTGAACTTGATAGTCAAAGAAAAATGTCAGCTTGCCACATATTATTCAACTTTGGATGTACCCATGCAGGTTTGTCTGAAATCCACACATCTATGACAGTCAAGCCAATACTTGAGACTGATTCTACTGCTGATGAGTTCCTTCTATATATAATATATGTGTGTTTCCATGTGTGAGGATACAACTGTCACTCATCTGTTACCAGATATAAGAATTGTCCATTTTTTATTTGAATGACCCTTATATTTACAATTTATTGCACAGTATTTTAACACAAAAATGCATTGCTACGCACGTTTTTAAATGGAAAATGTTTTATTTTCATCAATTTGAAAAAGTTAGGAATTATGTTTATGGAACATCATAAGGATCCATCCTATTTTGGAAGCTATACCATCCTCAAAGGCCACATATATTTCCACACAAATAACTGCCATCTCATTTAAAGAATTTTATAAGGAATTTAATGAAGGCGATGAGAAATTTTGCAGCTAATGTTACAAGTTTAATAACCGCAAGGCATATGTAAGAAGTCACCTAAGACAGTGCAGCTGTTTTTATGAGAGAAGTAGAAAATATGAATGAATAAACATTATAAATAAATTAATAAATACCCCTCAAGCAGCTGCTTGCCACAGAGGTCTGATAGGAGCTGTCAGTTTATGTGCCATAGTAGAATGTCTGTGAGGATGGCATGACCTCAGCAGAAAAACGTCCTACACAGGGCTCGAACCCATGCCCCTTAGATCAGTAGCCAAGCATGCTAACCATGACTCTTAAATTATGTATCCCCTCCCATGACAGTAATTATAAATGATAATGTATCGTTATGCAAGGTATGAAAGAAAATTGAAAATGAGATCAACTTGTGTAAATATATGATTGAGCAAGAATTTTCAAGCCAAAAAATAGAAGAATGGGATCCTAATGATGATGTCCTAAACATATATGCCATGGTATAGATATTTAGACAGTGACTTAATATATAAATTCCTGTCCATTTTCTAACCTTTATTTCATTATTTTGTAAATTAATGTGTGATTAACTTTGGAGCCAGGAAAACATTTGTTAATTTTGTATATATTTGTTTTCGAAGAGCAAATGTTCTAATCAAAATACTTGTTCTGAAATTATTAAATAAATATAGAGGATAAAATTGTTAGCTGGGTGGAATCTGAACACATGACCCCCTGATAACATGTCAGGTGCTTTGGCAGCTGGTCAAGATCTGTATTGGTGGCTTTAAGAATTATACCATGGAGTTAGTCATTGAAAATGTATCTGACTGTAACTGAAGACTCTGGTCTAGAAGGCACCTCCAAGTTAGTGCATATGACCAGGCAACATCAAACGTCAAGAGGCATGGTATTTTTTTTTAACATGAACCAAGCATAAGTTTTCTGTGTTGAATATTAGACAGTCGCAAGCATGCACCTGCTAGTGATATACATTGAATAAATAGGGGTGGGGGTGGCTCAGTCGGTAGCACACCAAGCTCGTAATCTGTAGTTCCCAGGTTAGAGTCCCAGCTGGGTCAGTGTTGAGATTTATCCTCGCAAAATTCCCCACCCTGCCCACGGTCAGTAGGGGACACCAATGGGCTTGGAAAGGCCGCCGTCCGTCGGATGGGACGTTAAGCCATGGCCCCATGTGCGGGAGAGTCATACCCTGTGCACGTTAAAGAACATGCTGGATGGCCTTTACGGGAGGCTATCATCTGTCTCCCAATAGCTGTTCCAGTGGGTCTCTTCCCCCAACCTTCTCTGAGCCTTCGGGGTCCATGTGCCCTTTCCATTTAGCCCATGGTGTGCAAAAAAGTGCACTCAGAGGTAAAACCCAACCCATTAAATAAATTAATAATGAAATGAAATAAAGGAAGGTGCCTTCTATACCAGAGTCTTCAATTACAGTCAGATGCATTTCCAATGATTTAACTCCGTGATATAATGCTTAAAGCCACCAATAGAGGAGATCTTGATCAGCGGCTGGTAGCTCAGTCGCCAGAGCACGTGACATGTTATCAGGAAATTGTGTGTTCAGATAACACCTGGTTAATGACGATTTTTCCTCTATATTCAATGTATATCACCAAAAGGTGAATATCTGTGATTGTCTAATATTCAACTAAAGTTATTGTCTATATACATCTTTATAATAGTAGCAAATCTTTCAATATTCAGTAAAAGAGTAATTCTAGGTCCTAGCAGTATCCTTGTTTTGCGCAATATAGTCTTTGTTCTTGTGCCATAAAAACGTAAATAATCAACCAATCCTAGCGGTATTCAACCTTTTTTCTTGATGTACCATTTACCTGAGGTTGGTAGTTTGTCAACTCTGTACATCCGGAAAATGAAAAATCATTACTTGATTCAGAGAAATTTGCAACTTTATTACTTTGTTAAAAATTATGTTCAAATCCCCATAACCTGCATATTATGTTCAGCTTACTGAGGTATGTAAGATAAGCCAGTTAACAAACCCAGTATTTGTTTTCAGAGATATATATATAAAATGAGAAAATAGCAGCTGACTCAACATCAGATAACAAAATATTACTGTCTGCAAGTTTGGTTCAGTGCCAGAAGTTTTGTGGGCACCTAAAATAATAAGCTCGCAGTTCAATACACTGTCATAAGCTGTAATCCAATGGATAGGTTTGTACTCATTAACCCTTTGCACTCATTTTCTAGGAGACACTTGACATCGTAAAATATCGCTTTATTTGTGTCCAGAGTCGCTTAACATATCCATATGCTTCCATGACACTATACTGCATTGGTTGGGAAGACAGTTTTTTAATATGAATGTAAAATGGTTAAACTGAAAATCTCTATTTTATTTTTCTTTGATATGGCAAATTTTTTAGCCGTGTCGACAAAAAAACATTCTGATTAATGTGTAATATTTTGGTGTGCTAGGAACATTGCTTCATTCCTTCCTCGACATTTGGAATTTTCTATTTTAGCACAAATCTACGAACGATATCACATTGTTTTAATTACTTGTTTTAATGACTTCTTTGAGATCCTGCTCAGAATTTTGCCCTCTCTTTGAGGAGCAGGAGTTAGCTCAGTTGGTAGCATGCTAGGCTTATAATCTGCAAATGTTTTGTGGAAAAAATTTTGCCGACATATGGCACTTGAACCCACATCTCTTCAGAAACATGCCAGAGTATTCTACCATTGAACTAATGCCAGCTCTGTCTTTTTTCCCACTATGTAGCGACTTTAAGCTCTTCCTGAGAAGTCATACAGAGTGGAAAAAAGACAAAGCTCACATTAGTTCAATGGTAGAATACTCTGGCATGTTTCTGGAGAGATGTGGGTTCAAGTTCCATATATCCATATGGTAAATATTTTCCACAAAACATTTATTGATTTATAGACATTAAAAGTCAACAGGTAATGCTACTCTTGTCATTTATGCTTATAATCTGCAATTTCCAGGTTCAAGTCCCAACTGTGCCAGCTTTGAATTTATCTCTTCAAAGAGAATAAATAAATTCAAAGAGAATTTATTTATTCTCTTTGAAATTTATCTTCTTCAGCTATTTGCACCGGGAGCAGAACAAGGTCCTACTGACCTTGTTCTGCCCCCGGTGAGAAGGGGGACGCCATCTGTCAGATGCCCCATTCTGACACGTGCAGGAGAGCTGTACTCTGTTTGCATTAAAGAGCACACTGGATGGCTACAATGGGAGGCTTCCATTTGTCTCCTAACAGCTGCCCAGTGTATTCCCTTCCCCAACCTTCTGTATGTCCTAGGGGTCCTTGTGACCTTGCCATTTAGCCTATGGTGTGTACAAAAGTACCACTCAAAGGTAAAATAACCCAACCCTGTCTTTGAGCACTGTGTAACTGTATATATTTTCTTAAAAAAAAAAAAAGAATTTAATCACATTATTAAATTTACTGATTTTAAAATGTTCAGCGTTGCTTAGATATGTTTAGTATGCACACAGTTGGAGTGTTCCAACCCCCCATTTCCCAAGCTAATTTTTTTGCGTGTGTAGTAGTTTATTTTTTACCTCTTTTCATTTGACTAAACAGTAAATAAGTTTGGTTTGTTTTACCTCTGAGTGGCACTTGCACACAATGGGCTAAATGGCCAGGTCACAGGGACCCTGAAGACTGAGAAGGTTGTGAGAGGGGACCTACTGGAACAGCTGTTGGGAGACGTTAGCCTCCCGTCAAGGCCATCTAGCGTGTTCTTCAAAGTGCGCAGGGTATGACTCTCCCATACACGGCTTAACATCCTATACGATGGACGGTGGTCTTTCCAAGCCCAGCTGTGTCCCCTACTGACCGTGGGCAGGGAGTTTTGCGGAGATAAATCTCGATGCTCACCAAGCTGGGACTCGAACCTGGGAACTGCAGAGCCTGGCTTGCTATCGACTGAGCCACCCCTGCCCCAGTAAATAAATAAAAAATATTGCACCTGTTAAAAAAAATTATCCCGATTTTTTTTCACTTTCGGCAGTACAGATTTCGATTGTTTTGCCTGTGAGTGGCACTTTTTTGCACACCATGGGCTAAATGGCCAGATTACAAGGACCCCCAAAGGCTCAGAGAAGGGTGGGGGAGGGGACCCACTGGAACAGCTGTTGGGAGACAGGTGGTAGCCTCTTGTCATGACCATCCACTGTGTTCTTTAACGTATATAGGGTATGACTCTCCAGCACACGGAGCCAGGCTTAACGTCGCAACCGAGGAACGGCGGCCTTTCCAAGCCAATTGGTGTCCCTTACTGACCATGGACATTGTGGGGAGCTTTAAGCAGTACAGAAATTTTGCTTGGGCACACTCGCAAGAATATTTTATTGCTATATTGTTTTGGTATATATATTTTTTATAAACCAATCAATAGTTAATACACAGACTACTTGTTAAAATAGAATTAAAAAAAAAGTGTATTTACTAATGATTGATTCTTTCATTAATAACGCGTTTAGCGTGAGTTACCATTCAATTTGCATTATTTCTGAGCAGTATTGAAAGTTGCCGTTCCCGATCATAAATGGCAATACAAGCGACAAGGTTGGAGAGAGTTAGTCTCAGTTAGCTGAGCACTGACCTAGCTGTTGATAGTTTTAATAATCAGAATATCTGTCGTGTAACTTTGAGTAGGACTCGGAGATGGTTCGAGCCCCACTCATGGTGGAACTCTTCTTGTTTTCAGCAAAATCATTTCTTTTCTAACTATATATATTCAGCACTGTTATTATTTACAATTAAAAATGAAATTCTGAGCCTTCAATTTCTGAGCTAACTAAAAAGGTTTGAACAAAATGCAAATCCATTTTCTATAGTTTATATTATCAATTTTGACTATCAGTTAACATTTTCATTTAACATCTATCACGTAGCATAAAACTTATAATTGTACATTTGAACTCGCCGATATTTAAAATGACTATCAATCAGAAAGTGTAAAAATTTGTTTCCAAGATATAATTTAGGATAAATATGTAGGATGCCAGTTGAGCTTAGACCTTGGTTCTTCACACTATATTATGGTATAGTTCCCAATTTTTCAGTTCTCAGCGCTTAGTTCTCATTGAAATGCTGTTTGAAGTACTGTTAACAGTTTTCTCTCTTGGCTGATGAACTGTAGCAACTGTTTTGCCATATAGTCCGTATAAGTAAATGCCTGTCCCTCTCTGTCAGAGCCTTTTTTCCTCCACATTTACCACAATTGATGGACATTTTTTGGGACCATTACCATTCTCTGTACATTTGGGATATTGGGCTATGATTTTCCACTGAGTTCCATCACCTCTGTTATGGATGCTCCTGCCCATCCCACTCCAATAATGAGTGGGTGGGGATGGCTCATAATCTGCAGTTCCCAGGTTTCAATCCCAACTGGGCCAGTGTTGAGATATATCTCCGCAAAACTCTCCGCCTGCCCTTGGTCAATAGGGGACACTGATATGTTTGGAAAGGCTGCTGTCCATCGAATGGGACATTGTTATAGCACCGTGTGTTTGCACTGATGTACATCACTTCATAGTGATGTACATCAGTGCAAAATTTTGCAGACATTGGCACATTTCATGGCACTTTGTGCACGATGTAGTATTCATAATAATTTGGCCAAGCAGTACACATTGATATTAATTGTAACTTGAACTCATCTTGGATCAGTTGCATTCGAATTATACGTCAGTACTTGTTATTACAAGTTATTGTGGATCAGGAAGCTATCAAATACAGCTAAAATAGTCCATTATTCTCTTATCAAGTATCTAGCATAAGCATATTGAAAAAGTTCTGATTTCATACGAATTATAGCAAAAAAAAAAACATAACTCATTGCCAAAGGTATGAAAATATAGAGAATTATATGAAAAAAGAAATTCTCGTTGCCATAATTATTTGGTGATACCACACCAATTATAGTTCCCGTATTAGGAACAATGTAGAACTGTTATGCAGTTTTTCTTGTAGATATTTTTACGGTGAAGCTTGCACCATAGTAAATTTGCAGATTTTCGATCTTTTAAGAAACCAACTAAATGAACAAAACGTTGCATTTTACTTATAAATATTACATGTTTAACTTAAACTAAATTAAGAATGATGTTGATGAGACTGGTAGTATAGTGGTTCGGTTATATAAACAGAAAACTAGTGATGCAAATTGGTCAGGCAGGCTGTGATTCAGTTAATCTGAATGGTCGCAGTCTTGAGCTATCTAAGTCTTAGATATCTATTGACTTTAAAGTTTATAGGTGTTTAAGTCTTATTGATCAACTTATTGCCAAGGGTATATAACATTTAAAATAATATTGACTCTGAAGCTTATAAAACTTGTTGAAAGTAATGTTAACACAAGCTTGTAAAAGACAATTATGTTCAAGAAATTACTATTTGTATGTGTGGAAAAAAATTTTTTTTCATTGCGGCATATTACTAAAAATTTTCAGAAGTTAAAGATTTTCTTAATAGTAGACCATACTCTTGGGAATTGAAATGTCTGCATTTCTTTTTTTACATGAAGCCCACAATGCAGTGACAATAGAAAATGTACCTATGTATTTTTTTCTGTGGTTAGATCAGTCTGCAACGTACCAGGCTGTAGTGAGAAAGGGAATTCTAATAGTTTGAAAAGACCTGCTATTTGGATGAGATGTGAAGCAATGGCCAAATATGCAAGAAAGATATATACTCTGCACTTTAAAGAACACGCTTGATTGGAAGTTTGCATCAGCTTCCAAACAGTTGTCCAGTGGATCCCCTTTCAATATCCCGTCCTGAGCCCATAAGATCTTAGTGACGTGACCATTTTGTGCAAAAAATAGTACTGCTCAGAGGTAAAACCCAAATCTATGTGGTGTAGTTAATTACAGTGAAGTTTATAAATTTCAGTATTTTATAAAAACTTCAGAGAAAGAATGTGTAAATTGTTTACTAAACGCAGTAATCATGCAGTTATACTCGGATATGGGCATATGCAGATTTTTTTCTTGATGGTGGGAACCCATCAAGGATAATGGATTTATTGTAATATCAAGAGCATAGCTTTGAATTCGTTAAGAACCGATATAAAATCTGTTTTATAATGACTAAATATTTAGCTAAATTTTTTGTAACAATAGATGAGAGTTTTGCGACGAGTTCTTTGAGCTATGGAAGAACAGAGAAAGAAGCAGAGAAAACAAACTAGGATATGTGTACGCCTGTTTTAAAGGATATGCCATTGGTGCCAACTGCTTTAGGTGAAAAAATCAGTAGATTTTTGTCCGAAATTTCCTTATTTTGGCATTTAGAGTTTTAAATACCATATTTACTCGAGCAAATTCACGTCCCCCCAAATTATTGTGCCCCAAAATACTTTTTAAAAATTTTAGTAATGGAGGGGGTTTCAAACAATGCAGTCACTGGTTTGTGAAACGAGAAAAATTGTGTAAAAATATTTCACTCCGTTGACAGGATTACTTATTGTAAGCTTATTACACTGCTTCTCAGCTATTTCTTTGTCAAGGTGATGTTAACTCTCTTTGTTTCACAACTGTGCAATGCAGATTATTCTTGATGTTGCCAACAAGGTTTTTGACACTAAATTCTTCTCTCAGCACCCTCATTACGATAATTGAAATTTGATTTATTTTTTTCGAGTACGCTGTTCTGAGCTCTGGCAACTTCCAATGCCTTGCATAACGCCGCTGTTTCTAGATATTTCATTACTGTTATTTAAATGAAAATCATAAATTGCAAAATATATTTGTTTAGTGTTGTTGCTTGTGTTTTGAATTCCATCAACTTACAATGAAACTAAAAAATTTTGCCAAAAATTTAATGGTGGTGATTTTATCTTTGAACAGCCCTTTTGTGCACGCAGAAAGCTAAATTGTCAGGTCACAAGGGTCAGAGTTGAGTAGGAAATCCACTAGTCAACTGTTAGGAGACAGATGGAAGCTTCCGTCAATGCCATCCATCATATTCTGTAAGGTACACAGGGTATGTCTGCTCTCCTACACAGGGATCTTAGTTTATCCCTTTAGATGGGCATTAGATTATAAACCTGTCTCCTTACTGACTGAGTCAAGTTTGTAGTTGAGTAGTTTGAGTTAAGCATTTATTTTAAAAGCTTTTAAAATAAATGCTTTGATGGGACAAATACAGAACATTTGGCTGCTGGGACTTCTATTGTTCTTTGTTTCTTCGGAACTGATTTGAACACTGCTTCGGTCGAATGCTGTTCGCATTTTCTGCGACGTTAGTTACCGGTAATACGTTCATCACCAAAGAGACCAAGTAGAGAACTATATAACCAATCGTAGCTCACTCCTATTTTGTGCATGAGTATCGATTTTGAAATTGATGCATATGTGAAAGTTTTTTCATAAACTAAATATTGAGCTATATAAAAACTGGAATGATAGCTCTATTTAATTCATTTGAAGCTTCTTCATATACTTACCAAGAAAAGTAATTGATCAGTTATTAAAAAAAAATTCATACTTTGAAAAAAAAATTTTCTTCAGTGTTTCAGCTCAACAAAAATTTTCGCTTTTCCCATAATTAACACAAAAAATCTGTAAATCTTGAAGGTTAAATTTTTATGAAATTGGCAACACTGTATTGTGCCATTTGAATATTTACCAATAAGTAATTTTAAAAATGAAAAAAATAGTTGAGTTTATTTTCGAACATCTGCAATTGAAGGTTAGTGTGGTCTTATATGAGGTAATATTCGAAATGGATTTCGCAATATGTCTGCACTAGTTAACCATTTTAAGAAATGTTAACACTTGGAAATTAGAATTGCTGTAAGAGAATCGCAAAGTAATGCTAAAAAATTTGCAACAAAAATGATGCACTCCCACGCTTTGCATTAAACTTTTTTGTTTGTGAAATGTTAAATGAATAATGCAGATGTTTAGATTTTCAAACTACGAACTGAATGAGGTAAATATAAGTAGATAATGTAACAGAAGAAATGTATATGACAATGTGAATGTAAATTTTGAAATTCAAGTGTACAGTTGGCCCATAAAAATGTATGAATTGTTTGGTCATAGAAAAACAGAAATTTTTAGCTGGACGTTGGTGCAATGTGCCTTCCCACTCAACGGAATGTGAAAAGTTTATTAGCATTATCGAACAAATTTTATTATTTAAAATACTTGATTCGTGGGATGTTTTTAAAACAAGTGTGCCCAGTCAATAAATAATCTACATTATGAACTGATAATATTGCTTTTAAAGTATATATTGTTCATTCCATATAGAACATTAAAAGTATGATTTGACAAAGTCCTGTTTTTCTGTTATTTAATTACCACACTTTTATTCAGTGGTGGCTCAAAATTTTTATGTGGTACTTTGGCCTACAACATCGCAAGCAAGGCCTAGATGTTAGAAACATTTTGGGGAGATGCACGGTACTGAATTCAATTGTACCAAATTGGAACAATGTTATATAATGTATACTTTTTTTTTTTGGTTGGATCTACAGATTAAGAGCTTGGCGTGCTACCAAGTAATCCCCACACCATTATGCTGAGAGGTTGGCATGCCCATTGGGAACCAGTTTGAAGTGCACTACACATTCAAAGTTCTAGCAAACGAAACAACATTGCCCTGAGGGCTCGGAAAAGGCAGAGGGGAGGGGCCCACTGGACAGCTGTTGGGAGACAGTAGTTTCCCGTCAAGGCCAACCTGGGTGTTCTTTAATGTGCACAGGGTATGGCTCTCCCACACATGGGGCCACAGCAGCCTGTTCAAGCCCTTTGGTGTCCCATACTGATCAAGAGCAGGGTGAGGAGTTTTGTGGAGATAATCTCAATGTTGGGACTCTAACCTGGGAACTGCAGATTACGATCCTGACATGTTATCGACTGAGTTCCTCCCCTTTTAATGTATAGCGCCAAAATGTATGGTTAAGATCACATTTTGCAATTGTAATTTTTGTCCTGGTGCAAGAGTATTTAGAAACCGAATGAATGGCTTTACCAGCAAGGTTACTAGACCGAAATCTCACCGAACATGCATGTGATGTCTTAAGGCAGTGTCTCGCAAACTTTTTTACTCTGCGGCACACTGAATCTAATTTTTTTCCGCGGCACACTGAATCTAATTTTTTTTCCCGCGGCACACCTAAAAGAGAATAAAAGCAAACTCTAAATAATCGTCATTATATTTGCGCTTTGTTGAAGTCATCAGCCTGGTTTCACTTGAAGATTTGCTCTCGTTCTTTAATTCATAACTCTGTGTTTGTTTTAAATATTTGTCCATTCTATGGCTTGAAATAATCAAAAATTAATACCAAATTTTGGAAAAAGCTTGATAAATACTTACAAGATCCCAGTTGATAAAATCTGAAAGATTTTTATTAAAGCACGTCGATAACACAAGTCAAGTCAAAATGAAATCTTTGGAATATCTAGTGTCAATTTGAAAATTTCTCGCGGCACACTTGGAATCTCTCGCGGCACAGTTTGCGAGACACTGTCTTAAGGGGACACATTGCAAACCGTCTGTCACTCTGCGAGTAAAGTTCGTTTTTGTGGAATATAATTTGTTGGTTGAAGCACTTTGGAACAACATATATGTTTGGACGCTATAAGACCTGTTTAGAGGTCAGAGCAGGGACCTTAAGTAAAATATCGCATTACACAGGAAGTTTTTCCCTCGTTAGGACACGTGGTAATGAAAATGGGCCCACAGCATTTGCCTACGCCATAAGATGGCTCCTAGTCAGAGTGGAGCATACTCTATATTGAAGACCTATGCGCATATTCGGGAGCATCTGAAGTCAGCTGCGTTGCACGTTTTAATGACGTCATTATAACGTTCAATTTCTGGTCTGAGGGTTCTCATTTTTCACACATTTCATTATACCAGAATACATTTCTGAGCAAGTTTCGTTTATTTACGTCGTGCAATAAAAGAATTAGGCAATGTTTCGTTAGTGTTAATTTTTTTAAAGCAATGTACCAGGTGATCCAAAAGTAACAGAAAAAGTAAAAATGCAATAATTCGAAAAGTATAGATAGTAGCACGATGCGGTTTTCACAGAAATGCACAGAAAGACATGGGATTTTTTTTAATGAAAAATTTTATTGCCAGAATAGTTACATTTGTCATCAACAGGTGTCGCTGTAGCGGTACCGGAGCTGCTGCCTGTCTTATTTAAACAGATCCGTCGGCCCCACACTACACTCCAAACAGGACCTCCCCATTGAAGTTATAAAAATTCTAGCAGAAACATTACCATGATCACTATGAGGAACATATCAAAATTTACACTGATGGCTCAGTTCTACCAGACTCTGGTTCATCTGGTGCTGCCATCCATATCCCACAGTTTAACACCTATTTAACATACAAACTACTCTCACACACCTCTCTACATTGTGAAATATTTGCAATCATAGAAGCACTCAAATGGACCTTATCACACCTAAATGACAAAAAAATTATCATTTTTGTAGACTCCAAAGGGGCCATACAAACCTTACTTCAAGAATTTTTATATTCCCTTTACAATCACTACATCCATAAAACACTCACCTTAAACACACAATCAACAGATTTGCAACAACCACATCACCATACAATGGATACCCAGCCATGTGGGAATCACTGATAATGATATTGCAGATCAACTTGCTAATGCACATCTCCCAAATGAAACTAACATTCACAAATTTTATATTAACATCAAACATGAAATCAATGAACTTGAATATACTCTAACCAATAGATATTTCCAACTACATGCTTCCATAAACCACAACACCAGATACATTCTAAACCCAGAAACTTCCCATATCTTAAACTACACTTATTCTAGAAAACACATAAAAATACTTCACAGACAGAACCATTGCAACCACATTAAAAGCCACATTACATAAATTTAACTTATCCCCCAACCCAAATTGCAACCACTGCAATGTCCCCAAAACTGTGAATCCTCTTAAATTGTGATAAATATCTCCCACAAAGAAAAATATTAATTCATCCTCTCTCCAAATTTCATATTCATGAACTACACATCAACACCTTAGATCCACCTAACAATGACTTCAAATTGAAAATTTTTGATCTTCATTTTGGATTTCTCATCTCTACACCCCTTTGGAATCGAATTTAGAGTGTCATCTCTTGTCTCTTCTCATTAATTTGACCATACTTCCCACATCCTTCATTTTAACTCCATCATTCAACGAAGCCTCTCACTAGCCTTCTCATCCCTCAGAGGAACGCCTCACAATTTTGTTATAACTCTCTCTCTATATAAAAAAAACAGGATAACACATCATCACCATCCTCAAGCAGCCATGGGCTACGGAGGTCCAACCAGACCGCGCAGTTTAATTCTCCAAGCATATCTGTCCTGAGCTACATCTGCTGCATCCGGCCACTGTACACCAATTCTAACAAGGTCCTGTTTGACATTGTCTGACCACCGCATCCTAGGTCTCCCCCTCCTTCTGAGGCCTCTAGGCACACTGTTCATAACCCTATTCGCCAATCTATAATTATCCATACGGGCAACATGGCCAAACCAGCGGAGTCTCTCTCTGCACAATATGCTGCTTAAAGGAGGTTGCAGACTCCTTTGCCTAACCTCATCATTAGTTACAAAGTTAAACCACCTAATACCCAAGATACTGCGTAAGCATCTAGAATCAAAAGCATCTAGTTTCCTGTTATCTTGCTTACACAGTGTCCAAGTTTCACTACCATAACTAACCCTAGAAAGAACCAAACTATTATACAGTCTACTTTTAGTCTTTAGGTGTATACGCCTATTTCTCCACAATCTCCATAGATTCTTAAAAGTCCCGGCAGCAATACCTATTCGTCTGTTAATCTCATGCCGCACATCACCAGTATCAGTTACGCAGCTCCCAAGGTAATTAAACTGTGACACCTGCTCAAGACTGCAACCATTCAGATTAACTGAATCACAACCTGCCTGACCAATTTTCATCACTTTAGTTTTCTCTCTGTTTATAACCAAACCTACTGTACTACCAGTCTCATCAACAGTTCGAATGAAAGAGTTCATCTCATCAACATCATTTGCCAAAAGGGCTAAATCATCAGCATAATCTAAATCAGAAATTTTCGTATCTCCAGCCCATTTAAGGCTAAAAGCTTTCCCTTGAAGTGAATTTCGCATAACATAATCAACAACCAAACTAAAGAGAAAAGGAGAGAAAATGCACCCTTGTCGAACACCAGAAGTAATGCTAAACCAATTGCTACAAGACTTACCAACTCTCACACATGACTCAGTGTTATTATAGAGAGCTTTCATTATGTTAACTAACTTGTCTGGTATACCATATGATCTCATAATCAACCACAAATTATGACGATCAACAGAGTCGAAAGCCTTTTTGAAATCAACAAAGCTAGCAACCAAAGGTTTATGAAACTCTAAACATTTCTCAAGAATCTGCCTAAGTGAAAATATCTGATCCACACATCCCCTACCACTTCTGAATCCACATTGCTCATCACGCAATTGCCTGTCAACCAGATTCTTAATTCTATTAAGCACAATCATGGAAAGAACTTTACCTGGAACGGAGAGTAGGCTGATACCCCTATAGTTATCACAAGAACTGCGATCACCTTTTTTGAAAATAGGGATAAGAATAGCTCTGGTAAAATCTTTAGGAACCATGCCTTTATCATAAAAGTTATTCAAAATTTCAGTCATCCAAATGGTAACAGAAGCATTCCCAGCTCTAAGCATTTCCGTAGTAATTTCATCCACCCCTGGGGATTTATGAAGTTTAAGTTTAGAAATAGCCAAACTAACTTCAGATTGTGTTATAGGGCCAACATTAAAGCCAACAATGCATCTATCATCATTGCAAACAATGGGAGTAGAACTAACCACATTGTTTAGAACATCACTGCAATGCTCAGCCCACCTAGCCATGACAGAATCCTCACCTTCTATAACCTTGCCTTGTTTATCCTTCAATCCCTGTATACCTGTTCGTTTTCTACCACACAAAACATTAACTATCTGGTACAGCTCTCTGCTGTTGTGCTGTCTAACTGCGTCCTCAGCTTTGTCAGCAAGGCCATCAAGCCAAAGATTCTTATCAGTAGCTAACTGATCCTTTACACGTTTATTAAGTTCTTTGTAATGTTTTCTATTAGGACTAGTAGGGTACTGATTAAGGACATTCCTGCAGTTCCTTCTTTCCGAAATAAGCTCAAGTGCCTTATCACTCAAATAATTCTGCCTCCTCTGCTCCTTTTTCCCTAAAAGAGTACTGTTAGTTTCCAAAAAAGCCTGTTTAAAATGGCCCCATTCTTCCTCAACTTCAGTATTAAGCAAACCATGACTGTCATAATGACTAAGTAACCTATCATGGTAAGCTTTAGCTATAACTGGGTCTTTCAGAGCTTCAGTATTAAAGGTCAATTTTTTAACCCTAGCACAACACTTTTTAAGTTTAAGTTGCAAGATACTTTCAACAAGGTAATGGTCAGATCCAATTTCAATTTCAGCTCCCCTATATGCCCTGGTATTTCTAACAGAACTAGCCCATTTGCTGTTAATTAATATATAATCAATCATATTCTTATGCAGCCCATCAGGTGAAACCCATGTGTATTTATGTATGTCGCGGTGTTTGTAATATGTGTTAGTTATTCTGAAACCATTTAGTTTACTTACCTGTAGGAGACGTTGCCCATTGCCATTGCAGCTACCAATACCAAAAGGGCCTATTACTCCTCCCCAAAGGTCAGAGTCAGTACCAACTTTGGCATTGAAATCACCAAGAACAAGGGTAATATCTCCTTTCTTGACAGAATTCAAAATATCCTGAAGTTGTGTGTAAAACCTATCCTTCTCATCCTCATCAGAATCCTCAGTGGGGGCATAACAGCAGATAACATTCAAATCTTTAATGCTTGTCTGAAATTTTGCTGTAAGAAACCTTTCATTAATGCACTCATATCCTAGAAGAGCATCACTAGCATGTCTGCTGAGCAGCAGACCCACGCCTTGGTGATGCTTTCCATCCTCCCTCCCTGTAAAGAGAAATTTAAAGTTATTTTTAAGTATCTCACCTTTACCTGTCCATCTGGTCTCTTGCAAGCCTAGAATATCTAGGTTATAGCGCTGGAATTCCTGCATGAGGACATCAAGAGAATAATCTCTATGTAATGTCCTCACGTTCCACGTTCCTGCAGAGAGAAAATGATTAGTAGGATTTTTAAAGAAATTAGGTTTATTGAGATTGGTAGGGCCAACAATATCAAACAGCCCCCTGATCGCAGGCATGGGGCAAAGACCTGTTCCTCCTCCGCTAAAGGCTGAAGTCACCAATGCTGGTAGGAACTTCAGGCACCACCTTTTCAAGTGGACTTTTTCAAGAACCATATGGCCTGCCTGAGACACATTACTCCAGTTTAGGCTTGACGATGCCCAACTAGCTAAGTAAGGTTCAGGTACCTGCGATGGCCTCTGATTAGGATTATCCACCAGCTGATATAGGGTATCCCATGCCTCTGTTCACTTAGAGCTGGCAACCCAGAAGCAAACAGAAAACACAGCGGCAGACTCTCCCTCAACAGAGGCCCACCAGTGCAGCAAGTCCAGGATCCATAATCAAGCTCAAATCCATAAACAAGTCCAGTCTAGTAGGTATAAATGGTCAGCACCAGGACCCTATGAAGTTGACCACTCCTCAGCAGGGTTGAAAAAAAAGGAAAAAAGTGGCCATAGATGACCAGATCAGTAGGCCATACTGAACTGGCAGCCCTCCCCTTCCGTTCCCTTCCAAAAGAGAATATCTCTTTTGAAAGGTACTAACGGCCTGCACCACGAGAAGGCGGGGTCGGACATTAGGTGCTAGACCTGGCCGGTTCTGTGCATCATCACTGGGGATTGGTACACAGCTCTCCTTCCAGTTTACGCCTAGCTACCATTTACAAGCCCATTACACGCACACAAAAAAAAAAATTAAGTATCCATGCAGTGAATTGAACCCACCACCTAAGGTTCAACAACATGCCTTCCCATCATACAAAATGGCTCTTCACAACTCACTATTTATGGGAAAATTAAAAAAAAATTACTTTTAAGTAACTAAAAAAAATAAAATAAAAAAATACAAGAAAAATATAAAAAAATAAATGAAAAAATTATAAAAAAATAAAGTTAAAAACGTATATAAAAATAATAAATTTTTTTAAAGAAAATAAAAAATAATAAAAAAATTATAATAAAATAACTTTAATTCAAAATTAAAAAAAACTTTGAAAACTCAGAAACCAACAATCATTAAACCCACAACAACAAAGGGCGCAAAATTATAATAAACTCTAAAACGATATATATAATTTATATATTTAAAAACACTCTAATAAAAAATAAATAAAACAATAATTGCAAAATCTGTCACCACTAACCCAGTAAGCCTGAAGAAGGAACACTCATTGCACGTAACGTATACAAACAAACGCCGCTCCTCAAACGGTGCGAGACTGCGAACATTGATCAATCCGACTTTGCCGTGAGGTACGTAAATTTCAGATGTAGTGAATACTGAAGTTAAACATTCAGCATTAACGTTTATTACCGAAGTTAAACGTTCTGTCAAGGTGAGGCATGTTATCGTTACGAGATAAAGCACTTTTAGTTAAGCTGTATTATCAGAACTCCGAATGTGCAAGTGCGGCTTTGCGCACCTATCGTTCGAAATGGAAAAGGACCGATGTCTTGTTCCTCACTGATAGCTATGACGAAAAGGTTTGAGGACACTGGCAATTTGGAAGCACGTGCAAGAAGCGGGAGACCCAAAAAAACACTTGCAGTTGTGCACGAGGCCGACACACAATCAGCAGCTCCGCACATGGGGAATGCAGTGTGCGTGAAATTTCAAGATGAACTGGCATTTCGTGCGGGACTGGCGATCACTCAGGATCATCCTCAAGAGGTATCCTTACAAAATCCAACACGTACAGGAGCTGAAACCAACCGATTTCGAGAGACGTCATGAATTTGCAAATTGGGCTTTTCAACAGATGGAAAACAATGCGGACAGGCTGTCAAACATCCTGTGGACTGACGAGGTGCACTTTTCGCTTAATGGAAGTGTAAATGCACAGAACTGCCACATCTGGGCGAGAAAGAACCCCTTTGCATCAACCAAAGGTGACAATGTGGTGCGGGTTCACTGCGTATTCATTATAGGTCCCTTTTTCTTTGAGGAAGTCCACAGCGGTACATTTCGAACTCTGTCACAGGCGAGCGTTATGCAGCGCTTTTAAGAGACAGCATCATTCCCTCCTTACAAGAGGCAAGCGCTCCATAGTGTAACATTCATGCAGGATGGAGCGCCTCCGCGCATCACAGGTACTGTCCAGCACCTGCTGCGATCATTTGGCGATGACCGTGTCCCCAGTCGCTCCCGCACGAATAGCCACCAAGGTCTCCTGACCTTGGTGGCTATTCGTGCGGGAGCGACTGGGACTGGGAGCGACGGTGACTTTTGGTTATGGGGCTACTTGAAGTCACAGGTGTACAGAGGTCGGCCGACGTCATTGGCCATGTTGAAAGAGGCTATTCGCCATCATGTGACAGGAATTACAGCTGAAACCCTCTTCGATGCTGTGCAGTGTCATGCCACGTCTGACGGCGATCACATTGAACATTTGTAATCCTAGCTGCGTTGCGAACTGTGCTGCGCCCATTCAGGTGGCTGTGCCAATGAACAAACTGCCGACACAACTAAAGCGCCACCTGAGGGGGCAAATATAACTATTCTGGCAATAAAATTTTTCGTTATTAAAAAAAAAAATCCCATGTCTTTCTGTGCATTTCTGTGAAAACTGCATCGTGCTACTATCTATACTTTTCGAATTATTGCATTTTTACTTTTTCTGTTACTTTTGGATCACCCAGTATATACAACATATGCTTCAATAAGGAAACGAAATCGTTTTATTTTAATAAGCTTCTAAAAAATGTTTTCCATTTAAATTTAGGACGGAATTTGCATTTACACTTGCACCCTCGCTCCTCCCAATCTTTTTCCAGATTCGGGCCTGCGTGTGATGGCAAATAAAAGCAAAATGTAAGCACATATATGCGATTGGCATAGCTTTCATTAGTAACATTTAGAAACTGAATTGAAATGTTTCAATTCATGTAGAGGTCAACATTCATTTTTTGAATGGCAGATTTAAACTTCCGAGCACAATCACATAATTTCTGATTAGGCAGCTGCAGTGGTGGAAATGTGATGGGATGCAATATAATATCCCACTAATTCCTTGGATAAAAAAAATACCAATCTTCCTATACGCACTCTAAAAAGTAGAAACCTAAAAGATATCGATGGTGCGATATCATATTGATGGTGAATTCGTATTGGGAAGATTGGGCACCGGCAATCTAGTTATCTTCCATTGAAGTGAATACAAATTCAATGCAGGGACGGACTTATGCATAAACTACAGCTTAGGGGGGCTCAAAGAAATGCATTTCAAATTTTACTGTTATGAAAAAATAATTTTAATATTGAAACTAACGTATTGTGCAAACACTGTTCATCTTGGCTTACCAAAGCTAGATTGTTTTCACATCATCAATATTTGGTGTATTTTTTACTATATTCTTCAATTTGTATAGCTTAAGGCCTGGTAAGGTCAGGGACCTGGGTAAGGTTTTGGGTTGCTTTACCCCTGAGCGGCACTTTTTTGCACACCATGGGCTAAATGGCCAGGTCACATGGACCCCGAAGGCTCAGAGAAGGTTGGGAGAGGGGACCCACTGGAACAGCTGTTGGGAGACAGATGGTAGCCTCCCGTCAAGGCCATCCAGCGTGTTCTTTAACGTGCACAGGGTATGGCTCTCCCGCACACGGGACCACGGCTTAACGTCCCATCCGACGGATGGCGACCTTTACAAGCCCATCGGTGTCCCCTACTGATAGTGGGCAGGGCGGGGAATTTTTGCGGAGATAAATCTCAACGCTGACCCAGCTGGGACTCGAACCTGGGAACTACAGATTACGAGCCTGGCGCGCTACCGACTGAGCCCCCCCGCCCCCCTAGGTAAGGCATGGATGTGTCGTCTCTCTGCTGAGGTCCTGCCATCCTCACACATTCTACTATGGTCTCTGTGGCAAGTACCTGCTTGAGGGGATATTTATTTTTATTATATCTTTTAGGCTTATTCAGCTTTTTAGGTATTTTTATCACTAAAAATACCCATCCTCAGAAACTTTCATTTGACGACTCATAAAAATTTGAATGTTTTCTTCCATTTTTTTGGAGTCATGTTTGAGGTAGCTCATGATATCGCAGAGGTCACAAGCTTAATAAATCGTTAAAGTCGACCGCACCTAATTTCCTTTCTCATTTGATGGGAGAATGGCTGGGGCATAATTCGTAATCTACGCCGGCCGTCAAGAGTTTTAAATTCGACACCAAATTGTTTGAACGACTTTCACATTTATCTTTTTAGGGGGAAATTAAGGGGGGGGGGTTAATTTTTACTGTCCACATTACAAGCTTTCAGTTGACACACAACTTACGTTTGGCCATCGCGTTCCGAAGATACAGAGGAACATTATTCCTTTTGGGGGGAAGAGAAGCATGGGGTAACTTTTTATATCCTGCCTCACTCTCCATGCCAAAAACTTACATCTGACGCATACCTTGTTACTTTCGGCACTCGCTTTCTGGAGATAAAACGAGAAATATAAAAACAATTGTTCCGCTATATGAGGTGGAAGAAAGCATGTGGTGAGTCAATTTTTTTACAGCATATGACACTCGCCGCATTACAAGTTTTCATTTGACAAATTAATGAACCAACAAAAGACGAGCAAAAAGCAATAGGAAGATAGGTAAAAAAACTAGCTGTACCCGACACCTTCTAGACAAGAGCCCGAGAGCTGCACAATTCCCACAGACTAATTGCTAAAGAATTTTTTTTTTGACGTATTTTGCATACCTTTAGTTCAAAAATCCCATTTCCAGCAGTGGGTAGTTTTAAATCATAACAAAAAATTTAGACAGCTACTACATGTTAAACCATTCATGATGTCACAGCAACGAAGGCTTCTACCATAGTCACACTATGATCACTGAAAAATACGATATCCGATGATTCTTTGTCATCTTCAGATACTTAATTGAAATATTTCAATCTTTTTTTTTTTGTATATTTCAGTTTTGTTACCGATTCATCCATGTTCTTCCAGCACAAAATATTGCAAAAACATGGCTTCAGCACGTTAAATGTTTAAAGCTTGCGGTTCGTTATAAATTACACTTAATCCCATGTGATTAAAGATAATATAAAAAAACAATATAGAGACGATACCTCGGCAGAAAGATAGCAATTGGTCCTTTTGATCAACAGCCAAGTACGTTAACCACTCGGCCACGGAAATGTTAGTAGGTAATATGGCAGATAAATTGTTACCATACTCTCCCCCCGGCTTAGGAAAATCATTTCCCGTACACTACAATATTTTCGAGTTTCGCAATGGGTTACGTTAGAAAGGTTGGGTTGTTTTACTTCTGAGCATTACTTTATTTGCACACAATGGGATAAACGGACAGGTCACAAGGACTCCGAAGAAGGTTGGGGGCGGGGACCGTTGGGAGACGATGGTAGCCTCTCGTCAAGGCCATCCAGCGTGTTCTTTAATGTGCACAGGGTACGACTCTCCCACACACGGGACCACAGCTTAACGTACCATCTGATAGACAGCAGCCTATTCCAAGCCCATCAGTGTCCCCTACTGACTGTAGGCAGGGTGGATAACTTTGCAGAGATAAATCTCAATGCTGGCCCAGCTAGGACTCAAACCTGGGAACTACAGACTACGAGCCTGGTACACTAACCACCTCCGCCCCTACATTAGGCAGATAATTGGTAAGTACAGAATGTTAACTCTCATTGGGTGCTACTAGTAACCACCAAAGATTGCCACAGGACAGTGTACCTCCGCCCCTACATTAGGCAGATAATTGGTAAGTACAGAATGTTAACTCTCATTGGGTGCTACTAGTAACCACCAAAGATTGCCACAGGACAGTGTCTCGAATGGTTAGGTAAACTATGTTTAGTTTTTCTAACCAACCTAAGCTCAGTGTTTTGGAAATTTTAGTGGAACGTACAAATTTAATTCATGGAACATCACGTTAATGTTATGCTGATTGTATCACCGATATTAAAATTGCCATTCTTGTACCGAATAACATACCTACACATGTAGCCCCAGGAATAAAAAGGGGGGTAGGGCATCCTAGGTAGTACATAGGTATTTAAATCTACTGTAAAAAATTATTTTTCATTAAGTGTACTGTAGGTATTTATGTAGGCTTCGAACAGGTGTTTCTGGCTTATGCAAAGCTTACTGGGAGCCGTGCATATATTGATTTCTCATGTGTCTACAGCAACTTTTTTTTCCACGTGTTTGGTGCAGCCAATGATCACCATTGCTTTAAAACAGAAATTAGAATTTTGCTTCCATAGTTATATTTTGTTATATGAAATGCAATAGGTATAGTTTCAGTACTCGAGTTTTTCATAATTACATTTTCCCTATTATTCTCTATTTAACCGGTATAATCAAATGAAGATTTTGGCTACGTAACAGGGTCTTCAGCTAGTGGTTGAATCAGCTAATCATGTGTAACAGCCACTATGAACTGGTGCCCTAAGACTTGCAATTCACTGCTATTTCAGCACATCCGTATAATACTCGTTATAATTCTGGAGGTGCTCGCAAAGGGCAAGCATCGATTAAAAGAGAATATAAAAATGATATATTTTTAGATAAGACAAATAATAAATGCAGACTTCAAATTTGCTTAATATTTTTGATGGGGCAGTGCCCTAATGGAAGAATTGCCATTGATTTTATTAAAGTAATGAATGTTTAGTGCACTTGGCTGTAGATCATAGAGATCTGGGTTCAAGCCCAGATGGGCACGAATTATTGTCTTTCTGTTGTCCTAGTTCTTTCACCAAAAAATCATCCACTAGTCCGTATTTCAACAAGCTGCTCAAGTTGTGAAATGATCAATGTCATTCTCTCCAAAAAGAGAATTCCTTATTTGCCAGAGATGGTATATGTTGTTCTAGTTAAATCAAAGGCAATTTAAGAGCCCAAAATGCTACAAAAAAAAAAAATCGTAAATTTTTCATTCAATACAGTAGCAAAATCATGGGTTAGTGACCAATGAGTCTTAGGTTGTCAACAACTGATCTACACTATAAAGAAATAAAATGGTTGTTGGACTTCTAATAGGATAAAATCAAATATGCAACTATTTTGAATTTTAGTGATTTATCTAAAACTTGATTTATATAATTTTCAGATGAAATTTAATATTTGAAATTATTTCAACATTTTTTGACCATATGCCATATAAGGAAATAAATGTCAGTTGTATAGTTATATGTGAAGCTTTTTAACACAAAAAATGGAACTTCAGTAGTACTTGAAAGAACTCACCTGCTTTTAAATTTAATTATGCACATACCAAAAATCTACCTTTAGTCAAGCATACAGTAAATTAAGGGACTCAGGCACATTTAATTTTTCAGTTTACTGTTTTCAATCAGCAGTATGACATCAATAACATATATGTATATATATACACTTGCACATTTTTCTCGTTCTTGCAATCACATAGCTTCATCCAATGTAATACCATCATTGGATTGGGTAACATTAGTAGCAGCATAATCGTTTAAGCTAATTCACAAACTTTTTATCTACTTGCACCATCCAGTAACCCCAATGTATCAGGTCCTTTCATCCTTATGGTGCAAACTGACATAAAAGTCCAGATAATTTTATATACACATATTAAACATTCAACATTTGCTATTTTCAACTTACATTCCAGATGACATTTCACCTATCTGAATAACAAACATTCTAATAAAATTATGAATGGAAAATGTTGTAAATTCATAATGGAAAATATGCATGTCTTTGAAAGCTTCATCCAGATAAAAGGTTCACTCAGAAAGTTGAGGGGAAAAATAGTGATTTTGCAAAATAAGATATATTTGCAGAAAATTATATTTCACCTTAATCAGAATCATAGTACATTTTATTTTGATCAAAATAGCCATTAACTACAACACAGTGCCATAAAGCAATACCTTTTAAAAACATTTCAACTAGTTTTTTTAATAAAATTTCAAAATGAATTATCTGGAATGTATTTCAAATTATAGAGTAGGTTTAGAAAGTGTTCATATTTGAATGTTTGTATATTTCGGAAAGTAGAACTTCCTGAAAGATGAAATAAAAGTGATCAAAAGCAGAGGTCAATGGTAATACTCCCCTTGCAGAGAATGTGTTAAGATCACCATTACTCAAATGTAGAACTGAAAATACTTTCATGAATGAAAAACATCATAATTAGGTCAATCTCTGCAATAAAAATGTCTTCCCCAAAATTTTTTGAGCGACCATGTGCAATATCTCATATGCAGAAAGTTAGGTATGTTTGGAAAATTCTACCTCAATAGAAATATGTAGTCTTTCATTTACAAATAATACAAAAGAAAACTTTGTTTTCATTTTTAATTTTGCAATAAATTATATTATTGAGGTATAATTTTCTTTTTAAAAACCAGCTGATACTAGTAATAACATTTATGAAATAAAGGAATAAGCAGGAAAACAAATGTCAATTCTTCCAAAATATATTTAACAATTAATAAAATATTTCTGATAGTATTTCCTTTTTGTTAAAGTTATCTCTTTATGGTATAGTACTGCCACCTATTCCATAGAAAAAAAAACACAACTAAAATTAAATAGTTGTTCAATGATATGGTATGTACAAGTCAGTTTTCAAGAGTTATTTCATTCCTATTTCAAATTGTGTACAAAAAAATTATAAAATATAAGGAGGAAACTGTACAAAGTAATTATTGTCACTATCACATATTTATATAACATTCTCTCTAAATTATAATGCCATTATCAATTTCCTTGCTTCCATATCACAGCATTTCCTTTGCTGCTTACAGTTCATCTGTCCCTTCACAGCCAGATATTGAAGAATAGTAACAAATTCCATGTTAATTCCTAAATAGTCCTTCAGAAACTTTCATCACTTTCCATAGCTTGTAATCGAAGGTCTTCAGTCTCCACATCTGCTACAGAGCTGTCATGTGATGATTCATGATCCACAGCACCAGAACTAACACTTGCTACATCATCAACAGCTAAAAAAATAGAAACAAGCAATAGAAAAAGTTATACTTATCATTAAAGCTAAATTATTGATGTTATTCTTAAACAAAGCTTCAAGATTTATTCTTCTATACATCATAAACCCTGAACTACAAAACAAACACAATTTAATTCTTCCCAAGTGGATATTTTTATGACAAGTGGCAGCTACCTCATGGATATATCAGCACATTGTATGGGCAGGGTTAAAAAGATTTTTTGTTTTACCCCTGAATGGCACCTTTTTTTTACAATAGGCAAAATGGCAGCATCACAAGGATCCCAACTGCTCAGTGAAGATTAGGGAAGGGGATCTGAAGAGCTGTTACAAGACAGATGGAAACCTCCTATTAAGGCAATCCAACATGTTTTTAATGTGCACAGGATATGATGCCTCTGCACAGGGAGTCATGGCTTAATATCCCATTTGATGGATGGCAGCCTTTCTCATTGAAAGCAGAATAAGAGTTAATGAAGAAAATTCTCAACATAAGCACAGTTGGGATTTCAACTGAAAACTGCAGATTACAAGCCTGGCATGCTACCACTGAGCAAACCTCCACCCCAGGATTAAAGGATGTGACAAATAACTATACTGACTCTAGACATGTTTTCAAGTGGTTTTTCTGAAACTTTTTACTAACGATGACTTTTATTTTTCAATACAAAGTGTACATACAAATGTCACACCTGGTTGTTGTTATTTGTGTGATTTTGTGATTTGATAATTATACTGGTATTCAAATTTTAACTTTTTTTCTGGTCATCATCATCATCCTCAAGCAGCAGTGGGCTACGGAGGTCCAACCAGACTGTGCAATTTAGTTCTCCAAGCAAGTCTATCCTGAGCTACATCTACTGCATCTGGCAACTGCACACCAATTCTAACAAGGTCCTGTTTGACATTGTCTGCCCACCGCATCCTAGGTCTCCCCTTCTTTCTGAGGCCTTTAGGCACACTGTTCATAACCCTATTCGCCAATCTATAATTACTCATACGGGCAACATGGCCAAACCAACGGAGTCTCTCTCTGCACAATATGCTGCTTAAAGGAGGTTGCAAACTCCTTTGCCTAACCTCATCATTAGTTACAAAGTTGAACCACCTAATGCCCAATATACTGCGTAAGCATCTGGAATCAAAAGCATCTAGTTTCCTGTTATCTTGTTTACAAAGTGTCCAAGTTTCACTACCATAGCTAACCCTAGAAAGAACCAAACTATTATACAGTCTAATTTTAATCTTTAGGTGTATATGCCTATTTCTCCACACTCTCCATAGATTCTTAAAAGTTCCAGCAGCAATCCCTATTCTTCTGTTAATCTCATGCTGCACATCACCAGTATCTGTTACATAGCTCCCAAGATAATTAAACTGTGACACCTGCTCAAGACTGCAACCATTCAGATTAACTGAATCACAGTCTACCTGACCAATTTTTATCACTTTAGTTTTCATGCTGTTTATAACCAAACCCACTCTACTACCAGTCTCATCAACAGTTCGAATGAAAGAGTTCATCTCATCAACATCATTTGCCAAAAGGGATAAATCATCAGCATAATCTAAATCAGAAATTTTCATATCTCCATTCCATTTAAGGCCAAAATCTTTCCCTTGAAGTGAATTTCGCATAACATAATCAATAACCAAGCTAAAGAGAAAAGGAGACAAAATGCACCCTTGTGGAACACCAGAAGTAATGCTAAACCAATTACTACAAGCCTTACCAACTCTCACACACGACTCAATGTTATTATAGAGAACTTTCATTATGTTAACTAACTTGTCTGATATACCATATGATCTCACAATCAACCACAAGTTATAATGATCAACAGAGTCAAAAGCCTTTTTGAAATCAACACAGCTAGCAACCAAAGGTTTCTGAAACTAAACATTTCTCAAGAATCTGCCTAAGTTAAAATATCTGATCCACACATCCCGTACCACTTCTGAATCCACATTGCTCATCACACAATTGACTGTCAACCAGATTCTTAATTCTATTAAGCACAATCATGCAAAGAACTTTACCTGTAACAGAGAGTAGGCTGATACCCCTATAGTTATCACAAGAACTGCGATCACCATTTTTGAAAATAGGGATAACAATAGCTCTGGTAAAATCCTTAGGAACCATGCCTTTATCATAAAAGATATTCAGAATTTCAGTCATCCAAGTGGTAATTGAAACATTCCCAGCTCTGAACATTTCTATAGTAATTTCATCTACCCCTGGGGATTTATGTAGTTTAAGTTTAGAAACAGCCAAAATAACTTCAGATTGTGTTATAGGGCCAACATTAAAGCCACCAATTCATCTATCATCATTGCAAACAATGGGAGTAGAACTAACCACATTGTTTAGAACATCACTGAAATGCTCAGCCCACCTAGCCATGACAGAATCCTCACCTTCTATAACCTTACCTTATTTATCCTTCAATCCCTGCATACCTGTCCGTTTTCTACCACACAAAACATTAACTATATGGTACAGCTCTCTGCTGTTGTGCTGTCTAACTGCTTCCTCGGCTTTGTCAGCCAAGCCATCAAGTCAAATATTCTTATCAGCAGCTAACTGATCTTTTACACGTTTATTAAGTTCTCTGTAAGCTTTCTATTAGGAGTAGTAGGGTATTGATTAAGGACATTCCTGCAGTTCTTTCTTTCCGAAATAAGCTCAAGTGCCTTATCACTCAAATAATTCTGCCTCCTCTGCTCCTTTTATCCTAAAAGAGTACTGTTAGTGTCCAAAAAAGCCTGTTTAAAATGATCCCATTCTTCCTCAACTTCAGTAGTAGGCATACCATGACTGTCATAATGACTACGTAACCTATCATGGTAAGCTCTGGCTATAACTGGGTCTTTCAGAGCTTCAGTATTAAAAGTAAAAATTTTAACCCTAGCACAACACTTAAGTTTAAGTTGCAAGACACTTTTAACAAGGTAATGGTCAGATCCAATTTCAGCTCCCCTATATGACCTGGTATTCCTAACAGAACTAGCCCATTTGCTGTTAATATATAATCAATCATATTCTTATGCAGCTCATCAGGTGAAACCCATGTGTACTTATGTATGTTGCGGTGTTTGTAATAAGTGTTAGTTATTCTGAAACCATTGAGTTTACTTACCTGTAGGAGATGTTGCCCATTGCCATTGCAGCTACCAATACCAAAAGGGCCTATAACTCCTCCCCAAAGGTTAGAGTCAGTACCAACTTTGGCATTGAAGTCACCAAGAACAAGGGTAATATCTCCTTTCTTGACCGAATTCAAAATATCCTGAAGTTGTTCATAAAACCTATCCTTCTCATCCTCATAACAGCAGATAACATTCAAGTCTTTAACGCTTGTCTGAAATTTTGCTGTAAGAAACCTTTCGTTAATGCACTCATATCCTAGAAGAGCATCACTAGTGTGTCTGCTGAGAAGCAGACCCACGCCTTGGTGATGCTTATTGTCGTTCCTCCCTGAAAAGAGAAATTTAAGATTATTTTTAAGAATCTGACCTTTATCTGTCCATCTGTGTCTTGAATTCAAAATATCCTGAAGTTGTTCATAAAACCTATCCTTCTCATCAATACCCTACTACTCCTAATAGAAAGCTTACAGAGAACTTAATAAACGTGTAAAAGATCAGTTAGCTGCTGATAAGAATATTTGACTTGATGGCTTGGCTGACAAAGCCGAGGAAGCAGTTAGACAGCACAACAGCAGAGAGCTGTACCATATAGTTAATGTTTTGTGTGGTAGAAAACGGACAGGTATGCAGGGATTGAAGGATAAATAAGGTAAGGTTATAGAAGGTGAGGATTCTGTCATGGCTAGGTGGGCTGAGCATTTCAGTGATGTTCTAAACAATGTGGTTAGTTCTACTCCCATTGTTTGCAATGATGATAGATGAATTGGTGGCTTTAATGTTGGCCCTATAACACAATCTGAAGCTATCTGTCTTTATGTGTCCATCGGTCTCTAGCATGCCGAGAATATCTAAACAATATTGGTGGAATTCTTGTGTGAGGACATCAAGAGAATAAGCTCTGTGCAGAGTCCTCACATTCCAACTACCTATGGAGAGAAAATGGTTAGTGGGATGTTTAAAGAAACTATATTTATTGAGAGAGGGAATGCCGACAATATCAAACAGCCCCCCACCACTAAAGGCTGAAGCCATCTACACTGGAAGACTTCCTCCAATGTAGAATTTGACGATGCCAATAGAAGCAAAGAGTTCAGGTGCCTGCGATGACCTCTGCTCAGGATTATCCACCAGCTGATAAACATATCCTGTGAATCTATTCACTTGGGGCTGTCAACCCACAAACAAACAGAAAACACAGCGGAAGATTTTCCCTCCACAGAAGCCAAACAGTGCAGCAAAATCAGGATCCATAATCAAGCTCAGAGCCATATATCTGTCCAGTCCAGTTGGTTTATATGGTCAGCACCAGGACCCTGTGTGGTTGACCACACCTCAGCAGGGTAGAAAAAAAAGAAAAGTAGCCATAGTTGTCCAGATCAGTAGGCCACACTAATCTGGTAGCCCTCCCCTTCTGTTCACTTCCACAAGAGAGTATCTCTTTTGAAAAGTACTAACGGTCTGCACCATGAGAAGGCGGGGTCGGACATTAGGTGCTAGGCCTGGCCAGTTCTATGCATCATCACAGGGGATTGGTGCTTAGCTCTCCTGCCTGGGAAAAAATACTTGTATTTGGCTATATTGAGTAACATGTAAAAATCAGTATATCAGGTCTGAATCTTTGCCAGAGCAAAAGTTGGAAAAGCAACATAAAACATATTATTAATTACTATTGAAGGAAACAAAGTTTCACATAAACAAGCTTATAGAATCATTGGATTCACCTTGAGGATAAATGAATGAGAAACATATAATTTCTAAAGAAGTAGAACTTTCTCTTGAAATAATGCTGAAAAACGCATTCCCAAACAAAACAGAAAAAAATTACTTATGTGACAAAGCTTAATGGATAGTGAAGGTGATAAGGATACTGATGGTGGACAATATGGCAATGTAATAGAATAGTCATAAGAACTACAACTTCTTCGCTTAGGTTTTTTTAAAAGATATTTTCTATTTCTGAATCAGATGTAGAGAGGTCAGGTGGCTGGGGAACTGGAATTTTATTAGAATGAGACACATGTTGCATTGCAGATGGCAGATTTGGCTATTTTGTGTCATATCTTCTTGGTAAAACCATTTACATATGTCAAGCAAAAGTAACAGTCATCATGATTGTTCTTTGGCTTCCTATAGATCAATGAATACCAGATGGCATACTATTTCCTTTTCCCTCTAATCTATTCTCACAGTAGTTCTGTGCATGTTTTATGTACAATATGATCAAGGTTTGTCCTGAATTCTTAGTTCACAACCAAAGTCAGCATTGTATAATTTCTTAACCATTTCAGTGACATACAGCTTCTGATAACTCACAGTGAAAGTTCCACATATGTAACAAATCACATTAGGATTGTTTTTGGAGGTCTTGGACTCCAATGAAGTGGATTTGGAAGTTTTTACTTCCAAATCCACTTTCATGCATTAACATCAAAATAATATTCATTTACAATGCATTAAAATCAGACTAATTTTCACTTGGTGGATATAAAAGTGTGACTGTTAACAGGTCGTTGAATGCTGGAAATGAAATTTTCATACATTGATCTTTCTCACTGAGAGATGAATACCACTGTCAGAAGCTACTATTGCTGCCACTTCTCCATTCCTAAGAGGCAGGAGATATGAAATGAGAAAAGTGACTTCATAATTCATTTTGTGGTGCTGACAGATTGTCCTTCAGTTAACTACATTGCAACAGAAAGTGTATAAACTAGATATACACTGGATTATATTTGATCTGGAAAAGAGTGTATATATAGATTAGATACAAATTATTTCACCCAGCTGACTATGAAATGGTAAGGGGCATGTCCTGATGAAAGCATTGAAGGCAGATGCCAACAGACATACATATATTTAATATTTAGATTACATAGAAACAAAGATTGCATATTGGTTACATAACTAAAAGCCTAGTATCAGAGACTTAAACTTCTTTTACCTTTATATGTGCAATCTCAAAAGTTTGTTATTCCATTGTTGCTATACTGTGACATTATACATTACACGAAACACCCATTTGTAATACATATATGTAAATAGATTGGTGGTGCAATTCCTAGGAACCTGGATATTATACATAATAATTGACCATATTTTCTTCATTTCCTTCTTATATGTACCAAAAAACCATCTAAACCTCCTAGGCACCAAAATCCTTGCAAACCAGTATTATTAGCATTGTGAAAATTTAACTAAGGTTGCAGAACACAAGACTGGATCATTTAATTCATGGACTGCTGTCACTGATATATAGCAGCTTTTCTTATGATTTAATATATGATATGTTGCAATATGGCTGCAAGTAACAGCAGAACAGTATACAATCAGTCTGACATTTTCTCACTTTGGAAAGGTGTTTGCTTTTGTGTGATTTTTTGCAGCCTATGGCTGATCTGGAAACTGAGCAGTGGTATGAAATACATTACTGTGTTTGGCAAGGCAAGTCTCAGAAATGACTAAGTAACCTATCATGGTAAGCTTTGGATATAACTGGGTCTTTCAGAGCTTCATTATTAAAAGTAAAATTTTTAACCCTAGCACAACACTTTTTAAGTTTAAGTTGCAAGACACTTTTAACAAGGTAATGGTCAGATCCAATTTCAGCTCCCCTATATGACCTGGTATTCCTAACAGAACTAGCCCATTTGCTGTTAATTAATATATAATCAATCGTATTCTTATGCAGCCCATCGGGTGAAACCCATGTGTACTTATGTATGTCGCGGTGTTTGCAATAAGTGTTAGTTATTCTGAATCCAATGAGTTCACTTACCTGTAGGAGACGTTGCCCATTGCCATTGCAGCTACCAATACCAAAAGGGCCTATTACTCCTCCCCAAAGGTTAGAGTCAGTACCAACTTTGGCATTGAAGTCACCAAGAACAAGGGTAATATCTCCTTTCTTGACCAAATTCAAAATATCCTGAAGTTGTTCATAAAACCTATCCTTCTCATCCTCATAACAGCAGATAACATTCAAGTCTTTAACGCTTGTCTGAAATTTTGCTGTAAGAAACCTTTCATTAATGCACTCATATCCTAGAAGAGCATCACTAGTGCCTTCTGATCGGCATCCTCAGTGGGGGCATAACAGCAGATAACATAATAATGATAATAGTGCTTGAAACAAAGTGTGATTTTTCAAGTGGCACGAAGCCTTACAAATAGGCACAACTCCATGGAGGACAACCCAAGATCTGCATAACCAAGCACTATTCTCCAAACATTTCAGTCATTTCTGCAACTGCCTGTGTGCCACTTAAGCTTTGCTGAACACAGTAACCTATGACATATCGCTGCTCAGTTCACAGATCAGTCATAGATTGCAAAAAGTTATATACACAAAAAAGTGAGAAAATGATAGACCCTGCATACTGTTCTGCTGTTACTTTCATATCTCATTGCATTTCAACTTGCATGCACTGCTCCATGCCTTGAAGAGTTGCTATGCCACATACACCGATCAGCCAAAACATTAAAACCACCTGCCTAATATGATGCAAGTTCCCCTTTCGCCACCACAAGAGCTCTCACCGTATGAGGCATAGATTCAATGAGATGTTGGTAGGTATTGCTTGATATTTTATTTGATATTTATTTCACAGTTCCAGTAAATTATGCGGTTGGGGTGATGCTGCTCATACCCATTTCTAAACCACAACTTTTTCAAACCACAAATGCTCAATAAGATTCATGTTCGCCGAATTTTGAGACCATGGCAATAAATGGAATTCCTCATCATGTTCTAGGAACCACTCCTGAACCTGCTTCGCAATGTGACATAGGACATTGTCTTGTTGAAAGAGCCATCTCCACCAGGGAATACAGTCGCCATAAAGGGGTGCACTTGGTCAGCCATGATGTTCAGGTAGGTGACAGCTGTTTCAGTAGGTCTACAGGGATAATTGGTCCAAGGGTTCTCCCAAGAAAATATTGGATCATTTAATTCATGGATAATTCAAGAAAATATTGCATCATTTAATTCATACACTCCCTCCAGCTGCCTGGATCCATCTCACAGTGCATTCAGGTGAGAAGGCTTACATGGGTAAATGTTGCACATGAGCTCATCCATCCACATGGTGTAACAGAAAACGGGATTCGTCTGACCTTGCGATCCTCTTCCAATCTTCTACAGTTCAATGTTGATGATTATGTGCCCACTTCAAGCAATGATGGTGAATGGCTGTAAGCATAGGCACACGAATGGGTCTGCGGCTGTGGAGACCCATATCCAAGAGCTTACAATGAACTGTGTGTTCGGACACATTGGGCCAACACAATTGAAATTATGGGTAATGTCAGCCACAGTAACCCTCCTGTTGCTGTGGACAAGACGAGATAGCCAGTGCTGACCTCTGGCATCAATGAGGGGTGGCCGCCCCTATGCCTTGTCAATGGCTCGAAGTGTCACCTGTTTCGGACCATCTTTGATAGGTATTAACTACTGCATAGAGTGAGCAGTCTACCAGCGTTGCTGTTTCGGAAATGCTCTTACCAAGGCATCTTGCCATAATGATCTGGCTTCTGTTGAAATCATATAAATCCTTTGCTTTTCTCATGTTGGGATTAAATGAATACTGCCTGTAAGAGTTCCGACCCAGGTATTATATATATATGATTTGCAACCTTGGCACATGACACTGATTGGCTGCATGCTACTTTGAATAATGCAGGTGATTTTAATGGGTTGGGTTGTTTTACCTCTGAGCGGCACTTTTTTGCACACCATGGGCTAAATGGCCAGGTCACATGGACCCCGAAGGCTCAGAGTAGGTTGGGGGAGGGGACCCACTGGAACAGCTGTTGGGAGACAGATGATAGCCTCCCGTCAAGGGCATCCAGCATGTTCTTTAACGTGCACAGGGTATGACTCTCCCGCACACGGGGCCATGGCTTAACGTCCCATCCGACGGACGGCAGCCTTTCCAAGCCCATCGGTGTCTCCTACTGACCGTGGGCAGGGCGGGGAATTTTGCGGAGATAAATCTCAACGCTGACCCAGCTGGGACTCGAACCTGGGAACTACAGGTTACGAGTCTGGTGCGCTACTGACTGAGCCACCCCCGCCCCTGATTTTAATGTATTGGCTGATCGGTGTATGTATTAAATTGTACTAAAAGCTGTTAAATATGGCAGTCCACAAATTAAATGATTCACCTACATATATAGTTATAAAGTATCTTTATTAATTTGCTCCACAAGTGAGTAGTTACTCTAGTAGAGAAGAAAATTATTATTTCTTCTAGAATTTTTAATGCCAATTCTGTAAATGTGTACATCTGTCATGAAAAAGTATACTATTAATTTTTAATATAATAAACATGAGAATTAAACATATCATATACAGCAAGCACTCACTAATCATGGAGATAACATTTAAGAATTAAATACATCATATGTAGTAGGACATCATCAATCACGGGGCCACATTCATAAAGATTGCTGTGACAGCATATACATAATTCAAGAGATGAAAGAAATATGGGAAAAAGAAGGGTTAGATAGCAAACAATCTATATATTCTTCCAGTGCAGTAAAGTATATACCAAAGAGCAAAAACTTATGACCAGCACGTGAAAGTCATGAAATGATACAAATAACACCTGATACTGAGCTCTGTTAATCAGTTTATTCTTGTTCTTCAAATGGAAAAGGCAGCGGACTTAAGAAGCGAGCTTGACAAAGGCCAAAATTGTAATGGCCAGACGACTAGGTCAGAGCATTTGTGAGATGGCAAGGCTTGTGGAGTGCTCACAGTCAGCCATAGTACCTTCAGAAAGTGGTCTGAGGAGGGAAAAACCATGAACCATAGCAAGGTATGGGCAAAACACGGCTCATCAATGCTAGAGGTGAGCAAAATCTATCCCGTATGCCAACAGAAGGGATACTGTGGTGCAACTTGCCCGTAATTTGAATGTCGGTGACAGGAGGAATGTGTCACAACACACAGTACATCGAACCCTGCTGAAAATGGGGCTGCATACTCGCAGGCCGCTCCGAGTGCCCATGCTAACCTCAGTTCACTATTGAAAGTGCATACAATGGGCATGCAAGCACCAAAACTAGACCCTGAACGATTGGAAGAAGGTTGTCTGGTCTAATGAATCTCATTTCCTGTTGCACCATGTGGATGGCTGGGTACATGCATGTCATTTACCTGGGGAAGTGTTGGCACCAGGATGCACTGTGGGATGAAAATGAGCCAGTGGAGGAAGTGTATAATGTTTTGGGAAATGTCAGGAAATCCTGGGTCCAGTCATTCATGTGCAGGAAACTATGACATCTACCACCTACCTAAACATCATTGCAGACCAGGTACATTTTTTCATGGCAATGGTATTCCCCTCTAGTAGCGCCTTCTTTCAGTAGGATAATATGCCATGCCACACTCCCCGAATTGTTTGAGAATGGTTAGTGGAACATGAGGAAGACTTCCAGATATTACCCTGGCCTCCAAATTCCCCAGACATCAATCCAATCAAACATCTGTGGTTTGTGGTAGAACAGCATATCTGATCTGTGGTGGCTCAAACATAACTTGAAAGAGTTAAAGGATCTGCTGGTAACGTGTTGGTACCAGATACCATAAGACACCTTTAGAAATCTTGTAAGGTCCAAGCCTCACCAGGTAAGACCAACATCATATTAAGCAGGCGGTCATAATGTTTTAGCTCTTGGTGTATAATTTTTGTTGTGCTGCATATTTTAGCTTACTCTACTAAAAAAAGTCTGTAAAAGGTGTTTTAAGTAAATACAGTATTCAGTAGTAGTTGAAATGAATATTAAACTTAATATGTGGGTGGATCAGAAAATAAGGTTACAAGGTTGATATGTCATACCCAATATCTTTAATGTACACAACCAATCATACAAAGTGAAACCGCAACCAATACTATTTTTCAATGTAATCACCATAAATATTTAAACACTTGTTGCTATGTGTAATGAGCTTATCCATCCCATCAGCATAAAAGCCCTGTCCCTGGTGATTCAACCATACAGTGATGGCACATTGCACCTCTTCATCTCATGTGAAACAATGTCATCCCAAGTGATCTTTCAAGTGCGGAAAGGGGTGGAAATCACGGAGCCAGATTGGGACTGTATGCGGGATGACTGTGAACCACCCACTGAAACTGCTGCAGCGAGTCTCGAGTTCTGTTCACTATGTGTGTGTGTGTGGATGTCGGGAATGGGGAATAATGCCTTGGTTAAGGAGACCAGGATATTTCTCTTAATGGCCTCTTATAAGCGCTTTAGTGTGTCAGAGTATCGTTCAGTGTAATAGTGTATCCGTTTTCCACAAATTCCACCAACAGCACACCAAAGGCATCACAAAAGACTAGCCAACACTTTTCCAGTGGAAGGTGTCACCTGAACTTCTTTTGGGTTGTTTCCACACTATCAAAAGTGCAATGGTGGATATGTTTCGCTGTTGGTCACCACTCAATGAAGAAAGTTGGTTCCCGCTGTTGCATAATGCTGCAGCAATATGAGACTGGCTGCAATTTGTTGTGCCTTGTTGTCCTCCATTAATGTATATGGAACCCACCAACAGCACACCAAAGGATTATATCCGTTAATGCGTATGGAACCCACCTTGCACACATCTTACGATAACGTAACTCCTCTGTGATGATACACTGGATGATTGGCCCAACTCAGATGAAATTGGGAACAAAGTGACATGTTGATCCTGTTGAATGATGTCCTCATAGAGTGCAGCATTCACTTCAGTTGTGAATCTGCTGGGATTGGGAAGCCCACTATGATTGTTGTCTTGTAAGTATCCCTGCCTGCCAAAAACTTCCGACACCATTTGGTGGCATGTTGAAGCGACATCACACTTTCCCCATACACTTCAACTCTTTGGTGGATTTTGGCCAAACTTTCCTCACCTACAGAAAATGAATAACTGCTTGGATTTTTTGTGAGACCATCTTTGCAACCTCATAGCCATTTTGAACTGTCATATCTCTACTCCTATATGTGCATGCATCTGAAAACCCTGCAGTGTTGCCAATCAGGTGCACTATAATATATATTTAACACTCTCCTATGTCCTTGGGATTCCCTTTGTGATATATAGGTCAAAGGATGACAAATTCTGGGAGGCAACAGGTTGTGGAAAGGTATTTCAGCACAGTGTTAACAAACTTAGATTGAGACCACTGACTTATAAGGAAATTAAAGTGAGGTCCTTTTATTAGCATGCAAATCTCACGAAACATTATATTTAGCAAGGTTTGGTGAGACTTGTAGCTTGCACGAGAGCAAAAACATTTCGTAGCAGGTTTTTTTTGTAGATTATTATTAATTTCACTGGTGTTACAACATATTTATTTAATAAGGTAATATGTGCAGCTATTATCTATGCAAACTGTCAAAAGAGAATACAAGTTAGGAATGATGAATAAAAGTTTTGCATCATAATTTTACTGAAATATTTAAGTATGGATTCAAAATTAGATTCATGTTTATTGGTACCTAGTGTGATATGCATTTTGGAAATATTACTGTATTGTAATATAACCATATAATTGCTAAAAACATGTGAGGGCCACTCAAAAATCAATACCACAATATTCTACAGCTTGTTACTTGCACCATAGGTAGATCATCTAGGAACATAATTGCATTTTCTTTATGATCACCATCATGTTCAACTGTCTTGCACCATCTCAGACAAGAGTCTTTATGCCTTCACAACAGTGCTATTTTTAAGGGTTGGCATGTCTATCTTTTGAAGATGTCTGCTTGGCTCACCAATCAACCATGCTGAAGTCAACAGCATTAACCCCATGCACATGCTGCAGTTACTTGAAGATATTTCAGTCTCCTTCTCACATACACCAAGAATGTATTAACAGCACATTGCTTCAACCAATGTTCATGAGGGCTGCCATGGTTGATTAATGCTATAGTATCAATAGAAAGATGATGCAATTATAATAAAAAGAAAGTTGTGACAATATACTGTACAAGTAAAAATACTGTAGAATAAATACTGAGCTGTAAAAAATTTGCATTACTTTTTAAGTGACCCTTGTATAACAGTAAGGTATAGAACTTTTTCATCTGGTTATCATTCTCAACTGAAATTGAAAAATATAGCTAATTGTTAAATTTGATAAATGCACCAGTGATAATCTTAAATTAATGTTAAAGGAAATTTATCAAGAACTTTTTTTTATCTATCAATGCTTTGACTGATTCATGATTGGCAAGGGCTTGTTGTACACTATATAGTACAGATACTATTTAGTAAGTGTGATATATATATATACTATTAATAAGAGAATATTTACTTTGCTCATTGGTGGTAACTACCTCCTCTTCATCATTGGTATATTGTTTATCTATAGCACCTTTGATTTGATTGTTAGCTCCTCGAGGATCAAGATCTGTTGCCCATGAGAAGTTCATCAATGTTAAATGCGTATTACCTAATTTTTTGTGTACCTGAAATATAATTTTTTTTTTCATTACAGCACAAACCTATCATTGACTATATTTTAATAATATATATTCCTAAATGGAAATTTATTTTTTTTAAACTATGATGCCAGAAATACTGCTGGTAATTGATTGCAAGTATATAATAACTATGAAAGGCACTGGAAAATTTATTGAAAATTTTCTGGATGAAATAAAACCAAGCAAAAGATGAATGCAAAATAAATTTTGAAATAACATTTGAATGATGCATTGAAACTAACATTTTCAGAAACTTTCAGACATCCTTAACTTTAATACTAACTTCCCCCTCCCACAGTTTACCAAAATCAAAATTTATTTAATCTAGTCTTGCAGATAGCTAATTGCACAATGAAATATTTATCATAGGCAAGCACTTGCTAGGTTTCATTTTCTGATTTACAACATATGACAACATATTATTATAATTTATATCAAAACTGAAGATATTTTCCAACTTTGCACATTTTACAGCAAATACATAATCATCAAAACTAAAGGACTATGATATACTAGAATTCAATTGGAATTACCTCTTGATTTCTAGCTGGTCATTCCAACCCCTATTTGACCTGGAACATGACACTGAATCTGAAAATTCCTCTCATTTCTAAGTTATACTGCCTGAAATAGCCATATTCGCCTTCCAACACCAGTATATTGAATTTGATCTTTGACTTTGAAGGACCTATCAGATCCAAAATTTTGCAACATTTTTAAGATCTAAGACTCAAATACCCCCAGGCACTAATTATCAGCCCTCTAACACCGGAAGATCAATATTTGACCAATGACCTCGAAGGACCCACTGCATCCAGCATTTTGCAACAATCTGAGATCTACGACTCAAAATATCCACAAGAACCAATTTTTAGCTCTCTAGTACCAATAATAGATTTCAATTTGACTTTTAACCTCAAAGGATCCTACAGATCCACAATTTCGTAAAGTTTTCAAAATCTACTTCCTGGTTCGGGGGGGGGGGGGGGGGGGAAGAGGAAATACCAATTTTTATGTTTCATACCAGTACCAATTTTCATGTTTCTAGCACTCATAGATCATGGTTTGACCTCTATGTGGCCTCCATTTGACCTCAAAGACACATCGGAAGTCAAATTTCAGATTTCCCCCGAAATCTTACAACCCGGATTACCCCTAAGTACAAATTTTCGGTGTTAGGATAGAATTACACAACAAAAATTACACAGGAAGAAATTACAAGAAGAAAAAGTTACACAAAGTATAAAATTTGCAGCCTCCGTTGGCAAATTCGTTATTTTGTAACTATTCAGTTTAACCCAGAGGCAGGACCGGATTAAGGCCAACTGATGCCCTAAGCACAGCCCAACAAGGTGCCCCCTCAGACCTTCCATTGTTTAACTGACAAGACATTAAGACTCAATAAGTGCTGAAATTATAAGTAGGCAACAATTTAATAAGCATTATTTTGCATCTTTTGATCCATGTATGCTAAAATGATATGTATTTCAAGGTTAGAAAGCAATGGAATATGTTTTGTTTCGTACAAATAATGATATTTCTCCATTAGAATATCTTTCTTAAAAATTGTCTACCATCATCGATTTCTGTAGAAAGAGGTTTTTCAAAATTGAAAAGTATCTTCTTGAGATCACTCATCTCCTTTATTTCGAACGTGCATATTTTTGAGATCGACAAGCTCAGGAACGTCATTTACAAACAACCTCTATTTAATATTTCCATTTGGAACCATTGGCAATCTGCAGCCAACTGTATAGCAAGGACTACAAATTGTATCGAAGGATGGCACTATGGACCTCAGTCACTTTTTCAGTGTTCCCATCCAACTGTTTGGAAATTTCTAGACAGCATCGTCAAAGAATTATCCTTACAACATACAAACTATTTGCAGCATTTAACTGGTCAACGAAACCCCGGATGTGGTAGGTACATTTCTTTAAAACAATGTATTTCAATAATTATACAGAATTACGACTCTAATAGACAATTAGATTTCTTGCATCATACAGCTCATATGACTTAGGGTTTTTTTATTTGATGTTTTATATTTAAATTTAATTTTATCTATGTATTTTTGTAAGTGAAAATTTTTGTAATTATAAGAAAGTTTAAGTACTTGATATGACAACCAAATAGTTTAATAAATTGTAAATAAATATTGAATTGTGTAATTTTTTCTTTGTGTATTTTTTTCCAAGTGTAATTTATTCCTTGTGTAATTCTATCCATGTGTAATTTTATCACGTGTAATTTTTTCCTGTGTAATTTTATCATGTAACCCAAATTTTCAGAGCTCTACCATTTCTGCATCTGAATCTAGAGTTACTGTGATCTCCTGTCGTCAGTAACTCACAATCATCTATATATAAGATACCACTGAGATACTGGCTACTTAGTTTAAATAACTGTAGCTAAAGGTACTGCAGGAGGGGGCTGGGGTTTCCAAGAAGTAGTTTTCAAATTAATGGTGCACAACTGTACAATGGAATTTGCAAAACTGATTACAGCCTGAAAGATAAAGCAAACACCATTGAAACAAAAGAAAAAATTTAGAGGAAAAATTGAGTGGAATATGAGTACACTGCCTCTTGATGACATGTAAAGTGATTGGTGGATGCTTACAGCATTTGATCAAGAGATCACAGCTGAAGAAATTTTTCTCTCTAAATTGGATATCAGTGTATATGAGTGACTTCATGACTTTTCAACAAGAGTTAAAGGCAACTTCCTCTCACTATGATACCTCTGTTATTTAGCTTTTGCCCTTTTCAAACTACACTAAAGTATATGGAATGAAATATATCCCAAGAGAAATATTTTTATGGTTACATCAACTAAACCATTGTGAAATAATTGAACTTTTCTTCCTGCAAATGGAAAACATATTAGTACACAAACACTGGAATTTATTGCACCATTCTTTAACATTCGGAAGAAAAAAAAAACACATAAACTGCTAGATTTGCTGTGAAATTAGGTAAATTTCCCAATAAATAACTGTTTAACAAAAGAAAACTACTCTTATTAGAGTAGTTTTCCTTTCGACTCTCCTCCCTTTTATTAGATGGAGGAAGTCACTCTGCAAAGCTGTTTCCCTTAGGCAGTAAGGTGAAGTTGCTCAATATGGACTTGCTCATCAATGTTCTTTCAACACTTTTGATAATTCAATAGCACCACTAAGTTGAATGACTGCAGCTAAAGATATTACAAGAAGGGGCTAGGGTTTTTGAGGTGGAGTTCAGAAACAACTTTACAATGGAATTTTCAAAAATATCTACAGTAAATATACAGTAAAATATCTTAAGCATAAATTAAAAGCTAATGTAAAATAGTTGACAAAGGAAATCAATTGTGCTAGAACAAAACTTTATGATATTCTTAAGTGGAATTCCAAAAATTATGAAAATAAGTTGATAGACACAATTAAATTTGTCATTGTTAATTCAGTTGAAAAGTCACTCTTATGTAACAATATTGAGGAAAAACTCTTGAGCTGAGTGAGATACAAGCCCCACACCTCCTGATGACATCAGATGATTGGTGCTGACTCAGTGGTTAGAGCATTTACCATGCCATCAGGAGACTGTGTTCATATTCTACCCAGTTAAGTTTTTTTCCTCTAAATCTGATACTGATGTGTAAGAATGACTTCATGACTTCAATAAGTTGAAAGGAAATGACTCAAACAAGAGTTAGGAAATAGGAAATTTGGCAAAATATATTAATGATATGGGACAGGTTTATTAAAGTCACATCTCAAAAATTTAGTTCTGGTTCCCTACTGAAAGCTCAAGCAAAACAAGAGCCCAAATAATTAGGGAAACAAATTGTTAAAGCATCAAGAAATATTTAGTGTTCATCATAAATTCATTGCTGCATGCAGCATCAGACTATTTACTTAAGAAACTGTGAAAATATGGAAACAAAACTTTTCATCTCTTATTGAGCAGCATGAGATCATAAACAATGTTAACTGAAATTAGGTGACAATGATTATTTCACGAACATTATAAGGAAAAATTCACGTATTTGAAAGGATGAACTGTTGCTAAATATCCTAAAGAACAATGATTGCTTCTTGTGCAGTTTTGTTTCTGAAGAAAATTCAAATGGTTTTGAAATTAAAAAGTCTAAAAATTTTATTTTCCATTCTGAGTAACTGTCGTTTGAAAAAGTGTGCTAAATATATAAAATCTTCGGTAACTGGAAATAATGAACCTCACAATGGAAAGATAAATTTGTAAACATCAGTGTGAATTTATCATTCTACCATAATGCCAGCAGCATATTTACCATTTTTCATATTTTTTGTTTCATATAAGGGCTGTTCCAATGAAAACTGGAGAAGCTCCATATCTGGGTAATGGACCGAGTGATCTTTGCACCATCACACAGGGAAATGAGGATACGTAAAATGAAGTCATCAGTGTCAGAATCAATGGGAAGTATCAGCCTGAATGTGATAAAGATGTGTGAATTTCAGACAAATTCTGCATGGAAGCATCCAAAGTTAAACAACATGTGGTATGCCAATAATTTAATTTGAGCATCAGAGTATGCTGCTGTTGAGTTTCTGGACCATGGTGACAGCATCAATTTGCAATGATATTGCAAAACTAAGGGTATTTGAAGGCAGTTAAAAAAGTCAAAGTGCCTGATAACTGGAGTAAACTAGAACCTACCACCTGGTAAATATGGGACTCTTGTTTTCAAAGAGAATGAAGTTTTTCATTTATCAACATCCACTCTTTAAAAGTTTTAATTCCAACAAATAATGTTATATCCCTCTAATACTAGAATGTATGGCAAGTAGCCTTTATTATTAAAGAGCAGTATATTGCCAACTATCACCTGTTATCTTCAATCTGTCAGTTAGTTTGCCTTGTGCAAAATATTATTCTGGCATAATGAGGGCATTTATAATTTCGTTGCCAACCTTATATTCCTGAGCTTTTGTATTTATAGAGGGATTTTGTGCTTATTAAATTCTTAATGATATAACACTACATACAAGAAAATAAATCTTGGTAATTTAATTACTCATTACTTCATTACATAATGAATGCTAAATGAAGTTTTATTCTTAAAGGTCACTTCAGACTACATTAGCTGATTTGATTCTTTCATTATGTGTTGTACATAAAATGTCAGAGAAATTTAATCACAAAGCTTTCAACATGGTATACGAATATGATCTAATTTTGAATACATCGGCTCCTAATATTAAGAGATCTGAAATAAGTTCAAATGTGAAGCCAAATTAACCCTTTGGCTTACCCATTGACACCTCTGAGGCATGCGAGGAAATGAAGCTGACATATAAACATCTCTCAGATACTCGAGCAGCTGTAGTAATTTCTATCCTCATCTCTATCAATAGATGGCATGAGGTGTCACATACCATTCTACAGATGATAGATAAGCCACCGAAGAGTGCCTACAGGTATTCTTTTTATGAATCAGTCACAATTGTCAGATGCAGTTACATCATAAAATTCATTAAAATCAGGACACCACCAGCAAGATTATATAATGGGTACATTTACAAGATTTATATCCCCCCCCCTCTACAGAAAAAGAGCCAGAACAAATATGATAAAGCTTCTGTTGTGCTCCACTATGAGGTGTTCTAAAAGTTCTAAAGTCATTACTAGGGGTGTTCAAAAGATTCTTGACATGAATCTTCCGAAAGAAAATCATTGCACTTACCTCAGAAAAACTTTTACTCTCCTTCAAAATACTTCCCATCCAACATTTATGCAAAGTTGCAGATGTCTGTCTACTCTAATTCTGGAATGCTTGGTGGTACTCCTGTTGGGGAACATTCTACAATTCTGAATGAATTGCATTTTGCAAGGTCTTGCACCCTTGAGAAAGGCTTTCCCCAGCAAGTTCCTTTTTAATTTTTGGAAACAAAGATTGCATGATGCAAGATTGGATGAATATGGAGGAAGAGGTATGTGTTTGACTTTTTTCCTGCTCCAGACAGGCTGTAACTTGCTGGGTTTTGTGAACACTGCCATTGCCATGAGAAGGAGAATCCTTGACATGCCTGTTGCTGGATGCTGCTCCTTCATTTCCTTAACCACTTTGGGTAAAACAATGTTGGTGTAGTATTAGCCATTTATAGTAAATTTTTCAGGTAAGGTGTCTATGGCTTTTTTCCTCCCATAGGTCTTTGGGAATAAAAAAAAAATTGTGAACATCCTCTTCCCTGAGCGAAAGTTTTATTGGATGATTTAGGGACACAGTTCACCTTTCATGACCCAAACATAGCTATCGATCTTTATGGGAGTTGTATAGTAATAAAACGATGTTTGTTAACTGTTTGGGGCCACAAGGTTCAAACATTGCCAGTATCTCCCTTCTACAACTCTACTCTAGCCCTTTTTTTGCTGTTCTGTCAGTTTGTGGGGTACCCATTTGATACAGATCTTTCAGAACTTTAAATGTTGATGAATAATTGTTTCCATACTGCCAATTGATACACTCACATCTAAACTTATTACCTGCATGGTGATATATGGGTTTCTTTTTGAAATAAGTTCACGAACAGCAGTGATGGTTCTTTCATTCACAGCCTCCTTTAGTCTTCTTGTGTGAGGGAGATCTTCGAAGCTCTGCTGCCTTTCTCCAAATTTGCACATCCAACCTATAACAGTACCATATGACCAGGCAGGATCTCTATATATGTGATAAATCGGCATTTTTTTCCACATCTTCCCCAAGTTGCATCTTTGTGAAAATGAAAAATCTTATCCAATCTTTGGTAGGCTCCATAGCAACAGCACACAGATTTTGCAGACTGAACTTTATGCACTGCCAGTGAAGAAAGAAATGATGATACAGACTTTATTTTTTAATACACAATGACAAGTTTAGACAAGCTTTCAAACAAGTCATCTCATTAATTTTGGAGGAAGAGTGCAAATCTACAAACACGTCAGGAATGTTTTGAATGCTTTCTGCATTCCAAGTATTTCAAGCACTGCTACATTTCAAGGTGTTTGAAAAACTTTTAAATAGCACAAGAAACCTTCAATCATTTCCACATATTGCAAGTAAAAATTTGACAGTGTTTAATGATTTTTTTTTATTCATTTAGTTATGATTGAATAAAATTATATATTATAAAAATAGGTAAAATTGAATATAATAAAAATTGGTGAAATTGCATATTCTGGGTATGTTTAATATAAAAATATTCATAACACAATGGTTGTTTTTCCTTTCCCTATGAGTTTCTTCAATATGTTCTCATAATCAGCAAAAGTGTCAAGGTTGTCTTTTTTGTTTTGGTGAACCTGTCTCTGGGCTAGCAGAAGAAGTACTAGCAAGATGTTTATCAAGCCAATTATTGTTTGCTCAGGTTTTGGTGTGACAATTCCAAGAGTGCAGACAGGCCATTTACACCTAGTGCTTGTGTGAAATCCATGATTCTTCAACTTGCATATTGCTGCAAGAATGATAAATTCTGAGTCCTGAGCTATTCTCTTATTATGAAAAAATAAAACGTTGCTTTTATAAACCAGACATTTTAGATTTTTTGCTGGTTCTCAATTAGGTTGTGCAGGTATGTTAATGTTACTTGATAAACTAGTGAAATTTTGAAAACTGACCAGTAACAAGCATCAAAATGTTGTTTAAGATTTAAAATAAAGAAGTTAAAATTTTTAACTTACTAGCTTCATAGGTTTTTTGTTACAAGAATTAAGTACATTTCACAGCACAAAGCAATATACAAAAATTTAGCCTACAATTTATAATTGAAATACATACCTTTCCAATTAAAAAGTAAACAAGTGATTCTTTGGGAACAATTTCTTTTAACTCTTCAAGCTCTTTTAGGGCTTCTTGATGTCTATCAAGAGAAAAGTAGACAGAAGCCCTATGAAATTTACAAAGTGGATTTTTAGGATCCATGGCAATGGCTTTGTTGAGTGTAGCTAATGAAGCATCCATTTTCTTTAGTGCATGTTGTACCTATTATAAATGATAAATTAAAAGATTACATTAAGAAGAGATATTTTATTTTTATTAAACAGAGCTCAATACAGCTGCAGTTAAAAAATAAAACACTGAATGTTCTAAGCTTGGAGCCACAAACATGAGCAAAACAATATTCAAACACAAAAATACTGGGAGCTGGAAGATTTTACATGCAAGCAATTTTGAATTTTATATAATTACAGACATATGTGTACAACAAAACAAAGCCTTTTGCACTCTGTTGGGAATTGTGTTACTTTTACTTTTCATTGTATCTGAGTTTTACATAAATCATCCTCTGATTTCAGTAATCATCTGATCATTTTACATCTTATGTTAGAATAATTTAAAATATTTGTTTGCATTACAATTCTTTCAATTTTATCACAAACTAATAAATAATAGTATTCTTTCTACTTTTTGAGTGCCTGTAAAGACTTCTGAATAGTCTGATCCACTGAGCAGAAGCTATATGACAATTTTTTTCTGCAGTGTGTTTATTACACAAAAGATGACATTAACTTCACAATATGCACCTTTTGATTCAAATATTGTTTTAGGCAGTCAACTTTTCATTTTCACTACTTTTTCCAGTATTGAATTCACCTGTACCATTTGCTTTAAATAAAATGGTATATAGGATATAGTTTTATAATAAATAGGCATAATTTTAATGACCTTTAAAGCCATTCCTTTTTGAATTGTGCACAAGATCTTTTTTTTTATGGAGCTTGAAGAACCTTGACGTATTTAAAGGCAAAATCTATCAAACTATTTAAGTCTGTAACAAGTTATTGTGACTTCCTTTTTGACATCATTAAAGAGTAACTAAATTTTAGTCTGATAAAAAAAAAAGTTACCATTATTTGTTATACCAGCTACCAAAGCAGGTATAGAAACCTAAGTTTAATCTAGATAGTTCTTTTTAAAATTGCTGTTTTGAACTGATGAGATTTTGAACTGATGAGACTGAATTGCTATAAAATTCAGCAATTATTCAATTCTTTATCCCGATTTCTGACGATGTAAATCTTCTCTATGTACAGAAATTTGTAAAAATACCACCATGATCATAAAAAGTATTTTTGGACTGTGTGAAATCTACATTTTGTAAATAATCTTTTTTTTATAACAATAGCCAGACCTGCAAACATAAGATGAATTTGTAACAGTCAACAACAAAAGCATGTGACACAGCACATAATGGATACATTTTAATATGTTATGGATAGTGTGGAAAATAGCTAGTGAAATCAGCTGATGCCTAAAATGTGCTTGAATAATGTAAACATTAGTAAGGTGCAGCTTACTAAAGTTGAATGAGTATTCAAGATGCTTCAAAGTAAACATGGAATGGTTGGCCTTCAAAACAGCAAAACTCAGTGAGGCTTTTTCAAGCTTAAATATGTTCATTTTCTCCCCTAGAGTAGAATGTAGGCTAAAAGGGAAAAATCTTAAAATGCTAGCAGGTCTGGGCTTGCTATGTGCCTGGTCTATAACTAACATCCTGTTTCACATCCTTAGCACTATGAACCTTAAAAAAAAAAGATGAATAAAACTTTTTTTCACTGCACTGAAAAAGGAAGATACAAATATTATACTAAAACATTTAATATTTATATTGAAACATTTATCATTGTTCAGAAATGAATGCTCTTTGTTTTCGTACTTATTTTAAAATTCTATATAAAAAAAAAGAACATTAAAAAAATACATAACAAGCAAAAGAGAAGAAGGAAAAAACATTCCCCAACATAAAATTCATTGTTAAAATAACACTACAAGGGTTAATGGAAACTTACCACTCCAATATGGCACATAAGAACAGAACTCTGTGGGTTGATTGTCAAAGCCTTTTTATAATGAACTTCCGCTAAATAAAACTTTTCCTGTTTGTAATAAATCATACCCACACCATACCTTCAAAGAGGAAAAAAAAAAACACATTGAAAGTAAATATATATATAAAGGGAAAACATCTAGAAACATGGTAAAAAGATAAAGGCAATTCTGCATTTAAAGAAAAATTTCCCTTCATAATTTAGGTAGGCAGTTAGGCAAGGTTTGATAATAAGAGTTTCTCAGTTTTAAATAAAAAACTATCATGTGGACAACATCTATAAATTATACTGTTCATATCATACCATATACAAATTTTATAACATACAGAATAAAGATCACTGCATTGTTACATTTAAGTGCATTATGCCTAACCCAAAATGTCAAAATTTTGGAAATATTAAATTTTAACATATTGCTACACAAATGATAAGATATTAAAAGCAAAAAGAATTTTTTGTGTGAAAAAAACCTTAAAAAAAAGTGCATGCAGAGACAAAAGATTGCTGAAAGGAGAAAGTCACTTGAAGAAATCTTTTAAGCTAATTCCATTAGCAGCAATTTGGACAGCTATAAATTGCATGACAAATTGGTTCTGTAAACTGACACATCAAGAAATAGTAAATACAACAGTGTAGTAACAGAAGCAAACAAAATTCTAGTATCATAATTTTTGCTTTGTCAGCAGAAATCTTGCTGGGTATCAGCACTCCCTACCATCATTTCTGACACTTAACATATATTTCAACCTGATATTACTTGTGGGCTTTAAAAAGATGATCAGGATAGAAATTTTATGAAATGATCTTCAATAAATGACAAATTTAGTAGATCATATTCTTTGGACAGGAGGTATTCTTTAAATTCTTTGATCATGCAAACAAGAAAATAATTGAAATACAAATAATCCACATGTTATGCTTATGATGACATAATGATGTGTATGTATATGCATTATTGTTATGTATTGGTGCTTTTCTTATATATTTTTCACTTCTATTTGTACATTGTTAGAAATATGACCTATGTATGTACCACAAATAATTTGTGCAAATTCTAGTTAGTGATCAGTGAATAAGATCTAGGACTCTAGATCTATATTGCTATGAAGTATAAGGATTATACACCAATAATTTTATGAACACACTTTCCCACTCTGCAACAACCTTTTTCTTTACAAATAAGTTATTGGTTTGACTGGGAGTTCACAAATTCTTTAAAAAACCTTTTCTAAACTGTGAATAGGTCAGAGTCCTCTGGCAACTGCTAGCAGATAAGATGAAAGCCTCCTGTCAAGTGTGTACAGTGTGTTCTTTAATGTGCACAGGGCATGGTTCTGAAGGAGAGTCATGGCTTTGGTCCCATTTAATAGACAGAAGCCTCCCCATGCCCATTGATGTCTCCTTTGTCACTGAAGACTGTATAGAATGGGGTCAGCAGAGAATCTCAATACAGTCATGGTTCAAATTCAAATTCTCAATCCTGCCTGGGAACATAATATTACGAGCCTGGTACCATTGAATTGGTATCATGAATATCAAGCATGAATCTTGAGCAATTGAAAAAGGGCCTGCTTGTCTGCTAAATGACATATCCTTTTGTATGATGCAAATGAATCCCATCTGTATTGTACAGAAAGTGCTAGCTGGATTCATTGGGTTCTTTGATACAAGTGTGAGGGTATATGAAGGGTGTGGACTACTTGAACTCTGTTGCAGATCAAGTACACCATTCAATATTAATATTATTCTCCAATGATGATGGCATCTTTTAACAAGGCAATATATTTTATTATCAGGCTCATATTGTACAGGAATGGTTTTCAGAACATTCAGATGACTTCACCCTCCTCACATGGTCAGCTAATTGCCCAGATCTCAACCCCATCAAACATCTTTGGGATGCTATGAAATAGGCAATCTGATGAGCTGGTATACCAGTGCAACTCAACTTTGGGGTACATTGATCATTGAATTTTTCTTGGGTGAATTTTTCCAAAGGTGCTATCATAACCTAGTAGCATCTAACTTGCTGTGTCATGCATTTATTCAGGCCTGAGGAGGTTTTTGTATGCATTAAGGGGGTAGTGATAATTCAATGATCAATGACAATTGGGTTAGGTTGTTTTACCTCTGAGCAGCACTTTTTTGCACACCATGGGCTAAATGGCAAGGTCACATGGACCCCGAAGGCTCAGAGAAGGTTGGGAGACAGATGGTAGCCTCCCTTCAAGGCCATCCAACACCGTGCACAGGGCCACGGCTTAAAGTCCCATCCAATGAACGATGGCCTTTCCAAGCCCATCGGTGTCCCCTACTGATTGTGGGCAGGGCAGGGAGTTTTGCGGAGATAAATCTCAACAGCTGGGACTCGAACCTGGGAACTACAGATTACAAGCCTGGCGCACTACAGACTGAGCCCCCCCCCCCCCCCCCAATGACAACTGAGTGTAATTGAAAACGAAAAAGGGTGTGGTATAGTCTGTGACAAAATTTACAGTAAAATCATTTAACTTTTGAATAGAACTAATAAAGAACTGAACGCAAACATCAAAGCTATCAGATAAGCCATCAGTATTAGAAAATGGAAGTTTCAGATTCTACAGTGACAAAGCTGCTAATCAACACAGCTAAACTTATGTATATATTTCAGTAGTCCATCTAAGCTTTTCTTCATTGGCAGTATTAAAAACAAATGGAATACCTTAAGAAAATTGCATCATGTTTAGCAATGGGATTGACTGATTGTTTAGAGTTGCATGGCACAATAAACAACTGAGTGGTATAGCAAAAATAAATAAATAAAAACAACTAAGGCTACAGTGTACCAAACAAAAGACAAATAAAGGTAAAAATCCCACTACCCAACACCAAAATTAAAAAGAGAATAAAACTTTAACAAAGGTGAAACACAATAATGATGGAAAATAAATGTGAGGATCTCAAGTAAAGAACAATAAATATAATAAAATTAAATACAAGTATAAAATGCAAGAAAATGCAGAAAGATAAATAAGATAAAGTGTAAGTGGTTAGTAATGGGAACTATATAAAAAGTGGCTAAAATAACCAAAAACAAATGAACTCACACACAAAAAGATTACATCTTTCATTTAATTATAATTAAAACTTTAGCTTGACATAAGTTTTTTTTAAGTTTAATTTGTGCATGTAAATCTGCTTAAAATGTAAAACTTACCATATTTATAAAAATATCTTTAACATTATTAAAATGCAAAAATGAAATCTATAAGAGAACATTTCTTATAGTACTTACCAAGCATTGTAATGTCTAGGATCTATTCTTATAGCATTTCTGAAGCATGCCATTGCTCTGTCCATTTCTTCTGTCATTACATGTTCATGTCCTAATAAAGTATAAGCATATGCAAAATCTGGATCTACTTGAACAGCTCTTTGAAGAAACTTGATGGCTGTCTCATGTTCCTTCTGAAGGCTAAAGCAATTTCCTGATGCACACCACGTCTTTTATGAAGGGCAAATATAAAGAAAATTTGCACATTAATATAGTAATAAAACGATTATATATAATTATATACAATTAACTGTCAGTATAATATCCATGCTATCCCATGGCTGAGTGGTTAGTGCACTTGGCTACTGATAAAATGGACTTGGGTTTGAGCCCCGGGTAAGGCATAGATATTTGTGTTGTCTTTCTAATGAGGTCTTGCCTTCCTCACTGATCTCCACTATGACATATTAAACTGACAGGCTCCTGCCAGACCTATGTGGCAAGCAGCTGCTTGAGGGGGTATAATATCCATAAAGAAGACTTGTGAGGAAGGTTTACCAATAAAGTGCAAAATTTAGATTTTCATGAAATGCTTAGTTATTTCATAAATTAAACAGAAAAATATACACTTTTTTTTAGTAATGTCAGTTTACAAAATAATAATTATTCAATGAACTAGCTATTCCAAACCAATTAAAGTGAAAAACAGTAAGTCTTAAGCTTTCAATTCCATGTTTTAACCAATTCACTCAGTTAGCTAAATGAAAACTAAGAACTAATGAAACTATTTCATGCATTAACTAAACTAAGTTAAAGTGTGAAATAGCAATAAATTAAACTAGTTATACATTGGTTTCCATAAATTAAGGAAAACCCAGAAAAATTATGATAAACAAAAAACTATATGAATGATTTTAATGAAATTTAATGAAATCATGAATTACAATGCTAATTTCAGAATGGCATAAAATATTTTACACTAGAAACATTTTTCGTCAAAAAATAATACTTACAGGAACTTGTCTAAAAATGAGATATCAAAATGCAATGAGCAAAGTTCTTTAATAAGGAGTTTGGTTACCCCTTACAGCAATGCAGGCATGACAATGAATATTCCATGCTGTTTATGATGTGAATCAGCTCAAGTAGGGAGTAACGACCATTGTTCCTTTAAAGCAATAATAAGCTCCCCCTTTGTTTCAGGTGGTGGGTTGAGAACAGCAACACATCTCCCTAGAGCATCCCACACATGCTCAATCGGATTTAGGTAAGCAGATCGAGCTGGCCACTCCATGAGCATAATGGTCTCTTGTTGAGCTCTGTGTGGATGAAAGTTATCGTCTTGTAAGATAAATGTTTCACCTATTATACCAGCATAAAGATGCATGTATGGGTTCAGGATGTCATCTCTATACCTCTGAGCATTGAGATTCCTACTCATCAGCAGATATAGGTCTGTGCATCCACCTAAGGAAATGCCACCCCAAACACACATGCTACCTCTGCTGTAAATGTCTCTTTGATGGATGTTACTGGGATGATAGTGGGTACCTCGTTCTCTCCATATTAAACAACGTCTGGAATCACTCTGCAAGCAATCTGTGAAGAGTACAGACCTCCATTGCTCTTCAGTCCAACTAACGTGTGCGTGCCCAATTCAACTGCTCTCTCCTGTGATGTGACATGAGGGGAATACAAATTACTGGCCTTCTAGTGTACAGATCTCCTTCATGAAGCCTTCTATACACAGTAGAAGCTGATATAACCCTTCCAGTGGTTGCTGCAAGAGAGGATCTTAGTTGAGAGGGAGTAGATGTCCTGCTCCTTTGTGCTGTTAATCACAGATCTTGTACAGCAGTCTTAGACTAACTTTAACCCTTCCTTGGCTAAACCTCCAAGATGTGGAATCCGTGCTAAGAAATTGATTCCACAGTCTATGAACCAAAGAAGGATTCACATCCAGCCATCGTGCCATGTCTGACTGACTTTGGCCTGCTTTGAGCTGGCAAATAGCTCTCCAATGCAGTTCATTTGGCAAACAATGTCTTGAGGTCATTCCTACAAAATGGCTATTTCGAATTTCTTTACTCACATTTACAACACAAAATAAGGATCTACTCCAAAACATCTGTTTTTATGCCGCTATCTGATTATGCAAATTGACACAACCTAGACTAATTTGCATATGATATGCTCACTCAGCATTACTGGTTACACGAACAAGTTTGGTGAGGATTGCACAATTTTTTGGCAATTATCACGATTTTTCTCATTTTTAGAAACCAGTGTATATCAAATGAAATATTTGTATATTCCTGGAAGTAAGTTCTTGAATTTATATTTCATTATGTTCTTTCTACTTATTTACTCACCATAGTCATAGGGTGCATCGTTAATACACAATTATACTATTAATTAATATATATATATTGTTCTTATTAAAGACACACAAGAAATAATTAAAAATACAAGTGAGATTAGAAAGAATGATGACACAAGTCACACACATACAAACAATTCAGCAGATTATGTGCTGCTAATGAACGAATTGGAATGAACGAGTAAGGATGCAGCTGGGATACATGGGCAACTGGCAGTTGACCCCTTTTACACATTAACTGTAAAATCATTAAAAATATACTATGAATTAACTGAGGTTGGTTCTTTATTCTATGTAGTAACTAGTTAAAGTGTTGATTCATGAAATAATGAGGTAGTTTATGAAATAATGGTAACCTATATATAAAAACAATGTAACATTGTTTGATGCTCTTTAAGCACTTACAAATTACAATGCATTTATAATTATAATAGTTACTAGTTATTAATAAATACTCCCAGTTCTAAAAGACCATTGTTATGTACTACTGCAATGATGTATCACTAAACCCTTTTAACCATTCTCAACAGGATTACTCAAAAATTTGAGTGTAAGATATGCACTCCAATTTTCAACAGCTAAATTTCAGTAATAATTTCCAAGCATTGAAAATAAGATCTTTGTAAGTGGATAAACATGGCAAAGGGGAAATTATCAGAAAAGACAGAGAAATACTAATACAAAGTTAAGTTGTATAATACATACATACACTCAGTGATAATGAAATTGCCTGACCTAGAAGCAGTGGATGGATACATATGCACACTGGGTAAGAGACAGTGAGACCATGAAGTGATGCCAGTTAAAATAATTCATTATTTATATAAAAAATAAGCTAACTGATGCACCATTAGAATGTCATGTTTGTTGATAAACACAGTATACTACATGGCATATAGTCATACATATGTCTGCTATCATTCTATAAGATGTGCTCTCATGCTTCAGGAGCTTGGTCCTAAAGGGAGGCTAAAATCATGTATCAGCTGAAGATGGGTTTGCATATGACATCCTATCGTCTCAAACATGTTCAATTGGCATCATGTCCAGGGTCGTGGGTGGCTATAGCACAATCTGGATTTTTCTTAGACACTCCTGGGAAATGGTAGTGGTATGTAGACCTCCTTTTTTACTCCTTAGATCTCCTTTTCTTAGACACTCCTTGGAAATGGTAGTGGTATGTAGTTGGGTCTGCTGACCAGCAATCTACCATCCTATGGCAGTGGCCATAGGATGTTTTGGACATATCATAATGTATTCAAATTGCCAGTAGCACAGAACAAAGGAGACCTGCTGTTATAACTGATGGTTAAATACTTTGCTCTACATGTGGTATCAAATATACAACAGCAGCAAAGACAATCCTAATTTAAATGCATGGACATCAGCATCAGTTCATTCAAGAATCACTGGAAATCCAGGATTACAACAATTCAAATGAATAATCCAAGAAATGCAATTTTTTGATAAACTAGTTTCTGAGAGCTGATAACCACATGCCAACAGATAGTTTTATATGCAACAGTTCTCACAGTCAGTTTTCAGACTGTAGACCAGCAAGCTAGGACAGAAGAGTGGGAACATTATTTTTAATGAAATGTGCAAACACATATGGCAAAACTTAGCTGTTGGAATTATAATACAAAAACTGTAATTATATGTGTACTTATAATAAAAGGATATTTAATTTAGTCCAGTATTCTCAGAAACCACATCACACAATAGATTTCAAAATATCCTGAAAATTTTACACTTTTAAAATAAACAAGATCAAGTGGCTGCTACAGCTATTAACCATACTATACAAAATCTTCTACAGGTAATTTGGCACATACTTATGCTACCTTGAAATTGTAACATATGTATGTGCCAAATTGAAACTTTTTTTTATACCACTTAATATCACATTTCTGTTGGTGATTCTTTGTTTATTACTAAAAACATCTTGCAGGAAAACCAAACTATGTTTGGCAGTGAATGCAATATAATCCTAATTTTGCTGAAGATACACACTATGACAAACAATTTTTAACTTTAAATGTTTCACAGCTTACTTCTGGGGCTTCTTTATCAAAATCTGTGAGTTCCTGAGCTAAGGCTGACAGTGCAACTTCTTTCTGAAGATGCCATAAGGCCGTACTATAATATTCAATACCTTGAAGTCTATGAGGTTCTATTCGTCGTACTTCTTCAAACATCTGAACAGCCTGAAAAAGAGAGATATATATCTGTTACAGCAGCAAACTAAACTGAAGGCTGTAGTACAATTTGCAGCAAAAGGCTAACATATTATAAAGTATGACAAAACATTTAGTTCAGTCTTTGATCTTAGTTTTTTCACCTTAGAAAAGGTAAAGGATTAAATATGGAAAGAAGATAATTTTTTTTTCTGGTACTATTTTGCAGTAAAAAATGAAATCACAATTGCAATACAAGCTTAAAATAAGAACTAAATTACACAATCTAGTGAAAGGCTTTGTACTACTGTTTTCTTGAATTTTCAAGTTTATAGACATCTAGTTTTTCCCACGAAATTTAATAAAACAGGCAAACATGTAGGAAATTACTCACACACTAAAAATTTGCAAACAGATTTAAAATAAGAAATTACTTGCTGAACCAGGATTGGTATATTGAATTTTTTCTCTATTCTTTTTTACATTTTTCTCTCTATGATAGAGCATTTACCAGTTAGTTTTAGCCATTAATTATTCCAACAATTATAAATAAAACAAATCACTCTCAAGCAACTGCTTGCCATAGAGGTCTGACAGAAGCCAGTTAGTTTAGCTATAAAGATCTAATACACACACACACACATCACAGATCTGTGAATGGCAGACCTGAGCAGATACAACAAAAAAAGGAAACATCCACAACTTATCTAGGGCTCAAACTCTAGACTTTTGATCAGTAGCCAAGCATGCTAACCACATCATCACTGGGACAGTGTTATTAGGGCATCTAAATATGAAATCTCACCATGTTATTATTGGGCTACAGTGAGAAGGTACTAGGAACTACAAAATTGCTTAACCCTTTAACGCCCAAGAAATCTGAGAAAAGGGTAGAGGGTAGTAAAGACAAAGAAATAGCTCTATTTGGACTAGTCCATTTCAAATCTTGGCCGTTCTGAGCATTAAAGGGTTAATGGATAACAATAACTATTTGACTGTTCGAATAACTCGCAACAAAGAAATCAGCTATGTTCAAGTTTTCTACAAACTACTTAAAATAAAGGTAAAAGAACGAGGGTTAAGAGTGCTGCTGCTAACAGAAAAATACACGATTCTTGGATAACATGCAAGAATCATGTATTTTTCTGAGAAACATTGCTCCTAGACAAGGGGAAATGCAGTCTTTATTGTGCAGATTTTTTGAAAAACTTATGGGAAAATTGTAGTCATTTAGCTCAAAAATCTAATACCAATTAAGGTGTAGAGGTGCATGTTGGTAACTGGCATTGGATTGCTATATTTTGTAAAATTTAATATGAACACACTGTGCATTCCAAATTTGAATTATATAATCATTGATAAACATTTTGGTAAAAGGTAATAATATTTTCTAGGATGGGAATAGCTCTTGAGCTCATAATGTGAGGAACTTGCACATCTGGAATAAAATTATATATTATTATACTTTATAGCTGCTTACTATTGAAACCTACAATGCAAATTGAACTATTGAAATCATGGAAATACACTGTAACTGTTGAAGAACTGCATATACTGACAAGTATCTGCAGTTCTCAGTAGAACAGAAAATGTTATGAACTGGTTTTTCAAAATTAAAGTTGACCAGTAATATAATGGAACAAATAAGGCCTTACAGAACTGCAAATGCAGCTTTACCATATGTCTACAGTAGTAAATACAGTTAATGAAATATTTCCAATTATTTATCACCCACATATAGAGTTAACACACTGTGAATTACTTCAGACAAAGAGGGCATCTGTCTGCTTAATATTTTAACTATTCACCTATTAATATGATTTTGAATGTTTGCAAATTTGGAATCAATGAAAATTTTCATACACTCAATTTAAAAAAAAAATTGAGAAGCTTAATCTGAATTACTGATTTATATGAGGTGTTCAAAAAGTTCTTGACTTGCATCTGCAAAATAAAAACCATTGCACTTGCCTCAACAAAACTTTTATTGTCTTTCAGAGTACTTCCTTCCAGTATCTATGCAAAGTTGCAGATGTCTACTCCAATTCTGGAATGCTTGGTGGTACTCCTACTGGGGAATACTCTACAATTCTGAATGAATTGCATTTTGAAAGGTCTTGCATCCTTGAGAAAGGCTTCCCAGCAAGTTCCATTTTAATTTTTGGAAACAAAGATTGCATGATGCAAGATTGGATGAATATGAAGGGGTATGTGTTTGTTTTTTTCCTGCTCCAGACAGGCTGTAACTTGCTGAGTTTTGTGAACACTGGCATTGCTACGAAGAAGGAGAATCCTTGACATGCCTATTGCTGGATGCTGCTCCTTCATCTCCTTAACCATTATGGGCAAAACAACGTTGGTTTAGTATTAGCCATTTATAGTAATTTTTTCAGGTAAGGTGTCCATGGCTACTAATCTTTGTAAATTAAAAAAAAAAACATGTGAATATCCTCTTTCCTGAGTGAAAGTCTTATTGGATGATTTGGGGACACAGTTCACCTTTCACAACCCAAACATAGCTATCGATCTTTATGGGAGTTGTATAGTAATAAAACCATGTCTCATCACCTGTGACGATGTCTGTTAACTGTTTGGGGCCACTAGGTTCAAACATTGCCGGCATCTCCCTTGCACAACTCTACTCTAACCCTTTTTTGCTGTTCTGTCAGTTTGTAGAGTACCCATTTGGTACAGATCTTTCAAAACTTTTAAATGCTGATGAATAATTGTTTCCATACTGACAATTGATACACTGACATCTAAACTTATTACCTGCATGGTGAAATGTGGGTTACTTTTGAAATGAGTTCACGAACAGCAGTGATAGTTCTCTCATTCATAGTCTCCTTCAGTGTTTTTGTTGCGAGGGAGATCTTCCAAGCTCTGCTGACTCTTTCGCGAATGAAAGGAGTCAAAGGATTCATTTGAGTCAATATGGCCAATTCATTCATTCTGATTCGACTCCTTCACGAATGATATGAGTCAAAGGATTTATTTGAGCCATTGAGTCAATACAACCTATTCGTTCAGTCTGATTCTTTCGACTCCTTTGGAATGAACTTTTTATGAAAAAAATGTTGATTTCAAACTGATCCAACACAAAAAGAATTTTTAATTTATTTCTGTAAACAAAAAATTTGATGTCTACAGACAGATGGACAGATGGCAAAGCGAAGATATTATCTCATTTTCAAAGTAAATGAGATTAAAAAAAGGACAGTATGGAAGAATATAGTTTGGTATTTACAACAGATCTCACAGCAACATATTCCATGAAATTAAAACAAATCCTTCAGTAATATATATTTAACATATGTACATATTAACCTGTTCATATTCTGCTAACTCAAAGTGAGCTTTTCCCAGTGTTGTTAACACCCAACCAGTTTCGAAATGATGAGGAGGTAGGCCATTTAAAACATCTATAGCTTTTCTACAACAATAATGAGCTAAGAAAAGTTGTGATCTTCCAAGTTCTTGGAGAAGCTGCATCAAGCCTTCTGCAATGATAAATTACTGATTTTAATAATGGAGTGAAAAAAAAAAACTCTTTAATCAACAAAAAAACAGTTATACATATGATGAAAATTTTTAGTATGAAATAACTAGTATAAAAAGGAAATCTAAGTCTAAAGAATGAAAAACTGTTTTTGAAATATAATTTTCTACTACAAAAAAACATAACTTGCAATAATGCAAATAAAACAGAAAAGATGAAAAATATCAAACTACTAGAAGATTTACCCAGCATTGCCTGGGTGTTAAACTCTCTGAAATGTACAGTAGACAACACACTCTACTTCGCACATTTTCATCTGACATAAAATTTGTTGATTGACTCCCATGACATTTTATTCTTCCTTTTGGATGTGGGAGAAGGGACATTATTTGAAGTGGCCTATGATATACCTATATCAATAGCTTTATAATTTGATACATAACTCATTACACATGGTAACTGTTTATGCATTTACTCACCTACAGGAGGGGAAAGGTTGGAGGCCAAACCCTTATATTGCTTAAAGCCATGATGAGAAGCTGTAAACCAAACTTTTTTGGTAGTTGAAGAAAAATTGGAGGGTTAAATTCTTGTTTCTTTAACTTACTACATAGGTCACTTCAGATAAATTTTGAAGTATGTAAAAATGGAGGCAGACTGGCTGGAAAGGAATGTCCCATGGGATAATTCCATCCAATGTGTGTAAACCAGAAGCAAGTAGGGGGTGCACTCATTTCCCTCCCACCAGAATGAAAGTAGCAACATTCCCAGGGAAACATTATTATGTTAGCAACCATGGAGGTAGAAAGAGAGCATTTTTGTGAAGATTCTGCGATTTTAAACCTTTTTTAAATTGAATTTAAACAAATCCTTTGTTTCTTTAAGATAAAGTTAGCTGTATACCGAATTTGGTGCTTCCAGCATTTATGGTTTCAGAGCCGTTCTTACTGTTTATTATTTTGGTGGTGGTAGGAAAATAAATAATTGAGGTTCAAACCTTTACAATACTTAAGTTATAAGGAGAGGAAGATGTATTCCAAATTTGGTGGTCCTGTATCTTATTGTTTAGCAGCAGAAGAATTCAACCTGGTTCACACTGGTTTTGGTACATATAGCCTATAATCTTCTTCTATGTGAAGGAAAAGTTCATGCAAAGTTTGATGCATCTAGTGCTTTAGGGGGCTGAATGCATAAGCAGACAAACAGAAAGACAAATAAACACACACTCTTCTTTATATATAAGATGAGTTAATAATATTTGCAACATCACAGTTTATGCTTATCAAAATAGAAAAAGTAATTGAATCATTATTAATCGAACTTTGGAATTTGGGTTTTCCTATACAAATCAGATACTAACAGCAAATTGTGATTTCAGAGTTAAAAACAAAATCTTTCTTATTCACATGTAATAAAACTTTTAATTATTACAGAGTGCATTTTCATGATTGGAACAGTGAGCTAAGTATTGCAATGTTCCAGGAGCATATGCAAGGCAAAGTGAAACTGAAACAGAAATTCCCACCTCTAAAATGAATTAATTTCATTTTAAAATCTTTACAGCGAAAAATTTATTATCTGCATGTTCAATATTTTTGTCACAAATGAGGTTTGTCTTTATCTGGAATTAATGCTTGCGAGATTGATAGAATTCAATTAGGATGATAAATTCTTACAGTTTTAATTTTATAGTATTACTGATTTTGACTATGGATTAAAATTTTTAAAAATAACTGGTTTTGAAATATCTTGCCACCCCCCAAAGTATTTTGTACAACTTGTTGACTTTAACTCTCTAACGTCCATAACGGCCCAAAAAGACCAAATTTTGAAATAGACTCTCCTAACAGTGCTATTGCTTGTCTTTAATACCCTCCACACTTTTCTGCAATTTCAAGGATTAAAATAATTTTTTGTATGAAGTATAAATTATGGATTATGATTATACTGCTTTTTTTATTTTTACTTTACAATGGCTAACAGAAATAAGAGATGCTCATAATTGTGGCAATAATATTTTTAGGAGAAAGGCATAAAGCTGCTAATAATCAGTGGAATGGTGATGTAGTGAATGCTAATAAATTCTGAAATGTAGAATAAATGTTAAAAATATTCAATGTTTAACTCCAGTATGTAACTGATTGTTATTTTGTTACTTTCTCCTACTTTTCTCCCCTCAAATATTTCCTTCATTTTTGACACAGCAAACCTTACATTACACACTTTTATTGTAAACTTTCCAAGTGGTAGCTGTTTAATTATTTTAAGTTTACTTTTAATAATAAGAAACTTTACCATATTCAAAAGCTTCATATTTGCAAAATATTCCTAGTTACAATTGAATTATCTTCACACAATTACAACTCACCTGCAGAAGCTTTTTGCATATTTAATGCAGCTTGCATCACAGTAGCTGGATTGGAAAATCCTTTGTTTTCACACTGAACTTCAGGTTTATTGATTTCATTGAGTTCACTTTCTTTTGGTTGATTAATTGATGTCTTGCTAGTTCGTGCTTTGGTCTTTTTAGTTGGGGCTTTTGCAGAAATGAACCTACCTGCTCTAGTTGTACTTTTGTTATTTTCTTTTACAGAGTTAGAACTGCTAAAAAGTCGTGAACTTCTCCTCACATTACTAAGACCCACGGGGGGCAGACTGCAACACAAGAAAGCCAAAATATTATTAGAAGCAAATTATTTTATTTACTATATCATATTAGAAATGATACACTGTCATAACATAAGAACTGAACACAATTATTCATTTTATGAATTGCAACTTTTTACAACAAGAAAATGCATTCAAATATAAAACTGGCAAATGAAGAGAATTTTGTTCATAATCATACTTTATACTAAAATAATCATGAAGCAATTGTGTACATACTTTTAGTTCAGTGTTTCTAGCATAATGATTAATTGCAACCACCTTTAAAACCAAAGCTAGACTATATATAACTATATGTGGAAATATTAACTATTTTTCATGCATATATATAGGGCTTTTTCAAAAGTAATGGAAAAACATGAAACATTCAAGAATAATCATTGCCATGATTAACTAATGTTATTTAATCAAGAACATAATTACTATTAGTAGATATGACCATGCTCCAGTGATTCACAAGTTTATAGATACCATTTCTATACAAACTCTTGTCCTTCATGGCAATAAAGTAGACAATACATTCTTTTACCTTGTCATTCCGAAACTTCCTATCGGAAATGAAATTGTTAAAGAATTGGAACAGGTGGAAATCTGAGGGAGCCAATTCTGGCAAATATGGGTTGCATCACTATTTCCCGGCTCAATTGCTGCAGCTCCTGCTGTGTCTGTAATACAACATGGGACTTTGCATTGTCCTGGTGGAGCACGGACACCTTTTCTGTTTATCAACACCGGGTCATACATTTGGCCTTCAGTGTTACATTTATGCAGTTCAACTATTCAGAATAGACTTCAAGTTAATGGTTTGGGACTGGTTTAAAAGCTCATAGTGGATGATATTCCTGCAATCCCAAAACAGAGCATTGCATTATAAGAATGCAGCCTGGGATATTCTTTTGCTTGATACCATGATCTTTTATGGACAACATTATCATACACAATCCACTTTTCACTCCCTGTAATGTAGTTCCCAGGTTCGAGTCCCAGCTGGGTCAGCGTTGAGAGTTATCTCCGCAAAATTCCCCGCCCTGCCCACGGTCAGTAGGGGACACCGATGGGCTTGGAAAGGCCGCCGTCCGTCGGATGGGACGTTAAGCCGTGGCCCCGTGTGCGGGAGAGCATACCCTGTGCACGTTAAAGAACACGCTGGATGGCCTTGACGGGAGGCTACCATCTGTTCCAGTGGGTCCCCTCCCCCAACCTTCTCTGAGCCTTCGGGGTCCATGTGACCTGGCCATTTAGCCCATGGTGTGCAAAAAAGTGCCGCTCAGAGGTCAAACAACCCAAACAACTCCCTGTAATCATTCTGTCAAGAAAACCATCAGCCTTTCGTTGAGCAAGCAATGAAGCATATGTAGTATAGCAAGCCACCATGTTCTGCTGTGACAACTGATACGAGATTCAGTTTTGATACATAACCCAACTTCTACAGATGTCAAATTACATAGAACTGATTGGTGTTCAGTAGCTGTGCCAATTACCTGGATGTCCAATATGGATTTTCATTGAGCAGTGCCTTTAAACAGTCATTGCTAAACTCCACCAGCTGGCTGCTTTGAGGTTTGTTTCCGGGCTGAAAGTCACTTGACTGGAACCATCAGTAACAGGTGCTTTTAGAGATCACTTTGTCCCCATAAGCTTTGCACAGTTTATGCAAACAGTCAAGGCCATCCAGCTTGTTCTTTAACATGTACAGGGTATGACTCTCCTGCACATGAGCCACGGCTTAATGGACGGCAACTTGTACAGACTAAATGTAGGTAGAGGATGTCATCAGATAGCAGAGCTATACATGTAATGTCTTTTATGTTATTTAAAAGACAGCTGCACATTTCCTAAAAACAGCAAATGCATGGTTCACATTTTTTTTCCCATTACTTTTGCACCAACCCAATATATATACTTAATGATTTAAATGATACATACTAACTTATGCTTATGTTCTAAGTCACACTATGATGTTTTATGAACAACATTATCATAAATAATCCACTTTTCATTCCCTGTAATCATTCTGTTTTCAATTAAAGATAAGTACCATAACAATAAAAGTCATGGTTTGGCTAGTTAAAAAGTTTTAATTCATTGACAATTATGAATAAAAAATTTAGCAACAGTATTATTGAATCCATAAACATAAGAAAGTTATATTCTTTGAAATATTACATTCTATACATTCTTGCTACACAATCATATTGTACAAGCAGGTGATATATTTTATTACCACTGACTGCATAGTGTTTCAGAAACAGAGTAGGTTTCCAATGCTAAGAGAATCTTGAACTTTTTCTTCGATTAATAGATCTGCTCAAAGACTTGGTCCTTTGGAAAAAAGTAGTGTCTTGACATTTAGAGCAATTTCTTTTTGAATTTACTACACTATTGCAAATATAAGGAATCTAAGACCACTATGCATTTTGGTTTTCATAAAAAAAAAGACAAATAACATTTATTATAGGCACTATTTCTTTAACTTTTTAAACTTTATATGTGTTATCAGTGCTATAACCAAAAAGTGATAAAATCTTGTAGCAAAAGGTTTTCACAATGGTTTGGCTAACATAAGGACAAAGGTTTTTCCTAACAGAATATGCATTTCCTAGTGCATAATCATGTATGTTTGCTTACATAGCTAAGTTTTGCAGTAAACAATTTATGAAAGTGCACAAGGTCAGAATGTTTAATGACAAATGCAATTATATATTGCAGTTTATTTACATTATTATTTTTTGCATATTTGTACTTTTCTTCACTATTTTTGACACCTGTTTCATATGTTTTTCTGTCTTTTCTGTGTGTCCTATCTTTAATCCAGTGTTTCCCAAACTTTTTGATCTAAACCAAACATTTAAATTCTCATTCACCTCATGACCCAAATAATTGCAGTATCTCAGACTGACTGGGCAGACCAAGGGCCTTTCACAACTCATCTGTAGGCCCTAAGTTCAGGTTGCAATTCTTGGTTTAACACTTCAGTGCCAATCTTTGTTATTATATTATATAGACCCTGTTTCTTTACATGTTGCTGGCTTCTATATAAATGGTATAGACCTCTACATCCCTAACATCACACTATTCTGATGTCATGATTTAAAAAGCTAGTGAGATTCTAAATAGTATGTCTTTACATAAGAAGCTTTGAGCTTTCATAATTAAAAACAAATTCCCATGAAAGGTTCAGCTATTTTTCCTTGAGTACCGTTATAAAGAGCATCAACTTCCAAAAGGTGAAATATAACAACAGTAACCAATGAAGAGTAACATCTGAAGGGAACTGTTGTCTGTGCCAACCAATATCAAGGTTCAGAACTGGAAATACGTTTTCTTGTCCTTCATCACCTTTGTTTGCAAAAGATGATATAAGGTTTAAAAAAACAGAATAGATTTAATCAGGATATTGCACAGGAGGCAATATACCTTGTATTATGGTAATGATTGTAAAAACGACCACCTCATGAATAATTTTTTAAATGTAATACAGCGATATTGTGAAAGATTAAATCTGATATACTGTATATTTCCGCAGATAAGACGAGGTATAAATTTTCGTCAAAGTTTTACAGTTTTAGCATATATCTGTCCTATAAGACGACCTCAAACTATCAACGGCCTATGAATTTAGTTTAGATCGGCGATCATCATCTGGATAATAATACTGTATAGCGTATACAGAATTATGTCCTATTTGCAAACATTCGCACTGATTCGGGCATTCGGGTAATGACCTTGACTATTCACAAAAGTGTCGTATGGGCTATTCTATTTTGTGGACATACCCTACTCTGTACTAGTAAATAATTACGGTTTGTCTGTTTTTTCCTCAGTAGCTCAATAAACATAACTTTTAATATTTATTTTGTTTTAGTATTGTTTTACTATTACAATGTAATGTATTATCATATAGCGTGTTTAAATAATATGATAGATTTTTCGATAAGTTGTAGTAATAATGGTTTCAATTTATATAAATTTCAATTTAATTTTTTTTGTATCTGTCCTATAAGACGACCCAGATTTTGGGGGCCTTTTTTTATGATTCAACTATCGTCTTATCTGCGGAAATATACGGTAAGTATAGCCGTGGTTGCGATTTATTTATAATAGTATGCCTTGCACAAAAGATTAAATGATTAAACAAGTTAGTCCAATTTAAAAAAACGTGGACAAGTTACAGTGACTTCAATCATAATAAGATCACCAGAAAAAATGGGATTAGCTTGTTCGAGTAACTTCTTTTGTTAACATCACATTCAATACCAGCAACCTTTCCATACATTTCACTGTCTCCTTTCACAACAAAGACATGATTTAAACAAGTGGAAAGGTTTAGAGCTGGCAAGAGTAAATTTTAATCCTGTTAACCTCAAATTTCACCTTGGGATTTGTAGGCAAACTTGTATGGTACTGACCATGTTATTTGTGCTGTTCAACATAGTAACTTTACACTTGTTGACTTGTCAATTGCACTGCCATAATTATGAATTATCCATACAACTGCTTTTACTGGATTACACAGTGCGACTCCCCTCCCCCAAAACAAAGAATGAAAACAGACATGAAGTTTTTAATTTAACTAGTCCTTGTTTCTCATACAACATTCCAACACTTACACAAGAACATACCCATTGGCTTGGTAGTCAAGTTTTCTAACTATTTTACAAAGATAGAGCTAACTACTATATAAGGAAAGTGCATTTCAATATTAAAAAAAGTACTTGATGTTTAACTTATTATAATTTGCAATATCAAATAAAAACAATAAAAATCTCCTCAAGCAGCTGCTTGCCACAGAGCTCTGACAAGAGCTTGTCAGTTTAATATATCAAAGATCTGTGAGAGAGGTGAGACTTCAGCAGAAAGACAACACAAACATACATGATTCACCTGGTGATTGAATTCAGGTTATTTTGATCAGTAGCCAAGTGTGCTAACCACTCGGCCACTATCAAATAGTATGTCCTATATATGTTACCACTAAAGCTCGAAAGCTGTTAATGTGCACATTACCTAGCTAATCTGCAGATTAACTGATTTGCTCCGTTAACGTGCAGAATCAAGAGTTTTCCGCATTTTACCTAGGTAATGTGCACATTAACGGCTTCCGTATCGTTAAAGTTCAAAAGTTTGTTTCTCTCATAGTGGTGAATCTCTTGAATATGAATCTTCGTGTCACGTGATTCACTCGTCTGCATTATAAAAAACGCCCTGGATGAGCGGAAGCCAAGTGAGAACGAATCGGTAAAGTGATTCATTCTTGATAACGAATCACTAAAATGATTCGTTCTCACTTGGCCTGCTCATTTTGGGGGCGTTTTTTATAATTCGGACGACTGATTCATGTTGATAGAGGGATGACCCTGGTTTCAACTCTACTCTCGGACACTATATAAATAACATTATGTTAATTTAAGCGTACAGAAACGTTCCTGTTGTTCCAGCAAAGATCTTATTTTCACTTTAACGAGTGCCTAGTAGGTAATGTGCAGATTATCCAGGTAATTTGCAGATTACCTAGGTAATTTGAGAAATGAAACAATTTTCCGCACGTTAACGGATCACCCTAGTTAATCTGCACAATACCTAGATAATCTGTAGAATAACTGATTTCTGCACTTTAGCGGTAACATATACACTGAGATACAAATTTACTAGGTACATCACCCCTCATCACATAAATAGCTCATTCCAACACATAATACATCACTTGATCATATGTGCAGTATAAATCAGGCAGACCAGTACTTCAAGCATCAGAGTTGGATTGAGTGCCAGAATGGGCAAAACGAGGGACCTGAGCAACTTTGAACATGGTATGATAGTTGGTGTTAGGAGTGCTGGTTCTAGCAACTCCCAAATTTCCATCCTCCTGGGCTTTTTACACACAACCAGTTCAAGGGTTTACCAAGAATGGTGCGAAAAGCTAAAACCTACCAGTGATCAGTGATCATGTGGATGAAACAGCTTTTAGATCAGAAGAGTCAAAGGAGATTAGTGAGAATTGTGCAAGTGAAAAGATGGGCCATAACCAGGCAAATCACAGCAGAATTAAACATTGGTACACAGAAGGTCATCTATGAATGCACCACGGTATTGGATCTTGTTGTGAATGGGCTATAACAGCTGTCAACCATGTTGAGTGCTGATGTTGTCAGCGAAGAACATGAAAGAGTGTCACCAGTGGGCACAGGAGCATCAACACTGGACCACTGAGGACTGGAAAATGGTAGCCTGGTCAGATGAATCAAGGATCCTTTTGCATCTTGCTGATGGATCAAAATTTGGTGCAAGCAACACAAGATCATGGGGCCATCTTGTCTGGTGTCAACAGTATAGGCCAGTGGTGGCAGTGTTATGGTGTGGGGAATGTTTTCCTGGCATATATTAGGCACCCTGACACCTATCGAAGGAAATCTTGAAACCTATGGCATATTTGAACATCGTTGCTAACTTAAGTCCATCCCTTCATAGCTAGTTTATCCTCAATCAGATGGACACATTCAGCATGATAATGCACCTGTTCACAAAGCACATATCACTATCAAATGGTTCCAGGAACATGTTGATGAGTTTTCCTTGCTTAATTGGCCTGAATAGTCTCCAGATCTAAACCCTATTGAGTACCTATGGGATGAGGTGGTAAGGGCTGTTCACAGCAAGACTGTGTCACCATCCAATTGTAGCAACTGTGTGATACAATCATTTCGGAATGGTACAACATTCTTGCACAACACATCCAGCATCTTGTAAGTTCCATTCCGTGACAAATTTGGGCCATTCTGAAGGCAAAGGAAGAACAATGTGCTACTAGGCAGGTGTACCTAATAAACTGGTATCTCAGTGTACACTACAAGGTGGTTAGTGTGAACTATCAGTTATCATGAATTTGCACAACTAATTCCAATCCATGAATCTTAAACATGTTATATACATTTTCTTTGTTGCTCCTCAAGTTGATGTTATATACATCAACTTGAGGTGAACATCCAACTGTATTTTGTCAAAGAAAATTATTATAGAGACAACTGTAAGGGATATTAAATTTTAGCAGAAAAACAACATATACCCATTCAAACTCAGGCTCTTTTGTATTGCAGCCAAATATACTAAAACAACTGCTCAACAACTGGCAAAATTAAATGTTATATATATTCACTTCAGCAATAACATTACTTTTATGATCTATGTAGATATATTACAACAGATTCTACTTTTTGTTGTAGTTACTTTCAGATATTACAACAGTTGGATGAATGGAAGAAATCTAAGATCTAGCTTCCTGGAAAATTAATTATACACCTTTTACACAACTAGATAGAATTACAATTTATTCAAATATACAGGGTGGGCCTGAAGTCCTTGAAGAAATAGAATGTAGAATAATAAAAAAATTACATATGGGAATGACATATTGATTACTTTGATGTATATACAGACTCAAAAAGTTAAGAGAAATTTAAAATTGTCTCTGGTTGTAAATGATTTTTGACTGTGTTCTCTGGCAGATGGATTGGCACAAATGCACCAATTCTGTGACCACCTCATTCCCTCTTCCATACATACTCTTAGACTTTTTTTTTTGTATGGATACATCAAGGATAGAGAGTATACAAATATAAGCCATAGCTGATGAGAATCTATGAAGTATCTGCTGCACTGCAGAATGTGTGATGTGAGAGTGGCATTGTCATGTTGCAGATACACACCTAAGGATAGCAAACTGCAATGTTTCTTCTGAATTGCTGGTTTTAGGTGAAACTCATCATGGATGACTTGCAACAACTGAGAGAGATATTTTAATGCAGACACTGCAAGGATCAATTGGATGTGTTTGGCAAAAAAAATTAATTACACTGAAGTGTACTGATCTCATCCAGTATACATTTTGTTTACACAACAATCTATGAATTTCTTCTCAGGTAGTTTTTTTATTCTATTTTGTTTGAGGATTTCTGGTTCACCCTCTATATTTGTTACCATTAGTTTATATAAAAAAACTTTTTTCTTGATATTATAATGAAGTAAATCTTACTTGGCTTGAGATGGTGGAGTTTGAGCTACATTCAAGCTTGTATTACTATTGTTATTGTTTCCTGATTGACTAAATATCTGAAATTTTGGAGGATTGATATCTTGACTTCTTCTTGACATTGGTTGCTATATTTATATATAGAAGAGTAAAAAAATAATTGTAATATGGTAAGAGTGCATTAGCAAATGCAATTTCAAGATAAAAAATTACATACTAAAAGTTTAGCGATTAATATTAATATAAATATGCAGTATTAAATATGATAAACAATGCACAAAGTATGAACATTCATACCATTACTAGAATGCAATGGAGCAAATGGATGTAGTCACTGGAAAACAGTTGCAGTCACAATTGCTGTTCTGCACAAACAATACTGCAAATCAAACATGTTGATGGATGGTGCATAAGGATGGGGGTGATGGGATGTGTGATGCATAGCTGCTAAAAAAGTTAATTTTAAACATTATTCTCTAATTTTTAGCCTGAAGCTTTTAAGGTGCAATTGTATTTGCAAAATTTTGAAGTTTATATACACACAGAACACTTAACCAAACTTCAGTATCTAAGAACTCAGTGGCTAAAACACAGATTTAATGCTGAAACTAGCACCTTTTATAGGATATGCAGCAAAAGGAACTCTTTGACTAATAAATATCAGCACAGAAATTGACATTTAATGGATTATTCATGAAGATACTCTCTGACCATTCATGGTGATAGTGTTTGTGAATCCACAGATTCCATTTCACTCTAGCAAATGTATAAATTTTTATATACTCTTAACAGCTTTAACCCTTTGCATGCCATATTTGAAAAATTGATATTATATTGCTCTCCATAGATATTACATATACTATTTTTCAATTTGATAAGTAAATATTAATTAGAAACATTAAAGTATATTTTCTCAGATTCTGTTAAAAAAAAGAAGCTTCTTACAATGACAAGAATAAATTTATGAAAGTTGATATACACATGGGAAGCATCATAATTTATAAAAGCAGTGCTTCAAACAATAAAATAATTATTAGTGAGAATAATGCATATTGTTATATATAACTGTTTACATCTATTTACTACTAAGTTTAGAGAGCCTTTAACTGGTAGTGAATTCAAAGATTAAATATCTATGCTTGCTGTCTACTTTGCTTAGTTAGTATGGTAGTAAGAGGCATGAAAGTTGGATATGTCAAGTTGAATTTGACAGCTGAAGTCAAAAGAATAAATTAACTGCAGTTGAAGTGAAAGGGTTAATTTTATTTATTTATGTACTTTGCCATTTCAGAAAGATGCAAAAAATATAATACAAAATAGAGTCAGAGCCAAAGTTAAAGGTGAAATAATCAAATACAATCATAGCAAACCTCTGGCTGATGCATGTTGAAATGCATGATCAGCTTTTGCTGAAAATATTTTTCTTTTCTGTTAAAATGAACACTTATATAGTAAACACCTCACTAACATGTTTAATTTAGCTGGATATACATTTTTTTCTTAATATTTGTTAAAGTAATCAAAAATCAGTCCTCATAATCACTCATTGACTTACTTAATTAACTTTTTGGATTGTGAAAACAAGTTGGATTATTTCTTAGCAGTACATTTGCGTGCAAAATGGGTTAAATGGTCAGGTCAAGAAGACTCCAAGTGCTCAGAATGGTAGTTTATAATATTTACAGTGCATGCAATTGTGGAAAAAAATTTTGAACACTTTTTCTGACCCACTAGACAGCCACTAGGAGATGGTCTCCCATCAAGGCTTTCCAATGTGTTCTTTAATGTGCACAGGGTATGGTTCTCTAATACACGGGGCCATGGCTTAAAGTCCCGTCTGATGGACAGCAGCCTTTCCAAGTGCATTGATGTCCCCTACTGACTGAGCAGGGAGTTTTGTGGAGATAAATCTCAAAGCTGACTCAGGTGGACTTGGAACCTGGGAAATGCAGATTATGAGCCTGGTGCACTACCGACCAAACCCCCCCCCCCCCCTGTTAGGATGGAAATCCACTGGAAAACTGTTAGAAGATGGAAGGAAGCTTTCAGTCAAGGCCATCCAAAGTGTTCTTTAACCTTAAAGTGTCAGGTTTCTTACAGTGCATGCAATTGTGGAAGAAAATTTTGAACATTTTTTCTGCAGAACAACTGAACTTGAGAGCTTTATCCTGTCGTGAATAACACACAAACACACTCAGTTGGCTTCACATTAGCAAGCTACCTAATACCTCTTAGGGCCACCTTTTGCCCATATATACAGCCCGTACACATCAGGACATGGACTCCACAATGTGTTGCAGGGTGTCCTGTGATAGAACTATCCATGTGTTCCACAATGAGTCCTGTAATGGCTGCATATTGCCAGGTGGAGGGTCGGAGCATCAAAGTGCTTTTTCCAGTAGGCCTCAAACATGCTCAATTGGGATGAGATCCAGTGAGTTGGGCAGCCATTAAGAGGCCAGAGAATTCATTTCCATGTTCCTGAAACCAGTTTGAAACATACCACGCTGTGTGACATGGCTCATTATCTTGTTCATAGATACTGGAGTTGTCTGGATACACTGTCATCATCAATACTTGGTCAGTGACAATAGGAAAGATCCATTGAGCCATTTATTCATTGTGATCACTGGATCCAGGGCATGCAATGAAAAGCCCTTAAAACCATAACACCACCAACCTCAGTCTGCCAAACATCTCGATGCCATGGCCTCATGTTGCTTTTTCCAAATGCAAACACATGTCCATAGCATGATAGAGTTGTAAATGACTGAGCAGGCAACAGGTTTCCACATGTCAATGGTCTAGAGTTGGTGTTGACAGGCACGTGCAAGGTGCAGTTTCTTGTGTCTCACAGTGAGCATGGCTACCCATGATAGCCATCAACTGCCATAGTCCATATGAGAGAATGTCTTGTGCTTTGTCCATGTGGATATTAATCGTCATTCCAACTTTGTGCTGGGTGGTTAGCTGGACCACTGTGTGCATCACTTCTATGTTATGAGATGCAACACACATTGCCCGCAATGGCTGTCAATCCATTCTTCCACAAAGTAATGAGAAAACTTATTGCCATGTGTGTGCTTTACAATTGGCTGTTCCCAACCTTGAGCCATCATCACAAATCAGCACATTCCTACACAAGACTAATGCAAAGTGTACATGGGTTTTGTGACAAATTAAATGAAAGAGTATTTCATTCTGAATAATCAAATAAAAATTAAAATAAATGCTATTTAAACATAGTTTAAAAATGTTGACACTTTAAGACTTTTTTGGACCTTTATGGGTTAATGTGCACATGTATACACTTCTGCACACATAAAGGGCAATCTTAATGCTTGCCCACAGAGGACAGCAAAAGTTTGTTTTAATGTTGCATCTGATGGATAGTAGCCTTTCTTAGCCCAACAGTGTCACTTTTCTCCCCAAGGACAAAGTGGGGTTAACAGAGAAAATCTCAATGCATGCATAGACAGGACTTGACCAAAGGAATGTCAGATATAGCCCTGGAATGTTACTGATTCAATCCCTGCTTATGGTGAGATCAAGATTCAAGAACACCACATTCTTGATTTTTCAGGATCTAGATAGGAAAGTGGAGTGCATCACTTCACCTCTAGGTTAATAATTTGCTTACTTGTTGAAAAGCTTTGTAATACTTCAGCACTTGTAGTTTCAGCTAAATCCAATTTCCTCATCCATGTTATGCTTCCCATCCCTTCTTTGTTTTAATCTGTAACTGACCTTCACTTTTATGGTGAATGCATTCTCCTCTATGATATTAGTCCATGTTCCTTTTATCTCTACCACTAAGGACTTTGAAATATCCTTCCAGTGATACTGACCGTGGGTGTATTCAAGATTCATGGGAGGATCAGGTCTCTCTCATGACAGAGCATTACCAAAAAATAATGCAAAAGCTGGAAATTGTAAGGCCACTAGAGCAGTGATTCTCAGAAGCAATTTTCTCATAGTCATATTATTGGATTTGACAACTGATTGTGGCTGCATTAAAAAAAATTAAATAAAACAAAATGCTATGCATGTATACACAGACTTGTAAGGTAAACTTGCAATAGAAAAAAAAAATTCTTTGAATATCAACGTTTTCATTTTTAACGCATAATTAGTCAATCATCATCAAATATGCATAGACTGTACTTGTCACGCTTTACATGGCTTTGGTGTTTAAAAAAAGGCCTTTATAATAAAATAATGAATGCTATAAGTTTGAATATATTGATGTGCTTGTTAAAAAATGGTCTTTTCTTAGAGAAGTTGAATGACAGATAAAAACTATCATTAACACTTCATTTATTCAGATTATTGGTATTTCCTAATGGCCACATGAAGCCATGGTAGTAGTAGCTTGAGAACCACTGTTCTAAAGCCACCACCTAAAGTATTAACTATTAGTATGAACTTTATTTTCCAATCAGCTGAAAAAGGGAGTACATTAAATATTTAGATCAAGGATGGCTAACCTAGGGCATGGATACCACATGTTCTTTTATAGCAATCTTAATTTATATGCTGTTACTTAATTATCAGCTAAATATGCACACATTTTCTTTCCCTGCACTGCAAAAGTTACACATACACCAAATTTCGTGTTATTTGCTTATATATTTTTTGAAATACATTATCCTTTAATTTTGAGCACCAAGTGCATGATGGACATGCATTCGAGGTATGCTTATCAACTTACTCCTATGCAAATTTTTTGTTTTAAAAATTGTGAAAAGTTGGCAAAAATCTAAAACTAGAAAACTGAAGATAGTGGGGGAAGTAACATAGATGCTCCACAGCATATAAAGTATAGAAGCCGAGATCAAAACTACTTATGAAGTAAATTTACATTATTGCTCTGGGAAAGTTCTAATTTCAAAATCAGATTTTTTTTTATTACAGACATGCATTATGCATATATAAATCTCAAAATAACTATTTAAAAATCATTAAAAATAATCTTACCTGACAAAAAGGTATCCAAATGCAACGTAGAGCTGACCACTGTAATTCATGAGGCGAAAACAAAACTATACCAAAACTATAACTTTTGCACATTAGAATTATATTCTCTTTAAAATCACATATGTTTATAGAAGCAATATATATAAAAGTAAAAAAAAAAAGCAAATTAAAAAAAGTAAAATGTAAAGCAAAAACCAAAGTAGGTAATTTTTTTTGAAGTATGTAAATTACCTGCAATCCAAAATAATCATTCCTGCCATTAAAATGCTTAAAAACCAATTCATAAGCACTAGAAATTAAGAAATAGCAATAGTTCAGAAAGCAGCATTAGTTAATAACCCAATTCTAAAATGAGTTAGAAACAAATAACCAGAGGCAAGGAACCATGCCAAGTAAACTGCAATAATAACTGAAAGTAGTAGAACCAATTTTCTTGTAGGATTATTTTGTAGGTTTCGTCAAACAGTTGGAGGGAAAAATCAAAAGGTAAATTTTTATTTTGAAGTATGACTGTGAACTGTTCATGGATTTAAAAATAACTTGTAATAAAAGTAATTTCTTTCAGGAAAAAAATAACCAGCATAAAATATGCAATACTATATTGGCTTCAAGCATACGCGGCAATTTTTTTTTTGCAAAAAAAAAAAGCAGACTTCTACCATATTACAAGTAAGAAACTGTCTAACTTTTGATTTTCATTAAAAATTTTAATTATACTGTTTCAAAATTAATAATGTACTTTTCCAATATGATGCAATTTCTTAACATAATCTATCATTTTACTTTGTTCTTAATTATATCATGTAGGATGAACAGATATCTTAATTTCAAAATATGGCATGCACTTATAAAAATTTGAGATTTTGTTTCTAGTGACAGTGGTTGCAAAACATTTATATGTAATATACAAAATGTCATTAAAGTATATCAAATGCGAAATATTAACTTATTTTACACTTAAATAATGATACTATAAAAATCTAAATTGTTTCACTGTGTGTAAAAATATTTGCTAAAGTATAATTTTTTGTTCTTATATATATTAACATTTCTGGTATCACACCTTTTTCAAGCTTGTTCTATCACCGCTCTGAATATCAAGATCTTGATTTCCAACTGGAGTAGTCATAAGTGGCAGAATTCCAAAACTGAAAAACAAAAACACTCTATGAATTTGCTATTGGATGGAATAGAATATCACGCTTTTCTTCAATAGATCTATTGGGGTGTCCAGAAAAAAAAAATTACATTTTTGCATTGTATTCTTTTATGTTGCTAATTTGTATAGTTTCAGTGGATAGGCTGTTTATATTGCAGATTGCATAAAAGTGCACTGCATGGGAACTGGTTATATATGGTACATGTTTCAAAACAGGCACTGAACGCTTATCACATTGTACAAAATGCTATGATGTTTGAAATCTTAGTTCCGTTGCACCATTACTGGAAGCAAGGGTTAAAAGTGACTGAAGCAGTCTAAAAAATAAAGTCAAAGGTGTTGCAATCACTTGGACAGTATAAATCGGTTCAAGAAGTTTGTGGCTGGCAACATGAGTTTGGACAGGAAATATAATTCCATGACACCCCCCCCCCCCCAAACGTTCCACTATTCAGGATAGTACTACATTACACAGAGGGTGCCACGATTGACCCATCTACTGTCTATGCATACCTTCATTTTAAAAATATCATTACCGCAGAGAAAAGACCTGTTACTATGAGCATGACATTTATGCTGATAGAATCAGTTTCGTCTGGTTATCTAATCATTGAGGTGTAGTGCGAGGCTTTTGAATTTCGCACATTGCCTAAAAGGCCAAACATATCAGGAAGAAATGTTTGTAAAGGCCCTCTGTGGTTGATTCAGATGCCTTACTCATGGCTGTTGAAGTAAATCCAACAACCACAAATTGCCAGCCAGACTGGGAGTTTTTAAATCCATTACCGCTGACCACCTGCACAAGCTTGGAAAGGCCTACAGATGATGTGCAAGGTTTCTAGCTCAGGCTTAACAATGTGTCAAGGCCTGCAAGGAACTGCCAAGAATATACATAACACTCAGTTCGTCAAGCCTATAGTTACTAGGGATGAGAAGTGGCTCTATTTGCATAATCCAGACACCCCCAACCAGGTGGTTGGATCCTGGTGACCTAACTTCACTTGTACCCAAACATGGTTGTTTCAAGAAAAAGGTCATGCTCTATGTGTGGTGGAATTTCAAGGGTGTGATCCACTTTGAGCTCATTCTGGATGGTTGGGTTATCAATAGCAAACTGTATTCCAAGCAGCTGGATCAGATGTATGAATAACTTAAGCAAAGGTACCCTGGTTTAGTCAACCAAAAATGGGTGCTCCAATAAGACAATGACAAGCCACATACTACCATTCAAAACCAGATAATGCTTCATGAACTTGATAGAACTGAGCTCCTGCCACACCCAGCATACAGCCCTGTATGTTAACACCCAACATACAGCTTGATCCCCTTCTGATAATCATCTGTTTTGGGCAATGTCACATTTTCTCCATGGTAGGCACTTTGCTGATTCGGATGAGGTCAATACGGGTGTAAAGAGTTGTTTGCCTCTAAGCCAAAGGCATGGTACCATGCCAGGATTGAACACCTTGCAAAAAGATGGATACAAACTCTTGAAGATGATGGTGCATACTTTGAAATATAAGCATTGATCACTACAAGTTTCTGAGTAAGTACATTTCTATATCAGAAACAATTTTTTTCTGACACCCCAATATTTACATTCCAGTATCTTTAAATGAAATATATTAGTTGTCAATACATAATCAAGCCTTAAAAACTGAAAACAGTTCCCCAGTGAGAATGCTTAAATATCACAATTGGAGTACTAACCTCCCCCCCCCCCAAAATACTTAATATTAAAATTTAGGTAAAAACATAGGTAAAATTAATAGGCATATAAAAAGAAAGGTTTATATACAACTATAATATTAATAAAAAAATACTATACCTTGGTGTTAAAGGTGAGAATGATGTTTGACTTCCAAATAAATTTCGACCATTCCTAGGTATCCTTCTGGAACTTTTTGTTATTGATGATAAAGGAACCCAAGAATTGTTTTCTGGTGTGAAAAGTTCAATGCTGACTGGTTCTGGTGTTGACCTGATAAGAGCTAAAGGTGACTGACTGCTATAAATAGATGGTATAGGGGACACTGGCACAATTGCTATTTTTCCCGTTAATTGACTAGGGTCCTGTAAGACAATTAAATATGCAACATGTATATTTGCTAAATGCACAATTATTTTCTTACATTTATTTCTTTACAAATACAGATTAAAAAAAGTAATAAATTAAACTATATGGTTTGCCTGTAAAAATTGCATGAATTTTTATTCTTTTTTGTGGAAATAAAGCCCCATAATACTAAGAGAATAAGTTTTGAATAATTCAATTTGTTAACTTTCAGAATGAAAAAAAAAAAGCCAATGTACTGATTTTAGTATAAAAGGAAACAGTCTTGTAGCAGCCTAAGGGTAAATAAAATTAATATCCATACTGATAAATAATTTATACAGCATACTCTCTTTATTTGTAAGCAAGACTTTCAGAGTGAAATTAACATTGTAAGACAAGAAGTTGTAAATGCCACTTGTAACTTGATTTAGCATTGGTAAAGAATCACATATAAAGCAATTTAAAAGCTGAAAAAACAAAAAGGAAGAATCAATGGCAGCTTAACCAACACTCTCACATGAAATTTTATATCATGAATGGTAAAAGTGTGGTGTTAAAAGTGTGGTGTTAAAAGTGTGGTAACAACGTTTAAAGCATCTCAACAAACGAACAACGTACAGCCAAAATCAGGTCTACACTGTTATTTAACCCTTCCAAAGTCAAATCTAAAAACTGGTAAGAATCAAAAATCCAGCCTTACTTTTACTGTGCCAAAATGTTTTAGAGCTTTTTTTTTATTTTGCGACATATAAGACAGAGAAGAATCCCAGAAGCTACTCCTAGCTTTTACAGGCCTTCTCATACAAGGACATGCCCTACTAGACTGAAGTCACTGCTGACAACTGCCTCAGTTAGAGCTAACACAGAACACAAAGTTTGCCTTGTTGGAATTGTGGCTAGCTCCCTAACCACTATGCCAGTTAAGGCTTTTATTGTCAGGTGACTAATGAACATAAACAGGTCATGTTACTTACCAAATAAAACATTTAATTTTATATTTTATAAAAAGTAAAATTTCTAACCAAAATGACAAATATATTTTTTAAATAAGGTTTTTTCAGAGATGTTGTTAAAAAAAGGATATGGCAAGACAATTAAGACTTAATTTTGGAAAACCTAATGAAAGAATATATATATATTAAAAATTTTAAGATAAGACCCATCTTCCTCTACATATTCTAAAAAGTCAAAAATAAAAGTAAAACATAAGAATGATCAAATTATTTACTGATATTATATTGTTCATATTAACTTCAAAGGAATATCGAGTACCAGCAATTTTCATCTAGTTGGTAAGAGAATTCAATAAGTAATTTTATCATTTGTGTATCTTACATTTTTTTTACTTTTTAGGTTACATATAGGCAGATGTGTCTTCCTTAAAAATTTTAGTCATTAGTATGTTTTACTTTTTAGGTTGCATATAGGAAGATAGTTATTTCTAAAATTTTTTATTTTATATATTTTTAGTGGCAACTTTGCAGGGATTTGTCACTAAAAAGACATCTTTCCATTGTTTCAGAAAATTGCTAATAATAAAAATAAATACCCCCTCAAACAGCTGCTTGCCACAGAGGTCTGACAGGAGCCTGTCAGTTTATATGCCACAGTAGGAGATCTGAGAGGATGGCAGGACCTCAGCAGAAAAACGACACACACATCCATGCCTTACCCGGGGCTCGAACTCAGGTCCCTTAGATCAGTAGCCAAGCATGCTAACCACTCGGCTACATTACCTATATTACTCTGAATGTCTTAAGTTTTCACTCAATATAAAACACATCATGATTAGAGAGTATGACTTTTTTTTGCCCAATTTTTACTCCCTGAACAAGAGATTTATTGTTCAGACATATTAATGTTGCAGACATTATGATAAAAATCTTTATCTATAAATAGCTTTGTGGAAAAAAATTCTTTTAAGCTTTGTGGAAAAAAGCAAAACTTTTTCTACAAAATTATTTATTGACTTCAAAGTCAACAGGTAACTCTGTGGATACTATTTATTGATTAAAGAAATCTTTATGTTTAACATCACAGAAAATAAAAAAAATAAAGAAATATTTGCAGTGGCATATTGCATTATATGCCATTCATTCAGAAATAGTATTTCTCTTACAGTATGCACTACTGCAATGTAAATAACATAATCTATCTCTTTCGGTGGGACAATGATCATAGTTAATCCTCTTTTTTCAGGGAGACCCTGACAATTATTGTTATCTTAACAGTAAGTGTTTATCATGTAACGAATGCATAATTAATTTATGACAACTTGCTGTTTTGACTAGCACCAGTTTTTGTTTCTCCTGAAAGGTAAATCCAGCTCAGTTCAAGAAAACTGAATTTCTCAAAAATATGATTTTTGATGTGATGGAAGTTTGAATTTTATTTTAACAATTAGGCAAGTGTGAAAAAAACCCACACCAATCTGCCTGTCAGATTCTAATTGAATTTCTTGTCAATTTTCTTCCACATTATTTGCACTGATCAGCAAAAAGATAGGATACAATCAGATGCCATATATTATTGTGAATTTTATTTCAGTACTCTGATGTTGGTGTTATTATTTTGTCTTGTTTAACATCCAGGTAACTTTTTTGCCTTACTGTGATGAGAGTTTTGGATCGATAGGCACATAACCACTAATTCTTACAGCTTTGGAAGTAGTGAAATTCTTAATCTAGAATAATCATTTTATTTAATACCCACTAATAAATCAGCACTTTGATGTCGATTCAAATTTTAGAGGAAAAATTATCTTGAGCCGGGTGGGATATGAACCCATGACCTCCTGACAACATGTCTGGTGCTCTGGACCCTGAGCTACTGGCTGCCGACATGTTGTCAGGAGGTCGTGGGTTCGTGTCCCACCCAGTTCAAGACAAATTGTCCTCTAAAATTTGAATCAACATCAAAGTGCTGATTTATTAGTGGGTATTGAATAGTCGAATTATTTCATTGTTTATCATTTTAATTAAAAAAATAAATACCCCCTCAAACAGCTGCTTGCCACAGAGGTCTGACAGGAGCCATAGTAGAAGGTTGTGAGGATGGTGGGACCTCAGTAGAAAGACAACACAAACATCCATGCCTTATCAGGACTCAAATCCAAGTCATTTTGATCAATAGCCAAGCACCCTAACCATTTGGCCATGGAATACTTTATTAAAATATTTTCCAACAGTAAACCATACCCCCTATGGGATCCTAATTTTTGTTATGTTATGCATCATGTAAAAGACTCCTCAGCAACCTGCCAAAACTTGTGTTCTGCAGGTAAGACATGTCCTCTTTTGGCCATACTCTCAGAGAGATAAATAATTTGTGCAACAGCTGAATTAAATATGTCCTATCATTAAGATATAACTTTATTTGTATACTATGTAATATAAGTTTTAATTAACATGTTATATATGTTATAATATAGTCCTGAAAAAAAAAAAAAACTGATGAGGAGACAAGGGTAACTCACCTGAGTAATATCTGTACAAATCGTTGTGCTCTCTTTTATACAATTACCAGTGTTTGGCACAATGCTTTTGTTCACTAGATTAACTAATGGATTACTGCCTTGACACATTGCAAAATTTTCAATGTTACCAATGTTAAATATTTTGCTAGGATCTGGTTTTTCACCTGAAATAAACAAAAGTAATTTCGGATCAACATTTCCAAATTCCATACTTTTCTAAATTGACAGCTGATATTTTAGATAAATTTGCCTTATGTCAACTTTTTAAGCTACTATATACTATACATTTGAAATAATAAAACAAAAGCAAATACATTAATATACAGAAAGTCCATGAAAACAAACAAGAAAAAATATCTTCAGTGAGAAGTAGAGATAAATTTATATCAATTATAAAGCTACATGAATATATTTAATGAAAAAAGCAGCACTACAATAATATTTTAATCTTCTGAATTTTGTGTATTTAACAATTAAGTAATTATTATGTTACCCTTCTGTCTTGCTTCATTGCATTAAAGTAATACAGACCTCTGTGGCTCAATTCTGAATTGTAATGTATGGAATGGATGGTTGAGTGCATATTTTTATAAACTTTAACAGAACTTTTATATTTTCCTCCATCCGATAAGGAGGAATAAAAAACAGCATTTATTAACAGTTCATTAGTTTCAGTTAAGGTAGCAATATTTAGTGAGAGCAAAAAAATGTAAAATTTTTAGGTGTATGTCAAATCTTGAAAAATCACTCGTACTCTTGTTCATGATGACTGAAAATTAAAAGATCAATGTTTGCATTGACAGGCAGATTTTTTTTTTTCATTACAAACTTATTCCTTTTTCTTAATTTATTTGCATTTTTGTTTTTTCTAATACTCTCCTTTTAGCAAAAATAATAAGGTTGCAAACATAACTGGAAATGAAGCCACACACCAGGAAATCTGAAGTTTTCTAACAACCACTTTACACATGTGAAAAAGTCCTTTTTTGGGAAACAAGTGAGTACAATATATTTATTACACCTCTTAAAAAAATGGGAGACTACTTGTTTTTTTCCACTGTAGTTTGGGTTTAGGTTACATTCCCACTTAGTTCATAACTTGCATGGCACAAGATATAAATAAATACCTACTCAAGCAGCTGCTTGCCACAGAGGTCTGACAGGAGCCTGTCAGTTTATATGCCAGAGTAGAAGATCTGAGAGGATGGCAGGACCTCAGCACAAAACAACACGAACATCCATGCCTTATCCGGGGCTCGAACCCAGGTCCCTTAGATCAGTAGCCAAGCACACTAACCACTCAGCCACGGGACAAACTGAACATAATTAGGGAAATATAATTTAAATGGTGTACAACTGGACATTTTTGATCCAATTCTCGTGGTGAATCACAGGCTCATACTGTAGTAGGAACTAGTCATATTGAAGGATACTATTTGGTTGCAAAACCATTATGTGATGTTGAGGAGGTAAGGAAGAAAATTAAAAGAACTTTAAGTGAAATAGTGAAATGATACATTATGTTTTGTTTTTGCATTTAAGAATATTTGTATATAGTTTTATTTGCATTCTTATTTAATGATTGAATAATAAGTAATTCTGAGCAGATATGTTTCCAATTGAACTATAAATAAATAATTAAAAACTAGGCATCATATAGGTAAATTTATTTGTTTATGTAAAGAAAATTTTTGGAGGACAGGTAAGTTTTTTTTGAAAATTTCAAATCCTGGTGTAAGTATTGTTATTTTAAACATATAATACATAGTGCATTTAGAAATATCACCTTTTTAAAAGTCAGTAAAAGAAGGAGAAACCATATCAGTTCTCCCCGTACACATATTTGTTCCCTTTATCAATAGCTTCTGTTTAGACCGTTAACTACTTTTACCATTTCATTTCTTTTTACATTTTTTTAATAACCAGTTTGACCAAACAGACTGGATGCCACTGGAAATATGAAACTTTTGGTGCAATAAATATTATTGTGATACATGTGTTTTGCTTTTTGTTTAGATTATTTGTACAGAGTTTTATTTTCGTTGCCATTTAATGATTAACCAATAAAGAATCAGATCAGTATTATATTAAAAATTAGGGATCATAAAGGCAAATTTATCTTTTTAACTCTTACAGTGCCAGGCTTTTTTTTCTTTAAAAATGCAACTCAACTTCTAAGCCTCATTATGAAACAGGTAATGAATGAAATAGCTCATACTAAGAGAATAAAAATTTAATTCGGAACAAAAAAGTATAAAAATTAAAAGGGGAAAAAAATGTAGGTAAACATAAAAAACATTGCATTTCAAAAATTACTGCAATGCATTGCAGTAATTTTTGAAAATGGATTAATCAGGTTCTGGCAAAAATGTTATGTCAGAAAAAGGTGCAACCACATTAATTCTCCTTCTATGTCTATTTGTTTCCATACTGTTATTATTGTCTATATTGTTAAGTAGTTTTACTATTTTTGTAATAACCAGTTTAATCTAGCAGACTGGATGACAACACTGGATATATGAACTTTTAGCTTAATAAAAATCTATTGCAATATCTTTACTTTATAAGTTGGCTCTTGAATTCCAATTTTATTTCAATTTTGTTTCTTTTAACCCTTTAAGTGTTAGAAGCTGATTAATCAGTTTTCAAAACATCACTACAAATAAACTTGCAGCGTGTTTTTTTATCCTTACCTGTCATTTTTTTCCTTTTAATTTTTATATATTTTTTAAGAATTAAATGCTCTTTCTTTAGTATGTAATGTAAAATATTTCATGCATTAGTTGTTTCATAATGAGGTTTAGAAGTTGCTATTTTAGATGAAAAAAAAAAAACAAAAAAACTGACACTATACGGGTTAAAACAAACACAGATTCGAAAATTGGCTTACCTTACTGCACTTGAAAGTTAATTTTTCTATTTTCATCAAAATAGATTAGTTACTGTACATAAAATTTAATCATTGCACCTGCCACGAAGCACTGGTAGGGTGTCTTAAGTTAGACAATATCTGCATATATAATCTCATGGACCGCGACAATCTCCAATAACTATTAAAATAGTATCTATTCTAGATCGCTACACCTCCGGAGGTCTATATACAGTTATTCCGATGTTACACACTACTACTAACTATGAATAATCTTTACCCATTTAAAGATCACTAGCTTAGCAATGCTTACAAAATAGAAGAGTATTTTGACACAAAATCGCTGGTGCAACTGCATCAGATGATCTTGTTCAACAGAACATGAGTAAATGTTCGTTTGCGTGAACAATGCGACCAGTCCAACTTTGTAATTTTCATCAGTATGGATGACACAGCATACACTATACTTGACCAAATATCATGTTGACATCACTATATACATCCTGAATCCAATGGTAGGCCTTGCCTCAGGCCTTGTGCTGTTTGTGATTCTTCCTTTATGTTGTTTCCACAAGGGTATCGTAATATCCTATAATACTTAGATGTTAGATTTATGATATGGTTTTAGTCACCTAATGTTGCACATACCGGTATACTCTGTCTATTACTCAAGCTCCTTCACTGGCATCGTGGCTGCCTTCCACATGTATAAATTCAAATCATCCAATACCGGCCAATGACAAATATTTAAAAGAATCATTAAAATCCCTAAAATCCATTGGCCAACACAAACTCAACCATTAAAAGTTTAACTGCTCAACACAATATTTCAAGAGCAACGCGTTTCCCGCACCTTTCTTTACGGCAGCATCTTCAGGCTCTGGCATTGAGTGTATTCGTGTATTACCTAATATGCATCATCTCGCCCGTGCCGCTATCTACATCGCCATGTGCAGTAGTCCCATTTACTTTTCTCTGCTTTAGCAGGAGATTCCATGCAGCAGGTATAGAGAGGATATATGTATTGCATATTACGTCATTGTTGTGATGTATGAATAATTTCTCAGCATATGTTAGCTGAAATTTTGTACAGGGTGCCGATAAAGCTTTATATTTAATTTTATGTACATCAATATTATTTTCCAGCACAATTTGTGCCAGGGCCGTGTTCAGTTGTTTTTTTACAATGTCTGTCTCATGTTCGTTCATTCTTCGAGCTTGTATTGTATTGTATTGCCTGTGAGTTTTTCTAATATACGTATTTTTGCCTTTCAATTTTATTGTTGGATCTGGAATTTCCACCTGGTAGACTCCCCCCGTAGAATATTTCCTTTCTCTATCGTTAATCATCAAGTCTTTAATTGTGTTAGTTGTTTTAACTGGTAAGGATAAATCATATTTATTTAGGATATTATGCATAGCGTCTGTTATTGGTTATTTGGCAAAAAAAAAATAGCTTGATCTGTGGTTTCATTCTTTTTCCAGGCTGGATAATAGAAGTGTTAATGCCTGCTAATGTGCTCTGTTAATGTAAAAGCAATTTTATATCGTAACACTTAAAGGCATATGTTATAAATCTATTAACCTTTGAAACTGGAATTAAGTGCACATTGGTCATTTAGCCTATCCACATTTATTTTTGGGTTGCATCAAACTAATTTTTTGGAATGTGTGTGTGTCCAATCATTTAGTTAGCCTTGACTGTTCCCAGTACACAGACACCAAAGATTTTGCCATTTAACCCTCCTGGCATTACACCTTTAACACTCTCTGTTTTATGCCACAGTAAGGCATAAGCAAGAGTTGTGTGACAATGCTGCCACATCAGTATTAACTGCAGAACCAGATGATAGCTGTAATGGGGAGAACACAATAATAGCTGCCCGGAGGGTTAAACAATGCATTTCATTGTGGTGGTGTGAAAACACCATGGGCAGTCCAAAAACCGGAGCACCAACTAATGTTAGCTGATTATCACCATATTCAGCTTTACTTTTTGCCGCTACATCCTGATACATTTTTTCACAACTATTCAAAGGATTTTGGATACATTATCAAATAATTCTTTGACTATGTGCAAAAGCTATATTAAATATTGAAAATGCATATAAAAAGTAAAAAAAAAGTGTTAATTTCTAATTTTTTTACACTTTCTTTAAAATATAAAACACATATAATTTTGTTTTTTGAAGAATATATGAATAACTAGAAGAATAACATTTTATCTCTTATGATATGGAATACTAATTTTCAAAGAGAATAAGTTTGTCATTCTCTAACTTTGGATTATTTAATGGAGGCAATTCACACTAACAGATGATTCGGAAATTATTATTTGAATTTTAACATACCTAAATTAACTAGAGATTCATAAGAAGACCAAAGAAATGGGTTCAATTTCAGACTCTTTCTGTAAAAGAAACAATTTTTTTTTAATTAAAATTATTTAAACAAAATGAGCAAACTGCCCATAATGAGGGTTACACTTCATCTATTAAAAAAAACTACAATTTTTTTTTTAATTCAAAATCTTATTACATTCAAGAATTCAACTGTTGAAACAACACAAATATTTTCATGAACATCACCAAACTTTAAGGAAGGAATGGCTCCACCCAGTGTGAAATTTTGCTAAAATTAAAATGACATATATTAAAAATGAAACTATGATTTTAATTCAAAACAGCAATATTTTATTATACATAGGTAAAGTAGTTAAATAAAATGCAAACCATAGCTAGTTATTACTAATTTAATTTTCATGATATTTAGCTGTACATTACAATCTGAGTCACTAACTGTTTCCCTTGCTGGGTAATTACAATTCACCTTTTATTCAATCACAGATATATTGTGTTTAACACAAGATCCCAGATGTTAAGTATTAAATTCTAATTTCCACTAAAGTCTATCTTTAGTGTAAAGAAGATATAGGAGAAATAAGATATTACCAGTTCAGTTGTTTGTAGCACTGGTTCACTTAGTTGGTTCTTGGCGCTGATGTTTCTGCCTTGATGTACGTATACGGCTATGATGTTTGAGCCGTGAAGCCATTAAAGTTGAAACACTCCGAACATGCCTTATCATTCAGAAGTGTCGGTGTTGTTGAGTTGATGTTGTAATGGCTGGCACAATCACTGAAATCTTCTCTGTTGGGGCACTTTTCGCCTTCTACAGTCGTCGTTTCTCCTTTAATGCTGACAATTTAAGGCTACCAGTCCTTTGATGTTAAGTTTCAACTATTGCACATTATATTCGATGGTTTCAGCTTTCAGGTGGAAATTGTTTCAAGCAGGTCCAAGAGTGTCCGTGACTTGAATTTAAAAAAGAGGTTCAATAGAACCCTCTAACCAATGCACAAACATTTTCAACATTAAAAGTTTAAATTTCAAAACTAAATGTTTAAAAACGTTAAAAACTGACATCAATGCACAATGCATTTTACCCCATCCTCGACTGGGGCTTCTTCAGGTGCTAAGGTACATTAAACTTTATCAAACTGCCTTTGTCACTAAGAGAAAAGTTGGAATTGGCAGAGAAAATCTCAATGCAAGTGCATATGCTTGAATAATTTGGGAATATCGGATTATGAGTTTCAGAGCATTACCAACTAAGTTATCTTCCACCTATACATGGTTTATTTCACTGTATATGTATACCCTCCCCTCTGCTTAGCTCATGAGGCATCACTGTTGGCAAGATTAGGCAGGCTGTTTAAAAAAACGAGTTTATAGATATCTGAATATCCTTATTTTTCCTTGTGTCACAGAACAGTATGATTTGAGTTTTTTATTTCTCTATTAACTGTGCAGTTTCTAATGCATTTCATTCTTTTATCTATTTCTAAATATATTATAGATAAATAAATAAACAAATAATATAAATAGATAAATAAATTACAAACACAGCTACACTTTATCAAGTTTAATTATCATGATTTCTAGCTGTTGTTACACTGTAAAAACTAAAAATATTCCTAGGGTGGTTGCCAATGTCAACCATTGCTTCCTTATCTGAGGTATATTGCCTCTGGTTCAGTATCCCCAATTTACACTTTATGTCTCTTTTTGACTCTAAATCTACCTTTACTAAGGTGATGAAATACACAAAAGAGCAAAAAAAAAAATGTTATTACCAATTCTACATATAGGGTGGGCAGAGACTCTTGTTGCCTTCAGCTGTTTATCCTCTTCTGAGGTTGACATTCTGTTTGTCATCCTGGCATTAGGTTTCAGCTGATGGTTTACTGGACTTGCTAGGTTTTGATGTTCATTTGTGCACACACTTAACAGATAGTTCTCTTCAGAATGGTTGAACCTGGTAACTTTCATTCATCCAATTCTGAGTATGGTAAATGGCTGGCACAGACACTTATTAAGTGATGTGGTGATACTTTTCACCTACTGAGGTGGACATTCTGTTTGATATCACAACTTTAGGTTTACCAGTCCTTGTACTTTATATCTGGTCATCAGCCAATGATTTTCTGGACCTGATATTCATCAATGTTTGGAGTTGTGACATACTGAAGTATCAGTCCAATTCAGCACTTTATAGCTTTGGTGATATTTTGTTTCCACTCAGGAACATTCAAAGTTTAAAAGTAACTCCAAAGAGTTTAATGATGCGTAATCAATTCAACATTAGAATGTTAAATTAAACATTAGAACATTTTAAAAAGTTGACTCCACTTTACCATCATGATGTGTTTCATCCCCCCCTCTTGTTTCGGGGCTTCCTCAGGTGCAAGTGCAGTATGTTGGTAACTGCTTCAAGTTATTTATACTTGTCTAATTTTTATTGTTGAATTGCACCTTGAGTTTTCAATTGCTCATGCAAAAGGAGATTCAATGCTGCTGGAAGGGTATTTCCATATTACAAAGTGTTTCTTTAAACCTCGAATAAGGAAGAATAATTGACATTGGCAACCACTCTAGGAATATTTTTAGTTTTTAAAGTGTAATAAGAGCTAGAAATTGTGATAATTAAACTTTATTAATATAATATGTTGTAACTGGGCCCTGTAGCTTTTATATATATATATACCATCCATATTCATTGCAAAAATAAAAAAAGTTAACTTTTTGTTAGCGTGCTTGGCTACTGATCTAAGGGACCTGGGTTGGAGCCCCAGGTTGGAGCCCATGGATGTTCGTGTTGTTTTCTGCTGAGGTCCTGCCATCCTCTCAGATCTTCTATTGTGGCATATAAACTGACAGGCTCCTGTCAGACCTCTGTGGCAAGCAGCTGCTTGAGTGGGTATTTATTATTATTATTATTATTATTATTATTATTATTTTGCATTTAATGAGCTCATTTTGTAGCTTCATATAGCAGCTCGCTGAATGTTGAAGTTCACTCTTTCTACATGCAGCTCCATTAGTTTTTTGCAAAGGCCCTGGACTGTATTTTTATTATGTAAAGAAAAGTAATGATGAATTGGGATGCTATAAATTTAATTATTGCCACAATTTGACATAATATTATAACAAATATTGATATACCTCTACTGTTGTTTAACATATTCATTTATTTGCAAAGGCTTAAACACAAGGAGTTACCTTTATTGATTAATCAATCAGCAAGTTTAATAATTTCACTTATTAAGAAAATAATAAACATTAAAAAATTCTGATTTGTGAAGCATTAATTTCAGATTAATAGTCACCCAGCAGAAATTGAAGAAAATAAAAAGCTAATATCACGCTGCAAATGTGAAATATCAAAGTACTATCTCTATACACACAGTTAAACTTAATGTCAATCTCAATAGTAGCAATAAAGTAAAAACTTTTTAAGAGAATATGTCAAAATTCACAGACCTGTATGCTTCTCCTGCTTTTGAGAATCTTTCTGTCTTGCTACATACTTGTCCTAGCAGCTGGATAGCAAATGATGCAAAGTCACCAAATTCATTTACAATATCTTCAAGATTTCTAGTCTTTGCTATAGAATTTCCAGCCAGTGCAAATTCTGCTTCTGAAAACCTGGAATTCAAATGGCAATTCAACACAAAGCCAAAAGTGAATCAAAAAGATTCTACTGGCAAGTTGAAGATTACTGGCAAGCAAGAAGAAAGGGATATATGTTTCCCCAACTTAAAGAACAGATATAACAGAAGAGAGATATACACATCTCTTTTAGCTATGTGAAAGGTGGTTTCTGGAAACCAAAAAAAAAATAGTGAAAAACAAAAGGCTGTGTATATGGAAAACAAGCAAACAGATAGCTATTTGATATGTATCTAATGCAGGGTATAACAATTTGAAGTAATTTCTTAATCTTTTTATAACTGAATATTAGAAAAAGAAATTTATTAAAACAAATTATTGTATACATTTGACATTTAAACATCAGAAGCAAAATTAAATTTCTGACTTATGGCTGGAAAAAATTTAATAAAATTCTATAACACTGCATATGATATATAAGTAAATCATAGCAGAAATAAGGTACTATGATTCATCATTAATGGTAATAATGGCATATCAGGATCTGTGGTAACAGGAGTTTACAAGATGGATGCCAAAATGGCATATAAGACGTATTTGTCTATATTTCAGATACAGAGATCTCTCTTTAACATAGATAGAATTAACATTTCTATATCTCTATAGATTGAGATTCCTTAATAGACATAATAATAATATAGAGGTTTGTAGGTAAAGGTAAACACCATGCAAGGCAAGTTGTTACATATTTGATGTTTTTTACAGTTCAATGGCTAATTTTAGGTGCACAGATAGCACTAACCAAAAAGATCCATAGCTTTGATATTATAAAGTCTGATTGTACGAAACAGCAAATGTACTCAGGACAGATATGCTTAGAGAACTAAATTGTACAATCTGGTTGGACCTCCATGGCTGCTTGAGGATGATGATGATGATGTTAGTAGTAATGTAATTTGAATGATATGCTAGAACATTTAGGTATGGCAAACTATTGTTAGTTTCTGCTTCATGGGTGAAGTTGATGAATGGTACTGCATTATTAAACAGTTGTATTAACTGGTTGAATTCTATCAGGCCATAAGGCCAAATAAAAAAAAAATGTATTGACAATAAAATATAAGTTTAAGGGGGCAGTTGTTTAATACATTAGATTTAATCTATCTCATGATGACATCAGTCTGTAAACCAGAAAGGGCTGAACCCATAGTTGGATTGTTTTACCTCTGAGTGGCACTTTTTTGCACACCATGGGCTAAATGGCCAGGTCACAAGGACCCTGAAGGCTCAGAGAAAGTTGGGGAAGGGGACCCACTGAAACAGTTGTTGGGAGACAGATGGTAACCTCCTGTCTAGGCCATCCAGCATGTTCTTTAACATGCACAGGGTATGGCTCTCCCACACACGGGACCACAGCTTAATGTCCCATCCGATGGACGGTGGCCTTTCCAAGCTCATCGGTGTCCCCTACTGACCGTGGGCAGGGCGGGGAATTTTGCGGAGATAAATCTCAACGCTGACCCAGCTGGGACTCGAAGCTGGGAACTATAGATTACGAGCCTGGCATTCTAGCAACTGAGCCACACCTGCCCAATGGTAATTATTGAGAACTGAGATTTGTTCCATATGTGAGTGAAACATCAGCAGTAAAACTCTTCTCCCTTCCCTGTTATTGATGAGTTAACTTGTCAGTTGCATTGTTTTATCTCTGAGACAATTTTGTGCCCATAATGGCCTCTAAAGTTTCAGATTTAAAGAGGGAAAGGGAAAGTCAAAAGTCATGCAGTATGTTCTTTAACATGCACAGGCTATGTTTTTCTTGCACAAGGAGCCAAAGCTTAAGTTTCATCTGATGGATGAGAGCTTTTTCAAATACACTGATGTCCCATTCCTCAGTGAGGGCAGAGTGGGAGTTGTTTAGATAAATTAATTCCTGTCACAGTTGGGACTTGAACCTGGTAACATCAGATTACAATTTGATGCACTACCAACTGAGTCAATCTTCACCCTTGTCATTAACCAGGAAAGGTGAGGTCATTGAAGAGTTAACTCAGCAATCCTCCTCCTTCTCCATCACCAGAAAATTTACTCTTAATAGGTAAACCAATCTACTGAAATCTAAGGTTAGAAACAATTCAGCTAGACAATACACAAAAACAAAAGCATTTTATATTAATATTGAAACATTTTAAAATGAAATTTTCTTAAATTAAGAGTTATCAGAAATTAATATACAAATATATAGAACAGAAATTTAATGGCCTGTTGTATTTCTTTTCTGCAACATGCAAAAACTGATTAAAATTTTTTCTTCACCAATGCAACAGAAGCTTAACATAATTGTTAATTTGAGTACTGGGTTTTATTTCACTTTTAACCCTGCAACTCTACATGGAGTATATATCAGTACCCGATCATTTTGTAAAGTAATGCCATTTTTCATAAATTTGTGCCAACAATTTGTCCTTCTACAGCTTCATATTTATTGGAGCTGTTGGTAAGAGAGGTGCAGTCATTATCAAATTCCCTTTCAATTTCTCAGCTGAGTTAGGAGGGGGTATAAATGACCTCTAGGGAGTTGGTGTGTGCCCAGCTATACTCTGGGGTACCTTGGGTGTCATTTTGATTCCAAATTGCTAGTGTTGCCTTCCATCCAAATCCATTAAATATGGTATAAGAATTGTGATGATGTGCTGCACAAAAAAATGTACTTATGTTAACCACTGAAATTTATACAGGTAAAGCCTCAACATTCTAGGCACTATTGCCATTCAATATTGCACAACCCATCTCAGTCATCCAATTCACCATGCTAATTAATGTCACAGTTGACAACAGATTTATATAATTGCCAGGGAGAACTAATGTAAAACACAGAGTGAAATCATTGTAGGGACACTGATAAAAAAAAAAGCCAGAGACACCATTTTCATTCACAACCATCAGAGGCTTGGAGAGAGCACAGTTGTTTGGGTTGTTTTACCTCTGAGCGGCACTTTTTTGCACACCATGGGCTAAATGGCCAGGTCACATGGACCCCGAAGGCTCAGAGAAGGTTGGGGGAGGGGACCACTGGAACAGCTGTTGGGAGACAGATGGTAGCCTCCCGTCAAGGCCATCCAGCGTGTTCTTTAACGTGCACAGGGTATGGCTTTCCCGCACACGGGGCCACGGCTTAACGTCCCATCCAATGGACGGCGGCCTTTCCAAGCCCATCGGTGTCCCCTACTGACCGTGGGCAGGGCGGGAAATTTTTGCGGAGATAAATCTCAATGCTGATCCAGCTGGGACTCGAACCTGGGAACTACAGATTACGAGCCAGGCGCGCTACCGACTGAGCCACCCCCGCCCCTAGGAGAGTGCACAGAGGTGATTGTACAGGTACAGTAATTCTTCATAGAAATTATGAGTTTTACAAGAAAATTAAATGTGGTGTTGATATTTTTGATTAAGTGTGTCACTGGTATTCAGAGTATTGCAAAATGAGATGCTGGCTGTTGTGTGTTTTTTATGGACTGCTGAATATAAGTGGAATAAATTCAATGATAATATTTATGAATGCATCAACCCTAAAATGAATAACTAGAAATTCAGCTTCAAAAATATATGCATTAAATGTAGGATTTCAAATCCTTAGCTGTTGCATTGTTCAAGTCTCATGTTCATGTTTGGACAGTCCATATTTATCAAAATCACTTTATAAAAGTATTTGTGCTATCCTCAGAGTTATTTCATCTTTGAGTAGCACATTTTGATATGCAATAAGCTAAGTGGCCAGGTCACAAAGACCTCAAAGGCTCAGAGAAGGGTGGAGAAGGGAATCCATTGAACAGCTGTTGGGAGACATATGGAAGTCTCCCATCAAGCCATCCTTATTATGTTCTTTAATATACACAAAGCATGACTCTCCTGTATATGGGGCCATGGCTTAATGTTTCTTCCTATGGATTGCTGATTTTCCATAGTGGATTCCAATGGACTGCTGTGCTACATGAAGTTACAGCCATGTTAGAAAATGCAGAAACAAAGAGAACTTGCTATTGATCCTTTTGTATTCTAAGAAACAGACTAGGAGCCAAAAAAATTTATGCACTGCAGATGATTTATTTGTGAGCAATATCAGAAGCAAGTTCATCTAGACTGCCAATGATAAATGTTTCTTTCATCAGAGTGATTAATTGCTGATAGTGTATAAATTCTCTGATTATTAATATTTCACTGAATCAAAAAAAAAATTCCATGGTAATATTTTAGCTTTCTCTCTCTCTGGGATACACCAGTGCTCAATGGTAGAGTTTATATCATCTGATTATTAATATATCACAAAACTATCTAGTCTACACGTGAGCCCTTTAATGATATATCAGAATATTCTTGTTAAAGATATATAAGATAAAATTTCACGTTTCCCCAATACACATCATTATTTTTTTTACAATTTCCTCATTTTTATGGGGCTGATAAAAAGTTACATAAATTATGGGAAGTCTATATACTGACTTAAAAGATGAGAAGTGTGACATAAGGCTGAAAAATTAGGTTAATAACATAGTTTTATAATTTGCTGCTACAAATCAATTTATGAATCCGAAGAAAATAATAAATAATGAAATACACGACGTATTCAATCAAGTAACAAATCAGCACTTTAACGTCGATTTAAATCTTAGAGGAAAAATTGTCTTGAGCCGGGTGGGATATGAACCCACGACCTCCTGATAACATGTCAGGTGCTCTGGACCACTGAGCTACCAGCAGCCGATCAAAAACTCCTCTATTAGCGCTATGAACATTCCTTTTATGTTTCATATAGGTGCTATTCAGGCAATTTTAGCCACAAGCGGCATTTATATTTGCCAATAGATGGAAGCATGTATTACAAGTATGCAGATAATAAATAATGAAATAAGCTCGACGTATTCAATCAAGTAACAAATCAGCACTTTAGCGTCAATTTAAATCTTAGAGGAAAAATTGTCTTGAGCCGGGTGGGATACGAACCCACGACCTCCTGATAACATGTCAGGTGCTCTGGACCACTGAGCTACCGGCTGCCGATCAAGAACTCCTCTAATTAGCGCTATGAACATTCCTTTTATGTTTCCTATAGGTGCTATTCAGGCAATTTTAGCCACAAGTGGCATTTATATTTGCCAATAGATGGAAGCATGTATGCAGATAATAAATAATGAAATAAGCTTGATGTATTCAATCAAGTAACAAATCAGCTTATAACAAAAGAGCTTATTTCATTATTTATTATCTGCATACTTGTAATATATGCTTCCATCTATTGGCAAATATAAATGTCGCTTGTGACTAAAATTTCCTGAATAGAACCTATATGAAACGTAAAAGGAATGTTCATACCGCTAATTAGAGGAGTTCTTGATCAGCGGCTGGTAACTGAGTGGTCCAGAGCACCTGACATGTTATCAGGAGGTCGTGGGTTCGTATCCCACCTGGCTCAAGACAATTTTTCCTCTAAGATTTAAATCGACGCTAAAGTGCTGATTTGTTACTTGAAGAAAATAATTTCATTTGGGGGGAATGAAAAATAAAAATAAGCTTTATATGTTTGTGTTGTTTTCGCTATCTGCTTGTACATTTATGTTTGCTTATAAATAATTCTAATTAAGCAACAACTAGCAAATAGTGGATTTTATACATTGTAACACAATCTTATATAATTAAGGTTAGAAATCAGAGTAGGCAAACATACTTATGTTACTTTGAAATGCACATAGTTCAGCTTTTATCTTAATGATTATATTTATATATATAACAAATGCTGAACATTTACATAATATTCACATTTATTAATAAAATTATATGATTAACACTAGAAATAAAACAGCTGTTTAATACAGAAAAAAAATATATAAAGATTGAAACAAATGAAGCAAACTGTTATATTAAAATGTTTCTACAGTGTTGTTAAAGTAATTATATTAAAAATGGAAGCATTGATTTTCAGTCCATAAAAACATTATACATACTTTTTCATGTCAACACAGCACCTGGCATACAGAAAACGGCATTGTGAACTTCTGCATCCTTTGGTGTTTAGTACAGAGTAAGCAGAAGCAGTTTTCCCTGCTCTATAATAGCAGGTTGCCAGGAGGTACAGGGCATCATCAGAATTAACTAAAACACATTTAATGCAGAACATTATTGTTAGAATTTTAAACTGATGAAAAAAAATTATTATCAGTTACATAATATGAACAGTATCAGAGAAAATCAGTACACTTATCTGTTCTCCTTAACCCTTAAAGTGCTGAAAGACACCAGTTCCCAGAGAATTTTGCAGCAAGTTTTTATACTTTTTGCCAAAAGAAATTGGATTTTTAAAAATTATCACAGTAATCATGAAATTTTTTAGGTGTGGGAGTGAGAGAATGTGTTAAAAATTATAATCTGTATGATAACATGACCAAGTTCTGTTAGTTACTCAACTTCAGGATAAGTTTCTACAGTTGTTATAATTTTCATGTTGAAAATACCTCAAAATTAATCCAGCACTTTAAGGGTTAAATATTAGAAAACCTGCATTCAAACCAAATGGGCATGGAAAACAGTGGAATCATATAATGTGGTACCAACAAAATCCTAAGCTGCATTAGTGTATCGACTGTCACAATTCCACAAAAACTGAAAATTCAAAATGGCAAATTAAAAATAAAGGAAAAAGGGTGGTTACAGATTTTAAAATGGGTTCTATTATTAATCGTAATAAGTTTTAATGTAACACGTTTCCTATTTTAAACTTCAACTCAACTGATACATGGAGATTTGAATTTTTAATGCACCACAGGGGGGCAGGGGGAAAAGTATTTGGGAAGTTATGGGGAGTAAGAGAATGTGTTAAATTAAAATTCCAAATGCTAAACTATGAAAATGTGGGAAAATATGGTTCAAGGTTCTAAACAGGATTCTATTATAGGTATTTTTAACATACTGGGGCAAAATTGTGTATGAAATTTGAGAAATTATGGGAGATGCTAACTTGCTTACAGTCAAGAATTTTGATGATTATCTTAATTGACTGTATCATGCATTACTAATTATATTTTAGCTACAAGCAAAGTAATCTAGGTAATTTTTTTAAACAAAATTGATTAACAGAGTTAATTTTGAATAAGTAGCTTATATTACAGTTGATATATACTGGGTGTAACAAAATTCCAGTTTCATATGAAAAGATGAAGTATAACAGAACTACAACTGTTTTAATTTTACATTGCAAACTGATCACAATCATGCTCAAATTACATTCCAGGGAGCTGTTGGCATATCTCTACTATGCACAGTAAGCTGTTGGTTATATTTCTATTGGTCAGGGGATCATTCCATGTCAAATCATCTGCTCCTGTGCTATGGTAACCATTTTGTTTCATACTCTACCTTAGAGAGCATTACAAATAGAGAGGTAACAATTTTCTTAATTTACAAGATAATCACAGATACTACATATATTCAGTACATGATCACTATTATGCTGCATAATTTGCTTGCTCAAGATTCAGTTGTTTTTTTGGGGAAACCCCAACAAATATAAACTTTTGACAAGCATTACAGCATTGGCATCATAGCTGTGAGAGCAATTGAATGGCATTAAGAGAAGTAAGGTTGCATGATCACAATTTGACAAAAACTGAAAATTCAAAATGGCAAATTAAAAATAAAGGAAAAAGGGTGGTTGGACAGTTTTAATGCACCACAGGTTGGCATAGGGGGAAAAGTACTACAAGTCCATCGGTAGTGTCTATTGTGCAAATGCACACAATATTGACATATACTCAGGGGACTTCACACTGTATATATTTACTAACATTGGGAAAAGTGTTAAGTTCGAATTATCTAAAAAATGACTGTACTTCAAATTTAGTATACAGATTATATTGAGCATAATGCACAACACATGTAAGTTTGATGTTTTATACATACACAATTTTTTTTTCAAAATTTCATTCTGTAAAATGTTTAAAAACCATCATACATTTTGCAAATTTGAGTTTTTTTTTTAAATTGAATTTACAATCAAAATTACACTAGAACACCAAGTTTGATGTTCTAATGTAATTTATGGATACATTTAACAGGATTTACTTAAACAAAAAAAAATTGAAAAATACTTAAGTACATAAATAGATAAAAAAAAGCCACCATTAAACACTGATGTATCATTCACAATATAGATCAATAATCATGCTGATATATGTGCTATAACACAGATGGTGTTAATAAAGAAAAAGAGAAAATTGTGCCAAAGTTCTGATTTGATTCCATAATATGGTGGAAGATATCTACAGTTCGTATATGTAGAGCACTAATGGACAAACAGTAGATAACTTTGGAATTAGCAAAATTTTGCATCAAAAGTTGCTCTGCACATCATAATGTCTTGAAGACTTGCACAAAATTAGGGGAAATACAGTAACACAAATCAACACATGCACATATCCAAGCAACTAGATTTTGAATATACTATATATATATCCTTTATCAGCAATATGGTGGTAATTTGAAAGTTATGTTATATTTGAGATTTGAAGGATTAGTATACTCTCATATGTAGTTGATGTATCATTAATGTAAAGATGAAACAGCGATAGCATGTTTTTATTGTTGGAGTGTGTTGCATGAATAATGGCAGTATTTTTTGTTGATCAATATACTGGCATTAGAGAATTCTTTCAGTAAAATTTTACAAGCAGCAGGTAAAGTATTTTATGATTGCAACAGAAATGTTAAATTGCTGTGAATGATTATTTTGAAATAAACTTACTTTTATTAATATTCAAGTTCAATTTATTGAAAACTAGCCATATATGAATTTAAAAAAGATAATTTTCCATATTTGTTTTCATTTCTAAAATATCATTGCTGTGTAAACTATTGTAATATCATCAATGTAACATATTAATGATCCTCTTAAATTTAAACGGCATAAATCATTGATGTAAATAAGAAACAAGATGGTTTAATTTCCTAAACAAACTTATTTCCACATTCACCTTTCCTGCATGACCTCTAGCTAAAAGGTAGGTTTTAAACCAATTACATAAATATCTCCTCTTATACCACTGGCAAAGTATTTTTTAATAGATTTAACTGATCCACTATAACAAAACTTTTGTAAATACCTTTCATTAGTCTTAGAATACATTGTTCAGTGCTTTTTCCTTCTCTAAAACCAAACTGGTTCTTAGAAGTTTTTTTTTAGAAAATTTTTTTTACAATTAATTTAGAAAACATCGAAAATAGTGAGATTGGTCTATAATTATTAGTCAACAGTTCTTTATCACCCAATTTGTAAAATATAGGAAACTAAAGCATATTTTAATTGCTCAATGAAGGTTCCTTGTAGTAGTATCTGAGCTGTTTAGTACCATTTTAGTGATTAAAAATAGCATTTTGATCAGTGAATACAGGATGGTAGAAGTGTTAGTCACTTCTAGTATAGTAGGTGAAGTAAGTACAGAAGTCAGAAGTTTCTGACGAAGACTTTACAAGTTGAAACACATTGAGTGATGGTGGTCAAAATATTATTGAGTAATCCATGTAACAGGAAAGAACTTATTTTGCCTACTATACTAGAAATGAAAAACTGTATTAGACCATCTTGTATTCACTGATCAAAATGCTATTTTGTATCACTAAAATGATACTAAACAGCTCAGATAGCGATTAACTTTTTAATTTAATTCAGCTGTGTTAAATCTGTTATAAAGTTATGAACTGCTTGTTCATTAGTGCTCTTCATATACAAACTTAGTATCTTCCACCATATTATTCAAATTGGAATTTAGCTAAAAATTTCTCTTTATTGACTTCATTGTGTTAATAGCAAATATATATAGACATGATTATTGATCTGCGTTATGTACGACATCAATATTTAATGGTGACTTTATTTATTTATTGTATGTACACCGGGAATTGTTTCATTTTATTCTCTTAAGTCAGAATTGCAATTTGCATATTTCCCTCTTAGTTTAAATGACTGTAGCTCCTTGCAAAATGCTTTTTGGCTTGTAATATTTTGGACATTGTACTTCTGATGCCATCATCCTCATCCTCAAGCAGCCACGGTACACTAGCATTTATGCCAAATATCTTTGAAATCTGTGATGGGATAATTTTTAAAAAAATTTGTTGATCCCATTTTTTATTATGATCTATAGCATTCTTTTTAAATTCTCAATCATTTGAGATCTTGAATCATAAATAAGACTTCAAGTGGCTCCATAAAAGAAAAAGACTGAGTAGGCTCAATCAGGGAGGCCATTGCACTTAATCTCAGCACTCTATTTGTCACAAACATTCACATCCAATTATTGTTTCAATAGACAAATGAACTGAGAAGGTGCACCATCTTGCTGAAAATGAAACTGAAATCTAGCATGCAAAGAAATTTCATCCATGCAATTATCCAAAAACCCCTTCAGTACATAAGATTTCCATTTCATAATTTCTCTAAAATAAGGAATGGTCCTATGATGTTTTCTTTTGAAATTCCTGTTTACATAATAATCCTGGGATCAACCTGTGAATTTGCATTTTCTCCCAATAAGGATTCTTCTTATTTCAGTAATGATAATTCTGGCAATTCACGGTTCTGTTTAAATGAAAACAAGCCTTTGTAGCAAAATAAAATATCAGAAAGGATTGTTCACTGATTTATCTTTATTTCTGCTGTAGAGTCACAGAATTCTACTTTTCGATCACAGTCACTTCCCCCATGTAGTTCTTGAACAGTGGTTAGTTTGTGTACAGTAATACCCCGATTTACGCGAACTAGAGTTACGCGGTTCTCGATTTTTTTTCATTTGGCAACACTGCCGCCCGCTATCTTCAGTGTTTCTCTTGCTGTGATACGCATTGGATGCGTTTCTCACGAACGCTATGTACATGATTATGATTCTACAATCGACGAAAGATTGTTTTGTTATACGTTTTCTAAACCCTTAAAAAAAACTATGTTGTCCAAATGAAGTAAATCTGATTCTCCTGCACCTAGTAAGAAAAGGAAAACGATATCTTTGGAATGTAAACTTAACATTATCAAGGATTTTGATAGCAGAATGAAAATTTGTGAATTGGCAAAGAAGTTTGAGCTACCGGAATCCACAGTAAGAACAATCATAAAAGATAAAAAAAGAATTCTCGATGCGGTGAAAAATGCTCAATCCTTGAACTCAAGCATAATTCGTAAATGTCATGGTATTATTGCTGAGATGGAAACAATGCTGAAATTATGGTGTGATAATCAAATAAAAGTGAAGAATTGTCCAGTCGATCAGAACACTGTGTGCTATCAAGCTAAGCTGATTTTTGAGAGGTTGAAAGAGAAAGCTGGGGAGGTGGGCGAAGATGAAAACTTTGTAGTTAGTAACGGTTGGTTCAACCGATTTAAAACTTGCTGTAATTGGCACAGCATCACGGAGAGGCGGCAAGTGCTGATAAAGAAGTTGACTATAGCAGTGAAACTGTATTTAACGTGAATAAGACTGGCCTGTTCTGGAAGAAGATGCCTAAAATAACTTTAATCGCACGTGAAGAAAAAACTTTTCAGGCTTTAAGGTTTCTAAAGACCGATTGACAGTGATGGTTGGTGGGAATGCAGCTGGTGATTGCAAGTTAAAACCTCTTAATTTATCGCTCCGAAAACCCAAGAGCCTTAAAAAATATATCTAAAATTAGCTTACCAGTGATTTGGAAGTCAAATCATAAAGCTTGGGTGACAACTTCCATTTTTGAGGACTGGTTTGGTCACCACTTCATACCCGAAGTTGAACGTTATTACATGTCTAAACAGATTCCATTTAAAGTGATGCTTCTTATTGACAATGCACCCGGTCACCCTCCTGCCATCTTAATTGATTTCGATCCAGGTGTGAAAGTTGTGTTTTTGCCTCCAAACACAACCAGCTTGCTTCAACCGAAGGACCAGGGAGTCATCAAAATATTCAAGGCTTACTACATGAGGCATTCGTTTGCACATATGAATGAAACTATGAGGCAAAACAGTGAGATATCTGTTAAAGACTTTTGGAAACAATTCAATGTTTTAGATGCTGTAAGAATCACTGGAAAATCTTGGGATGAAATTTCCAAAAAAAAAACATTGAATGGTGTCTGGAAGAAACTTTGTCCAATTTTTTTCAAAAACGAGACGGAAACAATGCCAGAAACTGATCATGTCACTCATGTGATAGAAGTTGTTAATCTTGCCAGGCAATTAGATTTGGAAGTCAATGGTGATGATGTCAACGAGCTGTTGGATTCACATAGTCAGGAGCTGAAAATCAATGAGCTGATACAGATGCGTGAGCAAAATGTCACTGAAGTATCCGACACTTCAGACCCAGTTTCACCAGAAAAGCACATGACAATTGCAAGCTTGACAGAAAGTCTCAGCTCAATTGAAAAGGGCTTAAAAATTTTAGAAAACATAGACTCCAATGAAGAACGTGTTATAGATACAAAGGAATAAAAAAATTATTGGCTTGCTACGAAGAAATTCTGCGTGAAAAAAAGAAGGCATTGTGTCGTCAGAAGAATTTGTTAGATTTCATGAAGCCATCAACATCGAAATAACTTTTTTACGTAACTCATTTTTGTTTTAATATTTTGTATTAATATGTATAAAGAACTGAAATTTTATTAAATATTTTTCTTGTTTTTGTTAGTCCTTGGTCCCAATTAAACAAAATTTATATGTACTTATATGCAAAGTTGTACCTCAATTTACGCGAATTCGACTTAAGCGATTTTCGTCGGACCCACCTATCGCGTAACTTCAGGGTATTACTGTATTAGCAAACCAATTACTAAGATGTATCATTCTTTGCATTTATTTTAGTAGTAAGACTTGCATTTCTATTTATCAAAAATATCCCTGGTAATAGTTTACACAAATATTGTTTCCAATTACACATAATCAAATAAACATATAAAAACATACCTCTTTAAGTGACACATAATGCTATTATTTATACATAACCTGATGAATATACTAGTCTACATTCTCCAATGCACTGTACTTTTTTCTTTATAAAAAGCAAGTTGCTTGATTTCCTCTTGAATATTCTTTATTTGAATAATATTTAATTGAAATAGTTTGATGCTATTGCCACAAATGAATTATCATTCCAACACATAAAAATCACAGAAACATTATATCAGCAACCACATTAGTTTGGATTCTCATTTACCACTTTCTTCTCTTATTCCAAAGGTCAATAAAAGAATCCAAAGTTGACCTTTGGATTCTTTTAGTTCTTAGATTGCTTGTAGTTTTTACTTCTACAGTTGTCAATTTATCCAATAGTGTGCAGAGTGAAAAAGATGTCAATGCAGATTTCACATTGCTTGTGGTTATTGATGATAGATCAAATTTTTGTAACAACCTTTTTTTCTGGAATCTTTCTATTAGAACAAATCATCGAAATTTTGAAACTGAATTTTAATGGGTTTCTCTGACTAAGCATTAGTCATTATTACATTAACAGCTGAATATCAATAGTTTAATGTTATGGATATTTTACAGGTAAACTTGTACACTTTTTACTTAATACATATACACTGCAGGGGCTGACATATGAAGCTTATGGTTGCCTGAAATGTATGCTTACTAATAACACAAGTAAAAGATTTCTATTTTTTTTCTTGTATTTAGGAAATGACATTACTTTAAATTTTGTACAAAGGAGTATAGCCATCCCAAGGCCGAGTGGTTAGCGCGCTTGGCTACTGATCTAAGGGACCTGGGTTCGAGCCCCGGGTAAGGCATGGCTGTTTGTATTGTTTTTCTGCTGAGTCCTGCCATCCTCTCAGACCTTCTACTATGGCATATAAACTGACAGGCTCCTGTCAGACCTCTGTGGCAAGCAGCTGCTTGAGGGGGCATTTATTTTATTTTTTTTACAAAGGAGTATAACAAAAAAAAAAATACTCCCTCAAACAGCTGCTTGTCACAGAGGTCTGACAGCAGCCTGCCAGTTTAACACGTTATAGAGTTTTGTGAAGAAGGTAAGACATCAGCAGAAAGAGAAATGCAAACATCTATGCCTTTACCTGGGGCTTGAACCCAGGTCCCTTTGATCAGTGGCCAATCATGTTTACTTGGCCACAGGATGGAACTGTATAACATATGGAAATTTTAATTGTTTCACCCTGAGGATAAAATATTTTTTTTCCAAAATTTTAATTAAAAAAAATTGAAGGCTATAATAATTTTATGAATTTGATTTTTTCTATTGAATTCATAATCAGATATTACATTGATTTTGATAAATTTTCTCATTTACCAAAAATTTTTTTTACAAACTTTGTAAGTTAACCACTTATGTATTTAGATTTGGTTTCAAAACTACAATGACCTACTCTGATTTAGGCAATACTGTCCGACACTTTGTACAGTTTTCAGAATGTGAATAATCTTCTATTGGTTTAAAAACTCTTTACTAACTGCACTGTTTCTAAACCATTTCTCAATTTTGAACGGATTATTAACATTTTTGTTTAAATTTGTTTGTGCAATTGATAAAACAAAGAACAGTTTAGCAGGTGTTATTTTTCCACTAATTTTCATGTTACATTTAAGTTTTGGACCATAATTATGGACTTGTACAGTGATGATGAAGAAAACTTGTATTTGCTTGTAAGTTGCTCTATGAGAGGAAAACATTGAAGAGAAGATTTTATTGTAAAGACTACAATGTTGGACTGTGTGTGACACCACACTTCAAAACATATCATATGAAATATATGAGTCAGTACAGACACTTTCATTGAATGTTTATGCTTCCTTGTTTTTTATTATATACTAGCTGAACTTACCCACAGCTGCCCGGGTGCCACTTTTAACCTGTATATTCTTATTTTCACTACACTAAAGGTAAATGTTTTAAGTACCCCCCCCCCCCCGAAACTTTGTAGTTTTTCAACAGGAAGAAATTTGCCCAGATCGCTGTTGACATCAGCGAGTACTCCTCATAGCCTGTGGCTTAGTTTCTGCGTAAGCTATTGAGATTTTATTTCCGTTACCACAGATTTTGCTGCCCTATGGCTCCCATGATATTTGTTCGCATGGTCCCAATTTGCTGCACAGTGTCCTCCGTACGCCCCGATGATTGGTTTAAAAATCAGGTTCTCACTTGGCCTGTGGCTTCGTTTCTACACAAATTGTGACAGCTCATGCCTCACTTTTAATCTGCATATTCTGTTGTTTCCTGCACTAAAGGTTAGTTTTGTGAGTACCCCCCCCCCACCCCCGACATTTTATCACAGTTTGAACATGAAGAATTTCCCAGTGTTGCATAGGCCATTGCTGTCCAAGCGCGTGCTCTCAGAGCCCGTCGCAAATGATCGAGATATTTATCTCATCAGATTTTGGCATTCCGTAATTCCCGACATACTTCACCGAGAGGTCCCAAATTTCGCAGGCGGGTTTCTTGTGCCAGACCCATGTTTGGTTAGAAAATCAAGTCCCTAGCTGCAATGGAATGCCTAAGTGATGCTTTTGGAAATGTGGGGAATCTGGCAATGGCATCAGATTTGCAGCAGAAGATTTAAATGCTACTTTAACTCTTTATTTTCACAGTTAGGGAGCAATAAATGGCAACAGTAAATTTGACACGATTCTCATTTTCCATAGGAATAGCATGGTAAATATTTTTGGTTCTAGCAAACCCCCCTTTTGGACTTTCGACCTGAAATTTGGCACTGCAATTCGGACCACAACCAGAAATGTTCTCTGAAAATTTGGAGTATGTACGTTGAATTCCCGATGAGTCATGGCTGCCACAGACAGACACCTTCTTTTATTATATAGATTAGTTTATATTACAGTACAATTTGTATAATTGTATATTTTCTAATTCTAACAATCTTTTCCTCACCTGAAAATTTTTTTATCATCAAAGCACATTACTGGTTGGTGCTTTGATCATTAGTTGGGCCAATGATTTAAAATACGTAATTAAAACAAAAAGTATATTTCTTAATAGTATTTTTCAAAAATTTGACACAGAAGTGTTAAAGCACAATTTATATATTTTCCCCTCTACTTTAAATGTCATGACTTTTTTTAGAATTTTTTTAACTTCTAACATTTTGGGAAATTGCATAAAAACTTTGCAAAATGTTGCTGTACTAACATTAATGCCTAAATTTATCAAAATTTAATTTCTTAATTATTCAACATTGTTGAACAATCAGTTCCAATTTCCTTAACTACAGAATATTTTTTAAAGCATACCTTCTGCGTAGAGCCGCTCAGCTAGAAAAATTGCATCTTGATATGCATAATGATTCAATGCATGCCATATAGCTGCCTGAAAAAAAATATATATATACTAAGATAAGCTTCCAGGAAGTAAAATTAACAATGGATCTAAACTAAACAAGTTCATTACACTTAACATAATTCTCAAGCAGCCAAGAGTTCTGGAGGTTCAACAAGTTTGTAACATAACATTTATAAATCAGAGTTTATAAATTGAGTGTCTTAATCAATTAGTATCCACAGAGTTACCTGTTGACTTTGAAATTTTGTCGATGTGCACGATTCAATCCTATGTCTCTCCAGATTTGTGCCAGAGTGTTCTAAGACCACTAATTAACTCCATCTTTTTTCCATTAATGTGATCAATCTCTGGTGATTGTTGCACCTGGACTTGGCACTGGCAACTATTTCTTTTTAATGTTGTATTTAGTAAAATGTAAATAAATAAGTCACTCAGGCTAATAGCATTATTAATGATTTAATCAATAAATAGTATCCATAGTATAGTATCCACCTGCTGACTTTGAAGTCAATAAATCAAAAGTTTTGTGGAAAAGAGTTTTACTGATATGCGGGATTCGAACCCATGTCTCTCCAGACACATGCAAATGTGTTCTAAGACCACTAAACAAACACGGCTCTGTCTTTTTCAGCATGTATCTGGAGAGATATGGGTTAGAATCCCACATGTTGGTGAAATTTTTTTCCCACAAAACTATTTACAGAGTTGTCTACTGCCAAATCTCTTATAATCCATTTTTCAGATTTTGCAAAAACAACAAAAAAAATATTTCTGGTAGATACAAAAACACATTCTGATAAAGCTTCAAGTACTGAATAAATAGCACACATATCTCAAATTTTCTAAAAATGAGTTTTAGGTGGTTTCAAACCCTAAAGGCTCAATGATTCTTAACCCTTTCTGTGTCAGAGGAGTGTTGATCAGTTTCATCTTTCGAATTCTGGTGATGTAAGAAGTAAACTTTGATGCCACAGTATAAGGTCAAAATAATTCCTTTCCCAAAAAGAAATCTGCATTTTTTTAAACTGTTTCTAATCATATATTGAAAATAATATTTAAAGTAGGATATATTTTTTTACCCGTGATTCCATTTGAAAAAAAATTATGATAAAGCTTAAAACAAAATCTATCCGAGTCTGTAGCGAAATCTGTACATGTTCAGTCATGGTAAATAACATCAAGTAGCGACAATCAAGTTTATGCTTACATTCTGCTGTCCCATACACAGAGTGTCGATTACTTGTGATTTCTGGTCTAGTTCCTGCTCTACCAGAGTTGTCGTGCTTTCTGAATTTTTAGTGTAGAGACATTAATTTTATTACTACTGGAAATTGTGTCATCCAAGAAATATGCACATTGGCTTTCAGTCAATATTTTAGCAGATTTTCAGATGGGCTTTTTACTCTAATACTTCTAAAATCATTTTTTGAATATAAACAATAATTAATTTGAAATGATAATAAACAAAACCACTAGTGATCTCTAACAGCAGACACCAGAGGAAAACCATAGGATTAATCAATTAGCCTCAAAGTGTGATTTTTAAAAGGTAGGACTTACTTTAGGAATGCTTTTAATTACATTTCAATCAAGTAAATTAATTAACGTTACGAAACTGTGAATTTTAACCAAATGCCTTGCCAGAATTTTAAGATGAAACATTTTTGCAGCAGTTATGCAGCTTCCCACTAAAATGATTCATTCTCAATTTCTTCAGTTAAACTTTAAATGCTTTGGAACATTTTTATTTAAATTTTTTTTCACAGTTCTTTGCCACATTTCAGAAATATTTTTCAATTTATATTAAAATTATCTTCCTTTTACAGCAAAATGTTTTTTTTTTATGACTCTGCTTTCTTTAGGCTTAGAGTTTGCCAATTGTCAAAAGTCTAAGCATACACATTATACGTCATATGCTAATGACTAGAAAATGGCCCATAAATGAAAGATTTAACCTTTTGCACCTGAGGGCACCATCTGGATTTTATAGTAAAACTTGTGGGTGCCATAGTGGTGACATGCTACGGTCAGTCTGGCGCTAACAACTGTAGCTGATGGTTGTGTGTCATATCTGTGCTTCATATTATTATTCATGATCATAATTTTTACCCATAAACATGGAAGATAAAATAAATACTAGTGATAGAAGTTAAAGCGCAACTGATAGCAGTGATGATGAATTTGTTTTCAACAACTGTGATGAAAGTGGAAAACACGTTAAAAAATATTAAGTTGCAGTTTTTTGTATATGTATATATATATTTTTTTCATGATGCTTGTTTTGTATTTGCTTTTTTTTTTGTAAATCACTTATTTTTGTTCCATAAACATGTATAAAATAAAATAAATAAATAAATACCCCCTCAAGCAGCTGCTTGCCACAGAGGTCTGACAGGAGCCTGTCAGTTTATATGCCACAGTAGAAGATCTGAGAGGATGGCAGGACCTCAGCAGAAAACAACACGAACATCCATGCCTTACCCGGGGCTCGAACCCAGGTCCCGTAGATCAGTAGCCAAGAGCGCTAACCACTCGGCCATGGGACGGCTAAACATGTATAAAGGTCCTTAAAAATTAAAAAAGTTTTTTCAGGCAAGTATTTTGATAATACACTAGTGGAAATTGAAAAAAAAGAACACCCTGAAGGAATTCCTTTAGGAACGTCATATTATAATATGTTAATAGTTAAGGGCAGCAGAAACTGTGATCCAAGATTGAAAGTCATTGGATGAAATAATGACATCACTGAGGACTACAACATGCAAATGCACACAGCGTATTTAAAGACTAGGGTGTGAAGAAAGAAGTTATTCGTCTTGTGTCATATTTGCTCTTTGAAGTCTCAGTGCTCTTTGAACTTTCTCAGAGCACTTTCTCAGTGCTCTTTGAAGAAGCTACCATGCCTGGATGATGTAGGCACGTAACATTTGTTCAGTTAGCAGAGTTTGAGCGAAGTCGTATAAATGGATCTTTGGGAAGCAGGTTGATCTTTTTGTCAAATTGCACACTGTGTTGCAGTGGCGGATTAAGATCATTTGGGGCCCCTAGGCACAGGCAAAAGAGGGAAGATGACTTTGTAAATTGTAAAAAAAATATTAATGAAACAAACACATTTTTATTTGTGATAAAAAAACAGTTTTGAAAATATACACAATACACATATAAAACTATATTTTAGCTTTGCGCACTTTTGAAGTAGCAAATTTGTGGATTATTTCTTTGAAATCTATGTCTTTAACAAATTCGTGCTCTATGCATAACAAACTTAATGCATTTAGGCGATTTTGGGACATGGCACTTCTCTTTTGATTTTTTATTAATGATAATTTGGAAAATGATCATTCTCCTTCACAAACTCCACAAGCTAAAGTTAAATACAATCTAAATGCTATAGCAACATTTGGATAGCAGTTGGATTTTAAAACTTCTTTAATAGTTCTTAAAAGATCTTCTGTGCCGGTATTTGTGTTTTGGAGGATTACTTTTATATGCTCATGACAGTGTATAATTTCGTTAATTCGTTAGTCTAATTCATTTTCCTTATCCAGTGGATATTTTTTCACAAGTCTTTGAGCTGCAGATCTTTCTCCATTTAAATCTGTCATTTCATAATTGAAAATAAATGAAAAATATAAATGTAATTCTTTATAACAACGAGAACTTCTTTCCATTTCAGCAATTAGGCTATCACAAATTACTAAAAAAACTTCTGCTTTAAATTTTTGTTTTGAAGAAAAAATTTCCGTACAACCAGATTCACCATCGAATAATTTTCTTTTAATTTCACATGTTTTATCACTTTTATAACATATGATTAACTCAAATTCTGATGAACGTTTTTTTAAAATACTTTTTGCTTCTTCTTCATAATAGTCAAAATTTTGGCAAATTATTTTCAGACATCTGTCAAAGATTGTATTTGATCTACAACTAGTTTTAAAATAAGCCCTTCCGTTTGAAATATCAAGTTTACTTTATTTATCCTTTCTAAAACATCATACCAAAATAAACTGAGAATACATGTCTCTAGTTCACATAGTTTACTCAAGATATTTGTCCCTTCATTCCACATGTCATAAATTTGGTCAGAATCCTGAGATAAGATTTTTAAAGTTGACATAATTTCCATGTAGTTTATTTTTAATGATTTTAAAGCATCATATCTAGCTGACCATCTTGTGTCAGAGAGAGACTTCAACACAAATAGTCTCTTATTAACTTTTAAATTCGATGATTGTTTCTTGGATATCTCTTCTTTCACCAAATTCCACCTATATGTTGAGCCAGACAAAAAATTGTATAATTTTTGTACAACCCCAAAAAATGATATCACCTCTATACATACACTGGCTGCTGTCTGTCCAACAAGATTCAAGGAATTAGCACTACATGGTACAAACTCTGCAAAAATTATTAATTTCCTTGATTCTACTTTGGACACCCTGATATTTTCCAAACATATTGGCCGCATTATCATAACTTTGAGAGCAGCAATTTTTGATGTTTAGATCGCACTCACTTAAATATTGCACAATTCCTTAGCTAAATCATTTCCTTTGTGGGTTTTTAAATGCAAAAATTTTAAAAATCGTTCTGACACTTCAAAAGTTTGCGAGTTTACATATCTAATTATAACTAAGTTGATCGACATGTGTCACATCAGGAGTAGAGTCAACTATAATTCCAAAATATTTTGATTCTTTTACTTGTTTTAAAATTAAATTAGTTACATGGTCTCCTAGCAGTTAAATAAATTCATCGCAAATTGTTGAAGACAAGTAAGATGTTTTGTCACGTCCGATATTTTTAAATTTCTCAATATGATTTGCTAGAAACGCATCATATTTAGCTAAAAGCTCCAATACACCTAAATAATTCCCATTATGTACTGACCCACATTGACACAAAAAACATATGACATCAATAATTCTTTGTAAAACTTCTTTCAAGTACTCGCATTCCTTTTCATACATTTTAGAGAAATTGGTTTCCAAACACTATTTCTTTGATCTAGCAAACCAACTAAAACAGGATTTTGAATGTGAAGCACTATTTTCATGTGATAAGAGCCTGGATGCGGCATTTTTCCAGTCATTGAAGCCTGTGATAAACTGATCTTGAAATCCTTCTAATAAAAATAATTTGCAGGGTCCACAGTATAACTTACGTGTTTTCGGTGAAACATTAGCCAAAAGCGATCTATTTCTTCACCTTTAACATTTTGCATTTAAACATCAATTTTGAAATGAATCTTTGAGTTGCTCTGCTGATTTGTAATGTAGATTTTATCATTTCTTTATCTTCAAAATCAATATTCTGTACAAAATGTCCGTTTTCGATAAAATACTATCTTAGTTCTTCAGACTTACTCCATTCAGCTGGATCATTGCTAATTAGGTCACACTTGTTACAAGATGCCATTGGTTCTTGTTTATCATTATCCGAATTATTATCTACTGGTGATAGTTCTAATGAGTCACTTTCGATTTTGACAATTTCATGTTCGGTTGGTGATAACATGGAATCCCTTTGAACATTATGTGAAGCTGACGAGAAATCTTTTTGTTTCTGTGACTCTAAAAATTCTAATACAATGTTTGTCCTTTAGCGGATTCTTTAACCTTTTTTGCGTGCAATTTTTTTTCTGCTCCACTGGGATATTGCCATTTCATTGTGGTATCTATGATCAAAACAAAAATTAAATCAAGTTATTTTAAATTAAAGAATTAAATCAATGAGCAAACTTACTTTTTGGAAGATATTGGAAATTTTTATAAGTTTTAACTATTATGCGAGTTTGCGAACAGCGTGGTATAATGCCAGGAGTGTGAGCGATTAAGTGTTCTGCAATGTTTTTGAAGTTTCTGTCCACTCTCCGATGGCCGATTGGTTAGCACGCTTGGCTACTGATCTAAGGGACCTGGGTTCGAGCCCTGGATTTAGGCTATGGATGTGTGTGTCGTTTTTCTGCTGAGGTCCTGCCATCCTCTCAGATCTCCTACTGTGGCATATAAACTGACAGGCTCCTGTCAGACCTCTGTGGCAAGCAGCTGCTTGAGGGGGTATTTATTTTTATTTTATTATTAGTACACTAAGCCGTCCCGTGGCCGAGTGGTTAGCGTGCTTGGCTACTGATCTAAGGGACCTGGGTTCGAGCCCCGGATAAGGCATGGATGTGTGTGTTTTTTTTCTGCTGAGGTCCTGCCATCCTCATAGACCTTATACTATGGCATATAAACTTGAGGGGGTATTTATTTTTTTTTTTATTAGTACACGTAATTGTTGTTTGAAATGCCTATCTCTAAAGTCAGTAAAACATATAAAAATGATTTTGCATTTAAATTAAATAATTTATTTTATAAATTATAAGCTTAATAGGCTTCTTTTAAAACACCCAACCAAAGGTTCTCATGATGGGGCCTTCCTGAGACTGGGGTCTCTAGGCATGTGCCTAACATGTCTTATGGATAATCCGCCACTGCTGTGTTGGATGAGAGGTATCAACAGTGGCATGATGGGGCATCGATGGTCAGAGAGCATTCACACACTCGAAGATGTGGTTCTGGGCAACACAGAGTTATGGATGCATGAGAGGAGGACGGCGGTGGCAGAGCGGATTACTACGGCATCACAAATTATAATAATTGTTATTTTAAAGGAAGTCCACATAATTCAGAGAAAACTTATTTTAAGATTCATGCACAAATTCTCAAAAGAAAAAGAATTTGAAGAAAAAGAAACCAAATTTTTTACTCCAGTTCAGGTGCATGCCTAAAAAAAGTGCCAATCCACTCCTGGTGGTCTGTGCCATTAAAAATCAACTTTATTCCAGTAATTATCTATAGGTAGAATCCAGTTGAAGTCCAAATGAAACAAGGACAAATTATTTGAACATTGGCTCTATGCTTTGAGTTTACTTAGGATACCAAAAAGCTCCTATTATGAACAAGATTAGTAATTTTATTCTGGTTTTGTATTCTATTATATTCAAAAAGTTACAACATTGTTTTTTCCTTATTATTTCGAAAAATAAAATGGAATTAAAAATAAAAATTAGAGTTATTTATGTGTTATCATTTAGTAAATATGGAAATCTACAGTCAAAATGTTTCAGAGGCTCCAAACATGCAAATGAACCATCCAGACAAAAGGAACTCTCTAACAGGTTTGTATATTGTTTGCCTATGAATTGCTAGTGTTCTTTCTTTGGCCATAAATTGTGAATCTTTAAAGGTGTTACATCTCAAAGACATTGTTTAGATGATTTATTAAAGTGGCATGCCAGTTTAAAGCAATGTAGCCAGTTGGCTGAGCATGCATTGAATAAGGCTCCAGACTATGGAGACGATTTCAGGATACAGTTGATGTCACTAGACCAGTACGAGATCATGACATCTTAAAATGACCAGTATCTGACTTTAACTGTCAGGTATCATAGAGCACTGACTGCTCGATTTTTGCTTCAGAACTTGCTTGATTCAGAGGAAGGATAATTTCAAGGTGGACAATGTCCAGAAGGCTTCATTAGAAGAAGCTCTATACAGGATGATCAGTGCTGTGTGCCTCCTTTATTCTCTTCCACAGGAGAGCTTGTTTGAATCAGCCTCAGCAATATGTGCATGATTCCCAGAAACAGTGGTGGATGTTCTTTTCACAGATGAGTCAAGATTCAGCTTACAAACTAATTCTTTGCAAAGATCATCTGGAGAGAATATGGAACATAATATCTGTGGAACAGAGTTAAGGGGGTACATACAGATTGTCTTGCATAGAGCCCTCCTCTATCAAAAAACTTTATTTCTGGGAACTCCACCAAGAAATGTTTTTTTCTATGAATGAAGCAAGGTATCATCATGCAAAGATACCAATATGGAGGTGGTGGTTTAATGATCTGGGCAAGCTTCAACATTAATCACCTGATGGCTCAGAGGTATCAGAATTAGGTTTTCAAACCTTGTTTACCCACTGCAGAAGCAGTGGGATTGAGATTCATTTTAATGGATAACAATGTCCTACATAGAGCTCATCTGGCTGACCAAAAATCTTGAATGTGAGGGTACTGAATGTATGAGTAGGCTTTAAGAATCCAACTTCAATGCTATTGAGCATGCCTGAGATACCTTGGGGAGACAGATTGCCAGTCTCCAACTTACTCTTAGAAGCCTTCATGATCTTAAGATAGCCACTTTTCACTAGTGAACTTATTGCATTCAGAATCAGGGACATTATTGGTAGTAAGAGGGAGCATTGTGAGTTCTACATTACTGTTGGTCGAGATCATATTCATTGTTAATGCAAGTTTGCATCACTTTCTTGGCTTACTTCCATACCTTTATGTAAAGGTATGGAAGTAAGCCAAGAAACCTGATGGCTCAGAGGTATCAGAATTAGGTTTTCAAACCTTGTTTACCCACTGCAGAAGCAGTGGGATTGAGATTCATTTTAATGGATAACAATGTCCTACATAGAGCTCATCTGGCTGACCAAAAATCTTGAATGTGAGGGTACTGAATGTATGAGTAGGCTTTAAGAATCCAACTTCAATGCTATTGAGCATGCCTGAGATACCTTGGGGAGACAGATTGCCAGTCACCAACTTACTCTTAGAAGCCTTCATGATCTTAAGATAGCCACTTTTCACTAGTGAACTTATTGCATTCAGAATCAGGGACATTATTGGTAGTAAGAGGGAGCATTGTGAGTTCTACATTACTGTTGGTCGAGATCATATTCATTGTTAATGCAAGTTTGCATCACTTTCTTGGCTTACTTCCATACCTTTATGTAAAGGTGATAATTGAGAGTAGAATAATTTAGAGAAGAGAGTTAAAGGATGCATTTAGTCTCTAACAGAAAAGGACAAAATAGATGACAATCAGTACATTTTGTTTCTCAAGTCAGAAACTCCAGTTTCAACAATCGCTACCACTTTTCAAACTTCTGTTACTACTGTTTGTGCTAACAGCTTAGCCACAGTAACAGCTTAACAGTCAACTTACCTGGATCACAACCTATTTTAAACATTAGAAGAATTTTGTGCCTTACTTGTCCTATTTAATTAAAAAACTAAAACCATAAGTATAAAATGACTTAATTCAATATATGTTTTTAATTTGTTACAAATATTTTTAGTGGGATGGATCATGTTTGAAAGCACATAATGAATTAATGTTAAAACCAAATGTTAATTTCACTTTTAATTTGGTTCAATACACATTCTATTTATTAAAAAAATAGTAGAAATGCAGATTTACATAGGTAGTAGGTAGTCATAAATTTTTTGGCTTATTTTGAAATATATAATCTTCAGTTTTTTGCTTCAGATATTTTGTGGTCTACTAAGAATTTACTGAGACAGACCAGTGGGTTGCAACCTACAGTCTGAGAACTGCTGCCTTATTGTGATTCTAATAAGGGATTCCCAAGTTTCTAACTCATCATCATTGTCATGATCTTTAAAGTTTGAACTCTAATTAGACCAGAGAGCTTAAGTATTTATTGTTTTCTCGGCCTACTGCATTTATACAACATTTGATATACTACGCATCAAAAGTTAAGCATAGATCACCAAAATGTGAATAATAATAAAAATCATTAGAGATAAATAAAATATTTTTAATATATCTAAGTAATTTTATGTTTAGTTTGTGAAAAAATCATTATACACTCTGTGACAGTGAAATTGCACCACCTAATAGTGGATGGATTTGCATGCAAATCAGCATGTGAATGCAGGGCAATGCTGGTATGAAAATAATTACACTTCCATGACAAACACATGATATCTGTGGAGAATACAGGACAAAAGCTGAGAGGGTAAGTCAAATGCTCCAGGCACTATAGTTGTATGCAGCAAGCTGTGAAAGAGTGTGATAGTACACTGGTTTCCATAAATTAAGGAAAATCCCTATGTTAAGTCAATGGGAAGGTAATGTAAAAGCTTATTTTAGAAGTTATAAGTTTTTTGTTTTGGAAACTGTAATTGCAGATAAAGATCTCAATCAAATAAATCAATCTCAATTTTCAACAACATTCATTCAGTATTTAATGAGTTGTGGAAGTTTGAATATTTAGCGATAACAATGTCAGCCACAAAAATTGACTTCAGAAGTTAATTAAAACTTAGTAATAAGCATTGTATCAAAGTGTTTAATAAAAATAAGTTTGTATTTTAGAACTTTGTGTAAAGAATTCTTTCACTCTTCTTCAGTTTTGTATAAGTTTCTTTGCTAAATATTTAAACTTCCATAACTCATTAAATACTATACAAATATTGCTGGAAATCGAGATATTGATTTATTTCATTGAGATCTTTATCTGCAATAACATTTTTCAAAATGAAAAAACTTATTTTAGAAGTTATAGAGCTTTGATGCTAGCTTCCCATTGACTTAACATAGGAATTTTCCTTAATTTATGGAAACCAGTTTATGTATTAAGGGCAAAGTAGAAGATACTAGGAAGACCTTTTCACCAACCATATTAGCAGCTGCACGTATTTCAGCATGGTTGGACTGTAGAACTGTGTGAAGCTGAATGGCCTATTTGTTGTATTGTTTCCCATGTAAGCTGCGATGCAAGAATGGTTAAATATTGTTGGTGGCAATTTTCTCAAAAAGATACTAAGAGTCGTTGCACTGGGTCAGGTGTTGTCACAATTAAAAGGACCTTCTTGTTTAGAAATGAATTAAAAATAACCTAAATTATCTGTAATTGAGCAATAAAATTTTAAAGCTTATCCTTCAAACTATTTGCATATTAAAAGTGTTTAGGAGAAAACTCAGAAGCTTTTCCGAACAAGCACAGCGCTCCATCTTCAGTGAAGTGAAACTATGTGGTGATGTTAGGACTGTTTAGAGCTTCCTTCGATATGTTGTAGGTTGGGTTGTTTTACCTCTGAGAGGCACTTTTTTTGCACACAATGGGCTAAATGGCCAGGTCACATGGACCCTGAAGGCTCAGAGAAGGTAGGGGGAGGGGACCCACTGGAACAGCTGTTGGGAGATAGATGGTAGCATCCCGTCAAGGCCATCCAGCGTGTTCTTTAACGTGCACAGGGTATGGCTCTCCTGCACATGGGGCCACGGCTTAAAGTCCCATCCGACGGACAGCAGTCTTTCCAAGCCCATCGGTGTCCCCTACTGACCGTGGGCAGGGCGGGGAGTTTTGAGGAGATAAGTCTCAACGCTGACCCAGCTGGGACTCGAACCTGGGAACTACAGATTACAAGCCTGGCACGCTACCAACTGAGCCACCCCCACCCCTATTTATTCAATGTATATCACTAGCAGGTGCATGCTTGCGACTGTCTAATATTCAACACAGAAAACTTATGCTTGGTTCATGTTAAAAAAAATACCATGAAAAAATTACCATGCCTCCCCCATATGTTGTGAAGGGCGATTCCAGTGCCTCGGTTGCAGGTGGAGAGAGGCGAGGTCATTATTTCAGTAGCCTTGTGGACTATGGTTCTGTAGAAAGTGGATGCATGTGCAAGCAGCATGGCATGTTCCCAGTCTATGGTTGCTGCATGTTATACTGCTAGCTCGGTCGCAGCCATCATTAGCTTGTCTCGTGTGACATCTGATGCTCTGTGAACCTATCTCGCAGAGAATATATGGTTTTTCTGATATAATAGAGAATGGAATTATCCAGCAAATGTAGGGGAAATCTGTATATGCCCACCTTTTGAAGTAAGCTGAATTTGTTTCTGTCCCTTTTGATAATTTTCTTCAGATTTGAAGCTGGGCTGAAAACAATTTGATATTTTGGACTCTGAGTAATTTGCAGACTGATTCGCATAGGACAGGAATGTAAGATATAGGTCTGGCAAAAGTTGCACATTTGGAGTCGGCGATTGAGAGGAGAGCCGAATCTCTTCTGGATTCATTTCTATATTTATTGATTAGCTTTTCTATTGTTATTAGTTGGAAGTCTTCGGATGCATTGGAAGTCTTCGGATGCAGGAATGGATGTTTTGAATTTCTTTTTCAAGCAACTGCTTGTTTGATGATATGGTGAAGGCTGCATTTTGTATGCCCATGAGGCACATGAGTCTGCACATATGATGGAGTGGGGCATAGATAGGCTTTTGACATACTGACGTCGTCAAGGCTCCTGCATCATCTTTTTGCATGAAAACATCTAAATAGGGGATGGTACTGCTATTTTCCTAGTGCCATCACTTATTTAGATGTTTCCATCCAAAAAGATGATGCAGGAGCCTTGACATCAATATACTGAAAGCCTACCTATGTACCTGTATACCTACCTAGTATACTGAAAGCCTACCTATGTTCGACTCTCCTCCCAATCACTGACTCCGAATGTGCAACCTTGTCGGCCCTGTATCTTACATTCCTGTCCAATGCGAATCAGTCTGCAAATTACTCAGAGCCCAAAACATCAAAATTGTTTTCAGCCCAGCTCTAAATCTGAAGAAAATTATCAAAAGGGACAGAGACAAATTCAGCCTACTTCAAAAATTGGGAATATACAGATTTCCCCAACATTTGCAGATAATTCCATTGCCTACTACATTGGAAAAACCATACATCCTCTACAAGACAGGTTTGCAGAGCATCAAACAGAAGTTAGCCAAAACAAGCTAACAATGGCTGCGGCTGAGCTAGCAGTACAACATACGGTAACCATAGACTGGGAACAAGCCACACTGCTTGCACATGCATCCACTTCTATGGAACCGTAGTCTGTGAGGCTAACATCACCACATAGCGTCACTTCACTGAAGACGGAGCGCTGTGCTTGCTCCAAAAGGCTTCTGAGTTTTCTCCTAAAAACTTTTAACATGCAAATAGTTTGAAGGATAAATTTTAAAATTTTATTGCTCAATGATAGAGAATTTTAGGTTATTTTTAAGGTGCTGTCAGATACACAAAAGCACCAGAATTACATAATTCATTGGCAGGTGGTAGCAGACTCAATTGCAACCATAGCTACCATTTGATGAACTGTAACTGCTACCATGGAATTTCCTCACAACTAGGATATTTACCAAGAGACTGGTAGATGTTGGACTGCAGGATCAACATCCATTAAATAGTTGATAAATAATAAATATACTCAAAATACTTGGTATTAACCTATAAATTACCACTTTGAAGTTGATTTAAATTTTAGAGGAAAAATTGTCTTGAGTCGGGTGGGATACGAACCCATGACCTCCTGATAACATGTCAGGTGCTCTGGACCACTGAGCTACCTGACACTGATCAAGATCTCTAATTGATGATATGAACCTTTTCAACCTACATTACATCATATGTAGGGAATGTTCCAGCAATTTCACCACAAGCAGCAGACACATGCCATATAGATGGAAAGTATATCCTTACAAGTAATACAGTTGATAAATAAACTCAACATACTTGGTATTAACTTATAAATTACCACTTTGAAGTCTATTTAAATTTTAGAGGAAAAATTGTCTTGAGCCGGGTGGGATATGAACCCACGACCTCCTGATAACATGTCAGGTGCTTTGAACCAGAGCTACCGGCCACCAATCAAGATCTCCTCTAATTGATGATATGAACCTTTTCTAATTGATGATATGAAGGAGGTCGTGGGTTTGTATCCCACCTGGTTCAAGACAATTTTTCCTCTAAAATTTAAATCGACTTCAAAGTGATAATTTATAGGTTAATCCATTGAACAGACTGACTATACACTGTCAGGCTTGGTTAGATCTGGATCGGGTCAAGAGCTACCTAGAATGACAGATGGCAATGCAGTACTGTAAGTACCTGTAATGAGGAATGGCAACATCCTTCAATGATGAAGGATGTTGCCATTCCTCATTACAGGTAGCTCTAACTGACTAGGTCCAGCCAAGCTTGACAATGGCACAGTCAAAGCCAGCCTATGAAATGGATGTGAAGCCCAAAGCTATGCATCTACTAGTCTCCTAGTAGTTGTTTAGTCATGATGGGAATTCCAAGGCAGCAGTTACAGTTCATCAGAGTAGTACAGTTGTGGTTGGGTCTGGTACCACCTGTCAACAGACCATACAATTCACACAAGCTGTTGTGCATCTAACAGTGCCTGACTCTGTGCAATGACTCCGAGTACCTTCTTCAGATGATTGGCACCAACAATATCTAACTATCCTTGCCTCGTTGCCCATGTGTACAACGTTTAACCTTTCCAGGGTCAAAGATGCCTATAGACATTTTTTGTAACATGCATGAAACCTCGATTAAAAAAAAATGCTATTTGAAATTTTTTTTTACATATATCTCTTAAATGTACATAATTCAAGCAAAAAATATTTTCTTTTTTCATTTAATGCATATTTTATTAAACTACAATATAAATAATTTGATAAAGCCTTCTGATTGCTATATTTTAGAAGTGCTATAAGGGTATTGCCAATTTGTTAACATTACTCTGTATTGAAGCAATCACCTGATTTAAGCTCGTAAGTTTGATTTGAACTATTAACAACATATTTTTCCTTAAATTTTCGAAAATCTTGTAAACATTAACAAAAAAACTTATTTTTAAAAAACGAAGATTTTGGAAGTAATTATGAAACATGCACCTATTTTTTCGGTATACCACTGTAAAAATTGTTATTAAAATTGTATATTACAATGTTAATATTTTCACTTCAACAAAATTCAGATTTAAATTTTCTTTAATTTGGTACATAACATGACCTATTTCTGTTGATTAGTTATTTATTAAAAATATTCTAAAGTTGACTTGTTTATTGGTGCAACGAGCTTGGACTTTTCTCAAAGTATAATACGAGAAAAAAATTACAAAACGGAAGAAATTTTTACATTAAATAAGAAAAAAATTTTTTTTATTCAGAAATAAATAGCCCTTCCATTCATGTGCATTATAATCATTTCTCTCTATTAGTGTTTTAAATAAATTTTTATTTGTGATGTCAGATGCATTTTTTACTACATGACTAAAAAAATTCCTATTAAAATGTCTTTTTTGTTAATTATTTATTTTTAGATAAGAATTAAATGCTGATTAATTTGGCATATAACATGCCATGATTCCTTTCATTAGTTATTTGGCAAAAAAGTTCTAAAGTTAATTTTTTCTTGCCTGATCAGAGTGAAAAAATAGCTGGACCTGGGAAGGGTTAAGAAGGGTAGACCACCTGGCTTCACAATCTGATCATACTGAAATGCATCCAGCTATTGATATGGTTGAGAAAGGGTTTTCTTGGTATCTTCTACAATTTATCCTCAATATCTGCAATCAACTCTTTCACAGTTGTTCAACTTTTGCCTTGTGATCTCCCTGTGTTTGTCATGCAAATGTAATCATTTGCATACATTACTGCCCTGCACTCACATGTTGATTTGTGTGCAAATCTGTCCACTCCTGGGTGGTGCAATTTCATGTTACAGAGGATATATAGGTCATGTTGCATACCAAAATTAAAGAGCATTTCATTCTGAATAACAGAAATTCAAATTAAATGAAGAATAATTTAAAAGAAATGAGTAACTGTTTTGGACATTATGAGTTAATACATTCTTAATGAAATGGACTATTAATAAATTGCTTCCTGATAAATCCTGATTCCTTAAATAATTTATTTCTTAATATTATTTCCTTAAATATTTATTCCTTAAATAATTGCTTCCTGATTTTCCTGATTCCTTAAATAATCAAGAAAATCAAATGCTGTGAAGATGAGCAAGTGAAGCAAAAAAAGAGCAAGTGAAAAAAGCCCTTGATGAAATTATGGCATCATATCCCAGCCATAGGAGGCAGGAGCCCTGATTTCTGTGCAAAGGAAATCCTTTTTGCTTCCATATCCAAGACCTTATTCATTCTCAGAAAGCAAGAAGAGATCAAAGTTTTATTACTGGAGGGGGGAGACAAGAAATAATAAAAAAAAAAAGGGAATAACCTAAATGATGTTAAAAGAATATCTGCAGCAACAATTTGCAAGACTTTCTTGCAGAAAAAAAAAATGGTGATGCTATATCATAATTCCAAAATCAATCTCCATTAATGATTTATAAATCTATGGAAATATAAGGAAATCTATGCAACTAAAAATGAAAGTTTAAAAAATAAATGCTAACTAAGAAAACACATTCTTCCTCCAATGTTTAGGACAAGAAAGTCAGTGCTGGATAACCATATGCACATGTGTCTACTAGACCACACTGTGCAACATCATAGCTGCATTTTCTCTGCTTACTTCCATGAAGTATATAATAGCAGTTTAGCTTGACTTTTAAGAAATTATGCACCGAATGCTGGATGAATGATAAATATAATTCTAGAAAGAGTGAAATAGGTTAAAGCAGAAAAAAAGGGTTGGGTTGTTTTACCTCTGAGTGGCACTTTTTTGCACACCATGGGCTAAATGGCCAGGTCACATGGACCCCGAAGGCTCAGAGAAGGTGGGGGGAGGGGACCCACTGGAATAGCTGTTGGTAGACAGATGGTAGCCTCCCGTCAAGGCCATCCAGCGTGTTCTTTAACGTGCACAGGGTATGGCTCTCCCACACACGAAGCCACGGCTTAATGTCCCATCCGACGGACGGCGGCCTTTCCAAGCCCATCAGTGTCCCCTACTGACCGTGGGCAGGGTGGGGAATTTTGAGGGAGATAAATCTCAACGCTGACCCAGCTGGGACTCGAACCTGGGAACTACAGATTACGAGCCTGGCGCGCTACCGACTGAGCCACTCCCGCCCCTTAAATAATAACACAGTCACCTAATGTGAGCACCACTTTGCATAGCTACTAACCAAAGCCACCCGTGAGATAAAAAAAGGGTAAAATGGAAAAAAACCCTCTTATGTATTTTGTAATTGCCTACAAAATCTTTCAATTTTAAGAAGAAACATTTTTAGTTAATATTTGGGAGAATTATGAAACTTTAAGAAAAAAATGTGTTGATAACAAGCTGAAATTAAATTAACGAGCTTAATCAGAGAGTTGCTTCAAAATGGAGAAATGAAAAGAATGAGGAGGGTAATATGTATATCATATCTATGGAATGGATATTAGAGAACTGAAAAAAATTATAATAAAAAATAAATAAATACCCCCTCAAGCAGCTGCTTGCCACAGAGGTATGACAGGAGCCTGTCAGTTTATATGCCACAGTAGGAGATCTGAGAGGATGGCAGGACCTCAGCAGAAAACGACACACACATCCATGCCTAAATCCGGGGCTCGAACCCAGGTCCCTTAGATCAGTAGCCAAGCATGCTAACCACTCGGCCATGGGGACGGCTATGAAAAAAAATTATACTGTAATAAAATGTGTATGAAAAAGTATGATTATTCAAGTTTGAATTATTTACTGTTATGACATAGGTAAAAAAATTTAAAAAGGGAATTTATTTTTAAAAAATTAATGCTGACCAGTGGAAGTTTTAATGGTTGCAGCAGCAATGCCTATTTTTCTGTTAATCTCATGTTGTACATCACCAGTATCTGTAATAATACTTCAGAGATAAAATGAGAATTCTGCTCCACAGCATGCTTTTCAAAAGTATTGGAGCAACACATTCACATTTCCAATTTTTATCATTTTAGATTTGACTCTCTTAATCACAAAATGGCCGGTCACAAGGACCCTGAAGGCTCAGAGAAAATTGAAAATGTGAATGTTACCGGTTTCAAGAATAGCAGTTAAAAATGGTCCTATTCATCCTAAACATCTAGTAAGTGAATGATGATTGTTATGATGACTGAGGAACCTATTATGGTAAGTTGGGTTGTTTTACCTCTGAGCCGCACTTTTTTGCACACCATGGGCTAAATGGCCAGATCACAAGGACCCTGAAGGCTCAGAGAAGGTTGGGAGAGGGGACTCACTGGAACAGCTGTTGGGAGACAGATGGTCGCCTCCCGTCAAGGCCATTCAGTGTGTTCTTTAACGTGCACAGGGTATGGCTATTATGGTAAGCACTGGTTATCTGAGGTTCTTTGTTAAAAGTAATTCTTTTAACTTTAGCACAACATTTTTTTAAGCTTTAGTTGCAAGCCACTTTAAACAAGGAAATGATCAGACCCAATATCAGCTCCCCTATACAACCTTATATGTTTCTAACAGAACTAGCCACTTTCTGTTAATACATAATCAGTCATATTCTTATGTAACCATTAACTCACCTGGAGGAAACATTCCCCATTGCTACTGATGGTATAAATGATGATATCTGATAACTAATGGTATCAGTGTCAAAAGGAATCATTACGCCTGCCCAAAGGCCAGAGTCAGTACCAATTGCATTGAAGTCACCCAGCACGAGTAATATCTCATTTTTTTTGACAGAAGTCAAAATATCCTGCAGCTGGTTTGTAAAACCTTTCTTTCTTATCTGAGTCTGTAGTGGGGCATAGCAACAGAAAACATTCAAGTCTTTATTTTTAGTCTTAAATTTTGCTGTAAAAATTTTTTCATTAATACATTTATATCTCAGAATATAACTGGCATTCCTGTTGAGAAACATAGCCTTAACTTGGTGGTGTTTGCCATCTTCATGTTCTGAAAAGAGAAATTTAAGATTATTTTTAAATATCTGACCTTTACCTGTTAATCTAGTCTCTTGCAGTCTAAAATCTTTAGATTATACCACTGGAATTCCTGTATGATGACATCCAGAGAATAATCTCTGTTAAGAGTCCTTACATTCCTGCAATGGCTTCTGATCAGGTTTATCTACCAGCTGATATAAAGTATCCTGTATATCTCTTAAATTGAGGATAGCAACCTACAAAAAGGCAGAAGCCAGTGGTAAATTTTTCTTCAGCAGAAGTCCTGCAGTGTACAAAGTTCAAAATACAAAATCATAGCCAGTTGGGTAGGTTTAGGTATCAAGCATTAAGACCCTGTGAAGCTGACATTTCTTCAGCATGGAGAAAAAGTGACCACAGGATTCCAAATCAGTATGCCAAACTGATCTGGCAACCCTCCCCTTCAGGTGAAAGAATATTTCCCTGAAAGGTACTAATAGCCCTGCAATACAAGAAAGTAGGGTTGGACTTTAGGTGCTATTTCCTTCTGGTTTTATACATCATCACAGAGGATAGTGCATGGATCTTCTGGTTACAACTAGCTACCATTATAGGCCCAAAATATAAAAATACATGCAAAATCTTCATGCAGCAATGGCTATGAAGGTCCACCAGACTGTGCAATTCTGTTCTCTAAACACACACATCCTGAGCTTGTTATAAGGAAATTCGGTCAGTGTTCATCAATATGTTCTAAAATTTGCATATAAAAAATCTGAATCGCCTGCACCAACTATTTTTTTTTAACTAAGTTCATCAAAATGAGTGAAATTTAGTACCATATCCTGAAATCAGTAATAAAAGGTGATATACTATGTACTAAAAAAAATTATTCTGCACAGTAAAACTATAGAAATTGTAGAGAGTTAAGTGAGACTAAGAAGCATCATTAGCATGGGAAAGGTTAGTATAGACCAGTGGTTCTCAAAGGCTGCGAGATTCACCAGGTGTGCTGCAAAATTTGGATGATATTGCAGATAAAAGGAAATTTATAAACTATTTTGTTGTTACTTTCTGCCACTGATACTTCATTTAATTTTTTCCATTTAAACAAAAATTTATCCATATTAAATCTTAATGTTAAAACTAAAACACCAAACATGCCCATAACGTACGGCTTGAGAACAGAATAACTGTGTTGAAAAATGACTAATGCATGCTTGAAATAACACACTGGTAGTGTTGCCAACTTACCAGTGTGTTATTTCGCACATCACCTGTAATGTTGCTAACTTACATTTTTAGTGTGTGGCAAGTATTCATGGCAAAAAATAGTGTACTATGAAAAAAAAAGCTTGAGGATCACTGTAGACCAAAGGTAGTTGGGCAAAGAGTATAATCTTTTCTATGTTTGTTGTTTCACCTCTGTGCAGCACTTTTTTTTTGCATACAATGGGCTAAATAGCTAGGTCACAAAGACCCTGCAGATTACAAGCCTGGCATGCTACTGACTGAGCCACCCCGCCACCCTTTTCTATCTTTATAATGTGATGGTCCACCCCTCTTTTCTATCTTTATAATGTGATGGTCCAATTTATTGATTTATTTGTAGATGTTACCCATGTACCATCTACAAATCTCCAACATGTCCTCAGACCTAAGGACATGTCGGAGACTTTTACTTCTCCTTATCCAGTTTTGCTTTATTTACGCTATAGTTATAATTTTGGAGATTATTATTTTTTTGGAGATCGCAATTCTCATTTCCGAGCTGTAAGAGTTGCGCATGCTATACACATAACGAACCCTATTTCAACTTTATTTGGCAAGTTAAAATTGCCTGATACCCGACAAAGCTATCCAGAATTTTGAATAAATTTGGATCAGGCAAAAGGTCCAACTTGAAAAGTTAATAATCTTTAGAGCATTACAATAAGTCAATATTATTTTCCGAAATTGAGTTCATAACCCAATATTTAACACACAATACATAAAATCCTCATAAAATACATGAGCAATAAACATGTGGAATATTCTTCATCATTACCACCTCTTCGTCCAATAAAATATACTAAATGAACAGAGCCCTGACAAAAAATAAACCAAATAGTTTGTGTTATGATAGTGATGCTGTTCTGAAATTGGGCTTTAACCTTTATTCTAAATCTTTACAAGCAACATCTTGGAAACAATCTACAAAAATTGCTCATTACAGTTATATCACATAGAACATTAAAAATATTACATTATGCAGCTTTTTAAAATTGATGTCTTTTCCATATTTATGATTTAATTCACTTAATTCTAAAAGCTACTTATAAACAATCACTGATAATGATGAAGTTACTCAGTTGCAAAAATTAAAACGCTGGTTTCAAACGAAGCATAGTCCCTGTATCGTATGTCAGAACACGTACTCATTTAGTACATTTACGTTCTTAAAATACGAATCTTTTTATAAGCAATGCAAAGAACATTTTAATAATATACTTCCGTGTAATATAACAGTATAAAGATATTAAACTCTCCAACAATTATGCAAAAAATATTTGTAACCAAACTGAAGTCAAGCGTTTAATTAGCATAATGTTCACCATCAGCAGCGCAAGTACATTAAAAATGAACAAAAATACATTACCTGGACAGGCTCTTGTATGATCATTGTAAAATCTACAAGAACTAATGAGCTATATATTAATGAGATATGGTAAACAGAACATACAGATTTTGGTAAAAATTTACTTTCACAAAAGTTATACACTTATCTGCCATTAGTCTTATTAGAGGCCATATTGAAATTTCAAAAGCATCGTTTTGAAAAAAAAAACAGCCTATTAGGATAGGTGGCGCAGATACCATACCCATAATTCTAACACGCAAAGTGACAAAGCAACCTAGCGGTTGAGCCTCAGGTCGGAGGACATGAATTTCTAGTATATTATATGGAATAATAAACCCTTAATTGAAAGAGAAATAAATATCCTTTTAAATATATATTTCGAGAGGTTAATATGAACATACAAAAATTTCCTTTTATGGTTATATTGATTAAGGAACAATGGAGGTCGTAAGGAGGAGGCTAGGAGTCATGGCCCCTATAAGAGACTGCAAGAGACCTGCGAGCATTTTTTTCCTGCCATTTTGCATTCCAGAAGGAATTAGGGGCGCAAGATATGATAAGTTGTTAAAAAAGATATCGACTGCAAAGTAATCTATTAGTAAAATTAAGAGTGTCATTTCTGGACTACAATATCTACCATACAGGACGGTACCCAGACGGGGGGGGGGGGGGGGGGAGTCCAGACAGCTCCGTTGGAAAATTCTGTAGTCTTACATTAAATCTCAAACTCGTTTACCTGCTTTGAAATGTAAAACAGTTTCTTTTGTATAATTTTATTTTAGCCCCATATTTTATGTCCGACACTAAAAATAGATTAAAAAAGAACAACTGTAAAATCTCATTTCAATCAGAGCATCATTTTAACCTTTCCTGTTCAGTGAAATATTTTAGTAATCGGGAAACCCCTACTCAAGTCTTATTCTCAGACCGCCCGAAACTAAATCCAGGTTACGTTCCTGCTTCCATACGTCGGTAAATGACCCTCTCTAGGCTTAAAACTAATACCGCCTCTACTAAGGAAAGCAAGAGACAATAATGCTTATTCTGCTGTCTTACATGCAAATTAGGATTCGTATAAACAACCATTTTTTTAAACATCGGTTCTATTTCTGACTTTTCTTTGTTAAGATAGAACTGTAGCAAAATTTACGAGGCTACCTAGGACTATCAAACAGGACCTTGTTAGAGTTGGTGTGCAGTGGCCAGATGCAGTAGATGTAGCTCAGGATAAACTTGCTTGGAGAACTAAATTGCACAGTCTGGTTGGACCTCCGTAGCCCATGGCTGCTTGAGGATGATGATTGAAGGATGATGATTGAGGATGATGATGACATTGAAATTTGCTGCTCATTCAACGAACAATAAGAGAGCGAAAAGTTTGACTAATGGTGTGAAAGATCACACATTACTGCCACATAAACCCTGAACTTAAATACAAACAGAATAGTTTGTCCACTACACATTACCAAGGCGTTAAATAAAGCTCAAGCTACCAAACGTGATGTACAACTTCTCATGGGCAGAAATTCTATCGAGATGCAAACATTTTATTACGAAGCCATTTTCAGATCAATCCTCACTTATACCTACCGATTTGGGGTTATACTTGGCATAACTTGAAACGTTTCAAAATTAAACTATGAGGGAAGTCATGGTACTCTAAAACTCTATAAGGTACAAACCTAGAGCACATTAACGTATACATTAAAACATGGACAAGCCTCCTTCGACAGATTAGATGCTAATCATATTGTTGTACTCATTAAAATACAAGCATAATTCCGAATATTAAAGACCAGGATATTATTTTTTGGCAACACCTAATTACGATGAGAATTCTAATTTAAGGCTAGTTTACCCTAGTATGTATTACCGGCGCTAATAACTGACTGGCGAACTACCACATCCTACATTCTACAATTTCACCAATTCTAACAATTTATTCCATTTATAATAGCGCGTAAGCTTTTTTTTAACTTTATTATGCATTCGTCTGATCAATTTGAATTCGTTTTTTGTAGCAAAGGAGAATAGTAACCAAATAAACAAAAACCTTTGATGAAGATATGGAAATATTACACAAACCCGGATCATATATGGAAAAAATTAGATGTGTGAGAACTGTGAACTCTACCGAATCGAATCAGGACGCCATTCCGTAAATCTGTATTAGAAAGTACAACAAATCGTTCAGTATATTTTTCTATCAGTTTTTTTTCCTAATTGTTGTAAAAAATATTTCTCTAAAATGTCAATAATGATTTTTTTTTCTGTTCCCATTTCCAATTACTTAAACTTTCTATGTCTGAGTTACGCACCCAATCTTTAGAACGCAACTATCGTGTAAGTAGGGAGATAACTATATTTGATGTCTCATATTTCGAAGAAATGCTTATACTTTCGATTTGGAAATCAAGGGGGTTGGGTTCTTTTACCTCTAAGCTGCACTTTTTTTCTCACAATGGACTAAGTGGCAGATCAGAAGGACACCAATGCTCAGAGAAGGTTAGGGGCAGGGGACCACTAGACAACTGTTAGGATAAATATGGCAGCCTTCTGTCAAGGCAATCCAGCCGATATTTTTTTGACACCAGAAATCCATGCCAGTGAAAAATGGCCCTTAAGGCTAGTTTTACACTGCCATGGGTTACTTGAACAAATAACCGACTGGCGAACTAGTGGCTCTATCTATGTGTCGAACCGATTTACACATGCATAAAAAATGAATTTTGGAAAGTCCCAACTTATGGGTGCCAGTTGAATAGGCGCCAGCAATCCATGACAGTGTAAATTAACCTTTTTAAGGCTTCAGCTTACGTTTCCAGATGCATAATTGTTACTCTCTTATTAAGATGTCGGGGATTTGACATAGCTTGTAAAATGTTACTGAAATTGAAGTTTACTAATATTTTAAAATCAATTTTATCAACTAAATTCAGTAAATCGATTTCCTTTGGGGAAGCTTAGTTTCAGAGTCTCCCTTATGCTCTACCACTGAAAATGAGATTATTTTATCAACATATCGATAGAAGGTCTGGATCTATAAAAAAAAAAATCGAGGGAGGGGAGGTGGAATGCAATCAAGCTGAAAAAATTTAAAAGGCGGTAGGAAAGAGATTGGCTTTCCTTTGCAATATTACATTTCTTCCTCCGTTTTACGTCTTTAATACATTTCTTGAGAAATGCATGAAATATGAATATATTTATAATTTTTTACCTCTATTATCCTTATTAACATTCTGAAAGGGGAGGGGGGCATGCCCTCCATAGACCGGTCCTGGTTGGTATAATGAAAGATGAGAATTTGTTTCAGTTGTTCTGAAAAGAGACCTGATTCTCTTTTTTTGTGGGTTCTCTTAGAAAGTGTATGATATTCAACTTCTCAAGGGGATGATATTCAACTTCTCGTGGGATTATACCCACGTAACTTCCCCCGACTTGGGTGCTTTGCTGCTCCAAGCAAATCCGGAAGAATTGGCAAAAGCCAGTTTATGAGGACCATGTCATTCTCAAGCACTGCGCATATGTGTTGCGAAGATTTTTGTCAGTCTAAACAAATCGCTAAAGGTCGGTGTATTTGTTTTCATTCTTGGAGTAAATTTGTGGTAGAAACAACCATAGAACTATTTCCTCGATATCTCTCGTACTCACAGTACACATTTCGCACATGCACTGAATCTTTAGACGAGTAGCACAATTCCTTACAGCGATTAGTGTAGCTTGGCAAATTTTCTCCACATACACGCGTGCTCAGTGAACACTTCTTTTGTAAGAGGTATTGGCTCAGTGCTTGGGAACGACGCTGCTTTCAGACGCTTGTGGAAATAAAACAAATATTCCCTCAAGCAGCTGCTTGTCACAAAGCTCTGAAAGGAGCCTGTCAGTTTATGTGTCATAACTAGAAGGGCTGTGAGGATGGGAGACCTCGGCAGAAAAACAACACAGACATCCTTGCCGGGGATCGGCAGCCAAGCACTCTAACCACTCGGCCACGGGAAGCTTATCAAAAAGGATAATTACCTTACCTTGTATTCATTCTCTGAATGTTTGGATTATTGGTCACTAGATGGCGATACTATCACATTACGTTTCGCCAATGTCCTTAAATAGAATAGTAAAGAGTAATAATCTAGTAGGAAAGATTATATGTTCAAAAGCAAGTTTTTTTTTTGAGTTTTTGTAGGGTGGACTTTCAATAGGTTTTTATTGCGCCTTACTGATATAGAATAAATATTAAATTTAATGGAAATAGCGTAGACCAGAATTCGGTTAGTGAAAATCAGAACTTTTCAATTTTCTGAAACGGAAAATTTAGTGAATGATCCGATTTCAGTAATTCGAAACACTCTAACTTTAAAATAAATTTTTGACAGAAAATTTGATTTTTTTATTCCTTATTAATTTATGAATGAATATAACAGAAATTTTTAACTGGGACAAATACTAAACAGGACGGGACGCTGGGACATTATCTTATACCCTGGAATGTCCCAGCTAAACGGCGACGTATTGGCTATCCTAAATTTAATCCTCCCAAGGAAAAGTAATATTTTTATAAAAATTATTAATTTTTCAATCTATTTACATGAACGAAAATTTTCAACCCCGTCCAGAAATTCTGGCTATACCACTGACTGATACGAGTCTTCCTAATCGCGATGTTCTACTTGCTGATATTTCCAAATATAGTTTGTGATTTGGCGAGGCTTTAAAAAAAATCCCTAAGTTTAGTGACAAAAAAGTCTAATAATAAATTTCCGTATCTAGCAGGGGGAGGAGGGGAAAAGTCCCACTGCTCCCTTTGATAATACTAGTAAGGGTAATGGAGGCAAAAATTATTGAACTTCTGAACATTTCACTTATTTTCGAAGAAATTATTTAAAGAACTAAAATGGAGGGGGAAATGCTATACTACAATGAATTCTTGACCCTTTTCGCCTTTTTCCATTCCCCTACCCTTGATTTTTTTTTCTGCAGCCGAGCTTGCTTACAGCATTTCTTTTCTTAATACCAACAATTTAACTAAATTACGGATTTTAATACAATCTCCCACGGTTAGTAGGGAACACCGATGGGCTTGGATAAGACCGCCGTCCGTTGGATGGGGCGTTAAGCCGTGGCCCGTGTGCAGGAGAGCCATACCCTGTGCACGTTAAAGAACACGCTGGATGGCCTTGACGGGAGGCTAACACCTTCTCTGAGTCTTCGGGGTCCATGTGACCTGGTCATTTAGTCCATGGTGTGCAAAAAAGTGCCGCTCAGAGGTAAAACAACTCAACATTACCGAATTTCGGCATTTCAGGGTGGCAACAATTTTTTGTCAGCGAGCGCAGTCTTGCCATCAAACCAGTACAGTTTGGATTTTTGAGTCATTTAAACTGAAATTAGAGATTTCAATCTCTGATTAGAGTATCAATGCAACCACCTCCCCACGAATTGTTGGGCACTTTTTAATGTAACAAACATTATTAGTGAAAGAAACGCAAGATATTAGTAAACAAAAAGAAATTTTTTTATGGCGTTTTATAAGTCCCGTCTGCGAGTAGCAGTGTGTCTTTCTCACAGATCTTTACGGCGTACCAAGGTGACAGGATTCTATCAGATCTCCATGGCAATCAGCAGCGCTTCGGCAGTATCTATAATAATAAAAAGAGGTGTTTGTAGTCAGAATTACTCTTCAGGGAAAAAAAAGGCTAGGAACTTGAATTTTAGAGATCGAGAGAGAGAGCTAAAAGCAGTGTTGAGAACTCCCGGCAGCTGGTTCGCACGTGGTCCGCCACTGCGAAAGCGAAAAATTTTAAACGATATTTGACATTATTTTTTATTCTTATTATTGTTATTATTAAAAATTTGTAAATAATTCAATTATTTCCATAGTTTTCTCAGTGGAGCATTGTGTTTACATGTAAAGTTGTGTCTTCAGTGCGTTCTACAAGTTAAAACTATATAAGAACAAGTTAAAACTATATAAGAACAGGGTTTTCCCCCAGTAGCATTGGAACAAAAGTATCGCTATGATCTTATATAGTCGCTGAATTTTTAAAATTTGTTTTACCTCGGCCCTTAGGCTCAGAAAATATCTTTTGTGCGGCCCATTAACAGGCAGAGGTTTTGCACCATTGGGCTAATGAGTAGCCTGAGGATGTGCAAAGCAAAATATAACTCGATAGGATGAGAAAACATGATGAGAAAACAATATTTTTCTTAAACTTTCATGTCTTCAGGATTGCTAACTAACGTGCTTAAAGTGCTGCCAGCTATTGGCAAGATAAAAAAGTACTTTCTTTATTTTTCATTTATTATTGAAGGCAGTGGGGGTACGAAGGGAGGAGAGATAAGAGCCCGTTAATGCGAGGCTGGGAATTTAATTTTTGACAGAAGCTTAGGAGTAGCATGAGGGTATGCAGTGCAAAGCAATTTTTCTTAAATGAAAAGGGCAGATACCTAGATGCAGGGCCGTCGCCAGATTAGATCGCGCATTGAGGCAAACAATTAAATATCACCCCTGATGGATTATAAGACAAAAATATAAGAAAATCTCCAATTTCTATTTTTTTTATTAAGAGAAACATTAATGCAAAACGATTATATAATAATATTAATTAAATGTTTGCTCTACAGGGATAGAATAATTTGAGAAAAGTACAAGGAGATTGTATTAAAACCTACCGTCGGTGCGCTACCGACTGAATAAAATTGTTTATAAGTTCTTCTAAATTTAAATTATAAGCTATGTCGGCCTCTATCAATAGAGTTGCTAAACCAACCAATCTTTCTTTGGTCATTGCTGTTCGCAAAATGAAATAATAATCCCCAAAATGATAAATATAACGTAAATTAAGCAAAACTGATTAAGGAAAAGTAAAAGTGAATGGGTGGACCATCACAGGCTCCGTGAGGCAGGCTGTCTCTATGCTACACCCTGTCGACGGTACTGCCTAGGTCAGGCATGGCCAACTGTTTTTGCCCGCGGGCCGGATTGGAAAAAAAAAATATTTTCACGGGCCGGACGAAATATTAAAATTGAAAAATGTTAAACAAAACACTTATTTCTTTAAGTAAACAAAATTTTATTATGAAATTTGTTTATGAATAATTTTAAGTAAATCAATACAACAAATTAACATAATAACTAATGCGACGTGTGAGGCGGTTTGCATCGCTTATTATTTTTTTAATATCTGGTTCTATACTTGTAGTAGCTATTCTTAACACAGCCTCCAAATGTAAATCATTCAATCTTGATAATAATTTTTGATAATAATAAGATTTTCTTTATAACGGAATGTTTTTTAAACAATATAGAAGTATCGAGAATTCATTCGATTAATTACTAGAAGCTAAATGCTAATATTGAAAAATTGTTCGCGGGCCACATAAATTCATTACGCGGGCCGGATCCGGCCCGCGGGCCGTATGTTGGCCATGCCTGGCCTAGGTGCTCTACTAATCTTGTCCTGGTTTCTCTTACACATACACAATGCCGTCCCGGGCCTCGAACCCAGACAGCTGCAGTGTAACCGAGATCCACTGCATCACGAAGCGGTGACTCATGGGTTCAATAAGTGGTGAGAAAACATTTTTCCTAAAGTTCCGTTTCTTCAAGCTAGTCGCGCTTACCAGATTCTTCCTAACAATGCATATTAACGTAGCACTTGGTCTGATTTAGACCTATTAGAATAGATACATTAATATCAGACTGTGCCACTTACTCAAAACAAAAAAAAATACAGATATTTTATTCTTATAAGAGGAAACATGCGTATGTAGATATGCTAGCTTACAACTCTAGAAATACAGAAGCCATTTTGTTTCAAACTTTCAACAGTTGTTAAACAGCAGCGACCTTAAACAGGTTTTTAAGCTATTAAAATTTACAAAAAAACTCTCGAGACTTTTTCATTGCCTACACAAAATAAATTTTGCTAACTTTTTTTTAGCACCTTTTTAATCCGTTGCCAAATGCAAAAAAGAAAATTTTGCCATAAGGTAAAATAAAAGAACGTTCCACGAGGTTATACAGTGAAATGTCAGTATAAGGAAATCGAACAGGTCGCCAAAATACATTTGTTATATTGAAATGCAATAAAAAAGAGTACTATGATGGTTAAATACTACAAAATGAGCATTATGAAAGAAATTTATAGTGTATTAGGGTCTACTTCTAAGAAAAGTCTGTATTTTTTTTAACTCTCTGGTTCAGCAAGCATCTTTTCATGATTGTTAAATGACGTCGAAACTCTAGAACACATTATTCGGAATATCTTTCAGCGTCATTACGAAATTGCGAAGATATTGCTCGATATTGTCAGCTAATAACTAAACTAATTAACGAACATAACTAAAACGATAATAATAACGAACAAGTAAAAGAGTGACTTGAATTTAACGATGATAAAACATGATGCGTTAATTGGGACTGATTTGAAATAACATTTCGATGGAATGTCAGAATCGTTTAGATCTCCTAATTTGAAAATCCTCTTTTATGTTTGCAAAATATGGCAACGTAGATTTGAAGCATTCTGGTGGCCCTTGTAGAGCGTATCTACAGTATGTTGTCCAGCGAGATCAGGAAAAATTAGGAGCCTTAGCAAAAATATATGTGGGCGATATACAATAGCACGTGATTCACATTGCTGTGACTGGTTAGATATTTCACAGCGTTTAAACCTCGTTGGTTTAATTCACTGCTGCAGTGACGTAAAGATGGAAAAATGTACGTTATGCATATTGTTTAAGGATTTTCTTTTTTACAAATTTCGTTATACAGATTGTATGTTTTTGAAAGGGATAAATTTATATTTCGTTAAATTGATATTTTCGTTCTACACCCAATTCTGTTTTTACACGGTAGATAGGTTCCCGAAAAAACCGTGTAAAAAAATACAGTGCATATGAAAAAATAGAAGATTGGTTCCAGATGTGAAAATTCAGTACAAATATAAGCCGTTTCAAACAAATCATATCAAAATCTTTAATTAAATCTTTATTTTATATTTATTCATTTAAACATATTTTTTATTTTATAAACTTATAAAGATAATTATATGTACATATATAAAGTAAATTATTCTCATTAAGAAAATAATATGTCACTAATTCATGAATACAAAAGTACAAAAAAATATTACTTACATATACTTATTAAACTAGATTTTATTCGTTGTCACTTTCTGACAATAGACGCATTCGTTTGCGTAAGACGAATTAAATCACTTTCATCACTTGAAACAATTTGGCCGTCGTGTTCAAACTCCAATGGTGTATCTATAGTACATTTTTAAAGTTAAAACTACTTCGTAAAATATGACCATAAAAGTGGCATCTTTGTTATAAATATAAATTCTAGGAATTTTTTCTTGAATAGGAATATTTTTTCAGAATTAAATACAAATGGAGATTTTTGAAAAGGCGCCGTTTAAATCGTGTTAGATCTAAATAAATCGTATAAAAAAGAATTGGAATTTTTTTCTAAACCGTGTTAAATCAAAATCGTGTAAAAACATAATTGGGTTGATATTCATTAATTTGAAATATTGTTACATAAAGATACAGAGTAAATTGGTCGAAGTCTTAAAAAAAGGTTTGTTACACTGAATATTTCGTTATTTTGGCGTTCGTTTTATCGTCATTTCACTGTATGCTGCATTTCTTTAGTCTAATAGGCATAAAGAAAAAAATAAGTTGTTATGTTTGCCCGTGAGAGATTTTATCTCTGACGGCATTAAAACGAACCTGACGCTCTGTTAAGGAGCGATTTTTAAATCCGTGATATTGTCCAGCACATGAAATTCTATGAGCCATTTTATAGAAGTGCACTTTTTTTCTCTGGTAAAGCGTGGTATTTTGTCTAGTTTTACATAAAGTGAGACTTTCAGGATCGAAACAACTTTCCCATTCATTTTCATTTTTACCGACAACTAACATAATAAATAATAAACATGATATGACACGAGAGAAAATTATGGTAATAACAATTTATTCATTCATATTGACATTAGCAATACAGTTTTAGGGCGTTAACCCACAGGAGTTACTACATCTCGACAGTAAAAATTCTAGATAGTAACACAGTTTTAGGGCGTTAACCCACAGGACAGTAAAAATTATAGATAGTATTCTCGACAGTAAAAATCATAGATAGTATTAATGCTCAACCTTACAGTTAACATCTCGACAGTAAACAATCTCGACAGTAAAAATTATAGATAGTATTAATGCTCAACCTTACAGTTAATTGAAATAAATTTAACAGTAAAAATACACAAGCATTTTCAAAAATGTTTGATTCACTCGAAAAATCATTCCCATCTAACATTTTTTAACTTTATATTACCAGTTATATCATTTTAATTAGTTGATAAATTACTTTTTTATGCCTAAATAGCCAAAAAGCTTTTAAAAACTCCTTACGTTCTTGGTTTAGGTAATATAAACTTTTTAGATAACATTTCTCTTGTATTATATGAATTTGTCACTTTACGAACTGTAAAAAGGTTTTTCTGAATAAATATTAAGTATCTTAGATTAAACATTTGTTAAAAATTTAAAATTTGCAGATGAAGAAATCATTGCATGGGAAATAGTATTTTTCTTTTAAACGTCATAACCTTTATTACATATTTATGCATTTGTTTTATTTTTCTTTTTTTCGAATGTACATCCCCAAATAGCAGAACATATTTTACTTTTGAATAAATAAAAACACACTAAATCTTTTGTATTGTACTCAAATCTAATATATAAAACTGAGGCATAATTACACTGTTTTATAACACTTGTTTCTCAGTATGATTATTCCAAATTAAATGCTCAACAAGAAATGATGCCAAAATATTTTGTGTTATCGATAAACATTATTTTTTGCCAGTCACAGTAAAATTCCAAGCTTGCATCATCTAATGATGATAAACGTTTCAGATCATGAAAATAGAATTCGCTTATATTAGTATTAATAACTATGCTTTGGATCTTACTTTAAGCACTGTATGCTTGCTTATTAAACGAATAAACACTATAAGGGTACAATACACCAATTAATTAATGACGTATAATAAGAAATCGTTGAAGAACTTAGTTTCAGTGATGCTGAAGCTGATATCCTGAGTATGATGCTGGAAGAGAGGTTAGAGACATGAGGGTCTGTTTTTGAGAATCATCCAGGGAGGACAGAGACACTACAGAGATTTTAGAGGTGAATTGAAATTTGAGATCCTAGCTTGTGAAAAATAGATAGTGATGGATATTATTTTTGAAAATGTTTTGCAGATGTTTATAGACTTCTCTATATGGATTGAGCACATCCTTCAACTCAACCTTAAAGTTTGTGCAAAAGATACTTGTGAAACTTAAGCAACTGGCCTGGAGGCTCAACCTAAAATGCCACCGACATTCAGCTGCAGTGTGGACACATGGATAGCAGAACTGAAGAGGAAAGGCAACTTTTCAGCTAGCATTATACTACATGTATGCCGCTAAATAACTCTCACCTGTGAGTAGCTATGATCAAATAAATACTTCAAACGACACTACACTATTTAGAGGAGGACGTTAACTTCTAGAGATTGAGAAAAACAGAGGACAGAACCGCGAATGATGAGGATTAATTGTAATCAGTTTAGAAATAACTTAATATACTTAGTATGCAGGGTGTCCGAAAAATAATGGTGGGATTTCGAGTTGGGTTGGGCTGTTTTACCTCTGAGCCACACTTTAGGCACACAATAGGATAAATAGCCAGATCACCAGGACTCCGAGGCTCAGAGAAGGTTAAGGGAAGGGGACCAACTGGACGGCTGTTAGAAGACAGATGTTAGGGCGGTGGCCCAGGTGGGACTAGAACCTGGGAACTGCAGATTAGGACCCTGACACATTACCGACTGAGCTATGTCCCCTGGGATTTCGAGAACTGATATGTAGGAAATTAATATACATATTTAACAGAAGTAATATTTTAATTTATATTGTACCTCAAATAGTTTTGAATATAATTAGTGAACTCCCACGTGTGTATCATTCCCTGACCTTGTATATATCCTATCGGTATTGCACTTCTTTCCCTATACGCTGCAGCAGATCTCTTGTTACTTGCTCAGTTGCTTCTCTTATTCTAGTTTTCAAATTATTCAAATCTGGAATTTTGTCCATGCACACATAATTCTCGACAAAGCCCATGAGAAAAAATTTAGGCGTGTCAAATCAGATCTCCTTGATGGCCACAGAATTGGACCACCTCTGCCAATCCATCTGTCAGGAAATGTTGCACTAAAAACTTCCGTGTTAAGAAAAACACCAAGAACTTTTTGTTAAGAAAGCAGACTATGAACTTAAATCCTCTGGTGGTCGCCGGTGAAATTTTTTTAGCGGTGGAATGTACAGGTACAACATTGAATGCGACTTATCTGTTTACTACAGGTGCTTTCAGCAACAGCTTTTTCAGTACTATTATAGTTGATGAAATAGTCTTCTGTAGGTATAGAACTTTGTAAACTCAGTTGTTAGAAGATAAATTAATCCTCTCTAATCTCTGCGACGGGCTGTGGATTACATACTTCAGGAATCGATGAAGCTAAACTTGGCTCTACCCGAGGCCTTTGGAATTATTGCAATGGAAGTACTAAGAGCATTTGTGTCATTTGCAGGGCTGCTCGACACATCAGCGGTGGTCTTTAATAGGTTTCGCCATGTTTTGTGAGCCTAAAAATAAAAACAAAATTAAAAACTACTTAAGCAAAACACACTGTTAAAATTATGAGCCTCTGTTGTTAGCAACTGAATTGGCAAAGATGACTGTTGTGCTTTTTAGAAGACGGCACCAATATAAATATATATATATAATAAAAATATAGTGTATTGCCTCACAATTCACATTCTTTTAAAAGTTTGTCTTGTCATTGTCAGAAGAGAGAATATTTTGAAAAGAGAGTAATCACTCTCCATGAATTCTTGTAACTTGTTAAAATAAGAAAAAGACATATTTTATTTTTACTTAAACAAATTATAGCATTTAAATGACGGCCCTCTAGGCTAGTACTAAACGTGCTTAACAAGAAATCCAGCCCTGCTCTCAAAATATTCGAAAAAACTATTGGGAACATTGCTCCTGATTAATGTGGGTGCCCAAGGAGTTGGGTTTCTTATTATCTAACATCTCTGATTGGTATCAACTACCGTAGCGCGGACCGTTGATTAATTTAGGTGTTTTTGGCTTGTTGATTCTTAGAGACCTCATTTACTTTCTTCGATTTCTTTAATTTGTTTTGCATTTTCCCTAATTAAACACTGCGAGCAGATTTGCACGAAGGTATTATTAATTTTCTCGTTTCCGCCATTGCAGACTTGCATATAACTAACTATTAATAAGTTTTCCATTTTCCCCCATGGTAATCAGCGAAAGAAACACGAATGGAATAATAGACAAATTACTATTTACGAATGCATTGTGTTGTTAATTTAGGAATAAACTCTAACGTGAATCTCTTAGATGTATAAAAAAGATGAGAATATTTGAATAACATTTCTTGCTTGTATTTAATTACAGAAACATACGGCATTTTATAATTAGGGATACTGTTCAAATTGCGAAATTTTTAGTTCTAAATAATTGTAAGCTTACAGAGAAATAGTTTAGGTGCAGGACGTGACAAATGTTTCTGTTTGTAACAGGAAACAGAATCGCCTGGAAAGCAAAATTAACGTTATCAAAAAAATGAAAAATATTCAAATGAGAGAAAATAAACAGCTTTAATTTAACATCGTGATTAAGGTACTACATTGGCGTCGAAAAGTTAAACATCGTTCGCAAACTGTTAAATATCTCACAAAAGATCGGATTTATTAACATTACATTTTGAGTGTCAGTGAAATGGAATATACACAAGGTCGTGCCACTTCCAAAAATCACCTGACCGGAAAAAATTTGCATACGTGACGCGAAAAGCATATCTGGGCGCGGCAGAAGTGCAGTGTAGGGACCTCAGCCGACATCTTGTTTTTGTTTCGCCTCGGTGAAAAAAAGTCCGAATGGTAAAAGTAGTTCTTTTCGAATCTGCTTTGAAACGTGTTTAGAGGATATGTATGAAAGAATTATTCAACGCTATATAGAAGAAAAATCAGGTTTCTGCACTAAAAAAAATCGCTGAAAATAATCTCATTAAAACAAGATTTTATTAAAAACGTTTATCGCTATAGAATGATTCCTTGTTTCGCACTTAAAAAAAAACCCCTAAAAATAAATAGTCTCATTAAAATTAGATTTCATTAACAATTCTTATCACCAAAAAATAAATCATCGTTCCGCACTTTAAAAAAGAGCCAAAAATAAATAATCTCATGAAAATTAGATTTCATTAACAGCTCTTATCGCTAAGGAATGAATCCTTGTTCCTCCACTGAAGCCCCAAAAATCTCATCAAAAGATTTCATTAACAACGGTTATCGCTAAACAATGAAACCTCGTTTCCCACTTTACAAAAAAGCCCCCAAAATAAATTTCCTTAGTAACGCTCATCGCTTAAAAAATCAACTTCACAAAAGTCCCAAAAACAAATAATCTCATTAGAGAGAACTATTTTAAACAGCATGTATCACTCATAAACATTGGAACAAGCGGATGGATATCTGATTGCAACTCAACGTTACAGGTTTTCTGGCTTTCCTGGAAAAAGCCCAACATGGTGGCTGAGGACCCTACAATGCGCCGTAGCCCTGGGCGACATAAATGCTGTACTTGAATATGCGTCGCTCATTTCCTGTTGCACAAGTATTGTGTTTATGTTGCCAGAGCGTGTCGTTACAAACAGTATGGCAAAGATATACGATAAGGATGATTTTTTAAAACTGATTCCAATCCCAGACAGATATGATTAGGACTGTAAATGTCCTTCAATGAATGCTTTCAAGATTTTGGAGACGGTTTCAACAGACAGGAGAATTTAATTGTAAATGAGGGCAATATCGTCCATGAGAGCTAATAGCGCAGAATGATAGCTGTCTTGCGTTAACAGCCCGATGTCATAGGGCAATATCAGCCAGGCAAATCTCTCTGCAGCTTTCTTCAGCCATTGGAAACACAGTTTCAAGACAAACTGTTTACAGAAATCTTCACCAGAGAGGGTATTCCTCCCACAGGAAAGCTCAACTAACTAGACAACACTGTGATTAGAATCCACATCATTTGCCATCCTATGCAAAAATACGAAAGGGTGCATCTGCTCTTCACTGACGGTTGGCGATTCAGTCTTCAGACTGTCGACGTCTTTCCAGCTGGAAAGAGCAAAGAACCTATTTAAATAACATATATAACCAACCCTGTAACATCAGAGAATGCACCTCTCTAGTGTTTGATGCTCTGGGGTGGTGTTATGGTAAATGGGCCTTCTCAGAGGTAGTTGGAGGTACAGGGACAATGTCTTTCAATCCTACTAGCGACTAGTTCTGTTGGCCCCCAGTTTATTTTGAAGGACGATAATGTCTGCATTCGATGAATTCCTTGAAAATGAGGATATTCAGTGGACTGAATGGCCAGTCAACTCCCCAGACTGAAGTTAATAGGGATAAAGCATGTGTGAGATGTGCTGGGGAGACGCTTTCTATGCTATGAATCCTCTCCAAGAATACTACATGAGCCTTGATCTGCTTTCCAAGAAGAGTGGGATGTACGGTCGCTCAAAAAAGTACCCGAACGCTATGGTTGATTACAGATTTCAGAAAAAATATCTGGCAACGATTTTTTTAGAAATTAGTGATCTGGCAACCTTCGTTGCTAGATCACTAATTCGTGATTACAGAATTCAGGAAAAATATCTGGAGCGTGTACAGCAACTGTACACGCTCCAGTTACCGTTCACGGCAAACTGGAGCGTGTGCAGTTACTGCACACGCTCCAGTTTGCTGTGAACGGTAACTGGAGCAAACGCTGTGAACGGTAACTGGAGCAAACGCTGTGAACGGTAACTGGAGGTATTCACAGCAAACTGGAGCGTGTGCAGTTACTGCACACGCTCCAGTTTGCTGTGAATGGTAACTGCACACGCTCAATATTTCCTTGAGTGAGCCCACACGATCTAGTATCAAAATAATATGACCACCTACAGTCGCTCAAAAAAGTATCCGAACACTATGGTTGATTACAGAATTCAGAAAAAATATCTGGCAACGATTTTTTTAGAAATTAGTGATCTGGCAACCTTCGTGTCACGTAACACGAAGGTTGCCAGATCACTAATTTCTAAAAAAATCTTTGCCAGATATTTTTTCTGAATTCTGTAATCAACCATAGCATTCGGATACTTTTTTGAGCGACTGTACTGCTGCCAGGCCTCATGACCTGCCTGGTAAACTGTATAAGTCGATGTGATGTTTGTGTAGCTGTTCGGATCATTGCACTTAATATTATGTTTCCAACTTCCGCTGAACCAGGTCTGTTAGTTATGTACATTTCTGCATTCATTTGCATAACGCATGTAAATCATGCGATTCGAAAGTATCATGCATGCAAATACACAGGCAAGTGTTTGGTTTTGATCTATGCCTCATTGTTTATTGCCTCATGCAGCAATTCATTGTCACTCCAAGTATCATAACATTTCATTGTCGCATTTTTTGCATCTTCCAGAATTTGTATATTGTTACGACAGATGAACGTGCTACAATGAATTTATGATAAACGTCATAAATTCATTGTCATGAACGCTCGCGTATGCTTTTGCGTGAGAATTATGTAACCAATGAATTGGATGCAAAGAATGCAATGCAAAGGTTATTTAAATAAACTTTAAATCATTTGGGAACTTAACCTCTAATACCAATCATAACAGCTTGCTGAGCAAAATGTCACAGTTGGGTTGGGTTGTTTTATTTCTGAACGGCAAATATCACAGTCTAACTCTTTTTTTAAAGTAAATTTATGGTAAAAGAAAATAATTTCATTTACCCCCTTTTGTCTCGCGATCGTTCATTTTGCATTATACTCGTCGTCACTTTATTGCAAATCTAAAGGAAAATTTCTAAAAATATGGAATTCCTTCTTTAGTTCCTTGACTTAGTGAAGATGAATCTCAACGCAGGTACAGTTGTGACTCGAACCTGGGAACTGTAGGTTGCGAGACTGGTGCACTATTATTAGGCTAGTCGGAAGAAGGAGAAAGCAGTAAGAGAGGATGGATGATAGCAAAGGTAGAGAAAAGTGTAAAAGATGTGGTTCGAATCACACCCGGCTAAAGACAATTTTTCTTCTATACCTGTGTCATTTCTATGAATAAATACTGCATAATAATATGTGAACAGTATGTAAATACCCAGTGAAATTTATAGTACTGACAGCTGCAACTGTTAAAAAGAAAAAGGAAATAATTCCACGCTCTTCGAATATGAAATTGAATTCATAGCTCGTGATATTTTGGATAAATTTCTTACAGAAAAAATTTGAGAAGATAAATATCTCAATCAAATACAATACAGGAAAAAAATTGCAACACCTGGAAGGATTAATGACATTTTATGGAAACGCAGGCAGCTGTTAGCATACACTTAGATGTGCGATTGATTACATTATTAAAAAGAAATATAGAAAATTACCACTTTACCTACCTGGCAAAGTGGTATAATTAGTATGATGTTGAACCTCCCTGCGCAGCAATGCATTCATGAACACAGCGAGGAAGATTATCGTACAGCTCTATAATGTCCTCTTGAGGGATAGAAAGCCAAATAGCGCGAAGTCGCTGCTCCATTTCAGCGACAGTGGTTGGCTGTCGCTGAAACGTTCGAAACGTTCGAACGTTTCAGCGAGCGTGCTGGCCATGGTAGTACCTGAACGTTTTGCTCATGTAGATACCGCAGACTAACGCGGGTTTTGTGGGAATGGGCGTTATCTTGCTGGTTGAGTTGGGTTGTTTTCCTCTGAGCGGCACTTTTTTGCACACCATGGGCTAAATGGCCAGGTCACATGGACCCCGAAGGCTCAGAGAAGGTTGGGGGAGGGGACCCACTGGAACAAGCTGTTGGGAGACAGATGGTAGTCTCCCGTCAAGGCCATCCAGCGTGTTCTTTAACGTGCACAGGGTATGGCTCTCCCACACACGGGGCCACGGCTTAACGTCCCATCCGACGGACGGCGGCCTTTCGAAGCCCATCGGTGTCCCCTACTGACCGTGGGCAGGGCGGGGAATTTTGCGGAGATAAATCCCAATGCTGACCCAGCTGGGACTCGAACCTGGGAACTACAGATTACGAGCCTGGCGCGCCACCGACTGAGCCACCCCCGCCCCTATGTTGCTGGTAAAAGGTTCCCTGCTGATGAATAAACGGGACAGCCACTGGTTGCAAAACGTTGGTAATATATCGTTGGACAGTTAGAGATCCCCTTATGATGATCAGTTCTGACCGAGATGTCCGACTAATGGCACCCCACACCAAGACACCAGGTGCTGGAGCTGTGTGACGATGTCACACGCACTGGGTGGCATTCCTTTCCCCTGGATGACGGTTAGTTTGATGACTGGTTTCCCCTGGATGACGTCACGAACACAGTCTATCGTCATGCTGACCAAAACAAAAGCGAGATTCGTCACTAAACACCATGATACTCCACTCTTGTTCGTTCCAGTTCTGTCTGAGGCGACACCACTGAAGACATGCTTGCATGTGGGCAGATGTGAGTGGAAAATGCAGTGCAAAAACTGTAAAAGCCTGTTGTTTACCGTCCGCCTGGTAGGCATTCCATGTGTTACCTGTTGCCAGTCCCTTTGCAGTTGCGTTGTAGTTGCGAATCTGTCACGCAATGCCATGTTTCACAAATGGCGGTCCTGTTGCTCCTTGGTCATACGTAGTCTTCCTGATCCTTGTCGGTTGTGCTGGATCCTCCTTGAACCCACTGGCGCCATATGTGTACTATGATGATGGTATTGCGGTCAACAAGGTTGGCCACATCTCTGTACGACAAACCAGCTTCTCTAAGGCTGATGATTCATCCGCGCTGAATGTCTATTAACTATTGGGACGACTGTCGATGTCTGCGTAAAGGCAGCTTTAGCGGTTTAGAACAATTCCCACAACCTTTTATCAATCATGGTGCTTTGGTTGCCTTTATCAGTATTGGACTTCTCCGCACCTGTGGGGGCGGGGGTGGCTCAGTCGGTAGCGCGCCAGGCTCGTAATCTGTAGTTCCCAGGTTCGAGTCCCAGCTGGGTCGGCGTTGAGATTTATCTCCGCAAAATTCCCCGCCCTGCCCACGGTCAGTAGGGGACACCGATGGGCTTGGAAAGGCCGCCGTCCGTCGGATGTGACGTTAAGCCGTGGCTCTGAGTACAGAAGAGCCATACGCTGTGCACGTTAAAAAACACGCTGGATGGCGTTGACGGGAGGCTACCATCTGTCTCCCAACAGCTGTTCCAGTGGGTCCCCTCCCCCAACCTTCTCTGAGCCTTCGGGGTGCATGTGACCTGGCCATTTAGCCCATGGTGTGCAAAAAAGTGCCGCTCAGAGGTAAAACAATCCAACCCAACCCGCACCTGTGACGTCAGCTCGCGTTTGTCCAATCGTTTCGATCGTCCTGCAAACCTAATCATTTGCATGTATTTCCATATACTACAGCCTCCTTAAATTTCGTTACATTTGCATAACTTCTTGCAAGTGTTGCATTTTTTATTTCCTCTAGTGTATATTAAAATGGCATGTTCATGTGCAACAATTTGCTCATAAAAGTGTGATTATTGTATCACGAGATATGACACGTACTGCGAAAATGCTTCATATCTCTAATTGAACAGACAGTTCAGTTTGAAAAGTGTATTAGAAATAAAATAAAGTTAGTGAGTGATTTACTTTTGGTGAATGCGCGGGTTGCAGCAGTAGATGACGTTGTTTATTGATTGGTTTTTCTATATAGAGAACGTAGCGAGTCATGTCGATTGCATTTCTCAAGTATAGAGTCTTCACAAACTGCTTTAGGGAATATAGTGCTAAATAAATATATTTGTGTCATGAAGTAAGATAGTTATTTGGCAAGGATTGATTCATAATTTGGTTAAATAGAATGCACTGCAACGTAAAGTTCGAACGTTATATTCTGTTAGAATTCATCCCTAAAAGATAAACAATAGTAATTACTCATTAGCCACTAGTTTTAGTTAGTCCATTTGTTTATAAAGTGAATGATTCAAGTTTTACGATTTCTTGTCAATCAATTGTCTTACCTATTAAATAAGTTCACTTATTATCTGTTTGTTATTTCGAATACACTGCACAATAATATCAAATAATAATTGCTGACTTTCGGTAACAATATGTAAACAGAAAACAGGCTGTGGTGGAATAAAAAAGTAAAAAAAAATATATATATTTGCCTTCGGATGCTGTTAGAGATAGAAAAATCACTTTCTAGAACGCGAGACGTTTAGAAAATCCCAAGGTAATTTTGCAATGAACCGAGTCTCTTAGGGATTATAAGTGTACCTGTAATTACGTTTCTCTTAAAACCTGTCTCGAGAGGTACTTGAACAATTTCATATCGAATTTCAACGTTCCAAAAGTGGTTTTCATTATAAATATTCAGGGATTAAATGCAGTGAAAAAAACTATCAAGTAATTAAACTTAGTATAAACAAATGCACCGAAAAACCAAAACGCAAAAGGTTTCAAATTCCTTATTCTTAAAAGTAATATTCCCGGAACACTGTTTCCCCAAATTAAACATCGATTACCTTTTTTCCCTTATCCAGGATGCGTCCTGGCATAAGGCAAAATAGTTAGTGATCTTCAAGTTTCCTTAAATAAAGAACAAAATTTAAGTAAAGAAAATTTATATAGTGCCAGATATTGCGAAAGATGGAAATACTCCCGAATCGGGGCGGGGTAGCGCGCCTCGCCCCGATTCGGTCGCCGATAGTCTCAGTCGGTAGCGCGCCAGGCTCGTAATCTGTAGTTCCCAGGTTCGAGTCCCAGCTGGGTCAGCGTTGAGATTTATCTCCGCATAACTCCCCGCCCTGCCCACGGTCAGTAGGGGACACCGATGGGCTTGGAAAGGCCGCCGTCCGTCGGATGGGAGGTTAAGCCGTGGCCCCGTGTGCGGGAGAGCCATACCCTGTGCACGTTAAAGAACACGCTGGATGGCCTTGACGGGAGGCTACCATCTGTCTCCCAACAGCTGTTCCAGTGGGTCCCCTCCCCCAACCTTCTCTGAGTCTTCGGGGTCCATGTGACCTGGCCATTTAGCCCATGGTGTGCAAAAAAGTGCCGCTCAGAGGTAAAACAACCCAACCCAACTCCCGAATCGCTACTGGGGATCGCTTAAGACGACCAAAACGAGTGATGAAAAGGCTAATGCTTCTTAAATAACTATTAATTTAAGTTTTGGCAATACTAGCCAAAAACGCTTGATTTCGTAGCAATTATTGAAAAACGTTTCAAACGGTACACAGCGATAAGCATTAATTTATTCAAAAACTATTCTCCTGCCGCATGATATAAAACAACAGAAGGAAATAAAGTATATGATTCAGTTTTTTTGTTATATAATACTGCAGACGGTTTCTTAGGAATGCTAAAAATCAGCAATATTAGACAAAAAAAAAAACACGCTACAGAAGATGCCTGTTGATGGCTATCATCTTACACATTTTTATGGCTGGCATTCATTTCAATAATTATCCGTCTGCCGCATTATAAAAAAACGCGCTGGAAAATAATAAATCATTTATATATATAATGCAGCAGGCGTTTTACTCGGACATTTGAATCGGTATCATCCCAGCAAAGTTAAGTAACACCTGAGTTTTCCTTTACATAATAAATAAATAAATAATAAATACCCCCTCAAGCAGCTGCTTACCACAGAGGTCTGACAGGAGCTTGTTTCAACACGAAACATTGTCCTGCGTTTGCTCAGTGTTGAATATGTGCTGACGTCACATATTCAACACTCAGGTTCAACACGCGTGGCCAGCGACGGTCCACACGAACATTCAACACGAAGACCCAGAGTTTGTTCAAGTTTTTGATGTTGTCAGCACATGCTCTCGTAGCCTGTGGGTGGACCTGAATAAACTATCGAGATTTTTACTTCAATTTCGACAGTTTTCGGTATCCTGCAACGTTTCAGATATACTCGACCGAAAGATTGAAAATTCCGCAAACGGGTTCCCCCTGTGCGACTCTGTATTGGGTGAAAAAAATCAGTTTCTCATCTGCAGTGGGACACATTAATTTAATAATGTTTTTGGGAATATGGGGATCTGGCAATGGCAGCAGATTTATATGTTTTTACGACTTTTATATTTTTTACTGTTAGGGAGCAGAAAATGGCAACAAATTGCTGTTTTCTGATTGTACCTTCAACAGTTTGCCGTTTCCAGTAGGAATGACATGGTAAATATGCTTGCTTGTAGAAGCCCTTCGTTTTGGTATTTCGGCTTGAAATTAAGCATTGCAACTCGGACGACAACCAGAAACACTCTGTGGAATTTTGAAGTTTCTACAACAATATCTCGATTATTTATGCTGCCACAGACATCTTTTATTATTATGGGTTAGCGGCGAAGTGTGCATGGCAACTTTGGAACAAATTCGACAATTGAAATGGCGAGACTGCTCAATTGTCACATTGGCAGTTCTCGTAGCTCATTGGCTGATTGAATTTTCACTCGCTTGTCATTCGATGGGTCAATGCGCAATCTCTTTGTCTCAGCTGCTTCCAGATGTTGCCATACACGCTTCGCAACTGTGTAACTTTATGATTATTTCAGTAACATGGTGTTAGTGGCAATTAGGAAAGAAATGATAAGAATATGAGAGTGCGCATAAGAATATGAGAGTGCTTTGAGAGTGCTCTCATAAATAGCAAGTTATTGATTTCAACCACTCGTCAATCAGCCAATGATATAGAAAAACCGTTGAAGCTCAACTGCGCAGTCTCATAGTCTTACCAGTCTCACCATTTCTTCCTCAGCTCCCACTGGATACTCTGTATCACCCAACGAGAGGTGAGGGTTGACTCCGCCGGTAGCATCCCATGTTCGTAATCTTACTTTTCCAGGTTCGAATTGGAAGTTGTGTCTGCATTGACATTTTTCTCTGCCTCACACAGTAAGAAAGGGAATACCAATGGCTAATCAAGTTACCAGTCCGTCCAATGAGACGTTAAGCCGTGGCTTCTTGTGCAGGTTAAAGAATACACTTGACGGACCTGATGGAGATTACCATCTGTCCCCTGTAGAGTCTGTCTCCTTCTCCTACAGAACTATGAGACCTTGGAATACTTGTAACCTGGCATTCAGCCCAGTGTGTACATAAAACTGCCGCTCAGAAAAAAAAAATTCCAAAACGAAGGGCTTCTACAAGCAAGCAAACCCAATCACCAAAGAAAGAATTAACTGGTTTTGTAGAGCCGAAAAGCAGTTCGTAACTAGGAGAGGAAGGGTCAATGGGAAAACTTATAGCCCCCTACCTTCACTACTTTTGTGTATAATGGGATGTAAAACTTTTTGAACCTAATCAAATATATATTTTCTTTCGCTGATAAAAAATTAGATGAAGTATAATAAATTATTAAAATATGCATACAAAATCAATACTACTAAAATCGTGACAATTTCTGTCTTTTCGGTATAGTATGAAAGTTTCGATTTTGAATGGGCCCCCAAAATCCGTAGGCCCGTAGCATTTTGCCACCTATCTCACCCTATTAATAAGCCGTTATCCGAAGGTATTTGGGATTGATAGTGTCATAATGTTTGATGATCATTCTGCTCCTTAGGGAAATAAATACTCCAGATTTGTAACATAATAGAGTATTAAATGAGCTATTTTGAAGAGAGGCAATTAAGAAATGCTCTGAGAAATCTTTGATATCCTCTAATGAACAATAACGATGCTTCTGCAAGACTTATCTTTATTCATGGAGATATTGCTCTGCTTCGGATCTCCAGGATAGCAACTAATTACTGAACTGAGCTGCCAATTTAATGAAAGCTAGTGGGATTTCGAGACAGGATGGAAAGTTTAACACGTAATGCTCTAAAATAACATCCCGGTAAATTTCCGTCTTACCTTTGTTATAAGCAAGGATTAAACTGCGTATTTTTATAGGAGCAGTTGTAATTGTCACATAAAGTTAGAAGTGTAACATAGATTACATAACTTTCCCGTAAGTCTACACTGTTGATCAATGCGAAATACACTGAAATGTCAGCATAACGAAAGACAGAATAACGAAATATTCAGTATGACGAAATTTTTTCACGATCCTGGCCAATTTACTACGTATTTCTAAGTAAAAATGTTTCCTTTTTAACGAATTTATAACGAAAATATCAGTTTAACGAAATAAAAATTTGATACGAAACAAATTATATGATCAGTATAACAAAATTTGTAAAAAGAAAATTCTTGAACAATTTGTACAATGCACATTATAGTATCTGGCAACGCTGCAATGATTTAAACGCTGCGAAATGTCTAACCAATCAGAATCACCCGTCACTGTACATCGCCCGCATGCATTTTTACCGATCTCATCTCATTGCGTGGCACAGTTGTTTTCTACATGTTCCAGCATAATCCTTTAAAAGCGACGGAGCCACATTTTCCTAACATAAAAGAGGATTTTTTAAACTTGGAGAACTGCGCAATTCTGAATATGGAGGTTCAGTGAAAAGTTCTTTCGAAACAGTTCCAGTCTACTCGTTTCATTTCATCATTCGTTAACTTTAAGCTACTCTTATATTTGTTCGTTATTATTATTTTAATTCAATTCATTAATTAGTTTCGTTTCGTTATTAGCAGTCAATACAGCGCGAAGAATCCGTCTTTCGTAATGACACATGTTGGGTTGTTTTACCTCTGAGCGGCACTTTTTTTGCACACAATGGGCTAAATGTACATCCACAAAGACCCCGAGAAGGTTGGGGGAGGGGACCCACTGGATCGCTAATAGGAAACAGATGGTAGCCTTCCGTCAAGGCCATCCAGCGTGCTCTTTAACGTGCACAGGGTATGGCTTTCATGCACATCGATAATCCCAGTCAAATGTTTCTAGAAAAATGTTCATTGCGAAAAAGAACAACAGTTATATTTTAACATCTCTAAGCAATATTTGTTCTGGTTGGAAGGATTTGTTTGAATCAGGCTTGGATAAAGGTTTTAGCTGCAGGCCACATACAAAACTGAAATGAAAGGACAGGGCGTCAAATAAATATATAATCAATAACGTATCGAACCAAAAAAAAGCTTTACTTTTCTCTTTTGCAATTTTATTTGCCATCAGCAGCTCATGGGCTCCAAGAGGTGGGGTACTTTGCTTACACCAAATTTAAACTCAATGGTATTGGTAGTGTAAGATTTTCGTATATTGCTGTACCGGAACTTCGTTATCTATATATTTTTAACATCCTACTTGTTCCACTCGGACGCAGTACTTTTTCCCAAGGATTTGAAGAAAAAGTGAATTTTTAAAATTAAAATTTTTTTCCGTCATTTTTTTTTCGAGATATGTACAAAAAAAGAAAAATATTGTACGATCGCTCAAAAAAGTATCCGAACACTATGGTCGATTACAGAATTCAGAAAAAAATATCTGGCAACGATTTTTTCTGAAATTAGTGATCTGGCAACCTTCGTGTCAGAAGGTTGTGATCTGGCAACCTTCGTGTCAGAAGGTTACCAGATCACTGATTTCTAAAAAAAATCGTTGCCAGATATTTTTTCTGAATTCTGTAATCGACCATAGTGTTCGGATACTTTTTTGAGCGACTGTACCTGCCTAAGAATGTGTGATCACAATTCTGACATAAGTTATTTTAATGGAATTTTTTAATAAATGTATTTTGTCAACGATGATTGAATTTTTTTCGATGATAATCGAAGAATGCAAAGAGAAAAAACAGCTGTTCGAGGAAACGAACAGCTGCTTTTTTTAAAGCTGCTTTTAATAAACAAGGCGAGTCGAAAGTATCTTATTTCCGTCGTTCTGACTTTGCGAAACGAAAAAGCAAACCAGAAAGCGGCGAGATAGAAATTTCTTTCCGTAGTCATTAAAATGTGTCAACACACGGTCGAAAGCTTTGAAGAGAAAATAGCAGCTACTCCTGAGTCAACGCTTAAACTCCTAAATCTTAGTATGTCAAGAAACGGCGTTCAAGGCCGAATGAATAGAGAAACCTGATAAATCGATGATTGCTTGCTTTGTGCGAGTACTGATGGAAAGAAGACCGACTGAGGTTGCTGGAGCCGATCTTGGAAGATTTCCTCATTGTAAGACTTTTTACGTGATTTCGCGCAGAAGTCGCTATAAATAGTTTGCCAAGGAAAGTAATAATGCGCCGTAATATATCTGTGCGTAGGGCAATAGAGGAATAAAATTGCTAAACTTTCGCATGTTTCACGCATTTTTATAAGCTGTAGAGTATAATACTAATGGTTGTTCTTATATGGCTTCTATTTTGATGCGTTTAAAGACATTTTATTTTACATTGATTTCTTTCATATATTGATTTGTGTTGATGTTGAGATGCTGCTGATATGCGGCATGAGATAAATAGAAGATAGGCCTTGCTGCTGGGACCTTTTAGAATCTTTGGAGAGTGTGGAAAAACAGTCGTATATACATAAATACTAAAATTACGCTACACAGCAGTTTGGTCTTTTCTGAAGTAGTTGTGATAGCGAAACATGATTCTTTGTAAACAAGACAGTAGGAAGCTTGATGCGTTTGATTCTAGATGTCTACGCAATATCATGGGCATTGAGTGATTCAACTTTGAAAGTAATGATGAGGTTAGAAGAAGTTGCAACCTCCTCTGAGCAGCATATTGTACAAAGAGAGACTGCGTTGATGAACACGATTAATGGTTTGGTTATGTTGCCTGTATACATAGCTGTAGATTAATGAGTAAAGCTATGAACAGTGTGCCTAAAGTCCTCAGGGAAAGGGGGGTAATCTGCAATGAGAGAGCAGACAATATTAAGCAGGGTCGCGTTAGAATTGGCCTACAGTGGCCAAATACAGCAGATGTAGCTCAGGACAGACATGTTTGTAGAACTAAATTGTACAGTCTGGTTGGACCTCCATAGCCTATTGTTTCTTGAGGATTTTATGTATGTATGCAAGCATGTATGCAAGCATGTATGTATGTATGTATGTATGTTCATACTGGCTTCTCCATATATGTATATTTCCTGCCATTATTTATACGTATAATGTTTTGTATCTTGTATTTATTTAGTGTGTTTTATTAAGTGTATTACAGGCTATATAGGTCAATAAGCAATAATAATTATTATTATTTTGAAGAAGATTTTTTAAAATCTCTACAACTGAGGTGAAAATGTTACACTGCAATGGAATTCCAATCAGGGCCTGTTACCAAAAGGATCTATTGTACACTGATAAAAGTGGAAATCGCAACACCAAGACGAATGGAAATAGAGATATGTAAATTTCAGGAGGCAATTGCCAATCAGAGATATGCAAATAATTAAAGTTCCACAGCGAATGGACATGTGACACCCAGCTGAGCTGCGGATAAATACCGGGCATCCATGAGCTTGTATCATAGCAAGACCGACAGTGAAGTTGGAGTGCATGCTGCAAAAATGTTCAGAATATGTTTTGGGGATCCGTCTGGACCCTTATGTGCAAATGACGTTTTCTGAGAGAGAGAGAGCGAATCATCGATATGTGAGAGTTTGGACTGAGCCTTTGAGCGATCGCCGCATGCATGGGGTGCAATGTGAGCACAGTGCAAGGGTGTGTCTCACGCAACATCATAGAACACCAAATGACAGAAAGGACAGATCAACACACAGCACCCACAGGATGTGAAGATCACACGTCTGTAGGAGCGGTTTTTGCGACCCTTTCATCTCAGCAACTGTGCTGCAGTGTGATTTGCGGATCGTTACACAACGTTTGCATGATGCAGGAATGAAGGCGAAACATCCAGTCCAACATCTGCCGTTGCAGTGACATCACTGGTTATGCCATCTCCACCGTTGTTCATCGGGGCAACATTGGACTACAGAATGGAGGAGAATGTTGTTCACAGATGAGTCTTGATTCTGGTACAGCTTGCTTGCTAAGACGGATGTTTGATGGTATCGTCAACGACATATGGAAACCTATTCCATTTGCTGCCATATAGCTCTCCACCGTGGTACAATAGTATGGGGTGACATCACATATGGCAGCTGGATATCTCTGCTCCATTTTCTGGCATGCTAACAGCGATACATTACATCGATGACATCGTTAATCCTGTGGCATGACCCTTCCTTCCCACTATACCTGGACTGATTCTGCAACAGGACAATTCCACCCAAACACTTCATGTGCAACAATAGACAGTCTCCAAAGTGTGCACATTCTCCCATGGCCGCCATACTCCCCGGACTTGCCGCCCATTGAGCATTTGTGGAACTTTATGGGTCGCCACCTTCGCCAGCTCCTTCCAGCGATGAACCTGGTACATTTGCGTGCCCAATTGGATGTTGTTTGGAACGTCATACCTCAGGGCGATTAACCATCTGACTGATGGATAGCGCGTCCTGCTCGTAATCTGCAGTTCCCAAATTCGAGTCCCAACTGTACCAGTGTTGAGATTTGTCTCCACTAACTCCCATCTTACCTTCGGTGAGAAAGGGACACCGACAAAGTTTTAACCCTTCACTACCACAGGCCTTGAAAAACGAAGTACCTCAGAATACCATACCGGCCGAGTTTTGAAATGGACTCTTCCTAGTTTGTCGTCCCCCCTTACTTCACCCGAAGGGAGAACGGAGTTAACCACAGCGGAGCTCCCCTCCACGCCGTAAATTGCCTCTCATTAAGCTTAGCATTCCCTTGCCTCTAAACCCATATGGTCATGAGCTACAGACACACATTGAACACGAGATATCAGACTCCTGTGACTTTTGTTCTTAAATCCTTTCCCAAAACAGTTTTTAAAAAACATGCATGTTTGTGAATTCTTGAAAAGTTTTTTAATATTAATTTTTAATAGTAACTTTAAAAAGCTATTTATTGGTTTTCTATTTAAAAACGGGCATAAAATTGTAATTATTTGAATTACGTCTTTTTACATGAAATAGATGTCAATTAGAAATTTTAGAAAGAAAAAAGTTTTAAATATTTCCATTTTTTGATTCTAATGCCAGTTTTCTTACCATCCAACAAAGAGAACGCTGTTATTAATATTCGAATGTATGATGAAAAAAAAATGAAGAAAGATTATTAAAATAGAGGACCAAAAATAGAAAGCACTAAGAGTGCTGAATTGAGTTTTAAAGAATAGTTTTTAACACAATTGTAGAGAGTACTCTAACATAAGAATCAAAAATAATTTTGAGAGAAAGGTTTGCATCTGAGATAAAAGTAACCGAAGTGAATATTGCAAAAGATAGCCGAGGAAGCGAAGACTAGATAAAATGAGAAATAAAGAAACTGAAGCAATCAGAGATCACATAAAAATATTGGAGGTGGTAAAAAATATTATCAAAATGAGGTTGGCTTATGATTATGATGGCTAATGGAAGATGGCTAAATTTAATATGGAAATGAGAACCCACTGGAAGAAGACAGTGAAAGAGAGACAAAAATGGTATGAAACCAACATTGCGGAAAAGAAGAGTTTAAGAGCAAGAATGCAAAGATAAAGATAAGCGGATAGAGATTGCTGACTGGAACCAAACAACTAAAACTAGGAAAGGTGAAAAGAATAAAATTTTGTATCATTATATTTTTTATAAACTACATTGTTAAGTAATTGAGTAAGTGATTCAATTCAGCAAATGATTAAATAAAAAGTAGTCTGTTCTATTTTGCATTTTAGATCATCAGTAATGTGCCTAAAAAGTCTTATGGGTGGAGGGGTTACATACTCGAGTCCAAGGACAAGATCTAGGGAGGGGGGCATCTCCTATTCCTTTTCAGAAACTATCGTAGTAAGGTTAATAGAATCAAAAATTATTCAACTTATTTATGTTTCATGAATTTTTCAAAAAAATTAAAAGACATAAAACGAAGGGAAAATGATACATTGCATTGGAAATACAGCCTCTTGCCCCCCCCCCCCTCCTTTAAGTTCTTTAGTCTCGATTGTGTTTCTTGTTTCCCTCTCTTCTTGATTTTTTTTTCCTTCAGATCCAGGCCTGCTCGTGTCTATTGGGGTGAGGGGATGGAATGATGCTTCAGTTAACGTATTTCGTCTGAGCAGCTCTGTTTTCTGCACAATGGGCTAAATGTCCTGGTTACAGCAAAGACTCACTATACAGCTGTTATGAGACAGATGGAAGCCTGCCTCAATCTTACTATTTTAATGGCACAGGCTATAGTTATCAGTATGTGCACATGAGGCCAAAAATTTAATTCCCATTTAACTGACGTCGGCCTTCCTAATCCCCTCAGTGTCATATTTTCTCCCCGAGGGCACAAATATTATCTATATACCCTCGTCAAACAGCTGCTTGTCACAGAAGTCTGACAGGAGTCTTTCAGTTTAATACGCCATAGTAGAAGGGATTTGTGAGGATGGTTGGTCCTCAGCAGAAGAATAACACAAACATCCATGCCTTATCCGGGGCTATAAACCTAGGTCCCTTTGATCAGTAGACAAAAATGCTAATAAAAAATAATAAATTTTTTAAGTTTTTTTTTTAATCTATTTTTAGTATTCCAAATGCAACTCTATCTATTTTTAGTTCCAAATACAAATGTTTTGGATTTCAAAGCAGGTAGAGAAGTATGAGATATGAATAAGACAAGATAAAGATTGCAAAGATAAAAATAAGTGGAGAGTAATAGTTGATCTCGACCACACAACCTAAATTTGGGAGGGTGAAAAGAATGAAATTGTGTATCATTAATTTATTTATGAACTACATTGGAAAGTAATTCAGTAAGTGATTCAATTAAGCAAATGACTAAAATAAGCAGAGAGTATGGAAAATGAAAGAAGCATGGTCCATGCCTAAGGCACTTTGGTATAGTGTGTGTGGGGGGCAGAGTCAGCGGGTCCCAACCTAAGACCCAAGGACCACGGAAAACAGAATGGGTGAATAACAATACAAATTTGTGCGCATAAAACAATACAATATTCCGGCCCCCCTGGGTACGTCGCTGTCTCTCGCATTACACAAGAAGCTAGTCAAAAGTTGTTGATGTCTCCATCTTCTAACCACATCATTATTTGCTTAGTCAAACCACCGACACTTCAGCATCTAGAATAGTAGTTAACAGGAGATATTTTCTCGTTGTCGCATTAGAGAGCGACAACAAATGAGCTGCAGCAGCATTAAGAGGAAAACGAATAAAATTGTAAGGTAAACTCAAATAGAAAAAGAAATTCAGGTAACAAAAGCTTCTAATTTTTCTTTCAATGTATAGTTCAATCCCCTCATCAAATAGTTATGTACTGTGTCGGGCAATACACTTAATAATACTGCTTCGGTTGAAGTAAATGCTTTCATAATGAAATAAAAAATGCTATAAATTTGAATCTGAACACCGGTTCTCGTCCGATCACCGAAGTTAGCAGCTTTGGGAGCGTTCGGTACCTGGGAGGTGACCATTTGGGAACACCGCGTGCAGTTGGCAAAAAAACTGCTGAGTGCCCGCCATCCTCACAGATCCCTCTATTATGGCGTAATAAACTGACAGGCTCCTGTCAGACCTATGTGGCAAGCTGCTGCTTGAGGAGGTATTTATTTTTATTTTATATATTAATGCGCTGATTTTAAATTGTTCTTTTGATGGCAAACTTGTATCATAAATAAAAAGTATCATTAATTTTTTTTGTTATTTCAATTATCAAGTAGCCTCACTTGAGAACCGCTGATCTAGAATAAAAGACGTTAAGTTTCTTATTATCTTGTCACAAAGGAATTATTTTTCATTTTATAATTTGTTTATTGCAGAGCTCCAAACATGCCAATCATGCAGTATAGGAACTAACTACTCCAACTTTGCTGTTGGGAAAATAAAATCTCCTCTCCCCCCCACCCGAAATTTTAGGATGATTATGTAATAATATCAGATAAAAATTGAACTTATAAAAGTTAACTATTCTGTATATTAATTTTTTTTCAAACCATTTATTATTATATTACGTGAAAATATATGTTTTATCGGAATTAAAATTATGCATCTATATCTATATTTTTTTAGTTCCACCACTTTTTAAAAGTTTTGCAAACCATTTTTCCGGTTAATACTTCCTGGCTACATGCTAGAAATACGCTATGAATTCTTTTATAAAAATTCAATATTCCCTCAAGCAGTTACTTGCCACAGAAGACTGTCAGCTTATAAAGCCATAGTAGAAGGTCTGTGAGGATAGCGGAACCTCAGCAGAAAAACAACATAAACAACCGTAGCTCACACGGGAGTCGAACCCAGGTCCCTTTGATCAATAGACAAGAGTGCAATTAAATTCTAATTGTATGTCTTAAAATATCAAAAGTTAGAACTAAACAACTTCCACTTTGTTGTTTAAAATAAATCATTGTATTTTCCGTGGTCCGTGGTCATAAGTTGGGATCCACTAACATAGCTACTGCTTTAGGCATGGGCCATCCCCTTGCCCTTTTCCTCTCTGTTTCTTTCCTGTACATGGTCTTTATCAGATTTCATGACCCTTGGCCCTCCCTTATTTGTACATCTTATCCCAAATCCCCATCCATCGAAAAAATTCATTAGTACTCGTTGCTTCGGGTCTGGACGATTTAGTATATTATAAATAATTCACGAAGTATTTATCATCCAAGTTAATCTTTACAGTCCAAGTAAATATGAAACACTTGAGTAGATTAGTTGAAATAGGTATGAGCTAATTGCCTAGTATTGTACATTGTCATTCAGGATCCTTTCAGGTCTTTACATATTTTTATATCCAAATGCTGTACACAATTTAAAGTCATGAGGAAACAGAAGTCCTTTCATCCTGGAGCGGCAGAGAGTCTAGCGTGTTTGATCACTGATCTTGGGTTCGATCCTTGTACATATAGCGTATGAGTTTTCATTTTTAACTCGATTTCACCCAGTTTTCATCCCCCCCTCTCCACCCGTAAAAACAGATAAAATTCTAAGATATAAAAATAGGTATAAAATAAAAAGATGTGCAGTTCATAATAAGTTGGTGCTTTTTTCTTATAAAAAAAAAAGATTTAATTAGTATACTGATTTGTTTTAATTTCCTATTTGTAAAATTTTCTTTATAACGTATTACTAGTGAAAACAATATTACAAGTGAAAACGTATTACAAGTGAAAACAGTATTACAAGTGAAAAGAACAAACTTGGTCAAAGAGGTTCTGTCTTCTAAATGGGTAGGTACAATTAATAGAAACCTTAATATATCTGTTACGGACTTCTGGAGAAAGGCATCTGATCTAGAATAATTTAGTAAATCTGCACATAATAAAAATGCATGTCATTATGTAAACCTATTCAGATAATTCGTCGACGTGGACGTTGACTTGATTATTTCAGAATTTTCTGCTTTTTTTTTGATCTTCCACCAAAAACTATGATTTGAAAATTCTTAAATTTTGGATTGAGATCATCAAGTAAGCAAGGTGGCATTAGCACTGCTTACTTTGCAACAGATGTGATGTAGAGTGATCATTTAGCTAACTAAATAATCTGCCACCGCCTGCCGCAAGTAATTTTGCCAAAGAATTCGTCTCTTTTATCTCTTAGCGGCACTTTTTTTGCACACAGCGGACTAAATGACGTAGTAACAAGTACCCCTATGGTTCAAGAAGGTTGGAAAAGGGGATCCACTGGACAGAGGAGACAGATGGTCCGCACAAGGGCCCCGGCTTAACGTCCCATCCGGTGGATGGATGCCTATCCAAACCCATCGATGCCCCTTACTGACAGTGGGCAGGGCGAGAGAGTTTTTGCGGAGATAAATCTTAAAACTGGTTCAGTTGGGGCTCCAACCTGGGACGACTAAGCCACCCCCGCCCCTCTCGCCGAAGAAACAATGGATATGCACATGTTATCATATGTCAATAATAAAATTTATACCTAATGTCTAAATAGTTCAATTATTTTTAATTCAACACAAATTGAAAAAAAAAGTTTTTCCCGGTAATTATCCCCCAAATGGGGTTATTTTTAACCTAAAAAAAGTCGTACCCCTGTATAGATGTGTCTTTCTGCTGCGGTCTCTCCTTCCTCAAAATATTCTCTACAGCGTATTATATTGACAGGTTCCTGTCAGACTTCTCTGAGAAGGAGATGTTTGAGAAATAATTTATTTTTTATTTTCATTTCATTCCATAAACTGATTTTTTCCTAGGAAACAGAATTCAGTTTGGAGAAATGAAACAAATATTTGGTCTTAGTGAAAATTTTAGAGTCGAAAAGCCATTTTACTAAACTGACTTCTCTAGAAACCGCGTTTCAGATTGTCACTAGAAAGCAACTAGTTAATGAGAATGTGACCTTCAGCTACGAGAAAACAACTGAGGTGTGACTTTGGCTGACATTGTGCATGGAGTGAATATCTGTGAACATTCTTTCTAACTCACCCTAACCTGCAAGGCTCTGCTGCAGGAAGAGGTGAGACCTTCCTGCAGGTGCCCTTCCTGCAGGTGCGGTATCTCTGCTGCAGGAAGCGGTGAGAGCCGCTTCCTGCAGCAGAGCCCTACAGGTAGGTAGTGCAATAAAAGGGAACGAAAGGCTTGTCTTCCACATTTGCCTTGATTCAGCAGCGAACGCTGAAAAGGAAATAAGTCGAAAAAAAAAATGATTTAAATAGAGAAGATGAAATAAAGCAGCTTTCAGAAATACATTTTCGAAGAAGAAACTATTGCATGAAATTTAAATACAAAAATTTAAACTATATAGTATCGAACTAATATTAATTAATTAATTAATTAGTTAAATTTAACTATATATTATCGAATTTTTGGAAGAAATTATTTCTAGTAAACTTTTATATTTTTCAAGAGAGAATTGTGTTCGAAATAATTCGTGAGCATAGTGAAACATCAGTAGTGAAAATTATGACGGAAAATAAAATATTCCACAAGCAATTACTTACTACCGAGATGTTTGGCAGGAGCCTGTTCATATAGTATTCTATAGAGAAATGAGAAAAACCAGACCTCGCAAAATAACAAAACAAAAAGAATGGCGATATTCAAATTTTTCAGATAACTATTCATGAGTTCCGGGTTTACAGGATATTTCCTGTGATACTCAATTACAGAAAAGAAATTTTTATACCTAGCCAATGTTATAACATTTTGCAATATTTTACAAAATTAATTATTTCTTTTCCAAAGTTTTTAATAAATATTTCTCATGAGTTATGCTTAATTGGAAAAAGAAACCTGTCAGTGAGTGGTATCCATGGGCATCGACCGAGGGGAGGAGGGCAGTCTCCCCTCTTCTGGTAAAATAGATCGAAATATTAATTTGTAGCGAATAATACTGGTTTACCACATATTAATGCTTTTTTTCCCTTACGAAATGAAATATTAATTATTTTAATATTTTCTTTCGTTTTCATAAACATATCACTTATATTTACTAATGTGAAGAAACATTTTTACATGAATATTTCCGTTTTACTCTCATTTTTCCGTTGTACTTTTTATAATAATAATAATCTTTATTCACATTCATGCTAGTTATACAAAAGTTTCAACAAATGCCCAAAAAACATCTGCTTATCTGCATCAGAGATGAATAATAAATAACATTACATGAAAATGCATAAATATTGTATAAAACAATGCCATCAACACTTAAATGTATCGATGTGAAATTTCAGTAGAAGCTCCACTGTAATAATTCAGTTTTTTTTTTTCATTAATTTTTCAGCCTAGAAAAACATTCCTAACATTATTTTTGATTTCTTTAAAATTGTTTAATGAAATAATTTCTCTTGGTAATTGATTATACCCGTAGGTACTGTAAATGCCTCGTACATTTCCCATAGATATTTAATATTTTTGAAAGATGAAAATTATTATTGGATTGTAACCTTGTGTATTTCTCATGAGAGATTTCAGACTTGAATTGACTGTCAAACAATTTTTTGGAAGTGATCCTCTATTTGAAAAGGTTATTATGAAAAGAAAGTATGACGAAAATATCTTTTTTCATTATAAGCAAGGACGTATCCAGGGAGACCGGTGAGGTTTAGGTCCGACTCCTCCGAAAATCCTGTTATCTCATATAAATCTGAAACTTGTGTACCTACTTTGAAATCCCTAACAGGTGTCTTTGTATAATTTTCGCCTCATATGACATTCCCGACACTAAAAGTAGATATAAAAAAAAACCTATATAATTTTATCTTATCTAGAATATCATTTTATCATTTCCTGTAGAATATTTCAGTAATTAGGAACCCCACTTTACCATTTATACCTTTGGACCTAAATCATGAACATTTGACAGATATTTTTTATGTATTCTGTAATCAACCATAGTGTTCGGATATATATTTGAGCGACTGTAAATAACTCTACTAAACTAAAGGCATGTGCTGTAGAGTGAGTTTATAAAATGGATTTTAAAATAACACTTCTGCTAAGATTTTCATCAAATTTTGCTATTTTTTCGAACCGTAATCTGAAACTACTGTACAAAACTTATATACTCCTCCCCCACGAAAAACTATCATGTTCACTGGAAAAACCCAACGTTTTAATTTTATTGTTTTTTTTCCTTTTTAAGTACTAGTAAAGTATTATTATTTAAATTTTCCAAATCATCTGCTAGTTCGAATTATCACTATTAAAGAGTACAAAATTTGGAAAATGATAAATTTCGTTCTCTTTGAAAAGGAACATCCTGTATTCTTCAGAGGCGATATATGTTCTTCCAGTGTTTTGACAGAAATTATTCTTGCCGAAAAAGGCAACGTATGATTTTTCTCTCTTTGAAGTGATCTTTCAAGAAGTATTATTACAAAGTATGTATATGGTACATGAAAATCAATATGGTCCCCTTTCAGCTCTCCCCAGAACTACCAGGGCCATAACAACGGTGAGGCAAGTAAAGAACTAGCCTCGGGCGCACAAGACGTGGTGGCGTATAAAAATACAAAATGAGGGGTTCAGAAAAATACAAGATGAGGAGGCTCAGAAAAAGACTGCTATGAAACTATATAGGGGTGCAATTTTCTATTCTTGCCTCTGGCACAAATATAGCTAGTTGACAGAGCTCCAGACTCACAATTTTATTTTCCCAATTTCTACTCCCAAATGCGATTGCATTCAGATTTTCTTCCGTTAACCCCCGTGAGAAGGGGGTCACGGTGGGTTTCTGAAGATTGCCGTCCGTCAGATGGGACATTAACCTGTGGGTAAAACACCATACCCTATATAAGTAAAAGAATGCACTGAATTCTCTTGATGGGAGATTACCAGCTGTCTCCTAATAGCTGTCCAGTGGATCTCCTACACCAACTTTCTCCAAGCCCTTTTGATTTGGCCACTTAGCCTGTTGTGTGCAAAAGTGTGCAGTTTAGAAGTTAAACCTAAGACTTAACCACCACCCAGTGCTGAGTAAAATAACTTTGTCTCTTTACTATTAACTAGGTTCCTAATCAGAGATACACGAATTTGCACATCGTACAATCATTTATGAGGGTATAATAATATTTCATCCCTGAATTTTCATTAGCTAATAACTAACCGGACGTGGGTCCGAGTCCCTGATAAGGCATGGATATTTCTTTTTCTGTGTTTTCTTTCTACTGATGTTTCGCCTTCATCCCAGTTCTTCTCGATAGCGTATTATGCGTACTAACAGGCTTCTCTCACATCTCTGTGACAGGCTGCTCTAATAATTTAATATTTTATTTATTTTTAGTGTGCTATAAATAATACTAACTACCTATGCTTTATCAGAGAATTTTCTTGGAGCACGTTTTCGGCATGTTCGCACAAAACTTATGTTATATATAACATATTTCCATATGCCTTGGTTAGCATTGAATAAAAAGTGGGTTAGAACTTTTCGGAATGTTGCAATTTGCAGTAATATATCCATTGCCGATTTAGAAAGAGCATTACGTGACATGAAAGGAAAGCATATTCGTAGGTAAATGAAAATTTTAGTGTAAAGTGTTTTATTGAAGATAAATTAGTCATCATAACACGTGACTCTTTAATTCTATATTTTCAACATAATTCACTCAATTTTTAAAGGGTTATAGAAATTTAAATATTTAACAAGCTCATTGTATCAGAAATCTATTCCAGAAGTACATTAAAACTATGTAATAGTTTTATATAAGTCGGATCTAGAAAAAAAATTATGGGAAGAGCAATTAACTGGATCGAACCGGAAAAGAAATAAACGAAAGATTGAAAATACCTGAATTGGTGTTTCAGTATAATATTGCCACTCCATTGTAGTGTTGGTCTTAAATTTGTTTTGAAAAATCGTGTTGCGTATTTGTTTCATATTATTTATATCTCCAATCCGGTTACTAACATTCTGAAGATGAGGGAAAGAGGGACATGCCGTCCCCTCCACCCCAATAATAAATGAAAAAAAAATAAATAAATACCCCCTCAAGCAGCCCCTTGCCACAGAGAGTTTATATGCCAGAGTAGAAGGTCTGTGAGGATGGCAGGACCTCAGCAGAAAAGCAACACAACGTCCATGCCTTATTCGGGGCTCGAACCAGGTCCCTTAGATCAGTAGTGAAGCGCGCTAACCACTCGGCCATGGGACGGCTAAATAATAAATGAAAATGAATGAAAAATAATATGAAACAAAAAAAAAAAAAAAACCCTCAAGCAGCTGCTTGCCACAGAGATCTGACAGGAGACTGTCAGTTTATATGCCAAAGTAGAAGGTCTGAGAGGATGGCAGGACCTCAGCAGAAAAACGACACAAACATCCATGCCTTACCCGGGACTCGAACCCAGGTCCCTTCGATCAGTAGCCAAGCGCGCTAACCACTCGGCCATGGGATAGCCAATGAAACAAATATGTAACCAATTTTATCAAATAATTGTTTATTTTGGAAGTTTGTATAAATAATTATTGCTCTGTTAGTAAAGATTATATAAGTTCCTTACGCATTGCTTCTGTTAAATATTCCAGCATATGCAACTCCTTAAATAATAAGAGAATATTATTGAAATTTAATAATTAGCTGCAGTAAATGTAGATCTTCATTTTTGTTTTGTTTTGTTATAGCATTTTACCATAAAGTCTTATATTTTAAGTTAGAAAGCTCCAAAAGTTAGCATTCTGTTAAAAAAAATGGGGAAATTCTTTTATATTGTTGTCTAAGCATTATATCTATACGTAGGTACTGAACAGAAAAAACGTTTCATGTTATTTGAATATGGAGTCATATTCAGATATCAGTAACTTCTTAAGTAATATTAATATGGACAAAATATGACTAAAGTTATATTTGAGGTCTCTATAAATGTAAAATTATTCACAAATAATTGTTCAGTATCCAAATAATTTTGTAAGCTGGAAAATGTACTCAATCAAAACCTGAAAAATTATTGCAACATATTAAAATGAAAAAGAAACATTCTGTAAACTTTAATAAAATGTATATTTTAGCTGCATATGTAATGATTGAACAGTATATGAATTTTGAATGATTTTTGATTAACAAGGTAAGCTAATGTTAAATATTCCAGATTCTATAACTCATTAAATATTAAAAATATCAAAAGTAGGTATTTAGGCAGACCGCAGTCAGATCTTCAAAAGTGATTGTCAATAATCACATTTTTCCATAAAAAGCTCTTTTAAGAAATTGTAAAGTTGTGAATTTGATTCCCTCTTGATCAAACATTTAACAATTTAAACTGTTTCTACTTTCTGTTGAGAACCTATCAATGCATGAATATATTATTCAGTCCTAAGACGTTTTTCTCTTCCCTTCAAATCCAAAAAAATTATTCAATGTTTCCTTTGCTCTTTGCTGAAATGTAAGTTTCAAGAAGCAATAAACAACCCACATTCTGCAGTCGACTATTAGAGTCCCCCTGTTGCCTGGAGGGATGCAGGCAGTTTGTCAATTAGACGTTAATTGATGGTCGTTTGAACCCTCTGAGCGGGAGATGCACAAAGAGGGGAGGGAGAGTTCACCCGTTCTACCTACCTTCTCCCCGGCCGACGGGCCGGTATGGTAGCGAAAGGGATTCGGCCGGTACGGCCACAGTCTGCTGCCACAGTCGGTAGAGCCACAGTCTGCTCACGTTACGGTTATATTTGAGGTCTATACGTTACGGTTATATTTGAGGTATACACGTTACGGTTATATTTGAGGATTATATTTTAGTCTGCCGGTAGAGCCACAGTCTGCTCACGTTAAAGAAGGGAGGTTTCCATTTTCTTGAAGGGAGGTTTCCATCTCTCTCCTAACAGCTATCCTAATAGATCTCCTTCCATCTCTCTCCTAACAGCTATCCTAATAGATCTCCTTCCATCTCTCTCCTAACAGCTATCCTAATAGATCTCCTTCCATCTCTCTCCTAACAGCTATCCTAATAGATCTCCTTCCATCTCTCTCCTAACAGCTATCCTAATAGATCTCCTTCCATCTCTCTCCTAACAGTTATCTTAATAGACCTCCTTCCATCTCTCCCCTAACAGCTATCCTAATAGATCTCCTTCCATCTCTCCCCTAACAGCTATCCTAATAGATCTCCTTCCATCTCTCTCCTAACAGCTATCCTAATAGATCTCCTTCCATCTCTCTCCTAACAGCTATCCTAATAGATCTCCTTCCATCTCTCCCCTAGCAGCTATCCTAATAGATATCCTTCCATCTCTCCCCTAACAGCTATCCTAATAGATCTCCTTCCATCTCTCCCCTAACAGCTATCCTAATAGATCTCCTTCCATCTCTCTCCTAACAGCTATCCTAATATCTCCTTCCATCTCTCTCCTAACAGCTATCCTAATAGATCTCCTTCCATCTCTCTCCTAACAGCTATCCTAATAGATCTCCTTCCATCTCTCTCCTAACAGCTATCCTAATAGATCTCCTTCCATCTCTCTCCTAACAGCTATCCTAATATCTCCTTCCATCTCTCTCCTAACAGCTATCCTAATAGATCTCCTTCCTTCTCTCTCCTAACAGCTATCCTAATAGATCTCCTTCCATCTCTCTCCTAACAGCTATCCTAATAGATCTCCTTCCATCTCTCTCCTAGCAGCTATCCTAATAGATCTCCTTCCATCTCTCCCCTAACAGCTATCCTAATAGATCTCCTTCCATCTCTCTCCTAACAGCTATCCTAATAGATCTCCTTCCATCTCTCTCCTAACAGCTATCCTAATAGATCTCCTTCCATCTCTCTCCTAACAGCTATCCTAATAGATCTCCTTCCATCTCTCTCCTAACAGCTATCCTAATAGATCTCCTTCCATCTCTCTCCTAACAGTTATCTTAATAGACCTCCTTCCATCTCTCCCCTAACAGCTATCCTAATAGATCTCCTTCCATCTCTCCCCTAACAGCTATCCTAATAGATCTCCTTCCATCTCTCTCCTAACAGCTATCCTAATAGATCTCCTTCCATCTCTCTCCTAACAGCTATCCTAATAGATCTCCTTCCATCTCTCCCCTAGCAGCTATCCTAATAGATATCCTTCCATCTCTCCCCTAACAGCTATCCTAATAGATCTCCTTCCATCTCTCCCCTAACAGCTATCCTAATAGATCTCCTTCCATCTCTCTCCTAACAGCTATCCTAATATCTCCTTCCATCTCTCTCCTAACAGCTATCCTAATAGATCTCCTTCCATCTCTCTCCTAACAGCTATCCTAATAGATCTTCCATCTCTCTCCTAACAGCTATCCTAATAGATCTCCTTCCATCTCTCTCCTAACAGCTATCCTAATAGATCTCCTTCCATCTCTCTCTTAACAGCTATCCTAATAGATCTCCTTCCATCTCTCCTAATAGATCTCCTTCCATCTCTCTCCTAGCAGCTATCCTAATAGATCTCCTTCCATCTCTCCCCTAGCAGATATCCTAATAGATATCCTTCCATCTCTCCCCTAACAGCTATCGTAATAGATCTCCTTCCATCTCTCCCCTAACAGCTATCCTAATAGATCTCCTTCCATCTCTCTCCTAACAGCTATCCTAATAGATCTCCTTCCATCTCTCTCCTAGCAGCTATCCTAATAGATCTCCTTCCATCTCTCCCCTAGCAGCTATCCTAATAGATCTCCTTCCATCTCTCCCCTAGCAGCTATCCTAATAGATATCCTTCCATCTCTCCCCTAACAGCTATCCTAATATATCTCCTTCCATCTCTCCCCTAACAGCTATCCTAATAGATCTCCTTCCATCTCTCTCCTAACAGCTATCCTAATAGATCTTCCATCTCTCTCCTAACAGCTATCCTAATAGATCTCCTTCCATCTCTCTCCTAACAGCTATCCTAATAGATCTCCTTCCATCTCTCTCCTAACAGCTATCCTAATAGATCTCCGTCCATCTCTCCCCTAGCAGCTATCCTAATAGATCTCCTTCCATCTCTCCCCTAGCAGCTATCCTAATAGATCTCCTTCCATCTCTCCCCTAGCAGCTATCCTAATAGATATCCTTCCATCTCTCCCCTAACAGCTATCCTAATAGATCTCCTTCCATCTCTCCCCTAACAGCTATCCTAATAGATCTCCTTCCATCTCTCTCCTAACAGCTATCCTAATAGATCTTCCATCTCTCTCCTAACAGCTATCCTAATAGATCTCCTTCCATCTCTCTCCTAACAGCTATCCTAATAGATCTCCTTCCATCTCTCTCCTAGCAGCTATCCTAATAGATCTCCTTCCATCTCTCTCCTAACAGCTATCCTAATAGATCTCCTTCCATCTCTCTTCTAGCAGCTATCCTAATAGATCTCCTTCCATCTCTCCCCTAGCAGCTATCCTAATAGATCTCCTTCCATCTCTCCCCTAACAGCTATCCTAATAGATCTCCTTCCATCTCTCTCTTAACAGCTATCCTAATAGATCTCCTTCCATCTCTCTCCTAACAGCTCTCCTAATAGATCTCCTTCCATCTCTCTCCTAACAGCTATCCTAATAGATCTCCTTCCATCTCTCTCCTAACAGCTATCCTAATAGATCTCCTTCCATCTCTCTCCTAACAGCTATCCTAATAGATCTCCTTCCATTTCTCTCCTAACAGCTATCCTAATAGATCTCCTTCCATCTCTCTCCTAGCAGCTATCCTAATAGATCTCCTTCCATCTCTCCCCTAGCAGCTATCCTAATAGATATCCTTCCATCTCTCCCCTAACAGCTATCCTAATAGATCTCCTTCCATCTCTCCCCTAACAGCTATCCTAATAGATCTCCTTCCATCTCTCTCCTAACAGCTATCCTAATATCTCCTTCCATCTCTCTCCTAACAGCTATCCTAATAGATCTCCTTCCATCTCTCTCCTAACAGCTATCCTAATAGATCTCCTTCCATCTCTCTCCTAACAGCTATCCTAATAGATCTCCTTCCATCTCTCTCCTAGCAGCTATCCTAATAGATCTCCTTCCATCTCTCCCCTAGCAGCTATCCTAATAGATATCCTTCCATCTCTCCCCTAACAGCTATCCTAATAGATCTAATTCCATCTCTCCCCTAACAGCTATCCTAATAGATCTCCTTCCATCGCTCTCCTAACAGCTATCCTAATAGATCTCCTTCCATCTCTCTCCTAACAGCTCTCCTAATAGATCTCTTTCCATCTCTCTCCTAACAGCTATCCTAATAGATCTCCTTCCATCTCTCTCCTAACAGCTATCCTAATAGATCTCCTTCCATCTCTCTCCTAACAGCTATCCTATTAGATCTCCTTCCATCTCTCTCCTAACAGCTATCCTAATAGATCTCCTTCCATCTCTCCCCTAACAGCTATCCTAATAGATCTCCTTCCATCTCTCTCCTAACAGCTATCCTAATAGATCTCCTTCCACCTCTCTCCTAACAGCTATCCTGATAGATCTCCTTCCATCTCTCTCCTAACAGCTATCCTGATAGATCTCCTTCCATCTCTCTCCTAACAGCTATCCTAATAGATCTCCTTCCATCTCTCTCCTAACAGCTATCCTAATAGATCTCCTTCCATCTCTCTCCTAACAGCTATCCTAATAGATCTTTTTCCTTCTCTCTCCTAACAGCTATCCTAATAGATCTCCTTCCATCTCTCTCCTAACAGCTATCCTAATAGATCTCCTTCCATCTCTCTCCTAACAGCTATCCTAATAGATCTCCTTCCCCAACTTTCTTTGAGCCCTTGTGTCTTGTGACCTTCTGGCCATTTATCCCATTATGTGCAAAAAGTTCCGTTCAGAAGTAAAACATCCCAACCCTCTTTGTAACTTTAAATTTTATGGAAACGCCGGGGATATTATTAAACTCTTTTACCCTATTTTTTCCTCCTCCTTTCTTTCTCATTTAACACCAAATAAGGATCTGCCAAATTCATCTTTTATTCATCCATATTAAGTAACAGTTCTTTTCTTAAGCCGTCCGGTGGCCGAATGGTTAGATATAGATATGCCTTACCATAAGCAATATCTAATTAATTAATAATTAATTATAATATATTATTATAATATTAATTAATAAGGAGTCTGGGAAAGGCATGGTAATGCCTTACCCGGACTCCTTATATCAATACAAGTTGCATATGCAACTTGTATTGTTTTTCGGCTGAGGTCCTGTTAATCTTACAGACCTTCTATTATGGCGTTTAAACTGAGAAGCTTCTGTCAGATGTCAGACTTCTGTGCAAGCAGTTGCTTGAGGGAGTCATCATCATTTTTTCGTTAAGAGTGTTAACTTTTTGTATCTTTTATTCAAACTAGCTGAACAACGCACGGCGCTGTTCCGGTCTCACTTTTAATCTGCACATTCTTATTTTTACTGCATTATAGATTAGTTTGTGAGCACTCTCCCCCTGGAATTTCTTACCATACAGATTCAACACGGAGAATTGCGCCTCCTTGATGAATGTGTATGATGGCTCGTGGCTTCGTATCTACGCAAACTATCAAGAATTTTATTTCCGTTTCGACAGATTTTGGTACCCCGTGGTTCCTGTGATACTCGATCGAACGGTCCCAAATTTCGTATGCGGGTTCTCCACATCTGATCCTGTGTGGGCTGAAAAATCACGCTTCTACCTTCAAAGGGACGCCTTAAAATAATAATTCCTTTGGGAATGTAGGCGATTTGGCAGATTTATGCAGAATGAATGCTAGCAGATTTATGTCGCTAACATTCATAGTTAAAGAGCAGTAAACGGCAACAACGGATGTGACAGCCTATTCGGTTTCTTGTAGGAATAGCATCGAAAATATCTTTGTCTCTAGCAAGCTCCCTTTTGGAATTTAGATTTGAAATTCGCCACTGCAAGTCGGATGACAATCGGAAACACTCTGCGAAAGTTTGAAGCGTCTGCCACGATTTTCCGATGAGTTATGGCTGCCGCAGACAGACAGATCTTTTATTATTACAGATTTATTCTCCTTGTATACCTTTAATATATTACCAAATTAAAATTAAATTGAATTCATTGATAAAAAATAAATTCATTAAGTTCTGTTATATTGTTTTGCCTCTTAGAGGCACTTTTTTGCACACAGTGAAATTAAATAAATGACCAGGTCACAAGAACCCCGAGGGCTCAGAGAAAATTCTGAGAAGGGGACACACTGGACGCTGTTAGAAGACAATGGTAGCCTCCCTGTTAAGGCCATCCAGCGTGTTCTTTAACGTGCACAAGGTATGGTTCTCCAGCACACGGATCACGACTTAACGTTCCATTCGACGGACGGCAGACTTTCCAAGTCGTCGTCCGTCGACCCATAGGTTTCCATACTGACCAAGGGCAGGGCGAGGAGTTTTGCAAAGATAAATCAGCGCTGGTCCAGACGGGATTCGAACCTAGACCTGCAGATTACCAACCTGTCACGCTACCGACAGAGCCACTTCCGCCTCAAAGTTTTGTGGTTTTATAGGTTAGCTCTATCTATCAAACCAATGGAAGATTCTGAAAATGTGATTTTTCATTTATCTCGTAAAACAAATAAGTTAATTCTGTATGGATGGACATTGACGAATAATAATTTGATACAATAATTGTTTTTTTTTTAAAAACGAGCCTAAATCACTCTTCATACTTTGATATTTTCGCTAGCATCAGCAGCTTTTTGCTTTTGTATTAAATGAATCCTAGAAAAACATTTCCGGAACTCAATTAATTAAGTTTCGATTTCAGATCGCCTGAGAAGAAAAGATCCACAATCATCCTGGTAGAGGAAAACAAAAGCTGGACTATTCAGCAATAACCTTTCCATCGGATAGAATGGCCAGAGGAGAGATCGATGCTGGGATTGTGAGAAGAGAGTGAAAGATGGAGCGACCTGTTGACGCAGGCGCGGCCCCATTAGTTGCGCTTCGAAGGAGCGCTTTGGTTCGAGGTTAGTTCTTCGCAGGATGAGATCGTTTCTCGAATGGGCAAATCATTTCCTCTGCTATTGGTGACATTAATGCAACTCTTTCAATCAAGTTTATCTTACGGCGATATCGGAGGTTAACTCTTAAGAAAACATGGTTCATGCCAACGGAATTTATCTTCAGCAAAAGAATGCGGTGAGTAGAACTTCAGTTCCGGTCTCTTTTCAAGATTGAAACTACACGCTATAAACTTTATGTGTAATATAAACATTCAAATTACTTGTGAATCTGGGGGCGGAGGCGGCCTAGTCGGTAGCGCGCCAGGCTCGTAATCTGTAGTTCCCACGTTCGAGTCCCAGCTGGGTCAGCGTTAAGATTTATCTCCGCAAAACTCACCGCCCTGCCCACGGTCAGTAGGGGACACCGATGGGCTTGGAAAGGCCGCCGTCAGTCGTATGGGACGTTAAGCCGTGTTCCCATGTGCGGGAGAGCCATACCCTGTGCACGTTAAAGAACACGCTGGATGGCCTTGACGGGAGGCTACCACCTGTCTCTCAACAGCTGTTCCAGTGGCTCCTCTCCCCCAACCTTCTCTGAGCCTTCGGGGTCCTTGTGACCTGGCCATTTAGCCCATTGTGTGCAAAAAAGTGCCGCTCAGAGGTGAAACAATCCAACTTGTGAATCTTTTTTTTGGATACGACCAGGAAGAGTTTTGACTGGCGTAAAGTTAGAACCATTTCCGAACTTTGCGGTATATTTAAGCCAAACTTTTGCCAATAACCAAACACTGGAGTGTTGGTTATCGGCTCCAGTTTTTATGAGACTACCTCCGTTGTTGTTAATGGTTTTCATTAAGTGCATACGCTCCTATATGCTGCGAGGCCATTTGCGATGTTGGTAATGATTTTAAGACGCCAGAAATTTAAACGTGTTAATAACGCTAAGCCGATTTCTGTGTGGCCGTACCCTTTCTCTGCTCATTTTCTTTTCTGCTAAAAAGAAATTGTTTCTACAAAAAAAAAAAAACGAAGTGGAAACAACAATACAAGAGTGACGAAATGCAAAGAAATTTGATTCAAAATGTGAACATTCCTTTCTAACCGGTTTTTCATCTCTAATAATTCGGAACCTCCAGGTCTACCTAGAAGGAGATTTTTTTTGAAACAATTGTTTTCAGTAAGAAATCTTATTTATCTTTAAGACCGACCTCCTCTCTTAAAGTGCTTATGTGTGATTTAATGTAATTGATTTACATTCTGTTATTTGAAACATACATATGACAAGTTTGATTGTGGAAGCTTAAGTTGCTAACTAACATTCAAAATCAACTGTGCTATTCTTCTACATGTGTAATAGATTCTAAAGATCAGTGATATCCGAATTACCTGTTATTCGAGATTATAATTCGCCCTCCTAGGCAGCGTCTTCCATCGTTATTCCGTCAATGACTAAGATACAGAGGAATTTATGTAGTTAAGATAGGTTAAGTCTACCTCGATGCAAATACTCAAGATCGCCGAATTCGCAACTATTTAATAACTGGATTCTATTATTTCGCTTGCAAATTAAAGATTCAACTGATTGGTGTTGAATTATTTTTCAGAATTTACCCTTGACTCAGAATTTGGGTGGGGGGTGTAGAAGTTAAGCGCCACTCAGATTGCCAATTTTGCTTTGAATTCTAAATTCAATAATATTTTGTGTGTAATATTCACTCTCCGAATATTGTGTAAGATATATAAGTGTCAGAACCAAATTCCGGTTACATAACGGAATCAATAATACTTACAGTCGCTCAAAAATATATTCGAACACCATGGTTGATTACAGAACTCAGAACAAAATATCTGGCAACGGATTTTTTAGAATTTAGTGATCTGGCAACCTTCGTGTCACGTGACAGATATTTTTTTCTGAGTTCTATAATCAACCATGGTGTTCGGATATTTTTTTGAGCGACTGTACAGCAACCTTTGCTAATCATATCTCCCCCCTAAATAATCATTGCTTTTGTTTCTTAAATATTCGTTGTTCTTTGTACTAAACCAGGGGCAGCCAACCCACACTTAGCGAAAAGCCAATAGGAAAAAAACTATCTTCTTAAGAAGCGGAAGAAAAAATCTGTTTAGAAATGAAAGGTGCATTTCTATTGAGTAAAGAAAACAACTACGTTTTTTTAAGGAATCAAGAAAGAATCTTGATTAGAAAATCAAAATATGCACCTATTATGAGTACCGTGATTTAAATCATTTAGTTAGGCACCTAAAAATGTTTGGTCAAAAATATTTGAAGAAATGAGCTAGATTCAATATGTTGATTTTATGTTAAATGAATCGCTGGTTGGATGGCCTGTTCTAAATAATCACTATTCTTTGTTGTTCCTCATAAATGTGACGATTTCGAAAAATGTAACAAGGAACGTTTTATGACAACGTAAGCACTGTGTCAAATATGTACTGGAAATAAGTATTTAGGAATATACATAAGTCAGTTGGTATTATACCATCGCATAAAATGGTTGTAGAGGTTCATCTCTCTTGCGGTGTTGGAATTTAAACTACCTTGGAAGTACACTCAAGTTTTTACCAAATTATTTCGATGAATTAAATTATTGCTATTCTTTGTCATTTGTCTTTTTTATTGAAAAGGTGGTTCTACCAATTCTCTCCAAGGTGGGAGCCAATTGTAACGGGCCATCACTTAATTAGGTAGACTCATGTTAATAAGAAATTTAATTAAGGCCTCAGTAATTTCTTAATCTTAAATAAAAATTTTTATGAGAAAATGTGACTGAAGCTAAATTAAAGATCTCAATAAGCTGATAAAAATCTCGACTTTTCTCTTGGTATTTAAAGAGTTGTAAAAGCTGCATATTTAATAGCAGTGATGTACGTTAAAATAATTAATCTGAAAAGTTAATTCACGCAGGTTGAAATATTTCACGATACCTTGGCCCGTTTGGTAAAAAATCGTTCCAGACTGACGAAACTTAAATTAATTTACATCAACTGTTTCCAATAGACTTATACATTTCTGTAAAGTTTAATAATGCAATCCCTGTTTCTTTCGTTCTAACCAGTTTGAATGAACTTCTCTGATGACTTGAGTGGAAATTTCTGCTATTAAAAATATTCTTTTCCATAAATTTTTAAATACCGAACAAACATCGTTGAAAACTGAGATGTGGAATAGTTTTGTTTTTAATTAATTTACTTTCAATCACATCGTTTCGTGAAAATTTTGCAACAAGTACTGAGTTTTAAACCTTATTTCTATTGGCATAACATAGATCTGTTTGTAATGAAGTATATCAGATAAAAATGTAAAACATAAACCCACGAAACTGTTTTATGTGGCCCGTGATAATGTTTGGCAATATAGTAAATGGTCCGAGGTTTGTTAGCTAAGAATTCGGAATAAAGAAAATTGGAAATTTAATTTAGGGAAACCTTAGTTACGGTTGCTATTTAAATATATATTTATATATAACCTGAGAGCCTGAAAGAGGTGGAATGGAGCCAGGGCCACTCACAAATCTGGGGGCTGCCATCCCACTACGAAATCCATATAAATATATAAATATATTTAATAGATACTTTAAAAATCAGATTTTCTATAATTTTTTAAAATAGATTTTAAATTATATGATAAAAACTATTTATAATATTGTTCAATTTATACATTATTTGCATTTGTTTGACGTATAATTTGACAATGACGTCTATTTGGGAGCCACTAGGCCAGGGGCGTGGTCAAATATTCCTGATACCCCTCCTCCACACTTCTATCTGGATCTGTGTGTAATAGAGGCAGTCATCAGCTGATTATGATCCGATGGCATAGTTATGCATTTATTTAAAATGAAGAACACTTAAAATTTTCAAATTAGAATTGTTTAGATTTTGATTTCATAAAACTAGTATTGTAAATATTAACATTCACTGAAATGAATAAGAGTATTTTGTTTCGCAGAAGTAAAATATATTAAAAATGGGTTTTTCTTCGTGATTTTGTTGTTAAAAATCATGAAGCTCAATTCTAGTAGAGTCAGTTGGGTTGGGTTGGGTTGTTTTACCTCTGAGCGGCAGAATGGTCAGGTCACATTGACCCCGAAGGCTCAGAGAAGGTTGGGGGAGGGGACCAACTGGAACAGCTGTTGGGAGACAGATGGTAGCCTCCCGTCAAGGCCATCCAGCTTGTTCTTTAACGTGCACATGGTATGGTTCTCCCGCACACGAGGCCAGGGCTTTACGTCCCATCCGAAGGACGGCGGTCTTTCCAAGCCCATCGGTGTCCCCTACTGACCGTGGGCAGGGCGGGGAATTTTGCGGAGATATATCTCAACGCTGACCCAGTAGAATCAGTAGCACTAGTAGATGTACTCTACAGCTGTACCGAACAGAATCATGCATTGCACCCTGTACGTACTGATCTCTTAACCTGTTTTAACGCTTTAAATAAATTTTGGGGCTAATTTTTTTGTAGCCTGTTAAATATTCCAACGTTAATAACTCTTTGAATACTGAGCAATTTTTTTAAATCGAGATTTGGATATATTTGATTGAAACCTTTAATTTATCTTCAGACATATTTTTTATTGAAAATCATATTGAAGAAGTTATTGAACTCTGAATGTAATTTTCTATTGAGATAACATCGAACTGTTTCCATATTTCTGTCCAGTACCTGTATTTTAGAGAGTTTCTGTATATGTCTATACAGAACTCCTTCTCAATAGTGGGATGGGGTTGGCGTATTGAACGGACGACTTGTCGGTAGCGCGCCACGCCCACAATCTGATGTTTCCAGTTTCGAGTCCCCACTGTGCCTGCTTTGAGATTCATTTCCGCTAACCTCCGTTCTGTCCTCGGTGATGAAGAGAACACCAATGGTTAAGCCACCGTCCCTCGGATGAGAGGTTAAGCTCCGTGTTCAGGAGATCCATATCTTGTGCACCTAAAAGAATATGCTGGATAGCCTTGAAGGGAGACTTCCATCTGGCTCTAACAACTGTACAAAAGATTCCCTTCCCCAACCTTCCATCTGTCTCCTAACAGATGGCCACTGGATCCCATTTCCCAATCTTCTCTTAGTTGTTGCGCTCTTTATGACTTGGCTATTTAGCCCATTATGTGCACAAAAGCGCTGCTCAGAGGTAAAACAACTCAATCCAACTCTCCTGAACAGTAAGAGCTAAGAATACGGTATAAAGCTTCCTCATTTTAAGCAAAAGTAAGTATTGACTCCCTCAAATTTTCTTCTTTTCCTTAAAATGTTCCCCAATATTTCCATACCTCTCCCCCAAAGAAACAAGAAAAAACTTCGGATCAGTAAACAGCATTTTCTTATCATAACTTAAAGCAATACAAAATTTGGACGCTCGGCTCTTTAGAAATGGTAGTTTTCAAAATGCTTTCTTCCCGAGAAAAGAGGCAAATGCCTAAATTAGGGGTTCTCAACGTGGGTTACGCTGTAAAATATTTTGGGGTACGCCGTGAGAGCTTAAAAGTCGCTAGATCTAGTAACAAAGTTTTATTCCCATTGTTATAACTATAATTTTATCAACTATACAAGGGGTACGCCAGTTACATACACATTTCCAGGAGGTACGTGGAACACAAAAGGTTGAGAACCACTGATCTAGATGATTATCCAGAGCATAAAGAGCTTTATTTGAAATGAAGCTTATGATGCGTTTTCTGTCTTCCCGAAGGAAAGGAGGAAGGAATGTAATTTAGACAATGTAATCTTATTGAGTTTAGGACTGATCAACGCAGGAAAAGTCCGCTACTATGCAAATATTTTATACGTTTCTATTACCTAGCATATTTCTTGAAGGGCCTTGTTTCAAAACTAGACGCAGCTGGGAAACAGTTGTGGAAACTTTGTATTTTGCTGTCGATTCTTTTTTAAAAAAGGTTGTTTCTAAACCGTTGTGGGCAGAAGTTGCTTTGGCGAAAACGTTGGAAAATGTAGTAAAAAAGTTTGCGCTGTACTCAAACTATATTCTGAGTAATCTTGATCTAAATGCAACACACATTTGCTTCGACAAAGGCGTGGAAAAATTCAGCAATTTGTTCAATTTCAAAGCTAGGAGGATAAACAAGCAGCAGAAATAAAAACAAAACCCTTCCTATGTCATGTTTTGATATGCGTTGGCGTTAACACGTTTGTTTTCTTTGAACTAAACGAGACTTAGATAATAATGTAGTAGTGATATCAGGAGCAGCTCATTATTTTGTTGCTGGTGTGATCGGCAAGCGAAAATAAAACAAAACACGATTGCAAACATCCTTTGATGTTGACGGGAGTTCGATGCCGGGACTCTCAGAGTAGAACGAAAGACAAATTTGCTTCGAAAATGGAAAAGCACGCAAATACAAGAAACAAGGATTGCAAATGATACGACGCTTAGTTTAATTGCTGTTCTTGTTCAATCACAGGTCATTTTTAAAAGCATATTTTCTCTTAACAATTTCGTAATATCTTTTGTAACTCTTCATTGCAAATTCGGTGCTGTGGGAAAAGAAATAATTAGCATAATTAACAATTGTGCTTCAGTTGTTTACGTAAGCTGAAGTGTTTAATTAGTGATGTTTTATTTTCTATAATGTTGCAAGTACTCATTATATTTGTCAAGTTATTAAAGCGAATAATTTTTCTTTTCCGCAACTATCCGATAACATTATTTTGTTTTTACAATAACGATAAATATAATGATGGTAATTTCTTTTCCTTAAAATCGATATGGACGTAAAAGAAATTTGTTTGATTATATAGATGAAATAAAATAGTATAGCCCCGTTTTAAATTCAAATAATTGCAAACGTCTATTTTTAACTGTTACGATGCGCAATTAAATAAAAAATGTTTGCTGCCGAAAAAGTATTCTTCGAAGGAGCGAATTATAAATGAGCAGATGAAAACAGCACAGCAATAAAAATGATTTACCTATATTTATAAAAATGATGATTCGGTGCAATTAAATGTTTTACTCTTAATTAAAAAAAATCAGATTGTTTTTTCAATTTCTCGTCTATCAGTTTGCTCATCTATTAAACCTTTTTGCTTTAAGATATTATTTAAAAATTCTTTTCTTTGTTGGACAAGTGCCAACAAAATACTTTTATTGACTATTTTCCGAATCGTCTATTAGTTTGAATTTTTACTGCTAAAGGACGCTAAAATTCTGAAAATGGTAAACGCTTTAAAGCAGCGCTGTCCAATTAGCGGTACGCGAACAAAATCAAATTTTTACTTGAAATTAAAAAAAAAATGTCTGTAATCCATTTTATAATTTTTTGTCAATTTATATTACTTTACTTGATATGCAATCTTCCAATTACTCATTCTATAAAGTTTACAAAACATTCTTAACCGATTGGCAAACTTCTGAAACCTTTTAAGAGCGGTGTGGCGTCATCAAACAAATGTTTTTATGAAGCTGCAGTAATAAGAAGCATCTAACGACGGCACGAATCGCTCTCACTGCGCATGCATTGTCGAATGTTGCACTGTATTGTGCACCAGGAGTGCACAATACAGTGCAACATTCGTAAAAGTATTTTGTTGGCATTGTCGAATGTTGTCAAAATTACCAATTTAATTCGTGGCGGAAATCGTTCTCTTACACACAGAAAATTCAAAACTTTTTTGGACAAATTGCATGCTGAATATGGCGATCTGCTTTTGCATAGTAATATTCGTTGGTTAAGTGCCGGAAAATGCCTTAAGAGAATTTTTACACTTCGAAAAGAAATTCCTCTTTTTTTCTCACAGAAGTGGGCACCGATGAAGATTTAATAGCAAGCTTGGTAGATGAAAATTTTTTATGTTCACTTGCTTTCCTAATAGACATTACAGATTTTTTAAATGTCTTGAATAAATCCTGAAAAAGAAAAGATCAAAACGTGTGATGTCTTTCATGTTACTGGGTTTAGAAACAAACTACAATTGTTGAAGTCAAATTTGCAGGAAAACAATTTAATTCATTTTGAAACTTGTAAAGAGTTCTACGAAGAAATGAAGCAACTTAGTAAAACAGTTAATTTTCAAAAGTTTGTCCCTAAATTACGAAGATTTTAATAGAAGATTGCCGTCCAGTGGCCGAGTGGTTAGCGCGCTTGGCTACTGATCTAAGGGACTTGGGTTCGAGCCCCGGGTAACGCATGGATATATGTGTTGTTTCTCTGCTGAGGTCCTGCCATCCTCTCAGACCCTCTACTATGGCATATAAACTGACAGGCTCCTGTTAGACCTCTGTGGCAAGCAGCTGCTTGAGGGGGTATTTATTTTATTTACATTGGATCGTGTGAGCTCACAAAAACCTGGATCGTGTGGGCCCACTCACAGAAATATTGAGCGTGTGCAGTTACCGTTCACAGCAAACTGGAGCGTGTGCAGTAACTGCACACGCTCCAGTTTGCTGTGAACGGTAACTGGAGCATGTACAGTTGCTGTACACGTTCCTGAGGTCCTGCCATCCTCTCAGACCCTCTACTATGGCATATAAACTGACAGGCTCCTGTTAGACCTCTGTGGCAAGCAGCTGCTTGAGGGGGTATTTTTTTCTCAATTTGATGACCTTAAGCAAAGTTTAAATTTATTCAGTAATCCATTAGATATTGATATTAGCACCGTAGATCCCAAATATCAAATGGGATTATGTGACCTTCAGGCCGACCCAATTATTGCATCTAATAGAGAAACTGGAATAGAATTGTTCAAACTTTTGCCTAAAGAAAAATATCCAAAAATGAAAGATTTTGGACTCCAAATAATTTCTATGTTCGGAAGTACATATATCTGCGAGCACGCTTTTTCTGATATGAAATATATACAATCAAGATACAGAAACTGTTTGAAAGACTCTACACTTGAACATATTCTTCGGCTCGCAACAACAAATATCGATATGGACGTAAAAGAAATTATTGCCCAACAACTACCGCCACAATGCTCCCATTAAATTTAGGGGCGGGGGTGGCTCAGTCGGTAGCGCGCCAGGCTCGTAATCTGTAGTTCCCAGGTTCGAGTCCCAGCTGGGTCAGCGTTGAGAGTTATCTCCGCAAAATTCCCCGCCCTGCCCACGGTCAGTAGGGGACACCGATGGGCTTGGAAAGGCCGCCGTCCGTCGGATGGGACGTTAAGCCGTGGCCCCGTGTGCGGGAGAGCCATACCCTGTGCACGTTAAAGAACACGCTGGATGGCCTTGACGGGAGGCTACCATCTGTCTCCCAACAGCTGTTCCAGTGGGTCCCCTCCCCCAACCTTCTCTGAGCCTTCGGGGTCCATGTGACCTGGCCATTTAGCCCATGGTGTGCAAAAAAGTGCCGCTCAGAGGTCAAACAACCCAAAACAACCCAAATCCCATTAAATTTATTAAATATTTGATAAGGTTTAGAAAATGTATATTGGTTTATTATTGCTTATTATTTTTCGTATAAATAAAATAATTTTTTGAGGTTTTTGAGGTTTATTATTACTTATTAATTTTCGTATAAATAAAATAATTTTTTGAGGATTTTGAGGTTTATTATTACTCATTATTTTTCGTATAAATAAAATAATTTTTTGAGGTTTATTATTACTTATTATTTTTCGAATAAATAAAATAATTTTTTGAGGTTTATTATGACTTATTCTTTTCTTATAAATAAAATAATTTTTTGAGGTGACATGAACTAATTTTTCAATTACTTATCCTATCCTATTCTTTTTTTTTGGCCCGCGAAATATTGGCAAAAGAAAAAATGGTCCGCGGTGTTAGTGAAGTTGGACAGCACTGCTTTAAAGTATTGCAGTAAAGAGGCTTTGTTTGAAATTTGACGAAAGTGACAAAACTTTAATATCGTAACGTCTATTTGCGTTTGAAATTTAATATATAAAAGGTAGAGTGTGTAGCCAAGACGGTTTGAATCAACAATAATTACTTGCCCCTACCTCTCTGAGGCGAAGGAAAAATTCTTCCACAACGAGCTTTCCATATTCCCTAGAAGTGCCTATAGAAATGTGTTCTCTGCAGTCATTTAAGTACTATAGAGAAAACGCTATACAGTGTGCCTAAGTGTCACTGAAGAATTCGCATTTTTAACTTCATTCGCAAGTGGGGGTTAGTTGTTTAGGTTGTTTTACCTCTGAGCAGCACTTTTTTGCACACCATGGGCTAAATGGCCAGGTCACATGGACCACGAAGGCTCAGAGAAGGTTGGGAGAGGGGAACCCACTGGAACAGCTGTTGGGAGACAGATGGTAGCCTCCCGTCAAGGCCATCCAGCGTGTTCTTTAACGTGCACAGGGTATGGCTCTCCTGCACACGGGGCCACGGCTTACCGTCCCATCCGATGGACGGTGGCCTTTGCAATCCCATCGGTGTCCCCTACTGACCGTGGGCAGGGCGGGGAATTTTGTGGAGATAAATCTCAACGCTGACCCAGCTGGGACTCGAACCTGGGATTACGAGCCTGGCGCGCTACCGACTAAGCCACCCCCGCCCAGTGGTGGTCATTCGCAATTGGTGGTTAGTTGTTTAGGTTGTTTTACCTCTGAGCAGCACTTTTTTGCACACCATGGGCTAAATGGCCAGGTCACATGGACCCCGAAGGCTCAGAGAAGGTTGGGAGAGGATACCCACTGGAACAGCTGTTGGGAGACAGATGGTAGCCTCCCGTCAAGGCCATCCAGCGTGTTCTTTAACGTGCACAGGGTATGGCTCTCCTGCACACGGGGCCACGGCTTACCGTCCCATCCGATGGACGGTGGCCTTTCCAATCCCATCGGTGTCCCCTACTGACCGTGGGCAGGGCGGGGAATTTTGTGGAGATAAATCTCAACGCTGACCCAACTGGGACCCGAACCTGGGATTACGAGCCTGGCGCGCTACCGACTAAGCCACCCCCGCCCCAGTGGTGGTTAGAGTTGATACAGTTCAGCCTTTGAAGAAGTCGGCTGTGCATTGTGTTTCCAATTCTTCGGGAAATTAGTAGTTAATATTAAGCAATGTCATAGCGTCAGTGGCAACTAGGAAGACTATGAGACTGCTCAATTGACACTTCAAGATTTCTTCGGAGACTGGAGAGCTTTAATTTCACTTCTTTCTTTTTCAATAGCAATGGTTGCTCTGTTAGAGTGTCACCAAGATAATACTAGCCACAGAAAGTCAGAAGTTTGGTGCGCAACGTATTTCTCTTCCAGTCATAATTTTGACAACTTATTCTAGCCGAAGATACGCCAGTGTCATCCACAGTTACCAGACCCATCACATTCGCGAAGAAATTAATCCCGTCCGATGATAGACAGGAATCTGGTTTTTTAATCCAACACGGGGGTCATACAGGGATAACCTGGGTACGAAATGTGGGACCATTTGGTCAAGTATCTGAGGAATTATAGGGAATAAATAATAATGCAAAAATTAATAATAATTAAAAAAATCAATAATCTGCGAAAAGAGATACTATATTAAAAGTTTGCATTATAGGTAGTGAACGATTTATCGTCAGCACACCGTAGAAGATAACATGCATTTTTTTAGTAATAATTGCATTCATGGCTGTCTTAGAATAGGTAGTGTATTATACGTTAAAACTTAAGACAAATAGATTCACTTACTTGTGAGTAACATTTCTAATATTTCGATCGCTTAATGGGGTCATCCGAGGAGGTTGCAGCTTTTTTTGGAACGGTGTCCGCTCGTCCACCCACTTATCCACTAACTCTCCCACTCGGATATGCCCATTGCTTATTATCATTGCAAAATGGTTTAGTTTTAACCATTTATTATAGCTGAGAAACATTGTTTTACATTCGGAGTTTGCTATTATGCTTTAAATAAATGAATTTAATTTAATACGAGGTGTAATTCAAAAGTTTCGGGAACTGACCGCTAGGAGTGCTACCTGTTAAATAAAACTTTCGAGTAGGAGGAGTGATGAGTCCATTATGTTGCAAATGATGTGACCCTGACCAATGTAGAAATCTTCAGTTGGCTCCCAGAGAAGTTTAAATGAGGTATGTCTAAGTCCATTTGTGATGAGCCTCCATCAGCAAAGAGTTCGTGTGAAATTTTGTGTAAAATGGAAGAGAAAAAAAATCGTCACAGAGTTGTTAAATGCTGGCACAAGCTTTTGGCAAGGATGCTTGGTTGATTGGTTGTTGTTTTACCTCTGAGCGGCACTTTTTTGCACACCATGGGCTAAATGGCCATGCTACATGGACCCCGAAGGCTCAGAGAAGGTTGGGAGAGGATACCCACTGGAACAGCTGTTGGGAGACAGATGGTACCCTCCCGTCAAGGCCATCCAGCGTGTTCTTTAACGTGCACAGGGTATGGCTCTCCTGCACACGGGGCCACGGCTTACCGTCCCATCCGATGGACGGTGGCCTTTCCAATCCCATCGGTGTCCCCCTACTGACCGTGGGCAGGGCGGGGAATTTTGTGGAGATAAATCTCAACGCTGACCCAACTGGGACCCGAACCTGGGATTACGAGCCTGGCGCGCTACCGACTAAGCCACCCCCGCCCCAGTGGTGGTTAGAGTTGATACAGTTCAGCCTTTGAAGAAGTCGGCTGTGCATTGTGTTTCCAATTCTTCGGGAAATTAGTAGTTAATATTAAGCAATGTCATAGCGTCAGTGGCAACTAGGAAGACTATGAGACTGCTCAATTGACACTTCAAGATTTCTTCGGAGACTGGAGAGCTTTAATTTCACTTCTTTCTTTTCAATAGCAATGGTTGCTCTGTTAGAGTGTCACCAAGATAATACTAGCCACAGAAAGTCAGAAGTTTGGTGCGCAACGTATTTCTCTTCCAGTCATAATTTTGACAACTTATTCTAGCCGAAGATACGCCAGTGTCATCCACAGTTACCAGACCCATCACATTCGCGAAGAAATTAATCCCGTCCGATGATAGACAGGAATCTGGTTTTTTAATCCAACACGGGGGTCATACAGGGATAACCTGGGTACGAAATGTGGGACCATTTGGTCAAGTATCTGAGGAATTATAGGGAATAAATAATAATGCAAAAATTAATAATAATTAAAAAAATCAATAATCTGCGAAAAGAGATACTATATTAAAAGTTTGCATTATAGGTAGTGAACGATTTATCGTCAGCACACCGTAGAAGATAACATGCATTTTTTTAGTAATAATTGCATTCATGGCTGTCTTAGAATAGGTAGTGTATTATACGTTAAAACTTAAGACAAATAGATTCACTTACTTGTGAGTAACATTTCTAATATTTCGATCGCTTAATGGGGTCATCCGAGGAGGTTGCAGCTTTTTTTGGAACGGTGTCCGCTCGTCCACCCACTTATCCACTAACTCTCCCACTCGGATATGCCCATTGCTTATTATCATTGCAAAATGGTTTAGTTTTAACCATTTATTATAGCTGAGAAACATTGTTTTACATTCGGAGTTTGCTATTATGCTTTAAATAAATGAATTTAATTTAATACGAGGTGTAATTCAAAAGTTTCGGGAACTGACCGCTAGGAGTGCTACCTGTTAAATAAAACTTTCGAGTAGGAGGAGTGATGAGTCCATTATGTTGCAAATGATGTGACCCTGACCAATGTAGAAATCTTCAGTTGGCTCCCAGAGAAGTTTAAATGAGGTATGTCTAAGTCCATTTGTGATGAGCCTCCATCAGCAAAGAGTTCGTGTGAAATTTTGTGTAAAATGGAAGAGAAAAAAAATCGTCACAGAGTTGTTAAATGCTGGCACAAGCTTTTGGCAAGGATGCTTGGTTGATTGGTTGTTGTTTTACCTCTGAGCGGCACTTTTTTGCACACCATGGGCTAAATGGCCATGCTACATGGACCCCGAAGGCTCAGAGAAGGTTGGGGGAGGGGAACTGGAACCCACTGGAACAGCTGTTGGGAGACAGATGGTACCCTCCCGTCAAGGCCATCCAGCGTGTTCTTTAACGTGCACAGGGTATGTCTCTCCCGCACACGGGGCCACGGCTTAACGTCTCATCCGACGGATGGCGGCCTTTCCAAGCCCATCGGTGTCCCCTACTGACCGTGGGCAGGGCGGGAAATTTTGCGGAGATAAATCTCAACGCTGACCCAGCTGGGACTCGAACCTGGGAAGTACAGATTACGAGCCTGGCGCGCTACCGACTGAGCCACCCCCGCCCCTTTGGCAAGGATGCAAGAAACAAGAGTTGACGAATGGCATAAAAAGTTAAGGGCAGAGTGGAAATCACTGAAGATGCAGAACGTTCTGGTCATCCTTCAACAGCAAGAACAGATGAATTCCGGCTGTCTGGATCCATAGTGTCATGGGCAGAGGGTGAGAATTGAAGGCTGCCTCGACCCACCATTGATTCCCCCCCCCCCCCCCCCCCCATTGGCTGTTCTTCTTTCCCCTTTGCATTTGGCTGCCCGAAATTTGGAATTTGGTTTTTGCCCTTTTGCATTTGGGCCGAAATCCAGAGCGAAATGAGGCGCGATTAACTTGAAGGTTAAATGGAACGTTAGTCTTCTATAATTAAGGGAAATTTTAGTTCTGTTTAACGTTGACGTCAGATGAAGCTGTGATCTTGGCTTTACCTGGTTACTTGTCGCTCTGTGCAAAAGCCGATTTAGGCTTTAGGATTTCGCCGTGACGCCTCCAGCATAGAAGTGACGGCGTTCACCTTTCAAGTGCCTCGCTACTGACTCACTAATAGACTCCCACATGGGTTTAGAAACAAAAAAATTGTTTTTAAACTTCAAGAATTTAATAGGGCCACTTATGCATTCCAAGTAACGACGTTCATTTTTGAGCTCGTTATTTGGAGTTGTCGTCTTTGTCAACTTAATGCCACTTTTGTTAAATTTATTCGAATGTTAAGAAACTTTTCATATTTTTTTTTATTTCCTCTGAAATTGATTGTACTGCAAAAAATTATAGATATCTCAGGGGGGGGGAGGGATCTTTACAAAGGGGGAAATTTCCCTTCTTCCTATGGTTAAACCTACTCTAGTAGTTTTATTTTACGACGAAAGATTTTCCAGTAAACTGTGGGATTTAAAAAACGCTTGTTAATGGTTCTATTAAGGGGAATTAATGAACTCTTTCTTAGAAATACAACTTCGTCAGGAAAGTAAGAAGCTTAAACTCACAAATCCTTTTGCTTCAATGAAATAATATTCATACAACTGACTTTCGTATCTGTGTGTTGGTTTTTTCGACTTCTGAGAGCCACTTTTGTACAAAAAATTGGCTAAATGGCCAGTTCAGAAGAGCTCAGAGAAGGGATTCACTGACAACAGTTATAAGACAACGGAAGCTTTCGGGGTGGGGTCAGATGGAAGGGGGGCGAGGGCTCATCCCCCTCGGCCAGTCAATCGCCTCTTGCAAGCTTTTTTAGTCTGTTTCGATTTTGGAAATTTTAGGTTTTGCTGTTTTACAATCCAAGAATTCCTTTACACTTTGGATGGCAATGCAAAAATTTTGAATGGGGTCATATTTTGTCGTAGATTCTCACTTCCAGTTCTCTTTTTACAAAAATTCTTGGGTCATTCCCCCTACAAGTACCAAATACAAATACTAAAGACTCCTCTATTGTTTTAAGCTGATTACGGACTGTTGCGGTCAAACCATATAGAGGATTTGTTAATGGTCACAGGATAATGCTCTACTACTCATGAAACCACGGCCTAAGGTCCCACCGATGGACGTCGGCATTTCCAGGCTCATCGGTGTCCCCTTTCTAACAAAGGGTATAACCGGATCTAGCAGAAACAATCTTAATTCGAGCACAGTAGAAACTCGAAAGCTGGACTCTTTGAATATGCGTTAGATATGCTACAGACTGAGAGAAACCCATCAATGTTAAAGTCCTATACGAGAAAGCAAGCATCTGTTAGATCTCACAAATCTTTTTGCAGCAAAGCAACCCACCCTCAATTTGTGTTTCATGGAGCTCTGTGATATTGGTTTTGAAGACTTTCTACTGCCTCTACTCAGCAAAGCTATTACTGAGCAAAATATTTGCTATCCAGGACAATACAATAAAAATAGTCAAAAGTTTTTTCCAATTGGAATTGAAACTTTTCGACCTCTTAATAAGTCGTATTTAATAAGATACCCAACGCTTAATAAATGCGAGAAATTTCAAGGAAAAACTGCTATACTTGCTTGTTGACCTGATTGGTAGATAGGCATAGCATAACAAGCAGAAAAGACCCTTTCACTCTCAGGGTAGAATGCCTTTACACGTATGTGATGACTAGCTTGTAATACAAGCAGAAGGTAAAATTTAAAGGTAAATTAAAATCATTTCTAACATAGTAACAAATTTTAGCCAACCAATTTCAGCAGATTTGAATTTGTTTGAAATATTTTATACATTGATGCCAGATGTGTTCTTAGATGTTACAATTGTGAAAAATCAAGTGTTGGTAGGTGGCGCCACTTTGGATGGCACTAAGTAGTAGCAGCAGATTGAAGAAATCTTTGTGCTTCCAGAGGTAAGCGTCAAAATTTATATTTTGCTTTTGCACGGATTTGTTATTTTCAGTTACTTCCTTTAGTTCGTAATTCAACTTGTTAGCATGAAGAGTATTACTCCTAGAAAAAAAATCGTTCGCTGGTAGTGGGGGGTGTAGAGACTGCAGTATAATATTCCCTCCCACTGTTACAGAGGTCTTTAAAACAGTTCTTGAAAAATGCATGAAATATAAATAAGTTTCGTAATTTTTGCCTCCATTACCCTTATTAGCATTTTGAAAGAGGGTGGGTGTGGCCCCCTTCATCCCCCAAGATACGGCCCTGCTTGCATCCATTACAGTATTTCTGCTTCTAGAATCAGAACATTACGTTAAACTTTGAACGGAAAACTACAATTCTCTGTTTTACAAAATTTCGACGAATATTAATGAATAAGTAAAGAAAAGTTTCGAAACAAACACCTGATAATTGTTGTATCTGAGTTGTGTAGTTCCTAAAAGCACTCTCTCGCTGATCTTGAAGGTCACCAGTGGTTGAGATGTTTCGGTATTGTCCCGGAATCTGTCATATTTCCTAATTAAGTGTTGTCCTGGAAATGATCAATTGACGTAGCCTGCGACATCGCGTGGAGTGTAAACGGATGAGACAAGCCTATTTATTTCATAATGAGAGTTTCCGTACTAATTTAATATTATGAACATATCTGAAAATGTAATCCCTTCAACTTTCGTCTTTGATCAGATGAATTTTGACACTAAACATTGGATAAACAACGGTGCCACAGAGGTAAATGCAAATGAATACGGATGATTGTGTTCTATGGACACTTCGAACATTGACAGAATTTACGCAATGTTCTTTAATCACACTTTAAATCTTCATTTGGATAATTCAGTTATCTGAAATCCACTGAAATTTTATGAGATATAATAGAACGTGACATACGGACACGCATTCTACTTCCCTTAACCCTCGACGAACTAAAGGCAAGATTCTATCAGCCTTATACTTATATTTATTATGCATTACTCGCACGTTGTTCAGTAAATTAAACAATACACAGGGTGAGCCGAAAATTCCTGTATAATTTAAAAATTGCATTGCAAAAATCAAAGCTACTTCAGAGACACATTGGTATGTCGCATTTGTTTAGCAAACATGCAAGATTTTCCCCTGCAAAGTTAATACACTTCAATGTAAGCATCTTTGTAGCACGCAGCACATCTAACTGAAGCTCCAGCTGTGAGTATTTGTTCCAATAGGACTTCGTTAACTGATGCAATTGTATCAATGATTTGAGTTTTTAGGACATCAGCACCTCGCATCTTGGTCAATACTTTGCCTTTACCTATCCGCACTAAGGTTGGGTTGTTTTACCTCTGAGCGGCACTTTTTTGCACACAATGGGCTAAATGGCCAGGTCACATGGACCCCGAAGGCTCAGAGAAGGTTGGGGGAGGGGACCCACTGGAACAGCTGTTGGGAGACAGATGGTAGCCTCCCGTCAAGGGCATCCAGCGTGTTCTTGAACGTGCACAGGGTATGGCTCTCCCCCACACGGGGCCACGGCTTAATGTCCCATTCGACGGACGACGACCTTTTCAAGCCCATCGGTGTCCCCTACTGACCAAGGGCAGGGCGGGGAGTTTTGCGGAGATAAATCTCAACGCTGATCCAGCTGGGACTTGAACCTGGAAAATACAGATTACGAGCCTGGCGCGCTACCGACTGAGCCACCCCTATCCGTATAAGGAAAAAAATCAAGGTTTAATGTGTGTGCCCTGTGTGTGCTTAAAATGCCATTCGAAGATAAAACAATCCAACATAACTGGAAATTTTGGCATTTGCAATTTTCTTTTTTTGTGCGTGTTTGTTACTCAATAACTCTCCGCAAAATTCCCCGCCCTGCCCACGGTTAGTAGGGGACACCGATGGGCTTGGAAAGGCCGCCGTCCGTCGGATGGGACGTTAAGCCGTGGCCCCGTGTGCGGGAGAGCCATACCCTGTGCACGTTAAAGAACACGCTAGATGGCCTTGACGGGAGGCTACCATCTGTCTCCCAACAGCTGTTCCCGTGGGTCCCCACCCCCAACCTTCTCTGAGCCTTTGGGGTCCTTGTGGCCTAGTCATTTAGCCCATGGTGTGCAAAAAAGTGCCGCTCAGAGGTAAAACAATCCAATCAATGTTACTCAATAACTCTCGAACGATTTCAGAATTAAAACGCCTGAGTAATTTTAATTCTTAACAAACGAATTCCTCGCATAAAAATACATCTGAAATTTAAAGACAATTTGAAGAAATTTGAAGATTTTCAATTTTTCACCGTCGCAGAGAACAAAAATAGTAACTGCAATCGTTTCAGTTCCACACGCAATAACCAGAACAAGAATCAAGGGAAAAAATTACTGCAAGTTTTTATATTATTTTTTATAGTATGAGACATCTGGTAAGTTTTTCCGAAACAGCGGCAAAACCTTTGAAGCAAGTGAGACAATGAGCTTGAACAGTTGACGCATCCACAATTATCACCGATTATTGTTTAATTGAACTATTAGTTGTGAATCAACCAGTTATCTACGATACCATTGGTTGGCAGACAAGTAATTCATATCTCAATCAACCAATAATCTATGACACACTTGACCTTCTCAACAATATTATCCGCGTGAAAACTGGGAAATATAAAATATTTTTTTAATAAGGTTCTACTAAAGTGATAATAATTAATAATATAATTTTATAAGGAGAGAGAGAGACGAAAATTTTATTAATATCATGCAAATAACTACAAAATCACTGAAACCAAATTTTCAACAGCTCATTTCTGGAATCGAGTCCCATTTTTCAACAGCTCATTTCTGGAATCGAGTCCCATTTTTCAAATACTGTTTCGATACGCGATATTAATTTTTTTTGCTAATTTTTATTGCACCCCCTACTCTTCAAACTATTGGCCAATGCAAACATAATATTTTTCTATTCGGCCGATGATAAAAACCTTTGTGCATCCTTGATGGATGATAAAAACCTTTGTGCATCCTTGATGGATGAGAATTATTTCAGTGGCGAAGCAACTACGGTTCCAATCAACTGAACCAACGCCTGTTATGGACCTTTCGCTTTTCTTTTTGTTTTAGAAGAGGATTTTTATTACTTATTGCGGGTGGCATCAGTGCCCAGGGGCGGTCATAAATCTCATTCTTGGAGGGGGCCATTTAGGGATATACGAAGGCTTTTGTAGTGAAAAGTGTCATTTCTGGAGTACAAAATCCTTTTTATGTCTTTACATTTGCCTTCATATGGAATACTGAAAGCGTCAGGGGTTTGCCTTCTTGAAAAGCAAAATTGGCTGGCTGTTGAAATGGAAAAAAAAATGAAACACTTGCAGGTATTTCTCGAGATTGCAGGTGTACCTGGACAAAGTGAAGAGAAAATCGAGGATGTAATTCATAAATTAGCAAAGTGATCAAGATACCTGGAGAGAATTTGGATATAGAAACTATGCATCAAATACCAGTCAAGAATGCAAAATAATAAAACCTGTCATAGTTCAGCTCGGGTCAAGGAAAAACCAAGGAACTGTGGATAAAAAAAATTCGGGAGAAAAAAGAACTAAGAGCAAATGAGATACATGACAACAACGATTCCGGTAGAGTTTAGGTAAAACTACGATTCCGGTAAACTTTACTACTACTTAAACTACGATTTAACTACGATTCCGGTAAAACTACGATTCCTTTAAACTACGATTCCGGTAAAACTACGATTCCTTTAAACTACGATTCCGGTAAACTTACTACTTATTCCGGTAAACTTGCCTTCAGATATGTTTGGGTACGTAATTCCAAAATTTACATGAAAAAAGATGAGGGTACAGAAATAATTAGAATTTGTAGTAATTATGACCTCGATTGCTAAAGTAAGTTTTAAATTATATGTCCTTTATATTTTTGTTAAATTTAATTTGTTGAGATGGAGAGAGCAAATGTTACAGTTAGGTTTGACGATACGTATATGTCTAATTTTGTAGAAGACCAATCTGAAAATGTAAACTTCCTTTTGGATGAAACAGAAAACCGAAATATCATTTCCATTGAAAATGAAAATGTTTAAGACAAGAAACATTATCTATGAGGTAATGGACTAAGAATAATTCAAGGTAATATTAGAAGCCTAAGAAAAAATTTTGATCACATTATAGTTTTCCTTAATCTGACTGATTTAAAAACCCGATGTCATTGCTCTTACAGAAATTTGGATGAAGAGGAAGAAATATCACTTTACGAAATTGAGTGTTATAACATATTTTACAAATGTAGAGATGATAAAAAAACAGGAGGGATTACAATATATATAAAGGATTCTTGTTAGACAAAAGATAAGATATTTTAAAACACTTATGGCGTTGAAATTTCCATTAGAATATGTAATATCAATTTTAGTTTAATAGATCTGTATAGGTCACATTAATATCTAAAAACTGAATTTACAGAGGAGCAAGGAAATTGGCTGGGAAATATTGACACTAACTATGCTATACTAACAGGATATTTCAATATAGATGTTTTAAATCCATGTACGGTCGCTCAAAAAATATCCGAACACTATGGTTGATTACAGAATTCAGAAAAATATCTGGCAACGTTTTTTTTAGAAATTAATGATCTGGCAACCTTCGTGTACGTACATAAAGGTTGCCAGATCACTAATTTCTAAAAAAAAAATCTTTCATCCAGCGTGTTCTTCAACATACGCAAAGTATCGCTCTCCAGTACACGGGTCCACGGCTTTTTGTCCCATCTGACGGACGGTGGTATTTCCAAGCTCATTGGTGTCGCCTATTGACCGAAGGGAGGTGGAGGTTTTACAGAGATAAATGAGTACCTCTGAGCGGCCTTTTTTTGCCCACAACGAGCAAAATGGCCAGGTCACAAGGACGCCGAAAGTTCAGAGAAGATTGGGGGAGGGGACAGCTGTTAGGAGACAGATGATAGCCTCCCGCGACCTTTACAAGCCCATTGGTGTCACCTATTGACCGATGGCAGGGCGGGGAGTTTTGGGAGATAAATCTCAATGCTGGCCCAGCTGGGACTCGCACCTGGGAACTGCAGATTACTAGTCTGGCACACTACCAATTGAGCAACACCTATCCCTAGGGCACGTTAAGGAGCACGCTGGATGGCCTTGATGGGGAGGCTTCCACCTGTCTCCTAACAGGTGTCAAGTGGATTCCATTCTTCCAACCTTCCCTGAACCCATGGGGGGGGGGGGGGGGCATTGTGCAAAAAAAAAAGTGAAACTTAGAGGTGAAACAACTCAACCCTTTTATCTGAAATATATGTAAAAAACCCTAAATCTACCGAAATATCTCATAAGTTGTAAAGATGAGCATAAATGAAAAACAATAAACTACTACAAACATTAGAAGAACGTAAATAAATATTTATAGGATTATCTAATGAATTTAATTGAATGTTACACGCACCTAACCTTTGCTTTCCTTTAGAATGCATTTAAAGCTTTTCTTTCAACAACAAAGACTTTGCCTCAATCTCGCAGTTAATGACGTTAGCAGCTGTGCATTTAGGCTGCTCTTGCTAATTTTCGCTTACAAATTTCTCCGGATTTCATTTAATTATATATGCCTTTCAGAGAACCATCACCAGATAATGCTGTTATTTCGGCGATAAAGTTCTTGAGTGGTTTCCTTTCTCAATGCTATTTTTACATGACGACGATGGTAAACGAATTGATTTCCTCTTATTCATAAGTCACGTGAAATCCACTTCTTATTGAACTATTCAGTTTAGTGCTCTTGTGAACTTTTTCATTTCTCTGCTATTGAAAGATGAGTTTAAATTTAAGGGTTCTTTTCTTATTTGTTTTTCTGTGATGTTTGCTTCCAGTTAACTGGTAATTAAATCGTGCATTTAAATGTGTATAAATTTAAATCTTTAAGAAGAAAATAGTTCAATACTTTACTATTGCCTTTCCCTGGTAAATTTGCTGTTCAATGGTTTTATGCTTTAAATTTCCAGTAACGACGATGGCAAAAATCTTTTACGAGAATAACATATTTTTCTGAATGTCAGCTTAGTGTCAGAGTGAGTGAAACAAGCCAGGAAAAACTAAACACAAATCTATTGAATTGCCTTTTTTGGCCTAATGCACCTGCTCCTTTATTGGAAATTTGATCGATTTACATACTCTGTCAGCTGGCAGAAGCTGCCGTTGTTACATACTGATGGGCATCATTATGCAACTTGAGCACAGCGTACAGTTTCTTGGACAAGGTTTTCACTATTTCTGCCCTCTCTTCTATCGTCGCCATTTTCTTAATTGGTCTAGTCACGTAGTCCTCGGGGCGGGGGTGGCTCAGTCGGTAGCTCGCCAGGCTCGTAATCTGCAGTTCCCAGGTTCGAGTCCCAGCTGGGTCAGCGTTGAGATTTATCTCCGCAAAATTCCCCGCCCTGCCCACGGTTGGGACGTTAAGCCGTGGCCCCGTGTGCGGGAGAGACATACCCTGTGCACGTTAAAGAACATGCTGGATGGCCTTGACGGGAGGCTACTATCTGTCTCCCAACAGCTGTTCCAGTGGGTCCCCTCCCCCAACCTTCTCTGAGCCTTTGGGGTCCATGTGACCTGGCCATTTAGCCCATGGTGGGCAAAAAAGTGCCGTTCAGAGGTAAAACAACCCAACAACCCAACCCACGTAGTCCTCTCCTCCGAACAAACAACGGCAACAACGGTAAACAATGCCAAGATGCAAACATGTGCTTAAATTTAGTCCAAGGAAAAGAAAATATAAAGCACGGAATAAGAGGAGATCAACATTCGTGAGAAATAAAGTGGATTGTTTGAAGAGATGATAATAAAGCAAGCTAATATCGCTAGATGCGAATTGCAAAATTTATATGAACACAGAGTGAACACAATGGCCTCGAGCACCCGCTTGGCAACTTGAGAATGGTCAGTGGTTTATGATCCTCGAAATGAGTCGCCTTGCACCATAGGCAAATGGTTGCCACTAATATCGCAATTAGAAGAAGGCCTTATGCACACACACTCCATGTAAGAATTGGGCAAAGAGAGCACCTAAGGCGCAGATGCACGGAAAAAGTACGATATCATCGTCCTGATGTAGCCCACATAAACAAGGGAGCAGACAGCAGGAGTTTCCATTTTAGTGATCATTTATAATTTCGAGCAGGGGCTAGTAGTGGTGAGCTGTCAGGGAGCCCACACTTAGTAATTCGAGGGCAGAGGCAAAGAATACCTCTCTAAGGTAGAGCAGACGATTCCTACGAAGTATTCGATCTCATTTAGTGAAAATTATCCCCAGGCCTGGAGAAGTGAAAGTCCTTAGGGGTGCATCTGTGATTAGCATCTTTATGCAAACTGAACTTTCGGAAAACACAGGGTCTGCCTGGGAGTTGCTTCTAGCTCTACCCCCCACCCAGATGTACTGTCGCTGACTACGAACTCCCTCCCTCTTGTGATATAAAGAGACTTGATTGGAAATCAGTAGCAGTGCCACTGTTTTGCTAATTCAGAAGCTTTTCCCTCTTCAGTTTTGACTGCCCAGCTTGCCCTGATGAGCGAAGAAGACGAAAGAACAACATTGTGCATATTTCCCCTCCTTTGGTAAGAGGACGTCAGCTACTCAACGTTATGATTACAGCATACCGATCTCGAAGTTGAAGAATTGCTGAAAGTGGTAAAGAACATTTAATGCGATAGCCTTTGGACTAGTGTGAGCAACTGCCTTGGGACCAGAGAAGGAATTCTGCGGAAGTGGTTTTGCACCCTGCGGAAGTGGATAATCGGTAAGCGGCATTTTCTAATACCTTGCTCTCCTATATATGTAAATTAAAATTCGGCTAGTTCAGTTAAGTAGAATAAACTAAGTGCGTGTTTTGATAGGAGTCTATTTGTTGGATCATTTTTCCTTCTGTATAAGATGCCACAGAAATCGTCTAGGGCAGGGGTGGGCAAATAGCGGCCCGAAGGTCACAAGAGTTTTTTGTGGCCAGCCAAGACAGTCAGAAAAATCCGCCTTGAACCGAGATTTCCTTCCCGTGCGCGACCGAAGATTCGTCTCGTATTTTCCACTAGGACGGCCACGTCAATACGCATGCGCAGTGTAGATACGAAAACAATTGCTCACTCCTGGTCTAGGGAACGACATCTGTCACCTAAAAAGCTAATTTAATTTGTTGTTATTATTTTTAAACCAATTTGTCATTCTTATACAGGGTACAACAGTTCATTGTCCAACAGAAGGAGTCTTGCCGAGCTAAGAAACCAGCTATCCTCAAGCAGGGAGGGAGGGAAAGGGGGAAGGGGCATTAGATTGCCATAGCACTGTTGCTTAGCCCAGCGAGACCCTGAAGCTCTGCGTATCTTGGTGAGAGGAAGTGAGCCCTGTGGGAAAAGGAGGAGGATTAGAAGGTGTCCCTATTTCATATGAGAGACAGTCAAATAGTCCACTTTACTACTCTCTATTAGCCATCGCACCTGAGGCTAATGACTGTGCTTCGAGTGGGAATCACGATTTCAGAATTGCAGCAATATTCTAACAGTTACCAGCTTATTTGTAGCGTTAATAGTTTATTTAGTAAAGAATGTTTTATTTTCATTATTGGTGTCCAGGTTATCTTGTGGGATATAATTGTGTTTGGGAAAGAGGGACTTTCAGCCACGATCTCCACGGTTTATCTGTTCTTCACTGGCGTCAGGTTTTTAAATTCTCAAGGGGGACAGGCTCACATACAATAACAGGATCCCGAGACATATTTATTTTGTCTGTTAGATATATAATAGAAAATTTTTAGAAGGGGGGGGGGGAGGACGAGCTCCTCAGCCCGTATTCGGCGTCAATGCTTCATGCGGGTTCTACATAGCAGCCATAAATTCTTGGTGTGCTTTATAGAGCCACACAATGCAAACCCACTTTTGACCATACCCTGACCTAGAGTTTCACGTGACTCTCTTAGGGGTGTTCAACATCAGCATTAGATTTCTGTGTCCCCTTTCTGTCCGAGGGAAGAACGAGGCTTAACGCACAAAATTATCAATACAGGTAGTTAGGAGTCGAACAGGAAGTTAGATCGTCAGATTATGAACCTGCCTCGCTACCGACCGAGCCAACCCAAATGCATTGGAGAATTGAGTTGATTTTATCGCTGAGCGGTACTTTTATGCACACAATAAGCTAAATGGCCAGGTCGCAAAGATCCCAAGGTCTCAGAGTTGAAATGAATAGGGAGGAGGACCCAATGAAAAGTTGTTACGAAATAGATGGAAGCCTGTCGTCAAGCTTGGTCCAGTTGCTAGCGTGCCAGGCTCGTAATCTGCATTTCTCAGATTCGAGTCTCAACTATTGAGATTTATCTCTGCTAAACACCCACCCTGCCCTTGGTGAGAAAAGGGATACCCATAAGTTTGAAAAAGTCCCTGTTCGTCGGATGGAACGATAAGTAGTGGTCCCATGTGCATGAGAACCTTGCGTTGTGTACATTAAAGAATACTCTGACAGAGGAATCATCTGTCTCTCAACAGCTGTCCAGTGAGTCATCTTTCTCCCAGCCTTCTTTGAGCCCTTGGGGTCCTTGTGACCTGGCCATTTAGCCCATCGTGTACCGCTCAGAGCTAAAGAAATCTAGCCTAATCTCTCACGTTACAGAACATGTTATATAGTCATACAACGTGTTCTTTAACGTGCACAGAGTATGTCTCTCTTGTATACGTAGTCGTGGCTTTATGTCCATCGGATGGCAGCCTTTTTAAGATGATCTGTGTCTCCTTTTCACAGAGAATAGCCTGGCAACGTAAACAAGATATGGCTTATTTGAACATGGGTTGGGTTGTTGGGTTGTTTTACCTCTGAGCGGCACTTTTTTGCACACCATGGGCTAAATGGCCAGGTCACATGGACCCCGAAGGCTCAGAGAAGGTTGGGGGAGGGGATCCACTGGAACAGCTGTTGGGAGACAGATAGTAGCCTCCCGTCAAGGCCATCCAGCGTGTTCTTTAACGTGCACAGGGTATGGCTCTCCCGCACACGGGGCCACGGCTTAACGTCCCATCCGACGGACGGCGGCCTTTCCAAGCCCATCGGTGTCCCCTACTGACCGTGGGCAGGGCGGGGAATTTTGCGGAGATAAATCTCAACGCTGACCCAGCTGGGACTCGAACCTGGGAACTACAGATTACGAGCCTGGCGCGCTACCGACTGAGCCACCCCCGCCCCATTTGAACATGGGACTAGGACTTCTATATCATTGGTCTAAGGCATTCATTTATATATTTATAATAGTAGAATATCTGGCCAATGTTATAATTTTTTTTCTGCCTTACCCCTTTAGTTTTAAAATGCATTTTATTTGCAAGAAAAATCTTGATATTTAAAAATATATGCTTCTTAGAAAATCTTTATTTCCCACAATGTTAGTTTAATATTTAAATAATAATAAAAATAAAAATAATAACTTTATTCGTCATAAAAAAAAATACCCCTTGAAGCAATTACTTGTCACAGAGATCTGACAGGTGTCTGCAAGTTTAATACGTCATTGTAGAAGGTCTGTGAGGATGGCGGGACCTCAGCAGAAAAACAACACACACATACAGCCATGCCTTAACCGGAACTCGAACACAGGCCCAATTTGATCAGTATCCAAGTGCGCTAACCACTCAGCCATGGGATGGATTTATTCATAATCTAGTTACAAATTTATAGTACAAAACTTTGAAAAAATATATTTGAAATGTGAATAAGAACATCAAAATAATAATAATAAATACTACTATGAAGGAAATAAAATAGAAGAAGTAAAACGAAAATTAAAAGTGATTTTTTTAACATTTTGTATCCAGGTCACAAATTTCAATTCTATATCAAACCGAGGCAACATATCACAGCCAGGTATGAACTCACGACATAAAATTATCTTTTACAGGCGATAAGCTTAAAATATACAAATTACCAACCTGAGTTGAATCAAAAATTAAAAAAAGAAAAAAAAAAAAAATCGGGGCAGGGGTGGCTCAGTCGGTAGCGCGCCAGGCTCGTAATCTGTAGTTCCCAGGTTCGAGTCCCAGCTGGGTCAGCGTTGAGATTTATCTCCGCAAAATTCCCCGCCCTGCCCACGGTCAGTAGGGGACACCGATGGGCTTGGAAAGGCCGCCGTCCGTCGGATGGGACGTTAAGCCGTGGCCCCGTGTGCGGGAGAGCTATACCCTGTGCACGTTAAAGAACACGCTGGATGGCCTTGACGGGAGGCTACCATCTGTCTCCCAACAGCTGTTCCAGCGGGTCCCCTCCCCCAACTTTCTATGAGCCTTCGGGGTCCTTGTGACCTGGCCATCTTCCTAATTACGACTCTCTTATTCTCTATTTTTAAGTGAAGTTCGTTCAAGTGGTTAGTGACGTAATTCTCACGCTGAAGTAAACGCGAACATCAAAATGATACATCACAATCACAGTTTCATTATTGCTCGTTCATCTGTTGTAAGTTCATCTGTTGCTTATAAATATTAACGAAAATATAAAATTTCTGAATTTTTATGAAACATTGTGTAAAATTTTTCGAATTGCACAGCATGAAGTACGTAGTCAAGTTTTATCTGCTCTATCTAAAATATTAAATCGAATTATCTGCATACAGTGAATGATGAGAAGAGATGAGAAGAGAATGAAAACTGTTGTTCAGTGGTGCGCAAAGTAAAGGCTGAAAAACTACACATGGGGAATGGGATCAGAGTATCCTTTTTGGAATGGTTGGGAGAAAGGGACCCACTGGATAGCTATTAGGAAGCAGATGGTAACCTCTCATCAGGGTCATCCAGATTATTCTCTAATACTGGATATGACTTTCCTGCACGTGGGTCACGGTTTCACTTTCCATCCAACGGGCGGAGACATTTTCAAGCCCATCAGTGTCCCCTTTCTCAAAGTGGGCGGGATAGAAGTTTTGCGGAGATATATCTCAACCCTGGCATAGGTGGAACTTGAATCTGGGAACTGTAGCACTAAGCACATTAAAGAACACTAGATGACCATGACGGGAGGCTACCATCTGTTGTTCAGTCGGTCTCCTTCCCACAACCTTCTCTGATACCTCGGATCCTTGTGACCTGGCCATTTAGCCCATTGTGTGGAAAAAAAGTGATGCTCAGAGGTAAAATAAGTAAACCCCAAAACAGCAAAAAAATAAATTAGAGGGACACAGCAAACACTTACCGTCTTTCGAATCTGGTACAAATAGAAATCAGAATATCACGACTACAGTAGTGATATTTTGACATCTTTATTATTGATTCTGCTTAGTTTCATGTGAATCTATAATCAGTTTTCTTCATCTTATGACCATGTATGCCAACTAATGGGATGGATATGACCACACTGATGACCACCCAACTAATGGGATGGATATGACCACACTGATGACACGGATATGACCACACTGAAAAGATGGAATTTGGAGAAGAGTGCATTTCATTTCAATTATGAAATGATATGATGGAACGATTTTCCCAGTAATCATGATTTGCCACCCATATCCTCTTGCGTCATGGCACGCCTTCAGGGTTTGGCATCCGTTTTCCGTGAAGGAAGTTGGCTTCACCAAGTTATTATATTTTTTTTAAAGTATGTACTAGCCATCAGTGTAAAGATGTCCACAAAGGCGATCACAACAAGTTTGAATTTAGCAGATTACCTCTCTCTGAGTACTGAAGATGCATTAACTACACATGGCCCGGTTTCAGTTAATCTTTCTAATGAGAATGCAGATTATCCGCTCTTCAAAAGCTATCCTACTGATCTGCTGTACTTTGCAACTGCTGGCTGTATAATATTCGTTATTATTGGGATTCCAGGCAATGTTATCACTATAGTGGCCTTAGCAAAAGCCAAGAGACTTCACAATGCGACCATTCCTTTGGTGATCAATCTCTGCATAATCGACTTGTTATCTTGTTCTTTTGTTTTACCACTCGCTGCCTATCATTTTCGACACGCTAAATGGTTGCTAGGAGGCGCCTTATGCACAACGTTTAGTTTCATTGATTACTCCAACAACTTGCTCACCTGTCTCACAGTTACAGCAATTGCCATCAACCGCTATGTACTGATAGTTCATCCAAAATACTACAAAAAGATCTTCAACAAATATGTGCTCAGATTTATGATACCTTGCCTCTGGATTTTTTCTTACTCTTTGCTTTCTTGTACGTTGTTTGAAGTGTGGGGAAGATTTCACTACAGTCATAAAACAGGAACTTGTACGATTGTCTCCGATGTGAACGAACGCTCTCCGAAAAAGTTTCATCTTTTGTTTTCCTTTATTTTTCCTTCGCTAGTATTCATTGTGTGTTATCCTCACATATATTGGGTGGTGAGAAGAAGCAAGCGAAATGTTGAGCGACCTCAAAGGACCGTGCTCCCGCCAACAATTTCAGAATCGTGTGAGTTAAGAATCAATGCTAACGAAGAACGTGACAGGGGGATATTGTGGTTTCATTGCTTTCACAGAAGTCGCGATGTTTCTCATTCATCAACGAGAATGGCCAAAGACATTCAGTTAGTAAGAACTATTTTGGTAATCTTTTGCACGTTTGTGATTCTCTACCTCCCTATAACTGTAATAAAGACATTGAAGAAAGAAAAGGACTTACCGGTGATGAATATTCTTAGTTATTTATCATATTATTTCACTAACTGTGTCAATCCTGTTATCTATGTCGTGATGAGTAAGGAATACCGAAAAGCCTATAAACAATTTTTAACTTGTAAATGTGATCAACAATGTTCAAACTCGGATAATTCCTATGTTACGAGTCGATGCAACAACTAATAATTTTCTTTTCAAATCCTTTAATGTAAGTCAACTTCGATGCATTGTTTAACCATTAGGCCAATCCAAGTCATATTTCACGCATTTCTCTGCCTTTCATTTATATATTTTACGTTACTTATAATAATTCACGATCACAATTGTTTATGAGACCATAACCGTGGTTTACCCGACGAGTCATCGTAGATTCATCGTACAGCGTGTAAGTGCAATGATTATTTTTATAATTCGTAACAGATAAATACAGGACTTGTCTCCAATAAAATATATTTTTTCTCCAACTTTATTCAATTATAATCTTTTTTCAAATTGAATTGTTAGAAGGTAGAAGAGTAGGGCGGCCACAAAATGCATTTGTCTTGGGATGCAAGAGAACTGCTAACAGACATAGGCTAATAATTTTAAAACGTATAATTGTATTTCAATTTATTTAGATTTTTACGAATTATAATAAAGAAATCACGAACCTTACATGTTTACCTTATATGTTTAGAACTTCGAAGCGTGTCACGTAAACAACAAATTTTGAAGTGTGCACCTTCTGCTGGTAAATCGCAAATGCACGTAGACGCTCGATTGGAAAATGGAATTAATAATATATAATTAGCATATCGTAAAATGCATATCTCATTTATCCCTTAAAATGAAAAAGTTGCATTTTCTCATCCCCTCAGCTATTACTGCTGAAAATCGATATTTATGTAGATTTGACTGAGATTATCTTCATTTGATTAACTTATCTTCAGTCACAGTTTGCCATAAATAGCTTATTTTAGAAGTTACTTAACTTTTGCACATCAGTGTGTTTCATTTTTCCTTCGATAATATTTGTGCTACGTGCATATGTGCTGAGTGGTGAGAAAGAGTCCCACAATGAATGTTAATAAAAGACACGAAGTGGTATAAAAGACACGAAGTGGTTCAGCAAACTGTCTCTTTATCATTTGAATCAAGGGTGCTTTTCGGTTATCTCCGGTACATTTTCTTGGCGACTTTTTTCGAAAAAATGGCAGTTTTTGATGAAGTCAGGAAGGTTCATGAGTAATTTAGGGGTGGGTTATTTGAGCTATAATATGTTTTTTTTTTTTTGTTATTGTCTCTGATGAGATTATTTAGTTTCGGGGGATTTTTTTATAATTTGGTCGGAAGTGCACTGTTTCCGATTTTCATGTTTTTCGGTTTGTGTTGTCTGCGAAGACATTTAGTTTTGGGGACTTTTTTATAATTTGGTCGGCAGTGCACTGTTAACGATTTTCATGCTTTTTGGTATGTGTTGTCTCCAATGAGATTATTTAGTTTTGGGAGCTTTTTTATAATGCCGGTCGGCGATGCATTGTCGATGATGTTCTTGGTTTACTTTGGTGTTTAGTTTTCGTCGCCAAGAAAATGTGACCGGAAATAACCAAGAAAACCCCCCAAAACTGAATAATCTCAATGGAGACAACACATACCAAAAAGCATGAAAATCGGAAACAGTTCACTGCCGACAAAATTATAAAAATGCCCCCAAAACTAAATGTCCTCGCAGACAACACAAACCGAAAAGCATGAAAATCGGAAAGTGTACTGCCGACCGAATTATAAAAAAGCTCCGAAACTAAATAATCTCATCAAAGACAACAGCAAAAAAAAAACAAACAAACATCTTATAGCTCAAATAACCCCCCCCCCCCCCCCTAAATTACTCATTAACCTTCCTGACTCCATCAAAAACTGCCACTTTTTCCAAAAAACGTCGCCAAGAAAATGTGACCGGAGATAACCGAAAAGCTCCGATTCAAGTACTAATCAAGAAAAACCAGAAATAGGTCATCGCAGAAACCTATCATTTAAAAAATATGTGACAAAATCACGTTTCTAATTTATAAAAAGGTAATTACCAAATATATTCGGTTATCGGGTAATTATTCTGGTAATCTTTTTAATCTTTGTATTCTGTTATTTTTTCCTTACCTCTGATAACAGTTCTTCAAAATGAAGAACGGAATCATGTTATGCAGGCCCGGATCTAGAAAAAATTAGGGGGGGGAAGCAAGAGACTAGATTTCCATGCAGTGTAACATTTTCCTTCTCCGTTTTAGAGGTTTTAAAAAAAACCCGAAAAATGGGTGAACTTCAATCAGAATGTCATGATGAGTTCTGTTCTGTTGTGAAGTTTAATAATTTTTGGACTTCATTACCGTTACTATTATTGTGATTTTATGCACTGCATTTTACACATTCGAAATCTGACGTTCTCAGTTTCGAATCTATACTTTTTTCTTTGCTAAACTGTAAGAATGTCTGTAAGAAAAGTGGCACCAATAGCCTTGGGTCATCGGATGTGTCTTTAAATCGTGGCCCAGTGTGGAGGAGAGTCATAACGTGTGCATGTTAAACAACATGCTAGACTTTACGGAAATCTACTTGCCTCCTAACAGTTGCTCACTGAGTCCCTTTTGCTTACTCATCTCTAAAACCTGGAGTTCCTTGTAATCTGGCTATTTGCCCATTGTGGGTACAAAAGTGCCGCTCGGAGGTGAAACAACCCAAATTCCTGGTCTACGTTTGGGTTATCTATCACTGAAAATTTATTCCAAATAAAGAACTAAAACATTCCTTCTCAGATAGTCCACTTATCTCGAAGCCTGTCAATATTAAATAAAATATTGAGAAGGTATGTGAGGGTCAGCTCACTGAAGAGGTAAGCAGAAAAGCATTAGAAATAGCAATATCTATTCAGGGATTCGAAACCAGGTTCTCTCCCTACACAGCCCTTCGTTCAATAAGCTAAATTTTAGTATCTGTTTTATCACCGTTTTCGTCTTTGAGTCATCAGTAATAATAAAGCGAAGTTCGAAAAAATACGCTTGAAGTCTTTGATTTCTTTGAATATCTACTTCGGCTACTTGAAGACTCATTTTTGGTAGAAGACAGACTTCCTTTTGCATCAGCCAATATACGTGTGCATTTCCGATTAGGAGCGGAAGTTCTGTTTCGTTTGTAATATATATTGCTAACCTTCTGTTTCCAAATCACAAATCGTTTACTTGTCAGTACGGTAACAATGTCGTGGAGTACCGTAACCGCGGTTTCTCCTACTGAAACAGAAGATAATTATCTGGGTATTGAAGAAGAATTTGTTATTGATTTCGCTGGCCACGAAATAGGAAATATTTCCAACGAGACAATGATAATTATCTTTCCTGTCTTCCAGCTGTATCCTCCAGCACTTCTCTACTTCGCAGGCGCCCTTTGCATTATGTTTATCATCTTTGGGATACCAGGAAATGTCATCTCCATATTGGCTCTGTTGAAAGCCGAGAGACTTCGGAATGTAACTACTCCACTCATCGTCAATCTTTGTGTGGTTGACTTGTTCTTCTGTTGTTTCACTTTACCTCTTGCAGCCCACACTTTTATTCATCGCAAATGGTTGCTAGGTGACGTTTTGTGCCGTGCATTCCCATTGATACGTTACTCCAATACTGCGCTAAGTCTGTTCACAGTGATGGCGATCACAGTCAATCGTTATGTGCTAATAGTACATCCAAACCACTACGCAAAGATTTTCAAAAAGCATGTACTCACGATTATCATCATACCTAGTATCTGGATGTGTTCGTTCTTAATGCTGACACCTCCGCTGTTTGAAGTATGGGGAAAATTCGGCTACAACCCACAAGTTGGTACTTGCACTATTCTTCCTGATGAAAAGAAAACCAACCCGAAAACGTATTTGTATTTGTCTGGTTTCATTTTCCCTTCCACAGTGTTCATTGTGTGCTACTCTCATATTTATTATGTGGTGAGAAAGAGCAGCAGGAATGTGAAAAGATCACAAAGCACGGTGTTAGCACCAAGTGTGTCAGTGTCAGTCGATTCAGGCCTTGACCAAGGCCAAGAAAAGGCAACAAGATCTTTATCTTTGAAATGGATAAATTTTAAAGGATTCAAGAAACAATCTAATGTTTCTCATTCATCAAAGAACATGACCACAAACATTCGTTTATTAAGAACTATTTTTGTAATCTTCTGTACATTTGCCATTTGCTATCTACCAGTGTCCCTTGTAAAAGTATTTGAATTAGAAAAAGACTTTCCAGTGTTGAATATTTTGGGATACTTAGGTATGTATTTTACCAATTGCATCAATCCTGTTATATACGTAGTGATGAGTAAAGAGTACAGACAAGCCTATCGCGAATTATTGACTTGTAATCATGATACAACAGTATCTGCTACGGAGAGTAAAAGGGACAATTGCTAATGGAAGGAATTTTTTCATAATGCAAGCAATTTGTGATGTTACAAATATTAAGACATTAGACGTGTGTAATACGATTTATTATTTAATGCTCTTGAAACTGATTTTAATTGCGTTATTTTTAATTTCCACAAAACAAACTTGATTAAGAACTTGAATTTTATTTCCTATTGCATTTACAGTCTTAAATGACTGTGTAAATAAAACATTCTTTATTCTTCCCATATTATTTAATGTCCACTGTTTTTCAACTGTATTCATATCAAAAGAGAAATTCTTTTGTGTATTTAATTTTGAACTTATGAATGCAAAGACTAGGCAATAATTATGGCATAATTAACATAAGCGACTGCTTAGAGCAGTGTTTCATATTGTCAAGCTCTACGCAACCTCAACATGTACAGACAAACACACACACACATAAAATACTCATTTCTTCCCCCCTAAAAAAATTTTTCTTTTCATAAAATATTTTCCGTATTTAGTGCAATATATAATTAATCACTGCACCATAGAATTATTAGAATGCAATGAGGCCCGGATCTAGTAAAAAAATAAAGGAATGGAGGCAACAAAGTCAACCGAGACGGAAAAAGTAAAAGAAAGGGAAGAGACTGGATTTCTATTATAATATAATATTATATTATAATATTATATTATAATATTATAATATTTATTATAATATAATAAATATTATAATAAATATAATATTTATTATATTTATTATAACCCCCCCCCACCTCCGTTTTAGAGATTAAAAAAAAATTCTTGAAAAATCTATGAAAAATTCGTTTGTTCAATAATTTTTTCCCTCTGTTACCCTTACCAGCTTTCTCAAAGGGGACGGGGAGGAAGGAATCCCTTGAATCCCCCTAGATCCAGTCCTGAATGCAATTTATAATTATTAATTATTCAATGTAAAATCTGACCCTTTTTTTCCTTGCACAAGTCATAAATCCTTGGGCGAATTGTGGGTGAAGAAACTCACATTTCTGCTTCCTCTGACAACGTAAGATTTTTTTGTTTACGTTTATATTCTTTAAAGATGAAAAATGTTTTGTATAAATTTATGGTTAAAAAATGAAGTAAAATTTGGATACCTTTTTTGCAATTGCAAGATATTCTTCTTAGCTCTAGAATCCAGACTTTTCGCAGAACCCCCGAAGACTGCTCGCGGAAACCCGGTTAGGAAACATTGTTCTAGAGCCCAAGATTATTAGAGTATGTAATATTAAATTAAAATGTAGTATTAATTTTTTGGTAATTTACATTTGTTAAATTCTGATAGATAGTTTATTGTTCTCATTGTCACAAAATATTTTTTATCCGATAAATTGATTATAAAATGACCCAAAGGAAGGTCTTATATGTTATAATATTATATATGTGTTTCACTACAATTAAGTAAATTGTATTATTAAATTATTACGATTGAGTAAAAAGCGCTTGCAGTAAATGTTTTCAATTATCAGTGGGACATGATGAAAGTGTATAATGCATTTTTTCATTAGAAAAGTTTTAGTTATCCATGTTAAAGGAATCGATGAGTACATGGATTACAGGAAAATACTGATAAACCGAAGAACATAATTTTAATGATTATTTTACGTTTTTCTGCATTTTTGTTTCCTCCCTAGGATTCTTATGTTAAAATTCTTAATTGTCAAGGGGCATTCAATTCCTTAAATCAGTAGTTCTTTTACCAGCGACCCAAATTTATGTGCTATTAATAAGTCTCGAAATGGGAAGAAATACTTAGTCTTAATAAGGTTGTATGAAATATCGGTATTGGCAAATTACACAGCCACACGAAATCAATAGACAATTGCCATTTCATGTCGATAGAAAGCAAAATAGAAATTCAGTACCCTGAAGCAGAAACTATTTTTGGAAAGGAGACTAAAGGTAAAGATACAAATCAAGTCCGTGTACAGTCGCTCAAAAAATATCCGAACACTACGTTTGATTACAGAATTCAGAAAAAATATCTGGCAACGTTTTTTTTTAGAAATTAGTGATCTGGAAACCTTTTCCAGATCTGGCAACGTTTTTTTTTTTTTAGAATTTAGTGATCTGGCAACCTTCGTGTACAGTATACGAAGGTTGCAAGATCACTAATTTCTAAAAAAATCGTTGCCGGATATTTTTTCTGAATTCTGTAATCAACCATAGTGTTCGGATTTTTTTTGAGCGATTGTACATCCTGAATTAAACCAATAGTGAAATATTTAACAGTAAGACATTGTCAATTGTAAAGATTTATCTCAAATTAAAACACAAGTAAAAATTGCTGCACAAATATTGTTTACTAAAATAATTACAAATTTAAAAGTTCGATATTTCTTTGAATTTTTCTCAATTTTGAAGAAACTGTTTAAGGAGAGTAATCTGCTGTTAAATATTCCAACTGCCAATCTTTAAATAGTGAACGGATATTGCTGAAATTCGAGATTCAGATAGATTTGATTAAGATCTTTAATTTTCCTCGAGTCTCATTCCCACTGTAACGATTTGATAGAACTCTGTGAAACAGAGAACAAATACTTCTGAAGAATAAAATGTACAAAATCTGCCTATCAGTTGAAAAAAAAGTTAATGGAAAGCAGTTTTTATTTAATATGTTTTGACTTTATCTGAAATATGCAAAAAAAGTAATATAATTCCTTTCTTTTCTTCGCCACATTTTTTTGAGTTTCACATTACGCAGAATCTAAATGCAAAATTGTTCCATAAAATAATTAGAAACTTCCAGATGAAGTTTCAGCTACGCGACACCTTTTGCTACCTAAATTTAGGTCGCGACCCATAAGTTGGAAACAACAGTCTTAAATGTAAAAGACGAGGTGATGTCATTCATTAACAACCTGTAATGGAGTGGCACACATAAAAGCAAAGAAACTTTGCGACTGGCAAATGCCACTGGTTGAGTGAGCCATCGATCTCTTGCTAATCAACCAATAGTATTTGGCCTATGATACCATTGGTTGATTGACAAGTGATTAGTAGCTCAATTAACAACGGAGAATCGTCGATACATTGGCTCTCCTGAACATAGTGCCGCTGTTTAATGTTACATCAGATGGATGGTGGCTTTCCCAATGCATCTCCTTTGTCACCAAAGGCAAGGGAGGGTTAAAGGAAGAGTTGGGACTCAAACCTGAGAACTGAAAATTATGAACCTGACGCGATACTGACTGAGCCAACCCTGCCCGATAGTGGTGTATCCAGTAATTGGGGGAGGGGGGATTAACATATTTTCTAAGTTAGTCCTTGAAAAAACAGTGTATGAAGTACCGCAATGAGATCAAACCTTCCTCCACTGGAAGTTCTGGTTACGCCACTGGCTCAAGAGTTCCATTTATGATTTAAAACAAGTATTTTATATTCTAAAGAACAGATTTAAAAAATTATATCTCAGAAGAATAAATAAATGATAATATTGATTTTTCCCCCAAATAATTCTTAGGGAAAATTCCATTTTTCGAAATAGTTTTAGTTACGAGTTTTGTGAAGTGGAAATATAGGGAATTTGAAAAAAATGAAGTTTCATGACGAAACATCAGCCTTTCACGTTTCAAAGGTGACATTTTGCACATCTGCAATTAAGTCCCTAATGCTTTTTCCTTTTCTAAAACTTTTGGCTATTGAAATGTACAGTCGCTGAAAAAAATATCCGACAGAATTCAGAAAAAAGTATCTGTCAACGATTTTTTTAGAAATTAGTGATCTGGCAACCTTCGTATCACGTGACACGAAGGTTGCCAGATCACTAATTTCTAAAAAAAAAATAATCGTTGCCAGATATTTTTTCTGAATTCTGTAATCAATCATAGTGACGTGACACGAAGGTTGCCAGATCTCTAATTTCTTAAAAAATCGTTGCCAGATATTTTTTCTGAATTCTGTAATCAACCATAGTCAAGGAGTGTCTAAGGGAGAAGAGAGTTAGCTTCCATAGGCTTAATGTAAACTTTTCGATTGCAGCGCTCTCTAAATATGGCAAATTCGTGCATTGCAGTGAAGCCACCTAGCCAGGGAGAGGAGCCAGTTCCTTGCGTTATTTTTCCACCGCCCAGCAAGGTTTTCAATGGCTTACACACGTCACTAATTTTACATTCATTTTAGCTCTGTTCAAAGTGTTCATTTCTTAAATTTTACCATCATAATACTCTTTTTACAAGGATTAGTTAAAATTATTTTCTTTAATAAAATATCCCCTTTTGTAAAACAGGTAGTAGCTATGCTCAGGAAAAGAATTTTAATATTTTGAACATTCTACAATATTTAATATATTATAATAAATTGAAATTTATGGCTCTATGCGAGATAACATGTTTTGTTTAATTATATTTTATAAAATTTTAGATATTTTCAATAAAAGTCATATCGAGTTTCTTACTTGTATAAATTGTCAATAGATGGCAGCAGGCACTTCTCGTATCAACCATAAAAACATTTACTATTAGAACAAACTGCAGACACCTATATACATCGATATGCTCCAGAGAACGCAAAACTGCAACATACATTGACTTCATCATCATCATCCTCAAGCAGCCATGGGCTACGGAGGTCCAACCAGACCACGCAGTTTAATTCTCCAAGCATATCTGTCCTGAGCTACATCTGCTGCATCCGGCAACTGCACACCAATTCTAACAAGGTCCTGTTTGACATTGTCTGCCCACCGCATCCTAGGTCTCCCCCTCCTTCTGAGGCCTCTAGGCACACTGTTCATAACCCTATTCGCCAATCTATAATTATGCATACTGGCAACATGGCCAAACCAGCGGAGTCTCTCTCTGCACAATATGCTGCTTAAAGGAGGTTGCAGACTCCTTTGCCTAACCTCATCATTAGTTACAAAGTTAAACCACCTAATACCCAAGATACTGCGTAAGCATCTAGAATCAAAAGCATCTAGTTTCCTGTTATCTTGCTTACACAGCGTCCAAGTTTCACTACCATAACTAACCCTAGAAAGAACCAAACTATTATACAGTCTAATTTTAGTCTTTAGGTGTATACGCCTATTTCTCCACAATCTCCATAGATTCTTAAAAGTCCCGGCAGCAATACCTATTCGTCTGTTAATCACATGCCGCACATCACCAGCATCAGTTACATAGCTCCCAAGATAATTAAACTGTGACACCTGCTCAAGACTGCAACCATTCAGATTAACTGAATCACAACCTGCCTGACCAATTTTCATCACTTTAGTTTTCTCTCTGTTTATAACCAAACCTACTCTACTACCAGTCTCATCAACAGGTCGAATGAAAGAGTTCATCTCATCAACATCATTTGCCAAAAGGGCTAAATCATCAGCATAATCTAAATCAGAAATTTTCGTATCTCCAGCTCATTTAAGGCCAAAATCTTTCCCTTGAAGTGAATTTCGCATAACGTAATCAACAACCAAACTAAAGAGAAAAGGAGACAAAATGCACCCTTGTCGAACACCAGACATAATGCTAAACCAATTGCTACAAGCCTTACCAACTCTCACACATGACTCAGTGTTATTATAGAGAGCTTTCATTATGTTAACTAACTTGTCTGGTATACCATATGATCTCACAATCAACCACAAATTATGACGATCAACAGAGTCGAAAGCCTTTTTGAAATTAACAAAGCTAGCAACCAAAGGTTTCTGAAACTCTAAACATTTCTCAAGAATCTGCCTAAGTGAAAATAGCTGATCCACACATCCCCTACCACTTCTGAATCCAAATTGCTCATCACGCAATTGACTGTCAACCAGATTCTTAATTCTATTAAGCTCAATCATGGAAAGAACTTTACCTGGAACAGAGAGTAGGCTGATACCCCTATAGTTATCACAAGAACTGCGATCACCTTTTTTGAAAATAGGGATAACAATAGCTCTGGTAAAATCCTTAGGAACCATGCCTTTATCATAAAAGATATTCAGAATTTCAGTCATCCAAGTGGTAACAGAAACATTCCCAGCTCTGAGCATTTCTGTAGTAATTTCATCTACTCCTGGGGATTTATGAAGTTTCAGTTTAGAGATAGCCAAACTAACTTCAGATTGTGTTATAGGGCCAACATTAAAGCTGCCAATGCATCTATCATCATTACAAACAATGGGAGTAGAACTAACCACATTGTTTAGAACATCACTGAAATGCTCAGCCCACCTAGCCATGAGAGAATCCTCACCTTCTATAACCTTACCTTGTTTATCCTTCAATCCCTGTATGCCTGTCCATTTTCTACCACATAAAACATTAACTATCTGGTACAGCTCTCTGCTGTTGTGCTGCCTAACTGCTTCCTCAGCTTTGTCAGCCAAGCTATCAAGCCAAAGATTCTTATCAGCAACTAACTGATCCTTTACACGTTTATTAAGTTCTCTGTAATGCTTTCTATTATGACTAGTGGGGTATTGATTAAGGACATTCCTGCAGTTCTTTCTTTCCAAAATAAACTCAAGTGCCTTATCACTCAGATAATTCTGTCTCTTCTGCTCCTTTTTTCCTAAAAGAGTACTGTTAGTTTCCAAAAAAGCCTGTTTAAAATGGCCCCATTCTTCCTCAACATCAGTATTAAGCAAACCATGACTGTCATAATGACTAAGTAACCTATCATGGTAAGCTTTAGCTATAACTGGGTCTTTCAGAGCATCAGTATTAAAGGCAAAATTTTTAACCCTAGCACAACACTTTTTAAGTTTAAGTTGCAAGACACTTTTAACAAGGTAATGGTCAGATCCAATTTCAGCTCCCCTATATGCCCTGGTATTTCTAACAGAACTATCCCATTTGCTGTTAATTAATATATAATCAATCATATTCGTATGCAGCCCATCAGGTGAAACCCATGTGTTTTTATGTATGTCACGGTGTTTGTAATATGTGTTAGTTATTCTGAAACCATTGAGTTTACTTACCTGTAGGAGACGTTGCCCATTGCCATTGCAGCTACCAATACCAAAAGAGCCTATCACCCCTCCCCAAAGATCAGAGTCAGTACCAACTTTGACATTGAAGTCACCAAGAACAAGGTAATATCTCCTTTCTTGACAGAATTCAAAATATCCTGAAGTTGTCTGTAAAACCTATCCTTCTCATCCTCACCAGCATCCTCAGTGGGGGCATAACAGTAGATAACATTCAAGTCTTTAATGCTTGTGTGAAATGTTGCTGTAAGAAACCTTTCATTAATGCACTCGTATCCTAGAAGAGCATCACTAGCATGTCTGCTGAGCAGCAGACCCACGCCTTGGTGATGCTTTCCATCCTCCCTTCCTGTAAAGAGAAATTTAAAGTTATTTTTAAGTATCTCACCTTTACATGTCCATCTGGTCTCTTGCTAGCCTAGAATATCTAGGTTATAGCGCTGGAATTCCTGCATGAGGACATCAAGAGAATAATCTCTATGTAATGTCCTCACGTTCCACGTTCCTGCAGAAAGAAAATGATTAGTAGGATTTTTAAAGAAATTAGGTTTATTGATATTGGTAGGGCCAACAATATCAAACAGTCCCCTGATCGCAGGCATGGGGCAAAGACATGTTCCTCCTCTGCTAAAGGCTGAAGTCACCGATGCTGGTAGGAACATCAGGCACCACCTTTTCAAGTGGACTTTTTCAAGAGCCACATGGCCTGCCTGAGACACATTACTCCAGTTTAGGCTTGACGATGCCCAACTAGCTAAGTAAGGTTCAGGTACCTGCGATGACCTCTGATTAGGATTATCCACCAGCTGATATAAGGTATCCCATGCCTCTGTTCACTTAGAGCTGGCAACCCAGAAGCAAACAGAAAGCACAGCGGGAGACTCTCCCTCAACAGAGGCCCACCAGTGCAGCAAGTCCAGGATCCATAATCAAGCTCAAATCCATAAACAAGTCCAGTCTAGTAGGTATAAATGGTCAGCACCAGGACCTTGTGAAGGTGACCACTCCTCAGCAGGGTTGAAAAAAAAAAAAAAAAAAAGTGGCCATAGATGACCAGATCAGCAGGCCATACTGAACTGGCAGCCCTCCCCTTCCGTTCCCTTCCAAAAGAGAGTACATGTTCGGAAGATGATTAAATGTATTAATTTACATATTAATTTTAAAAATTCTGCAAATTTACTCAAAATAAACATACAACGGTTTTTCCAGGTATCGTAAAATGTACTCCTGAACGAGATAAAACACTCATTGAATAACTTTAGGGTCAGCTACCACTGTGCCAAACAGCCATAACTGTTAGACATTTGGAAACACTGGTTAAATCGCAATATACATACCAATAGTAAGACAAACCATAGCTGCATTGGTCTAAAATGATTGCACTGCGCATGCGCAGAACGCCTTACAGTTGTTTTTGCGCCTTCACATCAATTTGCCACGTTCAGCTTCGGTAAAATTCCGCAGAACGGCGCCACTTACGCTTGTGCGAAGATAGCCTTCTTCTCCTTAGACCGTCTTTGCCATAGTGTTCGAATATTAATAATATAAATATTAATTTAAATATAGGAAAAAATGCGTTGCGGTATTTATGGACTTAAATAAAGCATTTGATTCAATTGACATTGATATCTCGCTACAGAAATTATATTTACTTGGTATAAGAGGGAATATTTTTGAATGGTTTAAAAGCTACTTATTACATAGAGAAATAGTTATGAAAATAAATGATAGTTTTAGCGATAAATTTCAGATCAATTTTGGAGTTCCACAAGGATCTATTCTCGGCCCTATGCTATTCCAAATATACATAAATGATTTGGCTAATATTAATTTCGATAGTAAATTATATATGTATGCTGATGATACAGTGCTAATCAACTTCCACTCTGATTTAGAATACGCTATTTGCAATCTACAAAATGATTTTAATAAAGCAGATAAATGGTTTTCTCTTAACAAACTGAGTGTGAACGAGAAAAAAACTAAATTTATGTGTATTGGTTCTCAACAACCTACACTTAATAGAAGAATTACTAAGCATCGAATAAGTTGTACTATGCTGGATAGTTTATCACCTGTTATATGCAATTGTCCTAAAATAGAAGAAGTAAAGGAAATAATTTACCTAGGCTTGAAAATGAATTCGAAAATGAAATGGAATAAACATATTGATTGGATGTGTTCAAGACTACGATTTGTAGCATTTAAAACTAGGAAACTTAACTTGTTTGTTGATACACAGATAACTATTTTAATATATAAAGCATTTTTTGAATCTATAATTAGATATGGGATAACAGTTTATGGGACAGCCTATAAGACAGAATTAAATAAAATTAAAAGAATACAATTTAGTCTGCTAAAAGGATTGTGTAATTCAGAAGTTAAATATTCCCTTACAACGAAAGATGATATATTCAGTTCAAAATTTTACCTATTGAAAGTTTATATGTGTTTGTTTCTGTTATCAATAACTTCTTTGATGATACCTATAAACAAAATATTTGCCACAATAAATTTACTAGAAAAAAGGCTATGGGTTTTTTGAAACAACCAAAATTTTATAATAATTATGGACGAAATTCCTAAGAATATCAAATTCCCTACCTATTTAACTTGCTTCCTAGAGAAATAGTTAACTTAAAAAACTTTCTGATCTTAAAGAAAAATTATTTCAGTGGTTGATGAAAAAGTGAAGTTTTTATTTGGAAACTTTCATCATTTTGTCGGTTTTTCTTTTTCATTTATTCTTTTTTTTTCTCTCCTTCATTTTATGAACTACTGATGTAATCTAGATCATATCAGTAAAACCATATATGTACATTGCCGCTGATAAGCTTCGGCGTAGTGGGATTTTTTATGTAAAATAATTATAGATAATACTTATTGAAAATAAATTTGAATTTGAACTGTAAATATATCTAACAGAACTAGAGGTTCAAGAAATGTGCTCCCTGCGATATTTCGCAAAACTGCATGCAGTTTCTTATTTCATTGAACGGAGCTCATATCACTATTAGTTATAGACAAAAGCTTTTTTAGTTCTATCACACTTCATTCAGAATGTAACTTCATTTCCAAAAGGAAGCGAGGCGGGAGTGGCTTAGTCGATAGCGCACTAGGCTTGTAATCTGTAGTTCCCAGGTTCGAGTCCCGGTTAGCCCGGCGTTGAGATTTATCTCCGAAAAACTCCCTGCTATCCATCAGACACCTATGGGCTTGGAAAGGCCACCGTCCATCGGATGGATCCCAATCATTAATCAGTTGCAATCGAAACTTTTCAAGAGTACCAAAAGTAGGTAAACTTCAAACTTTTTCAAAACGAGATTTCCATATTCGGCAGAGGCGATATGCGTTATTATTGTTTTCAAATATTTGTACTCATCATAAACTAAATCGATGAACAAACTGTGATATTTCCTAAACCTCATTTTTTTCCACAAATAATATTGTGTTATATATATATAGTGTTTCTTTTTAACCCTCTAGGCTTTTTCTTCAAAAGTGTATGAAGAAAAAGAACAATTCTTCATCAGAAACATTCATTTTCAATTAACATTTTATTTAACATTAAAAATTCCAGCTTTCAACCAAACCCATTCCCTTTGAATGAACTAAAAAAGTTGCGACTGCCTCTCTACCAAGGGGCGGGGGTGGCTCAGTCGGTAGCGCGCCAGGCTCGTAATCTGTAGTTCCCAGGTTCGAGTCCCAGCTGGGTCAGCGTTGAGATTTATCTCCGCAAAATTTCCCCGCCCTGCCCACGGTCAGTAGGGGACACCGATGGGCTTGAAAAGGCCGCCGTCCGTCGGATGGGACGTTAAGCCGTGGCCCCGTGTGTGTGGGAGCCATACCCTGTGCACGTTAAAGAACACGCTGGATGGCCTTGACGGGAGGCTACCATCTGTCTCCCAACAGCTGTTCCAGTGGGTCCCCTCCCCCAACCTTCTCTGAGCCTTCGGGGTCCATGTGACCTGGCCATTTAGCCCATGGTGTGCAAAAAAGTGCCGCTCAGAGGTAAAACAATCCAAAACAATCCTCTCTACCAACGCTTTTGATGCGCGCGCATTTAGAGAAATCTGAGATTCCAGTGGCGAAATCGCACAAATGTGCGATGTAGCAGAAGAAACGTGATTCCTGCTGCTGCTGTACGTCCGATACTGACAAGTATGCGCTTACCTTAAATTGCACTCCCCACGTCACAAGCTTTCATTTGGCAGAAATATTACGATCAATCCGCTTCGGTTTAATTTTTTCCCTCCCTTTTATGGGGGTGGTGGAACAAATGGACATATTTCGAGGTACTGTATTATCCTCCCCACGTCAGAAGTTTCTAAAAAAAAACGGAATTTCCTCGCTCAGATAATCGAACTTCTGAAATCACTTCGTATCCACCGGAAGTCCTCGGATACAATTTACCAGGCATATGTAACTTTACAGCAAAAGAAAATTAACTGTGGTCTGAGGTGCATAAAAAATGTAAAGGTGCTAAAATTATTTATTACTTAACATATTTAAAACATTTATTAATTAATATATCTTACGAGATATACGCTTATTTACTTTTGCATATTTTTCAAATTAAGTTAATGATTTTAACTTTGGATACGAATTCTTAGTTTTTTGAAGCTTTCATTTTAATAAAGAATCTCATGTTCTGCTCGTTCTTAATTAGAACGACTTCAATATCCGTGGATGCTCGTGCTCTTGAACCAACAAACTAAACTGTTTCTTTGTTGTTCAGACTCTAAATTGTTTCTAGTATTTTTAGTTCCAAATAAGGTATTTATTTTAATCTGGTCTTGAAATCGTTATTTTAAAGTTTAAAATAGTCTGAATATGAATATTAAAAAAAAAATGGTTTATCCGGATCCATTCCGTACAATGTCTTAAACTGTGTGAGATAATGTTTTCTCCTAACCGGCATTGGGCAGGCTCGGTTTCAGTAATTATTGAAATGTATCGGTCTCGGGCTTGAAAATTTGAATCCTAATTCATCTCAAACGTATGTATGCATTTTGCGGAGACATTTCAGTCTTTCCAGCTGTTTTCCTTAGAGTGAATGTGTCTCTGCAGGGTAAAATTAAACATGATTAAGGTACGTAAAGTCCAAATATATAATTTGGCTTTGGTAACGTAGTCCCAAGGTCTCACTATGGCACATCGCATTTTTTACCTCTGTAATTACGTCAGTAATGTTTTATCTACTTTTTAAGGTTCGGTTTACGGAAATACAAAGATAATCTAACGGAAGCAGAGGTGCAGGAAATGGTATTCTTTGAAATGATAAGTAATAACTACATACAGTATCGTATTTCAGCGAACGGTAGTTGCTATCACTATAAGATCCAGTAAACATCCTATTACACCTATAGCGTTCTAATAAGAATGCATGTCCGCTTTCGGAAGAATGTTGCAATCATCCAATTTTGAGAATTTCGTCCTTATTATCCTGAGATATTTAACTAGCTGTTATAGTTAAGAAAATGTTACCAGACGGAGATGACACAGACTTTTGGAATGGAACTGAAAGCTGTAATCTGAGTCATGAAGAAGATGAATTTTAGATTTCTCTTAAAGTGAGTTTATAGCACATATTGAGAATCAGTCGATGACCAAGGTTTTTTCAGTTTTAATAAGATATCCTCCTGCACTTGACTCCTTTGCTGCTGCTTTGCTGTATTATATTCAAGATCATTGGAATTCTAGGTAATGGTGTCTCCATTGCAGCTCTGGTGAATGCTAAGGAGCTTCGCAACGTCACCACTCCACTCATCATCAATCTTTGTGTCATCGCCTTTTTATCCTGTTGCTTCCCTTTACCATTTGCTGCTTCAAATTTAATGTTCCCTGAAAGATCGCTAGAAGAAGGCTTATGCAGAGCCTTTGCAATGATCCGTTATATCAGTGGAGCTCTCAGTCTGTTTACAGTGACGGCGATCACAGTCAGTTGCTATGTGCTCGTAGTACATCCAGACTACTAGAGAAGGATCTTCAAAAAGCATGTGTTTGTTACCGCTAAAGTGCAGAAATCAGTTATTGTACAGATTATCTAGGTATTGTGCAGATTAACTAGGGTGATCCGTTAACGTGCGGAAAATTGTTTCATTTCTCAAATTACCTAGGTAATCTCCAAATTACCTGGATAATCTGCACATTACCTACTAGGCACTCGTTAAAGTGAAAATAAGATCTTTGCTGGAACAACAGGAACGTTTCTGTACGCTTAAATTAACATAATGTTATTTATCTAGTGTCCGAGAGTAGAGTTGAAACCAGGGTCATCCCTCTGTCAACATGAATCAGTCGTCCGAATTATAAAAAACGCCACCAAAATGAGCAGGCCAAGTGAGAACGAATCATTTTAGTGATTCGTTATCAAGAATGAATCACTTTACCGATTCTTTCTCACTTGGCCTCCTCTCATCCGGGGCGTTTTTTATAATGCGGACGAGTGAATCACGTGACACGAAGATTCATATTCAAGAGATTCACCACTATGAGAGAAACAAACTTTTGAACTTTAACGATACGGAAGCCGTTAATGTGCATATTACCTAGGTAAAATGCGGAAAACTCTTGATTCCGCACGTTAACGGAGCAAATCAGTTAATCTGCAGATTAGCTAGGTAATGTGCACATTAACGGCTTTCGAGCTTTAGCGGTAACATGTTCACGGTTATCACACCTGGCATCCGGGTGTGTTCGATCCTCCCGCTAACACCTCCATTGTTTGAAGTATGGGGAAGATTCAGATATAGCCCACAAGTTGACAGTTGCAGCATTCTTCCCGATACAAAACAATGTTCCCCGAAAATATTTTTGTTTCTGATGAATTTGTTTCTCCCGTCTGTAGTGGTTCATCGTCTGCTACTCTAGTATTGGTTTGGGTGTTGAAAAAGAGCCACATGAATGTTAAAAAACTCAAGAGTATAGTGTTGCAGAAAAATATTTTGATATCAGAAACTTCGGGCAGTAATCATGACCAAAAAAAAATGCCAAAGTCTCCTTTGCGGAAATAGATTAGTTGCATAAGAACAAGTGCAAAACCTAAATTTTATCGTTTTTCGAAGAAAATGTTCAAATATATTCGTTTACTGAAGACTGTTCTGAAAATAATGTTGCAATTTAAAATGGATGAGCACTGAGCATGAATTCAAGTAAAAACTGGTCAATGAAAATTACAATAGAATGCAACTTATTACAAAAGCATGGATGAAATTATTTATAAAGAAACTAAGTCAACCGGCACGAAACTACAATAATAAAAAGACCAACTTTGAGAAGAATCCATTATCTCAATTCTATTCACATCCAATTCACGAAACAAGACTAAAATCATTCAACGAACAATAAAATCATATTAATAAATAAATATTCAATCTAAATGGAATCACATATGTGAATACTTGCAATATCTCGAGAATAACCTTACCAATTCCTAAATAACTAAATAATTATACACAAAAATGATTTCCTTCTTAGGTTTTAGTCCTCAAGTACTCCAAAACTGTGGCTAAGTATACTGGTTTCTCAGAACCAATTCTTTTCAGGCGTTGATCACCACACACAAGACGACAAATTTCTCTTTATCTTTACCAGCTGAACAACACGATCCACACCAATAAACTAAACGACATCCCGCTCACACACTAAATAAAAACATTTATTCTTTAGACCAGGGATTCTCAACGTGGGGTACGCAGTAAAAATTTTGGGGTACGCCATGAGAGCTCAAAAATCGCTAGATCTAGTAACAAAGTCGCTAAGTTGGCAACACTGCTGTGCAAAAATGTAATTTTTTGTGTTTATCGATATATGTAATTTTTGAATACAAAATTTAATGTGTATATATATTTATATGTTTTATTTTATTCCCATTGTTATGATATAACTATACAGTACTGTGCGAATTAGTTGGGACAAGCGAAGCCTGGAGAACCTCTTCGATCCGGCCACATCCAGCAATCCCCCAAACACCCACCCAAGGTCATGTTTTGGGAATGTTTCACAGCTTCCGGGCCACAGACGCTTCCCCCCATTGAACGAATGATTAACAGCAAAAAGTACATAGGCGTTCTGGAGGCGAAAATGGTCCCAACACTGCAGAAGCTGTTTCCTAACGGCGATGGGGTATTTCAACAGGATCTGGCTCCATGCCACAATTCTAAGCTTGCTAAGAGCTTCTTTACCTAGCAATATTTGAAGGTATTGGAGTGGCCAGGAAATTCACTCGATCTAAACCCCATTGAAAATTTGTGGGCCATTATTAAAGCGCGCATATCTAATATGGATTGCACGACGAAAACCAAAATGATAGAAAGTGTCATGAAAGTGTGGTATCACGACCTTGAAGTGAAGGAGATGTGTGGAAAGCTAGTGGCATCAATGGTTGGAGGGTGAAAGAAATAATTAAAGCAAAGGGGGATCACATTCACTATTGTACACAAATAATAATTTTGTTTAATATTGTACTACACTATTAAACAAATAAATATTTTTGTTGTGTCTTTGTTACTGCATTTTCCTATTGTCCCAACTAATTTGCACAGTACTGTAGTTTTATCTATCTATACAAGGAGTGCGCCAGTTACATACACATTTCCAAATGGTACGTGAAGCATAAAAGGTTGAGAATCACTGCTTTAGACTATCGTGCCCAGACTAAGGCTATTTATATTCCTTTCAGATCTCCACAATTCCAACAACAACTCTATCTCTTCTATTTAGTTTTAGATCGGTTCTGTATTCCAATTCGTTGGTTAAAATAAATCTCTCGCAGGAGCATACACGTGCGTTCATGTCACGTTTATCATAAACTCACTGCAGCATGTTCATCTGTCGTAACAATATTTTTCGCTTTCGTCATCTGTTATCTTCCCATATCGATTATTAAACTACTACGAATAGAAAAGATAGCACCAGTGATCACTATCCTGGGCGAACTGGGAATTTATGTAACCTATTGCAACAATCCTATTATATACGTGGTGATGAATAAGGAATACGGAGAAGTATTTTTATTTCTGTTCACTCGCAATTGTTATGTAACAGCATCGAGATCTGTTCGTTCAGAGCATTTCAATTAGCAGTCCTAGGGTTGCTGCAGTTTTGCCGAAGATTTCCATGTGTGCAATTGGTGAAAAGGATGTTCCAAGGCTCAGTGCAGACTCGAAAACTATTGCCCATTTGTTTGTAGCACGTAATAGCAATGTTTTGACTTAGTCAGAAACGTTCCGTGGCTTAGTGCGGAAACATAAGGATTTCTGTGTGTAATTCCAGGTGACAAAGATGCTCCGTATTTCCAGCGATATCATCATAGAAACTAAGATGACGCATCGTTTATCAATCAGATGGATATTGGAATCAAAAGAACTTTTGTTTAAAAAATTAGAGTAACGTGTTTTTCTCTACATATTGAAATCGTAATTTCAGTGTTGTCAAAATCACAGGAAAATGTGGTGGAAATTAAACATTTCAATAAATAAATAAAATAAATACCCCCTCAAGCAGCTGCTTGCCACAGAGGTCTGACAGGAGCCTGTCAGTTTATATGCCACAGTAGAAGATCTGAGAGGATGACAGGACTTCAGCAAAAAACAACACGAACATCCATGCCTTACCCGGGGCTCGAACCCAGGTCCCGTAGATCAGTAGCCAAGCGCGCTAACCACTCGGCCACGGGAAGAATAGATTAAAACTAAAGTTTTACAGTAGTGACTAGAAATGGAAAAACCCCCTAATAATAAGAAGTTTTACGAGGCTAATGTAGTAGTACCTTTTTCAGTAGAATGTTATAGTTGCGTATTATTAATCGTATAGTTGCTTAATTATTGAGTTGTTCCTTTTAGTGTACAAAATGTCAGAGGTTGGTTTTTTTTAACTTTGGGAGGAACGTTCTGGCCTACAGTTGGCTAAATGGTTAGGTCACAAGGATCCTAAAGGTTCAGAGCTACAGAGAAAGGGGATGCACAGGGCAAATTTAGGAGTGGGATTAGGCCTACTGTCAAGACCATTTCTAACTCACCATTCTCACTAAGAGTAGATAATGACTAAGACCATCTGTAATTTATCTTTCTCACTAAGAGTAGACTAGATTTACATTGATATTCTCAAACATTTTCAGTTCCTACAATTGTTTCTAGTATTTTTAGTTCCAAATAAGGTATTTATTTTAATTTAGTCTTGAAATTGTTATTTTAAAGTGTAAAATAGTCTGAACTATGAGTATTTAAAAAAATGGTTTATCGGGAGCCATTCCACATATATGTCTTAAAATGTGTGAGATGTTTTCTCCTAACTGGCATTGGGCGGGCTCGGTTTCAGTAATCATTGAAATGTGTCGTTCCCGGGCTGCAGAATTTGAGTCCTAATTCATCTCAAACGTATGTATGCATTTTGCGGAGACATTTCAGTCTTTCAAGTCAGTCATCAAATTATCTCAATAACCGTGTTATCCGAACAAAATTAAGCACCATTAAATCTCGGTATTTCTTGAAATCAATCGGGGAGTACCCCAAGGAACCATTCTTAGTCCACTTCTCTTAAAACTTTTTGTTAATGATCTAGAATCCTCCACCAACTACAATATTTTTATGTATGCAGACGATTGTCTTCTTTCTTTTACCTCAAGTTCTTTCACTTCTTTAAAACAAGAAATAGTAAATAATATTCATGATGTGATTCATTGGTATACTAAAAATGGATTCACTGTCGATATCAAGAAAACCAATATTGTTATTCTTTCAACTTCAAATTCTCCTCTGCCTGACACAAACATTAAAATTAATAACACCCATATTGCAATTTCCACTTCCATGAAGTACTTAGGTATGACGATAGATAATAATTTTCACTTTGGAATTCACATTAATAAAACAGTCGCTTCAGCTTCTGATAGAACTTACATATTGGGGTACATTCGAAACTGTATATCCTCCTATGACCCAATGTTCTACAAAATTTACATCCGACCGAAACTCAAATATTGTGCTTCCACTCTTTTTGTATTAATAAAAAGAACTCTTATAAATTAGAAAAAGTTCAAAATGTAGCTCTTAAAATCATCAGCAAAATCTATTTTAACAAACAAGAATCTCTAACACTTACTGATATTCGTTCCAATTATCAAATTCTCACTCTTGAATCTAGAAGAAAGCTGCGGTTTATTACCCTTATTCACGACACTATTTATAACAAGTCTCATCCCCTTCATTCGATTCTTACACCCTATATTCGATTACCACAGTGTCTCGCAAACTGTGTGCCGCGGCACAGTAGTGTGCCGCGAGAGATTTTCAAATTGACACTAGATATTCCAAAGATTTTATTTTGACTTGACTTGTGTTATCGACGTGCTTTAATAAAAATCTTTCAGATTTTATCAACTGGTTGGTTGGTTGGTTGTTATCAACTGGGATCTTGTAAGTATTTATAAAGCTTTTTCCATTTTTGGTATTATTTTTTGATTATTTCAAGCCATAGAATGGACAAGTATTTAAAACAAACACCGAGTTATGATTAATTATATTTATTATTATATTTATTTTAAATAAAATGCATTTAACGAAACTTCAATTTTCCTCTTTTTACGTAACCATCAAAAATTCTTTTTTAGGTGTGCCGCGGAAAAAAAAAATTAGATTCAATGTGCCGCGGAAAAAAAATTAGATTCAGTGTGCCGCAGAGTAAAAACGTTTGCGAGACACTGGATTACCACATCGCCACATCCTTCGCTCTGATAATAAAATATTTTCTATTCCCAAGATTTTCAAAGCTAAGTATGGTGAAATTTCTTTTGCCTTTCAAGCAACCTCAACTTGGAACTCTCTACCGAGCGATATCACTTCTTTAAATTCTAAAACAAAATTCAAAAGCTGTATTACTCTACTCCTATTAGAATATTGAAACGTTTGACCACCAACATCTTTGCCCATTGTCTAGATTATCCGCACTCCTTTCCCCTCTATTCATTCAATATTACTCTCTGTTGTCTTAAACCTTTCTTTTTCTTTCTCCTAAGTTTACCATATCCGTCCCGTGGCCGAGTGGTTAGCACGCTTGGCTATTGATCTAAGGGACCTGCGTTCGAGCCCCGGGTAAGGCATGGATGTATGTGTCGTTTTTCTGCTGAGGTCCTGCCATCCTCTCAGACTTTCTACTCTTACATAATAAACTGACAGGCTCCTGTCAGACTTCTGTGGCAAGCAGCTGCTTGAGGAGGTATTTATTTTATTTTTTTAAGTTTACCATGTTTCTTATCGTATTTCATATATGTTTGTCTTCGTCTGGGCAACTTGCCATTTTATTTAAAAAAAATAAATAAATAAATACCCCCTCAAGCAGCTGCTTGCCACAGAGGTCTGACAGGAGCCTGTCAGTTTATATGCCACAGTAGGAGATCTGACAGGATGGCAGGACCTCAGCAGAAAAACGACACACACATCCATGCCTAATTCCGGGGCTCGTCCCTTAGATCAGTAGCCAAGCGTGCTAACCACTCGGCCACGGGACGGCTAGTTATTTTATTTATATGTATCAAATAATTATGCAATTCCTGTAAACATGTTTGTATTTTTGTAGTATCCTCAATAATTCTTTTTAATTTCTCAAATGTACTGGGGCATCAAAGCACCTGAACTTAAATATCCAAAATTACCTGTACTTTGGCTTTACTGTAACCTCCTGCATGGAACAAGTTATTATTATTATTAATCGGGAGAGGTCACCTTTCTGGCATCAAATTTCTTTTGTCGCTAATGCATACTCACAGTAATAATTCAAATCACTAACTCGGAGTAATATCTAATATATAGTCAATTGTGCATGATTGACTGACAGCCGACAGGGGATCATGCTGATTATAACTTCGGAAAGTGTAAATCGTGATATTTCAACAATAACTATGCAACACCAAATCAATCTTTATCTCTATAAAGAAACAATATTTTCTTAAAACAAAAAATTGCATTTTTCCACCCCCTTGGGTGTAAGTGGTCAACTCATAATGGCCGATGGTACAACGTGACCTTCACATTCCACCATCAAGATTTCAAATTTCCAGCATAAATACATAGTTTGCAATATTCTTTTGAAATTTTGGAATTTTCAACTTTTTCGACATTTAGAGGGTGCATTTATAGATTTTTGACATTAGGAAAGTGAAAATCGTAATATTTCATCAATACCTGTCCAATGCAAAAAAGGGGCGGGGGTGGCTCAGTTGGTAGCGCGCCAGGCTCGTAATCTGCTAGTTGCCAGGTTCGAGTCCCAGCTGGTTCAACGTTAAGACTTACTCTGCAAAAACTCCCCGCTCTGCCCACGGTCAGTAGAGGACACTGATGGGCTTGGAAAGGCCCTGTCCGTCGGATGGAACGTTAAGCCGTGGCCCTGTGTGCGGGAGAGCCATACCCTGTGCACGTTAAAGAACACGCTGGATGGCCTTGACGGGAGACTACAATCTGTCTCCCAACAGCTGTTCCAGTGGGTCCCCTCCCCCATCATTCTCTGAACCTTCGGGGTCCATGTGACCTGGTCTTTTAGCCCACGGTGTGTAAAAAGTGCCGCTCAGAGGTAAAACAACCCAACCCAACCAATGCAAAAAAAGTTTTTCTCTATAAACAAATATTGTTGAGAGCAAAATAATTGCATTCTCCCACCCACTCTGGGTCTAAGAGGTGAATCAATTGTTTCCTATGGAAACTTCAAAACGTTAACATTCCACCACCAAAATTTCGAATTTCTAACACGGATACATCATTTGTAAAAAATAAAAAAACCTAGTGTTTTAGTTTGCCATTACGGTATACAGAAGCGAGATAACCAAACTTATGGGGTGGGGGTGGCTCAGTCGGTAGCGCGCCAGGCTCGTAATCTGTAGTTCCCAGGTTCGAGTCCCAGCTGGGTCAGCGTTGAGATTTATCTCCGCAAAAATTCCCCGCCCTGCCCACGGTCAGTAGGGGACACCGATGGGCTTGGAAAGGCCGCCGTCCGTCGGATGGGACGTTAAGCCGTGGCGCCGTGTGTGGAAGAGCCATACCCTGTGCACGTTAAAGAACACGCTGAATGGCCTTGACGGGAGGCTACTATCTGTCTCCCAACAGCTGTTCCAGTGGGTCCCCTCCCCAACCTTCTCTGAGCCTTCGGGGTCCATGGACCTGGCCATTTAGCCATTGGTGTGCAAAAAAGTGCCGCTCAGAGGTAAAACAACCCAACGAAACTTATTATGATGTTTAAACCGAATCTCTACGATTTTTCTTCCTAAAATCATTTTCCGATTAAAAATATTTTCAGGATATAAGTTACAAACATAACTGTAACATATTTCCCTTTCCAGGCTTCTTTACATTCATAAAATTTAAAGTTTTTCCTCGCTACTCTAACATGAAAACGACCGAAGAGAACGGTTTGTCTGTCTAGTGTTTGCGCGCCATCTAGCGAGATTTTATACTATAGGATGCTCGCATAAAGGAACCTTTTCGAGCAGTTGCGCAGGCCCATAGTTTATCATTGTTGGCCAAGTCTTTGCACGGAAGCTTGCAGTCTTAGGCACTCCTTGCCTCAGCACTGGATTGCTCACTGCAATATAAATCAAGCACGTCACTAAAAGACAGGATTGAAGCAATATCTAGCTAAAGCTAAGAAATGTCGACTATTCTCTCTTGGTCTGCAAACAATCTTCCTTTCAGTAATCATTACGAGTGGCAACAGCAATCACGTGCTCTTTTATAGCATACTATACTAATACAGGGTTTTTGGCTTGTTCACTTGAAATTTTCTGTGCCTGCTGAAGTTTTAGCGATTTCTTTCTTGCATCAGTAGCAGCTTAATATCGCAATATGCACTGAGATTCCTGTACCAGTCTTGTTCTTGAAAAACACTTATGACTTTGGCTGATATTGGAAATATCTGTGCCTTTTTCTTATTGCAAAAACGACAGTCTGAACCAGTCTGCTTTTTTAAATTCTCTCTGGTTCAGCAAATCTGAGTTAGGTACAGCTATTCAGTCGATCCTTTTTTTTCTTCTGGGAAGATTTTCTGAGAATTTAATTTTTTAAAATTTTTTTTTAATAATATAATATAATTTTATTCATAACAGTAAAGAATACAAATATATTTACACTTTGACCCGCAAAGCTAAATAGCTTATCTGCAGGAAAATGAATAAATTATATTAAACATAGGTCATTCAGCCACAAAAATGGTGTACATCAAATAAATCCACAAAACACAACACATAAAAATCAGCTAACTAGAAAATACCAAATAATTTTTTAATTCCATTTTAAGTCTTCTAAAAGAGTCTGTATTTAGTAATTCTTTTGGAATAGCATTAAATATAAGTGGTACTTGGTATTCGGAGGTATGTTTCCCGTAATTATTTCGAAAATTTGGCAATTTGTAATAACCTTGGTTTTGAAGTCTTGTATTTTTATTATGTTGAATTTTTAGTTTGTAAGTTTCGTCAAAAAAATTGTTACTTTCTGTCACCGCCTCCTTGTATTTGGAAGACTTTAGCATTGCTTACATGCATGGGCGTCCGCAGAAAATTTTCCAGGGGGGGGGGGGGCAAAGCTTGGAGACAAATAATTAACATCAATAAATTTTTATTCAATTATTTAATTTTTTTTTGTTTTTTTTTCACAAGTAGATTATAGAATACAGTATTACATCAATACAAAAACACATACATAATGTATATAAATTAATTACGTTTAAATTGTTGCGATTATAATTTGTGGAATTTTTTACTCGATCCAAGGGGGTGTTCCCCCCCCCCCCCTCTGCGGACGCCCATGCTTACACGTCAAAAACTACTTATTCTTGTTTCCATTTATCGTGGGAAATAGTTCCTCGATCTCACAGAGAAAGGAAGTCAACGTTAAATGCCGCGACTTGCAAATTGATGCATTTTAAAAGAAAGAAAGTTCAGAAATTTAAAAACTTGACAGATCATATATTTTGAATTCTCTTCCACCAGAGGAGATCGAGAATATTTATGGACTTATAATCCAGTACTTTCGTGAAGAAAGCGATATTTCGTAGCATGTATACTGAGTGATCATTGAATTATGACCACTTACCTAATATCGTGTTGGGTCACCTCTCGCACGGATTACGATTGATTTCACTAAATATCTGAAGACATCAGAAGGGATCTGCAGACATGAGATCTGCAAGGCATCCCACAGTTCCTGAATGGAGGGTTGGGTTGTTTTACCTCTGAGTGGCATCTTTTTGCACACCATGGGCTAAATGGCCAGGTCACATGGACCCCGAAGGCTCAGAGAAGGTTGGCGGAGGGGACCCACTGGAACAGCTGTTGGGAGACAGATGGTAGCCTCCCGTCAAGGCCATCCAGCGTGTTCTTTAACGTGCACAGGGTATGGCTCCCACACACACGGGGCCACGGCTTAACGTCCCATCCGACGGACGGCGGCCTTTCCAAGCCCATCGGTGTCCCCTACTGACCGTGAGCAGGGCGGGGAATTTTTGCGGAGATAAATCTCAACGCTGACCCAGCTGGGACTCGAACCTGGGAACTACAGATTACGAGCCTGGCGCGCTACCGACTGAGCCACCCCCGCCCCCCTGAATGGAGGACGGGGACCGATCTCTACATCTCACATCCCGTTCCATAATGTTCCATAAATGTTCGATGGGATTCATATTCGTTGAATTCATGGCCAGAAAAGTTGGGTGATGTCTGATGTGTGTTCCTCGAGCCAGTCCTGTACACTCCGAACTCGGTGACATGGGACATTATAGTCCTGAAAGATTCCATCTCGGTCTGGGAACTGGTGTAACGTGACAGAAGGGTGATATTAAGTTGATGTTTTTAATTTCAATCGTTTAAAGTGAAACTGGTGTCTGAAAAGGTGCTTTTTCAGTATTGTTTAATTTAAAATTTTATTACTTTAAAAAGGATAAAAGCATCTAAATCTGGCCCGTCCAGCCCGCAGCTCATAAAACAAATGATCAATACACTAAATCCGGCTGTTTTTCCCCGATTTTTTGATTAACATTTTTAGGGGCAAACTAAACCCTTTTGCCAATTCATAGTTCTCATCAAAAATGTATATTCTTGTGTTCTAATCAAGATAAGATCTTGATTCCTTAAGAATATAGTTTCCCCCCCCCCCAATTCACTGTATTACTCATTAGAAATTATATTTTCGCTTTTTTGATACGTTTTCCTGTGGTTCTTTATGAATATGTTTTTTTTAGTTCTTCACTAAGTGTGGGTTGGATGGGTCTGATCTAAACCATACTTATTCTAAATAAAGTAGAGTGAAGGGAGATTAAATAAATAAATTTTGTATTTAAAATTTAACTCTTTTACTGGAAATAAAGTGTGAAAATCTTTTTTTTAAATATTTTTCCAAGTTGCAGATTAGATCTCCACTCACAAAGTTTGATAAAAGGATTTTGTGTTTTAGTTTTAGTTTATTTCCGAGAAATTAAGGAACACAAATGGAAAAATAGAAACCTGTTTATTTCCAATATAAACGATGGGCTGGGTTGTTTTACCTCTGAGCGGCACTTTTTTGCACACCATGGGCTAAATGGCCAGGTCACATGGACCCCGAAGGCTCAGAGAAGGTTGGGGGAGGGGACCCACTGGAACAGCTGTTGGGAGACAGATGGTAGCCCCCCGTCAAGGCCATCCAGCGTGTTCTTTAACGTGCACAGGATATGGCTCCCACACACACGGGTCCACGGCTTAATGTCCCATCCGACGGACGGCGGCCTTTCCAAGCCCATCGGTGTCCCCTACTGACCGTGGTCAGGGCGGGGAATTTTGCGGAGATAAATCTCAACGCTGACCCAGCTGGGACTCGAACCTGGGAACTACAGATTACGAGCCTGGCGCGCTACCGACTGAGCCACCCCCGCCCCTATAAACAATGACCATTAATATTTCGAAAAGTTTGTTTCTTCAATTTGTGCGCCGCATCATAAATGATAGAGCGTATTATTCTTTTTAATGCTCTTATTATCTAATAATTAATAAACAGTTGAAAAATTACGGATAGTAGCGAAGCGGTTTTCGCAAAAATAAGGAATATTTCTTTCTGTTCATTTCGATAAGGCAAGAGGGTCGTCCATACATTGTGTAACACCTCGAAAAGAAGGTGCCGCTCAGAGGTGGGGATTGTATCACATCGCGTTATATTAGCGCCTCAGATGGTAAAAGTCCATCTCTGCATACGCCATACCATAATACAACTAATGACACCAGAAAAAAAGAAGAAAAAAAAAAGGAAGAATGAAAAGGAACCTATTACTGAAAATACACGTAAGAAATCCTTCATAAATCCACGTAAGAGTCCTTCATTATGATTAATAGAAATGAATGAAATACTTCCGACAATAAAAGAAAACGTAAAAAAAAAAACTAACATGATTTATATTTCTTAAAAATTTCTTTTTTTGTACACGTAGCAAATTAATTTTTAGATCATTTTCCAGGGGGGTGGAGTGGGCTGCGTCTCTTGCCCCCCACTCTACCTCCTGCTGGCGTCCATGACTATAATGGTTCATAACCAGGAGGCCGAATTATTTTTTGCATGCGGGCAGCCAACTTTCTAAGCGCAGTCCTGTCTGCACCGGTATGCAAAGGGAGATATCATCTGCAGAAAGGAAACAGTTGGCGAAAGCGCAGACTCCAGAATCTGGACGTTCAAGGGTTAGTGCGATGTGAAAGCGAAACCTGAGAGCTACAGAGGATCAGTTGTGCACGGATTTCAAAGTAGGATACAACAGGCCTATTTTTGTAAAAAACAGTACGTCGTGAACTCAATAGAGCTGGATATCACGGTCGAGTTGCTCTTCTTCACAAGCCACTCATCATGAACCTGTCAATGAACATCGTTGTGTCCAGTGGTGCAAAGCGCACAAGAAGGGGAGACTTGAAATTGGAGGAATATGATATGGTCTGACAAATAGACAAGTGCACATGTGGGGACAACCGAAGGAAGCTTACAATTTCGATCGCTAGTTTCATACGTTTAAGTGTTCTCGCGGTTCTGTAATGGTGTGGGGTGCTTCCTCTTGGCAAGGTTTGGTTTCATTCATTCCGTTAGAAGGCGAGATTAATGCCAATTGCTACTTGACAGTCCCGAGTGATCATCTTCATCCAATGGTACAGCATTTCTTTCATCAAGAGAGAGCTGTCTTTCAGGATGACAGTGCTCCCATCCACAAAGCACATGTGGTCACCCAGTGGTTTGAGAAGCATGAGACTGAATATTTTCACATACCATGGCAACAGCTGTCACCAGATATCAACCCGGTGGAAAAATTATGAAACTTCTGGAATGACGTCTCAGACAGCGTTTTCCACTTCCACCAAAGAAGCAGGAATTGATCACGTTTCCTACGGACGAATGGTGTTGGGTTGTGGGTTGTTGTACCTCTGAGTGGCACTTTTGTTTGCATACAAGGACTACGAAAGCTCAGAGAAGGTTGGGGGAGGGGACTCACTGGACAGCTGTTAGGAGACAGATGATATTTCGTCAAGGCCATCCAGCGTGTTCTTTAACGTTCACAGGGTATGGCTCTGCCGCACCCGGGGACATAGCTTAACGTTCCATCCAATGAACGGCGGACTTTCTAAGCCCATCAGTGTTCCCTATTGACCGAGCGCAGGATGGGAAGTTATGCGGAGAAAAATCTCGACACAGGCCTAGCTGGGACTCAAACCTCGTACTGCAGATTGTGAGCCTGCGACACTACCGAGCCTTCACCCCTGCTCCCGAATGGTGTCGAATCCCTCCTGCTGACTTTCAGACACTGCTGCGAGGTAGACTCTATGCCTTGGCGTATACAGGCTGTACTGAGCTCACTTGGCGGTGCATTACCATATTAGTGATTTGATGTTGCTACTTCCTTTTTTTGTCCATTACCTGTATCTTCCTATTGCTTTTCGCTCGCCATTTGTCTGTTTATCGTTTTTCCAGTTTGTGTTTGTCAAAACAGTTGTTCCACCATATTTCTCGAACGCAAATGGCAAACTTAATTCTTTATGTGTCAAATGGCAGCTTGCGACGCGGGGAGTGTCATAGGCTATAAAATATTTACCCCCCCCCCTTATGCTTTCTTCCACAATAAAAAAGGGGAAATATGAAAACAATTGTTTCTCTATATCTTCGGAATGCTAGGGCCGAAAGTAATGGGCTATGTGCCAAATAAAAGCTTGTGACATGGAGAATGCCAAAGGTATGAAACGTTCCCCTCATGATTTCCCCCCCAATAAAAAAAGGGAAAATATATGATGGACCTATCTTCCTATATGGTTCCTTCCCTGTCTCCTAACATCTTTTTGAATGCGGGACCAAACCCTAACAAGTTGTATGCCAAATGAAACCTTGTGACGTGGGGAATGTTATGTGCAAACAAAATGCCTCTCCCTTGCTTTTTCTCCCCCTAAAAAGGAGAAATATGAAAGTTCGAGTTAAGTCTCAAATGAAAACTCATATGACGACCATTGTAGACTACTTCAAATTACGCCCCCCAAAAAGGGCGAAAATTAGGGATGGGGGGTGGGATCGACCGTAAGTTATATCTCGAATGACATCGTATGTTATATCGAAATGACATCTCCATTGTCAAGGGCTACATAAAACACGACTCCATAAAAAGAAGGAGTGAAAATGTGGCCGATATTTATGAGTCATATATCAAATGAATGTTTCAGAAGGTAGGTGTTTCAGCGACAAAGAAAAATATAAATTAATTAAAAAAATTAAAGAATTCCTATCTTCCCATATGCGTCCTATAAAACAGAAAATAAAATTAAAGCATATAGATGGTGCAATCAGTCAATGAATTCGTATTCACTTCAAAGGAAGCTAGGGCGCCGATTTACCTACAAAACAAGATTGCTGGTGCACTATCTTGGAAGTGAATACGAACTCAATAATTGATTGCACCATCGATATATTTTAGGCTTATTTTCTACTACCTTTTTAGGGTGCATATAGGAAGATAGGTATTTTAAAATTTAATTCATTTATGTCTTTTAAGGTTCTTGTCTGTGAAACATTACAGTGATAAATAATCTGCAAATGTAGAGAAAATACGTCACAGAATTGTTGTTGGGTTGGGTTGTTTTACCTCTGAGCGGCACTTTTTTGCACACCATGGGCTAAATGGCCAGGTCACATGGCCCCCGAAGGCTCAGAGAAGGTTGGGGGAGGGGACCCATTGGAACAGCTGTTGGGAAACAGATGGTAGCCCCCCGTCAAGGCTACCCAGCATGTTCTTTAACGTGCACAGGGTATATCTCTCCCTCACACAGGGCCATGGCTTAACGTCCCATCCGACGGACGGCGGCCTTTCCAAGCCCATCGGTGTCCCCTACTGACCGTGGGCAGGGCGGGGAATTTTGCGGAGATAAATCTCAACGCTGACCCAGCTGGGACTCGAACCTGGGAACTACAGATTACGAGCCTGGCGCGCTACCGACTGAGCCACCCCCGCCCTCGTCACAGAAGTAGAGGTAGATAAAATCCACTCTTTGATGTTGCATTTTCAAACGAGATTCATATGAAATGCATGCTATTTTTAATTCCTCTGTACGGTAGCAACATCACTATCGGCCTGAGATAAACATCCCATTATCACTCTGACCTTCCAATAGAATGCATCTGTACTTCCGAAAGGATGTTACGCTCATATTCGCTGTACTCACACCTTCATTTCTGAGAATTTTTATATAGTCGTCACAGTTGCGAAGATATCGCGTGGTAAAGGGCATACAGAAATTTGCAATAGAACAGAAAGCAATAGTCTGAGTGATGAAGCAGGTTAATCATTGTTATTACAGTCGGAAGCGTTTAGGGGATGATTTTGTTAATTCGAAAATAAACGAAGCCTAGGGCATTGTTGAGATGAAGGAAATGCATTGAGATAATTTGTGAAACCTGCATGTAGATATCTATTTTACAGTACATGATCCTGTCAGATTAAGTTCGAGACCAGCATCATCGTTACTTTCCTTCCTTTTCCGTCAACATATCTGCAGTCTTCCCAGTTAGAGAGAGAGATGTCGGGACATGCAGAAGAAATAGACATTTCGAATGCAACAGAAAGCGATGAGAACGACCCATTTCGAATTGATGTTGGAAATGGATTTAAGAATGAGTCTAGGATTATAAATATTCCAATTCTAAAGCAATATCCTGCGTGGCTGGTTTCCTTCGCTGCTGTTTGCTGTATTATATTCACGATCATTGGAATCCTAGGCAACGGTGTCTCCATTGCAGCTCTGGCGAATGCCAAGAAGCTTCGACTGTCAACAACTTCAAAAGCAACAACTCCACTGATCATCAATCTTTGTGTCGTCGACTTTTTATCCTGTTGCTTCCCTTTACCAGTGGTTACTTTAAATTTTATATTGCTTGAAAGGTGGTTAGACGAAGGTCTATGCAAAGCTTTTGGAATGTTTCATTATACGAGTATTGCACTCAACCTTTTCACAGTGATGACGATCACAGTTAATCGCTATGTGCTCATAGTACATCCAGTCCATTACAGAAGGATCTTCACAAAGAATGTGATCACAATTATCATATCTGCCATCTGGATATTTTCGATCCTGTTGATGACACCTACGCTGGTGGAAGTATGGGGAAGATTTGGTTACAACACTGGAATCGGCAGTTGTGGTTTTCTTTCGGATTCAAAGAATACTTCTCCGCAAATATTTTTTATTTTTATGACTTTGATTATACCGTCCATAGTGTTCATTGTGTGCTACTCACGTATTTTTTGGGCTGTGAGAAAAAGTCACATGAATGTTAAAAGAGCCCAAAGCACTCTGATATGGAAAAATATGTCGGTATCGCTAAACTCGGTTAGTGATCAAGTGGAAGGAGATGATGCTAAACTTCGTTCGTCGAAATTGTTTCGTTTCGTAGGATTTAATGCAAAAACAAATGTTTATCGATCGTCTAAAAAAATGTCCAACAACATTCGTTTACTATGGATAGTTTTTGTTATATTTTTTAGTTTCATCGCTTGTTATCTTCCGCCTTCGATTCTTAAGTTACTGGGAGTGTATCAGAAATTACCCGTGATGAGAGTCTTTGGGGAATTGGGGATTTATGTCACATATTGTATCAATCCTGTTATATACATTGTTATGAGCAAGGAATATAGACAAGCATATAAATTGTTATTCACTTGCATTGTTAATGCAAAAACATCAAGATCTGGCAATACAGAACAAGTAAAGTCTCTTAAAAGCTCCAGAGCTACACAAGTCTCGCCAAATAATTCATCTCTTCTCACAGCTGAAATGGATGTTTCAGGAATTAATGCAGAACAGAGAAGTGTGTCCTCGTTTCTAGCAGACAACAGAAATATTCCATGGCTTAGTCTGGACCCCAAGAGTAATGAGAGAACTATTTCGCAGCCTAATGCAAAATCGAAAAAGATTTCAATGTGTGTACTAAAAGAAAGAAATGTTCAAAGATTTAATGCATGCTCCTCAAGTGCCTCCACATTTGTAAGAAATGAAAAGGATGTTCTGAAAGATAGTGCAGTGTCGGAAATGATTTCCGTATGTGCAGAGAGTTGCAGTAATGTTGCTAGACTTAGTGCAGATTCAGAAACGATTTCTCCACATCTAACAGATGAGAGGAAAACTCCAATGTTAAATGCAGACGCTAAAATAATTTCTCTGTGTGTAGCAGATGTAAAGAATCTTCCAAGGATAAGCTGCACGAGTGTAACACGTGAGGGAAACACTCCAATGGTTTCTGCATACTCGGAAAAGATTTCCATGTGTGCAGCAGATGAAAACAATGAAAACGAGCAAAGTTTATCCACGTATGTAACAGATGAAGCGAATGTTCCAACGGTCAGAGCAGAAACAGAAACGATTTCAGCGTGTGTAGCTGGTGAAAGGGACGTTCTGAAATTTAATGCAGACTCACCAAGGATTTCCGTGTGTTTAACAGGTGAAGAAGAAATCCTAAGTGCCACTTCAGACTTGTGTGAAACAGATGTGAGAAATTCTCCAAGTCTTAGTGAAGACTCGAAAAGGATTTCTTTGTTTGTAACATATGATGAGGACGTTTCAGATCATCCTGTGGAATCAGAAAGGCTTTCAATGCATGTAGCAGATAAAACGGATGTTCAAAGGTTTACTGCAGACCCAGTAAAGATTTCTAACTGTATAACGACTGAAAGCTGTATTCCAAGTATTACTTCAGACATGGGAAATTTTACCGTGTTTGAAGCAGATGAGATCTCAGTTTCGGGGTTTAGTGTAGACTCGCAAAGTATTTCTACGTGTGTAAAAGATGAGAGGTATTTCTCAAGGTTTAATACAGAATCAGAAACGATTTCAATGTGTTTAGCTGATGAAATGGACGTTCCAAATTTTAGTACAGAATCACCAAATATTTCCATTTGTGAAACAGGTAAGAAAGACTTTAAGAATATTACTGCACAACCAAAAAGTAATTCCCTGAATGTAGCAGGTGAAGGCAATGTTCGTAGGATTAGGGAATACTTTGAAAGCATTGTTTCTAACAAATGACTGTGTGTAACAGAAAAGAATTTTCTAAGATCGTTTAGTACAGAAAGGAAAATGATTTCTTTCTGTGTAGCGAGCGAAAGTTATGTTTCAAGGTTAAGTGCAGACTCAAATGATTGATAAGTGTGTAGTAAGGAAGAACGATAGTCCACGTGCTCAGCGAAAGTGATAATCACTGAATTTACATTTATAAAATGTTGCAGTTTTTGAAACTTCAATTATTTTGTTTCAAAACACAAAAGTATTTACGCAATGTGCTTTCATGTGTTTATTGATCCATTATATCTATGTTATCATCGCTATAAACTGCAATGGATATTGAGCATTGTAATAAATTTATTGAAAGAATATTTTTGAAATGTTATTTTCGCGTAAAAATAATGCGTATTTTATGGAATATCTATTTATGATTCTAAAGTACTACTGGTAAGTATTTGTATTGAAGATTTGTTTTTTATTATCCTAAATAGTATGAAACATAGTCACAAAAGTGTCTCCGGGACATCGAGCAATATTAGATAGTGATAATCACCAGTAACCGATAGTCTGATTCATCTCCTAAAGCTGTAAAAGGGCTATTAGCCGGCTTGAGGGATGCTTCAAACCTACTCTACTACCAGTCTCATCAACAGCTCGAATGAAATAGTTGATCTCATCAACATCATTTGCCAAAAGGGCTAAATCATCAGCATAATCTAAACAGAAATTTTCGTATCTCCAGACCATTTAAGGCAAAATCTTTCCCTTGAAGTGAATTTCGCATAACATAGTCAATAACCAAGCTAAAGAGAAAAGGAGACAAAATGCACCCTTGTCGAACACCAAAAGTAATGCTAAAAAAATTGCTACAAGCCTTACCAACTCTCACACATGACTCAGTGTTATTATAGAGAGCTTTCATTATGCTAACTAACTTGTGTGGTATTCAATACGATCTCACAATCAACCACAAATTATGACGATCAAAGAGAGTCGAAAGCCTTTTTGAAATCAACAAAGCTAGCAACCAAAGGTTTCTGAAACTCTAAACATTTCTCAAGAATCTGCCTGAGTGAAAATATCTGATCCACACATCCCCTATCACTTCTGAATCCACATTGCTCATCACGCAATTGCCTGTCAACCAGATTCTTAATTCTATTAAGCACAATAATGCAAAGAATTTACCTGAAACAGAAAGTAGGCTGACACCCCTATAGTTATCACAAGAACTGCGTTCACCTTTTTAAAAATAGGGTTAATAATAGCTCTGTATAAATCCTTAGGAACAATGCCTTTATCATAAAAGATATTGAAAATTTCAGTCAGCCATATGGTAACCGAAACATTCCCAACTCTAAGTATTTCAGTAATAATTTCATATATCTCTAGGGATTTATGTAGTTTAAGTTTAGAAACTGCTGAAGTAACTTCACACTGTGCTATAGAGCAAACACTAAAGCCAGTAATGCATTTATAATCATTATTAACAATGGAAGTAGAATTAATCACATTGTTTAGAACAGGCGTGTCCAACCTTTTGACTTCTCTGGGTCACATTGAGTGAAGATTTGACTTCCATGGGCCACATTGAGTGAAGATGAATTGTTTTGGGCCGCACATAAAATATATAATATAGTTAATGTATATGAATAATAAAAGTTCACTTACTTTCTTATGTTTTTTATTATAAAATTAAAGAAAGGGCAACATGAAACTAGTGGGATATCAAAAACTCGCTGAAAATCACATAATCATGTTGAAAGCTTATGTCGTAAACTTTACGATTTTGTGTGCCGAATTACTATCTGTCCAGGGCCGCGGGTTGGATCAACACCTCCTATAAGAGAAAGCCATCCAACAGACTCCATGACGTCACACTAGTTAGACCCACGTTCGTGTGGTCAGGAGCACTTCGCTTGTTAACTGAATGATAGTGACTCTCACCGGATTTTTTTTAAACCATATAATGCGCGGATTACTTTAACTTTTTTTATTATTGCACTTCATAATTTAATACATTGTTAACTATAAGTTTTTATTTTAAAGCTTTACTGCGAAAATTTCCTGCTGAAACTTAACAATTAGTATATAAACCGATATCAGCACTTTTCTTAAATTGCCTATGTAAAAAAATTTTCTTCTATTGGGAAATCCAATTTTGATCATAATAAAATTTAAATATTCTGCTACTATTAACAGATTTCATTACTTTAAATATTTTCCGATCTTTTTAGTTCTCACCATTTCAAATAGAAAAAACAATTCTAATTTGTATAAAATATTTTATTACCCTATCGAAACATATATACAAAAAAGATATAATATAAAAACGCATTTGAATAGTCAATAATTTATCCCTCTTGACACTTGATAGTTACATATAAATACTACTAACATGATTATTTACAAGAAAATTCAATTTTTAGAACTGACTGTTTTCCCATCAAACATAGAATATGCCATCATTCACTGGATTATATAAAAGGCTTATTGTCAAAAAATTAAACTTGATATTGGTTATACATCTTCAACACAAATCATAAACACAATTGTTTTTAAACTGCTATTATGAAGATATATGTCAGCATTTACATATTCATAAACCTGTTGTATAATATTAATGGTACATTGCATTGAAATTAAAAACTATTTTGAATCAGATGCAATTAAATGAACTCTTATATATCTGTGACTACCATAGAGCAATTGATGAAAGTAAACCTCTTGCTCTACAATACCTTGCAAAATATTTTTTCTCCAGCCAGAGCTATTCAAACTCATGTCATCAAAACTAAAGTCAATTCCTCTTACCATAAATGACTAATCTAAAAAAATACACACACTAATGGATTATTCTCAAGCATGTATTGCCTCCAGATGTATTGCAAGAATCTATTATTTTCTACTTAAAATTCCTCCATCAAGTAAACACTGTAAATGACTACTAGCACTTGAGCTCAAGGAAAGAGTAACCAAACCAAAATGATTAAAAATAATTTTTTCGACAGTGACGAAGCAGCAATTCCCATATGATTTATCAGAACACATATCTGACTAATCATAAACACATAATGTTTCACACTGATGTGCAGTACCTGTCTTTAAGTACTATTATGAAGATATATGTCAGCATTTACATATTCATAAACCTGTTGTATAATATTAATAGCACATTACATTGAAATTAAAAACTATTTTAAATCAGAAGCAATTAAATGAACTCTTATATATCTATGACTATCATAGAGCAATTCATGAAAGTAAACCTCTTGCTCTAAAATACCTTGGAAAATATTTTCCCCCTTGCCAGAACTGTAATTTTCACCTTCAATTTAAAATATTATATGAAAACTAAAGGAATTCATCATCTCAAACACCTATCAAAAAATTTAAACAAACTATCTATTTCATGAGTCCCATGTCTACAGGACATCTGTGAAAATTTACTACTAAATATATACACATACACACACCTATGAATTATCCACAATCATGAATGCAGTTATTCAATTTCAATGTTCAAAGACTGGCAAGTGTAATTCTATTGAAATTAGTCAATAAATATTTGATAATTACTCCATAATTTAACATAACAAATAAACCTGATGTTAAGCACATGTGACAAAGTATTAATTACTATGATTATCAGTCACTTTAATCAGATATTCTTATTTCCACATTTCCCTTAATATAAATGCAAAATTAACACAGATAAATGATATTGCTGAATCATAATTTGCCACTGTTATATTTGGATCATACCAGTAAAGAGCCAGTCCTAACATAATAAGAAGCAGTGATAAAAAAAAGCAAAAATATTTGAGCATTTACTTTCAAGCTAGTTATGTTAATAAACTACTAGAAATCATAAATGTATTAATTACAGAGGTGCTACTTGTGTCAGTGTATTTAATTTCCTTTTCTTAACATGAGAAACTGGAATATCATTGACTTTTTTTACAGTAATTTTTAACAAGGTATTTGTTGATGCACAAACAATTAACTTCATTACAAAATCAGTTGAATGCCCATTGTCACATATATCAATAGGTAAATATTTCTCATTACAACTCAAGGTATTCATTGTTAAACTGGAGACAACAGATCTTTGGTTACATGATTTTAAAAATTCATCTGATAACAGCTTGGATATTATGATGTAATTGTATATAATTATGTTAGTGACATGTTCAGTGGGATATTTTAATCCTCCACGATCAAGTTTTTTTTATCAGATCCCAGGTTTCACTACATTCTATATTTTTTTCTAATACAAGGTTGTCTCTGCAGTATACAAAGTTTAATTTTTTTAATGCTGAATGAGCACAAAAACCTGATATATAAGTTAACACTGGAAGTAAATTATTTAACTATAAAATATCACTTTCATTAACTACAATTTGACTTTGCAAGTATTGTGAATTAATAGAATGTATGGAATCATCTTCCATAGCATCTACTGCACTAACATTAAAATTTCCATGCTTGTATGGATTTAGAGTTAAGGGTAAAAAGTTTTGAATTCTTAATTTTTTTTCTGTTTCGTACACCTGAGTTACAGAGATGTAATACTGAGCTCCAGCTAACTGTCTATAACGACCAAAACGATCTTCTAATGAATCAGTCTGGAGTTTACCAGTTAAAATACAGTTAAAAGTTTAGTTCATCTATACAGTAGCATGCAATTTCAAGTATAGCATATGTAGAATGCTTCAATGCAAGTTTAGTCTCTTTACTGTAACAACCTGTTGTACAATCAAGTTTCTCCCATTTTTCCAACCAATTCAAAAATTATTCAAAAATTGAACCTTTATGTCATCTGCTGAATTAGTTAGTGGCTCCTGAAACTCATTTCTCTTGTGTTTACCTTTCATTGGAGTGCGTACATTAAGTATGTCCCACCATTTACATATGATCCCAATATAATCAGCAGTGTCTTCAAAATGTGGGATTCTGTGATGTGCTCCTGCAATACGAAGGCCTTCAGAAACATGAATATTGAAAATGTGAAGTGCCAACTTCACATTTTGCCTTTCAAGATTGGTGGGACACAAAGGTTTTGAAGTCAGTGTATAGTCATATTTTACTAAATTTGTATATTCTACTTCATGTAGCTTTTTAAGGGAAGAAAATGATGCAGTTTTTACACAAATTGCATCATCTGCACATTCTAGTTTCTGATCAAAATTTGGATAATACATACACTGGCTGTGATTTTTTTGATTCAGCCAGTTATTCCTGATACATTTCAGTATATGAACACAATCAATAATAAAAAATTATGGGCTCATAGGATCTACAGGGTGTTTATATACAATATTCAATTGAGGGGGTTTGGAAAAGAATGAGACAGCTCGTCTGTTGAAAGCATTATTATCACTAAAAATAGAAATGACTTTAACACCAAGGATTTCTAATCCTTCAATTATCTTTAAAATAAAAGTATATAGGATGTAAGCAGATATTTTAGCAACTGGAAGAATATGTACAACATCTTTATATGCAGATATACTACTATGTATCATAAATACATATGCAGTAGTTGCTGCCTTTTCACAGTTATAAGCCATTCCAATGATATTCCCCCCTTTGTAATCTAAAAATGATTTAATGTGGATTTCATCTATCATTAAAACAATATTTTTATCAGAATCATTCAGATAGGCAATTTTTTGCTTAATATACATTAAAAAATTTGCTCAGACCGCTCTAATTTAGGATCAATATTATAATTACTACAAAAGTTACGTATTGTATTTGGATGTGGTAAAATTAAAGAGCCACTGTTACGTAAAAAACGATATGCATGTGGTGATATAGAAAATACTAAAGAACATAAAATTTGAAACACTGCCTTGTAACGCTGTCTATTTTTTTGACATTTCAACAGAAACAAAATGAAAATATCTTTTTGGCATTGAGGAGCATTCCTTTCAATGAGATCTAGAACATTTTCAGCAAAATTATATAAACTTTTCACAGACTGTTCATCAGAGGAATAGTCAACTAATTCAAAAGTGGCTTTTAAAATACACTCCAAATCATTTACATTGCTAACTCTAAGTGGCAAATTATAATTGCTTATCTTAATAATTTTTACACTTTCCAAATATGCTGTTACTTCTCGTAAATCATATATAAATCATATGTAACTCATCTAAAACTACTGATAATGAAACAACAGGATGAGGTCGCATAATTATTTTTTAAAAACATTACCTTCTTATCCTTGTTAACAATAGTCCACAGATGACGAAAATCACAATTTTTCAAGCGGTTCATTAGCTCATCCAATGAAGAATGATTGTATTTTTTTTTCATATGTTTGCTTAGTAGCTTTCAGCTATAGCAGTTTCAATTGTTTATAGCTTTCAGCTATAGCAGTTTCAATTTGTTTGTTTTCTAATCTGTCCTTTTTTTGGGAGGGATTTTGTAGAAGTAAAATATTCTTTGGCATCCTGGAAACTTACACGGTACGGCACTATCATGAAGTCTTGGCTGCAACAAATTCACAGTTATCTTTTACCAGTATTTGGATCATAATGCTCAGATGTTCTGCGGATGTCTTTTGCATCAAAATGGATTTCACCAACCTAAAAGTAATATAAACTCTCAAAACTTTGCGAAATAATTTATATTATGTATAGAACATTAATCATCCAAAAGTAGATGAGTTAAAAAGATGAATCTTACTTCTCAACATTCAAATATAATAAAATAAATATGCATTGTGAATGTGGCATCTTAACGTGAATGAGAGTTTAATAAAAAGTACTAATTCACTATTTCAAACAACTGTCTCTATTGTAAGGTGTCTCTCCTACAGATATTTCTAGTTTGTTTATGAAATTACAGAACAGTGATTCCCAACTGGTGTGTTCCTTATAAGACCCAGGTGTGTCGTTAAAATATATGAAAAACAATAATACTGCATAATAACATGGCAACGTCATGGTAAGTGGACACTATATTACAAGCATGTCACAATAAATAAATGATTTCAGAACACAACCAAGTTACAAGTTGACACCAAGTTACAAGGTTCGAAAACCCTGTTATAGAATCATGGTTTTATTTCTGTGAAGTTTCTAAAAGAGGAAGCATGAATCCTTATTTTGTAACCTAAGCACATATATTTATATAGCTAAATATATATAGATATGCTCCACCACTGCATAAAATCCTATAACTAAAAGCAGACTAATTTGTTAAAATAGATAATTCTAAGTATGTCTCAATTCAGTACCACTGTTACATAGTATAACTTGTACAAGTATCTCTTAATACTAACCATTTTATCACAATTGTGTACTATAAAATTAAAATTAACATAGTTATTTAATTTTATAAATGATATGGTAAATGTTGTATGTCATAGCTTTGTAATATTTATGGCTAAATCATTTACTTTTCTCCAATATGAATTAGGTCACTCTATTAACCTTAGCAAAATTATTGAGGTTTTCAGCGCAAAATGTTACTGAAGTGTGGTAAACAAATATATTTATATTCCTATGTTCTAAAAACCGAAATCGTTAGTTAAAATATGAAAACATTCGATCTGAAACTGAAAATACAGAACTACTTCACTGAATCGGATGTGATAACAAATAGAAGCATGAATAAAAAATATTATGGTATACAGCTCCTGCTTCAGGTCTAAAGATGAAATGATTAATAACTTGATTTTATTGCCTCGGACAACAAAATTTTAAAGCAATAACGAGGAAAACAGTTTAAGACAACTTTTTGAAGTAATTTGTATACTTTACACGTAAAGAACGGGAAAAGAAAAATACGTTCTCTACTTTGTAATATTCCTATGCACAACGAATACCCAAATTGCTGATTAGATTTGTAACTAGCGCCGCCATTTTTTCGTGTAGGGAACAATATTTTAATTAGTTTTTAATGTTATATAAACACACATCTGTGATTTCAGATACAACTTGCATGCAAAACTTAATGAAAACTGAAAATAATTTATTATATAATAGATACAAATTATGTACAATCATTAAAGTTAACTTACCTTCGAACTTTTAGTTGGCACGAAATCCTGTCTTGGTATTGCAGCCAGCCATTGTCTTCGCAAATCTTTTTATCTTCTGGAAATCCAAACGCGGAAGCTTTTGTCTCATTTCTGCAATTCCCACGGCAATGTGGGACACAACATCTAAAAGGCATATTTAACAAAATGCTTGAATATGATAAACAAATGCTTGAATATTAATAAATCGCTAGCGATAGTCACCTCGTTTCTTCTCAAAAGCTAACTTAAGCTAACCTAGCTACGTAGGCAGGCTGTTACACGGAGCAGCAAAGTGGGTCTAACTAAGGTGACGTAGGCATTTTTCTCTGACGTAGTTATATGGCCTTCTCTTGTAGGAGGTGTTGGTTGGACACGCCTGGTTTAGAACATCACATCGGCTGCTTTGATTTCCTGTTCTCGTACTTTGCGCTCGATTACTTTGTTCAGTAAGAAAAAAAAAATCTTTAGAAAGTTTGTTTTATTGAGTGTCGGATTAAGGAGAATAGTCATAGTCCCATGCAGATTGTAATGTGTTCTTTTGTTTCTGAATGCTTCATTTAGAAGCAACAGACTTCGAGAAAAATCTTTTATAATGAAAAGTCGGATTATAGAGAAATGGACACTAAGCCCTTTATTGTAGGTCGGATTAGAGAGAATAGATGTAATTATACACTACATTGAGTTACAAACTTCGATTTACGGAGTGCCGGATTGAATAGACTTCCGAGAAGTATTGGTTTTGTTCGCTAACGAAAATATGTCATAAAAAATTATTTAAAATTATTTCTAACTAATTTCGATTTCCACCGAATTGTCGTACCCTCCGAATTGTTGTCCTCCGAAATGTCGCGTTTCCCGAACAGACAGAAAGATGGATGATAAAGTGAAAATATTATACTATTTTTCTGAAAAGGAGATAAAAAGATTAAAGAGCTTCTGTAATATTGCTGTTTTTATCATTTCACATAAAAAATCACGAATATATCATAGCTGCTGAAGGAATATATAGGTATGCATATTCTTAAGTGAATGCTGCTGTTGAAGTAAAAATTACAAAGAAAGGATTGTAGTTACACTCTGCGTAGTAATCTCGACGACAAAATATAAAGTTTGACGTTTGTGACGTAACATCCAAGGTTTCATATCATAATAGAAAAAAAAATTCATATCTATGATTAATTGTTTTGCATTTGCAAGGTTTACGGCTATGAAACACAGTAGTGGTAACGATCTGGAACAAAGCACGACATATTTAAGACTTATTTTTTTTACACATAGTTGCAGATTTAACAGGCATAGACAAATTCGTTGCTTGCAATATTTCTTATGAACTGCAGGCAGCATCTTATTTCGCAGAACGGTAGCTGTTGCCATTGTTATGGCAGACTTCCTTTAGATCCCGATAAGAATGCATCTCCATTTCCGGAAACTAGATTATGTTCATGTACTTTAAATCGCCATCCTCTCATTGGATGATTCAGACATCACACTAGCAAAGATGTCACTAGACGGACAAGATGCAGATTTTGGGAATGGAACAGAAATCAATAATTCGAGTGACGAAATAGAAGAATATGAGATTTTTGTTGATGAAGAAACTATAGAAATACTTAATAATGGGTCGAAGACTATAGTTTTGACAGTTCTAATGCGATACCCTCCATCGCTGGTCACCTTTGCTGCTGCTTGTTGTATTATATTCACGATCATTGGAATTATAGGCAATGGTGTCTCCATTGCTGCTCTGGTGAATGTTAAGAAGATTCGCAACGTCACCACTCCACTCGTCATCAATCTTTGTGTCGTCGACTTGCTCTACTGTTGCTTCCCTTTACCACTTGCTGCTTCCAATTTTCTGTTTCCTGAACGATGGATGAGGAACGAAGGTGGTTTATGTACAGCTTTTGCATTGATCCGTTTCTTGTGTGCTACGCTTAGTGTGTTAACAGTGATGGTTATTACAGTGAATCGCTATGTTTTCATAGTACACCACAACGTCTACGGAAAGATCTTCGGGAAAAAGCATGTGCTCAAGGTTATCATACTTGGTCTCTATATATGTTCGTTCCTAATGGTGACGCCTACTTTGTTTGAAGGGTGGGGGAGATTCGGCTATAGCCCTGAAGTTGGCAGTTGCAGCATTCTTCCCGATGCAAACAATCGCAGCTCAAAATTATTTTTATTTCTTAGTGCTTTGATTCTCCCTTCTATTGTGTTCATTGTGTGCTACTCAAGAATTTTCATGGCTGTGAGAAAAAGTCGCATGAATGTTAAAAGAAATGAAAGTAAAGTTCTGCAGAGGAATATCTCGGAATCGGGTGATTTGCGTAGTGATCCTGCCAAAGAATATGTACCAAAGTCTCCTTTGACGAAACGTTTATATTGTAGACAGTTAAGTACAAAAGCATTTAGTTTTCACACATCTAGAAAACTGTCCAAAGACATTCGTTTACTGTGGACTATTCTAGTAATATTTTCCACTTTTATCGTCTGTTATCTCCCCATATCAATAGTAAAACTGTTTAAGATGGAAAAGCTTTCACCTGTGATCAGCATTTTTGGAGAACTGGGAGTTTACTTAACTTATTGCATTAACCCTTTTATATACGTTGTCATGTGCAAAGAATATAGACAAGCATTTGTATCGCTATTAACTTGTAATCGCAATGAAGTGATATCGAGTTCCGGAAATATAGAGGAGAGATATTCTGTTAACAACCAAAGAGCTAATGCAGTCTCTCCAAAGATTTCCTCTCGTTTACCAGGTGAAAAGAATGCTGTAAAGTTTAGTGCAGAGAGTAAAAGTCCTTCCATGTGTGTAACAGATAACAGCGATATTACGAAGCTTAATGCAGACTCTGAGAAGGTTTCCGTGTGTGTAGTAGATGACAAAAATATTCCATCGATTAGTGCAGAATCTGAAACAATTTCGATGTGAGTAACATATGAAAAAGATATTGGAAAGCCCAGTGTAGACTGGCCAAATATTTGACATTTTTGTGCGGCAGAGCTATTTATTATTCCAAGACTTAGTGTAGTCTTCAATAATTTTTATATATGTAACAGAGGAGAGGTGTGATCCAAGGTTTACTGCAGACAAGGAAACTTTCAATTCCTTTAACAAATGATACTGATGTTCCAAAGGCTACTGCAGATTGGCAAAGGATTTTCGTGTGTACAACAAGTGAGAGGGATATTCGATTTATCAAAGGACAATGATAAATGAGAATGATTCACCGCTTGTAAAGTGTGGTGGTTATTATAATCATCAGATCCTTTTTAAAGCACTGTAATTCGGCAACGTGTTTTCTAGCGGATATACAAGGATCTATTTCACTGTGGTCCAAATCATTGCAAAGTGCATTAGAAATCATTTTAGGAAATCGTGGCTACGGAAAAGGAATTTTTATTATGAAAATAAATGACATGATGTGAAATGACTGATGTTTTTAGAAGAAAACAGTTGTTTCTTAATATTGATATAATTTTTCTACATTGCAGACTTCTTCGCACAGGTATACATAGTTTCAGCCAATATCTTCATGTTTGGCAATTTAAAAACAACGAAAACGAATGAATAACTATTCAGTTGGATATGGGATTGAAAACTTGATTCTCCCTGGTCTCGTGAAGTTCTAGACCACTCTCAGAAGCAATGTGCTTATTGCATTATATTTATATCTCCTTTTGAAAAATATTTTGCAAAAAAAAAAACTAAAGTTTTCGATTTATCGTTTATATATTGTAGATAATCAAATTTTTCCTTTAAAACACAAATTTAAAATTCTTTTTCGGTTGGATAGGCATTAATGAAATTCTAGACTTTGCATTTTCCGATTCCCCCAAAAACTTTAATTGCGCCATCTAACGGTGGAAAAAGTTAGAAATTCCAAAACTGCAATGACTATTGTAAACGACGAATTTATTCTAGAAACTTGGACATTTTGGTGGTGGAGTGTAAGGATCAAGAGGTTTGCACGGATAGCACATTGATGCGACTTATTCTCAAGTTTGCGTGGGAAAACAACTCTTTTGTTTTAAGCGATAATTGAAAAATTATTTTTGAGTTGGACCCTCAGGGGTGGGTGGGAAAACAACTCTTGTTTTAAGGGATGACTAGAAAATTATTTTGGAGTTGGACCCTCAGGGGCTGGGTTGGAAAAAACTTCTTTGTTTTAAGGGATGATTGAAACATTCCTTTGAGTTTGACCCTCAGGGGCTGGGCGGGAAAACAACTTCTTTGTTTTAAGGGATGATTGAAATATTCCTTTGAGTTTGACCCTCGGACACTGGTGGGAAAACAACTTCTTTGTTTTAGGGGATGATTGAAATATTCCTTTGAGTTTGACCGTCAGGGGCTGGGCTGGAAAACAACTTCTTTGCTTTAATGGGTGATTGAAACATTCCTTTGAGTTTGATCCTCAGACACTGGGTGGGAAAACAACTTCTTTGTTTTAAGGGATGATTGAAACATTCCTTTGAGTTTGACCCTCAGACACTGGGTGGGAAAACAACTTCTTTGTTTTAAGGGATGATTGAAGCATTCCTTTGAGTTTGACCCTCAGACACTGGGTGGGAAAACAACTTCTTTGTTTTAAGGGATGATTGAAACATTCCTTTGAGTTTGACCCTCAGGTGCTGGGTGGGATAACAACTTTTTTGTTTCAAAAGGAGATATAAAATTGTGCTGATTTGGATAAGTACTAATGAAATATTATGATTTACATATTTGAAATACTCAGGATGTTCCAATTTCTGTTATTGGAGGGTGCTAAATATAGAAAATGTGAAACTTTAAGCAACTATTTCAAATGGCATGTTGATGCTGAAAATTTTAAATTTCGGTGGTACAGTGCCCGGAAACAGATTACACATACATACAACCTTTTTCTCACAAGGAATGAAAAAAACCCCAACTTTTTCATTTTAAGGGAAAAATTATAAATTATCTTTATGTTGTATAAGCAGGACTTTGCCAAGGCAGGGCGAGTGGGATGCCCTTGTTCATGGCATGGTCAGGTATTATTACTAGGCTCAAAAAGTAACTATTCGATAGGCTGCTGAATAACTCTTGAGCAGAACGCCAATTGGCTAGGTCCTGACCTGTGTGTAAAAAATAATAAAATATTGTTATTAGCATTTTCCCACTCATCCATTAGTTCGAATTATTAGTATTAAAGTGTGGTGCAAATGTCGGAAAAGGGAAAACTTGATTTTCTTTTAAAACGAGTTCCCATATCAGCCATAGGTACCCATACCTATGGCTGACCTAACACCATACCTTCGTCAGCAGAACATTTTTCCCCGGAAGGGGGAAGTGGGATGCTAAAATGATTTCACAGTAGGGGGGCTAAAAATGAAACAGTGTTCCAAGATAGAAATAATATAGGTCAACCCGCTCATTAATGGCGCAGTTGCGGAAACAACAATCATTCATACAGCCCAAAATCTAGAGAAAAATACAAGGCGAGTTGGGGTGGGTGGGTGGAGGGGGAAATAAACAATTTAGCAAAAAAAAAATAAATAAAAGGAGGGGGGCGAGAGACTGGATTTCTATTCTAGTATGACATTTCCCCTTTCAATTTAGAGGGCTTTAAAAATTATTCAAAAATGGCGACATCCCTTAGATTCCACATTGCATGCATATATCATACCATAATACAACTAAGGATGTCCGAAAAAAAAAGAAACTTATTATTGAAATCACGTAAAAAACGTTTTTCGTATTAATGAAAAAAATATAAATGATACGCTTCCGAAAACAAAAGAAAACGTAAAATATGAAACAAAATTGCGTTTCGTTAAGAAAAAATAGCATTGATTTTTCGTAAACCTGTATTATTCGTCATGAATTATTTTTCGATAATTTTTCCACCGGCGAGGATGGAAAATTGACCTCCTCCCCCGCCGATGCCCATGACCAAAGATGATTTGTTTTATCCTGGATTGCTTTCAAAACAGTGTCGTACAAATGAAGCTTAAGAATAGGTTAAAAATTCACAGATTTCTTCCTAATATTTAGATTAAGATATTTATTTTACTGTTAAGTTGCAGTTAGATTAAAGATACATAACTGCATTACAAAGACACGTTGCTGTAATTGACTTCGCAAAAATTGGCGAATAATGCCCAAAATCCAGGTTCTGAGATCATCGTTAAATCTCTATGTATACTATCAGCAGGGTGGGATCTATTTGGGGGGAGGAGGAGAGGTTGCACTCCTTTCGGAATGCTAGTAAGGTGAAAAAATCATTAAACCTGTAAATGGTAGCTAGGCATAAACTGGAAGGAGAGCTGTGTACCAATCCCCAATGATGATGCACAGAACCGGCAGGGCTAACACCTAATGTCCGAGCCCGCCTTCTCGTGGTGCAGGCCGTTAGTACTTTTCAAAAGAGATATTCTCTTTTGGAAGGGAACGGAAGTGGAGGGCTGCTAGATTAGTGTGGCCTACTGATCGGGACAACTCTGGCTACTTTTCTTTTTTTCGCTACCCTGCTGAGGAGTGGTCAACCACACAGGGTACTGTGTGGTAACCATATAAACCCACTGGATTGGTAACAGGTGTTGACCGTATAAACCAACTGGACTGCACTGAATTAAGGCTCTGAGCTTGATTATGGATCCTGATTTTGCTGCACTGGTGAGCTTCTGTGGAGGGAAAATCTTCCTCTGTGTTACCTGTTTGTTTGTGGGTTGACAGCCCCAAGGGAATAGATTCACAGGATATGTTTATTAGCTGGTGGATAATCCTGAGCAGAGTCATCGCAGGCACCTGAACTCTTTGTTCTACTGGCATCGTCAAATTCTACATTAGAGGGAGTCTTCCAGTGTAGATGGCTTCAGCTTTCAGTGGTGGGGGAACGGGTCTTTGTCCCATGTGTGCGATTAGGGGGCTGTTTGATATTGTCGCCATTTCCTCTCTCAATAAACATAGTTTCTTTAAACATCCCTCTAACCATTTTCTCTCCATAGGTAGTTGGAATGTGAGGACTCTGCACAGAGCTTTTTCTCTTGATGTCCTCACACAAGAATTACAACATTATAATTTAGATATTCTCGGCTTGCAAGAGACCAGATGGACAGATAAAGGTCAGATTCTTAAAAATAATCTTAAATTTCTCTTCTCAGGGAGGAACGATAATAAACATCACCAAGGCGTGGGTCTGCTTCTCAGCAGACACGCTAGTGATGCTCTTTTAGGATATGAGTGCATTAATGAAAGGTTTCTTACAGCAAAATTTCAGACAAGCGTTAAAGACTTGAATGTTATCTGCTGTTATGCTCCCACTGAGGATGCCGATGAGGATGAGAAGGATAGGTTTTACGGACAACTTCTGGATATTTTGAATTCTGTCAAGAAAGGAGATATTACCCTTATTCTAGGTGACTTCAATGCCAAAGTTTGTACTGACTCTGACCTTTGGGGAGGAGTAGGTAGCTGCAATGGCAATGGCAACATCTCTTACAGGTAAGTAAACTCAATGGATTCAGAATAACTAACACTTATTACAAACACCGCGACATACATAAGTACACATGGGTTTCACCTGACGGGCTGCATAAGAATATGATTGATTATATATTAATTAACAGCAAATGGGCTAGTTCTGTTAGGAATACGATGACATATAGGGGAGCTGAAATTGGATCTGACCATTACCTTGTTAAAAGTGTCTTGCAACTTAAACTTAAAAAGTGTTGTGCTACGGTTAAAAAATTTACTTTTAATACTGAAGCTCTGAAAGCCCCAGTTATAGCTAAAGCTTACCATGATAGGTTACTTAGTCATTATGGCAGTTATGGTTTGCTTAGTACTGAAGTTGAGGAAGAATGGGACCATTTTAAACAGGCGTTTTTGGAAACTAACAGTACTCTTTTAGGAAAAAGGAGCAGAGGAGGCAGAATTATTTCAGTGATAAATCACTTGATCTCATTTCAGAAAGAACGAACTGCAGGAATGTCCTTAATCAATACCCTACTAGTCCTAATAGAAAGCATTACAGAGAGCTTAATAAATGTGTAAAGGATCGGTTAGCTGCTGATAAGAATCTTTGGCTTGATGGCTTGGCTGACAAAGCTGAGGAAGCAGTTAGACAGCACAACAGCAGAGAGTTGTACCAGAGAGTTAATGTTTTGTGTGGTAGAAAACGGACAGGTATACAGAGATTGAAGGATAAACAAGGTAAGGTTATAGAAGGTGAGGATTCTGTCTTGGCTAGGTGGGCTGAGCATATTAGTGATGTTCTAAACAATGTGGGTAGTTCTACTCCCATTGTTTACAATGATGAGAGATGCATTGGTGGCTTTAATGTTGGCCCTATAACACAATCTGATGTTATTTTGGCTGTTTCTAAACTTAAACTTCATAAATCCCCAGGGGTAGATGAAATTACAACGGAAATGCCTAGAGTCGGGAATGTTTCTGTTACCACTTTGATGACTGAAATTTTGAATATCTTTTATGATGTAGGCATGGTTCCTAAGGATTTTACCAGAGCTATTATTATCCCAATTTTGAAAGAAGTTGATCGCAGTTCTCGTGATAACTATAGGGGTGTCAGCCTACTCTCTGTTCCAGGTAAAGTTCTTTCCATGATTGTGCTTAATAGAATTAAGAATCTGGTTGACAGACAATTGCATGATGAGCAATGTGGATTCAAAATTGGTAGGGGATGTATAGATCAGATATTTTCACTCAGGCAGATTCTTGAGAAATGTTTAGAGTTTCAGAAACCTTTGGTTGCTAGCTTTGTTGATTTCAAAAAGGCTTTCGACTCTGTTGATCGTCATAATTTGTGGTTGATTGTGAGATCATATGGTATACTTGACAAGTAAGTTAACATAATGAAAGCTCTCTATAATAACACTGAGTCATGTGTGAGAGTTGGTAAGGCTTGTAGCAATTGGTTAGCATTGCTTCTGGTGTTCGACAAGGGTGCATTTAGGCTCCTTTTCTCTTTAGTTTGGTTATTGATTATGTTGTGGGAAATTCACTTCAAGGGAAAGATTTTGACCGTAAATGGTCTGGAGATACGAAAATTTCTGAATTAGATTATGCTGATGATTTATCCCTTTTGGCAAATGATGTTGATAAGATGAACTCTTTCATTAGGGCTGTTGATGAAACTGGTAGTAGAATAGGTTTGGTTATAAACAGAGAGAAAACTAAAGTGATGAAAATTGGTCAGGCAGGCTGTGATTCAGTTAATCTGAATGCTCGCAATCTTTAGCATGTGTCACAGTTTAACAATCTAGCGAGGTATGTAACAGATACTGGTGATGTGCAGCATGAGATTAACAGACGAATAGGGATTGCTGCCGGGTCTTTTAAGAATCTATGGAGAGTGTGGAGAAATAGGCGTATACACCTAAAGACTAAAATTAGACTGTATAATAGTTTGATTCTTTCCAGGTTTAGTTATGGTAGCGAAACTTGGACACTTTGTAAACAAGATAACAGGAAATTAGATGCTTTTGATTCTAGATGCTTACGCAGTATCTTAGGCATTAGGTGGTTCAACTTTGTAATTAATGATGGGGTTTGGCAAAGGAGTCGGCAACCTCCTTTAAGCAGCATATTGTGCAGAGAGAGACTCCGTTGGTTTGGCCTTGTTGCCCGTATGGATATAAATTGACGATTAGGGTTATGAATAGTGTGCCTAAGAAAAGGCACACTGTTCATACCCTATTCGTTCATAAAGGCTTCAGAAAGAGGGGGAGACCTAGGATGCTGTGGGCAGACAATGTGAAACAGAACCTTAGAATTGGTGTGCAGTGGCTAGATGCAGCAGATGTAGCTCAGGACAGACTTGCTTGGAGAACTAAATTGTACGGTCTGGTTGGATCTCCGTAGCCCATGGCTGCTTGAGGATGATGATTTGTATTTCATGCAATTTTACATATCTTCCCATTGCTTTTCGCTTGACATTTGTCAGTTTGTGTGGTTGTCAAAACAACTGTTCCACCATAATTTTGGAACGCGATGGAGAAACTTAATGATTTATGCTTTTCAAATGAAAGCTTGTAACACGGGGAGTGTCATAGGCTATAAAAAATTTACCCCCATGATTTCCTCCTCCCTAAAAGAGGGGAAATATGAAAACTATTGTTCCGCTATATCTCCAGAATGCGGAAAGTAACAAGCCATGCGTCACATGAAAGTTTGGGACGCGGGGAGTGTCATAAAGCCAATGACCCCCATGCTTTCTTCCCTCCTAAAAAAAGAAAATGTTTGTGCTACTATATCTTTGCAACGCAAGTGCCGAAAGTAACAAGCCATGCGTCACATGAAAATTTGGGACGCGGGGAGTGTCATAAGGTATAAACAATTGACCCTCCATGTTTTCTTCCCTTCTAAAAAAAAAGGAAATAGGAATACGATTGTCTACTATATCGTTATAACGCTAATGCGGAAAGTAACAAGCTATGCTTCAAATGAAAGTTTGTGATATGGGGAGTATCATAAGCTGTAAGTAATTGGCCCCATGCTTTCTTCCCTCCTAAAAAAGAGAAAATGTGCAAACGATTGTTCTATTATATAAAAAAAAAAATACCCCCTCAAGCTGTTGCTTGCCACAGCGGTCTGACAGGGGCCTGTCAGTTTATATTCTACAGTAGATGAACTGAGAGGATGGCAGGACCTCAGCAGAAAACAACACGAACATCCTTGCCTTACCCGAGGCTCGAACCCAGGTCCCGTAGATTTGCAGCCAAGCGCGCTAACCACTCTGCCACCGGACGGCTTTCTATTATATACTGCTCACAAAAATTAGGGGATATTTCAAAATGAATATGAAGCGATGAAATATCCCGTAATTTTTCTGAGCAGTATATCTTTGCAACGCAAATGTGAAAAGTAACAAACCATGAGTCAAATGAAGATTGTGACGCTGGGAGTGTCATAAGCGATAAGCAATTGACTCCCACGATTTTTTTCCCTCCTAAAAAAGAAGAAATATGAAAACGATTGTTCTACGATATCTTTGGAACGCTAGTACGTAAAGTAACAAGCCATGCTTCAAATGAAAGGTTGTGATGCAGGGAATGTCATAAGCTATAAGCAACTGACCCCATGCTTTCTTCCCCCTTAAAAAAAAGAAATGTGAAAACGATTGTTCTACTATACCTTTGGAACGCAAGTGCGGAAAGTAAAAGCTGTGCGGCAAATGGAAGCTTGTGACATGGGGAATGTTATAGTGAAAAGAAATCTTTCTTTCTCTCTAAAAAAAAAGGCTTTCTGCTATATCTTCGGAACGTTAGGGCCAAAATTACGAGTTAGGTTTCAAATGAAAGCTCATACGAGGAGCTTCGTAGACTGAGCCGAATCCCCCATTCCCTTCCCTGGAAAAAAGGGGCCGATTTTCGAGGGTGTGGACTTTAATGATTTTTATCTCAAATTGAAGTCTGTGACGCCTCGAATGTCACGGGGTACCTTACGACTACAAAAACAGGGAGAGAAAAATTGTAGTCTTTTCTTATTAGTCATAAATCAAATGAACGTTTCTAAAGGTAAGTGTTTTTTTAGTGAGAAAAAAATTAAAAAATTAAAAAAAATATATCTTCCTATATGTGCCCTAAAAGTAGAAAATAATTCTAAAGCATATCGATGGTGCAATCAGTTACTGAGTTCGTATTCACTTCAAAAGAGGGTCGGTGGTGGCTCAGTCGGTAGCGCGCCATGCTCGTAATTTGCAGTTCCCAGGTTCGAATCCAAGCTGGGTCAGCATTGAGCCTTTCTACGGTCAGTAGGAGACACCGATGGGCTTAGAAAGGTTCCGTCAGATGAAACGTTAAGCCGTGACTCCGTGTGCAGGAGAGCCATACCCTGTGCACGTTAAAGAACATACTGGATGGCCTTGACGGGAGGCTACCATCTGTCTCCTAACAGCTGTTCCAGTGGGTCCCCTTCTCCAACCTTCTGTGAGCCTTTGGGATCCTTGTGATCTGGCCATTTAGCCATTTGTGTACAAAAAAAAGTGCCGCTCAGAAGTAAAACTGCGTCTGAGGTAAACGCCCCCACTTCAAAAGAAGGTAGGGTGCCAATTTATCTACTGCTCAACTCTGCCGGTGCCCTATCTTCCTTTCCGCGGCTACTTCAGCGATCGGTCTCAAATTCGGTGGGCTGGTCCCGTTTAGTTCTAATCCTCTAGGGGTCATAAATGGGGTTCCTAGCTGTCGTGGGTTGGGAGTGATCCCTCGAAAAGCGTCCGAGATTTCTGGGACGCTGCCGTCGGCTGCCTTGTGAATAGGGGGGAAATCTGTGAATGAACTTTTCGAAGAATTATCGGTATGTTTTCCACCAAACGTATGGCGTGGGTAAAACTAGTATAGTGTATTTATTGCAATGTAACGAAGCTACTTCACAGAATGTTCCTTTTGTCGCCCAATATTTTAAAATGCAAGAATCAAGTTTTTAACCGCGCTCTTCATAAGCAGTCGATAACTAGAGAATGTTATTTGATTCTTTTAAATTATCAGAAATACTTTTGTCTCTTCTGACTTCGCTTTTAATCTCATTTTAAAACAAACGATATAATAGTTTCGCTTTGTCGTTTGTCTGTACGTCTGTAGACATCTCTGAACTCTAACTAAATTACAAATTCTTTTTGTGTTTAATAGATATTGAGGAAATAGTACGATGTGCATTTTCCGAATCTGCTAAAAGTTATAACTGCGCTCTCTAACGGTAGAAAAAGTTTGAAAATTCGAAAATTTCAAATAAATATTGCGAACGATGTAGTTATACTACAAATTTGAAATTTTGGTGGTGGAATGTGAAGGCCACCAAGTTTACACTGGGTTGGGTTGTTTTACCTCTGAGCGGCACTTTTTTGCACACCGTGGGCTAAATGGCCAGGTCACATGGACCCCCGAAGGCTCAGAGAAGGTTGGGGGAGTGGACCCACTGGAACAGCTGTTGGGAGACAGATGGTAGCCTCCCGTCAAGGCCATCCAGCGTGTTCTTTACGTGCACAGGGTAAGGCTCTCCCGCACACGGGGCCACGGCTTAACGTCCCATCCGACGGACGGCGGCCTTTCCAAGCCCATCGGTGTCCCCTACTGACCGTGGGCAGGGCGGGGAATTTTGCGGAGATAAATCTCAACGCTGACCCAGCTGGGACTCGAACCTGTGAACAGTTTACACTGGTAACAATGAATTAACCTCTTATATCCAGGAAGGATGCAGAAATGCAGCTTTTTTGTTTTAAGAGATAATTGATTATTTTTAGAGATAAATTAAAAATTAATTTTAATATATAATAAAGCATAATACAAAAAAATACGTTAAATCTCATATTAATGTTAAACAATAGACCATATACAAATATAAACAGCAAAGTTACTACACATAGAGCTTTCATTATGTGAAATATCAGTAATTGCAATCTACCGTTCCCACAGTAATTCACCATCTGATTTTATGAATGAATTAGAGCATATTATGCAGGGGTTAAACATAAGAAATATTATTATAACTGGTGATATATGTAAATATATATTTGTCAGAAAATACTTCCAACCTTGTAAATGAATATATAAATCTGATTGCTATGTATGGATGTAAGTCAATGATAAATATTGCTAGGACAGCCGAAATACCCAGTCTTGTTTGGACCATGTACTGGTCAAAATTAACAATAGAATTAATGTACAAGCTGCAGCATATAAAATACCGATTACGGATCATTACCCCTTAGTAGTTAAAATTAAACATAAGGAAAATAAAACTTTTGACAAAAGAAATGATAATATTAAAGATTACATTCTCAGAATTAATTATGAACTAATAAATGATAAATTAAAAGATTATAAATGGGAGGGGATAACACAGGAAACTAACGTTAATAATGCATACAAAAAATTTTCAGAGATTTTGTGTAAAGTATTTTGTATTTTTTGTAATTCCTATGGAAAAAGAAACATTCAGAAACTGAAAAAGCCTTGGATCACAAATGAAATATGTGAAATGATTAAGAATAGAGATAAGTTATATAAAAATGAAAAAAAATATAACGAGGACAATGAGAGGAATTCTTGCAACATAGGAATAACTTAAGGTCTAAAACTAAGGAGGTCAAAATCAAATATTACATAGAAGAATTTTTAAAATGTAATGGCGATATAAAAAAGCAGTGGAAGTTGGTAAATAATTTAATTGAGAATAATTCAAAAGATGAAGTTCTACTGGATAAAATGAATAATTTTGAGGACTGTAACATCAACGAAATTGCAGATGCAGCAAATGAATTTAACACTTATTTTGTCGATTTACCTAGCAAAATACTTAATGATAAACCTACTGAATATGAATGTTATAAAAAATATTATGAAACAGAATAGCTCTTTCTTTTTTACTCCTATAAACATACAAGAATTAGATAAGACTATTACAAATCTAATAGAAGGCAAATGGTCAGGAATCGATGGAATTTCAGTAACTACAATAAAAAAATGTGAAAATTTCATTTTTCATTCCTTAGTCTATATCTTTAACCTTTCTTTTCAAATTTGAATGTTTCCGGACGATCTCAAAACCTCTTATTGTATTTCCGATTTACAAGAAGGGAAATAAAAACTGTCGACCGATCTCGCTTTTACCTGTTTTTTCCAAAATATTTGAAAAACTAGTAAAATTCAGAATATTGAGTTATTTAAATAAAATAAATTTCTTTTAGTCAAATCAGCTTGGCTTCGCTGAGGGTAAGGGCACTGATCATGCGTTATTGTCATTTACTAATTTTATTTATAAGTCAATTGATCAAGGAAATTTAACTCTATCAGTTTTTCTAGATCTTGAAAAAGCTTTTGACACCGTAACACATTCATTGCTTTTGAAAAAACTGGAACATTTGGGTATGAGAGGGATTGCTCTAGAATGGTTTATGTTACTTAACAAATAGAACTCAATTAGTTAAATTAAAAACTTCTTCAGCAATTCTTAACAAACTTAATATGGCATTCTGCAGGGCTCTGTTCTTGGCCCCCTATTGTTTAATATTTATATTAATGACCTCTGTGAAATGAACATTAATTTTAATTTTACTGCTTTTGCAGATGACACTGCATTAACGTTTAGTATCCAAACTATTATGAGATTTATTGTCCAATGTCAATAACATTTTGACAATTCTTGAGAAAGTTAATATGTGGTTCGAAAATAATAAACTCTCAATTAATAAGAATAAAACTAAATTTTTTTCTACAAGTTTAAAAATAACCAAAATGCTGTAAATACTTTTGTCATTAAACTGCATTCACCTCAATGCTATATACATATTAATTGTCATTGTGATAACATAAAACAGGTTGAGAGCATTAAATATTTAGGTATTTTCATACATAAAGACCTAAAATGGAAGAAACATATTGACTACATTACAGGTAAAGCACGTTACAAACTACTTAAATTACACCACTTGAAATACAAAGGTAATCTTAATATGCTGCGAACATTGCACTTCTCATGGATACAAGCTGCATTTCAATACGGTATAGTTTGTTGGGGTGGAACGTATGTCTCGGTTTGTAAACCTCTGGTATCTCTGCAAAACAAAATTATTAAATTAATTGCAAAAAATAACACTGATATTTTAAGCAATTTCAATCGTTAATCTGTGCTAAAAATTCTACCAATTAGACATATATTTGTTTTTAGAGTGATGATATTTTTAAATCAAAATTGCTTTAATTTTCACATTCAGCCGGATTTATACAACTTCAGAGAGAAATACTTAGTTCCTTTGACCAAAAAAGAAATTGCTCATAAGCATTATTCGTATATCGCACCTAAAATCTTCAATCAGTTGCCTCTTGAAATTAGAAGTGAAAACATTTTAATATGTTGAAACAGAATTTAAATAGTTTTCTCTTTGGAAGATGTTGCACCTATGTTAATTAATCAAGTGTAAAGTAAAAATGTATTGTACATATATCGGATAAATGGCACACATTGTTTGTAATCTTTGTAATGAGTAAGTCGTTATTGATTTTTGTATTAATTTCCTTTAGTAGCCCAGACAAACCACGTGGTTTTTGGGTTCATTCATATTTTTCCATGTATACGATGATGAAATAAAATCGACTGATTGATTGGATACGTATTGATAAAATATTACGTTTTGGACTTTCCGAATATCCCAAAAGCTATTATTGCGCCCTTTAACAATGTAAAAAAAATTCCCAAAATTTTAACGAATTTGCAACTGATGTAATGTGAAGGTCATATAGTTTCTATAGACAATAATGAGTTCACCCCTTACGCCCAAGGTGGGTGGGAAACGAAATTGTTTTGTTTTAAGAGATAATTGGAAAACTCTTTTTCAATTGGAGTCGTACTAACGAAATGTTACAATTTGGATTCTTTAAATCCTTAAGAAATTTCCATTTATATCGTTAGAGATCACTAAATATGGAAATGGCAAAACTTTTCACGACTGTTGCACGTGATCTGTTTATGGTAGAAATTTGACATTTTGGTGGTAGAGTGTCAAGAGATATTCCACTGGCAGCAACAATCTCTTTTTCTCACAGCGGTGTGAAAATGTTTTTAAATTTAAAAATAAAAGACAGATACCTTTTATGATGTAATAAAATGAGTCTGTAAATGAAATGAGGCCAAAATGCACTGGCGGAAATTGAAAAAAGAACACACAGAAGGAATTCCTTTAGCAGCGTCATATTATAATATGTTAATTGTTAAGAGCAGGGAAACGCCCATCGCTGAATTATGCGTCCAAGTTGAAATCGCATGGAATGGTATCCCCCAGCGTGATATCCAGCATTTTTATGACCGATTGCATGCCAGATTGGAAGCATGTATAGCTGCTCGAGAAGGTTCAACACCTTATTAAAATGTACCCTCTCTCAAAATGTAATACTCATTAAAAGGTAAACATTGAATCACTTCATACATGTGATCACTGTCCTTTCTCAACAAGTTGTTTCTACTAAATTAATCTCATGCTAATGGTGTTCTTTTTTCAATTTCCGCCAGTGTATATAGTTTGTTGTTTCCTGACCTGAAACGGAAAAGGTCATCTCGTAATAGATAATATATATATCCCTAGATGTGATTAGGATATTAATTTTCTACTTTCCTCGTTTTAAGGTTCTTGACTACAAAAATGTAGTAGTAAACTATTCGGAAAAGAATGGAGCCTAGTTATCCTACATAGAGATGAAGGAAGGGGATTGAGATAATTCGTGAAACTTGCACCCAATTTTTGATTTCACTGTACATGACCCTATCAGATGAAGTTTCAGTCAAACATCCTTTTTTTCCCCTGACACTACACTTGCACTTCCGACAGTATGTTGCAATTTCATTCGTGACTTTACTTCCTTTTCGAGCAACATATTTTCAGTCGTCATAGTTACAGAGATGTCGGGATATACAGATGACATAGATGGAACAGAAAGCTATGAGAATGACCCATTTTATATTGAAGTTGGAAGTGAAATTAAGAATGAGTCTAAGACGATAAATATTCCAATTCTAATGCAGTATCCTCAATCATTGGTCACCTTTGCTGCTGCTTGTTGTATTATATTCACGATCATTGGAATTATAGGCAATGGTGTCTCCATTGTTGCTCTGGTGAATGCTAAGAAACTTCGCAACGTCACCACTCTGCTCGTCATCAATCTTTGTGTCGTCGACTTGCTCTACTGTTGCTTCCCTTTACCACTTGCTGCTTCCAATTTTCTGTTTCCTGAACGATGGATGAAAGATGGTGGTTTATGTAAAGCTTTTGTATTTGTCCGTTATGTCAGTACTGCTCTTAGTGTTTTTACAGTGACGGTTATTACAGTGAATCGCTATGTGCTCGTAATACATCCAGACTATTACAGAAAGATCTTTAAGAAGCATGTGCTCACAGTTATCGTACCTAGCATCTGGGTGTGTTCGATCCTGATGCTCACCCCCCCGCTGTTTGAACTATGGGGAAGATTTGGCTATAGCCCAGGAGTTGGAAATTGCAGCATTCTTCTCGATTCAAATCAACGCTCACCGAAAATATTTCTTTTTCTCAGTGCATTGATTATTCCTTCTCTAATATTTATCATCTGCTATTCACGTATTTTCATGGTGGTGAGAAAAAGTCGGATTAATGTTACAAGATCCCAGAAAAAAGTGCTGCACGGAAATATCTCGTTACCAGGAAACTTGGTTATTGATGATCATGACCAAGAACATTTACCGAAAACTTCTGTGAGGAAATTTTTAAGTATAAGAAAATCAGGTTCAAAAACTGATGTGTATCGTTTGTCAAAGAAAATGTCCAAAGATATTCATATACTGAAGACTGTTTTTGTAATATTTGCAGTTTTTATAACTTGTTACCTTCCGGTATCGATTATAAAAATACTTCGCATAGAAAAGGACTACCCTGTGATCAACATATTAGGAGAATTGGCAATTTGCTTATCTTATTGTATTGACCCAATGATATATGTTCTGATGAACGAAGAATATAGACAAGCGTTTAGAATCTGTTGAAACGTAATCTTGATGTTTCGATATTGAGTACGGGTCATAATCAGGACAATACAGTTAGCAGCCCAAGGGCTACTACAGACTCGCTAAGCATTTTCTCGTATGAAAATCGTAGGAAGTATGCTCCAAGGACAATTGAAGATTCAAAAATAAATGAGTCTGTGGCAGATTTGAAGAATGCTTCAACCGCAGATTAGCAGATTTCGATAAGCGTAGTAGGTAATAAGGATATTTCAAAGCTTGATTTAGACTCCGAGGTTTATCCATGTGTTCGGGATGTGAAAAGGATGTTCGGAGACTTCGTGCAGTTTCGTAAAGTATCGACATGCGTGAAGCAGGTGACAAGTATGTTGCAAGGCCTACTGCTCACTCACAAAGGATTTTGATATGTGTGGAGGGTGAACGAAATGTTCCAAGGCTTAGTGCAGACTCGCAAAGGATTTCTATACGTTCAGCAGGTAAAAGGGAAGTTTTAAAGCTTAGTACGTTATTATCATTAGTACCTATTACAAGGTTTAGTGCAGATTCGAAAGGGATTTCCATACGCGGAACATGTGAGGGTTAAGTCTAAGGTTTGGCTCAGTTTATGAAGGAAGTGAAAGGAATGCATCAAGTCTTCGTACTGACTTGCAAATCATTTCCATTTATGATGGCTTTGGAAAAGATGTTTCAAGGCTTAGTGCAGTTTCGCAAAATATTTCCTTATGGGCATAGATGTATCATGGCTGTTATGTGTTTTACATATCTTCAACATGTAAAAGGACTGTCTCAAAGCTTCAGGGAGACTCGCAAAAGGTTTCCGCATAAGTAATAGGTGAGATGGATGCTCCAAGACTAAGGGAAGACTTGTAAAGGATCGGGAGTAAGAAGTTAGAACGATGTAACATATCAAGTGACATTGATAACTATCGTTTTCGAAATATTTATAGTTATTGTAATTTTTATCTCATATGTTTCGAAACATTGAATTACTTGAGATTCTGTTTTACATCGTTATTTCAATAATTATTTTAATTTCGTTAAAAAACAATGGAGAGAGTAGAGAAAATTGAAGAGTACAATAAGATTTGCTACATTAAAGATTTTAAGAGGGTGATGCGAAAAAGTAAAACTGTTTATATATAAATGCGAACAATGGATATTAGAAGGAAATAAATAGGGGGAGAGGGTTGGTTCATTTTACATTTCCAGGCTCATAGTCCGTAGCTGCCAGTTGGATTCCCACCTTTATCTCTGCTATTCCCTTGCCTACCCTCGGTTAGCAAGGGGAAAAACGATGAGCTTGAACGTTTTTCTCTAGGCTCCATCCTATCGTCCGTCAGATGGGATGTAAAGTCACGACTTCCATGTAAAGGAGAGCCATACCCTCTGCACGTTAAAGAACGCACTGGATGGCCTTGACTGGAGGTTGGGTTGTTTTACCTCTGAGCGGCACTTTTTTGCACACCATGGGCTAAATGGCCAGGTCACATGGACCCCGAAGGCTCAGAGAAGGTTGGGGGAGGGGACCCACCGGAACAGCTATTGGGAGACAGATGGTAGCCTCCCGTCAAGGCCATCCAGCGTGTTCTTTAACGTGCACAGGGTATGGCTCTCCCACACACGGTGCCACGGCTTAACATCCCATCCGACGGACGGTTGGGTTGTTTTACCTCTGAGCAGCACTTTTTTGCACACCATGGGCTAAATGGCCAGGCCACAAGGACCCCGAAGGCTCAGAGAAGATTGGGGGAGGGGACCACTGGAACAGCTGTTGGGAGACAGATGGTAGCCTCCAGTCAAGGCCATCCAGCGTGTTCTTTAACGTGCACAAGGTATGGCTCTCCCACACACGGTGTCACGGCTTAACGTCCCATCCGACGGACGGCGGTCTTCCCAAGCCCATCTTTGTCCCCTACTGACCGCGGGCAGGGCGGGGAATTTTGCGGAGATAAATCTCAACGCTGACCCAGCTGGGACTCGAACCTGGGAACTACAGATTACGAGCCTGGCGCGCTACCGACTGAGCCACCCCCGCCCCCCTTGACTGGAGGATTCCATCTGTTCTCTAACAGCTGTACAGTGGGTACCAGTCCAAACGTCTCTGAACCTTCGGGGGCCTTGTGGCCTGGCCATTTAGTACATTGTATGCAAATAAGAGCCGCTCACATTTAAAACAACCCAATAACAACTAAAATACTACTTTTTTTTTTCGTTTAGTGTAGTACTGAATAATTGCCGATTTGCATGTATTAATGCACACAAAATTTCAGTAGAATGAGGAAACCTTACTTTATGAAACTCACGTTACTTCATGAAAATTAACGTTTTTTTATGAAAAAGCAGATGAAACCATGCATTAGGCCAAACATTGGCATCGTATGCCATGGAGAGTCTCAGAGAAGAATACACTTACAATAGGGGTTCTCAACGTGGGGTACGTGGTAAAAGTTTTTGAGGTACAATGTGAGAGATGCTTCGCTGATTGATTACCCAGTAAAATGTTTATAATTTTATAAGATTTGTTAAATTGTTTATGTCATTTTTTGTGTTTATCAATATGTGTAATTTATGAATACAAAATTTAATGTATATATATACACAGTCGTATCAGAATAATATGACCACCTACCTAATAATGGAAATAACCACCCTTGACCCGGATGACAGCGGCGAAACGCAATGAGGCATGGACGCAATGAGGCCCTGTAAGGTTGCCAGAGGCACACGTGCCCATTCGGACTACAGCAGAGCACGGAGGTTCCGGAGATGACGTGGTTGTTGGTCCGCACGCCGAACTTGTCGATCCAAATGCTCCCACAAGTGCTCTATGGGATTAAGGTGGGGCGATTTCGCAGGCCAAGGGAGAAAGGAGACATCACTGTCCTGTTCCTGGAACCAGTCATGCACCACCTTAGCTAGTCCTGTTGGTAGACACCATCACCAACAGGGTAAACGTTCAACATGAAGGTATGCATATAGTCAGCGAAAATGGAGTTTAAAAATTTAGGTAAACAGTCGCTCAGAGGAGGTTGCCGACTCCTTTGCCTAACCATCATTACTTACAAAGTTGAACCAAGTTGCCCAAGATACTGCGGAGGAATCTAGAATCAAAAACATCTAGTTTCCTGTTGTTTAAAAAGCGTCCAAGTTTCACTATAATTAACCCTAGAACGAACGAAATTATTATACAGTCTAATTTTAGTCTTTTGGTGTATGCGTCTATTTCTTCACACTCTCCATAGATTCTTAAAACTCCCGGCAGCAATACCTATTCGTCTGTTAATCTCATGCCGCACATCACCAGTATCTGTTACATAGCTCCCAAGATAAACTGAGACACCTTGTCAAGAGTGCAGCTATTCGTATTAACTGAATCATAGCCTGCCTGACAAATTTTCATCACTTTAATTTTCTCTCTGTTTATAACCAAACCTACTCTACTACCAGTTTCATCAACAGCCCTAATGAAAGAGTTCATCTCATCAACATCATTTGCCAAAAGGGCTAAATTATCAGCATAATCTAAATCAGAAATTTTCGTATCTCCAGCCCATTTAACGCCAAAATCTTTCCCTTGCAGTGAATTTCGCATAACATAATCAATAACCAACAAAAGAGAAAAGGAGACAAAATGCTCCCTTGTCGAACACCAAAAGCAATGCTAAAAAAATTGCTACAAGCCTTACCAACTGTCACACATGACACAATGTTATTACAGAGAGCTTTCATTATGTTAACTAACTTGTTTAGTATTCAATACTATCTCAGAATCAACCACAAATTATGACGATCAAGAGAGTCGAAAGTGTTTTTGAAATAAACAAAGCTAGCAACCAAAGGCTTCTGAAACTCTGAACATTTCTAAAGAATCTGAGTGAAAATATCTGATCTATACATCCCCTACCACTTCTGAATCCACATTACTCATCACGCAATTGTCTGTCAACCAGATTCTTAATTTTATTAAGCACAATCATGTGAAGAATTTACATGGAACAGAAAGTAGGCTGATACCTCTATAGTTATCATAAGAACTGCGATCACCTTTTTTGAAATAGGGATAATAATAGCTATGTATAAATCCTTAGGAACAATGCCTTTATCATAAAAGATATTCAAAATTTAAGTCAGCCATGTGGTAACCGAAACATTCCAAGCTCTAAGTATTTCAGTAGTAATTTCATCTACCCCTGAAGATTTAGGTAAAGTTTAGAAACTGCTAAAATAACTTCAGACTTTGCAATAGGTCCAATATTAAAGGTAGTAATGCATCTATCATCGTTACAAACAATGGGAGTAGAATTAACCACATTGTTTAGAACATCACTGAAATGCTCAGCCCACCTAGACATAACAGAATCCTCAATTTTTATAATTTTCCCTTGTTTATCTTTCAATCTCTGAACACCTGTCCTCTTTTTACCACTCAAAACATTGACTATTTAATGCAACTCTTTGTTACGCTATGTAGCTGCTTCCTCGGCTTTGTCAGCCAAGCCATAAAGCAAAAGATTCTTATCAGCAGGTAACTGATCCTTTACACGTTTATTAAACTACCTGTAATGCTTTCTATTAGGACTAATAGGGTATTAATTAAGGACATTCTTGCAGTTCTTTCTTTCTGAAATAAGCTCAAGTGCTTTATCACTCAAATAATTTTGCCTCCTTTGCTCCTGTTTTACAAAAAGAGTACTATTAGTTACATGAAAAACCTGTTTTAAAACGGTCCCATTCTTCCTCAACTTCAGTAGTAAGCAAACCATGACTCTCGTAATGACTGAGTAACTTATCATGGCAAACTTTAGATATAACTGGGTCTTTCAGAGCTTCAGAAGTAAAGCTAAATTTTTTTAACCTGAACAGAACACTTCTTAAGTTTAAGTTGCAAGACACTTTTAAAAAGGTAATGATCAGATCCAATTTCAGCTCCCCTATATGACCTGGTATTCTTAACAGAACTAGCCATTTGCTATTAATTAATTTATAATCTATAATATTCTTATGCAGCCCATCTAGTGAAACCCATGTGTACTTATGTATGTCGCAGTGTTTTTAATAAGTGTTAGTTATTCTGAAACCATTAAGTTTACTTACCTGTAGGAGACGTTGCCCATTGCCATTGCAGCTATCAATACCAATAGGCCTATCACCCCTCCCCAAAGGTCAGAGTCAATACCAACTTTGGTACTGAAGTCACCTTGAACAAGGATAATATCTCCTTTCCTAACAGAATTCAAAATATCCTGAAGTTGTCCGTAAAACCTATCTTACTCATCCTCATCGGCATCCTCAAAGGGGCATAACAACAGATAACATTCAAGTCTTTAATGCTTGTCTGAAATTTTGCTGTAAGAAACCTTTCAATAATTCACTCATATCCTAGTAGAGCACCACAAGCGTGTCTGATGAGAAGCAGACCTACGCCTAGCTGATGCTTATTATCTTCCCTCCCTGAAAAGAGAAATTTAAGATTATTTTTAAGAATCTGACCTTTATCTGTCCATCTGGTTCTCTTGCAAGCCGAGAATATCTAAATTATAATAGTGGAATTGTTGTGTGAAGACATAATCTCTGTCCATAATCTGTGTCTGAGACATAATCTGTGTCTGAAGAGAATAATCTCTGTCCAGAGTCCTCACATTCCAACTACCTGTGGAGAGAGAATGGTTAGTGGGATGTTTAAAGAAACTATGTTTATTGAGAGAGGGAATGCCGACAATATCAAACCACCCCCTATAGCAGGCATGGGACAAAGACACGTTCATCCACCACTTAAAGGCTGAAGCCATCTACACTGGAAGACGTACTCCAATGTAGAATTTGACGATGCCGGTAGAAGCAAGAGTTTGACATCTCCTCAAGATTATAGACCAGCTGATGAATATTTTTACTTGGGGCTCTCAACCCACAAACAAACAGAAAATATAGCGGCAGATTTTCTCTCCACAGGATCCGTAATCACTCTCAGAGCTTTAATTCAGTTCAGTAGTTTATATGATCAGCACCAGAACACTGTGTGGTTGACCACTCCTCAGCAGGGTAGAAAAAAAAAGATCAGTAGGCCACACTGATCTGTCAGCCCTCCCTTTCCGCAAGAGAGTCTCTTTTGAAAGGTACTAACGGCCTGCACCACGAGAAGGCGGGGTCGGACATTAGGTACTAAGACTGGCCAGTTCTACGCATCATCACAGGGGATTGGTGCATAGCTCTCCTTCCAGTGACATTTACAGACTTACTATTTGCATTTACCCCATTATCCGTTATTTGGAATTAAATCATTGAAGGAGCGAAAAAGTAAGTAAACGAAAAACTTCATCCTCTTTGAAGATTTGTTCTTCTTCTCTTCTTTGATAGCTTTGGGTATATTTTGAGATTTCCTATCAAGAGGATTTTTCTTTCATTGTTTCGAAGCATGCACAAACGGAATAAACATGGCTTGCAAAGAGATGCGAGTCTAAATGCTATTTCAAATGTAAATAAATACTGTTTTCTTTGGCGAATACATTCTTCGTTTTAGTCACATATAAAATAGCGAAGGACTTTACCAAACCATATCCCAAAAGCCACCACGCAATCATCTTTATGTGTGCATTCTATTCAAATTCTTTTCCTGATATTGATTCTGCCTCTTGTTGCATTAAATTATATCAGAGACTTCTTCATCACAGTTAAGGTAATCAATGAAAAGCTGAAGGTTTTCAGTCGTGAAATATTTTGCAATAAAATCTATTACCTCGGCGGTGGATCCTGTGAAATAACGATGCAATATCAACATTACGTAAACAGTAAAAAAACGCTTCTCCGGATAATCTATTTCAAATGAAAGAAGTATTTGCATTAGGTATTTAAATATTTTCATGGTGTGTTAAAGAAAGTCCCGAGGCCGTGTAATAAGCGTGGTTGGCTACTGATCTCAGGGTTGGATATTTCTCTCTCTCTTGAGGTGTCATTCTGCTGAGGTCTCTTAGTCCTTACACACCTTTTCTCTGGTGTATTAAACTGATAGATTCCTGTCAGCCCTCTGTTGCAAGCAGTTATTTGAAGGGTAATATATTTTTATCTCGTTTTTTGAAAACGAGATAATGTCTCTGTCTGTAGACATCGAAATTTTTGTTTTTAGAATTAAATTAAAAATTCTTTTCCAGTTTAATAAGTTAGATTAAATATTATGATTCGAACTTTCTGAAACTCCCATAAGCTATAACTGAGCTCTCTAATGGTGGAGAAATTTGAAATTAAAAAAATGCAAAGCAGGTATTAACATATATCATTAAAATTTTCGACTACATTTCCAAGTTATTAATATGACCATGGTCCCCTAAATTCAAAGAGAAAACTGCAACCGGGAGAGTCGCCACCTTCCCCACAAATACATACACACCGTTCTAAAAAATCTTTTATTTTATATCGAGCTTCCATGACCGTGAGCTTTATCGCCATGGCTATCCATATTTTCATGCGAAAACTAATCCACATCATTTAAGAGAAAAAAAAAACAGAATTAAAAGAAAGAAAAAAACTACCTCACTGCCACCCGTCCTCCATTGAAAACTACACTAAAATTTTCGCAATGGAAAAATACATCATCCCGACATTTGCCTAAAATAATTTTGATTTCGTTTCGAACAAAATTCCGCTTCGGACAAATTTCTGTCGAACAAAATTCGGTCGAATAAATTTCCGTTTCGAACAAAATTCCGTCGAACAAGTTTCCGGATACCATGGGTAAGACATCCCAAATCGGACCTCTAGCAACCCAAAATCTGGAAGCAACCAAGTTCACATTTAAATCTATCGACACAACGTACTGTAGAAAGTCTTCATCTGTTAATGATTCTCATTAAACATCAGAGAAGAAAATAATAACTTGCTGGATGAGTTTGACGAAATATTCTTTGGCCTATGGGTTGGTACGTTGCACGAAAGCACTCCATCATCGATACCAGAGACTACATGAAAGTTACACTGGAAGGATTTCCTTTAATCCTGAGTGCTATTCTCATTCACACGACAATACACTACAATTATCTTAGTTCTAATTCTGTATTTTAACCTTTCATTTTGTGTTACATTCACGGGGCTTTTATCTGAATATTTTAACTGATTTACTGAGCATCTATCCATTATCAAGCTGTTTTATGTAACAGGATAAAGATGGGTGTGGAGGAAAAATTGTCTTGAACTGAGTGTCAAACGACAGTGGTGACCAGATGGTGTAAAACATAACGTCACCAGTGGACGAGAGACTGATCAAAGGCCGGTAGCTCAGTGGTCAGAGCACCTGACATGTCATCAGATCAGGTGATATGTTCAGATCCCACCCAGCTCAATACAATTTTTTCCCCTACACGCTTCTTCATTCTGTTACATAAAACAGCTTGACAGCGGTATTAATGATTCCTCAGTAAATCAATAACGAACTGTGAATCCATTTGTCTAAATTATCTTAACTGTTATTGCATATTCACGTATGTTTTTTGTTACTGATGCAGTGGTCTTTAATTTAAGAACATCTGGCTCATTTTCCTTTAATCCTGAGTATGAGTCTCATTCTCACAACAGTGCAATCATCTTAGTCCCTATTCTGCAATTTAATCTCTCATTTTAAGTTTGGGACGACGGCTTTTGTCTAAAATGCAGATGGTGCATGACATCGAAGTTTTTGTGACAGGGTATGGCTCTTCCCACATAGGGTCACGGTTTAATGTCCCATGAGACTGACTGCGGGCTTTCCAAGCCCATCCGTGTCTTCTTGGTAGGGGAAGGGAAACCACTGAACAGCTGTTAAGAGACAAGTAGAAGCTTCTCGTCAAGACTATCCATCATGTTCTTTAACGTGCACAGGGTATGATTCTTTTATGCACTGGACCACAGCTAGTCCATCAGTGCTCCCTTTCTTTCCCAAAGCAGGGAGGGGGTTAGCGAGATAAATATCAATACTGGAAAAGGGGAGGCTCGAATATGGGAATTGCAGATTATGAGACTGGCTCACTAACCCCCTTTCTAAAAACAGTGGGAATTGTTTGACACACACATAGGGAATGCGTGTGACTTGAGGGAAACAAAGTAATCGAATGGTTAGCTGAGAAAAATTGAGTTTCGTCGTGAGTGGAATTCGAATCCAGGCCTCCCAGTTACATGCCGGGTGTTCTTGACCACTAAACTATCAGCGGTTGACTGTTTCTTCAGCTAATGTGACTTTCTTATAAACTTTCGCGAATATTGCTGATATCGTTCTGTGTCGGGAACAGATAACCAAGTTTTCTCACATGCTGGAAATTAATGTTTAGTCACTCACAGTCTTGGCGTTATATCAATAATTCAACGATAGAGTATTAATCTAACCATTCACGAGTTGCACGTGTACAGGATTTCTCCTGTGATACTCTACCAATGAATTAGAGTAATCGATTTGTAAAACGTAAAGAAGCAGCGAAACTTAGTTTTGTAGCGTCATCGATCTATACAACAGCTAACATCAGTAAAGGCCGAAGTCAAAAGGCTGCAGTTTGAACATTTTTAACGTTTTACTTAAGGACTTTTTTGTTTGTTCACATTATAGGCCCATGTGGATGGCATTGATAGGACACTCTCTTACTGTATCCTTACTACTGAGCAGCGAATTCCCTTTCCTCACCGAAATCGGAATCCTCGATATCCTTCTGACTTGCTCAATTGTCATAGTTTTTGCAAAAAAATGCCGTTGAGAGGTAAAACAACCCAACCCTTTTTACATACTCCTTTGTAGAGCCCTTTCGGAAATAAAATGTTGTCGCTGGAGAAAACAAACGAACTTTTCAATCTTGCTTGTTAGAAATCTTAAAAATCGGTCGCGAGGGTGAAAATATACATTGCGATTATACTTTTGTTTCTAAAGTCGAAAGATAATTTACTTTTAACTGTTCTCAAATAAAAAATACCTTTTCTGTCATCTCAAATGAATTTATTTTTTGCCAAGAACTAAAAGGGAAAAAATATTTCATTCGTTTTCACTAGGAACGAGAACAAAATATTTTGTTTCCGTTCTAAAATAAAATATTTCGTTTACATTTCCGTGAACCAAAATAAAAAAAAAAATAGTTAAAACCGGTTTTTATTTTCTAATCAAATCAAAAACGTAGAACATACATATACAACTTTGATATACCTCAAATTTATTGCATAAACACTATGTAAATTATAGGAGCCATAGCCCTCCCTCCTTTATTTTTAATCCTGTAGCAAGGAAGCCATGATCCTCCCTACTTTGAGAATGCTAATAAGGGTAATGGAGGCAAAAAGTTATAAAACTTGGGTATTTATGACGCATTTTTAAAGAAATTTATTGAAAACTCTAAAATGGAGCAGAAAATGTTTACAATGGAAATCCAGTCTGCCTACATTCTTTTACTTTTTCTGGCTAGATTGCGCTACATGCCCCTCCCCCCCCTTTAATTTTTTCCTAGATCCGAATTGTCTATATATAATATACATTTCTGATTGTGAGTGAGTGACAAGGTACAACGCGAACTGTGATGCAGGATTGATGGCGCTTTGAAAATTTTCACCTAGGAGTAATCAGGGTCACAAAACTCGGGAAAGGTCGGAAATTCGTCATGCTACGTGTCCTTCAAACCAATGGAGGTCATGTAGAGGTAAAACTTTGATCTAGAAATGCTAGAAACGTGAAAACTGTTGCCTAGAGGTGTTTAGGAATGTAAACTGCATGACAAGTTAAGAGGGCACTGACAAAATGAGTTTAAGTTATCAGTTAATATTTTTCCGCTGTCGTTTCGTTTTTAGTGTCTACTTTTTGCTCTTTAGGTTGACTTTTACTATGACAACTGAATTTCCCCTCTTACTATGAACGAAGTGAGTGTAATGTTTCCTCACCAAATTATTAATAAAAATATAATAAATTATGCCTCAATGAAAATCGTTTAAACATCACACTCCAACACCAAAATTTCAAATTTCTTATAAATGGATAGTTTACAATTTTTATTAAAAGTTCTACCTATACACACCGTGTAATCAGACCGTGGTATCAGAATAATATGACTACCTACCTAATAATGGGAATAACCACCCTTGGCCCGGATGACAACGGCGAGACGGCGTGGCATGGACGCAACGAGGCCCTGGAAGGTTGCCAGAGGCACACGTGCCCATTCGGACTCCAGCAGAGCACAGAAGTTCCGGAGATGACGTGGTTGTGGATCCGCATGCCGAACCTGTCGGTCCAAATGGTACCACATTTCCAGGACAACTATATGGGATTGAGGCTGGGCGATTTCGCCGACCAAGGGAGAATGGAGACATCGCTGTCGTGTTTCTGGAATCAGTCATGCACCACCTTAGTGACATGGCAGGACGCATTGCCCTGTTGGTAGACACTATCACCATCAGGGTAAACGTCCAACATGAAGGGATGCATGTGGTCAGCGAGGATGGACAGTAGCCATTGGCATTCAGGGACCCATCCAGTGGTCCCAGGCCATACCAGGAAAGCATCCCGCAGACATGCACACTGCCACCGCTGGGCTTGTACTTGACCAACAGGCGTGTCCGGGTGTTGGTTCTCGTGTGTCTGACGCCGTATTTGCCACCGCCCATCACTTCTGTGGTGTAGAAACCTCGATTCGTCGAAGACGGTAATATTTTTACACTCTTCCACTGTCCAATGACGGTAGTCCCGTGCGAACTGCAGGCGCCGTTGCCAATAACCTTAAACATGGTTGGTTAATATGGGCGCCTTTACGCAGCGTCGACTTCGGAGACCCATGAGTAACAGGGTTCGCTCTATTGTTATTGGGGACACATACCTCGGTGCCTCAGCATTCATTTGAATGGTCAATTGCTGCACTTTTGCGTGTCGATTGCCCTTTACCAGTCGTCGTTCTCCTCTGGGGTCGATGGCCTTTGGGACTCCACAGTTATGAAATCTGGAGGTACTCGTGCCAGCGGTCCATTCTTGGTACACCCTTACTACAGCACCTCGCGAACAGCACACGAAGTCTGCTGTTTCCGAGATGCTTCCACTTTTCGCGTGGTAGCCGATGATCATTCCTTTTTGAACGTTCGTCAAATCATACCTCTGACTATTGTGCTCACGTTACGCACTATGGATCATCAGTCCTGGCCGGCCGCTTATATCTCCGTGTGGTCGACCTTGTCATGTGCACTCTGTAACGCGCCTGGGCGGGTACACTGTGATTCCGTGGGTGGTTATATTATTCTGATACAACTGTGTATTCTATATAGCTGAAACAAATGGGAGATTCGGAAAGTACAAATCCTAATATTTCAACAGTATCTATACAACAGCAAAATATTTTTCATCTCTAAAAACAAAAATGTTGAATATCTGCAGACGGATAGACGACAAACCGAAACAATCATATGTCTTTTTTGAAAATGATCTAAATATTGATTTTTATTACGTTCTAAAATTAGCTACAGATTTTTTTTTTCACGGAGTGCTTTCTGCAATACCAAACTGGAATTCATCGGAAATCACCTTTTCGTTTAGGGACTGATTGTCGAGGGACCTACCTTGTGTTTTAAACAAAGTAAATCTATTTTTTTCTAAATTTCGCTTTTCAGAACTGTTTCATTTTTTTAAAGAGAAATGCGAATTAAAAAGATACGAAGTTGGTTACATGAGTTCAAAATATAAAGTTTGACGTTTGTGACATAACATCAGAAATTTCATGTCGTAATACATACGTCTTCTCATTTCTATAATCGCTATTTTTTTACGAGCTTCAGTACAAAAACTCTCATTAGTGAACATGCTAGAAACAGTGCCTATCTGTCAAAATTGAAATGCGAAAAATGTGTTCTTTGAACTGAAATCAGCACTCATCTATTATAATAAAACAGGATTTACTACCGGTCTAAATTTAAAGCAAACATTCTCTTGCACCCTTTACGTTCTTAAAACCATTGGTTTCCACTTCCGGAAGTGTGTTGCAATGTCATTCGTTGCGTCTATACCTTTTCCTAAAATATATCTGCAGCCATCACAGTTGCAGAGATGTCAGGACATATAAACCACGCAGTACAGATGAGATGTGAAAATTGGGATTTTTTTCTGTAAAATTATGGCTAGTTGGCAAAATCTAGGAGTTGGCAAAATTCAGGTGAGATGTAAAAAATTGGGATTTTTTTTCTGTAAAATTATGGCGAGTTAGCAAAATCTAGGAGAGTTGGCAAAACGTAGGGAGTTCTCAAAATCTAGGGGCGGTTGGCAAAACTTGACTTCACTGTACATGACCCTATCAGATGAAGTTTGAGTCAAACATCCTTTTTTACCTAGGAGTTAGCAAAATTCAGTGACGCTACACGTGCACTTTCGAGAGTGTGTTGTAATTTATTCGTGACTTTACTTCCTTTTCGGACAACATATCTTCAGTCGTCATAGTTAAAGAGATGTCGGGATATACAGAAGACATAGATGTTTCGAATGGAACAGAAAGCTATGAGAATGTCCCATTTTATATTGAAGTTGGAAGTGAAATTAAGAATGAGTCTAGGATTATATATATTCCAGTTATAATGCAGTATCCTGGATCCTCATTCGCTGCTACTTGTTGTATTATATTCACGATCATTGGAATTATAGGCAATGGTGTCTCCATTGCTGCTCTGGTGAATGCTAAGAAGCTTCGCAACGTCACCACTCTGCTCGTCATCAATCTTTGTGTCGTCGATCTGCTCTACTGTTGCTTCCCTTTACCACTTGCTGCCTATAATTTTTTTATGTATCGTGAACAGTTACTGAATGAAGGTCTGTGCAAAACTTTCCCAATAACTCGATATGCCAGCGTTGCGCTCAACATGTTCACGCTGATGGCGATCACAGTCAATCGATACGTGCTCATAGTACATCGAGAACATTATACAAGGATCTTCAAAAAGAATGTGATCATGGTTATTATACCTGGTATCTGGGTCTGTTCGATCCTATTGGTGACACCTCCGCTGTTTGAAATATGGGGAAGATTCGTAGCCGAATGAGACCAGTGATTCTCGAATGAGATCTTCGACCAGTGATTCTTCGAATGAGACCGAATGAGACCAGCGAATGAGATCAGTGATTCAGATACTGCATTATAATTGGAATATATATATAATACTGCTACTGCACTCTCGGAAATACTGCACTCTCGGAAATACTGCACTCTCGGAAATATTCAAGTTGGCACTTGCAGCATTTTGCCTGATGCAAACAAGTGCCCCTCCCCGAAAATATTTTTATTCCTTAGTGCTTTTATTATTCCATCTGTAGTATTCATTTTGTGCTACTCTCGCATTTTATGTGTGGTGAGAAAGAGTCACACGAATATTAAAAGATCTCAAAGCAAAATGCTGCAGAAAAGTATCCCGGTGTCAAAAAACGTGGATAATATTCAAGACGAAGAACTTGTTACTAAGTCTGGTTTGTCGAAATGGCTAAACTTTAGAAGATTTAATGTAAAGTCTAATGTTTATTATTCCTCTAAGAAATTGTCCAAAGATATGCTTTTACTGAGAACTATTCTTGTAATATTTTTGATTTTTACCACCTGTTATCTAACCATATCAATTGTAAAATCACGTCGTATAGAAAAGGAGTTTCCCGTGATCAACATCCTTGGAGAGCTGGGAATGTTCTCAACCTATTGCATTAATCCTTTTATATACGTTTTTATGTCTGAAGAATATAGACAACTATATATATTATTGTTGAAACGCAGCTGCAATGTAATGTCATTGTTCAGGAGTAATAGAGAACATGGCAACTCACAGAAAAGTAAAAGAGAGGCTACTACAGATTCCAAAAACATTTCTGTTTGTGAAAATTATTTGAAGGATGTCCCAAGGGCTACTGCACTCTCGGAAATAAATTCCACATCTGCAGTAGATTTCAGGAATGCTCCAATTGCTGCTGCAGACTCGCAAAAGAATTCCATATTTATAGATAATGAGAAGGATATTCTAAAGCTTAGTGGAGACTCGAAAAGCGTTCCCATGTGTATAGAAGATAAAAAAAGATACTCCAATGCTTAGTGTAGACTCGCAAAGGATTTCTGCGGGTCAGTAGTAGAATGGGATATGCCAATGCCCAGGGCAGTAAAACAAAGAAATTCCATTTGTGAATTTGGTGAAAGAGGTATCGCAATGCGTTCCAGTAACACGCAAAAGATTTATCCTTTTACAAACGGGGAAAGGGATGTCAAAGCTTAGTGATGATTCGCAAATGATTTCCATCTATGTAATAGATGGGATAGTTATTCCAAGATTAATTATGACTCTCAAAGGATTTCGACCCGCGTAACCAAGGAGGATAAACTGTAGACTAACTGTGTACAGTTACTGTGTGCCGCGCAAACTGTGTGCCGCGAGAGATTTTCAAATTGACACTAGATATTCCAAAGATTTCATTTTGGCTTGACTTGTGTTATCGACGTGCTTTAATATCGACGTGCTATCGACGTGCTTTAATAAAAATCTTCCAGATTTTATCAACTGGGATTTTGTAAGTATTTATCAAGCTTTTTTCAAATTTTGGTATTAATTTTTGATTATTTCAAGCCATAGAATGGACAAATATTTAAAACAAACACCGAGTTATGATTAATTATATTTATTATTATATTTATTTTAAATAAAATGTATTTAACGAAACTTAAATTTTCCTCTTTTTACGTAACCATCAAAAATTCTTTTTTAGGTGTGCCGCGGGAAAAAAAAAATTAGATTCAGTGTGCCTCGGAAAAAAAATTTGATTCAGTGTGCCGCAGAGTAAAAAGGTTTGCGAGACACTGGTGTAGTAGATGAAAAAAATGCTCCGAAGTTTACTGAACAATCAAAATGTGTTTCCACGTATAGAGAAGATATGAGGGTGTTCCAAACTTTAGTCGAGAATCTAAAAGCATTTCCATGTATATACTGAAGATGTGAAGTTTGCTTCAAAGTTTAGTGCAGAATTAGAAAGTATATTTCCATGTATACAGAAGAGGTGCGGGATGTTCACAAAGCTTAGTGGAGAATCAAATAGTGTTTCCATGTATACAGAAGATGTTAGAGATGTTCGAAAATTTAGTGCAGAATCAGAAAGGATTTCAGTGTATGTAGAAGATGTGAAGGAATGTCCATGTATGTAAGAGATGAGAAGAATATTTAAAGTGAATCTGCAACCTCAGAAAGGATTTTCATATATATAGTAGTTTAGTGAAAAATTCCAAACTTATTGCAGACTTGCAAAGACTTTCTATTAATGTCAGATATGAGAGACTTTCCAAGGTTAAGTGTGAATAAGAAAGGATTTCCATGTCTGTAGAAAAGCAGGTTCCAAAGATTACTGCAGAATCTCCAAAAATTTCCACTTGGGAAAAAAAGTGGCAATGTTGAAAGACATACTACAAGACATATAGCTGAAAACAATTGGTTTTGCCGTGAGTGGGGTTGAAAACCATGTCTATAGGACATCTCCTGTGATACTATACTACTGAGTTACTACAAATTGCAAAAATATTTCCGTATGTGTAGCAATTGATAGCAATGCTCCAAGGCTGAATGTAGATTTTGAAAAGATTTCAGTGTGTATAACACAATATTCTCGAAGAGGTATTTATTTATTTATTTAACAATAGACGCCTCTGGAGTGTTTAGTTGAACACTTCTACAACAATTAAAAAAACCCAGAAATACTTAGAAAATGTTAATGCAATAATAAAATTACAAATACACTTAAAAATACACAATGTAAAAAAATAATCTTGTATATATGACAAAAATATACCAAGGAAGAAAATTCTTATATATATAAATACAACAGAAAATTATAAAATGTTCTTTGACTGAATCGGATATTTATATCCTTTAGACATAAAAACGAAATTGAAGTCTACATTTATACTTATACTCTATTATATAGCATTGATTCCCGAAGGAAACCAATTAAATGTTGGAAGATACTAATTCAGAAGAATTATCGGGATTCAAAATATTTTGTAGTGTATATTCAGTTAGATTGTATTTGTAACGAAGTGCTTCAAAAAAGTTTTTTCTGGCTTCATCATACTTTTCACAATTTAGAAACACATGGGAAACAATCTCTTTAACTTGACAGATGTTTCACAAATCAGACTGGCTCTTCTTGATTTTGAAAAGGTAGTTATTAAGTGCAGCAATACCTACACGCAAGCCTCTTACGAATATCTTGGCTACTGAGATTAAATTGCTTAAAAAATGAAGTATTTCCATCAAGATAATATCTAAAGTTACTATTAATTGGAGCATGAAATTTAAAATATGTATTAAATTCTTGAATTTCTTTTTCTTTATTTTTCCTTTTAAGACATATGAGAAATGAAGGTAAAGTTGTAGATACTTGTAAATTAATAGCATCCTTAGCTGTTTTGTCCTCATTCTCACTGCCTGCCACTCCACCGTGACTAGGTAACCATTGAAGAATAATATGATTACCTATTATAACAGATTTAGTGTATATTTTTAAAATATCTAGTATGATCTTATAATGATTATTATTATAAATATAATTTTCCAAGGCCAACAAGGCTGCATTGTAATCTATTAACAACACCACATTTTCATTAAGTAAATTTATTTGAATCCATGTAATTGCCTTGTATATGGCAAACAATTCAGCCTGCAAAATAGTAGCATCTGCTGAAAATTTAAATTGTTCAAAATCATTTTTGGCTGGTATGTCAAAAGCAGCTGTAGCAATAGTTTCATTGAGGAAATAAGCACCATCAGTAAATATTTGTAAAAAATCGTCATATTCATTATCAATAATGGATTCAGTTATAATCTTGAAGACTTTTTGATCCATATCACCTTTTTATTATATTAGGAATACTTTCTTTAATACTTGGAACTGCAAAGTCCAAATAGGATCTTTTGTATATAAATCACCTTTATTTTTAATTTCTTTCTTTAATATATTAAGAGCAGAAAATTTGTATTTCTTTTCTGTAATCTTCCTCGTTAAAAATGCTCTTTATGTTTGAAAACGGACAGGTATACAGGTATTGAAGGATAAACATGATAAGGTTATAGAAGGTGAGGATTCTTATTGAAATGCTCAGCCCACCTAGCCATATGTCATGGCTAGGTGGGCTGAGCATTTCAGTGATGTTCTAAACAATGTATTACATTGTCATGAGTAAGGAATACAGAGATGCATATAGATTACTGTTAAAATGCAATTGTAATAATACCACTAGTAGTACAAAACAGGGCATATTTGTTAGTGGCCTAGGGAATTGCTTTAGACATGTAAAGAATTCTCTTGTGTGTATCAGGTAGGAAGAAGGTTTCAACGGATACTGCGTACTGGCAAAATATTTCATTTTGTGTAACCAGTGAAAGGGATGTTCCAAAAATTAGCGCGGTGTTGAAAAGTATTTCCATCTGTGAATCAAATGGGTAGTAGATATATTTATTCATCATCATCATTTCATAAAACACAGATATAGAAAGATGTTTATACATTTGATCCGCAAAGCTAATAGCTTATCTGCAGGAAATATAGATGAGCATTATTTTTCGTATATAAAATGTACGACAGTGGTATATACATAAAATGTTATGAATTTATCTCATATCGAAATAGAACGAAAATGAAAGGGATGTTACAAGTCCTAGTGCATAACTGCAAAATATTTCCCTTTATGTTTTTTCATGTTACGAAAGCGTATATACATAAAATGTTATGACAGTATCTCATATCGAAATAGAACGAAAATGAAATAGATGTTACAAGACCTAGTACACAACTACAAAGGATTTCCCTTTATGTATTAGGCGAATTATAATTGCAATGCCTAGATCGGCTTCCCAGAGCGTTTCTATTTGTGCAACAGAGGAGAGAGATGTTTCATCAAATATTGTATTAGTGAAGACTGAAAAGGAATTTCCACGAGTGTATCAAATGAAAGGGATGCTCCATAGACTGGTGTAGACTCGCAAACAATTCTCGCGTGTATATCAAAGAGATGCTCCAAAGACTAATCCAGGCATGAAAAGAATTTCCTCGTGCGTTTCAAAGAGATGTTCCAAAAATTAATGGAATCTCGCAAAAAATCCACTTGTGTATCAAAGGGATATTTGAAAGATTACTATAGACTCGCAACGAATTTCCACGTGTATATACACATATACTATATGAAAGAGATGTTCCAAAGATCAATGCAGACTCGCAAAGGACCTTCATCTGTTCATCGTATGAGAAAGATGTCCAAAGAATTAGTTCAGTTTCGCAATTTAGTTTTAGCAATTTAGCAAGTTAATAAAAATTTGCATAAGCAAATTTACTTTTTTGTGTGACCTCAACATATTTTGTTCTTATAGTCTCCAAAATGTAAACAATTGTGCTTTCCAAAAGCACTTTTTTTGTCATCCTTCGGGATGACAAATATTTCTTATTATAAATAATGACTTACTTAAGCTATTTATTCTTATAATTCATATAGGAACTAGTGTTGGCTCGTAATTTGCAGGTTCGAGTCCCATCTGGTAATTTTCACCGAGCACAACACCCGCCCTGCCCTCGGTGAGAAAGGCGACACTGATGGGATTAGAAAGGCCGCTGCCCATCGGATGGGATGTTAAACTGTGTACCTTTGTACAAGAGAACCGTATCTTGTGCACGTAAAGAAATACCCTGGATCGCCTTCACGGAAGACTCCCATCTTTCTCCTAACAGTTGCCTCCCTTCTCCAACCTTGTCTAAGCCCTTAGTATCTTACTGACCTGACCATTTTGACCAGGAGTTCTGAACCTGGGGTACGCCGTAAAATTTTTTGGGGTATGCCGTGAGAGCTCAAAAGTTGCTAGATCTAGTAACGAAGTCATTACGTTAGCAACACTGCTTTTCAAAAAAATAATTTTTTGTGTTTATCGATATATGTAATTTATAAATACAAAATTTAATGTATATATATGTGTGTGTTTTATTTTATTCCCATTGTTATACTATGACTATGGTTTTATCTATCTATACAAGGGGTACGCCAGTTGCATACACATTTCCAGGATGTACGTGAAGCATTAAAGGTTGAGAACCACTGATTTAGACCATTGTGTTCAAAAGATTGTGCCGCTCAGAGATAGAAGCACCCAATGTTTTCACTTGGCACAATCTAATATATTAATTTAAGACTTCCTAGACAGGAGGATACTTTTTCCATGGCGAAATGTTTCATCGTAGGAAGAATTGTAAAGGACAAAATGTGAACTCTGAGAAAACTGAGATGATCTAGTTTTCAAACCTTTAACTTCTGTGAATCCTTATGATTAAATATAATTTATCAAACCTAGGTAGTCAACGTCTACTTTTCGAGTTCAGAAATGAAATAAAATTTTCAAAACACCCTTCTATTTATAACAACAATATTTACACACATTTATGCCTGAGTTTATTGATTATTATGAATACAAATTATTGCCAGAATCGTGGGCGTTTGCCAAACCTTTCAAAATAGCTTGCGGAACTGTTTGAATACCATCGATCTGATATTTCGATAAAAAGTATATTGCTTAAAATATTCATATTAATAAAACATCGAAACATGAATAAATATTTTATGAAAACTGCATTTCAGTAGAAATTTGCTCACATTTATGTATTTGAAACTATTTAATTTGAATAGTCTTATTCATTACAAGGCATTTTGTTCTGAGACAAAGCCAGTTTTTCCAATATTCAATCTCTATAATGTATTTAATATCACGTTGTTATGTTCATTTTGGAACCATGAAAATATGGTTCTGTGATTGAAGTTTACCCTATGTTAATATTACGAAAGCGCATTTTTTCTGGTAACTGAAAACATAAGAAAAATGTGGTTTACCTCTGGTAAGAACCTTTGTAAAAGATGCTCACCTATCTAAATACATTGTATTATTAGATATTATCATTGCAGCAAAATTTTATTATTACATTTTTATGTATTTTGGAAAGTAATATGCATAACGTCGGCACGATGCAATTTTTGAAATAAAATTTAGACAACAGTGATAAAAGTTCTAACAATTTAGTTAGAATTGTTGTTTTGGAATGTCCTTTTTTGACATATGTAGATTTAGTATCTGACATTTTCAATTAAATTTTAAATGAATTGGGTTTATGCGAATTTAAGTTGAGTTCAAATTACAAACAATAAGTAACTGATATTATTAGAGAAGGTGAACTGGAGTTATTCCATTTGGGGTTTTTGCAACTAACATGAATGTGTTTTCTGTGAAACAAAATATTTATAATTTATGTAATCTACTGTTTCTGCAGTAAAGTGCTTTGTATTTAAGTATTGCCTATTGTGTTACTTACCGGTAGATTTTTATTTCATATTCGGGATATTTATTGTATATGTCTTCATATTATCATGATTGGAATAAAATTAATTTTATTATTAGGAATATTATTTTTGGAATATTTATTTTATTTTTACTCTTAGTATCGTGAACGGAATAAAATTTATTTTATTAATTTATGATTCTGTCGTTCACAGATTGTGTTTTTATTGAGTAATATTTGTTTTAATTTTTTTGTAAATTTTATGGTGGTTAGGAAAATGCACCTTTTGACTCCCCTTGTAATTCAGGATAAGAATTACGAGAATGGTGATTTAGTTCAGCCTATTACATTCCTGTTTTGATGAGATAGTCTAAGAACATTAATCAATCATTTCTACTTCCTTTTAGCATTAGCATATTTTGCAAACAATGTTTTTTAATTTTGAAAACTGTACTATCGACAAGAGCTTTCCTCGAATGCAGATCAGTGTTCCCCCCCCATCAAATTGTTACGTGTGTAGCAGATTTACATTTAAAATAAGCAAAGAGTAAAAGAAAAAACTTCCAGTGTTTACAGTTAATTTATATGTAATCATTGTATGACCACAAAGCATACCTCTAGTCATATTTATATCTATTGGCCAGTTAAGTGTTTATACTAACTAGAAATTGTAAATGTATTAATACATTTCTTACTTTATGTGCTATTATCAGTGCCTATTATTTTGTCCTGTGTTAAGTGTTTATACTTATTAGAAAATGTAATGTATTAATACATTTCTTAGTTTATGTGCTATTATCAGTGCCTATTATTTTGTCCTGTGTTAAGTGTTTATACTTACTAGAAAATGTAATGTATTAATACATTTCTTACTTTATGTGCTATTATCAGTGCCTATTATTTTGTCCTGTGTTAAGTGTTTATACTTACTAGAAAATGTAATGTATTAATACATTTCTTAGTTTATGTGCTATTATCAGTGCCTATTATTTTGTCCTGTGTTAAGTGTTTATACTTACTAGAAAATGTAATGTATTAATACATTTCTTACTTTATGTGCTATTATCAGTGCCTATTATTTTGTCCTGTTTTAAGTGTTTATACTTACTAGAAAATGTAATGTATTAATACATTTCTTACTTTATGTGCTATTATCAGTGCCTATTATTTTGTCCTGTGTTAAGTGTTTATACTTACTAGAAAATGTAATGTATTAATACATTTCTTACTTTATGTGCTATTATCAGTGCCTATTATTTTGTCCTGTGTTAAGTGTTTATACTTACTAGAAAATGTAATGTATTAATACATTTCTTAGTTTATGTGCTATTATCAGTGCCTATTATTTTGTCCTGTGTTAAGTGTTTATACTTACTAGAAAATGTAATGTATTAATACATTTCTTACTTTATGTGCTATTATCAGTGCCTATTATTTTGTCCTGTTTTAAGTGTTTATACTTACTAGAAAATGTAATGTATTAATACATTTCTTACTTTATGTGCTATTATCAGTGCCTATTATTTTGTCCTGTGTTAAGTGTTTATACTTACTAGAAAATGTAATGTATTAATACATTTCTTACTTTATGTGCTATTATCTGTGCCATAGGTATCTTGGTGGTGTCTAGGAGTTCGTTTAAGAATAAATGATTCACCAAAACAAGTACTGAATTTTATTAAGATAGTTTACAATAGTTAAGAAGCAGAATTTAAAACCTTTAATAAAGATACTAGTGTTTTTAATTTCGTATGAGCTCATTATAATTCTGAATAGAAGAATAGTGAAGCACATGTCACATGAGATAAAAATGCTTTTCCTAGATATGATCTTTCTTAGTCTTCTGAACTGTCAGTTGTCTTTTAATAACAAGAATAATGAAGCCAGTTAAATCTGTCTTCTCTAATGCAGTAAAACCTGGCTAATTTCGGGGCGGAGGTTGCTCATGGGAGCGCGCCAGACTTGTAATCTATAGTTCCCAGGTTCGAGTTCCAGCTGGACCGGCGTTCAAATGTCTCCGCAAAAATCCCCGCCATTCCCTCGGTTAATAGGGGCACCGATGGGCTTGGAAAGGCTGCCGTTCGTTGAATGGGACGCTAAGTCGTGGCTCCGTGTGTGGGAGAGCCACGCACGTTAAAGAACACGCTGTATGGCTTTGATGGAAGGTTACCACCTGTCCCCTAACAGCTGTCCAGTGGATTCCCTTCCCCCAACCTCCTCGGGGCCCTTGTGACCTGACCGTTTAGCCCATTGTATGTAAAATGTGCCGCTCAGAGATTAAACAATCAACTAAACTGGTTAATTTCAAACTCTTTATTTCGGATTTTCTGTATAATTCAAATTTCCTTTAATTTTAAAACTCCATAAGCAAATTTCAATAATAGGTACTGGGAAATTTCAAAACCTATAAAAATAAAATAAAAATAAATACCCCCTCAAGCAGCTGCTTGCCACAGAGGTCTGACAGGAGCCTGTCAGTTTACATGCCATAGTAGAAGGTCTGAGAGGATGGCAGGCCCTCAGCAGAAAAACGACACAAACAAAAGCCTTACCCGGGGCTCGAACCCAGGTCCCTTAGATCAGTAGCCAAGCGCGCTAACCACTCGGCCATGGGACGGCTTCAAAACCTATAATAATTCGAAATTCGAAAAGAGAAAAAGAAAAAAAAAATCCCTGTGCTTATATCAATATATCTATGACCCAATAAAAAAATATGAAAAAGAAATAATGCTCTTAAAATTTATATGTTTATGAACACAACCATTAAATCACGATAATAGAAGTGTTGTGTTATTTTACTTCTTACTGGCACCTTTATTTTTTGCACACAACGGGGTAAATGGCCAGATCACAAGGACTCGGAGAAGGTTGATGGAAGTAGGCTCACTGATAAGGGACAGATGATAGCCTCTTCTTAAGGCCATCCAGCGCGTTTAACTTTTATAGAGTATGTGCTCTCTTGCACACAAGTGCCACGGCTTAATCGTCCCATCCAACTGACGACGGTCTTTCCAAGCCTATCAGCATCCCCTTTCTGACCGAGAGCAGGAGTTAACGGAGAAAACTCTCAACGCTAGCACTCGAACCTGGGAACTGTAGATTACGAGCCTGGTGTACTAACAACTGCGCCACCTCTGCCTCATAAATCTATGGCAAGTACATCTAATTACTCTTGGTAATGGCAGAACCGAAGCTCGCTCTTATTCAGTCATTATAGAAACCGCTGCAGGAATTTATTGTAGTCTCTATTAGTGGATGACTCCCTCTTTTAATTACAAGTGTAACTCTAGCTCCATCGCATCCGGTGTGCAACGAGACTTCAGTGTTTATATCGTATCTGTAAAATTGTTCATTGATACTTCCAGCAATACTTGCATCATAAGATGTAGGAACAACGTGTCAAAATTTTCTTTGAAACACGCTCCTCAACCACGAAAATATTTTTCTGAAACCTGTGTTTCATCAATAATGCTTAATGCCTTTCTCTTCTTGACAAACAGTTTGATATTTGCCCTTGTCGAAGTAAAGCTCTCTTAGAACTGCACCTCCTTCCTCTCTTCTGAAGAGGACTGTGCTTTGTCTGTCGCTACCTTCAAATTTTCAATCCATCAAATTGCTCCAGAGGCATCTATTTCTGTGACTGCACCTAATTCTTCCGATAAAGTGCTCGCTAAGATGAATGCAACCTTATTAGACACTTTCAGCTTGTCACAAGCTCATGTCGGTGCTGGAAAGTCGCTCATGCCTGAGGCGTTTGCTTCTCTTTAACCTTCTTTGCTCTTTTTAAAAACAAGTTACTGTTTTCACTCTGTGGTCTGTCTGTCTCTCTGTAGATATTCAATATTTTTTTGCTTTCACAGATAAACGAAAAAAAATCTTTTTGGATTGCATAGATATTAACCAAATAGTGGAATTAAAAAATGTGAATTCTAATATACTGCTCACAAAAATTAGGGGATATATTATCGCTTCATATTCATTTTGAAATATCCGCTAATTTTTGTGAGCAGTGTATTTCGTTAATATCTGTGCATCCCGAAAAGAATTTTTTTCATTTATCTCTGAAAAGTAAAAAAACTGAATACCTACAGAGAGACATACAAACGACAGAGCGAAAACAATAGCTTGTTTTTGCAATTTAAATCTCCTAATAGTTTTAATTTCCACTATTAGGTTACCTAAACGTTGAAAATGGTACTGCAGTAAATGAGATAGTCATACTAGAAATTTGAAATTTGCGTGGTCAAATCTGATTGTCAAGGGATTTACATTGTTTTTTCTTATCACTGTTTACATCAGTGATTTGTATTCTTATCATCCAGGGAGTGAGTGGAAAAATGCAACTCTTATATTTTAAGAGATGAATAAAATATTTTTTTCCATTTATCGCTTAAAATGCGGCGAATTTCTGGTTAATTAAATATTCCTACTCGCATTTTTTTTAACTATTCATTAGTTCCAATTTTTCCTTTAGAGTTTTCAAAATCTGGAAAATGAAAAACTTCATTCTCTTTGAAAACGAGCATCTTATATTCTGATGATTGATTAATCATCTCTAGGCGTCTCTCTATAGTCTTTAGGCGTCTCTCTACAGTCTTTAGGCGTCTCTCTGTAGTCTTTAGGCGTCTCTCTATAGTCTTTAGGCGTCTCTCTATAGTCTCTAGGCGAGCGCCTCAAGCGCCTTTATGGGAATCCCTTCAGAAACAAAAACAGTATAACTTCTTCATATTTTTCGTAACTCGGAGGTAATATATTAATATAGTATTGTCATGGGTAAGCGAAACCTAATTATTCATTTCACGAAGTGCCAAACACTGGAAAGTTACCTTGTTTGTTTTTGCAATTTAAATCTCCCAATAGTTTTAATTTCCACTATTAGGTTACCTAAACGTTGAAAATGGTACTACAGTAAATGATTCTTCAAAAAAAAAAAAGGGGTGGGGGCAGAAGAGGAAGACCCACCTCTCCCTGAAAGAAAAGTAATGGGGTAATGGAGTACTAATCTCCCCCCTTGAGGGATTGAAAAAAGTGTATTTTCAAATGTGGTTCACGTAAATTAGATTCTCAAGCACATGGGCGTCGGTAGAAATTTTTCCATAGAGGCAAAAATTTAAATCAATGGTATAAGATTGAAATATTTAGGTTGAGCCGTTCATTAAAAACTGTCATTACTAATGATGACAGTTGTGAATACAACATGTATCATCATGCATACACCATACCATAATACAACTAAAGATGCCCCCCCCAAAAAAACGAAAATAAAAAGGGAAACTTATTATTAAAATTAATGTAATTTTTTTCGTGTTAATAAATCGAAATAAATAATATGTTTCTGAAAACAAAAGGAAATATAATAAAAATTAAGTTTAAGTTTCGTCAAGTAAAAAATATTGATTTTTGGTACACCTGATATAATTCAACATAAATTAATATTTCGATCAGTTTTTCTCCAAGAGGAGGCAACTGACCTTTCCTCCCTGCCTATTCCCATGCTCAAGCATCCCCTTTACACTTAAATATGTCCCGACTCTCCCATCAGAACTTTCTGGGTAAGTCACAGCGTCGGTGAATTATTAAGCAGATAGAGAAGAAATATATTTAATATCAGAAACGCAATGACTAAATCCAGGATAAAATTTTTTTTTCGGGAAGCAGCTTGAAACACAGGATACAAGTCCTTGCAGTTAAAGAAATGGGTTAAAGCAAAGCGCAGTTAAAGCAAATTAAAGCCGTATTTTACCAAGTGGATTCGAATTTTGCCAACTGCCCTAGATTTTGCCATCTCGCCACAATTTTACAGAAAAAAATCCGAATTTTACATCACACCTGATTTTTGTAAAGCCACTCTGAATTTTGCCAACTCCCCCAAGATTTGCCAACTCTCCTAGACATTGCGAAGCTGCCTCGATTTTGCTAACACGCTATAATTTTACAGAAAAAAAATTGCAATTTTTATATCTCACCCTGAATTTTGTCCACTCTCCACGATTTTTCCAAGTCACTCCGAATTTTGCCAACTGCCCCTAGTTTTTGCCAACTCCCTAAGTTTTGCCAACTCTCCTAGATTTTGCCAACTCGCCACAATTTTACAGAAAAAAAAAATCCAAATTTCCACATCTCACCTGAATTTTGCCAACTCCCTACGATTTTTCCAAGTCACTCCGAATTTTGCCAACTGCCCCTAGTTTTTGCCAACTCCCTCAGTTTTGCCAACTTTCCTAGATTTTGCCAACTCGCCATAATTTTACAGAAAAAAAATCCAAATTTTCACATCTCACCTGAATTTTGCCAACTCCCTACGATTTTTCCAAGTCACTCCGAATTTTGCCAACTCCTTAAGTTTTGCCAACTCTCCTAGATTTTGCCAACTCGCCATAATTTTACAGAAAAAAATCCTATTTTTTACATCTCACCTGAATTTTGCCAACTCACCTGTTTTTACCAAGTGGCTTCGAATTTTGCCAACTGCTCTAAATTTTTCCGTCTCTCCATTTTCCAAACTGACTTAGATTTGCGAAGTTGCCTCGATTTTGACAACTCCCCTTAATTTTCCAAAAAAAAAAAAAAAAAAATTGTGGAGTTTGACAGTTTGTACTGATTCGGCTAATTTAGGAGAGATGTAATGATTGGGATTAGTTTCGTGAAATTAATGAGATTTGACCAAATCTAGGCAAACATTCATACTGATTATCTGTCGTAACACTGACCCCTCCTTAGGCCTTGTTCGTCCCGAACAATTCTGGATTCCGAAGCTTCTTCAGTTCCATGAAACGGGGCCAAACGATCGACATGAACTACCTTGCACTTTGTAGTTGGACGTCGACGAATGTTCATCTGTCGTAACGGAATTGATTGATTTTTCTTCTAGTTAAAGTTGACTTCAAAAATGAGTGATTTGCCTATAGAACGTAGAGATTTTTAAGGAACACTGAAATCTATATTTATCAAAACATGTGATGTAATAAAAAAGTTCTAATATATTTTTGCTAACTTAAAATTTTTTCGGCGAATGATATATGATACTAGGAAAATTCTGGAGCATCCCGGATGAGCAATCAACAGCTAACACGGAAATAGTGCATTTCCCTTTATATCTGTGTTGCACCGTTGCTGTATATTGTTGAAACTTTCGTCCGTTCTCACCTTGTCAGTTGTGTTCGTCATCGCTCACCTCGTCAGAGTTTGATGCAAGAAAACTCTTTACTGGGTTGTTGTTGTTTTACCTCTGAGCGGCACTTTTTTGCACACCATTGGCTAAATGGCCAGGTCACAAGGACCCCGAAGGGTCAGAGAAGGTTGGGTGAGGGGACCCATTGGAACAGCTGTTGGGAGACAGATGGTAGCCTCCCGTCGAGGCCATCCAGCGTGTTCTTTAGCCCGCACACTAGACCACGTCTTAACGTCCCATCCGACGTACGGCGGCCTTTCCAAGCCCATCGGTGTCTCCTACTGACCGTGGGCAGGGCGGGGAATTTTGCGGAGATAAATCTCAGCGCTGACGCAGCTGGTACTCGAACCTGGGAACTACAGATTACGAGCCTGGCACGCTACCGACTGAGCCACCCCGCCCCTCTTTACTGGGACTCTAAAGAAGTGCATTTTAGAAACATATTTACCCCCCCCCCCTGCAGGATTCATACAGTCATTTCTCCATGCTTAGGAATGTCGTTGATAAATGATTTTATTATACGAGAATTCTACAAGATATAAAAAAACGCACGATAGTTTCAGAATCAGATTTAAAACACCTATGAAAATCACCACAATTGTTTCAAAGAAACTCAAATAATGTCGAAAAGTATTATAATTAGATCGTTTTCGATAAGTTAATATTGTTAAAAGGTCTTAAATGTAAATCACACTGAACTGGATGTTACGAGCAATCGATGTCATAAAGTGATATTTGTTTAAAATAATATTTTCATCACTCGTTATTTCGAAATTTATTTTGAACTCTTATCTATATACATGAATTCACTGAAAAACAAACTGATGAAATAATTACTTCATTAGACACCAATAAATCACCTGGTTACGATAATGTTTACATTAAACATATAAAATTAATAAAGAAACACTACTTAATATTATATCAAAAATTATAAATCAGATTATATTTACTTTGAACATACCTATTGAACTCAAAACAGGTATTTTAAGACCAATTTTTAAAGTCGGTATTAAGGAGGACTTTTCTAACTATCGACCAATAACAATTCTACCTATATTTTCGAAAATAATGGAAAAATATATTTATAATACTGTTTTTAACTTTACTTAAACACAACATAATTAATGAAAATCAATTTGGATTTCAAAAGGGAAAAAACACAATTCAACTAATTTCTAAAATTGCAAATAATATTAATAAATCATTGGATAATAGGGAAAAAATTGTAACCATGTTCTGAGATTTAAAAAAAGCCTTCGATACAATAGATCATAGCATTTTACTAAATAAATTGGAAAATTACGGTATTCGCGGTATAATGTTAGATTGGTTTAGAAATTATTTATCAGACAGATACACAATTACTAAAATAAAAAACTGCTACAGCAGAAAAGTAATTACACGATATGGAATTCCCCAAGGCTCAATTTTAGGTCCTTTATTGTTCCTAGTATACATAAATGATTTGTTCAATACAAAATTAAATAGTACTATTTTTCTATATGCTGACGACATTGTTTTAATAAACAGTCACAAATATTTAAATGATAGCATTTCAGAGGTTCAAACAGATTACAGTAATATTATTAGATGGTTAAATCATAATAAAATCTATTTAAATGAGAAAAAACAAAATTAATGATTATTGATTCACCAGGATTTCATATTCATCAAAACCTCTTTATCAAAACTCATAAAATAAATTGCAGAAAAAAGGATGCTTGAAATTATGAATCATTATGTAGTTGCCCACTTGTTGAGCAAGTAAATAAAATAAATTACTTAGGAATGATTTTTGCTGAATATTTTCGGTGGAATGCCCATATATATCCCACATATGTGAAAAACTTGAGAATATCAGCGATAAAAATTCAAAAATTGAAATATGTACTAAATATGGAAATCTGTATATTATTTTATAAAGCAATATGCGAATCGTTTTTAAATTATAGAATAATTGTGCATGGAGCAACTAACTTAACTAACATAATTAAAATAAAAAAACTGCAGTCTATAATAGCTAAAAATATTATTCCGTTTCATTTGCAAAAAAATTATAAAACTTCCACAGAAAGTTTAAAATTTTTAAACCTTTTATCCTACAGCAATTTATATAAATATAATTTAATAATTAAAAAATTTTTTGACGATATTTACAAACTAAAAATTCAACATAATAAAAATAAAAAGACTTCAAAACCAAGGTTATTACAAATTGCCAATTTTTCGAAATAATTACGGGAAACATACCTTTGAATATCAAGTACCACATAATTTTAATGCTATTCCAAAAGAATTACTAAATATAGATTCTTTTAGCAGACTGAAAATGGAATTAAAAAATTATTTGGAATTTTCTATTTAGCTGATTATTATGTGTTGTGTTTTGTGAATTTATTTGATGTACACCATTTTTGTGGTTGAATGATCTATGTTTAATATAATTTATTCATTTTCCTGCAGATAAGCTATTTAGCTTTGCGGGTCAAATGGTAAATGTATTTGTATTCTTTACTCTTATGAATAAAAATTATATTTAAAAAAAAACGTTTCCGAACTTCTTTGCCTAAGAGTTGGGTTGGGTTGTTGTATCTCTGAGCTGCACTTTTTTGCACACCATAGGCTAAATGGCTAGGTCATATGGACCCCGAAGGCTCAGAGAAAGTTGGGGGAGAGGACCCACTGGAACAGCTGTTGGGAGACAGATGATAGCCTCCCGTCAAGACCATCCAGCGTGTTCTTTAACGTGCACAGGGTATGGCTCCCACACACACGGGACAACGGCTTAACCTCCCATCCGACGGACGGCGGCCTTTACCAAGCCCATCGGTGTCCCCTACTGACCGTGGGCAGGGCGGGGAATTTTCCGGAGATAAATCTGAACGCTGACCCAGCTGGGACTCGAACCTGGTAATTACAGATTACGATCCTGACGCGCTACCGACTGAGCCACCCCCGCCCCTCTTCACCTAAAATAAAGGGTATCAGAATCCTACTTGAAAACGATATATAATATATCAGTTGAAATCGATATATAGTATGTCAGTGGCATAGAGTTAGTAGCAGTTGGGGAAATTAGTATACTGTGCAGTTGAAGTTTCGACGGTTCTCAAAGCTTGAGGCTGTTTCGTAAGTGATCCACAGATTCGATGATTTACAGATGCTAACACTTTATCAATTAAATTTCACTCAACGAATTTGAAATTCTCCCAAAACATTTTTACTCTGAATATTGTTGGCTTCGATAAACTCATTAAATTTGATTTACAGTTTTAAAATTTCAGCTGTGAAGCGTTCTTGCAACGAACAGCTTCAGATTATGTTGGATGTTAATGAATCTAAGTGTAATATGAAAAACAGACTTTAGAAACAGAATATTTGATGGTCCGAAATCGGGTTTAAGACTAATATTTACACTTTGATTTTAATACATTTTATTGATGATTTGATCACGCATTCTAAAGCCCGAAACCACGTTGTCTTAAAAATTAACATAATGCTTAGATTATTAAAAGTTGAACTCTTGCTACCTTTTTTCTACAAACTTTTATGACTGTAAAATACAATTAACCCGTCACCCTCCTAATAATAACTGTTTACAAATTAAGTTATTTAAACTTAGTAAGATTTCGAATACTTAAGTTGTTTTATACTTGAGCCCCACTAGTTTGCATTCAATGGCCTAAATGGGCAAGTGAAGCCTTAAAGGCTCAAAGCTAAGTAGGACAAAAGGAACCTACTGTTAGAAGACAAGTAGGTTCTTTAGGAACGTATAGATTATTTCAGTCTGGGGTCGGTGATTCCCTTAGAAATACGGATTATAGATTCTGCGATAACCTCTGTTCAAGTCAACAACCTATACACCACGCTGCCAAAATATTAGAATGGCCTAAATGGCCTAAATGGGCAAGTCAAGCCTTAAAGGCTCAAAGCTAAGTAGGACAAAAGGAACCTACTGTTAGAAGACAAGTAGGTTCTTTAGGAACATATAGATTATTCCAGTCTGGGGTCGGTGATTCCCTTAGAAGTACGGATTAGAGATTCTGCGATAACCTCTGTTCAAGTCAACAACTTATACACCACGCTGCCAAAATATTAGAATGGCCTAAATGGGCAAGTCAAGCCTTAAAGGCTCAAAGCTAAGTAGGACAAAAGGAACCTACTGTTAGAAGACAAGTAGGTTCTTCAGGAACGTATAGATTATTCCAGTCTGGGTCGGTGATTCCCTTAGAAATACGGATTATAGATTCTACGATAACCTCTGTTCAAGTCAACAACCTATACACCACGCTGCCAAAATATTAGAGAATTTCCACTTATGTTAATGGAGAACCAAATAAAAATTTCATATCTTAAGGAATAAACTTTTCATGGCAATGAACTGAAGGTAATTAAAGATCGTATTCATAGATATTTAAATCTTCAATTTCAACATATTCATTCGGTATTTAAAGAGTTATGGGAGAAAAAATATTTAACAGCAAAAGCTGCCAGTCACAAGAATTAATCAGAAAAATCATTCTAAACACAAGTAATAATTGTTCTATCAAAACCGTTTACTCAAAAAATATTATATATTTAAACGTTTGCTTTAATAACACTGTTCTACAAGGGAAAATTTTCTTTGGTTAACTGATGTGTTCCTAAAGTATTTTGGTGTGGAAAATTGAAATCTGAGATCAGAATTGGCCTATCAGGGTTAGTTTTAGAGTTATGGAGATTTAACACATCAATTTCATACATATTACTTGGGGAATGAAAAATCAGGAAATGTTACATCAAAAAAGTTGGAAACACTGACTTGTTTGCAATAGTTTATATTCACATGTTGCCAACAATGCTATTCTATTCATAGTTTAGATTAGGGATTCTTAAAGTGAGGTAAGCGGTAAAGTTTTTGGGGGTATGCCGTGAGAGCTCAAAAGTCACTAGATCTAGTAACAAAGTCGCTAAGTTGGCACCACAGCTACTGATTATTTGAACTCCACAATCAAGTACGCCTTTTTTTCATGGACCATGAGTTTTAAAGGAAATTAATATTAACTTGTTAAAACATACAAATTAAACTTCACAAAAAAGGCACATTTCTGGGCCAGATAACTGTGGCTGCATAAAAATTTGACAGTGTACATACAACGAAATATCTAGGATTACATCTCGACACTACTCCCCGATGGAACGTGTAAACTGAGAAAATGTGTGGTACATAAGTTTTTGTTTTTTTTGAAATTAAATAAATTACTATATATTATGGATACCAACACATATATTATGCTTTATAATGCAATCTGTGAGTCCCTCTTAAATTATGCCATAACGATACATGGTACAACCAACTTAAAAAATATTAGAAAAAATAGAACTTGTTCAATCCTCAATAGCTAAAAATATTATGCCAACTAAAGACCGCATCTAATTACAGCCCAAGACATCTAATTACACATCTAATTACAGCCCAAGATAGATTTATTTACGTGGATAATTTACCTTACCAAATATATAAATATAACATAGTTATACATAACATTTTTGACACACGCATAAAAGTAAAGTCCAGCATGATAATAACACAAGATTTATGGGAAAAATTACTTTCAACTACCGAATTTTACAAATAACAATGGGAAGTGCACAAGCGGCTACAAAATTCGATACATTTTCAATCTCTTACCAAGGGAATTCTTTCAGCTGTCAATCCTTTCAAAGAATTAAAACACGAATTAAACAGATTTTTATTAAAAATTAGATAATTAATATTAGCACCTACTAACAAATTAAGTAAATCCCAATGTTATTTTGAAATATTCTAAATGAAAAAAGCTAAAAATTTTAGTTAAGAGAGCATATTATTTAATGTAGAAATTTTCAATTGAAATACTATTTATATCAATGTATCATTCTTTCCTGCAGATAAGCTGTTAACTTTGCGGTACATTTGTAAATCGAAATGATTTATTTGAATTTGTCTGAATAAATAAATGATTTAAAAAAAATTGAAACATTATTATTATCGTTTACAATTCTATAAATCACGTGTTGTTCTACTAATGCCAATAGTAGAACAACATCAGCGCTCAAAGGTGCCAAAAATACCTTTCCAATAGAAATATTTTTTTTCTCATAACAAAAAAACTGAATCATGCAATTGTTAATTAGAATTTACCCGTTGCTACACGTAGGCTCATCAGAAAATTAAGTGTGTGATCATTCTGCGATAGTCTTGTATTCCTCTTAATTTAAAATTCTATCAAACCCTTTGGAATGAAATTTAAATACGGGCTTTAACACTCAACTCCAGTGACACATCCTAGAGACTTTCCTGGTGGAAACACTTCTTCCTAGTTCCTAGAATTCTCTGTTGCGAAAGAAACCTCTCATGAGATGATAATAGAAGTCCTTGACCACTTCCTTTGCAACCACCTGCATTGTTACGTACGAGGATTTCCACTTCCGAAAGAATGGTAAACCATGAATCATCCGTTTCCCTCTTCCTTGAAGTCAGATTTATTTTTTTCATTACAGTTCCTGAATTGTCTTCCACAGTAAAAGAAAGGCGAATACACGATTACGGAATGTGAAATTTTCTATTCACTGTTTGAATGAAAATATATATTGACAGCATATAAAGTGCTTGATAAAATTAAGGTAACGCTAGCAAAATGTGGCAGAGTTTTTTTTTTTTATTTATTGTACGATGAGATTAAAAGAAAATTTGCCCACAAGCTATTTTAATGACTTAGTTACATAGTTAAGTTATGATATTAAAAGAAGAAAATATTATACATCGCAGAAGTTGATTTCAGATACTCCAAAATATGTGCATATCACGTCAATATGGAATACGATCCCTTCCGACTACGAAACAGGCGTCACAGCGTCGATCCGTGTTCAATATAAGGTTGTTTAGAAGGGCTGAAGCAACAAATTCCATTTTTTCACAAGAGCTGACTTTACCTCATGGAGTGACAGAGGACGTGGCTGACGATTTGCAATGCGTCTCTCTGAGGAATAAGGGTGTTAAGCCATGGATCCGTATCCAGATGGGCCATACTCTGGGCACCTTAAAAATCAGACTAGACAGCTGTTTGGAGACAGATGGTAGCCTCCCATCAAGACCATCCAGGGTGTTCTTTAACGTGCACAGGATATGGCTTCCCACTCATGGGGCCATGACCTAACGTCCTATCCGACGGACGGCGGAATTTCCAAGCTCATCGCTGTCTCCGACCGAGGAGAGGTGTGGAGTTTTGCGGAGATAAATTTCGATGAGGGCTCAGGTGGTACTTGAACCTGGAAACTGTAGATTAAGAAATTGGAGCTCTACTGACTGAGCCATCCCCGCCCATGGGATTTAAGTATTACCTGACCTTGGCGACCTTGCTGACTTTGTCATTTGTTGGATATCTTCCGTTTTTAAGTACGTTTGCACCAGGTTAGCTGTGTGCGGACGTGCATTGTCGTTCATAAACAGGAAATCAGCGCCAACCGCACTCCTAAAAATTCGCACATAGGGTTCAAGGATCTCTTCTCTGTACCTCTGAGCAGTTACGGAGCCTCCATCGAACGTAATGAAGAGCAGTACGGCCGTTGATGGTTATGCTACTCAAGATCACGTACCGCCTCCACCATAAGTATCCCTTTCTCTGATATTGGAGGGATGGTATCGCATTCTTCGTTCTCTCCAGATTTAAAACGTGTAGAATCTGGTTATTGGCTTAATCGAGAGTCGTCAGAAACAGATCATTAGCTAATTGTACGAGTCTCCAAGTGACATGTCGATGGCACCATCTAAGACGAGCTTTTAGGTGGTTGGGAGTTAACCGAACACAAACCACCGACCCCCAGGAAAAGAGCCCACTCGCATTAATCCTTCGTGGAATTGTTCTGGTAGAAATCATTTCAGATCTGGCTGCAGAAACCTCAAGAGACAATTGACGCAAAGCCATTGAACTGTTTCCGTCTTGCCATTAAAGACAGTTAAAATTCAGTTCGTATCGAAATAGCGCTCGGGAGACCTTGGTCAGCTCTTTTAGTAATGATTCTATCTTCTGGAGCAGTTTCCAAAATGTCGATACCACCATTCTCGATACACTGAACCATCTTTCTACCTCTGTCAGCAACTGTTCTGCTTCAAGTCTTCCAATAGCCCGCCGTCGAAAGGTATCACCTAAATCAGTACTTGTTAAACTTTTCCTGTTGTGGACCCCCTTAACGTTGATGGAATTTTTTCGCAGCCTCCTTTTACTATTGAAGTAATTTGATACGCACATTGCTAAACTTGCTCAATGGTCCTTTTCAATGGAAAGCGAATTGAGGAAAGAATATTCTCACAACAGAATGCTCATAGAATAGTATACGGTGCAGCACCAGAAAGTCGTGGTAAACTAAGGAAACGACGAGAAAGCTGGCAATGGTAATGGAATACTTTCGGAGTGGTCCATACGGCTCGGGAGGTCCAGGACAAAAAAGTGCCAATAATTATTGCATTCGAGTGACAATTTTAATTATTTTAAATATAGGTTTTCAGAGTTTTGCGATCCGAACTTTGAGAGCCTCTGTTTAAAATAATCAGGATTTTTTTAGTTTTTCCATGTTGTATTTTTTTTTGGTATAGGTTTTCATTTCTTATCTTCAGTTGACAATGTCGACGTATGTAGATGGTCGTGGTGAATTTGAAACTGATGTTGGTAACACGTCTGTCGATTCTGTGATCTCGCAGCTCGCTGAGTTAAGTTTTACATGTGTGTGGAGGGGGGGGGGGTCGAGACCCAGAGTTTGAGAAGTACTTATCTAAACGACGATGGCTTCTCCTTTTCAGTAGAAATAATGAGATTAACCCCCTCTTTGCAAACAATAAATTTGAAATCGAATGATCTGATAACAATTCGTGTTTCAATAAGCATTAGTAATTTGCATATTGCAAGGAACTATTGGGTACCTATAGATAAGTTTCTAATATTTCGATAAATTCTACAATAAGATAAATTTCGATTGGATATTCGAAATTTTCATGTAATGGTGTCTGTACTAGCGTATTTTTTTTTATCCTCGGGGATTATGTTAAAATTAAAAACATTAATTAAAAACGCTATGCTAGCTTAATTTTATCAACCAGTGTATTTAAATCAGACCAGCATCAGTTGCTTACAGTTTCTGAATGATACCCTCCGTACATGTTAACACGTACAACAGTAACTACTGAAGGGTTCACAGAAGGCAGTGGAAGGGGATCCACAGAACAGTTGTTAGGAGACAGATGGTAGTAACCTCCCTTCAACACAATCCAGAATTTTATTTTACGTGCAAAAGGTCTATCTATTGCACAAGGAGCCACGGCTTTATGTACCATCCAATGGAAGCGGCCATTCTGAGACATTGATGTCCCCTGAAGAAGGACAGAAAGTAGGTTTAGCGGAGAAAAATCTCAATGCTGTGCAGGTGGGACTCTATTCTCGTCCCTTTCATTTAATTTTCCGATATTTGATTTTCTTTCGAAATTGTAGAAACCATATTTTCTTGTGTCACAAACATTTAAACTTATTTTCCCAAACTTTAATTTTAGAAACGCGTGTTAATTATGCTCAGGGCCGAATGCAATAGAAGTGGCAGGCGGAGGAGGAGTTGGGTTCGGTTGTTCGTTGGGTTGGAGTGGAGTGAACGGTACTTTTTTGTACACAACAGGGCGAATGGCCAGGTCACAAGGACCCCGAGGCTCAGAGAAAGTTGGGAGAAAGGGACCAACTGAACAGCTGGTAGGAGACATATGGTAGTTTCCCGTCAAAACCATCCATCGTGTTCTTAACTTGCATAGAGTACGGATCTTATGCACACGGTGTCATGGCTTAATGTTCCATCTGACGGACGGCGGCTTTTCCAACTGCATTTGTATCCCTTACTGACCGAGGGCAGTGCTGGGACTTTTGCGGAGATAAATCTCAACGCTGGCCAACGTGGGACTCGAACTTGGGAACTGCAGTTACGAGCATAGCACGCTACCGTCTTAGCCATTCCCGCGCCACGATGGAGGAGAGGTAGGGGGGTGGGTATGAAGGTCATGCTTCTTCTGGAGAATTTAAATTACTAGAACAGGGAGGCAAAAACAGTAAACAAACACACACATATATAGGAATGTATTTTTTTTAAAGATTACAAGAACGAAGAGGACAAAACTCTCATTGCATTATTGCACAAAAATAACTTTTGAAAAAAATATATCTGAAAAGAGTTCTAGTTAATTCCGGTTTTATTCAGTCATATGGTGCCAGTATTTAATGTTTTTTCTGGATCTGGCCTTTGCACTGGTCATGTTAATGGGAATAATTAAAAGAAAATGATAGCAGTGAAAAATTAGGAAAGCCTTGAATTTATAAACGTGCTTTTATAATAAGCAGCAATTTTGTGAGTTGATTGAATATTGCCGTATTTTCGAATTTGGGACAGAGTATTAAAGAAAATGACTGGCTGGTATTTTTTTATGATGATTAATTAAAGTCTCTTGCTATTTCAAAACACTTTATTCTGATTTAAATTTTCACTCTGATATACATTTGAAACAAAACTACATGGTTATAGAAAAGCCGCAATGATTATAATGAAGTAGATGGAAGGGCCAAATTTACGTAGGCACCTTCATAGCAAATTTTGTCATTGGGTGAAAAGCATCACTGCTTCAAAGGCTTCGAGAGAGATTATCATACCTATAGAAATCAAAGACGATGAACTTTTATGATATTTTCTTCACATAAATTTGACACATTAAATTGTGGTCTGTAAATGGTAGCTAGGTAGTCACTGGAAGGAGAGCTATGCACCAATCCCCTGTGATGATGCATAGAACCGGCCAGGCCTAGCACCTAATGTCCGACCCCGCCTTCTCGTGGTGCGGACCGTTAGTAACTTTCAAAAGAGATACTCTCTTGTGGAAGTGAACGGAAGGGGAGGGCTTCCAGATTAGTGTGGCCTACTGATCTGGACAACTATGGCTACTTTTCATTTTTTTCTACCCTGCTGAGGAGTGGTCAACCACACAGGGTCCTGGTGCTGACCATATAAACCTACTGGACTGGACAGATATATGGCTCTGAGCTTGATTATGAATCCTGATTTTGCTGCACTGGTGGGCTTCTGTGGAGGGAAAATCTTCCGCTGTGTTTTCTGTTTGTTTGTGGGTTGACAGCCCCAAGTGAATAGATTCACAGGATATGTTTATCAGCTGGTGGATAATCCTGAGCAGAAGTCATCACAGGCACCTGAACTCTTTGCTTCTATTGGCATCGTCAAATTCTACATTGGAGGAAGTCTTCCAGTGTAGATGGCTTCAGCCTTTAGTAGTGGGGGAACGGGACTTTGCCCCATGTCTGCGATTAGGGGGCTGTTTGATATTGTCGGCATTCCCTCTCTCAATAAACATAGTTTCTTTAAACATCCCACTAACCATTTTCTCTCCATAGGTAGTTGGAATGTGAGAACTCTGCACAGAGCTTTTTCTCTTGATGTCCTCACACAAGAATTCCACCGTTATAATTTAGATATTCTCGGCTTGAAAGAGACCAGATGGACAGATAAAGGTCACATTCTTAAAAATAATCTTAAATTTCTCTTTTCAGGGAGGGACGACAATAAGCATCACCAAGGCGTGGGTCTGCTTCTTAGCAGACACGCTAGCGATGCTCTTCTAGGATATGAGTGCATTAATGAAAGGTTTCTTACAGCAAAATTTCAGACAAGCGTTAAAGACTTGAATGTTATCTGCTGTTATGCCCCCACTGAGGATACCGATGAGGATGAGAAGGATAGGTTTTATGAACAACTTCAGGATATTTTGAATTCTGTCAAGAAAGGAGATATTACCCTTGTTCTTGGTGACTTCAATGCCAAAGTTGGTACTGACTCTGACCTTTGGAGAGGAGTAATAGGCCCTTTTGGTATTGGTAGCTGCAATGGCAATGGGCAACGTCTCCTACAGGTAAGTAAACTCAATGGATTCAGAATAACTAACACTTATTACAAACACCGCGACATACATAAGTACACATGGGTTTCACCTGATAGGCTGCATAAGAATATGATTGATTACATATTAATTAACAGCAAATGGGCTAGTTCTGTTAGGAATACCAGGGCATATAGGGGAGCTGAAATTGGATCTGACCATTACCTTGTTAAAAGTGTGTTGCAACTTAAACTTAAAAAGTGTTGTGCTAGGGTTAAAAAATTTACTTTTAATACTGAAGCTCTGAAAGATCCAGTTATAGCCAAAGCTTACCATGATAGGTTACTTAGTCATTATGACAGTCATGGTTTGCTTACTACTGAAGTTGAGGAAGAATGGGATCATTTTAAACAGGCTTTTTTGGACACTAACAGTACTCTTTTAGGAAAAAAGGAGCAGAAGAGGCAAAATTATCTGAGTGATAAGGCACTTAAGCTTATTTCGGAAAGAAAGAACTGCAGGAATGCCCTTAATCAATACCCTACTAGTACTAATAGAAAGCATTACAGAGACCTTAATAAACTTGTAAAGGATCAGTTAGCTGCTGATAAGAATCTTTGGCTTGATGGTTTGGCTGACAAAGCCGAGGAAGCAGTTAGACAGCACAACAGCAGAGAGCTGTACCAGATAGTTAATGTTTTGTGTGGTAGAAAACGGACAGGCATACAAGGATTGAAGGATAAACAAGGTAAGGTTATAGAAGGGGAGGATTCTGTCATGGCTAGGTGGGCTGAGCATTTCAGTGATGTTCTAAACAATGTAGTTAGTTATACTCCCATTGTTTGCAATGATGATAGATGCATTGATGGCTTTAATGTTGGCCCTATAACACAGTCTGAAGTTATTTTGGCTGTTTCTAAACTTAAGCTTCATAAATCCCCAGGGGTAGATGAAATTACTACGGAAATGCTTAGAGCTGGGAATGTTTCGGTTACCACTTGGATGACTGAAATTCTGAATATCTTTTATGATAAAGGCATGGTTCCTAAGGATTTTACCAGAGCTATTGTTATCCCTATTTTCAAAAAAGGTGATCGCAGTTCTTGTGATAACTACAGGGGTATCAGCCTACTCTCTGTTCCAGGTAAAGTTCTTTCCATGATTGTGCATAACAGAATTAAGAATCTGGTTGACATTCAATTGCGTGATGAGCAATGTGGATTCAGAAGTGGTAGGGGATGTGTGGATCAGATATTTTCACTTAGGCAGATTCTTGAGAAATGTTTAGAGTTTCAGAAACCTTTGGTTGCTAGCTTTGTTGATTTCAAAAAGGCTTTCGACTCTGTTGATCGTCATAATTTGTGGTTGATTGTGAGATCATATGGTATACCAGACAAGTTAGTTAACATTATGAAAGCTCTCTATAATAACACCGAGTCATGTGTGAGGGTTGGTAAGGCTTGTAGCAATTGGTTTAGCATTACTTCTGGTCTTCGACAAGGGTGTATTTTGTCTCCTTTTCTCTTTAGCTTGGTTATTGATTATGTTATGCGAAATTCACTTCAAGGGAAAGATTTTGGCCTTAAATGGGCTGGAGGTACGAAAATTTCTGATTTAGATTATGCTGATGATTTAGCCCTTTTTGGCAAATGATGTTGATGAGATGAACTCTTTCATTCGAGCTGTTGATGAGACTGGTAGTAGAGTAGGTTTGGTTATAAACAGCATGAAAACTAAAGTGATAAAAATTGGTCAGGCAGGCTGTGATTCAATTAATCTGAATGGTTGCAGTCTTGAGCAGGTGTCACAGTTTAATTATCTTGGGAGCTATGTAACAGATACTGGTGATGTGCGGCATGAGATTAACAGACGAATAGAGATTGCTGCTGGGATTTTAGGAATCTATGGAGATTGTGGAGAAATAGGCGTATACACCTAAAGACTAAAATTAGACTGTTAAATACCTTGGTTGCTTCTAGAGTTAGTTATGGTAGTAAAACGTGGACACTTTGTAAACAAGATAACAGGAAACTAGATGCTTTTGATTCCAGATGCTTATGCAGTATCTTGGGCATTAGGTGGTTCAACTTTGTAACTAATGATGAGATTAGGCAAAGGAGTTTGCAACCTCCTTTAAGCAGCATATTGTGCAGAGAGAGACTCCGTTGGTTTGGCCATGTTGCCCGTATGAATAATTATAGATTGGCGAATAGGGTTATGAACAGTGTGCCTAAAGGCCTCAGAAAGAAGGGGAGACCTAGGATGCGGTGGGCTGACAATGTCTAACAGGACCTTGTTAGAATTGGTGTGCAGTGGCCAGATGCAGTAGATGTAGCTCAGGATAGACTTCCTTGGAGAACTAAATTGCACGGTCTGGTTGGACCTCCGTAGCCCATGGCTGCTTGAGGATGATGATGATGATGATGAAATATGACTTTTGTGATGCACCATGAATAGTGTGTAAATCACCGAAATCCAATTATTTTAAGCCGTGCTACCTCATCAGAAAACACCGATGAGCTTGGAATGGCTTCCCTCCATCGGATGGGAAGTTAAGCCATAGATCCGAGTGGGGGATAGACAGTCTTTCCCTGTGAGCGTTAAAGAACACACTGGATCTCTTTTACCGGAAGCTTCCATCAGTCTTCGGACACTTGTCCAATGGGTCTCCTTCTCCCAACTTTCTCTGAAACCTTGGGGTTCTTGTAACCTGGCCATTTAGTCTACTGTGTGAAAAAAGTGCCGCTCAAATGTAAAACAACAGAACTTAAACCTGAATAGATCATTTTATTTCAATGTTTTACAATTTCACTGAAATTGATATTATTGTAGAAAATATTTAAACTATGTAACTAATATGAAAACCTCGTGCTCTATTTGTGTAAATGATTTTTTCTTCAGTTTAGAGGAAACACCAGATATATTAGAAAGGATGCCATTGCAGCAATACCACACTTAGGTCTACCTTCTATCACACCAACGTTTCCGTTTCCGTAGGGAAGTTTCACGTGTCATACAAAATATCCTCTTTCCATTTACACGTGTAACTGATATATAATCGTCATAATTCTAGAGAGCAGCAAACAGACCATTATGGAAAATACGAGTGATCCAGTAAACGCAAATTTGAGTGCTGAAGACGATTTTACCATCATTCTAGACGGAAAAGTACTGGGAAATGTTTCTGAAAGGAATGTGACAATAATATTTCATCTCTTCAATTTATATCCTCCACCACTTCTATATTTCGCAGGCGTTTGCGCTATTATATTTATGATCTTCGGGATTCCAGCCAACACTATCTCTATTGTGGCTCTAGCGAAGGCTAAGAGACTTCGTAACGTTACAACACCCTTGGTCATTAATCTCTGCGCTGTTGATTTGCTTTTCTGCTGTGTCAATCTACCATTTGTTGCCTCCAATTTTTTGAACCGTCAATGGCTTCTAGGTGATGGCCTATGCAACATCCTCCCACTGATCCGTTACTCAAGCGTAGGACTCAACCTATTCACAGTGATGGCAATAGCGATGAATCGCTATGTGCTAATTGTGCATCCGAAATACTTCAGAAAGATTTTCAATAAATATGTGACCATTTTCATCATAGTGAGCATCTGGGTAGTTACTTTCCTTATGCTGACACCTTCGCTGTTTGGATTCTGGGGAAGTTTTGGTTATGGCCCGCAAGTGGGTATTTGCACTATTCTTCCTGACAGGAAGAACCGTTCGCAGAAAATATCTTTGTATGTAAGTGCCTTTGTTGTCCCTTGTCTAGTGTTTGTTTATTGTTACGTGCGCATTTACTGGGTGGTGAGAAAGAGTGAAAGGAAAGTTTCTCGAAGTCAGAGCAGAGAGTTACCACCAAATGTTTTGGGTTCAATCGACTCAGATATTAAAGGAAGCCAGCAAGGAGGCAGAAAATCTGTGTGGATGAAATGCCTGAACTCTTCAGGTGAAGATGTAAAATCGAAAGTTCGAGGATTATCAAAGAAAATGAACAGTAATATGCGCTTGGCACGGACAATTCTGGTAATATTTTGCACTTTTATCATCTGCTATCTTCCGCAAGCAATAGTAAAAGCACTAAAGAAAGAGACGGAAGCGCCTGTTGTGAACATTTTTGGATACATAGGAATGTATTTTCCGAACATTATCAATCCTGTTATTTATGTTGTTATGAGCAAAGAATACAGACAGGCCTTCAAAGATTTGTTGAATTGTTATCGTTCTCCAACTTCTTCAAGAACGGACAGTACGGACGATAACTAAAAATAAGTAAAAATTGTTTCAGTAACCATAAATATTAACATATAAAGTAAACGTTTTGTAATTTCATATTGCTAACTTGCAGATTGCGTAAAATGTTTGTGAGCGAATTGTTTAAAACTTTTATGCGCGAAGTATTCAATGGGATATTACGGATAAAATATTTTGTATATCAGTTTTATTTGTAATTAAAGTATCATTTTACTGTTTATGATACTAATCATTGGTTGTACGTCGTTAATACTACAGCTTCTTAACGTTTCAATTCCAACAGGTAAGAATTATTAAAATAATTTCTATTAGCGATCAGATGTGGAATCCATGTGAGATAGAACATGAGTTCCTTATGTTTCATAACTTTAAAGGAAAGCTAGTTTCTTTTTTAATTAAAACGTTTTAAACATTTAGATCTGCTCTGTTTGAATCGTAATGTTGAACTGCAGTGTGTAAAATTTTATTATTGGTAAATGTACACTGCCCTATGAAAATTGAGAGAATATCCATATTATAAAATATTCCATATTTTATGTAATTTCCATATTAAATACCTTTATATATTTCCATTATATAATTAACACATTCCTATGTTATGAAATTTAATTTCGAAGCTCTATGACTTCTAAAATATACATTTAGTGGAAAAATGTGACTGAACATAAAGATAATAATCAAATCTATTTTGATCTCGATTGACAACAGTATTGAAGCTCAGCACAAGGGCTTTTTTCTCTAAACTAAAACCACCGTTAGGACTAACATTTTTTCTTAAGAAAATGCATTTTGGAACATTTGGACTTTTTCAAAAATTACCATCTACTTGGAATGAGAGATAAAAGCAAATCTTACGAAAGTACAAATGAGAACTGAATCTCCTTCTTTCTGATAACTCCAGATACTCTTATTATTGCACAATAATTATATCTATAAGGCGCTAATTTAGAAATAAATCGAGAGTTCAGTGTGTTATAAACACAATCGGGCTGAAAAAATGTAAACGGAAGTGGGGCAATAAACTGGATTTCCATTACTGTATAACATCTATTATTTATTTTCTGTCCCCTAACAGTTTACACGTCTTTAAAAACGAGATATACATGTTTAATCTCGTTTCCGTTTTACAGGTCTTTAAAAAATGCTTCACAAACACATGAATTTGAATAAGCTTAATAAGTTTTACCTCTTTTACCCTTGTAGCATTCTGAAAGTGTGTAGGGGATGGCTTCCTTGTCCCCCCCTAGATCCTTCCCTCATATCTATTATAGTTATTTTATTTCAAATCCTTGACAACAGGAAGTTTAATGCCCAGGGATTAGTAGGGGCTCGCAGAGGAAACCCTATACTTTTTTCACTCTACCACAAAAACTACGAATTTTTCTTAGTAGAATAGGCTGCTTAATCATTTTTTGACTTTACCACTCTGTCTGTAATCGAGGAGATTGAAACAATTGAAAGATTCGGAAAACGCAGATCGCAATGTCTTATCATTTTCTATCTAACAAAAAGAAAGTATACCCAATTCTGTTTATACACGGTAGATAGGTTCCCGAAAAAACCGTAGAAAAAAAAAACATGTAAAAAAATACAGTGCATATGAAAAAATAGAAAATTGTTTCCAGACGTGAAAACCCAGTACATATAGTAAGTTGTTTTCAAACAAATTATATCAAAATCCTTAATTAAATCTTTATTTTATTTTTATTCATTTAAAACACACTTTTTATTTTATAAACTTATAAAGATAATGATATATACATATATAAAGTAAATTATACTTCATAAAAAAAATAATATGTCCCTAATTCATGTAATAACTTTATAAATCGCACACAAAACTTTAAAAAACAAAAGAAAAATTTTTCCGATTTCTTCTATTAAACATTTAAACACGAAATGAAAGACCAAGACTAACGTATGTATTGAAGATAAAATTGAAGGGAATTCATGGAACTCAATGTTGCCACTTTATTCCGAATGAAGTAGGTTTTGTTCTATTTTTCCATAAAATAGAGAATAAAATGGAAAAAAAGTTGTTATGTAGTTATGCTAGTGTAGTTTTCATTTTGGGGATTTTAGTCAAATCAAAATCGCGTAAAAAAAATCCGTGTGAAAACAGAATTGCATGTACTCTTTATTGGATCTTTATCATTTAACGAAATGCAAATTATTTTCCGGCTGGCAGATGGATTAGACCGATAATTACCCGTTTTCGAAAACGAGCTGTTGCTTTTACTCTGTATTCGTCCGTCTCTATATACTAAAATTTTGTTTTTACAAATAAATGAAAATATTCCTGTTGGTTTTAATAGGAACGCACAAATATTGAGATGTGAATTTTCAGAATATTCCAATACATTTCATTACCGCCGTTATAGGTATTAAATCAGGAAAATGCAAAAATTGTAAACTAATATTATAAACGATCTATTTAAGCTAGAAATTTAAAATTTGGATGGTACAGTATGAAGGTCAAAGTGTTTTCGTTGGCAGTAACGATTTGCCCACTTAACCGCAGAGGGTTGGTAAAAGACATCTGTTTTTAAAGAGATGTCCAAAAATTCTTTCGGTTGAATCGGCGCTAAAGAATACTCTCATTAGTTAGAATGACAAAAAACAAGAACTGGATTGGATTGGTTTACCTCTCAAACTAACTTTTTACACTCAATAGGCTAAATCAAAGCGATTTGAAGGGAAAGATTGATGTCACGTGACCGACATGCAAGTGACTTACATGCGGGGGTGACGCATCGCATCATAGCTTTATGTCAGCGGATCTGTTTCGTTTCTAACTCGATATGCACGTTTTTTAAATGATTTCATTTTTCTATACTAAATTGAATAAAACATCAATTATAAAGCAAATTATCATACATTCGGAGAAATATTTTACTCTTGTAGGAAATATTTTATTTTCACAGACATAAAAAAAAACTAATTTCTCGATGTCAAAAATATTCAATAGATATATTATCTAAATATAGTTCCACATTTTTTTATTAATTATATTTAATTGTAAAAGAAAGCGGAACACACCTGAATTTAAAGCATAATTGTACTAATTTTTTTAAAAATTTTGTAAAAATGTTTTGAAACGAAATATATGTGCTACATTTGTAAACATATTGGAAGTGATAAATATATATTTTCACGTTAGCAAAATATATCATACTAACTTTAGATAGGGTTTAACAATATTGATAAATATCACATATATACAATCGGTCAGTACAAGTATGGTTATATTTCATGTAAAACTCTTAAATTTCACATAGTTTATGTCTTAAAAAGAAAGCTACTGTGATCAGAATTCATTGACAGCTGACCAAATCATCAGTGCAATTCTGTTGTTTTATTAATAAGACTAGAATTACATATTTTCTTACTAAGATTTAAATCATCAGTATCACATAATGGAAAAAACCCAAATACAATTACCAAAACGCAAGGCTTGTTTAACCCTTTCAGGACCATAAGGTTTCTAAGAGTAAATATTAGTATGTAACTGTTTATTTTAGTTTGTTTAGACGTAAAATAAATAAAAATCATAAGAAAAATACATAACAATGTGTAGTTTTTTTGGAATTTTATGGGAAATATTTTTCCCAATGGACTATAAAGGTAACACAAATTATAGTTAGGCTTATTATGCAATGTCTTTTATTTATTGGTTTATTATAACAAAATGTTAACTAAAATAATACAAAATTTTGAAATAAAATTACTATACAAAATGACGTGCTAATATGATATTCTGCGAAGCAATTTCTTTTGGTTGTGAAGCAAAGATGGACATTGCACAGATGCAACATTATTGCAAAGATGGACATGGACTAAACGTTCCCGTTTACGTAATTGCGTTCGGCATACGTTCTATTTTGACATTCTGTATAAAAAATGCAGATAAGGTTATAATTAAATACGACAATCACCAATTTTAAAATGGGGAAAAATGTTTCCCTTAGTCGTGAAAGGGTTAACAAACACGATGACATAAAAAATTTAATGCAAGTATTTGAATTATTTACAGCTAAATATTTGGACTACATATACACCCAACAAAAAAGTAAATATTTGAACATCAAATATATAATCGATAACTCAATCATATCGTATGCTTCAAAAAACATTTTGCGACAACCAATGTCTGTCATTGAGACATAGCAGTAGAAAGTGAAAAATTGATAAGTACACCATGGGAGCAATATTTTTTTGTCTTACATAGTTTGTAAGAGAATACATAGGAAAATAAAATAAATTATAGATTTCAGTGTAACATTGAGAATGTTCTAGAATAACAAGAAATATAACACATAGATTATTAACAAAAATGGTAATATTGAATACCATATACTGATGATAGTAAATACAAGAGAAATAAATATTTGAAATCCACATCAACTATGCCAATGATAACTCAATCATACTGTAAGCATCAAAAAATAGTTTGAGACAACTGATGTCTATCAATGAGACATACCAGTCGAAGTGAAAAATTAATACACCAACATGTGAGCATTATATTATTGTCTACATAGTTTGTAAGAATATTAAAAAAATTATAGATTTCAGTGCAACATTGAAGAATGTCCCATAATAACTAGAAATACAGGGTGTCCATAAAGTCTCTTTACAATTTAAAAAATTTATTAAAAAAATCAAATGAAAAGATAAATATTTGGAAATTATTACAAAATGAGAAGTAGATTTTGAAGTTTTTTTTTCATCATTTAATACACCTCTATATGGGCACCATTAATTGCACGAAGCACATCAAGACGGTACTCGATTTCTTGCCATGTTCGCTGTAGCATAGCCTCATCGATGGTGGAAATGGCATCAGTGATCTTTTGCTTTAGGTCAGTGATGTCCCGTATCTTTGTTCGATACACGATATCTTTAACATAACCCCATAGAAAAAAGTCCAGGGGAGTGACATCTAGTGAACGAGGTGGCCAGGGAATTGGGCCATCCCTTCCAATCCACCGGTCTGGAAATGTTTGATTTAGGAACCCACGGACTTGCAGTCCCCAATGTAGTGGTGCACCATCTTGCTGGAAAATCATGGTTGATTGAAGGTCATCAAATTGTGGTGCCACATATTCAGTCAAAAGGTCAAAGCAAACATTTGCAGTAATTGATGCCTCGTTGAAGAAAAATTATCAATTGAAATGATCAAATGAAAGATGATGAAATGAGAAAAATGATCAAATGAAAAATGATCTCGTTGAAGAAAAATGATCAAATGAAAAATGATCTCGTTGAAGAAAAATGATCTCGTTGAAGAAAAATGATCAAATGAAAAATGATCTCGTTGAAGAAAAATGATCAAGGATTCGATTGTTAAGAAAAATGATAACATTGAATGCTATTTACCATAGATTCCCAAAGGGGGCGATACCGCCCCCCGTTGGAAGTGGGCGCTGGAGCCTTCCATTGGGGCGGTAGCGGATCCAGAGGCAAATGGGGGGCGTTGAGGCAATCAAGAGGGGCGGTCAAATAAATAAATAAATTTAATGGAATTTTCTGTGACAACCTTTTTATCTCTTCTATTCTGTGGTGTCTTCCTGGTGATTCTGGTCATCCACTGCCTCATCCGTCATGTACAGCTTTTCAACTGCAGCTTGGACAATAAGTTCCCTGCTACCGCCTACTAGCGTACTGGTACGTCTGAAGTCGACTGAGATGCTCTCAAAAGTTCTCTTCAAGATCACAGATTGGATATAAGCTTCAATATGTTTTCCCACTCCAAGTCGCTTTGAGTATGCTTTATGGTACATAGTTACAATACCATCCCACGTCAGAACATAAGGTATACAAATTAGGTATAGGTATACCTATACCTAATTTGTTTTAGTTTAGAATAGATTGACGGTGACAAGTACTTGCAAGTTGGTAGGCAAACACGCAGTTCATGCAATTTAACATGTTTCGACAAGAATATGGGAGCTTGAAATGACTTGTTTACGGAGCAATGCGCCGGCATCGCAAACATACAAGTTAATGCGTGCACAAAATCAAATCTATAAAAGCGATAGCTCTAGGAATGTTTTATTATTTTTATGTGCTTCGCCGTGATAAATAGTCGTGAGTGATAAGTGTTAGAAGTCATTATAAACATTATTTTTATAACTATCTATAAATGTGTTGAGAAGTTAATTTGTATTTGAAAATGTCTGAATCTACATCTAAAAAGAAATGCCGGCAGTTCAATATTGAGTATTTGAAATATGGATTTACGTACTCTCCTACAAACCAATAATTACCTATGTGTTTAATTTGCCGAAAAGGTTTTTCAAATGAAGCTATGAAACCTTCTAGGCTACAAGAGCATTTAAATAAAATGCATGCTGATAAGAAGAACAAAGATTTATCCTATTTTCAAGAACTGGAAAAGCAATATTTAAAACAGCCAACTATGTCAAACCTTTTTGCGTCGTCTTCTAAACAAGATGATGATGGACTACGAGCCTCATATAACGTTTCATTGTTAATCGCAAAAGCAGGAAAACCACACACAATTGGCGAGGAATTAATTTTGCCGGCAGTCAAAGAGATATTAAAAACTGTTCTTCATCATAAGACACCGTCAGATATCATCAAAAAATTTCTCTCAGTAATAATTCAGTGCAAAGAAGAAAAGATGAAATGGCAAAAGACGTTGAAATATCATTATGTGATTACTTAAAGACTTGCAAATTTTCCATTCAACTCGATGAATCAACTCTACCAAATAACGAAGCTCTACTCTTATCATACGTACGATTTATAAAAGAAGAAACAATTCATGAAGAATTATTATTTGCTAAAAATTTTTAATCTGATACAAAGGGAGAATCTATATTTAATACCATGCAAAAGTTTTTTCAAGAGAAAGAAATTCCTATTTGCAATATTTTGTCTGCTGCTACTGATGGTGCTCCAGCAATGACAGGGCGTCATAAGGGTTTCATAGCGCATTTGAAACAAGCAGTACCAAATGCACTCGCTGTACATTGTATTATTCATCGTCAGCATTTGGTTGCAAAAAATTTGAATGAATGTCTGCATACGTTGCTCCATTACGTTATTAAAGCAATCAATAAGATTAGAAGCAATTCATTGAATGACCGATTATTTGGTAAGCTTTGTAATGAAAATGATGAAGATTACAATCACTTGCTGCTGCACACAGAAGTACGTTGGCTCTCTAAAGGTGTTTGTCTGAATCGTTTTTTCAATCTATTTGACTCAGTACTGGACTTTCTTGAAGACAGAGACGAAAAATTGCGCGAAAACCTGATTACGTCAAAAAACGACATCGCTTATTTGACAGACCTGTTTAAAATATTTAATCGAGTTAATTTACAATTGCAAGGTGATGAGTAGAATTTAATTAAAACAAAAAACGTCATAGCTGCTTTTGCGGGAAAACTTCTTCTATTCAAACGAATTCTAGGTATAGGTGAATACAACCACTTTCCCACATTATCAGCAGTCTCTGCAAAACCGAAGATTTACTTACTTACTGCCAACACTTGGAAGTTCTTCATGTTGATTTTACGGAGCGTTTCCAAGATATTTTAAACATGAATATACCGAGTTGGGTTTTAGAACCTTTCGCAAATACAGATACTGAAGAATCATCAAATTTGGAAGAGGAACTCTTAGAACTCACGACTAACGAAGGACTCAAAGTAAAATTCAAACATGGATACCAAGAGTTCTGGCTTCAAAAATCAATACCAGTTCTCTACTCTAGATTGTGGGCAATAGTACAGAAGTTTTTAATCGCATTTCCTTCGTCCTATATGGCTAAGCGTGGATTCAGTGCAGTAGCTAATTTACTGTCAAAGAAGAGGAACAGACTACACATCACTGAACGTGGCGATCTGCGATTGATGTTAACGAAATTGGAACCCGACATTAACAAATTGTTAACACTCCACAGCCTCAACCATCTCATTAATTTTTTTTATTTATTATTAATTTTGTGTTTATCTCATTTTTTTTATTTCTTATTGATTCTGTGTTTATTTTAAAAATTTTAATAAACAATTTTATTGTACATTTGGTTGTCGTTTAATTAATTTCTGCTTTATGATTTTTAATAGATAAATAAACAGATAAATAAACGTATAAAATTAACTATTATGGACTAGGGGGGTGTTGAAAATTTTGTTCTCTTCTAAAGGGGGCGATGGTCCAGAAAAGGTTGAGAATCACTGCTTTAGGTGAAGATGGAAAATCCAAAGTTAGACGATTATCAAACAAAATGAACAGTGATATGCGCTTGGTACGGACAATTCTGGTAATATTTTGTACTTTTATCATCTGAGGAGGCGGCTGTTGTGAACATTCTTGGATACTTAGGAGTATATTTCCGAACATTATCAATCCTGTTATTTATGTTGTTATGAGCAAAGAATACAGATAGGTCTTCAAAGATTTGTTGAATTGTTATCGTTCTCCAACTTCTTCAAAAACGGACAGTACGGAAAATAACTAAAAATAACTAAAAATCCTTTCAGTATAGATATATTAAAATATAAAGTAATCGTTTTGTAATTTTAGATTGCTAACTTGTAGATTGCATACAATGTTTGTGAGCGAATTGTTAAAACCTTTGTGCGCGAAGTATTGAATGGGATATTACGGATAATATATCTTGTACATAAGTTTTATTTGAAATTAAATTGTCGTTTTACTATTTATGATATCAACGATTGCTCTTACCTCTTTAATATTGCAGCTTCTTAACTTTTCAATTCCAACAGGTAAACTTTACTAAAATCATTTCTATTATTTATCAGATCTTTAATGCATGTAAGACAGAATATGTGTTCCTTAGATTCCCTAATTTTAAAGAAAAGTCGTTGTTGTATATAAAAAGTTTTAAAGATTTAGATCCGCATTTTTCTCAAATTATAATCTTGAGCTACCATGTGCAAAATTTTGATATTGGTAAATGCACATTGCCTATCAAAATTTAGGGAATCGCCATATTATTACAATAGAAATTTATCTTCGAAGCTCTATAACTTCTAAAATATGCATTTAATGGAAAAATATCACTGAGCAAGAAGATCGCAATGAAATCTATTTGAATCTCGAGGCTACCTACCGTGATCTTTAACGTGCACAGGGTATCGTTCTGTGCACAGAATGCCGAGGCTTAACGATCCATCCGACAGACGGCAGGCTTTACATCCTATCGGTCTCCCTTTTGCACCGAGGACAGGGTGAGCGTTATCGGAGATATATCTCAACGCCGACACAGTTGGGAATCGAATACAAGCATGGCGCATAGACTGAGCCAACGTGAACCGAAGTATTCTACATGTAAGCAATCCAACGTTTGATAGCTCTATGAGATATATGTCGAAACGTTTAATAGTGTCTTTGTGTTGCTGAGCTATATACGGTAGATCAGGGTTAATGCTGTTGGATGTGTTTCTATTGAGCGTCTATTGTAGCTTAACCGAAAAATAAAGCACATAAAAGGTTTTCTATCTATTTATGCACACTCAAAGACCAGCATGTAATATTTCCATTTTATGAGGAAGAATAGGAAAAAGAAGAGCAAGAAAAAACGCTCTTGATCCAAACTGTCATGGTCGCAATAGCATTCTGTTGATCTCGTTAAGGGTTGGATTGTTTTATCTCTGAGTGGCAAGTTTTGCGCGCAATGGGCTAAATGGCCAGGTCACAAAGACCCCAAGAGCTCAGAGGAGGTAGAGTGAAGGGAACCCACTAGACAACTGTTGCGAAACATGGAAGCCTCCCCGTTAAGACCATCCAGCGTGTTCTTTAACGTGCACAGGGTATGGCTCTCCTGCATACGGGGCCACGGCTTAACGTCCAATACGACGAACGGGCACCTTTCCAAGCCCATCGGTGTCTTCTACTGACCGAGGAAAGGCGGGGAGTTTTGAGGAGATAAAGCTGAACGCTGACCCAGGCGGGACTCGAATCTGGGAACTGCAGATTACGAGCCTGCTGCGCTACCAACAGAGCCACTCCAGCCCTTCTCAGTTAAGGAATTAATATGAATATGATACTGTGGGTGTTCGCTTGTGTGATTTATTGAGACCAAAGAGACGCTACGATAAGCGAATTTCATGGCCGGCGAACAATGGGGATCAGTTTTAAAAATAAAATTATATAAATTGTTGCTTTATGTTGCTCTTATAATGATATAGAGATGGTGTTTTAATATAGAATGCGTAAAAGATGTGTTCATGACCTTTTCTTTTTGGGGTGGCTAAGTCGGTAGCGCGCCAGGCTCGTAATCTGTAGTTCCCAGGTTCGAGTCCCAGCTGGGTCAGCGTTGAGATTTATCTCTGCAATATTCCCCGCCCTGCCCACAGTCAGTAGGGGACACCGATGGGCTTGGAAAGGCCGCCGTCCGTCGGATGGAACGTTAAGCCTTGGCCCCGTGTGCGGGAGAGCCATACCCTGTGCACGTTAAAGAACACGCTGGATGGCCTTGACGGGAGGCTACCATCTGTCTCCCAATAGCTGTTCCAGTGGGTCCCCTCCCCCAACCTTCTCTGAACCTTCGGGGTCCTTGTGACCTGGCCATTTAGCCCATGGTGTGCAAAAAAGTGCCGCTCAGAGGTAAAACAACTCAACCCAACCTTTCTTTTTTCAAAAAATATATGTGCTAGGTAGAGTATTAAAATTTTAATAAAAAAATCTTCAGAATTATAATAACAAAAAATTTAAATAAAAGAATGTTTCTTTGGCAAACTGTTCTAGAAAACAACAACAACCCCATCTATGCAATCATAGTTCGTTAACTCAATGTGCAGTAAAATAGTTTTGAATGTCTATTATGGAGGACAGGGATGTACCCAGGTGTGAGAGGGGGTGAGAGGGATATCGGAAGTCGATATTAGGATTATACGGTCGACGAAAGGATTATACGGGCACACTGAGGAGGTGTGCCTAGTATAATCCTGTCGTCTCATACGAAACTTAAACGTCTACTATCTTTGAAATCCAGAAGTGTTGTCTTTGTATAATTTTATTTTAGTCCCATATTTAATGTCCGACATTAAATATAGATTAATATAAAAAAAACTATAAAATTTTATTCCATATAGAATATTGTTTTAACCTCTCCTGGTTCGGCTGAATATGTTAGTAATTGGGAAACTATATTCAATTATTTTCAGACCCCCTTCTATGAAACTAAATCCTGAGTATGTGCCTTATAGAGGGGACAGATCCTTGGCATTCTTCCGAAGGTGGGATGGAGAGAGTCACGTTCTTCCTAAAGAAGGAATCGATTTTCTAAAGTTTCGGTTCCGTCATTTCATTCTGCATAAACGCATAAGTAGAAGATAAATGGGGTTTCTGACTCACAGGAGGCTAATGTTAATCCTATAATAGAATTTCAATCCAGAAAAATCGAAGGAGGCTAATGTTAATCCTATGAGAGGTTTCTAATCAAGAGCATCGAAGATGGTTACTGTTAATCCTATATGGGGGGGATTTCTAAAAGAGAATCTAGGAGGCTAATGCTTACTCAATAGGAGTATTTCCCATCCAGAGGGGTCAATATTATTTTTACGGAAAATTTTCCTATTCCAGTTGTTTCACTAGGATGTATAGAAATCATTTTGAAGTCATTTCACACGTATTTATAATTATCATGTGTTCTCTTAAGTAAATGTGAAAGATTTGAGGATCAGAGTTAACACAAAATTCGATAAAATATTACTGGTCCCAATATTCTTGTCATTTTATTTGAGCTTGGGGAGAAGCAATGTGAAGTCAGGTCTCCTCCTTTATATTTAAATGGATTGAGTCGGAAAGTGATTTGTCTGTTCCGACACGTGATTGCTAACTGTTTCACTTCTCATCCATTAGCTTAAGACTCTGAAAATGAAGAGAGATGGATTGTATGGTATATTTTCATGATAGAAAACAAAGCTTGCATGGTTGATAACTGTTTTATTTTTACCTTTAACATGTAAAAACGACATGTAATTTTTACATTCAACAGCTTTATCACGTACGAACACTCTTTTTTATGTTGAGGCAAAATGCAGATTTTATAATTAATCAAATTATATTTATGAAGCACTGCATGTGTAATACAGATTTCAAGAAAGACACTCAACACATTGACTGACACTGAGACGTTTTTTACAGGACAAAAAAGTCTTTATTTAAAGAAATATCGCATTAGGTGCTACAGGTTTCTCCAATACAATAAACTTTATTCCTGAGAAAGTGAAGATTGTTCTCCACAATTCCGTACAACAGCAGTGAGATTTGCACAGCATTTGTTTTTTGAGATAAAAGTCAGTGGGAAAAAATGTTTTTCCCCCGTTTTTCCTCAAAAAAACCTCTAGATTTTCAAGGACAGGAAATCTGCTGAAAAAGGGTTGCTCTAAGAATTTCAAGCAGCTTTATAATGTCCATAGGCCAAAGTATCATATCCATGAGCAAGTATAAATCTTTTATCATCATAAGGGCATAGTCCTGCTTTCGTTGAAGACACAGTGTAAATACGATGACGATGACTCTCGATTTTCGCAGCACTGACTCGCGGCATAAATTTGTTTAGCAGACAGTTTTCGTAATCTGCATAGCATATTTTATTTTTAATGATTTTCTTTGGCACATCTTTAGCAGCTTTCTTTTCACCAGCTTTACTCCGAAGACTATACATCTTGGAGCGTAAAATCAACAAAACATTCTCCTGGTACACCGAGGAGTTCATCTTTAAAATTTCCCAGTGCTTTTTTATTTCGTGTATCATACAAAAAATGGTCTGGGTAATCCGAAGTATCGAAAAGGTCGGCATGATCTTTCATATCTTCATATACATCTTCTGTTTGTATCTCATAGCACAAGGAGTCAGTATCAGTGAACAATAATTTTGCTCTATTTCCATATTTACGCACTACAAATTCATAATGGAAGTTATACATCAGAGTTTTGCTGATGTCAAGTATCGAGAATCCTGCGTAAATAGGCCTGTTAAGTTTCAGTTTCTTATGTTTTGACTGTATACAGGCCAGATCATTATCAAATACTTGGAAGGAATGAAATGCAGGTGATGCGATTAATTTCCGGAGTCTCTTCTTATCTTGAGTTAATTCAATTTTCACACGGTTTCTCAAATTCTCCATTGTCTTCCCAAACACTGCGTTGTTCATCAATTTGAAGAAGTCCTTTTCGAAATCATTTCTCGCCTCTCTTCTTTGACAGGTATTAAATTCGATGTATGGTTTTAGCCAAGTCGACTGTTTAAATTCTAAAATGCGATGGATATGTTTCACCTGCATGCCTAGAGCTAAATACTGCTTTAGATTTCGATAATGCACTATATAGTTCTTCTTCGCATATAAATTAGGAACAAGTTTCGCTGATTTGTCTCAAACAGCTAATCCTAGATGGGAAATCAGTTCACAACAGTAAGGCGAGAGCAATTGTGCATCAATCTGAAATTTCTCTGCAGCTAATGGGTAGTCGTTATGCATATCGTGAAGCGGAGCAGGATAGTCTAAATCAACCTCTAATATGTAACCGGTTTCAGAATCATCAGTCACTGTGGTAACGTCAAAATTGTCCAATTTTTCTCTGTCAATCTAGTGAAAGTCGCTTAGTGGGAGATACTGAGACATAGCCCAACAGTATAAATTATTAGCGTCTAAATATATTATGTATTTAGAGGGCAGAAGTGGATCGTATGTGTCTAGGTATTTATTGTTCGCTTTGCTATACCGATTGCAAATTACGGAAATGCCGCCACGAATGCATTTTTTATGGCTGGTTAGAGAACTTAGACGTCTACTCATATTCTTAATGTAGCAGTAATGTCTCTTTTCTCCAACTGATAAGAGCATGAGATTAATATGCCGTTTAGCTTTCACTGATGTAATATAAAGAGGGAATACTTCGTTCTCGTATCCAAATACATTGATAGATATCCCATTCATCTGCTCAAACTTTGGAATTTGCGTTAGAGTCACAGGATAAACAAGGATTGAGGCGTCCAGTTCACTTTCCATATGGTGATAATTAGTCAGACGATCAGCATTCTTTTCAACTGGAAGTAAAGCAGCAAGTACTGACCAAAGGAAACATTTCTGGTCGTTGTTGCGCACATTAACAATTGCATGCTTTGTTTGTAGCTCTCGTGGTACAGTGATATAGCTAGAGCCTTCTAGAGGTGCATATTTTCCAATTTTCACTTCAGCGAAAAGAATTTCATCTAAAACCAAGCCACTCTGGGAACCTTCATATTCTTCACAGGAAGCCTTAACTTTCTCATAGGCCAGTCGAAGGTCGTTCTTTAAATCTGAATCTGGAAGACTTGTCATGCAGTTACTCCTAAAGAAAGGAGTACTATATTCATCGGTGGAGGGACTAGCTTTTCGGACGAAACGCACACTCACCACTAAGTAATACTTGATTGTCTGCTTCAAGTGCAATTCTTCTTGTAGAAAGGTCTGCAGTTCATTCCGCGAATCATCAAGGAAAACAATCAAATCATGTCTTGTCTCCTCATTAGCCACCAAATTCCGCATTGATAGAATGTCAGCGAAACGGCACGGGTCGACTTCTTTATCATCATGCTCAATCCTCTTCTTTTTATTTTGCAAATATCCATCATCTGCAGAACGTTTCCTCTTCTTATTTATATGATGTGGACGTCGGATATGCAGCTTATAATTATCTTTTCTACTAAAGGTTGTCCCACAAACTTCGCATTCAAAGGAGAAACTACTCTTATGAGATGTCGCTCAAAGTTATCTTTCCTTGCAAATGTAGTTGTACAAGCCGCACAATGGAAAAGCGCTCCTTTGTCATGAGATTTCTTATGACGGTCCAAGCTTCCAGGATGAGCGTAGACTATTCCACAATCTTTACACTCAAACATCGTCTGCAGAATCAGCGTACAAACGCACAGGACAGTTGCAGGAACACAAATGACAATATTCACAGCTTCACTTCCTTATATAATCTTGCTCAAAGTCACTCTAAAACAAATTTAAGTGTGAATCAAATACCGATACACTCAGATTTTCATCGAACATTTAATCGCTACATCAGAATAAAATTTAATAATAATCGTCATATATTAGGGGAATAGGGGGCAGAGATATAGATTCGATAACGCCAATCTATAAATTCATCACGAATCCCCCGCACCCCGAAAAAAAATCAAAGTTAATAAGACTGAAAATAATTGAATCTACATTTATAATAATAATTTTTTTATTAAAAATTAATAAGGCATGAAAAAATTAAATTATCTAATCAAAAAAAGACGCAACAAATCATAATTAATAAAGGTTAACAATTTTTTTTAATTACATTGAAATGAGACATGCGATACTTATGGCTTCCTGCAGTCCCCCATTGATAAAGGGTTATGTTAAATATTTACGCTTACCAACCAACATAATGCGAAACACTATTTTTTCCTAAGGTATAATGGGAAAGAAGTTAATAAGCTTCTGTTTGACTCAAGTGTTCCCTTATATATACATATACGAGTAATACTATTTTTTCCGTGTAATGAAAACTAAAGTTTTTTTAGAAAAAATTAATATTTTCTAGTATCTATTCTTTTTTCCATATACATTATATTGTTAATATATATTTTATAGTTTGTTTTTTTACCTTATGGCGCAATATCAGAACATTTGTACTAAGCAGTAATTCTTAAAGCTAATTATTTCGAAACTATCCATTATGAACACTATCGAAATTTCGCTAGTCACTTGCTGCAATTAACAGTGTCATTTTCAATTGTGTTTTTGTATACAAACTATTTAAGGCAAACATATGCCACATCGCCAAGCATATGTCGAGACGACTGTGTGAGAAATACTTTTTTCCGTAGTCACACAGTATAGAAATATCAAACCTGAATTATCTGTATTGCATATATTAACATTAAGATGGCTGAGTGGTTAGCGCGCTTGTCTACTGATCTAAGGGACCTGGGTTCGAGCCCCGGGTAAGGCATGGCTGTTTGTGTCGTTTTTCTGCTGAGGTCCTGCCATCCTCTCAGACCTTCTACTATGGCATATAAACTGACAGGCTCCTGTCAGACCTCTGTGGCAAGCAGCTGCTTGAGGGGGTATTTATTTTTATTACATGGTAAATCAGAAAAAAATTTCTTAAACACTGTACACATATTAAAATCTTTCCCCCTCACCACAAAAAAGAGTTTATATTTAAATTTATTTTAACACCTACATTTTATGAAACAAACCCACGATAACATTTAAAGGACTCTAAAATTAAAATGATTTAAAATTGCAAGCTAATAACTATCTGCAGAGTCAGAATCTCTCACAGTTGAAAGGTATACGAGACTCACGCTGTAAAACTTACACTGAGCCTAATACAATCCATAACCCTACCATTTGTACGTGCGACGACAAAAGAAGCAAGCGACAACGAATTCCGAAAAAATATTTACGGAAACGCCAAAGGTACGCATCGCCATCTTGTGGTAAAGAAGTGATATAGAAATGTTTTTGAAATTTAATTAATTATATTTGTTAAATAATAGAACTTTTGAAAGTCTCAGACACTACTAACGATATTTGTTCCCATTCTTGAAATACTTAACAAATAACTATAACATTATATTACATATATTAGATTGCAGAAAAAGAGCAACCAACATAAATATTTTGTTGAGAATTACTTCAACAACTGCTAGGGTGTCTTGCGTCAGGTGTAATGAATGTAATGCAAACGAGGTGAATGTAATGTTAATTTTTTAATTTTAGAGTCCTTTAAATGTTATCGTGGGTTTGTTTCATAAAACGTTGGTATTAAAATAAATTTAAATGTAAACCCTTTTTTGTGGTGAGGGGGAAAAATATAATATGTGTACAGTGTTTAAGAATATATTTTCTGATTTACCATGTATCTTAATGTTGATATATGCAATACAGATAATTCAGGTTTGATATTTCTATACTGTGTGACTACGGAAAAAAGTATTTCTCAGACAGTCGTTTCGACATATGCTTGGCGATGTGGCATATGTTTGCCTTAAATAGTTTGTATACAAAACACAATTGAAAATCACCCTGTTAATTGCAGCAAGTGCCTAGCGAAATTTCGATTTTTTTTTTCGATGTTCATAATGGATAGTTTCGAAATAATTAGCTTTAAGAATTACTGCTTAGTACAAATGTTCTGATATTGCGCCATAAGGTAAAAAAAAAACAAACAAACTATAAAATATATATTAACAATAAAATGTATATGGAAAAAAGAATAGATACTAGCAAATATTAATTTTTTTCTAAAAAAACTTTAGTTTTCATTACACGGAAAAAATAGTATTACTGGTATATGTATATATAAGGGAACACTTGAGTCAAACAGAAGCTTATTAACTTCTTTCCCATTATACCTTAGGAAAAAATAGTGTTTCGTATTATGTTGGTTGGTAAGCGTAAATATTTAACATAACCCTTTATCAATGGGGGACTGAAGGAAGCCATAAGTATCGCATGTCTCATTTCAATGTAATTAAAAAAAATTGTTAACCTTTATTAATTATGATTTGTTGCGTCTTTTTTTGATTAGATAATTTAATTTTTTCATGCCTAATTAATTTTTAATAAAAAAATTATTATTATAAATGTAGATTCATTACTTTCAGTCTTATTAACTTTGATTTTTTTTCGGGGTGCGGGGGATTCGTGATGAATTTATAGATTGGCGTTATTGAATCTATATCTCTGCCCCCTATTCCCCTAATATATGACGATTATTATTAAGTTTTATTCTGATGTAGCGATTAAATGTTCGATGAAAATTTGAGTGTATCGGTATTTGATTCACACTTAAATTTGTTTTAGAATGACTTTGAGCAAGATTATATAAGGAAGTGAAGATGTGAATATTGTCATTTGTGTTCGTGCAGCTGTCCTGTGCGTTTGTATGCTGATTCTGCAGACGATGTTTGAGTGTAAAGATTGTGGAATAGTCTACGCTCATCCTGGAAGCTTGGACCGTCATAAGAAATCTCATGACAAAGGAGCGCTTTTCCATTGTGCGGCTTGTACAACTACATTTGCAAGGAAAGATAACTTTGAGCGACATCTCATAAGAGTAGTTTCTCCTTTGAATGCGAAGTTTGTGGGACAACCTTTAGTAGAAAAGATAATTATAAGCTGCATATCCGACGTCCACATCATAAAAATAAGAAGAGGAAACGTTCTGCAGATGATGGATATTTGCAAAATAAAAAGAAGAGGAATGAGCATGATGATAAAGAAGACGACCCGTGCCGTTTCGCTGACATTCTATCAATGCGGAAATTGGTGGCTAATGAGGAGACAAGACATGATTTGATTGTTTTCCTTGATGATTCGCGGAATGAACTGCAGACCTTTCTACAAGAAGAATTGCACTTGAAGCAGACAATCAAGTGTTACTTAGTGGTGAGAGTGCGTTTCGTCCGAAAAGCCAGTCCCTCCACCGATGAATATAGTACTCCTTTCTTTAGGAGTAACTGCATGACAAGTCTTCCAGATTCAGATTTAAAGAACGACCTTCGACTGCCTATGAGAAAGTTAAGGCTTCCTGTGAAGAATATGAAGGTTCCCAGAGTGGCTTGGTTTTAGATGAAATTCTTTTGGCTGAAGTGAAAATTGGAAAATATGCACCTCTAGAAGGCTCTAGCTATATCCCTGTACCACGAGAGCTACAAACAAAGCATACAATTGTTAATGTGCGCAACAACGACCAGAAATGTTTCCTCTGGTCAGTACTTGCTGCTTTACATCCAGTTGAAAAGAATGCTGATCGTCTGACTAATTATCAACATATGGAAAGTGAACTGGACGCCTCAATCCTTGTTTATCCTGTGACTCTAACGCAAATTCCAAAGTTTGAGCAGATGAATGGGATATCTATCAATGTATTTGGATACGAGAACGAAGTATTCCCTCTTTATATTACATCAGTGAAAGCTAAACGGCATATTAATCTCATGCTCTTATCAGTTGGAGAAAAGAGACATTACTGCTACTTTAAGAATATGAGTAGACTTCTAAGTTCCCTTACCAGCCATAAATGTGTGAGCTTTTACTGCGTTTATTGTTTACAACGTTTTTCGAAGGAATCTATTTTAAAGGAGCATATGACCTACTGTGAAGAACACGCCCCTCAGAAAATAGAGCTGCCAAGTGAAGAAGAGAAATGTCTGAAGTATACGAATTTCAAATTTCAGCTCCCTGTACCTTATGTGATCTATGCTGACTTCGAATCATTTTTAGTAAAAGTAGATACATGCCTCCCTAAACCAACTGCCTCTCACACTACATTTATGGCTAAACATGAAGCGTGTGGATTTGCGTATGTGGTTGTGGGCTCTGACAGACTTACAAATCACCCACGATTTATAGGGGTCCGAATGTTATAGAGGAGTTTTTGAAATGCCTTCTAAAGGAAGAAGAAATTATTCAAAAGTTGATGAAGCAGAATGTTGCTATCTACCTGTCCGACGAAGAGCAAAAATTATACGAAAATGCTTTAAGCTGCCATATATGCATGAATCCCTTGGGGAGAGATCGAGTAAGAGATCATGATCATTTTACGGGAAAGTTTCGAGGAGCCGCATATAAGGCGTGAAATTTGAATTTTAAATCTGGAAAGAAGATTCCAGTCGTCATTCATAACCTGAGAGGTTATGATAGTCATTTAATAATCCAGAGTATTGGGAAGATAAAGAATCGAAGAATTAACTGCATTCCTAAAAAATATGGAAAAATACATAGCTTTCTTTCTAAGCAACTACATTTTTAGATTCTTTTCAGTTTCTAAACACATCACTAGAGAAACTGGTGAGTAATTTACCTGCAAATGAGTTCCAAATTCTGAATGAACATATTGAACCTGAACTGGCGCCTCTCCTCATGAGAAAAGGTGTCTATCCATATGATTATGTCGACAGCTGTGAGAAGTTTGAGGATACAAAATCACCACCACGTGAAATTTTTTATAACCAGCATACAGAAGAGATGTTAGGAGAAGAAGATTACAATCATGCTTTGAAAATGTGGAATGATTTTAAAGTGAAAAATCTAGGAGAGTACCATGACTTGTATATCAAGAGTGATGTGCTTCTACTAGCTGATGTGTTTCAGCATTTCAGAAAGTTATGTATTGATTATTATGAACTCGATCCTTGCCATGTCTGTTCCGCCCCTGGATTAGCATGACAAGCGTGTTTGAAGATGACGAATGTAGAAATGGACTTGCTCACCGATCCTACGATGTATTTGTTTCTGGAGAAAGGCATTCGTGGCGGCATTTCCGTAATTTGCAATCGGTATAGCAAAGCGAACAATAAATACCTAGACACATACGATCCACTTCTGCCCTCTAAATACATCATATATTTAGACGCTAATAATTTATACGGTTGGGCTATGTCTCAGTATCTCCCAGTAAGCGACTTTGACTGGATTGACAGAGAAAAACTGGACAATTTTGACGTTACCACAGTGACTGATGATTCTGAAACCGGTTACATATTAGAGGTTGATTTAGACTATCCTGCTCCGCTTCACGATATGCATAACGACTACCCATTAGCTGCAGAGAAATTTCAGATTGATGCACAATTGCTCTCGCCTTACTGTTGTGAACTGATTTCCCATCTAGGATTAGCTGTTTCAGACAAATCAGCGAAACTTGTTCCTAATTTATATGCGAAGAAGAACTATATAGTGCATTATCGAAATCTAAAGCAGTATTTAGCTTTAGGCATGTAGGTGAAACAGATCCATCGCATTTTAAAATTTAAACAGTCGACTTGGCTAAAACCATACATCGAATTTAATACCTGTCAAAGAAGAGAGGCAAGAAATGATTTCGAAAAGGACTTCTTCAAATTGATGAACAACGCAGTGTTTGGGAAGACAATGGAGAATTTGAGAAACCGTGTGAAAATTGAATTAACTCAAGATAAGAAGAGACTCCGGAAATTAATCGCATCACCTGCATTTCATTCCTCCCAAGTATTTGATAATGATCTGGCCTGTATACAGTCAAAACATAAGAAACTGAAGCTTAACAGGGCTATTTAAGCAGGATTCTCGATACTTGACATCAGCAAAACTCTGATGTATAACTTCCATTATGAATTTGTAGTGCGTAAATATGGAAATAGAGCAAAATAATTGTTCACTGATACTGACTCCTTGTGCTACGAAATACATACAGAAGATGTATATGAAGATATGAAAGATCATGCCGACCTTTTCGATACTTCGGATTACCCAGAAGACCATTTTTTGTATGATACACGAAATAAAAAAGCACTGGGAAAATTTAAAGATGAACTCCTATGTACCAGGAGAATGTTTTGTTGATTTACGCTCCAAGATGTATAGTCTTCGGAGTAAAGCTGGTGAAAAGACCATTTTTTGTATGATACACGAAATAAAAAAGCACTGGGAAAATTTAAAGATGAACTCCTATGTACCAGGAGAATGTTTTGTTGATTTACGCTCCAAGATGTATAGTCTTCGGAGTAAAGCTGGTGAAAAGAAAGCAGCTAAAGGTGTGCCAAAGAAAATCATTAAAAATAAAATATGCTATGCAGATTACGAAAACTGTCTGCTAAACAAATTTATGCCGCGAGTCAGTGCTGCGAAAATCGAGAGTCATCGTCATCGTATTTACACTGTGTCTTCAACGAAAGAAGGACTATGCCCTCATGATTATAAAAGATTTATACTTGCTCATGGATATGATACTTTGGCCTATGGACATTATAAAGCTGCTTGAAATTCTTGAGCAACCCTTTTTCAGCAGATTTCCTGTCCTTGAAAATCCAGAGTTTATTTTTTTGCGGAAAAACGGGGGAAAAACATTTTTTCCCACTGACTTTTATCTCAAAAAACAAATGCTGTGCAAATCTCACTGCTGTTGTACGGAATTGGAATCTTCACATTCTCAGGAATAAAGTTTATTGTATTGGAGAAACCTGTAGCACCTAATGCGATATTTCTTTAAATAAAGACTTTTTTGTCCTGTAAAAATCGTCTCAGTGTCAGTCAATGTGTTGAGTGTCTTTCTTGAAATCTGTATTACACATGCAGTGCTTCATAAATATAATTTGATTAATTATAAAATCTGCATTTTGCCTCAACATAAAAAAGAGTGTTCGTACGTGATAAAGCTGTTGAATGTAAAAATTACATGTCGTTTTTACATGCTAAAGGTAAAAATAAAACAGTTACCAACCATGTAAGCTTTGTTTTCTATCATGAAAATATACCATACAATCCATCTCTCTTCATTTTCAGAGTCTTAAGCTAATGGATGAGAAGTGAAACAGTTAGCAATCACGTGTCTGAACAGACAAATCTCTTTCCGACTCAATCCATTTGATACTAAAGGAGGAGACCTGAATTCACATTGCTTCTCCCCAAGCTCAAATAAAATGACAAGAATATTGGGACCAGTAATATTTTATCGAATTTCGTGTTAACTCTGATCCTCAAATCTTTCACATTTACTTAAGAGAACACATGATAATTATAAATACGTGTGAAATGACTTCAAAATGATTTCTATACATCCTAGTGAAACAACTGGAATAGCAAAATTTTCTGTAAAAATAATATTGACCCCTCTGGATGAGAAATACTCCTATTGAGTAAACATTAGCCTCCTAGATTCTCTTTTAGAAATCCCCCCCATATAGGATTAACAGTTTCGATGCTCTTGATTATAAACCTCTCATAGGATTAACATTAGCCTCCATCGATTTTTCTGGATTGAAATTCTCCCATAGGATTAACATTAGCCTCCTTCGATTTTTCTGGATTGAAATTCTCTCATAGGATTAACATTAACCTCCTTCGATTTTTCTGGATTGAAATTCTCCCATAGGATTAACAGTAGCCTCCTATGAGTCAGAACCCCCATTTATCTTCTACTCGCATATGAAGATCAATTCCTATATAAGCCTTGAAAGCATGCATAGGTCTTCACCAGTCGTGGTGAAGTTTCCGTCGTAGTTTAAAATGGAAAAAAAAAAATCACGGGCAAGCGAATTTCATCGAGATTTTTTAATGAGTTCCAAAAGAAAAATCACAGTAATGAGAACATCACGATAAGCGGATCTCCACTTTACAAATATCAAAATACAGTTTCCATTGTTCTTTCGCAATAAAGGATATATATTTGATTTAGTATTAAATAAAATAAATGCATCTGGTATATACCGAAATTTAGACGTTACGAAATACATAACTCTAAAAATATACAAGTAATCTCAGTTGTCTTCCTCACATGTTATGCTTTCCTTGAAAAATTTATTTGATCCGTTTAACACAAACACTCTAAATATGGTTGTCAAAGAAGCAATCTAGTTCATATACAAATAGTTTTCTTAATAGCATCCTGATATAATGTTTGTGTAGTTTTGTACTAAATTAAGTTTTATTTAACTGAAGAGAGATATAACTGAATAAAACTGACTTTCAGTGAAAATAGAATGACATTTAGTCTCCCGCAAAGTAACAATGTAAAAGGCATAACCTTTTGGAGTTCACAGCACACTTTTGAGAATCCAAAATTGTTGCCGCCCACCAGGAAAAAACATGGATAGCCTTCTTTCAAAAAAAATAAATAAATATTTTATTAGTTAATAATAATAAATAAAAATAAAATAAATACCCCCTCAAGCAGCTGCTTGCCACAGAGGTCTGACAGGAGCCTGTCAGTTTATATGCCACAGTAGAAGATCTGAGAGGATGGCAGGACCTCAGCAGAAAACAACACAAACATCCATACCTTACCCGGGGCTCGAACCCAGGTCCCGTAGATCAGTAGCCAAGCGCGCTAACCATGGCTAGCTTATTTTATTTTTAAAATGGGAAGAAGGTACTCCGCTACACAAAGGACGGCGTAATAAATTTTAAATATTTTTATATATTTAATATTCATCTGAGAAAACCGATCAGCTAAAACTTAGGTAATTGAATGATCATTGAGAGAAGTGATGAAAAGTTTGCCTAAACATATATATTTCAAGTCACACCTGAAGCTCTTCTGCAATACACAGGTTAGGAAATATCGAACTCGAACTAAGCAATGAACTCCGTGGGATACCTTAACACAATGTGGACGGATGACGTTAAACTGTTCTTTCTTCTTGCTTGCGGCAGAAAGAAGAAATTTGTGTTTATAAACAAAGGAAAGTTGCCGGCCGAAAATGAAATTTTCGCCAATTTCTACCCATTAGTGTGTTAAAGGGCGATGCGCTAGAGTACTTTAAATCTTTTCAGAAAATCATGAGTCCACACCTGCCAAAACTCATTATTTTTCAGTTAACTCTTTAATTACGAATATGTAGTGGTTACCTAATATATTTGTTTTAAAAATTACTTTCAATTTAAAAAACAATCCGTATGTTCCCAAAGGATTCCATTACAACTATACTTCCTTTATTATTTTTTGCCGATTTTGACAAATAATTTTATTCCCTTCCTCCGATTTTGCTTTGAATTTACACTTCCTTCTCCGAAGGGAACATGGTACGAAACAGTCCTATTTCCTTTTCCGTCATCACGTGAATTTTATTTCATCACATATGTAGCTGTAAAAATTGTAGATTAAGCGACATGGAGAATACGATTGACGTAGATCATGTATCGTGGAGACCTGAAGAAAACTCTACTGCCGATTTCGACGGAAAAGTACTACAAAATGTTTCTGAAGAGCAAAATTTTAATATCTTCCTTCAATATCCTCCAACACTTCTCTATTTCGCCGGAGCCTGTTCTATCATATTTATGATCTTCGGGATTCCAGCCAACAGCATATCTATTGTGGCTCTAGCAAAGGCTAAGAGACTTCGTAACGTCACAACTCCCTTGGTCATTAATCTCTGTGTTATTGATTTGCTTTTCTGCTGCTTCAATCTACCATTTTCTACCTCCACTTTTCTGAATCGTCAATGGGTACTAGGTGATGGCATATGCAAGATGTTCTCGATGATCCGTTTCTCAAGCGTAGGACTCAACCTATTCACAGTGATGGCAATAGCGGCCAATCGCTATGTGTTAATAGTGCATCCGAACTACTTCGAAAAGATTTTCAACAAATACATGACTATTTTCATCATAGTGAGTATCTGGGTAGTTACTTTCCTTATGCTAACACCTTCGCTCTTTGGATTCTGGGGAAGTTTTGGTTATGACCCAAAAGATGGCATGTGCACCATTCTCCCTGACAAGAACGAACGTTCTCAGAAAGTATCTTTGTATTTAAGTTGCTTTATTTTCCCTTCTGTAGTGTTTGCTTATTGCTATGTGCGCATTTACTGGGTTGTGAGACAGAGCCACATAAGAGTTAGTCGAACTGATAGGAGAACGGTTGCGGTAAATGTTTTGGGTTCAGTCGATCCAGGGATTGAAGAACACCAACCACGAAATAGGAAGTTAATGTGGATGAAGTGGTTTAATACTTCAGGTGAGAATACGAAATCTAATGCTCCACGATTAGCAAAGAAAATGAACAAAAACATGCGTTTGGTACGAATAATTCTGGTAATATTCTGCTCTTTTATCATCTGCTATCTACCTCAAGCAATAGTAAAATCACTTAAGAAGGAGAAAGAAGTTCCTGTTATCAGCATTCTTGGACAACTGGGGATGTATTTCCCAAACTGCATCAATCCTATTATCTATATTTTTATGAGCAAAGAATACAGAGAAGCCTACCGAGATTTGCTGAATTGTTCGCTTTATCGGACAGCATCAAATACGGACAGGACGGAAGATAACTAATGAATTTCTCAATGCTGTGGTTCACAACTCGCGGCTTTACGGACGATCTGTTATCTTAAGATTAAGATAACGAGATATAACATAACGTTAGATGTTTGACAATATTTGTTATCCTTAAAGTTGCTATTGTTATAAATTTGTAACTAATGTACCTATTTCTTCAAATTTCTCAGTCAAGTACTGTGCTTATATGCAAAGTTATACCTTCAGGGTGTTCTACATGTTAAAACTTTTCCTACTGCAGCCCTTGAGCGCAGAAAATGGCCCGTTGACAGGCAAAGGTTGTGCATCATTGATTTAGTAAATATAATCGTTTCTAATTTGAGGTTGCCTGTTTGCAGATTGTTTAATTCTGTTAAAAACTCTACGTGTGAAAAAGTATATTCATTTGGATGTTGCGAGTGATTAAAATTATAAATATGTTTTGATCGTAAGTAAATTGTCATTTTACGGTTTATGAAAATAACCATTGCTCTGATGTTGTTAATATCCTAATTTCTGGCTTTCTGGATCGCAGGAGGTAAGGATTACAAAAATAATTTCTGTTAGCGATCAGAATAATGAAGTACAGTTGAAACAAATTTGCTTTACGTTTTAAAACCTAAAAGTTAAGAATTTTAGGAAAATAATAAAAAGATTTATACATTTGGAGCAACTTTCTTCAATCATATGCCTAAGCTACCAGGTTATAAACTTGTTTATTAATAACTATATATATGTTTTATTCTATTATTCATTATATCTGTGCTTTATTGGATAAGTAGCAAACAAATTCTCTGTCTGGAGTTATTATACTCTCTTCATTCTCTGTCTGGAGTTATTATACTCTCTTCATTCTCTGTCTGGAGTTATTATACTCTCTTCATTCTCTGTCTGGAGTTATTATACTCTCTTCATTCTCTGTCTGGAGTTATTATACTCTCTTCATTCTCTGTCTGGAGTTATACAGTTAAATGTTTAAACACCTTTCGATTATTAGTATTTTAGTAACCAAGTCGTAGCAGCATGAATTATACAGGGTGATTCAGAATTCATCATCAATATTTGGTGGGGAGGCAGGTAATAAGAAACGAAGGAGATTTCACATAGGAAAGCATGGGCGCATATGCCATGTAGTAGGGCAAAATGACCCCAGTTCAATGATGGAAAGAACACATAAGAAGGAAGTGGTAAGGAAAAAACATTTATTATCTTACATGTAACATTTCTTTGCATTGGTTGTACAGACTTACAAGAGGTGCTCGAACTGCCGACCATGTGCTAGAATGCATGACTCACAACGGCGTTGCATGGACAGCCGGACCCTGTGGAAGATGCCTGGCATTTCCTGGATGTTTGAGGCAGCAACTGATATGCGTGCTACAAGATCCATAGCACTATCAACAGGGGTCTCGTACACCATGTTTTTCATAGCACTCCATACAAAGAAATCGATTGGAGATAAATCCGGTGAACGTGGTGGCCAAGAAACCGGTCCACCGCGGCCAATCCATTGACCACCAAACTGTCTGCGTAGGTAAGCACGCACAGCATTTGCGAAATGTGCAGGAGCGCCGTCATGCTGGAACCACATTCGCCGGAGACTACCATCAGGAACCTCGTTCAGAAGATCCGGTAACACAGTCTGAAGAAATGTTAGGTACTTGGCACCGTCCAAACGGGATGGTAGTAAATACGGGCCCAACAAACAGTCACCGACAATCCCGTCCACACATTGACAGCAAAACGTTGTTGCGCAGCTCCAGGTCTTGTACCGTGTGGGTTCTGATGAGCCCACACATGCCAATTGTGTGTGTTGAAGACACCCTCTCGAGTGAACAACGCCTCATCGGTGAAAAGAACATACGTTGGGAAATTGGGATCAACGGCTGTTCTCTGCATGAACCACTGACAAAAAATAACACGCTTGGGATGGTCGTCTGCTGCCATTAATTGCACTCTTTGCAGATGAAACGGATGTAACCCTTCATCGTGTAATATCCGCCACGCTGTTGCTTGCGAAATTCCAAACTGCCTAGCCATACCTCGTGTGCTAGCACCAGGTTGTTCCTCGATTTCCTGTAGGACAGCTTCCTCTACTGCTACTGACCGTGCCGATCTGCGCCTCCCTCGATTAACATTACTAGCAGCAAACGATCCTGTTTCACGCAGTTGGCGATGAATACGTGAAAACATTTGATGCTGTGGCACACGGCGGTTTGGGAAGCGCGCTGCATACAATTGCCTGGCTCGAAGACATCTTTCTCCTGCCGCACCGTAAGTTACATGCATATCTGCACATTCATTCCACGTATACCGGTTCATGTTACTTCTGCAAATTCACCTTGTCGAATGACAACTGACTGCATGCGTCAAACAGCTGTGCTTCTGTATGAGAGGTGTGTACACACAGCGCCCTCTACACCACCATGCGTTCGTCTGCCCGCATACTTTCCTATGTGAAATCTCTTTCTTTTCTTATTCCCTTCCTCCCCACTAAATATTGATGATAAATTCTGAATCACCCTGTATAAGCAGAGTAACAAACTTTTAAACCTGTAACTGAATCATTCACATGTGCTAGGATGATTTGTCCCTTTATAAGATGAAAAAAAAAAGTTTCAAAAATCTCCAGTAAATTTTTTCTCCACTCTGGATATGCACAAGATGAAATTTCTCATTTGATAATCGTGAAATGAAATGCCCCTCTCCTCTGTTAAAATTTCCTTTAGGCTTTCTTCCCTAGAAATGTATGTACCTGTTTTTCAAGAAATCGAAAACAAATATATAGACAATTCCCTGCTAAGTTGTTCTTCTGTAGTGAAAGAATAGTTTGCATTTAACATAAACATAATTTGCTCAGATTATAAAAATTATATTAAAATATCTCCTTAACCAGAATTAACCCCTAGTTCGTTCAGCGAAACGAATTAGGTGGTTAAACCTGGTGAAGGAGAAATGTTAACAAAAAATAATAAGAAATATAACATTAGTTCTTTATTAGAGAAGCGAAATTTTTATTACTATTGGTTTGGCCATGTTGCCCGTATGGATAATTATAGATTGGCGAATAGGGTTATGAACAGTGTGCCTAAAGGCCTCAAGAAAGAAGGGGAGACCTAGGATGCGGTGGACAGACAATGTCAAACAGGACCTTGTTAAAATTGGTGTGCAGTGGTCAGATGCAGCAGATGTAGCTAAGGACAGATATGCTTGGAGAATTAAACTTCACGGTCTGGTTGGACCTCCGTAGTCCATGGCTGCTTGAGGATGATGATGATGATTTATCCCTTATTAAAGAAAAATAACGTTATTCCCTTATTGGAAGAAAAAAAAAACTCTCTTTAAACACGAAATCCGAATTCCGTAATTTATATTTGATGTATTTAATACATATGACAGATAAAATTTTAGCATAATTTATAATAAAGTAATAGTTTCTATATTAGTTTTACTGCCCAGACCAGTAGTACCAATACTTAACAAATAGTAACTCTGAAAATAGTCTATGGGCGTTGGTGAAGATTAAACCAAAAATCGATACTTTTATTTAAAGGTTCGAAAAAAAAAAGATGAAATTAAGTATTTTAAATCAAAGCCAGTGCTGGAGGGGGGCGTGTCCATCTCTCCTTCGATAAATTTAAATAATCGGAATGATGGAAATAGAAATGACAGTAAATATATATTATGTTCATTTTTTTTAAAGACCGTTACAATGAGACCATAATTACATCATTCTGCGAGAATAATTTCCGATCTACTGGTGCATAATTCTGATGAGGAGGGGGGATACACACTTATGGGGGGCCTCACTTTCAATGATAGTAATATTTAGAATTTTTGAAAAAGATTCCAAAGAAAAATGAGACAAAGAAGCAGAGAGATGAAAGAATGACAAATTTGCAGGTAATGAAAGCACAGTCCCCTCCCCTGCCCTGCACTAGTCTCTCTTATCTCTATAAAATGCCTAATATTATTGCCCAATTCGTGAGACCATAGTTAAGACTAGTATCGAAATACCCTTCCATCGAACAAAATTCCGTCGAATAAATTTCCGTACGAACAAGTTTCCGGATACGAAAAATATTGACCAGGAATTTTTTCAATTATTGAGTAAAATTGCAGATGTAATGTCAAATAAATAATAAGAAGAAAATATTACATACAGGAAATCTCTCAAATCGTTTCGCCCTCTCATAACAATTTTTATTATTATTATTTTTACGGGTACTTATTTACTCATGCAGTAAATTTGTCTTATTTGTTAACTTGCAACTGATGGGGTGGGGGGGATCCTTTTCAGAATTAGTGACTGGGGGCAAAAATATTCTTAATCCGATCCTGACCAGTGAAGCAAGTCAGCATGCATAAGAAACCCTGCTCAAACAGTAAGCTTCGAAAGACCCTTTTCCAAAATATTACAAATTATGTAGAACGCATTGCAATTGACTGCAGAAAGTTACGAGAGTCAGAGGACAAAAGAAAATGTACAGTCTTCCTAGATTGTACATTTTTAGCAAACAGTCAAACTTGAATGAATTGACTAGCAAACAGTCAAACTTGAATGAAAGAAATGCGACTCATAATTGGATGAACTTTAAAGCCGATATGCTGCTGATGGTTGTCTAAAAGGAAAACGCTTTGCAACTACAGTTAAGCAGCTGAGTTGTCAGTTCAATATGTAATCCCTCCTGAATTCTGGAGCAGGTGACTTTAAAGTTTCTTTCCGTATGTTTTACGATCATAATTTTCCTCAAACCAAAGACTTTGACCTTAATCCTATGCAGTTGTTTGCTTGGCTTGCACCGAAGACTGCTACTACTTACTTGGCCAACATTCTTAGCATGAAAGGACTTAATCATTAGTTGTTGAAAGTTGCTGTTCCAATTAAAGTATGGATGATCGCTAAAGCTAGAGAAAAAGCAAGATTTTTTTTCTTCTAATCTTTTTACTCGGCTCTCAATCTATTTTGATTTGCGACATAAAGAACAGAGAAGAATCCTAGAAGCTTCTCCAAGCTTTTACATGACTTCTCATACAGGCCATGCCCTACTAAGACCGAAGTCATAGCCTCAGTTAGAGCTAACACAGTACACAAAGTTTGCCTTGCTGTAATAGTCGCTAGCTGCCTAATCACTATGCCAGTTAAGGCTATTGGATAGCTACTGATTTTCGAAAGGTTTTTTAATGTCTCAGATGTTTTCTCTTGAACCTCGGCTCAACACTTGAACTCCTCTGTGATTGAAACTGTATCACTTCTTTATTCCCCCTGCTCAGTAAAGGTTTTTTTATATTTACAATTGTATTTCTTATTAAATTCGAAGCCTGCAAGGAATCCTCGAAATCTATTGAATGTAGCAATTTTGTAAGGATGTCCGCAAATTGCAACAGTTTGTATTTTATTAGAGCCAAGAAAAGAAACTCTAAAGATTTAATTTTTTAATGGGATCTGCTTCGGAGCATTCGTTTGGCTTCTGTCATTGTACTGTTATTTTGGTTAATGTTCTCATAACATCGACATAAAAAAGGTAACGTTGAGATTTGAGACATTGTTTTCCAATGATTCGCACAATTTCTATGGTTTTGAAACATTTTGCTTTGTTTCCGAAGCACTTGTCATGAATGATTTTTGCCATCTTACTTCCCCTCCCCCTCCCAAAGATATATAAATGATTAAAGGTTGCATAAATATTTCAATAAAGTTTTATGTGATTTCTCACAATTAATTACTCGTTTTCTGTTTATTTTAATTCATCTAATATACACCGAAGGGTCAAAACATTATGACTATCTGCCTAATGTGATGTTGGTCCTCCACGTGCCGCCAAAACAGCTTCTACCCGGCGAGACATGGACGCTACAAGATTTCTAAAGATGTCTTGTGGTATCTGGTACCAACACGTTACCAACAGATCCTTCGACTGTTGTAAGTTACGTGGTCGAGCTGCCGCAGATCGCATATGCTGTTCCAACACAAACAACAGATACTCGATTCGATTCATGTCTGGGGAATTTAGAGGCCAGGGCAATATTTGTAAGTCTTCCTCATGTTCCGCAAACCATTCTCGAACAATCCGGGCAGTGTGGCATGGCGCATTATCCTGCTGAAGGAAGGCACTACTAGTGGGATATATCGTTGCCATGAAAGGATGTACTTGGTTTGCAATGATGTTTAGGTAGGTGATAGACGTCATAGTTTCCTGTACATGAATAACTGGACTCAGGGTTTTCCAGCAGAACATTGCCCAAAGCATTACACTTCCTCCACTGGGTTGTTTTCATCACACGGTGCATCCTGGTGCAACACTTCCCCAGGTAAATGATGCACATGTCCCGGTCGTCCACATGGTGCAACACGAAACGAGATTCATCGGACCAGACAAATTTCTTCCAATTTTTCTAGTCCACTTTTGATGTTCGGGTGCTTATTGTAGGTGCTTTCGACGGTGAACCGAGGTTAGCATGGGCGCTCGGTGTGGCCTGCAGCTACGCAGCCCCATTTTCAGCAAGTTTCAACGAACTGTGTGTTGTGATACATTATTTCCGTCACCAGCATTCAAATTACGGGCGAGTTGCGCCAGAGTATCCCTTCTGTTGGCTCGTATCATACGGGATAGCCTTCGCTTACCTCTAGCATCAATGAGCTGTGTTCAGTCCACACCTTGGCGGTGTTTCGGGTTTTGCCGTCGTAGGACCACTTTTTGAAGGTACTAACCACGGCTGACAGTGAGCATCCCACAAGCCTTGCCGTCTCGAATATGCTTTAACCCAGTCGTCTGGTCATTACAATTTGGCCTTTGTCAAACTCACTTAAGTCCGCTGATTTTCCTATCTGAAGACAAGAATAACACTTATTAACAGAGCTCAGTATCAGGTGTTATTTATACCGTTTCGTGACCTTCACACGCGCCGTTGTTTACCTGCAGTTGTTTTGATTTACATAAAGACATACTGGTCATAAAGTTTTGGCTCTTCGGTGTATAATATATCGAATGTATCGAATTAAATACACCGATATATTTAATTTTGAGCTAGAGAAAACTTTTTGTAGCTAGAGGGCTAAAATATTGGTTCCTGGGAGTATTTGTGTCGTACATATCGGAAATGTTGTGGAATTTTGGATGTCATGGGTTCCTTCGAGGTCAAAGGTCAAATATACTACTGGTGGTAGAGGGCTAAACATTGGTGCCTAGGGGTACTTTGATTCGTAGATCTCAGAAATCATTCCAAAATTTGGATGTGATGGGTCCTTCGATGTCAAAGGTCAAATCCCGATATGCTGGTTCTGGAGAGTTAAAAATTGATGAATAGGTAGGGCTATTTCCGGTAGTAGAACTCAGAAATGAGAGGAATTTTCAGATCCGGTGTGGGATTCGAGGTCAAATAAATGTCGGATTCATGGTCTAGAAATCAAGAAGGTCTTTGATTAACGATCGTAATTGGTTCCACGAAAACGAATGTTATTGTTAATGGAATATATGAAATAAGTTAAAGTCTTAATCCGTTTTAAGAACATCGGAATTGATATTTTCATGAAAAAAAAACATACTTTATAATATACAGCACAGTATTTTGACACTTCATATTAATAACTATTTATGTTAAAACTGTTAATTACATGAGAAATTGATACAGTAAATTGACAAAAAAATTTCCTTGAGTTGAAATGATCATTGCCTGAAAGGTTTGACAGTGAAATTGAGATTGAAGAAACTAATATTTGGAAGGAGAGTCGTCTTCTATAATAACTTCTGGTGTTTCAGGTTTTAGAGCGTTGTGATTGGCTGAAAACGAACGGCTGTCTTCTGAGTACTTTGCTTCGTCGAAAACTACGCGGTAATGTTATTATAGTGACATCATTGAGTCTTTTATCATTAATCAAAAGCATGTGGTCCTATGAGAGGCGCATCGTTAATCAAAATATCTTTGGTCAAAGATTTCGTTAATCGAGGGACAAGTAATATCTATGTTATATCATTGGTATTATACGAAAAATAGGTCACATTCGATACATGTATCAAAGAATCTCTTTGAAATCAAAGAACGGATTTAAAAATGCACTTCCCACCGGACACCATGCAACAATGTTCCATTTACCTCGAATTCCTATACGTCTACAATTCCCGGTCCGAAAGGAAGTTTGCTTACCTACTCTGGTGCAAATTCCCACTCTGTTGCAAATCGAAATTTATTGCCGGATGCACTAAAACAGGAACACAATCGCTGCCATTTCTAGACGAATCGCTATGGAGACAACAAGTGGAGCAGCAAACGAGACCCTGAATGTCGACGAAAATTTTACCATCGGTTTCGATGGACAAGTGCTTGGAAACCTTTCAGAAGAGGGAATAAACCAACCCAATCTCTTCGAGGAATATCCTCCAGCACTAATGGACTTCGCAGGTGCTGTTGTTATTATATTTATGATCTTCGGGATTCCAGCCAATACCATCTCTATCGTGGCTCTCGCCAAAGCCAAAAAACTTCGCAATATCACTACTCCCTTGGTCATCAATCTTTGTGTGATCGATTTGATGTTTTGTTGCTTCAATTTACCACCTCATGCTTCGGTTTTCTTGAACCGTCGATGGTTACTGGGCGACGCTTTGTGCAAATTTTTTTCATTTCTGCGTTTCATTTCAGTGGGACTCAATCTTTCCACAGTGATGGCAATAGCAGTCAATCGTTATGTGTTAATAGTACATCCGAAAAATTACGGAAAGATTTTCAATAAACGTACGCTTATTCTTACCATTGTCAGCATCTGGGTTGTGTCTTTTCTTATACTGACACCTTCGATCTTTGAAGTATGGGGACGATTTGGCTATAATCCGAAAGAAGGTATGTGCAGCATTCTTCCTGACAAAAAAAAACGCTCGCAAAAAATATCTCTGTTTATTAGTACCTTTGTTGTACCTTCTATAGTGTTTGTTTATTGTTACGTGCGAATTTATTGGGTGGTGAGAAAGAGTCACATCAAAGCTACTAGAACTGAAAACTGTGTGGTGCCGCCAAATGTTTTGGGTTCAATCGAAGGGATTAATGAAATCCAGCGAGAAGAGAGAAAATCTCTGTGGATGAAATGGTTTCATACTTCAGGTGGAGATAGAAAATCTAATGCTCCACGATTGACAAAGAAAATGAACAGAAACATGCGCTTAGCACGGACCATTCTGGTAATATTTTGCACCATTATCATTTGTTATCTTCCTCAAGCATTACTAAAGGCATTTAATAAAGACAAAGAATTTCCTGTTATCAACATTCTTGGATACCTGGGGATGTATTTTCCGAACTGTATCAATCCTGTTATTTATATTGTGATGAGCAAAGAATATCGGCAGTCCTATAGAGATTTGATGAACTGTTATCGGTATCAAATTTCATCAGATACTGGCATTTCAGAATATAACTGTTAAAATTAAAAGTCTGTTATTCGTCACTAATAAAATTATCATTTAATAATTTGTGGTTGCGTCTTCTGATGATTTAATGCCGCTAAGAAATGTGCAAAAATCATTGAATTTGATATTATTGGTAACTGACATTAAATACAGTTTTAAGTAAAATGTGATTTTGTTGATTACGAAAATTACCTTTTCTCTGTTGTCATTAACATGACAGTTTCTACACTTCTCTATCCCAAAAAGGTAAGATTTATGGTAATAATTCTTATTAATGATTAGAGTAACAGAACTGGAAAAGTTTTCCTTCTTTCGCGTTTACCTTCCTGTGAAATAATTTTTTTGCTGGTTACAGACTTCATTACTAATATGTGAATTTAACAGTTATAAAAATAGGATTGCGATTTTTGGGCTATGCTCTAAAAAACAAACAAATTACCCCTCCAGCTGCAGTTTGCCACAGAAGTTTGACAGAAACATATCCTGATAATTTAAAAGAGAGTTTTGTCTTTAATTTTGCATATTTGAAAAAAAATATGTTGTCGAAGTATATAAATACTTTATTACCATATTGCTTTAAAAACAAGTGAGTTTTGTCTTTAATTTTGCAACTTTGAAAAACAATGTTGCCGAAGTATATAAATACTTTATTACCATATTGCTTAAAAAATGAGTTTTGTCTTTAATTTTACAACTTTGAAAAACAATATTGTCGAAGTATATAAATACTTTATTACCATATTGCTTAAAAAAATTGAGAGGTGAAAGAAGTTACTCTCATACACAAAGGACGGAGATAACCTAGGTGTTCTATTGGGTTTGCCCGTTTTCTCATACAACTTGCTGGTTTAGTGGTCAGGTATGCTAACCAGTAAGCACCGAAAAATACTAGCAAATATATCTATGCTTTAGTAGAATTATTGACCGAGAGGCAAAGCGCGTTTGACTACTGATCACAGGGACCCAGATAAGTTATGGAAGATTTCCTTCTTGTGTTCAGCTGGATTTTCGCCTTCCGTACAGATCTTTTGTAGGTCATATTAAACTGACAAACTTCTATCAGATCTCTGTGGCAAGCAACTGCTCAATAAGGGAAGGGATAATAATCAAAAAATAATAATCTCAAAATAAAGGGATAATTTTATTAATTAAGTAGAATTAAGAAACGTATTCTCTAATTATAGATAATTTATTGACAGAGTTTGATTAATGGCATTTTTCTAACTACAGTTAGGGAAACTCAACTTTGGACAATTTCAGTGGTTACGATATCTTGGATAGCTGTATATACTGTTGAGGAATCTATATATTATACTTATATATAGATACACAGAGAAATTATATATAGAAAATAATTCGAGGTAAAGTGCGTACTTTCTTTAAAAAGGAACGAAACAATAGAAATAATATTGCCTGTCAATTCAACTACTGGCCGAGTGGTTAGCGCGTTTGACTACTGATCTACGGGACCTGGGTTCGAGCCACGGGTAAGGCATGGATGTTCGTGTTGTTTTCTGCTGAGGTCCTGCCATCCTCTCAGATCTTCTACTGTGGCATATAAACTAACAGGCTCCTGTCAGACCTCTGTGGCAAGCAGCTGCTTGAGGGGGTATTTATTTTATATAGACTCAGAGATTATAAGCATATAGCAAAAGATATTTAAATTTAGGAACTGAAGAAATGGAAAATAAAGGGAACCAAATTTCTACAAATGAAACTATTTCCCATGGCAACAGTTATCAAATGACATCTTGGAACAAAACGAAATGATTTTTCTCTACGAACAGGGCGTGGTTGGGTCATGCAGTATTGCGCCAGACTCGTAATCTGTAGTTCCCAGGTTCGAGTTCCACCTGTGACAGCTTTGAGATTTATCTCCTCAAAACTTCCATTCTGCCTTCGGACATTGAAGGACACCGATGGGCTGGGAATAACTGTCGTCCGTCGGATAGAATGTTAAGCCGTTGCGTATGTATAGGAGCGTCATGCCCTGTGCACATTAAAGAACACTCTGGATTGCTTTGACGGGAGCATATCATCTAACTCTTAACAGCTGTTCAGTGAGTTTCCTCTTCTTAACCTTTTCTTGGGGTCCTTGTAACCTGGCCATTTAGCCCATTGCGTGCAAAAAAAAAAAGTGCCGCTCAGAAGTAAAACAATCCAAACCCACAACATTCGTTCAATATTTGAAGAATTGTGAAAATTGAATGTTTAACAGCAGTGTTGATCACCTAAAAGCTTTCATATGAAAATTATGAGAAATTGAAAGAATTATTTGACGAATCTCAAGAAACTGCTATTTCATTTCCCGATTAAAAAAAAATAATATTATTTTTGTTTCTTTTATTTGTTTGCATAAAACGTAATTTTTTTGATCACTTTTATCAGAACCAAGCAATTTTTTCCACGCTATTCTTGGTATATAACAGGTTTTCTGGGACTCACGTTTATGATGCAGTTTGTATATTCTGATTTTCTCTGCAGTAAAGGCTAGTTTAGTGAGTACTCCTGTGCTCACTAAACTAACACAAGGCGAAGCGTTTCTCAGGTAGATGCTGACGTCAGCGCTCGCTCTCATAATCCGCGGCTTCGTTTCTAGGGAAACTATCGAAAATTTCATTTCCGTTTGGGCAGATTTCGGGATCCTGCGGTTCCCGAGATACTTGACCGAGCGGTTCCAAATTTCGTACGCAGATCCACACAAATCAGGTCCTGGGTACAATGGGGCACCTTCAAATAATGATGCCTTTGAGAATGGGAATAGAGGGATCGGGATATTTATATGGCGTTATGACTTTTATGTTCACAGTTATGGAGCAAAATATGGCAACAATGGATTTGGTAGCATTTGTCGTTTCTCAGAAGAATTGCATGCGCAATGTTTCCTCGCAGCAAGCACACCTTTAGGAATTTAGACTTGAAATTCTGCACTGCACTTCGGACCATAAACAGAAATGCTGTAAAAAGTTTGAAGCGTCTACCACGATTTGACAATGAGTCATGGCTGCCACGTACATCTCATTTCATTATCATACATTTCGGAGAAACGTCTTTTCTACTAATTAATTTCATTGAACGCCATTTTTTTTAACTTACTGAATTTATCACGGCAATTTTCTCAACTAATTAATTTTTATCTATATATACTGTATAATAACCTAGATATAAGCCTACTGTCATCTACCTTTTCGCATACTTACATATGATATTGAGACAAGTTTAGCTGAAGGTGCATTGACGATGAATCTCATAAAATACATTTGCTCCACTAATTACCATCAGTTCACGTTTATTCTCTGTTGTCTTCATAATCTTTACTAAAATGTGGTATCGTCTGGCATGGTTGTTAGGGAGCTAGTTACTGTTCCAGCTGGCAAACGTTGTGTGTTGTGTTAGCTCCGAGGCAGTGGTCAGCATTGACTTCGTTGTCTTAGTAGGGCATGTCCTTGTGTGAGAAGCCTGTGCAAACTAGGATTAGTTTTTAGGAACCTTCTATGTCCTATAAGTTGCAAATAAAAAAAACATTAAAGAGCATAAAAAGTGGCTCAGCCGGCAGTGCGCCAAGCTTGTTATCTGCAGTTCCCAAGTTCGAGTCTCAGCTGGTCTAACGTCGAGATTTATCTCTTCAAAACCTTCCGCGTTGCCCACAATCAGGAGGGGACACTGATGGGCTTGGAAAGGCCGCCGCCATCGATTGGGGGGCATCAAGCCATTGCCCCGTTTGCGGGAGAGCCATACCTTATGCATGTTAAAGAACACTCCTGATGGTCTTGATAGGAAGCTACCAACTCACTTTTAATAGCTGTGAGATTGGTCCCCTCCCCCATCCTTCTGTGCCTTCGGGGTTCTAATGACCTGGCCATTTAGTTCTACGTGTGAAAATAAAGTGCTGTTCAGGGGTAAAACAACCCAACCCTGTGAGCAGCATTTTTTTTCACACAATGTTCTAAATGGCCAGGTCGTAAAGACCCTGAGGGCTCAGAGAAGGTTGGGGGAAGGGACCCATTGGACAGTTGAGCATGTTCTTTACGTGCACAGGGTATGGCTCTCTTACACACGGAGCCACGGCTTAACCTCCCATCGAACGGACGCGACCTTTCCAATCCCATGTCTCTTTTTTTATCGAGAGCAGATTGGGGATTGGCACAGATAAATCTCAACGCTCTCACAATTAGGACTCGAACCTGGGAACAGATTAAGAGACAGGTGCGCTACCGACTGAGCCAATCCCTGCCCCCAATGGGGTGGGGATGATTTCAGTTCTAATGGGGTCAGTTTTGATTACTTGAGTCTGATTTTAGGGGACTTCCTTAGAAAGCATTCTGGAGGAGGACGTTGAATGGCAGAAATAATTGAAGAAAAGATATGTTAAAGTGAATAAGGTTGTAACCCTTGTGATAGCAGCAATCCTAGGAAATTTTGAAAGTAATTCATTGAGATAGATATATCTCATTTCGTAACAGTGACCTTAGCGGAATGGAGCCAACAGTAGACTACGGAAACTTGTAGGAGAGGAAATTCTTCCGCTTTGTCGAGATTCCGCCATTTGAGTTCAGAATTCCAAGAAGGTAACGCAAATTTTACGTAGCATTTCCCTTTTCCTAAAGGATATATCACGTCATACGTTGCTTTTCGACTTTCCATTCTTTTATGCAGTAATTGTGTGACATGTGAGAGTAAAGCACTATGACAACTTTAACTGCAATAGAAACTCAAATCTCACTCTTGACGCCGATGGACAAGAAAGACGAGATGCATCTACAGAGAACACGACAACAGTTTTCAAACTTTTCCAAGGATATCCTTCAGCTCTTCTCAACTTCCTGTTGCATTTTATTTATGATCTTCGGGATTCCAGCCAATGCCATCTCCAACGTGGCTCTCGCAAAAGCGAAAAAACTCCGCAATGTCACCACTCCCTTGGTCATCAACCTTTGTGTAGTCGGCTTGCTCTTTTGTTGCTTCAATCTACCGTTTTCTGCCTCTGACTTCTTAGATCGTCAATGGACCCTAGGAGACGATATCTGCAAAGGTTTAACAGCAATTCGTTTCTCTTTCGTGGCATTCAATCTATTTACCGTGATGGCTATCGCAATCAATCGCTACGTGACAATAGTTCATCATAACTACTACAGAAAATTCTTCAACAAATGTACGCTCGTTTTTACTATAGTTAGTATTTGGACAATTCCTGTCTTTATACTGACTCCTTCGCTGTTTGAAATGTGGGGAAGATTTGGTTTCGATAAAAATATGCGTATTTGCACCATGCTTCCAGACAAGAACGGTCGTTCGCGGAAATTACCATTATTTGTAAGTGCTTTTGCTATCCCTATTCTCGTGTTCGTTTATTGCTACGTGCGCATTTGGTGGGTGGTGATAAATAGCCACATGAGAGTAAAAAGAGAGAATCCGGTATTAGATGAATCAGGAACTGAACCGAAAAAATCGTAATTACACACGTTACTAAACATAATTACACTATTCTGCGAGAATAATTTCCGATCTACTGGTGCATAATTCTGATGAGGAGGGGGGATACACCCTCATGGGGGCCTCACTTTCAACCATAGAAGTATTTAGAATTTTTGAAAAAGATTCCAAAGAAAAAAAGAGACAAAGAAGCAGAGAGTTGAAAGAATGACAAATTTGCAGGTAATGAAAGCTCAGTCCCCTCCCCTGCCCTGCACTAGTCTCTCTTATCTCTATAAAATACCTAATATTATTGCCCAATTCGTGAGATCATAGTTAAGACTAGTATCGAAATACCCTTCCATCGAACAAAATTCCGTCGAATAAATTTCCGTACGAACAAGTTTCGGGATACGAAAAATATTGACCAGGAATTTTTTCAATTATTGAGTAAAATTGTAGATGTAATGTCAAATAAATAATAAGAAGAAAATATTACATAAAGGAAATCTCTCAAATCGTTTCGCCCTCTCATAACAATTTTTTTATTATTATTTTTACGGGTACTTATTTACTCATGCAGTAAATTTGTCTTATTTGTTAACTTGCCACTGATGAGGGGTGGGGATCCTTTTCAGAATTAGTGACTGGGGGCAAAAATATTCTTAATCCGATCCTGACCAGTGAAGCAAGTCAGCATGCATAAGAAACCCTGCTCAAACAGTAAGCTTCGAAAGACCCTTTTCCAAAATATTACAAATTATGTAGAACGCATTGCAATTGACTGCAGAAAGTTACGAGAGTCAGAGGACAAAAGAAAATGTACAATCTTCCTAGATTGTACATTTTTAGCAAACAGTCAAACTTGAATGAATTGACTAGCAAACAGTCAAACTTGAATGAAAGAAATGCGACTCATAATTGGATGAACTTTAAAGCCGATATGCTGCTGATAGTTGTCTAAAAGGAAAACGCTTTGCAACTACAGTTAAGCAGCTGAGTTGTCAGTTCAATATGTAATCCCTCCTGAATTCTGGAGCATGTGACTTTAAAGTTTCTTTCCGTATGTTTTACGATCATAATTTTCCTCAAACCAAAGACTTTGATTTTAATCCTATGCAGTTGTTTGCTTGGCTTGCACCGAAGACTGCTACTACTTACTTGGCCAACATTCTTAGCATGAAAGGACTTAATCATTAGTTGTTGAAAGTTGCTGTTCCAATTAAAGTATGGATGATCGCTAAAGCTAGAGAAAAAGCAAGATTTTTTTTCTTCTAATCTTTTTACTCGGCTCTCAATCTATTTTGATTTGCGAGATATAGAACAGAGAAGAATCCTAGAAGCTACTCCAAGCTTTTACAGGACTTCTCATACAGGCCATGCCCTATTAAGACCGAAGTCATAGCCTCAGTTAGAGCTAACACAGTACACAAAGTTTGCCTTGCTGTAATAGTCGCTAGCTGCCTAATCACTATGCCAGTTAAGGCTATTGGATAGCTACTGATTTTCGAAAGGTTTTTTAATGTCTCAGATGTTTTCTCTTGAACCTCGGCTCAACACCTGAACTCCTCTGTGATTGAAACTGTATCACTTCTTTATTCCCCCTGCTCAGTAAAGGTTTTTTTATATTTACAATTGTATTTCTTATTAAATTCGAAGCCTGCAAGGAATCCTCGGAATCTATTGAATGTAGCAATTTTGTAAGGATGTCCGCAAATTGCAACAGTTTGTATTTTATTAGAGCCAAGAAAAGAAACTTTAAAGATTTAATTTTTTAATGGGATCTGCTTCGGAGCATTCGTTTGGTTTCTGTCATTGTACTGTTATTTTGGTAAATGTTTTCATACCATCATCATCATCATCATCATCCTCAAGCAGCCATGGACTACGGAGGTCCAACCAGACGGTGCAATTTAGTTCTCCAAGCAAGTGCATCCTGAGCAACATCTACTGCATCTGGCCACTGCACACCAATTCTAACAAGATCCTGTTTGACATTGTCCGCCCACCTCATCCTAGGTCTCCCCTTCTTTCTGAGGTCTTTAGGCACACTGTTCATAACCCTATTCGCTAATCTATAATTATTCATACGGGCAACATGGCCAAACCAACGGAGTCTCTCTCTGCACAATATGCTGCTTAAAGGAGGTTGCAAACTCTTTGCCTAATCTCATCATTAGTTACAAAGTTGAACCAGCTAATGCCCAAGATACTGCGTAAGCATCTGGAATCAAAAGCATCTAGTTTCCTGTTATCATGTTTACAAAGTGTCCAAGTTTCACTACCATAACTAACCCTAGAAAGAACCAAACTATTATACAGCCTAAGTTTAGTCTTTAGGTGTATATGCCTAATTCTCCACACTCTCCATAGATTCTTAAAAGTCCCGGCAGCAATCCCTATTCGTCTGTTAATCTCATGCCGCACATCACCATTATCTGTTACATAGCTCCCAAGATAATTAAACTGTGACACCTGCTCAAGACGGCAACCATTCAGATTAACTGAATCACAGCCTGCCTGACCAATTTTCATCACTTTAGTTTTCTCTCTGTTTATAACCAAACCTACTCTACTACCAGTCTCATCAACAGCTCGAATGAAAGAGTTCATCTCATCAACATCATTTGCCAAAAGGGCTAAATCATCAGCATAATCTAAATCAGAAATTTTCGTATCTCCAGCCCATTTAAGGCCAAAATCTTTCCCTTGAAGTGAATTTCGCATAACATAATCAATAACCAAACTAAAGAGAAAAGGAGACAAAATGCACCCTTATTGAACACCAGAAGTAATGCTAAACCAATTGCTACAAGCCTTACCAACTCTCACACATGACTCAGTGTTATTATAGAGAGCTTTCATTATGGTAACTAACTTCTCAGGTATACCATATGATTTCACAATCAACCACAAATTATGACGATCAACAGAGTCGAAAGCATTTTTGAAATCAACAAAGCTAGCAACCAAAGGTTTCTGAAACTCTAAACATTTCTCAAGAATCTGCCTAAGTGAAAATATCTGATCCACACATCCCCTACCACTTCTGAATCCACATTGCTCATCACGCAATTGACTGTCAACCAGATTCTTAATTCTATTAAGCACAATCATGGAAAGAACTTTACCTGGAACAGAGAGTAGGCTGATACCCCTATAGTTATCACAAGAACTGCGATCACCTTTTTTGAAAATAGGGATAACAATAGCTCTGGTAAAATCCTTAGGAACCATGCCTTTATCATAAGATATTCAGAATTTCAGTCATCCAAGTGGTAACCGAAACATTTCCAGCTCTAAGCATTTCGGTAGTAATTTCATCTACCCCTGGGGATTTATGAAGTTTAAGTTTAGAAACAGCCAAAATAACTTCAGATTGTGTTATAGGGCCAACATTAAAGCCACCAATGCATCTATCATCATTGCAAACAATGGGAATAGAACTAACCGCATTGTTCAGAATATCACTGAAATGCTCAGCCCACCTAGCCATGACAGAATCCTCACCTTCTATAACCTTACCCTGTTTATCCTTCAATCCCTGTATACCTGTCCGTTTTCTACCACACAAAACATTAACTATCTGGTACAGCTCTCTGCTGTTGTGCTGTCTAACTGCTTCCTCGGCTTTGTCAGCCAAACGATCAAGCCAAAGATTCTTATCAGCAGCTAACTGATCTTTTACACGTTTATTAAGCTCTCTGTAATGCTTTCTATTAGTACTAGTAGGGTATTGATTAAGGACATTCCTTCAGTTCTTTTTTTCTGAAATAAGCTCAAGTGCCTTATCACTCAGATAATTCTGCCTCTTCTGCTCCTTTTTTCCTAAAAGAGTACTGTTAGTGTCCATAAAAGCCTGTTTAAAATGATCCCATTCTTCCTCAACTTCAGTAGTAAGCATACCATGACTGTCATAATGACTAAGTAACCTATCATGGTAAGCTTTGGCTATAACTGGGTCTTTCAGAGCTTCAGTATTAAAAGCAGATTTTTTAACCCTAGCACAACACATTTTAAGTTTAAGTTGTAAGACACTTTTAACAAGGTAATGGTCAGATCCAATTTCAGCTCCCCTATATGCCCTGGTATTTCTAACAGAACTAGCCCATTTGCTGTTAATTAATATATAATCAATCATATTCCTATGCAGCCCATCAGGTGAAACCCATGTGTATTTATGTATGTCGCGGTGTTTGTAATATGTTTTCGTTATTCTGAAACCATTGAGTTTACTTACCTGTAGGAGACGTTGCCCATTGCCATTGCAGCTACCAATACCAAAAGGACCTATTACTCCTGCCCAAAGGTCAGAGTCAGTACCAACTTTGGCATTGAAGTCACCAAGAACAAGGGTAATATCTCCTTTCTTGACAGAATTCAAAATATCCTGAAGTTGTTTACAAAATCTATTCTTCTCATCCTCATCGGCATCTTCAGTGGGGGCATAACAGCAGATAACATTCAGGTCTTTAACGCTTGTCTGAAATATTGCTGTAAGAAACCTTTCATTAATGCACTCATATCCTAGAAGAGCATCGCTAGCGTGTCTGCTGAGAAGCATACCCACACCTTGGTGATGCTTGTTGTCGTCCCTGCCTGAAAAGAGAAATTTAAGATTATTTTTAAGAATCTGACCTTTATCTGTCCATCTGGTCTCTTGCAAGCCGAGAATATCTAAATTATAATGGTGGAATTCTTGTGTGAGGACATCAAGAGAAAAAGCTCTGTGCAGAGTCCTCACATTCCAACTACCTATGGAGAAAAAATGGTTAGTGGGATGTTTAAAGAAACTATGTTTATTGAAAGAGGATCGACATAAAAAAGGTAACGTTGAGATTTGAGACATTGTTTTCCAATGATTCGCACAATTTCTATGATTTTGAAACATTTTGCTTTGTTTCCGAAGCACTTGTCATGAATGATTTTTGCCATCTTACTTCCCCTCCCCCCTCCCAAAGATACATAAATGGTTAAAGGTTGCATAAATATTTCAATAAAGTTTTATGTGATTTTTCACAATTAATTACTCGTTTTCTGTTTATTTTAATTCATCTAATATACACCGAAGTGCCAAAACATTATGACTACCTGCCAAATGTGATGTTGGTCCTCCACGTGCCGCCAAAACAGCTTCTACCCGGCGAGACATGGACGCTACAAGATTTCTAAAGATGTCTTGTAGTATCTGGTACCAACACGTTACCAACAGATCCTTCGACTGTTGTAAGGTAGGTGGTCGAGCTGCCGCAGATCGCATATGCTGTTCCAACACAAACCACAGATATGAATCGATTCGATTCATGTCTGGGGAATTTAGAGGCCAGGGCAATATTTGGAAGTCTTCTCATGTTCCGCAAACCATTCTCGAACAAGCCGGGCAGTGAGGCATGGCGCATTATCCTGCTGAAGGAAGGCACTACTAGTGGGATATATCGTTGCCATGAAACAATGTACTTGGTTTGCAATGATGTTTAGGTTGGTGGTAGACGTCATAGTTTCCTGTACATGAATAACTGGACTCAGGGTTTTCCAGCAGAACATTGCCCAAAGCATTACACTTCCTCCACTGGGTTGTTTTCGTCCCACGGTGCATCCTGGTGCAACACTTCCCCAGGTAAATGATGCACATGTACCCGGTCGTCCACATGGTGCAACAGGAAACGAGATTCATCGGACCAGACAACTTTCTTCCAATTTTTCTAGGTCCACTTTTGATGTTCGGGTGCTTATTGTAGGTGCTTTCGACGGTGAACCGAGGTTAGCATGGGCGCTCGGTGTGGCCTGCAGCTACGCAGCCCCATTTTCAGCAAGTTTCAACGAACTGTGTGTTGTGATACATTATTTCCGTCACCAGCATTCAAATTACGGGCGAGTTGCGCCAGAGTATCCCTTCTGTTGGCTCGTATCATACGGGATAGCCTTCGCTTACCTCTAGCATCAATGAGCTGTGTTCAGTCCACACCTTGGCGGTGTTTCGGGTTTTGCCCTCCTAGGACCACTTTTTGAAGGTACTAACCACGGCTGATAGTGAGCCTCCCACAAGCCTTGCCGTCTCGAATATGCTCTAACCCAGTCGTCTGGTCATTACAATTTGGCCTTTGTCAAACTCACTTAAGTCCGCTGTTTTTCCTATCTGAAGACAAGAATAACACTTATTAACAGAGCTCAGTATCAGGTGTTATTTATACCGTTTCGTGACCTTTACACGCGCCGTTGTTTACCTGCAGTTGTTTTGATTTACATAAAGACATACTGGTCATAAAGTTTTGGCTCTTCGGTGTATAATATATCGAATGTATCGAATTAAATACACCGATATATTTAATTTTGAGCCAGAGAAAACTTTTTGTAGCTAGAGGGCTAAAATATTGGTTCCTGGGAGTATTTGTGTCGTACATATCGGAAATGTTGTGGAATTTTGGATGTCATGAGTTCCTTCGAGGTCAAAGGTCAAATATACTACTGGTGGTAGAGGGCTAAAAATTGGTGCCTAGGGGTACTTTGATTCGTAGATCTCAGAAATCATTCCAAATTTTGGATGTGATGGGTCCTTCGATGTCAAAGGTCAAATCCCGATATACTGGTTCTGGAGAGTTAAAAATTGATGAGTAGGTAAGGGCTATTTCCGGTAGTAGAACTCAGAAATGAGAGGAATTTTCAGATCCGGTGTGGGATTCGAGGTCAAATAGATGTCGGATTCATGGTCTAGAAATCAAGAAGGTCTTTGATTTACGATCGTAATTGGTTCCACGAAAACGAATGTTATTGTTAATTGAATATATGAAATAAGTTAAAGTCTTAATCCGTTGTAAGAACATCGGAATTGATATTTTCATGAAAAAAAAAGCATACTTTATAATATACAGCACAGTATTTTGACACTTCATATTAATAACTCTTTATGTTAAAACTGTTAATTACATGAGAAATTGATACAGTAAATTGACAAAAAAATTTCCTTGAGCTGAAATGATCATTGCCTGAAAGGTTTGACAGTGAAATTGAGATTGAAGAAACTAATATTTGGAAGGAGAGTCGTCTTCTATAATAACCTCTGGTGTTTCAGGTTTTAGAGCGTTGTGATTGGCTGAAAACGAACGGCTGTCTTCTGAGTACTTTGCTTCGTCGAAAACTACGCGATAATGTTATTATAGTGACATCATTGAGTCTTTTATCATTAATCAAAAGCATGTGGTCCTATGAGAGGCGCATCGTTAATCAAAATATCTTTGGTCAAAGAATTCGTTAATCGAGGGACAAATAATATCTATGTTGTATCACTGGTATATTACGAAAAATAGGTCACATTCAATACACGTATCAAAGAATCGCTTTGAAATCAAAGAACGGATTTAAAAATGCACTTCCCACAGGACACCATGCAACAATGTTCCATTTACCTCGAATTCCTATACGTCTACAATTCCCTGTCCGAAAGGAAGTTTGCTTACTTACTCTGGTGCAAATTCCCACTCTGTTGCAAATCGAAATTTATTGCCGGATGCACTAAAACAGGAACACAATCGCTGCCATTTCTAGACGAATCGCTATGGAGACAACAAGTGGAGCAGCAAACGAGACCCTGAATGTCGACGAAAATTTTACCATCGGTTTCGATGGGCAAGTGCTTGGAAACATTTCAGAAGAGGGAATAAACCAACCCAATCTCTTCGAGGAATATCCTCCAGCACTAATGGACTTCGCAGGTGCCTGTTGTATTATATTTATGATCTTCGGGATTCCAGCCAATACCATCTCTATCGTGGCTCTCGCCAAAGCCAAAAAACTTCGCAATATCACTACTCCCTTGGTCATCAATCTTTGTGTGATCGATTTGATGTTTTGTTGCTTCAATTTACCACTTCATGCTTCGGTTTTCTTGAACCGTCGATGGTTACTGGGCGACGCCTTGTGCAAATGTTTTTCATTTCTGCGTTTCATTTCAGTGGGACTCAATCTTTCCACAGTGATGGCAATAGCAGTCAATCGTTATGTGTTAATAGTACATCCGAAATATTACGGAAAGATTTTCAATAAACGTACGCTTATTCTTACCATTGTCAGCATCTGGGTTGTGTCTATTCTTATACTGACACCTTCGATCTTTGAAGTATGGGGACGATTTGGCTATGATCCGAAAGAAGGTATGTGCAGCATTCTTCCTGACAAAAAAAAAACGCTCGCAAAAAATATCTCTGTTTATTAGTACCTTTGTTGTACCTTCTATAGTGTTTGTTTATTGTTACGTGCGAATTTACTGGGTGGTGAGAAAGAGTCACATCAAAGCTACTAGAACTGAAAACTGTGTGGTGCCGCCAAATGTTTTGGGTTCAGTCGAAGCGATTAATGAAAACCAGGGAGAAGACAGAAAATCTTTGTGGATGAAATGGTTTCATACTTCAGGTGGAGATAGAAAATCTAATGCTCCACGATTGACAAAGAAAATGAACAGAAACATGCGCTTAGCACGGACCATTCTGGTAATATTTTGCACCATTATCATTTGTTATCTTCCTCAAGCATTACTAAAGGCATTTAATAAAGACAAAGAATTTCCTGTTATCAACATTCTTGGATACCTGGGGATGTATTTTCCGAACTGTATCAATCCTGTTATTTATATTGTGATGAGCAAAGAATATCGGCAGTCCTATAGAGATTTGAAGAACTGTTATCGGTATCAAATTTCATCAGATACTGACATTTCAGAATATAACTGTTAAAATTAAAAGTCTGTTATTCGTCACTAATAAAATTATCATTTAATAATTTGTGGTTGCGTCTTCTGATGATTTAATGCCGCTAAGAAATGTGCAAAAATCATTGAATTTGATATTATTGGTAACTGACATTAAATACAGTTTTAAGTAAAATGTGATTTTGTTGATTACGAAAATTACCTTTTCTATGTTACCATTAACAAGACAGTTTCTACACTTCTCTATCCAAAAAAGGTAAGATTTATGGTAATAATTCTTATTAATGATTAGAATAACAGAACTGGAAAAGTTTTCCTTCTTTCGCGTTTACCTTCCTGTGAAATAATTTTTTTGCTGGTTACAGACTTCATTACTAATATGTGAATTTAACAGTTATAAAAATAGGATTACGACTTTTGGGCAATGCTCTAAAAAGCAAACAAATTACCCCTCCAGCTGCAGTTTGCCACAGAAGTTTGAGAGAAACATATCCTGATAATTTAAAAGAGAGTTTTGTCTGTAATTTTGAATATTTGAAAAAAAAAATGTTGTCGAAGTATATAAATACTTTATTACCATAATGCTTTAAAAAAAGTGAGTTTTGTCTTTAATTTTGCAACTTTGAAAAACAATGTTGCCGAAGTATATAAATACTTTATTACCATATTGCTTAAAAAATGAGTTTGTCTTTAATTTTACAACTTTGAAAAGCAATATTGTCGAAGTATATAAATAATTTATTACCATATTGCTTAAAAAAATTGAGAGGTGAAAGAAGTTACTCTCCTACACAGAGGACGGAGATAACCTAGGTGTTCTATTGGGTTTGCCAAGTTTTCTCATACAACATGCTGGTTTAGTGGTCAGGTATGCTAACCAGTAAGCACCGAAAAATACTAGCAAATATATCTATGCTTTAGTAGAATTATTGACCGAGAGGCAAAGCGCGTCTGGCCACTGATCACAGGGACCCAGATAAGGTATGGAAGATTTCCTTCTTGTGTTCAGCTGGATTTTCGCCTTCCGCACAGATCTTTTGAAGGTCATATTAAACTGACAAACTTCTATCAGATCTCTGTGGCAAGCAACTGCTCAATAAGGGAAGGGATAATAATAAAAAAATGATAATCTCAAAATAAAGGGATAATTTTATTAATTAAGTAGAATTAAGAAACGTATTCTCTAATTATAGATAATTTATTGACAGAGTTTGATTAATGGCATTTTTCTAACTACAGTTAGGGAAACTCAACTTTGGACAATTTGAGTGGTTACGATTTCTTGGATAGCTGTAGATACTGTTGAGGAATCTATATATTATACTTATATATAGATACAGACAGAAATTATATATAGAAAATAATTCGAGGTAAAGTGCGCACTTTCTTTAAAAAGGAACGATACAATAGAAATAATATTGGCTGTCAATTCAACTACTGGCCGAGTGGTTAGCGCGCTTGGCTACTGATCTACGGGACCTGGGTTCGAGCCACGGGTAAGGCATGGATGTTCGTGTTGTTTTCTGCTGAGGTCCTGCCATCCTCTCAGATCTTCTACTGTGGCATATAAACTAACAGGCTCCTGTCAGACCTCTGTGGCAAGCAGCTGCTTGAGGGGGTATTTATTTTATATAGACTCAGAGATTATAAACATATAGCAAAAGATATTCAAATTTAGGAACTGAAGAAATGGAAAATAAAGGGAACCAAATTTCTACAAATGAAACTATTTCCCATGTCAACAGTTATCAAATGACATCTTGGAACAAAACGAAATGATTTTTCTCTACGAACAGGGCGTGGTTGGGTCATGCAGTATTGCGCCAGACTCGTAATCTGTAGTTCCCAGGTTCGAGTTCCACCTGTGACAGCTTTGAGATTTATGTCCTCAAAACTTCCATTCTGCATTCGGACATTGAGGGACACCGATGGGCTGGGAATAACTGTCGTCCGTCGGATAGAATGTTAAGCCGTTGCGTATGTAGGAGCGTCATGCCCTGTGCACATTAAAGAACACTCTGGATTGCTTTGACGGGAGCATATCATCTAACTCTTAACAGCTGTTCAGTGAGTTTCCTCTTCTTAACCTTTTCTTGGGGTCCTTGTAACCTGGCCATTTAGCCCATTGCGTGCAAAAAAAAAGTGCCGCTCAGAAGTAAAACAATCCAAACCCACAACATTCGTTCAATATTTGAAGAATTGTGAAAATTGAATATTTAACAGCAGTGTTGATCACCTAAAAGCTTTCATATGAAAATTATGAGAAATGGAAAGAATTATTTGACGAATCTCAAGAAACTGCTATTTCATTTCCCGATTAAAAAAAAAATATTATTTTTGTTTCTTTTATTTGTTTGCATAAAACGTAATTTTTTTGATCACTTTTATCAGAACCAAGCAATTTTTTCCACGCTGTTCTTGGTATATAACAGGTTTTCTGGGACTCACGTTTATGATGCAGTTTGTATATTTTGATTTTCTCTGCAGTAAAGGCTAGTTTAGTGAGTACTCCTGTGCTCACTAAACTAACACAAGGCGAAGCGTTTCTCAGGTAGATGCTGACGTCAGCGCTCGCTCTCATAATCCGTGGTTCGTTTCTAGGCAAACTATCGAAAATTTCATTTCCGTTTGGGCAGATTTCGGGATCCTGCGGTTCCCGAGATACTTGACCGAGTGGTTCCAAATTTCGTAGGCAGATCCACACAAATCAGGTCCTGGGTACAATGGGGCACCTTCAAATAATGATGCCTTTGAGAATGGGAATAGAGGGATCGGGATATTTATATGGCGTTATGACTTTTATGTTCACAGTTATAGAGCAAAATATGGCAACAATGGATTTGGTAGCATTTGTCGTTTCTCAGAAGAATTGCATGCGCAATGTTTCCTCGCAGCAAGCACACCTTTTGGAATTTAGACTTGAAATTCTGCACTGCACTTCGGACCATAAACAGAAATGCTGTAAAAGTTTGAAGCGTCTACCACGATTTGACAATGAGTCATGGCTGCCACGTACATCTCATTTCATTATCATACATTTCGGAGAAACGTCTTTTCTATTAATTAATTTCATTGAACACCATTTTTTTTAACTTACTGAATTTATCACGGCAATTTTCTCAACTAATTAATTTTTATCTATATATACTGTATAATAACCTAGATATAAGCCTACTGTCATCTACCTTTTCGCATACTTACATATGATATTGAGACAAGTTTAGCTGAAGGTGCATTGACGATGAATCTCATAAAATACATTTGCTCCATTGATTACCATCAGTTCACGTTTATTCTCTGTTGTCTTCATAATCTTTACTAAAATGTGGTATCGTCTGGCATGGTTGTTAGGGAGCTAGTTACTGTTCCAGCTGGCAAACGTTGTGTGTTGTGTTAGCTCCGAGGCAGTGGTCAGCATTGACTTCGTTGTCTTAGTAGGGCATGTCCTTGTGTGAGAAGCCTGTGCAAACTAGGATTAGTTTTTAGGAACCTTCTATGTCCTATAAGTTGCAAATAAAAAAAACATTAAAGAGCATAAAAAGTGGCTCAGTCGGCAGTGCGCCAAGCTCGTAATCTGCAGTTCCCAAGTTCGAGTCTCAGCTGGTCTAACGTCGAGATTTATCTCTTCAAAACCTTCCGCGTTGCCCACAATCAGGAGGGGACACTGATGGGCTTGGAAAGGCCGCCGCCATCGATTGGGGGGCATCAAGCCATTGCCCCGTTTGCGGGAGAGCCATACCTTATGCATGTTAAAGAACACTCCTGATGGTCTTGATAGGAAGCTACCAACTCACTTTTAATAGCTGTGAGATTGGTCCCCTCCCCCATCCTTCTGTGCCTTCGGGGTTCTAATGACCTGGCCATTTAGTTCTACGTGTGAAAATAAAGTGCTGTTCAGGGGTAAAACAACCCAACCCTGTGAGCAGCATTTTTTTTCACACAATGTTCTAAATGGCCAGGTCGTAAAGACCCTGAGGGCTCAGAGAAGGTTGGGGGAAGGGACCCATTGGACAGTTGAGCATGTTCTTTACGTGCACAGGGTATGGCTCTCTTACACACGGAGCCACGGCTTAACCTCCCATCGAACGGACGCGACCTTTCCAATCCCATGTCTCTTTTTTTATCGAGAGCAGATTGGGGATTGGCACAGATAAATCTCAACGCTCTCACAATTAGGACTCGAACCTGGGAACAGATTAAGAGACAGGTGCGCTACCGACTGAGCCAATCCCTGCCCCCAATGGGGTGGGGATGATTTCAGTTCTAATGGGGTCAGTTTTGATTACTTGAGTCTGATTTTAGGGGACTTCCTTAGAAAGCATTCTGGGGGAGGACGTTGAATGGCAGAAATAATTGAAGAAAAGATATGTTAAAGTGAATAAGGTTGTAACCCTTGTGATAGCAGCAATCCTAGGAAATTTTGAAAGTAATTCATTGAGATAGATATATCTCATTTCGTAACAGTGACCTTAGCGGAATGGAGCTAACAGTAGACTACGGAAACTTGTAGGAGAGGAAATTCTTCCGCTTTGTCGAGATTCCTCCATTTGAGTTCAGAATTCCAAGAAGGTAACGCAAATTTTACGTAGCATTTCCCTTTTCCTAAAGGATATATCACGTCATACGTTGCTTTTCGACTTTCCATTCTTTTATGCAGTAATTGTGTGACATGTGAGAGTAAAGCACTATGACAACTTTAACTGCAATAGCAAACTCAAATCTCACTCTTGACGCCGATGGACAAGAAAGACGAGATGCATCTACAGAGAACACGACAACAGTTTTCAAACTTTTCCAAGGATATCCTTCAGCTCTTCTCAACTTCCTGTTGCATTTTATTTATGATCTTCGGGATTCCAGCCAATGCCATCTCCAACGTGGCTCTCGCAAAAGCGAAAAAACTCCGCAATGTCACCACTCCCTTGGTCATCAACCTTTGTGTAGTCGGCTTGCTCTTTTGTTGCTTCAATCTACCGTTTTCTGCCTCTGACTTCTTAGATCGTCAATGGACCCTTGGAGACGATATCTGCAAAGGTTTAACAGCAATTCGTTTCTCTTTCGTGGCATTCAATCTATTTACCGTGATGGCTATCGCAATCAATCGCTACGTGACAATAGTTCATCATAACTACTACAGAAAATTCTTCAACAAATGTACGCTCGTTTTTACTATAGTTAGTATTTGGACAATTCCTGTCTTTATACTGACTCCTTCGCTGTTTGAAATGTGGGGAAGATTTGGTTTCGATAAAAATATGCGTATTTGCACCATGCTTCCAGACAAGAACGGTCGTTCGCAGAAATTACCATTATTTGTAAGTGCTTTTGCTATCCCTATTCTCGTGTTTGTTTATTGCTACGTGCGCATTTGGTGGGTGGTGATAAATAGCCACATGAGAGTAAAAAGAGAGAATCCGGTATTAGATGAATCAGGAACTGAACCGAAAAAATCGTAATTACACACGTTACTAAACATAATTACACTATTCTGCGAGAATAATTTCCGATCTACTGGTGCATAATTCTGATGAGGAGGGGGGATACACCCTCATGGGGGCCTCACTTTCAACCATAGAAGTATTTAGAATTTTTGAAAAAGATTCCAAAGAAAAAAGAGACAAAGAAGCAGAGAGATGAAAGAATGACAAATTTGCAGGTAATGAAAGCTCAGTCCCCTCCCCTGCCCTGCACTAGTCTCTCTTATCTCTATAAAATACGTAATATTATTGCCCAATTCGTGAGACCATAGTTAAGACTAGTATCGAAACACCCTTCCATCGAACAAAATTCCGTCGAATAAATTTCCGTACGAACAAGTTTCCGGATACGAAAAATATTGACCAGGAATTTTTTCAATTATTGAGTAAAATTGTAGATGTAATGTCAAATAAATAATAAGAAGAAAATATTACACATAGGAAATCTCTCAAATCGTTTCGCCCTCTCATAACAATTTTTTTATTATTATTTTTGCGGGTACTTATTTGCTCATGCAGTAAATTTGTCTTATTTGTTAACTTGCCACTGATGGGGGGTGGGGATCCTTTTCCGAATTAGTGACTGGGGGCAAAAATATTCTTAATCCGATCCTGACCAGTGAAGCAAGTCAGCATGCATAAGAAACCCTGCTCAAACAGTAAGCTTCGAAAGACCCTTTTCCAAAATATTACAAATTACGTAGAACGCATTGCAATTGACTGCAGAAAGTTACGAGAGTCAGAGGACAAAAGAAAATGTACAATCTTCCTAGATTGTACATTTTTAGCAAACAGTCAAACTTGAATGAATTGACTAGCAAACAGTCAAACTTGAATGAAAGAAAAGCGACTCATAATTGGATGAACTTTAAAGCCGATATGCTGCTGATAGTTGTCTAAAGGGAAAACGCTTTGCAACTACAGTTAAGCAGCTGAGTTGTCAGTTCAATATGTAATCCCTCCTGAATTCTGGAGCATGTGACTTTAAAGTTTCTTTCCGTATGTTTTACGATCATAATTTTCCTCAAACCAAAGACTTTGACCTTAATCCTATGCAGTTGTTTGCTTGGCTTGCACCGAAGACTGCTACTACTTACTTGGCCAACATTCTTAGCATGAAAGGACTTAATCATTAGTTGTTGAAAGTTGCTGTTCCAATTAAAGTATGGATGATCGCTAAGGCTAGAGAAAAAGCAAGTTTTTTTTTTCTGCTAATCTTTTTTCTCGGCTCTCAATCTATTTTGATTTGCGACATAAAGAACAGAGAAGAATCCTAAAAGCTACTCCAAGCTTTTACAGGACTTCTCATACAGGCCATGCCCTACTAAGACCAAAGTCACCGCCTCAGTTAGAGCTAACACAGTACACAAAGTTTGCCTTGCTGAAATAGTCGCTAGCTGCCTAATCACTAAGCCAGTTAAGGCTATTGGATAGCTACTGATTTTCGAAAGGTTTTTTAATGTCTCAGATGTTTTCTCTTGAACCTCGGCTCAACACTTGAACTCCTCTGTGATTGAAACTGTATCACTTCTTTATTCCCCCTGCTCAGTAAAGGTTTTTTTATATTTACAATTGTATTTCTTATTAAATTCGAAGCCTACAAGGAATCCTCGGAATCTATTGAATGTAGCAATTTTGTAAGGATGTCCGCAAATTGCAACAGTTTGTATTTTATTACAGCCAAGAAAAGAAACTTTAAAGATTTAATTTTTTTAATGGGATCTGCTTCGGAGCATTCGTTTGGCTTCTATCATTGTACTGTTATTTTGGTAAATCTTCTCATAACATCGAGATAAAAAAGGTAACGTTGAGATTTGAGACATTGTTTTTCAATGACTCGCACAATTTCTATGATTTTGAAATATTTTGCTTTGTTTCCGAAACACTTGTCATGAATGATTTTTGCCATCTTACTTCCCCTCCCCCTCCCAAAGATATATAAATGATTAAAGGTTGCATAAATATTTCAATAAAGTTTTATGTGATTTCTCACAATTAATTACTCGTTTTCTGTTTATTTTAATTCATGTAATATACACCGAAGTGCCAAAACATTATGACTAGCTGCCTAATGTGATGTTGGTCCTCCACGTGCCGCCAAAACAGCTTTTACCCGGCGAGACATGGACTCTACAAGATTTCTAAAGATGTCTTGTGGTATCTGGTACCAACACGTTACCAACAGATCCTTCTACTGTTGTAAGTTACGTGGTCGAGCTGCCGCAGATCGCATATGCTGTTCCAACACAAACCACAGATACTCGATTCGATTCATGTCTGGGGAATTTAGAGGCCAGGACAATATTTGGAAGTCTTCCTCATGTTCCGCAAACCATTCTCGAACAATCCGGGCAGTGTGGCATGGCGCATTATCCTGCTGAAGGAAGGCACTACTAGTGGGATATATCGTTGCCATAAAAGGATGTAATTGGTTTGCAATGATGTTTAGGTTGGTGGTAGACGTCATAGTTTCCTGCACATGAATAACTAGACCCAGGGTTTCCCAGCAGAACTTTGCCCAAAGCATTACACTTCCTCCACTGGGTTGTTTTCGTCCCACGGTGCATCCTGGTGCAACATTTCCCCAGGTATATGATGCACATGTACCCGGTCGTCCACATGGTGCAACAGGAAACGAGATTCATTGGGCCAGACAACTTTCTTCCAATTATTCTAGGTCCACTTTTGATGTTCGGGTGCCCATTGTAGGTGCTTTCGACGGTGAACTGAGGTTAGCATGGGCGCTCGGTGTGGCCTGCAGCTACGCAGCCCCATTTTCAGCAAGGTTCAACGAACTGTGTGTTGTGATACATTATTTCCGTCACTAGCATTCAAATTACGGGAGAGTTGCGCCAGAGTATCCCTTCTGTTGGCTCGTATCATACGGGATAGCCTTCGCTCACCTCTAGCATCAATGAGCTGTGTTCAGTCCACACCTTGGCGGTGTTTCGGGTTTTGCCCTCCTAGGGCCACTTTTTGAAGGTACTAACCACGGCTGACATCCACAAGCCTTGCCGTCTCGGATATGCTGTAACCCAGTCGTCTGGTCATTACAATTTGGCCTTTGTCAAACTCACTTAAGTCCGCTGTCTTTCCTATCTGAAGAACAAGAATAACATTTATTAACAGAGCTCAGTATCAGGTGTTATTTATACCGTTTCGTGACCTTCACACGCGCCATTGTTTACCTGCAGTTGTTTTGATTTACATAAAGACATACTGGTCATAAAGGTTTGGCTCTTCGGTGTATAATATATCGAATGTATCGAATTAAATACACCGATGTATTAAATTTTAAGCCAGAGAAAAATTTTTGTAGCTAGAGGGCTAAAATATTGGTTCCTGGGAGTATTTGTGTCGTCATCATCATCATCATCATCAACAACCTCAAGCAGCCATGGGCTACGGAGGTCCAACCAGACCGTGCAATTTAGTTCTCCAAGCAAGTCTATCCTGAGCTACATCTACTGCATCTGGCCACTGCACACCAATTTTAACAAGGTCCTGTTTGACATTGTCTGCCCACCGCATCCTAGGTCTCCCCTTCTTTCTGAGGCCCTTAGGCACACTGTTCATAACCCTATTCGCCAATCTATAATTATTCATACGGGCAACATGGCCAAACCAACGGAGTCTCTCTCTGCACAATATGCTTCTTAAAGGAGGTTGCAAACTCCTTTGCCTAACCTCATCATTAGTTACAAAGTTAAACCACCTAATGCCCAAGATACTGCGTAAGCATCTGGAATCAAAAGCATCTAGTTTCCTGTTATCTTGTTTACAAAGTGTCCAAGTTTCACTACCATAACTAACCCTAGAAAGAACCAAGCTATTATACAGTCAAATTTTAGTCTTTAGGTGTATACGCCTATTTCTCCACAATCTCCATAGATTCTTAAAAGTCCCGGCAGCAATTCCTATTCGTCTGTTAATCTCATGCCGCACATCACCATTATCTGTTACATAGCTCCCAAGATAATTAAACTGTGACACCTGCTCAAGACGGCAACCATTCAGATTAACTGAATCACAGCCTGCCTGACCAATTTTCATCACTTTAGTTTTCTCTCTGTTTATAACCAAACCTACTCTACTACCAGTCTCATCAACAGCTCGAATGAAAGAGTTCATCTCATTAACATCATTTGACAAAAGGGCTAAATCATCAGCATAATCTAAATCAGAAATTTTCCTATCTCCAGCCCATTTAAGGCCAAAATCTTTCCCTTGAAGTGAATTTCGCATAACATAATCAATAACCAAACTAAAGAGAAAAGGAGACAAAATGCACCCTTGTCGAACACCAGAAGTAATGCTAAACCAATTGCTACAAGCCTTACCAACTCTCACACACGACTCAGTGTTATTATAGAGAGCTTTCATTATGTTAACTAACTTGTCTGGTATACCATACGATTTCACAATCAACCACAAATTATGACGATCAACAGAGTCGAAAGCCTTTTTGAAATCAACAAAGCTAGCAACCAAAGGTTTCTGAAACTCTAAACATTTCTCAAGAATCTGCCTAAGTGAAAATATCTGATCCACACATCCCCTACCACTTCTGAATCCACATTGCTCATCACGCAATTGATTGTCAACCAGATTCTTAATTCTATTAAGCACAATCATGGAAAGAACTTTACCTGGAACAGAGAGTAGGCTAATACCCCTATAGTTATCACAAGAACTGCGATCACCTTTTTTGAAAATAGGGATAACAATAGCTCTGGTAAAATCCTTAGAAACCATGCCTTTATCATCAAAGATATTCAGAATTTCAGTCATCCAAGTGGTAACCGAAACATTTCCAGCTCTAAGCATTTCTGTAGTAATTTCATCTACCCCTGGGGATTTATGAAGCTTAAGTTTAGAAACAGCCAAAATAACTTCGGATTGTATTACAGGGCCAACATTAAAGCCACCAGTGCATCTATCATCATTGCAAACAATGGGAATAGAACTAACCGCATTGTTTAGTACATCACTGAAATGCTCAGCCCACCTAGCCATGACAGAATCCTCGCCTTCTATAACCTTACCTTGTTTATCCTTCAATCCCTGTATACCTGTCCGTTTTCTACCACAGAAAACATTAGCTATCTGGTACAGCTCTCTGCTGTTGTGCTGTCTAACTGCTTCCTCGGCTTTGTCAGCCATACCATCAAGCCAAAGATTCTTATCAGCAGCTAACTGATCTTTTACACGTTTATTAAGTTCTCTGTAATGCTTTCTATTAGGACTAGTAGGGTATTGATTAAGGACATTCCTGCAGTTCTTTCTTTCTGAAATAAGCTCAAGTGCCTTATCACTCAGATAATTCTGCCTCTTCTGCTCCTTTTTTCCTAAAAGAGTACTGTTAGTGTCCAAAAAAACCTGTTTAAAATGATCCTATTCTTCCTCAACTTCAGTGGTAAGCATACCATGACTGTCATAATGACTAAGTAACCTATCATGGTAAGCTTTGGCTATAACTGGGTCTTTCAGAGCTTCAGTATTAAAAGCAAATTTTTTAACCCTAGCACAACACTTTTTAAGTTTAAGTTGCAAGACACTTTTAAGTAGGTAATGGTCAGATCCAATTTCAGCTCCCCTATATGCCGTGGTATTTCTAACAGAACTAACCCATTTGCTGTTAATTAATATATAATCAATCATATTCCTATGCAGCCCATCAGGTGAAACCCATGTGTACTTATGTATGTCGCGGTGTTTGTAATATGTGTTAGTTATTCTGAAACCATTGAGTTTACTTACCTGTAGGAGACGTTGCCCATTGCCATTGCAGCTACCAATACCAAAAAGGGCCAATCACCCCTCCCCAAAGGTCAGAGTCAGTACCAACTTTGGCATTGAAGTCACCAAGAACAAGGGTAATATCTCCTTTCTTGACAGAATTCAAAATATCCTGAAGTTGTTCATAAAACCTATCCTTCTCATCCTCATCGGCATCCTCAGTGGGGGCATAACAGCAGATAACATTCAGGTCTTTAACGCTTGTCTGAAATTTTGCTGTAAGAAACCTCTCATTAATGCACTCATATCCTAGAAGAGCATCGCTAGCGTGTCTGCTGAGAAGCATACCCACGCCTTGGTGATGCTTGTTGTCGTCCCTCCCTGAAAAGAGAAATTTAAGATTATTTTTAAGAATCTGACCTTTATCTGTCCATCTGGTCTCTTGCAAGCCGAGACTATCTAAATTATAATGGTGGAATTCTTGTGTGAGGACATCAAGAGAAAAAGCTCTGTGCAGAGTCCTCACATTCCAACTACCTATGGAGAGAAAATGGTTAGTAGGATGTTTAAAGAAACTATGTTTATTGAGAGAGGGAATGCCGACAATATCAAACAGCCCCCTAATCGCAGACATGGGGCAAAGACCCGTTCCCCCACCACTAAAGGCTGCAGCCATCTACACTGGAAGACCTCCTCCAATGTAGAATTTGACGATGCCAATAGAAGCAAAGAGTTCAGGTGCCTGCGATGACCTCTGCTCAGGATTATCCACCAGCTGATAAACATATCCTGTGAATCTATTCACTTGGGGCTGTCAACCCACAAACAAACAGAAAACACAGCGGAAGATTTTCCCTCCACAGAAGCCCACCAGTGCAGCAAAATCAGGATCCATAATCAAGCTCAGAGCCATATATCTGTCCAGTCCAGTGGGTTTATATGGTCAGCGCCAGGACCCTGTGCGGTTGACCACTCCTCAGCAGGGTAGAAAAAAAAAGAAAAGTAGCCATAGTTCTCCAGATCAGTAGGCCACACTAATCTGGCAGCCCTCCCCTTCCGTTCACTTCCACAAGAGAGTATCTCTTTTGAAAGGTACTAACGGTCTGCACCACGAGAAGGCGGGTCGGACATTAGGTGCTAGGCCTGGCCGGTTCTATGCATCATCACAGGGGATTGGTGCATAGCTCTCCTTCCAGTGACTACCTAGCTACCATTTACAGACCATTTGTGTCGTACATATCGGAAATGTTGTGGAATTTTGGATGTCATGGGTTCCTTCGAGGTCAAAGGTCAAACATACTACTGGTAGCAGAGGGCTAAAAATTGGTGCCTAGGGGTACTTTGATTCGTAGCTCTCAGAAATCATTCCAAATTTTGGATGTGATGGGTCCTTCGATGTCAAAGGTCAAATCCCGATATACTGGTTCTGGAGAGCTAAAAATTGATGAATAGGTAGGGCTATTTCCGGTAGTAGAACTCAGAAATGAGAGGAATTTTCAGATCCGGTGTGGGATTCGAGGTCAAATAGATGTCGGATTCATGGTCTAGAAATCAAGAAGTTCTTTGATTAACGATCGTAATTGGTTCCACAAAACGAATGTTATTTTTAATTGAATATATGAAATAAGTTAAAGTCTTAATCCGTTGTAAGAACATCGGAATTGATATTTTCATGAAATAAAAAAGCATACTTTATAATATACAGTACAGTATTTTGACACTCCATATTAATAACTATTTATGTTAAAATTGTTAATTTCGTGAGAAATTGATACAGTAAATTGACAAAAAAATTTCCTTGAGCTGAAATGATCATTGCCTGAAAGGTTTGACAGTGAAATTGAGATTGAAGAAACTAATATTTGGAAGGAGAGTCGTCTTCTATAATAACTACTGGTGTTTCAGGTTTTAGAGCGTTGTGATTGGCTGAAAACGAACGGCTGTCTTCTGAGTACTTTGCTTCGTCGAAAACGACGCGCGAATGTTGTTATAGTGACATTGTTGAGTCTTTTATCATTAATCAAAAGCATGTGGTCCTATGAGAGGCGCATCGTTAATCAAAATATCTTTGGTCAAAGATTTCGTTAATCGAGGGACAAGTAATATCTATGTTATATCATTGGTATTATACGAAAAATAGGTCACATTCGATACATGTATCAAAGAATCTCTTTGAAATCAAAGAACGGATTTAAAAATACACTTCCCACAGGACACCATGCGACAGTATTCCATTTACCTCGATATTCCTATACGTCTACATTTCCCTTTCCGAAAGGAAGTTTGCTTACAAGTAGTCGTAACATTTCCTCATCCTACTCTGCTGCAAATCGAAATTTATTGCGGATGCACTAAAACAGGAACACAATCGCTGACATTTCTAGACGAATCGCTATGGAGACAACAAGTGGAGCAGTAAACGAGACCGTGAATGTCGACGAAAACCTTACCATCGGTTTCGATGGACAAGTGCCTGGAAACGTTTCAGAAGAGGGAATAAACCAACCCAATCTCTTCGAGGAATATCCTCCAGCACTAATGGACTTCGCAGGTGCCTGTTGTATTATATTTATGATCTTCGGGATTCCAGCCAATACCATCTCTATCGTGGCTCTCGCCAAAGCCAAAAAACTCCGCAATATCACTACTCCCTTGGTCATCAATCTTTGTGTGATCGATTTGATGTTTTGTTGCTTCAATTTACCACCTCATGCTTCGATTTTCTTGAACCGTCGATGGTTACTGGGCGACGCCTTGTGCAAATTTTTTCCACTTCTGCGTTTCACTTCAGTGGGACTCAATCTTTTCACAGTGATGGCAATAGCAGTCAATCGTTATGTGTTAATAGTACATCCGAAATATTACGGAAAGATTTTCAATAAACGTACGCTTATTCTTACCATTGTCAGCATCTGGGTTGTGTCTTTTCTTATGCTGACACCTTCGGTCTTTGAAGTATGGGGACGATTTGGCTATGATCCAAAAGATGGTATGTGTAGTATTCTTCCTGACAAAAAAAAACGCTCGCAAAAAATATCTCTGTTTATTAGTGCCTTTGTTGTACCTTCTATAGTGTTTGTTTATTGTTACGTGCGAATTTATTGGGTGGTGAGAAAGAGTCACATTAAAGCTACTAGAACTGAAAACTGTGTGGTGCCGCCAAATGTTTTGGGTTCAGTCGAAGCGATTAATGAAAACCAGCGAGAAGACAGAAAATCTTTGTGGATGAAATGGTTTCATACTTCAGGTGGAGATAGAAAATCTAATGCTCCACGATTGACAAAGAAAATGAACAGAAACATGCGCTTAGCACGGATGATTCTGGTAATATTTTGCACCTTTATCATTTGTTATCTTCCTCAAGCATTACTAAAGGCATTTAATAAAGACAAAGAATTTCCTGTTATCAACATTCTTGGATACCTGGGGATGTATTTTCCGAACTGTATCAATCCTGTTATTTATATTGTGATGAGCAAAGAATATCGGCAGTCCTATAGAGATTTGATGAACTGTTATCGGTATCAAACTTCATCAGATACTGGCATTTCAGAATAACACTGTTAAAATTAAAAATCTGTTATTCGTCCCTAATAAAATTATCATTTAATAATTGTGGTTGCGTGTTCTGATGATTTAATGCCGATAAGAAATGTGCAAAAATCATTGATTCGATATTATTGGTAACTGACATTAAAAATTGTTTTAAGTAAAATATGATTTTGTTGATTACGAAAATTACCTTTTCTTCTTACATGACAGTTTCAACACTTCTCTATCCCAAAAAGGTAAGATTTATGGTAATAATTCTTATTAATGATTAGAATAACAGAACTGGAAAAGTTTTCCTTCTTTCGCGTTTACCTTCCCGTGAAATAATTTTTTTGCTGGTTACAGACTTCATTACTAATATGCGAATTTAACAGTTATAAAAATAGGATTACGATTTTTGGGCTATGCTCCAAAAACAAACAAATTACCCTTCCAGCTGCAGTTTGCCACAGAAGTTTGACAGAAATATATCCTGATAATTTAAAAGAGAGTTTTGTCTTTAATTTTGCATATTTGAAAAAAAAAATGTTGTCGATGTATATAAATACTCTATTACCATATTGCTTAAAAAAAGTGAGAGGTGAAAGAAGTTACTCTCCTACACAGAGGACGGAGATAACCTAGGTGTTCTATTGGGTTTGCCAAGTTTTCTCATACAACATGCTGGTTTAGTGGTCGGGTATGCTAACCAGTAAGCACCGAAAAATACTAGCAAATATATCTATGCTTTAGTAGAATTATTGACCGAGAGGCAAAGCGCGTCTGGCCACTGATCACAGGGACCCAGATAAGGTATGGAAGATTTCCTTCTTGTGTTCAGCTGCATTTTCGCCTTCCGCACAGATCTTTTGTAGGTCATATTAAACTGACAAACTTCTATCAGATCTCTGTGGCAAGCAACTGCTCAATAAGGGAAGGGATAATAATCAAAAAATAATAATCTCAAAATAAAGGGATAATTTTATTAATTAAGTAGAATTAAGAAACGTATTCTCTAATTATAGATAATTTATTGACAGAGTTTTGATTAATGGCATTTTTCTAACTACAGTTAGGGAAACTCAACTTTGGACAATTTGAGTGGTTACGATTTCTTGGATAGCTGTAGATACTGTTGAGGAATCTATATATTATACTTATATATAGATACACACAGAAATTATATATAGAAAATAATTCGAGGTAAAGTGCGCACTTTCTTTAAAAAGGAACGATACAATAGAAATAATATTGGCTGTCAATTCAACTACTGGCCGAGTGGTTAGCGCGCTTGGCTACTGATCTACGGGACCTGGGTTCGAGCCACGGGTAAGGCATGGATGTTCGTGTTGTTTTCTGCTGAGGTCCTGCCATCCTCTCAGATCTTCTACTGTGGCATATAAACTAACAGGCTCCTGTCAGACCTCTGTGGCAAGCAGCTGCTTGAGGGGGTATTTATTTTATATAGACTCAGAGATTATAAGCATATAGCAAAAGATATTCAAATTTAGGAACTGAAGAAATGGAAAATAAAGGGAACCAAATTTCTACAAATGGAACTATTTCCCATGGCAACAGTCATCAAATGGCATCTTGGAACAAAACGAAATGATTTTTCTCACGAACAGGGCGGGGTTGGTTCAACCAGTATTGCGCCAGATTCGTAATCTGTAGTTCCCAGGTTCGAGTTCCACCTGTGACAGCTTTGAGATTTATCTCCTCAAAACTTCTATTCTGCCTTCGGAAAGTAAGGGACACCGATGGGCTGGGAATAACTGTCGTCCGTCGGATAGAATGTTAAGCCATTGCGTATGTATAGGAGCGTCATGCCCTGTGCACATTAAAGAACACTCTGGATTGCTTTGACGGGAGCCTATCATCTAACACTTAACAGCTGTTCAGTGAGTTTCCTCTTCTTAACCTTTTCTTAGGGTCCTTGTAACCTGGCCATTTAGCCCATTGCGTGCAAAAAAAGTGCCGCTCAGAAGTAAAACAATCCAAACCAACAACATTCGTTCAATATTTGAAGAATTGTGAAAATTGAATATTTAACAGCAATGTTGATCACCTAAAAGCTTTCTTATGAAAATTAAGAGAAATTGAAAGAATATTTTGACGAATCTCAAGAAATTGCTATTTTATTATCCGATTAAAAATAAAAATGTTATTTTTGTTTCTTTTATTTGTTTACATAAAACGTAATTTTTTTATCACTTTTATCAGAACCAAGCAATTTTTTTATCACTTTTATCAGAACCAAGCAATTTTTTCCACGCTATTCCTGGTAATATAACAGGTTTCCTGGGACTCACGTTTATGATGCAGTTTGTATATTCTGATTTTCTCTGCAGTAAAGGCTAGTTTAGTGAGTGTTCCTGTGTTCACTAAACTAACACGAGGCGAAGCATTTCTCAGGTAGATGCTGACGTCAGCGCTCGCTCTCATAATCCGTGGCTTCGTTTCTAGGCAAACTATCGAAAATTTCATTTCCGTTTGGGCAGATTTCGGAATTCTGCGGTTCCCGAGATACTTGATCGAGCGTTCCCAAATTTCGTACGCAGATCCACACAAATCAGGTCCTGGGTACAATGGGACACCTTAAAATAATGATGCCTTTGAGAATGGGAATAGAGGGATCTGCAGATTTATATGGCGTTATGAATCTTATGTTCACAATTATGGAGCAAAATATGGCAACAATGGATGTGGAAGCATTTCTCGTTTCTCATAAGAATTGCATGGGCAATGTTACCTCGCAGCAAGCACACCTTTTGGAATTTAGACTTGAAATTCTGCACTGCACTTCGGACCATAAACAGAAATGCTGTAAAAGTTTGAAGCGTCTACCACGATTTGACAATGAGTCATGGCTGACACGTACATCTCATTTCATTATCACACATTTCGAAGAAACGTCTTTTCTACTAATTAATATCACTGAACGCCATTTTTTTAATTTACTGAATTTATCACGGCAATTTTCTCAACTAATTAATTTTTATCTATATATACTGTATAATGACCTAGATATAAGCTTACTGTCATCTACCTTTTCGCATACTTACATATGATATTGAGACAAGTTTAGCTGAAGGTGCATTGACGATGAATCTCATAAAATACATTTGCTCCATTGATTACCATCAGTTCACGTTTATTCTCTGTTGTCTTCATAATCTTTACTAAAATGTGGTATCGTCTGGCATGGTTATCAGGGAGCTAGTTACTGTTCCAGCTGGCAACGGCTTAACCTCCCATCGAACGGACGCGACCTTTCCAATCCCATGTCTCTTTTTTAACCGAGAGCAGATTTGGGATTTGGCACAGATAAATCTCAACGCTGTCAGAATTGGGAATCGAACCTGGGAACAGATTAAGAGACAGGTGCGCTACCGAGTGAGCCAATCCCTGCCCCCAATGGGGTGGGGATGATTTCAGTTCTAATGGGGTCAGTTTTGATTACTTGAGTCTGATTTTAGGGGACTTCCTTAGAAAGCATTCTGGGGGAGGACGTTGAATGGCAGAAATAATTGAAGAAAAGATATGTTAAAATGAATAAGGTTGTAACCCTTGTGATAGCAGCAATCCTAGGAAATTTTGACGGTAATTCATTGAGATAGATGTATCTCATCTCGTAACAGTGACCTTAGCGGAATGGAGCCAACAGTAGACTACGGAAACTTGTAGGAGAGGAAATTCTTCCGCTTTGTCGAGAATCCGCCATTTGAGTTCAGAATTCCAAGAATCGTAAGCGCAAATTTTTCGTCGCATTTCCCTTTTCCTAAAGGATATATCACGTCATACGTTGCTTTTCGACTTTCCATTCTTTTATGCAGTAATTGTGTGACATGTGAGAGTAAAGCACTATGACAACTTTAACTGCAATAGAAAACTCAAATCTCACTCTTGACGCCGATGGACAAGAAAGACGAGATGCATCTACAGAGAACACGACAACAGTTTTCAAACTTTTCCAAGGATATCCTTCAGCTCTTCTCAACTTCGCAGGAGCCTGTTGCATTTTATTTATGATCTTCGGGATTCCAGCCAATGCCATCTCCATTGTGGCTCTCGCAAAAGCGAAAAAACTCCGCAATGTCACCACTCCCTTGGTCATCAACCTTTGTGTAGTCGGCTTGCTCTTTTGTTGCTTCAATCTACCGTTTTCTGCCTCTGACTTCTTAGATCGCCAATGGACCCTTGGAGACGATATCTGCAAAGGTTTAACAGCAATTCGTTTCTCTTTCGTGGCATTCAATCTATTCACCGTGATGGCTATCGCAATCAATCGCTACGTGATAATAGTTCATCATAACTACTACAGAAAATTCTTCAACAAATGTACGCTCGTTTTTACTATAGTTAGTATTTGGACAATTCCTCTCTTTATGCTGACTCCTTCGCTGTTTGAAGTGTGGGGAAGATTTGGTTTCGATAAAAATATGGGTATTTGCACCATGCTTCCAGACAAGAACGGTCGTTCGCAGAAATTACCATTATTTGTAAGTGCTTTCGCTATCCCTATTCTCGTGTTTGTTTATTGCTACGTGCGCATTTATTGGGTGGTGAAAAATAGCCACATGAGAGTAAAAAGGGAGAATCCGGTATCAGATGAATCAGGAACTGATTATAACCACGAACGAAGCAGGAATTGTGCATGGGTGAGATGGTTTAATTCTAGAAAAGAGGAAGGAAAACACAATACTTCCAGTTTAACGAAGAACCTATCCAAGAACATGCTGCTGGTTCGTACAATCCTGGTGATATTCTGCACTTTTATCGCCTGTTATCTTCCTCAAGCAATTCTAAAATTACTTAAGAAAGAAAGAGAAATGCCTGTAGTCAATGTATTTGGATACCTACTGATGGATTTTCCAAATTGCATTAATCCTGTTATTTACGTTGTAATGAGCAAAGAATATAGAAAAGCCTATCGCGATTTGTTCTATTGTTATCGTCATGGCAAAACCTCCGATACTGACAATACGGATGACAAGGAGTGAATATGTTACTTAACCCTTTCACGACTAAACGAAACATTTTTCCCCATTTTAAAATTGGTGATTGTCGTATTTAATTATAACCTTATCTGCATTTTTTATACAGAATGTCAAAATAGAATGTATGCCGAACGCAATTACGTAAACGGGAACGTTTAGTCCATGTCCATCTTTGCAATAATGTTGCATCTGTGCAATGTCCATCTTTGCTTCACAACCAAAAGAAATTGCTTCGCAGAATATCATAATTAGCACACCATTTTGTATAGTAATTTTATTTCATAATTTTGTATTATTTTAGTTAACATTTTGTTATATAAATAAAAGACATTGCATAATAAGCCTAACTATAATTTGTGTTACCTTTATAGTCCATTGGGAAAAATATTTCTAATAAAATTCCAAAAAAAACTACACATTGTTATGTATTTTTCTTATGATTTTTATTTATTTTACGTCTAAACAAACTAACATAAACAGTTACATACTAATATTTACTCTTAGAAACCTTATGGTCCTGAAAGGGTTAACGTATAGAAGTTATCCTCTTGCAATTTTATGTTTTTCTTGTTAGTTTTGTAACTTAATTTGCAATTAATTGATAATGGTTGAAAGTCATCAATTTCAAGTTACTTTGAATTGTATATTTTCAGTAACTAATCATTGCTTATTGATAACTAATAAATTATATTTCGCATTAATTATGAGCATTACGTTTACTGAAAATAAATGATATGACGCATTTTTATCTGCTGTTATTCAAAACAGTGAGATAATGTCTTCATTACTTTCAACTTACTGTCATCTTACTTTCAACTATTTTTGGAGATTTTCGTGTCACGTGACACGAAGGTTGCCAGATCACTAATTTCTAAAAAAAAATCGTTGCCAGATATTTTTCCTGAATTCTGTAATCAACCGTAGTGTTCGGATATTTTTTTGAGCGACTGTAGGTGGTCATATTATTTTGATACTAGATCGTGTGGGCTCACTCACGGAAATATTGAGCGTGTGCAGTAACTGCACACGCTCCAGTTTGCTGTGAACGGTAACTGGAGCGTGTACAGTTGCTGTACACGCTCCAGATATTTTTCCTGAATTCTGTAATCACGTGACACAAAGGTTGCCAGATCACTAATTTCTAAAAATAATCGTTGCCAGATATTTTTTCTGAATTCTGTAATCAACCATAGTGTTCGGATACTTTTTTGAGCGACTGTATGTGGTCATATTGTTTTGATACTAGATCGTGTGGGCTCACTCACGGAAATATTGAGCGTGTGCAGTTGCTGTACACGCTCCAGATATTTTTCCTGAATTCCGTAATCACGTGACACGAAGGTTGCCAGATCACTAATTTCTAAAAAAATCGTTGCCAGATATTTTTCCTGAATTCTGTAATCAACCATAATGTTTGGATATTTTTTTGAGCGACTGTACAATATGTGGACGGTAATAATTATTCTAAATGTGTGTATTTCGAGTAAAAATAAATTGTGTGAAGCATTTTTATTTTTGCTGTTGCATGATCAACTTGTGATATTATCACATTTACGATACCTAAGCCACTGATGGATACTCTAATCATGACATCATTCTTTTAAACTTTAACATGACAAGGAAGTTAAAAACAATTCCGAAGGTTTAATTTCACCAAAACTTTAGTTTATATAGTTTTACTATGGTGTTCGGCGGACAATGTCTCTAGGTTAAATGAGAAAGAGAATATTTAGTTTATTCGAAATATTAATATTCTTCCTACTCTAATTTGATTGTTTTACCTCTGAGCGGCACTTTTTTGCACACCATGGGCTAAATGGCCAGGTCACAAAGACCCCGAAGGCTCAGAGAAGGTTGGGGGAGGGGACCCACTGGAACTGCTGTTGGGAGACAGATGGTATCCTCCCGTCAAGGCCATCCAGCGTGTTCTTTAACGTGCACAGGGTATGGCTCTCCCGCACACGGGCCACGGCTTAACGTCCCATCTGACGGACGGCGGCCTTTTCAAGCCCATCGGTGTCCCCTACTGACCGTGGGCAGGGCGGGGAAATTTTGCGGAGATAAATCTCAACGCTGACCCAGCTGGGACTCGAACCTGGGAACTACAGATTACGAGCCTGGCGCGCTACCGACTGAGCCACCCCCGCGCCCTCTTCCTACTCTAGGAACAACGCTTATGCTCTTTCTGTTTTTGTGTTAATTGCTAATATTTGCCGCTGGATCACGGAATGCGTGTAATGACACAGATGTTGCACATTCTTCAGAAAGTAAGAGAATATGAGAAAATAAATTACAAATAACTTTCTTTAGCACTCCAAAGTTTGGTTTAAGACCGTCGCGTCAGGCGATAGATTGAAGTGTTCACATCCACGTTTATTTCTTACTGTTCGTCTTCTTTAATATGCAAATGATAATTAAATGCTACATGACGCATAAATAATAGGAAGGTCCTAATGAAATTTTCTCTCTCGTTTCATTAATACCATGAACGTTTCAATTGCTGTGGCTCTTTTTTTATGAATAACAGTATACAACACATGATCCTGTACCAACAATACTAAAAAGTGAATTAAATAACTTTATATTAAATTGTTCAGAGTATTATTAGGTGATTGGAGTTTTTATAAGTGGAAACAAACAGAAAGTTTGGGTTGGGTTAGGTTGTTTTACCTCTGAGTACACCATGGGCGAAAATCTTTTTCTTTTTTTTTGCACTTTTTTTTCAATCTTTTTTGCACACCATGGGCGAAATGGCCAGGTCACATGGACCCCGAAGTCTCAGAGAAGGTTGCGGGAGGGGACCCACTGGAACAGCTGTTGGGAGACAGATGGTAGCCACCCGTCAAGGTCATCCAGCGTGTTCTTTAACGTGCACAGGGTATGTCTCTCCCGCACACGGGACCACGGCTTAACGTCCCATCCGACGGACGGTGGCCTTTCCAAGCCCATCGGAGAAAGTTTGGGAATTTGTGTTTAAGCTTAAAAATAGACGAAGAAACCGCAGGAAGCTTTGAAATAAATCTGCTAAATGACTTCTAAAAATATTGAAGAACTTGAACTTGATGAAACTAACTTTTACTTAGAGCTTGAACTTTCTGTTCCAATGGAAGCATTTACAAAATCAGCAGATCAACACAATTTATAAACATTTGACATTCAGAATAATTGGCTATCATGGTTATAAATAATCGGACTATATTCCAATTAAAATTGTTTCATGAAGCTTTGGCAACATTTGTGTACTGAGTCTTCCTCTCAAAAGTAATGGGAAAATTAAAAATAATTTTAATAATATTTCCGAAAGCATTTTGTTCAGTTGACAGGCAAATGTAAAAATTTTATAAGTGGAGCGGGCGTTCATGTATTCTATTTACTTGCTATTGAATGCATTTTGTTGGATACCAAATACGAGGCTCTATACAGGTGTTTTTCAACCTTTTCTTTGGCGACATACTTTTGAAATAATCCACTAACCGCGACACACTTCTGAAATAGTCGATTTACTGCGAGGCACTGTGGAAAAAATTTAATTTATTTAAACAAAACTCATATTAAACACAACATTTGACAAAAGCAATAAAATCATAATGATAAAAATTGTGAAAAGAATAAATTGTTATGCAATAGAATTCTTTTTCTTAAATTTTTGCAACACAACTGGACTTTGGACGCGTCACATCAGCAATGAACCACTGCTCTGTACGAAACGCCTTGGTAAATATTTTAACATTCTGTTTAAACGTTAACTTCAATTCTCTCATTATCATTATATACTTTGTCATTGGACACTCTAAACAATCGTTCTTTAAAACTTTATAAGACTTACACGTACATATAGTAAACACTAATGTTATCAAACGTGTATGCTTTTTTGTTCTTGAAATGCTCAACAGCTCTTAACTTTTAAAAGTATTTATTTTTTCACAAAAGAATTCTTAGAATGTTTTTCATTCCTAGTTGGTAACAATACCTTATTTCTCTTAGTGATATTACAAAGAATTCTAGATATTTCTGGTGGTGTCGGTCGAGTTTCCACATTGGAAAAATATGTTTAAGAAACTATTTGCTCTTTTTTTTCTAAGTTTATTATCAGTGCTTCACAATTTCATTTTCAAGAGCGTCAGACTCTTAATTTTTTTTCTTTACAATTTCAGATCTTTTCAAAAGTAGAGGTGAAAATATAAGAGAGTGATAAAATGTAGAGGTGAATATATAATATATGAGGTATTAAACATACAAGGGCACAATTAAAAAAAACAACGTCACAGAATTAAATTTATATGAGTAAAGCATGTTTAATGTTCTTCATGTGATCTTTGATTTTTAGCTGTTTTCAGAGAAATGAAATATTGTTTCACTTAGTCGTAGAGGCGGGGGTGGCTCAGTCGATAGCGAGCAAGGCTTATAAATTGCGGTTCCAAGATTCGAACCCCATCTCGGCCAGCGTTGAGATTTACCTCCGCAAAACTCCCCATCCTGCCCTCAGCCAGTAGGGAACATCAATGGGCTTGGAAAGGCCGCCGTCCGTAGGATGGGACGTTGGGACGTAACGACGTGGCACAGTGTATGGTAGAACCGTATCCTGAGCTTGTTAAAGAACCCGCTAGATGGCCTTGATGGGAGGCACTATTATAATCTCCCGCTCGAGTAGAACTATTAAAACGTAGCGTATAAACTGTTTACTGTGACGATGAAGTCAAGTTGCCATTCAACGAAAGCTAATCTTCTCATAATCTTGTAAAATGCATTTTGACATTTTTTCCTTTGAAGATCAAGAACTGGACTACATTACACAGTTGCAGAGTTACCCTACTATTATGGCATTTTTTTATCACAATTACAAGAAAAATATGAACTTTAGATTAAGTTTGAGCACAAGCCCACCCGGCTTCGGTCAGGTTTGGATGCAGATTAGCACAAATGACTTTACGCTCTGGCCCAAATTATAGCACAGACGACCTCGGGGTCTAGTGGCTCGGGCCCGAACTCATCTCTAGTAAGTACTAACAAAACATATAATAAGTCATATAAGATCCACATTACACAGTACAGCCGCTCAAAAAAATATCCTAACATTGTTGATTACAGAATTCAGAAAAAATACCTGGCAACGATTTTTTTAAAAATTAGTGATCTGCCAACCTTAACAACCTTAACCTTCGTGTCACGTGACACGAAGGTTGCCAGATCACTAATTTCTAAAAAAATCGTTGTCAGATATTTTTTCTGAATTCTGTAATCAACCATAGTGTTCGGATACTTTTTTGAGCGACTGTAGGTGGTCATATTATTTTGATACCAGATCGTGTGGGCTCACTCACGGAAATATTGAGCGTGTGCAGTTACCGTTCACAGCAAACTGGAGCGTGTGTAGTAACTGTACACGCTCCAGTTTGCTGTGAACGGTAACTGGAGCGTGTACAGTTGCTGTACACGCTAAAGATATTTTTCCTGAATTCTGTAATCACGTGACACGAAGGTTGCCAGATCACTAATTTCTAAAAAAGTCGTTGCCAGATATTTTTTCTGAATTCTGTAATCAACCATAGTGTTCGGATTTTTTTTTGAGCGACTGCACAAAATTTTGTAACCTTTCTCCGAATGAATTTGTCAAAATGACAGCGATCATAATTAATGGAAGACAAACCAGGTTTCAATTATGAAAATTTTTCATCTTTCTGCGGCTGATATTAGAACGAACATCTTTCTTCAGTGGATGAAACCTAGTTAAATAATAAATAAATACCCCCTCAAGCAGCTGCTTGCCACAGAGGTCTGACAGGAGCCTGTCAGTTTATATGCCACAGTAGAAGATCTGAGAGGATGGCAGGACCTCAGCAGAAAACAACACGAACATCCATGCCTTACCCGGGGCTCGAACCCAGGTCCCGTAGATCAGTAGCCAAGCGCGCTAACCACTCGGCCATCCGCAACCGATTTCTGTTACTTTCAATATCAAAGCAATGAAATGTGGGAAAAACTAACTGAATCGCCACACTTTGAGTTTTTACTCCAACAACAGATTCAATTGTCATTCTGGAAAACAAAAATCATCAGAGTCTTTCACACACCAAAAAGAAATACAAGGAAACAGAATTTTGAAGAAATGCTTGTTTCAAATTTTAAATCATTTTAATTAAAGTTCAACTGTTGACACGAATGTTGACGGAATGCGAAACACTGAAAGACCATATCATGGTTTTTTCTAGTCACCGCATAATTTCTTTAGCTCTCTTCTCTTAAGAAAAATAAGAAACTAATTTTAGAATGGAAGAGGTGATTCAAATTGAACAAAGCATTTCTAACGAAACAGATATTTGTCGCAATAGTCGTGCTAATCGTATTCTTTTGAAAAATCAATTCGTTAAGAGAAGAACATTAAGAATATTTTTAATACGGCTGCACAAGTATCAAATTATTTCATGGATTACAAAAACTGTATGAAAACAGAGCTTAATGTGAATAACAGAAATTTGCTTTGTAACTATATGCGTGGATTTACTTCGAACTGAGGTGTATAGCAACCAAGTCGCTAAAAGCAAAAACAAACTTTCAAGAAAACATTGAAATACCTGAATTCATTTGAAGAATTCAGAGAGTTTTGATGTTAAAATGACACAAGCAGTTAACACAGAAGGTTTTAAAAAGGATAATTATTATCATTGATTAATTTCAGGTTTACAGAAAATTCAACAAAATTAAAAATTTTGAAGAATAAATAACGAATTCGTTTAGATATTTTTTATCCAACCGAAGACAATTTTTGAATGAATTGAGCTCTTAAAGAACAACATTTTTTCAAACCCTCTATGCTTAAAAAAACATTCTTTCGAAAGGGCCTTTTTATTGTTTGCTCCCCTTATGCAGACTGAAGTTTTGAGGATTAATTCTGTTTTCTTAACGTGAAGACAGATGGTACTTTTAACGTCATTATCTATTTTAGGTCGTTGTTTTCTTAGGCGCAACTGTGAGTTTCGCATGGATGTTTGCTTTGTTGCAAGTTTAGTCAGTGAAAAAAAAACCACATTCAGAAGTGTATGTTGACCTTGTCTTCTCTAGTTATGGTAGCTGGAACGTTTAGAAGCAGAATCTAGGGAGAGACATACTGCATTGAATGTATTTCAGAAGTTGAAAGAAAACTTCAAAGTAAGGTTTTAGAGCTCCAATTAATTAATTTGAATGCCATTTATATTATAATAAGAACCAATAAATCTTTGTTTTGCCACATTTCTTTCATAGCGCTTCAGAATATCTAATATATAAAGAAGAAAGTTTATTTGTTTGTTTGTGTCTGTCCACTTATACACTCGGCCCCCAGAACATCTAGGGGCACCAAACTTTGCAGGAATAACAAGAATTACGAAGATGGTATCATACACAAAACACTCACAGATACAATATCTCACATGACATTAATAAATTTAATGGCTGTGGATTAAATAAAAGTGAGATTAATGTCATTTTTAAAATCAAAGGAAATTTTGCTTTTACAGGATCTACACTATTTAAGCTGAAAAAAATTAATTTACCCAATTGTACATTCTGTAATTCACCACATACATTAGAACACATTATTTTCTACTGGAGTAAATTTACAAATGAAAGAAACGTATGATTTCATATCGTATATAGTAGATCGTTACATCGTAAAATGAAGTACCAGGTACAATAGTACCCATAACCTTCTTCATCTGGAAATATGCCTAATTGGCATCAGTTTGAAAATACAAACAAAAGTAAACCACACAATGGTGGGCCCCAAAGGGCAAAAGAACATAAAACAAAAGAGTAATAATGATGCACAAGAGACCTAAAATGGATAACTTTCTTTAGCGAAAGCCATCATCTTAGGCTTCTTGTATCTGTTAAGGACTTCATGATCGTAGTCCAGAAGGCAGGATATAATCTCGTGCGGGTTTCTCTGCACTGACTTGTAGAAACCTCGCGAGACAAACTTAAGATATGTGTAAATATGATCAATGCCCAGATCTTTATGCAATTGTCTATTGGTTACAAACCAGGGGGCATTGACCACACATCGCAGGATTTTATTCTGCAAGACCTGTATCTTGTGAATGTTCGTGGGAGTTGTATTCGCCCAAATTGGGGAAGGATAGGATATCATAGGTCGAATGACCATGTGATAAATTAGTAATTTATTATCAATGGATAATACTGAGTTTCCTCCTAGAAGAGTCCCCAGTTGACATCTGACAGAGTTAACTTTTGTGATGATCCCGTGTATATGGGGATCCCACTTAAGCTTCTGATGCAGAGTGACTCCCAAAAATTGAGTCTCCTTCCACTTGAATTGTTCTATGCTTTCATAAAATAGAAAAATATTATACAAATACCTTTAACTTTAAAAATATTTTGGAACCTCCAAAAAAAGTTAAAACCATTTTTTTACAAACTATTAATAGCATATGTAAAAAATACAAATATCTTTAAGGACTTATGAAAAAAAAAAGAGAGAATAAAAAAAAAGTAAAGAAAAGAAAGATTTTTTGAATGAGTCTGTGTAAACAATATCTTTCTTTACACAGGAATATTCATCTGACGATTTGTGATGATTGTGATCATCCAGGGGAAGATTATAGGCTATGTACAAATCGATGGGGTCAACCAAAACTGTGGTGGGCGGTTTGAATTTCTCGAAATCACAAAGATTTAACATTAGCGGTTAAACTTCGGTGTCTCTCATAGCCTTAGCATTGTCAGTTATTCAAAATCACGTGGGGAGGTCATCTGCTACCACTTTAGAGAGTTTCACAGCTCCTAAAGAAGAGGAGAAAAAATGTACTGGGGGGGAACGAATAAATTGTAGTGAGTTTTATGCCAAATGAAAACTTCCGGCGTGGGGAGTGCAATCTACTGTATACCTTAGAGAGTTTCAGACCTTCCCTGGAAGAGGGGGATAAAATTTTTACTAGGAGGAGCAGAGGGAGGGAACGAATTTGGGTTGGGTTGTTTTACCTCTGAGCGGCACTTTTTTGCACACCATGGGCTAAATGGCCAGGTCACATGGACCCCGAAGGCTCAGAGAAGGTTGGGGCAGGGGACCCACTGAAACAGCTGTTGGGAGACAGATGGGAGCCTCCCGTCAAGGCCATCCAGCGTGTTCTTTAACGTGCACAGGGTATGGTTCTCCCGCACACGGAGCCACGGCTTAACGTCCCATCCGACGGACGGCGGCCTTTCCAAGCCCATCGGTGTCCCCTACTGACCGTGGGCAGGGCGGGGAATTTTGCGGAGATAAATCTCAACGCTGACCCAGCTGGGACTCGAACCTGGGAACTACAGATTACGAGCCTGGCGCGCTACCGACTGAGCCACCCCCGCCCCTGGAGGGAACGAAACGGTCGCAATTAGTTTCATGCCAAACGAAAGCTTCCGGAGTGGTGACCTGACTGCGATCTGCTATATACCTTTCAGACCTCCCCTAAAAGAGAATGATGATTTTTTCATTGGGGGGGGGGAAGTGCACGCGGGGATTGAATGATCTTATGGAGTTTTATGCCACATGAAAGCTTCCGGTGCGGGGACCACCATCTACTATATACTCTAGAGAATTAGAGAGTTTCAGAAAAAAAAAGTTTTCTAAAAGAGAATGAAATTTTAAATTTTCTTTGAGGGGAGGAAGGTAGCCGGGGGGGGGGGGGGTAAGAATCATGATGGATTTTATGCCAAATGAAAACTTCAGGCGTAGGGAGTGCAATCTACTATAAACCTTAGAGAGTTTCAGATCTTCAAAAATGAATTACCCAATATAAATTTTTAACAGAGGGTTGTGTGTGTGTGTGTATGGGGGTAGCTGTAAGAAATGATTGTAATGAATTTTATGCAACAAAAAACCATCTACTACTACTTTAGATAGTTTCAGATCTGAGCAACGCCGGGTAATTCTATTTGTCCAAAATATTTCATTCTCTCCTTTCTCTAATGTTAAGGGGCGGGGGTGGCTCAGTCGGTAGCGCGCCAGGCTCGTAATCTGTGGTTGCCAGGTTCGAGTCCCAGCTGGGTCAGCGTTGAGATTTATCTCCGCAAAAATTCCCTGCCCACGGTCAGTAGGGGACACCGATGGGCTTGGAAAGGCCGCCGTCCGTCGGATGGGACGTTAAGCCGTGGCCCCGTGTACGGGAGAGCCAGACCCTGTGCACGTTAAAGAACACGCTGGATGGCCTTGACGGGAGGATACCATCTGTCTCCCAACAGCTGTTCCAGTGGGTCCCCTCCCCCAACCTTCTCTGAGCCTTCGGGGTCCTTGTGGCTTGGCCATTTAGCCCATGGTGTGCAAAAAAGTGCCGCTCAGAGGTAAAACAATCCAATCCAAACTCTAATGTTAAACTGTTACGTGGCTCAACACAAAGCTTTTAACAGAGAAAATATCATCAACGGTTAAAAGTACCAAGTTTTAAGTAAATTCGTTGAGGTTAAATAAAAAAAATTAAAAGAATAAATAACGAATTCATTTAAACATTTTTACCTCATCAAAAGATAATTTTGAAAGAAGTCATGAGTAGCGTGATTTGCCCTTTTTCAATCAAAATTCCCTTTTTTAATCATCTTTTGTTGTTTCTTATTCTTTAAAAGAATTTTTATCCATTTTCAAAAACTTAGTCCACTGTCATTTGTTTAGGGGGGAGGGGGGTTGAAAGTCTTCCCCTAGATTTGGAGGAGGCTTGCCCCCCTAGATTGACCCCTCCTTCATAATTGTTGCCAGATCACTAACTTTAAAAAAATCGTTGCCAGATACTTTTTCTGAATTCTCTAATCAACCATAGTGTTCTTATACTTTTTTGAGCGACTGTACAACACTACGCAGATGAGGATAAACGAATTTATGACGCGAATAGCAGAAATAAAACGAATTAAAAAATTGTGATTAACGCCGATAGCAAATGAAATCTGCTGGAACATTTGTAAATCTTACTGCATTATTAATAGGTGATAGGAGTGAAAAAAACTACTTTAGAAAAAGAAAAACTATTTTGAAAATTCAATAATGATAGTCACTTTTAAAAAAAAGTGTATTCGGATAAAAATACGAAATAAAAAAAAAACTTATGTGAAAGAAGTGTTCTTTTGCTGAAAAAGCAGAATATAAGTTCAAAAATGACTCTAATATTAGGTAGAGAAGTTGAATTAAACATGTGCAAGTTTCCCTTATGGAGATCACGAAGTTTACAGAGTAAAATTCAGAGGAGAATTGCTGGACAATTAAAAGGAGTATCTTCCCATAATAGGGAATTATTGTGTTTAAAAGAGAAAATTTTATTCTGAAGAATTTGAAAAATTGCATTATGGTAATTTTTTAAATATTTAGAAAAATATTTTTTTTGAAATACAGGCTTTTTTTATCACAGTTCTTTTCAGTTAACGATTAGTCATTAATAAACCATGAGACTGATTTCTTTACTCGCAAATTTTCATCAGACCTCGGGCATTTGTAAAGATTCGGCGTTGTTTAAGTAGCTAATGTACACTGATGTTGATAAAGTTTTGCAGAAGCGGAGAGAATTTTTGCTATCCACGCAGCAGTCTTACAATGAGTTCGCAAGTTTGAGGGCTGCAGGTTGGGTTGTTTTACCTCTGAGCGGCACTTTTTTGCACACCATGGGCTAAATGGCCATGCAACATGGATCCCGAAGGCTCAGAGAATGATAGGGGAGGGGACCCACTGGAACAGCTGTTGGGAGACAGATTGTAGCCTCCCGTCAAGGCCATCCAGCGTGTTCTTTAACGTGCACAGTGTTTAGCTCTCTCGCACACGGCATTAACGTTTAACGTCTCATCCGATGGACGGCGGCATTTCCAAACCCATCGGTGTCCCCTACTGACCGTGGGCAGGGCTCAACGCTGGCCCAGCTGGGACTCGAACCTGGGAACTAGATTACGAGCCTGGCGCGCTACCGACTGGCATTTGTTCCATTAAAATGCTTTATTTGTTAATGTTACTTTTTTACAGATTAAATTTGTGCAATATTTAAAGTTTTATTTTATCTTTTGTAGGGAATATATCAGGAGAGAGAACAGCCTGCTTTTTGCTGATACGAGAAGAATGTTCGTAAACCATAAGGTGTGTGACGTCAATCCATGAGTTAGAAGAAAAAAATATAAAATCCTCTAGAGGATATTACTCTACTATAGGTTTATGCTTTTACAAAGTAAAAGAAAACTCTGTGATAGATTCAACATCTTAAAAAAACTGATGGTTATGCGAACACTCTGTGGTGTCTAGGTTGTATGATTTTCACGATACTAAAAGGAATTTAGTCTTTAAAGTGCAACAAATATGTACATTAGTAAAAAAAGGAATTTTACTTCAAACAAAAAAGTTTAAAATATCACTTGTAAATGATACATTTCACAAACAAATCCTGAACGCTACGATGAAAGAGAAATTTTTCTTATGAATTATTTTGAGGAGAAGAGCAATTTGTGTTTTCAGAGATGAAAATGTGAAAAATGTGTGTTAAAGTGCTATTAATATTAACGCTCAAAATACTGAAAAGTAGATAGTAATTCTTTCATACTTGCTACCCACTTCCTGGTAAAATGCAGAAAAAGTTCTCTAAAGAGAAATTGAAGACTGAATTTTGTTGAAACCATGTCAAAAATGTTCTAAACTGTTTCGAAAATATATAAATCATAATATCTTACATACATTTATATATTATTTTTATGTATCGTAGTGATGAAATATTAAGATTTTCGCAATCTAATTTAAATGTTGGGTAAAATATTTAGGAATGAAGATTGAAATACACGGTTTTTAAATTCCCGATTGTTAGAATCATGAATAATTCACTTTGGGCTGGATACAATTAATTTAAAGACAAAAGTGTTTCACATTGCTATTTGAGAGCTCCAACCAAAATAAAAAGAAAACTTAGTAAACTCTGTAATGTACTGAATCCTGAAATCATAAACAAAAATTATAGACTGCATAAATCGTGAGCATCTGATAGAATGAATACTTCTCTTATAATCGCTGATTGTGCCCTATTTATTCATAACGCAACCGAGCTAACAAGTGCTGAAAATGCTACTAATGCCACTCTTGCCACAATTAACAGAGACGAAAATCTTGCTCAAGCTGAAGTGGGAACCCTGGCTACAATTTTCATCGTGACTGTGATAGGAAATTCTATTGTCTTAGTCGGTCTAGCCATGCGTAGAATAAAGATGACGCGAATGTACTATTTCCTTCTTCATCTCTGTGTGTCAGATCTTATCACGGCATTCTTCAACGTAATTCCACAGTTGGCCTGGGATGTCACATACCGCTTCAAAGGAGGAAACTTTCTTTGTAAGTTCATAAAGTACGCCCAAATTCTTGGACCCTACCTCAGTTCTTACGTCTTGGTGGTGACTGCTATAGATAGATACCAAGCTATATGTTTCCCTCTGAGTAATTTTGGATGGACACCACGGAGGTCCAAAATGATGATCTCAATAGCATGGATCATTTCGCTGTTATGTTGCCTTCCTCAAGCGTTCATCTTCTCCTATGAGAAACTGGTTTGGGCAGGAGGAGTTTACGACTGCTGGGGAACATTCATCCAACCTTGGGGAGAAAAAGCATATGTTACGTGGTACGCAGTCACAGTCTTCATCATCCCATTGATCATCCTAATCTTCAGCTACGTTTGTATCTGTCACACCATTTGGCAGAATCTTCGCTCCAAAAGACAAAACTCCGATGAGTTGAGATACACCACGACCACGGATTCGGTGGCAATCCATCCAGAATCTTCTACTCGTCCCTTGGCGTTTCTTGTTGGGCGTTCGTTTCGTTTCAGAGGAAGAGGCCAGATCGAAATCAGCCACACAGACGAAAGAATACAAGAACCGTACCAAAGGAGAGACAGCATTTTGAATCCAAGGAGTCACTCCATCAGAAGGATATCTCGAGCAAAAGTAAAAACAGTTAAAATAACTGTTGTAGTGGTGTTTTGCTACATTGTTTGTTCCATGCCTTTTATTTGTGTCCAACTTTGGGCATCTTGGTGTCCCAATGCTCATCTATCTCCTCTCTGGACAGGTAAGTTTCATTTCTCATTACTTACGTTGGTTATACTACTGTTCATGTGAGAACTTATTTTTAGAAATGATGCAAGTAGAGTGGAACGTCGTTTATACTTTCCTTGGTAAACGTAGATTAGTTCCGGGAATTTCTTATAATTTTCAACGTTATTTTGTTTTAGTTATACGTAAACTACGCATTTCTTCCTTCCAAACATAACTATGGATAAAAAATCGAAAAAAATTCAACAGGTTTTTGATTTATTGTTTTGAATATTTAACTATGACTCTCTTAAGGATTTAATGATGAGTCGTAGTACTTAGAAATCACATAAGGCTGAAACCTCCTCGTGGTTGCGTCGGGTAACTTGGGTAGCGAAGCACCCAAGGCTAATTCAGCCTGCCATGGTTGCGTTCTGCAACACCATTGGCAAACAAGTCCGATAGAATGCGCAATACAGTGTCTGCCTGAGGAGATCCGGGCAGACACCTTAGCTTGGTTTGGGTTGGGTTGTTTTACCTCTGAGCGGCACTTTTTTGCACACCATGGGCTAAATGGCCAGGTCACATGGACCCCGAAGGCTCAGAGAAGGTTGGGGGAGGGGACCCACTGGAACAGCTGTTGGGAGACAGATGGTAGCCTCCCGTCAAGGCCATCCAGCGTATTCTTTAACGTGCACAGGATATGGCTCTCCCGCACACGGGCCACGGCTTAACGTCCCATCCGACGGACGGCGGCCTTTCCAAGCCCATCGGTGTCCCCTACTGACCGTGGGCAGGGCGGGGAATTTTGCGGAGATAAATCTCAACGCTGACCCAGCTGGGAATCGAACCTGGGAACTACAGATTACGAGCCTGGCGCGCTACCGACTGAGCCACCCCCGCCCCCCACAGACACCTTAGCCTCTACTATCAAATGGACATGGTAACAAGCCCACTTCTCTGGACACCTAGCCTCTGTTATCGGGACCTGGAAGCATGCAGAATATATCGCTGCCTGACGGTTTGCGACTTAGCCTCTGCTATTCTGGTCTGAACAAGCGTAATACAGCTTTCTTCCAGCCTGCTGGTTGAGAGCTCTAGCCTCTGTTCTGGTGTAATGGCTTATATAACGTCGGCTCAGGAGTATACAGGCATGCGCAAGATACGTCCCGTCTAGGCCGGACCTAGCCTCTGCTGTAGAAACTGACTCGATGTGGTCTCCTTGTATTCGTGGCCGAAGCGGGGTTTCAGCAGTGTTGGATGCGCAATATACGTGGTATAACTCGGGGTCGAACCCTCTATATGGGGTAGTAGGCTTAGACTCTCACATTGCGCCCACCCTCTTTACCCCGTTAGGCCAACGTGAAGGTGATAAAAAGAGGCATTGGTCATATGTATCCATAGCGTCTAGCCTTTGTACCATGTCGCCCCTTTCTGTAATTTTTTTTCCAGCTGGGCAAGCGTTTAGATTTAACTCCGCCAAAACGTCCTGCCCTCCATCAGGGGCGGGGATGGCTCAGTCGGTAGCGCGCCAGTCTCGTAATCTGTAGTTCCAAGGTTCGAGTCCCAGCTGGGTCAGCGTTGAGATTTATCTCCGCAAAAATTCCCCGCTCTGACCACGGTCAGTAGGGGACACCGATGGGCTTGGAAAGGCGGCCGTCCGTCGGATGGGACGTTAAGCCGTGGCCCCGTGTGCGGGAGAGACATACCCTGTGCACGTTAAAGAACACGCTGGATGGCTTTGACGGGAGGCTACCATCTGTCTCCCAACAGCTGTTGCAGTGGGTCCCCTCCCCCAACCTTCTCTGGGCCTTCGGGGTCTATGTGACCTGGCCATTTAGCCCATGGTGTGCAAAAAAGTGCCGCTCAGAGGTAAAACAACCCAACCCTAAAACAAAGCCCTCCATCAGTAGGGGACACCGATGGGCTTGGAGCGGCCACCGTCCGTCGGATAAGACGTTAAGCCGTTGCCCCGTGTGTGAAGAGCCGTATCATGTGCACGATAAAGGACACGCTGAATGGTTTTGACGGGAGGTTACCATCTGCCTCCTAACAGCTGTCCAGTGAGTACCCTCAACCTTCTCTAAGCCTTCGGAGTGCTTGTGACCTGGCCATCTAGCAGATTGTGTGCAAAACAAGTGCCGCTAAGAGGCAATTCAACCAATCGGTGTCTTCCTTCTGACCGAGGGAAAGTGAGCAGACCAACATTGTGGGAAGACATTGCTCAAATTGTTTTTATCGTGTAAATGCTGCAATTTTTATTCCTTTGTAGTACTCTTGTTTTACGCACCAGACAAGATACAAAAACACTCAAAATAAATTAATCTTTTGACATCGACTGCTTATTGCTTGTCGGCGTCGTTTTAATTCAGAAAGGCTGGTCTAGTTCAAGCGGAAATTTCAGACGTACCGTTTACAAAGAGTTTTTTGTTTCGAAAATGAAGAAAGATTTTCGTTCGACAATTAATGCGGAAGTCAGAATTTGACAAATGAAACAGATATTCCCTCTAAACTATGTGTTCTCAATGTGGGATAAGAGGTAAAATATTTTTACGCCGTGAGAGCTCAAAAGTTGCTAGATCTAGCAACAAAGTAAAAATAACCATTGTTATACTATAACCATAGTTTTATCTATCTATAGAAGGGGTACGCCAGTTACATACACATTTCCATGGGACGTGAAGCATAAAAGGTTGAGCACCACTGTTCTAAACGACTGAACAGTGTTGCCATGACGACGGCGTATCTCGATAGAAGGATCCTGTTCCCTTCTCCTCAGCCGCAGTGTTGTTGCAATTCGCTTCGTAAGCAATGTTTGCTTACATTGTATAAGCAAAGTATCAAATGTTGCTTTTAGCGTTACCGTAGCGACAAGTGCATCGAGTCATCATTATTATTCCGATCTCTGTTATTCGTTTTACAAGAAACGGTTGGTGTTATTTTTTTTGAAAAATCCGAAAAGCCTTGAAAAGTCTACCATGCTCGTATTTCATGCTCCACCGACGAATTAAGCTAAAAATGTTGAAACTCTATTAAAATTAACACAGCATTAAAAGCGAAAATTCCTTCCACCCGGAGGAGGTCTCAAATAATGCTAAGAATAACAACTCCAGTAAATCGTTAAAACAACATTCCGATAGTTGCAAAGAAATGCAGCAATTATCTGCAGGACTGAAAAAGTAGCTTCACTAAGAGCATAATTAAAGTCAGAACCATGGAAACACGACTCACTGGCCTTATTCTGATATTTTTTCCCTTCTTTTATATTCAGTTGCTTGCAAATTAAAAGCTACTGAATTTTCAATTTAAAAGGATTGAGGGGATCTATTTAGGCCTTGGCTCCAAGGTTCCCAATTGTTTAATATCAGTAGCGCGCCAGGCTTGTAATCTACAGTTCCCAGGTTTGAGTCCCAACTGGGTAAAATTATTGAAATTTATCTCCAAACCTCCCTGCTGTAGGTCAGTAGCCGTCTGTCGGATGGGTCATAAAGCCATACCCCGAGGGCCATATAGAATCAGCCATGCCCCATGCATGTTAAATAACACGCTGGATGACTACCATCTGTCTACTAACAGCTGTCTAGTGGTTCCCCTACCCCAACCTTCTCAGAGTCCTTGTGACCTGGCCATTTAGCCTATTATGTGAAAAAAAGCACCTCAGAGGTATAAAACAACAACAACAAAAATCCAATAAATTTATTAAAGATCACTGAAATGGAGGGAAAAATTTATACTGGTTTCGGTTGTTTTACTTCTGAGCGGCACTTTTTTGCACAGCATGGGCTAAATGGCCAGGTTACATGGACTCCGAAGGCTCAGAGAAAGTTGGGTGAGGGGACCCACTGGTCTATTCACCCAAGGCCCTCACCCCTACCCCTATCCCCTCACCATAGGCCATTAGTCCCTTCAGCCGACAGAGGAAGAGAGAAACCTTCTGCCAAATATCTCCTCTGCTTTCCAAACGCAATCAGAATGTCGAATTATTCTCGAGCCAAGAGATATCTTCCCTTTTTACCGAGGTTTACATTTCTCGTTTTTTTTTTAATCTCGTTAATGTTTTTTCTCCTCTGCTCCGTGCAAAGATAGGGGGGGGGGGGGGGTAGGTTGGGTTGTTTTACCTCTGAGCGGCACTTTTTTGCACACCATGGGCTAAATGGCCAGGTCACATGGACCCCGAAGGCTCAGAGAAGGTTGGGTGAGGGGACCCACTGGAACAGCTGTTGGAAGACAGATGGTAGCCTACCGTCAAGACCATCCAGCGTGTTCTTTAACGTGCGCAGGGTATGGCTCTCCCGCACACGGGGCCACGGCTTAACGTCTCATCCGACGGACGGCAGCCTTTTCAAGCCCATCGGTGTCCCCTACTGACCGTGGGCAGGGCGGGGAATTTTGCGGAGATAAATCTCAACGCTGACCCAGCTGGGACTCGAACCTGGGAACTACAGATTACGAGCCTGGCGCGCTACCGACTGAGCCAGGGGGGGTAGAGAAGAAGGTAGATCAGACATATGTCGTAACGCACTGCAGCCCTCGTTCATATGTCGTTCCCAAGTTCTGAGAGAAGGGATTATTCTCCCTCCCCAGTTCCCGAGAATGCTTACGATTTCTGGAAATATCATAAATCTAATATATAAAGCAGAGCGTTTTTGTGTGTGTTTGTCGACGAATGCACTCGGCTCTTTAAAGAATTGGAGGCACTGAACTTCAAATGAGCCTTTGTGGGAAGATTCTGCGAGAAGAACAATCACTACGACTTTAACTCTATGTTACACAACAGATGAAACATGTACGAACGGTTTTTCAAATTTTCTTATCTTCCCTTCTTTTTTTATGCTTCCACCGCCCCTCAATTGCACCCGAGGCTACTACCGACCCCCTGGATCGTTCCAGCGCATCCCAGGGGGTGATATCGCCCACTTTGGGAAATATTGTTCTAGAAGAAGATTATTCACGAAGAGCAGAAATGTGTGCTATGATTATTGATCGAATTCAAAATGCAAATCTAGTTGACCACATTATGATCAGCGATGAGGCTATCTTCCACACGTGTGGAAAGGTCAATCGACATAACTGTCACATATGGGCAAATCAAAAACCAACTGAATGCATTGAATGGAAACGAGACTCACCAAAAGTGAATGTATGGCTTGCTATGTCGAGATCTAAGGTACAAGGCCCTTTCTTTTTTGTAGAGAACACAGTAACAGGTACCGTGTACCTTGACATACTTGGACAATCTTGAGCCTCATCTTCTGTCTGATGGTATTCTTGATACAGTGGTCTTTCATCAAGATGGAGCGCCATGTCATTATGCCACACAGGTTCGGGAGCCGACACCGTTTTTCTGGTCGGTGGATTGGCCGTGGAGGACCTCAACCATGGATAGCACGTTCACCTGATTTGACACCCTTAGATATTTTTGCTAGGGGTTTCATTAAATCTGAGGTGTAACGCAGAAAAAATAGAAATCTAACTGATCTTCGTCTTTGGATTATGGAAGCAGTTCAAAAAATCACTCCTGAAATGCTTGAAAGCGTGTTTTGCGAAACAGTTGATCGCTTAGAGATCTGTAGAGACATTATGGTCGGCACGTAGAATCTAATAATTAAACTGTGGGCTATTTGATTTCATGCATTTAATTAAAAATACATGATTTGCTTTAGTGTACATGTACTTTTGTGTCTTATAGTTGTTTTTCTAAAATTCCTATTATTTCTAAAAATAGATGGTGACTTTTGGAACACCCTGTATTTTGGATTTCAGAATGCATTCTTTGAAAGAGATTTTCTGCAAAAAACTGAAATGTAGACTAAACATATATTCAATAATAGCCACTTTCGCTTTAATGCTGTTAGATATTCGGGCGGGTATTCAGCTGGTAGCGCGCCAGGCTCGTAATCTGAAGTTCTCAGTTTCGAGTCCCAGCTGGGTCAGCGTTGAGATTTATCTCCGCAAAATTCCCAGCTCTGCCCAAGGTCAGTAAGGGACACCGATGGACCTGGAAAGGCTGTCGTCCGTCGGATGGGACGTTAAGCCGTGGCCCCGTATGTGGGAGAGCCATACCCTGTGCATGTTAAAGAACACCCTGGATGGCCTTGACGGGAGATTTGTCTCCCGACAGCTGTTCCAGTGGGTCTCCTCCACCAACCTACTCTGAGCTTTAGGGGTCCATGTGACCTGGCCATTTAGCCCATGGTGTCCAAAAAAGTACCGCTTAGAGGTAAAACAGCCCAACAGCTGTTATATATTTAGATTTCTCACGCACAAAATAACTGGAAAAAAACATTTTTGAGACAAAGTGCAACGAAATTCCTGTGCTGTACAATATTTTATATTTAAGAATCATTCCTTGAAAGAGATTTTCTGCTTAATATAAAAGTGTTATTTGCAAATATATTTATATAATAGGTTACCTTGCTCGCTACTCACGTTTGTTTTAATGCCGCAGAGATATCTCGCCGACAAAAAAAAAACACTCTTTTTAAATTTATAAATAATAACATAATGTAAAAATGCATAACCTATGTAACCACATCCTTTTATCTTTCCTTATGGTAAAATATATGAACTAGAAGCAGCGAATTCTAAGAGGATTATTGTAATGGTCTCAAGCTACTCTTTAGCTTTTTCTGAAATTTCAGGTTCCTAGCCTTTTTATGTGAAGAGTTATGACGACCATTGACACATACACACACCTCCTTTAATTATTATAAATATCCATAAAATATACACTGAAATTTCTAAGCTTCTCGTTATATCTTTTCCCAATGAAACTTTCTGCAGCCACATGGCAGGAATATAAACATTCGGAAGAGCATCAGAGAAGCATCATTCTCTTAATCCCTATTTAATCAAGAGCATCATTATTTTAATCCCTATTTAATCAAGAGCATCATTATCTTAATCCCTATTTAATCAAGAGCATCCTTCTCTTAATCCTTATTTAATCAAGAGCATCCTTCTCTTAATCCTTATGTAATTAAGAACATCCTTCTCTTATTCCTTATCGTGCGGAAGAGTTCTCCGTCGAAACAACTACAAAGAAATAAATATGGAATTCTTTCTTTTTAATTATTATAAGAAAAGTTTATAGTTATAAGGTAAGTTCAAATTCTATATATATTCATCAATATAGAATAACAAAGATTATTCACCATTAATTTTATTGCAGGACCAACAATCACCATCCTAATGCTGCTTTCCAGTCTCAACAGTTGTGTCAATCCTTGGATATACTTATCTTTCAATCCTAATCTTATCCAAGGAGTATGTAGCATGTGCTCTTTCTATGGGGGATGTTCTCGTCCAAGCGTTCCAGTAACAAGACCTGCTCCTAATGTGGCACTCGTTGAACAACCTCGGCCAGATGGAAGCAGCAGTAACAGCAACCAAGTCATAAGCCGTGGGTCTCAAACTGACGATGATAGTAGCGGATCATATCCTTTGGTTGTGAGACCGTGGTACTCCCAAAATTCAACTCTAGGCTGTGGAAAAAAGAAGGTCCCTGCTATGATGCGGGTCTCTGTCACAAGTGCCAATCCCAGCGTGAATTGTGTCTGTACCAGCGATACGACAACTGTCGTTAGTTCTTTGTGTGCAAGTGCTCAAGATTGTTCTGCAGATGACGAATTCTCATCAGAAATATCTCCTGATTACCAGTAAAAAGGTTTCTTTCATGTAATGTTCTTCGCCGTTAAATTTAATACAGAAATATTGTTGTTGATATTTGATACCTGTTTGGAAGTGGAAGATATTAATGTCAAATGTTCCTGCTCTCTCACTTGTTATAAAGAATTATCCACAACAAAAAATGTCACTTCCGTGTTCTTGTTTGTCAATGTGAAATTAAAATTCTATTTCGGATATCGTTTTCTGTAAAGATCACAATAAACTGTTTCGTACTGTTGTCTTTCGGTTAATTGAATGAATATATTTACAATTTGCTTAAATCTTTTAACATTATTTCCATGCCCCACCCACTGTTGAACTTCAGAAAACTCTCCGCCCTACCTTCGCCAGTAGGGGACAGGCCCGTATCTGAGGGGGGGGGGGGGACAAGGGGTTCATGCCCCCTTTCAGAATGCTAATAATGGTAATAATAAAAATAAATAAATACCCCCTCAAGCAGCTGCTTGCCACAGAGGTCTGGCAGGAGCCTGTCAGTTTATATGTCACAGTAGAAGGTCTGAGAGGATGGCAGGACCTCAGCAGAAAAACGACACATACATCCATGCCTTACCCGGGGCTCGAACCCAGGTCCCTTAAATTAGTAGCCAAGTGCACTAATCACGCGGCCATGGGACGGCGAATAATGGTAAAAGAGGCAAAAATTATTAAACATTTTTACATTTCATAATTTTCAAGAAAATTTTTGAAGACTTTTAAAACAGATGGGAGAAATATTACACTGCATTGAAAATCCAGTCTCTTGCGCCCCCCCCCCCCATCCTTTTACATTTTTTCGGATCGATTGTGTTTTTTGCCTCCTCCCCTTCGATTTTTTTCTAGATCTGGGCCTGGTAGGGGACACAATGGACTTGGAAATACCGCCGTCCATCGGATGGGACGTAAAGCCGTGGCTCCATACGGTAGTAAGGTAGTGGAGAGAGATCTATACCCTGTGCAAGTTAAAGAACACGCTGGATGGCCTTGAGGATAGGCTACCATCTGTCTCCTAACAGTTGTCCCTTCCCCAACCTTCTCTAAGCCCTTGGGGTCTTTGTGACCTGTGTGTGTGTGTGTGCAAAAAAAAAAAGACCGTTCAGTAGTAAAACAATCCAGCCCATTGTTGAAATTAGTAAATTTTTAAGTGAATGAAATTTGAAAAAGATGCAAATAAAATATATTTATTATTGTATTAAAAGGGAAAGAAATCTAGTGTCCTTGGTATGTATGCGATTGTCATTACATGTATAATTTGGATATGGAATTTTATGAAGAATTCGTAAGAAATTTGTATTGAGATTATCAGATTCATAGCCTGAAATAACTGTTGGAAATCTGGGACTTCAGATTCAAAATTTGCCAACCAGTGACTGAAATACCTCATTTCCCAACACTATGGAAAGTGCATGCTACTATCAGTTTAAGAGAAATTTGTTTCAGCTGCATAGGCCTAAGTTGGAAAGAGAATTCGAAATTGTGCGTTTGCGGAACTGGAAAGTTTAAAATAACGAAATCTGATAAACAGTCACCAACAAAAAGATGTATTTCGATATAACTAATGAACCTTAATGAACATGAACCTTAATGAATATAATGTTAATTATATGAGCTCATCAGGGCGAAAGCCTTACCATCTCGAGACGGCATTGGCAGAGTCATAATCAAAATAAATTGCTTGAGTGGAGACAGAAATGGAACTTGATAATTTCTTTTATGAAATTAAAAAAGGGCATGCGCATCCAGCTTAATTTCTGAAATGATGACTAACGTTTCGTATCATTCACACAAAAGAGACGAGGGATTTCAAAATAAGAATTATATTTAATTTCAAAAATGAAAGTGAAGATTGAAATTTGCTAAGCATTTTAAATTAGGAAGAGTTCGTTCGTTTGATGAAGACAAAAAGCTGAGAAAGAATTTGGAATAGGTAAAATGTAGAGATGTAGCGTAAGACTGAACCTTTGGAGGACTATAGAGGAATTTTGGGCAAGTTTTAAGAAATTCGGTGCTTATGCTTTTTTCTATAAAAAACACCAGTTGCCATACAAATTCTCTATAATGTATAAATATTGATAAAAGTTATGTACAGTGAAATGTAGTATAATGAAATCGAGTTGGGTTGTTTTACCTCTGAGCGGCACTTTTTTAGCACACCATGGGCTAAATGGCCAGGTCACATGGACCCCGAAGGCTCAGAGAAGGTTGGAGGAGGGGACCCACTGGAACAGCTGTTGGGAGACAGATGGTAGCCTCCCGTCAAGGCCATCCAGCGTGTTCTTTAACGTGCACAGGTATGGCTCTCCCACACACGGGGCCACGGCTTAACGTCCCATCCGACGGACGGCGGCCTTTCCAAGCCCATCGGTGTCCCCTACTGACCGTGGGCAGGGCGGGGAATTTTTGCGGAGATAAATCTCAACGCTGACCCAGCTGGGACTCGAACCTGGGAACTACAGATTACGAGCCTGGCGCGCTACCGACTGAGCCACCCCCGCCTCTTTTTTGGAGTAAGGAGATATAAAAATTAGCAGAATCTACTAGGCATTTTAAAGAGTTTACAACTGAAAATTTGCTGTTTGAACAATAAGTTTTGTAATTTATTTTCCAGAAATTTTGTCATTGAGTTAAAGACTCAAAAAGCTGAATAAATATCTTCCTTCTCACACAAACATGATTTTGTCACACAAACATAACGCTCTGATTGGTTAGATGTTTCGCAGCGTTTAAATCATTCCAGCGTTTCCAGATTTTAAAATGTACATTGTACATATTACTTAAGGATTTTTCTATTTTATAGAAATTTCTTGATACTGGCCGTCCCATGGCCGAGTGGTTAGCGCGCTTGGCTACTGAGGTAAGGGACCTGGGTTCGAGCCCCGGGTAAGGCATGGCTGTTTGTGTCGTTTTTCTGCTGAGGACCTGCCATCCTCACAGACTTTCTACTATGGCATATAAACTGACAGGCTACTGTCAGACCTCTGTGGCAAGCAGCTGCTTGAGAGGGTTTTTATTTTATTTTTAAATTTTTGATTGTGAATTTTTATTTCGCCAAACTGATATTTTCGTTGTTTGGTATTCGTTAAAATGCAACATTTTTATATAGAGATGTAGTAAATTAGCCGGGGTGGAAAAAATTTCGTTTTACTGAATATTTCGTTATTCTGTCGTTCGTTATATTGCATTTCATTGCATTCGCGACATCGCTTTTGAAATTATCAAATTTGGTAAAAAGCAAAAGTTGAAACTTCCCTATTTCACCATTCCCAATATCACCTCTAAATAATAAAAGAATAAATTCGCGCACTTATATAGTTTTACCATTAGCAGTCAAGAGTTTTAAAGGGACTAAGATTACTTTAGTAGCGTGACAGGCTCATAATCTTCAGTTCCGAAGTCCGAGCCTCAACTGTCCCAACCTTGAGATTTATCTCCGCTGAACCCCTTTCGTGTTCTCAGTTAGAAAGGGGGCACCACTGAGCATGGAAATGCTGCTGTCCGTCGGATCAGACATTACGCTTTATCTCCGCCACCTGCTCTCGGTCAGAAAGGGACCACGATGGGGTTGGAAAGGTCACCGTCCGTTGGATGGGAAGTTAAGTAGTAAGCGCCATGTGGGAGAGAGCCATACTTTGTGCAAATTAAAGAACACTCTGGATGGCCTTGATGGGTTGGGTTGGGTTGTTTTACCTCTGAGCGGCACTTTTTTGCACACCATGGGCTAAATGGCCAGGTCACATGGACCCCGAAGGCTCAGAGAAGGTTGGGGGAGGGGACCCACTGGAAGAGCTGTTGGGAGACAGATGGTAGCCTCCCGTCAAGGCCACCCAGCGTGTTCTTTAACGTGCACAGGGTATGACTCTCCCGCACACGGGACCACAGCTTAACGTCCCATCCGACGGACGGCGTCCTTTCCAAGCCAATCGGTGTCCCCTACTGACCGTGGACAGGGCGGGGAATTTTGCGGAGATAAATCTCAACGCTGACCCAGATGGGACTCGAACCTGGGAACTACAGATTGCGAGCCTGGCGCGCTACCGACTGAGCCACTCCCGCCCCAGCCCTTGATGTGAGTCTATCATCTGTCTCCCAATAGCTATCCAGTGGTTCCCCTTCCCTGAGTTGGTGGAAGGCTGCCTTTCGAACCCAACTTTTGTCCACTTTCTCACCGAGGGCAGAATGGGTATTAACGGAGAAAATTTTGGATGCAGGTCTAGTTTGGACACGTACCAGGGATCTCAGATTACGAACTTCGCCCGCTACCGATTGAAACAATCCCTACCCGACGCTCACGAGGACAGTACGCAGTGGGTGGGAGGAACGCACGGGTAAAAATTTCGTATTTCTGTTGAGAAAAAAATAGGCTTACATTTTTTGCTTATCAGTTCTGAAGCCGTACGTTAATGTTTGCCTTGGCAATAAGTTTATTTTTTTGAAATTATAAAATGCTTTTACTTCAGAAATGAGAGTATTAAAAGTGATACCAACAGCTATTAATTAAAGCATGATAAAATACACATTACTTAAAGAAATTTTTATGCACTACTATTTGTACTTTACACCAGAATTCCTTTTCCCAAACAAGAAGAAAAATATCGCAAATTATCACCTGTTTTGCGGAGTTCAAAAGAAATATATTTTGAAAATTAATTACGGAAACTTTTCTTCTATTAATATTTTACAACTCTCTCGATATACACCGAAGAGCCAAATATTATGACCAGCTCTCTCTATGCAAATCGAAGCAACTGCAGGTAAACGACGGCGCGTGTGTAGGTCATGAAACGGTATAAATAACACCAGATACTGAGTTCTGTTAATCAGTGTTATTCTTCTTCGGATGGGAAAGTCAACGGACCTAAGTGAGTTTGACAAAGGCCAAATTATAATATCCAGAAAACTGGGTCAGAGCATTTCCGAGACTGCAAGGCTTGTCGGGTGCTCACGGTCAGCCGTGCTTAGTACCTTCGAAAAGTTGTCCGAGTGGTTCAGTCGGTAGCGCGCCAGGCTCGCAATCTGTAGTTCCCAGGTTCGAGTCCCAGCTGGGTCAGCGTTGAGATTTATCTCCGCAAAATTCCCCGCCCTGCCCACGGTCAGTAGGGGACACCGATGGGCTTGGAAAGGACGCCGTACGTCGGATGGGACGTTAAGCTGTGGTCCCGTGTGCGGGAGAGTCATACCCTGTGTACGTTAAAGAACACGCTGGATGGCCTTGACAGGAATCTACCATACTCAAGGCCTCTCCGTACTTTTGCGTTTCACGAACCTCTGGCAAGTGTGGGCCGACCATGGCTCATCGATGCTAGAGGTGAGCGAAGATTATCCCGTATGGTACGAGCCAACAAAAGGGATACTGGGCGCAACTCGCCCGTAATTTGAATGCTGGTGATGGGAGTAATGTGTCACAACACCACAGTACATCGAACCCTGCTGAAAATGGGGCTGCATAGTCGCAGGACGCTCCGAGTGCTGATGCTAAACTCGGTTCACTATCGAAAACGACTACAATGGGTATATGAGCATCAAAATTGGACCTTAAATTATTGGAAGAAGGTGTTTGGCCCGATGAATCTCGTTTCCTCTTGCACCATGTTGACGACCTGGTAGGTGTGCGTCGTTTACCTGGGGGAAATGTTGGCACTAGGATGCACCGTAGGACAAAAACAAGTCGGTAGAGAAAGTCTAATGCTTTGGACAATGTTCTGCTGGGAAACCCTGGGTCCAGTCATTCATGTGCAGGAAACTATGACGTCTACCACCTACCTAGACATCATTGCAGACCAGGTACATCCTTTCATGGCAACGATATATCCCACTAGTAGTGCCTTCCTTCAGCAGGATAATGCATCATGCCACACTGCCCGGATTGTCCGAGAATGGTTTGCGGAACATGAGGAAGACTTCCAAGTATTGCCCAGGCCTCTAAATTCCCCAGACAGGAATCCAATCGAGCATCTGTGGTTTGTGTTGGAACAACATATCTGATCTGCAGCGGCTCGACCATGTACCTTACAAGAGTTAAAGAATCTGCTGGTAACATGTTGGTACCAGATACCACAAGACACCTTTAGAAATCTTGTAGCGTCCATACCTCGCCGGGTAAGACCTGTTTCTGCGACAAGTGGAGGACCAACATCGTATTAGGCAGGTGGTCATAATGTTTTGCTCTTCGGTGTATATAACATAGCTATTGAAAAGTTTTGTTTTAAAAGAATTTCATGCACTCTGGTATATCACAAATTTATTCCTGATTTGTTTTCCTTTTCCTCTTTGCGTATTTCTTTAAACAGATGGCTGATGTTCGAAATTTAAATTGCTTTTTATGGCAATCACACGAGTGAATCTAGTCTTGTGAGATACCAAAATCTGTTTTTATGGTGTTAGATATTATATGAATCAAAGTACTACTACTACATTACCACAAAGAAGGAAGCTTGCCACCGGAAGTCTGACAGGAAATGCCAGTAGACTACGACATAAAGATCTGTTGGGAAGGCGAAACTCGCACGAATAATAAGCACTAGAAAGAAATCATCCATTTCATATGGAATATCTTTTTAACGGATAATGATGCGAGTGTAGCAGAAAAAAAGAGTTTAAGAAATGTAAAAATACCTATCTTCCCACATTCGCCCTAAAAAGAACAAAATAAACCTAAAGAATATCGATGCTTCAATCACTCAGGGGTGGCTCAGTCGGTAGCGCGCCAGGCTCGTAATCTGTAGTTCCCAGGTTCGAGTCCCAGCTGCGTCAGCGTTGAGATTTATCTCCGCAAAATTCCCCGCCCTGCCCACGGTCAGTAGGGGAGATCGATGGGCTTGGTAAAGGCCGCCGTCCGTCGGATGGGACGTTAAGCCGTGGCCCCGTGTGCGGGAGAGCCATATCCTGTGCACGTTAAAGAACACGCTGGATGGCCTTGACGAGAGGCTACCATCTGTTTCCCAACAGCTGTTCCAGTGGGTCCCCTCCCCCAACCTTCTCTGAGCCTTCGGGGTCCATGTGACCTGGCCATTTAGCCCATGGTGTGCAAAAAAGTGCCGCTCAGAGGTAAAACAACCCAACTTCACTCAGTCACTGCATTCACTTCAAAGAAAGAGCGCCAATTTACCTACTCAGCAAGATTGCCGACGCCCTATATTTCTTTGAAGTGAATACAAACATCAAAGATATGCTTTAGATTTATTTTCTATTTTTTTAGGGTGCATATAGGAAGATGAGTTTTTTTTTAAATTTTTTTTCCCGCTAAAAACACCTATTTTTAGACACTTTATTTGATATATAACTCATAAACACTCATAATCATCATGTGTATGTGTTTTCCTCCCCATTTTTTTGGAGTCGTGTGTGAGATAGTCCATGATAATGGAGACGTCACAAGCATTTAATTTGAGATATAGCTGGTTAAGGTCGACCCCCGCGAAATTTCCGTCCTCTATTGGGGTGGGGGGAGTGGGGACGGAATATGGGGAGAGGGGGTGGAATATGGGGGAAGGGGGGAGAATAATAATAATATGTTCCGCCAAATGTCATTTATACAATGCCATATACCAAATATATATGTTACCGCTAAAGTGCAGAAATCAGTTAATGTGCACATTACCTAGCTAATCTGCAGATTAACTAGAGTGATCCGTTAAAGTGCGGAAAATTGTTTCATTTCTCAAATTACCTAGGTAATCTGCAAATTACCTAGATAATCTGCACATTACCTACTAGGCACTCGTTAAAGTGAAAATAAGATCTTTGCTGGAACAACAGCAACGTTTCTGTACGCTTAAATTAACATAATGTTATTTATTTATTTTTCGATATCTAAAGAATCAAGTTTATACAATCAAACAATCAACAAATTAGTTGATATGTTACCGTTAAAGTGTATAATTCAGTTATTTCACAGAATACCTAGTTATTTCATGAAATAACTGATCAAATCAGTTAAAGCGTGTAATAAATTAATAATTCCACACTTTAACTAGTTATTCTATGAAATAACTAGGTGTTCTATGAGATAACTAATGATAGACAATTAAAGTGTAAAATAAACAATCTGACTGAATTATACAGCATACAAAATGTTATTTATATAGACGCAATAAAATCATTTGTTACAACAGGGATTACTAAAATGGCATTTGGAATTGCCCTAATGTGCGAAGGCCAAGTAAGAACGAATCCGTAAAGTGGTGAATCTCTTGAATATGAATCTTCGTGTCACGTGATTAAGTCGTCCGCATTATAAAAAACGCCCCGGATGAGCGGAGGCCAAGTGAGAACGAATCAGTAAAGTGATTCGTTCTCACTTGGCCTGCTCATTTTGGGGGCGTTTTTTATAATTCGGACCACTGATTCATGTTGACAAAGGGATGACCTGGTTTCAACTCTACTCTCGGACACTAGAAATAGTCTTTTTTTTACTTTTGAACTTTAACGATACGGAAGCCGTTAATGAGCACATTACCTAGGTAAAATGCGGAAAACTCTTGATTCCGCACTTTAACGGAGCAAATCAGTTAATCTGCAGATTAGCTAGGTAATGTGCACATTAATGGCTTTCGAGCTTTAGCGGTAACATATATACCAAAAAAAAATGTCAATATATATATACCAAATATAAAACAATGTCATATACCAAATGTCATAAAAAATGTCCAAATATATGTACCAAATATATAACAATGTCATATACCAAATATAATACCAAATGTCATATATACAGAGCAGTAGTATTATGGAACAAAAATAGTGAAAAGCTTTTTCGAAGTAGTCTACGACGGTCCTAATATGAACTTCCCTTTGGCACCTACCTCGTAGAGGGTGGCTCAGTCGGTAGCGCGCCAGGCTCGTAATCTGCAGTTTCCAGGTTCGAGTCCTAGCTGGGTCAGCGTTGAGATTTATCTCTGCAAAACTCCCCACTCTGCGCACGGTCAGTAGGGGACAACGATAGTCTTGGAAAGGCCGCCATCCATCGGATGGGACGTTAAACCGTGGCTCCGTGAGCGGGAGAGAGCCATACCCTGTGCACGTTAAAGAACACAATAGATGGCCTTGACGGGAGGCTACCATCTGTCTCCCAACAGCTGTTCCAGCGGGTCCCCTCCCTCAACCTTCTCTGAGCCTTCGGGGTCCTTGTGACCTGGCCATTTAGCCCATGGTGTGCAAAAAAAGTGCCGCTCAGAGGTAAAACAAACCTAACTCGTAGCTGTAGGTATTGCGTTTGGGAGAATAGTAAAGAGCAACTTTCAGATATTTTTTCGCCCACAATATTTCCCACGTCACAATCTGTTATTTTATATACAACTTGTTACGTTCGGCTCTCGCTTTCGAAAGATATAGTAGAATGATTCTTCGTATATGATCCCCTTTGTGGGGAGGAGGGAGGGAAGAAAGCATAGGAGGGGGAGATTTTTATAATCCTGACATACCCTTCGGCCTGAAGAAAACTTTCAAAGTTTAATAACGTTTATCTTTTGAGCGGTACTTTTTTTGCTCACAGTAGACTAAATGGCCAGGAAACAAGAACCTCAGAGACTCAGAGAAAGATGGAGATCCATTGGACAGTTGTTAGGAGACAGATAATAGCGTTGAGTTAAACCCATCCAGCATATTTTTTACTGAATTGTCATTATAATATCGCAAACCGAGTTATTGTCGCAGTTTCCGAGTAGTTGTTGTTGTAAAGATATATCACATATTACTGAAGAAACATGGTTATAAATTCATAATGAAGTTTTCCTGTAACGGGCAAACACAAGCATTTGTTTAAGCCTTTATTTTTCCTTTTCCAAGTAGAGAATGTGAAAAATAAGACTTCAAAGTTGTCCAGAATATTTTTCCTTCTGTAACTGTTTGCCTGAGTTTTTCTTTAGTTTGCTGCATTAGTTAGATAGATTGTTTGTAACAATTCTCAGCTCCTAAGAATAAACAACTTTTTTTGTTACACGTGGAGAAACAAGGGAATGGGTATACTTTTTCTTGTCTTGATGATTGGTAACATATTCAGAATCTTAGTGCATGCCAGCGAACGAAAACATCTTCGTTTGTTTAAGAAGTTACTCAACAGAGACAGAAAAAAAGGTTTAAAAAATGGGGCAGGGGAAGAGACTGGATTTCCATTACAGCATTTCAGTATTTTTTCCTCTGTTTTAGAGGTGTTTAAAGAATTCTTCAGATGTGCATTAAATATTGATAAATCTAATCTTTTCCAGTGGGATGACTTTATTGCTTCCCTCCAGATCCGGTCTGCTCATATATGCATTGCATCGATATTAATTACGATCACTTCAAGTCTTTCGGGATACGCATCACGAAAATCATCCTAGTAATTTTAAACAGAGATAGTTGTGGTAGGATTTGAAATAAAAAAATGACACATATCTGTTGCAATAGCAAAACATTAGGTTATTTGTTAGGCATGGAAACATACTTTGCTCAGAATGTTCTTATCTGCTATATATATATCTCGTTTGAACCTGAATTGAAGAAGTTGTTAAGAGATTTATGGATGAATATAGGCTTCAGCGCTACTTTTCCTTAGGAATACTGACTCTGGGTTTCTCACTCTTCAGAATAAAGAAAACATCCAACTTATCTTTGTTACCATACATATATTAAAACAGGGAAGCATATTGTTATTTTGCTATCTCTTTGAAAGCTAGGAATATGTTCAGAATATTCACTTTCATGCTAGTAAATAATAACTATCTTTTTCCGAAAAAATATTTTTGCGCACTCATTCTTTTGTTTCGAATTTCTCTCGAATTTTTTCTTTCATCGACTCATATTCCCTTTTGATAATATTGCGTATTTTATTTTTATATTTTATTTTCGATTGGCTCGCACTGCTGAGAGCACGAAATGTGTTGACATCAATACGCAGCGTTTTATTTTTAAATATATCAGTAGTAAAGAATCACAGGATAAGTCCTGTAGAAATGGAACTCATGAAAATGTCTATAGGACTAGTGTCATGAAATAATGAGCATAAGTTTCATGTCTATAGGACTGAAACAGTCCTGTACACATGGAATCTCTTTAGTTGTCTACAGGACTTATACTGTGATTCTATACTACCGATTTATTGATTTAACGCCCTGAGCGTAAGTGACAAATATTCCATCTCTAATGAGGCAACAGAGTTGTCCACTTCCCGGATAGATGGCGCCACTGTGCGAATCACATAAAAAAATCCGGAGAGTTTATAACGTCACACACGCTATGAAAAGGTTAGCCATTGGTGGTGTAGTGGTTAGCATAACAGGCATGTTTCCTGGAGACGTGGGTTCAAATTCCACTCATGGCAAAGCCAAATTTTTTTCAGCTCATTATTTCATGACTTCCATGTCTACAGGACTTATCCTGTGATTCTATACTACTGATTCTATCCTTCACTAACTTATACAACTTGGTACTCCACAATCTCTTTGACAACACACATAAAATAAATATAAAGCATGAATGGAATACAAGACTGAAATAAAATAATTACTGTCAATTGCCCTGTTTTATTAATAACTACAGAAAATGCATTAGTAATTAAAATCCACATAATTCAATCTCTTGCCAAGAAATATTGTATCTCTAAAAAGATATTCTCTTTTAAAATCGGAACTTAAAAAGAATTTTTCAAATTAGATACTGCACATCAATATTAAACATATTAAAAAAGCTAACAACACTTATGTATGTATTGTTAAGAGATATAAGACAAGGTGTGGAAAAGAAGATGCAAACAGCTTTAAATAATTTGTAATGAAATTAGTCTATATCCAAGTATATATGCAAGTCATCAGCAACAACTTAACGATTGCTTACAAAATGCATACTAAAAGACTAATAAAATTTATAAAAAAAAAAGAAAAGAAAAAGTGCAAAAAGTGCCCTAAAATACAAAAGAAAAAAGCTTTGAAATCAATTTCTAAATTCATGTTTATTTCAAAGTAGGTAATTTTTGTTAAGCTGGTAAGAGAAATTAGTTGGGCGCCCTATTTTCCTTTGAGGTTTTGATGTAAATACAAATCGAATCCGCTTTTAACGAAGTTGAAGGTGCAGCCAAAAAACTTTGTTATAAGATATATCGATTTTAGAATATGTGGAAATGGGAATATACTCTGTATTTAAGTACAACAAATACTAAAGACTAAAATATAAAAAGCAATGACTGCTTAAACACAGATAATAAAGACTTCTTACACATTTTTAATATGTCATGTAGCCAACGAACACTTTTAATTTTCGTTTGAAGCAGTGGACAGTTCAATGATAAATTCTGAATACTTCTTGTCAATATCAGCTTTATTTTGGTCATTCTGCCATAATTTCGCCTTTTTGTATCAAATTAATTTTTCGTCCGAGCGATTAGCGTGCTTGGCTGTGAATTCTCAATGTTTCTTTTCTGTGTTGTCTTCCTACTGAGGTCTGGCCATCCTTACAGATCTTCTTAGTGACTTATCCAACTGATAAGTTCTTTTCAGATCTCTGGGGCCAGCAGCTGCTTGAGTGGGCAATTGATTTTTTTGTTTATTTTATGTAACATCTTAATGCAAAACTGCGTAGCAGTTCACCGTCAGATCTTTCTTTTAGTGAGGAAAGAAAAATAGATTGCTTTGCTTAATACAAGTTCCAGAATTTACGATATGCAAAGTGAACTAGAGATGTGATTTGTTTGTTTTCTTGCATTGCCACCTCCACAATGAAATTCGTCAGTGAATTTGTCCCCTTACCTTCCTAGCTATTCACCGATCTTCCAGGAATGCATCCTGGAAGTGTGAGACAATCAGCAGACTCACAAATTTCATTGTTTAATTGACCTTGGTTAATCCTAGCTTATTCCTTTAGTTGGAATTTTTGTGTTATTTCAGAGCCTCTAGTGTTATATATAAGGTGTCAAGATTTCAATTATAAAAACTGCAATATTCACTGAAATGTCCCGGTTTTTGAAAGTTGAAACTGAGAACTTTAGTTGTAGTTACGATTTCAGTTTACTGAAATTGGAATATTTCTTCTCGGGAATCTAACCCCACAGAAAACGCAACTAAATTTGACTAAGGCAGTTGTATAACGGGGCAATAGGCATGACACGTGCATAACGAACAATTCGCAAAAGGTGGAAGAGGCAATAATTTGACCACTCCAAACGATTCGAATGCAAATTGCACAGCTATTCTGCATAGATTGACGGCAAGCCTATGTCTAATAAAGATGTGACTTTTATTGTTGCTTCAAGCATGTTGATGTTGGTAGTTGATAATCGCGCTTAAAGTGTTATTTCTTTCTTTGCAAACGTTCTGATCGTCGTTAACAAGTTGTAGAGTACGAAGGGTTGTTTGGGTTGGGTTGTTTTACCTCTGAGCGGCACTTTTTTGCACACCATGGGCTAAATGGCCAGGTCACATGGACCCCGAAGGCTCAGAGAAGGTTGGGGGAGGGGACCCACTGGAACAGCTGTTGGGAGACATGGTAGCCTCCAGTCAAGGCCATCCAGCGTGTTCTTTAACGTGCATAGGGTATGTCTCTCCCGCACACAGGGCCACGGCTTAACGTCCCATCCGACGGACGGCAGCCTTTCCAAGCCCATCGGTGTCCCCTACTGACCGTGGGCGGGCGGGGAATTTTTGCGGAGATGTAGAGTATGAAAAGAGTGCAGCTGGAGGTGGGCTGTCTGAAAGGGAAGATAGAAAGATTGATAGTGAATATGGTGAACATAGCTGAAGTGGTAGAAGGTGGAGATAAAAATGGATAGTGGAAGGATATTGCAGAAGTTGCAAAAGAGATATTGAAGAGAGGAATTGAGGTGATAAGAATTGGAATCGAGGAGTAGGATGAGGTATTGAGTTTGATGTAAAAATTGGATATGGAAATTTAAAAAGAGTTGCAAAAGAGATATTGAAGAGAGGAATTGAGGTGATAAGAATTGGAATCGAGGAGTAGGATGAGGTATTGAGTTTGATGTAAAAATTGGATATGGAAATTTAAAAACAGTTGCAATATGATTGGTGGGAATTGCAAAACTGTAAATAAAGGACTGAGGATATATGGTGAATATACTATAAAAGATGAGAGGCGCGCAAACGCCTTGTGGCTTAGGGGAGAGCCCAAAACTACAGGTCTGTTGCTTTTATTGGGGAGGAGTCTTGGTCCAAGGACACAAGATCCTCTCCCGATTTTCTTTCTTTTTGAGGTTCACTGACTATTAATCATTCGGAGAGATTAGGTTGAGGTCGTAACTCTTTACCACGGGGGAGATGAGGAGCCTTTGGTCCTTTGGACATGGGTTTCTCTCCTCCCCCCTTTTTACTTCGCAATTTTCCCGTTTCCGGGTGGTTTCTCCCACGGACTTAGCCCAGAAACTGCACCCTATACGTCCAAGGGTGCGGGCCTCACCTCCAATACCTAGACTCAAGGGAGCTTACTGGCCTTAGGTTGCTGAAATTGAGCAACGTATCTAATAGGGTAATGGGTGGCTAGTTGGACAGGTTAGGATGGTCCCATATTGGGCAGGAGGGTTTTATCATGATTGCTACGCCTATGAGTGGCCCATCTGTTTACCGTGGGTGGAGACCAGTAATGACGAAAAGGAGATCCTGGCGGTTGAGGGTCCGGAAAGCTGGTAGATGTGATTTGTTTGTTTTCTTGCATTGTCACCTCCACAATGAATACACCGCTCTTGGCCTCTGCTTCAATAAAACGGGCGGTCTGAGCTGGCTCACTCAGATTAATCGGTTCGTGATGCATCCCCTGTACTACCTTTATGTCCAGGGTGTGATAAGGGCAGTTGCGGGAGCCAACTGGGTGGAAGTGATTCCTGATGATAGGGGTTGGGTCCGGACCAGGACCCGGACTAGTCCGTGTCTTGGCCTGGATCATGCTCTGGTCGGAGGGGAGATCTGAAGTCTGGGTATAACCTGGGCGTAGCTCTGAGGCCTCCCCTTGTTGGGCTCGGAAGTGAGTAGAGACCACCTGTGGGAATACCCTATAAACAACTATGAAACCGACGAATTTAACGACGGAATCAGGTAATGCCCGACCGCGACGGACAGGGAGAAAAGACAACAAGTCCACGGAGGCTGTTGATCTTGAAGTGGTAGTGGAGGAAGTCCCAGAGACTCTCCCTCCCACCACAAATATTGATGGGGATAGAGAAGGGGCTCCAAAAAGCTCAGAGGACCTTAGTAAAGGAATTGATAAAGGGTGCCAAATTAGTAAGACGGCCCCGGATAAAGAGGGGGAGCCCAACGGAAACGAGATGGGTTCGGGGAGGTTGGCCACTGCTGCTAGCCATCTTGAGGAACTCGCGGTGGCGATGTTTTAGTCAAAGATGGAAAAAGAACTGAAAGATAAAGTAATGGGTTGTTGTTTGGGTTGTTTTACCACTGAGCCGCACTTTTTTGCACACCATGGGCTAAATGGCCAGGTCAGATAGACCCCGAAGGCTCAGAGAAGGTTGGGGGAGGGGACCCACTGGAACAGCTGTTGGGAGACAGATGGTAATCTCCCGTCAAGGCCATCCAGCGTGTTCTTTAACGTGCACAGGGTATGGCTCTCCCGCACACGGGGCCACGGCTTAACGTCCCATCCGACGGACGGCGGCCTTTCTAAGCTCATCAGTGTCCCCTACTGACCGTGGGCAAGGCGGAGAATTTTGCGGAGATAAATCTCAACGCTGACCCAGCTGGGACTCGAACCTGGGAACTACAGATTACGAGCCTGGCGCGCTACCGACTGAGCCACCCCCACCCCTAAAGTAATGGGTGCAGCAAGCAAGCTGCACGCCATAGTATGTGATCAAGAGCTCCAGATAGCGACTATGAGTGGGCGCATCACTGAGAGAGCTGCGTTTCCCCCCAGTGTCTAAGGGGAAGCCACCGACTTATGCAAAGGCTGTCGGTGGTCAAGGGTTAGAGAAGCGAGGTTCGGTGATGGTTAAAAAGCCCACCCCCCTAAGCAGAGGCATACCTTGCTGATCTTCTCAAAGGATAAAGAGAAGACAGCCATAGAAGTTAGCGATAGCCTGAAGAGTAACATCAACCCTTCCTAGTTAAACCTCTGGATGATGACAGTTAAGCCGATGAGAGAAAATGGTGTCATCGATGAGTGTAGCACGCAAAGTGACATGGACTGTCTAAAACAGGCAGTAAACAGCCATGACGCGCTAAAGAATGTACTTGAGGCCAAGTGGCTAAGGCTCATAGTCTACGGAGTCGATAAAGACATCCACCGAGAGGACCTTCAGAGGGTCATCCAGACCCAGAATGGGCTAACTGAAGAGCACGCGGATCTAACCCCGCTGTTCTCTCTAAAAGGACGAGTTGACAATACCGTCCACTGGATCATGGAAGCCAGTAGCGCCTCCCCCAGAAAGTTAATTGAGGTAGGTAAGATAAACGTGAGTTGGGCGCGTTGTATTATCAAAGAGTATATTCGTGTGCTCAGATGCTATAAGTGCTATGCATTTGGGCACATGCAAAAGGATTGTACTCTTAAGACGCAATGGTGCTCTCAATGCGTGGGCAAACACTAGTGCAGGGAGTGTAAGAAGCCCAAGCCAAGATGCATAGTGTGTAAAAATGCCAATAAGGAACACGGGGCCAAGTATGACATTGGCCCCAGTGCGATGGACAGCATCTGTCCGTCGTACTGTAGAGAGTTGAAGTTGTTGCGGAAGTGCACCAACTATGGGCAGTAGACTTCCTGGTGGTCGCAGGGCGAGTCTGAAATTTCTACAGATAAATTTGAACAGGGCAAGGGCCGCAATGGCCCAACTCAGTCAGGAGATAAAAGAAGAAGGTGTCGATGTTGCTCTAGTGCAAGAACCTTATTGCACAGACAACACCATTAGGGGGCTTCCTCTGACCAGCAGGCAATTTTGTATTAAAGGAGCTATCCCAAAAGCTGAAATTGACATTTTGAACCCCAAAGTGAATGCCATTCAGGCATATCACTCTGACACTATGGTGGTAGTGGAGATTGGCTATGGGAGACTAATATTATATGCCATCTCCATCTATTGTCCTCCGAGTCTTAACATCGAGGACTCACTGACCGAGTTGTAAAACGTCCTGGCTCGTGTCAATTCTAAGAACTTAGTGATAGGTGGTGACTTCAATGCGAAGCACCCCTTCTGGGGATCAAATAGAAAAGACGTCAGAGGAGATATGACTCTGGATTTTATCAACTCTGCTGATCTTTTATTATTAAATGATTCGGATACTCCAGCAACATTTCATGGCCCTCGAGGTCAGAGCTGGATCGACTTGACCCTGGCAACGCCTCGGAGGTTTCCTCAAATCCGGAATTGGTGCGTTAGCGACAAGGTCACTAACAGCGACAACAACTATATTGTGTTTCTTGTGGGTGGAACAACATCTCCTCCACACTATTTAAAAAGGTTTGCGGTGGGCAGGACCCCTGACTGGTGTAAACTCGCGCGTTGTGTTGCACCGGACCTGGCGAAGATCGGCCAGCGCGTATCTACTATAGGTGATTGTCTAACTCTGAATAACATCCTCAGAGATCTGACGGAGTGTTTAAGATCTGGATGTGAGACAACTTTGGGTTCAAGAGACAACCCAGCACAGGCAGTAAATTGGTGCCCTGGTGGACACCTGAGCTCAGTATAAAGAGAAACGGGTCAGAACTCTTAGGTAAAGGTACCAAAGGTGCCACAATGGGGACAGAAGTTCCAGAGAAGAAATGTACAAGAAGGAACAGGCGGAGTATAAGCTTGCTATACGCCAGGCACAGTTGGCCTCCTGGCAGCAGTTTTGTAGTGATGTCTCTGCACAAAACCCTTTTACTCTGCAGTACAAGCTGGCTACGGGGAAGGGCATAAAACCCCTGGAAATTGAATATGTTCGCAAAGAAGATGGGTCCAAGTCCACTTCCTTTGGCGAAACGATCCAGGTTATATTAGAGAATCTATTCCCCCCTGATGATCCTCAACATCAACTCCTGCGGGAATATTGCAGGCTTCCACCGGACACGGCAGATGACGTTCCATTTACGGAAGAGGAAGTGGGAGAGGTTATCAAAGGTATGGCTCTAGGTAAAGCCCCTGGGTACGATGGTCTGACAGTAGAGATCATTTCACAGGTGTTTAATGAACACAAAGATATGTTCACCCAGCTCTTCAACATCTGTTTGAGACTGGGAATTTTCCCACAAGCCTGGAAGCAGGCTGACCTAATCCTATTCAATAAGGGCAGGCAGGGGCCCGGCAGACGCAAGATCATACAGACCAATTTGTCTGTTGCCGGTGCTGGGAAAAATTCTTGATAAACTCCTGACGAACCTACTCCTATTTCCACTGCTTTGAGAACGATTTCCTGAACTGTAAGCAATTTGGGTTCAGGACAGACCAGTCTACCACTGCCACTATCAAACAAGTGGTGGACATTATTAGGGTAAATAAAATGCACCAGATGCATACCTCTCTCTCATAGCGTTGGATGTGACGGGCGCCTTTGACAACGTCTGGTGGCCGGCCGTTCTTAGTAGATTAAAAGATTGTTCTTGTCCTAGGAACATCTATGTTCTAGTGGCCAATTATCTCAGTGAGAGGGTTATCAACTACTCCCATGCTAGTGGGACAGCCTCAAGGAACTTGGAAAGAGACTGCCCAAAGGGTTCGTGCAGTGGTCCATTTCTCTGGAATTTGGTCGCCGATACTGCCCTGGAGTTGACTCTACTTGAGGGTGTCTGGCTCCAGGTTTATGCTGATGATATGCTGCTTGTTATTATGGCGTCCTCCAGAGCAAGACTGGAGATTGCTGGCAACGCAGCATTGTCTGTACTCGAAGGATGGAGTCAGCGCAATAAACTTGGGTTCAGCTTTGCGAAGACAACATCCGTGACTGTGGCCAAAGAGGGTGTCCTCAAAAAGAGGTACCCGATCTTTAAATTACATGGCAATAATATCCGCCATATGACGACTCTAAAGTACCTGGGGATCACTCTGGATGAAAGGATGAGCTGGATTTCACACTTGCAGGACTTGAAGGTTAAATGCACAAATGTAATGTGCAAACTGGGGCGAATGGCTCGCGTCTCATGGGGACTCAGAGGTGAAGTCCTCAAAGAAATTTATCTCAGGGGCACGGAACGGATCCTCACTTATGGATCAGGAGCCTGGTGGTGCCCGATGGACCACTCCATCATGTGCAGAAAGCTGCTTACAGCCCAACGACTGGCTTTACTGCAAATCACCAGGGCTTATAGGATCACACCTGGTGCTAGCAGGGTTCCCTCCGCTATTTTTGATGGTTGGTAAAGAAGCGACCAATTTCAGAGTCCTGCAAACTAAGGAGAAAGCAACATTCCTTGGAGTCCAGTATGACCCCGAGGATTATGAGACAAATACCGCTAAGTGGGATATCCATCCCACTAGTAGACTGAGTGTGCCATGGTCCATGGAGTTACCATCAGGATTAGGATTTGAGATTTACACTGATGGTTCCAAGAGATGGTGTGGGCCTAGCCTACACTGTCTACAATCAAGGAGCCAAGGTGTATGATTATAATAGGAAGGGTTCTAATAATTGCTCAGCCTTCCAAGCCGAGCTGCTCGCCGTCAGAGAGACCCTTAATTGGGCCCTCTATGACGGCAGTCTGAATAGCGACATCCGGCTGTACATGGACAGCCAGGCAGTTCTGCAAGCGCTTGAAGATGTAAACAACAGGCATCAAACTGTTAACGAGATCAAGCGCATTCTGGGTAACCAGAACATGCCCAGAGTTTCCTTTTCCTGTATCAAGGCACACGTAGGTCATGAGGGGAATGAGCGGCAGATCATCTGGCCCGCTCTGCAGGAAATAATACTCAACATGTGTTAGCGTGAAGACTTCTAAAAATACCCTGAAGTTTATACTGTGTCGAAGAGAAATCGAGGAGTGGCAGATGCTCTGGGATACGACTGAGAATGGTCTTCAAACAGACATTCTTGAAAAGGGTCAGTCTATCCCTGGTGTCTTCTGACCATTATTTGACGCAGGTCGTGACTGTACATAGGAGTTTCCCCAAATATCTGGAGCGTTTTAAGATCGCTACCCACAGTTACTGTGGCTGTGGGGCTCCAGATGCGGATGTCGGGCACTATATCCTCAGGTGCCCGATTACGGAAGGGTTCGCTAACGAACTCCGGAACTCCCAGGCGATCAATGAGGTAGCAGGTGGGGTGGTCATGGTGTCCATCGAGAGTACTCAAGGCAGAGCACATCTGAGGGACATGAGCTGGCTCGTCTGCCGGCTCCGGGACTCCCTACTTTGAGTCAAGTACTGCTTTCGCTCTCCTGCTTATTTTTCACTTTCTACTCGGGCTGCACTCTGCACCCCCTTTAAAACCACCCACACTCCAAGTCCCTACTGGTCTCCTCTGAGACAAACTTCATCTTCTACTTCCAGGCCTCTCTTGCCAAGCACTTGTATGTCGTGAGACGGAATACGTGCTTTCCCGGTCCGCCGTGAGACGGAATACGTGCTTTTCCGGAATACATGCTTTTCCCCCCACCCCGAAATAAAGAGAGGTGTACTCATTTTATAGTTATTCATGTATACAAAAAATGTAACTAGGGAACATTGTAGTTAGGTACCTTTTAATGTTCATCCTCAAAACCCAGAGATTCATCTCCAGAGCTAAATGAAGAATCACTTGAAGCCTCTTTTTCAGAAACTGAGTCTTCGTATAACAAATCATCCTCTGTGCCATCAAGTGAGTTACTAATACCACATTTCATAAATGACTTTCAACTGTCTCGTGTTTCACAGTGGGGCGGGGTTGGCTCAGTCGGTAGCGCGCCAGGCTCGTAATCTGTAGTTCCCAGGTTCGAGTCCCAGCTGGGTCAGCATTGAGATTTATCTCCGCAAAATTCACCGACCTGCCCACGGTCAGTAGGGGACACCGATGGCCTTGGAAAGGCCGCCGTCCGTCGGATGGGACGTTAAGCCGTGGCCCCGTGTGCGAGAGAGCCATACCCTGTGCACGTTAAAGAACACGCTGGATGGCCTTGACGGGAGGCTACCATCTGTCTCCCAGCAGCTGTTACAGTGGGTCCCCTCCCCCAACCTTCTCTGAGCCTTCGGGGTCTATGTGACCTGGCCATTTAGCCCATGGTGTGCAAAAAAGTCCCGCTCAGAGGTAAAACAACCCAACTGTTTCACAGCATTCCATAAAGTTTTGACCCATTCAAAATCTGCAAAATGCTAGGCCTCTTCCTTCTTCCTGATGGTGTCACTTCAAAATCTGTAGATTGCATCCAACTGTTCCATTTCTCCTTCATGAATCCTTTAAATGGTTTATTAATGCAGACATCTAAAGGTTGAAGCTGGCTCGTTAGTCCACATGGAATTACGGCTAACTGAGTTTTCAGTTGATTGATTTTATTTTTTACAGCTTCTGTTCTATGACTCCGAAATTGATCCCATACTAGCAAGGCAGGTTTCTTTAACAGTCCACCAGGACGCCTAGACCACACATTGTCTATCCAGAACTTCATCCCCCCTTCATCCATCCAGCATTTAGGATGAACGTGCACAAACACACCTTTAGGCAGTTTTTCCTTGGGCAAGGTTTTCCTTTTGAAAATCAAAAGAGGCGGCAATTTTGTTCCTTTGGCACAACAAGACAACACGACTGTGTAGCGCGTTTTCTCATGTCCACAAGTTTTAACAATAACACTTCTTGCATCTTTGGAAAATACTGTTTTGTTTGAGGGTACATCGAACGTCAGTGGAATCTCATCCATGTTTCCTATTTGTGAAAGTTCAAAATTTCCCCTTTTTCTTGTATTAATGACAAATTTATGAAACTCGATAATCTTGTCTTCATATTCTGTTGGCATCTTTTGTGTTATTTTTGTTTTAGTCCGCATACGTAAATAATTTCTCTTCATGAATCTAAAACACCATGATGTTGATCCTGTAAAATCAGCGATGCATCTGTTAGTAGCTATCACTCTTTCTTGTTGAATAGTCATTTTTGTGGAAACTGAAAATTCCGAGCTTCGGTGGTCTAATATCCAAGTTTTTAATTCTTCTTCTAGTTCCGGCCATTTTGCAATTCCATGTCGCAGATTATGTTTACTACGCATAGCATTTTTTAGGTCTTCTTCCTGTCTTCTCCAAGTTCTTATCATCTTTTCTGTTGGCGGTGATCCGAAATTCCTCTCTGCTGCCCTGTTTCCGTGTTCTTTAGCATACTCAATCACTCGTAGCTTGAATACAATATCATAGCAGAATCTGCGTTGTTTTTGAGCCATGTTTCGCAGCAAAAACATGAGAAAGCTTCTTCGGTACTAAAAGTTTAGTTTTTTGTTGCCTTGAGACGCTGTAATCGGTAACGACGCGCCATGCTCGCGCTTTTCGAAAAAATATGCTGGTGAAATGTGATCACGCATGCGCACATTGGATGAATCGTAACCTTGAGATGTCAGTGGATCTGAACCCTATTTTACTGGAATGCTCCCTCTGTCAGTAGTGAAGCATAAAATATATCACGCAACTTATTATTTCTACAGAACAGAAAAAAAAATATGGAAACGATTTATTTGAAACCACTCTTTCACAAAAGGACAAAATGCAAAAGAATACTTATATACTTATATTGATATAAACCAAAAGTTTTAGACTGAAATTTCAACTCATAATTTTGATTACCGGCGCATAAGACGCACCCCATATTTTAGGCGTATTTTGAGGGGAAAAAATTGCATCCTATACGCCGGCAAATACGGTATATAATAGTTTTGATTTGTTGCAATGAAATAGTGGGAGACCCTAGGTTAAGGCCTCCTGCTATTTAAATGGACAGTAGTTAGGGTCTAACTACTGCCCATCTTTTCGTACGAGCTTTTTCTTTTCGGCGAGCTATGCTTAACATATAAAATAAATCTGCAAAAGAGAAAAAATAATGTAATACATGATAAGAAATCCAACTTCTGCGAAGCAAATTCTTAGTAAAATAATCATTTTAACTGAATTATATTGTTTATGTTTCACTTTAGATTTTTTAATACTGATTACAGTTATACTCTCCCTTACAGGACCGGACCCCTGGCCGGATGAACGAAAGGCCGGTTAATCCGAAAATTGTGTCAGAATATAAATAAAAACGGTAAATGACAAGAATACTAACTGTACTGTATTTTAATTAATAGTTTGTTATTCAATATTAACAATTTACTCATACTCACTTGAAAAAGTCGGTGATTTTTTTTTGTTTCTTTGAACTTAACACTTTTTTACCTGCAAAATCTTGCCATTTTTTATTAAACATCACATGAAATGTAGAAGAGGCCTGTTGTTGTTCAATGTAACTTACTGCAACATCAAAAGCTTCTTTTCCTTCAATATGGCTAACTTCCCTTCTTCCTCTTCTTCTTCATTCTCTGCTTTATTTGTTTTAAATCCTGATGCTGAGGTTTCTTGCGCTGTCACAAATGTTTTCGTTTGAAGAAGTTTAAAATTTAACCCAGTCTCATCTAAATTGTAGATTTGTTCTGCGCATAGGCCATCCCGTGGCCGAGTGGTTAGCGCGCTTGGCTACTGATATTAGGGACCTGGGTTCGAAACTCGGTTAAGGCATGGATGTAAGTGTCGTTTTTCTGTTGAGGTCCTGCCATCCTCTCAGACCTTCTACTATGGCATATAAACAGTCAGACCTCTGTGGCAAGCAGCTGCTTGAGGGGGTATTTATTTTTTTTATAGGTCTTCTTCTTCAATAAGCACTAAATTTTTTTCTGAAAATTTCTTTGCTGCTAAAGGATCAACTGACAGTTTCTCACCACAAACACCAAGGTAATGAACACCATGCCGTTTTTTCCAGCGAGAAAGCCATCCCTCGCTTGCTGAAACATCTCCTCCATTATGGATTTTAGAATGAAGGATTAATGCTTTTTCTTTCAAGATTGGCCCACTGATTGGCGTTCCTTTTCGACGTTTTTGCATGAACCATAACCAAATAACCAAAGTGCATCGTCGACAATTTCATTTTTCGGCCTTTTAAGAGTTAACCGAGAAGAAAGCGTTTTTTCAGATGGGTTGGGTTGGGTTGTTTTACCTCTGAGCGGCACTTTTTTTGCACACCATGGGCTAAATGGCCAGGTCACATGGACCCCGAAGGCTCAGAGAAGGTTGGGGGAGGGGACCCACTGGAACAGCTGTTGGGAGACAGATGGTAGCCTCCCGTCAAGGCCATCCAGCGTGTTCTTTAACGTGCACAGGGTATGGCTCTCCCGCACACGGGGCCACGGCTTAACGTCCCATCCGACGGACGGCGGCCTTTCCAAGCCCATCGGTGTCCCCTACTGACCGTGGGCAAGGCGGGAAATTTTGCGGAGATAAATCTCAACGCTGACCCAGCTGGGACTCGAACCTGGGAACTACAGATTACGAGCCTGGCGCGCTACCGACTGAGCCACCCCCGCCCCCGTTTTTTCAGACTCGACTGGAGTGCAAAAAACTTGTAAAGATTTTCTATTCCTTCTCCAGTTATTTACCGTGCTTTTACCAACACCAAGTTCATCAAAAATATGCTTTACTGGATCACCTTTGTCAATACGTTCTAACGCTCTTAATTTCATCTCCATCGTAACGACATTACGCTTACGTTTGCACCCACCCATTTTGTACCGAACAATAATCAATAGATCACAACACACACTCCTGTATACGCAGAGTACACTGTAATATTCACAAAGAGGAACTGAAGAAAATATGTATACTGTACTATGAACAAAAGACGCGACGACTTGCTTCCGCGTCTTGGAACTGAAGCAAATAAATAAAACAAGCGGCGACTTGCTTTCGCTTCTTGGAACTGAAGCAAATAAACAAGCGCCGACTTGTTTCCGCTTCTTGGAATGACAGGTTAAAGCGGAGGCCGGTTGAGCCGAGATCCGATAAGAGGGAGTCTACTGTATATGTCTATTTCTTTGGTGGCCCTGCCTTCCACTTCAGCTTTCTGTGCTTCTCTCCAGCTAAAAACGGGGCGGGGGTGGCTCAGTCGGTAGCGTGCCAGGCTCGTAATCTGTAGTTCCCAGGTTCGAGTCCCAGCTGGGTCAGCGTTGAGATTTATCTCCGCAAAATTCCCCGCCCTGCCCGCGGTCAGTAGGGGACACCGATGGGCTTGGAAAGGCCGCCGTCCGTCAGATGGGACGTTAAGCCGTGGCCCCGTGTGCGGGAGAGTCATACCCTGTGCACGTTAAAGAGCACGCTGGATGACCTTTACGGGAGGCTACCATCTGTCTCCCAACAGCTGTTCCAGTGGGTCCCCTCCCCCAACCTTCTCTGTGCCTTCGGGGTCCATGTGACCTGGCCATTTAGCCCATGGTGTGCAAAAAAGTGCCGCTCAGGGGTAAAACAACCCAACCCTCCAGCTAAAGGCCTGTCCTAGGCGGTGCTTATTCGCAGTATGATAGAACCGCCCTTGATCAGAGGTTTTTGGCTTAGTTCACTTGCGAAAACTGCAGAAAGCATAAAAACAAAGTACATTTCCAAAGGCAACAAGATTACGACAATAATTTCAAAGATTTTCTTTATTCATTTCTTTTAGCTATCTTTTATTATGAGAAATGAAGTTCGTAATACGAGAAAAAAATATTTATACAATAATAAGGTGGCTCTGCTTTTTGAAGATAAAATTGAAAAGTACTTTTCGAATACATACCATTATCCATCGGTCACGAATGTTGGTTATGAAATAAACTTTATTCGAGTGATCATTAAACATTCTTTAATAGATACCAATTATTGAACTATGTTTTTTTGAGAAAGTAAACATCTGACTCCTTAAGAATATTTAAAAATGACATCAGCATGCGAAATAGAGTCATACTCTATATACTACTTACTTTCAGAGCGTTGGAACATTTAACGTCTCACATGAAGGGCTTAAATCTTGAGATTTAATATTACTCTCATTCATAAACGTGTTTGATACACGTGTATTTGAAATCCGTTTGTAATTTCTACTATGCACTGCATACAATACCTTATACGTGTAACTGATTCTGTGGCAAGCAGCTGCTTGAGGGGGTATATATTTATTTTTTATTAACGTTTAGGATTATACGTCCTCCTTTTAACTTCATGTCCTCCCGAATTTAAAAAACAAACATGAAATGTCCACCTTTTTGTATAAACTGAAAATAATTTGTTTTAAACTAAAATTAAAATAAGTTTTTTTTCTTGTATTTCCCTTTTTAAAATTTCTTGAATCCATGACTATCATATAATTTACTGTAAATGAAAATCGTAAATGTTGAAGTCATTCTGTTAACTTTGTTAAAGTTACTATTTTCTCTATTAATCAATATCTGCAATTTATATGCCAGATTGTAAACAGTATGTGAACGGCACTTTTGACTACTTATCAAATATGAATTAAAATCAGCCATGTTATATATTTTGAAGTATTCTGAATAATTAGAATAATCCATTTTTCTGACTGAACTATTAGTCGCTACTTGAAATAAAACTTAGTAGGAAAAATCTTATTTCGTAAATTGAAAACACGTCCTCCTTTCCCCTCCATTTCTAGCTGTTTCGTTGTCCTTTTAGAACTTTGACATTTGGAAACCTTAATTCAAAATACATACAGAAGAGCTGCATAAGTTCTGGAAATCTGCAATCAAGGGTAATTCGGAGTGTAGTTCTCATTAGAATTACGATATTTCAGGTCCGACTTGAATTAACTCCGTTTACAAATCATATATTAAATTCTTCATAAACGAAACAACAGTAAACTTATTGAACTTTTCTAAGTCTATTAAGCGCCGTCCCGTGGCCGAGTGGTTAGCACGCTTGGCTAGTGATCTAATAGGACCTGGGTTCGAGCCCCGGATTAGGCATGGATGTGTGTGTCGTTTTTCTGCTGAGGTCCTGCCATCCTCTAAGATCTCCTACTATGGCATATAAACTGACAGGCTCCTGTCAGACCTCTGTGGCAAGCAGCTACTTGAGGGGGTATTTATTATTTTTTAAGTCTATTAATAATAGGCTAAATCTCTAACTGTGTAAAGCAGTCCAGTTGCCAGATCGTCAAAAGAAACTATAAGTCGAAGTGTATTTTACAAGATTACGAGATTAATTTTCATTTAATGGCTTCATGTCATTGTCACAGTAACAGTTCGTATCTTACCTTTTAATCGTTCTATTTTGCTATTGCGCAAAATTCGAAATTTTAAAGCATGGTACGATGACTTTTGAACTTATGTGCAGCGAACTATTGGAAACGTGAATTATAACAATATATACAAAAGTCTGTTTTGAAATATTTGCCAGAATAGCTGCATTAATTGATCATTGGTCGAAATTTGTAATTGAAAAATATAATTTACCATATTATCAAAAGAATAATTTTCATTGAATGGAAACTTGACTGCATCATCATCATCATCCTCCTCCTCAAGCAGCCATGGGCTACGGAGGTCCAACCAGACCATGCAATTTAGTTCTCCAAGCAAGTCTATCCTGAGCTACATCTACTGCATCTGGCCACTGCACACAAATTCTAACAAGGTCCTGTTTGACATTTTCTGCCCACCGCATCCTAGGTCTCCCTTTCTTTCTGAGGCCTTTAGGCACACTGTTCATAACCCTATTCGCCAATCTATAATTATTCATACGGGCAACATGGCCAAACCAACGGAGTCTCTCTCTGCACAATATGCTGCTCAAAGGAGGTTGCAAACTCCTTTGCCTAACCTCATCATTAGTTACAAAGTTGAACCACCTAATGCCCAAGATACTGCGTAAGCATCTGGAATCAAAAGCATCTAATTTCCTGTTATCTTGTTTACAAAGTGTTCAAGTTTCGCTACCTTAACTAACCCTAGAAAGAACCAAACTATTATACAGTCCAATTTTAGTCCTTAGGTGTATACGCCTATTTCTCCACACTCTCCATAGATTCTTAAAAGTCCCGGCAGCAATCCCCATTCTTCTGTTAATGTCATGCCGCACATCACCATTATCTGTTACATAGCTCCCAAGATAATTAAACTGTGACACCTGCTCAAGACTGCAACCATTCAGATTAACTGAATCACAGCCTGCCTGACCAATTTTCATCACTTTAGTTTTCTCTCTGTTTATAACCAAACCTACTCTACTACCAGTCTCATCAACAGCTCGAATGAAAGAGTTCATCTCATCAACATCATTTGTCAAAAGGGCTAAATCATCAGCATAATCTAAATCAGAAACTTTCAGATCTTCAGCCCACTTAAGGCCAAAATCTTTCCCTTGAAGTGAATTTCGCATAACATAATCAATAACCAAGCTGAAGAGAAAAGGAGACAAAATGCACCCTTGTCGAACACCAGAAGTAATGCTAAACCAATTGCTACAAGCCTTACCAACTCTCACACACGACTCAGTGTTATTATAGAGAGCTTTCATTATGTTAACTAACTTGTCTGGTATACCATATGATCCCACAGTCAGCCACAAATTATGACGTTCAACAGAGTCGAAAGCCTTTTTGAAATCAACAAAGCTAGCAATCAAAAGTTTCTGAAATTCTAAACATTTCTCAAGAATCTGCCAAAGTGAAAATATCTGATCCACACATCCCCTACCACTTCTGAATCCACATTGCTCATCACGCCATTGACTGTCAACCAGATTCTTAATTCTATTAAGCACAATCATGGAAAGAACTTTACCTGGAACAGAGAGTAGGCTGATACCCCTATAGTTATCACAAGAACTGCGATCATCTTTTTTGAAGATAGGCATAACAATAGCTCTGGTAAAATCCTTAGGAACCATGCCTTTATCATAAAAGATATTCAGAATTTCAGTCATCCAAGTGGTAACCGAAACATTCCCAGCTCTAAGCATTTCCGTAGTAATTTCATCTATCCCTGAGGATTTATGTAGTTTAAGTTTAGAAACAGCCAAAATAACTTCAGATTGTGTTATAGGACCAACATTAAAGCCATCAATGCATCTATCATCATTGCAAACAATGGGAGTAAAACTAACTACATTGTTTAGAACATCACTGAAATGCTCAGCCCTCCTAGCCATGACAGAATCCTCCCCTTCTATAACCTTACCTTGTTTATCCTTCAATCCTTGTATACCTGTCCGTTTTCTACCACACAAAACATTAACTATCTGGTACAGCTCTCTGCTGTTGTGCTGTCTAACTGCTTCCTCGGCTTTGTCAGCCAAACCATCAAGCCAAAGATTTTTATCAGCAGCTAACTGATCCTTTACACATTTATTAAGCTCTCTATAATGCTTTCTATTAGGACTAGTAGGGTATTGATTAAGGACATTCCTGCAGTTCTTTCTTTCCAAAATAAACTCAAGTGCCTTATCACTCAGATAATTCTGTCTCTTCTGCTCCTTTTTTCCTAAAAGAGTACTGTTAGTGTCCAAAACAGCCGGTTTAAAATGATCACATTCTTCCTCAACTTCAGTAGTAAGCAAACCATGACTGTCATAATGACTAAGTAACCTATCATGGTAAGCTTTAGCTATAACTGGGTCTTTCAGACCTTCAGTATTAAAAGTAAGTTTTTTAACCCTAGCACAACACGTTTTAAGTTTAAGTTGTAACACACTTTAACAAGGTAATGGTCAGATCGAATTTTAGCTCCCCTATATGCCCTGGTATTCCTAACAGAACTAGCCCATTTGCTGTTAATTACTATGTAATCAATCATATTCTTATGCAGCCCATCAGGTGAAACCCATGTGTACTTATGTATGTCGCGGTGTTTGTAATAAGTGTTAGTTATTCTGAAACCATTGAGTTTACTTACCTGTAGGAGACGTTGCCCATTGCCATTGCAGCCACCAATACCAAAAGGGCCTATTACTCCTCCCCAAAGGTCAGAGTCAGTACCAACTTTGGCATTGAAGTCACCAAGAACAAGGGTAATATCTCCTTTCTTAACAGAATTCAAAATATCCTGAAGTTGTTCATAAAACCTATCCTTCTCATCCTCATCGGCATCCTCAGTGGGGGCATAACAGCAGATAACATTCAAGTCTTTAACGCTTGTCTGAAATTTTGCTGCAAGAAACCTTTCATTAATGCACTCATATCCTAGAAGAGCATCGCTAGCGTGTCTGCTAAGAAGCAGACCCACGCCTTGGTGATGCTTGTTGTCATCCCTCCCTGAAAAGAGAAATTTAAGATTATTTTTAAAAATCTGACCTTTATCTGTCCATCTGGTCTCTTGCAAGCCAAGAATATCTAAATTATAATGGTGGAATTCTTGTGTGAGGACATCAAGAGAATAATTTCTGTGCAGAGTCCTCACATTCCAACTACCTATGGAGAGAAAATGTCTAGTGGGATGTTTAAAGAAACTATGTTTATTGAGAGAGGGAATGCCGACAATATCAAACAGCCCCCTAATCGCAGACATGGGGCAAAGACCCGTTCCCCCACTACTAAAGGCTGAAGCCATCTACACTGGAAGACTTCCTCCAATGTAGAATTTGACGATGGCAATAGAAGCAAAGAGTTCAGGTGCCTGCGATGACTTCTCTGCTCAGGAAGGAGCGAACGCAGCGAGCAAACAACGGAGGATCCAGTAGGGCTGCCCCTTTGCGCAGTTGGCGACCTAGGAACAGAGCGATCACAGAAGCTGCACTTTTATTTCAACTCAACTATATATATATACACCGAAGAGCAAAACATTATGACCACATGTCTAATACGATGTTGGTCATCCACCTGCCGCCAAAACAGCTCTTACCCGGCGAGGCATGGACGCTACAAGATTTCTAAAGGTGTCTTGTGGTGTCTGGTACCAACACGTTACCAGCAGATCCTTTGAATCTTGTAAGTTACATTGTGGAGCCGCTGCAGAACGGATATGCTGTTCCAATTCAAAACACAGATGCTCGATTGGATTGATGTTTGGGGAATGTTGAGGGCAGGCCAATACCTGGAAGTCTTCCCCATGTTCCGTGAACCATTCTCGAACAATCTGGGCAGTGCTGAAAGAAGGCACTACTAGAGGGGAATACCGTTGCCATGAAAGAATGTACTTGATCTGCAATGATGTTTAGGTAGGTGTTATACGTCATAATTTCCTGCACATGAATAACTGGACCTAGGGTTTCCCAGCAGAACATTGCCCAAAGCATTACACTCCCTCTACCAGCTTGTTTTCGTTCCACGGTGTATCCTGGTGCCAACACTTCTCCAGGTAAATGATGCACACGTACCTGGCCGCCCACATGGTGCAACAGGAAATGAGATTCATCTGATCAGACGACCAGTTTTAATGCTCGCATGCCCATTGTAGGCACTTTCGATGGTGAACCAAGGTTAGCATGGGCACTCGGAGCGGTCTGCGGATACACAGCCCTATTTTCAGCAGGGTTTGATGTTTTGCAGCAGTTTTTTGATTAGCAGTTTTGTTTCTTTATAAATGAACCGATTACTTTATTGGATTAAAAAATGCATTTTTAGCGACTGAAATGATTTTAGTGTTGATTAAAGCAAAGATAACACTAAGCACCGATTATATCCAGATGAGATTCTGCAGTCAATGTCGCCCAGAGTGCCTGTTAGTGAAAAGAAAGTATGTACTCTAAGAACAGGGAAGGACGGAGCAGTGCTCCATCCACCGAATGGTGGATTATTTCTCAAAGAGTTCGGGTCTAGGAAAATGAAGAAGATTTCGAACTTTTGGCCATCAGGTTGTGAGTTTTTCCTCCGAGCAACACTTTTTTGCACACTTTGGGCTAAATGGACAAGTCAGTAGTACCTCAGGGGTTCAGAGTAGGTTGGGAAAGGGAATCCATTGGACAGCTGTTAGGAGACACATGGGAGCATCCCGTCAAGAACATCCAGCTTGTTTCAACGTGCACAGGTTATGGCTATCCTGCACAACGGACAAGGCTAAATGTTTCATCTGACAGACGGCTACCTTTCCAAGACCAGCAGTGTCCTCTTTTTCGCAGAAGCCAGGAATTAGTGGAGATAAACCCAAACGCTGGCACAGTTGCGACTCGATCCTGTGAACTGATGATTACGAGACTGGCGGCCTATCAGCTGAGACCAAGTTCTTCCCTCAGTTTGTGAGTCAAAATCCGATACCAATTAAGACTCTTCCGTTTTCAAATTGTTGCACATTGTGGCACTAATACAATCTAATTCAGATGGTAGTTGTATATCATTGGGATTTTACTACTCGTGATACTTTGATAACATGCTCTTATATTCATTAGGAGGTGCACTGGAGCGAGAAGGAGAGAAAAAAACTAACCACGAATATTTGAATCGTGATAGCTTTAAAGAAAAATATTATACTTAATAAGCAATTCTCTCCAATTAAAGTGAAATAAACAGATTAAATAGAACTTAATAACATCTCTTCCAAAGATTACATCGGACCTTAATGATATTTTTTAAAACTGACTTAAAAAGAAACTTTTATGCAGAAGAAAAATAGCTTTTGGTTCAACGACTTTAGTTATAAGCAAATACAAGGTTGAAGGATTAAATATGAAATTCTTTTAAATGTTTGGAATGCAGATAGAGGTCCATTTACTTCAAATTTTTATTAATCCATCCATTATCTTGGAAGAAATTATTATCTTTTGTACAAATTGTATCTTTTGTTTCGACAATAGCTATAGTAAATAAAGACTAAGCTCTAAAAGCTTTTCCCAGAAGGATTTTGAAAGTTCTTACCAGTCTTGAGGTGATAATGTGCCAAGTCTTTAAGCTGCAGGTTATAAGATTGCAGAAATAGATTTGTTGCAATAATAGATTTTTCAAAGTAATAGCGTCTTTTGATTTACTCAGGCTTGAATAAATAAATCTTTGTGAACATGGATTTTGAATGCATCTGATTCAAAGATATTTGCTAGGTAATAAAATTGAAAATATAGTTGCATTATGAGATATACTATTGTCGCATTCACTGCGTATTTGAACACAATAACTCAATTAGCGACATGTATATAAGGCTCGACTTCAAAACATTTACAAAGGATTTCTTCGAGAGTTATTTTTTTACTTATGTATTATATAGTTTAAAGTTGAACTACAGAATGCTTTGACCCAGTCTACTGTTTCGATCAGTTGGGTTGTTTTACCTCTGAGTGGCACTTTTTTGCACACCATGGGCTAAATGGCCAGGTCACATGGACCCGAAGGCTCAGAGAAGGTTGAGGGAGGGGACCCACTGGAACAGCTGTTGGGAGACATATGGTAGCCTCCCGTCAAGGCCATCCAGCGTGTTCTTTAACGTGCACAGGGTATGTCTCTCCCGCACACGGGGCCACGGCTTAAAGTCCCATGCGACGGATGGCGGCCTTTCCAAGCCCATGGGTGTCCCCTACTGACCGTGGGCAGGGCGGGGGAATTTTGCGGAGATAAATCTCAACGCTGACCCAGCTGGGACTCGAACCTGGGAACTACAGATTACGAGCCTGGCGCGCTATCGACTGAGCCACCCCCGCCCCCTGTTTCGATCAGTAGCTTCTATAAGTGGTTGAATTTCACTTCGATATAATACCGTATAATTATACCTCAAGGGCCCTTTCACGTTCATAGCTTGCACACTGATACCCATTACCATTCAATATCTATAGGAATATTTCCATATTATGTGAATAAAAAGCTACATTTAAAGATCCCTATTTTTCGAAATAAGTTTTTTTGAAGAGAAATATCAGGGAAAAAAATTAAAGATCTCATTAAAATCTATCCAAATCTCGATTTTCAAGAGTATTCCGTAAGACTGTTGACTTGTTTCACCTTTGAGCGGCTCATTTTTGCACATGGTAGGCTAAATAGCCAGGCTATAAGGGCCTCAAAGACTCAGAAAAGGTTGGAGAATGTAATCCATTGGACGGCTGTTAGAGGACAGATGAAAGCCCCCCTTCAAGGCCATCTAGTGTGTTCTTTAACATGCACAGCGTATGGCACTCCCGCACACGGGACCACGGTTAACATCACGTACGATGGACGGCGTCCTTTACTAAGATCATCGGTGTCCATTTTCTAACGGTAGGCAGGATGAAGATTGAGATAAACCTGAATGTCTGCCCAGTTGAAACTCGAATCCGGGAACTGTAGATCACGAATTTGGAGCACTCCCAACATAGTCAACCCGCCGTCCCTTGTATTGGAGGGTAATATATATACAAAAGATATTCCTGCTTGTTTTTCTGTGTGCTCAACAATATTGTGTCACATTCGGATTTATAAAAAATTTGTTTCAGAGGCACATAAACAGGGGCGTATATACTGACGGCTTGTAAATGGTAGCTAGGCGTAAACTGGAAGGAGAGCTGTGTACCAATCCCCAGTGATGATGCACAGAACAGGTCAGGTCTAGCACCTAATGTCCGACCCCGCCTTCTCGTGATGCAGGCCGTTAGTACCTTTCAAAAGAGATATTCTCTTTTGGAAGGGAACGGAAGGGGAGGGCTGCCAGTTCAGTATGGCCTGCTGATCTGGTCATCTATGGCCACTTTTTTCCTTTTTTTTCAACCCTGCTGAGGAGTGGTCAACTTCACAGGGTCCTGGTGCTGACCATTTATACCTACTAGACTGGACTTGTTTATGGATTTGAGCTTGATTATGGATCCTGGACTTGCTGCACTGGTGGGCCTCTGTTGAGGGAGAGTCTGCCGCTGTGTTTTCTGTTTGCTTCTGGGTTGCCAGCTCTAAGTGAACAGAGGCATGGGATACCTTATATCAGCTGGTGGATAATCCTAATCAGAGGCCATCGCAGGTACCTGAACCTTACTTAGCTAGTTGGGCATCGTCAAGCCTAAACTGGAGTAATGTGTCTCAGGCAGGCCATATGGTTCTTGAAAAAGTCCACTTGAAAAGGTGGTGCCTGAAGTTCCTACCAGCATCGGTGACTTCAGTCTTTAGCAAAGGAGGAACAGGTCTTTGCCCCATGCCTGCGATCAGGGGGCTGTTTGATATTGTTGGCCGTACCAATCTCAATAAACCTAATTTCTTTAATAATCCTACTAATCATTTTCTCTCTGCAGGAACGTGGAACGTGAGGACATTACATAGAGATTATTCTCTTGATGTCCTCATGCAGGAATTCCAGCGCTATAACCTAGATATTCTAGGCTTGCAAGAGACCAGATGGACAGGTAAAGGTGAGATACTTAAAAATAACTTTAAATTTCTCTTTACAGGGAGGGAGGATGGAAAGCATCACCAAGGCGTGGGTCTGCTGCTCAGCAGACATGCTAGTGATGCTCTTCTAGGATATGAGTGCATTAATGAAAGGTTTCTTACAGCAAAATTTCAGACAAGCATTAAAGACTTGAATGTTATCTGCTGTTATGCCCCCACTGAGGATTCTGATGAGGATGAGAAGGATATGTTTTACAGACAACTTCAGGATATTTTGAATTCTGTCAAGAAAGGAGATATTACCCTTGTTCTTGGTGACTTCAATGCCAAAGTTGGTACCGACTCTGACCTTTGGGGAGGAGTAATAGGCCCTTTTGGTATTGGTAGCTGCAATGGCAATGGGCAACGTCTCCTACAGGTAAGTAAACTAAATGGTTTCAGAATAACTAACACATATTACAAACACCGTGACATACATAAATACACATGGGTTTCACCTGATGGGCTGCATAAGAATATGATTGATTATATATTAATTAACAGCAAATGGACTAGTTCTGTTAGAAATACCAGGGCATATAGGGGAGCTGAAATTGGATCTGACCATTACCTTGTTAAAAGTGTCTTGCAACTTAAACTTAAAAAGTGTTGTGCTAGGGTTAAAACATTTACCTTTAATACTGAAGCTCTGAAAGACCCAGTTATAGCTAAAGCTTACCATGATAGGTTACTTAGTCATTATGACAGTCATGGTTTGCTTAATACTGAAGTTGAGGAAGAATGGGACCATTTTAAACAGGCTTTTTTGGAAACTAACAGTACTCTTTTAGGGAAAAAGGAGCAGAGGAGGCAGAATTATTTAAGTGATAAGGCACTTGAGCTTATTTCAGAAAGAAGGAACTGCAGGAATGTCCTTAATCAGTACCCTACTAGTCCTAATAGAAAGCATTACAAAGAACTTAATAAACGTGTAAAGAATCAGTTAGCTACTGATAAGAATCTTTGGCTTGATGGCCTTGCTGACAAAGCTGAGGAAGCAGTTAGACAGCACAACAGCAGAGAGCTGTACCAAATAGTTAATGTTTTGTGTGGTAGAAAACGAACAGGTATACAGGGATTGAAGGATAAACAAGGCAAGGTTATAGAAGGTGAGGATTCTGTCATGGCTAGGTGGGCTGAGCATTTCAGTGATGTTCTAAACAATGTGGTTAGTTCTACTCCCATTGTTTGCAATGATGATAGATGCATTGGTGGCTTTAATGTTGGCCCTATAACACAATCTGAAGTTAGTTTGGCTATTTCTAAACTTAAACTTCATAAATCCCCAGGGGTGGATGAAATTACTACGGAAATGCTTAGAGCTGGGAATGTTTCTGTTACCATTTGGATGACTGAAATTTTGAATAACTTTTATGATAAAGGCATGGTTCCTAAAGATTTTACCAGAGCTAGTATTATCCCTATTTTCAAAAAAGGTGATCGCAGTTCCTGTGATAACTATAGGGGTATCAGCCTGCTCTCCGTTCCAGGTAAAGTAATTTCCATGATTGTGCTTAATAGAATTAAGAATCTGGTTGACAGGCAATTGCGTGATGAGCAATGTGGATTCAGAAATGGTAGGGGATGTGTAGATCAGATATTTTCACTTAGGCAGATTCTTGAGAAATGTTTAGAGTTTCAGAAACCTTTGGTTGCTAGCTTTGTTGATTTCAAAAAGGCTTTCGACTCTGTTGATCGTCATAATTTGTGGTTGATTGTGAGATCATATGGTATACCAGACAAGTTAGTTAACATAATGAAGGCTCTCTATAGTAACACTGAGTCATGTGTGAGAGTTGGTAAGGCTTGTAGCAATTGGTTTAGCATTACTTCTGGTGCTCGACAAGGGTGCATTTTGTCTCCTTTTCTCTTTAGTTTGGTTGTTGATTATGTTATGCGAAATTCACTTCAAGGGAAAGCTTTTGGCCTTAAATGGGCTGGAGATATGAAAATTTCTGATTTAGATTATGCTGATGATTTAGCCCTTTTGGCAAATGATGTTGATGAGATGAACTCTTTCATTCGAACTGTTGATGAGACTGGTAGTACAGTAGGTTTGGTTATAAACAGAGAGAAAACTAAAGTGATGAAAATTGGTCAGGCAGGTTGTGATTCAGTTAATCTGAATGGTTGCAGTCTTGAGCAGGTGTCACAGTTTAATTACCTTGGGAGCTGCGTAACTGATACTGGTGATGTGCGGCATGAGATTAACAGACGAATAGGTATTGCTGCCGGGACTTTTAAGAATCTATGGAGATTGTGGAGAAATAGGCGTATACACCTAAAGACTAAAATTAGACTGTATAATAGTTTGGTTCTTTCTAGGGTTAGTTATGGTAGTGAAACTTGGACGCTGTGTAAGCAAGATAACAGGAAACTAGATGCTTTTGATTCTAGATGCTTACGCAGTATCTTGGGTATTAGGTGGTTTAACTTTGTAACTAATGATGAGGTTAGGCAAAGGAGTCTGCAACCTCCTTTAAGCAGCATATTATGCAGAGAGAGACTCCGCTGGTTTGGCCATGTTGCCCGTATGGATAATTATAGATTGGCGAATAGGGTTATGAACAGTGTGCCTGGTGGCCTCAGAAGGAGGGGGAGACCTAGGATGCGGTGGGCAGACAATGTCAAACAGGACCTTGTTAGAATTGGTGTACAGTGGCCGGATGCAGCAGATGTAGCTCAGGACAGATATGCTTGGAGAATTAAACTGCGCGGTCTGGTTGGACCTCTGTAGCCCATGGCTGCTTGAGGATGATGATGATATACTGACACGTCTCCACAGGGTAAGTAAATCAGAAAAGCTACTTACAATGATTAGAAAATTTTCGAAATGGAAAATAAAAGTTCTTTTTTACATTTAAATATTTAATGTAATATAAGGTTACAATTCTCGATCAATATAAGGTTTACAATTCTCGAGTTTTGTTGAAAACATGCCGTGGTGCACTCCTCTTTACGTTTGTTGCCACCACAGTATTCTTCTTGGTGTCTGGCCAAGGTCACCTAGAAAACAAGGCCATGACAGCGATACTGTGACGTCACGGACGGAGGGGGAAGAGGCGACTCCGTTAAAGCCAACGCAGCAAACAGGCTTTTATACAGCGCAGTTCATTCGCCTGTTCTCTCTCTCCGTCCGTGACGTCACATATCGCTGTCATGACCTTGTCTTCTAGATGGCCTTGATCTAGCACAGATGGCTTGTGGATGTTGCTGTTGTTGGGATGTTGTCTCTTGTGCTTTGTTATCGCTGGTTCATCGCAAGGCTCTGCAACGATTCAAAGTCATATGATACCCCCACAGGCACAAGAAAGTAGACAGCCTTTTACTTTATGTTAGGAAATATACAGAAACCTTTCGGATCACTCTTGATCCGTGACAACTCTATTACCTCTGAAGCCTCCTCTCGGCTTGCAACTAATATCTAACAAGAGCTTTCAGTATAATAATCCAAACAGAAGATCTGCAGGGAATGCGAGATCGGAACAGAAAATTAACACTGAAAACAAACATACCTACGAACATACAAAAGGTACAAAGCCAAGTCCTTTCGATCAGTAGCCAAAAACGATATTTGCGCTGTTCACTTGACCTCAGAAACCGTGATTTCTTTACAATGATCACGGATCAGGAGTGATCCGAAACGCATCTATATATTTACAAACACGAAGTAAAAGTCTTCTGTCTGTGGTGCATCAGATGACTTTTGTTGATTGTTCATAACGTCGAAACGCTGCTGAGCCGTGTCATGAACCAGCGATAACAACGAATGCAGGAGACAACGGCCAACAACAGCAATAGCAATATCCGCAAGCCATCTGTACCAGAGACCGAAAAGGAGACTCCTAACTGTGGTGGTAACCAACTAAGTAAGAGTTTACCGTTATTCGAAAGTGCATTTAAGGTCCATTGGCATGGATGTTCGTGTTGTTTTCTGCTGAGGTCCTGCCATCCTCTCAGATCTTCTACTGTGGCATATAAACTGACAGGCTCCTGTCAGACCTCTGTGGCAAGCAGCTGCTTGTGAGGGGGTATTTATTTTATTTTTTTTATTTATTCGAAGATGTATATATATATATTACTTGAACATACATACCCTATCTATTCCTTTAGAACTAGAAGACAAAAATATTCTAGTTTTTGAAAACTAACAATTTCAAAACTAAAAAGTTTTTGGAAAACCACAGTAGGTTTTGAACAAAACAGGACGATAGTTAACCTTATATTAATATTTAGAGAACCCCGTGTTATAAGTTTAATATTACTTTAAATATTTATATTTTTGTTCTCGGAACAAATACTAGCGAAGGTGGTTGCTAAAATTCTAAATGGAAAGCAATATAAAAAAGAAATTTTTTTCTTTAGAAATATTTCAATTTATATGTTATTCGAAACTACTCAATTCCTAACATGGCTTATCGATATTATATGGTTATTACATGACAATACTCCTAATTCATATTAGTATCAGCATTCCGTTAATGTGTGAAAGGTATAAATGTATATATAAAAAAATATATGAAAAGTCTCTTACCGTTTGAAAGAAAGGAAAGTTTTAAGAAAAATATATTAAATGACATTTCATTTTCAATATTAAAGACTAGAATATTTATGCCTTCTAGTTCTAAAGGGATAGGGTGCGTACGTTCAAGTAATACATATATCTTCGAATAAATTTACCTTAAATGCAATTTCGAATAACCGTAACTTAAATGTAATTTCGAATAAAAGTAACAGTTTAGTTGCATATTATCTTGACGGCCTTTTATAGATGTTTATGGCCACATGGAGAAGAAGAAACAGAGGCAGTCATCAATAAATTATTTCGTATCCGCAGTGTGGTGATCCCATCTGGAGTATTTTGACTTGAAACCATTCTGCCATCAATCAAACGAGAAAAAGTATTTCGAGAAGAACCTCATGGGATAATCTCACAACAACGTGAAAGAAATGAAGACCAAGAAGAATAAAAGTGATTCTTTTATTCCTTGGAGATACCTACTTGTAAAAATTGCGTCTTTGAGCAGATCCAAAAAAAAAAAAAATTGTTTGTTTGCATTTTGTGTTATTATTATTGTCTGTTCTTTCTAGAGGTTAATGTTAAAATCCGGAATAAGTTAATAACGTGTAAGGGCTACATGTTCGTACAGCCACAGAACAGCTATTTCTACAGTTCTTAGTCCAAATAAAACTCTTCAATTTTTGCTGAGCACTGCAGTCACCCACTCTTGAATCTAGAAGAAAGTGCGGTTTATTACCTTTATTCACGACACTGTTTATAACAAGTCTCATCCCCTTCATTCGATTCTTACACCCTATATTCGATTACCACTTCGGCACATCCTTCGCTCTGAAAATAAAATGTTTTCTATTCCCAAGATTTTCAAAGCTAAGTTATGGCGAAATTTCTTTTGCCTTTCAAGCAACTTCAACTTGGATCTCTCTACAGAGCGATATCACTTCTTTAAATTCTAAAACAAAATTCAAAAACTGTATTACTCTACTCCTATTAGAATATTGAAATGATTGACCAACAACATCTCCTCACCCCTATTCCCACTCCCCCATCTTTGCGCTTTGTCTGGATTTTCCGCAATCCTTTCCACCCTATTCATTCATTTAATATTACTCTCTGTTGTCTTACACCTTTCTTTTTATTTCCCCCTAAGTTTACTGTTTCTTATCACATTTCATATTATATGTTTGTCTTCGTCTGTGCAACTTGCCATTTTATTTATATGTATCAAATAATTATGCAATTCCTGTAAATATGTTTGTATTTTTGTATTATCATTAATATTTCTTTTTAATTTCTCAAATGCACTGGGGCATCAAACCACCTGAACTTAAATATCCAAAATTACCTGTACCTTGGCTATACTGTAACCCTCTGTATGAAATAAATTACTATTATTATTTAAATACATTACTTTTAAATTGTTTAAAGCACTCTATTGCATATTCTCAAACGTTAAGCACAGATCACCAAAAATGTGAATGAAAAAAACTTTTAACGTGTCTACATAATACACGTAAGTTGCCAGGTATGCGTGTAACGTTTTTGGCTGCTGATCAAAGGAATTTGGATTTATTCCCTTTGTATGTTTGTTTTCAGTGTTGTTTTTCTGCTCGGATCTCGCATTCCTCACAGAACTTTTCTTTCGACTATTATATGAAGGCTCATGTTAGATGTTTGTTGCAAGCCGTTGCTTCAGAGGTAATAGAGTTGTTTTTTACTTGCTACACGAAACCCATCTATTTCCGTTGCTCGAAGGCTGATTACTTCAGTCGAGGTTATGATTTCACTGGCTTTCTCTGCTTTAGCACTATTGTATCTGGATAGATATCTTGGTACCATCTTCCGCCTCTGTGCAGTTGGTTTCATTGTATATATAATATACACAGTCGTATCAGAATAACTGACTACCACGGAATCACAGTGTACCCGCCCAGGCGTGTCACAGTGCACATGACAAGGTCGACCACACGGAAGTAGTGGAAACCCACTATACGGATCCCCCTTTGCACAGTGCTTTCTTCCCTATGACGTCACCGACCACGTTCCCTTATTAATATTCATAATTCACGAATAAAAATTCATAATTAATAAAGACGACCTGGTTGACCCACCTGTATCTTAACCCCCCTGTATTTTTAAGCCCCCTGAAAAGTCCCCGATTTCCCTCCCCCCTTTTTCAAAAACTCTTCCGATATCGCGCTTTCGACCACGCCCCCTTCTCGAAAAGTTTCCGATTTTTCTGGATTACACACCCCCTGGTTGACCCACCTGTATCTTTAAGCACCCCTCTTTAAAGACCACCCCCCAGTTGACCAACCTGTATTTTTAAGCTCCCCTGAAAAGTCCCCTCACCTGAAAAGCCCCTCGATTTTTGGTGGCGTCATCTAGTGTATATCACGGGTACTATACTTTAGCATTCTATTTTAACAGAAATTTTTCCAATTTTTTGACTCTCCCTATCAAAATCAATTTATTAAAAACCTTATTAAAAATCCCCTTTATTAAAAACCTATCAAAACTGTCACACCCTCATTAATTAATCCGTTATCGAAAGTTCCGTCCCCTTTATTAAAAAAACCCTGTCGCGAATTTTTATTTCCTCGTAAATTAACGCGAGATTTTTAGGTCTTATAAATCAACTCTCAAATATATTTATACTTTAACGTGGTAGTTGTATATTCCCTGTATTTATTGCGAATTTTTATTTTTATTCCTTATTAATTAAACACTTATAAAAACTGACGTCCCCTTTATTAATATGCATCCCCTCATTAAAAAACCTTGGGTACTGTTTTCTCAACCTTTGCAAATGTTTATTTCAACGTTCAGAGTATCCCCTTCATTTCTTTGGTGGTCATCTTCGATAAACTCGTTATTCATCAAAAAGTCCTCCCATCCCTCCTTTCTTAAAAAACCTTCATTAATTAAAACTCTCAGCAAAAGTTCCACCCCCTCACATCCCAAGCGGTCATCTTGAACGGTTACCCTTCTCAAAATTTCCACCTACGGTCATCTTGGATCACTTTACCCGCTACGGTGTCGACACCACTTTCTTCCTGTATCAGATGTGATGTGTTACAACACGAAAACCTATTCACACTCTTGATCGTAGTTTTCGGACACATATCGAAATTTTACACATATCGAACCGCTGTATCCTCAGTACATGATTCACTTATACAAAATATTACTCTTTCCTAGGAAATAACGTTACTCAGTAACAATTGATAACAAAATATCATTTCTTCCTCCGAAGAAAAAACAGATAATTATTTGGAAGTAAGATATCATTTTAAAAAAAAAACACGCGTTCGTTACGCTTTACAAGGTCAGTTGTTTTCATCGGGTAAAAAATAATTCTGTAAACAGTTTTTGTACGCGGTTGAATGTTATAGAAAGTTAGCAATGTTAAAAGTAGAAAACAATTCATACGTTGGTTGTGGGTACCCTTGTGTTTCTGCTTACGGTGAGTAAAACATTTCACTTTAGTTCTATATTCAAGTACAACATGAATGTATATTAATGGAGTAGGGGATAATTAGTTTTAACAAATACTATAAAATACACTAAGCTACTATAAAAAATAATACATTTAATAAGTCTCACTCGAGCGATATACTGAAAACAACTCTCAACTTACCGGAGCTAATCCCCTGAAATTTTATTTGCAACTGGACAGATAGTGAAATTTAGCAAATACTTCAGCGATTATATCAGTATATCTACGGAACAAGCTACATGAGAAAGCTTCGTCGATACGCTACCGGAAACATAAAAACCCGCCTAACTAAAAATTTTCAGGAATAATTTAAAAGTACAAACCTCAGCAATAAGTTTTGGATGCTTATTACTGCTCAGTGACACCGGTGAAAACGAATTTTTCCCTTGTGCAGAAAAGCGACACTGATATACCTTTCATGCAAAAGACGTACTTGGTTAACGATCGCGGACTGATGAATTTTTTTCACCGCAGACCCAACCACCACACGGATCGGTGAATTGTGCGCTTAATAGTCACCCCAATAATGCGATGTTCTCACGTAGATCAGCATTGGATATAAGTGACAGACAAAAAATAATGTCTTTACAAACTAAGAGACACTCTGTGTGAAACATCCCAAGTCCAGAAATACCCTTCTTGAAAAACAGGAAAATTCCCACCATTCACTCTCACACTTCTTAAAATTTAACAGTAACTTGTCGCTTAATCTGAAGAAATGGGCGCGAACAGGCAGTTGGTGCTGACTCAATGGTCATGGGGCACTTACGCACCGACCTATGGAACAGCCCTTCGATGTGAAAACAGATATACCACTGTTTATCTAAATCCTTTACTTATGGGAAGAGCTGTCTACTCCGTGACTTTTATCTTCCTCAAGAATCTTTTCAACTCTAATGACAAAGTGAAATAATTATTCGTTTCATAGCGAAATGCAGCAGTTTATCGGATAGGTCAACGGAAGGCGCGTATGCGGTCGTCTTATCTGCGAGGGGATCTTTCAGGCTTAACGACACAGCAGTTTATTGCGTGAAAAAACTCCAAGCGGTCAGTCGATTTTAAAATGTCCTCTTATACTGTTCATCACAATTTAAGAAACAGAAAATTGTTAATGTCATAAGAAATGTGTGACGTATTTCAAAAACGGTACCGATATCGCAAAAAATTCAGTGTAAAAAATGGAAAAACAAAAAAGTATCATTTAATACGAATTTCGCAGAATAATAGAATGTGCGAAAATTTCAATCCCAGTGTGAGATGATGTAGAAGTAATGCAGAAAGAAATCTTTAGCATTATTCCCCACGTCATTTGTTAGGTGGCGATAGTGTTAACATGCACTAACATCCACGAATTTTCAAATGACATTCAGGGGTGTATCATTTCCATCACTTGAGTTTCAACTTCTTTTATTTTTTTCAACCAATAACCACGATAATGTACAGTTTCTGTGGGAGAGTTCCGGTGGTAACTTCGATGCAAAAATGACGCAGGGCAGCGATCTTTCTCGCAGTAGCGATATGACCATGCACTTTGCTGAAAATCAAGCCTGGTCAATGAACGATGCATTTCTCATAGACAATATGTATTTAAGATTTGAACCAAAATGTCATGACATGGCTGAAATTAGATGTTTCACTACACGAGGAAATCTAACATGCGCATTTCATGTCTAAGTAAGAATCGGTTTAGTTATTTTTCCTGCATGAGAATATATATTTCTATACTAGTGTGGAATTCTTAGAACAAGTATGTAAGTACACTATGTTTGTGTAAGTGCGAAAATGGTTGTTTTCCCGCACCGGTGTGGAATTCTTAGAACAAGTGGCACTATGTTTTATAAGTGTGAAAGTGGTTGTTTTTCTGGAAAGGACACGTTTTTTGATAATGTTATGTATTCCCATATGTGTTTCATTTGTTTGGAAATTTAAAATCTGAAATGACACTACCTATAGAAAGTAGTATTACTCCAGTAAATTCCATTAGTATGTATTAAATGCTTCTCGATTCTGAAGGAGAGGGCTCCCAGAATCGATCTGCTAGACAATACTTTGCATTTCATAACTTCAACCGTTTCCCGGACCAAACGCATAAAGCGCTAAGTTTTTCAACGGTTATTTCACACCACATACATTCATCAAGATAATCATCGCCACATTACAGAAGTAAGGAAGATTGAAAAAGAAATGAGAAGCGATAGCAAAGTGAAAGAAAAGCACCCTACCCACATTCTCACATTAAAAGAAAAAATATCAAAAACGTAACGTAAAAGTAAGCATTCATTGGATAAACATTCGCCTCAAAACAGCTAAGGTACACAATCCGCGTCAGCCCGACAGAATATAAATTTTTCCCTCCATTTCAGTGAACTTTATAGATTTATTGGATTGTTGTTGTTGTTTTAGACCTCTGAGGTGCTTTTTTCACATAATGGGCTAAATGACCAGGTCACAAGGACTCAGAGAAGGTTGGGGTAGGGGAACCACTAGACAGCTGTTAGAAGACAGATGGTAGTCATCCAGAGTGTTATTTAACATGCATGGGGCATGGCTGATTCTATATGGCCCTCGGGGTATGGCTTTATGACCCATCCGACAGACGGCTACTGACCTACAGCAGGGAGGTTTGGAGATAAATTTCAATAATTTTACCCAGTTGGGACTCAAAACTGGGAACTGTAGATTACAAGCCTGGCGCGCTACTGATATTAAACAATTGGTAACCTTGGAGCCAAGTCCTAAATAGATCCTCTCAATCCTTTTAAATTGAAAATTCTGCATCTTTTAATTTGCAAGCAACTGAATATAAAAGAAGGGAAAAAATATCAGAATAAGGCCAGTGAGTCATGTTTCCATGGTTCTGACTTTAATTATGCTCTTAGTGAAGCTACTTTTTCAGTCCTGCAGATAATTGCTGCATTTCTTTGCAACTATCGGAATGTTGTTTTAACGATTTACTGGAGTTGTTATTCTTAGCATTATTTGAGACCTCCTTCGGGTGGAAGGAATTTTCGCTTTTAATGCTGCGTTAATTTTAATAGAGTTTCAACATTTTTAGCTTAGTTCGTCGGTAGAGCATGAAATACGAGCATGGTAGACTTTTCAAGGCTTTTCGGATTTAAAAAAAAAAACACCAACCGTTTCTTGTAAAACGAATAACAGAGATCGGAATAATAATGATGACTCGATGCACTTGTCGCTACGGTAACGCTAAAAGCAACATTTGATACTTTGCTTATACAACGTAAGCAAACATTGCTTACGAAGCGAATTGCAACACCACTGCGGCTGAGGAGAATGGAACAGGATCATTCTATCGAGATACGCCGTCGTCATGGCAACACTGTTCAGTCGTTTAGAACAGTGGTGCTCAACCTTTTATGCTTCACGTCCCATGGAAATGTGTATGTAACTGGCGTACCCCTTCTATAGATAGATAAAACTATGGTTATAGTATAACAATGGTTATTTTTACTTTGTTACTAGATCTAGCGACTTTTGAGCTCTCACGGCGTAAAAATATTTTACCTCTTACCCCACGTTGAGAACACATAGTTTAGAGGGAATATCTGTTTCATTTGTCAAATTCTGCCTTCCGCATTAATTGTCGAACGAAAATTTTTCTTCATTTTCGAAACAAAAAACTCTTTGTAAACGGTACGTCTGAAATTTCCGCTTGAACTAGACCAGCCTTTCTGAATTAAAACGACGCCGACAAGCAATAAGCAGTCGATGTCAAAAGATTAATTTATTTTGAGTGTTTTTGTATCTTGTCTGGTGCGTAAAACAAGAGTACTACAAAGGAATAAAAATTGCAGCATTTACACGATAAAAACAATTTGAGCAATGTCTTCCCACAATGTTGGTCTGCCCACTTTCCCTCGGTCAGAAGGAAGATACTGATTGGCTGAGTTGCCTCTTAGTGGCATTTGTTTTGCACACAATGGGCTAGATGGCCAGGTCACAAGGACTCCGAAGGCTTAGAGAAGGTTGAGGGTACTCACTGGACAGCTGTTAGGAGGCAGATGGTAACATCCCGTCAAGGCCGTCCAGCGTGTTCTTTATCCTGCACATGGTAACGACTAAACGGTCTCCCACACACGTGGCAACGGCTAAACGTCTTTTCCGACGGACGGTGGCCGCTCCAAGCCCATCGGTGTCCCCTACTGATGGAGGGCAGGACGTTTTGGCGGAGTTAAATCTAAACGCTTGCCCAACTGGAACTCGAACCTGGCAACTACAGATTACGTGCTGCCGACTGAGCCACTACCGCCCCAGACACCGATGAACTTGGAAAAACTGATGTTCTTCTGATGGGACGTTAAGCCGTGGCCGTTTGCATGAGAGTCCCTGTGCAAAGGGACATCATACAGTGTGCAAGTTACAGAACATGCTCGTTTAGCCTTGACGGGATATTTCCCTTTTATCTCCTAACAGCTATCCAATGGGTCCCCTTCGCTAACTTGCTATGAGCCCTCGGGATCCTTGTGACCTATCCACTTAACCCATTGTGTGGAAAAAAATTTAGCTCAGATATGAAGCAATACAAGCTTTTCAAGTGGGATGAAGGGAAAAAGAAAGGAATATAGATCTTTTCGATAGAAATTTTAAGAATCAAGTTTGTGAAACTTGGTCCTGAATATCAGATCAACTCTTTTGTTAAAAGCATACGTACGATGCTATATCCACACTCCTCTGAAAAAAACATGACTACGATATATACATTTATATGAGTACATAAATGTAAGATATACGGAGGTCAAACTGGATTGCATGGTTTAATACTCCAAACACTTCTCTCCGAAATAATATTGCATTTGGCTACTGCAAGCCAATTGGCATTGCCTGCTTCATCCTAAATTTACTCTTTGCTAGTCTTTAATGCTTATCTGAAATTTTGCTGCAAGAAACCTTTTATTAATGCACTCATATCCTAGAAGAGTATCACAAGCGTGTCTGCTGAGAAGCAGACCCACACCTTGGTGATGTTTATTATCGTTCCTCCCTGAAAAGAGAAATTTAAGATTATTTTTAAGAATCTGACCTTTATCTGTCCATCTGGTCTCTTGCAAGCCGAGAATATCTAAATTATAACGGTGGAATTCTTGTGTAAGGACATCAAGAGAAAAAGCTCTGTGCAGAGTCCTCACATTCCAACTACCTATGGAGAGAAAATGGTTAGAGGGATGTTTAAAGAAACTATGTTTATTGAGAGAGGAAATGCCGACAATATCAAATCGCAGGAGTGGAGCAAAGACCTGTTACCCCACCACTAAATGCTGAAGTCATCTACACTGGAAGACTTCCTCCAACGTAGAATTTGACGATGTCATTAGAAGCAAATAATTCAGGTGCCTGCGATGACCTCTGTTCAGGATTATCAACCAGCTGATAAACATATCCCGTGAATCTATTCACTTAGGGCTGTCAACCCACAAACAAACAGAAAACAGCGGAAGATTTTCCCTCCACAGAAGCCCATCAGTGCAGCAAATTCAGGCTCAGAACCTTATTCTACTCCAGTAGGTTTATATGGTCAGCACCAGGACCCTATGTGACCACTCCTTAGCAGGGTAGAAAAAAAAGAAAAGTAGCCAGAGTTATCCATATCAGTAGGCCACACTAATCTGGCATCGCTCCTTTTCCGTTCACTTCCACAAGAGAGTATTTCTTTTGAAAGGTATTAACGGTCTGCACCACGAGAAGGCGGTGTCGGACATTAGGTGCTAGGTCTGGCCGGTTCTCTGCATCATCACAGGGGATTGGTGCACAGCTCTCCTTCCAGTGACTGCCTATCTAATATTTGCAGAATATCTGCAAGTTAGAAATCTAAAATTACAAAACGATTACTTTATATTTTAATATTTATGTTTACTGAAAGGATTTTTAGTTACTTTTAGTTATCTTCCGTACTGTCCGTTTTCGAAGAAGTTGGAGAACGTTAACAATCAACTAATCTTTGAAGGTCTAGAAGAAATATGTAGTTCTAGATGTGTTATAACTATGTACGGATAATTATTTTTGATATACGCGGAATATAATTTTAGTTCATGTCGCATGCCTTGAAGAGGAAAAGTTGCGGGTGACAGAGACATTTTATCCACACAGATTTTCTGCCTTTTTACTGGCTCTCATCAATTCCTGAGTCGATTGAACCCAAACATTTGGTGGCAAAACTCTACTCTGGGTTTGATTAACTTTCGTGTGACTCTTTTCTCATCACCAAGTAAATACGCACCAAAGAAAAATAGAGCAAATACCCACTTGTTGGCCATAACCAAAACTTCCCCAGAATCCAAACAGCGAAGGTGTCAGCATAAGGAAAGTAACTACCCAGATACTCACTATGATGAAAATGGTGACATATTTATTGAAAATCTTTCTGTAGTAGTTCGGATGCACAATTAAAACATAGCGATTCATCGCTATTGCCATCACTGTGAATAGGTTGAGTCCTGTAGTTGAGAAACGGATCAGAGGGAAGATCTTGCATAGGCCATCACCCAGCACCCATTGACGATTCAGAAAATTGGAGGCAGCAAATGGTAGATTGAAAAGCAGAAATACAAATCAACAGCGCAGAGATTAATGACCAAGGGTGTTGTAACGTTACGAAGTTGCTAGAGCCACCATGGAGCTAGTGTTGGCTGGAATCCCGAAGATCATAAATACGATACAGCAGGCGCCTGCGACATAAAGAAGTGTTGGAGGATGTAAACTGAAGAGTTGAAATATTATTGCCACATTCCTTTCAGAAACTTTTCCTTCTAGGACGATGGTAAAATCGTTTTCACCACTCACATTTGCGTTTACTGAATCACTCGTATTTTCCATAATGGTCTGTCTGCTATTCTCTAGGATTATGACGAATATATCAGTTACACTGAAAATGGAAAGAAGATATCTGATGGATTCATGAAACTTCGCTACGGAAAAGGAAACTATGGATGTCAATGGAGTATATTTAGAATGCATCCTTTCCAGTATTTCTGTATTATTCTCTAAATTGAACAGCAAATCATTTACACAAATAGAATAATAGGTCGCCATATTCGTTACATCATTTTAATATTTTCTAGAATATTATCAGTTTGAGCGATGAAATAAAAATTATCTATTCAGGGTTGGGTTATCTACCTGTGATCGGCACGTTTTTGCACACAATGGGCGAAATGGCCAGGTTACAAGGACGCCGAGGGCTCATATATGTAAGGAGGGAGTGAGCCCAACGGATAGCTGTTAGGAGACAGATGTAGACTCCTGTCAATCGACCTGTTACGGCCATACAGTGCACAGGGTAGGCTCTCCCGCACACGGAGCCATGGCTTTACGTCCCATCCAACGGACGGCGGCCTTTCGAAGCCAATTATTGTCCGATACTGAGCGAGGGCACAGCGGCGAGTTTTGGGAAAATAAATCTCAACTCTGGCCCAGCTGGGACTCAAACCTGGGAACTGCGGATTACAATCCAGAAGCTCTACTAACTGAGTACTCCCGTCCCCTTGTTCAGGAGGTGGAGAAATTAAACATTTGTTCAGACATACATTGTGCACGTTACAGAACACTTCAGATGGACTTGACGGGAGGCTACTATCTGTCTCCAAACAGCTGTCTAGTGGGTCCCCTCCCTCCAACTTCTCTGAGCCCTCGGGGTGCTTGTGACCTGGCCATTTAGCCTATTGAGTGCAAAAGGATAATTTGGGAAGTAAACCACTTCAACCCAGTTCTTGATTTTTATCATTCTGACGAATGAGAGTATTCTTTAGCAATTCTAAATATTGATAAATATGAAATATATACTAAATATGAATAATATTATATATACTAAATATGAATAATATAAATACTAAATATGTATATAATATATTATATAATGTAATAATATATTATATAATATATATATATATACTATATAATTCATATCTAGAAGCAAAATTCTTTGGGTTGAATCTGCGCATTCGGAATAAAGTGGCAAAATTGAATTTTTAAAAAAGTGGCAAAATTGAATGTGGCATATTTAGTATAATAATATATATACTAAATATGAATAATATTCTTTAGCAATTCTATGCAAAAATAAAATAGCGCAGATTCAACCCAAAGAATTTTTGAACATCTCTTTAAAAACAGATGTCTTTTACCAACTCTCTGCGGTTAAGTGGGCAAATCGGTACTGCCAACGAAAACACTCTGACCTTCATACTGTACCATCCAAATTTTAAATTTCTAGCTTAAATAGATCGTTTATAATATTAGTTTACAATTTTTGCATTTTCCTGATTTAATACCTCTAACGGCGGTAATGAAATGTCTTGGGACATTCCGAAAATGCGCATCCTAATATTAATTCGTTCCTATTAAAACCAACAGGAATATTTTCATTTATTTGTAGAAACAAAATTTTTAGTATATAGAGACGGACGAATACAGAGTAAAAGCAACAGCTCGTTTTCAAAAACGGGCAATTTTCGGTCTGATTCATCTGCCCGACAGTACATAATTTTCTTTTCGTTAAATGATAAAGATCAAATAAAGAGTACATCCAATTCTGCTTTCACACGGATTTTTTTTACGCGATTTTGATTTAACATGGTTTAAAATAAAATTCCGATTCTCTTTTTAAACGATTTATTTTGATCTAACACTGTTCAAACGGCGCCTTTTTAAAAATCTCCATTTGAATTTAATTCTGAAAAAACATTCCTATTCAAGAAAAAATTCCTAGATTTGCATTTATAACAAAGATGCCGCTTTTATGGCCACATTTTTCGAAGTAGTTTCAACTTTGAAAATGTACTATAGATACACATTTTGTGCACCATAATCTCCAAAATAAAAACTACACTAACATAACTACACAACAAGTTTTCTGTATTTTATTCTCTATTTTGTGGAAAAATTGTACAAAACCTACTTCATTCGGAATCAAGTGGCAAAATTGAGTTCCTTGAATTCCCCTCAATTTTATCTTCAATACATACGTTAGTCTTGGTCTCTCATTTCGTGTTCAAAATCAGAAGTGTTTAGATGTTTAATAGAAGAAATCGAAAAAAATTTTCTTTTGTCTTTTGAAGTTTTGTGTGCGATATATAAAATTATTAAATGAATTAGTGACATATTATTTTCTTTTTGAAGGATAATTTACTTTATACATGTAAATATAATTATATTTATAAGTTTATAAAATAAAAAATCTGTTTAAATGAATAAAAATAAAATAAAGATTTAATTAAAGATTTTGATATGATTTGTTTGAAAACAACTTTTTTTTTGTACCTTGTTTTCACGTCTGGAACCAATCTTCTATTTTTTCATATGCACTGTATTTTTTTACTTGTTTTTTTTTCTGCGGTTTTTTCGGGAACCTATCTACCGTGTATAAACAGAATTGGGTATACTTTCTTTTTGTTAGATAGAAAATGATAAGACATTGCGATCTGCGTTTTCCGGATCTTTCAATGGTTTGAATCTCCACGATTACAGACAGGGTGGTGAAGTCAGAAAATGATTAAGTAGCCTATTTGTGCAAAGAAAAATTCGTAGCTTTTGTGGTAGAGTGAAAAAAAGTATCGGGTTTCCTCTGCCAGCCTCTACTAATCCCTGGGCATTCAAATTCCTGTCGTCAAGGATTAGAAATAAAATAACTATGAGGGCAGGATCTAGGGAAGGACAAGGAAGCCATCCCCCCACACACTTTCAGAATGCTACAAGGGTAAAAGAGGTAAAACTTATTAAGCTTATTCAAATTCACATGCTTGTGAAGCATTTTTTAAAGACCTACACAACGGAAACGAGATTAAACATGTAAATCTCGTTTTTAAAGACGTGTAAACTGTTAGGGGACAGAACATAAATAATAGATGTCATACAGTAATGGAAATCCAGTTTATTGCCCCACTTCCGTTTACATTTTTTCAGCCCGATTGTGTTTATAACACACTGAACTCTCGATTTATTTCTAAATTAGCGCCTTATAGGTATAATTATTGTGCAATAATAAGAGTATCTGGAGTTATCAGAAAGAAGGAGATTCAGTTCTCATTTGTACTTTCGTAAGATTTGCTTTTATCTCTCATTCCAAGTAGATGCTAATTTTTAAAAAAGTCAAAATGTTCCAAAATGCATTTTCTTAAGAAAAAATGTTAGTCCTAACGGTGGTTTTAGTTTAGAGAAAAAAGCCCTTGTGCTGAGCTTCAATAGTGTTGTCAATCGAGTTTAAAATAGATTTGATAATAATCATTATGTTCAGTCACATTTTTCCACTAAATGTATATTTTAGAAGTCATAGAGCCTCGAAATTAAATTTCATAACATAGGAATGTGTTACTTACATAATGGAAATATATAAAGGTATTTAATATGGAAATTATATAAAATATGGAATATGGAATAATATGGATATCCTCTCAATTTTCATAGGGCAGTGTACATTTACCAATAATAAAATTTTACACCCTGCAGTTCGACATTACGATTCAAACAGAGCGGATCTAAATGTTTAAAACGTTTTAATTAAAAAAGAAACTAGCTTTCCTTTAAAGTTATGAAACATAAGGAACTCATGTTCTATCTCACATGGATTTCACATCTGATCGCTAATAGAAATTATTTTAATAATTCTTACCTGTTGGAATTAAAACGTTAAGAAGCTGTAGTATTAACGACGTACAACCAATGATTAGTATCATAAACAGTAAAATGATACTTTAATTACAAATAAAACTGATATACAAGATATTTTATCCGTAATATCCCATTCAATACTTCGCGCATAAAAGTTTTAAACAATTCGCTCACAAACATTTTACGCAATCTGCAAGTTAGCAATATGAAATTACAAAACGTTTACTTTATATGTTAATATTTATGCTTACTGAAACAATTTTTACTTATTTTTAGTTATCGTCCGTACTGTCCGTTCTTGAAGAAGTTGCAGAACGATAACAATTCAACAAATCTTTGAAGGCCTGTCTGTATTCTTTGCTCATAACAACATAAATAACAGGATTGATAATGTTCGGAAAATACATTCCTATGTATCCAAAAATGTTCACAACAGGCGCTTCCGTTTCTTTCTTTAGTGCTTTTACTATTGCTTGCGGAAGATAGCAGATGATAAAAGTGCAAAATATTACCAGAATTGTTCGTGCCAAGCGCATATTACTGTTCATTTTCTTTGATAATCCTCGAACTTTCGATTTTCCATCTTCACCTGAAGAGTTCAGGCATTTCATCCACACAGATTTTCTGCCTTCTTGCTGGCTTCCTTTAATATCTGAGTCGATTGAACCCAAAACATTTGGTGGTAACTCTCTGCTCTGACTTCGCGAAACTTTCCTTTCACTCTTTCTCACCACCCAGTAAATGCGCACGTAACAATAAACAAACACTAGACAAGGGACAACAAAGGCACTTACATACAAAGATATTTTCTGCGAACGGTTCTTTCTGTCAGGAAGAATAGTGCAAATACCCACTTGTGGGCCATAACCAAAACTTCCCCAGAATCCAAACAGCGAAGGTGTCAGCATAAGGAAAGTAACTACCCAGATGCTCACTATGATGAAAATGGTCACATATTTATTGAAAATCTTTCTGAAGTATTTCGGATGCACAATTAGCACATAGCGATTCATCGCTATTGCCATCACTGTGAATAGGTTGAGTCCTACGCTTGAGTAACGGATCAGTGGGAGGATGTTGCACAGGCCATCACCTAGAAGCCATTGACGATTCAAAAAATTGGAGGCAACAAATGGTAGATTGACACAGCAGAAAAGCAAATCAACAGCGCAGAGATTAATGACCAAGGGTGTTGTAACGTTACGAAGTCTCTTAGCCTTCGCTAGAGCCACAATAGAGATAGTGTTGGCTGGAATCCCGAAAATCATAAATATGATAGCGCAGATGCCTGCGAAATACAGAAGTGGTGGAGGATATAAATTGAAGAGATGAAATATTATTGTCACATTCCTTTCAGAAACATTTCCCAGTACTTCTCCGTCTAGAATGATGGTAAAATCGTCTTCAGCACTCAAATTTGCGTTTACTGGATCACTCGAATTTTCCATAATGGTCTGTCTGCTGCTCTCTACGATTATGACGATTATATATCAGTTACACGTGTAAATGGAAAGAGGATATCTGTAGAGGACGTGAAACTTCCCTACGGAAACGGAAACGTGGGTGTGATAGAAGGTAGACGTAAGTGTGGTGTTGTTGCAATGGCATCCTTTCTAACATATCTGGTGTTTCCTCTAAACTGAAGAAAAAATCATTTACACAAAAAGAGCACGAGGCTTCCATATTAGTTGCATCGTTTAAATATTTTCTACAATAATATCAATTTCAGTGAAATTGTAAAACATTGAAATAAAATGATCTATTCAGGTTTAATTTCTGTTGTTTTACATTTGAGCGGCACATTTTTCACACAGTAGACTAAATGACCAGGTTACAAGAACCCAAAGGTTTCAGAGAAAGTTGGGAGAAGGAGATCCATTGGACAACTGTCCGAAGACTGACGGAAGCTTTCGGTAAAAGCGATTCAGTGTGTTCTTTAACGATCCCAGGGAAAGACTGTCTATCCCCCACTCGGCTCTATGGCTTAACTTCCCATCCGATGGAGGGAAGCCATTCCAAGCTCATCGGTGTTTTCTGATGAGGTAGCACGGCTTAAAATATTTGGATTTCGGTGTTTACACACTATTCATGGTGCATCACAAAAGTCAAATTTATGTGAAGAAAATATCATAAAAGTTCATCATCTTTGATTTCTATAGGTATGATGGTCTCTCTCGAAGCCTTTGAAGCAGTGATGCTTTTCACTCAATGACAAAATTTGCTGTGAAGGTGCCTACGTAAATTTGGCTCTTCCATCTACTTCATTATAATCATTGCGGCTTTTCTATAACCATGTAGTTTTGTTTCAAATGTATATCAGAGTGAAAATTTAAATCAGGATAAAGTGTTTTGAAATAGCAAAAGACTTTAATTAATCATCATAAAAGAATACCAGCCCAGTCATTTTCTTTAATACTCTGTCCCAAATTCGAAAATACGGCAATATTCAATCAACTCACAAAATTGCTGATTATTATAAAAGCACGTTTATAAATTCAAGGCTTTCCTAATTTTTCACTGCTATCATATTTCTTTTAATTATTCCCATTAACATGACCAGTGCAAAGGCCAGATCCAGAAAATAACATTAAATACTGGCACCATATGACTGAATTGAACCGGAACTAACAAGAACTCTTTTCAGGCATATTTTTTTCAAAAATTATTTTTTGCAATAATGCAATGAGAGTTTTGTCCCCTTCGTTCTTGTAATCTTTAAAAAAAAATACATTCCTATATATGTGTGTGTTTGTTTACTGTTTTTGCCTCCCTGTTCTAGTAATTTAAATTCTCCAGAAGAAGCATGACCTTCATACCCACCCCCCTACCTCTCCTCCATCGTGGCGCGGGAATGGCTAAGACGGTAGCGTGCTATGCTCGTAACTGCAGTTCCCAAGTTCGAGTCCCACGTTAGTCAGCGTTGAGATTTATCTCCACAAAAGTCCCAGCACTGCCCTCGGTCAGTAGGGGATACAAATGCAGTTGGAAAAGCCGCCGTCCGTCAGATGGAACATTAAGCCATGACACCGTGTGCATAAGATCCGTACTCTATGCAAGTTAAGAACACGATGGATGGTTTTGACGGGAAACTACCATATGTCTTCTACCAGCTGTTCAGTTGGTCCCTTTCTCCCAACTTTCTCTGAGCCTCGGGGTCCTTGTGACCTGGCATTTCCCCTGTTGTGTACAAAAAAGTACCGTTCACTCCACTCCAACCCAACGAACAACCGAACCCAACCCCTCCTCCGCCTGCCACTTCTATTGCATTCGGCCCTGAGCATAATTAACACGCGTTTCTAAAATTAAAGTTTGGGAAAATGAGTTTAAATGTTTGTGACACAAGAAAATATGGTTTCTACAATTTCGAAAGAAAATCAAATATCGGAAAATTAAATGAAAGGGACGAGAATAGAGTCAATCGGTAGCGCACCAAGCTCGAAATGATGTACACGTGGGGTTCCAAGCCGCTTCCATTGGATGGTACATAAAGCCGTGGCTCCTTGTGCAATAGATTCATACCCTTTGTAATAGATTCCTTGTGCAATAGATTCATACCCTTTGTAATAGATTCCTTGTGCAATAGATTCATACCCATTTTGTAAAATAAAATTCTGGATTGTGTTGAAGGGAGGTTACTACCATCTGTCTCCTAACAACTGTTCTGTGGATCCCCTTCCACTGCCTTCTGTGAACCCTTCAATAGTTACTGCTGTACGTGTTAACATGTACGGAGGGTATCATTCAGAAACTGTAAGCAACTGATGCTGGTCTGATTTAAATACACTGGTGATAAAATTAAGCTAGCATAGTGTTTTTAATTTTAACATAATCCCCGAGGATAAAAAATTCGCTAGTACAGACACCATTACATGAAAATTTCGAATATCCAATCGAAATTTATCTTATTGTAGAATTTATCGAAATATTAGAAACTTGTCTGTAGTGACCCAATGATACTTGCCCTTGATAAATAATAATGAATGATAAACCCCCTTGCAATATGCAAATTACTAATGCTTATTGAAACACGAATTGTTATCAGATCATTCGATATCAAATTTATTGCTTGCAAAGAGAGGGTTATTCTCATTATTTCTACTGAAAAGGAGAAGCCATCGTCGTTTAGATAAGTACTTCTCAAACTCTGGGTCTCGATCCCCCCCCCCCCCCACACACACACACACGTAAAGCTTAACTCAGCGAGCCGCGAGATTACAGAATCGACAGACGTATTACCAACATCAGTTTCAAAGTCACCAGGGCCATCTACATAAGTCGACATTGTCAACTGAAGATAAGAAATGAAAACCTATATCAAAAAAAATACAACATGGAAAAACTAAAAAAAATCCTGATTATTTTAAACAGAGGCTCTCAAAGTTCGAATCGCAAAACTCTGAAAAACTATATTTAAAATAATTAAAATTGTCACTCGAATGCAATAATCATTGGCACTTTTTTTGTCCTGGACCTCCCGAGCCGTATGGACCACTCCGAAAGTATTCCATTACCATTGCCAGCTTTCTCGTCGTTTCCTTAGTTTACCACGACTTTCTGGTGCTGCACCGTATACTATTCTATGAGCATTCTGTTGTGAGAATATTCTTTCCTCAATTCGCTTTCCATTGAAAAGGACCATTGAGCAAGTTTAGCAATGTGCGTAGCAAATTCCTTCAATAGTAAAAGGAGGCTGCGAAAAATTCCATCAACGTTAAGGGGGTCCACGACTGGAAAAGTTTAACAACTACTGATTTAGGTGATACCTTTCGACGGCGGGCTATTGGAAGACTTGAAGCAGAACAGTTGCTGACAGAGGTAGAAAGATGATTCAGTGTATCGAGAATGGTGGTATCGACATTTTGGAAACTGTTCCAGAAGATAGAATCATTACTAAAAGAGCTGACCAAGGTCTCCCGAGCGTTATTTCGATACGAACTAAATTTTAACTGGCTTTAATGGCAAGACGGAAACAGTTCAATGGCTTTGCGTCAATTGTCTCTTGAGGTTTCTGCAGCCAGATCTGAAATGATTTCTACCAGAACAATTCCACGAAGGATTAATGCGAGTGGGCTTTTTTCCTGGGGGTCAGTGGTTTGTGTTCGGTTAACTCCCAACCACCTAAAAGCTCGTCTTAGATGGTGCCATCGACATGTCACTTGGAGACTCGAACAATTAGCTAATGATCTGTTTCTGACGACTCTCGATTAAGCCAACAACCAGATTCTACACGTTTTAAATCTGGAGAGAACGAGGAATGCGATACCATCCCTCCAATATCAGAGAAAGGGATACTTATGGTGGAGGCGGTACGTGATCTTGAGTAGCATAACCATCAACGGCCGTACTGCTCTTCATTACGTTCGATGGAGGCTCCGTAACTGCTCAGAGGTACAGAGAAGAGATCCTTGAACCCTATGTGCGAATTTTAGGAGTGCGGTTGGCGCTGATTTCCTGTTTATGAACGACAATGCACGTCCGCACACAGCTAACCTGGTGCAAACGTACTTAAAAACGGGATATCCAACAAATGACAAAATCAGCAAGGTCGCCAAGGTCAGGTAATACTTAAATCCCATGGGCGGGGATGGCTCAGTCAGTAGCGCTCCAATTTCTTAATCTACAGTTTCCAGGTTCAAGATCCACCTGAGCCCTCATCGAAATTTATCTCCGCAAAACTCCACACCTCTCCTCGGTCGGAGACAGCGATGAGTTTGGAAAGACCGCCGTCCGTCGGATAGGACGTTAGGTCATGGCCCCATGAGTGGGAAGCCATATCCTGTGCAGGTTAAAGAACACCCTGGATGGTCTTGATGGGTGGCTACCATCTGTCTCCTAACAGCTGTCTAGTGTGATTTTTATGGTGCCCAGAGTATGGCCCATCTGCATACGGATCCATGGCTTAACACCCTTATTCCTCAGAGAGACGCATTGCAAATCGTCAGCCACGTCCTCTGTCACTCCATGAGGTAAAGTCAGCTCTTGTGAAAAAATGGAATTTGTTGCTTCAGCCCTTCTAAACAACTTTATATCGAACACGGATCGACACTGTGACGCATGTTTCGTAGTCGGAAAGGATCGTTTTCCATATTGACGTGATATGCACATATTTTGGAGCATCTGAAATCAACTTCTGCGATGTATAATATTTTCTTCTTTTAATGTCATAACTTAACTATGTAACTAAGTCATTAAAATACATTGTGGGCAAATTTTCTTTTAATCTCATCGTACAATAAATAAAAAAAAAACTCTGCCACATTTTGCTAGCATTACCTTAATTTTATCAAGCACTTTATATGCTGTCAATATATATTTTCATCCAAACAGTGAATAGAAAATTTCACATTCCGTAATCGTGTATTCGCCTTTCTTTTACTTTGGAAGACAATTCAGGAACTGTAATGAAAAAAATAAATCTGACTTCAAGGAAGAGGGAAACGGATGATTCATGGTTTACCATTCTTTCGGAAGTGGAAATCCTCGTACGTAACAATGCAGGTGGTTGCAAAGGAAGTTAGTCAAGGACTTCTATTATCATCGCATGAGTGGTTTCTTTCGCAAAAGAGAATTCTAGGAACTAGGAAGAAGTGTTTCCACCAGGAAAGTCTCTAGGATGTGCCACTGGAGTTGAGTGTTAAAGCCCGTATTTAAATTTCATTCCAAAGGGTTTGATAGAATTTTAAATTAAGAGGAATACAAGACTACTATCGCAGAATGATCACACACTTATTATTATGATGAGCCTACATGCAGCAACGGGTAAATTCCAATTAAAAATTGCATGATTCAGTTTTTTTTATGAGAAATATTTTTTTATTTTTATTGGAAAGGTATTTTGTCATTATTTGAATGGGGGGAGGGGAACTTGCATGTAATAAAAATGTATATTGGCATTAGCAGAACATAGGATTTATAGAATTGCAAACGATAATAATAATGTATTAATTTTTTTAAATCATTTGTTTATTCAGACAAATTCAAATAAATCATTTCGATTTACAAATTTCCCGCAAAGCTAACAGCTTATCTGCAGGAGAGAAGAATACATTGACATAATATTATTTCAGTTGAAAATTTTGACATTAAATAATATGCTCTCTTTAATAAAAATTTTAGCTTTTCATTTGGAATATTTCAAAATAACATTGAGATTTATTTAATTTGTTAGTAGGTGTTAATATTAATTATCTAATTATTTAATAAAAATCTGTTTAATTACTGTTTTAATCCTCTGAAAGAATTCCCTTGGTAAGAGATTGAAAATTTATCGAATTTTGTAGCCGCTTGTGCACTTTCCATAGTTATTTGTAAAATTCGGTAGTTGAAAATAATTTTTCCCATAAATCTTGTGTTATTATCATGCTGGACTTTACTTTTATGTGTGTTTGTCAAAAATGTTACGTATAACTATGTTATATTTATATAAGCTTTGGGTAAGGTAAAATATCCACGTAAATAAATCTATCTTGGGCTGTAATTAGATGTATGCGGTCTTCAATTGGCATAATATTTTTAGCTGTTGAGGATTGAACAAGTTCTACTTTTCTAATATTTGCTAAGTTGGTTGTACCATGTATCGTTATGGCATAATTTAAGAGGGACTCACAGATTGCTTTATAAAGCATAATATATGTGATGGTATCCATAATATATAGTAATTTATTTAATTTCAAAAAAACAAAAACTTATGTACCACACATTTTCTCAGTATGGACGTTCCATCGGGGAGTAGTGTCGAGATGTAATCCTAGATATTTCATTGTATGTACACTGTCAATTCTTATGCAGCCACAGTTTTCTGGCCCAGAAATGTGCCTTTTTTGTGAAGTTTAATTTGTATGTTTTAACAAGTTAATATTAATTTCCTTTAAAACTCATGGTCCATGGAAAAAAAAGGCGTACTTGATTGTGGAGTTCAAATAATCAGTAGCAGTGTTGCCAACTTAGCGACTTTGTTACTAGATCTAACGACTTTTGAGCTCTCACGGCGTACCCCCAAAACTTTTTACCGCTTACCTCACTTTGAGAACCCCTAATCTAAACTATGAATAGAATAACATTGTTGGCAACACGTGAATATAAACTATTGGAAACAAGTCAGTGTTTCCAACTTTTTTGATGTAACATTTCCTGATTTTTCATTCCCCAAGTAATATGTATGAAATTGATGTGTTAAATCTCCATAACTCTAAAACTAGCCCTGATATGCCAATTCTGATCTCAGATTTCAATTTCCCCACACCAAAATACTTTAGGAACACATCAGTTAACCAAAGATAATTTTCCCTTGTTGAACAGTGTTATTAAAGCAAAGTCTAAATATATAATTTTTTTTGAGTAAACGGTTTTGATAGAACAATTATTACTTGTGTTTAGAATGGTTTTTCTGATTAATTCTTGTGACTGGCAGCTTTTGCTGTTAAATATTTATTCTCCTATAACTCTTTAAATACCGAATGAATATGTTGAAACTGAAGATTTAGATATCTATGAATACGATCTTTAATTACCTTCAGTTTCATTGCCATGAAAAGTTTATTCCTTAAGATATGAAATTTTTATTTGGTTCTCCATTAACATAAGTGGAAATTCTCTAATATTTTGGCAGCGTGGTGTATGGGTTGTTGACTTGAACAGAGGTTATCGCAGAATCTCTAATCCGTACTTCTAAGGGAATCACCGCCCCCAGACTGGAATAATCTATACGTTCCTAAATAACCTACTTGTCTTCTAACAGTAGGTTCCTTTTGTCCTACTTAGCGTTGAGCCTTTAAGGCTTGACTTGCTCATTTAGGCCATTCTAATATTTTGGCAGCGTGGTGTATAGGTTGTTGACTTGAACAGAGGTTATCGCAGAATCTCTAATCCGTACTTCTAAGGGAATCACCGCCCCCAGACTGGAATAATCTATACGTTCCTAAATAACCTACTTGTCTTCTAACAGTAGGTTCCTTTTGTCCTACTTAGCGTTGAGCCTTTAAGGCTTGACTTGCTCATTTAGGCCATTCTAATATTTTGGCAGCGTGGTGTATAGGTTGTTGACTTGAACAGAGGTTATCGCAGAATCTCTAATCCGTACTTCTAAGGGAATCACCGCCCCCAGACTGGAATAATCTATACGTTCCTAAATAACCTACTTGTCTTCTAACAGTAGGTTCCTTTTGTCCTACTTAGCGTTGAGCCTTTAAGGCTTGACTTGCTCATTTAGGCCATTCTAATATTTTGGCAGCGTGGTGTATAGGTTGTTGACTTGAACAGAGGTTATCGCAGAATCTCTAATCCGTACTTCTAAGGGAATCACCGCCCCCAGACTGGAATAATCTATACGTTCCTAAAGAACCTACTTGTCTTCTAACAGTAGGTTCCTTTTGTCCTACTTAGCGTTGAGCCTTTAAGGCTTGACTTGCCCATTTAGGCCATTCTAATATTTTGGCAACGTGGTGTATAGGTTGTTGACTTGAACAGAGGTTATCGCAGAATCTGTAATCCGTACTTCTAAGTGAATCACCGCCCCCAGACTGGAATAATCTATACGTTCCTAAAGAACCTACTTGTCTTCTAACAGTAGGTTCCTTTTGTCCTACTTAGCTTTGAGCTTTAAGGCTTGACTTGCCCATTTAGGCCATTTAGGCCATTCTAATATTTTGGCAGCGTGGTGTATAGGTTGTTGACTTGAACAGAGGTTATCGCAGAATCTCTAATCCGTACTTCTAAGAGAATCACCTACCCCAGACTGGAATAATCTATACTTCCTAAAGAACCTACTTGTCTTCTAACAGTAGGTTCCTTTTGTCCTACTTAGCTTTGAGCCTTTAAGCCTTGACTTGCCCATTTAGGTCATTGAATGCAAACTAGTGGGGCTCAAGTATAAAACAACTTAAGTATTTGAAATGTTACTAAGTTTAAATAACTTATTTGTAAACAGTTATTATTAGGAGGGTGACGGGTTAATTGTATTTTACAGTCATAAAATATGTAGAAAAAAGGTAGCAAGAGTTCAACTTTTAATAATCTAAGCATTATGTTAATTTTTAAGACAACGTGGTTTCGGGCTTTAGAATGCGTGATCAAATCACCAATAAAATGTATTAAAATCAAAGTGTAAATATTAGTCTTAAACCCGATTTCGGACCATCAAATATTCTGTTTCTAAAATCTGTTTTTCATATTACACTTCAGATTCATTAACATCCAACATAATCTGAAGCTGTTCGTTGCAAGAACGCTTCACAGCTGAAATTTTAAAACTGTAAATCAAATTTGATGAGTTTATCGAAGCCAACAGTACTCAGAGTGAAAATGTTTTGGGAGAATTTCAAATTCGTTGTGTGAAATTTAATTGATAAAGTGTTAGCATCTGTGAATCGTCGTATCTGTGGATCACTTACGAAACAGCCTCGAGCTCCAAGAACCGTCGAAACTTCAACTGCACAGTATACTAGTTTCCCCAACTGCTACTAACTCTATGCCACTGGTATACTATATATCGATTTCAACTGATACATTATATATATATATTTCAACTGATACATTATATATCGTTTTCAAGTAGGATTCTGATACCCGTTATCTTAGGCAAAGAAGTTTGGAGACTCTCGAAATAACGCGTGTTGAAAATATTATTTTAAACAAATATCACTTTATGACATTGATTACTCGTAACGTCCAGTTCAGTGTGATTTACTATTAAGACCTTTTAACAATATTGACTTATCAGAAAGGATCTAATTATAATATTTTTCAACATTATTTTAGTTTCTTTTAAACATTTGTGGCGATTTTCATAGGTTTTTTTAATCTCATTCTGAAACTATCGTGTTTTTTTATATCTTGTAGAATTCTCGTATAATATAATCATTTATCAACGACATTTCTAAGCATGGAGAATGACTGTATGAATCCTGCAGGGGGGGGGATATGTTTTTAAAATGCACTTCTTTAGAGTCCCAGTAAAGAGTTTTTCTTCCATCAAACTTTGACAAGGTAAGCGAAGACAGGACGAACGTTACAACAGGATACAGCAACGGTAGAACACAGATATAAAGGGAAATGCATTTCTTCCGTGTTAGTTGATTTCTTATCCGGGATGCTGCGGAATTTTCCTAGTATCGTAAATCATTCACCGAAAAAATTTTAAAATAGCAAAAATATATTAGAACTTTTTTATTACATCACATGTTTTGATAAGTATAGGTTTGAGTCTTCCTTAAAAAATCTCTACATTCTGTAGACAAATCAGTCATTTTTGAAATCAGTTTAACTAGCAGAAAAAAAAATAATTCTGTCGGAATATATTGTTAGGACATAGAACGTGCTACAATGAATTTATGATAAACGTGTCATGAACGTTCGCATATGCTTCTGCTTGAGAATTTCGTAACCAACGAATTGGAATGAAGAACCCACTGAAAAATAAAAAGATAGAAATGTTACGTTGGAGTTGTTTGATATGTGAAAGAAGACAAAGTTTCGATCTATACACCATAAAGTGGTTAAAAAGAAGAAGTATTTTATGTGGTGAATGCGCGGGAGGTTAAATAGTTTATCAGTGAAAATCCTATTAGTGAATTAACAAGGAAAATAAGAATGATTTACGTCTGAAGTGAAAGTTGTACAAGGGACATTGACAATAAAAACGAAGAGGTAAACATTAGTCGAATAGACAGAGCTAGTCTTAACTTTTCTGTAGGAAGAGATTATCACTTGATGTGCGATAGCATTTAGTTTGTGTATAAGAATTGGTATGGTTACTCTATATAGATTGCATATTTGTTTACAAACACGATTTTACTGTTCATGAATGATATTAGCCTTTCCTTGTGATTTAAGAGTGAATAGAAATAAAACAATGGAATCTTCTGAAAGTTTATCTTTGTATTGATAAAGATTTTTGTGCCGGTTGACTTTGTATAAATAATTTCATCCATAGTTTTGTAATAAATCGCATTGTTTTGTAATTATTATTGTGATATAATTTACTTGAACTCACGCTCAATGCACATCCATTTAATTTGTAACAATATGTAATGCTCATTTTCAAAGGGAATAAGTTTGCTATTTTTTTTTTCAATTCAGTTTAATTTTATTCATAAAATATTATACAAATTCAGAGTTACAAGAGTTAGTATTTAACTCTCAACTGGATATTTACAAAATAATCTAAATTGCGGTGACCAGGCGTCCCTGTTTTCCGGGGACAGTCGTTCAGTATTTAAAGCTTTATGCAAATTTGAATATTTAAAAACATATATGCGAAACATTAGAATTTGCCTCAATTTATAACAATTTATAAAAGTGTTACCCTTTACATATGTATATTTCTGTCATCACCAATAGAGATCTCCGCAAAATTCCCCGCCCTGCCCACGGTCAGTAGGGGACACCGATGGGCTTGGTAAAGCCCGCCGTCCGTCGGATGGGACGTTAAGCCGTGGCCCAGTGTGTGGGAGAGCCATACCCTGTGCACGTTAAAGAACACGCTGGATGGCCTTGACGGGAGGCTACCATCTGTCTCCCAACAGCTGTTCCAGTGGGTCCCCTCCCCCAACCTTCTCTGAGCCTTCGGGGTCCATGTGACCTGGCCATTTAGCCCATGGTGTGCAAAAAAGTGCCGCTCAGAGGTAAAACAACCCAACCCAACCAATAGAGATTATATGTTGTTAATTTTGTTCCTCTTTTGTGAAAAAAATTCATTAAGTATTAGGAGTTATTCGTGGGGACGATCCCCGACGAATAACTCCTAATACCTAATAAATTAAATAGACCTTGTTCTTTTTGTCAAACCTTAAGATTTTGACAAAGAACAGGAGAAGCAAACTTCAAAATCTTTTCCAGCTGTGACAATTGGAATTGCTACATTTTGATATGAAAGTTTATAAAGGAAGAGAACAAAGTGAACCTCTAGGATCAGTGATGCCATCCAACTGTTTCCACCAGTTTGGTCGAACAAGGTTTTGTCATAAAATAGAAACAAAATTAACAAGATAAAATTTCTATTGGTGATGACAGAAGTATACATAGATAAAAGGTAATACTTATTCAAACTGTTATAAATTGAGGTAAATTATAATATTTGGCATATTTGTTTTTAAATGTTTAAATTTGCATCAAACTTTAAATACTGAACGATTATTGCTGAAAATCGAGATTTAGATGAATTTGATTGAGATCTTTATCTTCAGTCAGATTTTTGTTTCATAAAACGCTTATTTTAGAAGTTCTGTAACTTCGAAATTAGCTTCTACTGACATAATATAGAGCGGGAGCGTCATAATTCAATAACCATTGACTATATATCACTGATGAAGCATCCATGGAAACATAAAAACGACAAATAAGCATAGAAGAAAAATTGCTGTTATCCAGTGGAATCCGAATCCAGGACCTGCTGATTACATGTCAGGTTCTCTGTGGACTTGGATTTCACCTAGAAAATGACAATTTTTTTCTATTTTTTATGGATATCACTTATAAATGCTTATCTGTGATTGTTTAGTATTCAAGAAAAACAATTCTTCCCACATTTTGATAATTAAAGATATAAATTCATATTGACTGTATTATTCATACTGAATGTATATAAATTCATACTGAATGTATTAATTCATCATACTGTTTAGTATTCAAGAAAAACAATTCTTCTCACATTTTGATAATTAAAGATATAAATTCATACTGACTGTATTAATTCATACTGAATGTATTATACTGAATATTGAATTTGATAATTAAAGATATAAATTCATACTGACTGTATTATTCATAATGAATGTATATAAATTCATACTGAATGTATTAATTCATCATACTGTTTAGTATTCAAGAAAAACAATTCTTCCCACATTTTGATAATTAAAGATATAAAATCATACTGACTGTTTAAAATATAAACCTATTGATATACAGTAAAAATCAAGCTGTTTTCTTAAGCATTACGTACCAGAGCAGTGTGCTGCTCTATTATTAGAGTTGCTTTTATCTATTTCTTCTCTTATTTAACAAATCACATTACTGCACTACTTTATGCATATAACGGCGAAGTATAAAATTATACAGAAGTAGGAGTAAATCAGTCGTAAGTATTAAATAAATTTCTGGTTCATTAACCTATAAAAACGTGAACAATACGGGCAAAATTCTTTAAGAAAAAGCTTCATAAACTGATTTACAGGTAAGTTTCTTAGTGTGAAGTTTGAATTGCACCACGGAAGTTTATTCATGTGTGCTATCCGTAGTGGATGAAGATGGAGAGAGATTACAATTCAACAATTCGTAATAGGCTTGTCTATATTCTTTGCTCATAACAACATATATAATAGGGTTAATGCAATTTGAGACATCCATCACCAAGTATCCAAGTATGTTGATATAAGGTAGTTCTTTTTCTTTCTGAAGTACTTTCACTATTGTCTGAGGAAGATAGCAGACGATAAAAGTAAAAAATATTACCAGGATTGTCCTTACTAAAAGCATTTTCTTATTCATCCTTCTGGTAACGTAAGAGACCGATTTTTCTTTCTCACCTGAAGAATTAAACCATCTTATCCAGGCAGATTTTTCGTTACGTTGTTGGCAACGATCAATCCCTGACTCAACTGACGACGAAATGTTTGACGGTTGTTCCTTGCTTTCCATTTTTTCAACTTTCAACTGGCTCTTTCTCACCACCCAATAAATACGCACATAGCAGTAGGCAAACACAACAGAAGGAATAACAAAGGCACTCACGAAAAGAGATATTTTCTGCGAGCTGTTGCTCTTGTCGGGAAGAATGGTGCACATGCCCACTTGAGGATCGTAACCGAAACTTCCCCACTTCCCAAACATCGAGGGCATCAACATCAGAAAAGAAATCAACCAAATCAGAATTATAATAACGACCAGCACATACTTGTTGAAGATTTTTCTGTAGTAGCTCGGATGCACTATTAACACATAGCGATTGAACGCAATGGCCATCACTGTCAAAAGGCTGAGAGCGACACATGAAAAGCGGATCAGTGGGAAAATCATGCACCAGTCGTCACCCAGCACCCATGAACGATTAAGGAAATTAGAAGCATGAAACGGCAAATTGGAGAAGCAGAAGAATAAGTCGACTACGCAAAGGTTGATCACCAATGGTGTAGTAAGGTTCCTGAGTCTTTTAGATTTCGCTAGAGCCACAATGGAGATGGCATTGGCTGGAATCCCGAAGATCATGAACAAGATACAACTGACTCCTGCAAACTGGAGAAGTACTGGAGGATATATTTGCAAAAGATTAAAAATTATTGTAACATTCACTTCTGAAACGTTTCCAAGTCGTCGTCCATCGAAATAAATCGTGAAGTTATCTTCGACATTCAGATTGTTTTCTGTATCACTCGGAGCGTTCATGACGTTTGGTAGGGAAATCTGTGAGACTGATGATTTTGGTTTTTTATACCTTCCTGGTAGACAGGAAATGTGCTGAGAGAAACGCGCTGACATCCTTTTGAGCGTGAAAATGTACATGTAGAGCAGCAGCATCATGGATGCTAAAAGGAAGCTTGTGGCAGACTCCGTTCAGCTGCACACGTGGCACAAATGGGTTGGGTTGCTTTACCTCTGAGCAGCACTTTTTTTGCACACAATGTTGCACACTAGTTCACATGGACCCCGAAGGCTCAGAGAAGGTTGGGGGAGGGGACCCACTGGAACAGCTGTTGGGAGACAGATGGTAGCCTCCCGTTAAGGTCATCCAGCGTGTTCTTTAACGTACACAGAGTATGACTCTCCCGCACACGGGGCCACGGCTTAACATCCCAACCGACGGAAGGCGGCCTTTCCAAGCCCAGTCTACTGACCGTGGGCAGGGCATGGAATTTTGCGGAGATTAATCTCAACGCTGACCCAGCTGGGACTCGAACCTGGGAACTGCAGATTACGAGCCTGGCGCGCTACTGACTGAGTCACCCCCGCCCCGGGCACAAATGGAAACAACGAAAGTGTTTTATTTAAGCAAAATACGTTTGCATATTTTTTCTCAAAATTTTTTATCTCAAATATTTTAGTTTTTTTTAAAAAGCATTTTATCTATTTTGTGTAATATAAAAAGCAATTGCCATATTTCCAAAAATCGACTTTGTTTCGAATAATAGGGTTGGGTTGTTTTACCTCTGAGAGCCAATTTTGCACACCACGGGTTAAATGGTCAGGTCACAAGAATCCCGAAGGCTCAGAGAAGGTTGGGGAGGAGACTCGAACAGCTGTTGAGAGACAGATGGTAGCCTCCCGTCAAGGCCATCCAGCGTGTTCTTTAACGTGCACAGGGTATGGCTCTCCCGACACGGGGCCACGGCTTAACGTCCCATCCGACGGACAGTGGCCTTTCCAAGCCCATCAGTGTCTCCTACTGACCGTTGGCTGGGCAGCGCAGGGAATTTTGCGGAGATAAATCTCAACGCTGATCCATCTGGGACCCGAACTTGAGAACTATAGATTACGAGCCTGGCGCGCTACCGACTGAGCCACCCCCGCCCCTCAAATAATCCTGAACTAGCTTAAGAGAGTTCACAGAAATTCAACTCTTACCTTCCTTCCTAGCAGTGAATTCTGCTATGAGCTCCTTATTACAATTTGTGATGTAAACTAGCCTTACGTTTGAAACTCAGGGAATGGTCAACCTATCTTTACAACAGGCTACTAACTGTCGTATATTCTACTAGAGTTATTGCTTATGATACTGAATTTCTTCCTGCAGGCAATAAAATAGGAACAACATATTTGGGTATAGTTTAATTTTAGCTTATGCAAATACACCGAATAGTTCTGAAAGTCTCCCTTGTGGTGTGTAACTGACAGTTTTGATGCAATTAATTGAAAGATGTGCTTAAAATATGCATATTTATTTTTATTAAATATTATCTATAAGTCAGTCAGAAGACCATGAATAAGTCTTGCATTAATATCTTGGGGATGAACGTGTCAGTACACATTAAAAATTTGTTTACTCTTCTACATCACGTTTCTAAATGTATACTTTGTAAACAACAGCTAGAAATCTTAATTAAACAAGCGGAATGTTACAGCACTATTTTTAAGTAAACAACTACTAAGTTAATCTTAAAACCTGAGCTTTATACGAAATCGGAGAGTTCAAGCCAAATAAAAGTATATTAAAAAATTTCTATTAATTAAAAACATCATAACATAAAATAAAGAATTTATTTAAATTAGATGACAGAATATTTCGAGCACATTTTCGTCTTTCAAAATTATTTTTTAACAAATGGGTTTGAAATTTTATATTAAGTGATGCAGAATTAAATAACTGAAGTTTTATTTCATAATCAGGGACTTTGTGCACGAAACTATGTAACCAATGCAAATATCCTAAACTGAAACAATCTCAACGGCGTTCAGTATTCTAGAATTCGTTATGTCAAAAGACTAGCATAAAAGATTATTGAAAATGGATATGCACAATTTTAAGCACACTGGTCTGTTAATTGTAAAACTTTCACGAGACTGTATAGTAGGGTAGGCAGACAAATTTTTCCATTTCAGTTTTCTGATAACGTGGGAGATTTGTTTACAGAGATCCTGAACAAGCGTGCAATGTTTTTAAATCGAAAATACCTTAAAATATCACCCACACTTTGAATCTCGCATTATTCGTACATTGATGAAAAATTTTTCATGTTTTTTTTTTACCATACCGAAAGTTATTGAATAAAAATATTTTACAATCAGTGTAATCTACTATTTACGTACACTTTTCTGTTCTATCCTGGACGTTTTTCGCTGCTTTCAGCCAGTTTTGGTCGAGAAAGAAAATATCGAAAGTAGTTTTTGTATGGTATGATTCAGCGCTGGTAGCAAGAAATTCAGAAGCTTGTTCGTGGATGTACAGATCTGCCAGATGGCGCAGCGAAATATTGCCAGGATAGCACAGAAAGAGGGGAAATGAGGTGACCGGGAATTCTCTGAATCCCACACCCATTTGTTTTAACTGCGAGGACCTGCATCCTGTGTTTCAAGCTGCTCCCCGAAAAATTTTTTTTATCCTGGATTTAGTCATTGTGTTTCTAATATTAAATATATTTCTTCTCTATTTGCTTAATAAGCCGTCCCGTGGCCGAGTGGTTAGCGTGTTTGGCTGCTGTTCTAAGGGACCTGGGTTCGAGCCCCAGATAAGGCATGGATGTGTGTGCTGTTTTTCTGCTGAGGTCCTGCCATCTCACAGACCTTCTAATATGGCATATAAACTGACAGACTCCTGTCAGACTTCTGTGGCAAGCAGCTGCTTGAGGGGGTATTTATTTTTGACCATCCCGTGGCCAAGTGGATAGCACGCTTGGCTGCTGATCTACGGGACCTGGGTTCGAGCCCTGGGTAAGGCATGGATGTGTGTGATGTACTGATCTACAGCACACACATCCATGCCTTACCCAGGCATGGATGTGTTTATTCTGCTGAGGTCCCGCCATCCTCACAGACCTTCTATTATGGCGTATTAAACTGACAGGCTCCTGTCAGACCTCTGTGGCAAGCAGCTGCTTGAGGGAGTATTGATTTTGATTGATTTTTGATTTGCTTAATAATTCACCGACGCTGTGACTTACCCAAAAAGTTCTGATGAAAGAGTCGTGGCATATTTGAGTGTAAAGGGGATGCTTGAGCATGGGAATAAGCAGGGAGGAAAGGTCAGTTGCCCCCTCTTGGAGAAAAACTGATCGAAAAATGAATTTATGTTGAATAATATCAGGTGTACCAAAAATTAATATTTTTTACTTAACGAAACTTAATCTTAATTTTAATTACATTTTCTTTTGTTTCCAGAAACATATAATTTATTTCGATTTATTAACATGAATAAAATTAGATTCATTTCAATAATAAGTTTCCCTTTTTATTTTCGTTTTGTTTTTGGACATCCTTAATGTACTATGCTATGGTGTATGCATGATGATACATGTTGTATTCACAACTGTCATCATTAGTAATGACAGTTTTTAGTGAACGGCTCAACCTTAATATTTCAATCTATAGCATTGATTTAAATTTTTGCCTCTATGGAAAATTTCTACCGAAACCCATGTGCTTGAGTCTTATTCTCAGACACATCTCCCCATAAATTCTTACCTCCCAAAACTAAATTCTCCCCCTCTCAAACTAAATTCTTACTCCCAACCTAAATTCTTACCCCCAAACTAAATTCCCCCCTCAAAATAAATTATTTCCCCCAAACTAAATTCTCCCCCTCAAACTAAATTCTTACCCCTCCCCCAAACTAAATTCTCCCCCTCAAACTAAATTCTTACCACCTCCCCCAAACTAAATTATCCCCCCTCAACCTAAATTCTTACCCCCAAAACTAAATTCTCCCACTCATACTAAATTCTTCTCCCCAAACTAAATTCTTATCCCCCAAACTAAATTCTACCCCCTCAAACTAAATTCTTACCCCTACCCCAAACTGAATTCTCCCCATCAAAATAAATTTTCAGCCCCCCCCCAAACTAAATTCTCGAACCCTCCCCGATGGATTCACGGAACTCCCTCCTCTCCCCCTAAACTAAATCCTGGTACGTACCTGTCTTCAATAGTTTCGATTGTATGGCTCACATACATTATTAGAATACATACAGTAGCGTCATCCGATTTATTCATAACTGGGTCTCCTAATAGAAAATTTTATTTCATTATTATTCTAAACCACAATTTTTAAGAATCAATAGCAGAAAAATTTCACGCAACAATTCCATTTAGACATATGTATTTATTTCGTTATTAATTTTTATATGTTTCCTATTTCCAATTTTTTGTTTTTTAACAAGTGGATTGATTGAATTGATGCAAACCGCTGGACGACGCTATTGCAAATATATATATAATAAAAATTATAGTATATATTTCATTATTTTGCCTCTGTACTAAAAATATTACGAAATAATGTTAACGTAACGTTATAACGAAATTTATATTTTGTTATAACGAAAAATGTAACGTAAAACTATAGTAAAGTTTTTGACTGTAACGAAAAACGTAACGTAACGTTTTTCACTTCGTTTGCCAACATTGCATTGCTCCCCTGACCGAGTGGGTAGCGCGCTTGGCTACTGATCTAAGGGACCTGGGTTCGAGCCCCGGGTAAGGCATGGATGTTCGTTTTTCTGCTCAAGCCCTGCCATAACTCTCAGACCTTCTACTATGGCGCATAAACTGACAGGCTCCTGTCAGACATTTGTGGCAAGCAAATGCTTGAGGTGGCATTTATTTATTCTTTCCAATGGAAACTTCGTGACATTCACATTCGACTATCAAATTTTGAAATTTCTGTCATTATTATATCGTTGCAATATTCTTTTGAAATTTTGGAATTTAAAGTTTTTTCACCGTTAGAGGGTGCAATTATAGTTTTGGAAATATTCCATTTTATCAATTCCTGTGTAACCCAAAAAAAGAATTTTTAATTTATCTTTAAATACAAGCAATTATTTTCTAAAACAAAAAAAATGTGTTTTCCCACCCATCCACCCTGGTTCTAAGGCGCCAACTGATTGTTGGCAATGAAAAATTCCGTAATCTTCACATTCCACCACCAAACTCTCAAATTCCTAGCATAAATACACAGCTTGCAATATTCATTTGAAATTTTGGAATTTTCAAAATTTTCCATCGTTAGAGGGCGCAATTACAGTTTTCGAAAGATTCCGATAGAGTGTTCCACGCCAGAATTTTCCACCGCCAGAAAGCGTAATTATAGCTTCAGATAGATTCGGAAAGCGCATATCGTAATAAATAAAAAACCAGTGGTACAATTTACATTAGTGCTTAATAGTTGCTAAATGTTTCAAATCATTAAAATTCAAAATAATATTTGAAGTGTATACACTTGAGAGAGGGTTGACACCCTCCAAACCTTCCTCGTAAGTACCCTACTGGTTAGAAGAAGCAAAATTTGGAAAATGACTCAATTCATTCTCTTCGAAATGGAATATTTCTTATTCGCCAAAGGCAATTTCTTAATCTCCTAGTTCAAATGTTGTTATTCATCCTTTCAGAAGAACAAGTCGTCGGTTCCGATCGAAAAGTATTGCCTCATGTGAACTAGGCTTAATCAGCTTAAGCTCTTTAGTCCTTCTGTTCTTTTGCAAGCGCATCCCTTTAATAAGAGATTTTCCCAAATCTTGTTTTCATTATTCAATGCTCATTCATTAAAGCTCCAAGGATTTATTATCCCTGGAGCTCACTCCAGTGTAATCTCCTAAAGCCTACTTCATTTTAAGCAAATAAACTGAACTCTTTCCAAGAATTAATCAATGCAGAGGAAGAGTCGTCAAGGAATTATTCTGCATTGCGGCTCTATTTAATTACTTCGACTTTTCTCGTTGATTGTGACATTGTCTTTTGTTTTCAAACAGAAAGCAAATTTAAATTGATTCTTTGACAGTTACCAACCACCTTAATACCACTCCGACAATAATGAAAATCTTGTAATTACTAAGCTCTTCCCAGATACACACTCTTTAAATAATGTGTAGCTATTTCTTTTGGAAAGATACTTAGAGTGAATAGTAGAATAGAATTTTATTTTCTTCGGGAATGGAGAGAAAGGTGGAAGGGGAGAATTTAAATTCCAATGGAAATGGGAGAAGGGAATTTCAATATCCGTGCAAATTTCTTACTATGTTCGAATTAAGTTTATAATTATATTAAATATTAATCTTAGATATAGGGGGGAGCAAAGATTTCGCCTAAATGTAGCCCCTCCCCTCCCCTCTCTTGTAGAATTTTAATAACTTGAATGACCGAGTGCAGAGATATATTGTCTATTATGCGAGAATAATTTCTGATTAAAAAAAATACCGACTCTGCATTCTGTCCATTCCAGTTCAATCCAGTCACTTGCCCGCTTCCCCTAAAATGCTTTACACGTCCCGGATTAGAAATATTTTATTCTGAGACTATATATGTTTTTATTCTGTTATCGCATTTTTTCTGCTGACTAACTTTTTCTATTGAATAATAAACCAGTAAAAAAGTGTTTCAGCAACTTAGAGAGTAATAGGTGCAGAACCTGATTAAACAATTGGAGTTGATGGAGGCAAGTTCTAAATAGGAGCCCTGGAGCTAAGTTCTAATTAGAGGTCCTAGAGCCAAATTCTGAGTGGGGAGGCCCTATAGCCAAGTTCTAAATAGAAGCCCTGGAGCTAAGTCCTAAACAGTAATCCTAGAGCCAACCTCGGAATGGGGACCCCTATAGCCAAGTTCCAAATAGAAGCCATGGAGCTAAGTTCTAAATAGGGGTTCTGGAGCCAAGTTATGAATGGGGAGGCCCTATAACCAAGTTCTAAATAGGAGCCCTGGAGCTAAGTTCTAAAAGAATTTTCTGTTCACGTTAAAGAACACGCTTGGATGGTCTTGACGGGAGACTTCCGCTTGCTAACAACTGTCCAATGGATTTCTCTTCCATCAACCTTCTCTGAGCCTTTGGGATCCTTGTAATCTGGCTATTGAGCCCATTGTGTACCAAAAGTGCTACTACATGAGAACCCAACAACCATTTGTTGTTAACCATAAATGTACTTTTACGTATTTTCATTGGGGAAATTGATACATTTTTATCGTTATTGCAATTTTTAGAGTAATGCATCGACATACGATACCTGGCCTAATTTTTCCACGTATAAGAATTTCATTATTTTAAGTCAGGGGTCTCACATTTAAATCACATTAGGGACCAAACTGGGGTTACTTCTCAATACATGGTTTGGTCGCATTTATTTTAAGCAATCAGAAAGGAGCCAAAACAATTACTTCTCGATATGTAGTTTGGCGCATTTCATTTTAAGTATCGTAAACAAAATATAATTTCTTTGCTTCGTTATCAATATTTTGTTTCATTTTAAGTATCGTAAACAAAATATAATTTCTTTACTTCGTTATCAATATTTTGTTTCATTTAAATGCTGCACTTAATACCAAAACACAAACTTAAATTTCAGTTTTAGTAGCTTCATCTTCGGTTTAACGCGTCCATATTCCCCATGACCGATGAGATCATCGTAGTCGATTGGGTTGGGTTGTTTTACCTCTGAGCGGCACTTTTTTGCACACAATGGGCTAAATGGCCAGGTCACATGGACTCCGAAAGCTCAGAGAAGGTTGGGGGACGGGACCCACTGGAACAGCTGTTGGGAGACAGATGGTAGCCTCCCATCAAGGCCATCCAGCGTGTTCTTTAACGTGCACAGGGTATGGCTCTCCCGCACACGGGGCCACGGCTTAATGTCCCATCCAACGGACGGCGGCCTTTCCAAGCCCATCGATGTCCCCTACTGACCGTGGGCAGGGCGGGGAATTTTGCTGAGATAAATCTCAACGCTGACCCAGCTGGGACTCGAACCATCGTAGTCGAGGCAAGCTATTAAGACACAGTTATAACCAGGCCCAGATCTAGAAAAAAAGTTTAGCTTTAATTGACTCTTTTACATCTGAGACGTTACAACTAATTGGAAACGTTTCAATCGTAGTTACAATGCTGAACTGATGATGTCTTTAGTGTGATTCACTGGACAAGATTTGATTGCAGTAACTAGCCAGACACAGATGCAGGCACTCTCCTGCTGGAAAATGTAGGCTTGCTTCGGTCGTTGATTCTAGCCACTATAAAGAATTCAATTCAGCCACGATTAGAAATTTCAGACAACTGAGCACAATGGTGACAACGAAAATTAGAGTCTTATTTGCATCCACTCCAAATTCAACTCAAGGAAATTACATTTCAACAAATTAACAGTCCAAATAGACATGTCTGTGCTGTCTCATTGCTGAACAAACAAACTTCATTTTCATGGCTTGGACAACTTCAAAAAGTTTATTTACGAAAATGTCAAGCATTGTGCTACTTACTAAAAGCCGCTTATTGGCTCGTTTAGTCCATTCAAGTTTAAAGCTTACAGCTGGTGACAGCGCCAGTTAAAAATGTCTCATTTGAAGTTGAAAGGCTAGTCATTAAGAATTGGTGTCTATGGTCAGTGTATGGTGCCTTGATTGTCAAATTACCCCAAACTATGCCCTTTATCCAAATACTGTTCTTAAATGGTGGAAAAGGAACTTTGCAACTCATTGAACTTCAGATTCAAAGTTGTTTAGCGATGTGTTTACGGCATCACTCTCCCATCTTGTTCCCATGCTTCATCTCATACATTGGAAAAGGATTATTTTGTCTAAACTTTTCACTTCCTTCGTTTCCTTTCGGCTTTGCCGCTATTTGTGTTTCGAGTTCCACAAGCTCTGATTACTGAGGAGCAAATCAGCTGAGTGCTTCTTCGGGCTGCACACAATGAAAAATGTAAAAAACAATGAAAATTTTAAAGTCTTCACGAGTAGCTCTAAATTGTTGTGCGAGCAACATATTGAGCACCTCTGGTTTAAAAAGCAGTTCTTGTTACCTCAGTACAGTCGCTCAAAAAATATCCGAACACTATGGTTGGTTACAGAATTCAGAAAAAATATCTGGCAACGATTTTTTTTAGAAAATAATGATCTGGCAATCTGGCAATCAATCGTGTCACGTTCCATTCTTACAAAAAGTATAAAAGTGCCCATTGGCGGTTCATGAGCTTCAAAATAGATGGAACAAGTACACAGTCGTATCAGAATAATACGACCACCTACCTAATAATAGGAATAACCACCCTTGGCCCGGATGACAGTGGCCTGACAGCATGGACGCAATGAGGCACTGGAAAGTGCCAGAGGCACACACGTCGATTTGTACTCGAGCAGAGCACGGAGGTTCTGGAGATGACGTGGTTGTGGGTCCCAAACGCCGGACCAGTCGATCCAAATGGTCCCACAAGTGTTCTATGGGATTGAGGTCGGGCGATTTCGCACGTCAAGGAAGAACGGAGACATTGTTGTCGTGTTCCTGGAAACAGTCACGCACCACCTTAGCGGCATGGCAGGGCGCATTGTCCTGTTGGTAGGCACCATCACCACCAGGGTAAACGTCCATGAAGGGATGCATGTGGTCAGCGAGGATGGACAGGTAGCCATTGGCGTTCAAGGACCCATCCAGTGGTACCAGCGGTCCCTGGTCATACCAAGAAAACATCCTCCAGACATGCAGACTGCCACCGCCGGCCTGTACTTCACCAACAAGCGTGTCCGGGTGTTGGTTTCGTGTGTCTGACGCCGTATCCGCCACTACCCATCACTTCTGTGGAGTAGAAACCTCGATTCGTCGGAGAAGGCAAACTTTTTCCACTCTTCCACTGTCCAATGACGGTAATCCCGTGCTAACTGCAGGCGTTATTGCCGATGGACCTTGGTTAACATGGGCGCCTTTACGCAGCGTTGACTCCAGAAACCCATGCCTAACAGGGTTCGCTCTACTGTTATCGGGGACACGTACCTGGGTGCCCCAGCGTTCATTTGAGTGGTCAATTGATGCACTGTTGCGCCTCTATATGGGAAACTAAGTTTAACATTATCATTATGAGTACATTTTTTTTATATTTTGAAAAAAAAAAATAAAGTCTCAAAACATCACTGAACAACAACAATATTTAATTAATGTCCAAATATTATTATTTTTTTTCTATTGTTTAATCTCAACATAATTGATAAAAATTCGAAATAATCCATAAAAGCTATTTATTGTGTTTTCTAGCTTAATAAAGGCATCAAAGGTTTTCTTCTTCCTTTTCACTTCAATCAAGAATCCCAACCGTCTCCCCTTCACCTCAGTGCGATTCCCGCCGGGGGAGAAAGAGCATCATCATCACGCGCATCGTGGCCTTGTCACTGGGGATGCTAATGAAGTGTCACTGGGATCTCGTTCATCATCATCTCTTGCTGAATTAATAACGGAAACGCTTCTATTATCTAGAGAAGAGGAGCTAAAACCGGATGGCTGGATGTGGCTTTTCTTTATAAATCTCCCTCTACATGATTGATGAAAGAGTCATAACGGTTTGGCAAAACGAAAACGAAATTAATTTCAGTTGTTTAAAACGCCCTAAGAAATCATTTGAATGAAATGTTAGGGAAGTCTTTTAACTGTGATATTGTTAACTGGCAGAATATTGTAAAGTGTGGGTATTTAAAAATAACAGCTTTTGTTTCTTTCAAATTTGTCGGATTGTTGTGATTCAGAAGATGATTTTATTCTATGCTGGAGACTAAGAAATTGCAAAACTGCTAGGTTCTTTCCTTTTCACTCAAAGGGGATTTTACAAATTAAGAAGTGTTTACAAATTGTTAACAGAGTAGTTTTTATTTAGATTAAAGGGGAAGTAAAAGTGATTAAACTAACAACATCAATGATCCCCAACTGATCACAAGAGGGTGTTAAAAGAATTAAGGTGGAAGTAAACCCTGCTCAAAAGGAACATTTCGACTAATTAGAATAGTTTTCACTGTGGGAATTTTAAACCTTACTTATTTTACTTACAATCAATAATAAATCAATAGCTTAAGACTATTTTTATTTTAAAAGCATTAAATGAAATAAATATTTAGTATAAATATTTCCATATGGAAAAGTAAAATATTTTTATATTTAAATATTTAAAAGAAACTTTTTTTTACAATTTAGATCATTTAAAAAAGAGTTATTCATTTTCCTTTGCTATCTGTTCGTTTGTGCCCATTTCTTCTTCGTGCCCATATCTTGTTCGTTTGTGCCCATTTCAACTTTATTTTGCTTTAATAAATAAGTGAAGAATTCCTTTTTGGGTTCGATAGATACAATAAACTTGCGTTTTTTGAACATTCAAATGCATTGACTTTCCACTGTCAAAATGCACTAAAGTCGGTAAAAATGGCAAAAAATTTAAACGAATATTTAATATAGTCTATCCGTGAGAGAAATTTCAAGATTTAATTGTAGAGTGTGACTTTAAGTAAAAGGGTTTGCTTTGATAGTATCAGCTTCTCCACTTAACTCAGGCGGGGTAGGGATTTTTCTTTTTTGGTTGTTTTTTGCTTTAATAGATAAACAAAAAAATTAGCATTTTTAACACTTTCCAAACCTTCAAATTATTTGCATTTCGCTCTATTCGCCGAATTGAATTAAGTTATTCTTCTAACTAATTGTTATTTATATATTATTGTAGATTAATAAATTCAATTTCTTTTTTTATCTCAGCATATATATTAATTATTTTGCTTTAATCTTTGCTTTCTGTGTTTCTATTGATAATAAATCGAAAATTCTTTGCATCCAAACTTTGTATATTGAATTTACACAAATTGAGGCATTTCTGTAGATTTTGTTCAATGTCTATAGATGTTTTATATAAGTTTCCTGTGAAGCCAGACAGCGACCTTAACTGCAAAAAAACTCACTCGAACATCCAGAATATAATCTATTTAAACTTTCCCAATATTAATGTTTTAGCATATAGTGTCTTGATCAAATCCCTTGATTTCAGAAGTTCACACTATATTTATGCTATTCGAGTATTCAGTGTTTAATAAAATATTATTGTTATAAATTTATAATGAATTTTTAAAATAAAAATAAAAAATAATACAAATTACAAAAAAAATGTAATCTATTACAAAAGCATGGATGAAATTACTTATAAACAAATTAATTATTATCGTCCATAAAGTAATAATATTTTCATACAGAACAGTTAAAAATAGCTCTTTCTATTCAATTGATGAACGTTTATCTCTTAATTTTTTTAGACAATATCTTTCATAACTTTAGAGATAAAATGACTAAACGATTCTTTGTTTACTTCGACAACTTTGTCTTGCTTTTAGTCTCCTTCACAGCTTTTTTGATAGCTTTGACTTCCCCCTTTGCTTGATTCATTTCAGACCCTTTAATGCTGAACCTCTTTTCACAAATCCACAACTCTAACATTACAATTCTACCTTTCTTAAATTTCAGATCGGTTCTATGTTCCAATTCGTTTGTTACATAAATCTCACGCAGAAACATAGGCGAGCGTTCATGTCACGTTTTCATAAAGTCACTGCAGCACGTTCATCTGTCGTAACAATATATTGATTCGTAAGAATCGGAGGTAAAAGATTTAAAGAGTAACGTAACTACTTGGGTACTATTTGTGTTGTTTGACGGATCGCGAGAACATATTCAGACAATTTTCAATGTACAGTCGCTCAAAAAATATCCGAACACTATGGTTGGTTACAGAATTCAGAAAAAATATCTTGCAACGATTTTTTTAGAAAATACTGATCTGGCCATCTTCGTGTCACGTGACAACCATAGTGTTCGGATATTAACCAACCATAATGTTCGGATATTTTTGGAGCGACTGTACTGAGGTAATAAGAACTGCTTTTTAAACCAGAGGTGCTCAACCAGAGGAACCATTATGCTGCTCGCACAACAATTTAGAGCAACTCGTGAAGACTTTAAAATTTTCATCGTGTTTTACATTTTTCATTGTGTGCAGCCCGAAGAAGTACTCAGCTGATTTGCTCCTCAGTAATCAGAGCTTGTGGAACTCGAAACACAAATAGCGGCAAAGCCGAAAGGAAACGAACGAAGTGAAAAGTTTAGACAAAATAATCCTTTTCCAATGTATGAGATGAAACATGGGAACAAGATGGGAGAGTGATGCCGTAAACACATCGCTAAACAACTTTGAATCTGAAGTTATTATTTATTTTTTTTAAAGTTTGCAATCGTAATTCTTAGTACTATAATGATTTTTGTGCACAGATTAATATTTAAAGAAAAAAAGTGAAATTCCTTTCAGAAATAATAACATTATAACGCAGAGTCGACGAAAATTAAAAAAAAATTCATTCAAAAATATTGATATTATAACGCAATCAATGTTATTCTATTGTTTATTCTTCATTGTAAACAAAATGTCTTCAATAATTTTGAATCAATTTATTCTTATGTCAGAGAAAAATCGATTTAAGCATAAAAAAAATACTTTCCCTGTAGGTACCTGAGTACTACTGGAGTAATTCTTTGCAATGCTTTATCTTGACTCTTCCACTAGTAAAAAATGTTATCCTTTGCAGAAATTCTGAATGCCGTCTCAAATTCGTTTTATGAAACTGAAATTTTATTTTCTTTCGCCTCCATGTTTCGTTTTTATCAAATTAGATTTCCAGCAAATTATTTGTTGAGTCGTTTGATGACACTGAACTATTTTTATCAATGCTTTCCTGTAGATGAGCTCATGCAAAATAATTAAATGACATTTTCTGAAATATGCTTCAAATAGAATAAAAAATAATCTGATGAATAGCTTCAAATAAAATAATCTAATGAGCTAATAAGTAAAGAAATTGAAACCATTACCTATCTAACTTTATGCAGTCTCTTCTAAAAGAAGCTCTAGAGAAGTACAAGATACGCGTCATCACTGCTCTATTGAAACATGAGAATTACTTCCTATATTTTTCTCAACATATGACAAGATGAGGTTTATTGTTAACGCAGGGGTTCTCAACGTGGGGTACGCGGTAAATTTTTTTTGGCCGTGGGAGCTCAAAAGTCGCTAGATCTAGTAACAAAGTCGCTAAGTTGGCAACACTGCTGTGCAAAAATGTCATACTTTGTGTTTATCGATATATATAATTTATGAATACAAAATTTAATGTTTGTATATATATATATGTTTTATTTTATTCCCATTTTTATATTATAACTATAGTTTTATCTATCTATACAAGGGCCAGTTACATACACATTTCCAGGGGGGTATTGAAGCACAAAAGGTTGAGAACCACTGTCTAAATGGATTTGCAAACATAAATAAATAATAAAATAAATACCCCCTCAAGCACAGACCCCTGATAGCCTGTTAGTTTATACGCCATAGTAGACACAACGAAAATGTTTCGAAGGGGGAAGTCTAAGGTTAAGTGGAAAATCAAAACCGAATATTTTGACTATTGTCAATAAATTAATGGTCTCTTCCTCCACTTCTGTATCCTATACCCAAATTATCCCATCTACATAGTTCTTTTTCTAAATGTCTAAGTCGACCACAGGGAATTGTAATATACCTGGCATTTTCGCCCTATTGTAATTGCCTTGTTCACCTTCTGCATGAATTGAGTTCATGCAGACTCTCCCTTTTCCACTGCAACTCTTATCTGGTTATCATAGATCCCTTTCTCTGAGCGCCATTTACGACGAAGGTGGCTGAAACAACTGCTTCCCAATTTCTTTTGGAATACGGGGCGGGGGTGGCTTAGTCGGTAGCGCGCCAGGCTCGTAATCTGTAGTTCCCAGGTTCGAGTCCCAGCTGGGTCAGCGTTGAGATTTATCTCCGCAAAATTCCCCCGCCCTGCCCACGGTCAGTAGGGGACACCGATGTCTAATGCCACGGTCAGTAGGGTCACCACTGTCTAAATGAATTTGCAAACATAAATAAATAATAAAATAAATACCCCCTCAAGCACAGACCCCTGATAGCCTGTTAGTTTATACGCCATAGTAGACACAACGAAAATGTTTCGAAGGGGGAAGTCTAAGGTTAAGTGGAAGATCAAAACCGAATATTTTGACTATTGTCAATAAATTAATGGTCTCTTCCTCCACTTCTGTATCCTATACCCAAATTATCCCATCTACATAGTTCTTTTTCTAAATGTCTAAGTCGACCACAGGGAATTGTAATATACCTGGCATTTTCGCCCTATTGTAATTGCCTTGTTCACCTTCTGCATGAATGGAGTTCATGCAGACTCTCCCTTTTCCACTGCAACTCTTATCTGGTTATCATAGATCCCTTTCTCTGAGCGCCATTTACGACGAAGGTGGCTGAAACAACTGCTTCCCAATTTCTTTTGGAATACGGGGCGGGGGTGGCTTAGTCGGTAGCGCGCCAGGCTCGTAATCTGTAGTTCCCAGATTCGAGTCCCAGCTGGGTCAGCGTTGAGATTTATCTCCGCAAAATTCCCCCGCCCTGCCCACGGTCAGTAGGGGACACCGATGGCCTTGGAAAGGCCGCCGTCCGTCGGATGAGACGTTAAGCCGTGGCCCCGTGTGCGGGAGAGCCATACCCTGTGCACGTTAAAGAACACGCTGGATAGCCTTGACGGGAAGCTACCATCTGTCTCCCAACAGCTGTTCCAGTGGGTCCCCTCCCCCCAACCTTCTCTGAGCCTTCGGGGTCCATGTGACCTGGCCATTTAGCCCATGGTGTGCAAAAAAGTACCGTTCAGAGGTAAAACAACCCAACTCTTTTGGAATGTGTCATTGAGCAGAATCGCTGAAAGTCTTGTTCGTTGATCATAAAGTAAATTGTACATATGTCAGTTTCACACAAGTTTCTAAGTATATCTTATAAAGGAAAAATCTAAAATGTATCAAAGCACAAAAACAGTGAAAATAACGAAATTATTTTTTCCGTTATTTGTTACGTTCTATCGTTATAAATATTTTGTAATTTCGCTAACGTTATTCAAAAATCATTTCTGTTTACTGTTACTTTTACTGTTACGTTAAAATAACGTTTTCCAACACTGGAGCAAAAGTGATGATTTCAAAACTATTATAGTTGGATTGGTACTAATGAAATATTTTAATCCGCATTTTTCAAATACTTAGATGGCTTTTATATCTTTACAAATCATTAAATACGGAAACAGTAGTGTTGTTATCCAGTTCTTCAAATAATATATTTATATATATAGTAAAAATTTGAAATTTCAGTAGTAGCTTTTCAAATAATATTCCAATGACAGCAAAAATGTACCTATTTTTCTGAGAGAGGTGTGGAAAATGCAAATTTTAGAATTAAAGACCTTTATGTTGTATAGTTACTAAATTATATGCTATTTACTTCCCCCCCCCCCGATTATCCACTAGCTGAAATTAAAACTGTTATGTAAAAGGAGATGTAAATGTAAGCCCCTCGACCACTTTCTTACAATCTTGGATCAAAATAATATACAGGTTAGCCGCTAGATGGTGCCACAATCGTAAAGTGCTTGATTCCAACTCTAGCGTTTAGAAACTCCTTCAGACCAGAATTTTTATATATAAATGAAAAAAGTTTCCATTTAAATGTGCTTTATTTATCACCAAAGGGACAATAATATACAAATATTATTTTTTTACATTATTTCACTGAAATTCATTATGTACGTTATGTAACGTAAACACTTGCGCAAAAGTTGCAAAATTTTGAAATCTTAGATTATTATGATTTAAGCACCCTCATGATCAATTCATCAAATGAATGAGACCTGTGAAATGCAGAAAAATAGTTCTTGGTGCGTGTCAGGCACAGCTTCTATTATATTCATATATGGCACCAAATTCCTGTCCATTCCTGTATACTAAAGACAGGTGTACACTTTACGAACATATAGAACCACAGGCACCTCATCGTGCGTTTAAGAAAAATTCTAAAAAGTAATATCGTACACAGGGTCTGAAGCGTCTAAAGATTTGAATTAGGTATTTAGAAATTTTATTGCAAAATTTCGTTTTTCTTTTTGTTTAGAAAAGTGGCCATATGACACTGCTGGATCCAGTGTTCATAGCGTCTATGGCAAAAAAAAAATCAGAAACGACCCTTTTTATAGTTAAAATATTGACTTTTAATATAAAAATTTATGTTTTTTTAAATGGAAATAACATTTGGTATACAACAAGAAATTTTTTTTTATATAGATTTATGTAGATTTTATATATTTTATATAGATTTATATATATTTATCTTGCATCTATAAAATAAATCATCGCACTAAACTGACGACACGCAATTTATATATATTTACATATACATTGGGGGTAAATACGTGACAATTTTACAAATAAATGTGAAAATATCACTTGGCGCCATAAAGCCGGGCCATATTGACTATATTCTACATAGGGCTCTGAAGTGACCTATAGGTAGTAGAGTCATGACGTGCCTAGGGATGGCTTTCTATCTAAAATTGGCCTTGATCTTGATATAATTAAGATAATAATAATAATTTTAAAATTAATAAAATAATTAGAAGATGCCCAAAGTGACTAGAAAAAAAGAAATTACGTTCCTATATATTTTACTTTAAAAAATATTCTCTCCAAATGGTGCAACACTAAACGCCCCCCCCCCCCCCTCTTTCTACCTTCTAGTGGTGTTTAAAACAATTCTTAAACAATATGTTTATTATTTTGTTTGGTTCCACTTTGGTTATGAGAATTCTCCACGAAAGTGAGAGTGAGGGCATGTCCCCTTTTTTCGGACTCCTTAGAGAACATTCTTTGTCTTAACCAATTTTGAATACCACTGAGTTGTCATGAGTTGCCCGTGGGGAAACTGTGAGACTGCGCAGTTGACACTCGAGGGAGACAGCCGTTTGAGACTGAAGTTCTTCAGTCTCATTCTCTGAAATTTCTTAACTGTGTTTGCTTCATTACAATGTTGTCCAACAAATAATATTACAGTGCCGATTGCAGTATCAGCAATTTAACATTTTATTTTGAGGTTACTTAGTCTAGATGTCTCTGCTGACCAGGGCTGGAAATGGGGGGGGGGGGGAAGCCGTTCCCCGAGTTCCAGACTTCGTTTTATTCCCATGTATTTAACGACAGGAAGTAGATCCACTGTATTAACCAGAGGTGTATGTATATCCACTACTTTGTAACATTTTTGGTCATAATTCCTGATTTTTTAAACAGATGTTCTACGGGGTCTCTTTGCAACAGATTCTGGAGTGTCCATAGAGTTCTGAAAACTCATTTCCATCCTTGCTCCTGAAGCTACGCTACTGATGAACACTCTCACTAGTCGTAAGTAATGAGCAGTTTGATAAATGAGTCAACCGTCAACCTTTGAACATAAACTGTCATGTTGGTTTACCCACTTTCCTCTCAAACAAGAAAACATATTAATAGAAATTATTACGAGGAATATTCCAGAAGAGTTTGGCAAAGAAGTCGGTCGACCGTGAAAGAGGTAGACTTGCTATAATATTAAGCAGATCCTTATTGAAATTAACAAACTGAGATGTGAAATTTTTCATGAGGAGCAAATCTTTGTAACTGTCGGTCATCTGGGATTTTAAATGCTTCTAATACGTTTATTAAAGTGTGGTTGCGTTCAATCAGATGGTGAATTGCAACAAGTGTGTAGTCGACAGTTCATAAAAGTTAAGAATTAACAAAAAAAAATTAATGATTAAAAAAGTATCGAAAATATTTTTTTCTTCCATTCTTTCGGGAGCTTAACCGACCTGGGGCTCAAGACAAGTAGTCCACCAAACGCATTATCGGCAGAAAGGAAGTTTAATCTTTGACATTTTCTTTGCTTTTGGCCTTCCCCCAGTTATACTGGATTGTTTTGATCTGAGCGGTGATTTTAGGCAATATGGCTAAGTCACGAAGACCCCAATGGCTCAGAGAAGGTTGGAGGAAGGGGACTCACCGCACAGCTGTCAGGAGAGAGATGGAAATCCCTCCCCTCACCCGGAAAGGTCATTTAGCGTGTTCTTTAGCGTGTACAGGGTATGGTTCTCCTGCACACTTCCCATCTTATGGACGGTGGTCTTTTCAAACCTTTCAATGTCCTCCTTTTCGCCGCTGGCAGGGTGATGCTAGCGGAGATAATCTTGAACGCAGGCACAGTTAGTATTCGAACCTGGAAACATGAGATTAAAAGCTTGGCGGACTAGAGACTGAGCCAATCCCGCCACTTACTCTCGGTTTAAATATGTCAATGGGCATGGTGTACGGCAAAGAGGTCATACATCCGTAAAAACAGCAAGAATATTAAAAATGTATTTATTCATAGGTTTCCCTCCCATAGCAAAAAACAAAATAATGTTTTGCCACCTCCCGATCTGGAAATCGTATCATTCCTTCCATTCCTGCAAATGTTTCTGTCCATGCCGCTGATCATAGAAGACCACTGTCCGTAGACTGTAATGGCAAACCTTAATTCGGATGAGAGAGAGAGAGAGGGGGGGGGGTTGCTCAATCGGTAGAGCGCCAGGCTCGTAATCTGCAGTTGCTAGGTTCGATTCCCACCTGGGCCATCGTTGAGATTTATCTCTCCAAAACTCCATTTACCCTGTTTACGTTAAAAAAAAGCGCTGGTTGGCCTTGATGGGAGGCTACCATCTGTCTCTTTTGCACAATCTCCAACGTTATCTGAGCACTCGGAGTCGTTGTGACCTGGCCATTTAGCCCATTGTGTGCAAAAAAGTGCCGATCAGAAGCAAAACAATCCAACCACCGCAGTAGAGACATCGGCATAGTAGAGAAGAGTAGGGCTCGTGCTTTGACGAGATGAGCGCATGCTCATCAGAACCCTGCCTGGTTCAGTCATAATTGACTTGAATTCATAATTGACTTGGGTTCAGTCATATTACCATGAATACAATTATAATTCTGACAATTATAATTGTATTCATGGCTGTCTTAGTAAATGCATTATAATTTAAGTATAATGCATTTACTAAGACAGCCATGAATACAATTATACATTATAGTAAATGCATTATAATTTAAAAAACTTAAGACCAGGATTCACTTACTTGTGAGTAACTTTCCTAATATTTCGATCCCTGATTGGGATCGTTTTTCGAGGAGGTTGCAGCTGTAACCTCCTCGGAAGACAACCTTAGTCAGGGGTCGAAATATAAGGAAAGTTACTCACAAGTAAATGAATCCTAGTCTTAATTTTTTTAAATTATAATACACTAAAATTCTGACTATAATTTTGTATTTCAAGCCATTTTCCCTCTTTCGTTAATGAATCGCTCTCAGCGTTTATAATGATGTTACTCAAGAATTTTAAATTTCTATAAATTGTTTCTAATTTTTCTCATTTGAAATAACATTAAGATATTTTTATGGTCTTCAAATAATTATAATCACTTTAAAGTTTTGTAATAGCCTATAAAATGAAGAATTAAACAAAAAAACTGTTAACGGTGCGCATTGTATATATATACTATATACATTTCAAGATGTGTCAATGTAATTTTTTCGTTTAGATGGCTCGGGACCAGTATTTATCGAAAGGGTACTGTACTGGCTCGGGTTTGATAGGTCAATAATTTCGGTCTCGGGGCCGAAAATTTGAACTCGGACTCTAGTATGTACTCTAGAAAATAAAATGGGTAGTCTGCACGAAAGCTTTACAAGAGAAGGACTTGTAGACTTTAATCTATTCACTTAGTCTAAAATAATCTGTATGATTAATTACGGGAACAAGATAGAACATTAATAACGTTTGACAAAATTATTTAATCCCATTACCCTCTCGTTAATTACCTTAGCTTCAAAGTAACTACTTTAAAACTCATAGTTTAGAACTTAAAAGTTTGTAACTATATTAAATGTTTGTCCTTGCGTTCCAACGAATCTGTTTGCTAAAAAATATCTCGAGTGTTTTGTTCAGATTCCTACTGATATTCACCTATGATTGTTTGATAATAAACAATTCATTACCTCAACCTATTTAATATTTTGAATGAATTAATTATTTCGCTTTTAAGCTGATTAAGCACATGAATCAAATTTTAGCTCTAAATCAGTGTCTCGCAAACTGTGTGCCGTGGCACAGTAGTGTGCCGTGAGAGATTCCAAGTGTGCTGCGAGAGATTTTCAAATTGACACTAGATATTCCAAAGATTTCATTTTGACTTGACTTGTGTTATCGACGTGCTTTGATAAAAATCTTTCAGATTTTATCAACTGGGATCTTGTAAGTATTTATCAAGCTTTTTCGAAATTTTGGTATTAATTTTTGATTATTTCAAGCCATAGAATGGACAAATATTTAAAACAAACACCGAGTTATGATTAATTATATTTATTATTATATTTATTTTAAATAAAATGCATTTAACGAAACTTCAATTTTCCTCTTTTTACGTAACCATCAAAAATTCTTTTTTAGGTGTGCCGCGGGAAAAAAAATTAGATTCAGTGTGCCGCGGGGAAAAAAATTAGATTCAGTGTGCCGCGGGAAAAAAAATTAGATTCAGTGTGCCGCGGAAAAAAAGTAGATTTAGTGTGCCGCAGAGTAAAAAGGTTTGCGGGACACTGCTCTAAATTATTGCGGTGCTCTTTGATAAGAGCATTACACAAGATTTAAATCACATCGGTTGATTTTCCTCGAGAATGAACAAAATAATCAATATCTCTCAGTAGGGTTGGCGTTGTTTCACCTATGAGCGGCACTCTGTTTGCATACAATGGACAGGTCACAAGGACTCCTAGAGCTCAGAAAAGGTGGGGTAGGGAATCCCTGAACATGCTCATACACGGTCGGCTTTCAGCCATCGGTCCAAGGCAGAGATAACAGTCTACTGTCGACTTTCATTTGAGCAACAGTTCAGTTTCAGCATACGTTCACATGAGTTTGCTTACATTTTTTCGGTGTATTCATAAAAATGGTGCCATGTCTTTATTCATTAAGATAAAAGCGGCTGCTTTAATAATTGATCTGCAAAATGAAGAACCAAAACGGTGAAAAAAGTGTGGATTTTTTTATATTGTTTTGCTAAGAGAGCTAAAAGAGAATTTCCCAGATGATTATACGAAATACTCTACAGATATTATCCGATGGTCGAATCATTGAAAACCATCGTTTCTATTCAAAATTGAAGAAGCTGATAAAATTTCCAAATAGCAGTAAAACAATGGATGAATGAATTTCGTTTTCTTTGCAGATGAAGCCTTTGCCCTAGATTAGTGGTTCTCAACTTGGGGTACGCGGTAAAATGTTTTGGGGTACGCCGTGAGAGCTCAAAAGTCGCTAGATATATGTTATATATTTATATATGTTTATTTTATTCCCATTGTTATACTATAACTATAGTTTTATCTATCTATACAAGGGGTACGCCAGTTACATACACATTTCCAGGGGGTACGTGAAACATAAAAGGTTGAGAACCACTGATATTTATGTTTTATTTTATTCCCATTGTTATACTATAACTATAGTTTTATCTATCTATACAAGGGGTACGCCAGTTACATACACATTTCCAGGGGGTACGTGAAGCATAAAAGGTTGAGAACCACTGATATTTATGTTTTATTTTATTCCCATTGTTATACTATAACTATAGTTTTATCTATCTATACAAGGGGTACGCCAGTTACATACACATTTCCAGGGGGTACGTGAAACATAAAAGGTTGAGAACCACTGATATTTATGTTTTATTTTATTCCCATTGTTATACTATAACTATAGTTTTATCTATCTATACAAGGGGTACGCCAGTTACATACACATTTCCAGGGGGTACGTGAAGCATAAAAGGTTGAGAACCACTGATATTTATGTTTTATTTTATTCCCATTGTTATACTATAACTATAGTTTTATCTATCTATACAAGGGGTACGCCAGTTACATACACATTTCCAGGGGGTACGTGAAGCATAAAAGGTTGAGAACCACTGATATTTATGTTTTATTTTATTCCCATTGTTATACTATAACTATAGTTTTATCTATCTATACAAGGGGTACGCCAGTTACATACACATTTCCAGGGGGTACGTGAAACATAAAAGGTTGAGAACCACTGATATTTATGTTTTATTTTATTCCCATTGTTATACTATAACTATAGTTTTATCTATCTATACAAGGGGTACGCCAGTTACATACACATTTCCAGGGGGTACGTGAAGCATAAAAGGTTGAGAACCACTGATATTTATGTTTTATTTTATTCCCATTGTTATACTATAACTATAGTTTTATCTATCTATACAAGGGGTACGCCAGTTACATACACATTTCCAGGGGGTACGTGAAACATAAAAGGTTGAGAACCACTGATATTTATGTTTTATTTTATTCCCATTGTTATACTATAACTATAGTTTTATCTATCTATACAAGGGGTACGCCAGTTACATACACATTTCCAGGGGGTACGTGAAGCATAAAAGGTTGAGAACCACTGATATTTATGTTTTATTTTATTCCCATTGTTATACTATAACTATAGTTTTATCTATCTATACAAGGGGTACGCCAGTTACATACACATTTCCAGGGGGTACGTGAAGCATAAAAGGTTGAGAACCACTGATATTTATGTTTTATTTTATTCCCATTGTTATACTATAACTATAGTTTTATCTATCTATACAAGGGGTACGCCAGTTACATACACATTTCCAGGGGGTACGTGAAACATAAAAGGTTGAGAACCACTGATATTTATGTTTTATTTTATTCCCATTGTTATACTATAACTATAGTTTTATCTATCTATACAAGGGGTACGCCAGTTACATACACATTTCCAGGGGGTACGTGAAGCATAAAAGGTTGAGAACCACTGATATTTATGTTTTATTTTATTCCCATTGTTATACTATAACTATAGTTTTATCTATCTATACAAGGGGTACGCCAGTTACATACACATTTCCAGGGAGTACGTGAAGCATAAAAGGTTGAGAACCACTGATATTTATGTTTTATTTTATTCCCATTGTTATACTATAACTATAGTTTTATCTATCTATACAAGGGGTACGCCAGTTACATACACATTTCCAGGGGGTACGTGAAGCATAAAAGGTTGAGAACCACTGATATTTATGTTTTATTTTATTCCCATTGTTATACTATAACTATAGTTTTATCTATCTATACAAGGGGTACGCCAGTTACATACACATTTCCAGGGGGTACGTGAAACATAAAAGGTTGAGAACCACTGATATTTATGTTTTATTTTATTCCCATTGTTATACTATAACTATAGTTTTATCTATCTATACAAGGGGTACGCCAGTTACATACACATTTCCAGGGGGTACGTGAAGCATAAAAGGTTGAGAACCACTGATATTTATGTTTTATTTTATTCCCATTGTTATACTATAACTATAGTTTTATCTATCTATACAAGGGGTACGCCAGTTACATACACATTTCCAGGGGGTACGTGAAGCATAAAAGGTTGAGAACCACTGATATTTATGTTTTATTTTATTCCCATTGTTATACTATAACTATAGTTTTATCTATCTATACAAGGGGTACGCCAGTTACATACACATTTCCAGGGGGTACGTGAAACATAAAAGGTTGAGAACCACTGATATTTATGTTTTATTTTATTCCCATTGTTATACTATAACTATAGTTTTATCTATCTATACAAGGGGTACGCCAGTTACATACACATTTCCAGGGGGTACGTGAAACATAAAAGGTTGAGAACCACTGATATATATGTTTTATTTTATTCCCATTGTTATACTATAACTATAGTTTTATCTATCTATACAAGGGGTACGCCAGTTACATACACATTTCCAGGGGGTACGTGAAGCATAAAAGGTTGAGAACCACTGATATTTATGTTTTATTTTATTCCCATTGTTATACTATAACTATAGTTTTATCTATCTATACAAGGGGTACGCCAGTTACATACACATTTCCAGGGGGTACGTGAAGCATAAAAGGTTGAGAACCACTGATATATATGTTTTATTTTATTCCCATTGTTATACTATAACTATAGTTTTATCTATCTATACAAGGGGTACGCCAGTTACATACACATTTCCAGGGGGTACGTGAAGCATAAAAGGTTGAGAACCACTGATATTTATGTTTTATTTTATTCCCATTGTTATACTATAACTATAGTTTTATCTATCTATACAAGGGGTACGCCAGTTACATACACATTTCCAGGGGGTACGTGAAGCATAAAAGGTTGAGAACCACTGATATTTATGTTTTATTTTATTCCCATTGTTATACTATAACTATAGTTTTATCTATCTATACAAGGGGTACGCCAGTTACATACACATTTCCAGGGGGTACGTGAAGCATAAAAGGTTGAGAACCACTGATATTTATGTTTTATTTTATTCCCATTGTTATACTATAACTATAGTTTTATCTATCTATACAAGGGGTACGCCAGTTACATACACATTTCCAGGGGGTACGTGAAGCATAAAAGGTTGAGAACCACTGATATATATGTTTTATTTTATTCCCATTGTTATACTATAACTATAGTTTTATCTATCTATACAAGGGGTACGCCAGTTACATACACATTTCCAGGGGGTACGTGAAGCATAAAAGGTTGAGAACCACTGATATTTATGTTTTATTTTATTCCCATTGTTATACTATAACTATAGTTTTATCTATCTATACAAGGGGTACGCCAGTTACATACACATTTCCAGGGGGTACGTGAAGCATAAAAGGTTGAGAACCACTGATATTTATGTTTTATTTTATTCCCATTGTTATACTATAACTATAGTTTTATCTATCTATACAAGGGGTACGCCAGTTACATACACATTTCCAGGGGGTACGTGAAACATAAAAGGTTGAGAACCACTGATATTTATGTTTTATTTTATTCCCATTGTTATACTATAACTATAGTTTTATCTATCTATACAAGGGGTACGCCAGTTACATACACATTTCCAGGGGGTACGTGAAACATAAAAGGTTGAGAACCACTGATATATATGTTTTATTTTATTCCCATTGTTATACTATAACTATAGTTTTATCTATCTATACAAGGGGTACGCCAGTTACATACACATTTCCAGGGGGTACGTGAAGCATAAAAGGTTGAGAACCACTGATATTTATGTTTTATTTTATTCCCATTGTTATACTATAACTATAGTTTTATCTATCTATACAAGGGGTACGCCAGTTACATACACATTTCCAGGGGGTACGTGAAACATAAAAGGTTGAGAACCACTGTCCTAGATGAACTTCTTATTAAACCTTTTCCGTTGAAAGAAATATCTGAAGAAAACAATGAAGCATGTAAAAAAAAAAGTATTCAGTTACAGGCTATCACGTGCAAGAACTGTCAGAGAAAATGCATTTGTCATAATAGCAAATAGATTCCGAGTGTTGCATACTGCAATTAATTTAAATCCTGAAAAAATAGATTCCGTACTCATGGTCTGAAGGCTAGAAAATGTCGACAGAGAGATGTGGAATATTTCAGTGGGTACTGAAAAGTACCATAGCAAGACAAAATGGTGTTGCAAAAATATGGCAAATGTCGTTGTTGCTGAAATATAAATAGATCAAAAGCTTATGAAATATATATAGATACCAAAATATTAGAGAATTTCCATGTTATGTCAATAGGATATTTCGTTACAGTAATGTGTCATAAGATTTACCGCAGAAATTATATAAAACTTATAAGGATTGTTTCAATCCAATTAATAAACATACATTTTAAAAATCTGCTTAATGATTATTTTCAATATTAGAGAATTATGAAAGTTTTCATAAAACAAGTTTCCATAATTCTTTAAATGCTTAATATTTTTGAAAAACGAGATTTAAACAGATTTGATTATGATCTTTATTTTACTTTCAGTCACATTTACCTATTAAATGCATGTTTTAGAAGTTACAGAGCTTCAAAGTTAAAAATTTCATGACATAGCAAAAATTTTCCAATGTTTTGGTACTACATTGTATATGCTTATTTCAAAAGTATGAATTGTTAGCCGATTATTTTTATATCACTATAAACCAAAAAATATGCACATTCAGAAATGTGGGTAATAATTTTTCGCATTATTTATGTTTATTTTCGTATAATTATTTCGCATTATTTTTTATTTATTAAAAAAAAAACTTTATATACACACGAAAATTCTTCATAGCAGTTTTTCTTATGCAATATTTTGAAAATAATAATATTAATCGATAGAATCGAATAATAAATTCGATTAGTCAGCGTGTTCTTTAACGTGTTAACAAACTCGCACACGAGGTCACGGTTTTAAGTCCCTCCAACAGACGATGTCTTTTCCAATAATGTATCGAGCTGTTAGTTTAGTGATTAGATCATTCTGGCATGAATCTGGAGAGAGTGGGTTCGAGTCCTGCGCATCGGTAAAACTCATTTTTTCAACAAAACTATAAATTAGCCAACGGCAATACCAAGCTGAAAACACCGGTTCTTGTCCGATCACCAAAGTTATAACAGCTTTGGGCGCGGTCGGTACCTGGCATGTATTTAGATATTTTAGGCATGTATTTAGATATAAAACTAAATTGGCAACATCATCTTAATAATAAACATAATTCAGGTCTAAGACTTTTAAATTGCATTAAACACTTTGCTTTCAAAAATGAAGGCACACAACAACAACAACTAATAACTGTATACAAAAACCTTATAAGACCTAAAATTGAATTTGGCCTAGAATTTATTTCTGGAGCTCTTTTTTCGAAATTCAGGAAACTTAATTCTTTGCGGAATCAATGTCTGAAAATTGCCCACGGACTCGTAAAATGCTGTCCCACAATCTCTGTAACAGAAGAGACAGCTATTCCACCATTTGAAATTAGACATAGTATTTTATTAACAAAATATTTTTTCAAATTACATTATAAACTCCCCACATATCCTTTTTACAAACATTTTCATAGATTACCATATATCAAAACTATATATAATAATGAACACCTTTCCAATCTCTATGATGAATATTTTAGTAGAACACTAAAAGGGGATATCCCCAATATCATAGCAGACTGATGTTATCCCTCACCTTTAATTATCACTGAAATTCCATTTTTGACTTCAAAAAAAAAAAGACTTACCTGCAGAAGCAGCACTAATATTATTCAAATCCTATTTTGCTGAAAATTTTGAGTCTACATATAATATATACACAGACGGATCAGTTTTAAAAGAAACAGGTTCTTCTTCTGCTGCCTTTCTTATCCCCTCATTAAATGTTTCTAAATCTTTTAAGTTTGCTAAAAATACATCTATTATTCAAGCTGAATTAACAGCTATTTATGAATCCTTTAAATGGATCCTGAGTAATTTAACTAATCAGAATATAGTAATATTTTCTGACTCAAAAGGCGCCCTTCAGGTTCTTCAACAAGAAATTTATTACTCAAACTATAACCAAATCATATCCAATATCCTACAATTGAATTTGTCAAATATCTCCCTCAAAAACAACAAAATCAGATTACAATGGATCCCAAGTCATATTGGGATCCAAGAAAATGAAAGGGTTGATATTTTGGCTAAAAATGCACATAATTTAAAAGAAATCACCCCAATATATAATTTTTTTCCATTCCTTTAAACAAGAACTCAATAAAATAGAATTTTCTCTTAAAGAAAAACACTTTCAAGCACAGGCAATTTGCAAAAATAACTTTAGATTTCATTTATCAAACAAAATTAACCATGTTGAAAAACTACCTTTCTCTCGTAAGGAAAACAAAATTATATACAGATTAAAAACAGATACAATAAATCTAAAGGACTCTCTCCTTGGCCTCCGAAGTGAACAGACGTGTTTTCGTAACGCTCCTGAAGTTGCCAGGCAGTCAGCCTTGGATGTCAATGAAGCCTTCAAAGACGAAAGACTAGCATGGTCCTTCAAAGTGCGCCACCCAAATGTGAACTTCAACAAGTTGATTCAGCATGTTGCTGATAAATATGGATTGGAAAATGTTGACTTTGCACAAAAGTTAACCAACGCTACAACTGTGATTACTTTCAAGAACGAATTTAGTGCCGACAGCTTTGCGACTTCAACAAAGTTCTGTCTGGATAACATTTGGATTACCTCTGCTCGACTGTCGCTACCAACCAGGTCAGTATTTATCTCCAAACTTCCCTTTTTTACCTCATCTAATGACATTAAAACTGCCCTTGAGTCCTATGGGAAAGTTTTGGACTGCAGAGATGAATTCTTCACTTCACCGGGTTTGGAGACTAATAAGACTGGAACTAGAATTGTATCTCTACAAATGTCTAAACCTCTGCCAAACTTCATAAAAGTGGGCAGCTTCACTGCTACAGTGTGGTATAGAGGGATCACCAAGCTTTGTAAATGGTGTAAATCCCATGAACACTTAGTCAAGGATTGTGAACTCTTTGCTAAGATCCTAAATCCAACAAAATCTACACAAGTTTCTAAGCCACCGGAAATTCAAAAAGTTGAATCGGTAGTTGCTCCAGTTACAATTTCTACTACTGATAAATGTCAGGTTGATACATCTTTTTCGATGTCTTCCCAGAAAAGGAAAAACAACTCCCCTGTGTCTTCGCCTACTTCTATTAAAAATGCTCCAGTTGTGGACTTTCCTAAACCAAAAGTGCCTAAAGTTCAACTTAAAGCAAACCTTAGTCTTGCGATATTGTCTTTCATTCATAACCATCTTCCAGAAAATCGCGAAGATTGTGTACTTCCCGACAATGACTCACAAGAAACTTTTGAAGACATCGTGGATGTCCTTAAATTCATAGCAAAGCCTAATTCTGCAGATTCAGAGTGGGAAATTCCACAATCCTACCTGAAACTTAAAAGAACTCTCACAGAAGAAGGCAAAATTAAAGCTAAATATCGAAATATTTATCGTAATGCTCTACAATCTACTCACTTACCAGACACTTTTAGTGTTTGGGATTATTTGAACTGTGTTGTTAATGTTTTATAAACTTATTGTGAGCCTTTCCACTTTAAGTTAACCTTTTATTTATATATTTGCTTTATTTCTAGTTGAAATAGAGTTTTATTTTGTTTTATTTATGTTATTTAACCTTAAAAATTGTAATTTTGTAGTTATTCTTTTCTGTTTTCCATCTTTTGCCTTCTCAGCCAATCCCAAAATTTCTCTCTTCTGATTGGCTGAGACTTTTTCTCTCTGAATCCGGTCCAAATTGAATGCATTCTTCGATTAGGCTATAAGTACTGTTTACCTTCATTTAGGCTTTTCTACTCTCTTCACTGTACGTGGCCATAATAATTTTATTTTACAATCTTTTATTTTTTCTTTCTATTTCTTTTCTATTCTTGTTTTATGTTATTATATACTAACCAGTGTTATGGCTTATCTGTCAGGATGAATTATCTTGATGGGTAAGTCAATTTTCTTGCCTCTCTGCCTTTTGGCTTTTTTCCTCTTTCCTCTTTGAACTTAGAGTTCCACTATACCGTATGGCTTTCGATCGGGATGTCGCAAATTTAACGACTGCCCCACTTTTCCCCACTTTTAAATTCACAAAACCGATTAATTTTATTATTGCTCTCAATTTTCGATCCCTTTTTTCAAATTTTTCATGTTATTTATGTAAACCAGAGACATGGCCCGTTTGAATAGGCCCCCTTATATGGGGAGGCCTTACAGTAGGGCCAGAAATTTGCACAATTTAAAGACCAAGACCAATAAATCTAAACAAACAAAAATTCCAATTAAATCTTACAAACTCTCCAAACTGTTTAAAATGTAACCTACTAGAAAACACAAATCATGTATTGTTAAATTGTAATTTATATTCTAGACAAAGAGAAACCTTATTCTCTGAATTAAATAAACTAGGAATAGTAGACTTAAACATTCAAAATATATTAAATCATCCTAAATATGAAACTAAAATTTTAATTTATAAACTCATTCTTAACTTCCTTATATCCACTCCATTATGGAATAAGATTTAAAAAAAAAAATAATTAACTTTGGAGGGTAAAATAAAAAAAAAAAGAATAAAAAAAAAAAAGGAATCTAACCTTTAAAATAGATTTAAAAAAAAAGAAGAAAAGGAGTCTAACCTTAAAAAAATCTAATATAAAAAAAAACTTTGAAAATTCTAACCTTGAAAAAAAATCTAACATTAAAAAAAAGAGTAAAAAAACTGACAATAAAAAAGAGTAAAAAAAAATTAATTAAAAAAATTTAAAAATTTTTATGTTTATTTCTATGAGTGATTATGATTATTTAGCACAATACTTTAATTGGGAAAGGCTGAATAAGGACATCCCATATCTCTTGTAATGTGAAGAAGAAGGTACCTGCGAGGATGACTACCTGGGAACATCGCATGCAGTTGGCAAAAAATCTGCTGAGGACCCGCCATCCTCACAGATCCCTTCTACTATGGCGTATTAAACTGGCAGTCTCCTGTCAGACCTCTGTGGCAAGCAGCTGCTTGAGGCGGTATTTATTTTTATTATTTATTTCTTTATTGATTTCTGTGTCAACAGGTATAGAAGAAAGGTATTTCGATTTCTCAAAGAAGGTGACTTTGTTTATTTACCACAGAAAAATTGGAATTTTAAGTTGTGACTGAGCCTGAGCTCAGAAGTCATCTGTGTGCAGAGATGTATTCAAAGGATGGGGGTGAGGGTGGAAGGGAGGGACTGAATCTCTTTTCAGCAGTTGAATAGATGTATTTTCGTAGTCTCCGAAATTCAGAGACTTAAGCATACTTCCCACCCCCCTGTCAACCACTGCCCATTGGAAATATGTGTAATTTTGAGCTCGATCCCGAACTTGCATGTTGCAAATAACGATGAAGTTGGGTTGTTGGGTTGTTTTACCTCTGAGCGGCACTTTTTTGCACACCATGGGCTAAATGGCCAGGTCACAAGGACCCCGAAGGCTCAGAGAAGGTTGGGGGAAGGGACCCACTGAACAGCTGTTGGGAGACAGATGGTAGCCTCCCGTTAAGGCCATCCAGCGTGTTCTTTAACGTGCACAGGGTATGGTTCTCCCGCACACGGGTCACGGCTTAACGTCCCATCCGACGGACGGCGGTCTTTCCAAGCCCATCGGTGTCCCCTACTGACCGTGGGCAGGGTGGGAAATTTTGCGGAGATAAATCTCAACGCTGATAACGATGAAGTACTTACAGTTTCTTTCAAAAAAAGATTTTTATTTCTTAAACAAGTGTCGAGATATAAATCAAGTCGATCCTTTAAGTTAAAATTATCATATTTTCGCTTGGAGAACTAAAAAATCATTTCTGTTGACGAAAAACTGTGAAACATAGAATTGACGATTGCAATGATTTGCTACTCGCATGATTTTATTATTTTTCATTTCATACAGACATTCTGCTTTGGTCTCGAACAACCTCTACTCTTATGTTCTTTTCACTGAACGGGGATGGGGGTGGCGGCTGGGTTGATAACGCACTCGTGTCGTGATCTGCAGTTACCAGGTTCGAGTCTCAACATTTCCAGCGTTTAGTTTTATCTCCGCTAACCACCACCAGAGAAGGACAGTGATAGGCTCAGAAAGGCAGACATCTGTCGGATGGGACGTTAATTCGTGACCCTGTGTGATGAAAGCCATATCCTATGCATGATAAAGAACACGCTAGATGACTTATCAGGAGCGTCCACGTGTCTCCTAACATCTGTCCATTGGGTCCCTTTCACCCAATTTCCTTTGAGACCTTGGGATCCTTGTGACCTGTTCATTTTGCCCATTGTGTGCAAAACAAGTGCTTCTTAGAAATAAAACAATCCAACTGAATGGGGGAAAAAGTTAACCCTGTATGACCTTGTATGGTGAAAGCCATATCCTGTGCATGATAAAGAACATGCTAGATGACTCGTCAGGAGCGTCCACCTGTCTCCTAACATCTGTCCATTGGGTCCTTTCACCCAACCTTCTCTGATCCCTTGGGGTCCTTGTGACCTGGTCATTTAGCCCATTGTGTGCAAAAGAAAGTACTGCTCATAAGTAAAACAACCCAACTGAATGGGGGGAAAAGGTTAAGAATCAAATGATCCGGGCTTGAAGGTAAGAACTACAAATTAATTAAAGACTATTTGATTTAAATAATGAATTAAAGTAAGTATTTGCTACAGTTTTAGCACTCAAAGTGTGAATAAGTCTCGGCCAATTTGGATTGTTGTCCAAAGTAAAAACATTTCGTATGTGTCACCGTAGATACACCAATGCATGTGTGAATCACATGCAACAAAAGTAGCATGAGTCAGGAACGAAAAAAAAAGAGTCCAACGCATCAATACACAAACATTTGCCAGTGAGTTCACCTTTGATGATTTACTGAATGTCATAGAAAAGTAAGAGGTGAATAACTTGGCATAATGTCGATTATGATATCATCGTCATGGTTGTTTGCCTCCTTCCCTTACCACAGAAACGAATGCCATCATCATAATTTATTGGGGCGGGGGTGGCTCAGTCGGTAGCGCGCCAGGCTCGTAATCTGTAGTTCCCAGGTTCGAGTCCCAGCTGGGTCAGCGTTGAGATTTATCTCCGCAAAATTCCCTGCCCACGGTCAGTAAGGGACACCGATGGGCTAGGAAAGGCCGCCGTCCGTCGGATGGGACGTTAAGCCGTGGCCCCGTGTGCGGGAGAGACATACCCTGTACACGTTAAAGAACACGCTGGATGGCCTTGACGGGGGTTACCATCTGCCTCCCAACAGCTGTTCCAGTGGGTCCCCTCCCCCAACCTTCTCTGAGCCTTCGGGGTTCATGTGACCTGGCCATTTAGCCCATGGTGTGCAAAAAAGTGCCGCTCAGAGGTAAAACAACCCATCTCATAATTTATCCGTTTTAGATCACTTTCATGTGGCACAAGTGATTTTTTTTTGTTGTTGAGAAAAAAAAAACGAAATGAAAGAATACTTACCAGGAAACTAACTTTTCATAAAGATCGAACAAGGTAGTTATAATATACCATAGGTAATCCATAATTTAATACACGATAAAGCTGTAATTACACTTAAATTATTCATATACTCTATCAAAGCAGATATAAGCAGACTAGGGATAGGCCACTAAATCACTAATTTAGCCCATATATGACATAGATTCTATCCAAGGTGATGAACATATATTCTGGATAACTCACATTATTAAACCTTTGTTAGCAATGCTAACAAAGGTTTAATACACATCATAGATACATACCATAGACACCATAGATAATGTTTGAGCGGGAAGACAGACTTTAGAAAACCTGCACAAAAAACCATACATTTACCAAGATTTGAACCCAGTTCTCTCTCATATAGGAAAAAACCCAGTTCTCTCTCATATAGGTCATCATAGGAAAAAGATACTGATTGTAGGAAGACTCCTTATCGTATCAGTTGTGATGTTTTCTTATTATAGAAACATCTTTATCCTATCAGCTATGAGAATTATTCTAATTGAAATAGCACTCATTTTCTTTCAGCTGTCATTCCTGCGATAAGGTATACCTTATTACAGGAATACTCATTATCTTTTTAGCTGTGATTATTATTTTATTAGCATTCTGACTGCAGAAAAACTCATTATCCTATTATTTGAGCACAGAAGTAGAAAGCCATTAAAACCATATCTCTAACAGTGCGTTGAATTGATGCTGCGATGAATTGACGTTGAAATGAATTGATTCTTCGATGAATTGAAGATAAATTGACGCGGTGTAAAACGGACGCTACGATGAACTGACTTCGCAAGAAATTGATGTGCGATGAATTAACGGGACATCTTTACAAAGACTCCTTTTATTAATTAATTATTAAACTCTAATTTTTTATTAAATTAATTTTTAATTGATTAATTAACCCATCAGCTAACAAGTCTACTGATTACAGGAACACTTTTTTATCATATCAGTTGAAACAAGACATTTTTTATTGCAAGAACTCCTTCATTCAAACTGTGACAATCTTCTGATTGAATTCAGTTGAGACAAGTCTTCTGATTGCAAGAGATTCCTTATCCCCTCTGTTGAAATGTCTTCTTATTGCAAGAAGACTCCTTATTCAATGAGTTGAGACAAGTCTTCTTATGCCAAAAGACTCCTTTGCCCATAAGTTGAGACGTCTTCCTAATGAAAGGAGATTATTTATCTCATCAGTTGTGACAAGTCTTTTGATTGGAAGAAGACTCCTTATCTCATCAGTCTTCCTAATGCAAGAAGACGCTTAATTTTCAAATATTAATAACTGTGGCTGTGGGGCCTGGTTATCTCAGTCGGTAGAGCACCAGGCTCATAATCTGCAGTTCCCAGGTACGAATCCCACCTTTGGCAGAGTTTACTCCTCTAAACCCTCTCACCTTGTCTCGATGAGAAAGGAAGACACCTATGGGCTTGGAAAGGCCGCCGTCCGTCAGATGAGACTTTATGCCTTGCCTAGTGTGAAGGAGAGCCGTACCCTGTGCATATTAAATAATATGCTGGATGACCTTAATGGGAACTTCGATCTATCTAGGGTCCTCTTTCTCCAACTTTTTCTGAGCCCTTTGGGTCTTTGTGACCTGGACCCTTTAGCCCATTGTCTGTGAAAAAATGCCGTTCAGAGGCAAAACTCCCTACAACCTATCAAAAAACTATTTTTCATTCAATTCATTAAAAAAAAACTAGAGACTTTTCTAATGCCTGTTGTAAAATACCGTCGTTGAATGCTTTTTAACTATTGCATCTTTCCCAATCTTTGGAGATTTGGTGTCTTTATCCCCCTATTGATGAGTCTCCGCTTCAAATAGCACTTGTGCGCTAGTTATCTGCAAAGGTTTTATTTTTATCTCATATCGTTTACCATACGAAACTTCTGTATAATTTTTCAATATATGTGCCGGAAGCTAAGGATAGGATTGTTTTTAGGCTGATGATTATTCTTGGATTTAACTCGTTAGGTCAGAGTTACAGTTTTATTTCATTCAGTGCGTTAACCTTAAAGCGGGTTGGGTTGTTTTACCTCTGAGCGGCACTTTTTTGCACACCATGGGCTAAATGGCCAGGTCACATGGACCCTGAAGGCTCAGAGAAGGTTGGGGGAGGGGACCCACTGGAACAGCTGTTTGAGAAACAGATTGTAGCCTCCCGTCAAGGCCATCCAGCGTGTTCTTTAACGTGCACAGGGTATGTCTCTCCCGCACACGGGGCCACGGCTTAACGTCCCATCCGACGTACGGCGGCCTTCCCAAGCCCATCGGTGTCCCCTACTGACCGTGGGCAGGGCGGGGAATTTTGCGGAGATAAATCTCAACGCTGACCCAGCTGGGACTCGAACCTGGGAACTACAGATTACGAGCCTGGCTAGCCTTAAAGCGGAGTTCTATGAATTGTTTATTTAAAAATATATCATTAAAATTTACACGACGTGTCATTTTATCGTTAACAAGAACTGTCAAAGTTTCTTGCTTGAAGCATGTAGGCAAAATAATGAGAAGCAGACTGTGGCCGCGCAGTTTTAATCACGCAATCCACAGGATAGGAAATATTTGTGCTGGTGAAACCAAAAGCTAACTAGTAATACATAAATAAAATAAAAGCTTTAATTTTTGTTTAAACGTCTATTTTTGTTTTACCTATGTATTGTTAACTTGCATAAATAAAACTGAAGTTAACTTAATAATTGCATAAGTAAAACAAAGTTAACTTTTGAGTAAAAACTTAATAGCGCAAATAGGCCCAAATTTATTTTTTCATGTATCTAATGACTAAGTGCCATTAGATACATGAAATATCTAATACCAGGTTCGTAATCTGTAGTTCCCAGGTTCGAGTTCCAACTATCCCAGCGTTGAGATTTATTTCCGCTAAACTTCACCTTGTTGTCTGTCAGAAAGCGGACATCGATGGACTTGGAAAATCAGCCCTCCATCGGATGAGAGTTTAAGCCGTGGCTTATAAATGTGAAGGAATGACATACCCTGTACACAATAAAGAACCTATTGGATGGCCTTGAAGGGAGGGTACCATCTGTCTCCTAACAAATGTCCAGGAGGTCCCCTTCCCCAAACCTACTCAGAGTTGGGTTGGGTTGTTTTACCTCTGAGCGGCACTTTTTTGCACACCATGGGCTAAATGACCAGGCCATATGGACCCCGAAGGCTCAGAGAAGGTTGGGGGAGGGGACCCACTGGAACAGCTGTTGGGAGACAGATGGTAGCCTCCCGTCAAGGCCATCCAGCGTGTTCTTTAACGTGCACAGGGTATGGCTCTCCCGCACACGGGGCCACGGCTTAACGTCCCATCCGACGGACGGCGGCCTTTCCAAGCCCCCCCCCCCCTACTCAGAGCACTTGGCGTCTTAGTGACTAGACCATTTAGACCATTGTGTGCAAGAAAAAGTGCCGCTCACAGATAAAACAATCCAATCCTAATATTTTAGACATTCATCTTTTAAAACGAAATTCATTACTGCTAGAATTGCAAATGTGTTTATGGAATGAACCCATTACACTCTACGTACCATGGATATCTCTACTGTCAAAGAGTACTGAATGGAGAAAAAGACTCCTGCTAACTTTTCACTTACAATGGATTCCTGGAAAGTGGGCTTCCTACTGTGGACCAACAGGACATCCGGGCTGTCGTTGGCTGTCACGCGACAATGTATTGCTGAGACTTCTCGCCTCACTGAACAAAGTAAAATAGAGGAACAAAATTAGCCTTGTGCGTAACATGCCAGTTTGGAGATAACATCGGATACGAAGTGGACGTCCTGTATGGGGTGGATGATGATGAACTGACACATCATCGTAGGAGGGTTACGGTCCTTCAACGGTCATTTCAATGAATATTTGATGAATGCACCATAACTGTTCAGAAATGAAATAAAGGCATTTTATTTATGATAAAACCGTTGTGGAGCCAAGGTTAATCCTCGTGTTTTTTTGAGGGATAGTGTCTTTTTTTTCGGGAAGGTTTTCAATAATAAATGCATCGTTTGAAATAGCTTATTTTGTGAATGTTGATTCATTACGTGTGTCCGTTATGTTTTTTTTACAGGTGAAGGGCGATTCAGAAGGATTCAATGGACGGGAAAGCGGTGGGGGAAGAGAGAGGGGAAAAGAATGCAGAAATTAATCTCGATTCTGGGTGAATTTGAGAAAGTGAGGAAATAACGTCCGCTATTATTTCGCATTAAATAAATGCAGAGATTAATGGATGTTGGAGCATTATTCGTAATAAATAACGTGTGATAGGTCTTGTCAGACTTTTGTCGTGAATATTTATGCTTTGTTTTCAGTTTCTTTGCATTTTTGACTGCATGGAACCGGTTTGCTGAAGTTTATTGTCATTAAGTAATGATAGATAGGCATTTAGTAAACTGAAAACTATAAATGTTATTTTCCTCAACGTTTGTAAAAAGTGTACCTGTAATAATGAATGCTAATAACGAACACGTAAATCAAAATGTAAACAATGTTCTTAGTAAGATATAATTGCTGTAAAAGAAAGCTTATGATGAAAGTAGTCAAAAAAGTTGTTTTCGTCAACATTTGAACACCTTAACTAGAAATAATCAATTGAACAGTTTAATTGTTAATAAAACAAATATTTTTTCACGACTATAAACTCTCTCAGTTCAGAAAGTGATTGATATAGCGCTAATTTTGATATAAAGGTAAAAACTGAATTTTAATTATGTTATGCACAGATCCCGATCTGTGCATAACTTAATACGAAATATCTCAAAGAGCTGCGAATTTCGCGGCGCGTCGTGTGACATCGACACTTAAGAAGAGACCGACGCCGTTTCGAAGGATAGGAGGCCGCCTGCCGAAGACAGCTCCAATTAGCTGGCGCAAGCGGCAGACGGCGCCCGCCCCTGGTGGCCAAGCGACCTCGTGACGACCCCCCCCCACACACACTGTGTTCTAGGAATCATGAGCACACGGAAAAGACAAGATTAGCCACGGACGCCGTTTCCCCGAAATCCAAGGGCTACACGCAAAGAATCTTTGCTACACGGGAGCGTGCAAATTTCGGAAGTCCCCTATTGGACCCAAAGCGAAAAGTTCGGAACAAAAGGCCGAGAGCGGCCAATGAAGAAGAAGGGAGAAAAGGTTTCTCGAATTTTCGAGAAAACCTCGTTTCCGATTCAAAAAGGAAAATCTAAAAATTGGGAGAAGAGAAGAGAAAGTTGAGGGAGAAGGACGTGTTCTTCTGCTGTCGTATTTCGAGGAGAACGTGGCTAGTCCTCTACAAGTATGGTCGTTTTGCCCTGATGTAAGAAGACAAGCCGCCAAGAGTTGGTGATGATAAAATAAATAAATACCCCCTCAAGCAGCTGCTTGCCACAGAGGTCTGACAGGAGCCTGTCAGTTTATATGCCAGAGTAGAAGGTCTGAGAGGATGGCAGGACCTCAGCAGAAAAACGACACATACATTCATGCCTTATCCGGGGCTCGAACCCAGGTCCTTTAGATCAGCAGCCAAGCGTGCTAACCACTCAGCCATGGACAAACTATCAACCTCGTAGAACTAACTTTTAAAAAGAAGAGAATCCCCCCGATGATTAGGGATGCGATCACCTGCTCCTGCCGACGTATACTCCCTCTCCTGCTCTGTTTGTCGTCGCATGGGGCCACCAATTGCTGCGGACTAAGACTATTGTGCCATGCCCTGCGATTCCTGCTTCTGCGATGCTGAAGATCGCCGCAAACGATAAGAGGTATGAAACAATTATGTTTACTTATATAAATCAGAAAGTTTGTGCATCGATTTCGAATCAGACCAGCGCCTAGAAAAGACATTTGTCGTGGTTTCGACGTAGTTTTGAATGACTTTTTGTTAGCCGAGTGGTTAGCGCGCTTGGCTACTGATCTAAGGGACCCGGGTTCGAGTCCCGGGTAAGGCATGGATGTTCGTGTTGTTTTTCTGCTGAGGTCCTGCCATCCTCTCAGACCTTCTAGTGTGGCATATAAACTGACAGGCTCCTGTCAGACCTCTGTGGCAAGCAGCTGCTTGAGGGGGCATTTTTTATTTTTTTTTTTATAAAAGAGTAGTGCATTTAAATTTTAAGGGCGCGCACGAGTCCTAGTTCAGGAGAGGAATGACATGTTTATGATCTGCATACACCTCCTCGGTATTGTAACGTTGTCTCATCATTAAATCGTTTCATTTATGTTATGAGGAAGAGTTGGCTTTATTTTGCCTGTCGAGGTGAGCTATTTGGTTCAGATAGAAGTTAAATATCACGGCCAATGGATGCTTAGAAAAACCACGCAAAGTACACTTAAAATAACAGATATAAAATTATAATTTAGAGGGACCGTGTAATATTTTGCCTGTCGAGGTGAGCTATTTGGTTCAGATAGAAGTTAAATATCACGGCCAATGGATGCTTAGAAAAACCACGCAAAGCACACTTAAAATAACAGATATAAAATTATAATTTAGAGGGACCGTGTAATATTTTGCCTGTCGAGGTGAGCTATTTGGTTCAGATAGAAGTTAAATATCACGGCCAATGGATGCTTAGAAAAACCATGCAAAGTACACTTAAAATAACAGATATAAAATTATAATTTAGAGGGACCGTGTAATATTTTGCCTGTCGAGGTGAGCTATTTGGTTCAGATAGAAGTTAAATATCACGGCCAATGGATGCTTAGAAAAACCACGCAAAGTACACTTAAAATAACAGATATAAAATTATAATTTAGAGGGACCGTGTAATATTTTGCCTGTCGAGGTGAGCTATTTGGTTCAGATAGAAGTTAAATATCACGGCCAATGGATGCTTAGAAAAACCACCCAAAGTACACTTAAAATAACAGATATAAAATTATAATTTAGAGGGACCGTGTAATATTTTGCCTGTCGAGGTGAGCTATTTGGTTCAGATAGAAGTTAAATATCACGGCCAATGGATGCTTAGAAAAACCACCCAAAGTACACTTAAAATAACAGATATAAAATTATAATTTAGAGGGACCGTGTAATATTTTGCCTGTCGAGGTGAGCTATTTGGTTCAGATAGAAGTTAAATATCACGGCCAATGGATGCTTAGAAAAACCACGCAAAGTACACTTAAAATAACAGATATAAAATTATAATTTAGAGGGACCGTGTAATATTTTGCCTGTCGAGGTGAGCTATTTGGTTCAGATAGAAGTTAAATATCACGGCCAATGGATGCTTAGAAAAACCACGCAAAGTACACTTAAAATAACAGATATAAAATTATAATTTAGAGGGACCGTGTAATATTTTGCCTGTCGAGGTGAGCTATTTGGTTCAGATAGAAGTTAAATATCACGGCCAATGGATGCTTAGAAAAACCACCCAAAGTACACTTAAAATAACAGATATAAAATTATAATTTAGAGGGACCGTGTAATATTTTACCTCCCTAACAATTACCATAGCTGTTTTTTGAAAATAAAATAAATGCCTGTATCTAAAATCAAATATAACGAAGCATTGATTCCCTTGACATTTAAAAGTGCGCTTGTTTTTTAATTATTGCATCTAAAAATTGCTTTTATATAATTACATCTAAAATTGAAATATAGGCAATAAAGTGTTTTCTGCAAGACACGATGACTACAGAAGAAAATTTATGATGAGAGATAGTAAATAACACTGTTTTTTTTTCCGTTAAGGAGCAGGTTAAAAGATAACAAAGTCAAACCACTTGTTTTTACGTGTGCTGTATAGCATAATTGCAAAGTAGCAAGGGTGTGCTCGAGGCGATATAGGAGGGTGGGGATCGCAGGGGCTTCTTTTCCCCTCGCCCTTGATTGGCTCTCGGAAAATTTGCGAGATGGGGATGACAAGGAGATTCGATCAGTGATGATGCTAATGATGTGGTGGTGATGACGATCTCGATGATAATTGTGCATTTGGTTGTTGTTGTTGTTGGGTTGTTTTTCCTCTGAGCGGCACTTTTTTTGCACACCATTGGCTAAATGGCCAGGTCACATGGACCCCGAAGGCTCAGAGAAGGTTGGGGGAGGGGACCCACTGGAACAGCTGTTGGGAGACAGATGGTAGTCTCCCGTCAAGGCCATCCAGCGTGTTCTTTAACGTGCACAGGGTATGGCTCTCCCGTACACGGGGCCACGGCTTAACGTCCCATCCGACGGACGGCGGCCTTTCCAAGCCCATCGGTGTCCCCTACTGACCGTGGGCAGGGCGGAGAATTTTGCGGAGGTAAATCTCAACGCTGACCCAACTGGGACTCGAACCTGGGAACTACAGATTACGAGCCTGGCGCGCTACCGACTGAGCCACCCCCACCCCAGGTGCATTTGGTGATATGAGGATGATAATAATAATAATCGATTGTTAACAAATTGGAAGCACACCCCTGAAAAAGTAGCTTTACAGCTTGAAGATTTATAGCTACTTCATTTGTCATACGAAATGAAATTAATGAACAATGAAAAGGAATATATGAAGCCAGAAAGCAGACATCTCATCGGAATTTAGTTTTCTCTGTGGAGGGAGGGGCTTATTAGGATCATTTGGGCGATCTTTTAGTTCATTGCTGAAATTGCAGTAGTGGAAAATCATAATCCTACCCCCCCCCCTCCAAATTAAAAAAAAGTCGAATTGTATTAGGTTTGATGAACGAGGAAATCACTTAAGGGGGGGGGGGGAGTGATAGATCCACCTGCACGACAACAATATAAACTTTAAAACTTGATGTGATTTCCCTTATTTTTATTTTCTGAGACAAATGAAGTAGTTACACGCGTTCGAAGTTATCAAGCTACTTTGCAATTCCCTCGCTACATTATTGTTGCACGAAATTGCATTTTAACCTAACCCTTGAGAAAAAAAAATCACATTAAAAAGAAATAACCGAATTTTTTCACTTTAAAAAATGAACGAAATCAGCAGAAATACGTGATTTTATTCTATCTCGTGGGAAAGACTTTTAGATTTACGCAAACTAGTTTTGATAACGATTTTGATTTAAAATTCGTCACTAAGAAAAAAGGAACAAATCCTTTCATAGTTTTTAGAAGAAACGCAAATAAGCAGGCTAAACTTGAAATTTATCCAATAGCATTTTTGTTTCAGAATTTTACATATGATATTACCGGGAAACGTTTCTCTAACCCCACAGGCGGGAACTTTAATTGGAAATTATTCTTCCTAGTAGAAACTGAATTTTTCTCACCTTCTGGATGTAAAGTTTTGTTCAAATATTCGAGAAAAAATATTTAAATAATTAATTGTCACTGTCACGATGAAAGAGAGATTTTGTCGTGATTTTCGGCATATCACATCTTACTAATCTTGCTACTCCATGCTTTTTAGATTTGTAGATATCACTGAAATGATTTTATGGCTATTTATATTTCTACGTATGCAAATAACCTGAGGCTTCGTTTGAAAGGGAAAATCGTTTTCGTATTGAATTGGATTGTTTTGCTTCTGAGCGACACTTTTTTTTGCACATCATGGCCTAAATGGCCAGGTAACAAGGACCCCGAAGGCTCAGAGACGGTTGTGGGAAGGAACCCACTGGAACAGCTGTTGCCTGTGCCGGCTAAATAACACGTTGGATGGCCTTGATGAGAAGCTACCATCTGTCTCCTAACAACTGTTCAGGTGGTCCTTTTTTCCCGAAACTTCTCTGTCTTTAGGGCCCTTGTGACCTGCCCATTTAGCTTTGTGATCTGTTCAATTTGCGATAAAAGTGACGCTCTGAAGTAAAACACCCAACTCTCCCAAAACAGTTTTCTTTATGTGTATTTATTAATAATTTTTTATGTGTTAATTAACTTTTACTGTTTCAAATGATTTTTTTCATCTTTTTAACAACCAGTCCGATCAAACGTATGCGAAACGTCCGGACGACATTTGGAAGCTACAGGGGCTTCCACTATGCACCACCTTGTGATCACAAAAAACAAATACCCCCCTCAAGCAGCTGCTTGCCATAAAGGTCTGACAGGAGCCTATCAGTTCAATACGCCATGGTAGAAGGTCTGTGAGGATGGCGGGACCTCAGCAGAGAAACGACACAAATATCCATGCCTTATCCGGGGCTCGAACCCAGGTCCTTTATATCAGTAGCCAAGCGCGCTAATCACTCGGCCACGGGACGAGATCACATCAAGCTGGAAAACTAATTAAAAAATAACGATAAACATCATTCACAGAGAGCCTCTCATTTATCCAAGTTTCCAAGAAAGAGGTTTCAATAGGAGAACAACTATATGTTCAGAGAAATCACGAATGGCTCGAAAAGAATCTAATAACCGCTATAAAACAACCGGAGTTACCGAAAACTGCGGTCCATTGAAAAGCATCAATAGCAGATGACCACAGAATGGAATCACAAGGTTTCGATTGAATGATCAAGCTTCACCTCGGAAAGAATGCAGACACATTATGTACGATCGTTGTAATTGACCCTAGGGAGTACCCGTCACCTTCCATTTCGGAGTGGAAAGCGCACAAAGGGTCAGAATGAACCAGTCCAGCACCCAGTCGCGTCATCGCATGTCACCCTGGACACTTCACAGAGACAGCGGAAGGTACGTCCAAATCTCCGGGAAGTGACGTCATGGACACAGAAGGATCCACTTTGTTGCTGCCCCTTTCCGACTGTTTGGCAGGTCTCGTGGTGACCTAATAATGAAGGAAGCATGCACGATTCACGGCGTGGGCGGGGTGAAAAGGTGGGTTGGGGGAGGAGGTAGAATGAGCGCTCTGCTCTATAGGACTCATCCTAGTCTCAGTGCTGCCATGGTCAGTAGATGTATGCTGGTCTGTGAAAGAGGGAGTTGTTCCGAATGAGGCGCCGCTAACGAGTCGGGCGTGGGAATTGATACACCTAAAGCTGTGCACTGCTATCATCTTATGTGGGATGTTATTCAGTCCAATTCGGTTTCTCTAAATGATAATTTGAAGTGAATTTAGTTAAGGTAAGAATATGTTTTAGTTTTTATCTCGTATAATTTCTGCTGAGCAAAATTCCCTGCCCTGCCCGCGGTCAGTAGGGGACACCGATGGGCTTGGAAAGCCTGCCGTCCGTCGGATGGGATGTTAAGCCGTGGCCCCGTGTGCGGGAGATCCATACGCTGTGCACGTTAAAGAACACGCTGGATGGCCTTGACGGGAGACTACCATCTGTCTTCCAACAGCTGTTCCAGTGGGTCCCCTCCCCCAACCTTCTTTGAGCCTTCGGGGTCCATGTGACCTTGCCATTTAGCCCATGGTGTGCAAAAAAGTGCTGCTCAGAGGTAAAACAACCCAACCCAACCCAATTTCTGCTGAGGTCCTGCCATCCTCTCAGACCTTCTACTATGGCATATAAAGTGACAGGCTCCTGTCAGACCTCTGTGGCAAGCAGCTGCTTGAGGGGGTATTTATTTATTTTTATTATAATTTTTTGCTTTTTTTTATTCTGTTAAGGTCAACCTTTGCAGATATTAGAAATATTAGTTATCCACCTAGTTAAATTTGTTCTCATGATTAAAATAATTGTCTATAAGAGTAGAGCAATGTGTTGGTATGTTTGTGTGTGTGTGGGTGAAACCTTGTCAAGTGAGTATTGCTTCAACTGTTTTGAATGGTCGGGTTTTAAAACTAGACCACTTGTTACATTACCTTTGCCTTTGTGTGACAGATATAGGAAATGTGCAACTTGGAGAATCAGAAGTGCGTTTAAGAATGGGTATGTAATACGAAAAAAAATGAGATCTGACCCTAAAGGTTGAGCCTTTACAACTATTTGGAAATGACTGTAGTTATCTTCAATGGGTTTAACGCAAGTTCTGTCAAAAAAGGAATTTTGATGCTTTCAATTCAGTGACTAAAGTTGGGTATCAAGTGGGTATGTTTTTGATGATGAGCTTAAATAAAGCGATTATGAAATATTTCTAATCCAGATCAAATATAGGGAGATGTTCTCAAACTGGGTTGTTGAGTTGTTTTACCTCTGAGCTGCATATTGTGCACACAATGAGCTAAATGATCGGGTCACAAGGACCCTTAAGGGCTCAGAGAAGGTTTCAGAAGGAGATTCGTTTTAAAGGTGTTAAAGACAGATGGAAACCTTCTGTCAAAGACATAGGGTGTATTTAACATGCACATACACTCAACAGCCACTTGATTAGGTAGAGTTCCATGTTTTGTCAATAAAACTCAGATACAGAATTCAGTAAATTCTTAAATAAGCTTTTTATTAAAACATTTGGCTGAAAATAGTTTAAAAATCTCAATATGTTTTAGTAGTAGTAGATATATTTATTCATCATCATCTCACAAAACACAGACATGAGAGATTTTTTTATATTTGACATGCAAAGCTAATAGATTATCTGCATGAAATATAGATGAGCATTATTTTTCATATATAATATGTTACGACAATAGTATAAATATATATAAAAGATTTTGACAGTATCTCATAACTGAAATTATTTGACAATGGGTTGGGTTGTTTCACCTCTGAGCGGCACTTTTTTGCACACCATGGGCTAAATGGCCAGGTCACAAGGACCCTGAAGGCTCAGAGAAGGTTGGGGGAAGAGACTCACTGGAACAGCTGTTGGGAGACAGATGGTATCCTCCCGTCAAGGCCATCCAGCGTGTTCTTTGACGTGCACAGGGTATGGCTCTCCCGTACACGGGGCCACGGCTTAACGTCCCATCCGACGGACGGCGGCCTTTCCAAACCCATCGGTGTCCCCTACTGACCGTGGGCAGGGCGGAAAATTTTGCGGAGATAAATCTCAACGCTGACAGCTGGGACTCGAACCTGGGAACTGCAGATTATGAGCCTGGCGCGCTACCGACTGAGCCACCCCCGCCCCTATTTGACAATGAAACTGTGCACAACAGTTAAAACAAATTGTGCGGAGAGAGAAATATATTTAAATCTCGATTTCCGATGAATGTGCTTTTGGTGTTTAAATAATTTTGAAAGCTGAAATATTTATAAAGTTAGCTCGTTTTGCAATCATTCAAAATTATCAGAAATTAGCATAATTATGGCGCGAAATGCAAAAATACACGTGTTGATAAAGTTTAGTATAAAGGCTATTGCTTTCGTTTAATTTGTTTTAACTTTTCAGAACATTTGCTTAAATTGAAATTGTTTTTGTTAAATATCTCAATTTCTGCAATTTTCTAAATAAAAAAAAATAAATACCTCCTCAATCAGCTACTTGCCACAGAGGTCTGACAGGAGCCTGTTAGTTTATACGACATAGTAGAAGGTCTGTGAGGATACCGAATGAATATTGTTGAAAATCTGGATGATTGAGATCTTTCAATTATTTTGTCAATCTTTTTCCATAAAAAGCTTATTTATCGAGATCTGTATCTGAATTACTATTGATATAACATGGAACTGTACCTAATAACGTTACCTCCGAGTGTATATATTAAGATTAGGTTGGGTTGTTTTACCTCTGAGCGTCACTTTTTTGCACACCATGGGCTAAATGGCCAGGTCACAAGGACTCCGAAGGCTCAGAGAAGGTTGGGGGAGTGGACCCACTGGAACAACTGTTGGGAGACAGATGGTAGTCTCCCGTCAAGGCCATCCAGTGTGTTTTTTAACGTGCACAGGGTATGGCTCTCCCGCACACGGGGCCACGGCTTAAAGTCCCATCCGACGGACGGCGGCCTTTCCAAGCCCATCGGTGTCCCCTACTGACCGTGGGCAGGGCGGGGAATTTTGCGGAGATAAATCTGAACGCTGACCCAGCTGAGACTCGAACCTGGGAACTACAGATTACGAGCCTGGCGCGCTACCGACTGAGCCACCCCCGCCCCGTATATATTAAGGATATCTGCTCTCCTACAGAAGGAGCCACGGCTGAATGTCCCTCCGATGGAAGGCAGATTTCCAAGCTTGTGGTTGTGTAAACTTTCTCATTAAAGGCAAGGTCAGAATTAGAAAGATAAATCTCGTCTCTGATACTCGAATCTTGGAGCAATGGAGTACGAGATTAGTGAGCTATCGACACCGCCGTTTCTTCGAGGAAATAGGGAATCAGTTTGTGCGGATTCGATGTGAATAACATGATCTAGAAACGTAACCTTGAGATAACCGAGGTGTTTGATAAGTGGCGTAACCACGACTGGAAGAGCACGTGAAAAGCTTATGGGCCCTTTACCTCCACTACTCTTTTGATTGATATGAGACCTAAAACCTTTTTCTTTATCTAATTCTCTTTTTCTTTTCGTTGAAAGGAAAAAAAAAGTTAATACTAGACGAAGTATAGTAATTTATTATAATATGCATACAAAATTAGTATTATTAAATAATCCTTATAATTTCTTTTTGATTTTGTATCAGGGCTACATCTACGATCTGGGGGATGATCAAAGGCCCATGTCCCCCACCTCTTGAGAATGCTAGTAAAGGCAACAGAGGCAAAGAATTGTTAAATATATGTATATTTCATACATTTTTCAAGAAAATGCTTGAATGTTTCTTAAACGGAAGCGGAAGTGTTATGCTGCAATGGAAATCCAACCTCTTGTTCCCCCCCCCCCCATCTTCTTTCTAACTCGATTGAGTTCTTGTCCCCCTCCCCTCCTTTTTTTTTCTCTTTCTAGATCCCGGTCTATTTGGTATGGTATGAGTTAGATTTTCAGTGGGCCTCCACAAGCCACCTACGCCGCTGGCATTCATGTATACATGCGCCTGTGTGATGTGTAAAGCGATCGCAGTACAAGTGTTGGAAGTAATTTATGGCGTTAGAAAAATATCCATAATCGACAAATAAACAGCAATATGGATGAGTAGTTACACAAGTCGCGTTGTTGACAGCACATATTAGTTGGGATTAATTTTATTTTGCATTAAACTAATTATCATTCACCTAATTGTTTTAAACTAGTTTCCATCATAGTCAGTGCACACGTAACTGCGCAGAAAGAGCAAAAGTAAAGCTTCCTTCAATTACAGCTGAGCAATTAACTGTTTCACGGTTGACTCCCACGAATTTTAAAAGCGGCAGTATCAGCTGCTCATGAAATCCGCAGCTGCTCCAGACGTCAGCCATTGTCCGTTAACGGTGGAACCACTGTTCCTCGTTTATGTAATAGCCTGGACTTGATGCAATTACGTGGAAGAGTGTGCGAGGGTTAATTTCGTATCTCATCAACCGAGTGACAGCGGGAGTTAGAGGGCATTTTCCCTTGTTGTGTGATGCCGTGTTTTGAATGCTGAATAAACCATAAATAGTCTCTGTGGTGTAAATGCGGTAAATCTCACAGGTTGCAAATACTTCAAGAGAATTTAACGATCACGAAAAATTTCTGTGGTAGTGATCATTTCTGCAGTTGGGTTGTGTTATTTTACTTCTGAGCGGCACTTTTTTGCACACCATGGGCTAAATGGCCAGGTCACATGGACCCCGAAGGCTTAGAGAAGGTTAGGGGAGGGGACCGACTGGAACAGCTGTTGGGAGACAGATGGTAGTCTCCCGTCAAGGCCATCCAGCGAGTTCTTTAACGTGCACAGGGTATGACTCTCCCGCACACGGCGAAACGGCTTAACGTCCCATCCGAAGGACGGCGGCCTTTCCAAGCCCATCGATGCCCCCTACTGACCGTGGGCAGGGCGGGGAATTTTGCGGAGATAAATCTCAACGCTGACCCAGCTGGGACTCGAACCTGGAAACTACAGATTACGAGCCTGGCGCGCTACCGACTGAGCCACCCCTGCCCTCATTTCTGCAGTGAGGGTGACACTAGAGTGTCTGTCTAGTTAGTACTTTGATGTTCACAAGTTCCACCAGATATTCTTGCTAGAAAGAAATTACAAGTGAGCTCAATTTACGAAGCAGATGACGTTCCCAACTTTGTGGCGTAAATCGAAATTAATTTTTTCCACAAGATATTTGTAATCTAAAGAAATTCTAAAGGCAAATTATATATTTAAATTTTCAAGTAAAGATTATTATTCATAATTCTCAAACAAATTAATATAAATTCACTTCAAATTAAGAAAAATAAGGAAACATTTATAAAGGTCAAGGCATGGTTGGAAGTTCTGTTAGGCTGTCTGATGTTTGGCAGCTTCTCCATTTGATGTTTAAGGTTCAGGCGAGATGGAAGCTTATAAGTAGGCCAGGATCTAGAAAAAAAATTGAAAGGAGGGGCCAAGAGACTGTAATATATCACTTCTCCCTCCGTTTTAGAGGTCTTCAAACAATTTCTTGAAAAATTTGAGAAATATGCACAAGTTTTATAATTTTTTCTTCCATTACCCTTTCTAGCATTCTCAAAGGCTCCCATAAATGCGGCTCTGTGTCTAAGAATTGTACAGGGTGCTTCAAAAAGGACGCAACCTTAAATATAAGAGAGTAGAACTTACGCGCATGTACGTTTTATGCCATAATATTAGTCAGTTGACATTACTGTACTCAAGGTTAACAGTCTTTAGCAGTTGAAGTGACCTTGTCACGCGCTAGTCTCACTCAAGCATTCATTCCTTTGTATTGTGTCAGCTATGTCGTTTTCCAAAAACGAAGGTGTATTTATTGTTGACTTATTGTGCGCACAAATTTTACAAACGTGTGAGAGACGAGTTTGAGTTGAAGTTTCCTGTCTGCGTTCCCAACACGTCAACAATATCTCGTTTGATTGATAAATTTCATGACACTGGATCTGTACAGGATCGAAAGAGCCCAGGCTGGCCATCGCTACTAACTGTCGAAGTTCTTGATGATGTGTCTCAGCGTTTAACTCGCTCACCCATAAAATCTCTTAGAAAGTTATCTTCACATTTTGGACTGTCACCATCTACTGTTTTCAGGGCTACAAAGAAGTTAAAATTTCATGCCTACCACACTGGTGTCGTTCATGAACTGAAAGAACCAGACCATGAAAATCGTTTACGGTACTGTCTTTGGTTTCGTTTTTTTTGTTGATGAAAATTGAATTGAAGTGTTGGACCCGAGGTTATTTCAGTGACGGGGTTTGGTTTCACTTGGATGGGTATGTGAACAGTCAAAACAGTCGAAAATGGAGCAGTGAAAATCTTCACACTTTTCACGAACGACCATTACATGCATGGGAAATTGGTGTTTGGTGTGCAATTTCCCGTCGTCGTGTGATAAGGCCTTTATTTTTTGGCTCAACTGTAACTGGTGAAGTTTATCGTGATCTCATCCAACAGTTTATTGCACAATTGGAGGTTAGTTGGAGTGTTGGTTTCAACAAGATGACGCGACCGCCCATACTGCGGATGACACAATGGTCATGTTGCAGGAATTTTTTGGTGATCATTTGATTTCAAAAAATTTGTGGCTCCCAAGATCTTACTCCTCCAGATTTTTTCCTTTGGGGTTATCTTAAATGTGCAGTTTCAAAACAATCCTCATATACTTGAAGACTTAAAGACTAACATTGAATGAGATATTTTAAACATAAGAAAACAAACATTACGGATGGTGACTGCAAATGTCATGAAAGGGTACGAACCTGCATCCAGGTTGCAGCAAATCACTTCCAACATCTGCTGTGAAGGTAGATATACACAATCGTATCAAAATAATATGACCACCTACCATAATATATGTATGGTAGGTGGTCATATTATTCTGATACGACTGTGTATGCATGGTAGGTGGTCTTATTATTATGGTACGACTGTGTATGTCTAATTTGAATCTTTTGAAATTAGTGTCTTTTGTCAAGTTTAAATAGAAAAATACAATAGAGGGTTGCGTCCTTTTTGAAACACCCTGTATAATGAAAGATTGAGTTAATGCCCTTTTTTCTTTATAACAGTTAAAGAGATGATTTGCCTCCAGGCCAGGAATTAGAAGAAAATCGAGGGGGGGGGGCAAAAACACAATCAAGCAGCAAAAATATAAGGGGGAGGGGCAAGAAGTATTTCCAGTGCAGGATAACATTTCCCCCTCCATTTTACAGGTCTTTAAAACGTTTCTTGAAAAGTGCATAAAATATAAATAAGTTTAAGAATTTTTTCCTTTATTATCATTATTTGTATTCTGAAAGAGGGGGATGTCCCCCTTGCCTCTCCACCCTAGATCCCGACCTGTTTGTTTTCATCATGTCTTTGGAGCTTATCTTGACGATCTGGAACTTTTTCCCCAAAGATTGCTTCTATGTCGTCCTGGTGTTTGAAAATTATTGCGAAGTCCTTCTTCTATAGACATCTAAGAGGATTCACTGGCTCCAACTCATCAGGGTTCAACTCTCAGATTCCTCTCTTATCTTTTATATTGATTATATATGGCGTTAAAGTGAAAGCTCGTAAAGCGAAAGTCGCCTTTAATAGGTCAGCTCTAGGGGAGTCGGAGATAAAGTTGAACCGTTTACTTTATACAGGAAATCCGTAGCTGCCCACAAATATAGAAAAAAGGTAAGTGAAAAGAAAGTGAAAGATTCGCGCTTGAATAAACAGGAATGATATCCAAGACTTTTTTTTTTTACTTTTTCTTAAGTAGTGCAATGCATGTTTTTTACTTTGTTCAAGTCGTCTTTTATAAATATTCTTTTCAAAAATTGCAATATACGAGTATGAGCTTGTCATAAGCTAAACCTATTAATGGAATAAAGAAATTTAAAAAAAAAATAAACATTGAAAACAATTTCTGAATAGGTTTTTTCCATCGAAAGTGACTTTAATTTAACCACGGAATTAAAATCTCTTTCGAACAATGTACAGCCGCTCAAAAAATATCCGAACACTATGGTTGATTATAGAATTAAAAAAAAATTTCTGGCAACGATTTTTTTAGAAATTAATGATCTGGCAACCTTCGTGTCACGTGATACGAAGGTTGCCAGATCACTAATTTCTAAAAAAAAACGTTGCCAGATATATATATTTTTTTAATTCTGTAATCAACCATAATGTTCGGATATTTATCTGAGCGACTGTACGAGGGCGAATTATTTAAATTCGTGAACTGCCGTCGCCAATAATTAGAAGCTTTTCGTACGAATTATGTGGAAACACATCGACTGTTGAAGAGCACTGAGCATTGAATGCAAGTTGAAACATGTTCGATTGGACATATAAAGCCATGGCCTCGGGAGCACAAGAGAGAGGCATACCCTGCGGGTGTAACACGCTGGATGACCGATGGGAGGCTTCCATATGCCTCCTAACAGATGTCCAGTGTGTCCCCTTCTTCCAATTTTCTTTGAGCCCTTGGAGTCTTTGTTACCTGGCTATTTAGTCCTTTGCGTGCACCAGCTGGGTCAGCGTTGAGACTTATCTCCGCAAAAACTCCCCGTTCAGCTCATGGTCAGTAGGAGACACCGATGGGCTTGGAAAGGCCGCCGTCCGTCGGATGGGACGTTAAGCCGTGGTCTCGTGTGCGGGAGAGTCATACCCTGTGCACGTTAAAGAATACGCTGGATGGCCTTGACGGGAGGCTACCATCTGTCTCCCAACAGCTGTTCCAGTTGGTCCCCTCCCCCCAACCTTTCTGAGCCTTCGGGGTTCGTGTGACCTGGCCATTTAGGCCATGGTGTGCAAAAAAGGGCCACTCAGAGGTAAAACAACGCAACCCAACCAATGCGTGCAAAAAAAGTGCCTCAATGGTAGATTAACACAACTCGTGTCATTCATTCACTTGTGAATCAAGAAAATTGTTTTTTATTTTTTGGTATTATTCGAATATCACTGCAAGAGTTGGCTCATTAATAAGAGAGGAAAAAATACAGTTTAATGACTCCAACTCAAGAAATTCTACGCCCCACGCTAACAAATGTACTGTGTAAAGGTAGTGGAGGAACTGTTCATAATTTTCATCTGGGTAAAATTGAGAACCTCGCTTGTTCGAGTCTTGTCGGCTCGAACAGATCACCATCTGATATGATTCGCTTTCAATAAACCTGTTTAAAGCTTTTTGATATCCTAAGAGATACATTACAAAATTCAAACCTTCTCCGTTTATTCTCTTTATTAAGTTCTTGTGCCGTTTGAATTTTGCGAGAAACACGTACAAATAATCCTTCATCAAAGATGGAAGAAATTCTCTCTTTGTTTTGAAAGTTGATGATGGTTTTCATGTATCTTGAACAGCAAGAACTACGCTGATCACGATGGTGAACAGGTGATTTATCTGAAAGCTGTACATTTAGGCACAAATGGCTAAATGGCCATGTCATAAGAATACCAAAGGCTTAGAATGGAGAGGGGAAAGGAACAGCGGGGAAACCTTCCGTTAAGGCCATTAGTCTGTTCTTTAACGTGCACAGAGTAAAGCTCTCTTGCTTATAGAGCTGAACGATCACATTCGTAAAAAGGCAGTGTACGACCACTTCTAGTTCCTAGAAGTACATGGAGGAACTGTGGGTTGCACTTTGAAGGTCTCATGACATTTCTTGGCATATAATAGTATTGCAGTTAAAAGTATCTGGAGGGACATTTTTTAACGTTATACACTCTCTGAAGTCTGAGTCTGAAAGATTGCAAAGAAACGCAACATGCAACTTCAGAATCTTTTCTCTCTGGCGATGTATGTCTAATTAATCATCAGTGAATCTTACAAATCCATTTAGAGACTTTTAAAAGAGGCCTTTATAATCTGGAAGAAAAAGAACTTTAAAATCTTTCAGAATTTAATATCACACCGAGAAAAAATTTGTCGGGTATTTCTCTCTCGTCCATCTCCTCCTATATATGCACATTCAGAGTAGAAAAGAAACAAAAGTCGAAAAAAAAAAGATACTTAGAATTTTATGGAAATTAAATAATAGAAAAGAAATGCGATTTCATGCATCGCTCTCTAAAAGCTTTTACGTTATCTTTCGCTCAGATATTGAAGATCTCCGTTTCTTTATCGAATTTAATGCATACGAAAACGAACTTTGTCACTTTTCCCAAGGGCTTGAACATCTTAATCAAAATGCGATGAATCTAAAATTCATCTTCATTGTACTAGGATGAGGATTTACTTGAGGAAATCAGTGCTGAATGCGCCTCACATTGCTGTACAACAAGAAATAAGAACTAAAGGATCGGATTAAACATGATTTTTTATCCTCTGCTTTTAAGAAGGGAAGAGATTGTTGTAAGAGTGTTGATGCTAACAATTTGTAGAAGAACTCTATTGTTGCTTAGAGCCAATTTTGTTCCTGCAGGAATAAAGTTTAATAGAAAAATTAGTTTTATTTATAGCTATAGCTCGCATTAAAATTCGCAAAAATATCAGACTATATTAATGCTCTACGAATAAAATGACGAATTCAAAGCAGAGAGACTTTTGAAATGTTAAATTTGGTGTTACAAATGGTGACAAAGGATGTATGGGGTCATTTTGGACATACTAATTGCAGAATCGTATTAGATGTACAGTCGCTCAAAAAAGTATCCGAACGCTATGGGTGATTACAGAATTCAGAAAAACTATCTGGCAACGATTTTTTTAGAAAATAGTGATCTGGCAACCTTGGTGTACTGTACACGAAGGTTGCCAGATGATTAATTTCTAAAAAAATCGTTGCCAGATATTTTTTCTGAATTCTGTAATCAACCATAGCGTTCGGATACTTTTTTGAGCGACTGTACACTGCCCTACCAATATATTGAGAATTTCCATGTTATATCAATGGGAATTTAATTTCAAATCTTTATAATTTCTAAAACATGGATTTAATGAAAACATGTGATTGAAGATAAGTTAAAGATAATAATTATGTCTATTTAAATCTCGATTTTCAATGATATTCTTCAGTATTTAAAGAGTTATGGAAGCTGGAAATGTTTAACAATAAATATCTTGTTTTATAAAAATCATTCATGATTTTCTGATATTGAAAGAATCATTACGCAAATTTTTGAAATGTATATTTATTTTATTAAATGGTTTGAATCATTACTTATTATTAAAATTTTAATTAATTTCTGAAGTAAATTCTTACGACTCAATGCGGTTGTGAAATATTCTAGCTTCCATAACTTTTTGATACGGATATTGTTAAGAATCCAGATTTAAACAGATTTTAATAGGCTTTTGAGCTCTCACGGCGTATTCCAAAAAATTTCACCGCGTACCCCCAAGAGGAACGCATACCCCACGTTGAGAACCCCTGATGTAGACAATCACAGCATTTACTTTGAGAGTTAGCGCTATGTCAGCTGGTTTCTCATTGTCAATACGAATTTTATCGTTATGGCTCCCACCCGGAACCCTAGCATTATCTATTAGAGTAACGCGCATGCGCTGAACTGCAGAAGCCAGGTCACCATTTTTTAGTGGACCGTGATACTTGAATTGCTGTTATCAAAGCAACTAATAGTCGAACATCTTGTTGGGTTGGGTTGTTTTACCTCTGAGCGGCACTTTTTTGCACATCATGGGCTAAATGGCCAGGTCACATGGACCCCGAAGGGGTCCATGTGACCTGGCCATTTAGCCCATGGTGTCAATTCGTATTGACAAACCATTAGCCCATGGTGACAAACCATTAGCCATTGACAAACCATTAGCCCAAACCATTAGCCCAAACCATTTAGCCCATGGTGTCAATTCGTATTGACAATGAGAAACCAGCTGACATAGCCCTAACTCTCAAAGTAAATGACCTGGCCATTTCCAAGCCCATCGGTGTCCCCTACTGACCGTGGGCAGGGCGGGGAATTGTGCGGAGATAAATCTCAACGCTGACCCAGCTGGGACTCGAACCTGGGAACTACAGATTACGAGCCTGGCGCGCTACCGACTGAGCCACCCCCGCCCTCGAAGATCTTGTTACTTAGCGAATATCTTCGCTGTTGTAGATTCAATTAGCCTAAACTTTCCTGACAATATGACTTTGAACTGGGTTGCCAACGACTGTTTTTTTCCCTCGACTTAAACTCGAAGGTCACCGGGTTAGATAACAGTCATTTTATTATCGCCTTTTCCATGGCCGAGTGGTTAGCGCGCTTGGCTACTGATCTAAGGGACCTGGGTAAGGCATGGATGTATGTGTTGTTTTTCTGCTGAGGTCCTGCCATCCTCACAGACCTTCTAATATGGCATATAAACTTACAGGCTCCTGTCAGACCTCTGTGGCAAGCAGCTGCTTGAGGGGGTATTTATTATTTTTATAAGAGTAGAGTAATAATAGCGTTATGAGTGTTTGTATGTGTGTGTGTGGGGTGTGTGTGAAACCTTGTCAAGTGAGTATTGCTACAATTGTTTTGAATGACTGGGTTTCAAAGCAAGTACACTTGTTACATGACCTTTGCCTTTGTGTAACAGATATAGGAAATGTGCAACTTGGAGAATCAGAAATGCTTTTAAGAATGGGTATATAATACGAAAAAAATGAGATCTAGCCCTAAAAGTTGAGCCTTTACAACTATTTGGAAAAGGTTAAACCTTCTACTACGGCATATAAACTGACAGGCTCCTGTCAGACCTCTGTGGCAAGCAGCTATTTGAGGGGGTATTTATTTACAATTCATTGTAAAATAAATTAATACATGTAATAAAATATGTATACATATATATATATAAATTGAATATAACCAAACTAGACAACTGTGAAAGTGATAATTTATTAAGAGTAATAGAGTTCAAAGTAATAAATATAAATTTATAATGGGAACGGACGAGTAATAATATACGGACGAGTTCAAAATAATAAATATAAATTTATAATCGGAACGGAGTCGCAAAAAAAACACCTATATATTAAACATTTTTTCACGAATAATTCTTTTACACTACCACTAGAAAGCAGAAGAAAAATGCATATATATATAGGTAATAATTGTACGCGAAGAACAAAATACAAGTAGAAAAGACAAAAAAAAAAGCCTTTCCTTTTTTTTTAAATAATGCATTTCGAGAATAGCTGAAAAAAAAAAGAATATATGCATTATGGAACATCTTTCCAGTCCGATTCGGTTCAATACTAAGCTTTCCGATTGCCTATGCTAGGCAAAGTGCTTCATCCAGAAACTTCAGTCACGACCCGACATTGCTTTCATAAAATAAGAAACTTGATTCAAATCGTTCTTGCTTTTAACCCTCTCTGACTTTAAATCACCAAACACGTTTTTCTGATATTTTTCCAACTTTCAAAATACGACAGAACACAGGAGGAACTTTCTTTTAACAAGTTATTTTTTTTCTAACATTTCTTGTGTTACGTTTCGTCTCGTATTACCCAGAATGTTACCGTCATTACATTGGAAGAAACAGGAATTCCACCAGGATTTCTTATTTCGACACACTGCATAAATTGGAGAAAAAAGGGTTCAAAAGCTTTTCCATTAAAACAAAAAAAAGTGTTATTTTGTTGTTGTTTTCTGCTCATTCTTAAAACAAGTTTATTTTTCTTGTTTTTCTTAATTTAACTTTTCTCAGAAAGCTACATTCCCCTTCGCCGTTCTGTCCTTAAAAGTATCCGAACGCTATGGTTGTATACAAAGTTCAGAAAAAACAACTGGCAACGATTTTTTTAGAAATTAATGATCTGGCAACCTTCGTGTACGGTACACGAAGGTTGCCAGATCATTAATTTCTGAAAAAAATTGTTGCCAGATTTTTTTCTGAATTTTGTATGCAACCATAGCGTTTGGATCCTTTTTTGAGCGACTGTACAGTCGCTCAAAAAAGTATCCGAACACTACGGTTGATTACAGAATTCAGAAAAATATTTCTGGCAACGTTTTTTTAGAAATTAGTGATCTGGCAACCTTCGTGTCACGTGATCGTTGCCAGATATTTTTTCTGAATTCTGTAATCAACCGTAGTGTTCGGATACTTTTTTGAGCGACAGTATTTTTATGGTTTTCAAATTTGTTATATTAAGTTTTTCGACTTAATTTCGAACTCCAATGCATTTTCTCCCTGAAATTTATGTTCTGTGACGAAGAATGTGCTTTTATAATCTTAATTGAAAGCAAATACGTTTCGCATTTTGTTCATCCTTTGAGCTAAAACAGATTTCTGCATTTCGTTTCTTAGAGTTTGTTTTTAAAAGGCGATACAAAGTACCGAGATTTATTTTTTTAATCTAATATACACTGGAATTTGTAGCTTTCTTTCAATTACATAAGTTGTAAATGTTTCGAGCTGCATTAGTAAAATTGGATGACATTTGAAAGCGGCTGCATTCGCTCTCTAACATCGAATTATTTTAAACGTGGAATTATAATGCTCTGTTGTTTTGCATTATTAAAATTGCTTCAGCTAATTCAGTTTCAATTTCGTCGGTGCATTTTCACGAATTAGACTTTTAAATTTCCAAGTGATCAGTCAGACAGGCAAAGAAGCATACACTAAGTAACTAAGGTTTGATTACAAATGCATTAGTAACGTTCTTATTTCGTAAAGCTTAATGTTTAAATATAATCTTTATCACAAATATGGAATCTCTGACTTCTTACAATTATTTTCGTCCAGTTGTTTAAAGTACCTGTGCAAATAAAGCCGTTATTTTGTGACTAAAAAAGAAGTTCAAGCAATTTTTCTGTACAAACAATTTTAATAACGAAAACCAATGATAATCTGCAGCATCATTTTCGTTCAAAATATCATTTGTAAACAACCACTCAGCGTTTAAATAATTTTTTATCAAAAGCTCCCCTAATTAGCAAAACCATAGAGCTTTTAAAAACATAAGTAGATTATGCATTATTTTTTCTGTTACTGTTTCTTGGAAAAATTCAAATTTCTTCCAGTCACTAAAGGATAGGTGAGCTACGGTTACTCGTTTAACGCGATGGATGCGTTCACGGCAAATCCGCGTTAAGCGAAATCTTCTTTCGTTGTGGGCCTTTTATGGGGATAAAAAATAGCCCGCCTCCCTCGATCAGTGCCAAGTTTTCTAATAGAGGGAAATATTTAGTGCATTAGCAATTGCCCACAATAATAATAAAAATTAAATCTTTTGTTGGGAGAGGTAGAAAAGATTTCAGCTGTTTACTAAATGTAATACCTTTCTTTTTGTTGTTTTTAATTTTTTCTAAATTACATCTACAACACATAACAAAATTTTCTGTTCTTGGATCCTGAGTTTTGGTGGGTACGGTACAGGTTCACTGGACGACAACCAATGGTACGAACGTTTGGCGTTCCTATAGAGGAAGGGTTCTCAACGTGAGGTAAGCGGTAAATGTTTTGGGGTACGCCGTGAGAGCTCAAAAGTCGCTAGATGTAGTAACAAATTAAGTGTTTTATTTTATTCCCATTTTTATACTAAAACTATAGCTTTATCTATCGATACAAGGAGTACACCAGTCACATACACATTTCCAGGGGGTACGTGAAGCACAAAAGGTTGAGAACCACTGCTATAGAGAATACATTTTTCATCTCACGTCAACAACCTATTCAAAAATGGCTTATTCTTATGGCGTGAAAGCAGCTACGAGCAGATCGTAAGCCACTAGAGTTTGTTGTTGACAGTCAGTTCATATGGAAACCATTTGCTCAGCTTCCAGACTTCTTCTAGGCGGTGTAAATGCAAACGAATGGTTTCGTCACTTACATGGACCTTTTCCGCAAGCTCTTGGCACGTTTGATGTGAATCCAACTCAGTGCTGGTCTTCAGATCATTATCATCCATGTTGTTGGTCTTCCCTCTCGGGGTGCATCTTTAAGTGTGACAGGTGGGACATGAACCCAGACCTTGACATGTCAGGTACTCTGACGACTAAGCTACCGGCCACTGATCAATCTCTCCTCTACTGCTGATGTTATGCTATACTCCATCAAGTTAATCACTGTCTTTTGAGTGCATTTGGGGACTCTTATTTCTTCAGAGCACCCTGTCATGTGCAGACAATTAGTCTCTTAGCTGATTTTTTTGTGAGCAAATAGGAATCTGCGTCACCTCTGGTGTGATCAATAGTACCTTGTATTTAGATATATGAATTCGCAGCTCATCATTGATTTAATGAATATTTATCCACTGTCAAGCTGTTTTTAAGTAACAAGATGAAGATGGGTGAAGAGGAAAAATTGTCTTGAGCCGAGTGGGATCTGAACTCATTTTTCTTCTACACCCATCTTCATTCTGTTACTTAAAAACAGCTTGATAGTGGGTAAATATTCATTAAATCAATGATGAGCTGTGAAAATGTTTTGGTTACCCTGCCCAATTTCACCGAACCGCTTTTCACACTTGCTATCATCAACTGACTCAGCATGCACGTGCTTTTGGCTGTGTTTGGATTGGATTGTTTTACATCTGAGCAGAACTTTTTTGCACACCATGGGCTAAATGGCCAGGCCACAAGGACCCCGAAGGCTCAGAGAAGGTTGGGGGAGGGGATCCACTGTAACAGCTGTTGGGAGACAGATGGTAGCCTCCCGTCAAGGCCATCCAGCGTGTTCTTTAACGTGCACAGGGTATGGCTCTCCCGCACACGGGGCCACGGCTTAACCTCCCATCCGACGGACGGCGGCCTTTCCAAGCCCATCGACGTCCCCTACTGACCGTGGGCAGGGCGGGGAATTTTTGCGGAGATAAATCTCAACGCTGACCCAGTTGGGACTCGAACCTGGGAACTACAGATTACGAGCCTGACGCGCTACCGACTGAGCCACCCCCGCCCACCTTTAAGAAGTAAATAAAAAATTCTTTTTGTGTTAGTATAAGTGCTAATATTACTATTTTCATTCATTAGTTAAAAATTTAGTTAGAAGGTACAGTCGCTCAAAAAAGTATCCGAACGCTATGGGTTGCATACAAAATTCACAAAAAAATCTGGCAACGATTTTTTTTAGAAATTAATGATCTGGCAACCTTCGTGTACGGTACACGAAGGTTGCCAGATCATTAATTTCTAAAAAAATCGTTGCCAGTTGTTTTTTCTGAACTTTGTATACAACCATAGCGTTCGGATACTTTTTTGACCGACTGTACTAAAGACGTGCAAACCTTTAATAACATAATTGTAACGTTGCAAAAGGCCAAAAATAATGATAAAAAATACCTCCTCAAGCAGCTGCTTGCCACAGAGGTCTGACATGAGCCTGTCAGTTTACAGGTCATAGTGGAAGGTCTGTGAGGATGGCAGGACCTCAGCAGAAAAACAACACACAGATCCATACCTTACCCGAGGCTCGAACCCAGGTCCCTTAGATAACTAGCCAAGCGCGCTAACTACTCGGCCATGGGACGGCATAAACGTAAACTTAATGCTGCAACCGATTTCATAATACTACACATTCTAAACTCTGGTGGTAGAATATGATGGTCAAGATGTTATATCGGCAATATTGATTTAATTTCTTTGTTTTGAGAGATAAATGAAAAAATCATTTTTATGTTTTATCGGTAGTAACAAAATATTACTATTTGCATTTTCTCAATCATCCGTTAGTTCGAATTTCGATGATCGGAAGTGGTAAATATGAAAAAAGAAAGGTTTCATTCTCTTTGAAAACAAATATCTCACATTTGCCAGAGGCGATATATTATTCTTCTGGTTATTACGTTCTGAGACAGAATTCAAGTAGGTCTTAAAAATAATTCACTGACATATATATATAAAATTATTCTGTTCCACATTATTTTACTGAAAAATTGTTTGATAATATATGCGTTTCAATAATGGAGGGATGGGGTTTGGATTAGTATGTAACGCTCCAGGATCGCAATCTGTAGTTTCCAGGTTCGAGTCCCACTAGCCTAGCGTTGAGATTTATCTCCGCTAAACCCCAACCCTGCCTCCTGTCATAAAGGGGAATGGCCTTGATGGGAGGCTTCCATCTGTTTCCTAACAGCTATACAATGGGCACCCTTCCCTCAAACTTTTGGGTTAAGTGGCTAGGACAAAAGTGCCCTTCTGACCATAACATTTAGCCATTGTGTTCAAAAAAAGAGTAGCTAGAGGTTTGAATAAAAGTTCTTTCTTGCATTTTTAAATCCTTTATTTCCGAATTATATGTATTGAAAGCAATCTGAAAACATCGCTTTATTTTCGCATTTCTATTGGAAGTTTTTTTTTTATTTATTTATTTTGCGACTTTTTATTTCATGAAAGCTAATATTTGGACTTACATTATGATAAGTAATCTAGCCTGAAGGTGGATTGTTTTGCCTCTTAGCAGCACGTTTTTGTAAACAATGGGCTCAATGACCATGTCACAAGAACACCAGTTAATCAGAATTGAAAAAGAGAAGAAGATCCACTGGACAATTGTCAGAAGACAAACGGAAACCTTCCGTCAAGTTTATCTAGCGTGTCCTTTAACGAGCACAGGATACGAAACTTCTGTACACTGAACATGACTTTCAAGATGGAAGCCTTCCGTTAAGATCATCTAGTGTGTCATTTAGTATGTCCATTACCGGGCACAAGATATGAAACTTCTGTACACTGAACATGACTTTCAAGATGGAAGCCTTCCGTTAAGATCATCTAGTGTGTCATTTATTATGTCCATTACCGGGCACAGGATATGAAACTTCTGTACATTGAACATGACTTTCAAGATGGAAGCCTTCCGTTAAAGTCATCTAGTCTGTCATTTAGTATGTCCCCATTACCAGGCACAGGATATGAAACTTCTATACACTGAATTAGTGGCGATGTGGACAGTGCAAATTTAAAAAGCAAAATGCGAAGTCGAAAGGAGATTACATCGACCAGGATCCCCACGCAAGGAATCCATCATCTCCGGGGTCACATGCATCGGGCATCGGAGGACATGGTGACTTCGGCGAGGCAAGTTCCCGTGATTCCATAGCAGCAGTTGTGTTAGCGGCTCCCGTAAACATAAATACTAGAGCGAAGAAAACTACAGAAAACAGTGGACAGGAGTCAATGTTAGAAGAGGTTAGTTCTTTATGAAATATTATCGTAGACCTAAAGAATGAGATCAAAGTGCTGAAAAATGAAATATCTGAACTTCGATCTTCAACAGAATTTTCATCAGGCAAAATAGATGACTTTTTAACTGTAATGAAGGGACTTACTCAAGAAGTTTCGGACCTGAAAGAGATTAACCTTGAGTGCAGTGTCGAACTGCAAAGCAAGAGACAGAACTGAAAGAACTACGAAATGATTTACATGAACTGCAGCATTATTCGCGAAACCAGAACTTAGAAATTTTAGATGTTCCAGAAATTCCAGGCGAGAATGTTCTGGACATTGTTAAGGAAATTGCTAGCAAAATTCAAGTAAAGGTGAGTAATGCTGATCATCAGGTGACTCATCGAGTTTCTGCAATTAACAAAGATAAAATTAAACCCATTATCGTGAAACTAAAATCGAAAGAAATAACAGACAATTGGCTGGAATGCAACAAAAAATCTAAATTCCCTCTAAAAAGTACTGACATTAACCCTGATTTTAAAGAGTTAAAATTATTTTTAAATGAACATCTAATGCCTAGTACTAAAAATTTATTGTATAATGCTAAGCAATTTAAATTGAAAAATAGATATAAATTCGTTTGGGTGAAACATGGAAAAGTTTTCATACATAAAAGTGAAAGATCCAAAATTTGGCGGATCAGAGATGACAATGACCTAAATATGTAAATGAACAAGATGGCTGCTGAAAATATTTCACCTTTTAGTTCTGTTGAACCCATGCCATGTTGTGATCTGTAACGACATTAAAGAATTACTGTCTTTCTTTAATTCTGGAAATTTTTCAAGTTTAAAAATTCTACATTTTAACATCCGAAGTTTAAGAAATAAATTTGAACAGCTGGAAGCTATTCTTCAGTATTTAAATAGTAAGACGGATATTTTAATACTTTCTGAAATACGGATCAAACCATATGAGTTAAATTTGTATCAAATAGATGGATATCACATTTTCCATTGTTGTAGAGATAACAATAAATTTGTGGGATACTTTGCTACGTTAAAAGTTCTTTAATAGTCAAGTAAATTGCATTTAATGATATAAGTTCAGCTGAATATTTTGCTATTTATCTGGAAAATCATCAGCAATATTTCGTATGTATAAATAGATCTCTTTGTATCCCACTTACCATCTTCCTAATAGAAATTCAGGAATCACTCTTATCATTTGATAATAAAAGCGAAGTTGTTGTAATTGGTGATTTAAATATAGATATACTAGGAAATGATCACTACACAAATGAATATCTAAATTTGCTGTCATCAAACGGCATTCAAAGTTTCATAAATTCACCGACAAGAGAAAGTATGATATCTTCTACTTGTTTAGATCACATTTTTGTTAAAAGCAAAATCGAAAGGTCTTCAAGAGTAGTATTGTTAAATTAGCAGTGACTGATCATTATCCCATTGCCTTAACAGTTAATTTTAACAATAATATGAATATTCAGTGTGATAATTATACAGAGCCTATTCTTTATCACTACATAGACTATACTTTATTGAACAGGCTTTTAAGTGAATGTTCCTGGGACGAGGTATTAATTCTTAATGATACCAATGAAGCTTATAATAAAATTTTAACCACATTTAATCTCGTAATTAAAAATTCAACTAGGGAAAGAAATATTCATAAAAAATCGCAATCAGCAAAGCCATGGATTACTTCCGAAATTCTGAACTTATTAAAAGAAAGAGATAAGCTACATAAAATACACTAAAAATACCTTTTAAATGAAACTTACGAAAGTAGCTTTAAAAATTTAAGAAATCAAATAAATTATAAAATACGAGATGCAGAAAACAGTTTCCTTGCAACTCAGATTCAAAATTGTGGTGGAAATATATCAAAACAGTGGAAATTGTTAAACGAGATAATAAATCAGAAGAAGGTAAAAAATAAATATCCAGAATTAGAAAGTGGTTCTGATTCAACTGAAAATGCTAAGTTATTGGCAAACCAATTTAATGAACACTTTGTAAATATAGCAGTAAATCTGTCAAAGAATAGGATTGTAAGAAATCAAAAGAGCCATATGAGCAAAAATGTCAAATCCATGTTTTTAGCTCCAACTTGTAGAAAGGAATTGACTGACATTATAAAAGGTTTTAAAAATAAAAAATCGGCTGGGTATGAAAATATTTCCATTATTTATGTTAAAAAAATGTTCTTTTAACTTGATTCAACCATTGGTTCACATTTGTAATTTATCCTTCGAAACTGGCGCTAATTCCAGTTTACGAAAAGGGAAATAAAAATGATTTTAAGAAATATCGACCGATATCTCTTCTCCTAGTATTTTCAAAAATATTAGAAAAACTAGTTAATAATAGACTGATAAATTTTTTAGATAGTTTTAATTTTCTCTCTGAAAACCAATTTGGGTTTAGGAAGGGTAGAGGTACAGAAACTGCATTGTTGAATTATTTGTCAAAGGTGTTTCATTCCTTAGATAATAATCAATTTACTCTGTCCGTATTTATGGACTTGGAGAAAGCTTTTGACACCGTTGATCACCAAATTTTAATTAGCAAACTAGAAAATACTGGCATTCGTGGTGTTGTATTAAAATGGATTAAAGACTACTTACAGCAGAGAACGCAATGTGTTAGTTTTTTTAACACTTAGTAACCCAAAACATATTTCATATGGCATACCACAAGGTTCAGTCCTGGGACCAACCTTGTTTCTGATATTCATAAATGATCTATGTAAATTAAAAATAAATAGCTATATTAACACTTTTGCAGATGATACATCATTAACTTTATGTGCTGATTCTCTGGAAAATCTCCTTTATAACATGAATGCTGATATAAAATGTGTGATGAAATGGTTGGATTTAAATGGGTTACATTTAAATACGAAAAATACTAAGTATATTCTATTAACCTAAAAAAGAAATCATACAATCCAAATTTAATTAAATTAAAATTGCATACCTTTTCATGCAATAATTACTCAGTTTGTCGCTGTGAAGAAATTGAACAGGTTCAAAGTTTACTATACCTAGGCGTTTATATTGATAGCTCCCTAAGTTGGAAAATGCACATTGGAAAACTAACTTAGACAGATGTTATATAAATTTTATTATTAAAAAAAAATCCTCAGTAATAAAATGTTAATAATGTTATACAAATCTTGGGTCCAGTCTGCTATAATGTATGGTATTACAAGTTGGGGAGGAACATACATTTCATCGTTAAGGAGTCTAATCCCGATGCAAAATAAATTTATATTTCAAATTTTACCAAATAAATATAAAACTGTTACCATCTTTTGTAAGTATACCATTTCAGGTGTATTTTCACTGAGACACTTATTTGTTTATAGAATATTAAATTACTTCTTTAAAAACAATGCAGTGCTGCATTGTACAAATTATTCTATGCGAGATGATGGGAAAAGGTTTCTGTTGCCACTTGCAAATAAAGAAATTATGCATAAACATTTTGATTATTTGGCCCCTAAAATGTTTAATTCTTTACCGATTATAATTCGAAATGAAACTAATTTTATGCATTTCAGATATCTCACTGCTAATTATCTAATGAGCATTACAAATGCTGACAGCCTGTTTTCAGTGTTAAAGTAAAAAAAAAAACTTTAATTCGTTTTTATAAATTCTGTATTGTTTTTGCATATATATATTTTTTCTTTATGTAAAGTTGAGTGTTATTGTTGCCAAAATTATGTATTTAAATAATTTGTAAGTTAACCTGAGCTTAGATGCTCTTGGGTTAATAAGAGTATTACAAATATATGCTGTGTGTAACCTTATTATTATAATAAAACTGAACTGAAACTGAAAAAAAAAACACTGAACATGACTTTCAAGATGGAAGTCAACCTTTCGAAGTCTATCGATGCCTCCTTTCTGACCACGGGCATGGTGGACGATAGAGGATATAAAACTCAACGCTAGCACAGTTGGAACTCGAACATACTTTCTGATTGGGTTTCTTTGAGGTACGAGCCTGGCTCGCTAACGATTGAGCCAACTCCTGCCCTATGTCCTGCATTTCCTATTGTCTCGATAAATTGGATCAGGATACTTGCAGCGATTTGACACCCTTCATCTAAAGATCCGAAATAATCATTCGAATTCCACCACCTCTTTCACTTTAACACTAAAATATTTCCAGCCACAAACAGCTTTCATATTTACGTGTATAGTTTTCGTGGAAACATCCTCCTTTCTGAATCTCAGTATCAACATTCAAAAAAGCAAAATGCGTTTTCCGAGGCGTGGTCAACATCCGGGAAATGGAGTCGCATTGTTCTTCACAGAGTCCGATTTGTCATCGTCCGCTGATCCGACACAGTTGCTGAATTTACGTGATGGCAGCTTTGGCCACTGACCTATGAGCTGAATACTGCAGACTCATAGCCAAACTTCGCGGCACTGATGCACCGATGCTTTCAGTAGCTGGGCCATTGGGAGAATAACAGAAACTTCATCAAGTTACACACGAGAAGGCTTAAAATGTTGCATTTGTTCAATGAAAGATTGTCATCTGTAATTCTTCTGTGGGGAAATCAGCTTTTCACGTAACCCGTCGAGTTTAGTGCATTATCAAGGAAATGGTCCTTTTCGATCCATTGGATTTTTTTCGGTGCATCCTAATTTGCTGCTGCATAGATAATATGCATTAGTAAGTTAAAAAGAGGCTTAAAACGTAATAAATGTAGTTACATTGCTTTACTACTGTTAAGTTCTTAATGCAGTCAGCTTAAATGCCGCGACAATGGTTAGGTGAAACTGATACATATTCAGTCGTCACTAAATCACTCACTCACAATCATCTGTATATATAGGGTGTCCCTGAATTCATGGCCCAAACGTGAGGGGATGGTAGTACACACCGAACCCACCAATATTCGTCATAGAATATGCGGACGCAAACGCAGCCCGGTGGTGGTAACGGGCGCAGACGAGTCCACGGAGGATCTGGTAGCCCGACTCTCCGTCGCAGCCGCCGATGTGCACGACAAGCACGGTGTTTATTAGCAGGCACGCCGATCACTACTCCGCCGTTGTGCCGCCTGTATCAACGTTGGTGGGCGGACGTTTGAGCATTTGTTGTAATGATCTCCAATAAATGTCACTCTGGAAACCTCTGTGTCTGTCCTTCATTTCCAACTCCTCACTGCGTTTGCGGCCGCATATTCTTTGACGAATATTGGTGGGTTCGGTGTGTACTACCATCCCCTCACGTTTGGGCCATGAATTCAGGGACACCCTATATATATTAAATATAAGATGGTGAACAATCTGGATTTTCTAGCCGCAGGGTTGTGTTATAATAAGAGAATTGAACTAGAACTTCAGAGTTCACCCGGTATTAATAACTGCGATTCAAGGCTTAGAAGTGTATACAATCTGCACAAAAGATGATTTGCATCTTGCTATCGGATATTTTTCATCCAATGAATTCGATGATCTGCACAAAAGTTCCATAAGTTAATCTAACATGCTAAACAAAATTGGAATAATAACTCAATCAGAGTACCTGTAAGGATAACCCATTCTTTAAATATTTTGCAATTGATAAATAATCAGAGTTCATAAAGATATTACTTCTAAACTTACGTTCATTTGTTAACCAAATTATTGAATGCCTTACCATGAAATTAAAATCATAAACAATGAGCGACAATTCCTCAAACGAGTAAAATTACTGTTATTAACTTTTGGCAATACTAAATCTTTGCTATTGGCCAAAATTAAAATTAAATTTAAACGAATTAACTATTTGATATTGCATATAAAAACTTTTGTCAGCATTAAGGTAGTATTGGCAAAAAAAATGTTGGGTTGGGTTAGGTTGTTTTACCACGGAGCGGCACTTTTTTGCACACCATAGGCTAAATGGTCAGGTCACAAGGACCCGAAGGCTCAGAGAAGGTTGGGGGAGGGAACCCACTGAAACAGCTGTTGGGAGACAGATGGTAGCCTCCCGTCAAAGCCATCCAGTGTGTTCTTTAACGTGCACAGAGTATGACTCTCCCGCACTCGGGGCCAAGGCTTAACGTCCCATCCGACGGACGGCGGTCTTTTCAAGTTGACCGTGGTCAGGGCGAAGAATTTTGCGGATATAAACCTCAACGCTGACCCTGCTGGGACTGAAACCTAAAAAGTACAGATTACGAGACTTGCGCGCTACCGACTGAGCCCCACTGCCCTCCCCCCAAAAAAGTGTATATATAATTTAAAATAAAGGATTTTAGTGTAAACAATAAATTAATCTTTGGTAAATTTTGTGTTGCAAGCAAAATATTGTATGAAAGACTATTTTATATGCATAATTATACCCACAAACGAGTCATACTCTAGTGCAGGCCTGGGCAAACCTTTTAATTGAAGGGCCGCACAGAAAATTGAAGTCGAATGGAGGGGCGCCAAAAAAATGTAATAAATAATATACGTTTATCCAACGCAAAAAAATTAAAATGAAACATAAACAACATAATTTCATAAAAATTAATTATTTTAATAAGTGCTTCAAACCTTCTATCATTTCTTCCTCTCTGTGTTAATTTTCTTTTTTGTAAGTTTAATTTATTTGTTATCATGGTTCGCGGACAGCGCAAGAAGTCGTGGGCCGTATTTTTCCCAGCCTGTCCTAGTCGGTTATTATTTCTGCAAAGTAGCTTGCTTTCTTATTTATAAGTTACTTCAAAAATCATTCATAAGAAGTAGTTTGCATTTTTCATTTGCTTTTTTCTTCATGTGTTTGTTGTAAAATAATAAATGTCTTTGTTCTTATGCATTGAAAACCTTGAAGGAAAAGTAAGTTTGAAATTCACGATTATTATTCTTTATTTCTTGTCAACAGTGAACCAATGAAATGTTATTGTTTTTGCAGTAGAATACTGTATAAAGGCATTAATTAGTAGTGTGATTTGATTATTTAGAACAGAAGTTTACTCCATAATTATTCATGGAATAAATGTAATAAGTAGCATGTACTTAATACTATGTGTTAGTCTAAATTAGATTTAGGTCTAATTTGCTTTAATAAAGATTCATGGATTAATCCATTGTATTTACATATTGTTCGTACGAGGAGTTTAAGCCAAATGCTATTGTCCCAATGTTTATTATCCAAATTATGTAATATATTATCCAACATATCCAATGTTTATTGTCACAAATCCTGTTCTTCCAATGTTTCTTTGGTAATTTTCTCACTTAGCTTCCAGCCAAATTGTCATTCTTCACATTTATAAATTTGAAACAGTTGGAAAGTAATCAAAATAACTCGAATCTAAACTTTTCTCTCCAATTCGAAATTTTCTTTGAAGCAATTCTAATTTGAGAAGAACTTCCGATGAATAATGCATTCTTTGCAGATCTTTCGCGTATTTCGGAGGCAAAACCGAGTACCTAGATATCAAAGGATAATTCTAGATTATTTTCTCTCAAACTGTTAATTTTTGTTTTGTGAAAACATTAAGATCCCTTTTTCTAATTCTGCATGTTTAACATGATTAAACTTCAAATTTTCAGCTGCTAAAATTTCGGGCTTCTGCGATATTAAAGTTTTGTGTATTCTGTTTATCACATTCTCAAGTGATATAATTAACCTTTTTTATTTTCTGGGTCTTATTAGCTTAAGAGATATATTTCTGTTAGAGCATTTGTCTGCATATGAAACTAACGACTTCTGAATATGACAGGTAATCAGAGAAATTCCCAATGTGAACATACAAACAAAAATTTCTCTTCAACATATAATCTTATTACCTTCTCTCATTAACATTTTTACAATTTTTGTAATCATGGAAATTATAATTTTCAGAATAAATAACGAGGGTGTTGATCCCATCTCGAGCTCAAACTCATCCCCAATTTATAATAATTGCTGAAGGATATTTTTTGAAAATTTTAATTATGTTAAAAGTTAAACATTTCTCCAATATTGTAATCATTTCTTCAATTTATTACTAAAATATTTAATTTATTTATAATTTAACATTTTTGGCTAGACTATTTAAAGTAAATGGTGCTATGTAATCGATGTCGATGGTTACATATGATATGTTGTCGATGGTTTACATGATCGTTTTCTTTGGTGTGAACAGGCTGTCTGATGTTTCTCCTTTTCAAGTGTCATTGTGTTTCTACAAATTCTTTTTTTTTTCTAAGTTTTTAAACAAATGTTTAATAATGCTCTAAATGCACAAATTTTCTCATTTTATTCGTCTGTAATTCTCCATAATATGCTCTTTTCTGGTGTCATTTTGTTTCTACGAATTCTTGCTTTTTCCATATTTTAAACAATATTTAATGCTGTCCGAAATGGAATATATTTTTTCAGTTGAGATGGAATTCTACTTAATATTCTCTATTTTCTTGTCACTTTGGTTTTAGAAATTGTTTTTTTTCTTCTAATTTTTAAACGATGATTTAACAACATCCCAAACACATAAAGTTTCTCACTTGATTGATTTGTAATTCTGCTTAATATGCTTTTTTCTGGTGTTATTTTGTTTCTACGATTTCCTGTTTTTCCTGTTTTTGAGCAATACCTAATAATATCCTAAAAGCATGAATATTTCTCCCATGATTGATTTTAAATTCTTCACAATATACTCTTTTCTGGTGTCATTTTGTTTCTACGAATTCTTGCTTTTTCCGTATTTTAAATAATATTTAATATTGCCCTGAAAGGAATAAATTTTTCAATTGATATGAAAGTCTACTTAATATGCTCTATTTTCCTGTCATTTTATTTTTAGAAATTCTTTTCTTCCCAGTTTTTAAACGATGATTTAATAACATCCTAAACAAATAAAGCTTCTCACTTGATTAATTTGTAATTCTACTTAATATGCTCTTTTCTGGTGTTATTTTATTTCTACGATTTCTTCTCCAAGTTTTTAAACAAATGCCTAATAATGGTAAATGCATACATTTTTCTGACTTGCGTGGTCTTTAATTCTGCCTTATACGAGTTAATTGATTCAAATTAGTTCTTTCTCGATATGCATCTCAATGGGGCGGGGGTGGCTCAGTCGGTAGCGCGCCAAGCTCGTAATCTGTAGTTCCCAGGTTCGAGTCCCAGCTGGGTCAGCGTTGAGATTTATCTCCGCAAAAATTCCCTGCCCTGCCCACGGTCAGTAGGGGACACCGATGGGCTTGGAAAGACCGCCGTCCGTCGGATGGGACGTTAAGCCGTGGCTCCGTGTGCGGGAGAGTCATACCCTGTGCACGTTAAAGAACATGCTGGATGGCCTTGACGGGGATAAAAATGAGTCCCCTCCCCTACCTTCTCTGATCCTTCAGGGTCCTTGTGACCTGGCCATTTAGCCCATGGTGTGCAAAAAAGTGCCGCTCAGATGTAAAACAACCCAACCCAATATGCATCTCAACATTCTGTTTTTACCAACATTTAAAGATTCTGTTATTATAGTACTGACCGATAAAGTTATTCCGCAATTAAGTGCCCTGCAACAATATAGTTTCATTAATTTTTATTAAATCTGCATAGTTACTCATATAGCATATACAAGGGGAGACAATTTTCATGTATTAATACATGTCTTTACGGTAATTCCATTGTAATTGAGGGGTGGGGGTGCCTTAGTTGGTAGTGCGCATCGTTCGTAATCTGCAGTTCCCAGGTTCGAGTCCCAGCTGGGTCAGCGTTGAGACTTATCTCCGCAAAACTCCTTGCCCTGCCCACAGTCAGTAGGGGACACCGATGGGTTTGAAAAGGCCGCCGTCCATTGGATGGGACGTTAAGCCGTGGCCCCGTGTGCGGGAGAGTCATACCCTGTGCACGTTAAAGAACACGCTGGATGGCCTTGACGGGGGATAAAAATGAGTCCCCTCCCCTACTTTCTCTGATCCTTCAGGGTCCTTGTGACCAGGTCATTTAGCCCATGGTGTGCAAAAACCTGCCGCTCAGAGGTAAACCAACCCAACCCTGGGTCAGCGTTGAGATTTATTTCCGAAAAAACCCAAGTACCGTCCGTCAGATGAGAAAAAAAATCAGGATTATATCTCTTTAAGCATTTCAGCAGGGGGATGGCAATTGCGCTTTCACCCTCCCGCCCATGGGTATGCCACTGTAGGAAAATAATGAACAAGGACATAATTTCTTAAAATGTAACTTAGGGAAAGTTAAATTTAAGTCCTAGTTAAATTCTAATCCTAATCTTAGATAGCTATTAGAAATACTTTCATGGATAATTTAAATTTACACATTTTTCTTATAATTGCGAAAAAATGATATAATATTATCAGACTATGATTTTAAAACCTTTAATTAATGTTTAGTGTTTAAACTTAAAATTTTAAACAAAACGATGAATAAAGTTATTAAGTATTATCTCTCATTAAAGAATAATCCGTAGAACTTAGTCGACTTATATAAAGAAATTTCAGCTTCTACAAATTATTTGTAGTATTTTTAGTTACGAATAATACTTAGAATTTAATTATTTCTTCGAAGAATTAATATTCTCCTTTACTTAGAAACTGCATATAATGCAAAGAAATGAAAAAAAAAGAAGTTTAGCAGCATGCATTTCGGTATATATATTTTCCGATGTGTGAGAATTTAGTTTTCTCTAACTATGTGCCGACTCAAAAACTGGAACCGAAACTCATTCCTAATATAACGATGCAAATTGAAGAGGAGCAAACGCGTTGTCTTAGCAACAATCATTTTTCCCGCAATCGTTGCAAACCCATCGTTCCATCATAAGTTGTGTCCCAAAATGCGGTTCACTATGTGCTCACACAAACTGAATTAAATTTATTACCATGGCAACACCGTTTCCATACTTTCGTGCAGAAATTAAGCTCAAGCGCCAACAGAAAAAAGCAAAATTTCTCTTCTGTAAATCGGTATTTTATTCATTACCTAATACAGGCAGAAAGAGCGATTCCAAATTCCCTGCTGCACTTATTTCAAAACTGCTTAATCCGACTTTGATGATAAAAAATCCGACTTAGACGACAAAAAATTTATCGTCTAAGTCGTCTAAGTCGACTTAGACGAAGTTAAGACGTTAGTTAAGAAGTAACGAAGTAAAGACGTTAGTAAGTTAGACGAAGTCGACTTAGACTAAGTCGTCTAAGTCGTCTAAGTCGATTTAATCCGACTTAGACGATAAAAAAAAGACCTGACGTGAGCTCACGTCAAAATTACCTGAGTTGCTCATCTCTGAATCAGAATAATAACATTGAATTGAAAAATTAGAATAAATATAAAAAAACACGTAACATAATGCTAATGATGACTATATTCATTTTTTTACAGAAGTCAATGGCTCCTGTTATCAGGTTTGTTGCAGTATGGACTTTACTCTTTCTATGTTCTCCAGAGACAAGAAGTTATGAACAAGCAGAAAATATAAGCAATGGTGAGTAATACGTTACTAACTGTGATCCTTTACAATTCGAGAGAATACCTAAATGTGTGAAGCAGACTTGATACATTTTACGCAGGATTCTGCTGCGAAAAATTTTATCTCATAAATCATTGTTTCCCTAAGTGTTATCCAAGGGCCCAATACCATTACTTGATAAAAAAAGAGAGAATATTCTCTTTTTTTCCCCCTTTATGCTTGATTATCGCCGAATATTCTGGCTTGAAAGAAGTGCCAAAATAAGTTATAATTGGCTGCCTCATACTGGCTGCCTTATAAAATATAAATAAATACCTCCTCAAGCAGCTGCTTGCCACAGAGGTCTGACAGAAGCCTGTCAGTTTATATGCCATAGTAAAAGATCTGAGAGGATGGTAGGACCTCAGCAGAGAAACGACACAAACAGCCATGCCTTACCCGGGGCTCGAACCCAGGTCCCTTAGATCAGTAGCCAAGCGCGCTAACCACTCGGCCATGGGACGGCCTAATAAATAAATACCTCCTTAAGCAGCTGCTTGCCACAGAGATCTGACAGGAGGCTGTCAGTTTATATGCCACAGTAGAAGATCTGAGAGGATGGCAGGATCTCAGCAGAAAAACGACACACACATCCATGCCTAAATCCGGGGCTCGAACCTAGGTCCCTTAGATCAGTAGCCAAGCGTGCTAACCACTCGGCCAGGGGCTGCCTTAGTCAGTACAAAATCGTTCGAACTCGACCCTCCCGATTGTTCGCCACCTAATTTCTTCACTCATAAGGTTTCTTCCAGCCATTATCTAACGGTTGGCCATCTCGGATGTCATACATCAAGACTCTAACGCGAACTGTCTCCCACGTACAAATGAGGTGCTTTTTATACTGACCTGTTTTGCATGCGCGATTGTGTTTAATGCGCAAATGTCATATGCAGATTTGAACACAGCTTCATTTTTTTTATGTAAAACATCTGACTTTGTTCCCTATTGTCAATTATCGTACAAGATATTCCAATTTTTGCATTTGTTGCTTAACTTTTGAGCATCAGTGCAAATTACGGATTCCTCTTCTAGGTGATTTTTATTTTAAGATCAAAACAAGGTTTATAGTTATCAAAGGAACAACACTTTGCAAAACATTTTTTTCTGTTTTGGCTGTTTCTTATTAACGCTAAATATCGCCATGGTTGTTGAAAAGAAGAGATGTGCTCGTTGGATCTACTTGAATCGTGGTCTCCTCTGTTGTAATCGGTAATGACTCAGTCATTAAATCCAGTAAAAGATTTTGATCACTTAAAAATGGCCGAGTGTTTAGCGCTCTTGGCTACTGATCTAAGGGACCTGGGTTCGAGCCCCGGGTAAGACACAGCTGTTTGTGTCGTTTTTCTGCTGAGGTCCTGCCATCCTCTCAGACCTTCTACTATGGCATATAAACTGACAGTCTCCTGTCAGACATCTGTGGCAAGCAGCTGCTTGAGGGGGTATTTTTTTATTACTTATAAAAATAAAATATGATCAGCTGTTTATCAATTTCTATTATCCTTACAGCAGATTTTTTTAATTAAAGAAGAAGACAATTTCCATTTATGTCAATAGGAATGTGATTTCGAATCTCTATAACTTCTAAAATGTGTGACTGAATATAAATTAAATATCGTAATCAAATCCATATAAAACTTGATTTTCAGCAATATTCGTTTAGATTTAAAGATTTATGGAAGTTGGAATATTTCACAATATATTATCTTGTTTCATAAAAATCATTCACAACTGTCTAATATTGAAATAATCATTACGCAAACTTTTAAAATTCATATTCTTTTCATTAAATGGTTTGAAATAATATTAATATTTAAGTTTTAATTAATTTCTTAGGTAAATTATTATGACGCATTACTGTTGGTAACTATTTCAGCTTCCATAACTCTTTAAATGCTGTGTAGAATGATGTGAAGGAGCGTCATGAAAGTCCCACTCATTTCTTTACGTCATAGGTCCCGTGTCATTTGAGAACGGCATTGATCGAAACCATGCCGCGATTCGACCTAAGGCAGACAATGACAATAAATTTGGGTTGTTGGGTTGTTTCACCTCTGAGCGGCACTTTTTTGCACACCATGGGCTAAATGGCCAGGTCACATGGACCCCGAAGGCTCAGAGAAGGTTGGGGGAGGGGACCCACTGGAATAGCTGTTGGGAGACAGATGGTAGCCTCCTGTCAAGGCCATCCAGCGTGTTCTTTAACGTGCACAGGGTATGGCTCTCCCGCACACGGGGCCACGGCTTAACGTCCCATCCTACGGACGGCGGCCTTTGCAAGCCCATCGGTGTCCCCTACTGACCGTGGGCAGGGCGGGGAATTTTGCGGAGATAAATCTCAACTCTGACTTAGCTGGGACTCGAACCTGGGAACTACAGATTACGAGCCTGGCGCGCTACCGACTGAGCCACCCCCGCCCCAATGACAACAAAAGGTGAAAGGTGGAAAGAAAAGAGAGGGACAGGACTTTATCCCTTGAGAATTATAATAGTCAGTCAAAAAAATAAAAAAAAACTTGTGTATGTGTCTTACACATATTTCGCAATAATTTTTTCATTATTTTTTCTAAAACGCCACTAGAATGAAGGGTGCTAAGCATAATATTACACAGCTTCGGAGGATAATTTTAGAAAAAAAAAATGTTGGAAAGGAGCACTTGTTCGATCTATTTTACCCTCCCTTAACACTTAATGGGATTTGATATCTCTGGTGTAGGTACAGTCGCTCAAAAAAGTATCCAAACACTACGGTTGATTACAGAATTCAGAAAAAATATCTGGAAACGATTTTTTTAGAAATTAGTGATCTGATAACCTTCGTGTCACGTGACACAAAGGTTGCCAGATCACTAATTTTTAAAAAAATCGTTGCCAGATATTTTTTCTGAATTCTGTAATCAAACGTAGTGTTCGGATACTTTTTTGAGCTACTGTACCCCAATGTTTTTTTCCGTCCTAGATTTCATTTTTAATTTATTTAATCTGAATGCATCACCTGGATTTAATGATAAGGCAGCATTCTGAAATATGAAAACTCATAAAACGGTAAAAAAATATTAAAAACTCACTATAAAATGCTGTTCGAGAAGCAAAGAAAGCATAGCAGATATTCAATTGTAGCTCGTTCTGACATTTCTTTGACGCCAGAATATTCGGGTGATTATCAATCATATATTTTGAGAGAAAAAGTTATGATTAATGCAATTTATTCTATCATCTGTCGCAAACGCAAAAATTGAAAAATAATAAAAAAAAGTATGATTTAAAACAAGACAACATAATTTTATCATTTGAACGACAGAGAAATAAATCGTTTTTAGCTATAAAAAATTAACTTTTAAAAACAGAAATGTTTAAACTTCATATTAGAATTTTCTGACAGTTTCGAAGACTGAGATTCATCTAATCAGTAAAAATAAAAACACTTTCCATGAATAAGATTTCAGATTTTCCACTTTTTTTCAGCAATTTATCTCTAGCACGTTGTTGTATGTGTGGTAAAAAAAAGAACGCAAAATCATAATAATGCAGTTTTAAAGAACTCTAAATGTGACATCTCAAATTAGTTTCTTTCGAAAATTTCAATAGACAAGTATTTTTACTAATGTTTTTCTCCTTCGATTTTCCTTCAAGTATCTAGATTGCATAAGCTTTTACATTTATGTTCATCTTTCTTTTCCATCGCAATATAAATAACAGAGATAATGAGCTTGTGAACGTCTGTCATGCAAATATACTTAAAATGGAATGACGATATGAATGATATGAAATGACGATATGAATGATATGAAATGACGATATGAATGATATGAAATGACGGAAATGAGATATTCAGAAGGTCAAGTAGGTTGCTGACATTTGTAGTTGAAACTTTATATGCAGGAAAATTAAATTGAGAACCCAACAAAAAAAATCTATTCACGTTGCTTAGGGTTGGGTTGTTTTACCTCTGAGCGGCACTTTTTTGCACACCATGGGCTAAATGGCCAGGTCACATGGACCCCGAAGGCTCAGAGAAGGTTGGGGGAGGGGACCCACTGGAACAGCTGTTGGAGACAGATGGTAGTCTCCCGTCAAGGCCATCCAGCGTGTTCTTTAACGTGCACAGGGTATGGCTCTCCCGCACACGGCGCCACGGCTTAACGTCCCATCCGACGGACGGCGGCCTTTCCAAGCCCATCGGTGTCCCCTACTGACCGTGGGCAGGGCGGGGAATTTTGCGGAGGTAAATCTCAACGCTGACCCAGCTGGGACTCGAACCTGGGAACTACAGATTACAAGCCTGGCGCGCTACCGACTGAGCCACCCCCGCCCCATCACGTTGCTTACCAAGCGAAGAGAATTAGAGTCACAGTCAACATCAAACTTCTCTTTTCAAATTATTCGTAAATTCTTTAATAATTTTTCAATAATTTGTAAATTTCCGATGATTTCGGCAGAAATTCAATTCCTCCGATTACACCTACTGAATAACAATAAATATAATAATTTTTATTCGATAAAACTCGTGTTTCAAAATCACCGGGGTATTCTGCCATGGAAGATGTTCTGAGCAAACTAATATTCGATATATAATTCAATGCATTCTTTAATTGCTTTCCGAACAACTTTTCCCGATTCACCCCCCCCCCCTCCTCCTCAGTGTTAGATAACACTTTTCTTCTGAAAAAGGTCTTCACCTTCCAAAAAGATCTAAATAACTTTCCTAAATAATTCCTAAAACCTTCGCCTAAATAATTATTTTCCGTTAGTTTATAAAAAGCAGATATATTTTCTCTTTGCCACCTATCTCTCTGTAGATATTCAGTTTTCGGTTTTCAGAGAATAAAGAAAATTTACTTTTGGAATGGATAGGTTTGTATTTGTAAAGTTCTAATCTATAATGTAAAGGTTTGTAAGGTGTAAATGTTCTTATATTAAAGGTTTGTAAGAAGTAAATGTATTGTAAGGTTCTAATCTATAATGTAAGTACAAATCAGAACTCAGAAAAAAAAGGTAATGTTTGCATTTGTAAGATATACTGATTTACATTTGTAAGTAATGTATACAGCAATTTCAGATTCCCTAGTCAGGCATAATTTTAAGTTCAGCCATGGCTACTTTTAAGTTGTAGCTTTGGTTCGGGAGAAAACTCCTAAAGGAGTCTTGCAAATTTGTTTATAGCATCATTCAGGTACTGATGTTGAATATGATGTCGTGGTATTAATCTGGGTTAGTACCCAGATCCTTTGCTCATAACTTTATCCTTTACCAGCCAATCATTCTCCCCTTTGTGAACTGATCACTCTATCCTTTGCGAGCTTATTACTTCTTTTTATACGAGCTCATCCCTCTATCCTTTACCAGATCATCCCTCTCTTCTCTGTCGAGGACTGAAGGAATCAAAGCCTTCGACGAAAAAGAAAAACTGAGCATAGATTAAATACGTGGAAATATATTTTACAAACTTAGAACCTTTGAAACTGGTCCCAATTGAATGACCTGAAACAGCAATCCGAAAGCAATGTCTCTGTTTAAAAAATATATATAGAACAGAAAAGTAACAATATTTATGATCTACTGTAAGAAGAAAAAGTTTATAATTTTAGGAGTTCTAAGACAATAACTTAAATACCAGATATGTATTGAAATACACTGCTTGGCCAAATTATTATGAACATCGTATGCGAAGTATCATGAAACAGGCCAATGTAGGTAGATACTTCCCTACACAAAGGACGGAGATAACCTAGAAGCTATATTATTTGTCATACAAACACTTACAGAAGGATATGCGTTGTTGGTCTTAGTCATCAGATTCGATAACTACTATACCAGGAAGGATCCGTGGTTTCAATCTGTGGATCTGTGGAACTTTTTTGTTTACAGAGATAAATTAAAAATTCTTTTTGTTTTGGATAGGAATTGATGAAATATTACGATCTTAACTTTAATCGTACTTTCAGAATCTCTCTAAAGCTGTAATTATGTCCTCTAGTGGTGGGAGAATTTGAAAACTTCAAAATTTCAAACGAATATTGTAAACGATGCATTTATGCTAGAAATTTGAATTTTTGGTGGCGGAATGTGAAGGTCGTGAAGTTTCCATTGACATAAATGAGTTGACCCCTTAGACCCAGAGAGGGTGGGAAAACACACCTTTTTAGTATTAGAAGATAATTGCTTGTTTTTAGAGCTAAATGAAAAATTCATTTTGGGTTAGATAAGAATTGATAAAATATTATGATTCACATTTTTTAAATCTTCCGAAAACTATAATTGCGACATCTAACGGGAAAAATTTTGAAATTCCAAAATTTCAAACAAATATTACAAACGACGTATTTAAGCTAGAAATTTTAACTTTTGGTGGTGGAATGTGAACTCTGTGATGTTTCTATTGGCAATAATGAATTGACCTCTTAGACCCAGGGGTGGTGGGAAAAGACAATTTTTTGTTTTAGCAGAAAATTGTTTGTATTTAGGGATAAATGAAAAAATCTTTTTTAGGTTGCATAGTGTCAGGCTAGAGGCCTTTTTAGATTTTTTTTTTTTTGTTCAGGCTGTGTATATTTATTTTGGATTTCGCCAAAATAGTCATATGCTGTGGGGAGGCCCTCTGTCCCGGCATTTGGAAAGTTAATTGAAGGGGCAGTGCCCCGAGGGACGGAGATCGCCCAACTGCTAGCGGACGGCCCAGATGGTCAGGCAGAGAAAGAAAGGAAGAAAGGGTTTGGCAACGATGAGATCAGAGCCGGTCGAGTTTCGAAAGCGTGCAGGCGAGAAGTTGTAAAGCTGGGAAATGCCGACTGGTAATAGCGGCATTGGCTCTGTAAATACAGCTGAACAGGCATAGTAAGCTGGGGTTGTTGTAATCTATGTAATTGAGCATATGTCCTCGTCCAGCAAGTATGTTTGGAAGGTTAAATAAATCTTTGTTATTTTTAAGTAAAGTCTGAAGTTGAACTAATTTATGGGGGAGGAGCCTCAGTATCGAGTCTCTGCAATGGTGAATAAACCGTTGTTTTTTATCCGAAAGACTCTTTCACCCGTCGCGTATAGCGATCGAACCGAGGGAAAGTCCTAAGTGGTCCCAATAGACCGACAAGCGAAGAGTTAAGATCACAAAGTGGCGCAGCCGACAGTACGCAACAGAGGTGGAAGTAGCGGCGAAGGTGATGGAAGAGTTCCGACATCCATTGTGAGCTGACCAGAGCAAGGCTGATACTACCAAGAGTGTCCTGCAGTGTGCTTCAGGCGATAGAATAGCTGTGAAGGTACCTGAAGAATCGTGCATCACGTTCGAACTGTGGAAAAAGCTGTGAAGGTGACGGAAAAGTTCAACATCCACTGGGAGCTGACCAGCGCAAGGCTAATACTACCAAGAGTGTTCCGACTGTGTGCTTCAGGTAGCAGATTGACGAGGCGGTTCATTCCTGTCATCACATCGGAGGTAAGTATCCTCTTACTCTAGGGGCGAGTAGTTAGATACGGCAGAGGCCTGTACGAGCTAAAATGGAGCTTAGGAGTGGTCGCGATAGGGAAAGGGATGAGTTAAGGCGAGATTTTTTGTCACAGAGAGGGATAGCGCGCAGGGTGGTCACAGAGAGGGATAGCGCGCAGGGTGGTTATTCAGGGAGTAATCTGGGAGGCGAGGAGGTGACAATAGACAGAGAGTCTGATGCTGCGATAGACATGAGAGGATTGAGGGATTATGGCAATGACAACGATACGGATATGCTGCAGAGCGGGACCAGAAAGCAGAGAGCTAAAGAAAGGATTGGATATGATTTTGAATTAGAGAGGATGAGGTTAGAGATGCAACTGAGAAGGGAAGAGAGAGAGGCAGCAGAAAGGGAAAAGGAGAGAGAGGCGGCAGAAAGAGAAAAGGAGAGAGAGCATGAGTATAGAATGCTGGAACTGCAAATGAGGAATACAAACGAGGAGAGGGGTGATGTGCGAAAGGTGGCAGTTTCTAGTAATCCAGCAGATGTGCGGCTGGCTAATTATATAAAATTATTGGGAAATATGTTAGCTGGAATCCCTAAAATCCCAGAAGAGGTGATAAATCTCTTTGAGACAGCGGAAAGGGGATTTAAGATATATGAAGTACCAGAGGAATTTCAAGGCAAAGTCATCATTTCTTTTTTAGATGGTAATTATGCAAATCACGTTTTTCAAAAATTAAGTGCAGAGGATTTTGTTTATTATAAGACAGTTAAAGAGGCCGTATTAAAAGAGTTTAAGCTCACTCCCTCTGCGTACAAGAGAAAGTTTGAAACTATCGCGAAAGATCCGAATGAGTCATATAATCAGTTAGCCTCGAGACTCAGAAATAGCTGGGATTACTACGTCCGCAGTAGGAAGGTGACAAAATTTGAGGAGCTTATGGACCTGATAGTGTCGGATAGGTTACGTGATAGCCTTCCTCAAGACACTCATGCTTACGTAGTACAGAAAGAGGCGGAGTCATGGGCAAAAGCAGACGAAATAGCCACGTGGGAGAAATCCATCTAGCCAGTGTAAACGGAATGGAAGAGGTCCTAACTTTTAAAGAGGTAAGGCATAGACAATATGCAGAACGTGTTGTTTTCCCACAGCAGAGGATAGACTCAGAGAGAAATTACTCGAGCAGAAGGTATCAATCGGCAGTTAATTTAGCTGAATATAGAAATGTCCCAAAAGTAAGGAGGTGCCATAAATGTAGATCTGACGAACATTTGATGAAAGATTGCCCACTGAGAACTGGGGACCGTGAGAGTCGAACTCAGGTATACCAAGTTAGCACCTTGGATCAGAATTCTAAAGATGTTTGTGAGGCAACAATAGGAAGGGTTACGACACATTCAAAGCCAAGTCCAAGCAGTCGAGTAATGGGACAGGGAGAGATACGTATCCCAGTAGATTATGAAGAGGTTCGAATCAGATGTGGCAACCAGACAGCTAGAGCAGTCGTGGATTCGGGGGCAGAACTGACAGTAATCGGAAAGGGGATGCTGAACGAAGCAAAGCACCCGGTAAAAGACCATCTGTTGTTGCATGGGCCGTTTGGTGATGCCATAAGGGCAGAGGTAAAAGAGCTGCCTTTAAGTTTGATTGATGGTACAGACAATAGCACTGTGAGTGGCGGAGAAAGTAAAGTGCTATGCGCAGTAGTAGCAAAGCTGCGGAAGGAGGTACTTCTGAGTGTGGAAGCATATAGTAAGTTACTTAGAAAGAAGGAGAGAAGGCCTGTAACTGGTATCCCCAGGAGGAAAATCCACGAGCCGTGGGCCAATAGAGGAAGCTACTATGAAAGAGGTAGAGAAATTCCAACTAGAAAAAGGGAAATGTATGCTCCATGGAGACCGTCCAATCAACGCCGTCCTATCTCCCAGCCCAAACATGTGCAGCAATCTGTCAGACTCGATGTCTACGATGATCAAAATTATGTAGGGGAGGGAGCGAACATGGCAATTGGAGGTAACAATGGGTAAGGCCGACGCCAATGTCGACGACTTTCAGCCTGTATAGTCAGAGGGTACGTACGGGAAGGTGATATCTAGGTAGTCACGAAAGGTGTGCATAGCCTTTCACATGGGATGTCACCTGTGAACGATGAACACCGCCGGTATGGCATACCTTCGTCCAAGACAGTTATTAGTGAGGTAATTAATTTATAAACTGTTTACTCTTGGACAACTACTTCAGTCACCAGTTTTTTTTTGTTTGAAGCAAAGAAAGACAATATTTAGACTCAGGCACCAGTATATACCTAGGAGTTATTTTATATTTAAGTGTAGTGTACATAGGCGTGTAAAAGATGTGCCAATTCGCAGAGAATTTATAGAATTCATGAAGCAACTTAGAACTCTGTATTTTGTGGCATTGAACTCTAAGATTAATGCGAAAATGAACTCTGATTTTCAGCATTCAACTTGACTTTTTAGTCAGCAGTTAACAGGACTAACTACTGACTTCTGGCAGGGAGGTGTCAGGCTAGAGGCCTTTTTAGATTTTTTTTTTTTGTTCAGGCTGTGTATATTTATTTTGGATTTCGCCAAAATAGTCATATGTTACGGGGAGGCCCTCTGTCCCGGCATCTGGAAAGTTAATTGAAGGGGCAGTGCCCCGAGGGACGGAGGTCGCCCAACTGCTAGCGGACGGCCCAGATGGTCAGGCAGAGAAAGAAAGGAAGAAAGGGTTTGGCAACGATGAGATCAGAGCCGGTCGAGTTTCGAAAGCGTGCAGGCGAGAAGTTGTAAAGCTGGGAAATGCCGACTGGTAATAGCGGCATTGGCTCTGTAAATACAGCTGAACAGGCATAGTAAGCTGGGGTTGTTGTAATCTATGTAATTGAGCATATGTCCTCGTCCAGCAAGTATGTTTGGAAGGTTAAATAAATCTTTGTTAGTTTTAAGTAAAGTCCGAAGTTGAACTAATTTATGGGGGAGGAGCCTCAGTATCGAGTCTCTGCAATGGTGAATAAACCGTTGTTTTTTATCCGAAAGACTCTTTCACCCGTCGCGTATAGCGATCGAACCGAGGGAACGTCCTAAGTGGTCCCAATAGACCGACAAACGAAGAGTTAACATCACACATAGGAATTGATAACATATTATGATTCGCACTTTCGGAATCTTTCAAACACTATAATTGCGCTACCCAACGTTGAAAAAGTATGAAAATTCCAAAAGAATATTGCAATGATGTATCAGTGAAAGAAATAGGAAATTTGTAGTGGTGGAATGCGAATGTCATGAAGTTTCCATTGGAAACAATTAAAATGATAATTAGAAAACTCTTTTTTAATTTGATTGGTATTAATGAAATATTATAATTCGCATTTTCAAAATACTTAGTTGTTTTAATATACATATCTTTACGGATCACTGAAATGATGAAACGGCAGAACTGTTAGCGATAGATAGATAGATAGATAGATAGATAAAATGTGATGGGAAGGTTAGAAACCCTTTAACTATCGGCTTCCTGCTATCCCAAACAAAGAATAGGACGTGTAAATCACAATATAAATAAATAAAAAATAAATACCCCCTGAAGTAGCTGCTTGCCACAGAGGTCTGACAGGAGCCTGTCAGTTTATATGCCAAAGTAGAAGGTCTGAGAGGATGGCAGGACCTCAGCAGAAAAACGACACAAACAGCCATGCCTTACCCGGGGCTCGAACCCAGGTCCCTTAGATCAGAAGCCAAGCGTGCTAACCACTCGGGAAAACTAAAAATAAAAATTAAAGTTTTCTGAATTTTTGAATATTCCCACTTGTGCAGAGTAAATTTTTCTGTGGCCCAATACTCTTGGATTCCAATTTCCTTTCCTTTCTATACCAAAAGAGACTTCAAAAACAAAAATCAACAGATATAACAAGGTATAAAAAGTAACAGAGTTAGAGTTTTTTCTTCAGTTCCACCATCAAAAATAACCGTGAGGTTATCACTTGAGATGCTTGTCACTAGAGAAGGTTTGTATAAAACACATTTTTTCTTGAACAGTCAATATTGCACATTAAGTTCCTCTTTTTCTCTCTCAAGAGCGAAATCCTCAGTAAAGGGCGAATTTAGATTCTGTTTATTAAAGAACTTTCCTGCAAGAAATTGAGAATCAGGGTTTGAATTTTTAATCTAGTGCTTTTACTGTAGCTTCTGCAGAGAAGGGACAATTCATGCAGAGAAGAACAATGAAGAATATTGACAATTCTTCATCAATGATCTTCTTCATCTTTTTCTTCAGAATTTCTCGTTGAAATTAATAGAGAGAACAATGTAGAAATACGTGAGAAAGGTTTTTGGAGTTTTACAGATGGCACAAAGTGGAGATGGTTTTTTGTTAATTTTGGAAAGCTTTTCATTCAAAACACAGTGATCAAGGTTAATCCTGAAAAGAGCTGTTTCTTGTCTTCTGCTCAGATGAGATGTTTGAAGTTGGGGTGGGGGGGCTATCAAAAATGCTGCGGTAGAACATGCCAACATTTTTGCGATTATTTTGAAAATGTTTAATCCATTCAGAGTAAATTAGTTTAATTTCTCTAATGCAGAAATCTTTGCCTGTTATGATGTTATATATGCTTGCGGTTTTCTGTAAGCTCTCTCTATCAGTTTTTGTCTGCCTCTTCGTTCCTTGAATTTCTATATGACTAGGAATCAACTTGAACACAATTTGGTTTTTATTTTCTCCAGTATGTTCATTGCATTTTCATAATATTTCTGAAATTAATGAACAGTTAGAGGTAGAAAGTGGATCAGCTAGAAGAGCTTGGAGTGAAGATCTGCTGTCTGAAAGAATCTCTGATTTTTCCAGACAGCAGATCTTCATCACATCAATTAGATTGTCCTAATACCACAATCCTAGAATAGAAACAAACATACAGTAGTATCCACATCCCTCTCTCTAATATTTATTATCATGACAACGAAATCTATTCAGAAATTCTGATGTTTAGGATGAAGCATGCGAGCAAAGCATATTGTCCGAATTCACATTGTCACTTTCTGAATGAAAATTGATTGCCCATTCAAGTGACTTGAGGATATCCCGTAGTTCGCCATTCATAATAGATGTAGGATTAGACAACAGAAATCCTTCTTTAATACCGAGACCAGGTATGCAGAAAGCACAGGATACTTTTCCACTTTCATCACTTCGAGAACCATCAGTAAAGCTGTGGCAAAAAATAGCATATCTGTTGCCAATATATTGCACGGTAAAAGTTTCGCATATTATTTCTATAGAATAGAAATTTGAAAAATAAGTGGTAGTTGTTAAGAGCTATTCCACCCACAGCAATTATGTACCCACTTTTCTGAGAGGGTGCGGGAAATGCAAGTTTTTAGATTTAAGAATTAAAAGACGAATGCTTTTATGTCGTATAATTACTAATGAAATACTATTCGCATTTTTTCATCATCTGCTAGCTCAAATTACAACTTTTAAGGAATGAAACAGTAGGTAAAGGAAAAACTTCTTTATCTTTGAAAACAAGATTTTCATATGCGCAGAGGCGATTATGCCCCCTTCCAGTTTCAATGTAGTATTACTTTTTAAATACAGGAGTAAAAACAAAGCATGACAATTTTTTTCCTCAAAACATTGAAAAAAAATTAACCCTTATTCAAAAATTTTCATCTTTAACTTTTTTCACCTGTATTTTATTGCACCCTTCTAAAAACTAACAAAAGGAAAATAAAAGCAAAATTTGAAAACTGCTGGAAACGGAAAAAACAAAGAAGTTGGAAAATCTGTAAGATAGCCTCGAGAAAAAATAAATACTTTTTACGAGAGCCTTCCCATCTCTTCCCTCTCGGGTAGATTGTCATAATACCACAATCCTAGAATAGAAACAAACATACCGTAGTATCCACATCCCTCTTCCAAATATTTATTACCATGACAATGAAATCTATTCAGAAATTCTGATGTTTAGGATGAAGCATGCGAGCAAAACATATTGCACTTTAGGCCTACTTCTTCCCCAAATATTTGCAGCAATATCACTACAAATTACCCTAACTACTACACATGTTCCCGGAGATTTTTCGTATCCTTATTTATGTAGGAGAGCATCAGAAATTCCTGTTTTATGCTTTCCTACAGACAGTTGCATCAATATTGATATTCGCATTTAATATATTAGTTTGAAAACCAACGTATAGTAGTTATAAATATGTCTAAAAGCCAAAGAATCAGTCTGGTTATTTTATTTATTGTGTTGTTTATACAACTAAAAGGAACCTTATAGTTCCTTTTAGTTGTATAAACTTAACGACATTGTATACACTTAAACGAAACTTCTGATCGAGCTAAAAATGCTCTTTAATTTTTTTCATCTCTGTTGAAAAAATAACATCCATACTTAGTCCTTGTTTAAATCTCTTTGATCTTTATATACTCCTACGACTGTAGTTTCTTTGTTGCGCAGAAAAAAGAGAAAAATTAATTGGAAAAGAACTTTTAGTGCGTTTGTTTCAACTTTCACTAATAAATCATTTCTGTTGTTACGAGATGAACGTGCTACAATGAACTTGTAATGGGATGTTTCGTCTTGATGCTCGCGTGAACTACAGCGTGAGAATTACGTCACAAACTACTTTGAACGAACATAACTTAAAAAAAAGAATAAGTTGTTGTAATTAAGGGGAATTAGAGTGTGAAGGAAAGCGTAGTTTGTTTTGCTCTCTGTGTTGTAGGGGCGGGGATGGCTCAGTCGGTAGCGCGCCAGGCTCGTAATCTGTAGTTCCCAGGTTCGAGTCCCAGCTGGGTCAGCGTTAAGATTTATCTCCGCAAAATGATTGTGCCACTTATCAACTGTTGTAAAAAGCACTATTTTGTTTTGAATAGAGATAACAAAGATTATAGAGAAAACATCTCTTTGTAGTAATAAGGTGCTTTGTTCTTCTGAAGGTTTATTTTTATACTGATATAGATTTATGTTAGTTGAATTTATATAAATGTTTTCATTCATACTTTTGTAACAAATTACATTATTTTAGAATTATAATTGTTGAATAGTACTTTTGAACTCACGCTCAATTTCCATTCGTTTAATTCATAACACTATTTTCAGCTTCTGAAAGTATTTTGTGATACCGCACAGTTTTAAAACAACTGCCTCTTTCTTATTCACAATCGTCTCTCATTATTTTCGGGGGCGGGGGTGGCTCAGTCGGTAGCGCGCCAGACTCGTAATCTGTAGTTCCCAGGTTCGAGTTCAAGCTGGGTCAGCGTTGAGATTTATCTCCGCAAAAATTCCCCGCCCTGCACACGGTCAGTAGAGGACACCGATGGGCTTGGAAAGGCCGCCGTCCGTCGGACGGGACGTTAAGCCGTGGCCCCGTGTGCGGGAGAGCCATACCCTGTGCACGTTAAAGAACACGCTGGATGGCCTTGACGGGAGGCTACCATCTGACTCCCAACAGCTGTTCCAGTGGGTCCCCTCCCCCAACCTTCTCTGAGCCTTCGGGGTCCATGTAACCTGGCCATTTAGCGGATGGTGTGCAAAAAAGTGCCGCTCAGAGGTAAAACAACCCAACTCTCATTATTTTCTACTCCTTTAAGTTCCCATTTAGTACATTAAAACGGGTGGAAAAATTTTAATTCCTTCACGTCACTGTTAAATGCAAAAGTAACACTAGCGCTGAAGTATATATTCCAAACCTTCTCAAATTTGAATTAGTGCCGCTGAAAAAATGCCAACTTCATCATTTCATTGAAGATATTTTTTTTTCGATGTATTTTGTTCACATACACTGCTCACAAAAATTAGGGGATATTTCAAAATGAATATGAAGCGATAATATATTCCCTAATTTTTGTGAGCAGTATATTAAGGAATATATTACTCTGAATTTCAGAGGAAAAATTATTTTGAGCCGGGTGGGATGCGAACCCACGACCTCCTGATAACATGTCAGGTGCTCTGACCATTGAGCTACCGGCCGCCGATCAAGATCTCCTCTAATTGATGCTATGAACCTTATATCATAATAATAAATAAATAAATATCACTCAAGCAACTGCTTGCCACAGAGGTCTGACAGTAGCCTGTCAGTTCATATGCTAGAGTAAAAGGTCTGTGAAGATGGCAGGACCTCAGCAGAAAAAACGACACGAACATCCATGCCTTATCCGGGGCTCGAAACCAGGTCCCTTAAATCAACAGCCAAGCGCGCTAACCACTCGGCCACGGGACGGTTACAAACAGCACATAATTCTATGTGGCTCATGAAAGGCATTGTCCCAGCTGCTCTCAGCGTCAAGAAACAACGACAATTTTGTCATGAAGATGGCAAGTACATTCTGAGTATACAATTGATTAAATTGAAGAGTTTTTTTTCGACACCTTTGTTCAAATGTTAAGATCTATCAATTTTAGAGGAAAAATTGTCTTGAACCTGGTGGGATACGAACCCACGACCTCCTGATAAAACTTTCCATATTTTATTTTACCCACAACGAGTAAATACAGGTAAATATTCGATGAATTATCACTCCCAAGATGTTTTTTTTTATAATTCAATGCATTATAAATTAAATTCTATTTGAAAGCGAGCATTCCATATTCTCAAGCGGCGATGTGTTGTTTTCTTCTTTTCTGTCTTCCTATTTCTCAAGCAAAACATCCGATCAGCACAAAAATGCAAACTCTTAATTCAAATTTTCATTAAGTCTTTCAGACTATGAGATCTATAATGCATGAATGCAAAATGCTTTATCCTAAAGTTACAGATTATCTAGAAGACATCAGTGGATATCTACAGTTATTTTAGGAAGATATAACCAATGATTTATCCTAAAGTTAAAGATTACCAAGAAAACAGAATATTTTAGCCGATATCTACAGTTGTTTTAGGAAGATAAAGCCAATACAGCAGTGGTTAGCATCTCTATGAATAGGTAAAATTTATTGAAAATAGTTCAAGCTAATTTTGCGGAAATCGCCATTTAATAAAATAGCTGTATGGAAAATACACTAATTATTGTATCAAAAATTCTGTGTTCATTGAACACGGTGGAGTTAGAATATTTCACCTCTGAGCGGCAAATGTTTTTAGCACACAATGGGATAAATGGGACAATGGGATGAGGGACCCCAAGGGCTCAGGGAAGGGGTCCCACTGGACAGCTACTAGGAGACAGATGATAGCTTCCCGTCAAGGCCATCAGCGTGTTCTTTAATGTGCATAGGGCAGGGGTGGGCAAATAGCGGCCCGCGGGCCACATTCGGCCCGCTAAGAGTTTTTTATGGCCCGCCAAGACAGTCAGAAAAATCCGCCTTGAACCGAGATTTCCTTCCCGTGCGCGACCGAAGATTCGTCTCGTATTTTCCACTAGGACGGCCACGTCAATACTCATGCGCAGTGTAGATACGAAAACAATTGCCCACCCCTGGTATAGAGTATGGCTCTCCAGAACACGGCTTAACATCCTATCGGGCGGACAGTGGCCTTTCCAAGCTCTTCGGTGTCCCCTATTGACAGAGGAAAGTATGGAGGTTTTCAACACAGACCCAGGTGGCACTCGAACCTGGGAACTGCGCCTGGTGCATTACCGACTGAGCCAACCCCTGCTCCGTTAGTCTGAAAGAAAGTATTCAGTTAATAGAATGACAATTTGCCTAAATTTAAAATTTCACACAGTAGCTTAAACTATTCAAGCTTTAGGGCAGACACAAGACTTTAGACAGACAAAGAAAGAGGACACCGAAAATAATTCATTTGAATTCAACCACTCTTGAAACGTGTCTCTAATCAAAAATACCGACGTCAGTTGTTTCCACAACGACAATATTATTTTTTTCTTTAGTACTTCATGTGAGAAAGCAAAGACAACCACGGAAAGGCTAAAACGGCGAACAGAGGAACAAAAATCGTTTTTTCTGTTAAGCTCTCAATTCGAGCCGAGCAGTAAGAGCTGCCAAAATTCCATTCTTTCTCGCCCACCAAAATTCCATTCTTTCTGTGGATGGATATGTTGTCGATATTTTTCACTCGCAAGAATTCCCGATTTTTTTTTCCGAATGTGTGTTTTCTTCCACCTAACTGTAGATGATTTTTCCGTGACAGATGTCTTGGCTTTCTTGCGTTTTCAGTGTTGCTGTGCATTTGCCAATCCTATCTGAAACATTTATTCCTAATCCAGTGCCCTGGTGTTTCTTTGCATTCTAAGCTGTTCCCGTGTGACATAAGTGACAAATATACTTAAAGCGGAAAGGCGGTCACAAAATTCGTGAAAAGAGCCATATAAAAAATCTTGGTGATTTTCATGCTTATCAGGAGCTATACTGACTCACAAAATTAAAGTAACATGGTGTTCTTGAATCAGTAATTTAGTTTTAACATTACCGAAGGTAATAGGGGCGGAGGTGGCTCAGTCGGTAGCGCGCCAGGCTCGTAATCTGTAGTTCCCAGGTTCGAGTCCCAGTTGAGTCAGCGTTGAGATTTTTCCCCGCCCTGCCCACGGTCAGTAGGGGACACCGATGGGCTTGGTAAAGGCCGCCGTCCGTCGAATGGGACGTTAAGCCGTGGCTCTGTGTGCGGGAGAGCCATACCCTGTGCATGTTAAAGAACACGCTGGATGGCCTTGACGGGAGGCTACCATCTGTCTCCCAACAGCTGTTCCAGTGGGTCCCCTCCCCCAACCTTCTCTGAGCCTTCGAGGTCCATGTGACCTGGCCATTTAGCCCAAGGTGTGCAAAAAAGTGCGGCTCAGAGGTATAACAACCCAATCCGAAGGTAATAAATACACTATTATGGTTCACATGCAACGATTCGATCGGAATTAACCTACGACTCCACAATTCCTTAAAATATGTAAATATTAATAGCAATATAAATAACGGTTGCTACCAGATCACTCCATTTCAGAAATGTTGCTAGCATGAAGGGTTAATTTAATTGTTTCTACTGAAGAGGACAAACCATGATCGTTTAAATGACTCCGTGTTAGGGCCTGCTGTTGGAAGACTTGAAGCATAACAGTCGCAGGCGAAGGTAGCAAATTGGCTCAATGTGTCGAAAACGTGGTATAGACTCTTTGAGAACAGTTCCAGGAGAGAGGAAACAGAAAAACATGTCAAGGTCGTCCGAGCGTTATTTCAACCCGAACTGAATTTCAACTAGCTCTAATGGCAAGACGGAACAGTGCAATGACTTCGCGTCAACTATCTCTTGAGGTTTCTGCTGCCAGAGGTGAAATGACTTCTACCAGAACAGTGCCACGAAGGATTAATACGAGTGAGCTCTTTTCCTGGAGGATAGTGGTTTGTGTCCAGTTAACTCCCAACCACCTTAAAGCTCGTCTTAACTGATGTCACCGATATGTCACTTGGCGACCTTAACAATTAGTTACTGAACTGATTCTGACGACTCTCGATTTAGCCTACAGCCAGATTCTACACGTTTTTAATCTGGAGAGAACGACGAATGCGATACTATCCTTCTAATATTAGAGAAAGAGATATTGTGATCGAGGCTATACGTGGTCTTGGGTGGCATAACCATCAACGGTTCCGAGGCTCCTTAACTGCTCAGTGGTACAGAGATCTTTGAACCCTATTAGCAACTTTTTAGGGTAACGGTCGGCGCCGATTTCCTGTTTATGGACAACAATTCCCCTCTTCATAGAGTAACCTGATACAGGAGTACTTAGGGGCGGGAGTGGCTCAGTCGGTAGCGCGCCAGGCTCGTAATCTGTAGTTCCCAGGTTCGAGTCCCAGCTGGGTCAGCGTTGAGATTTATCTCCGCAAAATTCCCCGTCCTGCCCACGGTCAGTAGGGGACACCGATGGGCTTGGAAAGATCGCCGTCCGTCGGATGGGACGTTAAGCCGTGGCCCTATGTGCGGGAGAGCCATACCATATGCACGTTAAAGAACACGCTGGATGGCCTTGACGGGAGGCTACCATCTGTCTCCCAACAGCTGTTCCAGTGGGTCCCCTCCCCCAACCTTCTCTGAGCCTTCGGGGTCCATGTGACCTGGCCATTTAGCCCATGGTGTGAAAAAAAGTGCCGCTCAGAGGTAAAACAACCCAACCCAGGAGTACTTAGAAGCGGAAGATATTCAACGAATGACGTGGCCAGCAAGATTCACCATACCTAAATCCTATTGACGGTTGCTGCCGTAACTTCCTCACCTCAGCCAACAGTGATCTGGCAACCTTCGTGTCACGTGACACGAAGGTTGGCAGATCACTAATTTCTAAATAAAATCGTTGGCAGATATTTTTTCTGAATTCGGCAATCAACCATAGTGTTCGGATATTTTTTGAGCGACTGTACATAATAATTTTTGTTGAATTAGGGTGTATAATATTTTCATCGACATAGCATATATAAAAAAGAATAGTTTTTTAATAATAAAATTTTATAATGTAAAACTTTCCATTGACATAGAGTATATAAAAATTTTCATCGACATAAGGTATATAATAATCTTCGTTGCAACAGGGTGCATAATAATTTTCATTGCCATAGGGTGCGTAGACATTTTCATTGACATAGAGTATATAATAATTTTTGTTACTGTATGGTTGAATATAGGTAGGTTGCAATAGGATATATAATAATTTTGATTGCATTGGGGAAGATAATAATTTTCGTTGCAATAAGGTGTTTAATAACTTTAATTGACATAGAGTATATTATATTTTTCATTAAATTAGGGTAGATAATATTTTTAATTGAATTGTTATATATGCACTGTACATAATATATTTTTATCGACATAAAATATTTATGTATATGTAATAATTTTCATCTACATAGGTGTGTAATAATTTTAATTGCATTAGGGTAGATAACAATTTTCGTTGCATTAAAAATAATAGAATAAATAAATACCGCTCTCAATTCTGGTTCTACATGAACTGTGGGTTTTTGTCCTTGCATGATGGCACTCCCGAATAATAATGCACCAAATGTGTTTCTGAGTTTGCTTATCAGATCACGTTTTTTTACTTTGCTTAACTTACGATGGAGAGGTTCAAACTCTTGGAAACATCCCTGTCTGAAGCCACTTGGGGATAAAAAGAAATCCGATGTTTTCTCTTCCTTTCGCAACGTTTCCTTTTTGGAAAAACTAAGAGCACATGAGTGCTTTTATCTTTTTTTATCATCCATATCCAAAGCCACTAAAATTTTCTATTGCTGGTGTGCAGCGGAATGGCTTGGCGGATCGGACAAATGCATCACATTAATGGAAAAAATCATATATGCTTTTAACTAAAGGGCCATTCCCGAATTATATAACAGCTCGTGGAAGAACGGGTTAGATTGCTTTACTTCTGAGTTGCATTTTTTTGCACTCAATGGGCTAAATGTCCAGATCACAAGGACTCTAAAGACTTAGAGAAGGTTGTAGAAGGTGAACCCTGGACAGCTGTTAGGAGAGAGATGGAAGCTCCTCTTTCAAGGCCATCGGCATGCTCTTTAAGGTGCAGAGAGTACGGCTTTGATGAAAACGGGGCCACACCTTAACGTCTATCCGAGGGACGGAGGCCTTTCCAAGTCCATCGGACTCCCCTTTCTGACCTAGGGCATTGTGGAGGTTTAGCGCGAGCAATAATGCGAAAGATCATGGGTCATGTGATAAAGGGAACGAAGGAGTACTAGATAATGCTTAGGGATATTAAAGAGGGAAATGGACTGGTTATAGATTATATTAAGATGTTTTACTTGGGGGTAGTTGGTGACATTACCTCGTATTACATTGTGGATCAGGTGGTGTAGGCGGTCTTGCATCTTGTTCATGAAGAAAAGGGTTGTAGAGTTAAGGTCCTGTTAAATGGGGAAAACGGTGGTCGTGTAGATGGAGTTATATCTATTAAGTTTGAGAAGGAGTAGATTATAGGTGATATAAAGTATTTTGTATGATGATCTTGGCGTTAGATTGTGAAACGGTGTGGTCAAGTGTTGATCATAGGTGGCGTTGTGTTACGTGAGAGAAGGATTGGGTGGCACTTTATTGCACACAATGGGCAGGTAAAAGGCCAGGTCATAAAGACCCAGAGGGCTCAGAGAAAATTGGAGGAAGGAAACCCACTGGATAGCTGTTAGGTGACAGATGGTAAGCCTTCCGTCAAGGCCATCTAGCGTGTTTTTTAAGGTACACACGGTACGGTTCTTCTGCATACGGAGTCATCGGTTAACATCCCATCCAACGGACGGCGACCTTTCCATCTTCTATTGACCGGGACTAGGAGAGGAGATTTGCGGCGATAAACTCAATGCTGACTCACGTGGGACTCGAACCTAGGAACTGCCGGGCCTGGCAGTTTCCAGGCTCAAGTGCTACCCTTGTAAGGAGAGTTCTACGGAGCAACCCTAGCCCACGGGAGAGAAGGGGATTTGTTGTAGGTGGTGTTACATGGAAAAAAAAGAGGCGGTTTCAGATGGTCTTACCCAAGGATAATATAGTATTGATGGAGCCAAAATACGTTGTAAAATCAAACCGATATTTCGGTTGCATAAAAATGATTGGTGACTTTTGAATCCTTACGTTTCTGTTGTAGGCTTTCGTAAGAAAGGTGTAGTCTTTTGTGTGAATGAGTTTGAATGAAACGGTTGAGTAATCTAATCAAAGATATTGTGAAGGTCTCTATCGCTTATTCAGTATTCCAAGCTCGCATCGCTCCAGAAATATCTCCGAGTATATTTCTTGACAGTGGCGTACCCAAGGGGGGGGGGGTACAAAGTTATGGGTTGTTGGGTTGATTGAGCTGCTTGACGTCTGACACACAATATATTAAATGGCCAAGTGATAAGGATGCTAAGGGCTCAGAGAAGAAGTTGTGGTATGAGAATAAGACTTGGGTAGGGTTTCCAAATTACTAACTATTTCACCTGACAGAAAAGGTTAAAGTGACATTCTATGTGGAATAAAATTTATAGTGCTTTTTAAATCTGTTCTTAGTGTGGGATATAAAATATAAGGCTAAAATAAAATTATATAAAGACAACTATTTTGGATTTCAAAGCAGGTAGACAGGTTTGAGATTTAGTATAGGACGGCAGGATTATCGAGGGGGGGGGTCCCGGACCCCCTCCACACATACTCACCCCTCTTCTGGGTACGTCCCTGGTTGTCATTGATGTTAATAAAATGTTACAATTATTTCTTCGAAAATTTGATAAGTTTTTTTCCTGGTGAATATTATGAGCTGTTCAGCGGTTTTTTAATGCTTTTTCCATGAATCATTTAGAGGGATCTCATCTTTCGGATTTTATTTAATCTTTTGCAAAACCAACATGTTGAATCAGTGCTAAGGGATTGGTGTGTGTGTGTGGGGGGGAGAGCAAGTGGTGGTACTCACAAAACTAACCTTTATTGCTGTGAGAATCAGAATATAAAGATTAAATCTTAAAAGTTGAAAGTGAGACCAGGTCAACGGAGGGTACAGTTCAGCTAGCAATCAATAGGTCAGTCAATAGAGCGGCAAAATGTTGATCTTTGGACAGCCTATCATCTCGTTTTCGCTGGAAGAGTTTATTTTGTTTTGGGATTAAAAGAAACTCCCCTAGCAACAGAGAGAGTAAAAAAGCCGATATGTTAGATGCAAAAAAACAAACATCCAAATGCTGCAAAAACAAACAAACCACTTAAAGTTATTCTAGATACACGTAGAGAATGATTTTAATGAAGTTTACACCAAAAACAAAACGATACCCGAACGTATACTTTCTAAGAGAAAGAAAGCTTTCTTAGTATTCATCTTTAGTTTATTCGTCATTTGGCTATTTTAACTCCGTGTACAAATAATGGCATGATTGTTGTTTTAGAAAATCCGTCTACATTGGTGTTTGTTACGGATAGCATAGAAGCCTCGGTGACAGCTGAAAAATAACTTGAAACAAGTTAAAGAACAAAGCAAAAGGAAATCGAAACACCGAAGCAAAAAGATAAAAGAGAATAAAACTAAAAAGCAAAATGTCGCAGATAAAAGAGAATAAAACTAAAAAGCAAAATGTCGCAGATAAAATGAGTTCTAAGAGAAGCCCTAAAATATAAAAAAGTCTTTTAAGATGTTTGGAACTTAGATGAAAAAGAGCAGCCTGTAAACACGGGGAAAGGAATTACAAACCTTTCTTCATTCCTTTGAGCAAATAAAAATAAATCCTGTTTAGGTATGAGATCAACAGACGAATAGGTATTGCTGCCGGGACTTTTAAGAATCTGTGGAGAGTGTGGAGAAATAGGCATATACACATAAAGACTATAATTAGACTGCATAATAGTTTGGTTCTTTCTAGGGTTAGTTATGGTAGTGAAATTTGGACACTTTGTAAACAAGGTAACAGTAAACCAGTTGCTTTTTATTCTAGATTCTTACGTAGTATATTTGACATAGGTGGGCTAGACCAATCAGATTTCAGTTTCTATGGTTACAGTTATTAAATTCAATCTTTCTACTCTAACGTTCTGTAACGGAAATTTGTTCCTTCACAGTCTGACTTTGGTAGTGAATACGTGTAATATGTATGCACATATTAAATATATTATTATTACTCAGATCTTTATTTTCAAACTTTAAACTATATTTTATTTATTTTACTATTAAACATAAAACTATTAAATTTCATTACTATGACACTTCGTTGAATAATGACAACTTATATATTTGATATGTATAATATTTAAAATACTCTCTTGTTTTTCTTTTTACTTTTTATATTGTTTTTAACTGAACCTGGGGTGTAGAAGGGCCTGGCCCTAACATCACCATGGTTGTTAGGTGTATAAATATAAATAAATAGGTGGTTCAACTTTGTAACTAATGATGAGGTTAGGCAAAGGAGTCGGCAACCTCCTTTAAGCAGCATATTGTGCAGAGAGAGACTCCGTTGGTTTGGCCATGTTGCCCGTATGGATAATTATTGATTGGCGAATAGGGTTATGAACAGTGTGCCCAAAGGCCTCAGAAAGAGGGGGAGACCTAGGATGCGGTGGGCAGACAATGTCAAACAGGACCTTGTTGGAAATGGTGTGCAGTGGCCAGATGCAGTAGATGTAGCTCAGGACAGACTTGCTTGGAGAACTAAATTGCACTGTCTGGTTGGACCTCCATAGCCCATGGCTGCTTGAGGATGATGATGATGTAGGTAACAAAAGGAACTCATGAAGAAATTTGCTGAAGAAATTTTAATCAGTGATTTGGTAGTTAAATGTCAAAGGACGTCAATTCAAAAGTAGATTTATTTTTCTGTGTGTAGTCTCGAAAATATTGTTGAATGTGAGATCAGGTCATTTCTCAGATCATTCTCAGTTTTAATAATAGTTTAAAATAAATTTTTCCCTCAAGCAGCTGCTTATATGCAGGATATAACACTATAATATGCCATAGAGAAGATTGGTGAATATGGCGAGACCTCAATAGAGAGACAACACGAGAAAAAAACAGCCATGCCTGATCCAGAGCTCGGACCTGGGTCCGTTTGATCATCAATCAAGCATGCTAACCACTCGGCCACACATAAAAAAGTATAATAATCACTCTCATATATTGATTAACAGTTTAGAAGGAAAAATCCAATTGAGGACAGAATATGAATTCACGAACTACTCCACCGCAGAGGTACAGTGGCTCAAAAAAGTATCCGAACGCTACGGTTGATTGCAGAATTCAGAAAAAAATATCTGTCAACGTTTTTTTTAGAAATTAGTGATCTGGCAACCGTCGTGTACAGTACACAAAAGTTGTCAGATCACTAATTTCTAAAAAAAATCGTTGACAGATATTTTTTATAAATTCTGTAATCAACCGTAGCGTTCGGATACTTTTTTGAGCGACTGTACAGGCCACTTGTAGAAATATATTCTACACTAAGCAGCATGGAAATTGCAACGTCATCAAGTTAATGAGAGAATCTCGTGAAACCGTTTAATGCATGAGGGACACCATTACAAGAGTGATTAAAGTTGGAGATAGAAATGAACAGAACCCAAAGCTCTTTGCAATAAGCAGTGTTCCCATCTCTAGCAGAGATACGTACTGTCAATCAGACCGTTAATCCGAGAGGCTGAGGTCCTGAGTTGTAGCCAGTCCCTTATTGCTGTATACTTTGGTATGCTTTCATCCAATAACAGGGGTGGCTCAGTCGGTAGCGCGCCAGGCTCGTAATCTGCACTTCCCAGGTTCGAGTCCCAGCTGGGTCAGCATTGAGATTTATCTCCGCAAAACTCCCCGCCCTGTCTGCGGTCAGTAGGGGACACCGATGGACTTGGAAAGGCCGCCGTCCGTCGGATGGGACGTTAAGCTGTGGCTCTGTGTGCGGGAGAGCCATACCCTGCGCACGTTAAAGAACACATTGGATGGCAGACATCCATGTGTTTTCCAAATGTTGGGAGAGAGACTACCACCTGTCTCCCAACAGCTGTTTCAGTGGGTCCCCTCTCCCAACCTTCTATGAGCCTTCGGCGTCTTTGTGACCTGGGCATTTAGCCCATGGTGTGCAAAAAAAGTGCCGCTTGGAGGTAAAACAACCCAACCCATCCAATAACAGGTTTGTACATTCTGTATCATGAGCAAACTGCGCGGCGTTGGCTCTCATGGACAGTCCTACCTGCTGCAATTTCTTCTTTAGAGTTTTATTATTTACAGAAATAAGCCGTCTCTCCGATATCCACTTAATCTTGAACGCGACATTGAATCAGAAATTTCTTAATTTTTCTGACATCTACGGCCCTAAGAACATCAATTTCTAACTCTCTAGCACCGATATATGGAAATTTGACCTTTGACCTGAAAAAAATCCATCGCATTTCAAATTTCACAACGTTTTTGAGGTTTACGACCAGAAATATTCCTAGGCACCATTTTTAGCTCTCTAGTACCGTTAGATCGCGATTTGACCTCTGATCTGGAATCCAAACCCGTCGGATACGAAATTTCATAAAGTCTCTTAGATTTACAATCCAAAACACCCCCAGATACCAATTTTTCATATTTGCAGCACTCGTAGATCAAAGTTTGATCTCTATGTGACCTCCACTTTACCGAGAAGGACACGTCAGAGGTCACATTTCGGATTTTCCCCGAGATCTACGACCTGAATTATCTATAAGTGCACACTTTCAGAGTTCTACTATTTCTCCATCATAGTTAGAACTAGAGTGATCCGTTGTCATTCACAATCGTTTATATACATACTGTAATCTCCCGTTATCATAACGCGTTTCACTGAGCGCTAATTCGCTATAACGCTGCTATAGCGAAAGATAGTAGACAACCTGCAAAATATATTAATCTAGGGAGAAGCCGCAAGAGGGGAGTTATTCTGGTCAACAAGCTTTTAACTACCCTACTAATAATATAATTATCGAAACAGCCTATCGCAATGACAGGAACTTACTGAATTAACACGCATTTTTATGGAAAATGTGGAGCTCGTTAGCCCTCATTTACTTAACCCTCTGCTCTGCTGCACCTAATTAACAGCGATAAGAGAGGGATTCCTGTATTAGATAGTTATTTCTTTACTATCTTGGGTAGTTTAAGCTATAAGCCTTGAAAAACAACCCGCCAAAAGTTTGGCGCCTAAAGTCCGTCCATCGAAGATTTTTTCGATCTCTAATGTCTATTCCATTGACAGCGTTTATCGATAACTTACTATTCATAAGGTAGGCGACGACAGCGCTCCCAGAAATTTCGGACATTTGTAGAGAGATTATACCCGGCCCACGGCAGCCAGGAACCCAATTTCTTAACCCAGCAGGGCAAGACATAAGTGGAACCACCACAACAAATTTCAGAGCGATCAGTCACACGTACGCGTAGAATTACAGGGGACCAAAAATGTCTATCGCCAAAGACCACTGACGCAGAAGAAACGCATATCCGCCCCTTCTGAATATAACTATTATATAATACTAGAAATCAAATGAACGGTGACTTTGGCACCTCTTGTTTTTCAACTCGTCTCTCGGACCCTTATTTAACCTCGAATGCAGCACCGGATCTGAAAATTCCTCTCATTTAGGTTGGGTTGTTTTACCTCTGAGCGGCACTTTTTTGCACACTATGGGCTAAATGGCCAGGTCACATAGACCCCGAAGGCTCAGAGAAGGTTGGGGGAGGGGACCCACTGGAGCAGCTGTTAGGAGACAGATGGTAGCCTCCCGTCAAAGCCATCCAGCGTGTTCTTTAACGTGCACAGGGTATGACTCTCCCGCACACGGGGCCACGGCTTAACGTCCTATCCGATGGACGGTGGCCTTTCCAAGCCCATCGGTGTCCCCTACTGACCGTGGGCAGGGCGGGGAATTTTGCGGAGATAAATCTCAACGCTGACCCAGCTGGGACTCGAACCTGGGAACTACAGATTACGAGCCTGGCGCGCTACCGACTGAGCCACCCCCGCCCCCTCCTCTCATTTAGGAGTTCTACTACTGGAAATAGCGCTGTCCATCAATTTTTAGCTCCCCAGCACCGGTATATCGGAAATTGACCTTTAACCTCGAAGGATCCTTTGCATTCAAAATTTGGCATGATTTCTGGAATCTACGACTCAAAATACCCCCAGGAAACAATTTTTAGCTTTCTAGCATCGATAGATCTAAATTTGACCTTTGACCTCGAAGAACCCTCCGAATACAAAATTTAGTAAAGTTTCCTACATCCGCAGCCCTCAAACACCCCCGAACACTAATTTTCAAGTTTCTAACACTGGTAGATCAAAATTTGACCTCTAGATGACCTCTGTTTTACCTTGCGGCACACATCAGAGGTCACATTTCGGATTTTTCCCCAGATGTACGACCTGGATTACCCCTAAGTGCAAATTTTCAGAGCTCTACCATTTCTGTATCAGAGTTAGAATTAGCGTAATCCCCTGTTAGCCCCCCGTGTGCGGGAGAGCCATACCCTGTGCACGTTAAAGAACACGCTGGATGGCCTTGACGGGAGGCTACCATCTGTCTCCCAACAGCTGTTCCAGTGGGTCCCCTCCCCCAACCTTTTCTGAGCCTTCGGGGTCCATGTGACCTGGCCATTTAGCCCATGGTGTGCAAAAAAGTGCCGTTCACAGGTAAAACAACCCAACCCAACCCTGTTAGCCAATCAGCCGTCAATCAATCCCGTTCATCAATATATATATTAGATAAGCGTTTTCCAAACTGCGGGAGGCGACCCATTAGTGGGTCGCGACCAGCATTTCTTTTAATGAAATAAAATTGAAAATATCAGAGTCTGGGTCGCAGTCAAAAAAGTTTGGAAAACACTCTATTAGATGAACATTTTTTCGATCCTTCACACTTCGTAATTTTTATCTTCTTCATGAAATAAATATTATAACACTACCTTTAAGAAAACTGGAAACAAACTTTACAAGTTACCTTTGAAGTCATTCGATATGAAAATGAGACTTTGCATTATAATTCAGACAACAGATTAAAAATTTCAGAAAAATAAAAAACTTTATGGAAAAGTTTTAAACAAATCTCTTTCTTCTGCATTCAAATGTTAATTACAATCTTAGAGGACGGCAAGCCTCTTTTCCATTACAGAGAAACATACGAGGAACAACATTTATAAATTTAATATCTCCGCAAAATTTCCCCGCCCTGCCCACGGTCAGTAGGGGACACCGGTGGGCTTGGAAAGGCGGCCGTCCGTCGGATGGAACGTTAAGCCGTGGCCCGTGTGCGGGAGAGCCATACCCTGTGCACGTTAAAGAACACGCTGGATGCCCTTGACGGGGACTACCATCTGTCTCCCAACAGCTGTTCCAGTGGGTCCCCTCCCCCAACCTTCTCTGAGCCTTCGGGGTCCATGTGGCCTGGCCATTTAGCCCATGGTGTGCAAAAAAGTGCCGCTCAGAGGTAAAACAATCCAATACAATCCAATCTAAATTTAATAAAGCAGTAATGCGAAAAATTATGTATCAGAGGTTATTAAATGTTAAGTAAATCGATTGAAATATCTTCTTAACCCTCATTATTATCTTCTTAAGTATCCTATCAAAGATCGCTTTAACGGCATACATCTTGCAAATCATCTCTCATACATTCCTCTCTTCCTTTTACAGAAATCATTAAAAGAAGTTATGTACAAACTTTTAAAAGCATTGCTATGTTCATTCCAATGTCCCATCGTTAATTTCAGATATCGGATTATTTCCCGTAGTGAAAATCCCTGGAGATTTTTCGCACCATATTTTACCCGCCGCAAAATAGTGACCAAGATTAGTTACAATGTGCCACTTTGTGTAAAGACTCAAAGGAAATAAACAGTTGTAATTCTACGATATATATCTCATCAGAAGAAATGTTTCTGCCGCAATTATTTACAACTAATTAAGCTAACAGTCAGCTTCTATTAATACAGGAATGACTCTGAATGGGAAAATGCATATCTGAGATGAAATAGAAAATGAAATACGAAATGATTCGATAGAGAAAGTGAAATACGAAATGATTCGATAGAGAAAGTGAAATACGAAATGATTCGATTAAATTAGAGTAAGCTTATCGTCTCGTGCATTCTTAGAAAGGGCTGGGCTGTTTAAATCCTGAAAGGTACATTTTTTACACACAACAGACTTCACGGGCAGGTCACAAGGACCCCAAGGGCTCAGATAAGGTTGGGGGAAAGGAATCTACTGGATAGCTGTTAGGAAACAGATGGATGCCCGATCAAGGCCATCGAGGGTATTCTTGTGCATGTGAGCCAAGGAACCAAGGCAACGCACCATTCAGAAGGACGGACGCCTTCCGTCGGTGTCCCTTTTCTCAACGAGGATAGGGTAGAGTTTAGCGGAAATAAACTTGACGTTGTCACAGTTTTGATTCGAGCTTGGGTTGGGTTGTTTTACCTTTGAGAGGCAATTTTTGTACACAATGGGCTAAATGGTCAGATCACAAGGACCCCGAGGGCCGAGAGAAGGTTGGGGGAAGAAAACCCACTGGACAGCTGTTAGGAGACAGGTGAGAACCTCTCCTCAATGACATCCAGCGTGTTCTATAATGTGCACAGCGTACGACTCTCCTATACACCGAGCTACGGCTTAACGTCATATCCTATGGATGGCAGTTTTTCCAAGTCTATCGTGTCCTCTAATGACCAAGGGAATCACAGTTGTTGGGAAGGGAGGTTTGGTTGATGCTTGAAGATATTACTTCTAATTGATGAGAAAGTCATTGACAAACATAATAGGAAGGATAAAAAACAACTATAAGAAATCAAATTTATTAATATCAATGCGTAAAAAATAATAACTATAAGAAATCAAATGTATTAATATCAATGCGTAAAAAATAACAGCTACAAGAAATCAAATGTATTAATATCAATGCTAAAAAGCAACAACTATAAGAAATCAAATGTATTAATATCAATGAGTAAAACACAATTACAAGAAATCAAATGTATTAATATCAATGCGTAAAAAATAACAACTATAAGAAATCAATGCGTAAAAAATAATAACTATAAGAAATCAAATGTATTAATATCAATGCGTAAAAAATAACAACTAAAAAAAATCAAATGTATTAATATCAATGCGCAAAAAATAATAACTATAAGAAATCAAATGTATTAATATCAATGCGCAAAAAATAATAAATATAAGAAATCAAATATGTTAATATCAATGCGTGAAAAATAACAACTATAAGAAATCAAATGTATTAATATCAATGCGCAAAAAATAATAATTAATGACTTACTCAGGTTGAAGAAACATAAATTTTTTTGTTGCAAAATAAGATACAGCTCTGTAATTTTGTCCACACTCCGTGCTACCTTACTTTTAAATGTCTCTCAAATGGTTTATCATGCACTGGGAGAATCAGTCATAAACTATGGATTAACTATTTATGGTAAAACTTGCTGTACACATATAGCTAAAATAAGAAACATTCAAAACACAATTGTTAGGATATTGTACCAATCAGTATAAAAATAATCTCCTGAATACCAATAAGGTCTATGCTATTATGAATATATTACCTATCAGTCAACTATATAAATTAATATTTATATATTACTTTGATAATAATTATAAATTCAAGATTAATCATAATAAAAATACTAGATATAAATCTAAAGGTAAATACAAATTATCACATTTTAGGAACAATTATGGAAAAAATTGTAGAAATTATGAAATCCGTCAGTGTTCAACAACATCCCTGAGGAGTTATTAAATTTTAAAAATATTAGTAGTGTTAACAAAGTGTTCAGGACATGGCTTCTGGAAAATATTTAAAAACTGTTTACTCTGTGGCATCTTTTAAATAAAATATGGAGTTTATTTTATAAAATTATAGCTGTTTATTGTATACTGTATTTGGATTCCTGCGGACAAGCTTTTTAGCTTCGTGGGTCTTAAGTTTGTATTAGAAAAGTTATGGAAAAAAAATAATGGCAATTAGTATTATTTTATTAAAAAAATAAAAACTATGGGTAGGGCAATGCGCTACGTGAAATGTGATTTGGGTGGCCTAATGATTAAACATTGCATCGAAGTTCACTTGCATTTAAGGATTTGAAATGAAAATTATTAGATCGTTCATCAACTCGTATCCTAAGAATTATCCGAGTTTGAACGTTGTTGATCATTTACAGATTAACAGTTCTCTATAGGCTTCTCGGTATTCCTTACTCATTACGACATAGATAACAGGATTGACACAGTTAGAAAAATAGTAGGATAAATAACTAAGAATATTCATCACAGGTGTGGTCTCTTGTTTCTTCAATGTCTTTATTAGAGTTATAGGAAGGTAGCAAATCACAAACGTGCAAAAGATTACCAGAATAGTCCTCAATAACTGAATGTCTTTGGCCATTCTTGTCGATGAATGAGAAACATTGCGACTTTTGTGAAAAAACTTGAAACAAAGTATCCCCACGTCACGTTCTTGGTTAGTATTGATTCTTAACTCAGATGATCCTGACACACTTAGCGGGAGCACAGTCCCTTGAGGTCGCTCAACATTTCGCTTGCTTCTTCTCACCACCCGATATATGTGGGAATAACACACAATGAATACAAGCGAAGGGAAAATAAAGAAAAACAAAAGTAGAAACGTTTTCGGAGAGCGTTTGTTCACATCGGAGGTAATAGTACAAACTCCAACTTTATGGCTGTAGCGAAATCTTCCCCACATTTCAAACAACGTACATGAAAGCAAAGAGAAAATAATAATCTAGAGGCAAGATATCATAATTCTGAGCACATATTTGTTGAAGATCTTTTTGTAGTATTTTGGATGAACTATCAGCACATAGCGGTTGATGGCAATTGCTGTAACTGTGAGACAGGTGAGCAAGTTGTTGGAGTAATCAATGAAACTAAACGTTGTGCATAAGGCGCCTCCTAGCAGCCATTTACCGTGTTGAAAATTATAGGCAGCGAGTGGTAAAACAAAAGAACAAGATAACAAGTCGATTATGCAGAGATTGATCACCAAAGGAATGGTCGCATTGTGAAGTCTCTTGGCTTTTGCTAAGGCCACTATGGTGATAACATTGCCTGGAATCCCAATAATAACGAATATTATACAGCAAGCAGTTGCAAAGTACAGCAGATCAGTAGGATAGCTTTTGAAGAGCGGATAATCTGCATTCTCATTAGAAAGATTAACTGAAACGGGGCCATGCGTAGTTAATGCATCTTCAGTACTCAGAGAGAGGTAATCTGCTAAATTCAAACTTGTTGTGATCGCCTTTGTGGACATCATTACACTGATGGTTTGTACATACTTTAAAAAAATATAATAACTTGGTGAAGCCAACTTCCTTCACAGAAAACGGATGCCAAACCCTGAAGGTGTGCCATGACGCAAGAGGATATGTCGCTAATCATGATTACTGGGGAAGTAGTTAGAATTCTCATTCAGGAGCTGAAGACTTTCATCACTAACTTATAACGGGAATGAAATGCACCCTTCTTCACCGAATTCCCTCTTCCTAAAAGTGTGGCTATGTTCATCCCATTACTTGCTATGCGTATACATGGACATAAGATGAAGAAAGGATGATTACAGATTCAGGCGAAACTCACTTCTGCCCTCGATGAGAAAGGGGGCACCGAAGAGCTTGTGAAGGTCACTGTCCTATGTATGGGACGTTAAGTTGTAACCCTTTGTGTAGAAGCCATACCCTATGCATATTGATATACAATTCAATATACCTACACTTTGAATGGTCCTGATTAGAATCTTCTACCTGTCTTCTAACAGATGTACAGTGGACCCTTTTCGTACCCAACTCTTTAGGATCTTTGTGACTTGGCCGTTTAGTTCAAATATGCACAAAAGTGCCACTCAGAGGTTAAACAACCCAAATTCTGTCTTTAAATGTCCTTGAATATTATCTACCATGAAAAATATTCCTCCCGATAAAGTTTGTCGTCCTGGACAGCTGCCTAGTTTGCCTAATGGAAATAGCTTCATTGATAATCAAATAAAGTTACCTCAGATTTCAGATATTTTAGTTGTCAGTGTAAGTAAGGATACGTAGACCAGGTATGATAAACATTAGGATATGCGTAAAGAAGATTTTTCTGTAGCATTTCGTATGAACCATTAATATATAACGATTAATTGTAAACACCAGCAGTATGCAAAGCTGACTACATGGGTCGAATAATGGGTTATAGAATAACAATTCGTAAGCTATCTTCCATCAGCCTGAAAGGACTGGAAAGGTAATAACCTTTTAACAACTTACCTGATCAGCTTTTCTGTGGTACATAAATGAATGGTACATTCGAATTCAATTGCATGTCGTCTACAATAAATTCCAAAAGATCATAGATTATTTTTTCGAATTTTCTTTCTCGAGTGTCGCTGACTTCATTCTTATTCATTTTGTTGTTTTTTGGAGTAGCAATAGTTGTCTAATGTGGTAAAAGAAATCCTGAATTTGTTCAGTTGTGACATTTACTTAGTGTCTTTGTGTTCTTTATTTCCTACATATAGAGAGGAGGACTAGAAACTATTCCGTTTTTATAGGCCTTCTGATATAAGGACTAACCTACTAAGACCATAGTCACTACTGACCACTGCTTCAATTAGTCAGGGAACTGATCTACGCAGAGGAGGGGCCATGGCTCCTCCTTCCAAAATGCTAGTAAAGGAAATAGAGGCAAAAATAATTGAACTTATTTATATTTCATGCATTTTTCAAAACTTTTTTAAAGACCTGTAAATTAGAGGAGGAAATGTTATATTGCATTGAAAAATCCAGTCTCTTGGACTCCCTCCTTCCCATTCTACCACCTTTTACGTTTTTCCAGCGCGATCGTGTTTCTTGGGCCCTCGTTGTTTTCCTAGATCTGGCCTGGTTAGAGCTGACAGAACACACAAAGTATGCCTGCTGGAATAAACAGTAGCAAGCGTCCTACTATTCTAATTAAGGATAAAAAAAAGATTTTCCATATATTAAGTGCCTGATTCAATATTATCTCATACTTTATATCAAAAGGTGCCTTCGACGCCTCTTCATTTATAGTCCGTCACTTCGACCTTTATTTGACCTCGAATGCGATACTCGATCTGAAAATCCCTATCATTTCTGAGTTCTACTGTTGAGATTTGACCTTTTACCTAGAAGGACCCATCCCATCCAAAATTTCACATTTCCGACATCCAATACCCAAAATATTCCCAGAGACCAATTTCAACTCTCGAGCACCAAAAGAGATCTAAATTTGACCTTCGACCTTCGATTTCGAAGGACCCTCCGGATCCGAAATTTCGTAACCTTTCCGACATCTACAGCCCGAAATACTTCAGACACTAAGTTTCATATTTCTAGCCCTGGTAGATCACGGTTTAACCTGTACGTGGCCTCTATTTGACCTAGAAGGACACGTTGGAGGTCAATTTTCGGCTTTTATCTGAGACCTACGACCTGGATTATCCCCAAGTGCAAATTTTCAAAACTCTACCATTTCTACATCGTAGTTAGAATTAGCGTGATCCATTGTCAGTTATCAGCGTGATCATCCGTCAATCACGCACAATCATAGGGGCGGGGGACAATCATAGTTCCCAGGTTCGAGTCCCAGCTGGGTCAGCGTTGAGATTTATCTCCGCGAAACTCCCCGCGCGACCCACGGCCAGTAGGGGACACAGATGGGCTTGGAAAGTCAGCAGTCCGTTGGATGGGACGTTAAACCGTGGCCCCGTGTGCCGGAGAGCTATACTCTTGCACGTTAAAGAACATGCTGGATGGCTTTAACGGGAGGCTACCGTCTCCCAACAGCTGTTTCAGTGGGTCCCCTCCCCCAACCTTCTTTGAGCTTTCGGGGTCCTTGTGACCTGGCCATTTAGCCCATGGTGTGCAAAAAAAGTGCCGCTCAGAGATAAAATAACCCAACTCACAATCATCTACAGATATTAAATGTACATATGTCTAAATTATTTTTATTTTCAACACCCAACGAAAAAAAGGTGGGATAGCAGGTGTGGCAAGCAACTGCTTGAAGGGGTATTTATTTATTTTTTTTATTTTATATAGAGGAGGAAATTAGACCCTTACTCCTTCGTTTTGTAAATTCTGAGATAGCAGAAATTTTAAAAGTTCTGAGGTTTAAGAAACGAAATTTTGGTTTCTATTTCATTTTTCTTACTAATTTATTACTTTATTACATGCAACCGGAGCCGAATCTGGGAGGGGAGTGAGTCCATATCCTCCCACCTCCTTAAGAATACTAAAAACCAGGACGCAGGCAAAAAAATATTAACGTATACTATATACTATAAATAAAATAAATACCCCCTCAAGCAGCTGCTTGCCATAGAGGTCTTACAGGAGCCTGTCAGTTTATATGCCATAGTAGAAGGTCTGAGAGGATGGCAGGACCTCAGCAGGAAAGCAGCAGGAACATCCATGCCTTCACCCGGGGCTCGAACCCAGGTCCCGTAGATCATTAGCCAAGGGACGGCTGCTATATAATACCATATTTTAAAAGAAAACTGTTAAGGACCAATAAAACGGAAGTTAAAAATGCTTCTCAGAATTATTTTTCCTTTTCATTCCGATTCCATCTTGCCTCTCCCCCATCAATTATATTTTTTCAACTGACTGTCGCATTCATGCAATGCAATCCTGTATGCAACTATATACTCTACCAGCAATAAAATAAGAATTTTCTCATCTGTCATCATTTTTGTTTATTTTGGACCACTCCGCCAACATTTAGACCAGGCGTGTCCAACCCGCCGCCCGCGGGTCGATGTGGCCCACAAAATCGTAAAGTTTACGGGTTTACGACATAAGCTTTCAACATGATTATGTGATTTTCAGCGAGTTTTTGATATCCCACTAGTTTCATGTTGCCTTTTTTCAATTTTATAATAAAAACATAAGAAAATGAAAGAAGTTTTATTATTCATATACATTAACTATATTATATATTTTATGTACGACCCAAAACAATTCATCTTCACCCAATGTGGCCCAGGGAAGTCAAATCTTCACTCAAAGTGGCCCAGGGAAGTCAAATCTTCACTCAAAGTGGTCCAGAGAAGTCAAATCTTCACTCAATATGGCCCAGGGAAGTGAAAAGGTTGGACACGCCTGATTTAGACAGTTGTCTTTCCCACTTTTCCACTCGAAAATATTTCTGGCTATGTAGCTACTTTTTGTTTTTAGATCAATTTTTTCACTATTATGTTCTATTTTACCTTTCGTGCCCACTGTGTCTCAAAACTCTAATTCTTTTTCCACTAGATGTCGAAGACCTGACTTTCGAGACTGATTTTCGGTCAATGACACTTCAATGGCGACATGTTGCCAGCACAGAGCCTCCAGGTTTCGTTATTTCTCTTTGTGAAATCTCCATCTGGCTGAGTTCGAAGATTAATTGCCGCGAGCGCCATCTGTTAACAGGAAAGAGAGGTAGAATGACTGGACACGATTCTCTCATTACCGACGATAGAGGGCACTACCAAGCAGTGCTCAATGACCTGAGGATGCTGACCAATTACACCGTTTCTGTAGAGCCGATGTCTCCGAAAGCTTTACCTCCACCTAAGAGGAAACCTGGAGAACGGGCAAGGTTATTTAGTCCGGAAAAAATATTGGTAACCACGAAAGGATGTAAGTATAAAGGAGATAAATCTCATGCAAAAACTACTTCACAACAATAAATTATTTAAAATTTTGATTTTTAAAATTCAAATTAAAAATTATTGTAAACAGATAACAGTTCAACACTATACATTGCGAAGAAGTTTAGTTTTGTTTAACATTTCTATCGATTATTCATGGTTTAAATAGACACTTTTCAAATTTCATTTGTATGCATACCCAGTTAAAAACAAGATTTAATTTCCGTTTTTCGGGTCTTGAATGTTATGCAGCGGGGTTTGGCTCACTCGGTAGCGCATCAGGCTTATAATCTGCAATTCCCAGGTCCAAACTGTTCTTACGTTGAGATAAATCACCCTTAAACCCCTGCCCTCGGTGAGAAAAGGGGCATCGATAGGTTTGGGAAGGCCACCGTCCTTCAGTATGGCACATTAAGACATATGCATGACAGCTATACTCTGTGAGAAATTAAAATGAAAAAACATTTTTAATTTTAAATTAAATATTGAATGCCATGACTGGAGGATATTCTTTGTCTCCTAATAGATGTCCAGTGGTTTTTCTGTCCCCAACATTCTCTTATTCCTTGGGGTCTTTGCGACTTGGGCGTTTAGCCCATTGTGTACCAAAAAGTCCCGCTCAGGGTTGGGTTGTTTTACCTCTGAGCGGCACTTTTTTGCACACCATGGGCTAAATGGTCCACATGGACCCCGAAGGCTCAGAGAAGGTTGGGGGAGGGGACCCACTGGAACAGCTGTTGGGAGACAGATGGTACCCTCCTGTCAAGGCCATCCAGTGTGTTCTTTAACGTGCACAGGGTATGGCTCTCCCGCACACGGAGCCACGGCTTAACGTCCCATCCGACGGACTGTGGCATTTCCAAACCCATCGGTGTCCCCTACTGACCGTGGGCAGGGCGGGGAAATTTTGCGGAGATAAATCTCAACGCTGACACAACTGGGACTCGAACCTGGGAACTACAGATTACGAGCCTGGCGCGCTACCGACTGAGCCACCCCCGCCCGTCCGTCCGTCCGTCCGTCCCGCTCAGAAGTAAAGCAAATTGAACGTTGTTATATTAGAGTAATGTTTCAAAAATGCAACAATGGGTTTGTTATACCTTTGAGTGTCATTGTTTTTTGCACACAATGGGCTAAATGGTAAGGTCACAAGGCCCCTGAAAAGGAGAGCCACTGGATAACTGTTAGGAGACAGATGTTAGCCTCCCGTCAAGACCATCTCAGCGTATTCTTTACCGCTGAGATGACGTTTCCAAGCCCACTAATGAGCGAGAAGTTTCACTGAGATAAATCTCAACGCTAGACCAGCTCGGATTCGAACCTGAGAACTAGCATATTACGAACCTGGCGCGCTACCAAATGAGCTACCCCCATCAGTGACGCATGTAGTGTAGTTAATATGAATGCTGTCGAAATTTACATCAACATCAAATTTTTTACACCAATTTCTTTCATTGAATAATTGTTTTTTTTTGTAAAATGTCCCTTATAAGAAGTTAATAAATGAAGGGAAAAATTTGCAGCAACAAAAAAGATTAAAATAAATTTTTTTCAATTAAAGTGATTTTCTTTGCGCTGCGATGCAAAATCTTTAATACTCGGTGTTAATTAGCTAATTAATTATTATATTTTACCTAATAATCTCATAATACAGAAATCGTTCAAGGAAGGTTTCTGTTTTTTTACTAAATGGAAGACAACACAACATTTCTCGGGGTGGCTCAGTCGGTAGCGCGCCAGGCTCGTAATCTGTATGTTCCCAGGTTCGAGTCCCAGTTGGGTCAGCGTTGAGATTTATCTCCGCAAAAATTCCCCGCCCTGCCCACAGTCAGTAGGGGACACCGATGGACTTGGAAAGGCCGCCGTCCGTCGGATGGGACGTTAAGCCGTGGCCCCGTGTGCGGGAGAGCCATACCCTGTGCACGTTAAAGAACACGCTGGATGGTCTTGACGGGAGGCTACCATCTGTCTCCCAACAGCTGTTGCAGTGGGTCTCCTCCCCCAACCTTCTCTGAGCCTTCGGGGTCCATGTGACCTGGCCATTTAGACCATGGTGTGCAAAAAAGTGCCGTTCAGAGGTAAAACAACCCAACCAACACAACACAACATTTCTAATGGGAAATCTTTAAAGTAAATCAGATTAACAGAAAAGGTTTGTTATGGAAAAATTACATTTTATATTTTTATTGTATTTTCGTTCTTGAGGAAAAATGGACGTCCGCAGGAACTTTTTCAAGGGTTTACAAAAGTAGCAATCTTAAATAGCATTATTGTTAATGCTATCATCAATTTCCGTACAGTCGCTGAAAAAAATATCCGAACACTATGGTTGATTACAGAATTAAAAAAATATCTGGTAACGATTTTTCCAAAAATTAGTGATCTGGCAACCTTCATGCACTGTACTCGAAGGTTGCCAGATCACTAATTTCTAAAAAAATCGTTGCCAGATATTATTTAGGAATTTTGTAATCGACCATAGTGTTTGGATATTTTTTGAGCGACTGTACCTTTACAACAGTGAACAACTAATATTTGGCGTCTTTGAATAGTTTTATGCATATAATATATATCAAAAAGGTTTAAAATAAAAAGCGAATTGAGCCAAAAGTACAAAAGTATTTTGAATATTATTTATATCTTTATAGATGCATGCAGTAAAAAAAATACGTTATTATTTGCACACGCATGAAAAAAGAAATAAAGCGAAAAAGATAACTTATTTTTAAGAATGTAAGAAATGTTCCTATTTTAATATATAGATCAATGACATGTTTCCTAAAACTAAAGAAAACGTAGAAAAAAAAATCAGGATTTCATTTCGTTAACGAAAAAATAACATTAATTACTGAGTGGTTTGCGTGTTTGTCTCGTGACCAAAGGACCTGAGTTCGAATCCCAGGTAAGGCATGGTTGTATGTGTGGTTTTTCTGCTGAGGTCCTGCCTTCCTCTCAGACCTTCTACTATGACATATAAACTGACAGGCTCCTGTCAGACCTCTGTGGCAAGCAGCTGCTTGAGGGGGTATTTATTATTTATTATTATTCTAAGACGTTTCATCTACCTTACAGAGCAAGTTTAAGACCTATTATAAAGACAGGCTCCTAGGAAGCAACTATCGCAGGGATGATTAATTGTTTTTTTTTTCATATCTGATTTTATTCAACATTAATTTTTCGATTAATTTCTTTTGATAGGAGGTCATTATATCTCGTAGCGAAATTTGGATGACGAAATCCTACCTGTTAGAAACTAATTACGATAGAAAAAAATTAAAATAAACAGCTACGTTGGTCAGGTTATTGAATAGTGCTGACACCTGGTATCAAGAAAGCAAGAACGAATATATTTCCTGGAATTGTCCTCTTGTTTGTAAATTGGCTTTCAGCTTATTGTAGATCCAAAAATTTCACAACTTTCCATATAACAACACAACTTTAAAAATATGTCACAACAGTAAAATAGCAAAATAGGGCTGTTTAAAAAAAATGACATATTCATTTACTCCAATATAAACTTCAGGATAAAATAATTGTAATATTCAAATAGCGTGAGAACAATAGTTTTTCTTTTACAAATGTTACTATTGTTCTCTATTTTACATATATTAATTTTATTATAGTTTTTTCTACGCTCAGTGAATCAAATACTGTGATTCTAACTAGGACATTTCTGCGTCACAATCAACTATAATTTTAATAATAATGATAATAAAAAATGTGTGTTATTATATTTTTATTTTTTACTTGTGTCAATCTGCATTTTTCGCATCAGATTTTTTTTTTCCAGTTTCTGCCCAGGCGACGAATTGTGTAACGAATTCTTCGGACATTGTCGTTCACACGGGACCGTACTTTGGAGGAAAAATCGCCGTGGAAGATGCAGAGGATGCTCGTTGTGCTATTTATGGCAACCGCACGAGTCCTCAAGACACTTACACTCTCCGAATTGACCATCACTTGTGTGGAAGCAAAACTGTGGTAATTATATCAATTTAAAGGAATTATTAATCAATGGCGTAGAGTGAGAAACAACTGGGGAGACTAGGAGACTGCGCATATGATGCTTCTCATAGACGATAGGTCAATGACCTTTCAATTAATTCATTATCTGAAAAATCGTAGTGTTATCTACCCAGTGTCATAGCCTTCCCAGCTGTCCTCATGCTTTCACTTCTGATAAATCAATTTCTCAATAAAGGGTTGTGTTGTGCTGTTTTACCTCTGAGCGGCACTCTTTTACATACAATGGGCTAAATATCCAGGTCACAAGAATCCCGAAGGCTCAGAGAAGATTGGTGGAAGAGACTTACTGGACAACTGTTGGGGAACATGGTAGCCTCCTGTCAAGGCCATCCAGCGTGTTCTTTAATGTGAACAGAGAATGTCTCCTCCCACAGGACCACGGCTTATGTGTCCCATCCGACGGACGGCTGCCTTTAAGAATCCTGTTAGTGTCCACTACTGATCGAGGACATGGCGGGAACTTCTGCGGAGATAAATCTCAACTCTAGTCCAGGATGGGATTTGAATATGGGAATTCCTGGACCTGAGAGCAATGGAGTCACGATCACATAGCCTAGACCTGAGAACAATGGAGTCACGATCGCCTGGACCTGAGAACAACGGAGTCACGATCGCCTGGACCTGAGAACAATAGAGTCACGATCACATAGCCTGGACCTGAGAACAGTGGAGTCACGATCATATAGCCTGGACTTGAGAACAATAGAGTCACGATCATATAGCCTGGACCTGAGAACAGTGGAGTCACGATCATATAGCCTGGATTTAAGAACAATGGAGTCACATCCTATTGATGGAAGAGTCTGGATTTTCTCTACAGTCAGACAGTTGGGATCTGAAGATCTGGAGACAGATAGGAATCAACATCCAGCACCATAATTTCGTTAAGATAATTACAGACCACAATTCCAATCACTTAATTTACTTGATCTGATCACCATCTTTTATGTGATTTATATTTAATTACATGCTTCGATTTCAGATTTTTTTCTTCCTTCATAATTGCACATTTTTAAAACCTTCAGGCATTTTTGTTTTCTTTTACAGAACGATTCCCGAATTGATACGATAGTCGTCGTTCATGAAAGCAGCACAGTGGTTACCCATAATTCCAGGCGGTTTCTCGTTCAGTGTAGCTTTCTGCCCGAAACCTTTACCATTAAAGCCGCGTAAGTATATCTCATATACTATCAAAAAATTTTAGTATCAGTTTGCATATTATTTGCATATATTTGTTTGATTTTCATTTTTACTTTTTAAAATCCAGTAAAGCTTTACAAACATATCACCAAGTCCTGAAATGTTTTAAAATAAATAAATACCCCCTCAAGCAGCTGCTTGCCACAGAGGTCTGACAGGAGCCTGTCAGTTTATATGCCTTAGTAGAAGATCTGTGAGGATGGCAGGACCTCAGCAGAAAAACGACACACACATCCATGCCTTACCCGGGGCTCGCACAGAGACTTAAAATTATAATTGAATTTTTTTAAATGCCTTCAATTAAATCTGAATACATCGAGAAATAAAAAGTAGGACTCTATAGACCACTTGGTAAAACAGAATACACTGCTTGGCCAAAAAATTAGAAACCTTATCTCAGTATCGTGTAGGACAACCACAGGTCGACTGAAATGCAGGATTGCTAAAGCTCTGAGCAGAACCTTTTGCATGTCATGAGCTAAATGGCCAGGTCACAAAGATCCTAAGGGCTCAGAGAAGGTTAGGCAAGAGGATCCACTGGACAACTTTTAGGAGACAGATGGAAGTCCCCTCCCCTCTTCCCTAGTTAACAGCATCCGACTTGTTCATTAGCGTAGATAGGGAATAGAGATATGGCCGTTCTGTACATGCTTCTTAACGTTCCATCCGACGAACTTCCTAAATGCCGGCATAGCTCGTACTCGAACCTGAGAACTGCAGAGTAGTAACGAAGTGTATTGCCGATTGAGCCAATCGTTATTCCCTTAAGAAGAGCTTAAATCCTTTGTGGACTAAATTCGATAAGTGTTTTGAAGATGTATGGTCTGATATGAAGCAATTCCGTTACAATGTACCACGTGACTTGTTCAAGGTCGAAGGTAATGGAGTATGGATTTAAATGGGCGAGGCTCCTGGTATAACGTAATTTGCGACGTCACAAGTTGTATAACAAGCAAGAAACTTGGAGTTCTGATAATCGAGTTTTTACTGTAAACTGCATGCCTGTAACAAAAGTAATACCAGTCTTAAGAAACTTATGCAAAATTGAAGAATAGTGAAAGAATTCTTTGCATAAAGTTCTAAAATGCAAACTTATTGTACTAAATATTTTGATACAATACTTATTACTGAGTTTTAATTAACTTCTGAAGTCAATTTTTGTGGCTGACATTATTATCGCTAAATATTCAAACTTCCATAACTCATTAAATACTGAACGAATATTGTTGAAAATCGAGATACTGATTTATTTGATTTAGATCTTTATCTGCAATCATATTTTTCAAAATGAAAAAACTTATTTTAGAAGTTAGAGCTTTGACGTTAGCTTCTCATTGACTTAACATAGGGATTTTCCTTAATTTATGGAAACCAGTGTATATGTCGCAGGGAGATGATGAAAATAGGGATTTGATCAAATCCCTAAGGTATATGATCAATTCACGGAAGATGTTAAAATAACAACTCTGTGGGGTGATTTCCCTGAAGAAAGTAAGTGATTTGATCAAATCCCTTAACTGTTTTAGTGAAAAGATGAAATAAACAAGTCAGGACTCGCACAGCTCTATGTTTCGCTTGTTACCACTCCCCTTTACCTCACCGCTCCCCTCTGGCGTCCGTGCCGGCCAGCGCCCAAACATTACGTGAGGAAGGTTGCGCGCATTTTTATTATTGTTTTCTATATTTCGAGTTTTATCAAGTACCTTCCGTAGAAAAATGAGTTCAGATATAGAAAAAAATCAAACTCTGACCGAATTTGTATCTGAAGAACAGTTTAATGAAACTATCAGGACGTTTTTGAACAAGCGGCATGAAAAAGGAAAGCCTTTGTGGACTCGCGAAAGGATAGAAGAAGCTGTCACAATCATTGAACAATTTAAATTGGTACCACTACTTAAACATTATTCCCAGAAAGGTAAAAAAAGGACCCTTTCTAGTGTCCAAAGTAGTGTCACGTGAGCTAAAGATTCATACTCAAGAGATTCACCACTTGACGGATTCGTTCTCACTTGGCCTCCGCTCATTCGGGGCGTTTCATTATAATTCGGACCGCGGAGTCACGTGACCCGAAGATTCATACTCAAGAGATTCATCACTTTACAGATTCGTTCTCACTTGGCCTTCGCTCATGAAGGGCGTTTTCAATAATTCGGCAGGCGGTGTATTGTAGATCGAGATATATTAAGAATACCTTAAAAAGGCGATTCGGAAAGGGGATAATAAGAGGTGAAAAAGGCGATTCGGAAAAAACGAAAAAAATACAATGTACCGGCTATTACAATTCCGTAATAGCCGAAATAATTTGCGTTTCAATGACTATTGTTGTATTAACTATTCTACATTTAATAATGCTGTTTTTAAAAATATCAGCTTAAGTACCTATTTGTTTTGTAAATTAGTTTTGAATAAATAATTTGTGTTTCAATGACTATGGTTGTATTAACTATTCTACATTTAATAATGCATGGTTTACTAAAGAAATACTTTTAATATCTAAACAATATTATTTCATCTTTTCACTAAAACAGTTAAGGGATTTGATCAAATCACTTACTTTCTTCAGGGAAATCACCCCACAGAGTTGTTATTTTAACATCTTCCGTGAATTGATCATATACCTTAGGGATTTGATCAAATCACTATTTTTATCATCTCCCTGCGACATATATATAAAAGAGTGACATGTTTTTTATCTGGCTACTTTTCAGCAACAGTGACATAAAACAACACACACCTGATTTATCGGTTAGCGTACCTGACCACTAAATCAACACGTTTGCATGAAAAATCAGGACAACCCCAAAAGAGCTTCTAGGTTATCTCCGTCCTTCGTGGGGACGTGGGTGGCTCAGTCGGTAGCACGCCAGGCTCGTAATCTATAGTTCCCAGGTTCGAGTCCCAGCTGGGTCAGCTTTAAGATTTATCTCCGCAAAATTTCCCCGCCCTGCCCACGGTCAGTAGGGGACACCGATGGGCTTGGAAAGGTCGCCGTCCGTCGGATGGGACGTTAAGCCGTGGCTCCGTGTGTGGAAGAGCCATACCCTGTGCACATTAAAGAACACGCTGGATGGCCTTGACGGGAGGCTACCATCTGTCTTCCAACAGCTGTTCCAGTGGGTCCCTTCCCCCAACCTTCTCTGAGCCTTCGGGGTCCATGTGACCTGGCCATTTAGCCCATGGTGTGCAAAAAAGTGCCGCTCAGAGGTAAAACAATCCAATCCGTCCTTCGTGGGTATTCTTCTGCTTTTTTTCTTTTTATTAAAACGAAAGATTTCATTCAAATAACAAATAAAATGCGAAACTGAGTACAATGAATATTTTTCTATTTTTTTTCACTAAAGAACTTAGTTTTTGATGATGTATTATTAGTATCAGTAGTGAGAAGAATGAGAGTTCTGGGCCAATGTTAAAGTATAGGGAATCCCATGTTAACCTATGGAAGAAGTTTCGGGGGATGAGAGATAAAACTTATTTTCAGAAGGTGGTGTGTGTAAATGATAGGAAATGATGGAATTTGTTGAGAAAATGTTGTAGCTATCATACACTTCACTGGATTATTGGGCTGTTGGGTTGTAAAAACCAGGTAAATCGGAGAAGTCGACAAAGCTAGACGGTTTTGGGAAATTAGTTTGAAAAATATGACAATTCAAAATCGACAAATAAAATGACGTTTACGGGGACTCGGAGAGAAAAATATGATGGAAAGACAGACTTTGAAGTGATATCTGTGAATGGGTTGTTTTACCTCTGAGCGGCACTTTTTTGCACACCATGGGCTAAATGGCCAGATCACATGGACCCCAAAGGCTCAGAGAAGGTTGGGGGAGGGGACCCACTGGAACAGCTGTTGGGAGACAGATGGTAGCCTCCAGTCAAGGCCATCCAGCGTGTTCTTTAACGTGCACAGGATATGGCTCTCCCGCACACGGCGCCACGGCTTAACGTCCCATCCGACGGACGGCAGCCTTTCCAAGCCCATCGGTGTCCCCTACTGACCGTGGGCAGGGAGGGGAATTTTGCGGAGATAAATCTCAACGCTGACCCAGCTGGGACTCGAACCTGGGAACTACAGATTACGAGCCTGGCACGCTACTGACTGAGCCCCCCCCCACCCCCCGATATCTGTGAATGCACCACAATGATGCACTAATAGCAAAATACCTAGATTATGTCTGGGGTTATTTTCCGAAATATAATCTGATTAGTTTCCATTAAAGTCATTTGGATTGATCATAAGACTCAATACCAAATTTCCAATTCGACTCCAAATTCCATTCTGTGATCAAAACTGCTGTTCAAAGATAAAAAAAAAACATTAGAATATGAATGAGATCTCGTGGCTTTACTTTTCCTCAGAATTCCTTTATTAATTGAAAGACAAGGAGAGAGAAAAGCTTAATAAAATATCAATTGGTGGATTGGGGAGCATTATTATTCTAAGTAAATTGCAGAATGGGATGATCGAAGCTACGAATGACTGTAGTCTTTCGAAAGCAGAAAAGCAACAGTTGAAGTCTATTGTCTTAGACGTTTCCTGCATCCCAATCAGTTGTTTCCATCACCAGCCACAAACTCCAATGAGCAGTTGCATTCTGAGCACATAGGAAGAAGAATAAGATCAGCATTATGCCAAAGGAATTGCGCCAAATAACATTATATAAAGTCTCGCTTTGTTCTAACTCTATCACCCAAGATGGAATCTAATAAAACATTCCGATAATGTTTCTTTGGAATTATACCTAAATTGCAATATTGCCTAAATATTCTCGATCTGCGTTCATTTCCATAGACAACATCTAACAAGAAATATCGATGCTTTTTATTCATGACATTGCACACAAAGAGCAACATTCTAGGAATTCTCGCCTTTCTTACAGCTTTATTTCCCCAGAGAGCATTTAGTAGAGTAACGTTCATACTGTTTTCTCATATGAAGAGCAAGTCTTTGGACCATCATATCTTTGGTTGTAGAACGTTACCGATACCAGGAGCTTAAGCAGAAAAGTTACACAAGGACCGATATCAAAGGGGAAAGAAAATAAGGCTCCCTGCTGAAAAACGTAAGAGCTGCATTAGTTTCTGGTGATACTTTACAACGTATACAGTTCTTTTTCTTTTGCTACCACTTTATGGTGTAAAGTTACAGGAATTCCCTGCTGCAGTAGCCAACTTACCTACATATAGACAAGACTTCTAGTGCATCAGATCACTACAGAGAAAGTTGCCTGTGATTTGACACCATTCATCAATATAATCAGAAATACTTTAGATCAAGAATTTTTGTCCTATAAACTACGGATAATGGACAGAAAAATGGAAGCACAAAGGTTTGCGGAAAGTCTTTGGTATATGTTAAACAGTTGTTTCTACGTGCTACTGACGAAGGCATGAAACACGAAAATGACATCCCATCATGCTTAGCGTCATGTCTATAAAGGCAAACCCGGTGTAACTGCATGTAGTTATTGGTTCCAGGTAGTCGAGAGAAAGCCTTAAAGATTTCGAAATGGGCATGATTATTGGGGCGCGTTTCGCAGGAGCATTGGTCACTAAGATAGCTGAACTCGCTAATGTTTCACGAGGAAGAGTTTCCAAGGTCATGTCTGTATCTAAAGAGAAAGTTGGGTTGGGTTGTTTTACCTCTGAGCGGCACTTTTTTGCACACCATGGGCTAAATGGCCAGGTCCATGGACCCCGAAGGCTCAGAGAAGGTTGGAGGAGGGGACCCACTGGAACAGCTTTTGGATGATAGATAGTAGCCTCCCGACAAGGCCATCCAGCGTGTTCTTTAACGTGCACAGAGTATGGCTCTCCTGCACATGAGGCCACGGCTTAACGTCTCATCCGACGGACGGAGGCCTTTCCAAGCCCATCGGTGTCCCCTACTGACCGTGGGCAGGGCGGGGAATTTTGCGGAGATAAATCTCAACGCTGACCCAGCTGGGACTCGAACCTGGGAACTACAGATTACGAGCCTGGCGCGCTACCGACTGAGCCACCCCCGCCCCGCTGAAGAGAAAGTATCATCTCCAAAAGGTAAGAATGTGAAAAAGCACATACTCCAGAATCTGGACATTCGAGCATTAGTGCGATGTGCAAAGCGGAACCAACGAGCTACAGATGATCAGATGTGTACGGATTTCATAGTAAGACTCGAGAGGGCAGTTTCGTTAAAAGCAGTATGTCTAGAACTCCATAAAGATGGATATCACAGTCGAGTGCCCCTTCCCATGCCATTCATCACACCTGTCAGTGCACCTCATCGCGTCCAGTGGTGTAAAGAGTACAAGCAGTGGAGGAATGTGATATGGTCGGACGAATCATTCTGCTCTTTGTTTACGACAGTGGACTAGGGTACATGTGATGCCAACCAAAGGAAGCTGTTTCCTGCTGTTAAAGGTTCTGGCTTTTCTGTAATGGTGCGGGTGCTTTCTCGTGGCATGGTTTGGGTACAATCATTCTGTTAAAAGGTAAGATTAATGTCACTCGCAATTTGGCAGTCCTGACTAGGATACCCCCATTTTATGGTGGAAAGTTACTGTACATTCTGATGAAAGACCACATTGATAAAGTTACCTTTATTAATGTGGTCCTTCATCAGATAGAGATATATACATTAGACAGCCCCGTTTTTTCTAATTTTCACACATATTTTTACAAAAAAACCACAAGAAACGTGCTCTTTACCTCATCCCCCATAACTTTTCCCATGGATTTTCACATAATTCTCTGGACCCATTTACTGGCCCAGAACTCTCATTTATGCTACTACTCACCATATTCTGGTGTGAGTATTCTTCATCCTAATTTACTTTGCTCAGTTTTCTATTGTGTAATTTTGCATCCCACCCATGAAAGAAACCTAAGAAGTTAGTTGGGTTGTTTTACCTCTGAGCGGCACTTTTTTTGCACACAATGGGCTAAATGGCCAGGTCACATGGACCCCGAAGGCTCAGAGAAGGTTGGGGGAGGGAACCCACTGGAACAGGTGTTGGGAGACAGATGGTAGCCTCCCGTCAAGGCCATCCAGCGTGTTCTTTAACGTGCACAGGGTATGGCTCTCCCGCACACGGGGCCACGGCTTAACGTCCCATCCGACGGACGGCGGCCTTTCCAAGCCCATCGGTGCCCCCTACTGACCGTGGGCAAGGCGGGGAATTTTGCGGAGATAAATCTCAACGTTGACCCAGCTGGGACTCGAACCTGGGAACTACAGATTACGAGCCTGACGCGCTACCGACTGAGCCACCCCCACCCCTAACAAGTTAGTGGTGCTATCCTAAGACAAAGTATAACACTACGCAAAACTGTTTTCTTTATCCATATTGTGCATTCTTATTGCATCTACTTTACCTATATATTATTCTCGCCACACGTCAGCAAAACAACGTTTGAATTTTCAAAAAAATGTTTACTTAAATTTTGTTTTTTTTAATTCTTGTTCTGAAATAAATGCTCAGCTTCATCACATTATATTACGTAGCTAAAAGTTCCTCAAAATCGTGGGAGAAGAGTGAAACAAAGCTTCAAAAATTCTGGCATTTATTATCACAAATTAATTTTCTTCTCAAATCGATTTATTACTGAAGCAGTTCTATGTAAGATACATTTCATGTTGGTACTCAATCATTGTTCAAAATTTCCTTGGTTCTCACCGTAACCAATCAGGGGCTTTACTTTTTTTTTTCATCTCTTTCTGGTTAAAACCACAGAGAGCTGTCCTTCTTCAAATATTCGTCTGCAATATAAGACTGCTATAATAATAAATCATTAATTAAGAATACTCCAATCGAATGATTTCCTCTCGGATTCATTGATTGTAATTTAGTATGCAGATATTATCGCAAACCGTCCTCTCTTCACCACAAAAGGGGGCGGGGGTGGCTCAGTCGGTAGCGCGCCAGGCTCGTAATCTGCAGTTCCCAGGTTCGAGTCCCAGCTGGGTAAGCGTTGAGATTTATCTCCGCAAAATTCCCCGCCTTGCGCACGGTCAGTAGGGGACACCGATGGACTTGGAAAGACCGCGTCCGTCGGATGGGACGTTAAGCCGTGGCCCCGTGTGTGGGAGAGCCATACCCTGTGCGCGTTAAAGAACACGCTGGATGGCCTTGACGGGAGGCTACCATCTGTCTCCCAACAGCTGTTCCAGTGGGTTCCCTCCCCCAACCTTCTCTGAGCCTTCGGGGTCCATGTGACCTGGCCATTTAGCCCATGGTGTGCAAAAAAGTGCCGCTCAGAGGTAAAACAACCCAACCCAAACAACTCACCACAAAAGAGTAATTTCATTTTACTTGGCACTATTGATCCTTTGTACAAATACATGTTCTCTATTACTTTCAAATAATATTTCAACATCAATAAAATGAATACGCGGCCTTCTAACAAGATATTTTTTCACTTAACAGGCCATTCTATGGATTCAAGTTTTTTATCAACGTTATTATCGGTGTAGCTTTGAGCTGTAATTCGTAAGCGCATTAAAATGGAACTTACTAGCTTAAAAATTCAATCGAAATATTGAGCCAGCTTGATCATTTTCAGTCACAATGTAATTGTCACTCTTGTATTGGCTTGTAAATGGTAGCTAGGCGTAAACTGGAAGGAGAGCTGTGTACCAATCCCCAGTGATGATGCACAGAACTGGCCAGGTCTAGCACCTAATGTCCGACCCCGCCTTCTCGTGGTGCAGGCCGTTAGTACCTTTCAAAAGAGATATTCTCTTTTGGAAGGGAACGGAAGGGGAGGGCTGCCAGTTCAGTATGGCCTACTGATCTGGTCATCTATGGCCACTTTTTTCTTTTTTTTCAACCCTGCTGAGGAGTGGTCAACTTCACAGGGTCCTGGTGCTGACCATTTATACCTACTAGACTGGACTTGTTTATGGATTTGAGCTTGATTATGGATCCTGGACTTGCTGCACTGGTGGGCCTCTGTTGAGGGAGAGTCTGCCGCTGTGTTTTCTGTTTGCTTCTGGGTTGCCAGCTCTAAGTGAACAGAGGCATGGGATACCTTATATCAGCTGGTGGATAATCCTAATCAGAGGCCATCGCAGGTACCTGAACCTTACTTAGCTAGTTGGGCATCGTCAAGCCTAAACTGGAGTAATGTGTCTCAGGCAGGCCATATGGTTCTTGAAAAAGTCCACTTGAAAAGGTGGTGCCTGAAGTTCCTACCAGCATCGGTGACTTCAGCCTTTAGCGGAGGAGGAACAGGTCTTTGCCCCATGCCTGCGATCAGGGGGCTGTTTGATATTGTTGGCCCTACCAATCTCAATAAACCTAATTTCTTTAAAAATCCTACTAATCATTTTCTCTCTGCAGGAACGTGGAACGTGAGGACATTACATAGAGATTATTCTCTTGATGTCCTCATGCAGGAATTCCAGCGCTATAACCTAGATATTCTAGGCTTGCAAGAGACCAGATGGACAGGTAAAGGTGAGATACTTAAAAATAACTTTAAATTTCTCTTTACAGGGAGGGAGGATGGAAAGCATCACCAAGGCGTGGGTCTGCTGCTCAGCAGACATGCTAGTGATGCTCTTCTAGGATATGAGTGCATTAATGAAAGGTTTCTTACAGCAAAATTTCAGACAAGCATTAAAGACTTGAATGTTATCTGCTGTTATGCCCCCACTGAGGATTCTGATGAGGATGAGAAGGATAGGTTTTACAGACAACTTCAGGATATTTTGAATTCTGTCAAGAAAGGAGATATTACCCTTGTTCTTGGTGACTTCAATGCCAAAGTTGGTACCGACTCTGACCTTTGGGGAGGAGTAATAGGCCCTTTTGGTATTGGTAGCTGCAATAGCAATGGACAACGTCTCCTACAGGTAAGTAAACTAAATGGTTTCAGAATAACTAACACATATTACAAACACCGCGACATACATAAATACACATGGGTTTCACCTGATGGGCTACATAAGAATATGATTGATTATATATTAATTAACAGCAAATGGGCTAGTTCTGTTAGAAATACCAGGGCTTATAGGGGAGCTGAAATTGGATCTGACCATTACCTTGTTAAAAGTGTCTTGCAACTTAAACTTAAAAAGTGTTGTACTAGGGTTAAAAATTTACCTTTAATACTGAAGCTCTGAAAGACCCAGTTATAGCTAAAGCTTACCATGATAGGTTACTTAGTCATTATGACAGTCATGGTTTGCTTAATACTGAAGTTGAGGAAGAATGGGGCCATTTTAAACAGGCTTTTTTGGAAACTAACAGTACTCTTTTAGGGAAAAAGGAGCAGAGGAGGCAGAATTATTTAAGTGATAAGGCACTTGAGCTTATTTCAGAAAGAAGGAACTGCAGGAATGTCCTTAATCAGTACCCTACTAGTCCTAATAGAAAGCATTACAAAGAACTTAATAAACGTGTAAAGGATCAGTTAGCTACTGATAAGAATCTTTGGCTTGATGGCCTTGCTGACAAAGCTGAGGAAGCAGTTAGACAGCACAACAGCAGAGAGCTGTACCAGATAGTTAATGTTTTGTGTGGTAGAAAACGAACAGGTATACAGGGATTGAAGGATAAACACGGCAAGGTTATAGAAGGTGAGGATTCTGTCATGGCTAGGTGGGCTGAGCATTTCAGTGATGTTCTAAACAATGTGGTTAGTTCTACTCCCATTGTTTGCAATGATGATAGATGCATTGTTGGCTTTAATGTTGGCCCTATAACACAATCTGAAGTTAGTTTGGCTATTTCTAAACTTAAACTTCATAAATCCCCAGGGGTGGATGAAATTACTACGGAAATGCTTAGAGCTGGGAATGTTTCTGTTACCATTTGGATGACTGAAATTTTGAATAACTTTTATGATAAAGGCATGGTTCCTAAAGATTTTACCAGAGCTATTATTATCCCTATTTTCAAAAAAGGTGATCGCAGTTCTTGTGATAACTATAGGGGTATCAGCCTACTCTCCGTTCCAGGTAAGGTTCTTTCCATGATTGTGCTTAATAGAATTAAGAATCTGGTTGACAGGCAATTGCGTGATGAGCAATGTGGATTCAGAAGTGGTAGGGGATGTGTGGATCAGATATTTTCACTTAGGCAGATTCTTGAGAAATGTTTAGAGTTTCAGAAACCTTTGGTTGCTAGCTTTGTTGATTTCAAAAAGGCCTTCGACTCTGTTGATCGTCATAATTTGTGGTTGATTGTGAGATCATATGGTATACCAGACAAGTTAGTTAACATAATGAAAGCTCTCTATAATAACACTGAGTCATGTGTGAGAGTTCGTAAGTCTTGTAGCAATTGGTTTAGCATTACTTCTGGTGTTCGACAAGGGTGCATTTTGTCTCCTTTTCTCTTTAGTTTGGTTGTTGATTATGTTATGCGAAATTCACTTCAAGGGAAAGCTTTTGGCCTTAAATGGGCTGGAGATACGAAAATTTCTGATTTAGATTATGCTGATGATTTAGCCCTTTTGGCAAATGATGTTGATGAGACGAACTCTTTCATTCGAACTGTTGATGAGACTGGTAGTACAGTAGGTTTGGTTATAAACAGAGAGAAAACTAAAGTGATGAAAATTGGTCAGGCAGGTTGTGATTCAGTTAATCTGAATGGTTGCAGTCTTGAGCAGGTGTCACAGTTTAATTACCTTGGGAGCTGTGTAACTGATACTGGTGATGTGCGGCATGAGATTAACAGACGAATAGGTATTGCTGCCGGGACTTTTAAGAATCTATGGAGATTGTGGAGAAATAGGCGTATACACCTAAAGACTAAAATTAGACTGTATAATAGTTTGGTTCTTTCTAGGGTTAGTTATGGTATTTAAACTTGGACGCTGTGTAAGCAAGATAACAGGAAACTAGATGCTTTTGATTCTAGATGCTTACGCAGTATCTTGGGTATTAGGTGGTTTAACTTTGTAACTAATGATGAGGTTAGGCAAAGGAGTCTGCAACCTCCTTTAAGCAGCATATTGTGCAGAGAGAGACTCCGCTGGTTTGGCCATGTTGCCCGTATGGATGATTATAGATTGGCGAATAGGGTTATGAACAGTGTGCCTAGAGGCCTCAGAAGGAGGGGGAGACCTAGGATGCGGTGGGCAGACAATGTCAAACAGGACCTTGTTAGAATTGGTGTACAGTGGCCGGATGCAGCAGATGTAGCTCAGGACAGATATGCTTGGAGAATTAAACTGCGCGGTCTGGTTGGACCTCCGTAGCCCATGGCTGCTTGAGGATGATGATGATGATGATGATTACCTTAAATCTCTATAAATAATCTCAAGACTTAAATTTTTAGCATTAGAGCACCTGTATTTTGGATTTATGACTTCCCTTAATAGTGTTAGGTGATTGCTTACATTAATCGCTCTCAAAATATGTTTCTTTTTCAGCCATTGCTGTTTGTATTTGTACTACGTTTTCCATGCAATTAAAAATTTGCTATTAAATATAGAGCAATATATTTAACAAAAAATTTTTAAAGTTAGCCTTTTGATTCGTCATGCATGAAGCGTTGGCCTTTTTTTTTATCAAGATTTTCTATTTTTTACATGTAATGTTCTGCTCGTATTGGTAAGCGATATATTGAGAAATTTAGTGGCGAAAATTATCAGCACTCTTTTAACTGAACTTCTTTAATCTAATGTTCATTTTAGTAGCCTATTCTGTTGAAGTCTGGAATTGATAATTTTCTCCATGGTTCTTGTCTTTCGCTGCCTATTAAAAGGGTGAAGTCGGGTGCGAAGAATCAATAACATCGTAGGCTTTAAGATATGTATATACCCCACTTGCTTCGCTAAAATGATTATAAAGATTAGTGAAACAGAATGAAAAAAACAACAACAAAATACTGTACCATTTGACAAGGATAATTTCAACAATAACAAAAACACCAAAAGAACAACAGTCAGTAAGAAGAACAACACATACCAAAATGGCGCTGTATGGGCATTTTTCTTTCTAGATTATATCCTGTTGTCTAGGGTGAGGGGTTCTTTGTATTTTGTATCTATGCCTTACAAGCAGTGTATGTAGAAAAATCTTGTTTTTTCTTTCACCATTAAATGCGGTTTGCCTTGTTGAATTTTTGCTACTTTTTGTGCTAGTCGCTCAAACACTAAGCGTTTACAAATTCACTGATAATGTACTTGCTTGCTGTTCATTAGTGCCTTATTTCATGTTTATTCTTTTGTGATTGTAAATAAAAGCTTTTTATAGATCAGTGGAACATAATGAAAAAAAAATATTGCACCATTTGATAAGGATAATTTCAACAATAACATTTTTTTTTAATTTGCAACATATAGGACAGAGAAGAATCCTAGAAGCTACTCCTAGCTTAATACAGGCCTTCTCATACAAGGACATGCCCCACTAAGACCGAAGTCACTGCTGGCCACTGCCTTAGTTAGAGCTAACACAACACACAAAGTTTGCCTTGCTGGAACAGTCGCTAGCTGAACATCAAGAACAGCAAACACAAGAGCAAACACATTGACAACAACAGCAACATATACCGAAATGCGCACTACGTGCATTATGTTCCCCCCCCCCCCCTGAATTCCGCCTGCTGTTGGTCTCGACATTTTCTCCTCTTTTTCGCCATTTTTCTCTATATGCATTAAAATACACTTGAATCTTCCCGTGCAGTTTAATTTTTTTTCAGAGATATATAATTCAAAACAAAAACGTTGAATATTTCTTTTGAATTACTTTTGTCATATTTCCTCCCTCACACATGATAAAAAACGTAATGCACGATCAAAATGTGCATCCTTCTAGTCGTGTTGAAAGGGGAAAAAAATCAAGTTGAGAATTCTAAGCCAGTTAATGTGCTGAATTTTTTTTCATGGTAATTTTCCGTGCGAAAGTGTTCGCTGCGCCCTGTTTTTATAGTGCAATTGGTTTTGCCCTAAGTTCTCACCATCTCTGCGAACATGCTGATCTTACACACTTCCTCTCTCGCCTTCTAACAACACTCAACGCGATGTAGTCATGGCAACCAAATCTAAGACTCCTTCACGAGATACTTCAAAGCGAAATATTATGCTCTTTAAGTTCTGAGAGTTCAAGGCAGAATTTCAGATTTGCTTCAGATATTTCGTTTGTCTTTTTGAAATGACGAAATGAATAATTAATGTTCTGAAATTTACTGTTTCTCTCACATTTTCATGGAATTTTTTTGTTTCTTTCTTTGATACAGATTGAACTCTTTTTGAACTTATATAATAAACTTCTTGCTTTAAAATATCAAGTGGGAAAATATCTTCCATTGTCTTAGCATCTGTGTTCGTGCATTATAATTCTGTATCAATTAAAAGGTATAGTTTCTTTCCGTGTTATGTTGTTTTACCTCTGAGCGGCACTTTTTTGCACACTATGGGCTAAATGGCCAGGTCACATGGACCCCAAAGGCTCAGAGACGGTTGGGGAAGGGAACCCACTGGAACAGCTGTTGGGAGACAGATGGTAGCCTCCCGTCAAGGCCATCCAGCGTGTTCTTTAACGTGCACAGGGTATGGCTCTTCCGCACACGGGGCCACGGCTTAACGTCCCATCCGACGGACGGCGGTCTTTCCAAGCCCATCGGTGTCCCCTACTGACCGTGGGCAGGGCAGGGAATTATTTGCGGAGATAAATCTCAACGCTGACCCAGCTGGGACTCGAACCTGGGAACTACAGATTACGAGCCTGGCGCGCTACCGACTGAACCATCCCCGCCCCATTTCTTTCCGTAGTTGTAGCTAAGAGCTAATCGAATATGCTTCACGATTTCGGTCACCACAGTGGCTCAGACGTGATAGTGCTGGTTTTCAACAAATCATTCTCAACACTATAAGTGAAGGTTACGCTTATTAGTTATTCAAATCTTTCTGATATCCATTATTGACAATTAAATTTTTACATTATTTAGAGTAGTGAGAATTGTACATCTTTGTCAGAATTTATGGTTTTCTCAAAAGCGAATAACTATTTTTTTGCCATTTGGAAAAGAAATAAGGTGTGTTTTAGACTAGAGGGGCAGCCTAAAAACTGATTAATTTTTGTCTTCATAGATAAAATTGCATCTGTTCTGGGGGCGGGGGTAGCTTAGTCAATAGCGCGCCAGGTTCGTAATCTGCAGTTCCCAGGTTCGAGTCCCAGATGGGTCAGCGTTGAGATTTATCTCCGCAAAATTCCCGCCTACGGCCAGTAGGGACACCGATGAGCTTGGAACGGCGGTCGTTCGTCGGATGCGACCTTAAGCCGTGGCTCCCTGTGCGGAAGAGCCATACCCTCTGCACGTTAAAGAACGCTCTGGATGGCTTTGACGGAAAATCTGTCGCCCAGTAGGTCCCCTTTTCTGAGCCTTCGGGGTCCTTGTGACCTGGCAATTTAGCTCATGGTGTGCCAAAAAGTGCCGCTCAGAGGTAAAAAAACCTAACACATCTGTTCTGTCGTAATGCTACTAGGAGCATTACGATTTTTTTCCCGAGATGTTTGAGAAGTTGAAGGGTTCTGTTTCCACACCTAACTATAGTTTTGAGGAGATTTTCTAAATTTTCCTAGTTTAATTAGGACTGTAGAAGCTTAAGAAGTAATCTAGACATTTATTTCAAGGCATCTATATTCAGATTGCATCAGAAGTTTCATGTGAATCAACAGTTTGCAGATGGTACTCGAAAATGTTCAAGAACCCATTTCAAATCTACTAGTCTCATTTCCAATGTTCCGCCAGCATTTGGGAACCGATGTTTTCTACATTCTGTTAATTCTTCTATTGCTCTAAGAGACAAACTTCTCGTGAATAATGAGAGAAATTTTGAGAGGAAAATTGTTGAGGGATACTTCATTAGTGCTCGTGAAACGACTCGACCATTTTCAACCATTTTCGAAATCCTAGTTCCATCTGTAAACTGCTGATTGTGCAAAACATTCTTCCTTGTACGCGTTTTTCAATAATTGCAAGTTTCCAAAACCCTTTTTCCAAATCGCACACAAAATGTTATCGCACAATGCTGTTTAGTTTTAACATATAACGTAAAAACATAATGTAAAAAGGTTGAAAGAAACAGTCATAACGCATTTAATATTCGAAGTAACCTCACTCTAAACTATCTCTATGCTTAATAGAACACCTAGAGAATCTAACCGACGGTTGTCATGGTTACGAGACAGTATGATTAAACAATGGATACACTCGCGTGGATTCCAAACAGTGCTGCCAATTTACAGTAAAATATTTTCATTTTTGAAACGCCTTTTGTATTTATGAGTCGTGGTTTGGATCGGCATATTTTAATAGAACTGAATGATTTAATGGAGAAATGTTATGCTGTTATTTCCTTTCTGTTATGAGTACATCTTATTCTCTTTTCATCTTCACTTGCTTTGTTATGTTTTCAGCTTCAATGTACCGGAAGAGATGCAGAAAAAGAACAACTTCGACTACAAGAAACTGGAGCAGGTGATCAACGACTTGGATAATAATGATGTCTTTACTTACGATCAATACAAGCAGAACCATGTCAAGGATTCCAGGATACTGGCTGAGCATGGATCTGTACTGCAGAAGAATGTAGGAGGATATGGTAATTAGTTGTTGCTCTACTGTTTACAATTACCTACTGAAGCCTCAAGCAGCTGTAGTTTATGTAGATCTAGTAGACTGTATAATTTAGCTCACTTAACTCGTCTCTCCTGAGCTATAACTACAGCATTTGTCTCAGTTTATGGTTTAAAAGTTATACTGATCAAAATAGCCCGCATATTTCATTGATTCGATGCTAATATGTTAGATTCACGCCTATCCAAATCCCTAGTGGCAGTTGGTAACGCGTAAGTTGTAGTTCCCAGGTTCGAACCCAAACTGTACCTGCGCTGAGATTTATCTCGACAATCCCCACTCTGTCCCAGGTCACAAAAGGGACACCGATGGGCTTGATAAGGCCGTTATCTTGTTTGATGGAACGTAAGCCTTGGACTCTTGCACACAAAAGACATTCCCTATGTGAGGTAAATAACATGTTGAATGGCCTTGACGCGAGGATACCATCAATCTCCTAACAACTATCCAGTGGAAGTCCTTCTACCAATCTTCTCTGAACTCTTGGGGTCCTTGTGATCTGGTCATTTAACCTGTTGTGTGCAAAAAAAAAGTGCCGCTCAGAGGTAAAACAATCCAACCCAGGTTCGAATCCCAACAATATCTGCGTTCCTGTTCATTTTGGTTTAAATGTTTGTTAAATTTATCTCAGCTAACCCTCATCAGATGAGCTTGCAAAGGCCGCCTCCCATCTGATGGGACTTAATGTCTAATCTGTAGCCCCGTGTAAAAAGAAACATACCATGTGCACAATAAATAACACGTTCGATGGCCTTGACGGGAGGCTATCATCTATCTCCGAACAGCTATCCAGTGGTCTCCTTTTCACAATATTTTCTGAGCCTTTGGGATGCTTTTGATCTGGCCATTATTATTGTGTACAGTAGCTCAAAAAGGTATCCGAACACTATGGTTGATTACAGAATTCAGAAAAAATATCTGACAACGATTTTTTTAGAAATTAGTGATCTGGCAACCTTCGTGTCACGTGACACGAAGGTTGCCAGATCACTAATTTCAAAAAAAAAAATCGTTGTCAGATATTTTTTCTGAATTCTGTAATCAACCATAGTGTTCGGATACTTTTTTGAGCGACTGTACACAAAACTTCAGCTCAGTGGTAAAGCAACCGAATCAGGTGTCTGACAGTAATGCATAGGAATAGGAAGAAAGCTCTGCTCCTGATAGAGTAACATATAGAAAGAGCTCTCTTTATATATATATACACAGTATATATGTTCAATAACTGGCATAGTGGTTAGGTAGCTAGCGACTGTTCCAGTAAGGCAAACTTTGTGTGTTGTGTCAGCTTTAACTAAGGCAGTGGTCAGCACTGACTTCGGTCTTAGTAGGGCATGTCCTTGTATGAGAAGGCCTGTATTAAGCTAGGATTCTTCTCTGTCCTATATGTCGCAAATCCAAAAAATAAAATAAAAAAAAAATTATTACTATTCACCAAGTTTTATGGATGCTACAAAAATGTTTAACTGGCCATTTGTGATCAGGTAGATGCCCAAATGTGCTCCATCTCTCGCCATGCCACTAAAAATATTTGCGCTTAAACAAGAAGGGCTGGACTAGTTTTTTCGTATTTCCATCTATACTAAAAATATCTATAGGCAAAAATACAGTGGACTCCCGCACAACGCGGGGTATACGTTCCGCGTTTTAGGAAATCGCGTTATACGGGACATGCATTATCAGACGAATTGCCTATCCCCATATTTTCAATCTAAAAATGGTCTGGGAAAAGAATTGTTTTTAAATAACGATAACAATAAAGACGAAACTATGGACTCTTCAAGCGATAAATCTGTACAACCAATGTTAACAAGATGGCGTCGTTGGAACTTATTTCTTGATACTTCCAATAGTGAATGAATGTTATATAGTGAAGTACATATTTTTATTTTAATTAAAAGTTGAATAAAAATATTTTCCTCTTATACCTTTAAATGTGCATATTTTTTTTTAATAAACCTTTACATCTTTTAAAGCTGTCAGCTTCACTGTGCACGGGGCGGTGGTGGCTCAGTCGGTAGCGCGCCAGGCTCGTAATCTGTAGTTCCCAGGTTCGAGTCCCAGCTGGGTCAGCGTTCAGATTTATCTGCGCAAAACTGCCCACGGTCAATAGGGGACACCGATGGGCTTGGAAAGGCCGCCGTCCGTCGGATGGGACGTTAAGCCGTGGCCCGTGTACGGGAGAGCCATACCCAGTACACGTTAAAGAACACGCTGGATGGTCTTGACGGGAGGCTACCATCTGTCTCCCAACAGCTGTTCCAGTGGGTTCCCTCCCCCAACCTTCTCTGAGCCTTCGGGGTCCATGTGACCTGGCCATTTAGCCCATGGTGTGCAAAAAAGTGCCGCTCAGAGGTAAAACAACCCAACCCTTCACTGTGCATATATAAACAACAGGTAAGTGTATACATTTGGTTTTCTAAACAAAAAAATCAAGAACCATGTTAAATTTATCTTACGCGTAATACGGGACTGTTTATCGCGCTGTATGAGTACTAGTCGCAATTTTGTCGTCGCGTTATACGGATTCACTTTATAGGGGAGCGTGTTATACAGGAGTCCATTGTATTACAGCCTTTGAAATTGCTTAAAGCACAATGGTGTTGACTGTTTTATGGCTTGGTTGAAAGTCACTTAGGCATCGTAATAGGACGAGGTCCTTGCAGTTTCATCATTACAGTTGTTTAACAACGCATTTCATTACTTTCGGGAACATTTCATTACATTACCCCATTTTGTTTATTTTGAAAGTAGGTTCAGAAATTTGACAAAATTAATGCTTACGAGTTTATTGTGAAGTAGCTTATTCAACTATATCTGATTATTGATTTATCTTTTTAAAAATACAAAGCACGATGGTGCGTTGGTAGTGGGACAGATTAGGTCCCAACCTGTACCAACGAATAGGGAAGTGAAAGACGACTTGTGAGAGGGAAAGAAGGCTTGGAGAGGAGGAGCAGAAGGCTACGAAAGAAGAAGAGGGTAAGATAAGAGGGTTGAGAGAGTAGAAGAGGAGTAGAATGGGGAAATAAGGTGTAAGGTATGGGAAGAGAAGAGCCTTAAGGGAGAAGGAGAAGAGAGGGTTTAGTGGGCACGAGAAGAAATCTAGGGCAGAGAAAAAAGGCTAGGTTAAGGAAAGAGGTTGGGAGAGAAGAGGGATAGGGGAAAAGTGGCTAGAGGATGAAAAGAGGACTAAGGGATTTGGGTTGTTGTTGGGTTGTTTTACCTCTGAGCGGCACTTTTTTGCACCACCATAGGCTAAATGGCCAGGTCACATGGACCCCGAAGGCTCAGAGAAGGTTGTGGGAGGGGACCCACTGGAACAGCTTTTGGGAGACAGATGGTAGCCTCCCGTCAAGGCCATCCAGAGTGTTCTTTAACGTGCACAGGGTATGGCTCTCCCGCACACGGGACCACGGCTTAACGTCCCATCCGACGGACGGCAGCCTTTCCAAGCCCATCGGTGTCCCCTACTGACCGTGGGCAGGGCGGGGAATTTTGCGGAGATAAATCTTAACGCTGACCCAGCTGGGACTCGAACCTGGGAACTACAGATTACGAGCCTGGCGCGCTACCGACTGAGCCACCCCCGCCCCGAGGACTAAGGGAGAATAAGAAGCTAGGAGAAGGGTGTAGGGGGTGTGTGGAAGAAAGCTAGAAAAATAAAGATAGGGGAAGAAAAGAGACTAGGGGGAGAAGAGTGCTAGGAGAGAAAACTATGAATGGGGAGGAAACGAGGGATAGGAGTGGAGAAGGCTAGAGGGAGGAGAAGAGGTTTAGGGTTAAAGAAGAGGGATAGGGTAGGGGGAGAAGGAGAAGGAGAAGAGGGATAGGTTAGGAGAAGAGGTTAGAGGGAAAAAAGAGAGGGATAGGGTAGGAGAAGATTCTAGGGTAAAAGAAGAGAGAGGTAGGGGAAGTGAGTAAAGTAAGAGGATAGGGTAGGGGATGCAGTGTAGAATAGGGATAAGAGAGATAGGGTTGAGAAGAGGCTAGGGGAGGGAAGGGTAAATGGAATATTGGAGGAGAAGAGGGTTAGGGGAAGAGAAGAGGGTTAAGGGAGGAGAAGAGGGTAAGATAGGAGAAGATGATTAGGAGAGGAGAATAGAATTAGGGGAAGAGATGAGGCTTGAGTAAAAGACGAGAGGGGTAGGGGAAGTGAGTAAAGTAAGAAGATAGGGTAGAGGGTGCGGAGTAGAATAGGGAAAGAGAGGTAGGGTAGGACAAGAGGGGTAGGGTTAGGAAGAGGCTAGGAGAAGAGAAGTGGCTAGGAGAGGGAAGGGTAAGTAAGCTGTTGGAGGAGAAGAGGGTTAGGGGAGGAGAAGGGGATTAGGGGAGGAGAAGGGGATTAGGGGAGGAGAAGGGGATTAGTAGAGAAGAGGGTTAGGAAGAGAAGAGGGTTAGGGGAGGAGAAGAGGGTTAGGGGAAGAGAAGAAGGCTAGGTAGGGGGCTAACGTCTCTTAGTTGGAGAAAAAATCATTTATAAGAAACATCAATTTGAAATTGTCTTAAAACAGTTTCGTTTCTTGTTACTTTAACATTACAAACTCTTGAATTCCCTAACAGAATACGCTAATCATAGAAGTGAAATACTGATAAGAGAAAAAAGATTTTATCCATTTTTGACGTTAGATTTACAGTTTGACTTATCGCAAAACAAAAATCTTCACTTCATCGGATTCCTCTCGAAATACTCGATTCTTTTGATTCGATCAAATCTCCGGAAAATGATAAATTGCTCTTTGTCACGGAAGGGAAAGAGCTGGATAAAGACAGATATTCGATCGAAGTTAACGACAGGGACATGAATTTTACATATATCATAAGACACATTCGCTTAAACTTTTGATCATATTCTGCATTGGAGTCCTTCAGAGGTAACGGAATGTGATCGACATATGATTGAAGGAAGATATTCATTCTCTGACTGGACAGAAAGCCACACTTCTGATGGAATGTACGCTCAAAGAAATTTAATTATTTCGATCATCAAGAATATCTTGTACGTCACACAGGAAGAAATTTCGTTGTTTGTTGTTGCTTTTGAGACAAACACAAGACGCAACACAGAGTGTGGAGGAAAATTAATATTTTAACAATATGAGATTAAGAACATCTACATCTGAAGACGAAAATTAGGCTGTAAAAAAGTTTAGTCCTTTTTAAATATTGTTACGATTTATTTATGCACCTAACTCTCATGGTGATGTTAGGGTCAGGTCCTTCTACACCAGTTCATTTAAAAACAATACAAAACTATGCAAAAAGGGAAATATGAAGAAAAACAAAAGAAAATTTTAAATATTATTCATAATATACAGGATGTTTCAAAAAGGACGCAATCCTAAATATAAAAGAGTCGAACTTACGCGCATGTACATATTATGCCATAATATTAGTCAGTTGGCATTACTGTACTCAAGGTTAACAACCTTTACCAGTTGAAGTGACCTTGTCACGCGCTAGTCTCACCCTAGAATTCATTCCTTTGTATTGTGTTAACTATGTCGTTTTTCAAAAACGAACGTGTATTTATTGTTGAGACTTATTGTGCGTACATATATTACAAACTTGTGAGAGAGGAGTTTGAGTTGAAGTTTCCTCAGTCTTCGTTCCCAACAAGTCGACAATATCTCGTTTGATTGATAAATTTCGTGACACTGGGTCTGTACAGGATCGAAAGGGCCCAGGCCGGTCATTGCTGTTAACTGCCGAAGTTCTTGATTTTGGGGTCGTGCCAGGCTCGTAATCTGCAGTTCCCAGGTTCGAGTCCCAGCTGGTCAGTGTTGAGATTTATCTCCACAAAATTCCCCGCTCTGCCCACGGTCAGTAGGGATACCGATAGACTTGGAAAGGTCACCATCTGTCGAATGGGACGTTAAGCCGTGGCCCTGTGTGCGGGAGAACCATACCCTGTGCACTTTAAAGAACACGCTGGATAGCCTTGACGGGAGGCTATCACTGTCTCCTAACAGCTGTTCCAGTGGGTCCCCTCCCACAACCTTCTCTGAGCCCTCGGGGTCCTTCTGACCTGGCCGTTTAGCCCATTGTGTGCAAAAAAGTGCCGCTCAGAGGTTAAACAACCCTACTCTTGATGTTGTGTCTCAGCGTTTAACTAGCTCACCGAGAAAATCTCTTAGAAAGTTATCTTCACAGGTTGGACTGTCACCATCTACTGTTTTCAGGGCTATAAAGAAGTTAAAATTTCATGCCTACCACACTGGTGTCGTTCATGAACTAAAAGAACCAGACCATGAAAATCGTTTACGGTACTGTCGTTGGTTTCGTTCTTTTATTGATGAAAATGGAATTGAGGTGTTGGATCGTATTTATTTCAGTGACGAGGCTTGGTTTCATTTGGGTGGGTATGTGAACAGTCAAAACAGTCGAAAATGGAGCAGTGAAAATCCTCACACTTTTCACGAAAGACCATTACATGCACGGAAAATTAGGGGTTGGTGTGCAATTTCCCGTCGTCGTGTGATAGGGCCTTTATTTTTTGACTCAACTGTAACCGGTGAAGTTTATCGTGACCTCATCCAACAGTTTATTGCACAATTGGAGGTGAATGAATGAGAGTGTTGGTTTCAACAAGATGGCGCGACCGCCCATACTGCAAATGATACAATGGTCATGTTGCAGGAATTTTTTGGTGATCACTTGATTTCAAAAAATTTGTGGCTCCCAAGATCCCCAGATCTTATTCCTCCAGATTTTTTTTCTTTGGGGATATCTCAGATGGGTAGTATTTCAAAACAATCCTCATAAACTTGAAGACTAACATTGAAAGAGAGATTTTAAACATAAGAAAGGAAACATTACAAAAGGTGGCTGCAAATGTCAAGAAACAGGTACGAACCTGCATCCAGGTTGCAGGAAATCACTTTCAACATCTGTTATAAAGGTAGATATATGTCTAATTTGCATCTTTTGAAATTTGTGTCTTTTGTCAAGTTTAAATTGAAAAATATAATAGAGGGTTGGTCCTTTTTGAATCACCTTGTGTTGAATACAACAGTTAGCTATTTTGATGAAGTGTCATAGTTATAAATTAAAATAATTTTCATATTTTATATTTTGTTTCTTAGTGGTAATTTAAGTATTAAATAATGATAAATTAAGGCATGAAAATAAAAAACTGAGTAATATGATTTATAATATATGAAATACATGCATACAGATTAGATGTATGCGCTATTGAAGTCAGGCTAGGAATGAGCAAATTTCCGTTACAGAAATGTTTTGCTAAAATACGAGGATTGAAAAGAACGTAATAATTAGAAACTAATTCTGATTGGTCTAGAAGAAATCCGGCTATTTTATATAATGTTAAATATATTATAATATTATTAATATATTATATTCTGTTAAACAATGAAGTCGTGAGCAGGAAGTTGATAATAAGAAAGCTGTACCTTGCGTTTCTGACGTCATATACTGGGAAATTCAACGTATGATTTTTATCAATTAAAGGCAGCCTTTTTCTTTACAAACTTGATTTCAGGGTGAAATAAATTTTCAGTTTTAAATAGATTGATTAGAAAATGATCAGGACGCTTGAGATGAAGTCTTGAAATAATATTAAATAGTAAATATGGTGCTCTAATCTGTAAAGGTAAAATAGAGGTTTCAGCAATTAAAGCCAGAACAGGGGATTTTCTTTTATTAGGCCCAAAGCAATCTGAAAGCGAATTTACTTTGAACGATATTAAGTTTTTGAAATTTTTTCGGTCATCAAGGTATTACGTTCAATTTCAAATTCTATTTTCAGTCTAGTTAAATTGCAGTAAAGTTGATTAAAATAAGTAGAGGAGGATCCCCATTTTGTAGAGGCAAGACATTTTGCAAAGTTGAATATTTTTTTGCCAGTGATGCACACATGATTGTTCCAATTTAATTTCACGTCTATGTAGATTCCTAAAAATTCGTAGTTATCAATATTAGACAGTAAATTATTATTTTTTTTAATATCAAATTACGGTAATCAAACGCGAACCTTTTTTTAAGTAAGATAATAAAAAATTGATGTTTTTGATACTAGACTTTGGACAATAGGCGGTTTTACTATGTAAGTAACGAATAGGTTAGACAAAAGAATAGTCCACCACCTTTGAGTGGCACCCTATGTATTAATTTGGCCATATTGCCCACATGTAGAACTACAGGTTAGTGAATAGAATTATGAACAGTGTGCCTAAAGGCGTTAGAAAGAGGGAAAGGCTTAGAAGGCAGTGGGCAGACAATGTGAAACAAGAGATCGTTAGAATTGGCTTGTAGTGGCCAAATGCTGCAGCTGTAGCTCAGGATAGACACATATAGAGAACTAAATTGAATAGTCTGATTCGACCTCCGTAGCCCATGGCTGCTTGAGGATTATGTAGGTATATGTATGTGTGTCTGTGCGTGTGGAGCTGCTTTATTAAAATATGTGGAAATTATTTTTATAATATTAATTTACTGTTAGTAATAATAAAATTAATAATAATAAATTGGCTAACTATCATTTTTCGATTATTTTAAAGCTACCAGTAAAAAGATTAATACAAATAATAAAAGTAACATTTTAAAGTTATTTCATTTTACTTTGTAACAAATCTCTTCAAGTAAATTTCCTCGGATGCGGAAATTAAATAATTGAACAACTAGTTATAGTAAACTTCGTCTAGTCCCGTGTTTCCCAACGTGTTTTCCAACAATAATCAAATTGCCCCCCTGTGGGGGGCAATTTGATTATCAAGGGGGGGGGGGCAATTCGAAAATGGACTCGTTCAGAGTTTAACCGTATGGCGGTTAAATTTTACATAGGGGGGGACATAAGAATTTTAGAAAGACTTAAGTGGGGCATGGCACAGAAAAGGTTGGGAAACACTGGTTTAGTCAGTTACTCTCTTTTATTAAATAAAATATATAAATGTATTTACACTGCTTGGCCAAAAAATAGAAAACTACGGTAAATATCGAAACCTTTCGATATTTACCGTAGCTGCGAGGCAAAGTGCAGATATATAAAAGAGAAGATCACATGCTACGGTCACATGATTCCGGAGTTGTTTTAGCGAAAGCAGCTGGCCAACACTATTGACCAACACTTGGCCACGAGATGGGAGAGACGGGTAATATAACCGACTTTCGAAAAGGTTTCATTGTTGGTGCTAGATGGACTGATGCAAGTAGAGCGAAAATTACGGAAATCACCGGACTGCCCAATGCTACCATCTCTGAAGTGTATACAAGATGATTAGAAGACGCAGTCTTCACATTTAGTAGGAGTAATTGAGCTACATGTCAAATACTATTGAGGAGGGATCACAAAGCGTTATAAAGGCATGTGAGATGAAATCGATTTTAAACTGTGCACTAAATGACACTGATTTCAACATAGTCCGAGTTTAACTTATATCAACTATAATAATGCGCAGGAAACTCATATATTCCTCCTTGTACTCAGTGTCCTATTCAGAAACCAGTAGGATCGGTCAGAATCGAAGAGTGATGGATCTTCTAAAGGACTGGAAAACGCTCGTCTGAGTGATGAATCCCAGATATCCTCTCTTTTGCATAAATGTCAGAGCTGGAGTGTTACTACAACCGCATGAGGTGATGGACTCTCTCTCTCATGTGTCGCATCCATCGCTCCAGTAAAGGCCATCCAGCGTGTTCCTTAACATGCACAGCATATTGCTCTCCTGCATATGAGGCTACAGCTTTACATCTCACCTGGATGACAGTGTCTTTCGAAACCCAAAAGTGTCCTTAGCATTAGGGGGCGGGTTCAAAGATAAATCTCAATACCGTTAGGACTCGAACCAGGTTAGGTTGGGTTGTTTTACCTCTGAGCGGCACTTTTTTGCACATCATGGGCTAAATGGCCAGGTCACATGAACCCCGAAGGCTCAGAGAAGGTTGGGGGAGGGGACCCACTGGAACAGCTGTTGGAAGACAGATGGTAGCCTCCCGTCAAGGCCATCCAGCGTGTTCTTTAACGTGCACAGGGTATGTCTCTCCCGCACACGGGGCCACGGCTTAACGTCACATCCGACGGACGGCGGCCTTTCCAAGCCCATCGGTGTCCCCTACTGACCGTGGGCAGGGCGGGGAATTTTGCGGAGATAAATCTCAACGCTGACCCAGCTGGGACTCGAACCTGGGAACTACAGATTACGATCCTGGCGCGCTACCGACTGAGCTACCCCCGCCTCCTCGAACCAGGGAGCTTCAGATTACAATCCTGGAGCTCTACTGACTGAATCACCCCCGCTCCCAGGAAGAGAAATTGTGGAGAATTATAAAACCATATGATATTACAATATAATTTAATGTACATCAGGTAAGGGGAAATTTTAATGTGATTCAACGGAGACAAAACAGTTCAAAGAACGAGATGAACACGCTTACAACTCTATAAAGAAAATATACATATTTAAAGTTAAGCTTCGCCGTAGGCGAGCATTAAATTTTTCAGAGTACTAAATGCTGGGTCTTCTGATCGTCATCATAGTTTTAGTCATCGTGGTGGTTCTCGTTTGACGAAATTGAACGTAGGAATCTAAATATATAGCAGACAAAATATATAGTAAGCCACTAGCGAATTGAATGGGTTCTGTGTGATGGAATTCCGTCTTGTTGATATTACAATTTCTTCAACTGTTACATAGGAACGTTTTCTAACTAGTTGCTTACCAAAGTCCTCAACATTTTAGAGTAGCCCTCCTCATTTAAACGAGGGGGAGGAGGGAATCAGCCGTTGGCGCCAGGCTCGTGATCTGCAGTTTCCAGGTACGAGACCCAACTACGCCGGCGCTGAGAGATGAGAAAGGGGACATCGCTAGACTTGGAAAGACCGCCGTCCATCGGATGGGACGTTAAGCTGTGGTTCCGTGTGCGGGAGAGCAACATTTTGTGCACGTTAAAGAACTCGCTGTATGGCCTTGAAGGAAGGATTCCATCTGTCTTCTAACAGCTATCCAGTGGTTCAATTAAACAACAGCTATCCAAGGGTGGACTATTTAGCACATTGTTCGCACTAAACTGCCGCTCAGAGGCAAAACAGCTCAACCGACCCTTTAAAGTCTGTTGGAAACAGAACTTTGTGAGTTTCTTCACATTTTGTGCACCCTATTGCTTATTTTACTTAATCATTTAATAAAATATATATTACTTTATGGTATTCTTTTACAACGATCTGTCTATTAATTTCTTACTTTATAGTATTTTTTAATAAAACAATTCAATTTTTCAGAGTCTCAAATGCTGGGTCTTCTAATCGTCATCATAGTCTTAGTTATCGTGGTGGTCCTCGTTATCGGTCTCGGCCTCTGGTGGTACATTAGCGGCAACCGAAGAAGGAGCAGCAGCGATATCGAAACCGTCTCGACATCAGGTTCATCTTTCCTCACCTTCACCGCCGATAAAGATGCCCTCATGAACCAGAATGCGTTGCAGAATGACGTCAACAGTCTCCCCAAGAACATGACCCCTTTCTATGGAGCTCAGGTTGCTTTAGTTTCACTGAAACCCGTTAAAGAAATCTATTGATTTGGCTTTGATTTTTACCTCATGAACTCTCTCAATGAACAAGAGGTGTAAGGTGAAGGCTCCCTGTCATTCTGCCGAATCATGCAGCAGCAATTGGTAAAGAATAGAATTCGAGTTGTCTCTTTTTTTATCAATGTTGCTGGATTTTGAAACTACGTTTTTAAAAGCCTCAATGCAATCGAGTGTTATTTATAAATGTATGCCGCTGTTCTGGAAGTTGAAAAAGGTGTTTAATGTTTCCTACGAAACTTCAGCTCTAATCATTACCAGGCTTTTCTGTGAGATGCAATTCATCTCAGTGATATTAAGGGATGCACATCTTCGCTAAGAACCACTTGACTTTTCGCTTTATGTTATCAGTAGACTTTTTCTGTTGCTTGCTACAAATATGAAGCAAGGATAAAATCTTTCTGTATTTGCCTTTTGATAAATTTGTACATTATTAAAATAAATGGTTTATGTTTTTATTTAAGAGTTTTTGTTTTTTCTACTTCCGGAAAACAACGAAGATTGCAGTTGAACTTTGTCCATCAAGCAATGAAATGCTTTTAAAGATCAATACGATTTTTATGTCATGCTAGCACGAAACTGAAGTCTTCAATGCTTCAAATTTTGACCTATTGTTATCCGTTTAGATTTTTAGCTTTTAAAGCAGGAGTAGCCAACCCAAACTTAGTAAACAGCCACTAAAAAACTCTCCTCAAATAGCCGCATGAAAAATTCTTTATTCAAAAACAAAATATTCTAATGAGTAATGAACTGAAAAAAAAAACTACTTTAAAATTTGAAATTTTTAACATTAAATTCAGTTGTAGGCTAATTAATTCTTACATTTTTCAAAAGAAAATCAACTGAACTATATGACGATACTATTAGGTAAGTGCGAAAGAGAAATAGATCATATTACGTGCTAAATAGAAAAGAAATATTTTAAACAATACGATAAATGGAATTAAAGGGAAAAAAACTGATAGATATGATGTCAAAATTTTAAAAACTTTTAGAATGGCTATGAACATTTTTTTTTTATTTCCAAGATAATCATATAAGGGAAGGAGTTCCAAATATAGTGGGATGTGTTCTTATTTCAAATATGTCCTCATTTTGTTAATTGCTTTTAGTGTCTATGTGTGCCCATAGTGGAATTAGTTTTAATTTAAAAGCTTTATGAAATATGTTAGTAGAATACGATTAATAAGGTTAAATAAAAAGTTAGTAAACGTTAAGCAAAATGTGGTTTCGACAATTGTAATGCATTTACAATTAATAAAGATTTCATTTTAGTTCGTATTTTAGTTTCATTTTGTATTTTATATTTTCATTTGTTTAACTTTTCATTATTTTTTTTCTAAAAAGAGGGTTATTATTTTTGTAAAATATTTTTATTTGTATTCAGAAAACAATAATGCCGTATCAAGGCCTGATTCTAGAACCGCAAACCTCCCGCCCTGGCCTCAGTTAGTAAGGGACACAGCTGGGCTTGGAAAGGCCGCCCTCCGTCGGATGGAACATTAAGCCGTGAGCCGTGTGCGGGAGAGAGCACACGTCTGTGCCCGTTAAAGAACACGCTGGATGGCCTTGACGGGAGGATACCATCTGTCTCTTAACAGCTGTCCAGTAGATTCCCTTCTCCCAACCTTCTCTGAGACCTCGGGGTCCTTGTAACCTGCCATTTAGCCCATTGTGTGTAAAAAAAGTGCCTCTCAGAGGTAAGACAACCCAACACAAACCTAGAAATAAATTAAGTGTGTGGGAGAGGCAAACAAAGCAATCGAGCCGGAAATAGGTAAAGGGGGGGGGAATTAAAAGACTGGATTTGTATTCTAGTGTAATATTTTCCCCTTTGTTGTAGAGGTTTTAAAAAAGTCTTGAAAAATTCCTGAAATATTAACACGTTTAAGAATATTTGATCTCTATTGCGCTTATTAGCATTCTCAAGAGAAGGAAGGTCCCCTTGTGCTCCCCCTAGATCCGGCCCTGATCATATCCCAAATGTTTTATATTAAATATTTTCATTTGGGCTGAAAGTTTGAAATAACTGAAATGAGCGATGAAAATGGTTAATTGAACAACTTTCCATATAACTGGTTGATTACTAACGGAAATGGTTAATTGACAATTTTGCATTTCACTAATTGACCACTGAAGGTATGATTAACTTGAGATCTTTGCATTAAACATGTTGATAATTAAGAAAAATATAATTATTATATTGACAGTCTTGCATATAAATCGCTGATTAGCGAAGGAGAGGATATTTTTAAATTGACAACTCTACATAAAACTAGATGATCACTAAGGGAAACGATTAATTCATAATCTTGAATGTAAAATTGGTTTTATTTATCAATAGTGAAGAGTGAATGACTTTAGTTCATTTCATTGAAGAGTGTGTGATCATTTAGATAATTCATTTCATTGAAGAGTGTGTGATCATTTAGATAATTCATTTTATTGAAGAGTGTGTGATCATTTAGATAATTCATTTCATTGAAGAGTGTGTGATCATTTAGATAATTCATTTCATTGAAGAAAGTGTGATCATTTAGATAATTCATTTCATTGAAGAGTGTGTGATCATTTAGATAATTCATTTCATTAAAGAGTGTGTGATCATTTAGATAATTCATTTCATTGAAGAAAGTGTGATCAATTAGATAATTCATTTCATTGAAGAGTGTGTGATCATTTAGATAATTCATTTCATTGAAGAGTGTGTGATCATTTAGATAATTCATTTCAAATGAACTATAATTCAGAATTTGTTGAGTGTCATATTTTTCCATGTACATCTACACTGCTTTACCAAAAGTTGTTTGGGTTGTTTTACCTCTGAGCGGCATTTTTTGCACACCATGGGTAAATGGCCAGGTCACACGAACCCCGAAGTCTCAGAGAAGGTTGGGGGAGGGGACCCACTGGAACAGCTGTTGGGAGACAGATGGTAGCCACCCGTCAAGGCCATCCAGCGTGTTCTTTAACGTGCACATGGTATGACTCTCCCGATCACGAAGCCACGGCTTAACGTCCCATCCGAAGGACGGCGGTCTGTGCAAGTCCATCGGTGTCCCCTACTGACCATGGGGGGGGGGGATTTTGCGTAGATAAATCTCAACGCTGACCCAGCTGGGACTCGAATCTGGGAACTACAGATTACGAGCCTGGCGCGCTACCGACTGAGTCACCCCTACTCCACTTTACCAAAAGAATTTCCATGTTATGTCAATAGGAATATAACTTCAAAGCTCTAGCTTCTGAAATATGCATTTAATGGAAAAATATGAATAAAAAAATAATAAATTAGCACTGCCTCAGGAAATGAGTTGGGGCTTGAACTTGCGAATACTAGATTAAAAGTCTGTCGTGCTAGCAACTGAATCAGTCTTAGACCCCTAAATTTTATCAGTACCTTTGTTTGGCACAATTACGTTTAAGCAGAAAATGCATAATAAAATGTTTAGCTAGTTGTGAAAATGTTTTAGTTTCTATTGATGTCTGAAACCTGTTTTGAGTTGCTTTACCTTTGAATGGCACTTTTTTTTGCAATTAAGACCACATACACTCGTTTGATTAACACACCGCATTCGAAACATAGGTATGAACAGAGGATGAAGCGGTAAAATTAATTTATGTAGCTGTTAAATTAACATCTTCTTGATGTTTTGGTCTTCGAATCCCACCCCTTGTTATCACCTAACAGTAAAACACACGAGTTCTAATTTCAACGATAGAATAACATAATTATCTCGTTTTAAATGAGTTCTTCCCATATTGTGCATTTTTAGAAAGTAAGTCGCCGTAAAAATCGATATTTAATTTGCAATGTGTACACGCATCCATTACGTAGAAGGACGCGATCATTATCAGAGGTATTGTTTAAGGAAAAACTGTTATCTCCCTCTGCCGATGCCCTTTCTACCCATGCAGCTCTTTGGTGTTGCTGATGGTGGCCTCAGCCAAAGTAGAGAACAGAGTGCTTCAATTAGTTTTGTCGGCCACCAGCGGAAATTGAGTGATAAAAGCGACTTGCGGATACACAAGTGCTCTTTTTTTCTGCTCTTTGGTTCTCCTCTCTTTACAGACGAGTTTACGTGTCATGGTGCAAGCACTGAAAGAACAATTCTTATTTCTCAGATGTCTGAAGACTATAGTTCTTCTGTTTCTTCATTAAGCACTTAGCTTTCTCTCACAGAAGTTTTCGATTGTTTTATTTCTAAAGATTGCTTTTCTTGTTTCCTAACACAATGGTCCTTGGAAGTTGAGTTCGTATAGAACAATATGTGACAAGACTTCTTGTCTGGGTTGTTTTACCTTTGTGCGACAATATTTTGCACATAAAGGACTAAATGGGCAGGTCACAAGGACCCCAAAGGCTCATAGAAGGTTGGGAGAACGCACCCACTGGACAGCTGTTAGGATACAGATGGTAGCTTCTCGTCAAGGCCATCCAGAGTGGTATTTAACGGGCACACAATATGGCTCTCGTGCACACGGGGGGAGCGGCTTAAATGTCCCATTCGACGGACGTAGGTATTTCCCAAACCCAAAACCAAAATGTAGGTACTTACTGAGAGCAGGGCGGGATTTTGGAGGTAAATCTCAACGATGCCCAGTGGAATTCGAACCTGGTAACTGCAGATTATGCGCCAGGCTCAGTCGGTAGCGTGCCGCGCTACCGACCGAACCAACCGTCACCCCCTTGAATTTTTGGACTGAGTTATGCAGTCACCTGAGACAGCATAATTTAGAACCCCATTATCCGGAAAAAATTGGGATCCAGGGTGGTTCGGATAATCGAAAGTCGAACTGAACAAAATTGTAGAGGAATTGTTTATAGAGCAAAGAATTTACGTATATTTTGCATTTATTTTTAAATACCTTAAATGTTCGAATAATAGCCGGGGCTACAATTTTCATGTTCTTGCCTGTATCCAGCTACAGTTTGGACCGACGATGGGCCCAGGATTTTAAGCCCGATGTTTAATACGTCACAATAACAATACCAGTCTTAGAAACTTATATAAAGCTGATGAATAGTGAAAGAATTTTTACTCAAACTTCTAAAATACACACTTATTTTATTAAACATTTTGATACAGTACTTCTTACTAAATTTTAAAAACTTCTGAAGTCATTTTTTGTGTTTGGCATTGTTTTCGTTAAATATTCAAACATCCATAACCCATTAAATACTGAACGAATATTGTTGAAAATTGTGATATTGATATATTGACTGAGATGTTTTATAATATTTTTAAAAAGAAAAAAAAATATTGTAAAGCTTTTACATTAGCTTCCCATCGACATAAGATAGGATTGTTCCATAATTATGGAAACCAGAGTATATAACGTATGGTTTATGGTGATAGATTGAACAGCTGAGTTTTATATACAAACACATACAGTCGCTCAAAAAAATATCCGAATACTATGGTTGATTACAGAAAAAATATCTGGCAACGATTTTTTTAGAAATTAGTGATCTGGCAACCTTCGTGTCACGTGATTACAGAATTCAGGAAAAATATCTGGAGCGTGTACAGCAACTGTACACGCTCCAGTTACCGTTCACAGCAAACTGGAGCGTGTGCAGTTACTGCACACGCTCCAGTTTGCTGTGAACGGTAACTGCATACGCTCAGTGTTTCCGTGAGTGAGCCCACACGATCTAGTATAAAAATAATATGACCACCTACAGTCGCTCAAAACAGTATCCGAACACTATGGTTGATTACAGAATTCAGGAAAAATATCTGGAGCGTGTACAGCAACTGTACACGCTCCAGTTACCGTTCACAGCAAACTGGAGCGTGTGCAGTTACTGCACACGCTCCAGTTTGCTGTGAACGGTAACTGCACACGCTCAATATTTCCGTGAGTGAACCCACACGATCTAGTATCAAAATAATATGACCACCTACAGTCGCTCAAAAAAATATCCAAACACTATGGTTGATTACAGAAAAAATATCTGGCAACGATTTTTTTAGAAATTAGTGATCTGGCAAACTTCGTGTCACGTCGTTGCCTGATATTTTTTCTGAATTCTGTAATCAACCATAGTGTTCGGATATTTTTTTGAGCGACTGTACAAACACACACAGGCGTTTTAGCTCATTATATAAGAGAAAATACTTATCAACGAATGCCAGAGAAACAGTTTCTGACAAATGAAAAATCAGTCTTAATCATTGACTGATAAATGGATTTAAACCAATGAATCAGAAACAGCTGCTAATTAATGAATTTAAACCAGCTTCAAATCATTCACAGAGAAATAGCATTTAATCATCGCTTTATAAAGAGTTCCAAATCATTAAATGAAAAACATTCTTAAAGGACAAAAAGGATAAAGAGTTTCTAGTCCTCGGATGAGAAAGAACTATCCTTTACACTGCTTTCGCTGTATCATTTGGCTAATGCGCTGATATCCATACTCAGCATGGGAAAAAGGCTAATCTCTGAAAGCAAACTCTATAAATGGTAAATGAGGTTACAAGTCTGAAGCATCGTATCTTCCATAAGAATTGGAGACTTCTTCGACGAATTTTCCGCCTAATCCTTAACGATCTCGTTTCGCTGGTAGAACTTTAGCTAAATTCAATCAGATAGTAGCATAGGTAGGGAATAACTGCTTTCAGATCCTTCTGTATTATTCGGAATAATATTTGAAAGTGACATAGCATTACAGAGGACACTAATACCTTGGCGACATAACGTCTGAGTGGCTTTGTCTCCAGGCATGAAATTGTAGAGGCAGCTATAATGTTGCATCCATTCTAAGTTGGGAAATGAAGTTCTAGGGAGATAAATAAAGTAGAAGTTTAACCTCTGCTTCCATGAATGTTCACTAGGATGCAGACATATCCATGCAAAAAGAGCTTCAAACACAGATGCAATATATATGAGCTCTGAAGTTGTATCAAGTCTTCTTTGAAGGGGTCGGGGTGCGCTCATTCGATAGGGTACTACGTTCGCAATCTAATGATAGCATTAGATTACGCTAGAGTCCCAATTGTGCTCACTTTGAGAATTATACTTTCTTCCCTTCTGTCTTCTACAAACCGATGGATTTGGAAGGGTCTCTGTCCTTCGCATGGAACGTTAAGCCGTGGCGCATTGTGCATGAGAGAAACCATATCCTGCTTACGCTAAATAATACTCTGGATGGCCTTGAGGGAGTGATTTTCTGTCTCCTAAGAGCTGTCGGTGCTCTCCTTCTCCTACACAAATTTGAGGCCTTGGGGTCCTTATGGTCTGGTAATTTACCCATTATTCACACAAAGGTCAGCTCGCAAATTAAAAACAACACATGAAATAATTTGCTGAGAAAACTACCACTTTGCAAGGTACTCTTTGTGTCCACTTGCCAATTTCCGATGCATTAATTACTTTTAGTGCTCATTCTCCAAAGTATATTACACCTCTCGTCCCCACTTTCCAAAGTACATTATACCTTTTGTGTCCATTTTCCAAAGTACATTACACCCTTTGTGTCCAATTTCAAAAGTATATTACGTCTTTCGTGTCCACTTTGAAAAGTTGATTACACCTTTTGTACCAATTTCCCAAAGTATATTTCACCTTTTGTGATCATTTTTCCAAAGTATGTTGCACATTTTGTGACCATTTTCCAAAGTATGTTGTACATTTTGTGACAATTTTCCAAAGTATATTGCACCTTGTTTTCTTACTATTTTCTAAAGTATATTGCACCTTGTTTTCTTACTATTTTCTAAAGTATATGCATCTTTCGTGCCCTTTTCTTCGCATAATGCACCTTTTGTGCTCACATTTCAATATGGAATATACCTCTTGTGCCCGCTTTTGAAAGTGAAATATGCATTGCACATCCACTTTCCGATACATAATGCATTTATTGTACCTAACTTTCCAATGTGAAATGTACCTTTTTGTTTCTACTTTCCAATGCGCAATTATACCTTTTGTTTCTACTTCCCATTGTCCAATGCGTATTTGTATCAAATTTCCAATATATGATGTATTATTTGTATCGACTTTCTAATACGTAATGTATCTTTCTATACGCTTTTCAATGTAATGCAATATAATGTACTTTATACCCACTTTCCAACGTGTAAATATACCTTTTTGTCACATTCTAATGTATACCTTTTGTGCCACAGTCTAGCACATAATACACCTTTTGTACCCACTTAACGCATAATGTACCTTTTTACACCTACTTTTCAATGCATAACGTATTTGTTACAATGTCTCACGTACAGTCGCTCAAAAAAGCATCCGAACACTATGGTTGATTACAGAATTCGGGAAAAATATCTGGCAACGATTTTTTTAGAAATCAGTGATCTGGGAACCTTCATGTCACGTGACACGAAGTTGCCAGATCACTGATTTCTAAAAAAAATCGTTGCCAGATATTTTTTCTGAATTTTGTAATCAACCATAGTGTTCGGATACTTTTTTGACCGACTGTATCTCTTGTACCCATTTTCCAAAGTATAATGTACCATTCGCGCCCATTTCCCGATGCCATCATTATTACGAACCGCTTTAAAAATAACTAGTTCCTACTTAATCACACGTTCTATTATGCTCCAGCTTTGAAACAAAAATCATTTGGTGTATTACCCTAAAAACAAATAAAGAATTCCTAACTGGACTTATCTGTCATCTTAACGAAAACGACCACAACTGAGGTGGAATATTGAGAGAGAAAAAAAATGAACATCAGTTTCGAGCGTCAATTGACAGCTAAGTACTTTATTTTTCACTCTCCCTCTCTTCGTGGAGTGAAACTCGAAACCAGAGTAGAGACTCCGTATCTTGTTGGATGCTTTTATCGGATTAAAGCGGCGCTCTCCGGGGGTGTGAAAGCAGCCGTGTCGGTGTCTGCGTGCAGCCAAAGGTCCCATCCGCTGATGCAATGTGGCACGGTCAGATGGAATCCTTTGGGTCTTGTCAGGGTGATTGTCTTTTTTGTCGACATCTCCCCTAACCTCGTTTCGCGTTCGCTCTCTGTGGCTCCCCTCCATTTTCTGATCTCTCGCGCACGTCTTTCCTTCGCCTGACCTTTAAAACTAAGTGGATTGTAAAAAAGGCGGAAAGAAAGTGAGGTGAACAGAGGAAAAAAAGTGAATAAAAGAGTGGTTGTTATTTCTCAATGAAGAAAGAAACCCAGGCTGACAAGATGCATTTTGTTTAAAGAACAAAATGTGGTTGTGAAACATTAGTGTAGGATAATAGATACTTTTTAAAGGTGTAATAATTTATAAAGAGTAAATAGACCAATAACATGTTTGGCGTAGTTGATTTATTTATGCGAAAAAGTTCTACGCTTTGAAGCCATTTGAGTGCCATTCCCAGGGTTGATTTCAAAATTTTATACAGATAAAAGAGGAGGACAAAGTTAGGTTGTTTCATCTCTGACGGGCTATTTTTCCTCGCAATGAGCTAAACGGCCAGGTCACAAGGACCCCAAAAGGATCAGAGAAGATTGGGGAAGGGGATCCACTAGACAGCCTTTAGGAGACAGATGGAAGCCTACCGTCAAGCCCATCGAGAGTGTGTTCTTTAACGTGCACAGGTTCTGCACAAGGCGCCACGGCTTTACGTCCCATCCGACTGATGGCAGCATTTTCAAGCCCATCGGTGTCCCCTTTCTAACCGAGGGCAGGATGGGAGTGTAGCGGAGATAAACCTCAACGTGCCACAGGTGAGAACTCGAATCTGGGAACTGCAGATTACCAGCCAACACCGTCACCAAGGAGGCAGCACTTTTTTCTTTGAATAGTTTTAAGACCGGAAAGGAGATGTAAAAATGATATATATATAATAGAGAGTGTTCATATCGTAGCTGGAACAGGTTTCTCTCGCGTCTTATGTTTTTCACAGTTGTGATAAAGTTATTTATCATAACTATGAAACTACCTAAATGAAGGTACTACCTAATAAAAGTGCGCTACTACCTAAATAAGATATTAGAATTGCCCCATCAGTTACGGTCGCGAAAATAATTTTCCTAACTTCGAATTTATTAAGTAAATACCTACCTTACTTAAGAGAAATTCTCTCCTTATGAGAGAGATTTCCTAAAACGTTAAAAAATAGGAATATCGAGAATCAAATTATCGGAAGTAGTAATACACGTTCCCCTGTAAAGCAGGCTGCTGTTGTGTCACTGAGATTTGCTATCAAACAGCTTTTACAGGAGGCATGTTCGTTTCTTTATTTCAGTAGCTCTCAGATTCTTTTTTGTTGCAACCTAAAATTTAAATTTTTATACATGTCGCGATCCAAAATTCGAAATCTTATTTAAACAGCGACCCAGTTTTCTAATTATTAATCGCTTCGTGATCCAAAATATAAATTACTACTCACTTCACCTCTCAAAAGTTAAAATCCTCTTTTTCTTACGACTCAAATTTCAAATTTCTATTCACCTTGCAATTTAAAATTCAAATTGCTATTCAACTCGTAAACCCATGCTACAAATTCACATTTACTTTCTAACCCAAATGATAGCTGTGTCTTCAGACTAACTTATTTAGGCGAAATATTATTGTTTTGACCCACCAAGAACCTTTCGTGACCTATCAGGAAACTCTCGTAATCCAAGTTTGGGAACCACTACTCTTTATGTATTAATATGGTTTCTCGTAGATTTCAGGATTATTTTTTTTCTGGAAAAAATTTTAGATTAATTTCTTTAGACGAAAAATTATCACAGCCAGAAAGAGGTATTTACTAACAACTTTAGAATTAAAAAACTTTACCGGGGTAATTTTGATATCTTATTCTGGTAACTGACCTCAAATGTAATGCTCATCGTTCAAATGCCTGAATATCAGAATGTCTTTATCAAATCTAAGAAAAATATTTTTCTATGAGAAAGATTTCATTCCAAATTTGAGATGCATCATTCCAACTTTGATATACGGCGAATATTTCGCAGAAAGGCCACTAGAACGTAGGAAAGAAAAAAAACAACAACAACATATTACACCATTTAGAGATAATATTTTCAAATAAATAAATAAGTTGTTGAGTTGTTTAATCTGTGAGCTGCACTTTTTTGCACACAATGGGCTAATGGCCAGATCATAAGAATTAAAAGGTTGGGGGAAGGGGACCCATTGGAACAGCTATTGGGAGACAAATGGTAACCACTCGTCAAAGCCATCTAAGGTGTCCTTTAATGTGCACAGGGTATGGCTCCCTCCCGCACACTGGGCCATGGTTTAACGTCCCATCTGACTGACGGTAGCCTTTCCAAGCCCATCGATGTCTTCTACTAACCGAGGTCAGGGTGGGGAATTTTTCGAAGATAAATGTCAACCCTGACCTAGGTGGGACTCGAACCTGGGAAATGCAGATTATGAGCCTGGCGCGCTACCGACTGAGCCACCCCCTTCCCCCCAAAAAAAGTAAGAAAGAATAATAATAGCGGAATGTCGTTCTAGTTGTTTTCTGGTCTAATCCAGTATCAATTGCATTTGGGCGGGGGTTAACTTCGTAGTTAGCGCACCAGGCCCGCAATCTGCAGTTCCCAGGTTCGAGTTGTGTTACCGTTGAAATTTGTCTCCGCTAAACTCCACCCCTTCCCACCGTCAGAAATAGGACACCGAATGGTTTGGAAAGACCGTCGTCCATCGTATGGTATGTTACGCCGTGGCCCCACGTACAGGAGAGCCATTCCCTGTGCACTTAAAGAATTCGCTGAATAGCCTTGACTGTAGACTTCTATCCTAACAGCAAGACAGCTGTCAAAAGATATCCTAATACTATTTATTGGATTCCTTATTTCAACTTTCTCTAAGCTCTTGGGAACATTGTAGCTTGGCCATTTAGCCCATTGCATGCAAAAAAGGAACCACTCAGTGGTAAAACAACACAACTCTTGGAACCATATATTCATTACCTCACTAGTTAATCTCTTTTAGTTTGGTTAAAGCAAAAAATAAAACTTAATCTCTCAATTTGCACATAGTGAAGAAATTTTTGCGTTAAGAATAAAAATGTTTCCTGCAAATTGCCGGTCAAAACAATTATCTCAAAAGTCAATTGATATGTAAATGTTAAATCTGTGGTTTCCAGTCTATGACAGAGCCATCTAGATAGGAGCGGGCCCGAACCACCTCACTATAGGTTGGGTTGGGTTATTTTACCTCTGAGCGGAACGTTTTTGCACACCATGGGCTAAATGGCCAGGTCACATGGACCCCGAAGGTTCAGAGAAGGTTGGGGGAGAGGACCCACTGGAATAGCTGTTGGGAGACAGATGGTAGCCTCCCGTCAAGGCCATCCAGCGTGTTCTTTAACGTGCACAGGGTAGGCTCTCCCGCATACGGGCCACGGCTTAACGTCCCATCCGACGGACGGCGGCCTTTGCAAGCCCATCGGTGTCCCCTACTGACCGTGGGCAGGGCGGGGAATTTTGCGGAGATAAATTTCAACGCTGACCCAGCTGGGACTCGAACCTGGGAGCTACAGATTACGAGCCTGGCGCGCTACCGACTGAGCTATCGACTGAGCCACCTCCGTCCCCCTCACCTATAGAAAAAGTAAGATTTAGAAGATCGTATCTTGATCTTCAGAGTACCTGGTTTATGATTCCCTAATCCCCTTTTACGCACAGCTTGTCCAATAGGCATAGATGATGCATCACATCATTATAAAACAAGCCACTCGTAGGTGGGCTCTAATGGGAAACTAAGAAGTGGAAAAAGTATAAAATCTGAAATTAAATGCAAATAGTGTCGTTTAGTATTGGTTGATCCTGTCTATTTACAAAAGCATTTCTCTGAGTCTCTTGACTGTAGCTTTATCTGTAATTATAATCACTGGGATGTTTGAAAATATCATTTGGAATTCTTTCAATGTACAGTCGCTCAAAAAATATCCGAACACTATTGGTTGATTACAGAATTCAGAAAAAATATCTGGCAACTAATTTTTTAGAAATTAGTGATCTGGCAACCTTCGTGTCACGTTACTCGAAGGTTGCCAGATCACTAATTTCTAAAAATATCGTTGCCAGATATTTTTTCTGAATTCTGTAATCAACCATAGTGTTCGGATATTTTTTTGAGCGACTGTAATCCAAAACTCTCGATAAGATTTTCCTTATGAAGACATTTAGTGGCCGTAGTGATCTTATTTTAATAAGATTTCATATACAGGTATTTTAAATAAAGTTTCATCTGTTGAAATTAAATTGAAAATTATTTATCTATTGTTTTGAAAAGTTAGTAATTGATTTTAGAATACTCAATAACATTTTATCAAAGTCGTAACAAATAAATTATTTTAACCCCTTCATTACTTTGTGCACATTACAATGTATATCACGTTTTAGAATTTTTTTATGTAACAGGAAGAGGTCAGTCAGTGGTGTTGCACTGTTTGCAAAGTACAGACCAGTGTTTAACATTGTAGCGGAGGAAACATGCGCAACAATGAAAACGTGATTGTGATACCAAGTGACACTTGAGATATAGCTCGGAGAGCGAATTACGTCACTAACCACTTCGAACGTTGATTCACCTTAAAAAGAAAAGGATATTCAATTGTTAGTTCGGAGAGTTGGAGAGAAGCAAAAACCTTGGTGTGCTTAGATGTCTTCTAAAATTACTATTGTGTGTGTATTGACGGAGATGTCGTTTCCAGACAGTGTAAAATAGTGATTTGATTGCGTTCCAGAAAAGTTGCTGTAGCCTTACAGAGAAGGAGATCCGTTTTTAGAACGGTTGTGTTCCTTCACACAAGTTGTGCTATTAGAGAAGGTTGGGTTGTTTTACCTCTGAGCGACACTTTTTTGAACACCATGGGCTAATGGCCAGGTCACATGGACCCAGAAGGCTCAGAGAAGGTTGGGTGAGGGTACCCACTGGAACAGCTGTTGGGAGACAGATGGTAGCCTCCCGTCAAGGCCATCCAGCGTGTTCTTTAACGTGCACAGGGTATGGCTCTCCCGCACACGGGGCCACGGCTTAACGTCCCATCCAACGGACGGCGGCCTTTCCAAGCCCATCGGTGTTCCCTACTGACCGTGGGCAGGGCGGGGAATTTTGCGGAGATAAATCTCAACGCTGACCCAGCTGGGACTCGAACCTGGGAACTACAGATTACGAGCCTGGCGCGCTACCGACTGAGCCACCCCCGCCCCCAGAGAAGAGAAGGCACGAGTGGTATAAATAAGACATAAGGTCGTGTTATAATAAAGGAAAAGAAACTTTGTACAGTCGCTCAAAAAAGTATCCAAACACTATGGTGATTACAGAATTCAGAAAAAATATCTGGCAACGATTTGTTTAGAAATTAGTGACTGGCAACTTCGTGTCACATGACACGAAGTTGCCAGATCACTAATTTGTGAAAAAATCGTTGCCAGATATTTTTTCTGAATTCTGTAATCAACCATAGTGTTCGGATACTTTTTTGACCGACTGTACTCTTGTGAACAGAGTAAAATAGTTGTTACTAATTTACTCTGTTCACAAGTTTTATGAAACCTGTTGTTGAATATTTGATAATGTTCTATCTGTTCATTTAAGATAGTTCGACTCTTAAAACTTATTAATTTAAATGTAGTATAAAGAATATTCGAATGCTCTGTTCTATTTCTATTATTCTGTATTATTATTATGTTCTATTAAGTTTTTACGTTCTAAAGTACGCAGTCGTATCAGAATAATATGACCACCTACCATACATATACTATGGTAGGTGGTCATATTATTCTGATACGACTGTGTAAATGCATACCTCGAACTATTAACTGTCCAACCGACATAATCCGTTAGATTCTGAAGCGGTAATCGAAACACAAGGGATTTGATGACAACCTAAGGGTTCATTTGTAGATTTAATGGTTCATGGTCGTCCTCTGCAATCAGATAAATGAGAAGACCAAGATGTCTACAACATTAAAGACTTGAAAAGAACTTAACATACAATATAACGAAAGTGTTTTGTTTTTGAATATTTTATATTATTGAGAACTTCACAAACCAACTAAAGCAGATTTTCAGTGAAAGAATATTAAAAACCTAATCTGTGTACATTCTTGTTCCTTTGGTCATACATTAAAGCACCTATAAATATAAACATTTTTTCTTATATAAACAAAAGTTCTGGCCTGAAAGGGTTAAATAGTTTGTTTTTAGAATTTAGACAATTTTAATTTACTGGTTTTTTATCTGTTTTCGTTTGACTGCTGTCTGGACCAGGTCTTATATAGATGGATACCACATTATGAGACGTAATCCAGGGTAAGCATGAAAAATTGAGCATCTTATTTTTCAATATTTATGATCTAGCGAACGGGCTTCTTTACCAAAAAAAATGAAAATAAAAGCAACAACAGTTTATTCATTCAACATTTCCTTTTTGTAGAAAAGAACGTTCTAAAAGTGATTTACTTTTTTAAAAAATATTTCTATATTATCATGAAAGGTTTGCCATTCTTCAAAATTGCATTCTGTCCGATCCATTTTATGATCCTACCAAGAGAAGAAAACCTTCCGGTGAGCGAAGAACACTCATCCTTAACAACGAAACACGGGATTAATTATTTAAGCATCCAATCGATTCGTAATTGCGGAATAGCCGCTTTCAGGTCGTTTGATTCTGCTGAATAGCAATGCCTTTACAACCACTGGAAAAACGAGTTTTGCGAAGTTTGGCAATTTGTTTTGAAAAGGTTAGCAGAGCTGACGACGCAATGAATACGAAACCTGCATTTGGATCAAAGACAGCTACGGCTGCGAAAATTTCTCAAGTGGTTTTACCTACTCGAAGTTTTTGAATAGTTGGTTTTTAGCACAGAACACCAGCTGACAGCCCACGTCAAAGTAATCTGACAGGCACTTGACACAATAAGGTAATATTTCTAATCACAGAGCCGAACATTCTCTTCCCTCCCTCCAATCAGAATTGAACTGCAATATCCATGCCTTTACGAAATTACTGAAGTAAATTGTGCAATATTGTGACAAGAACTGGATTAGTTTCAAAGGAAGTGTGCCAGCTGGATTCCTTAAGTATAAGTATCTGGAGACTTTAACACAAACGAACAGAATAATATCCTTAATTATAAACGGAAATCAGAAAAGAAGTCATCATTTTCAACATATTTCCTGATTTCTGGACTATTTTTTAAAACGTTCTTAATTATGAAAGAGAATCAGAATAAATCCTCATCTCCAAATTCTTTCCTGGTCTCTGCAGTATTTTGCAAGATTCTTAATTATGAACGGGAATCAGAATGAATCAGCTTACAATATTATTACACAATTAATCACACCGTTCAACATGCAGCTGTTGAAACGTCTTTGTCATTGACGCAAAGAATTATTAATCACAAGTGCAAATTAACTCGTTAAATAAATGTGAAAATAAAATGTTACAGTAGCAACTGCGAAGAGTATTAACCCATCATCTTTCTCTCTCTCTTCAGATTCCTTTCTGAAAATAAACATATTCATTTGAAAGTGTCAGCATTCTCTATTTCTCCTCAATAAATTGGAAATCACATTAGCACTCAGTGAGTAGCGATATCCACTTCGCAAATATAGTGTTACTGTCTTAATTCACAATCACAGCCAACATCATTGGAGGTAATCGTATATGGCTAATTACACTATTTAAATTAAGGAACTTCAGTCCCTGCCAAAGACTTAATTAATCACATTGGTATCTATGATAGCATTGGCTGATCTAGGAGGGGAATGGGATGCGGGAAGAAAGATGGTTTTGGAGGGCAGCGGAGATGGGAAATTATTCGGAGTTGAAATATAATTTTGAATTGATAATGAAAAAAAGTGGAATGTTCTAAATGGCTATGAATAAAATTTTGACTGGTGTTAAGACAGATACGTAGCAGATATTTAGCACTATAAATTAGTACTCAGGTTGTCAAATGATTTCGTAAAATTAAATTTCGCCGAATTGCAGTTTGAAGACTGCATGCAAGATGAGTCTAGTTTGCGTTTTGTTTACTGATAACTAAGCAAAAATAAGTTACAAAATTAAAAAAATACCTATCTTTCTATATGTACCCTAAAAAGTAGAAAATAAACCTAAAGCATATCGATGGTGCAATCAGTCACTGAGATCGTATTTACTTCAAAGGAAGATGGGGCACGATTTACCTGCACAAGATTACCGTCGCCCTATCTTCCTTTGAACTGAATACGAACTCAGTGACTGATTTCACCATCGATATGTTTTAGGTATATTTTTTACTTTTTAGGGAGCATATAAGAAAATGTGCATTTTGGAATTTTTCTAATTTATTTATGTTTTTATTTGTCGCTAAAACACCTACCTTAAGAAACTTTCATTTGATATACACTACAGGAAATAAAAAAATACAACACTTAAAAGAAGTTATGCAAATTTTAACGAAATTTATGGGAGGCTGTAGTATAAGGAAATGCATGGAAATGATTAGGTTTGCAGGAAGATCGAAACGATTGGACAGGCGCGAGCTGACGTCACAGGTGCGAAGCAGTCAAAACACAGGTAAAGGCAACCAAAGCTCCCTGTTTGACCAAACGTTGTGGATATTGTTCTAAATCTACTAAGGATGCCCTTACGCAGACGTCGACAGTCGTTCCAACAGCTAACAGACTTTGAGCGTAAAAGAATCATCGACTTTACAGAAGCTGGTTTGTCGTACAGAGATGTTACCAACCTTGCTGGCCGCAATTCCAGCAACATCGTACACATATGGCGCCAGTGGGTTTAAGAAGGATCCAGCACACGCAGACAAGGATCAGGAAGATGATGTATGACCACGGAGCGACAGGACCGCCATTTACGACGCATGGCATTGCGTGGCAGATTCGTGACTACAACGCAACTGCAAAGGGACTGGCAACAGGTAACACATCGAATACCTACCAGGAGGACGGCAAACAACAGGTTTTTATAGTTTTCATTGCGAGGCTATCGTCCGGACGCGTTTGCCCCTCACATCTACCCATATGCAAGCAAGTCTTCAGTGGTGGCGCCTCAGACCAACTGGAACGAATAAGAATGGAATACTTTGGTGTTTAGTGATGAATATCGTTTTTGTCTTGGTCAGAACGAGGGTAGACAACGTGTTTGTCGTCATCCAGGGGAAAGGAACACCACCCAGTGCGTGCGACATTGTCACACAGCTCCAGCACCTGGTGTCTTGGTGTGAGACACCAGTCATTTGTCGGACATCTCGGTCAGAACTGTCATCGTAAAGGGATCTCTAACTGCCCAACGATATGTTAAAAACATTTTGTAGCCAGTGGCTGTCCTATTTGTTCAGCAGCAAGGAACCTTTTACCAGCAAGATAACGCCCGTCCCCACACAGCCCGCATTAGTCTGCAGTATCTACACGAGCAAAACGTTCAAGTACTACCATGGCCAGCAAGCTCGCCGGACCTTTCACCTATTGAACACGTCTGGGACATGATGGGCCGACAGCTCCAACAACACTCAAGAGGTGTGCCAACCACTGTCGTTGAAATGGAACAGCGACTTCCCGCTATTTGGCGTTGTATCCCTCAGGAAGACATTATAGAGCTGTACGATAGCCTTCCCTGTCGTGTTCATGAATGTATTGCTGCGCGGGGCGGTTCATCATAGTAATTATACCACTTTATCGAGTAGGTAAAGTGGTATTTTCCATGATTTTTAAATAATATAATCAATAGTACAGTCGCTCAAAAAAGTATCCGAACACTACGGTTGATTACAGAATTCAAAAAAATATCTGGCAACGATTTTTTTAGAAATGAATGATCTGAATTCTTGATCAACCATAGTGGATTTTTTTTTGATCAACCCAATCTTGATTTTTTTCTGAATTCTGTAATCAACCATAGTGTTCGGATACTTTTTTTAAGCGACTGTACAGATAATCGATAAATAATAACAGACTCTTTGGTGTGCTATTTACAAATGCACAATTTACAGTTCTATATACACAAAGATTATAATGCACAGTTAAAAATATATATGCAATAACCCGTGATTGCCAATTCGGTATAGTCACTAAGTTTCATCAATAATTATTAGGTTACACCAGGATTGGGCAACCTGCTGTCAGACACTTCTTGTGTGCTGCCGGCGATCTATTCATGGCAAATAAATTTCTGAGAGAGAAAAAGGGTGTATAGAGGACAAGAATTTCACCTTCGGCGAAGAAAATTCTTATTAAAATAAAAAAATTTTAATATAATTGTGGTGATTATATTTCACTAAATTAGTTTTGTAATGATTATATATTTCTTTGGCGGCCCACCCTTCCACTTCAGTTTCTAAGCCGCCCCCCAACCGTTGATTTCAGTTTTCTATGCGGTCCTTCAGATAAAACGTTTGCCCAGGCCTGAGCTACACAAAACCTTAGCGGTTCCAATGCTGCATAGAACAAAATGACTAACCCAAAAGACTCAGACTCTCCGTCCTGAAATGTAGAAGTATCGATACTAGCAAAGCAAATGACTTTCAGTTCAAAAGTTCTCGAAATTTGAAAGAACTGTCGACGTGGTCCCTTTTTTTTCCGGGGTGGGGTGGGGTGGACGCTGTGTCTCTCGGTCAATGGAACGTTAATATGATCCCCTAGGTCACGTGTAACCTTCTGAATCCAGCTTGAGAGAAGCTGGATTCAGAAAAAGTTCAAAAGTTCTCGAAATTTGAAAGAACTGTCGACGTAGTCACTTTTTTTCCGGGGGGGGGGGGGTACGCTGTGTCTCTCGGTCAATGGAACGTTAATATGATACCCTAGGTCACGTGTAACCTTCTGAATCCAGCTGAGAGAAGCTGAATTCAGAAAAAGTTCAAAAGTTCTCGAAATTTGAAAGAACTGTCGACGTGGTCACTTTTTTTCCGGGGGGGGGGGGTGGGGGACGCTGTGTCTCTCGGTCAATGGAACGTTAATATGATACCCTAGGTCACGTGTAACCTTCTGAATCCAGCTGAGAGAAGCTGAATTCAGAAAAAGTTCAAAAGTTCTCGAAATTTGAAAGAACTGTCGACGTGGTCACTTTTTTTCCGGGGGGGGTGGGGGACGCTGTGTCTCTCGGTCAATGGAACGTTAATATGATACCCTAGGTCACGTGTAACCTTCTGAATCCAGCTGAGAGAAGCTGAATTCAGAAAAAGTTCAAAAGTTCTCGAAATTTGAAAGAACTGTCGACGTGGTCACTTTTTTTCCGGGGGGGGGGGACGCTGTGTCTCTCGGTCAATGGAGCGTTAATATGATACCCTAGGTCACGTGTAACCTTCTGAATCCAGCTGAGAGAAGCTGGAGCCTTAACTAAAGACACGCACTATTTTCTTTCACTCATCTTCCAGACCGAATCCGTTGTGGGGCTCTGGCGCTAAGAGAAATGGTCCTACTGCCAAAATAGCCATCTTCGCTACTCACTTTCCGCCCCTAGTTGACCCTACAATATTTTAACCTTTAAATATGGTAGATTCGCAGTTCAATACAGAGATTAATTTTGCTCCCTGAAGGTTGTTTCGTTTTTAACAAATTTTGCCGCCAATTTCTTGGTGACCTTACATTACAGCAGCTACCGCTCTCACAGGCGATTATTTCTGTTCGAACGGTTTGGAAAAATGTGTTTCCCTAAAACACCAAACAGTTGAAATGCTTGTTACCACAGCGAGCTTCGTCCATTTAGTTAAATTTTAAGGAAGGCAGTGTTATTATCTACTTATGTGTTTCGTTCCTATTTCTTTTGCGATATTTTTTATGTGTCTTTCATTAAAGCACACAGGCAAATCTAATTGTTGCATGAAATGAGAGATTGCGAATAAAAATTTGAAATTCGCCTTAAAACTTTACTTTGGATTTAAAATGCTGAAAATACGTGACAATATAGTGTGCATACGCAACACTAGGGTACAAAAAATAAGCATAATATACGAATTGTGAGAAGACCTCAAAAATCGACAATCAAATGCTGCAAGCTTTATTTTTTCAACATTCAGAAATGGATTTATAGGGTGCCGCCATCTTTAAGACTGTATACGAATAATGCCAGTAGGCCAGGGGTGGGCAAATAGCGGCCCGCTAAGAGTTTTTTGTGGCCCGCCAAGACAGTAAGAAAAATCCGCCTTGAACCGAGATTTCCTTCCCGTGCGCGACCGAAGATTTGTCTCGTATTTTACACTAGGACGGCCACGTCAATACGCATGCACAGTGTAGATACGAAAACAATTGCCCACCCCTGCAGTAGACATTTGCTTTCCGTGTCGTCAACAGACGTCAGTCAATAATGTGATTCACTACTGTCATGATGTTTTTGAGGTTACAACTATATTCAATAATAATTCGTCGGATTTTACCTCAAGCAGCCGCTAGCCACAGGGGTGTGTCAGACTGAAACCTGTCGGTACAATTCGAATAGAGTAGTTCTGTGAGGAAAGCCTTAACGAGCGTGAAAATTTTGAACCTCAACTGGTTTATGGGTTGTTCAAATTTGGTTTTATGTGTGTTTGATTCTTTATGTATTTATTTGTGTCTTTTCGCATTTGTTTCGTTTTTTTACGATTGTTTACATACTGCTTTGGGTATTTGTTTATTATTATTGTAACATCTTTACTGTCATTATTATATTACATTATATTTATTAATATTAATAATATAATTATATTACATTACATTTATTAATGCAAATAAGCAAAAAATTTGTTTGGGAAATGATATTTATAACCCAAGAGTAATCTTTTCAGATATGCTTCTGAGTTTGTTTCGTAGTGTATTTGTGTTTGTGTCTGTATTTATATTTCAAGGGTTTGTTTTTGTTTAAGGTTCTTTTTGGTCGGTTTGTGTGGTTTTAGTTCTTACGAATTATGCCACTTCTTTTTAGATTATTTATTTATGCTTTGTTTGTGGCATTTAGTTCTCTGTTGGTTTGTTTGTGTCATTGAGGTAGAATTCTGTGTATTTTGTTCTTTGCATATTATTTCTGTGTTTGTTTCTTTGAGGCTTATTTGCGTTTGTTACTTCCTGGATTTGCAGTTATGTTTTTTTGAGGATTTGTTTGAGTTTTATTTTTGTGGATTTGTTTGCGGTTTATTTGTGTTTGTTTTCTTTAGTAAAGATTCATTTGTGTGTTTGTTTGTTTGTTTGTGCATCATGCTTTAGTTTGTTCGGCGATAATTCTGACATGGGGGCCTGAATCAGTCTCACGTACCCTACAATAACTGAAGTTCACAAAACTCAGGCTTACTTCTTGAATTAAAAAACTTAATAGAAATCAATCGAGACAAAATAACTAGTCAGTAATTAATAAACACAATACGTTAGTGTAATTACATCGCAGTGTTTTCGTCTGTTCATACAATTTGATTAACAAGACAATAACGCTCCCTGTCAGTTTGACGAAAAACTGAATAAATTGATTAACAAGACAATAACGCTTCCTGTCAGTTTGATTAAAAAGTGAATAAATTGATTAAGAAGACAATAACGCTTCCTGTCAGTTTGATTAAAAACTGAATAAAATGATTAATGAGACAATAACGCTCCTGTTAGTTGACTAAGAACTGAATAATTGATTAACAAGACAATAACGCTTCCTGTCAGTTTGACTAAAAACTAAATAAATTGATTAACAAGACAATAACGCTTCCTGTCAGTTTGATTAAAAACTGAATAAAATGATTAACGAGACACTAACGCTCCCTGTCAGTTTGACTAAAAACTGAATAAATTGATTAACAAGACAATAACGCTTCCTGTCAGTTTGACTAAAAACTAAATAAATTGATTAACAAGACAATAACGCTTCCTGTCAGTTTGATTAAAAACTGAATAAAATGATAACGAGACATTAACGCTCCCTGTTAGTTTGACTAAAAACTGAATAAATTGATTAACAAGACAATAACGCTTCCTGTCAGTTTGACTAAAAACTGAATAAATTGATTAACAAGACAATAACGCTTCCTGTCAGTTTGACTAAAAACTAAATAAATTGATTAACAAGACAATAACGCTTCCTGTCAGTTTGACTAAAAACTAAATAAATTGATTAACAAGACAATAACGCTTCCTGTCAGTTTGACTAAAAACTAAATAAATTGATTAACAAGACAATAACGCTTCCTGTCAGTTTGATTAAAAACTGAATAAATTGATTAACAAGACAATAACGCTTCCTGTCAGTTTGACTAAAAACTGAATAAATTGATTAACAAGACAATAACGCTTCCTGTCAGTTTGACTAAAAACTAAATAAATTGATTAACAAGACAATAACGCTTCCTGTCAGTTTGATTAAAAACTGAATAAAATGATTAACGAGACACTAACGCTCCCTGTCAGTTTGACTAAAAACTGAATAAATTGATTAACAAGACAATAACGCTTCCTGTCAGTTTGATTAAAAACTGAATAAAATGATTAACGAGACACTAACGCTCCCTGTTAGTTTGACTAAAAACTGAATAAATTGATTAACAAGACAATAACGCTTCCTGTCAGTTTGACTAAAAACTAAATAAATTGATTAACAAGACAATAACGCTTCCTGTCAGTTTGATTAAAAACTGAATAAATTGATTAACAAGACAATAACGCTTCCTGTCAGTTTGACTAAAAACTAAATAAATTGATTAACAAGACAATAACGCTCCCTGTCAGTTTGACGAAAAACTGAATAAATTGATTAACAAGACAATAACGCTTCCTGTCAGTTTGATTAAAAAGTGAATAAATTGATTAAGAAGACAATAACGCTTCCTGTCAGTTTGATTAAAAACTGAATAAAATGATTAATGAGACAATAACGCTCCTGTTAGTTGACTAAGAACTGAATAATTGATTAACAAGACAATAACGCTTCCTGTCAGTTTGACTAAAAACTAAATAAATTGATTAACAAGACAATAACGCTTCCTGTCAGTTTGATTAAAAACTGAATAAAATGATTAACGAGACACTAACGCTCCCTGTCAGTTTGACTAAAAACTGAATAAATTGATTAACAAGACAATAACGCTTCCTGTCAGTTTGACTAAAAACTAAATAAATTGATTAACAAGACAATAACGCTTCCTGTCAGTTTGATTAAAAACTGAATAAAATGATAACGAGACATTAACGCTCCCTGTTAGTTTGACTAAAAACTGAATAAATTGATTAACAAGACAATAACGCTTCCTGTCAGTTTGACTAAAAACTAAATAAATTGATTAACAAGACAATAACGCTTCCTGTCAGTTTGATTAAAAACTGAATAAAATGATTAACGAGACACTAACGCTCCCTGTTAGTTTGACTAAAAACTGAATAAATTGATTAACAAGACAATAACGCTTCCTGTCAGTTTGACTAAAAACTAAATAAATTGATTAACAAGACAATAACGCTTCCTGTCAGTTTGATTAAAAACTGAATAAAATGATTAACGAGACACTAACGCTCCCTGTCAGTTTGACTAAAAACTGAATAAATTGATTAACAAGACAATAACGCTTCCTGTCAGTTTGATTAAAAACTGAATAAAATGATTAACGAGACACTAACGCTCCCTGTTAGTTTGACTAAAAACTGAATAAATTGATTAACAAGACAATAACGCTTCCTGTCAGTTTGACTAAAAACTAAATAAATTGATTAACAAGACAATAACGCTTCCTGTCAGTTTGACTAAAAACTAAATAAATTGATTAACAAGACAATAACGCTTCCTGTCAGTTTGATTAAAAACTGAATAAATTGATTAACAAGACAATAACGCTTCCTGTCAGTTTGACTAAAAACTGAATAAATTGATTAACAAGACAATAACGCTTCCTGTCAGTTTGACTAAAAACTAAATAAATTGATTAACAAGACAATAACGCTTCCTGTCAGTTTGATTAAAAACTGAATAAAATGATTAACGAGACACTAACGCTCCCTGTCAGTTTGACTAAAAACTGAATAAATTGATTAACAAGACAATAACGCTTCCTGTCAGTTTGATTAAAAACTGAATAAAATGATTAACGAGACACTAACGCTCCCTGTTAGTTTGACTAAAAACTGAATAAATTGATTAACAAGACAATAACGCTTCCTGTCAGTTTGACTAAAAACTAAATAAATTGATTAACAAGACAATAACGCTTCCTGTCAGTTTGATTAAAAACTGAATAAAATGATTAACGAGACACTAACGCTCCCTGTCAGTTTGACTAAAAACTGAATAAATTGATTAACAAGACAATAACGCTTCCTGTCAGTTTGACTAAAAACTAAATAAATTGATTAACAAGACAATAACGCTTCCTGTCAGTTTGATTAAAAACTGAATAAAATGATTAACGAGACACTAACGCTCCCTGTCAGTTTGACTAAAAACTGAATAAATTGATTAACAAGACAATAACGCTTCCTGTCAGTTTGATTAAAAACTGAATAAAATGATTAACGAGACACTAACGCTCCCTGTTAGTTTGACTAAAAACTGAATAAATTGATTAACGAGACAATAACGCTTCCTGTCAGTTTGACTAAAAACTAAATAAATTGATTAACAAGACAATAACGCTTCCTGTCAGTTTGACTAAAAATTAAATAAATTGATTAACAAGACAATAACGCTTCCTGTCAGTTTGATTAAAAACTGAATAAAATGATTAACGAGACACTAACGCTCCCTGTTAGTTTGACTAAAAACTGAATAAATTGATTAACAAGACAATAACGCTTCCTGTCAGTTTGACTAAAAACTAAATAAATTGATTAACAAGACAATAACGCTTCCTGTCAGTTTGATTAAAAACTGAATAAAATGATTAACGAGACACTAACGCTCCCTGTCAGTTTGACTAAAAACTGAATAAATTGATTAACAAGACAATAACGCTTCCTGTCAGTTTGATTAAAAACTGAATAAAATGATTAACGAGACACTAACGCTCCCTGTCAGTTTGACTAAAAACTGAATAAATTGATTAACAAGACAATAACGCTTCCTGTCAGTTTGACTAAAAACTAAATAAATTGATTAACAAGACAATAACGCTTCCTGTCAGTTTGATTAAAAACTGAATAAAATGATTAACGAGACACTAACGCTCCCTGTCAGTTTGACTAAAAACTGAATAAATTGATTAACAAGACAATAACGCTTCCTGTCAGTTTGACTAAAAACTAAATAAATTGATTAACAAGACAATAACGCTTCCTGTCAGTTTGATTAAAAACTGAATAAAATGATTAACGAGACACTAACGCTCCCTGTCAGTTTGATTAAAAACTGAATAAAATGATTAACGAGACACTAACGCTCCCTGTCAGTTTGACTAAAAACTGAATAAATTGATTAACAAGACAATAACGCTTCCTGTCAGTTTGATTAAAAACTGAATAAAATGATTAACGAGACACTAACGCTCCCTGTTAGTTTGACTAAAAACTGAATAAATTGATTAACAAGACAATAACGCTTCCTGTCAGTTTGACTAAAAACTAAATAAATTGATTAACAAGACAATAACGCTTCCTGTCAGTTTGACTAAAAACTAAATAAATTGATTAACAAGACAATAACGCTTCCTGTCAGTTTGATTAAAAACTGAATAAAATGATTAACGAGACACTAACGCTCCCTGTTAGTTTGACTAAAAACTGAATAAATTGATTAACAAGACAATAACGCTTCCTGTCAGTTTGACTAAAAACTAAATAAATTGATTAACAAGACAATAACGCTTCCTGTCAGTTTGATTAAAAACTGAATAAAATGATTAACGAGACACTAACGCTCCCTGTTAGTTTGACTAAAAACTGAATAAATTGATTAACAAGACAATAACGCTTCCTGTCAGTTTGACTAAAAACTAAATAAATTGATTAACAAGACAATAACGCTTCCTGTCAGTTTGATTAAAAACTGAATAAAATGATTAACGAGACACTAACGCTCCCTGTTAGTTTGACTAAAAACTGAATAAATTGATTAACAAGACAATAACGCTTCCTGTCAGTTTGACTAAAAACTAAATAAATTGATTAACAAGACAATAACGCTTCCTGTCAGTTTGATTAAAAACTGAATAAAATGATTAACGAGACACTAACGCTCCCTGTCAGTTTGACTAAAAACTGAATAAATTGATTAACAAGACAATAACGCTTCCTGTCAGTTTGACTAAAAACTAAATAAATTGATTAACAAGACAATAACGCTTCCTGTCAGTTTGATTAAAAACTGAATAAAATGATTAACGAGACACTAACGCTCCCTGTCAGTTTGACTAAAAACTGAATAAATTGATTAACAAGACAATAACGCTTCCTGTCAGTTTGACTAAAAACTAAATAAATTGATTAACAAGACAATAACGCTTCCTGTCAGTTTGATTAAAAACTGAATAAAATGATTAACGAGACACTAACGCTCCCTGTTAGTTTGACTAAAAACTGAATAAATTGATTAACAAGACAATAACGCTTCCTGTCAGTTTGACTAAAAACTAAATAAATTGATTAACAAGACAATAACGCTTCCTGTCAGTTTGATTAAAAACTGAATAAAATGATTAACGAGACACTAACGCTCCCTGTTAGTTTGACTAAAAACTGAATAAATTGATTAACAAGACAATAACGCTTCCTGTCAGTTTGACTAAAAACTAAATAAATTGATTAACAAGACAATAACGCTTCCTGTCAGTTTGATTGAAAACTGAATAAAATGATTAACGAGACACTAACGCTCCCTGTCAGTTTGACTAAAAACTGAATAAATTGATTAACAAGACAATAACGCTTCCTGTCAGTTTGACTAAATACTAAATAAATTGATTAACAAGACAATAACGCTTCCTGTCAGTTTGATTAAAAACTGAATAAAATGATTAACGAGACAATAACGCTCCATGTTAGTTGACTAAAAACTGAGTAATTTGATTAACAAGACAATAACGCTCCCTGTTAGTTGACAATTTATTCATAACTAACGCTCACTGTTAGTTATGAATAAATTGATTAACAAGACAATAACGCTCCCTGGGCCTCAAAATTATTTTCACATTAATGGAGCACAGTGAAGTGTATTGATCCTCGACCTACTAATAAATAAAACATTGGGCTGAACATAAATTTCGGAACGACGATGTTCTACTTTACAAAGACATAAAAGATCGCAGTGATGAAAATACTTTCGGAGACTTCACATTTCCCGAAAGTAAGCTTTTACTGTTCCGAGCATGGCGTAGTGTCAGAAAGAAAAGAACTTTCCAGCTTCCTTCAGCAGCATGTAATAAAGCTCAACTACCAAGTCAGAGATGCTGACATCAGAAAGGATGTCGATTTACGAAGATGACAGTCAAAATTGCCGCGAATGCCTCATATGCTGACAGCAGAATCTAAACAACGCGGCCTCAGGAACTCCGTGACATATCGAGTGGATGTTTCCCACCTTAAGAACCTCCCCCCCCCCACAAATCGTCTACCTCCCTGCTGATGGGAAGTGAGGCTCGCCGGCGACTTGCGCCGAATCCACTCGTGCTCTCCGGCCTCACTCACACGTGCACTGTGGCTGCGTCCGCCTCCGCCGCGGTTTCCTCCTGCCCATCCACCACCACCTGTGGACCCGCTTTACAAAGGTGACAGGAGGAGCCCAAACCTAGTCTCTTGACGCTCAGCTGCTCGTTGGCGCCAGAGCAGTCGTGATGGAACTGCGGTGCAGAAATCTATTCAATGGAGATCAAAATATGGAACTGTTGCTTATGGTGGAAAGAAATCGTATGTGATTGTTCTTGAGGTTTTTGCGAAACAATCGATTGGGAACATTTCAATTGTAAATGGTGGGCTGGAAAAAAATCAAGGAGGTAGTTTTCTTTTTCGAAGCTGAGGTCCGTTTGCATTATTGAAAGTCTTGCTGTTGATTTTTTAGAAGAGATTAAGAAGAGTTGAGAGTTCGTATGAACTTGTGTTCACTTGAATGAAGATTTCGGTAGTTTCTTCTGCCTTTTGATTGCCACCGTGTATTGCTACAGGATGGCAAGGGATTTTACTCTGAAGAATTTGACTGCTCCGGCCCAGAGTCGCCCCGTTCAAGAGCACAATTATCTGACCTTGAAACTGGTTAGAACAGGTAAGTTTCTAAGAATTTATTATCATCTTCACTAAGAATTTTGGATTTCTTTGTATAATATACTCGACGGTGGAGAAAAATCTAAAAGACTTGAATAGCTATTATGGAATTTTTAAGTGATTTCAGAATGCCAATGAAGTGGTTATAATTGATAGTTAACCATAGAGGGGAAGACTTTTTTTTTTACTGATTGGAATTTCGATTTTTTTTTTGCATTGGGAGAATTCGACTTTGGAAGGTGAGTTGAAAATTGTAGATTAGGGAATTATATTTCCAAAAAGCGCAGGACGGTATGATCATTTTTTTAAAATGTCATCTGGTGAATTAAAGATAGAAGACGACAATTTTTTTAATAGGAGGAGGTGACGAATTTTTTTGTGGAAGTTTTTGATTTTGCGTAAGAAAAATTGAAACAAATTCGGCGGGGGTGGCTCAGTCGGTAGCGCACCAGGCTCATAATCTGCAATAATCGAGTCCCAGCTGGGTCAGCGTAGAGCAATATCGTAGAGCATAATCTGCAATAATCGAGTCCCAGCTGGGTCAGCTGAGCTGCAATAATAGAGTCCCAGCTGGGTATCTCCGCAAAACTCCCTGCCCACGGTCTGTAGGGGACACCGATGGGTTTGGAAAGGCCACCGTCCGTCGGATGGGACGTTAAGCAATGGCCCCGTGTGCGGGAGAGCCATACCCTGTGCACGTTAAAGAACACGCTCGATGGCCTTGACGGGAGGCTACCATCTGTCTCCCAACAGCTGTTCCAGTGGGTCCCCTCCCCCAACCTTCTCTGAGTCTTCGGGGTCCATGTGACCTGGCCATTTAGCCCATGGTGTGCAAAAAAGTGCCGCTCAGAGGTAAAACAACCCAGCCATATTTTAATAGCGGTTTTAGCCTTGATTAAGACGGAATATTTAATAGTACTCTGCATAGTGGGTTGAAGAGAAATGGGATCACAAAATTCCTTATATTCTTTCCGTACTTATTTTTAATTTTCCGTGTTTTATAGGAATTATATCATTACTAATATCATTATAACTAATAACATTATAAATCAGATGTTTATGTTCGTGTGAAACATAGTTTTCAACAATTAAGTATAAAAATATAACTCTTCATCCGATTGAATCACTGCAAGGACTATGAGTTGAGTTTTTTTTTTATCTCTTAGAGACACATCTTTGCACACAATGGACTAAATGGCCAGATCACGGGGATCCCGAGGGCTCAGAGAAGGTTGGGGACCCACTGGACAACTGTTAAGAGACAGATGGTAGCCTTCCGTCAAAGCTATCCAACATGTTCTTTAACTTTTATTAGGTATGGCTCTTTCGCACATGGAGCCATGGCTTTACGTCTCATCCGACGGACTTTCCAAGCTCATCGGTGTCCCCTACTGACCGAGGAGCAGAGCGTAGATAAAACTCAACGCTTGGCCAGGGGGGGACTCAAACCTGGGAACTGCAGATTACGAGCCTGGCACGCTACCATCGGAGCCAGTCCCGCCCCGCAAAGACTACGAAGAAAACATCAAATTAACAAAGGTATCTATGGCATATTATCAGTAGATGGTGTTTTCTTATCAAACAAAGCAAAAAATAAATTCTCTTTTTATTCTCTATTTTCTTTTACATTCCAGTGTAAGTTACCAATGTTATGTGATTCTAAAGACTTTCAGTGATACTCTGATCTGGTAGATAATACCAAAAAAAAAAGTTTCACTCGATAGTTTTTCATCCTACAACCAAATACCCTCCTTGACCACTGGGGCCGGGGTGGCTCAGTCGGTAGCACGCCAGGCTCGTAATCTGTAGTTCCCAGGTTCGAGTCCCAGCTGGGTCAGCGTAGAGATTTATCTCCGCAAAATTCCCCGCCCTGTCCATGGTCAGTAGGGGACACCGATGGGCTTGGAAAGGCCGCCGTCCGTCGTATAGGACGTTAGGCCGTGGCCCCGTGTGTGGGAGAGCCATACCCTGTGCACGTTAAAGAACACGCTGGATGGCCTTGACGGGAGGCTACCATCCGTCTCCCAACAGCTGTTCCAGTGGGTCCCCTCCCCCAACCTTCTCTGAGCCTTCGGGGTCCATGTGACCTGGCCATTTAGCCCATGGTGTGCAAAAAAGTGCCGTTCAGAGGTAAAACAACCCAACCCTAACATTTTTAAGACGATATAAGAACGCATTGAACAGTTTTTTTAATAATATCTGAACTTTTAATTAACTTTCTAGCTTCAAACATATAGAGTGGAAATGTCATACAAAATATTTTTCATCTTAGGTCAAAATATTCTGCAAAATAAGCCTTAATGTGATGGTGCATCTTCTTGTTCCTCATCTTTGTAAGCCACAGCCTTCACTCTATTCTTCGTCCTCACATCGCTCTCATTATTGCCTGTGGAAAGGTTTGAATAAATATTTACACGGCTCCTCTTTGCCTATGCCCTGGAAGCTATTTTGGTGCAGAGGATGAAGTATAGGACTTGGAGACACAGAAGGATGTTGAACGGGAAAGAAAGCAAAAATGCCAGTTTGCACTAAATCCTAAACCGATTATTAACTGCTTGAACAAAGGGAGTTTTTTTCCCTTATTTGATTTAAGCTTCCTGCATTTTCTTAAATTATAAATTTATCGAAGGAAACTGGTCGTTGTTTTACCGATCTGTCTCTGTATGTAATACATTTTTGTATTATTTTAAATATTAGTGTGCATTATCATGCCTCTGTGGTATAATTTTGCTTCAGAAGTTCGTTTATAATTTTTGATTATTGTATATTAATTTGATGCAGGTCTAAGGCAGAAATTGGATTTAAGTATAATGAGCGAAAGAATTATTCACAGTTTAAAAAAGATGAGATCATAGCTGATTGAATCAAGAGTTCGAAGAAAGGCTTTCATGTGATTCAGTTCGATAGTAATCTTATAGAGATCATTTGAAATGTTCTTGACACGTATCTATAGATTTGTCCTCGTTTCTCTGAAGTTAACAAGCTACGACTTTCTTGAAAGTATGTCTAAACTTGTCATTTAAAAAAAGCGGAGGCCGTGTCCTGTCAATGTCGGTCTGAGAAATCTCTTCTTTGTTGCTATGGAGCCTATTAAAGACAGGGAAAATTTTACGTATTCACAAGGATGCTGCTTGGAGGGGCGGGGGTGGCTCAGTCGGTAGCGCGCCAGGCTCGTAATCTGTAGTTCCCAGCTTCGAGTCCCAGCTGGGTCAGCGTTGAGATTTATCTCCGCAAAATTCCCCGCCCTGCCCACGGTCAGTAGGGGACACCGATGGGCTTGGAAAGGCCGCCGTCCGTCGGATGGGACGTTAAACCGTGGCCCCGTGTGCGGGAGAGCTATACCCTGTGCACGTTAAAGAACACGCTGGATGGCCTTGACGGGAGGCTACCATCTGTCTCCCAACAGCTGTTCCAGTGGGTCCCCTTCCCCAACCTTCTCTGAGCCTTCGGGGTCCATGTGACCTGGCCATTTAGCCCATGGTGTGCAAAAAAGTGCCGCTCAGAGGTAAAACAACCCAACAACCTGCTTGGAGACAACGCGGAAAAAATTCATGCTGATTTATTACAAGTATATGGAGATCATCTCTGTTCATATGGCACTGTTACGGGATGGATGTGCAAATTCATAGAAGGACGTCAAAGTTTCGAAAACTTCCCTCGTGCAGGAAGACCGAAGGAGTCCGTGAATGAGAGAACCATGGCTGCTATTAGTGAATTCATTAAGGAAAATCTACACATCACCATTCAGGTAGAACGTATAGATATCAGTGTATTGATTGGCAATGTGGAAACAATTATTCATTAATATTTAAAGTTCCGAAAGATCTGTGTCAAATGGGTACTCCCACAAACTGACAGAACATAAAAAAAGGACTAGAGTCGATTCGCGAAAGGAGATGCTGACAACTTTTGAAAGTAGGGCCACAAACGGTTAACGGACATTGTCACAGGTGATACACTGAAGTGTCATTGAATTGGGGATAGCAACCTAGTAACGTGTTGGACCCCCTCTGGTCCTGATAACGACTGCCACACGACGAGATAAGGACTTCTCAAGCTTGCGTAAATGTTCCACAGGTATGACGACCCATGCATCCTCCAAAGCTGTCCAAAATTCTCTCAAGGTCGTCGCTGATGGGACACGGGCCCGAACACTCTGCTCGAAGGTATCCCAAAGATTTTCGATGGGATTTAAATCTCGGCTTCTAGGTGGCCAGTTCATTATTTCAAAGTCAGCAGAATGCTTCTGCAACCATGCAGTAGCCAACCTGGCCCTGTGAGATGAACAGTTGTCTTGCTGGTAGACGCCATCTCCATTGGGATGCATGATGGTCATAAATGGGTGTAAATGGTCAGCCATGAGTTCTATGTACCAGGATGTATTGAGAGTCGTCGGTACACATACCAAAGGTTCCACAGACGTCCTACTGAAGACACCCCAGGCCATCATTGAGCCATCACCAGCTTGTACTGTTCCGACCTGACATGCAGGATCCATGGCTTCAGGGGGTTGGCGCCATACCCTCAGTCTCCCATCGGCGTGATGAAGTTTAAATCGGAATTCATCACTCCAGGCTATCCGTTGGCAATTTTCGATGTCCAGTTTCGATGTTCTTTAGCCCAGGCAAAGCGTTGAGCCCGGTATTGTGCCTTTAGAAGTGGGACTCTCGTAGGTCGGCGGCTCCCGAAGCCGAGACGAAGAAGTGAGCATTGCAAGGTCCATGCACTGACTTCTCTGGCTGGAACCCACGTTCAGATTTCAGATAATGTCTGGCCCTATCGGTCCATACGATGTGGGTCAGACAGCGAAGCCCACGATCATTCAAGGCTGGTTGTCCTTTGCAGTTTGTTCCGGTGTTTGCTCATTGCCGGAATTTTCATATTCCGAGAACACTCTTGAAACTGTCGTACAAGAAAATCCAAGTTCGTTGACAATTTCGGAGATCGAGTGTCCCATCCGTATGTACACTGCATTGTCGTAAGCAATGTTCATGGTGTTCATGGTGTCCAGAAATATAGACACCATGAACAGCGATACGAGCGGTCAAAAAGGTCGAAAAGGTGACGAATGTCATCTGGTGAACATTGAGATATGTTTCACGCCTTTGGCATGAGCTGGCTACAGTATTAATTGGACTGAGAGGCAGTGGTCAGTGAACATACCATCATATTACGTATCTACATCTTCGATGGGCCCCAGATCTGGGGAACGTGCAGGCCAAGGAAGCAAATCCAAATTACATAGGTTGGGTTGGGTTGTTTTACCTCTGAGCGGCACTTTTTTGCACACCATGGGCTAAATGGCCAGGTCACATGGACCCTTAAGGCTCAGAGAAGGTTGGGGGAGGGGACCCACTGGAACAGCTGTTGGGAGACAGATGGTAGCCTCCCGTCAAGGCCATCCAGTGTGTTCTTTAACGTGCACAAGGTATGGCTCTCCCACACACGGGGTCACGGCTTAACGTCCAATCCGACGGACGGCGGCCTTTCCAAGCCCATCGGTGTCCCCTACTGACCGTAGGCAGGGCGGGGAATTTTGCGGAGATAAATCTCAACGCTGACCCAGCTGGGACTCGAACCTGGGAACTACATATTATGAGCCTGGCGCGCTACCGACTGAGCCACCCCCCGCCCCCCACATTACATAGGATTTGTCAGGACATGAGACTGACAAAAGCATATCCATATTACGTAGGATCTGTCGGGACATGAGACTGACAGAAGCATATCCACATTACGTAGGATCTGTCGGGATATGAGAGTCATAAAAGCATATTCACATTATGTAGGATCTGTCGGGATATGAGACTGACAGAAGCATATCCACATTACATAAGATCTTTCGGGATATGAGACTCACAAACGTTGATTCATATTATGTAGGATCTGTTAGGATATGAGACTGACAGAAGCATATTCCCATTACATAGGATCTATCGGGCATGTTGTTAGGCATTGTCCTGCTGAAAAATAGTGTTTGGGAGGAGAGTATAGACGCACTGGTAGCAGAATGGTTTCAACATAACTTCTTACAGTGAATGTGTCATCAATAACGATCAGACGTGAACGGCTATTATAAATGATATTTACCCTGGAATGACTCTTCCTTGCATGCTGGATTACTCTGTCCCCAGATGCACATCAGCAGTCCCTGTGTACCAAAATGAACCGTGATTCGTCACTATATACAACAATATTTCAGTCTAGTCCCCAAGCAGCAATCTCCCTGCACCACTGAAGGCACAGACTACAATGGGATGACATCAGAGGTAGACGAACCAAAGGATAACCCGAATGCAGCCCTGATACCCGCAGTCGTCTTCTAATCGTTCTCTCTGACACAATCACAGACAGAGATGGCATTACGATGTTAGAAATCTGGCTGCTTGTGACAGATCTGTCACTAGTCGATGGATCCATCGATCCCCCGTTTGTGCATTCTTCTGATGCCACCAAAGCATGCCGGATACTTTTCCTTTACCCATTTTTGTCAACAGGTCGAACGTTTCGGACATCAAGAACCACAAGAATGGCGATTTCGCATGTTGATCATCCAGAAACTGACAACCCAATGATCCGACCACTTTCAAATTCCGTCAGCTGTGCATAGCATCACCTTATGAGTGTTAAGAGCACTGCACCAGTCTTAACAGTTCATTCACTCACCATTTTTGCTCGCTGAAGTTTACCCCGTTTTTAGAGCCACTTCAGATTACTACGTCATCAGGTACCGGACACGTTACTGAACGTTCTACTTGATCGATCGTCTTGGCATGCATATCGTTTATGTACATATACATTACAACTGTGCATACAAATAGTTAAGTCAGTCCGTCCCATTCTTTCTGGTGGGGGGGGGGCTCAGTCGGTAGCGTGCCAAGCTCGTAATCTGTAGTTCCCAGGTTCGAGTCCCAGTTGGGTCAGCGTTGAGATTTATCTCCGCAAAATTTCCCCGCCCTGCCCACGGTCAGTAGGGGACACCGATGGGTTTGGAAAGGCCGCCGTCCGTCGGATGGGACGTTAAGCCGTGGCCCCGTGTGCGGGAGAGCCATACCCTGTGCACGTTAAAGAACACGCTGGATGGCCTTGACGGGAGGCTACCATCTGTCTCCCAACAGCTGTTCCAGTGGGTCCCCTCCCCCAACCTTCTCTGAGCCTTCGGGGTCCATGTGACCTGACCATTTAGCCCATGGTGTGCAAAAAAGTGCCGCTCAGAGGTAAAACAATCCAATCCAATCTTTCTGGTGGGGCAATTTCAATGAGGAGCAGTTTAGCATAACAAATATCAGTCCAGGAATTTATTAAGATTCATTGAGAAATTGAGAAAAATAAAGACAAATGTTTCAACAGTAAAACTGTCTCTGAAACTGTATATACAATATTTTTAAGGCCTCTCTACACATATCTAAACCCTTGAGGTCCTAGTGATCTGGGGGCTGGGGTGGCTCAGTTGGTAGGGCGCCAGGCTAATAATCTGCAGTTCGTAGGTTCGAGTCTCAGGTGAGCCAGCGTTGAGATTTATTCCGCAAAACTCCTCACTGTGCCCACTGTCAGTAGGGGACACCGATGGGCTTGGAAAGGCTGCCGTCCGTAGATGGGACGTTAAGCCGTGGCACCATGTGCGGGTGAGCCATACCCTATGCACATTAAATAACACGCTGGATGGCCTTGACGGGAGTGTACAGTGGCTCAAAAAAGTATCCGTCGATTACAGAATTCAGAAAAAATATCTCGCAGCGATTTTTTTAGGAATTAGTGATCTGGCAACCTTCGTGTCAACCTTCGTGTGCAGATATTTTTTCTGAATTCTTTAATCAACCATGGTGTTCGGATACTTTTTTGAGCGACTGTAGGTGGTCATATTATTTTGATACTAGATCGTGTGGGCTCACTCACGGAAATATTGAGCGTGTGCAGTTACCGTTCACAGCAAACTGGAGCGTGTACAGTTGCTGTACACGCTCCAGATATTTTTCCTGAATTCTGCAATCACGTGACACGAAGTTTGCCAAATCACTAATTTCTAAAAAAATCGCTGCCAGATATTTTTTCTGAATTCTCTAATCAACCATAGCGTTCGGATACTTTTTTGAGCGACTGTACCATCTTTCTCGCAATAGCTGCCCAGTGCGTCTCCTTCTCCAACCTTCTCTGGGCCCTTAGGGGTCTATGTGACCTGTCCATTTAGCCCACAGTGTGCAATAAAATGCTGCTCAGAGGTAAAACAATCCAAATCCTTGTGATCTTGCCATTTACACCATTGTGTGCAAACAAGGGTCTCCTTTTGAGGTCTGGGGGCGGGGGTGGCTCAGTCGGTAGCGCGCCAGGCTCGTAATCTGTAGTTCCCAGGTTCGAGTCCCAGCTGGGTCAGCGTTGAGATTTATCTCCGCAAAATTTCCCCGCCCTGCCCACGGTCAGTAGGGGACACCGATGGGCTTGGAAAGGCCGCCGTCCCTCTGATGGGACGTTAAGCCGTGGCCCCGTGTGCGGGAGAGCCATACCCTGTGCACGTTAAAGAACACGCTGGATGGCCTTGACGGGAGGCTACCAACTGTCTCCCAACAGCTGTTCCAGTGGGTGCCCTCCCCCAACCTTCTCTGAGCCTTCGGGGTCCATGTGACCTGGTTATTTAGCCCATGGTGTGCAAAAAAGTGCCGCTCAGAGGTAAAACAACCCAACCCAACCCTTTTGAGGTCTACTTGGGTTAATATTTTACATTTTTTTACTCTATATTCAGAAAAATTATTTTTATTAGAGCCGATTATTGACAGCAGCTGTAACCTTTATTTTCGTTAGATATAAAGAAACAAACCTGCATTAGAATAGAAGCAATGGCATTAACAACGAATATAAAAAATTCTTTGCATTTGTTTAATTCAGTAGGACCTCTGTGAGAAAAAAGGAAAAGAGAAAAAAAGACACTCACTTCATTATTAATAATACAGAAAAGGTCAATCTCCTTACAAAGGCGTGGATTAAAGAAGCGATGTTAGGCTTTTTTCTCAAAAGCCTTTCTTTTCTACTTTTATTCAAAGTACCGTTTCTTTTGTTTTGATCAAAGCATTTCTTTTTTTAAATCTAAGTTTTCTCGACATGTCAGAGAGACAAAATAAATTCTGTTTTTTAACATTGATTTTTTTTGCATGAGGAAGCATTTTAATGAATTTAATAAATAAAACTTTTCGAATAAATATGAAAATAAATATATTAATTTAGAGAGCCATGAGTAATAAATGGAGATCTGAAGTTTTCAAATTCGACTCTTAGCGTCAATTTTTTGTAGTCCTAAGCTCCTAAAGAGTGACGTTTTTTGGATTTAGGTTGACTTTGCTCTTCGTTATTAATGATTAATTTAAAAAAGATAATTCCATTTTTAAGGTAATTGTAATCATCTCGTAAAATTGGTCGTGCATACCTCGGTCAACCTTACTGCAGCTAAGGTCGTTAACATATTGACAAATTTGCCGCCCCTAAAACATGCCGCACGATGAGTTGGGTTGTTTTACCTCTGAGCGGCACTGTTTTTGCACACCATGGGCTAAATGGCCAGGTCACATGGACCCCGAAAGCTCAGAGAAGGTTGGGGGAGGAGACCCACTGGAACAGCTGTTGGGAGACAGATGGTAGCCTCCCGTCAAGCCCATCCAACGTGTTCTTTAACGTGCACAGGGTATGTCTCTCCCGCACAATGGGTGGGGCCACGGCTTAACGTCCCATCCGACGGACGGCGGCCTTTCCAAACACATCGGTGTCCCCTACAGACCGTGGGCAGGGAGTTTTGCGGAGATAAATCTCAATGCTGACCCAGCTGGGACTCGATTATTACAGATTATGAGCCTGGCGCGCTACCGACTGAGCCACCCCCGGTGAGTGTCACTTATTATTTACTAAGCTTCAATTACTACTCGCCGTCCCCCTAACTTAATGTATTTGCTTTAATATTTTTATTAGAATATTTTTATTTATAAGGTATATTACAAATCTCCCTTACATAAAAATTGCAGTTGAAAACAGAACTTATATTTTTGGGAATACTTAGGAGAAAAAAAAGGCAAAAAATTATAAAGCTGTGTTTATTGAGCAATATACGTAATTTTGAAAATAACAGTAAATCTCGATATTTGAAACCTTTTGGTGAGAATAACAAATGAGCAAAATTGTAACCTAAGCAAAAAACTAGAAGAGTAGCATACTATCTCTGGCGAATGTAAAAAATGCTTGTTTGTCTATTTTTCATTTTCTGACTTTTGCACCATTTAACAGTGAAAATTCAAAATAATGTAGAATTGGAAAAATCCAAATAGTAACATTTTGTTAGTGCTTACAGCATAAAAAGAATTTCTCATTTATTTCTTAACCCTTTCAGGACCATAAGGTTAAGGTCTAAGAGTAAATATTAGTATGTAACTGTTTATTTTAGTTTGTTTAGACGTAAAATAAATAAAAATCATAAGAAAAATACATAACAATGTGTAGTTTTTTTGGAATTTTATGGGAAATATTTTTCCCAATGGACTATAAAGGTAACACAAATTATAGTTAGTCTTATTATGCAATATCTTTTATTCATTGGTTTATTAGAACAAAATGTTAACTAAAATAATACAAAATTATGAAATAAAATTACTATACAAAATGATGTGCTAATTATGATATTCTGCGAAGCAATTTCTTTTGCTAGTGAGGCAAAGATGGACATTGCACATAGTACATATATTATGCGTCCTGACAGTTCTTTTTTTTTCTAAACGTTCCCGTTTACGTAATTGCGTTCGGCATACGTTCTATTTTGACATTCTGTATAAAAAATGCAGATAAGGTTATAATGAAATACGACAATCACCAATTTTAAAATGGGAAAAATGTTTCCCTTAGTCGTGAAAGGGTTAAGAGGAAAAAGTTGCATTTTCTTACGTCATGCGGATAAATGGAGCAAATCGTTACGGTCATTGCAAATCTATTAACGAATGAACTCTACCACAGAAATTTCAAACTTTTAGCATAAATATATAGTTTGCATTATTCGTTTCAAGTTTTAGTACTTTGTACCCTCTAACAAGGAAATTTAAAATTTTCTGGAGAATTTGAAAAGGTGAACTGTAATATAATCATTAGCACCTAACTCAAACAGGGCTCGTCATCTGCAGTTCCCAGGTTCGAGTCCCAGCTGGGTCAGCGTTGAGATTTATCTCCTCGAAACTGCCCGCCATGCACTCAGTCAGTAGGGGACACCGAAGGATTTGGAAAGGCCGCCGTCCATCGGATGGGACGTTAAGCCGTGGCTCCCTGTGCGGGAGAGCCATACCCTGTGCACGTTAAAGAACACACTGGATGACCTTGACGAGAGGCTACCATCTGTCTCCCAACAGCCCTTCCAGTGGGTCCCCTCCCCCAACTTTTTCTGAGCCTTCGCGGTCCTTGTGACCTGGCCATTTAGCCCATGGTATGCAAAAAATGCTGCTCAGAGGTAAAACAACACAACTGAAACAGAATTTTTTTAATTATCTTCTGAAACGTGGCATTTTTGCACCACCCCAGAAGATTAAGAGGGAAAATTATTGCTATCGGTTAAAACCTCTTGTCTCTTACATTCCACTGTCAGAGTTTCAGAATTATAATATTAATACATCGTTTGCAATATTGATTAAGGTATTGAAATTTTGAACCTTTTCCAGCGCTGTAAGGCGCAGCTAAAACTATTCAGAGATTCGTAAAATGCGTATCCTAATATTCCTAATATTCATCATTAGCTATACAACCTAAAAATAATTTTTAATTCACCTCTGAAAACAGATTGAATATCTACATAGGGACAGATGGGTTGGGTTACCTCTGAGCGGCACTTTTTTGCACTCCATGGACTAAATAGCCAGGTCACAAGGAACCCGAAGGCTCAGAGATGGTTGGGGGAGGAGACCCACTGGAAGAGCTGTTGGAAGACAGATGGTAGCCTCCCGTCAAGGCCATTGAATGTGTCTTTAGCGTGCAGAGGGTATGGCTCTCTAAACACGGGGCCACGGCTTAACGTCCCATCCGACGGACGGAGGTCTTTCCAAGCCCATCGGTGTCCCCTACTGACAGTGGGCAGGGCGGAGAGTTTTGCGGAGATAAATTTCAACGCTGACCCAGCTGGGACTCGAACCTGGGAACTACAGATTACGAGCGTGGCGCGCTACCGACTGAACCACATCCGCCCCAAGAGGAACAGATGACAATGTTTGAAACATCAGTTCCTTTTTCCCTTTTTGGGAACGAGATGAAAACTTTAGCAGTAATGTTATTTATTCAGTAACACTCTAATAACGAAAACAGCGTTACGAAGGACAATTGTGAGCCTAATCACTAGTCTCAGAACTATCAAAGCATCAACTGCAGAGTCCCTCGTAGGCCTCCCGGTTGCCCCTTCTCTCCGCTACTGTAACATTCTGACATTATTAGTCACAGTTTCTTTGCATTGGTTGACCTTAAAAATAAAATTCTCTGTTGGTTAGATCCTGATCACCAGCAACCAATGAAGGCTCCCGTATGTTAAATCATTAAACTTGTAAATCTTAAGTTAAGTCTTCCTCTGACGTTTCATCTCCTTTTACGTCACCCCAGAGATTCACTTTACAATGTTATCGGGAGAGAGCTGTGCCTGTTTTCAGTTTCCTATCCCCCCTTGAAGCTTCTGCACTTTTACCTATGGAAAGAGCTGTAGGGTGAGATGCACTATACAAAGTGCAAATGCAATTTAGCAGGGAATTTTTACTATGTTGAAATTCAGATTTTTACGATATGATGAAACCCGTATAACATAGATATTTTTAAAATAGCTAACAACTCCCGAAACAGTTAAATTCAGCAACAAATAAATTAAATGCATAAAATAAACGAAATATATTTTAATTCTTTTTTAGAAACTAAAACTAATAGACCTGGAAAAGTTTCATAATATACAAAATTTTGATGATACTTACTGAACATCAAAACTTTTCGTTTCTTATTATTTAAATAATAAAATAACGTTTGAATTCAAATAATATCTGAATTTAGTTTTAAATAATAAAATAATATTTGTTATAAAATTAAAATTTTATTTAAAAATGAAAATAGGACCAAAAAAGTTTCTATGGTCTTACTAAACAGAAATGGTTTCGGTAGTCGATCGATAGTGAGCCACACTCGTAACTCGATATTCCAGGTTCGATTCATACTCTGCTTCAGTTGGGTTGTTTTACCTCTGAGCGGCACTTTTTTGCACACCATGGGCTAAATGGCCAGGTCACATGGACCCCGAAGGCTTAGAGAAGGTTGGGGGAAGGGACCCACTGGAATAGCTGTTGGGAGACAGATGGTAGCCTCCCGTAAAGGCCATCCAGCGTGTTCTTTAACGTACACAAGGTATGGCTCTCTCGCACACGGGGCCACGGCTTAACGTCCCATCCGACGGACGGCTGCCTTTCCAAGCCCAACGGTGTCCCCTACTGATCGTGGGCAGGGCGGGGAATTTTGCGGAGATAAATCTCAACGCTGATCCAGCTGGGACTCGAACCTGTGAACTACAGATTACGAGCCTGACGCGCTACCGACTGAGCCACCCCCGCCCCTCTGCTTCAGTTGAATCTTCACCGGAAACCCAGCTCTGTGCTAAAGAAGACACCGATAGAGAAGCAGACATCTGTCCATCGGATGAGGCATTGAACCATAGCACTGAGTGCAGGATGGTCATACCAGAATCAGGTTTAAAATATTATTGGATACCAAGCCAGTTGTTAAAAAAAAGAATAGAAAAAAATCTATTGGAGCAGGGGAGTATCTACCGGAGCTGTTCTTAGGTTTCAAACCTCCTCCGTCATGATTTCACAAATCAGAATTTTCAAAAAATGCGTAAGGATGGTTTTGCTTTTGAGCATGCGTAAATTTGAAGTGCCACACCCATTTCTATGCAACTCATGGTTGCCTGATAAGTAAAAACCTCCCCCTTTTCAAAATATAGGCATGTTCCTGAGTTATAGTAATAAAAATAATTAACAATTCAAATTACAATTATTGATAATGCAGCAAATATAAACTGCTTTCCGTAAATTAAGGAACAAATGAAAAAAAAATAAACTCGATATCGTAAAATTCCGACAATAGAAACGAATGAAAGTCATGTATAGTATGTAAAACAAGACCTAGGACTAAGGTATGCAAACGAATGGCCTATGAGCGTTATATGCAATTGCGTCGACCATTAAAATATTGAGAGCGGGCGTTTCGAAGCTATTCTCCAGTTCTCCTGCGAATTAGGATTTTGGGTGGGTTGTTTTTCCTCTGAGCGGCACTTTTTTGCACACCATGGGCTAAATGGCCAGGTCACATGGACCCCGAAGGCTCAGAGAAGGTTGGGGGAGGGGACCCACTGGAACAGCTATTGGGAGACAGTAGTCTCCCGTCAAGGCCATCCAGCGTATTCTTTAACGTGCACAGGGTGTGGCTCTCCCGCACACGGGGCCACGTCTTAACCTCCCATCCGACGGACGGCGGCCTTTCCAAGCCCATCAGTGTCCACTACTGACCGTGGGCAGGGCGGGGAATTTTGCTGAGATAAATCTCAACGCTGACTCAGCTGGGACTCGAACCTGGAAACTACAGATTACGAGCCTGGCGCGCTACCGACTGAGCCACCCCCGCCCCCGCGAATTAAGAAGTGAATATGTCGAGAGAGCAGATTTGTTGGATATGTCTACCAAACTTCATTTATCGGAAGAAGTGCAGTGGTGAGTAACTACAGGTCGAAGCTTGTCAAATCGCTGTTCCCAGATGCTTAACGTGAGTCGTTGAGTGTTCCATAGACTTTGGCAGAAGTTGCAACAAGGTCAGAGCGCATCGAAACAATTCAGTAGCAGACGACAGTCAACAAACCCAAGAGATGGCCGCTATTTAGTTTTATGATCTTAAAAGAGCAGAATGTCAACACCATATCAACTACGACCGGACTTTGCAGCAGCGAATGGAACAGCTATATCCGCAACCACCGTACGCCGAAGACTTCACAAGGCGTGCATGTATGCTAGGCAGGGACAGTGCTATGGGAAACTCTGACTGGATATCACAGAACGGACTATCTAAACTGGTGCAGACATCATGCCGACTGGACCCAGAAGCAATAGCGGTCTGTGCTCTTCACTGATAATTCGAGATTTGCTCTCCACAGCGATTTGCAGGTTGGGTTGTTTTACCTATGAGCGGCACTTTTTTGCACACAATGGGCTAAATGGCCAGGTCACATGGACCCCGAAGGCTCAGAGAAGGTTGGGGAGAGGACCCACTGGAAAAGCTGTTGGGAGCAGATGGTAGCCTCCCGTCAAGGCCATCCAGCGTGTTCTTTAACGTGCACAGGGTACGGCTCTCCCGCACACGGGGTCACGGCTTAACGTCCCATCCGACGGACGGCGGCCTTTCCAAGCCCATCGGTGTCCGCTACTGACCGTGAGCAGGGCGGGGAAATTTTGCGGAGATAAATCTCAACGCTGACCCAGCTGGGACTCGAACCTGGGAAGTACAGATTACGAGCCTGGCGCGCTACCGCGATACTTGGCGAGCTACCCCCGCCCCCGCGATTTGCAGAGTCTGTTGATATGGAGGGAACCAGGAACACGCTATCGTGAAACAAATATTCATGAAGGGTGCATCTACGGTGGCGGTAGTATCATGACGTGAGGGAAAGGATATCTTTAGGTGGCAGCACATCTGTATGTTCTTCCAACAGGCGACATCACCAGTCACAGCATATAATGAAATGATAGAATTGGGGATGAAATCTTAGACTTTTACTTGTGACCATATGCTGGTGCAATGGGTGATATCTTCTTCCTACAGTACGATAACTGCAGTCTTGTCGATCACTATCTGGAAAACAGCACTATTAATCATATGGAGTGGCCAGCCCAACTAAATCCAATAGAACATGCATGGAAGGCTCTCGGTAGATGGGTTACTCGCCCGAATCTCGTTGCTTCAAGCCTCCCAGAGCTTCGACGTGCGCTAGAGGCCTGCATAAAAAATGAATAAATAAATACTCCTTCAAGCATCTACTTACCAGAAAGGTCTGATAAGAGCTTGTCAGTTTATATGCCATATTAGAAGATCTCTAAGGATGGCAGACCCTCAGCAGAAAAACAACACGAACATCCATGTTTTACTCCGGCTCGAACCATGTACAGTCGCTCAAAAAAGTATCCGAACACTGTGGTTGATTACAGAATTCGGAAAAAATATCTGGCAAAGATTTTTTTTAGAAATTAGTGATCTGGCAACCTTCGTGTCACGTGATTACAGAATTCAGGAAAAATATCTGGAAAAAATATCCGTGAACGGTAACTGGAGCGTGTACAGCAACTGTACACACTCCAGTTACCGTTCACAGCAAACTGGAGCGTGTACAGTTACTACACACGCTCCAGTTTGCTGTGAACGGTAACTGCACACGCTCAATATTTCCGTGAGTGAGCCCACACGATCTAGTATCAAAATAATATGACCACCTACAGTCGCTCAAAAAAGTATCCGAACACTATGGGTGATTACAGAATTCAGAAAAAATATCTGGCAACGATTTTTTTTTTAGAAATTAGTGATCTGGCAATCTTCGTGTCACGTGACAAATTAGTGATCTGGCAACCTTCGTGTCGCGTGACACAAAGGTTGCCAGATCACTAATTTCTAAAAAAAATTGTTGCCAGATATTTTTTCTGAATTCTGTAATCAACCACAGTGTTCGGATACTTTTTTGACCGACTGTACTTACTTTCTTCCTTGAATATAAGGAAAATAATTATTTTTACATTTAATTATAATGGTCATTTAAAAATTAATCCTCTAAACATGTATCATTCTATATCAAAAACAATAATAAAAAATGCAATTGAACCGATGGTTAATAAATTAGGATTAAATCACTGCATTTATTTCATTATGTTTACAATAGCGTGGTTCAGAGGTGAAAAGACACCCCCAACATTTTCACTTTCGATGGAACATCTCAAAACTGATGCAAATAGTTTTCTAATGGAACCTAATTATAACCGATACGTTTACCTCCTCGCTTTGTTGTTTACACAAGAATAAAAAACGAAAGCTCCATTGTCATCCCGAGATTCTGTTCGCTTAATGTACGTGTAACCTTTACTGACCTAGTGCCTATCGCTTTTAGTTCCCTTAGCAACACCTTTCAGCGCGATAACGACAATTTAAATGCATTACACGTAATGGAAATTTCGTGTTTTTGTTTCCATTCTAATTTAAAAATGGGACGTTTAAAAATGTAAATTTCTTCTCCGTTGCATTTTTTTCCCGTTCAGCATTTTCGTAAGTCACGTCAACACCAGTGGATTAAAAAAAAGTAAAGAATTTTTTGGGAATACCTAAGAATGATGATTTTATTTCAGCCACAATGAATTCCACGAAGATTTCTCACCAGCTTAAATTCCACAGAAATGTGATAATTTGAATTCTACGAACTATACTACTCACAAAAGTTAGGGGATATTTCAAAATGAATATGAAGCGATGAAATATCCCCTAATTTTTGTGAGCAGTATACATGTTAAAGAGGTGAAAATAACCGGAATGGCTCAGTCGGTAGCGTGTTAGGGTCGTAATCTGCAGTTCTCAGGTTCGAGTCCCAACTGCGTCAGTGTTGAGATTTATCTCCGCAAATTTCCCCGCCCTTCCCACGGTCAGTAGGGGACACCGATGGGCTTGGAAAGGCCGCCGTCCGTCAGATGGGACATTAAGCCGTGGTCCCGTGTGCGGGAGAGCCATACCCTGTGCACGTTAAAGAACACGCTGGATGGCCTTGACGGGAGGCTACCATCTGTCTCCCAACAGCTGTTCCAGTAGGTCCCCTCCCCCAACCTTCTCTGAGACTTCTGGATCCATGTGACCTGGTCATTTAACCCATGGTGTGCAAAAAAGTGCCGCTCAGAGGTAAAACAATACAACATCATTCAGTAGCGCGTTAGGCTCTCAATGTACAGTTCCCCGGTTCGAATCTCAGCTGTGCGAGCGTTGCGATTTTTCTCCGCTAAACCCCCACTCTATTCTCAGCCCAGAAAAGAGGCACCTATACGTGTGAAACGACTGTTGTCCGTAGGATGGGACGTTAAGCCGTGGTTCAGTGTTCAAGAGAGACATACCTGTGCACGGTAATTAGCCTTGACGAAAGACTATTCTCTGTCTTCTAACACCTTTCCAATGGGTCCCCTACCTAAATCTGTGCCGTTGGGACATGGCCATTTAGCACATTTTGTGCAGAAAAGTGCAGTCCACCGAATTTACTCATTTTCAGCAGGATTGCTCGCTTATTAACTATTACTACATGATTCTCTACTTAAATAACACCGTTAAAGTGCACTCAAGTCGTCCGCAAATATGATATCAGTTTTGATTTCAGAGAATCGATTCTCCTCTCTAGTCTTCAAAGGCGCTTCCGCCGCCGTAACCAGAGCACCTTTAAAGACGTTTCTTTTTTTGGGTTGGGTTGTTTTACCTCTGAGCGGCACTTTTTTGCACACAATGGGCTAAATGGCCAGGTCACATGGACCCGAAGGCTCAGAGAAGGTTGGGGGAGGGGACCCACTGGAATAGCTGTTGGGAGACAGATGGTAGCCTCCCGTCAAGGCCATCCGGTGTGTTCATTAACGTGCACAGAGTATGGCTCTCCCGCACACGGGGTCACGGCTTAACGTCCCATCCGACGGACGGCGGCCTTTCCAAGCCCATCGGTGTCCCCTACTGACCGTGGGCAGGGCGGGGAATTTTGCGGAGATAAATCTCAACGCTGACCCAGCTGGGACTCGAACCTGGGAACTGCAGATTGCGAGCCTGGCGCGTTACCGACTGAGCCACCCCCGCCCCCTTTTTTTTGGGACTTCCTCGAGAGTTCAGAAGGCGAGGTGCATATGTCCCCAATGTTACAGGCACCTCGCTTTCAGTTATATTGCAGTAAAATATTACTACAAAGACGGGAATAAATGAATGAAGTACTCTGAAATTAATATTTCCATCTGGCATCCAAAAGCATCACGCTTGCATTAGATATAATTTCATTTTATAAATTAAATGATGCTATTTTAATGCGGATTTGAAAACGCTGCAAATATTTTTTTTGCTAAAGACCGTAGATTCAGGAAATATTTTTTTTAGTGTCTTTCTTCTCTAATCTCACTTCATAACAGATCTTCGCTATGCCGCATTCATATTGAAAGTTTCCTCTCTGAAAGAGTATCCTTCAGTGATTTGTTAGAAAGCAAGTAAACCTGCAGGAATTAGTGAAAGGGTTGGGTTTGTTTACCCCTTTGCTTGGGTTGGGTTGTTTTACCTCTGAGCGGCACTTTTTTGCACACCATGGGCTAAATGGCCAGGTCACATGGATCCCGAAGTCTCAGAGAAGGTTGGCGGAGGGGACCCACTAGAACAGCTGTTGGGAGACAGATGGTAGCCTCCCGTCAAGGCCATCCAGCGTGTTCTTTAACGTGCACAGGGTATGGCTCTCCCGCACACGAGGCCACTGCTTAACGTCCCATCCGACGGACGGCGGCCTTTCCAAGCCCATCGGTGTCCCCTACTGACCGTGGGCAGGGCGGGGAATTTTGAGGAGATAAATCTCAACGCTGACCCAGCTGGGACTCGAACCTGGGAACTACAGATTACGAGCCTGGCGCGCTACCGACTGAGCCACCCCCGCCCATTACCTCTTAGCGTCACTTTTCTGCACTCAATGACTAAATGCCAGGTCATACGATCCTAATGATTCAGATAAGTTGGAGAAGGGAATAGCTTAGCTGTAGGGAGAGGGATCGATGACCCTCATTCAGATACTTATTTTGCTTGCACAGGGTATAGCCCTCCTGCAGAAGAGGGGACCTGCTTTACGTCCCATTTGACGAACGGGGGCCATTCCAAGTCCCTCAGTGTCCTCTTTTTAACGGAGTGCAGGGTAGATGTTACCTGAGATAAATCTCAACGCAGACATAGTTGGGACTAGAAGATGAGAATTTCAGATTAAAAGCATTGAATGCTACCGACTGAGCCAATCCTTACCCCAAAATGGCCAGGTCGCAATGACCCAAAAGTCTCAGAAAATGTTAAGGATCCACTGGACAGTTTTTAGGAGATAGAAACCTTCCGTTTCCCATCAAAACCATTCAGCGAGCTCTTCAACGTGCATATGCTATGGCTTTCCTGCGTTGGGTTGGGTTGTTTTACCTCTGAGCGGTACTTTTTTGCACACCATGGGCTAAATGGCCAGGTCACATGGACCCCGAAGGCTCAGAGAAGGTTGGGGGAGAGGACCCACTGGAACAGCTGTTGGGAGACAGATGGTAGCCTCCCGTCAAGGCCATCCAGCGTGTTCTTTAACGTGCACAGGGTATGGCTCTCCCGCACACGGGGCCACGGCTAAACGTCCCATCCGACGGACGGCGGCCTTTCCAAGCCCATCGGTGTCCCCTACTGACCGTGGGCAGGGCGAGGAATTTTTGCGGAAGCTTTCCTGCAACAGGACCAAAACCTAATCTACCATCCGACAAACAGCAGTCTTTTCAAGGTGATTGGTGTCCCTATTTTCTGCGAAGACATGTCTTAGCGGAGGAAAATATAAAGCAGTAACAGTTGGAACTCGAACCAACATCATATTGCTGGTCTAGTGCTCTACCGACTGATCCAACCGTCCCCCCCGCCAACTTTTCAAAGTAACGTTATGGTAGGGAAAAAATCGTTGTTATGAAATTCACAACACATAGAGAAATACAGACATTTGATCTCAGCTACCGAAAAAAACCTCTCCTTTAACAAGCAAGATGTCCCATGACAAAACATGCAGACTTTATTTTTTGAACGATATTTCAATCTCCAGAAAACGATAGCTTTGTTACGTGAGTCACGAGCCAATTACCGGCGTTTGATATAAAAGTCTTTAATGGACAAGTGAATGCCATTTGTATCCGCCTGATCGCGTTACTCATATTTTTTACTGCTCTAGAGCAATCACTTAAAAGATTGAGGAAACATTTCACTCAGCGACTTATGGCTCTTAACCTGGAAAGAATTCCAATCCTACCGATTCTCATATTCTAAAGGATTCTTCCTTAAGGCCACATTCATTGGAATCGTGACTTGGTTGCTTAAGGCTTCAGTAACTTATATTGCCCACTTCGGTTACTTTGCTACCTTAACGTGATGTTGGATTTATTCTGATTATTCTTCTAAAACGAATTACACTATTTTAAGAGTCTAATTCTTTTCATACGAAATGTTTTAGATTTCTCAAACTACTTCTCTGAGCTACTACTTCTGCAGAAAGTTTTTAATGCTAAACCTTTTTACTGTTTAAACTCTTAAAACTTTTTAATATTTGAATAAATGAATTAAATAGTTTATTCACTTAATATATTAAAAAAACATTACAAAGTCACCGAAGTTTTTAAACAATGTATCCCAATATATATATATAAAGTTCTCAATATATCATGGCTAAGTATGACCAATTAGCTATTCGTTTGCTTCAATATAAGTGTAAATATTCACTAATATAGTAATATATGATCATTACAAATTACCCATTGCTCTATTTTCTGCTTTGATAATAAAGAAATTTTATAAGGATATTTAAAACTTATAACAATTGTCATCACATCAAATATTATTTGTAATTTCGCTATTACGTAGTCTAGAACCTACAAACCTTATTGATCGTTTAGCGATAGTTTTTCCTATAAAACGGTAGTCTAATTTTATATAATCTGACGTGAGTGATCTGCTCGATGGTTACTACACTGTTATAATGAAAAAAAAGAATTGATTTCGAACTCAGTTTCCAAGCCCTAAAGATGTCAGACACAACCCGACTGAGTTCGAATAATTTCAATAATTTTTGAATCCGAACCCTCAGATCGAAAATTTGCTGCAAACAGTTTGAAATGGTAAACATTCACAAACTGCAAATATCTCAGATGGAATCAATTATATTTGATTATAAACTAAATCTATTACTATCATGAGCAGGAACAGTTCGAAGTGCCGTTTCGAAATTTTCCCCTTCGTTTTCGCGAAATTTAAATTAAATAAACAAAACAGAATATAGTAAATATATAAAGGTGATGCAAAAGTCTGGAGATGAAAGAAATATTTCAAAAACAAGGAGGATTATTGAAAACTGGAAGATACAACTTTCAAGATGTTTTCAAGATTAACCGTCCTCTATTTTTTTAAGTACGAAAAAGAGCAAAAATAATATCTATCGCAATCTTAGGAGCTTCAAAAATATTAACTTAAAAACATAACCATACTGTAAATTTTCCGCCATGTACACGGACCTGCTCACGTTACATGATCTATTCCTGTACACGTTACATGATCTATTCCTGTACACGTTACATGATCGATTCCTGTACACGTTGCATGATCGATTCCTGTATACGCTGCATGATCGATTCCTGTACACGTTACATGATCGATTCCTGTACACGATACATGATCGATTCCTGTACACGTTACATGATCGATTCCCGTACACGTTACATGATCGATTCCTGTACACGTTACATGATCTATTCCTGCACACGTTAAATGATCTATTCTTGTACACGTTAAATGATCTATTCCTGTATACGTTACATGATCCATTCCTGTACACGTTAAATGATCCATTCCTGTATACGTTGAATGAAGTACAACCAATAATCCCATAAATGCAGTTCAACTAATAATCCCATAATGCAGTTCGACTAATAATCTCATAAATGCAGTTCAACCAATATTCCCATAAATGCAGTTCAGCCAATAATCACCTAAATGCAGTTCAACCAATATTCCCATAAATGCAGTTCAACCAATAATCCAGTAAATGTAAATCAACCAATAATCCAATAAATGCAGATCAATCAATAATCCAATAAATGCAGATCAACCAATAATCCAATAAATGGAGATCAACCAATAATACCACAAATGCAGTTCAACAAATAGTCCCATAAATGCAGTTCAAACCAATAAACACAAAATTAAATTTCAGGCGAGGACTACATAAATAAACAAATCATTCCATCGAAAATAAGATTGGTTGATTTGCATTTATTGGATTATTTTGCATTTTCCTGTTAGTCTTGCTATGAATTTGCAAGCACTTATCCTTTATAACTGCATCAAACCCCAAGAGAAATAATTCGGGAACTACTTTACTTAGCCTTACCTCCATCACCTATTCTTCATTTACAACATCAAGTCCATTCCTTAACTGCTTGGGGCGGGGGTGGCTCAGTCGGTAGTGCGCCAGGCTCGTAATCTGTAGTTCTCAGGTTCGAGTCCCAGCTGGATCAGCGTTGAGATTTATTTCCACAAAATTCCCCGCCCTGCCCACGGTCAGTAGGGGACGACTAGACTAGTCAGTAGTAGACTTCGTGGTCCATGTGACCTGAACATTTAGCCCATGGTGTGCAAAAAAGTGCCGCTCAGAGGTAAAACAACCCAACCCTTAACTGCTTAGTGTTATACTGAAAATCTGTCTATTCTCTTGCTTCACTGAAAAGCTATTTATTTGCTACAGCAGCGACTTTGTTTCTTTTCGTGGATTAATACGATTCTATACCCTGAAGGATCTTCGATATAATTCCTTTTGTCCCATGTGAATTTGTGCTTTGCCTGCCAAGCAGAATAGGAATACTCACTCAATAATAACTTTCGAATTGGGCTGTACAGTCGCTCAAAAAAGTATCCAAACACTGTGGTTGATTACAAAATTCAGAAAAAAATATCTGGCAACGATTTTTTTAGAAATTAGTGATCTGGCAACCTTCGTGTCACGTGATTACAGAATTCGGGAAAAATATCTGGAGCGTGTACAGCAACTGTACACGCTCCAGTTACCGTTCACAGCAAACTGGAGCGTGTGCAGTTACTGCACACGCTCCAGTTTGCTGTGAACGGTAACTGCACACGCTCAATATTTCCGTGAGTGAGCCCACACGATCTAGTATCAAAATAATATGACCACCTACAGTCGCTCAAAAAAGTATCCGAACACCATGGTTGATTACAGAATTCAGAAAAAATATCTGGCAATGATTTTTTTAGAAATTAGTGATCTGGCAACCTTCCCGTCACGTGACACGAAGGTTGCCAGATCACTAATTTCTAAAAAAATCGTTGCCAGATATTTTTTTCTCAATTTTGTAATCAACCAGAGCGTTCGGATACTTTTTTGAGCGACTGTACTAAGAGACGATCACAAGCAGCTACTACAATGTCCTGAAGGAAGTCAAAATTACAAGCATATTATTGTATAAAATCACTTGGGGAATAATAGGTCATCTCTAGAAGATAAACGAAAAATTGATCAGTTTGCTATATTAACGAAAATTTTCGCGATGTTTCGAAAGTAAGACTTGTTCAGAGTGTATTGCTGGCTTTATTTGCAAACCAAAACACTTGAAATTTCGCTTGAAACTAAATAGAAGTGTTATCTGATCTATTTATATATATTCTGTGTGACTGAACTACTCGAATTTACATTGGAATGGATTTTACGAAATCTTATTCGTTGTTTAAGCATTCTTATTTGGCATTTAAAATCAGATCTTTTGCATAATTCAGAAATCTGGTTGTGGTTGCAATGAAACTGCGATCAGTTTTCACGATAATATTCCTGCGTATATTTTAATCTGTCATAAATTGTTTTCGTGTTCCTTCTGCTAATTTTTAATTCCTTACGTAGAAAACTTCCCAAAACGGTAATCTTGTGTTGCATATTCATTCAAATATTCGAAGCAAAGCCTTTATGCGATTTAAACCATATAGGGGAATTTCAGTCTATTAACAGTCTAGTCCATTAGCGTGATTTGTCGAATTCCCAAGTTTTTGGGGGCGGGGTGCTCAGTCGGTAGCGCGCCAGGCTCGTAATCTGTAGTTCCCAGGTTCCAGTCCCAACTGGGTCAGCGTTGAGATTTATCTCCGCAAAATTTCCCGCCCTGCCCACGGTCAGTAGGGGACACCGATGGGCTTGGAAAGGCCGCCGTCCGTCGGATGGGACGTTAAGCCGTAGACCTGTGTGCGGGAGAGCCATACCCTGTGCACGTTAAAGAACACGCTGGATGGCCTTGACGGGAGGCTACCATCTGTCTCCCAACAGCTGTTCCAGTGGGTCCCCTCCCCCAACCTTCTCTGAGCCTTCGGGGTCCATGTGACCTGGCCATTTAGCCCATGGTGTGCAAAAAAGTGCCGCTCAGAGGTAAAACAACCCAACCCTAGGGGAATTTCATTCTCAAAACAAGTTCCTCTGAGTAAAGAAATAGATAAATGATGTCATTACTCAAAATACGAGAGTCATCCTGGAGTTCTATGGGAAGACTATGAAACTGCACAGTTGGTACTTCGACAGTTCTCACAAAGTTGGGTTGAATTGTTTTTCTTCTGAGCACAATGGGCTAAATGGACAGGTCATATGGACCCCGAAAGCTCATAGAGGATTGGAGAAGGAGATGCGCTGGACAGCTGTAGCCTCCCACCTAGGCCATTCAGCGTGTTCTTTAGCGTGTACAGGTTATGACTCTCCCGCACATGGGGGAACGGTTTTACGTACCATCCGACGGACGGCGGCCTTTCCAAACATATAAGTGTACTGGCCGACGGGAGGGAGGCGAGTTTTTCGCTGAACCCTGGCTCAGCTGGGACTCGAACCTGGGAACACCAGATTACGAACCACCTCAGCCCCCTTACATAAAGAAGGGCTGAATTTCGACTAACAAGACAGGTTATTCGATTTAACACGATTTTTCCATTAATCCCTTGCGATCGTTTATATTATTGTATTTGCGATATAAAGGAGACATTCCTTATTCGCCCATCTGCACCATCCTTGTTCATAATTTTTTTTTTAGAATATAATTTTTATTCATAACAGTAAAGAATACAAATACATTTACAATTTGACCCGCAAAGCTAAATAGTTTATCTGCAGGAAAATGAATAAATTATATTAAACATAGATCATTCAGCCACAAAAATGGTGTACAGCAAATAAATCCACAAAACACAACACATAAAAAACAGCTAACTAGAAAATACCAAATAATTTTTTAATTCCATTTTAAGTCTTCTAAAAGAATCTATATTTAGTAATTCTTTTGGAATAGTATTAAATATAAGTGGTACTTGATATTCGGAGGTATGTTTCCCATAATTATTTCGAAAATTTGGCAATTTGTAATAACCTTGGTTTTAAAGTCTTGTATTTTTATTATGTTGAATTTTTAGTTTGTAAGTTTCTTCAAAAAATTTTTAATTATTACATTATATTTATATAAATTGCTGTAGGATAAAAGATTTAAAAATTTTAATCTATCGGTAGAAGTTTTATAAATTTTTTGCAAATGAGATGGAATAATATTTTTAGCTATTATAGACTGCAGTTTTTCTATTTTATTTATGTTAGTTAAGTTAGTTATTCCATGCACAATTATTCCATAATTTAAAATAGATTCGCATATTGCTTTATAAAATAGGACACATGTTTCCGTATTTAATACGTATTTCAATTTTTGAATTTTTATCGCTGATATTCTCAAGCTTTCACATATGTGGAATATATGGGCATTCCACCTAAAATATTCATCAAAAATGATTCCTAAGTAATTTATTTTATTTACTTGCTCAACAAGTGGGCACCTGCATAATGATTCATAATTTGAAGCATCCTTTTTTCTGCAATTTATTTTATGAGTTTTGATAAAGAGGTTTTGATGAATATGAAATCCTGGTGAATGAATAATCATCAGTTTTGTTATTTTCTCATTTAAATAGATTTTATTATGATTTAACCATCTAATAATATTATTGTAATCTGTTTGAACCTCTGAAATGCTATTATTTAAATATTTCTGACTGTTTATTAAAACAATGTCGTCAGCATATAGATAAATAGCACTATTTAATTTTTGTATTGAACAAATCATTTATATATACTAGGAACAATAAAGGACCGAAAATCATAGTGAAGCTACTGAATTTAATCAGTTTCATTTTCCTTTGTTATTCAACAGCAGTTTTTAAATTTCGAATTTTGAGCATCATGAATTAAAGAAAAAAGAAAAAAACTGATTGGAATTTCTTGAAGAAGCGAATGAGGAAATTCTTCCCGATCTTCCTCCTACTTCCTGGGCATCCATCAGCCAGCTGCCTACAGCTCCCAAGTGCAGTGCTTAGCCTAGGCTTACGCAAACAGTCACGTGCCATCGTCTCCATTATGGCGGATGGTCAGGAGCACGAATCCGCGTCTAAATAGAGAAGCAGCGAGTTTTAAAATCGGTATTTCCTTTCCGCTGTCCCAAGTCCACAGCCTCGGATCGTTTTTCACCGCGAGTTGACAGCAAAAGTTATGGCGCCCTACTTTCGGCTGAGCGTGCTGATTTGCTCAGAGTCAGTTGTGTCTCACGAGGACAGCGAGAGGTATTCAAGGAAGCCGCTTCAAGATGAAAACGCGTCAAAGATGCTGGAAGGATGTTCTATGGAATGATGAGGTTCTTTTTCTGTCCTTTCAGAAAATTTCGATTCAGACCATAAAATGCCGAACGTATTGTGTTCTGTTCAAAATTTTCAGAATTATATACCTTTTTGGTGAATAGTTCTATGAATTTATTGGATCGAGCCAATAGAGGCAGAGTTTTGTTTTACCACTGAGAGGCACTTTTGTGCACACAATGACCTAAATGCCCAGGTCATAAGGACCCCAATAATTCAGGAAACACTGGGGAAAGGAACCCACTTTGTAGCAGTTAGAAGAAAGATGGAAGTCTAACGTCAAGGCTTGTAGTAGCGGTTGGCTCAGTTAACATTACCTAGAGCAGAAGGCCTTATCACTAAGTTATGACGTCAGCAAATGGACCCGAATATTTAGAATTTTATATATATATATTTCTATTATTATTACTGGTGGATTTTAATACTAATCTTTATAATAAGATTTATTTTAAAATATAACTTTTTTAGGAGGATACTTATGTATGCAAATAATTTATTTTCTTAACAAATACAGTCGCTCGAAAAAATATCCGAACACTATGGTTGATTACAGATTTCAGAAAAAATATCTGGCAACGATTTTTTTAGAAATTAGTGATTTGGCAACCTTCGTGTCACATGACACGAAGGTTGCCAAATCACTAATTTCACTAATTTCTAAAAAATCACTAATTTCTAAAAAAATCGTTGCCAGGTATTTTTTTCTGAATTCTGTAATCAACCATAGTGTGCGGATATTTTTTCGAGCGACTGTATATTTATAAATGGATATGTTTTTGAGCGAATGTATATTTATAAATGTAAATTTGCATAAAGGTTAATATTAAAAGCTATCAGTGGTAAAAATAGAAATAAATGTATAAGAAATATCTAGATTTTTCGGTCAACTAATGCTGGATCACAACTTAGTGGTACGGCCTTTGGGGCGGGGGTGGCTCAGTCGGTAGCGCGCCAGGCTTGTAATCTGTAGTTCCCAGGTTCGAGTCCCAGCTGGGTAAGCGTTGAGATTTATCTCCGCAAAAATTCCCCGCCCTGCCCACGGTCAGTAGGGGACACCGATGGGCTTGGAAAGGCCGCCGTCCGTCGGATGGGACGTTAAGCCGTGTCTCCGTGTGCGGGAGAGCCATACCCTGTGCACGTTAAAGAACACGCTGGATGGCCTTGACGGGAGGCTACCATCTGTCTCCCAACAGCTGTTCCAGTGGGTTCCCTCCCCCAAACTTCTCTGAGTCTTCGGGGTCCATGTGACCTGGCCATTTAGCCAATGGTATGCAAAAAAGTGCCGCTCAGAGGTAAAACAACCCACCCCCAGTCAGCAGCGCGCCAGGCTTGTAATTTGTGCTTCCCAGGTTCAAGTCCCAACTGTAAAGTCCCAACTACAGTTGAGATTCATCTCCGTTAAACCTTCACCCTGTTCTCGTTGAGAAAGGAAACACCGGTGGGCTTGGAAAGGCAGCCGTCCATCTAATGGGATGTTAAACCGTGTTTCCACATGCAGGAGAGTTCATATCTTGAGCACATTAAAGAACATGCTAGATGGGCTTGATGAGAGGCTTTCACCTGTCTCCTAACAACTATTCATTGAGTCCCCTTCTCGAACCCTCGAGGTCTTTGTAACCTGGCTATTTAGCCCACGGTATGTAAATAAAAATGCCGCTCAGAGGAAAAACAACCAGTCAAGGGCAACCAGGTTGTCCTTTAACGTGCACTGCTTATGGCTCTCCTGTTCAACGTAACTGAAAAACGTTACCTGAAGCGTCAGTTAGCGACTGATAGTTTAGTAGTCAGAACACCGGACATGAACCTCAGAGGAGTGGGTTCGAATCCCACTCATGAGGCAACTCCATTTTTTCAGATAACGATTCAAGAGACCCATGTTGTATAGAATATCTTGGATTGGGGGTGGCTCAGTTGGTAGTGCTCCAGGCTCGTAATATGAAGTTTCCAGGTTCGAGTCACACCAGGGAATTTACCATGGTAAAATCCCTCTCTTTAGTCAATAGGAGCCGCCAATGGTCTTGGAAAGGCCGCTTCCATTGTATAGGAAATAAAGCCTTGGCCCCATGTGCAGGACAGCTATACCCTGTGCACTTTAATGAACACACTGGATGGGTTGGTTGGGTTGGGTTGTTTTACCTCGGAGCGCACTTTTTTTGCACACCATGGGCTAAATGGCCAGGACACATGGACCCCGAAGGCTCAGAGAAGGTTGGGGGAAGGGACTCACTGGAACAGCTGTTGGGAGACAGATGGTAGCCCCCCGTCAATGCCATCCAGCGTGTTCTTTAACGTGTACAGGGTATGACTCTCCCGCACACGGGGCCATGGTTAACGTCCCTTCCAACGGACGGCGGCCTTTCCAAGCCCATCGGTGTCCCCTACTGACCGTGGACAGGGCGGGGAATTTTGCGGAGATAAATTTCAACGCTGACCCAGCTGGGACTCGAACCTGGGAACTACAGATTATTAGCCTGGCGCGCTACCGACTAAGCCACCCCCGCCCCCTGGATGGCTTTGAAGGGAAGTTTTCATCTCTCTCATAACAGGGTGTCCAGTCGGTACCTTCCCCTCTCCTCCTACCTTCTCGGAGTCCTTGTGACCTGGTCATTTATTTCCATGCCGCTTAGAAGTAATACAACAAGATATCTCCTGTGGTACTCTATCACTGAACAAACTTGGATGACTGAAAAACTTTCACTTTAAAAAAACTTGAACTCTGAGCGCAGCTCAGAGTTAAAACAACTCACCCAGTAATCGGTTGATCCACTCTCAACAACTACTCAGTAATTGATATTAAAAAAAAATTTGTCGAACAAGTGCATTTTTCTACAATTCCTCGTAAGTATTACGTTTAGTCGTCAGTTTCGCTTTCTTTGTTTACGTTTGATATTTTGTAAACTTTCTTCTTTACGCAGTCAACATTTTCGATTTTTTTTTTTAATTTAAAAAAATGAACTCTCAAATACGTGCTCAAAAATGCACAGTCGACTTATCAATATTTTTTCTTGAAGTGACTATCATGGTGTTTCAAATGGTAATTAAAAAACATCCTCCATTTTAGGGGAACAGCTTTGAGCTCATGAATGGTCCTGGTTCTAAGTATAATTTACAGTTAATGAATTTTTTTTTTAAACCTGAAAATATTAGTGGTGGAAATATACCGGGCATTTTCCATACCTTTATTTTGGACAAGGAAATGGTTTCTGTCGATATTATGCATATTTTTATAAATTCAGTTCGAGAGCGAAAATTTTGCCGAAATCCAACTTTCGAAATCAAGATGTCAGAGATGTTATACATATATAAAGAAACACTTCAGATTGAACAGCCAGGTCACAAGGACCCCAAGGGCTCAGAGAAGGTTGGAGAAAGGGACCCACTGGATCATAGCCTCCCGTCAGGGCCATCCATCGTGTTCTTTAACGTGCACAGAGTATGAACTTTCCTGCACACAGGGTCACGTCTGAACGTCCCATTTGATGGACGGTGCCCATTCCAAGCCCATCAGTGTCCCCTTTCTGACAGAGGATAAGGAGGGTAGTTTAAGCGGTTGAGTTGTTTTACCTCTGAGAGGCACTTTTTTGCACACCATGGGCTAAATAGCCAGGCCACAAGGACCCCGAAGGCTCAGAAACGGTTGGGGGAGGAGACCCACTGGAACGGCTGTTTGGGAGACATATGGTATCCTCTCGTCAAGGCCATCCAGCGTGTTCTTCAACGTGCACAGAGTATGGCTCTCCCGCAAACGGGGCCACGGTTTGACTTCGCATCCGACGAACGGCGACCTTTCCAAGCCTATCGGTGTCCCCTACTGACCGTGGACAGGGCGGGGAATTTTGCGGAGATAAATCTCAACGCTGACCCAGCTGGAACTCGAACCTGGGAATTACAGATTGCGAGCCTGGTGCGCTACCGACTGAGCCACCCCGCCCCATAGTTTAAGCGGACATAACTCTCAATTCTGACATAGGTGTGATTCGAACCTGGTAACTGCAGATTATAAACCTGACGTGCTATCGACTGAGCTCCCTCCTTCCCGGCGCCTACTACAAAGAGTAATATCGGGGAAAATCTCGAATAACATTAAATGACATCACACCAAAATGAAAAAAATGAAAAAGCAATAGCTGTGTCAGACATGTCTCCCAAATAACAAATAAAATGCACTTTAACACATTATTTTCTGGAAATAGAGCTAACAGATGGCATTTCCTGCATGCATACCTGAAGCATCAGTGTGCTTCCGGCCGCGTTTCTACTTCCTAGAGCTAATGGCTTACATACGAAATCGTAAGATAAACTTTGCAGGCCTTTAACAAACTCAACTTTGTCCTTTCTCCGTGAAAACAGAGTTTAGCTATTTTAAGGTACCGCCAGACGTGGAAGACACGTCTTAATCAAACAGACAAAGCTATTTTGGCTGCTTTTATAAAGAAAAATTTCTTTCACAGCTATCCACAGAATTTTCACCTGGATGGGTTGTTTTACCTATCAGCGGCACTTTTTTGTACACAATGGGCTAAATGGCCAGGTCACAAGGATTTCAAGGGATCAGAGAAGGTTGGGGAAGGGGATTCATTGAACAACTGTTAGGAGACACAGATGGTGGACTTTAATGTGTTCCGCAAAATTTCCCGCCCTGCTCACGGTCAGTAGGGGACACCGATGGGCTTGGAAAGGCCGCCGCCCGTCGGATGGGACGTTAAGCCGTGGCCCCGTGTGCGGGAGAGCCATACCCTGTGCACGTTAAAGAACACGCTGGATGGCCTTGACGGGAGGCTGCCATCTGTCTCCCAACAGCTGTTCCAGTGGGTCCCCTTCCCCAACCATCTCTGAGACCTCGGGGTCCTTGTGACCTGGCCATTTAGCCCATGGTGTGCAAAAAAAGTGCCGCTTCGAGGTAAAACAACCCAACTTTAATGTGCACACGGAACCACGGCTTAGCGTCCAATCGGAAGGACGCTGACCTTTCCAATCGGTGCCCGTTTCTCGCCAAAGGCAAACGGAGGATAGCGAAGAAAATTTTCAATGTAGGTTCAGTTGGAATTCGAACCAGGGATATCAAGTTACAAGCCTGGCGCGTTACTAACTGAAACAACCCCCGCCTCAACGTAGGAGGAGAAACAGAATAATGCATAAACGAAAATTACCGTGCTGCTTGACATGGATTGGTCGTGTGCACTAACCTGGAAAGTGCCTTCTAAACCTGACTCTTCAATTACAATCAAATGCATTCCCAATGACCATCTCTGTATTATAAAGCTTAAAGCCACTAATAGATGATGATTGTTCGGTACCTCAGTGATCAGAGCACCTGACATGTTATCAGAAGGTCGTGGCTTTCTTTCTCTCAACTTGTCCTTGGATTTATCTTGAGCCACTAGGCGTGGCTAACAAACCCATAAATGTAACAGTTAGGAGTCCACACCGAGCGATAGTTGAAGGATGGTTGAAGGCTAGATCAAAAAGCGTGGTTTCAAGGCTTACTGTTTTTTTTTATTGAATAATATCTACTCCATATTTTAGAGAGTTCGTTTAATCAAGTACCCCTTTTAAATTGTAGGAGTTAGGGTTACTAGACTCGGTATGCAACGAGTTCTTACAAATTAAAAGAACGTGACGGTTTGATTGTGCCAGCAATATTGTCATGTCCCTCGAATTTTATATTTATTTATTTATTGTATATTTTTGCTGTATTATATTGTTGTATATATTTTTGTGTTCTTGGAAATGTTTGTGCTGGGATGACTCACTGTTGTTGTTTTTCGGGTCTAAAGCTGATCCCTGTAAGTAAGTGGTGACGAATGCCAGCAGTTGTTTATGGCGTATATACGAGGCTAGGGGAAGGAGTTGGAAGAATGAATCTGTGCGTTAGCTGTCGAACGAAAAAGGTCGTTGCGACACGTGTCAAAAGGACGCCGTCTTTCTCAAAAGGTAACCCTTTAAGTCAGGGTGCGATTCCAAGAGGGAATCTAGATTCTTGGAGAATCTTGTCTTTTATTCTTGTGGTTCAGGAGGAGCCACAGTGTAGGCAAAGGTGGTTATCCTTTCGCCGAGTTTGAGGTCTGTAAAGTGAGAAATTGCAGAGTGTGCAATTCTCCACCTCATTATAGTAATATTTGCAGCAGCAAAGGCTCACGGAGTTGAGCGGTAAATTTGATAGTAGTTTTGTGAATTCAGAAGGAACCACAGTGTGAAGCAGCAAAGGCCCACGGAGTGGAGTTCATTCCCAGCACGTAGCTGTACATATTATAAATAAATTGTGTCGTCCCTATATAACTCTCGTGGAGTAATTGATGGACCATTGTTGTTCTTCCTTCAACGCAGCAAAGTTGAGGCATACAGTGGCACGGGCCTAAAAACCCGCGAACCTGTTGTTTTCACAGAAGTGAATTAAGAAGCAATTACATCGTCCCTCTCTCCTGTGTGGACTGGGTCATCACATCTGTCACAGTCTGACAAGATCCGAACTAGATGACACGACATTCTGGCTCAGTCAATCAAGATCCCAATAAGGGACATCACATCTGTCACAGTCTGACAGGGTTGGGTTGTTTTACCTCTGAGCGGCACTATTTTGCACACCATGGGCTAAATGGTCAGGTCACATGGACCCCGAAGGCTCAGAGAAGGTTGGCGGAGGGGACCCACTGGAACAGCTGTTGGGAGACAGATGGTAGCCTCCCGTCAAGGCCATCCAGAATGTTCTTTAACGTGCACAGGGTATGGCTCTCCCGCACACGGGGCCACGGCTTAACGTCCCATCCGACGGACGGCAGCCTTTCAAAGCCCATCGGTGTCCCCTACTGACCGTGGGCAGGGCGGGGAATTTTGCGGAGATAAATCTCAACGTTGACCCAGCTGGACCGACTGAGCCACCCCCGCCCCCAGTCTGACAGGATCCGAACCCAGGGTACATCACATCTGACAGAGTCTGACAAGATCCGAACTTGATGACACGACATTCTGGCTCAGTCAATCAAGATCCCAATAAGGGACATCACATCTGTCACAGTCTGACAGGATCCGAACCCAGGGGACATCACATCTGTCACAGTCTGACAGGATCCGAACCCAGGGGACATCACATCTGTCACAGTCTGACAGGATCCGAACCCAGGGGACATCACATCTGTCACAGTCTGACAGGATCCGAACACAAGGGTCACGACAAATATAGTATGTCTCGAATGGTATTGATTCTCTTAAAACCAAATAAAAAATACACAGAGTTATAGAGTACAGTCCTCACGTTTGACATTACTGAACGAATGTTGAAAAGGACTGAAGCAAGATCAGCCAGAAATACAGAAATGATTTCCAAGAAACTTTGCAGGATGAAGATGACCAAATTTTATTAAGTAAGAAAGTTCATATAAACTCAAGCAGCAATTAAGGATGTCCATTATCATTATCATAAAAATAGCGAATGCAAATCAGTTTCTTTCCTTTTTTAACTGACAACACAATTTCTTTTCAAACCAGTAATTACAACAATCTTCGTTAACGGATCGAAAGAGATTGTTCTCCCATACTCTTTAATTTTTACCTCAACGAAAGACATCAAATATTAACACGTATGGATATTAATTTGTGTACGCATTAACGAGTCCATAGGCATTAATTAGGGAGGAGTATCAAGTCACCATTTTTGACACTTGAGGATGTCTTAGGGGAGAATCTCACCAGCATCTTAGCTTAACCTTCTGAGAGATCTATAGCAAATATTCTTTTTATTGACAAATTCCCTTCTCACTATTTGTATCTCCGTAAAATTCCCCGCCCTGCCCACGGTCAATAGGGAACACCGATGGGCTTGGAAAGGTCGCCGTCCGTCGGATGGGAAGTTAAGCCGTGGCCCCGTGTGCGGGAGAGTCATACCCTGTGCACGTTAAAGAACACGCTGGATGGCCTTGACGGGAGGCTACCATCTGTCTCCCAACAGCTGTTCCAGTGGGTCCCCTCCCCCAACCTTCTCTGAGTCTTCGGGGTCCATGTGACCTGGCCATTTAGCCCACGATGTGCAAAAAAGTGCCGCTCAGAAATAAAACAACCCAACCCTTCTCACTATTTGAAGGAAGAAGAAAATATGTTTTTCTCGAACGCTAAAGGTTTGGTACATAAGTTTATGCTACTTACTTAAAGGACTTCGCCTTTTCGCCTACTCCTGAGCGACGTATCTTTGCACACAATGGGCTAAATTGCGAAGTCACAAACATCCCAGAGACTCAGAGAAAATTGGGGCAAGGAATAGCATGGAAAACCTTTAGGAGACATATGGAATCCTCCCAACAAGGTCATGCAACGTGTTCTTTATGGTGCACAGGATATAGCTCTCCTAAAACGGCTTAACGTTCCATACGACAGAAGGAGACCTTTCTGAGCGCATCAGCGTCCTCTTTCTCACCGAGAGAAGGATGGAGATCAACGGAAGCAATTTTCCGGGAAGATGTAACTGGAAAAGAGAACACCGCAAATATTTTGAGTTTTCGTGATAAAAAAAAAACGTCCTATACTATGTAGTGTAATTAAGACGTGCATAACTATAAATTTCCATAACTTTTGCATATTTGTAGTTCTTGGTGATGTTCAGAAATATAACTGGAGCTATAATAATGAGCAAAATTTCTTCCTTTATCTGCAATTGAAAAACGTATAGTGAATATTATGGATACCTTAAACACACAAACTACAATCTACACTGGTGGAAACTGAAAAAAAAAACACCATTAACAAAATGAAGCGTAATCTATGAGATTTATTTAGTAGAAACAACTTGTTGAGATAGGACAGTGATCACACGTGTGAAGTGATTCAATGTTTATTGTACCTTTTAATGAGTATTACATTTTACAGAAGGCACATTTTAATAAGGTGTTAAATCTCCTCGAGCTTCCAATCTGGCATGCAATCAGTCGTACAAATGCTGGATATCACGCTGGGGGATGCCATTCCATGAGCTTTCAACTTGGACGCGTAATCAGCGATGGTCGTTGCCTGCCGTGGTCCGCGGAAGAGTCTTTGTCCGATCAGTCATGCTCGATTAGAGACAAGTCCGGAGAGCATGCTGGCCAAGGGAGTTGGTGCACTGCCTGAAGAGCATGTTGAGTTGACGGGCAGAGTGTGTGAGGGAGTTATCCTGCTGGAATATCGCATTTGGGTTCACACTCAAATATGGCTGTACGATGTCACTGACGTATCTATTGCCATTCGGTGTACCCTGTACAAACACCAGACAGGTACAAGAGTTATAGCTAATCGTTCCCCATACCATGATGCCCTGTGTGTCGCTGGCAGATGTACGATGGAAGAAGACGCTCACCTTGTCGCCTTCGGACGCGTAAACGACCATCAGACGTTTCTAAACATAATGGGCTTTCATCACTGAAGACCACATATTGCCATTCTTCCCTCCAATGGACTCGTCCTTGACATCACTGCAAACGTGCTCGACAGTGGTAACCGTGCCAGCGGCACGCGTGACCGTAGTCCTGCTTCCAATAGGCGATTGCGTATCGTTCTTGTAGAGACTCTTGGTACGACAGAGGATCGAAATTGTGATGCCATAGCCGTCTGCTTTCAATCTTTGATTACGGTTTCTGCTGCCCTTAATTATTAACATATTATAATATGACTTTCCTAAAGGAATTCCTACTGGGTGTTCTTTCTTCAATTTCCACCAGTGTGTTATTGAATAAAAACACTTGAAAGAAACCGACAAAGCAATAGAAGCACAAAAGCCAGACAAATTTTAATCAGCAACATATAGGAAAAACTAAGGAGCTTTCCAGATTATAAAATATCAAGTAGCTACAGATAGCTTGCTCATAATTTATAAATAAAATAAATACACCTAACTAACACCAAATGCCGTACCATTCATAGGCTTAACTAGCGCGGCCGAGCAGTCTAAAGCAGTGGTTTTAATACCAGTCTCCAGTGTCATGACCCCAGTCACTTCGGTGGCGTGGGTTCGAATCCAACCGTTACCAAAAACGAAATAATCCTATTTCCCAAAACGAAACCACCGTTTTTTAATAATGAATTTGATGATACTAAAGAAATTGCTTTGCACATTTCATTCCTTAAGGTAAAATTAAGGACCATTTCATTCCTTAAGTTAAGCTTAAGGACCATTTCGTTCCTTAAGGTAAGCTTAAGGACCATTTAATTCCTTAAGGTAAGCTCAAGGACCATTTCATTCATTAAGGTAAGCTTAAGGATCATTTCATTAATTAAGGTAAGCTTAAGGACCATTTCATTCCTTAAGGTATGCTTAAGGACCATTTCGTTCCTTAAGGTAAGCTTAAGGACCATTTCGTTCCTTAAGGTAAAATTAAGGACCATTTCATTCCTTAAGGTAAGCTTAAGGACCATTTGATTCATTAACCCTTTCAGGACCATAAGGTTTCTAAGAGTAAATATTAGTATGTAACTGTTTATTTTAGTTTTTTAGACGTAAAATAAATAAAAATCATAAGAAAAATACATAACATTGTGTAGTTTTTTTGGAATTTTATGGGAAATATTTTTCCCAATGGACTATAAAGGTAACACAAATTATAGTTAGGCTTATTATGCAATGTCTTTTATTTATTGGTTTATTATAACAAAATGTTAACTAAAATAATACAAATTTATGAAATAAAATTACTATACAAAATGATGTGCTAATTATGATATTCTGCGAAGCAATATCTTTTGGTAGTGAGGCAAAGATGGACATTGCACATAGTACATATATTATGCGTCCTGACATTTCTGTTTTTGTTTTCTAAACGTTCCCGTTTACGTAATTGCGTTCGGTATACGTTCTATTCTGACATTCTGTATAAAAAATGCAGATAAGGTTATAATTAAATACGACAATCACCAATTTTAAAATGGGAAAAATGTTTCCCTTAGTCGTGAAAGGGTTAAGGTAAGCTTAAGGACTATTTCATTCATTAAGGTAAGCTTAAGGACCATTTCATTCCTTAAGGTAAGCTTAAGGACCATTTCATTCCTTAAGGTAAAAGCTTAAGGACCATTTCATTCATTAAGGTAAAAGCTTAAGGACCATTTCATTCATTTAGGTAAGCTTAAGAACCATTTCATTCCTTAAGGTAAAAGCTTAAGGACCATTTCATTCATTTAGGTAAGCTTAAGGACCATTTCATTCATTAAGGTAAGCTTAAGGACCATTTCATTCCTTCAGGTAAAAGCTTAAGGACCATTTCATTGCTTAAGGTAAAAGCTTAAGGACCATTTCATTCATTAAGGTAAATACAACCAAGTAGCTATCTAACGCCGTATCAGTTGCCGGTCATTGGTACTATAAACGAGGTTTCAATTCGCTGATTTCAGACACTAGTCTCTTTCGGAGCCGTGGTATTAATTCCACATTTACCAAACAGAAAATATTTTTTTTCTAAACGAACTCATATTTTTTAAAAATGATTTTGATGATAATACAAAAAAAAAACGTTTTTGCACATTTTATTCCTTGAAGAAAACACAGCAAACTAATAGTTCATATCGTATCACATGCTTTGTATTAGCAGAGTGAGTTTTCTAAAAGGAGAATGCTGATTATTTATTACTCACAATTTCTTGAGATCACAGCATTTAGTATACTTCGTTCCCAAAAATGCATATCGATTTAGCAACGACTGCAATTTTCCATTCATTTCATCGGTAGTGTGGCTGAGCGATGTAAGGCGCTGGTTTAAGGCACCAGTCTTTTTTAAGGCGTGGGTTCGAATCCAACCGCTATCATTAAAAAATGAATTTTGCAAAAGGGGAGTGCTGATTTTTTTTCCAGAAAAATGAAAGAGATCGCAGTATCTCTTATACATTTTTCTCAAATATGCACATCGATTTAGTAACCAATGCCACGTTTATTTTGTTTCATCGGTAGCGTGGCCGAGCAGTTCAAGGCGCTGGTTTAAGGCACCAGTCTCTTCGGAGGCGTGGGTTCGAATCCCACCGATATCATTAAGATGTGAACTTTGCAAAAGGGGAGTGCTGATGATTTTTTTGTAGATAAATTCAAGAGATCGCAGTATCTCTTATACATCGCTCTCAAACATGCACATCGATTTAGTAACCAATGCCACGTTTACTTTATTTCATCGGTAGCGTGGCCGAGCGGTCTAAGGCGCTAACTAAAGGCACTAGTTTCTTCGGAGGCGTGGGTTCGAATCCACAGCTATCATTAAAAGGGGAGTGCTGATTATTTTTTGCAAATAAATTCATGAGATCGCAACATTTCGTATACATCGTTCTCAAACATGCACATCGATTTAGTAACCAATGCCACGTTTACTTCATTTCATCGGCAGCGTTGCCGACCGGTATAAGGCGCTGGTTTAAGGCACCAGTCTCTTCGGAGGCGTATGTTGGAATCCCACCGCTATCATTAAAAAGCGAATATTGAAAAAGGGGAGTGCTGATTATATTTTGTAGATAAATTCAAGAGATCGCAGCATCTCTTATACATCGCTCTCAAACGTGCACATCGATTTAATAATCAATGCCACGTTTATTTTATTTCATCGGTAGCGTGGCCGAGCGGTCTAAGGCGCTGGTTTAAGGCACCAGTCTCTTCCGAGGCGTGGGTTCGAATCCCACCGTTATCATTAAAATGTGAATTTTGCAAAAGGGGAGTACTGATCTTTTTTTTACAGATAAATAGAAGAGATCGCAGTATCTCTTATACATCGCTCTCAAACATGCACATCGATTTAGTAACTAATGACACCTTTACCTTATTTCATCGGTAGCGTGGCCGAGCGGTCTAAGGCTCTGGTTTAAGGCACCAGTCTCTTCGGAGGCGTATGTTGAAATCCCACCGCTATCATTAATAAAGCGAATATTGAAAAAGGGGAGTGCTGATTATATTTTGTAAGTAAATTCAAGAGATCGCAGCATCGCTCTCAAACGTGCACATCGATTTAGTAACCAATGCCACGTTTGTTTTATTTCATCGGTAGCCTGGCCGAGATGTCTAAGGCGCTGGTTTAAAGCACCAGTCGCTTCGGAGGCGTGGGTTCGAATCCCACCGCTATCATTAAAATGTGAACTTTGCAAAAGGGGAGTACTGATTATATTTTGTAGATAAATTCAAGAGATCGCAGTATCTCTTATACATCGCTCTCAAACATGCACATCGATTTAGTAACCAATGCCACCTTTACTTTGTTTCATCGGTAGCGTGGCCGAGCGGTCTAAGGCGCTGGTTTAAGGCACCAGTCTCTTCGGAGGCGTGAGTTCGAATCCCACCGCTATCATTAAAATGTGAATTTGGCAAAAGGGGAGTACTGATGATTTTTTTACAGATAAATTCAAGAGATCGCTGTATCTCTTATACATCGCTCTCAAACATGCACATCGATTTAGTAACCCATGCGAACTTTATCTTATTTCATCAGTAGCGTGGCCGAGCGGTCTAAGGCGCTGGTTTAAGGCACCAGTCACTTCGGAGGCGTGGGTTCGAATCCCACCGCTATCATTAAAATGTGAATTTTGCAAAAGGGGAGTACTGATGATTTTTTTACAGATAAATACAAAAGATCGCAGTATCTCTTATACATCGCTCTCAAACATGCACATCGATTTAGTAACCCATGCGAACTTTATCTTATTTCATCAGTAGCGTGGCCGAGCGGTCTAAGGCGCTGGTTTAAGGCACCAGTCACTTCGGAGGCGTGGGTTCGAATCCCACCGCGATCATTAAAATGTGAATTTTGCAAAAGGTGAGTGCTGATGATTTTTTTCTAGATAAATTCGAGAGATCGCAGTATCTCTTATACATCGCTCACAAACATGCACATCGATTTAGTAATTAATGCCACGTTTGTTTTATTTCATCAGTAGAGTGGCCGAGCGGTCTAAGGCACTGGTTTAAGGCACCAGTCTCTTCGGAGGTGTGGGTTCGAATCCCACCGCTATCATTAAAATGTGAATTTGGCAAAAGGGGAGTACTGATGATTTTTTTACAGATAAATTCAAGAGATCGCTGTATCTCTTATACATCGCTCTCAAACATGCACATCGATTTAGTAACCCATGCGAACTTTATCTTATTTCATCAGTAGCGTGGCCGAGCGGTCTAAGGCGCTGGTTTAAGGCACCAGTCACTTCGGAGGCGTGGGTTCGAATCCCACCGCTATCATTAAAATGTGAATTTTGCAAAAGGGGAGTACTGATGATTTTTTTACAGATAAATACAAAAGATCGCAGTATCTCTTATACATCGCTCTCAAACATGCACATCGATTTAGTAACCAATGACACCTTTACTTTATTTCATTGGTAGCGTGGCCGAGCGGTCTAAGGCGCTGGTTTAAGACACCATCTCTTCGGAGGCGTGGGTTCGAATCCCACCGCGATCATTAAAATGTGAATTTTGCAAAAGGTGAGTGCTGATGATTTTTTTCTAGATAAATTCAAGAGATCGCAGTATCTCTTATACATCGCTCTCAAACATGCACATCGATTTAGTAACCAATGACACCTTTGCATTATTTCATCGGTAGCGTGGTCGAGCGGTCTAAGGAGCTGGTTTAAGGCACCAGTCTCTTCGGAGGCGTCGGTTCGAATCCCAGCGCAATCATTAAAATGTGAATTTTGCAAAAGAGGAGTACTGATCATTTTTTTACAGATAAATTCAAGAGATCGCAGTATCTCTTATACATCGCTCTCAAACATGCACATCGATTTAGTAACCAATGCCACCTTTACTTATTTCACCGGTAGCGTGGCCGAGCGGTCTAAGGCGCTGGTTTCTTCGGAGGCGTGCGTTCGATTCCCACCGCTATCATTAAAATGTGAATTTTGCAAAAGGGGAGTGCTGATTTTTTTTCCAGAAAAATGAAAGAGATCGCAGTATCTCTTATACATTTTTCTCAAAGATGCACATCGATTTAGTAACCAATGCCACGTTTATTTTGTTTCATCGGTAGCGTGGCCGAGCAGTTCAAGGCGCTGGTTTAAGACACCAGTCTCTTCGGAGGCGTGGGTTCGAATCCCACCGATATCATTAACATGTGGATTTTGCAAAAGGGGAGTGCTGATGATTTTTTTGTAGATAAATTCAAGAGATCGCAGTATCTCTTATACATCGCTCTCAAACATGCACATCGATTTAGTAACCAATGCCACGTTTACTTTATTTCATCGGTAGCGTGGCCGAGCGGTCTAAGGCGCTAACTAAAAGCACTAGTTTCTTCGGAGGCGTGGGTTCGAATCCACAGCTATCATTAAAAGGGGAGTGCTGATTACTTTTTGCAAATAAATTCATGAGATCGCAACATTTCGTAGGCATCGTTCTCAAACATGCACATCGATTTAGTAACCAATGCCACGTTTACTTCATTTCATCGGCAGCGTTGCCGACCGGTATAAGGCGCTGGTTTAAGGCACCAGTCTCTTCGGAGGCGTATGTTGGAATCCCACCGCTATCATTAAAAAGCGAATATTGAAAAAGGGGAGTGCTGATTATATTTTGTAGATAAATTCAAGAGATCGCAGCATCTCTTATACATCGCTCTCAAACGTGCACATCAATTTAATAATCAATGCCACGTTTCTTTTATTTCATCGGTAGCGTGGCCGAGCGGTCTAAGGCGCTGGTTTAAGGCACCAGTCTCTTCGGAGGCGTGGGTTCGAATCCCACCGCTATCAACGAAATGTGAATTTTGCAAAAGGGGAGTACTGATCATTTTTTTACAGATAAATAGAAGAGATCGCAGTATCTCTTATACATCGCTCTCAAACATGCACATCGATTTAGTAACCAATGACAGCTTTGCATTATTTCATCGGTAGCGTGGTCGAGCGGTCTAAGGAGCTGGTTTAAGGCACCAGTCTCTTCGGAGGCGTCGGTTCGAATCCCAGCGCAATCATTAAAATGTGAATTTTGCAAAAGAGGAGTACTGATCATTTTTTTACAGATAAATTCAAGAGATCGCAGTATCTCTTATACATCGCTCTCAAACATGCACATCGATTTAGTTACCAATGCCACCTTTACTTATTTCACCGGTAGCGTGGCCGAGCGGTCTAAGGCGCTGGTTTCTTCGGAGGCGTGGGATCGAATCCCACCGCTATCATTAAAATGTGAATTTTGCAAAAGGAGAGTACTGATGATTTTTTTACAGATAAATGCAAAAGATCGCAGTATCTATTATACATCGCTCTCAAACGTGCACATCGATTTAGTAATCAATGCCACGTTTACTTCATTTCATCGGTAGCGTGGCCGAGCGGTCTAAGGCGCTGGTTTAAGGCACCAGTCTCTTCGGAGGCGTGGGTTCGAATCCCACCGCTATCATTAAAATGTGAATTTTGCAAAAGGGGAGTACTGATGATTTTTTTACAGATAAATTCAAGAGATCGCAGTATATCCTATACATCGCTCTCAAACATGCACATCGATTTAGTAACCAATGCCACCTTTACCTTATTTCATCGGTAGCGTGGCCGAGCGGTCTAAGGCGGTGGTTTAAGGCACCAGTCTCTTCGGAGGCGTGGGTTCGAATCCCACCGCTATCATTAAAATATGAATTTTGCAAAAGGGGAGTACTGATAATTTTTTACAGATAAATTCAAGAGATCGCTGTATCTCTTATACATCGCTCTCAAACATGCACATCGATTTAGTAACCAATGCCAACTTAACCTTATATCATCAGTAGCGTGGCCGAGCGGTCTAAGGAGCTGGTTTAAGGCACCAGTCTTTCCGGAGGCGTGGGTTCGAATCCCACCATTAAAAGGCGAATTTTGCAAAAGGGAGTGCTGATGATTTTTTGCAGATAAATTCATGAGATCGCAACATTTCGTATTCGTCGTTCTCAAACATGCACATCAATTTAGTAGCAATGCCATGTTTACTTAATTCCATCGGTAGCGTGGCCGAGCGGTGTAAGGTGCTGGTTTAAAGCACATGTCTCTTCGGAGGCGTATATTCGAATCCCACCGCTATCATTAAAAAGTGAATTTGGCTAAAAAAAGGAATGCTGATTTTTTTTTCTAGATAAATTCAAGAGATCGCAGTATCTCTTATACATTTTTCTCAAATATTCACATCGATTTAGTAACCAATGCCATCTTTACCTTACTTCATCGGTAGCGTGGCCGAGCGGTCTAAGGCGCTGGTTTTAGGCACCAGTCTCTTCGGAGGCGTGAGTTCGAATCCCACCGCTATCATTAAGATGTGAATTTTGCAAAAGGGGAGTGCTGATGTTTTTTTGTAGATAAATTCAAGAGATCGCAGTATCTCTTATACATCGCTCTCAAACATGCACATCGATTTAGTAACCAATGCCACGTTTATTTTATTTCATCGGTAGCGTAGCCGAGCGGTCTAAGGCTCTGACTAGAGGCACTAGTTTCTTCGGAGGCGTGGGTTCGAATCCACAGCTTTCATTAAAAGGGAGAGGTGATTATTTTTTGGAAAGAAATTCATGAGAACGCAACATTTCGTATATATCGTTCTCAAACATGCACATCGATTTAGTAACCAATGCCACGTTTACTTCATTTCATCGGCAGCGTTGCCGACCGGTATAAGGCGCTGGTTTAAGGCACCAGTCTCTTCGGAGGCGTATGTTGGAATCCCACCGCTATCATTAAAAGCGAATATTGAAAAAGGGGAGTGCAAATTATATTTTGTAGATAAATTCAAGAGATCGGAGCATCTCTTATACATCGCTCTCAAACATGCACATCGATTTAGTAATCAATGCCATGTTTATTTCATTTCATCGGTAAGGTGGCCGAGCGGTCTAAGTCGCTGGTTGAAGACACCAGTCTCTTCGGACGCTTGGGTTCGAATCCCACTGATATCATTTAAGGGTGAATTTTGCAAAAGGGGAGTGCTGATGATTTTTTTGTAGATAAATTCAAGAGATCCCAGTATCTCTTATACATCGCTCTCAAACATGCACATCGATTTAGTAACCAATGCCACGTTTATTTTATTTCATCGGTAGCGTGGCCGAGCGGTCTAAGGCGCTAACTAAAGGCACTAGTTTCTTCGGAGGAGTGGGTTCGAATCCACAGCTATCATTAAAAGGGGAGTGCTGATTATTTTTTGCAAATAAATTCATGAGATCGCAACGTTTCGTATACATCGTTCTCACACATGCACATCGATTTAGTAACCAATGCCACGTTTACATCATTTCATCGGCAGCGTTGCCGACCGGTCTAAGGCGCTGGTTTAAGGCACCAGTCTCTTCGGAGGCGTATGTTGGAATCCCACCGCTATCATTAAAAAGCGAATATTGAAAAAGGGGAGTGCTGATTATATTTTGTAGATAAATTCAAGAGATCGCAGCATCTCTTATACATCGCTCTCAAACGTGCACATCGATTTAATAATCAATGCCACGTTTATTTTATTTCATCGGTAGCGTGGCCGAGCGGTCTAAGGCGCTGGTTTAAGGCACCAGTCTCTTCCGAGGCGTGGGTTCGAATCCCACCGTTATCATTAAAATGTGAATTTTGCAAAAGGGGAGTACTGATCTTTTTTTTACAGATAAATAGAAGAGATCGCAGTATCTCTTATACATCGCTCTCAAACATGCACATCGATTTAGTAACTAATGACACCTTTACCTTATTTCATCGGTAGCGTGGCCGAGCGGTCTAAGGCTCTGGTTTAAGGCACCAGTCTCTTCGGAGGCGTATGTTGAAATCCCACCGCTATCATTAATAAAGCGAATATTGAAAAAGGGAGTGCTGATTATATTTTGTAAGTAAATTCAAGAGATCGCAGCATCGCTCTCAAACGTGCACATCGATTTAGTAACCAATGCCACGTTTGTTTTATTTCATCGGTAGCCTGGCCGAGATGTCTAAGGCGCTGGTTTAAGGCACCAGTCGCTTCGGAGGCGTGGGTTCGAATCCCACCGCTATCATTAAAATGTGAACTTTGCAAAAGGGGAGTACTGATGATTTTTTTACAGATAAATTCAAGAGATCGCAGTATCTCTTATACAACGCTCTCAAACGTGCACATCGATTTAATAATCAATGCCACGTTTATTTTATTTCATCGGTAGCGTGGCCGAGCGGTCTAAGGCGCTGGTTTAAGGCACCAGTCTCTTCCGAGGCGTGGGTTCGAATCCCACCGTTATCATTAAAATGTGAATTTTGCAAAAGGGGAGTACTGATCTTTTTTTTACAGATAAATAGAAGAGATCGCAGTATCTCTTATACATCGCTCTCAAACGTGCACATCGATTTAATAATCAATGCCATGTTTGTTTTATTTCATCGGTAGCGTGGCCGAGCGGTCTAAGGCGCTGGTTTAAGGCACCAGTCTCTTCGGAGGCGTGGGTTCGAATCCCACCGCTATAATTGAAATGTGAATTTTGTAAAAGGGGAGTACTGATCATTTTTTTACAGATAAATAGAAGAGATCGCAGTATCTCTTATACGTCGCTCTCAAACATGTACATCGATTTAGTAACCAATGACACCTTTGCATTATTTCATCGGTAGCGTGGTCGAGCGGTCTAAGGCGCTGGTTTAAGGCACCAGTTTCTTCGGAGGCGTGGGTTCGAATCCCACCGCTATCATTAAAATGTGAATTTTTCAAAAGGGGAGTACTGATGATTTTTATACAGATAAATTCAAGAGATCGCAGTATCTCTTATACATCGCTCTAAAACATGCGCATCGATTGAGTAACCCATGCCACCTTTAATTTGTTTCATCGGTAGCGTGGCCGAGCGGTCTAACACGCTGGTTTAAGGCACCAGTCTCTTCGAGGCGTGGGTTCGAATCCCACCGCTATCATTAAAATGTGAATTCTGCAAAAGGTGAGTACTGATGATTTTTTTGTACATAAATTCAAGAGATCGCAGTATCTCTTATACATCGCTCACAAACATGCACATCGATTTAGTAATCAATGCCACGTTTACTTCATTTCATCGGTAGCGTGGCCGAGCGGTCTAAGGCGCTGGTTTAAGGCACCAGTCTCTTCGGAGGCGTGGGTTCGAATCCCACCGCTATCATTAAAATGTGAATTTTGCAATAGGGGAGTACTGATGATTTTTTTACAGATAAATTCAAGAGATCGCAGTATCTCTGATACATCGCTCTCAAACATGCACATCGATTTAGTAATCAATGCCACGTTTATTTCATTTCATCGGTAGCGTGGCCGAGTGGTCTAAGGCGCTGGTTTAAGGCACCAGTCTCTTCGGAGGCGTGGGTTCGAATCCCACCGCTATCATTAAAATGTGAATTTTGCAAAAGGGGAGTACTGATGATCTTTATACAGATAAATTCAAGAGATCGCAGTATCTCTTATACATCGCTCTAAAACATGCGCATCGATTGAGTAACCCATGCCACCTTTAATTTGTTTCATCGGTAGCGTGGCCGAGCGGTCTAACACGCTGGTTTAAGGCACCAGTCTCTTCGAGGCGTGGGTTCGAATCCCACCGCTATCATTAAAATGTGAATTCTGCAAAAGGTGAGTACTGATGATTTTTTTGTACATAAATTCAAGAGATCGCAGTATCTCTTATACATCGCTCACAAACATGCACATCGATTTAGTAATCAATGCCACGTTTACTTCATTTCATCGGTAGCGTGGCCGAGCGGTCTAAGGCGCTGGTTTAAGACACCAGTCTCTTCGGATTCGTGGGTTCGAATCCCACCGCTATCATTAAAATGTGAATTTTGCAATAGGGGAGTACTGATGATTTTTTTACAGATAAATTCAAGAGATCGCAGTATCTCTGATACATCGCTCTAAAACATGCACATCGATTTAGTAACCAATGCCACCTTTACTTTATTTCATCGGTAGCGTGGCCGAGCGGTCTAAGGCGCTGGTTTAAGGCACCAGTCTCTTCGGAGGCGTGGGTTCGAATCCCACCGCTATCATTAAAATGTGAATTTTGCTAAAGGGGAGTACTGATGATTTTTTTACAGATAAATTCAAGAGATCGCAGTATCTCTTATACATCGCTCTCAAACATGCACATCGATTTAGTAATCAATGCCACGTTTACTTCATTTCATCGGTAGCGTGGCCGAGCGGTCTAAGGCGCTGTTTAAGGCACCAGTCTCTTTGGAGGCGTGGGTTCGAATCCCACCATTAAAAGGTGAATTTTGCAAAAGGGAGCGCTGATGATTTTTTGGAGATAAATTCATGAGATCGCAACATTTCGTGTTCGTCGTTCTGAAACATGCACATCAATTTAGTAACAATGCCATGTTTACTTAATTTCATCGGTAGCGTGGCCGAGCGGTGTAAGTCGCTGGTTTAAAGCACATGTCTCTTCGGAGGCGTATATTCGAATCCCACCGCTATCATTAAAAAGTGAATTTGGCAAAAGAGAAATGGTGATTTTTTTTTTTGTAGATAAATTAAAGAGATCGCAGTATCTCTTATACATTTTTCTCAAATATACACATCGATTTAGTAACCAATGCCATCTTTACCTTACTTCATCGGTAGCGTGGCCGAGCGGTCTAAGTCGCTGGTTTTAGGTACCAGTCTCTTCGCAGGCGTGGGTTTGAATCCCACCGCTATCATTAAGATGTGAATTTTGCAAAAGGGGAGTGCTGATGTTTTTTTGTAGATAAATTCAAGAGATCGCAGTATCTCTTATACATCGCTCTCAAACATGCACATCGATTTAGTAACCAATGCCACGTTTACTTTATTTCATCGGTAGCGTGGCCGAGCGGTCTAAGGCTCTGACTAAAGGCACTAGTTTCTTCGGAGGCGTGGATTCGAATCCACAGCTTTCATTAAAATGGGAGAGGTGATTATTTTTTGCAAAGAAATTCATGAGAACGCAACATTTCGTATATATCGTTCTCAAACATGCACATCGATTTAGTAACCAATGCCACGTTTACTTCATTTCATCGGCAGCGTTGCCGACCGGTATAAGGCGCTGGTTTAAGGCACCAGTCTCTTCGGAGGCGTATGTTGGAATCCCACCGCTATCATTAAAAGCGAATATTGAAAAAGGGGAGTGCAAATTATATTTTGTAGTTAAATTCAAGAGATCGGAGCATCTCTTATACATCGCTCTCAAACATGCACATCGATTTAGTAATGAATGCCATGTTTATTTCATTTCATCGGTAGCGTGGCTGAGCGGTCTAAGTCGCTGGTTGAAAGGCACCAGTCTCTTCGGACGCTTGGGTTCGAATCCCACTGCTATCATTTAAGGGTGAGTTTTGCAGAAGGGGAGGTCTGATCTTTTTTGTAGGTAAGTTAAAGAGATCGCAGTATCTCTTATACATTTTTCTCAAACATGCACATCGATTTAGTAACCAATGCCACGTTTACTTTATATCATCGGTAGCGTGGCCGAGCGGTTTAAGGCACCAGTCTCTTCGGAGGCGTGGGTTCGAATCCCACCGCTATCATTCATCATCATCATCCTCAAGCAGCCATGGGCTACGGAGGTCCAACCAGACCGCGCAGTTTAATTCTCCAAGCATATTTGTCCTGAGCTACATCTGCTGCATCCGGCCACTGTACACCAATTCTAACAAGATCCTGTTTGACATTGTCTGCCCACCGCATCCTAGGTCTCCCCCTCCTTCTGAGGCCTCTAGGCACACTGTTCATAACCCTATTCGCCAATCTATAATTATCCATACGGGCAACATGGCCAAACCTGCGGAGTCTCTCTCTGCACAATATGCTGCTTAAAGGAGGTTGCAGACTCCTTTGCCTAACCTCATCATTAGTTACAAAGGTAAACCACCTAATACCCAAGATACTGCGTAAGCATCTAGAATCAAAAGCATCTAGTTTCCTGTTACCTTGTTAACACAGCGTCCAAGTTTCACTACTATAACTAACCCTAGAAAGAACCAAACTATTATACAGTCTAATTTTAGTCTTTAGGTGTATACGCCTATTTCTCCACAATCTCCATAGATTCTTACCTATATCTATGGAGATTGTGGCCATAGATATAGCCTGGCAGCAATACCTATTCGTCTGTTAATCTCATGCCGCACATCACCAGTATCTGTTACGTAGCTCCCAAGAAAATTAAACTTTGACACCTGCTCAAGATTGCAACCATTCAGATTAACTGAATCACAGCCTGCCTGACCAATTTTCATCACTTTAGTTTTCTCTCTGTTTATAACCAAACATATTCTAGAACCAGTTTCATCAACAGCTCGAATGAAAGAATTCATCTAATCAACATCATTTGCCAAAAGGGCTAAATCATCAGCATAATCTAAATCAGAAATTTTCGTATCTCCAATCCATTTAAAGCCAAAAATCTTTCCCTTGAAGTGAATTTCGCATAACATAATCAATAACCAAGCTAAAGAGAAAAGGAGACAAAATGCACCCTTGTCGAACACCAAACGTAATGCTAAACAAATTGCTACAAGACTTACCAACTCTCACACATGACTCAGTGTTATGATAGAGAGCTTTCATTATGTTAAGTAACTTTACTGGTATACCATATGATCTCACAATCAACCGCAAATTATGACGATCAACAGAGTCGAAAGCCTTTTTGAAATCAACAAAGCTAGCAACCAAAGGTTTCTGAAACTCTAAACATTTCTCAAGAATCTGCCTAAGTGAAAATATCTGATCTACACATCCCCTACCACTTCTGAATCCACATTGCTCATCACGCAATTGATTGTCAATAGATTCTTAATTATATTAATCACAATCATGGAAAGAACTTTACCTGGAACAGAGAGTAGGCTGATACCCCTATAGTTATCACAAGAACTGCGATCACCTTTTTTGAAAATAGGGATAATAATAGCTCTGGTCCTTAGGAACCATGCCTTTATCATCAATGCTATTCAAAATTTCACTCATCCAGGTGGTAACTGAAACATTCCCAGCTCTAAACATTTCCGTAGTAATTTCATCCACCCCTGTGGATTTATGAAGTTTAAGTTTAGAAATAGCCAAACTAACTTCAGATTGTGTTATAGGGCCAACATTAAAGCCAACATTGCATCTATCATCATTGCAAACAATGGGAGTAGAATTAACCACATTGTTTAGAACATCACTGAAATGCTCAGCCCACCTAGCCATAACAGAATCCTCACCTTCAATAACCTTACCTTGTTTATCCTTCAATCCCTGTATACCTGTTCGTTTTCTACCACACAAAACATTAACTATCTGGTACAGCTCTCTGCTGTTGTGCTGTCTAACTGCTTCCTCAGCTCTGTCAACCAGGCCATCAAGCCAAAGTTTCTTATCAGTAACTAACTGATCCTTTACACGTATATTAAGTTCTTTGTAATGCTTTCTATTAGGACTAGTAGGGTACTGATTAAGGACATTCCTGCAGTTCCTTCTTTCTGAAATAAGCTCAAGTGCCTTATCACTTAAATAATTCTGTCTCCTCTGCTCCTTTTTCCCTAAAAGAGTGCTGTTAGTTTCCAAAAAAGCCTGTTTAAAATGGCCCCATTCTTCCTCAACTTCAGTATTAAGCAAACCATGACTGTCATAATGACTAAGTAACCTATCATAGTAAGCTTTAGCTATAACTGGGTTTTTCAGAGCTTCAGTATTAAAGGCAAATTTTTTAAACCTAGCACAACACTTTTTAAGTTTAAGTTGCAAGACACTTTTAAAGGTAATGGTCAGATCCAATTTCAGCCCCCCCTATATGCCCTGGTATTTCTAACAGAACTAGCCCATTTGCTGTTAATTAATATATAATCAATCATATTCCTATGCAGCCCATCAGGTGAAACCCATGTGTATTTATGTATGTCGCGGTGTTTGTAATATGTGTTAGTTATTCTGAAACCATTGGGTTTACTTACCTGTAGGAGACGTTGCCCATTGCCATTGCAGCTACCAATACCAAAAGGGCCTATTATCCCTCTCCCTCAGAGTCGGTACCAACTTTGGCATTGAAGTCACCAAGAACAAGGGTAATATCTCCTTTCTTGACAGAATTCAAAATATCCTGAAGTTGTCCGTAAAACCTATCCTTCTCATCCTCATCAGAATCCTCAGTGGGGGCATAACAGCAGATAACATTCAAGTCTTTAATGCTTGTCTGAAATTTTGCTGTAAGAAACCTTTCATTAATGCACTCATATCCTAGAAGAGCATGACTAGCATGTCTGCTGAGCAGCAGACCCACGCCTTGGTGATGCTTTCCATCCTCCCTCCCTGTAAAGAGAAATTTAAAGTTATTTTTAAGTATCTCACCTTTTCCTGTCCATCTGGTCTCTTGCAAGCCTAGGTTATAGCGCTATCTAGGTTATAGCGCTGGAATTCCTGCATGAGGACATCAAGAGAATAATCTCTATGTAATGTCCTCACGTTCCACGTTCCTGCAGAGAGAAAATGATTAGTAGGATTTTTAAAGAAATTAGGTTTATTGAGATTGGTAGGGCCAACAATATCAAACAACCCCCTGATCGCAGGCATAGGGCAAAGACCCTTTCCTCCTCCGCTAAAGGCTGAAGTCACCGATGCTGGTAGGAACTTCAGGCACCACCTTTTCAAGTGGACTTTTTCAAGAGCCACATGGCCTGCCTGAGACACATTACTCCAGTTTAGGCTTGACGATGCCCAACTAGTTAAGTAAGGTTCAGGTACCTGCGATGGCCTCTGATTAGGATTATCCACCAGCTGATATAAGGTATCCCATGCCTCTGTTCACTTAGAGCTGGCAACCCAGAAGCAAACAGAAAATACAGCGGCAGATTCTCCCTCAACAGAGGCCCACCAGTGCAGCAAGTCCAGGATCCATAATCAAGCTCAAATCCATAAACAAGTCCAGTCTAGTAGGTATAGATGGTCAGACCAGGACCCTGTGAAGTTGACCACTCCTCAGCAGGGTTGAAAAAAAAGGAAAAAAGTGGCCATAGATGACCAGATCAGTAGGCCATACTGAACTGGCAGCCCTTCCCTTCCAAAAAAGAATATATTTCGCTATCATTAAAAGGTGAATTTTGCAAAAGGGAGTGCGGATTATTTTTTGCAGATAAATTCATGAGATCACAACATTTCGTATTCATCGTTCTCAAACATGCACATCGATTTAGTAATCAATGCCATGTTTACTTCATTCCATCAGTAGAGTGGCCGAGCGGTGTAAGACGCTGGTTTAAAGCACCAGTCTCTTCGGAGGCGTGGGTTCGAATCCCACGGCGATCATTGAAAGGTGAATTTTACAAAAGGGGAGTGTTGATTATGTTTTGCAGATAAATTCAAGATATCGCAATATCTGTTATTCATCGCTCTCAAACGTGCACATCGATTTTGTAACCAATGCCACCTTTACATTATTTCATCGGTAGCGTGGCCGAGCGGTCTAAGGCGCTGGTTTAAGGCACCAGTCTCTTCGGAGGCGTGGGTTCGAATCCCACCGCTATCATTAAAATGTGAATTTTGCAAAAGGTGAGTGCTGATGATTTTTTTGTAGATAAATTCAAGAGATAGCAGTATCTCTTATACATCGCTCTCAAACATGCACATCGATTTAGTAACGAATGCCACCTTTACATTATTTGATCGGTAGCGTGGCCGAGCGGTCTAAGGCGCTGGTTTAAGGCACCAGTCACTTCGGAGGCGTGGGTTCGAATCCCACCGCTATCATTAAAATGTGAGTTTTGCAAAAGGGGAGTACTGATGATTTTTTTACAGATAAATACAAAAGATCGCAGTATCTCTTATACATCGCTCTCAAACGTGCACATCGATTTTGTAACCAATGCCAACTTTACCTTATTTCATCAGTAGCGTGGCCGAGCGGTCTAAGGTGCTGGTTTAAGGCACCAGTCTCTTCGGAGGCGTGGGTTCGAATCCCACCGCTATCATTAAAATGTGAATTTTGCAAAAGGTGAGTGCTGATGATTTTTTTTGTAGATAAATTCAAGAGATCGCAGTATCTCTTATACATCGCTCTCAAACATGCACATCGATTTAGTAACGAATGCCACCTTTAAATTATTTGATCGGTAGCGTGGCCGAGCGGTCTAAGGCGCTGGTTTAAGGCACCAGTCTCTTCGGAGGCTGGGGTTCGAATCCCACCGCTATCATTAAAATGTGAATGTTGCAAAAGGGGAGTGCTGATGACTTTTTTGCAGATAAATTCAAGAGATCGCAGTATCTCTTATACATCGCTCTCAAACATGCACATCGATTTAGTAATGAATGCCACGTTTGTTTTATTTCATCGGTAGCGCGGCCTAAGGCGCTGGTTTTAGGCACCAGTCTCTTCGGAGGCGTCGGTTCGAATCCCACCGCTATCATTATAAGGTGAATTTTGCAACGGGGATTGCTGATCATTTTTTGCAGAAAAATTAAAGAGATCGCAGTACTGATTTGAGGGAACTGATTTGTTTTTTTGCAGATAAATTCATGAGATCGCAGCATTTCGTATACATCGTTCTGAAACGTGCTCATTGATTTAGTAATCAATGCCATGTTTATTCGATATCATTGGAAGCGTGGTTGAGCGGTTTAAGGCACCAGTCTCTTGGGAGGCGTGTTTTCGAATCCCACCGCTAACATAAAAAAATGAATTTTGCAAACGGAGAGTGCTGATTATATCGTGAGATAGCTGCATTTCTTATGCTTCGTTCCCGAAGAATGCGCATAGATTTAATAATCACTGCCATGTTCTTTTTGCTTCATCGGGAGCGTGGCCGAGCGGTCTAGGGCTGCAGTGTCCTCGGAGACTTGGGTTAGAATCCCACCACTGTCATCGAAAGATGCATTTTGCAACCGATGAGTTGTGATAATTTTTGTTCTAATAATTTCATGAGATCAGAGCATTTCGTGTACTTCCTTTCCAAAAATGCATATCGATTGCGTTATCAATATCATGTTCAATACATTTAATCTGTAGCGTGGCTGAACTGTCTTTTCGGAGGCGTGTGTTCAATAGTGATTGTTGCACAAACTAGTCCCTTAGATAGGTATCTTGTGTGATTACTTAGAGTGGTTTCTAAGATTTGTTTTGTATCTATACTAACATGGTAATATTAATCTTAGATTTCTATTGTTAGTTGCATGAAACTGAGATTACTATCAATTGTTCCTTTTGTTACATTTGCGTTAGGATTTACTTTGAATAAAAGAGACTATTTATAAAGTTGTGTATTCGACAAACCGAAATGATCTCTGATTCAAACCTCAGCATGAGAGCATAATTTAGTTTAATGTCAGTTTTTTCCGCTTATATTTCCTTTGTTATCGTTCTAAACTGAGTATTAATGTTTTAATTATCACTTCAATCACGTAAATCGACCACTAAAAGGGGCGGGGGTGGCTCAGTCGGTAGCGCGCCAGGCTCGTAATCTGTAGTTCCCAGGTTCGAGTCCCAGCTGGGTCAGCGTTGAGATTTATCTCCGAAAAATTCCCCGCCCTGCCCACGGTCAGTAGGGGACACCGATGGGCTTGAAAAGGCCGCCGTTCGTCGGAAGGGACGTTAAGCCGTGGCCCCGTGTGCGGGAGAGCTGTGCACGTTAAAGAACACGCTGGATGGCCTTGACGGGAGGCTACCATCTGTCTCCCAACAGCTGTTCCAGTGTGTTCCCTCCCCCAACCTTCTCTGAGTCTTCAGGGTCCATGTGACCTGGCCATTTAGCCCATGGTGTGCAAAAAAAGTGCCGCTCAGAGGTAAAACAACCGAACACTAAAGCAAATGCTTACAGAATTAAAAATCGTGGAATAGTCTCGAGTTTTTATTAACTAAAACCTATCCAGAAAAATCAAAATATTGTAGTTTTGAAAGAAATTGTAAACCAGAAAAAAAAATGTCTCCTATGTCTTTTCGTAGAAGAACAAAAACTGAATTAAAAAAAATTATATAATGATTTTTAAGAATATACCCGAGAGAAATATTTTGATTTTTAAGAATATACCCGAGAGAAATATTTTGATTTCTTCCGGTCTAGATATTAAAACAACCAAGGCTATCAGAACGCAGGCAAATCTGCATCCTTAAGCATGCTGTTTCTATGACAACGCGCATTGCTCAGGATCGATTTAACTTCTCCCACACACAATCACTGTGTTCAACAGCGGCGGAGGCACCTGTTGCAGCGGCTACCGATCTCTTTTAAAGAGACTATGCTCAGGATCGTCAACTTTTCCAGAATCCTTACCTGAAACCCGGAGCTATGGGAAAAAGCCATTCCTTGATCTAGCCAGTCCACTCCTCGGCTTCAGTTTCCGGCGACACTTTGCCACTTCTTGTTTTTCTTGTTTTCCTTGTTATCTTTGCATGCTTGCGCTTGGAGAGGATGATAGAGGTGGGAGGCGGTTGCCATGGAAATGGTCAATATTAGAAGTAATTGCTTCTCTAGAATGGTATTGCTTGCAGCACCAATATTAGGCGACGTTATAACTTATTTAAAAAATTCGGTTAAAATTAATAATATATATATATTTATATCTTTACCCATTTCTGAACTTTTTACGAAACTGCATTTTGGGGAATTTATATTTCAATGAAAGTCCTGATTAATAAACAAGTGCCATTCAGGAGTAAAACAATCCGATCTTGACTGGCTGTGTTACTAAATTGCTTAGTAGGTGTAATAAATTAAATCTTCAAAGAAACAGCTCACATTTCTTCATTTTTTTAATCCTCTACTTTGAGGCACGAAGATCTCCCTGATTAGTTGCAGGTGCAACTTAAAGATGCATTAGCAGACAAGCATCCCATATAAAAGCCGATAAATGTGACGGATTAGCCTTGGATGATATGTGACAGCAGCAACGACGTAAATTAGCTGCCTTAGAAATTTAGCTCGGAGGAAAGTGGTAGTCCTAATAGAGTCGCTTTTCCTTTCCATTAACCGACTAAAAGCTGAAGTTCATCATACTATACAAGTGCATTAAACAATTATCGCCACGCTAGTGGAAGTAAGCCTTTGTTTTACGTTTATTAACATAGAGTTTGGAAAGTTAAAATAGCAACCTCTATTATCCTACTTTTCCGAAACTTTTCTTCGGAACTATAACAATGGTATTTGAGGCAATAACAATGGTATTTGAGGCAATGAATGTGTATGTTTTTATCTTGATGTGAAACACGCGCGTATCCACAAAACAAAGTGACGGGGCGGGGGGGAGTGATCAAGTGAGTTGGTCCTTCACTTTAGAAGTCTTTGAAACATCGGGAAATTAAGTAAAAGAAAGTCGTTGTTGCTGTGAAAAACATTGCTATTGAAAAATTACTTGTTTAGCAGTTGCCCTGACTTTTAAACCATAAAGACCCGGATGATCTGAAAAAAATTAAGTGGGGGAGGGAGAAGGCAAGAAATTCCATCGAGCCGGAAAAAAAGTAAAAGGAGGGGTGTGGGAGGGTGCAAGAGACTAAATTTCTATTACAGCGTTACACTTCCCCTCCCGTTTTGGGCGGGGGTGGCTTAGTTGGTAGCGTGCCAGGCTCGTAATCTGCAGTTTCCAGGTTCGAGTCCCAGCTGGGTCAGCATTGAGATTTATCTCCGCAAAAATTCCCCACCGTGCCCACGGTCAGTAGGGGACACCGATGGGCTGGGAAAGGCCGCCGTCCGTCGGATGGGACGTTAAGCCGTGGCGATGTGTGCGGAAGAGCCATACCCTGTGCACGTTAAAGATCATTCTGGATGGCCTTGGCGAGAGGTTACCATCTGTCTCCCAACAGCTGTTCCAGTGGGTCCCCTATCGCAATCTTCTCTGAGCCATCGGGGTCCATGTGACCTGGCCATTTAGCCCATTGTGTGCAAAAAAAGTGTCTCTCATAAGTAAAAAACCCAGCCCCTCGCGTTTTAGAGATCTTTAAAAAAATTCACGAAAAAAAATCATGAGTTTAACCTCTATTATCCTTACCAGCATTATCAATTATCGGTATTATCAAGGCGAGGGGGGGAAGCTTGGCCCCCTTTTCAGTCCCCCTAGATCCGGCAGTGAACTCATGCAATACTGTTTGGACGACTATACTTTTCAATCAGCCCTTTGAATTTAATTCACATGAACGTTATTAGTCTCCCGACTTCGTCAAAATAGTTTTACAGTAAATTATGGGATTAAAACAGTTTTAATTTGCTGAGCTGCAACAATGAGTAAAGCTCGTATTCACGACAGAGAGTGAATTATCATTTGTTAAAGATAAATACAAATCTTTTAACTTATCCTACCTACTACGGGGCGGGGGTGGCTCAGTCGGTAGCGCGCCAGGCTCGTAATCTGTAGTTCCCATGTTCGAGTCCCAGCTGGGTCAGCGTTGAGATTTATCTCCGCAAAATTCCCCGCCCTGTCCACGGTCAGTAGGGGACACCGATGGGCTTGGAAAGGCCGCCGTCCGTCGGATGGAACGTTAAGCCGTGGCTCCGTGTGCGGGAAAGATATACCCTGTGCCCGTTAAAGAACACGCTGGATGGCCTTGACGGGAGGCTACCATCTGTCTCCCAACAACTGTTCCAGTTGGTCCCCTCCCCAACCTTCTCTGAGCCTTCGGGGTCCATGTGACCTGGCCATTTAGCCCATGGTGTGCAAAAAAGTGCCGCTCAGAGGTAAAACAACCCTACCTACTACGTATTCGTGTTATTTTAGGTCTTTTCCGTTTCTGGGCAATGGACGAAGTCAAACAATTTATCTATTAATTATTATATTAGCTTGTTAACTAGTATCATCCAGAAACATTTCAAGCACCTTCAAAATAACAACAACATGCTTGAAATTCTGTTTCGGCAAACCTGTATGAAACTTAAAGCAAAAGTAAAATAACTTTTTACAGCTGTTTAATTAAAAATTTGTCACTCTTAACATAAAAAAACTATACAACAAAGCCAAATTCAGTTCTTTTTCATATTTATATGTGCAGTGATCATTATATCAACGCACCGTAACCTTTGGCTTGTGGAATTAACTGTTGCTACCTAGAAAAGTTAATTCCCTTCCGAATTTCAATGATTAACCTTTGAAATCTTTTCCGGAGGACCTGACATCATAGATTAAGGGCATGGATACCTGTGTATAGGAAAGAATTCCCTTTTTTTGCTGAATGAAGCTCCACACATTTAAACAAGCAAATATTCTTTGAATATTAAATGAAAATATAAGTGTAAATAGTTATAGCAGATTTAAAATAAATTTAAAGCATCTCAGATAAAATTAAATACCTTTATTGAAAGTTTGGTAAATATTTTGAATTTCCTCTTTTTGTATGATGAACTTAATGTATGAGATAACGTATATCAAACATTTTATTCAATTGCCTTAGCTTTGTGGCCGCAGTGATTTTTGAAATGAAATTTTGGTTCTTTGAATAAACAAGAATTCATTATTATTAGAGACTGAAGTTCGAAATGCCTAAATATATCTCCTACAGTAATTTATTTCATCCAAATCTTTAACTGAATGCATCAGAAATGTCAGTTGTTCTATTTGGATTGAAAAGCATTTGCAATGAAGGTTGGACAATGTACTAATTAAAAGAAAGCAATGTAATTTTTATGTTTAAATTATATTCTTTTGACTCAATTATCAGATCAGTAAGAAAGATGTCACGGATTATTTATTACTTTGAATACATCTAAGTTATAACTAAGATCTCTTTTTCTTGGAGTGGAACCGTTTTTCTGATGATCTACGATTATTATTTATTTCTAAAAAACACGAAAAAGAAAATTTCATTTGTGGGGGATTGTAAACGTTAATTGTTACACCCCTGATTTACATTCTTTCTAACTACATTTCCTAAAATTACCCTTTTAAATAAGTTAGAATTCGTTATAAGGTGTCTGTCTGGGGAGTAGTGGATTCTCTGCAATAGAGATGACTTCTAAAGCAATCTAAAACTATTTAAACTTTCATGGCAAGAGACGTGAGTCTCTGACTGCAGAGCTGAAGTCATTTAGGCATTGTCTTGGCAATTGGGAAAAGTTTCACAAATACAATCAGTTGCCTCTTTCTTTATTTATCTTCCTGTGTTTTTTCATTTACGATTTCTAGGTTGTTTGATTCATTAGTAGTGTGTGAAATGACAGTTCTATAGTAATGTTAAAGTATATAAAAATCGAGAAAGTGACTAGCTTTAACACAACAGTATGTTAATATCATATACAAACATTATCATTTTTCATTATTATCTGGGGCAGGTGAAGACAATACTACATTTTACAAACCGATTTGAAGAAAAAATTTTTTGCAAATGACATTAACATCTCAAAGTGGAGGTTGACTCAGTGGGTATGGCGCCAGGGTCATAATCTGATGTTGACTCCGGTTCCTACTCTGCCTGCATTGACAACTTTCTGCGCTACTTCGCTCATGCCCTCATTGAAAAATGGGCTACTATAGTCTTTGAAATACCGTTATCTGTTGAATGGGGCATGAATCCGTACCCTTGAAGAATCTGTTGATTGCCCTTGAACCGAGCTTCTATCTCCTCCAGTAGGTTCCCTTACCTAACCAGGGGTCCTTGTGACCTGTTCATTTAGCCTATTATGTGTACAAAAGTGCAGCTCAGAAGTAAAACAATACCATGTGCACTTGTCATTACCAAGAATATTCTGGATGGCCTTGACGAGAGGCTACCAACTGTCTCCTAACAGTTGTCCAGTGGGCATCCTTCTTTTTTCCCCCAAATTTCTGTAGGCCATTGCGGTTCTTTTGATCTAGTCATTTAGCCCATTCTGTGCAAAAAAGGACCGCTCAGAGGTAAAACAATAAACAACCCAGAGGTAAACCAACCCAACGTCTTTTTCTAGGAAAGAATTCATTTTGCCGAATGAGACTCCTCTGATTTAAATCCGCAAATATTCGCAAAATTAGCAAACGCAGAAAAAGCAAAGATTTAATCGACTACATTAAAAAAAATTCTTTCTAGAATCAATACAGTGAATGTCTTATACATTCCTTAAGTATTACTTTGGGCATTTACTGCCGTGGCTTTGGAGGAGTCGATTCTCATGGAAAAGCCTTTGCTCTAAATAATGGTGTTTTTGTAACCTAATCGATTGGTTCAGCCAGTTGTGCATAAAAAAATATTACTTAATGATAGAACAACGTAATTTATTTACCAAAATTAAAAAACCAAACAAAAAAACTACACCTCCAAAAAAAAAAAAAAAAAAATCAGGATTTCTTTTTTCCACTCTACGCAACGTTTCAGTCATGTTGAACGTTAGAGTTGGGTTGTTTTACCTCTGAGCGGCACTTTTTTGCACACCATGGGCTAAATGGCCGGGTCACATGGACCCCGAAGGCTCAGAGAAGGTTGGGGGAGGGGACCCACTGGAACAGCTGTTGAGAGACAGATGGTAGCCTCCCGTCAAGGCCATCCAGCATGTTCTTTAACGTGCACAGGGTATGGCTCTCCCGCACACGGAGCAACGGATTAACGTCCCATCCGACGGACGGCGGCCTTTCCAAGCCCATCGGTGTCCCCTACTGACCGTGGGCAGGGCGGGGAATTTTGCGGAGATAAATCTCAACGCTGACCCAGCTGGGACTCGAACCTGGGAACTACAGATTACGAGCCTGGCGCGTTACCGACTGAGCCACCCCCGCCCCATGTTGAACATTAGAATTCAGAACCCAAAGTGTGAAACATTCTTAAGCACTCTATACTTGACATCAGCTGTTCTATTTTTTTCGCTCCTGTTTTCTTTCCCTGATGATGCACTCAAGCCATCTCCGCATCATCGCATCACTTCCGTTGCTATAGAGCACGAACGACTGTCGATGTGATAAACGAGCGACGTCAGTTCCGGACTTTGTTGCCACTTCCGGCGTTCTCGTATAGCTGATAAAGCCTCTTTTCAGCATCCCCCAAGTAGGGCAGAGAGTCCGAGTGTCGCCCGAAATGCAATACCACTTTGCTCACTTATTTATGTTCACCAGTTCCGCAGCAGAGAAATGATTGGAAATAAGATACTTCGATAAAGAAATATTTGTTCCGTGCATTCATCTGCTTCGTATTTCACATCATCATTTTTTAAGACATTCCGCCTTTTTCCTACACTAATTTGAACACAAAAATAGAGATATCAGAGCAGGTATTGAAATCTACTATATAGCTTAGAGAGTTTGCCTACTATATATATATTTCAAAGTTTATCTACTATTCATTTTAGAAACTTTGTGTACTATACAATTTAGAGAATTTATCTTCTATATATTTTAGAAAGTTTGCCTAGTATATATTTTAGAGAGTTTGTCTACTATATATTTTAGAGAGTTTATCTACTATTCATTTAAGAAACTTTGTGTACTATACAATTTAGAGAATTTATCTTCTATATATTTTAGAAAGTTTGCCTAGTATATATTTTAGAGAGTTTGTCTACTATATATTTTAGAGAGTTTGTCTACTATATATTTTAGAGAGTTTGTCTACTATATATTTTAGAGAGTTTGTCTACTATACATTTTAGAGAGTTTGTCTACTATATATTTTAGAGAGTTTGTCTACTATACATTTTCAGAAAGTTTGTCTGCTATACATTTTCAGAAAGTTTGTCTGCTATACATTTTTCAGAGAGTTTGTTTGCTATACATTTTTCAGAGAGTTTGTTTGCTATACATTTTTCAGAGAGTTTGTTTGCTATACATTTTTCAGAGAGTTTGTCTGCTATACATTTCCAGAGGGTTTGTCTGTTACACGTTTCCAGAGAGTTTGTCTGCTACACATTTGCAGAGAGTTTGAAAACAACTTCTTTTCGACACGCTAATTCCTTATATAATGTTACGGCAGATGAACGTGCTACAATGAACTTGTCATGTGATATTTCGTCTTGATGCTCGCGTGAACTCTAGCGTGAGAATTACGTCACTAACTGCTTCGAACGAACTTAACAAAAAAAAATAGGAGAGCTGTAATTAGGAAGATTTTGTGTGAAATAAAACGTAGTCTGTTTTAGTCTCTGCATTATAGTGTAAAGAAGAAATATTTTTATTTGGTATGTTCGCGGGAGATTGGGGCGGGGGTGGCTCAGTCGGTAGCGCGCCAGGCTCGTAATCTGTAGTTCCCAGGTTCGAGTCCCAGCTGGGTCAGCGTTGAGATTTATCTCCGCAAAATTCCCCGCCTGCCTACGGTCAGTAGGGGACACCGATGGGCTTGGAAAGGCCGCCGTCCGTCGAATGAGACGTTAAGCCGTGCCCCCGTGTGCGGGAGAGCCATACCCTGTGCACGTTAAAGAACACGCTGGATGGCCTTGACGGGAGGCTACCATCTGTCTCCCAACAGTTGTTCCAGTGGGTCTCCTCACCCAACCTTCTCTGAGCCTTCGGGGTCCATGTGACCTGGCCATTTAGCCCATGGTGTGCAAAAAAGTGCCGCTCAGAGGTAAAACAACCCAACCCAACTCGCGGGAGATTAAATAAGTTTATTAGTGTGATCGTGGTAGTAAACTACTAAAGGAAAAGAATTCATCGTCTGAAGCGTGGTGATGAACGTCTGGAAAGAATTGGTTCTGATAAACTACTATACTTAGCTGCAGTTTTAGAGTACTTGATGACTAAAACCTTAGAAAGAAGTCGTTTGGTGTATAGTTATTTAGTTGTTTAGAAATTGGTAAGGTTATTCTCGACATATTGCAGGTTTTTTCACAAATATGATTGTGCCACTTATTAAATGATGTAAAAAGCCTTATTTTATGCTTTGAGTGGAGATAGTAAGAATTATAGAGGAAGCAACTCTTAGTAGGAATGGTAATAAGGTGCTAAATTCTTCTGAAGATTTATTTTCATATTGATATAGATTTATGTTAGTTGAGTTTATATAAATGTTTTCATTCATACTTTTGTAATAAATTGCATTATTTTAGAATTATAATTGCTAAATACTATTTTTTTTTAACTCAGGCTCAGTTTCCATCCATTTAATTGATAACAATAACATAAAATTAGTGCTTTTGATTTTATCCCTACTCTGCTACATTTTATGTATATTGCCTATTTGTGATATTTCATATTAATTAAATTGTTGTTGTTCTACTGATCATTGTCGTCGTTAATTAATTAATTAATTGATCTGTTTTTAATTATCCTTATTGTCTTTTAATTGATTATCTTTTTTTCATTCTTAAAATTGATTTTAAATTTACTTTTTGTACAATCAAATTAAATATGTACTCAAACAACTTAAAGTCAAGCTTTTGGTTTTCAGTTGTTTATATGTTGATCAGAATTAATGTAGAATTTCTAACGATAATGAACTTAAAGAATTATTTACTCTCAGTTCATCCGCCAAGCCTTATCTGTTCTTCTTTCAGCTTCTCTCTCACCTACTTCAGAGAAATCAAATCCGATAATCATTGGGAAGCCTATGTCGACCCAATGACGGATGCTTTTGATTTGATTTTTCACAAGAAGGTGAGAGACCTGGGGTTTGGATTGTTTTACCTCTGAGCGGCACTTTTTTGCACACCATGGGCTAAATTGCCAGGTCACAAGGACCCCGAAGGCTCAGAGAAGGTTGGGGGAGGGGACCCACTGGAACAACTGTTGGGAGACAGATGGTAGCCTCCCGTCAAGGACATCGAGCGTGTTCTTTAACGTGCACAGGGTATGGCTCTCCCGCACACGGGGCCACGGCTTAACGTACCATCCGACGGACGGCGGCCTTTCCAAGCCCATCGGTGTCCCCTACTGACCGTGGGCAGGGCGGGGAAATTTTGCAGAGAAAAATCTCAACGCTGACCCAGCTGGGACTCGAACCTGGGAACTACAAATTACGAGCCTGGCGCGCTACCGACTGAGCCACCCCCGCCCCCAGAGACCTGGGGATGAGCTACGATGCATAGTGTTACATATCTATTTCGTTACCATGCCAACCGTCAAGCATCATGAAGGGCCATCTAATGACCATTCCCATTTAGGACGACATTGGGCCTCATTTCAATTATCTGATTATTTGATCAAGAACTCCTCCCAGACCAGAACTGTCCAATGTGTTACCCAGATAGTGGATATTTTGTTTTAAGTTTTAGAGCCATCCATTTCTAAGGCCATTTCACGCCAGAAATTTATAGTACATAATAATACATTATGCACTCCTCCTTACCAAAGTATTAAAGGATTTCAATATTATGTCAATGGGCGAAGCTCTGTAACTTCTAAAATACGCAATGAACAAATGCGCTGAAAATAGATCATAATCACATCTATTTAACCTATTTAAATCTTGATTTCCAACAATATTCGTCCAAAGGATGGATCGGGAGGAGAGGAACCTACGCTTCCCCATTTTGAGACTTTTAGTAAGGGTATGGTTAGCGCGCTTGGCTAGTGATCTAAGGGGCCTGGGTTCGATCCCGGGTAAGGCATGGATGTATGTGTCATTTTTCTGCTGAGGTCCTGCCATCCTCTCAGACCTTCTACTATGGCATATAAACTGACAGGCTCCTGCCAGACCTCTGTGGCAAGTAGCTGCTTGGGGGGTATTTTTTTTTAATGGGGGGCAAAATGGGCATTTTACAATAAATTTTAAAAAACTCTAAAAGTAAAAGCGACAACGATACACTAGAATGGTAATCCAGTCTCTTGCCCCGCCCCCCTCCCTTTCACCTATTTTCTACCCATTGAGTCGTTCACCTTTTAATAAAATAAATATATAATATAGAAATTTCCATAATGATTATTACAATATTAGAGATTTTTGAACGATTTTTTTTGAAACGCGATAATTTATCGTTAAATATTCCAGCTCATAACTCTTTAAATGGGAACAAATATTGCTGAAAATCGAGATGTAAAATTGATTTATGATCTTCAATTTATCTGAAGACACATTTTTAGATTAAATACATATTTTAGAAGTCATAGAACTTCGAAGATAGATGAGATCATAGATTATAGAATTTCGAAGAAGATGTGATTCTAGGTATGGGTAAATAATTAACATGTGGCTGGCCTTTTACGAAAAAAGGTTAGACAGCTAAATCAACGTTGAAAGTTTGGAAACTGAAAGAAAATATTATTGGAAACGAAATTCATTATAACCCTTTTTTGCTAAAATATAGCGGGTGATAAGAGTTAATGCAAATGAAAAACTTTTTTGGAGTTTTGGATTGTTGGATTGTTTTACCTCTGAGCGGCACTTTTTTGCACACCATGGGCTAAATGGCCAGGTCACATGGACCCCGAAGGCTCAGAGAAGGTTGGGGGAGGGGACCCACTGGAACAGCTGTTGGGAAACAGATGGTAGTCTCCCGTCAAGGCCATCCAGCGTATTCTTTAACGTGCACAGGGTATGGCTCTCCCGCACACGGGACCATGGCTTAACGTCCCATCCGACGGACGGCGGCCTTTCCAAGCCCACCGGTGTCCCCTACTGACCGTGGGCAGGGCGGGGAATTTTTACGGAGATAAATCTCAACGCTGACCCAGCTGGGACTCGAACCTGGGAACTACAGATTACGAGCCTGGCGCGCTACCGACTGAGCCACCCCCGCCCCTTTTTTGGAGTAAGGAGATATAAAAATTAGCAGAATCTACTAGGCATTTTAAAGAGTTTACAACTGAAAATTTGCTGTTTGAACAATAAATTTTGCAATTTATTTTCCAGAAAATTTGTCATTGAGTTAAAGACTCAAAAAGCTGAATAAATATCTTCCTTCTCGCACAAACTCAGGAGAAGTACCATTTTCTAACCAATGCATAATCGGCGTACAGAAATCTCTGCGTTGGGTTGTTTTGGGTTGTTTTACCTCTGAGCGGCACTTTTTTCACACACCATGGGCTAAATGGCCAGATCACATGGACCCCGAAGGCTCAGAGAAGGTTGGGGGAGGGGACTCACTGGAACAGCTGTTGGGAGACAGATGGTAGCCTCCCGTCAAGGCCATCCAGGGTGTTCTTTAACGTGCACAGGGTATGGCTCTCCCGCACAGGGGACCACGGCTTAACGTCCCATCCGACGGACGGCGGCCTTTCTAAGCCCATCGGTGTCCCCTACTGACCGTGGGCAGGGCGGGGAATTTTGTGGAGATAAACAGAAATCTCTGCATTCACTGCGTTCCCTCCTTCTACTGGGGGCGGGGGTGGCTCAGTCGGTAGCGCGCCAGGCTCGTAATTTGTAGTTCCCAAGTTCGAGTCCCAGCTGGGTCAGCGTTGAGATTTATCTCCGCAAAATTCCCCGCCCTGCCCACTGTGTAGGGGACACCGATTGGTCTTGGAAAGGCCGCCGTCCGTCGGATGGGACGTTAAGCCGTGGCCCCGTGTGCGGGAGAGCCATACCCTGTGCACATTAAAGAACACGCTGGATGGCCTTTACGGGAGGCTACCATCTGTCTCCCAACAGCTGTTCCAGTGGGTCCCCTCCCCCAACCTTCTCTGAGCCTTCGGGGTCCATGTGACCTGGCCATTTAGCCCATGGTGTGCAAAAAAGTGCCGCTCAGAGGTAAAACAACCCAACCTCCTTCTACTGACATTGTACTTACTTTGTCTTCAAGTCACAGTTCCTTTTAATCGTTCGGATGAGAATGAAATAGAGAACTTTATACCTTTTATTTTAGTTAGAATTTATTAGTAGTACTTATTTCGAAATTTCAAAACTCTTCTTCCATTCTATTTTTCCTCAATGTCGTTTCTTTATCCCTTAACTTGAATACTAAATATTCGCACTTCAATTTACTTTTTTATTCCCTCTTGGCATCACTTAGCTCCGTCAGTAATGCACCAAACTAGTAATCTGTAGTTTTCTGTAGTTCCCAAGTTCGAGTCCCAACTGAACCTGCGAATTTATATCTGCTACCCTCTCCCATCACCGCCATCGCCCTGTCCTTCGTGAGAAAGGGGACACCGATAGATTTGGAAAGGCTGCCTCCCGTCGGATGGAACGTGCAGTTTTAATTCCCTCTGTAGGCAAGCTATACCCTGTGCATATCAAAAGAACACGCTGGGTGGTCTTGCCGAAAGACTCATCTATCATGTGTCCAGTGGATCCAGTGGATCCCCCATTCTTCTCTAAGCACTTGGAGTCCATTTAACCTGGGGGCGGTGGTAGTGGCTCAGTAGGTAGCGCACCAGGCTCGTAATCTGCAATTTCCAATTGCGAGTCCCGCCTGGGCCAGCGTTCAGAATTTTCTTCGCAAAACTTCCCGCAGTGCCCTCAGTCAGTAGGGGACACCAATCAGCTTGGAAAGGACGCGGTTCGTACGATGGGACGTTAAATTGTGGCTCCGTGTTGCAGGAGAGCCATACCCTATGCGCGTTAAAGACCACGCTGGATGACCTTGTGACGGGAGGCTAATATCTGCCTCCTAACAGCTGCCCAATGGGTCTTCTGCCCCAACCTACTGAGAGCCCTCGGCGTCCTTGTATCCTGGTCATTTAGTCCATTGCATGCAAAAAAGAAAAAATACTGCACAACGGTAAAACAACCCACTCTTATTCGCTCCCTTAAAACTGCATTCTACTAAGCACATATTCATAACTTTACAGTTCTGAATATTACACTAAACTTTCTCAACAGGTATAAAGTATCCAAAATTTGCATGCCTGTCAAAATTTCAAAATATTTCTTAAGAGGATCAGATAACTGCGATGCTTTTTCTATATTATGATCACTAACGTTTTTGAAAGCATTAAACTCATTGATGAAGTTGAAAGCACTAAACATCTAATCTGTTATTCGAGATTGAAAGGAATACCGGGCTCTCTGTTCCCCTCTTACAAAATATCCCAGAGGATAAAAAGCCTCTAAAAGCCCATACGTGATCTATCCCTGTTCAGCGAGCTTCTTTCACCATGTGTGCTATCTGTACTTCGATCTGTCCTCTTCTAACAAGAGTCTCCTTTAATCTTCTCCGGAGTTTTCCCTTATCGACTGATCTTTTCATCTCTCTAATCAATGATAGGCCAATAAAGGAATCGTAGGCGTAGCATCTTTTTAAGTCCTCTTCTTTGTAAAGAAACAGGTCGAGATGATTACGAGGGATATTAAATCTTTCAGAATATGAAAGGTCAACATGTCATATCGTACTTCACCAGATTTTGATGTGATAAAACGCTTTCCATGAACTGATTATTCCGAGTATTTCCTTTTAGTGCACACACTAAAATTATGTACAGTCGCTCAAAAAAGTATCCGAACACTATGGTTGATTACAGAATTCAGAAAAAATATCTGGCAACGCTTTTTTTGGAAATTAGTGATCTGGCAACCTTCGTGACACGAAGGTTGCCAGATCACTAATTTCCAAAAAAAGCGTTGCCAGATATTTTTTTTGAATTCTGTAATCAACCATAGTGTTCGGATACTTTTTTGAGCGACTGTACAGCACGTTGTAAAAGTAGTTCGCTTAATCTCCATTTCAGGGTTGGATTACCTCTAAACGGCACTTTGTTTTTTTTACACACAATGGACTAAATAGCCAGGTCACAAGGACTCAGAAAATGTTGGCGGGAGGGGCCCACTGAACAGCTGTTAGGAGATAAATGGAAACTCCCATCAAAGCCATCCAGAGTGTTCTTTAACGTGCACAGAATATGGCTCTCCCGTACACTCATTACGGCTTAACGTCCCATCCGACGAACGACCGCCTTTCCAAACCCATCGGTATCCTCTACTGACCAAGGGCTGTGAGTTTTGTGGAGATAAACCACACTGGACGCACGGCTTAACGTCCCATCCGACGGACGGCGGTCTTTCCAAGCCCTTCGGTGTCCCCTACTGACCGTGGGCGGGGAGTTTTACGGAGATAAATCTCAACGCTGACCCAGTTGGGACTCGAACCTGGAACTGCAGATTGCGAGCCTAGCGCGCTACCAACTGAGCCACCCCGAACCGAGGGCAGGGTCGAGGTATAGCAGAGATCAACCTCAACCCTGCTTCAGCTGGGATTCGAACCTGGGAACTGCAGATTAAGGGCCTGGCTGGGGAAGGTCCACTGAACAGCAGAATTGATTTACACTTAATATTTCAGAAATATGAAATTAATTTCAGTACAAATCAAATAATTCACTTCCAAACCGTGAACAAGTCTTGGTATGTTTTTTAAAACATTTTTTCCCAATTTTTTTCTTTCTTTAATGGCAAAGACTATTATTTCATTGAAACTTCCAAGAAAACTGCAAATGAATCCAAGAAAACTGCAAATAAAAGAACCCGATGTCGATCCCTTTGCCTTAAGCATTAAAAAAATTGAGATGCAAATTATCCGGAGTCAGTGAACTCGAAATAAATACCACATTCAAATGAAACTTCTTTTGAAAACCGTTATTCACGTAAATAGCTCAGACTTCTGCATTGTCTGCGGTAAATTGATAAATCAGGTTATTATCATCACAATAAAATCCTAGATTCGAAAGTGTTATTGTCATGATAATTTATGGATATTTCTTTCCTCCTCGCCGTTTCTAAAACTGGTAGCTTCACGCATTGAATTCTATGGTGCGCATATTTACTAATGTAGAAAGATCAATATTTTTTTTTATAAGTAAAGAAAGAAAGTTATGAATCTTAATTATTACAATTGGTTGGGTTATTTTACCCTGAGTGGCACTTTTTTTGCACACAATGTGCTAAATGACCAAGTCACAAGGACCCCGAAGGGGGAGGGGACCCATTGTACAGCTGTTAGGAAACAGACGGCAACCTCCCATCAAGACCATCTAACTTGTTTTTAAACGTGAAAAAATTATCTCTCTCCCAAACACGGATTCACGGTTTAACGTCCCATCCGTCGGAAAACGGCCTTTCCAAGCCCATAGATTCCCTTATATTACAATCGGTGTTCTATTTCCTAGAGTAAGGGGGCGGGGGTGGCTCAGTCGGTAGCGTAATCTGTAGTTCCCAGGTTCGTTGACCATGGCCATTTAGTCCATGGTGTGCAATCTGAACAGCTGTTAGGAGATAAATGGAAACTCCCATCAAAGCCATCCAGAGTGTTCTTTAACGTGCACAGAAACTCTCCAGAGCCATCCAGAGTGTTCTTTAACGTCCATGTGACCTGGCCATTTAGTCCATGGTGTGCAAAAAAGTGCCGCTCAGAGGTAAAACAACCCAACCCAACCTAGAGTAAGTGTTCAATATTTAATACTCATCACTTGGTTAAAATATTTGAAAAATACGTTGTTTTTTATAGATCTCAACTCTCATACACGACTCAGTGTTATTATACAGAACTTTCACTATGTTAACTAACATGTCTGGTATGACATATGATCTCACAATCAACCACAATTCCTAGCCAGGCTCGTAATCTGTAGTTCCCAGGTTCGAGTCCCAGCTGCGTCAGCGTTTTGATTTATCTCCGCAAAATTCCTCGCCCTGCCCACGGTCAGTAGGGGACACCGATGGGCTTGGAAAGGCCGCCGTCCGTCGGATGGGACGTTAAGCCGTGGCGCCGTGTGCGGGAGAGCCATACCCTGTGCACGTTAAAGAACACGCTGGATGACCTTGACGGGAGGCTACCATCTGTCTCCCAACAGCTGTTCCAGTGGGTCCCCTCCCCCTACCTTCTCTGAGCCTTCAGGGTCCATGTGACCTGGCCATTTAGCTTATTGTGTGCAAAAAAAGTGCCTCTCAGAGGTAAAACAACCCAACCCAACCTAGAGTAAGTGTTCAATATTTAATACTCATCACTTGGTTAAAATATTTGAAAAATACGTTGTTTTTTATAGATCTCAACTCTCATACACGACTCAGTGTTATTATACAGAACTTTCACTATGTTAACTAACATGTCTGGTATGACATATGATCTCACAATCAACCACAAATTATGACGATCCAGGCTTTTTTGGAAAGACCGCCGTCCGTCGGATGGGACGTTAAGCCGTGCGTCCAGTGTGGTTTATCTCCACAAAACTCACAGCCCTTGGTCAGTAGAGGATACCGATGGGTTTGGAAAGGCGGTCGTTCGTCGGATGGGACGTTAAGCCGTAATGAGGGTACGGGAGAGCCATATTCTGTGCAGAGCCATATTCTGTGCAGTCCTTTTTGAAATCAACCAAAGCTAGTAACCAAAGGTTTCTGAAACTCTAAACATTTCTCGAGAATCTGCCTGAGTGAAAATATCTGATCTACACATCCCCTACCACTTCTAAATCCACATTGCTCATCACGCAATTGCCTGTCAACCAGATTCTTAATTCTATTAAGTATAATCATGCAAAGAACTTTGCCTGGAACAGTCAGTAAGCTAATACCCCTATAGTTATCACAAGAACTGCGATCTCCTTTTATAAAAATAGGGATAATAATAGCTCTGGTAAAATCCTTAGGAACCATGTCTTTGTCATAAAAGATATTCAAATTTTCAGTTATTCAAGTGGTAACCGAAATATTCCCAGCTCTAAGCTTTTCCGTAGTAATTTCATCTACCCCTTGGGATTTATGTAGTTTAAGTTCATAAATAACCAAAATAACTTCAGACTCTGTTTTAGGGTTAATATTAAAGCCTGTAATGCATCTATCATCATTAGAAACAATTGGAGTAGAACAAACCACATTGTTTAGAACATCACTGAAATACTCAGCCCACCTAGCCATGACAGAATCCACACAAAACATTAACTATCTGGTACAGCTCTCTGCTGTTGTGCTGTCTAACTGCTTCCTCGGCTTTGTCAGCCAAACCATGAAGCCAAAGATTCTTATCAGCAGCTAACTGATCTTTTACACGTTTATTAAGTTCTCTGCAATGCTTTCTATTGGGACTAGTAGAGTATTGATTAAATACATTCCTGCAGTTCTTTCTTTCTGAAATAAGCTTAAGTGCCTTATCAGTCAAATAATTCTGTCTCCTCTGCTCCTTTTTTCTTAAAAGAGTACTGTTTGTTTCCAAAAGAGCCTGTTTAAAACGGCCCCATTCTTCCTCAACTTGAGTAGTTAGCAAACCATGACGGTCAAATGACTAAGTAACCTATAATGGTAGCTTTAGCTATAACTGGGTCTTTCAGAGCTTCAAAATTAAAGGTAAATTTTTTAACCTTAGCACAACGCTTCTTAAGTTTAATTTGCAAGGCACTTTTAACAAGGTAATGGTCAGATCCAATTTCAGCTCGCCTATATGACCTGGTATTCCTAACAGAACTTGCACATTTGCTGTTAATTAATATATAATCAATCATATTTTTATGCAGCCTATCTGGTGAAACCCATGTGTACTTATATATGTCGCGGTGTTTGTAATAAGTGTTAGTTATTTTGAAACCTGTAGGAGACGTTGCTCATTGCCATTGCAGCTACCAATACCAAAAGGGCCTATCACCCTTCCCCAAAGGTCAGAGTCAGTACCAACCTTGGCATTGAAGTCACCTAGAAAAAGAGTAATATCTCCTTTATTGACAGAATTCAAAATATCCTGAAGTTGTCCGTAAAACCTATCCTTCTCATCCTCATCGGCATCCTCGGTGGGGGAATAACAGCAGATAACATTCAAGTCTTTAAAGCTTATCAGAAATTTTGCTGTAAGAAACCTTTCATTAATGCACTCATATCATAGAAGAGCATTACTAGCGTGTCTGCTGAAAAGCAGACCTACGCCTTGGAAATGTTTGTTATCTTCCCTCCCTGAAAAGAGAAATTTAAGATTATTTTTAAGAATCTGACCTTTATCCGTCCATCTGGTCCCTTGCAAGCCGGGAATATCAAATTATAACAGTGGAATTCTTGTGTTAGGACATCAAGAGAATAATCTCTATGCAGAGTCCTCACATTCCAACTACCTATGGAGAGAAAATGGTTAGTGGGATGTTTAAAGAAATTATGTTTATTGAGAGTTGGAATGCCGACAACATCACACCGCCCCCTATTCGCAGGCATGGGGCAAAGACCCTTTCCCCCACTATTAAAGGCTGAAGCCATATACACTGGAAGACTTCCTCCAATGTAGGATTTGACGATGCCCGTAGAAGCAAGAGTCAGGTGCCTACGATGGCCTCTGCTCAGGATTATCCATCAGCTAATAAAACATATCCTGTGAATCTATTCACTTGGGGCTTTCAACCCACAAACAAACAGAAAGCACAGCGGATGGTTTTCCCTCCACAGAAGCCCACCAGTGCAGCAAATTCAGGATCCATAATCAAGCTCAGAGCCTTATTCCAGTCCAGTAGTTTATATGGTCAGCACCAGGACCCTGTGTGGTTGAACACTCCTCAGCAGGGTAGGAAAAAATAAAGTAGCCATAGTTGTCCAGATCAGTAGGCCACACTAATCTGACAAACCCTCCTCTCCCTTTCACTTCCACAAGATGAGAGACTTCTGTCTCTTAATAGCTATCCACGATATGCCCTCACCCAGCTCTGAGACATTGGGGTTCTTGCGACCTGCCCATTAATACCAATGTGTGCAAGAAGGTGGCATTCAGAGGTAAAAAAAAAGACAAATTTATTAAGATTGGGTCAAAATTGAAACATTTTTACCTTTACTCCAAATCTCGACAATCAAATTCTCCATGTAGTATAATTCTCAAAAATCAAAATATTAACCAAGAAAAAAATATATATCGCATTTTGGTCGAGTAAAAACAATAATTATAAATTAAGTAAATCAGAATCTCAACAGATTAAATATTTGAAAAATATATATATATATTTCCTCTTTGTTAACATATAAGAATTGTTAAAAAATAAATACCTCCTCAAACAACTGCTTGCTATATAGGTTTGACAGGAGCCTGTCAGTTTAATAAGCCATAGTAGAGGGATCTGTGAGGATGGCAGGTCCTTGTTAATATATAAATATTGCCGAGATTTATACAAACCATGCTCTTGGGCATTTGTTTGGCTAGCTATCAGTGATGATAGACACCGAACTGATTCATTCCTGTTGTGGTGTATCGATGACAAGTTTAAGATTAGATTATGTTAGTAAATGAGGAAGACTTAAATGGATGTGATCGAGTCAGGAACACAGATGACTAATTCCCAGGAGAACTTGTCTGTTAGTTTGCAACTAGCTGAATGCATAATTTATAATATTTGCGAATAAACAGTAGGGAACACTTGATTACTTCGTTAACTTGGTTGATAGGCAGAGCAGTTTATATAAATTAACTCTGGCATATGGTAGGATGAAAGCCTAGTTTGATGGATTAATACAAGAGATGATATAATTTTCTGACCTTTGTAACACAAAAGAGTGTTTGCCAACCTATATACTATTAAAGCCTCCGCACGTGTTTAGTTGGCACTGATTAAGTTGCGGATACTGTAATGGAAGAAAAAAATTCCAAACTGTAAAAATATTTTTATATGACTGTTATGGTCGCTAGATTTTGATCTTAAAATGCAATTTTCCTCGCAAGTCATCTGTAATTCTGAAAATGTTAATTAATGAAACTGAAACACTCAGTTACTCGAAGCATCGCACATTGACCATGTAAGCTGAAACAGTGCTTTACGTTGCATCAGTGTATATCTGCTTTCGACTCCTTCAAACTTTCTTTCGTTTACCCAAATTACTAATCCTTCTCCTTGTCTCTCAAACACTTTCCATCAACAGTCTTAATTTTCAACCCATCCTCCTCCCTCCCAGACCATTCATCATTTAAATTTCCTCCTTCATAATTTTCCCTTTCTAGCAAATATTCTATTAACGAAAAGATTTTAAACCTTCTCCCTTCATCTACTCATCAAACCCTTCTTTTTATTATTTCATTAAATCTTTGTTTTACAATCCCCTCATTAAATCATCGCTTCTTCATTCCCTCATTAAAAACTTCTCACTTCACCCCTCATAAGTCCTTCTCTTTTCATCCTCATTAAATTCTTCTCTTTTCATCCATCCTCATTAAATCCTTCTCCTTTAATAATCATTAAATCATTCTTCTTCCATACTTTCGTTAAATCCTTCTCTTTTGATCCCCCTCATTAAATCATTCTCCTTTCATCCCTCATTAAATCCTTCTCCTTTCATTCCTAATTAAATTCTTCTTCTTTCTTACCTCTCTTTAAATACTTCTCCTTTCATTCCTCATTAAATCCTTCTTCTTTCATACTTTTCATTAAATCCTTTACTTTTCATCTCATTAAATCCTTTACTTTTCATCTCATTAAATCCTTTACTTTTCATCTCATTAAATCCTTTACTTTTCATCTCATTAAATCCTTTACTTTTCATCTCATTAAATCCTTTACTTTTCATCTCATTAAATCCTTTACTTTTCATCTCATTAAATCCTTTACTTTTCATCTCATTAAATCCTTTACTTTTCATCTCATTAAATCCTTTACTTTTCATCTCATTAAATCCTTTACTTTTCATCTCATTAAATCCTTTACTTTTCATCTCATTAAATCCTTTACTTTTCATCTCATTAAATCCTTTACTTTTCATCTCATTAAATCCTTTACTTTTCATCTCATTAAATCCTTTACTTTTCATCTCATTAAATCCTTTACTTTTCATCTCATTAAATCCTTTACTTTTCATCTCATTAAATCCTTTACTTTTCATCTCATTAAATCCTTTACTTTTCATCTCATTAAATCCTTTACTTTTCATCTCATTAAATCCTTTACTTTTCATCTCATTAAATCCTTTACTTTTCATCTCATTAAATCCTTTACTTTTCATCTCATTAAATCCTTTACTTTTCATCTCATTAAATCCTTTACTTTTCATCTCATTAAATCCTTTACTTTTCATCTCATTAAATCCTTTACTTTTCATCTCATTAAATCCTTTACTTTTCATCTCATTAAATCCTTTACTTTTCATCTCATTAAATCCTTTACTTTTCATCTCATTAAATCCTTTACTTTTCATCTCATTAAATCCTTTACTTTTCATCTCATTAAATCCTTTACTTTTCATCTCATTAAATCCTTTACTTTTCATCTCATTAAATCCTTTACTTTTCATCTCATTAAATCCTTTACTTTTCATCTCATTAAATCCTTTACTTTTCATCTCATTAAATCCTTTACTTTTCATCTCATTAAATCCTTTACTTTTCATCTCATTAAATCCTTTACTTTTCATCTCATTAAATCCTTTACTTTTCATCTCATTAAATCCTTTACTTTTCATCTCATTAAATCCTTTACTTTTCATCTCATTAAATCCTTTACTTTTCATCTCATTAAATCCTTTACTTTTCATCTCATTAAATCCTTTACTTTTCATCTCATTAAATCCTTTACTTTTCATCTCATTAAATCCTTTACTTTTCATCTCATTAAATCCTTTACTTTTCATCTCCTCGCTAATCTCTGTCTCACACACCTTCCATCCATTAAAATACCAATGCTTCAGCCTCTTTCTCTCTCCTACCCTAGCTACCCAATTCTTCCCTTCTCCTTTCCCACCCTTCTGAAGTATCACAATCCTTTTTAAAAGATTACTCTTTTTCTTGGTTTGTTTTTATTAAAGTCTTAATTTTCTAAGTTCAGTTTCGTGCAAGATTATTTTCGTCAACAACCTGTTGCTCTAAAATCTGTGGATATTCGACATACTGAAATTAGTACCAATTTTGAATAGCATCCTTTGGAAATTGTCTCTAACGTGTGAGGAGTCCGTCATGAGAGCAACTGATCAAAGAAGAAGATCATCGATCATTAAACACTCTTCGCATGTGATGGGAGTTTCTCAGTCGGTAGCGCGCCAGACTTATAACCGGTAGTTCCTAGGTTCGAGTCCCAAATTTACGGCAAAGAGATTTATCTCTGCTAACTCCCACTCTGCCCTTGGTGAGAAAGGAGACACCGATAGCCTCTTCGCAAAGGCAACCGTCCGTCAGATTGGATGTTAAGCCGTGTCATAGGGTACAGGAGAGCCATTTCCTGTGCACGTTGAATAACACGCTGGATGGCCTTGACGGGAGGCTACCATTTGTCTCCAAACAGCTGTCCTGAGGGTCCCTCTCCCTGAGCCTTCGGGGTCCTTGTGATCTGTCTATTGAGAGCAAGAAATTCAGCTCAGATAAAACAATCCAACTCTTATCTGTGATATTTCTCTTTCCTCTATTGATAGCAGAATTACTTTTATGACGTATCTAAGTAAAATTAATTCGAATCATCTGAGTAAAATTATGTGTGTATAGAATTCTACATTTTGTAGACATTTAATCAATTTCTGCAATATTTAAAATAGTAATGCGACCGCCGAATAGATATTTCTAACGACGACTTCAAATCAGTTTATACATCTGTTTCAACATCATGGTGTCTGATGTTGCGTTATCATATATGTGTTTTTAATAATATCAAGCAATTAGTAATCTTCATTTGAAGTTTCTTTCCTTTAAAAGGGGCGGGGGTGGCTCAGTCGGTAGCGCGCCTGGCTCGTAATCTGTAGTTCCCAGGTTCGAGTCCCAGCTGGGTCAGCGTTGAGATTTATCTCCGCAAAATTCCCCGCCCTGCCCACGGTCAGTAGGGGACACCGACGGGCTTGGAAAGGCCGCCGTCCGTCGGATGGGACGTTAAGCCGTGGCCCCGTGTGCGGGAGAGCTGTGCCCGTTAAAGAACACGCTGGATGGCCTTGACGGGAGACTACCATCTGTCTCCCAACAGCTGTTCCAGTGGGTCCCCTCCCCCTCTCTGAGTCTTCGGGGTCCATGTGACCTGGCCATTTAGCCCATGGTGTGCAAAAAAGTGCCGCTCAGAGGTAAAACAACCCAACCCAACTTTTCTTTAAAGCCTTAAGCTAATGAATTCCTGCTCTAGACCAAAATTATTGCCAAACATAAAAAACACTACGGTAAGTTTTATGTATTATAAACTCTCTACAAACAAATTTCTCGGATTTCCTTAGGTGATGTTCCGAGTAATCCAAAATGTTTTTCCATAGGCTGACAGAATGCACTAACTAGAATAGAATATTTACAAGTATAATGATCCATCTGCAATCTCAAATGTTCCCTAGCCTATTTTGTTTTATTCAAATGAAATGAATTCAAAATCTATTCAGTATTAGACAGATGCATATTGACATATCTATTCAACTCAGATATGAGTTTGTCGCCATTATCATTGAAAATAGATGTGTTCCTTCGCTTAAATAATTCTGGTGATGTGAAAATCGTTAAATGGCCAAGATTATACTTAAATCCTGTCTGCATTATAATAAACCTTACGAATATTCCCTACGTGGACAGGAATAGTTAATGCGCGACTCTGAAATGCAAATAGCTTGGATTCTCTTAAAAAATACATTTATTCCAGAAAGCGCTATGCAAATGCGTTATTCTTCTTTAAATGAGATGAACTCGAAGATCCTGAGCAAGTTCTCTTTGTGCTATGATGTACCGAGAGATATATTCCCTTAGGACCACATTGTAGAGACCGTTTCGTAAATCTTCAAATGCATTCCGAAAATGACATTCTGGGTCCTTACCGATCACTTTTCGAATATTTCATTCATTCCTTTGTGATTCCACTTTCTTCCCTAAGTAGCAGCATCCTAATCATTGAGTTGAGCTTTCTAACAGGCCGACTTTCGACACAAGGCGATTAAGGCACTTCGTCGTAGGAATGCCGATAATGAATGTTGAGCTAATGAACTGTTTGTTTGTAGTGTATCTGAGTGTATTTGTAGTGTGTATGAAACTGTTTGTTTGCAGAAAACCTCTTTCCACGCTCAGGCATTTTCCGGGGCGGGGGTGGCTCAGTCGGTAGCGCGCCAGGCTCGTAATCTGTAGTTACCAATTTCGAGTCCCAGCTGAGTCAGCGTTGAGATTTATCTCCGCAAATTTCCCCGCCCCGCCCACGGTCAGTAGGGGACACCGATGGGCTTGGAAAGGCCGCCGTCCGTCGGATGGGACGTTAAGCCGTGGCCCCGTGTGCGGGAGAGCCATACCCTGTGCACGTTAAAGAACTCGCTGGATGGCCTTGACGGGAGGCTACCATCTGTCTCCCTACAGCTGTTCCAGTGGGTCCCCTCCCCCAACCTTCTCTAAGCCTTCGGGGTCCATGTGACCTGGCCATTTAGCCCACGGTGTGCAAAAAAGTGCCGCTCAGAGGTAAAACAACCCAACCCAACCCAGTCATTTTCCGTAAAATCGAGGCATAGCCATGTTGAAGATTGAACACAATGTGGTTCCATTTCGTTATTAATGCGTATCACTTCGCTTCTAATAAATGCCCAATGAGTCAAGGAAAATTATTCAAACCACATAGAGTGAAAGACTTGAAACAGTTTTCAAAACTATGGCTTTTTACGGAATAAACATTGACTGCTTTCTAAAACGTGTAAAATTAAACGTATCAGAAACGCTAATTTTATTGTTAAATTTTTCACATTTATTACGATCTTCGCCGATAGTGTTGCTAGTATTGTAATAGTCAACTACAATACAGGGGGTAATAGTCACTACATCACAGAGAGGATAAAAAAGTTCAATAAAAAAAAATCTAATGAAAACGAAACTCCAAAAGGAGCAACTGAAGATCCAAGCCCTCCACGTTATGCGTTAAATATTCAAATTTTCACTTATTACAGATTCCCAGTTTGAACTCTCTAGTTCATAAATCTGAATTCAAGTACTTGGGTTGTTTTAGCGGCACTTTTTGCACACAATGGCCAGGTCACAAAGACCCGAGAGCTCAGAGAAGTTTGGGGGGGGGGGGGAAATACTGGCTGTTAGCAGACAGATGGACAACTGTAGCAGTGAAGATAGAATTCTTAGCAAACTAAGATGCTACCAAACTCTTCCTAATCTCGCACTGTCCGTTTGACTACGGTTGAAAGACTATCGATAGGGTGTAAACTTGTTTTGGGTGGGGTGAGATATTAAATTCACCAGAGTTCTGATGAAGTGTTGGGATCTTTTATCTCTGAGAGGCAATTTTTTAAACACTTTGGTCTAAATGGGCAAGTCACAAAGACCCCAATGGTTGTGAGAAGGTTCGATTTCTTCTTTCCGATCTTTAGAAATGTGCGAAAGTGGTAGAAAGGTTTAGAAAGATTTTGGATATTAGGGTAATTGATGTAAAATATGAGAGATGGGGGGGGGGGGAGAGAAGGATTGTGAAGTTCGGGTAATTTATTAAAAAAGATGGAGAAGCATCGTGAAGTTCGGATAATTTATGAAAAGAGTGGGAGAAGAATCATGAGGTTCGGATAATTTATGAAAATAGAGAAAATTATGAAAACTGAGGATCGTGACGTTCGGGTAGTTTATGAAAAGAAATGGAGAAGGGTTATGAAGTTCGGATAATTTATCAAAGAAGAGGGAAAAGGTTCGTGAAGTTCGGGTAATTTGTGGAAAAAAAAGAGGGAGAAGGATCGTTATGTTCGGGTAATTTATTAACAAATATGGAGAAGCATTGTGATGTTCGGGTAATTTATGAAAAGAGTGGGAGAAGAATCATGAAGTTCTGGTAATTTATGAAAAGAGAGAGAGAATTTGTGAAAAAGAGAGGGAGAAGGATCATTATGTTCGGGTAATTTATTAACAAAGATCGTGAAGTTCGGGTAATTTATGAAAAGAGTAGGAGAAGACTCATGAAGGTCGGGTAATTTATGAAAAGAGAGGCAGAGGATCGTGACTTTCGGGAAATTTATGAAAAGGGAGGAGAGGATCGTGAAGTTCGGGAAATTTATGAGATGAGAGAAAGAAGGATCATGAAAATCGGGTAGTTTATGAGAAGAGGGGATAAGGATCATGACGTTCGGGTAATTTATGGAAAGAGAGGGATAAGGATCATGAAGTTCGGGTAATTTATGAAAAGAGATGGAGGAAAATTGTGAAGTTCGGGTAATTTATGGAAAGAGAGGGAGAAGGTTCGTGAAGTTCGCGTAATTTATGAAAAGAGATGGAGGAAAATTGTGAAGTTCGGGTAATTTACGAAAAGTGAGGAGAGGATCGTGAAGTTCCGGTAGTTTATGAGAAGGGAGGGAGAAGGATCATGAAGTCCGGGTAATTTATTAAAAGAGAGGAAGAAGGTTCGTGAAGTTCGGGTAATTTATGAAAAGAGATGGGGAAGGATTGTGAGGTTCGGGCAATTTATGAAAAGCGGGGTAGAGGGATCGTAAAGTTCGAGTAATTTATGAAAAGGTAGGAAGGAGGTTTGTAACGTTAAGGTAATTTATGGAAAGGGAAGAAAAAAAATGGAAAGTTAAATAAGTGAGAAAGTGTAGAAAAGTTAGTGCGTTGACGAAAGATTGGAAAGAATATGGTAACTGGCAAATACTTAAAATAGAGACAATAAAAATCATTTAATACATCTTTTTTTCTGAAACTTCAGCTCTATTAGGAACAAATATTTTTTAGTCAAACATAAATACATCGGGGAATATTTCGAGTGCATATGTCATTTTTAAAGGCCACACTTGTATTCCTTTCGAGTGTATGTTATTACTTTCTTCCACTCCACACTCTCATTTGCAGTGATTCGTTGTCAAATAGAGTATCAGTAACGAAACTAATTCAAGAACTGCTTACTTCAGTTAGAAAAAAGAAGCATTATAGACGTTGGGTTTTGAATTTGACGTTAAGGCGATGGGGAAAAAAAAGACAGGAAAGTTTCTTTCTTCCTCTTCACCTGAAAAAGGATCTGAACTTAATCTCCGCAGAAAATCGATCTTTTAACCTTCTTTCTGTCACTTTTCATCACTAAACTGTTCCACGAGCTTCGAGTTCTTCGCTGCTTCAAGTGTAGAAAATCTTTGATCACAGAAGTTTCTTATTTCCCAGAGCAATGTCGGCTTTTTGAACTACATTGGTATGCTTTGAACTACACTGGTTTCCATAAATTAAGGAACAACACTATGTTATGTCAAAAGGACGCTAATGTCGAAGCTTCATAACTTCTATTTTTTTTGTGTTCAAAAATTTGATAGCAGATAAAGATTTCAATCAAATATATCAATAACTCGATTTCCAACATCAATCGTTCAACATTTAATGAGTTATAGAAGTTTGAATATTTAACAATAGCAATGCCAGTAACAAAAAATGACTTCAGAAGTCAATTAAAAGTAATCATTGTATCAAAGTGTTTGATAAAATAAGTGTGCATTTTAAAAAAGATTTTTAAAAAGAATTCTTTCACTGTTTATCAGATTTGTATAAGTTTTTTAGGACGCATTGTTATTGTTAAACATTGAAACTTCCATAGCTGATTAAATACTGAAAGAATGTTTTTGAAAAATCGAGATATTGATATATTGATTGAGATCTTTGTCCGTTATCACATTTTTCCAAACAAAAAACAAAACAAACAAACAAACCTATTTTTAGAAGTTATGGAGCTTTGACATTAGCTTCCCATTGACATAACATAGGTTGCTCTTTACTTTATGCAACCAGTGTATATACTAGGGCAGGGGTGGGGAACCCTTGGCACGCCAACGACTTTTCTCGGGGCGGGGGTGGCTCAGTCGGTAGCGCGCCAGGCTCGTAATCTGTAGTTCCCAGGTTCGAGTCCCAGCTGGGTCAGCGTTGAGATTTATCTCCGCAAAAATTCCCCGCCCTGCCCACGGTCAGTAGGGGACACCGATGGGCTTGGAAAGGCCGCCGTCAGTCGGATGAGACGTTAAGCCGTGGCCCCGTGTATGGAAGAGCCATACCCTGTGCACGTTAAAGAACACGCTGGATGGCCTTGACGGGAGGCTACCATCTGTCTCCCAACAACTGTTCCAGTGGGTCCCCTCCCCCAACCTTCTCTGAGCCTTCGGGGTCCATGTGACCTGGCCATTTAGCCCATGGTGTGCAAAAAAGTACAGCTCAGAGGTAAAACAACCCAACCCAACGACTTTTCTCCGGCTCACAACCCAGGGCTCACCTTAAAAAATAATTAAATAAATAAATATTCAGCATCTTCGCTGAGTTGAATATTTTAACTTAATAGAATTTTTTTAAGTAGAGCGATACCAAATAAAAATGCAATAAAGAAACAAACACTACCAACTGTTTAATAATAAGTAATAAAAAATTGAAACAAACATCCTATTTCCAAGACATCTATCTCCGCAATATACTGACGTACAAGTTTTGTCCCGTTTACTTGTTTGTTTGTTTAGTTGTTGCACCATTCGCCAGGCTTCCAGACGTGACGTGACTCATTTACCATAATTTCGTAAAGAAGTTTTCGGTTATCTAAAGTGTGTATATATGGAAATTTGGAATTAATTGAATCGTAAGTCATTAAAATATGGATTGGAAGTTTTTATTGTCAATTAATATGTTAAATTTATTAGATATAAATGCAAATTTTCTTTACATTGGCATAAACATAAGTTATTGTTAAAGGTTATGTGAAATGTATTATCAATATTCAGGATTATGAAGTATTATCTGCTCGTGATCAGATGGAATGCGTATAATATAGGTTCTCAAAATTTTGGCTGGCACGTGAGAAAATTTTGCATCAAAGATTTGGCGATTTTGGCACGCAAACTTGAAAAGGTTGCCCACCCCTGTACTAGGGTATGCTTTTCAAATACGTGGTACTTTGTGCTTTTAAGTTAGTAGTGTATGCTTTAGAGCAGGGGTGGTCAAATAGCGGCCCGCGGGCCACATTCGGCCCGCTAAGAGTTTTTTGTGGCCCGCCAAGACAGTCAGAAAAATCCGCCTTGAACCGAGATTTCCTTCAGTGCGCGACCGAAGATTCGTCTCGTATTTTCCACTAGGACGGCCACGTCAATACGCATGCACAATGTAGATACGAAAACAATTGCCCACCCCTGCTTTAGAGGGGGCGGGGATGGCTCAGTCGGTAGTGCGCCAGGCTCGTAATCTGCAGTTCCCAGGTTCGAGTCCTAGCTGGGTCAGCGTTGAGATTTATCTCCGCAAAATTCTCCGCCCTGCCCACGGTCAGTAGGGGACATCGATGGGCTTGGAAAGGCCGCCGTCCGTCGGATGGGACGTTAAGCCGTGGCCCCGTGTGCGGGAGAGCCATACCCTGTGCACGTTAAAGAACACGCTGGATAGCCTTGACGGGAGGCTACCATCGGTCTCCCAACAGCTGTTCCAGTGGGTCCCCTCCCCCAACCTTCTCTGAGCCTTCGGGATCCATGTGACCTGGCCATTTAGCCCATGGTGTGCAAAAAAAGTGCCGCTTAGAGGTAAAACAACCCAACCCTGCTTTAGAGTATAGTAGTGTATGCCTCGGATCTAGAAAAGTGCAAAGGAAGGCGGGTAAGTAGCGCAATCTAACCGGAAAAAAGTAAAAGAGACTGGACTTCCATTGCAGTATAACATTTTGCCATCTATTATAAGGGACTGAAAATTTCTTTAGAAATGTGCGAAATAAGCACAAGTTTAATACTTTTTGCTTCCTTTACCCTTACTAACATTATAAAAGGATGGGGCCATGCAATTAACACGATCAACAGAGGGAAAGAATGGCTTAGTCAATAGCGCATCAGGCTCTTAATCTGCAGTTTCCAGGTTCAAGTCCCTACTCGGCCATCGTTGAGATTTATCTCCACTAAACCCCTGCCCTCGTGAGAAAGGATATACCGATGGGCTTCGAAAGGCCGGACGACTTTAAGCCGTGGCCCGATGCAGGAGAGCGCTAACCTGTTCACGTTAGAGAACACGCTGAATGTCCTTGAAGGGGAGGCTACCATCTGTCTCCTAACAGCTGTCTGGCGGGTTCTCTTTTGCAATATTCTCTAAACTCTTAGCGTCCTTGTAACTTGGCCATTTAGCCCAATGTATGCAAAGAAGTTGTGATAAAGTTAAAGCAGATGAAACCGGTGAACTTATGTAGATATTTTGAGTTCATATTCCCTTATGAAAAGTAATGAAGCGTTACATGGATAACGAAAAATTTAGGATGAAGTGTGTAAATATCAACATGTTGATTTCCATGAAAATTCGGATGCTAAAAACAGTCTGAAAAACTTTCAGAGTTATATTTTTGTCTAATTACAAAAGGATTTTTTTTCTCTCCTCAATTTTCATTTTTGTCTCCATAATTAATGCATTTTCTGGATCCACTTGAAATCCCATCCAAAGAGCAATTTGTATCATCTTTCTATCCAGAAAAGGCCTCAAAAAGATCTTAGCTTATTCAACACGCATTTTTAATCTGCTTGAAATGCCAACCAGAAATTTATGTGTATACTCCCTCCATATCCAGAGGAAACTTCATTAATAAATTCTTTTCTAATCCTCCTACATGCAGAAACAGATCTGCAAACCTTTCTTTTACCATATTAAGATAAATCTAAAGAACAAGCTACATCGTTTCTTATTTTCAGGAAAGACCTAGTTGTTGAACCCTTTATCTTTTTCACTTTCAGATCTCATTCAAAACAAACTGCACAATCTTCAAAAACCAAGAAAAAGCTTCGCTGTTGAACCATTTCTTTTCACCAGCTTCAGATCCCACCTAACGAACAATTTACATACCCCTCTTATATGCAGAGAACACCGAGTTGTTTAACTTATTCTTTTCATCGATTTAAGGTAACATCCAAAAGAAAAAGTGCTTCAAAAGTCGTCCTATATCCAGAAAAAGCATCGCTGTTAAATAAACCCTTTTCATTAGCTTCAGATTATACCTAAAGCAGGCAGGTAGACATAGACCTTCTCTGGATAAAAGAATAAGATGAAATTTCTTCCTTTTATAATATTTGACCTGGATGAAGAAAAATTGTTCAAAACCGACCTTTACTGCATATATATTTATCCGTATCCCCGTTCTATATGTAGAGATACCTCGTTGTTGAACTATCGTAAACACAACTGCAATACAACAATCTCAACGAAACAGAACTGCAATACAATCCTTATCAATATTTATATCCAGAGTAGTTATCTTTTTCTGAGCCCTTTCTCCTCATACACTTTAGATATCACCAAAAAAATGGGGGTGGGCTGTAGCGCGCCAGGCTCGTAATCTGCAGTTCCCAGGTTCGAGTCCCAGCTGGGTCAGCGTTGAGACTTATCTCCGCCAAACTCCCCACCCTGCCCACGGTCAGTAGGGGATACCGATGGGCTTGGAAAGGCCGCCTTCCATCGGATGGGACGTTAAGCCGTGGCCCCGTGTGCGGGAGAGCCATACCCTGTGCACGTTAAAGAACACGCTCGATGGCCTTGACTGGAGGCTACCATCTGTCTCCCAACAGCTGTTCCAGTGGGTCCCCTCCCCCAACCTTCTCTGAGCCTTCGGGGTCCTTGTGACCTGGCCATTTAGCCCATGGTGTGCAAAAAAGTGCCGCTCAGAGGCAAGCTAAAGAACAAGCTACATCGTTTCTTACTTTCAGAAAAGACCTAGTTGTTGAACCCTTTACCTTTTACACTTTCAGATCTCATTCAAAACAAACTGCACCATCTTCCAAAACCAAGAAAAAGCTTCGCTGTTGAACCATTTATTTTCACCAGCAACTCAACCCAACCAAAAAAAAAATTACATCACCTTCTTATATCTAGAGAAGGTTTAGTTATTGATAGATTTCTTCAACTTCAGATTACACCAAAAGAAACCAGTGCTATTTTTTCCTATATTCAGATAAAGCATTGCTGTTGTCAGAAACGGCTAATTACTGTTATTTCTCCCATGGAAGTGAAAACCTAAAAGATAAATGGTCCAGAAGTTCAGTGTTTAACAACAAAACCTAGAACTCTTTGATAAAGCTAAACTAAGCTTTGTAACAAGAACAAAAAGCAGCGAAAAAAAGCTACCTTCCTTTCACTCTCGCACAAGCCAGCAGCTTTCGGTTTATGTTCTCCAGATCTATTTTCATGTCATACATTGTTCTTAATGATGCCAGCGAGATATGACAAAAAAAAATCCAGTTCTAAGTATAGTGCGAGGTATTCCTCCTCCAAAAATCTTTCATTGGCAACTTATTCTTGAGTTTGACGTCACACACCAAGTTTTCGACCTAATTAGATTGCACTCTCTTTCTTTTGCGCCTGTGTAAAAAATGAAAACAATGGTAGCATTTGAAGCAAGAGTGTAAAAATTGGTGAAGCTTTGTAAGTCACACTCACAAGATAGTATATCCTTACTCTGTTAAGTGCATTATATCGATTACACTGAGGGATTCTAACTCTTTACTTGCTCTTTTCATTAAACTTCTCAGAGAAATTGTTGAAGCAAGAAGCTGGAGATGACGAAATGGTCGTTATGTGCTCTGTGTAGTGCTATTGTCGTTTATCACTAGGAAAGAGGGGCGGGGGTGGCTCAGTCGGTAGCGCGCCAGGCTCGTAATCTGTAGTTCCCAGGTTCGAGTCCCAGCTGGGTCAGCGTTGAGATTTATCTCCACAAAATTCCCTGCCCTGCCCACGATCAGTAGGGGACACCGATGGGCTTGGAAAGGCCGCCGTCCGTCGGATGGGACGTTAAGCCGTGGCCCCGTGTGCGGGAGAGCCATACCCTGTGCACGTTAAAGAACACGCTGGATGGCCTTGACGGGAGGCTACCATCTGTCTCCCAACAGCTATTCCAGTGGGTCCCCTCCCACAACCTTCTCTGAGCCTTCGGGGTCCATGTGACCTGGTCATTTAGCCCATGGTGTGCAAAAAAGTGCCGCTCAGAGGTAAAATAACCCAACCCACTAGGAAAGAAATTGTATTTAGCGACATTAGAGTCTTTACTTTCCTGAAAGCTGTTTGATGTCAAGCACACTCGTGCATTATAACATTTTCTCGATGCATTGAGCCATCATGTGGAGGCTCAATTAAAGTAAGCTAACGGAAAACGGATTAAAATTTTTCGAAGATTGTAGATTTTAGTATAATCTTCACCGATAGCCAAATCTTCACCGATCTTAAGGCATATGATGCCACATTTATCACTTCGTTTCAGAGTTAGATAACCTTATCAGAGCATAAGCTGCATTTTAAAAAGTTGCTTCATGTTTAGAACACAGAATCCTGTTATGACAATAAGGAATCGGATTCCGAATTCAGTAACTCATTAAATAAGCTTTTATACGAAAAAATGTGATTGAAGGTAAAAAAGCTTAAAATAACACTGCCCTACCAAACTATTACAGAACGTCCGTGTTTATGTTAATGGGAACCTAAATTGGAAGCTCTATAACTTCTAAAATATGCATTTAATGGAAAAAATGTGACTGAAATTAAAATAAACATCATACTGAAATTTATTTAAATCTCAATTTCAGCACTTCGTTCAGTATTTAAAGAGTTATGGAAGCTGGTATTTTTTTTTACAAAAATCATTCGAAATTGTTTAATATTGTAATAATCATTTACATAACATGGAAATTCTCTAATAGTTTGTTAGTACAGTGAAGCACTCTAGTTATGGGTGACCTGACGTGTTGGAGGGTTTTAAGACCCGTGTTTCGGATTCTCCATGTAAATGTTCACCGCTCTAAGCAGAACACTATAGTGACATTTATTCCTTTTTAGCTGTATATACAGGTTAGGGGAAGACTTCTATTTTAGGGGACGTCACTGTTCAATATTGGGGCGGGGGTGGCTCAGTCGGTAGCGGGCCAGGCTCGTAATCTATACTTCCCAGGTTCGAGTCCCGGCTGGGTGAGCGTTGAGATTTATCTCCGCAAAATTCCCCGCCCTGCCCACGGTCAGTAGGGGACACCGATGGGCTTGAAAAGACCGCCGTCCGTCGGATGGGACGTTAAGCCGTGGCCCCGTGTGCGGGAGAGCCATACCCTGTGCACGTTAAAGAACACGCTGGATGGCCTTGACGGGAGGCTACCATCTGTCTCCCAACAACTGTTCCAGTGGGTCCCCTCCCCCAACCTTCTCGAGCCTTCGGGGTCCTTGTGACCTGGCCATTTAGCCCATGGTGTGCAAAAAAGTGCCGCTCAGAGGTAAAACAACCCAAACAACAACCCAAATGTTCAATATTAACCCAACTGTTCAATATTAGCCGCTGAACTTTGAACTTGCTCATGGAGAGACTATCTCCCGAAGTTGGCTGAGTGATGTGGGTGTATACTGTACTTTTCCCATGAAATCTTTAATAACCTACGCTCAATATTCATCAAGAGGGATTCTTCTCCTCTTTCTAATAACTATATTCAGCTCTCCATTAAGAACATACTGTTAGTTTATGTATTGTTATAATAGCAAGAATGCACAAAATCACTATGGATTCTTTACCCATTATGTTCGTAATATTTATGTCGCTGTAGTAAAATTTCTGTTAACTTATGCGTAAAATTTCTAATCTGATGTTTGGTACTGTATAACTAGGAAGAATTAATAAACATATATGATGGTTTTCAGGTATAATGGTATATATATATATGAATTATACAGATATATATATATATTGCAAAATTAATAAGGATGTTTGGTTTGCTATAACTGGCATAATAATTATTTATCTAATTTCTGGTTTGATATAACCAAGGCGGATCTGAAAAAAATATTAAAAAAAGGAGTGGGGGAAGGTGGAGAGGGGTCGAAAGAAATTCGAGATGAAATTCAGACGAAACGATGTTTATCTTTCTGAAATTCTGACGAAATAATGTTTGTCTTTCTAGCATTCAGACGAACCAATGTTTTGTGTTTCTGTAATTCAAACAAAACAGTGTTTGTCTTTCTAGCATTCAGACGAAACAATGTATTTCTGGAATTCAGACAAAACAATGTTTGTCTTTCTAGCATTCAGACGAACCAATGTTTTGTGTTTCTGGAATTCAGACGAAATAATATTTGTCTTTCTAGCATTCAGACGATACAATGTTTTTTGTTTCTGTAATTCAGACAAAACAATGTTTGTCTTTCTAGCATTCAGACGAAACAATGTTTTGTGTTTCTGTAATTCAGACAAAACAATGTTTGTCTTTCTAGCATTCAGACGATACAATGTTTCTGTTTCTGTAATTCAGACAAAACAATGCTTGTCTTTCTAGCATTCAGACGAACCAATGTTTGTGTTTCTATAATTCAGACAAAACAATGCTTGTTTTTCTAGCATTCAGACGAACCAATGTTTTGTGTTTCTGGAATTCAGACGAAATAATATTTGTCTTTCTAGCATTCAGACGATACAATGTTTTTGTTTCTGCAATTCAGATAAAACAATGTTGGTCTTTGTAGCATTCAGATGAAACAATGTTTTGTGTTTCTGTAATTCAGACGAAACAATATTTGTCTTTCTAGCATTCAGACGAACCAATGTTTGTGTTTCTATAATTCAGACAAAACAATGCTTGTTTTTCTAGCATTCAGACGAACCAATGTTTTGTGTTTCTGGAATTCAGACAAAACAATGTTTGTCTTTCTAGCATTCAGACGAACCAATGTTTTGTGTTTCTGGAATTCAGACGAAATAATATTTGTCTTTCTAGCATTCAGACGATACAATGTTTTTGTTTCTGCAATTCAGATAAAACAATGTTGGTCTTTGTAGCATTCAGATGAAACAATGTTTTGTGTTTCTGTAATTCAGACAAAACAATGTTTGTCTTTCTAGCATTCAGACGAACCAATGTTTGTGTTTCTATAATTCAGACAAAACAATGCTTGTTTTTCTAGCATTCAGACGAACCAATGTTTTGTGTTTCTGGAATTCAGACAAAACAATGTTTGTCTTTCTAGCATTCAGACGAACCAATGTTTTGTGTTTCTGGATTTCAGACGAAATAATATTTGTCTTTCTAGCATTCAGACGAACCAATGTTTTGTGTTTCTGGAATTCAGACGAAATAATATTTGTCTTTCTAGCATTCAGACGATACAATGTTTTTGTTTCTGCAATTCAGATAAAACAATGTTGGTCTTTGTAGCATTCAGATGAAACAATGTTTTGTGTTTCTGTAATTCAGACGAAACAATATTTGTCTTTCTAGCATTCAGACGAACCAATGCTTTGTGTTTCTGGAATTCAGACGAAATAATATTTGTCTTTCTAGCATTCAGACGAAACAATGTTTTGTATTTCTGTAATTCAGACAAAACAATGTTTGTCTTTCTAGCATTCAGACGAACCAAAGTTTTGTGTTTCTGGAATTCAGACGAGATAATATTTGTCTTTCTAGCATTCAGACGAACCAATGTTTTGTGTTTCTGGATTTCAGACGAAATAATATTTGTCTTTCTAGCATTCAGACGAACCAATGTTTTGTGTTTCTGGAATTCAGACGAAATAATATTTGTCTTTCTAGCATTCAGACGATACAATGTTTTTGTTTCTGCAATTCAGATAAAACAATGTTTGTCTTTGTAGCATTCAGACGAAACAATGTTTTGTGTTTCTGTAATTCAGACGAAATAATATTTGTCTTTCTAGCATTCAGACGAACCAATGTTTTGTGTTTCTGGAATTCAGACGAAAAAATATTTGTCTTTCTAGCATTCAGACGATACAATGTTTTTGTTTCTGCAATTCAGATAAAACAATGTTTGTCTTTGTAGCATTCAGACGAAACAATGTTTTGTGTTTCTGTAATTCAGACAAAACAATGTTTGTCTTTCTAGCATTCAGACGAACCAATGTTTTGTGTTTCTGGAATTCAGACGAAATAATATTTGTCTTTCTAGCATTCAGACGAACCAATGTTTTTTGCTTCTGGAATTCAGACGAAATAATATTTGTCTTTCTAGCATTCAAACGAACCAATGTTTTGTGTTTCTGGAATTCAGACGAAATAATATTTGTCTTTCTAGCATTCAGACGATACAATGTTTTTGTTTCTGCAATTCAGATAAAACAATCTGAATTGCAGAAACAAGAATATCAGAATATATAACTGAATTGCAGAATGTTTGTCTTTGTAGCATCCAGACGAAACAATGTTTTGTATTTCTGCAATTCAGACAAAACAATGTTTGTCTTTCTAGCATTCAGACGAACCAATGTTTTGTGTTTCTGGAATTCAGACGAAATAATATTTGTCTTTCTAGCATTCAGACGAACCAATGTTTTGTGTTTCTGGAATTCAGACGAAATAATATTTGTCTTTTTAGCATTCAGACGATACAATATTTTGTGTTTCTGGAATTCAGACGAAATCATATTTGTCTTTCTGGGTATTTCTCTACTTAGAACCAGTCGTCGTTAATTATTAAAACGTTTCACTATCTAATGTTTCTCTGTCTTCGGCCCTCGCATTCCACGTTCAGTCCATTCAATCATCTTCCTCGATCCAGTTTTAATCACCTCGAACATTAGAAGAGCTCTCGAATTTTTATATCCCTTTCATTCTCCTTTTGTTCCTCCGTGACGGTTGCTCCTCCTGTTCCTCTCAATCGCATCCCATTCGGTGAGCATCCAATTAGGAGAAGAAAAGAAGTAGCTTGGCGTGGAGTTCTCCTTAGAGACTCTTAGGGTTAATCACCGGTCAGATAATGAAGGGTGCTGGCCCCGCTTAATAGGTGCTGCTGATACATCCCTAAGAATCGGGAAGTGTAGTTAACGGTGGAAGTGGATGCCAGCGTGTTACTGATGCTGAGAGAAAGAGGAGGTTACCCGCATCCTCATGGTGGAAGTCAGGTGTAACATAGAAGAAGAAAACAAAAACAATGCTTTTGTTTTTTAGCGATGCGTTAATTTTTTGGTGCTTTAGAAAGCGCAATAAATTTTTTTTAAATAGAATCTAATAAGCATCGTTTAATTAGTGTTGGTATTCTTGTTTGTTATTAAAGGAATTTTTTTTTATTAATTCTTGGATGTTTAACCCTGAGTGGCGATTTTCATTATCATGCTACAAATCATGTCTGAAATTCTAATTAAGAGTTGGGTTGGGTTGTTTTACCTCTGAGCGGCACTTTTTTGCCCACCATGGGTTAAATGGCCAGGTCACATGGACCCCGAAGGCTCAGAGAAGGTTGGGGGAGGGGACCCACTGGAACAGCTGTTGGGAGACAGATGGTAGCCTCCCGTCAAGGTCATCCAGCGTGTTCTTTAACGTGCACAGGGTATGGCTCTCCCGCACACGGGGCCACGGCTTAACGTCCCATCCGACGGACGGCGGCCTTTCCAAGCCCATCGATGTCCCCTACTGACCGTGGGCAGGACGGCTAATTAAGAGTAGTTCGAGGATTTGGAATGATTATCTGTAAAATATTTTCTGGCTTGGTTACGTTGTGGGAAATATTCTACCTTCGTGTATATATATCAGAGTATTTTGCATCATAGTATTTTTTATTTAAACGGAACTTTTTTTAACGATTAAACTTGAAATTTCATTGTGTTACATACAAAGATTTTAATCATTGTACGTGTCAAAGTGTAGAAGAAGATAATAAATATCTTATATTATGGTTGATAATAATTCAAAATGGAAATCACATAAATTTTTTGATTAAGAAATTAATTTTTATATATTATAAGCTTCACAATGTAAAAACATAGTTGACGGTAATTTTTTAAAGATACTGTTTTATTTTTGTCTTTATTCTGCTATTCGATATGAAATCTTTGTTTTGGGGGGCGATTATTTTGCGAATATAATGTCTGCCATTAGACTGCAAAATATAATTGTAAAATATATATTTAGAATAAGAGATGAAACATTGCTGAATATTAATTCAAAAAAGTCTCTTCAACACTAAGAAAATCTTTTATTTTCATGTCCATAATATTTCTTTACAAAAGCTCTGAATGATTTAAATTATAGGTAAATTCATATTATTAACAACAATACCTGTCAAATTTTCTCCCTTATTCGAAAAACGTTAAATTCATCACCAAATAATATCAGAAACCTTAACAAGTAGATTATATTTAATCATAAACTAAGAAAATATTTAAATCAGAGAGATGATTTTGAATTTTTGTTCAACTATATTAATTAATTATTTTTGCTATTCCAGCAAGTATGCCTAACGATTTGTAAATAATTTATTTAATTCGGATAATTAACTGATCGAGTTTGTTATATAACCCTTAGTAATATTTGGGAGATGCTAAAACTATATTTTTTTTGTTTTTCACCTTTTTTTGATTTCATATTCTTCTTTAGTTTGCATTCAAAATTTTATTATAATTTTTTGATGAAATGTTTTAAAAATGAATATGCCAATAAAGTTCATTTTATTATTATTGCTATTATTACAGGTATCTCTTCACCTAAGTTTCATCAGAAATTTAATGAAGCCTGCTTCTATTTATAGGTCTTTAAGAATTGCCATTGTAACGAATAATGCGATACAATGTTAAGGTGAAATAACAGAGGTTATATTGATTAATAGGATAACAAAGGGACTTATAATGCTTGATAATATGAAATAACTTGTTAAACTTATTTGATAGTATGGAACCACAGGACTGACATTGCTTGATAATATGGGACAACTGGACTAACTTTGCTTGATAATATGGAAAACTAGGCGAACATTGCTTGATAATATGGAACAACTGAATAAACACTGCATAATGGTATGGAACAACTGGACTGACACTGCTTTATAATATGAAACAACTAGACCAACACTGCTTGATAATATAAACAACTGGATCAACATTACTTGATAATATGAAACAACTGGACCAACATTGCTTTATAATATGGAATAATAAATAAATAAATATAAATAAATACCCCCTCAAGCAGCTGCTTGCCACAGAGGTCTGACAGGAGCCTGTCAGTTTATATGCCACAGTAGAAGATCTGAGAGGATGGCAGGACCTCAGCAGAAAAACAACACACACATCCATGCCTTACCCGGGGCTCGAACCCAGGCCCCTTAGATCAGTAGCCAAGCGCGCTAACCACTCGGCCATGGGATATGGAATAACTGGACTAAATTGCTTGATAATTATTTATACAGAGATATGCCTAATTATTATTTCTATTTATGTAACTTTATACATGGTTAACAGTTTTTCTTTACACAAATTTATGCTTGATTACAATTTCATTTGCACAAATATATGCCGAATTTTATTGATTATCATTACATTTTATCGCTCGATTCGTGGGGGGGGGGGGGGGGCGTTTGTGGATCCGGGGTTCCACAAAACACAGTTTGAATACACTCTCCTAGACAAATATTATGTCCCTGGGGCGGGGGTGACTCAGTTGTAGTGCGCTAGTCTCGTAATCTGCAGTTCCCAGGTTCGAGGTTTGGGCCAGCGTTGAGATTTATCTCCACAAAACTCCCCGCCCTGCTCAAGTAGGGGACACTGGACTTGGAAAGGACACCGTCCATTGGATGGGAAGTTAAGCCTTGTTCCCGTATGCTGTAGGGTACCCTGTGGGGGGGGGGGGGGCTCAGTCGGTAGCGCGCCAGGCTCATAATCTGTAGTTCCCAGGTTCGAGTCCCAGCTGGGTCAGCGTTGAGATTTATCTCCGCAAAATTCCCCGCCCTGCCCACGGTCAGTAGGGGACACCGATGGGCTTGAAAATGCCGCCGTCCGTCGGATGGGACGTTAAGCCGTGGCCCCGTGTGCGGGAGAGCCATACCCTGTGCACTTTAAAGAACACGCAGGATGGCCTTGACGGGAGGCTACCATCTGTCTCCCAACAGCTGTTCCAGTGGGTCCCCTCCCCCAACCTTCTCTGAGCCTTCGGGGTCCATGTGACCTGGCCATTTAGCCCATGGTGTGCAAAAAAGTGCCGCTCAGAGGTAAAACAACCCAACCCTAAAAGCACCCTGTGCACATTAAAGAACACTGTGGATGGATTTGATGGTAAGCTACCATTTATCTTCTAACAGCTGTCCAGTGGGTTCCCTCCACCCCAACCTTCTCTGAGCACTTGGGATCCTTGTAGCCTGGCCACTTAGCCCAATATGTGCAAAAGAGTGCTACTAAGAGGTAAAACAACCCAACCCAGAAATACTATGAATGTGATGAGCAAATATCGAGATCTAAAGCAGAAAATTGTTTGAAACTTTCAAAATCGTTTACCGAAAAATCAAGAAACTGTTGGTTACACAACAGAAAAATGTTGGTTATACCAGAGCTCTTCATTTCAGTAACAATCAGCTTTTCTTTCGAAGAAGGATATTTTTATGAAAATGTTCCTTGTAGAAGAGCTTTCTTTCATCCCATTTAACTTCTGCAGTTGTGGCGGGAATGAAGGAAAGGAACGCCATCTAGGAGTGAGAGCACAAAAAGCGAAATCATCTGTCATCTGCAGATGATAAATGTTCATCAACAAACCTATCCGACGCACTGAGAGACGCAGACGCCTTATCTGCCTCCAGAGGCTTGTTGAGAACATTTTCTGGAGAACCATTAATTTCTCCTTTTTCCTCTGCGAAGATGCATAAGAAAGAAAATGAATCCTGAAGCATCTAAATAAGCAAACGCACCAGAGTAGTTAGACTTCGTTTTCCGATGTTTTGTTGGGGAGGTGGGGGTGCGTATTTGCTATAATTACATATTAGACTTAGCGCTGTGAAGAATGTTAAGAATATCTCTGAATTTCGTCTCCTTTACTACCAATCAGTGGTATACCCAAAGGGAGGATATAATTTTCTCCCTTGAGGGCTTGAATAACGTATATTTTCTAAGTAAGTCTCAGGAAATGAGAGACTGAAGAATTCAAGTCCCCTCCCACCTTCCATTAAATTTAAACATGTACCATCAACCCCTTAAAAATTTATGGATGCCCCGTTTCTCACCGTTTCTGAATGAGGAAGGTGTATTATGTCATACTCTTTTCAATTCGGAAGGTGTTCCCATACTTTTGAATTCGCAGAGGTAGAATTTCGCGCTTCTACCCACACTTTTGAATTCGTAGATGTAGAATTTCGGAGATGGTAAAGTTACCTCTCCTACACTTCTGAATTAAAAGCTACATATTGAATATGGCCGAGTGGTTAGCGCGCTTGGCTACTGATCTAAGGGACATGGGTTCGAGCCCCGGGTAAGGCATGGATGTATGTGTCGTTTTTCTGCTGAGGTCCTGCCATCCTCTCAGACCTATACTCTGGCATATAAACTGACAGGCTCCTGTCAGACCTCTGTGGCAAGCAGCTGCTTGAGGGGGTATTTATTTTTATTTTATATTATTGAACTCGAAGATGTGCCATACTTAAGGTGACCAAAAGTGCCGATTTTTGGTTTATCAATATCAAATTTTTTTTTAATTTATAAATAATATTTTTCAAAATATTATTTAAAAATTATCGTATTTCCATGTCCCGCTTTCCCCGGACAAATTTCGGACAATTTGGACAATTTGTTCCGCTTTAAAATAATAACATCGCTATTAATTTTATTCCCAGCTCACACTGGGTATTTACATACTATTATTCTGTATTTATTCATTTGATGACAAAGATATAGAGGAAAAATTGCCGTTAACAGGGTGGTATCTGAACCCACCACCACCTGATAACAGGTCAGGTGCTCTGACCGTTGAGCTACCTGCCACCGAACACGCTTCTTCTATATTGTTGATGCTAAGCCTTACAACATAGGTTCAGTCTCAAGATGATTGCATTTAGATAATTATCTTAAGAGCCACCTAGGTAATTGAACGTGACGACAACCGACACATGCGCTATTTTTTTTTCCCTTGAGCAAATCTCAATTCATATTTTAATATTTTGGCACACCACTAGTTAACTTGAAGTTGTTAATTATATTTAAGATATAATTACTGGTGTCGGGAGCTCCAAATAGGAGGCTAATTTCACCACGCTCCACTCTAACCTGAACCTCGTTCATATGCAGTGTCCAGTACGAGTACGAACTATACCAGAGTTGAGATTTATCTCCGTTAACCCTCGCCCTGCCCTTGGCAAGAAAGAGGACACTAAGCAGCTTGGAAAGATCACCGTCCTTCGTATAGAATGTTAAGCCGTGGTCCTGTCTACGGGAGAGCCATACCCACTTCACGTTAGAAAACACGCTTCATGGCTTTGACAGAAAGCTGGGTATGTCTTCTAACATCTGTCCAATGAGTCCCCTTCCCAAAATCTTCTCTAAGCCTTTGGAGTCTTTGTGACCTTACAATCCATTAAGCAGCAGAGATTATTTTAATTTCCTTTTCCGAGTCTGTGAAAGTTTAAAAACAATGCGAAATTGCTACTGAAAAGAATTGAGATCCTGTCTGCTCGAGATAATTTCTAAGACTAATAACACAAGCATAACTTCTTAAATAAATACTACATTATCGTATTTCATGCGATTCTTTGCACTCATATCTGTGAAAGAGTTTTTTCACGAAATTCCGCTCTTTAAAGCTGTCTTTTTGTTTCACTGATATGTAATTTAGAGCGGCTAAATGTTGGAATATATCTTAATTTTCGATGAAAAAAATATAGAGCTAAAAAAAAAATATCGATCTTTCAGGCTGCGTCCTAGATTCCTTGTATGAGAGAAGAATTATTAGCGAAGTTTTGCTGCAGGTAATTATTTTAATTGCTCTTTCCAGAAAAACTGTCTCCTGAATGCTATTTTTCTCTCCCACATTTCTGACATTTCAAAGCGAAATCATGCTGCGTGAAATACCATTTTTGTCGTTAAGTGCTAGCAGCAATTATGTCTCCTTCTAAATCAAACTCGCTTCTTTTTTTACTGTAGATTTTTATCTTCTTATTTTTCAAGTACTTTGAGATTCCTCTTGTTTTGATACTTCTCTTTCTCTAAAATGTTTTCTTCCTTAATTATTCTTATTTTGATGAGAGAACAAAATACTCAGTAAGGATTTTTTACCTTTCAAATCTATTTAATAGAATCTGAAATAATTTAGAGAATTTACTATTTACAGTAATAACTCTCAAATCTGATTCAATTTCAGTGGAGCTTTGATTATTACAATAATTATGATTTCTACGTGGGAAAAGGGATGGGTTGGGTTGTTTTACCTCTGAGTGGCGCTGTTTTGCACACAATGGGCTAAATGACCGAAGTCACATGGACCCCGAAGGCTCAGAGGAGGCTGGGGGAGGGGACCCACTGGAACAGCTGTTGGGTACAGATGGTAGCCTCTCGTCAAGACCATTCAGCGTGTTCTTAAACGTGGCACAGGGTATGGCTCTCCCGCACACGGGACAACGGCTTAACGTCCCGTACGACGGACGGCGGTCTTTCCAAGCTCATCGGTGTCCCCTACTGACGGGCGGGAAACAGGGCGGGGAAGGAAAAGGAGTGGGTTTAATAGGCGAGCGGGAAAGCATATAAAAAGAAATTCTGGAAAGAAAAGTCGAACATAAGAAATGTGATAAAAATATAAAAGAAAATTTTAATAACAAAGCATAATTTTAAATGCGTTTATACCTGAAAAGCATTATTTAATGTATTGCGCTGTTTTACCTCTGAACGGCATTTTTTTTGCGCGCGATGGCTAAATGGCCAGGTCATAAGTACCCCAAGGTCTCAGAGAAGGTTGGGGAAAAAGGGATGCACTGGACAGCTGTTAAGAGACAGATAGTAGCCTCCCATCCAGGCCATCCAGCGTGTTCTTCAACGTGCACACAGGCTAGAGGTTTTCGGCACAGGTAGCAAGGTTTTGAGTCTCATCCAACAAAGGTCGGCCTTTCCAAGCCCATCAGTGTACCCTACAGACCGAGGTTGGGTTGAGTTGTTTTACCTCTGAGCGGCACTTTTTTGCACACCATGGGCTAAATGGCCAGGTCACATGGACCCCGAAGGCTCAGAGAAGGTTGGGGGAGGGGACCCACTGGAACAGCTGTTGGGAGACAGATGGTAGCCTCCTGTCAAGGCCATCCAGCGTGTTCTTTAACGTGCACAGGGTATGGCTCTCCCGCACACGGGGCCACCTCTTAATGTCCCATCCGACGGACGGCGGCCTTTCCAAGCCCATCGGTGTCCCCTACTGACCGTGGGCAGGGTGGAGAATTTTGCGGAGATAAATCTCAACGCTGAGCCGCTGGGATTCGAACCTGGGAACTACAGATTACGAGCCTGGCGCGCTACCGACTGAGCCACCCCCGCCCCACAGACCGAGGACAGACAACACTACCTAGAACATAAGGCTTTTTGTTTTGGTTGTTTTACCTCTGAGCGGCACTTTTTTGCCCACCATGGGCTAAATGGCCAGGTCACATGGATCCCCGAAGGCTCAGAGAAGGTTGGGGGAGGAGACCCACTGGAACAGCTGTTGGGAGACAAATGTAGCCTCCCGTGAATGCCATCCAGCGTGTTCTTTAACGTGCACAGGGTATGGCTCTCCCACACAGGGAGCCACGGCTTAACGTCCCATCCGGCGGACGGCGGCCCCAAGCCCATCGGGGTCCCCTACTGACAGTGGGCAGGGCGGGGAGTTTTGCGGAGATAAATCTCAACGCTGACCCAGCTGGGTGGGACTCGAACCTGGGAACTACAGATTACGAGCTTGGCGCCCTTCCGACTGAGCCACCCTAGAACATAAGGCCATTCCAGTAAGTTATGACGTCAACATACGTGGATTTAAACATCTAAAAATTTCTCAGATATTTATTTCTGTTACTGTTACTGGTAAGTTTCGAAATTAACCTTTATGCAAATTTATACTTATAAATATATATATTATTTACAAAAAAAACTATTCGTATCTGTGTTAGCACTATCAAAACGCTTATATGTACAAATAATATTTTTCTAAATAATATATATTTGTAAATATAAATTTGCATTAAAATTAATTTTCAAACTTACCAGTAACAATAACAGAAATAAATATCTAAGAAATTTGTAGATATTTAGATCCACCTATGCTGACGTCATAAGTTACTGGTACGGCCTTCTGTTCTGGATGGTGTTGGGACTGAGCGAAAGTTTTGCGGAGATAAATCTTCAGGACGACGAAAAAGAAATTGAAACTTATATTTAAAATGGACATATATTTAACTTATAAGATACCTTCTTCAGCTAAACTACACATAATTTAAAAGCTTTCATGTTGCAAATTGTACAAAATTTGTCAATAACGTTGTCGCTATAGGGGCGGGGGTGGCTCAGTCGGTAGCGCGCCAGGCTCGTAATCTGTAGTTCCCAGGTTCGAGTCCCAGCTGGGTCAGCGTTGAGATTTATCTCCGCAAAATTTCCCCGCCCTGCCCACGGTCAGTAGGGGACACCGATGGGTTTGGAAAGGCCGCCGTCCGTCGGATGGGACGTTAAGCCGTGGCCCCGTGTGCGGGAGAGCCATACCCTGTGCACGTTAAAGAACATGCTGGATGGCCTTGACGGGAGGCTACTATCTGTCTCCCAACAGCTGTTCCAGTGGGTCCCCTCCCCCAACCTTCTCTGAGCGTTCGGGGTCCATGTGACCTGGCCATTTAGCCCATGGTGTGCAAAAAAGTGCCGCTCAGAGGTAAAACAACCCAAGTTGTCGCTATATCTGTCTAGAAAAATCCGATCTTCTGTGATGCAGCGAGAAAACCATAAAAAATTCTATAAAAAAAAATCCTTCAAATAATTGAAAATGTTAACAAAAGGTCATAAGTCCCATTTTTCTAATGCAAAGAGAAGTGACATTTGTTTTTAAGTTCACGAGAATGACACGCGACACAAAGTCAACAGAACACAAAGGAAATGAAGCATTTAAACAGCGGCTGCTTCGAACAGCTGACATTGACAGAATGACAGGCACTTCGCCCTGTTGACTTAGGTCAACCAAGGTGAGGAAGTGGAGTTTCGACATCCCTTTTGCAGTGTGGAATCCTCGGTGCTGTGTTCCTTTCTCTCAGCCTGACTGGTGACACCTTAATCTGTTACTCTTGGAGAGAGGGTCTGTGTGTCTTTCATTGATTTCCTATGCCAACTCTGTGGACCCGGGAAGAAAAATTAGGGACTCTTTTTCCGCTTTCTTTCATCCTCATAGTCAGTGAGGGGTGGGGGGGGGGGTGTCCTCTTCCGAAAATCGAGAGAGGTTGACATTGTATTAAAACAGGAAAGAGAGCATCACGAAAACGAACTGAACAATGCTAGCTTTGCACAATTGGAAACGGTTAGCGTTGCACCTTACGGAGAAAAATCAGCATTGGATCTTATTGAGAAAAATCTACATTGTACGTTACTGAGGAAAATTAGCATTCAACCTTACTGAAAGAAAATAATGGCATTGTATATTAGGAGAGACCTAATATACAATGCCATTATACCTTACCAAGTATAGTTAGTTGCACCTTACCAAGTATAGTTAGCATTGCACCTTATCGAGTATAGTTAGCATTGCGCCTTATCGAGTATAGTTAGCATTGCACCTTACTGAATATAGTTAGCATTGCACCAATGTGAGAAAATTTGCATTGCAAATTACGAGAGAAGTTAGCATTGCGTGTTACTGAGGAAAAAGGGCATTACACTTTACTGAGGAAAAAGAGCATTACACCTTATTGAGAAAATTTCGAATTGCATCTTATTGTGATAATTTCGCACTGTACCTTACTGAGAAAAAACGGCATTACACCTTACTGAGAAACATTAGAATTGCATCATACTGAGAAAAATCATCGTTGCATCCAGGGCCGTGCGGTAGATTTTTTCATTATGATGCAAGTCTTCGAAATGCCGCCCCTTAAATGTTTTTTCTTTAAAATAACCTTCGATTGTGATTTAAAAAAAAAACTGCACAAAATGTACGAATACTCTTTTTAATTTGAAAATATAAACTACTTTAAAAGAATGATATCAACTACAACAATCTACTACAGTTTTACCCTTCTAACTTTAACAAATTCGTTAATTAGAGATGTGTAGTCTAGAGTGGCAACCAATGTAGATTCAGTAGAAATTAATGACAGATTTCTAAGTTTTGTTTGGCTTATTGAACTTCTTAAGTAGTGTTTTATTAATTTTAATTTGGAAAAACTTCTTTCCCCTTAGCTACAGAGACAGGGAGTGTTAATAAAATTCTCAGAGCTACAACAGTATTCGGATACAAAGCAATTAAGTTATTTTGGCACAAATGATTTAAAACATCCAAAGGTTTCATAGAATATGGTAGCATTCGGGATACATCACGTAATTCTTCTTGAAGATCATTTGCATTTATATCTGATTCATTTTCGACCGGAAGTATTGACTGGAGACTGGTACAATAATTTTCTAGCGTTTTGTCATCTATATCCTTGAGTTTTAAAATGTCATATAAAAACTGAAAATTTTTGCTATGGGTTTCCAGAATCGTGAATCGTTCATTCAGAGAATTAAGGGTAATGTCCAGAATATAATTGAAAAAGTTTTTTTTTTAATTTATTCTCCTCTGCTAAGAGTTGATCGTCAGCTTCTTCATAGTCAAATTGATGCTTGTTCCTTTTGGCTCTAACTTCAGTTTTGGCAGGAAATTCTGCACTGCATTCAAGATTCTCTGCAATCTCATTAGCAGCAATTTTCATCTGATCATATCCAGATTGTCTATAACTTTTCACTTTTTGTATGGTTTCTGATAACATCCTTACACAATCTGTGGCAAGCAGCTGCTTGCGGGGATATTAATTAATAAACTTGTAATTTTTAATATTTTTTGCTAATCATCTTGCTTTAACTTTAGTTTCTGCATCTCTGTTGATGAATACTCTTCTTCTATTATTTGGAATTCTTCTATTATTGGTCTTCTATTATTTGGAATAATGCATCATAGATTTCGCAAAGTTGAAATCATAAAGGTTTTAACGCATCTACTGTACTTGACCACCTAGTAACACTCAATGGTTTTAGAGTTAATTGTGAAACTTTTTTAGCACTTCCCAACGCTTTGTAGAACCAGAAAAAAAAAGTGTAAAGTTCTTGTACAATGGAAAAAAAAAAGTTGTTGTTTCTGTAGAAGAAGACGCTGCATCATTAACAACTACGTTTAAAGAATGACATGCGCAGGGCACATAAAACGCCCTTGGATATTTTTCAAATATTCTATTTTGTACACCCTTTCTTACTCCTTTCATATTAGCTCCGTTGTCATAGCCTTGTCCTCTAAGCCACTTTAACTCAAAACCTAACTTTTCCAAATGTGTCAGAATAAGTTCTGCCAAACCCTCTCAGGTTGAATCACTAGCTTCAAAAAAACCAATAAAGAATTTTCAATTTCATATTTATTTTGAATGGAGTTTAAAGCGACAACTCTTATTGTTAATGAGAACTGTTCAATATGACTTACGTCTGGGGTACAATCGGCGATTATCGCAAAATATTTAGCGATTTTTGTTATTTCGACAATTTTGCTTAAAATTACATTTCCCATCAAATTCATCAATTCATCTTGTATATTATTGCTTAGATAAGTCACAGACCATTTATCAGACTCGCGTTGAACTCTCCTGATATGTTCTTCCATAACTGGATCAAACTCACAAAGCAATTCTACCAACTTTAGGAAATTTCCGTTATTAGGATGAAACAAATGTTCAGTTGTTCCACGAAAAGCTAAGCATTGTGAGGCCAATAATCTAATTATTCGCATAATTCTTTTTAGAACTCCTCTCCAATGCTGAATTTCCATATCCATAATTCGTTGATATTCAGCGTCAATAGTTATTTTCTGCTTTAATCGAATGTCCAATTCTTTCCATGCTCTAAAAGCATTTCTGTGATTTACAAACTTTTCGTGCATTGTGAGGGCTCTTATAAGATTTCCCCAGTCAGAATAACCTTTTTTGGGCCAGTCATTAATAGCAGACGAATTATCAAATAATATACAACAAAAGCAAAAAACGGCATCATTTGTAACAGAGTAAATCAACCAACTTCTCTCAACGACTTCACTATTGCTCAACACTTTCAAATAATGCGAGGGGGAAAATCTACGCCTTCCTTTATTAATAGGAAACTCTAATTCTTTAATTTTATGTGGACCCCTCTCAACCAGTATTTGACGAGTTTCAGATGACATGCAGAAAGCATTCCATAATGCAGGATCAGAAGGAATTTCGTATAATATCTACTGGCTGCCACTGCTACTGCTATCCGGCTCTTGATGAACTTCTGATGGTGTTATTTTTTGGCTCTATTCAACAACTTCTTCTGGAAGTGATTGGGGCGGCACTGAGTTTTTATTTGCCAAATCCAAAGCAGTAGCTGTTGATGTGGATGACTCATCTAAACAGGACTTTTGTACTAAGAATTCCTTCATAACGTAGCTTAGCTTTCTTCCTTGTTCCTCTTTCTTTAAGCGTTTCTTTTTATATTGACTTACAGACAATTTCTTCCTTTTCTGTTCCATACTGTAATAAAAATATTAAATAAAATTCACAGTCCTTCGCAAAAATGCAACCGGGGGGGGGGGGGGGTCATTGAAAATGATTAAATATGATGATGCTTATCATGCTATTAAAATAGGGTAGATAAAATAACGATAGAAATGGTTGCAAAGCTAGTAAGATTTGTAAGTAACAGAACATAATAAATAGATAACGAATATCTGTCAAATTGACGGCTAGCAGCCGTTTTGACAAATGCCTTTCTTTAACTTGTTATCGTATTGTCTCCACTTCAACGTATATGAATTTGGTAAAAATACAGCAATAAATAACGAACGCAAAAGTAGGCAAATGCAAATATTTCCTAAGCAACTCTCTCTCTCTCTATCACACACAGAAGTCAAAAGTAGCCCAATATTACCTAAAAAACTTTCTATCTATCATATAGAGGCCCACGTTTCGCACCTGAGATATACCCAGTCCATGCAAATGCTACTTTTTAATTCAAGTCCCTATTGTCATAACATAATCATTTTCAGTGATAATAAGTAACTACATTGCTGTAAAAAACAATAATTCTCTTACCTGATCTACTTTTTAAACACAAAAACTGAATTAGTATAAATGCACAAATATTATACTGATACAGATATATATCTGATTTACTGATTTAAATACAGCACAGCCAATTGCCACTTCTCATGACAAACTAACATTAAAATAAAATATTGTCAATAATTGTAAGCTCAAAGCAGAACTATCAACACGTAACACGTGCAATTGTCTTTTGTGATAATTGCCGCCTCAGCTTTTAGGAGCGGCCGCACGGTATATTACAAACAAAAATAATAACTTTGCGCTTTCAGATCAAAAGTCTTTCGGCGAGCGCTCACCAACAATGCACTTGCACCAGAAACCGAGATCAAAGGGTACCGAAAGCGCTGAGGCAGAGGCGTACGATAAATCATAAATCGTATACATCAATATCGGAATAACATAGACCAATATAGAAAAGCGTTGCGTAAAGATTTTTAATTAAATGGTTCAATATGTATTTTCATTTCGCTGCTTATGCCGCCCCCTTACGGTGCCGCCTGATGCGGCCGCCTCTCTGCATCATAGCACGGCACGGCCCTGGTTGCATCACAGAGAGAAAAATTCGCATTGCACCTTACCGAGTATAGTTAGCATTGCACCTTAGCGAGTATAGTTATCATCGCACCTTTCCGAGTATAGTTAGCATTGCACCTTACCGAGTATAGTTAACATTGCACCTTGCCGAGTATAGTTAGTATTGCACCTTACCGAGTATGGTTAGCATTGCACCTTACTGAGTATAGTTGGCATTGCACCAATGTGAGAAAATTTGCATTGCACCAATGTGAGAAAATTTGCATTGCACATTATGAGAGAAGTTAGCATTGCGTGTTACTGAGGAAAAAGGGCATCACACTTTACTGAGGAAAAAGGACATTACACCTTACTGAGAAAATTTCGAATTACATCTTATTGTGAAAATTTCGAATTGCATCTTATTGTGAAAATTTCGCATTGCACCTTACTGAGAAAAAACGTCATTACACCTTACTGAGAAACATTAGCATTTCATCATACTGAGAAAAATCATCGTTGCATCACAGAGAGAAAAATTGGCATTGCACCTTACCGAGTATAATTAGCATTGCACCTTATCGAGTATAGTTAGCATTGCACCTTACCGAGTATAGTTAGCATTGCACCTTACCGAGTATAGTTAGCATTGCAGCTTGCCGAGTATAGTCAGCATTGCACCTTACTGAGTATAGTTGGCATTGCATCAATGTGACAAAATTTGCATTGCACATTACGAGAGAAGTTAGCATTGCGTGTTACTGAGGAAAAAGGGCATTACACTTTACTGAGGAAAAAGGGCATTACACCTTACTGAGAAAATTTCGAATTACATCTTATTGTGAAAATTTCGCATTGCACCTTACTGAGAAAAAACGGCATTACACCTTACTGACAAACATTAGCATTTTATCATACTGAGAAAAATCATCGTTGCATCACAGAGAGAAAAATTGGCATTGCACCTTACCGAGTATAGTTAGCATTGCACCTTGTCGAGTATAGTTAGCATTGCACCTTACTGAGCATAGTTAGCATTGCACCAATGTGAGAAAATTTTCATTGCACATTACGAGAGAAGTTAGCATTGCGTGTTACTGAGGAAAAAGGGCATTACACTTTACTGAGGAAAAAGGGCATTACACCTTACTGAGAAAATTTCGAATTACATCTTATTGTGAAAATTTCACATTGCACCTTACTGAGAAAAAACGGCATTACACCTTACTGAGAAACATTAGCATTTCATCATACTGAGAAAAATCATCGTTGCATCACAGAGAGAAAAATTGGCATTGCACCTTACCGAGTATAGTTAGCATTGCACCTTACCGAGTATAGTTAGCATTGCACCTTGCCGAGTACAGTTAGCATTGCACCTTACCGAGTATAGTTGGCATTGCACCTTACCGAGTATAGTTGGCATTGCATCAATGTGAGAAAATTTGCATTGCACATTACGAGAGAAGTTAGCATTGCGTGTTACTGAGGAAAAAGGGCATTACACTTTACTGAGGAAAAAGGGCATTACACCTTACTGAGAAAATTTCGAATTACATCTTATTGTGAAAATTTCGCATTGCACCTTACTGAGAAAAAACGGCATTACACCTTACTGCCAAACATTAGCATTTCATCATACTGAGAAAAATCATTGTTGCATCACAGAGAGAAAAATTGGCATTGCACCTTACCGAGTATACTTAGCATTGCACCATATCGACTATAGTTAGCATTACACCTTACCGAGTATAGTTAGCATTGCACCTTGCCGAGTATAGTTAGCATTGCACCTTACCGAGTATAGTTAGCATTGCACCTTACTGAGTATAGTTGGCATTTCATCAATGTGAGAAAATTTGCATTGCACATTACGAGATAAGTTAGCATTGCGTGTTACTGAGGAAAAAGGGCATTACACTTTACTGAAGAAAAAGGGAATACACCTTACTGAGAAAATTTCGAATTACATCTTATTGTAAAAATTTCGCATTGCACCTTATTGAGAAAAAACGGCATTACACCTTACTGAGAAACATTAGCATTTCATCATACTGAGAAAAATCATCGTTGCATCACAGAGAGAAAAATTGGCATTGCACCTTACCGAGTATAGTTAGCTTTGCACCTTACCGAGTATAGTTAGCATTGCACCTTACCGATTGCAGTTAGCAGTGCACCTTATCGAGTATAGTTAGCATTGCACCTTGCTGAGTATAGTTGGCATTGCATCAATGTGACAAAATTTGCATTGCACATTACGAGAGAAGTTAGCATTGCGTGTTACTGAGGAAAAAGGGCATTACACTTTACTGAGGAAAAAGGGCATTACACCTTACTGAGAAAATTTCGAATTACATCTTATTGTGAAAATTTCGCATTGCACCTTACTGAGAAAAAACGGCATTACACCTTACTGACAAACATTAGCATTTCATCATACTAAGAAAAATCATTGTTGCATCACAGAGAGAAAAATTGGCATTGCACCTTACCGAGTATACTTAGCATTGCACCATATCGACTATAGTTAGCATTGCACCTTACCGAGTATAGTTAGCATTGCACCTTGCCGAGTATAGTTAGCATTGCACCTTACCGAGTATAGTTAGCATTGCACCTTACTGAGTATAGTTGGCATTTCATCAATGTGAGAAAATTTGCATTGCACATTACGAGATAAGTTAGCATTGCGTGTTACTGAGGAAAAAGGGCATTACACTTTACTGAAGAAAAAGGGAATACACCTTACTGAGAAAATTTCGAATTACATCTTATTGTAAAAATTTCGCATTGCACCTTACTGAGAAAAAACGACATTACACCTTACTGAGAAACATTAGCATTTCATAATACTGAGAAAAAACATCGGTGCATCACAGAGAGAAAAATTGGCATTGCACCTTAGCGAGTATAGTTAGCATTGCACCTTACCGAGTATAGTTAGCATTGCACCTTACCGAGTATAGTTAGCATTGCACCTTACCGAGTATAGTTAGCATTGCACCTTGTCGAGTATAGTTAGCATTGCACCTTACTGAGTAGAGTTAGCATTGCACCAATGTGAGAAAATTTGCATTGCACGTTACGAGAGAAGTTAGCATTGCGTGTTACTGAGGAAAAAGGGCATTACACTTTACTGAGAAAATTTCGAATTACATCTTATTGTGAAAATTTCACATTGCACCTTACTGAGAAAAAACGGCATTACACCTTACTGAGAAACATTAGCATTTCATCATACTGAGAAAAATCATCGTTGCATCACAGAGAGAAAAACTGGCATACCTTACCGAGTATAGTTAGCATTGCACCTTACCGAGTATAGTTAGCATTGCACCTTATTAAATATAGTTAGCATTGCACCTTATCAAGTATAGTTAGCATTGCACCTTATCGAGTATGGTTAGCATTTCACCTTACTGAGTATAGTTAGCATTGCGCCAATGTGAGAAAATTTGCATTGCACATTACGAGAGAAGTTAGCATTGCGTGTTACTGAGGAAAAAGGCATTACACTTTACTGAGGAAAAAGGACATTACACTTTACTGAGAAAATTTCGAATTATATCTTATTGTGAAAATTTTGCATACACCTTACTGAGAAACATTAGCATTGCATCATACTGAGAAAAATCATCGTTGCATCACAGTGAGAAAAATTGGCATTGCACCTTACCGAGTATAGTTAGCATTGCACCTTACCAAGTATAGTTAGCATTGCACCTTACTGAGTAGAGTTAGCATTGCACCTTACTGAGTAGAGTTAGCATTGCACCAATGTGAGAAAATTTTCATTGCACATTACGAGAGAAGTTAGCATTGCGTGTTACTGAGGAAAAAGGGCATTACACTTTACTGAGGAAAAAGGGCATTACACCTTACTGAGAAAATTTCGAATTACATCTTATTGTGAAAATTTCACATTGCACCTTACTGAGAAAAAATGGCATTACACCTTACTGAGAAACATTAGCATTTCATCATACTGAGAAAAATCATCGTTGCATCACAGAGAGAAAAATTGTCATTGCACCTTACCGAGTATAGTTAGCATTGCACCTTGCCGAGTATAGTTAGCATTGCACCTTACCGAGTATAGTTAGCATTGCACCTTGCCGAGTATAGTTAGCATTGCACCTTACCGAGTATAGTCAGCATTGCACCTTACCAAGTATAGTTAGCATTGCACCTTATCGAGTATAGTTAGCATTGCACCTTACTGAATATAGTTAGCATTGCACCAATGTGAGAAAATTTTCATTGCACATTACGAGAGAAGTTAGCATTGCGTGTTACTGAGGAAAAAGGGCATTACACTTTACTGAGGAAAAAGGGCATTACACCTTACTGAGAAAATTTCGAATTACATCTTATTGTGAAAATTTCGCATTGCACCTTACTGAGAAAAAACGGCATTACACCTTACTGAGAAACATTAGCATTTCATCATACTGAGAAAAATCATCGTTGCATCACAGAGAGAAAAATTGGCATTGCACCTTACCGAGTATAGTTAGCATTGCACTTTACCAAGTATAGTTAGCATTGCACTTTACCAAGTATAGTTAGCATTGCACCTTACTGAGTATAGTTAGCATTGCACCTTACTGGGCATAGTTAGCATTGCACCTTATCGAGTATAGTTAACATTGCACCTTACTGAGTAGAGTTAGCATTACACCAATGTGAGAAAATTTGCATTGCACATTACGACACAAGTCAGCATTGCGTGTTACTGAGGAAAAAGAGCATTACCATTTACTGAGAAAATTTCGAATTACATCTTATTGTGAAAATTGCGCATTGCACCTTACTGAGAAAAAACGCATTACACCTTACTGAGAAACATTAGCATTGCATCATACTGAGAAAAATCATCGTTGCATCACAGAGAGAAAAATTGGCATTGCACCTTACCGAGTATAGTTAGCATTGCACCTTATCGAATGTAGCTAGAATTGCACCTTACCAAGTATAGTTAGCATTACACTTCGCTGAGTATAGTTAGCATTGCACCTTACCTAGTATAGTTAGCATTGCACCTTACTGAGTAGAGTTGGCATTGTACCAATGTGAAAAAATTTGCATTGCACATTACGAGAGAAGTTAGCATTGCGTGTTACTGAGGAAAAAGGGCATTACACTTTACTGAGGAAAAAGGACATTACACTTTACTGAGGAAAAAGGACATTACACTTTACTGAGGAAAAAGGACATTACACTTTACTGAGGAGAAAGGACATTACATCTTATTGTGAAAATTTCGGATTACATCTTATTGTGAAAATTTCGCATTGCACCTTACTGAGAAAAAACGGCATTACACCTTACTTAGAAAAATTAGCATTACACCATACTGAGAAAAATCATGATTGCTCATAGTGAGAAAAAAGAAATGGCATTGCACCTTACTGAGTATAGTTAGCATTGCACCAATGTGAGAAAATTTGCATTTCATCATATTGAGAAAACTAGCACCTTACGGAGAAATATTGGCATTACATTGTGCTGAGAAAATTTAGCATTACTCTATACTGAGAAATGTAGTATTGAATCATGCAGAGACAAAGTAGCGTTGCATCATATGGAGAAAAAGTAGATTTGTTATTGCGAAAAATTGCGATTGCAAATTACTGAGAAAATTTACCATTGTACCAATTTAAGAAGGATTAACATTGCCCATTTCTGGAGAAACTGGCATTGCATCAAAGCGAGAATAGTTAGCATTGAAAGAAATAAGAAACGTTAGCATTGCGCAGATTGAGAAAAATTTGCCATTATACGAATTCGAGAGAATTGGGTTTTAAAAAGTTTTGAAATATAGAATACAAAATTTCAGCATTGCCGAATTGAAAGAGATATTTTTGAAGAAAAAAAGAGAATTCTTTTGAAGAGTTGAAAGAGGTATTTTTTGAATTGAAAAAGATTTGGCACTGAAGGAAATTAAGACTAGATTTGAACTAGAAATAAATAAATAAATAAATAATAAGAACAATTTACTTTGCACCGCTTTAAAAGCGATCAGCATTTACAGAAATGACAACGCATCGTATATTAGAGGAAATTATTCCGTACCAAAAAACTACGATAGATTTGAATCGAACATCTCGAAAAAAAATTATATTCTTTGATATATCAAAATTATAATCATTAAACATTTTGTATTTTCAAAATATGTGCCTGGTAACAGTCCGTTGCCGAGTGGTTAGCGTGCTTGGTTAATGATCAAAGTAGGCATGGGTTCGGGCCTGGCTATGGTATTTGTGTTGTGTTTCTGCTGAGGTCTCTCCTTCCTCAGAGACCTTCTCTACGTCAATATAAACTGTCAGGCTTCTGTGAAAAGATCCGCAAAATTCCCCACCCTACCCACAGTCAGTAGGGGACACCGATGGGCTTGGAAAGGCCGCCGTCGGTCGGATGGGACGTTAAGCCGTGGTCCCGTGTGCGGGAAAGCCATACCCTGTGCACGTTAGAGAACACGCTGGATGGACTTGACGGGAGGCTACCATCTGTCTCCCAACATCTGTTCCAGTGGATCCCCTCCCCCAACCTTCGGGGCGGGGGTGGCTCAGTCGGTAGCGCGCCAGGCTCGTAATCTGTAGTTCCCAGGTTCGAGTCCCAGCTGGGTCAGCGTTGAGATTTATCTCCGCAAAATTCCCCGCCCTGCCCACGGTCAGTAGGGGACACCGATGGGCTTGGAAAGGCCGCCGTCCGTCGGATGGGACGTTAAGCCGTGGCCCCGTGTGTGGGAGAGCCATACCCTGTGCACGTTAAAGAACACACTGGATGGCCTTGACGGGAGGCTACCATCTGTCTCCCAACAGCTGTTCCAGTGGGTCCCCTCCCCAAACCTTCTCTGAGCCTTCGGGGTCCTTGTGACCTGGCCGTTTAGCCCATGGTGTGCAAAAAAGTGCCGCTCAGAGGTAAAACAACCCAACCCCCAACCTTCTCTGAGTCTTCGGGGTCCATGTGACCTGGCCATTTAGCCCATGGTGTGCAAAAAAGTGCCGCTCAGAGGTAAAACAACCCAACCCAACTCTGTGGAAAGAAGATTTATGGGTAACTGATAACACTTTTCTTCCAGTAATATTAGGGCAGTTTATTAAATATAATGTAAGATTTACCAATGACATTTTTCAACGAGACAGTTTTCTTTAATTTCTTTGAATTGTGGATCACTTGGCAAGTCAAAACTTAAAACGCAGAGGTGAAAAGAAAAATATGCGATTAAATTTATTAAAGTGTATCTCATTTTGTTTTCATTGCAAATATTTTTCTTTGTATTCTGTTTGTAAAAGCATTTTTTTTTAATTTCATGCATTTACTGGAATAATCGGAAGGTAAAAGGTCTATACTATGAAAAAACTAAATGGCCAGGTCACAAGCACCCTGAAGGCTCAGAGATGGTTGAGGCCCAATAGTTGTTCCAGTGGGACAGCTATTGGGAGACAGATGGTAGCCTCCCGTCAAGGCCTTCCATCTTTAACGTGCACAAGGTATGGCTCTCCCGCATATTGATCCACGGCTTAAAGTCCCATTCGACTGACAGCGGTCTCTCCAAGCCCATCGGTGACCCTACTGACCGTGGGCAGGGCGGGGAGTTTTTGTTCAGATAAACCTCAACTCTGGCCGATCCAGGACTCGAATCTAGAAACTACACATTACGAGCGTGGGTTGGGTTGCTTTACCTCTGAGCGGCACTTTTTTGCACACCATGGGCTAAATGGCCAGGTCACATGGACCCCGAAGGCTCAGAGAAGGTTGAGGGAGGGGACCCACTGGAACAGCTGTTGGGAGACAGATGATAGTCTCCGGTCAAGGCCATCCAGCGTGTTCTTTAACGTGCACAGGGTATGTCTCTCCCGCACACAGGGCCACGTCTTAACGTCCCATCCGACGGACGGCGGCCTTTCCAAGCCCATCGGTGTCCCCTACTGACCGTGGGCAGGGCGGGGAGTTTTTGCTCAGATAAATCTCAACTCTGGCCTATCCAGGACTCGAATCTAGAAACTACAGATTACGAGCCTGGGTTGGGTTGGGTTGTTTTACCTCTGAGTGGCACTTTTTTGCACACCATGGGCTAAATGGCCAGGTCACATGGATCCCGAAGGTTCAGAGAAGGTTGGGGGAGGGGACCCACTGGAACAGCTGTTGGGAGACAGATGGTAGCCTCCCGTCAAGGCCATCCAGCGTGTTCTTTAACGTGCACAGAGTATGGCTCTCCCGCACACGGGGCCACGGCTTAACGTCCCATCCGACGGACGGCGGACTTTCCAAGCCCATCGGTGTCCCCTACTGACCGTGGGCAGGGCGGGGAATTTTACGGAAATAAATCCCAGCTGGGACTCGAACCTGGGAACTACAGATTACGAACCTGGCGCGCTACCGACTGAGCCACCCCCAAGTAAAAAGAGATATCCTTTGTATACTGAAGAGCGTAGCAAAGTGCATAACGTTAGAGATCTGGTCCAGTCAGCGCTCTAATATCGAACAGTCAGGTCAAATATGAAACGCTCTAATATCGAACGGCCAGGTCAAATATGAAACGCACTAATAGTGAACGATAGGTCCAATCAGCGCTGTCGTTCAATATTAGAGCACCTGATATGGGAATAGGAAATGGATGGTATGTATACCATCTTGTTCAAGAAATTGGTGGGGCGGGAATGGCTCAGTCGGTAGCGCGTCAGGCTCGTAATCTGTAGTTCCCAGGTTCGAAACCCAGCTGGGTCAGCGTTGAGATTTATCTCCGCAAAATTTCCCGCCCTGCCCACGGTCAGTAGGGGACACCGATGGGCTTGAAAAGGCCGCCGTCCGTCGGATGGGACGTTAAGCCGTGGCCCCGTGTGTGGGAGAGCCATACTCTCTGCACGCTAAAGAACACACTCAATGGTCTTGACGGGAGGCTACCATCTGTCTCCCAACAGCTATTCCAGTGGGTCCCCTCCCCCAACCTTCTCTGAGCCTTCGGGGTCCATGTGACCTGGCCATTTAGCCCATGGTGTGCAAAAAAGTGCCGCTCAGAGGTAAAACAACCCTACCACCTGGGACAGCGTTGAGATATATCTCCGCAAAACTCCCGCCATGCTCTCAGTCAGTAAGATGACACCGAGAGTCTTGGGAACGCCACTGTCTGTCTGATGAGACGTTGAGTGTGGCCGCTTGTGCTGGAGAATCATACCTTGTTCACGTTACAACAACAGGCTGGATGACCTTGACGGGAGGTTAACAAAAGTCTCCTAACAGTTACCCAGTGGGTTCCCTCCCTTCAACCTTCTCTGATCCCTCGGGGTCCTTGTGACCTACACATTTATTCCATTGTGCACAAAAGGTGCCGCTTAGAGGTAAAACAACCCAACTCCATCTATGGAGAAAACTTTTCAACCTGTAGAGTACAAAATGTTATTTATTTCCATCTATATATATACGTTCTATGTATATTTGTTCTACACATTTTTGCATGCAGAGGACATATTTTCATCTATAGAAAAAAAATTCTCCACCTACAGAAGACACGTGGCTTTACACATTTCCTTGTACAAAATATTACATTTCATTCCATACACTCCTCAAACACGGGGCGGGGGTGGCTCAGTCGGTAGCGCGCCAGGCTCGGAATCTGTAGGTTCCAGGTTCGAGTCCCAGCTGGGTCAGCGTTGAGATTTATCTCCGCAAAAATTCCCCACCCTGCCCACGGTCAGTAGGGGACACCGATAAGCTTGGAAAGGCCGCCGTCCGTCGGATGGGACGTTAAGCCGTGACCCCGTGTGCTGGAGAGCCATACCCTGTGCACGTTAAAGAACACGCTGGATGGCCTTGACGGGAGGCTACCATCTGTCTCCCAACAGCTGTTTCAGTGGGTCCCCTCCCCCAACCTTCTCTGAGCCTTCGGGGTTCTTGTGACCTGGCCATTTAGCCCATTGTGTGCAAAAAAGTGCCGCTCAGAGGTAAAACAACCCAACCCATCATTTTCAAAACTTGAAAGTTAAAAAAATTCTTTCTCAGTCATATCCATTTCTACTGTGTATTTTTCTATAATAACCAAGAGATAAAGCTATTTATAAAGTGAATTAATTACCAATGCTATTTTCTCGTTGAATAACTGAATTTAAGAATTTTATCAGTATGCATCGCAAAATAATCAATAACAGTCGACCAGAATCGGTGAATTAAAATAACAAATGTAATCCTCATAATTTTAAAATCAGAGGAAACTTCAAAGAGATTAATGTTATAATAACGTAAATAATAAAGCATTCAAAATATGCGTAAAATTTTTATGTGACACGGCATACGTAAATTGTCTTGAACGGTCATCTGACGCTGTAAGAAGCAAGTAATTAAACTTGACTTTTGTTACTGTAATTCATTCGACAACCGCATTTCAAATGGCCATTGGGTATCATGTATAATTATTAAAGTTGCAAAAATGGTTGTGTTCTTTGAATTAAAAGCAAATTTCTTATAATGGAAAAAACGATATGAATATTCCCCGGGAGGAGTTGGGTTTAGGTTGTCTTACCTCTGAGCGGCACTTTTTTGCACACCATGGGCTAAATGGCCAGGTCACAAGGACCCCGAAGTCTCAGAGAAGGTTGGAGGAGGGGACCCACTGGAACACCTTTTGGATGATAGATGGTAGCCTCCCGACAAGGTCATCCAGCGTATTCTTTAACGTGCACAGGGTATGTCTCTCCCGCACACGGGGCCACGGCTTAACGTCTCATCCGACGGACAGCGGCCTTTCCAAGCCCATCGATGTCCCCTACTGACCGTGGGCAGGGCGGGGAGTTTTGCAGGGATAAGCCTCAACGCTGACCCACATGTGACTCGAACCTAGGAACTGTAGATTTCGAACCTGGCGGGCTACCGACTGAGCCACTCCTCCCCCCACCCAGGAGGAAAAAACAAAATGAAGAAAAAGTAACTAACTCAACAGTGCACCGTGCTTTTCTGAATATATAGTGCAAACCACATCCAAAATTATCACAGCAGCTATTACAACATCAAAAGACAGACGCACTGAAAGAGAAAGTATGCTATCGCTTCCACTGATGTCGTTGTTTGGGTTGTTTTACCTCTGAGCGGCACTTTTTTGTACACCATGGGCTAAATGGCCAGGTCACATGGACCCCGAAGGCTCAGAGAAGTCTGGGGGAGGGGACACACTGGAACAGCTGTTGGGAGACAGATGGTAGCCTCCCGTCAAGGCCATTGAGTGTGTTCTTTAGCGTGCAGAGGGTATGGCTCTCCCACACACGGAACCACGGCTTAACGTCCCGTCCGACGGACGGCGGCCTTTCCAAGCCCATCGGTGTCCCCTACTGACAGTGGGCAGGGCGGGGAATTTTGCGGAGATAAATCTCAACGCTGACCCAGCTGGGACTCGAACCTGGGAACTACAGATTACGAGCCTGGCGCGCTACCGACTGAGCCACCCCCGCCCCTCCACTGATGTCGAATACGCATTTCACAAAAAAAGAAAAAGTATCCATAGAAGGATAAAAAGAAGTTTTTTTTTCTAAGAGAGAAAACAACAAAATCCTAGGAATGCAATTGGATGCTAATCCTTTAAATTCATCAGCATCACAAAATAATGCCTTCTGTAAAGCGATTAAATCTCCTGAATACGAATCGTAATTGTTAGGTATCGGTTGAAATCTCTTGACGACTTAGAAAGTCGAACAAACGATTATTTACATCTCTTATCCCAACATTTTCTTCTTCAATGATATTCATTAAAATCTGTTGCGAAACGTGGTCTTAAGAGCCACGAGATTTCTATCTTCTGTTTCTTCCGATCTCTATCATTTCAATGACATTCTATAATTGGGTTCGTTATTTCTCAAAAATTGAGTTTTTCAGTGAAAAGACACGAAACGGAGGAATTTCGATCTTTGGTTCGAGTGCCGTTGAACAAGGTTGGATCTCCGGGGGGGATTTTAAGTTAAGACACTCCGTCTACCAAAAACGAGGTTTCGTGTCCCAGGCGCCCTTCAAACTTGCAGAGTCTTACTTGAAGTGAATTCACCGAGACCTTTTCGTAACTTGGGAATTTAAGAAACGTGGACTTTGTTTAAATGTCGAAGCTAGTGGAAAGGAAATTAGAAAAAGTACTTTTTTCGGCGGGGGGAGGGGGGGTGTTATTCATTGGTTAAAATAGAGTAGTAATGAAAAGACAGAATCATTTATATTTAGAGTGTATTCAAGCCTTACAACCGGAATGATTTCGATAATATGTGAAATACTATAAATCTAAAAGTAAAAAACTATACTTCTACTTTTCGTGTACGTGTACGTACACAAAGGTTGCCAGATCACTAATTTCTAACAAAAATCGTTTACGTACACAAAGGTTGCCAGATCACTAATTTCTAAAAAAATCGCGTACGTACACGAAGGTTGCCAGATCACTAATTTCTATAAAAAAATCGTGTACGTACACAAAGGTTGCCAGATTACTAATTTCTAAAAAAAATCGCGTACGTACACGAAGTTTGCCAGATCACTAATTTCTAAAAAAATCGTTGCCAGATATTTTTTTCTGAATTCTCTAATCAACCATAGTGTTCGGATATTTTTTTGAGCGACTGTACATATATAATGGTAAGTAAAAGTTAAGTTACAACTACATTTTACATCAGTGGAGACTAATTTCGAGACTATGTAACTTCTAAACTAAGCTTTTTATCATAAAATGTGACAAAATGAAAATAAACTAAAGATCTCAATAAAATCTATGAAATCTCGATTTTCAGCTGTAATGGCTGGTATTTAAAGACTTATGAAAGTTGTAATATTTAACGTCAGTAATGCACTGCTATGAAATTCATAGAATGTGGACGAATATTGAAAGAATTATTGACATAAACATCTAAAACATACACTTGTTTAATTACACGTCCCGAAACATTGGATTGGATTGTTTTACCTCTGAGCGGCACTTTTTTGTACACCATGGGCTAAATGGCCAGGCCACAAGGACCCCGAAGGCTCAGAGAAGGTTGGGAGAGGGGACCCACTAGAACATCTGTTGGGAGACAGGTGGTAGCCTCCCGTCAAGGCCATCCAGCGTGTTCTTTAACGTGCACAGGGTATGTCTCTCCCGCACACGGTGCCACGGCTTAACGTCCCATCCGACGGACGGCGGCCTTTCCAAGCCCATCGGTGTCCCCTACTGACCGTGGGCAGGGCGGGGAAATTTTGCGGAGATAAATCTCAACGCTGACCCAGCTGGGACTCGAACCTGGGAACTACAGATTAGGAGCCTGGCGCGCTACCGACTGAGCCACCCCCGCCCCACATGTCCTTGAGTAAGAGGGTGTATGAAAAATCAGGACAGGCTACAATAGAGAATCGGTTATCTACAAAATCGGTTATCTTCTTTGTGTAAGGGAGCACCTTCTTCCCTTGATAAAATCATTGATATTTTTTATTAGTGCTCAAAAATGATTTGTCTTCACTTCTTCTTTTCAGAAGATATAAGATCTTTAATTTTTTACCCCTACAGGTAAAAAGGGTAATTTAGCATTTTGATTCCGATGAATTGAAGATTCTAATTTTTAGTGGCATGTGCTCATTTTTTTAAAGTTGCAGTGAGTTTCTATAACATTAGACACAATCCATATTCAAATGGAAATAACTAAATCAAACCTAAAACTTAAATTTAAACGCTTTTCGAATCATACGCCTTTTATGGTAAAATGTGTGAAGTAAATTAACGATCTCAATCAAAATATCCAAATGTCAAATTTCAGGAATATTCTTTAGATATTTAACGAGTTGTGAAAGTTTGCATTTATTACAATAGAAATGGCAGTCATAAGAGTTCACCTTAAAAATTAATCGAAACTTAAATACTAAGTAATGTGAAATACTAATAATAATAATTACTTAGTAACTTTAATACTAAGTAATGTGAAGAAATTAGTGATCTGGCAACTTTCGTGTCACGTGACACGAAGGTTGCCAGATCACTGATTTCTAAAAAAAAATAATCGTTGCCAGATACTTTTTCTGAATTCTGTAATCAACCCTAGTGTTCGGATACTTTTTTGAGCGACTGTACATTATAAAGAAAGATGAGGTTGGATGTTAGCTAAGACTTTCGTCTGCTAAATATCATTTAAACTTTCAGATCGTGTTGTTTGATATTCGGTTCAATGTTCTTTAAATGTTATATGTTCCGTTAAATGTCTATGACCGCTTAAAGGAAGAAGCACAAGAACAGATTTCAAGCTTAATCTATTCACCTATGTCACCAAATTGAACAACATTTAAATCATAAAACTTTCATTAATATTTAACCTTAATGTAATTTTTAACTTAAACTTGAAAGCTTTTGTATTTACTTAACCTAAGTTATTTATTTATTTATTCAACGTTACAGATATTTGAGAGGTCCTTATACAGGCTTTCTCATCATACATTTTTTTATAATAATTAACTATAATACTTTTTCAGTTAATTTTCATTTTACTCTTTTTGTTTTTGTTTATTTACTTATTTATTTATTTATTTTTTAGATTCTGTTCCATAAATCTGTAGAGAATAGTAATTCAAATAAAATTTTATAAATTTTAATTTTAGAATCAAAATCTTTCTGGTTCAAAATTAAATCAGTTCTAATCTCCTGAAACCCATGTTCCTCTAGTGATTTAAAGAATTTTTTCCTTTGAGTTGTGTTGTTTATACAGTTAAGTAAAATATGATGAATTGTTTCGGGTACGTTACAATTTTTGCAGTTTGGAGAGTTTGAAAGTTTAAAATAAAATTTTGTTTGATTTAGCATTGCTGTATTTGTTCCTAAGTCTATAGAGTATACTTAATTGTCTTCTTGTAAACGGTAGATTTTGAATATAATTAATATTTTTTGAAAGAACGTATCTAAAGTTGTTATTTTTTAATGATGCTTCAATTTGAAAGAATTGTTCGGTCAATTTAAATTATATTTTTTTAATTTCTTTTTTTATAGTGTTATAAAAATTGAAGCAGTTGCTAATTTTGTTAAGTTTATGAGCATTTTTTGCTAATCCATCAACAAATTCATTTTCAATGATCCTTATATGACTGGGGATCCATTGAATTGTAATTTGATTATTTTTGAATTGTTTGTTAAATGTATTAAGTGTTAATAGTATATATTATAGTCTGATTGTTATAATTCTTGTTGTAATGTTTGTATGGCTCCTTTGGAGTTCACAAAAACTGCAATTTTACAATAATTTAAGTTATTTAAAATCCAATTAAATGTTTCTATTATTGCTATTAATTCTGCATGTATTATTGAAGTATTTTGAGGTAATTTAAAAACTGTAGAAAATTTATCTTGAGGAACAAAAAATGCAGCTGTAGAGGATCCACTATCTGGTAGTACAGATCCATCTGTAAAAATGCTGAGGACTTAACCTAAGTGTCATTTTTTCTTCCGCAATGCAAAACACGAAAAGTAAAAAAATAAAATATAATGCCATTCAGGTCCGGATCTAGAAAACATAGAGTGGAGGGGTTGGTTGGTTGTTTTACTTCCGAGCGGCACTTTTTTTGCATACAGTGGGTTAAATGGCCAGGTCACAAGGACCCCGAGGGCACAGAGAAGGTTGGGGGAGAAGACACATTGTAAGGGCTGTTGGGAGACAGATGGTAGCCTCCCGTCAAGGCCATCCATCTCTAACGTGCACAGGGTATGGCTCTCCCGCACACTGGTCCACGGCTTAAAGTCCCATTGGACAGACAGCGGCCTTTCCAAGTCCATCAGTACCCTCTACTGACCGTGGACAGGACGGGGAGTTTTGCAGAGATAAATCTCAACGCTGAACCAGCTGGGACTCGAACCCGGGAACTGCAGATTAGGAGTCTGGCGCGCTATCGACTGAGCCACCCCCGCCCCAAGAGGGAAGGGGAGGGGAGGCAAGAGACTGGATTTTTGTTGCAGTTTAACATTTCAGTCTCTGTTTCAGAGGTCTTTAAAAAAACTTTTCAAAAAAAAGATGAAATGCACAGACGTTAAACAATTTTTGCCTCTATTGTCCTTATTAGTATTCTTAAAAGGGTAGAACATGGCTTACTTTCACTATATACCTCCTTTATTATATAGAAATTGGGGCGGGGTGGCTCAGTCGGTAGCGCGCCAGGTTCGTAATCTGTAGTTCCCAGGTTCGACCAGGTTCGAGTCCCAGCTGGGTCAGCGTTGAGATTTATCTCCGCAAAATTTCCCCGCCCTGCCTACGGTCAGTAGGGGACACCGATGGGCTTGAAAAGGTCGCCGTCCGTCGGATGGGATGTTAAGCCGTGGCCCCGTGTGCGGGAGAGCCATACCCTGTGCACGTTAAAGAACACGCTGGATGGCCTTGACGGGAGGTACCATCTGTCTCCCAACAGCTGTTCCAGTGGGTCCCCTCCCCCAACCTTCTCTGAGACTTCGGGGTCCTTGTGGCCTGGCCATTTAGCCCATGGTGTGCAAAAAAGTGCCGCTCAGAGGTAAAACAATCCAATCCAATTATATAGAAATTATTATAATTTTGTCCAATTTCTCCCGATCAACGCTCAGTTAGACAGGATTATCGGAATCCTAAAGTGCTTGCATACTTTTCTTGTGAAATACGTCGCCACTCGTACTTTGTATCTTTCTATTGGAATCTACGCATCTATATCCCTAGCTAGCAGAGGTAATAGTTCTCTTTCATCTTTTCAGGTAACAAATCTGCGTAGGCGAGAAACAGAGAAATTTCAAGCTGGGTTGGGATTGAACGAAGAGGTTCTTTTTTCTTATTTTCTATTTGTGAACTTTCGTGATTTTTGCCATTAGCGCTCTGGGAGTAAATGAGTTTCATCTCTACCCGAAACATTACGTGAGGCAAAGCACATTCGATTTTGCATCAGCACACCATGAACCGGTCCCATCTGTAAGAAAGAGTTTCGATATACAGTCTCTAGACAAGAAAATGGACAATTTGCATGCTACTACGGTAATGGAAAACAAAATTAGAAATTCAATATCTTGAAGATTCAACTTTTTTTTTCCTTTTTTGGAATGAGACTGAAGGTAAATTAAAGCTTTAAATGAAATCTATCTATGTCTTGAATTTCAGCAATATTGGTTTATCTTTTATTGAATTATGAAAACTTCAATTGTTAGCAGCAAAATTTGCTAATCATAAAAATTGATTTCGAAAGTTTTTTAAAACACAAGTGATAATAATTATTATTAAATAGTTTGCTAAAATAATTTTATTATATAAAATTGTTTTATATTGATTAATTATATTTAATCATCAATGTTGAAACACGTTTTAGAGAGGAGTAACGCTGATGTTAAATATTACAGCTTCCATATTTGTTTAAATGCAGAACGAATATTACTGAAAGTTAAGATCTAGACAGACTTGATTTATACTTTTAACTTACGATTAGTCTCATTCTCATAAAAAATAAAGTTTATTCTCGAAAATGTTTGTTTTACAAAGTTAATGAATCTCATAATTCAAGGATCCACGGTACCTCCAACGATGCCAGTTCCCCGATTTGAGTCCCACCTGATCCAGTGTTGAGCTTTATCTCCGCAAAACTCCCCGCCCTGCCCTAGGTTATATTGGTACACCGATGGACTTTGAAAGGCTGCCATCTGTTTGGTGGGACGTTAAACCGTGGTCCCGCGTGCGGAAGAGCGATAGCCTGTTCACAATAAAGAATACGCTGGATGGTGGTCTTAATGGTCATCTATCTCCTAACAGATGTCCAGTGTGTCCCCTTTCCCCAATCTTCTCTGAGCCCTCGGAGTCCTTGTAACCTGGCTATTGAGCCCATAATGGGCTCAGAGATAAAACTACCCAACCACCCATAATCAAGGGTCTAGTGTATTTGTCCAAGGATACAATTGTCCAAGTGTTTAGTGTACCTCCCATTGTCAAAGGCCTACTATATCTCCCATTGCCAAGGTCCTAGTGTATCTCCCATTTTCAAGGGCCAAGTATATCTTTCATTGTCAAAGGCCTAATATACCTCCCATTTTCAAGGGCCTAATGTACCTCCCATTGCCAAGGTCCTAGTGTATCTCCCATTTTCAAGGGCCTAATATACCTCCCATTGTCAAGGGCCTAGTGCATCTTCCATTTTCAAGGGCCTAGTATATCTTTCATTGTCAAAGGCCTATTATACCTCCCATTTTCAAGGGCCTAATGTACCTCCCATTGTCAAGGGCCTAGTGTATCTCCCATTTTCAAGGGCCTAGTGTACCTCGAATTGTCAAAGGTCTAGTATATCTCCCATTTTCAAGGGCCTAGTGTACCTTCCATTGTCAAGAGCTAGTATATCTCTCATTGTCAAAGGCCTACTATATCTCCCATTGTTAAAGTATATCTCCCATTGTTAAAGTATATCTCCCATTGCTAAAGTTATCTCCCATTGGTAAAGTACATCTCCCATTGCTAAAGTATATCTCCCATTGCTAAAGTATATCCCCCATCCCTAAAGTATATCTCCCCATTGTCAAGAGACTAGTGTAGTGTATCTCTCATAATTCTGATAATATGCTAATATCCCTGCATCCAAAGTTCAACTGGATGGAAAATGTATTTTTCTAAGACCAACTTCCATTCAATCGACCGCTGGCCATTGATCGTCTTTTTAGAATCAAATTTCCACAATCTTGCTATTTTACAAAAGCATTTAAAAAATTAACAAAAAAAATACAAAACTTTTATTAAGAAAAGGGAGAAATTAATTATGAAGTTTAAAATATATTCCCCATCGAAGAATAATTAAAACAGTAAGGGATAGAATAAAAAAATCCAGTGAAAATATATTAAAAATGAGTTATAGTCGTGACTTTAGAAAAATAACTCAGTAAGTCTTATTTTTTTTTAAAATGTTTACTTTCTTCCGATCGTGCAATTTCCAGAAGAAGGTGAACTTTACTACATGCATTAGTTCTTAGTTCACAACACGCGATGTTATTAAGGTAGTTCACGAAGCGTTTGGGTTTGCGTGACTCACGAAACGAGACATCGGAAGTGCTTCGCCAAAAAAATCGATAATCGCTCTTAGTTTCTGCCACTTTACCTTTAGGGACCATTATATTTTCCTTCCTTAATCGAGGTAAGAAATTTATAGAGATAACGTTAGATAGGTACCAAAACTGATGACAGTATTAAAGGCTTAGAATCACGGAACATTAATATGTAGAGTGAATAAATTAAATAATACAAAGAAATGAAAAGTACAACTTCTTTTCTCTGATTTCCTCTTGTACTCATATCTATCTAGTTCTTCATTGATTGAGATTTGTTTACTGACTCACTCTAGTTCCTTTCTCTCCCAGTTTTGCTATCTACACTTTCTAGGTCTTCATTGTCCTAGATTTTTTTTTATCCATATTCACATCTTTCTAGCTCTTCGTTATTCTAGATTTGTTAGCTGACTCAATCTAGTTACTTTTTCTCACAGTATTGTTATCTAGATTCACATCTATCTAGTTCTTCATTGTTGGGTTGTTTTACCTCTGAGCGGCACTTTTTTGCACACCATGGGCTATAATGGCCAGGTCACATGGACCCCGAAGGCTCAGAGAAGGTTGGGGGGAGGGGACCCACTGGAACAGCTGTTGGGAGACAGATCGTAGCCTCCCGTCAAGGTCATCCAGCGTGTTCTTTAACGTGCACAGGGTATGGCTCCCACACACGGGGCCACGGCTTACGTCCCATCCGACGGACGGCGGCCTTTCTAAGCCCATCGGTGTCCCCTACGGACTGAGGGCAGATAAAGGAGTTTTGCAGAGATAAATCGCAACGCTGACCCAGCTGGGACTCGAACCTGGGAACTACAGATTACGAGCCTGGCGCGCTACCGACTGAGCCACCCCCGCCCCAGTTCTTCATTGTCCTAGATATATTATTTACATTCACATCTTTCTAGCTCTTCATTATCCTAGAGTCTTTCCTAAATTTACATCTTTCTAGCCTCCATCGTCCTAGATTAGCATTCTGCATTGACATTTTTCTAGCTCTACATTGTCTTAGATTCGTTATCTACACACTCATTCTGGTTCTTTATTATCTTAGATTTGTTATCTATATAAATATCTTTCTAACTCTTCGCTATTGTAAATTCGCCATTTTTATTCTCATTTCTCTTCTTGCTCTTCTCTCATACTTTTTCTGAATACACGATCATGGTTACTCAACGGCTTCATTCTTTTGTATTCACTTTCATATCTTTTATATAGAAAGACGATGTAGAAACACATCCTTTTGTGACTTCCGTAGCGCTTAGTTGTTTCATGAGTACGTAGTATGTAATCCTTGTGAATGCTCATCAATACAAACATGGCCGTATTAACAAACATGCATTGGGTTGTTTTACCTCTGAGCGGCACTTTTTTGCACACCATGGGCTAAATGGCCAGGTCACATGGACCCCGAAGGCTCAGAGAAGGTTGGGGGAGGGGACCCACTGGAACAGCTGTTGGGAGACAGATGGTAGCCTCCCGTCAAGACCATCCAGCGTGTTCTTTAACGTGCACAGGGTATGGCTCTCCCGCACACGGGGCCACGGCTTAACGTCCCATCCGACGGACGGCGGCCTTTCCAAGTCCATCGGTGTCCCCTACTGACAGTGGGCAGGGCGGGGAATTTTGCGGAGATAAATCTCAACCTGACCCAACTGGGACTCGAACCTGGGAACTACAGATTACGAGCCTGGCGCGCTACCGACTGAGCCACCCCGCCCCTCATGCATTGGGGCCCATCCATATTAAATATAAAGATTACCTGTAGAAATTATCTTCAACAATTATTAAAAAGATCTGAAAAAAATTATCGCTAACGCGGTGGGAATCGAACCAACTCTTTAGATACATGCGAGACATTTAATAGGTAGAGCACTCTGGTATGTATCAATAGAGCTGCAGGTTCGATTCCCGAAGCGTCAGCGATGATTTTTTTATCAGATGTTTTGAAAGCATTGGGGCATTTCCATATTATTTGGATAGAAATTCCCATTCAAAGCTCCATAATTTGGCTAATAAGTTTTTATGTAAAAATGTCACTGGAAATAAGGATATATGTCAAATTGATCCAAACCTCGATTTTGAATGATATTTGTATAATATTTAAAAGAGTTACGATACAAACGTTTAACAGCAGCTTTGCTGGTCACAAGAACTTACCTCAAAAATTAATTTAAAACAAACTGTTAGTTGTTATAAAAAAAATCTCTTACTGATATAAATTTAATTTTCAGTGTTAATGATTCGGAATTTTTATTTTTCATTTTTAAGAGCTTTTATTCAGTTTTTAACAAGAGATATTTTCTCATGAAAAGTTTATTTTCAAAGTTTGTTAACTGTTAATGTGGCTTTCAATTCGTATAATTGGCTGCGTTTCAATATATGTTGTAGACTAATATTGCACATATATTGCACTAATATTGCACATATATTGCACTAATATTGCACATATTCAGCCAGAATATTTTTGAAAGTTTGCCGAAAAGAAGGGGACAAACATAAAGTACAGTCCTACCTTATCGGTATGTCATGAAAATGTTTCAGGTGTAGCGTGATATATTTTTGTTTGTGCAAAAGTTTCATCACTTTATTCTACATCATTGAATTATCCATATACGTTTTAGCTGGTCGGGCATCTCACGTGAATATATGAAAAAAAAATCACTGATTGTAAAATAATAGCAGATTATATTAACAAATGAAATAAATTATTATTTCAAAGAAAGAGTTATGCATGTTTTTTTACCTGCTGTGCCACGAGAATTTCGTGTTTTCAAACATGTGCCGTGACAATTTCAGCTTCTCAAAATTGTGTCGTGAAAATTTTAGATTCTGAAAAAGTGTGTCGTGACAATTTCAGATTCTGAAAAGTGTGCCGCGACAATTTTAGATTCTCAAGATTGTGCCGTGACAATTTTAGATTCTCAAGAGTGTGCCGTGACAATTTCCGATTCTGAAAGGTGTGCCATAACAATTTTAGATTCTCAAGATTGTGCCATGACAATTTTAAATTCTGAAGAGTGTGCCGTGACAATTTTTTAAGAATCTGAAGAGTGTGCCGTGACAATTTTTAAGATTCTGAAGAGTGTGCCGTGACAATTTTGGATTCTCAAAAGTGTGTCGTGGACCCAAAAAGATTTGAACACCTGATGTAGTCCATTGCTTTACGAAAATAAATTTTAAAAAATACCGAAACGTCCTTCTGTTATGTTTTCACACTATCGAGTAATTTGTCTTCCTCTTTCCTAGTTTTTTTTCTGTTTCTAGATCCTAACTTTCACACAAAACAACTGCGCGAATTTCCGCTGCCCAAAGTGATGTAGGATATTCGACTGAACGTTTCTCTACTTTGTGCTGCCATCTAGTGGCTGGGAGCAGTGATGACTTTCCAGCAAATGGTTTTCTGCTTTCAAAAAAACTTAATGGAAATCAATGGCTAGCTCGAAACTCCATACAACATAAACTAAAAGCTGGCAGAGCGTGAAAGAATGTATTAGCTAGACTATAAAAGGAACGGGAATCAGGCAACATGCAAAAAGAATGAATAATAATGACACAGTCTTGCTTCGCTTAGCTCTTTCTACTATATTTAAATCCTTCAGTGTCATCTTCCATTTTACCTATGTCATGGTTATTTCATCTAAAATAAACGATAGCCGTGCGAATGTAATGGAATTTACAGTAAAGTTCAGAGATAACCATACAGAAGTATTAATCAATTTAAAATAGAGTTATAGTAGGTTGCTATCTCTGTAGAAGTATTCGTATTATGAATGATAAGACTTACTTTTAAAGCTGTGCAGCATGGATAAAAGAACAAATATTTTAAGCCAACATTATGTAGAAGCTGACCTGATCTAGAAAAAATAAAGGGGTGGGGGGATTTCCAAAGATTTCTCCAGTTATGAGGGGGGGGGGGATAAATATATGGATTTCCATTAATTCATGAAAAATGCTTGAAATATTCAAAAGTTCAATCATTTTGGCCTCCTTTACCCCTATTAGCATTCTCAAAGGGGGAGAGAAGAATGGCCTCATACCCTCCCCCAGATCTGGCCCTCAATAGCAGTAAAAGTGTTTATTTATATTATTTAATATCGACTTAAAAATTAAATTAAATCCAGCCACAAAGTAAGTGTAACATTGGACAAGGCTTTTAAAGAGGACTATTTGGACTGGGCTTCAAGCTCAAGGTGGGTCTCAGATTTAGACATTTATTAATCTTTCTGATATTAAATGCAACAGTAAAAAGTGTTGTTCAGTAACAGAAATATGTTTTTAACTAATGAGGGTCAAGCAGACACGGATCTAGAAAAAAATCCAGGGGGGGGGGGATGGGCAAGAAACACAATCGAGGCGGGAAAATGTAGAGGGGGGAGGGGCAAGAGACTGGTTTTCCAATGCAGTATAATATTTCTCCCTCCATTATACAGGTCTACAAAAATATTCTTGAAACCTGCATGAAATATAAATTAATTTAATAATTTTTTGCCTCTATAATCCCCTCCCACCTAGATCCGGCCCTGACGTCATGGGTTCTTCTCCAGATTTTCCTATTGAACAGAATTAACACACGAAATACAATTACTAATTACTTTCAAAATATCTAGTACACTCCTACCATTTTCAAGAATTTATTGACATATCAGAAGCAATTATTATTCCAAATTTCATGACAATTGGGCAATTTATACGAGAGATTAATTTTGTTTGCTTATTTTGCTGTTTCGGAACTCTGTGTTCCGCTGGCTTGCACTGTCTATATGTCTGGCATTCATAGCCTCATTGCACTGTCTATATGTCTGGCATTCATAGCCTCATGCACTGTCTATATGTCTGGCATTCATAGCTCATGCACTGTCTATATGTCTGGCATTCATAGCCTCATGCACTGTCTATATGTCTGGCATTCATAGCCTCATTGCACTGTCTATATGTCTGGCATTCATAGCCTCATACACTGTCTATATATCTGGCATTCATAGTCTCATGCACTGTCTATATGTCTGACATTCATAGCCTCATACATTGTCTATATGTCTGGCATTCATAGCCTCATGCACTGTCTATACTGTACTTTTGGCATTCGTAGCTTATCTAACGTCTATATGTCTGGCTTTCATAGCCTCATGCACTGTCTATACTGTATGTCTGTTATTCATAGCCTCATGCGCTGTCTACATGTCTGGCATTCATAGCCTCATCCAATGTCTATATGTCTGGTATTCATAGCCTCATGCACTGTCTATACTGTATGTTGGGCATTCGTAGCCTCATGCACTGTCTATATGTCTGGCATTCATAGCTCATGCACTGTCTATATGTCTGGTATTCATAGCCTCATGCACTGTCTATATGTCTGGCATTCATAGCCTCATTGCACTGTCTATATGTCTGGCATTCATAGCCTCATGCACTGTCTATATGTCTGGCATTCATAGCTCATGCACTGTCTATATGTCTGGCATTCATAGCCTCATGCACTGTCTATATGTCTGGCATTCATAGCCTCATTGCACTGTCTATATGTCTGGCATTCATAGCCTCATACACTGTCTATATATCTGGCATTCATAGTCTCATGCACTGTCTATATGTCTGACATTCATAGCCTCATGGACTGTCTATATGTCTGGCATTCATAGCCTCATACATTGTCTATATGTCTGGCATTCATAGCCTCATGCACTGTCTATACTGTACTTTTGGCATTCGTAGCTTATCTAACGTCTATATGTCTGGCTTTCATAGCCTCATGCACTGTCTATACTGTATGTCTGTTATTCATAGCCTCATGCGCTGTCTACATGTCTGGCATTCATAGCCTCATCCAATGTCTATATGTCTGGTATTCATAGCCTCATGCACTGTCTATACTGTATGTTGGGCATTCGTAGCCTCATGCACTGTCTATATGTCTGGCCTTCGTACCTCATGCACAGAGAGACAGACAGACACACTTAAGAGAGCACAGAGAAGAGCACAGAGAAGGGAGAAGACCTCCCTTGGTGAGAGGCTACAATCTGTCTCCCAGCAGCTGTTCCAGTAGGTCCCCTCCCCCAACCTTCTCTGAGCCTTCAGGATCCTTGTGATTCTGGCCATTTAGCCCATTGCGAACAAAAAAAGTGCCGCTCAGAGGTAAAACAACCCGATTCCGATTTATTCTAGATCCAGACCTGCAAAAAAGTAATGTTCCACAAAAATTTACGTCAGAAATTAAAACTTAAATAATAAGCATTATTTAAAGCCATTTGATGAAACAGATGAACATTTCAGAAGTTTGCGTAATGATTATCTCAATATTAGACAATTATGAATTATCTTCATAAAGCGAGATAACTTCTTTGGAAGCTTCCATAACTCTTTAAATGCTCAAAGAATATTATTGAAAATAGAGATTTAAATAGATATGATTATGATCTTTATCTTCAGCTACACTTTTCCATAAATGCATTTTTTAGAAATTACAGAGCTTCGAAGCCAGATGCAACGAAAACCGAATTCGAAAACGTCGTCGATCCAACCTGTTTACTGTTCATCACTTACTTAACATTCTATCCACTGGAATGAAACAAGTGACGGAAGCAAAATTTCAAAGTTACGATATTTAACTGTTAACTTTTCAACCTACAGCGATAGTGAAATTGGTCGCGGAGCAAAAATGACAAATCTCCCGGTTTAACCAATAAAATGGCCAGATTGAATTCAGGCTTTGGCGTGGATCGATGCAAGAGCAGAAAATCTGGTTTTGCAATGTTTTTAGCATAAAAAAGAATCGGGTTTGCCCTGCTCCCTGTCCATTTTTCCTTTTTTTATACACTGCTCGACATAGAAAATGCTACACCATGAAGGAATGCACGAAATGAGGCGAAAGTTACCACAGATGTAGACAAGTATGTGGGAAAGAAATTATTTAATTTCTGAGGGATTGCATGAAGGCGATGGGTGAGGAGACTAGTATAATATGGCATGAGTCAGTAGGTCATATGACAGCCATGCTGGGCTATACATTCGGCAAAATGGGATGACATCAAGTGGAAAAGTTCCGGGATGGTGTGCTGAAGTATCGTGGATTATGTGTTGTTGACCTGTTTTTATAATTCATCAATATTGCGAAGGAGTCGTACAGAGGCATGAAGTTGTCTGCCAATGACGTCCCATACGTTCTCTATTGGGGGGATCGTCTGGGGATCGTGTTGGTCAAAGCAGTACCTGGGCACCTTGCAGACACTGCGGATGTTAGCATTGTGCGAGCGGACATTATCATGTTGAAACTGGGCATCAGGGATACCGCGGAGATACGACAACAAAACAGGCTCCATCACCTCATCGACATCTCATCATTCTGTCATTGCACCCACTATGTATACGAGTAGTGAACAGCTGAATTATGCTGAGGAGCTATATGACACTCACGGATGGAGCAAGATCAGCCTGTGACCACATCATCTCCAGACTCTCAATCGGCAATCATCGGTGCTGAGACAGAAGCGAGACTCATCACTGAATACGACATGGTTCCATTCGTCCTGCCAAGCGTGTCTCGTACAGCACCACTGCAGTCTTGCGCGACAATGTACTGTGGTGAGTGGCAGTCATCTCAATGACTGGCGAGAGCGCGTCCGTAGCTGCCTGCACACCGCATCAAATGTCGTCCACTGTGGATTGTGGGGGTGCTACGGCTTGCCGTCGCAATCGAGGCGTTCGGACGTCCGCCAACGTGCACCAGTCCCACTACAGCGACTCACGTTACCTTTCGACAACCACTGTCGCCAAATTCGAACCGTTGTTGCATCCCGACGCGTTTCTGTCGTGATACGACGCAGGGACCAACCAACAGTAGCCCTATGATGAAGCCTCTGGTAAAGGTGTCCGTGTGATGGTAGGATTCTCGATGACGTCGCTCAGGCATTTTCCGTTGGCCACGGGCATTTTCACTTCTTACACGTGATTTCGTCACCGAGATCACTCCGATGAAGTGGTCCACACGCCCAGATAAGGACGACCAAACTTATCTACGCCAAACCGTTTGCCTTGTCATCTCCCTCACCTATCACGTGATTGGCTCGCAACTGCACTCATTTACACAACCCGACTCTCGACACATACCCACCTATTTACATGGCGCTCCGACAAATACTTCCTGATGTGGTACTTTCTATGTCGAGCAGTATATATACTCACAACTGAAACCGTCATAGATGAAATCTCTTCTTTCAGTTTTTCGACTTTTGAGCACAAAGGACATTTTTGTCGCATCAACATTTACCTGAAAAGAAGCATTAATTTAGAACAGTGTCTCGCAAACTGTGTGCCGCGAGAGATTTTCAAATTGACACTAGATATTCCAAAGATTTCATTTTGACTTCACTTGTGTTATCGACGTGCTATCGACGTGCTTTAATAAAAATCTTTCAGATTTTATCAATTGGGATCTTGTAAGTATTTATCAAGCTTTTTCCAAATTTTGGTATTAATTTTTGATTATTTCAAGCCATAGAATGGACAAATATTTAAAACAAACACCGAGTTATGAATTAAAGAACGAGAGCAAATCTTCAAGTAAAACCAGGCTGATGACTTCAACAAAGCGCAAATATAATGACGATTATATAGAGTTTGCTTTTATTCTTCTTTAGGTGTGCCGCGGAAAAAAAAAATAGATTCAGTGTGCCGCAGAAAAAAAATTAGATTCAGTGTGCCGCAGAGTAAAAAGGTTTGCGAGACACTGATTTAGAAGAAGAAGAAAAAAATAAGTGGGAGGGGGGGGGGGGGGGGGAAGAGAGAAAAAAAACATTGGAGGAACCAAGGGACTGAATCGCTGTGACACCATATAAATATTTTCTCCTGTTTTAGTGGGTTTTGCGTCGTTTTGGATTCCTTATTTGATCCCATATCAGAAGCCTGGGTGTATTTTTATAGTCCTAATTAAGTGTGTCATTTAAAGGTACCCCCAGCGAATGTTGCTTAAAATACAACTATTTCTACTGGTTATTGTTGGAAGAGGGAAAAAAATTGTCCCTCTTTATATGCTACAAAAATATTTCATTCCGAAACATTTTTTTTTTTTCAGAAGATTAATTTTCTCTTAATTACATTAAAGATACTTTAAAGTGGATTCTTTCTTCAAGCCCTCTATGGACGGAATTTTTTAATATCACTGACAAAAAATTTTCATTGGACGTTTGACTTCAACTCGTTGCTAAACATTTGGCCAAAAAAGTGGCGCTACTCGTATAAATTTTAATAATAATAATATTTGAGTAAATTCAAATATTACGAATTTGTTCGTTCTACAACTGAAACAAAATTATTAGTAGAGATAAGATTATTAGATAAAGTTACGAATTCGTAACGCCTGTTCACAGAGATTTAACTTATCTGAGGATTACTTTAATAATTCAAGGTAAAGCTACATAAAACTGGGTTGTTGGGTTGTTTTACCTCTGAGCGGCACTTTTTTGCACACCATGGGCTAAATGGCCAGGTCACATGGACCCCGAAGGCTCAGAGAAGGTTGGGGGAGGGGACCCACTGGAACAGCTGTTGGGAGACAGATGGTAGCCTCCCGTCAAGGCCATCCAGCGTGTTCTTTAACGTGCACAGGGTATGGCTCTCCCACACACGGGGTCACGGCTTAACGTCCCATCCGACGGACTTTCCAAGCCCATCGGTGTCCCCTACTGACCGTGGGCAGGGCGGGGAATTTTGCGGTGATAAATCTCAACGCTGACCCAGCTGGGACTCGAACCTGGGAACTACAGATTACGAGCCTGGCGCGCTACCGACTGAGCCACCCCCGCCCACATAAAACTGGTACCCCACATAGATATACACAATACTTGTTGCTGCACAACACAGCAACTACGGCAATCCCCGGTTCCGTCTTTCGACACTACCAAGTTATGGAAAGCCGCGACTATTTACCGTTGGGGGGAAGGCTACACCATATAGATGCATCTCATCCCCGACAATCCTATGGCGAGCAGTTCTATAGAAGGAAAGATCATCCATCGATCAAAACCTGGAATTTACTCTGTTCCCCGGTTAGCCATGAGCAAGGATATATAGATCCAAGTTCGGGGTGGAGACTCTTAGTGGGACCCATACTTTGAAAAGGGCCCTTGCCTACTAGGGGATCAAATCCGTTCTGCAGGGCCCTTGAACTGCTCGACTGAGCACCTCATTTTGAGGTCTTGGCACTGTCCAACCGGGCCACTAAACCGGTCAGCAATGCCTTCGACCTCGGTTGGTCTTGGCTCTGTCCAACCGGAGCCCATACCGGTCAGCAATGCCTTGACCTCGGTTGTTCTTGACTCTGTCCAACCGGGGCCCATACCGGTCAGCAGAGTCTTCGACCGGTTGCTGGGCCACAAGCCCCCCACCACCACCACGACAAGGTGGTGGTGGTGGGGGGGGGGGGCTGTCTTCGAGTTTTGACTCCCAAAAAAGCATTGATTACTATTTGCATGATTAAAGAATCTGCTAGTCTGTAACTCAAAGTTATTCTCCAATCACGTATAGACGGTAAATCAAGGGAAGGTGGAAGAAATCTCGACTGCTCCCTACCCCCCCCCCTCCCGTCCCAGCTAATGTCCATGTTTTGATCTTCCTCTTGAAAGAAAACTTCAAGTTTAAAAACTTGCAAGTAGAGAGTTCCTCTCTAACCGTGTGTAAACGTTGACGGCTAAATATGGAGTGGGGGTGGCTTGCTCGACAGGGCGCCAGGCTCGTAATATGCAGTCCCCCCCCTGGGGACAGCATTGAAATTTAGAACTTATAGACAGGGGAGACTGAATGTATCCTTCCGATGAGATAGTTGTAAAGTTCTTTATGGCCGGGTTGTTGTACTATCTTGTGGCTATCAATAATCGAGCAGAGGCGAAATAAAATTTAACATTTTGTTGAATTACAACTATACAGTATGAATTCCGGGCTGTCTGGCAATCTGGCGACTATTTACTTATACTCTACCAGCGGTGGAGGTCTCATAAATCATACGATTACGCACGGATCATCCCCTTTAGTTCCCAAGGGAGAAATCCAACGGAATCCCACAATATCCGGACTCAAAAACCTCGTCGCACTACTCGAACACCGACGACTTTACTCACGACCTCTCTGCTTCGCAGTTCTCACCGTTCTCCTTGTTTCTTTTCCTCCCTTGCAGCTTCACACAAACCCCTCTGTACTCACACATATTAGCTTAAGTTTCAACGGCCTACGGTTTAATCCTATCTCATTGCCAAAGACAGCCCCACTCATCATGCTGACCCTCCCCACCTTGACATTTAGAGGCATTGATCCTTGCCGATGACAAAAAAAAAATATAAAAATAAATATCCCCTCAAGCAACTGCTTGCCACAGAGGTCTGACAGGAGCCTGCCAGTTTATATGCCATAGTAGAAGGTCTGAGAGGATGGCAGGACCTCAGCAGAAAAACGACACATACATCCATGCCTTACCCGGGGCTCGAACCCAGGTCCCTTAGATCAGTAGCCAAGCGTGCTAACCACTCGGCCACGGGACAAGGAAGCCGATTATCGCGTCGCCAAGATCGGCGCCTGTAGGTGTCTAGTTAAGGAACTGCTGGAGGTCCCTTATATTTTTTTGTGTTAATATATATATCTAAATAAACAAATACCTATATACATGGGTAAAAGGGGGTAAGGAGGTGCCGAACTTGACACAGTCCTCCCTGGAAAGCTTCCCATCCTTCCCACAGTCAGTAGGGAACACCGAAGGTCTTGGGAAGACCACCGTCCGTCAGATTGGACGTTAAGTCGTGACCCCATGTGCGGAAGAACCATACACTCTGCACGTTAAAGAACTGGCTGGATAGCCTTGACGGGAGGCTACGATCTGACTCGCAATAGCTGTCCAATGGGTCCCCTTCTCCAACCTTCTCTGAGTCTTCGGGGTCCTTGTGACCTGATCATTTATTGTGGGCAAAAAGTGTAAAATATTACGTTATCAGATTAAAATATGAAAGACAAGGAATTATCCTTTAGGCAGCTTCTTGCAACAGAGGTCTGACAGGGCATGTCAGTTAAATACGCCATAAAGAAGACATGTAAAGAAGGGGAGACTTCAGCAGAAGAAAGAAAACATCCATGCCTTAAACCGGCTCGAACCCAGATCCCTTTATTCAGTAGCCAAGCTCACTATACACTCGGCCAAACAAGTTGAATATTTTTTGATTACAAAAACTATTTAATCTCCACGAAGGCGACTTTAGACAAATATATTTGATAAAATAAGGTGTTCTACACCCAAAAGGACTGGGAACTTTTAATCAAATGTGAAAATATCAGGTTAGTAGACATGTCGAGTTGCCATAAATATTGGGGCGGGGGTGGCTCAGTCGGTAGCGCGCCAGGCTCGTAATCTGTAGTTCCCAGGTTCGAGTCCCAGCTGGGTCAGCGTTGAGATTTATCTCCGCAAAATTCCCCGCCCTGCCCACGGTCAGTAGGGGACACCGATTGGCTTGAAAAGGCCGCCGTCCGTCGGATGGGACGTTTAGCCGTGGCCCCGTGTGCGGGAGAGCCATACCCTGTGCACGTTAAAGAACACGCTGGATGGCCTTGACGGGAGGCTATTATCTGTCTTCCAACAGCTGTTCCAGTGGGTCCCCTCCCCAACCTTCTCTGAGCCTTCGGGGTCCATGTGACCTGGCCATTTAGCCCATGGTATGCAAAAAGGTGCCACTCAGAGTAAAACAGCCCACAAACAGCCTAGCCATAAATATTGCGTTATCAGAAATATGGCTCTAGTGATATCGAATTACTCAAAATATATTTGATCGCAATAGATTATTATTCAGTAACTTGAACAAATTTCTTCGAACTTTAAAAGGTAAAATCGGTCGAAGTGTAACTAGGGTAAAATCTGCAAGAGGAAAAGATAAATTTTTCTGCAACATCCCACTATGAGCGCCCACATATCCCAACTGATGCCAAGGTAGAGCGTAATCTTGGTTCAAGGTGTGCTATTTCTGGTCCGTATGAAAAGTCTACTCACTCTCTGAGAGATACCAATAATAGCAGGAGCTTATTTTCAAGACAGATGCTATCGTTGCAGTTAAGAATTCCTCCATGTCTGTGTTGATCTCGTTATATGTCTTAACATCGCTGCTCTAGTCATTGAGCTCGGATTGTGACCGATTGATGTTGGCAACGCATCCTTTCTAAAACGGGCACTTATAACTGATGCTTATCAAAGTAGAATCGTTTTTTAACACTTAAGGATAATGTCTTCGTTCATTCTTAATTGTGGTAATTTCCTTGACGTCATTATAGCTTTTTTACTCTACAGAAATTGGAATATTCTTTTTTATGAAGATTGGATTGGATTGTTTTACCTCTGAGCGGCACTTTTTTGCACACCATGGGCTAAATGGCCAGGCCACAAGGACCCCGAAGGCTCAGAGAAGGTTGGGGGAGGGGACCCACTGGAACAGCTGTTGGGAGACAGATGGTAGCGTCCCGTCAAGGCCATCCAGCGTGTTCTTTAACGTGCACAGGGTATGGATCTCCCACACACGGGGCCACGGTTTAACGTCCCATCCGACGGACGGCGGCCTTTCCAAGCTCATCGGTGTCCCCTACTGACCGTGGGCAGGGCGGGGAAATTTTGCGGGGATAAATCTCAACGCTGACCCAGCTGGGACTCGAACCTGGGAACTACAGATTACGAGCTTGGCGCGCTACCGACTGAGCCACCCCCGCCCCTTTTCATGAAGAAATGCAGAACAAAATGCAGTAAATAATAATAATAAATAGCCATCAAAGGATTAGAAACCTTCTGGGTCATGGATCTCAACTTGAACCGATGGGTTTGGAAAGGCCGACGTCCGTCGGATAGGACGTTAAGCCGTCGTTCATGTGCGGGAGAGACATACCCTGTTCACGTTAAAGAACACGCTGGATGGCCGTGACGAGAGTCTACCATCTGTCTCCCAACAACTGTTTCAGTGGGTCCCCTCCCCCAACATTCTCTGAGCCTTCGGGGTCCATGTGACCTGGCCATTTAGCCCATGGTGTGGAAAAAACTCAGAGGTAAAACAACCCAACCCAAACTCAAATTGAAATCATGCAAGGGCCAAATCAGTTACTTCTCAATATATAACGGATCGCATTTTATTTTAAGTAATAACAAAAAAAACGTAATCACTTTTATTGTTGTTTCAGCATTTAAATATTACATACTTTCCAATCTATGGCGGGCGCATTTTGTTTCCAGCAAAGGATGACGGATGCATTTTGTTTTCAGCAATAATAAGCAAAACATAATTACTTATACTGTTGTTTAAGCATTTAAATATTACATGCTTTTAGTACCAAAATATTAACTTTAATTTTATTTGCAGCGTTTCATTTCCATTGAATGCGACCATATTCTCCATACTCGTGTGACATCATCGCAGTCGAGCCAAGTTAGCAACCCACACATATTGCTTGTGGGCCGCATTAAATGACTTCGAAGGCCGCATGTTTGAGACCACTGGCATACAGTAGGCTTCAAATTAGTAAATTAAATAAAAGTTCAACTAGAAAGTGAAGTCGCATCAGGCGATATAAAGGGACAGTTCCCAAAAGTTCAGTCATTTACCACCTTTGGCGCTTTCTAACAGTAGAAATTTTCCGATGACAAAAGATTCAGAAAATGTGAATAATAATATTTCATTAGCATCTGTTTAACTGAAATAAATATTGACATTTTTCTTAAAACTAAATAATTATTCCACGAGTTTTCCCCTCACAGCGGGGGGGTGTCACAGTCGGTCGCGCGTCACTCTCGTAATCTGCAGTTCCCAGGTTCGGGTCCCATCTTTGCTAGCGCTGAGATTTATCTCTGTTAAACCCCCGCCCTTTGTCAGTAGGGGACACCTAAGGGCTTGGAAAAGCCACCATCCGTCGGATGGGACGTAAAGCCAATGGCTTCCTATACGGGTGACCTACACTCTGAGCGCGTCACTCTCGTAATCTGAAGTTCCCAGGTTCGGGTCCCATCTTTGCTAGCGCTGAGATTTATCTCTGTTAAACCTCCGCCCCGCCCTTTGTCAGTAGGGGACACCTAAGGGCTTGGAAAAGCCACCATCCGTCGGATGGGACGTAAAGCCAATGGCTCCCTATACGGGTGACCTACACTCTGAGCGCGTCACTCTCGTAATCTGAAGTTCCCAGGTTCGGTTCCCACCTGTGCCAGCGCTGAGATTTATCTCTGTTAAACCCCCGTCCCGCCTTTAGTCAGTAGGGGACACCTAGGGGCTTGGAAAAGCCACTGTCCGTCGGATGGGACGTAAAGCCAATGGCTCCCTATGCGGGTGAGCTACACTCTGAGCGCGTCACTCTCGTAATCTGCAGTTCCCAGGTTCGGTTACCACCTGTGCCAGCGCTGAGATTTATCTTTGTTAAACCCCCGTCCCGCCCTTAGTCAGTAGGGGACACCTAGGGGCTTGGAAAAGCCACTGTCCGTCGGATTGGACGCAAAGCCAATGGCTCCCTATGCGGATGAGCTACACTCTGAGCGCGTCACTCTCGTAGTCTGCAGTTCCCAGGTTCGGTTCCCACCTGTGCCAGCGCTGAGATTTATCTCTGTTAAACCCCCGTCCCGCCCTTAGTCAGTAGGGGACACCTAGGAGCTTGGAAAAGCCACTGTCCGTCGGATGGGATATAAAGCCAATGGCTCCGCATGCGGGTGAGCTATACTCTGTGCACGTTAAAAAGCACGCTAGATAGCCTTGACTGAAGCCTATAAAACTGTCTCCTAACAGCTATCCAGTGGGTCCCCTTTTCCCCAGTCTTCTCTGAGCCCTCGGGGTCTTTGTAAACTTTCCATTTAGCCCATTGTTTTGCAAAAAATTACCGCTGAGAAGTAGAACAACCCAATAATGACCAACTTCGTGGTATAAGATTTATTCCCGTAATAGATTGAAAGGTACTTGTTAGCCGGTACTCAGAAGTAGATGCCATCTGACATGTTATTAGGAGGTCGTGGGTTCATATCCTACAGGGTTAAAGCCAATTTTCCTCTATTCTTAAGATCGCCATCTTGTTACATGTGGGTTACCTGCGATTTCTTAGGGTTAAAACTGCCATCAAAGCTCAAGATTTTGGACCGAGCCATGCTCTTAAAAACGAAATAGAACTTAGCAATGCATTTCTTACCCCTTTCGAAAGTTCGAGTTCCCGAGCTTAGTTTCCAACTACTTTCGACAATCTTGACATTCCGAATTCTGCCGAAAGAATTGCACCTGCTCGAGCTTGTGTATCATCAGCTTACGATCGAGAATATTTTATATTTCAAGCTTCCCCGAAGAGTTCCAGCTTGCATATCATCAATAAACACAATCTGTTTACTCGTAGAGCTGAAAACGCTCGAGAAAACGAAATATTCTCAAAAAAAAAATAACAACCAAAAGACAGAACTTTACCTATCAAGAAAACGATAGGGTCATTCTCTCTCTGAAAGAGGGATAGGTTTCCAAAGAGTAGAATAAGTTCTAAAAATTTCTTTTAGAATAGCAGAAATGTGACAGCTAACGTTAAGGCTAAACTTTGCATAATCGGTTCAAATAAATATTTTGTGTTTTCACGGATCAATAAAGTTTTCTTCTACAAAGACGAGATGTCAATCCTTCTCGAAACGTGAAAGATTTTACATACTAAAGTAGAATCGAAGGCTCCGTTGCCTATGGAGACCAGTACAGTGTACAAAGAGTTCTTTACTTCTAAGCTCAAGCCGCTGATACTAAAAAAAGCAATTTTTTCTCTCAACAAATGTTCTGAATATTGATCGATGAAGCCCTCGTGCACTTGTTTCTTTTTGCTTTTTTTTATTGTAAGCTTCAAGCAAAAATTCAAATTATTAAATCGTTAGAAGGAGCTTTCTCATATAGCTTCGTTATTCCAGTTAGACACAGACAAATTTAATATCATATTCTTTTTAATTAGTTCAAATGAATTAACTGTCTTGCCAGGAAATAATATCATTTAGTGTTAGACAGAAATGCATTTCATTTAATAAAATTATACAAACCAATTCTGCTAGAATTGTGATTCTCTTTTTATAGCTCCGTGTTTGGGGAAATGGTTCTCGAACCCAGAAACTTCAAGTTCTTCGCAAACGACGAAATTATACTTCTTGAAAGAAAGAAGTAAACTGCCTTCGATTCAAACTTAGAGTTGAATCTTTCCGCATAAATGCATTAAGAATCGCATTTGTTGAGTTTTAGAAAATCGTTTTAAGTTAATAAAAACCTACTCAACACGTTTATGAAACTAATTTTTTCACACAACTATTTTTTGTTGCATCTTTCAATCACTTAAATTTTATCCCCAGTTCCAGCTACAATTTTTTTTATCTCCCTTTCCGCCGAGTACTTATTTACTCTCAAATTATCAACATTGAATTTGAATCAACAAAAGCAACGATAACTTTCGAGGCAATTTTTAACTCTTATTTTTATTTTGTGCCTTATTAATTCAACGAATGACAAAAGCAAACTATCCCGTGTTTGAAAAAACAGCATTAAAACTTAATGAGCATGGTGTATGATAAACGAATATAAATCGCTGTTATGCCACTCTAACATTATATCGTTAGCAGATAACGAAATTTACCTCCAGGGAGTTTTCTTGCTTTTCTCAGTTTTCTCATTTCAAATTTTAAATTGAATAAATATAAAGAAAGACACAAATACAACGTATTAGTTTGGTAATTATCATCTTATTTATATCATTTTCTGTTAGCTTTTTTTATTCCACTATTTCGTTAAACCCGCTCCCGACATTCGCCTATTTTTACGCTCGCACTAACGTACATAAAACACTTTGCATCATTTTCCAAAACTAAAAATCTTCCTAATTAAATTCGTTGCTTTTTTTTTCCTTTCGCGTTCTGCTTTTACGTTTACTGTTATTTCTGCTTTAGCCTTAGCAAAAACTGTCGTTTCATTTTCTAACGGGGCGAGATTTGGCTCAGTCAGTAGTGTGCCAGGCGCGTAATCTGCAATTCCCAAGTTTCAGGCAGCAAAACTCTCCGCCATGCCCACGGTCAGTAGGAGACACCGATGGGCGCCGCCGTCCGTCGGATAGGACGTTAAGTCTTGGCTACGTGTGCGGGAGAACCACATCCTGTGCACGTTAAAGAACACGCTGGATGATCTTGACGGGAGGCTCCCAACAGTTATTCCAGTGCGTTTCCTCCCCAACCTTCTCTGAGCCTTCGGGGTCTTTGTGACCTAGCCATTTGACCCATGGTGTGGAAAAAAGTGCCGCTCAGAGGTAAAACAACCCAAGTTTCAGGCGCGTAATCTGAGTCCCAACTGTGCCAGCTTGGAAAAACCGACGTCTGTAGGATTGGGCTTTAGGCCGTGGTTCCGTACGCAAGAGAGCTTACATTGTGCACGCTAAAGAACACGCTGGGTGGCCATAAAGAAAGGTTACCATCTGTCTCCTAATAGTTGTCTAATGGTTCCTTTTCCTCAACCTTTTCTGAGAGACTTCGGGTCTTTGTGATTTGGCCATTTAGCCCATTGTGTGCAAAAACAAAATGGCGCTGTCAGGTAAAACAAACCACACGGTTTTTAGCAGATGCAACTGTGCAAGGAAAAATAGCATTCACGTAGCAAATGAGAATCAAGCAGCTTATTTAAAATACTTAAGAGACTAGGGAAAAAAACTGATTTAAAGAAATCGTAACCATGAGAATGATTTTTGCAACAAAACTTGACCTTAATCTTTCAAATCTTGAAAACTTCTAAAAACTCTATTCAGTACAGAAAACAACATTTTGCGTTTAAAAAGCAAACTCTAAATGTCAGGGCCTAAAATAGAGGAAAAAAAACATCTTTAAACCATATTCTTTTTCTTTTTCTGGCTCTTCATTAAATTTTTAACAGTTTCAGAAGAACAACAACTTCGAAACATGTGAAAAAAAGAGTAAAGTGTTTCTTCGAACGCAACGAGGTCGTCAGTTTATCTATCAAAAAACAATCAGTCTGTTGGAAAGGTTAACTAAATAACAAAACACATTAAAGTTTCTTTTATCAAAACTTTAAATCGTTTTGCTAAGTTGTACACTTTAGTATTTCAAGTGTTAACCAGCGTTAAAAAATAATTTTGAAAGTTTTTTTTAAGGATTGGATGAAATGCAGCATCGAATCTCAGAGGGAAAAAAGAAACATTGAAGACTGTTCAAAAAAATGCATTTTAGAATACGAATCATTCTATGTAATGAATAAAATCCGTTCCATTAACTGCTGCCAAGTAAACGAAATGGAAACTTAAGATTAATTATATTGGGAAACAACTAAAAATATTGACGTTATCAAATCTGTCATGCAGAAATTAAAACTTTAGTTTTTTAACTTGAGTTACTTTCTAAAGTTTATTACACTTATAGTCCTCTGCGACTAAAATCTATATCATTAAACGCTGATCCTGTTTCAATGAATTTGGAATTTTTTAAGCCAAGGTTTTAAGAGTTCATACAGTTCATACATCTGCTCTTCAGTGTGGTGGCTGATTCACCGCCTTATTGCTCTTCAGTGCGGTGACTGATTCACCGCCTTATTGCTCTTCAGCGCGGTGGCTGATTCACCGCCTTATTGCTCTTCAGCGCGGTGGCTGATTCACCGCCTTATTGCTCTTCAGAGCGGTGGCTGATTCACTGACTTATTGCTCTTCATTGCTGTGGCTGATTCACCGCCTTATTGCTCTTCATTGTGGTGACTGATTCACCGACTTATCGCTCTTCAGAGCCGTGGCTGATTCACCGTCTTATTGCTCTTCAGCGCGGTGGCTGATTCACCGTCGTATTGCTCTTCAGTGCGGTGACTGATTCACCGACTTATCGCTCTTCAGAGCGGTGGCTGATTCACTGACTTATTGCTCTTCAGTGATAATTATTTAGTGCCTTGGGAGAGTATTTGCTTATAAAACGATGGTCTGTAGATGAGTTTCTATCGAATCTCTTCTCATAGTTTTCGCCGGTTTAATATTTTGATTTGTCCGTTACTGCTGTCCATACTAAGAATAATCTCAGTTACTTCGTAATTAGTGTGACTGAGAACTCTTAAAACTACTGTAAAGTAGAGATGGATGAAAAAATTAAACGCCAATGCGTAGAAGGCTAAATAGAAGTCATCTCAATCAGCGGTTTCCATTTTTTTCAGTTGTGGACCACTTCAAAATTTTATCAAGTTACCGACCACCTTTAAAAATCTGCACATTAGTTTTAAAAACATCAGTAAGAGTAAGACAATCATTCATCAATAAACATATTTTAATCAATATCTCAAGTGTCAGAATGAAATAAAAAACTCACATTTTTAAAATACAGAAAAACGATCAACAACAAATTACAACTTAGTTTATACTATGATGTAGCCTCTACCGTTGGCACGATAATGACTTATTAACGAGAACCCTGCGCTTAGACTTCTGTCAAACGTTTATGAATATCTGGCTCCAATAGCAAAATTCTTCATATCACGCTCCAATGGCATAGTTTACCAATAGCGGGCTCCAAATACATTAACACCTCTACCACCTATTATGGCAGCACGGACAAGTGGTCCGCGAGCCATAGGTTGGGAACGAATGTTCTGAATGGTTTCATTTTAGTCCTCCTAGCCCCAAACTGATAGAAGAATCATTTCTTTGTAATCTTGGTGCTCTATTCATTCAAATTCATTTCCATGCGATGATCACGACGAATGATGACGACTGGAAGAACAATGATGAATACAATGGATATTAAGGAACGGTGAACGACGAACACTAGAATGTAAGTGAAGATGATAAAGATAAATGATGATTGCAAGAAATTGTCTGTCATTAAAAGAAAACGGAACCTAAAGAAGAATGGCTACTTAATAGCCATCCCAGCGATAAGCTGTAAAAAGAATGGCTACTTAATAGCCATCCCAGCGATAAGCTGTAAAAAGAATGGCTACTTAATAGCCATCCCAGCGATAAGCTGTAAAACGAACGGCTACTTAATAGCCATCCCAGCGATAAGCTGTAAAAAGAACGGCTACTTAATAGCCATCCCAGCGATAAACTGTAAAAAGAACAGCTACTTAATAGCCATCCCAGCGATAAGCTGTAAAAAGAATGGCTACTTAATAGCCATCCCAGCGATAAGCTGTAAAAAGAACGGCTACTTAATAGCCATTCCAGCGATAAGCTGTAAAAAGAATGCTACTTAATAGCCATCCCAGCGATAAGCTGTAAAAAGAATCACTATCACTTTATATTTAAGCTTGGTGCTAACTCGACTAAGCCTTATCAATTTAAGTCTCTACCTACTTGATTTTCACGAATCATGATGATAATGAAGAACAAGAATATTACGATGAGTGTCAAGGAATGATGGCGATGTTGAAGATATCTGTGATGTAAATTATGATAAAGATAAACAATGATAAGTTGGTAATTAAAAACTGTTCTCATTCTGAACACATTGTCACCATCATCATCATTTTCCGTAGTCATCATGACGCGACATCATTATTGTTTTTCCTTGCTAATTCTTACTTCAAAGATTCTCTGTTGAGCGAATGCTTCACCATGAAGTGTGGAAAATTTGAGCAATAAAAAAAAGGAAATATTTTTTTTCATATTCCTTAAAATAATTTTGTTTACTGTTTGGCTTCATTTTGTTATTCGAATTATGATCATATGAATAAAGTTTTGAACATATTGCTTTCTAATTATTAACTCGTTTAAGAAGCCCCGGATTAGGCATGGATGTGTGTGTCGTTTTTCTGCTGAGGTCCTGCCATCCTCTCAGATCTCCTACTGTGGCATATAAACTGACAGGCTCCTGTCAGACCTCTGTGGCAAGCAGCTGCTTGAGGGGGTATTTATTTTTTATTTTAAGAAAAAACAGGAGCTAATACAGTGGACCTTCGTTATAGCGCTGCTCGCTATACCGTGCACTCGGTTATAGCGCGGGCGATGTTCGCGATAAGTTCAAACATGTTTATACAGGTCCGTGCGGCGTTAGTGAGTATCGCATTTTATTGTTACTGCGTATTGAGTAATTGTGTATGTATTGAGTTCCTGCATGTATTTTGAATAGTGTTTAATTATTGTATGCATGATGAGTAAAAGAAAAGCTTACAGTGTGAAATTTATTGTGTCGCCACCGCACTGCTCGGTATAACACGGGTGTTGTTTCCCGCCCGACATGCGCGTTATATCGGAGGTCCACTGTATTTTCACTTTGTCGTCTGTCATTCCGATTATAGACATTAATTATTTTCTTTAGAGATCGTTTTTTTTTCTGAGTGGATAGCTATTCATTAAATTACGATTCTCATTTTCCGTATTTCTCAATAGCTTTAATAGCGCCTTCTAGCGGTGGAAAAAGGTGGAAAATACAAAATTTCAAACGAATATTGCAAACGATCTGCAAATACTGGACAGAAAAATAAAAATATTCCCATCATAAGAGCAAAGGAGAGTCAAATACGAAGATTCCTAATTTATACAATAAGCTTAAGACTATATAAATTTAAATCTCATTCAAAGCTATCTAAATCTCAATTTTTGAGCAATATTTGTTGGAAACATTTAAAGACATGGAATCTCGAATATTTAACAACCGTAGTCAGGCCTAAGAAGGAAGGGCGGAAGTGGCTCAGTCGGTAGCGCGCCAGGCTCGTAATCTGTAGTTCCCAGGTTCGAGTCCCAGCTGGGTCAGCGTTGCGATTTATCTCCGCAAAAATTCTCCGCCCTGCCCACGGTCAGTAGGGGACACCGATGGGTTTGGAAAGGCCGCCGTACGTCGGATGGGACGTTAAGCCGTGGCCCCGTGTGCGGGAGAGCCATGCCCCGTGCACGTTAAAGAACACGCTGGATGGCCTTGACGGGAGGCTACCATCTGTCTACCAACAGCTGTTCCAGTGGGTCCCCTCCCCCCAACCTTCTCTGAGCCTTCGGGGTCCATGTGACCTGGCCATTTAGCCCATGGTGTGCAAAAAAGTGCCACTCAGAGGTAAAACAACCCAACATCTCTCAATTTAATTATTCCAACTTCTATAACTCTTTAAGTACTGAACAGATATTGTTCAAAATCGAAATTTCGACAGTTTAATTGACTTCTTATATTTTTCTTCAGTCATATGTTTCCATAAAAATTTATTTAACCTGTTACCGAGCCTCGATTTCATTCTCCACTGACATAAGATGAGGATGTTTCCATTTTTCTATCCATTTCCTGGATTTAGTTTAGAAATTTAAAATTTTGATGGCTGATCATTACAGTATTACCAAAGTAAACCTCGTGGCCATTGCATTCATTACATTGGCTTGCTTGACAGTATTGATATGCCAGTTACCTTCAGGGGTGGTAAAACGCAATTTTCTTTTAAGAGATACATGAAAAATTATTTTTGTGTTATATAGGTAGGATGAAATATCACTTTTTACATTTTCCCAATCATTCATCAGTTCGAATTTCCGCTATTAGAGGATTCTGAAGGCAGAAAATAATATTCTTCCGTAGCGGCCTCAAACGGCGGAAAAAAATGAAAAATGCCAAGACTTTAAACGAATGTTCATTAATCTATTCTTCCTACAAAATCATAATTTTGATAATAGATTATAATGGAAAAGAGTTTTACATTGGTAACAGTGATTTTCCCCCTTAAGGGGAAATCCTTACTTCCCCAGGAAGGGGAATGCACTTTTCTTATTTTAGGTGACAAATTAAGAGGTTTCTTTGTGTTTTTAGGTACTAATAAAATAATATTCTTTGTAGTTTCTCAATCATCCATTAATGCGAATTTTCACTGTTAGAGGATGTGAAAGTAAAATATTAATTTTCTTTGAAAACGAGCATCCCATGTTCGTCAAAGACAATATGCATTCTCTTAGTTATTCACACATAAAGTATGGAACTCAATGCCTTTTTACGAGAGAAGTGGGGCGGGGGTGGCTCCGTCGGTAGCGCGCCAGACTCGTAATCTGCAGTTCCCAAGTTCGAGTCCCAGCTCGGTCAGCGTTGAGATTTATCTCCGCAAAACTCCCCACCCTGCCCATGGTCAGTAGGGGACACGGATGGGCTTGGAAAGGCCACCATTCGTCGGATGGGACGTTAAGCCGTCGCCCCGTGTGCGGGAGAGCCACACCCTGCCCACGTTAAAGAACACGCTGGACGGCCTTGACGGGAGGTTACCATCTGTCTCTCAACAGCTGTTCCAGTGGGTCCCCTTCCCAACCTTCTCTGAGCCTTCGGGGTCCTTGTGACCTGGCCATTTAGCCTATGGTGTGCAAAAAAAGTTCCGCTCAGAGGTAAAACAACCCAAATACGAGAGAAGTGAAAGCTGTTGGGTTGTTTTACTCTGAGCGGCAATTTTTGGCACCCATGAGGCTAAATGGCAAGGTCGCAACGACCCCAAGGGTTCGGAGAAGGTTGAGTTAAGGAGACCTACTGTTAGGCGACAAATGGTAGCCTCCCATCAACGCCACCCAGCGTGTTCTTTAATGTACACAGAATATGGTTCTCCCATACATAGTGCCACGGCTTAACGTCCCATATGAACGTATCCCATCCGTCGTCCCATCCGACGAACGGTGGCCTTTCCTAGCCTATCAGCGTTCCCTACTGGATATTATCAATATCCAGTAGATGATTTAACTGTATTGGGAACTCTAATAGTGAGATTTTGCGGAGAGAAATCTCAAGCTGGCCCAGATGGGACCCGAACCTGGAAGCTGCAGATTACGAGCCACTCCCGCCCCAGAAGTGAAAGTAATAAAAAATGAGAACGAATTAGTGCAAACAGAAATTGATTGAAACCCGTTGTCATCCATCCGGTGATGTCATCATTGAAATTAAGTAACCAATTTTTACATCTGTCCATATGGATATCTCGAAAGCGTCGAAAATCTCGGAGTCGTCTCTTTTAAAGAAATTTCAAATAATTCTAATTCGATTTGGAAATTAACATACCATGAGCTGCATTACTCGAGCATTCACTTCCCTAACAAAAATCTTCGCAATGTATAGTATTGAACTGTTATCTGTTTACAATAATTTTGGGGCGGGGGTGACTCAGTCGGTAGCGCGCCAGGCTCGTAATCTGTAATTCCCAGGTTCGAGTCCCAGCTGGGTCAGCGTTGAAATTTATCTCCGCAAAATTCCCCGCCTTGCCCACGGTCAGTAGGGGACACCGATGGGCTTGGAAACGCCGCCGTACGTCGGATGGGACGTTAAGCCGTGGCCCCGTGTGCGGGAGAGCCATACCCTGTGCACGTTAAAGAACACACTGGATGGCCTTGACGGGAGGCTACCATCTGTCTCCCAACAGCTGTTCCAGTGGGTCCCCTCCCCCAACCTTCTCTGAGCCTTCGGGGTCCTTGTGACCTGGCCATTTAGCCCATGGTGTGCAAGAAAGTGCCGCTAAGAGGTAAAACAACAACAACAACCCTAACAAAAGATGTGCTTTTTATGTCGCACAAGAAATTCATCCTCCACTTTCCTGTGAACGAAATGCATTCTTTGTGAGAAAGGAACGAAACTCGAAGTATCGATGTATATAAACTCGAAGTATCAATGCTATTGTCTTGGATACGGAAAGAGCAACACATGTTCAGGAAACCCTGTTGACAGATTGAAGACAGACGCTCCACTGGTCGATTTATGTTCCTGTGTCGCTGTTTTTCAGTTGAAGAGAGAAGGAAAGACGAAGAGTAAGAAGCGGAAAGAAATGCGAGCCAGACTATGACCCCATGTCCATCGAGGCTGACACGTTTCCTTTCGAATTTTCTCATACATTGAACAGAAGAGAGATGCAATATAAAGAGAACTTGGATACAATATCGTGTATTTGTATTGATTCTTGCTAATGAAATGTCATCTCTATAGATCTTTTCTATCGAAATTTACTCTTACAGGAATCTAATCAGAACTCTGTGTCTACCTTAGTACATGAGGTCTGGCTACTGAAGCTAAATTCTCAGAGAGAATGGAAACCAGATTGAACCAATGCCAATGAAAATATATTTCATAGGGTTATTGGGCTCCTGTCAGACCTCTGTGGCAAGCAGCTGCTTGAGGGGGTATTTATTTTTTTTTATTGGGCTCGGTGGACGGGTGGTTAGTGCGTTTGTCCTGGGAAATTTTTCTAACATTGTAATAAAATAGTTATGCAAGCGATGTACAAACCATAATGCACTGATTTAAAAAAATTAAGGAACGTCGAAGCTCTATAATTTCTAAAACAAGCTTTTTTCTTTTTGAAAAATGACAGATAAATATCTTAATCAAATATATCAGTATCACGATTTTCAACAATATTTGTTCGGTATTTAATAAGTTACGGAAGTTTGAACATTTAACAAAAACATTGCCAGTCACAAAAATTGACTTCAGAAGTTAATTAAAACTTAGTAATAAGTATTGTATCAAAGTGTTTAGTAAAATAAGTGTGTATTTTATAAGTTTGTGTAAAGAATTCTTTCGCTATTCATCAGTTTTGTATAAGTTTCTTAAGACTGGCATTGCAGTGGTTAAATTTTCAAATGTTCATCTCTTTTAAATACTAAACGAATATTGTTGAAAATTGAGATATTTATATATTTCATTGGCATCTTTATCTGCTATCACATTTTAATAAAAAAAAAAATAAATACCCCCTCAAGCAGCTGCTTGCCACAGAGGTCTGACAGGAGCCTGTCAGTTTATATGCCATAGTAGAAGATCTGAGAGGATGGCAGGCCCTCAGCAGAAAACAACACGAACATCCATGCCTTACTCGGGGATCGAACCCAGGTCCCGTAGATCAGTAGCCAAGCACTCTAACCAAACACAAAATACTTATCTTAGAAGTTATAGAGTTTCGACCTTTAGCTTCCCATTGAATACCACAGAGTTTTCATTGATTTATGGAAACCAGTCTAATTGTAAAACAAAATGTCATATTTCACAGTATACTAGAGCAATTACACTTTTATATAAGTATTTTTATTAAACTTTTATGCTTCACAAATTCCTTTATTAAACTGTAGCATTTCGCAAATTATAAATAATTATAAATAAATACCCCCTCAAGCAGCTGCTTGCCACAGAGGCCTGACAGGAGCCTGTCAGTTTATATGCCATAGTAGAAGATCTGAGAGGATGGCAGGCCCTCAGCAGAAAAACGACACATACATCCATGCCTTTCCTGGGACTCGAACCCAGGTCCCTTAGATAAGTAGCCAAGCGCGCTAACCACTCGGCCAAAAGCCTGAAAGATAGATTCAAAAACAGTGATTTAATCACTTACTTAATCCATAATTACTTTGAAGGAAAATGCAGCACCTAACGGAATTTTTTTCACTCATCAATAAAAAGAATCACTTGGGATCATCTTTCTTTAAAATTCATATGATTCAAAGAAGTAATATATGAAATGATTGTCAATTTCCTTAATTTTTTAATGCGCATACAAAAAGATTTTTTAAACGTATATTAACTTGCATGTACCAAATTCCTCAGTAAAGAATTATCTCTATGGCATTAAGCACCCAGTGCTGGAATTGAAGTAGATGTTGCCTGGAGGAGAACGGTTACCATGGTGACTGGTATTCTTCTCCGTTGCTGCCGAAGAGAGCAGATTATACCAAATCAGAAGCTTTACCTTTCTGTAAGTTAAGCATCAGAAGTGGCTTTCTTATTCGCAGAAAGAGAGACGATTTGCAGTCAATCTCTTCGACTACGATCAAAAAAAGAACATCTGGATTAATAGAGAAAATGAAGGACGCATGTTATTAATGATGTCTAGCCAAAAGCAGATTTTTTTCGATAATCCTCATTTTATTTATTTAACACAATTAACTAATATCAGTGCACTGATTTTTTTTTAATAATCATACAATTACTTACCTACATGCGTGCGCATGTGCGTCTAGGAGAATAATTAGAAACTGTTTGAAGTGAATTTCAACTAAAAGGTTTTGCGGTCACTTCCTTCATTGATTTTGAGTTAAAGCTACCTAGTCAAACTGATGTAGTTATAAATTGGAATCATTTTAAAATACAGAATGAATAACTGAATTGATTGGATTGTTTTACATCTGAGCGGTACTTTTGCGCACACAATGGGCTCAATGGCCAGGTCACAAGAACCCTAAGGGCTCAGAGAACGTTGAGGGAAGAGGATCCACTGGACTGGTGTTAGGGTTGGTTTGTTTTACCTCTGAGCGGCACTTTTTTGCACACCATGGGCTAAATGGCTAGGTCACATGGACCCCGAAGGCTCAGAGAAGGTTGGGGGAGGGGACCCACTGGAACAGCTGTTGGGAGACAGATGGTAGCCTCCCGTCAAGGCCATCCAGCGTGTTCTTTAACGTGCACAGGGTATGGCTCTCCCGCATACGGGGTCACGGCTTATAACGTCCCATCCGACGGACGGCGGCCTTTCCAAGTCCATCGGTGTCCCGTACTGACCGTGGGCAGGGCGGGGAATTTTGCGGAGATAAATCTCAACGCTGACCCAGCTGGGACTCGAACCTGGGAACTACAGATTACGAGCGTGGCGCGCTACCGACTGAGCCACCCCCGCCCCACTGGTGTTAGGAGATAGATGGTACCGTCGAGTCAAGGCCATCCAGCGTGTTCTTTAACGTGCACAGACTATATGGCTCTCTTGCACACTGAGATATGGATTAACGTGCGATGCGATGGAAGCCTGTCTTTCCAATCTCATCGGTGTTCATTTTCTGAACGAGTGCAGATTGGTAGTTCAGCGGAGTAAAATCTCAACTCCGGCAAACTCGGGACTCGTGGAAGTTCGGAGCTACAGATTACGGGCTTGGCGCACTACCGACCTAACCAACTCCATAAAATGAGGGGGGGGGGGGAAGAATTATTAAGCGTAATAGAATTTTGGTTCTTTTTCTTTTTCCTCAGTCCAGTTGCTTGCTTCCCTTTTTAAGATTTGGTAACTGTGTTGGTAATTCCTTCTACAATAATACTAATCTGCTTCAAATGTGATATTTTGCTCGTTTTCCCAGAATGGATTTTCTTTATGTTAAAAAAACACTATTAAACTGATTTCAAAAAATAAAATAATTTCTAAAATATCTGCCAGCAAATAATAGTAACAAATATTTTCATTTCAACTCGTCGTATTCATATTCCATGATAATGTACCAGGATCGTAACCTGATGTTCCTGGGTTCGATTCTCCACTGTGCCTGAGTTTGAGATCTTGTCCACTTAACTGCCCCCAGAACCAATGAACTTGTAAAGTCCTCCTTTTGTCCTCCGTTACGGGTTGGGTTGTTTGGGTTGTTTTACCTCTGAGCGGCACTTTTTTGCACACCATGGGCTAAATGGCCAGGTCACAAGGACCCCGAAGGCTCAGAGAAGGTTGGGGGAGGGGACCCACTGGAACAGCTGTTGGGAGACAGATGGTAGCCTCCCGTCAAGGCCATCCAGCGTGTTCTTTAACGTGCACAGGGTATGGCTCTCCCGCAGACGGGGCCACGGCTTAACGTCCCATCCGACGGACAGCGGCCTTTCCAAGCCCATCGGTGTCCCCTACTGACCGTGGGCAGGGCGGGGAATTTTGCGGAGATAAATCTCAACGCTGACACAGCTGGGACTCGAACCTGGGAACTACAGATTACGAGCCTGGCGCGCTACCGACATAGCCACCCCCGCCCCTCAAAGCGCAGTAAAGACACTCTGGGTGTCTTTACCGCCATACTTCTATCTGTCTCTTAAGTGATTTTAAGAATTCTCCTAACAATTTCTCTGTCGGATGCTGGCTCAGTCAGCATCGCATCAGGCTCATAATCTGCAGTTCCCCAGTTCAAACCCCACCAGGGCTTGAAAAGGTCGTTATCCATCGCACGGGGCGTTAGGCCATGGTACAGTGTGCAAGAAAGCTATATCCTATTCAGTTTAAAGAACACGCTACATGGGAGGCTATCATCTGTCTAACAGCTGTCCCGTATATCCCCGTCTTCCAACATTCATTTAGCCCTTGCGGTCCTTGTGATCTGCCCATTTAGCCCATTGTGTGCAAACAAGTTTCTCTCAGATGTAAAACAACCTAACAAGATCTGATACCTTTCATCCTTGTGACCAGCCCATTGTGTGCGCTAAAGTACCGCTCAAATGTAAAAATATCCAATCAATTCAGTTATTCATTTTGTATTTTAAAATGATTCCAATTTACAACTACATCAGTTTGACTAGATAGCCTTAACTCAAAATCAGTGAAGGATTATCGAAAAAAATCTGCTTTTGGCTAGACATTATTAATAACATGCGTCCTTCGTTTTCTCTATTAATCCAGATGTCCTTCTTTTAATCGTAGCCGAAGAGATTGACTGCAAATCGTCGCTCTTTCTGTGAATAAGAAAGCCACTTCTGATGGGTTGGGTTGTTTACCTCTGAGCGGCACTTTTTTGCACACCATGGGCTAAATGGCCAGGTCACATGGACCCCGAAGGCTCAGAGAAGATTGGGGGAGGGGACCAACTGGAATAGCTGTTGGGAGACAGATGGTAGCCTCCCGTCAAGGGCATCCAGCGTGTTCTTTAACGTGCATAGGGTATGGCTCTCCCGCACACGGGGCCACGGCTTAACGTCCCATCCGACGGACAGCGTCCTTTCCAAGCCCATCGGTGTCCCCTACTGACCGTGGGCAGGGCGGGGAATTTTGCGGAGATAAATCTCAACGCTGACCCAGCTGGGACTCGAACCTGGGAACTACAGATTACGAGCCTGGCGCGCTACCGGCTGAGCCACCCCCGCCCCCCAACTTCTGATGCTTAAGTCACAGAAAGGCAAAGCAAAGCTTCTGATTTGATAAAATCTTTGGTTTTCGCTTGCAGGTGTTGAGATTTATTTCCACTAAGCCTCCAACCGGATGACTCTCTGTCAGAAAGGGAGGCAACGATCGGTGTGGAAAGGATGCCGTTCGTCGGATGGGATGTTAATCGTGGCACCGTATGCAGAAATGGCATACTCTCTGCACGTTAAACAACACGCTTAATGGCTTTGACAGAAAGCTACTCTCTGTCTCCTAACAGCTAGCCAGTTTGTCCCCTTCCTCACCATCTCTGAGCGCTTCGGGTCCTTGTGACCTAGCCATTTAGCCCATAGTGTGCAAAAAAGTGCAGCTCGGTGGTAAAACATCCAACCTCCGTTTTATTTGTCTGTAAAAAATATTGTTTCATAATATGTATAACATAAACGTTTACCATTTCTCTCCCTACGTCCGCTTATTAACATTCTCAACGAGGGAGCAGGAAAATTTGAAACCATCCCCCCCCCCCTCTACTCATCCTACAAAAATTTGACCCTGCATATGGATAATATACTTTAACAAGATTCATTTACGATGTTTTTTTAACTCGTGAAAATTGTTTTTTGTTCTGATAGCATTACAGTTGCTCGTTTCCTCTCTAAACAGCCTTTTTTCTCCTGTAAAATGCCTAAGCACTTTAAAATAACTTGAAGGCTAAAAGCTAAAAGCAGAATTAAAAAAAGAGACCACAAACAGCTAACAGGGAAGGATTACAACTCATGTTCAAGTCCAAGGAAGTATCCTTTGTGGGGGGGGAGCCAGGGAGTCCGAATCCCATCCGGCTTCCGTGCCCCCCCCCCAACTACCACTACCCTTTGTTTAATGTTTGAGAGAAGTGGAAAAATAGGCAAATCTTACTAATTATATGCTGATGGTAGACGTTCTTACCTGTCAGTATTTTTTGGTTAATATTTCTCGATTAATAGGGCACACTGGAATCTTGAGTACTTTAGTTTGCTAATACTAGTTGCAGAAAAAGGATAGTTCACTCGCTGTGTGGGGCGGGGGTGGCTCAGTTGGTAGCGCGCCAGGCTCGTAATCTGTAGTTCCCAGGTTCGAGTCCCAGCTGGGTCAGCGTTGAGATTTATCTCTGCAAAATTCCCCGCCCTGCCCACGTCAGTAGGGGACACCGATGGCCTTAGAAAGGCCGCCGTCCATCGGATGGGACGTTAAGCCGTGGCCCCGTGTGCGGGAGAGCCATACCCTGTGCACGTTAAAGAACACGCTGGATGGCCTTGACGGGAGGCTACCATCTGTCTCCCAACAGCTATTCCAGTGGGTCCCCTCCCCCAACCTTCTCTGAGCCTTATGGGTCCATGTGACCTGGCCATTTAGCCCATGGTGTGCAAAAAAAGTGCAGCTCAGAGGTAAAACAACCCAACTCGCTGTACTAGAAAAACATCTACTTTTTTAGCTTTAACTGATGGCGACGTCTGTTTTCAAATCAAATATTCATTATGCTGAAGTGGTGACTAAGAAACGTTTTTGAAGTTTGCAAAACATTAGCGTTATTAAAACAAGTTTCGAAACTCGCCGAAGAGTAAATACAAGTATTTGTTGTTCGATTGATCTGCAAACTCGTTAAGAGATTAAAAAAACCCAGGTCGACAATGAGGTGCAAACAGCTCGTAAAAAAAGGCTACGTTTCTAGGCAACAGTCCTGTTTATTTTTCCTTTAGGTATTTTACTTTGCAAAACTTTGATGTTTGAGAGTCTTTGACCTTTTTAAAAAGTCCTAAATCCTATGAGAGAGCGCAATCGATTTCGAACAATTTCTTCATAAATATCTTAGATATTTATTTTTCTGATCTTTAGTATTTTTGCAAGCACAATATTAATTCATTGCCTTCTATAGGTATTCTTTAAGCTATTTTATTTCACTTTATGATATATACACCGGAGAGCCAAAACATTATGACCAGCACGTCTTTATGCAAATCGAAGCAACTAACGGCAAACGACGGCGCGTGTGAAGGTCATGAAACGGTATAAATAACACCTGATACTGAGCTCTGTTAATCAGTATTATTCTTGTTCTTCAAATGGGAAAGTAACGGACTTAGTGAATTTCACAAAGGCCAAATTGTAATGGCCAGACGACTGGGTTAGAGCATTTCCGAGACGGCAAGGCTTGTGGGGTGCTCACGGTCAGCCGTGGTTAGTACCTTCAAAAAGTGGTCCGAAGAGAAAAACAAAAACCACGAATCGCCGGCAAGGCTTGTGGGGTGCTCACTGTCAGCCGTGGTTAGTACCTTCAAAAAGTGGTCCGAAGAGAAAAACAAAAACCACGAATCGCCGGCAAAATGTGGGCCGATCACGGCTCATCGATGCTGATGAGCGAAGGCTATCCCCTAATGGTACGAGTCAACAGAAGGGATACTGTGGCGCAACTCACCGTAATTTGAATACTGGTGACGGGAGTAATTTGTCACAACACACAGTACATCGAACCCTGCTTGAAATGGGCTGGATAACCGCAGGTCTCTCCGAGTGCCAATGCTAACCTCAGTTCGCCGTCGAAAGCGCCTACAATGGGCACACGAGCACCAAAACTAAACCTTGAATGATTGGAAGAAGGTCGTTTGGTCCGATGGATCTCGTTTCCTGTTGCACCACGTGGACGGCCGGGTGCATCGTTTACCTGGGGAAGTGTTGGCATCAGGATGCACCATGGGACGAAAACAAGTCGGTGGAGGAAGTGTAATGATTTGGGAAATGTTCTGCTGGGAAACTCTGAGTCCAGTCATTCATGTGCAGGAAACTATGACGTCTACCACCTACCTAAACATCATTGCAGATCATTTGCAGACCATCCTTTCATGGCAACGGTATAACCCTCTAGTATTGCCTTCTTTCAGCAGGATAATGCGCCATGCCATACAGCCCGGATTGTTCAAGAATGGTTCGCGGAACATGAGGAAGACTTCCAGGTATTGCCCTGGCCTCCACACTCCCCAGACATCAATCCAATCGTGCATCTGTGGTTTATGTTGGAACAGCATATGAGATACTGCGGCGGCTCAACCACGTAACTTACAAGAGTTAAAGAATCTGCCGGTAACGTGTTGCTACCAGATACCACAAGACACCTTTAGAAATCTTGTAGCGTCCATGTCTCGACGGGTAAAAGTTGTTTTGGCGGCACGTGGAGGACTAACATCATATTAAGCAAGTGGCCATAATGTTTTGGCTCTTCGGTGTATATGTGGTGTTAGAACAGAAGACTAAACCAAATGCAACGTTTTCGTGCAAGATCTGTACGACAACTCTGCAAAATCCGTCATATTTTGCAAAAGATAAAAAAAACATTGCAATCCGGAATTCACATTTATATTTTTTTAAATTTTACCCTTTCACCACTACCAAACATTGGAGGGCGGGCTCAGTCGGTAGCGCACCAGGCTTGTAATCTGCAGTTCCCAAGTTCGATTCCTACCTGGCCCAGTGTTGAGATTTATCTCCGCTCAGTCAGAAAGGGAACACCGACGGGCATTGGAAATGCCGCCATACATCGGATGGGATGTTGAATAGTGGCTCTTTGTGTAGGAGAGCCATACGCCATGCACGTTAAGAAGGGGCGGGGGTGGCTCAGTCGGTAGCGCGCCAGGCTCGTAATCTGTAGTTCCCAGGTTCGAGTCCCAGCTTAGTCAGCGTTCAGATTTATCTCCGGAAAATTCCCCGCCCTGCCCACTGTCAGTAGGGGACACCGATGGGCTTGGAAAGGCCGCCGTCCGTCGGATGGAACGTTAAGCCGTGGTCCCGTGTGCGGGAGAGCCATACCCTGTGCACGTTAAAGAACACGCTGGATGGCCTAGACGGGAGGCTACCATCTGTCTCCCAACAGCTGTTCCAGTGGGTCCCCTCCCCCAATCTTCTCTGAGACTTCGGGGTCCATGTGACCTGGCCACTTAGCCCATGGTGTGCAAAAAAGTGCCGCTCAGAGTTAAAACAACCCAACGCACGTTAAGAAACACGCTGGATGGTTTTGACGGGAGCTTTTATCTGTCTCCTAAGCAAGTGATTTCCCTTCTTCCAATCTTCTCTGAGACCTTGTGATCCTTGTGACCTGACCATTTAGCCCACTATGTGAAAAAAAGTGCCGCTCACACTTAAAACAACCTAACCCACATATCACTTAACAAAATTCAAGCGAATATTCTGCTATCCGACTCTTGGCGTCCTTATGACCTGACGATTTAGCCCACTGGGAAAAAATTAAAAAATGTTCTGAGATAAAACAACCCAAATTCCTTAACCTATGCTTGAGGATGAATCTAGATGAATTTATTTTTTAAATAAATGCGAAAATAACGAAATATAAATGGATAGAGGTTGTGATCTATTGCTTTAAGGGTAGACAGTATTAAAACATTGATAAACTGACGAAAAAACTAAGAAAAAGCTTCATTAATGTTATTTACAGAACTTCTTCTTTCGACATTTTTTTTCTTGTCTGTTAGAGATGAGTTTGTGTTCGGACTTTCGCTCAAAACAATACAGACGATTTTGGGCCTCATGTTGAGATAATTGAAATTCAAATTATTTCTGGAAATTATTAAAAAAAAGTAAAAAATATAAAATATTTTTATTATAATTTCAACCTTTTAATCAGTCTTTAGTAATTAAAAATAACAGCATGCAGCAATTGATTTCCTTTCAAGTATATTCGCTATCCTTAGGAAATTAATGGCTCTTTGAGATTATATTGATGTTTCCCACGAATCTTCACTGATGTTTTTACTAGTGTTTTTAATGTTTTTCGCTACAAATAGCTTTAACATTTTTATTTTTTCATAAAATGATTATAATTACTAATATAAGAATAAAATAAATGATTAGCGATATTTTCTGCATATACGTCTTATGAAGCACAAGTAAAAAGGTTTTCCCAAATCGGCTCGGGTTGTTGTTTTACCTCTGAGCGGCCCTTTTTTTACACACCATGGGCTAAATGGCCAGGTCACATGGACCCCGAAGGCTCAGAGAAGGTTGGGGGAGGGGACCCACTGGAACAGTTGTTGGGAGACAGATGGTAGCCTCCCGACAAGACCATCCAGCGTGTTCTTTAACGTGCATTATTTATGGCTCTCCCGCACACGGGCCACGGCTTAACGTCCCATCCGACGGACGGCGGCCTTTCCAAGTCCATCGGTGTCCCCTACTGACCGTGGGCAGGGCGGGGAATTTTGCGGAGATAAATCTCAACGCTGACCAAGCTGGGACTCGAACCTGGGAACTACAGATTACGAGCCTGGCGCGCTACCGACTGAGCCACCCCCGCCACTCGGCTCGGGTCAGTAATTGTCGAAATGTTTCTGGCTACGGCAAGGGTGGGCTATAAATATCGAACTTGAATTCCTCTCTATTGTCTACAGTTCTGGAGGCTTTTTAAAATACCAAAGTGGCCATGCAGTCTAAAAAAAGAATCAGCAAAGAGCTGAAATGATTCGTTATTCTTATAACCAGTATTTCGGCAGATGTACTGTTCAGATGCTTACTAAAATAATTGTATTTTATTGATAAAGGCTGTATTTATGGCCAAGGCATGGTTTGTTTTAGAGAGCTCCATTTTACTTAGCCGTTTTGTTCCTGGCACATCATTCACTGCGTCTGCAATCGCACGTCGTTTCCTTGACAACCAGTAAACACCTGCATGACAGTGACGTATCACTCACCCTCGCCGAATACTTCTAAGAAGAGAGCGAAGAGTGAAATGTCGCCTACTACTACTACCCAAGAGGTTATTTTCTTTTTCAAGGTAGAGGTAGAATTCTTTTGCGAAATCGTATTTAATAATTCCGGAAGCAATTACACGTTCAACTATTCCATGGTTTAGGAGTTTTCGTACGCGAGTTTGGAATTATGCATTTTACTAAAATGCCCTTATTACAATTGTGGTTCAAATTCAAGATGTCATTCGTTATGAGAGAGGACTGTGGTCACAAATTTATATTTTTAGTGAAGATTCGAAATTATTCTCAATGAGGATAAAGAGCATCATCACAAATGATATTTTTAGTGAAGACGCGAAATTACTCTTAACGAGGGTAAAGAGTATCATCACAAATGATAGTTTTAGAGAAGACTCGAAATTACTTTCAATGAGGGTAAAGAGCATCATCATAAAGGATATTTTTACGGAAGACGCGAAATTATTCTAAATGCAGATAAAGAGTATAATCACAAATCATATTTTTAGTGAAGACACGAACTATTACTTTACTTTCAATGAGGATAAAGAGTATAATCACAAATCATATTTTTAGTGAAGACACGAACTATTACTTTACTTTCAATGAGGATAAAGAGTATAATCACATATCATATTTTTAGTGAAGACACGAACTATTACTTTACTTTCAATGAGGATAAAGAGTATAATCACAAATCATATTTTAAGTGAAGACACGAACTATTACTTTACTTTCAATGGGGATAAAGAGTATAACCACAAATCATATTTTTAGTGAGCGATTACTTTACCAACTATTACTTTACTTTCAATGAGGATGAAGAGTATAATCACAAATCATATTTTTAGTGAAGACACGAACTATTACTTTGCTCTCAATGAGGATAAAGAGTATACAGTATTTTAACGTGTATAAGGAAGCTCTTAATGAGGATAAATAGTATAATCCGATATGATATGTTTAGTGAACATGAGAAAAATTACATTACTCCCTATGAGGATAAAAAAATATTGTCTTAAAAAGGTGTTTTATTAAAGATGCGAAACATTTCACTACTCCTAACCCAATGAGGGTAAAGAGTATAAGGCTATCACTTATCTTCATTGGAAAAGAAGAGAAAAATGAATTTCTACAGAAGTTTTTATCTTAATTTTGAAATTAAGCAGAGATTCTGTAGGAAGGAAGATATTCTAAACGCTTGTCGAAAAACAAGTTAATGAGTCAGGAAAAAGTTATATAGTACTTCAGAAATAACGAATCTAAATGTGCAATTATTACAGAAAAGTGTAAACGTTTTGCGACTATGCTGAACGTTGGCATATATTCCCCAAATATTTCAATATCAATAGATGTCTTTCCCACAAGTCTTGTTCTTAGCACCTTGACTATCATGCAGCTGAAAAATTTAGATCTAGTAGTCCATCATGTAGCTGATCAATGTCGATCTAGAAGATAAATAATTCCCTCTAACTCTGCATTAATAAAACCCTTTCGTTTTCATATTCATCTGGTCATCGGAGATGCACATCTGACAAAACATATTAACCAATCCACCTTTAGTTAATGTAGCGCGAATGCCTGCTATTGAAAATCTGTATTTGCAGATGCTAATTTCAGATTCTTGACTTTAGAAGTTAACTACCAACGTGAATGTTAGTTCAAACATTTTAATATCAAAGAGACAGTTGCGCGAAAAGTTTTCCGTGTGTTATTTAGGTTATTCATTATTCACACATGACAATAAACCAACAAGGAACTGTGCATCCGAAATTTGAAAGAACTTTGGCAGTCTTCCAGAGGATTAAGCTTCATAATTAACTTCATCTGGAATCATACCCAACATTACCCCCATTACAAAAACGGCATCGGGTTAAAAACAAGACAAATCTTTTGGCACCCTCTTCACTGACGATATCATCAAACCCTGAATACACGTTAAACAATTGAAACTACTCAAACACATTCCATAACACGAGAAGAATTCTTACAGACACATTCGACTTTGAGGTGCTCTTTTTTTCGCAGCAAATGCATTCGTTTTGTTTTCATCAGTAGAAGAGGAACTGTCTGAAATGGTTGCCCTGGAATCCAGCCAAGGACTGGAAGTATCCTAGACAGTGCGTAAGAAAGAGAGAGGAAGATCTCGTTACAGCTGTGCAAGCCAAAGCCTCATCTTCAGTCAACTCGGCATAGAAGTTTCTAGCTTACTCTTGGGTGATATTTCTCTGCCGTTCTAGGTCACTAGATCCCAGCCTGTACATCCCATCCTGTATTAGTAAGCCGCTCTCTCCACTTGTTGCTATCCAAAGTAATTGATGACGGTTAAACTAATTGGAAAGAATGACTCAGCGCAGATGAGGCGTTGAAATCTATATTGAGAAGGCGTTGATGCTCCGAAAGGCGAAATATTTCACTTATGACTGAGTAGCAATCAAGATTATGTGAAGGAAAAAGAAATAGGCGCTGTTCATTATCCGTAGTCTGAAACATTTGAAAAAATTAAACTTGGGGCTCACTAATGGCTAGCGAGAGTTAGATGTCTTAGTGTCTCTTAGCTCTCAAAGGTTGCTCTGACTGAAAATTTTTTTAATTTCAGCACAGCGAGAAAAAAATGACTAACCTGAAAAACAGGGATGTGTTGCATTACCTCTGAGCTGCAGTTTTTTTGCACCCAATGGACTAAATGGTCAGGTCACAAGGACCCCGAGAGCACAGAGAAGATTGGAGGGAGGGAACCCACTGGGCGGCTGTTAGGAGGCAGATGGAAGCCTCTCGTCAAGGCCGTCCAATGTGGTGATCAACGTTCACTAGGTATGACTCTCCCTTCACGAGGTCACGGCTTTACGTCTCATCCACTAAGCGTGGCCTTTCCTAGTCCACCGGCGTCTCTACTGACCGAGGGCAGGGTTCGGACTTAGTGGCGATAAAGCTCAGAGCTGTCCCAGAGGGGACTCGAACCTGGGAACTGCAGATTACGAGCCTGGCACACTACCGATTGAGTCAAGTCCCCACACCTCTAAGAGTATGAAATGCCCAATAGGGTGTGTGGGGATGTAAAAAGGCATTAGTAATAGAAGTTGTGAAAAAATGTTTTAAATAACCAATTCTGCTTTAAGATGTTTCAACTAACTAGGAGATTAATAGGCCTCAACTGACATTGTGCTTAGGGAGCTAGCTACTGTTCCAGCAGGGTAAACTTGTGTGATGTGTTAGTCTAACTGAGACAGTGGTCAACAGTGACTTCGGTCTTAGTAGGGCATGTCCTTGTATGTGAAGGCATGTAAAAGCTAGGACTAACTTCTAGGATTCTCCTCTGTCCTACGCGTTGGAAATGATATGAAGCAATTGCGTTAGTACTTAATTTCGAACGTCAAAGATCTCGAATTAATCAACATCTGTAAATAACAATCTTTTCAGATGTTGCATAGCTTGGCATTCGTGTTACATTAACTAAAGGTGGATTATTTAATAGGTTTTTGTCAAAGAAGCATGTCCCTTGACCAGATGAATTTGAAAGTAAAAGAGTTGGGTTGTTTTACCTCTGAGCGGCACATTTTTTGCACACCAAGGACTACACGACCAGGTCACATGGATCCCGAAGGCTCAGAGAAGGGATCCACTGGAACAGCTGTTGGGAGACAGATGGTAGCCTCCCGTCAAGGCCATCCAACGTGTTCTTTAACGTGCACAATGTATGGCTCTCCCGCACACGGATTAACGTCCCATCCGACAGACGGCGGTCTTTCCAAGCCCATCGGTGTCCTCTACTGACCGTGGGCAGGGCGAAGAAATTTGCGGTTATAAATCTCAATGCTGACCCAGCTGGGACTCGAACCTGGGAACAACAGATGACGAGCGTGGCGCGCTACCGACTGAGCCACCCCCGCTCTAGTAAAAGGGTTTTATTAATGCAGAATAGGAGGGAATTATTTCTTCTATTGGTATAACTAGTTCATTTCATACTATATATGGAATTTTTCCTTATTATTTTGGTCATTATTTCGTTTTCTGCTTATTTCTTGTTTAACCTTTTTTTCTTCAAGTCTTTTCGTCCTACAAGAATGATTTTACCCTGAAGCTAGAGACTGAACTGTCTCCCGCTAATTCAAACTCTTTTTGACTATTTATGAAAGAATTATTTTTCCCCTCTTTGTCTTTGCCTTTCGCTTCACAATTCGAATGTGAAAAATAAGCATTATCAATACAATTTATTATATAAGGTATGATAATTAATATAAAACATAAAATTAACATATCGTTGAATAAAGAAGAAATATAGAACATTAAAAAACGATATTCGCAAATACCATTTCATATTGATCTTCTCTCTCCTAACAAAAGAAGGGCGGGTGTGGCTCGTAATCTGTAGTTCCCAGGTTCGAGTCCCAGCTGGGTCACCGTTGAGATTTATCTCCGCAAAAATTCCCCGCCCTGCCCATGGTCAGTAGGGGACACCGATGGGCTTGGAAAGGCCGCCGTCCGTCGGATGGGACGTTAAGCCTTGGCCCGTGTACGGGAGAGCCATACCCTGTGCACGTTAAAGAACACGTTGGATGGCCTTGACGGGAGGCTACCATCAGTCTCCCAACAGCTGTTCCAGTTGATCCCCTCTCCAAACCTTCTCTGAGCCTTCGGGGTCCATGTGACCTGGCCATTTAGCCCATGGTATGCAAAAAAGTGCCACTCAGAGGTAAAACAACCCGACCCAACCCAATCCTAACAAAAGCTTTTCATACGACCATAAACAAAGTGTCAATTTTCGAAACAACAAATTATCGAAATAAATTCATGTACACTAAATAAGGTAGTAAAAATAGTGTCTTATTACACACTTGGATACATCGCTAATGGATATCTTAATACATTTGAGCTTACAAGCCCAAGATGTCTGTATTAGAAGAGATGAGTTCGTGATCAATATTTCGAGCCCTAAGTGTTTGAGTCCGAACCATTTCGACAATGATTAAACCAGATCCCGATTTAAGGGAAAAAAAATTCTTTGGTGAAGCAATATATAAAGAAAGGTATGTCGCTCATTGTTTATTTGATTCTTATAATATTAATTACAATCATTTTATTACAAAATGAAAATGTTAATGTTATTTGGAGCGAAAAGTATTAGAAATATTAGCAGAAACTGAAAATTCGTGGATAACATCATTATAAACGCAAAGACTTGTTCATTTATTGAAGACAGAGATTATATAAAAAATAATCAAAAGCGCCATGGTGCTTATTTTTAATTAAAGACTGATTAAAGGGCTAAAATTATAATCAAAAATCATTTTATGTTTTTGCTCATTTTTTCCCAATTTCAAGGAACATTTTAAATTTAAATTATTCTGAGCCCGAAGTCATCTGTGCTATTTTAAGTCCGAGATCTCCAGGGCTTCCCTGGCCAGGGTTTAGCCCGACAAAGCCCAAACTCACATCGAATCTGTATACTAGCATGAATGTTTTTCTCACATGCGCAAATGCTACAATGTGATCGCCTCGTTTACTTGAAATTATCGAACAAGATATAATATTACCTATTACCATGTAATTATTCTAAAAGAGGTTATCTTTTACAACCAGTCATAAACTTGGGTAATTTTTTTACTGCATAGCCCACTTGAAGAACATATACGTTTAGCAGTCATAGTTAAATTAAATGAAGGTCAAATGTAAAACGCAAAAATATTGAAGTAGAAATTTCACAATGACAACAACTTCAGTATTATTTATTTATTTAAAAGATTGTAATGTCGTACAGCACAAAAAAATTAAAAAATGGTATAGCAGCATTTTTTAAATATACGAATATATTTTACAATGAGCAAAAATTGCATAATTCTGAAGGAATAAAAAGTATAATTCTTTTCTGTTATATTTATATGCACTTTGTAATGATAAATACTTTAAATGACAATCCAGCAATCCTGTGAAATGCAGCAAAGCAGTTCTTGCAGTTTACTGTGAAATATAGCAAAACAGTTGTTGTGGTTTCTTCTGAAATATAGCAAAACAGTTCTTTTTAGGCATCAGGTGCAATTATCTTCATTGTTATTGTATACATTTTCCGTTATAGCCATAGATGGCACCAAATTCCTGCTCATTCCTTTATTCTCAAGACTAGTCTATACTTTGGAAACAATGCAAGAATACCGATACCTCTTTCTGAGTTTAAAACAATTTTAAAAATAATGTACTTTGTAACATACGCAAGGCCGAAGGGGTTAAGGTTGCCCTGAAGGTCTGATAGTAGTCTGTCAGTATAATATATCACGGAGATCTGTGAGGAAGATGAGGCCTCAATAAAAAAACAATCATCCATGCGCTATCAAAGATTTCAAATTGAAATCTTTTGTCCTTCAACCAGAAACATTCACGATTATAGCTGCAATGTAATTAATAGAGTTAGCTCTATAAAGCACTTAGGCTATATAGAGTCAACGCTATTGATTACTCTATTAATTATTAACCTTGTTGACACATTTCTGTGGAACGCTCACTGGAAATATTTTGTGAAACATTAAGGTCATGTGTACTGAAGATAAATAAATTACGATTTATATATATATTGGATTCATATTCAACGTTTTACAAAGCACTATGAGTCATTTTAAGTTACACTATTATCATCCATGGTGCATCAAGTGTAACAATTATAAAAACACTAGAATGCAATCAATCGTCAATAGCTAAGTATTTAATTTCTTTTACAGATCATACAACCGTTGCTACAACTTAAAGCAGGTTTACTTGTATGGGGATTTTTTCTTATGTAAACTTATATAAATCAATATTGCAATAAACCCAATTTCTTTAATAACGCATACGGAGTGTTTCTAAAAATTCTAGTCAAACTTTAGGAACATATTCTACTGTGTATATATCATATATTCCTGGGTGAGGTAATACTATATAAAGTGTAGTATTCATTTATGGACGAAAGAACGGGAACTGCAGTGAAGCTCAGCGTCTCTGCAGGATAGCTTTTACCCACCAATGATGTCCAGTCAGAGATACTTTTGCAGCCATCCATTGACGGCTGCGAGAGACAGGATCCTTTATAGTGATGAAAAATGTTTTTATGAACATTGAGCCAGCTAAATTTGCAGTAATTAAATTAGCCAGTTAAATTTGCAGTACAGTAGTAGAAAACATACTCGTGGACGAGTGGTTAGCGCGTTTGGCTATTGATCAAAGGGACCTGGGTTCGAGCCCCAGATAAGACATGGACGTGTGTATTGTTTTTCTGCTTGAGGTCCCAACTTCCTCACAGACCTATTAAGGCGTATAAACTGAAAGGCTCCTGTCAGACCTCTATGACAAGCAGCTGCTTGAGGAGGACTTATTACTTTTTTTAAACAAATGTTGGACAAAATCCCACCACTCCTGGGTGAGGTAATGCTATATGAAGTGAGTCATATTCATTTATGTACGAACGGACGGAAACTGCAGTGAAGCTCAGCGTCTCTGCAGGATACCTTTTCCCCACCGATGATGTCCAGCCAGAGAACTTTTGCAGCCATCCATTGGCGTCTTCGAGAGACAGGATCCTATTCGTCTGTTATTGCAGATTGAGGGGTGAGCCAGATTTATCCAAACACCTGATTTAGAGGAACAGGTGCTGCACATGGTCGCAATGGATCCCGGGACTAGCACTGGAGGAGTAGCAGCAGAAGTAGATGTTTCACAATCAACTATTGGGCGGGGATGGCTCAGTCGGTAGCGCGCCAGGCTCGTAATCTGTAGTTCCCAGGTTCGAGTCCCAGCTGGGTCAGCGTTGAGATTTATCTCCGCAAAATTCCCCGCCCTGCCCACGGTCAGTAGGGGACACCAATGGGCTTGGAAAGGCCGCCGTCCGTCGGATGGGACGTTAAGCCGTGGCCCCGTGTGCGGGAGACCCATACCCTGTACACGTTAAAGAACACGCTGGATGGCCTTGACGGGAGGCTACCATCTGTCTCCCAACAGATGTTCCAGTGGGTCCCCTCCCCCAACCTTCTCTGAGCCTTCGGGGTCCATGTGACCTGGCCATTTAGCCCATGGTGTGCAAAAAAGTGCTGCTCAGAGGTAAAACAACCCAACCCAACTCACAATCAACTATATGAGAATTGGTCGTAAGAATCAATTCTACTGATGTCACATACAGCGAGTACAGGCTCTCTCACCAATTGATTTTCATCCAGATTCGCATTTTCGTAATGGTACCGATGAATCGTAAATCACAAGAGATGGCATTATGAATTTTTGTAACATTCACCACTTAGCACGAGAAACTTGTCATAAAATCACCCAATTTTGGCATCAGCAGAGTTTTTTGCGAATGTTTGGGCTGACATCATGGATGACATCATGGATCTACCTGATTGGTCCATTTTTCTTGCCACCAAACCTCAATGGCCAGCAATACATGCATTTCTTAGAGGTGGAACTACTTGCATGTCTGGAAGACATTCCCTTAGCAACACGCTGTCGCATGTGGTTCACGCATGATGAAGTCCAGCACATTTTAGCGTCACCACTCTAGAACATCTCTTTCGTAGAGGTGGAAGACAGGCCATGACAGCGATACTCTGACGTCACGGACGGAGGAAGAACAGGCGAATGAACTGCGCTGTAAGAAGCTTGTTTGCTGCGTTGGCTTTAACGGAGATACCTCATTCGCCTGTTCTCCCTCCATCTGTGACGTCACAGTATCGCTGTCATGGCCTTGTCTTCTAGGTGGCCTTGGGTGAATCAACTTCATGTCCGGCACGATGTCCCGATTTGAATACACTTGGTTTCTTCTTATGGTGACATGTTAAGACTAATGTTTATAGCACTCTGGTTCCTAATACAGAAGCTTTCCGCCAATGGATAACGATGGTTGTCAAAGAATTCGGAACACTCTCGAGCTTTTCGAAAGTGTTCGACAGTCGATGAAAATACGCTATGAGGCGTATTGCTGCTAAGGGAGGCCATTTCGAACACTTGCTCTTATGTACAGTCGCTCAAAAAAATATCCGAACACTATGGTTGATTACAGAATTCAGAAAAAATATCTGGCAACGATACCTTCGTGTCACGTGACACGAAGGTTGCCAGATCACTAATTTCTAAAAAAACCGTTGCCAGATATTTTTTCTGAATTCTGTAATCAACCATAGTGTTCGGATATTTTTTTGAGCGACTGTACGTTTACATAATTGTTCTCATCGATCACTTACAGTGTGCTGCGATACTGGAATAAAAACTAAATAATTAATTAATTAGTTTGTATTCCAGCAAATTAATACTAATTAAATTAATTAATCGACAATTTTAAGTAGTTACTCTGCACAATACAAAACGAAATCCTTTTTACATTCGTTCAGTTCTCTACTCAGTTTTCATATTTTTTAAATGAAAAATGCTCCAATACAACAATTATGTAAGTCACACTACGTGGTGTATCGCTGTATCTCGTGTCTCGCAGTAAAGCAGTCATGCTTTCATTGTTGTATGTGCAGATTCTTCTTAACTGTTCCTTAGGTTTTGTTCCTCCCGAACAGTTCTGTAATCGGAAAATTCTTGATTTCTTCCATGAAACAGGGACAAACGATCCACGTGAACCACCTTACATTTTGTAGTCGGGCGTCGATAATTGCGATGCACTACTCGCTAATCCTGGTAACTAGTGTATATGGATCTTCCCAAGGTTTCTGAAGTTTTGGTGAACGTCTCTTCCTTCTGTGTGGATTGTATAGTCAGATAGCATCTCCTTCGTTGATAACAGTTTCATTTGCTTTACTGTCGTAGCTCGTTTTTTCTCTCTCGTTCGCTTAGGCTGATGTTATGCCTGACGAATTAATGAATTTCTTCTAGTCGTTGTTTCAAATCTTGTACGTATTGTACTTGGATGCAGCCAAGTTGATAGTCGTTGACAAACAGTGCTAGATGTTGAGCAATCGTTCTGTTGAATCTCTCAACCATGCCATGAAGGTGAAATCGGAATCGTTCTGGTTTTGAATACCTAATAGTTGACATATACCTTGAAATACATTAGAATCAAAATTCCTCCCTTGGTCCGAGATGAGTTGCAAAGGCACTTCATACCTTCTCATCAACTTATTCACCATCATCTCTGCAACTGTTGTTGTCTCTTGATTCGTAATGGGATAAACTTCAGGCCACTTAGAAAAATAACCATTTCCACCAATAAAAAGCGATTTCTAACATCAGTCGTAGGGAATGAACCCATAACATCTATGGCTATCCTTCCAAAAGGGGCACCAACATTAATATGTTTGTCCCGATTCTTAATCTTAAAGCCTTTCTTTGCTGCTCAGGCCTCATTTTTACCTACACTAGCTTTCAATGTAGGCTCTACTTTCCATCAGATGAAATCGTTCCATGGCTTTCGCTATGTTTTATTAACACCAAAGCGTCCTCCAGTTGCATTATCATGTACATCTTTCATCACTAATTCCACTCGCAAGCGAAGAGGGATGATCTGCCAGTGAATCAATCATCCAATGGGATTCTCTCATCTTCTCTACAATATATCGTATCTCACTTGTAAAGAGTTTCACTGTGCCCTGTAGATTTTGGTAGTTTGACTCTATCTGGATATTTGCTCCCAATTAGGTGGTGCAGCAGATGTTTCAGACAAATCTAATATTGGTGTTATATCTTCATCACCCTGTTGATCCTTTCTAATTTCTATCGGGCTCCAGATGTCAGATGATCATTGTTTTCTTGTGATGATATTATCTGTCAAACAGTCATCAGTTCGTGAGTGCATTACAGCAATTCTTGCATTCATCAATAAGTGGGAGTTTAGAAACTACTGCCTCTACATTCCTGTGTAGCTTGCCACTACGATGCTCAATGGAAAAATCGTACTCTTGGAATAGCTGTATCCACCTAGCAATCTGTCCTTCAGGATGTTTGAAGTTTAGTAACCACCTGAGAACAGCATGGTCAGTGCGAATACGAAACTTTTGACCATAAAGGTAATGACGGAAATGTTCTATGGCTTTCACTTTTGCTAATAATAATACTCAAAAAGAGTTTTTGCTAAAGTCGATAGCACGCCAGGCTCGTAATCTGCAGCTCTCATGTTCGAGGACCATCTGAACCAGCGTTGAGATTTATTTCTTCAAAATTCCATGCCATACCCTCGGTCATTAGAGGACACTGATTGGCTTAGAAAGGCCGTCACCTATCAGATGGAACATTAAATTGTGGAACTCTGAGTGGAAGAGCCATACCCTATGCACATTAAAGAACACACTAGGCGGCCTTGACAGGAGGCTACCATCTGTCTCCCAACAGCCGTCTAGTGGGTCTTCTCCCCCAATCTTCTCTCAGCTCTCGGAAGACTTTTCGTCCTGGCAGTTTAGCTCATTGTGTGCAAAAAATGTGCTTCTCGGAGGTAAAACAACCTAACCTGTGCTCACGCACTTGCATAACTAACGTTAATTATTTACCACCTTGTGAATATGCCAAAACCGGTGCCATGGAAGAGCTTGCTTCAGTTGTTGAAAGGCTATTTCATATTCAGTGGTCCACTTAAACCGTCAGGCCTTCTCTGTTAGTCAATGTAATGGGTTTGTGATGTTGGAGAAGCCCTTGACAAATCTTCTATAATACAGTGGACCCCCGATATAACGCGCATGTCGGGCGGGAAACAACACCCGCGTTATAAGGTAAACCGCGTTATACCGAGAGGCGCGGTGGCGACACAATAAATTTCATACTGTAAGCTTTTCTTTTACTCATCATGCATACAATAATTAAACACTATTCAAAATACATGCAGGAACTCAATACATACACAATTACTCAATACGCAGTAACAATAAAATGCGATGCTCACTAACGCCGCACGGACCTGTATAAACATGTTTGAACTTATCGCGAACATCGCCCGCGCTATAACCGAGTGCGCGGTATAGCGAGCAGCGCTATAACGAAGGTCCACTGTATGTGCAAAGTCCAATAAAGCTACGAAGTTGATGAACATCCTGCAGTGGAGGGCAGTCTCTCACAGCTTCTATTTTACTAGGATCAACCTTGATCCTTGATGTAGTGGTGACATGACCAAGATAATGGAGTTCTTGTTGAAACAACTCACATTTAGTTGGTCCCAATTTTCGCTTGATTGCCCTGAGTTTCTCAAACACTTGACGAAAATTCTTTAACTGTCCCTCAAAAGTCTTTCCAAGGACAATGATGTCGTCCAAGTACACCAGGCAGACCTCCCAAGACAAACCCTTGAGCATTGACTCCATTGGTCGTTCAAACGTTGCAAGTGCATTGAAAAGTCCAAATGGTATCACTTTAAACTCCCAAAATCTATTAGCTTTAGTGAAAGCTGTCTTCTCTCGGTCTTCAGGATGTATACCAACCTGCCAATAACCGCTCTTAAAGTCTAAAATCGGGAACCATTCTGCCCCAGACAGATTAGCTAGTGTGTCATTAGTTCTGGGTAAGAGTCGTCATTAGTTCGTCCTTCTTCGTTATATCATTTAACCTGCGGTAGTCCACACAAAATCTAGTGGACCCGTCCTTTTTCTTAAGAATAGGATCACTAGTGATATCCAGGGACTAGATGGATAGTTTTATGATGTCTTGGGCTTCCTTGTTCCGTGTTAGCTGTTCTGTCTCCTGTAGTTTTGCTAATGGAAGCTTTCTTGCAACCACCGGAGCTATTGAGCTATTACACGTAACCTCGGTGTGATCCACGCCATCGTGTGGCACGAGCAGCAGTTACATCCGTTTCATCGTCAGAGAATCCAGACATTGCAACCTCAGGATTACCCTCTTCGTGTGGAATTCATGCGCTGATTTCTGCAGCCTGATTTTTCAGCTCATGTGCTCTTCTTAATTGTGGCCGCTTTCACACGTGAGTGTGTGTTTAATGTGCACAATTCTCACGTTTGGGCGGACGAAAATCCACATGCCATAATGGCACATGGTCATTAACAACGGTTTGCTGTCAATGTTTTGGCGAGTATCGTCCATGACATTTTGATTGGACCACACCTGCTGCCTACCCGACTCAACGGGCAGATTTATCGGGTATTTCTTGAAGAAACGTTGGCAGGACTGATGGGAGATGTTCCCGTGGCTATTTGCAGACGAATGGGTTTCAACACGATGGGGCGCCAGCACACTTCAGCAATGATGTGTGGGATTATCTGAACACCACTTTTGGAGGCCGATGGATAAGCCGGGGTGGACCGGTCGCCTGGACACCAAGATCGCCCGATTTAACATATATCGATTTCTTCCTCTGGAGACACATGAAGAACTCTCGTGTACGAGACTCCCATTGACTCAGATGAAGATCTCGTCGCAAGAATCGCTATCGGTGCGGTAACTTCGCGAAATTCCGGGAATCTTTCAACATGTACGGCAATCAATGCTTCGACGCTGTCATGCATGCAATGTTGTTACCGTCGCAACTTTGAGCACTTTCTTTAAATAAACATGTTGTTCATACTTGTTTCCATTCATTTATGTATCAGCTCCACAGATATTTCTGTCAGCGCCCTCTAGCACCAAAGGGTTACGTCAGCGGACATACATTCATAGACGAAAAATGTTTGTCCTATCTCCCATTGAAATTTGTACACAGAGTTTTGAAACACACTGTACATGAGTTTTACAATGTATTCGAGAATTTGTTCCTCCAAACCGGGCTCGGACTCGAATATTTCAGCCCGAATTCAACTCTAGTACTTATATTTGTTTAATTATTGCTTACATTTTAAATTAATTTTTGTTACTTCGAATTTTTTTAATTTGCTCTTCTTTAATAATTGATTGGGCGATCAATAACTTTTTTTTAACAAAACTCCATCACTGGGGTGACTGTACCCAGAGACAGAAGCCAGCTTCTCTGAGGACTGCATTAGTTAGAACTAGGGCCAGATTAGAACAGGGGAGGGGGCAAGGAAGGCTAACCCTCCCCTTCAGAATGCTAGTAAGAGTAATGGAAGCAAAATGTTATTAAACTTATTTACATTTCATGCATTTCTCAAATTCTTTTTAAAATATCTGTGAAACGGAGGGCAAAGTTATACTGCATTGGAAATCCAGTCTCTTGGACTCCTCCGCCTCTTCCCTCTTGCATTTTTCGGCTCGATTTTGTTTCTTGGCCCTCTCTTGGGTTTGTTTCTAGATACGGGTCTGATTATAACTAAAACACAACGTACCATTAGAATGAAAGCAAAAAGGGATGATACTGGAGAATCTTCTCTTTCTTTTACCATCAGATTAAGAATATCTAACCTATTTTCAATAAGCTTCAGAATCAGACTAAGTCTTTCTTTCTATCGAAAGTTGAAAGTGGGCTATTTTAGCTTAGAGAGGTTGTTTTCCCCCACACACAATGGGTTAATGTCCATGCCCCAATGGCTCAGTGAAAGTTGGAGGAAGGGGATCCCCTGGACTATAGGAGACTGATAGAAGCCTCTCGTCAAGGCCATCCAGCGTGTTCTTCTAGGGTGGGGATTAGCGGAGATTAATTTGATGGCGGGCACAGTTGGGACTAGAACCTGGTAACTACAGATTATGAGCCTGGGCGCTACCGACTGATCCATTCTCACCTTAGTTCAAATCGAGTCTCTTTCAAATTTTTTAAATCGTTTCCAACTATCGCCTACTCTAGCAGTAACAATGTACATGACTTAGAATTCATGGTTTAGAGTTTGAGTTGTTTTACCTCTGAGCGGCACTTTTTTGCACACCATGGGCTAAATGGTCAGGTCACAAGGATCCCGAAGGCTCAGAGAAGGTTGGGGGAGGGGACACACTGGAACAGCTGTTGGGAGACAGATGTAATCTCCCGTCAAGGTCATCCATCGTGTTCTTTAACGTGCACAGGGTATGGCTCTCCCGCACGCGGAACATGGCTTAACGTCCCATCCGACGGACGGCGGCCTTTCCAAGCCCATCGGTGTCCCCTACTGACCGTGAGCAGGGCGCGGAAATTTGCGGAGTTAAATCTCAACGCTGACCCAGCTGGGGATCGAACCTGGGAACTACAGATTACGAGCCTGACGCGCTACCGACTGAGCCACTCTCGCCTCAATTCAAATCGAGTCTATTTCGAATTTTGTAAATGGTGTCCAACTATCGCCTACTCTAGCAGTAACAATATACAGTCGCGCAAAAAAGTATCCGAACACTGTTTGATTGCAGAATTCAGAAAAAATATCTGGCAACGATTTTTTAAAGAAATTAGTGATCTGGCAACCTTCGTGTCACGTTTTCTGAATTCTGTAATAAACCACAGTGTTCGGATACTTTTTTGAGCGACTGTACATGACTTAGAATTCATGGTTTAGAGGAGAAATACAGAATGTAGAATGCGCAATATGTCAAATCTTTTTTTTTTTGCAATTAGAAAAACTATAATCATCCTCATAACGTAATAATTTGATTATTATACTCATTCGCCAGCGAAATAAGGCGAAATTTTCCTAATGAAAATCTCGATTTTGTAGATGGTTGCGCATCCAATTCAACTGCATCGACAAATAAATAAATCTATGTCACGTAAGCGCAAAACTAGTCGTTTAGAAGTTGCCTTTGGCTCGGCGTTAGAAATAGATCGAAGTCCGGAAGAAACCAAGACATCCCACGCCCAGTTTGTTTACACGCCTACTTTCATCGTCACCATCACGATGCTGCAACGCAACTGCCTGCACCCCTCGCACGGTGTGGTCCCAGTCAGCACCCTTTCCGTTCTCGGGGCTTCAACGCTGACGACAAGCGCAGTAGTAGTGCGGTTGTAACACGCATCGGGAAGTCCACTAGAGTCGGCAGAGGAGCGCCACAAATACTCGTGCCCGCCGTTTCGTCTCTGTTCCTGGGTTAGACAGAGGGAGAGCTGTGGTTCTGTTCAATCGGCGACTACCTGTGTGTGGTGGAAGTAATTGGTGGTGCTGCTAGTGTTGAGTGCTCGGAGCAGAGGGTGGCTCTGTGCGGATCTATTTCTTTTCCATCTTCATCTTCATACACGCATCCATCACGGAGGCGAGGAGTAGACCTCGACAGCACGCTGCTGCTCCCCCCGTGCGATCGGTGACCTATGACCACATGGCAGCTGATCCGTCGCTCCGAGAGCTCACCTCGACATCTCTGAACGTCCAGCTGCAAGAGCATAATGGGGTGACCTTTAAACTCATCAAAACGGGTTAGTAAATTGTTTTTATAATCATAAGGAGTTTCTTTTTTTAATGAAATTTGAGATGAAAAACCTGAGAAATTGGTCTCTTATTGAAAGATGACTAGAGTTTGGAAATTTCTGTTATGATATATAATAATAAGCTCTAAAGCAGATTTTGGATTCGCATTCAACGAAAGTTTACGTCTAGCCTCCAAAGATGATTTTAAAAAAACTTTAGTATTAATAAAGCCATATATATAAATACAATCAAATTTCGATTTTACGGCCGTTTACGAATTAACAGTGTTTTTATGTCATGTATGGCATCGCGTTAGCTTGGAATATGGTAAAACCATTAACGACAATTAGGTCAGGGAGGAAAGTAATTCCTGACATCAACGGTAAAGTGTTCCTAATATTGGATCTAATTTTTACCTAAATATATTTACATCAAATCCATTTTTTGTAATACATTTCCACTAGTTTTCTTTTAACTGTGATTTTGGGTTATCCATGATCTCCCCCCCCCCCTCCACCTCTATTACCCGGTTAATCGAGAGTTGACTCTCTGTAATTAACTGAACATTGCAGAAAGAAAGCAATAATACAGATAAATATAAATGAGATGTATTTCCCAGATAGCGTACTCTTATATATTCATAATTCCGCAATTCCTATTCCAACTCGAATGAATCTTGTCTTGATCTAAAAATCGATCTGATTTTATTATTGTAGACACGATGGCACGATTATGAAATGAAAAGTATTAACGATAAGATGAGCAATTTTATGCGACTTTTTCGCTTATATCTGTTGATTTCTTATGTATATAAACTACGAAGAATCCAGAACGTCAGAACTTTGTATATTGCCTTTTTAATAAAGCTCACGTTCTGTGGAATCTGGCAAGAAAGTTAACATTTCTTTTCAAATTAATTACAACTCTTATGGTTTGTTTATGTGTACATATGACACATAAAGGGTTTTTTTTTTTTGCAAAGTCAGCCTTGTGTATAGCAAGAAAACGATGAAATTTTGGTGTTGGTGTTAAAAATATTTCATGCGACTACAAAACATCGACAAATTTTTATTTCACGAGATTCTAAATATCATTACAGCTAACATTTTGAAATTTGGATTTATGTTTAAATTTTCTTCAAACATTTAGATTTTCATCAAACCATTAAAATGTTTTTTCTGTCTTTCGGTAATTATCTCTGTAACGTTCTGCAGCTCAGCCATTTTCATTCCTATCGACCTCAAATTTTGTATATAGACTTTCATTATAGTCCTCACGAAACACATCTAAATTTTGGGTCCAATCAGTAAAAGGTCTTCTCCAAAATTCTTTTTTTTTTCATACACTGTTGGAAGGTTGAAAACCAACGAGAATCAAGGAATATTTATGAATTATCGCAGAGTATTTTTATGAATGATCACAGAGTATTTTTTTATGAATGATCACAGAGTATGTTTTCATGAGTGATCACAGAGTACTTTTTCGTGAGTGATCACAGAGTATTTCTTATGAATGATCACAGAGTATTTCTTATGGATGATCACAGAGTATTTCTTATGAATGATCACAGAGTACTTTTTATGGATGATCACAGAGTGTTTCTTATGGATGATCACAGAGTATTTCTTATGGATGATCACAGAGTATTTCTTACGGATGATCACAGAGTATTTCTTACGGATGATCACAGAGTGTTTCTTATGAATGATCACAGAGTATTTCTTATGGATGATCACAGAGTATTTCTTATGAATGATCACAGAGTATTTTTTATGGATGATCACAGAGTGTTTCTTATGGATGATCACAGAATATTTCTTATGGATGATCACAGAGTATTTCTTACGGATGATCACAGAGTATTTCTTACGGATGATCACAGAGTGTTTCTTATGGATGATCACAGAGTATTTCTTATGGATGATCACAGAGTATTTCTTATGAATGGTCACAGAGTATTTCTTATGGATGATCACAGAGTATTTCTTATGGATGATCACAGAGTATTTCTTATGAATGGTCACAGAGTATTTCTTATGGATGATCACAGAGTATTTCTTATGGATGATCACAGAGTATTTCTTATGAATAATAACAGAGTATTTTTAAAGAATAAACACAGAATATTTTACACGGAACATTGTAATTAAAGAAATTTTGCGAAGTGATAATTTGATATCAGATTCAGATTATTACAGATTTTGAATAAAATTTTATCAAACGAAAGAAAAAATCATGGCTCGTTTCAGCTGTATTAATCTGCTGGTATTTAATTATTTTCATTTGTTTCTTTATAATCTTGAGATTAACATAAAAATTCTAAAGCTTTCATAGTAATAAACATCAATCCAAAGCTGTTTAATCTATGAAGGTTTCAAAGTTTCTTACTGATTTATTTAAATTTTCAAAATGACAACGCTAGCAAAATAAAACAGAAAAACAAATAAAGTCTGGATAAGTTAAAAATTACTCAGCTTACTAAAATAAATTATGTGACATCATGGGGGAAAAGTCAATAGAAGAGTAAATGCGTTTTAAAATTGAAAAATTGTCACATAGTCTAAATTCAAATTGTTTTTGGTTCAACAATTGTTAACCAAAATATTAATTGGTTTCACATCTAGAAAGTTACTTTTCAAATTATATATACTCATATACTAGCAGACTTCCCGGGTGCTAGAGCTGAATCCCTTTAAAGTATATAAAATAAATAAAAAATAAATACCCCCTCAAGCAGCTGCTTGCCACAGAGGTCTGACAGTACCCTGTCAGTTTATATGCCATAGTTAAAGGTCTGTGAGGATGGCAAGACCTCAGCAGAAAAACATAACAAATATCCATGCCTTATCCGGGACTCGAACCCAGGTCCCTTAGATCACTAGTCAAGCGCGCTAATCACTCGGCCACGGGATGGCTAAAAAATAAATACCTCCTCAAGCAGCTGCTTGCCACAGAGGTCTGACAGGAGCCTGTCAGTTTATATGCCATAGTACAAGGTCTGAGAGGATGGCAGGCCCACAGCAGAAAACAACACGAACATCCATGCCTTACTCGGGGCTCGAACCCAGATAATAGATGGCAATTCCCACGTTACAAGCTTTCATAGGCATAAAACTCATTACGATCATTTAATCCTCCTCCCCCATTATCCTCCCCTTGATAAACATTCTATACCCCTCTTTTATGGGAGGTCTGAACTCTATAAAGTATATAAGACATGGCACTCCCCACGTCGCAATCTTCCGTTTGGTACAAAGCTCATTGCAATCGATTCTTCCTCTTCTCTATCCACCATGGTAAAATTTTCATCCACTCTCCTAGAAGTTTCCTCTTCTAGGAGAGATCTGAAACTCCCTAAATTATGTAGTAAATGGCAATCCCCAAGCCGAAAGCTTTCATTTGCATAAACTTCATCACGATCATTCCATCTCCCTTGCTATCTTTTGGTAAATATTTTATCCCCTTCTTTCAGGGTAGATATGAAACTCTCGAAACTATATAGTAAATGCCACTTCTCACGTGATTTTCAATAACTTCTAAAGCTAAGTCAATGAGAAACACTGAGGTTTAACTGCTAATGTTTAGTGTATAGGGATTTCGAGGAATTCGAACCCGCCAACCCCAATTTTGTTTGACCCAGCGTGTTCGCACATACATAGCCTACATTCTTGGTGAAATGAACGTTGCAAAGTTTGATGTTCCTAGGTCTTCTAGGGGCCGAGTCCATAAGCGGACAAACACATAAGCAAACAAACTTTCTTCTTTATATATTAGATATTATGATTGAGAAATTGCTAAGTTATTTCTCAATTGTTGTTTTATTTAAAATTTATTATTTAATTTTCTATTTTGGTTTAAACGTTGCAACCTTTTCAAAAGAAAAATAGGAGAAAATGAACTGATTAAGGATTAAAAAGTTTATCTAGAGGATACTGAATAGAGCGCTTCTAAATATAGAAACATTGATGGAATTCCAATGATTGCCATCTTTCATGTCAGAGTGAAGTCGTGGTTCTCTGTTCGAAAGAGCTTTATTTTAATCACATTGAAGAACCTGGTGGATGGCCTTCGTGAGAGGACCTCAATTATTTGAGAGAATAACAGCTCCAATGATACTAATACCACTTTTGAGAAGAAACTAAGTCAAAGGGTAAATTTTATTAATCAGAAAAGAATTTTGACTTAATTTTTTATGAAAGTTCACAGTGCTTTGTTTAGTTACTTTAAATACATTTATATACAGGAAAACGCTAGATTTTTTAATTTTTATATTTTAAAATTAATAGTTTTTTTTATCAAACCCTTGGTGAGGGTAAATAACAGTTTATTTCAGTACTATTATCGATGATATTAGTTTAGCTCTAAATATTAATAAATATGAGAGATGTAAACTATTTATTACTATATAACGACTTAAATGAAGCTTCTTCACCGCCTCAAAATTTAAAAAATTTTATACTGTGAGGAGTTTCTTTCTACATTTGCTTTTGACTGGTTATTAAAGTGTAGAGAATGCGTGATCATAAGAAGAAGTGCATGCCAGATTATTTATAAAAAAAACTTTCGTATTGCTTAAGATGAAGATTAGCAAGTTCAGAAAATAAGAAATGGGAGGAAGGCTGCAAGGGCATTGAAAGAAGATTGCAAAGGAATTGAACGAACATTGCAAGAGAACTGAATGAAGACTGCAATAGAATGAAGGCCGAAAGGGAATTGAACGAAAATTACAAGGAATGGAACGAAGGCTACAAGGGAATGAAATTAAAACTGCTAAAAAATTGAATGAAGACTACAAGGAAACGAATGGAATGCAATCTGCAAGAGACTAGAATGAATGCTGCACGTGAAATGTCTCTAGTGTAGAACAAAACCTAAGAATCGTTTCTAACAGCATTTGTAATCCAGACCGAAATTCCTTTTCTTTCTAAGGTTTCTCATTAAAACTGGAGTTATTTTAATATAATAAAATATATTAATAATACATGAAAGATATGTTATTGCAAAAGTTTTTAGTTCTATTTTGCGTCTAGAATTAAAATGAATTTCTCAGAAACACCGACTTAATAAGACACAAGTTCGCATAAACGACTAGTATTTTCGTTTCTGCTAGCAATGAAATAAAAAGCACTTCACTGTGGAAAAAAAATACCTAATTAACATTAAATAATTCAAGATGATTTGCATATTAATATTTACAGGAAAGATTTACGAGCTGTCTCAGACATTAATGGATTTTTCTTTAAAAAAAAACACTCTCTATCGGGTTTTTTTTTTTTCAACGCTATCCATCACAAGCTTCTGTTATGTTTCTGCTTTTCCTGTTGAACACCAAAGCGTACAGTGAAGCCCGCATCATCTGTAGTTGTAATGAACTGTTTATTCTGCAACCACTAGAATTTTCAAGATGCCATCTGATAGCTTATAATCAATTGAGGCACAAAATTCATTTAATTATATTAAATTTCTTACGTAGAAAAATGAAAAACATAGGGTTTTTTCACACAAAGAAGTTTTCTACTGCATTAACTGAAATCAGTCATGTCTGCAGATGATAAAAGTCTTAACAATTAGGATAGCCAATAAAAATGACATAATCAGATTGCTGTATCTATAATTTTGCTTATATTTAATTTCAGTGACACAAATAAGCATTCTAAATATTTTTGGTTCGTTTGTAAGACGAAAAGCATAATCCTTTTCGCTTTTAATATAAAATTGTTGACGTTTAACGAAATTTCAAATTCTAAGAGAACACATGTTTAGATGCCAATACTTTGAAGAAACACCCTGGCTCACATGCTTCCAAGCTGATAAACAAAATTTCACATAATTTAGTTTTGAAATTGAAGATTTTTACAGACTTGATGTGGATTTTGAATTTATCTTGAGTCATATTTTTTCACGAAAAATTTATTTTGGAAGTTACGGATAATCAGCATTTCATTGAAAGAGCACAAAAATTCTCTACATTTTTGCCTTACAATGCGTATTTGTCAGAGTTTCTATCAGGGTTTATTATATCAGAGTTTCTATTTTTCTTTAGATATCCCTGTGCATACCACAAATCTTCTACAAAACTCTGTATTCCTGCAGTCGCTCAAAAAATATCCGAACACTATGGTTGATTACAGAATTCAGAAAGAATATGTGGCAACGATTTTTTTAGAAATTAGTGATCTGGCAACCTTCGTGTCACGTGATTACAGAATTCAGGAAAAATATCTGGAGCGTGTACAGCAACTGTACACGCTCCAGTTATTGTTCACAGCAAACTGGAGCGTGTGCAGTTACTGCACACGCTCCAGTTTGCTGTGAACGGTAACTGCACACGCTCAATATTTCCGTGAGTGAGCCCACACGATCTAGTATCAAAATAATATGACCACCTAACAGTCGCTCAAAAAAATATCCGAACACTATGGTTGATTACAGAATTCAGAAAAAATATGTGGCAAAAATTTTTTTAGAAATTAGTGATCTGGCAACCTTCGTGTCACGTGATTACAGAATTCAGGAAAAATATCTGGAGCGTGTACAGCAACTGTACACGCTCCAGTTACCGTTCACAGCAAACTGGAGCGTGTGCAGTTACTGCACACGCTCCAGTTTGCTGTGAACGGTAACTGCACACACTCAATATTTCCGTGAGTGAGCCCACACGATCTAGTATCAAAATAATATGACCATCTACAGTCGCTCGAAAAAGTATCCGAACACTAGGGTTGATTACAGAATTCAGAAAAAATATCTGGCAACGATTTCTTTAGAAAATAATGATCTGGCAACCTTCGTGTCACGTGACACGAAGGTTGCCAGATCACTAATTTCTAAAAAAATCGTTGCCAGATATTTCTTTCTGAATTCTGTAATCAACCCTAGTGTTCGGATACTTTTTTCAGCGACTGTACAAGCTACTTTTTTGTAACTAAAGGTTACCAGAATCAATTTTCAAAGGGTATCCCATTCTACTAAAGTTAGTTACGAAAGAGAACTTCACTCGGAAGATTAAAAGTTTCGAGAGTGGACTAAGATAGTTCTTAGGTTGATGGCCCTTTAGATATTCGAAAGGATGTCGCTGCCGGTAACTCTCCTTCTCAGCCAATGAGAGCGAAGTAGACGCACACACGTACGCTCGCATTTTCAGTCGAGAGGTTGACGAATGGGTGTCCACTTTGCTCGGGAATGCGTTCCAGAGATGCTGTCTTCACGGGAAACGAATCTCCAATTGTCGTCTCCTTTGATGTATGTACACTTGCCAGAAAAAAAAACTTTTCATTTCGGTTTCCTGATATCAGTAGGAAAATAAAGAATGAAATTTAATTTTTTTTTCTTTCTTATGATGAAGGAGTTGGGTTGTTTTACCTCTGAACGGCACTTATTTTGCACATCATCGGCTAAATGGCCAGGTCACAAGGACCCCGAAGGCTCAGAGGGGGACCCAGTGGAGCAGCTGTTGGGATACAGATGGTAGCCTCCCTTCAAGGCCATCCAGCGTGTTCTTTAACGTGCACAGGGAATGACTCTCCCACACACGGGGCCACGGCTTGACGTCCCATCCTACGGACGACGGCCTTTCCAAGCCCTTCGGTGTCCCGTACCGACCGAGGGCATGGCGGGGAATTTTGCGGAGATAAATCTCAACGCTGACCAAGCTGCGACTCGAACCTGGGAACTACAGATTACGAGCCTGGCGCGCTACCGACTGAGCCACCCCCGCCCTCTGATGAAGGAGACTTAAAGCTTCCGTATGCGATTATTTCCATTTGCATCCATGCTGTACACTAAAGTAGTTTAAAAACCAATGTTGTAGACAAAATATATGTATAGTTTTCGGTCATTAGCGTGCGAAGGGGTGAGGAAGGTGGGCAGCTCACCACCTAATTTGCAGAGTGGGCCACCCAAGAATTTTCGATTTGATTTTAGCCTTGCGCATGACTTGCAGAAAAAATGCTTTTGGTGTGATTATGATCTCTACCTTGGGTCACGGGCATTATATCTTTATACATTTTGCGACCCTGAATTTTTGGACTTGCATGCCATTGTTTGCGTTTATGTGTCGACATTTAGTTACACTCGGCAGCGGTATATTAAAAAAACTTTATGATACACCGTTACTAATAAAAAGGAACTTTATGATGTGTTTTAAGAAACGAAATATTTTCCTTTTAGAACATGCGAGAACATTGGAAATCCAAGAGACACACATTTGACAGATGTTTAGAACAAGGTGTAGTTTTAATTGCATGAATTCTGAAGGTGTGGTTCGCTTCTTATTAAATCATCACATATTTCGTTAAAAATGTTTTATAACATATTTGGATTTTCTTGCAGTCCTCCACTAGGTCGTGATTGACAATTTTTTGCTCATCTGAAGACTGTAATTGACAATATTTACTCATCAGTAGGCTGTAACTGACAACTCGCTCATCAGTAGGCTGTGATTGATAATATTACTCATCATTACTTTGCAATTGACAATTCGCTCATCGGTAGACTGAAATTGACAACTCGCTCATCAGTAGACTGCAATTACAATCTCGTTCATCAGTACACCATAACTGACAACTCCTCATCAGTAGGTTCAACTAACAACTCGCTCATCGGTAGACTGAAACTGACATTCTCGCTCATCATCAAACTCCTAATTACCAAACTCGCTCATCATCAGACTCCTAATTACCAATATTGCTCATCATCAGACTCCTAATTATCAAACTCGCTCATCATCAGACTCCTAATTACCAATCTCGCTCATCATCAGACTCCTAATTACCAATCTCGCTCATCATCAGACTCCTAATTACCAATTTCGCTCATCATCAGACTCATAAATGCCAATCCCTCGCATCAGTGGACTGAAATTCACAATCTAGCTCATCAGCAGATTTTCAAAAATTAAGATATACATACCACACAATGGCCATTTTAATTAGGCACAGTTTCAGGTTAGGTCAATAGTAACTCAACTACAAAACTCAGTGATTTTTTAAATAAGCTTTTTATGGAGGGGAAAAAGCGTTACTGAAGATAATTTAAAGATCGCAATCAAATCTCTTTCAATCTTGATTTCGAACAATATTCTTTCGATATTTAGAGATTATTTGGATTTGATTTTATTATTTAGAAAGTTGATTCGATTTGATTTTAACCTTGCAAATGATACCTACAAAAATATTTTTGGTGTGATTGGAATATTAAATAAAATATTAAACAAAAAATTGGAATATTAAACAGCTACAATGTCATTTTAAATGATTCTCTGAAAGGTTAATAAAAACAAAAGCAATAACGGTTATACTAAACTTTAATAACACGGGTAAGAGAATTTTTAGAAGTTCGAGTAATAATTTTGTTATATTTTTGCCAATTTTAAATGAGTTTTAAAACAACATTTTTTGTTAAATGTTTCTTTCTGCTTCCATAACTCTTTAAATACCGAATGCATATTGTTGGGAATCGAGATTTTACTAGATTTAATAGAGATTATATAATTGTCTTCAATCACAATTTTTTTCATAAAGAACTTATTCAAAAAGTCACTGAGTTCTATATCTTAATTACTATTTACGTAACATGGAACTGTACCTAATTTAAATGGTTTCTGAGTGTACATATATAGTTATGATTTGCATGAACGGCTTTGGTGCTTGCAGAGATACCTTCACAATGAAGTCGGTAAGGTAGTCGTCTCACTCCACACGTTCAGTACGCCACTAAGAAGCCATTATAATTAGGTCTCGAGTATCTAGAGAATCTGCGATCCACATTAAACACTTGCACTAAATTAGAAGTCTAGTTTTGCTGACATTTATCTTAAAGTCCCAATTCACACAGGTTTAATGAAATTCGCGCATACGACTGGAGCTATTTCTGAACCAAATTCAAATCTAAACTCCTATTGTTATATATCCTTTGAATACAGTCGACAAAGAAATAAAACTCATTTTGAAATCCTTTCCAAGACAAAACATTTTGAGGCATTCCAGCAAGGCATAGTTGCGCATCACTTCCATTCGCTGGCGCCTCTATTTTCGTTCTTTCTCTGTAGAGTCAAATAAATTCTATTTCCTTCACAAAAGAATGAATCTCAATCCATGACAGAAAGTATTTTCTCTCTCCCTTTCTTAGTGGAACATCATTTATCTACAGGATGGATTTTCCTCGGTAATTAATTAAAGCCTTAATTACGTCTGACTGCGATATTGACACAGAATGATAAGACCGACCACGGCAAACCTTTCGAGCAACAGTCGCATCTGCTCAGAAACGTGCACCAAGTCGCAGAAATTTTGTACGAAACTCGCGCGCCTTTAAAGTCGATTATATCGATCATTATCTGGCGGAAGCGACGGGTACCTCGTCCGAGTGCGTGAGGATATGATTCGACGAAATCCCCCGAGAAACAGCGAAGTATGAAAACGCCAATGTTTCGGGCAGGCACGGTGCAAACGTGTATTACCTCTGATATAGAGATTTTGTCGAATTGGTGAGATCTCCTTAGGTCACATTCTGTTGCAACGATAACGCTTAGTGTTCCAATCTTCTCTCTGAGGTGGAGGTAATATCTCGCTCTGTAAATTGACGTGTTCTTATAAAACAAGAATGCTAGTTTTACACGGGGAAATAGGTAGAACGCTGCGGGTGGTTTTGGATGGTAAATGAAATATATAAGTTCAGGGAAATTCTATTCATTGGAATATACAGTCTGTCTGAAAAGTAAGGAGACGAAATTTCTGAAACAAAACCAAATGTTTATGAAAAATAATTTATTATAAAAATCATTCAAAAATAGTTATCCTGGGACTCTATACACTTCTAACACGTCTCTTTTAATCGTTCAAAGCACTCTTGAAATTCCACCAGAGTTATTTCCGTGAAATGGTCGAACACATTCTTTTGGATGTTTTGGATGGTATGAAATGGTTTCGTTTTCATCTTCATCTTAACTTCGGCACGAAGAAGAAGATAGCAAGATCCAAATCTGACGAATAGGAATGTGGTTGACCTCAATAACCCTTTATTGCGAAAGGAATCTTCGAACAATTAAAGCATCCAAAACAATGTGACCGACCATCTCAAGGAGATAACTTTAGAGAAATTTCGAGAATGTTTTCAACCATTAAAAGAGAGATGTAATAAAAGTTCCATTGTGACAATTTGAAGGATTTCGTAATAATATTTTTTTCTAAAAATTTTCTTTCATTTTAGAAGATTAGATTGCTTTACTTCTGTGTTGCTCTTTTGTGCACACAATGGGTTAAATGGCCAAGAGGCAAGGGTTGGGTTGGGTTGTTTTACCTCTGAGCGGCACTTTTTTGCACACCATGGGCTAAATGGCCAAGTCATATGGACCCCGAAGGCTCAGAGAAGGTTAGGGGAGGGGACCCACTGGAACAGCTGTTGGGAGACAGATGGTAGCCTCCCGTCAAGGCTATCCAGCGTGTTCTTTAACGTGCACAGGGTATAGCTCTCCCGCACACTGGGCCACGGCTTAACGTCCAATCCGACGGACGGCGGCCTTTCCAAGTCCCCTATTGACCGTGGGCAGGGCGGGGAATTTTGCAGAGATAAATCTCAACGCTGAATCCAGCTGGGACTCGAACCTGGGAACTACAGATTACGAGCCTGGCGCGCTACCGACTGAGCCACCCCTGCCCCCAAGAGGCAACGACCACAAGGGCTCAAAGAATGTTTGGAAAGATAACCCACTGTGCGGCTGTTAGGAGAGAGATGTAAGCGTATGGCTCTCCTGCATATGATTCACGCCTTAATGTTCCCTCCGATGGACGGTGGGTTTTCCAAGCCATCTGTGCCCCCTTTCTCAGCGAGAACAGAATAAGAGTTAGAGGAGATAAATTTCAAAGCTGGAACAGGAGGGACTCGAACCTGAGCTCAGCCGGTAGCATCCAGATTCGTAATCTGTAGTTCCCAGGTTCTCGTCCTACCTGGGCCAGCGTTAAGATTTATCTCAGCAAAACTTCCCTACCTTACCCTCTGTCATTAGGGACACCGATGAGCTTGGAAAGGCCGCCGTCCATCGGATGGGACGTAAAGTCGCGGCTCCGTGTGCGGGAGAGCCATACCATGTGAACGTTAAAGAACGACGACCTTGTCGGGAGGCTACCATCTGTCTCCTAAGAGCTGTCCAGTGGGTCCCCTTTCCACATACTTCTCTCAGCCCTTGAAGTCCTTGCGACGTGAGTCGGTAGCGCGCCAAGCTCGTAATCTGTAGTTCCCAGGTTCGAGTCCCAGCTGGGTCAGCGTTGAGATTTATCTCCGCAAAATTTCCCATCCTGCCCACGGTCAGTAGGGGACACCGATGGGCTTGGAATAGGCCGCCGTCCGTCGGATGGGACGTTAACCCGTGACCCCGTGTGCGGGAGAGCCATACCCTGAGCACGTTAAAGAACACGCTGGATGGCCTTGACGGGAGGCTATCATCTGTCTCTCAACAGCTGTTCCATTGGGTCCCTCCCCCAACCTTCTCTGAGCCTTCGGGGTCCTTGTGACCTGGCCATTTAGCCCATGGTGTGCAAAAAAGTGTCGCTCAGAGGTAAAACAACCCAACCCTTGCGACGTGGCCATTTAGCCTAGTGTGTGAAAAAAATGCCACTCAGATCTGAAACAACCTAACCCAGCTTGAATCTAGGAACTCCAGATTAATTAACATTTAGTATCAATTGGTGGTACTAAACTCAGTTGAATATAAATCACAGTTCGATATGCATATTTAATCAGAGAACAACAGAGATGTGTGTTGAGTGCAACTCCTATATAGGTTGAATGTGAATAAAAGAGTAGGTGATGTCGGCCAGTAATTTCTTCGTTGAACTCTTAGACGACTAGCTGCAGTTTTCATACGCAGTTTCCTCTAATATCAAAGGTCTAATGTCGCTTCTGAGAAAACAATTCTCTGCATCTGTGTAACTTTTTGTAATCGGGAAATGATATCAATAATTCAAGTACAAAGAAACGTCTGCAAATTAGTAAACAAAAAACAAATGCAATTATTCTTATTTTCATTAATAATTCATCTATGTGTGTGCTTTAAGCTTGTTGTTTGTTCGCTGCTTTCTGTTGGGTAATTTATTTACTCTACCTCTCTTTGGGGAAAGAAATGGTACACTGAACAGTTTACCAAGCTTCAGGTCTGAATTGTTTATGGGTTGTTTTACCTCTGAGCGGCACTCTTTTGCACACCATGGGCTAAATGGCCAGGTCACATGGACCCCGAAGGCTCAGAGAAGGTAGGGGAGGGGACCCACTGGAACAGCTGTTGGGAGACAGTTGGTAGCCTCCCGTCAAGGCCATTCAGTGTGGTCTTTAACGTGCAGAGTGTATGGCTCTCCCGCACACGGGGCCACGGCTTAAAGTCCCATCCGACGGACGGCGGCCTTTCCAAGCCCATCGGTGTCCAATACTGACCGTGGGCAGGACGGGGAATTTTGCGGAGATAAATCTCAACGCTGAACCAGCTGGGACTCGAACCTGGGAACTACAGATTACGAGCCTGGCGCGCTACCGACTGAGCCACCCCCGCCCCTTTCAGGTCTGAAAGTCGCTGATTTAATTCCAAAAAATAGGTTCAAGAGTCCTTTTAAACGAAGAAATTTAAGAAAAAATAATCAACACACAGAAAGATAATTTCTTTCAAACAACATTTTTCTTATTGACTGAAATCTCAAACTTATTTTTTTCACTTTGAAATAAGTTTGCAACCGTATTTAGAAATATTGACGGGAGGCTACCACGTGCATCCTAATAGCTGTCCAGTGGGTATCCTCTCCACAACCTTCTCGGGGTCCTTGTGACCTGGCTATTTAGCCCATCGTTTTAGCCAACCCAACTCTTTCTAGAAACCATGGCTGGGTTTGATTTCCATCGTTCTGAGGTATCGAGAAAGGCGTTGGATCAGTCGGTAGCGCGTGAAACTCGTAATCTGCAGTTCCTACTTTCGACAGGGGCGGGGGTGGCTCAGTCGGTAGCGCGCCAGGCTCGTAATCTGTAGTTCCCAGGTTCGAGTCCCAGCTGGGTCAGCGTTGAGACTTATCTCCGCAAATTCCCCGCCTTGCCCACGGTCAGTATTGGACACCGATGGGCTTGGAAAGGCCGCCGTCCGTCGGATGGGACGTTAAGCCGTGGCCCCGTGTGCGGGAGAGCCATACCCTGTGCAAGTTAAAGAACACGCTGGATGGCCTTGACGGGAGGCTACCATCTGTCTCCCAACAGCTGTTCCAGTGGGTCCCCTCCCCCAACCTTCTCTGAGCCTTCGGGGTCCATGTGACCTGGCCATTTAGCCCATGGTGTGCAAAAAAGTGCCGCTCAGAGGTAAAACAACCCAACCCAGGCTCGTAATCTGTAGTTTCTAGATTCGAGTCCTGGATGGGCAAGAGTTGAGATTTATCTGAGCAAAAACTCCCCGCCCTGCCCACGGCCCAGTAGGGGACACCGATGGTCTTGGAAAGGCCGCCGTCCGTCGGATGGGACGTTAAGCCGTGGCCCCTTGTGCGGGAGAGCCATACCCTGTTCACGTTAAAGAACACGCTCGATGGCCTTAACGGGAGGCTACCATCTGTCTCCCAACAGCTGTTCCAGTGGGTCCCCTCCCCCAACCTTCTCTGAGCCTTCGGGGTCCATGTGACCTGGCCATTTAGCCCATGGTGTGCAAAAAAGTGCCGGTCAGAGGTAAAACAACCCAACCTACTTTCGAGTGCCAGGTATACGTTCAGATCTTCCCGTGCTCTGTCCTTGATGAGAAAGGAGACATCGATGCACTTTGAATGACAGCCGTCCGTCGGATGGAACGTTAAGCCGTGGTCCGTATGCAGAATAACCATAACCTATGCACGTTAAAGAACACGTTTGGATAGCCTGATGGGCGACTTTCATCTGTCCACTAGCAGCTATCTAGAATTTCCTTCCCTAACTCATTTCTGAGTCCTCAGTATCTTTGCGACCTGGCCATTCAGAGTTTTCTGTGCAGAAAAATACTTAGATGTGGAAAAAGAATCTCATCTCTGCCATCAGCGATCTTATCTCAAACAAGAGAACAACTTTTGATCGCTTCTTCTGCCTCGTGAAGGTTCCTGAATGCAAGGACACTCATGCTGACGGAGACAAATTGTAATCCTACGTGTGGCAGCACTTTAAAATGATTTCCTTTCTGATGTTGTTAATCAAGTTCCTTTTCTTCACTCATCTTTTACGGAAATCGGAATTCTTTGTTCGTTGCGACTGGGTCGTACATCATAGAGAAAGGAGAGAGAGAAAAAGGCTCTCTTCTCATCAAATGCCATTTTTTTTTATCTTTTGTTGTGCATGAGGAGTGATTTGAAGAAGATGAAGACTTCGCGATATTAAAAAGAAACTGCTTTGCTTTTCGTAATTTTTGGCATTTATTTAAAAGATATGTCAAGGAAGTAATATTATTATGACATACTTTTTTTTTTTACTTAGATGAGGTCATCATCAATGATTGTAAATTAAACAGTGTAGTACAGTCGCTCAAAAAAGTATCCGAACACTAGGGTTGATTACAGAATTCAGAAAAAATATCTGGCAACGATATTTTTTAGAAATTAGTGATCTGGGAACCTTCGTGTCACGTGACACGAAGGTTCCCAGATCACTAATTTCTAAAAAATATCGTTGCCAGATATTTTTTCTGAATTCTGTAATCAACCATGGTGTTCGGATACTTTTTTGAGCGACTGTAGATGGTCATATTATTTTGATACTAGATCGTGTGGGCTCACTCACGGAAATATTGAGCGTGTGCAGTTACCGTTCACAGCAAACTGGAGCGTGTGCAGTAACTGCACACGCTCCAGTTTGCTGTGAACGGTAACTGGAGCATGTACAGTTGCTGTACACGCTCCAGATACTTTTCCTGAATTCTGTAATCACGTGACACGAAGGTTGCCAGATCACTAATTTCTAAAAAAAATCGTTGCCAGATATTTTTTCTGAATTCTGTAATCAACCATATTTTTCGGATACTTTTTTGAGTGACTGCAGGTGGTCATATTATTTTGATACTAGATCGTGTGGGCTCACTCACGGAAATATTGAGCGTGTGATCTTCCATTCTGTAATCAACCATAGTGTTCGGATACTTTTTTGAGCGACTGTACATCGTAGTCCATGACTTATTGAGGATTTTGTATCTATGTATGGATATATGTGTGTATGCAAGGACGGATCTAAGGTAAAAAGAGGCGCCCCCCTCGTCCTTTGAGAATGCTACTAGGTGGCCAACAATTTTACAACAGTTATTTTTTAAACTTTTTTTAAAAAAGCCTTTTTATTTCAACAGTTATTTCTAAAACCTTTTTTTTAAAAAGCCTTTTTTAACTTTAATTTTTAAAACTAAAAAAAGCCCTTTTTTACAACAGTTATTTTTTTTTTTATTAAAAAAAAGTTTTTTTTTTTACAACAGTTATTTCTTAAAACCTTTGCCCTCAATGAGAAAGGTCACATCCATCGACATTAAGCGAAAACCTTCCTCTCTCTAATCAGCTATGGGCATTTGGGATCCTTGTGACCCGGCCATTTACAAAATGAAGGGATAAAGTGTTATATTGGAATTGAAAGTTAATCCGTGGTCCGTATTCCAGTAGTTAGTGGTCCGTATTTTTCTTTTCTATGCATATATATACTAACCGTGAAGGTGAGAAGCAATAAGAAGTGGAACTGAATGACAAGATCACAAGGAACCCAAATAATTGGAATTAGAATTGGCCTAGCTCCATCAGTTGGAATATTTTACCCTTTACAGACTGGATAACCTTGAAAGAGGCTTCCGTCTGTCTCCTAATAGCTGCACACCGAATAACCTTGAGGGGAGGCTTCCATCTGTCTCCTAATAGCTTCAAACTGAATAACCTTGAGGGGAGGCTTCCATCTGTCTCCTAATAGCTTCACACTGAATAACCTTGAGGGGAGGCTTCCATCTGTCTCCTAATAGCTTCACACTGAATAACCTTGAGGGGAGGCTTCCATCTGTCTCCTAATAGCTTCACACTGGATAACCTTGACGAGAGGCTTCCGTCTGTCTCTTAAATAGCTGAATATTGGATAACTTTCAACAGGACGCTTCCATCTGTCTCCTAATGGCTGCACACTGGATAACCTTGAGGGGAGGCTTCCATCTGTCTCCTAATAGCTTCACACTGAATAACCTTGAGTGGAGGCTTCCATCTGTCTCCTAATAGCTTCACATCGAATAACCTTGAGTGGAGGCTTCCATCTGTCTCCTAATAGCTTCACACTGGATAACCTTGACGAGAGGCTTCCGTCTGTCTCTTAAATAGCTGAATATTGGATAACTTTCAACAGGACGCTTCCATCTGTCTCCTAATGGCTGCACACTGGATAACCTTGAGGGGAGGCTTCCATCTGTCTCCTAATAGCTTCACACTGAATAACCTTGAGGGGAGGCTTCCATCTGTCTCCTAATAGCTTCACACTGGATAACCTTGACGAGAGGCTTCCGTCTGTCTCTTAAATAGCTGAATATTGGATAACTTTCAACAGGACGCTTCCATCTGTCTCCTAATGGCTGCACACTGGATAACCTTGAGGGGAGGCTTCCATCTGTCTCTTAAATAGCTGCACAGTGGATAACATTGACGGGAGGCTTCCATCTGTCTCTTAAATAGCTACACAGCGGATAACCTTGAGGGGAGGCTTCCATCTGTCTTGAATAGCTGCATACTGGATAATCTTGACGGGAGGCTTCCATCTGTCTCTTGAATAGCTGCATACTGGATAATCTTGACGGGAGGCTTCATCTGTCTCTTAATAGCTACCCACTAGATCTCGTTCTCTTATCTAAATATGAGCCAATGGAGTCCTTGTGACCTGGTCATTTTTCCCACTGTAAAACTGCCGATCAGAGATAAAACAACCCAACATAATACCAGAACAACAGACTTTTTTTCTGCTTCTCGGCCCTTTGCCCTCAATTAGAAAAGTAAATCCATTGACATTAAGCGAAGACCTTCTCCTCCCTAATCAGCTATGGGCCTTGTGACCTGGCCATTTACAGAATTGAATATCAAAAGAAAGCTTATACTTGCTGTAGTGGTTAACATACCTGTCTACTAACACCAGTGGGTCATGTCCTTGTGTAAGTGTTTGTATGTTGTATGAGAAACCAGGAAAAGTTCTAATAGAACTTGTAGGTTACCTCCGCCTTTGCGTAGGGTTGTTGTTGGGTTGTTTTACCTCTGAGCGGCATTTTTTTGCACACCATGGGCTAAATGGCCAGGTCACATGGACCCCGAAGGCTCAGAGAAGGTTGGGGGAGGGGACCCACTGGAACAGCTGTTGGGAGACAGATGGTAGCCTCCTGTCAAGGCCATCCAGCGTGTTCTTTAACTTGCACAGGGTATGGCTCTCCCGCACACGGGGCCACGGCTTGACGTCCCATACGACGGACGGCGGCCTTTCCAAACTCATCGGTGTCCCCTACTGACCATGGGCAGGGCGGGAAATTTTGCGGAGATAAATCTCAACGCTGACCCAGCTGGGACTCGAACCTGGGAACTACAGATTACGAGCCTGGCGCGCTACCGACTGAGCCACCCCCGCCCTCCTTTTGTAAGTGTTTGTATGTTGTATGAGAAACCAGGAAAAGTTCTAATAGAACTTGTAGGTTACCTCCGTCCTTTGCGTAGGGAAGTACCCTTTTGAAAAAAAAATTAAAACGTGTTACTCATTGATAACACAATTCAATACAAAACTTAAAAGAAAATTAAACCAACGAAACTCATCTCAATAAGAGAATAATTTTCTTTTTCCTACTTTTTTACCAAGTTCGCAATTTTTGTTTCTTATCTCTCTGTTACTTCTACTATTATTCTTCCACTATACATTTGAATAACAGTAATAACAACGAAGGAAATAAAACCCTGAGCAAATGATAAAAAAAGAGAAAAACATCGCTTAGATTTTTGTCTTCATGCTGTACCAGTCACTTCTAATTATCTTCCGAAGAATTGCATCTAAAATATTTGCAGGAATCGGAATTGAAAAATTACATTGACGATGCAGAAATTCCTCACCGCTCTACTAAAAATTCAGCCGCTGTTTTACGGATTTTCGTCAGTAAGTGCATCAGCATAAGAATCGATGATTTCGCTTTGGTCTGCGACAAGCTAGTCTTAAAGGCTCTTCAATTCGGTGTTGCTTTGGCGTTTATTAGGCGTGACTTTTCCTAGCCTATTAAACACTAATCACCGAAACAGAGATTAGCAATCTAATTGACGTAATGTTGGAATGGAAACGAAACGGTAACAGAAAGGGAGGAAATTTAGTCCAAGGTTGAATGTAGGTCATTGCGCGTTATGGTTAATTGTTTTGGATCTAATGTGTCTTAATGCATTTTCAATATATTATCGCGAATCGGAATTGAAAACACATTTTGTTGATCGATATGAATTGGCATGATCTCAAAAGTAATTTCTTAAAAGAGGAAACGGAAATATGGTACTTTAGTTAAACACTGTATTGGTATTTATTTCCACATAAAAACTGAAAAACAAGTATTCTTAACTAATATAACGAACTTTGCTCTTTTCCTAAGCTATATTTACTACGGAATTAATAATATTTAATATTGCAGACTGGATAACCTTCCAGTCCAGTGAATAAGACGCACTATTCAGTATCCCTTAAGCATATTTAATTCAGTGTCATTTAAGCATATTTAATTCAGTGCAGACTAAATTTACCATTTGTTATTAGTTAGTGTTAACCAAAACTACTGAAGCCTCACCGTTATATGATCACAGGAAATTCTGTTCCCCTACTATTGATTTCATTGCAGTTCTTCCTTTAGTATTTTTTTTGTTGTCGCAGATTATTATCTTCTGTACTATTCACAGTTCTCATCAACTACTGTTCAACGTTTAACTGAATTATTTGTGTCCTTTTCATCAGAGATCATTCATTATGTCTGAGAAGATCAAGAGCTAACACTTTACTTCCAGGGGCGGGGGTGGCTCAGTCGGTAGCGCGCCAGGCTCGTAATCTGTAGTTCCCAGGTTCGAGTCCCAGCTGTGTCAGCGTTGAGATTTATCTCCGCAAAATTCCCCGCCCTGCCCACGGTCAGTAGTGGACACCGATGGGCTTGGAAAGGCCACCGTCCGTCGGATGGGACGTTAAGCCGTGGCCCCGTGTGCGGGAGAGCCATACCCTGTGCACGTTAAAGAACACGCTGGATGGCCTTGACGGGAGGCAACCATCTATCTCCCAACAGCTGTTCAGTGGGTTCCCTCCCCCAGCCTTCGGGGTCCATGTGACCTGGCCATTTAGCCCATGGTGTGCAAAAAAGTGCCGCTCAGAGGTAAAACAACCCAACCCAGTTTTACCATTTGTAAAACAGCGGCTGAATTAAAAATCCGTAAAACAGCGGCTGCAAATATTAATTCCCTTAAGCATATTTAATTCAGTGTCATTTAAGCATATTTAATTCAGTGCAGACTAAATTTACCATTTGTTATTAGTTAGTGTTAACCAAAACTACTGAAGCGTCACCGTTATATGATCACAGGAAATTCTGTTCCCCTACTATTGATTTCATTGCAGTTCTTCCTTTAGTATTTTTTTTTGTTGTCGCAGACTATTCTCTTCTGTACTATTCACAGTTCTCATCAACTACTGTTCAACGTTTAACTGAATTATTTGTGTCCTTTTCATCAGAGATCACTCATTATGTCTGAGAAGATCAAGAGCTAACTCTTTACTTCCATAGTCTACCAAATCTACTAATGAGCACAAAGGAATGCAATCTCTCTCATCAAACTTTGCGTGCTTTACTATCAGCTATGGCTATTCCTTGAAGCTTAGTCTTCTGCCGCCAGAAACGGTTCAATAATTCAAAACACAATCCATGCTACATGATCTCCCCAACCGATAAGGCATCGCGTGCAGGGCTCTGTGTCTTCCCATGCATCGAGTGTAGCGTCTCTCCGAGCGCACGCACTCAACATCAAAAGCATCAGGGACAGCATTTTCAGTCTTGCTTACCTCAGTGTGCTTCACTAAGCTCCTGATCATCGAATAACACTTCACTCGGTGTCCCCGAACATAATTGCTTTTACTTAGTCCCCAAAGTAAGGATGCGCTTCGATTTGTGAAAATTTTAATTTGCTGGAAGATTTATCTGCTCTCTCTCTCTCTGTTATAGAATTTTAAGATTTTTCTTTTGATTTCGTGGACGAGGATGAAACTGTTAAGAAAAAAAGCTAATATATCATATTTCTTCCAATTGAAACGTAGATTCATAGTAAAGGTGGGTTGTTTTACCTCTGAGCGGCACTTTTTTTGCACACCATGGGCTAAATGGCCAGGTCACATGGACCCCGAAGGCTCAGAGAAGGTTGGGGGAGGGGACCCACTGGAACAGCTGTTGGGAGATAGATGGTTGCCTCCCGTCAAGACCATCCAGCGTGTTCTTTAACGTGCACAGGGTATGGCTCTCCCGCACACGGGGCCACGGCTTAACGTCCCATCAGACGGACGGTGGCCTTTCCAAGCCCATCGGTGTCCCCTACTGACCGTGGGCAGGGCGGGGAAATTTTGCGGAGATAAATCTCAACGCTGACCCAGCTGGGACTCGAACCTGGGAACTACAGATTACGAGCCTGGCGCGCTACCGACTGAGCCACCCCCGCCCCGTCTCAAAGTAAAGAGTAAAACTACTGAAAAGGAAAATAACATGGGTTGTTCCTCTCAATAGGAACACAAAACCTCTAAAGGAAGAGTAAAACTTTTAGGGAGAAATTTTCTGCATTTATTCTAATGGAAACCTAGCCTCTAACCAATAAGTAAAAGTACTGAGATAAAAAAATAATACACGGTCAATTCTTACTAACCTTTATAACTCGAATGTTTTTGTTAACTCAACTTTTTTTAAATTCCCAATCGAATCCTTATATATTTATTGTATTTTTCCCTCTCTTTAACTCGAACTATATTTTTCATCGTCACCTCGATAACTTTGAAATTTTATGGAGAACAAATCCCTTTTTGATATTTTACTCAGTGAAATTTTGTTACTGGGGATGGTAAGGTGCTACAATTCTTACTAAGTGGGCAAAGTAATTCTCATTGGCTACGCATTGTCCCCACAGCTTGCAGATGGACAGAGGTCATTGTTATTGCCATGAACTTCCCCCTCTCCCCGAACGGCTGATTCAAAAATTCAAAACATTCCTCCTATTCCTCATAGAAAGTTTTAGTTTATAGCTAGATTCTCTGGGCACAGATTTAACTCTATTACAATTGGAACATAAACACGAACACTAAATTGAAAGTAAATCTTCTGGAGAAAAGCTAGAAATATGCTTTTATTCTTCTAACCTAACAGAGCCTCTAAATAAAGAGTAAAAATTATTGGAAAAAAAAATAACAGGTCATGTTTCTTTCAAAAGAAACACAACCTCTAAATTAACAAGTCTAACTTCAAGGAGAAGTGTTAATATGCCTTATTTTTATCTTATTTCTTCTAATGAAACTACAGATTCTAACCTAAAGGTGAAAACTACTAGAAGGTAGGAGGTTCAACAATAATAAAACATAATAAATGTCCTGCAATCATCGAAAGTTGTAGAGTTGGCTGAAATTATTGAGTTTCTCTGGGAGTAGGATTCGAACCCACGACCACCTGATTACATATTAAATGTGCCACCAGACATTATTTACGCTCCATTCCGGAGAAAAATATGGTAGCTATGATAACAAAAAGGAGATTGGATTGTTTTACCTCTGAGCGGCACTTTTTTGCACACCATGGGCTAAATGGCCAGGTCACATAGACCCCGAAGGCTCAGAGAAGGTTGGGGGAGAGGACCCACTGGAACATCTGTTGGGAGACAGATGTTAGCCTCCAGTCAAGGCCATCCAGCGTGTTCTTTAACGTGCACAGGGTATGGCTCTCCTGCACACGGAGCCACGGCTTAACGTCCCATCCGACGGACGGCGGCCTTTTCAAGCCCATCGGTGTCCCCTACTGACCGTGGGCAGGGCGGGGAAATTTTGCGGAGATTAATCTCAACGCTGACCCAGCTGGGACTCGAACCTGGGAACTACAGATTACGAGCCTGGCGCGCTACCGAGTGAGCCACCCCCGCCCCAACAAAAAAGAGTAAATAGTTCGGCTTTTAATGTAAATTAAGCAGTTCTCCATCCAGCATGATGACTACATGATATCTCTCTTGGCGACCTGTAGGTGGCCAAGAGAGTTGTCAATTATATTTAACCACTTACGTTCCTCTATGTCAGTGTCTCGCAAACTTTTTTACTCTGCGGCACACTGAATCTAATTTTTTTTCCGCGGCACACCTAAAAAAGAATAAAAGCAAACTCTATATAATCGTCATTATATTTGCGCTTTGTTGAAGTCATCAGCCTGGTTTTACTTGAAGATTTGCTCTCGTTCTTTAATTCATAACTCGGAGTTTGTTTTAAATATTTGTCCATTCTATGGCTTGAAATAATCAAAAATTAATACCAAAATTTGGATAAAGCTTGATAAATACTTACAAGATCCCAGTTGATAAAATCTGAAAGATTTTTATTAAAGCACGTGGATTTTAAAGCACGTCGATAACACAAGTCAAGTCAAAATGAAATCTTTGGAGTATCTAGTGTCAATTTGGAAATCTCTCGCGGCACACTTGGAATCTCTCGCGGCACACAGTTTGCGAGACACTGCTCTATGTCTTTAGCGTAGTTATTTCCGGATTCCTGATGATCTTTACTGCTGCGAATTACCATTCTTGTACTACTATTTGTTTTCGAGATATCATCGCAGGAGTACGCCAAGAAGGATTGGATGTTTTAACATTGAGATGCGCTTTTCTCTTCGCACACAATGGGCTAACTTCCCAGTTCACAAGGACCCCAAGGGCTCAGAAAAGGGTGGAGAAGGCTTTTTGGAGACAGATGAAAGTCTCTCGTCAGTGCTATCCACCGTGTTCTTTAACGTGCACATGGTATGGCTCTCTCACACACGGGGCCACGGCTTTGTGTTGGGTTGTTTTACCTCTGAGCAGCCTTTTTTGCACACCATGGGCTAAATGGCCAAGTCACATGGACCCCAAATGCTCAGAAAAAGTTGGGGGAGGAGACCGGAACAGCTGTTTGGACAGCTGTTGGGAGACAGATGGTAGCCTCCCGTCAAGGCCATCCAACTTGTTCTTTAACGTGCACACGGACCCACGGTTTAACGTTCCATCCGACGGACGGTGGCCTTTCGAAGCCCATCGGTGTCCTCTACTGACCGTGACATTCTATGTGGGCAGGGCGGGGAAATTTGCGGAGATAAATCTCAACGCTGACCCTGCTGGGACTCGAACCTGAGAACTGCAGATTACGAGCCTGGCGCGCTACAGACTGATCTACCCCGTCCCTCAATAACGGCTTTGTGTCCCATCCAAAGGGCAGCGGCCTTTCCAAGCCCATCAGTTACCCCTCTCTGTCCCAGGAGAGGGTGGGGTTTAGCGGAAATAAATCTCAACCCTGACACAGGTGGGACTCGACCTTGGGAAATACAGATTACGAGCCTGGCGCGCTACAGACTGATCTACCCCGTTCCTCAATAACGGCTTTGTGTCTCATCCAAAGGGCAGCGGCCTTTCCAAGCCCATCAGTTACCCCTCTCTGTCCCAGGAGAGGGTGGGGTTTAGCGGAAATAAATCTCAACCCTGACACAGGTGGGACTCGACCCTGGGAAATACAGATTACGAGTTTGGCGCGCTACTGACTCAGCCCCCTAAAGTTTGAAAGGAATTGAGAAATCTCAAACACAATCCTAAGCTAAAATTGCATCATTATCTGAGAATTCCAAAGAGCGTTTTTGAGAACTATTTCGTTTCCCTCAATTGCCTTACTAGAAGAGAATTTTTATCTACAAACTTCGCCAAAACTATATTTCTTATCAGGCACGAGATCTGTGTCTTCCTTCAAATTCGATAACTGAACAACCTACGAAACTTTACAAAGAGTATGCTGCATTTCAGAGAAAGTTTATGGTGTGTCTGTAATATCAGAAACAAATACCTACGAATGGACAATCTCGAACCTTTGCAAACAATGGAGATAAAATTGCCAAAGATACATACACAAAATGATAAAAGAAAGACCCTATGCTTTGAGAGCAGCAATCTGGTTATCATATTTTGTTGTATATTTTCTTCTACATTCGCAGTTTTCACAGGAGACCGTCTCAGATGTGTAAACCAAAGAGACATTTGCAAGAAGAGAAAGATTCTCGGATATAATACGGTTATTTATTCAAGAAAAGGTGTCTTTTTTGCTTTTGTGTTTCTTTTTTGGTTGTCATAAGCTTAATGATCCTCCAAAGGACGCAGAAAATACAGTTTGCTTTCACGCTTCAAATAAAAACATTGATTTTCCTATCATTTAGCAAAGAATGCTTTCAGAAACTTGGAATATTGAAACAAGAAACGATGCAAATCTCCGAATTCTTTGCTGCTAATACGATCTAGTACTATAGAATAAGAAGAACATAAATATATATCGAAGTATATATATATAAGCATGGCGATACAACTTAATTTGTTTAGATGTTAGTAAAATTGTTCAAAGATAAAACAGTTCTGGTCTCTTGAACCTTTTATTGACGTCAGACCATCTGGTTTTACTTAGAATTTTATGCGAAACATCGAATGGAAATTTTGGAGATAAAATAATAACAGTTTGCAAATCAAATAACATCGTCTTGTTCTTCGGTTAGCTTCCTCTACTTTTCACAAATAAATCCAAACCTTGGATATGAAAAAGACAAAAACATTTCTGTACATACAGGGGTAACGTAGCTTAGTTTGTACCGCGCCAAGCTCGCGATATGTAGTTCCCAGGTTCGAGTCCCAACCGAGCCAGTGTTGTGATTTATCACCGTAAAACCTCCCTACCCTCGGTTAGTAGGGGGACACCGATGGGCTCAAATTGGCCGTCGTCCGTTCGTTGGGACGTTTGGCCGTTGCTCTGTACAGTCGCTCAAAAAAGTATCCGAACACTATGCTTGATTACAGAATTCAGGAAAAATATCTGGCAACGATTTTTTTAGAAATTAGTGATCTGGCAACTTTCGTGTCACGTTGCCTTTCCAAGCCCATCGGTGTCCCCTACTGACCGTGGGCAGGGCGGGGAATTTTACGGAAATAAATCTCAACGCTGACCCAGCTGGGACTCGAACCTGGGAACTACAGATTACGAGCCTGGCGCGCTACCGACTGAGCCACCCCCGACCCCTTGTCGAGTATCAGTATCCAAAGTAAACTTTGTTCTTTGGAGAAGAGGGCATTGGAAAGTTGAGTAAAACTCAAACAAATTATTCTTGGCATTATAATTTTCTCGCCTTTAATGCACGGGATGCACCTCGTTGTTCTTCCTTCATAACATCAAACCTTGTGCCGTCGATTCTTGACGAATTTGGGTTGAGATCTGAACATCAGAGCATATTTTTCACTATCTTCAGAGTTGTAACTGTCTGTCATTCTCATGTATCTCTGGGGGGGGGGGGCTCAGTCGGTAGCGCGCCAGGCTCGTAATCTGTAGTTTCCAGGTTCGAGTCCCAGCTGGGTCAGCGTTGAGATTTATCTCCTCAAAATTCCCCGTCCTGCCCACGGTCAGTAGGGGGACACCGATGGGCTTCGAAAGGCCGCCGTCCGTCGGATGGGACGTTAAGCCGTGGCCCCGTGTGCGGGAGAGACATACCCTGTGCACGTTAAAGAACACGCTGGATGGCCTTGACGGGAGGCTACCATCTGTCTCCCAACAGCTGTTCTAGTGGGTCCCCTCCCCCAACCTTCTCTGAGCCTTCGGGGTCCATGTGACCTGGCCATTTAGCCCATGGTGTGCAAAAAAGTGCCGCTCAGAGGTAAAACAACCCAACCCTGTGTCTCTGGGCGGGGGTGGCTCAGTCGGTAGCACTCCAGGCTCGTAATCTGTAGTTCCCCGGTTCGAGTCCCAGCTGGTAGTTGGGACTCGAACCGGGGACCTGGCCATTTAGCCCATGGTGTGCAAAAAAGTGCCGCGCAGAGGTAAAACAACCCAACCTGTGTCTCTTGGCAAATAGAGTTAAATAGCGATCCTGGTGAAATGTTGTAAATAATGTGCAATCTCCTAGAGGTTTTTAAACATTTTTCTGACTCTAGAAATCTGTTCCAGAGTATCGAGAATACACTTGAAGAGACGCCGAGACATGATGAAGCTTGACGTTGATTCTGGTGACACATGTATATGAGAACATACACTATATATTGCCTTAGGTGTAATTACTCCTAAAATTAAATAGGGAATCTTATTTACACAAGAAATTAAATAGGGAATCTTATTTTCTGACTTACCCTCGTATTACATAAATACTCTTCCGATTTTTTAAATTTTTTTTTGTTTTGAATTTCTACAGTTAGAGGACGTTAACTTGGAAAATGACAAATTTTTTTGCCTTTGAAATGAGCAACTATAATCCCCGGAATATATCGGACTTTACCTCGAAGTTAACAAACAATAAACAATAAGTGATTTCTTAGTGCACATTTAAGAAGTAACAAAATTTAGGTGTAAATTTTAGGAATGTCTTTGAATCACTGCACATGATCCATCGAGATCATGTGTAGTGTACCGTTATTATGTATACAATCTTAGCTTCAATGGTCTAAATGGCCAGATCACAAGGACCCCAATATCTCAAAGAATGTTGGGAGAACGAGACACACTGGGCAGTCGTTACGTGACAGGTAGAAAGCCTCGGTCATGGGTTGGGTTGTTTTACCTCTGAGCGGCACTTTTGTGCACAGCATGGGCTAAATGGCCAGGTCACAGGACCCCGAAGGCTCAGAGTGGGTTGGGAGAGGGGACCCACTGGAACAGCTGTTGGGAGATAGATGGTAGCCTCCCGTCAAGGCCATCCAACGTGTTATTTAACGTGCACAGGGTTGACTCTCTCGCACACGGGATCACGGCTTAACGATCCATCCGATGGACGGCGGCCTTTCCAAGCCCATCGGCGTCCCCTACTGACCGTGGGCAGGGCGGGGGAGTTTTGCGGAGATAAATCTCAACGTTGACCCAGCTGGGACTCGAACCTGGGAACTGCAGATTACGAGTCTGGCGTGCTACCGACTGAGCCACCCCCGCCCCCTTTCGGTCAAGGCCATCCAGCGTGTTCTTTAATGTAGACAGACCCTCCTGTACACGGGGCCATGGCCTAACGTTCCACCCGATGGACAGCAGCCATCCCAACCCATAAGTGTCCCCTTTCTCACACAAGGAAGGAGGGGAGTAGCGGAGATAAATCTCATTTCTGGCGGCACTCGAGACTGCATATTACGAACCCTGCACGCTACCGAGTGAGCCAACCCCCGCCCCTCTATATGCACGTGATAAAAGTAGGTTTAATGCTTTGGCCTCAGATGCTTTGATCATTATTGAGTCATCAGATAGTTTGATCATTTAATAACGATGAAGATAATTTGTCTAAGCAGCATGTTATGTACTGTCGCTCAAAATAGTATCCGAACACTACGGTTGATTACAAAATTCAGAAAAAATATCTGGCAACGATTTTTTAGAAATTAGTGATCTGGTAACCTTCGTGTCACGTAACACGAAGGTTGTCAGATCACCAATTTCTAAAAAAATCGTTGCCAGATATTTTTTCTGAATTTTGTAATCAACCGTAGTGTTCGGATACTATTTTGAGCGACAGTACGAAGGATTACGTTGGATCGCCTTGTTGCCCAAATGCAGGATGCAGGGTGGAATTAGAACTGCAGCTGTGGTTGAATTGTTCTGAAGAACTGAATTCCCCTTTCTTGTTAGATTCCTACAGCTTTTCGTTGCTTTAGAATTCGTATTTGTTGCTTTAGGAATTCGCATTTCTTTTTATCTCGTATGTACAGCAAACATTAACAATTTCGTAAATGACGCATAATAATTGCTTACGATAACACTTAAAATAATGTTTTTAATCATGAAATATTTTATTTAAGGCGACGTGTCACATGATATTTTATCGTTATTCAATGCATCTTAAGTCGTATTAGGTGAAACACAAAAAAATGAGTTACTCACTCACTATACACAATCTATCCACTGTATGCTGTCTTGTATCATTGACTTTCTCCTAAAGAGAACTTTTTCGAGAACAATATTGGCTATAAATATTTATTACTCCAGAGAAGAACAGCGTAAACACGAAGAACAGAGTAATTCCGATGTTCCAAGTCAATGTACTTTAATGCAGGTGTATAAGGGATGAGATCAGGCGAGCTGTACACGACACGATGTCAGCATCCTTGCCGACTCCCCGAATGTTCCTGTCACTTTGAGGCAAAGAAGCTGGAGAGAGGATTCTCCTCGTGAGCACTGACCCGACGAAGACATAAATATCTGTCTCCCGCATCTTATGTATGTTTCGCCGTACGAAGAGGATAGCAGCGGGAAAGAGAGGAGGATTAGGCTTTTGCGTTCCCAGATGAAATGAATTAGATGCAGAGGGATGCTGGGATAAGAGAAAAGCATCTTTCTAAAGGGTTCTTCTGCACGATGGCGAATAGGGTTATGAACAGTGTGCCTAAAGGCTTCAGAAAGAAGGGGAGACCTAGGATGCGGTGGGCAGACAATGTCAAACAGGACCTTGTTAGAATTGGTGTGCAGTGGCCAGATGCAGCAGATGTAGCTAAGGACAGATATGCTTGGAGAACTAAATTGCACGGTCCGAATAGAGTTACGTAGCCCATGGCTGCTTGAGGATGATGATGATGATGAAGCTAAATGACCATGTCACAAAGAGTCCAAATGTATGAAGAGTATTAAGTGAGATGACCCACTGAGTGGCTGCTGATGACAGATGTGTTTTATGTTAATATCATGCAGAGTGCTCTTTGATGTTCACAAGTTTTAAGAGATTATTTTTCTCCTTTCGAAAGATGTCGTGGGATCAATCGTTATTACCATGATTATGCAAATGTACAGTCGCTCAAAAAAGTATCCGAACACTGTGGTTGATTACAGAATTCAGAAAAAATATCTGGCAACGATTTTTTTACAAATTAGTGATCTGGCAACTTTCGTGTCACGTGATTACAGAATTCAGGAAAAATATATGGAGCGTGTACAGCAACTGTACACGCTCCAGTTACCGTTCACAGCAAACTGGAGCGAGTGTAGTTACTGCACACGCTCCAGTTTGCTGTGAACGGTAACTGCACACGCTCAATATTTCCGTGAGCGAGCCTACACGATCTAGTATCAAATTAATATGACCACCTACAGTCGCTCAAAAAAGTATCCGAACACTGTGGTTGATTACAGAATTCAGAAAAAATATCTGACAACGATTATTTTAGAAATTAGTGATCTGGCAACCTTCCTGTCACGAATTTTTTCGAAGATAGTGATCTAACAACCTTCGTGTCACGTGACATGAAGGTTGTCAGATCACTAATTTCTAAAAAAATCGTTGTCAGATATTTTTTCTGAATTCTGCAATCAACCACAGTGTTCGGATACTTTTTTGAGCGACTGTAGCAGTAGAATGATGTTGCAGACTTTAATAGTAATAAATAGATGGGAAATAAATTTACACTGATTACAATTGGATAAGTGAAATGTAATCAGTTGTAATATAAAACTGAAGAATAAAACTGAAGGTATGAAGTTATGCAAAACATTATAATAAAGTAACTGATCTAAGGGACCTGGGTTCGAGCCGCGGGGTAAGGCATAGCTGTTTGTATCGCTTTTCTGCTGAGGGCCTGCCATCCTCTCAGACCTTCTACTATGGCATATGAACTGACAGGTTCCTGTCAGACCTCTGTGGCAAGCAGCTGCTTGAGGGGGCATTTATTTTATTATTTTTAAGACAATGACCGATGAATCCATAAGAAATATTGGGTTAAAACAATGGCAAGGTCTAAAATTTAGAGTAACGGAGATATTTTGATAGGTCAGTACAATATTAACGCTTTTTAAAAACAGCCATGTGAAGGAGGTAACCACGTCTTTAGGGAGATCATTTTTTGTTCTTTATACTCTACAAATGAATACATAGTGCTAGGTATCTCTTGTCACAAGGGGTGGGGGTGGCTCAGTCGGTAGCGCGCCAGGCTCGTAATCTGTAGTTCCCAGGTTCGAGTCCCAGCTGGGTCAGCGTTGAGATTTATCTCCGCAAAATTCCCCGCCCTGCCCACGGTCAGTAGGGGACACCGATGGGCTTGGAAAGGCCGCCGTCCGTCGGATGGGACGTTAAGCCGTGGCCCCGTGTGCGGGAGAGCCATACCCTGTGCACGTTAAAGAACACGCTGGATGGCCTTGACGGGAGGCTACCATCTGTCTCCCAACAGCTGTTCCAGTGGGTCCCCTCCCCCAACCTTCTCTGAGACTTCGGGGTCCATGTGACCTGGCCATTTAGCCCATGGTGTGCAAAAAAGTGCCGCTCATAGGTAAAACAACCCAACCCAAAATAACTGGGAGGGCGGGATCAACGACAAGTGGGCATTCGCCCTTGGCGCCACAATAAAAGGGAAGGCAAACTTAAGAAGAAGCAAAATTTCAGAAATTATTTTTCTCTCATTTTGAGATTTTTTACGTTTGTTGCCCTCAATTCAGAGAGACGGAAAACTGACGCAATACAATGCACTGGACTAAGGGGACGTCAGTAACAGTCACTCGCCCAGGGGTGTAACTTACTTAATTACACCATTTATAATTTGATAGTCTCTGGTTCGAGCCCCAACCAGCCTACGCTGAGATTTTCTCTGCTAATCCCCACTCTGACGTGGTAATGGTAAGACAGCTCTAGGTGATAAAGGAGTCACCTTATAAAGCCCCCTGTCCGTCAGATTGTACGTTAAGCCGTGGCTCCGTTTGCAGGAGAGTCATACCCTGTGCACGTTAGAGAACACGCTGGATGACTTTGATGTAGGCTATCATATGCCTCCTAGTAGCTCTCCAGGTGGGTCCCCTTGCCCTAACCTGCTCTGTCTGCTCAGAGTTGGGGCGGGGGTGGCTCAGTCGGTAGCGCGCCAGGGTCGTAATCTGTAGTTCCCAGGTTCGAGTCCCAGCTGGGTCAGCGTTGAGATTTATCTCCGCAAATTTTCCCCCGCCCTGCCCACGGTCAGTATGGGACACCGATGGGCTTGAAAAGGCCGCCGTCCGTCGGATGGGACGTTAAGCCGTGGTCCCGTGTGCGGGAGAGCCATACCCTGTGCACGTTAAAGAACACGCTGGATGGCCTTGACGGGAGGCTACCATCTGTCTCCCAACAGCTGTTCCAGTGGGTCCCCTCCCCCAACCTTCTCTGAGCCTTCGGGGTCCATGTGACCTGGCCATTTAGTCCATGGTGTGCAAAAAATTGCCGCTCAGAGGTAAAACAACCCAACCCAACCCTACTCAGAGTTCTCGGGGTCCTTGTGACCTTGCCATTCAGTCCATGATGAGCACCATAATACCACTCAGTGGTAAAACAGTAATCAATCTGTTAGTGCGCTTTTGGTTCTCTTTTATATATATCTAACACGTAAGACAACTTAAGAAAACTCTCCTTTAAATCTTTTCCTTTTATTTCTAAAATTATGCAGGCCCAAATATTACGCATAACATCCACTATCGTCAAGTGTACACGACGAAAAAAATTCACGAAATGTGTAAAATGACTGAACTATCATTAATTAGACCCAAAGGGGAATGAGAAAAAAAGTTTAATGAGCTTAGAGGATCTTAAGAAGACTGCTAGAAAGATTTCGCTGACTGAAGAAAGACTTCACTATCCCTCGCTACCTCCTTTAATTATCCTTCATAAATATTAAAGACAAGTTTAATAATAATATATCACATTATAAGTCTGGTGGTGTTAGTAGCAAATAACTCTATCCTACTACGAAATTAGAATTTTTTCCTTCAAAGTTATTCATAAATGAGTCACAATTTCACTAATCAACGTCAGTAGAAGTCACTTCATTAACGAAAAGATGACAAATGAGGTTCTTGAATCATTTTTGTGCTGAGTTCCCGCTCTACAAAGAAAGAGCGGGAACTCTTTCCTCGTTTGGATGTCACTCAGTTGGCCCGTCTCGATCTCCTCCCTTCCGTCAGCCGTCTACGGTTGCTCCCCAAAGAGCTAAATATGACTGCAAGGCCGCACGCCATCAACCATCTCCATCGCCTGTGAGTCCCTTCTTGCCTGTTGCTTCGACTTCTCCTCAAGTTTTGCTACACTCCAAAAAACTTCGGTTTTACTGCGGAGAAGTTCTTGTGGTTAATGACAACTCTGTTATACGTTTTTATGAAGTTAAGATATAACTGACAGGTTCTCTTTGGTAATTTTTCAGGGTATAAATACGTCACGTATGATGGTACAGTCGCTGAAAAAAGTATCCGAACATTATGGTTGATTACAGAATTCAGAAAAAATACCTGGCAACGATTTTTTTAGAAATTAGTGATCTGGCAACCTTCGTGTCACGTGACACGAAGGTTGGCACATCACTAATTTCTAAAAAAAATCGTTGCCAGATATTTTTTCTGAATTCTGTAATAAACCTTAGTGTTCGGATATTTATTTGAGCGACTGTAGGTTTGCGGATCGGTGCTGTATCAAGTTTTTCAGATTTTCAGTTGGGTTGTTTGGGTTGTTTTACCTCTGAGCAGCACTTTTTTGCACACCATGGGGCTAAATGGCCAGGTCACATGGACCCCGAAGGGCTCAGAGAAGGTTGGAGGAGGAGACCCACTGGAACAGCTGTTGGGAGACAGATGGTAGCCTCCCGTCAAGGCCATCGAGCGTGTTCTTTAACGTGAACAGGGTATGGCTCTCCCGCACACGGGGCCACGGCTTAACGTCCCATCCGACGGACGGCGGCCTTTCCAAGCCCATCGGTGTCCCCTACTGACCGTGGGCAGGGCGGGGAATTTTGCGGAGATAAATCTCAACGCTGACCCAGCTGGGACTCGAACCTGGGAACTGCAGATTACGAGCCTGGCACGCTACCGACTGAGCCACCCCCATGCAGGAAAGTCATATGCTGTGCACGTTACAGAACACTCTGGATTGCCTTGAAGTGAGGCTTCCATCATTTAAGCCATTGTGTGCAAAAATGTGCCGATCAGACGTAAAACAACAACACTTCGCGGGGCATGCACAGAAAAATCAGCGTAAACCATCACAAAATCAGCCCTGACCTTGGTTACAGTCTTAATTTTACAACCTAATTGCTCTAACATTAGGCTCATCCGTACGCCTAACGACCAACGTATTCTTCTGTAAAGTCACTGCAGAGAAAGCTAAAGAGGAAAAAAAAAGTTCTTAATGCTTAGTCGATAAACAAATGTAGGTAGTAATAATTTTCCTCTGCTCTTCCGATGCCTTCTTAACGACCTGTCTTTAACTATCAAAGTAGAGGGAGCATCATACGCTTCATTAAGCAGTGGCCAAGAAGATAAGTCTCCACTAAACAAAGTATTAGCATCGAATGGATGAATGAGACAAGATTTAAAATAGAAGCGTTCGGTACAGTTTCTTACGGAACATTAAGCATTTACTGATCATGTTATATGAGATCTAAGCGTTTAAATGGTTGAAATTTTTATCAGGATTTTAAACCTTTGAAGGAGGAGTTGGAAAAGAAAAGAGAAGAAAGTTGGGTTGCTTTACCTCTGAGCGGCACTTTTTTGCACACCATGGGCTAAATGGCAGGTCACATGGACCCCGAAGGCTCAGAGAAGGTTGGGGGACTGGAACATCTGTTGGGAGACAGATGGTAGCCTCCCGTCAAGGCCATCCAGCGTGTTCTTTAACGTGCACAGGGTATGGCTCTCCCGCACACGGGGCCACGGCTTAACGTCCCTTCCGACAGACGGCGGCCTTTCCAAGCCCATCGGTGTCCCCTACTGACCGTGGGCAAGGCGGGGAATTTTGCGGAGATAAATCTCAACGCTGACCCAGCTGGGACTCGAACCTGGGAACTACAGATTACGAGCCTGGCGCGCTATCGACTGAGCCACCCCCGCCCCGAGAGAAGAAAGAAGAGAGGAGAGTTAGAAAGAGGAGCAGCCCCAAGTGAAGGGAAGAGATGAAATTTCAGGAAGCTATTGGGAATCTCCACTCCAAAAAAAGATAATTTTTTTTCAGATTGGAGTTTGTGTTTATTTGTTTATATTTAACAATATGATGTGCGAACTTTAAAATTTAACCAATCTAAAACGAATCCGGATGTTTTACCTCTGAGCGGCATTTTTTATTTGCACACTCAACCCAACATATCTAATAATCAGAGCTGTAAAAAGACATTATTGATAATTGCATATATATATATAACAAATATTGCTAATTAGAGATGGAAATCACATTTTAGTGATAATTAGCGATGCAAAAATGATGATAATCAGAGATATAAAAACTCAGTGCTTCTAATTAGAGATGTAAAAAATAATGCTAATCAGAGTCGTAAAAAAAAACTAGTAAAAACTAGTTTAATTGTAAATTAAAGACGAAAAATTCCGGGAATTTTTAATTAAACAGAGTATAATACGACAGTCGAATATGGGTGTTAATAAATGCTGAAATCTTTGTAAGAACACATGTGTTTAAAATGAAATCAACACATTGTGTTTAAAATGAATAAGTTACACATTTTACTTTATGTAACGTGTAACTAAGTTCTTAAGTTTTGGAGAAACATTTGCCTGTTATTTACTATTGTTATATTTATTAAGATAACTATTAAATTAATATAATATAAATTTAATATTATATTTAAATGGAATATTTCGAAAATAATAAATACACAAACACCATATAAAACAATATGCATTATGACACATTTATGGACAAGCAGTAGCAAAAATCGGTTTAGTCATTAATTCTGTAATTAGAAACAGGAACGTTGTGTAATATAATAAAATAATAACAATAATACATTAAAAAGCTCTTTTATATAAGAGTCATCTAGTGATAAATTTTTGAAGATTCAGAATATTATTATTCTTGAAGCCAAAAACATGTAATATTTATATAAACATTATAGAAATTTAACTTCAGCTTCATTTTTCACATCGAGGGATCTAATATATAAAAATATAGACATTGCTTATTTTAGAGAATTATATAAACTAAAAGATAAATGCATTACACACTATATGTTAACAAATTACACAGAAAATTCTTGAATTTTTTTTTTTGGAATATTTTAAAAGATGCTTTCACTGGTTTGTTCTCAGCCAGTTAATTGAATAGTAAAAAAAACCGGGATTCTTTATTTTAGTACGACTGTTTCGCAATAATGTAGAAGTTTTCAAAAAGCTGATCATATTTCCTCTGCAGCTGCATGCAGAAGCGAAAAGGTTCACTCTTCATTAATCCAGGGTCTGGGGTGGCTCAGTCGGTAGCGCACCAGGCTCGTAATCTGTAGTTCCCAGGTTCGAGTCCCAGCTGGGTCAGCGTTGAGATTTATCTCCGCAAAATTCCCCGCCCTGCCCACGGTCAGTAGGGGACACCGATGGGCTTGGAAAGGCCGCCGTCTGTCGGATGGGACGTTAAGCCGTGGCCCCGTGTGCGGGAGAGCCATACCCTGTGCATGTTAAAGAACACGCTGGATGGCCTTGACGGGAGGCTACCATCTGTCTCCCAACAGCTGTTCCAGTGGGTCTCCTCCTCCAACCTTCTCTGAGCTTTCGGGGTCCATGTGACCTGGCCATTTAGTACATGGTGTGCAAAAAAAGTGCCGCTCGGAGGTAAAACAACCCAACCCTTCATTAATCCCTTCCACCTAAGTCGAGGAGACATAGATTCGAATTTTCTTCACGTTGAATATTTTGTTGACATCTCTTGCGCCACCCCCTCCCTCCCTAGATCCGTATTTGTTGAAACATTTTCCCGGATGAATTTTATCAAAAAGCAAATTTAGGTCACAAATGACAGAAGAACCTTTGCACATTTGCATTTGACGTTAATACTTCTGACGTTTGAAGTTGATTTTGCTAAATTGGCAAAAAATATTAAAAGGTATCAAGACTCTCATTAATATCTTTAGATAAAATTTTCCTTTCTTGTGTGTAAGATTTTTGTATTTTTTCGTTTACTCAAATGTTATTTTTGTTTGTAACGTAAAAAATCGTAAAGATATATATTATACATAGAAATGTTTTGTGATAATAAATTGACATATAAAAAATCGTTTATTTTTGCATATCGTTATATGACTCCCCGCCCTGCCCACGGTCAGTAGGGGACATCGATGGGCTTGGAAAAGCCGCCGTCCGTCGGATGGGACGTTAAGCCGTGGCCCGTGTGCGGGAGAGCTGTACTCTGTGCACGTTAAAGAACACGCTGGATGGCCTTGATGGGAGACTACCATCTTGTCTCCCAACAACTATTCCAGTGGGTCCCCTCCCCCAACCTTCTCTGAGCCTTCGGGATCCATGTGACCTGGCCATTTAGCCCATGGTGTGCAAAAAAGTGCCGCTCAGAGGTAAAACAACCCAACACAAGCATATCGTTATTATTGTACCCCCTTAGAATTACTTTAGTGCGACCCGCTTATAAATTGTTTTGTGATAATAAATTGACATATAAAAAATCGTTTATTTTTGCATATCACTATTATTGTACCCCCTTAGAATTACTTTAGTGCGACCCGCTTATAAATTCCACAGTTCTAATATGGCTCGAGTTAACAAAATGTTGTCGAGACCTGCTAAAAAGCAAAGAATATTTTCATTTATAGTGAAAAATTAACTTTCATACTTTGCATGGATTTTCCTAACGCATAAACAGTCAGAGACAATAAAAAACCTCGTGACGCATGTGAAGATAGAAACTACATCCACCACAGAATATTCTATCCCGTCAAACATCAAGCTGATGCAGACATGATGACGCTGTTGTCTTTCTTCATAGTGAATTGATTCTTTCAGTGGCACTGAAAATTATGGGAAAATAAAAGACTTGGAGTATTCCAAATCTTCCGAAATATATATATTAAGACCAATGTAAGCTAATAATAAACTACATTAATACACACACAATTCATAGTCATTACATTAACCCATCAACATTATGAGAAACTTGTAAATCATTTCCCCATCTTTTGATGTTGATCCTTTAGCTTGAGCGTGGTTTACTGCATAACGGTTATAATGATTCATGGTTTCTATAGATATAATTTAATTAACGATGTGACGTTGGTTACAGGAGTCCTGTTGACATATTTCCGCCAAACAGATGCTCCAATTCCCGTCTTTCCCCCTCTTACTCCGCTTAGTCCGAAACAGCAAAAACCCGGATCACATCGCTCCGCAGAATGAGACCATCACACGTCATTTGCGATCCATAACGTCACTAACGCCAACTTCTCTGCCAAAGGAGGAATTGCGCTTCAGGAGCTATTAAGTTCGATAGAAGCGCTTCAAGATAAGCAGACCGCTCTGTCTGTCGGGCGTCGCATATGGGTTTGAGATTCTTTGAAAAGCTCTTTTGATTAATGCCGTTCGTCAGCTGTTAACGTTAGTTAACGTGGTAAATTTAAATGGCTGTCATACTGCTTTTTGGCAGGAGATGTTCAAATCCTCTGTTAAACTACGACCAAAAGTAGCTTGCAGATATTTATAGAATTGGCTGCTAATAAAGTCCTTTGTAAGCATGCTTTTTTTTTTATCTGTGACTTTCTTGAAGAAATTCTTTTTCCACTTAATGGCCAGAATTATATTTTATTTTTCTTTCGCAATAAAGTTCGTTTTTATCTGCTAGTGGCTCTTTTCAAAATGTAATTTAATATTTTATTTTAATGTTACTAAATAAGTTCAAATTATCTGCTAGTGAGTCCAAAATAAGTTCGTATTATCTGTTAGTGAGTCCAAACCGAATTAATACTATCTGCTAGTGAGTTCAAAGCAAGTTCATATTATCTGCTAGTGAGTACAAACCGAGTTAATACTATCTGCTAGTGAGTTCAAAGCGAGTTCATATTACTGCTAGTGAGTACAAAAACCGAGTTAATACTATCTGCTAGTGAGTCCAAAGCAAGTTCATATTATCTGCTAGTGAGTACAAATCGAGTTAATACTATCTGCTAGTGAGTCCAAGGCAAGTTCAAATTATCTACTAGTGAGTTCAAAACGAGTTCATATTATCTGCTAGTGTGCTAAAGTAAGTTCATAATGTCTGCTAGTAACTCTGATGTGTCCAAACTAACGTAGTCTCTAACTACAAAAAAATTTGCTTAAAGGAGTTTGATGACTTCTTCTAACCTCATCGTAGTTATATGGTAAGTTATACATAAATGGGTCGCAACGGAATTATTTAAAGCGCCAATACATAAAACACGTCCTGATATTGTTTCTTATACGGAGCTCATATTTGCATAAAATTCTCCAACGAAGAGCAGTGGAATCAAGATCCTTAATCTTTATAGATAAAGTCAGGTCCATAGAGATCTAGAAGTTCCTCCCAAACAGATATGAAGGGGACGGGCAAAGAAAACTAAAGTTAGTACGATGTCGTTTCGTTGTGCTTGAAACTAGAGGACGTTAATAACAGTTCATGCTAAAGACGAAATCGATTGCGTTGGTAGCTGCCGTTAATATTCCAAGCTAAAAGAAAATGTCGAAATTATAATAATGAAATGCTCGAACCATTGACGTAATCATATCGCATTATACCTAACATACATCGTAAAACATGTACTCTAAAAAACATCAAACTTTTTGCCATCTTGTTTACAAAAAGTTCAAGCTTCAGTGCTGTTACCATTTACGTAACCTCAGTCTTTAGAGGGTTGTTGTTATTTTACCTCTGAGCAGCATTTTTTTGCACACCATGGGCTAAATGGACAGGTCACAAGGACCCCGAAGGCTTAAAGAAGGTTGGGGGAGGAGACTCACTGGAACAGCTGTTGGGAGACAGATGGTAGTCTCCCGTCAAGGCCATCCAGCGTGTTCTTTAACGTGCACAGGGTATGGCTCTCCCGCACACGGGGTCACGGCTTAACGTCCCATCCGACGGGTTGGATTGGGTTGGGTTGGGTTGTTTTACCTCTGAGCGGCACTTTTTTGCACACATTGGGCTAAATGGCCAGATCACAAGGACCCCGAAGGCTCAGAGAAGATTGGGGGAGGAGACTCACTAGAACAGCTATTGGGAGACAGATGGCCTTGACTCCCGTCAAGGCCATCCAGCGTGTTCTTTAACGTGCACAGGATATGGCTCTCCCCCATACGGAGCCACGGCTTAACGTCCCATCCGACGGACGGTCTTTAGAGTGTATTCTCCTATTGTTCCCTAATCCCTATAGGTTCTTAAAAGTTCCGTAAATACATGCATGTTTTTCGATAATCTCATCTGTCATACAGCTCTCAAGGTAATTAAAATTTAAATATTGCCCAAAATTCATTCAAATGAACTGAAACGTCACTCACTTGATAATTTTCCTCACTTTGGTTTCCTCTGCATTTATCATTAAATCATCCTTCACTTCTTGGCATGGCCTTCATGCAGCAAAACTCCTTCCACTTGCAAAACGTGTCTAAGATATCACTTTCTGCCTATTGCAGCTGTCATTTTATTTGCAAGAGACAAATTAATTTTAGTTTTGATTCTGAGACTCATTAGGTATATAATTTATTTGTTTAAAAAGGAAAAAGATCCAGATAATCAATAAAAAAAGCAGTGTTATATGCGTATTTCATCCTCGAAAGAACATTATTAGCAGTGCAAAAAAAAAACTCTAGAATTTTTTTTCTTTTTGTAGTTTTCTTTTAAATGCTCTTTCAAATATTATAATATAGGTGTCTCCAAACCCACCAAGGTGGAGGCATGGCCCACTTAGACTTCTCTTAGATCCGGCCTCAATGATTTAGCACATTGTCAGCAAATAGTACAGTCGCTCAAAAAAAAAAATCCGAACACTGTGGTTGATTACGGAATTCCGAAAACGTGACACGAAGGTTGCCAGATCACTAATTTCTAAATAAATCGTTGCCAAATATTTTTTCTGAATTCTGTAATCAACCATAGTGTTCGGATACTTTTTTGAGCGACTGTAGGTGGTCATATTATTTTGATACTAGATCGTGTAGGCTCACTCACGGAAATATTGAGCGTGTGCAGTTACCGTTCACAGCAAACTGGAGCGTGTGCAGTAACTGCACATGCTCCAGTTTGCTGTGAACGGTAACTGGAGCGTGTACAGTTGCTGTACACGCTCCAGATATTTTTCCTGAATTCTGTAATCACGTGACACGAAGGTTGCCCGATCACTAATTTCTAAAAAAATCATTGCCAGATATTTTTTCTGAATTCTGTAATCAACCGTGGTGTTCAGATACTTTTTTGAGCGACTGTACTCCCGCTTGTTGAAAATAGCCAACCAAATAAAACAAATCACTGTTATTCTCCAACATAGTTATTTGTTTATCCCTCGCTGTACATCGATTCCTGCTATCGCTTTTCTGCAAACACCTTTTCTCCTAGCCCACTCTGGCCATCTGCGATCCGTCTCTGTGATACATGCCTCTGCTCTAACATTCCTCTGTTTCTCCTCCCTGCATCCCACAGCTCGATAGTGAGACACAGGCCCCAACCGGCGCCTCTGTTGATGTACTGCAGACAACACTCCTACTGATGACCATACATGCGTCAATCCCCTCCTCGACATTGAATAGTCGGCATAAGCGGAATTGTTACTGATGGAGGAAGCGTTTTCCGACGCCACTTGTTGGAGGATAAGCCATTGTCACTCCAGGGAGGGATGTCTGTGTCCATTGTTCGACAAAGAAAGATGGAGGGAAAGTAAGGCTTAGCACAATGGCATGCTTTATCGTCAGTTCTTTTCCGTTGAATTGGTTTATCTCGTAGATGCAGCTCTCGGGGAAGGCATTTCGTCCACGACAACTCTCTCAAAGGAGTTTTGGACATGGCTTGATAGGATGACTTACAAGCTCTTTAATCTGTTAATAATAAGAGATTATTTTTAATGATAGGCATTTTAGAATCACAAGTTGTTATTTTGCATCTCTGCAATTTACTGCCAAGATTCTTATACAGCCGCTCAAAAAAGTATCCGAACACTATGGTTGATTACAGAATTCAGAAAAAATATCTGGCAACGATTTTTTTAGAAGTTAGTGATCTGGCATCCTTCGTGTCACGTAGGATTCTGTAATCAACCATAGTGTTCGGATACTTTTTTGAGCGACTGTACATATGCGGAGAGAAAATATTAATGTGCACTATCCAATGTATAAGCATTTTAATTTGTATGTATATTTGATACTTACAGTGTATATACTATAATGTTGTGTTGTATACACTGAAGTGTCATTGAATTAGGGATAGCAACCTAGTAACGTGTTGGACCCCCTCTGGCCCTGATAACGGCCGCCGCACAACGAGGCAAGGACTCCACAAGCTTGCGTAAATGTTCCACAGGTATGGCGACTCAAGCATCCTCCAGATCTGTCTACAATTCTCTCAAGGTCGTCTCTGATGGGACATGGGCCCGAACAAATCTGCCCAAAGATTTTCGACGGCATTTAAATCTGGGCTTCTAGGTGGCCAATTTATTATTTCAAAGTCAGCAGAATGCTCCTGCAACCATGCAGTAGCCAACCTGGCCCTGTGAGATGAACAATTGTCTTCTTGCTGGTAGACGCCATCTCCATTGGGATGCATGATGGCCATAAATGGGTGTAAATGGTCAGCCATGAGTTCTACGTACTGGATGCTTTGAGAGTCGTCAGTACACGTACCAAAGGTCCCACAGACGTCCAACTGAAGACACCCCAGGCCATCACTGAGCCACCACCAGCTTCTACTGTTCCGACTTGACATGCAAGTTCCATGGCTTTAGGGGGTTAGCACCATACCCTTAGACTCCCATCGGCGTGATGAAGTTTAAATCGGGATTCATCACTCCAGGCTATCCGTTGCCAATTTTCGATGGTCCAGTTTCGATGTTCTTTAGCCCACGCAAGGCGTTAAGCCCGGTGTTGTGCCGTTAGAAGTGGGACTCTCGTAGGTCGGCAGCTCCCGAAGCCGAGACGAAGTGAATGTTACACAGATCTGTGCACTGACTTCCCAGCTGGAACCCGTGTTCAGATGAGGGGGGGGGGGTGATTTCAGATAATGTCTGGACCCTATCGGTCCGTATGATGCAGGTGAGACGACGAAGCCCACGATCATTCAAGGCTGGTTGTCATTTGCAGCTTGTTCGGGTGCTTGTTGTTTTGCCGGAATTTTCATATTCCCGAAACACTCTTGAAATGTCGTACGAGGTACGAGAAACTGCAGGTTCGTTGACAATTTCAGAGATCGAGTGTCCCATCCGTCTGGCACCTACGATCTGCCCTCTGTGAAATGCATCTAAATCCTGCGCCTTTCCCATTACGCTTCTCACGACGAATGCTCGTGGTAGTCAAAGCTGACAGCCATATATGACCAGAGTTTCAGTTACGCATGCGCGCAAATGCGGGACTTGCGGTACTAAATTTGGATAACGTCCCCTATCACTAAATTCAATGGCACTTCAGTGTATTTGCAAATATTCATGAATGTAAAAGTTAATCAGAATTTACTTTATACACTCGCATCGCAAGAAATTAACGTTGGGTTGTATTGTTTTCCTCTGAACGGCACTTTTGGGAATCATCATCATCACCTCAAGTAGCCACGGGCTACGGAGGTCCAATCAGACTGTGCAATTTAGTTCTCCAAGCAAGTCTATCCTGAGCTACATCTACTGCATCTGGCCACTGCACACCAATTCTAATAAGGTCCTGTTTGACATTGTCTGTCCACCGCATCCTAGGTCTACTCCTCTTTCTGAAGCCTTTAGGCACACTGTTCATAATCCTGTTCGACAATCTATAGTTATCCATATTGGCAACATGGCCAAACCAACGGAGTCTCTCTCTGCACAATATGCTTCTTAAAGGAGGTTGCAGACTCCTTTGCCTAACCTCATCATTAGTTACAAAGTTGAACCACCTAATGCCCAAGATACTGCGTAAGCATCTAGAATCAAAATCATCTAGTTTCCTGTTATCTTGTTAACAAAATGTCCAAGTTTCACTACCATATCTAACCCTAGAAAGAACCAAACTATTATACAGTCCAATTTTAGTCTTTAGGTGTATACGCCTATTTCTCCACACTCTCCATAGATTCTTAAAAGTCCCGGCAGCAATCCCTATTCGTCTGTTAATCTCATGCCGCACATCACCATTATCTGTTACATAGCTCCCAAGATAATTAAACTGTGACACCTGCTCAAGACTGCAACCATTCAGATTAACTGAATCACAGCCTTCCTGACCAATTTTCATCACTTTAGTTTTCTCTCTGTTTATAACCAAACCTGCTCTAGAACCAGTTTCATCCAGCTTGAATGAAAGAGTTCATCTCATCAACATCATTTGCCAAAAGGGCTAAATCATCAGCATAATCTAAATCAGAAATTTTCGTATCTCCAGCCCATTTAAGGCCAAAATCTTTCCCTTGAAGTGAATTTCGCATAACATAATCAATAACCAAACTAAAGGGAAAATAAGACAAAATGCACCCTTGATGAACACCAGAAGTAATGCTAAACCAATTGCTACAAGCCTTACCAACTCTCACACACGACTCAGTGTTATTATAGAGGAATTTCATTACGTTAACTAACTTGTCTAGTATACCATATGATATCACAATCAACCACAAATTATGTCGATCAACAGAGTCGAAAGCCTTTTTGAAATCAACACAGCTAGCCACCAAAGGTTTCTGAAACTCGAAACATTTCTCAAGAATCTGACTAAGTGAAAATATCTTATCTACACATCCCCTACTACTTCTGAATCCACATTGCTCATCACGCAATTGCCTGTCAACCAGATTCTTAATTCTATTAAGCACAGTCATGCAAAGAACTTTCCCTGGAACAGAGAGTAGGCTGATACCCCTATAGTTATCACAAGAACTGCGATCACCTTTTTTGAAAAGAGGGATAACAATAGCTCTGGTAAAATCCTTAGAAACCATGCCTTTATCATAAAAGATATTCAGAATTTCAGTCATCCTAGTGGTAACCGAAACATTTCCAGCTCTAAGCATTTCCATAGTAATTTCATCTACCCCTGGGGATTTATGAAGTTTAAGTTTAGAAATAGCCAAAATAACTTCAGATTGTGTTATAGGGCCAACATTAAAGCCACCAATGCATCTGTCATCATTGAAAACATAAAGGGCTAAATGGCCAGGACATAAGGACCAAGAAGGATCTTGTGTGCAAGAAGGGCTAAATGACCAGAACACAAGAACCAAGAAGGATCTTGTGTGCAAGATGGGCTAAATGACCAGATCACAAGGACCAAGAAAGATCCTGTGTGCAAGAAGGGCTAGGATATAAGGACCAAGAAGGATCTTGTGTGGAAGGAGGGCTAAATGACCAGATCACAAGGACCAAGAAGGATCTTGTGTGCAAGAAGGGCTAAATGACCAGATCACAAGGACCAAGAAGGATCTTGTGTGCAAGAAGGGCTAAATGACCAGATCACAAGGACCAAGAAGGATCTTGTGTGCAAGAAGGGCTAAGACATAAGGACCAAGAAGGATCTTGTGTGCAAGAAGGGCTAGGACATAAGGACCAAGAAGGATCTTGTGTGGAAGGAGGGCTAAATGATCAGATCACAAGGACCAAGAAGGATCTTGTGTGCAAGAAGGGCTAAATGACCAGATCACAAGGACCAAGAAGGATCTTGTGTGCAAGAAGGGCTAAATGACCAGATCACAAGGACCAAGAAGGATCTTGTGTGCAAAAAGGGCTAAATGACCAGATCACAAGGACCAAGAAGGATCTTGTGTGTAAGAAGGGCTAAATGACCAGATCACAAGGACCAAGAAGGATCTTGTGTGCAAGAAGGGCTAAATGAACAGATCACAAGGACCAAGAAGGATCTTGCGTGCAAGAAGGGCTAAATGACCAGATCACAAGGACCAAGAAGGATCTTGTGTGCAAGACGGGCTAAATGACCAGATCACAAGGATCCATCCAATGTGTTTTAATGGAATTCGAAGCGTGATTAGTCCTGAAAGTTTCATCACAAAATACTACTTCCCCCCATACTACAACAGACTTCTTGATATGAATCCTGTAACAGAAGGTTCGATAGTCGGTCTACCACAGCCATTTCTGTGTTAATACAAGGACAGAGTAACCATTCTAACATTAACATAATCTATGGTCTTTAAACTATTTTTTCTACAACACACACACATACACAAAACAGGTGACTAATGACTTTGTTTCGAATAGCTTATTATACAAACGGCAAGCATTGAGGTACAAGTACCGATTTTTTTATATTACAGAATCCTTCAACCGAATTTAGCGTCATTCTAACTTAACGGTTTTAACCACTGAATTCTTTACGGTATGAAATAAAAAAAAATACAATGCATAAATGTGGGTCTGTTTAAATTTTAACACAGGACAAATCCTCTAATACAAAATGCATTCTACAAGATTCAATAGTATCCTACAACCAAAATACACATCCAGCACATAAAAGTCCCAATAATGTATCACAGATATGCATGTCTCAATAAACAAGCTAAAAAAAGGACAAATCTCAAAATTTATTCCATCTGTGATTTAAATACATATTGTGACAGAAACAGCAATACTCCTGTGACAGGGCGGGGGTAGCTCAGTCGGTAGCGCGCCAGGCTCGTAATCTGTAGTTCCCAGGTTCGAGTCCCAGCTGGGTCAGCGTTGAGATTATCTCCGCAAAATGCCCTGCCCACGGTCAGTAGGGGACACCGATGGGCTTGGGAAGGCCGCCGTCCGTCGGAGGGGACGTTAAGCCGTGGCCCCGTGTGCGGGAGAGCCATACCCTGTGCACGTTAAAACTGAATTTAGAACCTTCTTACACCAAGAAGGATCTTGTGTGTAATTATCTTTAATCTTCTTTTTGTGTGTAATAGATCTTTTGTGTAATAATCTAAATCAGAAATTTTCGTATCTCCAACCCATTTAAGGCCAAAATCTTTCCCTTGAAGTGAATTTCGCATAACATAATCAATAACCAAACTAAAGGGAAAATAATCTAACACGCTGGATGGCCTTGACGGGAGGCTACCATCTGTCTCCCAACAGCTGTTCCAGTGGGTCCCCTCCCCCTCTGAGCCTTCGGGTCCATGTGACCTGGCCATTTAGCCCATGGTGTGCAAAAAAGTGCCGCTCAGATATAAAACAACCCAAACAATAAATAGCCTTGACGGGAGGCTACCATCTGTCTCCCAACAGCTGTTCCAGTGGGTCCCTCCCCCAACCTTCTCTGAGCCTTCGGGGTCCATGTGACCTGGCCATTTAGCCCATGGTGTGCAAAAAAGTGCCGCTCAGAGGTAAAACAACCCAACCCAACTCCTGTGACATACTAAAACAGAACGGAGCGGGACTAGCTAAATCGGAGTGCACCATGCTAGAAAACAGCAATTCCAAGGTTCGACTCCCAAGTCTGATAGTGTTCATATTTATCGCCGATAACCCCACCCTGCCCTTGGTGAGAAAGAGGACACCTAGGGGCTTGGAAAGGCTTCTATCAGATGGGAGCTGAAGCCGTGGCACGGTGTGCAGGAGAGCCATACCTTGTGAACTTTGAAGAACCCACTGGATGGTCTTGACGGGAGGTTCCCATCTGTCACCTAACTGCTGTCCAATGGGTTCACTTCCCGTAACCAACTTTAAGATCTTGGGATCTTGTTCGCCTTGTCATTTAGCCCAGTGTGTGCAAGAAAGCGCCACTCAGCGGTAAAACACGAAAGGCGTTTAGCACGAAATTCAGGGAAAATGAGTAAAAACTTCGTGTTAAGATTTGGGTTGTCTCTCTCTGAGCGGACTTTTTTGCACACAGTAAGCTAAATGGCGAGGTGACAAGGACTCTGAGGGCTCGGAGAAGCTTCGAAGAAAGGGACCAACTGGACAGCTGTTAGGGGGCAGATACAAGCCTCCGCTCAAGGCCATCTAGAGTGTTCTTTAACGTGCACAAGGAACCACGGCTTGATGTCACATCCGAAGGGGGCGGGGTCGCCAAGCTCGTAATCTGTAGTTCCCAGGTTCGAGTCCCAACTGGATCAGCGTTGAGATTTATCTCTGCAAAAGTACCCGCCCTGCCCACAGTCAGTAGGGGACACCGATGGGCTTGGAAAGGCCGCCGTCCTTCGGATGGGACGTTAAGCCGTAGCTCCGTGTGCGGGAGAGCCATACCCTGTGCACGTTAAAGAACACGCTTGATGGGAGGCTACCATCTGTCTCCCAACAGCTGTTCAGTGGATCCCCTCCCCCAACCTTCTCTGAACCTTCGGGGTCCTTGTGACCTGGCGATTTAGCCCATGATGTGCAAAAAAGTGCCGCTCAGAGATAAAACAACGCAACCCAACACATCCGAAGGTCATCTTTCCAAGACCATCGGTGTTTTCTTTCCGATCGAAGTCAGGATGAGGTACATAGATCACAACACTTGTGCCAGGATACAGATAGATCTCAACCCTGGCACAAGTGTGACTCAAACTTCGGAATTGCAGATTACGAGCCTGGTGCGATACTTACTGAACCACCCCCACCGCCGTCGTGCCTTCTACAAGAGAACTTCCATACACATCCTTGCACTCTATCTACTTTTTCCGCCTTCGATAGATCTGAATCTTTCGCAAACAGTTTCACTTATCCAGCTGCAGAGCTGAACGCAGACACCGGAATTATTCAAGGGCTTGAGAAACAGACGCTGAACGATGTGTCATTGTCAGCTTGCAAGGGCTAAAACAGAGGTAAACCCTCCCCATAAGCCTAACAGGGTCATGGCAAAGTAGCTCTCTCGTTTCCCCCTTTCCTCCTCACAAACTCCTCTACACCAACGCTTGGGATGGATGAATCTGTTGGCAGACGTCCAGGAATTCTGCGTTTGCCAAAGAGGCTCCGTGAAGCAAATATAAACGATCCTCTTTCCACTCTTCAATGCTCTTCAGGCATGATGCTCAATAAACAAAAACATCTACTTCAGATGAACTGGACAAAATTTGCAAGTTCCATAAATAACTGCTAAAGCTAGAGTTTGTTTTTGTTTTTGTTTTTTACGTTTTAACGTCTTTATTGATCTTTTCATTTTTTTCCTCTGATTCGTTATGTTGCCTGATTTATTGCCTCTGAGCCTCTGAGTCACTTTTTTTCACACAATTGAATAAATAGCCATGTCATAAGGATCCCGAGGACTCAGAGTAGGTTGGGAGATCCCTTCCCCAACCTACTATGAGTTCTAGGGGTCCTTATGCAAATATGTGTTATCCCACTGGACTGGATATATGTAATATCCCACTAGACAGATGTTAGGAGACAGATGGTAGCCTCCCGTCAAGACTATCTAGAATGTTATTTAGCGTGCACAGGGTAACCTCTCCTGTACTCGGAGTCACGGTTTAATGTCCCATCCGACGGACAGTGGTCTTTCCAAGCCCATCGGTGTCCCTTTCTAACTGAAAGCAGAGTACGAATTAGCGGAAAGAAAACCAAAGCACAACTGAGACTAGAACCTGGAAACTGCACATGACGAGCCTGGCTCGCTACCTATTAATCCAACCTTGCCCCTGTTACTCTTTGGGATAGGGGCGGGGGTGGCTCGTCGGTAGCGCGCCAGACTCGTAATCTGTAGTTCCCAGGTTCGAGTCCCAGCTGGATCAGCGTTGATATTTATCTCCGCAAAATTCCCCGCCCTGCCCACGGTCAGTAGGGGACACCGATGGGCTTGGACAGACCGCCGTCCGTCGGATGGGACGTTAAGCCGTGGTCCCGTGTGCAGGAGAGCCATACCCTGTGCACGTTAAAGAACACGCTGGATGGCCTTGACGGGAGGCTACCATCTGTCTCCCAACAGCTGTTCCAGTGGGTCCCCTCCCCCAACCTTCTCTGATCGGGGTCCATGTGACCTGGCCATTTACCCCATGGTATGCAAAAAAGTGCCGCTCAGAGGTAAAACAACCCAACCCAACCTCTTTGGGATGCATGGACAGAGCAGCAGCCTACGTTTGTGTTTACTCTTTTGAAGCATTCTGATCGCACACGTCAGTTCAACTCCCGTTAAATGTTGTTTTTCGATTGACTCACAGCAGAATGCTTTATCTACAAACACCTCACGCACTCTGTTTACCAACAACTGGTCTGGTGATGTAGGCCGTGAATATCACTTACAGACTCATCGATTGCCTGTGCAAATGTATGCCTAAAGTCCGTTGAGGAGCCCCTGACACTTTTTCAATGCAACACGATTGCATGATGCAGCGTGTCTTTGGTGTCCTTTAATCCAATATAGCTAGATACAATTTTTTTTTCAGTTTATTAATCACTCTCCATAATCACTTAGTGAAACTATTTCGTGGACTATATTTTTCATATCTGTGATGTAGAATGTTTTTAACCCACGGTCAGACTGGATCTGTAAAAAAAATAGAAGGGGGGAGGGGGGGCAAAAAACACAATTGAGCCGAGAAAATGTTAAAGGAGGTGGAGAGACGGGGGTGGAGAACTTGATTATCAATGCAGTATGTCGTTTCACCCTCCGCTTTACAATTCTTTAAAAAATTCTTGAAAAATGCATGAAATGTAAAGAAATTTAATAATTTTTTGCCTCTATTACCCTTGAGATATGGAGATAAATAACCCCTGGAGATAAATCTCAGCGCTGATCCTAGCTGGGTCAGCGTTGAGATTTATCTCCGCAAAATTCCCCGCCCTGCCCATGGTCAGTAGGGGACACCGATGGGCTTGGAAATGCCGCGGTCCGTCGGATGGGACGTTAAGCCGTGGCCCCGTGTGGTTGAGAGCCATACCCTGTGCACATTAAAGAACACGCTGGATGGCTTTGACGGGAGGCTACCATCTGTCTCCCAACAGCTGTTCCAGTGGGTCCCCTCCCCCAACCTTCTCTGAGCCTTCGGGGTCCATGTGACCTGGCCATTTTGCCCATGGTGTGCAAAACATTGCCGCTGAGAGGTAAAACAACCCAATCTCTATTACCCTTACTAGCATTTGGAATTCTGAAAGGGGGGATAGCTCTCTTCCCCCTCTCCCTAGCTACGGTCCTAACTACAGTGTTATATTTTGACATCAAAATATCTACCCTGATATTTCTCTTACTACAAAGACAGTCTACTCGTCATCTTCCTTTCGAATGAGGTCTGGGGTCTGTTGAGTCCGTAGCGGGCCAGGCTCGTAATCTACTGTTACCAGGTTTGAGTTCCAAGTGTTCCAGGGCCGAGAGTTATATCCCCTATATCCTAACCTTGCCCTCGGTCACAAAGTGGACATCGATAGGCTTGAAAAGGCTGTAATCCATCGGATACGATGTTAAACGGTGTCCCCTCGTGCAGGAGCCTCTGTGCACGTTAAAGAACACGCTGGATATCCTTGATGAGAGGGTTCCATCTGTCTCCTAGCACTCCAGTGGGTCCCCTTTCCCAACGTTCTCTGAGCCCTTGTGGTTCTTGTGAATCTGGCCATTTAGCCCATTGTCTGCAAAAAAGTGCCGCTCAGAGTTAAGAACAACCCATTCCTTACGAATAAGGCTTTTCTCTGTTTAGTGACTTTACACTTCTTGACTTCGCAAATGTTGCCTCTGTGTTCTCCATCCTCGCTTCTCATAGATTCTACTCCTCCTCCAAAAGATCAGCACCTCGAGTGAGATTCTTCCACTTCACCACTTCACCCTTGCGTCATCTTTGTGATTGGCTAACCTCGTTCCTGAGGTTTCTCTCGAGACCAGACGATCTCCATTTCGGTCACGTCCGTCTTCCACGAGTGGCGGAAGTCCCTCATCGCATTTGTCTTCCTCTCGGTTCATCGCACTTTGCATGAAAATGGGATTCGCACTTCAATGTTCCGACTGTGCTCTTGGATTGATGCTTAAAGAGGCGGAGAGCGTTTCTCCCAACAGCTCACATTTGATAGCAGAAGAATGAAAAATGGGATTCCGATATCCGGAATTTCGTTTTTCAAAACTTTTGTACAATGCTCAAAGCCTCTTGGACGTGAGCCACTATCGACACCTAAGTTATAGAGATCGATCCTTGGCTTTTCGGCATTATTTTGTTTCGTGGATCTCTTTCGTCATCCATAAGCGAGTTATGATTCAATATATAAAAGAGCTGTGCCTTTGGTCTAAAGAATACATACATTGTATCTTCAAAAAAATATGGCATAGCTCTTAAGGCGAATCGCCACTATGTTGTTCTCTTAAGGCGAATCGCCACTATATTTTCTCTTAAGGCGAATCGCCACTATGTTGTTCTCTTAAGACGAATCGCAACTATGTTGTTCTCTTAAGGCGAATCGCCACTATGTTGTTCTCTTAAGGTGAATCGCCATTATGTTGTTCTCTTAAGGCGAATCGCCATTATGTTGTTCTCTTAAGGCGAATCGCCATTATGTTGTTCTCTTAAGGCGAATCGCCACTATATTTTTCTCTTAAGGCGAATCGCCACTATGTTGTTCTCTTAAGGCGAATCGCCACTATGTTGTTCTCTTAAGACGAATCGCAACTATGTTGTTCTCTTAAGGCGAATCGCCACTATGTTGTTCTCTTAAGGTGAATCGCCATTATGTTTTCTCTTAAGGCGAATCGCCATTATGTTGTTCTCTTAAGGCGAATCGCCATTATGTTGTTCTCTTAAGGCGAATCGCCATTATGTTGTTCTCTTAAGGCGAATCGCCATTATGTTGTTCTCTTAAGGCGAATCGCCACTATGTTGTTCTCTTAAGGCGAATCGCCACTATGTTGTTCTCTTAAGACGAATCGCCACTATGTTGTTCTCTTAAGACGAATCGCCACGATGTTGTTCTCTTAAGACGAATCGCCACTATGTTGTTCTCTTAAGGCGAATCGCCACTATGTTGTTCTCTTAAGGCAAAAGGCGACCATATGTCTAAAGAATACATACACCGAGTCTTTAAGGCAATATGCCACATCTCTTAAGGCATAAAGACCCCGTATGATTAAAGAATGATTACACTGAATCTTGAAGGAAATGTGTCATATCTCTTAAGTCGAAATACCATAATGTGCCAAAAGAAAGCATACACTTTCCTTAAAGGAATATGCCATATCTGTTCAGGCGAAAGGCCACCATGTTGCCGATGTTCCTAGAGCAGAAATGCTGTATTGCACTTTGAAAAGGGCCTGATTTTAAATTTTAGAATTTCAAGTGGTTTGGTGAGCTACAGGTAAAGATAGAATATATATATACGAAGCAGAAATGAAGTATAGCAAAATATACCTTTATGTTGCATGTTTTATATTTTTCACCCATCCCCTTTAGGGGCGGGGGTGGCTCAGTCGGTAGCGCGCCAGGCTCGTAATCTGTAGTTCCCAGGTTCGAGTCCCAGCTGGGTCAGCGTTGAGATTTATCTCCGCAATAATTCCCCGCCCTGCCCACGGTCAGTAGGAGACACCGATGGGCTTGGAAAGGCCGCCGTCCGTCGGATAGGACGTTAAGCCGTGGCCCCGTGTGCGGGAGAGCCATACCCTGTGCACGTTAAAGAACACGCTGGATGGCCTTGACGGGAGACTACCATCTGTCTCCCAACAGCTGTTCCAGTGGGTCCCCTCCCCCAACCTTCTTTGAGCCTTCGGGGTCCATGTGACCTGGCCATTTAGCCTATGGTGTATAAAAAAGTGTCGCTCAGAGGTAAACAACCCAACAACAACCCATCCCCTTTGTCTGTTTGTCATATAACTTTTAAGAACACAAATACATTTCTTGTCTTCAAATTTTTTCTCATATTCTGCCCTGGACACAGATTCCTTTCTTATACCAGAAGGGAGGGGGATTCTTATTTACTCAGTCGATAGCACGCCATCCTCGTAACCAGTAGTTCCCAGGTTCGATTCCCACTGTGTCCCAGTGTTTAGACTTATCCCCGATAATCTCCACCCTGCCCTCCGTCAGATAGTGGATACCGATGGGCTTGGAAAAGCTACAGTCCGTCAGACGGATGTAAGTACAGTCGCTCAAAAAAGTGTCCGAACACTGTGGTTGATTACAGAATTCAGAAAAAATATCTGGCAACGTTTTTTTAGAAATTAGTGATCTGGCAACCTTCGTGTCACGTGATTACAGAATTCAGGAAAAATATCTGGAGCGTGTACAGCAACTGTACACGCTCCAGTTACCGTTCACGGCAAAGTGACACCGATGGATTTGGAAAGGCCGCCGTCCATCGGATGGGACGTTAATCTGTGGGTCCGGTGCGGAGAGTCATACCTGTGCACGTTAAAGAACACGCTGGATAGCCTTGACAGGAGGCTACCACCTGTCTTTTAACAGCTGTCAGTGGGTCCACTTCTCCCAACCTATTCTGAGCCCTAGGGATCCTCGACCTGGCTATTTAGCCAATTGTATGCAAAAAAGTGCCGCACAGAGGCACTTTTTTGAGGAGAATTAAAGACTATAAGTAATACTTTGTGTTCTTAACTAGTAGGGTTTTTTTTTGCACATTTTATTACTTTTTTTTTCCTCTTTGAGTCGTACATGTTCCTTTCTATTGTATACTAGAACTTCTTCACATTTCTTCTTACACCACACTTCGTTTCACGCTTCCACTCGCTATTCCAGGCAAATGAGCTTTGAAAAACTCTCCCATATTATTGTGATATAGTATTTGCGCCCTATATTTGTATTGGCTAGGTCCAGCGTTCCAGGTCTGTAATCTGCATTTCACAGGTTTGAGTCCCCCTTTACCAGATTCCCCCAAAAACACACACACACACATACACGCTGCCCTCGGGAGAAAGGGGGACACGATAGGTTTTGAAAGACCTCCTTGGCCGATGTGCTGGAAGGCCATACCCCAGGCCAGGTTAAAGAACAAGCTGGATGGCCTTGATGGGAGGCTACTTTCTGCTCCTAACAGCTGCCAGTGGGTACACATTCCCCCAATCTTCTCCAAGCCTTTGGGCTCCTTATAACCTGACCATTTAGATCATTGTGTGCAATAAAATGCCACTTAGAGGTATAACAACCCACAGCTATCTGTAAATCTATATATTTTATGAATATCCAAAATACGTATACGTTTTTAAGGACACTCAAAATTTACATAAAATTCAAAAATATGTAGATTTTATTTATGTTCGTTATTTTACATTAATACGGAATATTTATCAAGATTATCGATATTTCAGTAGCCAAACCGTATGCCATTCCCCTTTTAAAAAAATCCCAATGTTTCATTCCGCTTCACTCCTAGTCACTTCACAATAATTTACTGAGTCGCGCCTCTGGCCTTTCGGGCCAATCTTCTTCTTTAGCAAAGCTCTACTATCGCAATTGGCATGCTCCGGAACTTCAAGAAGAAGTTCTCTAACAGGAAGAAGAAGAGAAAAACTCCATCATTCATTCTCCCTCATCTCCCATCTTCACCTCCCATCTTCTCCAACTCTAACTTCATCTCCCAGCTCGTCGGCAAAAGATGTTTGCAAAGAGAGATTTTAGCGAAGAAGCAGGTTTTTTCTTTTGCATTCTCATCTCTTAACAACACACTTGTGCTATTTCTTTTTTATCCTTTTAACACCATTTCAAAAGCTGTAAGGAAATATCTCTCTTTTCACACTGTTTTCAAGACTATGAGTAATATTTTGTGTTTAACTAGTACAGGTTTTTTTTTGCACATTTTATTGCTTTTTTTTTTCTTTTTGAGTCATAATGTTCTTTTCTATTCTATACTAGGCCATCAAAGTCTCTAACAAAATGAAATTTTATGTCCTGCAACTGAAATATCACAAATTCTTTTCGGGGTACTTAAATCATGATTAAAATCCTAAATCATAATCAATATGATCAAAGTTAATGTAAATAGGAAAGCAAATGTTACTGACTATTTAGATTCCATGTTTCTTTATTAGTTTCTCGATATATCTCAAACAGTTGAAAAGTCATTCCTATTACGTAGGAGCTCGTTTTTAATATAACAGTAAGTCTCACTTCCGAAGATGACCTAAATCTAAAAAAAAAACAAAGTCAGCGCCACCCAGCAAACAAGAAGGTTGGCTAGCCAGATCACAACATAATGTTCCCAGGTTCAACTTTCGTAACGTCTTTCAAAATAACCTGGATAAAGGTTGTTTTGGGTTGTTTTACCTCTGAGCGGCACTTTTTTGCACACCATGGGCTAAATGGCCAGGTCACATGGACCCCGAAGGCTCAGAGAAGGTTGGGGGAGGGTACCCACTGGAACAGCTGTTGGGAGACAGATGGTAGCCTCCCGTCAAGGCCATCCAGCGTGTTCTTTAACGTGCACAGGGTATGGCTCTCCCGCACACGGGGCCACGGCTTAACGTCCCATCCGAAGGACGGCGGCATTTCCAAGCCCATCGGTGTCCCCTACTGATCGTGGGCAGGGCGGGGAATTTTGCAGAGATAAATCTCAACACTGACCCAGCTGGGACTCGAACCTGGGAACTACAGATTACGAGCCTGGCGCGCTACCGACTGAGCCAACCTGAATAAAAGTTCCTGAAAAACCTAGCGAGATATTCTTCTTTAACCTTCGCTCCTCCCTGGAAGGAAAAGAGTAGACCGATGAACTTGAAATGGTTGCTCTCCATCGGGTTGGCCGATAATCCCATCTGCAAGGATATACTCTATGTATCTTAAACAACATGCTGGATAGCTTTGAGACCACCATATGACTCCAACAGATTCTCAATATCCTTGTTTGTGGCGACCCAGGACGAAGATAATAGTTATATTTTGGCGAGTGTTGGATTTTACTTCTATAATACTGTTCAGCCTAGACGGTGGATAGTCGTAAACGTTGCATCTCCCGATAGATGTAATGCAGTCTTGAATTGCGGAGCATCTGGGTTTTGTCATTAATTATATTACCTGTTCAGTAGATCAAATTCCCTTATTAAACCCTGAATCCTTGGGGTCCGTGTGACCTGCTCATTTACCTCAGTGTGAGCAAAAAAGTGCAGCCCAGATATACGTAAAACAACCCAATAAACAATAAATAAAAATTAAGTAACTCCATTTTTGCGATATTGTTTTGTTCTGCTTCCCTCGTCATTTCGTTCAGTCTGCGAACAGAAGGAGTGAATCTTGGACATCATATTGGTACCGACAGAGTCTGCCCATCCAATGCATCTCCGACCACCGATAGAGTGGTGCAAGGGAGGATAATGTTCCCGTAACCTTGACCTTCTTCCTCGACTCTTTCTACTGTATTATACAGGGTGATTCAAAACTTATCGTTCAAATTTCGTGGGGAGGTAGGGAATACGTCAGGAAACCGATTTCACATAGAAAAGTATGTCCGCAAACGTCATCTACATGAACAAAATGGACAAGTAAAATGAACACAAGGAAATAGTACAGTTAAGTGGTAACGAATGTGACTTTTATTCCAACAAGGTAAAGTACAGGTTCACAGTAGGTGCTCAAAATTGCGACCATTTACACGGACACAGGATTCACAGCGCCGTTGCATTGACCGCCGAACATTTTCAAAAACGCCTGGCATATCACGGACAATGCGTTGCGCGGCCACTATTCGTGCAACAAGGTCCATTTCACTGTCGACGGGGGTCTCGTACACATGGTCTTTCATGGCCCCCCACAAAAAGAAATCCATGGGCGATAAATCAGGTGACCTGGGTGGCCAAGCGATCGGTCCACCTCTACCGATCCATCGAGCTCCGAATGTTCGGTTCAGGTAATCACGCGCAACAATTGTGATATGGGCTGGAGCCCCGTCATGTTGATACCACATATCTCGGCGGATATGCGCAGGAACAGCGCCCAGAAAAGTCGGTAACACTGTCTCGAGAAATATTAGGTATTTCCGGCCGTCCAATCGGGGCGGTAGCAAGTAAGGTCCCAACAAACAGTCACCAATGATTCCAGCCCACACATTTACGGCAAAACGACGTTGCGCAGCGTGACTTCTCGTACCATGCGGGTTGTCGTAAGCCCACACATGTGAATTGTGTGTATTGAACACACCTTCACGAGTGAATGAAGCTTCATCTGTAAAAAGGACAGAAGCTGGAAAACTGGGGTCCACGGCACCTTTCTGCATGAACCATTGTGCAAATTCCACACGCTTCGGATAATCGTCAGGATGCAATAACTGCACCCTTTGCAGATGGTAAGGATGCACACGTTCCTCGTGCAGTATCCGCCACACTGCTGACTGAGAGACCCAAGCTGCTGAGCAATAGCTCGTGTGCTGGTATTCGGATTATCTTCGATGGACTGTAGGACTTGTTCTGCGACGTTGACAGTCCGCGTCAGTCGTCTTCTCCCCGTATCCTGCATGTTGCTGCGCAGTGAACCACGTTCGCGCAGATTGCGATGCACACGTGCAAACATTTGATGCTGCGGTATTCTTCTATTGGGGTATCGGTCTTCGTAAACTTGCCTAGCTCGGCGGCCGCTTTCGCCAGCTGCCCCATATGCGAGATGCATATCCGCTAGCTCTTGATGCGTAAAACGATTCATCTTATCACTAGTAAGTCAGCTCGTACACTGATGACAGCGGGAGTGGTCGGGCGAGCTGTACACTGGTTGGGTACACACAGCGCCCTCTACATACGCATGCGTACATTTGCGGACATTCTTTCCAATGTGAAATCGGTTTCCTGACGTATTCCCTACCTCCCCACGAAATTTGAACGATAAGTTTTGAATCACCCTGTATATATATTAAAATATCTTTTAAAAACTTTAGTAAAAACAAACTGTTATTATTAATTTCTACAACGGCTCCAAACTGAAATATGCAAATAACATATTTTATATATTATCCGAATTACTCAGTATTCATCCAGTCAGAATAATCAGAGTTCTTATGTATTATCAAATATACAATTTTTCTTTTGCCTTTGGGACGGGGTTTAGTGCGCCAGGCTCGTAATCTGAAGTACCTAGGTTCGAGTCTCTTATGGGTCAGTGTTAAGATTTATCTCCGCAAAACTCCCCGCTCTGCCCATGGTCAGTAGCAGACACCGATGGGCTTGGTAAGGCCATAGGATGGGATGTTAAGCCGTGGCCCCGTGTACAGCAGAGTCATACTCCGTGCATGTTAAAAACACGCTGGATGGCCTTGACGAAAGGCTATCATCTGCATTCGAACAGCTGTCCAGTGGGTCCCCTTCACTCAACATTCTCCGAACTTTTGGTGTCTTTGTGACCTAGCCATTTAGCCCATTGTGTGCAAAAAAGGTGCAGTTTAGAGGTAAAACAACCCAGCCTTCAAAGAATCTACCCTTGTTCTTTTCCTCAACCAATAAGAATGATGCCATGCATTTCATGTGTTTGTATTGCAAGTGACATCCTCATCTAAGATCTTCCTCAGCTTCACGATTCTCATTTAGGCAATCGATGATGCTTTCTGCTCCTCGGCCCGCATCTTCCGCATCCGTGAACGCCATTGCTACATTCAGCATCAGAGGATGGAGCAACTGAAAGCTCAGGAATGAACTACCGTTGAGATAACGGTGCTCAGGTCTACCCTCCTACGCAGCTCCAAATAGGTCCCGTGGGTTGCTAACGTAATTTCCAAAAGCTGCTCCTAGCAACGGAAACATTTTGCGTCGGTGAGGATCCCTGTTCGGTGAACATCGGAATTGCAGGGTAAACTCTTTAAGAATTCAGGATAATACGACAAGTTGACTCTCTTTGTGAGGAAAGAAAATTATTACAGCTATTTAATTTAAAACCCCTAATATTTTGTACAACATAAGAATTCTCAGTTTGAGTGGAAAATTAATCTTTGTCACAAACTTTTATTTCGAGATAATGATCTTTATATACCGATATCATTAAGTTTCTTGGCGTGTGAAGTGAGGATTATCTCAGTTTGTGGGGCGGGGGGGGGGCTCAGTCGGTAGCGCGCCAGGCTCGTAATCTGTAGTTCCCAGGTTCGAATCCCAGCTGGGTCAGCGTTGAGATTTATCTCCGCTAAATTCCCCGCCCTGCCCAAGGTCAGTAGGGGACACCGATGGGCTTGGAAAGGCCGCCGTCCGTCGGATGGGACGTTAAGCCGTGGCCCCGTGTGCGGGAGAGCCATACCCTGTGCACGTTAAAGAACACGCTGGATGTCCTTGACGGGAGACTACCATCTGTCTCCCAACAGCTGTTCCAGTGGGTCCCCTCCCCCAACCTTCTCTGAGCCTTCGGTGAACCTGGCCATTTAGCCCATGGTGACCTGGCCATTTAATCCATGTGACCTGACCATTTAGCCCATGGTGTGCAAAAAAGTGCCACTTAGAGGTAAAACAACCCAACCCAATCTCAGTTTGTAGCGCACCAGGCTCGTAATCTGCAGTATCCAAGTTAGAGTTCCATTTGTGTTGAGATTTATCTCCGCTAATAATCATGTTTCTTCATTAGTTATAAAGAAAACGGTCATGTATATTAAACATACATGACCGTCAACTTTTCTAAACGTAAAACAGCATTTCTCAACTACGATTCCGGAGACTCCCAGCAGTAATCTAACCCTACACCACATCCTTTAATGCGGGGGGAGTTCACAAATTGCTACAGTATCTGCACATCAACGTACTTTTTTCAATTTAAGCAATATTGAAAAACTTAGAAGTACCTAAACTGTATCCATATGCTTAAGAGTTCGCAATGTTTACCGATGAAGGTCAGATCTAGGGGGGGTGAGCTTTTAGGAATGCCAGTAGGGGTAAGAAAGGGAAAAATTACATATTTCATGCATTTTTCAAAAAAATTTTAAAGACCTCTAAAATGGGGCTGAAATGTTATATTGCAATGAAAATCCAGTGTCTTGCATCCCCTCCCCTTTTTTTACATATATTTTTTCGCATTTTTAAAGAATTTTTTAAAGACCTCTAAAATGGAGGGTGAAATGTATATTGAAATGAAAATAGTCTCTTGCACACACATCCCTTTTTTTAAAACTTTTCCGCAATTTTAAAAAAATTTTTAAAGACCTCTGAAATGAAGGGTGAAATGTTATATTGCAATGAAAATCCAGTCTCTTGCATCCTCCCCCCCCCCTTTTTTTATAATTTTTCGCATTTTTTTTAGAATTTTTTAAAGACCTCTAAAATGTAGGGTGAAATGTGTATTGCAATGGAAATCCAGTCTCTTGCATCCCCCAAGAAACTCAGTAGAGCAGGAAAAATATAAAAATATACTTTTCCTGCTCTACTGAATTTCTTGTCTTCCCCTTCCCTTCCCTGCACCAAGCCCATCGGTGTCCCCTACTGACCGTGGGCAGGGCAGTGAGTTTGGGGCGGGGGTGGCTCACTCGGTAGCTCTCCAGGCTCCTAATCTGTAGTTCCCAGGTTCGAGTCCCAGCTGGGTCAGCGTTGAGATTTATCTCCGCAAAATTCCCCGCCCTGCCCACGGTCAGTAGGGGACACCGATGGGCTTGGAAAGGCCGTCGGATGGGACGTTAAGCCGTGGCCCCGTGTGCGGGAGAGCCATACCCTGTGCACGTTAAAGAACACGCTGGATGGCCTTGACGGGAGGCTACCATCTGTCTCCCAACAGCTGTTCCAGTGGGTCCCCTCCCCCAACCTTCTCTGAGCCTTCGGGGTCCATGTGACCTGGCCATTTAGCCCATGGTGTGCAAAAAAGTGCCGCTCAGGGGTAAAACAATCCAACCCAACCCTTCCCTGCCCTAGGAATTCTGCAGTCTACTAAAGTATAAGAACCACTGATTACAACTGATGACAAAATAATGAATAAAATGCGATGAAATAAAGTCCATTTAAGCCATGCATATGTTACGATTCAGTAACAAAGCACATTGCTACAGTAAACGGGGCCGAATGCCAGGCGAAACACAACCGAAATGCCTTTCATTCCAAATTCGAAGCGTCAACTACAATCAATGCTCAACCAAATAAATTGCTGTCAAGAGATAAATGTTTTCCATCTTCCAGGTGAGTTTCAAAAACAGTTTATTTAAAACTCTCAGTTTACCCATTTCCAATGTCAGATTTTTCAAACATAAGAATGTATTTTACGAATTTTTTTTCTCAAAAATTCAACTCATATCTTAGAAAGTCTCCACCCTCCCCCCTCGAAAACGGTGAATGTACGCTTATAAACCGTTTCGTAACAGTTGTTGAAACATCACTAGTATTTATTTTGCAGGAACCAAGGTATTTCAAGAAAGTTTATTTTTACACTTTGTATATATAATTCGAGAGCAAAATTGCACAATTTGGCTAGTTTTCAGTAGTATTTGTTTACTTGATGATTCTGTGCATATTGCAAACCTCAATCTTACACATCTTGGTTTAAAATATCTTTTTACTAACCAATGGGCTTGGAAAGGCCGCCGTTCATTGGATGGGACGTTAAGCCGTGGTTCCGTATGCAAGACAGCCATACATTGTGCAGTTTAAAGTACACTCTGGAAAGGAGGCTACCATCTGTCTCCTTCCTAGCAGTTGTCCAGTGGGTCCCCTTGCCCCAAACTTCTTGGGGTCCTTATGACCCGGCAATTTAATCAATTGTGTGCAAATAAAAGGACGCTAAGAGGTAAAACAGCTCCACCATCTCACTAAAGTGTGGTTTTATGATCGAGTAGGAATCTCCCGTGAAATTAATGTACATTTTTATCGATTTAGTGTTCTTAGTTTAGAGGTTTATCAGTATTTAATCGTAACGACTTTTTCAGTATTCTCGCCGATTTTTTTCTCAGAATCATTTTGACGGTTATTTTTCATTTTTGAAGCTACTGCTTTTTTTTTCATCTTATACCCTCTCATTCTTACAGAGAAAATTCATGCATTCACAGATATTCAAAGTCTATCTTTCCATCATATTTTTTCTCTCCCAGACCTCCGAAAACGTCATTTTATGTGTTGATTTTGTCGTATTTTTCAAACAAATTTTCCAAAACTATCTGGCTTTGTCGAATTCTCCGATTTACCTGGCTTTTTACAACCCACTAATACAGTGAAGTGTATGATAACTCAACAAACCACATCATTTTTATCTCTTTCACACACACCTCATTTTTCTGAAAATTAGTTTAAACAAATTAGTTTAAATCTCGTGTGCCAAAAAAAACTTAAATTTTTAACATGCTAAAAAAACCCGTTTTTTTAGGATTTTCACACATTTTTCACAGAAAACCACAAGAAACATGCTTTTTACTTCTTCCACCATGGGCGGGGGTGGCTCAGTCGGTAGCGCGCCAGGCTCGTAATCTGTAGTTCCCAGGTTCGAGTCCCAGCTGGGTCAGCGTTGAGATTTATCTCCGCAAAATTCCCCGCCCTGCTCACGGTCAGTAGGGGACACTGATGGGCTTGGAAAGGCTACCGTCAGTCAGATGGGACGTTAAACCATGGCCCAGTGTGCGGGAGGGAGCCATACCCTGTGCACATTAAAGGACACGCTGGATGGCCTTGACGGGAGGCTACCATCTGTCTCCCAACAGCTGTTCCAGTGGGTCCCCAACCTTCTCTGAGACTTCGGGGTCCATGTGACCTGGCCATTTAGCCCATGGTGTGCAAAAAAGTGCCGCTCAGAGGTAAAACAACCCAATAACTCTAGATCTTTTTATTGGCCCAGAACTCTCATTTATGTTACTACTGATATTATTGTTATTTAGACACAAACATCTTTTGCCGTAAAGGAATTAAAGTCATAGGAACCTTTAAAAAAATCAGTTACTTCAGTCAATAGTACAGATATTTCATTTTTCACTGGTGAAATTGGGCCGGGTGGCTCAGTCAATAGCGTGCCAGGCTCATAATCTGAAGTTCTCAGGTTCGAGTCCCGTCTGGGCGAGCGTTCACATTTATCTCCACAAAGCTCTGTGTCAGTAGGGGACACCGATGGGCTTGGAAAGACCGCATTCTGTTGGACTGAATGTTAAGCCATGACTCCGTGTACGGGAGAGCCATACTCTATGCGCGTTAAAGAATACGCTGGATGGCCTTGACGGGAGGCTACCATCTGTTTTCGAACAGCTGTCCAGCGTGTCCCCTCCCCCAAACATCTCGGGGGAGTAGCGAGGACAGTCCTACCACCTTGGTATCCTCGCTTTCGAGGGGCGGGGGGTGGCTCAGTCAGTAGTGCGCCAGGCTCGTAATCTGTAGTTCCCAGGTTCGAGTCCCAGCTGGGTCAGCGTTGAGATTTATCTCCGCAAAACTCCCCGCCCTGCCCACGGTCAGTAGGGGACACAGATGGGCTTGGAAAGGCCGCCGTCCGTCAGATGGGACGTTAAGCCGTGGCCCCGTGTGCGGGAGAGCCATACCCTGTGCACGTTAAAGAACACGCTGGATGGCCTTGACGGGAGGCTACCATCTGTCTCCCAACAGCTGTTCCAGTGGGTTCCCTCCCCCAACCTTCTCTGAGCCTTTGGGGTCCATGTGACCTGGCCATTTAGCCCATGGTGTGCAAAAAAAGTGCCGCTCAGAGGTAAAACAACCCAACCCAACCCTCGCTTTCGATCATTGTGTTTACACCGAATTAACTAATATACTAGATCAGTGCTCATTTAGCCTTCATTAGTCATCAGGCATTTAGCATGAATTAAATCTTATACCTGATTGTTGTTCTTGTCCTTCTCGCTTTCAATCCGTGGAATAGTTAATAAAAATAATCTCTTTAATAAAACGAGTAGTATCTAAATACAAATCTTACCAAATTTTTTCTTAATATGAAATTTCATATTTTTTAGTCAATATTTGTTTTTTTTTATGAAAAAAAAAAGCCTGTTTGATTTATTCCCGAACAAATCTCGGGAATTCAAAATTTATTTTGCATCTGATGTTATTCTGATTTCCAAGTAGACAAAATCTTTGACTTTCTGTAGGATTGTTTGTTTTAGACTGTTTTACCTCTGAGCGGCACTTTTATGCACACCATGGGCTAAATGGCCAGGTCACATGGACCCCGAAGGCTCAGAGAAGGTTGGAGGAGGGGACCTACTGGAACAGCTGTTGGGAGACAGATGGTAGCCTCCCGTCAAGGCCATCCAGCGTGTTCTTTAACGTGCACAGGGTATGGCTCTCCCGCACACGGGGCCACGGCTTAACGTCCCATCCGACATACGGCGGCCTTTCCAAGCCCATCGGTGTCCCCTACTGACCGTGGGCAGGGCGGGGAATTTTGCGGAGACAAATATCAACGCTGACCCAGCTGGGATTCGAACCTGGGAACTACAGATTACGAGCCTAGCGCGCTACCGACTGAGCCACCCCCGCCCCGACTTTCTGTAGGAGAAGTTCCCAAACTTTTCATCACATCCCCGTTTGATTTTTGAGAAACCCTGACACCTCCCATTTATCAAAAAACTAATTTTTTTACATTTATGATGTGAAATTTGAAACCAAAAAAATACGCTGATAATTTTTTTCTGAAAATTTCATATTCTTCCCCCACTTAGTCCCCCTCTACGCCCTCTGGGAGATAGGAGACACCGACAGGCTTGTAAAAATTGCCTTCCGTTGGAGGAAGGTCAGAGGGCAGTTCCTGACATCTCATTTTTTTCTGGATGGAGGGGGGGGGGGGGCTTCATTTAATTTGCTGTTCCCCGAACATCCTTTTACTTTCTATTTTAAATAATTATTGCAATAATATCTTTGCCCGTGATTCTGGGTGAAACCACAGATCCGAGAGTTTTAGCACCATTTGATGTGACTCAGACTTGATGTGCGTCGAATGTGATGTGTTCTTTATCTGAAATGACTATTAGTGTCTTGCTTTGGATGAAAGAAGTAAATGTCCAATGCACATGGACGATACACCATTTATTTACACTTTATACATTCACACATACAGTATGTATCTACATATGGAATGCACTTGATGTGTGGAATGTGTGGGATGTGTGTGAATGCACTTGATGTGTGGGATCGCCTTCTCCTAACCAGGTCTGAGCCTTGAAGTTCTTATGACCTAACAATTTGGGGCGGGGGTGGCTCAGTCGGTAGCGCGCCAGGCTCGTAATCTGTAGTTCTCAGGTTCGAGTCCCAGTTGAGTCAGCGTTGAGATTTATCTCCGCAAAATTCCCTGCCCACGGTCAGTAGGGGACACCGGTGGGCTTGGAAAGGTCTCCGTTCGTCGGATGGGACGTTAAACCGTGGCCCCCGTGTGCGGGAGAGCCATACCCTGTGCACGTTAAAGAACACACTGGATGGCCTTGACGGGAGGCTACCATCTGTCTCCCAACAGCTGTTACAGTGGGTCCCCTCCCCCAACCTTCTCTGAGCCTTCGGGGTCCATGTGACCTGGCCATTTAGCCCATGGTGTGCAAAAAAGTGCCGCTCAGAGGTAAAACAACCCAACCTAACAATTTAGCACACTGTATATTCCAAAATGATGCCTCTCAGAGTTATCGCATCCTTCCTTGTTGATGCAGGCTGAATTATCGCCATAAACGGAACCAAAAATCTTTTCAAGACAAATGTTTCATTTATTAGGAGAGATTCTATTTTTTAAGGGTGTGGAATTAAACTGATAGTACTGCATGTAAATATCACTGGGAAAGTTAAGTAAATTCAAGGGATGAATGCAAAGAAATTCCTGAAAGCCTTAGATGAGACACCAGATTTTACAGGAAATATATTCCACACTATTTGAATCAAAGACTTAAATCGCAATTTTATCGTTCTAAACTCGCTGCCATTTGTCACCCTGAAGCTAGAATTTAATCTCTTAGAGCTAACGTCAGCATGGAAAGCATTGCAAGGCAACTTTAATGAAACCTGCGATAGCAAAAAAATAAAGAATTCGGAATTAAATCCCACACCACTCCTCCAGTGTTATTCCCTTATTATCTGACTCGAGTTTCAAACAGACATCGCTAATGATAAATCGATTAAATTTAAATCGATCACCCGGACTTTTTATCTTCGGAACTTTTATCTTTTTGCTTCCGACGTCTTGGGAAGATCAAGAAAAATGGCAAAGAGGTTTTGGCTTTGCTTCTGCGAACTTTAAATGTCAAATTATAATTAGAAACTCTCTTCTGGATAAAAAAAATAAAGACGACTTATTTTTCTTTCCTTTACTTAGACAAAATTGCAATGAGAAGAGATCCTCTTACGGATTAGAAAAGAGTAATTAAATAAGTATAATTTAATCAGTATATGACAAAATGCAATTCTGTGGTCATCTCATCTAATTTATCTACTAATCCATTCTAGCTTTATGAGCTTAATATGAGCGATCAAATAACTGACTATCTCTGATTTACAACTCTTTAATTACAGACTGAATTTGTCACGATCTAAGTAAAATCGTTAAAATTATGATTTTGGTGATACTGGATTTATCAGATCGTCGAAATGAAAAATCCGGTAATCCACAAAATACATATAACATGCCAAGTTCTTAAACTGAATGTCTGATAACCACCCATCTGTTGTAGAGTTTAAAGTCGCATAAATAACGCTGTTGTCGGGTCGGCTTTATACTATAAATCAAGTTTCCAGCACTACTGTCAGTTTTTTGTTATGCAGTTCACCTGAAAGCAATATTGAACTGAAGTTACTCTAGTGATGCTTTAATGTTTGATCCTATCCTTTATCGTTGGGTAGCATAAAACTAAAAGCACATTTCCGTCCACAGAATACTGAGAGATTGGTCTAGATTTACAAGCAACAAATGTACTCTGACGTGTTTCCATAAAAAATGCGTATAAAGCGAACAAAATATATCTGACGTTATTACCAAAGCAATATACAATCAATCCTTTTCATAATCCTTTAAAATAAAGTTTTCTTGTCTATTTCTTTAGGAAACCTTTTCGGTGCAAAATCCGTTTTCTTTCAGCACGAGATTTCCTGTTCAGACTGGGCTCACAATTTATCCCCTATAAAAGAAGAGTTCATTTATTTATGCTTATTTTCGTTCAAAGCACGCTTTAGAAGCTGTCATATGGATCATACATTTTCTTTATCCAGTGGCAATATCAAACCATCAAGTGATTGCTTCTTTAATACTTATATTGCTTTGAGGTATCGAACACATTGGGAAAGTTGGGCTATGATGATACAAACAATAAACAAATTTGAAAGCTATTCAAAAAAAAATAAATCTGATATAGTTCAATTCCTAAGAAGGACATTGGTGTTATTTTAATTTCCTAAGAAGGACATTGGTGTTATTTCAATTTCCTAAGAAGGACATTGGTGTTATTTCAATTTCCTAAGAAGGACATTGGTGTTATTTTAATATCCTAAGAAGGACATTGGTGTTATTTCAATTTCTTAAGAAGAACATTGGTGTTATTTCAATTTCCTAAGAAGGACATTGGTGTTATTTCAATTTCCTAAGAAGGACATTGGTGTTATTTCAATTTCCTAAGAAGGACATTGGTGTTATTTCAATTTCCTAAGAAGGACATCGGTGTTATTTCACTTCTAATATCTGTTGTCGACAACTTGCTCGATTGAAATCTGCTCTCGTGACAACTCGGGAGCAGAACTTTGCTATCGCAGGTTTCATTAAAGTTGCTTAAAATCCGACCGAGCACAATGCCGACAAACTTAATTATTCAGCTGCTAATATGTATATATACATCACTTAATGACACTAATTCAATTTATAGCATCCCAGCTCAAAAAGCGAAATTTCAAAAGATAATCCGTAATTACTTGGGGCGAGGGTGGGCTCAGTCGGCAGCACACCAGATTAGTAATCTGCAGTTCCCAGGTCGAGTTCCACCTGTGCCAGCGTTAATTCCGTTAAACCCTAACCGTGACCTCGATCAGGAAGGAGATACCGATGGGCTTGGGAAGGCCGCAGTCCGTTGGATGAGCAATTAAGCTGTGGCTCTGTGTTCAAAAGAGCCATGCGCTGTGCAAGTTAAAGGACACGCTAGATGGCCTTGACGGCAGGCTTCCATCTGCCTCGTAGCAACTGTCCAGCGGTTTCCATAACTAATACCTTTTTTGGAGTCCTTGTGATTTGGTCATTTAGCCCAATGTGTACAAAACGTGCTACTCAGAGATAATAGAGCCCTACCCAACCGTACTGTATTAGTAAGACTAGATTAATAGACTTACGTTATTCGGAAACTCTTCGTTAAGCGAATAGGCGATTTTCCTCGTATTCCACGAAAAGATGAGAGTGACACTAAATTTTAATTATTATAAATATTTTTAGGGTGTAATAAAGAATTTTATTATCTTCATTTTATCTATATTTAATATTCTTTTTGTTAATCTTCTGCGGCATATTTAGATGGAACTTAGATCCCTTATTTACTGTACCCAACCGTGCTGTACGGTCCCTTTTTCAACAAACTTAGATTATCACATATACAGGGTGAATCTGAAAAAGTGGGCAAAACTTTACGTGGTGGTAAAACGCAGCTATACGAGCAATATTCGTCATAGAATGTATGGTCGGAACGCAAACGGCGAGCCGCTAGGTGGCGTTGGAAATGGTATAAAAGGGTCGGTCCTCGCACCCAACGGCATTTCTACCGTGGATTGCCGAAAGGATGGCTGGTTATACTAACCACGAAATGGCGGATAAGCCTAATCTACGAGTGCCCCATTGAAACCAATATGGATCTAGTCGCCAGGATCGCCGTTGTTGCCGGCGATATTCGGGAAATGCCTGGTGTCTTCGCAAATGTGAGTCGGTCCCTATCCCGCATTTGTGAAACCTGCATTACAGCTGGCGGCAGCTCTTTTGAGCAATTTCTTTGAGCATGTACCTCAATTACATTCCTGTTAATAAAATGTTTTCTGAAGTATCTCCTCTCCTTCTTGTGTTCATTCTTTAAATGTGACAGTGGAAAACTACCTTTTAACTTCTCACCGCTTGCGTTCCGACCATACATTCTATGACGAATATTGCTCGTATAGCTGCGTTCTATCACCCCGTCAAGTTTTGCCCACTTTTTCAGATTCACCCTGTATATAAATAAAAACTACAAATCCCCAAGCATGATGCATTATTTGAATGGAGAAATAGGTAAAAAAAACTAGTTAATATAATTTTGATTAAATACAGAGGAAAAGGAAATTATTTCTGAAACACTTCACGTATTTATAATCACAGCACGTTCTTGAACTATTACTCACAAAAAAAAAGAATCCTAACATCACGTAAGAAGCAGGAAGAGATTTGGAAAGAAATTAGCATAATAACGAATCGTCTGTATTGAATATTGGATGATCGTTTTCAAAGAGAATTTAGTTCTTAGTTTCCGACTTTTCACTCTCTAACAGAGGAAGTTCGTACTAATGATGATGCACAAAATACACATAGTAATATTTTATGAGCACCTATAAAACACAAAAAAATTCATTTATCTCTTAAAAAATGAATGTGGTCAGATCTCTTAATGTAAATTTCTTGAACCTTCCATCAGCCACCACAATTTAAAATTTCTAGCCTTAAGAGATCGGTTGCAATATTCTTTAACATTTGGGCATTTTCCAACTTTTTCCACAGCTTCAGAGTTATTAACGCTATTCCTAGATTCGAAAAGTGCGAATATTACTATTTCCTCAATACCTGTCCAACCCCCAAAAAAATGCTTTTCTATTTATCTCAAAGACACAAAAAATTGAATATCTACAGACATGTGACAAAGTAAAAACAACAGCTCTTTTTTTTTTGAACACCTGCTGAAAAAAAAAGCATCTAGATGATAATAAGCTCACTTATAAAAAAACACCTGAGTCACCTAAATATACAACAGGAGATTAACTAAAAGAATATTAAATATGCATAAAAGGAAGATAATAAAGTTCATTATTACACCCTAAAAATATTTATAATAATTAAAATTTAGTGTCGCTCTAAGAGTTAGCCTAGTAACCTAGTCTTAAACGAGGTTAATAAATAAATAAATAAACCCTCAAGCAGCTGCTTGCCACAGAGGTATGACAGGAGACTATAAGTTTATTTACCACAGGTCTGAGAACCTCAGACTGAGAGGAACCTCAACAGAAAAACATTACAAACGTCCATTCCTTACCAGGGATGGCTCAGTCGGTAGCGCGTCAGGTTCGTAATCAGCAGTTCCCAGGTTCGAGTCCCAGCTGGGTCAGCGTTGAGACATCTCCGCAACCCCCCGCCCTGCCCACGGTCAGTAGGAGACACCGATGGGCTTAGAAAGGCCGCCGTCCGTCGGATGGGACGTTAAGCCGTGGCCCCGTGTGCGGGAGAGCCATACCCTCTGCACGTTAAAGAACACGCTGGATGGCCTTGACGGGAGGCTACCATCTGTCTCCCAACAGCTGTTCCAGTGGGTCCCCCTTCCCCAACCTTCTCTGAGCCTTAGGGGTCCTTGTGACCTGGACATTTAGCCCATGGTGTGCAAAAATGTGCCGCTCAGAGGTAAAATAAAACAACCCAACTCTTACCCGGGGTTCGACCCTAGGTCCCTTAGATCGGTAGCCAAGCGCGCTAACCACGCGGCCACGGGACGGTAAATTCAATAATATCCTACTAAATATTTTAGAGAGTTTATTTCTTTGCTTTATCAAAAATTCGTCTAAAAAGTAAGAAATCTGACCACCAAATTTGGTTGGGTTGTTTTACCTCTGAGCGGCACTTTTTTGCACACCATGGGCTAAATGGCCAGGTCACATGGACCCCGAAGGCTCAGAGAAGTTTGGGGGAGGGAACCCACTGGAACAGCTGTTGGGAGACAGATGATAGCCTCCCGTCAAGGCCATCCAGATACGTGCACAGGGTATTGCTCTCCCGCATACGGGGCCACGGCTTAACGTCCCATCCGACGGACGGCTGCCTTTTCAAGCCCATCAGTGTCCCCTACTGACCGTGGGCAGGGCGGGGAAATTTTGCGGAGATAAATCTCAACGCTGACCCAGCTGGGACTCGAACCTGGGAACTACAGATTACGAGCCTGGCGCGCTACCGACTAAGCCACACCCGCCCCTACCAAATTTGCTATATAGCTTCCTATTTCCGTAACATAAAGCAGTGCAAGGATTTGTTTTTGCCGAGAGAAGGAGATGACTGGAATGAGATTGCTGCTCATGAAACCAAAGAAGAATGAGACATAACAAATCAATTGCAGTCCTCACGTTTTATATAAATGAGCGAAAGTTGGAAGTGACAGAACAAAGACGATTCAGAAAAATAAAATGAACTTGGGATTGGATTATTGCTCGAGAAACCTTACAAAAAAATAAGAGATGTAACGGCTAAATTTAGAGTAGTGCTGTTTCAGAACAGATAAATCAATGTTTAAGGTTTGGAAACTAAAAGAAATTCTTATTAGGAACAAAACTGACAATAGCCCTTTTTCTTACCTCACAGTGAATGATACGGGTTTAGAGTTTATTATTTTAATATTTTATTTATGATTGTTATCGAAATTTTATTTTTTGACTACTTTAAAAAATACTTAATATGTTTAAGACTATTTTTGTCAAACAAAGATTGATCAGATGATATAAGTTTAATAAATTCCACAAGAGAATTTTAAACTCTGATAGTTTTCAATAAATTTCCATTTGGAATATTTGTGTCCCCCCCCCCCCCTAGGCTCAGGGTATGTAATTTTTTAATTGTTGTTACGTTAAAGACACACTGGGTATGCACGTTAAAGAACACACTGGATGGCCTTGACGGGAGGCTACCATCTGTCTCCCAACAGCTGTTCCAGTGGGTCCCCTCCCCCAACCTTCTCTGAGCCTTCGGGGTCCTTGTGACCTGGCCATTTAGCCCATGGTGTGCAAAAAAGTGCCGCTCAGAGCTAAAACAACCCAACCCAACCTGTTGACACAGTTACCTGTTTACACTGTTGTCAATGGGGCGGGGGGTGGCTAAGTCGGTAGCGCGCCAGGCTCGTAATCTGTAGTTCCCAGGTTCGAGTCCCAGCTGGGTCAGCGTTGAGATTTATCTCTGCAAAATTCCCCGCCCTGCCCACGGTCAGTAGGGGACACCGATGGGCTTGGAAAGGCCGCCGTCCGTCGGATGGGACGTTAAGCCGTGGCCCCGTGTTCGGGAGAGCCATACCCTGTGCACGTTAAAGAACACGCTGGATGGCCTTGACGGGAGGCTACCATCTGTCTCCCAACAGCTGTTCCAGTGGGTCCCCTCCCCCAACCTTCTCTGAGCCTTCGGGGTCCTTGTGACCTGGCAATTTAGCCCATGGTGTGCAAAAAAGTGCCGCTCAGAGGTAAAACAACCCAACACTGTTGTCAATAAATAGTTTGTGGAGAAAATGAGTTTTTCCCCTCCGGGGGGACGGAGAGATCGAACACGCTTCTCTTCAGATTCATGCCAGAATGTTCTACCCCTAAACTAACACCGGATCGGTCATTTTTTCCACTAATATAATTTGATAAATGATGGAGCCTGTCGTAGTTTAGTGGTTAGAATACTCTCGCATGAATCTGGAGAGATGTGGGTTCGATTCCTGCTGATAAACGAAACGTTTTCACAAATCTAGCGCGCTTGGCTAGTGTTCTAAGGGACCTGGGTTCGAGCCCTGGGTAAGGCGTGGATGTATGTGTCGTTTTTCTGCTGAGGTCCTGCCATCCTCTCAGACCTTCTACTCTGGCATATAAACTGACAGGCTCCTGTCAGACCTCTGTGGCAAGCAGCTGCTTGAGGGGTATTTATTATTATTTTTTTTATTTATAATAGGACTGGTTTGTCTTACGTCTGAGCAATACTCTTTTGTATACAATGGGCTAAATGACCAGGTCACAAGGGTTCCAAAGCTAAGAGATAGTCAGGAGAAGGGGACCCACTGGAAAGCTGTTACAAGACAGATGCACAAGCATAGGAGCTGGCTCCACGGAGGCGACGGGGGAAATTGCTCCCACACTTATTTAGGCACGAGGGACAGTTGATCCCGTACTTATTTAGGTACGGGGACACTTGATCCCGTACTATATAGGAACGGGTACATTTGATACTGTACTTATTTAGGAACGGGACACTTGATCCCGTACTTATTTAGGAACGGGGATAGTTAATCCCGTACTTATATAGAAACAGGGACATTTGATACCGTACTTATTTAGGAACGGGGACACTTGATCCCGCACTTATTTAGGAAGGGGGGATAGTTAATCTCGTACTTATGTAGGAATGGGGGGACAGTTAATCTCGTACTTATTTAGGCATGGAGGCAGTTGATCCCATACTCATTTAGGCATGGGGCCAGTTGATCTCGTACTTATTCAGGCACAGGGACAATTGAACCCGTACTTATTTAGGAACGGAACACTTGATCCCGTACTTATATAGGAACGGGTACATTTGATACCGTACTTATTTAGGAACAGGAACACTTGATCGCATACTTATGTAGGAACGGGGATAGTATATCCCGTACTTATTAAGGAACGGGGACACTTGATGCCGTAGTTATTTAGGAACGGGGACACTTGATGCCGTACTTAAATAGGAACGGGAACATTTGATACCATACTTATTTAAGAACGGGAACACTTGATCCCATACTTATGATAATTATACTTATTAGGAATTGGTTATACTACCGTACTTATTTAGGAACGGGGATCAAGTGTCCCCGTTCCTAAATAAGTACGGTATCAAATGTCCCCGTTCCTATATAAGTACGGGATTAACTATCCCTGTTCCTACATAAGTATGCGATCAAGTGTCCCCGTTCCTAAATAACTACGGCATCAAGTGTCCCCGTTCCTTAATTAATTAATACTTAATTAATTAATACTTAATTAATTAAGTACGGGATTAACTATCCCCGGTTCCTACTTATGTAGGAACGGGGACGGCATCAAGTGTCCCCGTTCCTTAATTAATTAATACTTAATTAATACTTAATAATTAAGTACGGGATTAACTATCCCCGGTTCCTACATAAGTAGGAACCGGGGATAGTTAATCCCTTACTTATTTAGGAACGGGGACACTTGATCGCATACTTATGTAGGAACAGGGATAGTTAATCCCGAACTTATATAGGAACGGGGACATTTGATACCGTACTTATTTAGGAACGGGGACACTTGATCCCGTACTTTTGTAGGAACGGGGATAGTTAATCTCGTACTTATTTAGGCATGGAGGCAGTTGATCCCGTACTCATTTAGGCATGGGGCCAGTTGATCTCGTACTTATTCAGGCACGGGGACAATTGAACCCGTACTTATTTAGACACAATGACAGTTGCTCCTGCACTTATTTAGACATGGGGAAAAGTTGATCCCGTACTTATTTAGGTACGGGGACGGTTGATCTCGTACTTATTTAGGCACGGGGGAAATTAATCACGTACTTATTTAGGCATGGGAACAATTGATCTCCTACTTATTTAGGTACTATGGCAATTGCTCCTGCACTTATTTAGGCACGATGTCAGTTGCTCCCGCACTTATTTAGGCACGGGGAAAATTCATCCCGTGCTTATTAGGTACGGAGACTGTTGATCTCGTGCGTATTTAGGCACAGCGAAAGTTGATCTCGTACGTATTTAGGCACGGGGACAGTTGCTCCCGTACTTATTAGGCACGGGGGCAAAAAGTTTATTTTCGCCCCCATGTCATTTTAAAATTTGAAAAACATAAAATATATTTTGCACCTTATATCGTGCAAAACAAAATCCAAATCGACACACCTACAACAGTGAACTGTAAAAGACGATAATATTTACGTCAAGGTGCTTTAGTTAAGTGCTCACATTCAAAGAAAATGCCTACATTTGAAGAATTTGTGAGATACAATTTTTGACATGAGAGAAAGATTTAGTTAAACATTTTATCTGATTTTTCCTCGTCACAGTCCTCATAAAAACAAGAGGTCATTTTTGTATCATTTCTTGTGAAAAGCGATATAAATATTCTTATATAACCGCCCAGCCCAGATCTAGAAATAAATAAATGGGGTTGGGTAGGCAAGTGACGCAATCGATCGTAAAAAATGTAAAAGAAAGATAATAAATTAAAAAAAGTAAAATTTTCATTGCAGTCTAACATTTTCCCTCTACGTTTCAGATGTTTTTAAAAAACGTTTTTAAAAATGCATGAAATTTGCACACATTTAAGAAATTTGTGCCACCAATACCCTTACTAGCATTCTCAAAGGGCTGTCTGTCCCCTCCTCCTAGATGCATCTCTGGATATAACTATTCTGCTCCCCATTGTAAAAGTTAAAGTCGGCGCCTACGTGTGCACATGGTATGGATCTCCTGCATGTGGGGTCAAAGCTTAAAGTTCTAACAGATGGGCTGCGGCTTTTCCAAGATAATCGATGTCCCTTTTCTTTCCGGGGGAAGGGTGGGTGTTGGCGGAGATATATCTCAAAGTTGGCATAGTTGAGACTCGAACGTAGAAACTGTAGATAACGAATCTAGATCGTTACCGAGTAAGACAATTCCCATTCCCAATGACAGTGAAGAAATACTTGTTCTATGTAATTCATGAACACGAGTGAAGAGGGCTGCCAACTAAATCGTGTAATACAGAAAAATTAAAAAATTACTAAAAGAACTTTAATATCTCTGATCCTTATCTCTTCGTGAAAGATTTCTTTAGTCTGGATAAAGGACGCATCAATTGCGAAAAGAGTTCCAGAAAACGGAAAAACCTTTCTGAATGATAGAAACGAGAATTCAAAACTGAATGCATCGAGTGGAAATATGAAGCTGAAGTTTTTAACATTTATTCGAAACAAATTACAGTGACTGAACCTATGAACGACGATTCACAACAAGAAATGCATGGAAAAACACTAGAGGCCAAACTTTCAGTTGTGTAGAAGATTTCACGAATTTAGATGACATCTTTTAGTCCTGTCACTAAACCAGCAAAATCAAATCTCTGAAGATGAAAAAAAAAAGCTTACAGTAAATTTTGAAGGACACATCCATTTCCATAACGAGTTGTTAACCGTCCCGTTGATGTCACCCCACACGCCCATGCGGAGTTAGCAGCCTCTTCCTCATCCTCATCCCCATCCCTTCGAGCCAAATATGTTGAATCTCCGCCAGCCCGTCGGTCCCTTTACCACGTGCCAGCAGCCACCGTTGCCTCCTGCCCTCCCTTCATCCATGATGTTTGCTACCAGCCTTGACGAGGAACTGTTGTCGCTTGGCCTTGAAGATTTTTTTCTTTCCTTTTCTTCCTCCTCCATCAGAGTGTGATGCGAACGCTGCTCGCGGAGAAGAGAAAAGAGAAGAGGGGTTTCGTCCCAGTTTTAGCTCGCTTCGTGGTGCAGGACCCCATGCTGAGAGGCAGTGTCGTTTTTCTCATCAGTGAAGGAAAAAATGATGAGGAGTTTGTTTACAGAAAAGCGATTTTTTTTTTTCCTGCGCGTGTGCTGCATTACTCGCTGCAGAGTTTTTTTTATGCGGAGTGGTAAATCAATGATGACATTAATTTCGGGTTGGATAATAGATAAAATTTATCATCTTCTACCTAGTAATATTACCATACTTGAGAAGTTTTTAATTTTCACGATAATTTAGTTCGTGGTTGTCTTCGAATGGTTAATTGATATTTTTCCTTCGCTGCAAGATAGAGTAATTAGTTTCCTCCACCTTCTTTCCTTTCTTAATTTTCCGACTGCTGCTGCAAGTCTCGTTGCAAAAAATCAGGCGATGATTTCCCAGTTGCCGTAAAGACCTATTAACAAGAGAAAACAGAAACACAACAAGCACGACACTTAAAAAATACGTTGAATATTTCAGGACTAAAAGAACGAAATTAGGCCTAAAGTATTTCAAGGCTTAGAAAAGTATTTTTAAGGTTTTTATCCCCTTAAAGCGTGAATTTTAAATATTATTTTCTCAGTTGTTATTTAAATTATTGCATATATTTCTTTACCTTCAATACGAAAGCGATTGGTTGATTTAGAGTTGATTGAATTTTTGTTCTTTAATATTCAAAGATTTATTAAAGACATTCTATTTTAAACACAATCAGTTCATCAAAATAATTACTTTATCTTTAACACAACATTGAAATAGTTTATTTAAGTTATTTATTCTACTTTATATAAGAAATATACTTTATATTAGACTTATAGAGTTGATCAAAAATTCTTATTTTATTTTGAAAACAAGATTTATGGAGTTGGTAGAAAATTCTTATTCTACCTTCACCACAAGATCTAAGGAGTTGATTAAAAACTTTTATTCTGTCTTAGACACAAAATTTCAAAAAATACTTATTCTATGTTTTATTATTGCAAGATTGCAAGGTTATTTTACTGTTACGAGATTTGTTAAAGAGTTGACTGAAGTGCTTATTTTATTTTTAACATGAGTTGAATGATGATAAAATTTACCGTTACCTTCAAATCAAGATTTAAAGAGATGATCAAAAAAATGTTTATTTTACCTTCAACAGAAAATATAAACATTTGACTGAAGACATTTATTCTATCTTCTACTCAAGACCTTAAACAATTTATTGGCAATACTTAATCTAACTTCAAAATAAAATTTAAAAAGTGTATTGAAACACTTACTGTAGCTTCAACGTAAGTTGGGTTGTTTTACCGCTGAGCGGCACTTTTTTGCACACCATGGGCTAAATGGCCAGGTCACATGGACCCCGAAGGCTCAGAGAAGGTTGGGGGAGGGGACCCACTGGAACAGCTGTTGGGAGACAGATGGTAGCCTCCCGTCAAGGTCATCCAGCGAGTTCTTTAACGTGCACAGAGTATGGCTCTCCCGCCCACGGGACCACGGCTTAACGTCCCATCCGACGGACGGCGGCCTTTCCAAGCCCATCGGTGTCCCCTACTGACCGTGGGCAGGGCGGGGAATTATTGCGGAGATAAATCTCAACGCTGACCCAGCTGGGACTCGAACCTGGGAACTACAGATTACGAGCCTGGCGCGTTACCGACTGAGCCACCCCCGCCCCAGTTTCAACGTAAGATTTAAAAAATTGATTGAAGACACTCTACCCAACATTTCAATACAATACTTAAAGAACTTATTAAAAACAATTTATATATCTTCAGTTGAAAACATACCAACAAATATCATGGCTTAATAATGACTTAAAAGACTTCAATACAACTCTTGGATATGCTTTTGATTCAATCACATGGATTGAATAACAGATCTCTGAAATGTAAATGTTCGTTGTTCATACAATACAATCAAAGAAAAGCTTCAAAATTCAAGCATGAGAAGTTATTTTTAATATTTTGGCAATATTTTAAGGAATAAAATTAATTATCGAATTGAATTAATTATATTAGTATCTAAATATTACATACAAATATATATCTAAAAATTGGGGAAACGATATTTGCTGAGAAACTGGAGAATTCATAAAATTCTTACCTTTAAAACAGCTTTGCTATTGATTTTTGCTAATTGTAGACATCTCTGCTAATTACAGCAGATTAGAAGGCATCATATCTGTCCAAGAAGTTTCCGAAATTTTGAGTAATTGTTTCAATTATAGTTTATGAGACAATTACATACGAGAAGAAATTAATCAACCCCCACATGAATATGATCTGAGATGCCAAAACAATGCGAACAGGCAGTTTAGAGATTAAGAATAGTTTCGGTTAGTATCTGTGTATTAATACAGTTAAAATAATAAAATAGATCGCTAATAAAATCTAGCCTATCGGGAAGATTAGGCATCAAACCTGAACTCTTGTGAATTTTATGCCAGAAGCAAGATAGACATTACGAATGATTTTTAATCCTTTATAATTTAAGACTAAACATTAAGATTATCGACTAGTAAATTCCATGTCATCAACAAGAGCAGAAATTAAGATTGTCCTTTGGTAAATATATTGTAGCAGAAAAATAAACGTTAAGATTAACCTCTAGTATATTCTTTTTCATTGGGAAGATTAGACATTTAGTTTTTATCGCTGATAGCTAAAATGATTTCTAATGATGTGGTTAACTATCTAAATTGACGGTATTGTACGATTGATGCCCCACCAGGCTATTTTTACTTAAATCTATAAATTCGCATGTTCCAAATATATAAATATATTGATTGAATAAATTAAAGAAAATTATAATAAACTGATTAAAAGTTTAATTGTATAAATTAATGGGTAGGTCCCGTGAAAGCAATTCCAGTTTGACGGCTTACCCATTTATTTTGCTTCCGCTATGACTTTGACTAGCTTAGTAGAATTCATCTCTATTTCTAAACTATAGAATAGATTTAGCATATTTTATCACCTTTTAGTGACGTTAGTCTTTACTCAAACAACAATATTCCATGAATTTCAGCAAGAATGAATATTACATAGAGAGAATGTTAAGGCATGAATTAACTTTTCATATATAGGACAGTAATTGAACGCTCTTTTTAGCTGAAAGCATGGACGAGATGTCCATCGCATCGCTCTTTTGCAGAGAACACGGATGAAATGGCCATCGCATCACTCTTTTGTCAAGAACACATACTAGATGGCCATTGCATCGATCTTTTGTCGAGAGCACGGACAAGATGGCCATCGAATCGCTCTTTTGTCGAGATCACGAATGAGATGGCCATCGCATCGCTCTTTTGTCGAGAGCAGGACAAGATGGCCATCGCATCGCTCTTCTGTCGAGAGCACGAATGAGATGGCCATCGCATCGCTCTTCTGTCGAGAGCACGGACAAGATGGCCATCGAATCGCTCTTTTGTCGAGATCACGATGGCCATCGCATCGATCTTTTGTCGAGAGCACGGACGAGATGACCATCGCATCGCTCTTTTGTCGAAAGCACAAACGGGAGAAGAAATTTCCACTGGCAATCTAGGAGTCCATTATTGAACAATGCTTGTTTAGTACATTACCTATTGAGCAATCAGTGTTTTACTGACGTTATTTCACCATGTCATAAATCACAAATTGCCTGTTGCCTATAATGCATAGCTACTAATACCAACAAACTGTAAATTTTAGAAAGAGCTTCTTGCATTCCCTAAAAACGAAATAGTTTCCTGTGTCTACAATGTATTGCTACACTAGCAGGGCTTTGGGTTCGGTTGTTTTTACCTCTGAGAGGCCCTTTTTTGCACACCATGGGCTAAATGGCCAGATCAGACAAGGACCCCGAAGGCTCAGAGAAGGTTGGGGGAGGGGACCCACTGGAACAGCTGTTGAGAGACAGATGGTAGCCTCCCGTCAAGGCCATCCAGCGTGTTCTTTAACGTGCACAGGGTATGTCTCTCCCGCACACGGAGCCACGGCTTAACGTCCCATCCGACGGACGGCGGACTTTCTAAGCCCATCGGTGTCCCCTTACTGACCGCGGACAGGGCAGGGAATTTTGCGAAGAAAAATCTAAACGCTGATCCAGCTGGAACTCGAACCTGGGAACTACAGATTACGAGCCTGGTGCGCTACCGACTGAGCCACCCCCGCTCCAGTAGCAGGACTGGATCTAAGAGACAAAAAGACCATACCCCCTTTCAGAATGCTAAGAAGAATAAATAGATGAAGAAATAGAGGTCGGAAATAGAGATAAATAATTATTAAACTTGCTTATATTTCATGCATTTTTCAAGTTTTTTTTATTTAAAGTCCTATAAAACGGTGGAAATGTTATACTTCATTGGAAATCCAGTCTCTTGCCTCCCCCCCCCCTATACATTTCTTCGGTTCGATTGTGTTTCTTGCCCCTCTCCTCCCCTTTCGATTTTTTTAGATCCAGGACGAGCTACCAGCATCGGCAAACTCTTAATTGTAAAAAGATCTTATCGCATTCGCTGAAAAATCATCTTTCACCGTTGATTAAATTTTGTAGCTACTAGCATCAAATAATTGTAAGCTGTAGAAAGAACTTGTTGCATTTCTTGAAAAGGATAGTTACTTTAGTGTACAATGCATAGCTACTAGCATCAATGAATTGTAAGTTGGTGAAAGAGCTTATTGCATTCGATTAAAAAGTATCGATACCTGTGCTGCAAACTATAACTAATAACATCAATAAACTGTTGGGTTGGGTTGTTTTACCTCTGAGCGGCACTTTTTTGCACACCATGGGCTAAATGGCCAGGTCACATGGACCCCGAAGGCTCAGAGAAGGTTGGGGGAGGGGACCCACTGGAACAGCTGTTGGGAGACAGATGGTAGCCTCCCGTCAAAGCCATCCAGCGTGTTCTTTAACTTGCACAGGGTATGGCTCTCCCGCACACGGGGCCACGGCTTAACGTCCCATCCGACGGAAGGCGGCCTTTCCAAGCCCATCGGTGTCCCCTACTGACAGTGGGCAGGGCGAGGAATTTTGCGGAGATAAATCTCAACGCTGACCCAGCTGGGACTCAAATCTGGGAACTACAGATTACGAGCCTGGCACGCTACCGACTGAGCCACCCCCTCCCCTCAATAAACTGTAAGTTGCAGAAAGAGCTTATTGTAATAGTAAGCAAATGCATCAGTCTTGTACATTCTGCATCGCCCATCGCAACAATGCTGCATTTAAGAGCGAATGGCAAAAGCTCGCAGCTGTAAGATAAACTTACAACACCTTCATCCAATTAGAGATCATTGCAAGTGGTAATGAAACTCTAATGAGATTGTCGTCTAGATCTCAGACGTACGTGTTCTAAAATTTGCACGATACTCAACAGAATCTGCAAACAAGCCCTTTCTCTGCTCTGTTGAGGAACATTTCTATTCAACCTTTCAAGAGTAGTCTGAAGGGTCAAACTCGGAAGTCCAACCCATTATCTCTCAGTCTCATGTGCATGTCTTCTTGTCAACGGTTACTAGGGCCTTATCAAATTCCATCTGCACGGGGATTTGGCTCGACTACTAGAATCAAGGAATTATAAGTTGCGGATATCTCATTTCTGATGTTGCAAGATTGATAAGTTTTAAATCAATTCTTCATGTGCTATTGGCACACTTGCTTTTGGAACGAGCTGCAAGCATCGTGGAAACAGATGCGCTGAGAGATTTTGAGAATTCTGTTAAAATGGATTATTAACAATGGAATTGCGTTTCGACCTTTTAAGAGTAAACTTAGCCATCAATGTAAAATTCGCGTCTGAAGTATGTGTCACATTCGGTTTCAAAACTAATGCTAAAATGTTTGCGTCTATATCAAGTTTATATAGCAGCATGGAAAAGGAAAAAAAACCTTCAATGTCATTTCCTTCTGTTGAGTGTTAAAAGTTATAAAGTGATTGAAAATGTTGTCAAGCCTTTCGCTTGTTTAGCATTGTAAATTGACTTTTATGCTGCGTTGGGTTGTTTTACCTCTGAGCGGCACTTTTTTGCACACCATAAGGCTAAATGGCCAGGTCACATTGACCCCGAAGGCTCAGAGAAGGTTGGGGGAGGGGACCCACTGGAACAGCTATTGGGAGACAGATGGTAGCCTCCCGTCAAGGCCATCCAGCGTGTTCTTTAACGTGCACAGGGTATGGCTCTCCCACACACGGGGCCACTGCTTAACGTCCCATCCGACGGACGGCGGCCTTTCCAAGCCCATCGGTGTCCCCTACTGACCGTGGGCAGGGCGGGGAATTTTTGCGGAGATAAATCTCAACGCTGACCCAGCTGGGACTCGAACCTGGAAACTACAGATTACGAGCCTGGCGCGCTACCGACTGAGCCACCCCCGCCCCTTTTTATGCTGCTAGAGAGTAGTAGGTTGAATTCAAGAGTCAGCCCTAATTATGATAACATAATGGAATTAGCTGCTTTTAAATGCAATTATAATAATAATAATAATAATTTTATTTCCATTTTATTATGCTGTACAAAGATGTTATGCTAGTTATTATGGGGCGGGGGTGGCTCAGTCGGTAGCGCGCCAGGCTCGTAATCTGTAGTTCCCAGGTTCGAGTCCCAGCTGGGTCAGCGTCGAGATTTATCTCCGCAAAATTCCCCGCTCTGCCCACGGTCAGTAGGGGACACCGATGGTCTTGGAAAGGCCGCCGTCCGTCGGATGGGAGTTAAGCCGTGGCCCCGTGTGCGGGAGAGCCATACCCTGTGCACGTTAAAGAACACGCTGGATGGCCTTGACGGGAGGCTACCATCTGTCTTCCAACAGCTGTTCTAGTGGGTCCCCTCCCCCCAACCTTCTCTGAGCCTTCGGGGTCCATGTGACCTGGCCATTTAGCCCATTGTGTGCAAAAAAGTGCCGCTCAGAGGTAAAACAACCCAACTAGTTATAATAAAATTCACATAAAACGGAAAAGAACGCTTAGTAAAAAAATTCAGTATAGAATTTGACAAGACTGAGCATCTTAACTAAATTACGTTAAATCATAAATTTGTGGTAAATATCTACTGTATGACACAGTAGCATTTTAAGCGTTTTAAGCATTGAAAATATTAATGAGTTAAAGTAGTTAACAAACTGCGTTTGAATGCAGAATACTTTTCAGTTTCTTTTAAATTATTATGTAAATTATACCAAACTTTCGCACCCTGAAAGGTTAGTGATGCTTGTCCATAATTTGTTCTGCATAATTCTAATTCTAGGTCAAGTGGCTGTCGACTTGGGTAATGATACCATTTCCTTTGGATATTTATATCCAAAGGAATTATTCTTTGTGTTCGAAGAGCAACGTCAGCCATAATGCTCACGAATAAAAATGTAAATGGAATATTTTCCATATGCTTTGCACAATGTGCAGAGCAGAAAATTTTATCTTGCATTTTCGTGCATCTGTGGCTGAAAATTTATTGCATAATCATGATCTCGCGTCTTTACTTTGGGGGAAGAATTTCCTATCGGGTCACCTGGTATAATTAAAAAAAACTCAAAATGCAAATGTAATATCTAAGCAGAAAGCCTAGACCTAAGTCAAAAAATAAATAAAAGTTTTTTACAACTTTTTCCAAAAGAACTAGGGTTTTCGTTTTGTCATCTGTCTATCCGTCTGTAAACATTAACTTTTATGTTTCTAGAGATAGCTTAAACATTCTTTTACAGTTGTATTTTACAGCATTTAATTAACTCTTTAGTTGCATTTTACAAGTTTCCCAATGGCTTTAATAGTGCAAACAGTTAGGTGCAATAGTTAGGTGCAAACAGTTAGGGAATGCAGCTGTTAGAGGGAATTATGTTATTGTGAACGATCTATTTATGGTAGAAATATAAAATTTGATGGTAGAGTGTAATGGTCAAGAAGTTTACATTGGAGGCAATAATTCGTCTCGTTACCACCAGGGGGGTGGTAAAATGCAACCTTTTTGGTCAACTGTGCTTTTTTTTTTTTTGAGGGATAGCTGAGAGGCAGATTCTTCTGCATCCACTATCTCACTATTCCGTTAGGACTGGTGTAGGAGCCCCTTCTTCTCTGGAGGTTAATTTCACCATATTTACACCTTGAACCTTGGTCAACTGTCTTTAAGCGACATCTTGTATTAGGAGAGAATGCGATGGTAGGCCATATTGTCTGCATAGATAATTACAGATAAGATAATAAATTTGAAAACAATATGCGTAAAGTCTTAAAATAGATATAGACTTAGAATGAGGTAGAACTAATAATATTAAAAAAGACTTTATTACAATTGTCCTGCAATGGATAATTCAACTGTTGTTCCTGATAAACTAGTTCGGGATAAACTAGTTTCGAAAACTGACTGAATAGAACAGTCTGGACAGCATATATCTGACTGAAGATTCTGTCTTTCAATTCAGCTATGGCGCTGAAAATGACATTTGACTTGCAAAAGTGAAGATGACTGAAACCAAACCTGGAAGGCAGAAAAGCTTAAGGAATTTCTCCTAATGTTCCTTATTTTAATGCCAACAATGTAAAAAAAAGTCGGGAATAAGTTGGGAAGATTTATTTTACCTTCCTTCAGAGAGAATTTTTATGCCTTTTATTATTTAATTCTCTTGATGTTTATAAAGAGACGAAAAAACCAGGAAAGGCAAAAATTTGAAACATGTAACTGAAAACACGTTGATATAACACGAGAGTCATGTTCCGTCCGCTCGTTAATGAGGCAAACTAGGAAGGAAAACATTTTTTAAGTATTTGTTTTCTTCTGCTACATAAACGTCCTTCGAAAAATTAAAAGCTTTAGCATCTATTTTTTCCTTTCGTTGTTGTTCCTTGCTCGTTATTTATCAAAGCTAAGTAAATGGGTTCGTTAGCTAATGTCAGAAGAATTCAAGAGAAATGACTAGAAGAAAATTTTTAATTTTGTTATAAGTACTATTCATTTGCCTTTGATTCCCTGCACTTTAAAAAATTGCATTTAATTATGATTTTTTTCAGTAAGATATATGTTTGATTTCAGATTTGGGTGTTTAACCTCTATTTGATTTCAGATTTCGGTGTTTAACTTCTATTTGATTTCAGATTTGGGTGTTTAACTTTTATTTGTTTTTAGGTTTGGGTTTTTAGATTTGGCCAATTGCTCATAGCTGGGAAGGGGATGTACTCCTCATCTGTTAGGAGCCGTATAAAATCTTCTTCTTCTTCTTCTTTTTGATTTCAGATTTGGGTGTTTAACTTCCATTTGATTTCAGATTTGAGTTGTTTTACTCCTATTTGATTTCGGATTTGTGCTATCTTACTTCTATTTAATTTCGGATTGGGTCTGTTTATCGTTGAGAGTTTTTTTTTGCACGCAGTAGCGTAAATGGTAAGATTACAAGGACCCCCATGGGCACAGAGATGGGCTCTTGTGATAACAATACTAATAACCTAATAATAACATACTAATAATAACAATTTTAATATGGGGCGGGGGTGGCTCAGTCGGTAGTGCGCCAGGCTCGTAATCTGTAGTCCCCAGGTTCGAGTCCCAGCTGGGTCAGCGTTGAGATTTATCTCCGCAAAATTCACCGCCCTGCCCACGGTCAGTAGGGGACACCGGTGGGCTTGGTAAAGGACGCCGTCCGTCGGATGGGACGTTAAGCCGTGGCCCCGTGTGCGGGAGAGCCATACCCTGTGCACGTTAAAGAACACGCTGGATGGCCTTGACGGGAGGCTACCATCTGTCTCCCAACAGCTGTTTCAGTGGGTCCCCTCCCCCAACCTTCTCTGAGCTTTCGGGGTCCATGTGACCTGGCCATTTAGCCCATGGTGTGCAAAAAAGTGCCTCTCAGAGGTAAAACAACCCAACAATATTAATAATCTATTTTCTGCGTAAGTAATTATAGAGAAGGGTCAAATAATGCACTCACTCTCATTCTTTGTTGACTTGAGAGTAATATAGTTGACATTGGTGTTAAGAGTAGTACTCATAACTTTCAACTTAAAAAACATCGAGAAATTTGTTAAGAATCTAAAATAAATTTTCCTTTTTTAAATGCGTAATTATGGATCTCCGAACAAGTTAATATCTTGTACAACAGTAAAGTTAAAAAATGCAGCAAAGTATTCCGTAATATCTGTTGTGGAGAATATCTGTATTGGTAATTGTAACTAAACTGCGAAATAATTCCGAAAAGGGAAATAGTGCGAAATGCTTAAAAAAAGAACCCGGCTAAAATAAACGTTACCGAATGTCTCCATTTTCCCTATTTACAGATCCGTTAGCGGATCCCATTCCATCCCGTGACTGCTGGCAGCTGTTACATAGTGCGTCATCTGACGACATATGGAGTGGGTCAGCTGAGCGTGACATCAAGTGCCGACATCGGCTTTCCCGCATCATTAGCAGCTGAGGCAGTCGGAGAGCTTGATCACAGACCTGCTACACTCCATTGCAAGAGAAATGAATTCTGTAATAATAAAATAAATACCCCCTCAAGCAGCTGCTTGCCACAAAGGTCTGACAGGAGCCTGTCAGTTTATATGCCACAGTAGGAGATCTGAGAGGATGGCAGGACCTCAGCAGAAAAACGACACACACATCAATGCCTAATCCGGGGCTCGAACCCAGGTCCCTTAGATCAGTAGCCAAGCGTGCTAACCACTCGGCCACGGAACGGCCGAAATCTGTAGGCGTAGGCAAACTATAATGATTTAAAGCCAGTCTTTTTCAAAGAACCTAACCCTATCCGTTATTAATGCAGATGTAAAAGTAAATCGTATAATACAACCTCGTGAAAGAGTTCGGAACGAATATCTTTGATTTGACTTTTTTGTTTGGGTGGTGCTTACTAATTCTGCTCTAGTAACCATGGTTCTACTGTGATAAGCAAGAATACCCTAACACTGTTTTTATTCTAATTATCAGCTACATTTTGGAAACACATGACTAAATGGTCAGGTCACAAAGACCCCAATTGCTCATAGCTGGGAAGGGGTGTACTCCTCATCTGTTAGAAGACGTATAAAAGCTTCTCGTTAAGGGCCATCCAGAGTTCTGTAATGTGCACAGGGTATGATACTACTTCGCACGGGGGGACAGGGATGGCTCAGTCAGTCCAGGCTCGTAATCTGCAGTTCCCAGGTTCGAGTCTCACCTGGGAGAACGTTGAGATTTATCTCCACAAAACCCCCCCACTCAACCCTTTATCAGTATGGGACACCAGTGGTCTGGGGAAGGTCGCCGTCGATCGGATGGGACCCTCTTAGTAGAGCCATATCCTGTGCATGTTAAAGAACAGGTTGAATGACCTTGACGGGAGGCTACCATCTGTCTCCTAACAGCTGTCCAGTGGGCCCCCTTCCCTCAAACTTTTTTGAGCCTCTCGGGATTCCTGCGACCTGGCAGTTTAGCCCATTGTGTGCAAAAAAGTACGGCTTAGAGGTAAAACAATTCAAATCAACCTTCATACTGATCACGGTTTAATATCTGATTCGTTGGACTGTTATCTTTTCAAGCCTATCTTTCTCAAATAGTCTCCTTTCTCAAATAATTTCAGAGGGGCGGGGATGGCTCAGTCGGTAGCGCGCCAGGCTCGTAATCTGTAGTTCCCAGGTTCGAGTCCCAGCTGGGTCAGCGTTGAGATTTTTCTCCGCAAAATTCCCCACCCTGCCCACGGTCAGTAGGGGACACCGATGGTCTTGGAAAGGCCGCCGTCCGTCGGATGGGACGTTAAGCCGTGGCCCCGTGTGCGGAAGAGCCATACCCTGTGTACGTTAAAGAACACTCTGGATGGCCTTGACGGGAGGCTACCATCTGTCTCCCAACAGCTGTTCCAGTGTGTCCCCTCCCCCAACCTTCTCTGAGCCTTCGGGGTCCATGTGACCTGGCCATTTAGCCCATGGTGTGCTAAAAAGTGTCGCTAAGAGGTAAAACAACCCAACTGAATATAATAGTGAAGCATTGTTCCTAAATTCTCATCACTTTAAAAGCTTTCTCATATGTAATATTTAGCACAAATGCTACGACACTTTCCAAGATTAAAAAGGAAATGTTTTTAGGTATTATGAAAACTTCAGAGAAAGAATGAAAGTCAAGAATGCCAATGTTTTAGCCGCAATTTTGGTCTGAAGAAATGAAGGGAACAGTTTGGAATGGAAAGTAAGAATTCACATGTTTACTCTCCTTTGAAAGAAGTTGTTTTCCAAGTGGAGAATATATATTTATGTTCCGAAAAAACTTTTGAGGAATAGTTTTCGACATTACAGTTTCCGCATTGCGTTTACGAAGAAAACTGTCAGCGCAGGATCAACAAGAGAGTGTTGTATAAATATTGCGTCGAAAAACGATTTCACGGCATATCATTTTTGGTGGGTATTTATTTTACGATGTCAAAAAAAGGGGAAAAGTTATCACTGTTGTAACACACCTTTTCGCAAAACGCTTTTCAGGTAAGGCATTTGACGTAGGATTTACACTCCGTTCGACATATCACTTTCAATACATACATACATACATACATATATACATACATACATACATACATATATACATACATACATACATACATATATACATACATACAAAATCCTCATGCAGCCATGGGCTATGGAGGTCCAAACAGACTGTGCAATTTTCCTCTCCAGACGTGTCTGTTCTGAACAATTTTCCTCTCCAGACGTGTCTGTGCTGAACAATTTTCCTCTCCAGACGTGTCTGATCTGAGCAATTTTCCTCTCCAGACGTGTCTGTGCTGAACAATTTTCCTCTCCAGACGTGTCTGTTCTGAGCAATTTTCCTCTCCAGACGTGTCTGTGCTGAACAATTTTCCTCTCCAGACGTGTCTGTGCTGAACAATTTTCCTCTCCAGACGTGTCTGTGCTGAACAATTTTCCTCTCCAGACGTGTCTGATCTGAGCAATTTTCCTCTCCAGACGTGTCTGTGCTGAACAATTTTCCTCTCCAGACGTGTCTGTTCTGAGCAATTTTCCTCTCCAGACGTGTCTGTGCTGAACAATTTTCCTCTCCAGACGTGTCTGTGCTGAACAATTTTCCTCTCCAGACGTGTCTGTTCTGAGCAATTTTCCTCTCCAGACGTGTCTGTTCTGAGCAATTTTCCTCTCCAGATGTGTCTGTGCTGAACAATTTTCCTCTCCAGACGTGTCTGTTCTGAGCAATTTTCCTCTCCAGACGTGTCTGTGCTGAACAATTTTCCTCTCCAGACGTGTCTGTTCTGAGCAATTTTCCTCTCCAGACGTGTCTATTGTGAGCAATTTTCTCTCCAGACGTGTCTGTTCTGAGCTGCTACTGCTGCATGTGGCCACTCTAGTCCAATTCCAGCAATGTCCTGTTTGACATTGTCTGCCCATCGCATCCTAGATCTCCCCCTTTTCCTGAAACCCTTAGGCACATTGTTGATAATCCTGTTTGTAATCTGCAGCTATGTATACGGGCAACATGGCCAAACCAACGCAGTCTCTCTCTGTACAATATGCTGCTCAAAGGAGGTTGATGACTTCTTCTTTTAACTTCATCATTACTTACAAAGTCAAACCATCTAGCGCCCAAGATACTGCGTGAGCATCTAGAATCAAAGGTATTAAGTTTCTTGTTATCCTGCTAACAAAGGGTCCATGTTTCGCTACCATAACTAACCTTAGAAAGATCCAAACTGTTATACAGCCAAATTTTAGTCTTTAGGTGACATATCACCTTGATAGCAGAATTTGAAAATCATCCATTCAGTTTTACGGATCTTACAAAAAGACCAGTGGAAAGTCAGTAAGAAATGAGGAAACAGATAATGGCTTAGAATATGCATTTTGTATAAGATATCACGAGAAGTTAATAATAACGGAAAATGATCAATTGCTCATCATAGAGATTTGAGAAAGTCATTAAAAATTGGAAGCAATCAATGATTAAGCATATCCATTTTATCAAAAGCATTTTAGTAGCCAAAAAAGGTGTAAAACAATAGTGGCCCCACCATATCTATTTCGTCAAAACAACAGTGGCCCACCATATCTATTTCGTGAAAAGGTTTTTCGAAGAGTAAATAAATAAATAAATAAATAAATAAAACACGAGAAACAACAATGACTCACATATCTGTTTCGTCAAAAGCATTTCAGAGGCCAAAAAAGATATAAAACAACAGTGGCCCATGAATATTCAGTTTTGCCGAAAGCATTCAGAAGCAAAATAGGCGAGAAGCAACAGTGGTTCCAGCATATCCATTTTGCCGAAAGCATTTCAGAAGCCAGAAAAAGCGAGAAACAACAGTGTCCCCAGCATATACATTTTATCGAGACCATCTCAGAAGCTAAAACAAGTGGAAAACAACAGTGGCCCCAGCATATATATTTTATCGAGAGCATTGCAGAAGCAAAAAAAAAAGGCGAGAAACAACAGTCTCCCCAACATATCCATTGTAGTGAAAGCATTTCAGAAGTTAAAAAAGCGAGAAACAACAGAGGCCCTAGAATATCCATTTTGTCGAAAGCATTGTAGAAGCCAAAAAAAAAAGAAACAACAGGGGCAGTCAGCACACTCATGTACATTCAGTTTATGAGAACGAAACTGATGTTATCAATAGGGAGTCAGATTCACAGCTCAGATGCTTTTTAAATAAGCTTTCTATGGAAACATGTGATTGAAAATAAATTATATTAAATTCATCAAAATTTCAATTTTCAAGAATATTCAATCTGTATTTTAAAAGTTATGGAAGCTGAAACATTAAATTGCAAAACTGGCAATTAAAATGATTGATCAGAAATTAATTAAAACGGGTTAAAACGAATGCAAAAATAATTGTATTGGATTTTACTAAAACGCAAAGCGTATTTTTAGCATTTTGTTCGATGATTTCAGATAAATTCTAAATATCTTGAAGAAATGCCTAAGTTAAATGTTTCAATTTCCTTTACTCTTTAAACAGCGAACGAATATTTTTAAAATACGAGATATTGATTCATCTGAAAGTCTGTTATTTCTCTTAATTCACATTTTTCCCCCTAAAAAACTTGTTTTAAAAGTTATTGGATTCTTAAATAAGTTTTTTTTAGGAAGTTTAAAGAACACGAGGTCTGGTTCTACAACAGGATGCTTCCTGCCTGCTTGGGGGTGTATACGAACATCCGGGATCAATATCAACCCTTGCGGCTCTATTCTTTCTTCCACCAATGTCGAGAACCATTGTTCTACATGAGTTTTAAACTCTAAGAGATATCTTGATGCCCTTGCTGCTCTACTCTTTATTCTTCCATTATGGAACACTTCTGTTCTATATGAGTTTTAAACTCTAAGAGATATCCTGATGCCTTTGCTGCTCTACTCTTTATTCTTCCATTATGGAACACTTCTGTTCTATATGAGTTTTAAACTCTAAGAGATATCCTGATGCCTTTGCTGCTCTACTCTTTATTCTTCCATTGTGGAACACTTCTGTTCTATATGAGTTTTAAACTCTAAGAGATATCCTGATGCCTTTGCTGCTCTACTCTTTATTCTTCCATTATGGAACACTTCTGTTCTATATGAGTTTTAAACTCTAAGAGATATCCTGATGCCTTTGCTGCTCTACTCTTTACTCTTCCATTGTGGAACACTTCTGTTCTATATGAGTTTTAAACTCTAAGAGATATCCTGATGCCTTTGCTGCTCTACTCTTTATTCTTCCATTATGGAACACTTCTCTTCTATATAGTTTTAAACTGTAAGAGATATCCTGATGTCCTTGCTGCTCTACTCTTTATTCTTCCATTATGGAACACTTCTGTTCTATATGAGTTTTAAACTCTAAGAGATATCCTGATGCCTTTGCTGCTCTACTCTTTATTCTTCCATTATGGAACACTTCTGTTCTATATGAGTTTTAAACTCTAAGAGATATCCTGATGCCTTTGCTGCTCTACTCTTTATTCTTCCATTGTGGAACACTTCTGTTCTATATGAGTTTTAAACTCTAAGAGATATCCTGATGCCTTTGCTGCTCTACTCTTTATTCTTCCATTATGGAACACTTCTGTTCTATATGAGTTTTAAACTCTAAGAGATATCCTGATGCCTTTGCTGCTCTACTCTTTATTCTTCCATTGTGGAACACTTCTGTTCTATATGAGTTTTAAACTCTAAGAGATATCCTGATGCCTTTGCTGCTCTACTCTTTATTCTTCCATTATGGAACACTTCTCTTCTATATAGTTTTAAACTGTAAGAGATATCCTGATGTCCTTGCTGCTCTACTCTTTATTCTTCCATTGTGGAACACTTCTGTTCTATGTGAGTTTTAAACTCTAAGAGATATTCTGCTGCCGTTGCTGCTGTTCCCTTTCTTATCCCATTATGGAACACTTCTGTTCTATATGAGTTTTAAACTCTAAGAGATATCCTGATGCTGTGCCCTATCTTATCCCATTGTGGAACACTTCTGTTCTATATGAGATAGAAACGAAGATATAGCCTACGACTTGTGCAAAAGAAGTTTTGATAACACAGACGTCAATGGAATAAATAAAATTCCACTGATTGTAGAACACAATAAATTTTTTAAAGAGGATTAATAACAGATTTAGAAATCCATCAGTGCTCTTTGTTGCATTTTTTAAATAAAATTGCTTTAATATAAAAATAAATGCTGGACTGATGTCGCAAGCGATAACGTTTGAGCTCCAAACAATCTGTTTATGAAACCATGATTGTGCAGGTGACAGATATTTCGAAAAGGATAATAATAGTTTATATAAGAAAAAGCAACGTGATCTCATGATGAAAAAATGAATATGGACAAAGAAGACGTTATGCTTATATGGCAGGCAGCAGCTGTTAGAGGAGAAGCAAGCACAAAGACTGAATAGAGCGGAAAGAAGTCTTTCTTTCTGCACCTGAAACATCTTTCTCAGAAGCCATTATCTGTAAGAATTGATATCAGCAGATGGGCCTGGAGCCACAATGCAAGAACACGACGATATTGTAAGGTTGTCACGAAATATCGTCAGATCTTTTGTTAAGAGCTTCAGCAGAGGATTCCTCTGGAATTAAGTGGAAAAACCTATACAGAAAAAAGCATCAATTTTCCTAAATTAAGGAAATTGGCTAATTTTTTCCTTAGAAACAATAATATACTTTATATTTTAGAGAGTTTGTCTAGTGTATATATCCTGCACTTTACTAGCACACTGTTCATCATTGATTTTATATCTTTGATAGAATTATATGATTCTTGAAGATTTTATGAAGCCTTATTACGAAAATGCTCTAAAATTTTGTTTCATCTCTCACTGTTATAAATGTAATTTTGCAAAAATGGGTAAATTAATACAAAAACAAAGTAATAACAATAAAAATAGAAGAATAAATACCGTTTCTATCGAATATAAAATGTTCTTTTCAAAGATAATGAAGTTTTTTTATTTTCTGCTTTTAATAGACTCTAATAGTAGAAATTTGAACTAATAGATCATTGGAAAAATGAAAATAGCAATATTTTATTAGTACCTATATATAAGACAAAATAATTTTTTCAATTATTCCTTAAATCAAAAAAAGGTCACGTTTACACTTCCCCCCCCCCCCGGAGCGGATGACAATCTACCACCAAAATTTCAGTTTTCCAGCACAAATAAATAGTTTCTAATATTCGTTCTAAATTTGGGATTTCAAATTATTTCACGGTTAGAAGACGGAATTGTAGCTTTTGAGATATTTGGAAATCCAGATTGTAATATTTAATCGATACTTATCGAACTCCCCAAAAAAAGAGTTTTTAAATTATCTCTAAACTAAAAGTTGAATGACTATAGACGGACGAATGGACAGATGGCAATTGGAAACATTGATTCTTTTAAAAACTGCCTTACATTTTTTTTTAGCAATTTTCCTATCATATTTTTTTGGGTAGGCTACAGCTGTTTTCGTCATCTTTCAAATGTTTGTCCGTCTTTAAATTCTAAACGCGAGCGTACATGATCCATTTGCATCATCCTTTTTCTACATCTGCTGTTGAAATTATTTGGGTTGTTTTACCTCTGAGCGGCACTTTTTTTGCACACCATGGGCTAAATGGCCAGGTCACATGGACCCCGAAGGCTCAGAAAAGGTTGGGGGAGTGGACCCACTGGAACAGCTGTCGGGAGACAGATGGTAGCCTCTCGTCAAGGCCATCCAGCGTGTTCTTTAACGTGCACAGGGTATGCCTCTCCTGCACACGGGCCCACGGCTTAACGTCCCATCCGACGGATCCCATCCGACGTCCCATCCGATGGACTTTCCAAGTCCATCGGTGTCCCCTACTGACCGTGGGCAGGGCGGGGAATTTTTGCGGAGATAAATCTCAACGCTGACCCAGCTGGGACTCGAACCTGGGAACTACAGATTACGAGCCTGGCGCGCTACCGACTGAGCCACCCCCGCCCCAGTTCTGAAACAGTTTACAACATTACGTTCGAGACTCCACTCGCAATGCAGTTTTGAATAATTAACGAGAACCATCAACAGGTTTATATTTCATGGACGATAAATCATAAAACACTACATTTCCTTAACTAACACTCTCAGATCGCAAATTAACCAACCTGCTGTAAACTTTAGCGCCAAAGAGATACATTAAGAATAATCTTTTACTCTGCAAAACGCACAAACAACCTAGTAATTATATCAACTATTTTTCCTGATTCCAGCCGCCATCTTTAAATTTTCTAATGATTCAAGAAAATTCTTCACGCCCCTCATGGAGACGTATTGTCCTCTACCAAGATAATTACTTTTAGGTAGAAACAGTCAATGGCAGTTAATTTTAATTACCACACCACGCAAGCTACTGTTAAATGTAACACCATGCAGAATTTTTTCTCCGTTTCACCAGATCACATCTTCTCTCCCTGAAGGAAAATGCCCACCTGCACGGCACTGGCATTAAACTGTGCGTTCATTCGCCAACGCCGTTTGCAACTCTGCTCTCTGTTTATGTATACTGTTGTCATGGAGATGGCAGGATATTGACAGTGCTGGCGTTGTTACTGTGCAACGTTAGCCGCTTTCTCCATAGAGGTTTCCACAAACGATTTTTCCATCCATACAAATGATTCCTTCTTTTCATCTCTTTCCTATTCATTCCCTTTTCTAGAAATTCTTTATTTCCCCTGCGTTTAAGCAACTGAACGTGTACATCATCATGCAAGTATTAATGGAAAAGAAAATATACTTTTGGGTTCAATACGCCATATAGAGGGGAAAATATAAAAATAAATAGGCCAAATAAGGGCATGAGTTTTGTATGAGTCACGTAGTTCTTTTCACTTGTATGTGTGTTGACTGCTTGATGGGAAGAGAATTTATTGAAGATGTAAATTTGCGATAGTTGGTTTGTATCTTGCTTAGCACGCATTACCATGCGAGGAATGTATGAAGGGCTGTGTTTAGAGAGAGCAGCTGCTGCAGAAAAAGATGGCTTCCATTTAAGTATAGACCTGGGTTGTTGGGTTGTTTTACCTCTGAGCGGCACTTTTTTGCACACCATGGGCTAAATGGCCAGGTCACATGGACCCCGAAGGCTCAGAGAAGGTTGGGGGAGGGGACCCACTGGAACAGCTGTTGGGAGACAGATGGTAGCCTCCCGTCAAGGCCAACCAGCGTGTTCTTTAACGTGCACAGGGTATGGCTCTCCCGCACACGGGGCCACGGCTTAACGTCCCATCCGACTGACGGCGGCCTTTCCAAGCCCATCGGTGTCCCCTACTGACCGTGGGCAGGGCGGGGAATTTTTGCGGAGATAAATCTCAACGCTGATCCAGCTGGGACTCGAACCTGGGAACTACAGATTACGGGCCTGGCACGCTACCGACTGAGCCACCCCCGCCCATATAGACCTGGGAGAAACTAATAAATTATAATTCTATTCTCAGTTGTCAAAAGTTTTTTTATAACAATTCTTCTCAATTTTTAATCTTATAATCTCCCCATTTGCCATTTATATTTTGAATTCAAGACTCACTTTAGAAATTACACTAACAAACGGCATCGCCATTATTGATGCTGGTACGAAAATGCTACTTTGTTAATAAGATTAAATTGAAAGGAATGTTTTCCTTTCTGTTATTAGGAGCGGGTTAGCTTAATTGGTTGGGTTGTTTTACCTCTGAGCGGCACTTTTTGCACACTATGGGCTAAATGGCCAGGTCACAGGCTGAGAGAATGTTGGGGGAGGGGACCCACTGGAACAGCTGTTGGGAGACAGATGGTAGCCTCCCGTCAAGACCATCCAGCGTGTTCTTTAACGTGCACAGGGTATGGCTCTCCCGCACACGGGGCCACGGCTTAATGCCCCATCCGACGGACGGCGGCCTTTCCAAGCCCATCGGTGTCCCCTACTGACCGTGGGCAGAGCGGGGAATTTTGCGGAGATAAATCTCAACGCTGACCCAGCTGGGACTCGAACCTGAGAACTACAGATTACGAGCCTGGCGCGCTACCGACTAAGCCACCCCCGCCCCAGCTTAATTGGTAGTGCCAGGCTTGTAATCTGCAGTTCTCAAGTTAGTCCCAGCTGGGCCAGCGTTGAGATTTATCTCCGCACAATTTCCCGCTCTGACCACGATCAGTAAGGGACACCGATGGGCTTGGAAAGGATACCTTCCGTCGGATGCGACGTTAAGCCGTAGTAACGAGTGCAGGAGAGCCACACCCTGTTCCCGTTGAAGAACACACTGGATGGCCTTGATGGGAGGTTTCCATCTGTATCCTAGCCGCTGTCCAGTGGGTTCCCCTAACCTTTTCTAAGCCCTTGGGATCCTTGTACATTTAGCCCATTGTGTGTAAAAAGTGCCGTTCTTGTCGCTTAGAGGTAAAACAACCCAACCCCAACCTTTTCTAAGCCTTTGGGATCCTTGAGACCTGGTCATTTAGCCCACTGTGTGCAAAAGAAAATTGTCGCTCCGAGTTAATTTTATTCACAAGAAAAGTAAACTTTGATTCCTTTTCTTGTGAATCCTTTCTTTCTGATTCCTTTTCTTGTGAATCCTTTCTTTCTGATTCCTTTTCTTGTGAATCCTTTTTTTTTCTGATTCCTTTTCTTGTGAATCCTTTCTTTCTGATTCCTTTTCTTGTGAATCCTTTCTTTCTGATTCCTTTTCTTGTGAATCCTTTCTTTCTGATTCCTTTTCTTGTGAATCCTTTCTTTCTGATTCCTTTTCTTGTGAATCCTTTCTTTCTGATTCCCTTTCTTGTGAATCCTTTCTTTCTGATTCCTTTTCTTGTGAATCCTTTCTTTCTGATTCCTTTCTCACACAAGCAGAGGAAAGAGAAAGTAAAGTCTCAAATGTTTTACAAACTCCCGAAGTTAGCGTTCACCATCATATGCAGTACGCAGTTAAGATAATAGCAGCAAGACTGACCACCAGAGACAAAAGCAAACCACAGCAATTTTCACTCCCCGATAGCTGCCAACGCCGTGATTCCACTTATAGCTGCAAATTGCTATTGGCAGCCTTATTCGGTTGACCATATGACAATAAGAAAGACTCTTGGAACATAATGCTGGGACCGAATTGACCATTTCCTCAAAGCATAAGTCTCTTAGAAGATGCACCCGAAAATGCTTCTGCAGCATTTCTCATTTTTGCCAGCCAAATGATTGTCTGGAGGTTAACAGCTTGTGTCTCTCTCAGCATGCTATTACTGAGGTGCACCAGGAGAAATGTGCGCTGCCTCTTAAATCCTTCCTGCTAGCTAGAGGCTAAACGAGTTAGCACTGGATGCAATGTCTTATCTCATTAGAGTTATCTCTTTACGTTGTCACGGCATTACAGACAAAGTTTTATTTGTGCGTAAATCTCAACAATTTACCGACGTCAGAACTTTTAGATTTCAAATTTAATGGTAGAGACCTAGAAAGCTAATGCGCTCTGAGTTGTTCGTTGTCCTTTCTTCTGTAAACGCTTAAATGTTGAATTATTCAACAATTTAGAATCCTATTTGTGTTAACATATGTACATGCTTGGCGCCAGTTAGCAGATACAAATTGCTAAAATAGAATGAGATGGGTTCATTTTGTATACTCAGTGCAACTGCGAAGGCGGCAAAACCGATAGTCATCGTTTAGAAATGGAGATGTCTCAGTGAGTATCGCGCCAGACTCATAATCTGCAGTTCCCAGGTTCGAGTCTGACCTGGGCCAGCGTGGAAATTTATTTTCGCAAAACTCTCCGCCCTGCCCTCGGTCTGTAGGGGACACGCTGGACTTCGGAAAGGCTGTCGTCCGTTAGATGGGACGTTAAGCCGTGGCCCCGTGTGCGGGAGACCCATACTCTATGCACGTTAAAGAACACGCTGGATGACCTTGACGGGAGGCTGCCATCTCCTTCCCCAACCTTCTCCGAGCCCTTTGAGTCCTTGTGACCTGCGGGCAGGGGTGGCTCAGTCGGTAGCGCGCCAGGCTAGTAATATATATACTACTCACAAAAAATAGGGGATATTTCAAAATGAATATGAAGCGAAAATACATCCCCCAATTTTTGTGAGCAGTATAGTTCCCAGGTTCGAGTTCCAGCTGGGTCAGCTTTGAGAATTATCTCCGCAAAATTCCCCACCCTGCCCACGGTCAGTAGGGGACACTGATGGACTTGGAAAGGCAGCCGTCAGTCGGATGGGACGTTAAGCCGTGGCGCTTTGTGCGGGAAAACCATATCCTGTGCACGTTAAAGAACACGCTGGATGGTCTTAACGGGAAGTTACCAATCTGTCACCCAACAGCTGTTCCAGTGGGTCCCCTCCCCCAACCTTCTCTGAGCCATCGGGGTCCATGTGACCTGACCATTTAGCCCATGGTGTGCAAAAAAGTGCCGCTCAGAGGTAAAACAACCCAACTGTGTGACCTGAATATGTAGCCCATTGTGTGCAAAAAAGTTCCGCTCAGAGGTAAAATAAACCCAACCCAGGGGCGTCCGCATAGATGGGCAGCGTGGAGATCCTCCCAAACGAACCTGGAAATGTGATTTTAAGTTATAAAATAACTGAAGGATTACTTGTTTTTCTGCCATGGGTTATGAAGGATTTCCATGAAAAAATTTTCTTAACAAAGTTGTATTTAAATTGAAGAAAATTATTATCTGTAAATTATCCTATTTTGGCAAAGGTAATATTTCTGTATTTGAATTTTTCATCCAATTTAAAAGAAATATTTTAACGAATGATGCCTAAAATTTCTGTTTTGTTTTTGTAACAAATGCAGTTAATAAAACGACACTAGATGTGCTTAAACGTGTTCTAAGAAGTCTTGCCCATTACCTAGAAAAATGGCAATGGCGTCCTTTCAAAAATTCTTGCTTTCTTCCTCCACCCACAACTCTGGAGAAATTTCTCAGACGCAAGCCATTGGTAGTTTATTTCATCAGACTTCAGATTAGTTTTGATGTTAAATAGAGTTTAATGAATTAACCCTTTATATCAAACTATGTCTAGGGCATTTATTCTTAATCATACTTCCCTATACAGGGTGTTTCCAAAAGCTCTAGTAAAACTAGGGAACGAACTTTGAGAACGTGTACTACTGCGCAGAGTGATGAAAAAATATCCCATAAACTTTGGACCAGAAACCCCTTCCTTCCGTGTTATAGCACATTTTAAGAGTGCAAGTACGAAAGCTCTTTGAGAGTGCTTTAGTTGGAGAAGTTTGAGCGTGCAAGTCAAAAGATACAATGCTAGGTTGGGTTGAGTTGTTTTACCTCTGAGCGGCACTTTTTTGCACACCATGGGCTAATGGCCAGGTCACATGGATCCCGAAGGATCAGAGAAGGTTGGTGGAGGGGACCCACTGGAACAGCTGTTGGGAGACAGATGGTAGCCTCCCGTCAAGGCCATCCAGCGTGTTCTTTAACGTGCACAGGGTATGTCTCTCCCGCACACGGGGCCACGGCTTAACGTCCCATCCGACGGATGGCGGCCTTTCCAAGCCCATCGGTGTCCCCTACTGACCATGGGCAGGGCGGGGAATTTTGCGGAGATAAATCTCAACGCTGACCCAGCTGGGACTCGAACCTGGGAACTACAGATTACGAGCCTGGCGCGCTACCGACTGAGCCACCCCCGCCCCACGATGCTAGGTAAATTTGTATGTGTGACGGCATAGTAGACGTATGCAAATATTTGGCAAAATCCCTCCACTCCTGTTTGATCTCAATCTTACGCACCCTGCCCATTGGATTTGCAGAGATGGATCAACTACATGGCCTGCACGCTCTCCCGATTTGAATCCACTGGATTTCTTCTTATGGGAACACGTTAAGGCTGCAGCTAAGCTCACAAAGAACGGATCGTGAATGGTTGTCAAAGAATTCAGAACACTCCGAGACTTCCCGAATGTGCTCGACAATCGATGAGAAGACGCTGCGAGGCGTGTATTGCTGTTCAGGAAGGCCATTTCGAACACTTGCTCTCATCTAGACTTATATAATTGTTCTCATCGATACAATGTGCTGTAATAACTGGAATAAAAACTAATTAACTTCACAGCTTTCGCACTTGCACTCTCAAAATATGCTATAACTCGGAAGGGAAGGGTTGGGTTGTTTTACCTCTGAGCGGCACTTTTTTGCACACCATGGGCTAAATGGCCAGGTCACATGGACCCCGAAGGCTCAGAGAAGGTTGGGGGAGGGGACACACTGGAACAGCTGTTGGAAGACAGATGGTAGTCTTCCGTCAAGGCCATCCAGCGTGTTCTTTAACGTGCACAGGGTATGGCTCTCGCGCACACGGGGCCACGGCTTAACGTCCCATCCGACGGACGGCGGCCTTTCCAAGCCCATCGGTGTCCCCTACTGACCGTGGGCAGGGCGGCGGAAGGGAAGGATTTCTGTCCCAATGTTCATAGGAACCTTTTTTTTTTCATCACTATGCGCAGTAGAATACGTTCCCGAAATTTGACTAGATCTTTTGGAAACATTGTATAGATTATTGGTGAGAAAAGGGATACCGTTGAGCTTGAAAAGACCGCCGTCCATAAAGCCGTGGCCTCGTGTACAGAGAGCCATACCTAGTGCACCTTAAAGGACACTCTGGATGTCCTTGCGAAGGCTCCCATCTGTTTTCTAACAGCTGTCCAGTGAGTCCCCTTCCCTCAACCTTCTCTGAGCTTCTGGAGTTCTTGTGACCTTGCCGTTTAATCCATTGTGTGAAAAAGAAAAGTCGCTCAGGGGTAAACCAACTCAACGAACAGAGGCGTGGCTTAGAAACATCTGGACTCCATCGTGTGCAGCTAAAGATCGCAACAGCAGTCTCATAAGATCTTGCTTCATCAATCCCTACCTAATTTCTCCATCCCCACCCCCAACAAAAATTCCTCCTGGTGTGTAAATAATATCAATTAAATTTTAATTCATTGCAACTTACATAGATATTCTGATACATTAGTCATTGTAGAGCATTTGTGTTGGTTGCGTTGTTTTACCTCTGAGCGGCACTTTTTTACACACCATGGGCTAAATGGCCAAGTCACAAGGACCCCGAAGGCTCCGAGAAGGTTGGGGGGGAAGGGACCCATTGGAACAGCTGTTGTGAGACAGATGGTAGCCTCTCGTCAAGGCCATCCAGCGTGTTCTGTAACGCGCACAGGTATGGCTCTCCCGCACACGGAACCACGGCTTAACGTCCCATCCGACGGACGGCGGTCTTTCCAAGCCCATCGGTGTCCCCTACTGACCGTAGGTATAACGGGAGTTTTGCGATGATAAGTCTCAACGCTGATCCAGCTGGGACTCGAACCTGGGTTGGATTGGATTGTTTTACCTCTGAGCGGCACTTTTTTGCACACCATGGGCTAAATGGCCAAGTCACAAGGACCCTGAAGGCTCAGCGAAGGTTGGGGGGAAGGGACCCACTGGAACAGCTGTTGGGAGACAGATGGTAGCCTCCCGTCAAGGCCATTCAGCGTGTTCTTTAACGTGCACAGGGTATGGCTCTCCCGCACACGGAGCCATGGCTTAACGTCCCATCCGACGGACGGCGGTCTTTCCAAGCCCATCGGTGTCCCCTACTGACCATAGGCAGGACGGGAGTTTTGCGGAGATAAGTCTCAACGCTGATCCAGCTGGGACTCGAACCTGGGAACTATAGATTACGAGCCTGGCGCACATTGTAGAGCAATCTCCACATTAAGAGAATAAATTCCTGTACTTAAAGAAAGGAACAAATCCTTACCACTAGACAAACATGTCAAGTGTAATTGACTTTCCGGTGTAACATTAGGTGGACAAAAAGAAACATTTGCTTCCTTTTGCGTGTTTTGGATTGATTTACGTGACCTTCTCTCGTGAATTCCTTTGACAGACTGAAATACATCGCCGCTACACGCTACACTATAAAGACATTACGTTTTTAGTCGTAATAAGTTGTGTTCGACGTTGGCATTGAAAAACATTTATTCAGGATATGATTCTACAGCGAACATTCATTTTATTATATATCAGACTGAAGGTCACTTAAGGTCAAAGCAAGGTTGCTAGTTGTACCGAAAAGTTGACAGATTTGTTATGGGATCTACCACATTAGAGTAGATTCCAAAGTTAACGTCTCTTAGTTTGACTTTGGTTTCGCGTCATTCCTTCAAGACTAGGGTTGTTCATTTTAACATAGTCAGGAGTTAGCATTAAAGTCATTCTTATCGGCACCCTGAGCAGGTTAGCTCAGTCGGCAACGCGCCAGGCTCATAAACTGCAGTTCCAAGGTTCGAGACCTAGCTTTGCCAGCGTTGAAGACATTAAGGAACACTCTGGGATGGCCTTGAAGAAAGGTTACCATCCGTCTCCTAATAGCTCTACGGTAGATCCCCTCCCCCAACCTTCTCTGAGCCCTAGGGTCTTCGTAACCTGACCATTTGGGGCAGGGGTGGCTCAGTCGGTAGCGCGCCAGGCTCGTAATCTGCAGTTCCCAGGTTCGAGTCCCAGCTGGGTCAGCGTTGAGATTTATCTCCACAAAATTCCCCGCCCTGCCCACGGTCAGTAGGGGACACCGATGTGCTTGGAAAGGCCGCTGTCCGTCGGATGGGACGTTAAGCCGTGGCTCCGTGTGCGGAAGAGCCATACCGTGTGCACGTTAAAGAACACGCTGGATGGCCTTGACGGGAGGCTACCATCTGTCTCCCAACAGCTATTCCAGTGGGTCCCCTCCCCCAACCTTCTCTGAGCCTTCGGGGGTCCATGTGACCTGGCCATTTAGCCCATGGTGTGCAAAAAAGTGCCGCTCAGAGGTAAAACAACCCAACCCAACAACCCATTGTGTGCAAAAAAGAGTGCCGCTCAGAGGTAAAACAACCCAACCCAACAACCCATTGTGTGCAAAAAAGAGTGCCGCTCAGAGGTAAAACAACTCACCGCTCTTTAACGGCTACGGGCCACGGTTTTAACGTCCAATCCGACGGGCAGCGGTCTTTCTAAATTCATCATCGTCGCCTTTCTCACCGGGGATACGGTGCGGGTTTCAAGGATATAAATATGAACCCTGACACAGATGAGATTCGAAACTCTGCCGCTTTTAAGATGCTGAAGATTCTTGGTAATGTTAATAACGCTAAACCACTTTCTGTGTGGCCGTATCCTATGCCCCAAAAAGCATTTGCGGGGAGAAGAGAGGTTATTAGAGTTGAGACTGGAGCCACTGAGACCAGACTTTCCGCTTCTTTGCTGTCTCAGCTGTTCAGACTCTTTTATCGAATCAGTTCTGCACCACGTACAGCAGAGAGAGAATAACAAATTAGAAGACAGCTCAATAAAAGCCTTTCTAGTCGTGCTGCTGCGGGTCATTAGCATCATGTATGATATTTATAGACAATAGAAACGATAGATGGGTATATACAGACTGAAATAAAACTGGATGATATTTAAAGGCTGAAAAAAGGGGCCAATATTAATAGACTGAAAATGTAGACTCATATTTATAGTGCTCAGAAAAACTGACTGGTATTTATAGACTGGAAAAATATATTCGTATTTATAGATTGAAAATATATTGGTATTTATAGAGTGTAAACAGTGTTGCTAATTCACACGTAAGAAAATAAGCAAAGATCATGCTTTTAAAAAAATGTTTTGACATGAAAAAAAAGCTACATTTTTTACTGTTTAAGCAACAACAAAATTTCAGTTGTTAAAAAACTGTTTAAAATGTTTTTTTGTAGGATGAAAGCATAGGCTGATACGTACAGACTGGAAATAATGGTTGAGTTGTTTCACCTCTGAGTGGCACTTTTTTCGCACACAATGGGCTAAATGGCCTGGTCACAAGGACCCCAAGGAGTTTGGGGACCAACGAGTGGCACTTTTTTCGCACAATGGGCTAAATGGCCAGGTCACAAGGACCCGAAGGAGGTTGGGGACCCAATGGATAGCTGTTGGGAGACATGGTAGCCTACTGTCAAGGCCATCCAGCATATTCCTTAACGTGCACAGGGTATGACTCTCCCGTACACGGGGCCACGGCTTAACGTCCATCCGACGACAGTGGCCTTTCCAAGCACAATGTCCCTACTGACTGTGGGCAGGGGAGTTTTCCGGAGGTAAATCTCAACGCTGGCTCAACTGGGACTCGAACCTACAGATTACGAGCCTGACGCGCTACCGACTGAGCCACCCCTCCTCAAACAGTTTGGTAGTATATATATAAAAAAGGCAAAATATATTTTTATTTAATTGATACTGAGAAAAATTATTAGTGCTTATAGACTTGAAAGAATATTGCACATAAATTGGTAGTGAAATGAGAAATTTTAGTTTCGCCGTGTTGTTGGGTTGGGTTGTTTTACCTCTGAGCGGCACTTTTTTGCACACCATGGGCTAAATGGCCAGGTCACATGGACCCCGAAGGCTCAGAGAAGGTTGGGGGAGGGGACCCATTGGAATAGTTGTTGGGAGACAGATGGTAGCCTCCCGTCAAGGCCATCCAGCGTGTTCTTTAACGTGCACAGGGTATGGCTCTGCCGCTCACGGGGCCACGGCTTAACGTCCCATCCGACGGACGGCGGTCTTTCCAAGCCCATCGGTGTCCCCTACTGACCGTGGGCAGGACGGGGAATTTTGCGGAAGTTTCGCCGTGAGTGCGATACGAAGCTTAGGTTCGTATCGCATTAGTTTCCCAGTTACATACAAACCTGGCGCTATTCACGGATTTATATATAGTTGGGTTGGGTTGTTTTACCTCTGAGCGGCATTTTTTGGATTTATATATATGTTTATATGATATTTACATATGCGATCTTCTAATACCTAATATTTTTTGGTTGGTGAAAGTGAGCTTATATTTATTGATGGAAATAAAAATGGGCTGATATCTATAGACTGTAAAATGCAATTGGTAAAGCCGGCCTATGGCCGAGTGGATAGCGCGCCTGCCTACTGATCAAAGGGACCTGGATTCGAGCCCGGTTTAAAGCAACGAGGTTTTGTGATTTCTTTCTGCTGAACTGACGCGTTCTTCTCTATGTCGTATTAAACTGGCAGGCTCTTGTCAGACTTCTGTGGCAAGCAAATGCTTGAGGGGGATATTTATAGTCTGAAATAAATGGTTTATAGACAATAAAAAATAGCTTGATATTTTAGGTTCGTATTTACAGACACAAAGCATTGTCAGATATTTATGGGCTGAGCTTTACAGACTGAGGGAAAAAAGGGACAATATATATATTAATGAGGAATATGCTTTAATGAAATATGCTTGAGTTAGTTCGTAAAATGGAAAAATAATTCAACTTACCGACAAATGTAACCTAAGTGGTGTAATATTTAGTGAACTTGACTTCTAAGTCATTGGGATTGTCTTTGTGTAAGTATTTATTTGTTGTAATAGCAGATCCGAATTTAGGCGGGAAAGTGGATCATGCTTCCATCCCCCCTCCTTGTGAAGAAAAAAACCAGAACGGATATGAAAAATTGTTAAACGTATATTACACAAATTTTCAAGGAAGAATTCAAAAATAACTATGAAGGAGAAAAAATTATATACCAGAATTGCGTTCTGGTTCGTTTCTGCACAATCCAGTTTTTTCCAAGTTTGAGTATATTATTCAAAGTATGATCGAAGTCTGTAGCGGACCTCGTCTAAAAATGTTAGGTTAAGTACTGGAGTAAGGCATTGTAATGCTGGAATTGTACCATCGTAATGTTCAGTAATGTTCGTTGAGTTATTTTATCTCTTAGCTGTACTTTTACACACACAATGGGATGCAGTATCCACGTTACAAGGACCCCTAGGACTCATAGGATATAGATTATAACGACCATTGGACTTGCTGTTAGAAGTAACGTGTCCGTTCCATGTGCGCATTCGACGTTCGGTCGAAATCTGTCCGATGGCAAAAAGAAGAAAGAGTAGGGATTAGCGGACTGTGTCAGTATTGATATAGGTATCAATGGAGGTACTTTGAAGACAAACCTGGGAGCTATTAGATTACGAACCTATTGCATAATGCTGGATGAGTTAGCATTATCATTTTGCTTGGAAAATAGTAGTAGAGGGAGTTTTATAATGCTGCGAAATTTATTATAGTATTGGATACCTTCTACAGGTTAATAATACTTGTAACGATAACGTTCTGCTATATCATACAATTGTATGATATAACGTTTTGCTATATCACACAATAATGAAAAATATCATATATGATAATTGGATACATCAAATAAGCGAATCTTGACGAAAATGTATCTTATCAAAACTGTGTAGGGATAATCATTAAGGTGAAGTTCGCTAGAATCACTAGGTTATCGAAACTGTGTAGGGAGTAATCATTAAGGTGAAGTTCTCTAGAATCACTAGGTTATCGAAACTGTGTAGGGATAATCATTAAGGTGAAGTTCGCTAGAATCACTAGGTTATCGAAACTGTGTAGGGGTAATCATTAAGGTGAAGTTCTCTAGAATCACTAGGTTATCGAAACTGTGTAGGGGTAATCATTAAGGTGAAGTTCGCTGGAATCACTAGGTTATCGAAACTGTATAGGGATAATCATTAAGGTGAAGTTCGCTGGAATCACTAGGTTATCGAAACTGTGTAGGGATAATCATTAAGGTGAAGTTCGCTAGAATCACTAGGTTATCGAAACTGTGTAGGGATAAACATTAAGGTGAAGTTCGCTAGAATCACTAGGTTATCGAAACTGTGTAGGGATAATCATTAAGGTGAAGTTCGCTAGAATCACTAGGTTATCGAAACTGTGTAGGGATAATCATTAAGGTGAAGTTCGCTAGAATCACTAGGTTATCGAAACTGTGTAGGGATAATCATTAAGGTGAAGTTCGCTAGAATCACTAGGTTATCGAAAAATGTGTAGGGATAATCATTAATGTGAAGTTCACTAGAATCACTAGGTTATCGAAACTGTCTAGGGGATATTCACTATAGTATAAGTATAAACGGTATGGTATAATCACCTAATGATTACCTATAATATTCACTATAAGCAATCACTAGGTGAAGAAAAAGTCATAAAGAAAGATAAAAAAAAAAGACTCATTCTCCTCTTCTAACCTGATTTAAATGGACCAGAAGAGGATATAAAAGAGTCGGAAAAAGAAATCAATTTGGCTTTCACCCAGTCATTGTGTCACTGATGGTTGTGCCCGTTTCGACGTTGAATTAGAAGCACAACCCAAATTTTCTTCTTTTTCTTGCAGACAGAGGCGGGGTTTGTTACTTAGCAACCGAAGCGTTGAATAAGGGATATCTTTAGAGGATAAATGGAAGGGGGTAAATTTTTGAAGGTAGCCATTTTCTTTTTCCGGAGATGTCATTAGTGTTAATTTGAATTCCATTCTTTTGGAGCATCTGAAACAGACTAACTGAAATGTACCAGTAGAATCTTTTTAATGAATGACCACTTTGTTATATTCATTGCCTTTACATGTTTCGCTTCTTCTCTTGAAATAATTTGGTCATTTTTATGATTACATCTTTCAGCTTTCGCATTTGGGCCCAGGATTCTGAGGTTTTGCATTTCATTTGTTTGTTAATTGAATCGATATTAATTAAGATAAAAGGAATGTTTAAATTAGCATATGACCTAAACATTTTCTCGGGGTATATCCAAATATTTTAGAAAGAACTAGATCAGTCATTACATCTTTGAGTTCAAGAATGATTAATATAGGCCCCCACCTTGGAACCCTATATCTTCGTTTCTTTATTATTTTTAGCTCGTTTTCCAAAAAGAAAAGAGCTAATATTGTTATTTGTCTGTCCATCTGTAGATATTCAATTTCTTTATTTTTATACATGAATGTAAAATTATTTTTTGGTTGGATGGATGAACTATTACGACTCTCATTTTCTAAATCTAATCTAAGCTTTAATAGCGCTCCTTACCTGTGGAGGGGCGGGGGTGGCTCAGTCGGTAGCGCGCCAGGCTCGTAATCTGTAGTTCCCAGGTTCGAGTCCCAGCTGGGTCAGCGTTGAGATTTATCTCCGCAAAAATTCCCCGCCCTGCCCACGGTCAGTAGGGGACACCGATGGGCTTGGAAAGGCCGCCGTCCGTCGGATGGGACGTTAAGCCGTGGCTCCGTGTGCGGGAGAGACATACCCTGTGCACGTTAAAGAACACGCTGGATGGCCTTTACGGGAGGCTCCCATCTGTCTCCCAACAGCTGTTCCAGTGGGTCCCCTCCCCCAACCTTCTCTGAGCCTTCGGGGTCCATGTGACCTGGCCATTTAGCCCATGATGTGCAAAAAAGTGCCGCTCAGAGGTAAAACAACCCAACCCTTACCTGTGGAAAAGGGTGAGAAATGACAAGATTTAAACGAACATTGCAAACGATCTATTTATGCTACAAACTTGTATTTTTTTATGGTAAAGTGTGATGCCACGAGTTTTACATTGGCAGTATTACTTTGACTCCTCAGCCCCGGAGAGCTAAAAATTTACTCCCCCCATTCCTAAATGGGGGGAGTAACTCTTTTATTATAAGAGATGAATTAATAATTCCTTTTCGTGTTTTATAGGTGCTAATTAAATATTTCTATTTGCATTTTCCCAATCACCCATTAGTTAGAAATCTCACTGCTAGAGGATGATAAAGGTAAAACATAAAAATATCGAAAGCGCTCTTTAAGAATGGAAAATGCTAAACTTTAAGAGAATATTGCAAACGATCTATTTATTCCACAAGCTTGAAATTTTGGTGGTTGAGTGTGTTGTTTTACCTCTGAGCGGCACTTTTTTGCACACCATGGGCTAAATGGCCAGGTCACATGGACCCCGAAGGCTCAGAGAAGGTTGGAGGAGGGGACCCACTGGAACAGCTGTTGGGAGACAGATGGTAGCCTCCCGTCAAGGCCATCCAGCGTGTTCTTTAACGTGCACAGGGTATGGCTCTCCCGCACATGGGGCCACGGCTTAACGTCCCATCCGACGGACGGTGGCATTTCCAAGCCCATCGGTGTCCTCTACTGACCGTGGGCAGGGCGGGGAATTTTTGCGGAGATAAATCTCAACGCTGACCCAACTGGGACTCGAACCTGGGAACTTACAGATTACGAGCCTGGCGTGCTACCGACTGAGCCACCACCGCCCCAGTTTGAGTGTGTGGTTAAGTGATTTACATTGGCAGTAATGATTTGTCCTCTTACCCCCAGGGAGGGGTGAAACACAAGCCTTTTCTTTCAGAGATAAATGAAGAGTTCTTTTTTACTTTCTTTCTTTGTATAAGTAAAACTATCAATATCTGTGCTTTCTCAAACAATCCATTAGTTCGGATTTCTATTGTTAGAGATTGTTTAAATGTAAACAATAAAAAACTTCATTCTGTTCGAAAATGAGACTTCGCCAGAGGCGATATGTTATTATTCTAGTTCTCTTAAGGTAGCGATAGAAAATAGAAACCACTTTCTAGATTGGGTTGTTTCACCTCTGAGCGGCACTTTTTTGCACATCATGGGCTAAATGGCCAGGTCACATGGAACCCGAAGGCTCAGAGAAAGTTGGGGAAGGGGACCCACTGGAACAGCTGTTGGGAGACAGATGGTAGTCTCCCGTCAAGGCCACCCAGCGTGTTCTTTAACGTGCACAGGGTATGGCTCTCCCGCACACGGCGCCACGGCTTAACGTCCCATCCGACGGACGGCGGCCTTTCCAAGCCCATCGGTGTCCCCTACTGACCATGGGCAGGGCGGGGAATTTTGCGGAGACACTTCCTAGAAAGAATGTCATTTGAAAGCAGAAGCAATGAAATCTTTGAATGAGAAGAGAATCCGACAGTGATTCCAAACAAGAGTTAGGTCATGAAGATAACTTTGGTCCACGGACTGGAAAAGGTTAAAGAAGTCACATGGATTTAGAGAATATATTTTTGAAGGCTGTGATGCTAAGTCTCCATTTTTTCAGACCTTGAGATTCTTGTTAGCTGGCTGTAGAAGGACATACAGCAATGCGAACATGGGACCTATGTCCTTGTTCACATTGCTGTGAACAGGGACATAAGTCCAATGTTCTTATCAATTTGACCTCAAGACCATTCCTCCAAATTTGGATGGCTAAACTTGCGCTTTCTTTATTCTTGTTGAAAAAGTAGTTCAAACAGTTTTAAAACCATCTTAACCTTTGATAATTCCAGTAAAAGTGATGTGTGCTCTCAAGATTTAATACAAAACCTTATTACTTTACGGTCTTAGAGCATTTTGTTTCATTTTAAACCCTTAGAGTATCTTGTTACAATGTCTTGGAGCATATTGTTCCGTTACAATGGGGGCAGGGGTGGCTCAGTCGGTAGCGCGCCAGGCTCGTAATCTGTAGTTCCCAGGTTCGAGTCCCAGCTGCGTCAGCGTTGAGATTTATCTCCGCAAAATTCCCCGCCTTGCCCACGGTCAGTAGAGGACACCGATGGGCTTGGAAAGGCCGCCGTCCGTCGGATGGGACGTTAAGCCGTGGCCCCGTGTGCGGGAGAGCCATACCCTGTGCACGTTAAAGAACACGCTGGATGGCCTTGACGGGAGGTTCCCATCTGTCTCCCAACAGCTGTTCCAGTGGGTCCCCTCCCCCAACCTTCTCTGAGCCTTCGGGGTCCTTGTGATCTGGCCATTTAGCCCATGGTGTGCAAAAAAGTGCCGCTCAGAGGTAAAACAACCCTAACCCCAAAACAGCTACAACACCTCACGATCTGATATCATTTTCATCGTCTTTAAAATTCATCGTTTAAAATTAATCAGAAAACCTGCACAAAGTGCAGAACTTTAAATTTAACCCGAAGTTCAGACTGTGTGTGTTTTTTTTTGCTGATACTTTGTTGCAAAACTCGTGAGTAATAATACTTGTAACGATAACGTTCTGCTTCTGAAATTTATGCAGACCCAACGATAAGGTGAAGCATGCATTTCTAAGTTTTAATCTCCTGTTTCCGTGAGGGAAATTCTTTTAGCAGTGCTTGCTATGCATCTATTAACGAAACTCTTAATAGCCCACCCGACCCAACGTTATTATGGCGACACATTTAAACTGCGTTACTGAAAGAGAATTTTTGTGATGTACTAAACACTTTATTTTATTTTAATTAGAGAGTTCACACGACAGTTGAGAAGATTTTCGTGAACTGTGAACTTTACCTATTGGCTCGTTTTGAAGAAATTCTAGTGTTTTTAGCTAAATTTGAGTATTCTGAGCTTGTTTTTATTGAATCGTTCATAGAGATTGTTTGAGTAGTTCTTACTGTAGTATTTTTATCGCTTCTTAGATCAATTATATAAATATTCCTTTACGTTTGCTTAAATTTTTGGTCTAAATATGGATGGCGGTATATTCTAATTGCTCAAGAGTTGGGTTGGGTTGTTTTACCTCTGAGCGGCACTTTTTTGCACTCAATGGGCTAAATGGCCAGGTCACATGGACCCCGAAGTCTCAGAGAAGGTTGGGGGAGGGGACCCACTGGAACAGCTGTTGGGAGACAAATGGTAGCCTCCCGTCAAGGCCATCCAGCGTGTTCTTTAACGTGCACAGGGTATGGCTCTCCCGCACACGGGGCCACGGCTTAACGTCCCATCCGACGGACGGCGGCCTTTCCAAGCCCATCGGTGTTCCCTACTGACCGTGGGCAGGGCGGGGAATTGTGCAGAGATAAATCTCAACGCTGACCCAGCTGGGACTCGAACCTGAGAACTACAGATTACGAGCCTGGCGCGCTACCGACTGAGCCATCCCCGCCCCTAATTGCTCAAGAAATGAGAATTGTCCTAATATGTGAGAAATATTCTTCTTCTGATACTTGATTCATTCTCAATTCTTTGGAGCGGGTGTTGGTTCGTTATCTCCCTTCCTATGTTCGAGTCCCAACTGTTTCAGGGTGGGGGTGGCTCAATTGGTAGCGCGCCAGACTCATAATCTTCAGTTCCCAGATTAGAGTCCCGCCTGGGCCAACGTTGAGATTGATCTCCGCACAACCCCCACTCTGTCCGCGGTCAGTAGGGGATATATATGGGGTTTGGAGAGATAGCCGTCCGTCAAATGAGACGTAAAGCCGTGTACAAGAGAAAGCCACTCCTTGTGTACGTTGAAGAGGACATTGGATGGCCTTGACGGGCTGCTACCATTTGTTTCTTAATAGCTGTCCAGTGGGTCCCCATTTCGGACTTTTTTGTGACCTGGTCAATTGGATATACAGAAGTGCCGCTCGGAGATAAAATAACTCAGTTCTTTTATTCGAATTCACACATTCACCATCGAAAAATGTTTGATAAAAATAGGGCATCTTTTTCCACTCTGTGATAAAAATATCGATCTTGGTTAAAACTTTATTGAGTCTATTAAACAATGTTTATTTAGTGAAACTGTATGTAGTTAATGTAGTAAATTTTCATTCATGATAATTCTCATTTTGCAATTAAATTCCATTGTATTTCGCATGTTTGGAATTTATTATATCAGAATAGGTAGGTGATTTGAATATTCTCAAGAGACCTACTCCAAGTCCTTTCGAATAATTCAAGTTCTACTTGCTGCAATTAACTTAATTTAATTTGTTTAAGCATTCATTTCTGTTCTAATGTGCAGTAGTGCAGTAAACTCTCGATTATCCAGTAGGAATGAAGAAAATGCAATCCCAGATAATCGCATTCCCGGTTAATCAGTCATCCATATAAAATGTACAAAACTTCAAAATTTTTAGAAATCATTATTCATTTAACGTAATATAGAAAGGAAATTTATTTTTCCCATCATTCACCTTTCGACGAATATTTCTCTGCGTGAAATCTTTTACTGCCTCATCGTATTTTAGTTGCCGCTATATCATATCCCCTATTATTTTGAGGCATATATTAATTTTTTCAACATTCCGGTTAATTCGAAACCGGATAATCGAGAATCTACTATATTTTTGTCTTTTATCCCACGGTTCACAAGCTTCGCTTTCAAAATCTCAAAGAAACGGGACTGAAGATCTGACAAAATCCAGTCGATCTAAATCTCTGTTCTCAACAACATTCATTCAACACTTGAAAAGCAATTCATTCAATCGAGGTTGGGTTGTTTTACCTCTGAGCGGCACGTTTTTGCACACCATGGGCTAAATGGCCAGGTCACATGGACCCCGAAGGCTCAGAGAAGGTTGGGGGAGGGGACTCACTGGAATAGCTGTTGGGAGACAGATGGTAGCCTCCCGTCAAGGCCATCCAGCGTGTTCTTTAACGTGCACAGGGTATGACTCTCCCGCACACGGGGCCATGGCTTAATGTCCCGTCCGACGGACGGCGGCCTTTCGAAGCCCATCGGTGTCCCCTACTGACCGTGGGCAGGGCGGGGAATTTTGCGGAGATACATTCAATCTGGAATATTTAACAGCCAAGTGCTTATCACAAGAATTTATTTTAAAGTATAATTAGAATACAAAGAAGGAGAAAGAAACATTTTACTCTTTTTGCTCTTTTTCTCAAAAAAAAAATTGTTATTTTCACATTCAACTTTTTTTTCTTTTTTTTTTTTAAATAGATAACTGAAAACTTCTCTGTGGGTTGAATAGATACTATTTCAGATATCATGATTTAAATTTTATTTAATCATCCAATAATACGAATTTCCCCACTAGAATGCCTTGAATGACAAGATGTAAAATGCAAAATGTTAAATGAATATTATGCATTCCTATTTTTGCTAGAGATTTGAAACTTCGGTGGTGGAGTCAATTCCTCTAGCGCAGTGGTTCTCAACTTTTTACACCAGAGGACCACATTCCCAAATCACATATGAGTTGCGGACACACCACTAGGCCCAGTTTTACATCTTTCATTGTCATCAACGTGTTTTCTTTTTAAAATATCCAACAGTTTAATTTGCTTACTCATTTTCAATGGAAAGGATAAAAAATAACGTGTAAAAAAGAGTCCCTACTAAAACCATCCACAATAACTAAAGTCTACTCATTTGCAAGACGGACTAGATATTAACCAACATTATCACGTGATAGATGGGTTGGGTTGTTTTACCTCTGAGCGGCACTTTTTTGCACACCATGGACTAAATGGCCAGGTCACATGGACCCCGAAGCCTCAGAGAAGGTTGGGGGAGGGGACCCACTGGAACAGCTGTTGGGAGACAGATGGTAGCCTCCCGTCAAGGCCATCCAGCGTGTTCTTTAACGTGCACAGGGTATGGCTCTCCCACACACGGGGCCACGGCTTAACGTCCCATCCGACGGACGGCGGCCTTTCCAAGCCTATCGGTGTCCCCTACTGACCGTGGGCAGGGCGGGGAATTTTGCGGAGATAATACTCAACGCTGACCCAGCTGGGACTCGAACCTGCGAACTACAGATCACAGGTTGGGAAACACTGCTCAAGCGGATTACATTGAGAGAAGTGATTTTATCCCCTATCTCCTTATGAGGTAGAAAAACGCAACTTTTTCCTTTTAAGAGAAAAAATGAAAAAAAATTTGAATTGGATAAATGCTAATTTATTAATTAAAATTAATTAAATTTTGATTATTGATTAAAATTAATTTATTGAATAAGTGCTAATTTAATATTGCTATTTGAATTTTCCAAGTGTCACCTACTGAATAGAATTTTCACTAGTAGAGAGAGAGAGTGCTAGAATTCTTAAAATGGTGTACTTTTTTCTCTTTTGCTCAGTCGGTAGCGCTCCAGGCTCGTAATCTGCAGTTCCCAGGTTCGAGTCCCATCTGGGTTAGCGTTGAGATTTATCTCCGCAAAACTCCTCGTCCTGCCCACGGTCAGTAGAGGACACCGATGGGCTTAGAAAGACCGCCGTCCATCGGATGGGACATTAAGCCGTTGGACCGTGTGCGAGAGAGTCATACACTGTGCACGTTAAAGAACACGCTGGATGGCCTTGACGGGAAGCTACCATCTGTTTCCCAACAGCTGTTCCAGTGGGTCCCCTCCCCCAACCTTCTCTGAGCCTTCGGGGTCCTTGTGACCTGGCCATTTAGCCCGTAGTGTGCAAAAAAGTGCCGCTCAGAGGTAAAACAATCCATCCCAATTATTCTCTTTGAAAACGAGCATTCCGCATTTGCTAGAGGCAATAGTTTATTAATATTCTTATACAAAGAAATCAAACTCGATATGAAAAGCATCAACATTTTGCGATTACATTTTTTCGGTTTCAATTTCTGGTGGGTTTAGTCTTCGACGGTCAATAAATCCCAAGGCTATTCACTTAAACTGAATCGCGTTTTACAAGTCATTTCTTACGCATGACCGTCAGGTTGCACTGCTTAGAGTCCGGCAGTCAACAGCATTACAAAAAGAATTCTGTAATAAAAGTAACACTTGAATTATAAAAGTGTACTTTTATAGTAATTAACGATTTTTTTTTTTTTTCAATTTGGAACCATTTTCGGCATTTATTAGATGGAACAATAGGAAGAGCTCTGACATGGAAAATAAGAACTAGATCACCTAATCGTTTAAAAAAATGTTTTGGCGAATATTCTAATGAGATTTAATCTAAATATTTATTATTAATTCCGTGTATTATCTAAAAGCATTAAATTTTCCACCAAATATCTTTGTATGAAAAGCCACCGTCGGGTGGATGTATGGGTTGAGTTGTTTTACCTTGAAAGGTGTTTCTCGTTTTTGCACACAATGGGCTAAATAGACAGGTCACAAGGATCCCAACGGCTCAGAGAAGGTTCGGGAAGGGGATCCAGTAGACCAGTGGTTCTCAGCCTTTTCTGTTTCACGTACCCCCTGAAAATGTGCATGTAACTGGCGAACCCCTTGTATAGATAGATAAAACTATAGTTATAGTATAACAATGGTTATTTTTATTTTGTTACTAGATCTAACGACTTTTGAGCTCTCACGGCGTACCCCAAAACGTTTTACCGCCTACCCTACGTTGAGAACCCCTACACTAGACAATTGTTAGGAGACTTGATGGTAGTTTCTTTTCAAGGCCATCCAGCATGTTCTTTAACGTGCATAAGGTATTGTTTCGGTTGTTTTACCTCTGACGACACTTTTTTGCACACAATGGGCTAAATAGCCAGGGGCTCATTTATTTAAAACCCCAAGGATTCAGAGTAGGTTGGGGGGAAGAGATCCATTGGACAGCTGTTGGAAGACTGATAGTAGCCTCCAAGGCCATCCAACGTGTTCTTTAACGTTCACAATATATGGCTTTCATGCACACGATCACGGTTTAACGTCCCACCTCACGGACGGCGGCATTTCCAAGCCCATCGGTGTCCCCTGCTGACTGATGGTAGGGCGGGAAGTTTTGCGCAGATAAACCTCAACACAAACCCAGTTGAGAATCGACCCCGGGAACATTTGACTACGAGCCTGGCACGCTATCGACTGATCCAACCCCCCCCCCCCCTTAAGTCGAGTCTATGTGTACTTGAGAGACTTACTCTGTGCACGTAAAGAAAAACACACTGGATGTCCTTGATGAGAGATAGTTGTAATTCAACTGTCTCCAACTTGACTTCCAACTGTCTCCTAACAGATCTCCAGAGTATCCTTGAGACCCGGAGACCAGTCTCCTCGAATCCTCCAGACCAACCTCTCCGAATGTTTCACGTGAGTTCCGCTACAATTGAGACTAATCTCCGTTACTCCCTCGTTTGCAGTTAGCGCCAGGAGTTTCGACGAATGACGTCAATAATAGATTTCCCATCATCAGTCTTATATGATCCACTGCAGCCGTAACCGTGGCATTTCATTCGGTAATAACATCTCCAACGGGATACGAATCATTAAGCAACGAGATGATGATGATGTTCGCGGGAATCGAGAAGGCGAATAATTCGTCATTCTTTTGGGTGCCCTCGCCAATTGTTGATTACGGACTCTTCTGATTTCGACTTCCGTCCAAAAAGCATTCAACAAATGCCATTGAAGATCGCTCAAAAAAGTATCCGACACTATGGTTGATTACAGAATTCAGAAAAAAAAACCTGGCAACGATTTTTTTTAGAAATTAACGATCTGGCAACCTTCGTGTCACGTGACACGAAGGATGCCAGATCGTTAATTTCTAAAAAAAATCGTTGCCAGGTTTTTTTTTCTGAATTCTGTAATCAACCATAGTGTCGGATACTTTTTTGAGCGACTGTAGGTGGTCATATTATTTTGATACTAGATCGTGTGGGCTCACTCACGGAAATATTGAGCGTGTGCAGTTACCGTTCACAGCAAACTGGAGCGTGTGCAGTGACTGCACACGCTCCAGTTTGCTGTGAACGGTAACTGGAGCGTGTACAGTTGCTGTACACGCTCCAGATATTTTTCCTGAATTCTGTAATCACGTGACACGAAGGTTGCCAGATCACTAATTTCTAAAAAAATCGTTGCCAGATATTTTTTCTGAATTCTGTAATCAACCATAGTGTTCGGATACTTTTTTGAGCGACTGTATTCTGATATTGATTTTCAATAGTCCAATGTTGGAGGCTATTTTCGCGCTATTTCTATTTTACTGGTTTCTTAAAGTGGATTAGTTTCGAAATGGACTTGAAATACTCTAAATTTAAGGATGATTTCGCATTTTCATTATTTTGCTAAACAATCTAAATGTGGATTGGGGGGCGGGGGGGCTCAGTCGGTAGCGCGCCAGGCTCGTAATCTGTAGTTCCCAGGTTCGAGTCCCAGCTGGGTCAGCGTTGAGATTTATCTCCGCAAAATTCCCCGCCCTGCCCACGGTCAGTAGGGGACACCGATGGGCTTGGAAAGGCCGCAGTCCGTCGGATGGGACGTTACGCCGTGGCCCCGTGTGTGGGAGAGCCATACCCTGTGCACGTTAAAGAACACGCTGGATGGCCTTGACGGGAGGCTACCATCTGTCTCCCAACAGCTGTTCCAGTGGGTCCCCTCCCCCAACCTTCTCTGAGCCTTCGGGGTCCATGTGACCTGGCCATTTAGCCCATGGTGTGCAAAAAAGTGCCGCTCAGAGGTAAAACAACCCAACCCAACCCCCAACCTTCTCTGAGCCTTCGGGGTCCATGTGACCTGGCCATTTAGCCCATGGTGTGCAAAACAACCCAACGTGGATTGGGTTTTGAATACTTAAATTTTGAGGCTATTTTCGTGTGATTACTATTTTATTAAACAGTTTAAAAGTGGATTGGGTTTTGAATACTCTAATTTCGAGGCTACTTTGGTGTATTTACTATTTTACTAAACAATCTAAAAGTGAATTGTGTTTTGAATTGGACTTTAATTTTTTCTAATTTTGAGAATATTTTCATGCCATTACTACTTTATTAAAAATTTAAAACTGGAATTTTACAGTGGGATTTAACAGCTAACTACGTCTGCTGTCAAATGTTACAGATTCAATAATACCAAGAGAATATTTTTGAAAACTGAGATTTAAAGAGATTTGATTGAGATTTCAATTTATATCCAATAACACTTTTTTCGCAAAAGCTTATTTTAAAAGTTACAGATTTATCAACGAGGCTTTCCATTCACATAACATGGAAGCATCCGGTTATTTTCTGCAATATACTGTATACACATATTTGCTGAATATTTTGTTTCAGAATTTTTAAAATGTATCACTTACACCTCCATATCTCAGAAACTGAAGCATCTTTCCTTTTCGGTATATATTTTGAATTATTCAGACAGACATTTGATGTCAGTCCGGAAAAACGATTTTAAAGTGCTTCCATGCCTTTGCCATTCCAAGATAGGGAATGGAAGTTCCATCACTTCGCATCTCTCAACTCCTATTCACTGCATCCTCCTCCATTTGTTGACGGATCACCAAGAGCAGTTTCCGACTCTCCTACACCTTCGGCTTTTATTGTAGCTCTCAGCCAAAAGCCATAAGAGAGCAGCAGAGAAGTAAGAACAAGGGGTGCACTCCACGGCCCCCGCTTGGGATTCCGTTTCGATGTAAACTGGGCCATAGGGAATCTCTCCTTCCAACTTCTTTTAATCGATTCTAGATTACAAATGGCTTAGTGCGTCATTCTGTTACCCACTAAAGTTATTTGTAACTCCTTTCTTCTTTTGCGATCTTTTTATCCCAAAGTATTTTATAGCGATTGCAAATGATGGATAGAGAATTCGACTGTTTTGTTTTTAGTCTTAACAGTTCTGTCTCTAGTCCATAATAACCTGATCGATTATTTTTGGAGTACTCTTATATGGCCAGTGTAAAAGCAATAAGATATTATCCAAAAGTCGAAAGTTAAAATTTCGGTTCGCAAATGTAACAATTTTATTTTTGACAATCCAAGGACCTTATTCCTCTCGTATTCATTGATCAAGCTGTCTGTATGAGAGGGTTGGGTTGTTTTACCTCTGAGCAGCACTTTTTTGCACACCATGGGCTAAATGGCCAGGTCACATGGACCCCGAAGGCTCAGAGAAGGTTGGGGGAGGTGACCCACTGGAACAGCTGTTGGGAGACAGATGGTAGCCTCCCGTCAAGGCCATCCAGCGTGTTCTTTAACGTGCACAGGGTATGGCTCTCCCGCACACGGGGCCACGGCTTAACGTCCCATCCGACGGACGGCGGCCTTTCCAAGCCCATCGGTGTCCCCCTACTGACCGTAGACAGGGCGGGGAATTTTGCGGAGATAAATCTCAACGCTGACCCAGCTGGGACTCGAACCTGGGAACTACAGATTACGAGCCAGGCGCGCTACCGACTGAGCCACCCCCGCCCCTGTATGAGAGGAGAACAATATATGAAAGCTTTATTGTTTATCTTTGCTAAACGATTAACAGCACAAAGAGTCAACCTTTCAACCGTTGTATACACAATCTTCCGAATGCAACTTTTCCAACATTAAGAACTCAATTCGTAACCACAAAAAGATGCGGCGATATCCAAGGCTATGCAAAAGTATCTAGCTCGTGAAGGGAGGAAAAGAACCATTTGTAGAAATCTATTCTTATCAGTTAAAGTATAAAAGATCAAACAAACGCTATCACTCGCATCCGTTGCATAGCAACCACATATCAAGCTAAAGCTTTAAATTGCGATGCATTACGCTGTTCTCCAACAAAAGCTTCTTCAAACGTCATAAAGCCATTATTTACAACCGGAGAAGGGAAAAAAAAGAAGAAAGAAAGCTGGAAAAAAGAGACTACATTTTAATGTTGGACACCAATTTTTTCCTGCTCCATCCGTTTAATTGAAGGATGGGAGTTTTTTCTTTATGATGCCTCCGTAAAAATGGTAAGTGAATATTAATCTGCCTCACGCAGTTCCTCGAGTGAATGTGGGATCTACAATTATGTGACGCACACTGCTGTGTCATTAAGTTAAGATGAATGACATCTGAGTGTGAAACTGGCGACGGTTTCGATAATTCCCTTTCTTCTTATCGTCAACCACTAAGCAATGTGTAAATTCTCTTCTCTGATGTCTAGAATTCTTCTTTCCAGTGGTGGAGGATAGGTCTGATCCGTGTTACAACAGCCTTAAAGAATAATGAATTTTTTTTAGATGTGGGTTGGGTTGTTTTACCTCTGAGTAGCACTTTTTTGCACACCATGGGCTAAATGGCCAGGTCATATGGACCCCGAAGGCTCAGAGAAGGTTGGGGGAGGGGACCCACTGGAACAGCTGTTGGGAGACAGATGGTAGCCTCCTGTCAAGGCCATCCAGCGTGTTCTTTAACGTGCACAGGGTATGGCTCTCCCGCACACGGGGTCACGGCTTAACGTCCCAACCGACGGACGGCGGCCTCTCCAAGCCCATCGGTGTCCCCTACTGATCGTGGGCAGGGCGGGGAATTTTGCGGAGATAAATCTCAACGCTGACCCAGCTGGGACTCGAACCTGGGAACTACAGATTACGACCCTGGAGCGCTACCGACTGAGCCACCCCCGCCCCTTTTTTTAGATGTGAGACTTTCGTTAGTGAGCAGAATGATTTTGTAACAAAGACTTTAATAGTATTTTTTTACCTATATTTAAATGCAGTTATCTGTGAAGGTTTTGAAACAAAGTTGAATCGTTAATCTCAAGGACTTTAGAAGACTTTTGCAATGGATCGGATTTTATGGACTTGGATGGATGCAAATGCCTTTGTATGGAAGTTTTTGGATAGCAAAAACTTTTAATTTAATAAGAACAAATTAACTATGGAATACAAAGACTTGCATATACAAACAGGAAACAATATTAGCGCAAGTCAGAAAAAGAATAAAATGTAAACAAAATAAATAAAATAAAAGTTGCATATTAGCAGACCTTTGAGCAATTTGTTTATTTAGGATGACAAATTGAATTATTACATTCAGAGAAATGTCTTTAGTAACAAAAATAATGTCTCATTATGTTAAAAACAAAATATTATTGTATAAGTTTAAAGTAATCATCAATATTAGAAGCAGCAAAAATAGCATTTTTCGCTTTTAATTTCAAAACACTATATGAACGTTCATTTCTAATTTCATTAGAATATATTATTCCTTACCTAATTTCATTAGGTAAGGAATTAAATTTTCTACGAGCTAAAACTAAAAAGTGCTTATGAGCTATTTCTTTCTTTACTTTAGGGATTACAAATAAAAGACCAGATTGATGAATAGAATACTCTTTGCATTTAACTTGTAAAAGTGTTGAATTTTTAAAAATAAAGACAGCTGTAGTATATACAGGGTGAATCTGAAAAAGTGGGCAAAACTTTACGGGGTGGTAGAACGCAGTTATACGAGCAATATTCGTCATAGAATGTATGGTCGGAACGCAAACGGCGAGCCGCTAGGTGGCGTTGGAAATGGTATAAAAGGGTCGGTCCTCACTTGCATTCCCGTCCGCCGCACCGTACACAAAGTGCATATCCGCCATTTCGTGGTTAGTATAACCAGCCATCCTCTCGGCAATCCACGGTAGAATGCCGTTGGGTGCGAGGACCGACCCTTTTATACCATTTCCAACGCCACCTAGCGGCTCGCCGTTTGCGTTCCGCCCATACTTTCTATGACGAATATTGCTCGTATAGCTGCGTTCTACCACCCCGTAAAGTTTTGCCCACTTTTTCAGATTCACCCTGTATATAGTGATCTCAAACTAAGAATTTTATAATCACAAATAACTTTAGTCTTATAGACTTTATTATGAAATATCAAAACTTTTAAGAATTTATATTGTACTTTACTGACACATTCAATAATATTCATATAAGCACCCCACCCCCATCTAATCAAAGCATATTTGAAAAGAGACTGCATCCAAGCAAAATAAAGACTAATTAAAAATCTACCAGAGAAAATTTTTCTTAAATGGTACAATCTGACTAAGTAAAATCGCATTTTATATACTAGCATATTAACATGTGATTTCCATTTCAAACTGCTGTCTATTAAAACTCCAAAATATTTTGTAGTCTTAATCTGCTTGATTTCAGGGCATTCAAAAGAAATTTTGTTGACACAATGCATACTATGAAATTGTAATTTATTAAAAAAAATTGTTGTGGTGAGTGAAAAATACATAAAGTATGTTTTATCAGAGTTAATTTTTAATCCATTTTTGTTAAACCAAGTTGCAATAATATTTAAATCATTATAAATATCAAGAAGTAAATCATGTTGATTTCTTTTTCTGTAAACAAACACTGTATATCAGCATATAATACTGATTTTTCATTTAAATTTTGATAAAAAAAATCGTTTATATAAATTAAAAATAAAATAGGTCTAAAAAAAACCCTTGTGGAACATCTTTATTAATCAGTATTTTAATACTTTCCATAAATTTCTTCTAATTCCTAAAAAATATAATTTCTTTAATAAAAGATCATGTCTAACTGTATCAAAAGCTTTAGATATGTCAAGAAATGGGGATAGTGCTTTTTCAGAATTATTTATCCCTTGACAAATACTGGTAGTAAATTCTAAGGTAGCATGTTCAGTACTTAAACCTTTCCTAAAACCAAACTGAAACTTGTACAAAAAGGAAACTTTTTTTAAATAATTATTAAGTCTTATTTTCATGATGGGTTTCAAGAACTTTTGAAAAGGTGGGAAGAATGGAAATTGGTCTATAATTATTAAAGCAATTTTTGCCTCCAGTTTTGTAAATAGGTTTAACAAAAGCAATTTTTAAGTCTGATAAGAAAATACCTTTTTGAAAGCTGCTATTTATTAACTCAACCAAAAATTTAGACTGATATTTTACTATTATTTGAAATATTTTTAAATTTATACCATCATATCCTGCTGTTTTATTATTTTTAAGACTACGAATAATACGACTAATTTCTTCTTCTGTTGTCTCTAACATAAACATTGAGTTTTGTTGAATTAATTCAGTAGGATATTTATAATCTGAGTTACTAGAACATAAATTTGAACTATTTACATTTATAAAATGTTCGTTAAATTTTCCCACAAGTTTTTCAAAATTACTAACATTGAGCAATATAAGTTTATTATTCATTTTATTATTTAAAATACCATTAACAATTTTCACTGTTTTCTACTATTCCCATTACATTTATTAAATTCATTTGCATAAAATTTAGTTTATGTTCCTTCTATAGTTGCAAGGTTCAAGTTTCTCATTCTTTGATATTCTTTTTTATAAATCAATATTAAAGGATATTTTCTATGTAATTTCTATGCTTTTTCTCTTTCCTTAATTAATGACAAAATTTCCAAATTTATCCATGGCTTATGTCTCTTTGAACTGGAATCCTTCATATAATATTTTTTCTTAGTAGTACTTTGTCGAATACATGACTTAATTTAATCTATATAAATGTCATACATTGTATTTATTTGAATATTCTCATCATATATAAAATTCAATTTTTAATTAACTCTTCAAGTATGTTATAATTCATGTAAGAATAGTAAATTTCTTTGCTGATTTTTTTGTTTTGAAGTAACTGTGTTATTAATAATTTTTAATAAAATGGGGTAATGATCAGTAATATCATTCTGGTAAACAGTTGAATTGAAATTTAAAGTATTATCAGCTGATCTAATAAATATGTGATCCAAACAACTGTAAGAAACATTGGTTACTCTTGCATATAAATTTATGTACGAAAGACATCCAAATGAAGCAATCAAATTTAAATAAGCATTTACATCATTATTAATTAAATTAGTATCAATATTTATATCACCTACTAATATAACCCGATTATATTTAAGTTTTGATATTATTAATTTTAATTCAGTCACCAACTCTTTTATGGAATACTCATTAGCTCTATAAATTACTAATATATATAGGTCATTTTCGTTATCATAGGCTAAACCACATTCTGCAGTTTCCATTTTTACAGCTTCTGTCAAAAAATTCATTGTATTAAGTTTATAATACATTATAATACCACCTGATCTATTTTTACTCCTAAAATTATACATCATTTCGTAGCCACCTATATTATATAAACGTAATTCCTTTTTTTTTTGTATCCAAATTTCGCTTAAAATAATGATATCAAGATTACGTTTTATATATTCTGTCATAATTAAAAATTCACCCTAATGACAACGAAAACTACGTATATTTAAATATAGCATAGTAATAGCTGAACTATCATTAAAGAAATCGAAGAACTCATCAGAATTACTAATATAAGTGGAACGGTTACAGTCAAAAATAAAATTATCATCAGAATCAACAACAGAATCCATAAAAGAAGACATTTTTTCTATGTTTTATAAAAGTCTTTCATATTTCTAATTCTAAGTATACTTGATGTTTCTTCTTTCCTAAGAAAAATCTTTCCATTTTTTGTCCATAAATATTTGTATCCGTTCCTTAGCTTGAATTGTTTAGCTTAAAAAAAAAAGGTTTTTTTGTTTGTTGTGTGAGGTGTTCATTAACAAAGATTATTGTTTTGGCTGAAACTTTTTATTTACATCTGGAGCGCACAATTTTTTTATTTTAGCAGCTTTCAAAAATTTTCTTCTTTGGTCCCGGTATTTGAAATGTGCTATAACAGGTTTATTTTTTTTTTCCAATCGTTGTCGGCACTCTGAATAGCAGATAGTTCAGTTTTCTCTATAATGTTTAGTTGTTTGCTTACATAATTAACTATTTCTGTTAAATCTTCTTTGTCTTCTGGGATGCCAAACAAACTCAAGGTTCCTTTTTCTGGAATATTGTTCAATATCATTCATTTGAGCCTTAAGAAGTTCTACTTCTTATAACAGATTACTGTTTTTAAGCTTTATATATTGATTTTTTTTCCTAAGATGTTCAATTTCTTTTTTCATGTTGAATAGTGCTCATTAACTGTTGCAAATAATCTGAGTTGAAGTTAAGAGACTCTTATATCTGGGAAAATTCATCAAATATTTCCTTATTACAAACTTTTAATTCTTCTTGTATACATTTCCTTATCATACCCGGAAGAGAAGATTCGGTCACATTGGGAAAATTTTCTTCTGATTCTCCAACATCTTTATTTTAATTCAACATTAGATTTCATATGTTTAATAGATGTCATGGTTTTGAAACTAGATAACTCACTGCACATATAATATCTCTAAATATTTTTCTTTTCCCGAGTAAATCTCTTATAACTCTTTTTTGATATGCCAGTAGAGTAATAATGGAACTTTTATCACATAAGCAGCAAGTAAGAAAATCATTATCTTCTACAAGTGATTCAAAACATCTAGAGCACTTCATATTAATACCAAATTAATAGGGCGGGGTGACTCAGTCGGTAGCGCGCCAGGCTTGTAGTTCCCAGGTTCGAGTCCCAGTTGAGTCAGCGTTGAGATTTTTCTCCGCAAAATTCCCTGCCCTGCCCACGGTCAGTAGGGGACACCGATGGGCTTGGAAAGGCCGCCGTCCGTCGGATGGGACGTTAAGCCGTGGCCCCGTGTGCGGGAGAGCCATACCCTGTGCACGTTAAAGAACATGCTGGATGGCCTTGACGGGAGGCTACCATCTGTTTCCCAACAGCTGTTCCAGTGGGTCCCCTCCCCCAACCTTCTCTGAGCCTTCGGGGTCCATGTGACCTGGCCATTTAGCCCATGGTGTGCAAAAAAGTGCCGCTCAGAGGTAAAACAACCCAACCCAAAACCAAATTAATAGTTTTAAAACTGGGCAATGATAAAACAGATAAACTGCAAAAAATTCAAACAGTGATCTCTCAATATTACAATAAACAGCAAACAGCATTCACGTAGTATCACTCCAGATTACGTAATAATAACATAGTACAATTGATGCTCAAGTTTCAGATTCGAGTGTTCGTTACAAATTTACTACACATTCAATGCTATATTAATTTCTACTTCTAAAAAATTTACTGAATAATTTTAGCTCTTTAATTCCTGATTTGAATATTGAAATGATTATGCTTTGAAGACAAAAAGAAAAACTAATGAAAAAATGATAAAATATCAAAAATATTCAAAATTAAAAGAGCAATAAAATACACTAAATATCACGAGGCAAACGATGTTGCCACACTTCGGGAGCTTTCATGGATAGCTAACGTTTCGCTGACTTTTTTAACATTAAGGGTTCACAGTGCAACTTGGATAATAACGCCTCCAGTGGTTCTGTGAATAGCAAGAGTTCAGGTGGCTCCAAAGCTTTCATGAACATCAAGAGTTCACTGGCTCCTTGGGTCACGACTCCAATGGCTCCGTGAATGACAAGAGCTTAGGTAGCTCCTTGATTAGTAACGCCTCCAGTGGTACTGTGAATAGCAAGAGCTTGGGTGATTCCATAAACTTCAGTGACTGCATGAATATCAAGAGTTAGTGGCTCCTTGGGCATTCACGCATCCAATGGCTCTGTGACTAGCAACAGCTTGGGTGGCTCCTTGGGTATCCACGCCTCCGATGGAGACCTTAGTGACAAGAGCTTTCGTGGTTCCATGGCCTTCGTGCACATCAAAGGCTTTAATGGCTACTTGAATAACAAAGCAACTGCGTGAATAGCAGGAGCTAAAATAATAAAAAACTGAAATCAAAGATTTTAAGTTGTTGAGGCGTGAGAATAATAAATTATGGTCCTCATGTACAGTCGCTCAAAAAAGTATCCGAACGTTACGGTTGATTGCAGATTTCAGAAAAAATATCTGGCAACGATTTTTTTTAGAAATTAGTGATCTGGCACCTTCGTGTCACGTGATTACAGAATTCGGGAAAAATAAGAATATTTCGGAGATGAAGTCTCCGAAATATCTGTACTCCAGATATTTTGGAGAAAAATATCTGTACAGCAACTGTACACGCTCCAGTTACCGTTCACAGCAAACTGGAGCGTGCGCAGTTACTGCACACGCTCCAGTTTGCTGTGAATGGTAACTGCACACGCTCAATATTTCCGTGAGTGAGCCCACACGATCTAGTATCAAAATAATATGACCACCTACAGTCGCTCAAAAAAGTATCCGAACGCTACGGTTGATTGTAGAATTCAGAAAAAATATCTGGCAACGATTTTTTTAGAAATTAGTGATCTGGCAACCTTCATGTCACGTGACACGAAGGCTGCCAGATCACTAATTTCTAAAAAAAATCTTTGCCAGATATTTTTTCTGAATTCTGCAATCAACCAGAGTGTTCGGATACTTTTTTGAGCGACTGTACACTGTTCTCCTTTCCTTTGCGATTTAAGAATAACATCAGTGAGAAGTCTAAAACGATTTCAGCATAACACTAGAACATACACTGCCTCTCCAAATTATTATGAACACCTATGTAATACTTCGTCGTATACAGTTCCCAAATTTCAGTTTTCATTCTCTGAGTATAATTCTCATTGAAACGGGTTTTGAAATACTGCACCTCTCTCAACTGATGAACTGCTCTGCAACTGATGAACTTCAGCAACTGATGAACTGCAGAAATGCTGATGCAACTTCTCATCTCATGCTGATGCTGATGCAAACTTCTCATGCTGATACAGCTTCTCATGCTGATGCTGATGCAACTTCTCATCTCATGCTGATGCTGATGCAACTTCTCATCTCATGCTGATGCTGATGCAAACTTCTCTTTCTCATGCAGCTTCTCATGCTGATGCAAACTTCTCTTTCTCATGCAGCTTCTCAAGCTGATGCTGATGCAACTTCTCTGCAACTGATGAACTGCAGAAACTCCATTTTGCCGTATAGTTGGTGCCAACAAATGCTTGTCTCTGTCTGTCAGATCCTTTTTCTCTCGCATTTACCACCATTAGCAGACACTTTTTGAGACCTTTGCCATTCTCCATACATTTGGGATATTATGCTTCGTGATTTCCGCTGAGTTCCACCACCTCAGTTACGATGACCCCTTTCGAAGTCAGTCAGATCAGCCGTTTTATCCATTTCGAACTTTATTTTACACCATGCGTTTCCGGCTCTTATAGCATTGGTTTAGGTTGTTTTACCTCTGAGCGACACTTTTTACCACAAAATAGGCTAAATGACCAGAGTCACAATGGCCCAGAAGGCTCAGAGAAGTTTGGGAGAGGGGATCCATTTGATAGCTGTTGGGAAACAGATGGAAGCCTACTGTAAAGGCCATCCAGTATGTTCTTTAACATGCAGAGAACCACCTCTCCAGCACACAGAACCACGGCTTATGTCATATCAAACGGACGGCTGTCTTTGCAAGCCCATCGGTGCCCCCTACTGACCGTGGGCACAACGGGGATTTTTGCGGAGATAAATCTCAACTCTGCCCCAGCTGGAACTCGAACCTGGGAACTGCACTTGGCGCGCTACTGACTGAGCCTCTGGCTCTTATAGACTTCGCAGTGACGTAGAATACATACGTCAGTAACAACTTTTTAACATTGGCATGGTTTATGTTACTTTACACATGATGCAGCGATCATAATAATTTGGCCAAGCAGTGTATATTAATATGTAGAATAAGAAAATTCTCAGCAGTTAGTCTTATTCTTCTCGTCTAAGGTCTCGAGTCCCTCGTGTCGATTTCATAACAGCTGAAATAAAGTAAACAAATCGCCATTCTCTCGTCTGTTGATAGAAGTCAGCTGCAGTTTCTTTTCTCCTGCCACCGCGCATCTTATTCGCTGACCCTCAAGGGATGGCGCCATAAAGCTCCTCCTCCTCAGCTGCTTCCTCAGCGTCGTCCCCAGATTTCCCTTGAGTCTCATGTAGCGACATTATCAATATTCTATTTTCGATGGTATTCACTGACTACGGTAGAAAAAGCATTTCTTTGCATTTTGCTTCGGTATTTCTCACGTCTGCCTCTTACTTAATTTAAAACTAAAGAAGATTGAATCAACAACTAGAATAAATATTGGGTAATGCCTTAGCAAAATATTTTTCCAACCAGCGAAAAAGGCATCAGTACTTTTATATATTTACATTGAATAGCAACTGGTACACTTTGTTTCGCTCCAAGCTTCCAACTAGATTAGGATTATGCTCTAAAGACTCTGAGTAATGCAGATTCATGCACGAAGACATTGCAGTGTAGAAATATGCGCTAAGGACTCTGATTAAGGCAGATTCATGGATGATGTTTTCAAATTCTAGAAATATGCTCTAAGGAGTTTCAGTGATACGGATTCATTCATGACGTCATCACAGTGTAGAAAAATTCTCTAAGGACTCAGTAATGCGGATTCATGCATGATGTCCTCAAATTGTAGAAACATGCTCTAAGGAGTCTGGTGATGCGGATTCATGCATGACGTCATCACAGTGTGAAAATATGCTCTAAAGAGGTCTGAGTAATGCGGATTAATGCGTGACGTTATCACAGTATTAAAATATGCTCTAAGGAGTAAGAGTAATGCGGATTCATGCGTGACGTCATGACAGGGTAGTTGTTTCACATATTCTTTAATTCGAATTATCGAGATGAATTCTTTTGCCATCAAGGATTGCTGATAAATACGAGGATTTTTCAAAGTGTAAAAATACAAGGATATATGGTAAATATGAGGGTGAACAGTACACATCCTTGCTTAACTCCTCTCTTGATGGAGGGGCGGGGATGGCTCAGTCGGTAGCGCGCCAGGCTCGTAATCTTTAGTTCGCAGGTTCGAGTCCCAGCTGGGTCAGCATTGAGATTTATCTCCGCAAAATTCCCCGCCCTGCCCACGGTCAGTAGGGGACACCGATGGGCTTAGAAAGGCCACCGTCCGTCGGATGGGACGTTAAGCCGTGGCCCCGTGTGCGGGAGAGCCATACCCTGTGCACGTTAAAGAACACGCTGGATAGCCTTGACGAGAGGCTACCATCTGTCTCCCAACAGCCGTTCCAGTGGGTCCCTTCCCAAAATCTTCTCTGAGACTTCGGGGTCCTTGTGACCCCGAAGACTCAGAGACGTTCTAATGTCTTTATCATCAAGTACAATATCCTCAATAATCTTTATGAGCTTAGTGTGTTGAACTCGATTAAACGCCTCCTCAAAAATCAATAAAACAGATATAGACATCAGAGAAAATATTACAAATTCCAGTGAACAAGTGTCTAATATGCTTAGGTGTGGAACTAAGAGGATATGGCATGGACCGGGTTTTTTTTTTCTTGTATATTATCATTCTTCTGGGAAAATAAAGAATATCTTTTAGGAAGATGAGAATCTTACTCACAGATCTTCTTTATGACATGTTATTCTCACAAGCTCTTATTAGGCCTACATGGCAAAAGGAACAGTTATCTTTATAGGTATGGTAAATATTATATCAGTCATCAAATGTTATTAAAAATATTAATAGTTTTTGTTTAGCACAAAGTTACCATAATTATCGCCTTCAAGTAGTCTCTTCTATTCTAATACTTTTTCATTTTTATAAAACTAATGGCAGAATTGCTTAACAGAATTGCTTAACAAGAACGTCCGAATACTTATCTATCTTAATGCATGGAGTCTTTGAATTATAGACTGAGAGGCAGCTTTAGTAGGTACAGTACCACGTTATGTCAATACATGGACTTTTCAGTTAATAAATTTTTGTGATAGAGAACCCAAAAAGTTTTCTTTAATAAGCCTTTCACGAAAAAATGTGGCTGACGATAAAGTCTACTAGATATGAATCAAATCTATTTCAATCTCGATTTTCAATAATATTAGATCGGTATTTAGAGAATAACGGATATTGGAATGTTTAAGAGTTGGGTTGTTTTGCCTGTGAGCGGCACTTTTTTGCACACCATGGGCTAAATGGCCAGGTCACATGGACCCCGAAGGCTCAGAGAAGGTTGGGGGAGGAGACCCACTGGAACAGGTGTTGGGAGACAGATGGTAGCCTCCCGTCAAGGACATCCAGTGTGTTCTTTAACGTGCACAGGGTATGTCTCTCCCGCACACGGGGCCACGGCTTAACGTCCCATCCGACAGACGGCGGCCTTTCCAAGCCCATCGGTGTCCCCTACTGACCGTGGGCAGGGCGGGGAATTTTTGCGGAGATAAATCTCAACGCTGACCCAGCTGGGACTCGAACCTGGGAACTACAGATTACGAGCCTGGCGCGCTACCGATTGAGCCACCCCCGCCCCCGCCCCCGCCCCGGAATGTTTAAGCGCAATAGTGCCAGTTTTAATCTCTCTGCTCTGAAAAGTTAATAGAAACAAAACGAAAACATCAGCTGTTAGACTAAACCGTGCAAGAGAACTAAACTTTGCAATTCGCACAATGATTATGTTAATTTTTGCCGTTTTTGAACGATATTTTTCTTTTGCCGAACGAGTTAACTTGCAAAATGTTTCAGCTTTCATAACTGTTTAAATACTGAGCACATATTGCTGGAAATCAAGACTGAAACAGATTTGATTCAGATCTTTAAATTATGACATTACATACAATTGCATTCAATAAAATGGTCGCTGATTGTATAACAATCATAGTTGTCCAGTGTGTTCCCATATCTGTTCTGAGTTTAAAGGTGTTTGTGTCCTGATCAGCTGGGTCAGCGTTGAGATTTATCTCCGCAAAATTCCCCGCCCTGCCCACGGTCAGTAGGGGACACCGATGGGCTTGGAAAGGCCGCCGTCCGTCGGATGGGACGTTAAGCCGTGGCCCCGTGTGCGGGAGAGCCATACCCTGTGCACGTTAAAGAACACACTGGATGGCCTTGACGGGAAGCTACCATCTGTCTCCCAACAGCTGTTCCAGTGGGTCCCCTCCCCCAACCTTCTCTGAGCCTTCGGGGTCCATGTGACCTGACCATTTAGCCCATGGTGTGCAAAAAAGTGCCGCTCAGAGGTAAAACAACCCAACCCAACCCTGATCATTCATCAGCAAAAGAGTTTCAGAGGTAAAATAACTGAACTTGAACCAAGTTGTAGTGAACAACAATACGCTATCGACACACTTTTCTTCGGGTATTGCATAACACACCGATGTCAGTGTGTTCGGAGAAATGCATCTTGAACTCACGACCAACAGAAAATGCAATATATTCTCGTTCACCTTTAATTAACAAAGATGGAATTGTTCTCCGCCTCTTACATGCGATATGAATTACAAATTTTCGTGGTTGTGACAGCTGCCACGTATATCCGAACACCAGGTGGTGAATGCAGTACATTATTTAAATGAGGAGCCGCGCTGATGAAGTGAAACTTCTCTCGAATCTTTAATGGTCTCTGAATTATAGGAGAAATCGGATTTTGTACTTAACTAATACATATTTTAAATCGTCGTACGATATAAAATCACAACTACCTTCCTAATTTCAGTCAGGTACACGTACATTATATGGAAGAAACGGTTCTGGATCCTCTCAATAATTAAAATGTATTCATGTAGGGAATTCAGAAATTAAACAGATTTTAAAGTTAATGCAAAGACACGAAACGAGGTAGATATGCACAGTCGTATCAAAATAATATGACCACCGACCATAGTATATGTATGGTCGGTGGTCATATTATTCTGATACGACTGTGTATATATATATATATTTTGTTTTCTGCATTTGACTGAGGAAATTCCCAAAATATTCTTAGCTTAATTTCTATTCATACACTTTTACATGTGTTAGATTGTAGTATGTGATCTAAGATATGAGATTTTACATCATACCCTTTTTAGCACTGCTTCGTCGACTGTGGCAATAACTGTTTTTCTGATTTTTTACCTCTTCAGGACTGCAAACTGGTGTTTTATAGATCCTATATATGATATAACCCCATAGAATGGCATCAAGGGCGTTATACACTAAAGAGCCAAAACATTATGACCACCTGCCTAATATAATGTAGGTCCTCCATATAGCTCTAACCCGGCGAGTCATGGACACTACAAGATTTGTAAAGGTGCCTTGTGGTATCTGGTACCAACACGTTACCAGCAGATCCTTTAACTCTTGTAAGTTACGTCGTTGAGTCGCCGCAGATGGGATATGCTGTTCCAACACAAACCACAAGTGCTCGATTGGATTGATGTCTAGGGAACTTGGAGGCCAGGGCAATACCAGAAAGTCTTCCTCATGTTCAGCCAACCATTCTCTAACAATCCAGGCAGTGTGTCATGGCGCATTATCCTGCTGAAAGAAGGCACTACTAGAGGGTTATACCATTGTCATGAAAGGATGTACGTGGTATGCAATAATGTTTCAGTAAATGGTAGACGTCATTAGTTTCCTGCACATGAATGACTAGACTCAGAGTTTCCCAGCAGAATATTGCCCAAAGCATTACACTTCCTCCACCGGCTTATTTTCGTCCCACGGTGCATCCTGGTGACAACACTTCCACAGGTAAACGATGCACATGGACCCGGCCGTTCACATGGTGTAAGAGGAAACGAGATTCATCGAACCAGACGACCTTCCCACAATCATTCAAGTACTGTTTTGATGTTCACATGCCCGTTGTAGGCGCTTTTGACCGTGAATCGAAGTTACCATGGCACTCGGAGTGGCCTGCGGCTACGCAGCTCCATTTTCATCAGGGTTCGATGTACTGTCTGTTGTGACACATTACACCCTAACGATTACTCCTGTCACCAGCGGGGATGGCTCAGTCGGTAGCGCGCCAGGCTCGTAATCTGTAGTTCCCAGGTTCGAGTCCCAGCTGGGTCAGCGTTGAGATTTATCACCGCAAAATTCCCTACCCTGCCCACGGTCAGTAGGGGACACCGATGGGCTTGGAAAGGCCGCCGTCTGTCGGATGGGACGTTAAGCCGTGGCCCCATGTGCGGGAGATCCATACCCTGTGCACGTTAAAGAACACGCTGGATGGCCTTGGCGGGAGGCTACCATCTGTCTCCCAACAGCTGTTCTAGTGGGTCCCCTCCCCCAACCTTCTCTGAGCCTTCGGGGTCCATGTGACCTGGCCATTTAGCCCATGGTGTGCAAAAAAGTGCCGCTCAGAGGTAAAAGAACCCAACCCAACCCGTCACCAGCATTCTTATTACTGGCGAATTGCGCCACGGTATCCCTTTTGTTGGCTCGTACCATACGGGATAGCCTTCGCTCACCTCCAGCATCTATGAGCCGTCATCGGCCCACACCTTGTCGGCGGTTCGTCGTTTTTCCCTCTTCAGACCACTATATAAAGGTACTAACCATGGCTGACCATGAGCACCCCACAAGACTTGCCGTCTCAGAAATGCTCTGACCCAGTCGTCTGGCCATTACAATTTAGCCTTTGTCAAACTCACTTAAGTCTGCTGCCTTTCCCATCTGAAGAACAAGAATAACACTGATTAACAGAACTAAGTATCAGGTGTTATTTATACCGTTTCATGATCTTCACACGCGCCGTCGTTTATCTGCATTTGCTTCGATTTGCATAAATACGCGCTGGTCATAATGTTTTGTCTCTTCGGTGTATGTGGCCACCGGATTATTCAGAGATATACTATATGACACGTATTGTGTTGTGTTGTTTTACCTCTGAGCAGCACTTTTTTGCACATCATGGACTAAATGGCCAAGTCACATGGACCCCGAAGGCTCAGAGAAGGTTGGGGGAGGGGACTCACTGGAACAGCTGTTGGGAGACAGATGGTAGCCTCCCGTCAAGGCCATCCACCATGTTCTTTAACGTGCACAGGGTATGGCTCTCCCGCACACGGGGCCACGGCTTAACGTCTCATCCGACGGACGGCGGCCTTTCCAAGCCCATCGGTGTCCCCTACTGACAGTAGGCAGGGCGGGGAATTTTGCGGAGATAAATCTCAACGCTAAACAAGCTGGGACTCGAACCTGGGAACTACAGATTACGAGCCTGGCGAGCTACCGACTGAGCCACCCCCGCCCCACCATATACGGTATAGGAAACGAACTCAGTTTCATTGCTGACGAAAGGATCCTGAGCATAATTCCTACTCACTAAGAAACCGTAGTTTTAAAAATACTTTTCTTTATTATTATTAAAACGAGTAATGATTTAAGTGCAGCAGAGATTTTCATTTTCTCAATTGCTTTGGGTATTCAAGTGCAGCGGAAGGACAAATGGGGAAACAAGTATTTTACATTTAGGGTTTCTGTATAATAATAAATAATAAATACCCCCTCAAGCAGCTGCTTGCCACAGAGGTCTGACAGGAGCCTGTCAGTTTATATGCCATAGTAGAAGATCTGAGAGGATGGCGGGACCTGAGCAGAAAAACGACACATGCATCCATGCCTTACCCGGGGCTCGAACCCAGGTCCCTTAGATCAAGGGTTTCTGTATACCATTCGATAAAAACAAGAATTATTTATTTATTTTCTTTTTTTGAAAATTTTAATAAGTAACTAAAGTTTGTGATACGCCTAAATTTCAGTAAATGGGAACAATTGATTTAGCAGCGATTCCCGTTTTCCGTTTTCCCGTAAATATGGGGCGGGGGTGGCTCAGTCGGTAGCTCGCCAGGCTCGTAATCTGTACTTCCCAGGTTCGAGTCCCAGCTGGGTCAACGTTGAGATTTATCTCCGCAAAATTCCACGACCTGCCCACAGTCAGTAGGGGACACCGATGGGCTTGGAAAGGCCGCCGTCCGTAGTATGGGACGTTAAGCCGTGGCTCCGTGTGTGGGAATAGCCATACCCTGTGTACGTTAAAGAACATGCTGGATGGCCTTGACGGGAGGCTACCATCTGTCTCCCAACAGCTGTTCCAGTGGGTCCCCTCCCCCAACCTTCTCTGAGCCTTCGGGGTCCATGTGACCTGGCCATTTAGCCCATGGTGAGCAAAAAATTGCCGCTCAGAGGTAAAACAACCCAACCCAAATCCCGTAAATATTTTTGATTCTAACAAGCTCTCTTTTCGAATTTCGACTTGCAACTTCGACTTCGATGACAACCAAAACAGTCTGTCAAATTTTGAAGCGTCCACCACGATTTCTCAATGAGTTATGGATCCACAGACAGGCAGGCATCTAGTTTTCTTATCAAAGACTAGCTGAATGGCATCAGGCGTTGTCCGGGTGTCAGGTTTAATCTGTATATTCTTATTTACACTGCACTAAAAGGAAATTTTTAGCACAGATTTTCAACAGAAAATTTCCCGGGGTTTGCTTAGATCGCTGTTGACGTCAGCGAGCTCTCTCATAGCCCGTTGCTTAGTTTCTACTAAGTTATCGAGATTTTTATTTCCATTACGACAGATCTTGCTGCTCTGGCTCCCATGATCCAAATTTTCTGCACAGCCGCTCGGTGTGCCCCAGTGATTGGTTTAAAAGTCAGGAGGTTCCCACTTGGACTGTGGCTTCGTTTCTACACAAATTGTGGGGGCGGGAGTGGCTCAGTCGGTAGCGCGCCAGGCTCGTAATCGGTAGTTCCCAGGTTCGAGTCCCAGTTGGGTCAGCGTTGAGATTTATCTCCGCAAAATTCTCCGCCCTGCCCACGGTCAGTAGGGGACACCGATGGGCCTGGAAAGGCCGCCGTCCGTCGGATGGGACGTTAAGCCGTGGCCCCGTGTGCGGGAGAGCCATACCCTGTGCACGTTAAAGAACACGCTGGATATATGAATAAAGAATGAATAAAGAAATATATGAAAAAAGTTGCACGCACAGCGAACAACTTTTTTTTGGCCTTGACGGGAGGCTACCATCTGTCTCCCAACAGCTGTTCCAGTGGGTCCCCTCCCCCAACCTTCTCTGAGCCTTCGGGGTTCATGTGACCTGGCCATTTAGCCCATGGTGTGCAAAAAAGTGCCGCTCAGACAACCCAACTACACAAATTGTGACAGTTTGTGTCTCACTTTTAAATTTCATATTGTTGTTTACTGCACTAAAGGTTAGTTTTTGTGAGTATCCCCCCCTCCCAACATTTTAACACAGTTTGAAAACGAAGAATTTATCGGTGTTGCAAAGGTCATAGCTGACTCGGCGCACGCTCTCAGAGCCCGTGGCAAATTGTTGTTTTTCGATAGATTTTATCAATCTGTTATTCCCGACGTACTTGATCGAAAAGCTTCAAATTTCGTAGGCGTATTCACCTTTTCTGATCCCATGTTGTATTAGAAAATCAGGTCCTCAGCTGCAATGGAACGCTTTAGTGCCTTTGGAAATGTAGGGAATCTGGAAACCGCAGCAGATTTAAATGCTATTTTAACAGAAGTATCTATTGCCTGAATGATTCCTACCACTGCGCAAGCATGTGGCGAGGATTTTTTTTTGCCAGGCTGAACTAATCGCTATAAAAAGGCTAAATGTGCTAGATCAGAATGACGCCAAAACCTTAGAGCCTGGTAGGAAAAAATACCTTGTGGGCAAAATTAGGAGAAAAAATTGTGTTTTCCATCTGTACTCGGTTCCACATAACGAACGAAACAGCTATTACCCCTCAAAGGGTTTCTTATCCAATCAAATCACCATGAGTGGTTAGGGAACATTTACAACCAGTGTTTTACATCGTGAATGTACTGTCGCTCAAAAAAGCATCCGAACACTACGGTTTATTACAAAATTCAGAAAAAATATCTGGCAACGATTTTTTTAGAAATTAGTGATCTGGCAATCTTTGTGTCACGTGACACGAAGATTGCCTGATCACTAATTTCTAAAAAAAATCGTTGCCAGATATTTTTTCTGAATTTTGTAATCAACCGTAGTGTTTGGATACTTTTTTGAGCTACTGTACATATAAAAGAAATTATGCTTCGTCGTGTTCTTTAAAATATACCAAAATTAAAAACAGCATTTTCACTTGCTCACTTCCATAAACTGGACAAAATAATAATTTATGTTAGTAAAAAAAACTTATTCCTCGCATAACACATGGAATTATTTGCTGTGTGGCGGAGTATATATTTACGAGTTGTTTATGCTTGAACTCAAATGGTGTGACATCGTTTCATTGGTTGTGGGCCCCTTTTATTTTCGGATATTACCGTTCCATTCTTTATGTGAAATAGAGTAGTGAAAATATATGTATATGAGATTTTATTGTTAAAATCATTGACAATAAAGGTCGCTTCTCTGAATCTCGTCCTGTATTTAAGGAATTGGGGTTAGGTCTGTGTCTCAACTTTACATTTTAAAAGTTATTGAATATGTCCATTTCAATTTACATCTATTTCAGGTTCGACAGACATATATACCACTTAGAGGCTTATCATTTAAATTGCAAATACCACGCATATCAGGGGCGGGAGTGGCTCAGTCGGTAGCGCGCCAGGCTCGTAATCTGTAGTTCCCAGGTTCGAGTCCCAGCTGAGTCAGCGTTGAGATTTATCTCCGCAAAATTCCCCGCCCTGCTCACGGTCAGTAAGGGACACCGATGGGCTTGGAAAGGCCGCCGTCCGTCGGATGGGACGTTAAGCCGTGGCTCCGTGTGCGAGAGAGCCATACCCTGTGCACGTTAAAGAACACGCTGGATGGCCTTGACGGGAGACTACCATCTGTCTTCCAACAGCTTGTTCCAGTGGGTCCCCTTCCCCAACCTTCTCTGAGCCTTCGGGGTCTATGTGACCTGGCCATTTAGTCCATGGTGTGCAAAAAAGTGCCGCTCAGAGGTAAAACAACCCAACCCACGCATATCAAAGCAAGCTACTACCTGTAATATAAACTATATTGGACCTAAACTATATAACAGTGTTCCAGAAACAATGAAGAAAATTATTTCAAAATATTTTTTTATAAATCTCTTTTTGAATGGATTATAAACAAAGAATGAATACTGTATGTAAAACTAATTATATAATTATCTCGCTTTTTGGGTGTTATCATAAATTCATAACAAAATATAGAAAGTTAAATGAAATAAAAATAAGAATTCGTGTATTAATAAAACATGAAGTTTTAATTAGTTATTTTTAAGTGGAATAACAAAAGTTTAAAGATCTGCCTTCTCTTTTTATTGTGATATTTTTGCTGAAATATTAATGCATTGCAGACAGAAGAGATTAGTTCACTTGTAAGCATTTCGAAAAAATATTCGAATAATCCATAAGACGTAAAGCAAGTGTAGGTCAGTTGCATCCCTAGGTGCAGTTTAATACTCTAACACACAGTTTAATAATCTAAATTATCCGTATTTCTTAGCTACTTTGCGAGTTGGATTTTTATATCAAAAAACAATAGTAATATCTTCATTTTTTTATCTAGCTCATTCTGCTGTAAGAAACTATCACTCAAAACAATATGTCTTCATTTCTCAATTCGTGTCTATTATTCTTTTTCACTGAAAGAAAGAGTCAATATCAAACTCTTTGCTTAGCTCTTTAGAAAAGAAGTACACAACTAGGATTAAAGGACAGACTTCGGATGAAAATTTAATTACATTAAGAGCATTAATCTTATGATCCGTGAGTTTAAGAAGATAGTAACAAACAAGATTTCATCTCTTACATCGCTGTGCCACTTCGCATTAAAAGACATTTCTTTGGCAAGAAAATCATCCCGAAATTAAGACACAGTCAGAAAAGTAAGAAAACAAAATCTGTTTCTTCTACAGATGATCAGTTTACAACCGACATGCACAACAAATCTCATTTCCATTCGCGTGGGAACTATCCACGTGGACGAAACAAAGCAAATTAAATTTCACTCTATTTGTGGTGGTCTACTGCAAAGCCCAAACTGACCCCACTTAAAATACGTTGTTCTGTTCTCTTTAATTACAGCAATTCGCTTAAACAAAGCATTCTGTGAAGCTTTGGGAGCTCGATTTAATTTCGGTAACCATTTCCCGGGAAGTAATCTTATTTATTTTATCTGATTTTGATTTATAAGGAGTGGAAGTTTGTTTGAGAAAAATTGTACTCTTTCTTCTTTATAGTTAATTGCAGTTCCCTTGTATAGAGATTCTTTTATTGATTCGTATAATTACGATCGTCTTTTTGACGGTTGATTTCTTTTTCCTTGCAGTAACGATGAAGATTCCTTTTCAAAGGAAACAATTCTCATGAATAATTTAACCTTTATGCGAAACACAGATGAAATGAAAAATGTTGATAGAGAAATTGTATTTTTCCAGAATATCATTCTGCAGTAAAAAGTTACAAATTAATCTTTCAGCAGATATGCGTTATGTGGTTAATTATGATGAAAATTTTTTAATGTAGTTACCCATGGATGCAACAAGTATAAATCTATGACCTCCCTAAGCAAAAATAAGTGTAGGCCTGTGCTTTCCCTAGGTAAACAAATGTTAGATGCGGACATTTAGCCCATGGTGTGCAAAAAAGCGCCGCTCAGAGTAAAATAACCCAACCCATCAATTAAAGTTCATTTCTAAGGACTTCCACAGGGGATAAGGAAATCAACTTCCCCCCCCCCTGCTCGGAGTGAGGTGGCTCAGTCGGTAGCGCGCGAGGTTCGTAATCTGCAATTCGGAAGTTCGAGTCCCAGTTGGGCCAGCGTTGAGATTTTTCTCTCCAAAAATCCCTGCCTTCGGTCAGTAGGGGATACCGATGGGCTTGAAAAAGCGCCTACCGTCGGATGGGAACGTAAAAACGTACCTTGCCATATCTTGTAAAAATAAAAAAAAATAAATACCCTCTCAAGCAGCTGCTTGCCACAGAGGTCTGACAGGAGCCTGTCCGTTTATATGACATAGTAGAAGCACTGAGAGGATGGCAGGACCTCAGCAGAAAAACGACACATACATCTATGCCTTACCTGGGCCTCGAACCCAGGTTCCTTAGATCAGTAGCCAAGTTCGCTAACCACTCGGCCACGGGACGGCTTACCTTGTAAAAGTAATGTTAAATATAAAGAATACGATGGATGGCCTTGACGAACAGTTTCCTTAAGTTTCTTAACAATTGTACAGTGGGACCCCAAACCTTCTCGTGGTCCTTGTGATCTGACCATTTAGCCCATTGTATGCAAAAAGTGTCGCGTGGAGTTAAAACAATTCAACCTTGTAACCTGGCCATTTAGCCCACGAGTGCTCAAGGATACAGCGGAAAGGTATCAACCCATCCTAGATCCCAGAGGGATATCTCCCTTCGCTGTACAGTCGCACAAAAAATATCCGAACACTATGGTTGATTACAGAATTCAGAAAAAATATCTGGCAACGTTATTTTTAGAAATCAGTGATCTGGCAACCTTCGTGTCACGTGACACGAATCACTAATTTCTAAAAAAAAATCGTTGCCGGATATTTTTTCTGAATTCTGTAATCAACCATAGTGTTCGGATATTTTTTTGAGCGACTGTACAATCAACACAAAAAACAGACTGCGAATGAAAACAAACTAAAAACAGTGGTGAGACAGTTTTAGAAAAACGCTTCAAGCGTTCTTTGTCTTTTAGTGACGTTCAGCTAAAAAATAGAATAAGCAAAGAAAAAATGAAATATTAATTTTCCTCCAGAAAATTCAACATTTTTTGGCAACGTCATTGACTTGTCATCCCACGCAAAAGAGAAATAAAAGAGGACTCCCACGCCCTGTGATGGTAAAAAAACAACGCGTAGGTTTATTACCGATCGCCCTACTCCGCAATAGCATCGTGTAATGACAGCAGCGTTACCTAATATTCATCAGGGACGGTCTGTTTTGTGGCACTTCCAGCGACTCTATTGGCCGAACATTCTCCAGTTCCCATCGATTGTGAGGCGGCAAGCAACGAGCCCAAATATCTGTCTAGATAGCGTAAGTGTGGGCCTTAAAGGAGACCAGAATGAGTGTTTCCACCTTAACGAGGGAAAATGAAAGCACTTCTACTGCTTTGAGTTGCGAGCAGGTACCTGCTGCGTATCCCCTGCTCCTCGGCTTCCATTAGGGGGATTACTATGGCGAAGCGAGAGCAGAAATGCGCTTGAGTTCGGGAACTTCTTCGATGACGTCACTAGCAGAGCGTTTGACGTCATGCTCACGTCGAAGCCAGATGTCGGACGTGCGAGCTAACCGTCTGTTGTGTCTTTCTCAAAATAATTCCAACGGTCTCGGCGAATTTCACGTGATAAAGCGAAAAATGAGTAAATGAAGTAAGTCCCCCCCCCTCATTTTCCTCCCACTCGGATTTTTATTCTCTCCATTACACCAGTTACTTTTTTTACGAAGCGTGGCAGCGATTGAACCTCCGTAATCGAAGTCGCATCGCGTAATTTTTGCCGTCTGGACTGTCTTTCCCTTGGGTTGTTTTTCCTCTGAGCGGCACTTTTTTGCACACCATGGGCTAAATGGCCAGGTCACATCGACCCCGAAGGCTCAGAGAAGGTTGGGGGAGGGGACCCACTGGAACAGCTGTTGGGAGACAGATGATAGCCTCCCGTCAAGGCCATCCAGCGTGTTCTTTAACGTGCACAGGGTATGTCTCTCCCACACACGAGGCCACGGCTTAACGTCCCATCCGACGGACGGCGGCCTTTCCAAAGCCCATCGGTGTCCCCTACTGACCGTGGGCAGGGCGGGGAATTTTTTGTGGAGATAAATCTCAACGCTGACCCAGCTCGGACTCGAACCTGGGAACTACAGATTACGAGCCTGGCGCGCTACCGACTGAGTCACCCCTGATGGTAATTGATCTACTTCGATGAATTACCCATTTTCTTATATAAATTTATATCCTCTGTAATCAGCGCTGAAGATTTATTAGATTATTAACGCTTAAATGTTGCCATTGCCATCATGTTTTGAGTCCTATTCACTTTGTGGCCACTATATTTGGAACCAGGCCTGGATCTGGAAAAAAGGGGGAGGAGGGTGCAAGAAATTTAGTCGAGTCAGCAAAATGTAAAAGGAGTTGGGGAAGAAATTGGTTTTCCATTGCAATACAGCATTTTTCCTTACATTTTAGAGGCCTTTAACAACCTTTCCTGTCTCAATTATTAAAAAAAGATTTTATTACCCTTACCAGCATTCTTAAGGAGGGGCCATGGGCTCACCTGCCTACCCCCTAGCGGGGCTGCTAAGTCGGTAGCGCATCAGGCTCATAATCTCCAGTCCCCAGATTCGAGTCCCAGCTGGACCAGCGTTGATGATCCAAAACTCCCCGCCCTGTCCACAGTCAGTAGGGGACACCGATGGGCTTGGAAAGACCTCCGTTCGCGGGATGGGATGTTAAGCCGTGACCCCGTATACGGGAGAGATATACCCTCTGCACGATAAAGACACTCTGGATGGCCTTGACGGGAGGCTAATTTCAGTTACAGTGGTTCCCCTCCCCCAACCTTCTCTGAGCCTTCGGGGTCCTTATGACCTGGCCATTTAGCCCATTCTTGGCAAAAAAAAGTGCCGCTCAGAGGTAAAACAACCCAAACCCACAACATGAAAACAACAAAACATTAATACGATTCAACATGACCCCCTTGCATGTTAACACACAAATCCCAACGTTCAGTGGTAGCACGGTAAACCCTCTACAAGATATCAGGTGTAATCTTAGCCACTGCAGCTGTGATCCGCTCCTTCATTTGATTAATGCTGCTATTCGTCACCCTGTACACCTCTGATTTGATGTAACCCCACACCAAAAAAGACAAGACGTGTGAGGTCAGGTGACCTTGGAGCCCAAAATCTGACGGAACCTCGTCCGATCCACCTACCTGGAAAGGTTTCATGTAAGTAGTTGGGTTGGGTTGTTTTAACTCTGAGCGGCACTTTTTTTGCACACCATGGGCTAAATGGCCAGGTCACATGGACCCCGAAGGCTCAGAGAAGGTTGGGGGAGGGGACCCACTGGAACAGCTGTTGGGAGACAGATGGTAGCCTCCCGTCAAGGCCATCCAGCGTGTTCTTTAATGTGCACAGGGTATGGCTCTCCCGCACACGGGGCCACGGCTTAACGTCCCATCCGACGGACGGCGGCCTTTCCAAGCCCATCGGTGTCCCCTATTGACCGTGGGCAGGGCGGGGAATTTTACGGAGATAAATCTCAACGCTGACCCAGTTGGGACTCGAACCTGGGAACTACAGATTACGAGCCTGGCGCGCTACCGACTGAGCCACCCCCGCCCCATGTAAGTAGTCACGGTCAATGTTTGCAAAATGCGGTAGTACCCCGTCTTGTTGGAAGACAAGCATCAAACACACAAAATCACCGCATCAAATCATCAACACTAAAAGCTCTCCAGCATATCCCGGTAAAGTCGCCAGTATTTGTGTTCTCAGAAAAACAGAAATTTGGTTCTTGGTCTTTGTGATGCCAAACCAAATATTAACCTTTGGAAAATCCCTGACCCTTTCCAGACTTTGATGTGGATGTTCGTCAGCCCAAATCCTGCAATTGTGCCTATTGACAGGTCCACATGTGTGAAACGTTGCCTCATCACTGAACAAAATGTTATTCATGAGATCTCGTTCCACTGCTTCCAAAAAAATCACTACACATGGCCGCACGAGCTGCATAGTCCTCCTCGTATAGCTTATGAAGCATCTGCAGATGATAACACCGTTTTTTCAATGTGAAACGTAGGGTTTTCCAAATAACCGGGGGCGGGGGTGGCTCAGTCGGTAGCGCGCCAGGCTCGTAATCTGTAGTTCCCAGGTTCGAGTCCCAGTTGGGTCAGCGTTGAGATTTATCTCCGTAAAATTCCTCGCCCTGCCCACGGTCAGTAGGGGACACCGATGGGCTTGGAAAGGCCGCCGTCCGTCGGATGGGACGTTAAGCCGTGGCCCCGTGTGCGGGAGAGCCATACCCTGTGCACGTTAAAGAACACACTGGATGGCCTTGACGGGAGACTACCATCTGTCTCCCAACAGCTGTTCCAGTGGGTCCCCTCCCCCCACCTTCTCTGAGCCTTCGGGGTCCATGTGACCTGGCCATTTAGCCCATGGTGTGCAAAAAAGTGCCGCTCAGAGGTAAAACAACCCAACCCACAAATCCCAACGTTCAGTGGTAGCACGGTAAACCCTTTCCAAGATATCAGGTGTAATCTTAGCCACTGCAGCTGTGATCCGTTCTTTCATTTGATTAATGCTGTTAATCGTCACCTTGTACACATCTGATTTGATGTAACCCCACACCAAAAAACTAGAAGTGTGAGGTCAGGTGACCTTGGAGCCCAAACTCTGATGGAATCTCTTCCGATCCACCTGCCCGGAAAGGTATGGACAATGTTTCCAAAATGGGGTGGTGTGCAAAATGGACAACAGTGTCGATAATTCCATCAGACACAAGTTGTGGCACAAAAAGATCAGCATATCACGGTAAATGTGAAACGTAGGGTTTTCCAAATAACCGTTTGCGTTACACCAAGCTCCCTGCTTAGTCTCCTTGTTAATGCACGAGGGCTACGATTGATTGCATCCTCGATGCGTTCCACAGTTTCTGTTGATACTGGAGGTCGACCAGAACGTTTCTCGTCATGAACACTTGCTGTCCTCCTAAATGTGTTTGGGGCGGGGGTGGCTCAGTCGGTAGCGCGCCAGGCTCGTAATCTGTACTTCCCAGGTTCGAGTCCCAGCTGGGTCAGCGTTGAGATTTATCTCCGCAAAATTCCCCGCCCTGCCCACGGTCAGTAGGGGACACCGATGGGCTTGGAAAGGCCGCCGTCCGTCGGATGGGACGTTAAGCCTTGGCCCCGTGTGCGGGAGAGCCATACCCTGTGCACGTTAAAGAACACGCTGGATGGCCTTGACGGGAGTCTACCATCTGTCTCCCAACAGCTGTTCCAGTGGGTCCCCTCCCCCAACCTTCTCTGAGCCTTCGGGGTCCATGTGACCTGGCCATTTAGCCCATGGTGTGCAAAAAAGTGCCGCTCAGAGGTAAAACAACCCAACCTAAATGTGTTCACCAGGGATCTGATTGCTGCCCTTGTTGGTGGTGGTTTATGGAATTTACGAGTGAACTTTTATCTCATCCCTTCGAAGGACACACCTTGCAGACAACTTTTTACGCTTTCCAGTTTTGTCATATCATAACAACTAAAGCAGCAAAATGGTTCTACATCATATTCTAAAGCGTTATGATATAACCACTAAGTTAAAGATGATTGAACATCCTTATTTTAAAGTGTTATACTATCCTAACCAGTAAACAAGACAATGGTTGCAAATCACTTTCTTTTATACACATATTCATTCAGCAGAGTGCAATGAAAGCTTCCTAGTCCAGTCTTTTCCTCTTTCTGAAGCATCCAAGGAATTATCCGGGAACTTTGGTACATTGAGCTCCAGCCTCACTTGTCGATTGAACAGAATTTACGTAAGAAGTTTTACATATTTTGTATTTGTCCGTCAGAACTTTGTAATAACTGCCAAAGGTAAAGTACGTCATACTTGTGCACGTTTAAAAAAAAAATTATTATTATTTATTCATTCTATATTCGTAGCGAAGTTTGGTTGGCTCTAGTCACGAAGCAAGTAATTCCCAAAAGAAACAACTTTTCATTTCTTAACGTTCGGATTCCTTTCTCGTGCAGTCCTCCACTCAAATGCTTCCAGTTGCATTAAGACACGAATAATTTCGCAACAACCTATTCCTAGACAAACGTCGTAGGAAGTCCAATTATTCCGTCGCTGCTGAAACGACATTACCGAATATGGCGACGTTGGAGAAATGTGGTTTTCGCCCGCAAAACAGATGTAACGAAAACGCGAATATTTGTTCCTCCTCATCAAAGTTTTACACGCAAAGCTTGCGAGCACGAGCTTTCACGATGTTTCAGACCAGAGTAACATTAAGCCAACCTCTGGCTGAAAGAAAAATATTTATATAAGTTTCTGAATATTCAAACATGAGAGAGTATTTTAAGTGAAATAGAAATGTTGGAATTTCTTTTGCAAAATGAGCTTGTTGGACGTAAAAAAATGAATGCTGACGTACAATTTGCCAATGATGTCATCTGCAAAGCGTGGGCATGCATCGAACAGGTTACAATATGCTGATACTTTGTGGAAACGCTAATGCAGTTAAGTCCGAATTTACAAGGGCCACGCAATTAGAGTACAGTCGCTCAAAAAGTATCCGAACACTACGGTTGATTACAGAATTCAGAAAAAATATCTGGCAGCATCATTCATAGATATTCGAAGTTTATTAAATATTAAAGCAAGAATATATATATATGTATCGTTAATTTAGGAAACAATTGCTCCGCAAAAATTCCCCGCCCTGCCCACGGTCAGTAGGGGACACCGATGGGCTTGGAAAGGCCGCCGCCCGTCGGATGGGACGTTAAGCCGTGGTCCCGTGTGCGGGAGAGCCATACCCTGTGCACGTTAAAGAACACACTGGATGGCCTTAACGGGAGACTACCATCTGTCTCCCAACAGCTGTTCCAGTGGGTCCCCTCCCCCAACCTTCTCTGAGCCTTCGGGGTCCATGTGACCTGGCCATTTAGCCCATAGTGTGCAAAAAAGTGCCGCTCAGAGGTAAAACAACCCAACAATCCAACTAGGAAACAATTGTAGCACTGAATACTAACGATCACATTAGTCTCGCTTTTTATTTTGTTTTTTGATGGATAATGATGTTTCCCAGAGTGGCGCCATAGACAATGAAAATTAGAGGCGACAAACACTGCAGAGATCAGCCATCATAAGAAACTAGCGGAACAGAGCTGCGGCAATGGTGGAGTTGGAATTGCAATCATTAAGACTCGCCGGGTAGGGGGAGGTCCCTCGCAAATAGTGCAATAATTAAATAGCGCTCCATTTGAAAACTGGATGATATTCTTGTCCCAATTGGCAAGCTGAAAGGCTAAAGAAAGCAATGATGGGGTTAACATAATTACCATTATATGAATGCATAAAAGAAATATGAATATTATTGAGGTAGACTGCTACTTGCAGTTTTGACGACTGAAGAAATTTCTGATGAAACAGATAATAGAACGGTTTAAATGGAAAGCATAAAGATCCATGCTGAGCATTTATGGTGTGATATTTGAAGACCTTTGAAGTAACACAACACGTGACTGTTCCAATTTGAAGCTTCATAACTTGTTAAATAGTCAGTCATTTTGAATAAATATAAGATCGAAGATAATCAACATAAATCGCGATTTTCAAAAATATTCCTCATTATTTATAGAGTCGTGAAAGTTGCAATGTTCAATAGCAGATTAAGAAAAATTAAGTTTTATAAAACTGCAAAATTTATTATATTAAATACGTTTATTAAAACAAAGATAGTATTATCTATATAATGAAAGATGTCTGTGTGTGTGTCTGTCTGTCTGTGGGAGCCATAACTCATCGGGAAATCAACGTACACGCTCCATATTTTCAGAGAATGTTTCAGGTTGTGGTCCGGCTTGCAGTGTCCAATTTCGGGTTCAAAGTCCAAACGGGGGGCTTGCTAGAAGCAAACTTATTTGCCATGTTATTCCTACGGGAAACGATAATGGCTGTCAAATCTATTGTTGCCATATAAACTTTGAAAGTATAGACTTAAAATAGCATTTAAATCTGCTGCCGTTGCCAGATTCCCCCACATTTTCAAAGGCATTATTTAGGTGTTTCATTGTAGCTAGGAACTTGATTTTCTAACCAAACATGGGGTCGGGCAGGGGGGACCCGCCTACGAAATTTGGAACCTTTCAGTGAAGTACATCTGGAATTACAGAATGCCAAATTCTGACGAAATAAATATCTCGATCGTTTGCCACGGGCTCTGAGAGAGAGCGTCAGGTCAGCAATGACCTTTGCAATACCGGGAATTTCTTCGTGTTCAAACTGTGATAAAATGTCGGGGGGTACTAATAATAATAACTAATACTAATACTCACTAATCTTTAGTGCAGGAAACAACAGAATATGCAGATTAAAAGTGATACACGAGCTGTCACAATTTGTGAAGAAACGAAGCCACAGGCCAAATGGGAACCTGATTTTTAATCCAATCACTGGGGCACACGGGGACGCTGTGCAGGGAATTTGGACCGTGCGGACGAATATCACGGGAGCCATAGAGCGGGAAAATCTGTGGTAACGGAAATAAAAATCTCGATAGCCTACGCAGAAACTAAGCCACGGGCTATGAGAGAGCTCGCTGACGTCAACAACGATCCAAGCCAACACTGGGCAAATTTCTTCCTGTTGAAAATCTGTGCTAACTTGTCGGGGGGGGGGGGGGGGGATTTATAAAATTTACCTTTAGTGCAGTGAAAATAAGAATATACAGGTTAAAAGTTACACCCAGACAACGCCTTGTACGTTCAGCTAGTCAGAAATATGCGTAATATTGATTTCTCTTTTTTTTTTTGCAATATCTGAATCATTTGTTTCAAAACGAGACTCCCTTGCAATCAAAATTGAAGGGTCATATATTTATAAAGATTTTGAGCTTATATGTTTCAGGCAAAGTGTAAATCCAAATATTGTAGCTATTAATTGAGCATAAACTTTAGTTCGATTGATTGGATTGTTTTACCCTCAGAGGGGAACTTTTTCTATACACAATCAGCTAAACGGTCAGGTCACAAGGACTTCGCGTGCTCAGAGAAGGTTGATAAGGTGTCCACTGGATAGCCGTTAGGGAACAGATATAAGCCTCCCATCAAGGTCATCCACCGTGTTCTTTAACATGTCCAAGATAATGCTTTCCTGTATATATAGAGTCATGATATCTCATTATGCTGAGTACAGTCTTTCAAAGCCCTCAGTGTCCCTTTCTGACCAAGTGCAGAATGAGAATTAGTGGAGTACAGTCGCTCAAAAAAAATATCCGAAAATATCTTCGTGTCGTGACACGAAGGTTGCTAGATCATTCTAAAAAAATCGTTGCCAGATATTTTTTCTGAATTCTGAAATCAACCATAGTGTTCGGATATTTTTTTGAGCGACTGTAAATCTCAACCCGGAACAATATGGACTCGAAACGGGAACATCACGTTATCAGCGTAGTTGCAATCGTTTCAACCAATCCCTATCTCACGTAAACTTTAGTGTTTGCATATTAGAATCAAAAGTTGAATACTGAATAGTAAAAATGGCAATATTAAATAAGAGCTTTACTTAGAGATCTGTTAAGTACAGTTGCTCAAAAAAGTATCCGAACACTATGGTTGATTACAGAATTCTAAAAAAATGGCAACCTTCGTGTCACGTGACACGAAGGTTACCAGATCACTAATTTCTAAAAAAATCGTTGGCAGATATTTTTTCTGAATTCTGTAATCAACCATAGTGTTCGGATATTTTTTTGAGCGACTGTTCACTAGTGAATCGAGGACATAAATAGAATTATCGAAAATATATTCGAGTGGTTGTATTTATGTCCTCGATTCACTAGTGTACAGTCGCTCAAAAAAGTATCCGAACACTAGGGTTGATTACAGAATTCAGAAAAAATATCTGGCAACGATATTTTAGAAATTTATGATCTGACAACCTTCGTGTACATACACGAAGGTTGCCATTTTTTCAGAATTCTGTAATCAACCATATTATTCGGATACTTTTTTGAGCGACTGTACTTAACAGATCTCTAAGTAAAGCTCGGAGCTGCACATAAACGAAAAAGCACAGAGCACTCAATTAGAATTCGACGTTGAAATAAATGATTTTTATTTTAATGCTAAACTTTTTAACTTGTGTCCAGGAAATGCAATAGCCCCGACTTTTATTGCATTCAAAATATTTTTCCTATGATGACAGCATAAATTTTAATGTTATTTAATTCTCGGAAAGATATTAAAAGAGCAAGAAATGCCCAATTTAGTCTTCTACAGGATAAAGTGCCTGTTTTCTAGTTACGATATCTAACACAACTACGAATATTTATAAAATTTACGGCAATGCTGCTTCCATTACAACACATTTGTGACACAGTGAAGCTGCAACGTAGTCTTTTAAGCGAATGTCCTTTGTGCTGCTACGTACTCTTGTAAGCGAAGATCCATTGTGCTGCAAAGTATTCTTTTAAGAGAAGGTCCATTGTGCTGCAACGTACTCTTGTAAGAGAAGGTCCATTGTGCTGCAACATACTCTTGTAAGAGAAGGTCCATTGTGCTGCAACGTACTCTTGTAAGAGAAGGTCCATTACGCTGCAACGTAGTCTTTTAACCGAAGATCCATTGTGCTACTATGTACTCTTTTAAGAGAAGGTCCATTGTACTGCAACGTACTCTTGTAAGAGAAGGTCCATTATGCTGCAACGTAGTCTTTTAATCGAAGATCCATTGTGCTACTATGTACTCTTTTAAGAGAAGGTCCATTGTGCTGTAATGTACTCTTGTAAGAGAAGGTCCATTACGCTGCAACGTAGTCTTTTAATCGAAGATCCATTGTGTTACTATGTACTCTTTTAAGAGAAGGTACATTGTGCTGTAATGTACTCTTGTAAGAGAAGGTCCATTATGCTGCAACGTAGTCTTTTAATTGAAGATCCATTGTGCTACTATGTACTCTTTTAAGAGTAGGTCCATTGTGCTGTAATGTACTCTTGTAAGAAAAGGTCCATTACGCTGCAATGTAGTCTTTTAACCGAAGATCCATTGTGCTACTATGTACTCTTTTAAGAGAAGGTCCATTGTGCTGTAATGTATTCTTGTAAGAGAAGGTCCATTGTGCTGTAATGTACTCTTGTAAGAGAAAGTCCATTATGCTGCAACGTAGTCTTTTAACCGAAGATTACAACGTAAGAAGAATTGCAACGTAATCTTGTAAGTGAAGGTCCATTGTGCTGCTTAATGTTTTGCATTTGTCATTGTGGATCTGTTCATATCTTTTTTTTTTCTGCAATTACTCCGAAATTGTATTAAATAAGAATTGCAATAATAGGAATTGTAATAAAAGTATATTTTAGTTCATTACCAAATTTATGGGATAAAATCCTCTGACCTAACCTAACCACATACTTCCGCTCCCTGCTTGTTTCCTTAAAAATCCTGGGCGGGGGTGGCTCAGTCGGTAGCGCGCCAGGCTCGTAACCTGTAGTTCCCAGGTTCGAGTCCCAGCTGGGTCAGCGTTGAGATTTATCTCCGCAAAATTCCCCGCCCTGCCCACGGTCAGTAGGGGACACCGATGGGCTTGGAGAAGGCCGCCGTTCGTCGGATGGGACGTTAAGCCGTGGCCCCGTGTGCGGGAGAGCCATATCCTGTGCACGTTAAAGAACACGCTGGATGGGCTTGACGGGAGGCTACCATCTGTCTCCCAACAGCTATTCCAATGGGTTTCCTCCCCCAACCTTCTCTGAGCCTTCGGGGTCCATGTGACCTGGCCATTTAGCCCATGGTGTGAAAAAAAAGTGTCGCTCAGAGGTAAAACAACCCAAACCCTTAAAAATCCAAATTTGAGAGCATGTAAAGACGAATTACATGATGAAGATTGTATGCCACTAAATCAGTTATTATATCAGCTTTTTATTCATATATTTAAGTGGGATAGTTTGGTACGAATGAGAGACATTTGGGATTGATTTACTGTACTCAACGCGTAATGATGTCGTTATATCTGAAAAATATTTAACGGACAGATTATTCAGAAGAAATACGAGTATGCGGAGTTGACTGCGTTAGCAAGTCTGAAGTTACTAAAAACAGAATTCATTTCGGTTACATTTTGCTCTAAAATGCTCACTTGCATTATACATTTCTAAACTATCTCCTCTTCTTGTTACAAAATGTGTAATGCAATGAATGACTGAAGAACAAAAAACAAAATTTTGGTATTAAAACGGACACAAAAGAGCACCCATTCAATCTGAAACTAATGCACTGCTCTTGAAGTGATTATGCCATTAAGCCTAGATCGCTGGGCGTAATGGATATGCCTCCATACATATCAATTCAGGAAAAGAGGAATGAAGGCAATCTAGGAATAAATGACCAATGACTCAGAAGAAAAATCTAGGATAATCAGTAGCGTAAAGACCTTAACGATTGAACAATTAACTTAATAACTAGAGAAGTCAGATATGTCACAAAGATAGATTTTTTCAGTCTAATGATTCAGTTTAATTCTTATTAAAAGGATGTGAATCTACAGAGAAAAGAAATAGGCCAATAGGAAATAGTGTGTCCATTTTAATGCATATGCTAATAAACGATCTTGCGATTAGATTTTGAAAACACAAGAAAACAAATATTAAAAAATCATAAAAAATGCAGGTTTATGAAAAGTTTCTCTTTTCCACGTCGCTGCTCTTGACATCGTTGATATTTTTGATGGTTAAAGAAGTGTTCCTCGATCGTTTGGAAAAGTGTTCGTAATAAAAATTTAAATGGGAAAAAAAGTCCTCAGGTGTAAATAAATCAATCGATATCAGCAAATAATTATTTGCTGAAAATATAAGTTTTATTTTTTTGAGTGAGATATCTGAAATTATTCAGTCTTTAACAGTTTGCATTTGCTAAGTTTTCATGCAATAACACTCGAACTATTCTTTAGATAATTTTAATGCGCAAATTCTTTACATAAAATTATGTATCAAGTTCGGATTGAACGTCCTATTGGGACCAGAAACAGTGTTAACAATTGGTCGAGCTGCACATAATAAGCAGTCAATAATTGGCACACAAAATGAGCAAAAATAATTTTATCGTTTCACACTATTAGTTGTTTTTTTTATTTATTACATAAGTACAACCACTCAAATTTATTTCCAATAATTCTACTCGTGTATAATAAATAAAAAACGAATAGTGTGAAACGATAAAATCATTTTTACTCATTTTGTGTGCCAATTATTGACTGCTTATTATGTGCAGCTCCGATTTTACCATAAATAAGAAAACCTATTGAACGATTGTAAACATCGTTCAGTAGGTCTTCTTACTTCAGCCTTTTCCTAACCATTGTTCAGTAAGAGCTTTCTTTAATCCTTCCTCTTCTTCTGTTGTCTTCTTTTCTTCCCCTGTACATTCAGTAAGTTTTTTTAACTCATTCCACTCCTAACAGCTACTTAAGAGGGTTTCTGCAACACATTATCTTTTTAACACTTATTCATTGAGTTTAATCTCGCTGCTGCTTCTAACAAATTTCTGTAGATCACTCCAACCCACTCCGCATCAAAATAGATCAGATCTTTATATAACTACCAACACATCATGGTGAAGTAACAACAATGCTTTCCATTTAACATCTGCATCGTTTGTTGCACCAAAGGTTAAAAAAAACTCACAATAGAAGGGCTTTGTGTTGGCTCAGTCGGTGGTGGGCCAATTTCGTAATCTGCAGTTCACAAATTCGAATTCTAACTATGCCGACGTTGATATTTAATCTCGCTAACTTTCCTCTGATGACGATGAGAAAGAAGAACCGTTAAGCTTGCAAAGACCGCTATTTATCTGATTGGACGTTAATCAGTGGCCCTGTGTCAAGGAGATCCATATCCTGTGCACGTTATAAAACACGCTGAACAGCCTTGACCGGATAATTCCATTTGTCTCCTAACAGCTGCTCATGGGATCCCTTCTACAACTTTCTTTGAGTCATTGGGATCCATTACACAACTTTCTTTGAGTCATTGGGATCCCTTACACAACTTTCTTTGAGTCATTTGGATCCCTTACACAACTTTCTTCGAGTCATTGAGATCCGTTACACAACTTTCTTCGAGTCATAGGGATCCCTTGCGCAACTTTCTTTGAGTCATTGGGATCCCTTGCACAATTTTCTTTGAGTCATTGGGATCCCTTGAACAACTTTCTTTGAGTCATTGGGATCCCTTACACAAATTTCTTTGAGTCATTGGGATCCATTACACAAATTTCTTTGAGTCATTGGGATCCCTTACACAACTTTCTTTGAGTCATTTGGATCCCTTACACAACTTTCTTCGAGTCATTGAGATCCGTTACACAACTTTCTTCGAGTCATAGGGATCCCTTGCGCAACTTTCTTTGAGTCATTGGGATCCCTTGCACAATTTTCTTTGAGTCATTGGGATCCCTTGAACAACTTTCTTTGAGTCATTGGGATCCCTTACACAAATTTCTTTGAGTCATTGGGATCCCTTGCTCAACTTTCTTTGAGTCATTGGGATCCCTTGCGCAACTTTTTTTGAGTCATTGGGATCCCTTACACAACTTTCTTTGAGTCATTGGGATCCCTTACACAACTTTCTTTGAGTCATTGGGATCCCTTACACAACTTTCTTTGACTCATTGGGATCCCTTGCGCAACTTTCTTTGAGCCTTTGGAATCCTTGTTACCTGGCCATTTAGCCCACTGTAGGCAATAAAAGTGTCATTCAGAGTAAAACAACCTAACCCGACGACTAAAATTAGAACATAAAGTCGAGACAGTATTTAAAAGAATGAAGGAGATATAAGTATTTAAAAGAATGAAGAAACATGCTAACTAGCAGATTTTTATGGGGCCATTGTGAGATATATCTAATAGCTCACACACAATTAAAGTTCGTCACATCGAAGAGATTTCTTTACGAATAGGCAGGCATTGTTAAAGCGCGTCTTTCAGTCCAGCAGAACATGGTCCTCCTACAGCGAACGGAGACGCTAAGAAAACCCATCATTCCATCGATTGGCAGAATTGATTTTGCAGTTCCTCAAACAACACAACTGAAGAGTGTTATTCTAAAAGGATTCAATGTTGCGTAACAAATTCATTGGATAGTAAAGGAAGATGGAGTTTCGAAGGAACTAAAAAAAGAAAGAATTGTTTTCAAAGATTCTGAACTTGGGGAGAGTTATGATGATTTGCACAGAAAGCAAAAACATAAGGCAAAATTACGTTTATCAATATTTATGACAAAAATATTGAATTGATACTTTTCAATGTCTTTATTCTAAGTATATTTTGATACTATTATTATCTTACTTAACATTATTTAAAGACGATAAAAATTGTTTGAAAATTAGGATAATTAAATAAAACATTACTAAAACAGATGAAATAATTCACTAAAACGTTTTAGAAACATAGTTTTAAAACACTTTTTACTCAAGTTTTACATTTCTTTGTAGGTATATTTAAATATAGCTCTTCCAAAATCTTTAGAGAATTTCAGTGTTATGTCAAAAGAATTTTTTAAAGGAAATGGATAGTGAGTGTCAACTTACCACAACGTTCGCATAGCCATGATTTTTCTTTTGGAACACATTTTTAAAAAACTCGGCGAAATCCGCTTGACCGTGATTTACAGAAGCACTAGAGAGGTATTAGATCTGTTCTTGTTTCCAATCAGTCAGAGATAAACAAATCTTCAATTTTTCATCTCATCTTATGACAGATAGCAAGATATTGCTGTAGTCGCTCAAAAAAGTATCCAAACGCTATGGTTCATTACAGAATTCAGAAAAAATATCTGCAACGATTTTTTTAGAAATTAATGATCTGGCAACCTTCGTGTCACGTGACACGAAATTTTTTAGAAATTAGTGATCTGGCAACCTTCCTGTCACGTGACACGAAGGTTGCCAGATCACTAATTTCTAAAAAAAATCGTTGCCAGATATTTTTTCTGAATTCTGTAATCACGTGACACGAAGGTTGCCAGATCACTAATTTCTAAAAAAATCTTTGCCAGATATTTTTCTGAATTCTGTAATCACGTGACACGAAGGTTGCCAGATCACTAATTTCTAAAAAAATCGTTGCCAGATATTTTTTCTGAATTCTGTAATCATGACACGAAGGTTGCCAGATCACTAATTTCTAAAAAAATCGTTGCCAGATATTTTTTCTGAATTCTGTAATCATGACACGAAGATCACTAATTTCTAAAAAAATCGTTGCCAGATATTTTTTTCTGAATTCTGTAATCAACCATAGCGTTCGGATACATTTTTGAGCAACTGTACAATTTTTAGCAGTATTTTGTTTGAACCGTGGGTTAATTCGCAAGAAACAAACAGGCAGTAAATGAACTGACTGAATAACTGAGGCAATTTGATTGCATCAATAACGTGAAAATTGAAGTATTAGTTACTTGAAATACCAGTAAGCTAACTAACTAATGACTAATTAGTTTCGACACTCATCAAATACAAAATAATAAACGAAAACAATATTCGAAAACCGAAACATAAAACAATTCATTCGTTCTTACCAATCGCCTTTTTTCTACTGTCTGTGCAAAATTTATGCAGGAAATGACACTCCCTATAAGAGCTAAAGATGCACTATTATTCATAAAACCTTCTATTACACAAACATCAGCAATTTAAATTGCTACCGCGCACAACACAAAGCCAAACTTTTCACGACTACCACAACACTCTTACTGAATTTCCCTATTTTTAAATTAAGTGTGTTTCAAAATCTGCATGATGTAATCCACACAACGTGCTATATCTCGCGCATCGCGTAGTAAAACAGCCACGCCTTCAATGTTGCACGCGCATATTTCGTTTCAATATATTTTAGAAGTAGTTGTTTGGGTTGGGTTGTTTTACCTCTGAGCGGCAATTTTTGCACACCATGGGCTAAATGGCCAGGTCACATGGACCCCGAAGGCTCAGAGAAGGTTGGGGGAGGGGATCCACTGGAACAGCTGTTGGGAGACAAATGGTAGCCTCCCGTCAAGGCCATCGAGCGTGTTCTTTAACGTGCACAGGATATGGCTCTCCCGCACACGGGGCCACGTCCCATCCGACAGACGGCGGCCTTTCCAAGCCCATCGGTGTCCCCTACTGACCGTGGGCAGGGCAGGGAATTTTGCGGAGGTAAATCTTAACGCTGACCCAGCTGGGACTCGAACCTGGGAACTACAGATTACGAGCCTGGCGCGCTACCGACTGAGCCACCCCCGCCCCTTTAGAAGTAATACCGAAGTAAAAAAAAGATGCAAGAAAACAGTCTATAGTGATGCGTCGCGCATGACACTCTCATTAAAGGGGCTGCAGTCAGATTTAAACGTCATTATAATATATGTACCATATATGTATATCATTATAATAGAAATATAAAGCAACAATTTACGTAATTTTATCGAAAGCAAAAAGTGGTCGGCAGTGAAATTTGCTTACCGAGATGTTTTTGGGTTAAAATTAATCACGATAAGGGGATACCCACTGTACAGTCGCTCAAAAAACTATCCGAACACTGTGGTTGATTACAGAGTTCAGAAAAAATATTTGGCAGCGATTTTTTTTAGAAATTAGTGATCTGGCAACCTTCGTGTCACGTGATTACAGAATTCAGGAAAAATATCTGGAGCGTGTACAGCAACTGTACACGCTCCAGTTACCGTTCACAGCAAACTGGAGCATGTGCAGTTACTGCACACGCTCCAGTTTGCTGTGAACGGTAACTGCACACGCTCAATATTTCTGTGAGTGGGCCCACACGATCTAGTATCAAAATAATATGACCACCTACAGTCGCTCAAAAAAGTATCCGAACGCTATGGTTGATTACAGAATTCAGAAAAAATATCTGGCAGCGATTTTTTTAGAAATTAGTGATCTGGCAACCTTCGTGTCACGTGACACGAAGGTTGCCAGATCACTAATTTCTAAAAAAATCGTTGCCAGATGTTTTTTCCTGGCAGGTTTCCCATTCAACATTTTTTTCTTGTTGGATAAATGCTGACGAGATATTAGGATTCTCATTTTCACAAAATGGCAAGTTTAAGCAAATATATTAACCTATCTATTAATATTTAGAAATTATAAATTTAAATATCAGAGCGAGATGTTCAAGTGATTTGCAGTAATAATAGTGATTTGCCTGTATATGGTGAACGAAAAAGCAACGTTTTTGTTGGGGCGGAGGTGGCTCAGTCGGTAGCGCGCCAGGCTCGTAATCTGTAGTTCCCAAGTTCGAGTCCCAGCTGGGTCAGCGTTGAGATTTATCTCCGCAATAATTCCCCGCCCTGCCCACGGTCAGTAGGGGACATCGATGGGCTTGGAAAGGCCGCCGTCCGTCGGATGGGAAGTTAAGCCGTGGCTCCGTGTGCGGGAGAGCCATACCCTGTGCACGTTAAAGAACACACTGGATGGCCTTGACGGGAGGCTACCATCTGTCTCCCAACAGTTGTTCCAGTGGGTCCCCTTCCCCAACCTTCTCTGAGCCGTCGGGGTCCATGTGACCTGGCCATTTAGCCCATGGTGTGCAAAAAAGTGCCGCTCAGAGGTAAAACAACCCAACGTTTTTGTTTTAAGAGATAAATGAAAAATTTCTTTTTATTTTGAATAGACATTAATGAAATATCTCCGCTCGCATTTTTCGAATCATCTATTGATTTGAATTTCCAGTGTTAGAAGGGAGCAAAAGCAAGAAAGGGACAAACTTCTTTCTTTTTGAAAATGAGCATTCCATATTCTGCAGAGACAATTTTTCTTTCTGATTTTCGTTTCGTGAATAGCGACTTGAAAAGCGTATCATTTTTGCTATTGTTTCCTGAAACTTTTTGTAAAATAATATTTCCTTCCTAGGACGTATAATGCGACATTCTCCTGTCAGACCTCGGTACAAGTGGAATGCTGGGAAAGTAATTTATTTCCTCCTTTGCAGAAAACAAGCTGTTGTTTACACTTTGTCGTCTGCCCGCGTGCATGTTTCTAAACATGCAACTCTTTTGTTTTAAAAGATAAATAAAAAAATTCTTGTTGGGTTGAATAGATACTGATCAAATATTATGATTCGCATTTTCTGAATCTCCGATTGATTTCAATTCTCGCTGTTAGAAGGTGATCTCGAGAGTAGATTGCATTTGAAAGGAATTTTGTAAACAGTCGGTTCATTCTAAAAATTTAGAAATTGAATGGTAAAGAAGGTGGTCAAGGGGCTTACAATTGACGGCAGCGACTTCTTCTCTGAGCTCCAAAAGGGATGGGGAAAAGTCAACTGATTATGTTTTAAAAACTAAGTGAAAAATTCCTTTTGCCTTCAAAAGAGGGGCGGGGGTGGCTCAGTCGGTAGCGCGCCAGACTCGTAATCTGTAGTTCCCAGGTTCGAGTCCCAGCTGGGTCAGCGTTGAGACTTATCTCCGCAAAATTTCCCCGCCCTGCCCACGGTCAGTAGGGGACACCGATGGGCTTGGAAAGGCCGCCGTCCGTCGGATGGGACGTTAAGCCGTTTCCCCGTGTGCGGGAGAGCCATACCCTGTGCACGTTAAAGAACACGCTGGATGGCCTTGACGGGAGGCTACCATCTGTCTCCCAACAGCTGTTCCAGTGGGTCCTCTCCCCCAACCTTCTCTGAGCCTTCGGGGTCCATGTGACCTGGCCATTTAGCCCACGGTGTGCAAGAAAGTGCCGCTCAGAGGTAAAACATTCCAATCCAAAGCCTTCAAAAGAACAAGATTTTGAATCTGCCAAAGAAGCGTGATAGAGAATGTATAATTTATTAATCATTCTGTAGAACCATTTTTCTTGTTCTTGGACCAAATCTGTCCAGTATTCAGTTCCACAAACCATATCAAAAAAGACAGTCTTAAGCACACAAAGAGAAAATAGAATAGATAATAAAATATTACTATTATTTTCATTTCCCAACCCTCCGAACTGGGCATGAAAATCCGTGGCGTTTTGTCTAGAGATCTAAATGGGCATTCTGAAGTGTGAAAATTAATACAATTCCCTACAGATGCCTAGGACATATGTGTGGTACCATTATGTTAAAGAAAATATAATTTCATCGTTAAGAAAGAAAAATATTCCACCATTCACTCAGTTTTGATTGCCCAGAATTTTAGACAATTCCCCCTTCCCCACAAAAAAACCCCTAAGCACTTAAAAAAAAAACTTCCAATACCACTATTTAATTGGCTCCCTTTCTTTAATGCAACTTTATTCCAAACATTTCGAGTGTAGAATAAAATTACGCGAAACCAATCTATCTTGAAAAGAAATTAATTTTATTTTTTCTATGAGCATGAAACGAATTGATTTCTTTTATTTAGATTAATTCAACACTGAATTAATGAGTTTAGGGCATTTTCTCCAGTTAAGGAATATTTAATCTATTTTTCTCCCTGCACTGCACATTTATCCAAACTCAAATTCATTTCTTTCCTCATTTGTGCAATCATTTTCCCCACGGTTAGTTTCGTAACTCTTTTTTTTTTATCTTTATGGCTTTTTTCTCATTCCTTCTCTTTTGCGGTGTTTCCATAAGAACCATTTCTAATTCAAGAAGTGATTCACCTTTGAGAATCTTTGCTTCTGAAACATTCCTCCAAGTTCACGGAACAATATTATAGAACCAAAGATCACTTCTTTGTCGTAAACATTCCTCCAAGTTCACGGAGCAATATTATAGAACCGAAGATCACTTCTTTGTCGTAAACATTCCTCCAAGTTCACGGAGCAATATTATAGAACCAAAGATCACTTCTTTGTCGTAAACATTCCTCCAAGTTCACGGAGCAATATTATAGAACCAAAGATCACTTCTTTGTCGTAAACATTCCTCCAAGTTCACGGAGCAATATTATAAAACCAAAGATCACTTCTTTGTCGTAAACATTCCTCCAAGTTCACGGAGCAATATTATAGAACCAAAGATCACTTCTTTGTCGTAAACATTCCTCCAAGTTCACGGAACAATATTATAGAACCGAAGATCACTTCTTTGTCGTAAACATTCCTCCAAGTTCACGGAGCAATATTATAGAACCGAAGATCACTTCTTTGTCGTAAACATTCCTCCAAGTTCACGGAGCAATATTATAGAACCGAAGATCACTTCTTTGTCGTAAACATTCCTCCAAGTTCACGGAGCAATATTATAGAACCGAAGATCACTTCTTTGTCGTAAACATTCCTCCAAGTTCACGGAGCAATATTATAGAACCAAAGATCACTTCTTTGTCGTAAACATTCCTCCAAGTTCACGGAGCAATATTATAGAACCGAAGATCACTTCTTTGTCGTAAACATTCCTCCAAGTTCACGGAGCAATATTATAGAACCGAAGATCACTTCTTTGTCGTAAACATTCCTCCAAGTTCACGGAGCAATATTATAGAACCAAAGATCACTTCTTTGTCGTAAACATTCCTCCAAGTTCACGGAGCAATATTATAGAACCGAAGATCACTTCTTTGTCGTAAACATTCCTCCAAGTTCACGGAGCAATATTATAGAACCAAAGATCACTTCTTTGTCGTAAACACTCCTCCAAGTTCACGGAGCAATATTATAGAACCAAAGATCACTTCTTTGTCGTAAACATTCCTCCAAGTTCACGGAGCAATATTATAGAACCGAAGATCACTTCTTTGTCGTAAACATTCCTCCAAGTTCACGGAGCAATATTATAGAACCGAAGATCACTTCTTTGTCGTAAACATTCCTCCAAGTTCACGGAGCAATATTATAGAACCAAAGATCACTTCTTTGTCGTAAACACTCCTCCAAGTTCACGGAGCAATATTATAGAACCAAAGATCACTTCTTTGTCGTAAACACTCCTCCAAGTTCACGGAGCAATATTATAGAACCAAAGATCACTTCTTTGTCGTAAACATTCCTCCAAGTTCACGGAGCAATATTATAGAACCAAAGATCACTTCTTTGTCGTAAATATTCCTCCAAGTTCACGGAGCAATATTATAGAACCAAAGATCACTTCTTTGTCGTAAACATTCCTCCAAGTTCACGGAGCAATATTATAGAACCGAAGATCACTTCTTTGTCGTAAACATTCCTCCAAGTTCACGGAACAATATTATAGAACCAAAGATCACTTCTTTGTCGTAAACATTCCTCCAAGTTCACGGAGCAATATTATAGAACCAAAGATCACTTCTTTGTCGTAAGCATTCACCCCAGAGTCACATCGGTATTAAAACAAACTTTTCAGCGTCATAATGCTTAGATTTATTCTGTGCTTCCTTTAACGACGGTCCTTATGAATGAATCTTGTGCTGTTATCTATTTTTGTCAAAGGCAGGAGTGTTTAACGTTTTTATCAAAAGAAACCGGCCAATTTTGAGAGTTTATTTTCATAAATTCTTGCAAGCATTTTTCTTTCACTAGAAGTTGGTTTGTTTTACCACAGGGCAGTATTTTTGCACACAATGGTCTAAATGGCCATGTCTTGTGGACCGAAGTGTACACAACTCATTAGAGTATCCTTTGGATATCTAGTTGGGTTGGGTTGTTTTAACTCTGAGCGGCCCTTTTTTGCACACCATGGGCTAAATGGCCAGGTCACATGGACCCCGAAGGCTCAGAGAAGGTTGGGGGAGGGGACCCACTGGAACAGCTGTTGGGAGACAGATGGTAGCCTCCCGTCAAGGCCATCCAGCGTGTTCTTTAACGTGCACAGGGTATGGCTCTCCCACACATGGAGCCACGGCTTAACGTCCCATCCGACCGACGGCGGCCTTTTCCAAGCCCATCGGTGTCCCCTACTGACCGTGGCCAGGGCGGGGAATTTTGCGGAGATAAATCTCAACGCTGACCCAGCTGGGACTCGAACCTGGGAACTACAGATTACGAACCTGGCGCGCTACCGACTGAGCCACCCCCGCCCCAGGATATCTAGTAGGAGACGGGTGGTAGCAAACCGTTAAGTTCACCCCTCGTTTTCATTAACTGCACAGAGGGTGGCTCTTCTTCACGTAATAAATACACTGGCCTACGAAAATATTGGACAATTTCTACATTATGTCAATGGGAATCTGACTTCAACGCTCTGTAACTTCTAAAATATGCACTTATTGGAAAATGTGAATGATGATATATTAAAGATCATAATCAGATCTATTTAAATCTCACTTTTCAACAATGTTCATTCAATGTTTAAAGAGTTCTAGAAGCGAAATATTTAACAATAAATTATCCTGTTTTATAAAATGATTCAGTTTAAATAGGAATTTAAAACGGCTCCATGATGTTGATTCTAAGGTATCAGAAATCTGATTATCCTGCTGTCATTTATCCCAAAAAGAAGACACCGTTCCCTCCTAATCCTTTTCCAACCCGCTTTGCACCCAATGCCCTTTCGTGCCTTCAGGTAAATTAATTTTCTGAGAACTACGAAGTAGGCCAATTCGCACGGTTACGATTTGACGTCAGTTTTTATATCCTTGCTTTGCTTAAATATTTCGTCTTATTTCCTTCTCCGAGTCAGCAGATTATTGTAACGTTTATGGCAACAGGCCCGGAAGAGCGTGCCTTCTTGTTCCAATAAATCTGCCGTTGCGTCGCGTGCGGTCACGGTTGGGAGCTGCTTACAACGTCATCATTGCTGGGAACAAAGGAAACATCGCTTGATTTTCGAAATTGCGTGAGGCATCGTTAATAAGTATATTAAGCGACAAAGAGAAAGTTTTCAAATGTTGCAGTTATTGAAAAAGTTGGACTCGAGTTTTGGCACCTGAAGAAGTTAAAGAACAAAATTTCTACTGAAATCTGTGGATTTTCATCAGGCGTTCAATGTTTATTATAAAAGCGAGAAAGTATAGGTAATAAATGGCATAGTAAATTGCCTAGATAAGAAGAGGTACACATTTTTGAGACAAAATAATAATATTTATGCGTAATTTCGTTTTAACTATAATCAGTAGAATAGTCATAATTAGGGCGGGGGTGGCTCAGTCGGTAGCGCGCCAGACTCGTAATCTGTAGTTCCCAGGGTCGAGTCCCAGCTGGGTCAGCGTTGAGATTTATCTCCGCAAAATTTCCCCGCCCTTCCCACGGTCAGTAGGGGACACCGATGGGCTTGGAAAGGCCGCCGTCCGTCGGATGCGACACTAAGCCGTGGCCCCGTGTGCGGGAGAGCCATACCCTGTGCGCATTAAAGAACGCGCTGGATGGCCTTGACGGGAGGCTACCATCTGTCTCCCTAACAGCTGTTCCAGTGGGTCCCCTCCCCCAACCTTCTCTGAGCCTTCGGGGTCCATGTGACCTGGCCATTTAGCCCATGGTGTGCAAAAAAGTGCTGCTCAGAGGTAAAACAACCCAACCCTAGTCATAATTACTGAACGGGAGCGTTAGAAAAATTCATCATATTTTATTATATAATTAATATTAATGACAGGATTAATTGTTTATGTAAATTATAAAGCATTTTGAAGCTTGGGAATCCAGAACTGTTCGGGACGAACAAGACCTGAGGAGGAGGTAGTGTTACGACAGATGAACGTGCTACAATGAATTTGTGATGTGATGTGTCGTCTTGATGCTCGCGTGAACTACAGAGTGAGAATTATGTTACAAACTACTTCGAATGAACTTAACTTAAAAATAAAGAATAAGTTGTTGTAATTAAGAGGAATTAGAGTGTGAAGGAAAACGCAATTTGTTTTAGTTTGTGCGTTATAATATAAAGAAGAAACGTTTTTATTTGGTGTGTTCGCGGAAAATTAAATAAGTTTATTGGTGTTGATCCTCTTAGCAGACTGGCAAGAAAAAGAAAGATGCTTAGGACATTTAAAGATGTGGATGAGGAGGTTATATGTTAGTCGAACAAGCAGAGCTGATCTCAATTTTACTGTAGGAAGGCTTCATCGTTAGGGGGCGGGGGTGGCTCAGTCGGTAGCGCGCCTGGCTCGTAATCTGTAGTTCCCAGGTTCGAGTCCCAGCTGGGTCAGCGTTGAGATTTATCTCCGCAAAATTCCCCGCCCTGCTCACGGTCAGTAGGGGACACCGATGGGCTTAGAAAGGTCGCCGTCCGTCGGATGGGACGTTAAGCCGTGGCCCCGTGTGCGGGAGAGCCATACCCTGTGCACGTTAAAGAACACGCTGGATGGCCTTGACGGGAGACTACCTTTTGTCTCCCAATAGCTGTTCCAGTGGGTCCCCTCCCCCAACCTTCTCTGAGCCTTCGGGGTCCATGTGACCTGGCCATTTAGCCCATAGTGTGCAAAAAAGTACCGCTCAGAGGTAAAACAACCCAACCCTTCATCGTTAGATGTATAGTTATCTTTAGTTTGTTTACAAGAATTGATAAGGTTATTCTCGATAGGTTGGGTTGGGTTGTTTTACCTCTGAGCGGCACTTTTTTGCACACCATGGGCTAAATGGCCAGGTCACATGGACCCCGAAGGCTCAGAGAAGGTTGGGGGAGGGGACCCACTGGAACAGCTGTTGGGAGACAGATGGTAGCCTCCCGTCAAGGCCATCCGGCGTGTTCTTTAACGTGCACAGGGTATGGCTCTCCCACACACGGGGCCACGGCTTAACGTCCCATCCGACGGACGGCGGCCTTTCCAAGCCCATCGGTGTCCCCTACTGACCGTGGGCAGGGCGGGGAATTTTGCGGAGATAAATCTCAACGCTGACCCAGCTGGGACTCGAACCTGGGAACTACAGATTACGAGCCTGGCGCGCTACCGACTGAGCCACCCCCGCCCCTATTCTCGATAGATTGCAGATTGTTCACAAATATGATTGTATCACTTATCAACTGATGTAAAACGCCTTAATTTTATGCTTTGAATGTATATAGTAGGAATTATAGTGGAAACATTTCTTTGTATGAATAGTAATAAAGTGCTAAGTTCTTCTGAAGATTTATTTTTATACTGATGAAGATTTGTGTTGATTGACTTTAGTTTATATAATTGTTTTTATTCATACTTTTGTAATAAATTGCATCATTTTAGAATTCTAATTGCTAAATACTATTTTTTTGAACTGACGTTTAATTCATAACAATATGAAAACAGAAATAAATTCTCTTAAAACCCAAAAATGACTGGAGTGCACAAAGGTTGCCAGATCACTAATTTCTAAAAAAATCATTGCCAGATATTTTTTCTGAATTCTGTAATCAAACATTGTGTTTGGATACTTTTTTGAGCGACTCTATTTCTAAAATACAAACCAATTTTATTAAACACTTTGATACAATGCTTATTGCTAAGTTTTAATTAACTTCTGAAGTCAATTTTGGTGGCTGGCATTGTTATCGCTAAATATTTCATAACTCATTAAATACTGAACGAATATTGTTGAAAATCGAGATATTGATTTATTTGATTAAGATCTTTATCTGCAATCACATTTTTAAAAACGAAAAAACTTATTTTAGAAGTTATAGAGCTTTGACGCTAGCTTCCCATTGACTTAACATAGGGATTTTCCTTAATTAAAGGCGGGGGTTGCTCAGTCGGTAGCGCGCCAGGCTCGTAATCTGTAGTTCCCAGTTCGAGTCCCAGCTGGGTCAGCGTTGAGATTTATCTCCGCAAAATTTCCCGCCCTGCCCACGGTCAGTAGGGGACACCGATGGGCTTGGAAAGGCCGCCGTCCGTCGGATGGGACGTTAAGCCGTGGCCCCGTGTGCGGGAGAGACATACCCTGTGCACTTTAAAGAACACGCTGGATGGCCTTGACGGGAGGCTACCATCTGTCTCCCAACAGCTATTCCAGTGGGTCCCCTCCCCCAACCTTCTCTGAGCCTTCGGGGTCCATGTGACCTGGCCATTTAGCCCATGGTGTGCAAAAAAGTGCCGCTCAGAAGTAAAACAACCCAAATCCTTAATTTATGGAAACCAGTGTATCAGTGTTCTGTGATATCAGTCTCCTAAAAGATTACTTCTTCTCTTTACATTTTCGATTATATTTTAGTATCGGTATCTTCAATATTTAGACATCAAATTAGTCTTCATTTGAAATTGACATTTTGCCTGCCTCTGTCCTAAATAAAATTGGTTCAACTAGAAAAGTTTCAGGACCCTTAATGTGAAACATACTTTGGGAAATCAGAAAGGAAATTTGCTGTTAGAATCTATATTTCTGCCTCCTTTGAGGTAAATCGCTTCAAGAGACATTCGTTGAAGATTTTATAATATTGTTCTCTTACAGCAACGACTCTCATATGGTAATTAGTCGTACATGAGTTCGGTTGTTTTTTTTTTACCACTGAGATCACTTTTCTGCACACGATAAGTTAAATAACCAAGTTACAAGGACCCCAAAACTAAGAGAGTCAATATGTCATCTTAATATTTTGGCCGGTAAATGTATTTGATTATACATTTTATCACCACAAATCTCATTATTAGTTTGTCACTGTCCAAAGAGTTTGATATGGATGTCGTCTTTCTTTTTTAATTGATAAAAAGAAAACTTTAAAACTACTAGTCATTCCAATTTCAAAAAATCTCAATTTCTTTTTTTTAAAAAGCCATTTTTGTTAAAGTATACTTACTAAATTATTGTATGCTCACTTTACATTCACATGCGCACACGAAAATTTTCTAAATTAGGAAGACTTACTGAAAACACTAAAAAAAAAAACACGAAAGCTCCAAATTTCCAATTACATTTAACGTCCTTTCGGCTTTCACGCTTATAATTAAAATGCGCATTTTGCCTCTACAGCTTATCCATATTTATTCCAAGCAGCAATCACAAGGTTCGTATTCGTCATACGTGTAGAATGCAATTCCTATTTACTTGTAGAAAACACGAAAGCGTTTCTTTTTATTTCGAAAAGGCATCCGAAAGAACAGAAAAATAAAAGAAAAATGTCTGGAATTTTAATAACATATTATCTCCAGAGTTTACCTTTGTAAACCTCTCACGTCTTTATTGAAGAATAAATGTTGTGATCATTGACTTTGCTGTCTCTCTCTTATGTAAGCATTCATGGAGCCGCATCCACACACATTTAGATGGGCATTCATTGCACAACAAGTTGCTTCTGAATAACAGAGCTGTTGTAATAACAACGCAGGATGCTGACTAGTCTGGGAGAGAGATAGAGAGATGCTAATTAAATACATCGCGTTGGAGAGAATAATTCAGAGCGCTATGCTAATGGCAGTAATACACCCACTCGTATTACATCTAAAATCTTTTAAAGTGATGTTCTGCATAAATACCGGTAAAATGATGGACGCCATTTGCACACAAATAGAGGAAATGATTATAAGAGATAACATAATGAATGTTGGAAAAATGTCTTTAAGATTCTCTTATTTAAGTGTCTACGGAATTCACAGCCTCTTCGATATGCAATTTGGAAGAACAAAAATCACTGTCTTTAGAGCTTTCTTTGAATAAATCAACATTAAGCAAATCATTTTTGACTCCAGTTTTATTTCATCTTTTTGATCTATGTCAGGCAAGGTATTATGAAACGTTGGGTTGTTTTACCTCTGAGCGGCACTTTTTTGCACACCATGGGCAAAATGGCCAGGTCACATGGACCCCAAAGGCTCAGAGAAGGTTGGGGGAGGGGACCCACAGGAAGAGCTGTTGGGAGACAGATGGTAGCCTCCCGTCAAGGCCATCCAGCGTGTTCTTTAACGTGCACAGGGTATGGCTCTCCCGCACACGGGGCCACTGCTTAACGTCCCATCCGACGGACGGCGACCTTTCCAAGCCCATCGGTGTCCCCTACTGACCGTGGGCAGGGCGGGGAATTTTTGCGGAGATAAATCTCAACGCTGACCCAGCTGGGACTCGAACCTGGGAACTACAGATTACGAGCCTGGCGCGCTACCGACTGAGCCACCCCCGCCCCTATTATGAAACGAAAAGATGCTTAATTTCTTAGGAGCGTTCGAAAGAGATAATATATGTATAAAATGTAAATTTCAGAGTGATGAAATGGGTGTTTTTTTTGTGTATATGTTATTATAGGCTTCAGGTAAAAAAGTGATATCAAAACTTTATGTGTCCGTGATCATCAGAAAAAATCGTGGTAGTTGAAATGCCGATATTTATTGATATATTACACTGAAAGCACTGAATTTGCTGTCATAAAACATATACCAATCATAACACCGAGATTGATAGGTGGGTTGTTTTACCTCTGAGCGGCACTTTTTTTTGCACACAATGGGCGAAATGACCAAGTCATAAGGATCCCGAGTGCTCAGATAAGGTTAGGGGGGAGGGGAGGAGACCAGCTATTGGAAGACAGACGGTAGCTTCCCGTCAAGCCCATCCAGCGTGTTCTTTAATGTGCATAGGGTATGATTCCCCCACCACGACTTAACGTCTCGTCCAATGGGCGGCGGCCTTTCCAAGCTCATCGGTGTCCTCTACTGGCCGAGGGCAGGACGGGTAATTTTTCGGGGATAAATCTACCAGTTGGGAGTTAGTATCAGTTAGTGCTACCACTTAAGACCTTCTGTAAGCAACTATATTCAAGATGACTTACAATGCTAAGCAGCGTGTGTTTTGTGTTAAAAGGTTTTTTTTTTCAAAACGACATTGTTATTACTATAAGAGCGTGAGTTTAAAATGAGATTTCACTGCAGAGAAAATCAAAGCAGATCAACAATTCAGAGATTAGTGATAATCTTTAAAGAAACGAGTGCTGTGTTATGAGATAAGAAGGAGGTTGTTGACAGAAGGAAATTTGTTAGATCAGTTAAAAATATTCACGTGTACAGATCATACACTAAATACATTGCACGTGCACAGTTGGGTTGGGTTGTTTTACCTCTGAGCGGCACTTTTTTGCACACCATGGGCTAAATGGCCAGGTCACATGGACCCGGACGGCTCAGAGAAGGTTGGGGAAGGGGACCCACTGGAACAGCAGTTGGGAGACAGATGGTAGCCTCCCGTCAAGGCCATCCAGTGTGTTCTTTAACGTGCACAGGGTATGGCTCTCCTGCACACGGGGCCACGGCTTAACGTCCCATCCGACGGACGGCGACCTTTCCAAGCCCATCGGTGTCCCCTACTGACCGTGGGCAGGGCGGGGAATTTTGCGGAGATAAATCTCAACGCTCACCCAGCTGGGACTCGGACCTGGGAACTACAGATTACGAGCCTGGCGCGCTACCGACTGAGCCACCCCCGCCCCCCACATGCACAGAATATGCTGACTAAGCCCACACAAATCTGTCAAATGTCTGTTTCAGAAACTGGGATAAAAACGAAACTTCCACTATAACCATTGTTGGAAAAGATTGAAAATGTATCCCTACAAAATTCAGGTGCAATGATCCTTAAATAATGTGGAGAAACACAGGCAAGCCGACTTTCGCAGCGCATTTCATCAGCATTTGGAAAGCAATTCAGCAGTTATTCATTATATTTAGTTCACCGATGAAGCCCACTTCCACCTCAACGGTTACTTCTATAACTGTTTGTATCAGGCATTGAAAATAACCTTCACCATCTCACAGTCATGAAGACGCCTTTGCATCTATTCAGTTTGTAGCGTGTAATCTACAGTTCCCAGGCTCGAGTCACTCCTGCTCAGGGGCGGGGGTGGCTCAGCCGGTAGCGCGCCTGGCTCGTAATCTGTAGTTCCCAGGTTCAAGTCCCAGCTGGGTCAGCGTTGAGATTTATCTCCGCAAAATTCCCCGCCCTGCCCACGATCAGTAGGGAACACCGATGGACTTGGAAAGGCCGCCGTCCGTCGGATGGGACGTTAAGCCGTGGCCCCGTGTGCGGGAGAGCCATACCCTGTGAACGTTAAAGAACACGCTGGATGGCCTTGACGGGAGGCTACCATCTGTCTCCCAAAGCTGTTCCAGTGGGTCACCTGCCCCAACCTTCTCTGAGCCTTCGGGGTCCATGTGACCTGGCCATTTAGCCCATAGTGTGCAAAAAAGTGCCGCTCAGAGGTAAAACAACCCAACCCAACCCTCCTGCTCTCGTAACCAGTAGGGAACACCGATGGGCTTGAAAAGGCCGCCATCCGTCGGATGGGATGTTAAGTCATGGTCAGTGACCTGGTCATTTAGCCCATTGTGTGAAATAGGTGTCGCTCAGAGATAAAATACCCAACACTTCGCATCTACAAAAAATAACTGTCTGGAGTGCTGTTTCATCCATTCTGAATTGTTTGACTAATCTTGCAGGATTAAGAATGAATTCCGAATTCTTCCCAAAACACTTTCAATACCATTTTGTTTCAATTGTTCAAGTCAAGAGAGTGAATATGGAAGCAACTTTTTTCCCACCAGAGATAAAACAAGATGATAAGTAGTAAATATTTTCTTCATATCCTAAATGAATGTTTTCATAAGGCCATTCCGAATCGATATCCTGAATGATATAGATTTGAAATATCCTTGTCTACCTTACCCTCCGAATTTGAACCCCTGTGATTATTTCTCATCGCGTTTCCTGAAGGACTGTCTTCAGGAATAATCCACATCAGGTGAAATGAACTTATGACAGAAATTCCAACTACTTTGGAACCTGGGGGCGGGTGTGGCTCAGTCGGTAGCGCGTCAGGCTCGTAATCTGTAGTTCCCAGGTTCGAGTCCCAGCTGGGTCAGCGTTGAGATTTATTTCCGCAAAATTCCCCGCCCTGCCCACGGTCAGTAGGGGACACCGATGGGCTTGGAAAAGCCGCCGTCCGTCGGATGGGACGTTAAGTCGTGACCCCGTGTGTGGGAGAACCATACCCTGTGCACGTTAAAGAACACGCTGGATGGCCTTGACGGGAGGCTACCATCTGTCTCCCAACAGCTGTTCCAGTGGGTCCCCTCCCACAACCTTCTCTGAGCCTTCGGGGGTCCATGTGACCTGACCATTTAGCCCATGGTGTGCAAAAAAAGTGCCGCTTAGAGGTAAAACAACCCAATCCAACCAAACACAAGGTCAGTGTAAATCTACAAACATAAAACAAGCTTAAACAGCAACATGGTGGCGCCATTACGACGACGCAATTATGGCGGAATGTTTCGTTATTTACTGTCAATTGGGGTTGATTATTTTCAATTTCTTTCCTAAAAAAGAGGGTGCGCTACTTACGAAGGACAGCGTGATACACGAGATTATATAGTAGTTTAAAAACATGTGATCCAACATTCAAAATATTGTGACGACGTATAAACTGATATACGGCCGGATTTAGGGGGAGAGCCAAGGGGGCCATGCTCCTCCCCCCTTCCCGTTTGAGAATGTTACCAAGGTAGGGGGAGGGGCAAAATATTAAGCTTGTGCAAATTTCAAGCATTTTTCAAGGAATTTTTTAAATTTTATTCAAAGGAAAATGTTATAAATCCCGTCTGCCCCCCCCCCACCCACATTTTTTATTCTGGCTCGATTACGCCTTTAGCCTCTCACCCCGCCCATTATTTTTTCTAGATACAGAATGAACTGATAGTCGGTAAAATGACGCTTAAATAATTGTAATCAATAATAAAAAAAACTATACGACCTTAAAATCTCGCTTTTTAAAATTTATTATTCGCATCATCATTTATTCTTTTACGCAATTCAACAAATTTTTGCTAAGTTTCGGGGGTTTTTTTGGGGGGGGGGGTTTCTATATAATCGGAATATTTCGTCTTCCGTAAAAAAAAAGTAGTTTTGAGCAAAGTTTAAAACTCTGTAGTAAATTTAAAATTACAGTAATCATTGCTCGTGGATAAGTTTCATATCTATACAGAATCATGCAATACAATCAAAATAGACGAAAACTGAAGGAGCGGGGGTGGCTTAATCGGTAGCGCGCCAGGCTCGTAATGTGTAGTTCCAAGGTTCGAGTACCAGCTGGGGCAGCATTGAGATTTATCTCCGCAAAACTCCCCGCCCTGCCCATGGTCAGTAGGGGACATGGAAAGATGGCTTGGGCTTGGAAAGACGACATGACGATGGGCTTGGAAAGGCCGCCGTCCATCGGATGGGACGTAAAGCCGTGGGCATGAGTGCCATACTCTGTGCACGTTAAAGAACACGTTGGATGGCCTTGACGGGAGGCTACCATCTGTCTCCCAACAGCTGTTCCAGTGGGTCCCCTCCCCCAACCTTCTCTGAGCCTTCGGGGTTCATGTGACCTAGCCATTTAGCCCATGGTGTGCAAAAAAGTGCCACTTAGAGGTAAAACAACCCAATCCAGCAACGAAAACTGAAAAGAGTAGCATGCAATACAATCAAAGTAGATGAAAACAGAAGCACAAGCAATCCAAGGTAAAAGTGCTGCCAGGAATAAAACTAATGCTTTCATCGTTGCTGTCATTAACACTGACACAATCACTTAGACCAGTAATAAAAGTATATGAAGCCTGATCTCATACAACTGAAGCAAGTTCTCACTGAAAGTGAAAAGGCAAGGCGAAAATATCACGTGATGCGGGTCTCGACGCAGAGTCTCCCAGGTCGAATTGATCCTCCGTCACATGACCCAATGTGAGCTTCACTTGTATGAAATAGCGTGATATTTTATTTATTTAGATTACTGGTCTCAAGCCTATTGAGGTTCGTGAGATGTTTCACTTAACGCTAAAATCGCGAGTGTAACTCCGATTCATGAGAACCTTCGCGCCTGTCTTTCAAGAAGCTTCACGTTTGGAATAAACGCCCACCTCTACACGATCACTGTTAGAAAAAAACACATCTGCACTCTCAGCAGATTTCACCTTGTATGAGCAGCTCTCTAGTATCCATAAAGGTTTACAAAATGGGTTGATTTTCTTGGCCATAACCACTCCAAAGCTCAGTTTGCAATGCTAATCACAAGGCACAAGATTCAGTTAAAAACTGAAGCTGATAAGATGGTTAACAACTCAAGATCAAAATACAGAATTAATAGCCTAAGTCAGTGGTTCTCAACCTTTTATGCTTCACGTACCCCCTGGGAATGTGTGTGTAACTGGCGTACCCCTTGTATAGATAGATAAAACTATAATTATAGTATAACAATGGGAATAAAATAAAGCATATATATCAGTGGTTCTCAACATTTTATGCTTTACGTACCCCCTGGGAATGTGTATGTAACTGGCGTACCCCTTGTATAGATAGATGAAACTATAGTTATAGTATAACAATGGGAATAAAATAGAACATATATATCAGTGGTTCTCAACCTTTTATGCTTCACGTACCCCTGGAAATGTATATGTAACTGGCGTACCCCTTGTATAGATAGATAAAACTATAGTTATAGTATAACAATGGGAATAACATAAAACATATATATCAGTGGTTCTCAACCTTTTATGCTTCACGTACCCCCTGGAAATGTGTATGTAACTGGCGTACCCCTTGTATAGATAGATAAAACTATAGTTATAGTATAACAATGGGAATAAAACAAAACATATATATCAGTGGTTCTCAACCTTTTATGCTTCACGTATCCCCTGGAAATGTGTATGTAACTGGCGTACCCCTTGTATAGATAGATAAAACTATAGTTATAGTATAACAATGGGAATAACATAAAACATATATATCAGTGGTTCTCAACCTTTTATGCTTCACGTACCCCCTGGAAATGTGTATGTAACTGGCGTACCCCTTGTATAGATAGATAAAACTATAGTTATAGTATAACAATGGGAATAAAACAAAACATAAATATCAGTGGTTCTCAACCTTTTTTGCTTCACGTACCCCCAGGAAATGTGTATGTAACTGGCGTACCCCTTGTATAGATAGATAAAACTATAGTTATAGTATAACAATGGGAATAAAATAAAACATATATATCAGTGGTTCTCAACCTTTTATGCTTCACGTACCCCCAGGAAATGTGTATGTAACTGGCGTACCCCTTGTATAGATAGATGAAACTATAGTTATAGTATAACAATGGGAATAAAATAGAACATATATATCAGTGGTTCTCAACCTTTTATGCTTCACGTACCCCCTGGAAATGTGTATGTAACTGGCGTACCCCTTGTATAGATAGATAAAACTATAGTTATAGTATAACAATGGGAATAAAACAAAACATATATATCAGTGGTTCTCAACCTTTTATGCTTCACGTACCCCCAGGAAATGTGTATGTAACTGGCGTACCCCTTGTATAGATAGATAAAACTATAGTTATAGTATAACAATGGGAATAAAATAAAACATATATATCAGTGGTTCTCAACCTTTTATGCTTCACGTACCCCCTGGAAATGTGTATGTAACTGAGGTAACCCTTGTATAGATAGATAAAACTATAGTTATAGTATAACAATGGTTATTTTTGCTTTGTTACTAGATCTAGCGACTTTTGAGCTCTCACGGAGTACCCAAAAAGATTTACCGCGTATCCCACGTTGCGACCCTTAGACTAAGTCATAAACATCCAAACTTTAAGAAAAATCCTAGATCTATGAAAGGGTTAGGGAGAAAGGGCTGCCATTGGTATAAAACGCTGACCAGACTGCAGATTGTCATTTTTTTTTTCTCTCCCAAAAAATATTATTACCAAATGATTTCATATCTTTTTTTTCCTTCGTTTTAGTGATTACATAATTTACAAAAACATTTGTGCAAGTTATGTTTAATTTATTCCTTTTTCCCCGTCCGTTTATGTCATTCAAATTCTCTCGTAATCCCTTGCCCCTGTCTGATACATAATACTTTGATGTGAAAAAGCTCCTTCGTATAATTATAAAGCAAGGTATTTGCGAAGACTTAATATTTATTAATAATTTAATTAAAAAATTCTTTATCTCATAAAAAGCAACTTCTTTTTAGGATTCTTTTCTCTTATTATGTTATACGAAAAAGAAATAGGTGATTATTAATTTATACAATATGAACAAAACATGAGTCTCTTTAAAATGAAAGTCTTTGCTCACAAAAGTCGCACGATATTAAAGGGCCCAAAAAATATTTCTTGAGGATACGAAATTTATAATTTTACCGCTGAACCGAAATCAAAAAGCACTCCAAATCAATATTAAAGACGAAAACAACCTAATAAGGGTTAGACGCCGAATAGAAACTTCCTATCAGGACCCTTAATACATTTATTTTTTAGCGAAAATATGTTTTGTATGAGCCAAAATGTTTCCTTTCATTCGTCCACAATTGCTTCGAGAAAGGGTCATTAAACATATAATTGTATATATATTGATTATAAACTTCGCCCATATTAAATATACTGGTTTCTATAAATTAAGTAAAATCCCTATGTTAAGTCAATGGGAAATTAACGTCAAAGCTCTATAACTTCTAAATTAAGTTTTTTTGTTTTGAAATATGTGATTGCAGATAAAGTTCTCAATCAAATAAATCAATATCTCGATTCTCAACAATATTCGTTCAGTATTTAATGAGTTATGGAAGTTAGAATATTTACAATAGCAATGCTAGTCTTAAGAAACTTATACAAAACTGAAGAACAGTGAAATAATTTTTTACACATACTTCTAAAATACATACTCATTGTACTGAACACTTTGATACAATGCTTTTTAATAAGTTTTAATTAACTTCTGAAGTCAATATTTGTGGCTGGCATTGTTATCGCTAAATATTCAATCTTCCATAATTCATTAAATACTGAACGAATATTATTTAAAATCGAGATATTGATTTATTTGATTGAGGTTTTTATCTGCAATCAAATTTCTCAGAACAAAAAAAAAACTTATTTTAGAAGTTATAGAGCTTTGACGTTAGCTTCCCATTGACTTAACATAGGGATTTTACTTAATTTATGAAAACCAGTGTATTTTAGTTTAAGCTATTCCTATACTTCAAATTTTTTCTATCATAGCAGCATTGAATTTATTTGATATTTGACTTTGATATTTGAACAAAAATTGCATTCCATCTTCATTGCTGTCAGTGATAGAAACTCTGGCTCTGTGAAATACTACAAAATGCTTCGGATTCCCGTAGCAACATTTATGATAAGAAACTGAGGAATTTCGCATAGTTACAACTAACTCCTGCGCTTCTATGAGTCCTAAATCTTCCAAGAAAGAAGGGACTAAAACTGTCACCTAAATTCAGTTCGTCATAGATCACTTTTAGCAGAGGAACAACATTAACTTCATTTCTGCTTTTTCCACAATAAGTGTTTGCATCGGATGAGAAAATCAGTTTGCTCTTGAAGAAAAAGGGAATGTTCTGAAGCACGGATCTACCAAAATGGGGGCCCGGACCCTCCGGGAATCCTCCCCCACCCCAATTGTCTTTATTTTGTTTAGTTGAAAAAATTCATAATAAAATGAACAAAAACAAATGAAAATTCGATATAATTTTAGTTTAACTTCATATTTTATGTCCGACACTAAAAATAAATTTAAAAAAAGCAACTAAAATCTCATTCCATGTAGAATATTATTTTAACCTTTACTCTTCGGTGGAATATTTTAGTACAGTGGACCCCCGATATAACGCGCATGTCGGGCGGGAAACAACACCCGCGTTATAAGGTGAACCGCGTTATACCGAGCGGCGCGGTGGCGACACAATAAATTTCACACTGTAAGCTTTTCTTTTACTCATCATGCAAACAATAATTAAACACTATTCAAAATACATGCAGGAACTCAATACATACAATATTTAAACACTATTCAAAATACATGCAGGTTGGGTTGGGTTGTTTTACCTCTGAGCGACACTTTTTTGCACACCATGGGCTAAATGGCCAGGTCACATGGACCCCGAAGGCTCAGAGAAGGTTGGGGGAGGGGACCCACTGGAACAGCTGTTGGGAGACAGATGGTAGCCTCCCGTCAAGGCCATCCAGCGTGTTCTTTAACGTGCACAGGGTATGGCTCTCCCGCACACGGGGCCACGGCTTAACGTCCCATCCGACGGACGGCGGCCTTTCCAAGCCCATCGGTGTCCCCTACTGACCGTGGGCAGGGCGGGGAATTTTGCGGAGATAAATCTCAACGCTGACCCAGCTGGGACTCGAACCTGGAAACTACAGATTACGAGCCTGGCGCGCTACCGACTGCGCCACCCCCGCCCCAAAATACATGCAGGAACTCAATACATACACAATTACTCAATACGCAGTAACAATAAAATGCGATGCTCACTAACGCCGCACGGACCTGTATAAACATGTTTGAACTTATCGCGAACATCGCCCGCGCTATAACCGAGTGCGCGGTATAGCGAGCAGCGCTATAACGAAGGTCCACTGTAATTAGAAAAATCCTACTCAATTCTTATCCCCATCCACCCCAGAAGCTACATTTTTGGGACAATTCCCTAATCTCCTAGAAAGGGGCTTTTAATCTTTTTCAGTGGAAGGACATTTTTCGATAATGGAAGTAACGGTCAATAGAGCTCTACAACGGTGGAGACAATTTCTATGCTAGAATATTAATGCACTATACTGATTAAATGGTACAAAGTATTTGAAATAACTCTTCAACCTACAGTTTAGGCAAAATTATCGTGAACATGAGCAAATCAGCTTGTGTCTAAAGCTGCTGATTACATTCGCCTCGGTGGCTCAGTGTTGTTGTGCGGTGGCATTCCATCTGTCGAGGTCTCGGTTCGAGTCACAAGCTGGCATGGTTATTTGTTCTTTCATGTGTTCTGATCATTTCTCACTCTATACTTGCTCAATTCACTCCCTATATATATATATGTCGAAAATCGCATGTTCTCCCTTTAGGACTTAGAGCACAATGGGCTGTAAGTCTCATCAGCTCAACCGACAAAAATGTGTAATTGGGTTGTTTTACCTCTGAGTGGCACTTTTTTGCACACCATGGGCTAAATGGCCAGGCCACAAGGACCCCGAAGGCTCAGAGAATATTGTGGGAGGGGACCCACTGGAACAGCTGTTGGGAGACAGGTGGTAGCCTCCCTCAAGGCCATCCAGCGTGTTCTTTAAAGTGCACAGGGTATGGTTCTCCCGCACACGAGGCCACGGCTTAACGTCCCATCCGACGGACGGCGGCCTTTCCAAGCCCATCGGTGTCCCCTACTGACCGTGGGCAGGGCGGGGAATTTTGCGGAGATAAATCTCAACGCTGACCCAGCTGGGACTCGAACCTGGGAACTACAGATTACGAGCCTGGCGTGCTACCGACTGAGCCACCCCGCCCCCAAAAATGTGTAAAGTTACAATGCTGTACAGTCTCACTTAGACCCACGGAATGCAATTTTATATTCCCAGGGGATAATGTACCGTGAGAATCTGTGCTCTAGAGCTCGAGAAGCGAACCATTGTTACTGTTTCAACTTTTTGAGCTCCCTTGGTCAGAGAGGAGACTTGGAAAGGTCGCCGTGACCCGGTCTGTAAGACCACCATACCCTCTGCGCCTTAAAGAACACGCTGGATGACCTTGACGGTATGCTTCCATCTGTATAGTAACAGTTACCTAATGGGTTCCTTCCCCAAAACATCTTTGAGCTCTTGGGGTCCTTGTGAACTAATCATTTAGCCCATTTTGTGCAAAAATGACCGCTCACAGGTAAAGCAGTCCAAGAAACACTTCTTTCAACAAACTAATGGAAAGTACCTTTTTTTTATTTAAAAATGGTAAGGATTAAATGTTATTATAAAATACTCATTCCCATAAGCGTATAAAATTTATATTAACGAAACATTTTGGTAAAGCTACAGCCTTTTTTATTGTACCTGTGTTAAGATATCAATACTAAGAAAAGGGTAATGCCTTCGTTAAATGAATGAAGCTCAAAACTTCGGCAACGTATGCTGAGCAAAGGAAATTTTCCTGTTTACTAAGAAAAGTCATCCTTTTTTTGGCACTTCAACTCATAGAAAACGAGTTCGGTTGGGTTGTTTTACCTCTGAGCGGCACTTTTTTGCACACCATGGGCTAAATGGTCACATGGACCCCGAAGGCTCAGAGAAGGTTGGGGGAGGGGACCCACTGGAACAGCTGTTGGGAGATAGATGGTAGCCTCACGTCAAGGCCATCCAGCGTGTTCTTTAACATGCATAGGGTATGGCTCTCCCGCACACGGGGCCACGGCTTAACGTCCCATCCGACGGACGGCGGCCTTTCCAAGCCCATCGGTGTCCCCTACTGACCGTGGGCAGGGCGGGGAATTTTGCGGAGATAAATCTCAACGCTGACCCAGCTGGGACTCGAACCTGGGAACTACAGATTACGAGGCTGGCACGCTACCGACTGAGCCACCCCCGCCCCCATATAAAACGAAGTGCGGCATATAATCCAGAACAGTTAGTTTCGTACACTAACATCTGGATTTGCTGGATATTTCGAATGATCTAACAATTGCTTATTAATTCTCTTTTCTTCAAACGTTCGCTTGATCTTCTGTTAAAAGTTGATCCTCGCTCTGTTCTCGTTGACAGAAGAGCCACCGAAGGTCTCGGAAAAGCCGCCGCCCATAGAAAGAGACATTTAGTCATGGCTCCCTGCGCAAGACAGCTGTTCCTTATTCATGTTGAAGAACACAATCGGTGATCTTAACAGGAGACTTACATTTATCTCCTATTAGCTTCCGAGTGAATCTACTACTGAACTTGGGGCGGGGGTGGCTCAGTCGCTAGCGCGCTAGGCTCGTAATCTGTAGTTCCCAGGTTCGAGTCCCAGCTGGGTCAGCGTTGAGTTTTATCTCCGCAAAATTCCCCGCCCTGCCCACGGTCAGTAGGGGACACCGATGGGCTTGGAAAGGCCGCCGTCCGTCGAATGGGACGTTAAGCCGTGGCCCCGTGTGTGGGAGAGCCATACATGGCCTTGACGGGAGATTACCATCTGTCTCCCAACAGCTGTTCCAGTGGGTCCCCTCCCTCAACCTTCTCTGAGCCTTCGGGGGTCCATGTGACCTGGCCATTTAGCCCATGGTGTGCAAAAAAGTGCCGCTCAGAGGTAAAACAACCCAACCCTACTACTGAACTCTGTTCTTATGGTTTTGTTTTAACTCTAAAGGGAGCTTTTTCGCATGCAAAGGGCAACATAACGGAATCTCAGGAGCTCAGAGAAGGTTGGGAAAGGGATTAAACTGAAGAGCTGTTAGGAGACTGATGGAAGCCTCACGCCAAGGCCATCCAGAGTGTTGTTTAATGTTCACAGGTTATGGCTCTCTCTTTCACACGGAGCCCCGGTTTAACGTCCCACCCGACGGATAACATCATTTCCATCTTTGTTCCCTTTATTACCGAGAGCAGAACAAGGTTAGCGGAGATAAATCTCAATAATGAAAGAATTGGGACTCGAACCTGGGAATTTTGAGCCTGTTCGCTACTGACTGAGCCAACATCAATTGATCAAAAATACAGTTTCTGTGTATTAAAAAAAAAATCAGAACTTGAGGTTTAATTCTACGCAAACGGTATCTTGCAGTTATTCGAAATTTGTCTTATACCCTTTGCACGGCTTAACATCCTTTTTCGGAAATCCCATCAATGACTAGCCAATGATCAGAAAGGATTTAACCCGCACAGAAAATTTCAGTCCCTTATTCCGATGGATCGAGTCTTCCTTAATCCCAAAGATCTTCTTCCTTCGTGCTTTTAGGCTTTAATAAAAATGCCGCTCGGCGCAACTTTTGTTTGTTTATATCTTAAGCAAACTCATTTAGTGTCTTCAGAATCAAAGAAGGTTTCTCAAGAATGACGTTCAGAGGAGAGCGAATGCACTCTTCCCAGGCATCTTGTTTGCTGCCTCCAAGCATCCCTTCTTTGTTTAGTTCGAGGTTAAAATCGTTCGAGTTCCGAAATGCTAACATGCAAATTGGAGGAAAACCGATGACTTTGGGGGTTGTTTTCTCTAGATAAAAGGTCAGATGTCAGGAATCCGACGCTCAGTGGTCTAGGAAAGTTTACTGTCGAATCCTCTGTATCACTGCAGTTGGAGAAGACACAAATGCTAAGATTACCATGTCATTGCTTCATTGATTCGAGCTTCTCTACTGATGCGTCGTTGATCACTGACAAGATAATTAATCCCTGCAACCAATAGGAAGAGAGCAGCCACGATCTCCTGAGTTGCAGTGTCTGACGTAGGTGGCCTAGCTTCACTATAGTTGACAAGAAGGACTTCAGCGTTTAATTACGGTTTGCATATTTGTTGCCATTCTATCTGTGCGAATTTCCTTAATAAGAAACAGTAAGAAGGACTTCAAATACTGATCTTATTAACAAATAAAGTGAAAAAAAATATCTTGGAAGAAATTGAACGTTTTGGTGTTTATTTGGAAAATAATGTACACCAGAAGAATCCCAAGGCCGAGTGGATTCTTGGCAAGTGAGTAAAGGGGGTTCGAGCCCCGGATAAGGCATGAATGCTTTCCTTCCTGTGTTGTCTTTCTGCCGAGGTCTAGTCTTCCTTATAGATCTTCTCTATGGCGTATTTCACTAACAAGCTCTTGTCAGGCCTATGTGGTAAGCAGCTGCTTGAGGAATAATTTTTATACACCAGACCTCTAGTGCTCAACTTCGCAGTTATATCGTTTGCAAATAATAACCCTTTGTTTTTAAGATGCATAGTTAAAAATTCTTAGTAACGTTGTTTTCTACGCTATCCCAACCTCTCAGCTAACGGGAGGCTAGCAAAATGATGCTCTTATCTACTGAGATATTTCAACCTCTCAGCTAACGGGAGAGGGAAGAATATGCTCTTGTTTATTGAGATAGCCCAACCTAAGATGGGTGCTCTTAACTATTGTGATAGCCCAACCTAAGACGGGCGCTCTTAACTATTGAGATAGCCCAACCTAAGACGGGTGCTCTTAACTATTGAGAGAGCCCAACCTCTCAAATAATGGGACATTATGAAGATGTGCTTTTTACCTATTGAACTATCCCAACCTCTCAGCTAACGGAACACTGCGAAGAGGTGCTCTTACATATTGGATTATCCAACCTTTAATCTAATGGGAGACCATGAAGAAGGTGCTTTTTTCTATTGAGATAGTTCAACCTCTCAATTAACGGGACATTATGAAGAGATGCGCTTACATATTGGAATATCCAACCTTTCAGCTACTGGGAGACTATGAAGAACGTGCTATTTTCTATTCAGATAGTTCAACCTCTCAATTAACGGGACATTATGAAGAGATGCGCTTACATATTGGACTCTCCAACCTTTCAGTTACTGGGAGACTATGAAGAAGGTGCTATTTTCTATTCAGATAGTTCAACCTCTCAATTAACGGGACATTATGAAGAGGTGCTCTTACTTATTGGACTCTCCAACCTTTCAGTTAATGGGAGACTAGGAAGAAGGTGCTATTTTCTATTCAGATAGTTCAACCTCTCAATTAATGAAGCATTATGAAGAGGTGCTCTTACCTAATGAACCAACGGGATGCTAAAAGAAAGGCTGAGAGGATCACAACCTCTCAGCTAACAGGACACTATGAAAACGTTCTCTTACATATTGAACTATACGAACGTTTCAACTAATAAGAGACTAGGAAGAAGGTTCTTTTTTCTATTGCGATATCCGAACCTCGCAATTAACGGGACATTATGAAGAGGCGCTCTTATCTATTAACTATCCCAGCCTCTCAGCGAATGGGAGACTAGGAATAAGATGCTCTTTTCTATTGAGCTATCACAACCTCTCAGCTAACGGGTGATTATGAAGAACGTGCTCTTGTCTCTAGAGATATCGAAACTCCTAACTAGGTGGACACTGTGCCTCACCGATACTCAGTTTTTTAGCTAACTTTTCAATTCATTTAAGACAAAAGAATTTTTTGTATGCTACCATTATTGAATTTCTTTAAACTTAATTCTCGTTAATTTTTTCAGACTCATTTAACGCTAAATATGCTCACCAATATTTATTTTATTTTTTGTTGACAATAAAGGATCGTTACAGATTTTTTTAATACTGATTACGAAAACGACCAAGAAAGTTTTTTCATCACTCATAGTTTTTTTAATGAATTCAGCTAATAATTTTGCGAATATTTCTCACCTGAATTATTTTCTCTCTAGAGCAGGGGTTCTCAACGTGGGGTAAGTGATAAAAGTTTTTGTGGTACGCCGTGAGAGCTCAAAGGTCGCTAGATCTAGTAACAAAATCGCTAAGTTTGCATTATTGTACAGGGGCGGGGGTGGCTCAGTCGGTAGCGCGCCAGGCTCGTAATCTGCAGTTCACAGGTTCGAGTCCCAGCTGGGTCAGCGTTGAGATTTATCTCCGCAAAATTCCCCGTCCTGCCCACGGTCAGTAGGGGACACCGATGGGCATGGAAAGGCCGCCGTCCGTCGGATGGGACGTTAAGCCGTGGTCCCGTGTGCGGGAGAGCCATACCCTGTGCACGTTAAAGAACACGCTGGATGGCCTTGACGGGAGGCTACTATCTGTCTCCCAACAGCTGTTCCAGTGGGTCCCCTCCCCCAACCTTCTCTGAGCCTTCGGGGTCCCTATGACCTGTCCATTTAGCCAATGGTGTGCAAAAAAGTGCCGCTCAGAGGTAAAACAACCCAACCCATTATTGTACTATAACTATAGTGTTTTCTATCTATACAGTATAAGGGCTACGCCAGTTACATACACATTTCCAGGGGGTACGTGAAGCATAAAAGGTTGAGAACCACTGCTTTAGAGCAACCACCACCTAAGAAACTGCCTCCGGTAGTTTTTTCATTTTTAGTTCCGTTTCCATCTGCAATGCGATTCTCACCCCTTATCCCTTGATTGAGAAATTCCTCGGCACCTTTCTGACGACGGTCCAATTTGTCGCCGGTCTTCCGCGTGTTTGTCATCCCCCAGTAATTGCCTGGTGCGGCCATTAATCAGAGTTCCCCTCTGAAATCAGTCATGTCTGTTTCTTCTCGTGGAGGTGTTTAGGGATGATGTGTGCTCCCTGCTCTCCCTACTTTCTCAGCTGAATGATGCGGATGAGAATGCCCAGGATGAGAGGGATAGACTTAATGATGATGAGGATGATGAGGATGATGCGACCTCTCAGCATTTTAATCGTAAAAGAAGAAAATGTGAATTGTTTCATTTGGAAACGTCAACAAATCTTCTTTATGAAGAATTTTGTCTCCACATTATTTTCCACAAGTGCTGGATAGAAAAATGGGAGCTCTTCCATGTTACATCAGTAGGTTGTAGGATTTAAAGATGTGCAATTTCTTAAGTAAGCTTTTTATTGAAAAATGTGACTGAAGATAATGGAAGATGTCAATACGATTGATATAATTCTCGATTTAAAACTATTTTCGTCCAAAATTCAAAGTTGGTTGGGCTTGTTTCATCCTTTAGCTGCTAAAATAAGTTTCCTATATCACTCTTAGATAAGAACTACTTAATGCATCAACAGTTAGGAATGCATATCAAGTGCATTATAACAGTGATGTGACTCAAAATCTTCGAATATCAAATCACAATTTGTCACTTTTAAGTCTCATGGAAGAGTTTTTGATGCACTTAAGTCTCTGATTTTCGAAGGATACCTTAGAAAATATAATATTATTGAACCCCTCAAAGGAGAAGGGTTATACCCTTCACCCCTTAATTACTCCACTATATTTTAATGCTCCATTTGAAAGCTGATTCGCTGAAAACACTCCTTTCTATGAATACACCCCCCTCCCAATATTCAATGGGATAAATATATAACTATATAATAAACTGTACTCAAATTTATAACTGCATTTTTAGCAGTTCAAAAATGGCAATCACATAAAAATAATAATTGGCTTACATATCAAAAATGGTATTCACATAAAAATAATAAGTGGCTTACACATCAAAAATGGCAATCACATAAAAAATAATAAGTGGCTTACACATTAAAAATGGCAATCACATAAAAATAATAGGTGGCTTACACATCAAAAATGGCAATCACATAAAAATAATAAGTGGCTTACACATCAAAAATGGCAATCACATAAAAAAATAAGTGGCTTACACATCAAAAATGGCAATAACATAAAAAACAATAAGTGGCTTACACATCAAAAATGGCAATCACATAAAAAATAATAATTTGCTTACACATCAAAAATGGCAATCACATAAAAATAATAAGTGGCTTACACATCAAAAATGGCAATCATACGTATCTACGGGCATCGGCATAATGATGAACTTTCGATTCAAATAACTTTTTTCCTGTCTTCTTTTACCAATGAGATGTTTTTGTGTGTCCGCTCAGTGAGGTATAAGAATATTTTTTTCTAAATTGTATATACATATATATAAGGGAAAATTCAAATGGAAAGCGGACAAATCGGAAATGAAGCGTAAATCATTTATTGATCTGTTCATATTCGCCTTACCTGTCGAAATATTGGTCCCACGTGAAATAGAAACATGATATCCTCTTTTTCTAGAGGGACTTTGGTTGTTGTATGAGGAAGTCTGTAACAATGCACTGGATCTCTTCGTCAGACTTCCATTTTCTTCTTTTCGCGGTGTTTTTTAAAATCCAGAAATGTAAAAATCTAGTAAGGAAGGTATCAGAGGTTATAAGGAGGATGTTCCAGGCATTCCCAATCATACCTGTTCAGCGCTCTTATTATTATTTAAGCAATGTTGGAGCCGACATTGTCATGTAACAAACACAAACGTTTTACTCAAAAGTCTTGAGTGCTTCGACTTTATTGCTTACTTTCAAATGACCATAGTTTCACAATATCGTTGTCAGTTGATTGTGTCGTCACAGTTAAGAAATTCAATCCTTAGTAGACCCTGATAATCATATGAAAACGTCATCGTATCGCACATTTCCGAAATTTGGATGCTTTCATGCGGGATTTCTCTAGAATCCACAAAACACCTATGTAATACTTGCTACGCCTATGTAATACTTGTTACGCCTATGTAATACTTGTTACGCCTATGTAATACTTGTTACGCCTATGTAAAACTTGTTACGCCTACGTAAAACTTGTTACGCCTATGTAAAACTTGTTACGCCTATGTAAAACTTGTTACGCCTATGTAAAACTTGTTACGCCTATGTAATACTTGCTACTGATTCTTCCATTTCTGTATATTTAAACTTTAGTCAGTATAAACAGATCATTTAATTGAATGTTTCATCATAAAGTAGGCCACAAAATTCTCTGTAAAATTTTTTATAAAAATTAAATAATAATGAATGCTTGTAAGTCCATTCACCATGCTACAGTGTGCAGCTTGTTTTAATAACTCTCGAAACATTAAAGTAAGAGATAAAAGTTTGAACACTTTCAGAGAAGTTATTTTTTCTCACTTTAAAGCATTTAAGTCATAAATGCTTTAAAGCGAGAAAAAATAACTTCTCTGAAAGTGTTCAAACTTTTATCTCTTACTTTAATGTTTCGAGAGTTATTAAAACAAGCTGCACACGGTAGCATGGGGAATGGAAATGTTGTATAGTCAGGTTGTTTTGGGTTGTTTTACCTCTGAGCGGCACTTTTTTGCACACAATTGGCTAAATGGCCAGGTCACATGGACCCCGAAGGCTCAGAGAAGATTGGGGGAGGGGACCCACTGGAACAGCTGTTGGGAGACAGATGGTAGCCTCCCGTCAAGGCCATCTAGCGTGTTCTTTAACGTGCACAGGGTATGGCTCTCCCGCACACGGGGCCATGGCTTAACGTCCCATCCGACGGACGGCGGCCTTTCCAAGCCCATCGGTGTCCCCTACTGACCGTGGGCAGGGAGGGGAATTTTGCGGAGATAAATCTCAACGCTGACCCAGCTGGGACTCGAACCTGGAAACTACAGATTACGAGTCTGGCGCGCTACCGACTGAGCCACCCCCGTCCCTGTATAGTCAGGGATGGCTCGTCTATTAAGACACCTGGAGTACTGCCCACCAAAAACATTACCATGTTACATAGACAACCACAGCATTCACTTTGCGAATCAGGGCTACGTCGGCTGCTTTGGTTTTGTCGATGAGTTTTAACATTGTGATCACACCCGGAATCTTAGGATTATGTATTATAACGATGACACAATTGTGCATGCGCTGAAATACAATTGCGTTAAACTGCAGGAGCCAGATAACCATTTTGTAGATAACCATTATATTTTGTAGATAACCAGATAACCATTTGTAGCTCGTTACATTTGATTGGCTGATTCTACTAAAGCAGGGGCGGGGGTGGCTCAGTCGGTAGCGCGCCAGGCTCGTAATCTGTAGTTCCCAGGTTCGAGTCCCAGCTGGATCAGCGTTGAGATTTATCTCCGCAAAATTCCCCGCCCTGCCCACGGTCAGTAGGGGACACCGATGGGCTTGGAAAGGCCGCCGTCCGTCGCATGGAACGTCAAGCCGTGGTCCTGTGTGTGGGAGAGCCATACCCTGTACACGTTAAAGAACACGCTGGATGACCTTGACGGGAGGCTACCATCTGTCTCCCAACAGCTGTTCCAGTGGGTCCCCTCCCCCAACCTTCTCTGAGCCTTCGGGGTCCATGTGACCTGGCCATTTAGCCCATGGTGTGCAAAAAAGTGCCGCTCAGAGGTAAAACAACCCACAAACAACTCTACTATAGCAACTAATAGTCGAAGATCTTGTTATTTAGATAATATCTTCATTTGACCGTGGAAGGCTCAACAAGCTTTAATTTTCCTGATAAGATATGTTTGAACTGGGTTGGCAACTTTCATTTTACAAAAGAAGGATACTTATGTATATTAATGTATGAAGAATTTAAGAACAATATTAGATACGAAAATATAAAATGTGTTGAACATTTGGTCTATAATTAATAACATATTTTAACATAACATCCAATTAATGGTGTATAACTCAGTCAAATAAATTGAGACCTAAATGTGTACAGTCGCTCAAAAAAGTATCCGAACGCTACGGTTGATTGCAGAATTCAGAAAAAATATCTGGCAACGATTTTTTTAGAAATTAGTGATCTGGCAACCTTCGTGTCCACGTGACACGAAGGCTGCCAGATCACTAATTTCTAAAAAAAATCTTTGCCAGATATTTTTTCTGAATTCTGCAATCAACCAGAGTGTTCGGATACTTTTTTGAGCGACTGTACGGTTTGATCCCAGCTTCTATTACTATGGGTTTTTTTAATTAATTTTAATATCACTTTTTTTACAATTCGTTGTGAAATAAATAAATACATGTAATAAATTAATGTTGTGAATTAAATATAACCGAAATGGACAACTTTTCAATTGATAATTTACGACAAGTAATTATCAATTGAAAAAATCAATTCAGTAATTAAAATAATAAACATATATTTATAATCAGAACGGGGTCAAAAAATTGTAAGCCTATATAATAGACATAATTTTCACGAATAATGTTTTAAAATATCACTAGTGGGGAGGCAAAATATTGAATAAAAGTAAGAAAGACAAGAACACCTTTTTCGAGTTTTTGTTAAATAATGCGTTTTAAGAATAGCTGAAAAAAAAATATGTGAATCCTATTCGGTTCAACTGAATATCAGGCATCTCACCAATTTTATTTCCTGTATCCGAGCGCTTCCTGTAGTAGTTAAAGTATCGAACCAAATATTTTAGTCCCTGGTTATAAGGAGCCACCACTTGTTAAAAGGTGTTTTGAAACTTAAAGCTGTTTGCGAATCACTTGAATAGAACGTTCCCTTCGTATCTCCAATGAGAACAATGGAAATGCAGATGTCAGGCAGATAAGATTACCAGATACCAATGTTCTGAAAGGATAGATAGATAGATAGATAAATTTATTACGTTCTAAAATATACATTTGCATTTACATTGACTCAAATTTTGAGTCATGAAGAAATCTAATATCCCACTCGGGTTAATACTTGTCTGTGGGATATTACGAACATTTTAATAGTTAAAGTGTCTACATTCAAGAATAAAAATTTACGTTATAAGTAGAGTCGTATTAAGTTTTTTTTTTATTTGCGACATATAAGACAGAGAAGAATCCTAGAAGCTACTCCTAGCTTTTACAGGCCTTCTCATACAAGGACATGCCCTACTACGACCGAAGTCACTGCTGACCACTGCCTTAGTTAGAGCTAACACAACACACAAAGTTTGCCCTGCTGGAACAGTTGCTAGCATGCCTAACCACTATGCCAGTTAAGGCTTTAAACGTTAATAATTATCTGAGAAAAACATAGAAGCATTTTAATAATCGTACACTTTGAAATCATAAATGATCCAATTTCTTAAAGCATCAGAATACTGTTTAACATTATTTATAAGCTTAAGATAATTTGGCAACATGTTATACACTCTACAAACCAAGAAAACATAATGCTTAGTAAAAAATATTTTTCTTAACCGGTACTTCAGTTAATAACATGTTTTCAGATAATCTCGTATGGACAAAAAAAATTCTAATTCTGCCAATATTCCAATTTTTATTTAAATGTATCAAAACCTTTAATGCATATAATTTGCATGATTCTAAAACACCAAGGTATCTATAACTCTTACTAACCTTTTCCCTCCTTTTTGCTTTAAAATACACCTTAAATCATGATTCTGAACAATTTCAATAATCTTTATACATTTGTTAAATGTATCTCCCCAAGATAATAGCCCATATGACAAATATGACTTAATCCATAAATTAATTTAAGCACAAATATATCATATTCTGATATAATATATTTTTGGGATAATGGTGTTAATTCTTTTACAGACACTTTGTATATTACCTTTCCATATCATTTTCCTGTCCAATGTGATTCCTTGGTATTTATAGCATTCAACTCCCTCAAGGGCCTCACCGTTACACATACAAGATTACAATCTCTTTCATGATATATTAGTTTCCCTGTAAAATAGTCTTCTTCATTATCCCTTAGTCTAATATACCTATATTTCGTTTTTTTTTTACATTAAACATTAGTTGGGTTGGGTTGTTTTACCTCTCAGCGGCACTTTTTTGCACATCATGGGCTAAATGGCCAGGTCACATGGACCCCGAAGGCTCAGAGAAGGTTGGGGGAGGGGACCCACTGGAACAGCTGTTAGGAGACAGATGGTAGCCTCCCGTCAAGACCATCCAGCGTGTTCTTTAACGAGCACAGGGTATGGCCCTCCCGCACACGGGGCCACGGCTTAACGTCCCATCCGACGGACGGCGGCCTTTCCAAGTCCATCGGTGTCCCCTAATGACCGTGGGCAGGGCGGGGAATTTTGCGGAGATAAATCTCAACGCTGACCCAGCTGGGACTCGAACCATTAAACATTAATTTATTTTTAACAGACCATTTTCTAACAATCACTAGACTATTTTTGACTTTGTCTATTAGTGATTCGTGTTCACCTGTAAAAACAAGAAAAAAAGTAAAACAAAAAAAAATAGAAATCAATTTTTGAAATGAAATCATTTTTCTACTGAATTTATTTCAGATATCGACTAAAAGGCTACTTTTTTTAGTCAGAAAAAAAAGGCATAATACAATCAAGATTCATTCGGCTTAACTATCATAGTGGTTTAGGGCGATGGTTATTATTCCAACAGGCAAATCTTGTGTGTTATCTCTGACTGAGTTAATGGCCAGAAGTGACTTCTGCCTTTGTAGGGCTTGGGTTGGGTTGTTTTACCTCTGAGCGGCACTTTTTTGCACACAATGGGCTAAATGACCAGGTCACATGGACCCCGAAGGTTCAGAGAAGGTTGGGGGAGGGGACCCACTGGAACAGCTGTTGGGAGACAGATGGTAGCCTCCCGTCAAGGCCATCCAGCGTGTTCTTTAACGTGCACAGGGTATGGCTCTCCCGCACACGGGGCCACGGCTTAACGTCCCATCTGACGGAAGGCGGCCTTTCCAAGCCAATCGGTGTCCCTTACTGACCGTGGGCAGGGCGGGGAATTTTGCGGAGATAAATCTCAACGCTGACCCAGCTGGGACTCTAACCTGGGAACTACAGATTACGAGCCTGGCGCGCTACCGACTGAGCCACCCCCGCCCCATGAATTTATACGAAATGTAGACCTTTTCATATTTTTTACAATATAAACTTATATCAAGAATCAGAAGAAATATTTCTTTTCTATTTTTACCCTTTAAAACCTCTTCAACACGACCCTCTAATCAGCTCCATTTGCTTCGAAGAAAGGAAATTGAAATTTGCGAAGCGTTCGGGTTTATCTCTTTACTTTCCCATAAAGCCAATTTAGCGAAAGAAGCAGAAAGTAAAGCCAATATGGCTGAACATCTATAATTCTTTCAAGGCTATTTTGTCCAATGCAACAGACTTCCAACGTTGGCATCTGATTCCTGATCTCAGTTTGTGATTTATAACAAACGACGCTGTCAAGTTGTTATTTACTGTCTTGGCATGATTTGTTTCGCCTTCGGGATTGTGTTTGTGATGGGTAGCGACATAAACCTCTTTCGTAAATAAACATTTTCTCAGTGAGCTATGGATACGTGTGAGTTACAATGATGATACATAATGTCTGTATTTCAAACTTTTTCTTATACGAATCAAATGTAGGGAAATACCTCGGTTTGAAGTTAATAGCAGAAACATAAATAAAAAGAACTCTGAATTAATACGATGATTTCATGAGGAATATTTATAAAAATGCTATTTGGCTAACGCTTTATAACATTACTATTTCCTTAAACGATGTTTATAATAATCCTAATTTACAAAACACTCCCTTTCGCAAAACGCTATATTGCTATTAGTTATTTTAACGAAAATACTATTTTATAATGCAATACATCCCGATATTTGTTATGTACCAATTTATTATATGTTGTAAAAACATAATTCATTAAAAAATAAATACCCCCTCAAGCAGCTGCTTGCCACAGAGGTCTGACAGGAGCCTGTCAGTTTATATGCCAGAGTAAGAAGGTCTGAGAGGATGGCAGGACCTCAGCAGAAAAACAACACGAACATCCATGCCTTACCCGGGGCTCGAACCCAGGTCTCGTAGATCAGTAGCCAAGCGCGCTAACCACTAAACGACATAAATTAGTATTTAAATTTTATTTTAAAACTTTTTTTGATTGGAAAAGTACTATTTTACACGAGAGTCGTATGAGAATAACTAGTTTGTATATCATGGGTCTCTGGTTTGAATTAAATAAAATTACCTGATCGAGTTTGCCATATACTTGCATACAGTAACTCTAAATCCAAATAGATGGTGAATAAATTACATTTATCTTGGAATAAACTTGATAATAAATTCAGCTGGAGAAAGCATCATCACTTTAACTAATAATAAGTTTAGAGCCATGATTCTAAAAATGTTGCCATTTATAAAATTACTAATGTAGAAATTATACATAATAATTATTTTTTTTATTCATTCTCTTTGTATCGTATTATACAATTAATTCAGTTCAAAATCTTGTGAAAGAACATATATTGCCAATCTTAAATTATTAATCTCAGTACATCAAAAAATTGTCAAACTGAATTTAGTAAATATGACTGTTAATGCTCTGTTCACAAAGGACAGAAATTTATAATACAGTGTGTCTCAAAAGTTCTGGTGATGTTTTTCAAACACAGTTTTTGTTCAAACTTTTAAATATATAATGACAAACGACCACACAATCGAAAGGTCATACTAGCTACATTTATTATTCTATCGAAGTGGCTGCCTCTGGTTTTCATACCTGTCTCCTTAGAAAGTTCTATTAAAATAACGTAGATAAAAATCACTAGAGTTTTAGGGAATCCTGTATGCAGCAGAACCTAGACACAACAGACTGTATGGAAGAAAGATATTCTGCTAAATCATGGGCAAAATACAGGAAATAAAAATTTAAAACTGCATTCAAAATTTCATTCGAAAAATATGCCCGCAATGGAAAAATTAGAACTATATTAAGAATTCTAATCGAAACATTACACTAAAATGCAATAATATACTTGCATGTTATAGTATTACTCTCAGTTTTGTATTTATCTCCGCAAAAATTCCCCGCCCTGCCCACGGTCAGTAAGAGACACCGATGGGCTTGGAAAGGCCGCCGTCCTTCGGATGGGACGTTAAGCCGTGGCTCCGTGTGCGGGAGAGCCATACCCTGTGCACGTTAAAGAACACGCTGGATGGCCTTGACGGGAGGCTACCATCTGTCTCCCAACAGCTGTTCCAGTGGGTCCCCTCCCCCAATCTTCTCTGAGCCTTCGGGGTCCATGTGATCTGGCCATTTAGCCCATGGTGTGCAAAAAAGTGCCGCTCAGAGGTAAAACAACCCAAAACCCAACCCAACTCAGTTTTGTAATATATTACACAATTCATACAATTCTATTACTCTCAATTTAAAGGCAAAAATGTTTCAAGAGCTATAGCCCTGCTATCAAATAAACTTTCAATCTGGAAACAGAAGCACCAAGGGATCACGTTAATGATCTTGGATCTCCCATTTGGAGCAACAGAGCTTCCACTTCTTTAAATACACATGTTAATAAAAGAATTAGTGATTCACTCTTCGGAAAAATGCAGAATACATTATGTATCTAGACTCGAACAAGAGGAAAGTTTCAGTAGGTCTGTTTGCGAAAAAAAGCAAGAAACTGAGTCTGTATCACCACTTCAGTGCAGGTTGGGTTCGTTTTACTTCTGAGCGGCACTTTTTTGCACACCATGGGCTAAATGGCCAGGTCACATGGACCCCGAAGGCTCAGAGAAGGTTGGGGGAGGGGACCCACTGGAACAGCTGTTGGGAGACAGATGGTAGCCTCCCGTCAAGGCCATCCAGTGTGTTCTTTAACGTGCACAGGGTATGGCTCTCCCGCACACGAGCCACGGCTTAACGTCCCATCCGACGGACGGCGGCCTTTCCAAGCCCATCGGTGTCCCCTACTGACCGCGGGCAAGGCGGGAAATTTTGCGGAGATAAATCTCAACGCTGACCCAGCTGGGACTCGAATCTGGGAACTATAGATTACGAGCCTGGCGCGCTACCGACTGAGCCACCCCCTTCAGTGCAGGCTTTTCCAAGGTGATTCCATATCTAAATCCTACAAAACATCAGAATATTTATTCCACAAATTCAAACTCAGATTTGCTCTGCATAATATTAAATATTATTGGAAAGGCTGTATCTGCCGATGCTATATCTTTCACGAAGAGGAAGCGTTAAATTTAAGAGATTAATTAATACAAGATAATGTGTCTTTCTACAAAGACGTTTTTAGAGATTTCTAGCAAGAATCAAGCAACCATAACAAGCTTCTTCAAAGGAGTTGAAAGTGATCTTTAAGTTCCACATTTAGTGATTAAAGTGGCGAAAAAACTTAGTTAGTATCCCTCCGAGATATGTTATATACGATATTTATTAGATAAAGATTTCAGTATACTTCCATTTAGGGTTTTGTTTTTATATAAACTGACGCTGTATTTGCTTAAATTCACTCTTTAACATAAAACCTCGCCATTATTAAAGAAAGAAAAAAAAATAATGTTTATTACTCTTATTACTGAAAAAGAAGTTGTGCATAAACATTGTTCTTATCTAGGGCGTTAAAATATTCAGTCTTGACCTAAACTATTAAGGAACTGAAAACAGTACTATATTTTTATAAAAGGTTTAATGAAATATCGTTTCTGTTCAGAAGGAGTAATTTTTTGCATATATTAATGTTAATTATAAGCGATTAATACCCATAAGGGAATCCTAGATTGCTAAATTAATATTCAGACGTTTATTAAAATAATTGCAGTCGAAACAGTTTGTCAAAAATGTGCGTACAGACTTTTTACACGTGTATCTATCTATACAATATGGTGAAATGTATCTGAATTTTAACATAATTTCGTAAATGTATGGTCGGTTTGTCGAAACTATGTTGAAGTGCTTTTTTTCACCTGCTACTTTTTAAGTATATTTTATAGCGCTGATCCTTTTAAAATTTTTAATATCTTGGCAACCTAGATAAATGGAATATTATTGGTTGTTATATGCACTGCAATAAACTTGAACCTTAGCAAAGCGATAATTAAAAAACCAATGCAACATAATACGTTTATTGAAACTTCTGAGATTTGCTACTATGATATTAATATTTATTTCGACTTTCAAACAAATTTGCTCTCTGTTGTTAGTGGGGGGGGGGTTATTTCCCGTTTTCGGCGAAAGTGCTTGAACTTAGCCACTTGTGGTTAAGTTCAAGCACTTTCGGCAAAAATATGACAAAAAAATGGTGGGAAATAAGGAGAAAACCGCTTCTCTGAACAGAATCCTGATATCTGTGTTAGGTATCAAATCATCTATTACTAGCTATGTGTGGGGCGGGGGTGGCTCAGTCGGTAGCTCGCCAGGCTCGTAATCTGTAGTTCCCAGGTTCGAGTTCCAGCTGGGTCAGCGTTGAGATTTATCTCCGCAAAATTCCCCGCCCTGCCCACGGTCAGTAGGGGACACCGATGGGCTTGGAAAGGCCGCCGTCCGTCGGATGGGACGTTAAGCCGTGGCCCCGTGTGCGGGAGAGCCATACCCTGTGCACGTTAAAGAACACGCTGGATGGCCTTGACGGGAGGCTACCATCTGTCTCCCAACAGCTGTTCCAGTGGGTCCCCTCCCCCAACCTTCTCTGAGCCTTCGGGGTCCATGTGACCTGGCCATTTAGCCCATGGTGTGCAAAAAAGTGCCGCTCAGAGGTAAAACAACCCAACCCAACTGTCTATGTACATGTGGGTCACCATGCAAAATCAGCTTAATAACTACTTCAAATAAAAATAATTCTGCAAACTTTGTTAATAAGAAATCTCATCAATACAAACAATAATAGAAGATTTAAATGCATCGCATTTTGAAATTAAGATATGTAAGTGCGCCTTGTTTTTGTAGAGTCGTAGAGACGTAATGCAATGGTATATTAAGAGGTGCAGGTGCGTAACATTTTAAGACTGAAAGCTACAGATGCGCCATGTTTTGACACTAAGGGGTAAATGCGCCACATTTTGTCTTTCAGACGTATAAATACGTCCCATTTTGATACTGGAGTGTGCAAAGGCAGTAAACTTTGAGAATAAAACGCATGTGTGACCAAGGACGCACTCAGGGGTCCGGACTCTCCAGTAGGAGGACCAGTGGATTTGGATGGTGATTTTCCAGGGGGTGAAGATCTCCGAAAATCCTGTCGTCTGATACAAAATTTCAAACTTTTCTACCTATTTTGAAATCCAAAATAGTTGTCTTTGTATAACTTTATTTTAACTCCATGGTAGATTAGTCCGACACTTCAAAATATATTTTAAAAAAATCTATAAAATCTTATTCCCTATTGAATATCATTTTAGCCTATCCTGTCCAGTGGAATATTTTAGTCACTGGGAAACCCTACTCAAGTCTTATTCTCAGGCCACCCCCTACCCGAAACTAAATCCTGTGTACGTCCCTGGGTATAACCCATATTTGATTATGATAGTACATGAAACTTTTCTTAGCAAGGTGTATTCATGCACCATATTATCAGGCTAAGATACGTAGGTGTGCTACTTTACGACTAAAAAGTATAGTTCGTCACAATTTTGATATTAAGAATTATAAGTTTTTCATATTTTGCAAATTTAATTCTGATTAGTTTAAGGATTAAATTTTTACAATTGAGAAATGAAAAAAAAAAGGGAAAATTTATTATTTCTCTTTGAGACCAAACGTCTAGAACAGTAAATTGATAAACAGTTATATAAATACACCTAATATGCTTTAAGTTCTGCCCGTCCTTTTTGATCAAACACTTCTGAACTGCAAGAGCTAGGGGTCTAGAGACACCAATTTTTTATGAAGCTTCCTCTCATCTAACTTCAAAAAACGTACGTTGTCCCACTCCCGAAACCTCATTTCCTCTGCCATTCTTCTTCCGAAAAACACTAGGACTAACTATAAACGATTGACCATTGACAAGCCTAGCGAGTTGCATTTCAAATGAAAGTTTGTGATTTGGGGAGTGTCATTTAATACAAATTCTAAAGAGTTTAATTGAACAAACTTAATAGAGAATCACAAGTCAATCTAATCGTACCAAATGAAGGTTTTTCACTGTAACAGTCCCTAAATCAAGTAGCATTAAATGGAAGTGTGATTTTCTTTTTTCTAATGAGCTATTGATAAACAAATATGTTTTATTTTTTCTTTCCCATCCAGTGGCTGACTTCACCCAGCAGCTGTCCTCCATCCATGAGCAGCACGCAGAGGAGCTCCAGATGCTGGTCGAGACATTCAGGAAGAGGAATGCTGAGCTCCGCAGAGAAAGGTCAGTGCTCCTCTTCATGGGAGGTCCTTTTCCTCTCTCGTTATTAGGATGTGAGGCTTTCTGAATGATATCACCTCCATCTTCATACATTAATGGGTTTCGGTTTACATTCCTATGCAAAAATATACATATATATACCGATACTTCTTAAGGAATAGCGAGGTATAATTTATTTAGAAGCTAAAATACCTAGTAGCTACTTTTATTTATATTTAACAGACATGTTATGAATTCCGTACATTTCTTATAAAATTATATTTTACGTATATTATTTTGTGTTTACGTAATATATTTACTATTTACGTATCATATTTTTTTTTACGTAATGCACAAGAATAAATTTCGAATATTGAAACATCCACAGGAATTAATTAGGAATATTGAAACATCCACAAGAATTAATTAGGAATATTGAAACATCCACAAGGATTAATTAGGAATATTGAAACATCCACAAGAATTAATTAGGAATATTGAAACATCCACAAGGATTAATAGGAATATTCAAACATCCACAAGAATTAATTAGGAATATTGAAACATCCACAAGAATTAATTAGGAATATTGAAACATCCACAAGAATTAATTAGGAATATTGAAACATCCACTTATCAACAAAATACGTTCCACTTCAAAAGTAAAATTATCGTGAAAGATAAAGAAGACAAAAAGAGAGGCAAGAAGTACAGGTTCTGTGACAACGATGACTACTCTCACTTTCTTTTAGGAAAACTTTTCAATAGCATTAATTTCAGTGATCCGATTTTTTTATTTTCTTTAAATGAATGAAAGCTTGCTTCGTCTTTAAAATGTCCCGACAAATAATTAAAAACGTTTGTCACTAAATACATATATAGGATTTTTGTACAATGTTTTTTCAGGAAGAAGTAAAATTTTTTAAAACGTACTTCTCTATACAAAGGACGGAGATAACCAATAAGCTCTATTAGGCTTGTCCTATTTTCTCATACAATATACAAACATTTACACATGGACATGCGCACTGGTCTTAGTAGTCAGCCTTACTTTTCTGATCCCAATTTCTAAAATATCCACCGGACAGTAAAGGTTAAAATGATAATTAAATTTTAGTGTTGGATATATACTATGGGACAAAACAAATTATAGAAAGACAACTCTTTTGGATTTCAAAGTTAGTTGTTGAGACATGTTTGAGATTTCGTATAAGACGACGGGATTTTCTGAGATCATCACCCCATGGAAAATCACCATCCAAACCCCCTGGTCCTCCCCACTGAATACGTCCCAAGATTGGAAACCGAAGAATAGAACAATGCCTATAATCTCCATCTTAGATTTGCCATAAAATCTCACGTGACACGAAGGTTGCCAGATCACTAATTTCTAAAAAAATCGTTGCCAGATATTTTTTCTGAATTCTGTAATCAACCTTAGCGTTCGGATACTTTTTTGAGCGACTGTATATACTGTATGTTAGTGCTGCAATAAGAAAAAACAATTAAATACAGATTCTCCACCTCCGAAAGAGTAAATCACTCCTAAACCTCATAAACTGACAACAGTGCAATTGGCAACGATTACCGGTTCCCATAGGAACAGCATGGTAAATACGTTTGCTTGTAGCAATTTCCCCTTTACGAGTTCCGACGTGAAATTGCCCACTGCAACTTGAACGACAATCAAAAGCACTCTATCGAATTTTGAGTCCTCTACCACGATTTTCCGATGAGTTATGAGTTATGGCTACCACAGACACACAGACAGATATCTCCTTTTATTATTATAGCTTTCAGGTTTGGCTTTGTTCCCGGATGCAAGAGAACGATACCCCGGCTCTGACACAGACTTCCATCTGTCTCCTAATACTTCTCTAGTGGTTCTCATTCCTCTAATCAGTTCTTATCCTTGTGGTCCTTATGACCTGGCCATTAACCCCTTTCAGTTCAACAATGTGCTGGTTACAAGTAAACAACATTTATCCTCTCGAATTAGCGATTTTACAAATATTTATCTCAGATTTTGGTCAACACTATTTTTCGATTTCTTGGCTGTTGCAAATGGTTTTGTTCTCTTCTTTCCCGCTGCTATTGAGCCTTTTCTTTAAGCTAACCCTTTCCCGCGAAAGGCAGAAAGGTTGCAGAGCATCATGGGCGAGATGACGCAGCCAGCTAGATCTCCTGACGTCAGAGCAGTGTCTCCAAGAGCACATCCAAATTGTTCGCTGTGCGTGCAACGGAAACTTTCCACTTCATTGGCGCCCAGAGCTTTTGCTTTTTCCTCCTGCTGTGCTTTCCTTCGAAGACGCCGGAAAGAGAAATTTGTTCATGGCATTTATGCCACGAGTTTAGATGACTTCCCAGTTCCCATAGTAGAGCTCGTCCCCAAAGGGTCTCCGTGCACTTTATTCCTTTCCCCTCCCCCTCCATTGATGCCATTTAACGTTATGGAAAACTGAAGTGACTATCTGCTGTGACGGATGCAAATGGAGGCTCACGTCGGAAACTCAAATAATATGATGTATTGAATTTTTTTTTTTCTTTTTTAGCATACGTGCCGAATTTTTATAACGGAAGAAAAGGTGGCGAATCCAAGAGGTGGCGAAATGGTCCATTTTCTGTTCTTCCCTCTTAAAATTGCAGATTGAAAATTCAAGTTGAATTATTTTCTATTTTCTTTCTTGAGAATATAAGCGACTGAGTAGATGGGTTGGGTTGTTTTACCTCTGAGCGGCACTTTTTTGCACACCATGGGCTAAATGGCCAGGTCACATGGACCCCGAAGGCTCAGAGAAGGTTGAGGGAGGGGACCCACTGGAACAGTCTTGGGAGACAGATGGTAGCCTACCGTCAAGGCCAAAAAAAGTTGTTCGCTGTGCGTGCAACTTTTTTCATATATTTCTTTATTCATTCTTTATTCATATATCCAGCGTGTTCTTTAACGTGCACAGGGTATGGCTCTCCCGCCCACGGGGCCACGGCTTAACGTCCCATCCGACGAACGGCGGCTTTTCCAAGCCCATCGGTGTCCCCTACTGACCGTGGGCAGGGCGGGGAATTTTGCGGAGATAAATCTCAACGCTGACCCAGCTGGGACTCGAACCTGGGAACTACAGATTACGAGCCTGGCGCGCTACCGACTGAGCCACCCCCGCCCCTCGCGACTGAATAGAGGAAGCACTCGAAGGAACAAAGTACGGAATCACTCCAACGTTTCTAAATACAGTAAAATGTGAAATTAAAGTCTACCAAAAAGAAAAGCTACAAAGATATTTAGCTATCACACTTCCTTAAAATTCAACCATAGTTTTTTTTTGTAAATCATAAAGTCACCAATTCCAGTCGTTTTCATCTTTGACTGAATATCATAAAAAACGGACATTATTAAAAAAAACAGAATAAGAACTGGAGATTGCCATTTAAAGGACAACTTTTTAAAATGAAGAAAGTCGATAACAATTTGTGTGATTACCGCAATTTTTTTTTAACTGTGGCCGAGGTGGTTAGTGCACTTGGCTGCTGATCTAAGGGACCTGGGTTCGAGCCCCGGAGTTAAGGTATGGATGTTCTTGTCGTTTTTTCTGCTGAGGACCTGTCATCCTCACAGACCTTCTACTCTGGCATATAAACTGACAGGCTCCTATCAGACCTCCGTGGCAAGCAGCTGCTTGAGGGGGTATTTATTTTATTTATATTTGCAAAATTTGAGAAGGGAGTTTTTTGATTCTTTGAGAAATATTGGAATGCATGAATTCCATCTGAACTTAATTTTTGAAAATGAAAGGAAATAAGTAGAAAGAAATGTTATAGATTTCTGTTAAAATCTTTAAAGAAATGTAATGTATGTAATAGAATTTGATGATTGCTAATTTTATTTCTAATGTCCTTAATGGGATAGAGGGATTTAGTTTTTATTTCCTGGTTTCCTCGAGTGGAGGATTTGTATTGTAATTTGTAACTGTAAATTTTAAACAAGCCACTCTTAAAGCGGAAATAGAAATGTGTTAGTTATACAATATTATTAGTCATTAAAGATTTTAGATATACTGCTAAATATATTGCTAAATTTTTATTTCACTGACTATTTGGTCCTTTTGGCAAATGATGTTGACGAGATGAACTCTTTTATTAAAGCTGCTGATGAGACTGGTAATAGGATAGGTTCAATCAGTTAATAGTAATACACAGAAATAAATGTTGATATAGAAATCAATTAATATTTATGCCAAAAAGTGAGTAGTAATACATAGAAATACCTGTTAACATAGAAATCAATAAATATGTATGCGGGGGAAAAAATATTTTTCTTTGGAGAGGCGCGGGACTTAAAACCACGTCTCTCCTGATTCATGCCGGAGTGTTCTAACCACTAAACTAACACCGCATCATCAATTGTCCGCCAATATGACTTATAAATCCTCCCGAACTTGCAATCCATGGCGCCATCTGTGATCGGGGAAGTCAACTTCATTTTGCAATGCTGATCTGAAAAAAATATGTACGTTTTGTTCGTAAATGTAAAGAAACCCAAAGTGAGGAATATTGGTCAGGCAGATGATGCTCCAATTCTTTTGAATCACTGTGCTCTTGAACAAGTTTCTCAGTTGAATTTTCTCGGGAGTCTTGTGACAGATAGTGACTGAGCCACCCCCGCCCCTCGCGACTGAATAGAGGAAGCACTCGAAGGAACAAAGTACGGAATCACTCCAACGTTTCTAAATACAGTAAAATGTGAAATTAAAGTCTACCAAAAAGAAAAGCTACAAAGATATTTAGCTATCACACTTCCTTAAAATTCAACCATAGTTTTTTTTTGTAAATCATAAAGTCACCAATTCCAGTCGTTTTCATCTTTGACTGAATATCATAAAAAACGGACATTATTAAAAAAAACAGAATAAGAACTGGAGATTGCCATTTAAAGGACAACTTTTTAAAATGAAGAAAGTCGATAACAATTTGTGTGATTACCGCAATTTTTTTTTAACTGTGGCCGAGGTGGTTAGTGCACTTGGCTGCTGATCTAAGGGACCTGGGTTCGAGCCCCGGAGTTAAGGTATGGATGTTCTTGTCGTTTTTTCTGCTGAGGACCTGTCATCCTCACAGACCTTCTACTCTGGCATATAAACTGACAGGCTCCTATCAGACCTCCGTGGCAAGCAGCTGCTTGAGGGGGTATTTATTTTATTTATATTTGCAAAATTTGAGAAGGGAGTTTTTTGATTCTTTGAGAAATATTGGAATGCATGAATTCCATCTGAACTTAATTTTTGAAAATGAAAGGAAATAAGTAGAAAGAAATGTTATAGATTTCTGTTAAAATCTTTAAAGAAATGTAATGTATGTAATAGAATTTGATGATTGCTAATTTTATTTCTAATGTCCTTAATGGGATAGAGGGATTTAGTTTTTATTTCCTGGTTTCCTCGAGTGGAGGATTTGTATTGTAATTTGTAACTGTAAATTTTAAACAAGCCACTCTTAAAGCGGAAATAGAAATGTGTTAGTTATACAATATTATTAGTCATTAAAGATTTTAGATATACTGCTAAATATATTGCTAAATTTTTATTTCACTGACTATTTGGTCCTTTTGGCAAATGATGTTGACGAGATGAACTCTTTTATTAAAGCTGCTGATGAGACTGGTAATAGGATAGGTTCAATCAGTTAATAGTAATACACAGAAATAAATGTTGATATAGAAATCAATTAATATTTATGCCAAAAAGTGAGTAGTAATACATAGAAATACCTGTTAACATAGAAATCAATAAATATGTATGCGGGGGAAAAAATATTTTTCTTTGGAGAGGCGCGGGACTTAAAACCACGTCTCTCCTGATTCATGCCGGAGTGTTCTAACCACTAAACTAACACCGCATCATCAATTGTCCGCCAATATGACTTATAAATCCTCCCGAACTTGCAATCCATGGCGCCATCTGTGATCGGGGAAGTCAACTTCATTTTGCAATGCTGATCTGAAAAAAATATGTACGTTTTGTTCGTAAATGTAAAGAAACCCAAAGTGAGGAATATTGGTCAGGCAGATGATGCTCCAATTCTTTTGAATCACTGTGCTCTTGAACAAGTTTCTCAGTTGAATTTTCTCGGGAGTCTTGTGACAGATAGTGACTGAGCCACCCCCGCCCCTCGCGACTGAATAGAGGAAGCACTCGAAGGAACAAAGTACGGAATCACTCCAACGTTTCTAAATACAGTAAAATGTGAAATTAAAGTCTACCAAAAAGAAAAGCTACAAAGATATTTAGCTATCACACTTCCTTAAAATTCAACCATAGTTTTTTTTTGTAAATCATAAAGTCACCAATTCCAGTCGTTTTCATCTTTGACTGAATATCATAAAAAACGGACATTATTAAAAAAAACAGAATAAGAACTGGAGATTGCCATTTAAAGGACAACTTTTTAAAATGAAGAAAGTCGATAACAATTTGTGTGATTACCGCAATTTTTTTTTAACTGTGGCCGAGGTGGTTAGTGCACTTGGCTGCTGATCTAAGGGACCTGGGTTCGAGCCCCGGAGTTAAGGTATGGATGTTCTTGTCGTTTTTTCTGCTGAGGACCTGTCATCCTCACAGACCTTCTACTCTGGCATATAAACTGACAGGCTCCTATCAGACCTCCGTGGCAAGCAGCTGCTTGAGGGGGTATTTATTTTATTTATATTTGCAAAATTTGAGAAGGGAGTTTTTTGATTCTTTGAGAAATATTGGAATGCATGAATTCCATCTGAACTTAATTTTTGAAAATGAAAGGAAATAAGTAGAAAGAAATGTTATAGATTTCTGTTAAAATCTTTAAAGAAATGTAATGTATGTAATAGAATTTGATGATTGCTAATTTTATTTCTAATGTCCTTAATGGGATAGAGGGATTTAGTTTTTATTTCCTGGTTTCCTCGAGTGGAGGATTTGTATTGTAATTTGTAACTGTAAATTTTAAACAAGCCACTCTTAAAGCGGAAATAGAAATGTGTTAGTTATACAATATTATTAGTCATTAAAGATTTTAGATATACTGCTAAATATATTGCTAAATTTTTATTTCACTGACTATTTGGTCCTTTTGGCAAATGATGTTGACGAGATGAACTCTTTTATTAAAGCTGCTGATGAGACTGGTAATAGGATAGGTTCAATCAGTTAATAGTAATACACAGAAATAAATGTTGATATAGAAATCAATTAATATTTATGCCAAAAAGTGAGTAGTAATACATAGAAATACCTGTTAACATAGAAATCAATAAATATGTATGCGGGGGAAAAAATATTTTTCTTTGGAGAGGCGCGGGACTTAAAACCACGTCTCTCCTGATTCATGCCGGAGTGTTCTAACCACTAAACTAACACCGCATCATCAATTGTCCGCCAATATGACTTATAAATCCTCCCGAACTTGCAATCCATGGCGCCATCTGTGATCGGGGAAGTCAACTTCATTTTGCAATGCTGATCTGAAAAAAATATGTACGTTTTGTTCGTAAATGTAAAGAAACCCAAAGTGAGGAATATTGGTCAGGCAGATGATGCTCCAATTCTTTTGAATCACTGTGCTCTTGAACAAGTTTCTCAGTTGAATTTTCTCGGGAGTCTTGTGACAGATAGTGACTATATGTGACTAAGCTTAATAAAAGAATAGTTATTGCTGCTGGGACTTCTAAGAATCTATGTAGATTGTGAAATAATAGTAATATATATCTAAACACTAAAATTAGGTTATATAATAGTTTGGTTCTTTCTAAAGTTTGCTACGGTAGTAAAACGTTGTCCCTTTGTAAGTAAGATAAAGAAAAACTGCGTGGTTGGCACAGTTGGTAACGCGCGAGATTCGTAACCTGCAGTTCCCAGGTTCGAGTCCCAGCTGAGCCAGCGTTAAGATTTATTTCTGAAAAACTCCCCGTTCTGCTCTCGGTGAGAAAGGGGACATCATTGGGTTTGGAAAGGCCGCCGTCCGTAGGATGGGACGCTAAGCCGTGTCCCCGTATGCGGGAGAGCCATACCCTGTGCACGTTAAAGAACACGCTGGATGGCCTTGACGGGAGGCTACCATCTGTCTCCTAACAGCTGTTCCAATGGGTCCCCTCACCCAACATTCTCTGAGCCTTCGGGGTCCCTGTGACCTGGCCATTTAGCCCATAGTGTGCAAAAAAGTGCTGCTCAGAGGTAAAACAACCCAACCCAACCAAAAGTAAAATATCACTGAAGAGAAATCATACATTTCAAAGAATTCCGCGAAAAATGAATTTTTAATGTGTTCGGAATCCTTATTAATTTAATGGAGCAGTAATCCCACTTTTGTAACCAAGGGCTGCGCATAGGACTTTGAGTATTCGACGAGGGTTGCAAGTTTCGTTTGTAACCTTCTAGCCAAGGTCACAAATTGGCATTGCATCCTCCCTGAGAGGGTCATAAATTGGATTTATGACCTTTCGGTGCATACCGAAAAGTGGGTGTGTGACCCTGAAGTGAAGATCACAAATTAGGTTTGTAACTTTCATGAGAGGATCGCAAATTCCTGTTGCAGCCTTCTGATGGAGGTGAAATTCAGCAAATTCCTGTAGATAACGTGGAGGGAAAAATCTCTGCGATATACATATGGAGCGAGAAATGGACTACGAAATTACATTTAGAGTACAGCCCCAAAGTAAGCTATTCGAAAGGTTTAGTGCTATTCACATTTCCAAACTTTCTGGAGTATGAAGCAAAATCATTGCTGTCAATGGAAAGAATATCACACTAAACTGGAGTGTGTGCAGTTAATTATACTGACTTCCAATTTGCTGGGGAGGGGTTGGCTTAGTGCGTCAGGCTCGTAATCTTCCTTTCCCAGGTTCGAGGGGCGGGGGTGGCTTAGTCGGTAGCGCGCCAGGCTCGTAATCTGTAGTTCCCAGGTTCGAGTCCCAGCTGGGTCAGCGTTGATATTTATCTCCGCAAAATTCCCCGCCCTGCCCACGGTCAGTAGGGGACACCGATGGGCTTGGAAAGGCCGCCGTCCGTCGGATGGGACGTTAAGCCGTGGCCCCGTGTGCGGGAGAGCCATACCCTATGCACATTAAAGAACACGCTGGATGGCCTTGACGGGAGACTACCAGGAGCCTTGACAGGGGACCCACTGGAACAGCTACAGATCCTAACAGCTGTTCCAGTGGGTCCCCTCCCCCAATCTTCTCTGAGCCTTCGGGGTCCATGTGACCTGGCCATTTAGCCCATGGTATGCAAAAAAGTGCCGCTCACAGGTAAAACAACCCAACAACCCAACCCAGGTTCGAGTCTCAGCTGAGCTGTTAAGATTTATCTCCGCTAAACCTCCATTCTGCCCTCGGTGAGAAAGGGAACACCAATGTACTTGGAAAGAACATCGTCCGTCGGATGAGACGTAAAGCCATACTACCGTGTGCTGAAGAACTGTGCACATCAGAGAACAACGTTTGACGTGACGTTACCATATGTCGCCTAACAGCTGTCCAATGGGTTCCTTTTCCCCAACCTTCTCTGATCCTTGTGACCTTAGAGGTCAAACAACCGAATCCAACTTGCTGGGAAGCTATTTCTGTTCGTAATGGCTTTTTTTAGACGCCAGAAAAGTGTGGCAACGCTAAAACGCCTAAAATGTTTTTTGTGTTGCAATACCCTTTGATAAATTAGGTTTTCGCAGATACATTGTTTGAGTGTCAAAAGTCTTCTTACCTACGAGTGAGCAGTGTAGTGGGCCTTCCTACATCAGTGGAGAGAGTTCGTTCAATCGGTAGCGTGTCAGGCTCGTAATCTGATGTCCCAGGTTCGAGTTCCAACTGTGGTAGCGTTGCACTTCATGGTTCAGTGTGCAGAAGATTCATACGCAGTGCACTTTAAAAAAAAACTCTTGATGGAGTTGACAAGAGACTTTCAACTATCTACAAGCCACTATTCTTCGACTCTAAGCATGTTTTATGAGATAATCAAATGTTTAGGAATGTTAGCCTCTGGTTGAAAGTGGGGCGGGGGTGGCTCAGTCGGTAGCGCGCCAGGCTCGTAATCTGTAGTTCCCAGGTTCGAGTCCCAGCTGGGTCAGCATTGAGATTTATCTCCGCAAAATTCCCCGCCCTGCCCACGGTCCGTAGGGGACACCGATGGGCTTGGAAAGGCCGCCGTCCGTCGGATGGGACGTTAAGCCGTGGCCCCGTGGGCGGGAGAGCCATACCCTGTGCACGTTAAAGAACACGCTGGATGGCCTTGACGGGAGGCTACCATCTGTCTCCCAACAGCTGTTCCAGTGGGTCCCCTCCCCCAACCTTCTCTGAGCCTTCGGGGTCCATGTGACCTGGCCATTTAGCCCATGGTGTGCAAAAAAGTGCCGCTCAGAGGTAAAACAACCCAACCCGTGATATAACTGCATTTAACATTTCTTTGATATTGTCTGTAGGATGTTGAACATGAGGATATGCACATTAAAATAAGAACCAAATATTGGTGTGAATATAGTCAGAGTGCACAATATACATTTTCTCCAGGGAGGAGATGGCTAGTGGGGCCATTACAATTTTTATACTATTAATTACTCCCCCTCCAAAAAGAAGCAGAGGGCTATTACAAGGGATGATGCAATTTTCTAAAGAATGAACTCCCCCCCCCCCTTCTTCAGCTCTTTCCACCCTATAATATTAAATATCAGTTAAATTACAGCAAAATAATGAATATCCAACTCATAGCGAAAAACTAGTCTTGAGCGGGATGGGATACAAATTCATGACCTCTTGACAACATGTAAGGTCAGAGCAACTGGCAATCAAGAAGTTGTGTGTTTAAGAGCATTTTCATAGAATTTTTGTTGTAAATTATTTAGAATGCTTTCATCGTATTTCATTTATATTCATTATATTATTAAGTATGCTTTCATCGAATTAACATCGCATCCTTCCATCTGACAGAATAACTGAGTGCCGCTAGGTTAAGTTAGCAGGTATATGCTCCATGCTTCCCGGCTGTTTGATGATTGCCTTGAGGTTTTATGACCTAGGTGTGATGATATATTCACTTTATTTTGAAGAAACGCAAATGGAATGTAAACTTCGCAAGTTCGACTATTTATTTAGCAACTACTTCGTTCTGTTTATCTCATCACATTAATCTCGATAAAATTAAGAAGAATTTTGTAAATTGTTTTCTGATTTTTTTTTTCTGTTGTTGGTTGCAGGGCGTTTGAACTGTAAAGAAATCAAATACACATGAATTTCATTTTTAAATAGAAGAACGAATATCGTAGCTGGCGCATATGGGAATCTCATTTTCAAAGAGAATTAAGTATTTCGTTTACCAACTTCGGCACCCCTTTAGAGTTTTAAATACAAACTAATGAATGATTGGGAAAATGCAAATGGTAGTATTTCATTAGTACTTATACAATGTGAAATGTACATGTCCTTTATTTTTTATAATCAAAAAAGATTTTCTCACACCCTCTGAGAAAAGGGGGCAGTTGTTGCGTCGTTGAATATCTTATGATACTCTACTACCGTAATTTCAAATTTCTACCATAAATAAATCATTTGTAACATTCGTTAAAAGTGTTGCCTTTTTCCTTTTTAATGGCTTGGGTTGTTTGGGTTGTTTTACCTCTGAGCGGCATTTTTTTGCACACCATGGGCTAAATGGCCAGGTCACATGGACCCCGAAGGCTCAGAGAAGGTTGGGGACCCACTGGAACAGCCGTTAGGAAACAGATGGCAGCCTCCCGTCAAGGCCATCCAGTGTGTTCTTTAACGTGCACAGGGTATGGCTCTCCCGCACACGGGGGCCACGGCTTAACGTCCCATCCGACGGACGACGGCCTTTCCAAGCCCATCGGTGTCCCCTACTGACCGTGGGCAGGGCGGGGAAATTTTGCGGAGATAAATCTCAACGCTGACCCAGCTGGGACTTGAACCTGGGAACTACAGATTACGAGCCTGGCGCGCTACCGACTGAGCCACCCCCCTTTTTAATGGCCTCTAAAAATGTAAATTGAAAGTAAGGATTTGAAAAATGCAAATTTAATATTTCATTAGCAGAAATTCAATTAATTTTTTTAAAATTGTCTCTTAATACAGGACAGTTTTATTATCAGTACCGTTTAGTAATCGTGAGTTCGGATCTCCACCTAGCTATAAGACAATTTTTCCTCTATACTCAGAACTTTGCAACTTTGCAAAAGAGTTGTGTTTCCTACCCCTCTGGGTGTAAGGGGGCAACTTATTGTTCTCAATGCAAACCTCAGGACCTTCACATTCTACCACACAAATTTGAAACTTCTAGCATAAATATATCGCTTGCAATATTCGTTTGAAATTTTGCAATTTTCATATTTTTCTCCGTTAGAGGGCGCAATTTAAACTTTTTGGGAGATTCAAAAAGTGAGAATCGTAATATTTCATCAATACCTATCCAATCGAAAAAATTTTTAACTTTTCTCTAAAAACAAAAAAGGTGGATTTTCTACAGAGTTGTTGGGTTGTTTTACCTATGAGCGGCACTTTTTTGCACACCCTGGGCTAAATGGCCAGGTCACATGGACCCCGAAGGCTCAGAGAAGGTTGGGGACCCACTGGAACAGCTGTTGGGAGACATATGGTAGCCTCCCGTCAAGGCCATCCAGCGTGTTCTTTAACGTGCACAGGGTATGGCTCTCCCGCACACGGGGCCACGGCTTAACGTCCCATCCGACGGACGGCGGCCTTTCCAAGCCCATCGATGTCTCCTACTGACCGTGGGCAGGGCGGGGAATTTTGCGGAGATAAATCTCAACGCTGTCCCAGCTGGGACTCGAACCTGGGAACTACAGATTACGAGCCTGGCGCTCTACCGACTGAGCCACCCCCGCCCCTTTTCTACAGAGAGATAGACGTCAAATTGAAAAGCTATGTCTTTATTTTTGAAAACGATATAAAAAAAATGGATGATAATCTTGCTCCTTAGAGACAGAAAACGTGTCACTGACCACCGTCCATCGGATATGACGTTAATCCGTGGCTCGGTGGGCAAGAGAGTTCACATTAAATAGCACGCTGGAAGGACTTGATAGCAGACTTCCATGTGTCTTCTAACAGCAATCCAAGGGACCCCTTTTCGCAACCATTTCTGATCCCTTGTTGGCCTTGTGACCTGGTCATTTAGCACATTACATGCACAAAAGTAAAACCACCCAAGAAACACCGATACTGGACAGAAAAATGGAAACGTTCCCTTGTTAAGTCAATGTGAAGTAAAATTCTAAGATCCGTAATTTCTACAATAAGATTTTTATAGGAAGCTAGGACTAATTTTAAATCTCATTCAAATCTATTTAAATCTCGATTTTCAATAATATTTTTGGGTATTTAAAGAGACATGGAAACTCGAATACTTAACAGCAATAAAGTCAGGCCTAGAAAACTAGTGTAACATTGACAATTAGTGAAGGAACTGATTCCACAAAATTCACAAACATACTTATTTTATTAAATGGTTTGAAATAATTCCTTTTTTAAGTATTAATTAACTTCTGAGGGGAATTCTAGACAGTTTAATTGACATATGTTTTCTTTTTTCAGTCATATATTTCCATAAAAATTTATTTAACCAATTATGGAGAGGGGCGGGGGGTGGCTCACGCTCTGTAGCGCACCACGCTCGTAATCTGTAGTTCCCAGGTTCGAGTCCCAGGTGGATCAGCGTTTAGATTTTTCTTCGCAAAATTCCCTGCCCACGGTCAGTAAGGGACACCGATGGGCTTGGAAATGCCGCCGTCCGTCGGATGGGACGTTAAGCCGTGGTCCCATGTGCGGGAGAGCTGTACACGTTAAAGAACACGCTGGATGGCCTTGACGGGAGGCTACCATCTGTCTCCCAACAGCTGTTCCAGTGGGTCCCCTCCCCCAACCTTCTCTGAGCCTTTGGGGTCCATGTGACCTGGCCATTTAGCCCATGGTGTGCAAAAAAGTTCCGCTCAGAGGTAAAACAACCCAACGTACCCAAAAAATTTTACCTCCTACCCCACGTTGAGAACCCCTGCTCTATACTATGACCGGTTCCAAGGAAAATTCTTATGACGCATTACTGTTATGAAATATTCCAACTTTCATAATTCTTTTCTCATTAAATGCATATTTCAGAAGTTATAGAGCTTTACCCCAGCACCTCTGTGCACGTTAAAGAACACGCTGGATGGCCTTGACGGGAGGCTACTATCTGTCTCCCAACAGCTGTTCCAGTGGGTCCTCTCCCCCAACCTTCTCTGAGCCTTTGGGGTCCATGTGACCTGGCCATTTAGCCCATGGTGTGCAAAAAAGTGCCGCTCAGAGGTAAAACAACCCAACCAATTATGGAACTTCAAATTTGGTTCTCTATTGATAAAAACATGAGTATGTTTTCAATTTTTCTGTCCACTGCCTGTATGTGAATGATTCTCTAGTATGTTTATTGCCTAAGAAAAACTGCAATTAAAAAAAGTACATTTTGTTTATCAGCTGTTAAAAAGTTCGCCTAAAAACTGTTTATTAAAGTGTTGAATTTCTTTTATCATTTCACTTGAGAATTCTGTGTTCAATGCAATTGCTTCTCAAAAAAACTGATCATTGGGTTGTTTTACCTCTGAGCGGCACTTTTTTGCACACCATGGGCTAAATGGCCAGGTCACATGGACCCCGAAGGCTCAGAGAAGGTTGGGGGAGGGGACCCACTGGAACAGCTGTTGGGAGACAGATGGTAGCCTCCCGTCAAGGCCATCCAGCGTGTTCTTTAACGTGCACAGGGTATGGCTCTCCCGTACACGGGACCAGGGCTTAATGTCCCATCCGACGGACAGCGTCCTTTCCAAGCCCATCGGTGTCCCCTACTGACCGTGGAATTTTGCTTAGATAAATCTCAACGCTGACCCAGCTGGGACTCGAGCCTGGAAACTACAGATTACGAGCCTGGAGCGCTACCGACTGAGCCACCCCCGCCCCCGAAATACTGATCATCATTGCGGCCTGTTTTGTTATCGCCAAGGAATCAGGATTTATGTTACTTTCAAAATATATCATCTCTGTCCCTTATTGGAAGCAGACTTAAGATGCCTGTCTTGCATTGATCATTAATATCAGTTAGTGTGTGTGAGAACCGAGAGAATAGCAAATCTTCTAAGGGTTACTTTATTATATTCTTTTATGTAGGGTTGAGGTTTTAGTCTTTGTCAAGCCAGGAACGAATTATGATCTCTAGGTCCTCGGTAGCTCTTGACCACAGGTCCTCACCATGGGGGGTTGGCGGAAGAGTCAGGAATTTGTCCCTCCCCCTTTCTTTTTAATCTACCACTTTCAAAGCTTATCGTATTTTTTGTGCAGGAGGGAATATTTATTGGTTTCTGAATCCCATTTTCTAAATCAGTTTTGTATGGGTCGGCCAATTATTGAAGGTTGAAGGTTTCGCGCCATAACGGCTTTTTAAAAATAAATAAATAATAGCACATCTCTAGAAACATCTTTTTTGATCTTTTTTGATCTTTCAGATCAAAAAAAACGTCTTTTCGAGCGGTACAGATCAAAAAATAGATATATGATAATTCCTTCTTAATACGTTTTCCTCGTGTTCGTGTGTAATTGTATACTATATTGGCTTTGGGGTTGGGTTGTTTTACCTCTGAGCGGCACTTTTTTGCACACCATGGGCTAAACGGCCAGGCCACAAGGACCCCGAAGGCTCAGAGAAGGTTGGGGGAGGGGACCCACTGGAACAGCAGTTGGGAGACAGATGGTAGCCTCCCGTCAAGGCCATCCAGTGTCTTCTTTAACGTGCACAGGGTATGGCTCTCCCACACACGGGGCCACGGCTTAACGTCCCATCCAAAGGACGGCGGCCTTTCCAAGCCCATCGGTGTCCCCTACTGACCGTGGGCAGGGGGGGGGGGAATTTTGCGGAGATAAATGGCTTTGGGGTTGGGTTGGGTTGTTTTACCTCTGAGCGGCACTTTTTTGCACACCATGGGCTAAATGGCCAGGTCACATGGACCCCGAATTCTCAGAGAAGGTTGGGGGAGGGGACCCACTGGAACAGCTGTTGGGAGACAGATGGTAGCCTCCCGTCAAGGCCATCCAGCGTGTTCTTTAACGTGCACAGGGTATGGCTCTCCCACACACGGGGCCACGGCTTAACGTCCCATCCGACGGACGGCGGCCTTTCCAAGCCCATCGGTGTCCCCTACTGACCGTGGGCAGGGGGGAAATTTTGCCGAGATTAATGGCTTTGGGGAATCATACTACTGCGCCACCCAGTGGTATTCGTTGGCTCGCAGTAATATTGCAACTGCCGTGGTCTGCGTGTCTCTGTTCAGCTCAATCGCTTGCCTCCCCCTCCCTACCTCACAAGTACATAAAGAGCTTCACTTTATCTTGCCGATCAGGGCCGGAGATAGTGGGGAGGGCCTTTCCTCTTCAGAATGCTAGTAAGGGAAATAGAGGCAAAAAATCATTAAACTTATTTATATTTCATGCATTTTTAAAGACATTTCTGAAAGACCTGTAAAACGAAGGAGGAAATGTCATACTGCATTGCAAATCTAGCTTCTTGCCCCCCCCCCCCCCCGTTTTGTATTTTTCCTGGCTTGATTGTGCTTCTTGACCTCTCCACTCTTCTCGATTATTTTCTAGATCCAGGCCTGTTGTTGACAGTTCTCTTTAGTCATCTGTTCAGCATTTAGAGAGTTAAAGTGCTGTCAGCACTTTAACTCTCTAAATGCGGAGAGTTAGAACTTTAAAGTTAGAAAAATGAGGTTTTAAAAAAGAAAGGTTTGAAAGTTAAAGTGTTGCCAGCACTTTAACTCTCTAAATGCGGAGAGTTAGAACTTTAAAGTTAGAAAAATGAGGTTTAAAAAAAAGAAAGGTTAGAAAGTTAAAGTGTTGTCAGCACTTTAACTTTTAGGTTCTAACCTTTGCTTAGATATTGCCAAAATTGTTTTTCCAAGACAGCCAAATCAGCTATACTAAAATATGTCATGCATATACTTTTATTGTATTTCATGAATTTGCGTACAGTTTAATCTTTAAACCAATCAACAAATACCTGTCTTTATAACTCAGTAGTAATAATAATTCTACACTTCAGTAATTTTTTTTTAATTTTACATTGAAATCAATAGCAACTAAAAAATCTTTGATCCAATTATTGCCTCCAGCTGAAACTATTCTTCAAGAAACTTACGACTAACAATTTATTGATACAACTTTCAATAAGGCAACTTTCAAGCTAAAGACTTGGCCATCTTGAAATAATAAAGTTTCCTCCCTTACGGCATCCCACTTGAGTTTGGCATTCCTATCTCGCTGGAAGGATCATAGCTTAGCCTCATCCAATCTCAGTACAAACTCAACACACCCTTGCTGAAAGGATGTGTCCCATAGAAGTGTTTATTTCGGCCTTCGCCGATACTCCTCAAAAGAGATATTTCAGGATGATCTGAAGAGGCACTTCACGGATGAGTGCCAAGCTTCGAAAGATCCTGAACGTTGCTGCTAAGAAGCAAGCAGCATAGGTATCGACATTGCTTTGGTTCATCTCACGGCTACATCAAGGAGTTCCGTTCAGTCGTGTTGACACTTGAGGAAAATCCACAAAGTATCGATCTCAGGAATAAAATGCGAAGAGGGAGAAAAAAATTGGAAAGGAATACGAAAGAGTTTAGGATGTTTACTTCCGTATTATTACGTTACATTCTTTCTGTTTAAATTTCTGCAGCGCGTCTATGAGGTGAAAACAACGCTGCAGGGGATACATTTGAGATCGGATTTTGCATTACAATTGGTAACATCTTGGGTTATTTTTATCTCTGAGCGCTCCTTTGTGCTCGTAATTTTCTACATGATCAGGTTAAAAGGACTTTAAGGACGTAGAGTTGTATACGGGATCTCTGAACAGCTGTTAGTAGATAGATGGAAGCCTACCTTAAAAGTCATCCAACGTATTTTTGCCTACACACGGGGCTACGCTTAACGTCCCAAATGGTGGACTGCGGCCTTTTTAAAGCTATAGGTGTCGCCTTTCTCACCTCTGACAGAGGGTAGATGGATTAACGGAAAAAATCTCAACGTAAGATATGGAGAATTCAAACTTGAGAACATGAGATTAGGGGCTTAGAGCACTATTGACTGAATTAACCCTATCCTAGTCAGATTTCGCTGTGCATAAAAACAAGAAAAACTTCTAATATAATAAAATAATTCTTCTAATATGATAAAAGTCATCAATAGATATATATATATATAGACACATTGTGGCTAATGAGTAAATCGCAACTTATGTCGACATTGGCCGCATTTAATCGGCTAATTTCTCAGAACGGTGAAATTATTCACGTTTCAGTCTTTTGCCGACTAACTAGATATTACCGCATCGACCTCAACTAACCTATGGGCTTGAAAAGGAGACCGTTCATCGGATGCGATGTTAAGCCTTGTCCCCGAGTTCAGTTCAGTTCACGAGAGCTACTCCCAATGCGCAGTAAACAACACGCTGGACAGCCTTTAGGGGAGACTTTCATCTGCATCTTAACAGTTCACCAGTGGATCCTTTCAACAAATTTTCTGAGCCTTTGGGGGTCTTTGTGACCTGGTCTATTGGCTTTGTGTGTGCAAAAATCTGCAGCTCAAATATTAAAGCAACCTAACCGAAAAGCCCTCGACTGATTTCGCCGGTTAGAAAACATCATTCGCTCTCTTCACAATCTTTATACGCAGAAAAACATTTTGTGCCTTATTCGAATAAGGCACAAAATAATCTTAAATATATATATAGGGTCTTTAATTATTAATAAGATCTAGGTATAAATAAGATCTAGGAATAGGGTCTTTAATTATAAAGACCCTATAAATTTTTTTGACAGACTCACGACTTTTTCTCATACATTCAACTACGAGTAAATTTAACTAATCAAAGACAAATCTTTGCTCAAATCAATAATAGTTTTTCAACAGTTTTTCAAAATAAATATTAGGGGCGGGGGTGGCTCAGTCGGTAGCGCGCCAGGCTCGTAATCTGCAGTTCCCGTGTTCCAGTCAGCGTTGAGATTTATCTCCGCAAAACTCCCCGCCCTGTCCACTGTCAGTAGGGGACACCGATGGGATTGGAAAGGTCGCCATTTGTCGGATGGGACGTAAAGCCGTGGCCTGTGTGTGAAAGAGCCATACCCTGTGCACGTTAAAGAACACGCTGGATGGCCTTGACGGGAGGCTACCATCTGTCTTCCAACAGCTAATTCCAGTGGATCCCTCCCCCAACCTTTTCTGAGACTTCGTGGTCTTTTGCACACAATGGGCTAAATAGCCCATTGTGTGCAAAAAAAGTACCGCTCAGATGTAAAACAACCTACCAATCAAAATAAATATTGAAAAAACTTAATAAACCTATATACTGCTGTGAACAAAAAGTTACTAAAAGGTAATAATGCATACCAAAACTTTTTATGTATGTTTTAGGTATACTACTCAATGTCAATAATAAATAAATAGTACTTTGAAGTATAGTTTACAAATGCCTTTTCTCGCACCATCTCCACTGTTAGGAATAGTTGTACACCAGTGGCGAAGCGTGAATGGAAGCCATTGATGCTTCAAGGGTTCTAACAGGTCATTGGTTGATTGACAAGTGATTGATGGCTCAATCAACCAATGATCTATATCAGTGGTTCTCAACCTTTTATGCTTCACGTACCCCCTGGAAATGTGTATGTAACTGTCATACCCCTTGTATAGATAGATAAAACTATATATTATAATAACGTCAACTAAGCCACTTTACTAGATCTAGCGACTTTTAAGCTCTCATGGCGTACCCAAAAACCAGCTGGGTCAGCGTTGAGATTTATCTCCGCAAAATTCCCCGCCCTGCCCACTGTCAGTAGGGGACACCGATGGGCTTGGAAAGGCCGCCGTCCGTCGGATGGGACGTTAAGCCTTGGCGCCGTGTGCGGGAGAGACATACCCTGTGCATGTGCATGTTAAAGAACACGCTGGATGGCCTTGACGGGATGCTACCATCTGTCTCCCAACAGCTGTTCCAGTGGGTCCCCTCCCACAATCTTCTCTGAGCCTTCGGGGTCCTTGTGGCCTGGCCATTTAGCCCATGGTTTGCAAAAAAGTGCCACTCAGAGGTAAAACAACCTAACCCAACGTACCCCAAAAAATTTTACCGCCTACCCCACGTTGAGAACCCCTGCTCTATGCTATGACCCGTTCTGAGGAAAATTCTTATGACGCATTACTGTTATGAAATATTCCAGCTTTCATAATTCTTAGATAGATAGATAGATAGATAGATAGATAGATAGATAATTTTTATTTCAGATAATGTTTTACAGTATACAAAAACTTTTGAAGTCTCACAAGAGCAGGCTCGTTCGTGAGATCTCAATATAGAAACAATTTCAATTGAAAGCATCAGTCGTCACATTGAATAATACACAAAAAAAAAAAACGAAAACAACTCAAAACAAAAAATTTCTAGTAATCCAGAAGTGTGAAAGTCAGAAACATTCAATATCCATGTTACATGTAACAGTTATAGTAGATTAATGCAAAAAAAGTTTCCACGTCATCCAGTTTCAAAATGTATTTCTTGAGAACTTTAGAAAACAAATGATAATTCGTGATATTTTTCATGCTGACTGGGAGAGAGGAAAGAAATAATAATAAAAAAAAATACAAATAATAGTGCCTAAAAATTTCCTTATGTAATGCAGGAATTTCATAATTTATGTTTTTATCTCGTCGTAATTGGTAATTATTCGTGTCAGTTTTAATGCTATCATTTCTAAAGTAAAAGTATTGAATTATTTCGGAAAAATAATCATAGCGTAAAGGCAAAATTCCTGCTTCTCGAAACAAAGGTAATGAAGGTTGCGTTTTTGGGCTTTTAGTTAATAAGCGAATAAATCTCTTTTGCAGCACTAAAAGTTGTTTAAAATCATTGAAATACATGCCTCCCCAAGATTTTATACCATATGTTAGTTGAGAATGGTTTAATGCATAATATAGTGTACACATAAATTTAAATGAAACTAAATGTCTTACAAGATATAAGCGGGCCAGGTTACGGATGACCTTTCTTTTTACCCATGTTGCATGCACTTTCCAAGTTAGGCCTGCATCAATCGAAATACCTAAATATTTCACTGACGGCAACAAAAGGAATTTGAGGACAATTACAGTGACTTTTCGATGAACAATTCGTATCATGATATTTCAATTGATCTGTAACAGAACTATTTTTCTTTAAGTAGAAATAAACTGCATTTGTCTTTGTCAGATTAATTGTTAAAAAATTACTCGTGGTCCAGTTTCTAATTAATTCTAGATCACTATTTGCTTGTTTAAAAATAATCGAAGAATCAGAACCAGTATATGTCAGGCAAGTGTCGTCAGCAAAAATAGTTAATTTACCTGTTAGATTAATGGAATCTAGATCATTAATGTAAATAATAAATAATAAGGGACCCAGAACAGATCCCTGGGGCACTCCGTATTCAACTTTAGTCCAAGCACTGAATGTATCTTTTATTTTTACTCTTTGCCTTATGTTAGCTAAATAACTGCGAAACCAGTTCAATGCCACTCCTCTAACTCCAGCAGCTTGTAATTTTTGTATTAATTTTTGATGATTTACCGTATCGAATGCTTTTTTAGTGTCCAGAAAGATTGTTAAGGCATGATCATTGTTATTCATAGCTGTGTAAATCGTATTTGTTACCTGCAATACGTATCATCCGTACCCATTTTTTCTCTAAACCCAAACTGATTGCTACTGAGAAAACATTTTTTTTCCAGATATTCATATAATTTATTTTTCACTATTTTTTCAAAAATTTTAGATATTACTGAGAGTAATGCAATAGGTCTATAATTCCCTAATTCCTTTTGGTCACCGTCTTTAAAAATAGGAACAATAGTAGCTTTTTTCAAAACATCAGGGAAAATTCCTTGCTCAATGGATAGATTAAATAGATTTACAAGTATTTCGATAAATGTTTCTCCCAACAGATGAATTATTTCTGCGGTTAAGCCATCAAAACCTGGAGATTTATTTTTTGGTAGAAGTATAATTTGAGTCCTAATATCTTTAGCTATTATTGGCGTTAAGAAGAAAGAACTTACCGCAGTTGATGATTTTCCGTCTCCTTCCCAATCAGCATTTGTTTGAACTAAATCTTTGTTCAAATTTCGTGCAATTCCGGCAAAACAATCGTTGAAGAAATTTGCAAATTTACAAGGGTCTTCATCATATTTAATTAACTCGTTTTTACTTTTAATTGCACGGGAATAGTTTTCTTTCTCTTTAAAGTTACCACATATTTCATTTATTACATTCCACTGCTTTTTCTGATTTTTACCTGCTTTGGAAAATTTATTAGTAAAGTATTGTGTTTTTGTTTCCCTTATGGCATTAGTAACAAAATTTCTGTATCGGGAAAATAACAGTTTAAGCGACATATCTGTAGGATTGCTCTTCATTTCCTTATACAGAGTGTTACGATAATTTATTAAAATTGCTAATTCATTTGTCATCCACGGTTTAATTTTCTTAAAACGTTTTTTCTTTACTTTCGTTGAATCGTCAATTAAATGGCTTAGTGTATCAATTAAATTTTTAAAAGAAGCATTAACAGAACCGTCAATATATATATATCATCCCATTTTATATTTGCAATTAAGTTCGTTAATCTTTTCAAATCTACCATTTTTATTTCATCATTTTTTAATTTTTGTTCAATTTTAATATCCAAATTAACCTTAACTAAGCAGTGGTCTGTAATTCCAATGTCATCCAGAAATATATTACAGTTATATAATTCTTTGGTTCTAAGAAATACATGATCAATACATGTAGACGAGTTCTCCGTAATTCTGGTTGGCTCTTCTATCATATTAAGTAAACCATTTTCTGCTAATAGTCCTATTATTCATCAGTGTTTGTGTTGTCATTTAATAAGTTAATATTAATGTCTCCAAGATAAAGAATATTAAGAGTATCAAGTGATTCTAGGATTCCGTTTAATTCGGAAATGAAATTAGATACATTTTCAGAAGGAGATCTGTATACAGCCATTAATGTCCACTCTTTGTTTTCAATTTCAAGTTTTAAAACCGCAATGTCTGCGCAATTCATTGTGATTGGTTGCTGTATAGCATCGATGTCGCAGCTAACATAAATTAATACTCCACCTGATCTATAATCATCCCTACAAAATGAGAAGCACTTGTAACCGTCTATTTTGTACAGTGAGACTTCCCAGGAATAGATCCAAATTTCTGTCAATATAATTAATCTGGGTCTTTCCTGAAAAGTCCCCAATTACATCAAAAATTCATCAAAATGTGCTCTAGCACTGCATATATTTAACTGAATAAGAGAAAAATTACCAAAAAACATCACAGAGAAAAAGAAATAAATACAAAAATACAAATCGGTAACTATGAAACCTGAATAGCATTTAGGTCTTCTAAGAATCTAACACGTATTACAGGGCTAATATCACTACGTCGCAAAAATATTTTGCAATCCCTAGTCCACACGTATTTGAATCCATTCGCTCGTTGAAACTTTTTAGTTTCATATAACACATGCTTTAGCTCAGGGATTAAATGTTCATTGACGAAAACCAGTCCTTTACCATCGTCTCCAATCAACTCTTTTTCCGTTTAAATTTTTGTCCAATGCTTCGACCCATTTATTTCTATTCCGTCGCGAATCCAATTGCGCGATGATCGGTCTCGGTTTATTTTTATTTGCAGATGGCACTCTGTGTGCGACTTGAATTTCATTGTCACCCACAGTTATCTTTAACTTTTCTCCAATTGTTTTAATTAATTCTGGTAGATTTTCGTTTGGTGTTTCTTTTAGTCCTACAATCTCTATATTCATATTTCTCGACACTTGCTGTAAATCCATTATATCGTTTTTCAGTCTAGCTACATTTGTTTCCAACGAATTAACTTTTTGCGTTAAGATGGCATTTTCTTTTTTAACGTCAGAAACAGTCTTCGTAATCGAGTCTATGGTTCTAGAAAAATCATCGATTTTGCAGGAGCAGAAGCCAGCTGATTTCTTAACTTCAAGTAACTCTTTCCTAACATCTTTTAATTCTGCTTTAATAATTGCCAATTCACCCTTAACAAAAGATTATCAGTCCTCAGTATTGCAACAATATCTTCTTTCAATTGGCACAAATCACTGTAACTGATCTGTTCACCCACAAAATCTCTTGGTTTTTCTGGCTGCTTCCTGTCGTCAGTTCCTTCGCTCTGTGTTGCCAGCTTTTCGGGTGCATTTTCCACGTGGGGCACTGTCGCAGGATTGCCTTCCGCTTCTAGGCTTAATATATTTGAAGACCTTTGGTTCCGGCATTTGTAGCATCTCCATCTACTTTTGGCTTCAGATGACATCTTTTTAAAATTTTTTTCAGTCATTCCGATACAAGAGAAGTGAAATAGGTTTTCACATAGACTATTGCACATTATGCTATCACTGTCGTTTACAGCTGGGGAAGAGCATACGATACACACATCTCCGTTCGCCTGAGGGCATGTGCAGATGGCTTGACTGGTCATTTCGTTTTGCGATCTCCGATGTTCTGCTCGGTAGATGTCAGCGAGGGAGTTGCGGTCAGTTGCCGGTAGCGAAACGAAAGGCACGCTGATCGAGGTCAAGGCCACTGCCAACTAAATGACGCTTCTCGGTGACAATGGCGTCGCTTTGTGACAAAGAGACTGATCGTCCTTCTTTTAAGAGGTTTAAATATAAAGCAACTAGGCACGTTTCTAAAATTAAAGTCTTACCAGGCGACTCCTCAAAGCTTCATGAATCTTCACTCCAAAATTTGGACAGGCACAATAAGCACTTTACTTTAAAAATAAGAGATTTAAGAGAGCAAAAATTCTACGTGCAGTACATAACGCGGACATATTTCAGAATATTTCAGAAGTTATAGAGCTTTACCCCAGCACCTCTGGGCACGTTGAAGAACACGCTGGATGACCTTGACAGGAGGCTACCATCTGTCTCCCAACAGCTGTTCCAGTGGGTCCCCTCCCCCAACCTTCTCTGAGCCTTCGGGGTCCTTGTGACCTGGCCATTTAGCTCATTCTGTGCAAAAAAGTGCCGCTCGAAGGTAAAACAACTCAATTCAGCCTTGAATAAACTGATTCCTACATCTAAACGCAACAGGATAAAACGGGTCGAAAGAAGTAGACTGTGATTGCAACTGATCTCCTAGTGGGGGGAGGGGGGCTCAGTAGGTAGCGCGCCAAGCTCGTAATCTGTAGTTCCCAGGTTCGAGTCCCAGCTGGGTCAGCGTTGAGATTTATCTCCGCAAAATTCCCCGCCCTGCCCACGGTCAGTAGGGGACACCGATGGGCTTGGAAAGGCCGCCGTCCGTCGGATGGGACGTTAAGCCGTGGCCCCGTGTGCGGGAGAGCCGTACCCTGTGCACGTTAAAGAACACGCTGGATGGCCTTGACGGGAAGCTACCATCTGTCTCCCAACAGCTGTTCCAGTGGGTCCCCTCCCTCAACCTTCTCTGAGCCTTCGGGGTCCATGTGACCTGGCCATTTAGCCCATGGTGTGCAAAAAAGTGCCGCTCAGAGGTAAAACAGCCCAACCCTAGTAGTGCATTTTCGCTGATTATACTTTATACCGGTACACGTAAATTATTGTCATCAGTAGCGAAACGAACGCAGAAAATGGCCACTAATAGAGGAGAAATTGCTTTAAGTACTTCTCAGAGATTGGAGCTGTGGAATCGATAAATGGCATTGCGGAGATAAAACTCCCTTTGGCATTAAAAGAGTAAATCTTTTATGAATGGAAAAGGGGCTGCATATTAAAATTCTCTCACTTGGTAGTTTCAGTTAAAATATTGCACCTCTGAAATTTCCTGTGAAGATAAAAGAGATAAATTAATAATGAGTTGCATTATTAATTGGTTATATTTCAAATGAGTGGCGTAAAGGAGAATCTCGCTTCTCCTTCCTACAACAATTGACCCGGGGAGGGAAAGGGTTGGGATGTTTTACCTCTGAGCGGCACTTTTTTGCACACCATGGGCTAAATGGCCAGGTCACATGGACCCCGAAGGCTCAGAGAAGGTTGGGGGAGGGGACCCACTGGAACAGCTGTTGGGAGACAGATAGTAGCCTCCCGTCAAGGCCATCCAGCGTGTTCTTTAACGTGCACAGGGTATGGCTCTCCCACACACGGGGCCACGGCTTAACGTCCCATCCGACGGACGGCGGCCTTTCCAAGCCCATCGGTGTCCCCTACTGACCGTGGGCAGGGCGGGGAATTTTGCGGAGATAAATCTCAACGCTGACCCAGCTGGGACTCGAACCTGGGAACTACAGATTACGAGCCTGGCGCTCTACCGACTGAGCCACCCCCGCCCGGATTAAGAAATACAGTCAAGCCGTAAAAACGTCAGGGGAAGTGGGGCAAGAGATTGGATTTCCAATGCAGTATAACATTTCCCTCTCTGTTTTACAGGTCTTAAAACAATTTATTGAAAACTGCAAAAAATATAAATAAGTTTAATAACTTTTGCTTCTGTGAACCTTATTAGCATTCTGAAAGGGGGCACCCTCCCAGATCCAGACGTGAATGGGACATTCCATTCACACAGTATGTAATGTTTGAAAACTTTGGAAATATTGTGTATAACAAACGAAAGAGAATTAAATCCTCAATATCAAAAAAGAAATATAAACTCAAAGAAATAAAAGGCTACATAAGTTTAATGTAAGCAGTCTAAAGTGTCTATATTTTATGATTAACAGTTCATTATTACCCTTAATAATAAAATAATACCCCTTAAAGGGTTAGAAGTCCCGGATCTAGAAAAAATTAAGGGGGAGAGGCAAAATTAATGGACTTCCATTACAGTATCCCCCTCTCTCTGTTTTAGAGGTCTTGAAAATGTTCTGAAAAATGCTTCAAATATTAACACGTTTAACAATTGTTTACCACCTTACTAGCATTCTCAAAGGACTACTTCGACCCCACACCTCCTAGGTTCGGCCCTGGTTAGGACCCAAATATTTACGGTTAATCGAAACTTAAGGTTTAATGCAAAACAACATTTGTAGTATTTATCGCCCACTCGGCATTCCACCCAATCCGTACAGAGAAAGATTTGACAATTAAATAAAAATATCAACTAACCAATATCAACTAAAACAGAAGTTTTAGTTAGTTGATATTGCGTTATTAACCATCTGTACCTCAACGTGAGAAGAAATGGGCATTGTATCCCATCGCCACCAGCACAGTGATGAATCTGAATAATAAATCTCGTTTCTCTTGTGTGTTATGCAATACTACAAGCATTCGTTAATGTCAAGAATGTTTGCATAATTAATCCGGCTTTAGGAGCGACAAAGTTTCCTTATGCATACTTTATACGCAACTATAAAATTTCCTTCTGTTTCAAGAGCGACTACATCTCTACGAATGCAGCTGCACATAAAACGGTTTGAACGTTTAGCTTCATTAGCGTTTCCAAAATGGAACGTTTGCAGTTCATGCATTTTTCCGTGAGGTTGCCACTTGTAAAGGGGCGGGGGTGGCTCAGTCGGTAGCGCGCCAGGCTCGTAATCTGTAGTTCCCAGGTTCGAGTCCCAGCTGGGTCAGCGTTCAGATTTATCTCCGCAAAATTCCCTGTCCTGCCCACGGTCAGTAGGGGACACCGATGGGCTTGGAAAGGCCGCCGTCCGTCGGATGGGACGTTAAGCCCTGGCCCCCGTGTGCTGGAGAGTCATATCCTGTGCACCTTAAAGAACACGCTGGATGGCCTTGACGGGAGGCTACCATCTGTCTCCCAACAGCTGTTCCAGTGGGTCCCCTCCCCCAACCTTCTCTGAGACTTCGGGGTCCTTGTGACCTGGCTATTTAGCCCATGGTGTGCAAAAAAGTGCCGCTCAGAGGTAAAACATCCCAACCCAAAGCCACTTGTAGATGCTCAAAACGCTAATCGGCTCAATATCTGGAAGTTTGAGAAAAATAGAAGTGGGAAAATATTGAAGAATATATCCTAAATATAAATGAAGAAAAAAAAAATCAGTTTTTAAAGTTACCACAAAATTCATTACTACTTTTGTTTTAAGTAATAAAAACATTTTTTTTTTCTTTCAGACCTCCTTACTCGAGTTCCCTCTTCACTAGCTGGGAAGTGTTACTCCAAGAAGTGGAAGTGGATTCCCAGGTAAATATTTGCTTATGTGTAATCTAAAGTATTTGAAGTAAAGGCGATTGAAGTGAAAATGCAATAGAAGGTATTTGTAAGCGTTTTGTGTGCTTAGAAATAATTCATAACAATGTTCGGATCTTGGCATGAGTTTTTACTGAAGAATTAGCTATTCAGCCATAAAGATCTATATGCATTGCATTAAATTCTTTTGACTCGGCGCGTCACAATTATTTATTTTATTTATTTATTAACAGCAATGAATGAAAGGTAAATATTGTTTACAGTGACTCCATTGGGGAGAATTATCAAACATATAAAAAGAATACATAACATTTCAAACACAAAATGAATTCAATGATTATGTACAACATCGCATGTAAGAAAATAGACTTTCCTTTGGTAATATTGAGATTAAAGCAAATGAAAGATCTAATGCTGATAACATTTTAGATATTTACATAGGTCCATGCTTCGGAGGGCGGGGGTGACTCAGTCGGTAGCGCGCCAGGCTCGTAATCTGTAGTTCCCAGGTTCGAGTCCCAGCTGGGTCAGCGTTGAGATTTATCTCTGCAAAATTTCCTGCCCTGCCCACGGTCAGTAGGGGACACCGATGGGCTTGGAAAGGCCGCCGTCCGTCGAATGGAACGTTAAGCCGTGGTCCCGTGTGTGGGAGAGCCATACCCTGTGCACGTTAAAGAACACGCTGGATGGCCTTGACGGGAGGCTACCATCTGTCTCCCAACAGCTGTTCCAGTGGGTCCCCTCCCCCAACCTTCTCTGAGCCTTCGGGGTCCTTGTGGCCTGGCCATTTAGCCCATGGTGTGCAGAAAAGTGCCGCTCAGAGGTAAAACAACCCAACCCAAACAACCCCGCCCTGCCCACGGTCAGTAGGGGACACCGATGGGCTTGGAAAGGCCGCCGTCCGTCGGATGGAACGTTAAGCCGTGGCCCCGTGTGCGGGAGAGCCATACCCTGTGCACGTTAAAGAACACGCTGGATGGCCTTGACGGGAGGCTACCATCTGTCTCCCAACAGCTGTTCCAGTGGGTCCCCTCCCCCAACCTTCTCTGAGCCTTCGGGGTCCATGTGACCTGGCCATTTAGCCCATGGTGTGCAAAAAAGTGCCGCTCAGAGGTAAAACAACCCAACCCAACTTGATGTGCGTCGAATGTGATGTGTTCTTTATCTGAAATGACTATTAGTGTCTTGCTTTGGGTGAAAGAAGTAAATGTCCAATGCACATGGACGATACACCATTTATTTACATTTTATACATTCACACATACAGTATGTATCTCCATATAGAATGCACTTGATGTGTGGGCCTTAGCTGTAGATCGCCTTCTCCTAACCAGGTCTGAGCCTTGAAGTTCTTATGACCTAACAATTTGGGGCGGGGGTGGCTCAGTCGGTAGCGCGCCAGGCTCGTAATCTGTAGTTCCCAGGTTCGAGTCCCAGCTGGGTCAGCGTTGAGATTTATCTCCGCAAAATTCCCCGCCCTGCCGACGGTCAGTAGGGGACACCGATGGGCTTGGAAAGGCCGCCGTCCGTCGGATGGGACGTTAAGCCCTGGCCCCCGTGTGTGGGAGAGCCATACCCTGTGCACGTTAAAGAACACGCTGGATGGCCTTGACGGGAGGCTACCATCTGTCTCCCAACAGCTGTTCCAGTGGGTCCCCTCCCCCAACCTTCTCTGAGCCTTCGGGGTCCTTGTGGCCTATCCATTTAGCCCATGGTGTGCAAAAAAGTGCCGCTCAGAGGTAAAACAACCCAACCCATGCTTCGGAAATGCTTTTTCAAAATGGCTATGATAAGAGAGAGGACAACATTCTCTGGAAGATACTCTTCCTACTCTATAAACAAAGAAGCGCTATTTAGAATCTCTTCTTGCAAATGGGATGTCTCCCCTATTTGCAAGAAGAATCCCACACGGAGGGTGCTGTCTAGTTCTGATATTAATTATGTGAAACAAAGGTTGTTTGGGATTAAAGTACAGAAGTCCATAGATGATTTTTTAGTATATACCTAAACATATTCAAGTCGTCTCCATTGCAGAGAGTGCAGTGTCAGTTCTTTTAATCTCTGTTGATACGATTTCTTGCGAAAGCCCAATAGCTTTTTTGTAAAAGACCTCTGGACTTTTTAACAGTTTCAATATCACACACACGGTAAGGAAATCATAATCGGAGATGCATATTGTAGAAAGGGCCGAACGTATGTGATGAATTCTTTTATAAGGGTGCTTATGTTACACTTGCTGTAGTATTTCAAAATCTGTAGTATTTCAAAATGCACGACACGGTTAGCCTTCATAGCAATGAAATTGCAGTGTTGTGAAAAGGATAAGTTAGATGTTGGAATGATGCCAAAGTCTAGGTACTTTCACTCTTTTCAATGTCCGAGGAATCAAGGAAGTTGGTGTGGCATATTATTGTGGCCTGTATCAAAGATTGGATTGGATTGTTTTACCTCTGAGCGGCACTTTTTTGCACACCATGGGCTAAATGGCCAGGCCACAAGGACCCCGAAGGCTCAGAGAAGGTTTGGGGAGGGGACCCACTGGAACAGCTTTTGGGAGACAGATGGTAGCCTCCCGTCAAGGCCATTCAGCGTGTTCTTTAACGTGCACAGGGTATGGCTCTCCCGCACACGGGGCCACGGCTTAACGTCCCATCCGACGGAGAGCGGCCTTTTCAAGCCCATCGGTGTCCCCTACTGACCGTGGGCAGGGCGGGGAAATTTTGCGGAAATAAATCTCAACGCTGACCCAGCTGGGACTCGAACCTGGGAACTACAGATTACGAGCCTTGCGCGCTACCGACTGAGCCACCCCCGCCCCCCTGTATCAAAGACTGTAGCTTTACCCTTCGAGATAGGTAGAGCATTAAGTGCTTTAAGGTTGATATATTTTTTAAAAAAAATATTAGAATTGTAAAAACTTTTATTAAGTCAATGCAAATTTTTATTTAAAAAAAAAAAATGATTTTTCTAGCAGTAACGACAATAAAACTAAGGCATTAGACTAAGACAAGAGTTGGTTGTTTTATCTCTGTGTGGCATTATTAGCACACAACGGGTTAAATGGGCAAGGCATAAAGACCCCAAGTGCTCAGGGAAGGTTGAGGGAAGGGGATCCATTGGATAGCTGTTAGAAGAAGATCGTAGCCCTCCCATCAAATCCATCCAGCGAGTCTCTTATGTGCACAGTGTATGGCTCTCCCTATATACGGGGCCATCTCCTATTAACAGACAGATGGCGCCATTCCCAAGTCCATCGGTGTCCCCTTTCTTACCGAGGGCAAGTTTTGGGATAACAGAGATCAATCTGAACGTTGATGTATGCGGGACTCGAACCTTGGAACTACAGAATACGAACCTGGGGTACTAGCGGCTGCACCACTCCCTTCGTTTTTATGGGTTGAATCGCCTCAATCGCAATCTCCCTTAGGCACAACAGCTGACAGACCTCTGGTTGAAAAGGGACGAGAGTAGTTCAATAGGTAGCGCTCCGGACTCGCAATATACAGTTCCGAGGTTCGAATTCCGCCTGGGCCAGCTTTGAGATTTATCTCCGCAAAACTTCCGGCCCTGCTCTCGGTCAGTAGGGACACCAATGGGTTTGAAAAAGCCACAGTCCGCCTGATGGGATGTTAAGCCGCGGCCTGTGTGTCGGAGAACCATACATTGTGCACGTTAAAGAACACTCTGGATGGCCTTGACGGGAGGGCTACCATGTATCTTCCAACAGCTGTCCAATGGGTCCCCTTCCCCCCCCCCCCCAATCTTTTCTGATCCCTCGGGGTCCTTGTGACATGGACATTTAGCCCATTGTGGGCAAAAAAAATGTCGCTCAGAGGTAAAACAACCCAACCCATCCCGAGTTATGGTGACAAGATTAGAAAATTTTGTCTTCCTAGTGTAGAGACTCGATCGGCTAAGGTGAGCCAGGAGCACAATTTTTCCGTAGGGTCGGGTGAAAACGACATATGTGTTCAAGCAAGTCCCGCTCTGGGAGTTGCATTCTAGAAAGATCACCTGCTAACTTGGAACGTGGGCTTATCTAGTTTGTTCGAGTGAGCTTTACACCTCCCTTCTCCCCAACACTACGGAATACATCAGGTGACTACTCTGGCGGTATTTTGAACAAAGGAAATTAATTTCGAAATAGACAATTGCACCTGGACTCTCATAGGACACGGTAGTAACGGCCGTCATCTGTCGCTGTTTAACCGCTTTCCTCTCTGTAGGTATTGAGGAACACCTGAAGGCTTACAACTAGCTATGTCAGTAGCAGTGGTAATCCTACTGTGCTCTGTTAGTGACTTGCTGGGTGGCAGTCACTGTTCCTTGCGAATATAAATTGAATATAAATATTTGTGAATATAAATTTTAGTTGTGAATACAAATATTTGTCTGTGCACTGTATTGTTTCTGGCATAAATAAAAGTATAGATATGTATATAGCATACATAGCAGTATAGTCCAGTGATCTAAGCAGACGAGTAGTGCCATCCTGGTATCTTTAGTTAGCAAAAATTACCCGGAAGTTGAAAGCTCACACAAACAGGGGAAAGAAACGACCCGATCTCTTAAACTGGGGAGGGGGGTGGCTCAGCCGGTAGCGCGCCAGGCTCGTAATCTGTAGTTCCCAGGTTCGAGTCCCAGCTGGGTCAGCGTTGAGATCTATCCCGTCAAAGTTCCTCGCCCTGCCCATGGTCAGTAGGGGACACCGATGGACTTGGAAAGGCCGTCGTGTCATGGGACGTTATGCCGTGGCCCCGTGTGCGGGAGAGCCATATCCTGTGCACGTTAAAGAACAAGCTGGATAGCCTTGACGGGAGACTACCATCTGTCTCCCAACAGCTGTTCCAGTGGGTCCCCTCCCCCAAACTTCTCTGAGCCTTCGGGGTCCATGTGACCTGGCCATTTAGCCCATGGTGTGCAAAAAAAGTGCCGCTCAGAGGTAAAACAACCCAACCCAATCTCTGTTTGGGGGGACATGAGACATCTGAACGTTTGCCTGAAATATATGTAAATCCCTTGTAAAATAAACGTTATGATTATGAGGCCTGGAGCAATCTTTTTCAGAGAGTGAGGCAAAAAGCTGTCAATTTTGAATATAATTGTTATTAATATCGCCGTCTCATGGCCAAGTGGTTAGAGCGATTGGTTACTAAACAAAGAGACCTGGTTCGAGTCCCGGGTAAGGCATGGATGTTTGTGTTGTTTTTCTGATGAGGTCCCTCCATCGTCACAGACCTTCTACTATGACGTATAAACTGACTGACTCCTGTCAGACCTTTGTGGCAAGCAGATGCTTGAGAGGTAGTTACTAATTATTTTATTTTTATTATCATCCTCCACACCTTTATCATCACTTTTCATTTTTTCAGGGGGAGGGTGCAATTATTCTCCTCCACTGACTCCCATGTTTGTGATTGTAAGTAATGTGCTCTTATATTCAGATGTTTCCATGAAGGCCATGCTCTCTTTTCATAACAGAAAATTGATTAAAGAGAATTTTGCGTTTCTAAAGTTAGTAGACTTATTCAACAACTATATTTAAAATGAGATAAACGACATAGAAAACACTGATCATATAAACAAGTAGTCTCAGGTTTCTTTGGAGTCATTACTTATAACAAATATCCATTGATCATTAATTTGTCTTTACCACCACAATCTTCTTTTATGTAAAGTCAGAAAAAAAAATATTTCTTTTTCCACAAAGAGCTACAGTGAAATTTATATTCATTCTTATCATGTATATGACAGACTGAAAGGGCGGAGGTGGCTCAGTCGGTAGCGCGCCAGGCTCGTAATCTGTAGTTCCCAGGTTCGAGTCCCAGCTGGATCAGCGTTGAGATTTATCTCCGCAAAATTCCCCGCCCTGCCCACGGTCAGTAGGGGACACCGATGGGCTTGGAAAGGCCGCCGTCCGTCGGATGGGACGTTAAGCCGTGGCCCCGAGTGTGGGAGAGTCATACCCTGTGCACGTTCAAGAACACGCTGGATGGCCTTGACGGGAGGCTACCATCTGTCTCCCAACAGCTGTTCCAGTGGGTCCCCTCCCCCAACCTTCTCTGAGCCTTCGGGGTCCATGTGACCTGGCCATTTAGCCCTGGTGTGCAAAAAAGTGCCGCTCAGAGGTAAAACAACCCAAAACAACCCGACAGACTGAAATGTGAAGAGAATATAATTTCGAATTTAGTTGTCTTCGAGAGTGCCAAACACGCACACAACAATTCATTGCGTATACCAAGTGTTGAAGTTTTAAATTAAGATCACGTAATGATTCCGTTCCTGAAACTTCCCCTTGAGACCATGTCCAAAAAAACGTGACTGTGTTCAAAAACAACTTTCTCCACAGGTAATTAAAAGCCTTTGCAGTTTCCAGAGCTTCGACGTAGCATTGTTAATCAAACAAAAATTTAATTAGAATTCGAGGGGATTTTTTGCTTTCTTCTCTAGCAGATGGAATTGCAATTTGCTGTTCTTTCAACGCCCGCCTCCTGCTGTGGTGATTCTTTCTGTACGCTGCTTTGCAGTAAAGACCTGTAATAATCTGGTAAATACTTCCCAGTTGCAACGATGGTTTGTTTTCGTTAAGTGATTTAACGCTTAAGGAATGTGTAATATACTGATTAATTCTGCAGAGTTTATACGAATTTGACATTTCATAAAAGGATCGTTCAATTAACGAGTGAGTAGCAGCAAAACCTAATGCTTGTTGAAGCTTAATGATGTTTTCATTTCTGACATCAGTAAAATATGCAAGTTTAAGTATCTTAGCATGTTGCGATTTCAAATGGAATAAGCTCTCTTTAGGCCTTAAAGCTAACTGCGTTTTTTCAGCAATTAGCCGTTTCAATAACGGTTTTTTTTTTTTACTCCTGTGACACGAGAGTCGGCAAGAAGTTTTTCAGGGGAGAGAGGGGAATGGTTTAGGGAGAGGGAAATTTTTTTTCTAAGTGGAGGAGCAAAAAAAGATATCAGTTACGAATACAGCGATCATGCATATATCAAACCATAATACAACTAAGGATGCAAAAAAAAAAAACGAAAAAAAAGGAAACTTATCATTGAAAATAAATGCTAGAAAATGTTTTTTCATATTAATAAAAAAATAAACGATGTTCTTCTAAAAAGAGAAAAAGAAAAAAGTGAAAAAATGTCAAGATTACATTTCTTTAAAGGAAAAAATTAATTTTTGGTACACTTGATATTATTCATCATCAATTAATTTGTTATTCATCCCCCCCAACTGCAGCAGCCCCTGCACTCAGCTGCACGTTTTTGCACACATTGACCTAAATGGACAGGTCTCAAGGACCCCAAAGATTCGGAGAATATTCTGGGAGGAGATCTTCCGGACAGCTCTTTAGAGACAGATGGAAGCCTTCTCTCAAAGGCCATCCAACACGTTTTTGTAGCGTGTGCAGGGTATTACTCTCCTGTACACGGAGATACAGATTTAACGTCCCATCCGATGGACAAGGATTCACTTTTTTACAGAGTCCACTAATTCAATCCTGTCTACGAATTTATAATCTCTTATGTTGGATTACGTTGTTTTACATCCAAGCGGCACTTCTTCCACAATGGACTAAATGGCCTGGTCTCAAGCCCCCCTAGAGTTCAGAGAAGGTTGGGTAAGGAGATCCACTCTCAGCTGTTAGGTGACAGATGGGAGCACTGCCACCCCCGTCAAGGCCATCCAGTATGTTCTTTAAGGTTACACGGTATGGTTCTCCTACACACGGGGGGCGGGGATGGCTCAGTCGGTAGCGCGCCAGTCTTGTAATCTGTAGTTCCCAGGTTCGAGTCCCAGCTGGGTCAGCGTTGAGATTTATCTCCGCAAAACCCCCCGTCCTGCCCACGGTCAGTAGGGGACACCGATGGGCTTGGAAAGACCGCCGTCCGTCGGATGGGACGTTAAGCCGTGGCCCGTGTGCGGGAGAGCCATACCCTGTGCACGTTAAAGAACACGCTGGATGGCCTTGACGGGAGACTACCATCTGTCTCCCAACAGCTGTTCCAGTGGGTCCCCTCCCCCAACCTTCTCTGAGCCTTCGGGGTCCATGTGACCTGGCCATTTAGCCCATGGTGTGCAAAAAAGTGCCGCTCAGAGGTAAAACAACACAACAACAACCTATACATGGACACACGGCGTAACATCTCGTCCACTGAACTGCTGTCTTTCCAAGCTCATCGATGTCCCCTTTCTCACCAAGAGCTAGGTAGGTGTTAGCGGAGATAAATGTTAACTCTGGAACATTTGAGACTAGAACCTGGGAACTGCAGATTACGAGTGTAGATCGTTAAGAAGCAAAAATTTATTATGCCTGCTTATGCATAAACTGAAATGTTTTACTTTTGTCCCATTTGCACCCTTTTTGTACTAAGTACAGCGAAGAGGAGATATGTGAGCTATCAGACCCTCACCCCACATAAAAAAAACGAAAATTTACTAATATTTTTCCCCCACACACAATAAAAACTCTGTGCACTGAAAAGGTGTAGAAACTGCAGATAGTGGATAATAGTTTTAAAACATTTTGCTGATCACCAGCAGGGGCGGGGGTGGCTCAGTCGGTAGCGCGCCAGGCTCGTAATCTGTAGTTCCCTGGTTCGATTCCCAGCTGGGTCAGCGTTGAGATTAATCTCCGCAAAACTCCCCGCCCTGCCCACGGTCAGTAGGGAACACCGATGGGCTTGGAAAGGCCGCCATCCGTCGGATGGGACGTTAAGCCGTGGTTCCGTGTGCGGGAGAGCCATACACTGTGCACGTTAAAGAACACGCTGGATGGCCTTGACGGGAGGCTGCCATCTGTCTCCCAACAGCTATTCCAGTGGGTCCCCTCCGCCAACCTTCTCTGAGTCTTCGGGGTCCATGTGACCTGGCCATTTAGACCATGGTGTTCAAAAAAGTGCCGCTCAGAGGTAAAACAATCCAACATGATCACCAGCACCCTTACCCATTCCAAAATGCGAAAGCTTCCGCGGTCATCCCCACACACCAAAAAAAGTGCTCTTCACATCAGTATCCCTCCGAAACCTACCAGAAAAATAAGCATCAAATATTTATAGGGCTTCTATCTTCAATGAACCTTTTGAAGCACTCCAGTCGTTCAGTAAAAACCTATTTGTCGCTGTTCTTGTCGGCTGGGTTGTTTTACCTCTGAGCGGCACTTTTTTGCATACCATGGGCTAAATGGCCAGGTCACAAGGACCCCGAAGGCTCAGAGAAGGTTGGGGGAGGGGACCCACTGGAACAGCTGTTGGGAGACAGATGGTAGTCTCCCGTCAAGGCCATCCAGCGTGTTCTTTAACGTGCACAGGGTATGGCTCTCCCGCACACGGGGACACGGCTTAACGTCCCATCCGACGGACGGCGGCCTTTCCAAGCTCATCGGTGTCCCCTATTGACCGTGGCAGAGCGGGAATTTTGCGGAGATAAATCTCAACGCTGACCCAGCTGGGACTCGAACCTGGGAACTACAGATTACGAACCTGGCGCGCTACCGACTGAGCCACCCCCACCCCGTTCTTGTCGGCGAACAGAAGCTAGTGAACTTTTTTTTTTCCTGAGGCAGAAAACTCGTTCCTTTGCGTTTGTTTACTTATCAGAGCTTTGCATCGCACGTAACCACTCGCCGACCAGATGAGTGCTACTTTACTCCTCCGAACGGTCAGCGAGCCAGATAAATTACTTTTATAGTAAGATAACTATAGCATGATAGCTCATATTTATACTAAAGAAATAGTAGGATTTTTTATTTTAAGTTTACTAGCGATGAGTTCGTCCCGAGCCTTAGCCGACTGAACTCGGTTTCGAAACAGCGCAGGTAGCTAAAGGTTCGGGTTGTCATTTAGAACTTACAATTCTGCTTAGGATTTTGGAAAATTAGAAAATAAAATAATTGCTTTTGATTATGATTTTAATCTCGAATTACTCTTAGTTGGGTTGTTTTACCTCTGAAGACACCGTTTTATACACAATGGGTTGAATGATCAGGTCACAAATTACCCCGGAGAATCAGAGAATTCCATCAGAGAAGGTTGGGGAAGGGGGTCCAATGAACAGCTGTTGGAAGATAGATGATAACCTCCCGTCATCCAGCGTGTTTTTTACCGTGCACAGGATATGGCTCTCCAGCACACGGAGCCACGGCTTTACGTCCCATCCGATGGAATTTGCCATTTCCAACCCATCTCAACCCAGGCACAGCTGGGACTAGAAACCTGAGAACTACAGATTACGAGCCTGATGCGCTACCTGTCGCTGTAGGAGCTCGCCAGGCTCGTAATCTGTAGTCCCCTTTGTCTGCTGCTCCCGCCTCATTCATTTTAGTAATCGAAAAGGAAAATAAGCGCAGTTCATCCTTTGATTATTCTTTTCAATATTCTCTCTCGTTGTGAATCGCCTTTAGCATTTATAATGATGTTATTCAAAGGTTTCAGTTTCTCTGAAATAATTCTAGTGTTTTACTTGTAAATATATTCAGATTTTAATTTCGTCTTCCAATGAGTATAATAATTTAAAAAAAAAAATAAAAAATAAATACCCCCTCAAGCAGCTGCTTGCCACAGAGGTCTGACAGGAGCCGGTCAGTTTATATGCCACAGTAGGAGATCTGAGAGGATGGCAGGACCTCAGCAGAAAAACGACACACACATCCATGCCTAATTCCGGGGCTCGAACCCAGGACCCTTAGATCAGTAGCCAAGCGTGCTAACCACTCGGCCATTTTTTAAAGTTTGTAAACCTGGGTTCGAGCCCCGGATTAGGCATGGATGTGTGTGTCGTTTTTCTGCTGAGGTCTTGCCATCCTCTCAGATCTCCTACTATGGCATATAAACTGACAGGCTCCTGTCAGACCTCTGTGGCAAGCAGCTGCTTGAGGGGGTATTTATTTTTTTTTATTTTAATAGCTTATAATATAAAGAATAAAATAATCGTTTAGTAGTATGCATATCTGTTAATGTACATTGGTTTCCATAAATTATGGAACAACCCTATGTTATACCAAGAGAAAGCTAGGGCTTCTAAACTAAGTTTTTTGTTTTAAAAAAATGTCATAGCAGATAAAGATCTCAATCAAATATATCAATAGCTCGATTTTAAACAATATTCGTTCAGTATTTTATAAGTTATGGAAGTTTGAATATTTAACAACAGCAATGCCAGTCTTAAGAAACTTATACGAAACTGAAGAATAGTGAAAGAATTCTTTACACAAAGTTCTAAAATACACACTTATTTTATTAAACACTTTGATACAATGCTTATTACTAAGTTTTAATTAAGTTCTGAAGTCAATTTTTGTGGCTGGCATTGTTATCGCTAAATATTTCATAACTCATTAAGTACTTGAACGAATATTGTTGAAAATCGAGATATTGATTTATTTGATAGAGATCCTTTATCTGCAATCACATTTCTCAAAACGAAAAAACTTATTTTAGAAGTTATAGAGCTTTGACGTTAGCTTCCCATTGACTTAACATAGGGATTTTTATCGCAGATTTTTATCGCAGCTGTTAGGTGACAGATGGGAGCACTGCCACCCCCGTCAAGGCCATCCAGTATGTTCTTTAAGGTTACACGGTATGGTTCTCCTACACACGGGGGGCGGGGATGGCTCAGTCGGTAGCGCGCCAGTCTTGTAATCTGTAGTTCCCAGGTTCGAGTCCCAGCTGGGTCAGCGTTGAGATTTATCTCCGCAAAACCCCCCGTCCTGCCCACGGTCAGTAGGGGACACCGATGGGCTTGGAAAGACCGCCGTCCGTCGGATGGGACGTTAAGCCGTGGCCCGTGTGCGGGAGAGCCATACCCTGTGCACGTTAAAGAACACGCTGGATGGCCTTGACGGGAGACTACCATCTGTCTCCCAACAGCTGTTCCAGTGGGTCCCCTCCCCCAACCTTCTCTGAGCCTTCGGGGTCCATGTGACCTGGCCATTTAGCCCATGGTGTGCAAAAAAGTGCCGCTCAGAGGTAAAACAACACAACAACAACCTATACATGGACACACGGCGTAACATCTCGTCCACTGAACTGCTGTCTTTCCAAGCTCATCGATGTCCCCTTTCTCACCAAGAGCTAGGTAGGTGTTAGCGGAGATAAATGTTAACTCTGGAACATTTGAGACTAGAACCTGGGAACTGCAGATTACGAGTGTAGATCGTTAAGAAGCAAAAATTTATTATGCCTGCTTATGCATAAACTGAAATGTTTTACTTTTGTCCCATTTGCACCCTTTTTGTACTAAGTACAGCGAAGAGGAGATATGTGAGCTATCAGACCCTCACCCCACATAAAAAAAACGAAAATTTACTAATATTTTTCCCCCACACACAATAAAAACTCTGTGCACTGAAAAGGTGTAGAAACTGCAGATAGTGGATAATAGTTTTAAAACATTTTGCTGATCACCAGCAGGGGCGGGGGTGGCTCAGTCGGTAGCGCGCCAGGCTCGTAATCTGTAGTTCCCTGGTTCGATTCCCAGCTGGGTCAGCGTTGAGATTAATCTCCGCAAAACTCCCCGCCCTGCCCACGGTCAGTAGGGAACACCGATGGGCTTGGAAAGGCCGCCATCCGTCGGATGGGACGTTAAGCCGTGGTTCCGTGTGCGGGAGAGCCATACACTGTGCACGTTAAAGAACACGCTGGATGGCCTTGACGGGAGGCTGCCATCTGTCTCCCAACAGCTATTCCAGTGGGTCCCCTCCGCCAACCTTCTCTGAGTCTTCGGGGTCCATGTGACCTGGCCATTTAGACCATGGTGTTCAAAAAAGTGCCGCTCAGAGGTAAAACAATCCAACATGATCACCAGCACCCTTACCCATTCCAAAATGCGAAAGCTTCCGCGGTCATCCCCACACACCAAAAAAAGTGCTCTTCACATCAGTATCCCTCCGAAACCTACCAGAAAAATAAGCATCAAATATTTATAGGGCTTCTATCTTCAATGAACCTTTTGAAGCACTCCAGTCGTTCAGTAAAAACCTATTTGTCGCTGTTCTTGTCGGCTGGGTTGTTTTACCTCTGAGCGGCACTTTTTTGCATACCATGGGCTAAATGGCCAGGTCACAAGGACCCCGAAGGCTCAGAGAAGGTTGGGGGAGGGGACCCACTGGAACAGCTGTTGGGAGACAGATGGTAGTCTCCCGTCAAGGCCATCCAGCGTGTTCTTTAACGTGCACAGGGTATGGCTCTCCCGCACACGGGGACACGGCTTAACGTCCCATCCGACGGACGGCGGCCTTTCCAAGCTCATCGGTGTCCCCTATTGACCGTGGCAGAGCGGGAATTTTGCGGAGATAAATCTCAACGCTGACCCAGCTGGGACTCGAACCTGGGAACTACAGATTACGAACCTGGCGCGCTACCGACTGAGCCACCCCCACCCCGTTCTTGTCGGCGAACAGAAGCTAGTGAACTTTTTTTTTTCCTGAGGCAGAAAACTCGTTCCTTTGCGTTTGTTTACTTATCAGAGCTTTGCATCGCACGTAACCACTCGCCGACCAGATGAGTGCTACTTTACTCCTCCGAACGGTCAGCGAGCCAGATAAATTACTTTTATAGTAAGATAACTATAGCATGATAGCTCATATTTATACTAAAGAAATAGTAGGATTTTTTATTTTAAGTTTACTAGCGATGAGTTCGTCCCGAGCCTTAGCCGACTGAACTCGGTTTCGAAACAGCGCAGGTAGCTAAAGGTTCGGGTTGTCATTTAGAACTTACAATTCTGCTTAGGATTTTGGAAAATTAGAAAATAAAATAATTGCTTTTGATTATGATTTTAATCTCGAATTACTCTTAGTTGGGTTGTTTTACCTCTGAAGACACCGTTTTATACACAATGGGTTGAATGATCAGGTCACAAATTACCCCGGAGAATCAGAGAATTCCATCAGAGAAGGTTGGGGAAGGGGGTCCAATGAACAGCTGTTGGAAGATAGATGATAACCTCCCGTCATCCAGCGTGTTTTTTACCGTGCACAGGATATGGCTCTCCAGCACACGGAGCCACGGCTTTACGTCCCATCCGATGGAATTTGCCATTTCCAACCCATCTCAACCCAGGCACAGCTGGGACTAGAAACCTGAGAACTACAGATTACGAGCCTGATGCGCTACCTGTCGCTGTAGGAGCTCGCCAGGCTCGTAATCTGTAGTCCCCTTTGTCTGCTGCTCCCGCCTCATTCATTTTAGTAATCGAAAAGGAAAATAAGCGCAGTTCATCCTTTGATTATTCTTTTCAATATTCTCTCTCGTTGTGAATCGCCTTTAGCATTTATAATGATGTTATTCAAAGGTTTCAGTTTCTCTGAAATAATTCTAGTGTTTTACTTGTAAATATATTCAGATTTTAATTTCGTCTTCCAATGAGTATAATAATTTAAAAAAAAAAATAAAAAATAAATACCCCCTCAAGCAGCTGCTTGCCACAGAGGTCTGACAGGAGCCGGTCAGTTTATATGCCACAGTAGGAGATCTGAGAGGATGGCAGGACCTCAGCAGAAAAACGACACACACATCCATGCCTAATTCCGGGGCTCGAACCCAGGACCCTTAGATCAGTAGCCAAGCGTGCTAACCACTCGGCCATTTTTTAAAGTTTGTAAACCTGGGTTCGAGCCCCGGATTAGGCATGGATGTGTGTGTCGTTTTTCTGCTGAGGTCTTGCCATCCTCTCAGATCTCCTACTATGGCATATAAACTGACAGGCTCCTGTCAGACCTCTGTGGCAAGCAGCTGCTTGAGGGGGTATTTATTTTTTTTTATTTTAATAGCTTATAATATAAAGAATAAAATAATCGTTTAGTAGTATGCATATCTGTTAATGTACATTGGTTTCCATAAATTATGGAACAACCCTATGTTATACCAAGAGAAAGCTAGGGCTTCTAAAATAAGTTTTTTGTTTTAAAAAAATGTCATAGCAGATAAAGATCTCAATCAAATATATCAATAGCTCGATTTTAAACAATATTCGTTCAGTATTTTATAAGTTATGGAAGTTTGAATATTTAACAACAGCAATGCCAGTCTTAAGAAACTTATACGAAACTGAAGAATAGTGAAAGAATTCTTTACACAAAGTTCTAAAATACACACTTATTTTATTAAACACTTTGATACAATGCTTATTACTAAGTTTTAATTAAGTTCTGAAGTCAATTTTTGTGGCTGGCATTGTTATCGCTAAATATTTCATAACTCATTAAGTACTTGAACGAATATTGTTGAAAATCGAGATATTGATTTATTTGATAGAGATCCTTTATCTGCAATCACATTTCTCAAAACGAAAAAACTTATTTTAGAAGTTATAGAGCTTTGACGTTAGCTTCCCATTGACTTAACATAGGGATTTTCCTTAATTTATGGAAACCAGTGTATATATACAGGGTGAATCTGAAAAAGTGGGCAAAACTTTACGGGGTGGTAGAACGCAGCTATACGAGCAATATTCGTCATAGAATATATGGTTGGAACGCAAACGGCAAGCCGCTAGGTGACGTTGGAAATGGTATAAAAGGGTCGGTCCTCGCACCCAATGGCATTTCTACCGTGGATTGCCGAGAGGATGGCTGGTTATACTAACCACGAAATGGCGGATATGCACTTTGTGTACGGTGCGGCGGACGGGAATGCAAGTGAGGCACAGGGACGTTACCGCGACCGGTTTCCGATGAGATGCTCTCCAGATCGGAAAACCTTCGAGCCTGAGCCTTCGAACCTTCTTGAAGCCTGCATTACAGCTGGCGGCAGCTCTTTTGAGCAATTTCTTTGAGCATGTACCTCAATTACATTCCTGTTAATAAAATGTTTTCTGAAGTATCTCTTCTCCTTCTTGTGTTCATTTTTTAAATGTGACAGTGGAAAACTACCTTTTAACTTCTCACCGCTTGCGTTCCGACCATACATTCTATGACGAATATTGCTCGTATAGCTGCGTTCTACCACCCCGTAAAGTTTTGCCCACTTTTTCAGATTCACCCTGTATATATACAACCATCACTAGATTTACAAGGCAAACTATATAGGTTTCATAAAGCCACAGGGTTTCGAAACCCTGAAAACCGACAGCACAAACTTATGGGGAAAAAGGGAAATAGGTTCCAAAAAAATTCTCGTTATTAATCAAATGTACACTAAAATTTTATTCCAATAAATTATCTCAAATATCAGTTCAGCAATAATAATAAATATTAACGCAACATTAGTTTGCATATTATTTCTACTAATTCAGAGAAGTTTAGATTGTTTTTTTATACAGTACGCTCTAGATTATCCAAAACGAATGGGGGAAAAAATCCCGGATAATGGGTGAAACCTTTTAACTGTAAGCATCGTATTTCAACGGAAGCTTTCTTCTATATCGCATTATTTACGGGCATGCATTATTTTTCCCAACATTCCGGATAATCCGTCCCCTGATAATCAAGAGTCTACAATAAATTTCTTTTTTGGGCACGAAAATTACTCTTCGTTAATGTAGACGTATACCAGCGGATTTGAAGACGGAATTCAAAGAAGGATGTTAATGAACTGAGAATAAATTGGAAATTAAGCATTTATGGATGGATGTTATTCGTAATATCGAAGCCCATAGTTGGGTTAGTTTTACCTCTGAGCGGCACTATTTTGCACACCATGGGCTAAATGGCCAGGTCACATGGACCCCGAAGGCTCAGAGAAGGTTGGGGGAGGGGACCCACTGGAATGGCCGCTGGGAGACAGATGGTAGTCTCCCGTCAAGGACATCCAGCATGTCCTTGACCCGCACACGGGGCCACGGCTTAACGTCCCATCCGACGGACGGCGGCCTTTCCAAGCCCATCGGTGTCCCCTACTGACCGTCGGCAGGGCGGGGAAATGTGGCGGAGATAAATCTCAACGCTGACCCAGCTGGGACTCGAACCTGAGAACTACAGATTACGAGCCTGGCGCGCTACCGACTGAGCCGCCCCTGAAGCCCATAGAACAGGAGTTTTATTATATATTTCTTGTGACGGATGAGAACATTTTTCTTTGAGTGGGCTGAAATTCAATAAATATCTATATAGTTAATTTTTTTTTCATTTTTCTCCGTAAAAAATATGTCGTTTCTTATATAGGTTCACGGAGACATTGCTAGGAGCTTAGGAAGACAAGTTGGCATGATGTTATTGGAAAAAACTTTTCACAGAAAGATTCAGTCCAGGAAGATCTTTCTTCACAGGGAGAGCTTTGAGACAATCCTTAGTAAGGCCGAAGAACTGCTGAACAAGGTATTTATAAAAGAATTCATGATTTAAAAATCCTTCCCTGAAAGAATGCCACTGTTTCAAATATCAGAGAAATTTTAATGTGCCAATTTATGCATTCCAGTGAAAACACCTGAACTGCATTTCTATTAAAAAATTTTGCAATGTTATTTACTTGCGGCAGACACTATTTTTTTATGTTTCACTAATTAAATTAACTTTCTTTGGGATTTTGGGGCATAATTGCTTTCTTCCCCTCAGATAGAATCGGTAGTCGTTTATTAAATGCAAAGCTTAATGAAGATATAAGCGTCTTTTCTTCTACATTGGAATTAAAATTCTAGCAAAAGTTTTTTTTTTCTTTTGAATATTTTTGGGACGACGCAAGAACGAGAAAACGCTCTTTTGCTTCCAAAAAAACCAATCGACTGAATCGGAAAAATAAATTACAAAATATCACTGCCGCAGAAAATTATCAAATATTTCATTCTGTTTTTTTTTTTTTAGAATATAATTTTTATTCATAGGAGTAAAGAATACATATACATTTACACTTTGACCCGCAAAGCTAAATAGCTTATCTGCAGGAAAATGAATAAATTATATTAACATAAGTCATTCAGCCACAAAAATGGTGTACATCAAATAAATCCACAAAACACAACACATAAAAATCAGCTAACTAGAAAATACCAAATAATTTTTTAATTCCATTTTAAGTCTTCTAAAAGAATCTATATTTAGTAATTCTTTTGGAATAGCATTAAATATAAGTGGTACTTGATATTCGGAGGTATGTCTCCCGTAATTATTTCGAATTATTTTCATTCCGAGATGGTTTTATTAAAGTCAAATTCATGAATATATGTACGTATAATATTTATAAAGGTATCTGTATTCATCTGAAAATAATAATGAGCTAAAATATATTTTAATGCATAAAGCAACTCACGTTTCTACTGCAAAGAACATTCCCATTTCCAGATTCTTTTCCCATTTCCAGATTCTTTTCCGCTGTAAACTAGCCTGTTGATGTAGCCACAGATAATCTTAATAAAAAATATTCTTATTAGAAAAATCAAATACATTCATGAATATAAATGTGATTAGAAAATTAAATGAAAAGGAAATATATACACATTTGATTTCGGTTTTAGTGCTGTTAGTATTTTTTTCCTTCTAGATATCCTGAAGCTATTGTGTAACTAGTCTTGATGAAGGATTTAAAGTTTTGTAATTAGTTTTATTTCGAATACCTGGTATTCCTCAGTGCTTTGCTTATCAAGTGCTCTAATGCTCAGGGATGAGAAAAGAAGTTTGTCCAGTATAATACGGCATAAAGGCAGGAGCAGGTTAAAGATGCCTGCAGCCTCTGCTCCTACTGCCATTGGGGCGGGGGTGGCTCAGTCGGTAGCGCGCCAGGCTCGTAATCTGTAGTTCCCAGGTTCGAGTCCCAGCTGGGTCAGCGTTGAGATTTATCTCCGCAAAATTCCCCTCCCTGTCCACGGTCAGTAGGGGACACCGATGGGCTTGGAAAGGACGAAGTCCGTCGGATGGGACGTTAAGCCGTGGCCCCGTGTGCGGGAGAGCCATACACTGTGCACGTTAAAGAACACGCTGGATGGCCTTGACGGGAGGCTATCATCTGTCTCCCAACAGCTGTTCCAATGGGTCCCCTCTCCCACCCTTCTCTGAGCCTTCGGGGTCCATGTGACCTGGCCATTTAGCCCATGGTGTGCAAAAAAGTGCCGCTCAGAGGTAAAACAACCCAACCTAACCATACTGCCATTTACACTACAGTGAAATGTCAGTATAACGAAATCGTACGGATTACCCAAAAATATTCCTTGGACTGAAATGTAATTAAAAAATGTGCCATGATAGTTTCATACTACAAAATAATCATTGTGAAAGAAATTTACCGTGTATTAGAGTTATTTAAAAAATGTTTGTATTTTTTAGGTCTGTTCCAATTGTAACATAATATGAATACATATACAGGGTGTCCCTGAATTCATGGCCCAAACGTGAGGGGATGGTAGTACACACCGAACCCACCAATATTCGTCAAAGAATATGCGGCCGCAAACGCAGTGAGGAGTTGGAAATGAAGGACAGACACAGAGGTTTCCAGAGTGACATTTATTGGAGATCATTACAACAAATACTCAAACGTCCGCCCACCAACGTTGATACAGGCGGCACAACGGCGGAGTAGTGATCGGCCTACCTGCTCGTAAACACCGGGCTTGTCGCGCACATCGGCGGCTGCGACGGACAGTCGGGCTACCAGATCCTCCGTGGACTGCACGGGCGTCTCGTACACGACACTCTTCAAATGGCCCCACAGAAAGAAATCGATACGAGAAAGATCAGGTAATCTGGGGGGCCACAGGATGGGACCACGGGGGCCCAATCCATCGGTTACCAAATGTGGTATGAAAATGCTGACCCACGTCCATGCTGAAATGGTCTGCGCCCCCTACCGCCACCAGGCTGCGTTTGCAGCCGCATATTCTATGACGAATATTGGTGGATTCGGTGTGTACTACCATTCCCTCACGTTTGGGCCATGAATTCAGAGACACCCTGTATACCTGCAGGTATATGTACATATTTATATTGTGTAGTACACGCAAGGTAAGTCGATCTTGTTGTTCGTCGTTTCATTGTTAGTAGTAGTTTTGAGGAACGTAACCCCGACGAACAATGAGGACTTACTATAGTATTATATCACACGTCTATTACACATGCAATCTTTTTTGCACACAATAAGCAAAATGGTAGGACACATGGACCCCGAGCATTCAGAGAAGGTTGAGGGAAGGGGACCCACTGCACAGCTACTAAGAAACAGTCCAGGGTGTACTTTAACGTGCACAGGGTATAGCTCTCCAGTACACGGGGCCACGGCTTAACGGCCAATCCGACGGTCGGTAGCGCACCAGACTCGTAATCTGCAGTTCCCAGGTTCGAGTCCCAGTTGGGTCATTGTTGAGATTTATCTCCGCAAAACTCCCTGCCCTGCCCTGGGTCAGTCTGAGACTCCGATGGACTTAGAAAGGCCGCCGTCCGTCGGATGGGACGTTAAACCATGGTTCCCTGTGCGGGAAAGCCATACTCTGCGCACGTTAAAGAACACGTTGGATGGCTTTGACGGGAGGCTACCATCGGTCTCCCGACAGCTGCTCCAGTGGATCCCCTCCTCCAACCTTCTCTGAGCCTTCGGGGTCCTTGTGACCTGGCCATTTAGCCCCATGGTGTGCAAAAAAGTGCCGCTCAGAGATAAAACAACCGCACCCAACCCGGCGGACGGCGGTCTTTTCAAGCCCATCGGTGTCCCCTACTGACAGTAAGCAGGACGGGAAGTTTTGCGGAGATAAATCTCAAAGCTGGCGCAGCTGGGGCTCGAGCCTGGGAAATGCAGATTACGAGCCTGGCGCGCTACCGACTGAGTCACCCCCCACCCCTATGCATCGGTATGCGTTAACAACGTCCTGAAAAGTAAACCTAACTGATTTACCTGATTCAAAATTATCTGGCATGCTAAATTACACTTATTCTTCCATAAAAGTTAACATCAGTCTCCAGGATTATGAGTTACAAGTTATAGTGTATTGCCGGGGTATTTTACTCTCAGAAAAAACAAGTGTATTTGGGTTGGGTTGTTTTACCTCTGAGCGGCACTTTTTTGCACACCATGGGCTAAATGGCCAGGTCACATGGACCCCGAGGGCTCAGAGAAGGTTGGGAGAGGGGACCCACTGGAACAGCTGTTGGAAGACAGATGGTAGCCTCCCGTCAAGGCCATCCAGCGTGTTCTTTAACGTGCACAGGGTATGGCTCTCCCGTACACGGGGCCACGGCTTAACGTCCCATCCGACGGACGGCGGCCTTTCCAAGCCCATCGGTGTCCCCTACTGACCGTGGGCAGGGCGGGGAAATGTGGCGGAGATAAATCTCAACGCTGACCCAGCTGGGACTCGAACCTGAGAACTACAGATTACGAGTTTGGCGCGCTACCGACTGAGCCACCTCCGACCCAAAAGCAAGTGTAATATAACGTCGAAGTGTAAGTCGTTTTGGGCAGTTTCCTACGTAATTTGCATTCAGACACTACATACTAGTGTATTAGCATAAACAGTTGGCCAACTAAGCGACTACTTTCCAGAGGAGGTTGGATTGAAATTAAAATTCCGCATGGAAGCATCCGAACAGCGCTTGCTTCCTCTTGTTCAGGAGAGTGCGGTTTATGAGTAATGAGTTGGCAGCGATGCATACTGATGATCTAAATGCAACTTTTAGACATCACACATCCGTTGCTTTTGGACTAGACTGCGAGAGCTGAAGCTGCGTCGTGGAAAGTGAAAGAGAAGTTAGTGTTGTGTGTTTATCTGCTACCATTGTTTGAAGGACGGAGAAATTATCGATTCGAATCTCCACTTTGCCAATTTCGCCTGGGGCGGGGGTGGCTCAGTCGGTAGCGCGCCAGGCTCGTAATCTGTAGTTCCCAGGTTCGAGTCCCAGCTGGGTCAGCGTTGAGATTTATCTTCGCAGAATTCCCCGCCCTGCCCACGGTTAGTAGGGGACACCGATGGGCTTGGAAATGCCGCCGTCCGTCGGATGGGACGTTAAGCCCTGGCCCCTTGTGCGGGAGAGTCATACCCTGTGCACGTTAAAGAACACGCTGGATGGCCTTGACGGGAGGCTACCATCTGTCTCCCAACAGCTGTTCCAGTGGGTCCCCTCCCCCAACCTTCTCTGAGCCTTCGGGGTCCATGTGACCTGGCCATTTAGCCCACGGTGTGCAAAAAAGTGCCGCTCAGAGGTAAAACAACCCAACCCGAAATCACTCGCCTGAAGTGCCTTCGTTATTGAAACGAGTTGTACGACATTGATATGGTTATGGTTATCGTTGCAGATTCTCTCATATTATTGTCGATTGCACATTGGTTGCTACATCGAAGCAAAGAGGGTTGGGAGTGATTCAGTCGGTAGTGGACCAATTTCGTAATCTGCAGTTCCCAAGTTCGAGTCCCCCCTGGGAGCTGCAGATTTGTGTCCGCAAAATTCCTCGCTGGTCAGTAGGAACACCGATGGATTTGGAAAGATCGCCGTCAGTCGGATGGGACGTAAAGCTGTGGGGCAGTGTGTGGGAGAACCATACCCTGGACACACTTTAAAGAACACGCTGGATGATTTTGACGGGTTGTTGGGTTGGGTTGGGTTGTTTTACCTCTAAGCCGCACTTTTTTGCACATCATGGGCTAAATGGCCAGGTCACATGGACCCCGAAGGCTCAGAGAAGGTTGGGGGAGGGGACCCACTGGAACAGCTGTTGGGAGACAGATGGTAGTCTCCCGTCAAGGCCATCCAGCGTGTTCTTTAACGTGCACAGGGTATGGCTCTCCCGCACACGGGGCCACGGCTTAACGTCCCATCCGACGGACGGCGGCCTTTCCAAGCCCATCGGTGTCCCCTACTGACCGTCGGCAGGGAGGGGAATTTTGCGGAGATAAATCTCAACGCTGACTCAGCTGGGACTCGAACCTGGGAACTACAGATTACGAGCCTGGCGCGCTACCGACTGAGCCACCCCCGCCCCCGATTTTGACGGGAGGCGATCATCTGTCTCAGAAGGGCTGTCTTTGCTCTCTTTTTAGTCTTAAATTTCCTCAATGAAGAATGACTTTTCCGATATGAACTAGAAAACATCATTACATATTAACCCGAATATTTCGCCCATTGCTTGTAACAAAGTGCAGCAGAGATCCAAACTATATAATATAATAATCCAAACTATATAATATAATAACATGCAACATAATATATTTAAATACGTTTCATGTTAAACCATTGAAAAGCCAAATTTGAAACTCAATATCTTATAGAACAGATTTTTTATGCGAATGAAAATGAATTAAAAGCATAAATTAAGTATTTATAAAATACTGAATTTCGACAATATTCGTCAAATATTTAAAGAACTATGAAAGCTGGAATAATAACAGCAGTCTCACCCCTTCTTAAAATGTTTTGTAAAATTAATGAAGATAGAAAGAATTGTTAATATTTTGGTTAACGATACCCATTATTGTAAAATTAAAAAAAAAATACCCCCCTCAAGCAGCAGCTTGCCACAGAGGTCTGACAGGAGCCTGTCAGTTTATATGCCAAAGTAGAAGGTCTGAGAGGATGGCAGGACCTCAGCAGAAAACGATACATACATCCATGCCTTATCCGGGGTTTGAACCCAGTTCCCTTAGATCAGTAGCCAAGCGCGCTAACCACTCGGCCACATGACGGCACTTTTCATTGTCAACTGCACGCGGTGTTCCCAGGTGGTCACCCTCCCAAGTACTGACCGCGCCCAAAGCTGCTTAACTTCGGGGATCAGACGAGAACCGGTGCTTTCAGCTTGGTATGGCCGTTGACAAGTTGTAAAATTACACTTATTTAATTAAGCGATTTTTTTTATAACTTTTGTGATAAGTTCTTACAGCTACAACACTGCTGTTAAATTTTTCAGCATTCTTCTAACATTGCACAAATATTTCACTAAACGATATTTAGAGAAAATTTTTAATATTTTCAATTCCTTTTCTATGGCATTTTGCTTCAAAATGCTTATTTGAAAGTTAGGAAGCTTCGAATATAGCTTTCACTGCAGACAACAGAAGCATTCCAATACTTTTGCAATTTAGGGGTAATCCGTTTATTCCCCAGGGTCAAAAAAAAAATCTAAGGAAGAAATTTGTTTAAATTTGAAAATGAATAATTTGAGTTTTAAATATTACTACATATTGAATTACATAAATTATATGCTATGCATAACATTAATTTTTGTATTAAGGTGTACAGTCGCTCAAAAAAATATCCGAACACTATGGTTGATTACAGAATTCAGAAAAAATATCTGGCAACCTTTGTGTCCCGTGAGACGAAGGTTGCCAGATCACTAACTTCTAAAAAAATCGTTGCCAGATATTTAACTTTCGTGTCACGACACGAAGGTTGCCAGATCACTAATTTCTAAAAAAAATCGTTGCCAGCTATTTTTTCGGAATTTTGTAATTAACCGTAGTGTTCGGATACTTTTTTGAGCGACAGTACATAAGTGCGCATTACCGTTTTTTAGGCCTAGGAGAGTGTCAGATCAAATATTTATCAGTCATGTGAATATTTCTCTTTACAGCTTTGAATGCAACTTAGACGCAAACTTCTACACTAAAAGAGTTTTCTGTTTGTGATTTAAGGGACTTGGCCAAAATCTAACAAGCGAGTCTTCTTTTCATTTTGGGAAAGTCGCCACAGTCGTTTCTTTGGTCTTTTTTGTCTTCCTTCTCTCGAATGCACACAGGCACACGTGCAGAGACCTCATCTGGTTGGAACGAATAACGATAGTCCTAAAAGAAACGCTTGCCGCTAGCCTTGATCTTTCGAATACCACCAGGAGGGAAGTTCTGTTAAATTTAGACACGGTCTTGGCAAACTGACTGACCCCGAGATAAACAGGAATGTAGTTGTATCGCCTATGACAGTGAAATCATTTAGTTGTTTGTTTGTGGTCCTAACTCGAAAAGCACGGCGTTTTATCGATGAATTCCCAGTTGGGAATGTGTGAAATGATTTAGATTAAAATAGTGTAGTATATTTATAGTGGATCATTTGTTAGAAGTCATATTGCTGTTTTGTTAAGCTGCTTGATAGTTTATATAGACTTAATATTAAATAGCCACTCTTTTGTAAATGGTTATTTTCATGGTGAGTGTTGGGTTGTTTTACCTCTGAGCAGCACTTTTTTGCCCACAATGGGCTAAATGGCCAGGTTACAAGGACCCCGAGAGCTCAGTGAAGGTTGGGGAAGCGGACCCACTGGAACAGCTATTGGGAGACAGATGTAGTCTCCCGTCAAGGCCATCCAGTGTATTCTTTAACGTGCACAGGGTATGGCTCTCTCCCACACACGGGGCCATGGCTTAACGTCCAATCCGACGGACGGCGGCCTCTTCAAGCCCAAAGCCCATGGGGAGACAACTCGAAATAAACTAATAGCGTTTGGTTTTTGCCTTTTTTTTGATAGAATTACTTTGAAACATTACGACAAAAAAAGTTTGTAACATTTAAAATAGAGCACTACTAAACGTTAAAACGTTTCTGTAATGCTCTACTTTTAATGTTATGATTTCTAAGCTTAGAAGCTTAGTGAAATTGAAAAAATAGTGAATAAAAATTCAATCAAAACGATTAATTAATTCTAGATTTGAACATTTACATAGTGTGTTGAAGTGAGCTTCTATTATTCGGCAGATTTTGTTACTAATGCTAACTTTAGTGAAGGGATCCCTCTTGCTACAGATTTGGCACGCAGCTGCTTGGAACAGAATTTCTGATAGTCAACTAAAGATTCTATCTTTGGAATGCAGCTTCATGAATAGAAAGACAGAATGGCCCGTCAGTTTTACGACGTAGTTTTTGTACGGGGCTCCTCTGTAACGAGAAGTAAATTTTTCCTGTCTACAGCGCCATTGGATCTCGTTTCAAATATGTATTAAATAGAGTCGGTGGGTTTCCGTTGTCTTTGTTTGAGAGAATATTTCTATAAAGGAATGTTTCCAAATGTCTGGAATTTTCCTCTTTAGTGTCGGATGAAATAGTTCAAACGTGGAATAAATGGTGTGACAAAAATATTAATCGCACCTACTACACTGCTTAAAGTGGAAAACGCAACACCGCGTAGGAAGCGACGTATACTCCCGAAACTGACGGGACTGAAGCTATGAGAGTAGATGTGCAAATGATCAAAAAACGGAACGTGAGAACTCAAGGTACGTGCGTTCTTGCAGATTCATCAATACATAGCAGGCCCACCTCAGGCGGTTATGTAAGCCTGTAAACGTTTCAGCATTCCATAATCAGATGGTTAATGGTGTCCTGAGATATGGCTTTCCAAATAGCATATATTGGATTGGATTGTTTTACCTCTGAACGGCACCTTTTTGCACACCATGGGCTAAATGGCCAGGTCACATGGACCCCGAAGGCTCAGAGAAGGTTGGGGGAGGGGACCCACTGGAACAGCTGTTGGAAGACAAATGGTAGCCTCCCGTCAAGGCCATCCAGCGTGTTCTTTAACGTGCACAGGGTATGGCTCTCCCGTACACGGGCCACGGCTTAACGTCCCATCCGACGGACGGCGGCCTTTCCAAGCCCATCGGTGTCCCCTACTGACCGTGGGCAGGACGGGGAATTTTGCGGAGATAAACCTCAACGCTGACCCAGCTGGGACTCGAACCTGGGAACTACAGATTACGAGCCTGGCGCGCTACCCACTGAGCCACCCCTGCCCCTCTTTCCAAATAGCATCCAATTGGGATGCAACTATAGCTGTTCGCCGCCAGAGGGAACTGGCGAAAGCGGTGACCCATAAGGTCCACACATGCTCAATGAGCGACAAATTTGGGGAGCCACCCCTGCCCCTCTTTCCAAATAGCATCCAATTGGGATGCAACTATAGCTGTTCGCCGCCAGAGGGAACTGGCGAAAGCGGTGACCCATAAGGTCCACACATGCTCAATGAGCGACAAATTTGGGGAGTATGGTGTCTATGGGAGAATATCCACAACTTGGAGACTGTCCATGTTGCATGTGCAGAGTGCGGTGTGGCGTTGTCCTGCTGCAGAATCAGTCCAGACATGGTGCTGAGGAAGGGTCGTGCCACAGGATTAACGATGTTATCAATGTAATGTTTCGCCATTAGCACGCCAGAAACATGAAGTGAGATATCCAGTTGCCATATTTGATGCATATTTGATTAACACTTTTCTTTCTAACCTCAAAAACTGGTTCCAAACAACTGATAAACATCGCAATCAAATACTAGTTGGAGACTTCAATTTAGATATCAAAAATATCAAAAAACACGGAGTTGCCAAATACGTAGAGTTGCTAATCGAGTTTGGTTTCTCACCTATCATTACTGGTATCACCAGGAAGACATCTTGGTGCCTCTCTCTCTCTCAGACATGCATTGATCACATTAACGTCCGACTTTACATTAAACTCGACACAAATTCAATGTTTTTTTGCAGTAGGATCGCAGACCACTACTTAATTGCGGCAACTTGCGGGGAAAAAAAACTTGGGAATTCGTCCAATCACACTAAAAAACTAGACAGCAATTTTAACACGAAAACTATCTTAGATCATAAAAACATATGCAAAGAAATAAGTCTAACAAACTGGCTGGACAGAGGCACTGGAAACGAAACCCCAAATTCAGAACCAACAGACGTACTTTATGAAGCATTCATAAAAAAATGTACGGCGATTGTTAACAATAACAAAATTAATAAACTATCGGATGGCTCAAAAACTAAACAACGCAATTGTAGGAAAGACTGGATAAATCAGGAAATAATAAACTTAATACGAAAAAGAGACTCAGCTTGGATTGACTACAAAACTAACAAGAGAAACAGAAATTTTAAATTACTATACACAAACTTAAGAAACAAAGTCACGTACCTTATTAGGCAGGAAAAGAAAAATTATTACTTCAAACAATTTGAGTCTTGTAAAAATAATCCAAAGCAAAATTGGGAACTCATCAACCAAATTATCAACAATAAACCTAAAACTGCCATTGACGATTTTATCATGAAGAATATGCCACAAGGTACGTCTGAAACTCAAGCAGCAGAGAAATTTAACAACACCTTTGCAGACATTTATTGTCAATCTCAGAGACGATAACCGTATACAGAATCTCTCTACAGTTCCTAAACATATTCAACCTTCTTTTCCCTCAATTTTTATTCCTCCCATCTCAAAACAGGAAACATTCAAAATTCTAAGTGACTTAAATGAAAGAAAATCATGTGGATAAAATCAGATACGCATAAAGCACATTAAAGCATGCAAAATCTCCTTAGCTGATCTCGTGACGAACTTTATCAATGAAAGCATATCTACAGGAAACATCCCTAATAAACCAAAAATTGCTATTTTAAGGCTAATTTACAAAAGTGGAACTAAATCCGATTGCACTAACTATAGGCCCATTGCCATCTTACCCGTTCTTCACAAAATCCTTGAAAGATATATAACAAATGTTCTAGCCAATTTCTTGAAAAAACCTAACATTATTAGTGAACAGCAATATGGTTTCCACAAAGTTAAAAATACAATTACACTTTTAACGGAGTTTTCTGACGTTATTAATGGAAGTTTAAACAACGGAAAAAAAGCAGCTTCTATCTTTCTAGATTTTCGTAAGGCATTTGATACGTCAGATCACGATATTTTACTTCAAAAAATGTATACCTATGGTATACTAAGTATTACCGTAAATGGTTTGAAAATTTTTAAGAAACAGAGTGCATGTTGCTAAAATTAATGGTGTTTTTAGTGAGAACAGTGAACACTGGTGTTCCACAAGGTTCAATTTTAGGTCCGCTCTTATTCATTATTTATATTAATGATCTAGCTAACCTTAAACTGAAGGGCTCTCCTTATATATATGCTGATGACACCGCCTTGGTTAACGTGAATCACAATATAGGAGACGTAGTCCGAAATACATAGGATGATTTTAACAAAATTATTAACTGGTCTCACATTAATCGTATTTGCATAAACCCAGATAAAACGAAATGGATGAGTTTTCATTCACCAGGATATTATGATCCTTCATCTTATGCAATAAAAAACCACGAACCCTTGTGTCCCCACAACATGATAAATCGTGACCCTGACTGCTGCGGCTGTGATGTTATTGAGCAATTTGAGAGCCATAAATATCTTGGACTTTACATGGACACAACCTTCCGATGGAATACACATATTCAAAAGTTAGCAGGGAAATTGCGTCTATGTGCATCTAAATTTTACAAACTACAGTTTGTTGCAAGCACATATCATGTATTTTGGTTTACAAAGTTATCTGTGAACCTATATTGACTTATGGTTTGACAATATACGGCTCAACAAACCTCACAAATATGAAGAAAATAGAAACTATTCAATCATCCATTGCTAAAAATATAATCCCATACAACTTAAGAAATTCATTTTATCATAGCGAAGAAAGACTAAATTATCTAGGCATACTTTCTTTTCACAACCTTTACAAATACAGAATCACTTTAAAATATTTTTTGACAATCAATTTAAATCTAAAATCTCTCATGGGAAAAACACAAGGTTACAATCAGAAAATTATTTACAATTTCCAAAAATATTAAACAATTACGGGAAATGTACAAGGGCATATACAGTACCTTACGTGTTCAATCAATTACCAAGGGAAATTATTTTATTAAACAAATTTAAAGAAATCAAAAATAAAATTAAAACTTTTCTTCTAGGCACAAAAATCAATATAAAAATTTGAACCACCACAATGGAGCTTCCACTGAAATTCTCATAAATCGATGACATTGTTTTAAACTATATCTATGTATTTTCATGTAATGCTATTATTCTTCTCTTCTGCATATAAGCAGATGCTTTGCGGGTCATTTGTTTAAACCAATGTTTCCCAAAGTGGGTGATACCTCCCCCTTGGGGGTGCTGGAACGATCCAGGGGGTCGGTAGTAGCCTCGGGTGCAATTGGGGGGCGGTGGAAGCATGAAGAAAGAAGGGAAGATAAGAAAATTTTGAAAAACCGTTCGTACGTGTTTCATCTGTTGTGTAACATAGAGTTCAAGTCGTAATGATTATTTTCCAAATAAACACATAAAATTATCCTTCATTATCTTAATTTTCTGTGTGTAATGCGAATGTTACTATGGTTGATTTTAATAAATAATTTAAAATTTCAAGCTTTAGGGTGTCTTATTTACAACAACATCTTTCTTTACTATGTTGTAAGATGTAGGTAGGAATATAGATACACAAAAGAACGCAAATTTGTCACTGCATATTTCTGTTTGTTCGCTTAAAGAAGGTAGATTTCCAGGGGACACTGAGTAATTTTTTTTCTGAAAAGGGGGCGGTGGGACAAATAAGCTTGGGAACTTCTGGTTTAAACTCTTGTATAATTACAATGAATATGAATAAAGATTATTTTTATTGTACTACGGTGTGGAGCTATATAGCAGCTAATATAATAGGCTTCCTCATGTGTTGACGACACCATGCGGACAAATGGCCGTCTGACATGGCGAAACAGAATCGAGACTCTCCTCCATCGAGACTCTCCTCCCTTCCTTAGTTCACTGTTGCCTCACTTGACACCAGTGGAGACGGCATAACCAGTGATGTCGCTGCAATGCCAGACTTGCGTCTCGTCCTCATTCCTCATCCTGCAAACGTTGTCTAATGGTTTGAGTCGAGACCACAGCACCCATAGCGGTCCGCAAATCATTCTGCAGCATAGTCGCTGAGGCGAAATGGTCGTGAAACGTCGCATGCGATCATCACATCCTGTGGTGCTGCATCCTGGTCCCGCACCTGTCCGTTTTCATTTGGTGCTGCATGATGTCGCATGAGACGCACCATTGCACTGTGCTCACATTGTGCCCCACATGTGCGCCAATCGCTCCAGTGCTCAATCCGAGCTGTCACATATCGACGATTCGCTCTCTCTGTCAAAAGGCGGGGTGGGGGTGGCTCAGTTGGTAGCGCACCAGGCTCGTAATCTGTAGTTCCCAAGTTCGAGTCCCAGTTGGGTCAGCGTTGAGATTTATCTCCGCAAAATTTCCCCGCCCTGCCCACGGTCAGTAGGGGACACCGATGGGCTTGGAAAGGCCGCCGTCCGTCGGATGGGACGTTAAGCTGTGGCCCCGTGTGCGGGAGAGACATACCCTGTGCACGTTAAAGAACACGCTCGATGGCCTTGACGGGAGGCTACCATTTGTCTCCCAACAGCTGTTCCATTGGGTCCCCTCCCCCAACCTTCTCTGAGCCTTCGGGGTCCTCGTGGCCTGGCCATTTAGCCCATGGTGTGAAAAAAAGTGCCGCTCAGAGGTAAAACAATCCAACAATCAATCCAATCTGTCAAAAGGCATCAATTGCGCATAAGGGTCCCGCCGGTGTCTCGAAGTCATGTTACGAACACTTTCGCAGCATCCACTCCAACTTCACTATCGGCCATGCGATGATAAGAGCTCGTGGGCGCCCCGTTATTTATCCATGGCTCGCCTGGGTGTCACGTGTCCATATTCGCTGCGGAACTTTGATCATTTGCATATCTCCGATGGCCGATTGCCTCCTGCGATTTAAATATCTTATTCCATTCCTTCTTTGCATTGCGATTTCCACTTTGAGCATTGTAATACAGGGCTACTCTATTATTTTTTAAAGTGCGACAATTTTTCCAATTTCGGTTCTTTTCAAGAACTATAGAGGAAGGTTAATAAAATCACACTATTAGGTTTAGAAAATAACAGAAGAGGTGATATTTTTTCGCATTTTCCGTTTTTGTTATGTTTTACCCATGTTGTTATGTCATCTGTGATCAAAACGTGACGTGTATTCAAGAGAGTTATCTTTTATTACACCATTGTACCTATCACCATTCAAAATTTACGTATTTTAAATACATTATGTAAACTCTAATTTCATTTTGGCTCATTTTAAATTTTATTAGACGCCTAATAGAATGTATCAATATATTCTGATAGAATTTTATGTGAATAAACAAAATGTATGTACAGTCGCTCAAAAAAGTATCCAAACACTATGGTTGATTACAGAATTCAGAAAAAATATCTGGCAACGATTGTTTTAGAAATTATTGATCTGGCAGCCTACGTGCACAGTACACGAATATTGCCAGATCACTAATTTCTAAAAAAATCGTTGCTAGATATTTTTTTCTGAATTCTGTAATCAACCATAGTGTTCGGATACATTTTTGAGCGACTGTAGGTGGTCATATTATTTTGATACTAGATCGGGTGGGCTCACTCACGGAAATATTGAGCGTTACCGTTCACAGCAAGTGAAGTTGCAGTTACCGTTCACAGCAAACTGGAGCGTGTGCAGTAACTGCACACGCTCCAGTTTGCTGTGAACGGTAACTGGAGAGTGTACAGTTGCTGTACACGCTCCAGATATTTTTCCTGAATTCTGTAATCACGTGACACGAAGGTTGCCAGATCACTAATTTCTAAAAAAAAATCGTTGCCAGATATTTTTTCTGAATTCTGTAATCAACCATAGTGTTCGGATATTTTTTGAGCGACTGTATGTTCTGTTGAAAAAAAACTTTTCCCAATGATTAGAATAAAATTATGTTTAAAAATTAGAAAATATTCCTCTCTTTATAATCTATGAGAGCTTCCATTATCCTAATCTAGTATTAGATAATTCTAACAATTTCTCTGTTTCAGTGCCATCAAGACTACAGTGATGCCTGCAACAAACTGTTAACATCATGGAACAACACACAGTTGGCAGAGTATTATGACATGCACAATGCCTATGTCCAGCAACTACATGCAGCTAATGGGATGTTGGACTACTATAACAGAGAGACTCTGCCAAAACTTCTAGAAGTAAGAATATCTATTTTTTATGTTATTATCTGCCTACGAAAATAAGTTAAAATAACTGAATGAAGGTTTCCATCTATACCGTTAGCTCTCGTACAGTGGATTCCTTCACGACAACTTTGCTGGGATTAACCAGTCTGTAACCCGCCTAGGGGCGGGGGTGGCTCAGTCGGTAGCGCGCCAGGCTCGTAATCTGTAGTTCCCAGGTTCGAGTCCCAGCTGGGTCGGCGAAATTCTCCGCCCTGCCCACGATCAGTAGGGGACACCGATGGGCTTGAAAAGGCCGCCGTCCGTCGGATGGGACGATAAGCCGTGGCCCCGTGTGCGAGAGAGCCATACCCTGTGCACGTTAAAGAACACGCTGGATGGCCTTGACGGGAGGCTACCATCTGTCTCCCAACAGCTGTTCCAGTGGGTCCCCTCCCCCAACCTTCTCTGAGCCTTCGGGGTCCATGTGACCTGGCCATTTAGCCTATGGTGTGCAAAAAAGTGCCGCTCAGAGGTAAAACAACCCAACCCAACTGTAGCCCGCCAGGTTCGTAATCTATAATTGTCAGCGATGAGCTTTATCTCTTTTGAACTCCCCCCCCCCTCCCCACCCACCCTGTCCTCGATCACAAAGGGGATACTGATGGATCTGGAAAGACCGCTGTCTCTTGGATGTAACATTAAGTCATGGCCCATATACAGGAAAGCCATACCCTGCGCACGTTAAAGAACATACTGGATGGTCTTTCCGTCTCTTAACAGCTGTCCGGTGGGTTTTCTCCCATCCACCCCCAACCTTCTCTGAGCCCATGGGGTTCTTATGATCTGATCATTTAGCCCATTATATGTAAAAAATGCTGTTCAGAGGTAAAACAGCTCAAAGCAACCCCCTCGTTCACTCAGTTACATTCATCTATATAGATTTGATACAAATTTATTAAGAACAATGCTAATTACTTCACTTACATCACATTCGAAAAAACAATGTCTATTTGAAATATCTTTCTGTTTTAAATCTTTCTGCACACATATCATTCCTCGTCGTATTTTTCAATATATCACCTTTTTTTTGTATTAGTCTCTACTTCTAGTGGAATGACATATGTAAAGTTTAAAAATCTAATTTATATCATTTATTATTTTCGCCTTTGAAATCTGAAGCTAATTTATGTCACCAGTATTAAATCCCACAGTGTTATTTACTTTTCTTAAAGCTCTCTATCGAAACATTATCTTTATCGCAATTCGTATTTTCTTACGGACGGAAAAGTACGGGAATCTGCTTCTCTTGCTTCGTTGAAATTGCAGAGTACATCAGAATAACTTGGACTTCTTTTACCCACCTTATCAGGCCTTTGATGCTCCACAGGATTGTAACCAAACACTTCGCTTTATTTAGCGTTCTGTTCGACATTGTTACTCGAAACTTTGAAGTTTCCTGCAAGAATCTTGTTATCTTTACCGAGTTATTGATCCGTTTTGACATATAACGTCACCTAAGGTACTAGGCGTGGGAGAAAAACCAGGCAGATTTCCAAAGTGAACGGCATATTTTTTTATATCTGGCACATTATTTGCAATAAATATTATATGGGAAAAAAAGGAAACATTCCTTGCGGCAGAAGCGCATGCTGCCAAGAATGTTTGGTGGGAACTGAATTCCTTCACACGACAATGATGCAGGAAACAGAAAAAAAGAGGAGGGTGATTTCAGTCAAATAATTTCCTGGATGTGTGAGGTAGTGAAAGAGTTGCCAGGCTCATAACATAAAGATCGCGTGTTCGGGTCTCAGCTTCTCGAACATCGAATTATTTTCTCTTCACCAGTCTTTGTATTCAAAGAGAAGGAAAGAAACCACCATCCTTCGTACAGGCTGTGAGCCCATGGGCAAAAACATCATGTAGAAATCCCTAAATGCTCACGCTACCAGCTAAGTTTATTTACTGAGCAGATTGAAAAAAGTTCTGCATGGTCTTGATCAGGGTTGTATCGAGGTTTGTAAGAACCGGGTGCAGATTCAAAAGTTAATCTTTTGTCCATCAGAGGAAGCAGGATTTGTAATTTAACACCAAACAATTCAATTTCTTTCAAAATGCAGATATTCCGGAAGATATTTCACAGCACACTATTAAGATTCACTCGATTAAAGCCATTAAAAGTTACCGAACGACTGTTTACTGTGACCGTGAAGTTGCCATTCAATGAAAATTATTCTTCCGATAATCTAGCAAAATAGATTTCGATTTATAGTCAATTGATAATTTCTTTTGACGATCTGGCAACCGGACAGGGATAGCGATTATCATATTAGATATCGTCAAATTCGTAATCGTAAAATGCAACAGTCAACATCCATATATGATGATAGATAAATTATTTAATTTGGTGTTTTCATCCTTTGGAAAAGACCTTTAATTCTCAGAGCGGGCCCTTTACTCTATGGTAGTTATCATTTAGTAAAAATTCTACTCCAACACTGAGAATGAACTTGTTTGACAACAGAATTATGAATTCGTTATATGGGAAACTTCGTATATCATGAAATCGCAAGAAATGTCCTGGAGACTGATAAAAGAGTAAAAAGATGTGGGCATGGGCTCTTATCATGCCTGGGACCGGGTGCGAACGCACTATATTCACCATTATACAATACTTACGCCACTGGTCTTAACAACAGATTCATTTCCTTTATCAGAAGTCTTATGTCCCAATGCTTTTAGCAATCAAGTGTTTCTGCTAATGTCTTAAATGCGGCAATTTTCAAATCAGTTTTTGTTGTTGTTTACTTACACTATGTTGAAAAAAGTGTCCGGACACTTCCATGTTATGTGAATGGAAAGCCACTTTCAAAACTCCCTAACATTGAAAATAAACATTTTACGCAAAAACTGTTATTGGCGATAAACTGCAGATGTCACTCAAATCTCTCTAAATTATTTCCCGCAATATTCTTTTATTATTTGAAAAATGAATGGAAGCTGAAGTATTTATCTTCAACTTTTGACACTTATGAAAAAACACTTCAATAGATAAAACACAACTCTTGTAGCAATTTATTCACTAACATAAATTAAATATCTGAAGTTCGTATGACGATTTTTTAAGATTTCATCAATTTGGAGGCAGTGTGAAATGTCGTCTGCTGTTAAATGGTCCCGCTTCAATGACTCTTTAAATATTGATCGAAGATTGTTGAAAATTGACACTGTCACATTGCTTCCAAATTGATGAAATCTTAAAACATCGTCATACAAACTTCAGATATTTAATTTATGTTAGTGAGCAAATTGTTACAAGAGTTGTGTTTTATCTGTTGAAGTATTTTTTTACAAGTGTCAAAAGTTAAAGATAAATGCTTCAGCTTCCATTCATTCTTCAAATAATAAAAGAATTATGCGGGAAATATATTTAGAGAGATTTGAATTTATTGCCAATAACATTTTACAATTATATATTTTACAATTTATTGCCAATAACAGTTTTTGCGTAAAATATTTATTTTCAATGTTAGGGAGCAAGTGGCTTTCTATTCACATAACATGGAAGTGTCCAGACACTTTTTTGAACGTAGTGTATTTACATAAAAATAAAAAATACGAAACAACGCAAAGCAATGAATACAAGTATTATAAAATCCACGAGCTGAAGAAAATTTGTCAGCACAGTTGGAAATTTGAAAAAACGTGCAAACAGTATCATTGTTACATGTAGCAAAGTTCTACTTTTGCTATCATCAACTAGTGTACAGTCGCTCAAAAAAGTATCCGAACACTACGGTTGATTACAGAATTCAGAAAAAATATCTGCCAACGATTTTTTTAGAAACCGATCTGGCAACCTTCGTGTCACGTGACACGAAGGTTGCCAGATCACTAATTTCTAAAAAAATCGTTGCCAGAAATTTTTTTCTGAATTCTGTAATCAACCGTAGTGTTCGGATACTTTTTTGAGCGACTGTAGGTGGTCATATTATTTTGATACTAGATCGTGTGGGCTCACTCACGGAAATATTGAGCGTGTGCAGTTACCGTTCACAGCAACTGGAGGGTGTGCAGTTACCGTTCACAGCAACTGGAGCGTGTGCAGTAACTGCACACGCTCCAGTTTGCTGTGAACGGTAACTGGAGCGTGTACAGTTGCTGTACACGCTCCAGATATTTTTCCTGAATTCTGTAATCACGTGACACGAAGGTTGCCAGATCACTAATTTCTAAAAAAATCGTTGCCAGATATTTTTTCTGAATTCTGTAATCAACCATGGTGTTCGGATACTTTTTTGAGCGACTGTACAACTGGTGGAAACTCGAAGGTCAAAAACTGAAAATCTCAAATGGCAAACTAAAAAGAATGGGGGGGGGGGGAAAGGTTGCAAGTTTCCAAATCGGGTTCTGTTACCGGTAGGACGAAACAAATTTCCTCTCGATTTTCAACGGGTCCCTTGAAAGACCTCGTCCCTATAATGAAATAGAGAAAAAGATAAGTGGTTTTAAACTCGAACTCGAATCGTAGGTAGAGAACTGAAGTTTTACACAAAAACCTGTATGAGAGATCTGGGACCAAGAGGTCAAAATTTTGAGAAGGGTGTGTTGAAAAGAGTTAAATTAAAATTCCGAAAATAATAAAACTGGGGAGAAAAGTGGTTGAGGTATTAAATCGGTTTCTATTGTAGTTAGGGACTTGAAGGGTGACACATGAAATACCCGCGTGTGAAACTAGGGACCATGAAGTCAAGTATTCGGGAAATTACGGGGGAATAAAAATCTGTTTTAAAAAAGACAGCAAATTTTCAAAAACAAATGGAATAGTTGGGCTTCTATCATATTGAAATCTGTCATGTGCTAGATCACATGCATTGTTGTGACGTTGCTTGGCAGGACCGCGCAACGGTGTCTGGGAGCCAGTGGGCAATCTCCATTTGGCGCCACAATCCAATTTTTTAAATAATTTCATTTTAATTTCATAACAGTTTTTAAAACAAAGAAAATATTATCTGTGCTTCTAAATTCTTATTTTATTTATTGTAAGGAAGCACAAAGTTCACAATAAAAGTATCAGTACAATATTTAGTAGACTTTAGGTGTAAAATACAGTTTGAATACTGCAGTTACACAATAATATTCCTGTTTATTTACAGTATCACGGTCGGACCTAAGAGGGGGGAAATGTTTCCCCCTTCTCCCGCCACCTTCATAATAGTAATAAGAGTAAGAGAGGCAAAAAAATTATTTCATTCATTTTTTTAAAAGTCATAAAACGAAGGAAGAAATGTTATACTGCTTTGGAAATCCAATCTCTTGGCCCTCTCCTTTTACATTTCTCCGGCTCTATTATGTTTTCTATTTCTCTACCCCACCTCCCTCGATTTTTTTTTCTAGATCCGGGCCTGTACAGTAGTCGAAACTACCCAGTTCTGAATTACATTTTGAAATGAACGCATTTGAACCGTTTCTCTCTCAGTTGAAAATATGGCACAAGTTCTTAATCTTTTCTGTCCTTCTTGAATGGACGTTTGTCTTGGTTAATTTTAAATTGCTGAACGATCGCTCTACTTCTGCTACTGTCACAGGACGGGATAAACTATTCTAATAGCTATTGCCATATTTAGGGGGAAGGCTCAGTCGGTAGCGCCAAGGTTGAAGACACCGATGGGCTTGGAAAGACCACCGTCCAAGGGTTAAACCATTGCTCCGTGTGCGGAAGAGCCATACTCTGTGCACGTTCTTTAACGTGCTGGATGACCTTGAAGGAGGTTGCCATCTGTCTCCCGATAGCTGTTCCAGTGGGTCCCCTCCCTCAACCTTCTCTGAGCCTTCGGAGTCCTTGTGACCAGGCCATATAGACCATTGCTCCGTGTGCGGAAGAGCCATACCCTCTGCACGTTCTTTAACATGCTGGATGACCTTGAAGGAGGTTGCCATCTGTCTCCCAATAGCTGTTCCAGTGGGTCCCCTCCCCCAACCTTCTCTGAGCCTTCGGAGTCCTTGTGACCAGGCCATTTAGACCATTGTGTGCAAAGAAGTGCCGCTCAGAGGTAAAACAGCCCAACCCATATTTGGGTTAATACCAACGTCCTTGAATTTCTACCCCGTACTTCAGAGTATGAAGGGGACAAAGAGTCCCATTCATTTGTGAGGCCCCTGCCTGGTCAACGCCCCTCCCCCCGATGACCACACCTTCACTTTACACGGCCCTGTTTCCTGGAAGAAACGCTATAGTAGCAACCATTTTTCGGAATTAAAAAAAAGACCCTTCTGGGTTGTTTGGGTTGTTTTACCTCTGAGCGGCACTTTTTTGCACACCATGGGCTAAATGGCCAGGTCACATGGACCCCGAAGGCTCAGAGAAGGTTGGGGGTGGGGACCCACTGGAACAGCTGTTGGGAGACAGATGGTAGCCTCCCGTCAAGGCCATCCAGCGTGTTCTTTAACGTGCACAGGGTATGTCTCTCCCGCACACGGGGCCACGGCTTAACGTCCCATCCGACGGACGGCGGCCTTTCCAAGCCCATCGGTGTCCCCTACTGACCGTGGGCAGGGCGGGGAATTTTGCGGAGATAAATCTCAACGCTGACCCAGCTGGGACTCGAACCTGGGAACTACAGATTACGAGCCTGGCGCGCTACCGACTGAGCCACCCCCGCCCCAGACCCTTCTGGACTGGAAACTTGTGAACTTTCGCAATTTTGAAATCTACAAACAATAATCCAATCTGCGCAAAAATGTGGAACAATTGATCCAATAATTTGGTAAGACTGCATACCCACACCACCTGGTAGAGTTAATATTTTTTTATATTTTTTATTTTTACTTACTTTATTTTCTTTAAGGAAAATGAATTAATTTTTTTATAACGTGGAAGAGCTCGTAGCACCTTGGTTGTTCACATATACTTATTGATTGTCTTACTTAGTTTTATGCTTTTATTGTTTCTCTGTTCTTTGTAAAATGTTGTATTGAAAATGTATTTGACAAAGTGTTTGTGCATTGTGTGTTTATTGTCCTCGTGCATTTATGTTATAATAAATTTGAATTTGAATAAATACTAGTAGTAGAAATTTAATCAGTATCCTACCACTAACACTTTTCGAAATCTCGCACTACAAACAAACTGTGAACAAATAAGAAAGAGTATATAAGACACCATATAAAGTTCAAAAAATTTCTTAATATTAATAAAGCTTCAATATTATTCGGCATTCTAAGGGAACTTGGTATCTTAAACTTTATGATCTCACGTTATAACTTATGTGCTTCTTTGCTGAAAAATAAGTCCAAGATGTAAATTCTCTCTCAATCGTTAATTAATTGACTGCATTTTAACGAAAATATCGATTTATAGAAATCAATCGATAATATATCTATCGATAACAAATCTATAATATTATCGAATATAATCTATCGATAACAAAATAGAAATAAAATAGTATAAAAACAATCAGTAGAAATTAAACAGCAAAAAAAAATTCCTCCGTTGTTACTAATCTGTAGTTCCCAGGTTCGAATCCCAGCTGGGTCGGCGTTCAGATTTATCTCCGCAAAACTCCGCCGTCCGTCGGATGGAAAGTTACGCCATGGCCCCGTGTGCGGGAGAGCCATACCCTGTGCACGTTAAAGAACAAGCTGGATGGCCATGACGGGAGGCTACCATCTGTTTCCCAACAACTGTTCCAGTGGGTCCCCTCCTCCAACCTTCTCTGAGCCTTCGGGGTCCAAGTGACCTGGCCATTTAGCCCATGGTGTGCAAAAAAGTGCCGCTCAGAGATAAAACAACCCAACCTAATCCATTGTTACTGAAAAGTTCTGACGACTTTGTAAGGCTTAGTTCGTGTTTTATCCGAGAAAGCGATTTGCCATTAGGGGCGCCTCCAAGGAGAGAGGGACTGTTTGTGTGGAGAGGGAGGCCGAAGACTCTTTTTTCAGTCTTCGGCCTCCTCCACACACACACACACACACCGCAAACATAAAAGCTCAAATCAAAACGAAAAAAAAATAAAATTTCCGTATTTCATGACTTATAAGATGCATGGGCATATTATATGATGCACCCCCATTTCAGCAGGGAATATTTACTCACGGGTGATATGATTTTGAACAACTTGGGAGCCCCCATCAACCGAAAGTCTTGGTGCGCTCCTAATCGATTGATGGAATTTCAAGGTTTCTTCATGAATTAATATTAACTGAGTGCAATTCTACTAAAACCGAAGATAAAGGCAAACGAAAGGTGGATGATTCAATCACTGGACGTGAGCCAATGAGCATTTCGCCTGTCAACACAAACTACATTTCATGTGCTAGACATTAATATTCCTGTGATATGTTATATATACATACGTCTAGTGGCATACCTAATGTGAGGTGGGGGTTACAATCCACCCACTCACTTGAGAGCTTCAAGAGATTTTATTTGCTAAAGAAATCCATGAAAACCAGAGACTCAAGCTCGTCAAACTCCCTCAGCCATTAAATTCAAACATATCAACCCCCAATTTCGCCTCCGAACATGTCAACAGAGATTCCCCCTCCGATTAAGAAATCAGTATTCAAGTCATTACTAATCACAGAAAATTTTCCCTCTAATGCTTTCTATTCAATACGCTCACAAACCTTCTAAACTAAGGCCTGATACCTGTTCTTCCCAGCCTTACATTTTCATTTGGACATATAAGACAGAGAAGAATCCTAGAAGTTATTCCTAGCTTTTACAGATCTTCTCATACAAGGATATGTCCTGCTCTGATCGAAGTCACTGCTGACCACTGCCTTAAGAGCTAACACAGCCTAGCTCCCAAACCATTATGCCAGTTAAGGCTGTTCTTTTCATTGTTCAGTTTTTAATTCAATTGCTCTCAACTTCTGCATGCATATAGCAGCAATCAAATTCCCTATGGCAACTAAATTGGCCTTATTCCAAGCAAAGCCACCCATTCAGCTTCAATTGTTCGATACATTTATCGATTGGGAACGCTACTGCACGTGACAAGAAGTAGTGGCGATATACGTGTATATAGATTGCAAACAAAGAAGTCACGCTAATCTGTAAACAAATCTGATGTCATTTATTTTTTTTTCTTTATCTGTTACTAGCAGATTTACCCGGCGTTGCTCGGGTCTAAAACTCTCTAAAGTACATAGTAGATGGCACTGCACATGTCGCAGGTTTTCATTGGCATAAAAGTCATAACGATTGTTCCGTCCCCTCAGCTATCACACTCTTGATAAATATTCTATTCCTCTCCTCTAGGACAGACCCTAGGAGACGTCTGAACTTCTCGAAAGTATACAGGGTGTTCAAAACTCTCTGTACAAATTTCAATGGAAGGTAGGGACAGGGCCTTCTTAAGGCATGAGCACACTGGGCCCCACGTTATTAAATTTCGCAAAAGTTTGTGTTGATTAATCTTCGCTTTACAGCATGATTTTATGTTTAAACATTAATTTTGTTAAAAGTACCAATAAATCTGTAGGCTTATTTTTTTTGACCGTTTACATTTTTATTACCGTAGGTGGGTGGGTAGGGGCCCAGTGCATTGCTTTGCCCAGGGGCCTACAATACTGTTATGACGCACTGGACAGGGAACACCAAGACAAACCTTTTTCGTCTAGGAATGCATGTCCGCTGACGTAACCCTTCGGTGCTAGAGGGCGCTGACAGAAATATCGATGGAGTTGGTACATAAAATGAATGGAAACAACTGTGAACAAATGTTATTTAAACAAGGTGCTCAAGTTGCGACCGGCAACAGCATTGCATGCTTGACAGCGTCGAAGCATTGATTGCCGTACTTGTTGAAAGATTCCCGGAATTTCGCGAGCAGTGGCAGCGGCGACAAAGTCTTCATCTGAGTCAATGGGAGTTTCGTACTCGAGGGTTCTTCATATGCCCCCAGAGGAAGAAATCGATATATGTTAAATAGGGCGATCTTGGTGGCCAGGCGACGGGTCCACCCCTGCCTATCCATCGGCCCCCAAAAGTTTGATTCAGATAATCCCGCACATCATTGCTGAAGTGTGCTGGTACACCCGTCATGTTGAAACCACATTCGTCTGCGAATAGCTACGGGAACATCCTCCAGCAGTCCCGGCAACGTTTCTTCAAGAAATACCATATAAATCTGCCCATTGAGTGGGGGAGGAAGCAGGTATGGACAATCAAAATGCCGTGGACGATATCCTCCCAAACATTGATTGCGAACCGTTGATGACCATGCGCCTTGAGGCATGTGGATTTTCGTGCGCCCAGACGTGAGAATTGTTGCACATTAAACACAGCCTCACGGTGTAAAAGAGACCTCATCTGAGAAGAGCACATGAGCCTGAAAATCAGGTTGTACCGCGATCTGGTGCAGAAACCAGATCACGAATTCCGCACGAAGAGGGTAATCTAAGGTTGCAGTGTTTGGACTCTCTGATGACGAAACGGATGTAACTGCTACTCGTGCAACACTCTCCACACGAGGGCGTGGTTCACACTGAGGTTACGTGCAACAGCATGGGTACTTGTTCCTGGGTTATCCTCAATACGCTGTAGGATCTCTTCTTCCATGTCAGGAGTGCACATGGTTCTCTCCCAACCAGTGCCATGCATGTTTGCATGTAATGTTCCTGTTTCTCGCAGTTGCCGGTGCAAACGCATAAATGTTTGATGGTTTGGCACACGTCTATTTGGGAAGCACTGTTGGTACAACCTCATAGTAGCTCTTCCGTTTCCATTGGCAGCCCCATATGCATGTCAGCCATCTCAAGTCATGAAACACTCCATGTTACACGTAATGTGTCTGATTTACAAAGGCCAACGGCAAACACAAGTACGTTTTCCATTCCCACTTCAACCCTCTAGTCAATTGGTGTGCCGCCAAACAGCGCCCTCTAGCACCGAGGCGTTTTGTCAGTGGACATACATTCATAGACGAAAAAGGTTTATCTTGGTGTTCCCTATCTCCCATTGAAATTTGTACAGAGAGTTTTGAAACACCCTGTATACACTGAAGTGCCATTGAATTAGGGATAGCAACCTAGTAACGTGTTGGACCCCCTCTGGCCCTGATAACGACTGCCACACTGCGAGGCAAGGACTCCAAAGGACTCCACAAGCTTGCGTAAATGTTCCACAGGAATAGCGATCCATGCATCCTCCAGAGCTGTCCACAATTTTCTCAAGGTCGTCTCTGATGGGACGCGTGCCAGAACACTCTGCTGGAATCCTAAAGATTTTCAATGAGATTTAAAAAGAATTATTGTTAATGTAATTCTTTTTTAGGAATTTTTTAGGAAAACGTAGTTTGTCACAGTCTGTGCCCGATAGTCTAAAGAAGAAATGTTTTATGTGGTGTGCGCTGGAGGATAAATAAGTTTATTAATGTGGAACGTGTGAGTAAACTAGTAAGGGAAAAGAAACATTCATCGTCTGAAGCGTGGTGATCAGCGTCTGAAAAGAATTGGTTCTGAGAAACCAGCATACTTAACCGCAGTTTTGGAGTATTTGATGACTGGAATCCTAGAAGGAAGTCATTTGGTGTATAGTTATTTAGTTTACTTTAGGAATTGGGAAGGTTATTCTTGATAGATTTCAAATTTATTATCAAGTATGATTATGCCACTTAGAGAATTAAAAAGCCTTATTTTATGCTTTGAGTAGAGATTGTTAGAAACAACTATTTGTAGGAATAGTAAAAAGGTGATGTATTCTTCTGAAGGTTTATTTTTATATTGATGAAGATATAGATTTGTGTTAGTTAAGTTTAGTTTATATAAATGTTTTTATCCATACTATTGTAATAAATTGCATTATTTTAGAATATTGTTGCTAAATATTCTTTTTGAACTCACGCTCAATTTTCATCCGTTAAATTTATAACAAAATTATTATTAAGAAATGTTGAAATCTTTAGAAAGTAGTCAACTTATTTTTTTTTTGAAGAAGAATTGGTCATCCTTTATAAAAATGAATCGCCCCGTAGTTTCATCAGTACTATTCTTGTTATCGCAATTTCTGATCTAATTTGTATAATTTTTAGGAATTGGAAGACGTGTACGTAGATCTTAGTGATACCATCGCTGGAGCCATTTTAGCAGCAGCCGACATGCTAGCAAATAAGGTAAGATTTTTGCTAAATAAAATTTTAATGAAGTGCTGAAATCTTCATATTATACCACTGCTAGTGAGTACTAGTTGCATTATTATTTCATTTAATGTTTAACAGTGTAAAAGCAGAGTTTCAGATCTAATATGACTAGATTTTTTTTATTGGCTCTCCATGTCCATCCCAAATTCGTGCGCATTTGGCTACTGATCTCAGGGATCTGGGTTCGAGTCCTGGGTAAGGTTTGAATGTATGTGTCGCTTTCCTGCTGAGGTCCTGCCATCCTCTCAGACATTCTACTATGGTGTATAAACTGACAGTCTCCTGTCAGACCTGTGTGGCAAGTAGCTGCTTCAGGGGGTATTTCTTTATTATATTATTTATCTACTAAAATAATATATGAATGCCTCCATACCAAAAATATTAAGAGAAATAGAAGATGTAGTTTTACAATTTCTGTAAAGTTTAATTAACTGCTTTGAATTTGGTAAAGTTTTAAAAACGTGATTGAAAATTTATATTTCTATTGCATATACGTTTTAACTTACAGAAAGAGTTCCAATTAACTTGGTTGGCTATTGATCAAAGGGACCTGGGTTTGAGTCCCAGGTGGATTTGAGTTCCCATGGATGGGTTTGAGTTCCATGCTGGGTTTGAGTTCCCATGGATGTTTGTGATGTTTTTCTGATGAGGTCTCGACTTCCTCACAGACCTTTCTACTATGGTGTGTAAACTGACAGGTTCCTGTCAGACCTCTGTGGCAAGCAGCTGCTTGAGGGGATATTTATTTGTTATTTCAAGTTAAACATCTTTCATGTAAAATACGCATAAAAATATTGTTGATTCACCAGTATTATTCACGCTTTCGATGTTAAATATTAATCATGTAAATAACTATTATAGTAATATGTATTTATTTATGTATTGGAAAAAGTTTTCATATTTTCTGTTTATCTAGTGTAACTAACATCTTTTTCAGTTTCTGCATACACGGAGCACTACAAATTTATTTTGGAATTGCCATGTTATATCAAGGGAAACTAATTTGGAAGCTGTATAACTTTATTTGATAGAATCCCATTACGATCAATTCCTAGGTTAACAAGCTGATCGATACATCTGTTTGACAAATTCAGTGACATATGCCATGAGAAAACACTAGGAACAAGATTTTTAGAAAAATATTTACAACTGTTAAATATATTTCTGTTTTAAGAGGTACCTATGCAGTATTTACCTTGACACCTTTTGGGTTTCATTTGCGAAAACAACATTCGTATAACCTCTTCATAGCTTGGTTAGAGAGCTAAACGGATACATATACTTGAGCTAGGTTTCTGGTGTTTTGCTCAATTATTTGGCCATGACACTAGCTCCTTATTGATCCATGGTGTCCATTCATATGATTTCTTATTGATCCATGGTGTCCATTCATATGATTTCTTATTGATCCATGGTGTCCATTCAGATGATTTCTGCTCTAGTACATATAGAACTCTGTGAGTCATATGGTATTCGCATTAATACCTATGAATTTTCAATGAAAAATATTTACAATAAAAATATTTATAATTAAAAATGCAATATTTCATTAAAATTTTTTCTTTTTATATCATTCACATTTTCTCAATGTAGCTAGCCGGTTGTTAAAATTTGGCAGCACACCCCTGCTAAGAGTCAACCCATTCATTATACAACAGAAACAACTTTGGAGTTAAAAAATTGATAGGTGTTTTCAAAAACTTCGTTATGATGTACTTAAATTAACTTTGTGGGTTAACTCTTGATTACTTTTATTAATAATAAATAAATAAAATGATAATTGCTAAGGTGCATAAGTATGTATTTTTAAGTGTATAAATTTTCCTTTACGTTTCAGTCTCGAGAGCAAGCTAATCATTACGAGAACATAGCTGCTGCAGCTCAAGTTGTAAATACCAAATCAGATATTTCCAGCTTCATCAGGACTTTAAACCTCGAAAAGCTTTCACAGCCGATTGTAAGGCATACTTTCAGTCCTCCATACTTGGAGAATGATACCATTCACATGGTAAGTTCTTTTTGCCACTCTTATACATAAACTGTGCTGAATTGTTTATTCGATTTTTAACCAATGAAATACATTTCATATTCACCAGTTTTCCTGTAAACACCTTTCTTTGCCTTCTGATAAAAACATAAAAGGTTATTAGAAAATTTTAATTTATCCCTCGTATAATATGATCCTAAAACCATCTTAGATCAAATGATTAACAGAACTGCTGTCCTCAAGTTCAAAGTAGCGATACAGCATAATGATTTTTTTACTTGCTTAATGAATGATTGAACATTAATAAATATCTATCATTTGGGGGATTTTCTCCTACTACATAGAAACTTTTTGAACTCAGGTTCCTGCATAAATTGTAAATCTTGAGTTATCACAGGTCAAAGTGGATTACATATAACAGAATAAAGAGTAGACAAGCTTAAATTGCATAGCAGTTTGAGAACTACTCAATATTTAATGGATGATATTCTCGAATATTTGGAGTTAATAGGTAGTAGTGAGTTCATGGTGGATGTTGGAGATGCAATACAAGGAAGCTCACTTGTTTGTTATTTTTGGATAAAATCAATTCTAAGAATAGGAAAAGCGTAAAGCCTTAAAATAAATATTTGCTTCTGGGGCCTTTTCAAGATTATCCAATTCTGTCCTTTGAAAGTCCTATATTTTTGACACCAAATAAAAACGATCTGTCTTGCCACTAATTATGATAATTTTTAATCTCGTTTTCAAGAAATATGAGATAATATATTCACTTTGTTTGTCTGTCTGTCTCTAGACATCGAACTTTTTTGGGGCTTTTAGAGATAAATTAAAACTTCTTTTTGGGTCGGATAGATATTGATGAAATATTATGATTCCAACTTTCCAAATATCCCAAACTTCTAATTTGCACCTTCTAACAGTGGAAAAAGTTGAAAATTGTAAAAAGATTGCTTTGACAACAATAAATTGTCTCCCTACATCCAGGATGGAGATGAAACGCAATTCTTTTGTTTTAAGAGATAATTAAAAAATTGCATTTTAGTTGGATATATGTATGCTAATGGAATATTATAATTTGTATTTTTCAAATCCCTGGGTAGTTTTAATTTATATCACTAGGGTCACTAACTAGAGAGCCAAAATTTTTAACGAATGTTGCAAGTGATCTGTTTATGGTATAATGGAATTTTCGGCGGTAAAGTATCAAGATATATTCTACAGAAAGCAACAGTCTGAACCTTTTTCTCAGAGGGGTGTGAAAACCGTAACTTTTATTTTTAAAGAATAAAATACAAACACTTTTTATGCTGTAAAAGTATTAATAAAATACACCCAATTCTGTTTTAACACGGATTATTTTTTACACGGTTTAGAAAAAATTTCCAATTCTCTTTTTACGCGATTTATTTTGATCTAACACAGTTCAAACGGCGCCTTCTTAAAAATCGTTATTTGAATTTAATTCTGAAAAAATATTCTTATTCAAGAAAAAATTCCTAGAATTTTCATTTATAACAAAAATGCTGCTTTTATGGTCACATTTTTTGAAGTAGTTTTAACTTTGAAAATGTGCTGTAGATGCATATTTTGTGCACGAAAATCCTCAAAATAAAAACTACACTAACCTACTACACAACAAGATTTCTCTATTTTATTCACTATTCTATGGAAAAATTGTACAAAACCTACATCATTCGGAAAAAAGTGGCAACATTGAGTTCAGGGAATTCCCCTCAATTTTATCTTCAATACCTACGTTAAGGGCCCCATTCACTTATTAGAATGCATGTCAAGTAAGGCAAGAACAGGTTTTACTCAAGTTCACTCCAGTCCAAATTTCGTATGAATAACAAGAACAAGTTTTATCGTGAATACAAGCCTCTAATCATGCAAATTCTCTGCAAGCAGCACTGAGCGAACTTGTTCTTGTTTCCATTCGCGCAAAGTTTGGAGTGGAATAAACTTGAGTAAAACTTGTCCATGCCTTACTTGACATGCATTGTGATAAATGGATGTGAGTCCTTAGTCTTGGTCTCTCATTTCGTGTTTAAAGTTAGAAGTGTTTAGAAGTTTAATAGAAAAAATCGAAAAACCTTTCGGTGTGTTTTTTGAAGTCTTGTGTGCGTAATATAAATTTATTAAATTTTGCTGATATGTAATTTACAATTTTTCATCATCTGATTTATTAACTACAATTCAAATATTTTTCGTAAGCCTTACCACGATGTCGTATAATTCAATTATTTAAAATTTGCTTGCGCCAGCCAATAGTTGGAGTATGAAAGTTGACAGCATTTTTTGTTGTTTTTTTTTGCCAAGTAAAAGGGCAGTGAAGGAATTAAGGAACTAGTTTGTACAAGCTTTGTCGAACAAGAGCATGCTCTAACAATACCTCAATCATTGCTCACCGCTATCTCAGTCAGAGAAAACAGAAACTCGCAAAGTTTGCATTCTGGAACAGCAGATAGTTACTATTCACTGTGCCATTTAAGACCAAATAACCCTTGATTGCTTATAAAGTACGAATAAAAATCAGCAAATCACATATTTTAGAGTGTACTGAATAATTAAAATTATGCCTTTTTATGACTGAACTGTTAGTAGGTACTTGAAATACACCATAGTACGAAAAAACTTTCAATAAAGGACATGTTCAATAAACAACAAAAAAGGACATAGTTTCACAAATTGAAAGCATGTCCTCCTTTGTCCTCCATTTCTACCTTTTGTGTCCTCCTTTTAGAGCACTGACATCTGGTAACCGTAGATTGCTATTTACGACTGTATGCTGGCGCTATAGGGGAGACGTTCCTCCTACAGGACGATAATTCACGCCTTTACCAATCCAGACTGGTCAAATATTAAGAAATTTTATATCAGACCATGGAGTGCCCATCCAATTTCACCAACCTTAATCTGATTATACATGCTTGGAATTAATTTTATTGGCTTTGAAGGGCTTTTTTCCCTTTGGAATAATAGGCTTTAACATACACATAGCCCTTCGACAACCACTTTTTCATGTGTCATTTCTTTTGGTAAATAAATTTGCCTTTCATATTTCGTGTAGTTATTCTGGAATACCAAATGTTGGATTTACATTGCTTCCAAATTTCATTGTGAAGACCATAAGACTTTTTAGATGCTAATGAATTTTTTCGTACTTTGAAATTTAAGAAAACTATTGTATATTAGGTTAAATATTATTTATATCTTCTCATTTCATTATTTACAGCATCAGCTTAAAGTTATCATATTTTTTTATTATCTCTATAATTACATAAATTTTTCTCTCTTTTTGCAATAGGACTCAGGAATGATACTACGTGACGAAATTGTAATAGATAGGTTGTCCCACATCCAAATTCCACCTCGCACACAGACATTAAAACAAGATATAAATAATTTGGAATCTCAAATAAAACAGTTGCAAGAAGCAGTGGAATCCCTGGAAAGACTTCAGCACAGGTGAGTGCTAAATGGGTTGCTGTATGTAGTGTCGGATCCAGGGTTCATGGTGCGTACCGCAAAAACTGAGAAATGCGACTAGTTAAAATATTGACTTTAAAAATTAAGAAAGGTATTTTATTTTATAGAAGAAAAACTTTAAAAGTAATTGTGTAATATGCAACAATGAAAAATAGTTGCATAAATATTTGCAATGGTTGGTGTGGTATCCATAAAACAAATCTTGCACTACAAAGAAATATGCATTTTCAAGTTAATTTTTCTTGCAATTATGTTGTCAAAATAGTTAATGATGTCACCAAAATTTATTTCTTGAAATAAATTTTGGTGACATTATTAACTATTTTGTTCATATATAAATATGATTGATTTATTTAAATATTACATCAGACACTCCATGGTCTGATTTCTTAACAGTTGACCTGTCTGGCTTGGTAGAGGTATTTATAGACATTATAGTAGAGGTGTGAATTATTGTCCTGCAGGAGGAACGTCTCTCCTATAGCGTCAGCATACATATATTTGTTCAACGTGAATAAGGCCACTCTACGAATGTTTTAATTTCATAGCATTCAGAGTATAATCGATTTTTCTTTAGGTATTGAGATAGTCATATTTTTTGTTTTAAAGTCTTTAACGGTAGCTGTATTTTTCAGTGGATGCTAAAATTATATGACGTCACCAAAATTTATTTCTTGAAATAAATCACTTTCAATGAATAAACATGATATGAGAAATCTTTCTTATATTTCTTATAGATATATTTGCATATATAATGACGATAACATCTGATAATATTACACATATATTTGAAAATGTAATTTGGCTCCTAACACTCATGGTACCTATATTGGCCAGAGCCTAGCTGCAGTATTGGCTGTACACATGAATTAAGTGGTACAGTGTGTTTGGAAGCTGACTATTCTACAGTACTCAAAGATTGACTCAAGAGTGATTGATAAATCATTGTTCACATATTATCTATGGGAACTGTCACAGTGTCAACTGCACAGTTTACAACCTATCCAATCCCTATTAATGATCTCCATTGGTATTTCCTAAATTGACAGTCGTTCTGATTTACGAGAGACAATTGCGTATATCCAATGTTAGTCACCAAAAATGTCAGCTTTTGCAATTTGTTTTCACTTTAAGTTTAAAGTAAAGGTTACTTTAGGTAGTGAAATCTTATTTCGGCATGCTACCTAATTCACGGTTTTTTTAATAGAATCTGCATATCTGTGATATAAATTTCCAACAGCATAATAAAAAACAAGATTAATCGATTACTTCGATATTTTTAATTTAGTCATTGCTCATCAGAAAAAAATCCTAAATGATTTTTTTTTTCGTTATTTTTCAAATGACCCACCATTTGTTCAATGTGAATAAGGCCACTCTACGAATGTTTTAATTTCATAACATTTAGAGTATAATCGATTTTTATTTAGTTATTAAGATAGTCAGCCGTCGCATGGCCGAGTGGTTAGCGCGCTTGGCTACGGATCTAAGGGACCTGGGTTTGAGCCCCGGGTAAGCTATGGATGTATGTTTCGTTTTTCTGCTGAGGTCCTGCCATCCTCTCAGATCTTTTACTTTGGCATATAAACTGACAGGCTCCTGTCAGACCTCTGTGGCAAGCAGCTGCTTGAGGGGGTGTTTATTTATTTTTTATTAAGATAGTCATATTTTTAATTTTAAATTCTTTAACTGTAGCTGCATTTTTCAGTGGATGCTAAAATTACAACGTTTGAAGTGATATGGTATTCAAGCAGTCAAATTTTTATGAACTATCTAAGTCATAAGCTTTCTTTCAATTTACGAATATCTAGCATATTACGATTGGCCTTCAGGTTGGGGAGGTAAGTAGTAGCATAACTACTGGCTGGGATACCCTGACATATTCCGTGGCTGTTCACAGGGAACCCTAAAGAGATCCTCCTCAGTTGGGATACCCAAGTTATCTTGATATCCATTGCATATTTTTACACATTTACTAGATTTTTAATTTGAGCACTGCACGGAAAGCTTGCTGGCGAGTGACAATATCCAGTAAGCATAAAATTGAGTTCTATTGAACTCAGATCATGGAATTGTCCTTCAAAAACAATGAAAATAATAAAAATCTAAGATTAGCAGTGGATATCCACTGGTCATTTTAGCTATCTTATAAATATTATGTGAAGATTGTGATTGTGTGGGTCCCTGTGTTATCAGCTTTCTCTTGATGTACTACTATTCCTCTTTGGAAACATAATACTATATTACACTAAGTAAATATATTATACAATTTTCTGTAAATATTCCTATCTTCTTGAGGGGAAACTAATACTTTTCTTTATTTTTCCCTTTCCTTTTCAGCTAAGAAAGCAAGAAGGAATTTCATTAAACTTTTTCTATTTCAACTGAAATGTTCTTGTGGCCGCTCTTGACAACAAGATGGTCTTCACGATTTGAGATTCTTCAAAATGTTTTCACGATTAACTTTGCGATGTCTATGCTTTCATTCATACATGAATCAGCATATCTGGTCTAACACTTAAAATAGCTGCAATAATTCATTCTTTTAATGCTGTAAATACGAATTTTCTCGGAATAAATGCTTTTATGGATCCGTCAAAGCATATGTACAATTACATGTTTCATCGATGGTGTCAAGTAGGACCTCTAGTGTCAAGCAGCAACCCATATGCAAATATGTTTACAAGTACTGGCAACGTCGTTTGCTTCGGCGCGTCGTGTAAACATGTTTTGGATGGAGCGAAAGAATAGTGTAAAAGCGTCCAGTTTGTCATGCGAATCCAGTTGCTTGGCTTGATTATTTTAGATTTCAATTGAAATAGTTGTAATCTGATGATAAGTGTGCTGTAAAATAATGCAGAGCTTTGAGGAAAGAATAAGCAGTGAGAAGTATTACTTGTTGACATGCCCGTAAAATCGGTTTCTATTAAATACATCTGGTGTGTTTATACATTTGCAAATCCGCAGCTTGATAATGTTTTAGATGTAACTATTTTTCTCTCTTAGTTCAAAAACGATAAATAGGCAAAAGTGCCGATCCCTGATAAATATATTAGTCAAATCTTAATAAAATCTTTATTTTGATATTGAAAGATATGTTTACATCTTTTTAAAAGTCACTTGTGTGAGCAAAGTTTCATGTTACCAAAAAAAATTCTCCCAAATTACTTTTTCATTCTACCAAAAATAGATTATCCTAATATATTCACTCATGTATTTAATTGCGATTGTACTTTAAAATATCAAGTGTTGAAAATATAATGCTGTTCACAAAAGCTTTTGTATTTCCGTAGGAGCTTAGAATCTTGCTTATATAACAAAGCCAATGAACTCCAAGAAGATATTAGTATGAAGAGGTTTGATTTACAAGTAGCACATGTCCATCTAGCTGCAGTTAAAGCTCAGGTAAGTATTTGTGTACCTCCTTTCTTTTGTCATTAACTTAAAATATAAGCACATCAAATTTAACATGCAGTTGGAAATCAAATGGAGAACTAAGATTTAAAAAGCAGTGATAAACATTTGTCCATATCTAATTTTTTGCACTGCTAAGGGAGGTAATCTTTTAGATAAAATGAGCAAGTTAATAAATTAAAAGGCTGAAAATATATATTGGAGGTTGTATATATATATAAATTACATTAAATTTATTACTAAACTATAGTAAAGCTTTCTAAGGTTCCCAATCATCTGCAGATGATAGTTATGAAACCACAGACCAGAAACAGACAGAGAATAATAACAATTTTAAAAAAAATTCTAATTTGAGCATTTATATATATTCCCAAAATCAATATGTTTAAAATTAATAAACAATGTTTAATCTTTTAATTTATAAAATATAATCAGTAGTGGGTTATTTTTTTCTGAACAAACCAAAAAATACCTAGGCCTTCAGATTTATTCGTTTTTCGGACTGGACACTGAAAGGGAAGGCATTTATAATACTCATTAAAATGCAATATCATATTACAGTAATGCTTGTTTTTAACCATCTTGAAAGGACCTGGATTTTTTTTTATGTTCATTATTCACTATTGGAAAATATTAAAAGGGTAGAATGGTTCCAAAATGTTCTTTGAAAATACATTATCAAATCAAGTATTCACTGCATTGTTTTTGAGCATAAAAGTATGAGCTACACTATGCTTATTGTATGTTCCTTGGGGAATTTAGAGATTTATGATAGTATCCAGGGATGTTAGCTGTCTTGTTGCTGAGTGGTTAGCATGCTTGATTACTGATCAAAGTTTTGATTCGAGCCCTGCTTAAGGCATGGATGTTTGTGTTGTCTTTCTGCTAAGGTTTTTTTCTTCACAGATATTTCCTATGACAAATTTAACTGATCAGCTTCTGTCAGACCTCTATTGCAAGCAGCTGCTTGAGGGGATATTATTATTATTATCATCATCCAGTGATGTTAGATACTGATACTGTTTGTGGAATGATCATGGAGTCATTGTGACTAGTAGAATCCAGTAGTATCTGCCATTTTTGCATATAAGCAGAATTTTTTACTGTCAGGACATTTCATTATGCATACAAACCTTTAGGCTCAATTTTACAGACTGAAGCAGCAGATTAAGATAGCCTTTTAAGTCAAAGACCTGAAGTTGGAAAGAAATAAAAAAGTTAATGATGGAAAAGTTCAGATTAATCCTCACAAGTTTGGGTAATTAAAGGAATGTATAGATCCAAAATGACAGTTTTTGTAATTCTTTACAGCTCTAATCATGGAAGTGCTGCCTTGAGTTCATGCTGGAAAATATCCTCTTATCTAATCTCTCTGCTTATGCTGCTATATTTAAAATAAATAATTAATGGTAAAGGCTAAATTAAAATTAGTACTGTACTGTAAAGTGATATAACAGCAAATGTTGTGCATTAGTGAAAGTCTGACTTTAAAATTAGGATAGACTTGAGATGATGGATAGCAATTGATCAAAATGATGGATAGCAATTGAAAATTTGAAGGCTGATCAAACACAATTATGGAGGTGGCCATATTCTTTGGTGTCCACCACTCAAGACTACAGCAGCAATTCCAAAACACCAAACAGTTATCAGAAGACTTGTTCAAGGGCATCCTAGGGTTACAACCTGACAAGATGATTGCTATATTGGAGTACTGTTCTAACAACAGGAGAATAACAGCATCATTTCTTCCTTCAGGTCTCATCACAGACACAAGAAGGTATGTTTCTCTCTCTCTCAACTGGGGACTAGAAGGATTCACAAGATTGGACTCCATACTTTTGACCAGCTGTAGGCTTTCTTTAAATCTCTAGACACAGACAGGCTCACTTCAATTGGTGTCACAATCATGTAGGCTGGATCCAAAAACAGGGAATGATGTTCTGTTCACCAACAAGTAGAAATTTCCTCTCGACTGGACAGCAGATGTGTACTATCTGGAGAGGGTGATAATAATAATATAATAATAATAATTTATTTCATGCACGGGGTTACAGTAAAGCCAAGGGACAGGTAATTTTGGATATTAATTTAAACGTTCAACTGAAGCCAGATCACATAAAATCTGTGAGAGAAGTGCATTTGGTGGTAGAGGTTTGACATGTGTACTAGGTTTTTGTTGGATGGCCATGCCAACTTCCATATTTAGAGAGGTTTTAGGAAGGTCCTGTGATGCTCTGAGATATAGGAATGAAATACTTTATCCCTATGTCAAGCACTATGCTGGTGCATGATTTTCTCCTAATGGGTGATAATGCCCTGTTCACAGAACACAATATTGGCCAAACAATATATTTGAGGAAGAAGATATCCAACGAATAAAGCAGCCTGCATTCTCCCTAAATCTGAACTTGCTAAAATGTTTATGGGATGCCCTGGGGAGACATTGCTGTCCTACAACACCTTCCCCAAATCTCTCAATCATTGTTCAGCAGACTTTATTGCCCTCTTTTTATTATGCCATTTTTTTATTATGTTACCTGAATTGGCATTGTCAGGCCTGCACTTGAATGTTAGAGAGGGCCACATCTCCTATTTACTGTACATTTTGCATTCAAAACCACCACCACCACCATTTTTCCCATACTCTATTTGTTTTTTTAGAGTATATCTAATCATTTTGACCTAGAGCCATTTTAGACCAAATTTTCATGACTCATCACAGCATTATCTGTGTATCTTGAAATTTGATTAAATTTGTTCAAATACGTTTCATTGATTCGTGCCTAACTTCTGACAAGTAGTATAAATTTTAAATAGTTAACTTTAATGTAAAAAAATGCACCAGACTATTGCTGCATCACAACTAATATGATGTCAAGCAGAACTGAGCATAGCACGACTGCATGGAAGCATCAATGTGTTGAAACTGTTCCCTAGCACAAGACAGCAATGCATTATAATTACTGCCTAACACAGGGCTGTCAAGTGTAAGAGCACACCAAGAAATCTCAGCTAACATGCTAGTGAGCACAGTACATTATTGCTGATTTAAGTTATAATTTATTAAAAGGCATTATAATGAATCAGCACTGAATAAACCCCACAATAGTGAAAGTTTGCTGTATTGTTTTCTCAGTAGACAGGGTGACTTAAATTTATAATTAATATTATTATACTTTCGCACAAGTGTGTAAAGTGTAGTGATAAAGGGATGGTGTATTGTCATGGAAAGATTCGTGGACAATTGCTTTAATTATTATTTGATCTTTGTTTCATGGAACATACCATATATTTCCGAAGATAAGATGATAGTTGAATCATAAAAAAAGGCCCCCAAATCCGGGTCATCTTATAGGACAGATACAAAAAAAAATTAGATTGAAAATTATATAAATTGAAACCCATTATAAAATAAATCCATAGCATTAGAAATCCCACACTTTTTGAAGGATTGGATCACTTTTTTTTACAATAACTTTCACTTTTTCCCCATGATGTGATCACGAAATCACACAACACATCAAGTGACGCAGCCCGCATAGCTCCACCTTTCGTATACGACTTTTCGCCACTCATCATCTAGTTATTCCATTGTTCACACATGTGATCTTTGAATGGTTTATTCAGAGAGACATCTAAAGGCTGTAGCATTGAAGTTAAACCACCCGGTATAACAGCAATCTTAGTATTGTTCCGTGCTAAGCAATTTTTAGTGTTCTCAGTTACGTGATTGCGAAACATATCCCACACCAACAAACTGTGTTGATTTTGTAGAGCATTTGGTCGCCTCTGCCACACATTTTCCATCCACAATTTTACACCATTCTCATCCATCCATCCCTTTTCATGAAAATGTCTGGCGGGAATTTTATTTTAGGAGTAGTTTTCCTCTTGAAAATGACCATGGGTTTTAACTTTGTTCCATCTGCCATGCATGTTAATACTACTGTAAACCTGGTCTTTTCATGGCCTGTACTTCTTACTTTAACAGTTTTTACGCCTTTTTTTTTTCCACAGTTCTATTGTTTATCATGTCGAAGTTAATCGGTGTTTTATCCATATTTCCAATATTAGATAATGGGAAGTTGTATTTCTGCCTCATACCAATAACAAACTTGTGACTTTATGGTCAAGATCTTGTGGTAATTTCTGCGCAATTTTTGTTTTCTGTCATATTACCAGATTTTTTCTGTTCATGAAAAGATTGCACCACCTACTGTTGCTTTAAATTCTTTGCCTTGTTCTGGATTGGCCCATGCCCACTTCAATGCATAAGCCCTAATCATATTTCTTGTAACAACATAACAATTCTGCCTCTGTTCTTGTACCCATTCTGCAACGTTATTTTCTAAATCTGGCCAGCAAGCTATTCCTCTCCTCAAAGAACATTTTTTCATTGGCATTTTTTTAATAGCATCTTCATTCTTTCTCCAATCTCTTACCATCTTCTCTGTTATATCGAAAGCCCTTGCTGCAGCACAGTTGTTCGATTCTTTAGCTTGTTTTATGACTTTTAACTTGAAGCTTGCGTCATATTTCCTTCTTTTTGTTGGTTCCATGATTAGGCCCACACTTTACAAATTTTACGTTGATTACACTTATAGTACAAATTGTTTGAACACACGACACAACCTACAACAAAACTTGTTAGAGGTACATGTAAGTTTGTGATTCGGCACGTGCTTCTATAGGCAAAAATGTAACAATGCTAAAGGAGGCTTTTCCTTATGCGTGCAACCACCGACTGCGACTGATCTTGAAAATTACTACAACTTATCGAAAAATCTATCATATTATTTAAATACGCTATATGATAATACATTACATTGTAATAGTAAATAATACATTACATTGTAATAGTAAAACAATACTAAAACAAAATAAATATTAAAAGTTATGTTTATTGAGCTATTGAGGAAAAAACGGACAAACTGTAATTATTTACTGGTACAGAGTAGGGTATGTCCACAAAATAGAATAGCCCATACGACGCTTTTGTGAATAGTCAAGGTCATTACCCGAATGCCCGAATCAGTGCGAATGTATGTGAATAGGACATAATTTCGTATACGCTATACAGTATTATTATCCAGATGATGATCGCCGATCTAAACTAAATTCATAGGCCGTTGATAGTTTGGGGTCGTCTTATAGGACAGATATATGCTAAACTATAAAACTTTGACGAAAATTTATACCTCGTCTTATCTGAAGGTCGTCTTATCTGCAGAAATATACGGTAGTTTGAGAAATGTTAGTCTAATACATGGTTTCCAGATATAAAACCTCCACTGAGCAAATAAATAAAATCACACTGATTTGTCCAACACCCTTCATCCCCCCCCCCCCCTAAAAAAAATAAATAAATAAAAAAGGAGGACAGAAATTTCATGGAGGTTGACTCCAACAAATTATATGAGTTATATCTCAAAGCTTGTATCGCATCTACAATGTTGTGGGCTACCTGAAATTAAGTCCCTCTTCCTCCTCCCCCCCCAAAAAAGGGGGTGGGGAATGGGGTCCATTTTAATGAGTTGAAAGCAAATGGTAGTAGTTTAAAACATGGTTTTAGTGACAAAGTAGAAAATATAAATTAAAAGTCGTATTTTCTTTGCCTTAGTAAAAAATGAAATTAAAGCTTACTGATTGTGAAATCACTTACTAAATTCATGTTAACTTCAGTGGAAGATAGGGTGCCTATATTGATTTACCAATACAACAAAAATTACTAATGCCTTATCTTCCTTTTGAACTTAATACAAATTCAGTGAGTGATTTCACCATCAATATGCTTTATTTTATTTTTTACTTTTTAGATGAGAAAGATGGGTAACTTCTTAATTTATATTTTTTTATGTTTCTTCCTTATATTTTTAAACATCAGTGTAGAAAGAAAATGTTTTAATATTTCCTAATGAATCATTCACAAACTGTTCCTCAGCTTTCTGTTTGCAAGCAAAAAATTAATATATAATTTTTTTAAGCATTTTATGAATTTCTTGTATACATTTTTCATCCAATAAATGCTTGCTGTGCTATATTATGGTTTATATTATATTCCAGGTGGAATTGTTTGCTGCAAGTCATGGAGATCAGTTAGGTGAAGGCAACCATCTTAAGGAACGAAAACAATCAACTAATAGCACAGGAAGCATAAAAAACAAATGGTTAAAAGCTTTTCGTAGTTTAAAGACTGGTAGTAGTGGAAACCTCATTCCTGAAAAGTACAGTTTACAGCTTGTTATTATTTATACTTTTAGAATACATATAAATTGCATATAAACTAGTTTTTTTAAAGAAAAATATATTAAAAACTTACGATTGTTTTATTATCTGTAAATTGTTGATTCTAAACGTGTGGACATCAATAACAAAAATAACATAGATTGTCATCTTTTTGGAAAAGTGTGAGAACTGAATTATTATTTTTCACTTAACTACCAGCTAACTCTGCTTTCGTCCATGCTTTCATTGCCATTTAGTTTCTTTTAACCATATGCTCTTCTCACATAACCACCAACCTCAGCTGATGATTGACATAACAGCTCACTTGTCACATGCTGAGATAGAGCACATGGAAATATGTAAATGATGTTAGAGACATCACATAGTTGCTTTCAAAAACTTAGGTGCTAAACTTGGTGTATAGTTAATTTTACTTAGCCATTAACATACAGTTGACTCTTGCTTGTACTTGAATCTTCTCGAGTTAATAATTTCCTTTCTGATAACATTTAGCTAAGGAGTATTAGAACAACAATTGTTGAGCAATCTTTGCTTATAGTCAGTTATATCGTAGAATGGAAATAAAAGAATTATCACTTTTGCATACAACTTCTAATAAATTGCTACTTTATTTTTAACACACTTGTTGTTTGTGGCTTATTTAGCCATGGACCTTGGATAACATGATCACATTGGGTGGTGTTATATTTTGAAATATTAGTTGTTGTTGTTTTTGACTTTTGCAACTTATATTCAGCTTTGACACTCAAATTTTTGAGTGTCTGTACCCATTGGGTATGTTTCAAAAGGCATACCTTTAGGACTGTGGAACAGAAATTTTTTTAGTACATACAGAAAAAAAAACACCATTGCTAATGTTTTCAAGGAAAATGAATGGTCTGTAAATTTTTGTGCTAATATAAGGGCAGTATGCTACAGTTACAAACACTAAAATTAATGATTTCTAATATTTTATAAAACTGAAGATGTGACTACAAATAGCAGTTTTTTTAACTCCAGTTACACGCCAACAACTGTTCTACAACTGCAAAACAATGGCAAGAATAAAACCATCTTAAATTGATAGAGATTCAACATTATACAAATTTAGATAACTAAAATATCAATGCATGCATGCATTACAAAGGATGTTTGTCTCATTTTAATTACTATTAATCATTCTTCCATATTTTAATTGTTAAAAATTTTATATTTTTAAAACTTTTTGCAATGTTATTGAAACACTATTTTCCCAGAAACGGATCATACCAACATGAAAGTCTGAAAATATGCTGCTGACATATGAGGGACACTCGGAAAGTAATGCCAAAATTTTTTCTTCACAAATCAGTATTTATTCTACAGCATTCTTACTTGTACAATGTAAAGGTACCTCCTTTCCATCTCCTGGTTACATACTAGTTCTCTACCATTTGTGTTAAGGTAGAGGCATTCACACTTGCTTAAGGAATGTTATGATGGTTGTGCTATGAAGCTTTACCTTGTGTTGGATTAATTTTTCGCACATGCCTTGTTACTACAAAATGGCTATCATTATAGTGAGATTGGTTCCTTCCTAAATTTATGTTAGCATACAGGTGTCTACAACTATAAGCACTAAGGTATTGAAGTATCCATTGGTGAGAAAAGTGTATAATAAAATTTGGTTGCATTCGTATTTTTACTATTTACTGCAGAATTTACTCCTACATAAAATTTACTTTATAATTTTTTTAATCCTTATATACATATTTACTCTGAGACTATTACAAAACTTTATACTTATATTTATATTCTATGGTTGTATGTTCCATTTCATTTTCGTTTTTCCAAGGTATTAGATTTGCAGATCATGGTTTTGCTGATCATGGTCTCTACAAGAAATATAACTTTTATGATAAGCAAAGGTTTCCTGTATAGCCAATCAAGCAGTATAAATCAACATGATACAGTACTAGTTGAGAATCTCAGTCATTTTTAACTATTAGATTGTTATATTTATCTGTATCAACTCAGCAACATGTTTATTTTTTTTTTAGAAAACTACATTCAGTAAATTGATGGTAAAGCATTAATTTGCATAAATATGCATGTTAATTTTTTTTACTGGAAACTGATCAAGTCATAATTTTTTTATTACATTCATTGTAATCAGGCTAGTGATTGTAATTCAGAATACCTAGTTTCATTCTGTAGATGAAGTTGCCAAACAAAGTTGTTAACATAATGTGTATATATTTCAGTTTACAGAGAAAATAACACAAAACTAATTATGTAAAATATTTAATATTCAATACTAATAAACAGTTTTAATTTTCAGTAAATTGATAATATACACTTAGATTATGTAATACTAAAATACATTTATATTTGTTCAGATAGGAGTAAATGAATAGTAGCTTTAACTTTAAAAATCCTTTGTTTTAATAAAAAAAAAATAAATAAATACCCCCTCAAGCAGCTGCTTGCCACAGAGGTCTGACAGGAGCCTGTCAGTTTATATGCCACAGTAGGAGATCTGAGAGGATGGCAGGACCTCAGCAGAAAAACGACACACACATCCATGCCTAATCTGGGGCTCGAACCCAGGTCCCTTAGATCAGTAGCCAAGCGTGCTAAACACTCGGCCACGGGATGCCCTCTTATTAATCGGAATTTTTCTTTCAGTAGTTACAAAAATCTAGTACTTTAATGTCAAGTAACAATTTTACTTTCAGTACCCCAGCTAGGCATTTCGAAACATTAATTCTGTCTGTTGTGTATTATTATTACTACTTGGAAATTAATTTCCTTGTCTTTGAAAAAAAAAAACGAGGACAGTCAAAAGTGGATGAGGCCACTTGGATAAAACATTGCACATGATTAAAAAAGTGTAACCTAGTTTCTTGAATGAATGTAGTATATTTTGGAAAATTATTGTGTAAATTGGGATGGTAAATATAGTGGAATGTCATTGATCTGTTTCACATTTATACATTTCTGTTGGCTTTATATAAATATATAATATATTTATAATAATATATATAATTATATAAATATAATATATATATAACAATATAAATTTATGTCAGTCAAAAAAATTTGTTTTTCAAATTTCGAAATTATTTTAGTTAAATCATTTGTACCTTGACACATTTGGACATTATATTTCATCTAACCACATTGAAAAAAGATTTTGTTCCACAGGTTTCTGCTTTTTCATTGTTTGATTTGTGTATTTAAATCACCTGAATCCTTGGAAGAAAATGCTGTCTCTCTACTTTTAATGTGATTCCTTCAGTTTTCTAGTTCTTCCAGTATAGGCCAGACCAATGACTTATGTAATACATAATTGACAAAGGAAAATCTAGATCACACTGACAAGCATAGAGGTTAAGATCATTTTTAGTTATATGGAATCTGGTGATACTTTTCCCAAGTACTAGTAATCTTCCCTTCCTAGAAGCCTTGACACTAGAGCCAGATTATCACCCAACAGGACACATGCTTTTTTTGCCTGGTATATGTCATTTTGATTATTTTAGTCCAGATTATTTTATATATTTGTTTCTTATATTAAAGGTTTGAATAGTGACTCACAAGCAAAAGTCTTTGTTCCCATGATAAATATATTACTTAATTCTGTTAATTGACACTATACTCATTAAATCCCTTAAATGCAAATGTAGAATGCACCTTAAAGGCCCAAAACATATAATTATTTCACCCATATGGTATGTAATTCTTGGCCCTCTGAATAAACGTATAACCAATATTCTACAGTATAAAATAAAAAACTATGTCTTTGTTTTATTGTTTGTTGAAATTTGTGTAAACTTTCCATTAAAATGTAACTACTTAGAAATATATTCTTCAACATTCATTAGTAAAATGTTTATGGGATGAACCCATGATGTATTGAAAACTTCAACAGTTCTCAACAAAAAGTGCATACTTTTAAATTAAACAATAATATATGCTTATAAACTTCAAATTTTTTTTTACTCTCTAAAGGAATGATTCTGCTGATAAGAAAAATAAAAGCTTGTCACGACCTCTCTCTGCTACTCCAGGAACACTTGAAACAGCACATGTCTTTCAGGAGTATACATATAAAAAAATAACTGCCTGTGATCATTGCAAAGAGATACTTAGAGGTAAATATTTCAAGTTGTTGTATAATACAATATTTTTCTGGATTTAAAGTGTATTAAGAATTTAAATTAAAAATAAATTAAAAATTTTTGATTTAAAATATAAGTGGAAAGTTTATGGATTCCAGTAGTGTAACAACTACTGGAAAGTAAAACTTGATCTTGCCTGTATAATATTAAAGTGACCTACCTTGTGCCTTTTTTCGCATCTGTTTCACACTATACAAGATGAATTTACAACCCATGGAGCAAACTTCAGGAGGTCATTTTGAGTGGAAAATGTCAAGTAATAAATATGTCAAACTTGCCTTCATTATTGAGGGAAAAATATGCTGTGAAATACTTCCCTGTACCTTTATAGAATGAAATAAAAACATGTTTATATATGACATGCAGTGACAAAAATTGTTACCTGACAAATTTTGTTAAAACATGTCTTACTAAGAGTTGTGTGAGTTCAGTGGACAAATGTGCAAATTAGTTACACTGTTGATAGCTGACTATTGTTCTTAAAACATGCTAACAACATTGCTGATGAGTACATTAATACAGTTTGACTGTATAAATGTGAAATGCCATTTTCCAGTGCTTGAGAATATGCTGACATTCATTTTTTTAAAGGATTTTACCCTGAAAATGTTACACAAGTGAGGAAAGATATTAACATTGTTATCTAAACCATAGAAAAGCCTCTTGGAATGTTTTCATAAAGTTCTAAAAACCCTGTAAGAATGGTCTGTCATGATTCACTGCAATAGGAGAGGTCATATAAGGGCAAAATATGAACTGTCAGTTAGCCATTCTTTCTGAGGTACAAGGCAATCCATCTGTCAATAAAAGATGGATTACATATCATCAACATTGTTCAAAAATTATGGTGAACTTTGCATGAAAACCATTTGTACCACTATAATCAAAGGGGAAAAACAATGCAATCTACAGATTATGCCAGTTGCAATATTCTCACTGGTTACTTTAACAAATGCAGCTGATTCAAACTTTACGAATCACATGTTATGAGCTAATAAGTCCCATTTCACTAGAAACAGAATAACTAATTTGCATAATATGCACATTTAGGTTATTGTGAACCCCTACAGCACTTGGCAAGAAAGGTTTCAGAAACACTTTAGCATTGGCATTTGGGGGCATTGTCAGGGATTAACTTTTGCCACTGCATGTTATATGCTAGAATCTGAATGCTACATCATATCCATAGTTTCTGGTACATATGTTTTGAATGTGGCTAAAAGTAGGCAATATGGTGCCAGCATAGTGTTCTTCTACATTCTGGGAAATAACATCAAGCATGAGTGATTTGATCACTACACCAGCTGTTGAACCAGTCACTTCAGGCTTATTGCATGGCTGCTAAAGTCTCCAGAACTTAACCAATTGACTTTTGTGGGATTACTTTTGTGAGCCTTTTAACCTGAAAGCTTTAGTGTATGCAACTGAAGTTGTGGATGCAAACATTGCCAAATTGAATAAGGACATTACTCAACAGATTGATTTCACTGTGATCCTGAACAAATGCTTTGTGTCTGAAACTTTCTCATACAATTCTGTGAAACATGTTTATCAGGAAAGGGACCAGTTTGATCATTGTCATTCAAATATTTTTGAGCATTTACTCTGTCAGGGATAATAGGGATTTACTGTAATTTATTAGGACAATAATAAGATGTTTCACAGAATTCATTTTCATCAACTTTAAATTGATAGTTATTTGACAATTTTCACTCTAAATGATCACCCTTACAACCTCTTGAAGTGTACTGCATGGTTGTAGTTCACCCTGTGTACATCATTTTATCTATGCTTGAAAACTAACATGTTGGCAACATAGCCAAGGTAACAAAACTCCTTGCCTATACAAGCTATATAATCTACATAAAATTCTGTGTGAAGACATCAACAAAATTATCTTTATTTAGAGTCCTCACATTTCAGGTAGCTGTGAAAAAAATTATAATTTGAATTTTTCAAAAGTTAGGCTTATTGAGAAAGGTTGGGCAAACGCTATAAAAACAATTTGCTAATCACAGGCATAGGGTAAAGACCCATTTCCCCATTGGAAAGAATTTTAAGCCACCATTGTTGGTAGGAACATCACACACAACCTTTACAGTGAACCTTTCTAATAATTGGAATCAAAAGAGCAACTGACGTGCCTGAGATACCTTATCCAGTTTAGAATCAATGATACCCCCTCAAACAGTGGTTGGCCATGTGTGAATCTTTGATTGCATCATCATTGTCATCATCCTCAAGCAGCCATGGGCTACAGAGGTCCAATCAGACCATGAATTTAGTTCTTCAAGTATATCTGTCCTGAACTACATCTGCTGCATCTGGCCACTGTGTACCATTTCTAACAAGGTCCTGTTTGCCATTGTCTGCCCACTGCATCCTAGGTCTCCCCCTTTTTCTGATGCCTTTAGGAACACTTTCATAACCCTATTTGTTAATCTATAATTATCCATACAGGCAACATAGTTAAACCAACGGAGTCTCTCTCTGCACAATATGCTGCTCAAGGGAGGTTGCTGACAACTTTGCCTAACCTTATCATTACTTACAAAGTTGAACCACCTAATGCCTAAGATACTACTTAAGCATACCTAAAGCTATATATTACTCCCAATACTAATCAGAAAGCTTATTTTGAGAATAATAGCAAAGATAAAATTATTCAAAGAAATGATGTGTTCAGACTAAAATCTAGACTAATCTCAGACTACTAAACTTGCAAAATGTCTCTTCAGAGTAGAATGAGGGTACATGCAATAAAGGTTATAAGACTCTGTTTCATGTAAAAATCCTTTTATGTAATAAAAGTGCTTAATATGTTTGTTTGTTTTTCTTAAATATCCACAATTTGGACAATATGGTGCCATCATAGTGGTGCTCTTCTACATTCTGGAAAATAACCTCAAGCATGATGATTGGATCACTACACCAACTGTTCAACCTGTCACTTCAGGCAGCTTGCGGGCTCCTGTATTAATAACTGGACTTAGTTTTAGGAATATGTGTTTGGGTGTATTCATATGTGTCTAAATGCACTGTGGCTCAAAACATTTTGGTTGAAAGTAAAAAGTGAAAAAGGCCTTCTCCTTCATAAAGCTTCTGACTCCTGCCCTAAAGGGAAGACTTAGGTACTATAATAGCCTCTGACCAAGATTAGCCATCAACTGATATAAGATATCCTGTGCATCTGCTCACTTGGGACTGGCACAAGTAAATGGAAAACACACCAGTAGATTTTTTTCCTCAACTGTACAGTAACTCCAGTGCCATGCTTAAAACCATTAGATTGTCTGGTAGGTTTAAATAGTCAGTACCAACAACTTGTGTGGTTGACCACTCCTCAGGCAAATAAGAATTAAAAAAATGATCATAAATGACCAGGTAAAAATGCCAAAATGATCTGTGGTAGCCTTCCTTTCCTGTTCCATTCCTCTTCAGAAGAAAGAATATCTCCTTTAAATTCCTTTGAATAGTAGTAATAACCTGTACTATGAGAAAGTAAGTCAGACTTTAGGTGCTATACCTGTCCAGTTCTATGTATCACCAGAGGGGATTGGTGCACAACTCTCAATATGCACCAAGCTACCGTTTACAGTCTTGATGTAGCTTACGTCAATTGAACTGTAATAAATTTACCTTTTATAAGTTTAAAATATGAACATTTCAATATTTTTAATTTTAAGTTTGATATATATTTATGAAAGATAAATATTTCAGGTCATTCAAGACAAGGGTTAAAATGCAAAATGTGTAAAATGAATGTTCATGCAGAATGTCAAGATAAAGTTGCACACTGTCAGGTAAGAGGAGTGGTATATTTTGCTTATTAATGTCTATTTTTGTTTCCAAAATGAAGCAAATTTATTATTATTCCATAGAAATATATATGTAATAAAACTTCTACTTAAAATAATTTAAAATTCTCTGTCATTGAGCAATAAAATTTTTAAGTTCATCTTTCAAACTATCTGCATATTAAAAAAGTTTTTAGGAGCCTAAAAAACCATTTTAATATGCAAATAGTTTGAAGGCTAAACTTAAAAATTTTATTGCTCAATGACAGAGAACTTTAAATTATTTTAATTATTTTCTAAACAAGGTTTTTTAAATTGTGTTTTTAAAATTTCTACTTATGAAAATCTTCATTCTTCATAATAGATTTGCATCATTTCCCAATAGTGCATTGTGTTGTTTAATGTGTTTTTAAGTTACAAATAACAAATATTCCTTAATAACAAAATACAAAATTTATATTGTAATTCAATAATATGTTGTCACCTTCAATAACATAAAATTACACTGAAAGTTACTGCTAAATTTTTGGCTTTTATTATTAATTTTGAAAAGTAAAATAAAATGTGTTTTTATCAACCTATAAAGATCAATGTTTATAATTAATAAATCATAATTATGCTCACAACTATAGCAGGAAGAAAGAAACTTATATCTTATAAGCTTCTTTTCATTCTTATAAAAGAGAGTTGTGTCATAAATATTTATGGGTGAATTCTATGGTAAGCAGCTGCTTGGGGATGTATTTATTTACTTTTATTTCCTTTGTGCATGCAATACACATACAAAAGCCTAATACAACCAACAATAGCAAATAAAAACCTCTAATAGCAGGCGTGGCACCACCTTTACAAGTGGACTTTTTCAAGAACCGGAATCTAGATAGAAACTGACCTGCCTGAGACACATTACTCCAGTTTAGGATTGAAGATGCCCAGCTAACTAAAGTATGGGTTCATTTACCTGCAATAGCCTCTGATCAGAATTAGCCATCAGTTGATATAAGGTATTCTGTTCCTCTGGTCACTTAGAGCTGGCAACCCATAGGTAAAAAGAAAACACAGTGGCAGATTTTCCCTCAACAAAGGCCCACCAAAACAGCAAGTCCATGATCCATAATCAAGTTGAAAGCCATAAACTAGTCCAATGGGTATAAATGGTCAGCACCAGGATTCTACAAAGTTGTCTACTCAGCAGGACAGAAAAAAAAAAGAAATGTGATCATAGATGACAAACATATCTATATGTCTATATATATAGATATCTATCATATATATATATAGACAGTTTTTTTTTTATGCAGCATGCTCATCTGGCTCATTTTTGATCCCTTCCATTCCAACGTTCTCTCTAAATTTGCTAAATAGTTAACTTATGCAACTTTTAAACAAACATAATACATAAGTTCTTTAATTATTTGAAACTGAAAGTACAATCTAGGATAATATAATGAATGACAAAGTCCAAATGCTCTGCAGTTCAGAGACTGCACTACATCTATATGGGACAATGCCATATTTACTTCTATCCACCATCAGGCTTGACAATACTATAGAAGTAAAGTCCCGCCTTCAGCAAAACCTGGTATCTGCTCTGCGTTTTGGGTTGCTCCAGACAAGGATATTTAGGATCCAAGTTGAAACAGTGACCAAGTCAACATTAAAGTGTAAGAATAAATTGGGCTGGTATCCCGAAGACAAGTTAACAAGACTTCTAAAAGTGTGCCAGCCAATAAATCTCACTTACAAATGATACGACTTGTTTCATCTACTCTTCATTCATGAGTGATATGACTAATTGCACCAACCTACCTTTGGTGATTCTACATTGTATGAGCAAAAATGGACACCATCTCAATTACTGTGGTCAGCAATCTAAAAATGCTACTATCCATCATTCCAAAACTCATATTGTGGAGAAATTTGGGTATGTTTAAAGTCTTGTGTGAGTTAAAGTAGATTCTGATGTGGCAAAAGATAATGTAATACCAAATATTGTAATAACCTTAGGATATGAGCTATACTTATTATCATAAGAGTAGTGACTAGTAAGAACTTTACTTAATATACAGAAACCTCTATAGTTATATGAGATACGAGTGTAATCTATGAAAACTCACTAGTGAGGTTTCTATGGTTGCCTAAAGGCAACAAATAGTTAAACCACAGAGCATTGCTTGCTCAATGGCAATATTAAACTACAGCATAATCGTGATAATTTAATTGATGTAACTTATTGCTGCGTTAAAACCTTATTGAACAAGTTAACCTAAAAGCAATGGAGATCATTACAGAGTATGTAAAACTTACATACTCTGTAATGCTCCAAAAGTATGTTAAACTTCTTCTCTTTGGACCTTTTGACTGATCCAAATTAAACTAAACTTTCTGGACAGCATTGGGTGCCAGGCAATTAATCTTGCCAATAAAGTTAAATAAGGGTTCGCTAAGTATAGTTTTGCATTACTTGGTCACAAAGAATTTAGTTTAAAAAGATTGTCAGATTATTAAAGTTAAATCTAATCAAAATCAATTATTGTTGCTCAAGAGAAAAAATAGAAAAGTCAAAATTATTCATAAAACAAAGTTTATTTCCAAAATATCAAGACTCACCAAATAAACTGATGAATGCAATATTCTGAACAACTAAAAGCTCACATCAAAACGTCTCAACTACTCCATCTCTACTACCAGCAACTCTCTCCAACTACATCTCTACTCAACAACAAAAACTATTAACTTCTGACTTCAAAAACTTCTCTCTGCTAACCCCATGACCTAACTATACATGTAGTGTACAAATGACATGTGTTGCATGCTGGGAAATATATTTGCATAATCTTATGATTGTGTGCTCATGCTAGTTATGACGCAAGAGGGGATATCCTTACACAAGCATTAGGCTGTCGATCAAAAGTTGGAGTTATGCATGCGCTACTCCATTAGTGGGTTGGGTGAGAGAAATGTGATGTCCAACTGAAAATGAATGCCCCAAAATAATAAATATAATGTGAATAAAGTAAAACTGGTTAAGGAAAAGTAAAAGTGAAGGGGTGGACCATCACAACTCTAATGAATTCCAATGTGTAAGGATATTGTATTATTACTGTAGATAATTTGAACACTTATGTTATTTTTACTCTTTGTGTTCCAAGTATCTAGTATGTATTTTAGTATTCATGTAATGACTTTTCAGCTATTTATTTATTTATTTAATTATAGCCTAAACCTCGTCTTCTGAGAAGACAAAAATCCACATCAGAAATAGAGACTAAGATTACAGTTCCTGATGCTGAAGAAGAAAGTATGTTGAATTCATGATTTCTGCATTTGTAATAAAAGATAGTTTACCGTAGTAAATTTATGAGGTTTTTTGCTATGACAGTGACTGAACTAAAAAAATATGAAATTTCTATGTCAAAATGCAAGTGCTACATTTTAAAATGTGTTTCACACATATTAATCATTGCTGCATTATAGCACTTTTAACCTGATGTAAATGCTTTGCATTGTACATTTTCTCCATTGCTTTGTTTTACAGCTAAGCCAATTGAAATCTCATGTTATAAATATTGGCTTATAAATACAATTATTTGCAATTTTCAATGTAAATATAGCATAAAATTTCATTTTAATGCAACAGCAATTTCATATTGTAAAAAGTAGTGTCATATTAGAGGTATTTGAGTTAGCAGTTTCATAAACATAGTAATTAGAATTTCAGCGTAATTAGCATTTAAATAACTTGCAAAAAATGGTAAATAAAAACATCCAAACATTATCAAAACAATATAACTTGAAAAGAGTACATGATAGTACTTCTCAGTTAGCCATCAAAACTTGGACTAGTGGTTTTATATGTTTATAATGGTAAAACAAGCATATCCAGTTAAAAATTATAAAATAAGAAAACATACATTAATAAATAATACTTAGTTTTACTGAAGTGTATATAATGTTGTATGTTCCCAGGAGCATTGGACAAAGCTTGGCTCAGTTGATAAGCACCAGGCTTGTAATCTGATGTTTCCAAGGTACAAATACCAACTGTGCCTGCATTGAGACTTTCTTTGCTACCCCCATTCTTCTCTCAGAAAGGAGACATTGATGGGTTTGGAAAAGCCACCATTCATTAGATGGAGTACAAAGACGTCCCTGTGTGCTGGGGATAGGTACCTTGTGCATGTTAAAGAACAATGAATGGCTTTGATGCTGGACTTCTGTCTGATACAGCTGTTCAGTGGAGCACTTTCCCCAACCACTTCTGAGTTCTTTGGTCCTTGTGACATGCTATTTTATCCTACTGTATTAAAAGTTATGCTCAGAGATAAAACAGTCCAATCCTCTAAATAATAAATAAATAAATAAATAAATACCACCTCAAGCAGCTGCTTGCAACAGAGGTGTGACAGGAGCCTGTCAGTTTATACACCATAGTAGTAGGTCTGTGAGGATGGCAGGAACTCAGCAGAAAAACAACACAAGCATCCATGCTTTACCCAGGGCTTGAACATAGGTCCCTTAGATCAGTAGCCAAGCATGCTAACCATTTGGCCAGTATCCAAAATCTCAATCATTCATTTTATGTATATTAGATTGTTAAAAAAAAGCACTTGCTTCAATTTGTGAAATATTCGAAAGCACCAACTTCCACATACAAATGGTAGTGTTATTTACTTTTTATGGTAATAAATATTGAGCTGAATGTATTTACCATATCTATATAAATGTTATTACCATATCTTTAAATGTAGCCATACTGATCCAAGTGGAAAGGCTGCCATCCATCGGATGGGACATTAAGCCATGGCCTCATGTACAGGAGAGTCATACCCTGTACACATTAAAGAACACACTGGATGGCCTTGATAGGAGGCTACCATCTGTCTCAACAGCTGTCTAGTGGGTCCCCTCTCCTCAACCTTCTTTTTGAGCCCTTTGAGTCCTTGTGACCTGGCCATTTAGCTCATTGTGTGCAAAAAAATGTCACTAAGAGGTAAAACAACTCAGCTCCTCTAAGTAAAAGAACAATCAGCATTTGAAGACTATCACAAGTTGAATCATGATTAATCTCATGACCATATAAATAATAACTTCATAAACTGCATGGTGAACTTCAGTGGTACAAATGTAGGGGAAACTTTTATCTTTTGAGGACATATTGGCAGGAGTTGGCTCAATAACACACTAGACTTGTAACTTGTTTCTATCCCTGAGTCCATGCTGTGCCTGAATTGGGATTTTCTCCACCTACTCCTCACTTCCTTTCTTTGTCTTTAGTGAGAGAGGACAACAATGGACTTTAAAAGGATGATGATTGACAGATGAAATATTAAATCATGGTTCTTTGTGTAAGAGAGTCATGTTCTATGTACATTAATTCTTCAGTGGGCTTGTAGTGTACAAACCACAATTCTTGTAACATATTGTTTAGACTTCTTAATATATTAACCCTTCTCAGTAGCTGTTTATTAGACTGTGCATCTTGTTTACTATCATTCTGCAGTATAGCAAGTTTCAGAATGTACTGTTAATGTATGTGGTAATCATGGATAAGGATACCTACTGAAGGCCATTTAGACTATTGTTTGCAAAAAAAAGTGCCACTCAGAGGTAGAACAACCCAGATTCTCTAAGTAAAAGAACAGCTACCGTTTGCCATACTATTACAAGTCGACTTAAGATTAGTCTCATGATAATATAAATAGCAATTTCATAAACTGCATGGTGAGTGTCAGTGGTACAAAGATGTTGAAAACTTTCATCTCTTGGAGACACATCAGTGGGAGTTTTGCTCATTGGTGGGCTTAAGAACATGCTGAATAGTTTTCACAGGAAGCTTCTGTCTTTTTCTTAACAGCTGTCCAGTGGATCTCATTCCCATATCCATCTGTAAGCTTTTGGTATCCTAGTGACCTTGCCATTTAGGCCAGTTTTGTGCAAAATAGTCAGAGGTAAAAAACCCAACTTGAGACATGCATTTCTTTGTGGATCTGTGTAAAATTAAGTTTAAATATAATTGGAAGTAATATTTGGAAGTAAATATTGCAAATTTGTAAAAATAATGTTTTTTTTAACTTTTTAACTGGTTACAAATGAATGATATAGTGGTTTTATATTTAGAACACAGTGTAGAAGTATACATACAAGGATTTTTAATTTGCATTTTATTACTAGTTTTATCTTCTTTTTTGTCATGAATTCAACTGAAGTTAGCATACTTATTCTTCATATTTTTAAACAGACTCAATAAAATTATTCATTTTATGTTAATATAGACATACTTAAAGAAACACTTCAAATGCTGAATAATGTTTGTCATGAAATATATAACAAGGATTAATATAATTTCTTTGGAGTAGATAATTGAAATGCATCTTCATTTCTGTCATAGAACAAAGAAATTGTTAATTTAAGATTCAACAGCATTAAGCTGATTATTCACAATTTTACTATTTATATAATATATGTAGCAAAGTCCTGTAACATTAATAACAGAGGAACACTGTAGTGCATGCAAGAAAGGTGGGTGAAAGGACAACATAACCTGAGTACTGTATATTATGACAAAAGAAGTCAAGATCATTGGAAATAGGATTATATAATATAGGGTACATTGTTATTTCATCCACTTTTCATACACTGTAGAGGTCTGCTGCTATTGGATTGTTGGGAGGTTGGGTTATTTTACCTCTGAGTGGCACTTTTTTGCACACAATGGGCTAAATGGCCAGGTCACAAGGACCCCGAAGGCTCAGAGAAGGTTGGGGGAGGGGACCCACTGGAACAGCTGTTGGGAGACAGATGGTAGCCTCCTATCAAGGACATCCAGCATGTTCTTTAAAGTGCACAGAGTGTGCTCTCCTATACATGGGGCAATGGCTTAACATCCCATCCGATGGACAACAGCTTTTCCAAGCTATTGGTGTTGCCTACTGACAGTGGGCAGGGAGGGGAGTTTTGCGGAGATAAGTCTCAATGCTGACCCAGCTGGGACTCGAACCGGAACGGCAGATTACGAGTCTGGCGCGCTACCGACTGAGCCACCCCTGTCTCAATTGTTGCAGGACTTTACACCGTGCAAATAAGTGTTTGTTTTCACGATTCATTTTCTTTTGGCAAATTAAACTTTCTGTTTTGGTTAATATATAATGTATTTTACTTCAAAAAAAATTTTTTTTTGGTCTCTAATGTAGAAATTATAGAATCAAGAAAATATGCTATTCTATAAACTGATGAAATCTGGTAACATCATAAATTGATGGTTATCTGATTATGTATCATTTATACCTGTAGTGAAAAAACGTGTTTTTGTTTAATCAAATTAAGAGTAGGTTATTATTAATGCACTAATTATTACAGTTAATTTTGTTATTTAAATTGACATAATTTTGAAGCAGACCAGTTATACTGTTAAAAATAATACTGTTTTTGTGAATCTGCTATTTAAACATATATTTTCAATTTAAAATATTTTAAACTTTATATTTTTACCAATATTTTAAATAATTCTGGAGTTTAATAAAATAATAACCAAATCAAAGCTGCATCTGTTAGCAAACCAGTTCATTGACTAGCTGGATTAATGCTACCATATTTGCACACAATGTCAGAATTATAACCACACATTATACCACAATATAGCACGGCAAAATTACATTTGGATAAATAAAATTTTAAAAAATAAATACTCCCTGAAGCAGCTGCTTGCCACAGAGATCTGACAGGAGCCTGTCAGTTTATATGCCATAGTAGAAGGTCTGAGAGGATGGCAGGACCTCAACAGAAAACGACACACACATCCATGCCTTACCTGGGACTCGAACCCAGGTCCCTTAGATCAGTAGCCAAGCGTGCTAACCACTCAGCCACGGGACAGCTATATGAAATGAAAATTGTTTTCAGTAGTACATCAGATAGTATGATAATAGCATGAACTCGGTAAATCTTGGTGTTAAAAGTTTTGTTGATTACCCTAACCCTTCCATATCCAAGATATATATATGGTAGAAAAGTAAAAAGAAAAAGCAAGTCCAAGTAATATGGGTGCTGATATATCAGCTTTTTGGGTGTAAATGGTCAGTCCTTGTTATTATAGGCAACTATTTAATTATCACTACTAATTTTTCTCTCTACCTTCTGGTTGGGTTGGGTTGTTTTACCTCTGAGCAACACTTTTTTGACACACCATGCTACCTTCTGGTGTTTATATCTTCAGCATTATGACTTTCATACGTACTTGAATTAGTGATTACAAAATATATTTAGAATTTTAATAATTATAGAGAAAATCTTTATTTTAGCATATAAAATGTCGCTTAGAAAATGATTTCTTTTATGTAGTACAATTCAGTTTACATTAGAGGTGAATTGTTATAGGATTTTGTTGTTGCTCTGAATCATTTGCCAGACTCGTAATCTGCAGTTTCCAGGTTTGAGTCCCAGCTGGGCCAGTGTTGAGATTTATCTCTGCGAAACTTCCTGCCCTGCTCATGGTCAGTAGGGGACATCGATGGGCTTGGAAAGGCTGTCATCCATTGGATGGGATGTTAGGCCATAGCATCATGTGCAGGTGAACCATACCATAGGCACGTTACAGAACTTGATTGGAAGCTACTATCTCTTCCAACAGCTGTCCAATGGGTCCCCTCCCCCAAACTTCTCTGAGTCTTTGGGTTCCATGTGGCCTGGCCATTTAGACAATTGTGTGAAAATAAAGTGCTGCTCATGGGTAAAAACAACCCAATCTAAACATACATGTGGAGACTTTTTAAATCTCTTTAGTTACATCAAAATGTTTATTGATGAAATTAAAGATATCCAAATTAAGCTCAAGTTCAGAATATAATTTGATATCCATAGTAAATTCGTAGATTACCTGTAGAAATAGACTTCAACAATAGTTAAAACATCTGAAAAAAATTATTGCTGACGCAGCGGGAATTGAACCCACAGCTCTCCAGATTCATGCCAGAGCATGCTACTGTTTCATCAGATGCTAAAAATCTTTCAGAATATGACCTACAAATCTTTCACTGAGATGTGGCAGACCTTGTGCCATCTATACTTCAGGAGAGCAACTTTTCCAATTGTTGCTAATGATTTAGATGTTAATGAGGAGGTCAATTACACTTAAGTGTGTATTATTAAAAATCCATCCATAGTAAATTCACAGATTACCTGTAGAAATAGACTTCATAGATATATATCGCTTTGAAAGCTGATAGGAAAAAGTTGTGAACAAGTTTCAAATTTCCTATTGTTAAAATTAATAGCATGCATTTTCTATTATTTCTTGCAATTTTCAGATGATAGAAATAGTATCATAATATTTTTAATAATACAAGGATATTTAAGGTTAACATTCAGTATCTCATCTTAGCCTTTTCTAATACTTTAACATGTTAAAAACCAATTATTTTTAAAACTTTTTTCTTTGAGAAAAAACGTTTATGACAAATGAAAATATACATAAAAACAAATATTTTATACATAGTTTTTACTTGATTCCCAAATGGAACACTTGGTGCCGTTGCCTTACAAAGCTATTTTGAATGATATGTAGAGAAACCTTTAACCATGGTTACAAACAATATTGTTGTATACCATGATTGCAAACTACATTTTTTCACATAGTTTTAAAAACAAAGCACATTTTCTGTGTTTGTCCCCATTTGTTCTTTCTGGTATATGATCAGTAATAGAATTCTTGCTTTCACATGACAATTTGTGTCAAAATTGGACAATTAGAAAAATAATGACAATATAACATTGTTACTATATTAAGAAAATAATCTATTGATAATAATAGGAGTGTTATCACATTCAATATTTATTTGCTTAAAAAACCAAAAAATGTGCAAAAATCCAATTTTCTCAGATGGGGCTCCAGTTGAATCCAAGTTCCAACATCTAGTTGGAAAAAAAAATATGCTTTCATTTTTCTTCTGTAGTTCTATTCTTTTGTCTCTTTTCATACCTTTGTTCTATATGTCTGGAATTGTTACACTTCATGTTAATACAACTGTCAATCAAAAGAGGAAGGCAAGGCCTTTTTTATTTTCCTTTGTGGCTAATATAATGCCAATATCTATTTTACCAAAAAACTGTTGTAAAAAGAATATCATTCTTCTGTCACTCTTCTAATAGATCGTTACATTAGTATTCACTTCAAGGAAATGCAACATACAGTCAATTCAATTGCACCTTTGTAAACTCCAGGTAGCATCGAGGAAAAACTTTTAGACTGCAAAAAAAAAATGGACAAAAAGTAAATATTTATTTTGAAGAATAATAGCAGATCCCAAGTATAAACTAAAGGCAAATGTGGAATGCTCATTTTGAAAGAGAATGAAGTTTGCCATTTTCCAACTTCTGAACACTATAATTTAGAAATTAAAAGTAATGAATGATCTGGAAAATGCATAGAGTAATATTTCATTAGTACATATCTCACCCAAAAGGAATCATTCATTTATCTCCTTTTTTATTTCCCTGGATGACATCGGTTGCTTATTTGAGTTAATACCATGATATATCACTGTATGTATATATCAATCTACAATTCCCAAATTTGAGTCTCAGCTGTGCCAAGTGTTGGAATTTATATCTGCTAATCCCACCTTGCCTTTGTTTAGAAATGGGACACAGTTGGATTTGGAAAGGCTGCCATTTGTTGGATGGAATGTTAAGCCATGGCACTGTGTCCCATAGAGCCATACCAATGCACATTCACGAACATCCTAGATGGCCTTAATGAGAGATTTCCATCAGTTCCAGTGGATGTCCCTCACCCAACCTTCTCTGAGCTTGAGGTCCTTGTGATCTGACCATTTCGCCTATTCTGTGCAAAACATATACCACTCAGAGTTAAAACAAACTAATTATTTTAATATTTCTGAAGAATTTTTACCATTTTTAAAATAATTATTTTTCAGTTGTTTGTAGTAGTCAATGTTAAAATTATGCATTACAGAAAAACATCCTCAGGAGTATATTCAGAATGTAAATGCATTTATTAGCATCACCTAATAAACTAACAACATTAAGGAAAGATAAAATTCACACATATATATATATCTAGTTAACAAGTTATTTTTTCTGTTTAAATATTTTTACTTAAAATACAAATAGTTCTAGCTGATTAACAGTTTTATTTCAGTGTTACAACATATAATTTAAAGCAAAATTAATGAATTATTTTGTTTTTTTAACATTTAGGGAGCTAATATGTAAAATGTTTAAATTCAATTATATGTATTTTCCAACATAAATGCACAAAAATAATTTTAAGATAGCATTTATCTCAGAAAGTAAAAAATTATTTCATCATATAGTCTTACACTATCATTTTAAGGATTTTCATAAAATGAGTGACTAATATGACATAGTCATATGCACACATATATGCACACACATATTTACTTTCCCTACTTTTTTTCGTGTGTTATACAAATGAGTAGATACATTTGTTAGCACAAAATTTGAAGAGAAAAAAGTGTTCCTCTGCAACAAAGTATGTTTGTTACCAGTTTAGATCCCACAATGATCTCTTACTAAAAACTCATTCTGTCCAAAAGAATTCATTATGAACTTTAATTATAAAATTGTTTATAAGAAATTTATATGAAGTAACCATCTTATATTTTTTTGAGAAATTCAATATTTTAGAAACTGTTTACACAAAAACTAAAGAATGTTCTTTGCATATCAGAATTGGTTGAATGTGTTAGACATTATATGAATTTTTAGACCTATTAGTGTTTATCCAAATTCAATTATTTTTCAATAATTACTAGTTATGAAAAGTAATTAGTTCTTTTCACTCTGGATAGTTTCAAAGAGAAAAAAAAATTGCCAATGTAAATGGATCATACAATACCATAAAAGTGAATATAAATGAAGAGAGAGGTACTTCTTGAACAGTAGAATAATGCATTAGATAATATTGCTTGTGCAATATTATAACTTAAATTATAGAGAGAAGTTATAATATGAATGCAACAGAAAATAATTTGTAGGTAAAAATATGTGTGAATTGAAATTTATATGCCTCAAATCATGTATTGAATTTAGAGATGCAAAACCGAATAATGGGAAAATTTATATATAGTAAGGACATAAAAAAAATGAATCAATTTGTAGATGTTCAAGTGTGAAAATATTCACATTTTAAAAATTATATAATTTTCTTCATTCATTTACAATCAAATTATTTTGAGGAATTCTGTAAAAAATTTTCAGTTTTTTAGGAGAAATATTTTTTATATATAAAATAAGGAATTGTAAAGCAGTGGTTTTAAACAAATTTAAAAGTAAAAGTTGTTTTTAATCTTTATTAGAAAAAAAATGTGTTCTAACTCACAAAACATTAAACTTAATTTAACATTTCCCATCTTAGTATATATTGAAAGTATTGTGCAAGTACTTCAAATGAACTTTTCTTGCAAATGCCATAACAAAATGAAATATAACATATATATATATTACTCTTTTGTACTCACCTAATTTAATAATATTTAGACTTTTTTTTGCTTTATGAACCATTTTTTTTTAAAACTACATTATCTAGAAGAATAGAGCTTGAAAAGTATAATAATTTATTTGCCATTTATGATCACAATAAACAGATATGTCAAGTTCAAGTCAGATGATTAATTAATCTAATATAGTAACATGAATTCATTTACTATGATTAATAAATATCCCAAGATTAGTTCTTCATATTTACTTAGTCATGGAAATCACTTTTTTGTGCAAATTCCAGTGTTAAAATCAATTTGTCTATATTATGTGTTTGTCTACATTATTTTAGGATCAATAAGATTTTCAGATAATAATCATATGCACATTCATGTGATGCATATGTACTGTAATGAGATCAGTCAAATGCAATCTACTGATATAGTTTATATCCTTTATAAGCAAGAAACAGAATCCTTGTATAAATTATGTGTAGAATGCTGCTCTATTTACATGATATGAATTAAAAGTAAAAATCAGAAATATTAATTTTCAGTATAAGTGCTCTCAGTTATAAAAAGTTGTTTTTATATTAGTTATGTAATCAACAGAGTATCTTATTTTCAGGAAGTTAATGTTTTTTTTTTCTTTATCACACTATTGTGTATTATTATTATTTTCAATTATTAATAATTTTTGTTCAATAATTATGGCACTTAAATTTGATTGTAATGTTTTCTTCAGACTGTTTCTGCCAACTTCCATTCATTCATAATATTGAAGTAATTTTTTTAATCAATATACAAACAGTGAAACTAATAATAAATTTATGTATTAAATTTAGAGAGTTTTGTGTGATGCTCTTTTTCATTTTAGCATAATTATGTTATTTTTTTCCCTTTGTTCTGTCATTAGGACACGTTTTCCGAAAACGTTTTCAGAGTATGTTTAATTAAAATTGCAAAGCAGAAAAATAAAACTCTGCAATAAATTTCCAATAGAAGCAATCTTGAATATTGTAATTTTCCTGAAATATAAGCAATCAGTGAAATTACACTACCAGAACATTGTCAAGAAAAGAAAAGCAACAAGACACTAGCATGTTAATGAGAAATGCAATATAAAAATATTTGATGACATGTGGCATTTAAAAAATCGATTTGTAACTTGGGTAAAAAAAATAAAAATTATGTCAACCTATAATCATTTCTGTAAAAATTTTTAAGGTGCTTTTATATGTTTAAATGTAATTTTTATATTTTAACTAGACCTTGCTCAGAAATACTATATAAAGTAACATAACTCTTACAGATGTTATGCTACAACTTTAACATATGAAGAATTTTATTATTAGTATCAAAATAAATGTAAACAAAACATTTTATAGCTGGAAAAGTGTTTTATTGTTAAGAAGAGATACGGAATGGAGATTATAATAAAAACAAAGTAAAAATTTTATTTCACACTGAGTAAATAGGAGGCTTTGTTTTATCATTTTGTATGGAAATCCATTATTTTTCATGTTTTGCTGATAATTAACTTGTAGTAATTGGTAAAATGTAGCATTTCCTTAATCTAGAGAGGCCCTACCCTTTATGCATAAGGGGAGTGCTGTAAAATGCAACATATTAAGAAGGTTGAACCTTGAAATGGAAAGTGAATAAAATCTAGTTATTAACATATTCAACAAATTAATAAAACTGAATATGACAAATATTACTCTTAAATGTAGGAATCATAGTCAATATAACTATTATAGAAATCAATAAACTTTTATTTAAAGTCAACTATAATCATTTTATGAAAGTGAATAATTAGTTTCATATTTCGAAAATATTGAGGAAATAAAAAGAGATGTTTAATTAAAATTGCAAAGCAGGAAAATTTTAATAATTTGCTGAAAAAATTTGGTTTTGATTTGAGTGGGATTCGAACCTGTGTCTTTCAGAAGCATGATAGCATCATAACTGCTAGATCATCAGAGACTACCCATTTTCTTCAACAATGTGACGTTTAAACAACAATGACAACAGCCCCCAATTATGATGCCTATCATGCTTCTACGAGACATGGGTTCAAATCTCACCCTGGATGAAACCAAATTTTTTCAGCAAATTATTTCTTCAAGTGTTTCTTGTCAACAGGACATTTCCTGTGATGGTTTATTATTGAATAAAAAGAGATTCACGAGTTAGAATTTGGAAAATATAGTTTTACACTACAAAATGTCTAGTATCTTATAATATGATGTATTAGTAAAGAATATGCAATAATTTTATTTTTTCTAATAGTGACAGTGCTGCACAAAAATAGTCCAATTCTCTCATGTGGCATATAAGCTCTGAACTCTTCCCTTGGTGCATCACACATCTGTGGTTTATTATATGTTCATTTGCATTTTTTTTTATTGTTATATGCTTTGCTGAGAGGGATATTAATTTAATATTCTTTACTGAGGGATGCTAAATTTTCTTAAATGTTGCTAGTTAATGTGTATATAGATATATATTATTGATAATCTACTAATTTATTATCTAATATTAATATATGATGGTAGTATAATTAACACTCCATTGAACTCTCTGAAACATCAAACCAGCTGCAATGCATTATGTACTGCATCATCTCTGCAGCACTACAGTGCAATAAAACAACAAAAATTGCCAAGCATGGAAAGTAAATCATGGAACATTCAAATTCCCAGTGCATATCAATAATTACCACAATAGCCAGTGTTTTTTGATAGGCTACTTAAGATGACGCTAGAGTTTGTAAGAAGTAGCAAAGTGAAAATGAAATTGAATGGACAGCATTGAGCTTGGCAATATGTCATGCAGCCCACCAAAGTGCAACAAGAACTGTAAAAGCTTACTTTGTTGTCTTTAGTTATAATTCAGACTATGTATATATAAAGTATCATCAGTCTTTTTAAATTACAATTAAATAATGCTTTTCATAAGTGAATTGATATGCAAGAGTTCTGTTAAATCATAGCAAAAATAAAATGTATACCAAAAGGAAAAGTTTCAGACAGCCAATTATGAAGTCCAACTGTGATAATGTTATCTGATATATACATTCAGTTATATAAGTTACTGAAATTGATAACATGCATATCATTTGAGCATTGGATGTAATAGAGATATTGTGCAAACCATTGGTCTTGGGTATTAACAAGAAAATATCACTGCAGTTGTATAAGATTCAGATAGTATAGTGGACTAGTAGAAAATTATAGGATCTGATATGCTATGCCCTTTTTTTGGGGGCGGGGGTGGCTCAGTCGGTAGCGCGCCAGGCTCGTAATCTGCAGTTCCCAGGTTCGAGTCCCAGCTGGGTCAGCGTTGAGATTTATCTCCGCAAAAATTCCCCGCCCTGCCCACGGTCAGTAGGGGACACCGATGGGCTTGGAAAGGCCGCCGTCCGTCGGATGGGACGTTAAGCCGTGGCCCCGTGTGCGGGAGAGCCATACCCTGTGCACGTTAAAGAACACGCTGGATGGCCTTGACGGGAGACTACCATCTGTCTCCCAACAGCTGTTCCAGTGGGTCCCCTCCCCCAACCTTCTCTGAGCCTTCGGGGTCCATGTGATCTGGCCATTTAGCCCATGGTGTGCAAAAAAGTGCCGCTCAGAGGTAAAACAACCCAACCCAACCCTTTTTTTGGCACTGATGGAAGAACAAAAAAATGGAGAAAAGTACAAAGAGCTCTCAACCATAGATATTTAGTTTCAACTGTATAAACCTTGGTATGGAGCATTTTTTGCAGCATACCTAATATCTTTCTAATTTTCAGGAACAAATACTATACTGTGCCAAGTGGTAAACTGCAAGTGAGAGTGCTTGATCATCTATATGATGACAAGCATGATATAGATGATCTAGCACTCCTGACAATTCTACCATTATATCTTGATTGTGATGGCTATTCTTAAGATGATGTGCAACTAGCACCTTGTCAGAGTTGTACAAGTATAACTTCAAGAGTGACAGTGGCTTCAAGCATACTCCTTGCACAGTCCTCAGACCTCAGCTTAGTTGAACATATATGGAATGTACTATAAGGATACATTTTGTATTTGCAATCATTTATTCTTGTTGACAAAATTGTAAACATTACTGACAACTGATAAATTATCTTCCCAAAAATCTTTTGGTACCTTTACGGACTCTATGCCACATTGTGCCATGACTATCATTCACATGAAAGACTGGTCCAGCTATTTATGATTCTAATAAAGTCATTAGTTAGTGTATCAAAAAACAGAAAATGTCTTATTTTATAGTTGTACAAATTAAACAAAATTAAATGAGGCAATTAGTTATGTTGTTCTTCAGAGCTGTACTTGTTTTGCTCTATAATGGACTGTGTCAGGTCACAAAGTTTCCAGGATTTAAAACAGAATTGGGGAAAGTGACATACTAGACAGTTTTTAGGAGTAGAGGAGAATCTGCTGTTAAAGTAACTCAGTATAAGTTTTTTAAGGTGCATAGGCATGATTAACTTCCATTTGGTACCATATATCTTCTCATCCAATATGACAGATTTTTTCAAACCCAACAACCCTTCTCATTGAGGACAAGGCATGCACAGAAATTTTAACAATATACTGATCAGTTTCCTAACACATTACCAGTGTTGTTATCTTTCATCCCAGTGCAACTAGCTATAAAGTTCATATTGGATGTTGTTAAGGCTAAAGTTTACTTTCTAATTTACATAATATATGCTTTTGGTTTGGGTTTGCATTTCATGTATGTAAAAACTCTTTATAGTAATACATGTAAAGCAATTCTACCTTTGAAATTTTTTCATTCAAAAGACCTTTGAAAGTTTTGTCTATTATCATAAAAGAAAAAACAGTTTGGAAGATGAAATGAACACAATAAATTTGTCACTTTAGTGCTGATGAAACCCATATTGAAATAGCAGATTAAGTAATAAAAAAAGCTAGGTGAAATTGGTAAATGCAACAATTGTTGTGTAAAATGATTTTTAAAAAATCTACAAAAAAAATAAGTTATCAGTATTCAATGCAGAGTTGGACAGGAAAGAAGAGCTTGTATTAACAGAAGTGACAGAATCTAATTACATATATCTTAAAAGCTTATAGCTCACTTTAAAGTTTAATGTTTTATTATATGATTATTATATTCTCACTAATAATTAGCTAATCCACTTCAGTGTCATGCAGTTTTCAAATGTTTGCAAAACTGTACAATTTTCATATATGCATAAAAATGCTTATTCATTTGCTAATATTATTGAGCTTATTAATAAATAAGAGTAAACCAAAGGATCTACAATTAAACTCTACTAAAAATATATCATATTTTATACTGGCTCATGAGTATATTTTAAATTTTTTGTTTAATTTCATTTTTCATAAACTATAATTGTCGCGGATATAGGGATTTATACATATTTATCATAGATTTAATATTCCATACATTTCACATTTATACTTTAAAAATAATAAATATTACAATTTAATAGATAGGTTTGTACTTTTTTTTAACTCAGGGCTTTTATTTTGTCAAACAAGCCACTGCCCAGAGGTTCAGGACAAGGAGCCTCTAATTTTTTAATTAACATGCCAAAAAATACAAGTACATATAAATCTTAAATACTGGTTTAATTTTATGATCATTTTGCAATATTATTTGTTATAATTTATTTTGCATTTTTGTCAGCATAAATATTGTGATGATGTACAAATGTCCTCAAAGAGGTGGGAAAGTAATACATAAAAAAAAAAAAACCCTCAAGCAGCTGCTTGCCACAGAGGTCTGATAGGAGCCTGTCAGTTTATATGCCAAAGTAGAAGGTCTGAGAGGATGGCAGGACCTCAGCAGAAAAACGACACACATCCATGCCTTACCCGGGGCTCGAACCCAGGTCCCTTGGATCACTAGCCAAGCGCGCTAACCACTCGGCCATGGGATGGATTTTTTTTTACTTTCACTAAATAATGAAATTAGATCCCCTCATCTTTATATTTCAAATTCGTATTTTAGGCAACTTTATTTTTCAAAGTAATTGTAAAAATCTTTGACTGTTACTTTAGGATATGTTTTTTTCATCATTTATTACTATGGTTTACATTAGTTAAAGTAATTGTTTAAAACAAATTAATGAAAACATACTAAAAGATTAAAGTTTCACATTTTTCTGTGAACTTCTCAAGATATTTTTCTAATGAATAAACAAGTTTTTAAACACTTTGTCTCTTATACACTTTTTTGCTATATCCTGAGACTAACTGATTAGTTATTTATATGACTTTGTATATTTTATAGCATTACACTTTCATTCATTTAATCATAGATGCCACAATGTACCCACTTAAAAATATGCTGTTTTATTATATTAAGCAAGTCAGCTCATAATTTAATCTACTATGTTCTGTTACATTAGATGGGACAAAAGATTAAATAAGTCCTACTTGATCTGGTGGTTGGAGGTACCTGACTACTAAGAAAAGCAGGGCATGTCCTTATGTAAGTGTTTGTATGTTGTATGAGAAACCAGGACAGCCTAATATAGATTCTAGGTTATCTCCATCCTCTGTGTAGGAAAGTACCTTCTTCCTTTTAAAAAATATATATAGTAAGTAGCTTTTATAAAATCTCATCAGGCAGTTTAAATCTTTCAGTCAGCAAATGGCATCACTTGACCTGTATCATTGCCTATGTATAATCCCTCATGCAGCCATGGGTTTAGGAGGTCCTACCAGACTGTGTAATTTTCCTCTCCATACATGTATCCTGAGCTACAGCTGCTGCATTTGTCCACTGTAGGCCAATTCTAGCAAGATCCTGTTGACATTGTCTGCCCATTGTATCCTAGGTCTCCCCCTTTTCCTGAAGCCTTAGGCACATTATTCATAATCCTGTTTGCCAATCTGCAGCTATGCATATGGGCAACATAACCAAACCAATGGGTCTCACTCTGCACAAAATGCTGCTCAAAGGAAGTTGATGACGCTTTCTTCTAACCTCGTCATTACTTACAAACTCAAACCACTTAATGCCCAAAATACTGTGTAAGCATCTAAAATCTAATGTGTCAAGTTTCCTATTATCCTGCTTACAAAGGGTCCATGTTTTGCTATCATACCTAACCTTAGAAAGAACCAAACTATTATACAACCTAATTTTAGTTTTAAGGTGTATAATTGGTCTGTAAATGGTAGCTAGGTAGTCACTGGAAGGAGAGCTATGCACCAATCCCCTGTGATGATGCATAGAACCGGCCAGGCCTAGCACCTAATGTCCGACCCCGCCTTCTCATGGTGCAGACCGTTAGTACCTTTCAAAAGAGATACTCTTGTGGAAGTGAACGGAAGGGGAGGGCTGCCAGATTAGTGTAGCCTACTGATCTGGACAACTATGGCTACTTTTCTTTTTTTTCTACCCTGCTGAAGAATGGTCAACCACACAGGGTCCTGGTGCTGACCATATAAACCCACTGGACTGGACAGATATATGGCTCTGAGCTTGATTATGGATCCTGATTTTGCTGCACTGGTGGGCTTCTGTGGATGGAAAATCTTCCGCTGTGTTTTCTGTTTGTTTGTGGGTTGACAGCCCCAAGTGAATAGATTCGCAGGATATGTTTATCAGCTGGTGGATAATCCTGAGCAGAGGTCATCGCAGGCACCTGAACTCTTTGCTTCTATTGGCATCGTCAAATTCTACATTGGAGGAAGTCTTCCAGTGTAGATAGCTTCAGCCTTTAGTGGTGGGGGAACAGGTCTTTGCCCCATGTCTGCGATTAGGGGGCTGTTTGATATTGTCGGCATTCCCTCTCTCAATAAACATAGTTTCTTTAAACATCCTACTAACCATTTTCTCTCCATAGGTAGTTGGAATGTGAGGACTCTGCATAGAGCTTTTTCTCTTGATGTCCTCTCACAAGAATTCCACCATTATAATTTAGATATTCTCAGCTTGCAAGAGACCAGATGGACAGATAAAGGTCAGATTCTTAAAAATAATCTTAAATTTCTCTTTTCAGGGAGGGACGACAATAAGCATCACCAAGGCGTGGATCTCCTTCTCAGCAGACACGCCAGTGATGCTCTTCTAGGATATGACTGCATTAATGAAAGGTTACTTACAGCAAAATTTCAGACAAGCGTTAAAGACCTGAATGTTATCTGCTGTTATGCCCCCACTGAGGATGCTGATGAGGATGTGAAGGATAGGTTTTATGAACAACTTCAGGATATTTTGAATTCTGTCAAGAAAGGAGATATTACCCTTGTTCTTGGTGACTTCAATGCCAAAGTTGGAACTGACTCTGACCTTTGGGGAGGAGTAATAGGCCCTTTTGGTATTGGTAGCTGCAATGGCAATGGGCAACGTCTCCTACAGGTAAGTAAACTCATTGGTTTCAGAATAACTAACACATATTACAAACACCGCGACATACATAAGTACACATGGGTTTCACCTGATGGGCTGCATAGGAATATGATTGATTATATATTAATTAACAGCAAATGGGCTAGTTCTGTTAGAAATACCAGGGCATATAGGGGAGTTGAAATTGGATCTGACCATTACCTTGTTAAAAGTGTCTTGCAACTTAAACTTAAAAAGTGTTGTGCTAGGGTTAAAAAATTTGTTTTTAATACTGAAGCTCTGAAAGACCCAGTTATAGCCAAAGCTTACCATGATAGGTTACTTAGTCATTATGACAGTCATGGTATGCTTACTACTGAAGTTGAGGAAGAATGGAATCATTTTAAACAGGCTTTTTTGGACACTAACAGTACTCTTTTAGGAAAAAAGGAGCAGAAGAGACAGAATTATCTGAGTGATAAGGCACTTCAGCTTATTTCGGAAAGAAAGAACTGCAGGAATGACCTTAATCAATACCCTACTAGTACTAATAGAAAGCATTACAGAGAATTTAATAAACGTGTAAAAGATCAGTTAGCTGCTGATAAGAATCTTTGGCTTGATAGTTTGGCTGACAAAGCCGAGGAAGCAGTTAGACAGCACAACAGCAGAGAGCTGTACCAGATAGTTAATGTTTTTTGTGGCAGAAAACGGACAGGTATACAAGGATTGAAGGATAAACAAGGTAAGGTTATAGAAGGTGAGGATTCTGCCATGGCTAGGTGGGCTGAGCATTTCAGTGATATTCTAAACAATACGGTTAGTTCTATTCCCATTGTTTGCAATGATGATAGATGCATTGGTGGCTTTAATGTTGGCCCTATAACACAATCTGAAGTTATTTTGGCTGTTTGTAAACTTAAACTTCATAAATCCCCAGGGGTAGATGAAATTACTACAGAAATGCTTAGAGCTGGAAATGTTTCGGTTACTACTTGGATGACTGAAATTCTGAATATCTTTAATGATAAAGGCATGGTTCCTAAGGATTTTACTAGAGCTATTGTTATCCCTATTTTCAAAAAAGGTGATCGCAGTTCTTGTGATAACTATAGGGGTATTAGCCTACTCTCTGTTCCAGGTAAAGTTCTTTCCATGATTGTGCTTAATAGAATTAAGAATCTGGTTGGCAGTCAATTGCGCGATGAGCAATGTGGATTCAGAAGTGGTAGGGGATGTGTGGATCAGATATTTTCACTTAGGCAGATTCTTGAGAAATGTTTAGAGTTTCAGAAACCTTTGGTTGCCAGCTTTGTTGATTTCAAAAAGGCTTTCGACTCTGTTGATCGTCATAATTTGTGGTTGATTGTGAAATCATATGGTATACCAGACAAGTTAGTTAACATAATGAAAGCTCTCTATAATAAGACTGAGTCATGTGTGAGAGTTGGTAAGGCTTGTAGCAATTGGTTTAGCATTACTTCTGGTGTTCGACAAGGGTGCATTTTGTCTCCTTTTCTCTTTAGTTTGGTTATTGATTATGTTATGCGAAATTCACTTCAAGGGAAAGATTTTGGCCTTAAATGGGCTGGAGATACGAAAATTTCTGATTTAGATTATGCTGATGATTTAGCCCTTTTGGCAAATAATGTTGATGAGATGAACTCTTTCATTCGAGCTGTTGATGAGACTGGTAGTAGAGTAGGTTTGGTTATAAACAGAGAGAAAACTAAAGTGATGAAAATTGGTCAGGCAGGCTGTGATTCAGGTAATCTGAATGGTTGCAATTTTGAGCAGGTGTCACAGTTTAATTATCTTGGGAGCTATGTAACAGATAATGGTGATGTGCGGCATGAGATTAACAGATGAATAGGGATTGCTGCTGGGACTTTTAAGAATCTATGGAGAGTGTGGAGAAATAGGCGTATACACCTAAAGACTAAAATTAGGCTGTATAATAGTTTGGTTCTTTCTAGGGTTAGTTATGGTAGTGAAACTTGGACACTTTGTAAAGAAGATACAGGAAACTAGATGCTTTTGATTCCAGATGCTTATGCAGTATCTTGGGCATTAGGTGGTTCACTTTGTAACTAATGATGAGGTTAGGCAAAGGAGTTTGCAACCTCCTTTAAGCAGCATATTGTGCAGAGAGAGACTCCGTTGGTTTGGCCATGTTGCCCATATGAATAATTATAGATTGGCGAATAGGGTTATGAACAGTGTCCCTAAAGGCCTCAGAAAGAAGGGGAGACCTAGGATGCGGTGGGCAGACAATGTCAAACAGGACCTTATTAGAATTGGTGTGCAGTGGCCAGATGCAGTAGATGTAGCTCAGGATAGACTTGCTTGGAGAACTAAATTGCACGGTCTGGTTGGACCTCCGTAGCCCATCGCTGCTTGAGGATGATGATGATGATGATGTATACCCCTATTTTCCCACACTCTCCGCAGGCTCCTAAAAGTCCCAGCAGCAATCTCAATTCTTCTATTTATCTCGTGCTGCATATCATCAGTTTCTGTTAAACAGCTCCCAAGATAATTAAACTGAGACACTTGCTCAAAGGTACAACTGAAGCACCATGTGCTTGACCATTTTTCATCACTTCAGTTTTTTCTCTGTTTATCACCAAAACTACTCTATTTCCAATCTCATCAACAGCCCTAATGAAAGAATTCATCACATCATCATTAGCCAACAGGGCCATTATTGACTATATTAATGAAAAAAAAACTTATATTCCTTGCAAGTCTCTCCCAATAGTACTATTGAGAGGTTATTCCTTGAAGTTTCTAAATAATAGTTTATTTTGATATGCCTAACTGATGTATTTCTTTTGATTCTTACATAAAAGTTATAGCAGACAAATGGAAACACTAGTACAAAAGGATATAACAAAATTTAACTTTATATTTTTTAATTGCCCTTGGTTTTATATGGTGAAAAGAAACATATAACAGGGCTTTATTATATTCAGTCAGTGGTAGAATGCTACTGACTAGTTGATATACACTTTAAACTAAAACAGATGTAATCAATGTTTAAAGTTTTAAGTGCCTGTTCTCATTGACAGTGTTATTTAGTATGCTTTATGCTACCAGCAGAACTTGTGCCCTAACTCTATCTTCCCAACTGTAGAGGGCTTTTGTTACCCTATTCTGAGAGGAGCAGGGGTTGACTCAGTCAGTAGTGTACCAGGCTGGTAATCTGTAATTCCCAGGTTCGAGTCCTACCTGTGCATCATTGAGATTTATCTCCTCTAAATCTCCACCCTTCCCTTTGTCAGAAAGAGGATACCAATGGTTCCTCTTTCTGACAAAGTTGGGTTTTGATAGGTTGCTGTCTGTTACATTAAGCTATGGCTCCATATGTAGGAGAGCCATACCAATGTGCATGTTAAAGAACATATTGGATAGCCTTTATGGGAGGCTTCCATCTGTCTCCTAATAGCTGTTCAGTTGGTCCCCTTTCCCCCAACCTTCTCAGCTCTTGAGGTCTTTTCAACCTGGCCATTTAGCCCATTGTGTGCAAAAAACTTTAGCTCAGAGATAAAACAACCCTCTTCTGTAAGTGTTAAAATTGAGTTTCAAATTCTCTTAGATATCCTGCAGCTTTGTCCAGTGAATTCAAATAAGCCTGTATATTCATCAGTTATGCTTGATCTTCACTAGTGCAAGCTGATGGTAGTGTGTGCATACTTTCAGATACTTAGAGAGACTCAATACTTTCAGAATTTTGCTGTGTCTAATTTTTTTTCCATAGGGGTGCAATGGGAGAATCATCCAGCAAAAGATATTGGAAATTTTTGTTACTTAAGCAAATGGCATAGAGTTTGAACGTACCTATATTACTTAAAATGTTCAGACACTTTCATTTGTGAATGGAAAACCACATTCAAAACTCCCTCTCCCAAACATTCAAAATAAGTTTTTTTACAAAAAACTGTCATTGGAAATAAATCTCGCCCAAATCTCGATTTTTTTCCAATAATAATAATTTAATACTTAAGAAGTTGTTGAAGCTGGAACATTTAACAGCCTATGCTGCTGTTAATACTTCTACTGAACATTTTTTACCTATCCTCCTATTGCTTTTGGTTCTTCATTTGTTGGTTTGTCAAGATATTTGTTCCAACTTATATGTCAGATGAAAGCTCGGGACAGAAGGAGTGTCATAGGCTATAATAAATCTCTCCATGCTTTCTTCTGCCCTAAAAAAGTAAATATGAAAAGAGTTGTTCCACTGTATCTTCAGAGTTGTGTTGTTTTACCTTTGAGTGGTACTTTTTTGCACACAATGGCTAAATGGCTAGGTCACAAGGTCCCCAAATGCTCAGAAAAGGTTGGGGGAAGGAGACCCACTGCACAGCTGTTAGGATACAGATGGTAGCCTCCCATCAAAGCCATCCATCACATACTTGAATGTGCACAGGGTATGGTTCTCCCACACACAGAGCCACAGCTTTACATTCCATACAATGGACGGTTGCTTTTCCAAGCCCATCAGTGTCTCCTATTGACCAAGGTAAAGGCAGGGGAGTTTTGCAGAGATAAATCTCAGTGCTGGCCCAGGTGCAATTCGAACTGGGCCTGTATCTTCAGAACACAAGGGCCAAAAATAATGAGATGGGTTTCAAATGAAAGCTTGTAACATTGGGAGTGTCAAAGGCTACAAAAATTTATCCCCCCCCCCCCCTGCAATGATCTAAAAAAAAGATGAATTTGTGATGCATTGCTTTACTATATCTTTCTAATGCGAGGGATGAACATAACAATCTGTGTCAATGAAAACTTGTGACATGGGGAGTGTTATGGGATATAAAAATATAACCCTGTGCTTTCTCATCCCTTAAAATAAAGAAAAAGGGAAAATATGAAAATCATTCTTCTACTTTATATTTTGAATGCAAGTTCCCACAGTTACAAGTTTAGGTGTCAAATGAAAGCTTGTGAGGAGTGTCATAAGCTACTTTTAATTTCTTCCCCCCCCCCCACCTCAAAAAAAGGGATGGAAATTTAGTAGAGGTTAACCCCAAGCTATATCTCACAACTCGTAATGCCTATGATGTAGTGGGCTGCCTCAAATTGTGCTCCCTCTTTCTCTCCCATTTTTAAAGGGGAGGACAAGGAGGTCGATGTTAATAAGATATATATCAAATGAAAGTGTTGAAGTTAGGTATTTTTAGTGACAAAGTAAAAAAATATATATTAAAATTATAAAAAAATCTATCTTCTGACATGCACCCTAAAAAGTAAACAAATAAAATTAAAGCATACCAGTGGTGAAATCAGTCATTGAATTTGAATTCATCTCAAAGGAAGATAAAGCATCAATTTACCTACTCAATAAGAATTGCTGACATCCACTCTTCCTTCAAAGTGAATTCGAATTCAGTGACTAATTGCACCACTGGTATCCTTTAATTTTATTAATTGTACTTTTTAGGATGCATGTAGAAAGATGTGTATTTTTTAAGTTTTTAATTTTAAAAATTTAATGGAAATTTAAAGAACATTACATAATTTTTTAAAATATTGTAATGAAGATTTGTTATAACAATTTGTATTTTATTTAACTTTTGAGCAAACTCGTGGCCTGCTGATCACATCATTGCTCTGAAAATTGAGCTATTGACTGCTAATCAAAATATTCACTAATGTGCTATGAAGGGGTCAGACTGAGAGAAGTACAGATTGTTTTATATGTGTTGTATTCCACCAGCTGAAAATTATCTTTAATTAACTTAGAAATGTCATTTGATACCCAGATGATCGTTTGAAATTTATTATTAATAATGAGTATTAATACACTTTATAATCTTTAATTTGAAACACTGGGATATAGACTATGCTGGATCATGAATTTTCCTGAACCATGAATTCTCCCTTTTGTTTTCTTTATCAGCAAGTAAAATACACTGTGCAGTACCATTTTCAATTATTTAGTTAAGTAAAGGGCTATTAGCAAATAAAAATACACTGCACAGTGTTCATATTTTAATAATTCGTTATTTCTTATATAAGTAGTTAAAAAGCTATTAATACAGTACCTGCACTTTTATCTGGGAGTAGGGTGGCTCTTTTGGTTGTGCCTCAAGCTCATAATCTGGAGTTCCCAGGTGAGTTTCAACTGTTCCACCATTAAGATTTATCTCTGCTAACCCCAGCCCTGCCCTTGTGAGAAAGGGGAACACTAATGAGTTTAGAAAGGCCACTATCTGTTGGATGGGATGTTAAGCCATGGCTCTGTATTTAGGAGAGACATATCATGTGCACATTAAAAAACACACTGGATGACCTTGTGAGAGGTTACCATCTTCTAACAGTTGTCCAGTGAGTCCCCTTCTCCTGACATCCTTGGGGTCCTTGTAATCTTGCCATTCAGCCCATTTTGTGCAAAAAAAGTACTACTCAGAAGTAAAACAATCCAACCCACCTTTCTTATTTGGCATTTCAATCTTTTTTTTGTGTTACAGTACAATATTTTAATGGTACTTTTTTTGTATAAAATGAATTGTATAGAGGGCATTTAATAAAAGTTCTTGACATGTGTCTGCAGATTTGCACTCATTCCTCCAAAGTTAATGAGCTACAACTTGTTTGAAAGCTTGTCTAAACTTGTCATTACATGTTAAAAACAAAGGTGTATCATCATTTCTCTTTGCTGGCAGTGCTTAAAGTTCAGTCTGCAAAATCTGTGCATTGTTGCTGTAGTGCCTACTAAAGACTGGGAAAGATTTTACATTTTCACAAGTATGCAGCTTAGGGATGACAAAAAAAATTAATGCCAATTTATCACAAGTATATGAGGATCATTCCTGTTCATATTGCACTGTTATGGGATGGATGTTCAAATTCAGAGGACAATAGAGCTTCGAAGACCTTCCTCATGCAGGAAGACCATTGCAGGCCATGAATGAGAAAACCATTGTGCTGTTCATAAACTCATTAAGGAAAACCCACACATCACCATTCAGGCAATGAGTTTAGATGTCATTGTACCGATTGGCAATGTGGAAACAATTATTCTTCAACATTTAAAAATCTGTGCCAAATGGCTGAACACAAAGTGACAGAACACCAAAAAAGAGCTATAGTCGACTTGTGCAAGGAGATGCTGGCATTGTTTGAATATAGTGACCCCAAATGGTTAGATATTGTCACATGTGATGAGAAGTGGTTTTATTACTATACACCTCCCAGAAAGATCGACAACTATGTTTGGGTTGTAGTAGATGAACAGCTTCCCCAAATACTCTGACAAGACTTTCCCTCAAGGAAGAGAATGTTCACATATTTTTTAAATTCCTAAGGAGGGTAGCTGTGGACACCTTACCTGAAAAAATAACTATAAATGACCAATACTACACTAACATTGTTTTTGCCCAAAATGGTTAAGGAGATGAAGGAGCAGCATCCAACAACAGGTGTGTCAAGAGTTCTTCATAACAATGCCAGTGTTCACAAAACCTGGCATGTTACGCCTATCTGGAGCAAGAAAACAAACAGCTACCCCACCTGCATATTCAACCAATCTTGCACCTTGCGATTTTTTGGTTCTTTCCAAAAAATAAAAAGGAACTCACTAGGAAGCCTTTTTCAAGGGTGCAAGACCTTATAAAATGCATTCATTCAGAGTTGTGGAGTATTCCCAACAGCAGTACACCAAACATTCAAGAATTGGCATAGACATCTGCAACTTTGCTTAGATACTGGAGAAGCTTTTACTATTTTGAAAGACAGTAAAAGTATTGTTGAGGTAAGTGCAATGATTTTTGTTTTGCAGATGCATGTCAAAAGTTTTTTGAAAACCCCTTGTAGTTGAAACAAAAAAAAATAATGGATTTTTTATGTAAAACACAGAAGTATGATAAAAAAATATTAAACTGCATGTTAAATAAGTAAAAAGGTAATAAAATACATATGCCACTATATATATAGATGAAACATTCAATATTTATCAATAAAGGGAAATAGGCTAATTTGTTTTTTTCATGTTATCTCAATAGAAAATCACATTCGGAGTTCAATAACTTCTTCGATACGATTTTTAATGAAAAATCATTATGTGCAGTACTGGATGGATACAGCAACTATGGTGAAAAAACATACATTTCTCGTGAGCACATAAATTTATTTTAAAAGTAGCAGCTTTTATTTATTTTTAATTTCTTAACTAATACCAAACCATGGATTCTCTCACTCCATAGATTACTGGATTGAAGATGCTTGAGTGTATACATTTTGTCATATTCAGTTCCATTAAACATAGAGGGGGAAATATACAGTGTTGTTGACAAGAAAAATTATTTGTAGTCAGAGCATACAGTATCATATATTTATATAATCTTCTTATAGTTGCATGCACAGAAAGTTCCAATAAGGAAGGAGGTGTTTGACATTATTGAAATTCTGATATATATACAAATAATACAAATTAATATAAAAATGTGTATTACTTAATCTTTTGCTTTTAAATATTTGGGTCTGTATTTTATTCCAGTAGCAACTATTAGTACTCATCTAGTTCCTGCATTAGGGTATAATCTTTTAACCATTTATCATGTTTGATTGCTGTCATTAATTAAATACTTTTGCCTCAAAATATATATAATAACATGCTGAAATAAATAGTGAAAAGCAAAATCATTTAATTATTTGAGTTGTCAGTTTTCATTATATTAATTTTCATTCCTTAATGCCAGTCTTGTGAAAAATTGCATTTAGTAAGAATTCTCCATTAGGAATTGTGAAATTTGGTATTACACTAATTTCCAGAAATTAAAGAAAAAAGAAAAATCATGATAATTCACCAAAAAATTTTGCGATTCTCACCAAATTGTTCATGTAACCAGTAAAGTAATGCTGAGTGAGCATATCATATGCAAATTAGTCTAGGTTTTGTCAATTTGCGTACTTGGATAGCAGCATAAAAATAGGTGTTTTGGAGTGGATCATTATTTTGTGTTGTAAATGTGAGTAAAGAAATTCGAAATAGCTATTTTGTAGGAATGACCTCGAGACATCATTTGCCAAATGAACTGTGGTGGAGAGCTATTGGCCAACTTGAAGCAGGCCAAAGTCAGTCAGACATGGCACGATGGCTGAATGTAAGTCCTTCTGTGGTCCATAGACTGGAATCAATTTCTTAGCATGGATTCCGCATCTCAGAGGTTTAGCCGAGGAAGGGCTAGAGTTACAATCGCTGTACAAGACTGATATCTGCAATTAACAGCACGAAGGAGTAGGATGTCTACTCCCTTTCAGCTACGATCCTCTCTTGCAGTAGCAACTGGGAGGGTTGTATCAGCTTCTACTGTCTGTAGAAGGCTTCATGAAGGAGGTCTGTATGCTAGAAGACCAGTAATTTGTATACCCTTCAGGTCACAGGAGAGAGTGGTTGAATTGGGCATGCATGCATGTTGTAACTGGACAGAAGAACAATGGAAGTCTGCACTCTTCACTGATGAGTCCAGATATTGCTTGCAGAGTGATTCGGGACATTGTTTGATATGGAGAGAACGAGGTACCAACTATTATCCTAGTAACATCTGTCATGGCAGAGTCAGTTATGTAAGTGATAGCATGTGTGTTTGGGGTGGCATTTTCTTAGATGGATGCACAGACCTCTATGTGTTGACGAGTGGGAACATCAATGCTCAAAGGTATAGAGATGACATCTTGGACCCTTATGTGTACTTATCTTACATGGTGCAATAGGACCCTTATCTTACACTGGTGCAATAGGTGAAACATTCATCTTACAAGATGATAATGCTTGTCCACACAGAGCTCGACTAGTGAAACAATACCTTCAAGAGGAGACCATTATGTGCATGAAGTGGTCAGCTTGATCTCCTGACCTAATTCTGATTGAGCATGTGTGGGATGCTCTAGGGAGATGTGTTGCTGCCCTCAACCCACCACCTGAAACAAAGGGGAGTTTATTACTGCTTTAAAGGAACAATGGTCATTACTCCCTGCTGAGCTGATTCACAACATTTTAAACAGCTTGGAACATCACTGTTGTGATTGCATTGCTGTAAAGGGTAACCACTCTCCTTATTAAAGAACTTTGCCCATTGCATTCTGACACCTCATTTTTGTACAAGTTCCTGTGTTATTTTTTGATGAAAAATGCTTCTAGTGTAAAATATTTTATGCCATTCTGAAACTAGTATTGTAATTCATGTTTCCATCAAATCTTATTAAAATCATTCATATAGATTTTTGTTTATCATAATTTTTCTCAATTTTCCTTAATTTATGAAAACCAGTGTAGTTAACAAAAACCTAAAGCTTTTGTTCAATCAAAGCTGTTGTCAGAAAATTAATAACTCTCTAAATTATGATTAAACATAAACTGAAGCTGGTTGTTTTAACTGTAGCAAAATCTTGTCTGTTGTATGCACATCAAATTGTTTATTGCTAAGTATAACCCCTCAGTGATCCAATGAAATGACAAATAAACAAAGGTATAGTTTATGCTTAGTAAAAAAATACCTTGTCATTTAAGAAAAATTTACAAAAGTAACTTTTCAAATTCAGTTTCAGTATTAATCAAAACAGTTGAAACAAATCTCTTAGTGATTTTTAGACTTGTATGACAGAGACAGGCATTGTGTATGGCTTGAGATAATGGTTAGAATTGCAGCCAGAACTTTCAAATAGGTTTTGATTTCAGAAATAATTATAACATTAGATGAAGTAGTCATCAATCACTTTTAAGCAAAATCTTATGTAGATGGAAATGGCACTGTTGGCTGAATGCAGGATAACAGATTAATGAATTAAATTATGAAAAGTGTTACTAAAGATGGATACACCAAGAATGAGATTACTTGCAAATATCCAATAGTAACAGATTAATTCTATCCTGTGGTGGCTAAATATAGAGTAGCTGTTGCTCAAGATAGATATTTGGAAAACAGATTGAACATAACCTATTGCCATCTGAGCATTTTGCATGTAATATGCAATAAACTGTTGTACAACAAAAGAATGTGTTCCTCAAAATGTTCAGTGAATCTGTGTTGAATAAACTTAATATTGTATGGGATTAATAGGGATGTGGAATTGGAATAGAATGAATATAGAAAGTCAAATTAAATAAACAGTGAAAATAATAAATATACTGTAATGATATTTATAAACAAACTGTGACCATAATAAAGTAGTAAAGTTAAACATTAAAGTAAAATATCAATGAAAAATCTGATTTACAATAAAATATTAGCACAGAGTTTAGGCATTGAACATCTGTGTTAATAAATCATATAATCAAACCATTGTTATACTAAATTAGCTAAATGTTTTCTTTATTAACATAAACATCTCACAAAACAATATTTTATCACATTTTTGAACCATCTTATATATTAATAAAAGTTGATGGGAGAGGAAGAAATTGCAAGATGCCCAAGAATATTCAAGAGAAACGTTATGTATAGGTAGTGCATGTAAAATGTTATTGCAATATATTTGGCAGACCACATATAATTGAGCTTTCCATGTTAAAAAATAATTATTTGCAATTATTTTATATATATATATAATTGAATCAGTGTTGGAAGAGGGTTTGCTGCACAATACTATAATTTTAATATGATTCATACGAAATATGCATTGAAATAATCATCATCATCATCATCATCCTCAAGCAGCCATGGGCTACGGAGGTCCAACCAGACCGTGCAATTTAGTTCTCCAAGCAAGTCTATCCTGAGCTACATCTACTGCATCTGGCCACTGCACACCAATTCTAACAAGGTCCTGTTTGACATTGTCTGCCCACCGCATCCTAGGTCTCCCCTTCTTTCTGAGGCCTTTAGGCACACTGTTCATAACCCTATTCGCCAATCTATAATTATTCATACGGGCAACATGGCCAAACCAACGGAGTCTCTCTCTGCACAATATGCTGCTTAAAGGAGGTTGCAAACTCCTTTTCCTAATCTCATCATTAGTTACAAAGTTGAACCACCTAATGCCCAAGATACTGCGTAAGCATCTGGAATCAAAAGCATCTAGTTTAATGTTATCTTGTTTACAAAGTGTCCAAGTTTCACTACCATAACTAACCCTAGAAAGAACCAAACTATTATACAGTCTAATTTTAGTCTTTAGGTGTATACGCCTATTTCTCCACACTCTCCATAGATTCTTAAAAGTCCCAGCAGCAATCCCTATTCGTCTGTTAATCTCATGCCGCACATCACCATTATCTGTTACATAGCTCCCAAGATAATTAAACTGTGACACCTGCTCAAGACTGCAACCATTCAGATTAACTGAATCACAGCCTGCCTGACCAATTTTCATCACTTTAGTTTTCTCTCTGTTTATAACCAAACCTACTCTACTACCAGTCTCATCAACGGCTCGAATGAAAGAGTTCATCTCATCAACATCATTTGCCAGAAGGGCTAAATCATCAGCATAATCTAAATCAGAAATTTTCCTATCTCCAGCCCATTTAAGGCCAAAATCTTTCCCTTGAAGTGAATTTCGCATAACATAATCAATAACCAAGCTAAAGAGAAAAGGAGACAAAATGCACCCTTGTCGAACACCAGAAGTAATGCTAAACCAATTGCTACAAGCCTTACCAACTCTCACACACGACTCAGTGTTATTATAGAGAGCTTTCATAATGTTAACTAACTTGTCTGGTATACCATATGATCTCACAATCAACCACAAATTATGACGATCAACAGAGTCGAAAGCCTTTTTGAAATCAACAAAGCTAGCAACCAAAGGTTTCTGAAACTCTAAACATTTCTCAAGAATCTGCCTAAGTGAAAATATCTGATCTACACATCCCCTACCACTTCTGAATCCACATTGCTCATCACGCAATTGCCTGTCAACCAGATTCTTAATTCTATTAAGCACAATCATGGAAAGAACTTTACCTGGAACAGAGAGTAGGCTGATACCCCTATAGTTATCACAAGAACTGCGATCACCTTTTTTGAAAATAGGGATAACAATAGCTCTGGTAAAATCCTTAGGAACCATGCCTTTATCAAAAAAGATATTCAGAATTTCAGTCATCCAAGTGATAACCGAAACATTCCCAGCTCTAAGCATTTCCGTAGTAATTTCATCTACCCCTGGGGATTTATGAAGTTTAAGTTTAGAAACAGCCAAACTAACTTCAGATTGTGTTATAGGGCCAACATTAAAGCCACCAATGCATCTATCATCATTGCAAACAATGGGAGTAGAACTAACTACATTGTTTAGAACATCACTGAAATGCTCAGCCCACCTAGCCATGACAGAATCCTCCCCTTCTATAACCTTACCTTGTTTATCCTTCAATCCTTGTATGCCTGTCCGTTTTCTACCACACAAAACATTAACTATCTGGTACAGCTCTCTGCTGTTGTGCTGTCTAACTGCTTCCTCGGCTTTGTCAGCCAAACCATCAAGCCAAAAATTTTTATCAGCAGCTAACTGATCCTTTACAAGTTTATTAAGGTCTCTGTAATGCTTTCTATTAGGATTAGTAGGGTATTGATTAAGGGCATTCCTGCAGTTCTTTCTTTCCGAAATAAGCTCAAGTGCCTTATCACTCAGATAATTTTGCCTCTTCTGCTCCTTTTTTCCTAAAAGAGTACTGTTAGTGTCCAAAAAAGCCTGTTTAAAATGATCCCATTCTTCCTCAACTTCAGTAGTAAGCAAACCATGACTGTCATAATGACTAAGTAACCTATCATGGTAAGCTTTGGCAATAACTGGATCTTTCAGAGCTTCAGTATTAAAAGTAAATTTTTTAACCCTAGCACAACACTTTTTAAGTTTAAGTTGCAACACACTTTTAACAAGGTAATGGTCAGATCCAATTTCAGCTCCCCTATATGCCCTGGTATTCCTAACAGAACTAGTCCATTTGCTGTTAATTAATATGTAATCAATCATATTCTTATGCAGCCCATCAGGTGAAACCCATGTGTACTTATGTATGTCGCGGTGTTTGTAATAAGTGTTAGTTATTCTGAATCCATTGAGTTTACTTACCTGTAGGAGACGTTGCCCATTGCTATTGCAGCTACCAATACCAAAAGGGCCTATTACTCCTCCCCAAAGGTCAGAGTCAGTACCAACTTTGGCATTGAAGTCACCAAGAACAAGGGTAATATCTCCTTTCTTGACAGAATTCAAAATATCCTGAAGTTGTTCATAAAACCTATCCTTCTCATCCTCATCGGCATCCTCAGTGGGGGCATAACAGCAGATAACATTCAAGTCTTTAACGCTTGTCTGAAATTTTGCTGTAAGAAACCTTTCATTAATGCACTCATATCCTAGAAGAGCATCACTAGCGTGTCTGCTGAGAAGCAGACCCACGCCTTGGTGATGCTTTTTGTCGTCCCTCCCTGAAAAGAGAAATTTAAGATTATTTTTAAGAATCTGACCTTTATCTGTCCATCTGGTCTCTTGCAAGCCGAGAATATCTAAATTATAATGGTGGAATTCTTGTGTGAGGACATCAAGAGAAAAAGCTCTGTGCAGAGTCCTCACATTCCAACTACCTATGGAGAGAAAATGGTTAGTGGGATGTTTAAAGAAACTATGTTTATTGAGAGAGGGAATGCCGACAATATCAAACAGCCCCCTAATCGCAGACATGGGGCAAAGACCCGTTCCCCCACTACTAAAGGCTGAAGCCATCTACACTGGAAGACTTCCTCCAATGTAGAATTTGACGATGCCAATAGAAGCAAAGAGTTCAGGTGCCTGCGATGACTTCTGCTCAGGATTATCCACCAGCTGATAAACATATCCTGTGGATCTATTCACTTGGGGCTGTCAACCCACAAACAAAAAGAAAACACAGCGGAAGATTTTCCCTCCACAGAAGCCCACCAGTGCAGCAAAATCAGGATCCATAATCAAGCTCAGAGCCATATATCTGTCCAGTCCAGTAGGTTTATATGGTCAGCACCAGGACCCTGTGTGGTTGACCACTCCTCAGCAGGGTAGAAAAAAAAGAAAAGTAGCCATAGTTGTCCAGATCAGTAGGCCACACTAATCTGGCAGCCCTCCCCTTCCGTTCACTTCCACAAGAGAGTATCTCTTTTGAAAGTTACTAACGGTCCGCACCACGAGAAGGCGGGGTTGGACATTAGGTGCTAGGCCTGGCCGGTTCTATGCATCATCACAGGGGATTGGTGCATAGCTCTCCTTCCAGTGACTACCTAGCTACCATCAAACTATGGTACTGTTTAGATTCTGAGTTCTAATTATAAAGTCTTTGGATTCTTATATTTTTATAGGGCTGGTAAACATTTACTTAGTGTATCGGTAGCTGTAGGCATTTTTTGCAGTGTCATTGCCAATAATATAAAAGGTTACTGTATACATCATACTTATATACTATTATAACAAAGAAGGATTTTTAGGTGTGTTCACAACCAGCTCTCCCTTTCTAGCCATGAAATCTTTTCCATACTATACCACTGAACCTGACAGGTATATGAATTTGAAAAATAGACTCAACAACCCTTCCAGACTATAATAATTTTTTAGGTTGTACTTAAATTTGACCACCAAACAGTTTGTGAATTGTGACTTTAACAAGACTGTCACTAAAGAACATATTAACAGAACTAACAAAAAAAATGTACAGACATATATATATTGTAAACAGTTGAGTATAAAATGAAAGTTTTGCAAAAAAAAACAGTGAACAATAAGATTTGAAAAAAAGTCAACAATTATACAAAAAACATGGTTTTGACTTCCATTTAATGAAAATCAAGTCAGTTAAAAGCAAAAATAGATTAAATTTGGTATGGTTTATTAAATTTTCACCTGAGTACCTTTCTTTATTTGTGGAAATTTAAAAAATGGTTGAAGCATGGAGCTGGTCATTTGTAATTCATTGTATTATTATGTACTGTTTTTTTTTAAATCATCTTAGTGATAACATATTGTTATTTCATTGCCCATGGTAAATAAAGTAATAGCAAATGAGAAAAGAATTTATGCTACCTTTCAAATTACTTTACAGTTTTATTTAATTTTTATATATCAGTTTAAAATTTTTGAAAGGTTTTATGCATACTTTTCAGGTCAAGTTTAAGTAAATCTGCCAAACTTTGTTTATTATGTAGTATTATGATTGAAAACATCATTGAATTCCTTATTATCATATTCAGAATGTTTAAATGGGTATTTGCCCCCAAGAGGAATAAAATTGTTTGTATCAGAGCATACAATAACATGTATTAATATAATCTTGTTATAGTTGCATGCACAGAAAGTTCCAATCAGGAAGGAGGTGTTTGGCATTCTTGAAATTCTGATTTTTGGGGACTACCTTAAATAATGCTTATTCTTCAAACCTTGGGGGCAAAAGGTGATCCACTGTTCATTATACACTCATTTAAAAGTTGTAATCAGAGCCCTTAGCATTTGTACAATAAAACATCAAAACTACATACACAAGTACTTCATAATGCTAATGCAAGTAATAATAATTTGCCTATAATACTAAGATGAACATTACTAATTGCTACATATGCTTACTTTTTAACTAGATTCAACTTTCAAATCTTTTTATCACCACCACCACCACACACAAAAAAACATAATTTGGCAGTTTCTCTTGTTAACGCATTTAGCACTGTTAAGCTCATAACCTCTCCTTGGTATCTTAACTATTACAACATAAAGATGAATTATTGTGCAATTTTATTAGATTATTTGCATTTTTTCTTCCTCACACCTGCAATCCAACATTAAATATTTATTTCTTTATTTCTACACTAACTTACCATTTATTCCCTTAGGTTTAATCAGCCTGTATGTAAATCTGACCCTATAAACTATTTGTTAGCACCTTATTCCTATAGCTACAGTAGACAGATGCCTGTATAACGTGACCAGATAATTTTGTCATGGCTAATTTTCTCCAAATTTGTTTTTCTACCAAGAACAGGATGTCAGTAAAATTTTAAACCAAAGAGGGAATAATATGAAGTAAGCAAAATATTTACACACATAGTTTAATATATTTTTCCTTATTTAACATTAAATTTAAAGTATGATACATTTGTCTCATGATTTTGAAATTCACAACTTATATTTTTCATTAATTAATATATGTTTTAAAAAAATTTCGGCCAATATTTCAAACTCCAGGAGTAAGGGAACACTTGTTTTGTACTTTCCAAAGATATCCTTGCTACAGATCTTATTATCAAACTTTGCCTCTCATTGTTTTTGAATAGCTTTCTAATTATCAAAAACATTTTGATCACATCATTGGTATTTTGGAAAAAAATGTGCCTAAATCTTTTTATTCTCTTCTAAAACTTTCATTTTTGCTCTCCCAATGAAAATCTTATGATATATCCTATGAATGTCAATAAAAGGTCTTTTACTTGTTTATATTTTGCAATATTCATGTTTAAAAATTATGTGGTGGTATCATAGAAGCAGACACATTTATATTAAGATTTCATTAATTGCTAATGAAAATTACATGATTTAAAACTTGAAGACTTGTAGAAAGAAAAGTTAACAGGTTTTATATTGAAATAAGCATTATTTACAGTGGAAATGTAAAATGCCCAGTATTGTTTGTAGTATTTAAAGCAGTAGTTATTTTGGCTTTCAAAGCATAAAGGCCACCATCAATTTATTAAAAATCATTAATATTTAAAAATTTTCATGAAAATGTTGGGGAAGTTAAGGTATTTCATACTTTCACATGTGATTCTAAGAATTTGTTGGGAATTTTCCCATTAAAAATGTAAATAATTCTGAAAAAATTTGCAATTTTGTTATGTTTCACCTGAAAACCATGAGAAAAACTACATGTATAGCCTCTGGCAAATATTGGATGCTCAGTTTTCTGACTTTTTCACACTTTAAAGTGATAATTTGGACTAACGTATGATTGGAAAAATATAAATAGTAATATTCTATTAATATTTACTAGTATTTAAGCAATTTAAAAGAATTTTTTATTTAGTAAATATACAAGATTTCACTAATGCATTCATGGATGCAAGCACTAGATAAGATAAAGAAATTCAGTAGTTATGACAAATTTTGCAGCAGTAATGAAAAAAAAAACTACTGAGTTTTTTATCTTGTCTAGTAGCTTGCATCTGTCTGTTTCAATGAAATATTTTTACTTACTATATTTCCACTGAGATTTCTATTCATCTTCATCCCTTAAAATGAAAAATTAAAATAAAAAATACATTTTTCCCAATCCCTGTTAGAAAAAGGCATAAATATAATTTTTAATAATAATAATAATAATTTAATATTTTTAAATACTTTTTAAAATCATAATTTTTTTATGTTTTTAATAATTGTTACTTTCTCCTTTTTTATTGTTTTTGCTTATGATTAACTATATTTATATATTTTGGTTTAGATACTGAAACAGTAACCAATTTAAAATTTAACCTATATTGCAAATTTTTCTTGGTTTGTTTTATCAGAGAATCAAATTTTAATATTAATTTAGATTTCATACAATTTTAATTACCAAATTTTATTTCAAATACTTAATCCTTAACATGCCAGCTTTGTATGTAGAGCAGAATTCACTCTGGTGGCCAGATTAATTTTGTGGTGTGTTCAGGAGAAAAAAAAGAGCAACTTTGAAACTAAATTCCTAAATAACTAATAAACATAATTGGTGGTGACTTATACCAAAATAAAGAGCATTTAATTGCAAATTTTTATAAAATATTTGAGAAGAACGGCAACTATACTAATTTTAATAGCACTTTTTCGAAACTATAAGTAAAAAAGTAATTTCTTTGGGTATGAACCTCATTCTGAAATAGCTAAGGAACAGAATATAACAATAGCTTAAACAAAGGAGCGTTTAATTCTACCTAACAATATATAAGTAGATTTTCCTGGAACGTTTTAACAAACAACAAAACAATTTAAAAACCAGAAAAATAGTAAAAATTTCAACACTTAGATATATGCATTCTTATGAAATGATGCATTATCTTCTATTTAAAAACATCCATTTTTACTAGTTTTCTTTTGAGGCAATTCCAAAAGATTAAGAAAAAATTGAATGGCAACAGTTCAAAGAACATTCTGCATGAAAATATAGTTTGGAAACATTACCAGAAAGAAGAAAACTGCTGAAACACAGTGGAGCCAAATGAGGTAAAAAACGTTTGCTCCCACAGTGGTATAATATTCTTTTTTTTAACTTTACAGAACATCCAAATAATTAGGGGGGGGGGGTTATTATCGAATTTAATTCGTAAATTTTAAAGATTTTCTTTTTTAAAACGAAAGATTTCATGGTAGAAAAATGAAAACTTGAAGCATATTCTCTTGGGAACTATAGTGTCTTTTGGCATGCTAAGGGTTAATAGACAAGAGTAATCCATATATGTGAACCAACATGTGAAATATATTTGTATTGTTTTTAAAGAAGAAATGTCTAGATAAATGCATGCAATTGTTTTGTAGAATTTAATTGTTCAGAGTTTTTTAATTAGAATTTAAATATTTAACATTCAAATTATTAATAGACATAGCAGCAGAATGAAATGTAGAAACATGGTTTTTGGTTATTACATGTTTACTGATGTCATTGAAAATTAACAGATTTCAAAACTTTTGTGCAAGCATGAATTTTAAATGAATTGCCAATTATTATCACCCAGTAAATTACTTTCTCATTTTTTAAACATTACCTTGAATTGTCTTAATATAGCAATCTTTAACTCTTTCATTACTGTTATAAATGTTATAGTTAAACAAAAATTAGAGTAGAGGTACACAGTGCGGTAATTAAAATTAAAGTTATTTAATTCTCTACGACACTGTTAAATGTTTTTAAGCACTTCAACACATGGACTATGCTTCAAGTATCAACAGTTATTAAGGAGAGATTTACATACCATAGAGGATGGGTAGTAACAGGAACTTCCAGGATGCTTTCAGTGACAAATTTAATAATCGATGTTCTTGTCGGAAAGTGACATCTCAGTGAAGATTAAAAGAAGGATAATGGCTTCCAATGGTCTACCCCCCTTGGCAAGAAAATGACCATTTATATCTTTGATAGCATAGAGTGCTTAAAAATGTTTTTGATGTGCATTTCGCACTGTTTCTTTTGTTGCTTCATCAGGTGAGCGACGAAAGGAAGGGTGCAAAATGCGCTTCATGGATCAAAAACCTTTTCAAGCACTCTATGCTATCAAAGGTATAAATGGTTATTTCCTTGGCCAAGGTGGGTAGACCAATGGCAGCCGTTATCCTTCTTTTAATCTCCACTGAGACGTCACTTGCCAGCAAGAACGTTGATTATTAAATTTGTCACAAAAAACATCCCGGAAGTTCCTGTTACTACCCATCCTCTACAGTACGGTACATAAATCTCATCTTAATAACTGTTGATACTTGATAGCATAGTCCATGTGTTGAAGTGCTTAAAAACATTTAACAGTATCATAGAGAATTAAATAACTTTAATTTTAGTTATATGTGAAGCCCAAACAGCAACAGTAAAAACAAAATTCTCATATTAAGATTCTTGATGTTAAGTATGCATAAGTTAAAGAAAACTTTAATGATAAAAACTGTATATTGGTGAAGTGATGGTTAAAAAATCACTTTCAACTGTTCTGAGACTATTTGACTTCTATATTGCACTCTACAAGAAGACGAGCAAGATACAATTTTTATGTAGTGCCTATACATTATCAATAACTAATTTAATACAACATTATAAATGGGATGAATTACTAGAATCATGATACAGAAATTAAGTGACAAAAAAATTACTCAATTTCATTTCTATCATGTAAATTTTTCTTTGGTGGCATTTAAGAATGCTGTTATTAGATGCATTTTGTTTCCCTTTTATGATATATCTCGTAAAAATGAAAATTTCCTTCTTATTAGTCCTAAAATGCTGGATGAGTTCACCCTTTGTTTTTAAATTTGCATCTGATTCTGCAATTGATGTACACAGATTTCATTTACCCCATTGCAGGTTAATTTTAATGTTCTAACTAGTTCTCCATTTAGTCGAACCCATGACTCTCTAAATACATGCTAGAGTGCTCTAACAACTAAACAAACCATCAGCTGACAATTTGTTTCCACAATGTGATTCATTAACAATGGAAAAAATAAATTGCCTTTCCTGATTGTAGATGGTGCAAGGTCCACCATATATAAATCACATTGTGGATACAAATTATTGATTGATGGTTGGTTTAGTTGGTAGAGCACTCTGACATGTATCTAGAGAGTCGTAGGTTCAAATCCTGCACTGTCAGAAATAATTTTTTTCCACATCAGTATTAATGAATTCTATATCTACAGGTAATCTGTGTATTCACTATGGATCGAGTTTTTCATTATTAACGCTTAAGCATGAGTGTATTCCTTATTAACATCCGATTCATTAACAACAATTGGAAAAATAAGTTCCTTTCCTGGTTATAGATGGCACAAAGTCTGCCACATTTCAGCGAAAGATATAAAGGTCGCATTGTGGAAACAACTTAATGGCTGATGGTTGGTTTAGTGGTTAGGGCACTCTGACATGTTTATAGAGAGTTGTGGGTTTGAATCCTGCATCATTGACAATAATTTTTACCACATAAGTATTAAATGAATTCTATATCTACAAGTAATCTGTGGACTATATATTGATGTGGACATCAATATACAGTCCATATCGACAAGTAACTATGGACTGTATATTGATGTTAGCTATGTATATACATATATGGGATGCCAAAATTTTATTTCTTATTCCAGAACACTAAACCTTAGAATGGCTGCTAATAAAGATTAGAAATGAAAACAAATCAAATTTGTTTAAAAGATGACTACATTTTGAAATTCTTCATATAAACTGAATATTTTTTGGAACAAATAATTAAATTCAAAGACAATCCCAGAAAATCTTGGGCAGCACTCAACTATCTTATGTATGAAATTAAGGCAATGCTCTGGAACCAATGTTCCTGGTGTTTTTGCACACTTGAACTTAATTTTGCTTTAGTGAAACAAGTAAACAGTAAAAAATATATAATCCACATTAAAAGCAAAAGTTGCACATAGCAGTAGATTTTCTTTCTGTTGTCAGATCGTATTAGCAACCAATTAATAAATGTCTAAGGAACTAGGCTTGCAATTATTATGGAAAGACTTGATGGCTTTAACGTATCATTCCTGAATCTATTACAATTATATTTTTTGTTGTCAAGGCCTTGATAAGCAGGTAGCCAGAATGGTCAAATGATGAGAAAAAAATCCTTTGAGATCTAAAAAAATCCATTTTGAGTAAAAACCTCACAACTTAACTAATGCATTTTTCTATTAAAAATGCATTAAATAGAAACTTCACAATAATTTCTAAATTTGTCACTGGTTCCAACACATTATCTTATTCACTACATAAACATAAAACAGGGAATTCCCCAATGGCAACTTTACAAACTGCAGATGGTGCAGCACATTGATGAATTTCCACAAGAAGTGGTAATGAAATTGAATAAATCGGCACTGAAGCTAGCAACCCATGTTTATGAAACCACTGTCTGAATGACTTCCCATATGTGTAGCTTTAGCTGTTTGGAACAGAGGGCGACATTGTGGTGACTTCATTGTTTATTGTTTTGATTTTGGGTTTCTACTTATATATATAGTACTAGCTGTTTCTGCCAAAAGTTTAGTGTGAGATATAATCTCTTTTTTTTTGTATGTCTTATAATTGCTCATGAAGTAGGGTAGTCATTGTTTTTTGCACGTTAGCGGCCAACTTCCTAAGTGAGGCCCTGGTTGTTGTTCCTGTTCTACTAGTTATGGCCTTCAAAGTGAACATCATTAACTGTCCACTATTATTTGGATTGTTATTGGATTTTGGCTTCAAGCAATCATTTGTCTCATCAAGTCAGTATCACATTCCTTGAAATATGAAACTAATATATCATTCAAAGTCAATATAATCAGAACACTTATTGAAGCAGTGTTATCATCTGTTACAGAATTAGAAAAGGTCATTGGAATTGAGTAAGATTTTAAACTGTCACAAACTTTCCAAACTTTGCATCATGATACCACTTGCTGACCTTTTAATTTTAAATTTAACATATCAATACTGTGTATCTGTGTATGCTGCATAAAAAATATATATTTTTTTAATCTAGATTATGAATAATTTGACAATAACTAATTCATTGCTATTAAAATTTTAAGCATTTTAACACCTCAAATGGGTTGAAATTAGACTTTATATAGAAGTTAACATGTTTTTTGTGACTAAACCTTTTTCAATCTCTGAAGACTGTCACTTCACCATTAAATTTAATTAAAATCAAATTAAAGGCATTTTAGGCTGTTTATTTAAAAATTAGCTTCATAAAATTATAAGTGAAGAAACAAATAAAGCTAGCATAAAAGCTTTTATGATAGCTTAGCAAATTGCATACCCAGAGATTTCCAATGGGAAAGTGTGTGTGTGTGGGAGGGGGGGCAAGTTTGATTCTAATGTCGTTTTGTGTGTGCACATTAGTCTGATTTTGGGGGATTGCCTAGAGAATATGTTATTGAAGTCTTCAAGGGAGAAGTTATAACCCCCCCCCCCCCCACACACACACACACACACACACACATCACCTTGGGGGTGCCACAAAACTTGATTAATAATGATTATAATCAGGCCCGAATTTAGAAAAAAAAATCTAAGGGGAGACCAAGTCATACAATTGAGCCAAAAAAAATGTGAAGGGTGGGAGGGGGGACAAGAGACTAGATTTCCAATGCAGTATAACACCTCTGTTTTACAGATCTAAAAATTCTTGAAAAATGCATGAAATATAAACAAGTTCCATTTTTCCCCCCATCATCACCATTACTAGCATTCTGAAAGGGGAGGGGCATGATTCATTAGTCCCTAGATCCACCCCTGATTATAATTAATGACTTAACTGCTATGATATAATTTCCAAGCTGTAATATGGTCTTTAAGTAGTAATGACCATACACTAAAATCAGTTACTAAAATAAATTAGAATAAATTTATGACTAACTTCTGGGGTCCTCCATGAACAGTTAGAACTATTTCAGGGCTAAGGAGGTTAGATATTTTGCCAAATGTTACTTTGTATTTGAAATTCATTAGCTGCTAAGAATAAAAATTGTTCAAAATATTGTATCTTTAAACATTTAATAGAATTCATAAATTTTATTTAACCTTTAGACTCTGTTTAGTTTTGAATGCATGGGTATTTAAAGACAAGCTGTAGACTATGTTTGCACACAGTGAATAATAAATATTAGTCAAGTTTCAGAATTTTTTACCAAGACCTGCATGTATTTCTGATATGTTGCTTGATTTTGGAGATGTAGTACAGATATGGTGTTGACCATAACTAGTTGTTGGTAACATAATGAGTTTAATTTTATTTAAAAAAGATTAACTTATCTCTCTCAAAGAATAACGTGTTTGCTAGTTTTTGCAAGTGATTGTCATATTAGACCTCCTATCCCCCATTATATTTGCATTTTATTTCTTTAATTCTTAATTTGCATCTTTAATAAGGAAGTTCAAAACTTATTAACTTCCACACTATGTAAACAATTTATTAACAAGTTACAGCTATGAGTTACCTAATTGTTATTGAATTTTTCCTATAATCCATAAAATATCCTTTATCCCAAAAATTGAAATTAATCTGACAAAGAGTAAGAAGCCCATTACAATGGTCTTAATTATATTCTATTAAAATATTAAAATTTTAGCTGTGTTAATTTGATAGTTTCAGTGTTAAAATTAATGTTGAAAAGCAACTAATAAAAAGAAATAATAAGATGCAAGTTGCAACTAATTGTCATAAGAATTTAGCAACTTAGCCAATAGTAAAAAATCGTATTCAGTATATCATAACATTTCAGATCTTCCAAAAAATGGATGCAAGATAGTGTAGTTAGCAACATTCCATGTCTGTAAATTGAAGTTCATAGATTTAAAATCCAATTCTGCCAGTGGAGATTTTTTTTTTTTTCTGCAGCCTGTGCTCATTGACAATGGGGACATTAATGGGCTTGGAAAGTCTGTATTCCATTGAATGGAACACTGAATGAGAGACATCCTGTACTTTACACCACATTAACTGTGACACCACTTATGCCCAGGTGTGGGAGAGCCATACCCTATACACATTAAATAACATGCCTTGACAAGAGGCTACTCATCTGCCACCTAACAGTTGTTCAATGGCAATTCTACCCAACCTTCTCAGGGTCCTTGTGACCTGACCATTTAGACCATTGTGCACAAAAAAGTGCCTCTTAGAGGTAATTCAATGTACAATTCAACTTGTATTATGTCAATGGTAAGCTAAATTCAATAATGAGTAAAATTCAGAGATATAAACACTGCAGAATTAAAGATTAAATGAGTTTATTGTTTTTCCCAATACCACGTGATTAGTAAATTACCTGCAGTGTTTATAGAGTTAGTTTAATCTTTATACAATAATAACTTTTAAAGTAGGCTTTTTGTAAGAAAATGAGACTGAAATTTTAAAAAAAAAACATTCGTTTATGACTGTTTAAAATCATTAAATACTGGCCAAATAGTGTTAAAGTGTTCTGAAGCTCGAACAATTTAATAGCAGGTGCTGTTGTTAATCCAACCTAAAAATAGTTTTTTCAAACTGGTGTCAACATACTTGAACCTTTAGTCCTGTTTGATATAATAGTGAAGAAGACTATTAAGTCAATAGTCATGTCCTTTGTGTACCTATTTGTATATTCAAAGGGAAACCAGGACAGTCAAGACAAAACTTCAAGATTATTTCTGCCTTTTGTTTTGGGGGGCGGGGGTGGCTCAGTCGGTAGTGCGCCAGGCTCATAATCTGTAGTTCCCAGGTTCGAGTCCCAGCTGGGTCAGCGTTGAGATTTATCTCCGCAAAATTCCCCGCCCTGCCCACGGTCAGTAGGGGACACCGATGGGCTTGGAAAGACCGCCGTCCGTCGGATAGGACGTTAAGCCGTGGCCCCGTGTGCGGGAGAGCCATACCTTGTGCACATTAAAGAACACGCTGGATGGCCTTGACGGGAGGCTACCATCTGTCTCCCAACAGCTGTTCCAGTGGGTCCCCTCCCCCAACCTTCTCTGAGCCTTTGTGGTCCATGTAACCTGGCCATTTAGCCCATGGTGTGCAAAAAAGTGCCGCTCAGAGGTAAAACAACCCTACAACCCAACCCAAGCCTTTTGTTTGGGTGTTTAGTATGCTAGGTTATGGATCAAAGGGATATGGATTTGAGCCCCAGATATGGCATGGATGTTTCATTTCTGGTGTCTTTCTGCTAAATCTCACCTTCTTCACAGGCTATCTCTATGGTATATTACATATACACACTTCTATTAGACCTCTATGGGAAGCAGCTGCTTGAAGAGTAGTGCTTGCCATAGTGTTTTGTATGTGTGAGCAGATCATATTATATTTGGAATTCCCAATATATTTCAAAATATTACATGATTTTTTGAAACCCACAAATCATACATAAATTCTTCATTCACTTCTCTTTTCACAGTCTTCATCTCATAACTTTTTTTGCTCTGTTGCTTTCCTTACCCCTCCATTCATGATTTATTTAGTCTTCCATTAACTCTTCTTCCTTTAGATTCCACTTTAGCTATTCTTCTTTACTCCATATATTTGACATCTCCATATCATTTTAATTGTTTTTTTCTTAATCAGATTAATAATAACCTTTTCAACTTCCATTAACACTCTAATGTCTTCATCTCTTTCCAATCATGATTTTGTCACCAAAAGTAGAATACCTTAACAAAATAATAACTTCTAGAAAAGGTTTTTTCCTTGTCTCTGCTCCATAGAACATGATGCTTTGAACAATTAATTGCATAAAGTGTTTTTCCATATTTTTTTAATTGTTTTTAGTCCAGATGATTGGATTTAGCATTTTCTTACAACTCTATTTTCCTCATCTGATGATCCTTTAATTTGTGTTTTTTTGACTATGGAGCAGAGACAAGGAAAAAACTTTTTTTTCCTTGTCTCTGCTCCATAGAACATGATGCTTTGAACAATTAATTGCATAAAGTGTTTTTCCATATTTTTTTAATTGTTTTTAGTCCAGAGGATTGGATTTAGCATTTTCTTACAACTCTATTTTCCTCATCTGATGATCCTTTAATTTGTACTGTTGATCTCAGAAATTTGAACTTGTAAATCATTCTTATTTTAAGGTTTTCTGTCAGTCTCTGCAGCTTGGTTTTTATTAATATTAATATTTAAATCCCACTCTTCATATTTCTCTAACAACTTCCAAAAGAGAAAGTTCACATCCTCATAATAACAAATGGGTCACAATAACAGATGGTGTAAATTTAACCCTTTTTGAATTGTCAGACCCATGAGGTACATGTTCTGGACCAATTACCCAGGGCTACTTCAACGAAGATTTTAAATAATGTTGATGGTGTACTACATCCTTTAGAAAACTTTGGTTGTGTGAAATTCTTTATGCAAATTAGTTATTAACTTTCAAATTGCACTTATTATACCTATATAATGTTTATGCCGTCCAAATTAGTTATTAACTTTCAAATTGCACTTATTATACCTATATAATGTTTATGCCGTCCCGTGGCCGAGTGGTTAGCACGCTTGGCTACTGATCTAAGGGACCTGGGTTCGAGCCCCGGGTAAGGCATGGATGTGTGTTGTTTTTCTGCTGAGGTTCTGCCATCCTCTCAGACCTTCTACTATGCCATTTAAACTGACAGGTTCCTGTCAGACCTCTGTGGCAAGCAGCTGCTTGAGGGGGTATTTATTTATTATTTATTTATATAATGTTTTAATAATATTTATAATTGAAGTGCTGATACCAGTTGCTTTCCAAAGTAGTTTTCTTGTCACACTATCATGCCATTTCAAGATCGATAAACTATGCCCCAATTTCCTTTCCTTTAGTTTGACATTTTTCTGATATCACATCTGTTTTCATCTAAAATCAATAGTAAATATGTTGTCAATGCAGGATTTTTCTGTTGTAAATCCACAATATTCTTCTGAAGTGTCATTGGGCTTTTTTTTTTATATAATTACAGAGGAACTATATAAATTCCTCTGTAATGTGAACAAATTTTGCAGTTTCTTTTTTAAATATCGATGTAATATGATCAAGTCTCATGTTTTCTTGTATTTCCTTACCATTTAAAATCTCTTTAATTAGGTTAGTAATTAATTGACAAACTTTTTTATCTCCATATTTAAGAAGCTCCACAACTATTCCTCGTAGTCCAGCTGCTTTACCATTTTTCATTTCTTTTAACTCATTTTCAATTTCTTTCTCAGTAATAAATATGCCCGTACTGTTTCCAATAAGAACCTCTGTCTTAAACTCTTTGTTTATTGCAAAGTATTTCTTAATAATCCACCCAGATGTTCAAGCTAATAAAATTCAATTTGGTTTTATATTTAGTGTTCTGATGAGGTCTGTAAATGGTACCTAGGCATAAACTAGAAAGAGAGTTGTGTACCAATCCCCAGTGATATGCACAGAACTGGCCAGGTCATGCACCTAATGTCCGACCCCGCCTTCTTGTTGTGCAGGCCATTAGTAACTTTCAAAAGAGATATTCTCTTTTGGAAGGGAATGTAAGGGGAGGGCTGCTAGCTCAGTGTGGCCAACTGAGCTGGTCATCTATGGCCACTTTTTTTTCCAACCCCTGCTGAGGAGTGGTCAACTTCACAGGGTCCTGGTGCTGACCATTTGTACCAACTAGAGTGGACTGGTTTATGGATTTGAGCTTGATTATGGATACTGGACTTGCTGCATTGGTTGGCCTCTGTTGATGGAGAATCTACTACTGTTTTCTGTTTGCTTGTGAGTTGTCAGCCCTAAGTGAACAGAGGCACGGGATACCTTATATCAGCTGGTGGATAATCCTGATCAGAGGCCATTGCAGGTACCTGAACCCTCACTTAGCTAGTTGGGCATCGTCAATCCTAAACTGGAGTAATATGTCTCAGGCACGCCATATGGCTCTTGAAAAGGTGGTGCTTGAAGTTCTCTACCAGCATCGATAACTTCAACCTTTAGCGGAAAAGGGACAGGTCTTTGCCCCGTGCCTGTGATCAGGGGGCTGTTTGATATTGTTGGCCCTACCTCTCTCAATAAATCTAGTTTCTTTAAAAATCCTACTAATCATTTTCTCTGCAGGTACATGGAATGTGAGGATGTTTTATAGAGATTATTCTCTTGATGTCCTCACACAGGAATTCCAGCACTATAACCTAGATATTCTAGCTTGCAAGAAACCAGATGGACAAGTAAAGGTGAGATACTTAAAAATAACTTTAAATTTCTCTTTTCAGGGAGAGAGGATGGAAAGCATCTCCAAGGTGTAGGTTTGCTTCTCAGCAGACATGCCAGTGATGCTCTTCTATGATACTGTAATGAAATACAGTATCATAGAAGTAATGAATACAGTAATGAAAGATTTCTTACAGTAAAATTTAAAACAAAAATTAAGACTTGAATGTCATGTTGTTATATCCCCACAGAGGATTCTGATGAGAACAAGAAGGATATGTTTTACAGCCAGCTTCAGGATATTTTGAATTCTGTGAAGAAAGGAGATATTTCTCTTGTGCTAGGTGACTTCAATGTTAAAGTTGGTACTGACTCTGATATTTGGGCAGGAGTTTTAGGTCCCTTTGGCATTGGTTGCTCCAATGGCAATGGGGAACATCTCCTAAGGCAAGTAAACTTAAAGGTTTGCGAATAACTAACACATAACTACAAACACTGGAACATTTATAAACATACATGGGTTTCACCTGATGGGTTGCACAGGAATATGATAGATTATATTTTAAATAACAGCAAATGGGCTAGTTCAGTTAGGAATATCAGATCATACAGGGGTCTGACTATTACCTGGTCAAAAGTGTTTTGAAGCTGAAGCTTAAGAAACGTTGTGCTAAGGTTAAAAATATTAGCTATAACACTGAATGCCTGAAAGATCCAGATATAACCAAAACATACCATAATAGGCTACTTAGTCATTATGACAATCGTGGTTTGGTTACTTCTGAAGTTGAGAAAGAATGGGATCACAATCGTGGGTTGGTTACTGCTGAAGTTGAGAAAGAATGGGATCGGTTTAAACAGGCTTTTCTTGAAACCAACAGTACTCTTTTGGGTAAAAGAAAACAGAGGAAACAAAATTATTTGAGTGATAAGGGTATGGAACTTATTTCTGAAAGAAAGAAGTGCAGGATTAATATGAATCAACACCCTATTAGTCCTAACAGAATGCATTACAACGAGCTTAATAAACGTGTTAAAGGATCAATTAATAGCTGATAAAAATCTTTGGAATGATAGCTTGACTGACAAAGCGAGGAAGCAGTTAGACAAAACAACAGCAGGGGATTGTACCAGATTATTAATGTTTTATGCAGGAAGAAACAGGCATACAGGGATTAAGGGATAAATGTGGCAAAGTGGTTGAAGGTGAGGATTCTGTGATGGCTAGGTGGGCTGAGCATTCCAGAGAAGTTCTAAAAAATGTGATTATTTCTACTCCAATTGTTTCTAATAAGGATAGATGTATTACTGGCTTTAATGATGGCCCAATATCACATTGAGAAGTCACTTTGGCTATCTCTAAATTAAAACTGCATAAATCCCCAGGGGTAAATGAAGTCACCACTGAAATGCTTAGAGCTGGGAACGTTTTTGTTGTCACATGGCTGATTGAAATTTTGAATATTTTTTATGATAAAGGTGTTCCTAAGGATTTTACTAGAGCTATTATTGACCCAATTTTTAAAAAAGGTGATCGCAGCTCTTGAGATAATTATAGAAGAATTAGTTTACTTTCTGTTCCAGGAAAAGTTCTTTGCATGATTATACTTAATAGAATTAAGAATCTGGTTGACAGGCAATTGCATGATGAGCAATGTGGATTCAGAAGTGGTAGGGGATGTATTGATCAAATATTTTCACTTAAGCAGATTCTTTAGAAATGTTTAGAGTTTCAGAAACCTGTGATTGCTAACTTTATAGATTTCAAAAAGGCTTTTGACTCTGTTGATCGGCATAATTTGTGGTAGATTGTTAGATCATATGGAATACCTGATAAGTTAGTTAACATAATGAAACCCCTCAATAAGAACACTGAGTCATATGTGAGAGTTGGTACATCTTTCAACGATTGGCTTAGCATTGTTAGTGGAGTTAGACAAGGGTGCATTTTGTCTCCTTTTCTGTTTTGTTTGGTTATTGATTATGTTATGCAAAATTGTTTGCAAGGGAAAGATTTTGGCCTTAAATGGTCTAAAGATTCGAAATTTCTGATTTAGATTATGCAGATGATTTGGCCCTGTTGGCTAATGATACTGAGAGGAATTCTTTGATTAGGGCTTTTCATGAGAATAGTAATAGAGTAGGTTTGGTGATAAACAGAGAAAAAACTAAAGTGATGAAAATTGGTTAGGCAGATAGTGCATCAGTTGCTTTGAATGGCTGCACTCTTGAGCAAGTGTCTCAGTTTAATTATCTTGGGAGGTATGTGACAGATACTGGTGATGTGTATCATGAGATAAACAAAAGAATAGGGATTGTCGCTGGAACTTTTAAGAATCTATGGAGAGTGTGGTAAAATTGGCGTGTACACCTACAGACTAAAATTAGGCTCTATAACAGTTTGGATCTTTCTCAGGTTAATTATGGTAGTGAAACATGGACCCTTTGTAAGCAGGATAATAAGAACTTGATGCCTTTGATTCTAGATACTTATGTAGTATCTTGGGCATTAGGTTGTTTGACTTTGTAAGTTAATGATGAGATTAGAAGAAAGAATCATCAACCTCCTTTGAGCAGCATATTGTGCAGAGAGAGACTGCATTGGTATGGCCATGTTTTCCGTATGCATAGCTGCAGATTAGCAAACAGGATTATGAATAGTGTGCCTAAGGGTTTCAGAAAAATGGAGAGATCTAGGAAGGGATGGCCAGACAATGTCAAACAGGATCTTGCTAGAACTGGCCTAGAGTGGCCAAATTTCAGCAGCAGTAACTCAGAACAGACACATATGGAGACACATATTGACACATATGGAAGAAAATTACACAGTCTGGTTGGACTGTATGTAGTCCATGGCTGCATGAGGATTTTGTATGTATGTAAGTTCTGATGAAGGTTCTTAAGTGTAAACCATAATTTTGCTTCCCTTTTTTATCCATTCTTACTATTGATGTGCATACATGTTCTTTTTCATTCTTCAATTGAGCTTCCTTAACTTGATATTTAACAATTTTTCTTCTTCTCTCTGTTATATGACCTTATGTTGTTGTTTTTTTAACTCAACCATGTTAGATATGTTTTTTTTTTCTTTTCCTCAGTACTATTCATTATTTCCTGATTGATCCATCTATTTCTTAACATTTTTTGCTGCTTTTTTTTTTATATCATAAAACCACATGTATCATTATTTCTCTTTCTCAGCTCCCTTAATGATTTTTCTCCAGCTCCAAATTCAGTGTTGCAAAACAGATCCACAACTTTCCCCTTGGAGGAGTTCAGTGTTAAATTTTTCAAATTCTATGTATTGTAACCTTAAATTCCAATTCTGATAAATCCATGGGAAGGAAATAGCTTTAGCTTTAACCAAGTGACAATCATAACCACAATCCTCACCTCTGTAAATTTATACATTGATTTCATTTGCTCGCATTTTTAGAAAATGAAATGACTTCGGAAAAAGACATATATTTTAGCAAATAGTTTAATATAATAATTATTATTTGTGTTTTAACTTTTTTAGATAAATTTTTGTAGCTGATTATAACTGCTGTTAAATATTCCAACTTCCATAACTTTTTTAATATTTGAAAGAATATTGTTGAAAAATCAAGATTTAGGTTAACTCATTTGATATTTCTGTTGAAAGTTTATTTTAGAAATTATGGAGCTTCAGATTTGGCTTCCCACTAACATAATATGGGGTTCCTTTAATTCTAAAAGCCAGAATATAATGAAAGTTTGATGCAATAAAGATTTGTACTTTACTGATAGTAACTAGTTTGTTTTGTGTTTTTTTACTATTATGATAACTACAATTGTTATGTACACATGCAACTAAATTAATATTAGGGCAGTTAGTTTCAGTTAAGCAATGTTAGAATTGTAAACAGGAAAACTAATCTCTCCATATATTACCATACCTTGGTAAATTAACACTTTAAGTTTAAATGAAGAGTAATATACCTAGAGCATAGTGATACAAATTAATTTAAATAATTTATGATTGATAGAATTAGTTTTTTTAATTTTTTTGGATAATTAAAAGTTCTTGATCAATGTAACATTTGCTTATTTCGCAAATTTGCTAGCATGTTAAAGAAGGATTTTTTTTTTGTGTGTGTGTGTGTGGGGGGGGGGGGGGGGTTGCCTATATAGATCCATCCCATGGCTGAGTGGTTAGCACACATGGCTATTGATGAAAGGGACCTGGGTAAGGCATGGATATTTGTGTTGTTTTTTTGATGTCTCGTCATCCTCACAGATCTACTATGGTGTATAAACTGACAGGCTCCTGCAGACCTATGTAGCAAGCAGCTGCTTGAGAGGGTATTTATTTAATTTTTTTATAGCTTGGTAACATTAGTAACCAAAAATTAGAAATAAATAATTTTCCAGGAGTTATGGCATTCCATTTTAGACCTAACTAGTGCAAGCTTTCAGACTAATAAACAGCATAATATAGTTTTTGAAACAGTAGAACTTATATTGAAGAATGTTTTTTAAAGCTGGCTGTGAAGTGATGAAAACATTAGAGACACAGTAGTTCAATGATTCACATACCACATATAATGATTCCATATGTGCCATGTCTGGTTGGGATAAGCCTGAGCCAAATCAGCATATGTGGGGGAGCCCCTTAAAAATTCACATACCTTGGGGCAGAGTTTTCCACACTTTTTTTATTGCAACACCCTCTACAGACACTGAAAATATTTTGACACCCCAAGCTTTTAATTGGTAAAAATACATGAGAAAGAGGGAACGGTTAAAACTTTAGAGAAAAAAATCGGTTAATGAATTACCAAACTGAAATTTGGCAACATGCATTTTAGAAAGCACTGCCTCAGGGTGTAATACCATAAAAAACTTCATTGCTTTTAAAAATTGTCTATTCCCCAAGAAAAACATCTGTAGAATTATTGATTCAACCAATTGTAGTTTTACGCCTACTGAGATACCTTGAGCCTTTATCATGATTTTTACAAATTAAATGAAAGCTTTGTTGTGATGGGATTTTACCATGGCATGAGCATGTTGACTAAATTGACTGCCTTCTTTCAGTATCCTATTACTAAATGAAATAGTAACACTGATGTATTGCACGTGTGATGCCAGTGCAGTCCCAGTTAATATTTAATGTTAAGAAGCCTGATGACTATATATTGAACACGGGCAAAGAAATCGCAAAGAAGTTAAAGAAGACTAATAGTGTACCTTCAATGATCATCAGTGGCAAAACAGTTGTAATATTTTCTACTATAAAATGAGGAATTAAAAGCAAATGTTATGTATAATCACCTGAAAGTCTTTGATAATCTAATAATGCTGAACTGAACATTATTTGGAGTTCAACACTTGATTCAGTGAACAATATAAATGCTTCTGAAAAGGAATTATTGAGATTAAGAAGACTTCAGTGCTTAATACCATCCAGTAGAAGAATTATTTTTTAACTGTTGCACATATGAAGAAAAGGAATACATACAGTGCATAGTCTTCATTTCTAAATGCAAGTTATGGACTGCAATTCAAGTTGGCAAATTCTTGTAAGTCATATATAATTTATAATTAAAAACAGTAGTAGTAGATTATATATTAGCATTAAGACCATTAATATCTGTGTTTTGATTCTCAGATCTTGAAATAGTGGCATAACTAGAAACTTTTAAACAAATGCAGAAAACTACAACAATTATATTAGGTTCATAGTTTTCTCCATATCTACATATAGAACAGGGCTTGCGAAATTTTCTTTTAACTTTAGAAATTGAACCAAATTCATAAGAGGCAGGACTGTCATTCAAGCAAAGTAACTGGGTAAACTTTCATATTTGAAATAAAAACAGAATGCTATTCTGGTAAAAAAGATAAAAACATTGCTTTTAGGGGGAAAAGACAAGAGTTTTTAAAATTACATTTATTAGTCACCACTGTTGTGATGTATCCTTAACCAGCAATTGCCAATATGTAACCTTGGAATATTGTGTTGCCATCCAAGGTTTATTCTGGCATCTGTCATATGTTACAGATAATAATTTAGGCTCTGTATAATACATGGATAAAAGAAAGCAAAATAATCCATTTACACTGCCCTTCCAAATTTAACTATGCTTATATTGAGAGGAGTCAATCAGGTGCATCTGTAAGGATAATTTATCTTATGCCACTTCAAGCTATCAATTATTTAATCTTTAAATACTCTTCAGGGTGAAAATTCATTCACACAAACTTTGAATATAATAAACTTTGAATATATATTCACACAAACTTTGAATTTCACCCTGAAAATACACAATATTTTCAGGATGAAAATTCAAACACACAACTTTGAATATATGCTGATGTAGTACAAAAAAATTCATGTAAAAAATGATTTTTGTCTTATGCATATCTATAATAAAATATACAAACTTAAAAACACTTTTTATTCTAAATAATATGATAGGGCTTAATTCTAACTATAGTATTTAAGGATTAAAGAAGTTCGATTTCTAAGTTCTTTATTTTTTGTCTACATGCTCCACATAATATTTAGAGACAAGACTAATATTATATATGGCATTGTAATTAAGTTTTAGTAAGAATCTTTTTTGGGCTTGCATTGTGGGAGGTTTTTTTACCTTTGGGGCTTTTTGCGTCACTTCTGGGTGTTTTGGAACCTTTTGGGGCGTTTTATGATACTGCGGACCACTGAGGTGTGGGGGACCATTAGTCACTGGAAGGAGAGCTATGCACCAGTCCCATGTGATGATGCATAGAACCAGCCAAGCCTAGCACCTAATGTCCGACCCCGCCTTCTTGTGGTGCAGACCGTTAGTACCTTTCAAAAGAGATACTCTCTTGTGGAAGTGAATGGAAGTGGAGAGCTGCCAGATTAGTGTGGCCTACTGATCTGGACAACTATGGCTACTTTTCTTTTTTTTTTTCTACCCTGCTGAGGAGTGGTCAACCACACAGGGTCCTGGTGCTGACCATATAAACCCACTGCACTGGACTGGATTAAGGCTCTGAGCTTGATTATGGATCCTGATTTTGCTACACTGGTGGGCTTCTGTGGAGGGAAAATCTTCCACTGTGTTTTCTCTTTGTTTGTGGGTTGACAGCCCCAAGTGAATAGATTCACAGGATATGTTTATCAGCTGGTGGATAATCCTTAGCAGAGGTCATCGCAGGCACCTGAACTCTTTGCTTCTATTGGCATCGTCAAATTCTACATTGGAGGAAGTCTTTCAGTGTAGTTGGCTTCAGCCTTTAGTGGTGGGGGAATGGGTCTTTGCCCCATGTCTGCAATTAGGGGGCTGTTTGATATTGTCGGCATTCCATTTCTCAATAAACATAGTTTCTTTAAACATCCAACTAACCATTTTCTCTCCATAAGTAGTTGGAATGTGAGAACTCTGCAGAGAGCTTTTCCTCTTGATGTCCTCACACAAGAATTCCACCATTATAATTTAGATATTCTCGGCTCGCAAGAGACCAGATGGAGAGATAAAGGTCAGATTCTTAAAACTAATCTTAAATTTCTCTTTTTAGGGAGGGACAACAATAAGCATCACCAAGACGTGGGTCTGCTTCTCAGCTAGTGATGCTCTTCTAGGATATGAGTGCATTAATGAAAGGTTTCTTACAGCAAAATTTCTGACAAGCGTTAAAGACTTGAATGTTATCTGCTGTTATGACCTCACTGAGGATGAGGATGAGAAGGATAGGTTTTACGGACAACTTCAGGATATTTTGAGTTCTGTCAAGAAAGGAGATATTACCCTTGTTCTAGGTGACTTCAGTGCCAAAGTTGGTACTGACTCTGACCTTTGGAGAAGGGTGATAGGCCTTTTTGGTATTGGTAGCTGCAATGGCAATGGGCAACGTCTCCTACAGGTAAGTAAACTCAATGGATTCAGAATAACTAACACTTATTACAAACACCGCGACATACATAAGTACACATGGGTTTCACCTGATGGGCTGCATAAGAATATGATTGATTACATATTAATTAACAGCAAATGGGCTAGTTCTGTTAGGAATACCAGGTCATATAGGGGAGCTGAAATTGGATCTGACCATTACCTCGTTAAAAGTGTGTTGCAACTTAAACTTAAAAAGTGTTGTGCTAGGGTTAAAAAATTTACTTTTAATACTGAAACTCTGAAAGACCCAGTTATAGCCAAAGCTTACCATGATAGGTTACTTAGTCATTATGACAGTCATGGTATGCTTACTACTGAAGTTTAGGAAGAATGGGATCATTTTAAACAGACTTTTTTTTTGGACACTAACAATACTCTTTTAGGAAAAAAGGAGCAGAAGAGGCAGAATTATCTGAGTGATAAGGCAATTGAGCTTATTTTGGAAAGAAAGAACTGCAGGAATGTCCTTAATAAATACCATACTAGTCCTAATAGAAAGCATTACAGAGAGCTTAATAAATGTGTAAAGGATCAGTTAGCTGCTGATAAGAATCTTTGGCTTGATGGCTTGACTGACAAAGCTGAGGAAGCAGTTAGACAGCACAACAGCAGAGAGCTATATCAGATAGTTAATGTTTTATGTGGCAGAAAACGGACAGGTATACAGGGATTGAAGGATAAACAAGGTAAGGTTATATAGAAGGTGAGGATTCTGTCATGGCTAGGTGGGCTGAGCATTTCAGTGATGTTCTAAACAATGTAGTTAGTGCTACTCCCATTGTTTGCAATGATGATAGATGCATTGATGGCTTTAATGTTGGCCCTATAACACAATCTGAAGTTATTTTGGCTGTTTCTAAACTTAAACTACGTAACTCCCCAGGGGTAGATGAAATTACTACAGAAATGCTTAGAGCTGGGAATATTTCAGTTATCACTTGGATGACTGAAATTCTGAATATCTTTTATGATAAAGGCATGGTTCCTAAGGATTTTACCAGAGCTATTGTTATTCCTCTTTTCAAAAAAGGTGATCACAGTTCTTGTGATAACTATAGGGGTATCAGCCTACTCTCTGTTACAGGTGAAGTTCTTTGCATGATTGTGCTTAATAGAATTAAGAATCTGGTTGACAGTCAATTGTGTGATGAGCAATGTGGATTCAGAAGTGGTAGGGGATGTGTGGATCAGATATTTTTACTTAGGCAGATTCTTGAGAAATGTTTAGAGTTTCAGAAACCTTTAGTTGGTAGCTTTGTTGATTTCAAAAAGGCTTTTGATTCTGTTGATTGTCATAATTTGTGGTTAATTGTGAGATCATATGGTATACCAGACAAGTTAGTTAACATAATGAAAGCTCTCTATAATAACACTGAGTTGTGTGTGAGAGTTGGTAAGGCTTGTAGCAATTGGTTTAGCATTACTTCTGGTGTTCAACAAGGGTGCATTTTGTCTCCTTTTCTCTTTAGCTTGGTTATTGATTATATTATGCGAAATTCACTTCAAGGGAAAGATTTTGGCCTTAAATGGACTGGAGATACGAAAATTTCTGATTTAGATTATGCTGATGATTTAGCCCATTTGGCAAATGATGTTGATGAGATGAACTCTTTCATTCGAGCTGTTGATGAGACTGGTAATAGAGTAGGTTTGGTTATAAACAGAGAGAAAACTAAAGTGATGAAAATTGGTCAGGCAGGCTGTGATTCAGTTAATCTGAATGGTTGCAGTCTTGAGCAGGTGTCACAGTTTAATTATCTTGGGAGCTATGTAACAGATACTGGTGATGTGCGGCATGAGATTAACAGACGGATAGGGATTGCTGCTGGAACTTTTAAGAATCTATGGAGAGTGTGAAGAAATTGTTTTGCAACCTTCTTTAAGCAGCATATTTTGCAGAGAGAGACTCCATTGGTTTTGCCATGTTGCCTGTATAAATAATTATAGATTGGCGAATAAAGTTATGAACAGTGTGCCTAAAGGCCTCAGAAAGAGGGGGAGACCTAGGATGCGGTGGGCAGAAAATGTCAAACAGGACCTTGTTAGAATTGGTGTTCAGTGGCCAGATGCGGTAGATGTAGCTCAGGGCAGACTTGCTTGGAGAACTAAATTGCACAGTCTGGTTGGACCTCCTTAGCCCATGACTGCTAGAGGATGATGATGATGAAGAAAATAATGCAAATTAGGTTTTTTTTTTTTTATTTTCTTACTACTAAATATAATGTAAATTATTTTTAGTAGTAATATAAATAATTGAATAAAAATAACTATAGTAGTACTATAAAATAATGTAAATTAGGTAATTTTTTTTTCACCAAATTGGCCACACTCAAGTTAAGGATTCTTTATTCACACTGCTGCTCAAAATGGTGCCTGCAACTATTCATTTTATATATGGATATGCCCATGGGTTAATAAATTTTGAGATCTCTGCCCTAAATTGATGCAAATGGGAAAATTCTTTGTATGAATTATATGTTTTAACAATTAATTTGTCACTTATACATTATCACAACTTTTATATGTTGTCATTTTTGTTAACATATAAATGAAATAAATTTACTTTCTGTGATGAAACACCAATAAACTGAATTTCAGAGATAAAATAAATTATAATACCTACTTAAAATTTATAAATAGGAAGTGTTTTAAATAAAAAATATTATTTACTAACTGAAGTAATTGTTTTTGGAACCATTCCAACAATGTCAAACTTAGGTATATCCATTACAAAAAGCTGTAAAATATTGTCCTTTTAGCTTTACTCACATAAATCCTAAGTTTGCAATATGAATGGGGAGATATTGATGATAGATAATGCCATTTTAAAATGATTATTATTTACTTTTCCCCCTATTAATATAAATACATGTTTTATTTAAACTGATCACTTTTCACCAATTTCCTATCTTCCTATTGCTTTTCGCTGCTCATTTGTTAGTTTGTGGATTTCTCAAAATAGTTGTTCCACCATACCTTTTGAATATGATGGACAAAATGATTATGTCAAATGAAAACCTGTGACATGGGGAGTGTCATAGGCTATAAAAAATTTACTCCTCATGTTTTCTTTTGCCCTAAAAAAGGGGTAAATATGAAAACAACTGTATATCTCCAAAATGCAAGTGCTGAAAGTAACAAGCTACACATCAAATGAAAAAATGAAAGCTTGTGACATGGGGAGTCTTACAGGTTATAAAAATTTCCCTCTCCTTCTTCCCCCTAAAAAAGGGAAATGTGAAAATGATTGTTCTGCTATATTTTTGTAATGCGAGGGCCAAACATACATAACAAGTTGTATGTCAAATGAAAGCTCATGATATGGAAATGTTATGGGCCATAAAAATATACCCACCTTGTTCTTGTCTCCCTAAAAAAGGGGAAATGTGAACGTCATTCTTCTACTATATCTTCCTAATTTAAGGGCCTATAATTACGAAATAGGTGTCAAATGAAAGCTCATGAGGACTGTCATAGACTGCTTCGAATTATGCCACATCCTACCATTTTCCCCCCTCCCCCCCAAAAGAGAGCAAAAATTTGTGAGGTTAATCTTAATGAGTTTGTCTCAAATTAAAGCTTGTGACATCTCCAACATTATGGGCTACCTCTAATGTGATTCCAAAAAAAGGAGAAACAAAAATATGATCAATGTTTTTGATTTGTATCAAATGAAAGTTTCTGAAGGTTATTATCTGTGTTTTTAGTGACAAAAAAAAGTAAATAAATGAAAATTTTTTTAAAATATCTATCTTCCTATATGTGCCCTAAAAAGTAGAAAATACACCTAAAATGTTTTGATGGTGCAATCAGTCACTAAATTCATATTCACTTCAAAGGAAGATAGGACACCAATTTATCTTTTCCAACAAGATTGCTGGCATCCTTTCTTTGAATACAAATTTAGTGACTGATTACACCATTAATATGATTTATCGAAAATTGATTTATTTTCTGCTTTTTAGAGTGCATATAAGAAGATAGGTTCTAATTTTAATTTATTGTCTTAGTGCAATAACTATTTTTTATGATTCATCAATTTCAAGAATAAAAACATTTTTAAGAAGGACAAAATAGATTCAAAGTTAATTTTTCTTTAAAAATATATTTCAAATAGGATATCCTATCATCTTATATGAAATCACAAACTTGTCTACCTGCTTTGAAATCCAAAACAGTTCTGTATAATTTTATTTTAGTGTCATAATATATGTCTGACACAAAAACTAGATTTAAAAAAAACTATAAAATTTTATTCTATATAGAATATCATTTTAACGTTTTCTGTCAGAGTAGAATATTTTAGTAATTAGGAAACCCTACTCAAGTTTTATTCTCAGACAATCCTCCTATTCATGTCTTACAGCCTGGAAAGCAACTGGATGGTAATGGATGAGCATTTGGGAATAGTCACTAATTCTATAATGAAGTCTATAAGATGGAATGGAATTTAAAAATACCATATAGGCCTTTTGGGAATAGGTTTTGAAAATTCTTATGTTCTTGTCTGCTGATGTGTGTATTGTTATTTTTATGGAGAGTTCTGGTTAATACAAGCATAAGTGGGAGATTAACTATCATCATGGGCAAAAGCCTTTGGTTCGATTTATATTTGTGTTTTTAAATCCTGATGCATCTAATAGGGCTTTATTACAGAATTAGTGATGATTATTGAAAAATCATTTTATCAAAATAATCATTATCAAGCCTGAAGACATTAGCATTTAACAAGGAGCACAGTGTACATTGAATGGAATGATTTAATTAGCATCAATTATGTGATTAACAAAATTTTAGGTTTATGTTATTTTGTATTTATTACCTCTTATTTCCTAGTCACTACATTTCTGTTTGCCATGGGTACCTGATAGATGAGCTTCCTGTACCCAGAGGGAAAATTATCTAACATTTTCCAACACAAATTAGACATGTAGAAATCGTCTGTGTTTGTAAGTAACATATTCCATGATGTACACAAAAGGTCATATGTTAGGTTGGGTTGTTTTACCTCTGAGCAGCATTTTTTTGTACACAATGGGCTAAATGGCCACAAAGACCCTAAAGTTGGGAGAGGGGACCTGCTAGAACAGCTTTTGGAAGACAGATGGTAGGCTCCCATGTCCATGGCATCCATGTTCATTAACACGTGCAAGGTATGGCTCTCCCGCACACGGGGCCATGGCTTAACATCCCATCCAGTGGACGGCAGCCTTTCCAAGCCCATCAGTATCCCCTACTGACCATGGGCAGGGAGTTTTGTGGAGATAAATCTCAACCTTGACCCAGCTGGGACTCAAACCTGGGAATTATAGATTACGAGCCTGGTGCATAGGTAATAGTATAATATGTGTAAGCTGAACATCCTTAGCAATAGTTTTAGATATAAGATATGAAAAAAAATATTTTTAGAAATATTTTTTGTAGCATCTCAATATTAACCCTTTGGGGTTCTTTATGAGATTCAATCTGACTTTGCTATCTCTCTGTTCCAGTGCAGTGTTAGATTAAGTCCAACCTTGAACAATGAAGGGTTAAGGTTAATTATGTAGCCTATGACTATTAGATATTAATCAAATACAGAATAGGTCATGTTAGAGAGTAAGCTTTGTTCATGAGACATGAAGTGATTGCTAACTACTAGGGAATCGGAGATAGCAAGACTGCACAATACTGTGTATGTGATTTTAAATATCAGAAGGTGGATATTTCAGTAGTCTTTTATGAAAAAAGAGAAATTCACCACAACTTATCGCAGAATAGTCAAGAGGTTGGTTTTGAAGTGTAACTCCCCAAAGATTTAAGGATTTCTTATTGCACATTAACTCCTTTCATGGAAGCAGGAATAAAACCAGTGTGCAACACTAATTAGAATCTTGAATCACCCACCATTGTAGGCCCAATACCAGCTGAAAGCAATTGGGAAAGCTTTGGTATTTGTAGGAAGTGGCTTACAAAGGAATTTTTATTAAAATAACTGGATCTGTGGACCAATGGCAGTCAAAAGTTTTGCATTGTCATCCCTAATGTAAATGATTCTTTTATTGTAAATCAGCAAAAGTTAGAATTTTTTCAAAACAGGTTTCCAAAAATTCAAACATACTAAAAATCTTGCTAGAAGGGGCTAAACACCCCCTGTTACCCCTCTGGTTATGGGCCTGCACACTTTACCAATTCGTGAACATACTTCTGCCATCCAAATCAGTTGAAAAAAAAAAAGTACCCTGTTATAAGAAGTATATTAGAGTACATTTGTATTTAGGCTTTTAATTTATGCAAAACATACCTTGAGATTAAAAATAGTCATAATGAAAGTACAGTACTTATTGAAACAGCTCTATGTAGAATATGGCAGTTCTTTGTATTATTATTCTGATATTTAACACTTTTCCATTAATGCAATGTATTATTATTTACTATTTAAATTTTCTATTTAAATTTTATAAAGAAAAATTATTTTGAGAGGTCAAAATTTTGAGAATCAAACAGATATTTATAAACCAAGAAATGTTTGTTTCTTAAATAAAAATCTCAAATCATTAGTTGTCTTTTTTTATCATTTAGAAAAATCTTATTTCAAACAAAAATGGGAACCAAATGTTATAATATGATGGCAAATGTTAACATTACAGTCTTAAATATTCCTGCATTGTCTGTTGGAAGCTCATAATCTACAGTTCCCAGATTTGAGTCCCAGCTGGGCCAGCATTGAAATTTATCTCCACAAAACACCCTGCCCACGATCAGTAGAGGACACCAATGGGCTTGGAAAGGTCATTATCCATCAGATGGGATGTTAAAACCATGGTTCTGTGTGCAGGAGCGCTATATCCTGTGCACATTAAAGAACACCCTAGATGGCCTTGACAAGAGGCTACCATTTTTCTCCTAATAGCTGTCAAGTGGGTCCCCAATCCCAAACTTCTCTAAGCCTTCAGGGTCCTTGTAACCTGGCCATTTAGGCCCATTGTGTGCAAAAAAGTGCCACTCTGAGGTAAAACAACCCAAGCCTGATGAAAGTTATTATTTATAACAGTAGGGCTGTAGTATACTGCTCATCAAAAGTTAAGCATGGAACAATAAAATGAACATATTTCAAAATATATTTGGATAGATTTAATAAAATTTCACAAGAAGATACAGTGTTATAAGCTCTGAAAATTATGATACATGATTTAAGCATATTCTTAAAAGATTAAAGAAAGTATATGAAAAAGGGGAGTTTGAATGCAAAAATGTATAATCAATTAGGATGTTGCTACTCTAGCACTAATGCAGGCCTGACATCAGTTCATAATATAAATAAGATGATGTAGCAGATGGGAGGACAATAAAGTCAAATGAACAATAAGAGTAGTCCCAAGGACCTAGAGTGTTTGGGGAGGGGATCGAAGGGCAGTTATACAGGCAGCTCGAAGATGTTCTACCAAGTTCAGATCCATAGAAAATGCAGGGCACTCTATTCATTGGATATCTTCTTCCTCAGGATATTGGTTGGTTTAATCTTGCTCTCTGTGGACAGGTATTATCATTCATTAGGAAGAAACTATTGTGTACTTCACCAGCATAGGGCTTGAAATAAATATCAAGAATCTCATATCTATCTCGGAGCATTCATAGACCTCCATCAAACATGTGGAGCTTCTATGCAGAACTTACCCCACTAACTGCATTTCTCTCAGTAATATTATGGGTTTGGTTGCAGGTTCCCATCTCTCTCCAGATCAGTACATATCTGTGGTCTAATTGTGTAGAAAAATCTAGACTTGTTCTTGAACAGGACATGACTCCATTATTCTCATTATCATCAGTGTCATGATCATGACACTATTTTAAGTAGTCCTTATGACTGCAGTGAGGTCTAAACACAAGATATGATGTTATTGCTTGTCTGTTACATTGGGATAGTAGCCCAATATAGCAATCATCTTAAGGTTGGGTTTTGAAAAAAGTACCTTTGAGCAGCACTTTTTGCACACAATGGATTAAATGGCCAGGTTCCAAAGGCTCAGAGAAAGTTTGGGAGGGGACCCACTGGTAAGTGTTAGGAGACAGATCGTAGCTTCCTGTCACGACCATCCAGCATGCTTTTAATGTACATGGTATAGCTCTCCTGCAACAAGGGGCAATGGCTTAGCATCCCATCTGATAAATTGTGGCTTTTCCAAGGCCCATCGGTGTCTCCTACTGATCAAGGGCAGGGAGTTTTGCAGCGAAAAATTCCAACATTGGCACAGGTGGGACTCAAACCTGGGAACTGCAGTTTACTAGCCTGGTGCACTACTGACTGGGCTACCCCCACCCAATCATCTTAAGGTGTTGTAACCCTAGGACATCTTTGGACAAGTCTTCTGGTAATGTTATTATTTATAATTGTTGCCATAGCTTGAGGTAACAGAATGGTGAACACCAAAGAATTTAGCCACTTCCATGATTGTATATTATAAAATCTTTGTCTGTAATGATTATTTTGTTTTTCACATTTGCTTAACTTTTGATGTATACTTTCAACATTTTGAAGATGGAAAAAACTATAATTTTATTATCACAAGATATGATTCTAATAAACTCTATTCACCATATAGAAAACATCTAAGCAACCTTTTGTGCAAAAATGATAGATCACAATCACTCTAAGTGTCTGTAGATATATGAGGAAGAGGATCCACTGGACAGCTGTTAGGGTACAGATAGAAGCCTCCCATCAAGGCATTCAGCATGTTCATTAAAACCACAGGGTATGACTCCTGCATGTAAGGGAATAGCTCAACTTCCATCCAATGGATAGTAACCTTTTCAGGACTAGCAGTGTCCCCCTTTCTCATGAAGGGTAGAATGGGAATGGCAAAAAAAAATTCTCAATGCAAGCACAGTTGGAAATAGAGATCTTTAATATTGTAACAGTGAACCTCTACTGTAATTTTTGAAATACGTTACTAATACACAGAACTTCAGTTATATCAAGATAAAGATTTTGAAATTTTATATTTTGGTAATGATTTTTTTAAAATGATAAATGTATTTTGAAACATATCAACTATATAAATATTTTGATCAGTGAAATGATGAAAACCTTTATTATTTTGAACAGTGCATTTACACAACTTCAAACATTTATATTCCACAACTTCAAACATTTATCTCACACAAAAGGAAAACAAATAATATGACAATGAAAAGAATTACATCAAATTTAAATGTTGTTCTGCTACACATGTAGTGTACACATGTATTTAGATCATGTGTATCTACTACATATGACATAAATGTTCCACTGCTATGTCAGACTCATCATCATCATCAAGCAGCCATGGGCTATGGAGGTCCAACCAGTTTGTGCAATTCTCCAAGCATATCTGCCCTGAACTACATCTGCTGCTTCTGGTCACTGCACACCAATTCTAACAAGGTCCTGTTTGTCATTGTCTGCCCACTGCATCCTAGATCTCCTCTTTCTGAGGCCTTTAGGCACACTGTTCATAACCCTATTCACTAATCTATATTTATCCATATGGGCAGCATGGTCAAACCAACGGACCCTTGGATGGCCAACACTCTCTGCACAATATGCTGCTTAAAGGAGGTTGCCAACAACTTTGCCTAACCTCATCATTACTTACAAAGTTGAACCACCTAATGCCCAAGATACTGCATAAGTATCTAGAATCAAAAGCATCTTTCCTGTTATCTTGCTTACAAAGTGCCCAAATTTCTCTACCATAACTAAAACGCCTATTTCTCTACACTCTCCATAGATTCTTAAAAAACCCTGAAGCAATCCCTATTCATCTATAATCTCATGCCACACATCACCAATATCTGTTACATAGATCCCAAGATAATTAAACTGAGACACTTGCTCAAGAGTGCTGCTATTCAATGCATCTGAAGCACCATCTGCCTGACCAATTTTCATTTCTTTAGTTTTTACACTGTTTATAACCAAACCTACTTACTACCAGTCTCATCAACAACTCGAATGAATTCATTTCATGAACAGTTCAAATGAAAGAGTTCATCTCATCAACATCATTTCCCAAAAGGACTAAATAATCAGCTTAATATAAATCATAAATTTTCAGATCTCCAGACCATTTAAAGCCAATAATCTTGTGAATTTTGCATAACATAATCAATAACCAAACTAGACATGGCAAATGTTTTTTGCACTAATTCTAGTGAAACAAATAATGACTTTGGCATTAGTGCTGCCATCTTTTGTGTAAGATAAGAATTAATTTCTGAGACTTGTTTAAAATTAATAGATTTACTCTATATCACTGTGATGGCTAAAAAAACAGATAATTAGTTGAAATTATTTTTATCTACAAAATTACCTTGGTTTTTCCTTGGGTTGATATCTGATAAATAGGTCAGTCTATTGTCCTGTGGTGGGTAGCACAATTGTTATTATGAATTCACTGTGTTTTTGATTTTGCCATTGTTCTTGTTGGGGATTATGTTGCAAAGTTGACATTGGTTTGAGATTGGCACAGAGAGATGGAATTTGCAAATTCCAGACTCGGAGAATTTATATTTCCAACATGTAACAATTGTGCTACCCATCACATGACAATAGACTTACCTATTTATCGGATTCAACTCAAGGAAAAACCAAGGTATTTTTTAGATAAAAATAATTTCAACTAATTGTCTCAGAGTTTTTTTTTAGCCATTACAGTGATACAGAATGATTCTATTATTTTTAAATCTGCATTGTGACTTTAAACCACTTTCTTGAAACTGGTTTTACTTGTGAATGTATTCATAGATATACATATTAGATGTCTTTTCGTTGAGTATCGAAACATAATCACATTGTCATTTTTATCCTGTCAAAAATCTTTTTGAGTGAAGAGACATTAGCAATGATTGAAGATTCTGATTGTGATTATGAAATTAACCTTTCTAAAAGTGATAACAAAGACTACAGTGATGGTGATCACTGTAATTCAATCTCAAATGAGCAAGAAATTTTTTCAGGGTACTCAATTTGATACAAGTAATACAGATAATTGGAGTGAAACATCTAATAAATTCACACAGTACCATTTAGAGTGCAAAATTCTGATTTTAGAAAGAATAACTGCAACATTCCAAGGAACCACAGATATGCAGCTAAAAAAATTGGTGTATGAGACTTGCCTCAGCATTCCATGTAGCAATATTGGATTAATATAACCCTAGAAGAAATAAAGCTTTTTTTAGGTATTATCTGGAATATGTTGCAAAATCTTAAGCCTATAATTGAAGAATTATTGGTCTGAGGAGTGGGTAGAAAGAATGCCATTTTTTCAAAGATGTTGAAATTCAATGAAAGCATTCTGAAAAGATGTGCCATCTTGTTAGGAAAATTTTTCTTTCCTCTGAGTCATTGATATGTAGTAACATAAAGTCCTTCAGCATCCAGATATGTGTGATTTTGTACACCAGTGAAAAATTTGTATTTCTATTCATTATCATACTGCTTGCTTTCCTTTCATGTGTTTCTATTCATTATCGTACTGTTTGCTTTCCTTTCATGTGTTTCTATTCATTATCATACTGTTTGCTTTGCTTTCCTTTCATGTGACAAAATAGTTATATATATTTTAAGTTCTAAATCTACTTTATAATTACTCTATATATCATACTGCAATTTTTCTTATTTAAGATACTGTGCTCATAAAAAGAGCTTACTATTAAAATTAAAAAAAAAAAGCTTTACTCCATGTGCATATGATTGTAGCAAAATTTATCAATCCTTATGTAACAGATATTATATTATTTATGCTTGATGAACAATCTAGTTAAAAAGCAGAAGTAGTGTGCTGTCAAACAACACTGTTCTATATTACATTCAAGATCTTGCTTACTGACATTGAAAAAGAACTAATTTGTTGATTGAGATTTTGTGATGTATATTTAGTACAACTGAATGAATAATGACATCATTGAATGTCACTTATTCGTTTTATATATACTGCATGGGTAAAAAATCAGAACTCTTCAATATCATGCAGACCCCCCCCCCCCCCCCCCCATATACCTTCAGAACAGCTCAAATTTTATGTGTCGTAGGGTTGAAGAGTAGTTGGAAATGTCTTGTTTGATGGAAAGCCATTCCTATTGCAATACAACATGTAGTCCTATTGCAATATGACATGTAGTTCTTTTAGGGTTGAAAGCAGTAGAATGTGGGCCTGTATTCCACCCCATGAATTTTCAGTGGGGTTAGATAAAGCAACTGGAGTGGCCAAGGAAGATGACTGAATTCTCCCTTATGTTTCTTAAACTACTTACAGACAAATTTCATATGATGGATGTTGCATTATCATCCTGAAATTTTCTCCATCAAGGAAGAAATGAAGCAAAATAATAAAAAAAACTCTAAATGGAAATATATAAAGTATCATAAATACATATGATTAACTGTTATTTTTTTTACAACATTTTCTGTTATAACAGTTATACAGCAATATTTTTAATTATTTGGAATGTCTGTTAAGTATTGACATGATTGATCCCCAAACCACAGGGCTCTAGGCAGTTGACTGATTTACTCAGTATCTAAACCTGCCCTACATCTGTCAAAAATATACCATTTTATTTAATGAACATCTAAAGAAGTTTTGCTGAGTTGTGGTTTCCGTTAAGATGTTAAACAGTGTTTTGACACATTTTGCAGGTTGAATTGGGCAATATTACTGGATCCATGTATGTGGCATGATGCAGCAGAGACTTTCCCACATATGTATATACACTACTGTTTCCAGTTTAATTTATATTTAAATGTGTTTAATTTAGTGGGGTAATAGATAATAAAATTATGGGGAAATTTCTAAACGTAATAAAAGTTTTATGTGAGGCCAAGGAAGCATATAATAAAACTTTTATTATTAATTGATTTATCAGTTTGCTGGATGCAACTTAATTATAATTATGATTTGTTTTTCTTAACTAATATATAGATAAGTTGGTTATAAACCTTACCTTTTTTAGTACCTCTCAAAATGTATACATTGAAATAATAGTATACCCATACATCAGGAATTTGGACTAATACTGATGATAAGTATACCCATACATTATGTCTGAGTGCATTGAGCATAGATTATTCTGCTGCTTGCCAGTTGCTCTTGTACTGAGTAGTTGGTGAGTAACCAAGAGATCTCATGTTCAAATCCAGTACACAGCTGAATGAATATTTCACACTTGTTTGATATGTGATTAAAGAAACATTGCTATTGAAATATATGGGAGGCAGTATTTTGTATCATTTTCCAAGGCATCTTTAAATGTATTAAATAAAATGGTGTAATGTTGCTATGTAATTTTTAAATTGTTTGTGATTTCCTGAAATATTTAAATGTTAGGTTTGTACAGTACTTTTTCACTTTCACATTTTCAGGTGACAAAGAACCTACTAATTAAATTGTTAGGTAAACAAGATAGTATCTGATATACAGTGGTACTCAAAATTAAAGGATAATTAATAAATACATACATAATTCGAAGTATTTTTAAGGGAATGCAATGAAATTTGGTAAAGAAGTTTATTATTACATTGCAAATGTAAATCAAGTAGAAGAAAGTGCACGTGTTAAGATTATAATTATGCAATTGACGTGACGGAGCAGTCCATGGAACAATACTTAAAGTCTGTTATGTATGACATTAGGTATGTTAATATGTAGTATGATCATTCCTGACAGCCATACAGCTCAAGCAATGACTTCTCATACTGTTTATGAGCATATTGATGAGGTCTTGAGGAATTAATGACCACTCCTCGATAAGTGCTGTTCTGGGAGGGGCTAGTGAGCTCCAATGCATCTCCCTAGAGCATCCCATACATGCTTAATGGGATTTAGGTCAGGATATCTGGGTGGCCACTCCATTCGGCGAATATCTTCGAGAAAATTGTCAACCACATGAACTCGAGGGTGGGTGTTATTGTCAATAAGAATAAAATCTGGACCGACTGCTCCCTGGAATGGCCTGTCATATGGGTTCAGGATTTGGGTTGGGTTGTTTTACCTCTGAGCAGCACGTTTTTGCCCACCATGGGCTAAATGGCCAGGTCACAAGGACCCCAAAGGCTCAGAAAAGGTTAGGGGATGGGACCCACTGGAACAGCTGTTGGGAGACAGATGGTAGCCTCCCATCAAGGTTATCAGTGTGTTCTTTAATGTGCACAGGATATGGCTCTCTAGCACACGGGGCCACGGCTTAATGTCCCATCTGATGGACAGCGGCCTTTCCAAGCCCATTGGTATCCCCTACTGACCATGGGCAGGGCGGGAAGTTTTGCAGGGATAAGTCTCAACGCTGACCCAGCTGGGACTCAAACCTGGGAACTGCAGATTATGAGCCTGGCGGACTACCAACTGAGCCACCTCTGCCACCATGGGTTCAGGAACTCATCTCTGTACTGCAGGGCAGTAATAGACCACTCAGAAAGATATGCTGGTCTGTACACCCATTCATCATGAATTCCTACCCCAAGTAGACCTACCAGAGTAGTCTCTTTCTCTGATGTTCGAGGGGCTATTTCGGGTCCCTGGTTTTCCCCAGATACAAATACATTGTGAATCAGTACTTAAGCTGAATCAGGATTCATATGTGAACATAACATGCACTCACTGGTCTGAACTCTGTGTGATGTTGGCAGCTCCATGTTAAACAAGCTCACCAGACGGACAGAGTTAGAGGGACACAAAGAACAGGTCTCCTCACATGAAGGCATTGCCCACGAAGTCTCCCATAAACAGTCTGTCTTGAAACCCTCGTTCCTATAGCTGCTGCAAGCTCCAAAGACAGTTGCCTAGCGATCATCATTCTGTTCTGTCTGGCAGTAAGACTCATATAGTAATTATCTGCAGCAGTTGTGGTTCTGGGATGGCCTTGCTTTGATCAATGATTAACATCTTGCCTGATGAAACTGTCTCCAGAGTCATGACAGGACATTTTTGTGGAATATTCAATGCTATGGAAACTTCCATGTGGAATTGACCTGCTTCCATCCTTCCAATCACTCTCCACCAGTGAAAATCATCCATACAATGTTTTCAGGACATAATCAGCTCGATGTACCTCTGAAATGAAAGCAAGAGTTGCCTAGAACAGCTATAAGCTGCAAGTAGATTCGCGTGATTTTTTAACGCATTCCTAATTTGCCTATTCCTGCTTATGTGCAGAAACTGTAAATGCAGGATAGTCTTCCATGTGGTATATTCTCCATGTTCGCCCATTTTCAGTGCATTCTTTTACATATATCGGCAGCTACATATGTTTTTGTCGATTATCCTTTAATTTTGAGCACCAGTGTATTTCCATAATATATACAGGGTGAATCTGAAAAAGTGGGCAAAACTTTACGGGGTGGTAGAACGCAGCTATACGAGCAATATTCGTCATAGAATGTATGGTCGGAACGCAAGCGGTGAGAAGTTAAAAGGTAGTTTTCCACTGTCACATTTAAAGAATGAACACAAGAAGGAGAGGAGATACTTCAGAAAACATTTTATTCCCATTTTATTTCCCTTCCGCCGCACCGTACACAAAGTGCATATCCGCCATTTCGTGGTTAGTGTAACCAGCCATCCTCTCGGCAATCCACGGTAGAAATGCCGTTGGGTGCAAGGACCGACCCTTTTGTACCATTTCCAACGCCACCTAGCGGCTCACCGTTTGCGTTCCGACCATACATTCTATGACGAATATTGCTCATATAGCTGCGTTCTACCACCCCGTAAAGTTTTGCCCACTTTTTCAGATTCACCCTGTATATATGAACAATTCTGATGTTTAAAGCAAAAAATAATTGTTCAACAAGTGAAATTAGATTAATATTGAAGGAAACTGCCAAAAGTTGGTATGCATCTAATTTTACTAACTCAATATGTGGAAATATTAAACTGCATGTTTTTATGTAACAATACACATTTCTTGGTTTAGAGTGATATATTCCCTAAAGCTCTGGTGTGTAATATGTGCTGGTAAATTGTTAATAAAATGCTTAAACTTAAACAACTAGCAATCTTGGGTTTTATAAAAATGATCTTTTTAAAAGTGAATGCTAATTCACTCATTTATATAAGACAGTGGGTTAGAAAATATGTAAACAAAATAACCTATCTTTTAGGTTAGAATAAGATAACTTGCCTTTTAGGTCACATGTTTATACTTATTGTAATAATAAATGAAATGAGGAAGAGCATCTTGCCTATATTATTAATTAAGCTTTTGGGAATCACATTTCCATTGTTACTATCTTTCTGGAATACTGAATATTTCATAAATGATGTTCATGCTCCTGCATGTTTTCATTGTCTTCAGCTACTTCAAAAACCACTGCTACAGATGGTGTGAGAAAAGAAAGAATTTTTACTAGAATATAAGGCATGAAATATTCATTATATAAATAAAACAGTATTATAATTGAAGTATATTCTACATCAGCTTATGATGAACTGCATTTATGAAATTGTATCTTCTGAATAATTCCCATATTTATGCATTGTATTCAGAATACTTGCATTGAAAATGTGCAAATCCTACTATATTATCATTATAATCTGTTTTCTATTGTCATGACTTCATAGTTAAAAATTAAGGTTTTTCAGTTAAAATATATAAATTTAAAGTAATAATAAATGAAATGAGAAAGAGCATCTTGCCTAATAATAATAATAAATACCCCTCAAGCAGCTGCTTGCCACAGAGGTCTGACAGGAGCCTGTCAGTTTATATGCCACAGTAGAAGGTCTGAGAGGATGGCAGGACCTCAGCAGAAAAACGACACAGCCTTACACTACTGAAGAAAAAAAAGTAAACAATATATTCTTTAAAATTAGTTTACACTAAAACTCGTACAGTTATAAAAAGAATTTCATACAGCTCCATGTATCATTTCTCACACCACTTAGTAGCACATTCAAATCGTTTGTATATCATTTTCACTTTTGATATACTGTATACCAAGGATTACAACTTATGCCCTACATACTAGATCAAGTCCACAAAGTAGGTTTTGTTCTGGACCACTAAGTGAATGTAAATTGGTATTAATATTTTCTGCTGGTTGAAAATTGGCATTCAGTTTAAGAAAATTTATTTATGTATTAAGTAGATTCTACTTGATGAGCTATGTAGAAATAATTTTGTCAACTTAAAAAATTTTTAAAGTAAAGAAGGTACTTCCCTACACAATGGAGGGAGAACCTAAAAGCCCTATTGGTCTTGTCCTGATTTCTCATACAACATACAAACTCTTACACAAGGATAGCCCGCTGTTCTAGTGGTCAGATGCGCTAACCACTAGATCATGCAGGGCTATCAAATCTCACATTGACAAATGACAATCAAATCTCATAATAATATTAACCATGTGTTTGTCATTTCTATACAGGGTGAATCTGAAAAAGTGGGCTAAACTTTACGGGGTGGTAGAACGCAGCTATACGAGCAATATTCGTCATAGAATGTATGGTCGGAACGCAAGCAGTGAGAAGTTAAAAGGTAGTTTTCCACTGTCACATTTAAAGAATGAACACAAGAAGGAGAGGAGATACTTCAGAAAACATTTTATTAACAGGAATGTAATTGAGGTACATGCTCAAAAACCGTACACAAAGTGCATATCCGCCATTTCGTGGTTAGTATAACCAGCCATCCTCTCGGCAATCCACGGTAGAAATGCCGTTGGGTGCGAGGACCGACCCTTTTATACCATTTCCAACGCCTAGCGGCTCGCCGTTTGCGTTCCGCCCATACTTTCTGTGACGAATATTGCTCGTATAGCTGCATTCTACCACCCCGTAAAGTTTTGCCCACTTTTTCAGATTCACCCTGTATATTTTATACCAATAAAGGAGCTTAAGGAAGGGTCGATCATGTTAACTATTGATTACACAGTAATTTTCTGACCCACATGTTAACTGCATTGTTGCAAATATCTCTCCAGTGAAAAGAGCTGAATGCCTCTGCTGTGCATTATAACTGATTTCAAAATTTAAGCAGGACAGTTGCCTTACTTATGGAGAGTAAACATGTAATTAACTGATTTGTTAATTTCAGACTAATTAAATGTTTTTAATTGGCTACATATTATGTGTACAAGAAAAAGTTTCATGTATAAAAAAAAATACCCCCTCAAGCAGCTGCTTGCCACAGAGGTCCAATAGGAGCCTGTCAGTTTATAAGCCATAGTAAAAGGTCTGTGAGGATGGCGGGATCTCCCCAGAAAACACAAACATCTATCCTTACCTGGGGCTTGAACTCAGGTCCTGTAGATCAATTGCCAAATGACATAATATAAAAAAGGTTTTGGGTGAAAAATTAGCCTTCCCATTCAAACAAGCGAAGTTTAGCAATCATTTTATGGTACCCATTAATGAAATAACTGATTTCTAATCATAGACAAAATAAACTGCCTGGACAAAAAAGAGATTTCCTGTGCTATGCCAATGGGAAGCCAAATTCGAAGCACCCTAACCTCAAAAATAAGTTTTTTTATGAAAAATTATTACTGAAAGTAAAGTTCTAGTCATCTTCCTAAATCTTAAATAAAAATTAATAATTACAGGTGCTTTCCTACTTGCGAACGTTCAACTTATGAACTTTCAGACTTACAAACAATTTGACCATACGTCTAAAATTTAAATTTTGCATGGATTCGTGGCATTGAAATTGATAGCGTGGTCTAATTTTCCTTTTTTGTTATTTATGTACAAGTACATACATTAAGAATATAAGTTGTTTTATTTATAATATCGACTTTATGTTACCAGATACCACAGCAGATTTTTACCGCATTTGAAACACCTGCTAGTAAGCAGTAGCGAGCGGGTAAACGAGTATAATGCATTCTAGTAAGTACATTGAAGGATCAAACACTAACAATAAGTGGTTATTCTGTGTACAAATGTACTTTTTAGGTTAGTTTTTGACTTATGACAAAACCTCAGGAACTTACCTGTTCGTAAGTAGGGGAGCACCTGTACTTAAATAATGAACAAATATTGTTGAAATTTGCTAATATTATAATTGAGCTCACCGACAAAAAATTAGTCATCTCCTGCCATAAGGTTACAGCAACAGAGGGCGCACCAGTAATAAACGCATCCTACAAATAACTGCTGTGCCCTACGAGGTTCATACAATGACAAGAAGTGGTTGTGTGCCACGTGTGTTAATTGCTCCATGAAACATGGGTTGCGTCAAAGATGTGAATGAGTGACAAAAAGGTGTTATTGTGTTTGGCTGAGCCAAAGGGCATAGTGTATGAGAAGTTGCTGCCTTTGCAGGTATATTGAAATGTACTGTCCAAAGGGTCTTCCAGCAGTGGCATACATCACAGTCCACCGCTAATCAATGCCAGAACTGTGGCAGAAAGATTGTGCTCACCAATAGGGACTTATACAGTATGTCGTGTAATGTTAGGGCAAACTGCTTTGCAGTGTGGCAAGAATTGCTCCAGTCAATCAGTGCAGACCTACAACAAGCTGTTTCCGAACGAACACTCTGAAGGGAACTGCATGCCATGAATATCTGGAACAGAGTACCGAAGAAGAGACCCATGTTAACAGCTTTGCACAAGGCTGCATGGCTACAATGGTGCGGTGCCACAGAGACTGGACTGTCGACTCTTGGAAGCATGTAATCTGATCGGATGAGTCATGTTTTTGCTTGTACTCGAATGATGCAAGGCGGCAGGTACATCATAAGCCACATGAAGCCTTCCATGCGGACTGTGTGCAAGGTTCTGTTCAAGCTGGAGAAGGTTCTGTGATGATGGGCTATATGGAGCTACTGGACGACCACATGTTGCCTTTTGTGCAGCATCTCCACAGTGTGAACACCAGAAGGATTCCCCAGTCTTCCAAGATGGCAGTTGTTGCGGGCACAGGGCTCGAAGTGTGTCAGATTGGCACGATGAGCATTCTGAAGCCTTCGAACATCTCGACTGGCCCATCAAATCCCGGATTTGAATCCCATAGAAAAATTGTGGGACTATTTGGGGCAACAAGTGAAGTGCCGTCTCAGCCATCCGGCCTATCTAGCCAAACTGCGGCATTTCCTGCTGGAAGAGTGGATGAATATTGATGTTCACTACATCCGCACATTGATGGCATCTATGCCAGACAGGATTTTAGCTGTTCATTGGTCGCACGAAGGCGTTACTCACTATTAGGTGACATTCAGCCAGGGTGACTAATTTTTTTCCCGGTGAGCTTATAAAGAGTTGAGGAATTTTGAATGTTTAACAGCAGCAATGCCAATCAGTGTACTTTAGGTAATTAAAACATAATAGGTATTGTTTTAAGCCATTTAATAAAATAATGTGTGTTTTAGAAGTTTGTATAAATAATTATTTCAATATTTGTCAATTATGTGTAAGTTTCTTAACATGCATTGCTTCTTCTAAATATTCCAACTTCCAGAATTCTTTTGATACCAAATGTATATTGTTGAAAATCAAGGAATAGATATATCTGTTTGAAACCTTTAATTTTTTTCCTACCATAATTTATTCATAAAAAGACATTGATAACTAGACATAGAAAATCTAATTTTTTGTCTAGGCAGTGTATACATATGTAGATACAATTTTTGCAAAAATTTGTACACTCTAGGAAATGGAATATAGTGAAAATTCTTTACTTCAGTCTATATTTTAGTAAGGGTTAAAAGTAATAACCTTTATTACTTATTAAATATAATAAACTATATCTCACTCAATTGGTAACAAGTGGAATTTCTTGAAGGAACATGATGGCAATTCAAACACATAAATGATATATTCTGGAGAACCATATAGAAGATTAAGTGGCAGAGCACACATGTGGATTCATGCACAAGAATGCCTTGTAAGTAAATCTTAGAGCAGTAGTGGCAACATTTTAGTAGTGCATTCATCAGATTTATTGTTTCTGACATTTTTTAGGTATCAGGGTGTCACTACCCATTTTTTTTTTATTTATTGCACATACATATTTTGTTTATTGAATGTGCCAATAAAAAATATCTTTCCATACCACTTGGTGGCATATGTGCCACAAATTACCAACCCCTTCCTAGAGTATACATTTAGTACAAATGATTGCAAAGAAATACAGTGGCCAAAATTTAAGAATTTCAGTTTGAAGCATAATGTGCAGAAAGATGCTGTAGGATTTACTCACAGGACAAGAATAACTTGAAAACGTTAGCTAAAAAAAATTTAGTTTGCCATGAGTGGAATTTGAATCCACGTCTCCTAGTAACATGCCAAGCCTGCTAACCACTACACCATCAGTGGCTAACTTTTTTCTTCAGTTAATGTGACTTTACTGCAAGAATACCTTGTCTAAAGAAGCATGTGGATAAGCAAACAGTGGAGTTTATTTTACCATGCATTTCTCTGGATTATAGTGTTATTGTGTTCATGTCCTTGAAAAAAATTATAAATAATGTACATTTGATATGCTGCCAATGATTTATTTAAGCATTTTAATAAATGAATTCAGTAGTGTATTGTCTTTATTTGAATATTATTATTGTTATTTTCCATAAAATTAATAATATAATTTCTTTCATTACAGAGCCTCAAGGTGTCGATCCTATATATCAACTTTTAAAACAGGCTGGTGACCTTGGTGGTACTCGCCGAAATGAGCGAGGGGATAAAGAAAGAGACAGAGGTGATCGTTCAGATAAAAGTGAAAAAGATTATGCAACAGCAGCATCCCCTCGGGACCAAGGTGGTGGGAGTAACAGTTCCAGTCTAACATCTCTTCAACAACAGCGATGGACTAGATCCAATGCTTCCTCTTCAGCTTCCTCTTCCTCTTCCTATCTTTTAACTGTGTCAAGTCACCATGACCATGCTTCCACTTCAGGTGAATAAAACACAGGAATCACTTGTAACTACTGCATGTAGCATAAACAGATATATAACTACTGAAAATCAGGTTTTAAGCAAGAAAAGTGCACCCTATTACTGTAATATAAATGCTTTATAAAAAAATTTAGGTTATAAAATATAGCATAAAATATGGAATAAATGTAAATTCTGATAATAAGTTTATTAATGACTAAACTGATTAATAATAATGCAATAATAATTTATGCAAATAAAATAAATTAGGTTCTGTGTGGATCAGCAGAATACCAATTGTGAAACTATAGCATTAGTTAGTGATTGTTTTTTATGAGCATAGCTTACGAAATCCAGTTATTTCAGCTTGCTTTTTTCAGGGAGTATATTGTAATAATCAAACATTTTATCACCATCAGATATGAGAGTGAAGAGTTAGGATTTTAAAGCATGGGCTGTTTAACATAGGAAATAAAATGTTCTTACAGATCTGTAGTGCCTTCAGAACCATTTCTGTAAAAGAATAAATAATTTGCTCTCCATAGAAAATCAAAATATGTACAATATTGTATTTTGTGATTAAGAAGCATCTTAGTGTATGCATTTTTTTTAGGTGCTAAAATCAAAATATTTGAACTAGCACTTTCCATCCATGATTTTTCCTAGTTAAGAAATTTTATAAAATTTATTTCATCACAAATCTTTTTATCAGTGTTTTTTATTTCAAAACAAAGATTATGAAAAGTACAAAGATGTGTGATATTAACAGGCTATTAGCATTTATATTTACAATAAATGTCAGCTGTCAAACTTTATAGCTGATTTATATTAAATTTCCTATATTTTTATTTTATAATTTGTTTTTGTTTTTGAATAATTATGATTGTGTTGCTTGACAAAAAACTGATTATTGGCAAAATGGATGCAAAAGTGAATTAACTTAATTACTAGAATATACCAAAGGCATTTTGGCACATTATCTAAATAGTAAATAACTTAAAATAAGCTTGTTTATTAAAATAAATCAAATTATTGGTGTAAACATAGCTGCAGAATTTAAGAGTAATTCACTGATGAAACAGACATATTAACACTACTTCCACATTCTCCTGTTCAAAATCAGTTACACTATTAGATATTTTCTCATAACATTTCATATTATAATCGATAATTAATTTACCATACCCAAAATATTTAACTGATATTCACAAATATTTTATGTGTGTACTATAGAGCACAATGGCCATAGTAAAATTGCATTAATGGAATTATGAAAATATTTAAAGCATTATTTTTGTGTGTACCATCTCTAACAGCCTATCTCAGTAGATCTTACAATGCATAAAATTTTTTGATGTATGCTGGCTGAAAATGAAATTTTCATAGAAGTATGTTATATTTTCTGTTCCCATGATGATATGCAAGGAATGCAAATGATGAGCCTATAGAAAAACTATTTTTGTATAGAAAATCTGGTATAGTAGCATTTAAAGAATCAAACAGGACATAAGTCTAACTAAAGTAAAATTCCTCCATTTTTCTTTTAAAAAATTTTAAAATCTCACCTGAGGCAGATGTTTTTGCTATTGAAGTGTAGCAGGGTGTAGTCAGGTGTAAATCACCACAAAGATTATCTGTGAGAGCAGCAAGTCCTCTGGAGAAAGAAAATAGTAAAATCCATTCCTTATTGAAGATCAAAGACCCTATGTTCTACTTTGAAGTGCATTAAAATGCTGAAACATTAGGATACCACATTCCACTTTACATGGTCAAAGGAAAAGAAAGGGGAAAATGTCATGCTAACTTCTATAAATTTCAAAATATATCATTACAGAAATCTCAATTAAATTAATTCATGTACTCAAGAATAAGTATAATTCAAGAAATCAAGCATCGAGACTTTACGTGTTAAAACTACAATAAAAAACTAGAATTGAACTCTTAGACTATACTGTTTAAACTAAGATATTTTCATATAATGAATTTAAAGAAAGATTGAACAAGTATATATCTTTTTCCTGTTTAATTATTAATAGCTGCTACTAAAAATTGTTTTTCATATTAGTATGAATTTAAACATATTTCAAAACTAAATATATTTTCTTTTAAATTTTTCCCTTTTTTTTTGCCTTGCTCTACTTTTGAAATGAAATGTGCCTGTCTATTATTACAAAATTATTGTGTGAAATCCCCATTCCCTCCCCATTTAACTATTAGAAGCTACTAAACATTTGATGTCACTCTTGTTTTGCTCCACTTTATAATGGAAATTAATATTTCTTAAGTGTTTAGCTGATTGTTAAGCATATAATTAAGGAAAGCAAAAAATGATCAGGTCAAGCATTATTTGGCCCATCTACCATTAGAAATATGCTACTTATATTTACTTTAAGCTACCAAGCTAATCAGTTTATTTGCTTAGTTCTAGGTTATATATAGTTATGTATGATAGATGAACGTGCTACAATCAATTTGTGATGTGATGTATCATCTTGATGCTCGTGTGAACTACAGTGTGAGAATTACATCACAAATACTTTGAATAAACTTATCTTAAAAATAAAGAATAAGTTATTGTAATTAAGAGGAAGATTTAGTGTGAAGGAAAATGTAGTTTGTTTTAGTCTGTGCGGTATAGTGCGAAGAAGAAACGTTTTTATTTAATGTGTTCATGGGAAGTTAAATAAGTTTATTAATGTTGATCCTGTTAGCGGACTGGCAAGAAAAAGAAAGATGCTTAAGACACTTAAAAATGTGGCTGAGGATGTTTTACATTAGTCGAACAAGCAGAGCTGATCTCAACTTTTCTGTAGAAAAACTTCTTCATTTGAGGCATAGTTACCTTTAGTTTGTTTACAATAATTGGTAAGGTTATTTTCGATAGATTGCAAATTGTTCACAAATATGATTGTACCACTTACACTGTGCAACACACAAAAAGGATTTGAAATGAAAATAGCCAATCTTTACTAATTTTAAGGTGCTGAACACGAAAATGACAATAACATTTGTCGATTGGCTCGTATTTAGGAGAGACAGAAATGGTCATGTATAAACAACACAGTTTGCATTGAGTACATAGGTAACCATTTCACAATGCTGTATTTTAAATTCCAGATTGCAACATATTGTGTTATATTGCATCAGCCCACCATGCACACAACCCCTGGAGGAATTGCATCATTGTCTGATGCAATGTAGTTGAGTCATGACATTGTGGCTTAACGATTGCAGACAAAAGATTATGCAATCGTTAGTTGTAAGCAAAGTCTCGTAGGGTGAGCAAGTCTCCCATTTATCCCTGGGTCATAAGTACAACACTAGTGATCCTTGCAATTTTAATCCTGCTGATGCCTCATAACTGTGTTAATAGTGCAGATATATATTTTGTTACATTTGTGGGCAAGCAACGTTTGCAAGCCAGAAAAGGGCCATTACCTCGCTAGTGAAAGTGACATACGAGTTTATTTTGGATGCAAGATCAGGGACTAGGACAAGGCCTGGACATATGCTGCAGTACATGTGCAAGAAATCTTCTGAAGTGGCTGAAAGGAGAAAAAGTGGCGATGCCATTTGCTGTTCCTATGGTTTGGAGAGAGCCAAGCAATCACTCAAATGATTGCTACTTCTGCATGTTCCACCTGTTTCTGGATGCATCACAAGGAAAAAGTAGTAGACAATAGCATACCTGAATACACAATCTGCTCTCCGAACCAGTTCTGAGTGGTGATGGTCTTCCTGTTCCCAAACCTCCAAAAGAATTTTCTATCGATTCAGACAACGAGGAGGGAGGCGAACCAATGTCTGGTTCTCCTCAGCCTTCAGTGTCTAATGATGATCCATATGTCTGCCATGGTTCATCATCTGTGCCACACATAGTTAATTAATGAAATGACTTCATTAATGAAATAACTCATCAGAGTTAACTCGACAGATATTCAAATCAATCAGCAGACACTTTTACGTCGATTTTAGTTTTTGAAGAAAAATTGTCTTGAGCCGGGTGGGATACGAACCCACGACCTCCTGATAACATGTCAGGTGCTCTGGACCACTGAGCTACCGGCCGCCGATCAAGATTTCCTCTAACTAGCGCTATGAACATTCCTTCTATGTTTCCCGTTGGCGCTTTTTGCCGACAATATTTCCAGCCACAAGCGGCACTTATATTGCCCAATAGATGAAAGCATATACGATAAGTATGCATTAATGAAGTCATTTCATTAATTAACTATATCTGCATACTTATCGTATATGCTTTCATCTATTGGGCAATATAAGTGCCGCTTGTGGCTGGAAATATTGTCGGCAAAAAGCGCCAACGGGAAACATAGAAGGAATGTTCATAGCGCTAGTTAGAGGAAATCTTGATCGGCGGCCGGTAGCTCAGTGGTCCAGAGCACCTGACATGTTATCAGGAGGTCGTGGGTTCGTATCCCACCCAGCTCAAGACAATTTTTCCTCAAAAACTAAAATCGACGTAAAAGTGTCTTCTGATTGATGTGCCACACATTCTCACTGAAGAAGAAATGAATTATATTGTTCACTATCTGGAACTGTCCAAGGCCAAAACAGAGTTACTTGGATCAAGACTTAAACAATGGAATCTTCTGAAGAAAAATGTCTGAGTGACATTGTTTTGAACTCATCATGAGCAGTTTTCACCTTACTTCAGAAAGGACAATTACCTTGTGTTCTGCTCCAATGTAGATGGCCTGGTGAATACCCTCAGAATCAAACATGACCCTCAAGAATGGTGACTATTCATAGACTCCTCAAAATTGAGTCTTAAGGCAGTGTTGCTGCATAATGGAAATCGACTTCATCCATTCCGGTCGGATATGAAATTGTCTACATGAAAGAAACCTATGACAACCTAAAACAGCTGTTGAACTGTCTTCAATACAGCAAGTATGGCTGGCATCTCTGTTGTGACTTGAAGGTAGTGGCTCTGTTGGTGGGTCTGCAGCTGAGATATATACGAAGTACTTCTGTTTCTTATGTGAATGGGACAGCTGAGCAAAGATTTTGCACTATGTGAAGAGAAACTGGTCTCAGAGGAAATCTTTGAAGGTCAGAGAGAAGAATGTAGAACACCCGGCACTGGCAGAAATGCACAAAATCCTGCTACCATCCCTAGACATCAAACTCAGTGTGATGAAAAACTTCGTAAAAGCCATGGACCAGACTGCATCAGCTTTCAAGTATTTGGCTGACAAATTTCCTCGACTCAGCGAAGAACAAATTAAAGAGGGAATTTTTGTGGGTCCTCAGATCTGCGAGCTGTTTAGAGACCAGGTGTTCGACAACCTGTTCAGGGTGATTAGAAAAAGGGTTGGGATGTGTTTCATCTGGTGTCAACTAAATTCCTTGGGAACGTCAGGGCAGACTACTACAAGAAACTGGTTAAGGACATGCTGTCTCTGTATCACAAACCTGGCTGCAATATGTCCTTAAAGATCCACTTTTTCCATTGCCACTTAGATTTCTTCCCCGACAATTGCGGCATGGTTAGTGATGAGCACAGTGAACATTTTCACCAGGACATTGCAACAATGGAGAAACTATACCAGGGAAACTGGTCCACTTCAATGTTGGCTGACTACTGTTGGATGCTCGCCAGAGATGATCCTGAGCAGTTGTACAAGCAACAGGCAGAGCGACGTCAGAAGTAGAAGTGGAGTTTTAACGATACATGTCATATGTATGTATTATATAAGAAACTACTGCGGATTTCTCAGAAATCATAGGGAATTTTGCATTTTCATTGTTATATTCGTGTTCAGCACCTTGAAATCTTTAAGAAATGGCTACTTTTATCTCAGAGGGATGACTTTTATGAAAATTTGTTGCCTAGTGTTATCAACTGTTTTAAAAAGCCTTAATTTCATGCTTTGAGTGTATATAGTAGGAATTACAGAGGAAACGTTTCTTTGTATGAATAGTAATATGGTACTAAGTTCTTCTGAAAATTTATTTTTATACTAATAAAGATTTGTGTTGGTTGACTTTGGTTTATATAAATGTTTTTATTCATACTTTCTTAATAAATTACATTATTTTAGAATTATAATTGTTAAATACTATTTTTTTGAACTCACACTCAATTTCCATCCATTTAATTCATAGCAATATATTTTATTCAAGCCAATAAGTACATGCCTCTTCAATCCACTATAATTTCAGACTATAAGTATTTCTAATATTTCTTGTGTAATTCATTTAACCTAAGAGTAAGCCCATAATAGTCTTTTTGCCACTGCAAGTGCATTTTTGGATGACCACAAATGAATTCTGTAGTATCTGCAAATGCCTGTTCTTACAGCTGGCCTTGAATGTTCTGCTATACAAATATAAGATTTTGCCACTTGGGCAATGCATTTCACTTATAGCAATGTAAAAAAGTTAGGTTTAGTCCTTTTGGTCATATTGAATGCATTGATATTAGTCATTTTTGCAGTATTTGGTTTTTACCATTGCATTCTGTTTATATCTTTATAGATGAACATTCTGGGTATGCATTAATAAATTGTTGGGTTAGGTTGTTTCACCTCTAAATAGCACTTTATTGTATGCAATTGGCTAAATTGCCAAGTCACAAGTGCCCCAAGGACTCTGAAGACAGTTCGGGGAAAGGAACTCAGTGTACAGCTGTTAGAAGACAGATGGAAGGCTCCCTTCAAGACCAATCGGGAATGTCTTTAACATGCATATAGTATGACTCTCTCATACACAGGACCATGGCTTAATATCCCATCTGTGTCCCCTACTGACCAAGGTCAGGGCAGAGAGTTTTGGAGATAAATCTCAATGCTGGCCCTGATGGCACTCAAACCTGAGAACTGCAGATCACATGCCTGGTGTGCTACCAACTGAGCCCCTCCACCCCTTTGATAAATTGTCTTAATGCATTTGCCAACATGTCAAGCACATATATTTGTGTAGTCTTTCAAAAAATGAAATACAGAGTAATAAAAAATGACAAAAATTTCGAAAATTATTATTTAGAGCAAAATATTTTGAAAAAAGAGTGTTTCAGTCATAAATGGCTAAAAGATCAAATACTTTTTATCTGTATGACACTAATATGGCAAAAATCTGTGCCTACTCCCAGTTAAGTGTTGCAAATGAAAATGAAATTGCATTTTTTGCTCCTTTTGTTTTTAATGCTTTTGCCAAAATATAAAGCATGTAATATTACGTGTTTCCATTTATAATTATGTACTTTTTTTTCTGGAAAATTAGTAAAAAAATTCTAAAATGATAGTTTAAGGCACAACTTTTTTAAGAGTTTAAAAAGCATTAGTGTTCAGTCAGATGCAGCTAATAGATTATCTGTGCACATTAAATGGAAAACTAGAAGAATGCATATCACCTCTAGCAAATATGTGAATCTTGTTTTCAAAAATAATGAAGCTTTTCATTTACCTACTTTTGCACTCTAAAAAGTTTTAATTTGAACTAATGGATGGAGTTGAACCAAATAGAAATATTTTATTAGTACTTATACAACATAAAAAGTATTTCTTTTATTCCTTAAATTTGAAAAGTTGCTTTTCTCACACCCCTCTGAGAAAAAGGGGACAGATTGTTGCTGTCAGTTTCACACTCTGCCACCTGAAATTTCAACTTTCTACCACAAAATATAACTTGCAATATTCTTTAAAAAATTTGCCTTTTCCATATTTATTGCCTTCTAACAAATGTAAATTAAAACCACCTATTAATTTAAGGAATGTGAATTATAATATTCCATTGGTACTAATCCAACTAAAAACGAATTTTCCTGATAGGTCTTTAAAAAAAAAAGTTGCATTTCCTGCCCCTCTGGATGTCAGAGGGCAACTTATTCTTGCAAATACAAACCTCATGATCTTCACATATTCTACCATCAAAATTTCGTACATAAATACATCACTTGCATATTTGTTTAAAAAATATTTAATCACAAACTACACTGTTAAAATGACTATTCAAATGCCCTTGTTGCTCTTTAGCATGTTCTAGCATACATCATTGCAATCTGTAGTAGTACTAGCTTATTATCTAAGTACAATAGTACTTATACAGAAGAAGCTCTAAGTGCAGGCCTTTTGATACTAGTTTGAGTATTAAAGGTTCTTATTTATACTTGCATATATTCTACTGACATGTTAATGCTTGCTTAGTCGTTTGTCCTTTGAAGCAGATGTTTGTAGTTCTGTAAACTTGGATCACTCAACACACTCAACACATTCATGGAGAAGCACAGTCCTGGTTGTTCACAGTATGCTGGACACGTTTTGACCATTAGAGGGTGCAATTATAGCTTTTCAGAGATTCCGAAATTGCGAATCGTACTATTTTATCAATACCTATCCAACCCAAAAACAATTTTTTATCTCTAAAAACAAAAAAAGATCAATGTCTAGAGAAAAACTGATGACAAAATGAATGCATTATCTCATTTTTTAAACCAGAAATAACGAGAGAGATGGGCTTACTTCCAAATTAGCAGTCTTTTCATAAATCAGTTGATCTAATATTGTTTTTATAGGATACTCTTCCTTTCCTTTTGGATATTCTGAAGTTCATTGTATGAATTTATTAATGCTATCAAAAATTTAAAAATAGATTCAAACTTATTTCATAGATCGAAATATAAAATTGAAAATGAATAGATATAAATAGCTGAGTGCTCAAAATTGAAGACTAATGGACAAAATATATACATTACTCAAAATGGTTTTCAGCAAATATAATTAAATGTGTATGGAAAGGTACTGTGGCATGATTGAGTAAGAGCAAATAGAATAAATGAGTAAGAGCATGATTGAGTAAAAGCTTATATGCATGAGTGATGCATGTGACAGCATGAGTTCCCATAAGAGAAGTGCTGAAATTAAGATGTTAAACCGGAAATGTTAATGAGGCATATGATCAACTCTGACAGCCACAAAACTTGCACAATGCTTTCTCATACTGTTAATGAGATTTTGTGGTAATAAAGACCACTCCTTCACAAGAGCAGATCTGAGCTCATGGAGGATTCTGGAAGAGAGTTGGATCTTGCTATTCATCTCACCAGGGCATCCTACACATACTTTAAATTGTATTCAGGTTCAGAGCTCTCTGGCTTGACTACTCCATCCTATGAATACCTTGACTTTCAGAGAAATCATCAACTGCATAAGCCCTATGGGGACAGACATTTATAGACAAGTTTTTTTTTTTCACCTTTGTGTGAGAGCTTTTTTTTTTTGTGGAAACTTGCCTTATTATCTATCACGTTGTCACTATGTGGCTGGTAACTGACTCGACATATATTTGCTATGTACAATTTTATATGCAGATGAGGCAAGCTGCTATGCAGTGCAGAGCTAAATAAATGCAAAACACTGGTGACTACCCATCCAGTACAGTAAATCAGTGCTCACAAAAAAGGCTGCACTAGGCCTTCTGTGGTCCCACCCCCTAACAAAGAGAAAAACTGCCAAAACTAGCTGAGGTGGGTGGTGGCTTAGTCAGTAGTGTGCCAGGCTCTTAATCTGTAATTCCCAAGTTCGAATTTCAGCTGGGCCAGCATTCATATTTGTTTCCTCAAAACTCTCCCCCTGCCCATGTTCAGTAGGGGACACCAGTGTGCTTGAAGAAAAGATCGCTGTCTGCCGTATGGGACATTAAGCCATGGCCCCATGTGTGGGAAAGCCCAATGTGTGGGAAAGCCCTGTGCATGTTAAAGAACATACTGGATGGCCTTTAAGGGAAGCTACCATGTCTCCCAACAGAAGTTCAGTGGGCCGCTCCCCTAACCTTCTCTGAGTCTTCGGAGTCTTTGTGATCTGGCCGTTTAGCCCATTGTATGCAAAAAAGTGCCACTCAGAGATAAAACAACCCAAGCTAAAACTAACCTGGATGGTCAGCCCTGACTTTCAACTTATCCTGCAGTCAGAAAGCAACTGTCTGTTTCAAGAATCTGTTTCTTCCTTTGTAAACACCACTAGGCAGGTCCACATTCTCATGTATAGTGAACAGCCTTTCTAAAACACAGTCCAGAGTCACAGGACTTTTAATTAAGCATGTGTTTTTCTTCACTGAGCCACTGGAGCTGCCACCACTGCTATTGTTAGGTGAAGAATTCTGCCAACATGGCGATCCTGACTCCCCTCTCCACCCTAGCCCAGTCAATTCCATACAGCAATATCATCCATAAAATAAGCACCAAGAGTGCCCTCGAAAAATCTCACATAGGGTGCAAGAATCTTGTCTCAGTTTCACTAAGTAGTCAGACCGCCTTCCTGAAAGATGTGAGCTCTGCACAGCATCATCATGATGCCAGTCAGATGATCACACTCCCACCACCAGAATAGTCTCTTTCTCTGATGTTGCAGGGGTTGTGGTGAGTTCATGTTCTCACCAGTTGTTGAGAATTGGTGTTCAAACTGAATCTGAATTCATCTTGAAAAGCACATTTGGTCATTAGGCCAGGCTCCAAATGTAATATCTGCACCACATTAAAGCTCTTCTGTTGAAAGGGGTGTGAGTGGAACAGACCATTTGTCTTTGTGCATACAGCCTCTTGTACACAATATATCTTGAAATAGTTGTCTTTGTGACTACTGACAGCTTACAAGACAGTTGCCTAGCTTACAAATTCCTATGTTATTTCTTGCTGTTTAAGGCAATAGCTGTCCTGAGCAATTGTGATCCTGGTCTATGACTAGCCTTTCCTGTTTCTTAAAATTATATACAGTCTTGAGAGGGCATTTTGTAGTACATTTAAGGCCTTAGATACCTAGGTCTGGGATTAACCTGCTACTATTCCACCTATCTCTCTCCATCGTATACAGTCCTATGTTAGTTTTGTGACATGGTGAAATCAAATTGTTACCCAGTTAATGCCAGGTTGGCTGGAATGGAAATGAGTTGCAGTAGTTAAATGTGTATACAGTTTCTTCTTCCATATTGCAAAATTTTGATGTATACCATATTCCATGTCATTCCCTTACATTTTTGAGATATATTATTTTGTGCACCAGGGTATATACATGTGATGGACAGAAAAATGGAAACAGTTACATGTTATCTGAATAAAAAATCACATTCAGAGCTCAATAACTTCTTCAATATGCTTTTTAATGAAAAATATGTCAGAAGGTAAGTAAAGATCTCAGCCTAATCTAAGTCTCGAGTGTAAAACAACATTTGTTCAAAAGTTTATGAATGCTGGAATGTTTAACAGGCTATAAAAAAAAAAACTCCAAAATTTAATCTAAATGTTAAAAACAAATTAAGAGATCATATTTGACTCTAGTAGAATACCTGGCATTGCAACCAGTACTGATCTCTTAACTGTTTTAATTAAATTTTAGGGTCAATTTTTTGTAGCCTGTTAAATATCCCAATATTCATAACTGTTTGAATACTGAATAAATATTGTTTAAAATTGAGTTTTAAATAGATTTGAGATCTTTAATTTATTTTTAGACATATTTTGCATTAAAATTTCTATTGAAAAAGTTATTGAGCTCTGAAATCTGATTTTCTATTGAGAGAACATGGAACTGTTCCTATTTTTGTGTCCAGTACCTGTATTTACTATATATTACTGATGGCATTTAAAAATTTTGGATTTCATTCATCAATTAAAGTGATGCATCCATTTTATAGCTTCATATATCACATTTGACAACACTCCATCAGGAGAATTTGAATATATATGTAACATTTTATAAAAAACTTGTCTATATTTTAGTTCCTTTTCCAGAAATAATATTGTACTTTCATTATACACCATAATAAAATACCAAACATTTGTTTAATTTCTTCCTCATATAGCTGCTTTTCACAGAAAGCATGACAGATTCCTATCAATGTAAATCGTCATAAAGACCTGTATGTTGATTTTTTTTTTTTAAGTTTATATGTTTATAGTGTTTGAGCAAGGCACTCTGTGCAAATTATATTTTTGGATGTTTTCTAAAGAAAAAGCATCTCATACTTCAGCAAAGAACCATTCATCTCATTCTTCAGCAAAGAACCATTATTATCCCTATAATGTGTCATGTTGGTTACAGTATTTGTATTCCATAATTTTGATACAATGTAACATATTCTTTGCTAGTACATTTTTCACTAGATGACAAAATGCAAAAGACCATGAGTTAGTTCTGATAGTAGCTATATGAACTTTATTATACATTATCTTGACTACATGAACTATAGAAAGTTGACATAAAAAAACTTAACATGGGTGCTTCAGTAGTAAATACTTTGAAATTTAAATAATGTTAAAAATGTAAATATGTTTTTAATTAAATGGCCCAGTAGATGAAAAAAATTAATAAATATTTAAATCATTAATTCTATATTTTGTTGCCTTTTATGAATAACATTTCAAATCATAATTATTTTGTGATTTAGCAAAATTTTGATTTTTTTAAAACTTTTTTTGAAAAGTTAGTTAATTACTGCTTTTTTAAGTAAATTCATTATTTTTACATTCCTCTTATTCATTGCAATGAAATGTTGCATAATAAGCCTAACAAAATTTCTACTTCCCATTGAATTGCATATTTTTTATTTAGCCTATAATTATCTGTTTTGCTGTTTATAAGTTAAGTGTGGGTTTTTGTATTTAAGCATTAAACTTATTGTTGAAGATAGGTATTGCCATTTAAAGTTATTTTAAGTTTCACAATTATCAAAATAACACTGAAAGTAATGAATGTTTTTAATTCACTGAGATCTATAAATTAGTGTCATTAATGAAAGCAATATACACTAAACTCCCTGTTATCTGGTACTCAAGCATCCAGAATTCTTATGCAACCAGTTGGTATGGCAAATTTCAATGCATATGATAGTTCTCCTTGATGCCACTGGCTTTGTCTTTCATGCATTGTTACATTCACACAATTGGACACTGGTTCCATAATGGCCATTAAATTAGCAGGTAATTGAATTTGTGATTGTATTGTATTGTTTATCGTAAATCTTTCACCCTTCAATTTGTAATGCTGTAAAGAAGAATACCATTCAAAGACTAAAGTGAAAACATGTTGTTTTAACTTTGAAACAAAAATTTTAAATATGCAAAAGACTGCAAGGGTGAATATTACAATATACTTATGCAGGAATTCAATGTTGGTTTGTCAACATTTTATGATGTCAAAGTGCAAAGTGGAAAGCTTCAAGAGTTCTTTGTGAAATCAAAGAGTGATAAAACTGTAGAATGGTATATACTCTTTATACCCCTAAGCTTGAAGACTTGGATAGTGCATTGTGTGAATGGTTCTTGCTAAAGATATTATACATTTGTATTAAAGGCATTATACTTCATTTTTATTATCATTGTTTTTAACTGCATTTTTATTTCAACTAAGGCTTGAATACAAGATTGTAATGTACTGTATTTGGTTTCTATAAAAATATTTCTCATGCATCTGTCTTACTCATCTAACAGCAATCCCCATTCCCCATAAATGCCTGATAACTGGGAGTTTACTGTAGTATTTAAAAAAAACTTACAAAAATAAGGGATTTAATTATTTGTGTTGATGTAGTTAATAAATATATTTACCAAGAAACTGTTCATTCAAAAATTTGTTTTATTATGGTGTGAGAGTATTTCCATGGCTGAAACCAAACATTTCAGTGAATATTTTAAGTTCATTTTTCAGTTTAACTATGACATAAAAATTAGTTTTGGAACAGACAATATCTAAATAAGATAATTTCTGAAAATTTTTTTGTGTATAGATAGTAGCCTAATCTGAACATAAAAGTCATGAAGTACAACAAAAAATATTGAGCAATGCTAGATTATTTTGCTATTAATTTTGTAGTCACTCAGCAGTAATATTATGCAATAATATGTATATGGACACACATTTAATGTTTTGAAAAGTGCTATTTATGATATAAATAACAACATATAAACAACAGTTACTACTGTGGCATATAAACTGACAGGCTCCTGTCAGACCTCTGTGGCAAGCAGCTGCTTGAAGGGGTATTTATTATTATTATTATTATTAAAGAGGAATTGAAATTATTTATGCTGTTTTTCCAGCATTTTGAAATTTATGTGAAGCAGCTTTCACGTTAACAGTTTTGTGCAGTTATTATATATAGTAATGCAACTGTGATGTGCCAGGGTGTTAACCTGTTATTCCTGTAATATATAGAGCTACTAAAGAATAGAGTACAAAATCCCAAAATTTGTATTGAACACCCACTACTTTTGAAATTTTACAGAGGGTGGTACATAATTAATGTCACTGTTGATGCACCACTCATTAGTATCTGATAACTGTCTAATTACACTGATCAACAAATATTAGCTTTTTTTCTGTTTCTTGCATAAAAATACGATTCTAAAAGATCTTTTCAAGTTGAATTCAAATCTGAATTTAGATTTTGAGTAAAATGAGATTTTATTATTTATAAATTTTATAATTACTTTATGAGCATACAAGTTAGGTAAATGTGCACAGTCAAGACTTGATTTCCATTGTAGTATAATATTTCATCCTCTGTTTTAGTGGTATTTAAAAAATTTGCTGAAAAAAATGCATGAAATATACTAAGTTTAACAATATTTTACCTCTATTACCCTATGGTAACCGCTATGTTACAAATGTTGAATTGTTTAATATAATAAACTTGGTAGGTAGTTTATAATGATGATAAAAAGTATATTGAACAGCTGATCACAAACTGGGAGAATTCACTTAGAGTATGGAGGCATAGCTCAGATGGTAATAGCAGCTAACATTATCAGTAGGTCATGGAATAGTACCTCACTCCCATCGAAACAATTTTCAGATATTTTATAGTCATGATGAGGGTGCTTTTCAGTACTTTTAGGGGCTGCATCCCCACAGGTATTTGTCTATATTTTTTTTAAGATATATAACAGTGGCTGTTAGTGAACATGGGAACTAGGCAAGCAACTTGGGAACATCAGATTTTGTGTCTGATATGCTACCATACTTTTATTGTTCAGAATAAATTCATGGTTTCAATACTTTTTAATTATTGTGTTAAATGTCTATTTTCTTTGGCCAAGAACCATCAGTTGAACTCCCACCATTCTATTCTTTCATTGGCCGAAATATTCCATGTCAGCCAGAAGCAGCTCAAAATTTGCTTATTTTACCATCATTGGGCACACATATATTTTCCCCTCTTTACTCATTTCCAGCCACATATAAGCACTTCAAAAGCAAGTTTCAGTTTGCTTTTGGGCTACATCTAGAGGCACAATAGCACATGAACCCATAATGCAAAGTGCACTAAGTTGTCAAAATGTATTTATGGTGAAAATTAAATACATTAATATTTTTAATTTTTATAATGGTTTACAAAAAAAGTGCTGTTTTGTTAGGGACGGGTGAGCAATGCTTTCAATGCTTCTATGGACCGAATACCACTAATATTTAACATATTTGAAAACATTACTCACTGTAACCAAAAGAGTTTTGTTCATTCATTGTAATTTTATTCACTTGCAGTATATTCATTAATTTTATTTTTGTTACTTTGTCATAGAAACATTTTCTTTGTAATTTAATTTTATAGAAAAAAAATACTCAATTCGGAGCAAATATTTACAATTTAAGGAAGCTTTAGTTTATACTAACCCAGTGGTCAGCGTATTTGGCTGCAGAGCAAAGTGACATGGGTTTGAAATACAACCAAAACTTTTCTTGAGGTATTATATCACACCAAAATCTCTTTAGTGATTTACACTTACAAGCTCTTACAGACCTCAGTGACAAGGCTGTCTATGTACATTTGTTTTCAGTTTTACTAAATTCTGAAAGATAACGTGTGCTCTGTCTGTGTTTACATTGAGCTTAAAAGAGGATTGGGTTTAGTTGTTTTACATCTGAATGGCACTTTGTGCATGCAATGGCTAGGTTGCAAGGAGCCAAAGGGCTCAGAGTGGGTAAGGGAAGAGAACCATTGGGCAGTTAGAAGATGAATGGAAGCTGCTGCTTCAAAGCTAGTCGACATGATTTTTTAATGTGAACAGAAATAGCATAATATCCAATTAATGTCGTCCTTTTTCTCACTGAAGACAGACTGGGGGTTAGCAGAGCAAATTTCAATATAGGCACAGTTAGAATTAGAACTTGGGAACATCAGATTATGTGTCTGATATGCTACCAACTGAGCCAACCCCCCACCCTCTTAGGAGAGGGATTATAATGATTTGATTGTTTATAAAAAGTGGTCACAGCTGATAAAATGACTAACATTTGTTTAAAAAAATTGGTTGCTAATCAATTATAGACATCTATTGAAAATCTGGAAATTTGAGTGATAGCTTAAGTAGTAACAATAGCCAATATTTAACTGTGGAGGATTGTGTTACTTCTTGTCACCTTGAATGCCTCTAGTTCTTTATTATTGTCTAATAGAGTAGTGTATCAATAGTAAATACACAGTTATTTGTTGACACAAAAGTCAATAAATCAATAAATAGTTTTGTAAAAAAAAAGGAGTTTTGCTGATCCAGAGGACTCTAACTTACCTCTCTCCAGATTCATACCAGAATGTTCTAACCACTAAACTAGGACCAGCTATGTCATTTATCCATTAATGGATCTGGAGAGATTGAATTTGAGTCCCACAAATGGGCAAAACTAATTTTTTCCACAAAGCTATTTAGCATAGTCTATGTTTAATAATTTGAATTTTGACCAAGCAGTAATTGCAAAATATGCCTGTAATAAAATTTTGAACATTAGTGCAAAAAAAAATGTGCTTAATACTTTTAAATATGATATTCAGATTGAATATTCAGTTAAAATAAAGTTTTTTTTTACACCACCTCATACAGCACATGTACGATATATGGTTTATATATCCCAAATATCAACCAGAATAATTTCTGTAAAATAACTGGTGTTTGGATAATATTTAAAATGAAATACTTTCCCCTCAATGTCCACATTCACGTATAAAATGTAATATAGTGCCAACCTAGGACTTTTTTTGGGGAGATAATAAAACATATACTGCACTTTTGCCTATTTATAACTATAACTTTAGTATCAATTTATATTTTAAAACTAATTTATGAAACATATTTTATTAAAGGCATTCAAGGCACTGAAAATTAGCAAGTAAAACATAATATGTAAGCACATGCAAAAGGATGAAAGAATAAGTCATTTTCACTCAGGCTAGTAGAAAAGAAATTTAAAATAAAAAAATATTATTTAAAAATGCTTCTAGGAAAAAGGTTTTAGAGATCTAGATCTATTTGAATTTTTAGTAATATTTGTTAGTATTCAGAGAGTTATGGAAAGAAACATTTCATCATCCTCAAGCAGCCATGGGTTACAGAGGTCCAACCAGATTGTGCAATTTAATTCTCCAAGCACATCTGTCCTGCACTACATCTGCTGCACCTGGTCACTGCAGCCTATTCTAACAAGATTTGTTTGGCATTGTCTGCCCACATCATCCTAGGTCTCTCCTTCTTTCTGCAACCTTTAAGCATACTGTTCATAATCCTACTCGCTAATCTATAGTTATGCATATGAGCAACACCAAAATAGTCTCTCTCTGCACAATATGCTGCTCAAAGAAGTTGCCAACTCCTTTCTAACCTCATCATTACTAACAAAGGCAAACCAGCTAATGCCCAAGATACTGTGTAAGCATCTAGAATCAAAAGCATCATGTTTCCTGTTATCTTGTTTACAAATAGTCCACATTTCACTACCATAAGCAACTCTAGAAAGAACCAAATTATTATACAGTCTAATTTTAGTCTTAAGTGTATATGCCTATTTTTTCACACTTTCCATATATTCTTAAAAGTCCCAGCAGTAATTCCTGTTTGTCCGTTTCTCTCATGCTGCACATTACCAGTATCTGTTACACAGGTTCCAAGATAATTAAACTGGTGAAGTAATATAAAACACCTGCTCAAGAGTGAAATCATTCAGATTAACTGAACCACAGTGTGCCTGACCAATTTTCATCACTTTAGTTTTCTCTGCTTATCACCAAACCTACTCTACTACCAGTATCATCAACAGCTCTAAAGAAAGAGGTCATCTCATCAACGTCATTTGCAAAAAGGGCTAATCTAAATTAGAATTTTCAGATCTCTAGACCATTTTAGCCTAAAATCTATCCCTTGCAATGAATTTTGCATAACATAATCAATAACCAAACTAAAGAGAAAAGGAGACAAAATGCACCCTTGTTGAACACCAGAAGCAATGCTAAACCAATTGCTACAAGCTTTACCAGCTCTCATACATGACCCAGTGTTACAGTGTTACTATAAAGAGCTCTCATTATGTTAACTAACTTGTCTGATATACCATAAGATCTCACAATCAACCACAAATTTCGATGGTCAGCAGAGTCAAAAGCCTCTTTGAAACCTAGAAAGCTAGTTATTACAGGTTTCTGAAACTCTAAACAGTTCTCAAGAATCTGCCTAAGTGAGTGAGGCGGATAGTGCACCAGGCTCGTAATCTATAGTTCCCAGGTTCGAGTCCCAGCTGGGTCAGCATTGAGATTTATCTCCGTGAAATTTCCCGCCCTGCCCACAGTCATTAGGGGACACTGATGGGCTTGGAAGCCGCCGTCCGTTGGCTGGAATGTTAAGCCGTGGCCCCGTGTGCGGGAGAGCTATACCCTGTGTACATGAAAGAACACGCTGGATGGCCTTGACGGGAGGCTACCATCTGTTTCCCAACAGCTGTTCCAGTGGGTCCCCTCCCCCAACCTTCTCTGAGCCTTCGGGGTCCTTGTGACCTGGCCATTTAGCCCGTAGTGTGCAAAAAAGTGTCACTCAGAGGTAAAATAAACCAAACAAATTACCTAAGTGAGAAAATCTGATCAATACACCCCCTACCACTTCTGAATCCACACTGCTCATCATGCAATTAGCTGCCAACCAGATTCTCATTTCTATTAAGCACAATCATGCAAAGAACACTACCTGGAACAGAAAGTAGACTGATACCCTATAGTTATCACAAGAACTGTGATCACCTTTTTTAAAAATACATAGGAACAATAATAGCTCTGGTAAAATCCTTAGGAACAATGCCTTTATCATAAAAGGCATTCAAAATTTCAGTCAGCCATGTGGTAAGAGACATTCCCAGCTCTAAGCATTTCAGTAGTAATTTCATCTACCCCTAAGGATTTATATAGTTTAAGTTTGGAAATAGCCAAAATAACTTCAGACTTTGATATAGGCCAACATTAAAGCCAGTAATGCATCTATCATCATTACAATGGGCGTTTAACAGTGTAATTCAGAACAACAAAATCTAAAATGAATATGCTATGCCTTATCAATATTTTTGTCTCAAATTTCAGCATAATTTAGAATAGCAGCATCACTCTTTCCAAACATTTTGTACAAAAGCTATGGGGGAAAAACATTTGAAAAATTGGATTAAGTAAATAATTTTTGTAGGAATTATGTATTAAATTATTTTTACAAAACAGTTTAAGTAACAGATTCATTACTACTAAATGTTTGAGCTTCCAAGGCAATGAAATGAATATTGCTAAACATCAAGATCTGTAAACTTTTCTCTAGTAGCATTTTGCCTTTACTTATAGGGCTTCAAAATTGACTTTCCATTAATAAAAATTAAATTTTCATGCTAGATTATCTCTACAAATTGTTCTGAAAATTTATTTTGCATTCCATTGTGCATCCTTTATTTTTAAGTGAAACAATCAAATGGTAATGAGATTGTTGGGAATTCTATGTGCCGAACGAGTTGTTTAGCTATCTGTGGAATAAGTTTAGAGAAAAATGTTTAAATATGTTGTGATAAGGGAAGCATGAATTGGTGTTTCATATGATGAAACATGGTGAGTATTCGATAATGAAATGACACTAGCAATATATTGCTTTCTTGTTTTCCAAGAATTCTGACAGGACGATTATTTACCATTTGTTTTGGGTATAAGTCAAACCTCTGCTTTTAAGTTTAATTTTATAAATTTTAAAATTCTACCTTTCATATAAGTTGATCTTGTAGATTGGGAACATTTGTGATAAGGGATTCAGAGATTAGTCCTGCTTGCAGAATTTTGAAATAATGCCCAAATTTACCGCCACTGCATTTGAATAAGTTATATTAGTACAATAGTAATTAGAATGAGTCTATGGATAATTAGAGATCATGTTTTATTTTTCTGTTTAGAACCTGATTACATTGATTATATTAGTTGAGTGCTGCTTTTTATCATGAGCATTTTTAGTACAAAAAAGTTGACTTATGCTCAGAACAGTTTGTATTTGAAGAGATATTTTATGTAAATGATACATGCTGTGTTTTTGAGCTCACTTTAATGTTTGTTTTGTTTATCTTATACACCTTATGAAATACATATTGTTCTTGCTTTATACTTTGGACTATTTCAATTATAGTAAGTGTGGATACATTCCATAGACAGGCAACATGTGGCTATTTTGACTTCTAAGAATGCAATTGCCTACCTCTATTTTTAAGTTGTGTTATTTTATGTTTTTTTATATATGCACTTCCTGCTATTTCTGACACTTTTCAAATCAATGCATGCTGTTATTTTTAATTGTTTTTGTACTCAACAGCCTTTTCTAAGCTAGTATCTATAAATAACATTTGCTAAATATGAACTAAACTGTTTATTCCAAGACTCATGTTCTAAATCTCAAATGTTGTGCCATAAACTTAGCTGTAAGGAAATTGAAAAAACTGTACAGTATGTTTAAATAGAAGCATATATGCTTGCACAATATCATATTTATTTTTATTGATTTTTCTACTGCTCAGGACATTAGATTAAATGCTAGATTTTGTAGATAAAGTTAAGTTAAATTAGTCAATATAGCTATAATAATTTTTATCTGTTCAATGGTATGTTAAGGTTAAAATTAATATCCCTAAAAACGTGTGAAATGTCTCTGTGTATGTATACATATATCTATATGCATTAAAGAAATTACACTCTCCATAAACACTGCCAAAAATAATGGGTAAACATGTACATACTTAATGAGGTAATACTATTGCTTTCAGTTACTCTTCATGTGTTTCCAAAGATATAGGTATATAGTATTGCAGAAACCAATTGCTTTCATAAAAATGTTTTAGATACCACAAAGCAATGACACTTCATATAGATATGTGCATGTTTAAATCAAATATTTCTCCCATGTTTTTGGTGGTATTTTTGCAGTCTAGTGTTATTTTATTATTATGCTGTTTAGTTATAGTTATCCATTTCAAATTTTTATCCAAATGTTATGGAGTTTCTTCCACAAAAACTTAAGTGATAATGTAATATACATCAATCAATTGCCCATGAAATAAGGGATGTTTACAATGTTTTATATGCTTCATTCACATTTGCAAACCTATTTTTCAATCCTAGTTTTATATATTTCACATGTATGTTTACATTTGGCAAAATAATAAATGTCTTAACATTTATTTTTCACTTTCAAAACTGATATGTCTGCTGAAATGTCATTTTGTAATAGTTGTGTTATGTTTTTGTGGCTTTATGTGTAATTCCTGTGATCAGTTCACTATAATAAAACCAACCTTTCTTTATTGTTGTTATGTTTATTTTTGACTACTTGTTCTTCTTGGTCTGCTATCTGTCCATTATCCTGAATGAAAGTCTTAACCTTATGCACTCTCACTGCTTATTGTAGCTTGCACTTTTTCTCATTTATTTTTATGGAATTACATAAAACATTAACAAAAGTTCTATGCACATTTGCTTTTTTAAATGCTTTTATGTATGCTTCTGGAATAAAATACGGAATGTGTGAAAAAAAATGGAAAATAGTTTTTTTTCTCAAAAGAGTAATGAAAAATATTTTAATATCAGTTTCATGTAATAAAACATTTAGTAGTTGTAAAATGTTATGTAGTTGTAAAATTCAAACTTTACTGCTAAATCTGTAATATTAATATTGAATATCAAATGCAAGGAAACATAATATTCTTTTATATTTAAGAGTAAAACTAATGTATGATGGGGTTAACTCAAAATAATAGATTTATGTGCATAGCTGATTATAAAATCGTGAATAATGTTAATTACATATACTTTTTTTTTAAGTTCAATAAAGAACATAAATTTGGAAATTCTGAAGAGTGGTAAAGTTTTATAGAAAACTGTGTGAGATTATATATTCTAGTCTATTAACTAGATTTGAACTGAAAAGAGATAAAGATTATATTGGGATGGAGATAGAATGCATTTTACCCTAAACAGAAATTGTATAAATTATCAAATTTACTGTAATATAATAATAACTGGTCTTTTCAGCTTACTAACTGAAAATTAAACACTCATTTGACTTCTAATTTTTATCCTTCAAATATTTTTTTCTTTAATGTGTATATAAATAAAATTTAAAATAATTTAAAAATTCTCTGTCATTGAGCAATAAAATTTCAGAGTTTATCCTTCAAACTATTTGGATGTTGAATGTTCTTAGGATAAAAATTTATCTATCTTAAGAAATCTTTTATCTTTTATCCTAAGAACATTCAACATCCAAATAGTTTGAAGGATAAACTCTGAAATTTTATTGCTCAATGACAGAGAATTTTTAAATTATTTTAAATTAACTTTTGAGCAAGAAGGTCTTTTAATTGTATAAATAAAATTTGTTAGAATAATAAAGTAGAAATAGTATTGTCCACAGTTGGTGAAATTTATATTAATATTTCTTTAGTATTACTGAGCAAGAAGGTCTAGTTAACTTTATATACAGTATATATATAGTTTAGTAATTTGTTACTTAATTGCCACTGCATTGTAATAGAGCAGGATCAACATTAATTTATTTAAGAGTTTTCCAAAGATTGTGATTGCTGTATCGATTTAATCACATTACAGTATTAGGTGAAGGGCATAATGAGCCCATCTGCCTAGAATTATACCTTGTTAAACATAAACCATTAGCTCTACCATTTATTATATTATTATGGAAATCAAGCTATATGTTAATCATGTGTAGCAAGTATTTGCAGGATTGAAAGCACAGGATGTTTATTTTGACAAGCAAAAAAAGGTATAATGATAAAGGGTACATATTTGTAAACATAGAAATATATATATATATTATATTTCATCTAAGAGGGGTCAAACCTACTGGCTACATATCTGCTGTTCTTACCATCTGAACTACTGGATACATCCGATTTTTAAGTTTGCAGGTTCTTCACAGCCAAAAGTAATGTAGTTTTCAAAGACATTTTAGTTATGGGGGAGCATGTAAAATGTTATTTGGAAAATAACAGTTACAGATTTACAGTCATGTAGGGTGGTCTCAAATCTCAGTCAAATTGTATGTCCAGAAAGTTGTAATGGATGAGGGGAAGGTGGTTACCTGTTTGATTCTAATTGGAGGGGTTTTAGCATGCTTGAGTCTTTAATTTTTGGGGACTGCAATGTAAAATATATGCTATAAAGCCCTCAAGGGAGTAGGCAATTATAATTCTGTAGCCAACACTAATTTGTGTATTCTTACAAATATTCTACAAGACATTTTCTGTAATTAAGCCTGCAGAGAAGATATATCACAAGTAATTAGTCTTAATTGTGACAGTTATGAATTTAATAAATAAACTGTGTTTTAGGTTAAATAAAATCACAGCCATGCATTCTTTGTAATATTTATATTTAAATTCTTATAAATTGGTATTAAAAGTTTTATAATGGTACTATATCTCTGAAAGTGTGAAAGAACAGTTAGTATATTTTCTATTAGTTTTGTTAACATTCCAGCACATTTTTTTAAGTCTGTGTATTTTAATACACTAAATTTCTTCTCTAAATTTCATTTATTTCAGAAGCACCTTTGAGTGGGCTTGTAATCTTCTTAGCTTAGAACTTCAACATTACATAAAGTAGATATGAAAATTGTGGCATTTTTGTGTGTTTATGGGAGGAGGAAGGAAATATAAGGCATTCCTCCTAGATCCTTAATAAAGATTGATTAATTCTGATTAATAATCAGCTAGAATAAGCAGTAAACTGGATAACTTATGTAAATGACAATTTTCAATTATTCATTAAAAGACCATTTAAAATGTTTTATATAATTTCTATGATATATTTTCAATTTTTGCTTGCTAGAAAGCAGATCTGCTGTTGGAAAAAAGTTCCACTGAGATATATGAGTGGGAAAAGAACAACATTGCAAAAAACTAGCAAGCATGTCATGAGGAGTTTGAAGTATTCTTTGTTATTATAAGTTTCCATGCACTCTGAGTGCAACAATAAACACATGCACTTGATTTTCTTTATGATTCAATATCATGTCTCTTTATAGGAAGACCAGTCAATAAACTTTCATTTCCTCATATATCAGTGTTTAGAAACACTTTTATATGTACATTTGAACAATATAAATTGAAAATTAATATGCAGAAAAAAGTTACAACCACAACTTTGGATAAGTAAACTAATATATAATTTATGGAGTACCAGTACTCTTTTGAATTATCTGGTTACCTTCTGACCATTCATACATATAAAATATGAAACAGTGGAAAATTTCTGTCATACATATTATTCAACCATTTCATAGTTTTTAGTATATTTATGGGGGGGGGGTTCTGTTTTGATATCTTTTAGCATTCCATTAGGTATTTTTTGGGGTTCTGTAAGCAAACAGTTTGTAATGAGTCTTTGTAGGCTTAAAAATGTAAAATATTAGGATACTTTTTGTTCTACTCTCATAAGCCAATATGACTAAAATTAATCCATCTGCTTTTAAATAAATGCAATATAATATTGAATACATAAAATTTTCCAAACAGATAAAATATATTTTTAAGACAGCAGATATTTCATTATTTCATGTAAAGATCATTGATTGATAGAGTTCCTACTAAAAAAATCTGTATTGCAGAGTATTTGTATTATAAGAAATATATTACAGGAAAATAATAAAAATGTATCTGTCAAATTTTCCCATTTGCAATGAGGTGATTTAGAATGAGATATTGCCAGTAAAATATTTCTTACAAATTAATTAACCCATTGCATTGGAAAATAATTGGTAATTCAAATAACTAAATAGTTTATAAATTTTAAGGTGAAAATGGTATGTTAAAATGAAATATATTTTGCCACTTTCTATTTAAGATTAAGAAATAAGACAAAATGTCTTTGCTGCAAGCTTGACTCAGTGATACAAGAACAAAAAGAACTATAAAAACATAAAGAAAAAATTTTTACTCACATGATAAAACTCCAGAACTAAATAAGCATAGACATTTTTATAAATTCTAATTTTATTAGTATTCGAGAATAGTATATTTCGAAACATTCTTAAGAGGGAAGATGACAAATATTTTGGTTGGCATATCAACTGATTTCTTTTGCTAATATTTCCCAAAATGCTTTGTTCAATGCTTCAACAAATACGTTTATAACATTTGGATTTTCTCTTAATCAAAACTAATGCATTTATTCACAGATTTTTAGAGGATTTCTGTATTTTGGGATTTCAGTTTTTTGCCATGTTATTGTTTTGAAGGTGAAATATTATGGGCCAGTATGCCCATACTAAATTTCCATCATATTCATTCATATTTGGATGTCAATGTTTTCTTTTAACTTTTCATTATAATATTCATTTTCTTCACTAACTAAATATCTAATACATTTTTTTGTGCCAACAAGAATATATCACTTTCTTCACTGGTGTCTCTTCCCATGTCAATAACACTCTCTACATTTAATCTGTACTCTTTTGCTATTAGGCTATTTTTTAAATCAGAATAAGTAATCACTTTTCCTAAAAACACAACTTTAATACTAAGTACAATGCAATACCACAGATAACTATGACATGAATGCATGCAGGATTTATTTACTGAAAATTTTGGGATTTTTTTTCGTTTATCAATTTTTGTTTTTATTGCCACTTGTTATAAATTATCCAAACAAATTATTTCAGACTCGTAAGAAATTCAACATGAGCATAACTCATTGTCAGTGGTGTAATTGGGAATGGAAGGGCTCATGTTGAAACTTAGAAGTTCCCTACATTTTATGGTAGATATGGAGACCTGAAACATTTTTATCCAAGTATACATTTTTTTCATTAAAGAGAAAAATTAGTTATAGATGAAGTATAGTAAATTATTAAAATATATACAAAATCGGTTTCTAAATATGATAATTTTTATCTTTTTTATTTTAATATGGTATGAAGCCCTAGGACCATGGCAATTTGCCACCCTATTGTGCCATAGCTCAATGTTAACTTGACATGCTGTTGTGCAACACAAGATGTATCTTGTTATTCCAATGCAATGGGAAATCCCTTTAGCAAGCATGACGCATCATTCCTCTCCAAGCTTAATTAAACATCACACTTGGTGCCTAACTTGTCTTAATGTATATATATCTTTTTCAGCAGCACAGTTTTGTAAGACTAACACTCAGATATGGGTTAAATTGATCCATATGCTCTAATTCCTCCCAAACTGAGGCCAGGGGTGGCTTAGTTAGTAGCATGCCAAGCCTGTAATCTGCAGTTCTCAGGTTTGAATCCCACCAGGGCCAACATTGAGATTTATCTCCACAAAACTCCTTGCCCTCCTGCCCTTAATCAGATGGGGATACCAATGGACTTGGTAAGGCTGCCATCCATCGGTGGAATGTTAAGCCCTGTGTGCAAGAGAGTCATACCTGTGCACATTAAAGAACACTCTCAATAGCCTTGAGAGGAGGCTTCCATCTGTCTTCGAACAACTGTCCAGTGAGTTCCCTTCCCCCAACTTTCTCTGAACCCTCGTCTTCTAATAACTGTCCAGTGGTTTCCCTTCCCCCAACCTTTTCTGAGCCCTCAGGGTTCTTGTGATCTGGCCATTTAGTCCATTGTGTAAAAAAAAAGCCATTCGGAGGTAAAACAACCCAGCCCTCCCAAACTGTATAATGCAAAGAGACTTCCACTACATGTGAAACCTCTTGACCACCAGCAAGATGTTAAAGATGAGAAGTCTAGTAGAAAAAATATGCATTAAATAGCATTGTTGGGGGTAGATGGATCAGAATGATCACCTCGGAAATTAATTGTTCTACTCGAAAATGAATTTTGTAACATTTTCACAGTGGCTGTGAACATTGAGGGAATGAAGCAAAAATTCAAAATAGTTCCACAAAGCAAAATTAGTAGAATTCCAGAAACAAAAAACTGTTCTGGCTTGTCTTCACACATACCACAACATATATGCTTCAACCCAATATTAATGTTATTTTACAAAATAATCTCAAACATCTCAAAGAAATAAAATTTTCAAGTATTTTTTAGTGAAATATCAAACAAATTAACATGGGAAAATCAGGAGAAATGCATTTTGCCTCTTCATGTGATATGGTGCAATACTGTTGACAGTGCAGGATTTGAATCCATAACTCTCCAGATACCATCAATAGCCTATATATATTTATATGAAAATTTTCATTTTTGTCTCTAATCTAAATTGTGCTAAAAAGTATTTTAATATGTTTTATGGCTAGGTTTGTTTTTGACTAATTTTTACTGAATGCCTTTTTTTTTTGCAACAATTAAAATTTCACTTATAAAGACAAGTTAATGTCATTTCAGTTGTGTAGCCAAAGGAGGGGTTTATTCTAGGGCTATAAGCATTTAGTGAGGTAAGCAATGCATCAGACCACAGGGTATCAAGAGGTGTCAAAATTTTAAGGGTATTTTCCTGACTGTAGGTTTGCATGAATATATTATTAGAAATAAGTTCATATAAACACGAAAAAGGTAACTGAATTTGAATTTCATATTTTATTTCTATAATATGAATAAATATATGCTAATATTGTAATTGCTAATTTATATGGTATCAATTAACCACAGGGAAGCTACACCAGTTATACCAGGATCTGGGAGTAGATCTGCTATTGCCATCATTGCATAGATTTACTGCTAGCTGGCTACAGGAAGGGGAATCATGCAGTCCTCAATGCCTAGATGTTAATGATGAGCAACAGCTATCACATATAGAGCACTCAACAAATGAAAAACACATATAAATGCTACATGCTTTTTACTATATTCATATTTATCATTAAATGAGCTTAAAAACACTATGATATCACGTGCACACTACAAAATGTAATAATGAAAATTATACATAAAAATTTTAATGTGTTAATGCATTTTAATCATAACTTTACCATTATCAAAGCTAAAATAAAAGACATCTGGATTTTGCAGACTGCATGATTTCATCCCTGTTTTTAGCTAACTGCAGATCTACACTACAATGCCAATAATAAATCTGATGGATGCTAGTAAAACTGGAAAGCACTTCTGCTGTTAATTGGTATTGACTATAAACATTGCTATACAATTTGCCTTATAACTAAATCAAGTTAGTTGATGCAATGTTAGTGATTATAATTTTAATCATAATAAACATGCCATCCTCTCAGACCTTCTACTGTGGCATATAAACTGACAGGCTCCTGTCAGACCTCTGTGGCAAGCAGCTGCTTGAGGAGGTATTTATTTTTTTCCCTGCAGTGGTGAACTTCTGTTGACTTCACTTAGGGATGCCATGATAACTAGAGCCAGTCCTAGTCCCCTGCCCCCTCCCACACACACACAACCTTGGCATAATTGTTTTCTTAAGAAATCATTATCTCTTTAATTAATATTTGTAAATTTCTTCAACCCCTACACTCTTTCCAAAACTCCTGACTAAGCCACTGTGTCATTTCTTCATTTAATAACAGTACAATTATTTTTCTATATTTTGAAAAACAGAAGTAATAAAACACATAATGAAAATGGTTCCATTAGCTAGTTTCCCAGCTGCTTAATAAAATGAAAATGTTATTATTTATAAGATCATTATACAGTTTAAAAAAAAAAAGTTCAATAGCACTTTACAGCTGCTTCAGAGTTAAAAATATAAATGATCATGGTAATCCTTAAATTTAGCAAACTTGTCAAATGTTTAAAAATAACTTAAAATTCTCTGTCGTTGAGATAGTGTTACTTCACTGAAGATTGAGCGCTGTCCTTGCTCTGAAAAGCTGAGTTTTCTCCTAAAAACTTTTAACATGCAAATAATTTGAAGGATAAACTTTAAAATTCTCTGTCATTGAGCAATAAAATTTTAAGTTATTTTTAATTAATTGCTGAGCAAGAAGGTCCTTTAATTGTGTATTGTCAAATGTTCTTTAATAACTAATATTACTGTATTCTATATTTCTTTGACAATTGATTTATTTTAAGTTCAGTATATATGTCAATATACCAGTTTATTCTCATATTTAAGATATAATAAATGATAATTTAAATTCTGTTAGTACTAATTTACTGCACTGCTCATATTGAAAATATGCTGGTAGTACTAAAAAAAGGTGTACAAAAGTTACCTATTCAAATAAATTGTAACTTTTGTACATCTTTAAAATTATGTATCCAAACATTGACAAAATTTATTTATATCCTTTGCACAGAGATTAATTGCTAAGGTTTTTCACCTGAAAATAAATATGGTTCTTTTATGCCATATTCAATTTATTAGCTGCCTCTGACTGAATGCCAATGCTCTGTGAAGTGTTTTGCTCCAAACAATCACTTTTTTTCGTATTTATAATTCTGTACTTTATATCTGAAAGAATACAAATATAATGTTATATCCGAAGGTATAAAAAGTGTGCAGAAATAAATAAAGATTAAAGTAACTCTATAAACATTGTATATACTGTACTAGTCGCATGGTATCGGGAAAAAACAATCAACTCATTGACTACTAATGGAGTAACTGACAGTCGTATATCAATGAAGTTCAGGTTAATTAGTCATACCTGCATTGTCCTCATTACTGCGTTCCTCTTGAGACAGCCTCTTCAGTTGTACAAGGAGGAAACTTCCAGATTGTGTGCTGTTCTTCATGGGATTTGGTGCCTTCACAGGTCCAGTGTTGTTGCTTCTCGCTTGTTGGGGACTGAGAGTTCTTTTGTGCTGTGGTTTATTAATCAGCACTATTCTGCCTCTGTGGTAGTTGTTGTAGTATGAGTTCGTGCTCCCATTAGTGGCTCAGCACACTAATAGGAACATGAAGCTGGTTGATATAATATATTAGTGCGCTGAGCCGGTTGATATAATCAGTGGCTCAGTGAATTAATAGGAATGTGAGGTTTAGTATCCTCTAACACCCAGTGACTCATACCACAGCAACTACCACAGAGGCAGCAGAGTGCTGATTAATAACTCTGATGCCTCTGTGGCCACAGTACAAAAGAACTTTGTCCCCTACAAGAGAGAAGTAACAACACCAGACCTGTGAAAAAGCACCAGCTCCTGTGAAGAACAGCACACAATCCAGACTTTTCTTCCTTGTACAACTGAAGAGACTGTCTCAAGAAGAATGCAGTAACAAAGCCAATGCAGGTATGACTAATTAATCTGAACTTCATTGCACCGATATACGACTATCAGTTACTCCATTAGTAGTCAATGAGCTGATTGTTTTCCCGATACCAATTGGTGCTTAATCAGTTGCTCTACGATTTTGAGTTCAGGAAGCAGATTGGTAGTTTTTTTACACTTATTTCAGGTGAAGAAGATTATAACATTCAATGCTTTGATGCTGGTGGATCAGAATAACCTAAAAGTGTATTAATATTTGATATATACGGTTATTTCAACTTTAATTCGCTCTTGGTATAAATATCAGATGGTACACCCCAGTACCTTGAATACATAGTAGTTCTTCCTTCTTACTATCATAACCCTACTTGGACAGGTGTGAACTGTCACTGTTGAGCTCATCTAATAGAGCAACTGGTTTGTAACCAGGAGGTCCTGAGTTATAGTCCAGGAAGTATATTGATGCTTTTTTTTTCACACTTGCCTTTTTATCAACTAATTCTTTATAATTTCACTGAAATGTAAAGCATCTATTTGTGTATTCTTTCAAAAACTAAAATATTGAATTACAAAAAATAGAAGAAAATTAGTAATGATTGTTTAGAGCAACATATATTCAAAAGTGTTAGCTTTCAAAGATGATTAAGTTGACAAACTTGCCCACTGGAAAAAAGTATGATGCATGGCAAAAGAAGCTACACCTATCCCCAGTTAAGTATAACATATTTCAAATTTACAAAGATGACAGAAACACAACTTCACATATCAATAGATGTAAAATAAAGAAATTTTTTTAAATATAACCTCAACTTGTTAATATTCATTTACACTGAATTATTTTTAAAATATTTACATTTTTAGCTCAATCTTCACTCATTTTCTTGTGTCATCATTCACAACAGTTGGGGACTTGGCATACTAGCATACTAGCTTGAAGGACTTCCTGTTAGACCTGTGGGCTGAAGGCATATACCTATTATATCACCTATATTTCTGTAGACAAAATTACACAAGTAATCACAATAATTTGCAGCATGTATAAACATGTTTATTTTGATGCCTATATGGATTGTTTCCAAGCATTTTGAAATGAAAGTTAATGATTGTTGAATACTCAAAGAATTACTGACCCAAATATTTGCCAGAATTCTCAAAACATTTCTTAGCCTATTTGTAGTAGTATTGATTGTTTCCTCACCAAACATATTTTCCAACTGTTTATGAATGTCATTAAGAAATCTTTCATTACAAAAACTTCAGTATTCATCCTCAACTACTGTACACAAAAACCACACCTGCAGTGATAAATTAAGAAATTATTGATAAAATTTCTATTGTGTACATTTTCCCTACAATTTTATTACCAAATTGCAATTGTTTAAATCACAAAGTATATTTACATTTGCATTGTTGGAACAAATTAATAACTTTTTTAATTCAGCTACATTAACAGAAGTGTAAATAAAATTGATAAATAATAATTACTGAAACTTGCATTTTAAAAAATTCACCATGTGTGAACTCCCAGACTTAAGCATGGGATCTCCTGGTAATTGAAAAAAATACCAGGAGATTAATTACCGTTATGTGCCAACTACTCTAAAGTTGAGCAAATAGTAACATTCCATGCATATTTAGGAACAGTGGCATACCCAAGTATGGCAGGGGAGGGTTCAGTTATAGTTTTCCCCTCCCCCATTGGTAGTTTCTGGGTATGCCAATACTTAGAAAATTTTATATCTTGAAGGCCACATGTTGAAGCACTTCCTATTGCACTACACCGACAGAAGAACAGTTAATAATATCCAGTTACATAGTGCCCACAACATCTAAAGCTGATTAATTTGAAACAGACCACAGCATATTAGATCAATGTTTTTCAAGCCTGTGGGTCATAAAAAATTACAATGAACATAAAAAAAATTTCAAGCCTGAAATTAATGCTTAATCAATATGCTATGTTCATATCACTTGCATTTCACTCCTCTCCACTACTCTCATGTCAACCAGCAATGGCTGTGTTAAAAAGTGGAAAAGTTATTTTGCCTGTGTTCATTGAATAAAAAGTCCACATGTACAACAATTTTTTTTCACATATAGCTAAAATATGATAAGTAGAAACAAAAATATTTATTGATCTGGTGGTTTTCTAGTTGTGCTTCCAGATAGTTTTACATATGGGTCATGAAATGTTTGCAGAAATTTAAGTAGGTTATGTTAAAATAAAAAGGTTGAGAAATACTGTATTAGATTATACTTAATTATTGTTGCCTCCATTTTAATGGATATAGTCACTTCCTGCATATGGTATATAATGTAAAGTGAGTGCAACCACTTACATTTGTCTTAAGTTTCTGTTTTAATATTTATGTAGTGCAGTAAACTTAAACAGTGTGTCTGTAATTAAATTTAATAAAGAGCTGATGTTAACTTTAACTTTCCTCTTGACAAACATTTAAATCACATAAACACAAACTCACTGAAAGTTAAAGGGAAAATTAAAGTTTTCTGCTAACCCCAATTCTATCCTCAGTGAAAAAAAAGGAACACCAATTGGATTGGAAAAAACATATATATATGTGCATGTAATAAAATTTCCATATATATATATTTTTTTTTTTGCAACTTATGTCAGGTATGTACCCCAGGATTTAGTTTCAAGGTGGGGATTTCGAGAATTTAGTTCAGGGAGTGTTTGAGAATTTAGCCTCTGGGGTGAAGGGGAGTGGAATTTAAAGCTTTCTCGTAATATTTCACGCTGATAATTAAGGTGTACAAGACAGTTTTGAGTGTATTACTTCACTAAATGCTTATTGAAATGAAATAAAACAAGCAAGATATTTTAGAGAGCAGATATCCATGTAAAATATTACTTTTTATTATTTATTTCAATTCAGAATTTAATGTTTTACTATATATATATATTAGAGAAATGTTGGTGGGGTCAGCTCCTCTGGCTGCTAATGACAAGCAGCCACTGGAAGGTAGGCTAGGTCTTCTACTTAAAAGTGGAAGATTACCTTCCATTCCCAGGAGATCCCGCTTAAAAGTGGGTCACTCTTAGCTAAATTTCTCTAGCTATTTATGCTGTTTGCCATGATTTTGTATATAACTAATAGCTAAGCCAGTGGAATTAAAATTAGATCATCTAAATTATACACCTACATTTAGGCAAAATTCACAAAAAAGAGAAATGGAGGGAGATTATTTTTTTTCTGTGCTTACCAAAATTGTTGAAATTAAATGTCTTTTATGATTATCACTAATATCAGTTCGATTGCTTCACAGCAAAAGATAAACTAGGAACTCATTACAAATGTTTGATGAAATTTATTGCCTTATAGTTATAAGACATAATTAAAAGAAAATATAAATATGCATTAATATGCAACAATACTAACTCACAAAAAATAGTTTGTTAAAAAGGTCTTTTAAACAATTGAAGAATTAGGTGGAAAAAAATAGTTTCTGTGAGAGTGGAAAATTAACTTCTACCATTCCCAGTTAACAATCACGGCACAAACACTTGCCAATCATCAAATTAAGTTTATGGTTTTCCATTAATTGAACTAGAGTTGGTATCTATTGCAATGGTGCCCATGCAATTTTGGGTGCCATGGTTGATTGGTATAGCTAAATAGGAAGAACACCTGACATACTTTCAGAAAGTTATTTTCAGAAGTTATTGGTTTGGTTCCCAGTCCTGCCAAAACTCAATTTTTTTTCAGCTAACTCTTCAATTATATGTTATCAACAGGTTTAAAGGTTCTAAGGAAAAAGCTTTTAAATAATGGTGTTTCCTAAAAAATTTTATAATTCTTGAAGAAACAATATTGTATGCAAAGTGGCCAAAATGAACAGTACTTACTTCCCATTATTATAGTTTTATTACTATTCTCCCAAGTTTTTTTCATTTCAGATATTCCCTGAGAATGATTGGGGAAACTGTCCTAAAACCTGTACCCAAATTTTCAAATAACTATGTAACTGAAAAAAAAATAGCACACTAATAATATATCTTAAAATGCTAGCTTGAAATTAGGTATTTATGGTCTTTTTTTCATTGAATTTCTGTTAATGGAATCTAATATGACCTATTCAGCAATGGAAATAGGTTTTAGGAACTGGTAGCAGTCTTGGGGAGAGGAAAGACATGGTGAATATAAAGTTGGAAAAAAATTAGTTTAAGTTTGTGATGTTTTTTTAGATTAAAAGGATCTCATGTTAAATGTACAAAAATTACATCATCCCAAATAAACTGAACATAGCCATATAAAATGCATCTTGGGAAATGAGTTGGGTTGTTTTATTTCTGAGCAGCACTTTTATGCACACAGTGGGCTAAATGGCAGGTCACTAGGGCTCGGAGCTGAGTAGAAGCTGTCCAGAAGGAACACATTGGACAGCTGTTAGGAGACAGATGGAAACCTCATGAAAGGCCATTCAACAAGTTCTTGATATGCACAAGTATGGCTCTCCTGGCCATAGACTTTGAAGGAAGATAGGACACTGATTGACCTACTCAACAAAAATGCCAGCACCCTAATCTTCCTTTAAAACAAACGCAAATTCAATGAAGGTTTCACCATCAGTATGCTTTAGTTTTATTTTGTACTTTATAGGGCAAGGAAGATGGACATTTAAAAAATTTTTAATCTATATTTTGCACACTGTGATGCTGTATCTCAGCCAACTGAAAAAAAATCAAATGGAAATGTAGACTTGATGAAATTAGAAAGGTTGGAAAAGTCAGTATGTTATTTTGCAGTCATTCGGCTTTTAACCATGTATGCTTAACAAGAATTAATTGCATTCAACAGCAAAAAATATTTTGCATTACTCTGATATGCTTAGTTTTGAAATTGAAAATATTAAGCATTGTTAAATTATCACACTCAATTTGGCATTTGACTTGAAATCACATTAAAACTTATTTTTCAATTGAAAAGTTACACTGAAATATTTCAACTAATAAAAACTGAGTGATACATGTATAGTGCTGCAATATGGAAACATTTTCATTGCTGAAAAAATGGGCTTTTTATTTCTTCCAAGTACTTTATGAAGAATTCAATAATATAAATAATAGAAGGGTAAAATGAACTCGCATAATGCAAATGCTCTATAATTTGTCATGTTTATTCCATTAATCATCATAGAATATACCAAAGCAAGCATTTCTGATCACTGGAATAAAGTGTCATTATATGTTGTAAATCAAGTTTTAATCTGGTTTAAAGCTTTTATCAGTTTCAGCCACTATGTGACCCATTAGCAAGTATATGATCATTAAGCAGTTCATAATTAGCAACTTTTAAATGTGATGTTGAAGTCAAAGTAAAGATCATATATATGATTTGGTTTTATAGTTTTGACTTGTAATATATAATTTTTACTTGCGATTAATATTATATTTTATAATTTTGTATGTACAAACAGATGAAATATTTTAACCTTCCTAGTGTAAATATACCTTATGAAGATGCATGTTTCACTTAAGTCATAGTAAAAGCTCACTAGAAAACATTTGAAAAATATGCACATATTTAGTTTTTATCATTTTTAAAAAAAGTTTCCACCTTTTGAAAGGTTTTTTTTCAGTTTAGGTTTAATAAAGCATTTATATTTTTGCTAGAAATTTTATATTTAAGTATTAAAATTTTGTGATTAAGAGGTTTACATTAATATATGCAACTTGCTTCTTCCTCATGGGGTAAGGGGAAAATTAAACTTTTCTTGCATTTTGAAAACAAGCATTCCATATTTGTCAGAGGCAATTGAACTTTTTGGTTGTGTATACTTTTACATTTACAAGTTTTTTAGTGGTGCAGAAATTTATGTTAGATATATTTTCTTTGTGACCATTAAATTGCTTATGCTAAATGTTAAATTTATATTTTATGAAAAACAACTGTGTGATTTTGATGAAAAAAGTTTGTTAATCAAACTTGATTTACTGTAACTCTAGATGTATTTGAATACAACTGAATTATTTCTTTTACTTTTCAATATTCATTCTGTAGCTAAAGGAGGGAACAGACGGATAGTCTCAGGTATTTGCGTTGTGATAGATGTAAAAATTGTCTCAGTATTGTCATCAACATTGACCTTTGATTTAGCATATGCTTGTGCTTATTTATTTAAGCATGTTACATTCTTTTACAAAAAGCCCATATGTTATGAAATATGTCTTCTTGTAAATAGAACTGCAACTAGCAGCAGCACTTTGTTTTTTCCTGGCATATCTCATTTAAAGCCTGGCATATCTCATTTAAAACAGTTTGTTTCTATCTGTGTTTATAATTATTATTTCTGCAAACTATACACATTTGCACCTCCTAAAATCATTCTTCTGACAACTGTTTCAATCTATCTTCTATTGTTGTTGATCATATTTTTTGTTACCATCTTGTCTTTCAAAATATGTTGAATGTGAAAGTATTGGCTGAGATGTAATGATAATATTAGGATTATAAAGTAGTGTACTGAGTTATAAAATAAATTATTTTATATATATATTTAGCTGATAGTCACAAATAAAATGGCCGTTTCAGCAAATATCAAAATTTACTTTGCATGAAAATAAAAAAGCATGATTAATATTGTGATTGTACTATATTAAGCTCTTTACTCATACAATAAGTTTTAAATAGCATCTGAGCATATTAATAATTTATAAATATTGCTTTTTACACTGATAATGTTAACTCTCTTCACATAGGCTGGATCTGCCACCTTCTCCATATATGTGGGGTTCATAATACTCTTTATATCCATATCTTTATAATGCAATTGAAAATTGAGTATTATATAATGTTAACACATAACAGTTTCGAGTACTAATAATCTTTAATGTGGTCTCTGTTGACATTCAATGCAAATTTTATCTTTGATGAGTCTGGGCACATTTTGTTTCTCATATGTTGCATTAAAGAGCTGTTTTTATGCTTCCACAGAAAGAAAACTAACCTTTCTTAGGTCCTGATTGATGATGATTAGTGATAGTTTACTTTTGATTCAGAACTTTTTGGCCTGTGACCTTAGAAATGAGATGCTTCAGTTCTTTAGGTAGTACTTATCTGTGATTATGTTCTTTTAAGAAAAACCATCTAATATAGGGGTTCTTAACATGGGGTACGTGTTAAAAGTTTTGAGGGTATGCCGTGTGAGTTCAAAAGTCACTAGATCTAGTAACAAAGTCAGTGTTTTATTTTATTCCCATTGTTATACTATAACTATAGTTTTATCTATCTACACAAGGGTACGCCAGTTACATACACATCTCCAGGGGATATGTGAAGCATAAAAGGTTGAGAATCATATCTAATATACTATTTTTGCCTTCCTCTGAAGATGTGTCCATGACATCAATCACTGAAATGAACAGTGGCATTGGTGACAAAAAGCCATGCATCTAGGGCTTTTGGTGATCCACTCAAAATCCAACTCCTATCAGATCAAAAAGATAGAAATCGACTAGCTAGAAATTATTACAATCATAATAATTTCAATCTTTTCAATTATATGGAGTACAGCAAACTCAGACTGCATTTGGAAAGCGAGGAAAAAAGATTTTTGTAGAGTTTATATATATATATATCAATAAATTTCATTTTATATTTTAGTACTGATTTTAGATGTATATTTTAATAAATTGCTATACTTCATCTGTAACTTTTTTTTTTCTTTTTAACAAAAAATTATATATTAGATTAAAAAATTTAGGTTTTCAAATCAGTCACAAAGTTTTGCCATGGGTCCTTCCACTCTTAATTACACCACTCAAGAATATATATGAGTGTTTTAAAACCTTCCCAATAGAAATGTTCCCACATAGTGAACAGAAACATGGAGTATTTAGGACCCTACCTATAGAGAGAAGGGTTAACTGATTTATAAGTCTAGAACAAGAACTGGGTTTAAGTTGCAATACACATAATGATTACTGTTCAGGCCAAAATGTTTGGTTACCAAATGCATAGCAAAGCAACACATTAAGTGAGCAAAGTGTCGTGAACAGTAAGTATTTGATCTGAAATAAATTATAAAGAGAAACTAAATATGCAAGAGAGTTATTGGAAAACACTGTGGATGACCTTAATTGCAAAGTTACCATCTGCTTTTAAATCCATATAATGACAATTTATGGTTCTTGTAGCTTCCCAATTAGGCATTATGAAACAAAAAGGTAAACTCATCCAATGTAGAAATTAAAACTGTGATATAATTTAAGGAAAAATACAGGCAAATGATTTTCAACTTACTAAGTCTTGGTTGATGACATTTGCAGAAATTTTTCAGAGCAAGAAAGCCAAAGAAAGGGCTATTTTTTTTTTCATGCTTACTAATTTAGTATATATATTTAAAAATTTTAAATGAATATAATAGTTTTCATCCTTGAACAGCATAATGGTGTATTCGTTAATTTTACATTTACTCTAAACAACCCAATCCATATAACTATGTGCATCAGCAAAAAAATATAAATAAATAAAAAAAATTCTAAAAATACCAATCTCCTGACATCCACTTTAAAAAGTGGAAAATGTGCCATCGATATGCTTTAGGTTTAATCAGCCACTGAATTTGTATTCACTTCAAAGGAAGATAGAGTGCTGGCAATCATATTAGGAAGTAAATCAGCACCATATCTTCCTTTGAAGTGAATATGGACTCCGTGACTGATTGCACAATCAATACACTTCAGGTTTATTTTCTACTTTTTAGAGCAGATATAGGAAGAGAGGTTTTTTTTTTCTTTGTCATTAAAACCACCTATCTTCAGAAACTGTCATTTCATATGTAACTCATAAACATTGATTATCTCCACAAAACTCCCTGCCCTGCTCACAGTTAGCAGGGGACATCAATGGGCTTGGAAAGGTTGCCATCCATCGGATGGGAGTGTGTGGGAGAGCCATACCCTATGCATGTTAAAGAACATACTTGATGGGAGGCTACCATCTGTCTCAACAACTGTTCTAGTGGGCCCCCTCCCCCAACCTTCTCTGAATCTTCACGGTCACAAGGACCCTGAAGATTCAGGCCACTGTGTGCACAAAATGCCACTCGGAGGTAAAACAAACCACCCATAAACATTGACTACATTTTTCCTTCCTCTTTTTATGGAGTCATGTTTGATGTAGCCCATGACATTGGAGATATACAAGCTATAATTTGAGTTATAACATTTTTATTTATTAATTAAAAGCCTACAAATTTTTCATCTCCTCTTGGGGGAGGGGATTGATGGAGGGCATAATTTGAAGTAGTCTACAACAATCATGAGTCATTTGACACCTAACACATAAATATAAGCCCTCGCATTTGGAAGATAGAGTAAAATGACTTTCCATTTTCCTCTTTTTAGGGGGTAAGAAGGAATTGGGGCTCCAAGTTCCAAAACAGCAATTATTCTGCATCTACAAATTATATGGTTAATTCATCCATTTATTTACTTATCAAATTGATGGCCTAGCTTTACTTGGTGTATGGTAGTAGGTATCATGAAGAAAATAAAATGCATCAGCAGGTAGGAAGGCAAACAATGTGAAATAAAATTTTCAACAGTAAGCAGTGTTTAAAAAAAAATTTTTTTTCTTGAATACTGTCTTGCAGATATCTTTTTTTTATTATTTTTTTCTAAAACACTTGTGTTTTAAATGCATAGTGAATATCATAGAGCTTTTGGTTGAGGAACAGGTTTGGTTTTTTTTTTTCTCATATATTGCTCTTGTCTCTCTTATGAACTGAAGTACAGATATTTATTACAGTATACTTTCTGAAATTAAAGTAAGAAATGGACCAATACTGTTTCTGAGTTGCTTTAAAACAGGAGTATTAGAGTTAACTGGGTGAATAGCATTGAAAACTACAAAGATGGAATCCAAGGATTTTACAAAAATGCAATGGTTTGAATTCACTCTCCAAACTTTTAAGGTTGTGTGTGAACTCTAGTGGTGTGTTTTTTTTTTTTATGAAGATGGTAGGTGAAATGATTAAATGGAATAAGAGTTTATGCAAAGTTTAAAATATCAGTCTTGGATGAAATGTTATAAAACTAACAAAATGATTTTTAGGGGAGCTGCCTGTTTGCCAATAATAAGGGTAAAGGCATGGGAATTTAGTGAAGTATTATTTTCCTGACGACAGAAAGGAACTCATACCTTTTTTTGGCATTCATTTTGAGAATAAAATGCAACAATTTATTTCAAGAGATTTGCAAATATTGTCCATACTCAGTTTTCTCATTCAACCTAGAGTAATAATGAGCTGCCTTGAGAATATTAGGGGATTAAAACCAAAATGTTGATAAAGGAGCATTCTGAGGAAATCGCCAAGTAATAAGATGAGGAAATAAAGGGTCCCCTTCATGATTAATACATTGAGTGATTTCTTTCAGCTGCTTTTGTCTATGCAATAACATAACAGTGTCTATAAAAATGCAAGTTGAAAGTAAAAATTATACATCACAGAGTGCAGCATGAAGGCTGCTGGTCAAGTAATGACCTACAAAAAAGTTTTAATTTCAAAGTTGCAGGACTTGAAATTATAAATCAGAAAGCATCTAGTAATATAATATCAGCATACATCATAAATAACAGTGCAGAATTATCAAAATCACTGCTTTCATGATTATTTATTGAAAGAACCATATTAGAAATATATTTTAAAATAGTAATTTATGATAGCATTTTAGAGATAGATATACACAGGGAAGCATATTTTGATCTTATATTTAATAATATGAGTATTTCTAGTCTTTATCAACGTTTTCCGACATAAACATAAGAAGGTGTGACTTTAAAATATTTTTCTTTATAAATACTTTTAGTGGGCTATAACTGAAACTTTTAGTTTAAACTGCCAAACATCTAGGGGTGGGGGTGGCTCAGTCGGTAGCGTGCCAGGCTCGTAATCTGTAGTTCCCAGGTTCGAGTCCCAGCTGGGTCAACGTTGAGATTTATCTCCGCAAAATTCCTCGCCCTGCCCACGGTCAGTAGGGGACACCGATGGGCTTGGAAAGGCTGCCGTTCGTCGGATGGGATGAGCCGTGGCCCCATATGCGGGAGAGCCATACCCTGTGCACGTTAAAGAACACGCTGGATGGCCTTGACGGGAGGCTACCATCTGTCTCCCAACAGCTGTTCCAGTGGGTCCCCTCCCCCAACCTTCTCTGAGCCTTCGGGGTCCATGTGACCTGGCCATTTTAGCCCATGGTGTGCAAAAAAGTGCCGCTCAGAGGTAAAACAACCCAACCCAAATATCTAAATGTTGAAGTTAGTATAGGTACAGTACCTTAAGATTATTGTTGAGTCATGTGAAGTTTTGAGTTTAGCTAATCATGTTCTGACCAAGAACATGTAGACACTGCTTCTTTGACAAGATGAATGTAATCCATGTGAAGTAACATAAAAGCTTGATTCATACAACTTAAAAATTTTCAAAACTAACAAGTTTAAATAAAAGTCCAAGCCACTTTCAGAAACATTGAACAAAGTTTTCTTTATGAAGGCAACACTGCATTTTGGTATGATACTGCCCTATGTTTTTAAAATTTCTTGAGTTTTATGCATTAAGCTTTTGTACTATTTTTATGAATTGCCTTGAATTTATCAAATAAGTCTTCATCCACATGTTTTCTGTTAACATGTGATCAGCAATCTTCATTGTCCCATAAGAGATCATCCAACAGCAATCTTAATATGCTGTTTGAAACAATTATCCTAGTACAACTGTAACCAAAGATATGTATATTAAGTATACTAAACTCAACATCTTTCTGATTTTTAGCTTATTTTCAGAAAAAACTAGGTAATGTTTTCACTTTGTCATCTATCTGTCCATCCGCAGACATTCAGTGTTTTTGCTTATAAAGATAAAAAAAATTTGTGGTGTGATAGACGTTGATCAAATATCACAATTGGTATTTTCCCAAACTGTTTATGACTTTAAAGAACTTTCTGCTATAACAACAGCGTTTGTTTTAATCAAGGAGATCAAAAACAATCATTATAGCATACTTTAAAGCTCTTTAAAAGATTTTGCCCTAAATGTAGGCAATTTTTTTAACCTTTTTCCATACTTCTACAATTTATTTTTTGAAAGAATACACAAATGTAATGATTTATGTATTTTGGCAAAAATATAAGAAAAGCCATTTAGAAATTATCTCTATTCTCTAGTCTTTTTGTATATAGAAAGCATTGAAATATTTAACGTGGTCTTTAAATCCATATTCTACCTAAACATAGAATGTTCATATGCAAAAGTATATCCAGATGAAATGCAAAAAAAAATAATATATGGAATGCTGGGTTCTTTGAACAGTCCATGATTTTTCCACACCACAGAAAAATATTTTGTTTAAATGGCAAATCCTTTTTATGTCCATGTAGTGGAAACATTCAACAAATGTGCAGGCTCCCAGGTTAAGATTCTAATGTAGCTTTTAAAAACAACATTTCTCCATAAGTATGTTACTTATAAACTATCAAGGAAAGTATCACTCTTAGTTTAATGTAGATATCAAATTTAAAAAAAAATTGTCTTGAGCCAGGTGGAATATGAGCCCACAACTTCCTGGTTTGTGAATTCATATCCCACCCAACAGAAGACAATTTTTCCTCTAAATTTGATATTGACATTAAGAGTGATACCTTCCTTGATAGTTGAATGAAAGCATCGATAAATTTCTGCAATTTAATTTGTAAACTATTTGATTTTTGGAGGTTAAAGTGAATTATTAAATTTTTATATCTTGACAAGTAAGCAAACCCCTGCTTGGATCAGGATTTATTTATGAGTGAAATGTGCTATAATATCAGTAGTAAAGAATCACAGGATAAGTCCTGTAGACATGAGCTGATTTTTCAGCTCATTATTTCATGAGTGCTATAGTATAATCAAATGCAAATATATTTGTAAAGGAAACTTTTTTTTTTCAGTCAGACATCAGCTCAACCACCTGATTTATTTGATAAGTTGTACAGATTTGGTATTGAATAAATTATCTAGTTATATACACAACTATGAGGAATATTGCCAGAAAACGTTTTCAGAGGCGGGGGAGAAAGCAAAATTTCTGGAAGGACCCAAAATTAAGAAAAATGGTGAAAAAAAAATTTATATAAGTTCGAAATCAGCAAGACATTTTCTGTGGTACTTTATTACTGCATGATTTTGATATGTATATATTTGCTGGTTTGTGAAGGCTCTTAACTTTATTTGAAAGTTCTTTGTTTACAGCAGTCAGTATGTAACTGACAGATTAAGACTCTTGTACTTTTACATTCTGCATATTTTAAAAAAACAGATTTGTTTCATTAATACTGCAGGGAAATAATAGCTTTTAATTAGAAACATTGAGAATCTGGCAACAACTGGTTCAGTTATAACATATTAAGTGAGACTTCAAGTTGCACAGGTGAGATTTCAACATATTTCACACATGAAAAATAGCTAGAAGGATATATTTTTATGTTTAGCATGCAAGAACTAACTTGTTTCTGTTTTGATTTTATCATTAACAGTGCTTTAAACCTTGCTATTTTATAGTGTGATAATTTTTTAGTGTTTTAATATTTTAACACCAGACAGTATTAACAGCTTATTTAACATTAACAAAGTGATTATTGATTTGCCTTCTATTACCAAACAGCACCTCATAGTCCTCAGCGTAAACGGTTATCTCTACGCATGAAGAGTTTTTCCTTGGACAGTCCTGAATCGAGTGAGCATGTACATCGTCGACATCAACTTGGTCAGCCTACATCTCACAGTAGTTCCCACAGCCAGTGTAATGAGTCATGAATTTAATATGCTTTATTTTTTATTAGTTTCTGCAAATAAATTGTAAAGAAATATTTTGGTAATTTAGGCCATTTACTAACTTTAGAAAAATACTCCCTGTGTTTAAATTGCAGTTAATCTAGAGTAAGTTTTTTGCCAGTAACGGAACAAAATTATTTTATAAAACATGATTCTCAGTTAAGATTCCTATTTTATTCTTTACAATTTTCTTGTAAAAACATTCGTTGCAATTACTATGATCTTCATAGTTATATTTATGTTTTTGATGGATTTTAAGTAGGTGTTCTCAAATGCTTTTACTGGGTGTGATGATTTTCCACCTAAGAGTTTGTGAGATGTTAATAGAAAAAAACTTTCAATTTTTAACTAATGATTATTAATAATGCATAATCACTTACATTCTTATGTAACCCTTGTCATCATCATGGCTTGAAAATATTTTTTTATTATTATTATTCATAGTCTGACATTGATGTGTCTATCTGATTTCTTTCAAGCTCAAATTATGTCAATGAAAATCTTGTGGGAATCCCCTGGAAATATTTCTTTGTTCTAATTTTTCATAGTAGTGAAGTAAGAAACCACACCATAAAATTTACTTACCATTGGTGAGGGAATTTCCCAACCTTGCATTAGGAATTATCCCGTCAAGTGCTTAAGTCCACTTCTATAAACATAAAACACACAATGGCCCTTTCAAGCAGCAGTAAAACTATCCTGTCTGAGACACACAACCCCTGTTTAGGTTGGCAATTCTCCTAGAATCCTGATGATAGATCTCAGATACCTGATGGATCTGGGGCAACCCACAACTAAATGGCTCTCTATCTTCAAGACCCCACAATTCAGCATGTCCAAGATCACCTCTTCCATTACCATTTATAAGAGAAACTAAATCTATACTAATCAGTTTTGAAAGGTATTAATAGTTTGCACCACAAAAAGGCATGGTCAGATTTCAAGTACTATGCATGACATCATCACAGTTCTGTGTATCATTACAGAAGAATGGTGCTCAGCTATCCTTCTAGTAAATGCCAAGCTACCATTTTACAAGTCTCACATATATATATATATGAATTTATGTCAAAACGTGGATTATAGCGGTCATAATTCAGTGAGTTAAGTTTGAACATTTAATAGCAGTAGCGCTAGACAAAAGAATTTACCTTTGAAGTTAATTGAAATAAGTTTTCCCATATTGGATAAAATTGAGACTTTTATACCAGAGTTTATCAATATAGAATTAATCCAATATATTTTTTTAGCCATCCATCATGATTTGGCATCTATTATCACAAATGTGCCCAACAAGTCACTCTCATTGTGAAATGTGTTTTTAATAATTATATGTATTGAAATTGAGTAAAAATAATTTTGTATAGGGAAAATAAAAGCTAGTGCATGTTGACATGAAATCACTGTCATTTATACCAACAAATCAGATGACTTTATATCACAGTCAGCCAATAATCTATTTCTTCCAAAAACTGAGATTTAAATAAAAAATAATTTATTGAAAAAAGTATTTTATGTCATTATTTTACTTTATTTATTATAAACTAATATCATAAATACCATATAATGATAAAACTAATCCACACCACTCACAAAAAATTAAGCACAGAACAATAAAATTTACTTGAAATACATTTTTACAAATTTAATCAAATGTCATAGCAAATGGGTATTTAATCACAATCTACACTGTTAAAATTCAAATGCTCTTATTACTCTAAAGCTTATTCCTATAATACATCATATTTAACATGTATGAGCATTTAGCTCTTTGCTGTTATCACATATCATATTCTACTAGAGAAGATCTAAGTGCTATTTTCTGCTATTAGTGTGGAATAAAGTTTTTATATACTCACAAGAAAGTTGCATACAACTTTCAAAATACCTATTTAATATACTGCATCACTGTGTAATTATATTCTTTTAACAATGCAACTTTCTTGTGAATGTATAAGAACTTTACTCCACACTAATATCAGAAAATAGCACTTGGATCTTCTCTAGTAGAATATTGTATGTGATAATAGCAAAGAGCTAAATGCTCGTTCATGTTGTTAAATACAGTGATGTAGGAATAAGCTCTAGAGTAATAAGGGCATTTGAATTTAAACACTGTAAATTGTGATTAAATACCTATATAATATACTGTATCACTGTGTAATTATATTCTGTTAAATGTCATGAAAATTTGAGCCAAAACAAATTTTAAATATAAATTTGAATTATATATATATATACTAAAAATATAAATGAACAAAGGAATGTATATGAAAAGAAGGGGAGTGTTTTGAATGCAAAATGTATTATCAATATATTGGGTTGTTTTACCTCTGAGCAGCACTTTTTTGCCTGCAATGGGCTAAATGGCCAGGTCACATTCAAGGGCTCAGAGAGGATTGGAGAAGGGGGCCCACTGGTTAGGAGACAATAGAAGCCTCCCATCAAGTCCATCCAGAAAACACATGGAGCTACCATGTTGCATCTCATCTGATATACCACCATGTTGCATCTCATCTGATATATGGTGGCCTTTCCAAGCCCATAGGTGTTCCCTACTAATAAGGGGCAGAGTGGGGATTTAATGGAGATAAATCTAAATTATACTGTCCCATGGCCAAGTGGTTAGCATGTTTGGCTACTGATCTAAGGGACCTGGGTTTGAGCCCCGGGTAAGGTATGGATGTTCGTGTTGTTTTTCTGCTGAGGTCCTGCCATCCTAACAGATCTTCTACTATGGCATATTAAACTGACAGGCTCCTGTCAGATCTCTGTGGCAAGCAGCTGCTTGAGGGGGTATTAATTTTAATTAAATCTCAATATTGCCCCTGATTTCCCAAGATAACCCATAGAATGGGAGGGCAAATAAAATCCATTAAATGATAAGAGCAGTCCTGAGGTCCTAGAGGGTTTGGAAGGAGAGTTGAAGGTCATCAATATCTCTCCAGGCCCTTCCATAGATGTTTTCTCAGTTTGAGCTCTGGAGAGAATACAAGCCACTCAATTTGTTTGATATCTTCCTCAAAATATTGGTTGGTCAATCTTGCTCTTTGTGTACAGAGCAAGACTGACCAACCTCCCAATGTATTATCCATTAGGAGGAAATCGTCACCTTCTGCACTAGCATAGTGCTTGACTTAGGGATCAAGAATCTTATCCCAATATCTCGGAGCATTCATAAAACCTCCATCAAACACATGATCAGTAAGGCCATCCAATACCATCAACAGTCGACCACCACCATCAAATGCACTTACTTCAATGATGTCCTGGAGCTGATTTTGCAGATGAAATCAAACAGCACACATGTACTGATCTGAACAGTGGTAGTTTCCCACCACTCTCCAGATTAGTATATGGCCGCTGTCCAATATTAGAGAAAATTGTGATTTGTCCATGAACAGGATATTACTTCATTGTTCTCAGGTTTAGGTTATATAATCATGATACCATTTCAAGTTTGCCTGTCTGTATCTGTAGATTAAAGGGATGCATACAACAAGGTGACAGGAATAGAATCTGATCTTGTGAAGCCTTCTGGTTAGTGTTAATGGACCAACCTTCTTATGGCTGTAATGATGTCTGAAAGCAAAAATGATGCTGTTTCTATCCTATTCCAGTGGGACAGTAATCTAATATGGTGATCACCTTGAAGGATGTAACACTGGTATGCCTTTTAACAGTCTTGTAACTGTTAAGGTTATTTAGAATTGCTGCCATAGCCTTGAACTGACATAATGGTGACTACTTCCATCATTGTTTGATTAGCCACCAACTTCCCAATGGCCCTTCATTGTTTTGAGTTGTCTAAACATTTTTTTTTGGAGACATCAGTCAGTTTTTCTAGATTGACAATGTAGTATTTCAATTTTAAATGATGGAACATCTACAAATGTATTCTTTTTGTAGGGTATGTGTTTTACACATTCTGTGATGTTATACGGAATTTACATGTTGATTTTTCCAAATTACACATTAAATTCCCAAGGTACATTAAAAAAATTTTTATCTCTATGATTATTTTCTCATTTATATTTTAGTTATCCATAATGAACTTTTCACAAGTAGTGTATTTAAAGCAAAGGGCAAACAATTTTGAATGTATTATAATATTAAAGGTATAAGTTTCTATTTAGTAATATACCTTGTAGACCACCTGCAAACTAAAAAAAATCTCTATTTTATTTTATGTAAAATCATTTAGTGATTAGAAATTGTTCAAGTATTAGTAACCTAACAGTGCATATCATTTAGAAAATTATAATTCATTGAATTCTAGTATACATTATTGAGTTTATATATGTTACTGATCATATCACAGCATATTTTAAATATGTACATCTGTATAAATACAGATTCAATTTGTGAATACAGAAATATGCATAGAGAATGACAACTTACTGTTTTCTATTTCGGATTTATGGGATTAGCAGCTGGTAAGTTTTTTGTGCATATTCTTAGTACATACATAGATTGGGGGAAGATTGGGAAAAAAAATTATGTTATAAATCTTAATCGCTGGCCAATAACTCAGTGGTCAGATTATTAGTTGTTGTCAGGAGTTTATGGGTTCATATCCAACTGGCTAAAAACAGTTTTCCGACTGTATTTAGCACAGATTTTTAATAATATAAGTTTTTTGTGTATTTATCATTGCAGTAACATATTTTAAATCTTCAGCTCCCCAAAGCCCTGTTCATAGTGGGCGGCGCCAGTTATTGACTGCCAAAACAGTTAGGATGAGCTCTGTAGATTTGCCAGATGAGAATGAAAAATCATTGAGCAGTGCATCAACGTCACCTTGTCCTTCTCCGGTTTGTATTTGTTTTTGTTTCAGCTGCAGAATTATAAATTTCCTTGCATATTAGTGTGTTGAATATGAAATACGTTATATTGTTATATATATTTATATAGAGTTTTTTTTTTCTTACTAATTTTAGGGGGATGGGAGTGGCTCAGTCAGTAGCACTCCAGGCTCATAATCTGCAGTTCCCAGGTTTGAGTCCCAGCTGGGTCAGCATTGAGATTTATCTCCACAAAACTCCCCACTCTGCCCACTGTCAGTAGGGGACACCAATGGGCTTGGAAAGGCCACCATTTGTAATATGGGATATTAAGCTGTGATTCTGTGTATGTTAAACACTCTGGATTGCCTTGATGAGAGGCTATCATCTGTCTCCCAACAGCTGTTCCAGTGGGTCTCCTCCCCCAACCTTCTTTGAGCCTTCAGGGTCCTTGTGATCTGGCCATTTAACTCACTGTGCGCAAAAAAAGTGCTGCTCAGGGGTAAAACAAACCAACTAATTGCAGCATTATTTTAAAGACTGTACAGATTCTCTTTTGAATACAGAAACTTTTATTGTGTTATTAACTGCTTATGTTTCAAAATTTAATTCTTATTTTTTTTAATTTATTCACGAACTTTTTTTATGCCACAATGGACAACATATTGAATCATTAAAAATAGCAGTGTTGCGATCACTTCATTTGGTATTCCATTTATTCAAAGTAAAATGGCCAACTCTGATAACTATCACCATAACTCAGTGGATTCATTTCCTATAGATTGCATAAAACTCCCTCTTATCAATATTTCACAGTTATGCTCACAACCAAATGAATTGTGCTGTCTCATCATCATCATCATCATCATCCTTAAGCAGCTATGGGCTATGGAGGTCCAACCAAACCGTGCAATTTAGTTCTCCAAGCATATCTGTCCTGAGCTATATCTGCTGCATCTGGCCACTGCACACCATTTCTAACAAGGTCCTGTTTGACATTATCAGCCACTGCATCCTATGTCACCCCTTCTTTCTGAGGCTTTTAGGCACACTATTCATAACCCTATATGCCAATCTTTTTTAATTATCCATACAGACAACATGGCCAAACCAACGGAGTCTCTTTCTGCACAATATGCTGCTTAAAGGAGGTTGCTGACTCCTTTGCCTAACCTTATCATTAGTTACAAAGTGAAACCACCCAATGCCCAAGATACTGTATGCTTATACAGTATCTTGCAGCATTATTTATCTAGAATTATCTAGAATCAAAAACATCTTTCCTGTTATCTTGTTTACAAAGTGTCCAAGTTTCACTACCATAGCTAACACTAGAAAGAACCAAACTATTATACAGTCTAATTTTAATCTTTAGGTGTATACACCTATTTCTTCACACTCTCCATAGATTCTTAAAAGTTCCAGCAGCAATCCCTATTCTTCTGTTAATCTCATGCCGCACATCACCAGTATCTGTTACATAGCTCCCGAGATAATTAAACTGTGACACCTGCTCAAGACTGCAACCATTCAGATTAACTGAATCACAGCCTGCCTGACCAATTTTTATTACTTTAGTTTTCATGCTGTTTATAACCAAACCTACTCTACTACCAGTCTCATCAACAGCTCAAATGAAAGAGTTCATCTCATCAACATCATTTGCCAAAAGGGCTAAATCATCAGCATAATCTAAATCAGAAATTTTCGTATCTCTAGACCATTTAAGGCCAAAATCTTTCCCTTGAAGTGAATTTCGCATAACATAATCAACAACCAAACTAAAGAGAAAAGGAGACAAAATGCACCCTTGTCGAATACCAGACGTAATGCTAAACCAATTGCTATAAGCCTTACCAACTCTAACACACGACTCAGTATTATTATAGAGAGCTTTCATTATGTTAACTAACTTGTCTGGTATACCATATGATCTCACAATCAACCACAAATTATAACGATCAACAAAGTCAAACGCCTTTTTGAAATCAACACAGCTAGCAACCAAATGTTTCTGAAACTCTAAACATTTCTCAAGAATCTGCCTAAGTTAAAATATCTGATCCACACATCCCCTACCACTTCTGAATCCATATCGCTCATCATGCAATTGCCTGTCAACCAGATTCTTAATTCTATTAAGCACAATCATGCAAAGAACTTTACCTGTAACAGAGAGTAGGCTGATACCCCTATAGTTATCACAAGAACTGCGATCACCTTTTTTGAAAATAGGGATAATAATAGCTCTGGTAAAATCCTTAGGAACCATGCCTTTATCGTAAAAGGTATTCAAAATTTCAGTCATCCAAGTGGTAACTGAAACATTCCCAGCTCCAAGCATTTCCTTGGTAATTTCATCTACCCCTGGGGATTTATGTAGTTTAAGTTTAGAAACAGCCAAAATAACTTCAGATTGTGTTATAGGGCCAACATTAAAGCCACCAATGCATCTATCATCATTACAAACAATAGGAGTAGAACTAACCACATTGTTTAGCACATTACTGAAATGCTCAGCTCACCTAGCCATGACAGAATTCTCACCTTCTATAACCTTACCTTGTTAATCCTTCAATCCCTGTATCCCTTCCTCAACTTCAATAGTAAGCAAACCATGACTGTCATAATGACTAAGTTACCTATCATGGTAAGCTTTAGCTATAACTGGGTCTTTCAGAGCTTCAGTATTAAAGGTAAATTTTTTAACCTTAGCACAACACTTTTTAAGTTTAAGTTGCAAGACACTTCTAACAAGGTAATGGTCAGATCTAATTTCAGCTCCCTTATATGCCCTGGTATTCCTAACAGAACTAGCCCATTTGCTGTTAATTAATATGTAATCAATCATATTCTTATGCATCCCATCAGGGGAAATCCATGTGTACTTATGTATGTCGTGTTGTTCGTAATAAGTGTTAGTTATTCTTAAACCATTGAGTTTACTTACCTGTAGGAGACATTTCCCATTGCCATTGCAGCTACCAATACTAAAAGGGCATATCACCCCTCCCCAAAGGTACCAACTTTGGCATTGAAGTCACCTAGAACAAAGGTAATATCTCCTTTCTTGACAGAATTCAAAATATCCTGAAGTTGTCCATAAACCGTATCCTTCTCATCCTCATCGGCATCCTCAGTGGGGGCATAACAGCAGATAACATTCAAGTCTTTAATGCTTGTCTGAAATTTTGCTCTAAGAAACCTTTCATTAATGCACTCATATCCTAGAAGAGCATCACTAGCATGTCTGCTGAGAAGCAGACCCATGCCTTGGTGATGCTTATTATCGTTCCTCCCTGAAAAGAGAGGGGTGGGGGTGACTCAGTCGGTAGTGCGCCAGGCGCATAATCTGTAATTCCCAGGTTCGAGTCCCAGCTGGGTCAGCATTGAGATTTATCTCTACAAAATTCCCTGCCCTTCCTACAGTCAGCAGGGGACACTGATGGGCTTGGAAAGGCTGCTGTCCATCGGATGGGACGTTAAGCCGTGGCCCCGTGTGCTGGAGAGCCATATCTTGTGCATGTTAAAGAACACACTGGATGGCCTTGACTGGAGGCTACCATCTGTCTCCCAACAGCTGTTCCAGTGGGTCACCTCCCCCAACCTTCTCTGAGCCTATGGGGTTCATGTGACCTGGCCATTTAGCCCATGGTGTGCAAAAAAAGTGCCACTCAGAGGTAAAACAACCCAACCCTGAAAAGAGAAATTTAAGATTATTTTTAAGAATCTGACCTTTATCTGTCCATCTGATATCTTGCAAGCCGAGAATATCTAAATTATAACGGTGGAATTCTTGTGTGAGGACATCAAGAGAATAAGCTCTGTGCAAAGTCCTCACATTCCAACTACCTCTGAAGAGAAAATGGTTAGTGGGGTGTTTAAAGAAACTATGTTTATTGAGATAGGGAATGCTAACAATATCAAACAGCCCCCTAATCGCAGACATGGGGCAAAGACCCGTTCCGTCACCACTAAAGGCTAAAGCCATCTACACTAGAAGACTTCCTCCAATGTAGAATTTGATGATGCGAATAGAAGCAAAGAGTTCGGTTGCCTGTGGTGACCTCTGCACAGGATTATCCACCAGCTGATAAACATATCCTGTGAATCTATTCACTTGGGGCTGTCAACCCACATACAAATAGAAAACACAGTGGAAGATTTTCCCTCCACAGAAGCCCACCAGTGCAGCAAATTCAGGATTCATAATCAAGCTCAGAGCCTTATTTCAGTCCAGGGCAGTAGGTTTATGTGGTCAGCACCAGGACCCTGTGTGGTTGATCACTCCTCAGCAGGGCAGAAAAAAAAAAGTAACCATGGTTGTCCATATCAGTAGGCCACACTAATCTGGCAGTTCACTTCCACAAGAGAGTATCTCTTTTGAAAGGTACTAACAGTCTGCACCACGAGAAGGTGGGGTTGGACATTAGGTGCTAGGCCTGGAAAGTTCTATGCATCATCACAGGGGATTGGTGCGTAGCTCTCCTTCCAGTGCTGACTGCCTCAAGGTAAAAATAGCTGCAGTGTTTTTATTGATTTGTATTCCAGCAGAAAGTATTGCATTTTTGACTGTGCCACATAGGGTTTTAAATCTGTTTTAAGTATTGAGAACTGCAAAATGAAAAATACAGCAAAACCTTTATGCTTCAAAAAAAGTTGTTAACCATTTTGGTTATTGAAATAAAGCATATCTATGAACATATAAGGTGAATAGGTTTTATGCATTGGTGTCCAAAAGTTTAATTACAGTCATCTTTTGTAGTAATCTTAAATGCAACTGCATAAGAAGATAAATGAAATTTGTCTTACTGATGTAAATCAAATGATTAGCCTGTATCTGATATCAAAATACGACTGGAAGCCCAAAACATGCAAATTATATTACTATTTCTAAAAAGAGAAGAAGATATTTACCTGCACAAAGGACAGAGATAATCTAGAAGCTCTGTTGGGATTGGCCTGTTTTTTGATATAAGCTCTACAAGCACATATGCAGGGACATACCTGAGTTTATCTCTGAAAAACTCCCCAACCTGCCCTCAGTCAGTAGATGACACCAATGGGCTTGGAAATACTACCATCCATCAGATGGGATATTAAGCCATGGCCCATGTATGGGAGAGCCATACTCTGTGCACATTAAAGAACATGCTGGATAGCCTTGATAGGAGGCTACCATCTGTCTCCTAGCAATTATTCCAGTGGGTTCCCTTCCCCCAACTTTCTCTGAACCCTTGGGATCTTTGTGACCTGGCCATTTAGCCCATTGTGTGCAAAAAAAAGTGCTTCTCAGAGGTAAAACAACCCAACCCAGGGACATGTCCACTGGTTTAGTATGTTAGTATATCTGGTATACTATTAAATGTCACTCAATAATAGTACCACATTTAAAGCAAATGTGGCACAGAATGCATCTGAAGTGATATTCTCAGTCTGTACAATATAATGTGAAGTTTAGTTGATTCAAAGCAGATGGTTGTTGGCACACTGAATGGCAGGACAATCACAAGCTACTTGCCAGAACCCTTAACTCCATGTCAAGAATTAACAGCAACATCAGGGTTGCTGTTAATTCTTGTAATCAGGAAGTGAGTAAAAAGAGAAAAATGAAATTTGGCTTACTGAGGTAAATCAAATGATTAACCTGTATCTGATATCAAAATACAATTGGAAACCCAAAACATGTAATTTTTTTTTTACTATTTTTAAAAAGGGATTTTTATGGGGATTTTTACTATTTTTAATGTCATAGGGAGATCACAGACAGGCAACCACATACAAAAGGTTTCATAAAAGGGAACCTCTATGCAAGAAGACCCACAATTTGTGTTCCTCTCACCCCCTCCCCACAAGACCCACTAAATATAGTGCTATCAGCATTGTCTTGTGAGACCAGTCCAAAATGCCAGTGTTTACTGAGTCACAATTCAGTTTTGACACTGATTCTTGCCATACTTTTATGTGGAAAAATGGTGGGGTACACTACCATGTCTTTCGCATTAGAAGGGAAAGGACCACTATCATCCTGGGAGTCCACTGATAAGGGGACATCATGATGGATGGCTACATGGATCTCCACATCTTTCAGAAAGGAACCTTGACCACTCAAAGGTATAGAAATAAGATCCTATAGCCCTATAGAATTAGAAGACACTCTAAATACTGAAATCAAATTTAGAGGAAAAATTGTCTTCAGCGAGGGGATATGAACCCCAAAACTTCCCAATAACTTGTAAGTTATATAACTGACCACTGAGTTACTAGTGACTAATCAAGATCTCCTCTATTTAATGATATGAACTATCCTATCTGCAGCAGATAACTCAGATATCTGTGTCACTTGAAGGCAGTGTCTTTCAATTGAAGAAACATTGAGAAATTTATTAATTGATATACTCGACATACATTGCCACCTACTTCAGGATGCTGTTTGAAAGCAAAACAGATACTGCCTTCAAGTGGCACAGATATTTAAGTTGTGTACTATAGGTAGAATAATTCATATCATTAACTCTTTCAGTACCATACTGTCCCAAACTGAGGTAGGTATAGCATTGATTGGATGAGTCCATGTAAAAACTCAGCCATTTTAGACCTATGGTAGTAAAAAAGGTTAAAGAGAGGAGATCTTGATTGAAGACTGATAATTCAGTGGTCAGAGTAGAGTACCTGGCATGTTATCAGGATGTCATGGGTTTGTATTCTATCTAGCTCAAGACAGTTTTTCTTCTAAATCTGATATTAATATTAAGAGTAACTTCATGGCTCTTTTTAGAGTTTATAAATATATCCCTGATTCGAATTTATTACCCTAAAGAATAATTCCAAAATTGCTAAATTCAGCATTATATTAAATATTAATTTTCAAGTATGTTCTGAAGATGTGAGGGGGCGAAGAGGGTATCAAGACAATGTAAAATATATAACAATGTCAATTAAATGTTCTTTTTTACTGTATTGTGTGAAAAATAAATCTTATTTAATGAAATTAAAATTTTGAGATAGCAGAAACTTTTCTTATACTGGTGTCAAAAAGTTGAGCTATAACCATAAAATCTGAGATTTTAACACATTACCTGATGATATTGTTTTTTGTTTTACCTCTGATACAAAGTGCTAAATACCCCAGTCACAAAGAGCCCAAGGCTCAGAGAAGGTTGAGGAAGGGAGCCCATTGGACACCATTAGGAGACAGATCAAAGCTTCGCATCAAGGCCATACAGTGTGTTCTTTAACATGCACAGAGTGTAGCTCTCCTGAACACAGGTTCTCAACTTTATATCCCATTGAAGGGATGGTGGTCTTTTCTGACTAAGAGCAGGGTGGGAGGTTTCGTTGAGAAAAATGCTGGCATAGTTGAGATTTGAATCTGAGAACTGCAGATTACAAGTATAGCATTTTACATGTTGAGCCAACTCCCACTCCACTGATGGCATTCAAGCAAACTTATTGCACCAATGACAAGTAATGATAGACTTCTTAATGTCAAGCACATGGCCTTGGGAGTGACTGGAGACTGGCTATTGTTTAAAAAAAAATTTGGCAGCCATGTGGAACAGATGTTGTTCATATAGTTATGCTACTGGGTGAAATGAATTATAAGGCTCAAATGTATTTGGAAAGATAGATATATAGATATATCATTTATATGAATCATACTCATAAGATTATAATTATCCAAAAGCTGCAAGATGTCCTGCATGATTCAGACATTTAATAGGAGGCATGATAACCCATGACAGCCAAACAACTTCAACATCTCTTGCAGAAAGCTGATCATAAAATTTGAGGGCAATGAAGCTCACTCTTCTACAAGGATAGATCTCAACCATGAAGTGTTCTGTAAGGAGGCCAACTTTCCCCAATTGTTTCACTTAAGCATCTGAAATATGCTCAATTGAATTTAGGTTTGGTGATCTGGCTACCACTTTATCTGATGAAAATCCTTGACAGCTGAGTCTTCTAGGGATGAGCAATGTCGGAGAAAATGAAATCGGGGCCTGTGACACTTCTGAAAGATCTTATAGGGCTATAAATTAAGGAAGAGATTATAATCTTTCAACCAGGAAAAAAGTGGGAAATTTATTAATTAATTACACTAAGAAAATAAGAAATGAATGCAGAAATCTTGTATTTATATAGGAGGGCTGAGACTCTAGGTGTAAAGCCATGAACATAAGTAGGTTTACAGTGTACCATTGTAGAATAGACAGAGGATATCTCTTAATACAATATATATCTATCTTTTTCGTTTTTAATAGAATTGAATAATTGGCATGGTTCATGATGTCTGTCATGAGTCCTGAAAAGAAGGATCCCTTGGGGACAGTCTCTCCATGGATCCAGGTGTGGTTTTTGACAGGAAACCACACAGCTCAACAGATCCATAAGGAAATTAAAATACACTGTAACTTTTCTTTTATTAATAATTGGCATGTACTGTAAAGAATAAAGGAATTTAGTTTGCTGTTGTAACAACACCATTTTCCATGTGACAAGGGGTGGGAGTGGCTCAGTCAGTAGCATGCCAAGCTCGTGATCTGTGTTCTCAGGTTCAAGTCTCAGCTGGGCCAGCATTGAGATTTATCTCTGCAAAACTACCTGCCCTGCCCACAGTCAGTAGTGGACACCAATTAGCTTGGAAAAGCCGTTGTCCATCGAATAGGACATTAAGCCATGTCCCCATTTGTAGGAGAGCACACCCTGTGCACTTTAAAGAACATGCTGGATGGCCTTGATGGGAGGCTACCATCTGTCTCTCAACAGCTGTTCTAGTGGGTCCCCTCCCCCCAACCTTTTCTGAGCCTTCAGGGTCCTTGTGACCTGGCAATTTAGCCCATTATGCGCAAAAAAAGTGCTGCTCAGAGGTAAAACAACCCAACCTATGTGACAAATATTTGTGCATAAAGTATAAAGTAGTTTTTAATGTGCTCATATGCTATGAAAGAAATAATTATCATATAGGACACTGAATATTTTAATATCAGAACTTCAAATGTATTTTGCATAATTAGTTATCTTGAAACTAATTTTAATAGTGTAAAGGAAGTGTTTCAATATTTTTATTGTTAACCCTTTGCACTCCATAGGCACCGCTATGGTGACACACTAATATTATTTAACAACTCATACTAAAAAAAATCTGGAGTGCAAAGGGTTAAACTTACCCTGTGTTTTTATTATACAGTATGTAATTTACAACACCAGCACAAATAATATTGGTAAAAACTTTACAAGTTGCTACATTAAATTATAAAATATATAAATATAATTATAATAGATTATATATAAATTATAATTAAAATTATTAATTTAAAAAAAAATTTTAAGCATTAAAAAAAGATTCTATGAACATATTGGAAAAAATATTTCAATGTTTGATAAGTATATGAGTGTGTGATTTGCATTAATCGTATGATAGCCCTGTGATTCAAAATTTTACATAACTATTGATAAAAGAGTCAAATTTTGTTTAAATTATGTTTTTCTTTGCTTACATTTTTCATTTGTTTCAGAAGCCTCACCGCCTTTTGCCCACCAATCTGTATGTAGTTCTGTACAATTTCCGCAGCAGACATACTGATGAGCTGGACCTCAAGTATGTAAAAAATAATACTTTTAATGACTTGTTTATGTATTCTTCATCTTTTAAGTATTTTTACTGAACTGATTATGAACATTGATAAATTCTATGTTTAAGAAGAAACAGCTATATATATATATACTGCAAGTAAGTCAGTGGTATAACCAAAAATTGATGAAAGGTGTGAAAAGTATCAGATTTCTAAATGGGATATTGAATTCTTATTTTCTGTTTCTCATTGCTAGAGTTGAAAGGAGAATACTGAAACATACTCTTAGGTGCAGAACGCTATAGGAAACTCTAGAAAACATAGTATTTTATGGTCTATCTAGGTATAAAATTCATCAGAGTCAGTTTCCACTCATACCAACATATTGTTATAGCAATCACTGTTTTCTCAGTTATTTACGCTGACTTATAAAGTCCACTGCAACATGTTATAGCCATGATAATCTCAAATCCTAGTATGTCTTCAACAGAAAACAATAATTAAAAATATGAGCATTTGCTTATACCGCAATTGGTATACTCTTATAACCTCGCAGTACGAGTCTGACATTGGTCTTGCAGCCTCTACTCGGTCTATTTCTGCAAATGGACTGCTGTGTTCTTTCCCTTCCCTGTTCCCAATTTTTTTCCATCATCATGCTGACCTATCACCATAGAGATATGCTATAAGCAAGTTCTGTTCAAGGAGAGGAAAGCTTAGAACTTTCTTTGACTCACCCCATTTCATTTTCTTTCCACTTGTCATATATATCATGCTAATGGCACTTGTACATCACAAGAGATGACGGCCATCAATAGAAAAAGATTATGACAAAAATTAATGTAGAGGTACACAGTGCAGTAATTAAAATTAAATATATTTAATTCTCTATGACACAGTTAAATGTTTTTAAGCACTTCAACACATGGACTATGCTATCAAGTATCAACAATTATTAAGGAGAGATTTATGTCTCTCCTTAATAATTGTTAATACTTGATAGCATAGTCCATGTGTTGTGCTTAAAAACATTTAACAGTGTCATAGAAAATTAAATATATTTAAAGATTATGATTGTTGCAGTTTTCTCTCCTGGCTGTCAGCCACTACAGTTATCTCAGTGCGCCATCACTTGAGTTGAGTTCCAGTGAGTCTGGAACAAAGGGTCTCGAGCATACACGGAATCGGGAATGAGTGGACTACCAACACTGGTACTGGATAAACTTAACAAATGTTTAATATCACAGACTATTACATCCAGCATACAAAAACATAAAACTCTTCCTGCTTACAGGATTCTATGAGCTTTGGCGGTTACTAACGCCGTTCCTCGAAAAAGACAATGTGCTCTCCTATATGAGAGCCAAGCCTACTTCCCCACTGTCCTCTTGGCTGCCACGCCAAGTCCCTCTGACCCCTATACTCCCCCAAGGTTGCAGTTTGCCATCTCCTTCCTTTCTTCTCCCCCTCTGGTCACTTCCGCTCACGTGACCTCTGTTAGCCACTGCCAAGCAGCTATGATACAGTGTTCCCAACTGTCCGCGGCTCGGGGACTGACCCCCTTAGGCACAGAAGTCCTTTCTAACAATGCTTGCAGTTTTCTTCTCACCCTTCTTCCTAGCGACCTGCATGTTATTGGTGAGTACTCTGCGGATGGTGAACTGTTTTGCATGGCAAAGGTCATCTGATCATGACAATGATATCATCAGATACCTCACCAATTTTTAATGGCAAGCTCATAGCCTTGGGAGTGACTGGAGCCTGTCTACTGTTCAAGTTTGGCAGTTGTGGAGCAGATGTTGTTCATAGAGTTATGCTACTGGGTGAAATGAAGCATGGAGTTCGTTAAGTCAATGCAAGAAAGTTAGGCTAGTAATAAAGCGAAAGAAGCACCCATCCCACCAGAACGGCTGATGGTTGGAACCAGGTCAGATATCTATTTTTCTTATATTCTCTCTCTATCCCCCATCTCTTCTACATTGCCTCATTTGTGGTATAATGCATGAGCCATGTTAATAAGCAACCTGCCAACTTATTTATGCCATTTGAGAATTTGTGCTGCTGGTTTCAAGCTTTGTCTGAGCCTCTGAGTTGCTGCACTTGTAAGAATGAATGTGGGCCCAAGGACAAATAAATAATGTTAAATTAAAATTATTTATTTCCACATTATCACTGTTAGGACAATTATTGTCTCCTGTGTTGCAGCTTTAGATGCTAAAAGGCAATGGTAATAGGCTTGTTTTAAAATATCTTTAAGTTATAAGCTTAGCTGTTACCACTTTGGGAAAGCAGCACTTATGTGATACATTTATGGGTTGTGAGTTGTGTTACCTCTGAGCGGTACTGTTTTGCACACCAAGAACTAAATGGCCAGATCACAAGGACCCCAAAGGCTCAGAGAAGATTGGGGAAAGGGACCCACAGGAACAGCTTTTGGGAGACAGATGGTAGCCTCCCATCAAAGCCATCCAGCGTGTTCTTTAATGTGCACAAGGTATGGCTTTCCTGCACACGCAGCCACAGCTTAACATCCTATCTGACAGATATCAGCATTTCCAAGCCCATCGGTGTCCTCTACTGACCAAGGGCAGGGCAGTAAGTTTTGTGGAGATAAATCTCAATGCTGATCCAGCTGGGACATGAACCTGGGAACTGCAGATTACAAGCCTGGTGTGCTACCGACTGAGCCGCCCCTGCTCATGTGGTATACTCACTCTATTTGTTAATACTGCTGATGGTTATTGCTACAATGTTCTAGCTGTCAGAAGTTCGCCATTCCAATAGCATTGATGTGTGGTGGTTGTTACTGTCTGTTGATGCACAGAATGTTCATTTGCTTAATACATGGAGTCAGTTGTTTATCTCCGTGTGATGTAGAATATCTTACTCTGAGGTTCTGCTGTACTGGAGTTTTTCATGAAGCTTTAAACAGTTGAAATTAGATGATAACAAAGCATCTTTTTCTTATATATGCATTTAGCATTTATCTTTGAGCATTATGCATTTCGTCACTCTGCTGACAACTTCCAATGATATCAACACCTTGGCAGATGGGGGTTGATCTAGTGTGATCTCTCTAGCAGTGTTCTTATAACTTGAACTGGAAATTTTGTAATAGCAAGTTCCAAGTTGGTGGGAGGGGTGTCTGATCAGTGTTGCATAGTAGAACTATGCAACACTTTTCATAGAGAATTATTACATAGTAGTCAGTGCAAGCAAGTTACTATGCAATTACTTTCCAGTTTAAGTTATAGGAGCACCACTAGAGGGACCACATTAGATCATCTCCATCTACCAAGGAATTAATGCCATCTGAAGATGTTGGCAAAGCAGACCGATGAAATGCATAATACTCAAAGATAAATTCCAAATGTGTATATCAGCAAAATGTTCTCTATATATGTTCTCTATATAAAAATTCCAAATGTGTATATCAGCATCTAATATCAATGAGTTTAAAGCTTCGTGAAAAACTTCACTACAGCAGAGCCCCAAAGCAAGATATTCTGCAGTACGTAGAGATAAACAACCAACTCCCATTTGTTAAACAAATGAACATTCCATGCATCAGCAGACAGTGACAACCACCACGTCAATGCTATTGAACTGATGAAACTCCAACAACTAGAAAACTGCCGCAACCAAGTGTCAGCATCGCTAAAACTATGTGAGTATACCAGACAAGGACTCTCTTTCAAGGTAAATATAACTGCTTAAGCTTATAACTTCAAGATATTTTAAAATTAGTGTATTACCACTACCTACAGCAATATATAATAGTACTGAATTAATTTAGCATCTAAATATGCAATACAGGATACATTATCAGTGATAGTATGGAAGTAAATAATTTTTATTATTCTTTCTCACTGTGTTCACTCATAAAGTATTAAATAATGTCTTATTATATAAAAGAGAAATATGTTTGTCTGTTCATTAAGTTGTGCAATTTTTTTTAAAAATAGGCTAGTAAAAGAGATCTTTAAACTTTACGATTATGAGCTATTTCATAATTAAAAATTGAGTGAAAACCCCAACACTCCCCTTTGAAGTTATTTCCCTCATTGCTAAGCATAGATCAGGGGTGTATGACACAATATGAATATTTTTTTTACTTATAATAAAATCCTGATTATAAAAGTTTTAAAATGTATTTGGATTAACTTCAGTGGTGAATTAATCTATGCCTGGGGAGAACTATATACAGCTCTCCCAAGGGCAGTATATAAATTTTTATTTAAAAAAAAAATCAGTTTACAATTTAAGGTTTAGTTTTATGTAAATTTCTTTTCTTTAAAGTTATAATAAAAAATACAATTACTTTATTAAAAACATCTGAAAAAAATTATTGCTGACGCTGCAGGAATTGAACCTGCAACTCTCTTGATACATGCCAGTTTTGCTCAAAACTGTTTCAGTTTTGCTCAAAATGGCATATGCATTTTTTATTAATTATAATGAATTATTGAAATATCTTGAAAAAAATGTTTAATATTTTTGTTTAGTGTGATACACTTCGAAATATCCTTCTGGATGTAGTGGAATGTATCCACACTTCTTATGTTCCCACCTCATTTCCTTTCATCATGAGCAGATATGTCACACTCTGCTTGCAAACATCTTCTCTGCAGTAGGTGGGATATGTGTAGGGAAGTGCCTTTCTGTAAGATGGACAGGTGTATCAGTTTTTGATGGTCCTCCTCCCTTGAAGATTTCTTTTCCATTGTGTACTTCTGTAGAAGTCCATTAATCATCCTGTGTCGAAAATGTAGGATACTGGATTTTTGCCCATCACTTTTATATTATATGGGAATTCACAATTGTTAAGTTTATAGGTGAAAGAAAAGTTTTCTGTACCACCTAATACTGTTTATGAGGCACTCGTGGTTTTATTCTCTGGTGTAATCTGTCCACACACATACATTGATTATATTCAATGACAGCATCTGGTTTTCTGATCACATCTTTTGTCTTTTGGTCAATTTTGTTTGTGTCATTCACTATTCCTCTTGGATTGTCAATAGCATTGATACATCCATTCACTCATGCCAATAAAGCACAAAATACAGCACACATGTGGAGCCCATGTTTTGTCCTGATCTCCAACATGACATCCAAAATACAAGTTATAGGCTTTCTTCACAATCTTTGTCAAAGAACTACCCTGGGATTTTAAAATATAATTTCCACATACATAACAAAACTTATCTGGCACATTAACACATCAGTCACGCTGCTTTTGTGCCATTTAAATGCCAAAATTCACCCTTCAATGTACAGCATGTGTTTCTCCTACAATGAAAACAACAAGAATGGTGATCTTAGGTTACTGTTACATGTTTTCTCCCACTTTTCAATCAGTGTTGTAAGCCACAAAAAGTAAAATATCTATTATCCTCCCAGTTGCCTGGAGGTGTTGGTATAGGAAGATCTTAATAGGAGTCAAAATGACCAATAACATAAAAACGTAATATGCTAGCCATTTTTTAAGGCCAGATCTGAAATCAGCAGCTGAAAAATAGTTAAAGGCAGTTATAATTGTTCATGTTATAAAAAAATCCTTGTAAACCAGTGTTATTGAATATATCAGTATGTACAATAGAACCTTGATCTATCATTTTTGAAGGGATCATAGAAATGATAGATACAGGAAAACAATGATTACAGGAGAATAAATGGCAAAAACCACAAAAAGAGAAAATACACTACAAAAAAAAATGCACATAACCAAATGACTGGTGAAAAAAGCTTTTAAAAATGATTTTTCTCTGCATAAATTTTAAAAAACTTTTTTTTTTCAGAGAGAATTTTTTTTTAGTTTCAAGGAAGTCTATTCCAACTGCTTCTTTGCAACATGGCATTTCAGTTTAAATAGTAATATTTCCTTATTATGAATAACAGTTTCACCAACAATGAAAATAATAAAAAATAAATACCCCCTCAAGTAGCTGCTTGCCACAGAGGTCTGACAGGAGCCTGTCAGTTTATATGCCATAGTAGAAGGTCTGTGAAGATGGCAGGACCGCAGCAGAAAAGCAATAAAACATCCATGCCTTACCCGGGACTCGAACCCAGGTCCCTTAGATCAGTAGCCACAATACATTTGCAGAAAACCACTTTAGCTCTTTCAAAAGCAGCAAGTGCCTGGCAAATATTCAGATGAATTTTGATTTGAACACTGAGCTTAAACTTGGCTATTTAGCATAATGGTTTCTTAAGAGATGTCCTTGTGTACATGTTTGTATGTTGTATGAGAAGCTAGAAGAAGCCTAATATTTTTAGGTTATCTCTGTCCTTTGTGTATGGGAGTACCTTCTTCCCTTTTTTTATATTTTTTTAAAATACATAAAAATATGATAAAAATGGTTGCAACTCCTGTTCTAATGTATGTATGTAGTATTGTTCTTTATATAATATAAAAAACGAACAATGAATGGTGTCAATGTTGAAGTCATTTACCATGGGTGCCATTTCTGTGCATGTTCAAAAAATAAAAATTAAAACTAATAATATTTTGGTTTTGTTTTTGCTGCTTGCACATACTAAATAATTAGTATTCTAATGATGATATATATTTATGCTAATTTCATTGATGTAAAATGTTTAGGGGGAAAAATGCAGCAATAACAATATTTTAAAATAATATGAATATGTACCATTGTTATTTAAAAAATTAAATACCCCCTTAAGCAGCTACTTGCTACAGAGGTCTGACAGGATCCTATCAGTATATATGCCATAGTAGAAGGTCTGTGAAGAAAGCAAGACCTCAGCAGAAAGACAACACAAACATCAATGCCTTACCTGGGGTTCAAACCCAGATTCCTTTAATTAGTAGCCAAGTAGCTAACCACTCAGCCACAGGACAGATTCTACTTATGGATTTAAAAAATGTGAATTGTAATATTTCATTAATACCACTCTAACTATAAAAGAGATTTCTGATTATATCTTAAAACAGTTGTGTTTCTCACTAACCCTTTTTGTACATTTACTTGATTTATTTTTCTGATATATCCTTACATCCTTTTTTCTCTCCTTATTATTATTTTGATATAGATTTTAAATTATATATTTTAATACACTTCTATTTCAGGGCTGGGTACACAATTACTGTAATTGATACTAGTGATCCTGACTGGTGGCAGGTAAGTTATCAAGGTGATTTAATTAACTTTTTTTACTTTAATTTTGCTCTGCATTAAAATGGGTTAATGATTTCCTAATTATTTCATGTACAAAAGTTTTAAGTTTTAACAGACTTTTTTCTGAAATGGAATGAATATAACCAGGAGCATAGCAATGAGGGAGAGCTTCCCTCATTGCTATGCTCCTGGTTCGATTTACCAAAGTAAATCGAAGTTGGCAAAATTCGAAGTGAGTTGTGAAAATTTGGCCTTTTTTTTTGTAAAATTAAGGGAAGTTGCAAAATCAGGACATATCAGAAAAATCTTGGGGAGTTGGCAAAATTTGAAGTGACAGTAATATTCAGGTGAGATGTAAAATTTGGGATTTTTTTCTGCAGTATTATGGCAAATTGGTAAAATTTAGGGCAGTTGGTAAAATTCGGAGCCACTTGGTAAAATTCAGGTAAGATGTAAAAATTGGGATGTTTTCTGTAAAATTATCGCAAGTTAGCAAAATTGAGGCAACTTAGCAAAATTTAGGGCAGTTGGCAAAATTCGAAGCCACTTGGTAAATTACAGGTGAGTTATTAAAATCATGATTGATTTTGTAAAATTAAAGGCAGTTGGTAAAATCGAGAGAACTTTGCAAAATCTTGGGGGAGTTGGCAAAATAGGAAGTGACTTATTAAAATGCATGTGAGATGAAATAACTTTTTTTTTATTATGGCAAGGTGGCAAAAGCAAGGGAACTTGGCAAGATCGTGGGAAATGGCAAAATGCTCTGCAGAGGTCATGGTTTTTTTAATGCCTTCTTTTCTTCTTTGGGCAAAGAGCCAACTTATATGTAGGTTTTCTGAGATCATTTTAATTGATTGTCCTTGATTTAATGCAGAATGATGCATATATTTTAGTTCTCATCATTTGCCTTCCAAGCCCCCTTGAATATATTTTATCTGATCATTTGTTTTTATCCCTTGTTTTTGCCCTTTTTCTGCTATATTGGTTATTTTTATCATAGTCTTCTTATTTTGTTTCTTCAAGTTTTAGATTACTTGTGCCTTGCCTTTTACATGATACCTCACACCATGATCACTGTTTGCCCTTTATATTTTTCTATTGTTGCTTTGTTTCTCTATACTGGTTCTTTACACTTGTTGTTGCTGCTTTTTATCTTTTTTACCTTTGTGGTTTTAATTTTAATAATGGGTTCTGTCTCTTTTAATTCTTTTTATCTTGTTTGGCATATAATATCCTCAGTTGCAGACACACCATAAAACCCAAACCAACACTGATCATGAAATGTCTTTATTTTAGTTATTGAAATTTTACAAAAGTTTGGGCAAAAGGAAATGTCATAGTTACCCTTGATGTGTCATTTACACCGAAAAGCCAAAATATTATGATCAGCGTGTCTTTATGCAAATCGAAGCAGCTACAGGTAAATGGCAGTGCATGTGAAGGTCATGAAACAGTATAAATAATACCTGATACTGAGCTCTGTTAATCAGTGTTATTCTTGTACTTCAGATGGGAAAGGCAGCAGACTTAAGTGAGTTTGACAAAGGCCAAATTGTAATAGCCAGACAACTTGGTCAGATCATTTCCGAGATGGCAAGGCTTGTGGGATACTCACTTGTAAGGCTTGTGGTCAGCCATGGTTAGTACCTTCAAAAAGTGGTCCAAGGAGAGAAAAACCACAAACCACCGGCAAGGTGTAGGCCGACCATGGCTCATCAATACTAGAGGTAAGTGAAGGCTGTACGAGCCAACAGAAGTGATACCGTGGCAGAACTCCCCTTAATTTGAATGCTGGTGACAGGAGTAATGTGTCACAACACACAGTACATCAAACCCTGCTGAAAATGGGGCTGTGTAGCCACAGGCCACTCCAAGTGCCTATGCTAACCTCAGTTCACCGTCAAAAGCATCTACAATGGGCACGCAAGCATCAAAACTGGACCTTGAATGATTGAAAGAAGGTTGTCTGGTCTGAAGAATTTCATTTCCTGTTGTACTATGTGGACGGCCAGGTACATGTGCATTGTTTACTTGGGGAAGTGTTGGTACCAGGATGCACCATGAGACAAAGACAAGCCAGTGGAGGAAGTGTAATGCTTTGGGCAATGCTCTGCTGGGAAATCCTGGGTCCAGTCATTCATGTGCAGGAAACTATGACATGTGCCACCTACGTAAACATCATTGCAGACCAGGTACATCCTTTCATGGCAACAGTATATTCCTCTAGTATTGCCTTCTTTTAGCAGGATAATGCACCATGCCACACTTCCCGGATTGTTCAAGAATGGTTCGCAGAACATGAGGAAGACTTCCAAGTATTGCCCTGGCCTCCAAATTCTCCAGACATCAATCCAATCGAGCATCTGTGGTTTGTGTTGGAACAGCATATCCGATATGTGGCAGCTCAACCACATAACTTACAAGAGTTAAAGGATCTGCTGGTAACGTGCTAGTACCAGATACCACAAGACACCTTTAGGAATCTTGTAGTGTTCATGCCTCACCAGGTAAGAGCTGTTTTGGCGGCACGTGGAGAACCAACATTGTATTAGGCAGGTGGTCATAATGTTTTGGCTCTTCGGTGTATATGTTCTTTTACTTGCTGAATTGAAAAAAAAAACTGAAATTTCATACCATGATAACAGAGATCAGATCATTTGTTTCTATTCTGTTCTGGCAGTTTTATTTTTAATATTTAAGATATGTCAGCACTAAATTCATAAGGTATACTTTTTTGAATGTTAAAATATCCTTTCTAATTTTATTAATGAAGAAAAATCAAAATTGGCTATTTCAGTTTTAAAAATATTATTGGAGAAAATCTCAACACAGGCATTCATTAAATTCGCTTTAAGAAACAAAAAAATTTTTTGTTACTTTCTATTTTTTGTTATTACTGTATTTCTTTCTGGATGTAGATGGGTTGTTTTACCTCTGAGTGGCACTTTTTTGCACACAATGGGCTAAATGGCCAAGTCACAAGGACCCTAAGGGATCTGAGGATTGGGCAAAGGGAACCCACTGAACAGCTGTTAAGAGACAGATGGTATCCTCCCATCAAGGTCATCCAGCATGTTCTTTAATGTGCTCAGGATATGGGTCTCCCACACACACAGGGCATGGCTTAACATCCCCTACTGATTAAGGGCAGGGCAGAGAGTTTTGCGAAGATAAATCTCAACACTGACTCAGCTGAGACTGTGTTGAGATTTTATTATATATATTATATATAATAAAATATATAATTATATATATATATTAAAAATTGCAGAGTACAAGCCTGGTGTGCTATTGACTGAACCACCCTCACCCCAGGATGTAACTGGGGGAGGGTGGCTCATTATTACCATATTTGTCTTGAATATACCAATACAACTGCAAAAAAGCATATATTGTAAATAAACACTTGACTTACTTACATAAATTTACTTCTAAATGCATGTTAGTACGTTTGGCTGCAGAGTAAATAAACCCTGATTCAGTTTCTAGATATTTGTGCTGAAGTCTTGTTATTCTCATAGAGCTTCACTCTAGGGTATTTTATTGAAAAGCACCTCTCAATACTCTGTGTCAAATGAGTTTCTGAGAACGATATTTTTAATAAAAACTTTTTTTTTTGTGTGTATGTAACTGATAAGAATCATTACCTGTCAGCAAAATTGACAGTTCTTGGTATAGTTTTCAGTGGTAAAGTACAGATGACCAAGTCATTTAAATAATATTCAACACAGCTAGTTTAATATAAATGTAATAATTCACGATATATGCTGTACATTGAATTTAGTTTAAAAAACTGCTCAATCTTAAGTTATTAGGATACTAAATTATTGATGATATTGATGTACTAAGTTTCAATTAAATTATGCCGAGAAAATGCTAATACACGCACAACATAATAATATATGCAATATGGAGATTCCTCCCATCCACATGGAATCTCCTGCTACACCACCAATCAAGCGACAATATGTAAAAACAGCTGACCTCTGACGTAAAGAATGGGACACCTATAAAGCAGAACTTGCACTTCACATGAATTGAGCCTGATGATGCTGTGTAATTGACAGACGGTGAAACGATTAGCTCCAGCAACATCTGAGTGCCGATATGACTCATGCTCTACTGACATCTAGGCACTGGTATGAAATTGTTTTTAAACCTGTTTTAATAACAAAGCAAGTTGGATTTTAACAATTTATGTTTAATTATGCATTTAAGTCTTAAAGAATTGAGGAAAGTGCAACTATTACCTCAACAAAAATATGTGCCAGTGAATGTGTAGTGTGCATAATACGTATGGCAAGTTAACCGTCTTCGGCTTAAAGTAACAACTATGAACTAAATCTGTAGTTTGAAATGAAATACCTAATGCTCCAACGAAAAGGATAGCATAACTAAATATCAACATATGTGATAATAAGCTATCACTAAATGATATATAATTAGTGACAATTGCTATTGTTAACAACTACACCAAGTAATCTGATATATTCATGTTTCAATATATAACATCTGGACAAATGTACTGAAGATAAATATATGTTGACTGTACTGAATTAACATCTAAATGTGGGTGTATCTTCAAAGGACTGGTTGTTTGAAATATATTAACAGCATTAGCTACGTAAAGAGACATCAATTGATGTCATATAGACATAGCAGATGCAACAGTACCCAGTTTTGGACTGAATGCACCGAAATATACAAAACATCAGTGATCATCTATTGTAACATCAAGCGAAGCTAAATAATTAAGTAGATATACCAGCGTACAACATACCGGTAACTATATTTGTATTGTTAATTAGTCTATTATACTTTGTATGGTATATAAGGATATATTTAAGACTAATTGATATATATTAAGATCTTGTTTGAAGTTGTAATTTGATAATTATAATAGCAACAAATTATTGATGCAACTTAACTTGTAAAAACTTTTGCACTCCTCATAACTTAAGATTGAGCAGTTTTTTAAACTAAATTCAATGTACAGCATATATCATGAATTATTACATTTATATGGCCAAGTCATTATGAGGAGTTTGTCCATTCCTTCCCCCCCCCCCCCCCCCCCCCGGAGTGGGACCTCCTTGACGGGGGGGTGGGGGGCTTACTGTGCCTCCGAGAAGTTGGGCTCGGATCGCTGGCACTCATAATATGTTCATGATATCTTGTGCCCCCCGGTGGAGGGGGGCCTGTTGAGGGCCGGCGGACTGGTTTTAGCAGGGAGCCGGTCCAGTTGGCTTATTGACTTGTTCCCCTGAGAAGCTGGGGGCTACAGCCCCGGTTGAGGGGCCGTACTTGAGGGTTCTGTGGATAGGGTTTGGCTAGCCCGTCCAGTTAGGCTCATCGATGCGGTCTCAGTGATATTGTGGGTCGGAAGATTGTTCACTGGGGGGCTTCGGCCCGTTCACAATGGAGAGGTAGAAGTTGAAGGCTTGCGACCGGGAGTAGCTGCCCTGGTTGACGGACCTATCAATGGACAAACTAAACTAAGAGTCCCACAAGAACAGACTCGGACTCTAAGGCTTTCATAGTGGGGGTGCTTGGGTGCTCTGAAGTGGTGTCGGCGGGGGGTCCTCTAGCGTTTGCACAGCCTGTAACTACCCGGAGGTGCCTAGACAGGGAGGGTCTGCTGAAAGGACTTGGTCAACCTGATTAGGCAGACCTATCCTGCACTAACAATGGATGCAGTTACAGCCCCAAAGTAGGTGGCATCCGCTTCGCTGGGGGCCTTCAATCGGCACAATGGAGGGGCCAAAGCAGAAGGTCATGCTGAAAGGCTTTGGTTCCGGTCGATTAGGCGTGGCTTGTGGGAAAGCCTGGGTTTCTCTGCTGCGGAGAACCCTAAAAGATAGGAATTTTATATCAGTTTGGCATCAAAATTCAAAAGATGCCATCTTTTACTTTATTTATTGGAAATTATTTGGACAAAATCCAGTGAGTGATGATTCCTAGGCATTACTCAAAAATTTTAAAAGATCCCACTCTCACTGCACCTCAATGATTATTTCTACAGGCAGGCTATAAAATCCCAAGCAATGCTTTTCTCTTCACAAAGGTCTTCTCTCACTGTAGGCAGATACTATGTAGGCAAGCTTAAAAGACAGGAACCTGGTTAATCGATTGTGGTTTCAGTGACAACTCCCTTATGGTGATATGCAGTCACAGTACTGCGGTGCACCGGGATTGTCACGCATTATTTCATTGTCCATTCCTTTTCCCTGTTTGGTAAAGAAATCATAGATGTTAAAGGTTACTGACTTTATATGAAATGTTAAACCCTGATTCTGTGAAAAACAGATGTATTTCTTATGCATGTTGGATACTATATAGTAATAAAATAAAAACATTTACTTTTAAGAATTTTTAAAAAGTATCTTTAACTCACTGTGCCTGACCCTTGAAACTTCATGAACTGCCTATTTAAATCATTTACAAACAAAAATATGCAACCTATCATTGTCTGTAAGAATTCACTGACATTTCAAATGACCTGAAAATTAAAAATTAGCAAATGTGAAAATATAGTGTAGACCTTTTTCCAGACTTGAATTATAATCACTTAGAGCATGCAAAGTACTTAACCAGTTGAATTAAGATAGCTTCATGTTTGCCTAGGTGAATTTAATCCATCCCAAGCACAACTTTCTACCCTTCATTTGAACCGATTGATAATGGGCAAATTACATCTGAAAGAACCCTTTGGAAACTATAGTAGCCAGTAATCTTACTAAATAGTGTGATGTACAAAACAATAATAGAATATACCCATAAACCCTTCAGAAAATTTAATGTCTGTCTTACCAGTAATAACAGCCTATAATATTTGTATATATATATATTTACTATATAATCAACTATAATAAGTGATTACTTTTCAGGGAAAATGTTTAGGCAAAATTGGTTACTTTCCTTCAAAATATGTTACAAAACTTCATTCTGGGGAACATCCATTACAAGTTACTCACACAATTCATGTCAGTGATGGTGAAAATGGTATAAAGCTTTTACACGATCAAGTAAGTAATTTCTTTTGACATTTTGGTATATTCTTTTATTTCATCATTATGCTACATATCAAAGATATTCAATTATATTTTCAAGTGTTTTTTTCATTTTTTGGATTTCAGATGTTTTTCAAGGGCAGAGGTAAAGACAATAAGGGCTATATCCAATTACATTTACACATATAGTATGTTTCATATTTCACCCATTCATTTTACTTATTTGTTTCAGTAAACAAGTTTTTTTGTTTGTTTCATATTTTTTAACCTGTATAGGCCACACAACCTTTTTTTTACAATCTACAATTTTAGTAATGTTGCTATAAACACCGAAGAGCCAAAACATTATGACCACTTGCCTAATATGATGTTGGTCCTCCACGTGCTGCCAAAACAGCTCTAACCCAGTGAGGCATCGACCCTACGAGATGTCTTGTGGTATCTGGTACCAACATGTTACCAGCAGAACCTTTAACTCTTGTAAGTTACGTGGTTGAGCTGTTGCAGATCGGCTATGCTGTTCTAACACAAACCACATATGCTCGATTGGATTGAAGTCTGGAGAATTTGGAGGCCAAGGCAATACCTGGGAGTCTTCCTCATGTTCTGCGAACCATTTCTCAAACAATCCAGGCAGTGTGGCATGGTGCATTATCCTGCTAAAAGAAGGCAATACTAGAGGAATATATTGTTGCCATGAAAGGATGTTCCTGGTCTGCAATGATGTTTAGGTAGGTGGTAGACGTTATAGTTTCCTGCACATGAATGACTGGACACAGGGTTTCCCAGCAGAACATTGCCCAAAGCATTACCTTCCTCCACTGGCTTGTCTTCGTCGCATGATGTATCCCGGTGCCAACACTTCCCCAGGTAAACGATGCACACATACCTGGCCATCCACAGGTGCAACAGGAGATGTGATTCATCAGGCCAGACAACCTTCTCCCAATCATTCAAGGTCCAGTTTTGATGCTCGTGTGCTCACTGTAGGTGCTTTTGACAGTGAACCAAGGTTAGCATGGGCACTCAGAGTGGCCTGTAGCTACGCAGCCCCATTTTCAGCAGGGTTCGATGTACTGTGTGTTGTGACACATTACTCCTGTCACCAGCATTCAAATTATGTGGAGTTGCGCCACAGTATCCCTTCTGTTGGCTCATACCATACGGGATAGCCTTCACTCACCTCTAGTATCGACGAGCCATGGTCAGCCCACACCTTGCCGGCAGTTTGTGGTTTTTTCCTCCTTGGACTACTTTTTGATGGTACTAACCATGGCTGACTACAAGTCTTGCAAGTGAACACCCCACAAGCCTTGCTGTCTCGGAAATGATCTGACCCAGTTGTCTAGTCATTACAATTTGGCCTGTGTCAAACTCACTTAAGTCTGCTGCCTTTCCCATCTGAAGAACAAGAATAACACTGATTAACATAACACTCAGTATCAGGTGTTATTTATACCATTTCCTGATCACACGCATCGCCATTTACCTGCAGTTGCTTCGATTTGCATATAGAAGCTCTGGTCATAATGTTTTGGCTCTTCAGTGTACATTCAGCAACCACTTCATTAGGTACAGTTCCATATTATGTCAATAGTAACTTGAATAAAGGCCTCAATAACTTATTAAATAAGTTTTTTTATGCAAAATTGTGACTGAAGATAATTTAAAAATCTCAATTAAATCTATTTCAATCTCAATTTTCAACAATACTCTTTCAGTATTTGGAGAACTTTTTGGAAATTGGAATATTTAACAGCAACAATAACAATGCTAGTTTAAATAGGGCAGACATGGCTCAGTCAGTAGCATGCCAGGCTCATAATCTGCAGTTCCCAGCTGAGCCTGTGCTGAGATTTATCACTGCAAAACTCTGCCCTGTGCTTGGTCAGTAGGGAACACTGATGGATTGGCAAAACTGCTGTCCGTCAGATGGGATGCTAAGCTGTGAGCTATGTGCAGGAGAGCCATACCCTGTGCACATTAAAGAACACTGGATATTCTTGATGGGAGGCTACCATCTGTCTCCTAACAGTTGTGCAGTGGGTCCCCTCTTCCAACCTTCTCTGAGCCTTGGGATCCTTGTGACATGGCATTTAGCCCATTGTGTGCAAAAAAGTGCCACTCAGAACTAAAACAACAGTTTAAATAATTGCTTTAAAAGCTAATAAAACATTAAAATGTAAGCCAATAACCATTACATTAAACCCTATTAATGTGGATCTAGAAAAAAAAATCAATTCACAATAATTACGTTAATTTTCATCATTTTTGAATGGTTTTTTTGCTGAAAAAGCTAAGTTGTTAAATGTTTTAGTGTCCATCTCTCTTTAATTTGGTGGAAATCAAAATCCAAATGGATTTGATTGAGATCTTTAAATTATATTTTATTACATTTTTTCATAAATAGCTTATTTAAGACATTCTGTATCTGAGTTACTATTGACATAACTTGGAACTCTACCTATTAAACTGCTGATAATATTGTTTTTAATCCTCTTTGTTAGAGTTGAAAGCATTTCACAAAGTGTAGCTTGTTTTAGCATTTATTTCCACTCATAATCAATACATATATATATATATCACAAAAATTCATATATGTAACAATACAAATAGTGGAAACAAATACACAAAACCAACAAAATAGAGTCAGAAAAATAAAAAAAAACATGCATGTAGTTTTAGTTATTACATGCCAGAACCAAGACACTAAACTGCCGGTCCTAGTTTTTTTAAATTGCCATCATCATATTTAGGCAATTAATAATGGGAATAACAATAAATTCTTAATTATAACTTGATACATCAATAATAAAATAAAGGGGTACATTAGTATTCATTAATTATGAATAAAATATTTAAATGATTGACCTTAAAGTAGCTGTCGGATGGGACGTTAAGCCATGGCCCCGTGTGTGGGAGAGCCATACCCGGTGCACGTTAAAGAACACACTTGATGGCCTAGATGGGAGGCTATCATCTGTCTCCTAACAGCTGTTCTAGTGGGTTCCCAATCATCTCTGAGCCTTCAGGGTCCTTGTGGCCTGGCCATTTAGCCCATTGTGTGCAAGAAAAGTGCCGCTCATAGGTAAACCAATCAACCAAACCTTAAAGTAGGATTCATAACAATTAATATATGTGTATGCAATTTCTTTTTGAAAACATTCAAATTGTTTTCAGCTCTCATATCCGGTGGTAAGGAATTGTAAAATTTTGGTGCCAAATAAGTGAAGTGCCTCTGGAAAATATTCTTCTTTGTCAATGGTATTTCAGACATTACTCCTTTCATTCATAAATTGCATTCAATTTGTTTACTCTCTACCCATTGCTTATTTGGTATAAAAACAATAGAATTTTATACATATAAAATTTTTAATATGATGAAAATGAATTAAAGTAGATTAAAGTAAACCAAGTTACTGTTAAAAATTTCTTACCTACTATTTTTTAAATATGATAAAATTTAAATAATATGTATCTTATTTGCATGAGTCCTTCATTTTAAAGAATCCAGATGAACCTCCAAATAATTGTAATTATATATACTCTTTCTAATTTAGGGCATATATAATTCTGATTAAGATGGAAATTAACATCATATTTAATTTCTATTAAAAGTATCTGTTTTTAAGCAATTCAGAATATAGAAAGTTACTTTTATTAATATTCAAATTTAATTTATTCAAAAGTAACCACCTATGTATTTTTAAAATATCCTATCCAATTATATTTTCTATATATTTATACTTCCTATTCAACGATGCCATTCGCTGCTGCCAATCTTGAAAGAGCTCTGACTACGAAAAAATTTTTTTATCTCGTTTTCAAAGAAAATGAGATAATAGTTTCATTTTGTCATTTATCTGTCTGTAGACATTGACCTTTTTCATTTACAGAGATAAAAATTCTTTTTGTGTTGGGTAGGTATTGATGAAATATTACGATATGCACTATCTGAATCTCTCTAAAACTATACTTACGCCCTCTAACAACACTGGAAAAAGTTGAAAATTCAAAAATTTCAACCAATATTTGCAAACGATGTATTTATGCTAGAAATTTGGAATTTTGGTAGTGGAATGTGAAGGCCACGAAGTTTCCATTGCCAACAATTTGACCCCTTAGACTCATAGGAGGTGGGAAAAGACACCTTTTTTAGTTTTACCAGATAATTGTTTTTAGAGATAAATGAAAAATTCTTCTTGGGTTAGATAGGAATTGATAAAATATTATGATTCATGATTTTTAAATCTTCTGAAAACTATAATTGCACCTTTTAATGGTGGAAAAATTTGCAAATTCCAAATTTTCAAACAAATATTTTTTTCTACATGTTAATTGCATTAACATGTAGAAAAAAAATTAATGCTAGAAAATTTAAATTTTGGTGGTGGAATGTGAATTTTTTTGGTGGTGAAATGTGTTTGTCACTATCGGAGATAAATGAAAAAAAAAACATTTTAAAGTTAGGAATTGGTAAAATATTGTGATTTGCACTTTCAGAATCTTTCAAATACTATAATTGCACCCTCTAATGGTGAAAAAGATTGAAAATTTCAAACGAATAGTGCAATAATGTATTAATGAGAGAAATATGAAATTTTGGTGGTGGAATGTGAAAATCATGAAGTTTCGATTGGAAACAATGAAAATGATTTTTTTTAGTTTGAAATGATATTTATGAAATATTATAATTAACATTTTTCAAATGCTTAGAAGTTTATATATATATATATCTTTACATATCACTAAATATGAAACAGCAGAGCTGTAAATGAGTTTTACAAATAATAGGTATAGAATAAAAATTTGAAAAATTAGTGGTAATTTTTAAAAATTACCACTATTTTTCCACTATCACAATAATCTACCCACTTTTCTGAGAGTGGTGTGGGAAAGGCAACTTTTTAGATTTAAGAATTAAAAGATGAATACTTTTTTGTTATATATTTACTAATAAAATACTATTTGCACTTTACCTGTAACAGAAAGTAGGCTGATACCCCTATAGTTATCGCAAGAACTGTGATTACCTTTTTTAAAAATAGGGATAATAATAGCTCTGGTAAAATCCTTAGGAACCATTCCTTTATCATGAAAGATATTCAAAATTTCATTCATCCATGTGGTAACCTAAGTATTCCCAGCTCTAAGCATTTTAGTAATTTCATTTATCCCTGGGGATTTATGTAGTTTAAGTTTAGAAATAGCCAAATTAACCTTAGATTGTGTTATAGGGCCAACATTAAAGCCAGCAATGCATCTATCATCATTACAAACAATGGGAGTAGAATTAACCAAACTTTTAGAGTATCACCGAAATTATCAGCCCACCCAACAATGACAGAATCCTCACCTTCTATAACCTTACCTTGTTTATCCTTCAATCCCTGTATACCTGCCTGTTTTCTACTATACAAAACATTAACTATCTGGTACAGCTCTCTGCTGTTATGCTGTCTAACTGCTTTTTGGGCATTGTCAGCCAAGCTATCAAGCCAAAGATTCTTATCAAAAGCTAACTGATCCTTTACACATTTACTACACTTTCTATAATGCTATTAGGACTAGTAGGGTATTGATTAAGGACATTCCTGCAGTTCTTTCTTTCTGAAATGAGCTCGAGTGCCTTATTACTCAAATAATTCTGCCTTTTTTCCTAAAAGAGTACTGTAGTTTCCAAAAAAGTGATCCTGATCTTTTACACTTTATTAAGTTCCCTGTAACACTTTCTGTTAGGACTAACAGCACACAAAAGAGTACTGTTAGTTTCAATAAAAGCCTGTTTAAAATTATCCTTTCCTCAACTTCAGTAATATGCAAACAATCATTGTCATAATGAGTAAGTAGCCTATCATGATAAGCTTTAGCTATAACTGGGTCTTAAGAGCTTCAGTATTAAAGGTTACTTTTTTTAACCTTAGCACAACACTTCTTAAGTTCAAGCTGCAAGACACTTTTAACAAGTTAATGGTCAGATCCAATTTCAGCTCCCTTATATGAACTGATATTCCTAACAGACTAGCCATTTGCTGTTAATTAATAATCAGTCATATTCTTATGCAGCCTATCTGGTGAAACACGTGCATTTATGTATGTTGCAGTGTTTGTAATGAATGTTAATTTTTTTCAAAACATTAAGTTTACTTACTGTAGGAGATATTGCCCATTGCAGCTATCAATACCACAGGGACCTATCCCCAAAGATTAGAGTCAGTACCAACTTTAGCATTGAAGTCACCTAAAACAAGAGTAATATTTCCTTTCTCGACAGAATTCAAAATATCCTGAAGTTGTCCATAAAACCTTTCTTTCTCATTCATCCTCATCATCATTCTCCGATGGGCTTGGAGAGGCTGCCATCCATCGGATGCGATATTAAGCCATGGCCCCGTATATGGGAGAGCCATACCCTCTGCACATTAAAGAACATGCTGAATGGCCTTGATGGGAGGCTACCATCTGTCTCTCAACAGCTGTTCCAGTGGGTCTCCTCCCCCAACCTTCTCTGAGCCTTTGGGGTCCTTGTGACCTAGCCATTTAGCCCATTGTGTGCAAAAAAATGCTGCTTAGAGGTAAAACAACCCAACTCATCAGCATTCTCTGTGGGGGCATAACAACAAATAACATTCAAGTCTTTAATGCTTGTTTGATATTTTGCTGTAATAAACTTTTCATTAATGCACTCATATCCTAGAAGAGCATCACTAGCTTGTCTTCTGAGAAGAAAACCTATGCCTTGGAGATGCTTTTTATCTTCCCTCCTTGAAAAGAGAAATTTAAGATTATTTTTAAGAATCTGACCTTTATCTGTCCATCTGGTCTCTTTCAAGCTGAGATTATATAAATTATAACTGTGGAATTCTTGTGTGAGGACATCAAGAGAATAACCTCTGTGCAGAGAGTCCTCACATTTCAAATACCTATGGAGAGAAAATGGTTAGCAGGTTGTTTAAAGAAACTATGTTTGTTGAGAGAGGAAGTGCCAACAATATCAAATAGCCCCTAATCACAGGCATGGGGCAAGGACCTGTTCCCCCACAACTAAAGGCTGAAGCCATTTACACTGCAAGACTTCCTCCAATGTAGGTATGATGATGATGCCCATAGAAGCAAAAGTTTGCATACCTGCAATGGCCTTTGATCAGGATTATCTCCCAGCTGATTAAACGTATTCTGTGAATCTATTCACTTGGGGCTGTCAACCTACAAACAAACAGAAAGCACAATGGAAGATTTTCCCTCCACAGAAGCCCACCAATGCAGCAAATTCAGGATCTATAATCAAAGCCAGAGCCATTATTCCATTCTGATTGGTGTATATGGTCAGCACCAGGATCTTGTATGGTTGACTACTCCTCAGCTGGGTAGGAAAAAAAGAAAAGTAGCCATTAGTAGTTCAGATCAGTAGACCACACTGATCTGGCAGCCCTCTCCTTCCATTCCCTTCCACAAGAGAGTATCTCTTTTGAAAGGTACTAATGGTCTGTACCATGAGAAAGCGGGGTCAGACTTTAGGTGCTAGACCTGGCCAGTTTTGTATGTCATCACCAGGGGTTGGTGCATAGCTCTCATTCCAGTGACTACCTAGCTACCATCAAATGAAAAAAGAAAATATTTTTCAAACTTTATTTACGTATTTTTAAAAGATATTTGTAAGAAAATTTTCAAACAATAGGACCTTCTTCCATCCTGTATGTTGGGGGGAACCACTGGAAGTTTTTTCTTGTACTAAAAGTGAACACAGACGTCTTGGGTCTCTCATTTCGGATTCTGTCAGCATCTATGTTTGTCTTGGACCCTGGAAGGGTTAATTTTGAAATGCATATTCAAATATATGAGATACATTTGAAAAATAATGAGATTGCAGCTACTCTGGTGAAAGAAACAGTCAATTGTCTTACCCCCTAAGAATTTTCAAAATAGTCTTCTGCTTGAATGGATTGGCCCCACAACTTTATCCTTCCTGGAAATTGCCTAATTCTGCTTAGTACACTCAGGACTGCTTTATTGAGTTCATTGCCACTGTGAAAATTATGTCCATACAGTTCTTTTGTACACTTCTGCAAACAGGTGGAAGTCACAGAAAGCTAGATTCAGTGAATGAGGAAGATGGAAATCACTTCCATGCCAGTGAGCTGAGCCATTGCCCTGATGGATCCAACCAGTTTCTTCATTTCACAGGCAGTTTTCCCAAAATTTCATTCTTAATGCCCTTTTTAGGTATTTTAGTTATTAGTGGGAATATTTTTAGGAATTAGTAGTCTCCATGACTGTCTGCAAGATTTTGGAATGACATGTTAGTTCAAAATGCCCTTCTTATTGATTGAAGAAAATCAAGTGCATAACTTCTTGCACTGGGCTGAACTTTCACTTTCTTCAGTCTGCAGCTGGGCATATTTCCACCAGACACTATCTTTTTGTCTCTGTGTCATAGCATTGGAGCCATGACTTATTGAAGGTAAATGGACAGAACAGACTTTTTAAATGCTTCTTGAATCATTCTGTGTGTCATAAAATCCCAGACAACCAACAAACAATTTTTTGTGTTTTTGAAACCATCTTGCCCAGCCAGATAAAAACTTCATTGCTGCACACTGCTAGAGTTTTATGTCTATCCTGGATGTATGATCAGATCTTAACTTAGCCCATTGTTCCAACTGAGTAACAGCATAGCCATTTTAACATGTCATGAAATGTATAAGGAGTCAGCCCAATGGGCATGCAGTTAAATTTGCCTGTCACTTTCAATGTAGTAAGATGAGTCTCATTATTTCTGAATGCCCCTGAACAATGTACCATTGAAAGTTAAGGAAGAAATGTTTCTATATTGTTCAGTTAAATAATATATATCAGTAAGTTACTCATATTATTAAAATTGATCAAGTAATATTATAAAACTTGGTTATTAGGAGGCTGATTGATATTGTCAGCACTTTCTCTCTCAATAAACATAGTTTCTTTAAATATCCTGCTAACCATTTTCTCTCCATAGGTAGTTGGAATGTGAGAACTCTCTGCACAGAGATTACTCTCTTGATGTCCTCACACAAGAATTCCACCATTATAATTAAGATATTCTCAGCTTGTAGAGACCAGATGGACAGATAAACATCAGATTCCTAAAAATAATCGTAAATTTCTCTTTTCAGGGAGGGAAGATAATAAGTATCTCCAAGGCATAGGTCTGCTTCTCAGCAGACATGCTAGTGATGCTCTCCTAGGATATGAGTGCGTTAATTAAAGGTTCGTTGAAGTAAAATTAGTAGTCCCCATGACTGTCTATATGATGTCTAATAAAATTTCAGATAAGCATTAAAGAATTGAATGTTCTATGTTGTTATGCCCCCACTGAGGATGCCGATAAGGATGAATGTGAAAGAAAGATTTTATGGACAACTTCAGGATATTTTGAATTCTGTCAAGAAAGGAGATATTACCCTTATTCTAGGTGGCTTCAATGCCAAAGTTGTTACTTACTCTGACCTTTGGGGAGGGGTGATAGGCCCTTTTGGTATTGCAGCTGCAATGGCAATGGGCAATGTCTCCTACAGGTAAGTAAAATTAATGGTTTGAGAATAACTAACTTATTACAAACATCGTGACATACATAAGTACACATGGGTTTCACCAGATGGGCTGCATAAGAATATGATTGATTATATATTAATTAACAGAAAATGGGCTAGTTCTGTTAGGAATACTAGGTCATATAGGGGAGCTGAAATTGGATCTGATCAATACCTTGTTAAAAATGTCTTTAAACTTAAACTTAAGAAGTGTTGTGCTAAGGTTAAAAAATTTACCTTTAATTCTGAAGCTCTGAAAGACCCAGTTATAGCTAAAGCTTACCATGATAGGCTACTTAGTCATTATGACAGGCATGGTTTGCTTACTACTGAAGTTGAGGAAGAATGGGACCGTTTTAAACAGACTTTTTTGGGAACTAACAGTACTCTTTTTGGAAAAAAGGCAGAATAATTTGAGTAATAAGGCACTCGAGCTCATTTCAGAAAGAAAGAGCTGCAGGAATGTCCTTAATCAATACCCTACTAGTCCTAATAGCATTATAGAAAGCGTAGTAAATGTGTAAAGGATCAGTTAGCTTTTGATAAGAATCTTTGGCTTGATAGCTTGGCTGACAATGCCCAAAAAGCAGTTAGACAGCATAACAGTAGAGAGCTGTACCAGATAGTTAATGTTTTGTATAGTAGAAAACAGGCAGGTATACAGGGATTGAAGGATAAACAAGGTAACAAGGAAGGTGAGGATTCTGTCATTGTGGGTGGGCTGAGCATTTCGGTGATACTCTAAAAGTTTGGTTAATTCTACTCCCATTGTTTGTAATGATGATAGATGCATTACTGGCTTTAATGTTAGCCCTATAACACAATTTACCACTTGGATGACTGAAATTTTGAATACCTTTTAAGATAAAGGCATGGTTCCTAAGGATATTACCAGAGCTATTATTATCATCCCTATTTTCAAAAAAGGTAATCGCAGTTCTTGCGATAACTATAGGGGTATCAGCCTACTCTCTGTTCCAGGTAAAGTTCTTTCCATGATTGTGCTTAATAGAATTAAGAATCTGGTTGACAGTCAATTGCGTGATGAGCAATGTGGATTCAGAAGTGGTAGGGGATGTGTGGATCAGATATTTTCACTTAGGCAGATTGTTGAGAAATGTTTAGAGTTTCAGAAACCTTTGGTTGCTAGCTTTGTTGATTTCAGAAAAGCTTTTGACTCTGTTGATCGTTATAATTTGTGGTTGATTATGAGATCATATGGCATACCAGATAAGTTAGTTAATATAATGAAAGCTCTCTATAATAACACTGAGTCTTGTGTGAGAGTTGGTAAGGCTTGTAGCAATTGGTTTAGCATTGCTTCTGGTGTTCGACAAGGGTGCATTTTGTCCCCTTTCCTCTTTAGTTTGGTTATTGATTATGTTATACGAAATTCTTTGCAAGGGAAAGATTTTGGCCTTAAGTAGTCAAGATTTCAAAATTTCTGATTTAGATTATGCAGATGATTTGGCCTTGTTGACTAATGATATTGATGAGATGAATTCTTCCATTAGGGCTGTTGATGAGACTGGTAATAGAGTTGGTTTGGTGATAAACAGAGATAAAAGTAATGAAAATTGGTCAGGCAGTTGGTGCTTTGGCCGCTCCGAATGGTTGCACACCTGAGCAAGTGTCTCAGTTTAATTATCTTGTAACCAGTGTAAACAGATACTGATGATGTGCAGCATGAGATTAACAGGTGAATAAGGATTGCCTCTGGGACCTTTAGGAATCTATGGAGAGTGTGGAGAAATAGGTGTATACCCTAAAAACTAAAATTAGACTGTATAATAATTTGGTTCTTTCTAGGCTTAGTTATGGTAGTGGAAATTTAACATCCAAGATGAATATCAAGTAATTGTTAACATAGCTGATTATTTATATAATAAGTATCTAGCTTTTAATACATTTTTTTCTGCTTAAAATGCTCTATGTTTTCAAGTGGAATTTTTATACTATCCCTTTGATTATATGCATATTTTTACTTAAGAGTTTGGTAGAAATGCTAGTTAGAACTATTGCAAAAAAAAACCCCTAAGAATAGTTTTACAATTCACATATAGTAGTGATTAACATTCAAATTTGAGTAATGTGAATAATTTAAAAAAAAGTGTATAGTATTTTTTTTCTTGTAACCTGAACAGACTGTTTCTAACAAAAAAAATTAAGCTGGAAAATAAATCCCAACAACTCGCTTCTTCAAACAATAAACTTTTTTATTTTAAATTTCAAAACTTGCTCATTCAAAATGAATTTGTATTTGATATGTATGCATTCAGTTTTTAATACACTTTGCAATACAATACTGGATTGAATACATATATGCACTGTGTTTTTCTTCCATTCTACAAATTAACCAATATTTTCAGTTATCCAACAACCCCTCAGACCCTTTAAGTCACTTATCAAGACTCTACTGTAATTTTTCTTTGCTTTGGGGAGATTAAATCTCCAATTTGTGTTGGTTTCACTTTCACTAACTAACTAACTTTCCTTCAACTAAATGGGGTGGGGTAATTTACTCGATAGCATGCCAGGCTTGTAATCTGCATTTCCCAGGTTCGAGTCATGCCTGGGACAGCATTGAGATATATCTCCACAAAACTCCTCACCCTGTCCTTGGTCAATAGGGGATACCAATGGGCTTGGAAAGGCCACTGTCCATTGAATGGGAAGTCATGTCCACGTGTGTAGGAGAGCCATACCCTGTGCACAGTAAAGAACATTCTGGATGGCCTTGATGGGAGGTTACCATCTGTCTCCCAACAGCCATCCAGTGGGTCCCCTCCCTTCAACCTTCTCTGAGCCCTCAGGGTCCTTCAACTAAAACTTGTTACATTGTGGCTGCTCTTTTTTTTTATATAACTTATAACTAACAAACATTGTTATATTCAATATTATTCAGTGAACATAAATTTATTGATTTTTGTCACAATCAATTTCTACAAAATTAATATTTTTTGCTGTAGAGAAATATCTACTTTCAAAAGCACTTTTTAAATGTATTAAATCATTTCAGATTGTTATCCAAATGGGTGAAGAACAAGATGGAATGGTAACAATTAGAACTGGTGCTAATGAGAAGACTTATAGCTGTCCACTTAAATGTTTAAAAGAAGTTTGAAGATTATTTTACACTAAATTGAAATATTTTATATTGGTCACATTACTGTTGTATGATCTATTCACACTTGGGAGCATGCAGCAGACAGAGCATTTTTCTCAGGCCATTATATTGAGTCGTTTTATTTTCTTTGGGAAATATCTAGCACTCAAAGTGAGGACATAATGTTGCTGTCTGTATATTAGCCTGATATTTACAGGTTCTACGATCACATGTCATCTGCCAGGGGTTGGTTCTATAATCAAACTAATCATTCATTGTTATGTTTAAATACGAAGCACTGAACAATCACTAAAAATTCTGCCCTTGAACTTAGTCATTGATGGCTGTTGGAGCTGATTGGAAGAATCATCTAGTGCACTAGTATGTATGAACAGGTAGCTACATGCACCTTGGGTGCAGCTTCACATCTGTACATTGATGTTAACCATGAGAAGGATGTTTCTGTATGATATTGTGTTGATGACTGGAAAATGTTTTATGACACTCATATGATGTAGTAATGCACTGTTAGCTTACCATGTAAGTAGTTTGTCACAATTTTTGTTATCAGCTTGATTTCATAAAAGTCGGATTGCTTGCATCAAAACATGAAATGATCCTTTGTGACTTAAGCTGTAAATGCATCATTTTTGGAATAAGTAGCCATAGTTACGAGTTTTTAATATGAAACAATGAAGTATCATAGTTTTGTTTTTCTTACTGGCATATCAGTCCTATATTTTTCTGCGTAGAAACACATGAAATTCAACTAGGTAGTAGATACACTATAAGAAAAATGGAGTACACAACCATAACTAAGGCCTTAGAAGTAAAGGGAATGCTTCTCACTTGTCTTATTGCTTCATTTTGATTATAACAAACTGCTTACATGCTATATTTTATTCATCTTAAAATAATATATATATATTTAAAAATTTCTGACTGTGGAAACAAGAACTGTACAGTTAAATTGTTATTATTCTAAATAATTGTTTTTAAAATGGAAGTGTGCATTGTATTGAGAGAGTGAAATGTCAGACACTATTTTTTAATGTACATACCAGAAGTTAGTGTTCAGAAGAAAATTGTTCTATATGGTTAATTGTATGTTTTTTGTGTTTTTTCTTCATTTAATCTCAGTTACATAAATGCAGCTTTATTATTTCATCTGTATTGTGATTTACATTTTCATTCAGCTTTGCCATCTCCTAATAAACTGAACTTTTTATAATCTAAAAGTGTAATTTTAACTCCATAGAGTGGAAATTATATTTTGTTGAGAATATATATATAACCAACTTTTATAATCAACAAATATCCAAAATTTAATATTTGTTTGCTTAAACACTCAGCTACTTTTAACATAATTTCAACTAGGTATAAAAAATATATTTATTGTAAAGACTGGAAAAAAATATATTTTACTGTTTACACAAAAGAAAAGTGTTTTAATACCCCAAACTATCAGTAGTTAAAAATGTATCATAAAAGTATTTGATATATATTTAAATTAGCAAAACAATTTTTAAACATATGGATTTAACTTGTTACTGCTTTTTAATCACTATTCTTAAAAATATATTCTTACTGTAATTTTAGATTAGTATTTTGTTGACAACTTTTATGAAGTTCAAAATCAAAATTTTGCTATGGTCCTGCTCAGTGAGCCAATAGTTTTAACAGTTTAAAAAATATTTTTTTTTAACTAAAGACTAGTAAAAATGAATATATATTTTGCTTTTGTCATAAAAAATTTAGTAATGAAAAAACATACTAGTAAAATTTGTATTCTGTTAATGTGAAGAAAATGTAAAACACATCAATTTAGAATAAGTAAACATATTTGTCTACTGCCTAAAATTAATATTAACAGCATTTACTGACTGCTATTTTACATTGGCTTTTAATATTTCTAAAACTTTTTATAAAGTCTAATGCATTTTAATATGCTAATGTAAAGGCATAGGTAATGACAAATTTAATTCTACCCATATAAAAATATTTGCAACAAAAGATTGTGAAAAATTTTTACATTGAAAACTGTTATTTTAAAATTTAATCTGGACTGTTCATAAAGATAGACAAATTTATTGCTATATATTATATATGTTAAACTGGAAGCACTTGCTACCTCAGCCTCACTTGTAACTGGAAATATAAAAGCCATTCTTTAATTCCTGAAATAAAACCAAAATTGTAATAAACTTATGCATTGTGTTTTTTATTGTACTAAATATTCATGACTCTATAAATGAATTGGAGAATTTTGGTAGATTCTAGGATAGATTTTGTATTTTGTTGTACATGTGGCAGATTGTCTTGTATTGAAGAGGACCAAATAACTTGCACCTATCCATTATTCATTCAATCACTTCTACAAATTGCCTATTTATTTCTGATACATAGATACACAGTCGTATCAGAATAATATGACCACCTACCTAATAATGGGAATAACCACCCTTGGCCCAGATGACAGTGGCAAGACAGTGTGGCATGGATGCAATGAGGCCCTGGAAGGTCGCCAGAGGCACACATACCCATTCGGACTCCAGCAGAGCATGGAGGTTCCGGAGATCACATGGTTATGGATCCACACCTCGAAGCTGTCAATCCAAATGGTCCCACAAGTGCTCTATGCGATTGAGGTTGGGCGATTTCGACAGCCAAGGGAGAGTGGAGACATTACTGTCGTGTTCCTGGAACCAGTTGCGCACCAACTTAGTGACATGGCGGGGCACATTGCCCTGTTGATAGACACCATCACCACCAGGGTAAATGTCCAACATGGAGGGATGCATGTGGTCAGTGAGGATGGATATTACATTATGTAAAGGCAAGTCCCAGATGCTCTGCAATACATTGACTGCACTACATCTGTAGGCCGAATGCCTGCAACACCACTACCTATGCAGAGGCACGACAATGCCAGCTCATCCACTGCTACCTATGGCAAACAATCCTAAAGAAGGAAAGTTCATCCATCGGTCAAAACCTAAATTTAATCTGTTCCCCGGTTAGCTACAAAGATGGTATATAGAACCAAATTGACTTGCTCCTGGGGTGGAGACTCTTAGTCTGGCTTTTCCATCGATAAACCCGTCGACTGGGGATCCCACTCCCAGCCGCGAGCCTTCAACTTTGTCCTCTCCATTGTGAGTGGGCCGAAGCCCCCCAGTGAACAGTCTTCCGACCCACGATATCACGAGACCACATCGATGAGCCTACTGGACGGGTTAGCCAATCCGCAGAACCCCCAAGTATGGCCCCACAACTGGGGCTGCAACCCGGAGCTTCTCAAGGGACAAGTCAATAAGCCCACTGGACTGGCCCACTCAAACCAATCCGCAGGCCCCTCCACCAGAAGTTACAAGATCTCGTGAACCCTGGAGGGCCAGCGAGCCAAATCCAACTTCTCAAAGGCACCATTCAGCCCCCCCCCCACACACACAACACCACGTCAAGATGGTCCCCTATCGGGGGGGAGAGTGAGGATGGACATGTAATAATAAGTGTGTGGCAATCCCGGTGCTCCGCAATTCTGAGACTGCACTACACCTTGAGGGAGTTGTCACGAAACCACATCAACTAGCTAGAGAACATTCATATATCTGCCTTCTGTAAACATTCCTAGTTGCGGGCAGGCAACCATTGACATTCAGGGACCCATCCAGTGGTACAAGCAGTCCCAGATCATACCAGGAAAATCCCCCAGACATGCACACTGCCGGCCTGTACTTGACCGACAAACGTGTCTGGGTGTTGGTTCTCGTGTGTCTGACGTTGTATTCACCACCGCCCATCATTTCTGTGGAGTAGAAACCTCAATTCGTCAGAGAAGGCAACATTTTTCCACTGTCCAATGACAGTAATCCATAAGAACTGCAGGGGTCGTTGCCGATGGACCTTGGTTAACATGGGCGACTTTATGTAGCATCAACTCCAAAGACCCATGCGTAACAGGGTTTGCTCTACTGTTATCAGTGACATGACTGGGTGCCCCAGCATTTATTTGAGTGGTCAATTACTGCACTGTTGCGCATCGATTGCCCTTTACCAGTCGACGGAGGCGACGTTCTCCTCCGGGGTCGATGGCCTTTGGAGCTCCACAGTTATGACGTCTGGAGGTACTCGGGGTGCCAGCGGTCCATTCTTGGTACACCTTTACTATAGCACCTCGCAAACAGCCCACGAAGTCTGCTGTTTCCAAGATGCTTCCACCCTAGGCACAGTAACCGATGTTCATTCCTTTTTGAACATCTATCAAATCAATACCTCTGCCCATTGTGTTCACGTTATACACAATGGCTCATCTGTCGTGGCTGGCCGCTTATATCTCCGTGTGGTCGACCTTGTCAAGTGCACTCTGTGATGCTCCTGGGCGGGTACACTGTGATTCCATGGGTGGTCATTCTAATACGACTGTGTATGTCCCTAAAAATTACCTGGTCAGAGTCTGCAACATAACGCATTCAAATCGAATTGTAATATACTTTTTAGCATTCATATGTCACCTTGTTTTGGACTACTTGTTTATTTCTCACAACTTTAATACTAACTATTTTATTTGTTAATTTGCAATTCATGTACTGTTATTCCCAAAATGAAACAATCAGTTCCTAGTCTCAATAGCAAAACCATAATACAAAGTGATTCAGCTAGTCATCAATATCTAAAGTGTAATTTTAAGTGAACCAGAAGTACTTGAACAAACAAACGCAGGATTAAGAAAAAAAAATGCTATATGGAGTGACAAACAGGTTATTGGATGAGAATAATAGAGAATAAGAACTGAAAATATCATGGGAAAATTTCAAATTCTTTCCGATACATATTGATTAGAATGCAGCATTTCCCAGCAGGTGGATCAGTGAGATCACTTATTCCATGCTTACCCCATTCCCCAAATATCACACCAAACTTATTTTTGAGGATATAACAAGGATAAGAGCATATACTATAAAAGTGATGAGAACTGAGAACTTAAAAACTTTATATAGAGGCAATCATAATAGTTTGAAGTCACTTATTCATGAAGGTATGGTAGAAATCAAGTAACAATTGGATGTGCTGGGTGCAATCAAGAGGCTTGCAATACAGATATTGCATAATAAATACGTATGGTACATTTCTGAGCTTATCTAATATTATAAACAGTGTTTCTACCATAGCTTTTTTTTTATTACTTCCATTGAATTTCCTATTTGTTCCAGCACTTCTGGTCCATCCTGTCCAACAACACACACATACAAAAAGTTAAATTATATATTTTTAGAAATTCAAAGTTTACTCATAAATTTAACATGGCTTTACAGAGTGTAACATTAGTGACAGCACAAGTTCAGGAAATGCTTTATTTGGAAATTATGGCATACATGTTATTTCAAAACAGTTTCTATGTTCTTACACCTACTGCATGCCTTCGATCTTAGCTATACATATCCAAACATGGATTCCAGACCTCAAGAACTAATACAATGAATTGAAGCAACATGTAGAAATCATTTGCACCACTCCAGGAATCTTAAAACATATTCAAAGATTATTATTACGATGAGCTGATGCCTGAATCCACATTCAAGGACACCACTTTGAGTAACTGCTATAACATATCTTGTATCCCATTACCTCCAAATAAAATATTCCCAAATATATATTTATAATACTTTCTTTTGGACATTAGAATAGATTTCTGAATCTGTGCTGTGCATTAATATTATTAAAAATTACCCCTCAAGCGACTACTTGACACAGAGGTCTGACAGGAGCATGTCAGTATAATACATCGTGCAGATCTGTAAGGAAGGGGAAACCATTTATACTATTTTCACAAGAAATATACAAAGAAAAATTATCTCAGCTATATGATAGCAAAATGTGTCTAAAAAAATAGTTGTTAGTTTATTATCAGTTTCTCATGGAAAAATATTGTAACTGGTTTCTGTATCCATATAAACAAGAAAACAGCTGTATACTTATTAGAAAACTTGAGGGAAGCCATAGAGATCTGTGGGTTCCTGGCCAAATATTTGCAAACTTTGAATATAGTTTCAAAATATTGCAGACATAGAGCACATCATTTCATTTTCGACATCAACCACTCAAGATTGCTACAGAATAGAACAGCGTGGGCAAAATCTTTTACTTCTGTGGGCTGAGGCCATTTTCAAGCTGAACACAAAGGCTGGAAATCTCGAAACTAATGCTATGCCTACATTTTCTGGATAAATCGAAAATATTTTCAAAAATTCATAGTTGATTATTATATTTCTTTTACAATTACAATCAGAGACAAAACCATCATTATCAGGGTCAAGGAAGTCTGCAATAGTTCTCAAATTCCTCACAAAATCCTCTAGTCTGACAACCATGTTTTTTCAATACAGGATGTGTACAAACAAAGCAGTACAAATACTTCTAAAATCCTTTCCTTTATAAAGTTCATATGTTAAATATTGGATAAAACTATGCATCTGTGCTACAATTAATCCAATTTAATCACGCAGGCCACAACACAATGGTCACGGGCCATCAGCTAGACCACGCTGAGGTAAAAGACTGTCATCATTACTTGCTTAACATTAATATATCATTACTTGCTTGGAATATTGATCAATGAATAAACAACTAGTTTATGGTTAAATCAAGTCTGAATACTGGTTATCAACTAATGGAATATAGGGAGAACCATGGGTGAATTGTTGTTTGACTATTAATGAATCGGCTTTCAGACGTGTTAGAGGTTATTGTTTATAATGTTACCTGAATTAATGGCTGTTTCATCAGATGCTTAAAACTGACAATGATGCCGCGAAATTGCGGTTCGTCTGAATATTTGACCGAAAACTCGCGGTGAGGCGATTAATATGATTAAAGAAATTTAAATTTTAAAAAAATATGAAATTTTGAGTTAATTTTTACATATATATTAAAATATGACATTTCAGAACTCCTAAATCATCTTAAATTTTTCGACTTTTTCAACTTGAGGATTCAGAAAGTGAGAAATACGACTTCCAAACTGCCATTAGCACAGTTCAAATCACGATGTCTATTCCACACACTTATGCTAGCTTGCAAAGCGGTAATTAGCTTGTAGCAATTAAACTGCAAATTCACCAAGAATACATGTTTTCTAATTAAAGGTTTTAATTCGAAAATGGAGCATATGGTTTCTTTTTTCATTTCAGTATATTTTGCGATTTAAAATTGCTTCAATGTTTAAATTACTTTTATTGTTTATATCTTATGAATGGAAATATCGAATTTTGTTTTATTCTGATTATTTTTTTTTACGCATGATAGCGTTTGCATAAACGTTTGGTTTTGATTTTAAAGTTCGTAGTATGTGATAGTGCTGTCTTTTGGCTTTGATTTCAAAGTTCGTGGTATGTGAATTTGCTATCTGGTAAGATCATCACATTTAGTGTTGGCAAATTTGCCCATTTTTTTTTAGTTTGAATCTTTTAAAAACTAACAAAAAGCCATCGCAAAATCAAAATCTTCCGATGGATTTTTGGATAAAGTTGATCCAAAAAATCGAAATTTTTGTTTTTCGAAAATTTGTTGATTACAATAGTAAATTAGACGAGTTTTTTCACTTCTGTGATTCAGAGGGGTATATCCGTTATAAAAGTTGATAGTGACGAAATATTTCTCAATTCATTTTCTGACTCTAGAATTATTTTTATTTCTTCAAATGTATACTGCGATTACAATAATTAAAACGATAGAAAATGAAACCATTAGGTATAGGTGCCTTCAAACAGCTGCTAGGACTTAGTATTATTTTTAAATAACAGTAATTTCATAGCTAACATTAAGAATTGCAATTTTTAAATGAAATTTTCTTCGTAACAACTTTTCTGTAGCAGTATCTAATGCAAATTGATTTAGAATGGTTCAGTCTCAAGTACAGAGATTAGACTTTATATGGTTTGGAATATTTTTAATTGCTTTTCGCAGCTCCTTGCCTCTTTTTACCACTGTAGTCTTCGAGTTAACCAATCGCAAATAATCCAAGTATATGCATTATGCGTTGTTTGCGTAAATGACTAAAAAATTTCAGAAAAAAAACTAAGATTTAAATAATAACAGAAATATAATGAATTTTTCATTTTCGAATAATGAAACACTTTAGGTGAGATGACAAAGACAGTTTTCTAAACTGAAATACATCCTCAAGCAGCTGCTTGCCACAGAAGTCTAACAGGAGCCTGTCAGTTTATATGCCATAGTAGAAGGTCTGTGAGGATGATTCTGATTATGCTTCCAAAACTCGTTTTTTGGTTTTGGAGGAAGAGTATTTGGATACAACGGCTTCCAATATAGAAACCGCAGATATTCCTATTAAATCCAATACAAATGGAAGAAACGGTGGGAAAATTCCACCCATCATTTTAAGATCACCTAAGCATTGGATTAATATAAACAAAGACCTGTCAAAATTGCTGGTCTTATACAGCAAAAACCTCTGGAGACAGTCCGTCTTCAGACAAAATGCTCTGACGACAATAGGTCTTTTGTCAAATATTTTGAGACATCCAAGCTACAATTCCACACATACAAGCCTAAGGATGAAGAGAATCTACGGGTAGTTCTAAAAAACCTCCCATCTGATATCAACTCTGATGAAGTCCGCATTACCTTAGTTGACCTGGGCTTTACAATCATAAAGATTTCCCAAATGAAAAAAGGGTAAGACAATTCCTGTATTTTTGGCTAAATGATTCAGCAAACAAGAAAATCTACACCTCACGGACCTTTTTCACTTAAAGATCCATGTAGAAAGTTATAGGACTAAGAAAGTCCTGCACAGTGCCAGCGATATGGGCACGCACAAAGTGGTTGTTATAGCTTACCTCGATATCTGAAATGCGCAGGAAACCATTTCACTAAGGACTGTATCCGCAAGATAGAAGACAGTCCTCCAAAATGTGCAAACTGCGGACTTGGACACACCGCAAGTTACAAAGGGTGTGTTCATTTCCCCAAGAAAGATGTGGTGACAGATATTGGTGTCAAACCAGTCGCTGTCCCTCAGAAGAAAGTTACCAGTTCCACGGTAACTCCTAATTTATCATGAGGCAGCTGCATCGAAGAAAGTAAATGCAGCAAAGCCAGTTAATAAAACTAAGCCTACCACTAGTGCAACTAGGTCTTCAGATGAACAAACACCAATTGGCGATCAATTTAAGCCAATATCTTGAATGATCTTAAAGACATCTTCCTATTATTCATGAGCTTCAACGTGTTGAAGATTCTTTCTACAATTAACTCTCTTATGGCAGATCATCAGAAAGCCAATGGCCTAATGGCCAAACTTACAATTGGCACGAAAGCTTTTAATGTTTTTTACTTTCCACTTTTGTCTCAGATGGCAGATAAACGCATAAAGGATAACCTTCATATCTTTTTCTGGAATTTTGATTGATCTGCCTGAGTTCTGTTCGTTTTTGACAGAAACCCAGGCAGACATCGTCTTACTTGGCGAAACACATCTGCGTGCCTCAGATGTTTTTAAGATGCCCAATTATGAGATTTATCGCACAGACCGCTTACATAACTGTGGAGGAGGAACAGCTGTCATGGCTAAGCGATCAATTCAACATCTTTTACCTGCTTTAAACCCCATCACTCTTGAAGCCACTGCTATGGCTGTTCTTGATACAACTTGGGTACTATACACCTTGTTGCTGCATATAAGCCACCAAATTCCAGTCTTATGACTGGATTTAAACTCCATTTTTTTTTTCTAATTTCCCTACTATTCTTGCGGTGACAATGCCAAAAATAATCTGGCATTCAAGGACCTGCAACAGTAATGGTAAATTTTACTAGAATATACTAATGATAAGGGTTTTATGGTTGACGCTCCTAATGATAAGGTTTTTATACTAATGATAAGGTTTTTATAGTTGACGTTTTATAGCGCTACTAATGATATTTTGACGCTACTAATGATAAGGTTTTCATAGTTGACGCTAGTGAGCCGACGATGTTTTAACTCCTTCAATACTCTACATAGACCTGACGTCCTTGATGTGACCATCTTTGGCAACTTTTTTGGGAACATATGCTCTTGGTGTCGTCAATCAACTCAGCTCTGACCATTTGCCGGTATGTCTGACTTTCCACCCCTCTTGTGACTGGCCCGTTGAGTTGGACAGACTGGCAACTTTACAAAATTCTTGTCGACAACAAGATTCTTGAATCCTGTCAACCTTTAAATGACAGATCCATTAACGATGTAATCATTGACCTTACAAACCTTTTGCTGACTTCCAAATGTGAAGCTAGTGTTTTTACACCAAAATCTGATTTCTATGTCGTGCCATTGCACCTCTCTCGTCTCATTAAAGAGAAAAACAGGGCAAGACATGCATGGCAGAGACATGGACTCATCCCTGACAAGAAGCTTTAAAACTTCCTGAGACTTGGGGTGAAATCAAAACTCAATGATTTTAGAAATGACCAATGGAATAAAAAGGTTGAATCCCTTTCTACAAACGATAATTCCATTTGGAAGATGACTAAGGCTCTAAAGAAACCGTTCACCAGTTTCCCCCCTATACACGGAGAAACTGGTTTAAATTACAGTGGCGAGGACAAATCCGAAGCTTTTGCAGATGATCTGGAATTACAATTTTCAGAAAACCACGATCTCTCTGATCATTCTACTTGTGAAATGGTGGAGAATGCTCTTTACCACTTCAATCAGGTGGATCGAACCAGGGTGAATTTTACATCACCGTTGGAAATACAACAGGCTATTAAACGCCTAAAACCAAACAAAGCCTCCGGTCAAGACAAGATTTCGAACAAGATGCTCAAACATCTTTCAAAGAAAGCCATTACGCATCTTTGTTCAATTTTCAATTATTTACTACGACATCATGTTTCCAGACACCTGGAAGAATGCTATTGTCAGACTTCTGCATAAACCAGGCAAGGATCCTACCATTCCATCCAGCTATCGTCCCATCAGCTTGCAGTCTTCAACGAGTAAACTTTTTGAGATTATCCTCATCCGTCTTGACGACTTGCTTAGCCACCACCCTGTATTGCCCAAGACCAGTTCGGTTTCAGGCGACAAAGATCTACTGAACACTATGTCCTCAGTGTGGTCGAGGTCGCCGAATCCCTTAACGAAAAGGAGTGTGTTGCAGCCGTCTTCCAGGACGTGGCCAAAGCTTTGACCACAACTGGTTGGACGGCCTACTATACAAACTTATTCAAGCTGACTTACTGATAGACTTATCAGTCCAGAAAGATCTGGACTGATGTCTGATATAATCATATCTTTCTAATAGGACCTTTCAGGTTCAAATTAAATCTGCTATTTCTACAAGAAGAGTCATCTCTGCTGGTGTTCCCCAGGGCTCCCTTTTGGATCCAATACTTTTCTCTATATTTATATAATTTACCTTCATTTGATCGTATCCATCCTGAACTTTACACAGATGAGCTTGAGTTATTATCTTCCTCCCTCGGTCCTGCTATTGCTGTAAAGAGGCTGCAACATTGCTTGATCAAAATGGGCATATGGTACGATAAATAGATCAAGATTAACTCGGATAAGAGCTGTGCCATCTTTTTTACCGGCAAGCGTCTGACAATTTTATGATGATTGCATTGACTGGCAGGATTCTGTCAAGTATCTCGGAGTGTTTTTACACCGAAGATTAAAATGGGACTGCCATATTAATCATATTGTCTCCAAAGTTAACAAGCTCAGAGGCCAATTAGGTCCTCTCCTTAGGATAAACTCCATTCTGCTGATAGATCATAAGCTTTTACTCTATGACGTTATTATTAGACCGGTGATTTTATATGCATCACCCATATGGGCGAACACCACTCCCATTAATATACGTTAAGATTCAGGTCTTACAAAATAAAATTTTGAAAACTGCGGTCGATGCCCCTGGTTTGCTACTAACAGAAACTTCATAAAGATCTGGACATCGATCACATCTATACACATATCAAACGCACCTCGAAAAGATTCTTTGAGGGTGTGAGCAATAATCCGAACGAGATTATTTCTTCTTGATTTCTTTACGATCATACTGTTTTGAATAAGAGGCCTAAAATGATGGTCTTCTCTGACGAGAGCTACCCGTTTTGGGTCTGCGTTTATATTTGCTTTTTACCATCTCTTTATGTTAGTCCTTCAGGGCCCACCCACGAATGGTTTACTTTTACGTTTTTACTCATGCCAAATAGGCATATCTCCAGATGGAGATGGTGAAGGGTCAAGTTTTACCCGGTACATCGAAAATCAATACACGATCGACCCAACACGGAGTCACACAGGGAGAACCTGTATACGAAATTTGGGACCATTCGGTCAAGTATCTAAGAAATTACAACAGATTAAAATCTGTGGAAACGGTAATAACACTTGAAAATTTGAGTACAAACGATGCCACAGACTATCAGAACCTGCGCTGACGTGAGCAATGATGGGCAATTCTACTCACTAATATACCGGTGTAAAAGAAATTATGCTTCATTGAGACTTTTGCAATATTCGGAAATAAAAAAACAGCATAATTTCTCACTCCCATAAATTATACATAATAAAAATTACATTAGAAAACAAAACTTATTTCTCGCATGTGTGGAATTATTTACTGTAACGAAATCATATCTGCAAATACTTGGTAGAACCAATGAGGGCCTGGTATATTTTCATATGCTGTTGCCTTTTCTTTATCTTCAGATTTTACTGCTCCCTTTTTTCTGTGTTGGGTTGTTTTACCTCTGAGCGGCACTTTTTTGCACACCATGGGCTAAATGGCCAGGTCACATGGACCCCGAAGGCTCAGAGAAGGTTGGGGGAGGGGACCCACTGGAACAGCTGTTGGGAGACAGATGGTAGCCTCCCGTCAAGGCCATCCAGCGTGTTCTTTAACGTGCACAGGGTATGGCTCTCCCGCACACGGGGCCACGGCTTAACGTCTCATCCGACGGACGGCGGCCTTTCCAAGCCCATCGGTGTCCCCTACTGACCGTGGGCAGTACGGGGAATTTTGCAGAGATAAATCTCAACGCTGACCCAACGGGACTCGAACCTGGGAACTACAGATTACGAGCCTTGCGCGCTACCGACCGAGCCACCCCCGCCCCATTGCCATTTTGTTTTTCAGCACCACCGTACAAATACTAATCATACAGTTAACATCCAACCCGCCGCTCATTGAAAAAGAACTTGAGGCTGATGAAACAAATAATCAGTATACTGAATGTCGCCTATTTGTTCCAATTCTTTTTACCATTTCTAAGCGCTTAACTAAACGATTTTCTCGATTTATTCTACTCGTTCAAAAGTAAGTTTTTTTTTTTATTACGTATTAATAATTTTCTATCTTAGGAACATTTTCCATATATCAGTACACGTGTTGCATTTTAAGTCTTTCAAAACTTATATAGTTAATAGCAGGGCCGGATCCAGGACCCTGCTAGATTATATACGGTAGAAGGGGGGGGGGGGAAGAGGTGCAAGGGAGCCATGCATGTCCTTCCCTTTCAGAATGCTAGTAACAGAGAGAGGTACTTATCGGTTATCTCCAGTCACATTTTCTTGGCGACTTTTTTTTTGGAAAAAATGGGTTTTTGATGGAGTCGGGAAGGTTAATGAGTAATTTAGGGATGGGTTATTCGAGCTGTTTTTTGTTGTTGTCTCTGACGAGATTATTTAGTTACGGTGGCTTTTTTTTTTTATCTCCGGTCACATTTTCTTGGCGACTTTTTTGGAAAAAATGGGTTTTTGATGGAGTCGGGAAGGTTAAAGAGTAATTTAGGGATGGGTTATTTGAGCTATGTTTTTTGTTGTTGTCTCCGATGAGATTATTTAGTTACGGTGGCTTTTTTTTTTTATCTCCAGTCACATTTTCTTTGCAGCGAAAAATAAAGTAAACCAAGAAAATCATCGACAATGCATCCGCCAACCGGCATTATAAAAAAGCCCCCAAAACTAAATAATCTCAATGAAGACAACACATACCAAAAAGCATGAAAATCGTTAACAGTGCACTGCCGACAAAATTATAAAAAAGCTCCCAAAACTAAATGTCCTCGCACACAACACTAACCGAAAAACAAGAAAATCGGAAACAGTGCACTGCCGACCAAATTATAAAAAAGCCCCCAAAACTAAATGTCTTCGCAGACAACACAAACCAAAAAACATGAAAATCGGAAATTATACTGCCGGCCGAATTATAAAAAAGCCCCGAAACTAAATAATCTCATCAGAGACAACAACAGAAAAACATCTTATAGCTCAAATAATCCACCCCTAAATTACTCATTAACCTTCCTGACTCCATCAAAAAACTGCAATTTTTTCCAAAAAAAAAAAGAAGTCGCCAAGAAAATGTGACCGGAGATAACAGAAAAGTACCCAGAGAGAAAACAATTAAATTTATTTATATTTCATGCATTTTTCAAAGATCTGTAAAGCAAAAGGGGGTGAGGTATTTTACTGCATTCGAAAATGTTTATTCCACCCCCTGCATTTTTCCGGATCGATTTATTTCTTTCCCCCCCACCCCCGATTTTTCTTTCTAGATCCGGGCCTAGTTAACAGTAAGAGATATTTAACACAAAACAAGGTATCAAATCCATACTTTATTGCAAAATACATCACAGCATGAATAAAACATGCAAGTGTTGTCAGTTATTCAATGATTCATGAATTATGTACATAAGTACAAATGACCACAATGCTTGTGTTCAGCTGCATTTTCAAAATTAACTGATTTCACAGTTAACAATTAGTCAATTCGTACAAAAACCAATTTCTATGAGTCAGTAACTACAATTTAGCTGTGATCGGTGCATTATGTTACAAGTACAATTTGCATACATTACTTACTTGTTAAATATTACGATAAAATATTTGTACAAAAATGTAAATTATTCGATAGAGTAAATATTCAGAGCACCAAAGGCGTAACCAGGAGGGAGTGGGGACAGGCTGTTACAACCCCCATCCTTGAGTAACATATTTTCAAAAGTCCCTGAAAATCAGACACTCAAAACACGTCAACCCCCTCCCACAAACAGGTAAAAAAAAACATTGGAAGTTCTGGGTACGCCATTGGCAGAAGACAACTGTAATTAATTTCTACTTATATTTCTCTGTCAAATAGCGTTTCGTTCATTACCTTTTTCGAGTCCTAAAAACTAAATCACCTATTCAATTATTAAGAGAAACACACACACAAAAAACCTCAGCGAATTCTAAAGTTCACTTTTATAGTCCAACTTTGCAATGGTGGAGTAATATTAATCTTACATTCAAGTTACTTTAAAAAAATTTAGTAGCAGATACAAAGAAACACATGTTTGAGAGTAAATATTTAATATTAATAAAATAAATTTTTAGTGTCAAAGAGAATAACAAGTATTTCCACGCTATATAAATACACTCCACTAGCATTCTATGCTTATTTTTTAATTGGGAATATTTTTTGATGTACAATACTTTTTCGAAAATCTTGTCTTTTCTGTTGAACCTTAGATACTCAAAAAAAAAATATCCTATCGAAATGACAGTACTTCTAATACCCACAACAGATGAGTAAATTTCAATTTTAAATGTAAATGCGAAGTAAAAAGACTGCCTATTAGAGAATTTCACCGGATTGTCATTTTCCTATCATAAAAATAACAAAATATGACTAAATATGAAGAATACAAATAATATTTAAACATTACCTTATTCATCCGGTTTCAATATCATTTGTCACTTAAAGTTGTGCTTTCATGATGCCAGTTACAATTAGCTAAAGAGCGATTCGTGCCCAATTTGTGTTTTTTTTTTACTTTCGTTCAACTGGTGTTTACAATTTAATACACATTCATTCCAACTGAAGCAAATTACAGTAACAGGAAAAGAAAGTTATTTGCAACATGTTTCTTTCCTGCCTTTGCAAACTAAAAGCATCATATGTGAATTAGGTTTAATTTCTGTTCTATTAGGACACTGTAAAATATTATCAGACGCAGTTGATACTGTTTTTTTAAGCTTCAGTGAAAACGCATAAGGTTGCACGACAATCAAAATGGTACGACTTACTGTTGTCTAATACTGAAACTCTTGGATATGTAAACCTACTACTGGAATTATTGTACTGCGAGTTTTTTTTTTATAATGGCATCTTGCTTTAAAAAAAAACACTACCTTTTCTCAAGAACAGACTTTAGAAAACCTGTATCGACTTATATCAAAAACGACTCAAACACAACCTTAGCATGACTAGATCATCATTTATAGCAATATATATTTAATAATCGTTATTCTAACGAAATATAAAATAATAATTTGTAGATGAAAACTCATACTAAACAAAAATGCTTAGAAAGACAATCTAAATTTGCATTTTTCACTTGCCTGCATATTTTTTGCTATTGGAAGAAACAGTCTACAGAAAAATTGTTTCATGCAACCAAGTTTTCCTCGAGACACTTTGTTTCAGGATAATTGATATTTAAGATAAAATTTCATTCCACAGGGTTCACATCACGGATAGGTCAACGCTTTAGCCATGCAGAGGCGTATAGAAAATTATTTTGGAAGCATTCCAACCTGCTATTCCCTTTACAAATTTTTAGCATAGTTAGATCATTTCTAATGTATTTTCATCTAATCTTTGAGACTGCGAATGTAAAAAAAAACAAATGTTGAATACAAACAGCAGTCAAGGAGACATTGCAGCAAGGACAGTTCTTAGATATCTGATAACTTCTCTTTCATTTCTAGAATGCATGTTGGGTTGTTTCACCTCTGAGCGGCACTTTTTTTGCACACCATGGGCTAAATGGCCAGGTCACATGGACCCCGAAAGCTCAGAGAAGGTTGGGGGAGGAGACCCACTGGAACAGCTGTTGGGCGACAGATGGTAGGCTTCCGTCAAGGCCATCCAGCGTGTTCTTTAACGTGCACAGGGTACAGTCACTGTGACGTTTCCCGCACACGGGGCCACGGCTTAACATCCCATCCAAGGCCATCGGTGTCCCCTACTGACCGTGGGCAGGGCGGGGAAATTTGCGGAGATAAATCTCAACGCTGACCCAGCTAGTACTGGAACCTGACAACTGCAGATTACGAGCCTGACGCGCTACCGACCGAGCCACCATCGCCCCCATAGAATGCATGTCAAATCGTTATTGTTCAAAGAGTATTTTATTTGTCACATATAGAATGGAGGATTCAGAAACTACTCCTAATTTGTAGACCTTTTCACACAAGAAAATGCTCTTCTTAAGATCAAAATCACCGCCTTAGAGCTAACAGCACATAAACTACTATGCCATCTCAGGGCTCGAACTCAGACCCCGGCAGTTTCAGTGTCACTGCGAAACAATGGGCTATCGAGACATCTCTGTCCAATATCGGTTAACTGTACATCGTTTCATCAACGGGTATCGAGCCTCAAGCATCAGCTCAATTATGGAATGGTTTCAGTACACCGAAACAAAATCGTCAGAGCAATATGCAGGTGTGTAATAATGGAGGCGAAAGTGTATTTAGAGTTTAATACAGTCCGGATCTCTTTATTCCGAATCTTCATTTTATACAGAACTAAAAACTGATTACGTCTATTAATTTTTTTTAAAAGAATGCGAGTCGTTTCCGATGGTTTTGCTGCTTGGAATTTCAGATGGGTGAATTTTAGGGGAAAGTTCTCGGGGATAGGGAACGGAATAAGGAACCATAAAACTTATCGAGGCATAGGCCTCATCTTCCTGCTGTTCCAAAATAAAATGCTTTGTTCATCACCCACACTACACAATTTGCAAAAATTCTATTTTCGAAAGAAAAAACTTTTTCTGATAAAAAGTTATAATAAAGCACGAGATGTATTGATATTAATCAAAATGAAGCGTTTATGATATGACTTTAGGTATATCTTCACGTATCCCCTGGAAATGTGTATGTAACTGGCGTACCTCTTGTATAGATAGATAGATAGATAAAACTATAGTTATAACAATGGTAATAAAACATATATATATACACACATTAAATTTTTTATTCATAAATTACATATATCGATAAACACAAAAAGACATTTTTGCACAAGTGTTGCCAACTTGCGACTTTTGAGCTCTCACGGCGTACCCCACGTTAAGAACCCCTGGTCTAAAGGATCACTCTTTCCTAGCACCAAATTTTACATTGGCTCTTACCGTCACACCAGCGTACGTATCCTCGCGATTCGCGACTGATTACACTAATGAACGCAATGCATTCATGCTGGATATGCCACCAGTCCCCACACTAGTCAGTTTTTGCATTAGTCTAAACCAATTTTACAATTCTTGTTCAAACTCTTGTTAAATGGTAAATATGATTTGTTAGGGTTTAGTGGTGCACTATCCCTAATAATCAAGTTTTAAAAATACTGAACTACATTTTCTGTAAATCTGATACACTGTGTGCTCGATATTAAGGAAAAAAAATTATTTCCTTCTAACAGTAAACTGTCGTTTCTCTTAATGAGATTTTGAAATGCGATTTAAAATTTCACGTTAAGTGTAGGTTTTAGTGTTTTTAACGATAACTCTTTATTGTTTGTAAAATATTTGAGACCATAAAAGTTAATTCTTTAAATTTTAATTTATCGATACAAACATTGGACACCCCCCCCCGCTATCTATAAAAAAGAGGCCAGTTACAGATTCATACTTTCTTCCTGGACTTTCAAGTATTATAAAGTATTTATGACCCTTTGTATAACTTTCAACAAAATATTGACTTTTTTGTACGAATATGAATTTAGAAAAACAATGATTTCGGGGTATTCATAAAACATCTATATACTTTTGTAATATATCTTTTATTTTTAGATTTGAAAGCTCAATAGTTGGCATTGATGTCATGGACACTGGTTCTCTTTCATTTTTATTCTACTATTTTTAACATACGATACAAAATGTAGATAGCAAAAATCACCTATTTAATTCTTTTACTGCAACTTTAAAAAAAAATCGTTTGCAATAATTTTGCAAATCTGGTGCATTAGTCCAAAAAAAGTTTCAAAAGATGCAATTTTTTTTTAAAAAAACTGGTTATCAAAATTTTTAAACGGAGCACATTCTTTTCTATGATTCTATCGTTTTCGATTTTTGTTGCCCTTTTAGATTCATTTTTCTTTTTCCCGTTTTATATGGTCAAAATATTCACAGAAAAATCTCTTTCAGATGCATCTTAATTATTATACTACCAGAATTTCGATCGTTTTCGTGATAGGAATCAGGTTAAACATCAAACTTTCAATTACTTCCTCTTAATTCTTTTTTTGGGTGCAAATTCTGAAATAATATAGGTTTACAGACTGCTGGGAAAGTGTGTCTAACAGATTTTCCATTACTAGAGAACCATGAATAGGACAAATTTTCCTAAGCGAAGAATATAAGTAGGGAAATATATGACAAGTTAGCCCCAGAAGCGTTGCCATTAAAAGTACAACACAGGCTCATAACAAGAGGAAACTGGTAGAAGGCCAGCAATACCCTTGCCCCTGTCAAGTCCATGAACCCTCTCTAGCAAGGCTCTTTACGCTTTGAATTTTTGAAAATTTGAACTTTTGCAATCTTACAAGGATTTATTTGTGTTAGAGATACTGAACCAAAAATTTGTGACTCGCAGATTTCATTAAGAAAATAACTGGATATTTGAATCAATCACAGTTCTTTGGTGGTTTGGTTTCCCCCTAACAAATGCTAAAATTCCTCCTGTAGCTTTCAGTTGATTCTGCGCTAGGTACAGCATTTCTCTTTATGTACTTTATTGCGTAATATATTTTTCACTAACCGTCCCGTGGCAGAGTGGTTAGCGCGCTTGGCTATTGATCCAAGGGACCTGGGTTCGAGCCCCGGATAAGACATGGATGTCTGTATCGTTTTTCTGCTGAGATCCTGTCATCCTCTCAGATCTTCTACTATGGCATATAAACTGACAGGCTCCTGTCAGACCTCTGTGGCAAGCAGCTGCTTGAGGGGGTATTTATTTATTTTATATTTTTCACTACTTCAATTTTTTAAAACAACCAGTTTAACCCACCATTGAGAATCAGCTGGATGACATCAAATAAATGTTTATTTTGCATGACTTTGTTTCATTATTTTAAAGTGGAAGCTCTGTCTGTTTCCGCATAGTTCCTATTTCATCACACTCAACAGTTAACGAATAATAAACCTAGAAAAAAAAACTATTCTGTACAAGTTACAAAAGGTAGTAGGAAACCATTCTTTACAAAAGCGATTAAGTGTAGAATTTTGTCAACAATCTAGGAGAGCAATTAATAGATATTTCGATGGAAAGTGTACAATTTTGAAAAGTCGAAGCTTTCCCCTTCTAAGACAATTATCAAATCCATATGTTTTTGAATTGCAATGTTTGCACAGCGAGTAGCTACCATCCACAACAAAACATTGAATATTTCCTTTTGGTCAGATGACGTAGTTTCATTTGACAAGTTATTTCAATACAAAAGATAACATAACTACATATGGGATGTGCAGCCCGAGATAACAGATGATTTAATATTTCCACATGATTGAGAACTGGCTTTCAATTTAAAGCAGTTTATTCACACAGAGAAATCAAAAGAAAGCCCAAGAATGTAATCAGCACATTGAGTTATAATAATTCACGATAATTATCTATAAGCGAAAGTTATGTTGTACATAACGATACATTAACAGAAATGCATTAATGTTCCGACCTTCCTGTTGCTCCCATTATCAAAAAATTGTCTGGACAGTGAAAAGTTTATATTCCCTGATCTACATGTTTACACCCTTACATTTCATCAAGATCAGTAAGCAGTCATGTCGGAACCAAGAATTTTCCTGTTCACTCCAAAAAACAATAAACGTACATTGTAGCTTCGCTGGTCGATTTATCAAATGAGTGTAAAAATGTAGAAATGTTTTTAGAATAATGATATCGCTACACATAATGCAAATATCTTAGTCTAATAATCTTCAGATGGATCTAATTTGGGGCGATTTCGTTTTTTCTGTGGACACCTGAAAGTGCAAATATACTCTTGGCAATCTTAAATTCAGAAAGGGATTAATCCCTTCCCTCTGCAGGTAAGAACTAGCTTTTCACCCAACATGAGGTCAAACAAGGGGGACCTGTGTACAAAATTTGGGAGCGATCGGTCAAGTATCTGAGGAAATACAAGGTGCCAAAATTTATCAATAAGATGGAGGCATACACTGATACCACGCCATAAGGAGAAACACATCTGTCAGTGTCCAGGCACCCGTTTGCCTTTAGGATACTTATTACTGTATATGACGATGATAAGAAAGAACATTACTAATATTGTAGTAAATTTATTCAATTATTAATTTATTCATCTTCACATATTTATAGATTTATACAAAAATACGGAAATCAAATTCTTCCACATCTTTCTATATACACTGCCCTACCAAAATATTAGACAATTTCCATGTTATATAAATGGGAATTAACTTTAAAACTCCATAACTTTTAAAATATGCATTTAATGGGGGAAATGTGACTGTAGATAAAGATCACAATCAAATGCATTTAAATCTTGATTTTTTTCAGCAATATTCATTCAGTATTTCAAGAGTTCTGGAAGCTGGAATATTTAACAATAAACTTGTTTTATAAAAATCCTTCATAATTCTATAATATTGAAATAATCATTATGCAAACTTCTAAAATATATATTTTAAATAAGTATTGTTCAAAATATTTAGTAAGTTTAAATTTCTGAGGTAAAAAATTCTTATGACGACTTACTGTTGTGAAATATTCCAGCTTCCATAACTCTTTAAATACTAAATAAATGTTGAAAATCGACATTTAAAACAAATTTCACTATGCTCCCTTATCTTCAATCACGTCTTTCCATTAAGTGCATTTTTAGAAGTTATAGATCTTCGAAATTAGATTCCCACTGACATAAAATGGAATTGAGGAAATTTCTCTCGATGCTTTTGTTTAATTGCCAAGGAAAGTATCTCACTTAATTCAACATCGATATCAATTTTAGAGGAAAAATTGTCTTGAGCTGGGTGGGATACAAACCCACGACCTTCTGACGACATGTCAGGTGCACTGACCACTGAGCTACCAGCCGCCCATCAAGATATCTAATTGACATTAATTAACAATTAAAATTTTGTACTATACGTAGTAGGTTAAAAAAAAAAAATCTACCTACAGTACACAATTTTCTGTGCCTAATGATGGGTTGTTTTACCTCTGAGCAGCACTGTTTTGCACACCATGGGCTAAATGACCAGGTCACATGGACCCCGAAGGCTCAGAAGGTTGGGGGAGGGGACCCACTGGAACAGCTGTTGGGAGACAGATGGTAGCCTCCCGTCAAGGCATCCAGCGTGTTCTTTAACGTGCACAGGGTATGGCTCTCCCGCACACGGGGCCACAGCTTAACGTCCCATCCGACGGACGGCGGCCTTTCCAAGCCCATCGGTGTCCCCTACTGACCGTGGGCAGGGCGGGGAATTTTGCGGAGATAAATCTCAACGTTGACCCAGCTGGGACTCGAACCTGGGAACTACAGATTACGTTGGGTTGGGTTGTGTTGTTTTACCTCTGAGCTGCACTTTTTTGCACACCATGGGCTAAATGGCCAGGCCACAAGGACCCCGAAGGCTCAGAGAAGGTTGGGGGAGGGGACCCACTGGAACAGCTGTTGGGAGACAGATGGTAGCCTCCCGTCAAGGCCATCCAACGTGTTCTTTAACGTGCACAGGGTATGTCTCTCCCGCACACGGGGCCACGGCTTAACGTCCCATCCGACGGACGGCGGCCTTTCCAAGCCCATCTGTGTCCCCTACTGACCGTGGGCAGGGCGGGGAAATTTTGCGGAGATAAATCTCAACGCAGACCCAGCTGGGACTCGAACCTGGGAACTACAGATTACGAGCCTGGCGCGCTACCGACTGAGCCACCCCGCCCCCTACAGATTACGAGCCTGGCACACTACCGACTGAGCCACCCCCGCCCCGTGCCTAATGATGGCATTGTCCCAGCTGCTCACAGCCTCAAAAAGTAGATAATAAGAATGTCACGAAGATGGCAAGTGTGTTCTGAGTATATAATTGAATAGAGGAAATTTAACGATGCTTTTGTTCAATTGTCAAAAAGTATCAAAGAAGTCATGGGTTTCTATCCCAGCTGCCTCAAGACAACTTTTCCTCTAAAATTGATATTGACATTGAACGAAGAGTGATACTTTCCTTAACAATAAAAAAGAAATGCTGTAATATTTTGGCAGGGCAGTGTATATTTAATGTACACGTTATTACAAAAAGTACAAGGGCATCCCTATTTTCAAACGGTCAATGCAGTATTTTCTGATGAGTTACAGCTAAAAACACTTTTAAAATCTAAACATAGAGAACACTTGCTCTTATTTGATTTCTGTCAAAAACACTGAAAATAAGATCTCATTCATTGGAGAGAGACATTTTTACCTCAGTACAATCTAGTACCATAAACTAGTATTACATATTCTGAAAGGATTAATCAAAATACAAATATTCAATTTCCAATTCAACAGTGTCAATTTTTTGAGAGAAACTCTAATGCTGTTTTCTCTTTGCTTGTTGGTTGCCAAACACAGGTACCTGAGCCTTTACTTTTAGAGAGGATCACTAACCTTTAATTTAACAGATGTAATTTGTTTCAGGTACATCAGTTTCTTTTTTGATTCTAGTTTTTGAAAACGTCTACTTCTAAAGATGGCTTCTTGAGCTCCTAGCAGAGTTGGTGGTTTAAGTCACCAATGTTGGTAGGAACAGGTCTTTGGGGAAATGGATTGTTGTACCATGCCTACAATTAGGGTACTGTTGTTTTACCTTACTTCGGGGAATAAACTTCATCTCTTTAGCAATCCTACTGATAAATTTTTTTAACAGCTACTGAAATGTAATGACTCTGAATATAGATTATTTTGCTGATGTCCTTATACAGGTTTTTCAACATTATAACATAGATATTGTGGCCTTGCTAGAGACCAGATGAAAGGTAAAACCCAGATACTTGAAAATAATCTTAAATTTCTCTTCCCAGGTTAGGTTATTTTACCTCTGAGTGGCATTATTTTGCACACAATGGTCTAAATGGACAGGTCACAAAAGGCCCTAAGGGCTCAGAGAAGGTTGAGGGAGGGATACACTAGGTTGGGTTGTTTTACTTCTAAGTGGCACTTTTTTGCACACAAGGGGCTAAATGGCCAGGTCACAAAGACCCTGAGGGCTCAGAGAATGCTGGGGGAGAGGACCCACTGGAACAGCTGTTAGGAGACAGATTGTAGCCTCCCATCAATCCAGCGTGTTCTTTAACATGCACAGAGTATGTCTCTCCCGCACACAGGGCCATGGCTTAACGTCCCATCTGACGGATAGCAGCCTTTCCAAGCCCATTGGTGTCCCCTATTGACCTTGGGCAGAGCAGGGAATTTTGCAGAGCTAAATCTCAATGCTGACCCAGCTGGGACTCGACTTCAGTGCCAAAGCTAGTACTGACCGATCTTTGGATAGATTTAGTAGGTCTTTTTGGAGAGATATTGGTGATGTGTGACATGAAATTAACAGAAGGATAGGCACTGCTGCTGGGACTTTTAAGAATGCATTTGTGGTAAAAAAATAGACATAAACCTAAAAAAATAAAATCACAATACTCAAACCTAATAAAATCGCACAATACTCATATAATAATTTAGTCCTTTCTACTGTTTGGCATAGCAAATAAACACTTTGTAAGACAACCAGAAACTTGATGCCTTTGATTCTAGATGCTTACACAACATCTTGGGCATTAGGTTTAACATTGTAAATAATATTAGATGGGGTCAGCAACCACCTGTGGCAACATATTGTGTAGAGCGAGACTGTGTTAGTTTGGCATGTTGCCCATATGCATAACTATAGATTAGCAAATCAAGTTATGAACAAGTATAATGCCTCAAAAAAAAAAGGAGTAGACCTAGGTTGTTGTCAGACAATGTAAAACAGGACCTTGTTAGAATTGGCTTCAAGTAGTCAAATGCTATGCTGCCTGTGCAATCAAGCTATGAACACTGTGCCTTAAAGCCTCATAAAAAAGGGGAGACCTAGGTTTTGTGGGCAGACAATGTAAAACAAAACTTTGCTAGGCCTGGCTTGCAAATGCAATGGTTGTAGCTCAGTATACACATTTGGAACATTAATTTACACTCACTGAACCTCAATAGCCCATGATTGTTTGAGGATATGTGTATAATTTAATATTTGTTGCATTCCATATTAGTTTCTTTTTTACATTATAACTTTTTTTTTCCTTTTCCATCTTATGTTTCTTCTGATTAAATACAGCTTTATCTATATAGTCACCATCTTACAACGTTTTAACGTTGTAAGACTTTTCTGCAACCCTTTAGGGTTGCAGAAAAGTCATTCTGAGTTAAAATATCAATAAGTTATATGTTCAATTCATCATCATTACTGAGTTATGGCAGTTAAAAAAGGTTTTGTCTGCATCTATATAACAGGTGTAAAATATGTCTACAATCATTTGAAGTATGAGAGAAAATGCAAAACCCAATTCACTGCTTATTCACGTTAAATGTTTTTTACATTTTACAACTCAGCACAACATCTATAAGAAATATTTAGAGTGTCCACCTTGAGCACAGATATATTCTTGAGTACATTACACGAGTTGTAATTACCCCAAGTCAACATTTTGAACATTGTAGTAGGTGTATGCCACACCTGCAAATAAATGGCCCTAAATAGTTGCATGGAAAAATGTATTGTTTTTCACCTTTCAGATAACTGGACCAATTGGAAAACAAAAGGACATGTTACATAAACTCATCATGAATTGTTGCAATTTGATAATGATGATGAATCAAAATAATCTAACATTTTTGATTCTGACAATCTTTCCAGTAACCCCCTAATATTATGACATCAGATGGTAAACCATCCTCTACATTTTACCTTAATCTCTTAATCATAATAGATCATATAAAGAGTTAACTTGGAGTTGTGTAATTAAAATTTTCACCACTTCACAATGAAACTTCATTATTAAAAACAAACTTTCTTTTAAAAACAAAATGGTCCTTTTCAACATAATTCAAATGCAGATTTCGGGTCTTACCTCAGAATGAACTGGATCTTTAAAAATCCAACTTAACCATAGTAACTGCATTATTCCAATTTTTATATTTTTCACATTAACTTTTTAAACTTTAGTAAAGTCACATACAGCAATTTTCAACAGTTAAAAAAGAAATGCAAAATAAAAAAAGAGCATTTTTTTACAACTGTATATAATATCATATGTATTTTGTAAAAAGTATATATCATTTAGTATAGAACTCAGTATATTGTAAAATACAAATTTAAATCATTTTGATTGCCCATGATCTTATGTTTTGTTGCTGTGCAACAAGACTAATATTTAATATGTAACAAAGAAAAAAAAACATTATTTCATATGAATGTAAATCATCCAATTACTAATAAATTTCATCATTAAATTACATTTTTTCCCCTGAAATATTCACACTTTGACTTGCTGCATTAAAAAGTTCAAAGAATGGATTAGAAACACAAATATACCAACTTCACAAATCTTTTCTTTGAAAATGCATTGAATCACATGGCCCAACATATACTTTTGTACAACTGCTTCAAGCAAAATAAGGTATTATTTTGTGTGGATTACTTTTCAAAAAAGTACTAATGTTTTACATTACTTAAACTTTGAAAATAATTGGAAATGCAATGTTGTAAAAAATATAAACATTCACCATTAATACATTTTTGATGGAAATTGCAAAAAGTTTGTAATGAGAAGTATATCTGGATAAAACAGATGGTGACACAATGTAATGGTCACCATGTCCAGATCAGGCAAAATAGTCAAGAGTTCTGTGATGGAAATGAACTAGATTTATGCCACTATTTGGCTTAGCTATAACCTTTTGCTACTGTTTTGCAATATAGCTGCCACCTACACAAGAACACTTTTTGGCACTTTAATATTAATGCATAAATGACACCATGGATAATTCTGTTAACCATGGCAAGGAAGATGCCTTAACAAACTAAGCTAAAGATCCAGGATTGACAATACTATACTCAAGGCACATCTAGCATCTTTTGCAATAGATGAACATTTACACTATTCATGACTTTAATGAACTATAGCTATAGCATCAGTGATCTACAATTTAGTCTGACAGGGCAAGACTGCCATAGCTCTACCTGGAAAAATGGCCAGTTCACCATTAAAAAATTATACACTAAATATAAAATAACAAATACCCATATGGTGTTATATTATTTCAAATACTTTCTTCTCTTGGTCACATGTAAAATTACATTCCAAATGCTTTATAAAAACTGAACTACAATCAGTGGTGTCATGTTAAATGGCCTCAAACTTCTTCCTATAGGGCTGGTACTTTTTCCGGTATTTAAATGCCTCACTGCATGTTTATAACATGAATAATTTTAGCTGGACTTCTGAAAATGGAACATTAATAAAATTTAAGTTTTTTTTCTTACTCAATAAAATTTTAGCTTTCTACATTGCCTGGGAGAGTTGAATTGATAAACATTATGAATGTTATATTCTTACCAAATACTGAAAGAGAAATTATTTTAAAGTTCAACAAATCAAGGGTATTTCATTTACAGTATCTGATCTGTTATACCTAAAGTATTTCTAAATTAAATCTTTTTAGAACAATTCTTTTATACTGCAATTAACATAGAAAATTTATGAAATTTTAAAATCTTATTAATTATTACAGAATTATAAAGTGAAATAGAAACAAATAGCTTAATCAGTGATAAATTTACTTCCATGCAAATCTTAAAAACCATTTTCCAATTGCTGAAATCTGGTATTGCTTTTTTTATCAACTTGCTCACATTGCTAATAGCATAATTTTGATTTTCATCATTTTCTGGTTATCCTGGTGAATGGGTTGTTGGGTTGTTTTACCTCTGAGCGGCACTTTTTTGCACACCATGGGCTAAATGGCCAGGTCACATGGACCCTGAAGGCTCAGAGAAGGTTGGGGGAGGGGACCCACTGGAACAGCTGTTAGGAGACAGATGGTAGCCTCCCGTCAAGGCCATCCAGCGTGTTCTTTAACGTGCACAGGGTATGACTCTCCTGCACACGGGGCCACGGCTTAACGTCCCATCCGACGGACGGCGGCCTTTCCAAGCCCATCGGTGTCCCCTACTGACCGTGGGCAAGGCGGAGAATTTTGCGGAGATAAATTTCAACGCTGACCCAGCTGGGACTCGAACCTGGTGAATGGAAAAAATTAACTTTTGTGTTTGAATATTAGTTGCTTAGATATATTAATGTAAATCAAAGATACACTAGCTTCATACATTTTGTATGCATTATTAGTACTGCAAAGATTTTTGCTAACAAAAAAAATTGCCTAATATGGCATCAAAATATTTTATACATGGTGTATAGTACTTAATTTGGCTTAGATATATGTAACCAAAATTTATAGAATGACTAGTATCTAAAGATTGATATCACACCCCACAATACTAGATACAGATCAATTACAGGATTAATAGCAAAACTGTTCAATTACAGGATTAATAGCAAAACTGTTATAAAAAGTAGGAGTATTCTTTTTTTTTAAAGTGTTTTAAAATACAATGTTTAAGGAAACTTCTTGACAGAATACATTTGAAATATATTTTATCAATATTTGAATTGGCTGCTAAACCTATGATATTACAATATAGTTGCTTAGTGATGACTGCACATTAAGATATGCTATAGCACATTGCCAGAACATGTTTCAGAGAGAGGAATATGAAATAAATGATAGCACAAAGAAAAAAAAAACAGGTAATATTCTTTTTATCTACTTCTGGTAAAATTTCCAATTACATAATATGAAACATAGGTTAAAAAATTAATGCACAAAAAAATTCCTTTCACAAATTTTAATCTTATAAACAAACTTACTGTCCTATAAATTAAGGGAGAGTAGATTTGGAAGATTCTATGTGTGCTGGATAAAAGTTACTAATAAAAAAATTTATAATTCGTTGTAATTAAACATGCAAAAAAAAATCTCTTTAACACAAATAGTGGATGTACAAATTCCATAATCAGCTGCCAGAATCCTGTCAAAAGCTAAAACCTTTTGGATCATATTACAGTTTGAGAGGCTAGGTCAATTAAGCTCAGACAAAAAATTAGTCATCTCCCGCAGTAAGAGGGTTATGTCCATTCGTAGTAAAGGGTTTTACAATATGCGTCCTACAAATAGCAGTGCCGTGTGCTACAGGGTTCATACAGTTACAAGAAGTGGTTGTGTGCCACATGTGTGTTTAATCGCTCCATGAAACATAGGTCTCACCAAAGATGTGAATGAGTGGCAAAAAAAGTTACTGCATTTGGCCAAGCCAAAGGACGTAATGTACAAGAAGTTGTGTTTGCAGGTGTGTTGAAACGTACTGTCCAAAGGGTCTTTTTCCAAAAGGTTTGTCCAAAGAGTCTTTCATATACTGTATGTGCATGACTTGTATGTCTATTCCATGTCGAATTGTGTCTATTCTGAACACTCGAAGTGAACCTACAGCTTATTAATAAAATGTTCTCCACAAACAGTATGTGTCCATTATTTTGATAAACCCCTGTATGTTTATTAGAAACTGTTGCAAAATCGTCACATTTTTATGAAACAGTGTTAAAAATAATGATAAAAAAAAACGCATTTCACTGGTCATTCTTCAAAGTGATTGTATTTGATCATCTACCACAAATGGCTGCAATCAGTTGAAAGAGAAGAGTAAGACATTTTTCTACTTCCCCTTTCTCCACCCTTAAGTTAAAAATAGCTCTTGTAACCTGGTGGAGCAAAAATCTGTCTTTAATTCCTGCACATTTTCTTACATATTTCAATTTGATGTTACATGTATACCTCGATTCTTACATAGTTTCAGTTTACTGTGAATAAAAGTAGTTTTTAAAAACTGAAAATTTGGAAATAAGTAATGATAAAAATAAGAGTTACAGGGAAAAAAAAAAAATCAATAATTTTATAACTTCTAACTCTTCACATTTTTTATAATTACTTTGAACTATGTATTTTGAGTTGATTTATGCAGCATTATATAAAGCCTCTGGCTGTAAAATAAATATTTAAACCTATGTGGCCGAGTGGTTAGTGCGCTTGGCTACTGATCTAAGGGACCTGGGTTCGAGCCCCGGGTAAGGCATGGCTGTTTGTGTTGTTTTTCTGCTGAGGGCCTGCCATCCTCTCAGACCTTCTACTATGGCATATACACTGACAGGCTCCTGTCAGACCTCTGTGGCAAGCAGCTGTTTGAGGGGGTATTTATATTTTATTTATTATTGTAATAATCACTTAATGAATGGAAATCTAGTATAAAACAGTTTTAAAAACAAAGTTCATGTTTTTATATAAAGAAAATGAATGAAGAATATAAATTTCACTGGGATCTAATTATTTGTTTTGAAATACACAAAGAATTATACGACCTCTTAAGTATCACATACACATCAGTTATGACAAAATTTATCCTAAACATGATTAAAAAAACTTTTTCTGCAACTGAATTCCAAGTTTACATTCATACTAACACAAATCTATAGTTTTGCAAACAATTTTCTTGCCCCCATAAAATCGCTTAAGTGCAAAACATGCAATTTCCGAAGTTTCTATTCTGATTTACCCCCTCTTCCAATCTTGTTAAAAGCTTTCAAAACAAGGAGTGTGTATGCAGACACCGAATAAGTAATATCATTTGTCTTTATTACATTTTTGACCTAAATATTCATTTGGTTCAAAATAAACTGTGCTGCCATATGCATTACTGAAATCTGGAACATTTTACAGAATGCTTTAAAAATATCTCATGCATTGAATTTGACATTTCACTTGACATATTTTTTTTGCTCTTTCTTTAAACAGATAGACAGTTTGGTGTTTTGGGTTTTATGGCACACTAATAAAAGTATATGCAAATGAAATAATAAGCTGAAAAAAATTGGTTTTGCCATAAGTGAGATCTGAACCGATGTGTCCAGAAAACATGCCTGTTATGCTACCACTACACCACCAATGGCTAACCTTTTCTCAGCTTGTGTGACCTTATAAACTTTCTGGATTTTTTTTTTCTTTTATTGATTTGCACAGTGGTGCCATCTATCCAGGAAGTGGACAGTTCTGTTGCCTCATACAGATGGAATTGATATTTGTCACTCACGCTCATGGCGTTAAATCAATAAATCAGTAGTAAAGAATCACATGATATGTCCTGTAGACAAGAAACTCATGAAAGAATAATCTGAAAAAAATTGGTTTTGCCACGAGTTGGATCCCACTTATGTCAAAACCAATTTTTTTCAGATTATTTCATGAGTCCATGTCTACAGGACATGGACTGCAATTCTTTACTACCATATATGCAAATCTTTGGTTTAAGTCTGCCTTACATTAAGACTGTTCCTTTATGCCTACATTTACTCTTTATGAAATTAACTTGAAAAATAAAATGCAAATGACAAGATACCACCATGCTTTGTCTCATAGCTAAAGCAAAGATCTGATATTCTATTCAAATTTCAGAAATAACAGACCACTCAAACTTAAAATAATTTCAAAAAAGTTTTGTTCCAGAAAACAAAGTAATTAATTTCACTAAAATGAGAGCAACCCAATACTTTTAATGAATTAAAAAATGGTTTCTGATAGTACAAATAAGTTAAACAATGGATACTGAGCTCAATACTGATAACAGAAATCTTTAATGGTATAGTTTACAACTTTGGCTCACGTCATTTTAGTAGAAAGGATTCTGACAACTTTGATATAAAATATGGAGATTGTAGTTTACTGTATTGTAACAAAACCCTTGGCTTAAATGCATTTTAGTAAAAATTGGTTAAATTTTTGAAGAGGAATTATAATAAAATTAAAATATACATGAGAGATGGTTGATAAATCATAGTTGATTCCATGTTACATGGCAAAATACACTCTAATAAAAAATGTACAAAAGAGATTAATAGCAAAGCTAAAAACAATTATCTAACACTCAGAAAGGTAATGAACAGCCTTATAAGCAAGGCTTAGATGTGAAACAACTATTCATTTTAAATAGATTGAAATTTTATTACATATTTATTATCAAATGAAAAGAACTACGAACTTTAACTATAATTTTTATCACACGTTTGTATCGCCATATATTTACAGAGAAGTATGTGATTTAATAATTCAACTTTCTTAGAGAAAATTACATCCTAGAAAAAGTTTATGAATTTATCTGAAACTTAAAACTTTATACAGCACACATTAAGATTTATGCTCTATTTGAATCTTAAATACTAATAATTTTCAATAAGTTAGCAAAAACATTAGCATTATTATAGCTATTCTATATATAATTAAAAAAAAAGCACTCATTTAATTTATAAAGAACTAAAAAATATGTTATTTCATACTTTAAATAGGAAATTTTTATTTTTATTACTTAATGCAAGTTAAACTTTCCATCATTTCACAAGACAATAATTCAAGTCATAAGTCACATTATAAAGTACATCAATAAAAAATACACTAAGTTCATAAAAACTAGTTTCACCTTTTTTTTTTTACAAGTTCCTTGTTTAAAATCAGAATACTACAGATATATTCTTGAAGTAAAAAAAAATACATAACACTAAACATAGAATTGGCCTTAGTGATAATTTGTGTAAAAATATTTTAAATACTTTAAAAGCCCATTTTGTACAAAAATATAAATATGGCAGAGATGTTAAATGATACTGATGTGCATGCAATACTTTTCTAAATTTCCTTTCATTCCTTGCAAAGTTATGCATCACAGATAGTAGTGCTCTTCTCAGTGCCTGTAGCTGTAACATTGGAATGCTGCAGCAACTGGTGACTGCTGGCAGAATCTGACTGTGGAGTACATTGTGCGTAAGTGTAAATGTAATTGGCATGTACAAAAGACCTTGTCAATGTGGACGGAGAGGACACAGGGGATGAATCATCATCAACAGTCACTGAAGCATTACATAATGCTTCAGATTGTTTAGGTGAAGATGAGCTGATGGGACTATCACTGAGGAACTGCAGACGATCTTCACATAAATTCTCCCATATGCCTTTCTGCCAAAAGTAAAATTATAAGTTTATGTGTGATGATTTCTTAAAAGGTTAAACTATGCAGAATAGATCATTTTGTTATAATTAAAAATTTAAACCTAGGCAACTTATGGTCCAAAGCACATTTCAGGTGCAATAAGTAATTTTTAAATGTTAATAATTACTTATAAAATTAGTAAATATATTTTTTTAATAATGTTAAGACTTATGCTTTTACATTATTGAAATCTTGGGAGATTTATTTTTAATGCATTAGTGTTCACTGTATATAAAAAATATCTTTACAAATACTTGCCACCAGAAGTAGATTGATCCATTGCTTAATTTTGACAAATGACCTGTTTATACCAGTAACTGTGAAATTCTCCAAGTAAAAAAGGGCAATTCTGTCCAGTTTTAATGCAGTCATACACCCCTTAATATTGTTAATTGGTTTCAAGGAAACACGGTGTTAGGTGAAACATTACTGGAAACAGTCAGCTCCATAGTAACAAAGGAAGTCAATATTTGAACCATAAAAGCTTAAAATAGATCTTTATCACAGAAATAAAAACTAAATACAAACCTTTTAGAATAAAATATGTATAAAAACATTTTAAACATGAAACTAAACAACCTTCAAGGATTAAACTGGCTTATGTAGATGGGTGATGAATTAATGTAATGAATTCCATCACTTTTAGAGTGATTTTTAAAGACTCTTTAGGAAAATTTAGATGGATTGCTTGGAGTGGTCATTTTAAGAGTCTTTGCTGTCTGTATCAGTAAAACAGTTATACATATATAATTTGCTTGTATCATACTTTAGTGATATAATAAATAAATAATGTTTATGCACCTACAGCAAGCAGTTTCAATGCTGCAAAATTAACATAAAAAAATGTTTATACACACATTTACAACCATTTATGCCACTAGACAAGTTACAACTTGTTTGGCATCAGTTCGGATAATCGCCAACTGATGAGTCCAAATTATGTTGTGGCAGAATATTACAGTAGGAATGTATTAATGACATTAGAGTGAATCAACATTGTTGGGAACAATGTTCATAGGGGTATGATCAATATTATCAATCTACCACTGCTTGTCACAATAGTCTGATAGAACTGAAAATAAGCATAAACTGTCAGTGAAGTAACAGTACTAAATATCTTATATGGGTTCAAAAACAAGCATTTTCTAATTTCTGTATATAGTATATTCTGTATATATTGATATAGTCTTACTAATGAACTTGTGGGCCACAGAAAGATTCAAACTCTCAGTTATGACAATAGTCAAAATTTTTCTACCCCTGCACTAAACAATGTTCAAATTCCACATGCACACACAAAAAGTTATGAAACACCCATGTTATATCAATGGAAAGTTATATCAAAAGTTTTGTAACTTTGTAAATAATTTTTTTATTACAAAATGCTACTGCAGACAAAATAAAGATCTCAGCGAAATCTCCCTAAATTTTGATTTTTCAACAATATCTGTACATTAATCTAGTGCCCAAACCATTGTGTCATATGTTACAACGTGAAAAGTCCAGACAGCCGAATGGTCTGCCAAATAAGTATTAATAAGTATTAAAATATATTTAAATTCCCATCATAACCAAGAGACAATGCCATGAGATTATTTTTTGAACAATAAATATGCAATGAATAATCTATAATAATAAAAGGAGATATTTTTATGTGTGTCTGTGATTGCCATAACTCTTCACAAAGGAGCCTGAAATTTTGGTAAAGGTTTAGAGTAGCATGAGGATGTACAGTGCAAAATATTAACTTAATAGATTCAACAGATGTTTATGTAATAGATTCTGAAAAAAATTCATTGCCGCCACGGCGGCAATCGAACCCGCATCTCTCCAGATTCATGTCAGAGCGCGCTAACCATTGCACTACGCGTCGGACAACGAATATTTATTCCCGCCGTGGCGGCGATGAATTTTTTTCAGAATCTATTAATTAATGTTTCTTAACAGGGAATACTGTGAATTCACTTTGGATTGATTTCAACAGATATTTTATCCAAATTTCCAATTTCTAACCATCTTTCTCCTCCATTCTTCATTTCTAATCAAGAAAGTCACCAATTGTTGCCAGAGTCCTCCCATTCCCAAAGGCATTATTAATCCCATTAGGTGGGGATCTGATTTTTTAACTCAACACAGAGTTATATGGGTAACTATTGTACAAAATTTGTGACCATTCAGTCAAGTATCTCAAGAATTATAGGAGCCCAAAATCTGTTGAAACGAAAATAAAACTTTTGAATCTTTCTGTAGCAATGAAATCGTGCACTATGAGAGCAAGTGTTGATGTCAGCAATGATCTGAGCAACACCAGACAATCAATGAAATAAAATCGTGCAAAAAATCTAAATTTGACTACCTACTGGTTAAGAGAATTATGAAAGCTCAAGAACTGTTTTTCTAAAAAACTTTAAATATTCATAAAATAAGCTTTTAATAAACACATATTCTTGAAAAAAGAATTATGAATAATTCTTTTGATAAAACATGATTAATGAGTTATTCATATTTTAATTATGTTATTAATGAGATAAATTCTCATGACAGGTTCTAGTTGTCCTCTTAGCAAAACTTTTGTGCACACAATAGACTAAATGGCCAGGTCACAAGGACCCCAAAGTCCCAGAGTTGGGTAGGAAAAAGGGACCTACTGTGCAGCTGTTATGAGACAGATGTAAATCTCCCATCAAAGCCACCATAAAGGTTGAATTTTGCATTTTTTAAACATTTATATTTCTTTTATCATATCAATTGCTTCCACTTAGCATTTTCAGCCACATATGAAGGCTTGGTAAAGCCTGAATATATGGCTGAAAACACTAAAGTGCTTACTACTTTGACAGTATGTCTTAATATATATACAGGGGTGAGGGTGGCTCAGTTGGTAGCATGCCAGACTCATGATCTATAGTTCCCAGGCTCGAGTCGCAGCTGGGTCAGCGTTGAGATTTATCTCCACAAAATTCCCCTCCCTGCCCCATGGTCAGTAGGGGACATCGATGGGCTTGAAAAGGCTGCCGTCCATTGGATGGGACATTAAGCCATGGCCCTGTGTGTGGGAGAGTCATACCCTGTGCACATTAAAGAACTTGTTGGATGGCCTTGACGGCAGGCTACCATCTGTCTCCCAACAGCTGTTCCAGTGGATCCCCTCCCCCAACCTTCTCCGAGCCTTCAGGGTCCATGTAATCTGGCCATTTAGCCCATGGTGTGAAAAAAAGTGCTGCTCAGAGGTAAAACAACCCAACCCAACCTTAATATATACAAGGAATAGCTCCTAACACAGTGTTGTGGCTTAATGTCCTATATGATGGATGGCAGCTTTTCCAAGACTATCAGTGTCCTTTTTTACTGATAGCAGGGAAAATCTCAGTGCATGCACAGTTGGGGTGTTTTACTTCTGAGGTGCTTTTTTTATAATTGGCTAAATGGTTGGGTCATAAGAACTCCAAGGGCTCAAAGAAAGTTGGGGGTAGATCTCTTGATTCCCTGCTCGAGCCCCCTATCCCCCCCTAGAGGCTCCCAACAGCAGTATTGTTAAACAATAATCTCTTTGTGTAAATGAGAAATTCCAAACCCAAGGAACAAGTGGCCCCTGCTGAGGTCCCTTTGCTCTCTCTTCCCCAGCACCAGCTCATTTATAGCTACAAGGTAGTGTTGAGTAGGGTGGGAGCTAAAGGAAGGGACTCTTCATTAACTCTTCCTAGAACTCATATGCTCACAATTTGAAAAAGATAGCTGATTGCACTGATCATAAAAATCAGTGGAGATTTTGCCCTTCAACAATTAACATGTGCATAAATAAAACAAAGTGACTTATTTCCAAAAAAACAGTTGAGATTATTCAAGAGTTAGAATGTGGTGAAGAGACAATCCTGACGAAATCCATGCCAACTTACTGTCGAGCTCAGGATATCATGGAAATGTTGATTTTAAACACAGTGACACTTCTGATAGTGTTTTTAACACACTACGTGTAATAAGAGGAAATCTAAGAGACCTCAAAGTGTGACCATGTCTTTGCTATGCTACTCTGATGATAGCAAACTTTTTTAAATTTTAGTGCACTAACTTGTAAGCACTTTGCTAAGATACCTAGAGTGCAGCACCCAAAAGAGAAAATGTACGATGTTCATTGCAAAACAGCCAAAAGAGTGTTCCTCCACTGCCATAAGTAGGACAAAATCTCATTTTTATTATTAAAAAAATTAATTTTTCATTGACATATATTTTTATTCATCATGTATTTCAGAATTAACCTTAATTGCCATATCACAGCTCTTTTTCACTATATCACTTTAAACAAATGGCTTTTAAATTAACATTTTCCTTTTATGTAAAACATTTTACTTTCATCGAATTCAGAACTAAATGCTATTTAATTTGGTATATAACAAGATCCGTTTCTGTTGATTGGTTATTTGAAAAAAAAAAATCTAAATTTTGCTTTTGTATTTGACTGATCATAATTGGAAAAAAAAGGCAGGACCTTTCTCAAAGTATATCACTGAGGATAAAAATTACAGAAAAGAATAATTTTCCTGTTTGAAATAATAATTAATTTTCTTATTATTCAGAAAGAAATTTCCTTTCCAATTCACATGTACTATAATTATTTTGATCTATTGTTTAAATAAATTTTCATTTGCATTGCTAGATACTTTGTTTTATTTCACTCTGAAAATTCTTTAGTAAAATAATATTTTTATTTTTGTAAAATATTTATTTTAATAAAATCCAGATTTAAATGCTGTTTAATTTGGTTTATTACTTGACCTATTCCTGCTCATTAGTTATTTGACAAAAAAAAGGTTTAAAGTATATTTTTTTTGTTGAGAATGTGCAAAACTGTTTGGGCATGTGGATTTATTTTTCAGGCTGGGCACTGGAAAAGTTAAAACTTCATTAGTAGTATACTGTAACCATCTACCTTTTTGTACCGAAAAAATAAATTTAAATAATAAAATTGGCTTTTTTTTTGGTTAATTTATTTATTAAATTACCTTAAACCTTTCAAGAGGTGAACTCCTTCAGATCTCAATGTATAACAAAATTATTAAGAACAAAATAAGTAACAAACCTGAAGATCTAGTTCAGGAAGTGAAGAATCCATACTGACTGTTTCACCCAATGGAGAAAAATTGCTATTTGAAAGTTCTGCACTTAAACTTTCAACAGCAGTCTCATTCTCACTGTGTTTAGCACATTTCACTTGGCTTTCTTTTTCTTCTACAGGTTTCTCACTTTGCTTTACATCAGAATCAGAATTCTTCAATTCTCCTTTTTCGATTAGTTCAAGCCTTTCTGTAAATGAATAATCTTCAATAAGAAAAATATTAAATATTTTGGTAAATGCTACAACTTCCTTGTACAAAATAATGTAGGTGTTAAAGAAATTTTATGATTTATAACATTTTAAACTTCCACTTTAAAAATTTGGGTTTATAAAGAATACACTAAATTTTATGTGATATTCAGAAGCAAGATATAGATATTCCTTACCAGGATTTGCCATACTTTTCCTAATAGCCACAGGATCTTTGCTGCCCCATTTTTGTAACTCTTCTTCCATCTTTTCAACTTTTGCAGGATTCATTGCCCACAAGTAACCTTTCCTCTGAGCACCATTTCCTGCAGGTTTTTCTATTTTTTCAAAGCATTTGTTCAAAGATAGATTATGTCGAACAGAGTTCTGAAAATTTTTATAAACTAAATTATTTTGCAATTTACAATCTACAGCAGAAAATTTAAATGAAACTATTCGTATTGAGAAACAAAAGAATTAACTATAACATAATGAGTTCACATTCTAAAAATTAAAATTCTTAACATCCTATTGCTTTTAGTTCGTCATTTGTCAGTTTGGGCTTTAGTCAAAACAGTTGCTCCACCATCTTTCGAACACAGTGATCAAACTAAATGACTTGTGCCAAATCAGAGCTTACAATGCACAGAGTGTCATTAGGTTATAAAAAAATTCATTTTAATGCTTTCTTTGTCCCTAAATAAAGGGGGAAAATGACTGTTCTGCTATATCATTGGAACACGATGACTGAAAGTAACAAGCAATGTGTCAAATGAAAGCTTGTAACGCAAGTGTCATAGGCTATAAAATATTGATGCCTCGTTTCATCATCCCTAAAAAAAGGGGAAATATAAAAACCATTGTTGTGCTATATCTTTCAAATGTGAGGGCCTATAATTGTGAGTAAGGTGTCAAATGAAAGCTCATATGAGGATGGTCATAGACTATTTGAATTTTAGCCCCACCACTATACTCCTCCCCATAAAAGGGAGCAGATTTTTGTAGGGGTGGACCCTTAAGGAGTTATATCTCAAATTAAACCTTGTAATATCTCTAATGTCATGGGCTACTTTAAACCAGACTCCAAAAATAGGGTGAGGAAAAATGTGGTTGATGTTTATGAGTCATATATCATATGAAAGTTTCTGAAGGTAAGTATTTCTAGTAACAAAGAAAATTTATAAGTAAATTAAAAAAATTAAAACATACCTATCTTTTCATTATGCACCCTAAAAAGAAGAAAATAAAACTAAAGCATATTGATAGTGAAATCAATCAATGAATTTGTATTCACTTCAAAGGAAGATACGGCCCAATATACCTACTCAAGATTGTCAGTGCCCTAACTTCCTATGAAGCGAATACAAATTCAGTGACTGATTGCACCACTGATATGCTTTAGTATTATTTTCTACCTTTTAAAGTGCATAAAGGGTGATAGGTATTTTTTAAGTTATTTACATTTTTTAATTAATTGTAAATGCAATTTGCATAGAAATTTGTGACATTCCATGCATCCCCCCCCCCCCATCACATACATGATATTCTCTCTTATTCTTCTTCCTTTCACAGAAAACAAAGTTGTCAGTCAGTTCAATATCAGCTGAATATTTTTGCAATTTGTCCTTTATACTACATGGCAGGGTGAAATTTGTTCATAAAATTTTGTATAGCAAATCTGCTATGCAATAAATTTTTTTGTATAGCAATTTCTTACTTCTGCATAGTATTTTTCCCCCCAATTCAGTGTTTAAATTGTTTCTTATCATAATGAAAAACATAATTTAGAAACAATATCACTAAGATATCATTAGCATAAGTCCTTGGAGATGCAAAAGTATTAGGAACAGTACCAACAGATATTAGTCTTGGATAAATTTTCTGACTTCATACCCAAATTTCCACATTTTCTTTCATACCTCTCTAGAAGTCCCTTAAAAATAATCAAAGGTGCTGTCCACCTTTGTAGGGCAGGCATGTCAAAGATACGGCCTGCGGGCCATGAGTGGCCCCCTTTATAGTCAGTTAATAATACTTGAATTTCATGAATAGTTTTTCTATACATTGAACACATAGGTACAGATTACAGAAAAGATGTCAAGTATCTGGATCTTTGAAATAATGCGCTGTTTTTTAACCATTATGACTTAATGCCATTTTAATTTTGATGTATACTTTAAATTAAAATAAAAATTTTTTACATAAAATTAGTGTTTAATTGAATCTCAGCCCACTGATATACTTTTGAAGAAAAATTTTCCAAGATTGAGTTTGACACCCCTGTTTTAGGGGAATGGGGAACACTAGCTTGCATCAATAGAGATCAGAAACAAATGAACTTGTCTGTAGGCAGACTGTGGTTCACATGGAGTAATTGAACTAACACTGCATTGCTTAATCCTCTTTGGAATGTTCCATCGCAAATCTGTAAGATGTGTTCTCACTTTTATTGGTATTAACACTTTAATTGCTAGAACCTGATTATTCCATTCTCAAAAATTACTACAAATGAACTTGCAAGTTTCTTTATGCTTACTTACATTTTTTCCCACTTTTAATTTTTATACTTTTTGTTCAGAATTAAATGCTTTTCTCTTAGTATGTAATATGAACTATTTCATTCATTAGCTGTTTCATAATAAGGCTTAGAAGTTCAGTTTCATTTTTAAAGAAAAAATAAAACCTGACACTGTAGGGTTAAAGAGAAATCTCTTAAACTAAAAAAGAATGGAAAAAATAAACACTATTGTGATGCCCCCTCATTCACTTTTACTTTACCTTAACCAGTTTTGTTTAATTTATGTTACATTTATCATTTTGGGGATTTTTATTTCCTTTTTGGCATCACAGCACTTGTTTCCAAGAGTTAGGAATTGCGCATGCGCAACTCCGAACTTTCGATTGTCACCCGCTAAAGCGTGTGTACAAGGACACGCCCACTCTTGCGTCATAGCTTGCGCTGCTTGTCAATTTATGCAAATGTCTTTCCCGGCATGCAACGTGACACGTGTGGGCTTTGTACCTCTTGTTATAACCTGGTGACATGTTGTCACAGTAGCACAGAAGATAGTAGAGTAAAGAGAGTAGTAGAGAACAGCACAGTTTAGAGATCAGTTTTAGTTTGGAGTTTGTTGAAGATGTTTGTAGTAAGAAATGATGTAGTATCTTCTTTATTGAAGTTTTGGCGAGTGCTTTTTGGAAATAAATTGTTATTTAAACCTTTTCAATCTTTACTAATTTTTTTCTCTTGAGCAACGTTAGTTTGTTTCGATTAGCATTAACATAAAATTTTGACAATCATTTAATATTTTTGAATTCTTACTCATTAACAGCTCGCTGGTATTTCAAACAATAATTAAACTTTATTTTTGGCAATTTGTCAATTTTTGCCTGGCGCCCGACTCAGCTATCCGGAGCATGAAAATAATTGGATTGGACAAAGGATCCAAACTTTAAAAGTATTTCATCATCTTTTGGAGTGTTACACTATGTTTGAGGAAATATTAAATCACTCAACTCATAATAAATAGGCACTTTAGCATCGATTTAAATATTAGAGGAAAAATTGTCTTGAGCCGGGTGGGATATGAACCCATGACCTCCTGACATGTCAGGTGCTCTGGACCACTGAGCTACCGGCCACTGATCAAGTTCTCCTCTAACTAGCACTATGAACATTCCTTTTATGTTTCATATAAGCGCTGTTCAGGCAATATTTCTAGCCACAAGCGGCATTTATATTAGCCAATAGATGGAAGCATGTACGACAAGTATACAGATATAAATAATTAATGAAATAGGCTCGACATATTTCAAATCAACTCATAATAAATAGGCACTTTAGCGTCGATTTAAATATTAGAGGAAAAATTGTCTTGAGCCGGGTGGGATACGAACCCACAACCTCCTGATAACATGTCAGGTGCTCTGGACCACTGAGCTACTGGCCGCCGATCAAGATCTCCTCTAATTGATGATATGAATTGGTGGCCGGTAGCTCAGTGGCCCAAAGCACCATTACTGTAGTCTTTTTCCATGTTTTGCATAAATTTATTTTATAATAAATTTTTTAAACAGAACATCATTATAACTGAAAATTATGGAGAATACAAGCTCTATTTCATATTGCAGAAAACAAATTGCTTACTTTCCACCCATTTGGAGCTGTCTTGAAGTAAGGAAAATTTTCTCTGAAAAAGAAAAAAAAATTCTTTTAAATAATTTTGGTTAAGGTTTTAACATCTAGATATTATAATCTGAACCTATATAAAGTACTGCATTTTGCTTTGGGTGATCTCTCTATAGCAGTAAAATTAAAATATTTTTTTCAAAAATCCAGTTTCAGATGTGGTTTAAGCAGGGTTGCAATCTCTCTCAAACCACTGACCAACCATAGATTTTGGTCAGTTACAAGAGATATCTAGTAGCAAGATTTCAATTCACACTATAAAAATATGCAAATAACAAATTATTAAGTATTGTAAATTACTGAAATATAATCCTGACAATTCTTGACCACACATATTTTCTTTGAAATACCCATGTTCAATTCAGATCATATGTCTTTGAAACCATAAAATGATCTGACATAAATACAATAGGGAGACAGCTGGTCCTCAGCTAGACTTAATTGTCAGAAAATAAAAATAAAAAGGATTGGCTTGTACAGAACTCTAAAAAAGGCATTCCTTCGGAGTTTCAAAATATAATATCTAAAAAAGTAGCGATGTCAACTTTTTAATTACAATACAAAGGCAGACCAGTATTTCAATTATAATATGAAATGTACATTCAGTTTAATGGGTAACCAGTGGGATGGAATTGTTTAACACTATGAGTTGGGTTGTTTTACCCCTGAGGCACTTTCTAACATGCAGTAGACTAAATGGCAAAGTCACAGGGACCTCAAGGGCTCAGAAAATACTGGGGAGGGGCCAGCTTAGCATCCCATCTGACAGACAGTGGGCTTTCCAAACCCATCAATGTCCTCTTTCTCACTGAGGAAAATAATCACTAATGGAAATAAATCTCAATACAGGCACAGTTGGGACTCAAACCTGGAAACTGCAGATTACAAGCCTGGTGTGTTACTGACTTGAGTGTTTAGCCCTAACCTCCCACTTTAACACTAATAGCCAGATGCAGTCTATCTGATCATTGTCTACATTGCACAATAGTGAAGCAAATACTAAAAAAAATTATAAATTTCAGTGAATCATACAATAGTATATGAACGTAAGAAATAATGAAATATTTTGTTATAAGTGGGCATTTTAAAATTTAGATATGAACAGATGATAAAAAAGTTAGAAACCTCACAGTAGATTACATAAAAATGGTTATAAACAGTGTTTTTCTTCTCAAACATGAGAGGTTTCCTCGTGAAAAATAAAAAGGTTTAAGAGTCCAATGGAAACAAAACTGATAACTGTTTCTTACAATAGTTTCATTTAACAACTCTTGCACTCAGGAAAATAAGATAGCTTTCTCAATAAAAATTGGTATTGTAACTATTGTACATCAGATTTATTTTCATTAGAGCAGGTGTGATGGTTCACTTTTAATTTTAATTTCAATTAATCCTTTATTTGCATTACATTAACTAATCTAACCAAGTCTTACCTTTTCTTTTAGACCAATGCAGTGCCTTCTTAGTTCTTATTTACCAACACTTAATTGAATATATTCTTCCTTCCCATTCATGTTGCTCGTACATGGTTATGCATGCCACCTGTAGAGCTATGCTAATGTGCCTCTCCCAATAGGCATGTGTGCATAGCATCACCTGATGTATAAAAAGAGTATGGAAAGTACTATAGGGAATATAGTTGTTGATGGGTTGTTTTATTTCTGAGCGGCACTTTTTTGCACACCATGGGCTAAATGGCCAGGTTACAAGGACCCCGAAGGCTCAGAGAAGGTTGGGGAAGGGGACCCACTGGAACAGCTGTTGGGAGACTGATGGTAGCCTCTCATCAAGGCCATTCAGCGTGTTCTTTAACGTGCACAGGGTATGGCTCTTCCGCACACAGGGCCACGGCTTAACGTCCCATCCGATGGACGGCAGTCTTTCCAAGCCCATTGGTGTCCTCTACTGACTGTGGGCAAGGTGGGGAATTTTGCAGAGATATATCTCAACCCTGACCCAGCTGGGACTCGAACTTGGGAACTACAGATTACGAGCCTGGCACGCTAACGACTGAGCCACCCCCGCCCCAGAGAATACAGCAATCAGAAAACTGATTGTATGAAGAGTAGCTGTGTGAATTTACTATAGTATCTCATAACTATACAAGCATTTAACAGTATTTAATTTATGTGCCTTTATTGCATTTGGTGAGTTAAAGATTTAAATAAATAGTTTTATACATGAATTTGTGTGTTTGGGTATATATTTCTTGAGCAATAATTTTCAGTGCTTAGTATCATATTTTAGATACTTGGGGAAACAAGTTATTTAAAAAATTCCATAGCAGAAAATGTTTTGAGATACAATTTGAACCCTTTTTGGTAATTAGTACATTGCCTGGTATCTGAAATTTATTTATCTAGGATTGTGATTGATTTTTGATTGGGGAACCTTAAAGAGGTGGTATTTGTGGTGCGTGAACAGGGAGATATAGAAATTGAGAAAGTTAGTTCCCATAGTGGAAAATTTGAAGTATTGCTAAAAAAAATCCGAATTTTTAAAAATTTGATAGTCTTAGAATAACAACTTTATAAGATTGAAAATTTGCTTCCCAAATACAGATTTTAAGTACTTGTTGAGAAAAAAGAAGACAAAAGTTTTTATAAATATATATTGTTGAAAGTCTTTTGAACATTTTGTGGGTATTGAAACTTTTATGGTGTTTGAAATTTTGAAAATATTGTGTGTTAAGAAAGTTTGAAGAGTGTGAATTTATATGTGTTTATATTTGTAAGTAATGCGATTGTCCAAGTTTAATATTTCTTGAGTGCTCATTAGTTGTTAGTGCTTCTTAGATTTGATGAGACTGAGTGGCCATTAATTGTTGAGCCAAGAAGCTTCAAGTTTAAGATCAAATTGTCAATGCAGCTGAAAGTATTTCATTTTTAGGTACTTAGTTTGAGTGAGAAGTATACAGATATGACCATTTATTAAGCACTTTTTATTCCCAAACTTAGTATAAGCATTTAGAGATATTATAGTTATTGAGTGTTAAGAGCACTTGCTACAGTATTGTAGCTATAAGCAAATTGGAGTGAATGGCTACTTTAATACTTAGTTGCATAATAGTACTTTGAGCTGACAAAAATTAGAGTAGAGGTACACAATGCAGTAATTAAAATTAAAGCTATTTAATTCTCTATGACACTGTTAAATGTTCTTAAGCACTTCAACACGTGGATTATGCTATCAAGTATCAATAATTATTAAAGAGAGATTTATGTACCATGCCGTAGAGGATGGGTAGTAACAGGAACTTCTTGGGATGCTTTTGGTGAGAAATTTAAAATTCGACATTCTTGCCGGCAAGTGATGTCTCAGTGGAAATTAAAATAAAGATGACGGCTGCCATTGGTCTACCCGCATTGACGAATGAAATAGCCATTTATACTTTTGATAGCATAGAGTGCTTAAAAAGTTTCTGATCCACAACTTGCGTTTTGTGCCCTTCCTATTGGCGCTTCATCAGGTGGGATGTGAGGAACTTAATGCAGGAGAGATGGTTGTTGAGCACAGGGGAGGGGTGGGTGGCATAAATTGACATATCAGTGGCTCAGCTCCGAGGATCAGAGTGGTTGGCGGATGTGTCGGTGGCTGTAATGTGTTCTGCTACTGTTCAAGAAATTTTTCAAAATTTGATGGGTCAAAATTTCACACTACAAACATGTCTGACTCTACCATGATGACCCCTGAAGTACATGATAGGTTAATGAAGAGATTAAGAGATGTGCTAAAAAAAGCACAGTTACAGAGGACATATTGATATAACATGGTCCAGTAAGGGGAATAACACCAACCCCAGATAAGAACTTAATACTATAGTAAGAGGTTAGTAAAGGGAAAAACTTTGAACAAACTCTTGCTAAATACATTCCTTCAGTAACTAGATGACTAGATTCAGTAACTCAATAGATTCATAACTAGATTCAATAACTGAATGAGAAAAGTGATAGAACAGAACATTATGTCTTCTGCAACAATGTTATTGAACCAGTTATTCAGTGCAGAGAGGCAGTTCATTGGCTTTTGCCTGATATAGAATTTGATAGTTCAAAAAGTCAGTCATTGTGGATATTTATCTGAACTTTAGAGGTGTTAAATGAGAAATCGGCTAATTTTGAAAATGCAGCTGTACACAAGCATTGTGGTCATTTGTACTTATGTACATAATTCATGAATCATTGAATAACTGACAACACTTGCATGTTTAATTCATTCTGTAATGTATTTTTCAATAAAGTACAAGTTTGATACCTATGTATAATGGGGGGGGGAAAGCAAGAAACATAATCGATCCAGAAAGATGCAGGAGGTGCAAAAAATAATTTATAATGCAGTATAATATCCCCCCCCCCCAATTTTAAGTCATTAAAAATTTTCTTGGGAAAAATGCATGATATACAAATAAGTTTAACCATTTTTTGCTTTTACTACCCTTATTAGCATTCTAAAAAGAGGGAGAGGGAATGACCCCCTCTCCCCAGATCTCAACCTGTTCTTTTAGTTAAAAATAAGAAATGTGAACAGTATTGCAAATTCAGTCAGCTGGCTCAGCAATATAAATCTAGAAGAGTACCTGCTAAACCAGTATTATTTACGCAATAATTGTTGCAATCACCACTGAGACAACAACATTGAGTAGAGTAATGCAATATGCTCATGTGGACCCTTCAGATCAGAAGTTACCTGTTTCAGATCTATGACAAATACACCCATAAGGCAGGAAGGGAGGCACTACAGCTAGAGAGGGGATAATTAACAGTATTTCTATTTCAGCTAGTTCACATTGAATACTGAATGTGTCAGGGATTTTAGCAGATCACCACATTCCTACTTTCTGCTCTGAAATTTAAAATTTAGTTTTGCATTGAATGTAATCTAGGAAGATTCAGTGGATGACCACAACCCCATTTTATGTTGTTTATATTTTAGCTTTTACATGCTAAATGTTATGATGGGTGGAGTAAGCAGATTTGATACCCTGCTTTTTCTGATGCAATATGATTTTGTGAATGATAAAAGACCTACAAATATGTTGTAAATTTAGCAATGTTAACCTTAGTGCAAAAGCTAGATTAAGGTTAGGAATTTTATTAACATAGATATTTTACAGTATCCAAAGTATGAAAGCATGTTTAGATCATTAGTTAAGAGATTATCATAATAAACAATTATAGAGTTAATTTCCACAGTTATAGGTAAAGGAAATACCAGTAGACCGATTTACACTTCTTAGTGACTGAAGGTTGAGCTAGATTTGGTAGTTAAAGAGAAAATTGTATAGAAGCGAGTTAGTCCATCTAAACACATCATACTCATTACTAATTTGAGTTTTTGACTGTTAGCTTGTGACCTTATTCCAAATTTGCTTGTCAAAATGGTTAGGCATTTTTGATTCCTCTTTGAGAGGGGGAAATGTGATGGTTCACTTTTAATTTTATTTCTAATTAATTGTTCATTTTTATTTGCATTGAATTAATTTATCTAACAGGGTCTTTTCATTTAGACCAGCATAACTCCTCTTAGCTACAAGTCATCAATGCATAACCCATCATCTACTTCCTTCCCATTAATATCACAAATGCATCAAGTGCCATTAGCATATCACCCATAGTGCTATGCTAATCTGCCTCTGTTGTGCGCACCTCGTGGTTGCAAGCACTATTCAATTTTTAGGTAGAAATATGCAAATTTAAATCTGTGGTGTTGTGTTTACCCCATTTCCCAATTACGGATTATTCCCTTAATTAGACAATGTGGGCTGTAAAAATCCCAGGCCGTCTCTTTAGGGGAAGACGTTTTTATTAATAGGAAATCCAATGATGAGCGCAACTCAGGTTTATGGAAACATAAAACAATAACAATATTTATTGTGACAAAATATTTAAAAGTACAGGCAGAACAATTAATCTTTCTAATAATCAATCATCTATTGTGGACTTAAAAAAAAAAAGAACTTAAAGAATTAAATGGACTATAGAACTGTGGAACCCCTTTAGAATTAAATCTAAAATTAAGGATAGCAACTTATAAGTTAAAGGATGGTGAGCATACCGTTCTCAGTGCTCAGTTCGTCTGTCAGCTGCATCGGATTACAGCCAGGTCGTCGTCACTCTAGCTTCGGGTGGGGTTGTCCTTTAGCCGATGACTGGGAAAACATCTCCATCGCACTGTGGCTGATGTGGAGACGGGCCCTCAGTTGACCATCACATACGCTGTTGGTTAATTTGGCTTCAGCGAAGAGAGGTGGTCGGCTGCATCATCGTGGTTATGTCGGAAGGGGGAGGGTGCCCTTCACTGGTTAGGTGCTTCGGAAGCAAATTCCAGTCTCTTTGTTTCTAATTTTAGGAAACCACTCATTCATAGGGATGTCCTTATGTTAACGCATCAAATCACACTGCTTTTGATTCAAAGTCCTGCACTCATTTCCAATGATTCCGATATGCCGATACTGAATCTGGCCTGCCCAGAGCTCTGGCCATCCCACCCAACTGCTCTCTCTAAAATCTCAGTGCTGTCTGCTCTGTTCAAAATCTCAGTCCAACCGAAGCCCTCCCTGCCTCACTACTCTACTCCACGTTCCTTTCCCCTTGTTCTTCCCGAAAATGGTATGTTCACCATATGTAGCATCTGCAGAGGAATTTACGAGTAATAAATTCCCCCCAGGGGATCTGTCGCTGCACTTGAGGTTGACATCGCCGCCTGGGAAACAGAATACCTCATTCGTTACTGTAAACAACTGGACGATGTTGCCCAATCCTACATCTGTATTTGATGTGGGGGACGATTTCTCATGTGAGATTGCACTAAAGCTGTCAGCAGTCTTTCGCACCCCCACACCATTCCGGCTGGACCTCACAGTGCAAGAGAATAAATGGTGATTCCGCCTGTCATCCACCCACGGGCCGCTGTGTCATGTCATCTGGGCGCTGGACGTTCTCTGTGTGTGGCCCGTCAGGGCAGCTGCGAATCCCGCCCCTCCTAATGTGTCCACCCTGTTAGTCTGTTTGTGTATTCCCTCTGTGTTTTAAAAAAACTCAATCAAGTGAGAAATTAATTTTAAAAAAATAAATTGTTATGCCCGAAGTAAAATCAGTGCATAACCTCTCCCATCAGGCACATAAGCTTTGCATCGCCTGATATGCAAAAGGCAAGTGAGGAAAACAGTATAAATGATAGCAATCAAAGAAAGTAAGAGAGTAATCATAGTAGAGAGTGTGTTAAGGGTTGCTATGTGAATTTAACATAGCATCTCGTAATTGTTCCAGTGCCTGCATATTTGATGATTTCTTTGCCTTTATTTTATTTGGCAAGTCAAAAATTTAAACAGGGACTAAAATCAAAAAATATTTTGTTAGCCTTTACTTGGAATGAAAACAAAATATTTCATTTTTGTTCTTTTTATTCAAAAATAATATATTTTGTTTTGGTTTCTGTAAACCAAAAGTAAAAAAATTGGTTAAAACTGTAATCAAGTGTCAGAGGAAAATGTCCTGCAGACAAGAAATACTTGAAATAATTAGCTGAAAAAAATTGGTTACCCTGAGTAGGATTCAAAACATTTTCAACTAATTATTGGTTAAAACTAGTTTTTATTTTCTAAATGTGGGTGTGGTTAGCATGCTTCCCCCTTTGATCGTGAACCGATGAAAGGGACCTGGGTTTGAGCCCCCAGTAAGGAATGGATATTTGTGTTGTTTTACTGTTAAGGAGCTACCATCCTCACAGACCTTATACTATGGTGTATAAACTGACAGGCTCCTGTCAGACATCTGTGCAAAGCAGCTGCTTGAGGGGAATATTTATTATATTATTTAATATAATTAAATCAAAAAGCATAGAACACAAGCAGGCCCATATCTGGAAAAAAAATATATATATAGGGGGATAGATTGCGTCAAAATGAACCAAACACTGTTCCAGTATAAATAAATTTTCCCCTCTGTCCTGTAACCAAGTTCTTGGAAAATATGGGCAATATACATGCTTATTTTTTTGTCTATATTCTGGTTACTAGCATTTTCAAGGAGCATTACTTTATTGTCCCCCCAAATATATAAACTATAAATGATATAACTGGTATAAATATAATTATAATATAGATAATGCTGTGATTGTCATTCATGTTTTAATCAAATATATATATATATAATTATTATATATACATAAATGAATATTTCTAAACATAAGCAATGTATTGATGTATATATAAGAACATTATATATATAAACTTGTATATAGATCATTGTTTTGTAATAATCATCTGCTTGAATTGTATTTCATTTAAAAAAATTTTGATTCAACTGCATACACAAAAAGAGTTACAGCACAATGGTAATGTTAAATTAAATGACACAAGAAATGGACATTTCAGATTTTGCAAATGCCAAATTTTGCAACAGTGATATATATATATCTCCCTGTTGTATTTGCAGAGATGTATCATGAATGTTCTAGTCAAACTCTGACACTGAAAAGGGCATTTTTCCACTCAAATGATCAAGACAAAAACAATAACAATACATATATTATGAGCAAACTGTCAGATTTTTCCTCCATAATTAAAGTCAATATCCAAAGAAATGTGCAAAAATTATTTAATATTACATGTGAAACTTACACATATTCTTTGAACAAAATAAATTTTTTTTAATTGAAGTGAAACCAAAGAAAAATTACACGATTATTGTTAAGTTAAAAGAAAATAATTACCCAACTAAAGAAAGCTTTATTCATTTTATAATCAAATGCTAGAAGAAAGCTCATAAAATTTTGATGGGCAAAGACTGAAAATTCAAAATGGTGAACTAAAAGGGAATGGGTTAAAATAGTGGTTTTAGGTTTTAATTTGGGTTCTATTACAGATAGATACTTGAAATTTTTAACACAACAAAGTTCTATTGAAATTCAATAGAGGAAAGTGGAAGAGGGGCACAAATACCATCACCACTTCCTTCCCTCGAAAGATGTGGGAAAGTAAGGTTGTCTTTAAACTCGACCAGGTTCTATCCTAGGTAGAACATTACATGCGGTGAAGAAATTTGTAGAAATTTCAGTAGTTAATGGGGTGGGGGGAGTCAAGATTCTAAATTATGTTCTAAATAGGGACCTGGGTTTTTAACAAAACAAGGGTGACACTGAGGAAAACTTTTACAAAATTTGGAACTGAGCAGTCAAGCATTTGGGAAATTAATGTCTGTGAAGACCTGTTAAAAAGAAGATTAATTACTACAGAAACTGTTGAAATAAATTTAACTTTTACCAATAATGAGCCAGTGGCAAATGGAGGTTATCAAGAGTTATGTTAGCATGCCATGGATTTACAGGCAGAAATCTGGCTTTTAAGGTAACATAACTGATACATTTGATAAATATTACAATTGCAAAAAATGTAATTTCAATACTCCATGCAATTTTAAAGGCTAGAATTTAATGTGCAATATTAAATACAATTTTATTTATTTTATAATATATTATGTGCAATATTAAATACAATTTTATTTATTTTATAAGTAGTGGCACATTTTTGGAAATGCCAATGTAGTCCATGGTTTGGGTGTGGACATACTGTTTTTTTTTATATGCTTTTTTTACAAACCTCCCACTACCTTCTAGTATTTTTAAAGTAAAATTAATTTTTGTTATTTCATAACTGTTACATTATCATTGCAAATATTTTTTCTTCATAAATTTCTAACATAAAAAAAGCATTTAAATTAAGTGCTGTAAGAAATGGCCATTTAAGATTTGGCAAATGTTCAGAATCTGCAATAGTGAAATGCAATGACAGATATTAACCAACTCTAGTTAAGCTCTTTATTAGTAATGTTCTCCATGCTATTTTACCATTGTCCTATTCAACTAATTAATTAGACTGTATTTTTAGGATTATTTACTAAAACTGCTACATATTTCACAGAATGTTTCATTTGAAAAAATGTTTTATTAAAGGACTTTTGCATCTTTGGAGAGAACAAAATATTGAGGATGATTTGTAACCCTAGCAACATTACCTCAACTAGAAAAGCTTATTAAAAGGTGGCTGAAAAAAAAATATTTTTTTTGGTTGTACTATATTAAATTTATTGAGTAATGAAGTTACAATACTGGTTCAAGGGCAAACTGCTGCTCTAATCAGTAAAACACAAGTTGTTTTGAATTTCAATGTAATCATTGTATGGTTTCTTGTCTGTTCATATAGTGTTCCAGAATCAGTCCTTTATGATTTCAGAATATAAAAAAGTAAAACACTTTTCCATCTACTATATTCCAATGTCTTATCCCTTCTATGTTCAAAAAATGAATCACAAATTCTATCTAATCTTCATGCGTGACTGCAGCAAGTATACCAGCATTTTATATGCTAGAAATTTGGGTCACGGGCTCCTTTTACCAAGATAACAGAAACTACATGTCTATCAGTACACTCTGCAGCATCATGGCAAAAGAAGGCATGACAGTAGTGCCATTTCCAAACTCAATGCTAAGGGATATCAACAGCTGTAGCAGTGCATGCATTCAATGTTGCCAGTATAAGCAAATTATGTGACAATATTTTCCACATTTTATGCATTTGTTATTATTTACAATTTTACAGCTTTTATTTGAATCATAGTAATTTGAAATGCAAATAGTATTTTAGGGTAAAACTATGGAAATTGCATTTACAAATTTTAATCCAAAACACTGGTGTATGAATTTTACTTAGAGCAGCAGCATATGTACATTAACTTGACAAAATGGAGGAGGTATTTCAAAAAGTAAATAGTTAAGTATAAGGATAGTGTTCTGGTCCCTTATTAGTTACGAAATTACCTTGATTTTCATTCATCTCTATAAGTTTATACTTTACACCATTAAAAATATATTTAACAGCTTTGATTATCATAATCATTAAGTTCGCTTCCCTTGTTTCCATTAACTCTGGAGTAACCAAAAATTTTGATTTACATTTGACATTTTAAAACTATATTAGAGAGATATATAGACATATTTATAAAAGATGGGCAATATGAGATTTTATCCTTAATAAAGTTTTTAGACAGTAACTACTTATTATAAATTATAATAATAAATTAGCCCTGAATCCCACTTATAGAATTGTAACATATACGATTTTATTATTTTCATATTATTGCTAACGAGGCAACAATTTCTTCAAATTTAGCTCTGTAGCAGGTTTTAATTAAAACTTGGAAATTTTTTTCAAAGAAATAAAAATTGATTTTATCATGGATTAGATAAAAGCAAGGATCCATAAAAATATTCAATGCTCATAGTCAGACAAAAAATAAAAATCACTGGACCAGTGCCAGAGTCAGTGACATATTGAAGAGGTTAAAATAAACTTAAAATTTTCTGACTTCGAGCAATAAAATTTTTAAGTTTATCCTTCAAACTACTTGCATGTTAAAAGTTTTTAGGAGAACTTTAACTTGCAAATAGTTTGAGAGATAAACTTAAAAATTTTATTACTCAACAACAGAGAATTTTAAGCTATTTTAATTAATTTCTGAGCAAGGTCTTTATAATTATGTACTTAAGGGGAAGGTTTTTGGAGTAAACCCCTCCTGCACCCATACATTAGATTACACCTTTCATCAGATCTCCCAAGCTCATCCAAACAGCTGACCGTAATTATCCCTCACCACCAATGTATAGGTTCAAAATTTATTTTGCAATTTTATGCTTTTGAAACATTTAGCAATTGCTTAATAATTGATGCAAAATGTATCCCTAGTTTTTATTTACTTATTAGTTGTTTTTTTTTGTAATTATATATTGATGCTACTGGCCAAAATTGCATATGTAAATAAATATTTAGGATTCTTATAGACAATTTTGGCTCTAAACTCAATCATCTATACTGAGTAATTGCAAAATATGGGTTTTACAAACAACAGTAATCTAAGGACTTAAAAAACATACAAGAGTGATTTATAAACTACTATTCAGCACATTTCTGCATGTAATTTTTTGCAGATCTTGAAAAATTATCCATCCTCCCATCTGTAATAACTACACTTTACCGAAAGATGACTGAAAAATTAATGATTGACATCCACGAGGATGGGTGGATAATTTTTGTTTCACTACATTCTTAAGAAAAAGGGTAAAAAGGAAAATTTGAAGTCAGTCCATACTTGCACAGCATAAGAAAAACTTCACTTAAATTTCAGATAAATGAATAAATAATAATTTAAACTTTATATAAATGGTGTTCCATTGGATAATAGAAATAAATTACCCCTCAAACAGCTACTTGCCATAGAAATTTGATAGGAGCCTCTCAGTATAATATGCAATAGAGATCTGCGAGGAAGGCGAGAGCTCAGCAGAAAGAACACACAAAGAAATAACCCTAATTTATCTGGGGCTCAATCCAGGTCCTTTAGATCTGTAGCCAAGCACACTAGCCTCTCAGTCATCAGGACTTTGATTCAATTGCAGCTATGAATGCGGCTTTGATGCTGGAATAGCAACTCGTCATATTGATGGATACCATATGGATAGTATCCATCAATATGATGAATTTGAAACCATAGATATTATGCAATGTTAAGGAGGAAAAAAGGATAATTAAAAATTTTGTCAAATAGTGAAAAGATATATGTTTGTATTTTTCTGAATTTATATTATTTGTATGCAATTTAATGATTGAATAGTATGAAATTTTAAATAGATTTATTTACAGCTGGATACATATCAGCTTTAAATATACAGAAGTATAAATAAATATATTAAACACTAGGTAATCATATAGGCAAATTTATTGGTTTTATAAATAGAACAGGATATATATATATGGATGACAGACCAATTACTGCCCACCTTTTGAGAGGTAAAATTTTTGTGCCCTGGGTCAAAGATAGGTTTACTCATCTGTACAAAAAAATTTAAATATTCCATTTGGCCTGGGTATAGCAAGGTTACATTAATTTATAAAAGTTCATCCTATAATATTAAAATATTTTGCAGTATTTGTTTTTTATCAGCTCTATTTCCTAAGAACATTTCAAAATTTGTATTTAGGGTTGTTTCATTATGTCTTTAGCAACAAAACTATTTATTCTCATTATTTCTGTTGAGGAGACATATTCCATAATTTTCATATATAAAAACAATTTTTAATTTTTTAACTTCAAATTTAATTTTGGAATTCTAGTCTTTAATACATAGAGTATTACGTTTTATTTATATATAATAAAGCATAACGTATTATATTTTTTATATATAATAATCACTTGAAAAATGCCAAATTTAAAGCAGAAATAAAATATAAATTTCTAATATACAAAAAGATTTCACTTACGTCATAAAATCGTAAATTTCATTCACAGGAAGGCTTCCAGTTTTACTGTTTTTCAAAGCCATAGCGATAAGGCAACTATAAGAATAGGCAGGCTTTGGATATGCATTATCTTGACTTTTCTGTAACGGAATTTTAGTTGCAAGCTTACTTTTTGGCTTAGGTTTTGGGCTCCCGTCACTTTCTTGTTCTTGCTGCTGCGGAACTTGCTGGAGAGACAGCAGCTGATGAACGTGAGCTGTCGTCGCCTGTTGGCTCACATGATGTGGGCTCGGGGACGGAGTTGGCACAGCGACAGTAAAATTAACCTGTGGCTCTCCTTGATCAACTTGGGATACCAAAGTCGCCGTTGTAGTAATCACCTGAACTGGAAGGGTAACTGTGTGACCGCTATTTGTTGTGACCATGGCAGCTGGTGTTGAATGCGTCTGAGAAGGAGTCAGTGTAACATCCATGCCGCCGGAAATCGTGGTTACTACGGGAGTTGAAACATGAGACTGTATCACAGTCACAGGAAGTGCAGTTTGTGGGTTCACTAGCAGACCTCCTATGCTGTCCAAGTCCGTACTGAGATTGTACATTTGAGAACTATTCATCCATCCTGTCCCTCCATCATCTGAAAGTTCAGAATCTAATGTTGATTCCAAGAGATCCATTGGGACTACTGGAGTTAAAGCAGTTAAGGTTGGCGATTCGGGTGAACGTGGGAGATCCGACGAAAGGAGTTCATCTAATTCTGTCCTTAAGCTCCTAATATCAGAATCAATCATGTCCTGGAGCTTGAAACTATCATCGTACAGATCCATTTTGTTCTGCAACGATATAGATAAAAAAAAAAACATTTGCAAGACTATAAGAAATATGAAGATAATTTATCCTGAATATAATTTAACTTCATATCATGCAAAAGGGCAAATATATACGTTTATTACTTCCCAAGTTTTTCAAATATATTAAATCGAAATGCCTTGCTTTTGAAAGCTATACGCTTTTATTTTGGTCATACCAAGATACGATTAATACAACATAATCGTTGATGCAGTAAATGTTATTAGCTCATATCTTTGCAGTGCAGTTTCAAAACAGTTATTTATTGACATGCTGGTTTCTTTCATGTCTCTAAACTGCGAATACCAGACACGAATAGATATACTGATACAACGAACAAGAGAAACATTCTTACTATGTCGATTAATGGAAATCAACATTAAAAAGGTAAACAGTTCACTTCAGTAATACAGTATAACCAAAAAAATTACGATTCCTTGCTGCTAATTTCTTCCAAAGCTGTTCACGAAAGACAGAAACTGGTGCAAATAGCAAAATTAATATCCTATATTTAATTCGCTTTCGTATGTTTAAAAAATATTTAGTGAACTGAAATAAATATCAAAATGAAATCTCTACTTATGTAAAATGACGTCACCTATAATACACAGCAATTAGCAGTACCGTGTAACACATTGTTTACAGTTTTTTCGCACATAATCTATACAATAAAAATAAATTTCTATCGCGAAACACTACAATGACCGACCCATATATGTTAGGAGAAACTGTGGTTGGTCAACATATTCCTTCAAAACAAGCACGTGATGAAAAAAAATGACTTACCTAAATAAATCCGAAGAAATAAATACACCACACCCTAAATATATCCTAAGCATCGAAGCGGCATCATTTACTTAATTCGAAAATAGTATCCACATACTATAAGAAACATACTCTAGAATTTCTTGTAGTAAAACGTACGTTGTAACCTCAGGACAAAGAGCGAGTGCCATTTGAACACATAACTGTGCTATTGGTTGGTACGCATCACATGCTCCAGTACGGTAGTTACGATTGGTCGAGTTATTGAGAAAGGCTCTTGCGTTGGGTGAGACGTTTGTTATAACGACAGCGGAGAGCGGTGTGGTCGTTCAGTGACAGCTGTGTTGGGCTTTACAGATATCGGGGAGTATTCGATGTACACTGAAATGAGTTAAATCACTTGAAATAAATAGTGGTAAGTATTCTATGCAGTGGCGGTATTTTTTCTCAAACTACTAGAGAATAACAGAAGCGCTTTAAATTAAAAAATTACAGAAATTTAAAGGAAAAGAAATATGTAAATAGCCGCAGAAATTTGGTTGAGAGGTAGGGCAAGGACAAATGGATTTTTTTTTGGTGGGGGGGAGGGACAGAAAGGCCATGTGCACCGGTATGAATTTTATCCATGGAGGGAAAATTTGTTTTAGGGAAGGGCAAAATATTTCCAACAGGGGAAAAAAGCATCAGTGTTTCATGACAGAAATATTCATTTACGTGGAGCTGTTCATTAATGACTGCAGTTCATTAATAAAGAATCATGTATATCATAACACAACCATATTTTTTTTTATACAACTGTGTCCGAAACCAAAACGAAAAAAAGAGGAACTTATTAAAAATACACATAAAAAAGAGTTTTTTAATAATAATAAATATAAAAATTAATAAAATACTTAAGACAAAAAAACAAGATTTACATTCCTTTAAAAAAAACCAAAAAAAAACTAATATTTGGTACATCTGATATTATTTAACATAATTTTTCGATCAAATTTCCAGGGATATAGTATAAATGTGCAGTAATATGATGTTAATAAAATTATTATTATATCTTTCATTTTTTTGCGTATTTTTTTATTTTGTTTCTTCTCTAGTAGAAGTCCTTATAAAGTTTGTAGAATATATATAAAATGCTTTTTATACAAACATATAAGATAAAATTATTAAGAAATGACAGCATTTTTTTTTCAGCCATATCTTTTTATATATGGGATAGTATGTGCAAAAGTGTGTGAATAAATATCATGAGGTTTATATGTGCATATTTCTTAATGTGATTTATGGAACACGGACCTTTTGCTTACTAAATTCCAAGTGGGAAGAGTGAAGGTTGCTCTTTTTGCCCAAACCCCGAAATTCTAAGTAAAAAAAATTAAAAGATTAAGATCTGAAAAACGATTTTTTTTTTTCGATTAAGATCAAAATAAACGAATTATATTTAATTGTGTTTAAATAGTTTATTATTCTATTATAATTACAATTACATACTTTACCAGCAGCAAATTGGCGCCAGGCTCGTAATCTGCAGTTGTCAGGTTCGGGTCCCAGCTGGGCCAACGTTGAGATTATCCCCGCAAAGCTGCCCGCGGTCAGTAAGGGACTCCGATGGGCTTGAAAAGGCCACCATCCATCGGATGGCACGTAAAGCCTTGGCCCCGTGTGCGGAAGAGTTGGGTTGTTTTACCTCTGAGCGGCACTTTTTTGCACACCATGGGCTAAATGGCCAGGTCACATGGACCCAGAAGGCTCAGAGAAGGTTGGGGGAGGGGACGCAATGGAACAGGTTGTTGGGAGAAATGGTAGCCTCCGGTCAAGGCCATCCAGCGTGTTCTTTAACGTGCACAGGGGATGGCTCTCTCCCCCACACGGTGACACGGCTTAACGTCCCATCCGATGGACGGCGGCCTTTCCAAGCCCATCGATGTCCCCTACAGACCGTGGGCAGGGCGGGGAATTTTTGCGGAGATAAATCTCAACGCTGACCCAGCTGGGACTCGAACCTGGGAACTACAGATTACGAGCCTGGCGCGCTACCGACTGAGCCACCCCCGTCCCTATCCTTATATGAGAAGGCCTGTACAACCTAGAAGTAGCTTCTAGGATCCTTCTCCATCCTTATATGTAGTAAATAAAAATTACCTTGTAGGTGTTTCCTGTAGGTGCTATGTAAGTAAATCATGGTAAAATGATTTATAAGGAAAAAATTACATTTCTTCTAACTTTTGAATTATTATTGTTTTTTGACACAGATTGTTACGGACATCTTGTTTCGCTCCGGTTTCAGATTCCAAGAGTCGTCCTTCAGTATCAAAAAAAGTGATGCGTTGCATCATGCAGTCATCGTTCGTTTATCATCCACCTCTCGGAGATACAGCTATGTGAAGAAACAAACATTAGTCTTAGTGATGATATCATTCTTAATTTTACAAGAGCTCTTGTACTCTTGTTAGGTTAAGATCGCTTCAGATTGGAAGTGATACTGTAACAAAGATCACCTTTTAAATAAATAGGGATTATTTTAACTCTGAGCGCCAATTTTTTTGCATCAATGGACTAAATGGCCAGATCACAAGGACCCCGAGGGTTCATAGAAGGTTGGGAAAGGGGACTCACTGAACAGCTGGTAGGAAACAGATGGTAACTCCCCCCCCCCCCGTCCACCTTCCCTGAAACAGGGATTAAATCAACTGTAAAGCCTGTTACATAGCGTTTTGGTGTCAGAGAAAAATTTAAGATAATTTTCGTCATCCATCCAAATCGATACACCCACGAATATGCATAGACAAAAATGACTACAGAAGTACCTAGGGCCTACAACGACTTAATCCGGTCCTGCCACACTTCTGAATCGATACTGTTCATATCGAAGTTTTGCATCAACTAAATGCTTAAAGCTATTTAGCCGATTGGTATAAAGAACAAGGGCGGGGGTGGCTCAGTCAGTAGCGCGCCAGGCTCGTAATCTGTAGTTCCCAGGTTCGAGTCCCAGCTGGGTGAGAGTTGAGATTTATCTCCGCAAAATCCCCCGCCCTGCCCACGGTCAGTAGGGAACACCGATGGGCTTCGAAAGGCCACCGTCCGTCGGATGGGACGTTAAGCCGTGGCCCAGTGTGCCATACCCTGTGCACGTTAAAGAACACGCTGGATGGCCTTGACGGGAGGCTACCATCTGTCTCCCAACAGCTGTTCCAGTGGGTCCCCTCCCCCAACCTTAACCTTCTCTGAGCCTTCGGGGTCCATGTGACCTGGCCATTTAGCCCATGGTGGGCAAAAAAGTGCCGCTCAGAGGTAAAACAACAACACAACCAAAGAAGTTTGCCCTTTCGCGCCCTGTACAAAGCGCCGAAGTGACACAATACCAGGGAGCTATTGCATCCAGGGGCGTAGCGAAGGACAATGGTTGGTGGAGGAGGGGGGGGAGAACTGAAAAATTTTCCAGCTCGAAAATCAAATTTTGCAAACTGAGCAAATAATGATTGGATTTTCGCACCGGGGGGGAAGCAATTTTTCACAACTCTTCTGCATTTTGCACATTTGACTTCCAATTTTGCCAACTAGCCATAACTTCACAGATATTATCACAATGTTTACATTACGTCTGAATTGTGTCAAGTCAGTTTGAAATATCCCTTGATTTGGCCAACTCTTCTTAATTTAACAAACCCAATCCCAATTCTCACAACTCGCCTATATTTCACCAAGTGGATTCGAATTTTGCCACCTGCCCTTGACTTTGCCAACTGGCCTATATTTTACCAAGTGAATTCGAAGTTTTCCAACTACCCTAGATTTTGCCATCTCGACATAATTTTACAGAAAAAAAAATCGCAATTTTTACATCTTCCCTGAATTTGTCAAGTCACTTCGAATTTATCAACTCTCCTTAATTGCACAAGAAAGGCACAATTTTCACAACTTCCCTGTATTTTACCAAGTGCATTCGAATTTTGCCAACTGCCCTACATTTTGTTAAGTTTCCTCGATTTGTCAAACAATCCTTAATTTCACAAAATAAATCCCAATTTTCGCAAACCGCCTATAGTTTACCAAGTGGATTCGAATTTTGCCAACTCCACTAGATTTTGCCAAGAGTTCTCGATTTTTCCAACTCTCCTTAATTTCACAAAACCAATCCCAATTTTTACAACTCACCTGTACTTTACCAAGTGGTTTCCAGTTTTGCCAACTTCCCTAGATTTTGCCAAGTTTTCTCGATTTTGTCAACTCTCCTTGATTTCACAAAACAATCCCAATTTTTACGTCTCTCCTGATTTTGCCAAGTCACTTCAAATTTCTCAAACTCCCCAAAATTTTGCCAAGTTTTCTCGAATTTGTCAAATCTACTTAATTTCACAAAAATAATCCCAATTTTCACATCTCGCCTGTATTTTACCAAGTGGATTCGAATTTTGCCAACTGCCTTAGATTTTGTCAAGTTTCCTCGATTTTGCCAACTCGCCATAATATTACAGAAAAAAATCCAAATTTTTACATCGCACCTGAATTTTGCCAACTCCCCACGATTTTGCCAAGTCACTCTGAATTTTGCCAACTGTCCCTAGATTTTGACAACTCCCTAAGTTTTGCCAACTCGCCATAATATTACAGAAAAATTTCCAAATTTTTGCATCTCACCTGAATTTTGCCAACTCTCCACGATTTTGCCAAGTCGCTCCGAATTTTGTCAACTCCCCAAGATTTTGCCAAGTTGTCCCAATTTTGCCAACTCCCCAAGATTTTACCAACTCATTTGAATTTTACTAAGTGGCTTCGAATTTTGCCGTCTCCCCATTTTCCAAACTGCCCTAGATTTGCCCAGTTGCCTCGATTTTGACAACTCCCCTTAATTTTACAAAAAAAAAATTACAAATTTTCACAATTCACCTAGATTTTACGGAGTCGCTTCGAATTTTGCCAACTCCGAGATACTTTGAAGGGAGTCTCCCCCCATTCCCCATGGAATTCCCCTGATTGCATCATTTGGGAGTTAAAATAATAATAAATACCCCCTCAAGCAGCTGCTTGCCACAGAGGTCTGACAGGAGCCTGTCAGTTTATATGCCACAGTAGAAGGTCTGAGAGGATGGCAGGACCTCAGCAGAAAAACGACACATACATCCATGCCTTACCCGGGGCTCGAACCCAGGTCCCTTAGATCAATAGCCAAGCATGCTAACCACTCGGCCACGGGACGGCTTACCCTTCCTCAATTATAATCTATTTATGATTGTATGCGGGTGCTGTATGTGAGCGATAAGCTTCTTTCTTATGTGAACAATGCAGATCATTTTTGTTACATTTGTGGCGAAGTTACTTTTGCGTCACAGAAGTGGAAAGGCCGCCGTCCGTCGGATGGGACGTTAAGCCGTGGCCCCGTGTGCGGGAGAGCCATACCCTGTGCACGTTAAAGAACACGCTGGATGGCCTTAACGGGAGGCTACCATCTGTCTCCCAATAGCTGTTCCAGTGGGTCCCTTCTCCCAACCTTCTCTGAGCCTTCGGGGTCCATGTGACCTGGCCATTTAGCCCATGGTGTGCAAAAAAGTGCCGCTCAGAGGTAAACAACCCAACACGTCACAGAAGCGTGAAATAACGCTTCATCAAAAAGGCCTACCACCTGTACTTCGGCCTACCACCTGAACTAATATTGGCGATCAACAGAGGAGCTTGATTTAGCATATAGTGTGCAATATTTGTACAACACGTCTCCCCAGCTGGCTAAATGGTAAGAGGCGGTCGATGCCGTTTACCATTAGTAAGATATGGCGGAAACGTCCAACCACATGAGTGACTTACTTTTGCATGACACCTCCGCTGGGATTCTTCAGTGTTTTGGGTACTAAAAAGAAAAAGCAGAGAATAAACTACCCTAACATACCGCCTGCCATCCGCCCAGTGCCACATGGGGAAAACCTGCCCATACTGGAGCCACCGTAGTGTTACGATGTGGAGTTTGTGGAGGAAGAAGAAGAAACAGGAACATAGGAAATAGCATCTGTAGATCCCGACTTCACATCCACAACATTGGATTCACCACACAAGATCACGCAGAACGAGTTGAATCATCTTGTTAGAGATCTGCAGCTGAACTCCTCTCCGTGGAAACTTGATAGAAATGTAAAAATAAGTGCGTATCATAGCCGCCAAAAAGATCTGGTATTGTTCTTTACCATGATAGGTAACCTGGTTTCTTGCAAAGATGTTGACGGTTTATTCACATGCCTGCACATGTTTCATACCTCCGAAGAATGGGGGTTATTTATAAATTCCTCGAAATTAAGTGTTAAAGCAGTGCTTCTACACAATGGGAACATGTTGCCTTCTGTTCCAGTAGGTCATGCTGTTAATATGAAGGAAACTTATGGCAATATGAAACAATTACTTCAATACAGAAATTATGACAAATACAAGTGGCATATTTGTGCGGACTTCATTGGTCTTTTGCTTGCTTGGTCTACAGCTCGAATATACAAAGTTCTGTTGTTTCCTTTGTGAATGGAATAGCAGAGACAAAGCATCTCATTACGTGAAGAGGATTTGATCTTCTCGGCAATCATTGGAGCCAGGGAAGAAAAATATACAACATCATCCGCTGATACAATCCACGAAGATTTTATTGCCATCTTTACAAAGAAAATTGGGCCTAATGAAGAATATTATCAAGGTTTTGGATCCGATGCAAGCTGCCTTTCTGTACCTTCGACAGAAATTTCCGAGTCTTAGTGATGCAAAGATAAAAGAAGGTGTTGTTACTGGTCCAGATATTCACTCATTGCTACATGATGAGGTATTTGATCGTATTATCACTGGTGATGAACGGAGATCATGGAATGCCTTCCGACAGGTGGCGACGGGCTTCTTAGGGAATAAAAAAGCAGAAAATTACAAGTACCTTGTGGAAGAACTGTTGTCGTTCTATCACAAACTGCGATGTAGTATGTCTTTGAAGGTACATTTCTTAAGTTCTCGTTTGGATTTCTTTCCGGAAAACTGTGGCGCTGTGAGTGATGAGCATGGGGAACGTTTTCATCAGCAAATTGCTATAATGGAAAATAGATATCGAGGAAGACAGAGCCCATCAGTGTTAGCAGATTAATGCTAGAGTGCAATGCGTGATTCTCAAGATTCGGTATATAAGCAGCAGGCGAAGAGGCAGCGGTTTATGTAGACCGATGTGCAACCTTCAGGGAATGACATAATACAGGTAAGTGACCAACTCGAAAACCGTAGCCAATCAAACATTTTCATTGTCATTTTCATATTCTGCACCTCGATTTATATAAGAAACGGCTGTTTGCACTTCCGAAACACACCAAAGGTCAAAATTTGTTATTCATTGTTATCAAGAGAACTAAGATCACCTTTTTGAAAATAGAGATAACAGCTGTTCTAAAATCCTTAAAAACAATATCTTTATTGCGGAAAATATTTAAAATTTGAGCCGGTGAGAACAGAAACATTCGCAGCTCTAAGCATTTCAATAGTAATGTTATGTACTGTTGGAGATTTACGTAATTTTAATTTGAAGATCTAAGTTATAACTCTGGAATTCTTGTGTGACTCCGTCAGGAAAATAATCTCTACGCAACTTCCTCACATTCCACGTACTTGCGGAGATAAAATGATTAGTAGGATTTTTAAAGAAACTGGATTTATTCAGAGAGGTAGGGCCAACAATATCGAACGACCCCCTAATCTGAGGCATGGGCAAAGACCCGTTCCGCCCACCCGTTCCGCTAAAGGCTGAAGCCATCCGTGCTGGTAGGAACTTCAGGCACCACCATTATAAGTGAGCCGTTTCAAGAACCAGAATCTAGATAGAAATTGAGTTGGCTGAGACATTACTTCAATCTAGGACTGAAGATGCCCAGTTAGTTAAAGTAAAGGTAAAGTTAAAGTAAAAGTAAAGGTAAGTTAAAGTAAAGGCACCTACGATGGCAGGATTATCCACCAACTGATATAAGGTATTCTGTGCCTTTGATCACTTAGGGCTCAGTCCTCTGGTCACTTCTCAGCCATATAGGGCAAGAGAAAACTGAGGCAGATTTTCCCTCAACAGAGGATCACCAGTTCAGCAAGTCCAAGATCCATAAACCAGTCGGGTGTGTATAAATGATCAGTACCGTTCAGGTTGGTATATATAGTTAGCACAAGGACCCTGTGTGGTTGACCACTCCTCAGCAGGGTAGAAAAAAAAAGTAACCACAGTAGGCCACAATGAGGTTGCAGCTTCTCTTTTGAAAAATACTAACGGCCTGCACCACGAAAATGCGGGGTCGGACATTAGATACTAGACCTAATGTCCGACCCCGCATTTTCATGCGGGGATCCCTCACATTTCCGAATCATTATTGTATTAAGCATCCCATTGCATGTACGAACTTAATTTTTCCACCCAGTAATGGATGAGACAGGAAGGAACCCGAGTGCGAAATTTGGAGGACTGTTCGGTGAAGTATCTCGGGAATTGCTCGGAACCAAAATTTGCCGAAACGGAGAGAAAATTTACGATAATTTGCGTCGAAACGAAGCAACTGGCTATGAGAGAGCACGCTGATCTGAGCAATATTTCCGGTCAGTTCTAGTCGCTAATATACCGGTGTAAAAGAAATTATGCTTTTATTGTACACTTTACAATATTTCTGAGTAAAAAAAAACATTTTTAATTGCTCACTTCGATAAACTATAGATAATACGAATTTATATTAGAGAAAAAGCCTTATTTGTCTTACATTGTGTCGAACTACTATGGGGGAATTACATCTTGAGTTGTTGTTGCTAGAACTCATGTGGGTCTGGCGTCTATTTCTATCACTTTGTTGTCACTTTAAAAAAAAAAGATGTGAAAGTGGATTTCTATGGGATCTATGGGGGGGGGGGGGTTGTTTTACCTCTGAGCGGCACTTTTTTTGCACACCATGGGCTAAATGGCCAGGTCACATGGACCCCGAAAGCTCAGAGAAGGTTAGGGGAAGGGACCCACTGGAACAGCTGTTGGGAGACAGATGGTAGCCTCCCGTCAAGGCCATCCAGTGTGTTCTTTAACGTGCACAGGGTATGGCTCTCCAGCACACGGGGCCACGGCTTAACGTCCCATCCGACGGACGGCGGCCTTTCCAAGCCCATCGGTGTCCCCTACTGACCGTGGGCAGGGCGGGGGAATTTTGCGGAGATAAATCTCGACGCTGACCCAGCTGGGACTTATGGGGGGGGGGGGAGTCCCTCCCATAGATCCGGCCCCGGGCATTAATACCCCTAAACATCAAGGACATGTGCAATTCAAAGAAGAACAACGGTAATTTGCAGACATGTTATGTTCTTCGACACTCCTTTTTATTGAGATACTACGAGAACCGGTCCGTGGACGAGTGGTTAGCGTGTTTGGCTACTGATCAGAGACCTGGTGTGAACTCTAGAAAAGGCTCAATGTTTTCTCTGTTATTTTTCTGTTGAGATCTTGCCTTCCTCATTGATTTCAAAGGCTTATTATACTGTTGCGGATTACAAAAATGGATAGCCGCTGAGCGTGAGTATTAAAAGCTATATTTCAAAACCAAATTCAATACAAGGTAAATTGTTACAAAGGAAATATGGATGAAGTATCTTATTAACAAATCAACTATTAACATGCACAAGTCATCAATCTTCACGTAGAGCACACAACATCAGCTCTGTGTATTTTACTAAATACTACCTTTTACTTGATTTACCAGGTCACCCGAAGATCTTCACTCGTAAACCAATTCTCGTCCTGTGCTAATAACTTTTCACACACTAGCCGAACAAAAAGACAGTCCGTGTAGACATTCGAAGTTAGCCATAAAAGTTCCCACTTTTATACTTCCGCGTATACACAACACATCAAGTTACTTCTTGATACTTAACGATAAAAGATCCCACTTTTATCCTTCCGTGTATACACAACACATCAAGTTACTTCTTGATACTTACGCGCACTGTCTCAGAACAGCTCACCGTCCATTTTCGAACTCTCCGACCGTTACAACACAACAACCGTTACAATACAAAATGACCGTTAACGCTCCACTCTTCTTCTCCAAATTCTCCCAAAGTTCTTATTCGTTGGCTGAAACTTTGCTTTCGGTTGCCAGATTCTTCTGTCGTAACACTGCCCCCTTCCTAGGTCTTGTTCGTCCCGAACAATTCTGGATTCCAAAGCTTCTTCAGTTCTTCGATGAAACGATGCCAAATGATCCACGTGAACCACCTTGCACTTTGTAGCTGGACATCGACGAATGCGATATACCACGTCTGTGTCAAAATGAAAGCGAATCTCATTATGACGTAGATTTCTTTTCTGACTGAAGCCTCGTCCACAAACATAATACGTGTAAGGCCTATAGCCCTTGTGAACACGTTTATGTCTCTGCAGGGAGAAGAATCGACTAAGAGTTTTCGTGCAAAACCTGTAAAAAGTTTTCTTCTTTGTCGAAAGTTTTCTTCTTTGGATTTTTGCTTCTATCAAGAGTAACAAGGAATGAAAGTCATTAGTGACATAAAATCTAGGGAGAATTTTCATCCTGCAATCTGACCCTTTTGTCAGTTGACTTTCACTTAATTCAGAACTGTCGTGATGAACCTTCAGCCATATTTCACCTGATTCAATTTGATCCCCAAGGTGCTTCACAACTATAATATCAGCTCCATAATTCTTTTTAGCTCTTCGGTCCATCTCCTCCTTCCATACTCTTGCTAGAACTGCAGCTTCTAATCCGACAACCTTACCTGTTTCTCCTGTATAAGTGAAATCAGTGATGTGTCGGGCTGCTAGCAATATTTTTTCTGTTTTACCTTCACATAGCCAGCTTGCAACATCTTCAGATACTCCTTGTTCTATTAACATGTTACGAAACTTGTTCAAAGCATTGCCGTTATGCAGAACCTTACGGACACGTGATGCTTCATCTACCCTATTATCCGCAATGTTCACAAAACGCAGAAGTTCTCCTAACTCTTCGACGAGCTCTTGCAGTTCCAAGGATCCGTTACCAAGGAAACACTGAACAGCTTCCATCACTTCCAGAGAGTTGTCAACAGAGTTTTCAAGAGGTGAATCCATGTTGCTGATAACAGCTGAACAACTCAAACTCTTCATTCCACGAGCTTGTGATGCTGCAACCATTTTCTTAACTAAATCAACAGCAACATCTTCTGTACTGATGAGATCAATAGCTTCTTTTCCGAATTCAACATCATAAACCAAAGCGCACACTCCTTCAGCCAGCTTTTTGGACACAATTGAGCATATCATTAGAGGAACGCTATCTATGGTAGCCATCAGATCCTTGCAGCGGTAAATCTCCTTATCTGTTGGCACCAGCTCCTCTGTCTGTCCTACGATGCAGCATCCGACGTCTTCCATCATCTGCTCGATTTTATCTTTAGTGCAGTCGACTGTGAAGCTAGGGATGGATTCCAATTTGTCCAGAGTATCTCCCGTCAATTGGCGAGCACGACCGGAGATCATAGGGACCTTGAGACCTAAAGCAGCAAGTGCAGGAGCCAAGACAAGACTCACTTTGTTGCCGACACCTCCTGTGCTGTTTTTATCTACCATCCGATGGCGCCACTCGGGTCTCCAGCAAAACACATGACCCGAGGAGGTCATATTTGCTGTTTCTTCCGAATTCACTTTCTTGGAGCTCTCATTGTAATTAGCCAGGGAAATATCAGTCACGATTGCCAAATTGTTCATTCTGGAGATCAGCGACGAGTTCTGTAACATGATATTGTCCACTTTAGAGCTCTTGTAGTCGTGATAAAACTTTTCTATATCCTTATAATCTAAATGGTTATAATGTCCAAATCTGCACATTGACTGTTCAGAAAAGAAATTCAGCGTGGCTACGTTGAAATTATCTGAGGGATTCACTTCTCTCTGATCGTAACTCTGAGGCTTAGTTTCATCCAGAAAGTTAGTCTTTGAAGTACTGTCTCTGCCTGAAGCTCTTTTACTAGCATCACCTGTTATGCTTCTAAGCCATGCTTCGGAATTCCTCTTCCTTAAATCCCCACTTTCTATAAACGATTCGAGTGTGGCTATATGCTTCGGAAAAATCTCTCCGACTTCCGCGGTAAAGTCGAATGGCACTTTGTATCTATGATGAATGGACGCCTCTTCTTTACTCGGACCACTCTGCGAAACGTAAACTCTGTTTCGTTCCCCTTCATTACCACTCGTTACTCTGCCTTTGCGATAATTGTCCATGACGCATTTTGCTGAGAGCGAGGAATAGAATACCTTTCGTGTGGATCTCTCTTCAGATCGTGCCAGACTTGTACACCTAGGTATTTTGAAGTGCAAAGCGTACTGTATAGTCTCGCAGCTCTCTGATCTGTGTGATTGTTCTTCACAGTTCCTAGACATGTCACCAGCGACATAGACACTCTGCCATGCATCACCAGTAGTTGCGTGGTCAAAGGCATTATCTGCGCTATCTCTACGATTCTTGATTTCCAGTAGCAGATCCACATTTTTATATGCGTTGCCTTTCTCTTTTTCTTTTCCATGTTTACAATCTAACTTAACACTATCAAGATCAACTTTTTCACTGACAAATTCAACATTTAAACTATTGAATTGTCTATTGAGTTCGGTTTTACTATCCTTGAACTGATCAATAATCTTACCAACTTGAGGAGCCACTTCATCTCTCATCTCAGTATTTTGTGCGGCCATTTCGGCTTTCAAGTCACCTATTTTATCGCTTTGGGCAGCTAGATCACTTTTAATATCAGTCATCTGCGTAGCCATATCGGCTTTCATATCGGTCACCAGCGTAGCAATAACGGCTTTCCTATCAGTCATCAGCGTAGCAATAACGGCTTTCCTATCAATCATCAGCGTAGCCATATCGGCTTTCATATCAGTCATCAGCGTAGTCATATCGGCTTTCATATCTTTCATATCAGTCGTCAGCGTAGTCATATCGGCTTTCATATCTTTCATAACAGTCATCTGCGTAGCCATATCGACTTTCAAGCTATTTATCAACTTTACTAATTCATCCATACTTCTAGTTAACGGCATTCAAAAAACTATCCCGCTTCTGACACCAAATGTTGCGGATTACAAAAATGGATAGCCGCTGAGCGTGAGTATTAAAAGCTATATTTCAAAACCAAATTCAATACAAGGTAAATTGTTACAAAGGAAATATGGATGAAGTATCTTATTAACAAATCAACTATTAACATGCACAAGTCATCAATCTTCACGTAGAGCACACAACATCAGCTCTGTGTATTTTACTAAATACTACCTTTTACTTGATTTACCAGGTCACCCGAAGATCTTCACTCGTAAACCAATTCTCGTCCTGTGCTAATAACTTTTCACACACTAGCCGAACAAAAAGACAGTCCGTGTAGACATTCGAAGTTAGCCATAAAAGTTCCCACTTTTATACTTCCGCGTATACACAACACATCAAGTTACTTCTTGATACTTAACGATAAAAGATCCCACTTTTATCCTTCCGTGTATACACAACACATCAAGTTACTTCTTGATACTTACGCGCACTGTCTCAGAACAGCTCACCGTCCATTTTCGAACTCTCCGACCGTTACAACACAACAACCGTTACAATACAAAATGACCGTTAACGCTCCACTCTTCTTCTCCAAATTCTCCCAAAGTTCTTATTCGTTGGCTGAAACTTTGCTTTCGGTTGCCAGATTCTTCTGTCGTAACAATACTGACAGACTACTCTTAGACCTCTGTTGCAAACAACTGTTTAAGGGGTTATTTATTTTTTGTTACAAGAAACACTCCCTTTGCAACTGCGTAAATTTCATTAGTTCAAGCGAGACTGTAGTCTCGACTGACTCTCCCCTAGAATTAATATGTCACGGGAGACTGAGCCGTCCCCCTTCCTGTATATATATTGACTCCACCTCTTTAGGAGCTCTTCAGCAGCCACTGGTTATTTATATCACAGTTTCTTTACTGCAACTTTACTGCTAGGAAAAAATAAACCAGGAACTGCAGGCCTGTAATTTGAGAATATTTTAGGTGAGATAGGGCAAATGAAAAAAAAAAAATGATGATGGAAGACAAAATTCTACTTGGGTGCCATATTCTTTAGTTATTCCCAGTAAACGGTTCGTGTGGCCGAGTGGTTGGCGCATTTGGCTACTGATCAAAGGGGCCCGTGTTCGAACCACGGATAAGATCTGTCTCTCTTTTGAAATCTTGTGGGGGCGGGGGTGGCTCAGTCGGTAGCGCGCCAGGCTCGTAATCTGTAGTTCCCAGGTTCGAGTCCCAGCTGGGTCAGCGTTGAGATTTATCTCCGCAAAATTCCCCGCCCTGCCCACGGTCAGTAGGGGACACCGATGGGCTTGGAAAGACCGCCGTCCGTCGGATGGGACGTTAATCCGTGGCCCCGTGTGCGGTAGAGCCATACCCTGTGCACGTTAAAGAACACGCTGGATGGACTTGACGGGAGGCTACCATCTGTCTCCCAACAGCTGTTCCAGTGGGTCCCCAACCTTCTCTGAGCCTTCGGGGTCCATGTGACCTGACCATTTAGCCCATGGTGTGCAAAAAAGTGCCGCTCAGAGGTAAAACAACCCAACCCAACTCTGAAATCTTGTCATCCTCACAAATCTCTGTGGCGTATTAAACTGACAGACTCCTATCAGATATTTCTCCTCTGGGGCAAGAAACTACATAAAGGGTAATTTACTTTTTTTTTTAAGTATACGATTCCATGTAATAGAAAAATAAATAAGATAGAAGAAAGCACGATAAAAGCAAAAAATAAAAATGGCTACTTGCTTAAAAGAACCGAATCGAAACAGTGTGTTCTTACCTATATACCAAGTAACAAATGGACTCGTTTTTTTTCTCTTGCGATACTGCCAACTATGCTTCATGCAATAAAAACAGGTGAAAAAATAATCAAGAGAAATTTTAATTTATCTCTTTAAAAATAAGTTTTCTTCCATCTCCAAGGATAGGGAGGTTTGCAGACATCACACTCTACAAGGCAAATATAAAATTTCCTCCTTGAATAGACTGTTTATATTACTTCAGAGTTTCCTCATTTTCTACATTTTGGTGCGGGGGAAATTAAAACTGACGGGAGAAACGGGGAAATGCGAATAGTAATACGCATTAACATATATCCAATGGACAAAAAGATTTTTTATCTCTATTAAAGCAGGCCTGTCCAACCCAAATGTAGTGAAGAGCGACTAGGAAAATCATTCTTAAAGAGCCGCACGAAACGTTTTCTACTTAAAAAAAAAATGCATTTCTAATGAGTATGTATATTTTTACATACTCATTAGTATAAAAATTCAAACTATTTAGTAAAATAAAGATTATTAATCTTACAAGTTAACTGATTGCTTTAGGACAAGCCTGAAAGCCCTCACCACGGTCAGATGGTCAGATATATCCGGGGCGGTCATACGGCTCACGCCTGGAGGAGGACCATTTAGGAACGTATGAAATATTTTGTAGCCAAGAAATGACATTCTTAATTTTACTAACAGACCTTCTACTATGGCATATAAACTGACAGGCTCCTGTCAGACCTCTGTGGCAAGCAGCTGCTTGAGGGGTATTTATTTTTTGTTATCCCGTGGCCGAGTGGTTAGCACACTTGGCTATTGATCTAAGGGATCTGGGTTCGAGCCCCGGGTAAGGCATGGATGTATGTGTCGTTTTTCTGCTGAGGTCCTGCCATCCTCTCAGACCTTCTACTGTGGCATATAAACTGACAGGCTCCTGTCAGACCTCTGTGGCAAGCAGCTGCTTGAGGGGGTATTTATTTTATTTATTTATTATCTAGCAATCGCTATCCTTTTTAACAGGTTGTCATTTCTCCTCTGGGGTAGTGAGGGTATTAGGGATTTTCCTTCCTAAAAAAGAAAATGGTGACCAAACTATGCATCGCCATAGATGCAGTTATTGAAGACTGAATGTTAAGTAAAATATTATTCTCGGAATAAGCCGTGAATTAGAAATTAGGTACCATTAAAAAACGTGATTTTAAGGATTTAATATCGTAGATCGTGTATGGATATGCGATGTTCCAGGTAAAATATCTCCATCTGAGAATATGCCCAGTTGGCATAAGTAACAACGTATAATAAGTAAACCATCCGTGGGTGCCCACCCAGAGGCTAACATAAAACACAAGCTAAAAATAGCATATATCATGCACAAGAGATCTAAAACGAGAAGCTTTCCTCAGAGAAAGCCATCATTTTAGGTCTCTTGTACTTATTAAGAACATTTGATCATAATTAAGCAAAGAAGAAATAATCTCATTAGGATTATTTTTAACAACCTCAAAAAACCTTTTTGAGATTGAGATGTATTTAATATTGATTAATGTTGAGATGTATTTAATATGAGTATATATGTGGTCGATGCCCAAGTCTTTATGAAGTTGTCTGTTAGCAACAAATCGACCGCAGATCTACGATTTAATGTCGAAAATATATTGTTTTCTATAGGGTAAACTGAATGTCAAAAGTCCTCAACATTCTCGTGTTGTTTTTGTACAACTTCCTTTGTATAATCCTTCCTAAAATATCGGAAATTCCTTCATGCACTCGACAAATGCGTATATAAATAATGCAAGAACTTAACGATGACGTTGTCCAGTAAAAAAAAAATAATAAATACCCCCTCAAGCAGCTGCTGTGCCACAGAGGTCTGACAGGAGCCTGTCAGTTTACATGCCAAAGTAGAAGATCTGAGAGGATGGTAGAACCTCAGCAGAAAAACAACACCCCAGGTCCCTTATATCAGTAACGAAGGGCGCTAACCACTCGGCCATGGGACAGCTAGTATCTGTGTAAAAAAAAGTTTACATTATCGGAATAACTACTGTTTCTCAGTTAAAAATTAGTTATCTTATTTTCCTGAATCGCTTGTTAAAATGTGTTTTAATTCCGCAATTAGTTCATTAAATAACTGTAGAATTACTCACTCAATTCATTTTAAAAAGAGAACCGATTATTTATTTCTTAGTTAAAATGTGCAATATTTATATTATATGTGTGTTTAGTATGCGTGGCTGCTGATCAAAGTGATCAAAAGGGTTTAAGCCCAGAATAAGGCATGGATGTTTACGCTGTCATCCCTGCCATCCTCACAAATCTGCTATGGCGAATAAGTGACAGGCTCCTGTCAGACCTCTGTGTCAAGCAGCTGCTTCAGGGATATTTATTTTTTTCATTTTTATTTGATTATTATGACAAACATGAAATTTAAATTTTATTCCTTCATTTTACTAAAAATTAACTCTTTTAGCTTTTTGGCAAAAAGGCCGAATTAAATATTTCATTTTCTAAGTTTCTTGCCGTCTCGTTTTCATTTGATATTCATGGCTCACTGATGTTACTTCTGTTTCCCACTTCCTGACAGAAAACAAACAAATAAAAAAAATACCCCTCAAGCAGCTGCGTGCCGCAGAGGTCTGATAGGAGCCCGTCAGTTTAATATGCCATAGAGAAGATCTGTAAGGGTTGGGTTGTTTTACATCTGAGCGGCACTTTTTTGCACACCATGGGCTAAATGGCCAGGTCACATGGACCCCGAAGGCTCAGAGAAGGTTGGGGGAGGGGCCCCACTGGAATGGCTGCTGGGAGACAGATGGTAGTCTCCCGTCAAGGACATCCAGCATGTTCTTTAACCCGCACACAGGGCCACGGCTTAACGTCCCATCCGACGGACGGCGCCTTTCCAAGCCCATCGGCGTCCCCTACTGATCGTGGGCAGGGCGGGGAATTCTTGCGGAGACAAATCTCAACGCTGACCCAGCTGGGACTCGAACCTGGGAACTACAGATTACGAGCCTGGCGCGCTACCGACTGAGCCACCCCCGCCCCAAAGATCTGTAAGGAAGGCGAGACCTCAGTAGTAGGACAACACATGAAAAATACATTCATACTTTACCCGGGGCTCGAACCTGAGTCCCTTAGCACGCTAACCACTTGGCCACTGCGACAGTAAGGGCTCACTTAAATTCTTTTACAAAGTTGAAGGTCAAACTAGAAAACACTCGTCAGTTGGCTTTTCAATAAAATAGCTTTCTGAGAACAAATCTCAAATTTATTGTGTCCAAGTAAATTAAATCTGTTAAATCAAATAATTAAATTTCGTAAGGAAAAGCTTTCTACTTGCCCAACTGACTGTTGATCCGCACCAGTAAAGTATTTGGGTACAGTCGCTCAAAAAAGCATCCGAACACTGTGGTTGCTTACAGAATTCAGAAAAAATATCTGGTGACACGAAGGTTGCCAGATCACTAATTTCTAAAAAAAAAATCGTTGCCAGATATTTTTTTTTAATTCTGTAATCAACCATAATATTCGGATACTTTTTTGAGCGACAGTACAAAGACATTTCGAAGTATAATAATACTAATTTATATCTAATAATTTTTAAAATTCCGATTGTGTTGTAGCTTTTGATGTATTTAGGACAGGCGCAGTTGCAATCGGCTGAAAATGAAAAGATATGAGTCTACTGCTTGCATTTAATTGTTGTGTACTTACCACTGAAGAGTTCTCATCTGTTGAGGGCAGAAGAGGATATATAAGTTCAGAAGATTACTGGATTCGGGGAATAGAGGAGGGGAAAGTACTAGGAATATACTTTCTCTTCAACAACTTCTCGTCTAATTCAATTTATATTCACCAAACAATTTCCTACATGAAAAATAATTTTCGAAATCCGATCAGGGCCTTCTGACCGGTCTCATATGGGCCAAAAACCCTGGGACTAGTTCCTAGTTCCCCGTTCTAGTTCCTCCACCTAAGGGACCCCGTCCTAGTTCCTCCACCTAAGGGACCCCGTCCTAGTTCCTCCACTTGTCTCACTGTTCTCACAGATCTTCCCTATTGCATATTAAACTGATAGGCTCCTGTCAGATCTCAGTGGCAAATAGTTGTTTGAGGGGGAATTAATTTGTGAATACGTAAGTAAAAATCAATCTTACTATAATTTAAAAATTCTTTTGGCATGTTTGGCCGAAAATCGAAAAGCTGTTTGAACATCCATCCTGCGCTCTGAATTTTAAGATGATCTCCTAGATCTTGTTCACCATAAAAAAGGGGCGGGGGCGTGTCTACATTTCCAACAAGATCCATGCCTTTTCAAATATCAACACTTTGCTTGAGTGAATTAAAAAGAGCTTAATCTTTAGCAAAAAGAAGAAACGGCTCCTGTCAGATCTCTGTGGCAAATAGTTGTTTGAGGGGGAGTTTAATTTTTGAATACATAAGTAAAAATCAATCTTCTTTATTATAATTTAAAAATTGTTTTAGCATGTTCGGCCGAAAATCGAAAAGCTGTTTGAACATCCATCCTGCGCTCTGAATTTTAAGATGAAGAATTTTATGATCTTGTTCACCATAAAAAAAGGGGGGGGGGGAGGCGCTGTCTACATTTCCAACAAGATCCATGCCTTTTCAAATATCAACACTTTGCTTGAGGGAATTAAAAAGAGCGTAATCTTTAGTAAAAAGAAGAAACGGATTAAAACATTGTTGTGTACCACGGTCGTGCTTGTTGGACGATTTCTTAATGCAAGTGTTCCTATTTATGCACTTAAAGCATACTCTTTTTAAAAAGTGATCATCCTAGATTCTATGCACCACCTTGATTTCTGCATGCAAAGTTTGTAAACAGAAAGTAGCCATGGAAATGAAAAGTCACTCTCTGCGAGATGATATTGGTTTATAATTGTGAGCACTGTTATTATATTCATTAGCGAAAATGGCAACAAAAGAATGGGAGAACGTGCAGCGACTGTTCACAGTATCAGTTCGTAACACGTTACCGCTGATGTGACAGCTGCTGCGTTTAAGCTTTGTCTGCGAATTGAACCGGCAGGTGGTCCTTACGTAGTGAGTGTTCCACAAAAAATACTCTACCGTTAAATGGCTTCTGCCCATTCGCCCTTTAAACGTGCGTGACTGGTGGTGATTTTTGCATCTACTACTTTCAGAGGTACAGCACAACACAGTGGGAAATCCTGCTTATCCTTTATGGCAGACAACTAACATCGATTTACAGTTTTAGAGCAGAAAATCAGAACTGTAGCGTTATTTATTATGCATCACGTTCTCTGCATTATATTTCCACATATATAAAATTTAATTTCACATACTGACGGTCCACAAGAATTAGCCAATCGTCAATATCTGTTTTCAGAATGGCATAAAAAAAAGTTGGGTGGGCAATCTTACTCCTTGTAACTAAATTTTACTACTGATTTTTTTTTTCTCCATACAATTTACTGCGAAATGTTACAGTTTCAGTAATGTTAGAAAGCTAAATGAATATTGTTTGAAAGTAGAGATTCAGAAAAAAATTGAATTCTTTAATCTTATTTTTTCTATATGAAGCTTAGAAAAGTTTTATATTGACTAGGTAAGACTATGGATAAAGCATTAACATGAGTTAGAATGTTTTTTTTTTAAATGGAACGTAGCTACGTTGGTAACAGAGCCGAATTTACTCCTTTTCTTTTCCTGGGGAATTTTAATAACGAACATGGAAATATTAAACAAAATATTTAACATATGCACTGTCCTACCGAAATATTGAGATTTCCATGTTATGTCAATGTGTATCTACCCTCGAAGCTCTATAATCAGTGGTGAAAGTAGATTTCACATCTTTCAGGTACGGTTCAAATTATAGCCATGTGTGGAAAATCACACGCAGGCGAACACTCCACTGAAGTCATATTATAGGGGTAATAATGACTGTGTGGCGGCGAAAGTACAGTGTCCCTGTATTTTGTCTTTCACTATGTTTTCCGCAAATAGCGGTAAGGTGAAAAAGTAATTGTTAACGGAACCACTACTAAAAAATATCTTAACGGTACGGCCTACTTTCACCACTGATCACAACTCAATATATTTTACAAAGTCCGGTTAACAACGCACTTTTTGTTAATCATTTTGAATCCACTTTGGCCCTTATTCATGAACTAGCTTCTTTATCATTAACAATTCATTATTTTAAATTTCTTTTTTACCGATGACACTGTTGACATGCTGCAGGTCAATACTGATAAATATACTGATGGAATATAAGAATTCATTGTAATTATCTGGGGCGGGGGTGGTTCAGTCGGTAGCGCGCCAGGCTCGTAATCTGTAGTTCCCAGGTTCGAGTCCCCGCTGGGTCAGCGTTGAGATTTATCTCCGCAAAATTCCCCGCCCTGTCCACGGTCAGTAGTTACACCGATGGGCTTGGAAAGGCCGCCGTCCGTCGGATGGGACGTTAAGCCGTGGCCCCGTGTGCGGGAGAGCCATACCCTGTGCACGTTAAAGAACACACTGGATGGCCTTGACGGGAGGCTACCATCTGTCTCCCAACAGCTGTTCCAGTGGGTCCCCTCCCCCAACCTTCTCTGAGCCTTCGGGGTCCATGTGACCTGGCCATTTAGCCCATGGTGTGCAAAAGAGTGCCGCTCAGAGGTAAAACAAACCAACCCAAATGTAATTATCTTGATTATGGGGACTTTTTCGGATTTCAAAAATCTCGGACCTACAGGTACGAATTACGAGTCAGAGATTTTTCAAAATCATTTATATTCATTATTTAAAATCAAACAAACAGAAATCCATTGGAATTTTATTACTCACAAAGGGAAAATTTCCACAATCTCAAGTTTTCACTTCAAAGTAATTGCCCTGAAACAAAAACTTTCTCCTCCATAGTATCTTGGCGACAAGACTGGGCAGCAAAATATTTTTTGAAAGGCCTAAAGCTAAACTTCTGAGGAGCGAGGTAGGTAGGAGATAAAAGTAATAGAATTTCGGAGTGTGCATACTCTCTTTGTATGTATACTCTGAATGCATATCTGTTTAGAACCCTCATATGTTTAGGAGATGGCGAAGCATCATCACCCTCATATGTTCATCACCCTCATATGCTCAAAGCATCATCACCCTCAAATGTTTAGGAGATGGCGATCAGTTTTAAAAATGGCTACGGAGGACAATTTAATATTTGAAATTCATAAAAAATATTCCTGCCTTAGAAGGAGTGGCTACTACAAGTCATTCAGAATGAAGAATAAATGGGGGCTTTTCTTCCGGGCCACACACTAATATAAGATAAGTAGTGCCCCAAAATCGAGAAGCACAAATGAAATATTAAATTTATCCAATAAGAAGGAAAAGGAAAATACTTTTTTTTTTCATCTTATATATTTGCAGGTTACTTCTTTATTATTTCCGTAAGGAAGATATTCAATAGCAAAAGAGAGGGGCTGGGGAGGGTTGTATAAGCTGACAACTACATTTGCAGAAGGGGGAAGTGGTGCGACTTTCCGTGAACAGGGTGGGGGGGGAGGGAGGTTCACCTTTATTCCAAGTTGTTTTGGATATCTAGTTCAGCCAATTTTTTTGAAAAATCTATATTCAACTAATTTAGTATGAAGTCGTCACGTGATCGAATGGTAGTGTACTTGGGCACTGATCAAAAGGACCTGGGTTCGAGCTCGGATAATGCATGGATGCTTGTGTTGTTTCTCTACTGAGGTCCCTCCCCCATACTCAGATATTCTCTATGGTATATAAACTGACTGACTGCTGTCAGACCTCTGTGGCAAGCAGCTGTTTGAGAGGGTATATTTTTTTTATAATTTAGTATGAAGATATCTTAGTTGTTCTTTCTACTGCCCACATAACACTACCACGTGATCTATTCAATAGTACCAATATTTATTTTTTTGCAGTGTTATAACAATTCACAAGTCGTCTCGGTGTGTATTGGTATCACTTTACGTTGCGGTGACACCGCAGCAGCTGAGATCCAGGTTCGAAACCTTGTAGTGGTATTTGTTTTGTGCTATTATTTTACAAGAACGCCTGTATAATCTAGAAGTACTGTCGCTCAAAAAAGTATCCGAACACTATGGTTGATTACAGAATTCAGAAAAAATATCTGACAACGATTTTTTTAGAAATTAGTGATCTGGCAACCTTCGTGTCACGTGATTACAGAATTCAGGAAAAATATCTGGAGCGTGTACAGCAACTGTACACGCTCCAGTTACCGTTCACAGAAAACTGGAGCGTGTGCAGTTACTGCACACGCTCCAGTTTGCTGTGAACGGTAACTGCACACGCTCAATATTTCTGTGAGTGAGCCCACACGATCTAGGTCTTTGTGAGCTCACACGATCCAATGTGCTGTGAACATTAACCGCAACCGCTCCAGTTTGCTGTGAACGGTAACTGCACACGCTCCATATTCATTGCATTATATATTCATACGCATTATATATATTAAAAAGTATCCGAACACTATGGTTGATTACAGTGACACGAAGGTTGCCAGATCACTAATTTCTAAAAAAATCGTTGCCAGATATTTTTTCTGAATTCTGTAATCAACCATAGTGTTCGGATACTTTTTTGGAGCGACTGTACCTTCAACTTCGCCTACTTTAGGGATGCCACCTTTCCGATTTGCATCCGGAGACTCCACATTTTGAAATCTATCTCAAGACTCCGGTTTTTGAAAGCAAATTTCTGTTTTCTGCAATTATGGTTTTTAAATGATCAAAGAGATGCCGCCATTTGTACTACCACGGCCTACTCAGGTCATGAAATGTGCAAAACCGTAGATTGTACACACGATTAACAGGTTCAACAACCTCAATTCGTTAAAACGACTGCAGAAACCAGCTCCAAAAATTAGGTATTGGTTTTTAATGGAAGTGCTAAACATATTTTTTTAAAAATCTATTATGAAAGCCAAAACGGGAAAATGCCCAATTTCTTTTTTTTCTTATGAGTATGAGGGGGAACTAAGCAGAAAAACAATACAAGCGTCCATGCATTATCCGGGGCTCGAACTCAGAGATTGGGCCGAAACGAAAAAAGGTTTTATATTTCAATTAAAAAAAAAACGACCAAGATTCGAATGAAAGCAGAATTATGCACAAAAACTGATTATAATGTGAATTGTGCAAAATTTTTAGAATATATTCAGAAGCCTTAACGAAAAGTTTCTAAAAAGTTTTAAATTTAAAAAGTCTAAAATCTAGATTTAAAAAATAATAATAAAAAATAAATATCCCCTCAAGCAGCTGCTTGCCACAGAGGTCTGACAGGAGCCTGTCAGTTTATATGCCATAGTGAGAAGGTCTGTGAGGATGGCAGGACCTCAGCAGAAAAACTACACATACATCCATGCCTTACCCAGGGCTCGAACCCAGGTCCCTTAGATCAGGAGCCAAGCGCGCTAACCACTCGGTCATGGGATGGCAAAAAAAAAAGAAAAAATATATATATATATGAATTATTAATTAATAAAAATTTGGAACAAAAATAATGATTGCGTTGATTATTTTTAAATAAATATATCGTTATTACTGTTTTTTTTTTGGGGGGGGGGCGAATTTACTTAAAGCTAACTTTATGATCTCTGGATGTTTAAATCTTGAAAGGTGGCAGCCCTATCTACAGTGCTAAACTATTATATTTAAGAAAAATAATGGCCAACTTTTATGGGACAATAAAATTAAAGGAATGTGTATTAGTTTCTGTATTATGGACCCCACAAATAATATCTTGCAAAGAATTACATTTCAACGTCTAAGTCAATTCATATCCTTTCTTTGATTTCTCATCCCGTTTTCCCATTTCTGCTTCTGGTAGGGATTAAGACCTAACCCAGACAGCTAATGCGGATGCGCATTGTCCGTGGATACTTAGACTCCCCCGAGGTAAGGCTTTTGTTGGAATCGCCTTTGTCTAGTTCTGCTCTCTTTTCCCAGTCTACTTTTACTAATTGTTCAAAGAGAGAAAGCACTACTTCAAATATTTGGATTAACACTCCCCCTTGGCACTCCCTGTCGGCAGAAATGGAACCTCAAGCGCCTCAAGAATGCTGTTTTCAAGAAGCAAGTACCTATCCCTCGATTTACACGGTACTCAGTTCACACAATTTTGGCTTTGCACAGTCAAAAAATGCATCCAGTTTGGATTTACACGGTACTGACTGAGATTTCCTTTCTATATACGTCTCAGTCAGTAACGCGTAAATCTGGTACACCGAAACTGGTTGCATTTTTTAACCGTGCAAAGCCAAAACTGTGTGAACTGAGTACCGTGTAAATCGAGGGACAGCTGTATTTAAAGGATTAAACTATAGTAGTGTAATTAAAAATCGAGGAATTTTTCTTAAAAGGAACGATTCGCTTTTTAAAAAATTAAACGTTCGGTTGAAACAGCATTAATGTGTAAAGAAGCCGTAACGAAAGTTTCTAAAAAGGTTGTAAAGATAATTGAATGTATGAATCTAAATTTAAAAAATAATATATATATTATTGTTTAATAAAAATTAAACTACTGAAAAATGCTTTACCGGTACGCCATACCGGCAAATAATTTCTTGCCGGTATGCCGGCGCGTACAGGCCTACTTTCACCACTGTCTATAATATGCATTTAATGGAAAAATGTGACTAAAGATAATTTATAGATCATATTTATGTTTAATTATCAGAATTATAAGAGAATAATATTTACCTTATACCGGTGGTTACCAATCTCTAGTCTCCGAACCTCTAGAGGCCCGCGAATGTAGAATGTGGTGCACACTCGCAGCTGCATATGGCTAATGTGACCTAGAGGCCCTATATACAGTGGCTAATGTGGCCTAGAGGCCCTATATACAGTGGCTAGAGGTTGGCCATCTCAAAATTCGACGCCATGTTTTGTCGTAGCTCGGATTGTTTAGCGTGCATAGCTGAATGGTATTGCACAGTACTTATGGGTTCCGAAATAGGGTTGATACAGTTTTCATGATTAGAAGCACTTCAGAAAAAAAAATAAAAAAGAAAAAGTAAATTTTAGGGCTTTTTTTTTTTGTTAAAAAATGATATAATTTCACTTTGTTGTCTGTCCGTTTGTAGACATCGAATTTTTTTGTTTATACAGATAAACAAAAAATTCTTTTTGTGTTAGGTATTAATGAAATATTACGATTTGCATTTTTCGAATCTCCCAAAAGTTATAACTGCACCCTCTAACTGTGGAAAAATATGAAAATTCCAAAATATCAAACGAAAATTCCAAACGATATAATTATATTAGAAGTTTGAAATTTTGGTGTTGAAATGTGAAGGTTACGAAATTACCATTGCCAACAATCACTTGACCCTTTAGACCCAGGGGGAGGGGGGGGGGGTGAATGAAACTTTTTTTAGCAGAAAAATGTATGTTTTTAGAGATAAATTAAAAATTCTTGTTGGGTTCGACAGGTATTGATGAAATATTACAATTTGCAATTTGCGAACTTCCCAAAAGCTATAATTGCGCTCTCTAACGGTGGGAAAATCGAAAAATTCCAAAATTTAAAATGAATATTGCAAACGATGCAGTTATGATAGATATTTGAAATTTTGGTCATCGAATGTGACAGTCTTGAAAATTCCATTCACAAGAATGAGTTGATTACTTGTTGATTATTATTATTTGTAATCTGTGGCAAGCAGCTGCTTGAGGGGGTATTTTTTTTTTAATTAATGTGACTCTAAGCCCAAGATGGGTAAGAAACTTAACGGTTTTGTTTTAAGAGATAATTGGAAATCTCTTTTTTAATTGGTTACTAATGAAATGTAATTCGCATATTCAATGATAGTTTAAATTTATATCATTAGAGATCACTAAATATCTAAACTGCAAAACTTTTAACCAATATTTCAAGTGATCTGTTTCTGGTAGAAATTTTGGCGTGTAGAGTTTTGTTATGATAGAAATTTCACTGACAGCAATGATATGCCCACTATTTTCAGAGGAACGAAAGAAATGTAACTTTTTAAATTTAAGAACTAAAAGACAAATACTTTTTATGTTTTATAATTATTAATAAAATACTACTATGTGCATTTCCCCCATCATATATTAAAAAATAAAAAAACCCACTCAAGCAGCTGCTTGTACAGAAGTCTGATAGGAGCCTGAAATTTTATACGCTACAGTAGAAGGTCCATGAGGATGGCGGGACCTCAGCAGAAAAAGAACATGAACATCCATAAATAAAACTTTGAAGGAGTGGAAAAGTAGGCAAAGGAAGAACTTCCTACTCTTTGAAAATGAGATTCCCATATGCGCTCTTCTAGTTGTTTTACATTTTCAGTTCCCTCTAACAGTGGAAATTCCAACTACTATATAAATGAGAAAATAAACTATTAATATTTTATTATTATCTGTAATGTACAAAAGAAAGCTTTTCATTTATCTCTTAAAGCAGAAAAGTTGTATTTTACCAATGGGACAATCCGAATGACGACAAAACATGGCGTCCAATTTTGCGATGGCCAACCTCTACTTATATAGCGCCTCTATTCGCAACCTGTGATTGCAACATGCTGATGACATCTGTATTTCTGGAGCATTGAATTTCTACACTCAGATGTTTAGCATGTCAACTGACTTCCGAGCGGATGTCAAGTACAGATTCCACTTCGCTCCTTACATACTTTAGGGCGGGGGTGGCTCAGTCGGTAGCGCGCCAGGCTCGTAATCTGTTAGTTACCAGGTTCGAGTCCCAGCTGGGTGAGTCGTTGAGATTTATCTCCGCAAAATTCCCTGCCCTGCCCACGGTCAGTAGGGGACACCGATGGGCTTGGAAAGGCCGCCGTCCGTTGGATGGGACGTTAAGCCGTGGCCCCGTGTGCGGGAGAGCCATACCCTGTGCACGTTAAAGAACACGCTGGATGGCCTTGACGGGAGGCTTGTCTCCCAACAGCTGTTCCAGTGGGTCCCCTCCCCCAACCTTCTCTGAGCCTTTGGGGTCCATATGACCTGGCCATTTAGCCCATGGTGTGCAAAAAAGTGCCGCTCAGAGGTAAAACAACCCAACCCAACAACTCAGATGTTTAGATTCAAATTGCAAAATAGCCAATAAATGAGCAGCAGATAAAGAACCACAGATACATATAACTGTGGTGACCATTCTATTTCGAGAAAAATATAACACTAACTGAAGAATATTTTTTTCTGGTAATTTTTGTCATTAATGCTATTTGTTCGTCAGTTTTTGTCACGATATTATAAATTTTATACTATGCCAGGAAAAAAATACTAAAAAAATTATAATATCATAAAAATCTCTAAAATAAAACAAATGATATGCATATATTTATTTTATTCAAATACGTAAAAACGACAAGCATGTTAATAAAATGACTTTTAATTTGTCAAAAAGTTCACACTATTATAAAAATTTTTTAAACAGTTTAGTAAAATTAAATAGTTTTGAATTATAGTTGTGTCATTAATTGCTCAATCACATCAACAATTATAAGAAAACTTTATCAAACTTAAGTGGTAAAACAGATCGAATTTTATTTGGTATCAAAAATATAGGACTGTTAAAGGACAGGACAGAAAATATAGGATAAAGACATCCGAACTGTATTCAATCACGAAAAAATTATGTAAAATAAATGTATTATGCAAAATAATTTTTAATTGTATAATTAAAGAGTACCATTTGCTTAGAAAAGGTAGATTTAAAAAATGTTACTTAGTCGAATCAATAAAATATTTATAACATTTCTGTAGAAAAACTTGATCGCTGTTTGCAAAATCATCGTATATATAATTTTGGGTTTAAGATGTGAGGAAAACAAAAAAAAATGTCCGGAGGTGAAAACTAAAAAATAATCATGGGTCAGAGATAAAAAAAAAAGGTCATGAGTGAGACAAAGACAAAAAGTAACCTTATTACTGTGGCTATATGATGAATTTTAATGCAGAAAATTATTTCTGAAATTTAGATCGGTTGAGCTCTTTATAGAAGAAAAAAGTGTGTTCAGGTTCGGGTTCATGTAAGAGAGTTGTTTTGGATAGCTTTTCGTTCAGGGTGCAGGTTCAGGTTCGGTTCAAAACCCTGTTTTTGGCCATGAAAAACTTGATAAACTTTTCCTTAACCCGCCATTCAAAAACAACTAAATAAAAATGTCCCTAGATGGCAGCACGATACAGAATATTTCATCACAGATATTGTCTGACACTGCGGCTTATTTACGACACAAGTCTGACGCTTTCGAGAAGAAGATAAATTTTTTTTAATGCAGTTAAATGACATTGAATAATTATATAAAGTTGTTGTCTTATTACGTATAGTTTAAATATGCAAAAATGGGTTGCTTTTTAACCTTTTCTTCATTTAATTTTCGTTTGATTCTTAAAAATATTAAACTGTATAAGACAGTAAGAGCAAACTGTTCATTGGTGTCTGTCAATATGCAAAATATTCTCATCTTCAATTCTTCTTAAATGATTATTTTGTTTATTTTTCTTTCGTAATAGACTGATAGTTATGATATGCATCACAATATGTATGTAACATGTGTGAAATTAGGAACAATATTTTATGGATATGCATTACGAAAATGTATTGTGATTGATTGAATAAAAATTATTATAATATATATACTATTATAATATATACCCCTTGAAATTAAACATATTATAAACAATTCGCTTTGCATTATGGCGAAGCTAGGTCAAGTGCAGGACAGTAGTCTAGCTTGTTATATCCTTATGTGGTCCTTCCTGTCAAATGTGCCGAATGGGACAGTGCAGTAGGAAGTTAAAAAGAGTGTGGGAGAGTTTGGGTTGTTTTATCTCTGAGCTGCACTATTTTGCACTCATTGAGCTAAATGGCCAGGTCACAAGGACACCAAGGCTCAGTGAAATTTGGGGAAGAGGATCCACTGGTCAGCATAAACGTGTACAGGGTATGGCTCTCTTGCATATGTAGCCACGGCTTAACCTCCCATCCGACGGACGGCGGCCTTTCCAAGCCCAACGGTGTCCGCTTTCTCACCGAGAGCAGGGTGGGGATTCAGCAGAGATAAATCTCAACGTTAACCGTTTCAGGCCCATAAGGTTTCTAAGAGTAAATATTAGTATGTAACTGTTTATTTTAGTTTGTTTAGACGTAAAATAAATAAAAATCATAAGAAAAATACATAACAATGTGTAGTTTTTTTGGAATTTTATGGGAAATATTTTTCCCAATGGACTATAAAGGTAACACAAATTATAGTTAGGCTTATTATGCAATGTCTTTTATTTATTGGTTTATTAGAACAAAATGTTAACTAAAATAATACAAAATTATGAAATAAAATTACTATACAAAATGATGTGCTAATTATGATATTCTGCGAAGCAATTTCTTTTGGTAGTGAGGCAAAGATGGACATTGCACATAGTACATATATTATGCGTCCTGACAGTTCTGTTTTTGTTTTCTAAACGTTCCCGTTTACGTAATTGCGTTCGGCATACGTTCTATTTTGACATTCTGTATAAAAAATGCAGATAAGGTTATAATTAAATACGACAATCACCAATTTTAAAACGGGAAAAATGTTTCCCTTAGTCAGGGTTAATACAGGTGGGACTCAAGTGTCGGGGGACTGCAGATTACGAGCCTTATGTTCATTTAATCATATCTCCCAAATGTTTGCAAGCATCTTCAGTAATTTAAAGCAGTGTTTTATTAAAGCACCTGGTTTGCAAATATACTGCTCACAAAAATTAGGGGATATTTCAAAATGAATATGAAGCGATAATATATCCCTTAATTTTTGTGAGCAGTATAGAACTTGGATAAGAACTAAAAAACAGATTTGGGTTATTTTACTCTGAGCGGGGACCCACTGGAACAGTTGTTAGGAGACAGATGGTAGCCTCCTGTCAAGGCCATCCAGCATGTTCTTTAACGTGCACAGGGTATGGCTCTCCCATACACGGGGCCACGGCTTAACGTCCCATCCGAAGGACTTCCCAAGCGAAGGACTTCCCATCCGAAGCCTTCCCAAGCGCATCGGTGTCTCCTATTGTTTTGCGGATCAATTCAATCTCAACGCTGACCCAGCTGGGACTCGAACCTGGGAACTGCATATTACGAGCCTGACGCGCTACCGACTGAGCCACCCCACTGAAAACGGAATAATTGCCTCTGCGTGCTTTGCAATATCGCATTATTAATTTGATCAACTGAAATGTTTTGCACTTTACATAACGTGTACCTACGCAGGACTCTTTCGTAATAAAGGATAAATTAACCTTGATTATAGGGGAAAATTCCCTATTAGGGAGTCATTTAGATGGAAATAAGTATTAAATGCGGCCAGAAACTGGGGAATTTACCTGTTTCGAAAAATAGTTTTATTTTTGTGTCTTGACGAAAGAGTAAGGCAAGAATTATGAAGCATTGTCAATTGGGCAAATAAAAAAGCTGATCATGCACTCAATGTAAGGGAATCTTCCTGAAATTGTTAGTGTTCAATGTGCGTATCTTCAAAGGATCATAGATGCATGTTTATAATAGATGCTGAAAATGTAGTGGCCTAGATCCGCACTGGCTACATCAATATAATTCATTTTCAAAATGTTAAAAGGAGTATTTGTTTATCCCTATATACTCAAAACAAGTTTTCCGTTGTTTGCGGTAATAAAAATCAAAATCATGGAGGTTATAGAAACTATTATGGGTTTACGTATAGGCCGCTGAGTCCTTGGGTGCAGCGATAATATAGTATCTAGTGAAATATGTTTTTTCGAAGTTGAAGCTGCAGCAGCCATCGGCCTAAAGGTAGCCGGAGTAATAAATTTTCCATTGGCTGTAAAGAGCGAAACACAGTAAATTCCAGATAAATTTGAAAAGCAAAGGAACTAATTAGTGCATTGGGTTAATATACTTTTTAACTCTAAAAAAGCCATATTTTTTTAATTTCGTCATTAGTACGTTAGGTTGTACGTTTTGGTTCTAATAGTTAGATGAAAAATTCTTTTGCGCCATTGATTAGGTACAGATAAGCTGTTAATAGTCGAATTTTTTTTAATCATCCATAAATTTAAATTCCCACATTACAAAAAAAAATACCCCCTCAAGCAGCTGCTTGCCACAGAGGTCTGACAGGAGCCTGTCAGTTTATATGCCATAGTAGAAGGTCTGAGAGGATGGCAGGACCTCAGCAGAAAAACGACACGAACAGCCATGCCTTACCCGGGGCTCGAACCCAGGTCCCTTAGATTAGTAGCCAATCCAGGTCCCTTAGATTAGTAGCCAAGCGCGCTAACCACTCGGCCATGGGACGGCTCACATTACAATAAGGGTGTTAAAGTTCGAAGATAGCAAAACTTGATTTTTTTTTAAAACTAACATTCCATATTCGCCAAAAACAAAACCATTTTCTAATTTAAAATTGTATTAATTCTTACATAATTTCTATTAGTTGAAAATAAAAAATGCCTTGATATTTCATTTTGGTATATTACTAATCAACTTGTGGCCGCTAAGAGACAGAATTTTTGGATTCAGCTCCAACAGAAATGGAATATTTTTCAATCGAAATATATATTCCCTTATATGATTTCGATTGACACTAGATGGCACCACCAGAACCGTCTAGTTATAACAAGTCTGTAAATGGTAGCTATGTAGTCACTGAAAGGAGTGCTATGCACCAATCCCCTGTGATGATGCATAGAGCCGGCCAGGTCTAGTACCTAATGTCCAACCCCGCCTTCTCGTGGTGAAGGCCGTTAGTATCTTTCAAAAGAGATACTCTCTTGTGGAAGTGAACGGAAGTAGAAAGCTGCCAGATTATTGTGGCCTACTGATCTGAACAACTATAACTACTTTTCTTTTTTTCTACCCTGCTGAGGACTGGTCAACCACACAGGGTCCTGGTGCTGACCATATAAACTTACTGGACTGGATTAAGGCTCTGAGCTTGATTATGGATCCTGATTTTGCTGCACTGGTGAACTTTTGTGGAGGGAAAATCTTCCGCTCTGTTTTCTGTTTGTTTGTGGGGTGACAGCCCCAAGTGAATAGATTCACAGGATATGTTTTGTCAGCTGTTGGATAATCCTGAGCAGAGGTCATCGCAGACACCTGAACTCTTGCTTCTACTGACATCGTCAAATTCTACATTGGAGGAAGTCTTCCAGTGTAGATGGCTTCAGCCTTTAGTGGTGGTGGTGGGGGGAGGGACAGGTCATTGCTCCATGCCTGTGATTAGGGGGCTGTTTGATATTGTCGGCATTCCCTCTCTCAATAAACAAAGTTTCTTTAAACATCCCACTAACCATTTTCTCTCCATAGGTAGTTGGAATGTGAAGACTCTGCACAGAGTTCATTCTCTGAATGTCCTCACACAAGAATTCCACCATTATAACTTAGATATTCTCGGCTTGCAAGAGACCAGATGGACAGATAAATGTCAGATTCTTAAAACTAATCTTAAATTTCTCTTTTCAGGGAGGAACGATGGAAAGCATCTCCAAGGTGTAGGTTTGCATCTCGGCAGATATACTAGCGATGCTCTTCTATGATAGGAATGCATTAACAAAACAATTCTTACAGCAAAATTGCAGACAAGCATTAAAGACTAGAATGTTATCTGCTGTTATGCCCCTACTGACTACAAAGCTGGTAATGACTCTAACCTTTGGGGAGGAGTGATGGACCCTTTTGGTATTGGTAGCTGCAATGGCAGTGGGAAACGTCTCCTACAGGTAAGTAAACTCAATGGTTTGAGAATAACTAACACTTATTACAAACACCACGGCATACATAAGTACACATGGGTTTTACCCGATGGGCTGCATAAGAATATGATAGATTATGTATTAATTAACAGCAAATGGGCAAGTTTTGTTAAGAATATCAAGTCTTATAGGGGAGCTGAAATTGGATCTGACCATTACCTTGTTAAAAGTATCTTGCAGCTTAAACCTAAGAAGTGTTGTGCTAAGGTTAAAAAATTCACCTTGAATTCTGGAGCTTTGGAAGACCCAGTTATAGCTAAAGCTTACCATGATAGGTTACTTAGTCATTATGACAATCATAGTTTGTTTACTACTGAAGTTGAGGAAGAATGGCACCGTTTTAAACAGGCTTTTTTGGAGACTAACAGTACTCTTTTAGGAAAAAAGAAGCAGAGGAGGAAAATTATTTGAGTGATAAGGCACTTGAGCTTATTTCAGAAAGAAAGAACTGCAGGGATTTCCTTAATCAATACCTTACTAGTCTTAATAGAAAGCATTACAGAGAGATTAATAAACGTGAAAAGGATCAGTTAGCTGCAGATAAGAATCTTTGGCTTGATGGTTTGGCTGACAAAGCTGAGGAAGCAATTAGACAGCACAACAGCACAGAGCTGTACCAGATAGTTAATGTTTTGTGTGGTAGAAAATGGGCAAGTATACAGGGATTGAAGGATTAACAAGGTAAGGTTATAGAAGGTGAGGATTCTGTCATGGCTAGGTGGGCTGAGCATTTCAGTGATATTCTAAACAATGTGGTTAGTTCAATTCCCATTGTTTGCGATGATTATAGATGCATTGGTGGCTTTAATGTTGGCCCTCTAACACAATCTGAAGTTATTTTGGCTGTTTCTAAACTTAAACTACATAAATCCCCAGGAGTAGATGAAATTACTACGGAAATGGAAATTTTTCGGTTACCACATGAATGACTGAAATTTTGAATATCTTTTATGATAAAGGAATGGTTCCTAAGGATTTTACCAGAGCTATTATTATCCCTAATTTTAAAAAAGGTAATCGCAGTTTTTGTGATAACCGTAGGGGTATTAGCCTACTCTGTGTTCCAGGTAAAGTTCTTTCCATGATTGTGCTTAATAGAATTAAGAATCTGGTTGACAGTCAATTGCGTGATGAGCAATGTGGATTCAGAAGTGGTAGGGGATGTGTAGATCAGATATTTTCACTAAGGCAGATTCTTAAGATATGTTTAGAGTTTCAGAAACCTTTGGTTGCTAGCTTTGTTGATTTTAAAAAGGCTTTCGACTCTGTTGATCGTCATAATTTGTGGTTGATTGTGAGATCATATGGTATACCAGACAAGTTAGTTAACATAATGAAAGCTCTCTATAATAACACTGAGTCGTGTGTGAGAGTTGGTAAGGCTTGTAGCAATTAGTTTAGCATTGCTTCTGGTGTTCGACAAGGGTGCATTTTGTCTCCTTTTCTCTTTAGTTTGGTTATTGATTATGTTATGCGAAATTCTTTGCAAGGGAAAGACTTTGGGCCTAAGAGAGAGAGGTCTAGAGATTTCAAAATTTCTGATTTAGATTATGCAGATGATTGGCCTTGTTGACTAATGATATTGATGAGATGAATTCTTTCATTAGGGCTATTGATGAGACTGGTAATAGAGTTGGTTTGCTGATATAATACTAAAGTGATGAAAATTGGTCAGGCAGTTGGTGCTTCAGTCGCTCTGAATGGTTGCACCCTTGAGTATGGGTATCAGTTAAATTATCCTGGGAGTTATGTAACAGATACTAGTGATGTGCAGCATGAGATTAACAGGCGAATAGGGATTGCCTCTGGGACTTTTAGTGTGTTGAGAAATAGTCGTGTACACCTAAAGGCTAAAATTAGACTGTATAATAGTGTGGTTCTATCTAGAGTTAGTTATGGTAATAAAACTTGGACACTGTAAAAAAAGAAAGCAGGAAACTTGATACTTTTTATTCTAGATGCTTATGCAGTATCTTGGGAATTAGGTGATTCAACTTCGTAAGCAATGAAGAGGTTAGGCAAAGGAGTCGGCAACCTTCTCTGAGCAGTATATTTTGTAGAGAGAGACTCCGTTGGTTTGGCCATGTTGCTCGTATGGATAATTATAGATTAGCGAATAGGGTTATGAACAGTGTTCCTAAAGGCCTCAGAAAGAGGGGGAGACAATGGTCAGACAATGAGGATGAGGATGATAGCTAATTGCTACAAGCCTTACTTATCCTTACTTACAAGCCTTACTTACATCATCCTCAAGACTACTTGAGGATGATTATGATACCCAATTGCTACAAGCCTTACCAACTCTCACAAATGACTCAAGTTAGTTAACATATTTCATTATGTTAACTAACTTGTCTGGTATGTCATACGATCTCATTTGTGGTGGGCAGGTAATGTCAAACAGGACCTTGTTGCAATTGGTGTGCAGTGGAGAAATGCAGCAGATATAGCTCAGGACAGATATGATTGGAGAACTAAATTGCGCGGTCTGGTTGGACCTCTATAGCCCATGGTTACTTGAGGATGATGATGATAGCAATTCTTAATTCTGTATAGACATATTACAATGGTATACAGAGACAAACAAACCCCACTGCTAAATCTGTAATCTGGTTGGACGACCGCACTGGACGCTGTAATCCAGAGGGTGGTAAAATAGCCTTTAAAAAATATAATTTCAGATTTTTTTTTTCGTTTTGCTCAGTTTGGAACGTTTGAGAAGAAAATAGTAACTTTTACAACATTAGCAGAATTAATTTAGCCATCACGATTTGCATTTAGACAATTTTTTTTTAATGTTAACAGTAGAATATATTATAGTCATGTGTTCAAGAAATTTGAAAAAGGAAAGTACAAAAACAGAGCGCTTTAATTTTAGTTTAGAACATGTTATGAGTTTATACAAAAAGGAAGCCATTTTATGCTTTTTCAAAATTCCGGGAGGACATGAGATTAAAAAGGAGGACATGTCCTCCTTTTGGGGGATGTATTGGTAACCCTATTCATTCTGCACTTAAAAAAACCCTTAGTTAAAAAACAAACAAAAAACATATAGATAATTGAAGTAACTCTACTGACGTAATTGAAAAAGAACACTCAGAAGGAATTCCTTTAGGAACGTCATATTATAATATGCAATAGTTAAGGGCAGCAGAAACCGTGATCCAAGATTGAAAGTCATTGTGTGAAATAATGACGTCACTGAGGACGACAACATGCAGATGTACGCAGCGCATATTTAAGGACTAGGGCGTAAAGGATGAAATTATTCATCTTGTGTCATGTTGTTCAGTGCTCTTTGAAGAAGCTACCATGCCTGGACGACGCAGGCGCGCAACATTTGTTCAGTTAGCGGAGTCTGAGCGAGGTCGTAATAGTGGGTCTTTGGGAAGCAGGTTGGTCTTTTCGTCAAATTGCACACCTCGTTGGATGAGAGGTATCAGCAGTGATACAATGGTTGCGTTGATGGTCAGGAAAGCATTCGCACACACGCAGGTGGGGTTCTGGGCAACACAGAGTTATGGACGCAAGAGAGGATCGGCGTATCAGGAGGGCGGAGGTGATAGAGCGGACAGCTACAGAGTCACAAATTTGATCCTCTGTCGTACCAAGGGTGTCTACAAAAACGATACACAATGATCTTTTGGAAGCAGGACTACGGGCATGATTACCACTGTCACCTCGTCACTGTCTAGCACGTTTGCAGTGGTGTCAAGAACGAGATCATTGGAGGGAATAATGGCAGCCTGTGGTCTTCAATGATGAAAGCCGATTCTGCTTAGGAGTGTCTGATGGTCGTTTACACGTCCGAAGACAACAAGGTGAGTGTTTTTTCTTCCTTGTGCATCTGCCAGCGACACACAGGGTCCACGCCGGGCATCATGATGTGGGGAGCGATTAGCTATGAGTCTCGTACATGTCTGGTGTTTGTGCAGGGTACACTGAATAGCAATACATACATCAGCGACATCATACAGCCGGTCGTCCTGCCATATTTGAGTGTAATCCCAAATGCGATATTCCAGCAGGATAACGCCCACCACACTTCACCAGGGCAACTGAACATGCTCTTCAGGCAGTGCACTAACTCCCTTGGCCAGCAAGCTCTCCGGACTTGTCTCGAATCGAGCATGTCTGGGAATGGATCGGACAAAGACTCTTCCGCAGACCGCAACAGGCAACGACCATCAATGAATTACGCATCCAAGTTGAAAGCGCCTGGAATGGCATCCCCCAGCGTGATATCCAGCATTTGTACGACCGATTGAATGCCAGATTGAAAGCTTGTATTGCTGCTCGAGGAGGTTCAACACCTTATTAAAATGTGCCTTCTGTAAAATATAACACTCTTTAAGAGGTAAAATAAACATTGAATCACTTCACACGCATGATCACTGTCCTTTCTCAACAAGTTATTTCTACTAAATAAATCTCGTAGATTACAATTCAATTGTTAATGGTGTTCTTTTTTCAATTTCTGTCAGTGTATGTGTCTGCGTTGCGATTTATCTCCACAAAACTCTCCGCCCTGCCACGGTGAGTAACGGACACCGATGGGCTTGGAAATGCCACCGTCCGTCATATGTGATGTTAAGCCGTGGCCCTGTATGCGGGAGAGCCATACCCTGTGCACGTTAAAGAACTGCATGGCTTAGACGGGAGTCTACTATTTGTCTCCGAACAGCTGTCCAGTCGGTCTCCTCCCCCAACCTTCTCTGAGCCTTCGGGGTTTTTGTGACTTTGTCATGTAACATCTGAGAGAGATTTATGCGATTTTAGAAAGGAATTTAGTGATCTGGCAATCTTCGTGTCACGTGACACGAAGGTTGCCAGATCACTAAATTCCTTTCTAAAATCGCATAAATCGATTTTAGAAATTATCTGTTATCTGGCAATCTTCGTGTCACGTGACACGAAGATTGCCAGATCACTAATTTCTAAAAAAATTGTTGCCAGATATTTTTTCAGAATTCTGTAATCAACCATAATGTTCGGATATTTTTTTGAGCGACTGTACACGAGGTTCTTCATGTGTCCCCAGAGGAAGAATTCGATACATGTTAAATCGGGCGATCTTGGTGGTCAGGCGACGGGTCCACCTCGGCCTATCCATCGGCCCCCAAAAGTGGCATTCAGATAATCCCACACATCATTGCTGAAGTGTGCTGGCACCCCGTCGTGTTGAAATCATATTCGTCTGCGAATAGCTACGGAAACATCTTCCAGCAGTTCCGGCAACGTTTCTTCAAGAAATACCCGATAACTCTGCCGTTGAGTCGGGGAGGCAGCAGGTATGGCCCAATCAAAATGTTATGAACAATACCCGCCCAAACATTGATGGCACACCGTTGTCGATGACCATGCGCCATTGTGGCATGTGGTTTTTCGTGCACCCAAACGTGAGAACATTAAACACATCCTCACATGTGAAAGAGCAAAATTCGTATTAAAAAAGCTGGCAAAATTCGGGTGAGATGTGGAGGTGAAATTCTTTCTTCGATTTTAGTTTAGTCAACTATCCTGAATTTCACAAACCCAATCTCAATTATCACAACTCGCCAGTATTTTCCAAGCGGATTCGAATTTTGCCAACTGCCCTACATTCTATTAAGTTTCCTCAATTTATCCAACACTCCTTAATTTCACAAAACAAATCTCAATTTTCACAACTCGCCTATATTTTACCAAGTGCATTCGAATTTTGCCAATTACTCTAGATTTTGCCAACTTGCCTTAATTTTACAGAAAAAATCCTACTTTTTACATCTTCCCTGAATTTGCCAAGCCACTTCGAATTTTATCAACTCTCCTTAATTGCACAAGAAAGGCACAATTTTCACAACTCCCCTGTATTTTACCAAGTGGCTTCGAATTTTGCCAACTCCTCTAGATTTTTCCAAGAGTACAGTCGCTCAAAAAAGTATCCGAACACTATGGTTGATTACAGATTTCAGAAAAAATATCTGGCAACGATTTTTTTTAGAAATTAGTGATCTGGTTGCCAGATCACTAATTTCTAAAAAAAATCGTTGCCAGATATTTTTTCTGAAATCTGTAATCAACCATAGTGTTCGGATACTTTTTTGAGCGACTGTACTTGGTTTTTCCAACTCTCCTTAATTTCACAAAACCAATCCCAATTTTTACAGCTCACCTGTACTTCACCAAATGGTTTCCAGTTTTGCCAACTTCCCTAGATTTTGCAAAGTTTTCTCAATTTTATCAACTGTCCTTAATTTGCAAAAACAATCCCAATTTTCACAAATCGCCCGTATTTTACCAAGTGGATTTGAATTTTGCCAACTCCCCCAAGATTTGGCAACTCTCCTAGATATTGCGAAGCTGTCTCGATTTTGCCAACACGCCATAATTTTACAGAAAAAAGATTGCAATTTTTACATCTCACCTGAATTTTGTCAACTCTACACGATTTTGCCAAGTCACTCCCAATTTTGCCAACTGCCCCTAGTTTTTGCCAACTCTCTAAGGTTTGCCAACTCGCCATAATTTTACAGAAAAAAAATCCAAATTTTCACATCTCACTTGAATTTTGCCAACTCCCTACGATTTTTCCAAGTCACTCCGAATTTTGCCAACTGCCCCTAGTTTTTGCCACTCCCTAAGTTTTGCCAACTCTCCTAGATTTTGCCAACTCGGCATAATTTTTGAGAAAAAAATCCAAATTTTTACATCTCACCTAAATTTTGTCAACTCCCCACGATTTTGTCAAGTCACTCCGAATTTTTCCAACTCCCCAAGATTTTACCAAGTCACCCCGAATTTTGCCAACTCCCTAAAATTTTGTCAACTCACCTGTTTTTACTAAGTGGTTTCGAATTTTGCCAACTGCTCTAAATTTTGCCGTCTCTCCATTTTCCAAACTGACTTAGATTTTCCAAGTTGCCTCGATTTTGACAATTAAATTTTAATTTTCCAAAAAAAAAAAATTTAGGAGTTTGAAAGTTTGAAGTGATTTGGCAAATTTAGGAGAGATGTAAAGATTGGGATTAGTTTCGTGAAATTAAGGAGATTTGACCAAATCAAGGCAAAAATTCATACTGATTTGCTACAATTCAGACGAAATGTAATATTGGAAGTATTTCTGAGAAATTATGGCTAGTTGGCAAAATTGGAAGTCAAATGGCAAAATGTAGGAGAGACGTTAAAATTGTCTTCCCCCCCCCAACACGGAGCAAAAATCTAAGCAAGTTTGCTCAGTTGGCAAATTTTGCCAAAATATTGCTCGAGTTGGAAAATTTTGAACTTCCCCCCCCCCCCCCAACCATATTCCTTCGCTACACCTCTGATTACATATATATATATAAATATGTAAACCAATCATTAGATGCCTAATCTAAATATTCAGACTAATTTATTACGACTACTTAAATCAGTATTCAGCGTTTATTTCCTGAAAGGCAAATTCACTTTAAAATTTCTATCATAAACATTCAATTAGATAGATGTACTCAAATTCCCATAAACAGGCAATATGATACAGACTTGGGCGCCATTTTCTTCTTCAAACAAACGTCCACAGTCGTATCAGAATAATATGACCACCTACCATTCGTATTATTAATTAGGTGGTCACATTATTCTGATATACGACTGTGTATTAATAAGCAGCCAACACGGTTTTATTGGTAGCTATTGTCTTAAATAACCCAAATACTAAAATCTCACTGTTCGTTTAAATTACACAAAATAACGTACAAATATTTAAAAAATATATAAGCTTCATTAATATAGTGCATATCGCTTTAGGTAGTTCTTGTTGGGAAGCCATATTGGCGGTGACTCCGACACCTGGTCGCTATTAAAATAACTTCAAATATATATATGATATATAATAATATAAATATGTTACCGCTAAAGTGCAGAAATCAGTTATTCTACAGATTATATCTAGATATTGTGCAGATTAACTAGGGTGATCCGTTAACGTGCGGAAAATTGTTTCATTTCTCAAATTACCTAGGTAATCTGCAAATTACCTGGATAATCTGCACATTACCTACTAGGCACTCGTTAAAGTGAAAATAAGATCTTTGCTGGAATAACAGGAACGTTTCTGTACGCTTAAATTAACATAATGTTATTTATCTAGTGTCCGAGAGTAGAGTTGAAACCAGGGTCATCTCTCTGTCAACATGAATCAGTCGTCCGAATTATAAAAAACGCCCCCAAAATGAGCAGGCCAAGTGAGAACGAATCATTTTAGTGATTCGTTATCAAGAATGAATCACTTTACCGATTCGTTCTCACTTGGCCTCCGCTCATCCGGGGCGTTTTTTATAATGCGGACGAGTGAATCACGTGACACGAAGATTCATATTCAAGAGATTCACCACTATGAGAGAAACAAACTTTTGAACTTTAACGATACGGAAGCCGTTAATGTGCACATTACCTAGGTAAAATGCGGAAAACTCTTGATTCCGCACGTTAACGGAGCAAATCAGTTAATCTGCAGATTAGCTAGGTAATGTGCACATTAACGGCTTTCGAGCTTTAGCGGTAACGTATGTTATATAATATTCTACTGAATGGTGATACTTTCGCTAATGTTGACTGAATTGATAACATACACGCATTATGCACTATAATGTATACTACATATTACAAATGCATTTTAAACACATATTTTTAGCCGCATAATAAAATATTACTTATCCGCTAGAATTTTAATTGACTCTGTGGAAATATGCCGCTTGAGCGATCTTGCCGATAGATGAGTTCCCGGATAAACAAACTTTCATGTATGTTATTTCTAATAAATATTATTTACAGTTCATTGTTCGTAATAAAGGAATCATTTGAATATTTATGGATGATTTAGAAAGGGTTTTGGTATTGCCTATTTATTAGTCGGGAGATGGAATTTTTCTTTCCAGTTATAGACCAACATCGGTTTTTCAAGTTTTTTCTACAATAATAAAAACATTAATGAAGAAAAGACATAAAATTTTTAGATTATTTTGATTTTTTTTTTTAGTAAAGAACAATTTGGTTTTCGGAAAAATAGAAATACAGAACAAGTATGTTTGGAATTTACTGGCTCCATTTTTAAGATTATTTATCATCATCATCATCATCATCATCCTCAAGCAGCCATGGGCTACGGAGGTCCAACCAGACCACGCAGTTTACTTCTCCAAGCATATCTGTCCTGAGCTACATCTGCTGCATCCGGCCACTGCACACCAATTCTAACAAGGTCCTGTTTGACATTGTCTGCCCACCGCATCCTAGGTCTCCCCCTCCTTCTGAAGCCTCTAGGCACACTGTTCATAACCCTATTCGCCAATCTATAATTATCCATACGGGCAACATGGCCAAACCAGCGGAGTCTCTCTCTGCACAATATGCTGCTTAAAGGAGGTTGCAGACTCCTTTGCCTAACCTCATCATTAGTTACAAAGTTAAACCACCTAATACCCAAGATACTGCGTAAGCATCTAGAATCAAAAGCATCTAGTTTCCTGTTATCTTGTTTACACAGTGTCCAAGTTTCACTACCATAACTAACCCTAGAAAGAACCAAACTATTATACAGTCTAATTTTAGTCTTTAGGTGTATACGCCTATTTCTCCACAATCTCCATAGATTCTTAAAAGTCCCGGCAGCAATACCTATTCGTCTGTTAATCTCATGCCGCACATCACCAGTATCAGTTACATAGCTCCCAAGATAATTAAACTGTGACACCTGCTCAAGACTGCAACCATTCAGATTAACTGAATCACAACCTGCCTGACCAATTTTCATCACTTTAGTTTTCTCTCTGTTTATAACCAAACCTACTGTACTCCCAGTCTCATCAACAGTTCGAATGAAAGAGTTCATCTCATCAACATCATTTGCCAAAAGGGCTAAATCATCAGCATAATCTAAATCAGAAATTTTCGTATCTCCAGCCCATTTAAGGCCAAAAGCTTTCCCTTGAAGTGAATTTCGCATAACATAATCAACAACCAAACTAAAGAGAAAAGGAGACAAAATGCACCCTTGTCGAACACCAGAAGTAATGCTAAACCAATTGCTACAAGACTTACCAACTCTCACACATGACTCAGTGTTATTATAGAGAGCTTTCATTATGTTAACTAACTTGTCAGGTATACCATATGATCTCACAATCAACCACAAATTATGACGATCAACAGAGTCGAAAGCCTTTTTGAAATCAACAAAGCTAGCAACCAAAGGTTTCTGAAACTCTAAACATTTCTCAAGAATCTGCCTAAGTGAAAATATCTGATCTACACATCCCCTACCACTTCTGAATCCACATTGCTCATCACGCAATTGCCTGTCAACCAGATTCTTAATTCTATTAAGCACAATCATGGAAAGAACTTTACCTGGAACAGAGAGTAGGCTGATACCCCTATAGTTATCACAAGAACTGCGATCACCTTTTTTGAAAATAGGGATAATAATAGCTCTGGTAAAATCTTTAGGAACCATGCCTTTATCATAAAAGTTATTCAAAATTTCAGTCATCCAAGTGATAACCAAAACATTCCCAGCTCTGAGCATTTCTGTAGTAATTTCATCTACCCCTGGGGATTTATGAAGTTTCAGTTTAGAGATAGCCAAACTAACTTCAGATTGTGTTATAGGGCCAACATTAAAGCTGCCAATGCATCTATCATCATTACAAACAATGGGAGTAGAACTAACCACATTGTTTAGAACATCACTGAAATGCTCAGCCCACCTAGCCATGAGAGAATCCTCACCTTCTATAACCTTACCTTGTTTATCCTTCAATCCCTGTATGCCTGTCCGTTTTCTACCACATAAAACATTAACTATCTGGTACAGCTCTCTGCTGTTGTGCTGCCTAACCTCTTCCTCAGCTTTGTCAGCCAAGCTATCAAGCCAAAGATTTTTATCAGTAGCTAACTGATCCTTTACACGTTTATTAAGCTCTCTGTAATCTTTTCTATTAGGACTAGAAGGGTACTGATTAAGGACATTCCTGCAATTCCTTCTTTCTGAAATAAGCTCAATTGCCTTGTCACTTAAATAATTCTGCCTCCTCTGCTCCTTTTGTCCTAAAAGAGTACTGTTAGTTTCCAAAAAAGCCTGTTTAAAATGGTCCCATTCTTCCTCAACTTCAGTATTAAGCAAACCATGACCGTCATAATGACTAAGTAACCTATCATGGTAAGCTTTTGCTATAACTGGGTCATTCAGAGCTTCAATATTAAAGGTAAATTTTTTAACTCTAGCACAACACATTTTAAGTTTAAGTTGCAAGACACTTTTAACAAGGTAATGGTCAGATCCAATTTCAGCTCCCCTATATGCCCTGGTATTTCTAACAGAACTAGCCCATTTGCTGTTAATTAATATATAATCAATCATATTCCTATGCAGCCCATCAGGTGAAACCCATGTGTATTTATGTATGTCGCGGTGTTTGTAATATGTGTTAGTTATTCTGAAACCATTGAGTTTACTTACCTGTAGGAGACGTTGCCCATTGCCATTGCACCTACCAATACCAAAAGGGCCAATCACCCCTCCCCAAAGGTCAGAGTCAGTACCAACTTTGGCATTGAAGTCACCAAGAACAAGGGTAATATCTCCTTTCTTGACAGAATTCAAAATGTCCTGAAGTTGTCCGTAAAACCTATCCTTCTCATCCTCATCAGCATCCTCAGTGGGGGCATAACAGCAGATAACATTCAAGTTTTTAATGCTTGTCTGAAATTTTGCTGTAAGAAACCTTTCATTAATGCACTCATATCCTAGAAGAGCATCACTAGCATGTCTGCTGAGCAGCAGACCCACGCCTTGGTGATGCTTTCCATCCTCCCTCCCTGTAAAGAGAAATTTAAAGTTATTTTTAAGTATCTCACCTTTACCTGTCCATCTGGTCTCTTGCAAGCCTAGAATATCTAGGTTATAGCGCTGGAATTCCTGCATGAGGACATCAAGAGAATAATCTCTATGTAATGTCCTCACGTTCCATGTTCCTGCAGAAAGAAAATGATTAGTAGGATTTTTAAAGAAATTAGGTTTATTGAGATTGGTAGGGCCAACAATATCAAACAGCCCCCTGATCGCAGGCATGGGGCAAAGACCCGTTCCTCCTCCGCTAAAGGCTGAAGTCACCGATGCTGGTAGGAACTTCAGGCACCACCTTTTCAAGTGGACTTTTTCAAGAGCCACATGGCCTGCCTGAGACGCATTACTCCAGTTTAGGCTTGACGATGCCCAACTAGCTAAGTAAGGTTCAGGTACCTGCGACGGCCTCTGATTAGGATTATCCACCAGCTGATATAAGGTATCCCATGCCTCTGTTCACTTAGAGCTGGCAACCCAGAAGCAAACAGAAAACACAGTGGCAGTCTCTCCCTCAACAGAGGCCCACCAGTGCAGCAAGTCCAGGATCCATAATCAAGCTCAAATCCATAAACAAGTCCAGTCTAGTAGGTATAGGAGAAGAGAAACTTTAGCTATATTTATTGATATTCAAAAGGCTTTTCATTCAGCTGATCATGAAATTTTATTGAAAAAAATGTATGCAATAGGTGTTAGAGGTAACTGTATCAATGGTTGCATCTTACTTATACAGCAGACAACATTGGGTATATGTAAACAATACATTTACCCAAAGTAACAGTAAGCAGTTACTTTGGGAATATTAGAATTAATTTTCACACTATAAAAATAGGAGTACCACAGGGCTCGGTGTTAGGACCATTGTTGTTTCTCATCGGTGTTAGGACCATTGTTAATGATTTATATTCATTGAAGTTGAATGGTAACCTTATTAGTTTTGCAGATGATACCGTTGTAATTTATTCTTCTAATAATATTCTAAAATTTAAAAACGAAACGAAAGCAGATTTATCTACTTTTAACAGATGGTTTAAAATTAATAGGATTAAACTGAATATAGGATAAAATAATTTTATTTTATTCGAATGGAAAGCTAAATCTTTGAACTTAATGGTTAAACGCCACAATACATCATGTGCACCAAGCAATGATGAATGTTCTTGTGATTTAATTGAACTGGTGCAAGAATGCATATATTTGGGTGTTTTTATAGATTCTAATTTGAACTGTATAACTCATGTTAACTGTCTGTTGAAGTTACCTCAATTCGCCCATGCCATTTGTTAGAAGTATATGAACATATTCAGACACGACTGCACAAAAATGGGGAGGAGAGGCCCAGGGGGTCCGGAACCCCATAACTAAATAAACTTTTTAAACAAAATATTGCTTCTTATTAAGATAACCTTAATTTTTTTGTTTCACTATCCGCACAGGGCTTATTTCTGATCTATGTTAAGTAGTATTTTGATAAAAAAAAAATTCGGATTTGAAGGGATTTTAAGGTTGAGCTGTTTTGCCTCTTAGCTACACTTCTATGCACGCCATGGACTAATGACCAGGTTACAAATACCCCAAGAGCTCATCGTGGGAAGGAACCTCACTGGACAATTGCTGTAGGAGACAATGGGATCACAGAATTTAAGGAATCTAGCTACAACCAGTTTCCCCACAATCCTTTGTTATTGGATCTTTTGTATATTGGATTTATAATCTAATTCTTCAGTACACTACAACTCAAACCTTGAATCCAATTACCGGCTTCGTCTCTTTGGTCTTTGTCTTCGTCAAACACATTTCTTTTCCTATGCAATCTTCAAGATGTTGAAACGACATGGTCTCGTAAGAAGAGAATAATCTTCCACCAAAGTAAAATGCTCTCTTTATCAAATAGAAGTATCTGCAGTGAATGTTCTCTGAAAAGCTATACTATAAACTTCTCTAGCAACCATCATATTTATATAAATATATTTGAAAGTTCAACAGAAACTCTGTGAGCTACGTGGCCAGTCAAACGAAGACACTGCAAATATTTAGACATGAACATCATTGAGTTACCAAGCTCTGAATACTTTTCATTTCCTTCGATTGATGGTCAAATAAAAATTGCACAACCACTTCAGCGTTCACCCGAAATTATCATCACTTCTCTGTCGTCTTCATAAAATTAATGTTATGAAAATCGCACAGGTTGGGTTGTTTTACCTCTGAGCGGCAATTTTTTGCACACCATGGGCTAAATGGCCAGGTCACATGGACCCCGAAGGCTCAGAGAAGGTTGGGGGAGGGGACCCACTGGAACAGCTGTTGGGAGACAGATGGTAGCCTCCCGTCAAGGCCATCCTGCGTGTTCTTTAACGTGCATAGGGTATGTCTCTCCCTCACACGGGACCACGGCTTAACGTCCCATCCGACGGACGGCGGCCTTTCCAAGCATATCGGTGCCCCCTACTGACCGTGGGCAGGGCGGGGAATTTTGCGGAGATAAATCTCAACGCTGACCCAGCTGGGACTCGAACCTGGGAACTACAGATTGCGAGCCAGGCGCGCTGCCGACTGAGCCACCCCCGCCCCGAAATCGCACAGGGATATGGATATGGATTACATGCAAGATTCTCCAATTTCACCATCAGATATCCATGCAACGTAATCTTGACGGTGCTTGCTGCATGTTATCTCAGTGTAGTCGTATTAGCGTGTCTGGAATCTTATTTTTGTTGGGTTGTTTTAAAAAAAATGGCAATCAGAGGTAAAACAACCCAACAAAAAAAACATAACATTAATTTTGTGAAGACGACAGAGAAGTGATGATAATTTCGGGTGAACGCTGAAGTGGTTGTGCAATTTTTATTTGACCATCAATCGAAGGAAATGAAAAGTATTCAGAGCTTGGTAACTCAATGATCGGCATTTTTTTGCACACCATGGGCTAAATATCCAGGTCACATGGACCCCAAAAGGCTCAGAATAGGTTGGGGAAGGGGACCTACTGGAACAGCTGTTGGGAGACAGATGGTAGCCTCCCGTCAAGGCCATCCAGCATGTTCTTTAACATGCACAGGATATGGCTCTCCCGCACACGGCGTCAAGGCTTTACGTCCCATCCGACGGACGGCGGCCTTATCCAAGCCCATCGGTGTCCCCTACTGACCGTGAGCAGGACGGGGAATTTTCTGCAGATAAATCTCAACGCTGACTCAGCTGGGACTCGAACCTGGGAACTACATATTATGAGCCTGGCACGCTACCGACTGAGCCACCCCCGCCCCTATTCTTAATGGATGCACATGTCTTTTACTGTTGCTTTGAAAACACTAGTAAGTACAGCTTGCATCCTGAGCTGAACCTCGGCTAGCTGACATTCCTCTACACCTAAAAACTGGATCACTGCACGTTGATCCTGTTTGGATGGATTTTGAGTCTGATAAACAAAGGTTTACGAGCTTCTGCAGGTCACATAGCTCACAGCTAGAGGTCACTAAACTATTGGCAATAAACAGAGTAAGTCATCTGTTTCGTAGTGCGTTGCCCGACTCACTGCTTACTGCTCTTGACTACTGTGTTTTATCTCCGCAAAAATTCCCCGTCCTGCCCACGGTCAGTAGGGGACACCGATGGGCTTGGGAAGGCCGCCGTCCGTCGGATGGGACGTTAAGCCGTGGCCCCGTGTGCAGGAGAGCCATCCCCTGTGCACGTTAAAGAACACGCTGGATGGCCTTGACGGGAGGCTACCATCTGTCTCCCAACAGCTGTTCCAGTGGGTCCCCTCCCCCAACCTTCTCTGAGCCTTCGGGGTCCATGTGACCTGGCCTTTAGCCCATGGTGTGCAAAAAAGTGCCACTCAGAGGTAAAACAACCCCAACCCTTGACTACTATGCCACGGGATGATGCAATACTCAAAAACGATAAGCTGCAGACGAATTTCTAATGAACTTACCTTCTACAGGGGTAAACAAAAATCAAGGAACAATAGGCTTATCCTAAAAAATCTTCAATCTCTAAGTTGGCGAATCGTTTGCTCGTACAGTCGCTCAAAAAAGTATCCGAACACTATGGTTGATTACAGAATTCAGAAAAAATATCTGGCAACGATTTTTTTAGAAATTAGTGATCTGGCAACCTTCGTGTCACGTGATTACAGAATTCAGGAAAAACATCTGGAGCGTGTACAGCAACTGTATACGCTCCAGTTACCGTTCACAGCAAACTGGAGCGTGTGCAGTAACTGCACACGCTCCAGTTTGCTGTGAACGGTAACTGCACACGCTCAATATTTCCGTGAGTGAGCCCACACGATCTAGTATCAAAATAATATGACCACCTACAGTAGCTCAAAAGAGTATCCGAACACCATGGTTGATTACAGAATTCAGAAAAAATAACTGGCAACGTTTTTTTAGAAAATAGTGATCTGGCAACCCTCGTGTCACGTCATCACTAATTTCTAAAAAAATCGTTGCCAGATATTTTTTCTGAATTCTGTAATCAACCATAGTGTTCGGATACTCTTTTGAGCGACTGTACCAACTCCTACTCCAAGCAACTGCCTTCGGTGATTCCTTACTGATTCCTTAATGATTTTGTTGCTTCGGTGATTCCTTACTGATTTTATTGCACTCTTCCCGAACACTGCTTTTAGTTCATTAGTTGGGTTGGGTTGTTTTACCTGTGAGCGGTACTTTTTTTGCACACCATGGGCTAAATGGTCGTTTTTTTGCACGCCATGAGCTAAATGGCCAGGTCACAAGGACCCCGAAGGCTCAAAGAAGGTTGGATGAATGGACTCACTGGAATAGTTGTTGGGAGACAGATGGTAGTCTCCCTCAAAGACATCCAGCGTGTTCTTTAACGTTCACAGGGTGTGACTCTCCCGCACACGAACCCACGGCTTAACGTTCCATCCGACGGAGGCGACCTCTCCAAGCCCATTGGTGTCCCCTACTGACCGTGGGCAGGGCGGGAAATTTTGTGGAGATATAGTTCATCAGTTGTGAGGATGATTTTCGAATACGACGGATTTCCAATGATCCCACACACAGAAAAGAGTAGAAAGAGCTAAAAAAAAAGAAAGATCTAGAGTAGAAAGAGCTGGTAAAGTAGGAGGCCACGCCACCATTCCTCGACGACCGTTCCATTTTCCTGGTGATGTTTAATTTAATCAAGAGCCTGTAACTAGAGCGAAATGTAAAGATGCCTGTCTGGATAGAATTGGAAACGTTGTAGAGTTATTTTTTTTGCGACTTATAGGACAGAGAAGAATCCTAGAAGCTACTCCTAGCTTTTACAGGCCTTCTCATACAAGGACATGCCCTATTACGACCGAAGTCACTGCTGACCACTGCCTTAATTGGACCTAACACAACACACAAAGTTTGCCCTGCTGAAACAGTCGCTAGCTACCTAACCACAATGCTGGTTAAGGTTTCAAGTGGACTTCCTCGGTGTAACGTTTTGCAACGTCATTGGACATTTCAACATAAGCTCACCAGACAAAAAATTAGTCTTCTCCCGCTGTAAGAGGGTTATGTCCGTTCGACAGCAACAGAGGGCGCACCAGTAATAAACGCGTCCTACAAGTAGCTGTGCCGTGCGCTACGGGGTTCATAGAGTGACAAGAAGTGGTTGTATGACGCGTGTGTGTTAGTCGCTATGTGAAACATGAGTCGTGCCAAAAAGGTGTTATTATGTTTGGTCGAGCCATAGGGCATAATGTACTAGAAGTTGCTGCCTTTCCAGGTGTGTCGAAACGTACTGTCTAAAGGGTCTTCCAGTAGTGGCGTACATTGCAGTCCGCCGCTTATCGTTGCTAGAACTGCGGCAGAAAGACTGTGCTCACCAATAGGGACCGCTGCAGTGTGTCACGCACTGTTAGGGCAAACCGTTTTGCAACAAGGCAGTAATTGCTCCAGTCAGTCAATGCAGGCCTACAACAAGCTGATTCCGAACGAACACTCCGAAGGGAACTGCATGCCATGGATATCTGGAGCAGAGTATCGCAGAAGAGACCCATGTTAACAGCTTTGTACAAGGCTGCATGGCTACAGTGGGCACTACAGTGGGCACAAAGACTGGACTGTTGACTCTAGGAAGCGTGTGATCTGGTCGGATGAGTCACGTTTTTGCTTGTACTCGAATGATGCGAGGCGACAGGTACACCATAAGCCGCATGAAGCCTTCCATGCGGACTGTGTGCAAGGTTCTATTCAAGCTGGAGGAGGCTCTGTGATAAAGGGCTATATGGAGCTATTGGACGACCACATGTTGCCTTTTGTGCAGCATCTCCACAGTGAACACCAGAAAGATACCCCAATCTTCCAAGACGACAATTGTCGTATGCACAGGACTCGAAGCGTGTTGGATTGGTATGATGAGCATTCTGAAGCATTCGAACATCTCGACTGGCCTGCCAAATCCCCGGATTTGAATCCCATGGAAAACTTGTGGGACTATTTAGGGCAACGAGTGAAGCGCCGTCCCAGCCATCCGGCCAATCTGTGTCATTTGTTACTGGAAGAGTGGATGACTATTGATGTGCACTACATCCGCACACTGGTGACATCCATACCAGACAGGATTTCTGCTGTTCTTCGGTCGCACGCAGGCGTTACGCGCTATTAGGTGACATTCAGCCAGGGATGACTAATTTTTTGTCCGGTGAACTTACATTAACGTTCTTATCAAAGCTATACATAGGGGTGGAAATAGTATAGGAACTAATAGGACGGCCTCCCATTAGTTCCGAAGATAAAAAAATGTAAAGAAAGAAATTTGAGAAACACCTATCTATTTTAGAGCACATATGAGAATTTGTGCCCTAAAATTTAGGAAAGCACATAAATGGTGCAATCAGTCAGCGAATTCGTTGGGTTGTTTTATCTCTGAGCGGCACTTTTTGCAACCATGGGCTAAATGGCCAGGTCACATGAACCCCGAAGGCTCAGAGAAGGTTGGGGGAGGGGACCCACTGGAACAGCTGTTGGGAGACAGATGGTAGCCTCCCGTCAAGGCCATCCAGCGTGTTCTTTAACGTGCACAGGGTATGGCTCTCCCGCACACAGGGCCACGGCTTAACGTCCTATCCGACGGACGGCGGCCTATTCCAAGCCCATCGGTGTCCCCTACTGACCGTGGGCAGGGCGGGGAATTTTGCGGAGATAAATCTCAATGCTGACCCAGCTGGGACTCGAACCTGGGAATCAAGCGAATTCGTGTTGACTTCAAAGGAAGGTATGGCACCGGGAAGGGGGATTGAAAGCAAGGTGAAATACACACTACTTGTTGAGTAGGCAAATCGGAACTCTGAATTATTTGTCCAATAGCAGTATTTATGATAATTTTCATTTGTCCAATAGCAGTACTTATGACGGCTATCATTTGTCCAATGGTGGAACTTATGATGATTTGCCATTTGACTTAGATGAAATATTGCTTCATCACTGAATAAGATACTGAAAAATATTTAAAAATTTCCAGATTTCTTCATGGTTCTAGACTTCTGTTGCATCCTGGATATTCCATTGTTTTAGATTCTTGATAGTTTTTTATTAACTTATGTTGATTCGTTTGACCTCCTGCCCCTCAGAAAAACTTTTTTAAAAACTCATGCATAATTTTCTTTAAGAGAAAACTCAAATATTGAATTCTTTGATTTTGTGTATGTAGATATCAATTACGTATTTAATTAACTAGTACCCACAGCAATAAATAAACTCGTCTTACGCGAAATCTCAAACATGTCTACTACTTGCTTTGAAATTATCTTTGTATAATTTAAGTTTTAGCCCCCTAGTATATGTCCGACACTAAAAATAGATTTAAAAAACAACTAGAAAATTTTATTCCACATAGAATATCATTTTAACCTTTAACCTTTGGTGTACAGTGAAATAATTTACTAATTAGAAAACCCTTCAAGTCTTATTCTCAGCGCCCCCCCACCCCGAAACCAAACTAAATTTCTCGGACCCCCCTTCCCCCGGAACTAAATCCTGCATACGTACTTGACCCCCCCCCCTCTCAGATTTTGGCCCTGTCCTATAATGTACTGTAAAGGTAGAAAATAAGTTGGGTTGTTTTACCTCTGAGCGGCACTTTTTTGCACACCATGGGCTAAATGGACAGGTCACATGGACCCCGAAGGCTCAGAGAAAGTTGGGGGAGGGGACCCACTGGAATAGCTGTTGGGACACAGATGGTAGCCTCCCGTCAACGCCATCCAGCGTGTTCTTTAACATGCGCAGGGTATGGCTCTCCCGCACACGGGGCACGGCTTAACGTCCCATCCGACGGACGGCGGCCTTTCCAAGCCCATCGGTGTCTCCTACTGACCGTGGGCAGGGCGGGGAATTTTTGCGGAGAGGTTCCATGGGGAACGCTGACCCAGCTGGGACTCGAACCTGGAAACTACAGATTACGAGCCTGGCGCGCTACCGACTGAGCCACCCCCGCCACATAGAAAATAAGAGTTCTGAATTAATTTGCATATTCACAAGAAACTGCTTAAAATTGACTCTATTCGTTATTTCGAAGAAGTTCGAAAATGCAGTGGACATTCGCTATTCGCGAAAAATTATTTAAGACACATACACAGTCGTATCAGAATAATATGACCACTCTAATTCCCATTATTAGGTAGGTGGTCATATTATACTGATACGACTGTGTATTTGCTATTCGCGATGCAAAAGTTTAACTTCTCTTTTACAGTGGCGTGGTTTGAACCTTGCTCGATTACTACATATCCCAACTAAGATCGTTTTGCGTAATGCTAGCTGAGAAGATTGTAAGTTCCTTGATTTCTGTTCCGCTTTCCTCGTGTGCAGGAGAGCCATACCCTGTGCACGTTAAAAGAACACACTGGATGGCTGGGTTGGGTTGTTTTACCTCTGAGCGGCACTTTATTGCACACCATGGGCTAAATGGCCAGGTCACAAGGACCCCGAAGGCTCAGAGAAGGTTGCGGGAGGGGACCCACTGGAACAGCTGTTGGGAGACAGATGGTAGCCTCCCGTCAAGGCCATCCAGCGTGTTCTTTAACGTGCACAGAGTATGGCTCTCTCCCGCACACGGGGCGACGGCTTAACATCCCATCCGACGGACGGCGGCCTTTCCAAGCCCATCGGTGTCCCCTACTGACCGTGGGCAGGACGGGGAATTTTGCGGAGATAAATCTCAACGCTGACCCAGCTGGGATTCGAATCTGGGAACTACAGATTACGAGCCTGGCGCGCTACCGAGCCACCCCGCCCCACGCTGGATGGCTTTGATGGGAGGTTCCCATCTGTCTCTAACTAAAAACAAACAAACTTAATTTTCTTTTAAAGCGACCATCCCTATATTAGTCTTCCCGTGACCGAGTGGTTAGCGCGCTTGGCTACTAATCTAAGGGACCTGGGTAAGGCATGGATGTGCCCCGGGTAAGGCCCCGGGGCACATCCATGCCTTACCCAGGTCCCTCGGTTACCTTACCCAGGTAAACTCGGCTTAGTGCACTAAGAAACAGAATATCCAGATTGAAAGTGAGACCAGGACAGCCCGGTTGTTTTTTTTAGATAATAATGAAATAAACAAGACTGCCTGTAAAAGTGATCAGATAAAGGGAGACTCCGAATTAGGTAGGAAATTTTTTTAATTTGGGTTAAATTTTCATAAATGAGAGAAAAAACAAGCCATTCAGTTTTTACTGGGATTCGATCACATTCTTCTTAGAATAGTCAAGTGCACAAGTTCCTAGCTAGAGAGTCAGAGGTACGATATATTACTAATCAAATTTATCATATATTACTAATCAAATTAAGAGTTAACTACATGGGTTTATCAAAATAATGAAAATACGTGCTGTTTGTGGAAAACGTTTAATTAATAGGCTGTAGGACCACTTCGGGTTTTCAGAACAGACGCAATTCGACGTGAAATAGACTTATATAAGTCATGCACCTACGGTAATGGAATTGGGACTATTCTCCCTGTAAAATATGGCTCAACTGTGCCAGTGATGCTGGAGGTGGAAAGTGTGACCTGCTGTACCTCATTCTCATGCACTGCAAACCAAAATTTGACACGTTTCACACAATGCACGGGTACATTATTCGCTTGAAACATGGGACGGTCATTAGGGAAGGATGCCCGCAACATTGGATGCAGGTGGTCCCCAAGAATGGATTCGTATGTTGCGGATGTCACACGACCTTGCAAAATAACCAATGTCCCTAAGGAATGCACCCCACAGCATCAAGGATCCACCTCCATGCTTCACAGTCGGAACCAAACAGTCGGGTGGTACGCTTCTGCAGGTTTTCTCCAAATGTACACTCTACCAATGATGGAAAACAATGTGTAGCACGATTCATCAGACCAGATGACATGTTGCCAGTCTTTAGCATCCCAGTTTTTATGTGCTTTGCACCACCTTACACGTTTTGTTGCATTGATGTTGGTAATCAGAGGTTTGTGGATTGCAGCATGGCCATAAATACCGGCATGATGAAGTTCCTGATGAACTATTATGACGGAAACAGGATCTTTCCGACTGGTGTTCAACTCTGCTGCTATTTGTGGTGCCATGGTCTTGTGCATCCGTTGCACAATCCGTGCCAACTTTCGCCTATCCCTATTGACAATTCCGTATGGCTTCCCAATTTGCACGTTTGGAGGAAACACCTGTCCTTTTTGATAGGTAGTCTTAATCTTCGATACAATTCCTTGGGTTACAGCTATTATTTCCGCCGTTCTGGTTACTGAAACTCCTGCAAGACGCGCACCAAGGATCATTCCTTTTTGGAGATCACCGAGATCTGAGATTGTCACCACAACATTCTTTTGTGCTGCGCCTGTGGCACTGCTACGTGATAGCCAATATCGTACTTCTCCCCTTTTTATACCTCACTCGCGGGTGACGTCGTCCCTGGGATATGCATACGGTGCATTGCGTGTACTCCAGTGGGCGTCGGTGTTTCCATTATTTTGATAAACCGATATATCTACAAAAAAGGACTGATATCCGACTCTAAGGCATTTATCGGATTTTGCCGAGGCCGATAATTTTTCCTTTTAGAGTGTTTTTCCTTCATTTCTTTTTACCTGTTGTCGAACTATTTTTTGCTTAAAGTGATTGCTAGGTTCATCGAACCTAAATTAATTTCAAGGCTTACCTCTATTTCCTATATTATTTTTTCTTATGGACAGAGTTGTTCGGTTCTTGTTTTACCTCTGAGTGGTATTTTTTGCACACAATGGGCTAAATGAACAGGTCACAAGAACCCGGAGGGTTCAGAGAAAGTTGGGGGAAGGAGATTCACTGAACAGCTGTTAGGAGACAAATGGTATCTCCAGTCTCGGCCATCCAGCATGTTCTTCAACGTGCATAAGGTATGGTTCTCTTCCTCAAAACTACACGCCCTGCCCACGGTTAGTATAGGGGACACCGATGGGCTTGGAAATGCCGCCGTCCGTCGGATGGGACGTTAAGCCGTGACTCCTTGTGCGGGAGAGCCATACCCTGTGCACGTTAAAGAACACGCTAGATGGCCTTGACGGGAGGCTACCATCTGTCTCCCAACAACTGTTCCAGTGGGTCCCCTCCCCCAACCTTCTCTGAGTCTTCAGGATCCTTGTGACCTGGCCATTTAGCCCATGGTGTGCAAAAAAGTGCCGCTCAGAGGTAAAACAATCCAACCCAATTGTTCCGCACACGCTTAATATCCCACCTGACGGACGGCGGCTTTTCCAAGCCCATTGGTGTCCCCTACTGACAGAGGGCAAGACGGGGATTTTGCGGAGATAAATCTTAACGCTGGCGAAAGTGGGACTCGAACGTTAAGTAAGGACGGGTTTGCGTGTTTGGCTGCTAACCAATAGGACTCGGGTTCAAACCCCAGATAACACATGAATGCTTTCTTTCTTGTGCTGTTTTTCTTCTCAAGTCTCGCCTTTTTTACAGATCTTCCCTATGAAAAATTCCCTATGACGAAATTACTGATCGGCTCCTGTCAAATGTTTATGGCAAGCAGCTGCTTGAGAGGTTATTCGAAATTGAAGACCACATTTCAGATTACATTCCTATTTAAATGAGACAAAATTTTTGTTTATTTTCATTCATGGTGTTACCCTTAAGAAACCATAAAAGTATTTTATTGCCTCCATTTCCATTTAAAAGAAACCTCAATAGCACTTTAAAAAAAGAGATCTTATCAACTTGCGTAGATTAAGAGTGCCAAGAATTCTGATCATTTTATTATTATAAGTCTAACAGCCTGAAGGTCCAAAACAAGGCAACGATAAAACACGAATCCGAAATGGACCAGTCCCTAAGCGTAAAGCCAATATTTTCAATGACTTCTGCGACTTGAAGCCTAACCCGAACGACCAGATGCGGAGAATGCCAATTGGGAGCCAATGCACCTGCAGCATCAGAAGCATCCTCACATTGCTAGATCGCGCGAAGCAAGCAACGCATTCCTCGCGTTACCTCCTTACTTCTTCTACCATAACTCATCGAAAACTTTTAAAAGAGTCCCAATTTTCATTGACCGCGTCCAGCTGCCGAACGTTGCATCTGCGATACGTTTCATGACGATCAGAGGGGCATTCTTCACCGCCTGCGAAATGCGGCGGACAGCGACCATATGCTTCCCTGTCAGGTTGGACGAACAGCATTTATTTTTGGTGAGCAACCCGGTCGGGTGGCAGTCCTCACTTAATACGTAGCAGAGTCATAATTTATGAAGGCTAATAACAGTAATCAAGGGCCGTGGTTCAGCAGCTGCCTCCCGGAGTAGCATCCCTTGTTTCTCCACATCCGTTGGAGAACACGGGGAGCAGCGTGCTCATCTACATACTTTGGGTTATGCTTCGAGTCATCAAATGATTGGGGCAATTGAAACCAACCGGAGTGAATTTTCGGGGCATTGTTCGGAAGCATGTAAACAGGTGAATAAGAAACACTTTCTCTACTACTGGCCCAAACCTTTTCTGGCGTCAACAACTCGTAAGACTGAGACTTATTCTTTTGGATGGAGCGATTATAAAGGATGGAGAGGTTTAATTGACTACATCTTTGATTGATTTGGAGCAGAAATGTCATCTGATCATTATAAGCAAATGTGACTTAGAATATGGTCTAGTAATATTCCGTAAAGATGGGAAATGATGTGTGAAACATAAAGATAATACTACCTTAATCATCTTTGTACAGTCGCTCAAAAAAGTATCCGAATATTATGGTTGATTACAGATTTCAGAAAAAATATCTGGCACGATTTTTTTTAGAAATTAGTGATCTGGCAACCTTCGTGTCACGTGACACGAAGTTGCCAGATCACTATTTTCTAAAAAAAGTTGCCAGATATTTTTTCTGAATTCTGTAATCAACCATGGTGTTCGGATACTTTTTTGAGCGACTGTAGTGGTCATATTATTTTGATACTAGATCGTGTGGGCACACTCACGGAAATATTGAGCGTGTGCAGTTACCGTTCACAGCAAACTGGAGCGTGTGCAGTAACTGCACACTCTCCAGTTTGCTGTGAACGGTAACTGGAGCGTGTACAGTTGCTGTACACGCTCCAGATATTTTTCCTGAATTCTGCTATCAGTGACACGAAGGTTGCCAGATCACTAATTTCTAAAACAAATCATTGCCAGATATTTTTTCTAAATTCTGTAATCAACCATAGTGTTCGGATTCTTTTTTGAGCGACAGTACATTAATTGGACAGCGTTATTGAAATAGCAAAAATACAAATGAAATTATATCTTGGGTTCCAAATGGATTTTGATCATTTTCTTAGATTGCGCATTAATATTCGTTTGGAACAAGATTCACCAATATGTGGTCCCTGGCGGCGCTCTTTGAACCCCAAAACAATAATTTTTGGCGCAAAACTAAAAGTTATCTTCAGTCTAGTCTACAACGTTTTTCTCACGAAATGAAATTAAGGAGGATGACCTAATATTAAGGGGTTAGGGATAATTGGGAATTTTTTAAGGAAATGCGTCCCAGTTTTAAAAAGGTGAAATGCGGAGTAGAAATTAGGGTTTCTAAAACGGATTAATCGATGTCATCGGATAATAGAGTTTTTATCCGTATTCGGTATCCGAAGTGAAAGTTTCGAACATCCTTTATTTTGCCTTTTTAGGTCACTTTTAATGAGTCTGTGGGGGCGGGGGGGGTGCTCAGTCGGTAGCGCGTCAAGCTCGTAATCTGCAATTCCCAGGTTCAGCTGAGAACTGCAGATTCCCCAGCTGGGTCAGCGTTGAGATTTATTCTCTGCAAAACTCACTGCACTACCCACGGTCAGTAGGGGGCACTGATGGGCTTGGAAAGTCATCCATTCGTCGGATGGGACATTAAGCCGTGGTCCCGTGTGCGAGAGAGCCATATCCTGTGCACGTTAAAGAACACGCTTAATGACTTTGACAGGAGGCTACCGTGTGTCTCTCAACAGCTGTTCCAGTAGGTTCCAGTACTCGTAAGACTGAGACTTATTCTTTTGGATGGAGCGATTATAAAGGATGGAGAGGTTTAATTGACTACATCTTTGATTGATTTGGAGCAGAAATGTCATCTGATCATTATAAGCAAATGTGACTTAGAATATAAGCAGATTCCCCAGCTGGGTCAGCGTTGAGATTTATTCTCTGCAAAACTCACTGCCCTACCCACGGTCTACCGAAGGCTCAGAGAGGGTGGGGGAGGGACCCCCAACCCTCTCTGAGCCTTCGGGGTCCTTGTGACCTGGCCATTTAGCCCATTGCTTGCAAAAAAAAAGTGCCTCTCAGAGGTAAAACAACCCAACCCAATTTAACGAGTCTGTGAAAATTATCGCACAGTCAGTAAAAAAAAATATGTCAATTGAAATTTTATCTTTGGGTTCAGTTTTTGAAAAGAAAACTGCTGGTCGAGGTGAGTAAATTATGGCTGAGATTGGCCAGCTGAATCGATACTTTGTTTGAATCACGCATTTCATTTATGAGTTTGTGATTATTATATTATGGGTATTATAGTAAACGAGTATCAGTTGATATAACACTGTTAATAACACTCGATGAAACCCAAGGAGTTTGTAATAGAGATGATTTTGACGATTCATTCTACGATGAAGAAGATGTAGAAGAGAATATAAGGAACAAACAAATGTTTTTTTCCCAAGATGCAATTAATAAAAAAAGGCGCTTCTTATTTTTGATATTTTCCTGTACCTTAATAACAAATGTCAAGAAGAATGTGGTAGTGAAAAGGAACTTCCTTTAGATTAGTGGTTCTTAACTTGGGGTTATGGGAAGTGTGTCCAATGTGTGCGAAAAATCATTTGGGAAAATGGAAATTTGCCATCCTTTTCGAAAATTAACCATCTAAAGGTGCGAATAGAACTGAAGGGGGTGTAACGCTTCCATATGTCGCTGCAAAAGGTGCGGAACTGAAAAACGTTAAGAACCCCTGCTCTAGATACCAAGGTTCCCTGGATTTTGGATTGGATTGGATTGTTTTACCTCTGAGCGGCACTTTTTTGCACATCATGGGCTAAATGGCCAGGTCACATGGACCCCGAAGGCTCAGAGAAGGTTAGGGGAGGGGACCCACTGGAACAGCTGTTGGGAAACAGATGGTAGCCTCCCGTCAAGGCCATCCAGCGTGTTCTTTAATGTGCACAGGGTATGATTCTCCAGCACAGGGGTCCACTGTTTAACGTCCAATCCGACGGACGGCGGTCTTTCCAAGCCCATCAGGCAGGGAGGGGAATTTTGCGGAGATAAAGGTTCCCTGGAATTAAGTTGTTCATGATAGATATATGACTGTGGCATATAAACTGACAGGCTCCTGTCAGACCTCTGTAGCAAGCAGCTGCTTGAGGGGGTATTTATTTATTTATCTTATATGTTTAATGCTCAAAACTCCACTTCTTAAACCTTTAGAAGATTTACGCTACCTTTACTTGATTGAAAAAAATATTAAAAAAATATTTCGAGCTATTAAAACTCTGAACAATTCTATACAGCCCATGAAAATAGTAACTGAAGCTTTTAGTCGAAAGATATCAATCTCTCTGGAGCTGAAGGAGTTTTGTCTTTTTTAAACAGAGAACTGGAGGATTAAAATCCGAAGTATTGCAATTTATTCGAGCCAACTACAAATCTCATCAAAAACCAGGAAAAAAAATAACAATATTACATACCTTGTTGATCCATCAAATGCTTGAGTTTCGCTACAATTCTCATCGATTGTCTCTACCCTAATGAACTCAGTGTAAATTAAGATGGAGAAATATCAAATCAAAAGTCTTTCCCTGATATTGAAATCTCGCTTGAAACTGAATTAAATTCGCATATTTCAGAGGCAATGTCTGTAGAAAAAGCGACGAGTCAATGCAACATATTAAACCAAGAACTTAAGCTTTTCAAGAAAACAGGTGAGAGATCACCAAACCTAGATGGATTGTATAAAGCAATTTAAACAGTGGAACCCACTTTAACATATGCAGAGTGAACATTTTCTGTTTCAGTAAATTTCTTAACCAAAGTTAGGTCTCGTGTTTGTGATTCTTCCATTAACCTGGGACGGGGGTGGCTCAGTCGGTAGCGCGCCAGGCTCGTAATCTGTAGTTCCCAGGTTCGAGTCCCAGCTGGGTCAGTGTTGAGATTTATCTCCGCAAAATTCCCCGCCCTGCCCACGGTCAGTAGGGGACACCGATGGGCTTGGAAAGACCGCCGTCCTTCGGATGAGACGTTAAGCCGTGGACCCGTGTACGGGAGAGCCATACCCTGTGCACGTTAAAGAACACGCTGGATGGCCTTGACGGGAGGCTACCATCTGTCTCCCAACAGCTGTTCCAGTGGGTCCCCTCCCCCAACCTTCTATGAGCTTTCGGGGTCCATGTGACCTGGCCATTTAGCCCATAGTGTGAAAAAAGTGCCGCTCAGAGGTAAAACAACCCAACCTTCCATTAACCCGCGGTGATTCTTAAATATTTTGCTTAAATGAAGATAAATTAAGAATAATAAGATATTAAATTATGATTAACCGAATAAATATATTTTTTATTCGACTATTTCGAATGATAAATTTGAATCATATATTTCTAGAATCTTTTTCCTTACCGGTTATCCGAATCAGGCAAATATAAAAAAAATTGATATATGACCACTTTTGTACCGTAAAAACCACTTTTGTTCACATATTCTATTGAACTTTTTTTTGAAATATTGTAAACTTCTTTCTCACCTACTTCATTAGCCCCAAATATGCATTGTTGTAAAATTGTTTCTACCATTTACTCCATTACTCCAACAGAATTGCAACGCCGTCGATGAGATGGTGAAATATAGGGTTGGGTTGTTTTACCTCTGAACGGCACTTTTTTGCTCACAGTGAGCTAAATGACCAGGTCACAAGGACCCCGAAGGCTCAGAGAAGGTTGGAGGAGAGGACCCACTGGAACAGCTGTTGGGAGACAGATGGTAGCCTCCCGTCAAGACCATCCAGCGTGTTCTTTAACGTGCACAGGGTATGACTCTCCCGCACACGGGGCCACGGCTTAACGTCCCATCCGATGGACGGCGGCCTTTCCAAGCCCATCGGTGTCCCCTACTGACCGTGGGCAGGGCGGGGAATTTTGCGGAGATAAATCTCAACGCTGACCCAGCTGGGACTCGAATCTGGGAACTACAGATTACGAGCCTGGCGCGCTACCGACTGAGCCACCCCCGCCCCAAATATTGGGCAATTACGGAATCCTTTTTACCATTCACCCTATTTCCCTCAAAGGATGGTTATGATATCTGCATGCAGGCGTGTGTCCAAGAGTTTTTTAAAGGGGGAGGGGGGTGCTGTACCTAAAAACTTTTCAATGGCCTTGAAACAAATCTTGTCACTCAATCTTCTCTATTTCGGGAGGTTAAAATTGCAAACGAACTTCGATTCAATTGTAGAATCTTTTTTACTATTTACTCCTGCATTTTTTCTCTCTAAATTAGGGGTACTCAACCTGGGATACGCGGTAAAATTTTTTGGGGTACGCCGTGAGAACTCAAAAGTCGCTAGATTTGATTACCCAGTAAAATGTTTATAATTTTATAAGATTTGTTAAATTCTTTATGTCATTTTTTGTGTTTATCGATATATGTAATTTATGAATACAAAATTTTATGTATATATATACATATATGTTTTATTTTATTCCCATTGTTATATTATAACTATAGTTTTATCTATCTATACAAGGTTGGGTTGTTTTACCTCTGAGCGGCACTTTTTTGCACACCATGGGCTAAATGGCCAGGTCACATGGACCCCGAAGGCTCAGAGAAGGTTGGGGGAGGGGATCCACTGGAACAGCTGTTGGGAGACAGATGGTAGCCTCCCGTCAAGGCCATCCAGCGTGTTCTCTAACGTGCACAGGGTATGGCTCTCCCGCACACGGGGCCACGGCTTAACGTCCCATCCGACGGACGGCGGCCTTTCCAAGCCCATCGGTATCCCCTACTGACCGTGGGCAGGGCGGGGAATTTTGCGGAGATAAATCTCAACGCTGAACCCAGCTGGGACTTGAACCTGGGAACTACAGATTACGAGCCTGGCGCGCTACACTGAGCCACCCCTGCCCCATCTATACAAGGGGTATGCCAGTTACATACACATTTCCAGGGGGTACGTGAAGCATAAAAGGCTGAGAAGCACTGATCTAGATGATGAGTTGAGTTGAGTTGTTTTACCTCTGAGCGGCGCTTTTTTGCACACAATGGGCTAAATGGCCAGGTCACATGGATCCCGAAAGCTCAGAGAAGGGTGGGGGAAGGGGACCCACTGGAACAGCTGTTGGGAGACAGATGGTAGCCTCCCGTCAAGGCCATCCAATGTGTTCTTTAACGTGCACAGGGTATGGCTCTCCCGCACAATTGGCCACGGCTTAACATCCCATCCGACGGACGGCGGCCTTTCCAAGCACATCGGTGTTCCCCGCTGACAATGGGCAGGGCGGGGAATTTTGCGGAGATAAATCTCAACGCTGACCCAGCTGGGTCTCGAACCTGGGAACAACAGATTACGAGCATGACTCTAGATGATGAAACTCCACTAGTCACAACAGCGTGGTCAAATTATTGTGTTGTCAGGTAGGAGTGGAGAAGTGCGCCTTCGTTTTGTGTTTATATATAAATATATACAGGATGTCTCAAAAATATGGGTACAGACTTTTAGGGGAGGTAGATAACATCTAAAGGAATGAGAATTACATAGGAACCCATAACCGGAAACGTCACCGTAAGTCAATAGGCGGCGCTGTTCATCAGTGCGCTAGAGGGGAAATTTCGGATTTCCTCATTCGAGCGGTAGTCGGCTGACGAAGAGCATGCAAAGGTATTCGAACAGGGAACTGGCAGACATGCACTTAGTGTATGGAATAGCTGAGGGCAACGGACGAGCCGCTCAACGAATGCATCAAGAATGCTTCCCACACAGACATATACCAGGCCACCGTTTGTTTGCGCGTGCGCATCAAAATTTGTGCGACTGTGGGTCATTAAGAGCTGTAACATTATGAAATGTGTCATCTAGTACGCCATTTGTAATAATTATGTCCAATAAATGTTCTCCCATTAATCACTGTCTTGTGTCCTTTCAGATCTTGTACCTCTGCTACCACTTTCCCATGACGTTTCCGGTTATGGGTTCCTATGCAATTCTCATTCCTTTAGATGTTATCTACCTCCCCTAAATGTTTGTACCTATATTTTTGAGACACCCTGTATATTGTTTTTCCCGACCATTTTTATCATCATTTTATTTTCAACGTTACTTATACACTGAAGTGCCATTGAATTAGGGATAGGAGACGTTATCCAAATTCAGTACCTCAAGTCCCGCATTTGCGCGCAGTCGTGGCTGAAACTCTGGTCATATAGAGCTGTCAGCTTTGGCTTCCCAGCATTCGTCGTGAGAAGCGTAATGGAAAAGGCGCGGGATTTAGATTCATTTGACAGAGGCCAATCGTAGGTGCGCGACGGATGGGACACTCGATCTCGGAAATTGTCAACGAACGTGGGTTTTCTCAAGAGTTTTCCGGGAATATGAAAATTCCGGCAAAAAAACAAGCACCCGGACAAACTGCAAAGGACAACCAGCCTTGAATGATCGTGGGCTTCGTCGTCTCACTTGCATAGTATGGACCGATAGGGGCCAGACATTATCTGAAGTTACCTCCCATCTGAACACGGGTTCCAGCTGGGAAGTCAATGCACAGACCGTGCAACACTCATTTCATCATCTCGGCTTCAGACCTACGGCAGTCCTACTTCTAACTGCACAACATTGGGTCTGGGCTAAAAAACATCGAAACTGAACCATCCAAAATTGGCAACAGATAGCATGGGGTGATGAATCTCGATTTAAACTTCATCACACCGATGGGAGAATGAGGGTGGCACCAACCCCACGAAGCTATGGATCCTGCATGTCAGGTGGGAACAGTACAAGCTGGTGGTAGCTCAGTGATGGCCTGGGTTGTCTTCAGTTGGACGTCTGTGGGACCTTTGGTACGTGTACCGACGACTCTCAATGCATCCCAGTACGTAGAACTCATGGCTGACCATTTACACCCATTTATGGCCATCATGCATCCCAATGTAAATGGCGTCTATCAGCAAGACAACTGTTCATCTCACAGGTTCAGGTTGGCTATTGCATGGTTGCAGGAGCATTCTGCTGACTTTGAAATAATGACTTGCCCAGCTAGAAGCTCAGATTTAAATCCCATCGAAAATCTTTGGGATACCGCTTAGCAGAGAGTTCGGGCCCGTGTCCCATCAGAGACGACCTTGAGAGAATTGTGGACAGCTTTGAAGGATGCATGGGTCGCCATACCTGTGAAACATTACGCAAGCTTGTGGACCTTGCCTCGTCGTGTGGCAGCCATTATCAGGGTCAGAGGGGGTCCAACACGTTACTAGGTTGCTATCCCTAATTCAATGGCACTTCACTGTATATTTGATCCTATTTCTTTCAGCACGCAGAATTCTGTTTAATTATTTTTCTCCAGTTTCTTGTTTAAAGTTTATCGCAAAATTCTTTTTATGTTCTTAATTAATGTAACTGAATGCATTTTTTTTTGTTCAAGCATCTTTGTACTTGACATTGTTCTTGCACCCTTAGATCAGAAACCCATGCCAATTCAAGGTGACTAAAATTTCTTCATCACAATTTTTTCCTACCAGTTAAGTCACTATCTCACATATTTCATGTATTTTTTCTGGTAAACTGAAACGGAATATTAGCGCATACTTCTTATTCTTGTTTAGACTTTTGTTATCAACAATATTTCTTTCGTTCGCAAAAGATCTCACTAAGCAAACGTTTGTTTGAAATATGTCGCTGACCATCAGCTTTTTTCTGTACAGTCCCATATTATATTCAGAAATATTGGTTTTCTTCTACGTCGAAATGCAATGCAATTTAAATTTGAATTGAATAAGTTTATTTCATCGTCATCATCCTGAAGCAGCAATGGGCTACGGAGGTCCAACCAGACCGTGCAATTTAGTTGTCCAAGCATATCTGTCCTAAGCTACATCTGCTGCATCTGGCCACTGCACACCGATTCTAACAAGGTCCTGTTTGACATTGTCTGCCTACCGCATCCTAGGCCTCCCCTCAGCGTTGAGATTTATCTCCGAAAAATTCCCCGCCCTGCCCACGGTCAGTAGGGGACACCGATGGGCTTGGAAAGACCGCCGTCCGTCGGATGGGACGTTAAGCCGTGGCCCCGTGTGCGGAAGAGTCATACCCTGTGCACGTTAAAGAACTCGCTGGATGGCCTTGACGGGAGGCTACCATCTGTCTCCCAACAGCTATTCCAGTGGGTTCCCTCCCCCAACCTTCTCTGAGCCTTCGGGGTCCATGTGACCTGGCCATTTAGCCCATGGTGTGCAAAAAAGTGCCACTCAGAGGTAAAACAACCCAACAACCCAAAGGTCTCCCCTTCTTTCTGAAGCCTTTAGGCACACTGTTCATAACCATATTCGCAAATCTATAATTATCCATACGGGTAACATGGCCAAACCAGCGGAGTCTCTGCACAATATGCTGCTTAGATACATTCACAGGTGGATATGGAGAACATAATAAGCCACAGCTTTTGAATAAATGTTTCCTGAATATTTAAAAGTTACAGATGGCTTTTACCCACACATTTTATATGAGCATGCGTATTTTTGTGGTCTTGCACTATCATTGTCTTGATAATAGATATATTTCATATTTACATTTAAAAGTTCTATGTTGTTCATTTGCAGCAATATCCTCTGGAATATCCTCATTCCAAATCTTAATGCCAATGTAACTTATGGATCTCTGGCCTAAAGATTATTTATAAGATAACATGACCTTATTCTTAAGTCTAGTATTATAACTGAAAGTCAATGCTTTCCAAGTAGCAGTAAAGTTCAGAGTACTCTATCATTTTAATTTTCACGCTGCACACAAAATTTCCCAAAACATACATGTAAATGTTATATATATTTAGTATTCCATTTTCTGCCGTTAACTGTTGTTAACGGCAGAAAACTACCGTTAACTGTTGTTAACGGCAGAAAACTACCGTTCTGTAATTTAATCTTAGAATATATCTCAAAATTCTCTTTTGTAACAAAATATGCTATTCAAATTGGCTAAACTAGTATCTCCCCAAACACTGATTCCAAATATGAAATCTGGGTACAGTCGCTCAAAAAAGTATCCGAACACTATGGTTGATTACAGATTTCAGAATAAATATCTGGCAACGATTTTTTTAGAAATTAGTGATCTGGCAACTTCGTGTCACGTGACACGAAGGTTGCCAGATCACTAATTTCTAAAAAAATCGTTGTCAGATATTTTTTCTGAATTCTGTAATCAACCATAGTGTTCGGATACTTTTTTGAGCGACTGTACACTAATGCATAATATAAATTTATCTAATTTTATGATTTATATAATTTTTATCCTTCCAATAAATCCACTATCTTTTCAAATAGTAGCTCTTTGCTGGCTAATATGATAATTCCCAGTTAAATTAGCATCTAGCTAGAGCCAAAAAAATTTTATATATTCACATATTTCAATCTTTTGATCATACACCAAAATACCTATCTCATTATAATTAAAATTTTTATTCTTGTTCTTAAAGAAAATACACTTTGTTTTAGAAATGTTTACAGCGAGTTTATTATATGTGATCTATTTTTGTATATTTCCAATTACATTCTTTATTTCTTGTACTAAAAATTCTTACATCAGTATGAAAAGATATAACATTTATATCATCTGCCTACACAGCAAATTCAGCTGCTGTCTTTTGTGATCGAATATTATTTATAGGCAAAAGAAATAATAAAGGTCCCAGCACAAAACCTCGTGGTACTCTCTGGTTGAATTTGATTTGTTTAGATATAGTCCTATTAACTTGTACAAATGTTTGTCTTTGAAATAGGTAGCTTTTAAGCGAAATATTTATTTTTTCCCTCTTAGCCCATAGTGTCTAATCTTTTCCAAGAGAATTTCATGAAATACACAATCGAATACTTTAGACAAATCTGAATATACAGCCAAAGCCAACTCGCTGATGTTCAAGATTATTAGCAATATAATCATAAGTAGCTATAATAGCACATTGTGTAGATTTACCATGTTGAAAACCATATTGTTCTGGTACTGGCATAATTTGCTTTCTTTTTGTAAGAAATTTATATATATTTATACAATTGTGCATTAATTTGTCAAAAATCGTAGCAAAAACTAACAGTAAAGAAATAGGTCTAAAATTATTTATATTTTTCAAATTTTTAATCTTATGAAAAGGTACGATCTTTGCTAGTTTCATTTTATTTGGAAAAATTTCATTCTGAAGTGACAAGTTGAAAATATATGTGAGGGGAATCTTAATTTCATTTTTAGCATTTTTAATTATATTTATTGGGATATTATAAGATTCACAAGTAGTATTAGCTTTCATTAATACTTATAATATGACATATATCTTCTTCAGTAAATGTTTCAATATAAAAACTATCTGAAAAACTGTATCCGTAATATTTATGTTGTACTCGATTTCTTATATTAACATCAGCTACTAGATTTTCTGCAAAACCTTTAAAATATTGGTTGACAGCTGTAGCTTTTTGTGCATCATCAGCTAGTACATTTTCAACAATCTCAATGTCCACAATTTTAAGATTTTTTGTGTCTATTCCTAGACAATTAGTTATTTATCAGCCTCCATTTCTGTTTCAATTAAGCATTATCATATATATTTAATTCAGCTTCATAATATTTTCGTTCAGCTTCTCTTATTAACCAGTGACACAATTTCTTCAAATTCTATCTTTCCCTGTCTACTTCATCATTGGAACTCTTGCAAATTTCAGCTAGTCTATTTCTTTTTCTAATCTGAATTTTTTTTCATAATTATTTATCCAGGAGCATAACCATGGTGTTGTGATCTCTTCTTTAGAATTCTAAGAAAGCATACATTATATATATCCAGGAAGAATGTAAGAAAGTGATCATATTCCTGTTTCACCTGGGGCGGGGTGGCTCAGTCTGTAGCGCGCCAGGCTCGTAATCTGTAGTTCCCAGGTTCGAGTCCCAGCTGGGTCAGCGTTGAGATTTATCTCCGCAAAATTCCCAGCCCTGCCCACGGTCAGTAGGGGACACCGATGGGCTTGGAAAGGCCGCCGTCCGTCGGATGGGACGTTAAGCACGTTGCCCGTGTGCGGGAGAGCCATACCCTGTGCACGTTAAAGAACACGCTGGATGGCCTTGACGGTAGGCTACCATCTGTCTCCCAACAGCTGTTCCAGTGGGTAACTTCCCCCAACCTTCTCTGAGCCTTCGGGGTCCATGTGACCTGGCCATTTAGCCCATTGTGTGCAAAAAAGTGCCGCTCAGAGGTAAAACAACCCAACCCTGTTTCACATCGGAAATCTGTAGTAAATCCTATCATCAGTATTGCTTATTTTTTCCTGGAAATGTACAACACACTTAGGTGTCATTTTCTTATAAGTTAAATCATTTTCTATTCGTTTCCTTGAAACCTCAATAAAGGAAATTATGGGGTAGTGGCCAGTTAAATCAGTCTATTATATTTTACTTTTACAAGATAGATCAATAATTGCATAATCAAGCAGTTTGCCATTTCGGATTTGTTAATCTAGTTGGTTTATCATTTGGTGTCATCATGTAAAAATATGAATTAATTAAATCCCCAAAATCCAAAAACATTCCTATCTGAACAATTGAGATCTGTATTGAAGTCTCCTACAATTATAAAACAGGAAATCCTCTCTGTAATTTATCAAAATGTGATTTCATAACTTGTAAAAAATATTCGAAATTACCATTTGGTGGTCGGTACACTACTCCTATCACAAGTGTATCAATCTTAATACAGATTGGGGTGGCTCAGTCGGTAGCGCGCCAGGCTCGTAATCTGTAGTTCCCAGGTTCGAGTCCCAGCTGGGTCAGCGTCGAGATTTATCTCCGCAAAAATTCCCCGCTCTGCCCACGGTCAGTAGGGGACACCGCTGGGCTTGGAAAGGCCTCCGTCCGTCGGATGGGACGTTAAGCCGTCCCCCCGTGTGTGGGAGAGCCATACCCTGTGCACGTTAAAGAACACGCTGGATGGCCTTGACGGGAGGCTACCATCTGTCTCCCAACAGCTGTTCCAGTGGGTCCCCTCCCCCAACCTTCTCTGAGCCTTCGGGGTCCATGTGACCTGGCCATTTAGCCCATGGTGGGCAAAAAAAGTGCCGCTCAGAGGTAAAACAACTCAACCCTTAATACAGATCATTTTTGTATTAAGACTGATAAAAAAAAACAGATAACGTCGCTTGTCTCTGTTGTGTGCCTGCTTGTAGACATCAAACTTGTTGTTTTTATGAATAAATTAAAAAAATTGTGATTGAGAGGTATTGATGAAATATTACGATTCGCACTTTTCGAATCTCCCAAAAGCTATAATTGTGCCCTCTAACAGTGGAAAAAGTTGAAAATTCGAACTAATATTGGAAACGATTTATTTATGCAAGAATTTAGAAATTTTGGTGGTGGAATGTGACGGTCATGAAGATTCCGCACCGAACGAGTACGGGTGGTAAAAATCAATTTTTTTTTATTTTAAGAGATAATGGAAAAACACCTTCTTAGTTGGATTGGTACTAATGAAATATACTGCTCACAAAAATTAGGGGATATTTCAAAATGAATATGAAGCGAAAAAAATATCCCCTAATTTTTGTGAGCAGTATATAATTCCCGTTGCCGAGTGGTTAGCGCGCTGGGCTACTGATCTACGGGACCTGGGTTCGAGCCCCGGGTAAGGCATGTATGTTCGTGTTGTTTTCTGCTGAGGTCCTGCCATCCTCTCAGAACTTCTACTGTGGCATATAAACTGACAGGCTCCTGTCAGACCTCTGTGGCAAGCAGCTGCTTGAGGGGGTATTTATTTATTTATTTATATAATTAGCATTTTTCAGATCTTTAGGTAGATTTGATTTATATCGTTAAAAATAAATACCCCCTCAAGCAGCTGCTTGCCATAGAGGTCTTGACAGGAGCCTGCCAGTTTATATGCGATAGTAGATCTGAAAGGATGGCAGGATCTCAGCAGAAAAACGACACACACATACCATGCCTTACCCGGGGCTCGAACCTAGGTCCTTTAGATCAGTAGCCAAGCGTGCTAACCACTCGACCACGGGACGGCTATTTATATCGTTGGAAGTCACTAAATACGGAAAATGCCAAACTTTTAAAGAATGTTGCAAGTAATCTGTTTATGGCAGAAATTTGAAATTTGTCTCGTAGAGTATCAAGAGATATTTCACTGACAGCAACAATTTGACCCCTTTTCGCAGAGGGGTATGAGAACAGCAGCTTTTTACATTAAAGGAATAAAAGACAAATAATTTTCATCTTTTTATCAATAATTTTAAATAAAATACTACTAATTGCATTTTCACCATCTTCCGTTAGTGCGAATTAAAACTTTTAAAGAATGAAAAGCAAGGTACACGAAAACTTCATTCTCTTTGAAAATAGGGGCGGGGGTGGCTCAGTCGGTAGCGTGCCAGGCTCGTAATCTGTAGCTCCCAGGTTCGAGTCCCAGCTGGGTCAGCGTTGAGATTTATCTCCGTAAAATTCCCCGTCCTGCCCACGGTCAGTAGGGGACACCGATGTGCTTGGAAAGACCGCCGTCCGTCGGATGGGACGTTAAGCCTTGGCCCCGTGTGCGGGAGAGCCATACCCTGTGCACGTTAAAGAACACGCTGGATGGCCTTGACGGGAGGCTACCATCTGTCTCCCAACAGCTGTTTCAGTGGGTCCCCATCCCCCAACCTTCTCTGAGCCTTTGGGGTCCTTGTAACATGCCCATTTAGCCCATGGTGTGCAAAAACGTGCCGCTCACAGGTAAAACAACCCAACTCAACTATTTAAAAACGATATTCCCATATGCGCCACAAGCGATATGCGTTCTTCTCGTATATATCATATGTATTGCATATTACATGAACACATATCATAGGCTTTTATAAATATCATCTTATTTTCGGTGGGGTGATATCTATGAGATGCAAGGGTTCTCTAACCAAGGTCGCGAAAGACTTTTGGCCTGGCTAGTTAACCTGTAGGTAGGGTTGGGAATTGGCTGAGTAGTTAGCACATCAAGCTAGTAATCTGCAGTTCCTAGGTTCGAGTCCCTCCTGTTCCAGCATTGAGACTTATCTGCACTAAATCCCTGCTCTCAATCGGCAAGGTAACACCGATGGGTTAGGAAAGACCGCCGTCCGTCGGATGGGACCATGTGCAGCAGAGCCATACCCTGTGCATTTTAAAGAATGTACTGAGTGACTGGTGGTTATCCTGTCTTCTAATATCTGCACAATGGGGCTCCTTCTGTCAAACTTATCTTAACTTTTGGGGCCTTGAGACCGGACCATTGTATTGAAGAAAATGCTGATCAGAAAACACTATGACCTTTAGGTGCCCCTATTATTTAGGTCACGAGATGAGAGGAATTTGTATTTTGCGTCACGAGATTAAATTAAAAGTTTGCGTCGTGAGGTAAACAGACATTTGAATTTTGAGTAGCGAGATGAATGGGAATTAGAATTTTGGGTTGTGAGGTAAATAGAAATTTGAATTTTAAATCGCGAGGTGAATGTGAATTTGAATTTTGTGTCTTAAGTAAATAGACATTTGAATTTTGAGTCGTGAAGTGAATGAAAATTTGAATTTTTGGGCATGAGGTAGATGGGCATTTGAATTTTGCATAGCGAGGTGAATGGAAATTTGAATTTTGAGTCGTAAGGTAAATAGAAATTTGAATTTTAAATCGCGAGGTGAATGTGAATTTGAATTTTGTGTCTTAAGTAAATAGACATTTGAATTTTGAGTGGTGAAGTGAATGAAAATTTGAATTTTTGGGCATGAGGTAGATGGGCATTTGAATTTTGCATAGCGAGGTGAATGGAAATTTGAATTTTGAGTCGTAAGGTAAATAGAAATTTGAATTTTAAATCGCGAGGTGAATGTGAATTTGAATTTTGTGCCTTAAGTAAATAGACATTTGAATTTTGAGTTGTGAAGTGAATGAAAATTTGAATTTTTGGGCATGAGGTAGATGGGCATTTGAATTTTGCATAGCGAGGTGAATGGAAATTTGAATTTTGAGTCGTAAGGTAAATAGAAATTTGAATTTTAAATCGCGAGGTGAATGTGAATTTGAATTTTGTGCCTTAAGTAAATAGACATTTGAATTTTGAGTTGTGAAGTGAATGAAAATTTGAATTTTTGGGCATGAGGTAGATGGGCATTTGAATTTTGCATAGCGAGGTGAATGGAAATTTGAATTTTGAGTCGTAAGGTAAATAGAAATTTGAATTTTAAATCGCGAGGTGAATGTGAATTTGAATTTTGTGCCTTAAGTAAATAGACATTTGAATTTTGAGTGGTGAAGTGAATGAAAATTTGAATTTTTGGGCATGAGGTAGATGGGCATTTGAATTTTGCATAGCGAGGTGAATGGAAATTTGAATTTTGAGTCGTAAGGTAAATAGAAATTTGAATTTTTAATCGCGAGGTGAATGTGAATTTGAATTTTGTGTCTTAAGTAAATAGACATTTGAATTTTGAGTGGTGAAGTGAATGAAAATTTGAATTTTTGGGCATGAGGTAGATGGGCATTTGAATTTTGCATAGCGAGGTGAATGGAAATTTGAATTTTGAGTCGTAAGGTAAATAGAAATTTGAATTTTAAATCGCGAGGTGAATGTGAATTTGAATTTTGTGTCTTAAGTAAATAGACATTTGAATTTTGAGTGGTGAAGTGAATGAAAATTTGAATTTTTGGGCATGAGGTAGATGGGCATTTGAATTTTGCATAGCGAGGTGAATGGAAATTTGAATTTTGAGTCGTAAGGTAAATAGAAATTTGAATTTTTAATCGCGAGGTGAATGTGAATTTGAATTTTGTGTCTTAAGTAAATAGACATTTGAATTTTGAGTGGTGAAGTGAATGAAAATTTGAATTTTTGGGCATGAGGTAGATGGGCATTTGAATTTTGCATAGCGAGGTGAATGGAAATTTGAATTTTGAGTCGTAAGGTAAATAGAAATTTGAATTTTTAATCGCGAGGTGAATGTGAATTTGAATTTTGTGTCTTAAGTAAATAGACATTTGAATTTTGAGTGGTGAAGTGAATGAAAATTTGAATTTTTGGGCATGAGGTAGATGGGCATTTGAATTTTGCATAGCGAGGTGAATGGAAATTTGAATTTTGAGTCGTAAGGTAAATAGAAATTTGAATTTTTAATCGCGAGGTGAATGTGAATTTGAATTTTGTGTCTTAAGTAAATAGACATTTGAATTTTGAGTCGTGAAGTGAATGAAAATTTGAATTTTTGGGCATGAGGTAGATGGGCATTTGAATTTTGCATAGCGAGGTGAATGGAAATTTGAATTTTGAGTCGTAAGGTAAATAGAAATTTGTATTTTAAATCGCGAGGTGAATGTGAATTTGAATTTTGTGTCTTAAGTAAATAGACATTTGAATTTTGAGTCGTGAAGTGAATGAAAATTTGAATTTTTGGGCATGAGGTAGATGGGCATTTGAATTTTGCATAGCGAGGTGAATGGAAATTTGAATTTTGAGTCGTAAGGTAAATAGAAATTTGAATTTTAAATCGCGAGGTGAATGTGAATTTGAATTTTGTGTCTTAAGTAAATAGACATTTGAATTTTGAGTCGTGAAGTGAATGAAAATTTGAATTTTTGGGCATGAGGTAGATGGGCATTTGAATTTTGCATAGCGAGGTGAATGGAAATTTGAATTTTGAGTCGTAAGGTAAATAGAAATTTGAATTTTAAATCGCGAGGTGAATGTGAATTTGAATTTTGTGTCTTAAGTAAATAGACATTTGAATTTTGAGTCGTGAAGTGAATGAAAATTTGAATTTTTGGGCATGAGGTAGATGGGCATTTGAATTTTGCATAGCGAGGTGAATGGAAATTTGAATTTTGAGTCGTAAGGTAAATAGAAATTTGAATTTTAAATCGCGAGGTGAATGTGAATTTGAATTTTGTGTCTTAAGTAAATAGACATTTGAATTTTGAGTCGTGAAGTGAATGAAAATTTGAATTTTTGGGCAGAGGTAGATGGACATTCGAATTTTGCATAGCGAGGTTAATGGAAATTTGAATTTTGAGTCGTAAGGTAAATAGAAATTTGAATTTTAAATCGCGAGGTGAATGTGAATTTGAATTTTATGTCTTAAGTAAATAGACATTTGAATTTTGAGTCGTGAAGTGAATGAAAATTTGAATTTTTGGGCATGAGGTAAATGGGCATTTGAATTTTGCATAGCGAGGTGAATGGAAATTTGAATTTTAAATCGCGAGGTGAATGTGAATTTGAATTTTGTGTCTTAAGTAAATAGATATTTGAAATTTGAGTCGTGAAGTGAATGAAAATTTGAATTTTTGGGCATGAGGTAGATGCGCATTTGAATTTTGCATAGCGAGGTGAATGGAAATTTGAATTTTGAGTCGTAAGGTAAATAGAAATTTGAATTTTAAATCGCGAGGTGAATGTGAATTTGAATTTTATGTCTTAAGTAAATAGACATTTGAATTTTGAGTTGTGAAGTGAATGAAAATTTGAATTTTTGGGCATGAGGTAGATGGGCATTTGAATTTTGCATAGCGAGGTGAATGGAAATTTGAATTTTGAGTCGTAAGGTAAATAGAAATTTGAATTTTAAATCGTGAGGTGAATGTGAATTTGAATTTTGTGTCTTAAGTAAATAGACATTTGAAATTTGAGTTGTGAAGTGAATGAAAATTTGAATTTTTGGGCATGAGGTAGATGGGCATTTGAATTTTGCATAGCGAGGTGAATGGAAATTTGAATTTTGAGTCGTAAGGTAAATAGAAATTTGAATTTTAAATCGCGAGGTGAATGTGAATTTGAATTTTATGTCTTAAGTAAATAGACATTTGAATTTTGAGTTGTGAAGTGAATGAAAATTTGAATTTTTGGGCATGAGGTAGATGGGCATTTGAATTTTGCATAGCGAGGTGAATGGAAATTTGAATTTTGAGTCGTAAGGTAAATAGAAATTTGAATTTTAAATCGTGAGGTGAATGTGAATTTGAATTTTGTGTCTTAAGTAAATAGACATTTGAAATTTGAGTTGTGAAGTGAATGAAAATTTGAATTTTTGGGCATGAGGTAGATGGGCATTTGAATTTTGCATAGCGAGGTGAATGGAAATTTGAATTTTGAGTCGTAAGGTAAATAGAAATTTGAATTTTAAATCGCGAGGTGAATGTGAATTTGAATTTTGTGTCTTAAGTAAATAGACATTTGAATTTTGAGTCGTGAAGTGAATGAAAATTTGAATTTTTGGGCAGAGGTAGATGGACATTCGAATTTTGCATAGCGAGGTGAATGGAAATTTGAATTTTGAGTCGTAAGGTAAATAGAAATTTGAATTTTAAATCGCGAGGTGAATGTGAATTTGAATTTTATGTCTTAAGTAAATAGACATTTGAATTTTGAGTCGTGAAGTGAATGAAAATTTGAATTTTTGGGCATGAGGTAAATGGGCATTTGAATTTTGCATAGCGAGGTGAATGGAAATTTGAATTTTAAATCGCGAGGTGAATGTGAATTTGAATTTTGTGTCTTAAGTAAATAGACATTTGAATTTTGTGTCTTAAGTAAATAGACATTTGAATTTTGAGTTGTGAAGTGAATGAAAATTTGAATTTTTGGGCAGAGGTAGATGGACATTCGAATTTTGCATAGCGAGGTGAATGGAAATTTGAATTTTGAGTCGTAAGGTAAATAGAAATTTGAATTTTAAATCGCGAGGTGAATGTGAATTTGAATTTTATGTCTTAAGTAAATAGACATTTGAATTTTGAGTCGTGAAGTGAATGAAAATTTGAATTTTTGGGCATGAGGTAAATGGGCATTTGAATTTTGCATAGCGAGGTGAATGGAAATTTGAATTTTAAATCGCGAGGTGAATGTGAATTTGAATTTTATGTCTTAAGTAAATAGACATTTGAATTTTGAGTTGTGAAGTGAATGAAAATTTGAATTTTTGGGCATGAGGTAGATGGGCATTTGAATTTTGCATAGCGAGGTGAATGGAAATTTGAATTTTGAGTCGTAAGGTAAATAGAAATTTGAATTTTAAATCGCGAGGTGAATGTGAATTTGAATTTTATGTCTTAAGTAAATAGACATTTGAATTTTGAGTTGTGAAGTGAATGAAAATTTGAATTTTTGGGCATGAGGTAGATGGGCATTTGAATTTTGCATAGCGAGGTGAATGGAAATTTGAATTTTGAGTCGTAAGGTAAATAGAAATTTGAATTTTAAATCGCGAGGTGAATGTGAATTTGAATTTTATGTCTTAAGTAAATAGACATTTGAATTTTGAGTTGTGAAGTGAATGAAAATTTGAATTTTTGGGCATGAGGTAGATGGGCATTTGAATTTTGCATAGCGAGGTGAATGGAAATTTGAATTTTGAGTCGTAAGGTAAATAGAAATTTGAATTTTAAATCGCGAGGTGAATGTGAATTTGAATTTTGTGTCTTAAGTAAATAGACATTTGAATTTTGAGTCGTGAAGTGAATGAAAATTTGAATTTTTGGGCATGAGGTAGATGGGCATTTGAATTTTGCATAGCGAGGTGAATGGAAATTTGAATTTTGAGTCGTAAGGTAAATAGAAATTTGAATTTTAAATCGCGAGGTGAATGTGAATTTGAATTTTATGTCTTAAGTAAATAGACATTTGAATTTTGAGTTGTGAAGTGAATGAAAATTTGAATTTTTGGGCATGAGGTAGATGGGCATTTGAATTTTGCATAGCGAGGTGAATGGAAATTTGAATTTTGAGTCGTAAGGTAAATAGAAATTTGAATTTTAAATCGTGAGGTGAATGTGAATTTGAATTTTGTGTCTTAAGTAAATAGACATTTGAAATTTGAGTTGTGAAGTGAATGAAAATTTGAATTTTTGGGCATGAGGTAGATGGGCATTTGAATTTTGCATAGCGAGGTGAATGGAAATTTGAATTTTGAGTCGTAAGGTAAATAGAAATTTGAATTTTTAATCGCGAGGTAAATGTGAAATTGAATTTTGTGTCTTAAGTAAATAGACATTTGAATTTTGAGTCGTGAGGTGAATCAGAATTTGAATTTTGGGTTATGAGGTAAATAGACATTTGAATTTTGAGTCACAAGATGAATGGAAATTTGAATTTTGAGTGTGGGGTAAATAGAATATTAAGACAGCAGATTTCTGAATTGAAAGAAGTAAATGAGTTTCAACAATAGAGTAGAATAAATAACGTGAAAATAAATGGCTTGTCAGAGGCAGGTAATGAAAACATGAATGTTATCAACCGACAAATTGGCGAGGTGTATTGAGAGTTGGAAGGAAGATATTGTGCATGCACACAGAGTAGCTACTTTTAAAAGAACAGGTATTAAACCAATTTTGATTCAGCTACAAAACAGAAACATAAAAAAATAAATGACTGGAAAAGGCTAAAGTACTGAAGAGTATGTCAGCTGTCCAGTTCAATGTTCAATTTAAAGATTCTCTGTTTATGTAAATGACCATTTAGCGAAATAGTGCAAGCAGTTACTCTACTTTGCTAAGCAAAAGAGATTAAGTGGAGAGATGAAATTTGTGTGGATCAGAGATGGAAAGATATTTATGAGAAAGGATGATAATTCTATTCTAAGGTCACACGGGTAAGAGCGTAAGATGATTTAGATGTTCACAATGGCAGGAATAGATGAAATAGAATTGAATGCTGACGTTCTTTGTGAACAATTGTGGAGTTTGAATTCAATTCAATATTTTTATGATAATGAATTGAAATCTACTGATAATGTTTTAAATTTGTGTCATTTAAATATCATATCAATAACATCGAATTTCTTTATTTTAATTTTTTTAAATAGATTTGCTTGTTGAGGTTTCGTTAACTAAGTGAGAAATGGATTAAAGAAAATGAGGTTCATCGATATTTGTTGAATAATTATGAAACGTCAAGCAGCTGCTTGACACAGAGGTCTGACAGGAGCCTGTCAGTTTATATGCCAAAGCAGAAGATCTGAGAGGATGGCAGGACCTCAGCAGAAATACCACACACACACATCCATGCCTTACCCGGGACTCGAACCCAGGTCCCGTAGATCACAAGCCAAGCGTGCTAACCACTCGGCCACTGGACGGCGCACAATTCATAATACGTTTCATAATTATTCAACAAATATCGATGAACCTCATTATTCATAATTATTCAACAAATATCGATGAACCTCATTATTCATAATTATTCAACAAATATCGATGAACCTCATTTTCTTTAATGAGGTTCATCGATATTTGTTGAATAATTATGAAACGTATTATGAATTGTGCGCCATCCCGTGGCCGAGTGGTTAGCACGTTTGGCTTGTGATCTACGGGACCTGGGTTCGAGCCCCGGGTAAGGCATGGATGTGTGTGTGTGGTATTTCTGCTGAGGTCCTGCCATCCTCTCAGATCTTCTACTTTGGCATATAAACTGACAGGCTCCTGTCAGACCTCTGTGGCAAGTGGCTGCTTGAAGGGGTATTTATTATGAATATCGAGATTCTGATCGTTCCGGTGGAGTGATGTATATTAAAAACGTAATTTTCGTTTTGTCAAAACTGACATAAAAATGCAAAGTTCTGAGTGTTTGATGGTCTATGATGTGACTTTAGATATGTGTATATTATTGATTTATAGACTTCAAGATGGATCATTTAATACATTTTTGTTAGAACTATAAATTATTTTAAATTACTTTAATTACATATGATATATGGATATTATATTGCTAGGTGGTATAAATCTGGACTTATATAATAATAATAGTTTGGTTGAGGACTATAAAAATTTATTTTATTCAAATGAGTTTTTATCATATTGTTAAGTCAGATGAATGTGCTACAGTGAATTTATGATAAACGTGTCATGAACGCTCGTGTATGCTTCCGAGTGAGAATTATGTAACCAACGAATTGGAACACACAGAACCTATCTGAAAAATAGGAAAGATAGAATTGCTACGTTGGAGTTGTGGATATCCAAAAGGAGGCATAATTAGTTTCAGTATGTACATGATGGATATATAAAGGGAAGAAGTATTTTATATGGTGAGTTACTTTTATTCAAAAAATGTTTAGGTATGGAATTAGAAGTGTTGTGAATTATTGGTTTAAATCTTACTTGGAGCACAGAAAACAATTCATATCCTTTAATAATTGTAAAAGGAGATAAACACGATAAAATATGGCGTTCCACAAGAGTCTGTGTTAGAGCCAATTCTGTTTTTAATTTATGTAAATGATTTGTGTGATTATAATTTTTTGGTAAAATCATATCCTTTGCTGATGATACGGTGCTCATTTACAGTGAACAAAATATTGAAATTTTAGAAAATCATATAAATCAAGACTTAATAATATTAAAAAATTGGTTTCATAATAATGATCTTCGAATAAATTTAGACAAAACAGATTATATGTATTTCAGTTTAATTAGCAAAATTGATATTTCTCTTTCCTTAAAATGGTATAGATTTAATTGCACAGAAAAGGATAATTGTAAATGCTATCTAGTAAAGAAAGTGAGCACAGTTAAATATCTGGGCACACAGATTGATGGGTATGTGATAAACAGAATATATTACGTAAAAAATATGTTAATCAACCTTTTTTTAAGATGTCTGTATTACTCTTGGTTTAATTCAATTCTTACATATGGAATTACCACCTGGGGTGGAGACTATTATAGTAATATTCTGCCACTGATCAGAGTGCAAAATAGAGCAGTTAGGGTAATATGTAAATCAGGTTTGTTTTCAGATAGCGAACTTTACACATTGTTTGTTATACTTCCTATTTTACTGTTGTTTATTGCATGTGCATGCTAATATTACTAATTTTCCTACAAATAATGTAAATTACAATTTGTGTTGTGTTGAAAATACTCTAGTTGTTCCTAAAGCCAATCGGGAAATTTTTCATAAATATTTTGAATATGTAGCTATCAGTAACTATAACAAATTGCAAAAGGAAACGAAGTAGATTGCATCATCAAACATTTTTAAAAGGAATTTACGGAATTATGTTTTAAATCTTTAAGATATTGAATTGTGTTTTAAATGTTTTAGATGAAATGTTTTTGATTTAGTACATGAAAAATGAAGTCGATTACACTCAACTGCATTATTATATATATATAATTTTAAATAATTACATGTTGCCATTCATAATTGTATATGCATACTGCCAGTGGCGCACCCAGAGGGGGGGGGGGGCAAGGTTCCCTGTCACTCCCCAAAGAAAAAAAAACACTAGAAAATTTTCGAAAAATCTTTTCGTAATTAAAATTCATTTTTTATATTTGTGTCGTGTCTTCTATTTCTATACTACTACTGAATTAGCAGTCACATAAGGTGGGAATACCCTATAGCTTTCGGGAATCACGGACGCTCTGAACATAAGGCGAACGAAGCAGTGCTCGGGCGGACCGAGCGCTACTTCATTTGCCTGAGCCGGGACAGCGGGCCACTCGGCTCCCCCCAAGATTAAATCCTGAGTGCGCCACTGCATACTGCTGAATATTGAAATTTTAAACTTTTAAGTAAGGTATTGTAAATTTCTTCTAGTAACCAGTATGGCCCTTGGACACATACTGGAGAATAATTTTATTTTTGTTTCACATATATAGTATATATATATATACTATTTTTAATTTTGTGTTTTTATTTTTATTTTGCTTTTTTTAGCTTTCTCGGATTTGCATTTTATGTAACTTGTCTTTGTATATTACCATTAACGTATTAGGTGTAATTAATGTATTATGCGTATATGTAAAAATGAAAAATGGCTAATAAATTTAAATTTTAAAAAATCTCAATTTTAATTTTTAGTCACGAGGTGAACGTGAATTTCAATTTTGGGTCTCAAGTAAATAGAAATTTTAAATTTAAATTGCCACCAAAATGTTTGAGATACACTTCACGTTTAAATGTAATTACAGAGTAAAGTAAAAAAAAAGTTTGCAAACTTTAGTTCCTCTTCAATTATTTTTTTTGTGTGTGAAGGAAGTGAAGGAGGAGCTGAAAGAGGAGGTGAAGGGGAGCAAAGTTTCCATTTCCCATAATTACGGCTGTAAAATTTTTCGCTGGAAAAGGTTAAATTCGCGGAGCCATCGCACCGAAAGTCGCCAAAATTCGCAGTACAAAATTGCGAAATTCTGCATCATTTTGGGGCGGGGGTGGCTCAGTCGGTAGCGCGCCAGGCTCGTAATCTATAGTTCCCAGGTTCGAGTCCCAGCTGGGTCAGCGTTGAGATTTATCTCCGCAAAATTCCTCGCCCTGCCCACGGTCAGTAGGGGACACCGATGGGCTTGGAAAGGCCGCCGTCCGTCGGATGGGACGTTAAGCCGTGGTCCCGTGTGCGGGAGAGTCATACCCTGTGCACGTTAAAGAACACGCTGGATGGCCTTGACGGGAGGCTACCATCTGTCTCCCAACAGCTGTTCCAGTGGGTCCCCTCCCCTAACCTTCTCTGAGCCTTCGGTGTCTATGTGACCTGGCCATTTAGCCCATGGTGTGCAAAAAAGTGCCGCTCAGAGGTAAAACAACCCAACCCTGCAGCATTTTTAGGTTCGCACATCAACAAGTTAATGATAATTGGATCCGTGCAACTGCTTAAAAAGGAGAAAAAAATAGATGTTATATCATTGGCTTCGCACCTGATATATCAATCAGCAACGATGAATTTTGACACAGCATATTAAACGTAGATAAATTTTCCTCTATTATACTGTGCCAATCATCTGGCACAACATCACTTCATTGATAAAAAAAATATCGGTCTGCATGGACGCTGCTCATTAAGAATAAAAAAACCATCGTAGAGCTACCTGTCATAGCTTAGGAAATCGGTCTCTTTGAGACAACCAGAAAAAAATTAGTCGGTGTTATTTAATTTCACCGTTTTGTCATAACATCGCTATTCTGCTTTAAAGTTGTTCTAGCATGGAGGTAAATTGGGTTGGGTTGTTTTACCTCTGAGCGGCACTTTTTTTGCACACCATGAACTAAATGGCCAGGTTGGGTTGCGTTGTTTTACCTCTGAGCGGCACTTTTTTGCACACCATGGGCTAAATGGCCAGGTCACATGGACCCCGAAGGCTCAGAGAAGGTTGGGGGAGGGGACCCACTGGAACAGCTGTTGGGAGACAGATGGTAGCCTCCCGTCAAGGACATCCAGTGTGTTCTTTAACGTGCACAGGGTATGGTTCTCCCGCACACGGGGCCACGGCTTAACGTTCCATCCGACGGACGGCGGCCTTTCCAAGCCCATCGGTGTCCCCTACCGACCGTGGGCAGGGCGGGGAATTTTGCGGAGTTAAATCTCAACGCTGACCCAGCTGGGACTCGAACCTTGGAACTACAGATTACGAGCCTGGCGCGCTACCGACTGAGCCACCCCCGTCCCTAAATGGTCAGGTCTCAAGTGTCCCAAGGGCTCAGAGAAGGTTGGGGGAGGGGATACACTGGAACAATTGTTGGGAGCAGATGGTAGCCTCTTGTCAAGGCCATCCAGCGTGTTCTTTAACGTGCACACGGTATGGCTTTCCCGCACACTGGGCCACGGCTTTACGTCCCATCCATCGGACGGCGGCCTTTCCAAGCTCATCGGTGTCCCCTGCTGACCGTGGGCAGGGCATGGAGTTTTGCGGAGCTAAGTCTCAACGCTGACCCAGCTGGGACTCGATTCTGGGAACTGAAGATTATGAGCCTGGCGCGCTTCCGACTGAGCCCCACCCGCCCAACCATGGGCGTAACGTTGATAATTATATTATCAACATCATTTGCAGAAAAGTTTAAACCCTTTAGCTAATTGGGATCGAAAATTCGACATGCTTTGAAAAAACTAGACGTTCCGTGGCAGAATGTTTAGCGTGATTGGCTGCTGATCAAAGGTGACTGGGTTCGAACCCCGGGTAAGGTATGGATATTTCTGTTGCCTTTCTGCTGAGGTACATCATCACAGATTTTCGTTGTGACGTGTAAAGTGATAGATGTTGTCAGAGAGGCCTGACAGGGGTCCTGTCGTTTTTTTTCTCCATTACTGAAATATTGCCCATTTTTTTCGGAACATAAAACGAAATGTGTGTCTTTTGCGAGTGTATGGTCGTACTCTTCACTTTTACTGAGTAATTTTACCGCCAAATTATTCATTGCATTGCAGACTTTATGTGCTATTATAAGAAGACTTTCAGATAATGAAAAAAAGATCGATATAACCGACCCAAATCTTTTGATTTGGTCACATCACTTTTTAAGGAATAACTTTTACACATTTCGACGATATCACCGACCCAAAATGGCCGAGATCTTAAGTGGACATCCAATTAATGCTTTTCCTTCCTTTTCACTAGGGGTGGCTCAGTCGGTAGCGCGCCAGGTTCGTAATCTGTAGTTCCCAGGTTCGAGTCCCAGCTGGGTCAACGTTGAGATTTATCTCCGCAAAATTCCCCGCCCTGCCCACGGTCAGTAGGGGACACCGATGGGCTTGGAAAGGCCGCCGTCCGTCGGATGGGACGTTAAGCCGTGGACCGTGTGTGGGAGAGCCATACCCTGTGCACGTTAAAGAACACGCTAGATGACCTTGACGGGAGGCTACCATCTGTCTCCCAACTGCTGTTCCAGTGGATCCTCTCCCCCAACCTTCTCTGAGCCTTCGGGGTCCATGTGACCTGGTTATTTAGCCCAAGGTGTGCAAAGAATTTTAGCTCAGAGGTAAAACAACCCAACCTACCTGGGCCAACGTTGAGATTTATCTCCGCTAACCCCTTACTCTGACCTCAGTCAGTAGAAGACACCAATGGGCTAGGAAAGGTCGCCATCCGTAAAGCCCAGTGTGCGGGAGAGTCATAACCTGTGCACGTTAAAGAACACGCTGGATTGTCTTGATGGGAGGCTGCTATCTGTCTCCCAATAGCTCTTCCGTGTTTCTTCTTCTCAGAGCCATTTGAGTCCATTGACTGGCCATTATAAAGTTTGCAATGCAATGAGCGCGGCGCGCTAACCTCTGAATTTTTTGCTCATTGTGAGCAAAAAAGTGCAGTTCAGAGAACAATCCAATCCAATTTTATCGCATTCTACTATTTAGGCCATGCGTTTAATATGTCATATACGGGATATAAATATATATATCATCATATTATGCTTATGTTAGAAAGTTTTTTCTGTAGAGGGCTCGGGTGGGCTCAGGCTCAAATATTTGAGTCCGAATTCATTTCTAATCCACAAACATGAAAAGTCAAAAATTCAATTCCATGAGTAAGTTTTACTCGGTCAATGATTGGGCTTTTGGGTTGGGTTGTTTTACCTCTGAGCGGCACTTTTTTGCACACCATGGACTAAATGGCCAGGTCACATGGACCCCGAAGGCTCAGAGATGGTTGGGGGAGGGGACCCACTGGAACAGCTGTTGGGAGACAGATGGTAGCCTCCCGTCAAGGCCATCCAGCGTGTTCTTTAACGTGCACAGGGTATGGGTCTCCCGCACATGGGGTCACGGCTTAACGTCCCGTCCGACGGACGGCGGCCTTTCCAAGACCATCGGTGTCCCCTACTGACCGTGGGCATGGCGAGGAGTTTTGCGAAGATAAATCTCAACGCTGACCCAGCTGGAACTCGAACCTGGGAACTACAGATTACGAGCCTGGCGCGCTACCGACTGAGCCACCCCCGCCCCCAATGATTGGGCAACAAAAAAATAATATTTGTTCCCTCTTTCCATAAATGAGCTTATTCATATAAGAAAGAATATCGAACGAACGTCAGAAAACTTATTTCCAGGAAGGCAGGAGTTGGTAAAGTCGTAGCGCGCCAGGCTCCTAATTTGCAGTTCCCAGATTCGAGTCCCACTCGTGTCAGCATTGAGATTTATCTCCGTTAAACCTTACTCTATGCTCGGTGAGAAAGAGGACGCCAATCGATTTGAAAAGGCCGCTATCGTCAAACTGGACGTTAGGCCGTGAATGCACGGGAATGAAAACTCTGTGTGGTCTTGACAGAAGGTTTCCAACTGTCTCATAGCAGATGTTCAATAGATCCTATTCTTCTACACAACTCTGAGCCTTTGTGGTCTTTGTGACTTACCCATTTAGCCCATTATGTGCACAAAAACGCTGCTCAGAGGTAAACAATCCAACCTTTATTTCCGGAAGCTCAAGAAAAGACTCAGTTATGAAAAATTCATCCCGTTTTGGTGTTGCAAGAGATTCGCACCTCTTTGCACATCGCTTGTCACTGCCGAATATCATAAGGAGTAATTTACCGCACTCCAAACGAACCTCTTAATCGAAATCCACAAATCACGTATTGGTATCTCCTGGTGGGGCGCTTGAAAAGAAGCCTAGAATGTTGTTTGCACTGATTCGTTTAAGAAGCTTAAATCCTTAAAACAGAGACATTCTGAGTCTCAACAAGGTCAACACGCAGACCTTAGTTTCCAGAAAATAAAAAAAATAATCTTTTAATTCCCGTGGTCTCGTTGCACTGCGTTTGGGGCGGGGGTGACTCAGTCGGTAGCGCGCCAGGCTCGTAATCTGTAGTTCCCAGGTTCGAGTTCCAGCTGGGTTAGCGTTGAGATTTATCTCCGCAAAAATTCCCCGCCCTGCAAACGGTCAGTAGGGGACACCAATGGGCTTGGAAACGCCGCCGTTCGTCGGATGGTACGTTAAGCCGTGGCCCCGTGTGTGGGAGAGCCATACCCTGTGCACGTTAAAGAACACGCTGGATGGCCTTGACGGGAGGCTACCATCTGTCTCCCAACAGCTGTTCCAGTGGGTCCCCTCCCCCAACCTTCTCTGAGCCTTCGGGGTTCATGTGACCTGGCCATTTAGCCCATGGTGTGCAAAAAAGTGCCGCTCAGAGGTAAAACAACCCAACCCTTCTCCAACCTTCTCTGAGCCTTCGGGGTCCATGTGACCTGGCCATTTAGCCCATGGTGTGCAAAAAAGTGCCGCTCAGAGGTAAAACAACCCAACCCTTCTCCAACCTTCTCTGAGCCTTCGGGGTTCATGTAACCTGGCCATTTAGCCCATGGTGTGCAAAAAAGTGCCGCTCAGAGGTAAAACAACCGAACCCTGCACTGCGTTTAAGCATCACCTCTCTGTACCATTTCCGCTTGTTCATCTTCGTCCACCTCTTCTCCCTTGACCATTCTTTCTTTCCACATATCCCGCCTTCTTAAAGTGTCCAACTCACTCATTTCAAATCTCTTCTGAGACGAACAACTTGTGTTTCTTATCTTCTCTCTTTTAGCATCGATGACAGACTCCCTTCACAAACCTAACAAGGAGCCATAATTAGACTAACGACTCCGTGCCGCCAATGGCTTTTCTAACCTCCCCCCGCTCGCGACAGGCGTCGCTACCGTTGGCCAACCCCCTCTTACCCCTGTCTATAAATTTCCGAACCGGACTCTCTCATTAACATTCAAGCGTAGGCCGTACTGTACTGTAATGCACTCTAATTGGAGATCCTGAGGCTTGAACACTAAATCTGTCCGTCTACCATGAGTAATGTTGAAACTCGTGGCATGGACTAATAATTATTGACCATCAGTTCTGCAAACCAATAGAAACAAAATAAAAATGATACAGAGTTATGGGCCAACAACTATTGGTAAGCTGTAGGGGGAGGGGGACAGAGGGGGAAAAGAGTGAAGGAAGGAAGAAGAAAAAAAAAAACGAAACAGGTAATCGTAGAGAGAGAGAGTGAAGAGGAAACAAGGCGAACTAAGAAGACACGAAGATCGAGGAACATTAAGAAAGGAAGCGACGAAGAAGAAAAAGAAGACTAAAGATTGGGTGTGTATGGAGAAGAAAACAGAAAGAGATTCGAAACGTACGCAAGCGCTGTTGGTGAGGCTCGACTAGTCCATAAACGATTATGAGCTGCAGGTAATAATGGAGAGAAATGAAAAAGAAGAGGTGAAGTGTGAGGAACGTTAAAGAGGTGAAGAAACCCATGCTTCATGCAAACGTTGCTTAAATGGGAGTCAAAATGAAAAACAGACTCTATGGGATAGAGACCAAAGGAGAAAAATGTTTTCGAAGATAGTGATATTCTCGTGTGGAATATATCTTTGGGATTTAGATGATCGTTTGGGTGTATGTTGAAATGTTTTTCGCATTTCTAAAGAAATTAGAGAAACACCAATTTGAAAATTCTGAAGTCAAATCAGTGAAATTAATTTAGCCTTTCGAATCCTCTGGGCAAATTGCACAAGCTTTGAAATTTCTGTGTTAGGCCGTACCAAAACATAGAGACTCCGTGTTATGTCAAATAAATAAATTAAAAATAACTTCTAAAATATGAAGATAAATTAAAGATCATAATAAAATCTCTTTAAATATCGATTTTCAACAATATTCGGTCTGTGTTTAAAGAATTATGGAAGCTGGAATATTTCACAACAGTAATGCGTCATAAGAATTTACTTTAAAAACTAGGGTTGGGTTGTTTTGCCTCTGAGCGGCACTTTTTTGCACACCTTGGGCTAAATGGCCAGGTCACAAGGACCTCGAAGGCTCAGAGAGGGGGACCCACTGGAACAGCTATTGGGAGACAGATGGTAACCTCCCGTCAAGGCCATCCAGTGTGTTCTTTAACGTGCAGAGGGTATGGCTCTCCCGCACACGGGGCCACGGCTTAACGTCCCATCCGACGGACGGCGGCCTTTCCAAGCCCATCGGTGTCCCCTACTGACCGTGGGCAGGGCGGGGAATTTTGCGGAGATAAATCTCAACGCTGACCCAGCTGGGACTCGAACCTGGGAACTGTAGATTACGAGCCTGGCATGCTACTGACTGAACCACCCTCTCCCGAATAAATGGCCAGGTCATAAGGTGATGGTCTCAGAGAAGGTTGGATGAAGGGGACCCACTGAACAGCTGATAGGAGACAGATAGTAGCCTCTCGTTAAGGCTATACAGCGTGTTTTTAATGTGCACAGGATATTGCTCTCACACACACCGAACCACGGCTTAACGTTCCATCCGACGGACGGAGGTCTTTCCAAGCCCGTCGGTATCCCCTATTGAACAAGGGCAGGGTCGCGGTTTAGCTGAAATAATTCTCAACGCTGACACAGATGGGACTCGAACCAGAGAACTGCAGATTATAACCTGGCGCGCTACCCAATCTCTGTTTGCGAGTTCAACTTCTCCCAAAATATATACGTTTAAAAATTATTTTGCATTTTTACGCTTTTGAAACATTTGGCATCTGTTAAACATCGGTGCAAAATGTACTACTGAATTTTATTTACTTATTAATTGCCTTTTTTTTTAAATTACATATTGATTACCTATGCTTTAATCTTTTGATAAAATCCAATCCCTCAAACATATTTGCAAAATGCGCTATTGATAGTGTGATTCAATTCTCTATCCTGATTATATCACCAATGCCTTCAAGGATTATAATTTAAATGAAGGAGATTATGGATGAATTCATTTAGTACTACGACACATTAAATTTCATTATTACAAGGGGCGGGGGTGGCTCAGTCGGTAGCGCGCTAGGCTCGTAATCTGTAGTTCCCAGGTTCGAGTCCTAGCTGGGTCAGCGTTGAGATTTATCTCCGCAAAATTCACCGCCCTGCCCACGGTCAGTAGGGGACACCGATGGGCTTGGAAAGGCCGCCGTCCGTCGGATGGGACGTTAAGCCGTGGCCCCGTGTGCGGGAGAGCCATACCCTGTGCACGTTAAAGAACACCCTGGATGACCTTGACGGGAGGCTACCATCTGTCTCCCAACAGCTGTTCCAGTGGGTCCCCTTCCCCAACCTTCTCTGAGCCTTCGGGGTCCATGTGACCTGGCCATTTAGCCCATGGTGTGCAAAAAAGTGCCTCTCACAGGTAAAACAACCCAACCCATTATTACAATAAAATATTTTAGACAGTCTACATATTTGATGTTTCAAAACAATCTTTGAATCATTTATTAGAACCCCAAAAATCTTTGGCATCCATGGCTCTCTTCTAATATTATAAATCCTGAGAGTCATCTAATATTTTTCTTCGCAATCCACTGAACAGTCTATCCAATTTTTAAAAATTTAACGAGGGGACTTAAGCCCTTAAAAATTTTTGATCTTATGTCCCTTAATCAAACCTAAAGTAGTCATTTGAGCTATAATGCAAATCTTATAAATGCAGCGGTGACCAGATTGAAATGTTTCGAGGATAACCAGCGAGTTTGTCTATGAGATAAATTTTTAAACTTCGCTTTTCAGAGAGAGGAAAGGTTAAAGGAGTTTTACCTTTGTTGTGGTTCAAGTTAAACTTGCCGAGGGCCAAATTTTATTGTACAAGCTGAGAAACCTTCGTGTACTGTACACGAAGGTTGACAGATCACTAATTTCTAAAAAAAATTGTTCTCATATATTTTTTCTGAATTCTGTAATCAACCGTAGTGTTTGGATATTTTTTTGAGCGACTGTAGATGGTCATATTATTTTGATACTAGATCGTGTGGGCTCACTCACGGAAATATTGAGCGTGTGCAGTTACCGCTCACAGCAAACTGGAGCGTGTGCAGTAACTGCACACGCTCCAGTTTGCTGTGAACGGTAACTGGAGCGTGTACAGTTGCTGTACACGCTCCAGATATTTTTCCTGAATTCTGTAATCACGTGACACGAAGGTTGCCAGATCACTAATTTCTAAAAAAATCGTTGCCAGATATTTTTTCCGAATTCTGTAATCAACCATAGTGTTCGGATACTTTTTTGAGCGACTGTAGGTGGTCATATTATTTTGATACTAGATCGTGTGGGCTCACTCACGGAAATATTGAGCGTGTGCAGTTACCGTTCACAGCAAACTGGAGCGTGTGCAGTAACTGCACACGCTCCAGTTTGCTGTGAACGGTAACTGGAGCGTGTACAGTTGCTGTACACGCTCCAGATATTTTTCCTGAATTCTGTAATCACGTGACACGAAGGTTGCCAGATCACTAATTTCTAAAAAAATCGTTGCCAGATATTTTTTCCGAATTCTGTAATCAACCATAGTGTTCGGATACTTTTTTGAGCGACTGTAGGTGGTCATATTATTTTGATACTAGATCGTGTGGGCTCACTCACGGAAATATTGAGCGTGTGCAGTTACCGTTCACAGCAAACTGGAGCGTGTGCAGTAACTGCACACGCTCCAGTTTGCTGTGAACGGTAACTGGAGCGTGTACAGTTGCTGTACACGCTCCAGATATTTTTCCTGAATTCTGTAATCACGTGACACGAAGGTTGCCAGATCACTAATTTCTAAAAAAAAATTGTTGCCATATATTTTTTCTGAATTCTGTAATCAACCGTAGTGTTTGGATATTTTTTTGAGCGACTGTACCAAAACCGCATTGAAATATACTGCGATGAAATATTATGTGCTAGGTGACAGAAACAAAAGAAACGACTGATGTCTGGCTGCGATGTGCGAATTTTTCCTGGTTTAAACGAGAAAAACCGCCCAGTCTTAGATTCTATCTTAGAAATAAACTGAATCACGAAATTGCGAAATATTGAAGTCAGGACTGTTGTCTCATCAAGAGCAGGGGGAGGGGGGGTATTTATCTCCGCTAAACCCATGATGTGCGGCATGGGATAAGTAGAAGAATAGGGATTGCTGCTGGGACTTTTTAGAATCTATGGAGAATGTGGAAAAATAAGCGTTTACACCTAAAGACTAAAATTAGGCTTTATAATAGTTTGGTTCTTTCTAAGGTTAGTTATAGTAGCGAAACATGGACCCTTTGTAAGATCACTAATTCGTGTGGGCTCACTCACGGAAATATTGAGCGTGTGCAGTTACCGTTCACTGCAAACTGGAGCGCGTGCAGTAATTTTTTGTTTTGAGTTGTTTTCGTTTTTTTTGGGTATTATTCAATGTGACGACTGATGTTTTCAATTGAAATTGTTTCTATATTGAGATCTCACGAACGAGCCTGCTCTTGTGAGACTTCAAAAGTTTTTGTATACTGTAAAACATTATCTGAAATAAAAATTATCTATCTCTTATCTAGATACTTATGCAGTATCTTGGGCATTAGGTGGTTTGACTTTTTAAATGATGGTGAGGTTAGAAAAAGGAGTCATCAACCTCTTTCGAGCAGCATATGTGCAGAGAGAGACTGCGTTGGTTTGGCCATGTTGCCAGTATGCATAGCTGCAGATTAGCAAACAGGATTATGAACAGTGTGATAATGATTTCAGAAAAAGGGGGAGACTTAGAAGGAAATGGGCAGACAATGTCAAACAGGATCTTGCTAGAATTGGCCTAGAGTGGCCAAATGCAGCAGCAGTAGCTCAGAACAGACATGTCTGGAGAGGAAAATTACCTAGTCTGGTAGGACCTCCATAGCCCATGGCTGTATGAGGATTGTGTATGCATGTATGTATGTAAATCCCCACCATGCTCTTAGTGAGAAAGGGGACATTGATGGGCTTGGAAAGGCTGCCGTCCGTCGGTGGGGGGGGGGGGGGTAAAGTCGGGTCTCACGTGAAGGAGATTTTGAGCGCGCTTGTCTACTGATCTACGGGACCTTGGTTCGAGCCCCGGGTAAGGCATGGATGTTCGTGTTGTTTTCTGCTGAGGTCCTGCCATCCTCTCAGATCTTCTACTGCGGATTATAAACTGACAGGCTCCTGTCAGATCTCTGTGGCAAGCAGCTGCTTGAGGGGGTATTTATTTATTTTATTTTTATGTTTCATTTCTGAGCGGTACTTTTTTTTGCATACAATAGACTAAATGGCCAAGTCATAAGTACTCTGAAGGCTCAGAGACCTTCTGGACAGCTGTTAAAAGACATATGATAGTCTTCCGCCAAGTCCATCCAGCATGTTCTTTAAGGTGCACAGAGTATGGCTCTCCTGCACACCGGACGGCGGACTTTCCGAACCCATCGGTGTTCCCCACTGGCGGAGGGGAGTTTTGCGGAGATAAATCTCAACGCTGTCCCAGGTGGGACTCAAACTTGTGAACTGTAGATGATGAATCTGGTGTGCTACCGACTGATATCGACCATACTGAGGGCACGTTAAAGAATATGCTGGATGGCACTGACTGAAGACTACCATCTGTCTCCTAAGAGGTGTCCAGAAGGCGTCTTTCCCCAAACCTTCTCTGAGCCCTCGGGGTCCCTATGACTTGGCCATTTAGCCCATTTGTGCAAAGAAAAGTGCCGCTCAGAAAAAAAAAATACCCCAACTTTTATTCTTTCAAAAAGTGACGAAACAGAAGCTAGTTCATTTCTTTGTTTAAAAAGTGAGCTGAGAGAGAGAGAAAAGTGAGGGGGGAGGGGGGTTGGCGTTCAGCATTTTCTCTCGTCCATTCGTAGAACAATCTATTCGAGCCCCATGTGTTATTCATTATTCCTGGAAGTCTTTGCGCCGCAGAAAATGATTTTTTTTTTGCCACCGCAAATTGTGCTCCATATGGGTTTATCTCTGAAGAGGAAATTACTTTGGTAGACTGTCTTGAATTCTTTTTTTTTTCACCTAGAGTAATTACAGTTTTTGAGCGTCGGTGCATTTGTATGTGTATATTTATATAAGTATATTTCCGCTAACAATTACACTTGTATTCATGACGTATGATTTGTACATTTAAAAAACTCACGACATGCACCGTTTTCAAAGCAGCTGCAATAAAAATGCTCTCTGCATATTATAACTCTATTCTGGATTACAAGATGAGTTGAAGCGGTTGGGGAAAAACTTGTTTAAAATTCTGGGCTGGGTTAATTTATATATTAAAAACTGATTTAGAGAATTGGCAAGGTATTATTTATATTCTTACTAAAAGACAGAATAAGGCAGATGAGTGTTAGTCAGCCCCCTTAGTGTGTGTGTATGGTGGGGAGGGGGAGGGGTCCATACACACACACTAGGAAAATAAAAACACAATTTAATCAAAGTATAAAAGTTTACGCCTATTAGAATCACGACAGGCTTATGGATTTTTGGTTGGTTGGTTGTTTTACCTCTGAGCGGCACTTTTTTGCACACCATGGGCTAAATGGCCAGTTCACATGGACCCCGAAGGCTCAGAGAAGGTTGGGGGAGCGGACCCACTGGAACAGCTGTTGGGAGATAGATGGTAGCCTCCCGTCAAGGCCAACCAGTGTGTTCTTTAACGTGCACAGGGTATGGCTCTCCCGCACACGGGGCCACGGCTTAACGTCCCACCGACGGACGGCGGCCTTTGCCAAGCTCATCGCTTCCACGCCCTGCTTACTGACCGTGGGCAGGGCGTGGAATTTTGCGGAGATAAGTCTCAACGCTGACCCAGCTGGGACTCGACAGCTGGGACAGACTACCATCTGTCTCCCAACAGCTGTTCCAGTGGGTCCCCTCCCCCAACCTTCTCTGAGCCTTCGGGGTCCTTGTGACCTGGCCATTTAGCCCACTGTGTGCAAAAAAGAGGCGCTCAGAGGTAAAACAACCCAAAAAAATCAATAAAAGTTCAAAGTTTATTCAAAGAATTCAAAGAAATATTCAAACACATCCATATAGAACAAGTAGGGTAGGACAAGAACAAGAAAGGCAAGAAAGCTGGAAGCAAGGAACATGTAGCTCGTCCCCATTCCAGATGAATATAAAATTCTTAAATTTTAGCAACAGATGAATGATTTTAGCAGCACTGAAGATGAACGGAAGCCATCTTTGGGCATTTTCGCGGCACACCATTGTACCGCGATTCACCTTTGTGGAACAGTGCCCTACTCAACTATGAGAATCAGCAGTCCTTGTAACTGGGCATTTAGCCCACTGCACAAAGTTGGATTGTTTAACCTCTGAGTGGCATTTTTTTACACACAATAGGCTAAATAGTCAGGTTACAAGTACCCCGAGAAGACTGGGGGAGGGGACCCACTGGACAGCTGATAGGAGACAAATGGTAACCTATCGTGAAAGCCATCCAGCGTGTTCTTTAACGTGCACAGGGTATTGTTCTCTCCTGCACGTGGGGTCACAACTGAGGGCCCATCCGACGGACGATTGACTTTCCAAGCCCATCAGTGGTCCCTACGGAGCGAGGGCAGGGCGGGGAATTTGGCGGAGATCAATCTCAACCTGCCTGGATCCAACCGCCTGGATGAATTGCTCTCTCGCAATGGCCCAGGGGGGACTCGAACCTGGAAACTGCAGATTAAGAGTGCGGCGCGCTACCGACCGAGCCATCACCGACCACTGCGCACAGAATTGTGCAACTTAGAAATAAAACAACCCCGTACCTTATCATTGATTCTGAGTTAAGTGATCCCATTCCAATAAAACAACCCCGTACCTTATCATTGCAACTGAGTTAAGTGAGATTGTGGAATAGTTAGAAAAAACATCACTCTTCGTAGTAGAGAATGGCGAATTTGGGTAGCCTGCCAGATTCAAGTCAAAACAGATGCCTGGATTGAGATTTTTCCCTGCTATGCCATCCGTGCGAATCGTTCACTGATGCATCATCACTTGATGCATGCTGATTTCGTTTGAATGGGATCACGCTCAGATCAAAGTTCATACCTTGACAAAGCTTTCATCTCTGTCCGGTGCCTCTTTCCATTTTTGATCCCTTCTGGCTTATTCATTTTGTACATAAAGAGGATTGGGTTGGGCTGTTTTACCCCTGAGTGGCACTTTTTTGCACACCATGGGCTTAAATGGCCAGGTCACAAAGACCCCTAAGGCTTAGAGATGGTTGGGGAAGGGGACCCATTGGAACAGCTGTTGGGAGACAGATGGTAGCCTCCCGTCAAGGCCATTCAGCGTGTTCTTTAACGTTGGGTTGTTTTACCTCTGAGTGGCACTTTTTTGCACACCTTGGGCTAAATGGCCAGGTCACAAACACCCCTAAGGCTTAGAGATGGTTGGGGAAGGGGACCCATTGGAACAGCTATTGGGAGACAGATGGTAGCCTCCCGTCAAGGCCATCCAGCGTGTTCTTTAACGTTGGGTTGTTTTACCTCTGAGTGGCACTTTTTTGCACACCATGGGCTAAATGGCCAGGTCACAAACACCCCTAAGGCTTAGAGATGGTTGGGGAAGGGGACCCATTGGAACAGCTATTGGGAGACAGATGGTAGCCTCCCGTCAAGGCCATCCAGCGTGTTCTTTAACGTTGGGTTGTTTTACCTCTGAGTGGCACTTTTTTGCACACCATGGGCTAAATGGCCAGGTCACAAACACCCCTAAAGCTTAGAGATGGTTGGGGAAGGGGACCCATTGGAACAGCTGTTGGGAGACAGATGGTAGCCTCCCGTCAAGGTCATCCAGCGTGTTCTTTAACGTTGGGTTGTTTTACCTCTGAGTGGCACTTTTTTGCACACCATGGGCTAAATGGCCAGGTCACAAACACCTCTAAGGCTTAGAGATGGTTGGGGAAGGGGACCCATTGGAACAGCTGTTGGGAGACAGATGGTAGCCTCCCGTCAAGGTCATCCAGCGTGTTCTTTAACGTTGGGTTGTTTTACCTCTGAGTGGCACTTTTTTGCACACCATGGGCTAAATGGCCAGGTCACAAAGACCCTTAAGGCTTAGAGATGGTTGGGGAAGGGGACCCATTGGAACAGCTGTTGGGAGACAGATGGTAGCCTCCCGTCAAGGCCATCCAGCGTGTTCTTTAACGTTGGGTTGTTTTACCTCTGAGTGGCACTTTTTTGCACACCATGGGCTAAATGGCCAGGTCACAAACACCCCTAAGGCTTAGAGATGGTTGGGGAAGGGGACCCATTGGAACAGCTGTTGGGAGACAGATGGTAGCCTCCCGTCAAGGCCATCCAGCGTGTTCTTTAACGTGCACAGGGTATGGCTCTCCCGCACACGGCGCCACGGCTTAACGTCCCATCCGACGGACAGCGGCCTTTCCAAGTCCATTGGCGTCCCCTACTGACAGTGGGTAGAGCAGGGAGTTTTGCAGAGATAAGCCTCAACACTGACCCAGCTGGGACTCGAACCTGGGAACTCCAGATTACGAGCCTAGCGCCGACTGAGCCACAGAAACCGACCCGCCCCACAGAAAGAGGACATTTTGACATAAGAACAATACTCATTTAATATTTCATTTTCTTTTTTCGTTTTCAGAGTCAACAATCTTTCATTGAGTGGGGAATAACCTCTCCCACCCCTTTTTCCGCTCGTGAAACCGACATCCCCCGGAAGAACCGACTTCGCAATTTTCCACCCATCTTCCATTCCGAGAGAATTCGGGTCACGTGTGTAGGGAATCTTACAAAAAAATAAAGTCAGACAAGGTCAAATGGACATTCCCGTCTGGTGAGTTCGAATAATTCTCGAAGCCTCCAAAGAAAGCAGACGTTTCACTCCTGCAATTCCTTGAGGAATGGAATTTATGGGATATCCGGCATGGGCGTTTGCTCCGAAAAGAAAAAAGAGAATCAGATATCTCGACTTCCAGCGAGTTATACAAATTCTATTGTACAGTTTCGCTTTATAAACAGCTAATTTAAATTACTAGTAACTACTTTTGCTCTTAATCCAGTCGGAGTGAAACTCAATGTACAGTCGCTCAAAAAAGTATCCGAACACTATGGTTGATTACAGAATTCAGGAAAAATATCTGGCAACGATTTTTTTAGTAAATTAGTGATCTTGCAACCTTCGTGTCACGTGACACGAAGGTTGCCATTTTTTCTGTATTCTGTAATCGACCACAGTGTTCGGATACTATTTTGAGCGACTGTAGGTGGTCATATTATTTTGATACTAGATCGTGTGGGTTCACTCACGGAAATATTGAGCGTGTGCAGTTACCGCTCACAGCAAACTGGAGCGTGTGCAGTTACCGTTCACAGCAAACTGGAGCGTGTGCAGTTACCGTTCACAACAAACTGGAGCGTGTGCAGTAACTACACACGCACCAGTTTGCTGTGAACGGTAACTGGAGCGTGTACAGTTGCTGTACACGCTCCAGATATTTTTCCTGAATTCTGTAATCACGTGACACGAAGGTTGCCAGATCACTAATTTCTAAAAAAATCGTTGCCAGATATTTTTTCTGAATTCTGTAATCAACCATAATGTTCGGATACTTTTTTGAGCGACAGTACAAAGTATTAGGATAAATGTTTACAGCCTATGATACAGTCGCTCAAAAAAAATCCGAACACTATGGTTGATTACAGAATTCAGAACAGTACACGAAGGTTGCCAGATGACTAATTTCTAAAAAAATCGTTGCCAGATATTTTTTCTGAATTCTGTAATCAACCATAGTGTTCGGATATTTTTTCCCATGGGCAAGGGGGCCTTACCCTGTACCTGCTAAAGAGCATGCTGAATGGCTTTGATGGGAGGCTTTCATCTTTCCTGTTCAGTGAGTTCCTTTCCCCCAATGACTAGCCATTTAGCCCATTGTGTGCGAAACAAGTGCCACTCAAAAGTGAAACAACCCAGCCTGCATATTAAAAGATTTTTAGAACGATTGTTTTACTCTTTAGTAATACAGAAAAGTATTTATTTAATTTTATGACAACAGGTACTCTGTATATTTACTATTGATTGCTTATTTCAACAGTAACGCTTTAGCATGAAGGACTTTCTTATTTACCTCTATACTAAGCAATATTGGAAAGTTGCGTTTCCCGAATATAGGTGGCGCCATGAGTGATAAGGTCGAGAAGCTTTAAAAGTCACTATACTATGGCATATAAACTGACAGGCTCCTGTCAGACCTCTGTGGCAAGCAGCTGCTTGAGGGGGTATTTATTTATTTTGTTTATTAGTGTATAAATGACGGAGGTGGTGATAGTTTAGTGGTTAGACCACCTCTCATGTTACTGGGAGGCTTTAGTGGTTAGACCCCATCTCATGTTACTGGGAGGCTTTAGTGGTTAGACCCCCTCTCATGTTACTGGGAGGCTTTAGTGGTTAGACCCCCCCTCATGTTACTGGGAGGCTTTAGTGGTTGGACCACCTCTCATGTTACTGGGAGGCTTTAATGGTTAGACCACCTCTCATGTTACTGGGAGGCTTTAGTGGTTAGACCACCTCTCATGTTACTGGGAGGCTTTAGTGGTTAGACCACCTCTCATGTTACTGGGAGGCTTTAGTGGTTAGACCACCTCTCATGTTACTGGGAGGCTTTAGTGGTTAGACCACCTCTCATGTTACTGGGAGGCTTTAGTGGCTGACCACCTCTCATGTTACTGGGAGGCTTTAGTGGTTAGACCACCTCTCATGTTAATGGGAGGCTTTAGTGGTTAGACCACCTCCATGTTACTGGGAGGCTTTAGTGGTTAGACCACCTCTCATGTTACTGGGAGGCTTTAGTGGTTAGACCCCTCTCATGTTACTGGGAGGCTTTAGTGGTTGGACTACCTCTCATGTTACTGGGAGGCTTTAGTGGTTGGACCACCTCTCCTGTTACTGAAAGGCTTTAGTGGTTAGACCACCTCTCATGTTACTAGGAGGCTTTAGTGGTTAGTCCACCTCTCATGTTATTGGGAGGTGTGGGTTCGAATCCCACTCATCGACGAAACTCAATTCTCCCACAAAAGGACTCTTTACTGTACTCTTACAAATAAGACATAGATATTCGTGTCGTTTTTCTGCTGAGGTTCCGTCATCCTCACTGACCTTATAACATGGCGTATGAACTGACAGGCTCCTGACAGACCTCTGTGGCAAGCAGCTGCTTGAGGAGGAATTTATTATATGTGTCCAGAAAGCTAAAACAAACGTTCCAATGATAAACTTATTGAATTCATGCTAATTTCAAAGGACGATAGGACGCCAAAACTGTTTGATCTTACCATCACCCTCAAGCAGCTGCTTGCCACAGAAGTCTGACAGGAACCTGTCAGATTAATAAGCCATAGTAGAAACCTTTCATTACCAGTAGAAGTAAAATTGCTGGAGCCCTGTCTTCCTTTGAACTTATATGAATTTTTTAACGGTTTCATTATTGATAGGTTTAACTTATTATTTTTACATTTTATGGCAAGGACATGAAGATAGATATTTTTTAATTAAAAAAAAAACCTATCTTCCTGTACCTGCTTAAGATACACAATGAACATAATATTTCTTTTGTTTTACTTTTTCGCTTTAATTTTGAATTGAATCTCAATTTTAGCTTCGATTTTTAAAGTTGTTAATGATTACTGCTTCTAATTTTGTGTTAGACTGATAATGTACTCAGAAATGTAAAAATGTACGTATTTGTACCTTTCTAACGAACAAAATATTTCATTCATTTTATTTCATATATATATATATTTTATAGCAAATGCGAATGGCCCAGTTCGATTAATCCAGAATCGTAAAACTGAACTTTAGGCTCAAAAACAATGCGATATGTTATTTAAATAAAATAAAATATAAATACCCCCTCAAGCGACAAAGTGGCTCTTTGTGGAAGCCAACAGTGCTTGACGAAGCGTTTACTCCAACCATCTTTCTTCAAGTGAGGACAAATCCTTTTGGGGCGGGGGTGGCTCAGTCGGTAGCGCGTCAGGCTCGTAATCTGTAGTTCCCAGGTTCGAGTCCCAGCTGGGTCAGCGTTGAGATTTATCTCCGCAAAATTCCCCGCCCTGCCCACGGTCAGTAGGGGACACCGATGGGCTTGAAAAGGCCGCCGTCCGTCGCATGGGACGTTAAACCGTGGCCCCGTGTGCGGGAGAGCCATACCCTGTGCACGTTACAGAACACGCTGGATGGCCTTGACGGGGGGCTACCATCTGTCTCCCAACAGCTGTTCCAGTGGGTCCCCTCCCCCAACCTTCTCTGAGCCTTCGGGGTCCTTGTGGCCTGGCCATTTAGCCCATGGTGTGCAAAAAAGTGCCGCTCAGAGGTAAAACAACCCAACCCCCTCAAGCAGCTGCTTGCCACAGAGGTCTGACAGGAGCATTTACTCTTTCTTAAAAACTTTGGTATTCAAATTAAATGTAACATGAAAAGAAAAGCAAAAAAAAAAGTATAATTTATATAGTTAAGAAGAAAAGTTACAAAAAGGTAATCTCTATTTTTAATCTTACTTTCATTCAGAGACGAATTGAAGAAAATGAGTTCATTGATAATCCAGAGAGCAGAAAAATCGACGATCTGTTATAGCGTAAACTTCTGCGTTTGCATTGACCAAAATCTTCAATTGCAATGAAGACGGGGCGGGGGTGGCTCAGTCGGTAGCGCGCCAGGCTCGTAATCTGCAGTTCCCAGGTTCGAGTCCCAGCTGGGTCAGCGTTGAGATTTATCTCCGCAAAATTCCCCGCCCTGACCACAGTCGGTAGGGGACACCGATGGGCTTGGAAAGGCCTCCGTTCGTCGGATGGGACGTTAAGCCATGGTCCCGTGTGCGGGAGACCCATACCATGTGCACGTTAAAGAACACGCCGGATGGCCTTGACGGGAGGCTACCATCTGTCTCCCAACAGCTGTTCCAGTGGGTCCCCTCCCCAACCTTCTCTGAGCCTTCGGGGTTCATGTGACCTGGCCATTTAGCCCATGGTGTTCTAATGACTCTCCTCATGACATGTCTTAAAGCAGTGTCTCGCAAACTGTGTGCCGCGGCACAGTAGTGTGCCGCGAGAGATTTTCAAATTGACACTAGATATTCCAAAGATTTCATTTTGACTTGACTTGTATTATCGACGTGCTTTAATAAAAATCTTTCAGATTTTATCATCTGGGATCTTGTAAGTATTTATCAAGCTTTTTCCAAATTTTGGTATTAATTTTTGATTATTTCAAGCCATAGAATGGACAAATATTTAAAACAAACACCGAGTTATGAATTAAAGAACGAGAGCAAATCTTCAAGTAAAACCAGGCTGATGACGTCAACAAAGCGCAAATATAATGATGATTATATAGAGTTTGCTTTTATTGTTCTTTAGGTGTGCCGCGGAAAAAAAATTAGATTCAGTGTGCCGCAGAGTAAAACAGTTTGCGAGACACTGAGGTATGCTATCAGTAGGTCGTGGGTTAGTATCTCACCAGATTCCAGATGGTTTATTCTTCTAGGCTTCTCGACATTTCGACATAAGATATTTAGTTGTTACATCACAAAGTGGTTTAGAGTAAGGACTTTACACCGTTTTCATGTATAACACCATATTATGGTGAAAGGTAACATCAATTCATTGTCACAGAAATCAATTTTTCTGTATAGGTGTGTTCCCTGAGATGCATTAGTGTATTATAGAAAAACGTACTATGCAGTGTTAGGCATTCAAGAATATGAATTGATATTTTAATTGCAAGTGGGAGTTAGAGTGTACACATCTCTACGTTTAGCCAAGTCGGATGCAGATTTGCGTTGAATTACTTTTAAATTATATGTTTTCACTATTACTATTCAGCCAGAAAAAACATTTTAATAGTTTTTTAAACTGTGGATTGCTTTTTCCTGTGTACAGTCGCTGAAAAAAGTATCCGAACACTATAGTCGATTATAGAATTCAGAAAAAATATCTGGCAACCTTCGTGTCACGTGACACGAAGGTTGCCAGATCACTAATTTCTAAAAAAAATCGCTGCCAGATATTTTTTCCGAATTCTGTTATCAACCATATTATTTGGATATTTTTTGAGCGACTGTACGTTTTCACTTTCCATTTCTCCAAGTTGAGATCAGCAGGATTTTAGTCAATCTTGAAAGGAAATCCTACTCGTTAATTTAACATTCAATTTATAGCACATTTTATATCACTAATCACTGAAATTTTTGAAAAAAATATTTAAAAAATAAGAATGATCGAATTTTTTTTTCAATACTGCAATGAAGTATTTTATTTTTATTTTTTATTCATTTTATGATGATTTTCCTAACAATATAATATTAAATGACTTGATGAAAATTATCATTTCTCCCAAATGTTCAAGAATACGATTTGGCACCGGGCCGAACAGAAAACTATTGTTTGTTGTAAGTCAACAGTTGATAAGACCAGTGCAATAAAAAGAACAAAAAAATTATCAGATTTTACTTCCTATATGCATAGATGTAAAATAATAGTAAAAAATAGGCTTGTTAAAGCAGTATGTGAAAGTTGGTGATTTTCTCTCATTGTGAGCGGCGCTTTTTTGCACACAATGGGCTAAATGACCAGGACCCCGAAGGTTCAGGGAAGGTTGGGGACCCACTGGAACGGCTGTTGGGAGACAGATGATAGCCTCCTGTCAAGGCTATTCAGCGTGTTCTTTAACTTGCACAGAGTATGGCTCTCCCGCACACAGGGCCACGGCTTAACGTCCCATCCGACGGACGGTGGCCTTTCCAAGCCCATCGGTGTCCCCTACTGACCGTGGGCAGGGCGGGGAGTTTTGCGGAGATAAATCTCAACGCTGACCTAGCGGGGACTCGAACCTAGGAACTACAGATTACGAGTCTGGCGCGGTACCGACTGAGCCACTCCCCGCCAGTATGTGAAGGATGAGACTGGATCACAGAGATGAGCTTCTGAACATTCGGTTTCAATAACTTTGCATAGTGTTTCTTTTTCCACCATAAAATGGTTGTAATCTAGCTGCTGTCACGGCAAAATGTTACCTTTCTCTTTTCGCAGTGAAGTACCCCATGGGTTTTCAAGCAGTGTAAGGAAAAGATTTCCCTAGACAACTGCTAAAAGACAAATGGAAACAAGGCAATCGAGTGTTATTTAACGTACACAATTAAAGCCATAGCAAATCGTCCGTGAAGACGACCTTGCCAAATCATTTAACGTTCTGTTGTCTCACTGAGGTACAGTGTCAGTTAGTGGAGCAAAACATCGCGCAGGTACAGTGGGGACTCGAATCTGGGAATGTCAGGTTATGAACCTGTCACGTTACCGACTGAACCAGCTGTCACAGGTGCAGTATCCAGAAAGTTCTAATGCAGAGGGTTGGGTTGGGTTGTTTTACCTCTGAGCGGCACTTTTTTGCACACCATGGGCTAAATGGCCAGGTCACATGGACCCCGAAGGCTCAGAGAAGGTTGGGGGAGGGGACCCATTGGAACAGCTGTTAGGAGACAGATGGTAGCCTACCGTCAAGGCCATCCAGCGTGTTCTTTAACGTGCACAGGGTATGGCTCTCCCGCACATGGGGCCACGGCTTAACGTCCCATCCGGCGGACGGCGGCCTTTCCAAGCCCATCGGTGTCCCCTACTGACCGTGGGCAGGACGGGGAATTTTGCGGAGATAAATCTCAACGCTGACCCAGCTGGGACTCGAACCTGGGAACTACAGATTACGAGCCTGGCGCGCTACCGACTGAGCCACCCCCGCCTCCTAATGCAGAGGGTAATTGCCTTAGAAAAAGTGTTATTCAAGATCTCAAAGGCAGGCGTGCAACCTTTCATGGGCACACCCCTGACCTCTCGTGCATAGGGGGTATTACATAAAAGGGCCGCAAAATTCCCCGCCTTGCCCACGGTCATTTGGAAAGGCCACCGTCCATCGGATGGGACTTTAAGTCACGGTACCGTGTGCGTGAGAGCCATACCCTGTGCACGTTAAACAACACGCTGGATGGCCTTGACGGGAGGCTACCATCTGTCTCCCAGTCTGTTCCAGTGGGTCCCCTTCCCCAACCTTCTATGAGCCTTCAGGGTCCTTGTGACCTGGCCATTTAGCCCATGGTGTGCAAAAAAGTGCCTCCCAGAGGTGAAACAACCCAACCCAACATATAAAGGAACATTGTTTAACTAATAATGATTTTAATTAAAAAAGGGCTTAAAGAAATTATTGAAATTTGAAGATTTTTCTACCACTTTACAGAATTTGATCCTCCAAAATTTATAATAAATGTTCTGGGATGAAATTTATAAATGTAAATCAAGCTCATAGTAAATTTTAGGCTATATTTCCAAAAAAAAAAACGACGAAAGAGAAATTAATAAAAAAATGTAAACAACAGCAGCAAAAGAAAAAAAAAATCTTAGATCACTCCAGAAATTCGAAATTTCTTGAAATTCAGAGAGATTTTAATATTTAGGAATTAGTCACTACACCTTACGATATTTATTTTATGTAAAATAAAATAAATAAATACCCCCTCAAGCAGCTGCTTGCCACAGAGGTCTTACAGGAGCCTGTCAGTTTAAATGCCAGAGTAGAAGGTCTGAGAGGATGGCAGGACCTCAGCAGAAAAACGACACACACATCCATGCCTTACCTGGGGCTCGAACCCAGGTCCCTTAGATCGGTAGCCAAGCGCGCTAACCACTCGGCCACGGGACGGGGGGCTCGAACCCAGGTCCCTTAGATCAGTAGGCAAGCGCACCAACCACTCGACCACGGGACGGCTATTTTATGTACCAGAACAATTTATTATGCTAATGTATGGTCCTTCCTTGTCGGTATTTTTAATACCTGAACATCAGCTAGGCGCAGGCATTCCTGAACCTTGAAAGTTCGCCGAGCAGCGAGCCAGCTAGAAATGAATTCTGTTATTCCGGATAATTTCCACTGACAAGAATTCTTGCGAAATCTAACAAACAACAACACTATATCTTGAAATACAAACGAATTTGAACATCACAAAAAAAAATCACGAATTTTTTTTCACAAAAATTAATATTTGCAGGTATTCACGCTCACTTTTTTTTTCCTCTTTCAAAGCACAGAAAATAGCAGGTTGAGAATATCCCTATCCTTGCACCATCACGGCTAACATTCAGGCGACAAATTTTTATACTCGGTATTTAAAAAGGCATTAACGACAGCAAAATAATTAATTAAGGCGAGTTGCAGACACTCCTCTCTGTTCTGCTGGCAAAGACTCCACATGTAGGCAGCACCAAACGGGGGAGAATATCACAGCTGAATTCCTTGCACTCAGAAGAACAGAGCGAATTGTCATTTGTGGCACTATCCATTTCATCCTTTGGCATCCTCCGAACCTTTTTGCCACTTTTTCCTCGGTAGTCCCATTATAATAAGTACTTTAGCGCCATTTGGGGAACGGTAGAATAAAAAAATAATAAAATTCCTCACGATAATTTATGTACAGTCCACGGCTAGGAGCCAGTTAGACAACATTCTTGAAGAATGCTGAGCGATTATCTCTGTTGATTAAGAATGCAAAATAAACATGCGAAAAGCTATCGAGGCCGGTCGGGGCCGCGCGGCAGCTGGTACAGCAACTGCGTGGTGCGGCGGCGGCGGCGGGCTAGCACGCCTCGACGAAAGGCGTTTTAGTCGATCCGAAGAAGAATATCGAGCTGTCTCTTGACCCTTCTCATCTGCAATTAAGTGAAACCATGTGAAAGAATTTGTCATATTTATGCAAATTGAATAGAAATCTAAAAAAACAACAACAACAAAGGATATGGTTCGTTTATTTAAAATCCGAACGACGTATGTTTTTATTTAAATTTGTTTATAGTTCTGACTGAACAGGTGTGCTTTCTGGATTTAAAGAAGTTTTCTCGAGTTGAAAACCTTCCTGTGAATGAGTTTAATCTTCCTTCTGAGTCTAAGGAGAAATGAATTTGATTCGTGGGAATGTTTTCTTACCTAGAGAGTCGAACCCGATGCATTTTAGATTGCAAACCTGATACTCTATCAGCGAGCTCTTCTCTCATCCGCAAAAATTCCCCGCCCTGCCCACGGTCAGTAACCGACTGTGCCACGGCGAGGGTGGCTCAGTCGGTAGCCCGCCAGGCTCGTAATCTGTAGTTCCCAGGTTCGAGTCCCAGCTGGGTCAGCGTTGAGATTTATCTCCGCAAAATTCCCCGCCCTGCCCACGGTCAGTAGGGGACACCGATGGGCTTGGAAAGGCCGCCGTCCGTCGGATGGAACGTTAAGCCGTGTCTCCGTGTGCGAGAGAGCCATACCCTGTGCACGTTAAAGAACACGCTGGATGGCCTTGACGGAGGCTACCATCTGTCTCCCAACAGCTGTTCCAGTGGGTCCCCTCCCCCAACCTTCTCTGAGCCTTCGGGGTCCATGTGACCTGGCCATTTAGCCCATGGTGTGCAAAAAAGTGCCGCTCAGAGGTAAAACAACCCAACCCAACAACTTCTCTCATCCGTAGCAATTTAAAAAGCTTCTTTTTCCGGAGATGAGGAACCAAGAAGGGGTTCAGTTGTTTTACCTCTGAGCGACACTTTTTTTTCACACAATTTGCTAAATGGCCAGGTCACAAGCCCAAGGGCTCAGAGAAAATAGGGTAAGAGGACTCACTGTAGAGATGTTGGGAGACAGATGGGAGCCTCCCATCAAGACCGTCCAGCGTGTTCTTTAAAGTGCACAGGGTATGACTCTCCTTCACGTGGAGCCACGGTTTAACGTTCCAGCAGAGGGACGGTTTCGAAACCCATCTGTGTCCACTTTCTCACCGAGGCTAGGAAGAGATTAGCGGAGACAAATCTCAACGTTGACACAGTTGGGAGTCCAATCTAGGAACTGCAGATTACCAATGAACCAAGTTGGATTTGGTTGTTTTTCCTCTGAGCATTCCCTTTTTACGATCGCGATAGTCAGCGTTGAGACTTATCTCCGTAAAACTCCCCGCCCTGCCCACGGTCAGTAAAGGACACCGATGAGCTTGGAAAGACCACCGTCAGTCGGATGGGATGTTAACCAGTGGCCCGTGTGCGGGAGAGCCATACCCTTGGCACGTTAAAGAACGCCCTCGATGGCCTTGACGGGAGGTTACCATCTGTCTCCTAACAGCTATTCCAGTGGGTTCCCTCCCCCAACCTTCTCTGAGCCTTCGGGGTTCATGTGACCTGGCCATTTAGCCCATGGTGTGCAAAAAAGTGCCGCTCAGAGGTAAAACAACCCAACCCAATCCAACGATCGCGATAGGTAAATGGCCAGGTCACATGGACCCCACTGGTTAGAGGAAAGGGATCTATTTGGCATATAGAAACCCCTTATCAACGTGCATTAGGTGTTTATGTATCTTTCATTCGCAGGAGGCAACGGCTTAATGTCTCTACTAAGTAAATTTACTTTTTGCCTCCTTCAAGTTGCTGCGGATGTAGCTCAGTCGGTAGCATGCCAGGCCCGTAATATGCCAGTTCGCAGGTTCGAGTCCCTCCTGGGCCAGCGTTGAGATTTATCTCCGCAAAACTTCCTGACCGTGGGCAGGGCAGGGGACACTGGCTGGCTTGGTAAAGACCGCCGTCCATCGGATGGGGGATGTTAAGCCGTGGTCCCGTGTGCGGGAGAGCCATACCCTGTACACGTTAAAGAACATGCCTGGATAACCTTGACTAGGAGCTACCATCTGTCTCCCAACAGCTGTTCCAGTGGGTCTCCTCCCCCAACCTTCTCCGAGCCTTCGAAGTCATTGTGAACTGACAATTTAGCCTGTTGTGTGCAAAAAAATGTGCCGCTTAGAGTCAAAACAATCCAACCTCTTTCAAGTAAGTTTGCCGCTCCAAGTAACTTTATTTCTGGCACTATCTCCCAATTTTTTTTTTTTTCATTTCAAGGGAATTTACTTTTTTTTTACCGTTACAACTAATTTTACTTTTTCACCTTTTCAAGCTATTGTACCATTTTGAGGCCTTAAATGACTATGCTTTTCTGTCTCCATATCTGATATATAGGAAGAAAGAAAGTTTGCTTTTGTGCTTTGAGTAAGCCTGTATAAGGAATTCTCATTAACCTGTAATGTAGAAGAAGAAGAAGCTTTTGTGCTTGTTTTGGTGTTAGTCTGTCCACTTATACACTCGGCCCCAAGAAGAGCTAGGGGCACAAAACTTTGCATGGACGTTCATTTCACCTAGGGGAAGAATAGTCTATGTGAGGTGAGCGGGTTTGGATATCTCGAAATCCCCATAGACTTAGCATTTCCGGTTAAATATCAGTGTCTCTCATAGACTTAGCATTTGCGGTTAAACATCAGTGCCTCTCATAGACAGCATTTCCGATTAAACATCGATGTCTCTCATAGACTTAGCATTTCCGGTTAAATATCAGTGTCTCTCATAGACTTAGCATTTGCGGTTAAACATCAGTGCCTCTCATAGACAGCATTTGTGGTTAAACATCGATGTCTCTCATAGACTTAGCATTAACAGTTCTTCAAAATTACGGGGAGTGCCATTTACTATATAATTTAAAGAGTTTTAGACCTACCCTAAAGAGTGGGATCAAAATTTTACCAAGGGGAAGGGGGCGGTGATGAAACGATCGTAATGAGTTTTATGCCAAATGAAAACTTCTAGCGTGGGAATTGCCATCTACTACATGATTTGGTGAGTTTCAAATCTGCCCTAGAAGGGGGGGGGGGGATGAAATATTTACCGTGGGGGTAGAGGAGGTGGGGGGAAGAAACTATCGTAACGAGTTTTATGTCAAATGAAATTTCGAGGTGGAGAGTCCCATTTACTAAATTTATATCCTTTAGAGAGTTTCAGACTTCCCCTAGAAGGGAGGGATAAATATTTTACCAGGGGTGGGGGTTGGGGATCGGGAGAAACAATCGTAATGGATTTTATGACAAATGAAAGCTTCTGGCTTGGGGAGTTCATTTACTATACACTTTAGAGAGTTTCAGGCCTCCCCTAAAAGAGGGGCTAAAACTTTAACTACAAGGAATTGAGGGGGAAAGGGACGAAACGATCGTAATGAGTTTTATGCTAAATGAAAACTGCTACATGGAGAGTGCCGTCTACTATATAAATTTAGAGAGTTTCAGTCTTCACTTAGAAGAGGTGAGTAAAATTAACACCGGGGGAGAGCAGGGTGGGAACGATGCTCTCATAATGAGTTGGATGTCAAATGACGGGAGAGGGGGTTGCCGTCTGCTGCATCCTTCAGAGTTTCAGACCTCCCTTAGAAGAGGGAGGTAAAATGTTTACCATGGAGGATAGCAGGGGGGGGGATGAAAAAATCCTAAAGAGTTTCATGCATAAAGAAAATTTGCGATGTGGGGAGTGCCATCTATTATATACAGTAGAGAGCTTCAGACCTTTCCTACAAAGGAGGGATAAAATTTTGACTATGGGGATAAGAGGGAGGCGAACGAAACAATCGCAATATATATTTATGCCAAATGACAGCTTGCGGTGTGGGTAATGCCGTATCCTGCATACTTTAGAGAGTTTCAGACCTCCGGTGAAAGAGGGAGAATTTTTGCCGAGGGGTTAGGGCAGCGGGAGGGGGGATGAAACGATCGTAATATGCTTTACGTCAGTGAAAAGCGTGTGATGTGGGGAATGCCATCAACTGTGTGCTATATAGAGTTAGAGAGTCGAGCAACGCCAGGTAAATCTGCAAGTTTGGAATAAAATGCCAGCTGAACCATTGATAGCAAAGTCCGGAATCACTCTGCTCGCAAAGTTGTCAAGACCTTAGCACTTTATATTTATGGCACTGTTATTTTTGAATTGAAATGAGAGTCCGTCCAATAACCAATATGGCGCCCTTAAAATTTTTTCCCCCTAAACGACCATTTTCAATGATTGTAATATTGGGTCGATCTTGGTCTTAGATACCTGTTTTACACAGAAATGCAAATCCGAAAAGTGACTTCAGTAGTACTCTACCAATGTAATTTTTACCATATTTAAAGGCATACAATTGCTGCATGTACTAAATTTTCACACTATTATGATCGACAGAGAAATGAGAATTTCAGACCTCATTCTCTCTCATAAAAACCTTTGTGAAGGTCAAAGACGGGTTTTTAGGCAAAATTAAAATTATTACAGTTTTCTTCTTTGTTATGTTCCTCTAATATAGGGGCGGGGGTGGCTCAGTCGGTAGCGCGCCAGGCTCGTAATCTGTAGTTCCCAGGTTCGAGTCCCAGCTGGGTCAGCGTTGAGATTTATCTCCGCAACATTCCCCGCCCTGCCCACAGTCAGTAGGGGGACACCGATGGGCTTGGAAAGGCCGCCGTCCGTCGGATGGGACGTTAAGCCGTGGCCTCGTGTGCGGGAGAGCCATACCCTGTGCACGTTAAAGAACACGTTGGATGGCCTTGAGGGAGGCTACCATCTGCCTCCCAACAGCTGTTCCAGTGGGTCCCTTCCCCCAACCTTCTCTGAGCCTTCGGGGTCCATGTGATCTGGCCCATGGTGTGCAAAAAAGTGCCGCTCAGAGGTAAAACAACCCAACCCAACAACAGAGTGGGTTAAATGTCCAAGTCACAAGGACCCCAGAAGACTTAGAGTTGGGTAAGAGAAGATCCACTTTACAGCGTTTGGGAGATATAGATCAGAGCAAGTAATATGTCATCAGGTTGAATTGGGTTGTTTTACCTCTGAGCTGCACTTTTTTTCACACAACAAGCTGCAGGGACAAGTCATAAGGACCCCAAGGGCTTAGAGAATGGAGTAGGGGACCAATTAGACACTTGATAGGAGACAGAGAGTAACTTCCTGTACAGGTCATCCAGCGTGTTTTTAACTTACACAAGGTAAATCTCTCCTACACACGGCATCACGGCTTTACCTTCTCACCCGATGGATGCTTTTCCAAACCCAGCTCTTTTCTCATTTTCATGGGTTGAGAGCGGCACTTTTTTTTGCACACCATGGCTAAATGCCCAGGTCACATGGACCCCGAAGGCTCAGAGAAGGTTGGGGGAGGGGACCCACTGGAATAGCTGTTGGGAGACAGATGGTAGCCTTCCGTCAAGGCCATCCAGCGTGTTCTTTAACGTGCACAGGGTATGGCTCTCCCGCACACGGAGCCACGGCTTAACGTCCCATCCGACGGACGGCGGCCTTTCCAAGCCCATCGGTGTACCCTACTGACCGTGGGCAGGGCGGGGAATTTTGCGGAGATAAATCTCAACGCTGACCCAGCTGGGACTCGAACCTGGGAACTGCAGATTACGAGCCTGACGCGCTACCGACTGAGCCACCCCCGCCCCATTTTCATGGAAATCAGTGCGGAGAATTAACGCAGATAGCAACACTGGTACAGTTGCAACTCGAATCAGGGAACTGCAGATTACGGACATAATGCGCTACCGACTGAGCTTACTCTTACTCCTAATCTCTAGAGAGAAAAAACACTGGTCCTATATTAATCCATTAGGAATAAAATAAGAAAAACGAAATATTTTTCTTTATCACGACAAGTCCTATTAGTGAATACGTTTAAAAAAAATCCACGCTACAATAATTAATTTCGTACGATCATAAAAAAAGAGAGATACAACAAATCAACTAATATGGTACGACAATGTAAAAAAGGCGCAGCATAATATAAAAGCATTTTTGGTCTGAATTCTTTTTCTAAATAAGTAAAAAATGAGGAAACATAAGTGAGTTCCAGTTTTCGATGACCTACGAATTTTCAGCAAGCGATCTCCTCTTCTTCGACCTCTTGATTGACCTGAACCGTAACCTCTCAAATCGTCAGCAAAATGCCAAACGCCTGGGTCATGCTTCCGCTTGTGCGACGTCACGTACCGCTGACTCACGAGACGTCGACGCGTTGATTGTTATCGGAGGGATACATTCCCGGGGGTTGGGACCGGATTCGCCCCTTATGTGGCCACACTCGTTCTCATCGGAGGGGAAACTCAGATCACATGACCACAAAAAAAACACGTATTCTGGGGCACACACACGCACTGTCATGGCAACCAGAAAGGTATTTCGTTATCCGAAAAGTATCGACGTTCGAAAAAGGACTTCATTTTGGTCTCTTAATTGTTAATTAATAATAGATCGCAGACAGATCGTGTTGTTTGGTTTATTTATGTAAATACTAGAGGAGTCTGAGATAAAGTTTTCGAGCCTGATTAGGAAAAATAATTTTCTGCAACATGGGAATATAAATGTAGATAGTTTCGTTATCAAGAATGGCTGGGTTGAGTTGTTTTACCTCTGAGCAGCACTTTTTTGCACACCATGGGCTAAATGGCCAGGTCACATGGACCCCGAAGGCTCAGAGAAGATTGGGGGAGGGGACCCACTGGAACAGCTCGTCCCATCCGACGGACGGCAGCATTTCCAAGCCCATCGGTGTCCCCTACTGACCGTGGGCAGGAAGTTTTGCGGAGATAAATCTCAACGCTGACCCAGCTGGGTTGTTGTTGGGTTGTTTTACCTCTGAGCGGCACTTTTTTGCACACCATGGGCTAAATGGCCAGGTCACATGGACCCTGAAGGCTCAGAGAAGGTTGGGGGAGGGGACCCACAGGAATAGCTGTTGGGAGACAGATGGTAGCCGCCCTTCAAGGCCATCCAGCGTGTTCTTTAACGTGCACAGGGTATGGCTCTCCCGCACACGGGGCCACGGCTTAACGTCCCATCCGACGAACGGCGGCCTTTCCAAACCCATCGGTGTCCCCTACTGACCGTGGGCAGGGCGGGGGAATTTTGCGGAGATAAATCTCAACGCTGACCCACCTGGGACTCGAACCTGGGAACTACAGATTACGAGCCTGGCGCGCTACCGACTGAGCCACCCCCGCCCCTCAAGAGTGGCTGCTTAAATGGAATTTATTTACCTGAGAGCAATAATGTTGTAAATGAAGGTTGCCTTCCCGAATATTTTACCTGGATTCAATTTTCCATACGAAGCTCTCTTATTTCTATTCATTTTTGATTCTTCTTGCTGAGAAAGGGGAAAAGAAATCCGTTGTCTAACTTTTCCTGTGAGACTTTTGGTGGTTTGGGCAAAATATCTATCAGGTGGAATATAAAAATAAATAAATACCCCCTCAAGCAGCTGCTTGCCACAGAGGTCTGACAGGAGCCTGTCAGTTTATATGCCATAGTAGAAGGTCTGAGAGGATGGCAGTACCTCAGAAGAAAAACGACACAAACAGCCATGCCTTACCCGGGACTCGAACCCAGGTCCCTTAGATCAGTAGCCAAGCGCGCTAACCACTCGGCCATGGGACGGTTCAGGTGGAATAAAGTCGTAAAAATGTTATTTCTTAATAAAACTGCTTTGTTTATTAATAGCTTCTTGTCTGTTGGGCCATTGTTGCTTCTCTTTCCAATCTAACCCTCGAATTTTATTTATATTTTGGTTTTCAGAGTTTTCTAACGTATAAATAATAATAAAAAATAAATACCCCCTCAAGCAGCTGCTTGCCACAGAGGTCTGACAGGAGCCTGTCAGTTTATATGCCAAAGATATTATTTATGAACTATAAAATTCAGTCATCTTTCGTGAATGCGTTTGCAAAGAGAAAAGGTTTTGTCAGTTGCCAAATGCAGCACCCTCTAACGGTGGAAATTAAAACTAATAGAGGCGTCAGAAAATGAGAATGGAAATATTTTATTATCCAATTTAGAAAGATGGCTAGTAATTTATTCTTATTAATTATAATAACTTTGTAAAAAATTTAACTGTTAATGCTGTTTGGAAAGAAAAAATTTCAGAAATACTACTAGAAAATGAAAGTTCGTGGGTGAATTAATAAATTAATAAATGAAGTTCGTGGGTATTTAATAAATGAATGACTGATTTCGTTATAAACGAAATCAGTCATTCATTTATTAAATATAGAGAACAGGTAAAATAAAAAAAAATCCCGAGTTGTGCTTACCTTTAATCACTAAAGTCTGATTAAAAGGTTCGAAATAAAACCAAAAATATTTTATATCTTATTTTTTTCACAACTATAAGAAAATTTTAAATTTAAACTATTCTGAGCCCTGGCCCCGAACTCATCTCTAATTCAAACGAAAAATAATTTTTTCGTTATCTTTTAAAACAAAAATGTTGAAGCGGTACAGATGGACCCTGAAGAACACACTATAAACCGAAAATACCGAACAACCCAATCATCAGAGTAGTCCTAATATCTTCTCTTTTGGATGATTTAGATCAGGTATGCTCCACCTTTCCCGCTGGGTGACCATTTCTCCTCCACGGTAGTTGGCACCTTGCTGGTCAGAATTAAAGAGATACTGATTAACTGGCATTAAAATTTCGAAATAAGAGTGCAACTTTGTGTTTAAATACAATTATGGTGAACTATAAGTAAAGTGTCTTGAATCTGCAGCTTTCCTGCTGTTTATATTTAAGAATTAAACCAGGAGCTGCTCATCATTAGGGACAACAGCAGCCGGGTCCAATCAATGTATCTGTAGTATATATTAAAATATTAATTTCAACCTTGAATTGGAATAAATGATGAATTCATACTTCATATGGTGGCGGGGGTGGCTCAGTCGGTAGCGCGCCTGGATCGTAATCTGTAGTTCCCAGGTTCGAGTCCCAGCTGGGTCAGCGTTGAGATTTATCTCCGCAAAATTCCCCGCCCTGCCCACGGTCAGTAGGGGACACCGATGGGCTTGGAAAGACCGCCGTCCGTCGGATGGGACGTTAAGCCGTGGCCCCGTGTGCGGGAGAGCCATACCCTGTGCACGTTAAAGAACACGCTGGATGGCCTTGACGGGAGGCTACCATCTGTCTCCCAACAGCTGTTCCAGTGGGTCCCTTCCCCCAACCTTCTGGGTCCATGTGACCTGGCCATTTAGCCAGTCACATGGCTAAATGGTTCAGGATGAACCTTCGGGGTCCATGTGACCTGGCCATTTAGCCCATGGTGTGCAAAAAAGTGCCGCTCAGAGGTAAAACAACCCAACCTTGTCTTCTCAACATATTGTTAATCCTTCAATCCCTGTATACTTATCCATTTTCTACCACACAAAACATTAACTGTCTGGTACAGCTGTCTGCTGTTGTGCTATCTAACTGCTTCCTCAGCTTTGTCAGCGAAGCCATCAAGCCAAAGATTCTTATCAGTAGCTAACTGATCTTTTACACGTTTATTAAGCTCACTGTATTCCTTTCTATTAGGAATAGTAGAAATTATTCTGATTAAGGACATTCCTGCAGTTCCTTCTTTCTGAAATAAGCTCAAGTGCCTTATCACTTAAATAATTCTGCCACCTCTGCTCCTTTTTTCCTAAAAGAGTACTGTTAGTTTCCAAAAAAGCCTGTTTAAAATGGACCCATTCTTCCTCAAATTCAGTAGTAAGCAACCAGACTCTCATAATGACTAAGTAACCTATCATGGTAAGCTTTGGCTATAACTGGGTCTTTCAGAGCTTCAGTATTAAAGGTAAATTTTTTAACTTTAGCACAACACTTTTTAAGTTTAAGTTACAAGACACTTTTAACAAGGTAATGGTCAGATCCAATTTCAGTTCCCCTGTATGCCCTGGTATTCCTAACAGAACTAGCCCATTTGCTGTTAATTAATATGTAATCGATCATATTCTTATGCAGCCCATCAGGTGAAACCCATGTGTATTTATGTATGTCGTGGTGTTTGTAATATGTGTAAGTTATTCTGAAACCATTGAGTTTACTTACCTGTAGGAGACGTTGTCCATTGCCATCGCAGCTACCAATACCAAGAGAGCCTATCATCCCTCCCCAAAGGTCAGAGTCAGTACCAACTTTGGCATTGAAGTCACCTAGAACAAGGGTAACATCTCCTTTCTTGACAGAATTCAAAATATCCTGAAGTTGTCTGTAAAACCTATCCTTCTCATCCTCATCAGCATCCTCAGTGGGGGCATAACAGCAGATAACATTCAAGTCTTTAATGCTTGTCTGAAATTTTGCTGTAAGAAACCTTTCATTAATGCACTCATATCCTAGAAGAGCATCACTAGCACGTCTACTGAGCAGCAGACCCACGCCTTGGTGATGCTTTCCATCCTCCCTCCCTGTAAAGAGAAATTTAAAGTTACTTTTAAGTATCTCATCTTTATCTGTCCATCTGGTCTCTTGCAAGCCTAGAATACCTAGGTTATAGCGCTGGAATTCCTGCGTGATGGCATCAAGAGAATAATCTCTATGTAATGTCCTCACATTCCACGTTCCTGCAGAGAGAAAATGATTAGTAGGATTTTTAAAGAAATTAGGTTTATTGAGATTGGTAGGGCCAACAATATCAAACAGCCCCCTGATCGCAGGCATGAGGCAAAAACCCGTTCCTCCTCCGCTAAAGGCTGAAGTCACCGATGCTGGTGGGAACTTCAGGCACCACCTATTCAAGTGGACTTTTTCAAGAGCCATATGGCCTGCCTGAGACACATTACTCCAGTTTAGACTTGACGATGCCCAACTAGCTAAGTAAGGTTCAGGTACCTGCGATGGCCTCTGATTAGGATTATCCACCAGCTGATATAAGGTATCCCATGACTCTGTTCACTTAGAGCTGGCAACACAGAAGCAAACAGAAAACACAGCGGCAGACTCTCCGTCAACAGAGGCCCACCAATGCAGCAAGTCCAGGATCAATAATCAAGCTCAAATCCATAAACAAGTCCAGTCTAGTAGGTATAAATGGTCAGCACAAGGACCCTGTGAAGTTGACCACTCCTCAGCAGGGTTGAAAAAAAAAGAAAAAAGTGGCCATAGATGACCAGATCAGTAGGCCATACTGAACTGGCAGCCCTCCCCTTCCGATCCTTTCCAAAAGAGAGTATCTCTTTTGAAAGGTACTAACGGCCTGCACCACGAGAAGGCGGGGTCGGACATTAGGTGCTAGACCTGGCCGGTTCTGTGCATCATCACTAGGGATTGGTGCACATCTCTCCTTCCAGTTTATGCCTAGCTATCATTTACAGGCTTGGTTACTAATATAAATTTAATATTTTGGTTTGCTAATATAAATTTAATATTTTCAAAAAAGACAAAATGCAATTGTTATAACAAATGGTTTACTAATATAAATTTAATATTTTGAAAAAGACAAAATGCAATTGTTATAACAAATGGTTTACTAATATAAATTTAATATTTTCAAAAAGACAAAATGCAATTGTTATAACAAATAGTTTACTGATATAAATTTAATATTTGAACGATTTTTTTTTCAGTTTTCATCAATTTGAGAGGAAAAATATTTAAGAAGAGTGTGACAGTATCGTCTACTGTTAAATATTACAGTTTCAATAATCCTTTGATTATTAAGCGAATATTGTTGAAAATTAATATTTAGAGAGATTTGAGTGAGATCTTCACTTTATTATTAGTGACAGTTTTCCGTAAAAAGCTTATTTCCAAAGTTAGGGAGCTCTGAATGTCTCGTTCTATTCACGTAACCTGGAATTGTCCGGTGACTTTTTGTAATGCAGTGTATATGTGGACACAAAGATAAGCAAATTTACGGGAGTAGACAAGAAACAATGTATGCAACTAGGCTTTCCCTTTGTTTCCTATGTGATTGATCTGGTTAAATGTTTCCCGCCCACTAACCCTGTTGCTGACTTGTTCTTTCGGAGCCACTTCATTCGGGCATCGCTTCGTTTCGACAAACTGGAATTGAAGAGAAAGTGGTTGCCAAGGAAACAGCAGCGACGGAAATTGACATATCTCCGAAGGGTGACTCTTTGTTTCTCCAGGTCATTATCGTACATTGAACCCGGCATCAGACTGGACTTGTGAGCTGCCATGTTGTGTTCGCCCCCCCCCCTCCCCATCAACCGCCCAACTCCTCCTCTGCCGTATCGTGACGTGCCAGGTGTGGTCGACCCATCCCAGGTCGGACTGGAACTCCCACGCATATTTGCATAAAAATGTCGGTGAACCCTTCTCTGCCTAATTGATAACTAAGAGTGATAAATTCCCGTTCGAGCACGAAGAGCAAAGAAGTAATAAACCTTTTGCCTTTTTTTTTCTCCCTCGGAAAAATAGAGATGGAATGACGCGATGAAAAGCTCATACCTTTTTTTCAGCTCTCTTCGTCATGTTGACACAGAGGGATGGAGAAGTGGACAGAGCTGGAGCTTGTTAGCCTTGCTTTGACCAAGATGAATTGGATAGAGAAAAGAGTTTGCAAGCAGGTATGAAGATTGCATCTTTGGTTCTTCTGTCGGATAAATAGAAATATTTTAATCATGCCCGTCTAAACCAAAATAGTTTGGGTTGGGTTGTTTTACCTCTGAGCGTCACTTTTTTGCACACCATGGGCTAAATGGCCAGGTCACAAGGACCCCGAAGTCTCAGAGAAGGTTGGGGGAGGGGCCCCACTGGAACAGCTGTTGGGAGACAGATGGTAGCCTCCCGTCAAGGCCATCCAGCGTGTTCTTTAACGTGCACAGGGTATGGCTCTCCCGAAAACGGGGCCACAGCTTAACGTCCCATCCGACGGACGGCGGCCTTTTCAAGCCCATCGGTGTCCCCTACTGACCGTGGGCAGGGAGGGGAATTTTGCGGAGATAAATCTCAACGCTGACCCAGCTGGGACTCGAACCTGGTAACTACAGATTACGAGCCTGGCGCGCTACCGACTAAGCCACCCCCGCCCCCGAAGGTTAGGGGAGGGGACCCACTGGACAGCTGTTGGGATACAGATGGTAGCCTCCGGTCAAGGCCATCCAGCGTATTCTTTAACGTGCACAGGATATGGCTCTCCCGCACATGGGGTCACGGCTTAACGTCCTATCCGACGGACGGCGGCCTTTCCAAGTCCTTTGGTGTTCCCTACTGACCGTGGGCAGGGCGGGGAATTTTGCGGAGATAAATCTCAACGCTGACCCAGCTGGGACTCGAACCTGGGAACTGCAGATTACGAACCTGGCGCGCTACCGACTGAGCCATCCCTGAATAGTTTGGAATCGTGGCTTTATATTTATAGGTAAATAGTTCTAGAAGAACAGACTCTATATGCACACTGCTATGAATTTCATTTGTTATATCGAATTTTTGGTGTTGGGACGATTTACCTCTGAGCGGCACTTTTTGCACACGATCTAAACAGCCAGGTTACAAGGATCCCAAGGCTCCCGGAAGGTTGGGGGAAGATGACCCATTGGACAGCTGTTATGAGACAGATGGTAGCCATCTATCAAGATCATCCAGCGTGTTCTTTAACCTGCACACAGATGGTTCTCCTTCACACGGGACTATGGCTTGACGCATCAACCGAGACGGACGGCGGCCATTCCAAGCCCATCAGTGTCGCTTTTCTCACCAAGACAGGGTGCGGTTTCAAGGAGATAAATTTCAATATAGGTAGAGTTTGGACTCGAACCTGGGAACTATAGATTGTGAGCCTGGAGCGCTACCGACTGCCCCCTTGATTTTCATGATGTTAAAGCAAAATTGTATGTAGGGAAGGGGTGGGAGGAATAGTGCCAGCCCCCCGAAAGTAAATTTTAATAACCAGAACGAAAGAATAACAGCAAAATAAATAAAACCTATATTACATATATTATATTACCTATATTACATATATATATTACATATTTACATATATATAGCTCTCACATAATTTCTTTGCTTTTTTTGAAAAACACTAGGAGTGAGGGGGAAAACATATTGTATTATATAAATAAATGAAAAATAAATCCCCCCCCCCCTCAAGCAGCTGCTTACCACAGAGGTCTGACAGGAACCTGTTAGTTTATATGCCATAGTAGAAGGTCTGTGAAGATGGCAGGACCTCAGCAGAAAAACAACACAAACATCCATGCCTTACCCGCGGCTCGAACCCAGGTCCCTTAGATCAGTAGCCAAGAAAAAAAAAAAAAACAAGGCAGAGGCTTTCAAATCACAATGTCTACACTATTTATAGTAGCTAAATGTAATTATAGTTGCACCACTGCTTGAGTGCAGTGCATAACACTTTTTCACTGGTATACAAAAAAATCCCCATCAGCAAAAAGATTTGTTCTCTGATATTGGGGTTGGGTTGTTGGGTTGTTTTACCTCTGAGCGGCACTTTTTTGCACACCATGGGCTAAATGGCCAGGTCACATGGACCCCGAAGGCTCAGAGAACGTTGGGGGAGGGGATCCACTGGAACAGCTGTTGGGAGACAGATGGTAGCCTCCCGTCAAGGCCATCCAGCGTGTTCTTTAACGTGCACAGGATATGGCTCTCCCGCACACGGGGCCACGGCTTAATGTCCCATTCGACGGGTTGGATTGGGTTAGGTTGTTTTACCTCTGAGCGGCACTTTTTTTGCACATCATGGGCTAAATGGCCAGGCCACAAGGACCCAGAAGGCTCGTAGAAAGTTGGGGGAGGGGACCCACAGGAACAGCTGTTGGGAGACAGATAGTAGCCTCCCGTCAAGGCCATCCAGCGTGTTCTTTAACGTGCACAGGGTATGGCTCTCCCGTACACGGGGCCACGGCTTAACGTCCCATCCGACGGGTTGTATTGGGTTGTTTTACCTATGAGCGGCAATTTTTTTTGCACACCATGGGCTAAATGGCCAGGCCACAAGGACTCCGAAGGCTCAGAGAAGGTTAGGGGAGGGGACCCATTGAAACAGCTGTTGGGAGACAGATGGTAGCCTCTCGTCAAGGCCATCCAGCGTGTTCTTTAACGTGCACAGGATATGGCTCTCCCGCATACTGGGCCATGGTTTAACGTCCCATCCGACGGACGGCGGCCTTTCCAAGCCCATCGGTGTCCCCTACTGACCGTGGGCAGGGCGGAGTAAGTGACCCAGAAACAACTCTGATATTGGGGAATTGTGGCTTCTGATATTGAGATGTGTGTTGGCCAAAAGAGTCATCTATCACAGAATCTAATGCTTTTAGTTTAAAGCCGCAACTTAACCTGCATTGAGAATTTTCTCCCGCTAGCTCTCGCTGCGTCTTCGGTGAGAAAAGGGACACCTATCAGCTTGTAAATGGCTGTCCGTCCGATGGGATATTAAGACGTGGTCTGGTTTGCAGATCACACTGGATGACCTTCCCCAAAGTCAACTGTCTCCTAACAGCTGGCCCCTTTCCCCCATCCAGCTCTAAGACCATTATGTATATCAAAATACCTTTCAGAACTGAAAACCATCCAACAGAATCCTTTCTAGCATATTGCGTTAACTAGTAGACCACTTGACCTGGATTTTAAGCAATTTCAATTAATTTTGTAAATATCAAATTTTCAGAAAAGTTACCTATTATTATTATTAACCTTACTGCCTATTAATCTCTGCCTGTGTTCAGTGAAACCGAAACCTGATCTGAGTATCTGCTTAGCATAAGAGAGCAATTCTGTCAAAATGCAGTTGTTTGAGAAATGCCGTTTACGAATTCATTAACTGTGACAATTATGGTTCTCATTCATGTTATGAGAGGCGGAGTTGGATCATCCTCGAATACATTTCTGTTCCAAGAGGCGGATTTCGATCGTCTTCGATATAATCTCTGTTGTAAGGAGCGGATTTGGATCGTCTTTGAAGTATTTTCTCTTTGAGGAGGAAGTGGATCACTTTCGAATTCATTTTTGTTCCAAAGGAACAAATCGAAAGTTCCATAATCCCACTATCCATTCGAAAAGCCAACAATCCCACTCTCCAGCCCTTTTCTCTGGTTCACTGGGACTAGGATGCAGATGGCCCAGGTCACAGGGATGTCGCTATCCTTGTGAACAATCATTCTTCGATTCCATTCTTAGAGGTGGTATCCATCCACCTCTTTGTAGGATTTTCGTTGGCTGTCTGCTCCGTCTACCTACCACCCGGAAGTATTATCTTCTGGAAAGACCTTGATGACCTCGTCTCGCGCTGACATCCCCCTTCTTCAAAACACACAGTCCATTCTGGGGAAGTGCGGACACCAACAGGAGGGGCAGGGTCCTGGAGCAGTGGCTCCTGAATCCATCACACTCTCCCTGTTGAACACCGGTGTCAGTACATACTTCCACTCCGCAACCCACACATTCACTGCCATTGATCTGACTCTCTGCTCTTCCTCGATCCTTCCGGAAGGAAACAAAAAAGAATCAATTCCAAAAAAGAAACCATTTCCTCCGGAAAGGGAGGAATTGGATCATCTTAGAATTTATTTCTGTTCCGAAAGGCGGAATTGGATCATCTTCGAATTCGTTTCTGTTCCAAGAGGCAGTTTGGATCGTTTTCGACTGTTTCAAGAGGAGGATTTCAATCGTCTTAGATTTCTTTCCTTTTTCTGAGATGCGAATTTGGATTGTGTTTGAATACCTTTCTGTTTTAAGAGTCGGATTTGGACTGTCTTCGAATTTCCGACATACTTTTATGGGAATAATTTATTTATTACAAAATGAGAATGTTCGCGTGTTTTTCCAACACAAACACAGAAACCTGGAAACTAAGAAACGCGAATTGCCATAAACAGTCTTCAAAGGATGGGCAACAATTTTATTTCCGTAAATCAACAAATACAAATGAATAATTATCATATCATTCCTAATATATTTAAATGATTTTTCTAATATGAAATTTAAAGGTGAAATTATTGCATTTCCAGATGTCACTGCCATAATTTATTCAGAGCATGAGTTTAGAGATTCAGATTAATATAAAAACTGATATGATTTGTAATTCAGAACTAGTTTAGGGTAAAGTAGATATATTACAGGTTAGAAAACTTTATGTCTTCCAAAGATTGAAATATTTAAAAAACATTGAAACATAAATCTCATTAGGACAGTTAAGAAAGATACTCGTTTTTCTACAGGTCTTAATTTAATTAATATTCTTGCACGCAAAACAATAGTACAGAAACACTACTTATATTTACTTATATTTAGCTAGTAGATTATCTAATGCTCTACAGAAAAGACAAAACTGATAAGGAATGAAAGGAAATGCATTAAGAATACAAAAATATGGCTTTTGATGTAATAAGTATTAATTTATTATTCTAAAGATGTTAGTCTAGTTTCTATGATTAGCCTGCAAGATCTATTAAATTAGTATTAAATATATCAAATTTCAATAGTTTTAGAATATAAGTACTTTCTTTTACAAAAAATATTCTGTTTGTGTTTAAATTATATTATTTTTTTTATGTTATCAATATGAAGTTGTTATTATTCAGTCTAATTACTTCCAAAATACGAGTTTTTACTCTTTTGGAATCATTAATTGTTTTTTTTTATCGTATCCTACTGAGTTTGCAATTTTTAATGCTTTGTTATTGATTATAATGCATTCATATATAATTTGAATAATATTATAATGTCATATCAATTATACATTATGCATTTTGGAAAATAATGAAATTATTTATTTGAAGAAAGAAATGAGCTATGATAAAGAAACGTTTACGAATAATCGATAATTATTGTGTCCCAATTGGCAGATCATATATTCAAATTTTCTGTGATACACCTTACATTTTCAGCAATAGATTGAAATAGTTTTCGCTTATTTGCCTTCTAGATTTTAGGCTCTATGTGAACGCCTACCTTTCGGCCACTGCATAGTATAGAAGGATCAAAAAATAATGATTTCGAGAACCAATATGCAGGAAAATAATATGTGTGTTCTAGAAAGTAATATTTTAAATGAAAAAAAAATAATAAATACCCCCTCAAGCAGCTGCTTGCCACAGAGGTCTGACAGGAGCCTGTCAGTTTATATGCCATAGTAGAAGGTCTGTGAGGATGGCAGGACCTCAGCAGAAAAACAGCACACACATCCATGCCTTACCCGGGGCTCGAAACCAGGTCCCTTAGATCAGTAGCCAAGCGTGCTAACCACTCGGCCATGTTGTAAAATGACAATAATCAGGGAGACGTACCCAGGGGGACCCCCCTCCCCCTGGGTACGTCCTTGATCTTCAGTGCATCGTAAGAATTTAGACACCAAAACTCTTTCGCAAGTGTGATCAACACTTTGTTGGATGAAACGGCTTGATTTGAAATGCTTGAAAGACTATCCAAGCGGCTTATCGTAGCTTTGAATGCTGCTTTTCTATTGCAGGCATTCACTCAAGGCGGCGGGGGTGGCTCAGTCGGTAGCGCATCAGGCTCGTAATCTGTAGTTTCCAGGTTCGAGTCCCAGCTGGGTCAGCGTTGAGATTTATCTTCACAAAATTCCTCGCCCTGCCCACGGTCAGTAGGGGACACCGATGGGCTTGGAAAGGCCGCCGTCCGTCGGATGGGACGTTAAGCCATGACTCCGTGTGCGAGAGAGAGCTATACCCTGTGCACGTTAAAGAACACGCTGGATGGCCTTGACGGGAGGCTACCATCTGTCTCCCAACAGCTGTTCCAGTGGGTCCCCTCCCCCAACCTTCTCTGAGCCTTCGGGGTCCATGTGACCTGGCCATTTAGCCCATTGTGTGCAAAAAAGTGCCGCTCAGAGGTAAAACAACCCAAGCATTCACTCAATGAGGTGGAAATCTGTGCTTTCCCGTACTGAAATCGCTTCGCAAACCTGAAAACTCGGCGAGAGAATATACCAATCGCTGCCTACATAACCTGGTTCACACAGAACCGAACCCTGCTCCTTTAGAGTTTTTGAGAAAGAGCTACGGCACTTTGACATAGTAAATGATCGTTAATTTTCTGTTCCTATGCTATTCTCTTTCTATCTTTCTTATTGACGCATCTCTGACTCCAATCTCGCGATGATTCATATCATAACCACACTGACTATACGATCCATTTTAATTTTTCTCAGTAACAAATCTCCCTTATCGCTTGTAATGTTGTTATTTAAAAATTACCTCTTTGTACGAATAATTTTGTGCATTTAGTTCTAAATTACATTGTTATTTGCAATTCATCTTCGATAATTATAATTACATTGTTTTTCATAAATTAAGGAAAATCTCTATGTTAAGTCAATGGAAAGCTAAGGTCAAAGCTCTATAACTTCCAAAATAAGTTATTTTTTTGTTTCGAAAAATATGATTGCAGATAAAGATATCAATCAAATAAATCAATATCTCGATTTTTAACAATATTCGTTCAGTTATAATATCTCTAATGATTTAAGGAAGTTTGAATATTCAACAACAGCAATGCCAGTCTTAAGAAACTTACACAAAACTGAAGAATAGTGAAATAATTCTTCACACAGACTTCTAAAATACATACTCATTGTACTGAACACTTTGATACAATACTTATTACTAAGTTTCAATTAACTTCTGAAGTCAATCAATATTTGTGGCTGGCATTGTTATCGCTAAATATTCAAACTTCCATAATTCCTGTGCACGTTAAAGAACACGCTGGATGGCCTTGACGGGAGGCTACCATCTGTCTCCCAACAACTGTTCCAGTGGGTCCCCTCCCCCAACCTTCTCTGAGCCTTCGGGGTCCATGCGACCTAGCCATTTAGCCCATGGTGTGCAAAAAAAGTGCCGCTCAGAGGTAACCCAACCCAACCTTAATTTATGAAAACCAGTGTATTTTAAAGTTGAAATAGGCTTATAGTATTCCGAATCAAAAGCAATGTTGGTTATAAGGGAACGTGTAGTTTTATATTTATGACCGTCCTAATTTTTTTTCTACAGCCGACTCGGGATCTAATTTTTCAATTTGAACTCATATCTGCTAGAAACGAATGTACAAATTTCCACTCTGATTTTCAATGTAGAGTATTTCCACATCAAAATAATTCTAAGGGATTTGGCAGAAATTCTAAAGAAAAATAGGCAAATGCTTAAATCACTGGTGGCAATTTTTTAACCGACATTTCACCAAACATTATTTTCTAACACATTTTTTCTTCGTGGATACCAAGATAACTTTTGCTGCATAAAACTGGTTCAAAATCAAATACCGTAGCATCCCCGTTCTCGGTTTTGACAAATATCTAAAAAGCCCTCTAGAATGACACACTATAATCTTCCTCAATAACTGAACTCAGCTGAGAGTTAAAGTTAACTTAATTGGGTTAAACGATGGGGGGGGGTATCAAATCGACATATTTATTCCCCTCGATGCTAAGTGACGTGAGTTTTTGAGTTCCATAAAACACTTTCTCTCCAATAAATCCTTGTTGAACTCTGAAACTTTATGACTGAAACTGTACGGAAGCTACTAATAATATCTACAAAGAGAAAAGGGAATTGATATATGATAAGATTTGCAATATCTCTGATGTTTTAGGATTGAAATTTTACGGAAGTGACAAATAATATCTGCGAAAAGAAAAGGGAATTGATATGTGATAAGATTTGCAATATCTCTGATGTTTTAGGATTGAAATTTTACGGAAGTGACAAATAATATCTGCGAAAAGAAAAGGGAATTGATATGTGATAAGATTTGCAATATCTCTGATGTTTTAGGATGGAAATGGTACGGAAGTGACAAATAATATCTGCGAAGAGAAAAGGGAATTGATATGTGATAAAGTTTGCAATATCTCTGATGTTTTATGATGGAAAAGGTATTGAAGCTACTAATAATATCTGCAAAGACAAAAGGGAATTGATATGTGATAAGATTTGAAATATCTCTGATGTTTTAGGATTGAAATTTTACGGAAATGACAAATAATATCTGCGAAAAGAAAAGGGAATTGATATGTGATAAGATTTCCAATATCTCTGATGTTTTAGGATTGAAATTTTACGGAAGTGACAAATAATACCTGCGAAGAGAAAAAGGAACTGATATGCGATAAAGTTTGCAATATCTCTGATGTTTTATGATGGAAATGGTACGGAAGTGACAAATAATATCTGCGAAGAGAAAAAGGAATTGATATGTGATAAAGTTGGTAATATCTCTGATGTTTTATGATGGAAATTGTACCGAAGTGAGAAAAATATCTCTGCGAAGAGAAAAGGGAATTGATATGCGATAAAGTCTGCAATACCTCTGATATTTCATGATGGAAATGGTAGGGAAGTGACAAAAAATATCTGCGAAAAGAAAAGGGAATTGATATGTGATAAAGTTTGCAATATCTCTGATGTTTTATGATGGAAACTGTATTGAAGCTACTAATATCTGCAAAAACAAAAGGGAATTGATATGTGATAAGATTTGCAATATCTCTGATGTTTTAGGATTGAAATTTTACATAAATGACAAATAATATCTGCGAAAAGAACAGGGAATTGATATGTGATAACGTTTGCAATATCTCTGATGTTTTATGATGGAAACGGTATTGAAGCTACTAATAATATCTGCAAAGAGAAAAGGGAATTGATATGTGATAAGATTTGCAATATCTCTGATGTTTTAGGATTGAAATTTTACGGAAATGACAAATAATATCTGCAAAGAGAAAAGGGAATTGATATATGATAAGATTTGCAATATCTCTGATGTTTTAGGATTGAAATTTTGCGGAAATGACAAATAATATCTGCGAAAAGAAAAGGGAATTGATATGTGATAAGATTTGCAATATCTCTGATGTTTTAGGATTGAAATTTTACGGAAGTGACAAATAATATCTGCGAAAAGAAAAGGGAATTGATATGTGATAAGATTTGCAATATCTCTGATGTTTTAGGATGGAAATGGTACGGAAGTGACAAATAATATCTGCGAAGAGAAAAGGGAATTGATATGTGATAAAGTTTGCAATATCTCTGATGTTTTATGATGGAAATGGTACGGAAGTGACAAATAATATCTGCGAAGAGAAAAGGGAATTGATATGTGATAAAGTTTGCAATATCTCTGATGTTTTATGATGGAAACGGTATTGAAGCTACTAATAATATCTGCAAAGAGAAAAGGGAATTGATATGTGATAAGATTTGCAATATCTCTGATGTTTTAGGATTGAAATTTTACGGAAATGACAAATAATATCTGCAAAGAGAAAAGGGAATTGATATGCGATAAAGTCTGCAATATCTCTGATATTTCATGATGGAAATGGTACGGAAGTGACAAATAATATCTGCGAAGAGAAAAAGGAACTGATATGTGATGAAATTTGCAATATCTCTGATGTTTTATGGTGGAAATGGTACGGAAGTGACAAATAATATCTGCGAAAAAAAAGGGAATTGATATGTGATAAGATTTGCAATATCTCTGATGTTTTAGGATTGAAATTTTACGGAAATGACAAATAATATCTGCGAAAAGAAAAGAGAATTGATATGTGATAAAGTTTGCAATATCTCTGATGTTTTGTGATGGAAATGGTACGGAAGTGACAAATAATATCTGCGAAGAGAAAAGGGAATTGATATGTGATAAAGTTTGCAATATCTCTGATGTTTTATGATGGAAATGGTACGGAAATGACAAATAATATCTGCGAAGAGAAAAAGGAATTGATATGTGATAAAGTTGGTAATATCTCTGATGTTTTATGATGGAAATTGTACCCAAGTGAGAAAAATATCTCTGCGAAGAGAAAAGGGAATTGATATGTGATAAAGTTTGAAATATCTCTGACGTTTTATGATGGAAATAGTATTGAAACTACTAACAATATCTGCAAAGAGAAAATGGAATTGATATGTAATATAGTTTGCAATATCTCTGATGATTTATGATGGAAATGGTACGGAAGTGACCTATAATATTTGCGAAGAGAAAAGGGAATGCATATGTGATTAAATTTGCAGTGTCTCTGATGTTTTAGGATGGAAATGGTACGGAAGTGACAAATAATATCTGCGAAGAGAAAAGGGAATTGATATGTGATAAAGTTTGCAATATCTCTGATGTTTTATGATGGAAAAGGTATTGAATCTACTAATAATATCTGCAAAGACAAAAGGGAATTGATATGTGATAAGATTTGCGATATCTCTGATGTTTTAGGATTGAAATTTTACGGAAATGACAAATAATATCTGCGAAAAGAAAAGGGAATTGATATGTGATAAGATTTGCAATATCTCTGATGTTTTAGGATGGAAATGGTACGGAAGTGACAAATAATATCTGCGAAGTGAAAAAGGAACTAATATGTGATAAAATTTGCAATATCTCTGATGTTTTATGGTGGAAATGGTACGGAAGTGACAAATAATATCTGCGAAGAGAAAAGGGAATTGATATGCGATAAAGTCTGCAATATCTCTGATATTTCATGATGGAAATGGTAGGGAAGTGACAAAAAATATCTGCGAAAAGAAAAGGGAATTGATATGTGATAAAGTTTGCAATATCTCTGATGTTTTATGATGGAAACGGTATTGAAGCTACTAATAATATCTGCAAAGAGAAAAGGGAATTGATATGTGATAAGATTTGCAATATCTCTGATGTTTTGGGATTGAAATTTTACGGAAATGACAAATAATATCTGCAAAGAGAAAAGGGAATTGATATGCGATAAAGTCTGCAATATCTCTGATATTTCATGATGGAAATGGTAGGGAAGTGACAAAAAATATCTGCGAAAAGAAAAGGGAATTGATATGTGATAAAGTTTGCAATAGCTCTGATGTTTTATGATGGAAACGGTATTGAAGCTACTAATAATATCTGCGAAGAGAAAAGGGAATTAATATGTGATAAAGTTTGCAATATCTCTGATGTTTTGTGATGGAAATGGTACGGAAGTGACAAATAATATCTGCGAAGAGAAAAAGGAATTGATATGTGATATAGTTGGTAATATCTCTGATGTTTTATGATGGAAATTGTACCGAAGTGAGAAAAATATCTCTGCGAAGAGAAAAGGGAATTGATATGTGATAAAGTTTGGAATATCTCTGACGTTTTATGATGGAAATAGTATTGAAACTACTAACAATATCTGCAAAGAGAAAATGGAATTGATATGTGATAAAGTTTGCAATATCTCTGATGTTTTAAGATGGAAATGGTACGGAAGTGACATATAATATCTGCGAAGAGAAAAGGGAATTCATATGTGATAAAATTTGCAGTGTCTCTGATGTTTTATGATGGAAATGGTACGGAAGTGACAAATAATATCTGCGAAGAGAAAAGGGAATTGATATGTGATAAAGTTTGCAATATCTCTGATGTTTCATGATGGAAATGGTACGGAAGTGACAAATAATATCTGCGAAGAGAAAAGGGAATTGATATGTGATAAAATATGCAATATCTCTGATGTTTTATGATGGAAATTGGTACTGAAGTGAAAAACAATATCTGCGAAGAGAAAAGGGAATTGATATGTGATAAAGTTTGCAATAACTCTGATGTTTTATGATGGAAATGGTACGGAAGTGACAAATAATATCTGCGAAGAGAAAAGGGAATTGATATGTGATGAAAAAATTTTTGTGTGATGAAATTTGCAACATTTCTGATGTTTTATGATGGAAATTGTACGGAAGCTACTAATAATATCTGCAAAGAGAGAAAGGATTTGATATGTGAATAAGCTTAAAATATCCCTGATATTTTATGGTGGAAATGGTACTGAAGCTACTAATATCTAGGAAGATAAAAGTGGATTGCTGTGTGATAAAGCTTACAACATCTCTGATGTTTTATTATTGAAAATGTAGATATATCTCCAATAATATTTACAAGAGAAAAATATTGATGCCTTCTGAAATTGTACTCTTTTATCATGCTTGAGGATTAGAACTGCGTAGAACTTTAGACTAAAAATAAGATGTGAAAAGACATCTTTGTAGATATCAAAATAATAATTTTAGTTTTACCTACCTCATTAAATATTGTAATGCTTGTACATTATGAACCAGAAATCTTTGGTAGCACGGGTGTCGGATAACTCTAGAATTGTTCTTTTGATGAAGACTAGAAGAGTGACATATAGCCTTTGACGAATGTAGTATGTTCCTTTGAACAGGGATAAAGTTTTACATTTTTCGACTTTTGCATCCTTTAAAAGTGGCAAATCGAACTAATGGACGATTCTAATTTTTTGAAGTGTAATATTTCATTACTACTGATATATATATATATATAAAATTCGCATTTATTCTTTAAAACTAAGAAGAGAAATTTTCTGAATCATCGATACTGTCAGTGTAAATGCCACTTGACACACTACCACTGAAATTTCAAATCTGTACCATAAATGGATCACTTGCAATATTCATTGAAAATATCGCATTTTGTCTCATCTTACAATGGAAATTAAAACTACCAGAGAATATAAAAATGTTGAATCATAACATTTCATTAGTAACTATCGAATTCAAATAACATTTTAAAATTATTTTTAAAACAATTTTTTTAAAGTATCTGGGAGGAGGGGGGTAAGGAGGAAAATCATTGTTGGCATAACTTGACTCTACCTAGAGTTGTGCTGTTTACCTCTGAGCACAACTTTTTTGCACATCATGGGCTAAATGGCCAGGTCACAAGGACCCCGAAAGCTCAGAGAAGGTTGGGGAAGGGAACCCTCTGGAACAGCTGTTAGGAGACAGATAGTAGTCTCCCGTCAAAGTCATCCAGCGTGTTCTTTAACGTACACAGGGTATGGCTCTCCCACACACGTGGCCACGGCTTAACGTCCCATCCGACGGATGGCGGCCTTTCCAAGCCCATTGGTGTCCCCTACTGACCGTGGGCAGGGGGTTTTGTGGAGATAAATCCGAACGCTGACCCAGCTGGGATTCGAACCTGGGAACTGCAGATTACGAGCCTGGCGCGCTACCGACTGAGCCACCCCTGCCCCTCTTGACTCCGCCAATAGCTTTTCGAATTTCTAACATAAGCATATCGTTTGCAAAATTCGTTTGAAGTTTTGCAATTTTCAACTTTTTCCTACGTTAGAGAGAGCAATTAAAACTTTTGGGAGATTCGGAAAAAAACAAGCGTAATGTTTTATCAATACCTATCAAACCTCAAAAGAAATTTTAATTTATCTCTAAAAAGAAAAAAAAATGACAAAAGAGTTTTAAACAATCGAATCGTGGAAGACTTTTTGTGGCTCTGGAATTACTTGCTAGAAGTCTATACTAAATTTGAAACTTAGATAAAGTGGCGAAAAGAACTCCACATACAGCATGGCTGCATCTTCATTTTCTGCTTGAATTTTAAAAAAAAACAGGACTTTTTTTTCAATATAATAAACTGAATGGAATTAACTTCTGTGACGAGGAAAGGAAAGGAAGGAAGAGATCCCTTTCATCGGAGAAAAAAAATGAATTGTGGTAGAAGAGAAGAAATCGATCGCAAGTTAGAAAGACACGTAAAAAAAATTGAACGAGGATGTTATTTTAAGTGAAAAATTACGCTGCATTCCTCAAAGTCAGGGCAAGATCGAAGTGGAAAGGCAAGGAATATAGGATGTCTGACAAATGTATCCTCATCCCTCGTTAAACGATCACAACTGGTTTCAAAATGGCTGCTCGGAGGCGAAAACTCGTAAAAGCGACACGAAATTCCCATTAAAACACACATAAAAGTACCAAATTGATTCCATGTGCTCGTAACTGAACATAAACTGGTTTAGTTTAGGTACGTTTCTGATACATTTTAATAATTTGGCGCCATAAATTGCCAAGCAGGTTCTGATCTCGAAAACAATAAATAGCGGTGGGGGGGGGGGGGGGGTGGATAGACTGGATTTACATTGAAGTATAGCATTTTTCCCTCCGTTTCAAAAGTCTTTAAAATTTTCTTAAAAAATGCGTAAAATACGCACAGGTTTATTCATTTTTTGCCTCTATGTCATTCTAAAGGGGAGGGGGGAAGATTGGGTTGGGTTGTTTTACCTCTGAGCGGCACTTTTTTGCACACCACGGGCTAAATGGCCAGGTCTCAAGGACCCCGAAGGCTCAGAGAAGGTTGGGGGAGAGGACCCACTGGAATAGCTGTTGGGAGACAGATGGTAGCCTCCCGTCAAGGCCATCCAGTGTCTTCTTTAACGTGCACAGGGTATGGCTCTCCCGCACACGGGACCACGGCTTAGCGTCCCATCCGACGGCCTGCGGCCTTTCCAAGCCCATCGGTGTCCCCTACTGACCGTGGGCAGGGCGGGGAGTTTTGCGGAGATAAGTCTCAACGCTGACCCAGCTGGGACTCGGACCTGGGAACTACAGATTAGGAGCCTGGCGCGCTACCGACTGAGCCACCCCCGCCCCAGGAGGGGAGCTGAATATCTCGCCGGCCCTGTTACTAAGTGTATGTTAAGATAAATAAAATTTATCAACACTTCTTTTGTTATGAGATGTGTTTATTATGGAGCAGGTTTTTCGACGAAATGGGAAACAAAATTTAGTTGATCTTTATAGTACGCGTAAGGAATAAATATAACATTTTTTAATAAAAAAGTTTCTTATTTATGTAAAATTATTATGTTAATTACTATATTTTGTCAGTTAATAAATCTTGTTTGTAACAAGATTCGATGGTGGTTGCAATGGCAGCTGCCATTTGCTACTAATTTGTGAAGAGTCTTCTTCGCCCAAAGGTACAGTCGCTCAAAAAAGTATCCGAACACTATGGTTGATTACAGATTTCAGAAAAAATATCGGGCAACGATTTTTTTTAGAAATTAGTGATCTGGCAACCTTCGTGTCACGTGACACGAAGTTGCCAGATCACTAATTTCTAAAAAAAATCGTTGCCAGATATTTTTTCTGAAATCTGTAATCAACCATAATGTTCGGATACTTTTTTGAGCGACTGTACATTAACTTCCGCATCTTTAATTGAACTTTTCAATGTACATGTAAGGTATATTTGTGGTGTTTTTGGCAGTCTGATTTTTAGTTTTGTAAAGTTCGTGATAGCACTAGAAAAAATGAATTGAAAAAAATTAGTTGTCCTCGCTGGGATAATAGAAGTGATAGCAGTTAAGGGAAACATTTAGGTTACGCTTGAAACAAAATTTATTTACCAATTTGAATCATTTCCATCCAAAATTGCCATTGCTGCTTCGCAATATTTCCACACTTGCAAAAGAGTATTGGTGTCTAAATTCTAACGATGCACTGAAGATCAGGGACGTACCCAAGGGGAGGGGGGGTCCCCCTGGGTACGTCTCCCTGATTATTGTTATTTTACAAAAATTCCACAGAAGTGGGAAAAACATATTTTAAGCTTCACGTACGAACTCTCAAAAGAATAACTATTGAAATCTTGAAAAAGAAACTGAATATTTTTATCGTCCAGGGCCTCCCAGTTACATCTGCGTCGCTGAAAAAAAGTGCCGTTCGTCTCTAGAAAAAGGCTCTCAATATGACAGTTGCTTAAAAGCCCTCAGCGTAGTTCTCTTTAGGCACTGAGTGGCTCTCTTTTTTCTTGAATAGTATTGCTACGACAGATGAACGTGCTGCAGTGTGGAGTGGCTCAGTCGGTAGCGCGCCAGGCTCGTAATATGTAGTTCCCAGGTTCGAGTCCTAGCTGGGTCAGCGTTGAGATTTATCTCCGCAAAATTCCCCGCCCTGCCCACGGTCAGTAGGGGACACCGATGGGCTTGGAAAGGCCGCCGTCCGTCGGATGGGACGTTAAACCGTGGCCCCGTGTGCGGGAGAGCCACACCTGTGCACGTTAAAGAACACGCTGGATGGACTTGACGGGAGGCTACCATCTGTCTCCCAACAGCTGTTCCAATGGGTCCCCTCCCCCAACCTTCTCTGAGCCTTCGGGGTCCATGTGACCTGGCCATTTAGCCCATGGTGTGCAAAAAAAGTGCCGCTCAGAGGTAAAGCAACCCAAACAACCCAACGTGCTGCAGTGAGTTTATGATAAATGTGACATGAACGCTCGTGTATGCTTCTGCGAGAGATTTATTTTAAGCAACGAATTGGAATACAGAACCGATCTAAAACAAAATAGAAAAGATAGAGTTGTTGGAATTTTGGAGATCTGAAAGGAGGCATAAATAGCCTTAGTCTGTGCACGATAGTCTAAAGAATAAATGTTTTTGTTTGGTGTGTACGTGGGAGGTCGATTAGTTTATTTGTGTGGATCGTGTTTTAAAGCTGGTAAAGATAAAGAAAAATTTGTCGTCTTGTGTGTGGTGATCAACGCCTGAAAAGAATTGGTTCTGAGAAACCAGTATACTTAGCCACAGACTTGAGGACTAAAACCTAAGAAGGAAATCATTTTGTGTATAGTTATTTAGTTATTAGGAATTGGTAAGGTTATTATCGAGATATTGCAAGTATTCACATATATGATTCTATTTAGATTGAATATTTATTTATTAATATGATTTTAGTCTTGTTTCGTGAATTGGATGTGAATAGAATTGAGATAATGGATTCTTCTCAAAGTTGATCTTTCTATTATTATAGAGTTTCGTGACGGTTGATTTAGTTTGTTTATAAATAATTTCATCCATGCTTTTGTAATAAATTGCATTGCATTGTAATTTTCACTGACCAATATATACTTGAACTCACGCTCAATGTTCATCCATTTTAAATTGCAAGAGTGTGATGATTTTACTAAGATTGGCCTCCTTTCAAATTACTAAAACGGCTTCAATGGCCTCTAAGGAAGAAAAAGTATTATTCAGTGTTCATGGCTCTATTATTTTATTTAATCAATTCTTTGCGAAGAATATAGAAATGAGAGGTGTAATTGTGAAGAAATAAAAATTATTTTTGTTTATAATATTTGAGTGTTTCTTGAGAGTAAATGGGTATATAAAGTAATCTAAAGTGGAATAAGCATATAGATTACTTAGTGAAAAGCTATGCAAATTTCGATTCAATTAAATGAAAAGAACTTTCATTTTTTAATTTTTAAGAATGCTTATATTAGGGTTTTAAGAATGCTTATATTAGGGTTTTAAGAGTGTTTATTTTAGGGTTTTAAGAATGTTTATATTGGAATGTTTATAATTATTCTAAGATGAAATTTGTTATACGCAGCTGAGTTGGGTATATAAAGTAATTTAATAAAGTTAAATGCAAAACAAATAGAATTGTAAAAATTGAATTAACAATTCGTATCCACCACGTCTGATGAAAGATGGGGGCAGTGTCATAGTTAACAAGGATTTTAATGTTAGATAAATATACTTTTTTTTTGAAAATTAATTTTCCTACTTTAAAATTAAATGTAGATAGAAATTGAAATTTGTAATAAGCAATAAGACGGTATTGGTATTTTTTTATTATTATTTTTTATTATTATTATTTTTTCTAGTTACCAAAGTGAATAAGGGTATTATATTAGACAGCATCACTTTTTATTTTTGATTCTAGATCAGTGGTTCTCAACCTTTTATGCTTCACGTACCCCCTGGAAATGTGTATGTAACTGGTGTACCCCTTGAATAGATAGATAAAACTATAGTTATAGTATAACAATGGGAATAAAATAAAACCTATATATAATATAACATATATCTAGAGACTTCTGAACACGTACCCCACGTGAGAACCCCCAGTCTAGATTATTTAATTCACTTGATTTTAATGCAAAAAAAATCAAAACCATTATGCTACTTATAAAAACAATTGAAAGGATATTTACTAGGTTTTAACGAATATGAATTGCTATTAAATTTTACTTTACTCCAGTCTGTTTAAAAAATTTTAATTAAATATTTATTTATTCAATTATTTAATCATTCTTATTGATTTTTATTCATAAAAGTAAAGAGTACAGTACATTTACCATTTGGCCCGCAAAGCTAAACAGCTTATCTGAAGGAAAGTGAATAAATAAAATAAATCATTGGTCACATCACGGTTCACATCATAAATATTTCACAAAACCCCACATATAATATTCAGCTAATTTGTTTTCTCAAATAACCTTTCAATTTAGATTTGATTCTGCAATATGCATCTACATTTAATATTTTCTTTGGCATAGTTTTAAATATAAATGGTGCTTGATATTCGGATGTACATTTTCCGTAACTGTTTCGAAAATTAGGTATTTGATAAAATCTTTGGTTTTGAAGTCTTGTGTTGAATTTTACTTACATACGTTGTTAAAAATAATCAAATTATTAAGTTATACATATATAAATTACATAGGATAAAGTTTTAAAAATTTCATTCTTTCTATTATTTTATAACTTTTTTGTAAATGAAAAAAAAATAATTATTTAGCTATTATAGATTGCAGTTTTTCTATTTTATTTACGTAAGTAATAAATAGTATATATCAATAAAATATATATAATGGAATTAAAATTAAAGGGTTTGGTAATTGGATTCGAGTCCCGGGTAAGGCATGGATGCTTGTGTTGTTTTTCTGCTGCAGGTCCTGCCATCCTCCTCTGACATATAAACTGACAGGCTCCTGTCAGACCTCTGTGGCAAGCAGCTGCTTGAGGGGGTATTTATTTTTTATTATTTTTGCCAAACAGAAAGTCCTTTGATGTTTTTTGATTGCAAAGTTTTTAGTAAAATATTTGTCAAGCACTGTTAAATATTGTAATTTGATACCAAATTGCAATTCATTCCAAAAATATTTCGATGTTTATTAGTAATGTCTAAACTTTTTTTTACTACGATTAAGTTATACTTCTGTGATTATTTTTCTATAATTCTTTAAATAAAAATAATAATAATTTTAAAATATTTTGCTTGAACCAAACACCCAAATATTAAAAAAAAAACATAGCCTTAACTGGCATAGTGGTTAGGCAGCTAGCGACTGTTCCAGCAAGGCAAACTCTGTGTGTTGTGTCAGCTTTAACTAAGGCAGTGGTCAGCAGTGACTTCGGTCTTAGTAGGGCATGTCCTTGTATGAGAAGGCCTGTATTAAGCTAGGAGTAGCTTCTAGGATTCTTCTCTGTCCTATATGTCGCAAATCAATCAAATCAAAAATCAAATCAAAATCAAAGTAAGGGGCCTCCAATCTAATTTGCGCCTAGGGCCTGAAAATGTTTAAGTCCGGCTCTGCACCGATGGGTAGTCTAAGGCTGCCGTTCGTCGGATGGGACGTCAAAGCAGTGACTCATGTTCAGGAGAGCCATACCCTGTGCACATTAAAGAACAGGCTGGATGGCCTTGTAGGAGGCTACCATTTGTCTCCTAACATCTGAGCGGTGAGTCCCCACTGCACAGCTCTTGGGGTCCTTCCAATCTGGCCATTTAGCCCATTGTGTGCAAAAAAAGTGTAGCTCAGAGAGATTCTCTGCATGAAATAAATTATTATTTAAACAACCATAGAAATAGAATAAGAAGAAGAGTTGATTGGGTTGTTCTATCTCTGAGCGACACTTTTTTTTTGCGCACAAGAGGCTAAATGGCCAGATTGGAAGGATCTCAAGTTCTTCTCTACCGAAATTTGAATTCATATTACATTTAATAATCATTTAATAATCGGAAAAATCTACTTTTTTACGAGATTGTTCAACAACGGTCAATTTTTAACATTTTGTTTATTTGTCTTCTTATTATTGATATAATTCTAACCTATAAATAAATTTTTAACCCATCCAAGCAGAGATTGTTTATTTTTATTTGCATTCAAGTTTTGAAATGTCGCGAGGGTCAATATTGAAAGGTTTGGGGTTAGAACTTGAAAATTTTGGAAATGTGGTATTTATTTCCATATTGAACCCATTAAAAAAGAAAAAAATCGTTGCATTGGAAATCAGTGTCATTATCATTTTCCTTTCAGTTTTGAAGCTTGTTTAGAATTAGCAATAATGATATATTTAAATTTTAGTTTTTCGACGTAAGATATGATTAAGATTGCGAAAAGTTTAATATAGATTTTTCCCCCTGCAGCAATAACTTCATTAACTGATGTTGCCTACCCTAACATTTTCTCTAAATTCATTTATTTTAATCTATTTTGGACTAATAATATTGATTACTGTCATTGACTGTCCATTCTGATCGCGCAGGAATACTGATGAGGAAACAGACGTGTCCAACTCTCCCTGAGTGACTTTATGATACTCAGTTGGATATTTTCGATGTACTTATTCTAATGGCATTTTAATTAGTAATTTGTTCCAGATTTTTATTTACTTTCAGTTATTTCTGTTCTTCCTTTGGCTTCACTGCCTTAACTTTTCGTTGTAAAACGTATGTGATTGAATCAATTTTAACACCATTCATTTTAGCAGTTTACAAATCCTGATTCTTTTGGTTTTAGACCAGGCATGGGCAAACGTTTTAGCTGATGGGCAGCAAGAAAAACTGAAATGGAATGGCGATTCGCTTAGAAAACTGAAATGGAATGGCGATTTGTTTAGAAAACTGAAATGGAATGGCGATTTGTTTAGAAAACTGAAATGGAATGGCGATTTGTTTAGAAAACTGAAATGGAATGGCGATTCGCTTAGAAAACTGAAATGGAGTGACGATTCGCTTAGAAAACTAAAATGGAGTGGCGATTCGCTTAGAAAACTGAAATGGAGTGGCGATTCGCTTAGAAAACTGAAATGGAGTGGCGATTCGCTTAGAAAACTGAAATGGAGTGGCGATTCGCTTAGAAAACTGAAATGGAGTGGCGATTCGCTTAGAAAACTGAAATGGAGTGGCGATTCGCTTAGAAAACTGAAATGGAGTGGCGATTCGCTTAGAAAACTGAAATGGAGTGGCGATTCGCTTAGAAAACTGAAATGGAGTGGCGATTCGCTTAGAAAACTGAAATGGAGTGGCGATTCGCTTAGAAAACTGAAATGGAGTGGCGATTCGCTTAGAAAATTGAAATGGAGTGGCGATTCGCTTAGAAAACTGAAATGGAGTGGCGATTCGCGTAGAAAATTGAAATGGAGTGGCGATTCGCTTAGAAAACTGAAATGGAGTGGCGATTCGCTTAGAAAACTGAAATGGAGTGGCGATTCGCTTAGAAAACTGAAATGGAGTGGCGATTCGCTTAGAAAACTGAAATGGAGTGGCGATTCGCTTAGAAAACTGAAATGGAGTGGCGATTCGCTTAGAAAACTGAAATGGAGTGGCGATTCGCTTAGAAAACTGAAATGGAGTGGCGATTCGCTTAGAAAACTGAAATGGAGTGGCGATTCGCTTAGAAAACTGAAATGGAGTGGCGATTCGCGTAGAAAATTGAAATGGAGTGGCGATTCGCTTAGAAAACTGAAATGGAGTGGCGATTCGCTTAGAAAACTGAAATGGAGTGGCGATTCGCTTAGAAAACTGAAATGGAGTGGCGATTCGCTTAGAAAACTGAAATGGAGTGGCGATTCGCTTAGAAAACTGAAATGGAGTGGCGATTCGCTTAGAAAACTGAAATGGAATGGCGATTCGCTTAGAAAATTGAAATGGAGTGGCGATTCGCTTAGAAAACTGAAATGGAGTGGCGATTCGCGTAGAAAATTGAAATGGAGTGGCGATTCGCTTAGAAAACTGAAATGTAGTGGCGATTCGCTTAGAAAACTGAAATGGAGTGGCGATTCGCTTAGAAAATTGAAATGGAGTGGCGATTCGCTTAGAAAACTGAAATGGAGTGGCGATTCGCTTAGAAAACTGAAATGGAGTGGCGATTCGCTTAGAAAATTGAAATGGAGTGGCGATTCGCTTAGAAAACTGAAATGGAGTGGCGATTCGCTTAGAAAACTGAAATGGAGTGACGATTCGCTTAGAAAACTAAAATGGAGTGGCGATTCGCTTAGAAAACTGAAATGTAGTGGCGATTCGCTTAGAAAACTGAAATGGAATGGCGATTTGTTTAGAAAACTGAAATGGAATGGCGATTTGTTTAGAAAACTGAAATGGAATGGCGATTTGTTTAGAAAACTGAAATGGAATGGCGATTCGCTTAGAAAACTGAAATGGAGTGACGATTCGCTTAGAAAACTAAAATGGAGTGGCGATTCGCTTAGAAAACTGAAATGGAGTGGCGATTCGCTTAGAAAACTGAAATGGAGTGGCGATTCGCTTAGAAAACTGAAATGGAGTGGCGATTCGCTTAGAAAACTGAAATGGAGTGGCGATTCGCTTAGAAAACTGAAATGGAGTGGCGATTCGCTTAGAAAACTGAAATGGAGTGGCGATTCGCTTAGAAAACTGAAATGGAGTGGCGATTCGCTTAGAAAACTGAAATGGAGTGGCGATTCGCTTAGAAAACTGAAATGGAGTGGCGATTCGCTTAGAAAACTGAAATGGAGTGGCGATTCGCTTAGAAAACTGAAATGGAGTGGCGATTCGCTTAGAAAATTGAAATGGAGTGGCGATTCGCTTAGAAAACTGAAATGGAGTGGCGATTCGCTTAGAAAACTGAAATGTAGTGGCGATTCGCTTAGAAAACTGAAATGGAGTGGCGATTCGCTTAGAAAACTGAAATGGAGTGGCGATTCGCTTAGAAAACTGAAATGGAGTGGCGATTCGCTTAGAAAACTGAAATGGAGTGGCGATTCGCTTAGAAAATTGAAATGGAGTGGCGATTCGCTTAGAAAACTGAAATGTAGTGGCGATTTGCGTAGCAAATTGAAATGGAGTGGCGATTCGCTTAGAAAACTGAAATGGAGTGGCGATTCGCTTAGAAAACTGAAATGGAGTGACGATTCGCTTAGAAAACTAAAATGGAGTGGCGATTCGCGTACAAAACTGAAATGGAGTGGCGATTCGCTTAGAAAATTGAAATGGAGTGGCGATTCGCTTAGAAAACTGAAATGGAATGGCGATTCACTTAGAAAACTGAAATGGAGTGGCGATTCACTTAGAAAACTGAAATGGAATGGCGATTCACTTAGAAAACTGAAATGGAATGGCGATTCGCTTAGAAAACTGAAATGGAGTGGCGATTCGCTTAGAAAACTGAAATGGAGTGGCGATTCGCTTAGAAAACTGAAATGGAGTGGCGATTCGCTTAGAAAATTGAAATGGAGTGGCGATTCGCTTAGAAAACTGAAATGGAGTGGCGATTCGCTTAGAAAACTGAAATGTAGTGGCGATTCGCGTAGAAAATTGAAATGGAGTGGCGATTCGCTTAGAAAACTGAAATGGAGTGGCGATTCGCTTAGAAAACTGAAATGGAGTGACGATTCGCTTAGAAAACTAAAATGGAGTGGCGATTCGCGTAGAAAACTGAAATGGAGTGGCGATTCGCTTAGAAAATTGAAATGGAGTGGCGATTCGCTTAGAAAACTGAAATGGAATGGCGATTCACTTAGAAAACTGAAATGGAGTGGCAATTCACTTAGAAAACTGAAATGGAATGGCGATTCACTTAGAAAACTGAAATGGAATGGCGATTCGCTTAGAAAACTGAAATAGAATGGCGATTCGCTTAGAAAACTGAAATAAAATCGAGGCCGCCAAACAATTATATAATGAATAACTTTTGCAATAAGAAAAACCTAAAGTAAAGCATAAGCAATATTATTTTATTAAAATTAATTATTTCAATGAGAATTCACTTTGGACTTATTATCCTCTGTACGTTCTTTTTCTTGTTTACAAATTTATTTAGTTGCCATCAATAGCTCGCGGGCAGTACAGAAAGATGTGGTGGGTATAATGACTTATATTATTTATAGGTATAAATGGCTGCAAAAACTATTGAGTCCCATTTATTTTATTTAAAAAATTGGCAATAATATCAAGTTTCGCAAATGCGGCAGAATCGATATTCCTTGATGTTAAAAAAAATTCAGTTCGTTTCAAAAATCTTGTTAATTTAAACTTTAAGATTTATACCACAAAAAATTAATTATTTGGCTAAGGAAATCAATTGCACTGTTTTTTATAAGTTAATAAATTTTTGTGAAGAACTAAAATTTAAGTCGTTTTCAAATGAAGACAATAAAAAAATAAATGAATACCCATCAAGCAACTGTATGCCACAGAGGTCTATCTGTTTATACGTCAATTAAAAAAATATCATTCATGTATATATATTTTTTACGAAGTTTAACTCCTTTTCTTGCCACTAGATGGCAGAACATTATGTGTGCCAAGAATACGTCATTCTGACATTGCAAGTTTTCCTTCAGCTAAACTCTTATGATTGAATTCCTTAAGGGCTTTGATTTCAACCTCATTAGTAAGCTATAGTAACAAATAAACATTGCCTAGTTTAATATGCAATGCGCAGTTCTTTTTTTTGGCTAAATGAATTTGCCTAATGTGACAATCAGTTTGTTTTCGACCCTCCACGCCTTTCACGTCTCAACCTGTGACCCATTTCTTTGACCTCTTTCTGAGAAGGAAGGTTTTTCGGACTTCTGGAACCGATCGGACAAGTCGACTCATGCGAAGGTAAACTATCGAACTTCCATATAATTAGCTCTCAGAAGCGAAGATCTCTTCATTACGCTGCCCAAAATATGGATTCCTTCCTACCACAGGGAGAACTGGAAAGAACTATAAACAAGTTATAGAGGAAAATATGATCCCTCAGTTTGTTCAATTCGTAATCTTTGTGCGATTTTTATGTAGGGTTCGGTTGTTTTACCTCTGAACTGCACTTTTTTTGCACACACAGGGGTCCAAAAAGATCAGTGAAGATTGGAAAAGGGATAAACTCAACAGCTGTTATGAGACAGATGGACAAACTGCATGAACACGCTGGATGACAGAGCCATCCAGCGTGTTCTTTAACGTGCAAAAGGTATGGCCTTCCTGCACAAGGGAAAATAGCTTAACGTCACACCTGAGTATGGCGGCCTTTCGAAGCCCATCGGTCTACGCTTTCTCACCAAGGGTAGGCGGAGATTAGCTCTAAATATCAGAAATTCTTCAAAATTTGAAACCATGGGTCAATACCGGATCGTTTGAAATGAGTTCTATAGTGCCGTGACGTATGTTGCAAGTAAAGTCAACACCACGACCGCAAAAATTCCCCGCCCTGCCCACGGTCAGTAGGGGACACCGATGGGCTTGGAAAGGCCGCCGTCCGTCGGATGGGACGTTAAGCCGTGGCCCCGTGTGCGGGAGAGCCATATCCTGTGCACGTTAAAGAACACGCTGGATGGCCTTGACGGGAGGCTACCATCTGTCTCCCAACAGCTGTTCCAGTGGGTCCCCTCCCCCAACCTTCTCTGTGCCTTCGGGGTCCATGTGACCTGGCCATTTAGCCCATGGTGTGCAAAAAAGTACCGCTCAGAGGTAAAACAGCCCAACTCAACACCACGAAGCAAAATGATGGAGAAAAAAACCGTGAAATGACCGGTAAAGTAAAAGTAGTCGTGCAAATCATACGCATAAAGAAATAACTGTAGTACAACTAACGATTTAGCAAAAAAAAATGGCAGATTTATTTTGTTTCAATAATCTTCAGAAAAGTGAAAGAAATTATAAATTCACGAAATTTAACTTTCGTTTAAGTGAGGAAGTTAACGTTCATGTATTGGAAACATTTCTGCGATGCTTAGCTCGCATCCTTACATGAAAGCCAAATAAGGAACAGAAGCTCAGCAAAATAGGGAAGGTCAGTCGCCCAATTTTGTTTTAGTGGGAGATTTAAACACAAAAACGGAAGTTCACAAAGGATTAGCTGAACAGCGAACAACTGTGAAGCTTGACGTTTATCCTCGCATCACATGAGTTTCTCGTTTTAGTTTTATTAAATTAATTTTATTGATCATTTAAGATAGCAATCTTAGCATTACATATGATCAGTACTGGTATGCTTATGCGAACTATAAATTCTGCTACGGGACACGCAAACGCCACTTAGTAAAGTGTTGGACCTCCCGCATGCAATCAATACATGATTACGCTGTGACATTGAATCAAGAAGAGTCGGGAGTTTATCCCTCGGAAACCAACATGCTACCATCAGGAATCGTCGCTGGTTTGAAGGATATTCAAACCGGCGTCATAAGCGCCATTTTAGAGTGTTCAATTTATTCAACTGAGATCTGCTGATTGGGAAGGGCGTTGAAGAATGGTAACTTCGCAGTTGTGCTCATGAAACATTTTAGGTTACACATTGGCTTTGTGCTCTGGAGCATTATCATCTAGGTAGACAAACATCTCAGAATTCGGTGAATCATTGAATAAATTGCTGACTCGTTGGCAGATGATCGTTCAACATGTTACTAGAAAATATTGCATCAATTTTTCCCTTCTAGTGGAATGAGTGCATCCAGATCAGGCAAGGAAAATACGCCCCAGATCATTATGGATTAGCCAGAACTTTTCACAGTCGGAAGTAGGTAATTGGAGTTATAGCATTCATTAGACTGGTACCACATGAAATAGAGGATCGGGATTTTAGCGTTCATGATGAAATAGAAGATTGGAGTTATAGCATTCATTAGGCTATCGCCAGATGAGATAACCAATCGGAATTATGGCATTCATTAGGCTGACACCAGATGGGTTGGGTTGGGTTGTTTTACCTCTGAGCGGCACTTTTTTTGCACACCATGGGCTAAATGGCCAGGTCACATAGACCCCGAAGGCTCAGAGAAGGTTGGGGGAGAGGACCCACTGGAACAGCTGTTGGGAGACAGATGGTATCCTCCCGTCAAGGCCATCCAGCGTGTTCTTTAACGTGCACAGTGTATGGCTCTCCCGCACACGGGGCCACGGCTTAACGTCCCATCCGACGGACGGCGGCCTTTCCAAGCCCATCGGTGTCCCCTACTGACCGTGGGCAGGGCGGGGAATTTTGCGGAGATACTGACACCAGATGAAACAGAGGATCGGAGTTATAGCGCTTAGGACGGTACCATATGAAATAGGCGATCGTAATTATAGCGTTTACGAGAGGCGTTTAAAAAGTTCTTGACATGCATATGTAGAACAAAAACCATTGCACTTATCTCAACAAAACTTTTATTGCACTTCAAAACATTCCCCTCCAGTTTCTATGCAAAGTTGCAATTCTGGAACGCTTGGTGGTACTTCTGTTGGGGAATACTCCACAACGCTGAATGAACGCATTTTGCAAGGCTTTTCAGCCTTGTAAAAGGCTCCCCAACAAATTCCTTTTTAATTTTTGGTAACAACCAAATATCACGTGGTGAAAGATCGGACGAATATGCAGGATGGGGATAAAAAAATAAATAAATACCCCCTCAAGCAGCTGCTTGCCACAGAGATCTGACAGGAGCCTGTCAGTTTATAATGCCACAGTAGGAGATCTGAGAGGATGGCAAGACCTCAGCAGAAAAACAACACACACATCCATGCCTTACCCGGGGCTCGAACCCAGGTCCCTTAGATCAGTAGCCAAGCACGCTAACCACTCGGCCACGGCTGTTTGATTTTTTCCTGTCCCAGATAGGCCGTAACTTTTTGGGTTTTGTGAGTACTGGCATTATCATGAAAAAGGAGAACCCTTGACACGCCTGTTGTTGGGCGCGGCTCCTTAATCTCCTTAACCATTTTGGGAAAAACGAAGTTGGTGTAGTACTGGTTATTTATAGTCATATTTTCAGTGTAAAGGTATCGACACTACCACTTCTTGGGAAATGAAAAACATTGTGAACATCCTCTTCCTTGAGTGAAAGACTTATCAGAGGATTTGGGGGAAGTGGCAGTTCATCTAACGTAACCCAAACATAGTTATCAATCTTTCTGGTAGTTGCATAGTAATAAAACATTATCTCATCCCCTGTGACAATATCTGTTACCATTTGGGAGCCACTAGGTTCAAACATTGCCAGCATTCCCTTGCATTAGTCGACTCTAATCCCTTTTGGCTGTTCTATCAGTTTGTGGTGTACAGTCGCTCAAAAAAGTATACGAACACTATGGTTGATTACAGAATTCAGAAAAAATGTCTGGCAATGATTTTTTTTAGAAATTAGTGATCTGGCAACCTTCGTGTCACGTGTCACTAATTTCTAAAAAAAAATTCGTTGCCAGATATTTTTTCCGAATTCTGTAATCAACCATAGTGTTCGGATACTTTTTTGAGCGACTGTACCTATTTGGCACAAATCTTTCGGAACTTCACGATCTCCATATAATTGTGATAAATGTGCATTATTTTTTTCTCCTCGTTCCCAAGCTGCAACCTTGTTTAAATGCAACATCTTTCCCCCTTCTTTAGTAGGCTCCATAGCAACAACGCGCAGATTTCGCAGACCGAACTTTACGTACCGCTAGCGAAGAGAGAAATGATGGCACGGCCTTTGTTTTTAACACGTAATGACAAGTATACACAAGCTTTCAAACAAGTCATAACTCGCTAACTTCGGAGGAATGAGTGCAAATCTAGACGTGTATCAAGAACTATTTCAACTCCCTCCATATTAGGCAGACACCATATATGTAAGCGTCCATTTGTTGTAAATGCAAAGTGTAAGATTACTCTTTGGGCAATATGACACTTTTCTATTTCTCGATAGTCATACCACAATGCCGAAACTGAAATTATATGGAGTGATTATCGGTTTCTGAAGAGCAACATCACTATGATATTCATCACTATGAAGTTTCTTGCAGACAATACGTGTCGATACGAGTGTTGACAATCCATATTGAACTTTGCGCGCGGTTCAATGCAGTTACACAACAAAACCAATAGCTATTTGGAACAAGGGTTTTTTTTATATTGGAAATTTTATATTTGGTCATATCTTATATTGGAAAACTACATCACATTCACGATAAAAGTTAAAACGTTTCAATTATTAGTTACTGTGCTAAAAGTACGCATAACACCATATTGTGGTGTAAGGTCATAATCATTAACTGGTGTAAATTTATATATGCATACGAACAGGGGCTGACTAAGTTGGTAGGATGCTATGCTTGTAATCGGCTGTTTCACTTTTGTTTTCTGAACCCTTTTGCCTACTGTTGGGGCTCGTAATCTGTAGTTCCCAGGTTCGAGTCCCAGCTGGGTCAGCGTTGAGATTTATCTCCGCAAAATTTCCCGCCCTGCCACGGTCAGTAGGGGACACCGATGGGCTTGGAAAACCCGCCGTCCGTCGGATGGGACGTTAAACCATGGCCCCGTGTGCGGGTGAGCCATACCCTGTGCACGTTAAAGAACACGCTGGATGGCATTGACGGGAGGCTACCATCTGTCTCCCAACAGCTATTCCAGTGGGTCCCCTCCCCCAACCTTCTCTGAGCCTTCGGGGTCCATGTGACCTGGCCATTTAGCCCATGGTGTGCAAAAAAGTGCACCATGGGCTAAATTTTGATTTTTTAGATTGAAAGCCTAACGTGACTGAGCCACCCCCGCCCCACACAGATGGAGATTAAAATATATATTTCCAGAGCAACATTTTGAAACTGTCGCTATTGACCCATGTTTTGAGCAGAGAACTTCAATTTATCGATGTCAACTACACTGTGAATATACATATATTTCCAACCAAAGGTATTAGGGGCGGGGGTTGAAGCAGTCGGCAGCGTGCCAGGCTCGTAATATGCAGTTCACAGATTCGAGTCTCACTTGTGCCAGTGATGAGATTTATCTCCGCTAAACCCCCCACCATGACCTGGTCAGAAAGGGAACATTGATGGACTTAAAAAGGTCCCCATTTGTTAGATAGGACGTAAGACAGTGCTACCTTGTGCACGTTATAGAATACGTTTAATGGCTATGACGGGATGATTCCGCCTCCTAACAGTTGTCCAGTGGCTCCCTTTCAACGGGGGCGGGAGTGGCTCAGTCGGTAGCGTGCCAGGCTCGTAATCTCTAGTTCCCCGGTTCGAGTCCCAGCTGAGTCAGTGTTGAGATTTATCTCCGCAAAATTCCCCGCCCTGCCTACGGTCAGTAGGGGACACCGATGGGCTTGGAAAGGCCGCCGTCCATCGGATGGGACGTTAAGCCGTGGACCCGTGTACGGGAGAGAGCCATACCCTGTGCACGTTAAAGAACACGCTGGATGGCCTTGACGGGAGGCTACCATCTGTCTCCCAACAGCTGTTCCAGTGGGTTCTCTCTCCCAGCCTTCTCTGAGCCATCGGGGTCCACGTGACCTGGCCAATTATCCCATGGTGTGCAAAAAAGTGCCGCTCAGAGGTAAAACAACCCAACCCTTTAACCAACCTTCTGATTCTTTGGGGCCCTTGTGACCTGACCATTTAGACCATTATGTGCAAAAAAGTGCCTCTCAGAAGTAAAACAATCTCACCAAAATATTAGAAAATTTCTATTATGGTCGAACACTTTCGACTTGAGTTCCCTCCTCCTTTTAGTCGACAGACCACCGATCTCTTAAGAGATGGAGAGAGGGATGCAGGTTTCTTTCCCAGCTGCAACAGCATGCAGAATCAGCTACGTTCAGCTCTCCCACTTGTGAACGTAGCTGATTGTGCATGCTGTTGTAGCTGGGAAGAAAACCTGCATCCCTCTCTCCATCTCTAAGAGATCGGTGGTCTGTCGACTGAAAGACAATTTTATGAAGATCTGATGGTGTGGACAGTGGCCAGCTTCCCGTGTTCCCATATGCTGCACTCCTAAGGAAGGTCGAGGTGTTACAGGCTGGTATAATGCGTGACATAGTGTCAGCGTGAGCTAATGGGCCACACATAGTGTCATTGCGAAAGGGAGTGAGGAAGAATTCCTCCACGTGATGCTTTTTCCCCCGACTAGAAAGCGAGAGTCCTTTTCTGAACCTGTGAGGAAATGCTTCTGCCGCGGCTCAAGAGAGAGCCGATGGAATGAGTACTACTGGACCATAAGATTAGGACAGCCGATATTGTCTGATGAGCACTACTGGACCAAAAGATTAGGCCAGCAGGTATTGTCTGATGAGCACTACTGGACCATAAGATTAGGCCAGCTAGTATTGTCTGATGAGCACTACTGGACCATAAGATTAGGCCAGTTGTTTGAAGCAATGTGTAGCTTCTGAGCTAAGGGAGTATTCTGACCCTGAGAGTGCAAAGTATGCACTGTGTGATTCAAGTAGATGTACAGTCGCTCAAAAAAGTATCCGAACGCTATGGTTGAATACAGATTTCAGAAAAAATATCTGGCAACGATTGTTTTTTGAAATTAGCGATCTGGCAACCTTCGTGTCACGTGATTACAGAATTCAGGAAAAATATCTGGAGCGTGTACAGCAACTGTACACGCTCCAGTAACCGTTCACAGCAAACTGGAGCGTGTGCAGTTACTGCACACGCTCCAGTTTGCTGTGAACGGTAACTGCACACGCTCAATATTTCCGTGAGTGAGCCCACACGATCTAGTATCAAAATAATATGACCACCTACAGTCGCTCAAAAAAGTATCCGAACACTATGGTTGATTACAGAATTCAGAAAAAATATCTGGAACGTTTGTTTAAAAATTAGTGATCTGGCAACCTTCGTGTCACGTCATCACTAATTTCTAAAAAAATCGTTGCCAGATATTTTTTCTGAATACTGTAATCATTTCTAGCGTTCGGATACTTTTTTGAGCGACTGTACATAGATATATATATAATAATAAAATTGTAAATAGGAATGCTGGGTACCTGAGTTATTGAACACAATCAGGAATTGTACATATGTCTTACGCTGATGACCACAACACCCAGAAACCTATCCTTGTCACATTTGTGTGATAGTAGGTAAGCAATAAAGGGAGAATATAATAATTACAGACCAACACATTTATTGTAGAAATGGTGACAACGTTACTATGGGGACATGAAGGCTCTCTAGGCCAGTTGTGTTGATCCTTCCATGATGTATCCAACAGCCCTTGTTCCTGTATACCTGCAGTATTGTGATCATGATGCCATTTTTGCCAACGCTTACCAACAGTTCACGCATCTGGCCAATAAAAGATGCTATGTAGTGATTTTAGCAGCCAATATCGCAGAGGTACAGTATGTAAAGATATTTAAAAGTGCTGACATGCTTGTAGCAATTGTTCACACGTGATCGACATTGTACACTGTGGCCAATGCTTTTGACTTTCCTAACCCACTGCATCCAACAGGTTCTAGTAACTGCTGTCTGAATTCCTCTATGTGATTCTTTTCCCCAACTATACCGCTGACACCAGCGGTATTATGGTAATTATTCGCATAGTAATATGTTACACTTTCATGCTAAGTTTCGAGCCGTGAATTTTAAGGAACACTAATAAAATGAAATGCAAAAATATTTTTTGAATATATATATATAACATTCCAAACGAAACATATTTATGCGAATAACAATATTCACTCAGAATTAATAAATGGAGAACTCTTCCAAGGAAGAATGGAGATGCATTTTTTTTAGCGTATTTTGCATGCAGTGATGTAAGTTTAGAGTGAGAGGAGAGTAGGTGGGTTGGGTTGTTTTACCTCTGAGCGGCACTTTTTTGCACACCATGGGCTAAATGGTCAGGTCACATGGACCCCGAAGGCTCAGAGAAAGTTGGGAGAGGGGACCCACTGGAACAGCCGTTGGGAGACAGATGGTAGCCTCCCGTCAAGGCCATCCAGCGTGTTCTTTAATGTGCACAAGGTATGGCTCTCCCGCACACGGGGCCACGGCTTAACGTCCCATCCGACGGACGGCGGCCTTTCCAAGGCCATCGGTGTCCCCTACTGACCGTGGGCAGGGCGGAGAAGTTTTTGCGGAGATAAATCTCAACGCTGACACAGCTGGGACTCGAACCTGGGAACTACAGATTACGAGCCTGGCGCGCTACCGACTGAGCCACTCCCGCCCCAGGAGAGTAGGTGTAGAGAGCTTTTAGAGTATCGATAAAATCCATGACCCTCGGGAAAACATTTAACAAAATATGGGGGTCCCTGAGGAACATTTCAAGAAAAGTTGAGAATGAAACTCGCAGTTATGTCATCGTAAGCTGAAAAGCAATCCCTTTCCACAGGAATAAACCTACATATTTTTCTCCTGGGACTAATTTTGCTACGTAAAAAGAATTTTATTAAAAATTAGACTAACCTCTTCACTGCGTATGAAAAATGACCGAAATTGATATAATCCTCATTGATTATGCCGAGGCAGAAATCAGAGAGAATTTAAAAGTGAAAAAAAAAATGAAGAGGTTAATCAATAAGTTGGAAGAATATGCAATGGAAAATAGGTTGACTTTAATGGAGGGAGACTGGGAGAACCACTGCTCCCGATACACCATTTTTGCACCCAATGAATTTTTTTTTTATTTGCGATATATAGGACAGAGAAGAATCCTAGAAGCTACTCCTAGCTTAATACAGGCCTTCTCATACAAGGACATGCCCTACTAAGACCGAAGTCACTGCTGACCACTGCCTTAGTTAGAGCTAACACAACACACAAAGTTTACCTTGTTGAAACAGTCGCTAGCTGCCTAACCACTATGCCAGTTAAGGCTGGTTAAAATGAAAAAAATAACAAATTTTTAAATTACATTCACCTTTGTCCTGAATATCAGAAATATTTTCAAAGTTAACCTAAAAGAACGGAGTAATATTATAAACAAATTTCGATTCGCACTACGCAGTTCGTAAGAAGATATGCCGTACTTCCACATATCCTGAAGAACTGCAGAAATATTTTTGAATAGTGGTTCACAAAGGGAAAGCTACAGTCTTCTAAATGAGTGTTTTCTTGAGTTTCTCTGTTCAAATAGATTAACCAGAATATCGAACACTACAAAGCCTTCCATGAAGGAGGGCGTTCAGCCCTAAAACGTTGTAACCACTGCTCTAGATGGAGAAGCAAAATAATCATAACGAGACGGCGCTTTATAACCATCTAAAGTAGTGGTCCCAAGGAGGACGTTTTCCTTGAGTTTCTTCTGTGACCTGGGTTCAAGCCCTGGATAAGGCATGGATTTGTGACCTGGGTTCAAGCCCTGGATAAGGCATGGATTTTTGCGTGTTTCTCGAGTTCCAGCCATCCTTGGGGCGGGGGTGGCTCAGTCGGTAGCGCGCCAGGCTCGTAATCTGTAGTTCCCAGGTTCGAGTCCCAGCTGGGTCAGCGTTGAGATTTATCTCCGCAAAATTTCCCCGCCCTGCCCACGGTCAGTAGGGGACACCGATGGGCTTGAAAAGGCCGCCGTCCGTCGGATAGGACGTTAAGTCGTGGCCCCGTGTGCGGGAGAGCCATACCCTGTGCACGTGAAAGAACACGCTGGATGGCCTTGACGGGAGGCTACCATCTGTCTCCCAACAGCTGTTCCAGTGGGTCCCCCTCCCCCAACCTTCTCTGAGCCTTCGGGGTCCTTGTGGCCTGGCCATTTAGCCCATGGTGTGCAAAAAAGTGCCGCTCAGAGGTAAAACAATCCAATCCAATCCAGTCATCCTCACAGAACTCGTACTATGACGTATAAACTGACAGTCTCCTGTCAGACCCCTATGGCAAACAGCTGCTTGAGGGAATATTTATTTTATACAGATTAACCTTCCATGAAGCGGAGGGAAAGTTCGGCCCACAAAAGTGGGGAACCACTAATCTAAACAAATAATTTCATATTCATTGCGTTCTAGTTTTTTTGCAATGTATCAGAAATATTTTTCATTACAGAAACTTTATCCATGTTTTACACGCGAATTTTGTTTATGTTTCGGAGAAGGAAACAAATCAAACTTAACAAACAATACATTAAACAGATTAAGAAAAAGCATTTTTATTTTCTGCTAGGTTCTGTACATGAGAGCAATAGCATTTATCACAGTGTGGCATGGAGCCATAGAAAAAAACCCCACACACGCCGCAAATTCTGAAAGACCTATATACAACAACAGCATGCATACACCTACACACGCATGCGCACTCTTAACGTGGGCTTCTCTGTCGACTGTTGGCAAACACTCTCTATTCAGACAGCTGCAGATTTCGTCTGGGATCATCTGCCCACTGATACCGCAATTTTTGTATGGCACATTAAAAATGTATCGTTATGCAAATAAATCATAATGTTATTCTATTTGTGAATACTAGGGTCAACCCAGCATTTAAGAGGTTCTCTTACGAAGCATAAATTGTTATACTGAAGCGCCCTTACGCAAACATCAAGAATGCCATCGCTTTGATTTTACATTAACACTAATATAGAGCAGAGCTGATTGATTTCAGTCACACTAAGGGTACATAGGACGCAGAAAGCGATTTGAGTATTTTAGCGTTAGAAACATTAAGGGAACTTTTTGGCGGTTTAAACCCAAAATAGGAGCGTGTGTATAATTGCACACTCTCCGGTTTGCTGTGAAGTATCTCCTGCTGTTGGTATTAACTTTCTGTGTTGTCCATCTACGAGACTATTTTTGAAGAATATGGGCTTTATTCTTTGCTGATATTTTAAATATTAATGAACATTCTGCGAACTTCAATGTTATGAAATGGAGAAGCAAAATAATCATAACGAGACGGCGCTTTATAACCATCTAAAGTAGTGGTCCCAAGGAGGACGTTTTCTTCGAGTTTCTTCTGTGACCTGGGTTCAAGCCCTGGATAAGGCATGGATGTTTGCGTCGTTTTTCTCGAGTTCCAGCCATCCTCACAAACCTCGTACTATGGCGTATAAACTGACAGTCTCCTGTCAGACCCCTGTGGCAAACAGCTGCTTGAGGGAATATTTATTTTATACAGATTAACCTTCCATAAAGCGGAGAGGGTATCTCCTGCTGTTGGTATGGAGTATATGAAATTATGGACTATATGGATTATATGAAAAAATGGACTATATGAAATTATTCTCTACCGTGTGACCAAAATCCTATGGATGCCTAGGCGAGAAAAGTGTATTATGAGAAACAGGATTCACGATATATTTGGGTTTGTTAATTTTTTGAATTTGTAGATAAAAAACGTTTTGAAGAAGTTACAAATGTTGCAATGTAGTTAAGATAACAACCCTCTGCCTCCCTGAAAAGAACAAGAACAACAACAACAATGTACATAGACTGAAATGGCATCACAAGGCAAATGATCCCAGACCAACAGAAATAACCAAGTGGTAATACACTAACAAAAGCATGTGAGATCATTGCATTATTTACACTTATAAGGTTGCCTATTATTTAACATTTAGCCTACTTGTATATCTTCGAGTAGCTTTCTTCCTTTTGTACATTATTTAAGAAAAACGACATAAATACACGAGTTTGAAAAAAAAAAATGCAAAAATACTTTTCCTCTATAAAACCGCGTTATAGCTGGTAGTAAAATGAAGTTAGGACGAAATTTGCCTCTACATATGGATCTACATATATGGATGTTATGGTATCGTTCATGTTAGTGTAAATCGATCATAACTCAACTACATATTACTTCGGAATGGAAAGTTTGACAAGTCATTTAACGTGAGAGTGTAATATATCTATATACAAATGAAAGTATAATATCGTAGAGATAGATCCGTGAATCCTTTAAACAGTAACGGCAACGACTAAAGAGATGAAGCGAATCGGATAATGTGGATAAGAAAAACCTTGCTGGTTCGAGATGCAGGAGACAAAAAAAAAATTAGCTTCGAAGAAACCGGTTACGATTCATCAGGTGATGGAACCAGTAACCAAATTCTCATTTCCATCCAAAGAATGTGGAAAAAAATAATAAAATGAACGGAGTAACTGTTTAAGTAGCATAGCCTCTGTTATTCAAGATTCCATATACTTCGAAATTTTATATTTTCTTTCAGTTCTAACTATCAGTTATACAAATTTATACTCATTGTGATAATGAGGAATTGTACTCTAATCCAGGGGTTCTCAACGTGGGGTACGCGGTAAAATTTTTTGGGGTACGCCGTGAGAGTTCAAAAGTCGCTAGATCTAGTAACAAAGTAAAAATAACCATTGTTATATTATAAATATAGTTTTATCTATCTATTTAAGGGGTACGCCAGTTACATACACATTTCCAGGGGGTACGTGAAGAATAAAAGGTTGAGACTACTGATCTAATCAGTTTCGAAGACAGATCTCTTTCACTTTTTTATTCCAAACAAATTTCGATTGACCATTATCTATTAAACTATAGTATTTTATTTATATTCGAGCGCTATCAAACGCTTTTTGATAATCACATTGAAAGGTCGGATGCAATTATAAAACGATATGTTCCATTTTTAAGGTTGTAAAATACGGATTGAAAATACATAACATTTAACCTACTAGATTTGAGCTTCGCCATTTTTGCACACAATCGGTTAAATGGCCAGGTCATAAGGACCTCAAGGGCCCAGAAAAGGTTGGAAAGGAAATCCACTGGATTGGAGACAGGCCGAAAACTCCAGTTAGGTCCGTCCAATATTTTCTTTAACAGGCACAACTCTCATGCACATGAAGAGCCACGGCTTGCCCGTAGAGTCACATCGAAGGATTTGCGAAGAATAAATACCCCAACGCAAGTATGGTTGAGATTCAAATAAGAGAACTTTAGATTATGAACCTGGTGGGCTATCGACTAAGTCAATCACCGCCGAGGGAGATTGATAAAAATCCAAGGGTGTAGAAAAACTTCTGCAAGTCACGTATAACGACATATTAGCCTTTTGTCCAGTGATGATTTAATCTTTAATCAATGTCGTGTAAAAGATTTTCATTTCGCCATAACGTCAATAATAATTTCTGACATCTTTCAGTTTTTGTCCATTAATTTCTTCTATTGGCATTAAGTTCGTAACGCATTTATCGTGTTACGTAATCGATAGCAATGGCTCTATTCTAGAACTGTAATTTATCAAAACTTACAATTTACGCGATAAAAATATATGAAGGGTCTCTATAAGCGAGCGTCATAAACTACGCTCCAAATTATGGACTTTTCGGTTGGGTTGTTTTACCTCTGAGCGGCACTTTTTTGCACATCATGGGCTAAATGGCCAGGTCACATGGACCCCGAAGGCTCAGAGAAGGTTGGGGGAGGGGACCCACTGGAACAGCTGTTGGGAGACTGATGATAGCCTCTCGTCAAGGCCTTCCAGCGTGTTCTTTAACGTGCACAGGGTATGGCTCTCCCGCACACGGGGCCACGGCTCAACGTCCCATCCGACGGGCGGTGGCCTTTACCAAGCCCATCGGTGTCCCCTACTGACCGTGGGCAGGGCGGGGAATTTTGCGGAGATAAATCTCAACGCCGACCCAGCTGGGACTCGAACCTGGGAACTACAGATTACGAGCCTGGCGCGCTACCGACTGAGCCACCCCGCCCCTCCAAATTACGGACGTCAGTGGTTAAGGAATAATATACAAATTTAATATTAACACCTATAATAGCATTCAAAAATTCTCTGGGGAAGGGTATACTAAAATTAATTTCAACAAAGTTTTACTAGTTTACAGCTTACGAGAGTGGCATATACTTAAGAATATATTATCTTGCATTATAAATGTTAGGGGGGGGGGGTTATTAAAATTCCTTCCCTACTCCTCCTCCATGGTGGCTACGGAATGAAATGACTTTTTACTCCTTGATGGTTTATGGGTATAGCAGAGCTGATTGAAACATTAGGAAACTTTTTGGCGGTTTAAACCCAAAACAGGAGCGTGTGTATAACTGCACACTCTCCGGTTTGCTGTGAAGTATCTCCTGCTCTAGGTATTAACTTTCTGTGTTGCATATCTAAGAGACTATTTTTGAAGAATATGGGCTTTATTCTTTGCAGATATTGCCCCCTATTCGAAATTGATAATTTTAACAGTATCTGTTAGAAGCAGGATACGCTCACAAAAAACATTATCATTTCCTTTGAGTTCAAAATAACTGACGATCCGAATGTCGAACCAGCGAGATTTTCCTGCACTTTGCATTTGGTAAGAATGCCAGATAGCACCAGAGAAAAAACAAACCAGTTGCGCGTCAGCATAACACATCTGTACACATTTACACGAACACACAGTATAAAGCAAGTTATAAATAAACAACACTAAAAAAGCATTTCCAAAAGACATCTAAAAAAATCGCAATTTTCTCAATGTTTTCTACAATATTTGACCAGGTTTTGAAGCTCTTCAGCTGTTCAGTAACAACATTGATAAATATCATGATAGGTACATCAGTAGAGCAAGAATTCTAAAAACGTACTTGTTCATAGAGAGAGAGATATATAAACAACATACTTAACCTATTATGCTTTCTTGAAAACCGTATAGTACATATTTTTAACAGCAATTTTAAACACTGGACTGAGTTTTGAAAAGTTATATTTATAACAAAATGAGCACTGAAAGAGTAATTTTTTCCCCCAAAAAACATATGGGATAAGTGCTTTTATATAACTTATTAATATTATAAAAACATATGGGATAAGTGATATTTTTCCTGTACTATTTTGTACACGAAAAATAGTCTTGAAAGAAGAAAAAGTATTTGTTGTTTTTCCTTTACTATTTTGTCATTACTACACTGTTAGAATTTTCCATATTTGCCGATTTTTATTCTTTGAATGCCGAAAGATGCATATGGAAATTTGAATAAATATATGACAGTTAATGCAATGCACAAGTATGATCATGTATATTCCTTGATATCAATTACACAGTAAGTTGAAATAATCCAAACTCTACTTTGATACACTTTCTTGGATCATATCACAAACGAAATATTTTTCGTTTTTTTAATTTCTTCGTTTTATTTAAACTAACTTTTATTGCTTATAATCAATATAACGAAAAAATATTTGATAAATGTTTAATAATAACATACCAAAATTATTTTTTCTGCTGCACCCGATAAAATTTCTTTCAAGACTATTGTTTAATGTTTTTTCACTTCAGAAATCCTTTAAACTTTGACTAATAATGGCCCTTCATTGTACTCGTCATGTTAAACATAAAGTTGTTTTTAAGTGTTCAACTTCTTTTTTTTTTTCTTTAAACAAAGCCTTTTTTTCTTACGCTAATGACGGCCAATCTATCCTAGTCAGGAAAACTTTATTACCTTATACATTTTGTTTAGGATCTTTTTTTAGAGTAGCATTTATGTCTCATCTGCCTGCATAAGAAAGCCTTTATAAGAATTCTGGTGGCTTTTTTGTTTTATCCAAAATACACCATGATTGAATATGGCGTGCATCTAACAAACCACCGCTCGGCCTACAACATTTAAGCATATTCTGTCCTTGCGAACTCGTCTCTTGTATAAAAACGAGAGCGAACGGAAAAAAAGTCCCTCACACTACTAGTCTGTTGCTCTCTGGATCTTCATACCTAAGTGCGCGTGATAGGTTTGGTTAGCAGAGTACGCATGTGCACAGTCATAGCTTCCGGCATTATTGCCCTAAATGATTGTCTCAGCAACGCATGTGGTTATTACATTAGGATACAGCCGTGGCGCTGTGAACTTGGGACAAGCGAGTTCTAAGCGCAGCATTAATAATAGATATGTAATGTCATTAAGCTGAAGGCATTTCCTTGTGGATCAGTCTTGCCACATTTCTCGAAGATCGCTACCATGCTCGCAAAATGTCATTAGAATTCACTGACCTGTTGGCTGGACGAATCTTTCGACGTTTTGTGCGGCTTGGGCTCACTGGGGGCCAACTATATATTTCATAAAGCACAGCTTATAGCTCGTCATCATATGAGACAGGACGTGGAAGTCCATGCTACTTTTTTGGCTTTTATGTTCTTTCTTTCATTGTTTTCAGTTTACGGCAGTTTTTCTCAAATGTGGGCATTTATTGAGTCATGAGATATGCTTGCGGGGGCGACAATACATTAATAAACAATGTACTCCCCTTTCGGTTTCTAGTGTTCACTATATAGAACTAAAAACGTTGTTGATCACTAGTAAGAAAAATAAGTTTGCTAACAACATAAATTTTTCTTCCCTTTCCTTGCAGTGCTGAATGTCGATCATCCTTTGCAATTGGGTACAGTTGAGTTAAATGGTGTGTATACAGAAAAAAAGCCGTCCCATGGCCGAGTGGTTAGCGCGCTTGGCTACTGATTTAAGAGACCTGAGTTCGAGCCCGGGTAAGGCATGGATGTATGTGTCGTTTTTATGCTGAGGTCCTGCCATCCTCTCAGACCTTCTACTATGGCATATAACTGACAGGCTCCTGTCAGACCTCTGTGGCAAGCAGCTGCTTGAGGGAGTATTCATTTTTATTTATATGGTTAATTACAGAATTCAGAAAAAACATCTGGAGCGTGTACAGCAACTGTACACGCTCCAATTACCGTTCACAGCAAACTGGAGCGTGTGCAATTACTGCACACGCTCCAGTTTGCTGTGAACGGTAACTGCACACGCTCAATATTTCTGTGAGTGGGCCCACACGATCCAGGTTTAGAAATTAGCGATCTGGGAACCTTCGTGTCAAAAAAAAGTATCCGAACACTACGGCCGTGTGGTTAGTGCGCTTGGCTACTGATCTAAGGGACCTGGGTTCGACCCCCGGGTAAGGCATGGATGTATGTGTCGTTTTTCTGCTGAGGGCCTGCCATCCTCACAGACCTTCTACTATGGCATATAAACTAACAGGCTCCTGTCAGACCTCTGTGGCAAGCAGCTGCTTGAGGGGGTATTTATTTTTATTTTTTATACAGAAAAAAATCGGTATCGATGGTCAGGCAGTGTTTCGCAACCAATTGATATGAGTATCTCCCAGAGGAAAGGGAGAAAATTCCGATGATATCGGACGTTTATATTTCGCTAAAAATCCGCGTAATCTTTAATTTAAATAACATATGCTATTTTTTTTATATCAGAGAATACGGCAATTGTAGACTTGTTACAAAAGGGTTACGCGAGGAAAAACATGGATAAGGGGATACAGAAACACTGGTCTGTGTGATAATAACAGCTTTAGGCTACAAATTTAAAAGTTCGTAGTGGAGCTTCAAAATAAGTTTAAAGTACATAACATTGAAGGTGAACAGGTTTTTATCTGATATTCAAAAACTGTAGAAAAAATGACGGACATTAAAACTTTCGAAGAGTATTTGTCTCTAATTGCATTAAATACTATTCAAAACAAATGCAAAGAGACAAAAGCACTTATAGCGATGAAAATTTAATATATTTTGTTCAGAAACTTAGAGGGCCATTCCCTATTTTTTGTTAATCATGTACTTTGTTTAATGAGTAGCAATTAACCGAAAGAGGAATTTGCGACCTCCTCTATGGCCGCATTGGTAATCCAAAATACGAAGAGCTTAAAAGAAATCAAAAACTGTTTTTTCTTTCTCCGTTAATCTTAAATATTTACAATCTGATAAAACAATTTCGGATTTTAATTTTTCTGCAAAATATTTGAAATTTTAGCTTTCGTTTCAGCATTTCTGAAGTTGCAGAATTTTTTTTTCTTAATAAAAGGAATCAATGTCTGCTTACAAAAGATCTAGACTACCTGCAATTCAAACTAATATTTGTATTAAAAAATTGTTTCGCTATTCTTACATAATTATGATGATATTCGTATACGTACAGTCGCTCGAAAAAAGTATCCGAACACTATGGTTGATTAAAGAATTCAGAAAAAATATCTGGCAAAGTTTTTTTTAGAAATTAGTGATCTGGCAACCTTCGTGTCACGTGACACGAAGGTTCTAATTTCTAAAAAAAATCGTTGCCAGATATTTTTTCTGAATTCTGTAATCAACCATAGTGTTCGGATACTTTTTTGAGTGATTGTACATATCAGGTAACAAAATAAAAATTCCGAAAGTTAGTTGTGGTAGAACTGTCTCTTTAGTTGATGATGCATTTCGCTATCCCTTTCATATCTACACCATTTAATTTGTTAGCAAATTATTATTCTTGTTATAGACATTGACTTAGTCTGTAGTAAATGTGGTGCTAAGAAAAAACATAGCCTTTCGGATTGTGTTCATTAATATGAATTATTTCATTATCCTTCAATCTCATTCATGCTTATTAATAACTACGATTGAAAGTTAAATAGCATTTGTTTTATATAATTTAAACAATATCTATCTTTAATGTTTTGACATGGATTGGAACGGTATTCATAATTTTTAATTGGTTTTTTTACTACGATATGGTCTATTTAACTCTTAGCAGGCTTGGTTTATTCCGTAGCAATATAGTGGCAAATAACAGTAAAGAGTATTCTAGTTGCAACACAAATCTAAGATTTCGAATTTCGGTGCAATATCTTCTAATGCATCGCTTTAGAACTAATGATGGACATTAATTAAAACAGCGACATTGATAACAAATGATGCATTTGCCCTTCTACATAAGTTCATGTTGCTTCAGATGATCACATATGCCAACTGCCATCGTTTTTTGTCAACGGCAGGCAAGGAAAAGAATGGGCTTTCTGACGGCCAGTTTATCAAACCCTCATACTGCCTAAGTATGTACATACAGAGTCTATATATACACAGTCTATATCACTATAGACGCGAGACGGGCTCGGAAGTGGCGAATGGCTTGCAATCATCTAACTAAGTCCGTTGACATTGTTTACTTGGCTGCAGGCCAGCATAAGAATGTCCCTTTTCTCTTTAGGAAACCTCAGCTCTCGGCCAGCAAGACGAGCGGCTTCGAGTTCGCGCTCTGCACTCGCCAGCTCCCTGGTGATGATGCCCGGCGATTCTTGTTCTCGTGCTATCCAGTCTAGTGCCATCTGAGATCGCATGTCGTCATCAAGAGTGCGATGGGAATAATGGGCAACGACTTCTTGGCGGGAACACTGTCGCTCTCGCATTGCTTTGAGGCTGCCGTTCCAGTGCAATAGTTGGAACACTGTCATCAGCTCCTGAAATTCCAGCATGGTTCGGCCCTTGTTAGCTTCAAGCATGAACCTGAAAGCGTCGATGCCGCTGTGAGATCGATCCACATCTTCGGGACTTCCCTGCAGAAAGAATTAAATACAATATCCAGTGAAATAACATTAAAGAGACATAGCGTTATTGAAACATTAAAGAGACATAGCGTTATTGAAACATTAAAGAGACATAGCGTTATTGAAACATTAAAGAGACATAGCGTTATTGAAACATTAAAGAGACATAGCGTTATTGAAACATTAAAGAGACATAGCGTTATTGAAACATTAAAGAGACATAGCGTTATTGAAACATTAAAGAGACATAGCGTTATTGAAACATTAAAGAGACATAGGGTTATTGAAACATTAAAGAGACATAGCGTTATTGAAACATTAAAGAGACATAGCGTTATTGAAACATTAAAGAGACATAGCGTTATTGAAACATTAAAGAAACATAGCGTTATTGAAACATTAAAGAGACATAGCGCTATTGAAACATTAAAGAGACAAAGCGCTTTTGAAACATTAAAGAGACATAGCGTTATTGAAACATTAAACAGACATAGCGTTATTGAAACATTAAAGAGACATAGCGTTATTGAAACATTAAACAGACATAGCGTTATTGAAACATTAAAGAGACATAGCGTTATTGATAAGGTACATATATAGCAACCAACTTTGTGAAACTCAAAATATTAAAAAATATGCAACAAAGAGTATTAAGATGGAAATAAACAACGCAAATCGGGAACTACAATTATAAAAATAGCTGCAACTGCAGCAAAGTTTGTGAAAGAGTACGTTTTGATTATAAATCATTTTCAAATAATTCATTTTAGATATCAGACCGAAAGCTTCGTTCAAGTTTTCTTCCCAGAATTATTTTTACTTCAGAAACAAATAATCTTTTAACAATTTGTAAATACACCCATCCTTCGATTTACATAGTTTCTGTTACACACAGTCCAGAAATTTTTTACATCATAATAGCCCCGTGGCAGAATGGTTAGCACGCTTGGCTACTGATCTACGGGACCTGGGTTCGAGCCCCGGATAAGGCATTGATGTAGGTGTCGTTTTTCTAAGGTCCTGCCATCCTCTCAGACCTTCTACTATGACATATAAACTGGCAGGCTCCTGTCAGACCTCTGTGGCAAGCAGCTGCTTGAGGGGGGTATTTATTTATTTTAATAGACACGGTTTCAGAAGGTACGGATTTAGATTGCTTCTTATGCATGTAGATACAATATATATTATGAAGTAGCAGTGGTACAGCCTCAAGGGAGATTATTAGACTCTCATCCCAAAGTAAAAATCAACAAAAATTTTAAATGATATGATTTATTTTTGAGAATATATAGATAAGAGTAAATTCCTATGTTAGTAAAATCGTCAGCTATAACATGTTATAATCTTTCGCTAAAATTGCATTCTTGCCATTGTAGCGTATTCTGTCTTGTGACATCTTAATGAAATAAAACTTGTTATGGATCAGCAGCAAGATCTAACTTTTCAAGACTAAACTCTTTCAGACTAGGAAAATCCGTGTCTTAACTCATTTCTAGCAACAAGTTTAACTTTGTAGACTAGGGGTTCTCAACGTGGGGTATGCGGAAAAATTTTTTGGGGTACGCCGTGAGAGCTCAAAAGTCGCTAGATCTAGTAACAAAGTAAAAATAACCATTGTTATATTATAAATATAGTTTTATCTATCTATTTAAGGGGTACGCCAGTTACATACACATTTCCAGGGGGTACGTGAAGCATAAAAGGTTGAGAACCACTGATATATATGTTCTATTTTATTCCCATTGTTATACTATAACTATAGTTTCATCTATCTATACAAGGGGTACGCCAGTTACATACACATTTCCTGGGGGTACGTGAAGCATAAAAGGTTGAGAACCACTGATATATATGTTCTATTTTATTCCCATTGTTATACTATAACTATAGTTTCATCTATCTATACAAGGGGTACGCCAGTTACATACACATTTCCTGGGGGTACGTGAAGCATAAAAGGTTGAGAACCACTGATATATATGTTCTATTTTATTCCCATTGTTATACTATAACTATAGTTTTATCTATCTATACAAGGGGTACGCCAGTTACATACATATTTCCAGGGGGTACGTGAAGCATAAAAGGTTGAGAACCACTGATATATATGTTTTATTTTATTCCCATTGTTATACTATGACTATAGTTTCATCTATCTATACAAGGGGTACGCCAGTTACATACATATTTCCAGGGGGTACGTGAAACATAAAAGGTTGAGAACCACTGATATATATGTTCTATTTTATTCCCATTGTTATACTATAACTATAGTTTTATCTATCTATACAAGGGGTACGCCAGTTACATACATATTTCCAGGGGGTACGTGAAGCATAAAAGGTTGAGAACCACTGATATATATGTTCTATTTTATTCCCATTGTTATACTATAACTATAGTTTTATCTATCTATACAAGGGGTACGCCAGTTACATACACATTTCCTGGGGGTACGTGAAGCATAAAAGGTTGAGAACCACTGATATATATGTTCTATTTTATTCCCATTGTTATACTATAACTATAGTTTCATCTATCTATACAAGGGGTACGCCAGTTACATACATATTTCCAGGGGGTACGTGAAACATAAAAGGTTGAGAACCACTGATATATATGTTCTATTTTATTCCCATTGTTATACTATAACTATAGTTTTATCTATCTATACAAGGGGTACGCCAGTTACATACATATTTCCAGGGGGTACGTGAAGCATAAAAGGTTGAGAACCACTGATATATATGTTCTATTTTATTCCCATTGTTATACTATAACTATAGTTTCATCTATCTATACAAGGGGTACGCCAGTTACATACATATTTCCAGGGGGTACGTGAAACATAAAAGGTTGAGAACCACTGATATATATGTTCTATTTTATTCCCATTGTTATACTATAACTATAGTTTTATCTATCTATACAAGGGGTACGCCAGTTACATACATATTTCCAGGGGGTACGTGAAGCATAAAAGGTTGAGAACCACTGATATATATGTTCTATTTTATTCCCATTGTTATACTATAACTATAGTTTCATCTATCTATACAAGGGGTACGCCAGTTACATACATATTTCCAGGGGGTACGTGAAACATAAAAGGTTGAGAACCACTGATATATATGTTCTATTTTATTCCCATTGATATACTATAACTACCGTTTTATCTATCTATACAAGGGGTACGCCAGTTACATACACATTTCCAGGGGGTACGTGAAGCATAAAAGGTTGAGAACCACTGATATATATGTTCTATTTTATTCCCATTGTTATACTATAACTATAGTTTCATCTATCTATACAAGGGGTACGCCAGTTACATACATATTTCCAGGGGGTACGTGAAACATAAAAGGTTGAGAACCACTGATATATATGTTCTATTTTATTCCCATTGTTATACTATAACTATAGTTTCATCTATCTATACAAGGGGTACGCCAGTTACATACACATTTCCTGGGGGTACGTGAAGCATAAAAGGTTGAGAACCACTGATATATATGTTCTATTTTATTCCCATTGTTATACTATAACTATAGTTTCATCTATCTATACAAGGGGTACGCCAGTTACATACACATTTCCTGGGGGTACGTGAAGCATAAAAGGTTGAGAACCACTGATATATATGTTCTATTATATTCCCATTGTTATACTATAACTATAGTTTTATCTATCTATACAAGGGGTACGCCAGTTACATACATATTTCCAGGGGGTACGTGAAGCATAAAAGGTTGAGAACCACTGATATATATGTTCTATTTTATTCCCATTGTTATACTATAACTATAGTTTCATCTATCTATACAAGGGGTACGCCAGTTACATACACATTTCCTGGGGGTACGTGAAGCATAAAAGGTTGAGAACCACTGATATATATGTTTTATTTTATTCCCATTGTTATACTATAACTATAGTTTCATCTATCTATACAAGGGGTACGCCAGTTACATACACATTTCCTGGGGGTACGTGAAGCATAAAAGGTTGAGAACCACTGATATTTATGTTTTATTTTATTCCCATTCTTATACTATAACTATAGTTTTATCTATCTATACAAGGGGTACGCCAGTTACATACACATTTCCAGGGGGTACGTGAAGCATAAAAGGTTGAGAACCACTGATATTTATGCTTTATTTTATTCCCATTGTTATACTATAACTATAGTTTTATCTATGTATACACGGGATACGCCAGTTACATACACATTTCCAGGGTGTACGTGAAGCATAAAAGGTTGAGAACCACTGATATTTATGTTTTATTTTATTCCCATTGTTATACTATAACTATAGTTCTATCTATCTATACAAGGGATACGCCAGTTACATACACATTTCCAGGGGATACGTGAAGCATAAAAGGTTGAGAACCACTGATATTTATGTTTTATTTTATTCCCATTGTTATACTATAACTATAGTTTTATCTATCTATACAAGGGATACGCCAGTTACATACACATTTCCAGGGGATACGTGAAGCATAAAAGGTTGAGAACCACTGATATTTATGTTTTATTTTATTCCCATTGTTATACTATAACTATAGTTTTATCTATCTATCCAAGGGATACGCCAGTTACATACACATTTCCAGGGGATACGTGAAGCATAAAAGGTTGAGAACCACTGATATTTATGTTTTATTTTATTCTCATTGTTATACTATAACTATAGTTTTATCTATCTATACAAGGGATACGCCAGTTACATACACATTTCCAGGGGATACGTGAAGCATAAAAGGTTGAGAACCACTGATATTTATGTTTTATTTTATTCCCATTGTTATACTATAACTATAGTTTTATCTATCTATACAAGGGATACGCCAGTTACATACACATTTCCAGGGGATACGTGAAGCATAAAATGTTGAGAACCACTGATATTTATGTTTTATTTTATTCCCATTGTTATACTATAACTATAGTTTTATCTATCTATACAAGGGATACGCCAGTTACATACACATTTCCAGGGGATACCTGAAGCATAAAAGGTTGAGAACCACTGATATATATGTTTTATTTTATTCCCATTGTTATACTATGACTATAGTTTTATCTATCTATACAAGGGATACGCCAGTTACATACACATTTCCAGGGGATACGTGAAGCATAAAAGGTTGAGAACCACTGATATTTATGTTTTATTTTATTCCCATTGTTATACTATAACTATAGTTTTATCTATCTATCCAAGGGGTACGCCAGTTACATACACATTTCCAGGGGATACGTGAAGCATAAAAGGTTGAGAACCATTGATATATATGTTTTCTTTTATTCCCATTGTTATACTATAACTATAGTTTTATCTATCTATACAAGGGATACGCCAATTACATACACATTTCCAGGGGGTACGTGAAGCATAAAAGCTTGAGAACCACTGATATATATGTTTTCTTTTATTCCCATTGTTATACTATAACTATAGTTTTATCTATCTATACAAGGGGTGCGCCAGTTACATACACATTTCCAGGGGATACGTGAAGCATAAAAGGTTGAGAACCACTGATATTTATGTTTTATTTTATTCCCATTGTTATACTATAACTATAGTTTTATCTATCTATCCAAGGGGTACGCCAGTTACATACACATTTCCAGGGGATACGTGAAGCATAAAAGGTTGAGAACCACTGTTGTAGACTATTATACAGGCTAAATACAGTTGACTCGTAAGTACACATTTTCATAAAATATCATATTAATACTAATTTTACAAGAGCATTAAGTGTTGGTACAAATACATAAATATCCTTTCAAATTTGGTCTACAAATTTGATAGTGTACGTCTACATTAACAACGAGTATTTTTCGTGGCGAAAAACAAATGTACAGTCGCTCAAAAAAGTATCCGAACGCTATGATTGACTACAGAATTCAGAAAAAATATCTTGCAACGATTTTTTTAGAAATTAGTGATCTGGCAACCTTCGTGTACTGTACACGAAGGTTGTCAGATCACTAATTTCTAAAAAATCGTTGCCAAGTATTTGTTTTTGAATTCTGTAATCAACCATAGCGTTCGGATACTTGTTTGAGCGACTGTACGAGAAATCAATCTAAGTTTATTCGAATTAGTGGAAATAAAGTACAAAATAATGTTTATTTTTACTACTGAATATTTGAAATGAATGAACTGAAATTTGAGATAAATAGATATAAATAAAACTTTCAATGTACGTTTTATTAATAACAAAGAGTATTTTTTTAGAACCTATCCCTCTCCTCTTCCCCCCCCCCCCCATAAATTGTTGGTTTCGATTTGTACCCGGTGATTTTCCGAAACCAATCTGCAGTGTAAATCGAGGGAAGGTGTAGTTATTAATTCTTAAAATACGACAATAATAATAACCTTTTATATGTATGCCACTAGAATAGGTAAAGGCTAAAAAAATTTTTTTTTCTACAAAAAAAAAATCCTACTTTATGAAAGTTTTAGACTGGTGCCCGTCCAGTGGCGTCCGCTAGAATATAGCCACGGAAGAGCAATAGAAAAAACGTTATGTATACATATCATAATTTCGTGTCTAAAATACAGTCGCTGAAAAAAATATCCGAACATTATGGTTGGTTGCAGAATTCAGAAAAAATATCTGGCAACGATTTGTTTTAGAAATTAGTGATCTGGCAACCTTCGTGTCACGTGACACGAAGGTTGCCAGATCACTAATTTAAAAAAAAATCCTTGCCAGATATTTTTTTCCGAATCCTGTAATCAGCCATAGTGTTCGGTTAATTTTTTGAGCGACTGTAGGTGGTCATATTATTTTGATACTAGATCGTGTGGGCTCACTCACGGAAATATTGAGCGTGTGCAGTTACCGCTCACAGCAAACTGGAGCGTGTGCAGTTACTGCACACGCTCCAGTTTGCTGTGAACGGTAACTGGAGCGTGTACAGTTGCTGTACACGCTCCAGATATTTTTCCTGAATTCTGTAATCACGTGACACGAAAATCCTACCATTGGTTGCCAGATCACCAATTTCTAAAACAAATCGTTGCCAGATATTTATTCTGAATTCTGTAATCAACCATAGTGTTCGGATACTTTTTTGAGCGACTGTAGATGGTCATATTATTTTGATATTAGATCGTGTGGGCTCACTCACGGAAATATTGAGCGTGTGCAGTTACCGCTCACAGCAAACTGGAGCGTGTGCAGTAACTGCACACGCTCTAGTTTGCTGTGAACGGTAACTGGAGCGTGTACAGTTGTTGTACACGCTCCAGATACTTTTCCTGAATTCTGTAATCACGTGACACGAAGGTTGCCAGATCACTAATTTCTAAAAAAATCGTTGCCAGATATTTTTTCTGAATTCTGTAATCAACCATAGTGTTCGGATACTTTTTTGAGCGACTGTAGGTGGTCATATTATTTTGATACTAGATCGTGTGGGCTCACTCACGGAAATATTGAGCGTGTGCAGTTACCGTTCACAGCAAACTGGAGCGTGTGCAGTAACTGCACACGCTCCAGTTTGCTGTGAACGGTAACTGGAGCGTGTACAGTTGCTGTACACGCTCCAGATATTTTTCCTGAATTCTGTAATCACGTGACACGAAAATCCTACCATTGGTTGCCAGATCACCAATTTCTAAAACAAATCGTTGCCAGATATTTTTTCTGAATTCTGCAACCAACCATAGTGTTCGGATATTTTTTTCAGCGACTGAATGATACTTCCCCTTCATAATTTTGAAATTCAAAAGTTATGCGAATTTTTAACAAGCTTATTTACTGATTAATATATATTGAAAACTTTGTTTTCAAATTCCAGATTAAGTCAAAAATTTATTATTACCTCTCCACTAGATAATTTAAACTGCTTGATGTTTTGTTTCATAATCCACTATTTAAGCAACTGGCTCAATTTGGACATCTGCTCGATGTTTTGTCTTAAACACCACTTATCAACATTATTGAACGCGGAACAGAAAACTGATATAGACGATATTGAAAGAGGCATAAAAAATTAATATTGAAACTTAATCTGACAATATTGAACACACAGAGGCACTTCGCTTCTTTGGCACCAAAACACCAAAATTTTACAGTTCTTTACCACTAGATAGGAGAAATGGAAACAATTTGACTGTCTTCAAAAAGAATTTACATACACATATACTAACAGTTATGAATTGTACTTTACGATCAATCGTTTAAATCTTTTATTTACAATTAATGAATATCCTTTCTTTTATTATTGATGTACAGTCGCTCAAAAAAGTATCCGAACACTATGGTTGATTACAGAATTCAGAAAAAATATCTGGCAACGATTTTTTTTAGAAATTAGTGATCTGGCAACCTTCGAGAGCAGGTCAAGGATGATTGTCACATGACACGAAGGTTGCCAGATCATTAATTTCTAAAAAAATTGTTGCCAGATATTTTTTCTGAATTCTGTAATCAACCATAATGTTCAGATACTTTTTTGAGCGACTGTATCAAGTTATATTAAGAATTGAATGTTATTCCCATTATTGGTTGCCTAGAGTTTTAATATGATATTGGTAGTTAAAACGGAACCTGGACGGGCAGTTTAGCCCCTTGGTTCCGGCATGTAATTACTAAAATTATGTGTATGGTTTTTATTTTTCTTGCTTATTTTTTGTTGATTTTATGTATTTGTGTTTTCCACCATTGTTATTGTTAGATGCATGAAAATTTTTGATATATATATATGTATGGATTATGAGTGGAAAATAAATGCTACTACTATTACTACATTGGGCTAAATGGCCAGGTCATAAGGACCCCGAAGACTCAAAGAAGGCTGGGGGAGGGGACCCACTGTGAACGGCTATTGGGAGACAGATGGTAGCCTCCCGTGAAAGCCATTCAGCGTGTCGTTTAACGTGCACAGGGTATTGCTCTCGCACACACGGGGCCGCGGCTTAACGTCCCATCCGACGGATGGCGGTCTTTCCAAGCCCATCGGTGTCTCCTACTGACCGTGGTCAGGGCGGGGAGTTTTGCAGAGACTCGAACCTGGGACTATAGATTACGAGCCTGGCGCGCTACCGACTGAGCCACCCCGGCCCTTTTACAATTGGCATAATCGTCTGCATTTAACACACAGATATACTGTAAAAAACACCATATTCAATGTCTAAAATTATTTTATTATTTTAGACATTGAGCAACATTTTGTATGGTAATAGTAATATAATTAAGCAACAGGTAATTAATGTCGTACTTTCCGTAACAATTAGCAAGCACAAAGCTGGGGAAGCCCTCAAACTTAAAGGTAAAAAAAAATTGATGATTAATTTATATCAATATTACTCCCAGTTTCTTACACATATACAATTATAAATAAGAATTATTGATTCCTACGATGCCTACGTAAAATTATCTGTTACAATATTATCTATATGAGTCACGCATTTCTATTGCAAGCATATTACGTACAGTCGTTTTTTTTGAGCAACTGTACGTTAATTTTTATGTTAAACAACTTAATTTACTATGCTTAATCTTTATTTTCTTTCAATAAACTAATATACGGCGAAAAAAAACTATGATAGTGATATATACTACATCTAACATTACTTAAGTTCTATTTGACAAAGGATGGTCATCCACAGTGTTTAATACCTGTTATATTTGAATTAAAGAATGAATTTGATTTTAATTTGAATGAGCGAAGTTTAATATTTGAATAGTTGTTCTGGTAGCGAAGCACTTTTAGGTAACTTTTCTTCTAAATGTTCTCGTGGAAAACTTTTGAAACCTAATTCTCTGTTACATATTGCTATTTCTATAGACGCTGAGAAAGGGTTGTGGGTTGTTTTACCTCTGAGCGGCACTTTTTTGCACACCATGGGCTAAATGGCCAGGTCACAAGGACCCCGAAGGCTCAGAGAAGGTTTTGGGAGGGGACCCACTGGAACAGCTATTGGGAGACAGATGGTAGCCTCCCGTCAAGGCCATCCAGCGTGTTCTTTAACGTGCACAGAGTATGGCTCTCCCACACACGGGGCCACGGCTTAACGTTCCATCCGACGGACGGCGGCCTTTCCAAGCCCATCGGTGTCCCCTACTGACCGTGGGCAGGGCGGGGTTGTTTGGGTTGGGTTGTTTTACCTCTGAGCGGCACTTTTCTGCACACCATGGGCTAAATGGCCAGGTCACAAGGACCCCGCAGGCTCAGAGAAGGTTTTGGGAGGGGACCCACTGGAACAGCTGTTGGGAGACACATGGTAGCCTCCCATCAAGGCCATCCAGCGTGTTCTTTAACGTGCACAGGGTATGGCTCTCCCACACACGGGGCCACGGCTTAACGTCCCATCCGACGGACGGCGGCCTTTCCAAGCCCATCGGTGTCCCCTACTGACCGTGGGCAGGACGGGGAATTTTGCGGAGATAAATCTCAACGCTGACCCAGCTGGGAACGCTGAGAAAGAAAAATGGTATAGTAATGAAGCAAAAAGATAATCGGTAATAAATAGCCGATGTAGTTCTAAACAACATCAGTAGGTAGTTACTCTGTAGCTTAAGAGAAAGCACTCATATATCTAATCAACGTTAAATTACATACGTCTGTTAAATCTCACAGTTACGAAAGAAATGTTTCTCATGTTTCGGAACATCTCTGAATTTGACGTTTTAACAAATCACCAATTTACCGATATTTGATTAGGAACAGAAATACTTAATTATAACTTATTAAAGGAAATTAATTACATGTCGTAACCGGGCGAAAGATGGGAGAAAGACAAATGACCGTGAAATAAAAAAAAAAAACGAATATAAACATTTCACTGTTGTAGTTCAAAGCCACTTCCTAAACACTCGACCACTCATGACACTAATAATAAACATTCCGAAAATCCAGTCTTTGAAAAAGATTAATTTAACCCCAGATGCGATTTAATTTAGGTGTACTTACTGCACCACGAGAAAGCGTTTATCCTAATAACTACAACTGTCAGTGCTCTGCCACGAAGACTTAGAAAGGTATCGTGTGCAGTCGAGATCATGCACCCACGATTACAGGATTCCCCCTTCCATCGTCCTTCATCCCCCTCCTCTAATCTTCCTCCTGATGAATCATACCCAGCGTACATGCTATTAATATGCTTCGTGCATATCACGCCGGCTACTGAAGGATTGCTGTTCCATTTTTTTGCAATGCCGGCCAGATGAGGGGCTGTCCCAAACCACGAAATTGTGAACCATATCTCTATTAAGAGTTTAAGATGCTACTGGCGGATTGGAAAGGAGTTTAGAATTTTGTGCAAACAGAATTTTATTCTCAAGACTGGTTTGATAAACGTTTTAAAGCAGTTTTAAAGTTTTAATATCTGGGTGACTTTTTTCTTCTTATTATTTCTAATTGTTGCTCTAGAATGCTTAAATGCTAAACACTTGTTTTACATTTCAAATGAATCAAGTTTCTTGTGTAAACATTTCATAATTTTTAATTTTAACTTTAAAAGGTTTGAATTTATACAGATTTATTTTATGGAGACTAAAATTCGAGCCCCGGGTAAGGCATGGATGTTGTGTTGTTTTTCTGCTGAGGTCCTGCCATCCTCACAGACCTTCTACTCTGGCATATAAACTGACAGGCTTCTGTCAGACCTCTGTGGCAAGCAGCTGCTTGGGGGGGGGGGGGATTTATTATGTGTATTTTTTTAATTTCCTACGAGTAAAGCATTAATTTAGGCTTTTTATTTTGAAATACTTTAAACCTGAGGAAATTATTTTGTTCGAACACTAGTTTAAAAAGCTACACCACAAGGATCAGGGAAGACAACAGAATACAAGTTACAGTCAGATGACAAATTACTATTGGAGTCACCTGGCGAATGGTTTTTCTGCACACCGAACTATGACTTCGAGTTGATCCGACAGACAGCATACTTTTGTGGACTCAAGACACTGTCTTAGGTTATCATAAGAAGCACTGAGAATAAACAACAATTTACATTTGATCTGTAATACCAATAGGCAGGAAAGCACTAGTCTACTCGCTTTGCTCCATTGAAAGCAAGGAAAAATGAAAACAGGGAAATGAAGCATAAATCCTTTATTGATCCGTTCAAATTAGCCAGGCATACATTTGCTCCAATGTGAAATTATTAAAATGTTACATTCTTTCCTAGAGCGACTTTGGCTGTTGCATGAAAAGGTATTACAATTATACCTCTTCTTACGACTCTTTCTTTTCATGGCATTTTTTAGAGATTCAGAAATATGGAAATATAATAGCAGAGGTGCCAAAAATATAGCAGTGTTTTAGGCATTCCCAAACATACGTGTTCAATGTTGTAATTGTTAATTGAGTAGTATGAGAATTGACACTGGCATGAAACAAACCAACTATTTCACTTAAAAGTTGTGGGTACTTCACTTTATTGCTTGCCTTCAAATGTCCATAATTTTGTAATATTGTTGTGGGCTGATGGTTTCAGCAAGGTCAGAAACTCAATCAACAGCAGACCCTGATAGAAAACGCCAGCAAACCATATATTGTTCAACTTTGGATACTTCTATACAGGGTTAGGATGGAATCCATGTATTTATCACGTCCAAGCAGGCACTTGTCACTGGGTCTGATGTTGATAAATTCCTTCAATGTAAACCAGTGTCTTGCTGTGAAGGCACATAGATCATACTAGGGGGTGGCTTAGTCGGTAGCGCGCCAGGCTCGTAATCTGTAGTTCCCAGGTTCGAGTCCCAGCTGGGTCAGCGTTGAGATTTATCTCCGCAAAATTCCCCGCCCTGCCCACGGTCAGTAGGGGACACCGATGGGCTTGGAAAGGCCGCCGTCCGTCGGATGGGATGTTAAGCCGTGGCCCCGTGTGCGGGAGAGCCATACCCTCTGCACGTTAAAGAACACACTGGATGGCCTTGACGGGAGGCTACCATCTGTCTCCCAACAGCTGTTTCAGTGGGTCCCCTCCCCCAACCTTCTCTGAGCCTTCGGGGTCCATGTGACCTGGCCATTTAGCCCATGGTGTGCAAAAAAGTGCCGCTCAGGGGTAAAAACAGCCCAACCCACATAGATCACTCAATTCACTACCCAGAAATAAGATCTGTTTTCATTTGGACAATATATATTCATGCGAAAGAACACCAACATTCACCTTCGAAAGCAGTATCATTAATTTCGTTCCATTCTTCTTTTATGCTGTGATATATGACATTGCTCAAGTTTGTGATCAAAAATCTCTAGCTGGTCAGTTTTTTCTCGAATTTCCCGATCTCTGCCAATATAAGTATACGTATACAATCTGTGTATATCTTGCATAAAACGAATCCAAAATCCTGGTTTATGGATATAATAAAATCAAAACTCGCACTTACGTGCAATATGTAGTTTTGTTAAATGATTAAAAAGTCGAAATCTTCGAACTAAAGTTATTTAACATTAGCAATCACCAATTTTAACATTAGCTTTCACCCTTAATTACGCAATGCTCCCATTTTCTCCAAGAACATCATTTGACAGAATATTTTAAAAAAAAAATACCCCCTCAAGCAGCAGCTTGCCACAGAGATCTGACAGTTTATGTGCCATAGTAGAAGGTCTGAGAGGACCTCAGCAGAAAAACGACACAAACAGTCATGCCTTACCCGAGGCTCGAACCCAGATCCCTTAGATCAGTAGCCAAGCACGCTAACCACTCGGCCATGGGACGGCTCTACAGAATATTACAACACTATAATTTTTTAATTAGTTGCTTTCAGGGCCGGATGTAAGGACGGGGAGAGTTGGGTTGGGTTGTTTTACCTCTGAGCGGCACTTTTTTGCACACCATGGGCTAAATGACCAGGTCACATGGACCCCGAAGGCTCAGAGAAGGTTGGGGGAGGGGACCCACTGGAACAGCTGTTGGGAGACAGAAGGTCGCGTCAAGGCCATCCAGCGTGTTCTTTAACGTGCACAGGGTATGGCTCTCCTGCACACGGGACCACGGCTTAACGAAGGACGGGAAGAGGCAAAGGGTCCATGCTCCCACTTTCCGAATGTAGTAAGGGTAATAGAAGCAAAAATTATAAAACTTGTTTTATTTAATGCATTTTTAAAGATTGTTTTTAAGACGGAGGAAAAAAAATCACGGACGGAGGAAAAAATGTTATCAATTGAATGGGTTGTTCTGTTGTCAGTGTCGGAACTAGGTATTCTCGCGTCAGGACGAAAATTTTTTGAATCACGCCCCCTTTATCCCTACAATTAATCATTATGGATTTAACTAGTGAAATTGTACAATGCTACGTGAATTTACCATAAAGATAACGTAACCGCGAATAATACAAAGCGCAAGAAAAAAACACACCTAAACACCCATATAATGAAATAAAATAATAAAAAAAAAACTACAGATATAAATTTATAAAAAACAATGATATATGTGAAAATATAAAAGAAAGCGTATTTTCAAAATCTATATAAAAAATAAAAATTTTTTTATGGCTATGAATCAAACATAAGAATCTATTAAAACACAGCCGTGTGCTCCTTAGAATTTTGCACCAGGGGCTAGAGGCCCGTTTACCCCACCTTATTTCAGGCACTGTCTGTCCTTGGTTTGAACGTTGTAGGTACAGAACGCCTTTGCAACCTCACCCCATCCTCCCCCTGGAAATGCACAAATTGTGTCTCTGCTCTGACACAGGGGCGGGGTGGCTCAGTCGGTAGCGCGCCAGGCTCGTAATCTGTAGTTCCCAGGTTCGAGTCCCAGTTGGGTCAGCGTTGAGATTTATCTCCGCAAAATTCCCCGCCCTGCCCAGGGTCAGTAGGGGACACCGATGGGCTTGGAAAGGCCGCAGTCCGTCGGATGGGACGTTAAGCCGTGGCCCCGTGTGCGGGAGAGCCATACCCTGTGCACGTTAAAGAACACGCTGGATGGCCTTGACGGGAGGCTACCATCTGTCTCCCAACAGTTGTTCCAGTGGGTCCCCTCCCCCAACCTTCTCTGAGCCTTCGAGGTCCATGTGACCTGGCCATTTAGCCCATGGTGTGCAAAAAAGTGCCGCTCAGAGATAAAACAACCCAACCCAGCCCTGCTCTGACACTATTCCGTTGTATAGTCGGTCGGGTTTTCTTACCCCAGAGAGATACTTTTGCTGCAGAGAGTATTTCACAACACTAATGCATCAAGAATTTACCTCAGATATTAATTAAAACTTAAATAATTATTGTTCCCAACCATTTAATAAAATAATCGGGTAATGATTCTTTCAATATCAGACAGATATGAATGATTTTTATAAGACAAGATTATCCATTGCTAAATGTTCCAGCTCCTATAATTCTTTAAATAGCGAAAGAATACTGTTAAAAAATGAGCTTTAAATGGATTTTATTATGGTTTTTAATTTATCCACAGTCACATTTTTTCATTAAATGCATATTTTAAAAGTTATAGAGCTTCGAAGTTAGATTCCAGTTAATTTGGAAGTTATTTTGGTGTTATTTATGTAATATGATCTATTGTAGGTGTTCTCAACGTGGGGTACGCTGTAGAATATTATTGGGGGTACGCCATGAGAGCTCAAAGTTGCTAGATCTAGTAACAAAGTAAAAGTTGTGTTGTTTTGGGTTGTTTTACCTCTGAGCGGCACTTTTTTTGCACACCATGGGCTAAATGGCCAGGTCACATGGACCCCGAAGGCTCAGAGAAGGTTGGGGGAGGGGACCCACGGAACAGCTGTTGGGAGACAGATGGTAGCCTCCCGTCAAGGCTATCCAGCGTGTTCTTTAACGTGCACAGGGTATGGCTCTCCCGCACACGGGGCCACGGCTTAACGTCCCATCCGACGGACGGCGGCCTTTCCAAGCCCATCGGTGTCCCCTACTGACCGTGGGCAGGGCGGGGAAACAAAGTAAAAATAACCATTGTTATACCATAACTATAGTTTTATCCATCTATACAAGGGGTATGCCAATTACATACATGTTTCCAGGGGGGTACGTGAAGCATAAAAGGTTGAGAACCACTATGAATTAGGATTTGCAGGGCGTTATAACCGCTGGAATTAGGGCCATTTTAAGGTAGTGTGAGAGAGAGCCGATATGATTCCTTCCCAAGCATACAGTCGCAGCACTTAAATGTAAAATAGAACAAAAAAAGCCGAAACGAGCCAACAAACAAAAAAATAGAGATATTTTTTAACAATTTAATTGAAAAATATATCTTCTACTGATAAATAAGGCATGTTTCAACACCCTGCAGATTCGAGGAAAACTCTATCGATCCTCGACGTAAATATTGCTTCATCAATTAAAATCTGAGAGAGTTACATGGGCTGTCTTCGTATGATCAAGTACAAGTAGCAAAAGGATTAAATGAACTTCACTGAGAGGACTACAAGTAGCGCATTCCTATGCTAACTTAACAAAAGTGTTGATGAATATTTGTAACATGTAGTTTATCTAAGTCAATAAATCAAAATGCAATTTGGAGCTGCAGACTTGCTCGTAAAAGCTTTGATTGTCTTAGTGGCAGTGATTGAGCTCAAAAGATAAAAACCAGCTTTGCAAAGAAACCGGAGTCGGTCAATCAAAACCCTTAACCAATACCACTGCCCAATGAAAGGGATCTCAATGGCGCCATAAATTTCTTATGGGAATGAGATGTCATTGTGTATCAGCGTGTAGAATTGTTCAGAGGTTTATGTTTAATACTCGATGCAAGTAGGTTGGGTTGTTTTACCTCTGAGCGGCACTGAGGGCACAAATTCCCTGCCCTGCCCCCGGTCAGTAGGGGACACCGATAGGCTTGGAAAGGCCGCCGTCCGTCGGATGGGACGTTAAGCCGTGTCCCCGTGTGCGGGAGAGCCATACCCTGTGCACGTTAAAGAACACGCTGGATGGCCCTGACGGGAGGCTACCATCTGTCTCCTAACAGCTGTTCCAGTGGGTCCCCTCCCCCAACCTTCTCTGAGCCTACGGGGTCCATGCGACCTGGCCATTTAGCCCATTGTGTGCAAAAAAGTGCCGCTCAGAGGTAAAACAACACAACACAACCCCTTCCCCCCCAACATGCCTCGATTAGAAAGGGAGGCAGCGTTGGGCTTGTAAAGGCCGCCGTCAGTTGGATGGTTAAGTCGTGCCCCCATATTTTATTTCATCTACTGCACATCTTTTAATAACATTTAGCTCATTGTGTGCAAAATTTGTAAACATTGTGTAACCCAATTGTTTTCTCTTGGCATTATTTTCTGTTACATAATAACATAAGATGATTCTTCTATCTGCTGCATTGGTGCCGCTGAGGAATTAGGGATATAGGAATTTCGCAAATTCGAGAATTTACTAAAATTGATTTCTCACTTTGCTATTCCATTGTTACTTCAGTTGACGTGTTAAAATAAACCAAAGCTTCAATAGCATTAATAAAGTCAAAATTTTCGTATTCATAACTATTCTTATCGACGTAAAAACGAGATTAGATTAAAATGCATTTGCTAATATGTGTATTATTCCAATTTAGAACACATTCCAATCGACCGAATATTGGTGTGTCTTTCAGGATAAGCGGAAGAAAATATTTATAAAATCTCTGTCTTCTAATATAAATAATTTCTTGCTTGTAACGGAGATCTTACAGGTGCCTGTCAGCATAATACGGCATAGTGAATATTCTATGAGGAAGGAGTGATTTCTGCAGAAAGGCAACAGAAGAAATCTGCGGCTCCGACTCAGGTTCCTTTGATCCACATTCATGCACTCGAACATAGAGACAGCACAATTTCCTATGTGGGCATTAAAAGGTAAGTATCAATCGATTTCATGAATTATGTCATTTACTCAAATCAATTTCAAAAGAAGATAGAAAACAAGGTATCATGTCGATGGGTATTTTTGGAAGCCATTTGATTTGAATAAACGAATACTGATTAGAAATCTGTTTCGTTTACTACTAACTTTTTAAAAGCGCATGTAGAAAGATAGGCATTTTTTTAATTACCCAAATTTAATTTACATCTTTTTAGTAAGAAGTCATTAAAAAAAAATCTTATTTCTCTGAAGGTGATAAAGAAAATGGGAATTTTTTTATTATATATTACTCGTCGTACACATCACCTCTTACTTAAGATATAATTCGATACGAATTTCTGAATTTTTTTGGTGGGATAATTTCTTTATATAATATTTTTTATATCATAAGTAGTCATTTGATATATAACTCGTAATGAGGTGCGAGGGTCGCACAACTCGTAGCCCTCTAGGATCATAATTTAAGGTTCTCAGGTTCAATTCCCAACTGCACAGTCGCTCAAAAAAGTATCCAAACACTATGGTTGATTATAGAATTCAGAAAAAATATCTGGCAACGATTTTTTTTAGAAATTAGTGATCTGGCAACCTTCGTGTCACGCGATTCAGAAAAAAATTTCTGGCAACGATTTTTTTTTTAGAAATTAGTGATCTGGCAACCTTCGTGTCACGCGATTCAGAAAAAAATATCTGGCAACGATTTTTTTAGAAATTAGTGATCTGCCAACCTTCGTGTCACGTGATTCAGAAAAATATCTGGCAACGATTTTTTTAGAAATCAGTAATTGCCAGATTACTAATTTCTAAAAAAAATCGTTGCCAGATATTTTTTCTGAATTCTGTAATCAACCATAGTGTTCGGATACTTTTTTGAGCGACTGTAGCTGCGTTGAGATTTATCTCTGTTAACCCCTGTTCTGCCCGTAGGCGAGGAAGGGGACGCCGATGGGTATGGTAAAGGCAGCCATCCATCGGATGGGAGGTTAAGCCTTGTGCAGGAGCACCATACCCTATGCACGTTAGAGAACGCGCTGGATGGCCTTGACGGAATGCTCACATAGGCCCGCTTCTCCCACCTTCTCTGAACCCTTGGGGTCCTAGACCTGGCCATTTAGCCCATTGTGTGCAAAAAAGTACCGCTCAGTGGTAAAACAACCCAATCCAAACCTTACGTAAGCGGGTTAGGTCATTCAATAGACTTTGAGTATATGTTTAAAAATCATATAGACTAATAGTACACAATTAGGTCAATAATATATGTCAAATTTTGAAGCCAATTTCGGTGGATAGCAAGTTGAAAATGGCTGAGATCTGTGCTCTGAATTGGGGATAGGGGCTCACATTAGTTGCAGTAATTACTTTTTTTTATCAACCTAACACTCATGGTCATTATCTTTTGCAAAACAAAGAACAAACCTTCTTTTCTTAGCAGGGATGATATCACCCGTCGATAAACGTGATTCATATTGCTAACAAGAAACTACGTAATTTGTATTTAGTATGCAATTGATGCATTGAATACACTCATAAACCGTGGAAGGTGTATAATATCAGATGGATGATTAGGAGACGGCCCCTTTGTGACTGGTTTGCGAGCTGCTTCGGCACACCCAATAGAAGAAGCCAATGTCCGCCAACAACCATGTTAGCTTAGTCGACAAAGGAGTTGATTCTTGCTGCTATTAAATACCTACCTAGGTTTGTTTGTTAGTGTCTGTGGTCGACAAACATTCCACCAATCTGATGGCAGTAGAAGCAAATGCTTGAATTCGTTATAAAAAGAAGCACTTGCGGGTGATAGGTTTTTCTCGATTCGAAAGACTATGAGGAAATGCGTCCGATAAAAACATACGACATTAATCTTCTTGGGTTGTTTACACACTTTCATTGCAAGAACACTTCTTTGCCTTCTCTTATTTTAATATTGGAGTTTTTTTTTGGTCGTTTTATTAGAAAATGATACAAACCAATGACGAAAAGGAATAATACTAGAAGAATATTTTGTAGTAAATAGTTAAAATTGCACGATTTTTATTTTCTGTAATACATAAAAAATTAATTTTCAGATAGTGACAGAAGCCTAATTAAGATCCACTAATGGCCGAGTGGTTATCACACTTGGTTACTAATCTAAGGGACCTGGGTTCGAACCTGGGATACGGCATGGATGTGTGTGTTGTTTTTCTGCTGAGGTCCCGCTATCCTTACAGTCTTTCTGCTATGGCGTGTTAAACTGACAGGCTCTTGCCAGACCTCTGTGGCAAGCAGCTGCTTGAGGGGGTATTTATTATTTATTAGGTATAAATCACCGCAAGGATTTGTGAGGAATGTGAGGTAGACATAATATATATCCATGCTTTATCCGAAAGTTGAACCCAAAATCTTTTATTATTCTGCATCGTTTGATCACTGGGTTGGGTTGTTGGGTTGTTTTACCTCTGAGCGGCACTTTTTTGCACACCATGGGCTAAATGGCCAGGTCACAAGGACCCCCAAGGCTCAGAGAAGGTTGGGGGAGGGGACCCACTGGAACAGCTGTTGGGAGACAGATGGTAGCCTCCAGTCAAGGCCATCCAGCGTGTTCTTTAACGGGCACAGGGTATGGCTCTCCCGCACACGGGGCCACGGCTTAACGTCCCATCCGACGGACGGCGGCCTTTCCAAGCCCATCGGTGTCCCCTACTGACCGGGCAGGGCGGGGAATTTTTGCGGAGATAAATCTCAACGCTGACCCAGCTGGGACTCGAACCTGGGAACTACAGATTACGAGCCTGGCGCGCTACCGACTGAGCCACCCCCGCCCCCTTGATCACTGGAATTCTACATTAGGTTATGCAGTTCCTTTGTTATTATCATCGGATCTTATTTCAAGTGAAAGGTAAGATTTTGAAACAATGTGTGAATGTTATCTTTAAGTACTTGTTGCGGGAAGATTGTATATTTAATCAAGACATGGTCGTAGTGAAGGGACTATAGTTGGTGGTGGGGGGGGGGGAGAAGGAAAATTTTCCAACTGAGGAAATAAGTACTTTATATAAATCCACCGTGTTCAGAATTTCTTTCCGGAGGCAGCTCCCCAAGATTTTGCCAAGTTGTCTCGATTTTACCCACTCTCCTTAATTTTACAAAACCAATCCCAATTTTCACAAGTCAGCGGTTTCGAATTTTGCGAAGTGCCTAGAATATGCCAAGTTGCCTCGATTTAGTCAACTCCCCTCGATTTTACCAACTTCCCTAGATTATGCCAAGTTGCTTCGATTGGGCCAACTAGCCATCAATTTACATCGCACCTGAATTATGACAACTCCTCAAGATTTTGCCAAGTTGTTTCGTTTTTGCCAACTCTCCTCAATTTCACAAAACCAATCCTAATTTTCACAGCTTATCTGTATTTTGCCAAGTGGCTTCGAAGTTTTCCAACTCCAATTTACTTCGGAGGGAGGGGGGGGGAGGGGCTCCCTCCCATTGCTACGCCCCTGAATCAAGGTACGGGTAAATACTGACTGCAGATAATTTAATTAACATTGGGTAGAATTCAGCTTATTAATATAAATAAATACCCCCTCAAGCAGCTGCTTGCCACAGAGGTCTGACAGGAGTCTGTCAGTTTATATGCCACAGTAGGAGATCTGAGAGGATGGCAGGACCTCAGCAGAAAAACGACACACACATCCATAGCCTAAATCCGGGGCTCGAACCCAGGTCCCTTAGATCACTAGCCAAGAGTGCTAACCACTCGGCCACGGGACGGCCAAATAATAAATACCCCCTCAAGCAGCTGCTTGCCACAGAGGTCTGACAGGAGCCTGTCAGTTTATATGCCACAGTAGGAGATCTGAGAGGATGGCAGGACCTCAGCAGAAAAACGACACACACATCCATAGCCTAAATCCGGGGCTCGAACCCAGGTCCCTTAGATCACTAGCCAAGAGTGCTAACCACTCGGCCACGGGACGGCCAAATAATAAATACCCCCTCAAGCAGCTGCTTGCCACAGAGGTCTGACAGGAGCCTGTCAGTTTATATGCCACAGTAGGAGATCTGAGAGGATGGCAGGACCTCAGCAGAAAAACGACACACACATCCATGCCTAATTCCGGGGCTCGAACCCAGGTCCCTTAGAGCAGTAGCCAAGCGTGCTAACCACTCGGCCACGGGACGGCTTCAGCTTATTACAATATGCAAAATTGTTGGTATTTTTTCTTCTAGATTAACTTTAATATTTTGTCTGCGAAGGGACCAGTGTTCGAAATCCGGATAAGCGTTTATCCGGATAAGCGTTTATCCGGAACTCGAACCGTTCTACACCTAAATTATGCTGTCAATCTCCGTCTCCTTCACAGATCTTCTCTCTGAAATTTTTATACCCACAGGCTCCTGTCATATCTCTGTGGCGAATGGGCTGCTTGAAGAGTAATTGTTATTTTTCTACACATTTTTACCTACCGTATTTCCCCGAAAATAAGAACAAACCGGAAAATAAGCCCTAGCATGATTTTTCAGGATGCTCGTAATATAAGCCCTACCCCAAAAATAAGCCCCAGTTAAGACCGTCAGCCAGACGGACGCGTTTAGTACGTCCGTTGCAACACACGACGGACGTATTGAATTATAAAATAATAATATTAACATATAATTAACTATAAATAAATAATATTACTGACATTAATACTTAAAATAAATGATAATATAAATTATAATTAAATAAATAAAATAAATACCCCCTCAAGCAGCTGCTTGCCACAGAGGTCTGACAGGAGCCTGTCAGTTTATATGTCACAGTAGAAGATCTGAGAGGATGGCAGGACCTCAGCAGAAAACAACACGAACATCCATGCCTTACCTTGGATCGAACCCAGGTCCCGTAGATCAGAAGCCAAGCGCGCTTACCACTCGGCCACGGATTTGTAAATATCCAAGCGGGCGCCTTTGAACGAGAGGTAAAATAAGACATCCTCTGAAAATTAGCCCTAATGCGTCTTTTGGAGCAAAAATTAATATAAGACCCGGTCTTATTTTCGGGGAAACACGGTGTCTTCTTATTGCTCTTCGCTCGTCCTTTCTCGGTTTGTCAGCTGGAGGACTTGACAAAACAGCTCTTCACCACATCTTTCGAACGCAACGGACAAACTTATGGTTTATGTGTCAAATGAGAGCTTATGACGCGGGAGTATCATAAAAAAATAATAAATACCCCTTCAAGCACCTGCTTGCCACAGAGGTCTGACAGGAGCCTTGTCAGTTTATATGCCACAGTAGGAGATCTGAGAGGATGGCAGGACCTCAGCAGAAAAACGACACACACATCCATGCCAAATCCGGGGCTCGAACCCAGGTCCCTTAGATCAGTAGCCAAGCGTGCTAACCACTCGGCCACGGGACGGCTGGAGTATCATAGGCTATAAAAAAATTGAAAAGCAAATAAAAAATAAAAAATTAAAAAAAATTGAAAAAGCATAAAATTAAATGCAGAATTGGCCCCCTGAAAAAGAAGGAGTATAAAAATGATTGTTCCGCTATATCTCCAGAAAGCGAATGCCGAAAGTAACAACATACGTCAAATGAAAGCGTGTGACGCGGGGAGTGTCATAGGATATAAAAAGTTGACCCACCATGCTTTCTTCGCCCCTAAAAGGGAAAATATTAAAACGATTGTTTTGTTATATCTTCGGAACGGAAAGTAACGGGTTATGCGTCAAATGAAAGCTTGTGACAGGGAGGGTCACAGTTTATAAAAATTCCCCTCTTCCCCTCTAAAAAAGGGGGAAATATGAAACCGATTGTTCCGCTATATGTTCAGAACGCGATGGCCGAACGTAACAAGTTGATAGTCATTTGACTATCAACTGAAAGCTTGTGACATGGGGGATGTTGTGAACAATAAAGATATACCCCCTTGATTTGTTTCTTCCCCCGTAAAAAAGGGGAAATGTCTTTTACTCTATCTTCCGAATGCAAGGGTCTACAGTTATGATTTAGATGTTAACTGAAAGCACATATGAGGACTTCGAATTATAATCCCTACCATTCTCATTTCTACCTAAAAGAAAACGGAATTTTAGAAGGGTCGATGTTAACGAGTTATATATCAAATTAAAACTTTTGACGTCTCCAATGTCGAGAGCTACTTCAAACACTCCAAAAAACAGAGAGATTAAAAATGTGGTCGAGTTGGGTTATTTTACCTCTGAGCGGCACTTTTTTGCACACCATGGGCTAAATGGCCAGGTCACATGGATCCCGAAGGCTCAGAGAAGGTTGGGGGAGGGGACCTACTGAAACAGCTGTTAGGAGACAGATGATAACGTCCCGTCAAGGCCATCCAGCGTGTTCTTTAACGTGCACATGGTATGGCTCTCCCGCACACGGGGCCACGGCTTAACGTCCCATCATACGGACGGCGGCCTTTCCAAGCCCATCGGTGTCCCCTACTGACCGTGGGCAGGGCGGGGAATTTTGCGGAGATAAATCTCAACGCTGACCAAGCTGGGACTCGAACCTGGGAACTACAGATTACAGAAAAATGGGGTCGAAGTTTATGAGTTATATCAAATGAAAGTTTCTGAAGGTAGGTGTTTTTAGTGACAAAAAAAAATAAACAAAAGAAGTTAAAAAAAATACATATTTTCCTATATGCGCCCTAAAATGTAGAAAATAAACCTAAAACGCATCAATGGTGGAATCAGTCACTGAATTCGTATTCACTTCAAAGAAAGATGAGAGTGCCGTTTTCATCAACGATCATAAGAAACAATCGCAAATTTCAACCTGCTTTCATACGTTAAAGAAGGGTTGGGTTGTTTTACCTCTGAGCGGCACTTTTTTGCACACCATGGGCTAAATGGCCAGGTCACATGGACCCCGAAGGCTCAGAGAAGGTTGGGGGAGAGGACCCACTGGAACAGCTGTTGGGAGACAGATGGTAGCCCCCCCCGTCAAGGCCATCCAGCGTGTTCTTTAACAGGGTATGTCTCTCCCGCACAAGGGCCCATGGCTTAACGTCCCATCCGACGGACGGTGGCCTTTCCAAGCCCATCGGTGTCCCCTACTAACCGTGGGCAGGGCGGGGAATTTTGCGGAGATAAATCTCAACGCTGACCCAGCTGGAACTCGAACCTGGGAACTACAGATTACGAGCCTGGCGCGCTACCGACTGAGCCACCCCCGCCCCTCTCCGTGCTGAGTAAATGCGCTCAGGAACCAAGCTGCCTCTCACAGCTGAAGTCTAACCCAACATCTGAGTGCGCATATACACTTCTCTTCCCTCTTATGTTTTTAATAAATTTTACACTTTAAGCTACTTAAGTTCAAGCATAATGGAATCCGAGTGTAGCTATGAACCCTTTCTCACTCAGGCAGATGAAAAAATGCGAAAAAAGTCTCACGTTAAAATGAAAAGGAACATTATTTCGAAAATCGTTTCTGTTGAGGATTTCTGAGATCATTTGCCACAATATTTCTTTTGGTCAATGCTTACGGCAATGCATGTTGACGAAGCTCTTGGCACAGTTCCAATAACAAATATAATAAAAGCGTGTCGTTTCATTGAGTGTTGAAGAGTTGCTGTCATTTTTAACAGAGTTGGATACCCCGTAATACTTCAAATCCTTAACCGACCACTACCAAATTTCATATACAGGGGTTTCCCACATGCCACCATATGATGCGTTAAAAATTCAAGTCCCTACTTACAACAGTACTCGTTTCAGGACCACGAAACCCTTTTCGTTCCCATTTATACGTAGCTTAACGTTTGCAATCTTAATTTAACCCCTTTTCGATCCCTCCCCACGTAACTTCCCAAATACTTCATTGACCGGTCCCAAATTTCTTGAGTTGTTTCCCCCGAGTCTAACCTGTGACAGAATTCGAGTTCGAGTAAAACACCATTTTTATTTTTTCATAAAATGTGTGTGTGGGGGGTGTCACAAAATACGTGAAACAGATACTTTATAAAAGGAGTAGTTTCATAGGTAATTGATCCTTTTAAATTGAAACACTACATTGTCTGTCTGGAATAGCCGATTGCTTCATTATATCTCAAAGTTTAGACGACTCAAAAAGATGGAGAACCGTATGAAGATCGAATGCTAAGGAAGCAAATCGACAATTGACTACATCTTTGGAATTCACCATTCTCTTATCTCAAGGCCTTTGGGGCGGGGGTGGCTCAGTCGGTAGCACGCCAGGCTCGTAATCTGTAGTTCCCAGGTTCGAGTCCCAGCTGGTCAGCGTTGAGATTTATCTCCGCAAAATTCCCCCGCCCTGCCCACGGTCAGTAGGGGACACCGATGGGCTTGGAAAGGCCGCCGTCCGTCGGATGGGACGTTAAGCCGTGGTCCCGTGTGCGGGAGAGCCATACCCTGTGCACGTTAAAGAACACGCTGGATGGCCTTGACGGGAGGCTACTATCTGTCTCCCAACAGCTGTTCCAGTGGGTCCCCTCCCCCAACTTTCTACGAGCCTTCGGGGTCCTTGTGGCCTGGCCATTTAGCCCTGATGTGCAAAAAAAGTGCCGCTCAGAGGTAAAACAACCCAACCCAACTCAAGGATTTGACTGCAATTCTAAACACCCCAATCAGTTAAACAACAATAATAATGCCCAGAGCATATTTTAAAGTAAATCAGAAGCCCTGTTCAAGGGTATACTAGAGTTACAACCCCTCAAGATGATCGCTATATTAGACTATTTTACCGAGCATTATCAGCATTATCTCTGCCTTCAGGTCTCCTTGCAGCCACAGGAAGGCATATATCGCTATCTTAACTGCGACTACAAGATTTCAAAAGGCCGTAATCTGTACCTGTCGACACGTTGTTGAGCACCTTTAACCTCCAGACACAAAAAGGCTCATTTGAAATGGTGCCATGATCACGTAGCCTGGACACGAAAACGATGGAGTCAAGTCCCGTTTCCAGAGCAGTCAAGATTTTCTCTACAATCTGACAGCTGGCGTTTACTGATCTATAGAGAGGTGAAAACCCGCAAGCAGCCTCAAAAAATCGTTGAGGACAGTTCATTTGACTATGTGAGTAAGATTTTCTTTTGGTAGCTGTACTGATCTCCATGTTTTGATGGGTGTTCTGCGAATGTTCTCTTTATCGGGGTGAGCTTCTTGATTCCTATGTCAAGCCCTAGAATGGTTCAGAAGATGACGTTTTACTCCTAGTGGAAGATAATACCAGCCCATACAGACCAACTAATATCTTAAGGAAGAAGATATTCAGTTAATGGCGTGGCCTGCATTCTCTCTGATCTCAACCCGAGAGAAAATCTATGGGATGCCCAGGGGGGGGGGGACATATTGCTGGCCTTCAGGATGTCTCTTATTGCCGTCTAATTATTTGCAATATATTACTGAGGCATGAATCGACATTGTCAGGCCTCTTTTAGGCTCTAAGAGGTGGCCTCACCCGCTATTGAATATTCATTTTCATTAAAAGCACCCCCTTTTCCCCCCCATCTTTTTTTTTTACGATAAATGTAAACCATTATGGTCCGAATTTTCATGGGTTGGGTTGTTTTACCTCTGAGCGGCACTTTTTTGCACACCACGGGCTAAATGGCCAGGTCACATGGACCCCGAAGGCTCAGAGAAGGTTGGGGGAGGGGACCCACTGGAACAGCTGTTGGGAGACAGATAGTAGACTCCCGTCAAGGCCATCCAGCGTGTTCTTTAACGTGGACATGGTATGGCTCTCCCGCACACGTGGCCACGGCTTAACGTCTCAGCCGACGGACGGCGGCCTTTCCAAGCCCATCGTGTCCCCTACTGACCGTGGGCAGGGCGGGGAATTTTCCGGAGATAAATCTCAACGCTGACCCAGCTGGGACTCGAACCTGGGAACTACAGATTACGAGCCTGGCGCGCTACCGACTGACCCACCCCCGCCCCGAATTTTCATGACTTTGGCAAATCGCAATATTATTTTCGCCTCTTCTTGAGAAATTTGTCCAAAAATATTTCGAGATATGTACATTTTATTGATCAGTGCTTAACTTTCGACGAGCAGTATATTATAATAATAGAAAAGAACTCTAACGCTATTAAAAGACTTAAATACTTACCTTAAAAGAGGACTTAGCTTCTTCTACGGCTTTTTCAATGAAGTCGTCTGATATCCTCCTCGACGGATGTTCATTAAATACCGAATTCATGAGCGCAATCTTCGCTGCACTTCTCCTCGCTTCTGCTTTCGTTGGACAATTCTAAAAAACAATGATACACGAGTTAAAACAAATAATGCCCAGAGCATATTTTAAAGTAAAAAGAAGTAAGACGTTCACCTCTAATACCTAGTATTACCTGCAACATTTTCGAAGTGCAGAATGAATTAAAAGAACCTTTGAGTGCTTAGCGCGCTTGGCTACTGATCAAAGGTATGTGGGTTCGAACCCCTGGTAAGGCATTGATGTTTGTGCTATATTTCTGCTGAGATCCTGCCATCCTCACAAATCTTCTACTATGGTGTATTAAACTGACAGGCTCCTGTCAGACCTCTGTAGCAGGCAGTTGCTAGAGGGGAGTATTATGCTATAAAAAAATAAATAAATACCCACAGACACAGAGGTCTGACAGGAGCCTGTCAGTTTATATGCCTCAGTAGGAGATATGAGAGGATGGCAGGACCTCAGCAGAAAAACGACACACACATCCATGCCTAATCCGGGGCTCGAACCCAGGTCCTTTAGATCAGTAGCCAAGCGTGCTAACCACTCGGCCACGGGACTAGGGGGGGTATTATGCTAGAGAGGTGGTAAAAAGTACAAAAAACAAAATCATACACGGGTTAAAACAAATAATGTCCATAGAATATTTTAGAGTAAAAAAAATTAAGTACCTTTAATTCACATCACTTCTGTGTTGGGTTGTTTTACCTCTGAGCGGCACTTTTTTGCACATCATGGGCTAAATGGCCAGGTCACATGGACTCCGAAGGCTCAGAGAAGGTTGGGGGAGGGGACCCACTGGAACAGCTGTTGGGAGACAGATGGTAGCCCCCCGTTAAGGCCATCCAGCGTGTTCTTTAACGTGCACGGGGTATGGCTCTCCCACACACGGGGCCACGGCTTAACGTCCCATCCGAAGGACGGAGGTCTTTCCAAGCCCATCGGTGTCCCCTACTGACCGTGGGTAGAGCGGGGAATTTTGTGGAGATAAATCTCAACGCTGACCCAGCTGGGACTCGAACCTGGGAACTACAGATTACGAGCCTGGCGCGCTACGGACTGAGCCACCCCTATCACTTCTGTGATATGAATTAAAAGAAACTATGTATATGAATCACAAACCATATTTAATAGACCCACGGGACACGTAGACAAATTGGACATATTAACTTACCATTAAAATTATTAACTTACCAAAAAATAAATTTTTATTGCCGGGATGTTTTAATACCCCCCCCCCCACCTTCTTTGTTAATTTTAAATTTTACCAAATTGGAATTCACGAAGTATGGAAAAATACCATTTTGTTTACAATGGGCTTCGGCCGGAAAAGTATCTACTAAATACGTATATTATATTTATTTATAAAAAGTCACTTTAGGTGTCGAAGAAGGATATGAAAACGAGGAATATTTAATAAAGGGTATTGCCAAACATATTCGTTCAATATGGAATCATCCAGATTAAGTTTCTTTGGGTATACAAGTCACCGTTACTGTGTATTCAGTGTACATCATTTGATAGACTATTGTGCCCATCTTAGAGAAAAAACATTGATTTTTTTTTTGAACTGGGAAAAAAAAAGATCAAGAAATATAAATAAACATTTTTAGCATTAATCAATTTTCGACAAAACTAGTTTCCATTCCGTTTGTATTTATTTTGTTGTTTTCTAAAACCTTTTGTTTTTTAAGCCTTTTTTTTTTTCAAAACAGAAAACTTCATCATCATCATCATCATCCTCAAGCAGCCATGGGCTACGGAGGTCCAACCAGACCGTGCAATTTAGTTCTCCAAGCAAGTCTATCCTGAGCTACATCTACTGCATCTGGCCACTGCACACCAATTCTAACAAGGTCCTGTTTGACATTGTCTGCCCACCGCATCCTAGGTCTCCCCTTCTTTCTGAGGCCTTTAGGCACACTGTTCATAACCCTATTCGCCAATCTATAATTATTCATACGGGCAACATGGCCAAACCAACGGAGTCTCTCTCTGCACAATATGCTGCTTAAAGGAAGTTGCAAACTCCTTTGTCTAATCTCATCATTAGTTACAAAGTTGAACCACCTAATGCCCAAGATACTGCGTAAGCATCTGGAATCAAAAGCATCTAGTTTCCTGTTATCTTGTTTACAAAGTGTCCAGGTTTCACTACCATAACTAACCCTAGAAAGAACCAAACTATTATACAGTCTAATTTTAGTATTTAGGTGTATACGCCTATTTCTCCACACTCTCCATAGGTTCTTAAAAGTCCCGGCAGCAATCCCTATTCGTCTGTTAATCTCATGCCACACATCACCATTATCTGTTACATAGCTCCCAAGATAATTAAACTGTGACACCTGCTCAAGACTGCAACCATTCAGATTAACTGAATCACAGCCTGCCTGACCAATTTTCATCACTTTAGTTTTCTCTCTGTTTATAACCAAACCTACCTACTACCAGTCTCATCAACAGCTCGAATGAAAGAGTTCATCTCATCAACATCATTTGCCAAAAGGGCTAAATCATCAGAATAATCTAAATCAGAAATTTTCGTATCTCCAGCCCATTTAAGGCCAATATTTTTCCCTTGAAGTGAATTTCGCATAACATAATCAATAACCAAGCTAAAGAGAAAAGGAGACAAAATGCACCCTTGTCGAACACCAGAAGTAATGCTAAACCAATTGCTACAAGCCTTACCAACTCTCACACACGACTCAGTGTTATTATAGAGAGCTTTCATAATGTTAACTAACTTGTCTGGTATACCATATGATCTCACAATCAACCACAAATTATGACGATCAACAGAGTCGAAAGCCTTTTTGAAATCAACAAAGCTAGCAACCAAAGGTTTCTGAAACTCTAAACATTTCTCAAGAATCTGCCTAAGTGAAAATATCTGATCCACACATCCCCTACCACTTCTGAATCCACATTGCTCATCACGCAATTGACTGTCAACCAGATTCTTAATTCTATTAAGCACAATCATGGAAAGAACTTTACCTGGAACAGAGAGTAGGCTGATACCCCTATAGTTATCACAAGAACTGCGATCACCTTTTTTGAAAATAGGGATAACAATAGCCCTGGTAAAATCCTTAGGAACCATGCCTTTATCATAAAAGATATTCAGAATTTCAGTCATCCAAGTGGTAACCGAAACATTCCCAGCTCTAAGCATTTCCGTAGTAATTTCATCAACCCCTGGGGATTTATGAAGTTTAAGTTTAGAAACAGCCAAAAGAACTTCAGATTGTGTTATAGGGCCAACATTAAAGCCACCAATGCATCTATCATCATTGCAAACAATGGGAGTAGAACTAACTACATTGTTTAGAACATCACTGAAATGCTCAGCCCACCTAGCCATGACGGAATCCTCCCCTTCTATAACCTTACCTTGTTTATCCTTCAATCCTTAACTTCAGCTGTACTTAATTAATGGGCACATTTGGGTAAATCTTTAACCAAATGTGCCCAGTTAATTAAGTACAGCTAAAGCTTCAACTAATAAAGAAATGAAATTAGTCAACGAACCAGTCGCAAAAAAACCTCATTTTGCCTTTTGCATTTTTTCACTAAATTTTCAAACTATTTTTTTCAAACTGCATCAACTTTAATGTTTCAAATCGCATGAACTAAATTATTGCTATTATTATCAGGAGGTTGTAGGGTCGGTTGGGTTGTTTTACCTCTGAGCGGCACTTTTTGCACACCATGGGCTAAATGGCCAGGTCACATAGACCCCGAAGGCTCAGAGAAGGTTGGGGAGGGGACCCACTGGAACAGCTGTTGGGAGACAGATGGTAGCCTCCAGTCAAGGCCATCCAGCGTGTTCTTTAACGTGCACAGGGTATGGCTCTCCCGCACACGGGGCCACGGCTTAATGTCCCATTCGACGGGTTGGATTGGGTTAGGTTGTTTTACCTCTGAGCGGCACTTTTTTTGCACATCATGGGCTAAATGGGCAGGCCACAAGGACCCCGAAGGCTCGTAGAAAGTTGGGGGAGGGGACCCACTGGAACAGCTGTTGGGAGACAGATAGTAGCCTCCCGTCAAGGCCATCCAGCGTGTTCTTTAACGTGCACAGGGTATGGCTCTCCCGCACACGGGGCCACGGCTTAACGTTCCATCCGACGGACGGCGGCCTTTCCAAGCCCATCGGTGTCCCCTACTGACCGTGGGCAGGGCGGGGAATTTTGCGGAGATAAATCTCAACGCTGACCCAGCTGGGACTCGAATCTGGGAACTACAGATTACGAGCCTGGCGCGCTACCGACTGAGCCCCCCCCCCGCCCCCCTGGTCGTAGGTTCATATTCCAGTAGATTAAAAGTAAGTAGTTTAAAATTGTTCTCTAATCAAAGCAGTATGCAGCATATGCTCTCCATAAAGGTTCCGAAAATTCCACAACTTTCGAGCATCAAGTGATTGCAGATGGCTGCTGTTGTTGTTGTTGTTGTTGTTGTTGGGTTGGGTTGTTTTACCTCTGAGCGGCACTTTTTTGCACACCATGGGCTAAATGGCCAGGTCACATGGACCCCGAAGGCTCAGAGAAGGTTGGAGGAGGGGACCCACTGGAACAGCTGTTGGGAGACAGATGGTAGCCTCCCGTCAAGGCCATCCAGCGTGTTCTTTAACGTGCACAGGGTATGGCTCTCCCGCACACGGGGCCACGGCTTAACGTCCCATCCGACGGACGGCGGCCTTTCCAAGCCCATCGGTGTCCCCTACTGACCGTGGGCAGGGCGGGGAAATTTTGCGGAGATAAATCTCAACACTGACCCAGCTGGGACTCGAACCTGGGAACTACAGATTACGAGCCTGGCGCGCTACCGACTGAGCCACCCCCGCCCCAACACGAATATCCATGCCTTACCTGGGGCTCGAACCCAGGTCCCGTAGCTCAGTAGCCAAGCGCGCTAACCACTCGGCCACGGGACGGCCTGTGTTGTTGTTGTTGTTGTTGTTTTACCTCTGAGCGGCACTTTTTTGCACACCATGGGCTAAATGGCCAGGTCACATGGACCCCGAAGGCTCAGAGAAATTTGGGAAAGTGGACCCACTGGAACAGCTGTTCAGAGATAGATGGTAGCCTCCCGTCAAGGCCATCCAGCGTGTTCTTTAACGTGCACAGGGTATGGCTCTCCCGCACACGGGGCCACGGCTTAACGTCCCATCCGACGGACGGCGGCATTTCCAAGCCCATCGGTGTCCCCTACTGACCGTGGGCAGGGCGGGGAATTTTTGTGGAGATAAATCTCAACGCTGACCCAGCTGGGACTCGAACCTGGGAACTACAGATTATGAGCCTGGCGCTCTACCGACTGAGCCACCCCCGCCCCCTAGTCGTAGATTCATATTCCAGTAGATTAAAAGTAAGTAAGTAGTTTAAAATTGTTCTCTAATCAAAGCAGTATGCAGCATATGCTCTCCATAAAGGCTCCGAAAATTCCACAACTTTCGAGCATCAAGTGATTGCAGATGGCTGCAAAAAGCGGAAGTTGCTTTATAACCACCTTGCAATAAATGCATAAGTAAAGAGAAGTACAATTAATAGTTCATATGTCATTGTGGAACAAATGTGTTTTCCACAAGTAAGTGCTCAACGCTTTCGTTTTTTAAATATGGATTAGTGTAAGGATATCAAAAAAACCCTGCGATAATCTGGACATAAATGTTTACGTTATTAGATAGAACATTAATAACCTGGAACATGTAAGGGCGGGTCCAGAAACTTCCCGGGGGTGGCGGGGAGAAGGCGATCCTAATGAATATCGATGGCACACGTAAGACTTCGATAATTGCAATACTCGTCATAATTTATTTCACTTAAGCATAAAGGAAAAAGAAAATAATTCTAAAATGTCTGCTCCTGTACGTTATTTAAAATACAGACTCTCTGCGATACTTTTTATATTTTGTTTGTATATTTTATATTTGACTAGTACAACTGTACCATTTCTAAACATTTCTTGGAACACTGGGACAAGCAGTTTGAAACGGTATTTATGGTCACTTTATGCATGGTTAATAAAAATAAAAAAAATAAATACCCCCTCAAGCAGCTGCTTGCCACAGAGGTCTGACAGGAGCCTGTCAGTTTATATGCCACAGTAGAAGGTCTGAGAGGATGGCAGGACCTCAACAGAAAAACGACACAAACAGCCATGCCTTACCCGGGTCTCGAACCCAGGTCCCTTAGATCAATAGCCAAGCGTGCTAACCACTCGGCCATATGCATGGATACCTTATACAAAAATGAGTTTGGGCTCAATATTTCGAACCTGAATCGCTTTGAGAATTGTTCAGTACGAGCGTGATTTAGAGAAAATTTTCTTTGATCTATATATATATATAGAAATGCATGTGGCTAATCATTTATTTTATTCGTATATTATTAATTGTAATCATTTTATGACAAAAACATTAATTTTATACAAAAACTATTAAAATGTTAATGCTATTTGGAACGATCCCCTTTCCTCTCTGTCTCTATTCACGAGGAAAATGCAAAAACAAAAGTATTATTTCGTGAAGTTCCAGAAAGGGAAACATTTTTGAATAAATTAATGGTATGATGCATTTAATATATTTTACACAGCATTCGAAATAAACATAAAAATTAAATGGGCGGGGGTTGCTCAGTCGTTAGCGTGCCAGGCTCGTATTCTGTATTTCCAGGTTCGAGTCCCAGCTTGAGATTTATCTCCGCAAAATTCTCCGCCCTGTCCCCAGTCAGTAGGGGACCGATGGGCTTGGAAAGACCACCGTCCATCGGATGGGACGTTAAGCCGTGTTACCGTGTACAGGAGAGTCATACCCTGTGCTCGTTAAAGGACACGCTGGATGGCCTTGACGGGAGGCTACCATCTGTCTCCCAACAGCTGTTCTAGTGGGTCTCCTCCCCCAACCTTCTTAACGTCAGTCGGATGGGACGTTAAGCCTGTGGCCACGTGTGCGGGAGAGCCATATCCTGTGCACGTTAAAGAACACGCTGGATGGCCTTGACGGGAGGCTACCACTGTCTCCCAACAGCTGTTCCAGTGGGTCCCCTCCCCCAACCTTCTCTCAGCCTTCGGGGTCCATGTGACCTGGACATTTAGCCCATGGTGTGCAAAATAGTGCCGCTCAGAGGTAAAACGACCCAACCCATAAAAATTAAAGTATGGTTTTGGTCTCAATCAAGAAAGTTCACGACGCATGATGCGATTGAGCAATAAAATTACCCCTCAAGTAGCTGCTTACCACAGCGATCTGACGAAAGTCTAAATATAATTCGTGAAAGAGAAGGTATTGAGGAAGGCGAGACCTCAACAGAAAAACAATACTAGAAATATCTATATCTTACCGGGGTTGGGTTGTTTTACCTCTGAGCGGCACTTTTTTGCACACCATGGGCTAAATGGCCAGGTCACATGGACCCCGAAGGCTCAGAGAAGGTTGGGGGAGGGGACCCACTGGAACAGCTGTTGGGAGACAGATGGTAGCCTCCCGTCAAGGCCATCCAGCGTGTTCTTTAACGTGCACAGGGTATGGCTCTCCCGCACACGGGGCCACGGCTTAACGTCCCACCCGACGGACGGCGGCCTTTTCAAGCCCATCGGTGTCCCCTACTGACCGTGGGCAGGACGGGGAATTTTGCGGAGATAAATCTCAACGCTGACCCAGCTGGGACTCGAACCTGGGAACTACAGATTACGAGCCTGGCGCGCTACCGACGGAGCCACCCCCGCCCCCCTCTTATCGGGGAGTTCGAACTAAGATCCTTTGTTCTTCAGCCAAGCACACTAACCACTCGCCTACGTAGAAAGGAAAATGAAAGTTTGATATCATCATCATCATCCTCAAGCAGCCATGGGCTACGGAGGTCCAACCAGACCGCGCAGTTTAATTCTCCAAGCATATCTGTCCTGAGCTACATCTGCTGCATCCGGCCACTGTACACCAATTCTAACAAGGTCCTGTTTGACATTGTCTGCCCACCGCATCCTAGGTCTCCCCCTCCTTCTGAGGCCTCCAGGCACACTGTTCATAACCCTATTCGCCAATCTATAATTATCCATACGGGCAACATGGCCAAACCAGCGGAGTCTCTCTCTGCACAATATGCTGCTTAAAGGAGGTTGCAGACTCCTTTGCCTAACCTCATCATTAGTTAAAAAGTTAAACCACCTAATACCCAAGATACTGCGTAAGCATCTAGAATCAAAAGCATCTAGTTTCCTGTTATCTTGCTTACACAGCGTCCAAGTTTCACTACCATAACTAACCCTAGAAAGAACCAAACTATTATACAGTCTAATTTTAGTCTTTAGGTGTATACGCCTATTTCTCCACAATCTCCACAGATTCTTAAAAGTCCCGGCAGCAATACCTATTCGTCTGTTAATCTCATGCCGCACATCACCAGTATCTGTTACGCAGCTCCCAAGGTAATTAAACTGTGACACCTGTTCAAGACTGCAACCATTCAGATTAACTGAATCACAACCTGCCTGACCAATTTTCACTTTAGTTTTCTCTCTGTTTATAACCAAACCTACTGTACTACCACTCTCATCAACAGTTCGAATGAAAGAGTTCATCTCATCAACATCATTTGCCAAAAGGGCTAAATCATCAGCATAATCTAAATCAGAAATTTTCGTATCTTCAGCCCATTTAAGGCCAAAAGCTTTCCCTTGAAGTGAATTTCGCATAACATAATCAACAACCAAACTAAAGAGAAAAGGAGACAAAATGCACCCTTGTCGAACACCAGAAGTAATGCTAAACCAATTGCTACAAGCCTTACCAACTCTCACACATGACTCAGTGTTATTATAGAGAGCTTTCATTATGTTAACTAACTTGTCTGGTATACCATATGATCTCACAATCAACCACAAATTATGACGATCAACAGAGTCGAAAGCCTTTTTGAAATCAACAAAGCTAGCAACCAAAGGTTTCTGAAACTCTAAACATTTCTCAAGAATCTGCATAAGTGAAAATATCTGATCCACACATCCCCTACCACTTCTGAATCCACATTGCTCATCACGCAATTGCCTGTCAACCAGATTCTTAATTCTATTAAGCACAATCATGGAAAGAACTTTACCTGGAACGGAGAGTAGGCTGATACCCCTATTGTTATCACAAGAACTGTGATCACCTTTTTTGAAAATAGGGATAATAATAGCTCTGGTAAAATCTTTAGGAACCATGCCTTTATCATAAAAGTTATTCAAAATTTCAGTCATCCAAATGGTAACAGAAACATTCCCAGCTCTAAGCATTTCCGTAGTAATTTCATCCACCCCTGGGGATTTATGAAGTTTAAGTTTAGAAATAGCCAAACTAACTTCAGATTGTGTTATAGGGCCAACATTAAAGCCAACAATGCATCTATCATCATTGCAAACAATGGGAGTAGAACTAACCACATTGTTTAGAACATCACTGAAATGCTCAGCCCACCTAGCCATGACAGAATCCTTACCTTCTATAACCTTGCCTTGTTTATCCTTCAATCCCTGTATACCTGTTCGTTTTCTACCACACAAAACATTAACTATCTGGTACAGCTCTCTGCTGTTGTGCTGTCTAACTGCTTCCTCAGCTTTGTCAGCAAGGCCATCAAGCCAAAGATTCTTATCAGTAGCTAACTGATTCTTTACACGTTTATTAAGTTCTTTGTAATGCTTCCTATTAGGACTAGTAGGGTACTGATTAAGGACATTCCTGCAGTTCCTTCTTTCTGAAATAAGCTCAAGTGCCTTATCACTTAAATAATTCTGCCTCCTCTGCTCCTTTTTCCCTAAAAGAGTACTGTTAGTTTCCAAAAAAGCCTGTTTAAAATGGCCCCATTCTTCCTCAACTTCAGTATTAAGCAAACCATGACTGTCATAATGACTAAGTAACCTATCATGGTAAGCTTTAGCTATAACTGGGTCTTTCAGAGCTTCAGTATTAAAGGTAAATTTTTTAACCCTAGCACAACACTTTTTAAGTTTAAGTGCAAGACACTTTTAACAAGGTAATGGTCAGATCCAATTTCAGCTCCCCTATATGCCCTGGTATTTCTAACAGAACAAGCCCATTTGCTGTTGATTAATATATAATCAATCATATTCTTATGCAGCCCATCAGGTGAAACCCATGTGTATTTATGTATGTCGCGGTGTTTGTAATATGTGTTAGTTATTCTGAAACCATTTAGTTTACTTACCTGTAGGAGACGTTGCCCATTGCCATTGCAGCTACGAATACCAAAAGGGCCTATTACTCCTCCCCAAAGGTCAGAGTCGGTACCAACTTTGGCATTGAAGTCACCAAGAACAAGGGTAATATCTCCTTTCTTGACAGAATTCAAAATATCCTGAAGTTGTCTGTAAAACCTATCCTTCTCATCCTCATCAGAATCTTCAGTGGGGGCATAACAGCAGATAACATTCAAGTCTTTAATGCTTGTCTGAAATTTTGCTGTAAGAAACCTTTCATTAATGCACTCATATCCTAAAAGAGCATCACTAGCATGTCTGCTGAGCAGCAGACCCACGCCTTGGTGATGCTTTCCATCCTCCCTTCCTGTAAAGAGAAATTTAAAGTTATTTTTAAGTATCTCACCTTTACCTGTCCATCTGGTCTCTTGCAAGCCTAGAATATCTAGGTTATAGCGCTGGAATTCCTGCATGAGGACATCAAGAGAATAATCTCTATGTAATGTCCTCACGTTCCACGTTCCTGCAGAGAGAAAATAATTAGTAGGATTTTTAAAGAAATTAGGTTTATTGAGATTGGTAGGGCCAACAATATCAAACAGCCCCCTGATCGCAGGCATGGGGCAAAGACCTGTTCCTCCTCTGCTAAAGGCTGAAGTCACCGATGCTGGCACCACCTTTTCAAGTGGACTTTTTCAAGAACCATATGGCCTGCCTGAGACACATTACTCCAGTTTAGGCTTGACGATGCCCAACTAGCTAAGTAAGGTTCAGGTACCTGCGATGGCCTCTGATTAGGATTATCCACCAGCTGATATAAGGTATCCCATGCCTCTGTTCACTTAGAGCTGGCAACCCAGAAGCAAACAGAAAACACAGCGGCAGACTCTCCCTCAACAGAGGCCCACCAGTGCAGCAAGTCCAGGATCCATAATCAAGCTCAAATCCATAAACAAGTCCAGTCTAGTAGGTATATATGGTCAGCACCAGGACCCTGTGAAGTTGACCACTCCTCAGCAGGGTTGAAAAAAAAAGAAAAAAGTGGCCATAGATGACCACATCAGTAGGCCATACTGAACTGGCAGCCCTCCCTTTCCGTTCCCTTCCAAAAGAGAATATCTCTTTTGAAAGGTACTAACGGCGTGCACCACGAGAAGGCGGGGTCGGACATTAGGTGCTAGACCTGGCCAGTTCTGTGCATCATCACTGGGGATTGGTACACAGCTCTCCTTCCAGTTTACGCCTAGCTACCATTTACAAATACTTCAAATATACTCGTATAAGCTCCTGTAATTTTTCTTCTTAACCCTTTCAGTTCCGAATTTGGTTTAGAATCAATGTTAGAAGAATGATATTATTGTTATTTGGACCCAAATAGACATCTTTTTTTCCAAAAAAATAAAAGTGAAGCAATTTTTTTTTTATTAATTGCAAATGTATTACATATAGAAAACAATTTCCCTAAATATATTTAAACAGTTTTATATCGATTAAAAACAATTTTATATTTAGTGTTCCCGTATTGGCACATGCGACTGCAATGGTTAATATTGGGATTCGATAGGGAAGCAAAATTTATACGAAAAGTTTCAATTACAATCGGACATGAAACCCAAATGATCTTAATTTTGGTACACATTTAAAGCTACGAGGTTCCAAACGGCTCGTGAGTTTCGTTAAGGGTTTTTAACATTTAGAGTCATACACCATTTTGCCTAAGATAAAAGGGGCGGGGGTGGCTTAGTCGGTAGCGCGCCAGGCTCGTAATCTGTAGTTCCCAGGTTCGAGTCCCAACTAGGTCAGCGTTGAGATTTATCTCCGCAAAAATCCCTGCCCACGGTCAGTAGGGGACACCGATGGGCTTGGAAAGGCCGCCGTCCGTCGGATGGGACGTTAAGCCGTGGCCCCGTGTGTGGGAGAGCCATACCCTGTGCACGTTAAAAAACACGCTGGATGGCCTTGACGGGAGGCTACCATCTGTCTCCCAACAGCTGTTCCAGTGGGTCCCCTCCCCCAACCTTCTCTGAGCCTTCGGGGTCCATGTGACCTGGCCATCTAGCCCATGGTGTGCAAAAAAGTGCCGCTCAGAGGTAAAACAACCCAACCCAAAGCCTAAGATAAAGAGTCAAGTGGAGTATTCATAAATCCTAAAGAGAAAAGTATTTACAGTATCCTCTTATTAATTTTTTTTATCGAAAATAATGTTTTTGTATTAGTATAATTCTAACTCATATCCGTATTGAATAATTTCCATTTGAAAAATTCAAGAAAAATCGAAAAGTAGGTACAGTCGCTCAAAAAAGTATCCGAATGCTATGGGTTGATTACAGAATTCAGAAAAAAATGTCTGGCAACGATTTTTTTAGAAATCAGTGATCTGGCAACCTTCGTGTCACGTGATGCGAAGGTTACCAGATCACTAATTTCTAAAAAAAATCGTTGCCAGACATTTTTCCTGAATTCTATAATTAACCATAGCGTCGGATACTTTTTTGAGCGACTGTACATTTAAGAATTTCTGAGGATTTTGTATATATGCATGTACTATTTTGAGGTAAAAAAAAATATTTGGGCTTTAAAGCTCCCTTCTAATGACAGATTTTAAAAAAATCCAGTCTTTTTTAATATTCAGTATTTTGATAAAGCTCTCTTTTTATTTTACAAAGGGAAAAAAAGGCGAATTTAATCTTAGTAATTTTCTTATTTTTTTTTTACGTTGTTGTATTACATGAATATTATTAAATTCAACTCCACAACCATATTTTAATTTTCAAAATTATTCGGGAAAAATGAAATAACACCAAATTTAACATACAAGAAATTATCCATATTTAAGAAAAAAATTCTTAAAATTCAAAGTAAGCCTTATTCGTGTTTTCCTCTAACAGTTGTTCTAAGAATTGTTGCAAAGAGGATAAAAAGGTAATGAAATAAAAATGCAGCTAAGTAACAGTTTTTATATTGTTTAAAGATTAAAAGTAACTTGCAGAGTAAATGAGTCTTTTCAGTTACATATAAAAAAAAAAGGTAAAAAATGCAATTACAAAAGCTCGATAAAAGAAAAGTTACATCATTGATAGTGTGAGTGTATATCAATATCCCCGCAACCTTTGACCTGATGTGAAACTGATTTCAATGACTGACATGTACTTGAAACATGACATGTTTCGATTTGTTTGATTTTTGACATGCATTTGAAATGTATAGGGCTGCGTTGGTCAGTCGGTAGCGTGCGAGGCACGTAAGCTTGATGATCTCAGGTTCGAGTCCCAACTGAACCTGAGTTGTGAATTTCTCTGAAACCCTTCCTCTACCCTCCCTCATACCCTGATATAGTGGACACTGGAGGACTTAGAAAGGCAGCCATCCGTCGGATGGGACGTTAAGCCGTGTGCAAGAGAGCATATCCTGTGTGAGTTACAGAACACGCTGAATGACCTAGACGGGAGGTTTTCATTTGTACCCTAACAGCTGTACAATGTTTTCCCTCCCCCAACCTTCTCTCAGTCATTGGGTATGTTATGTCTGGCCATTTAGCCCACTGTGAGCGAAAAAAGTGCCTCTCAGAGGTAAAACAACGTCCGAACGGCATTTTTACTCACCAGTACACATCAGTGAAATGCAATCATAAGCAAGTGTAGAGTTGGTCATTTTTTCGTCACATGATCAACTTTTGTGGATGGTCCCGGATCGATTAGCAAGTCTGATCACAAGCCAGTGTCGGATCATGTTTTAGAAAGCGTAAATGAAGCCTTCCCTAGTGGATCAGTTTATCATGTGTGAAGGGGCTTGATTATGAGTGCAGCCGGCGGCAGATAAGAGATCTGCATATGGAGACACCCTGCCTCTTTGTCCGAGACACGGCAGTGTCGCTCTCCCGCCACAGGGTGGAGAGCTCAGCCGGCGACGATGGACTGGTTTCCACGTCCAACCCGCGCTTTTCTTCTTTTTTTTTCAGTTTTCAAAATATTTTTCTTATAAACAACATTAACGTAACGCGTAGAAAAGGTTCGAAAGCCATTAGTCATAGAAAGACAAGTCTTTTATGTGAATTATCTAATAGCTAAGATAGCATAAATAGGCTTATTTATTAGTACCGTACAGTTTTCTTTCATTTAATCCTTGGTACAAATGACTGCCAGTTTTATCTTATCTAATTTTGCACAGGTTTAAGCAGAGCTGTGAGAACTATTCAGGTAGTTCCTCTACTTTTTATCCGTGGTATGTACATCTCTCCCCTTACCTCAATTGATCTGAAGTGATTAATAGCTCGATCTGGTTGAAAGAAAAAATGAAAAATACCTTTTAGGGTAAGAGATGGGGGGCGGGGATTGTAGTCAGAAGCTTATTTAAATCCGGAAAAAATAGATCAAATGATCTTTAAGAAAATGTGGTTTCACAAAAAAGATATAATAATTGGTGTCGAGCAAAGAAGAGTAACTTCCATTTTAGTTTTCCATTTCGGAATCTCTCCCTTTGTAAACTACAGATACTGGATAGAAATATGGAAACTTTCCCAATTAACTTAACGTTAATGTGAGGTAAAATTCTAAGATTCGCAATTTCTACAATAAGCTTTTTATAGGAAGCTAGGACTAGATAAATTTAAATCTCAATTTTAAACAATATTTGTTGGTTATTTAAATAGCTATGGAAGCTCGAATCTTAAGAGGAGAAAATCATCAAATCTCTCGAATCTTAAGAGGAGAAAATCAAGCAAAGAAACGCATGTAAAGCTGACAATTGTTGAAAGAACTATTTGCACAAAATTCTAAAACATACGCTTATTTTATTAAATTGTATGAAATAATACTTTTTTAAAGTTTTGATTAACTTTTGATGTGAATTTTCATGATTGTCTCTGTTATTCCAGTTACACTGGTTTACAAGGTTTTTATAACATGAACAACTGTAGCTGCTTTTAACTATTTTTCAGATGCTGATTTCAGATCTGTCCTTAAAAAATGGATAGCACGTCACGTTTTTATGTTATTGGTCATTTTTAGACTCCTATTAAGATCTTCCTATACCAACACATCCAGGCAACTGGAAGGACACTAGATATTTTACTTTTTGTGGCTGGCAACACTGATTGCCAAGTGGGAGAAAACAGGTCACAGTAACCTAACCTCAGACCGCCATTCTTGTTGTTTTCGTTGTAGGAGGAACACGTGATGTACGTTGAAGAGTGAATTTTGGCGTTTAAATGGCAAAAAGGCAGCGTCGCAGATATATTAATGTGCCAGATAAGTTTTGTTATGTGTGTGGATATTATATTTTAAAATCCCAGGGTCGTTCTTGACAAAGATTGAGAAGAAAGCTTTAACTTGTATTTTGAATGTCATGTTAGAGATTAGGACAAAACATGGGTTCCACATGTGTGCTGCATTTCGTGCTTCGTTGGCCTGAGTGAATGGCTGAAAGGTAAGATAAAATATATACCCTTTGCAGTTTCAATGGTTTGTCGTGAGCCAACTAATCACTTGCATGATTGCTATTTTTGTTTAACTAAAGTGTCGGGCTTTTCAAAAAAACAAAAACAAAAGCAAAATACAATATCCAAATGTGCCTTCAGCCATAAAAGCCAGTTCCTCATGGAGAAGATCTTCCTATACCAACACCTCCAACCAACTGGGAGGAGATGGATTCACATTCATCAGAGGAAGACTTTGAGGTACATACAGATACTGATCCTACATACACGCCAAAAAAGTTAAGCGAGCCTCATCTTATTCAGTAAAATGAACAAAATGATCTTGTTCGAGACCTAGGTCTTTCCAAACAACAAGCTGAGGTTTTAGGTTCAAAACTTCAAGAGTAGAATCTTCTGGCCAAAAGTAACAGAGTTTCTCTGTTCAGAAAGAGAAATTTGGCTTTATCTGCTTATTACGAGATGCAAGATGGTTTGTGTTTATGCACAGATATTGCAGAGCTGATGGAAGAAATTGGAACAACTCACGACCCTAAGGAATGGTGTCTATTTATAGATTCCTCAAAATTCAGCTTAAAAGCTGTCCTTTTGCGTAAAGGAAACCAAAACTTTCCATTCCAGTGACACACACTGTGGGAATGAAGGAAACTTATGAAAGCATGGAAAATACTCACTGCTATAAAATATGACCAGTTTAAGTGGACAATATCTGGTGACCTAAAAGCCATACTCTCTTGTTCCGGCTTCAAGGAGACTTCACAAAATTTTGCTGTTTTTCACCAGTAGGGTCACAAAGGAACACTACAAAACAAAAGACTGTCCCAAAAGAGATGTTTTTATTCCTGGAAAGAGTAATGTGATGTATAAGCCTCTAGTTAACCCCTCTGATGTTCTGCTCCCACCAATACACATCAAACTGGGCCTTGCGAAAAACTTTGAAAAGGCTATGGACAAAACTGTTAAAGGGTTTTGCATTTGAAGGAAAATTTTCCAAAACTAAGTGATGCCAAACTCAAAGAAGGGATCTTTATTGGTTCTCGGATCAGGAAGTTACTGAATGATGCTGTCTTCAAAGAAAAACTGAATATGAAGGAGCGCGCTGGATGGAAATCCTTCACGTCTGTGGCCCAGGGTTTTCTAGGGAATCACGAAGAGGAAAACTACCATCAGCTCATTCAAGATCTTCTCAAAAACTATGAAAATCTTGGCTGTCGAATGTCTTTGAAGATCCATTTCTTGCACTCGCATCTCGATTTCTTTCCCAAGAACTTAGAAGTTGTCAGTGATGAGCAAGGGAAAAGATTTCACCAGGATATCCGAACCACGGATTTGTTGTTTGGGTTGTTTTACCTCTGAGCGGCACTTTTTTGCACACAATGGGCTAAATGGCCAGGTCACATGGACCCCGAAGGCTCAGAAAAGGTTGGGGGAGGGGACCCACTGGAACAGCTGTTGGGAGACAGATGGTAGCTTCCCGTCAAGGCCATCCAGCGTGTTCTTTAACGTGCACAGGGTATGGCTCTCCCGCACACGGGGCCACGGCTTAACGTCCCATCCGACGGACGGCGGCCTTTCGAAACCCATCGGTGTCCCCTACTGACCGTGGGCAGGGCGGGGAATTTTTGCGGACCGAACCACGGAAGAGAGATACCAAGACAGGTGGGACCCAGCAATGATGGGTGAATACTGCTGGTTCTTGCAGAAGGAAGATACCTCAGCACATAAAAGACTAAAATGAACTTCTTGTGATCTGGCAACCTTCGTGTCACGTGACACGAAGGTTGCCAGATCACTAATTTCTAAAAAAATCGTTGCCAGATATTTTCCTGAATTCTGTAATCAACCATAGTGTTCGGATACTTTTTTGAGCGACTGTACATTTTTCCCTTTCGGTTGCTTATCACGCTGAAATATCTAGTCCCATAACTTACCTTCTCTTGCCCTGAAAGATAATTATATTAATTAAAAGGACCTGGGTTCGAGTTCCGGGTAATGCATGAATGTTTGTGTCATTTTTCTGCTGAGAATCCTCATCGACTCATCGCCATCCTCATCGACCTTCTGCTATCGCGTATAAACTAACAGACTGCTGTCAGATCTCTGTGGCAAGCGGTTGCTTGAGGAGATATTTATTTTATAGGATTACAGAATGCCACAGTCCGCGACCACGATACTCTCTCAAGCGAAGCTCTCCTAGTTTGTTCATCCCTGGGATAGAGGAACGATCAGGATAAAAAATATCAGATCAGGATAGAGAAAACGATTCAGGATAAAAAGACAATATTGAGTTGGTCGATTTGAACAACTGATATTTAAAATAAGGTAGTCATAAGGTGTTTTGGATTGCTAATGATATAAATAGAATAGTTAACTTTTAAAAAATGAAATTGGTGATGGTAGTGCTTTCTTTTATATCCGTCTTTTTATCGTTTTTTAGCAGACTTTTGAAAAGGAAATTAATTTAAAAAAAATAAATAAAATAAATACCCCCTCAAGCAGCTGCTTGCCACAGAGGTCTGACAGGAGCCTGTCAGTTTATATGCCATAGTAGAAGGTCTGAGAGGATGGCAAGACCTCAGCAGAAAAACGACACAACAGCCATGCCTTACCCGGGACTCGAACCCGGGTCCCTTAGATCAGTAGCCAAGCGCGCTAACCGGAATATTTATTTTTACAGCATTACTAGGCAAAGTTTCGCGGTTTGGTTTCATTATATTTTTAACGGTAAAACGTCGCTGAGAAAAATTGTCATTCACCGATATAATGAGGAAATTGCCATCAGGATACAAATGTTGGGAAACGCATAAGAACAATTGGTTTGAAAATTCTTCAGATGAAAGTAATTTATATCTCTTGTAATCAGATCGTTTCCTGAGTGAGCAGCAAACTGAAGTCTTCAATCAGATCGTTTCCTGAGTGAGCAGCAAACTGAAGTCTTCAATCAGATCGTTTCCTGAGTGAGCAGCAAACTGAAGTCTTCAATCAGATCGTTTCCTGAGTGAGCAGCAAACTGAAGTCTTCAATCAGATCGTTTCCTGAGTGAGCAGCAAACTGAAGTCTTCAATCAGATCGTTTCCTGAGTGAGCAGCAAACTGAAGTCTTCAATCAGATCGTTTCCTGAGTGAGCAGCAAACTGAAGTCTTCAATCAGATCGTTTCCTGAGTGAGCAGCAAACTGAAGTCTTCAATCAGATCGTTTCCTGAGTGAGCAGCAAACTGAAGTCTTCAATCAGATCGTTTTCTGAGTGAGCAGCAAATTGAAGTCTTCAATCACAGCTCGGCGACTAATCGCTGAGCATTGCAAAATCGCTATTAAAATCGCTATTTCTAGAAAAACGAATGGCAATATTTCATGAATACCTCTCCAACCAGAAAATAATTTTTAAATCATCTCTGAAAATAAACGAGTTGAATGTCTACAGATACGACAAAGTGAAAACATCATCTCGTTTTTTTTTTTGAAAAGAAGATATAAATGAGATACCTTAAATATAAATACTATAGTACTCTTATATGACATAAATGAAATAATTTTAATAGAAAAAAAAACTAACTAGGAAACTAATTTCTTCAATGGAAATAATTTTGAGCAAATCAGTAATAGGAATGTAACAAAAAGTTCGTGGAATTATGATATATGTATAGGCAAAACGCATTACAAGTAGATAGGTTAGCGGCAGAAATTCACCTCTCAAACCACTGTATAAAAAAAATAAAAAAAACTATTTATCGTATAAAATGTTTGCAATATTCAGGTTACCAAGAACGAATCAAGGTCATTTCTTAGTCAATATGCAAACAAAGTTTCAATCCACTAGTAATGCGAAAAACCAAATAGTAATAGGAGGCTTTAACTTAGTAACCAACAATTCGATAAAAATAGGATGTGGAGAATTACATGAATTTACTAACCGAAATTTACGAAAAAAATGTAAAATTTTTGCTTCTCAATAGTAAGGAAAAGTTGTGAATCCAGCTACTAAACAACAGACAGAAACTATTTAAACTATTACGATAAAGGAAAGTATAAAAGAAGTTTGAATTTGGTAGCGCTGGGATCCCAATGCAAATGGAAACAATCCCCATAGCTGGCATAAACCATAAATTTTGAAAATAAGCCTTTTAATAGGAAAAGTCACTGAAGAAAAATTGAAGATTTCACTCTGGTTTTCTCAAACTGGAATCTCTCTAAATCTCGATTTACAATAATGTTTCTTAAATATTTAAAGAGTTGGTGAGGTTGCAAACATTTAACTGCAGAAGCTGCCGTTATACATGCCTTAAAAATTTTCTTCAAAATTAATGAAAATTTGAAGGAAATGGGAGGGGGGGATCATTTATGTCTGTCGACCATTTGAATCACCTGAATCATCTGCTGTTTCTGTGGTTAAGGGATTCTGAACTTATTTCACGAGTGGATATTTGTGCAGGGGATTTTACCGTGGTGAGTTTCATTAATTTTGTGGGTTGATAGTTCCAAGTGAATAAAAAAATAAAATAAATACCTCCTCAAGCAGCTGCTTGCCACAGAGGTCTGAAGGAGCCTGTCAGTTTATATGCCACAGTAGGAGATCTGAGAGGATGGCAGGACCTCAGCAGAAAAACGACACACACATCCATAGCCTAAATCCGGGGCTCGAACCCAGGTCCCTTAGATCAGTAGCCAAGCGCGCTAACCACTCGGCCACGGGACGGAGATGCAATTAATTTTTTTTTTAAATACCTATCTTTCTATATGCCCTTTAAAAGTAAATATAAAAGTATAATATATTAATGATGAACTCACTTAATGAATTCATATTAACTTCTACGGAAGATAGGGTGCAAGCAATTTTTATTCACTTGGTAAATCAGTTTCGTGTCCTGATGGTCCTTTGAAGTTAACGAGGGTTTAGTAAGTGATTTCATCATGGGTATGGTATACGTTTCTTTTTTAACTTTTTTAAGATGCATTTAGAAAGATAACTATTTTTATTTTCTTTTTTTTTTGCATTTTTGTGGCATCTTTGCAGGGAACTTTGTTTCCAAAAACTCCTTTCTTTCCATTGCTTCAGAAGAGAAATCATTGTATTTTCTATACTATTCTGTATGTCCTAAGCTTTCATTTTGCACATGACGCGTAAAGATTGACTTTCGTTAAAAATTTCTCCCCCTTTTTGGGAGGGGATGAAAAAGGGGCATAATTTGAAGTGGTTCATAACATTCTCGACGCCACAAGCTTTCATTCGAAATATACATCGGTAAAATCGATACCCCTGAAATTTTCTTCCCTTGGGGAAACTTAGGTCTCAGCAGCATAAATTGTGTGCAAAAAAATTCTTTTTGCACACAATGCTCAGGTCACAAGGACCCTAAGGGATCAGAGAAGGTTAGGACAGAGAAGTTTGAATAGATGTTAGAAGAGAGATGGTAGTCTCCCCTCAAGGCGGGGCGGGGCGGGGGTGGCTCAGTCGGTAGCGCGCCAGGTTCGTAATCTGTAGTTCCCAGGTTCGAGTCCCAGCTGGGTCAGCGTTGAGATTTATCTCCGCAAAATTCCCCGCCCTGCCCACGGTCAGTAGGGGACACCGATGGGCTTGGAAAGGCCGCCGTCCGTCGGATGGGACGTTAAACCGTGGCCCCGTGTGACGGAAGAGCCATACCCTGTGCACGTTAAAGAACACGCTGGATGGCCTTGACGGGAGGCTACCATCTGTCTCCCAACAGCTGTTCCAGTGGGTCCCCTCCCCCAACCTTCTCTGAGCCTTCGGGGTCCATGTGACCTGGCCATTTAGCCCATGGTGTGCAAAAAACTGCCGCTCAGAGGTAAAACAACCCAACCCCATATAGTTTTCATTCTACACTTAAAGTTGTTCACCGATCTACCAGCGATCGATTATTGCTCAGTTACAAGCAGTGTTGTGAATTTAATAATTTTTCTATCGATCATTAATGCCCTTGAAAATTGCGATTGTTTCTTACTTAGCATCAGTTCCAGGGGAAATTTCTGTAGCTTTCAATAAGTTTGTTACACATAACGTGCCGTTATAAATAGGGTGTAAATCCGTGAGTTAAAACTACGATTTAAAATTATATTTAGTATTGTAGCAGTGAGATTTTTTTGCCTTCCATAACCAACACTAATTTTCAAAAGCACTCAGCACAGTATAAAATTAACGCCAACTTAAAAATTTTCTTTTCGTTCAAATCGGAACCAAACCTTTTTCTTACATATGGGTGGCAGAGAAATCAATGTATTTTATGAACATGACTTTATACGCTTATGTTCAGGATAACAATTGAGATAGAATTTGCATCCAATAGCTGTTTCGGCTTTAGTCTTCGAAGCATTAAGTTACTTACTTTGCTATTCATTCTTGCGCCTCACCATATACCTTGCTGATGAATAAAATATTCGCTTACATTCAAAAAACTGTCAACCAAATTCAGCTAATACTCAAGGTGGATATTGAATCACTGACATTGATATTTCGGGTTCAAGCAGAAAAGGAAAGTAAAGAAGGCTAATCCTGTTTATGTTTTCCTCTTTTTCTTCCCTTGTCCACATGGGGCGGGGGTGGCTCAGTCGGTAGCGTGCCAGGCTCGTAATCTGTACTTCCCAGGTTCGAGTCCCAGCTGGGTCAGCGTTGAGATTTATCTCCGCAAAATTCCCCGCCCTGCCCACGGTCAGTAGGGGACACCGATGGGCTTGGAAAGGCCGCCGTCCGTCGGATGGGACGTTAAGCCGTGGCCCCGTGTGCGGGAGAGCCATACCCTGTGCACGTTAAAGAACACGCTGGATGGCCTTGACGGGAGGCTACCATCTGTCTCCCAACAGCTGTTCCAGTGGGTCCCCTCCCCCAACCTTCTCTGATATATCATACTTCTCTGAGCCTTCGGGGTCCATGTGACCTGGCCATTTAGCCCATGGTGTGCAAAAAAATGCCGCTCAGAGTTAAAACAACCCAACCTTGTATACATAACTTATACTCAAGTTTGCTTGTTAACAAAGATCTAGATAAATAATTAAGGCAGTCAAAATCCCCTTTGATCCCTAAAGTAATCTAATCTTTCCTTCCAGTCTTATGATATATCAGTAGCTATAAGGCCTCTCCTTACCAGTGAATATCAACTGTAATTTATTACATTAAATGAAATTTGTGCTCTTAATTTTTTTCCCTGTCTGATAGACCTCAAAGATTCAGTTGCAACATTAATTAGTTCACATTCTTTCTATACTTTTATTCTTCGACTGGTTTATGTAGTTTTATACTTCTTTTAAAATACAACGGTTTGTAATTATTAAATGCTTTGCTTCCGTTTGTTATTTGGATTATGTGTAAACACATCAGTCAATGCAAAGTTATAAACGAAATGTCTGTATAAACAGAAAGGTGATTGGTCATGATCTTGAACACAGCTCTGCTAACAGGATAAGTCAATATGATTCAAAGAGTCTGGTGTGTAGACTAAAATTAAACTCGGAGAGAGGGAAGGCAATTTTCGTAAGTATTCACTGGCAGTATGACGCAACAACTGGTACAGTATGACGCAAAAGATTCAGACACTTAAAGATTGCTTTTTACATTAGAGTTTATATCGAAAAATTTAAAGAGTAAATGACAAACCATTGCATTAAGCAGTACCCTTGAATGAAGTAATAAACAAATACTTCTAGGATCCAGTAACACGTGAAGGAGAGTATGTGTGTTAGACGTTTTGAACAGAAATAAAAAGGATAATTTATATTTCGGTACATTCATGTTATCTTGCTATGTTTATCGCTTTAACAAATTTCAAGTTTTTAGCGCTAATGACATAATGAAAACAAGTTAAAATTTATAACATAGGGAGTTTTCGAATAAAATATCTTTAACCCTTTTAGTGATTTTCTTTACCCAGGGAATATTATCCATTCCTGCTCGACAAATTTCTTAAATGGGCTAAAGAAATGGTTAAACAGTTTGTCTTTATACTCCAGCGATTTTCTGGTGTGATAAAAGAAGTTTAGAATTTTTTTGTTCCTTATATCTTAAACTTTCGAGTCATGTACAGTCGCTCAAAAAAATATCCGAACACTATAGTTGATTACAGAATTCAGAAAAAAATATCTGGCAACGATTTTTTTTAGAAATTAGTGATCTGGCAACCTTCGTGTCACGTGATTACAGAATTCAGGAAAAATATCTGGAGCGTGTACAGCAACTGTACACACTCCAGTTACCGTTCACAGCAAGCTGGAGCGTGTGCAGTTACTGCACACGCTCCAGTTTGCTGTGAACGGTAACTGCACACGCTCAATATTTCCGTGAGTGAGCCCACACGATCTAGTATCAAAATAATATGGCCACCTACAGTCGCTCAAAAAAGTATCCGAACATCATAGTTGATTACAGAATTCAGAAAAAAAATCTGACAACAATTATTTTTTTTAGAAATTAGTGATCTGGCAACCTTCGTGTCACGTGACACGAAGGTTGCCAGATCACTAATTTCTAAAAAAATCGTTGCCAGATATTTTTTCTGAATTCTGTAATCAACTATAGTGTTCGGATACTTTTTTGAGCGAATGTACATGTAGGCGTCGGGAAAGTTTTTAGTGTTCTTTTCCATATGTGGAGTAAGGATATACATACACACACATGAAAAAATCTGTTTGTTATATTTTAGCCAGTTTCTATCCCTATCTGCAGTGGAATGGATATTTTCGACGATAATTTGGTCTACCTCAGCCTGAGAGTTTGCTTTACTAACGAACAAGAACTCCATAGTTTTTGAAAGTTACGCTGATAAAAGACTTAACTGCCTTACTGGGATAACGCTTAAAAGGCTAGTTACTTCTGCTCTGAGACAGTGGTCAAGAATTCCTAATTTGTGTGTTTTAGTGGGGCATATAAGAAACCCTATATATAAGCTAGTAGTAGGTTCCAGGTTTTTCTATTTTTTCTATATCATATCCAAAAATAGAGATGGAAAAACTGAACTAAGTTTTAGCTTCAGTGGGGATGATAATAAATTATTGCATGTGCACTCGTTGTCTATGAGAACACTAAAACAGAACTTCATTCTGTTTTTATCATTTCATTTCTGTTTTTCAATTGCCAAATGCTAAGACAATACGAGTATGATACAGGTATATGCATTGTAATATGTGTATGAAGTCATCATTAAAGCAAAAGTTGCAGCGCACTTAAAGCGCTATAATCAATATAGTGTTTCCTATGGCCGAGTGGTTAGCGCGCTTGGCTACTGATCTAAGGGACCCGGGTTCGAGTCCCGGGTAAGGCATGGATGTTCGTGTTGTTTTTCTGCTGAGGTCCTGCCATCCTCTCAGACCTTCTGCTATGGCATATAAACTGACAGACTCCTGTCAGACCTCTGTGGCAAGCAGCTGCTTGAGGGGGTATTTTTTTTTTATGCAGACTACACGGGTATTCACTGATAAGTAGAGTATTATGCTTTTTTTTACTCAACTAATCTCAGCCACAAGACCAATGAGCCTAGAAATTTTCCAATGGGGTTTTAACTGAGAAATAATAAAAAAAATATTTTTAATATTTAGTATGAACCTATTTACTAAAGTGTCGAGTTAGTTTATACAGCCATTGTAGGCACTATAGTTGTTGGGTTGGGTTACCTCTGAGCGGCACTTTTTTGCACACCATGGGCTAAATGGCCAGGTCACATGGACCCCGAAGGCTCAGTGAAGGTTGGGGGAGGGGACCCACTGGAACAACTGTTGGGAGACAGATGGTAGCCTCCCGTCAAGACCATCCAGCGTGTTCTTTAACGTAGACAGGGTATGGCTCTCCCGCACACGGGCCACGGCTTAACGTCCCATCCGACGGACGGCGGTCTTTCCAAGCCCATCGGTGTCCCCTACTGACCGTGGGCAGGGCGGGGAATTTTGTGGAGATAAATCTCAACGCTGACTCAGCTGGGACTCGAACCTGAGAACTACAGATTACGAGCCTGGCGCGCTACCGAATGAGCCACTCCCACCCCGCCATTGTAGGCACTATAGAAATGATAACATTGAACAAGATTAAAGCTGGATGAAAGAAGCTACTACGACGAAAAAGGGTCAAGGAAAACGAAAAAACATTCTTGTTGACCCAATTTTCAAAGTTTTTTCATCATCATTTTCTCTATGCGCATGACAATTAACCCCCACATGGATTGGAAGTGCACACTAGGGAAACATTAAATCACCCCACGCACGAGAACTTTCTTGCGCAACAGAGTCATATGAGTGGCTTCAGATAAGAATATACTTTTTCGCCTGAATAGTCGTCATTTTCGAATTATGAGCGTTATTTCCATAGTTAAAAAAAAGTATTTTTTTTTTTAAATCCGTGCCTTATCCGGGAAAGAACCCAAGCTCCTTTACAACATATTTGGGAAGTGGCTTTTTGCCCTTTTCCCGAAATTCCAAGACAGGAAAAGAATTTTTTTTGTGTATTTAGTTTTTTTTTCAAAATAAATTTGTTATTCCATATATATAATTATATGATTGTTAAATAAAAAATATTGCACTTATATCATTTTCCTTCCAAGGGGATGATACCTTTTTAGGGGGGGGGGGGGTGGCAAAAATAAAAACCATCATGGTTTTTAATTTTGCCCCTCCCCATCGAAATATTGCTTGCCTCCTACTTCTCGAAAATATTATCTGCTTGTTCCTTTTATTCGTAACCAAGCTGTCTAATCATTCGGTTTAAATAAATTTAAAAAAATTATATACCTTTACAAAATACTATATTGTAGTCGACTTCTTTCCGATATAAACTGGAAATGACTGTAATCATTTCGTAAAGGTAGGAATGATGTACCAATGGATACAATTTAATATCTGAAAAAATAATAATTGGGAATAAGAATCAGTAACTATTGCTGGCACTAGAGGAACGATGAAGAAGCTTCGAAGGTGGTGATTGTTTACTCCTCTAATGCACAATTGCTTGTCAGGTTGGGTTGTTTTACCTCTGAGCGGCACTTTTTTGCACACCATGGGCTAAATGGGCAGGTCACAAGGACCCCGAAGGCTCAGAGAAGGTTGGGGGAGGGAACCCACTGGAACAGCTGTTGGGAGACAGATATTAGCCTCCCATCAAGGCCATCCAGCGTGTTCTTTAACGTGCAGAGGATATTGCTCTCCCGCACACGGGACCACGGCTTAACGTCCCATCCGACGGACGGCGGCCTTTCCAAGCCCATCGGTGTCCCCTACTGACCGTGGGTAGGGCGGAGAATTTTGCGCAGATAAATCTCAACGCTGACCTAGCTGGGACTCGAACCTGGGAACTACAGATTACGAGCCTGGCGCGCTACCGACTGAGCCCCCCGCCCCCTCTGAGCGGCACTTTTTTGCACACCATGGGCTAAATGGCCAGGTCACGTGGACCCCGAAGGCTTCAGAGAAGCTTGGAGACCCACTGGAACAGCTGTTGGGAGACAGATAGTAGCCTCCCGTCAAGGCCATCCAGCGTGTTCTATAACGTGCACAGGGTATGGCTCTCCCGTACATGGGACCACGGCTTAACGTCCCATCCGACGGACGGCGGTCTTTCCAAGCCCATCGGTGTCCCCTACTGACCGTGGGCAGGGCGGGGAATTTTGCGGAGATAAATCTCAACGCTGACCCAGCTGGGACTCGAATCTGGGAACTACAGATTACGAGCCTGGCGCGCTACCGACTGAGCCACCCCCGCCCCTTGTTTGTCAGGGAATTGCACAACATTGGATGCACACATGCTTTAGCTACGAAAATTTGCTGTCAATGGTAATCTAGACTGCAGTACTCAAAAAAGTTGGGAAAATCAAATTTGCTTTGTAGTTAATTGAGGTCTATAAGACAGTAATTTAATACATGATTTCTATAATCTAGTCGAACGGGATGCATTCTATGCCGAAAACTGTGGCGTCTATTGTTCTAAAGAATGTTAACCATTCTATCATTTTTGAGTAATTTACTACTGCAATTCTAAATTTTGTACGTGAGCAATTTTTATGAAGCAATGAAGTAGACTAACGTAGGAAAATATGTGCTCTTACTTAAACTTAGACCAATTTATCTAGTTAATAAATACCCCCTCAAGCAGCTGCTTGCCACAGAGGTCTGACAGGAGCCTGTCAGTTTATATGCCATAGTAGAAGGTCTGAGAGGATGGCAGGACCTCAGCAAAAAAATGACACATACATCCATGCCTTACCCGGGACTCGAACCCAGGTCCCTTAGATCAGTAGCCAAGCGTGCTAACTACTCGACCATGGGACGGATGATGAAATTTATTTAGAGCAGAAAGTGTTCACTAATAATTAGCAATTTTGCTTATATTTTCTCAGATGTTGCTTTAAAAAAAACACTTGATATACATTTCAATATACATTTCTGACAAACATTCGAAATAAAATCCATGTACCTATAGTCCATAAAGGCTGAATATTTCCTATCTTCTTAGCTTCACAAAACTATCGCCTTACTGGAGGCGGGGGTGGCTCAGTCGATAGCGCGCCAGGCTCGTAATCTGTAGTTCCCAGGTTCGAGTCCCAGCTGGGTCAGCGTTGAGATTTATCTCCGCAAAATTCCCCGCCCTGCCCACGGTCAGTAGGGGACACCGATGGGCTTGGAAAGGCCGCCGTCCTTCGGATGGGACGTTAAGCCGTGGCCCCGTGTGCGGGAGAGACATACCCTGTGCACGTTAAAGAACACGCTGGATGGCCTTGACGGGAGGCTACCATCTGTCTCCCAACAGCTGTTCCAGTGGGTCCCCTCCCCCAACCTTCTCTGAGCCTTCGGGGTCCATGTGACCTGGCCATTTAGCCCATGGTGTGCAAAAAAGTGCCGCTCAGAGGTAAAACAACCCAACCCAAAAAAATCGCCTTACTCTACAGAGTTCACGATCTGTAGCTGTTGACGAGGGCCACCTCGGTCGACGTTAACAAAAACGTGCTAAAGAGAATATTAACTTTCAGGCTACAGATTAATTTTGTTGGCAGTGCCGGCCGCTTCAAGACAACCGCTGCTGATTAATTAATTCAAAAACCAATTAATAAAGTACATCAGAGTAATCTTGCTTGGAAAGTGGTTGTAAGAGAAGCATACATGCTGGACTTGTGCCGAGGGGGTCACATGACCCCCCGCCCATTCGGTAATAAAGTAATTGGCTGATTTATTGATTAATCTTTAATTACGGCACCTCCCAAAACTATAGATACATTCAGTATCTATACATACAAAGATAAAAAAACAAAGTTTTGTTCACTTTTTTTTTTCAATTTCTTTAGAACTACGCTTAATTTATTTTCAAATTTATGGCGTCAAGCTTATCTTTATTTACCCAAACAATGTTTCATACGAAAGTTCGTGCTATTTAAATCAATAAAGATCTCACTGAGTCTAACGCAATAACGTCATATTAAGGTTTTAGTCATAAATATTCTAGTTATATACTATATATGTAGCATTTTTTTCAACTGCATCAGATAATTTACAGGTTTTTAATTTACGAAGTAAATTGAATCATCCATGATTTCACGGCACCTATGTAATGCACATACGGCGTTATTCAATCATTTAGTCATGCTGCCAGCTCATGATGAATTGCGTTGGGTTGATTTTACCTCTGAGCCGCACTTTTTTGCACACCATGGGCTAAATGGCCAGGTCACGTGGACCCCGAAGGCTTCAGAGAAGCTTGGAGACCCACTGGAACAGCTGTTGGGAGACAGATAGTAGCCTCCCGTCAAGGCCATCCAGCGTGTTCTTTAACGTGCACAGGGTATGACTCTCCCGCACACGGGGCCACGGCTTAACGTCCCATCCGACGGACGGTGGTTTTTTCAAACCCATCGGTGTCCCCTACTGACCGTGGGCAGGGCGCGGAATTTTGTGGAGATAAATCTCAACGCTGACCCAGCTGGGACTCGAACCTGGGAACTACAGATTAAGAGCCTGGCGCGCTACTGATTGAGCCACCCCCGCCAACATGATGAATTGCAATGTTGTAAGAATATAAATAGAAACTTCACACCTACTTTATAAAGTAAAAGATTAAATGATTATTATAATTTTCACAATTGTAAAAAGCAATGATTTTTATATCATAGAACCGTCACTTTTTGTTCATTATAAAAATATAGGATTGACATGAAGATCTTAATTTTTATTCAGCTAAAAATTTAGGATGCACTTAAAACGTTTTATCTAGTTTTAAACAAGAGATATGGTTCATTTACAGTCGCTCAAAAAAATATCCGAACACTATGGTTGATTACAGAATTCAGAAAAAAAATATCTGGCAATGATTTTTTCAAAAAATATCAGCCAACCTTCGTGTCACGTGACACGAAGGTTGCCAGATCACTAATTTCTAAAAAAAAATCATTATTCGGATATTTGGAAACTAAAATTGTTTCGGATATAAAAAAAAACATTGGGGGGAGGGGGTGGCTCAGTCGGTAGCGCACCAGGCTCGTAATCTGTAGTTCCCAGGTTCGAGTCCCAGCTGGGTCAGCGTTGAGATTTATCTCCGCAAAATTCCCCGCCCTGCCCACGGTCAGTAGGGGACACCGATGGGCTTGGAAAGGCCGCCGTCCGTCGGATGGGACGTTAAGCCGTGTTCCCTTATGCGGGAGAGCCATACCCTGTGCACGTTAAAGAACACGCTGGATGGCCTTGACGGGAGGCTACCATCTATCTCCCAACAGCTGTTCCAGTGGGTCCCCTCCCCCAACCTTCTCTGAGCCTTCGGGGTCCATGTGACCTGGCCATTCAGCCCATGGTGTGCAAAAAAGTGCCGCTCAGAGGTAAAACAACCGAACTTAGAAATCTCGTAGCGTCCATGTCTCGCCGGGTAAGAGCTATTTTAGCGTTACGTGGAGGATTAACATCATACATCATATTAGGCAGGTGGTCATAACGTTTTGGCTCTTCGGTGTATATTACACATTCTAAAATTTATTGAAACTGTCGACAAAGACTGATTGGCAGAGGAGGGTTTAGCACTCCATAGAAACTCTTAATAACATTAAAAAGAAGTAAATTAACATTTTTACCACCCGTGATGCATGTGAAATAGAATATATTGAATTGAATTGAAGTTTATTTCACCCAAACATACATATATTGGTAGATAAAACACAGACAAGTTCACAGACAGGTGAAAAAGAAGAACATAATAAGCCGTAGCTTTTGAATAAATGTTTCCTGAAATACACTTAAATTTAAAACAATGCAGGTGACCTTAATTTATACATTTATACATTTATTTGAGCACGTGAATTTTTGTGGTCTGACTCTATCATTGACTTGATAATAAGTGTAGTCTATATTTAAATTTAAAAGTTCTATATTGTTCCATTGCAGCAGTATCCTCTGGTATCTTGACATTCCAAATCTTAATGCCAATGTACCATATTGATCTCTGGCCTATAGATTTCTTATAAAGGGGCAACATGATCTTGTTCTTAAGTCGAGTATCATAACTGAAAGTTTTCGTTCTTTCTAAGCAGCAGTAAAGTTCCGAGTACTCTGTCATTTTATTCTTCACTCTGTATACAAAATTCCCCATAACATACTTGTAAATATTATATATATTTAGTATTCCATTTTCTGCCATCAAGTGTTGTACCGGATTTCTGAAATTTAATCTTAGAATATATCTCATAATTCTCTTTTGCAGACAAAATAAACTATTCAAATTGGCTGAACTAGTATCTCCCCAAACACTAATTCCATATATTAAATGTGGGTACACTAATGCATAATATAAATTTATCAAAGTTTGTTGATTTACATATTTTTTAATCCTTCCAATCGATCCAATATTTTTTGAAATAGTAGCTCTTAGCTGGTTAATATGATAATTCCAAGTTAAATTAGCATCTACCCAGAGTCCAAGAAATTTTATATATTCACATATTTCAATCTTTTGATCATTCATCAAAATATTTATTTCGTTATAATTCAGTTTTTTATTCTTGTTCTTAAAGACCATACACTTTGTTTTAGAAATATTTATAGCTAGTTTATTATATGTGATCCATTTATGCATATTTCCAATTAGAGTATTTGTTTCTTCTACTAAAGTTCTTACATCAGTATGGAAAGAAATGACATTTATATCATCTGCATACATAACTAGTTTAGCTGCTCCCTTTTGTGATTGAATATCATTTATATACAAAAGGAATAATAAAGGTCCCAGCACAGAACCCTGTGGCACTCCCCTATTGAATTTGATTTGTTCAGATCACCCACACTATAACCGGAAGTATACTGCTCACAAAAATTAGGAGATATTTCAAAACGAATATGAAGCGAAGAAATATCCCCTAATTTTTGTGAGCAGTATATTTCTTCTGGTGCCCAAAACCGTGGATTATACCTGGTCTCAAGTGATTTCGCTTTTTCTAATTCTAAAACATCGCATTCTACATTACAAAATAGTCAAAAAAATTTTAAATTAAAAAAAAAACATTTCTTATATATCGTTAATTACTGTTTACTACAAATTGTACATTCATTTATTGATAAACAAACAAACTGAGGACATCTTAATCATTTAAAGCTAAATGTTAGTATTGTGGCCAATATACACAGTCGTATCAGAATAATATGACCACCTATGTATGGCAGCTGGTCATATTATTCTGATACGACTGTGTAAAGTTCAACATAAATTATGTATTGGGAGGGGGAAGATATTCACTAAGCGCAAATCAGTGGTTCTCAATATTACTTATCCTGCAGCACAACAAACGTTGGGCGGGGGTGGCTCAGTCGGTAGCGCGCCAGACTCGTAATCTGTAGTTTCCAGGTTCGAGTCCCAGCTGGATCAGCTTTGAGATTTATCTCCGCAAAATTCCCCGCCCTGCCCACGGTCAGTAGGGGACACCGATGGGCTTGAAAAGGCCGCCGTGCGTCGGATGGGACGTTAAGCCGTGGCTCCGTGTGCGCCATACCCTGTGCACGTTAAAGAACACGCTGGATGGCCTTGACTTGAGGCTGTTGGGAGACAGACTACCATCTGTCTCCCAACAGCTGTTCCAGTGGGTCCCCTCCCCCAACCTTCTCTGAGCCTTCGGGGTTCATGTGACCTGGCCATTTAGCCCATGGTGTGCAAAAAAGTGCCGCTCAGAGGTAAAACAACCCAACAAACGTTATGAATATGTTCCGCAGACCAGTAGTAATTCTAATAATCGTTAAATCAGGAGTTCCAAAAATTTTATGTCGTCCCAAGGTTTCTTTTTAAGAGTTGTGGTGTTCTTCAATAACAAAGCAAAGCCAGGGTCTGCGAACCGCCCCTCATTAAACAATGCTCTTGTTGCACTCCATTTTATTTTAAATAATACCCCCTCAAGCAGCTGCTTGCCACAGAGGTCTGACAGGAGCCTGTCAGTTTATATGCCATAGTAGAAGGTCTGTGAGCATGGCAAGACCTCAGCAGAAAAGCGACACATACATCCATGCCTTACCCGGGGTTCGAATCCAGATCCCTTAGATCAGTAGCCAAGCACGCTAAACATAGTTAAAATAGGACCGAATTGGATTGGGGGAGGGGAATAAAAAACCCTTTGAGAATATTAATAACCGGAACGGAGGTAAAATAATGATAAATATATGTAGATATATGTTGCATATATTTTGAAAAATCGTTTAAATACTGTTAAAATGGAGAAAACAATTATATGGCGTTCCGGCTCGATCACGTCACTTGTAGCTCATGTTTAATTTTAATTAGATCCAGACTCGGGTTTAATTGATTTTCATTATAATCGCAGAGTGAAAAATCAATTAATAAAATTGATTAATACTGTAGCAGTTCCGTAGTTATTTAGGGCGGGGGTAGCTCAGTTGGTAGCGCACCAGGCCCGTAATCTGTAGTTCCCAGGTTCTAGTCCCAGCTGGTTCAGCGTTGAGATTTACCTCCGCAAAATTCCCCGTCCTGCCCACGGTTAGTAGGCGACACCAATGGGCTTGGAAAGGCCGCCGTCCGTGGGATGGGACGTTAAGCCGTGGCCCGTGTGCGGTAGAGCCATACCCTGTGCACGTTAAAAAACACGCCGGATGACCTTGACGGGGGGCTACCATCATGTCTCCCAACAGCTGTTCCAGTGGGTCCCCTCCCCCCAACCTTCTCTGAGCCTTCGGGGTCCTTGTGACCTGGCCATTTAGCCCATGGTGTGCAAAAAAAGTGCCGCTCAGAGGTAAAACAACCCAACCGTAGCTATTTAACAATAAATAAAATAAATACTTCCTCAAGCAGCTGCTTGACACAGAGGTCTGACAGGAGCCTGTCAGTTTATATGCCATAGTAGATGATCTGAGAGGATGGTAGGACCTCAGCAGAAAAACAACACAAACGTCCATGTCTTATCCGAGGCTCGAACCCAGATCCTTTAGATCAGTAGCCAAGCGCGCTAACTAGTTATTGGTATTTAATGCAGACTTGAACGATACCATGTGGCTCAGTAACAGGAAATGGACTGCAATAAATATCTTTTTTTGAAGGCTCAGGTTCTTTAATACTTTTAAAAAAGATAAAACAAATTGTGAGCAGGAAATTGCTGAATGGCGTAAATGTGAATAATCGTCCACAACAAAAAAAAAAATAGCAAAATCACGGTCACTGATCTCAGCAAAACGAATGTTAAAACTCTTACCCTTATCCCAAAAACCATCGGGTTTTCCCAACATTAGTTACCTCCTTTAGTCACCTATCTGTAAAATAACGTGTCTTTCCAACTAAACGGAAGTAAACACAGCCTGCCCTCAGTGAAGCATAAATAAGTGAATGGGATGCTTACTGAATGAACTTCGAGGTGATGGATGTTAAGTGGAAGTGGTAAAATCACAGGGTTTGGGGGACCGTGACTGACCTCTGACCCCTTTGGTGTGTAATACAAAACAGCGATAATGTACGCAGAGTGATTTAAGAAACTACTTTTGGGTTTTTGACGGCCTTTTCACTTCTGTTGCTTAGTAACGAATAAGGATTTATAGGTTGGGTTTTTTACCTCTGAGCGGCACTTTTTTGCACACCATGGGATAAATGGCCAGGTCACATGGACCCCGAAGGCTCAGAGAAGGTTGGGGGAGGGGACCCACTGGAACAGCTGTTGGAGACAGATGGTAGCCTCCCGTCAAGGCTATCCAGCGTGTTCTTTAACGCGCAGAGGGTATGGCTTTCCTGCACACGGGGCTACGGCTTAACGTCCCATCCGACGGGCAGCGACCTTTCCAAGCCCATCGGTGTTCCCTACTGACCGTGGGCAGGGCGGGGAGTTTTGCGGAGATAAATCTCAACCCTGACCCAGCTGGGACTCGAACCTGGGAACTACAGATTACGAGCCTGACGCGCTACCGACTAAGCCACCCCCACCCCTAAAGGATTTATGTGATACCTCGGTGTGCAACAAGCATAACGTAAAATAAAAAATGCGCTTTCAGAACCTGTATTGAGATACTTATTTCATTTATAGCAGGGGCGGGGGTGGCTCAGTCGGTAGCGCGCCAGACTCGTAATCTGTAGTTTCCAGGTTCGAGTCCCAGCTGGGTCAGCGTTGAGATTTATCTCCGCAAACTTCCCCGCCTTGCTCACGGTCAGTAGGGGACACCGATGGGCTTGGAAAGGCCGCCGTCCGTTGGATGGGACGTTAAGTCGTGGCCCCTTGTGCGGGAGAGCCATACCATGTGCACGTTAAAGATCACGCTGGATGGCCTTGACGGGAGACTACCATCTGTCTCCCAACAGCTATTCCAGTGGGTTCCCCCCCCCAACCTTCTCTGAGCCTTCGGGGTCCATATGACCTGGCCATTTAGCCCATGGTGTGCAAAAAAGTGCAGCTCAGAGGTAAAACAACCCAACCCAACTGATTTATAGCACTGTAATTGACTGTTAAAAAACAGATTATCGACTTTTTTTTCCTTTCTTTCTAATACGGTAAGAAACGGGTTATACACTGCCTGGCCAAACGATTATGAACACTTCATCGTGAGCGAAGGATCATGAAACATTCCAATGTATGAAAAATTTCTTATTGACATAAGTATTCTACGTCAGTAATGACATTGTTTAATGAGGGGGTAAAATACGTCTCCAGGAATCGTAACGGAGCTGATGGAATTGAGAGGAAAATCAAGGGGCATAATATCTGAAGTGATCGCGGTTTAAAAAAAAGTCTGCTAATTGTGGCAAATGATGGAAGAAAAAAGATTCTGACAGACAGGGATAACCGTTTGTTGGCACGAACTGTGTGGCAAAACATCTGCTAATTTTGGCAAATGATGGAAGAAAAAAGATTCTGACAGACAGGGATAACCGTTTGTTGGCACGAACTGTGTGGCAAAACATCTGCTACAGTTCATCAGCTTAGTGAGGGATGGCTGCTAGCAGTACTTCAAAACTCATTTCAACGAGATCACCATTTTTGATATTACAATTTTCTATGGCATCTGTAATAATCTAGAAAAAATGCGAAAATTATTAGAGAATGTGTGTGTGTATGTTTATATTCACATATTTTGCAAGAATATATAGGGGAAGAATTTTCCTACAATATAATTAATCCATTAGAATGAAGGGCAAACTTCATTGTATTATTTGGAGAAAATAATATTCTCTGGTTTGTTCCAGATTATTACATTCACTTAACATTTTTTTTCAGATTCCGGCCACGTGTAATCGGGTATATTTCTTTTAGGATTAAAATAAAACTTTTCGTGTGTTATTTGCTCTCATTATCTTCGCAACAACAGAATTATATTTCAGTATAAAGAAAAAATAATATTTAATCTCATGATAATCAGGCCGCAAAATTCCCCGCTCTGCCCACCGTCAGTAGGGGACACCGATGGGCTTGGAAAGGCCGCCGTCCGTCGGATGGGACGTTAAGCCGTGGTCCCGTGTGCGGGAGAGCCATACCCTGTGCACGTTAAAGAACACGCTGGATGGCCTTGACGGGAGGCTACCATCTGCCTCCCAACAGCTGTTCCAGTGGGTCCCCTCCCCCAACCTTCTCTGAGCCTTCGGGGCCCCTGTGACCTGGCCATTTAGCCCATGGTGTGCAAAAAAGCGCCGCTCAGAGGTAAAACAACCCAACCCATGATAATCTGGCCCAGATCTACGAAAAGTATATAAAGTGGGAAACAAAATATCGAGTCAGAATTAACTGGGGCTTCGTTCTGGTATAAACTTTCACCCCTTCTTTAGTGATCTTTAAGAAATGTTTAAAAAATATGGGTTGGTTTTTTTTCCTTATCTCTGAGCGTCACTTTTGTACACACAGTGGTTGATTAGTTGTTTCGGATTTTATGGCGGAAGAGCAGCGAGGGCTATATTGCGCCAAACAAAGATCAATAAATAAATAATAATAATAAATACCCCCTCAAGCAGCTGCTTGCCACAGAGGTCTGACAGGAGCCTGTCAGTTTATATGCCACAGTAGAAGATCTGAGAGGATGGCAGGACCTCAGCAGAAAACAACACGAACATCCATGCCTTACCCGGGGCTCGAACCCAGGTCCCGTATATCAGTAGCCAGGCGCTCTAACCACTCGGCCACGGGACGGTCTAAAGATATAAAAAACTTTCAATCCACAACCAAAGATAAAAGAACACACAAACTGTAAAGGATGTTACAGAAGCAAAAAGGGTATAATAAAGTGGAGTAAAAAAATCAGGAATAAAAACACCAACAAGAGTAGAAGTGAACAACGAATAACGGTTGTATAGGACGCATTTAAAGTAAGAAAAACAAGTGTAAAATATAGAAAACAAAGTATAAATATTACAAATGATTAAAATATCCTGTATAACGTAAAAAGTCAAAACAGGGGTTAAAAACGAGTGCAAACAATTGGTTAAATGGCCAAGTCACATGGACCCCCAAGGGCTCAGAGAAGGTTAGGGAAAGAGAACCTACTGGACATCTCTTAGAAGATTGGTGAAACCTCCCTTCAAGGTAAATGTGTTCTTCCCCTAAATCTGGCACTGTGCATAATTACTAAAAAGGGTAACATATTTCCGCTCAGAGGCTGGAAGCCGACACACACACGTACAAGTTCATTTAATAGATTAAGTCATGTAATTTACATTTAATATGAAGGTTGGGTTGGGTTGTTTTACCTCTGAGCGGCACTTTTTTGCACACCATGGTCTAAATGGCCAGGTCACATGGACCCCGAAGGCTCAGAGAAGGTTGGGGGAGGGGACCCACTGGAACAGCTGTTGGGAGACAGATGGTAGCCTCCCGTCAAGGCCATCCAGCGTGTTCTTTAACGTGCACAGGGTATGGCTCTCCCGCACACGGGGCCACGGCTTAACGTCCCATCCGACGGACGGCGGCCTTTCCAAGCCCATCGGTGTCCCCTACTGACCGTGGGCAGGGCGGGGAATTTTGCGGAGATAAATCTCAACGCTGACCCAGCTGGGACTCGAACCTGGGAACTACAGATTACGAGCCTGGCGCGCTACCGACTGAGCCACCGCCGCCCCTTTAATATGAAGGACAAGGGCATTTGTTCATTACATCATTATTCATTTAGACAGCATTGTGAAAAACATCTTTTCTAGTTTAGGAATCGCTGAACAAGAATCTTACGATCGATTTCTTCCCCACCCACGATCGTAATACTTTTCCCATGCTTTCTCGGAGAAAGAACGTAACACAGAGCTATACTCGATGCACTGTGAGAGCATCAAATTTAGTAAACAGTAGGCTATCCGGGCGATATAAAAATTAATTCTGGCTCGGGCTAAAAATAGTACAGACGACTTCAGGCTCGGCATTAGCCGTAATAAAAATAAATACCGTATATTTCCGCAGATAAGACGACCTTCAGATAAGACGAGGTATAAATTTTCGTCAAAGTTTTATAGTTTTAGCATATATCTGTCCTATAAGACGACCCCAAACTATCAACGGCCTATGAATTTAGTTTCGATCGGCGATCATCATCAGGATAATAATACTGTATAGCGTATACGGAATTATGTCCTATTCGCAAACATTCGCACTGATTCGGGCATTCGGGTAATGACCTTGACTCTTCACAAAAGCGTCGTATGGGCTTTTGTATTTTGTGGACATACCCTACTCTGTACTAGTAAATAATTACGGTTTGTCCGTTTTTTCCTCAGTAGCTCAATAAACATAACTTTTAATATTTATTTTGTTTTAGTATTGTTTTACTATTACAATGTAATGTATTATCATATAGCGTATTTAAATAATATGATAGATTTTTCGATAAGTTGTAGTAATAATGGTTTCAATTTATATAAATTTCAATCTAATGTTTTTTGTATCTGTCCTATAAGACGCCCCGGATTTTGGGGGTCTTTTTTTATGATTCAACTATCGTCTTATCTGCGGAAATATACGGTAAATATCCCATCAAGGAACTGCTTGCCACAGAGGGTTCACAGGAGCCTATCAGTTTATTCACCATAATAAAATGTATGTGAGGATGGTGGGATCTCAGCAGAAAAACGACACGAGCATCCATGCCTTATCTGGAGCTCGTACCCAGTCCTTAGATCAGTAGCCAAGCGCTCTAACTACTCGGCCACGGCCATAATTTGTTTTTAACTCTTCTTGAAATAAAAAAAAAAACACTAAATGAAACAGTTTCTTTTATTACAATTTTAGCTTTTTAATCAGTCTTTAGCGTTTAAAAATAAGTACCATTCGATTTTTTTTTTTGCATTCAGGACTTGGCACTCATTCCCGCCAAAACTATGCTTCTCAGCAAACTTTCCCTTTTTATAGCAACTATTATACAATAATTTATATGATAATTATCATGACTAATATTAGGTATTTAAAAGCCGAAGATTGACCGGGGCGCTACAGGTGCGATTAGCGGTGCTGTATAATATTTCCTTTGGGAAATGGGGCGGGGGTGGCTCAGTCGGTAGCGCACCAGGCTCGTAATCTGTAGTTCCCAGGTTCGAGTCCCAGCTGGGTCAGCGTTGAGATTTATCTCCGCAAAATTCCCCGCTCTGCCCACGGTCAGTAGGGGACACCGATGGGCTTGGAAAGGCCGCCGTCCGTCGGATGGGACGTTAAGCCGTGGCCTCGTGTGCGGGAAAGCCATACCCTGTGCACGTTAAAAACACGCTGGATGGCCTTGACGGGAGGCTACCATCTGTTTCCCAACAGCTGTTCCAGTGGGTCCCCTCCCCCAACCTTCTCTGAGCCTTCGGGGTCCATGTGACCTGGCCATTTAGCCCATGGTGTGCAAAAAAGTGCCGCTCAGAGGTAAAACAACCTAACAACCCAACTACACTAGCATTTCAGAAAGAAAGTGGGTAGAATCGGAATTTTGGTATCGCTCAGCATTCCTACGTAGTCTACATGAACTAAAAGATTATTTGCAGGGGGATCTCCCCTGGCAATTCGAACTTCAGGACAATGCTTTTTTATGCACATGCGCTGTGATCAGCTAGACGCATAGTATAGAACTGAGCAAAGTTCAGTTTTAAAGTGGAGGGAAAGCGATCTACTCGTATTTTATTGTTCTTAAATTTTTACTACCTCATAACAAATTAGTTTTTAAATATGTTTTTTAGTTATTCATAATTGCAAGAATAAGTGCAATGACCCTTGAAGGATGCTTTGCATCGGATTCTATGCAATTAATGATGACGTTCATTTCCACTGCGTTTATTTGTGAAACTAAATTGTTCAATAAATCATACTCTATAATTTCAGAAGAAATAATATTAATAAATTTATTAAAGCAATTCAATGGTATGAGACCCCTAAAACGTTAAGCTACTGAATTGCCCTCAAAGAATGCAAGTGAAAATGTCCATCAGCTGTTTCTGCATGCAATGTATATAAATAAGTTGGTAATGCTGGGAGAGAGAGAGAGAAATCATAGCTTCATTATTAGTAGCTCCATCTAATCTTTTTTATTTTTTTACGTCAATTAGAAATTTTTAACTTTTTCTTTACAGTCTTTATTGCATCTTTAAGCAATTTCAATGGCAGAGCAAAACACAATCACACGAAATCGAAGGAAGGAAAGATATAAAACGGATGAGATAAAAATATACATAGATCAAGAATCAGACAACGTCGGTTTCATTACTTATACATTCAGAAACGATTGTAACAACCGGTACTAATTTGTTTAATGCGCTCATTACCATACGCCGAACGCCGCAAACTAGAGTAATTTAATGTAGACCTCTGTGTTGTACTTGTGATGCTGTAATAATATATAGACGAGTCTGTGCATGTATATATATATGTGCCCTCCAGGAATGAATGAAAACAGGGAGTCTCAGACAGGTAAGTCGTTTGGGAGGCAAGTTATTCAGATTTCAGGTTTTAACGAACGCATTACTTTATACATGAATAGAAAGAAAAAAGATCGAAGTTTAGCTAAAGGAAATAGAATAGAAAGAACAATTGCTCCGATCTGTGGAAAACGTTTCATTTGCCGGCACGTCCATTATGGTATGACAATTTAATAATAATCTAAAGTAAATTTATTTAAATTTTTCAAAATAATGTATATAAATTTAGCATGTACATATATCTATAATACTGTATATACCTACTGTAGTATTAGTAATATCGTAATAGGCAGAGTTTGATTTGAATGCAATCCAGCCATGTGCAACCCAAAACGTTTAGGACCTTATTGAAAGTTTTAGCAATTTTTAAAATACGAAACAAAAAATATATTTTGACAGTTATTTTGAGGTTCTAGGAAGATTTCTCTTCTGATCTATCCTAGGTATTGTGAAACTTTGGGCAAAATATTTCACTAGGACCTTATATTTAATTTTTTTTAATAATAATAAAAAGCAAAATGTTATCAAATCAAAAGACCACGATATTAGTTTTCCATATTTGAATTAAGAAAATTACGCTTTAATTTAAGCTTGAAATAAAAATTATTGAAATTATTAAATTAAACACATTAGAAATCTATGTATTTGCGAACGTGTCCGAATTGTGTCATAAACGTGGGACTCTACATGACTACCAGTTTGCTAAAAAAATGAGATAAAAATATACATAGATCAAGAATCAGACAACGTCGGTTTCATTACTTATACATTACCAGTTTGCTAAAAAAACAACTAAGTTATTGTTTTAACTTTATTGTCTTTCCGCCTATAAAACATTCGACTTTTTTATTTTAAGAGATAAATAAAAGAAATATCTCTGTTGGAGAGGTAGTAAAAAATTATATACTCTTTGGATTTTCTGAATCTTCCAGTAGTTTGAATTTCCACCGTTAGAAGTCACTAAACTTGGCAAATAGCAAAAACTTTAAACGAATATTGAAAACTTTCTATTAATGCTAGAAATCTGAAGTTGTGGTGGTAAAGTGCGTGCTCAAGGGGTTATAATCAGCAGGAGCGACTTGCGCTCTATTCCATGGATGTGCGTGGATTGGGTTGTTTCAACCTCTTTTTGTGCACACATTAGGGTTAGAAAGCCAAGCACGAGACCCAAAGGTTCAAAGGAAGTTGAGGAAGAGGATCCACTGGATAGATGGTTAGGAAACAGATGGAAACCTCCAGTAAAGTCTGGTAAATATATAGATGATGGAAATCTAATAAAATCAAGTCTGGTATGGTATCCAGACTATCTGTATGTCTGAATCTGTGTCTGGATACATATCGAAAAAAATATTTATATCGAAATATATGTCTGTATGTCTGGACATACAGATTATATAAATTACAGACATACAGATTTATATAAAATTTATATCGAAAAAAATAAAGTCTGGTATGGTATCCAGACTTTACTGGAGGTATTCAGGAAACCTCCAGTAAAGTCTGGTAAAGTCTGGATAAGTAAAGGTTATCCAAAGTGTGCTCTTTAACGGGCGCAAGGTATGACTATATTGCATAGGGTCCATTGCTTAACGTTTCACCCGACGGACGGCGGATGGCCTTTCCAAGCCCATCGATGTTCCCTTTCTGGCCGAGGGCAAGATGGAGGTGTAATGCGAAGTAAATCCCCACTTTGACACAAGTAAAATTCGAACCTGGGAATTGCAGATTATGAGCCTGGCGCGCTACCGACTGAGCCACCCCCACCCCCTAGAAATTCGAAATTTGATGGTAAGGTATTGGGTGGCCAAAGGTGATAAGGGTATTGCGTGGCTAAAGGTAGCAAGGGTGTTGGGTGGCCAAAGGTAACAAGGGTATTGGGTGTCCAAAGCTGATAAGGGTATTGGGTGTCCAAGCTGATAAGGGTATTGGGTGGCCAAAGGTAATAAGGGTATTGGGTGGCCAAAGGTAATAAGGGTATTGGGTGGCCAAAGGTAATAAGGGTATTGGGTGGCCAAAGGTAATAAGGGCATTGGGTGTGTCAAAGGTAATAAGGGTATTGGGTGGCCAAAGGTAACAAGGGTATTGGGTGGCCAAAGCTAATAAGGGTATTGGGTGGCCAAAGGTAACAAGGGTATTGGGTGGCCAAAGCTAATAAGGGTATTGGGTGGCCAAAGCTAATAAGGGTATTGGGTGGCCAAAGGTAACAAGGGTATTGGGTGGCCAAAGCTGATAAGGGTATTGGGTGGCCAAAGGTAACAAGGGTATTGGGTGGCCAAAGGTAATAAGGGTATTGGGTGGCCAAAGGTAATAAGGGTATTGGGTGGCCAAAGATAATAAGGGTATTGGTGGCATTGGTAACAGAGATTTGTCCCCTTACCTTAATGGAGATGGGGTAGGAAAGCGTAACTTTTTTGATTTTAGAGATAAATGGAAAAAAAACTTTTTAGTTTGAATAGGCACTGATGAAATATTGTTATTTGCATTTTCCGAATCATTCATAAATTTGAATTTCCACCGTAGAAGACATAAAAATTCAGAAAATTACAAACTTTTTTTGAAAACAAGCATTCCATATTTGCTAGAGGCAATAAGCTATTGTTTCAATTGATATTTGTATCATAAAAATAATCCTCAAGGGCCTGCTTACTGCAGACGTCTGAAAGCAGGCCGCATTAAGCGGTGGCCATGGCTAAGCGGCCGTACATCGCAAGCGGACACCAAAAAAATTGGGCGGCCGGAATGGTCGAATGAAAAAATTCTTTGAGGTCTAAAAAAATCCATGCTTGAGTAAAAACTGCACAACATAATTAATGCATTTTTTTATTAAAATTATGAAATTGAAACAAGTTAATAATTTTTAACTTTAAAATTTTTAAACACTGTTTCCAACACTTTACACCTCATTCGCCACATTAACAAGCAACAGACACTTCTCCAAATTCCAAATTCAAATTTTTTTTCAATAAGTATTATCTATAATTATATTACATAAAAAATCCCACTAAGCCGAAGCTTATCAGCGGGAATGTACATATATGTTTTTACAGATATGATCTAGATTGCCTCAGTAGTACAAAAAATGAAGGAGAGAAAAAAAGGAATAAATGAGAAAGAAAACCGACAAAATGGTTCCGATGGCGACTTTACAAACTGCGGATGGCGCAGCACAGTGGCGAATTTCGCGAAAAGTCGAAATGAAATTGGGTTAATGTGGTACCCAAGCTAAGCAACCCTTGTCCGCGAAACCCGCTGATTTGAATGCCTTTCCGCGTATATAGCTTTAGTTGGTTGGAACGGAGGCGGAATGTCGAGGTGATTTCGTTAATTATTGCTTTGATTTAGGGTTTTAACTGCATAATACTAATTAAAGAAAATAAATAAGTAAATACCCCCTCAAGCAGCTGCTTGCCACAGAGGTCTGACAGGAGCCTGTCAGTTTATATGCCACAGTAGAAATCTGAGAGATGGCAGGACCTCAGCAGAAAACAGCACGAACATCCATGCCTTACCCGGGGCTCGAACCCAGGTCCCATAGATCAGTAGCCAAGCTCGCTAACCACTCGGCCACGGAACGGCATACTAATTAAACCCACGCCAAAAGTTTGACGCGAAACTTAAAGTCACCTTTTTTTCTGTACTTACTATAATGGCTCATAAATTGGGTGGCAGAATTATTTTTTGCACGAGGGCAGCCAACTTCTCAGGGACGGCTCTGTTTGAGAGAAGCATGTCAGTATAATACAAAATAGAGAAGGTCTGTGACGAAGATGAGATCTCAGCAGTATCAAAATACAAAAAACATTCAAACCTTATCCAAGGCTCGAACCCGGGTATCTTTAATCGACAGCTAAGTGCTTCAACTACTCAGTCGCACAAAATCAAAATCATTAGTTTCCAGGTTTATTATATTAACAATTATTAACATTTATGAGCCCTCAGAGAATGATTCGGTTATCCAATTCAAAAACCTTTCACTGTATAAACCGCTTAACGACAAGCTACTACATCATTTAGGTTGAGAAGGACAAAATTGTCTACTGCGAAACGAGTAATGTTGTCTCACTGCGTTTTTGGTTACATAATGATGTTACATGGCCATGATTTTGGGAATGCAGGAGCACCACTAAGATGCATAAGCACAGTACACACTCACAGCGAGGGGTTCCATTGCCAACCTACGTGTCTCGGTCAGACCTCTGTGGGAAGCATGCACTTTGGAACTCCAGAGAAACGACCAACCATGATGTATGTGTACTGCGTTCAACCGACCCCCCTATGGGTGAGAGACCACACAAATCAAGTGCTTTGACAGCCGAGAAAGATAGAAATACTCTGAGATTTATAGGTGTCGAAAGCTTGCAGGGCGTTCTTGATGGCTTGATTTAAAGCTATCGTCTATTAGGAGGTCTGAAGAACAGGTTTCGGTATTTTTGCCTTGTAAACAAATATTCCTCCGGTGTAAACGCTAAATTTCAATTTAATTACTACGTATGTGACTTTCTTTTCCTTTTTTTGCTTCTTTACTCCTTTGCTGCTTTTTTTTCCCCCGCTGTTGTCCATTTTTCCCTTGATCTATTCTCTCCTTCGTTACTACAGGCTCTTTGGAAAGTCCAAACTCGAAACACAAACATCAATTACTTGTACTACTGCATTTGTTTTAAACTTAATTTAATGCTTAGTTTTTGTGGTATCAAGCAAATTTTCGGAGCCAGTCGAAATGAGACATCAAAGAAGACCAAGTGAAACGTAAATGTTAATCTTCACATCCCTTCAATTTACAACCTTAATTTTGGTTACTCCATTTGTCAAGTACTTCAATTCCTTTATTTTGTTTCCTTACCCGTTAGGTTTTATGCACAACCAGATCCATAAAGAATATTACAAGGTCTTCAAAGAAGGCTATCATTAGCTTTTGGCGTATAAACTGATATGGCGTATAAACTGACAGGCTCCTTTCAGACCTTTGTGGCAAGCAGCTGCTTGAGCAAGGTATTTATTTATTTTACAATGATAATTAACCGCAAGTGAAGACGTCCTTTTCTCCTTCTTGATGGGCAAAATTTTAAATAATTCACAAATTAATCCACAACACATTTATTACTTGAATACATTTAATGTGAGCAGCTGCATGAGGGTTTATAGAACAACGTGATCGATGATCTCTTCGGTCAATGGATGATTGAGAGCTCACTCAATCAATGATCAATGAGAACTGTGAACTAGTCAGGCTCACTGTCTAAAGTGCTTCTGAAGTGCCCAAATGTCGTTATGGGATCTGCCCGCCCATTAGCAAATACAGAAGCCCATTTTACACACAGCGGATTAATAAAAATTAAAACAGCATGCATTTTAATTATGCTTCGTCTTTCAAAATAAATTTTAATTGTACCGTTACAATCCTTTGTCCTAAACCAAAATTCTTTAATTTGTTTATTTTGTTGTTATACGTTCGGTGTATAAAAATGGTTTCCCGTAAATATTAAAAAAATTTCAGATATTTTGCTCTCAAATATACAGTATTGTATCCAAATACATAGACGTATCCCCGTTTCAAGGGAGTGGCTCAGTCGGTAGCGCGCCAGGTTCGTAATCTGCAGTTCCCAGGTTCGAGTCCCAGCTGGGTCAGCGTTGAGATTTATCTTCGCAAAACTCCCCGCCCTGCCCACGGTCAGTAGGGGACACCGATGGGCTTGGAAAGGCCGCCGTCCGTCGGATGGGACGTTAAGCAATGGCTCCGTGTGCGAGAGAGAGCCATACCCTGTGCACGTTAAAGAACACGCTGGGTGGCCTTGATGGGAGACTACCATTTGTCTTCCAACGGAGACGAGTAAAGCAAACCACGCTAGATTCTTTCCTTACTACGAAACAAATAGTAAAAATTAATAGATCATAATGTACACATTTATACCATTATTTATATAATTTTTTAATAAAAACTGTGAATTATAATTATTTTTGTTGAAATAAAAAATTCATTATAATACAAAGAAAAAAAGTCAAAAAGATCAACAAGATATACAGAAAACATGCAAATAAAAAAAAAAATTATCCTGTTTAACGCGGATCTGCCCGGAACTCATCTCCCGCGCTAAAAGGGGGATATTTGTGGTGAACTGTACCAAAGGAACAATAACAGAATGGAACAGCAAGAGTACTAGTTTGTCGGATAGTTTTCAGCATTTTATTGAGTATGAGTATTATTTTTATAGCCGAACGCGCTTCTAAATCCTAATATTTTGAATTTAACGCAAATAATAAATGGCATTAAAATTTTGCAATATTTTTAGCGGAATTTGTGGGGAACACATGGGGAAAAAATACCCATATTCATGGGCGTCCGCAGAGGGGGGCAAACGGGGCACTTCCCTCCCCTGGGGTCGAGTAAAAATTCTTGTTTCAATTAATTCTTGCTTCCATTATGTATGTGTTTTTGTATTGATGCAATACTGCATTCTATAATCTACTTGTGAAAAAAAAAACACAAAATAATTAAATAAAATTTTATTGATATAATTTTGCCCCTCCTCACTTTGGAAAATTTCCTGCGGACGCCCATGACCATATTGTAATAAGTATAACATTCTAAGTACGATTCGAAAGAATAATTTCCCCCCCCCCCCATTGTAGTAAGAATTTTGTTTCAAGAGACATGTATCAGTTTTATGAAAATTTATATGGCAATTATTAAGTAACTTAATTAGAATTACCGATACATACTTTTAATCCCCCCCCCACTATCGTTTCATCCCTATTTTTATTTCATAAAGCAGTATAATCTGAGCATTTCGCACAGCAATATTCAAACAACAAAATGAGGGAAAAAAGATGTCTTGCATCCTACGCAGAATATAAAAAAAAAAATCGAAATTCGTTTCACTACAACTCAACCATAAAGCAAGAAGAGAAATTATTATTATTAGAAATTTTCCCCACCTATGAATCCACAACAGCAGTAAATACTTATTCAGTGGTCCATAAAGCGACCAGTGGCACTGCCTCTGGGGAATTTTTTTCGCCTTCGTATTTAAGCAGCGTTTTCTTTACGGACGGTCTTGCAGATAGCAGGGGAGAATGAATGGCTTATACATAAGGAGTGAGAGCGCAGAAGAGGGATGATTTGAAAGGGGGGGGGTGCAATAGGTGACCCCATCGGGCCCTGCCCGCCTCGACGCCCTAGGGTCAGACAGTGTGCTTACTTCTTCCGGAATATCCGATGTGATCCGACGACGTGACACGCCACGTGGGCTCATTTCATCTAACTGCACTTCGCTTACGGCCTTTGCAGCAGCAGCAATGGCAGATTGACTGGACAAATTGGCTCTCCCGCCACATACATACATACTTTATGCTGGTCAATGGTTGTGAGCTTGAAAAGCATAGGAAGATACAAATGCAGCTGTTAATATTACTTTTGATGAGCAAAAAAGTCTCAGAGACGTGAATCAAAGAAAGAATAGAAAGTTGCTAAAAGATACTACGATAGAAAACTGCATCAGATAATCAGTTGTTTTTTTGTGTCGAATAAAACAGAATGGTGTGAAGTGTTTGAAGGATAAAGATGGTTAAATTATCGAAGCGAGCACTCCGTCACGGCAACACGGAAAGGGTTGGGTTGTTTTACCTCTGAGCGACACTTTTTTGCATACCATGGGCTAAATGGCCAGGTCACATGGACCCCGAAGGCTCAGAGAAGGTTGGGGGAGGGGACCCACTGGAACAGCTGTTGGGAGACAGATGGTAGCCTCCCGTCAAGGCCATCCAGAGTGTTCTTTAACGTGCACAGGGTATGTCTCTCCCGCACACGGGGCCACGGCTTAACGTCCCATCCGACGGACGGCGGCCTTTCCAAGCCCATCGGTGTCCCCTACTGACTGTGGGCAGGGCGGGGAATTTTGCGGAGATAAATCTCAACGCTGACCCAGCTGGGACTCGAACCTGGGAACTACAGATTACGAGCCTGGCGCGCTACTGACTGAGCCACCCCCATCCCCGCCCCCTGTGCCATAGTAGAAGGTTGCGAGGATGGCGCGACCTCAGGAGATAAACGACACAAACATCCATGCATTACTCGAGGTTCGGACTCAGGTCCTTTTGTTCAGTAGCCAAACTCGCTAACCACTCGGCCAAGGGACGCCAATATAACTTCTAAAATATGCATTTAATGGAAAAATGTGACTGAAGGTAAATATCATAAATCTATTTAAATCTCAATTTTCAACAATATTTCTTTTAGCATTAAAGAGTTATATGGACGCTAGAATATTTCACAAAAGTAATGCGTCATAAGAATTCACCTCAGAAATCAATTAAAACTTAAATAATAAATATTGTTCAAACCATTTACTAACATAAATATACATTTTAGAACTTTGGGCAATAATTATCTCAACATGTTTAATTAGTTAGTTATGAGACAATTTTGAATGGTTTTTAAAACCATTCATAATTGTCTGATAATTAACTAATCAGACATGTGATATGAAAAATAGTGAGTTAATTATCACTATAATATATATAATCATTTAATATATATATCATATCATAAATATACATTAAATGATTATATATATATTAAAGTCATCATATCATTATAAAATAGTGAGTTAGTTATCACTATAATATATATCATATCATAAATATATATTAAATGATTATATATATATATATTAAAGTCATCATATCATTATAAAAGAGTGAGTTAGTTATAACTATAATATATATGTAATCATTTAATATATATCATATCATAAATATATATTAAATAATTATATATATATATTAAAGTCATCATATCATTATAAAAGAGTGAGTTAGTTATAACTATAATATATATATAATCATTTAATATATATCATATCATAAATATATATTAAATGATTATATATATATATATTAAAGTCATCATATCATTATAAAATAGTGAGTTAATATCACTATAATATATATATATAATCATTTAATATATATCATATCATAAATATATATTAAATGATTATATATATTAAAGTCATCATATCATTATAAAATAGTGAGTTAGTTATCAGACAATTATAAATTTTTTTTATAAAGCAAGACAACTTATAGTTAAATATTCCAGCTTCCATAACTCTTGAAATACTGAACGAATATTGTTGAAAATCGGGATTTAAATAGATTTGATTATGATCTTTATTTTAGTCACTTTTTCCATTAAATGTCTATTTCAGAAGTTATACAACTTCGAAATTAGATTCCCATTGACATAATATGGAAATTCTCCAATATTCTGGTAGGGCAGTGCAGATTTCAAAAGGTAGTGCTAACGAATGCTCTTCATTCAGAAAAATTTTGCTTTCTTTGAACCTGTTACTAGGTATGAGGAATTTTAGAAAGCTTGGTCTTTGTTGATATATATATATGCTCGTATGTAATTTATAGACGATCACGAAGTTTTGTGGAATACATGAAAAATTGCGAAATATATTAATGGTTCTCTCTAGTAATAATGAGTCTTAGTGTGGGAGTTTCAAAAATCTGCCGTTGATGATTCAATACTGCAACTAGAGTTACAGAAAATGAGATTTTTTCATTTTTTAGATTACCTTGGTGATCGATTATGGATTGAGAAGGGAAAGTATGGGGTTTCAAATGTTCAAAATATTTGAAAATATCCAACTTAATTGATAATTTTGCCCAATAGGCGGATCATGATTTTTCTTATTGGTTCGGGTAAATACCACAATGCTTTGGATAAATACCACAATAATTGAGAGGTGACGTCATATACTACTTGAGAACTAGCTTTCTCGTTCAGAAAAATTCCGAAGTGGAAGAAATTTGAAATTTTAGTATTTTAAAAAGGAAATTTAAAGTTTTTATAACTATTACTGCATTGTGCTTTTTCGTCCGAAACCGTGGAAAATATTTGGGTATTAAGTTTATAGTGGCGATAAAATTCTAAAACTTGTTTCCATTTCCAGGTGCATAGGACCTTGGAAGAAGGAAGAGTGTAATATTTACCTTAGCTTATAATTATAATATACAATATAATTAGAAGGGACGGGGGTGGCTCAGTCGGTAGTGCGCCAGGCTCGTAATCTGTAGTTAGCATTGAGATTTATCTCCGCAAAATTCCCCGTCCTGCCCACGGTCAGTAGGGGACACCAATGGGCTTGGAAAAGCCGCCGTCAGTCGGATGGGACGTTAAGCAGTGGCGCCGTGTGCGGGAGAGCCATACCCTGTGCACGTTAAAGAACACACTGGATAGCCTTGAGGGGAGTCTACCATCTGTCTCCCAACAACTGTTCCAGTGAGTCCCCTCCCCCAACCTTCTCTGAGCCTTCGGGGTCGTTGTGACCTGGCCATTTAGCCCATGGTGTGCAAAAAGGTGCCGCTCGGAGGTAAAACAACCCAACCCAATATAATTAGAAAGTAACTGTATATTACTCATTTAAAGAATGAATTGTACACTTTAAAATTATGCGTAATACCTCATTACAAATATATTTTTGAAAATGTAGAACAGCACAAAGTAATTTTCAAATAAAAAACACGGCTGTGAGAAAAAAAAATATTTCTACTTTGTTCAAGCATTGGCAAAAATACTGTTCAGAGGACAATACAGATTAGTCATTTTCTCATCTACTTGACCTTCTACTATGACGTATAAACTGACAGGTTCCTGTCAGACCTCTGTGGCAAGCAGCTGCATGAGGGGGTACTAAAACAAACTAAATTCATCACAATGTGGGACGGGGGTGGCTCAGTCGGTAGCGCGCCAGGCTCGTAATCTGTAGTTCCCAGGTTCGAGTCCCAGCTGGGTCAGCATTGAGATTTATCTCCGCAAAATTCCCCGTCCTGCCCACGGTCAGTAGGGGACACCGATGGGCTTGGAAAGACCGCGGTCCGTCGGATGGGACGTTAAGCCGTGGCCCCGTGTGCGGGAGAGCCATACCTTGTGCACGTTAAAGAACACGCTGGATGGTCTTGACGGGAGGCTATACCATCTGTCTCCCAATCCCATCTGTTCCAGTGGGTCTCCTCCCCCAACCTTCTCTGAGCCTTCGGGGTCAATGTGACCTGGCCATTTAGTCCATGGTGCGCAAAAAAGTGCCGCTCAGAGGTAAAACAACCCAACCCAAATCATCAAATGTTGTACTAGAGCGAGCTTCACTATAAAGTGTGATGCATATAGTAAACTTTGCCATAATATACTTGTATAACTATTGTGGTAAATGTAATAATTTTATAACATACTTGTGATACTATTTTATAGCGAAGACCCGTAACCAAATGGAGGTGAGGGATTTTGCCCCCTCCGGAAAATCCAATGAGCCCCTATAACAAGCTCTTTAGTGTGTTAGAATTTTTTAAACTTTTTTTAACCTTATAATTCCAAGATTCATTTACATTAAGGATGCTGACGCAAAATTTGTTACGGTTCACATTTTGTCATGGGTTCAGAATTTACATCTTATTTTTGTAAAAATTCTTTGCTCAGCGATCCTTACAAATTCTGAAAAAGACAGAACCCCCACCGACAACTTATTAAGGAAACTTTTAAGGAATTTTAAACTTAACAAATTTCCAAATTACATTATTTATTAAAAGAGGTATCTGCAATCAGAGATGTTTGAACCCTTTATGCTTGGTTAGCCGATACTTTTCTTCAAAGTATATGGTAAATTCCTTGAATAGTATTAGTGATGTAGATTTTTAAGTTTTCACTGCTCCGAGGATCATCACTTTAGTTTCCTTCAAGAATCCCTATGAATAAAAAATCACAAGGAGTCAAATCAGGTGATCTGAGTGATTAAAATCCTTTAGAGAGATAAACCAGTAAACAAGCAAACTGACAAATGAGGATTGAAAAGAAATAGGAAGATAGGTAAAAATATATCTCCGGCATTACTAAAAGATTTGGCAACTCTGTAATGGTTTTGTTCTTTCTTATATATGAGGATTGAGAATAACTGTTTTTCTACAAACTGATATTAGATGGCTCTAGTCCGAGAATTTAAAGCACGTATCATTGCCGAGTGTTTAGCACGCTTGACTACTGATCTAAGGGACCTGGTGTCGAGTCCCGGGTAAGGCATGGCTGTTTGTGTCGTTTTTCTGCTGAGGTCCTGTCATCCTCTCAGATCTTCTACTTTGGCATATAAACTGACAGGCTCATGTCAGACCTCTGTGGCAAGCAGCTGCTTGAGGGGGTATTTATTTATTTATTTTTTAATACTGCAAATCATATCAGTAATTTGTTCTTTTTTCGCCGGTAGTACATTAAATTTCTGGGACCAATAAGAAAAGAAAAACTTGCTTGAGTCGATTTAAAGTATGCCTTTGCTTTAATAATTGACCTAGTTTAATAAACTATAAAATACGGAACCTAAAGTAAATAATAATGTAAAATCATAATTCTATTCTTCTAAGTCATTATCACCATCTAAAGTTTACCACCTTTAGGTAGCTTTGCATGCAATTAATCTCTATAAGCAGTAAGTGGGATGAGTATCTAAAAAAATTCTTAGAGATTTGTTCCCAAACTGATAAACAAAATTTATCCTTAAGAATAACATATTATTTAATATAACAGACGTCAAAGATCTATTTTTTTCCCCTTGAAGCTAACAAACTCAAAATTGAATAATAAAAATGAGTATAAAACTGGCAACAATCTGAACAGCTTTCACGACCCGAGACAGGTGCTTATTCCTCCAAGGTCATTAAACACAGACTTCAGTTCATTCCCATTTCCAAGAATATTTGCGTGATGCCAGCAAACTTGTTGAAAAATAATAATAAAATGTTCTCCTGTCATGCGCTGTACAGGGTTATTACGTATCAATAAAAGTGTCCCACATCTGTACCCAGGTTATTCGCATAGATTTATCATTCATCGTGTCAGTTTATCTGTGAGTCATGATTAGCATATGTTCGCTGTTCTCTTTCGCTTCTCCTTGCAATTTAATGAGCTAACTCTGCTGGACAATGAAACAAATGGCATGCGTGACTGTCAGCTCTTCACTCTCTTAAGAATTCAAAACGCTCCTTATTCCCAAGTCTTAACTAATTGGGAGCTGTTGAGGATCATGTAAATTGCTCAAAGTGAAGTCTGCTAGATTTAAGCGCGAAATAAATTATTTATTTCACACTGCTAGGAACTATTCCTGCTGCTAGAGCTTATTCAACGTTATTGAAACTTCGAACATCAGTACAGTAGCTCAAAAAAAGCATTCGAACACTATGGTTGATTACAGAATTCGGAAAAATTATCTGGCAAGGATTTTTTTAGAAATTAGTGATCTGGCAACTTTCGTGTCACGTGATTACAGAATTCAGGAAAAATATCTGGAGCGTGTACAGCAACTGTACATGCTCCAGTTACCGTTCACAGCAAACTGGAGCGTGTGCAGTTACTGCACACGCTCCAGTTTGCTGTGAACGGTAACTGCACACGCTCAATATTTCCGTGAGTGAGCCCACACGATCTAGTATCAAAATAATATGACCACCTGCAGTCGCTCAAAAAAGTATCCGAACACTATGGTTGATTACAGAATTCAGAAAAAATATCTGGCAAGGATTTTTTTAGAAATTAGTGATCTGGCAACCTTCGTGTCACGTGATTACAGAATTCAGGAAAAATATCTGGAGCGTGTACAGCAACTGTACACGCTCCAGTTACCGTTCACAGCAAACTGGAGCGTGTGCAGTCACGGCACACGCTCCAGTTTGCTGTGAACGGTAACTGCACACGCTCAATATTTCCGTGAGTGAGCCCACACGATCTAGTATCAAAATAATATGACCACCTGCAGTCGCTCAAAAAAGTATCCGAACACTATGGTTGATTACAGAATTCAGAAAAAATATCTGGCAAGGATTTTTTTAGAAATTAGTGATCTGGCAACTTTCGTGTCACGTGATTACAGAATTCAGGAAAAATATCTGGAGCGTGTACAGCAACTGTACATGCTCCAGTTACCGTTCACAGCAAACTGGAGCGTGTGCAGTACGGCACACGCTCCAGTTTGCTGTGAACGGTAACTGCACACGCTCAATATTTCCGTGAGTGAGCCCACACGATCTAGTATCAAAATAATATGATCACCTACAGTCGCTCAAAAAAGTATCCGAACACTATGGTTGATTACAGAAATCAGAAAAAATATCTGGCAACGATTTTTTTAGAAATTAGTGTCACTTGACACGAAGGTTGCCAGATCACTAATTTCTAAAAATAATCGTTGTCAGATATTTTTTCTGAATTATGTAATCAACCATAGTGTTCGGATACATTTTTTGAGCGACTGAACAAACAATATCTTCCTTCTATTTCTCAATCTGACTTTGGACTTTACGATTCTATCAGAAAAAAAAAATCATACCCAAGTCGTTCAGTCATTTATCAGTTATTATTTATTTATTACCCAAGTCGTTCAGTTCATCTAAAATCATTATAAAAAGATTTAAAATCGCCATTATCGTGTAATGTTTAGCAAAAATACATTGGTTGCATAAAAATGAGTGGAATGAACTATGGTTACATTCATTACTTTCAGAATATCTAATAGGGTTTGAGGCATATTCATTTTGAGAAATGCTTATTAAAAAACTCTCCGCAGTCAGCCTCTCCCTTGAAAGTATGACAACGAGTGCAAATCATCATAGAGATTTATGCGGTAGGAAGGATCTCAGCAAAAGGATAACACAAGTATTCACTTCTTTACAAGGGATTTTAAACTGTTTCTAACACAGTAGAATATACACTGCCTAATCAAAATATTAGAAAATTATTTTTTTATGTCAATGGGAATCTAGTTCCAAAGCTCTGCATCATCTAAAATAGGGGTTCTCGACATGGGGTACGCGGTAAAAATATTTGGGGTACGCCGTGAAATTGTTATGCTATAACTATAGTTTTATCTATCTATACAAGGGGTACGTCAGTTACATACACATTTCCAGGGGGTATGTGAAGCATGAAAGGTTGGGTTGTTTTACCTCTGAGCGGCAATTTTTTGCACACCATGGGCTAAATGGCCAGGTCACATGGACCCCGAAGGCTCAGAGAAGGTTGGGGGAGGGGACCCACTGGAACAGCTGTTGGGAGACAGATGGTAACCTCGCGTCAAGGCCATCCAGCGTGTTCTTTAACGTGCACAGGGTATGGCTCTACCGCACACGGGACCACGGCTTAACGTCCCATCCGACGGACGGCGGCCTTTCCAAGCCCATCGGTGTCCCCTACTGACCGTGGGCTGGGCGGGGAATTTTGCGGAGATAAATCTCAACGCTGACCCAGCTGGGACTCGAACCTGGGAACTACAGGTTTACGAGCCTGGCGCGCTACCGACTGAGCCACCCCAGCCCCATGTGAAGCATAAAAGGTTAAGAACCACTGTTCTAGGTATAACAGAATAAGAGAGCAACAGAATAAGGGAATAAGAAAAAAATTGGCCTCTTGATAGTCTGCCTGCTATCCCAAACTCTAATACGTTTTAGAATAGGAGTTCTAAAAACGTGGGGTAGGCGGTAAAATTTTTTCGGGTACGCCGTGAGAGCTCAACAGTCGTTAAATCTAGTAACAAAGTAAAAATAACCATTGTTATATTATAATTGTAGTTTTATCTATTTATGTAAGGGGTACGCCAGTTACATACACATTTCCAGGGGGTACGTGAAACATAAAAGGTTAAGAACTACTGTTCAAAAACATGCATTTAATGGGAAAATCTGACTGAAAATAAAGAGATTATAATCAAATCTATTTAAATCTCGATTTCAACAGTATTCATTCGATATTTTAGAGTTACGGAAGCTGCAACATTTCATAGCAAAATGCGCCATAAGAATTTACCTCAGAGAAATAATTAAAACGTAAATGATAAATATTGTTTCACACAAATTATTAAACGACATATATTTTTGAAGTTTGCGCAATGATTATTTGAATATGAGACAATTATGGTTGAACTTTATAAAACAAGATAATTTATTGATAAATATTCCAGCTTCCATAAATCGTTAAATATATTAAACGAATATTGTTGAAAATCAAGACTTAAATAGATTTGATCGTGTTCATTAATATATCATCAGTCACAATGTTTCATTAAATGCACGTTTTAGAAGTTATAGAGCTTCAAAGTTAGATTCCGATTGACATAATATGGAAATTCTCTAATATTTTGGTGGGGCGCGGGTGGCTCAGTCGGTAGCGCGCCAGGCCCGTAATCTGTAGTTACCAGGTTCGAGTCCCAGCTGGGTCAGCGTTGAGATTTATCTCCGCAAAATTTCCCCGCCCTGCCCATGATCAGTAGGGGACACCGATGGGCTTGGAAAGGCCGCCGTCCGTCGGATGGGACGTTAATCCGTGGCTCCGTGTGCGGGAGAGCCATACCCTGTGCACGTTAAAGAACACGCTGGATGACCTTGACGGGAGGCTACCATCTGTCTCCCAACAGCTGTTCCAGTGGGTCCCCTCCCCCAACCTTCTCTGAGCCTTCGGGGTCCATGTGACCTGGCCATTTAGCCCATGGTGTGCAAAAAAGTGCCGCTCAGAGGTAAAACAACCCAATCTCTAATATTTTGGTACTAAATGATCACAATGATATGTGCTGCATGAAAGACCTCAGTAAAAGGGCCACTTCTTTATTAGAGATTTGAATCCAGATCTCTTTGAACTGCGTCAAACCTAATACAGTATAAAGTATTAGAATGCTATGAGAGGTGCTAAAACCGTACTTTTTTAGTCTCTTAAAGTTGTATGTGTATTAGACAATATAGATTATTCTTTATTATTATAGGCCACATTAGTAACAGTATAATTACAATTTTAAACTTGGTCTTATAATTTTTTAATCATTATATTTGCAAAGTCTCTAATTATAGATTGGGGAATAGTTTTATGAACAATGTGCCTAAAGGTCTCAGAAAGAGAAAGACTTAGGATGCGGTGGGCAGACAATGTCAAACATTGTTAGAATGTTTGACATTGTCTGCCCACCGCATCTTTCTGAACTTTCTGATTGTTAGAATGTTTGACATTGCAACATTAGACAATGTCAACTTGTTAGAATTGGTGTGCATGTGGCCGGATGCAGCAGATGTAGCTCAGGACAGATATGCTTGGAGAATTAAACTGCACGGTCTGGTTGGACCTCCGTAGCCCATGGCTGCTTGAGGATGATGATCAAAGTTGACAGTAAACAATTGAAACCACGGAGACGTAAAAGTTAAAAAAGTTACATATCTTCAGGATCCGATTTAAAGAAAAAGTCGAGCTCGAAATGAGATAAAATTTTAAAATCCGTCTCTTAAACTGAGGGAAGACATTAAAATGGTGCGCAAACATAGATCTACATAAAATAGCGAGAAAATTACTAAGTGGAAATGGTGAATTTGTTCCAATGTGCATTCTTTGCTGTTTAATGGGCTAACGCTAAGTGATACGAGGAACCAATTTTTCAGAAAGGAGTAAAGGAGGAAGATCCAGTTATGAGCTATAAAAGATCAAATGAAAACTTACACCTTAAAGACTACCCAGTCTCTAACATGCAAACCTTAGAATGTTACATTTGAATTTTTTTGCCTATCTTCCTACTGCTTTTCGCTCGTCATTTGCTGGTTTGTCGGTTTGTGTGTTTGTCAAAATAGTTGTTCTACCATATCTTTCGCCCTGCTTTCTTCCACCCTAAAAAAGAGGAAATATGAAAACGATTTTTTCTCGATATCTTCGGAATTTAGTTAACGGCTGAGAGTAATGGGTTATGCGTCAAATGAAAGCTTGTGACATGGGGAATGTCACAGGTTATTAAAATTCTCCCATGCTTTCCTCCCTCCAAAAAAAATCGAGTGAATGATTCTTCAACTATATCTTTCGAACGAGAGGGTCAAACGCGTTCTATTTAAGTTCTAAATTAAATGAAAGCTTGTGACTGGGGAGTGTTGTGGGCAAAAAAAAAATACCCACCCTTCTTTCGTCCCCCCCCCCTAAAAAAGGGGAAATTTGAAAGTCGTTTTACTATACACTGAAGAGCCAAAACATTATGACCACTTGCCTAATAGGATGTTGGTCCTCCATGTACTGCGAAAACAGCTCTTACCCGACGAGGCATGGACGCTATAAGATTTCTAAAGGTGTCTTGTGGCATCTGGTACCAACACGTTACCAGCAGATCCTTTAACTCTTGTAAGTTACGTGGTTGAGCCGCCGCAGGATCTCATATGCTGTTCCAACACAAACCACAGATGTTCGATTGGATTGATGTCTGGGGAATTTGGAGGCCAGGGCAATACCTCGAAGTCTTCCTCATGTTCCGCGAACCATTCTCGAACAATCCGGGCAGTGTGGCATGGCACATTATCCTGCTGAAAGAAGGCATACTAGAGGGATATACCGTTGTCATGAAAGGATGTACCTGGTCTGCAATGATGTTTAGGTAGGTGGTAGAAATCATAGTTTCCTGCACATGAATGACTTGGGCCCAGGGTTTCCCACCAGAACATTGCCCAAAGCATTACACTTCCTCCACAGACTTGTTTTCGTCCCACAGTGCATCCTGGTGCCATCACTTCCCCAGGTAAACAACGCACACATACAGGACTATTCACATTGTGCAACAGGAAACGACATTCATCGAACCAGATGACCTTCTGCCAATCATTCAAGCTCCAATTTTGATGCTTGTGTGCCCATTGTAGGCGCTTTCGACAGTGAACCGAGGATAGTATGGACACTTGGATGACCAGTGGCTACGCAGCCCCATTTTCAGCAGGGTTCGATGTGATACATTACTTTGGTCACCAGCATTCAATTTACGTGTGAATTGCGCCACAGTATTCCTTCTGTTGGCTCGTATCATACGGGATAGCCTTCGCTCACCTGTAGCATTGATGAGCCGTGGTCGGCCCACACCTTGCCAGCAGTTCGTGGTTTTTCCCTTCTTGGACCACTTTTTGAAAGTACTAACCACGGCTGACTGTGAGCACTTTACAAGCCTTGTTGTCTCGGAAAAGCTCTGACCCAGTCGTCTGGCCATTACAATTTGGTCTTTGTCAAACTCACTGAAGTCCGCTGCCTTTCCCATCTGAAGAACAAGAATAATATTGATTAACAGAGCTCAGTATCAGGTATTATTTATACCGTTTGATTCACATGCGCCGTCCTTTAGCTGCAGTTGCTTCGATTTGCATAAAGATACGCTGGTCATAATATTTTGACTCTTCAGTGTATCTTCTGAATGCGAGGGCCTATAGTTAGGAGTTAGGTGTCAAATGAAAGCTCATATGAAGGTTGATTTATTCTGAGCGACACTTTTTTACATACAATGGGCTAAATGACCACCCTGAGCTCTCGAGGTCACAAGGACCCCGAGAGCTCGGGGTAGGTTTGGGAGCAGGAATTCACAGGACAGCTTTTAGGGGGAAAATAGCAACCTTCTGTCAAGACTTTCCAGCGTGCTTTAACGTGCATAGGATATAGTATCCCATTGGATGGATTTTAGGGATAGAAATCTCTACGCTGGCCCGGTGGGGCTGGAATCAGAGAACTTACGAGCCTAACGAGCTACCGACTGAGACACTCCAGCCACGCTCATATGAGGACCGTAGTAGACTCTTTCGAATTATGCTCACTACTATTCTTCTTCCCCTCCTCCCCCACAAAGGGGAAGGAAATTTCGCGGGCGTCGACCTTAACGAGTTATATCTCAAATTCTCAAAGCTTGTGACGTCTTCAATGTCAAGGCTACCTCAAACACCTAAAGACGTCTAAAGAAACGAAGTGGGTCAGAGTCGACTTCTAAAGGAATGAAGCGGGCCAGAATCGAATTTAAAGGAATGAAGCAGACCCGAGTCGCCTTCTAAAGAAATGAAGCAGACCCGAATCGTCTTCTAAAGGATTGATGTGGGCCAGAATCGACTTCCAATGGAATGATGCGGCCAAGAAAATTTGCGGATCAAATCTGACTGGTTGGCTGTGTGTTGTGCACCTCTGATTTAGATGCTCATGCATCGGGATCCAAAGTTCAAGCTTACTTTTCCACCTCACCGAACTTGTTTTTCAGGAGCTCAGATTTAATACTTTCTTTTCTGTTAATTGTTCCCTCTTCCACTTAAAAAAAAAACCTAAAAGAAAACAATGCTTTATCACAAGTTGATCCTCACACAATATGATTTTAAACATAGCAACTGCAATTTCTTAAAAGATGTTAAAACACTTTCTTAATTTCTTAAAATAATAACATATTGCCTCTGTCGAATACGGAATGTTTATTTTCAAAGCGAACTTCCCACTAAGTACACTCTAATGGTGGAAATACGAACTAATGGATGATTCTGAAAACGCAAATACCTAGTAATAAAGTGTCCGGACACTTTCATGTTAAGTGAACGAATAGCTACATTCAAATCTACCTAACTTTAAAAATAAGCTTTTTACGGAAAAAAGTCACTAGACATAAATTGAGGATCTCGGTCAGAGCTATTCAATCTCAATTTTCTATAATAGTAATCTAATATTTAACCCTTTTCTTACCAGTGTTGCGTACATGCAACACTGGGAAGAAATGGGTTAGTTATGGAAGCTGAAACATTTAGGTGAAACTTTTGCTAGTTTTGAAAATTTACTCCAAAAAGTTAAATCACAACTGTTATAACAAGTTGTTCGCAACATAAATGCGATATTTAAATTTTGTATAAGGATTTTTGAAGTTTTCATCAATTTTGGGGGAAAATATTTTTGGAGTGTGGTGTGTAATAACATCTGTTGTTAAATATTATAGCTTTCATAACTCTTTAAATATTAGATTAATATTATAGAAAATAGAGATTTAGGGAGCTCTGACAGAGATCTTCAATACAAGTCTAGTGACTTTTTCCGTAAAAAGCTTATTTTCCAAGTTAGGTGAAGTTGAATGTGGCTATTCGTTCACTTAACATGAAAGTGTCCGCACACTTTTTTCGATATAATGTACTTCCTTAGTACCTATCCAATCCAAAAAGAAAATTTCCTTCATCTCTTAAAAAAAGTTGCGTTTTACTACTCTCCAGAGGGTAAGAGGACAGATATTTGCCGCTATAGGCCCCCATACTCATATTTAAGAATAATAATAATGATGATGATGATGATGATAGGCCCATACTCATATTTGATGATGATGATGATGATGATGATTCTTTATCTTAATCCGCCAGTCAGTACAATATACATTTGCATAGCATAATTAGCTAATAACCATTGATGCATACATGAAAAAAATTGAGGAGTGAAATAGCTGAGAAATATCAATTACATCAGAAAAGGGAAAATAACAATCGTATTGAAATATCAGTGATCAATAGGGAAGGAGAAACAAAAAAAGAGATCATAGTAATCTGACCCTTATTTTTAGTTAAAGTTCCCTATTTCCTTTAAAAGTTCAATTATGACAAAAATAATGTATATAATAATAAAATAGTTATGAGACATATTACATTCATACATAAAACAAGGTTTCATTGCTTTGTAAGAAGAAACGTTCTACATTTATTTTTCAATAAATTTAAACTATTTGCATTTTTAACATCATCTGGATGTTCAGACCAAATTTTTACTGCATTATATTTGATAGATCTTTACCCAATTGACAATCGACACATTACTAAGATTCTGTCTTACATACTAAGATTCTGTCTATGACGTGTTTCATAATTATGAATATTCGAAAGACTGAAAATAGTCTTTAAATCTATTCAATTTAATCAATCTCATTGTAATCGAATGCATGAAATTTTCTGATATGAGTTTGAAATTATTATAAATAGTAATTTAAATTTTGTCCTTTTCCACGTTTCGCGTCCACCAACGGTGGAAATTAAAACTATTCAGAGAGTCAGAAAACGAAAATCAATATTTCATTAGTAAATATCTAACCCAAGAAAGAAAATTTTATTTATCTCTAAAAAAAAAGTTGTTTGTCTACAGACTCACAGACGGGAGAGCTTTCAAAGAAAAAACGTTAGCTCATTTTTGAAAACCAACTGAAAATCGAATGACATGAATTGTAATTATACTATTGCAGTTTTTTAGAACCCTATTGCTTTTTATTTCTGATGCACAAATGAAGTCATAAAGTCCACAATTTAATACATTTAATATTTTTACATAAATTTACCACACTTTCACAACCTTTTTAAAGGTAAATAAACATTTTGAAAGACATTCCATTTGTACATCTACAAACAGGAAGCAAAGTTACCATGATGCTTTCAAAGATTTCTTTGTCTCTTCTCTAACTAAATTGGGGCGGGGGGTTGGTCAGTCGGTAGCGCGCCAGGCTCGTAATCTGTAGTTCCCAGGTTCGAGTCCCAGCTGGGTCAGCGTTAAGATTTATCTCCGCAAAATTCCCCGCCCTGTCCACGGTCAGTAGGGGACACCGATGGGCTTGGAAAGGCCGCCGTCCGCCGGATGGGACGTTAAGCCGTGGCCCCGTGTGCGGGAGAGCCATACCCTGTGCACGTTAAAGAATACTCTGGATGGCCTTGACGGGAGGCTACCATCTGTCTCCCAACAGCTGTTCCAGTGGGTCCCCTCCTCCAACCTTCTCTGGGCCTTCGGGATCCTTGTGACCTGGCCATTTAGCCCATGGTGTACAAAAAAGCTCCGCACAGAGGTAAAACAACTCAACCCAACTCAAGCAAAACCCGTCCCCGCCCTGCCCACGGCCAGTAGGGGACACCGATGGGCTTGGAAAGGCCTCCGTCCGTCGGAAGGGACGTTAAACCGTGGTCCCATGTGCGGGAGAGCCATACCCTGTGCACGTTAAAGAACACGCTGGATGGCCTTGACGAGAGGCTACCATCTGTCTCCCAACAGCTGTTCCAATGGGTCCCCTCCCCCAACCTTTTCTGAGCCTTCGGGGTCCTTGTGACCTGGCCATTTAGCCCATGGTGTGCAAAAAAGTGCCGCTCAGAGGTAAAACAACCCAACCCAACTCTAAATTGATGTATTTCATTATCATATATAGTCATGTTTTTTTCGGCTTCTAGGAGAGAATAGTAGGAGGGTAAGATCGTCAGTAGGTGCCTCTGTTTGCGGCGAGCCTGGTCTTCTTGAGTCAACTCCTGAGATAACAGATCATTTATTACATGACCTCTTTTCCCTTGTCTTCCATCCTTTCCCCACGATAGCCCTTAATACTTACCACGCGTGTTGCTGCTTCCTTTACTGATAGAAGAGAAAGCTACTAGGTAGCGGGGTCGTGCTAAGGTAAGTGCGTGACCTTCGTGCACGAAGCATGCTGCAACCTGTTGTTTGGCTCCTCTTTATTTCCCTCCTTTTTTTTTAAGTCTTTAGGGATATTTGGTCTGTTTTAAGGCGTCCACATAGAAATGTTCTAACCTCGAATGGAATCAGGCTGTACAACAGCTAAGAACAAATCAAAGGGGTTTTATTGCCTACCTTTATTTTACTTTCTCATTATCGAATTCATGTACAGACAGTGAACAGAAAAATGAAAATATCCTCATCTTATGCAAATGGAGAATCAAATTCGAGACTGCGTAACAGGTTAAATAAATTTTAATGGAAACATGTAACTAAAGATGTTAATTAAACTGTCTAAACTTCGATTTTGGAACAATATCCGTTCAGTACTTAAAAAGTTATAGAAGATTGAATATTGAAAAAAGAGATGTTAATCATAAGAACCTCAGAACATCAGACCTCAGAGGGGCGGAGGTGGCTCAGTCGATAGCGCGCCAGGCTCGTAATCTGCAATTCCCAGGTTCGAGTCCCACCTGGGTCAACGTTGAGATTCATCTTCGTAAACCTCCCCGTCTTGTCCACGGTCAGTAGGGGACACCGATGGGCTTGGAAAGGCCACCGTCCGTTGGATGGGACGTTAAGCCGTGACTCCGTATGCGTGAGAGACATACCCTGTGCACGTTAAAGAACACGCTGGATGGTCTTGACGGGAGGCTACCATCTGTCTCCCAACAGCTGTTCCAGTGGGTCCCCTCCCCCAACCTTCTCTGAGCCTTCGGGGTCCATGTGACCTGGCCATTTAGCCCATGGTGTGCAAAAAAGTGCCGCTCAGAGGTAAAACAACCCAACCCAACTCAGACCTCAGAAGTAGATTAAAACTAAAAAGAAATAAGTATTATTTCACACCATTTACTAAAATAACTATATGTTTTAAAATTTTGTGCAAATATCTTTCAATAATTGTCAGTTTTACACAAGTTTCTTAGGCCTGACCTTTGTTGCTGTTAAGTATTCGAGCATCCATAGCTCTTTACACACCCAACAAATATTGTTGAAAATCTAGATTTAGATAGATTTGAATGAGATTTAAATTTATCTAGTCTTCCTATTTTCATAGGAAAAGCTTAACGTATTACGGATATTTGACTTTTTCTTCTTTTTTTCTTTCCTTTTTCTCTCCAGTATCTGTATGTGCTAAAGGGTTTTTTAAAAGCTCTTAGGCAATAGAGGTAAAGAGACAAGAAAATTATTTTAAGTGATCTAGTTTATCAAAATCAAGCTCGGCTAAATTTTTTACTACAACAGAAAGTGTGATATTCTCTACTGTTTTCTATTCTTACCCATACCGTATCCAGAACCCATACTAGATATCGAAAGTTGTAATATTAATACCTATATATATGATAAAGAAATTTATCTTCACTTAATATTTACTTGCCACGGCATTTTGAGACGAATATGTTACTCTAACATGAACAGAGATCAACGTGTGCCTAACCTGGTAGACTTGGAACATTCTTGCTATACTGTCACACTCGCTAGCCACGATTGAATTTTAACTACCACTTAGTAACCACCACTACGACTTAGTATATTCTGTCGACTTAGTCGTATTCTATCCCTTTACCTACCCGGTAAAGTAATATAATTAGTAGGATGCAGCAATGTATTCATGAACATGACGGGGAAGGCTATCGTACAGCTCTATAATGTCTTCCTGAGGGATACAACGCCAAAGAGCGCGAAGTCGCTGTTCCATTTCAGCGACAGTGGTTGGCACACCTCTTGGGTGTTGTTGGAGCTGTCGGCCCATCATGTCCCAGACGTGTTCAGTAGGTGATAGGTCAGGCGAGCGTGCTGGCCATGGTAGTACTAGAACGTTTTGCTCGTGTAGATACTGCAGATTAATGCGGGCTGTTTGGGGACGGACGTTATCTTGATGGTAAAAGGTTCCGTGCTGCTGAACAAATAGGACAGCCACTGGCTGCAAAATTTTTTTAACATATCGTTGGACAGTTAGAGATCCCTTTACGATGACCAGTTCTGACTGAGATGTTCTACTAATAGCACCCCACAACAAGACACCAGGTGCTGGAGCTGGGTGACAATGCCTCACGAACTGGTTGGCGTTCCTTTCCCCTGGATGACGGCGAGCACATTGTCTACCGTCGTGCTAACTAAGACAAAAACGAGATTCGTCACTAAACACCAGGGTACTCCATTCTTGTTCGTTCCACTTATATAGAAGAAACTTATTCTATTCTTTTAACCATAAAAGTTAGCGTGCCTTGTTAAAATCAACGCTATTTCTACTGGTGGCACAAAAAAGCCAAAATTTTATTGTTTGCTGATTACTTTATTATTCAATTAACACGGCATTTTCCCAAACCTTGAGGGTGGATGGGTGGTGGTGGCTCAGTCGGTAGCGCGCCAGGCTCGTAATCTGTAGTTCCCAGGTTCGAGTCCCAGCTGGGTCAGCGTTGAGATTTATTTAGGCAAAATTCCACGCCCTGCCCACGGTCAGTAAGGGACACCGATGGGCTTGGAAAGGCCGCCGTCCGTCGGATGGGACGTTAAGCCGTGTCCCCGTGTGCGGGAGAACCATACTCTATGCCCGTTAAAGAACACGCTGGATGGCCTTGACTGGAGGCTACCATCTGTCTCCCAACAGCTGTTCCAGTGGGTCCCCTCCCCCAACCTTCTCTGAGCCTTCGGGGTCCATGTGACCTGGCCATTTAGCCCATGGTGTGCAAAAAAGTGCCGCATAGAGGTAAAACAACCCAACAACCCAAACCTTGAACAGCGTCTGCGAATAGTTTTATCAGTTTTCAATTTCGAATTTTTAAAGATATCAGGGGAGTGCTGTAGTACCCTAAGCATCCCCCTGAATACAAGCCTGTAATAAATATATATATAATATAACCCGAGTTGTAGTTAAAAAACACTTTCTTTTTGGCACCTGCATGGGAGGGAGAGGGATATTTATATAGTTCAAGGGAACAACTGAATTCCAACAGGATATCAATTATCGTAAATATAATAAACTCAAATGTTGCTTAGTGACAAAATGATTTGAACTAGATTGCGTTGTTTTTTATGCGTAAAAAAAACGTAACTAAAGAAAAATTAAGCAATTATTGTATATTGCTATACACAGTGTTATAGATGGGGCCGCCGTCCGTCGGATGGGACGTTAAGCCGTGGTAACGTGTGCGGGAGAGACATACCCTGTGCACGTTAAAGAACACGCTGGATGGCCTTGACGGGGGCCTACCATCTGTCTCCCAACAGCTGTTCCAGTGGGTCCCATCCCCCAACCTTCTCTGAGCCTTCGGGGTACATGTGACCTGGCCATTTAGCCAAAGGTGTGCAAAAAAGTGCCGCTCAGAGGTAAAACAACCCAAAGCCACCCTTTTCTGGTGAGCAAAATTTTACATGGAATTATAATTCTATTAATTATAGTACTGTTTAATCTGAAATTGAGTAAAAGATAATAAAGCTATTGCACTTTGTCAAAGTATAGAAAATATGGCGTTGTCCATCTTTATTATTTTTAATATTCAACCAAAAAAAAAAGAATAAACATGAAATAAGACAATAATCAGCAAGCAATGAATTTTTGGTTTTCTGGGTCACTAGTACAGATAGCGGATATACGGATCGAGTTTACATCTAATGTTCTTCGAAAGAGAAAACTTTTTCAAAATTACTGATATTATATATTGCCGAAAAGAAATTGTTGGACAAGAGACTTTCGTAAAAAGCCTACGATTTTCAAGACGAGTTATACATTTTGTTAGTTATAAGCAATGGTAAAAGTATTTTAAGTTGGGTTGGGTTGTTTTACCTCTGAGTGGCCCTTTTTTGCACACCATGGGCTAAATGGCCAGGTCACAAGGACCCAGAAAGCTCAGAGAAAGTTAGGGGAGGGGACCCACTGGAACAGCTGTTGGGAGACAGATGGTAGCCTCCCGTCAAGGCCATCCAGCGTGTTCTTTAACGTGCACAGGGTATGGCTCTCCCGCACACGGGGCCACGGCTTAACGTCCCATCCGACGGACGGCGACCTTTCCAAGCTCATCGGTTTCCCTAATGACCGTGGGCAGGGCGGAGAATTTTACGGAGATAAATCTCAACGCTGATCCAGCTGGGATATTTTAAATACACATTTAGAAACTAATAATAGACTTTCTACCATAAACAAAAGTTCCCCAACACTTTATCCAACAATACTTTTGGGGCGGGGGTGGCTCAGTCGATAGCGCGCCAGGCTCGTAATCTGTAGTTCCCAGGTTCGAGTCCCAGCTGGGTCAGCGTTGAGATTTTTCTCCGCAAAATTCCCCGTCCTGCCCACGGTCAGTAGGGGACACCGATGGGCTTGGAAAGGCCGTCGTCCGTCGAATCGGACGTTAAGCCGTGGCTCCGTGTGCGGGAGAGCCATATCCTGTGCACGTTAAAGAACACGCTGGATGGCCTTGACGGGAGGCTACCATCTGTCTCCCAACATCTGTTCCAGTGGGTCCCCTCCCCCAACCTTCTCCGAGCCTTCGGGGTCCATGTGACCTGGCCATTTAGCCCATGGTGTGCAAAAAAGTGCCACTCAGAGGTAAAACAACCCAACCCACATATAGAAATTGCAATGTAAAATTCCTTTGTTATGCATTGAAGTGTCAATGCCAACCATTCGATAGAAATCTGCGAGGATTAGCCTCGAAATCGAATCGGTCTTTGCCTAAATACTAACTACAGATTTATTACGCTTCTTTTCTGCAAAAAGACTGTGATCACGTTATTGAACAGGAAAAAGTAGGTTGTTAATTCTGTACAACAAAAGAACAGGTTTATGCTGCCTCCTAGTAATACAGCATAATTTCATGCAATTATTCATTATAATTTTTTTTCGTCATAAATGTAATATAACTATAGTCCTATGCAGTCCCGGATCCAAAAAACTAATAAATAAATAAAATAGAGAGCCAAATGACCGGATTAAGCCAGAATGAACTGCAACTCCGTTCCGATATAAAATTTTTTAATGTTTCAAAGATCTTTAAAACATTTCTTGAAAAGTACGTATAGTATTTATTTGTACGAGCATGTTTAATATTTTTTCGCCCTCGTTCCAGTTGCTAACATTCGCAAAGAAACCCGCTTGATCTTTCCTCCTCCCACCTATATTTGGCCCTGGGTTTATGGGGGCGGGGGTGGCTCAGTCGGTAGCGCGCCAGGCTCGTAATCTGTAGTTCCCAGGTTCGAGTCCCAGCTGGGTCAACGTTGAGATTTATCTCCGCAAAATTCCCCGCCCTGCCCACGGTCAGTAGGGGACACCGATGGGCTTGGAAAGGCCGCCGTCCGTCGGATGGGACGTTAAGCCGTGGCCCCGTGTGTGGGAGAGCCATACCCTGTGCATGTTAAAGAACACGCTGGATGGCCTTGACGGGAGGCTACCATCTGTCTCCCAACAGCTGTTCCAGTGAGTCACCTCCCCCAACCTTCTCTGAGCCTTCGGGGTCCATGTGACCTGGCCATTTAGCCCATGGTGTGCAAAAAAGTGCCGCTCAGAGGTAAAACAACCCAAACAACCCTGGGTTTATGCAGCATTTTAACATCACTCGAACTACTAGCAATTTAACGCGTTTCGCGATGCATAAATGCTGATTTCAACATGAACAGATCTGCTTACCAATCATATATTTTAGTTTAATGAATGTTAAAAGCATTTCTGCAACCAGTAAAATCTCGCGCAATTTGACTTCTAGTTTTCTTTACTATATTCTGCCATTGTAAATCATTCTGTATCAGATCAGACTTGATGCTGCTAGCTATAGATTCACGTTTTATCCTCTTATTGCAGACGGTCTGGAATGTCGCCCGATACACCATATTTAAACGATCGTCTCGCATGCGAGTCACGTGTTCAAACCAGAGAGCATTTATTTCTATAAGACGGTATTTAAGAACTTTGCCAAACTTATCCATGCATAATGTCACTTCCCTCAAATTTTCTTTCGACTAAAAAAAAATTATCTTTTGGGAAACATATTAGTACAAGTCATACGAGGTCAGATGTTTGCCAAAAAAAGTGCAAGTTACCTAAAGATGAAATTGCAATGTAAAATTTATTAATTAGATATTTAATTATATCGTCCCGTGGTTAGCGCGCTTGGCTACTGAAGAAAGAGACCTGGGTTCGACTCCCGGGTAAGGCATGGAAGTTTGTCTCTCTGCTGAGGTCTCGCCTTCCTCACAGACCTTCTACTTATGGCATATTAAACTGGCAGGTTCCTGTCCGACCTCTGTGGCAAGCAGCTGCTTGAGGGGATATTTATTTATTTATCGATGCCAACCATTTGATAGAAACAGCTGATGAGTCTAGACATGCAATCGATCCTTGCTTGAATATTAAATATAAAATGTGGAGCTCAGACAACATAAAACTGATTAGTACTTACAGTGCAATTTTATGCTGCCATCCTCTCAGATCCTTCTACTATGGCATATATACTGTACAGGCTCCTGTCAGACCTCTGTGGCAAGCAGCTGCTTGAGGGGGGATTTATTTTTTATTTTTTTTTATAGGGACCAGGGTTCGAGCCCGGGGAAAGGCATAGATGTGTGTGTGTTGTTTTTCTGCTGAGGTCCTGCTATCCTCACAGACTTTCTACTATGGCATATAAACTGACAGGCTCCTGTCAGATCTCTGTGGCAAGCAGCTGCTTGAGTATTTTTTAAGTATTACTTATTACATTTTTTTTTGTCTTATAAGAGATAAAACAACCCAACCCTTCTCACGGCATAAACTTGAGATCGTTATATCTTTCTGTTTAATAAAGGCTTATTTTGTTGCATTTCATTTACACTGGTAACATTACTAAAAATGAAGACTCCACGTGCAAAACACCTTTAACTGATTCGGGATAATCCTGTAGAGAACTTAGGTTACTAACCTCAAAGCTGCTTAGGTTTCCTCCCTTGAAACTGTGTAGAGTCAACAGTCTAAGTTAAACGCAATCGCTGCTGAGTATGGAAGCTAACAACCTTTAAATGCCCTCACACTGAACTTGAATGGGGCGCATCCGAGTGGTTGAAAGGCCAGAGCCACCGACGTATTCAAACATCAGCGAATTACACTGCTCGACAAAGTTGAGCTAGGTCAATAAAATGCGCACATCTCGAAATGTATTTGGACAAACTTAATCAACTTGCATAGGAAAATATGAAAATAATGCTTTGATGAAAAGTATGTAAATTTCGAACAAAATGATTATCCCCCTCGGCAAAGGATTTTTGGGTTGTTTTATCTCTGAGAGGCACTTTTTATCACACAATGTGTTAAATGGACAGGTCACAAGGACCTAGAGGGCTCAGAGAAGATTGGGGGAAGGGTACTCATTGGACAGCTGTTGGGAGATATGGCAGACTCTTGTCAAGCCACCCAGCGTGTTCTTTAACCTGCACAAGTTATGGCTCTCCCGAACACGGCTTAACATCCCATCCGACGGACGACGGCCTTTTCAAGCCCGTCCGTGTCTTAGGGCAGAGTGGAAAGTTTTGCCAAAATACAGGGGTTTATCAAAATAAGTAGAAACACTTACTGTTTGTGCAGAACATTTTATTAATAAACTGTTGGCCCAGCTCGGGCATTCAGAACAGACGCAATTGGACGTGGAATAGACTTATACAAGTCATGCACATATGGTATTGGAATGTGGGACCATTCTTCTTGTAAAATACGGCCCAACTGTGCCAGTGATGCTGGAGATGGAAAGTGTGATTTAGATATCCCACCAATCAAACTCCAGATATTCCCACAAATGTCCAATAATATTGAGGTCTGGAGATTGAGGTGGCCAGGGTAGCTGCTGTACCTCATCCTCATGCGCTGCAAACCACAATTCGACACGTTTCGTACAATGCACGGGTGCATTATCCGCTTGAAACCAGGGACGGTGATTAGGGAACAATGCCGCAACATTGGGTGCATGTGGTCCCCGAGAATGGATTCGTACATTGCGGAAGTGACACAACCCTGCAGAATAACTAATGGTCTTAAGGAATGTCATGATATGGCACCCCACAGCATCAAGGATCCACCTCCATGCTTCACAGTCGGAACCAAAGAGTCGGGGTGTTAGGCTTCTGCAGGTTTTCTCCAGGTGTACACTCTACCAATGATGGAAAACAATGTGTAGCACGATTCATCAGACCAGATGACATGTTGCCAGTCTTTAGCATCCCAATTTTTATGTGCTTTGCACCACCTTACACGTTTTATTGCATTGATGATGGTAATCAGAGGTTTGTGGATTGCAGCATGGCCATAAATACCGGCATGATGAAGTTCCTGATGAACTATTATGACGGAAACAGGATCTTTCCGACTGGTGTTCAACTCTGCTGCTATTTGTGGTGCCATGGTCTTGTGCATCCGTTGCACAATCCGTGCCAACTTTCGCCTATCCCTATTGAAAATTTCGTATGGCTTCCCAATTTGCACGTCTGGAGGTAACGCCTTGTCCTTTTTGATAGGTAGTCATAATCTTCGATACAATTCCTCGGGTTACAGCTATTATTTCCGCCGTTCTGGTTACTGAAACTCCTGCAAGACGCGCACCAAGGATCATTCCTTTTTGGAGATCACTGAGATCTGAGATTGTCGACAATTACACCACAACATCTTTTCACCTGCGCCTGTGGCACTGCTACGTGATAGCCGACATCGTACTTCTCCCCTTTTTATACCTCACTCGTGGGTGACGTCGTCCCTGGGATATGCATACGGTGCATTGCGTGTACTCCAGTGGACGTCGGTGTTTCCATTATTTTAATAAACCCCTGTAAATCTCAACGCTGTCCTGGGAAGACTCGACCCTGGGAACTGCAGATTGCTGGGGTGGGGGCTCAGTCGGTAGCGCGCCAGGTGCTAATGAAGCGAGACAAACTGATGCCGCAGATTCCGGGACGTCTGATATCCCTATCTGAGACTAGGTCACTATTTGCAAATTCTGAGCTATTACCCTACCACAATTCAAACATAAGCTACTATTAATGGTTAGCCTATATATGGTGTAGGTTACCCTATACATGGTTACCTTAGGGTAAACCAGTGGGCCTGTCTATGTATTTGTATGTTCTATGCGAAACCAGAACAGGCCCAACAGGACTTCTAGGATATATCCGTCTTTTGGGTAAGGGGAGTACCTTCTTCCATTTAAAAATGTTACAAAATGAATAAAAAGAAGGACACAAAATACCTGAAAAAAAATTCATGTCCATCAAAGAAATTACCATGGACGATTTATTTAACTCACAAAGTATATGTACAGAAACATTATATTTATTTGACAGCTGGGACTTTTTAATGTTTTATTTGAAGATTAATAAATAATGATTAATAAATAATGATTAATAAATAATGTTTTATTTGAAATAATAAATAATGAGAGGATTTTTCTGAAATAATTAAGATTATGGTTATTAAAAAGTGAGAACATTAACAATATCTTTTGAAATATTTGCTTTCTAGATTTGATTTTATCTTTTTTGTTCTTTTTACTTTTATTATGCAAAAAAAAGCCAATTTGTATTTTTCATTTATTCTGTGTAAATTTTGCAATTATTAATTATTGAAAATGAATGCATGGTAATCTTTCCCAACAAATTTCCGTATTTATAATTTTTTTTTGCCTCCACAAGCTCTCGTAAAGGCTCAATTTATTGTCATATATATGTGACATTAATAATAATTTTATCAATTTATTGTCATATATATACATACAGTAATAATAATTTTTGATACTGACTTTTGCTATAAAATTTAATGTGTATGTGTATAATGATAAAAATTCAAATAAAAACGCATCCATTAAAATTAATAAATTAATATTATACACAGAGCGCGTTTGAAAAGGAAGGGACAAAAATTCCGAAACAACAGCAAATGTTTAGAAAAAGAATTTATTTCGAAAATCATTCAAAAAATAGTTATCCTGGGACCCTTGAAATTTCTCCAGAGTTATCTCCTTGAAATGGTCGATCACATTCTTTTGGATGTTTTGGATGGTATGAAATAGTTTCTCTTTCACCTTCATCTTTAATTCCGGAGGAGAAAGAAGTCAGCAAGATCCAAATCTGACGAATAGGGGGGGGGGGGGGGGGGGGGGTTGACCTCAATAACCCCTTATTGCAAAAGGAATCTTCGAACAATTAAAGCATCCAAAAGAATGTGACCGACCATCTCAAGGAGATAACTTTAGAGAAATTTCGAGAATGTTTTCAACGATTAAAAGAGAGATGTAACAAATATATAGAGTTGCATTGTCATAATTTGAAGGATTTCGTAATATTTTTTGTATTCTGTACATCTGCATTTGATTTAGAATTTTTATCTCATTACTTTTAAGACGTACTATGTATCCTTATGTGCTGTTCAAAGTTGAGAATGTGTAATGCTGTTGGTCCCTAACTGCACTTTTCGCATAAGTTTTTAATCTACTGCATTTGCAATTCGCGGCAAACTTCAGAAACATACCCAAGCGATTGGCAAGGTAATGCTCTAATTGTTTTGTATATTTGCTAAGCAGGAAGAATAAAGCAAAATGACATACTCAGGAGACAAATACTTATAACTAACTAGTGACTCGACCTCCCCTATTCTAGGGGATAACTGCTACCCCTTCTGACGGAATTATGAGTTTAACTCTATAAGATATCCTACAGCGTAATCCCAGAGTTCAAGAAAAACACAATATTTATATCTCTACAAAAGAGGTTGTGTGGTGAAAAAGAATTTTAAGTGATGAATTTCAAAATATTTAATCTAGTAAGTAGTAATAGCTGTAAGCTGTGGTTGCACCGAGATTGGGTTTGGGTTTTTTTTACCTCTGAGCGGCACTTTTTTGCACACCTTGGGCTAAATGGCCAGGTCACATGGACCTCGAAGGCTCAGAGAAGGTTGGGGGAGGGGACCCACTGGAACAGCTGTTGGGAGACAGATGGTAGCCTCCCGTCAAGGCCATCCAGCGTGTTCTTTAACGTGCACAGGGTATGGCTCTCGCGCACACGGGGCCACGGCTTAACGTCCCATCCGACGGACGGCGGTCTTTCTAAGCCCATCGGTGTCCCCTACTGACCGTGGGCAGGGCGGAGATAAGTCTCAACGCTGACCCAGCTGGGATTCGAACCTGGGAAGTACAGATTACGAGCCTGGCGCGCTACTGACTGAGCCACCCCCGCCCCACTCTAATACAAGGAACCATACAATACATTTGAAAATATTCCTTTACCGAAGGTAAAAAAAACGTTATATAGTACACTTCTTAAAAATTGCATATTAGAGGAATGTAAAACAATTATATTCATTCTCCAAAAGTAGCTATGAATGGCAAAAGAAAAACGCGCTGAAGAAATGTTTTTGAAGTAGCACATGAAAGGAAAACAAATGATTTTTCATATTGTCGAACATCATTCAACCTAACGAGGGAGTGAGACAACAGAAACACGCGAATCACTCGACGGACCACTCGACACTAACAAGCAGAGACCGTTTCAGATTGTTCCTGCTTTATCACGTGGCCATGCAGAACGTTAAATCCACGAATGCAATCAACGAATGCAACCGATCTTGTCGTCACTGCTGGTCGCCACAGCGGGATGTAATGTAACGAAACGAGGGATACGTGATTTGATAAAGCAAACTGAGGAGAGAAAATAAAACACTGACGGAGGCTGACAGTTATACTTCATATAGCTCTGCATAGAAAATTCAAATGATTGAAGATATTTTAAAGTTATGATTCCTAATTTTTTTAATATTGGATCTTTTTTTTAAATTGTTTGTCTTCTTTCTGTTTGTTATATATTTGATTATTTTTTAAGATATCGTAATCAAATTTTGTATGATGCTTCCTGAAAACAAGAGGGGCGGGGGTGGCTCAGTCGGTAGCGCGCCAGGCTCGTAATCTGTAGTTCACAGGTTCGAGTCCCAGCTGGGTCAGCGTTGAGATTTATCTCCGCAAAATTCCCCGCCCTGCCCACGGTCAGTAGGGGACACCGATGGGCTTGAAAAGGCCGCCGTCCGTCGGATGGGACTGGATGGCCTTGACGGGAGGCTACCATCTGTCTCCCAACAGCTGTTCCAGTGGGTCCCCTCCCCCAACCTTCTCTGAGCCTTCGGGGTCCATGTGACCTGGCCATTTAGCCCATGGTGTGCAAAAAAGTGCCGCTCAGAGGTAAAACAACCCAACCCTGAAAACAAGAAGTTTTTGTGCGTTTGTCTATGGTTGATTGACCCTCCAGCATTTTTTCCCTCCCTGAGAAAAAAACAAACCCAAAGAAACAGAATCTAAACGCTAAGAGCCAAGATCACCAAATTCGGCATACAGCTTCTTCATCTTATAATAACTTAAAGCAATGTACTTGCCCCCCCCCCCAAAAAAAAAATATATATATATATTTTCTTATCCTCCTCCTCTCCCAAAAAGGAGGAGAGGGTTTTCCTAAATGGTAAGAGTTAGAACCACTAAACTCTATACACTGATCATAAAGGCAGCATAACGATTTAGTCTTTCAGACTTGATCTCCTTCCACACACAAAAAATGTCCCACTTTCTAAAAAAATAAGGGGGGCGGGGAATGAGTAAACGATAGCTAAGCGTAAAAGTTGCATCTCAAATGAAAGCTTCTGCCATGGAGAGAAAGAAGGCTCCCTCAAATTAGGTCCCTCTCCTTTCCACCTGATCTCCCACCCAATAAAGAGGGAGACGGAAATTTCATGAGGTCGAACTTAATGAATTGTATATTAAATCAAAGCTCCAGACGTGTTATATACTATATACAACGTGTTCAAAATTAAAGGATAATGCCTATCTTGGAGAGTATATAAGGGGATGACATGGAATGTTATGCACATAGAAAGTTTGCAATGCTAAAGAAAATGCGTGCACATTTAACCGGTGCTACTATAAGAATGCATATTAGGGTTTCTATAAAAGAGCCGCAACTGCGATCGGCACTCATTTTAGTTACAATCAATCAGAAAGACGATGTTTGCACGATTGTTTAAGATTGAGAGCGATAGATAAGAAAGAAGCGGTTTAATTCCGGAATGAGGTATCTGGAATAAATGTACCACAAAATGTCCTCTCAAGACTTTGGGACAATTTTAAGAAAAAGGAAAGGTTAGTCGTAGACCAGGACAATGTCACAACTACTTGGGATGGCAGCTATCTTTCTGGGCACCTGTCTTGAGTTGTCAGTGGTCATGTAGAAGACAGTTTCAGGATATAGTGTGTAAAGGAGGTTGCCTGAATAAGGTCTGTACGCACGAAGATCATTGGTTCCTGTCTCCTCTAACTCCTTTTAACAGAAGAGCTCATTTTAGTGTAGGCCATATCACATTTGGTGCCCCATACCAGTGGGCAATTTGTTCTTCAGAGATGAGTCTGGATTCAGTTTGAATACCAATTTTCGACGATTTTATTGAACACACAGAGCTTTACATCTTTCAGAGAGCACTCTGACTGCTGAGTGTTCCCATATGGCACGTGTGGTCGACAATTTATTTGAAAGTGAAAATATCCATAGGATAGAGAGACCATAAAGATTCTCAGATTTTAATTCAATTGAGCATCATGGGGGAAGCGAATTACTGAGTTAGTGATCTGGCAACCTTCGTGTCACGTGACACGAAGGTTGCCAGATCACTAATTTCTAAAAAAATCGTTGCCAGATATTTTTTCTGAAGTCTGTAATCAACCATAGTGTTCGGATACTTTTTTGAGCGACTGTAAGTGGTCATATTATTTTGATAACTAGATCGTGTGGGCTCACTCACGGAAATATTGAGCGTGTGCAGTTACCGTTCACAGCAAACTGGAGCGTGTGCAGTAACTGCACACGCTCCAGTTTGCTGTGAACGGTAACTGGAGCGTGTACAGTTGCTGTACGCGCTCCAGATATTTTTCCTGAATTCTGTAATCACGTGACACGAAGGTTGCCAGATCACTAATTTCTAAAAAAATCGTTGCCAGATATTTTTTCTGAATTCTGTAATCAACCATAGTGTTCGGATACTTTTTTGAGCGACTGTAGGTGGTCATATTATTTTGATACTAGATCGTGTGGGCTCACTTACGGAAATATTGAGCGTGTGCAGTTACCGTTCACAGCAAACTGGAGCGTGTGCCGTACTGCACACGCTCCAGTTTGCTGTGAACGGTAACTGGAGCGTGTACAGTTGCTGTACACGCTCCAGATATTTTTCCTGAATTCTGTAATCACGTGACACGAAGGTTGCCAGATCACTAATTTCTAAAAAAATCGTTGCCAGATATTTTTTCTGAATTCTGTAATCAACCATAGTGTTCGGATACTTTTTTGAGCGACTGTAGGTGGTCATATTATTTTGATACTAGATCGTGTGGGCTCACTCACGGAAATATTGAGCGTGTGCAGTTATCGTTCACAGCAAACTGGAGCGTGTGCAGTAACTGCACACGCTCCAGTTTGCTGTGAACGGTAACTGGAGCGTGTACAGTTGCTGTACACGCTCCAGATATTTTTCCTGAATTCTGTAATCACGTGACACGAAGGTTGCCAGATCACTAATTTCTAAAAAAAATCTTTGCCAGATATTTTTTCTGAAGTCTGTAATCAACCATAGTGTTCGGATACTTTTTTGAGCGACTGTACAATACGGGAAACACGTGATTACTGTGACAAAGATTAATTTAAACAGAATGCACCACTAGAAAACTTCTTAACTAACTTGAGAAAAAGATCTAATTTTAAATCATACTTGAAAACTGCCAAAACAGCTTCCTCCAGGTAGCGTGACGTAGCAGACGTAAGGTGGGCTTGCCGAAGGCATTGACTCGTATATAACTAGGGCTCCGTTTTTGAGATCTGCACCTCTGGCAAGCTTCATTTGCCAGAACTCTTGTAGCGCTTCTACGACGTTCACTGTGAAATAAAATAAAGTCATATTAAAAAAGTGCATAGAAAATATTTAATAGCGCATCAGCATAATAATGAGAGGTGTAATGTTAATCTGCATTGTGACTTTATCTTAAATAAAAATAATAAATACCCCCTTAAGCAGCTGCTTGCCACAGAGGTCTGACAGGAGCCTGTCAGTTTATATGACATAGAGAAGGTCTGAGAGGATGGCAGGCCCTTTATATGATATAGTAGAAGGTCTGAGAGGATGGCAGGCCCTTTATATGACATAGTAGAAGGTCTGAGAGGATGGCAGGCCCTTTATATGACATAGTAGAAGGTCTGAGAGGATGGCAGGCCCTTTATATGATATAGTAGAAGGTCTGAGAGGATGGCAGGCCCTTTATATTACATAATAGAAAGTCTGAGAGGATGGCAGGCCCTTTATATGATATAGTAGAAGGTCTGAGAGGATGGCAGGCCCTTTATATGACATAGTAGAAGGTCTGAGAGGATGGCAGGCCCTTTATATGACATAGTAGAAGGTCTGAGAGGATGGCAGGCCCTTTATATGACATAGTAGAAGGTCTGAGAGGATAGCAGGCCCTTTATATGACATAGTAGAAGGTCTGAGAGGATGGCAGGCCCTTTATATGACATAGTAGAAGGTCTGAGAGGATGGCAGGCCCTTTATATGACATAGTAGAAGGTCTGAGAGGATGGCAGGCCCTTTATATGACATAGTAGAAGGTCTGAGAGGATGGCAGGCCCTTTATATGACATAGTAGAAGGTCTGAGAGGATGGCAGGCCCTTTATATTACATAGTAGAAAGTCTGAGAGGATGGCAGGCCCTTTATATGATATAGTAGAAGGTCTGAGAGGATGGCAGGCCCTTTATATGACATAGTAGAAGGTCTGAGAGGATGGCAGGCCCTTTATATGACATAGTAGAAGGTCTGAGAGGATGGCAGGCCCTTTATATGACATAGTAGAAGGTCTGAGAGGATAGCAGGCCCTTTATATGACATAGTAGAAGGTCTGAGAGGATGGCAGGCCCTTTATATGACATAGTAGAAGGTCTGAGAGGATGGCAGGCCCTTTATATGACATAGTAGAAGGTCTGAGAGGATGGCAGGCCCTTTATATGACATAGTAGAAGGTCTGAGAGGATGGCAGGCCCTTTATATGACATAGTAGAAGGTCTGAGAGGATGGCAGGCCCTTTATATGACATAGCAGAAGGTCTGAGAGGATGGCAGGCCCTTTATATGACATAGTAGAAGGTCTGAGAGGATGGCAGGCCCTTTATATGACATAGTAGAAGGTCTGAGAGGATGGCAGGCCCTTTATATGACATAGTAGAAGGTCTGAGAGGATGGCAGGCCCTTTATATGACATAGTAGAAGGTCTGAGAGGATGGCAGGCCCTTTATATGACATAGTAGAAGGTCTGAGAGGATGGCAGGCCCTTTATATGACATAGTAGAAGGTCTGAGAGGATGGCAGGCCCTTTATATGACATAGTAGAAGGTCTGAGAGGATGGCAGGCCCTTTATATGACATAGTAGAAGGTCTGAGAGGATGGCAGGCCCTTTATATGACATAGTAGAAGGTCTGAGAGGATGGCAGGCCCTTTATATGACATAGCAGAAGGTCTGAGAGGATGGCAGGCCCTTTATATGACATAGTAGAAGGTCTGAGAGGATGGCAGGCCCTTTATATGATATAGTAGAAGGTCTGAGAGGATGGCAGGCCCTTTATATGACATAGTAGAAGGTCTGAGAGGATGGCAGGCCCTTTATATGACATAGTAGAAGGTCTGAGAGGATGGCAGGCCCTTTATATGACATAGTAGAAGGTCTGAGAGGATGGCAGGCCCTTTATATGACATAGTAGAAGGTCTGAGAGGATGGCAGGCCCTTTATATGACATAGTAGAAGGTCTGAGAGGATGGCAGGCCCTTTATATGACATAGTAGAAGGTCTGAGAGGATGGCAGGCCCTTTATATGACATAGCAGAAGGTCTGAGAGGATGGCAGGCCCTCAGCAGAAAAACGACACAAACAGCCATGCCTTGATCCGGAGCTCGAACCCAGGTCCCTTAGATCAGTAGCCAAGCGCGCTAACTACTCGGCCATAACATAGCTAAAAAGCTATCCTACAAGTCACTATATCATTTTTTGTTTGAAAACTTACAGATATACACAGAGGATCGCCGATATACACTGCACTATCAAATATTAGATAGTTGGGTTGTTTTACCTCTGAGCGGCACTTTTTTGCACACCATGGGCTAAATGGCCAGGTCACATGGCCCCCGAAGGCTCAGAAAAAGTTAGGCGAGGTGATCCACTGGAACAGCTGTTGGAAGACAGATGGTAGTCTCCCGTCAAGGCCATCCAGCGTATTCTTTAACGTGCACAGGGTATGGCTCTCCCTCATACGGGGCCACGGCTTAACGTCGCATCTGACGGGCGGCGGTCTTTCCAAGTCCATCAGTGAAATATTGGATAATTTTCATGTTATATCAATGGGAAACTAACATTGAGGCTCTATAACTTCTAAAATATGAATTTATTGAAAAATGTGGCTGAAGATAAAGCAAAGATCATAATAAAATCTATTTAGATATCGATTTTTAATAATATTCGTTCAGAATTTACAGTTATGGAAGATGGAATATATAACAATAAATATTTTGTTTTATAAAAAATCATTCATAATCGTCTGCTATTACGCAGACGATTATGAATTATTTATTGAAAGAAGCATTACGCTAACTTCTAAAACGAATATTTCTTTTAAATTGTTTTCTCGCTTCCATAATTCTTTAAATACTGAATGAATATTGTTGAAAATCGAGATATTCAGTCACATTTTTCCATTAAATGCATATTTCAGGGTTATAGTGCTTCGAAGTTAGATTTCCATGACATGACTTGGAAATTATTTAATCTTTTGACAGGACAATGTAAGTTTATCAGTACATACGTCGCCAAGGAATTAGAGACAAAAATCCCATATACGTCAAAATGTTGTCCGCACTAAAGTCGTTACGGCGTCAATTCGAGAATATTTTTTTTATGTTATTACGCATCCACATCGGAATATGCAGTAACTAACATTGCATAAATAAAAAAAGTTGTGTTGTATTTTCTTCCCCTTGCTCAACTATATCTCGTTAACCAAAGCCGCGTAACACAGGTCCCTTTCCTTGGCTTCCTCTGAACATCCTTACCAAGAAAGCCCCACTTATGATTTTCTTAATTATAAAAATTATTTAAAATGTATTGAAATGTCTTCAAAATGTTCTTTCCTTTTTCTTTTACTGTTTCTGAACTATTCCACTTTTTTCTCCCTTTCTCTTTTTCGTTTTTTTTTTTTTTTTTTTTTGGGGGGGGGGGGGGCTCAGTCGGTAGCGCGCCAGGCTCGTAATCTGTAGTTCCCAGGTTCGAGTCCCACCTGGGTCAGCGTTGAAATTTATCTCCGCAAAATTCCCCACCCTGCCCACGGTCAGTAGGGGACACCGATGGGCTTGAAAAGGCCGCCGTCCGTCGGATGGGACGTTAAGCCGTGGCCCCGTGTACGGGAGAGCCACACCCTGTGCACGTTAAAGAACACGCTGGATGGCCTTGACGGGAGGCTACCATCTGTCTCCCAACAGCTGTTCCAGTGGGTCCCCTCCCCCAACCTTCTCTGAGCCTTCGGGGTCCATGTGACCTGGCCATTTAGCCCATGGTGTGCAAAAAAGTGCCGCTCAGAGGTAAAACAACCCAACCCAACCATTTTCTTTTTATTCCTTTCTCTTTTTCTTTTTTATCCCTTTCGTTCTCTTTATCTGTGTAAATGAATGATGGCTAGGGGAAAAACACGTTTAAAAATATCACACCATACAAATATTGACTATAAAAATGTCGGTGATCAGGGCTGCTCCAACAGCGGAAGCATTCCAAGTGATTTCCATGGAGCGGCAAAATTTTAAAGGTGGTAATCTAGCAATTGGATGGGTTTGCTCTATTTAAACTGAAAATAAAACTGCCGTGAAAGTAAAGTGCTAAGGTCTTTATATAAATTTGAGGACATAATAACTTTCAAATCCCGATATTAAAGATTTAGCTGGCATTTTATTTCAAATGTAATAAATCAGAAAATCTTACATAATTTACAATGGATTATCACCCATCCTATACATATCGCATGAACCTCTTTTTCATTAGGAACTTATACTATAGCATCCTAAACGCATAACTAGAGGATTGTGAAGATTATAACCCTTATATTCACTTTCATGTTATCTTGACATTTACCCAGTAAAGAGTTTAATAATCTTTTTCATTCTGTACATCTCTTTGAGGGAATCAGCTGTTAAAATCCTTCAAATATATACAATAGGATACACAATATATATGCAATCAACTCTCGATTTACGCGAATTTGATCTATAAATAATAAATAAATACCCTCTCAAGCAGCTGCGTGTTTCAAATAAGGAGTCCCCGCATTTGCACCTTTCCTTTAATTTATAAATAATAAAAAATAATAAATACCCCCTCAAGCAGCTGCTTGCCACAGAGGTCTGACAGGAGCCTGTCAGTTTATATGCCACAGTAGAAGTTCTGAGAGGATGGCAGGACCTCAGCAGAAAAATGACACAAACATCCATGCCTAATCCGGGGCTCGAACCCAGATCCCTTAGATCAGTAGTCAAGCGTGCTAACCACTGGGTTAATTTAATTTATATGGACTTTATTTGTAATAACGCTGTTTGAGCTCGTAAATTTTAAAAGAAAATGACTGTTAAATATCGTTGTTTCCTTGGCTTAAGAAAAAAAGAAATTGTAAAACCTGAACCTCAACTGTCTACCTCGGCCCAACAGCTGCCGACAGATGAGGAGAAACTACACTTTGCCTACGCAGTCGTCTGACCCAGATGACCTGTGTATATTCATGACCCTGTAACTACTACCTCAATCTCACACAACCGGCTCAGCGTTAGAAAATATTTTCATAAACAATTATTTTCTTGTTGTATGAAGGATGCATTTTTTCGTTACTGTAAAGTCTTTATTATTCTAACATATAAATACTGTATAGTGAAATAGACGGTGAAATAGATGTCTGAGTTTTGAGGGAACGGTTCCCTTCATCCATTATATTCCTTTATTTCATATGGGAAAATTATGCTTGATTTACACGCCTTTTTTAAGAAAGCAAACTCCACGTAAATCAGGGGCGGGAGTGGCTCAGTCGGTAGCGCGCCAGGCTCGTAATCTGTAGTTCCCAGCTGGGTCAGCGTTGAGATTTATCTCCGCAAATAATTCCCCGCCCTGCCCACGGTCAGTAGGGGGCACCGATGGGCTTGGAAAGGCCGCCGTCCGTCGGATGGGACGTTAAGCCGTGGCCCCGTGTGTGGGAGAGCCATACCCTGTGCACGTTAAAGAACACGCTGGATGGCCTTGACGGGAGGCTACCATCTGTCTCCCAACAGCTGTTCCTGTGGGTCCCCTCCCCCAACCTTCTCTGAGCCTTCGGGGTCAATGTGACTTGGCCATTTAGCCCATGGTGTGCAAAAAAGTGCCGCTCAGAGGTAAAACAACCCAACCCACGTAAATCAAGAGCCTACTGTATTATAATACACAGTAAAACCTCAGCAATTTTATAGAAGCTACAGATAAGACTTTTCAATTCCTTAATTAGTGTATAAAATGTGTTCGACAATGATGTTTTAAAACATTTATTAGGAAGGTATTATACACGATACGAATATTAAATATTTAATAAAAACCATTTAACGGTTTTAACAGCTGAACTTATGTAATATTATTATACAAAATGTAAAATTTTTGATAAGTTTTATACTCTAATAAATGGTTTACAAATTAGAAAATAGAACTAAAATTACAAAGTTATCAGGTAACTTATAAACATTCTAATGAAATATTTAATCGCATTTTTGTCAATAGAAAGTGGGCAACTAGAAAAAAAGTTATATAAAATTTTTTGAAATAGTGACTGCAATTTTTCGAATAACACAAACGTAAATGACAACAGAAGTGGAAAAAGTTCACAAAAAAAAGTTATCTAAAATATATATCCTGGGCCCGTGGAAGGGTTGATCAGATTTTACACACGTTAACTAAACAAGAAAAATATCTAGTTACAAATGCTGCAATAATAAAATACAGCAGGAGATATTGTTTGCAATATGTTTAAATTAAACTATGTAACTATAAAAGTGTTAACGAAACTAAACAGGAAATTAAAAAAAAATTATTGATTGTTTGAATCATACTTTTCGGAACTTCTTACATTTTCAAGCAGTTCTGATTATCTTTCATAAAATTCCTTTCATTGAAATTTTTTTAAAACAAATTTTCTCACCGACTAATTTTTAAAGATTGTTTTTACACTTTCAATCCCTTAACATTTTAATCTTCTGTTTGAGGAAAATAAAACAAGGAAGATACGTAAAAAAAGGAGTCTATAAATACATCCATAGTAAATACACAGATTACTTGTAAATATAAAAATAAAAAATAAATACCCCCTCAAGCAGCTGCTTGCCACAGAGGTCTGACAGGAGCCTACTAGTTTATATGCCATAGTAGAAGGTCTGAGAGGATGGCAGGACCTTGGCAGAAAAACGACACATACATCCATGCCTTATCCGGGGCTCGAACCCAGGTCCCGTAGATCAGTAGCCAAGCGTGATAACCACTCGGATAGAATTCAATAAATATTCATGTGAAAAACATTATTGCCGACGGTGCGGAATCGAACTCGGGTTCAATTCCTGCATCATCGACAATAATTTTTTTCATATGAATATCTATAAATACGTTCCGTTGCCCGCATCCCAGTGTACAACAGGGGTGGACAAATTGGCATCGGGGTCGCCGAATAGAAAAAAAATTGCATTTGATGTGGACCAATAGTTGGAATGGGAGTAAATTAAAATAAAAAAGTTTAAATTTGTTTATTCTACTTTATAAATAAATATCCCCTCAAGCAGCTGCTTGCCACAGAGGTCTGACAGGAGCCTGTCAGTTTATATGCCACAGTAGGAGATCTGAGAGGATGGCAGGACCTCAGCAGAAAAACGACACACACAACCATGCCTTACCCGGGGCTCGAAACCAGGTCCCTTAGATCAGTAGCCAAGCGTGCTAACCACTCGTCCACGGGACGGCTTATTCTACTTATCATAAGTATAAATACAAAACATTAAGAAAAAACGAAACATAATAATATAAAGTTCATTTTAACGTTAAAACTGAAGCTGGCTTGTGGAAGCAATATGTAAAAGATGGGAATGATCTCAGAAATGAGCTGCTGAATATTCGTCAATGGCAATGTAGCCAGTTGTACGATGCTATTTAAATTTTTGCCTTTCTTCTTATTAAAATACAATTCATTTTAGTACAGCCATGATTACTGTATTTAGAGAAATGAAAAATAAAAAAGAAATTCACGCAGACCGGATAAAATTGTTAAAAACGCGAGCCGATGTTATGTACTCCTTGTATTCCTTTACTGTTAATTAAAAGGACCGTTTTAAAAAGTGAAAGAATGCTTAATACACACATAAAGCTTCTTCTCAAGCAGATCATAGTTACTCATAATTCACAAGAACGAATGTTGGGTTGGGTTGTTTTACTTCTGCGCGGGGCGGGGGTGGCTCAGTCGGAGCGCGCCAGGCTCGTAATCTGTAGTTCCCAGGTTCGAGTCCCAGCTGGGTCAGCGTTGAGATTTATCTCCGCAAAATTTCCCCGCCCTGCCCACGGTCAGTAGGGGACACCGATGGGCTTGGAAAGGCCATCCGTCCGTCGGATGGGACGTAAAGCCGTGGCCCCGTGTGCGGTAGAGCCCATACCCTGTGCACGCTAAAGAACACGCTAGATGGCCTTGACGGGAGGCTACCATCTGTCTCCCAACAGCTGTTCCAGTGGGTCCCCTCCCCCAACCTTCTCTGAGCCTTCGGGGTCCTTGTGGCCTGGCCATTTAGCCCATGGTGTGCATAAAAGTGCCGCTCAGAGGTAAAACAATCCAATACAAACTTCTGAGCGGCACTTTTTTGCACACAATGGGCTAAATGGCCAGGTCACATGGACTCTGAAGGCTCAGGGAAGGTTGTGGGAGGGGACTCACTGGAACAGCTGTTGGGAGACAGATGGTAGCCTCTCGTCAAGGCCATCCAGCGTGTTCTTTAACGTGCACAGGGTATGGCTCTCCCGCACACGGGGCCACGGCTTTACGTCACATCCGACGGACGGAGGTCTTTCCAAGCCCATCGGTGTCCTCTACTGGCTGTGGGCAGGGCGGGGAGTTTTGCGGAGATAAATCTCAACGCTGACCCAGCTGGGACTCGAACCTGGGAACTGCAGATTACGAGCCTGGCGCGCTACCGACTGCGCCCCCCCCCCGCCCCCCGCGCCCAAGAACGAATGTCAAACCCTTTGCTTAACAGCAGAAAATCAGAGATATCTCGGACTCACTAAATGCTTTGAAATCACAATTAGCATACTACCTTGTGATATAATGCGGTCAATTCAATTCCTCATAGTGGTTTGCAGCAAAATGTCGGTATTAAACAAATTGCATATTGTTTGAATTACTGATCAAACAGTGCCACAACGCAAAGCAATTGCACGTAAATCGTGGAAGTTAATTGTAATTTCCTTACAGGTAATGAAGGTGTAATTGTTTTTCACGAACTACTTTTAACCTTTCATCTTATCGTGGAGGGTCTAAGTCCGAGTAGATCAAAATTACATATAAGTAGAAAATATTGTTTATGTGCTGGCGATAAACTGAATATTTGATGCAAAAGAGCGCGTAAGAACCTGAAGGAAGCATGAAATTCGTTGCCATAAATGATTATAACCTGAACTAGCTAGGCATAAAGAAACTAGTGTACTGCGAAAAAAGGGACGTGTCACAGCCCCAAGGAAAGATGAGGCGAGGGCGAGCCGCCGACCTCTAGCAACCCTTACCAGAGAGTGGAAAGTGTTGCCGCCATGGAGAGGAGGGGTAGGTCCAGCCCTTAATGGAGCTGGGCTTCTACGCTGCTGCTTGTGGCGCTGGCCGGGAAGTTCAGGGTAATAAATGGCACGCACTTCCAGCTGGTGATTAGGACGCGAGAAGTTTAGCGTACGGGAAGATAAATGGTACGGCACTCTGTAATATTCATAATGATTTGTCTTGGTTCCTGAATACAATGCTTGTCTGCGCTCATGGCTACTCCTTCACGACGCCGTCAACACACTGCCGCGCGCCTTTTTGAAAATGCGATCGTGGAAAGTTCTTTTTTCGGCTGAAGTCAGTGGACTGAAGAAACCGTTGCCAACCCGTTGCGATTAATAAGCGAAAAACGAAAGAATAATAATCTCAAGTAACTTATTGGAAGGGGGAATGGATTAAAACATTCTACACCAAACTGATTAGGACAACTTATGAAATAATGAGCTGAAAAAAATTTGGTTTTGCCATGAGTGGGATTCGAACCCACGTCTCCAGGAGATAAGTCCATTCATTGTTGAGAAGCATTAGGGAAAGTTCATTATTGTTCATAAGTGTAAATATCTGTGTAAGAGAGGAATTCGAACACTTGTGGTTAATTAAAACCGTATTCGAGTGATGCAATTATCTATCCTGGGTTGGGTTGTTTTACCTCTGAGCGGCAATTTTTTTGCACACAATGGGCTAAATGGCCAGGTCACATGAACCCCGAAGGCTCAGAGAAGGTTGGGGGAGGGGACCCACTGGAACAGCTGTTGGGAGACAGATGGTAGCCTCCCGTCAAGACCATCCAGCGTGTTCTTTAACGTGCACAGTGTATGATCTATCCTGGATGGCACCAAAGGCGGAGGTAGGGATGGATGAAAATATAAATAATCGTGGCTGAATAATAAATATTTAATAATTGAGGATGCTGAAAGCTAATTGTTCGGCTCGGGTATAAACCGCCTAAGGGTATAATCTTAACCATCTACAAAAATACTGAAAATGAAAATTCCTTCAAAGATTTATGATCAATGTTTACGTAAAAAGTATTTCGAAGGCTTTTACGTCCATATCTCCCTGAAAACACATCATATTTTTTTTAAATTATTTTTATAAATACTGAATATTTTCAGAATTTTTTTCGCTGATAATCAATTTGGATATAGAAAGAACAGGAATACAGGGGATGCTGTTTTTAAACTAACTTCAATATTTCATAAAGGTACAAAGGATAACTTAAAGTAGCTATTGTTTTTCTGGATATACAGATTTATATATATATGTTTCATTCTGTTCCACGTGACAATAAATAAAAAAATAAATACCCCCTCAAGCAGCTGCATGCCACAGAGGTCTGACAGGAGCCTGTCAGTTTATATGCCACAGTAGAAGGTCTGAGAGGATGGCAGGACCTCAGCAGAAAAACAACACGAACATCCATGCCTTAACCCGGGACTCGAACCCGGGTCCCTTAGATCAGTAGCCAAGCGCGCTAACCACTCGGCCATAAATTGAAAAATCTGGATTTAGAGGAGCTATATATATATAATTGTTTAAAAATTTATTTAAATAGTAGGGTCAAAAGAGAGTTATGATAAATGATATTGTCAGTATGGAAGAAATTGGGCATATTAGTGTTGCTCAAGGTTAAGTTTTAGGACCTCTTTTATTTTCAGTATATATATAGTATATAAATGATTTATACAAACGTGATATCGTAGGAAATTTAATTGCTTTTGCTGATGATACAGCTGTCATTTATACTGTCGAACATCTAGACTCTTTAAGAGTTAATATAAATTTAAACATGATTAAAATAAAAATTGTTTTTCAAAAAATAAATTGCTTAAAAAATAATATTACACAAAAAATAAAATATTTTTATATGCAAATAAAAAATATATTTTATATTAAAAGGGCAATATGATTATCTACATAACATTTTTTTTACTATACTTTGGAATATATCAGTAAAAACTTTTCCTGTTCTGCTATTGAGGGAATTGGTTGCTTAAATATTTAGGTGGGTTGGGTTGTTTTACCTCTGAGCGGCACTTTTTTGCACACCATGGGCTAAATGGCCAGGTCACATGGACCCCGAAGGCTCAGAGAAGGTTGAGAGAGGGGACCCACTGGAACAGCTGTTGGGAGACAGATGGTAGCCTCCCGTCAAGGCCATCCAGCGTGTTCTTTAACGTGCAGAGGGTATGGCTCTCCGCACACGGGGCCACGGCTTAAGGTCCCATCCGACGGACGGCGGCCATTCGAAGCCTATCGGTGTTCCCTACTGACCGTAGGCAGGGCGTGGAATTTTGCGCAGATAAATCTCAACGCTGACCCAGCTGGGACTCGAACCTGGGAACTACAGAGATTACGAGCCTGGCGTGCTACCGACTGAGCCACCCCCGCCCCAAATATTTAGGTGTTTACATAGACTATAAATTAAATTGGAAGGAACATATAGCGAATGCGATTAAAAAAATAATTATTGTAATACCACGGTTATATTATATTAGACAATTTGTAGATATTTCGACTTTAAATATGATATATAATTCTTGGATTAAATCTTACTTGAAATATGGAATTACTTCTTGTGGTGGCATTATTACATTAATATTAACAAATTAATCGTAACTGAAAATCGAGTTATAAAGTGTTAGTAGACACCCAGGCTACCTCCGCCGTAATTGCCTCTTTGACGGATGTTACTGGGATGATAGCGGGTACCTCGTTCTCTCCATATCAAACAATGTCCGGAATCACCCTGCAAGCAATATCTGGACCCATTGGTGAAGAGTACGGACCTCCATTGCTCTTCTGTCCAGTTAACATGCGTGTGTGCCCAATTTAACCGCTCTCTCCTGTGACGTGAAATGAGGTGTATGAAAATTGCTGGCCTTCTAGCGTACAGACCTCCCTCATGAAGCCTTCTATGCACAGTAGAAGCTTATGCAATCCTCACAGTGACTGCTGCGAGAGAGGATCGTAGATTAGAGGGAGTAGACGTCCTGCTCCTTCGTACTCTAGCCCTTCCTCGGCTAAACCTCCGAGATACGGAATCCGTGCTAAGAAATTGATTCCACAGTCTATGGACAACAGAAGGACTCACATTCAGCCTTTATTTAGCTGGGTCAGCGTTGAGATTTATCTCTGCAAAATTCCCCGCCCTGCCCACGGTCAGTAGGGGACACCGATGGGCTTGGAAATGCCGCCGTCCGTCGGATGGGACGTTAAGGCGTGGCCCCGTGTGCGGGAGAGCCATACCCTGTGCACGTTAAAGAACACGCTGGACGGCCTTGACGGGAGGCTACCATCTATCTCCCAACAGCTCTTCCAGTGGGTCCCCTCCCCCAACCTTCTCTGAGCCTTCGGGGTCCATGTGACCTGGCCATTTAGCCCATGGTGTGCAAAAAAGTGCTGCTCAGAGGTAAAACAACCCAACAACACATTCAGCCATAGTGCCACATCTGAATGACTTTGGCCTGCTTCGAGCCGGCCAATAGTTAGCTCTCCACCGCAGTTCATTTGGCAAATGATGTCTCGAGGTCATTCCTACAAAATGGCTATTTCGAATTTCTTTACTCACATTTACAACACAAAATAACGATCCACTCCAAAACACCAGTTTTTATGCCGCTATCCGATTACGCAAATTGACGCAACCTACTCTAATTTGCATACGATATGCTCACTCGGCAATACTTTACTGGTTACAAGAACAAGTTCGGTGAGGATCGCACAATTTTTTTGGCAAATTATCGCGATTTTTCTAATTTTTCCTTAATTTATGGAAAGCAGTGTATTAACGATAGCTCTCGCAGATTTTAAATTAGAACTCAATAGAAATGAATTTCTAGGAACATTTGGAGATGGTGGTGGACACGAGACAAATTGATGCTCTAAAGAAAAGTTTCGGGATGTCTGACATCCCTGTCTGAGACTGGGCCACTATATACAAATCCTGTCCTTATTACTCTGGGGCGGGGGTGGCTCAGTCGGTAGCGCGCCAGGCTCGTAATCTGTAGTTCCCAGGTTCGAGTCCCAGCTGGATCAGCGTTGAGATTTATCTCCACAAAATTCCCCGCCCTGCCCACGGTCAGTAGGGGACACCGATGGGCTTGGAAAGGCCGCCGTCCGTCGGATGGGACGTTAAGCCGTGGCCCCGTGTGCGGGAGAGCCATACCCTGAGCATGTTAAAGAACACGCTGGATGGCCTTCACGGGAGGCTAACAGCTGTTCCAGTGGGTCCCCTCCCCCAACCTTCTCTGAGCCTTCGGGGTCCATGTGACCTGGCCATTTAGCCCATTGTGTGCAAAAAAAGTGCCGCTTAGAGGTAAAACAACCCAACCCTTATTACTCTACCCGGCTTACAAATCAAGCGCAGGCTACTGTTTATGCCCCAGCGTTTAATATGTCATATACAGTATATGACAATGCATACAAACGGATAAACTATCAACGTTGGTAAGGTCTGTACTCAATCCTGATATCCTACTGAATGAGCAATCAGAACTCTAAAGGTAAAATAAGAAAGAAAAATCCTGAACCACAGATTGAATTCGATAGAATTTGATACTTTCGTTTGAATCATCTTGGTGTTTTGTAAACAAACGTAATTTATGATCTTGAATAAATCCATCAGAAAACACAGGCTAAGTCCATGTACAGTAGCTCAAGAAAATATCCGAACACTATGGTTGATTACAGAATTCAGAAAAAATAGCTGGCACCGATTTTTTTTAGAAATTAGTGATCTGGCCACCTTCGTGTCACGTGACACGAAGGTTGCCAGATCTGTTGAGTATTGAAACCAGATTTGTTGAGTATTGAAACATTAGTGATCTGGCAACCTTCGTGTCACGTAACACGAAGGTTGCTAGATCACTAATTTCTAAAAAAAATCGTTGCCAGCTATTTTTTCTGAATTCTGTAATCAACCATAGTGTTCGGATATTTTTTTGAATGTGACACGAAGGTTGCCAGATCACTAATTTCTAAAAAAATCGTTGCCAGATATTTTTTCTGAATTCTGTAATCAACCATAGTGTTCGGATATTTTTTTTTGAGCGACTGTGCCGAGAAATACGATGAAGAGGAACATTTTAATACCGAATTTTGGAAAAAATAAGAACCGAGGCTTGAGAAAAATATGCGAAAAATGTATTAAAATTCATTCGCTGATAATGAATTTCAGAAACCATTATAAAAAAAAAATATAAATAATAATAAATACCCCCTCAAGCAGCTGCTTGCCACAGAGGTCTGACAGGAGCCTGTCAGTTTATATGCCATAGTAGGAGATCTGAGAGAATGGCAGGATCTCAGCAGAAAAACGACACACACATCCATGCCTATTCCGGGGCTCGAACCCAGGTCCCTTAGATCAATAGCCAAGCGTGCTAACCACTCGGCCACGGGACGGCTTTCATTATAAAAGCAAATCATAATTATTGCAACGACAGTCAGATTATACTTAATGTAATCATACTTCGGTACCTTTAAATCGACTGTGTTCTGTCTCCCTCAAGTTAATTATATCGAATATCATTTAACTTATTTTTTTTCTTTTTGTTTTCATTTAAGAGCCGTCCCGTGACCGAGTGGTTAGCGCGCTTGGCTACTGATCTCCGGGACCTGGGTTCGAGCCCCGGGTAAGGCATGGATGTTCGTGTTGTTTTCTGCTGAGGTCCTGCCATCCTCTCAGATCTTCTACTGTGGCATATAAACTGACAGGCTCCTGTCAGACCTCTGTGGCAAGCAGCTGCTTGAGGGGGTATTTATTATTTATTTATTTATTTCATTTAAGAACAGTGCTAAGAATATTTCGTTACAATTCACGTGTCGATTTTAACTATAATACGTTGAAACCACAAATTTTCTCTCCTGCCAGGAAGAAAACATAAAAAAAGTGAAAGCAGAACAAAAGAGGTCTCCGAGTGACGTCACGAGGAACAGTAATTGGAGAGCTGGGAGAGATGCCCTCAAGACAAGAATCTAATGAGCGAAGTGAAAGTCATTCGACAGCAAGTCTGCGTCTGTTGCCATCCTCCAGGCTCTGATCAGGTGACTCAAACGTCGCAGAAAGCTGCAGTGGTGGATCAATGCCCTCAGGGACAGAGATGTCACATCGGCTGGACCAGACAAAGGCGAAAACGAATGAGAGGAAAAACCGACACCACGTCATGTCCGTGTGTATCTCCTTCAGGCAACAAGCAGCTTTCCCGATAAAGCTGCCGATTTATTTTCCTGGTGAGAAAGCCCAGCCTTGACCAAGTTTTGAATCGCAATTAATCGTTTTATTTGAAGTCTTGACAGCTTCCGCTTCCAGGTGCGCCTTTAGAATATAGTTTTTTCCCCATTCTTTTCGCAATAATATAAAAAATATTTTGCAGGGGCGAGGATGTGCGAGTAAACTTAAGGATAATTTTGTATATCTCTGTTATTGTTGATTTACTTACTATTTTGCAGTCTGCTTTGTGGCAAGGATTTCTTTTGTTGAGTATTGAAACATTTTAGAACGCTCATAGAAGTTCTCTATTGAGTGTGAGTGTATAAAAACAATCTTGTCACCTCAAATATTTGAATTGGAGATGGTTGAACCTCCGTAGCCCATTGCTGCTTGAGGATGATGATGATGATGAACATTCGCAAGAAAGTTTTTGAATTATGAAAATAAATCATTCCCATTGAAAATTTCCTTGTCAAATGTGAATTGACACATTTTTCCTTAAATTGTTAAAAACAAAAGAAAGCATAAGAAAAAGAAAATAATCATGAACCTGATTAATGTTAAGGATTTGGGTTGTTTTACCTCTGAGCGGCACTTTTTTGCACACCATGGGCTAAATGGCCAGGTCACGTGTACCCCGAAGGCTCAGAGAAGGTTGGCACTTTTTTGCACACCATGGGCTAAATGGCCAGGTCACATGGACCCCGAAGGCTCAGAGAAGGTTGGGGGAGGGGACCCACTGGAACAGCTGTTGGGAGACAGATGGTAGCCTCCCATCAAGGCCATCCAGCGTGTTCTTTAAGTGCACAGGGAATGGCTCTCCCACACACGGGGCCGCGGCTTAACGTCCCATCCGACGGACGGTGGCCTTTCCAAGCCCATCGGTGTCCCCTACTGACCGTGGGCAGGGCGGGGAATTTTTCGGAGATAAATCTCAACGCTGACCCAGCTGGGACTCGAACCTGGGAACTACAGATTACGAGCCTGGCGCGCTACCGACTGAGCCACCCCCGCCCCCTTAATGTTAAGGAGGTGAGGCCAAAAGACACATGAGCTCTGGTGTCAAGTTAGATTTTTCTCGTCCTAGATGCACTTACCTACTTGTGACAAGCACTAGATTTTTCTATGCATATTTTTACGTAGAATATTTTTCAATATGCCATTGATGGCACTTAACAGAGTAGGGGAAGGTATTAATCTCTCTTACTGAGAGAACGGCTTTCGATAAATCGATGTTTTGCTCATTGGAGATTTAATTGACAGTGTTAAACTGTTGTTAACATAGAAATAAAACTACGAGATCTGTTTCAAGGACAGAAATTTGTTCAATATTTAATCATTGAGATATTTGTCTTTCTTCCACATCTTATATTATTAAAAAAATTTGTTTAATCTTTTATCGCATCAAGTAATAAACTTTATATTACTTTTTTTTAAAATCCATAGTTGCTTTTATGGATGTAAACCTTCTTTCATTGTTTCAGTAAAGTTGGGTTGGGTTGTTTTACCTCTGAGCGGCACTTTTTTGCGCACCATGGGCTAAATGGCCAGGTCACATGGACCCCGAAGGCTCAGAGAAGGTTGGGGGAGGGGACCCACTGGAACAGCTGTTGGGAGACAGATGGTAGCCTCCCGTCAAGGCCATCCAGCGTGTTCTTTAACGTGCACAGGGTATGGCTCTCCCACACACGGGGCCACGGCTTAACGTCCCATCCGACGGACGGCGGCCTTTCCAAGCCCATCGGTGTCCCCTACTGACCGTGGGCAGGGCGGGGAATTTTGCGGAGATAAATCTCAACGCTGGCCCAGCTGGGACTCGAACCTGGGAACTACAGATTACGAGCCTGGCGCGCTACCGACTGAGCCACCCCCGCCCCATTTCAGTAAAGCACAAGGTTCTTAGAAACATTGGTTGCTCCCTTCACATCTTTAAATAAACACATCGCCGATTTACACTGTAGATAGGTTCCAGAAAATCACCGTGTAAATTGAGACCAAGTTGGGTTGTTTTACCTCTGAGCGGCACTTTTTTGCACACCATGGTCTAAATGGCCAGGTCACAAGGACCCCGAAGGCTCAGAGAAGGTTGGGGGAGGGGACCCACTGGAACAGTTGTTGGGAGACAGATGGTAGCCTCCCGTCAAGGCCATCCAGCGTGTTCTTTAACGTGCACAGGGTATGGCTCTCCCGCACACGGAGCCACCGCTTAACGTCCCATCCGACGGACGGCGGCCTTTTCAAGCCCATCGGTGTCCCCTACTGACCGTGGGCAGGGCGGGGAATTTTGCGGAGATAAATCTCAACGCTGACCCAGCTGGGACTCGAACCTGGGAACTACAGATTACGAGCCTGGCGCGCTACCGACTTAGCCACCCCTGCCCCCAAATTGAGACCAACTTATGGAAAAATGAGAGATAGGTTCAAAAAAAAAATCATTATATTTTATATTATTATTTATTACTAAAATGGACATTGAAAGTTTTATTTATACATATTTCATTTCTACAGTAACAATAAATATTAATATAACATTATTTTGTACTTCTAACTTTTTACTAGAAATGAGTTCGGACTCCATTTTTCGATCCCGAGCCCAAAGTTATTGAACGAGAAACCATTTCTACATATTTAACTTATTAGATAAGCTTAGATTGCTTTTGTCATCTCTTTTTTGATCATGAAAAATACTCATCGTTAAATGTAGATATAGGAATTGAATATTTGTACCAAAACTTATTGCTTTATTTCGTAAATGAGTATATGATATTTTATAAAAGAGTGCATTTTATAAAACAGTGTATTTACAAATCAGCTATATTTAGCCTATATAATAGCGTACAAAGTTTAATTTGCTGTTGAAAATGAGATGAAATACGATTTTTACTAGCCTGAAAGAATTCAGTCTAGAAAAGTCAGATCTCGCTGCCGATACAAAACAAATTTTTATTTCATAAGAAGGGGGCGGAGGTAGCTCAGTCGGTAGCGCGCCAGTCTCGTATACTGCAGTTCCCAGGTTCGAATCCCAGCTGGGTCAGCGTTGAGATTTATCGCCGCAAATTTCCCGCCCTGCCCACGGTCAGTAGGGGACATCGATGGGCTTGGAAAGGCCGCCTCCGTCGGATGGCATGTTAAGCCGTGGCCCCGTGTGCGAGTGAGCCATACCCTGTGCACGTTAAAATCTTCAACTTTTCGAAAAAAAATGTCCGCAGCAAAAGAATAAAATATGTGCGACAGGAGAAAAGTAGCAGCTACATATTTAAATACTAGGTACGGATCATACCTGGTGTAAATGGGTATGACTAATGACATTAGCTACTTGACCGCTAATTGAGTGGAAATGTCCGATATGTGTAAGATTCCTTGTGCTAGAACAACCTGTAGATTTCTCCGTTCTTTGTGCAAACAAAAAAAAAAAACTGGAAACTGAAGCCTGACAGTCCAAAAATGCAGAAAAACTGACAGGAGCATTCAATGAGGAGCAATTAATATTCGCCTCCAGGAACACTTTACGAAGAACTTTACATGGACTAGTAGAGTACGGCGTAAATCATATCAAGCATATCTGTCCTGAGCTACATCTGCTGCATCTGGCCACTGCACACCAATGCAATTCAATCACATCATCATCATCATCATCCTCAAGCAGCTATGGGCTACGTATGTCCAACCAGACCGTGCAATTTAGTTCTCCAAGCATATCTGTCCTGAGCTACATCTGCTGCATCTGACCACTGCACACCAATGCAATTCAATCACATCATCATCATCATCCTCCTCAAGCAGCTATGGGCTACGGATGTCCAACCAGACCGTGCAATTTAGTTCTCCAAGCATATCTGTCCTGAGCTACATCTGCTATATCTGGCCACTGCACACCAATGCAATTCAATCACATCATCATCATCATCCTCAAGCAGCTATGGGCTACGGATGTCCAACTAGACCGTGCAATTTAGTTCTCCAAGCATATCTGTCCTGAGCTACATCTGCTACATCTGGCCAACAAAGTCGTTTGACACTGTCTGCCAATGTCCTTTTGACACTGTCTGCCCATTGGATTGGATTGTTTTACCTCTGAGTGGCACTTTTTTGCACACCATGGGCTAAATGGCCAGGTCACATGGACCCCGAAGTCTCAGAGAAGGTTGGGGGAGGGGACCCACTGGAACAGCTGTTGAGAGACTGATGGTAGCCTCCCGTCAAGGCCATCCAGCGTGTTCTTTAACGTGCACAGGGTATGACTCTCCCACACACGGGGCCACGGCTTAACGTCCCATCCGACGGACGGCGGCCTTTCCAAGCCCATCGGTGTCCCCTACTGACCGTGGGCAGGGCGGGGAATTTTGCGGAGATAAATCTCAACGCTGACCCAGCTGGGACTCGAACCTGGGAACTACAGATTACGAGCCTGGCGCGCTACCGACTGAGCCACCCCCGCCCCTACACTGTCTGCCCAATCCTCGGTTCAAGTATGAGAAGATGAATCGACCATTATAAGAACATCTATAGAAATAGTGAAGGCTACTGAAAACTGATACGATCGGAAGAGCTCAATTTCATCTCTTAAGTCCGCATTAGTGGGAGAATTGAGATTTGTAGACTTTGAGTAATTTTATAATTTGAGTAATTGAATTTGCAGCGCAATTTGCTCGGGCAGCAAAATCTTCTAGTATTGAAATCATTGTTTAGCGTTTTGATCCCTACAGAAGACAGAATGAACGCCACAGCTTACCTCAGCATCATATTTGATCAACTGCATCCAGCGATGCTTCTTATGTGACTGTTGGAGACGACTACTTCCAAGTTGATCTTATCTACCAGCCCAAATTGTGCTTTCACGGTTTGAGAAAAAAGATGGCGCCTTCAAGCATCTCCCAACGGCCACCTCAATCCCGGATCTCGCTCCAATTGAGCATCTGTAGGATAAAAGATGCATTCGCTATCACGATCCTTTGCCTAACTATTAATTGTGTAAAATATTACTGACTGAATGAGGTAATATCACTAAGGAAACTTTCCAGCACTTTTGACATCTATCTTAAGGCCTAAACTCGGTAAAAGTCGGCCTAACCCGTTATTAGTTACGTAAGAAAGTTATTCGCCTTATTATACAATTACAATGGAATGTGCATTTCCCTGAATGTTCCAATGCAGAAAAATCATGAATATTTAAACATAAATTATGTCTTTTGTCAATCTGATGATCAAAATAAGACATTAAAGAAAAAAAGTAATTCACATTACAAACAAAAACAGAAAAATCTGTACTTAACTCCCAATTGCGTCAATTTCTTTCTTTTTTCTTATCTGGAGATTGGTTCAGTATTAAAGGCTTTTAACATCAAAATACAGTGGACCTTCGTTATAGCGCTGCTCGCTATACCGCGCACTCGGTTACAGCGCGGGCGATGTTCGCGATAAGTTCAAACATGTTTATACAGGTCCGTGCGGCGTTAGTGAGTATCGCATTTTATTGTTACTGCGTATTGAGTAATTGGGTATGTATTGAGTTCCTGCATGTATTTTGAATAGTGTTTAATTATTCTATGCATGATGAGTAAAAGAAAAGCTTACAGTGTGAAATTTATTGTGTCACCACCGCGCCGCTCGGTATAACGCGGTTCACCTTATAACGCGGGTGTTGTTTCCCGCCCGACATGAGCGTTATATCGGGGGTCCACTGTATTCTATTCTCATTCTTAATTTCGCAATAAAAATTTAAAGTTCTATATTCAAATAATAACTCAAATATTATTCTTCTGAGTAAAACATAATTTTTTGTACACTATTATTTGTTCTTTAAATATTCTAGCTGAGTTAGAAAAAATGTGATTTATGAGCTCAGTCGTTCTTTGACCCACTCCTGTTATGTAAAGCAAGCTGAAAAAATACTGTCAAATAAGGTGAAATAAATTATTTACAAGTACATTCTGCTTTGTCCATTATACAAGAAACAGTTAAAGTCAATTAATATTAATCCTGTTGAAACGTAGAAACAATTTATATTTTCTTTTATATAATACATAACAAAGACATTATTTTTTGAATCCATATCCGGGCAGGCTGGCGCGCCGAAAAACTATTTGAATGCTATATCAATGTATACCACTGAGTTTCAGTGGCATTGCATTAATTTGCTTCGATGGTTAAACATCAGAGTTGGATTCAGTTATTCCTCTGAGCGGTACTTTAACTTAGGAAACAGGATTGGATTGTTTTACCTCTGAGCGGCACTTTTTTGCACACCATGGGCTAAATGGCCAGGTCACATGAACCCCGAAGGCTCAGAGAAGGTTGGGGGAGGGGACTCACTGGAACAGCTGTTGGGAGACAGATGGTAGCCTCCCGTCAAGGCCATCCAGTGTGTTCTTTAACGTGCAAGGGTATGGCTCTTCCGCACACGGGGCCACGGCTTAACGTCCCATCCGACGGACGGCGGCCTTTCCAAGCCCATCGGTGTCCCCTACTGACCGTGGGCAGGGCGGGGAATTTTGCGGAGATAAATCTCAACGCTGGCCCAGCTGGGACTCGAACCTGGGAACTACAGATTACGAGCCTGGCGCGCTACCGACTGAGCCACCCGCCCTTACTGGAGAGGTATACCGAATAAACTCATCTCAGTGTACGTGGGGTTGGGTTGTTTTACCTCTGAGCGGCACTTTTTTGCACACCATGGGCTAAATGGCCAGGTCACATGGACCTCGAAGGCTCAGAGAAGGTTGGGGGAGGGGACTCACTGGAACAGCTGTTGGGAGACAGATGGTAGCCTCCCGTCAAGGCCATCCAGCGTGTTCTTTAACGTGCACCGGGTATGGCTCTCCCGCACACGGGCCCACGGCTTAACGTCCCATCCGACGGACGGCGGCCTTTCCAAGCCCATCGATGTAGCCTACTGACCGTAGGCAGGGCGGGGAAATTTTGCGAAGATAAATCTCAACGCTGACCCAGCTGGGACTCGAACCTGGGAACTACAGATTACGAGCCTGGCGCGCTACCGACTGAGCCACCCCCGCCCCATAGGAAACAGGTGGAAGCTTCCTGTCAAGGCCATCAGAGCCCAAGCTACAATTTACAAATTCTTGCTTTTATCCTGCTACAAATTTAATTAAAAGCAGCTGAGACTAGCACAATTATTGTGCGGAGTTTTTTTTAATGTATATACATACATACCAGTGGTGGCTTACTGACTAAAATTTTTCTTGGGGCACTTTAACTACTACAAGGGCCCTGATGTAAAAAAAAAATGGGGACATGCTAAATATTGAATTGAACCGAATAGGACTGAAAACACATTTCGTAATTCATATTTTTTTTCAGCTATTCTCAAAAAGAATATTTAGGAAAAAAGTTTCGAAACAAAAAAAAAACTTTGAAAAGGTCTTCTTGTTCTTTCTTCTGCAATTCAGTATTTTGCCCCTCAGTGTAATAACGAGCCATCCCGTGGCCGAGTGGTTAACGCGCTTGGCTACTGATCTAAGGGACCTGGGTTCGAGCCCCGGGTAAGGCATGGATGTATGTGTCGTTTTTCTGCTGCGGTCCTGCCATCCTCTCAGACCTTCTACTCTGGCATATAAACTGACAGGCTCCTGTCAGACCTCTGTGGCAAGCAGCTGCTTGAGGGGTATTTATTTTTTTTATTTAGTGTAATAACTACATGTATATATGTATTTTTCCTATCCATTCTCGTATTTTAAAAACCTATTCATGAAAATTATGTCTAATATATAGGTTTACTATTTTAATGACTCCATTCCGATTATAAACTTATATTTATTATAGTTAGCGCGCTTGGCTACTGATCAAAAGGACCTGGGTTCGAGCACCGGGTAAGGCATGGATGTCTGTGTCGTTTTTTGCTGATGTCCCGACATCCTCACACATTCTCCTTCTATGGCGTATAAACTGGCAGTCTCCTATCAGACCTCTCTGGGGCAAGCAACTACTTGAGGGGATTTTTATTTTTTATTATTATTTTAAACTGAATTAATAAAATAATAAATAAATACCCCCTCAAGTAGCTGCTTACTCGTCGTAAATTATCACTTGAAAAGTTGTCTAATTTGGTTATGTTTAATTTACAGTACTAATTTATTATATATATATTATTACATATATTAAATTATTTTACAACGAATTTTAAAAAGTGTATGGTTATAAAATTATTTTTTTATATCTTTTAACTTTTATTTTTGGTGGGATAGTGCCTTCAGGTGACCTAATGAACGAGCCGCCCCTCGTACATACATTGATAAGCACGTATGCATCAATGTATATTTAAAGGAAGGGTCTTTGGAGAGGGGTAACTACAACTTAATACTGGCTTTGTCCACCTTTTCTTGAATATGATGATCTCGGTACAATATAAAAATATCTATTCACAAGAAATATCTAAACGTAACGACTTATACCTGAAACGAAATCTTCTGAAATTGGGAGTATCATAGGCTATCTCAAATTATGTTGTCTTCTTTCTGTCCCCCACCCTACATTTAAAAAAAACAAACTGAGTGGGGAATTTCCTGGGGGTCGATCGTAACGAGTTGATGTTAAATGGAAGTTCGTCTGTTATATATTTTACAGAGTTTAATTAAATTAATTTAAAGACTCGAGCAGAGTCAGGAAAATCTGCTCTTCGGTTTCGTATTGACCTCACATGCGTGTTTCGAGATAACTGATAGTTAAGCTCGTAGTTTTTTTCGCTTTAGAATATCATTTTATTCGCTACCATTTAAATAGCGAGAAATCAGTAATCTAGAAGTCCTTGGTCTCTCTTTAGGGCTGTAAACAAAGTAATGCAATGGAATCGTGTTTATAAATATTTCATGACCTATTACATGAAAACAACAGGCTTTTTCTACTGTGTCACAAGAAATATCTAAACTATTATTTCTTCAAGTCACGAAACTATTGTCCTTAATTACTTTAAATTGACAACCACATTAAATTTTAGTTGCATTTAATACTAGTGAAATATTTTATGGTATCCAGAAAGTGATTACGAATATTCTAGATGAAGTTTAATTATGTCAATTACATGAAGCTATTAAATGTTAAAATGACTGATGAAAAATATATACTATATATACATATCGTTGCGAGTGCTTTATAGTTATCGGATTAATAACTATTTTCTGGTGATATTGAAATAACGTCTTGAGATATTGTGTCATTAAATTGTATTACAACTCGTGTAGAAAGGAATGGGCCAAATAGGTTTAGAACAAGAAATAATGGAAAATTGAAATTTGAAAATAGAAAGTAATAAAAAGGAACAATTTACATGAAATAAAGTCAAAATTTCTAGAATTTAATACTCGAACTATCAGTTAGTGTAGGGTTGTCCGATTTAAATCGTCTTCTCAATTCACCAGCTCTGGCCTTGGATATCATAATTTTTGTCTTCGTTACATTATCATATTCATTTCTTCAATATATTTTCAGACAAACATTTTTAACAGTATATTCATTCGCATAATAGTATTGTCAGGGCATAATGAAATTCCAAATGAATGCCATTAACTGAGAGCAAACGTTATTTTAGGGTTTTCCTTGAAATATAATTCGACATACAAAAACATTTTTTAAAGTATCCTTTAAGATCACAATTCTGCTTCTTTATTTAATATTACTGCTCATTTACTCCTATTATTATTTCGTTATTTGATTAGAATATATATATTGTTTTAATTATCCATAAGAAATTTGCAGCTACACTATCTTCCCCTAATATGAAAAAAGATAATCCAAAAAGAAAATAAATTCTTCCCTCAAAAAGAATGAAAATAAATCAGATATATTTTCCTACTTGGCTGCATAGATATTTTCAATCAACTGTTTTATTACAGATCCAGTTGGACATACATATAAAACAATGCTTTCTATCGTCGATATCATTGCCTGATAGCGAAATAATTAATTTTAATTCATTTTATACATAATCCTGTTCTTCATGGTTCTTATGATATCATTTTCATGCATCAACCTTTATTCAACTTCTTCAGACTCTCTTTTCACCGCTGTTCGGCCATCGACGTTAGTGTGGCTTACTTGTCCCGTCCCAACACATGACCCAAACGTGACCCACCTGTTTCGCACACACACCCCTGAGTAACGGGGAGGAGTGCGGTGGTGCCCGGGGTGTGCTGTCCTTGAGCCTCTCTGTCGTGTGTTCGTTCAGCCTGCATGCTGTATCCGGTTGAGGCGGGTGGGTAGGCATTAATCTTTATGAGATAGTTAGTGGTTGGTGGCTGTAGAATATAACAGGGCGGACAACGCCAGTAAGATGCCAGCCTCACTTCGTATTGGGCGGATTTGGGTCGTTGGATGCAGATTAACAATAGTCGCAGAATGAGATGATGTTCTGGTGTAAAACGACAGCGAAATCCGACCAACCTAGTCAGCGAACAGACAGATTTAAAGGAAACACATTTATGAAGGATTAAAATTTTCATTTCAATAGAAACTTTTCAGGTTGGGTTGGGTTGTTTTACCTCTGAGCGGCACTTTTTCGCACACCATGGGCTAAATGGCCAGGTCACATGGACCCCGAAGGCTCAGAGAAGGTTGGGGAGGGGACCCACTGGAACAGCTGTTGGGAGACAGATGGTAGCCTCCCGTCAAGACCATCCAGCGTGTTCTTTAACGTGCACAGGGTATGTCTCTCCCGCACACGGGGCCACGGCTTAACGTCCCATCCGACGGACGGCGGCCTTTTCAAGCCCATCGGTATCCGCCTACTGACCATGGGCAGGGCGGGGAATTTTGCGGAGATAAATCTCAACGCTGACCCAGCTGGGACTCGAACCTGAATTGCAGATTATGAGCCTGGCGCGCTAACTTTTCAGGAATACGGTTAAAAAACTAAAACCCTGACATGATCGGTATCTTTTAATTTTAAAAGCAATATTCAGGAAGTATTACAGTATTTACTAGATAAATTTGCAAATTATCATGCACTTGCTACGAATGTGATACGTAGTCTGACAATAAAGAAATCAAGCTGAATCGGTAAAAAAATATCAGTTGCTTGGTGGAACACATTCAAGTACCTCAATGCACTCTCCTTTGACTTTATTTTGTACAGTCGCTCAAAAAAGTATCCGAACACTATGGTTGATTACAGAATTCAGAAAAACTATCTGCCAACGATTTTTTTTAGAAATTAGTGATCTGGCAACCTTCGTGTCACGTGACACGAAGGTTGCCAGATCACTAATTTCATTGCGTGACACTAATTTCTAAAAAAATCGTTTCCAGATATTTTTTCTGAATTCTGTAATCAACCATAGTGTTCGGATACTTTTTTGAGCGACTGTACCGGTCCAAATTGTAGGAAAGAGGTAGTGAAGTGGAAGCTACAGCATTGATTGGGCGAGTACATTTAAGATCTGGCCGTCTTGGGAAGGTAGGTAGGAATCAAAATGTATAATTATTTTCATTCGTTACTCATTAGAAATGTATGTTTTCGTTTTTAAGTAGACAATTTTTTCTGCGGCTCTTTAAAAATATAGTTTTTTTCCCTACTAGCTCTTCACTAAGCTTGGGTTATAGACGGGCCTGGTCTAGATAATCGCTTTGCTTATCTCGATAAATGAATAAAAAATTGTTGCCATAACACACATTCCTGACTTTAAATTATTGGTCTATGCAAAAGTTATGTTCGATTGATTTCATCAGACACATTCCGGTGCTTTAGGGAGACGAAACTACAGTTAATGTAAGCGTAGTATCTAACGGCCTCTTGAGTACAAGCTGCAATTAAGTCTGATGATTTAATTGTAAAGTAAGTGGCCATACTATATTGAATGATAGACTCTACATCATGAAGAAAACAGAATCTAACAAATGCCCAAACTGCACTGCCACAGAAATTGTGGCTCACGTACTATTAATCTATCCCACGTACCACAGTTCTACGGATTACTCTTTGAAGAACTTAGAGAATTAGGAATACAAGAGTTCTCGCTAGAAAGTTTACTGGACACCCTAAAGTGGGAAAAAAACTTTACCTGAAGTTTATTAAACACCTGAAACAAATCAATGTGTATCACATAATTTAGCTAAAGACAGATATAGTCCAATGGCAAAGAACTATATAAATAAAATAAAAATACCCCCTCAAGCAGCTGCTTGCCACAGAGGTCTGATAGGAGCCTGTCAGTTTAAATGCCAAAGTAGAAGATCTGAGAGGATGGCAGGACCTCAGCAGAAAAACAACACATACAACCATGCCTTATCCGGGGCTCGAACCCAGGTCCTTTAGATCAGTAGCCAAGCGCGCTAACCACTCGGCCATGGGACGGCAAAGAACTATACCCAGCTAGAAAAATTCTTTCGTTTGCCATTTTGCATTGTTTCAAAACTGGTATTTCTTTTTCCAATCTCGAATTATACTCTAACCTTTCCTATCTAACATATTCTGAGTGGTAACTTCATGTACAACTGGGAGTGTTTGCGATTTCTGATCGACAAAAACTCCCCAAGTTGCGTTCGTGATGATGATGATGATGATGATGCATTTCAACGGGTTCAGAATGAGGGTTGACAAAATGTATTTCAACTGGTTCAAAAAAGGAGAATGACAAAATGCGTTTCAGGGGGTTCAGAATGGAGGCTGACAAAGTTCATTTGAACAGGTTCATCATGGAAACTGACAAAGTGTGCTTGAGGCATGTGATACTATAGGAATTCCAAAAAACGGAAGTGCATCAGCTGCGACTAGAAACAGTTGTAAAGTCTTTGGCGTTGATGAGTAGACGAACGAACATGTCGCCATTGGTGCGAAAAATTCTTTCAGCAACTTCAACTTGGAAGACAACTCACGTTCTGGAGAACCTTCAGTAGTTGATGTGGATCAGCTAACGGTTTAGCGATTAAAACTGATCTCTGCCTAGGCACATTAAGAAACTTAGTTGGATATCTAAAAAGCAACATTTGAGTCACAACCATAAGAAAAAAAAAACAATTTAATATATAGATAATAACATATAGATATAATAAGAAAAAAAAAAACTAAACTGTCATGTTACATTAGGTAGTATTACTGGGTAGGGGGATATATTGATCAAATTTTTACACTTAGGCAGATTCTTGAGAAATGTTTTGAGTTTCAGAAACCTGTGGTTACTAGGGGCGGGGGTGGCTCAGTCGGTAGCGCGCCAGGCTCGTAATCTGTAGTTCCCAGGTTCGAGTCCCAGCTGGGTCAGCGTTGAGATTTATCTCCGCAAAATTCCCCGCCCTGCCCACGGTCAGTAAGGGACACCGATGGGCTTGGAAAGGTCGCCGTCCGTCAGATGGGACATCAAGTCGTGGCCCCGTGTGCGGGAGAGCCATACCCTGTGCACGTTAAAGAACACGCTGGATGGCCTTGACGGGAGGCTACCATCTGTCTCCCAACAACTATTCCAGTGGGTCCCCTCCCCCAACCTTCTCTGAGCCTTCGGGGTCCATGTGACCTGGCCATTTAGCCCATGGTGTGCAAAAAAGTGCCGCTCAGAGGTAAAACACCCAACCTTGTGGTTACTAGATTCTAAGATTTCGAAAAGGATTTAGATTCTGTTGATCATGATAATTTGTGAAATGATTGTGAAATCGTATGGCATACTTGATAAGTTAGTTAGCATTGATGACTCTGTAGTCACGTGTGAGAGTCGGTAGAGTTTCTAGCAATTGAAATAATAAGCTGAAAACATTGGTTGTGCTGTGAGTGGGATTCGAACCAACGTCTTCTGGAATCCATCTCTATGTCTATCCGGGAAATGGACAACTGTGTTGTCCATTTCCCGGATAGATGGCGCACTGTGCGAATCAAATAAAAAATTCGGAAAGTTTATAAGTCACACCAGCTGAAGAAAACGTTAGCCGATAATGGTGTAGTGGTTAGCATAACTGGCATATTTCGAGGAGATGTGGGTTCGAATCCCATTCAAGGCAAAACCAATCTTTTTCAGCTTATTTTTTCAGGAGTTCCATGTCTACAGGATCATCCTGTGATTCTTCAATACTAAATTCTACCAATTCGTTTAGCATTGCTACTAGAGTTCGAAAAGGGTGCATTTTGTCCCCTTTTTTGTTTAGTTTGGTTATTGAATATATTTATCGGAATTCACTGCAACGGAGAGAGTGGGGTCTTAAATGGTTTAGAGATCTGAAAAATTCTGCTTTAGATTATGCAGATAATTTGGCCTTTTTGACTAATGATGCAGATGAGATGAATTATGTATTTGGTGATAAACAGAGAGTAATGGAAAATTGTTTAGGCAGATGGTGCTTCAGTTGCTTTGAATGGTTGGGCCCTTGAATAAGTGTCTCAGTTTAATTATTTCGGGAGTTGTTTACCAGATACTGGCGATGTGCAACATAACATGAACAGAAGAATAGGGATTGCTGCGGGAGCTTCTAAGAATCCGTTGAGAGTGTGGAAAAATATATATTTATACGCATATACAACTAAAAACTAAGATTATGCTATATAATAGTTTGGTTATTTCTAGGGTTTATTATGGTAGTGAAACTTGGACCCTTTGTAAACAAGATAACAGGAAACTGCCTTTGATTCTAGACCTTACGCATTAGGTGGTTGGTCTTTACAAGCAATGAAGTTAACCGAAGGAGTTGGCAAACCTCCATTGAGCAGCACATTATACAGAGAGAGGGACTGCGTTGGTTTGGCCATGTTTCCCGTATGCATAACTATAGATTAATGAATAGGATTATGAATAATGTGCCGAAAGGCCTCAAAAAGAGAAGGCAGCCCTAGTATGGGCAGGTAACGTGAAACAGGACGTTGTATTGGCTTACAGTGGTCAAATGCAGCTGCTGTAGCTTAGGACAGGCGTGTTTGAATGTCAAATTGCAGTTTGGTTGAACCCCTATAGCCCATAGCTGCAATACGATTTTATATATGTGAATTTGCACTTTAAGTATATTCGTCCTAATCTAGCCCGGAAGATCGCAGAACCTTTTCTAGATCGAATCGTAACTGGCGACGAAAAACGGATACTTTACAGTATTTCAAGCACAGAAACAATGCAGGGAAAGAGGTCAAATTACTGTTCCAGTTTCGAATCCAGTATTACACCAAATGAAGATGATGTGTTTAGTGGGATGCAAAGGGTATAATTTCTTATGAGTTGCTTCAATATCGCCAAACTGTAACGCAGACGGTAAAGTCAACGTCCAATAGGCCAATGAAAAAGGCATCATCTTTCGGTATTATAACGTTAAAACACACGTCACATTGATGAAACAGGAAAAACTTGAAGTAATTAAACTGGGAAATGTTCCTTCATTCACCCTATTCGCAAGATATTGCACCATCGAATTTCTTTTATTCCGGAGTCCACAGAATTTGCTTAATGAAAAGTGATTTGCTAACTTCGAGTATGTCCAAGCTGATGTTAGTAAACTTTTTCTCTCAAAGGGGGGGGGGGCTCAGTCGGTAGCGCGCCAGGCTCATAATCTGTAGTTCCCAGGTAAGAGTCCCAGCTGGGTCAGCGTTGAGATTTATCTTCGCAAAATTCCCCGCCCTGCCCACGGTCAGTAGGGGACACCGATGGGCTAGGAAAGGCCGCCGTCCGTCGGATGGGACGTTAAGCCGTGACCTCGTGTGCGGGAGAGCCATACCCTGTGCACGTTAAAGAACACGCTGGATGGCCTTGACGGGAGGCTACCATCTGTCTCCCAACAGCTGTTCCAGTGGGTCCCCTCCCCCAACCTTCTCTGGGCCTTCGGGGTCCATGTTACCTGGCCATTTAGCCCATGGTGTGCAAAAAAGTGCCGCTCAGAGGTAAAACAACCCAACCCTCTCAAAGGAGAGGATGTGTGCGGGAGAGCCATACCCTGTGCACGTTAAAGAACACGCTGGATGGCCTTGACGGGAGGCTACCATCTGTCTCCCAACAGCTGTTCCAGTGGGTCCCCTCCCTCAACCTTCTCTGGGCCTTCGGGGTCCATGTGACCTGGCCATTTAGCCATGGTGTGCAAAAAAGTGCCGCTCAGAGGTAAAACAACCCAACCCTTTCAAAGGATGGGAGGATGGGAAAAAGACTAAGAAAGCACATAACATGCACAGTCAACTGAAGCTGGACATGACTTTACTACTGCCAAAGAAGCCTAGAGGATTATAACAGGGCTATTCAATTGCATTTTAAAGCGAACCCGTTCCTTCACCCCTCCCCCCCCCTTTTTTTTCCTTTTTTTAGAATTTGAATTTTGGGTCTTTTTTTTCGGGCCAGAGACAAAGACATAAAATATACATGGGTCAAAGGCGAAAAGCAAATAAAAAACAGAGTCACACATTTACGGAGCCCTGATAAATTATTAGAGAATGGATCATCATAGCAAGGGAAAGCCAAAATAGAAACTCAAACTCCTGAAGAATACCCGTAATATTTAAAAGATGGCGTCAAGACTCATTAAAAAGTCCCGTGAAAAATTGAAGATAATTAAAATAATTATTAGACCAACCTCTAAATATCGGATTATTTTAGGAAATGGTTTAATGTAATAATTGTTATTTGTGTTTTGAATTCCCAATTCTTAAAATAGGGAATGAAATATTGTTAAAAATTTATATTTAAATAGAATTGACAGACATATTTTATTCAACTTAAATTGCTTTTCTATAAAAAAAAATATTCTTTATGATATTGAATTTCTAATTTGGTTTTCCACTGGAATAAAATGGAAATTCTGTTATGAATTAGTAAAGCTTTGTATACAGTATATTTGAACATTTCCTACCCTTCTCCCAATTTTTTAAATTTTTTTTTAATTTTTATTTTTTGCATTTTATCTTAACTTTTCTATTCTTGTCTTTCTTACTTTGCAATATAACTTTTCAAAAAAAAAATCCTTGAGTAAATAATCGGGTCTCTTCTTTTTTTCGTTTTTTACATATTTTCGGCGGGTCGACATTTGTGTAGCACACCTGCATTTTTTCTAAATAAAATGATAACTACGATTACTGCAAAATCTCAGTTTACGTCCGGATAAAACATAAATATGTCTCTATCATACTACGATAAGAGCAACTAAGATCTGAACTTCTCCAAATATGCTAAAACAGTTACATTTAATTTTCAGAAATATAAGGAAAATCATACAGATCGTGAAAACATTTTATGACAGAAAAATGACACAACACTGAAAGACATATTAGAAGAGATTAGATTTAATAAATGTCTTAAATAAGAAGGCATACGAGTCGACAATTCAAATAATTAAGGAATGCATAATTTAATATATACAATGTTCTAAATGGAAATGCACTGTACAAAGCAGGGTTGTTGGTTTTTATCTCTAAGAGGCATTGCTTTGCACACAATGGATAAATGGCCAAGTCTTAAGGACCCCCAAGGGCTCAGAGCTGGATAGTGGGGAAGGGAAGAAGCAAAATATATCAGCCTCCTTACAGCTTTCTAGCTCACAGCTAGAAAGTTGTAAGGAGTCTGATATATTTTGCCAAGTTCTTCCAGCATGTTTTCAATGTACATAGTGCCGACACTCAGTGCCACGGTTTGAAGTCCCGCATTACGCCCTTCTCAAGACTATTTATTGGTGTCTTCTTTATCACCTACGGAAAAATAGGGTTAGCAGAAAAAAAAGCTTAGAACAGACACAGAGGGGACTCGAACCGGGGAACATTATGTTAAGATTGTAGTGCGCTACCAAATAACTGAGCTTTATATAGAACAGGACCTTCAATTAGCATAATTATCATCATCATGGTATGCGGAGATAGTTTACGTACTAGATGGACGAAAAAACAATTTATAAAAACAAACAGGAATGAACTGAACATTCCGTTTAAAGCAGGGGTATAAAGGCAGGCCAACCAAAACTTTGTTGGGTTGTTTTACCTCTGAGCGGCACTTTTTTTGCACACCATGGGCTAAATGGCCAGGTCACATGGACTCCGAAGGCTCAGAGAAGGTTGGGGGAGGGGACCCACTGGAACAGCTGTTGGGAGACAGATGGTAGCCTCCCGTCAAGGCCATCCAGGGTGTTCTTTAACGTGCACAGGGTATGGCTCTCCCGCACACGGGGCCAAACCTTAACGTCCCATCCGACGGACGCGGCCTTTCTAAGTCCATCGGTGTCCCCTACTGACCATGGGCAGGGTGGGGAATTTTGCGGAGATAAACCTCAACGCTGACCCAGCTGGGACTCGAACCTGGGAACTACAGATTACGAGCCTGGCGCGCTACCGACTGAGCCACCCCCGCCCCCCAAAACTTAGTGAAGAGCCACAAGGAAAAAAATTATATTCTTAAAGAGTAGCAGGAAAAAATTCTCTATCGAAAAAACAGAAACATACATTTCTTGTATGAGTTGGACGGGAAACAAACTTGTTTTTAAGGAATAAAAAAAATTGATTAAAAAAAACAAATGTACACAATTTTAATGAATAACACTATGAATTGTGAAAATATTGGAAGAAATGAGCCAGATTCAGTATATTGATTATTTGTTTATGAGCCGTAAGTCCATTTCCAATGAACAGCAGGTTATCCAGGCTTGGCTTAATGCCCCATACTTTAGATGAACACATGACAGACACCTCTTGCTTTAAATTTAAATAATTTCAATACAAAAAAATATGGATATTGGATAAAACTTTCAGAATATCTGTGGCCCAAAGACTCGGTAAAAATAAATACTGAGACTAATTACCATCTGCATAATTAACTAAATTAATTAATAATGGTTCATGTGACAATTTCGGTTATTCTTAAAGACTGAATATTAGATAAAGTCTTAAAACAAGCACGTGAAGTATTCAATTTCTCATTCAAGATTACAGAAAGACTGAGGGCAGAGAAGTCAATGGAAGAGGGGAAGATAGGAAGAATGGCGAAGAAAAACAACTGTTAATGGAAATAATCTTCAGTACACAAGAACATTTTAAATTCAGCATAGTTCCTTATAGACTGAAGAGCATAATTTTTTATCACAAATAATATTATTTGTGAGATACTCTTTTGGGATGAGTGAAACATAAGTCATTTAATAAATAAATAAATAAAATACCCCCTCAAGCAGCTGCTTGCCACAGAGGTCTGACAGGATCCTGTCAGTTTATATGCCATAGTAGAAGATCTGAGAGGATAGCAGGACCTCAGCAGAAAAACGACACATACATCCATGCCTTATCCGGGGCTCGAACCCAGGTCCCTTAAATCAGTAGCCAAGCGCGCTAACCTCCGGGGCTCGAACCCAGGTCCCTTAGATCATTAGCCAAGCGCGCTAACCACTCGGCCATGGGACAGACTTTAATAAATAGTAAAATGTAAATAATGAACGTCTCGATATTTTTAACGAGGAATTGAAAATTTCAGAAACTGTATTTGTAATGAAATTTGTAGTTGCAATGAAACTGTATTTGCGATGATATTTTTAACCAGGAATTGAAAAATTCAGAAACTGTATTTATAATTTGCAACTATTTTCGCAATGTTTCCTTATGTTTTTGAAAGTTCGATCCCTTCAATTAATTCTCATTTCAAAGCGATTAAAAAAAAAGTGAAACATACTTCCTCAGGAATAAAAAAAAATTTGATGCGAATCCAATAAGTACAGTGCGATATTTATAAAATTTTTATTGTCCGCCATCTCTGACATTTTGGAACAAGGCTATTTACACAGTCTACTTTCTTGCAGACAACCTGAAGACAAAAGAGGGTCAAGCCGCAGTACGGCCTTCTTTACTGATCGCGTTAACAGAAGGACGAAGCGCTCGCCCTGAAGATTGCCGACTTACATGACAATCAGAGGCCCGCACTCCACCATTATCTGGTGGCGATGTCGGCGATATTTAACCTCGACTACATATCACTACGGCTTGCGCTATTTCGGAGGTCAAGGTTTCCCACAATTCATCGCCTCAGTTCAGAGAGCGACGAGCATTTGTCTGCGCTAGGAAAAGCTGGTTGATACCTTGATCGCAACCCTGCTCGAACGGCAATCACCCAATGCACTCTATTCGAGGATTACAGAAAGAGTGGGGGTACGTGAAGCAATGGGGGGAAAGTTGAGAAGAATGACGAAGAAAAATGAACTGGGGGTGGGGAAAGAGAATCTTCACTACACAGTCATTGCCTATAAATGGGGTAAGCGTGTACTCGGCTCATCCCTCTTTCTCTGCAGATGCCCACCCGACGGGAACCTCGACATTGCCCACCTTCAATCTCCTCTATAAGAGAGCAACCCGTTAACGGCCCAGACCAGTTTTTGTCCGGAAACAAGTTCGAGGCGTAGGTGGGACAAGCAAATATCACGAGCTCTGGCAGCTAGTAGTCGACTGAACTAGTGGAATTTCCCACATCTTTTGGGGTTTCGTTGTTTTTTAAGAATTTAATAACGGGAGGGGAAAAAGTTTGACTAATTTTTTATCTTAACCAATCACAATTTTCAGCTGTTTCATCTGAAGCGAAAGAATCGATATACACATCTGTTAATATTTTCTTTTATCACTAGGCAGCACCATTTCAGGTTTGCAATTGCAACGAAGAAGTGTACAAAAGGGGAATTCATACGAAATTCTAAGGAGAATTCATAGGAAAAGAAAAACAAGTAGCCAGTTCAGTCCAGTAGACTGCTTTGAAGGTACGGGAACATTATGAAAGAGACATGCTTAGGACCAACATCGCAATAAAATTCCTAACCGTTTTATGAGAGAACGAATTACATTAATAATTACATGTGCTCACCTTTTCTAAAATTTGACTATAGAAGAAACGAACCTGGTACAATTACAGAAAATTTGAGTTAAATTTCAAAGTAACGCCTTTGTGCAAATTCTATTTCAAACTATAAATATTTTGATTCAAATTAAAAAATTCTCTTAATAACTCAACTTCGCCCAGAAGTAACTATAACAAAACAGTTATTATTTAAATATGAAAAGATGGATACAATTTTGGCAACTGAAAGAAATTAAACCAAAAGATGGAACAATTTTGGAAACTGTGGCACGTATGCAAAGAAATGAAAACGTTCAAGAAAAAAAAAAAACTAAAAGAGTATGGAATTATAAACTGTGATTTAAAAAATTCGATCATTCAAAAATACTTTTTAAAAAGCTACTGTTGTAAGCATAATAAATTATCTCAAATCTAGTTATATTCATGGCTTTATCTGATTTCACGTATTTCTGTTGAACTGTAAGCAAATTACGCAATACTAAAATATTTTGGAAACTCGAACCACTCAAAGGGCTTTTTTACACAGCATTTACATGTTTTATTTTACTGTTTAACTCATAAAAAAAAGAATCGTAAATATTCTCAACTGTGAGTAAGATTCTCTCACATCATATCTATGACAATTTACGCTGGCAGGCTTCATCAGACCTCCATATTCATGTGGCTACTTAAAGAAAGACTTAAAGACTGGTGTTACTTTTACCAATCTTCTTAGTTTCGTTGTTCGTGTATCGATATTGCCAAAATATTATATATTTCAACTTTTATTATATAAATAATACAACTTGGGGGGGGAGGGTCAAATGTTTTGAAACGAAATTATTTTGTTTCAGAAATAAATAGAAGAAGGGTTGGGTTGTTTTAGCTCTGAGCGGCACTTTTTTGCACACCATGGTCTAAATGGCCAGGTCACAAGGACCCCGAAGGCTCAGAGAAGGTTGGGGGAGGGGACCCACTGGAACAGCTGTTGGGAGACAGATGGTAGCCTCCCCTCAAGGCCATCCAGCGTGTTCTTTAACGTGCGCAGGGTATGGCTCTCCTGCACACGGGGCCACGGCTTAACGTTCCATCCGACGGACGGCGGTCTTTCCAAGCCCATCGGTGTCCCCTACTGACCGTGGGCAGGCCGGGGAATTTTGCGGAGATAAATCTCAACGCTGGCCCAGGTGGGACTCGAACCTGGGAACTACAGATTACGAGCCTGGCGCGCTACCGACTGAGCCAACCCCACCCCATAATCTCTAAGTAACAGTATTCAGTATCATAAGCTATATAATATACAGTGTGTACCATTAATGGCTGATAATCTCTCCATAGTCCGTCGTCGAAAAATACATGTCAAACAGAATTGGCAAACGAAAAGAAAAACGGTTCGTTAACTTTTAACTCAACAACCAAATATGACATATCGTTTTTCGTTACAGCAAAATTTAAATTTCGTTTTACCGCTATTAGCCGTCCAGTGGCCGAGTGATTAGCACGCTTGGCTACTGATCTAAGGGACCTGGGTTCGAGCCCCGGAATTAGGCATGCATGGATGTGTGTGTCTTTTTTTTGCTGAGGTCCTGCCATCCTCTCAGATCTCCTACTGTGGCATATAAACTGACAGGCTCCTGTCAGACCTCTGTGGCAAGCAGCTGCTTGAGGGGGTATTTATTTTTTTTATTTAACGCTATGTTAACGTTATTTGAACCTTATAGTTCCCGCGATCTTAGGTTTGGATCCTACCCGGTTCAAGACAATTTTCTCCCTACACCCAATATTAGCAGAATACAGTGAAGATTAGTGGCTAGAATATAAACTAATGGATCGATGTGAATACGAAAGATTATTAAAAATATTTATTTCTTCATGTGAATTTCTTCTTTCTTTATGAATATCATATAGTTCTCAAACCAATATTTTGGATATGATTTAAAAGTCCAAAATTCATTAAATATTTTAAGTAATTTTCTAATCCATGCATTCGACAGGTTTTTTTAATAATTTATTTGCAATTCTGTCTGGTTCTAGAGATGTATTTGGTTTTAATTTTTTTATTACCGATTTTAACTCAAGGAAAATAAGTGGTAAATTTAGATATTCAGTTTTGTCGCTTCTAAAAATGCTATGAAATATTTTTGAATTTTTAAATTTTTTGTCTAATATATTATTTGGTTTATAGTGTAAGTTTATAAAGTGTTTTGCTAAAGTTTCTGTAGTTTCATTGTTTTTTAATGAAAGTGTTTATAGGGTTGTAGGTATTGTTTCATTATAAAGTTTTTTTAAATATTTTCCATAAGTTTGTTGTGGTTGTTGTAGGAGATAATTTTTATGTTAAAATTTTCCAATTTTGTCTTTGTAGGTTTTTAATTTTTTTTTGCAATTGCCGTTGAAATTCGCTTAAAGTTCAGACAGTCTCTAAATGATCCGTTTCTATTCATAACACTTTCTACTCTCCTTCTAATTGAAATTAATTTATTAGTAAAAATAATTTGAATATTGTTTTCTGGAATTTTTTTAATTATGGTACTGTCGCTCAAAAAAGTATCCGAACACTATGGTTGATTACAGAATTAAGGAAAAATATCTGGCAACGATTTTTTTTAGAGATTAGTGATCTGGCAACCTTCGTGTCACGTGATTACAGAATTCAGGAAAAATATCTGGAGCGTGTACAGCAACTGTACACGCTCCAGTTACCGTTCACAGCAAACTGGAGCGTGTGCAGTAACTGCACACGCTCCAGTTTGCTGTGAACGGTAACTGGAGCGTGTAACGGTTCGAGGCGTAGGTGGGACAAGCAAATATCACGAGCTCTATCAGTTTGCTGTGAACGGTAACTGGAGCGTGTAACGGTTCGAGGCGTAGGTGGGACAAGCAAATATCACGAGCTCTATCAGTTTGCTGTGAATGGTAACTGGAGCGTGTAACGGTTCGAGGCGTAGGTGGGACAAGCAAATATCACGAGCTCTATCAGTTTGCTGTGAACGGTAATTGGAGCGTGTAACGGTTCGAGGCGTAGGTGGGACAAGCAAATATCTGGAGCGTGTGCAGTTACTGGAGCGTGTGCATAAGCTTACTGGAGCGTGTTACTGGAGCGTGTGCAGTTACTGCACACGCTCCAGTTATTAGTTTGCTATGAACATAGTTTGCTATGAACGGTAACTGCACACGCTCAATATTTCTGTGAGTGGGCCCACACGATCTAGTATCAAAATAATATGACCACCTACAGTCGCTCAAAAAAGTATCCGAACACTATAGTTGATTACAGAATTCAGAAGAAATATGTGGCAACGATTTTTTCAGAAATTAGTGATCTGGCAACCTTCGTGTCACGTGACACGAAGGTTGCCAGATCACTAATTTCTAAAAAAATCGTTGGCAGATATTTTTCCTGAATTCTGTAATCAACCATAGTGTTCGGATACTTTTTTGAGTGACAGAATCAGTATTTATTTTTTTTTGTTCTTTCAAAAATTTTACAATGTGTATATAGTCTATATATTATTTGTTGGATCAATAAGCTTTAATTCTTCACTAAAGTTTTATTTGAGGTTTTTTCTTTATGAAATTTGAGAAAGAAATAAAAATAGGGAGATGGTCACTTCCTAAACTATCAGAGTTATACATTGACTATTTTAAGTGATTTATAAATTTGTCTGTACATCAGACGAGATCTATTACTGAATTTGTATGGAATCTATTTATGCATGTTAAATTATTATTATTTAAAATTATCAGGTTCTTATTTTCAATTAACTTAAGTCGATATATACTTTTATAGTCATTTTCATAGAACTGCCAGGATTTATTGTGAGTATTAAAGTCCCCACAAATTATTATTTCCCCTTTCCCCCAAGGGGGAAATTTATTCCCCCAAGGGGTTTTATTATTTTTAAATATTCACTGCATTGAACTAAAATTCCTGGATTGTATTTACTATATAAATTTCTATATTATTAATTTTGGTTTGAATTACATTATATTCTAATTTATCATGTATAAATGGAACATTATTCTCCTTTGAGGGAGCCATTTAATAATATATGTAACTATGCCTCTTGTATTATTATTGTTTTTTTTTTTTGTTGATAAGTTATAACATTACTAAATTTTGGAACTTTAACAGTTTGAGTCTCTTGTATACAGATAATATGAATATTATGCATCTTTAAAAGATGTTTAATTAGATGAGTTTTGGTAGAATACCTTGACAGTTCCATTCTAAAATTAGAGGTTTTCTTTCTACGAACCACTATTCAAAAGAGATAGTAGGATGTCTTTATGACCTCAGGACAGCTTGGTAGAGTAAGGTCCAGCAATTTCATCATCAACCCGATGATTTGTTGTACATGAAGGATGTTGTAGATTCATACTGTTCTTCATTTTCTCTTTTATTTTGTTGTTGATGTTTGCTATCTTTATGATTATTAGACGATTTTGCACCAGTAATATGTTTTTTCACAGAACCAGCATAGTCAGGAACTAAAGGTGAAACTAATAGTTGCTTTAAAGAATAAGAGACATCGTTGGAAGCTGAAGGAAAATCCTCTTTCAAGTTGTCATCAATTTTTTGAATCACATTTCCTTTTTGTCCTTAAGCTTTTCTTTCTTTCTCTCGGTATATGTTGACTAATTCAGCATTACTTTCTCTTTTCTGAATCCGAAATTTTTTTGGCTTTGATGAATACCTGTTGCCATGTGATGCTTTCTTCTAGCTGAATAGTTCTGGCTTTACAAGCGATAATCCTAATTGGGCAGCCAACCCATGTTGTTGGATGTGCACCTGCACAATTGGGACATTTAAAAAACTTAGATGTACAATGTTTATAATGGTGTCCTCCTCCACATTTTTTACATGTTAGTTTACCCGAATAGCCGTCCCATGGCCGAGTGGTTAGCACGCTTGGCTACTGCTCTAAGGGACCTGGGTTCGAGCCCCGGGTAAGTCATGGATGTATGTGTTGTTTTTCTGCTGAGGTCCTGCCATCCTCTCAGACCTTCTACTATGGCATATAAACTGACAGGCTCCTGTCAGACCTCTGTGGCAAGTAGCTGCTTGAGGGGGTATTTATTCTTTATTACCGAATAATTTGAAATGTAGTGACCAAATTTATAACAGCGGAAGCTGATATTAGGTGGGAGATTGTATTTTCGAACTCTGTATCTGCTGAATCCAATGAAGACGAACTGTGGGAGAATTTCCCCTTCAAATTTGAGAATAATATTTGGAGTTGATAAACACATTGTTTCCTGTTTATCTTCGTCAGTTTGTTCATAATGAAGCATACGTCTCAAACTGAGAACATTTTGATCGTCAAGCATTTCCAGGATTACTTTGCCGTCCATATTTATTGGTACTCTCATATGGCTCCTAACGCTGATTTTTTTAATTTAGGAAATTCCACGATAATTGGAACAGATGAAATCTCATTTAAATTAAAAATTTTTTTGTTGTCCTTTATTTTTTAGGAAAGATTAAAAGTCTTCCCAAAGATATGTATTTTCCAGTTAAATGTTCTCCAAAGAGCTTAAAAAAGAATGCTGTAACTTTTTTAATATCGAAAGAAGTAAGAGTTTTGTTGGTTCCTGTTAACATTAGAGAAAGATCTTCTTTAGAATTAATAGCTTCAGAGATGAGCTCTGGAAATTTTGAATTTTCTGAGTCTAGTGTTGTTATAGCAGTATAGTTTTTTGAATTCTTCTCTGATTTATTTATTTCTGTTTTTAATTTATTTTGTTCAGTATTTTCATCATTATTTAAATTGTCAAGATCATATTTTTCAGGAAGTACTTGAGAAGAGCTTTTTGCCTTTTCAATTTCCGTATCCATTTTTAATATTCCGTAGATTCAATATCCAAGTTATCAGAAGAATCACCAATGATGCTATTTTCTTCGACTGATTTAGAGGGAGAAATCTCTGAATCTGAGGATAATTTGAAGTCGTCCTCTAAGATTGTAGAATCCTTGTTCTTTTTTATTTCACTTGTTTTGTTGGAATTATTATAAAATTTTGTCTTTTTCACTTCAATTCTTTCATTAGTTGGAGAATTTCTTTTTTTTTTCTTGAATTATTTGCCATTTGGAAAGTTCGGTTAAAGATTCCTTATATCAACTCTAACGCACAGTTCACATTAAGGATGACATAAAAATCTAGAAGAATAAACAATTCTCACTTTCGCTCCACCAATATCAATCGAAAATTCACAAAACACTTCGCTAAAAAGATTACAGTATTGAACGGAACATGAACCCAGGACCCGTTGATCAATAGCCAAGGGCCCTAACCACTTGCCCACGGGATGGCTATTCTATTCTAAGGGTGAAATTTTTAAGACAATACGATGTGACTTATGCTGAGTGATACGTTCCTGGAAAACATCGGTATAAGCAAACCTTGTTTGAATAGGAAAAGTGGGATACTCCAATCCATCCATTTAATCTAGATGATTAAAAACTTACTATTACCTTACTATTACCTATATTATTATCATAGTTCATGTGTAGGTATAAATGTGTAGGTATTGTGCAAACTATGCATGTGCTATGCTTCTTGTGCAGGTATAAATCAAACTATGCATGAAGCGGGAAGAATACACAAATTGACGCAGCTGAGAGTGAAAAAGCAAACTGTGATCTGTGCTCTGGGAAGAAGTAGATGTCTATAAAGAATCCCACAGTTAAAAGAAAAGACATTTAATTCCTGTTCCTGCATCCAGAGCCAAAGTGGCGACCGCTGTAAAATAGTGAGAAAAGGTTTCCTGAAACCCATAAGCTCAGGAGAGTCCGAATTCTGCACAGAGAATATTACTGGGGTAGTGCAGAACTACAAGCAACCAAAAACGCAGTCGAAGAGTAGTAAATATACCCTGTATTAATTTATATTTTGTCAATATTTGGTTAAGTAAAGTTAATTGTGAATTATGTAAACCTGTCTTAGGGCCAGTTCTATGATAACTAGTAATAACTGTGATGATTTTGGGAAAGAGCAGAATTAAAAATTATAGCTGTGGAGCATTTCTCTCGTGTTGGAGAACACAAGTTGAAGCAATGTATAAATATATAAGTTCAGTGTCATTGTCGTCTTGTCTAAATATCATCTGCACTTAATTTCATCACAGTTATTTGTATGTCTCACTACGACATTACATCGGAACAGTTTATGAGTTGGGTTGGGTTGTTTTACCTCTGAGCGGCACTTTTTTGCACACCATGGGCTAAATGGCCAGGTCACATGGACCCCGAAGGCTCAGAGAAGGTTGGGGGAGGGGACCCACTGGAACAGCTGTTGGGAGACAGATGGTAGCCTCCCGTCAAGGCCATCCAGCGTGTTCTTTAACGTGCACAGGATATGGCTCTCCCGCACACGGGGCCACGGCTTAACGTCCCATTCGACGGACGACGGCCTTTCCAAGCCCATCGGTGTCCCCTACTGACCGTGGGCAGGCGGGGAATTTTGCGGAGATAAATTCTCAACGCTGACCCAGCTGGGACTCGACCCTGGGAACTACAGATTACGAGCCTGGCGCGCTACCGACTGAGCCACCCCCGCCCCAACAGTTTATGATGAATTGAACCATGCATGAAGCGGGGGAGTGGGGATGAACATACATTCGTATGAATGTTGTTTGTATCGGACTACGGATCAATTTGAGTGTAAAAATCAAAGGCAAAAAAGATGCACATGATAAATAGCAATCAATCACTCTGAACACTACAAGAAGCCATTCGTTGCTTTCATATTATAGTTGTGCTCTCCCATTTGAAGATATTATTGGGTAATTTAAAACCTGTAAGTATGTGTGTTATGTTTGCATCATTGCTTGCATTCTCCAACCATCAGCAGCCATGCTATTCAAAAACGAAAGTAAATTAAGTAAGAAACAGCTTCTATGCCGAGAATTTCTTTTTATTCTATCGTTTCTACCCTTTTTTTTACTGTTTCGAATCTAGTTTTAACACCAGATGTTCGTGGAGAGCCTTTTTGTAGCGTGACGACTATGGAGTTCTTTTTGACCTGTCATTCTCGGCACGGCCGAGCCAGACACGACCACCGAACAATAGTCGTACCACTGTCCCTTCGCGTGCTTACACGTGCTCCTCTCTCGAAATAAAAAAAAAAAACCCGCTGCCATTGTTAGGCAGCCAATCAAAATAGCCGAAACACCAGAGATAACGTCCTGCCCATTAATTCTTTGCAATTAAAGCGTCTACCTCCCTCTGGAAGCCACACCAGCAAAAATATTGCGATGGGATTACAATAACTCTTTGCTGTAATTAGCGAGAACCAGACAAGAAAGAAGTAAAAAAAGATGCTTTACTTGTGACCCCCTCGTCAGTTGTGTACATTAAGAAAAGAAGCACCAGAGCAATGCAGTCACTTCACTGATGTGGGACATGATGATGTAAGAGAAATGCTTGATTATTTATCAGTACAGATAGATTTTACTGCATGCAATTACACCTCCGTTGAGTGTAGCGTTTGATAACATTGCGTTAGGTATGCTTCATAAACCTGAGAAATAGAGGTTCTAAGACACAAGTTTTCCAAAATTGTTGTAGGAAGACTCGAGATCAAAAAATTAAATCCTATCAGATTACTTGGATATTTTGAATAGAGTGTGAATATTTAAACAGTCGACGCAAAAAGTTAGTTTGCCTACGGAGATAGTAGTATGGAAATTTCCATTTTTGCCTATGATTACAACATGTAAAAATTATTATTAATTATAAATGATCATAGAAAATTAATGACGGAGAATAAAGAATCATTAAATTTACGTATCAACACCGTGATGCTGCATAGTTAAAAAAAAATTAATTTGATCTGTCTTTGACCTAAGGGACCTGGGTTCGAGCCCCGGTAAAGGCATGGATGTATGTGTCGTTTTTTCTGCTGAGGTCCTGCCATCCTCTCAGATTTTCTACTGTGGCATATAAACTGACAGGCTCCTGTCAGACCTCTGTGGCAAGCAGCTGCTTGAGGGGGTATTTATTTTTTTTTATTTTATATTTTAATCAGGATACTCTTCATTTTGCATAGGGTTGGGTTGTTTTACCTCTGAGCCGCACTTTTTTGCACACCATGGGCTAAATGGCCAGGTCACATGGACCCAGAAGGCTCAGAGAAAGTTGGGGGAGGGGACCCACTGGAACAGCTGTTGGGAGACAGATGGTAGCCTCCCGTCAAGGACATCCAGCGTGTTCTTTAACGTGCACAGGGTATGGCTCTCCCGCACACGGGCCCACGGCTTAACGTCCCATCCGACGGGCGGCGGCCTTTCCAAGCCCATCGGAGTCCCCTACTGACCGTGGGCAGGGTGGGGAATTTTGCGGAGATAAATCTCAACGCTGACCCAGCTGGGACTCGAACCTGGGAACTACAGATTACGAGCCTGGCGCGCTACCGACTGAGCCACCCCGCCCCCCATTTTGCATAACATTGATTTTATCTTGTATCACTTTATTTGGCAACATCTGTACCCCTTTTTTTACCGATAAAGGTTAAAAATTTAGAATTCAAAACAGTGTTTGAAACCTTTTATGCTAAAAAATTCTTACCCATAATAAAACAGATGCAGGTTTTTTAATAATATGGATTGGCATTATTAGGGATAACAAGAATTATTTGCATGACACAAAAATATTTTTCAGCTAAAAGATATACTCTCAAAATTCAAATATTAAAACAACATATCAAAACTTTTCAATATTTCAAATATTAAGACAAAATATCGAAACTTTTAATACATTCACTAAATAATTAATAAATTTCTCGCTGCATCATTTTAAACTTTTATCTTTTCTCTTAGCATCGCACGTAGATGAAAGCCAGAATCGTTTTTATTCTATATTTTTTGGCAACGAACTATAGACATGCTACCGGCCCGGAAGTAGGTGAAAAAAATCAATATTGTTTGTGTCATAAGCCAGAAATCCTTAAGTACAGGAGATAATGAAATAAATACCAAAACTATTATAGAGCTGATGACAACAGAGAATGACTCTATAACGGGGGATCGCCATATATTTCCTAACGTTTGCATTATAACTGGAACCATTGTCCTATAAATATATATTTCTTATTGAAATTTTACAGTTTCAGAAACCTGTGGTTACTAGCTTTGTACATTTCAAAAAGGCTTTTGACAGTGTTGACCGTCTTAATTTCTGGTTGATCATGATATCTTATAGCACACAGACAAATTAGTTAACATAATGAAAGCTCTTTACAATAACACCGAGTCTCATGTGAGAGTTGGTAAAGCTTGTAGCAATTGGTTTAGCATTGCTTCTGGTGTTCGACAAGGGTGCATTATATCTCCTGTTCTCTTTAGTTTGGTTATTGATTGTGTTATGCGAAATTCACTGCAAGGGAAAGATTTTCGGCTTAAATGGTCTAGAGATAAGTAAATTTCTGATTCAGATCACGCTGATGATTTGGTCCTTTTGGCAAATGATGTTTGATGAGACGAACTCTTTTATTAGAGCTGTTGATGAGACTGGTAGTAGAGTAGGTTTGGTGATAAATAAAAAATAAATAATAATAAATACCCCCTCAAGCAGCTGCTTGCCACAGAGGTCTCCGCAAAAGTAATATGCCAAGTATAAGGTCTGTGAGGATGGCAGGACCTCAGCAGAAAAACAACACACACATCCATGCCTTATCCGGGGCTTGAATGGAGAGTGCGGAAAAATAGGCGTATACATCTAAAGACTAAAATTAGACTGTATAATAGTTTGGTTCTTAGATCAGTAGCCAACAGAGAGAAAACTAAAGTAATGAAAATTGGTCAAGCAGGCTGTGGTTCAGTCAATCTGAATGGTTGCACTCTTCAGCAGGTGTCTCAGTTTAACTATTTTGGGAGCTATGTAACAGATACTGGTGATGAACAACATGAGATACACAGAAGAATAGGGATTGCTGCTGGGGCTTTTAAGAATCTATAGAGAGTGTGGAAAAATAGGCGTCTACACCTAAAGACTAAAATTAGACTGTATAATAGTTTGCTTCTTTCAAGAATTAGTTATGGTAATGAAACTTGGACCATTTGTAAACAAGATAACAGGAAACTTGATGCTTACGCAGTATCTTGGGCATTAGATTGTTCAACTTCGTAAGCAAAGGAGTCGGCAACCTCCTTTGAGCAGCATATTATACTAAGACTCCGTTGGTTTGGCTATATTGCTCATATGCATAACTATAGATTAGCAAATAGGATTATAAATAGTGTGCCTAAAGACCTCAGAAAGAGGGGGAGACCGAGGATGCGGTTGGCAGACAATATCAAACAGGACCTTGTTAGAATTGGTCTAGAGTGGCGAGAGCAGCAGAGGTAGCTCAGGACAGATATGTTTGGAAAACTAATTGCAGTCTTTGTGATCAAAGACTAAAATCAGTTATTTCCTCAAAATTGTAATTATATATTATATATATAATAACAATCTTGATATACAAATTGATACAATACAATTAAATATATAATTACAATTTTGACTAACTCTTATTTACTTTACTACTTAATTCTTGTGCTGTTTAATTTTTCCCCCCTTTTTTTACTATATGGACAAGAAATTTCGATGTGTTTGCGCAGTTGTAAGGAGGCAGATGGGAGCCTTCCATCAAGTCCATCCAACGTGTTCTTTAGCATGCACAGGTTACTCTCACGTACAAGTAGCCACGACTTAACTTCCACTGGAGGACGGCGGCCTTTCCAAGCCCATCGGTGTCTCTATAATCCATCGGTGTCGCTATAATATATATCGGTTCGTGTGTGTTTTACTTAATCTTTTACTATAAATAACATCAGTAGTTCATTAACGGGCGTTGCCGTCCTGTTTTCTGACATTTGTAACGATGTATGGATGATGACTTAAGGATTTTGCGGTTTTCACGTGAGAAACCAGCAACAAGATGCTTGATTGAGAGAGAAAAGATTATAAATAAATAAAAAATAAATACCTCCTCAAGCAGCTGCTTGCCACAGAGGTCTGACAGGAGCCTGGCAGTTAATATGCCACAGTAGGTCTGAGAGGATGGTAGGACCTCAGCAGAAAAACGACACAGCCATGCCTTACCCGGGGCTCGAACCCAGGTCCCGTAGATCAGTAGCCAAGCGCGCTAACCACTCGGCCACGGGACGGACTACTCTCTTCTTTATAAGATTTCGACCCCCGCGAAATATTCCAAATAATTGATAGTCCGGTCCCAAATTTCAATCATTGGTTTTCCCTGTGCCACCCAGTGAGCATTTAAACTCCTTCTCTCTAACTATGATAAAAGGGGCAGGGGTGGCTCAGTCGGTAGCGCGCCAGGCTCGTAATCTGTAGTTCCCAGGTTCGAGTCCCAGCTGGGTCAGCGTTGAGATTTATCTCCGCAAATAATTCCCCGCCCTGCCCACGGTCAGTAGGGGGCACCGATGGGCTTGGAAAGGCCGCCGTCCGTCGGATGGGACGTTAAGCCGTGGCCCGTGTGCGGGAGAGCCATACCTGTGCACATTAAAGAACACGCTGGATGGCCTTGACGGGAGGCTACCATCTGTCTCCCAACAGCTGTTCCAGTGGGTCCCCTCCCCCAACCTTCTCTGAGCCTTCGGGGTCCATGTGACCTGACCATTTAGCCCATGGTGTGCAAAAAAGTGCCGCTCAGAGGTAAAACAACCCAAAAGCCTAAGGGTAGAATAAAAGGCAAATATTTAATAACACTAAACTGTAATTTTTAAATAGAAATCAGTGTTAAAAATTCGAGTCTTTATATGCCGTCCCATGGCCGAGTGGCTTGGCTACTGATCTAAGGGACCTGGGTTCGAGCCCCGGGTAAGGCATGGATGTTGTGTTGTTTTTCTGCTGAGGTCCTGCCATCCTCACAGACCTTCTACTATGGCATATAAACTGACAGGCTCATGTCAGACCTCTGTGGCAAGCAGCTGCTTGAGGGGGTATTTATTATATACATAAAGACTATATATTAAATATATATTTAACTCGAGTGCGAGTTTAAAGCCAATTTTATATTTTCCCATTTTAAGAACTGTTGATGTTCAAAAATAAATTTGCTAATATCAACATTTTTGAAAAACTTTCTTAAAGTTAAAATGCTAAAATTTTGAAACAAGAATACGTTGATGTCAATAATTTTCTTGGGATGGGTTGTTTTACCTCTGAGCGGCACTTTTTTGCACACCATGAGCTAAATGGCCAGGTCACATGGACCCCGAAGGCTCAGAGAAGGTTGGGGGAGGGGACCCACTGGAGCAGCTGTTGGGAGACAGATGGTAGCCTCTCGTTAAGGCCATCCAGCGTGTTCTTTAACGTGCACAGGGTATGGCTCTCCCGCATACAGGGCCACGGCTTAACGTCCCATTCGACGGACGGCGGCCTTTCCAAGCCCATCGCCTACTGACCGTGGGCAGGGCGGGGAATTTTGCGGAGATAAATCTCAACGCTGACCCAGCTGGGACTCGAACCTGGGAACTACAGATTACGAGCCTGGTGCGCTACCGACTGAGCCACCCCTTCTTGGGATGTGACGACAGAATAGGTGATGAAGGTACCATTTTGGAAATGACCACAACTCTTCATAATATGTTTAAAAATAAACACAATTCCTTTTAGACGCCAAAAGAGCTTTCGAGAAATGTTATATATGATTCACTGAATAAAGATCTTAGTATTTCGAGAAAGTAATGACAGTAGCAAAAACTTCGACCAAAAATTACGTATAGTTTACTTGTTACAAACTACGTGTGCTCTGGAACTTACAGCAATTTAAAAACTAGAAACTGATTTTATGAAATTAGATGGCGTCCATAACCAAATATTTATATTGTTAATCTACAAATACTTTTGAAACATATATTCTATATAAAGCCCCAAAAACATGAAATGAAACGCCAGAAGTGATTAAAATAGAACGATATCTTGTAATTTCGGAATAAATTATTTCATCACTATATACGTCAAATTAAAAAAAAAGGGTTTTTTTAAAACTTCGGTATGAATTTTCATTCTCTTGACTCAGGCACATGTTTTAAAAATTTGATATACAGATGAAAAAAATGAGTGCGGACTTTGTCGTTAGACCTATATTTGGATAAGCTCCCCCAAAAAATCTAGAAACGAAATTTCACTTTGAGTCGATATTAGCTATCGTTTCAAGATCGTATTCGTCTTGAATTTCAAGACTCGATCAAGCCAATTACATTGGCTTGATCGAGTCTTGAAATTTTAAGTTTCCATATGGTCTTGAAGATCGAGTCTTGAAATTTTAAGTTTCCATATATTTTAAGTTCCCATATGGCCGAGCGGTTAGCGCGCTTGGCTACTGATCTAAGGGACCTGGGTTCGAGCCCCGGGTTAAGGCATGGATGTATGTGTTGTTTTTCTGCTGAGGTCCTGCCATCCTCTCAGACCTTCTACTATGGCATATAAACTGACAGGCTCCTGTCAGACCTCTGTGGCAAGCAGCTGCTTGAGGGGGTATTTATTTTTTATTATTATTTATACAATAGTTATAGAGTTATAATCTAGTATGTACATTGCATTCTTACGAATATAAAAAAAAATCTTAAAAATCTTCTTACTATTCGTAAGTTTTTAAGATGATTAGCATGCTTAATTAATTAAACGTATGAGGCTAGGTAGCACAAAGTAAATTTCTTCCTATGCAGGTAATCTTATTAGACTTCAGCACGCGAGTGTTATACGTATTATCGAGTTGCATCCGTATCATCTTCCGTGGGCTAGTATATCGTTGGATGACCTCAAGGCACACGATCATTTCGTTCTGCGCAAGCATCACAGAAAAAATTATCCGCCAGTCCGGTTCTGATCACAATGAAACGTGACACACCCTCCAAAATGAAGCATTGAACCTTAACCCACTTTACTAAGGAAAAAATACTTTTTTCTGAATTTTTATCGTTTGCTTGTTGATGAGGTGGAGTAAGGTAAGTGAGCTGATCCCAATTAATGGTGAAAGATATAATTAATTACCTTTTCGTTGCAATTACTGGTCTTTCCGTTTGGATATAGAATTTCTATACTAAAGAAGTCAAAAAAAGTTTCGAAAAATGCTTTCGCAATCTTGCTTTTATTTTCATTTTGTTTAGAATAGAAAGAGCCTGGGGCGGGGGTGGCTCAGTCGGTAGGGCGCCAGGCTCGTAATCTGTAGTTCCCAGGTTCGAGTCCCAGCTGGGTCAGGATTGAGATTTATCTCCTCAAAAAAATCTTTTATCTCCTCAAAATTCCCCGCCCTGCCCACGGTCAGTAGGGGACACCGATGGGCTTGAAAAGGCCGCCGTCCGTCGGATGGGACGTTAAGCCGTGGCCCCGTGTATGGGAGAGCCATACCCTGTGCACGTTAAAGAACACGCTGGATGGCCTTGACGGGAGACTACCATCTGTCTCCCAACAGCTGTTCCAGTGGGTCCCCTCCCCCAACCTTCTCTGAGCCTTCGGGGTCCATGTGACCTGGCCATTTAGCCCATGGTGTGCAAAAAAGTGCCGCTCAGAGGTAAAACAACCCAAAAGCCTAAGGGTAGAATAAAAGGCAAAGATTTAATAACACTAAACTGTAATTTTTAAATAAAAATCAGTGTTTGAACTAGGAGTGCCCTGATCGCATACCAAAAATGCCATTTAAAATTTAACTCATATAGGTATTTCATTTCGTCAAGTATTGTCTGTGTGATTCGTTAATTTCGTGAATACGTATTAAAAATTTTAAATTTGTATAAAAGGAAGCTTTACTTACCTCAGTGGCGAAGCATGACTTTCTGAGTAGGGGAAGCAAATATCAAAAACAGTGCTGCAACTAAATCGGAACGCCGTTCCACTACTTGATGTTTCCGAATTATTGAAATGGAACGCCTTTCAGTTACTCGATGTTTCCGAATTATTGAAGCGAAACACCGTTTCGATACTCTCTATGTTTCCGAATTATTGAAGTGGAACGCCGTTCCACTACTCGATGTTTCCGAATTACTGAAATGAAACGCCGTTCCACTACTCGATGTTTCCGAATTATTGAAATGGAACGCCGTTCCACTACTCGATGTTTCCGAATTACTGAATTGGAACGCCGTTCCACTACTCGATGTTTCCGAATTATTGAAATGGAACGCCGTTCCACTACTCGATGTTTCCGAATTATTGAAATGGAACGCCGTTCCACTACTCGATGTTTCCGAATTACTGAATTGGAACGCCGTTCCACTACTCGATGTTTCCGAATTACTGAAATGAAACGCCGTTCCACTACTCGATGTTTCCGAATTACTGAATTGGAACGCCGTTCCACTATTCGATGTTTCCGAATTATTGAAATGAAACGCCGTTCCACTACTCGATGTTTCCGAATTACTGAAATGAAACGCCGTTCCACTACTCGATGTTTCCGAATTACTGAATTGGAACGCCGTTCCACTACTCGATGTTTCCGAATTATTGAAATGAAACGCCGTTCCACTACTCGATGTTTCCGAATTATTGAAATGGAACGCCGTTCCACTACTCGATGTTTCCGAATTACTGAATTGGAACGCCGTTCCACTACTCGATGTTTCCGAATTACTGAAATGAAACGCCGTTCCACTACTCGATGTTTCCGAATTACTGAATTGGAACGCCGTTCCACTATTCGATGTTTCCGAATTATTGAAATGGAACGCCGTTCCACTACTCGATGTTTCCGAATTACTGAATTGGAACGCCGTTCCACTACTCGATGTTTCCGAATTACTGAAATGAAACGCCGTTCCACTACTCGATGTTTCCGAATTACTGAATTGGAACGCCGTTCCACTATTCGATGTTTCCGAATTATTGAAATGGAACGCCGTTCCACTACTCGATGTTTCCGAATTACTGAATTGGAACGCCGTTCCACTACTCGATGTTTCCGAATTACTGAAATGAAACGCCGTTCCACTACTCGATGTTTCCGAATTACTGAATTGGAACGCCGTTCCACTACTCGATGTTTCCGAATTATTGAAATGAAACGCCGTTCCACTACTCGATGTTTCCGAATTATTGAAATGAAACGCCGTTCCACTACTCGATGTTTCCGAATTATTGAAATGGAACGCCGTTCCACTACTCGATGTTTCCGAATTACTGAATTGGAACGCCGTTCCACTACTCGATGTTTCCGAATTACTGAAATGAAACGCCGTTCCACTACTCGATGTTTCCGAATTACTGAATTGGAACGCCGTTCCACTATTCGATGTTTCCGAATTATTGAAATGGAACGCCGTTCCACTACTCGATGTTTCCGAATTACTGAATTGGAACGCCGTTCCACTACTCGATGTTTCCGAATTACTGAATTGGAACGCCGTTCCACTACTCGATGTTTCCGAATTACTGAATTGGAACGCCGTTCCACTACTCGATGTTTCCGAATTACTGAATTGGAACGCCGTTCCACTACTCGATGTTTCCGAATTACTGAATTGGAACGCCGTTCCACTACTCGATGTTTCCGAATTACTAAAATGAAACGCCGTTCCACTACTCGATGTTTTCGAATTACTGAATTGGAACGCCGTTCCACTACTCGATGTTTCCGAATTATTGAAATGAAACGCCGTTCCACTACTCGATGTTTCCGAATTACTGAAATGAAACGCCGTTCCACTACTCGATGTTTCCGAATTACTGAATTGGAACGCCGTTCCACTACTCGATGTTTCCGAATTACTGAATTGGAACGCCGTTCCACTACTCGATGTTTCCGAATTACTGAATTGGAACGCCGTTCCACTACTCGATGTTTCCGAATTACTGAAATGAAACGCCGTTCCACTACTCGATGTTTCCGAATTACTGAATTGGAACGCCGTTCCACTACTCGATGTTTCCGAATTATTGAAATGAAACGCCGTTCCACTACTCGATGTTTCCGAATTATTGAAATGAAACGCCGTTCCACTACTCGATGTTTCCGAATTACTGAAATGAAACGCCGTTCCACTACTCGATGTTTCCGAATTACTGAATTGGAACGCCGTTCCACTATTCGATGTTTCCGAATTATTGAAATGGAACGCCGTTCCGTTACTCGATGTTTCCGAATTATTGAAATGGAACGCCGTTTCGATACACGATGTTTCCGAACTATTGAAACGGAACGCCATTACGCTACTCTATGTTTTCGAATCATTGAACCGGAAGGCCGTTCCTGTCCCTGATGTTTCAGAATTGTTAAGTGAAAGCAGTTCTATAATTTTAAAATGAAATATTAGTACTACATAGGTCTAGATCTAGGGGAAGGCAATCACGTAATTAAAATATATTGGACTACTGTGCAAAAGCACCATGTCGTTAACGGTCAAGAATAAACTAGTATTATCAGTAAATAATAAAAATGTCAAACGAAATTTTGCGTTGAATGCGAAAACCAGAATTGATCAATAATTTATATGTATTTAATGTTTTACAATTTTCCGCCATTTATTTTTCATAGTTGGTTTTCGAAAACACATTTCTGTTTTTGTATATTTCAGAACTTTTCAGGGCTACTCTCTTGCATTTCAATATTTCGGTCCTTGATTTCGCAATTTTTATTTAGAATTTGCATCACAGTTTAAACCAATTTCAAGTTAGAACGTTATTTTATTATAAATAATAAATAAATACCTGCCTCAAGCAGCTGCTTACCTCAGAGGTCTAACAAGAGTCTGTCAGTTTAATACGCCATAGTAGAAGATCTGTGAGGATGGCGGAACCTCAGGAAAAACAACACAAACATCCATGCCTTACCCGGGACTTGACCCAGGTCCCGTTGATCAATAGCTAAGGGCCCTAACCACTTGGCCACGGGATGGCTATTCTATTATAACAGTAGAAGGGACCTGGGTTCGAGCCCCGGGTTAAGGCATGGATGTATGTGTTGTTTTTCTGCTGAGGTCCTGCCATCCTCTCAGACCTTCTACTATGGCATATAAACTGACAGGCTCCTGTCAGACCTCTGTGGCAAGCAGCTGCTTGAGGGGGTATTTATTTTTTATTATTATTTATACAATAGTTATAGAGTTATAATCTAGTATGTACATTGCATTCTTACGAATATAAAAAAAAATCTTAAAAATCTTCTTACTATTCGTAAGTTTTTAAGATGATTAGCATGCTTAATTAATTAAACGTATGAGGCTAGGTAGCACAAAGTAAATTTCTTCCTATGCAGGTAATCTTATTAGACTTCAGCACGCGAGTGTTATACGTATTATCGAGTTGCATCCGTATCATCTTCCGTGGGCTAGTATATCGTTGGATGACCTCAAGGCACACGATCATTTCGTTCTGCGCAAGCATCACAGAAAAAATTATCCGCCAGTCCGGTTCTGATCACAATGAAACGTGACACACCCTCCAAAATGAAGCATTGAACCTTAACCCACTTTACTAAGGAAAAAATACTTTTTTCTGAATTTTTATCGTTTGCTTGTTGATGAGGTGGAGTAAGGTAAGTGAGCTGATCCCAATTAATGGTGAAAGATATAATTAATTACCTTTTCGTTGCAATTACTGGTCTTTCCGTTTGGATATAGAATTTCTATACTAAAGAAGTCAAAAAAAGTTTCGAAAAATGCTTTCGCAATCTTGCTTTTATTTTCATTTTGTTTAGAATAGAAAGAGCCTGGGGCGGGGGTGGCTCAGTCGGTAGGGCGCCAGGCTCGTAATCTGTAGTTCCCAGGTTCGAGTCCCAGCTGGGTCAGGATTGAGATTTATCTCCTCAAAAAAATCTTTTATCTCCTCAAAATTCCCCGCCCTGCCCACGGTCAGTAGGGGACACCGATGGGCTTGAAAAGGCCGCCGTCCGTCGGATGGGACGTTAAGCCGTGGCCCCGTGTATGGGAGAGCCATACCCTGTGCACGTTAAAGAACACGCTGGATGGCCTTGACGGGAGACTACCATCTGTCTCCCAACAGCTGTTCCAGTGGGTCCCCTCCCCCAACCTTCTCTGAGCCTTCGGGGTCCATGTGACCTGGCCATTTAGCCCATGGTGTGCAAAAAAGTGCCGCTCAGAGGTAAAACAACCCAAAAGCCTAAGGGTAGAATAAAAGGCAAAGATTTAATAACACTAAACTGTAATTTTTAAATAAAAATCAGTGTTTGAACTAGGAGTGCCCTGATCGCATACCAAAAATGCCATTTAAAATTTAACTCATATAGGTATTTCATTTCGTCAAGTATTGTCTGTGTGATTCGTTAATTTCGTGAATACGTATTAAAAATTTTAAATTTGTATAAAAGGAAGCTTTACTTACCTCAGTGGCGAAGCATGACTTTCTGAGTAGGGGAAGCAAATATCAAAAACAGTGCTGCAACTAAATCGGAACGCCGTTCCACTACTTGATGTTTCCGAATTATTGAAATGGAACGCCTTTCAGTTACTCGATGTTTCCGAATTATTGAAGCGAAACACCGTTTCGATACTCTCTATGTTTCCGAATTATTGAAGTGGAACGCCGTTCCACTACTCGATGTTTCCGAATTACTGAAATGAAACGCCGTTCCACTACTCGATGTTTCCGAATTATTGAAATGGAACGCCGTTCCACTACTCGATGTTTCCGAATTACTGAATTGGAACGCCGTTCCACTACTCGATGTTTCCGAATTATTGAAATGGAACGCCGTTCCACTACTCGATGTTTCCGAATTATTGAAATGGAACGCCGTTCCACTACTCGATGTTTCCGAATTACTGAATTGGAACGCCGTTCCACTACTCGATGTTTCCGAATTACTGAAATGAAACGCCGTTCCACTACTCGATGTTTCCGAATTACTGAATTGGAACGCCGTTCCACTATTCGATGTTTCCGAATTATTGAAATGAAACGCCGTTCCACTACTCGATGTTTCCGAATTACTGAAATGAAACGCCGTTCCACTACTCGATGTTTCCGAATTACTGAATTGGAACGCCGTTCCACTACTCGATGTTTCCGAATTATTGAAATGAAACGCCGTTCCACTACTCGATGTTTCCGAATTATTGAAATGGAACGCCGTTCCACTACTCGATGTTTCCGAATTACTGAATTGGAACGCCGTTCCACTACTCGATGTTTCCGAATTACTGAAATGAAACGCCGTTCCACTACTCGATGTTTCCGAATTACTGAATTGGAACGCCGTTCCACTATTCGATGTTTCCGAATTATTGAAATGGAACGCCGTTCCACTACTCGATGTTTCCGAATTACTGAATTGGAACGCCGTTCCACTACTCGATGTTTCCGAATTACTGAAATGAAACGCCGTTCCACTACTCGATGTTTCCGAATTACTGAATTGGAACGCCGTTCCACTATTCGATGTTTCCGAATTATTGAAATGGAACGCCGTTCCACTACTCGATGTTTCCGAATTACTGAATTGGAACGCCGTTCCACTACTCGATGTTTCCGAATTACTGAAATGAAACGCCGTTCCACTACTCGATGTTTCCGAATTACTGAATTGGAACGCCGTTCCACTACTCGATGTTTCCGAATTATTGAAATGAAACGCCGTTCCACTACTCGATGTTTCCGAATTATTGAAATGAAACGCCGTTCCACTACTCGATGTTTCCGAATTATTGAAATGGAACGCCGTTCCACTACTCGATGTTTCCGAATTACTGAATTGGAACGCCGTTCCACTACTCGATGTTTCCGAATTACTGAAATGAAACGCCGTTCCACTACTCGATGTTTCCGAATTACTGAATTGGAACGCCGTTCCACTATTCGATGTTTCCGAATTATTGAAATGGAACGCCGTTCCACTACTCGATGTTTCCGAATTACTGAATTGGAACGCCGTTCCACTACTCGATGTTTCCGAATTACTGAATTGGAACGCCGTTCCACTACTCGATGTTTCCGAATTACTGAATTGGAACGCCGTTCCACTACTCGATGTTTCCGAATTACTGAATTGGAACGCCGTTCCACTACTCGATGTTTCCGAATTACTGAATTGGAACGCCGTTCCACTACTCGATGTTTCCGAATTACTAAAATGAAACGCCGTTCCACTACTCGATGTTTTCGAATTACTGAATTGGAACGCCGTTCCACTACTCGATGTTTCCGAATTATTGAAATGAAACGCCGTTCCACTACTCGATGTTTCCGAATTACTGAAATGAAACGCCGTTCCACTACTCGATGTTTCCGAATTACTGAATTGGAACGCCGTTCCACTACTCGATGTTTCCGAATTACTGAATTGGAACGCCGTTCCACTACTCGATGTTTCCGAATTACTGAATTGGAACGCCGTTCCACTACTCGATGTTTCCGAATTACTGAAATGAAACGCCGTTCCACTACTCGATGTTTCCGAATTACTGAATTGGAACGCCGTTCCACTACTCGATGTTTCCGAATTATTGAAATGAAACGCCGTTCCACTACTCGATGTTTCCGAATTATTGAAATGAAACGCCGTTCCACTACTCGATGTTTCCGAATTACTGAAATGAAACGCCGTTCCACTACTCGATGTTTCCGAATTACTGAATTGGAACGCCGTTCCACTATTCGATGTTTCCGAATTATTGAAATGGAACGCCGTTCCGTTACTCGATGTTTCCGAATTATTGAAATGGAACGCCGTTTCGATACACGATGTTTCCGAACTATTGAAACGGAACGCCATTACGCTACTCTATGTTTTCGAATCATTGAACCGGAAGGCCGTTCCTGTCCCTGATGTTTCAGAATTGTTAAGTGAAAGCAGTTCTATAATTTTAAAATGAAATATTAGTACTACATAGGTCTAGATCTAGGGGAAGGCAATCACGTAATTAAAATATATTGGACTACTGTGCAAAAGCACCATGTCGTTAACGGTCAAGAATAAACTAGTATTATCAGTAAATAATAAAAATGTCAAACGAAATTTTGCGTTGAATGCGAAAACCAGAATTGATCAATAATTTATATGTATTTAATGTTTTACAATTTTCCGCCATTTATTTTTCATAGTTGGTTTTCGAAAACACATTTCTGTTTTTGTATATTTCAGAACTTTTCAGGGCTACTCTCTTGCATTTCAATATTTCGGTCCTTGATTTCGCAATTTTTATTTAGAATTTGCATCACAGTTTAAACCAATTTCAAGTTAGAACGTTATTTTATTATAAATAATAAATAAATACCTGCCTCAAGCAGCTGCTTACCTCAGAGGTCTAACAAGAGTCTGTCAGTTTAATACGCCATAGTAGAAGATCTGTGAGGATGGCGGAACCTCAGGAAAAACAACACAAACATCCATGCCTTACCCGGGACTTGACCCAGGTCCCGTTGATCAATAGCTAAGGGCCCTAACCACTTGGCCACGGGATGGCTATTCTATTATAACAGTAGAATTTTTAAGACAATACGATATGACTGATACTGAGTGATGCGTTCCTGGAAAACATGGGGCGGGGGTGGCTCAGTCGGTAGCGCGCCAGGCTCGTAATCTGTAGTTCCCAGGTTCGAACCCCAGCTGGGTCAGCGTTGAGATTTATCTCCGCAAAATTCCCCGCCCTGCCCACGGTCAGTAGGGGACACCGATGGGCTTTGAAAGGCCGCCATCCGTCGGATGGGACGTTAAGCCGTGGCCCCGTGTGTGGGAGAGCCATACCCTGTGCACGTTAAAGAACACGCTGGATGGCCTTGACGGGAGGCTACCATCTGTCTCCCAACAGCTGTTCCAGTGCGTCCCCTCCCCCAACCTTCTCTGAGCCTTCGGGGTCCATGTGACCTGGCCATTTAGCCCATGGTATGCAAAAAAAGTGCCGCTCAGAGGTAAAACAACCCAACCTGGAAAACATCGATATAAGCAAACCTTGTTTGAATGGAAAATCCATCCATTAGATCAATATGCTTAAAGACTTACTAATTAAATCACTGTTGCGAAATGCAATACATTCATTCAATAATAAATTCGTGAATACTAAAGAAAGCAAAACGATGCACAAATCTGAGTTATAAATTTATTGCATTAAGAACTAAAGTTTCTACATAAACGTAATATTTGGCAATCATTTCCGGTCATCAGCCGTCCAAAAACTATCACGTGATATAATTCATTTCCAAGAACTATGTCAACATAGTTGAGGGCTGATTAATATAAACGAAAAGATAGGTACAGTCGCTCAAAAAAGTATCCGAACACTATGGTTAATTACAAAATTCAGAAAAAATATCTGGCAGCGATTTTTTTAGAATTAATGATCTGGCAACCTTCGTGTCACGTGATTACAGAATTCAGGAAAAATATCTGGAGCGTGTACAGCAACTGTACACGCTCCAGTTACCGTTCACAGCAAACTGGAGAGTGTGCAGTTACTGCACACGCTCCAGTTTGCTGTGAACGGTAATTGCACACGCTCCATATTCATTGCATTTTATATTCATACGCATTATATATATTAAAAAAGTATCCGAACAGTATGGTTAATTACAAAATTCAGAAAAAATATCTGGCAGCGAGTTTTTTAGAAATTAGTGATCTGGCAACCTTCGTGTCACGTGACACGAAGGTTGCCAGATCACTAGTTCGTGTCACCTTGAAAATAAGGTCGATATCGGTAGATCGCGACCTTACCGAAGTCTACAGGAAACTCCTCGCTAATCCATGCAACCACCAATTGCTATGTGTGATGAAATATGAATCTTTTTCAACAAACCGAACATCGAAAAACACCTAAAAAAAATACTCCCTCAAGCAGCTACTTGCCACAAGAGGTCTGACAGAAGCCTGTCAGTTTATATACCATAGTAGAAGGTCTTAAATTTTTATATGCTCATTCAGAAGCTGGAATGACAACAAATAAAACTTTTTTGCGTTGTACTCTAACCCACGGTAATCTCCTAAGAGCCAGAAACAGAAAATTAACAGATAATAAAAATCGTAAGAAATCGAGGCTTTCAATTTTTTACCTGGAATTAAGAATGAGAAAATTACTGAGGAGCGACACCGAGGCACTTTCATATCTACCCTATTTCCATCAAATGAAAGTATAACCAATATTTCCTGTGTGGATGGGGCGGTGGTGGCTCAGTCGGTAGCGCGCCAGGCTCGTAATCTGTAGTTCCCAGGTTCGAGTCCCAGCTGGGTCAGCGTTGAGATTTATCTCCGCAAAATTCCCCGCCCTGCCCACGGTTAGTAGGCGACACCGATGGGCTTGGAAAGGCCGCCCTCCGTCGGATGGGACGTTAAGTCGTGGCCCCGTGTGCGGGAGAGCCATACCCTGTGCACGTTAAAGAACACGCTGAATGTCCTTGACGGGAGACTACCATCTGTCTCCCAACAGCTGTTCCAGTGGGTCCCCTCCCCCAACCTTCTCTGAGCCTTCGGGGTCCATGTGACCTGGCCATTTAGCCCATGGTGTGCAAAAAAGTACCGCTCAGAGGTAAAACAACCCAACCCAAATCCTGTGTGGACACAATGCTAATTAGGTGACGACCCGCTGTGTATTTTCGATTGGCTTCCAACAGGAACTTGCTTGCTGTCCTGCCAAACTGAAACAGCAGATACTACTTCATCCAACGAACTTGGGGAGGGAGGCTGAAAAGGAGGGGTAATGGTTCTCCACAGTATCTGTCACCAAGAGGGCCGTCGGCGCATGCTCGCCAAAACAGTTCTTGACAGTGAGAGGACGGCCGGGCGGGGAACGTTAGCAAGTGCAGTGACAGGTAGACATGCACGGTGATGGGCTCTACGTATCTCTTGGCGGCCCTTGCGCTGTTTGATCAGGGCACATTCAAACGCCACTCACTCAGTACTTTTCACGAGGAGTAGACGACGCCGGACGTGAGAGGTTCGTCTTTGTTCTTTAGATAGCCGATTGTTCTCTCAATCCCTGGGAAGAGGCATGGGATGAAAATTTCTTTGCATATGAAAGTTGAAAGATAGAGAATGCCAATTACTATTCATCAGTACGTGTAGGAAATTGATGCGATTAAATGATTCTAAAGAATGAAGCAAATCAACAAAATTAACTTTTTTTAAGTGGGTTGGGTTGTTTTACCTCTGAGCGGCACTTTTTTGCACACCATGGGCTAAATGGCCAGGTCACATGGACCCCGAAGGCTCAGAGAAGGTTGGGGGAGGGGACCCACTGGAACAGCTGTTGGGAGACAGATGGTAGCCTCCCGTCAAGGCCATCCAGCGTGTTTTTTAACGTGCTCAAGGTATGGCTCTCCCGCACACGGGGCCACGGCTTAACGTCCCATCCGACGGACGGCGGCCTTTCCAAGCTCATCGGTGTCCCCTACTGACCGTGGGCAGGGCGGGGAATTTTGCGGAGATAAATCTCAACGTTGACCCAGCTGGGACTCGAACCTGGGAACTGCAGATTACGAGCCTGGCGCGCTGCCGACTGAGCCACTCCCACCCCTTTTTTAAGTGGACCTCGGGTGTTGTTTCTGTCGAACTGCAAACTACACTCGAAAATTTTGTAAACTTTTAGGAAAGTCAGATTCTGGAATTTCCTATTTGATTCATTCACAAGACGCGGAGTTTAATAAAAGTAATTTAATTAACTGGGAGCTTAAATGTTAACTGATGTTCAGTTTCACTGAAATTGAAGTACGTCATAAAGTTTTTCCTTCTTTAAATTTGTAATCAGCCTCACAAAGCTACGAGATTATAATAGAGTAAACAACCTTGCCAATCCGGAGCCAACAGCTGTAGTGTCTTGAGAGCCAACAATATTCTACTGCGCCACCAAGGCAGAGTTTATTTCCAAACTGTCTGCAAGTAATATAAAAAAAAAATTTTTCCAGTCATGAGCGACTAAAGACTACACGGAAAAACCTGAAAAAACGCCTTTTATTTTTCAACTTGTTAGTAGATTAATATCTCTTTCCGTTAGAGTTGGGCGGGGGGGTGGCTCAGTCGGTGGCGCGCCAGGCTCGTAATCTGTAGTTCCCAGGTTCAGTCCCAGCTGGGTCAGCGTTGAGATTTATCTCCGCAAAAATTCCCCGCCCTGCCCACGGTCAGTAGGGGACACCGATGGCCTTGGAAAGGCCGCCGTCCGTCGGATGGGACGTTAAGCCGTGGCCCCGTGTGCGGGACAGCCATACCCTGTGCACGTTAAAGAACACGCTGGATGGCCTTGACGGGAGGCCAACAGCTGTTCCAGTGGGTCCCCTACCCCAACCTTCTCTGAGCCTTCGGAGTCCATGTGACCTGGCCATTTAGCCCATGGTGTGCAAAAAAGTGCCGCTCAGAGGTAAAACAACCTAACCCATCCGTTAGAGTTATCACAAATTTTTATGTTGATTCTCAAAAATAACTACATTATTTTTAAACGTTTAAAAGTATCTTTTTCTTCTAACAAAACTTTGTGAGTTATTTATACATTTTGTATCTCCCAATCTATTGTTACACAACTTCACCTACACTTTAAAAAAAATATAAATACCGCCTCAAGCAGCTGCTTGCCACAGAGGTCTGATGGGATGGCAGGACCTAAGCAGAAAGACCTCACATACATACATGCCTTACCCCGGCTCAAACCCAGGTTCCTTAGATGAGTAGCCAAGAGCGCTAAACCAAACTGCTATTCGTGCAAACAATCAAACCAACTCAATTACTCTCACAATTCTGTTCCTTCAATTATATAGATATGACGTATTCTTCGCAGCACGTGGAGCACTCATGGCACAATACACACATTTCACTACCCGGCTCAAACCCAGGTTCCTTAGATGAGTAGCCAAGAGCGCTAAACCAAACTGCTATTCGTGCAAACAATCAAACCAACTCAATTACTCTCACAATTCTGTTCCTTCAATTATATAGATATGACGTATTCTTCGCAGCACGTGGAGCACTCATGGCACAATACACACATTTTCACGAGCAACTGTTGAACTAATCTACACAGAAGAATGTTTACATGTGTGAACAATATCAATAACAATGTGATAATACAGTTTGAAGATACAAAGCTAATTAATTAAACAAAAACAAATACTCATAGTTGAGTCCATTTCTTCACTTCCTTAACAAATATTTTAACATTATTTATTTGCTTGACTTCATTTGACAAAGCATTAAAAGCCAAAAAACATAATAAATGCTTGGCAATTAAATTTTTGCTAACAATAATATTTTTCAAAAATAAATCTTTATATTATCGAGTGTCTCTCGCAATTATTCTAATTACAGATTCTAAGAGTCCAAATCTAGTTTACGTATAAAAATGTTAGCGCTACAATTTACTTTTAAACGTTAACTAAAAACCATTCAAATGATCACACAGCTTTAATGCAATACAGCCTTTGGTCTGCTCCAGTCGCATTTTTCCCCGTGATCTATATATATATGTGGGAAATCAAATTCAAGAACTGAATGATAAAGACTCGCATTAATTGAATATATTATCAGGGAAAGTATGAATTTTAAGAAAATGAAAACGTTTTCTTTTGTTCGCTAAACCGAAATTCAATAGCTTCTGAAAAAAAAAAACAACAACACAGTATTAGAGTTTGATGTATGATGTCACTTTTGCTTCTTGGTCTTTCGTTATAAATAAAAAAAAAAATAAATACCCCCTCAAGCAGCTGCTTGCCACAGAGGTCTGACAGGAGCCTGTCAGTTTATATGCCATAGTAGAAGGATCTGAGAGGATGGCAGGACCTCAGCAGAAAAACGACACAAACAGCCATGCCTTACCCGGGGCTCGTACCCAGGTCCCTAGATTAGTAGCCAAGCGCGCTAACCACTCGGTCACGGGACGGTAAAATAAATACCCCCTCAAGCAGCTGCTTGCCACAGAGGTCTGACAGGAGCCTGTCAGTTTATATGCCAAAGTAGAAGGTCTGAGAGGATGGCACGACCTCAGCAGAAAAACGACACAAACAGTCATGCCTTACCCGGGGCTCGAACCCAGGTCCCTAGATTAGTAGCCAAGAGCGCTAACCACTCGGTCACGGGACGGTAAAATAAATACCCCCTCAAGCAGCTGCTTGCCACAAGAGGTCTGACAGGAGCCTGTCAGTTTATATGCCATAGTAGAAGGTTTGTGAGGATAGCAGGACCTCAGCAGAATATTTTCTTTAAATTCTGGTTAGATGAATCTTTATAGTAAATAATACTATTTTGGAACATTAAGAACACTTAAAATTATATTCCCTTTTTTTCTCGGAATTCGTTAAGAACACCAAAAAAAAAGTTTGGTGAGTTTCTTAAAAATCTAGTTCTATCTAATTGCGTAAATGTGATTTATAAAGGGACAAGGTAAAGCATCCAGTAATGAAGGCGTCCGAGCTTAGTAATAATTATTATTACTCCGTATTACAGACATGATTGACACGAATAAAGATGTTTCATAAATATGAAGCGAAAGCACATGCGCTATTATTTATGACACTCAATAACCTGAACCTCGTGTGTTGCGTTATTTTCATTGACAAGTGATTACAGTCTGTTATCGATGCCTTTAAATGAAATGATCATGCTCACTTCGAGATAAACAAGCGCGTATAATTATTGTGAATTACTGGGGAAAAAACTTTCACTACTTGGTTAACATATCTCCAACCGCAATCTCCAAACACAGATAGAGGATATTTCAAAACAGTTTGGAAACGTAGACTAGGTATGTTGTAAAAAAATTAATACTACAGTTTTTTTAGGTTCAGTCTATCCGAAAAATATTAAATAGTAGGATGGAACTTGATCCGGTCAGAATAGAAAAAAAGTTATAAAAATCAACAGTTGTTTGGTCGTTATAAAAAAGATTGCAGCTAATTTTCGGTGCAATTTCACAATATGTGGGGTACACATCAGCCACATTGCGAGAAAATAATTTCCAGACGGGTGAAATATTAAAAAATTGTCAATAAAAGGAAAAAATTCGATGTAGGTGCAATATCTTTTACTTACTTTTGGTAGAGTTTATAATTACATGTAATACTATAATAAATGGCTTCAAACAATTAAATACACAAATTCTTTAATAAATCTATTTTTCCCGTGGCCATACATGTTAATTGGTGTTTAACATTTGACGAACAGTGTATATATCTTTCCCCAACCTTTACAAATACCGAGGTCTTTTTTTTATTGTTTTTGTCGTTGTTTTCTTCTTCTTTTTTTTTTCATCAAAGCTATTGAACCAGCAAGTTGGCCTGTTGAGCCATCTGCCTTGTCGAAAATTCAAAGTCTCTTGAATGAAAAGAATGCATTTCATTTTTCAAAATTGTTGGGATAAGTTTTGTTCGGCACTAAAATAGGTTCCAGATAGTCACTCATAAAATGATTGTAGAAATGAAGTAAAAGACTTAAGTCCCTATGTGATATGGTGGTGTGCATATCTGTCACGGATAGTCGTCAGTCATTCAGTGATTTTCGAGTTCAGAATTGCGAGCCCAGAAAGCTGTAGGAAAGGACAGTAAGAGTAAAGAAGCAAGAAAATAAAGTTGTTAGGGATGTTTAGGTTTATGTTTGTTTAGTCTTTAGGACTTTTTGTGCCGTGTTAAAGGAATCTTGTCATATGGTTAGTTGTATATTTTGTTTAATACTTAAAAGGACTTTAGAAGGGAGTCATAAAAAGGACAGTTTTTGCTTTTTGTGCTCTGATGTTGAAAAGAAAAGAATTTGGAACACTAATGCCAATTCGTGTATCATTTATAGTTCATCTCTGCAGAGCTGTTATTTAATATTTTTTAAATATATTTATCATTATTATTATTTTTTTCGGGAGGAGAGGTCAGGTCCAAAGTTTATCTCTGACGTTCGAAGTAATTTGCGTTCTCTAGGGAATGGTAAGAATTTGTAAAGGAGAAAAGAATTTTTTTTTTTCCCAATATTCTATAGATTCTTTTTTCTGGGATAACGATTAGATAAAAGAATATTTAATGTAATGTTTGGCGATTGGAGTTGTAGCTATACAAATATATTTTTCTTTGTTTTTTTAATTTGGAGTTTGAAAAATTTAATGTTATTTATTTTCTTTAATTGGGGTTGTCTTGGTGAGCTTCACCTAGTTGTGATTAAGTAGGTTAATCAATAATTCAGTTTTATGTAGGAGCCAAATTTATTCAATTGTCTCTGTTATATTGTTATTGTTTTTTTTGTTTTTTTTCTCTTTTTGAAGTTGCATGAGGATGAATTTCGAAGTTACAATAAATTTAACCACTTCGTTATTTTATCTATCTTTAGTGCGCTTGGCTACTGATCTAAGGGACCTGGGTTCGAGTCTCGGGTAAGGCATGGCTGTTTGTGTCGTTTTTCTGCTGAGGTCCTGCCATCCTCTCAGACCTTCTACTGTGCCATATAAACTGACAGGCTCTTGTCAGACCTCTGTGGCAAGCAGCTGCTTGAGGGGGTATTTATTTTTTTTATTTATTTATTGATCATATTTGGACTTGGTTCTATTCTCAGTAGGTTGGAATTTCTATTTTTCATAAATTTCATGTTCCTGCCCTTTTGTAGTTATTATATTTTTAATTTCAGTTTTTAGCATATTATAGATTGTTATTTGTGTCTGATGTTTTAGCAGATCACTTTTAGCAGATCAACTTCGGTTTGTATGGGAGAAATGTTTCATTTTAGTAATAATTTTAAAACGTTTTTAAACGATCAGTTTAAATAAAAACATGACAAAAAATACAAGGCTACAATCCAAAAATTGCTTTCCATCTTCCAAAAATTTAAAGCAGTGTCGGAAATGTACAGTCGCTCAAAAAAATATCCGAACGCTATGGTTGATTACAGATTTCAGAAAAAATATCTGGCAACGATTTTTTAGAAATTAGTGATCTGGCACGAAGTGACACGAAGGTTGCCAGATCACTAATTTCTAAAAAATCTGGCAGCGATTTCTAAAAAATCGCCGCCAGATATTTTTTCTGAATTCTGTAATCAACCATAGTGTTCGGATATTTTTTGAGCGACTGTACAGTATTTTACACGTTCAACCCACGACCAAGAAAAATCATTCTGTTTCTGTTAAACAAATTTAGAGAAATTAAAATTAGGACTAAATTTTTCAAGACACTAAAATCAATATAAAGAACTGAATCACTATAATGGATCTTCCACTCAAATTTACATCAACAGATATAAGCAATTGATGACATTGTTCTAAAGATTATTAATTTCATGGAATTATATTATTATTCTCTTTTTCAAATAAGCATATGCGTTGCTGATCATTTATTTCACATAATCTTTATAACTAGCAAGAATAAAAAAGTTCTATATAAAGATTATTACTATCATTATCAAAGCAATAAATTCTGCAGTCGCGAAAAGTCGACCCGCGTAGAACCCTAATAACAATCTTTTTTGAAACACCCAGTATGCAACAGAGAATTTTTTTTTCTTTAAACACACAGAGTACCGCAGAAAAGCACTTGCTTAAATGATATAGTGCTTTTATGAAAAGCACATAATAATCCTACCTCTATTCCGTTTCACATAGAGGCAATTATCTCTCAAAGTGTTTCTTGTTCAATCGACTTAATCGCGAAAGTCAAGGGTTGGGTTGGGTTGTTTTACCTCTGAGCGGCACTTTTTTGCACACCATGGGCTAAATGGCCAGGTCACATGGACCCCGAAGGCTCAGAGAAGGTTGGGGGAGGGGACCCACTGGAACAGCTGTTGGGAGACAGATGGTAGTCTCCCGTCAAGGCCATCCAGCGTGTTCTTTAACGTGCACAGGGTATGGCTCTCCCGCACACGGGACCACGGCTTAACGTCCCATCCGATGGACGGCGGCCTTTCCAAGCCCATCGGTGTCCCCTACTGACCGTGGGCAAGGCGGGGGAATTTTTGCGGAGATAAATCTCAACGCTGACCCAGCTGGGACTCGAACCTGGGAACTACAGATTACGAGCCTGGCGCGCTACCGACTGAGCCACCCCCGCCCCCGAAAGTCAAGGAAAAGCAAGATGCTACTCCTAAAAAATATATCAATCCTTAACGGTCTCTGTATGTGGTTACCATAACTCTTCACATAATGGGGTTAAGAACAAGGAAATTGCACAGAAGATTAAGAGTGCCAGGGACGGATCAAGGGAGTGGCATTGTCCCCCCTTTCAAAATGCTAGTAAGGATAATAGATGCAAAAAAATGATTAAACTTAGTTAAGCCGTCCCGTGGCCGAGTGGTTAGCGCGCTTGGCTACTGATTCTACGGGACCTGGGTTCGAGCCCCGGGTAAGGCTTGGCTGTTTGTGTCGTTTTTCTGCTGAGGTCCTGCCATCCTCTCAGATCTTCTACTGTGGCATATAAACTGACAGGCTCCTGTCAGACCTCTGTGGCAAGCAGCTGCTTGAGGGGGTATTTAATTTTTTTTTTTATATATTTCATGCATTTTTCAAGAAATTTTTCAAGACCTGTGAAACGGAGGAGGACATGTTTAACTGCATTGGAAATCTTGTCTCTGGCCCCCCCCCCCACCTCTGTTACAAATTTCCGGCTCGATTGCATTTCTATATATATATATAGCCTCCCAACTCCTTGATGTAGCCCCCAACCCCTTGATGTAGCCCCCAAACCCATTGATGTAGCTCCCCAACCCCTTGACGTTTTTCCTAGATTTCGGTATGAAGAGTACCATGAGGTTGTGCTGTCAAAATATTAACTCCGTATGTTCAATAAAAGGTTTATTTTTAAAAATGCCATTTTGATAAAAGGAATTATTCTTCGTTGTTCATTCGTAGCTTCTTCGTTTGAAATTTCTAATCCAGAAAGCTACCAATCGTTACCAGATCTCTCACATTCCCAAGATATTATTATTACGTTAAGCGTCCCATTGGAGGTATGGACCTGATTTTTTTCACCCAATATGGGGCCAAACAGGGGGCAGTCGTATACAAAATTTGGGACCATTCAGTCACGTATCTAGGGAATTGCAGTGGAGACCGAAATCTCTGGAAACGGAAACAAAACTATGATAATTTTCATAGAAACGAAGCAAACAATTAAAGCGGACGCTGACGTCACCAACGACCTTAGCAAAATGAACAATTCTTCCAATCGCTTATATACCGGTATAAAATAAATTATGCTTCACTGTGCACCGTACAATATTCTGGAATGAGAAAAACAATATCTTTCATTGCTCTCTGAGGCGGGGGTGGTTAAGCCGTGGCCACGTGTGCGGGAGAGCCATACTCTGTGCACGTTAAAGAACACGCTGGATGGCCTTGACGGGAGGCTACTATCTGTCTCCCAACAGCTTGTTCCAATGGGTCCCCTCCCCCGACCTTCTCTGAGCCTTCGGGGTCCATGTGACCTGGCCATTTAGCCCATCGTGTGCAAAAAAGTGCCGCTCAGAGGTAAAACAACCCAACCCAACTCATTGCTCTCTTCCATTCTGCGAGTTGTTCTTGCCGGAACTCACGTGGGTGTGACATCTTTTTATTGGCTGTTGTTTCTTTGATTTTCAGATTTCGCCGCTTCATTTCTTTATCTGAAACGGTGCTTTTTTTTTTATAGTTGCAATGATGGTATTGCTATATACAATACACTGTATGTATCAGAAGTCCCAAACCTAAAAGGCGCCATGATCTTGGTGGAAAAAATGCCTTGGAGAATATAATTTGTCCAATTTTAGTCACAACAATAAATCTTTTACTTTCGGAATGTTTATAGCGTTGTGTGCTTTTACTGACTGCTGATAAAGCATGCTCGAACCGACCTGACGGCTTTATTCTACCTGTAATTCTCGTGTAGTAAAAAAAAAACGTAGTAAAACCTTACAACAGCAGTAATTTTTCAATTAGCGTATAGGCAACAATCCAACAGTCTCAGTGCTATACTTGAACCGGCCTGCAAAAGGTTGCGAGACTAGCAAAAGGTTGCGAGAGTAGTAGACACTACTATATATTATCAAAAAGATTTATCGGCTTAAGCAAAACAGGTAATATATTTGGCTTCTTATTCTAAAAATATTACCCAGTTCTTACATGCTTATACTAAAGACAAAGGTGCGTAAAAACTCATAGGCCACAGCAAAATGAATTGCAAAATAACTGAAGAACGAGTTAAGAGTTAAAAATTATGTCAGTATTTATTAACTTTCATTTTTGCTAGAGAAGCAATTAAAAAATAGCTTTTGCAGAAGTCTTTCAAAGTCTTCTTGAACTTCTAGCCGTTTCGATAGGTCATCGTTAAGGAGATCTCAGTAGGCCATCAAGGTGATCGTGCTAGCCTCCTTCTTCTTACGTTCTAACCTTTCCCATTAGCCTCAGCGTCGTGATCCATTTCAGCGTAACGCACACACTCGGCAGCTGTCACGACTTTGTCTAATACCCGCTGTACATCATTAACTTGCCCCCCGGGAACTACGTAACGTGTAATGATTGATGGTATGCATTCGGGACTACAACATCAGTTGCTCACAGTCAGCTAGGATGCTTTGGAGGCCGTTAACTCTTAAGCAATTTGCTCGTAGAAGGCAATCTTTGTACGCTTTATGGCTGCAATTGAAAGGAAAGTTGGAAAAGTATAGAGCTTCGATGTAATCAATTAGGACTAAATAATATAGATGCGGATAACAAACTTTTTTTTGGTAAAAATCCTGTTCTGTTCGAACAAATGACATTGGAAGAGTTGGGTTGTTTTACCTCTGAGCGGCATTTTTTTGCACACCATGGGCTAAATGGGCAGGTCACATGAACCCCGAAGGCTCAGAGAAGGTTGGGGGAGGGGACCCACTGGAACAGCTGTTGGGAGACATGATGATAGCCTCCCGTCAAGGCCATCCAGCGTGTTCTTCAACGTGCACAGGGCATGGCTCTCCCGCACACGGGGCCACGGCTTAACGTCCCATCCGACGGACGGCGGTCTTTCCAAGCCCATCGGTGTCCCCTACTGACCGTGGGCAGGGCGGGGAATTTTGCGGAGATAAATCTCAACGCTGACCCAGCTGGGACTCGAACCTGGGAACTACAGATTACGAGCCTGGCGCGCTACCGACTGAGCCACCCCCGCCCCCACATTGGAAGAGAGTTGAACACCAATAGCGACATAGCAAAAGGGCAACAGAAACGCTGAGGTTATAGTTATTTCGCGTATGCAACAAGCAGTAACCTAGCATCAGGGGAAAAACTATTAGACTGTCTCCCCAAAGGAAAAATTAACCAGATGATTTTAGTTCTTAACATTTATTTCTAAGAAGGACAGATAATAGTAAATACCAATATATAAAAAAAGTTGGCCAACTACACTAAATCATATTTTTTAACTAAACGTGTATTCTTAGCACTGTAATGCGATGTCTCGCAATATTTTAATCGAATAACAAGTGTTATGAATCTGGCAAGGTTGGGTTCTTTCACCTCTGAGCGGCACTTTTTTGCACATCATGGGCTAAATGGCCAGGTCACATGGACCCCGAAGGCTCAGAGAAGGTTGGGGGAGGGGACCCACTGGAACAGCTGTTGGGAGACAGATGGTAGCCTCCCGTCAAGACCATCCAGCGTGTTCTCTAACGTGCAGAGGGTATGGCTCTCCCGCACACAGGACCACGGCTTAACGTCCCATCTGACGGACGGCGGCCTTTCCAAGCCCATCGGTGTCCCCTACTGACCGTGGGCAGGGCGGGGAATTTTGCGGAGATAAATCTCAACGCTGACTCAGCTGGGACTCGCGCGCTACCGACTGAGCCACCCCCGCCCACGAATCTGGGAAGAAATGGGATTGTTTTATCTCTGAGCGGCACGTTTTTGCACACCACGGCTAAATGGCCAGGTCACAAGGACTCCCAAGGATTCAGAAAAGGTTGGGGGGGGGGGACCAATTAGACAGCTGTTAGGAGACAGATGGTAGCCTCCGGTTAAGGCCATCATCCATCGTGTCCTTTAACGCACAGCGTATGACCACGGCTTAACATCCCATTCAACGGACGGCGGTCTCTCTAAGCCTATCGGTGATCTCCTTTACCGATCGAGGGCAGTGCTGGGAGTGTTGCAGAGATAAACCAAACTGCAGCAGAAGTACCACAGAGTTTCTGATCCAGGCATTATCAAAGCATTCATCCAGGGACTGTCCATGGAAAATGCGGACGTTTGGTCACCCTATGATAGATATAATATTAAGAGTTTTTCATTTTACGAAAATAGGGTAAAAACTTAGTTTAATATTATAAATTGTTAATGCTGCTCTACTAAAGTGAAGTATGAAAGAAAAATGGTTTCGTTTTCATACTTTTCATTCCTTACAGTTTCAGTTGGGTTGTTTTACCTCTGAGCGGCACTTTTTTGCACACCATGGGCTAAATGGCCAGGTCACATGGACTTCGAAGGCTCAGAGAAGGTTGGGGAGGAGACCCACTGGAACAGCTGTTAGGAGACAGATGGTAGCCTCCCGTCAAGGTCATCCAGCGTGTTCTTTAACGTGCACAGGGTACGACTCTCCCGCACACGGGCCACGGCTTAACGTCCCATACGACGGACGGAGGCCTTTCCAAGCCCATCGGTGTCTCCTACTGACCGTGGGCAGGGCGGGGAATTTTGCAGAGATAAATCTCAACGCTGACACAGCTGGGACTCGAACATGGGAACTACAGATTACGAGCCTGGCGCGCTACCGACTGAGCCATCCCCGTCCCCTTACAGTTTTAGAACACGAAAATTATTAAACGAAATGTATCATAAATATTTCCCAAATGCGCGCTAAACATAATTTACTTCATACATCTCGATTGGTTCAAAGTGCGATTTTTTTCGGTCTCGTTAATATATTTTCTGATATAGAGGGAATTTGTCACATTCCAAAATTATTACTAAGTAACAGGCCCGGATCTACGAAAAAACCGATGGTGGTTGGGGGAGCGGAGACAAGAGGCTGGATCTCTAATGCATTATAACATTTCCCTCTGTGTTTTACAGGCCTTAAAAATTTATTGAAAAGTGCATGAAATAAAATAAGTGCAATGATTATTTCCCCTCTATTACCCTTAGTAGCATACAGAAGGAGGCATCCCCCGTTCCGCAAAACTCCCCGTCCTGCCCACGGTCAGTATGGGACACCGATGGGCTTGGAAAGGCAGCCGTCCATCGGATGGGACGTTAAGCCGTGGCCCCGTGTGCGGGAGAACCATACCCTGTGCACGTTAAAGAACACGCTGGATGGCCTTGACGGGAGGCTACCATCTGTTTCCTAACAGCTGTTCCAGTGGGTCCCTTCCCCCAACCTTCTCTGAGCCTTCGGGGTCCATGTGACCTGGCCATTTAGCCCATGGTGTCCAAAAAAGTGCCGCTCAGAGGCAAAACAACCCAAGCATCCCCCGTAAGATCCGGCCCTGCTAATTAAACAACTTGTATATCAGATGAACTCGAAGAAGTAGATAAAACATTTTAACGGTAACGTTCTAAAACATTTGTGAAAACTTAGAGCAATAAATGTTATCAGCAAGAGTAGTTTAATACATACAAAAAAAAAAACTCTTTTCTAAAAATTAATGAAATATAAAAATTATATTACTATATTGTTCCATGGATTATTATAAGTATTTCATTGTGGTAATTAAGTGATATATATATATATGAAACAGGAAAGGGTTGTAATGTAATAGTTTACGGTTAATGCGATTAATGTAAATTAATATATAAGAACCAAAGATCAGATATTACTACTGTATGGGTTGTTTGGGTTGTTTTACCTCTGAGCGACACTTTTTTGCATACCATGGGCTAAATGGCCAGGTCACATGGACCCCGAAGGCTCAGAGAAGGTTGGGGGAGGGGACCCACTGGAACAGCTGTTGGGAGACAGATGGTAGCCTCCCGTCAAGGCCATCCAGCGTGTTCTTTAACGTGCACAGGGTATGGCTCTCCCGCACACGGGGCCACGGCCTAACGTCCCATCCGACGGACGGCGGCCTTTCCAAGCCCATCGGTGTCCCCTACTGACCGTGGGCAGGGCGGGGAATTTTGCGGAACTACTGTATGTTAAAGCTGTTAAAATAATATTAAGCAATTGCATTTTCAATGGTCAGACAAAAATGCGAAATTCATCATTCATTTAATTGTGACAAATGTGAACAATGAGTAAAATCAGTTAAAATTTTGTACTTTAAAAAGTGTGGTTTATTTTAATATGACGAGATAGACATAGATAAGACAGCCTTCACTAGCAGGAAAGGCTTGTATGAGTTTAATTCTCTGCCATTTGGCTTATGCAGTCCCTCCGCCTTTCAGCACCTTTTATATAATGTACTTATGGGTATGCATTAGAAGCAAGTGTTTGTATATTTGGACGATATTATGGTTGGTTCCCAGACTTTCAACCAACATACAGAGTGGTTGCAAAAAGTTTTTGATCATCTGAGGGCCTTTGACCTTAAGTTGAACTCATTCAAGTACGTATCAGTTTTAAAAACAATCACTGACTTACCTGGGACATTTGATAACAACAGATGGAGTGCAGGCCAATCTCCATAACTTTGAGGCCATCGAGAAATTTCCAAGGCCTCACTCTGTCTGGAACATCAGAGCTTTTCTAGGCCTGAATGGGTATTACTAGAGGTTTATCAATCATTATGCGGATCTGATTGCGCCCTTTAGTAAGCCTAGTGAAGAAGGAGATTAAATTCAAACGGACCCCCAAGACAAAGATGGTTTCACCCAACTAAAACGTAAACTTATCACTAAGTCTGTTCTTTTGCATCCCGATTTTGGGAAGACGTTTTTCCTGTCTACCGATGCATGCATTCGTCATAGCGGTAGCTGGTATATTGGAGCAAGAACGGATGATGACTTCCATCAGCCAGTAGCTTATGCAAGCCAGAAACACAAACTCCAGGAAACACATTACTCTATGATTGAGAAAAAAGGCCCTGGCAATCGAGTTTGCGATTACTCATTTCAAACAGTACCTGTATGGTTGGGACGGGGGTGGCTCATTCGGTAGCGCGCCAGGCTCGTAATCTGTAGTTCCCAGGTTCGAGTCCCAGCTGGGTCAGCGTTGAGATTTATCTCCGCAAAATTCCCCGCCCTGCCCACGGTCAGTAGGGGACACCGATGGGCTTGGAAAGGCCTCCGTCCGTCGGATGGGATGTTAAGCCGTGGCCCCGTGTGCGGGAGAGACATACCCTGTGCACGTTAAAGAACACGCTGGATGGCCTTGACGGGAGGCTACCATCTGCCTCCCAACAGCTGTTCCAGTGGGTCCCCTCCCCCAACCTTCTCTGAGCCTTCGGGTCCATGTGACCTGGCCATTTAGCCCATGGTGTGCAAAAAAGTGCCGCTCAGAGGTAAAACAACCCAACCCAACCTGTATGGTTACCATTTAATCATAGTATTCAATCATGTACCCAAATTATATTTAATGAAGTTGAAAGACCTCCTGAAGTACGTTAGCAAAGTGGAACTTTACACTGTAGGACTACGATTTTGATGTTGCATATCGTCCTGGGAAATACAACATTCTATCCCACCTAGTAGTAGATACCAATCACCTGTGGGACCAGCATATCACGTTCATTCTGATGGTATATCGGTAGATCACCCACAGTTCTACACATGAAACTTCCTATTACCTTTTGAATGGCAGGATGTGGCCCTCTCTTGCCAACTGTGGCCACCAGAGATCTCCATACTTATAGTGACACTGCCACCTACGGGGAACAGCTCACTTACAAGTTGAACTGGGCTTATGATGTTGTGAAATAGAATTTTGAAGCTGCTTGTGACAAAAAGACTGTAAGTGCCAGTGGATAGAAGTCGGCAAGATCTGAGTAGGAGATCTAGTATTCTTATCGAGTTCAAAAGTACAAGTAGAAACACTTAGAAACTCTCCAAATTGTCAACGGCTCATGGCCAATGGGGACCATGGAAAGTTCTCCAGCAGGTGATGACTGAGATGAATTACAGGTTAGCTTTGGTCATGGGCCCATACAAAACAGAGATCACCCATGTTGACTGACTCGCCAAGCTTCAAAAAGTGCAGAGCACATTTATTAGTGGAATCCGAAGAACCCGAATTACTGGTCAACGAGCTTACCCCTTACTGGTCAACGAGGCCCTCACAAGTGCGGATATTCCTGAAGAACTTAATGATTAGGACGAGGACAAGCCACAATGTGCGTTCTGTGTGAGTGTGCCGTGTTGTGGATTAACGAATTTTATTATGTGTTCACTGAAAGGTGATGCCCAAATCGAAAAAAAAAGTGCAGGCTAAATGGAAAGTCATTAGTCGGATTATACACAAAATTAAAATGCAATGACAGTATGAAATACAGAGATAGTTAAATTAAGGACTGGGAGTTGATACCTCCCTCGAATATTTTAGGAAGAGAATGTCTTCAGTGTTCTCATGCTGATTTTCCCATCAAGAAAATGTGAATATTTTTTCCATTGAAATCAGTGCAGCTGGGACCCCATGTGAATGACTGCATCATGATTAGTCACCCCTTCTAGAAGGGTGAATGTATAGGGAGATTAAGCCACCTCCTTCCTCTTCCTGCATACCCCTACAGGAACTCTTCCCATTGTTTTCTCCTCTTCTTCCCCAAAGTGGAATAGGAATGTCATACCCATATTCCCCTTTGGAATATGGGCGTGACATTTTTGTAGAACCCACTCCTGACCATGCCTTCTTGTTCCCCCCCCCCCCCCCCCCACACACACTACTTTCGGAATTCGACCTTCCACATTTTCCCTCTCTCTTTTGCACAGAAGAAGGAAGATCCCCCAGCTGCGTGCTTCTCGAAAGATGGGCGGCAGAACAAATTCCAGAAATAAACACAATGCAATTCCTCTGGCACCTGTATCAGGCCACCCTCGACCTGTCGGAAACGAGTAATCAAAACTGAAAATACTTTTATGAGCCCCGTAGGCTCTTGCCAGAACAGACCACGTTTGACTGTAATGCTTTAGCTCACTCCACTTGGAAGCATGTTTTCATGCTGTAAAGAACGGAGGCAAGGTGCAGTGCATCTCCTGGCATGTCACAGGGAGGAAAAGCATAAGCCCCACCAGTGGCGACCAAAAAATAATCATCAGTTCCACCAGTGGCAACCAAAAAATAATCATAAGCTCCACCAATAGCGACTAAAAAAGATCATCAGCACCACCAGTGGCAACCAAAAATAATCATAAGCTCCACCAGTGGAAACCAAAAAATCATCATCAGCTCCACCAGTGGAAACCAAAAAAAAATATCATCAGCTCCACAAGTGGTGCCCAAAAAATAATCATAAGCTCCACCAGTGGTATTATCATCATCGTCATCATCCTCAAGCAGCCATGGGCTACGGAGGTGCAATTTAGTTCTCCAAGCAAGTCTGTCCTGAGCTACATCTACTGCATCTGACTACTGCACACCAATTCTAACAAGGTCCTGTTTGACATTGTCTGCCCACCGCATCCTAGGTCTCCCCTTCTTTCTGAGGCCTTTAGGCACACTGTTCATAACCCTATTCGCCAATATATAATTATTCATACGGGCAACATGGCCAAACCAACGGAGTCTCTCTCTGCACAATATGCTGCTCAAAGGAGGTTGCAAACTCCTTTGCCTAACCTCATCATTAGTTACAAAGTTGAACCACCTAATGCCCAAGATACTGCGTAAGCATCTGGAATCAAAAGCATCTAGTTTACTCTTATCTTGTTAACAAAATGTCAAAGTTTCACTACCATAACTAACCCTAGAAAGGACCAAACTATTATACAATCTAACTTTATTTTTAGGTGAATACGCCTATTTCTCCACACTCTCCATAGATTCTTAAAAGTACACTGCAGCAATCCCTATTCGTCCGTTAATCTCATGCCACACATCACCATTATCTGTTACATAGCTCCCAAGATAATTAAACTGTGACACCTGTTCAACACTGCAACCATTCAGATTAACTGAATCACAGCCTGCCTGACCAATTTTCATCACTTTAGTTTTCTCTCTGTTTATAACCAAACCTACTCTAGTACCAGTCTCATCAACAGCTCGAATGAAAGAGTTCATCTCATCAACATCATTTGCCAAAAGGGCTAAATCATCAGCATAATCTAAATCGGAAATTTTCGTATCTCCAGTCCATTTAAGGACAAATTCTTTCCCTTGAAGTGAATTTCGCATAACATAATCAATAACCAAGCTAAAGAGAAAAGGAGACAAAATGCACCCTTGTCAAACACCAGAAGTAATGCTAAACCAATTGCTACAAGCCTTACCAACTCTCACACACGACTCTGTTATTATAGAGAGCTTTCATTATATTAACTAACTTGTCAGTTCTCACAATCAACCACAAATTGTGACGATCAACAGAGTCGAAAGCTTTTTTGAAATCAACAAAGCTAGCAACCAAAGGTTTCTGAAACTCTAAACATTTTTCAAGAATCTGCCTAAGTGAAAATATCTGATCCACACATCAACATCAATTGACAGTCAATTGCGTGGTGAGCAATGTGGATTCAGAAGTGGTAGGGGTACCACTTCTGAATCCACATTGCTCACCACGCAATTGACTGTCAACCAGATTCTTAATTCTATTAAGTAGAATCATGGAAAGAACTTTACCTGGAACACAGAGTAGACTGATACCCTTATAGTTATCACAAGAACTGCGATCACCTTTTTTGAAAATAGGGATAACAATAGTTCTGATAAAAATCCTTAGGGACCATGCCTTTATCATAAAAGATATTCATCAGTCATCCAAGTGGTAACCGAAACATTCCCAGCTCTAAGCATTTCCATAGTAATTTCATCTACCCCTGGGGATTTATGTAGTTTAAGTTTAGAAATAGCCAAAATAACTTCAGATTGTGTTATAGGGCCAACATTAAAGACATAAATGCATCTATCACCATTGCAAACAATGGAAATAGAACTAACCACATTGTTTAGAACATCACTGAAATGCTCAGCTCACCTAGCCATGACAGAATCCTCACCTTCTATAACCTTACCTTGTTTATCCTTCAATCCCTGTATACCTGTTCGTTTTCTACCACACAAAACATTAACTATCTGGTACAGCTCTCTGCTGTTGTGCTGTCTAACTGCTTCCTCGGCTTTGTCAGCCAAGCCACCAAGTCAGAGATTCTTATCAGCAGCTAACTGATCCTTTACAAGTTTATTAAGCTCTCTGTAATGCTTTCTATTAGGACTAGTAGGGTGTTGATTAAGGACATTCCTGCAGTTCTTTCTTTCCGAAATAAGCTCAAGTGCCTTATCACTCAAATAATTTTCCTCCTCTGCTCCTTTTTTCATAAAACAGTAGTTAGTTTCCAAAAACGCCTGTTTAAAATGGTTCCATTCTTCCTCAACTTCAGTAGTAAGCAAACCATGACTGTCATAATGATTAAGTAGCCTATCATGGCAAGCTTTAGCTATAACTGAGTTTTTCAGAACTTCAGAATTAAAGGTAAAATTATTAACCCTAGCACAACACTTTTTAAGTTTAAGTTGCAAGACACTTTTAACGAGGTAATGGTAGATCCAATTTCAGCTCTCCTATATGACCTGGTATCTAACAGAACTAGCTCATTTGCTGCTAATTAATATATAATCAATCATATTCTTATGAGATTCACAACATCATAAACAGCATGGAACATCGTTGTCGTGCCTGCATTGTTGTAAGGGGTGACCACACTCCTTATTAAAGAACTTTGCCTATTGCATTCTGACACCTCATATTCGGACAAGTTCCTTTGTTATTTTTTGACGAAAAATGTTTCTAGTGTAAAATACTTTATGCCATTCTGAAACTAGCATTGTAATTCATGCTTTCATCAAATTTCACTAAAATTATTCCTATAGTTTTTTTGTTTATCATAATTTTTTTGATTTACCTTAATTTATGGAAACCAGTGTATAACGAATAGGGTTATGAACAGTGTGTCTGAAGGCCTCAGAAAGAGGGGGAGACCAAAAATACGGTGGGCAAACAATGTCAAACAGGACCTTATTAGAAGATACATATAACTCAGGACAGTATGCTTGGAGAACTAAATTGAACAATCTGGTTGGACCTCCGTAGCCATGGCTGCTTGAGGATGTTGATGATTAAACCACTTAAAACCAAAAAAAAAATGTTTCGTTTTCCCACACTCCTGGGATTAAATGACAAACCAATAGGTATATATATATTCTTTGGCCATCATATTCCACCATCAAAATTTCAGATTTCTAACATAAATACATCGTTGCTTCCAAAACTGCACTATCGTTAGAGATCATAATTAAATCTTTTGGGAAATTTGGAAAGTGTGAAATCGTAATATTTGATCAATACCCATCCAACCCAAAAAAGATTTCCAGTTTAGCTCTAAAAACAACAACAAAAAAAATATTTACAGACCGGCGACAAAGTGGAAAACAGTAGCTCGTTTTTTTAGAAAGCGAACAAAAGATGTGAAACACCATAGATTTACTTAAGGTCGACATAATAATATTGCCGATTAACGTTTGTAAAAATAAAAAATAAAAATAAAGACCCTCTCAAGCAGCTGCTTGCCACAGAGGTCTGACAGGAGTCTGTCAGTTTATATGCCACAGTAAAAGATCAGAGAGGATGGCAGGACCTCAGCAGAAAAACAACACGAACATCCATGCCTTACCCGGGGCTCGAACCTAGGTCCCTTAGATCAGTAGCCAAGCACGCTAACCACTCGGTCACGGGATGGTAAAACGAGAATAAAATGTTCATGAAGAGCCAATCTGTTTAAAATGTTATTTCGGATTATTTGGGTGTATTAAGAGTTTATATTTTTAGTGTGGTGTAACCTCTGAGCTGCAGTTTTTTTTTTCACACAATGGGCTAAATGGCCAGGTCACAAGGCCCCAAGGGCTCAGAGAAAGATGCTCACTGGACAGCTGTTAGGAGACAGTGGTAGCCTCCCATCGAGGCCACCTAGCATGCTCTTTAGCTTGCATGAGGTATGGCTCTCCTGTACACGGTACTGTCGTTCAAAAAAGTATCCGAACACTATGGTTGATTACAGAATTCAGAAAAAAATATCTGGCAACGATTTTTTTTACAAATTAGTGATCTAGCAACCTTCGTGTCACGTGACATGAAGGTTGCCAGATAACTAATTCGGATACTTATTATATATTATTATATATTATTCGGATACTTTTTTAATATATATAATGCGTATGAATATATAATGCAATGAATATGGAGCGTGTGCAATTACCGTTCACAGCAAACTGGAGCGGTTGCGGTTAATGTTCACAGCACATTGGATCGTGTGAGCTAACAAAAACCTGGATCGTGTGGGCCCACTCACAGAAATATTGACCGTTCACAGCAAACTGGAGCGTGTGCAGTAACTGCACACGCTCCAGTTTGCTGTGAACGGTAACTGGAGCGTATACAATTGCTGTACACGCTCCAGATATTTTTTCTGAATTCTGTAATCAACCACAGTGTTCGGATACTTTTTGAGCGACTGTACTATGGCTTAACGTCCTATCTGACGATCATTCCAAGCCCATCGGTGTTCCCTTTTTCACCGAGAGCAGGATGGGGCTGTAACGGAGATATGTCTCAAAGCTAGTCCAGGTGGGATTCTAACCTGGAAACTACAGATTACGAACCTAACGCGCTATCGGCTGAGCCAGTCTCGCTTCTATTAGAATAGGCAAAGTTTTTGACTGCCTTTTATTGTAATAAATATTCACATTTTGCATAATCATCATAATGAATGCGAAATAATTATGACCATGTTATTTAAAAAATTAATTAACATATTATTAAAATTAATTTTTCTTTTTTGTACACAAAATAAAGAAACATATTTTTTTTAAATAGTAAGTTTCTACTTTTCTTTAGATATCAGGTTTTCTTTTTTGTTTGTTTTTCTGGTAGAATTCGTTATTAAATCATGTAAAGAACTTAGTTCTAGGAAGGTACATAGCCAGCCTCTTCCCTCACTTTAGGCCTAGTTCTCTGGTATTTTCAGTTGGAATCTGTAGCTATAGGTTTCTCCATTTATTATAGCAACCAATTACTTATTATTGGAAGTCTATGCTCAGTTCAGATCTTCAAGCTAAAGCTATCGGAATAAATTATGCAGTATTTACTTCATACTTAACAGAATACAGTATTTATCTTTTTCTAATTTCCTCTATATTTATTCACTGCTTGTCTATTCATAGATAAGCATGGCGAGAAATCTAACTGCATGTGCATGCTCAGACTTGCATTTCTTTGCGAAAAAAAATCTGGCACGTGTGACGTCACTTTACACCTCATTCTCGCATCCCTTATTGCTTAACAACGGTAGGGGACCCCTCTCTGAGCTTCACGTGGACATTTACATGAACAGACTAGTGGCTGGTAGTTGCTCCCACGTCTGCTGGCTGCGTGCACTGCCCTTATGTATGTATCCCTATCATGGTTGATTGGGTGGTTACTGTGGGCACGAGACATAATAATAGCTTATCGAGACGATTGGAACTCCGCCACATTTGTCAACTTGTCAGGTCTGCACCAAGCACAGTTACCGACCAATACGGTGTGCGGCTTTCTTGCGTCAGTACGCGTGCGCAGCAGGTAGGGGGTAGTGCTCTCATTATCTGACCTTGCGTAGTGATGTTGGTAATATATAGTGGAAATGAAAATATTTCATTAGTATATGTAAGGAGATGAGAAGATATTCTGAGATTTATATTCCTGGGTCTGAACTATTCGCTAGATCAATCGAGTAGGCAGAAAAATAAAGTGGCTCTGACTTTCAAATTATGAACACGACTACTGCTTGCGAAAAACATCATCGCATTACTTAGTATACCAATCAAGACCTGAATTGTTATCGAACTTAACTAATCCTATTTCGAAATATTAGACTGGAAAGAAAGTAATGTCTTTTTTCCAATCTCTATAATTGACTTAAATTTATTCATAAATTCCAAATTTCATCAAGATAATATTTTCTCTCATTTTCGATCACATAATTCCATCTTGTAAGCAAGCTATTAATGCCTCGTGCATAAAATTCTTTGTGTTTAGAAACAAAAATCATTTTAATGTCGTTTTGGAGCTCTTCATCGGTATTGTACCTTTCCCATCGAAGTAGTGTTGTAAGGAGCTGAAAAGGTGATATCCGATGCAGCAGGATCAGGAGATGAGAGTGGGTCAAGGGAAACTTCCATTTTCAAAACGAGAATTTTTCTTGGTTTTGCCTTCTATGTGTGGTCTTGCATTATCACGCAAAAGGGGCGGGGGTGGCTCAGTCGGTAGCGCGCCAGGCTCGTAATCTGTAGTTCCCAGGTTCGAGTCCCAGCTGGGTCAGCGTTGAGATTTATCTCCGCAAAAATTCCCCGCCCTGCCCACGGTCAGTAGGGGACACCGATGGGCTTGGAAAGGCCGCCGTCCGTCGGATGGGACGTTAAGGCGTGGCGCCGTGTGTGGGAGAGCCATACCCTGTGCACGTTAAAGAACACGCTGGATTGCCTTGACGGGAGACTACCATCTGTCTCACAAAAGTAACACTCCTTTTCGATTGATCAATACAACTCTTTTACTTAGCAGAGACTCTTTTACTTCGCAGAGACTCTTTTACTTAGCAGAGACTCTTTTACTTAGCAGAGACCGGTGCAGTTCTTCTAATTGACGGCAATATTTATCATCAGTGATAGTTTCATTACGATTTTAGTTTTGGGAGCTAAATGTAGAAATTTTTAGTATGTTTCTTTCCCCCTTCTCCATGGTTCCCATTTCCAATTCCTATTCAGACCTTCTACTATGGCATATAAACTGACAGGCTCCTGTCAGACCTCTGTGGCAAGCAGCTGCTTGAGGGGGTATTTATTATTTATTTATTTTATTCTGTCATCTATCTTCCCTCATTCTTTTTTGCATGTTCATACCACTTCAGACTTTTAATTATAATCTTTTCATTCACATTTAATTTCCAAAAAATAAATGGCCGCCTAGGTGGTATAGCGTTGACACTGCGACTACCGAGGTTCGGATTCGAGTCCTGGTATGGATGACAATGGTCGTTTGTTCTGTCCTATCTGTTGTGATTGTTCCATAATATCAAAAAGTGTTCAATTATCGATATGTCATAAAAATTCTGTTTTCTCATTGGAACATAAAGCAGATAAATTGGATATAAGTCCCAGCATGCAATTTGAAAAAAAAAATATATGAAACGTGAATTAAAAGCAAGGTATTTTGGAAATAAAAATTTCAAACAAGGAAATTTTTTAAAATTTCTTTGTTTTTAATTTCATCGCATTCGATTTTCTAATAAACACCTCCATTCATTTTTTCTCCAAATTTTCTATGTTTCGCACCCATACATTCAACGATGGATTTGATTTTTTTTATCTTCATTTTCGAAACTAGCCGTCCCGTGGCCGGGTGGTTAGCACGCTTGGCTACTGATCTACGGGACCTGGGTTCGAGCCCCGGATTACGGCATGGATGTATGTGTCGCTTTTCTGCTGAGGTCCTGCCATCCTCTCAGACCTTATACTATGGCATATAAACTGGCAGGCTCCTGTCAGACCTCTGTGGCAAGCAGCTGCTTGAGGGGGTATTTATTTTCGAAATTTTAATATTTAATGAAACTGAATGCAAAATTCTCATAGTGTTTTTAGTTTTTCCGATTATAACCCTTGATACTTTTGCCGTCTACCACCGTTTCCAGATATTTAAAATTCTTAATTCTTTTATTAACCCCTTCACAAGTCACGTCAGATTTAAGTCGTGAAGTCTGTTTTTACTTAGACCAGATTATAATAGTGTTGCATTTTTCTGCACCATTTAAACTGGCCAAACTCATAGTAACAAACTCGATTGTGAACAGGTTAAATTTTTCTGCTACTTCCTCTCTATTGTCGACTCCTATTCCAGTATACTACTTTACGTAATATTGGAATAGGAGAAAATGAAAAATCTTTTGTTATTGATCCCAAAATCCAGTGAAGGGTCAACACACTTTGCATCCCATAATTGAAAGCAATTAGCAAGAAAACTTAAAATCAGTGAAACATATTCAATTTAAATTGCAGTTGCGGCCTAAAAGGCATAAGCTTGTTACTTTCTACACTCGCTTTCTGGTGATATAAGAGAACAATCCTTTTCATATTTCCCACCTTTTTAGGGAGAGAGAAAGAAACATGGGGGGGGGGGGTTAATTTTTTATAGCCTATGACACTCCCCTCATCACAAGCTTTCATCTGACACATAGATCATTAAGTTTCTCCATCGCGTTCGAAATATATAGAACAACTGTTTTGACAAATCACAAACTGACAAATGTCAAGCGAAACCGACAGGAAGATAGGTGAAAACGGGGAGAGATCAGAGCATAAACTGCATTACCTGTCATTCTAATGCTCTTACTGGGAGAAGAAGCTCAGGCCCTCAACTCTGCGATGCTCTTTGGTTCAAAAGCATCCTACAGGGGTTGGCCAGTTTCACTATCAGTCATCTGGCTGAAGATCAATGGTAGGCGGTGATGGGAAGGATTCTACTCTGCTCATTGTCTTTTTCCTAGTGGACTATTTTTTCAGTCACCACTGGTGGGGCTTATGATTATTTTTTGGTTGCCACTGGTGGGGCTTATGATTATTTTTTGGTTGCCACTGGTGGGACATGATTATTTTTTGGTTCCCACTGGACTGGACAGATAATGGCTCTGAGCTGGATTATGGATCCTGATTTTGCTGCACTGTTGGGCTTCTGTGCAGGGAAAATCTTCCGCTGTATTTTCTGTTTGCTTGTGGGGTGACAGCCCCAAGTGAATAGATTCACAGGATATGTTTATCAGCTGGTGGATAATCCTGATCAGAGGTCATCGCAGGCACCTGAACTCTTTGCTTCTATTGGCATCGTCAAATTCTACATTAGAGGAAGTCTTCCAGTGTAGATGGCTTCAGCTTTTAGTGGTGGGGGAACGGGTCTTTGCCCCATGTCTGTGATTAGGGGCTGTTTGATATTGTCGCATTACCTCTCTCAATAAACATAGTTTCTTTAAACATCCCACTAACCATTTTCTCTCCATAGGTAGTTGGAATGTGAGGACTCTGCATAGAGCTTTTGCCCTTGATGTCCTCACACAAGAATTCACAGTTAAAATTTAGATATTCTTAGCTTGCAAGAAACCAGATGAACAGATAAAGGTCAGATTCTTAAAAATAATTTTAAATTTCTCTTTTCAGGGTGGGCAGACAATAAACATCACCAAGGTGTGGGTCTGCTTCTCAGCAGACACGCTAGTGATGCTCTTTTAGGATATGAGTGCGTTAATGAAAGGTTTCTTACAGCAAAATTTCAGACAAGCGTTAAAGACTTGAATGTTATCTGCTGTTATGCCCCCACTGAGGATGCCGATGAGGATGAGAAGGATTGTTTTATGAACAACTTCAGGATATTTTGAATTCTGTCAAGAAAGGAGATATTACCCTTGTTCTTGGTGACTTCAATGCCAAAGTTGGTACTGACTCTGACTGTGACCCGGGGAGGAGAAATAGGCCCTTTTGGTATTGGTAGTTGAAATGGCAATGGGTAACGTCTCCTACAGGTAAGTAAACTCAATGGATCCAGAACAACTAACAATTATTACAAACACCGCGACATACATAAGTACACATGGGTTTTACTCGATGGGCTGCATAAGAATATGATTGATTACATTTTAATTAACAGCAAATGGGCTAGCTCTGTTAGATACCAGGTCATATAAGAGAGCTGAAATTGGATCTACCATTACCTCGTTAAAAGTGTCTTGAAACTTAAACTTAAAAAGTGTTGTGCTAGGGTTAATAATTTTACCTTTAATTCTGAAAAACTCAGTTATAGCTAAAGCTTGCCATGATAGGCTACTTAATCATTATGACAGTCATGGTTTGCTTACTACTGAAGTTGAGGAAGAATGGAACCATTTTAAACAGGCGTTTTTGGAAACTAACAGTACTGTTTTATGAAAAAAGGAGCAGAGGAGGAAAATTATTTGAGTGATAAGGCACTTGAGCTTATTTCGGAAAAAAAGAACTTCAGGAATGTCCTTAATCAATACCCTACTAGTCCTAATAGAAAGCATTACAGAGAGCTTAATAAACGTGTAAAGGATCAGTTAGCTGCTGATAAGAATCTCTGACTTGATGGCTTGGCTGACAAAGCCGAGGAAGCAGTTAGACAGCACAACAGCAGAGAGCTGTACCAGATAGTTAATGTTTTGTGTGGTAGAAAACGGACAGGTATGTAGGGATTGAAGGATAAACAAGGTAAGGCTATAGAAGGTGAGGATTCTGTCATGGCTAGGTGGGCTGTGCATTTCAGTGATGTTCTAAACAATGTGGTTAGTTCTACTCACTCCCACTGTTTGCAATGATGATAGATGCATTGGTGGCTTTAATGTTGGTCCTATAACACAATCTGAAGTTAGTTTGGCTTATTTCTAAACTTAAACTTCATAAATCCCCAGGGGTAGATAAAATTACTACGGAAATGCTTAGAGCTGGGAATGTTTCGGTTACCACTTGGATGACTGAAATTCTGAATATCTTTTATGATAAAGGCATGGTCCCTAAGAATTTTACCAGAGCTATTGTTATCCCTATTTTCAAAAAAGGTGATCGCAGTTCTTGTGATAACTATAGGGGTATCAGCCTACTCTCTGTTCCAGGTAAAGTTCTTTCCATGATTGTGCTTAATAGAATTAAGAATCTGGTTGACAGGCAATTGCGTGATGAGCAATGTGGATTCAGAAGTGGTAGGGGATGTGTGGATCAGATATTTTCACTTAGGCAGATTCTTGAGAAATGTTTAGAGTTTCAGAAACCTTTGGTTGCTAGCTTTGTTGATTTCAAAAAGGCTTTCGACTCTGTTGATCGACATAATTTGTGGTTGATTGTGAGATCATATGGTATACTTGACAAGTAAGTTAACATAATGAAAGCTTTCTATAATAACATTGAGTCGTGTGTGAGAATTGATAAGGCTTGTAGCAATTGGTTTAGCATTACTTCTGGTGTTCGACAAGGGTGCATTTTGTCTCCTTTTCTCTTTAGTTTGGTATTTTGATTATGTTATGCGAAATTCATTTCAAGGGAAAGATTTTGGCCTTAAATGAACTGAAGATACGAAAATTTCTGATTTAGATTATGCTGATGATTTAGCCCTTTTGGCAAATGATGTTGATTAGATGAACTCTTTCATTCTAAAATTAGACTGTATAATAGTTTGGTTCTTTCTAGGGTTAGTTATGGTAGTGAAACTTGGACATTTTGTTAACAAGAGTAAACTTGATGCTTTTGATTCCAGATGCTTACGCAGTATCTTGGGCATTAGGTGGTTCAACTTTGTAACTGATGATGAGGTTAGGCAAAGGAGTTTGTAACGTCCTTTAAGCAGCATATTATGCAGAGAGAGACTCCGTTGGTTTGGCCATGTTGCCCGTATGGCTAATTATAGATTGGCGAATACGGTTATGAACAGTGTTCCTAAAGGCTTCAGAAAGAAGGGGAGACCAAGGATGCGGTGGGCAGACAATGTCAAACAGGACCTTATTAGAATTGGTGTGCAGTGGCCAGATGCAGTAGATGTAGCTCAGGACAGACTTGCTTGGACAACTAAATTGCACGGTCTGGTTGGACCTCCGTAGCCCATGGCTGTTTGAGGATGAGGATGATGATGATGCAGGTGGCGACTAGTGGAACAATACCTCTTGAAGGTATTGTTCCACTAGTCGGGTTGTGTGGATGAAAGTTATCGTCTTTTAAGATGAATGTTTCACCTATTGCACCAGCATAAGAACGGACATATCGGTCCAAGATATCGTTTCTATACCTTTGAGCATTGAGGTTCCCCTTCGTCAACACATAGAGGTCTGTGCATCGACCTAAGGAAATGCCACCCCAAACACATACGCTATCTTCGCCGTAACTGCCTCTTTGGCAAATGTTACTGGGATGATAGCGGGTTCCTCATTCTCTCCACATCAATGTTCGGAATCACTCTGCAAGCAATATCTGGACTCATCTGTGAAGAGCACGGACCTCCATTGCTCTTCTGTCCAATTAGCATGTGTGTGCCCAATTCAACGGCTCTCTCCTGTGACGTGACTGAGGAGTATACAAATTACTATCCTTCTAGCTTACAGACCTCCCTCATGAAGCCTTCTACGCACAGTAGAAGCTGATACAACCCTCCCAGTGACTGCTGCAAGAGAGGATCTTAGCTGAGAGGGAGTAGACGTCCAGCTCCTTCGTATTATTAATCGCAGTCTTGTACAACGTCGTAAATCTAGCCCTTCCTCGGCTAAACCTCCGAGATGCGGAGTCCATGCTAAGAAATTGATTCCACAGTCTATGAACCACAGAAGGACTCATATTCAGCCATCGTGCCTCGTCTGACTGACTTTGGCCTGTTTAGAGCCGGCCAATAGCTCTCCATCGCAGTTCATTTGGCAAATGATGTCTCGAGGTCATTCCTACAAAATGGCTTCTAATGGCTAAACTCACATTAACAATACAAAATAACAATCCACTCCAAAACACACGTTTTTATGCCGCTATCCGATTATGCAAATTGACGCAACCTACACTAATTTGCATACGATATGCTCACTCGGCATTACTTTACTGGTTACATGAACAAGTTTGGTGAAGAACGCAGAAATTTTGGACGAATTATCGCGGTTTTTCTCATTTTCTCCTTAATTTATGGAAATCAGTGTACTATAGTTATGAATGCGAGCAACATGGCCGAACCAATGCAGTCTCTCTTTACACAGTCGACTCCTTTGCTTAACCTCATCATTACTTGAAAAATTATTTTTGTGTTATGCAGATACTAACGAAATATTACTATTTGTATTTTCCGAATCATCTCTTAGTTCGAATTACCACTGTCAGAGTACAAATGATGGAAAATGAAAATTTTCTTTGAAAAGGAACCTTCGACAGGGGGTGATATGAATTCTAGTTAATCCAAAGAGCTCGCGTATACCTGATATCATTTCTGCTTTACTGATCGTCTTTAAATCAATCTAAGTGTTTACACTTTGTTTGTTTCTCTTGATCTCCCTTTCATTTTTATTCACTATTATTCAGAATTCTTTTTTTTTTCGCATGATGTATTCTTTATTGCTGGTAACATGTATCCACAATAAAAATAAAAGCAGTGAATTGTAAATAAAAAAAAAATCATTTTATGAATTAGTTCTTGAAAAGAACAAATTCACAATATTTTGTATTTCTAGATTTAATGTCTGTCGAAATATAACATAACCATCTGAAAATCATAATATTTCTTCTGCCTTTAGCAGTAAGTTCAATTTTCAGCTATATAACAAACAACAAGAGAATATTCTATATCCGAAGGTAGGTCATTCAACTGTATTTCCTTGATTGATGGGGGCGGGGGTGGCTCAGTCGGTAGCGCGCCAGGCTCGTAATCTGTAGTTCCCAGGTTCGAGTCCCAGCTGGGTCAGCGTTGAGATTTATCTCCGCAAAATTCCCCGCCGTGCCCACGGTCAGTAGGGGACACCGATGGGCTTGGAAAGACCGTCGTCCGTCGGATGGGACGTTAAGCCGTGGCCCCGTGTGCGGGAGAGCCATACCCTGTGCACGTTAAAGAACACTCTGGATGGCCTTGACGGGAGGCTACCATCTGTCTCCCAACAGCTGTTCCAGTGGGTCCCCTCCCCCAACCTTCTCTGAGCCTTCGGGTCCATGTGACCTGGCCATTTAGCCCATGGTGTGCAAAAAAGTGCCGCTCAGGGGTAAAACAACCCAACCCAATCCTTGATTGATGGCAGTTTATTCAATTTATTGACACATCATTCGTACACATATTATAAACCTATCGTAAAAAATATTATTTGGAAATTTCAAAATCAGATTTAGGATATACATATATACACCAAAGGCCAAAACGTTATGATCAGTGCATCTTTATGCAAATTGAAGCAACTGTAGGTAAACGACGGCGCGTGTGAAGGTCATGAAACGGTATAAATAACACCTGATACTGAGCTCTGTTAATCAGTGTTATTCTTGTTCGTCAGATGGTAAAGGCAGCGGACTTAGGTGAATTTGAAAAGACCAAATTGTAATGGCCGGACAACTGGGTCAGAGCATTTCCGAGACAGCAAGCTTGTGGGGTTCTCTCGGTCAGCCGTGGTTAGTACTTTCAAAAAGTGGTTCGAGGAGGGAAAAACCGCGAACCACCGGCAGGTGTGTGCCAACCACGGCTCACCGATGTTACAGGTGAGCGAAGGTTATCCCATAGGTTACGAGCGAACAGAAAGGATACTGTGGCACAACTCGCCCGTAATTTGAATGCTGGTGACGGGAGTAATGTGATACAACACACAGTACATCGAACCCTGCTGAGAATGGGGCTGCGTAGCGCAGGCTGTTCGAAGTGCCCATGCTATCCTCGGTTCACCGTCGAAAGCGCCTACAATGGGCAAGCCAGTATCAAAACTGGACCTTGAATCATTGGAAGAAGGTCGTCTGGTACCACGAATCTCGTTTCTTGTTGCACCATGTGGATGGCCGGGTACGTGTGTGTCGTTTATCTGGGGAAGTGTTGGCACAGGATGCACCGTGAGATGAAAACAAGTCTGTGGAGGAAGTGTAATGCTTTGGGCAATATTCTGTTGAGAAACCCTGGGTCCATTCATTCATGTGCAGGAAACTATGACATCTACTGCCTACCTAAACATCATTGCAGACCAGGTACATCCTTTCATGACAACGGTATATCCCTCTAGTATGCCTTCTTTCAGCAGGATAATGTGCCATGCCACACTGCCCGGATTGTTCGAGAATGGTTCGCGGAACATGAGGAAGACTTCGAGGTATTGCCCTGGCCTCCAAATTCCCCAGACATCAATCCAATCGAACATCTGTGGTTTGTGTTGGAACAGCATATGAGATCCTGCGGCGGCTCAACCACGTAACTTACAAGAGTTAAAGGATCTGCTGGTAACGTGTTGGTACCAGATACCACAAGACACCTTTAGAAATCTTGTAGCGTCCATGCTTAGCTGGATAAGTGCTGTTTTGGCGGCACGTGGACGACAAACATCATATTAGACAGATGGTCATAATGTTTTGGCTCTTTGGTGTATATTCTGCATGGTCAAAAAATTTTGAAAAGCGCGCTATTTACCATAATTACGATGCACAGACTCCTGATCCGTGAACTGACTTAAATACGAGCAGCACAGTCATTGGCTGAGATGGGAAAGACGTATGATACAAGTGACTTGCACAAAGATGTCATTTGTTTATGCTCAACTGGTGGAACTATAGGCAAAAAATATAGAAATTACAGGATTGTCCAAGGCTATATGATTTCTAAATAATTTCTAAATAGAAGACGGTTAATAATGGAATTTCCCCTTCTGTCAGTGGTAATTGTAGCAGACGTTCAAACCGAAAGTTGTTGAGTTAGGTTGTTTTACCTCTGGGAGGCACTTTTTTTTTTCACACAAATGGCCAATCACAGAAACCCCGAGGGTTCATAGAAGGATGGGGGGAAGTGTCCCACTGTAAAGCTGTTAGGGGGCAGATGACAGTCTTCCGTCAAAGCCATCCAGCATGTTCATTAATGTGCACAGGTATGGCTCTCCTGCACATCCACATCCCAGGAACAAATCGCATGAAGCGACGGATCCCTCATCTGTCCTACCCACTGAATAACCTGCTGGGGGGAGAGTAAAGGTAGTGGTGGTGGTGGATTATTCACATGACGTGGATTAGATCCACTAATATATTTGAAGGGTCGACAAAAAACCAAAGCATATTTAACCAACATATCCGATTATGTATCTTCTGTTGTGACGGAATTTGATATTTCTACCCTGAAGTCCTGGTCCTGATGTAGACGGATAATTTCAGAACGATAATACAAGAGTCTAAAACAGGCATGTCAAACTCGTTAACCACCGAGGGCCATATTAAGTATTATATATTAAATCGCGGGCCGCAAAACAAAAAAAAACCAGATGAAAATTGTTATGTGCCAACTAGACTAGAACGCAGTATTCGTTCACTGACTGCTAACGAATAGCTTTCGACTCTACTGGCATTTCGTGACTCATTGCCATGCGCAAAGTACGTACATTTGAATGACCTCGAGACATGTGTATACATGTCGGAGCCCGATCGTAGAATTGCTCATATCATGAAATGCCACTATTTCATGAAATGATCGGGAATTTCATGATATGAGCAATTCTACGATCGGGCTCCGATATATACATTTATGCGCAATAGTTTCCCTTATATATAAATGGAAATGTTTTCTGAAATACGTTTATTGAATTCATGTACCGTGTACGTACTTATAATTTTCGTTAAAGAATCCAGTGTTGTCAAAAGTTAAATAAACGTATTGGATATCAATCTTGGCGAGCCGCAGAACAGTTCCGGCCGGGCCGCGTGTTTGACATGCCTGGTCTAAAATATAGTGCGAAATTTGTCTGTATCGTTTACATAATATTGCATAATAATCATAAATACATTAGGAAAACTATAATTCTTAGAGCCTGTCTTTCTGCGGGATAAACATTTAAAACATTTCACTCGATTAGAATTATTAGAATGCAACGCACAAACTGTTTATTGTAACGATGAAATGAAGTTGCCATTCAGTGAAAACTAATCCGATAATCTAGTAAAACACATTTCGATTATAATCAGTCAATTGTTCATTTCCTTTCTCCTCCGTTACACATTGACAGAATATAGCCATGCTCTTCCTATGTGATAAAACGCTATTCCTATGTGAAATGGTTTAACTGCTCATGAATTTGAGAGTTTGGCAATCGCCTTTCGATGGAGGGGCGGGGGTGGCTCAGTCGATAGCGCGCCAGGTTCGAAATCTGTAGTTCCCAGGTTCGAGTCCCAGCTGGGTCAGCGTTGAGATTTTTCTCCGCAAAATTCCCCGTCCTGCCCACGGTCAGTAGGGGACACCGATGGGCTTGGAATAGGCCGCCGTCCGTCGGATGGGACGTTAAGCCGTGATCCTGTGTGCGGGAGAGCCATACCCGGTGCACGTTAAAGAACACGCTGGATGGCCTTGACGGGAGGCTACCATCTGTCTCCCAACAGCTGTTCCAGTGGGTCCCCTCCCCCAACCTTCTCTGAGCCTTCGGGGTCCATGTGACCTGGCCATTTAGCCCATGGTGTGCAAAAAAGTGCCGCTCAGAGGTAAAACAACCCAACCCAAAACCTTTCGATGGACAAACTTCGGTATGCCACTGCGAGTAACAGATCGCTCGCTACGAATCGTAGTGTTTGAGCAAGAAAGCGTTACATCTACCTTCGAAATTATTAACTCTTAACCTTACATGTTGATTCTAGAAATACTGCTAGAAACGGTATTCAGGGCATCCAAAAATGAATACATATATCAAAAAGAAAGTTGAATAATTTTTGTTTTAACTTTTTTTATAGATAGAAACAAAATTTTTTTAAAAAATCCTCCGAGGGCTTTTAAGTTTTATTTGATTCAATTACTAAACTTCTGAGTGTCTTCTGTCATAAGCTATAATCAATCATAGATTCTCCCCTGCGTTGGGTTGGGTTGTTTTACCTCTGACGGCACTTTTTTGCACACCATGGGCTAAATGGCCAGGTCACATGGACCCCGAAGGCTCAGAGAAGGTTGGGAGAGGGGACCCACTGGAACAGCTGTTGGGAGACAGATGGTAGCCTCCCGTCAAGGCCATCCAGCGTGTTCTTTAACGTGCACAGGGTATGGCTCTCCCGCACACAGGGCCACGGCTTAACGTCCCATCCGACGGACGGCGGCCTTTCCAAGCCCATCGGTGTCCCCTACTGACCGTGGGCAGGACGGGGAGAGATTCTCCCCTGCATTTTCCAACAAAGTTGTGGAGGTGGATAAGACAACGTTATGGACACTAATTTCAGCTCATCTAGAACAGTTGATTTCTTAGATAGTAATGTTTAATTGCGCGGAGTCGCCTCAATGGCACTGTGGTATCGCGTTGTTTCATAATGATACTGCAACTGCATAGATCCAGGTTAAGAGTCCCGGATTGGCATGGTTGTTTGTTTGTATGCTGTTAGTTCTGAGGTTGGGTTGTTGGGTTGTTTTACCTCTGAGCGGCACTTTTTTGCACACCATGGGCTAAATGGCCAGGTCACATGGACCCCGAAGGCTCAGAGAAGGTTGGGGGAAGGGACCCACTGGAACAGATGTTGGGAGACAGATGGTAGCCTCCCGTCAAGACCATCCAGCGTGTTCTTTAACGTGCACAGGGTATGGCTCTCCCGCACACGGGGCCACGGCTTAACGTCCCATCCGACGGACGGCGGCCTTTCCAAGTCCATCGGTGTCCCCTACTGACCGTGGGCAGGGCGGGGAATTATTTGCGGAGATAAATCTCAACGCTGACCCAGCTGGGACTCGAACCTGGGAACTACATATTACAAGCCTGGAGCGCTACTGACTGAACCACCCCCGCCCCCTAGTTCTGAGGTAAGTAGTCAGCAGCGACTTCTGTATTGGTTAGACATGTCCTTGTATGAGGGTTGAATAAACTAGTAGTAGTTTCCAGGACCCTTCTCCGTTCTATAGGTTGAAAAAAAAAAACATTTATTTTTTGAAAACCTGCAATGTTATATATCCAAGTGGCTAAAACAGAGGAATGGGTTCCTAAAGTGCATTGCATTATTATCCCTTCTACTGACTTTTTTTTAACGTACGAAATAGCCGAAAATTCTTTTGCAAACATTTCTAAATCAGCTGAAATTTGTATTCATGATGTTGTCTTATCCATATTCACAACAGTGTTCGAAAATGCAGTGAAGAATCTAAGATTGGTTATAACTAATGACAGAAGGCATGTAAAAGTTTATTAATTAAATCGAAACTTGGAATTCAGAAGATCTCTTTCTATTTTTCTTCCTTTCGTTTTTATCTACAAAATTTAAAAGGTTATTAAGCTCCCTTTTTGGTATATTCATTTTGTAACACCACATATTAAAACGAACTATTAGGTTAGTCAAATTATTTCAACATTCTGCCTATAGCAGTGGTTCTCAACTTTTTATGTTTCAAGTACCCCCTAGAAACGTGAAACTGGCGTACCCCTTGTATAGATAGATAAAACTATAGTTATAGTACAAGAATGGTTATTTTTACTTTCTTACTAGATCTACCGACTTTTGAGCTCTCACGGCGTATCCCAAAAAATTTTACCACGTACTCCACGTTGAGAACCCGTAGTTTAGAATATGGGCAAATATTTTGATCAAGTGGGGCCGACACAACAAATAATAGTCGCTATAATTAATGAGCAACGTCCCATCCGACGGACGGCGGCCTTTCCAAGCCCATCGGTATCCCCTACTGACCGTGGGCAGGGCGGGGAATTTTGCGGAAATAAATCTCAACGCTGACCCAGCTGGGACTCGAATCTGGGAACTACAGATTACGAGCCTGGTGCGCTACCGACTGAGCCACCCCCGCCCCTCATGGAATGGTAATTTACACTGAGGAGTTAGTATGGTTGTTAATCTGGAGCAGTTGAGCCACTAAAGTTAAATTGGTGGCATCAAACAAAGCTCCAAAAGTTCAAAAGTGACTTCTTTAGTTTATAATTACAAATGAGAGAAAGTGATCATCAAAAACGCCGCATCAGAATAATATGACCACCTACCATACCTATACTTTGGTAGGTAGTCATATTATTCTGATACCACCGTGTATACGCACATGATACTAGGTTTCTTATCGAACAGCCTTCAGGGGCGATTCAATGGGTAGTATTTTGGAGTTGCAGCAAATGTAGGTTTGATATATAACACTAGCAAAACATACTTTCGGATTTGAGTGTCGCTATGACTGGGAAATCTGACATTTGCTGCGAAGTGCATCTCCCTCAACCAAGAACAGGATTATCTCGGCATGAAAGTTTAACAAACTAATATTTTGCGGCATTTTTAGTATTAAGCAGTCATAAAAATCAAGGGACAAGTGATCCAGAGAAACAATCGGATGGGCAGCCTATGTCTCCCTCCAAAAACTCTATGATGGTAAAAAAAAAATACTTAGGAAATTGTGATTTAGGAAATAAATTTGAGTGTCGCTATGACTGGGAAATGTGACATTTGGTGCGAAGAGCATCTCTCCCAACCAAGAACAGGATTATCTCGGCATGAAAGTTTAACAAACTAATATTCTGCGGCATTTTTAGTATTAAGCAGTCATAAAAATCAAGGGACAAGTGATCCAGAGAAACAATCGGATGGGCAGCCTATGTCTCCCTCCAAAAACTCTATGATGGTAAAAAAAAAATACTTAGGAAATTGTGATTTAGGAAATAAATTTGAGTGTCACTATGACTGGGAAATGTGACATTTGGTGCGAAGAGCATCTCTCCCAACCAAGAACAGGATTATCTCGGCATGAAAGTTTAACAAACTAATATTTTGCGGCATTTTTAGTATTAAGCAGTCATAAAAATCAAGGGACAAGTGATCCAGAGAAACAATCGGATGGGCAGCCTATGTCTCCCTCCAAAAACTCTATGATGGTAAAAAAAAAATACTTAGGAAATTGTGATTTAGGAAATAAATTTGAGTGTCGCTATGACTGGGAAATGTGACATTTGGTGCGAAGAGCATCTCTCCCAACCAAGAACAGGATTATCTCGGCATGAAAGTTTAACAAACTAATATTTTGCGGCATTTTTAGTATTAAGCAGTCATAAAAATCAAGGGACAAGTGATCCAGAGAAACAATCGGATGGGCAGCCTATGTCTCCCTCCAAAAACTCTATGATGGTAAAAAAAAAATACTTAGGAAATTGTGATTAGGAAATAAATTTGAGTGTCGCTATGACTGGGAAATGTGACATTTGGTGCGAAGAGCATCTCTCCCAACCAAGAACAGGATTATCTCGGCATGAAAGTTTAACAAACTAATATTCTGCGGCATTTTTAGTATTAAGCAGTCATAAAAATCAAGGGACAAGTGATCCAGAGAAACAATCGGATGGGCAGCCTATGTCTCCCTCCAAAAACTCTATGATGGTAAAAAAAAAATACTTAGGAAATTGTGATTTAGGAAATAAATTTGAGTGTCGCTATGACTGGGAAATGTGACATTTGGTGCGAAGAGCATCTCTCCCAACCAAGAACAGGATTATCTCGGCATGAAAGTTTAACAAACTAATATTTTGCGGCATTTTTAGTATTAAGCAGTCATAAAAATCAAGGGACAAGTGATCCAGAGAAACAATCGGATGGGCAGCCTATGTCTCCCTCCAAAAACTCTATGATGGTAAAAAAAAAATACTTAGGAAATTGTGATTTAGGAAATAAATTTGAGTGTCGCTATGACTGGGAAATGTGACATTTGGTGCGAAGAGCATCTCTCCCAACCAAGAACAGGTTTATCTCGGCATGAAAGTTTAACAAACTAATATTCTGCGGCATTTTTAGTATTAAGCAGTCATAAAAATCAAGGGACAAGTGATCCAGAGAAACAATCGGATGGGCAGCCTATGTCTCCCTCCAAAAACTCTATGATGGTAAAAAAAAAATACTTAGGAAATTGTGATTTTGGAAATAAATTTGAGTGTCGCTATGACTGGGAAATGTGACATTTGGTGCGAAGAGCATCTCTCCCAACCAAGAACAGGATTATCTCGGCATGAAAGTTTAACAAACTAATATTTTGCGGCATTTTTAGTATTAAGCAGTCATAAAAATCAAGGGACAAGTGATCCAGAGAAACAATCGGATGGGCAGCCTATGTCTCCCTCCAAAAACTCTATGATGGTAAAAAAAAAATACTTAGGAAATTGTGATTTAGGAAATAATTTTTTTTCGTGTGATATTAACTTGTTTTTAACCTGACCCATTTATTATCCTATTACATTACTACATTACAGGTAATTATACACTTTACTAGCCGTAAATAAAGAATATTGTACTGATATTACAGTTTTCCTGCCATCACTCTTTTTTTTCCTTCACTTCCCTTCTTCCCCTCCCCAGCCCCCGGAAACATTTTCTGGCCTACGTGCCTAGAATGATCCGTTCGCTCTCAATCACAGAAACCGTTTTCTGGCTAGCAGAACAACATTAAGGACGGAACATCGATACTTGTATTCTTAGGATCTTCTACCTGCCCTGTTCGCTTCATTAAATAAATAAAATCCATTCATGTATACGTGTAGCCTTCTAACTCACAAGAGGAATTCATAAGCTTGTTTACGACTGAAAATTTTGAAGGCTATTCGCTGTACAAAAAATTTTGCAGCTTATGAATCGGAAAAAAGGCTTGTAGTAGGATAAATAAATTGAATTACGAATGCGAATAGAAATAAATTGAATTACGAAATAAATAAAGAGATATTTTAATGCGATATTGTGACAACCTTCGTGTCACGTGACACGAAGGTTGCCAGATCACTAATTTCTAAAAAAAAGTTGCCAGATATTTTTCAGAATTCTGTAATCAACCATAGTGTTCGGGTATTTTTTTGAGCGACTGTAGGTGGTCATATTATTTTGATACTAGATCATGTGGGCTCACTCACGGAAATATTGAGCGTGTGCAGTTACCGTTCACAGCAAACTGGATCGTGTGCAGTAACTACACACGCTCCAATTTGCTGTGAACGGTAACTGGAGCGTGTACAGTTGCTGTACACGCTCCAGATATTTTTCCTGAATTCTGTAATCACGTGACACGAAGGTTGCCAGATCACTAATTTCTAAAAAAGTTGTCAGATATTTTTCAGAATTCTGTAATCAACCATAGTGTTCGGGGATTTTTTTGAGCGACTGTACATACTGAAAAATTAACAAACTTAATTATAAGTTAAAATTAATATCTCTTCATTTTAGCGTATTTAATAAAAATCACATCATATTTGGCATTAATCTAAGTAAAAAATCAAGATGCTTACGTATATAATACATTATACTCATTGTGAAATATTTTACTCAATGAAATCCTCGAGAAAAATATAGTTTTGACTGTTTTAAGGTCCCTATGAGTGTCGAGGTTCCAGACGGGAGCCTACTGGGTAATCCGCCACTGTGTGCAATGAAAATTAATTTTTTATCTGCTGAAAAATATAAAAAATAAAAGTGATTTGTATTAATGACGAAATTTGTTCGTATATAGGGCACGAATAACGCGTGCATAACACTTAAAAATAAAAGCACTGAAGAAGACAAAAATTTTAAATACGCATTGTTACTGCCGAGTGGTTAGCACGCTTGGCTACTGATCTAAGGGACCTGGGTTCGAGCCCCGGGTAAGGCACGGCTGTTTGTGTCGTTTTTCTGTTGAGGGCCTGCCATCCTCTCAGACCTTCTACTATGGCATATAAACTGACAGGCTCCTGTCAGACTTCTGTGGCAAGCAGCTGCTTGAGGGGGTATTTATTTTTTATTGTCATGGGGCGGAGGTGGCTCAGTCGGTAGCGCGCCAGGCTCGTAATCTGTAGTTCCCAGGTTCGAGTCCCAGCTGGTCAGCGTTGAGATTTATCTCCGCAAAATTTCCCCCGCCCTGCCCACGGTCAGTAGGGGACACCGATGGGCTTGAAAAGGCCGCCGTCCGTCGGATGGGACGTTAAGCCATGACTCGGTGTGCGGGAGAGCCATACCCTGTGCTCGTTAAAGAACACGCTGGATGGCCTTGACGGGAGGCTACCATCTGTCTCCCAACAGCTGTTCCAGTGGGTCCCCTCCCCCAACCTTCTCTGAGCCTTCGGGGTCCATGTGACCTGGCCATTTAGCCCATGGTGTGCAAAAAAGTGCCGCTCAGAGGTAAAACAACCCAACCCCATTTCTTGGAATAGTGGTCTGTCTGAGACATTCCATGAATTCATTTTTAAGGCTACAGACTTTCCCTATTCTTTCCGTCGAAAGATACCAATTGACACAGAACCAATGCTGCCTACAGGCCGAATGCCAACCGTACCCATGCAGGCGGGCCTCGTCGACATTCCTCTTCTGTCCAACACGTGACGAACCCTGTGGGCGAATTCTAATTTTCTTTTTCAGTGAGCTAACGAAATGTGATAATAACTGATAAGTGTGAGCGATGTGAAGTATACAAATGCTTCAAGACAAGAAATTCCGTTAGACTATAGGCACTACCTAATTTTTGCGTGCGGTAAATTCTTTTTACCCCAGGCAAAAAGAAAACAGGATTATTTATTTCCATATAATACCCTAAAACCCTGTTTGAGCTAAATTATCCAAATTACCGAAATCGGGAAAATTCAGAGTATGCATTAAGAAAAAACGGGTATGAACTATCTCTTTTACTCATTAAACTCGATAGCATGCCAGGATCGAAATCTGATATTTCCAGGTCGAATCCCCACTATATCTGCGCTGATATTTTCTCAGTTAACCCCTAGTTGCTGTACCCTCGACGATAAATGGAACACCCAAGAGAGGGGAGGGGGGGGGGAGGCTCAGTCGGTTGCGCGCCAGGCTCGTAAATCTGTAGTTCCCAGGTTGGAATCACAGATGGGTCAGCGTTGAGATTTATCTCCGCAAAATTCCCCGCCCTGCTCACGGTCAGTAGGGGACACCGATGGGCTTGGAAAGTCCGCCGTCCGTCGGATGGGACGTTAAGCCGTGGCCCCGTGTGTGTGAGAGCCATATCCTGTGCACGTTAAAGAACACGCTGGATGGCTTTGACGGGAGGCTACCATCTGTCTGTCCCCCAACAGCTGTTCCAGTGGGTCCCCTCCCCCAACCTTCTCTGAGCCTTTGGGGTCCATGTGACCTGGCCATTTAGCCCATGGTGTGCAAAAAAGTGCCGCTCAGAGGTAAAACAACCCAACCCAACCCAAGAGAGGAACAGTCTGTGAAGAGACATTAGGCCAATTTCAGTGCAGGAGATACATATATGTATGGAATACACTATGTAATAGAGTATATATAATAGAGTGACAAGAGTATTTACTCTGTCTTCTAACAGTTGTAGAGTGGATATCCTTCTATCCATCTATGAAAACAACAGTTCAGAAGTAAAACAGCTCAACGGAAAATCTCAGTTTGGAGAACTTTCAGAATTGATAGAGTTCTCTTATTTATAAACTGCATTGAATATACTTTAAATGTAGCAGATATATTCATACTTTACTATCAGTGTTATCATCTGACCTCTACCTCTCAGGTAACTTTAACTGAAAAAGAAGCAGGATATAATCATTAATACTTCAGATAAGAGGCAGTTGATCCCATACATACTACCACAGATGACACCACTGTTCATAACACACTGTGAAAATAGACATTTTCTTCATTTAAAACTATAATTGTCTTTTTTTGTGTGTAGGAGGCCTTCATCAAATGGGTCCGTCTCATTGGTTAAGTGATCAGAGTGCTTCTCTACACAGCAAATGGGTTGGGTTGGGTTGTTTTACCTCTGAGCGGCACTTTTTTGCACACCATGGCCTAAATGGCCCGGTCACAAGCACCCCGAAGGCTCAGAAAAGGTTGGGAGAAGGGACCCACTGGAACAGCTGTTGGGAGACAGATGGTAGCCCTCGTCAAGGCCATACAGCGTGTTATTTAACGTTTACAGGGTATGGCTGTCCCTCACACGGGACCACGGCTTAATGTCCCATCCGATGGACGGCGGCCTTTCCAAGCCCATCGATGTCCCCTACTGACCATGGGCATGGTGTGGAATTTTGCGGAGATAAATCTCAACGCTGACTCAGCTGGGACTCGAACCTGGGAACTGCAGATTACGAGCCAGGCGGCTACCAACTGAGCTACCCCTGCTCCCTAAGAACCAAAGATCGATTTTTCCTTAAAACAATTTTTACTTCTTAGTTTGAAATATGTTCTTAATATTTAATATATATCAAACTATTTTAAATTTTAAGTTTTTTTTGTTACCATCATTGGTTTTAGCTATTTTTATTTGTAAATAACAACAACTGTGTAAAACACTTTAATTTTTTTAATGCAATACAAATCATGCTAAGTAACTACACGATAAAGATGGAGATAAGAAATATAATAAAAATTTTAACTACTGTTTCAGGAGGTATCTATTAGCTCGTTTTCAGAGAAAACGAGCTAATGTTTCTACTTTGTCGTCTGTCTATTCTTCTGTAGACATCGAACTTTTTGTTTTCAGAGAAAAATTAAAAATTCTTTTTCGGGTTCGATAAGTATCGACGAAATATTACGATTCGCGTATTCGGCGCACTATAATATCGCCCTCTAACGGTGGAAAAAGTTGAAAATTGAAAAATTTCAAACTACTATTGTCAGTGATGTATTGGTTGTGAAATGTGAATATCACGAAGTTTCCATTGATGACAATGACTTTCACCTTTACCCCAGAGGGGATGCGAAAACGCAATGCTTTTGTTTTAGGCGAAAATTGAGCTTTTAGAGATAAATTTAAAATTCTTTTTGGGTTGGATTAATTTCGTTAAACTATTATGATTTTTTGGCCGTCCCGTGGCCGAGTGGTTAGCACGCTTGGCTACTGATCTACGGGACCTGGGTTCGAGCCCCGGATAAGGCATGGCTGTTTGTGTCGTTTTTCTGCTGAGGTCCTGCCATCCTCTCAGACCTTCTACTCTGGCATGTAAACTGGCAGGCTCCTGTCAGACCTCTGTGGCAAGCAGCTGCTTGAGGGGGTATTTATTTTATTTATTATGATTTATACTTTTAGAATTTCCCAAAAGCTTTAACTGCGCTCTTTAATGGAGGAAATTTTTAAACGAACATTACAATCTATTTGTACTAGAAATTTGATATTTTAGTGGTGGAGTGTGATGATCAAGGGGTTTACATTTACAACCACAATTTACCCTCTCCTCCTAAGGCGGGTGGGATAATGGAACTTTTTTTTGAGATATAAATGAAAAATTCTTTATAATTTGTAGAGGTACAGTCGCTCAAAAAAAGTATCCGAACGCTATGGTTGATTAAAGAATTCAGAAAAAATATCTGGCAACGACTTTTTTTAGAAAGTAGTGATCTGGCAACCTTCGTGTCACGTGATTACAGAATTCAGGAAAAATATCTGGTACAGTTGCTGTACACGCTCCAGTTACCGTTCACAGCAAACTGGAGCGTGTGCAGTTACTGCACACGCTTCAGTTTGCTGTGAACGGTAACTGCACACGCTCAATATTTCCGTGAGTGAGCCCACACGATCTAGTATCAAAATAATATGACCACCTACAGTCGCTCAAAAAAGTATCCGAACACTATGGTTGATTACAGAATTCAGAAAAAATATCTGGCAACGATCTTCGTGTCACGTGACACGAAGGTTGACAGATCACTAATTTATAAAAAAATCGTTGCCAGATATTTTTTCTGAATTTTGTAATCAACCGTAGCGTTCGGATACTTTTTTGAGTGACTGTACATAGAGCAGAAATATTTAGAAGACGGTAGAATATTATTATTGACTGCTTTAAGCGTTGCTTCTACACCATCTCCAGAGCCCTGCGCGGATGCAGAGATATCCACATTTAAAAGCGTTACGCGGATAAAAGATTAATGCTAACACTGATAGGCGGATAAAATCTGTAGGAATATGGGTAAATATTACTGCATTATTGACAGCTGATATGAGTGGGGGGGAGGAGCGAGATAATGGGAAAAAAAAGATGATTTCAAAAGCCAATAATGATAGTCTCTTTTTAAAAAGGAAAAAAACATTGAGATAAAGTCAAAAATTAAGAAAAAAAACTCTTACCTGAAAGAAGCGATCTTTCTGCTGAGAAAGAAAATATATATTAAAAAAATATACTCAAATGGTGCTTAGAAAATTGGAATTAAAACTGAAAATTCAGCCATGGAGATCACGAAGTTTACAGAGTAAAGTGTAGAGAAAAGGCAGTAGTTAATAAAAAGCAGCGACTTCCTAATAATTGCAGATAATTGCAGTTAAAAGAGCAAAATTTACTCAGAAGAATTTGCAAAATTACATTCATTATGCAATTTTTTTTATCACAGTATTTTTTTTCAGTTAATTATTAGTCATTTGTAAACCATTTCACTTATTTATTTTACTAGCAAACATACATCAGATTTCAAGCATTTGCAAAACTTCAATGGTTATTACCGTCCGTCGAATGGGAATTAAGCCGTGGCCCCGTGTGCGGGAGAGAGCCATACCCTGTGCACATTAAAGAACACGCTGAATGGCCTTGACGGTAGGCTACCATCTGTCTCCTAACATCTGTTCCAGTGGGTTCCCTCCCCTAACCTTCTCTTAGCCTTCGGGGTCTATGTGACCTGGTCATTTAGCCCATGGTGTGCAAAAACAATGCCGCTCAGATGTAACCCAACTCAAATCAATGGCTATTAAGTTGCTAACATATGCGGATGTTGATAAAGTTTTACAGATGGGTTTGCGGATGCTGATAAAGTTTTACGGATGGGGGTGCGGCTGCTGATAAAATTTTACGGATGGAGGGTGCGGATGCTGATAAAGTTTTATGGATGTGGTTGCGGATGCTGATAAAGTTTTACGGATGGGGTTGCGGATGCTGATAAAGTTTTACGGATGGGGTGCGGATGCTGATAAAGTTTTACGGATGGGTTTGCGGATGCTGATAAAGTTTTACGGATGGGGGTGCGGCTGCTGATAAAATTTTACGGATGGAGGGTGCGGATGCTGATAAAGTTTTATGGATGTGGTTGCGGATGCTGATAAAGTTTTACGGATGGGGTGCGGATGCTGATAAAGTTTTACGGATGGGGTGCGGATGCTGATAAAGTTTTACGGATGGGTTTGCGGATGCTGATAAAGTTTTACGGATGGGGGTGCGGCTGCTGATAAAATTTTACGGATGGAGGGTGCGGATGCTGATAAAGTTTTATGGATGTGGTTGCGGATGCTGATAAAGTTTTACGGATGGGGTTGCGGATGCTGATAAAGTTTTACGGATGGGGTGCGGATGCTGATAAAGTTTTACGGATGGGTTTGCGGATGCTGATAAAGTTTTACGGATGGGGTGCGGATGCTGATAAAGTTTTACAGATGGGTTTGCGGATGCTGATAAAGTTTTACGGATGGGGGTGCGGCTGCTGATAAAATTTTACGGATGGAGGGTGCGGATGCTGATAAAGTTTTATGGATGTGGTTGCGGATGCTGATAAAGTTTTACGGATGGGGTTGCGGATGCTGATAAAGTTTTACGGATGGGGTGCGGATGCTGATAAAGTTTTACGGATGGGTTTGCGGATGCTGATAAAGTTTTACGGATGGGGGTGCGGCTGCTGATAAAATTCTACGGATGGAGGGTGCGGATGCTGATAAAGTTTTATGGATGTGGTTGCGGATGCTGATAAAGTTTTACGGATGGGGTTGCGGATGCTGATAAAGTTTTACGGATGGGGTGCGGATGCTGATAAAGTTTTACGGATGGGTTTGCGGATGCTGATAAAGTTTTACGGATGGGGTGCGGATGCTGATAAAGTTTTAAAGATGGGTTTGCGGATGCTGATAAAGTTTTACGGATGGGGGTGCGGCTGCTGATAAAATTTTACGGATGGAGGGTGCGGATGCTGATAAAGTTTTATGGATGTGGTTGCGGATGCTGATAAAGTTTTACGGATGGGGTTGCGGATGCTGATAAAGTTTTACGGATGGGGTGCGGATGCTGATAAAGTTTTACGGATGGGTTTGCGGATGCTGATAAAGTTTTACGGATGGGGTGCGGATGCTGATAAAGTTTTACAGATGGGTTTGCGGCTGCTGATAAAATTTTACGGATGGAGGGTGCGGATGCTGATAAAGTTTTATGGATGTGGTTGCGGATGCTGATAAAGTTTTACGGATGGGGTTGCGGATGCTGATAAAGTTTTACGGATGGGGTGCGGATGCTGATAAAGTTTTACGGATGGGTTTGCGGATGCTGATAAAGTTTTACGGATGGGGTGCGGATGCTGATAAAGTTTTACGGATGGGTTTGCGGATGCTGATAAAGTTTTACGGATGGGGGTGCGGCTGCTGATAAAATTTTACGGATGGAGGGTGCGGATGCTGATAAAGTTTTATGGATGTGGTTGAGGATGCTGATAAAGTTTTACGGATGGGGTGCGGATGCTGATAAAGTTTTACGGATGGGGTGCGGATGCTGATAAAGTTTTACGGATGGGTTTGCGGATGCTGATAAAGTTTTACGGATGGGGGTGCGGCTGCTGATAAAATTTTACGGATGGAGGGTGCGGATGCTGATAAAGTTTTATGGATGTGGTTGCGGATGCTGATAAAGTTTTACGGATGGGGTTGCGGATGCTGATAAAGTTTTACGGATGGGGTGCGGATGCTGATAAAGTTTTACGGATGGGTTTGCGGATGCTGATAAAGTTTTACGGATGGGGTGCGGATGCTGATAAAGTTTTACAGATGGGTTTGCGGCTGCTGATAAAATTTTACGGATGGAGGGTGCGGATGCTGATAAAGTTTTAAGGATGTGGTTGCGGATGCTGATAAAGTTTTACGGATGGGGTTGCGGATGCTGATAAAGTTTTACGGATGGGGTGCGGATGCTGATAAAGTTTTACGGATGGGTTTGCGGATGCTGATAAAGTTTTACGGATGGGGTGCGGATGCTGATAAAGTTTTACGGATGGGTTTGCGGATGCTGATAAAGTTTTACGGATGGGGGTGCGGCTGCTGATAAAATTTTACGGATGGAGGGTGCGGATGCTGATAAAGTTTTATGGATGTGGTTGAGGATGCTGATAAAGTTTTACGGATGGGGTTGCGGATGCTGATAAAGTTTTACGGATGGGTTTGCGGATGCTGATAAAGTTTTACGGATGGGGGTGCGGCTGCTGATAAAATTTTACGGATGGAGGGTGCGGATGCTGATAAAGTTTTATGGATGTGGTTGCGGATGCTGATAAAGTTTTACGGATGGGTTTGCGGATGCTGATAAAGTTTTACGGATGGGGGTGCGGCTGCTGATAAAATTTTACGGATGGAGGGTGCGGATGCTGATAAAGTTTTATGGATGTGGTTGCGGATGCTGATAAAGTTTTACGGATGGGGTGCGGATGTTGATAAAGTTTTACAGATGGGTTTGCGGATGCTGATAAAGTTTTACGGATGGGGGTGCGGCTGCTGATAAAATTTTACGGATGGAGGGTGCGGATGCTGATAAAGTTTTATGGATGTGGTTGCGGATGCTGATAAAGTTTTACGGATGGGGTTGCGGATGCTGATAAAGTTTTACGGATGGGGTTGCGGATGCTGATAAAGTTTTACGGATGGGGTGCGGATGCTGATAAAGTTTTACGGATGGGTTTGCGGATGCTGATAAAGTTTTACGGATGGGGGTGCGGCTACTGATAAAATTTTACGGATGGAGGGTGCGGATGCTGATAAAGTTTTACGGATGTGGTTGCGGATGCTGATAAAGTTTTACGGATGGGGTTGCGGATGCTGATAAAGTTTTACGGATGGGGTGCGGATGCTGATAAAGTTTTACAGATGGGTTTGCGGATGCTGATAAAGTTTTACGGATGGGGGTGCGGCTGCTGATAAAATTTTACGGATGGAGGGTGCAGATGCTGATAAAGTTTTATGGATGTGGTTGCGGATGCTGATAAAGTTTTACGGATGGAGGGTGCGGATGCTGATAAAGTTTTATGGATGTGGTTGCGGATGCTGATAAAGTTTTACGGATGGGGTTGCGGATGCTGATAAAGTTTTACGGATGGGGTGCGGATGCTGATAAAGTTTTACGGATGGGTTTGCGGATGCTGATAAAGTTTTACGGATGGGGTGCGGATGCTGATAAAGTTTTACCGATGGGTTTGCGGATGCTGATAAAGTTTTACGGATGGGGTGCGGCTGCTGATAAAATTTTACGGATAGAGGGTGCGGATGCTGATAAAGTTTTATGGATGTGGTTGCGGATGCTGATAAAGTTTTACGGATGGGGTTGCGGATGCTGATAAAGTTTTACGGATGGGGTGCGGATGCTGATAAAGTTTTACGGATGGGTTTGCGGATGCTGATAAAGTTTTACGGATGGGGGTGCGGCTGCTGATAAAATTTTACGGATGGAGGGTGCGGATGCTGATAAAGTTTTATGGATGGGGTTGCGGATGCTGATAAAGTTTTACGGATGGGGTGCGGATGCTGATAAAGTTTTACGGATGGGTTTGCGGATGCTGATAAAGTTTTACGGATGGGGTGCGGATGCTGATAAAGTTTTACAGATGGGTTTGCGGATGCTGATAAAGTTTTACGGATGGGGGTGCGGCTGCTGATAAAATTTTACGGATGGAGGGTGCGGATGCTGATAAAGTTTTATGGATGTGGTTGCGGATGCTGATAAAGTTTTACGGATGGGTTTGCGGATGCTGATAAAGTTTTACGGATGGGGGTGCGGCTGCTGATAAAATTTTACGGATGGAGGGTGTGGATGCTGATAAAGTTTTATGGATGTGGTTGCGGATGCTGATAAAGTTTTACGGATGGGGTGCGGATGTTGATAAAGTTTTATGGATGTGGTTGCGGATGCTGATAAAGTTTTACGGATGGGGTTGCGGATGCTGATAAAATTTTACGGATGGAGGGTGCGGATGCTGATAAAGTTTTATGGATGTGGTTGCGGATGCTGATAAAGTTTTACGGATGGGGTTGCGGATGCTGATAAAGTTTTACGGATGGGGTGCGGATGCTGATAAAGTTTTACGGATGGGTTTGCGGATGCTGATAAAGTTTTACGGATGGGGTGCGGATGCTGATAAAGTTTTACCGATGGGTTTGCGGATGCTGATAAAGTTTTACGGATGGGGTGCGGCTGCTGATAAAATTTTACGGATAGAGGGTGCGGATGCTGATAAAGTTTTATGGATGTGGTTGCGGATGCTGATAAAGTTTTACGGATGGGGTTGCGGATGCTGATAAAGTTTTACGGATGGGGTGCGGATGCTGATAAAGTTTTACGGATGGGTTTGCGGATGCTGATAAAGTTTTACGGATGGGGGTGCGGCTGCTGATAAAATTTTACGGATGGAGGGTGCGGATGCTGATAAAGTTTTATGGATGGGGTTGCGGATGCTGATAAAGTTTTACGGATGGGGTGCGGATGCTGATAAAGTTTTACGGATGGGTTTGCGGATGCTGATAAAGTTTTACGGATGGGGTGCGGATGCTGATAAAGTTTTACAGATGGGTTTGCGGATGCTGATAAAGTTTTACGGATGGGGGTGCGGCTGCTGATAAAATTTTACGGATGGAGGGTGCGGATGCTGATAAAGTTTTATGGATGTGGTTGCGGATGCTGATAAAGTTTTACGGATGGGTTTGCGGATGCTGATAAAGTTTTACGGATGGGGTGCGGATGCTGATAAAGTTTTACAGATGGGTTTGCGGATGCTGATAAAGTTTTACGGATGGGGGTGCGGCTGCTGATAAAATTTTACGGATGGAGGGTGCGGATGCTGATAAAGTTTTATGGATGTGGTTGCGGATGCTGATAAAGTTTTACGGATGGGGTGCGGATGCTGATAAAGTTTTACGGATGGGTTTGCGGATGCTGATAAAGTTTTACGGATGGGGTGCGGATGCTGATAAAGTTTTACAGATGGGTTTGCGGATGCTGATAAAGTTTTACAGATGGGTTTGCGGATGCTGATAAAGTTTTACGGATGGGGGTGCGGCTGCTGATAAAATTTTACGGATGGAGGGTGCGGATGCTGATAAAGTTTTATGGATGTGGTTGCGGATGCTGATAAAGTTTTACGGATGGGGTTGCGGATGCTGATAAAGTTTTACGGATGGGTTTGCGGATGCTGATAAAGTTTTACGGATGGGGGTGCAGCTGCTGATAAAATTTTACGGATGGAGGGTGCGGATGCTGATAAAGTTTTATGGATGTGGTTGCGGATGCTGATAAAGTTTTACGGATGGGTTTGCGGATGCTGATAAAGTTTTACGGATGGGGGTGCGGCTGCTGATAAAATTTTACCGATGGAGGGTGCGGATGCTGATAAAGTTTTATGGATGTGGTTGCGGATGCTGATAAAGTTTTACGGATGGGGTGCGGATGTTGATAAAGTTTTACAGATGGGTTTGCGGATGCTGATAAAGTTTTACGGATGGGGGTGCGGCTGCTGATAAAATTTTACGGATGGAGGGTGCGGATGCTGATAAAGTTTTATGGATGTGGTTGCGGATGCTGATAAAGTTTTACGGATGGGGTTGCGGATGCTGATAAAGTTTTACGGATGGGGTGCGGATGCTGATAAAGTTTTACGGATGGGTTTGCGGATGCTGATAAAGTTTTACGGATGGGGGTGCGGATGCTGATAAAGTTTTACGGATGGGGGTGCGGCTGCTGATAAAATTTTACGGATGGAGGGTGCGGATGCTGATAAAGTTTTATGGATGTGGTTGCGGATGCTGATAAAGTTTTACGGATGGAGTTGCGGATGCTGATAAAGTTTTATGGATGTGGTTGCGGATGCTGATAAAGTTTTACGGATGGGGTTGCGGATGCTGATAAAGTTTTACGGATGGGGTGCGGATGCTGATAAAGTTTTACGGATGGGTTTGCGGATGCTGATAAAGTTTTACGGATGGGGTGCGGATGCTGATAAAGTTTTACGGATGGGTTTGCGGATGCTGATAAAGTTTTACGGATGGGGGTGCGGCTGCTGATAAAATTTTACGGATGGAGGGTGCGGATACTAATGAAACTTTTGCTATTTACTCAAGACTCTAACCCTTATCTAAATCATCTACACTCCTTTTGTAGGTCTGTAAAATGTTACAATATCAAGCTTTCGGAGTTCACCTGTCGCATTAACGTTTTTTAAATGACAAACTTTTTTTAAATGAAGCAAGCAGCGAATTACTATCCAAAATTTGAGAGAAAGAAAGAAAGGTGTTTTTTAATTCTTTAAGGAATATTGTTATGAATTTTTAATAGAAAATTGAGAGCGAGTTCAAAAGAACGCTTTGAAACAAAAATTATAAATGAACTAATTTATTACAAAGGTATAAAAAACCACGTACATAAAACAAATTCAACTAACACAAATCCTTGCCTTCATCAGTAAGAAACCAACTCATAAAAAAGAGTGTTTTACATCTCTTAATTATTCTTCAAATATTTCTACTAAAATTATTTCAATATCTACTCAAAGCACAAATGGGATTTTAAATAAACATTTGACAAACAACGAGAATTTCTTTGTTGAAAAACCTATAAGTTACCAAGATTCACCTTACCAATTATTTTTATACATTATGTTGTCACTAAACTCTATTTACTTTTCCTGTTGGTCATTTTTCATCAATGGAAATAAGCTTCATCTTATATATTAAGATCGCAACACATCAGACGATGAACTCTTCCTATGAAGAAATTAAAACCAGCCAGCCTCCTGCTCTACTAACATATTGCCTCTTCGGTTTGATTGCCATGTCACTTGAATAATCTTCACTTAGATTAACATAATGCTAACTCCCTAAACGGTTGGGTTGTTTTACCTCTGTGCGGCACTTCTTTGCACACCATGGGCTAAATGGCCAGGTCACAAGGACCCCGAAGGCTCAGAAAAGGGGACCCACTGGAACAGCGGTTGGGAGATAGATGGTAGCCTCCCATCAAGGCAATCCAGCGTGTTCTTTAACGTTCACAGGGTATGGCACTCCAACACACGACTTAACGTCCCATCCGACGGACGGCGGTCTTTCCAAGCCCATCGGTGTCCCCTACTGACCATGGGAAGGAAGTTTTGCGGAGATAAATCTCAACGCTGACTCAGCTGGGACTCGCACCTGTGAACTTCAGATTACGAGCCTGGCGCGCTACCGACTGAGCCACCCCCGCCCCGGATATATATACATATATGAAAATATGATGCTTGTTGATAATTTTTAATTCCAAAATTCCTTGTATTTCCTGATTTTCTCAAGTGGAGGATAATGCATTGTAATTGCATTGTAAAACGTTTATTTAAAGTATATTAAAAATTATAATATATATTATAATTTATATATCATAAGTATATTATAATAAAAAGTTTATTTCAGAAATTACAGAATTTCGAATTGATTCCCACTAACATAACATGATGATGAATCTTAACTTTTGTATACCAGTGTATGTTACGATTAATGTGCGACTTTTCACCCTTTTGTGCTTCAGCCAGTTAGCATTGATTGTGGAAGAAGAATATTTTTAAACAATCTGCACATTCTTCGGAAGAGATCACTTATTTTTATTTGACAGCGTATGGCCGAAGAATGTGAAAATTGCGCATTTCTATTTTTGCATTTTCTTACTGCACATTTCATTTTTAATAATTATTTGCGAATTGACGCACGGCGATTCGCAAAAATAAATAAGCTTTGTTTTAATGCAAGCAACTAATTAACAAGTTAAAGCAAATCTCAATTTACTCCTATTTCTAACAGAAATACTATTAAGAAACTACAATATATTATCGGGTTAATGTCACATTAACGTCCTTCCCTAAATACTCCCATTATAATTTAACGCCGCTTCAAATTCCGGTTAATACTTTTCGGCTCGAGGCTGAAAAACGGAAGAAATCACACGCGCAGATGCGCTCAGTCAGTTAGCCCCCGTTTGCAATTTTGATTAAGTTTCATCTATGTATTTATTTTCGTTTAACTTTCCTTGCACGCATTATTTTAGCTAGAATTTTTTTTCTCCTCCCGGCTTATAGGAACCAGGGTTGTTTGGGTTGTTTTGTTTTACCTCTGAGCGGCACTTTTTTGCACACGATGGGCTAAATGGCCAGGTCACATGGACCCCAAAGGCTCAGAGAAGGTTGGGGGAGGGGACCCACTGGAACAGCTGTTGGGAGACAGATGGTAGCCTCCCGTCAAGGCCATCCAGCGTGTTCTTTAACGTGCACAGGGTATGGCTCTCCCGCACACCGGGCCACGGCTTAACGTCCCATCCGACGGACGGCGGCCTTTCCAAGCCCATCGGTGTCCCCTACTGACCGTGGGCAGGGCGGGGAATTTTGCGGAGATAAATCTCAACGCTGACCCAGCTGGGACTCGAACCTGGGAACTACAGATTACGAGCCTGGCGCGCTACCGACTGAACCACCCCCGCCCCTATAGGAACCAGCTCTTAATACAATTTTTCTACTAGTAAATGATGCGAATAATAAATGAATACCCCCTCAAACTTGTCACAGATGTCTGACAGTTTAATAGGCCAAAGAGAATATCTGTGAGGAAGGCGAGACCTCAGCAGAAGGACAACATAAGCATCCGTGCCTTACCCGGGACTCGAACTCAGGTCCCTTTGATCAGTAGCCAAGAGCGCTAACCACTCGGCCACAGGGACCACATGCAAATAATGATGATAGATTTCAATTACCTTTACTTACTTTTTTATTAGAGTCAGAGGACCTCTTCTAATCAAAACATCTTGGTATGAAATATCACCAGTTTTCCAGTTTGGTTGAGTATGAAAAACAGTGCTTTTGGAGTAGAATTGTGATTCCTTTAAAAGACTTGAATTTCTGAAGTAATGTGAGTTGTGTTGGGTGATATCTGTATGTAAAGCTTGAGAGCAGATGAAAACGCATTTAAGAAATTTTTTGGGACGAAAACAAAGAAAGGTTTCGGAACTGATTTTATCACGTAACGTGGTTTGCTGTGGGATGTTATCCCTATTTTAACGTTGATTCATAATGTCGTTATTGTTTTTTTTTGGAAGGAATTGACGACGTTAAGCATGGATCTACTGTATTCGGACATTACATGCAGTTCCCCGGCATATGTGTCGCTAAGAATGAAAGTGGTATAAGTCAGCAAAAATCAAGTTTTGACTTATACAACGATATGCACAGCCCTTGATGGTATCTTTTATGTGGCAAAGTAGCATCAGTCAGTTTCAACCAGATTTGGTCTTCCCCAAAGAGCAGAAAACGTAAAACTACCTGTTTTGAAAAAAATTGGTTTCGCTGACTTATATCACTTTCATTCTGAACGACACCATGTCGATTGTAGAAAAAAGGATATGTGGAATTGATACATTACGAGCAAGGGAACCTTACAAAAAAAAGGGATTTAAATCGATTTCACGGATCATAATCAAAATATATCAGAGGAAAATCTTTATTTCGCCTGTTAAATTTTATTAACACATGGTTAACAAGTATAAAATGTGCTTGGCGCAGGAAAATATATGCCAAGAGCTTTCGAGTGTACTTGGCAGTCAACATCAGGAAGGGCAAAGTTCCTTGTGGGTGTGGTTCAAATTCAGTACAAATTCCGCGGTCCAAGGACTTTTTTCAACTACAAGAATGCTCAAGTGATACGAATAAATCTGTTTTGGCTTTTAAACCATATCCCAAACGAATTGCTTCCCAAAAGAACTTTGCGCAACCCTGGTGATGACTGCCAAGTTCAATCGATAGCTCTCCGCAAATATTTTGTGTTTAACTTTTTAATCATCTGTTAATAAATATAACCGGAAAAATAAAGTGCTTCCTTTGATACACTTTACAAAACTGTCAAACCTTTCGGTAACTCCGGAAGTATATTTTTTATGTTATTTAAAGTTTGGGTTAAAAAAGCAAGAAACTGATACTGATCAAATCAAAGATTTTAAAGTATGTTATCGATGTAGAAAAATTAATAAACTGATAGAATAATAGAATAAGTATAAACAAATGCATTCCAAATTCAACATAGTTTTGCAAGAATAGTGTAAAAAGGATATACAAGGGCAGTAAATTAAAATTTTTAATAATCCAATGTACAGACACATGAAATAGCTATTGAAATTGATTGTGAAGCTAAGAATTTTAAGCACAATAAAGCCTTATAATTCTTACCAATAATGCCTTACACTACTTATAATATTGAAGTTGAAGAAATGCCAAAAAGCTACAAAGGTTCGAATCCACACTGTATTTGCGCTGATATTTTCTCAGTTAACCCCTAGTTGCTCTGTCCTCGACGATAAACGGGACACTTTAGAAGAGGAACAATACGTGAAGAGACGTTAAGCCATTTCCAGTGTAGGAGATCCATACCTGTGCACGTCATAGAATACACTGGATAGCCCTGACAAGAGTATTTAATCTGTCTTCTAACAGTTGTAGAATGGATACCCTTCTTCTACCCATCTATGAACCCTCGAAGTCCCTTTGACTTGTCAATTTAGCGCATTGTGTGCAAATGTCTTTCAGAGAATGCTTTCCATTAAACCAGTGTCTCGCAAACTTTTTTACTCTGCGGCACACTGAATCTAATTTTTTTTCCGCGGCACACCTAAAAAAAGAATAAAAACAAACTCTATATAACCGTTATTATATTTACGCTTCGTTGAAGTCATCAGCCTGGTTTTACTTGAAGATTTGCTCTCGTTCTTTAATTCATAACTCGGTGTTTGTTTTAAATATTTGTCCATTCTATGGCTTGAAATAATCAAAAATAAATGCCAAAATTTGGAAAAAGCTTGATAAATACTTATAAGATCCCAGTTGATAAAATCTGAAAGATTTTTATTAAAGCACGTCGATAACACAAGTCAAGTCAAAATGAAATCTTTGGAATATCTAGTGTCAATTTGAAAATCTCTCGCGGCACACTTGGAATCTCTCGCGGCACACAGTTTGCGAGACACTGCATTAAACGAAATTTGTAATAACAATCAAAAATATGCATTTTAAAACTACTTCTTTTTCGATACCAGTAATCATTTCTTATTTGTAAAATAAAAGCTTACTTCTTTAAACTTCCTAATAGAATAACAAAAATTCTGTTTTACTAGATATCAATCTTTGTTCTTTAGCAGTACACAAATCAGAGGTATATTTTTGCTGCACCGTACGATAAAAAAGTTGTCACAGGACACCGAGGCACAGAGCAACTTTGGAAGAAGCTGGGGATTGGGCTGTTTTATCACTGAGCGGATTTTATTCACACAATGGACTAAATGGCTAGGTCTTAAGGACCCAAAGAGCACTAAACTGGGTAGTTGAAGGAGATTCACTGGGCAGCTTTGGGAGGCAGATACAAGTCTTCCATCAAAGCCATCCAAGCGTATTCTCTCGCATGCGAAGAACATGATTTTCTCCTATGTACAAGCCATGGCTAAATTACTACGAGACGGACGTCAGAAGCAGAGGGCAGAGCAGGGATTAGCGGAAGAATATTCAACGCCAATAGCAACAGCGCGAATCCGGAACTTGGAACAACTGATTAGCAGTGTGGCTTGTTACTGGACGAGTCAAATTAGGCGCCAAGCAGATGAGAAGCGGTATTTAATAGCTTTCCAGCGTGCTTTTTAACTTTCCAAGGTTGACTTTCTTGTAACAGAACCAAAGTCTAACTCTCCTTCGACCATTAGCTGACTTTGCCCTTTAATGCATTTTTTTCTCTCTGGGTTTCGAAGAACATTCACAGAAGAGTTTTTCAGCAATGCTACTTGCCATGTAAGTCACATAGGGTACGACTAGTATAATAAGCCACAGAAAAGGTTTGTGTTGGGGGAAGCAGAAAAACAAAAGAAAGAGCCATGCCTTATCTGAGATTCAAACCTAAGATCCTTTGTCCGTAAACCAAACATGCTAACACTAGAACTTCTAAAAAGATTTAATTACATTTAAATAAGACATTTTTATTCTTTTGGCTATATAATGAGTTTCGAACTAATGCTAGTTACTGCTATCAATAAATATATATTATTTACTCTCCAAGTAAAAGGTGGAAGACCTCATCTCCTTTATTTGAAATGAGGTGTCATGTAATGATAAAAACTTTGTAAAACACCCATTCATAGAAATGACTACATTATATTTCAGCAACTTATAAACTCACCTGATTAAATTTATAACATTCTTTTTGATTTTAGAATATTTCAACGAGAGGTGCCAGAGGCGACTAGTTAGTATGCAGCATTTAACCAAAGTTGTTTTTAATAAATATTCCTTACTGAAGAGACGGCTTTTATATGTCTTGCCAAAGCAAAGTCAGCTTTGTTCTTTCTTTTTACATCGACAACAGCCAACAAGTGGTCAGTGAACATCATAAACACCATGCAGAAGAATACATGCATGTAAACTACCGGCATGTACATCTTAAAAGTGTTAGGCAAACGGATCTGCCACATCCCTGGCCCCGAGCGTCAGTATCAGGGCTTTTCTTTTGAAAGAGTGGTAGAAGATGCCAGTGATGTTTACTGCAAGAGCTTTTGACACTTTGTTATTATTTTCACTTGGCATACGGTCCCTGAGCAAGTGGTTCAGGAACCAGACAGAGACCGAACCAGAAGGGCAGGGTGGAGCAGGAGAGATGGGGAGGGATAGGAAACGGGGGACGCGTGGACGTCCGGGATGACGAGGCTAAACGGTAAGACCCGTACAGGTGCACTCGTACAGCTAGTGCTTCTCAGAGCAATTAGATGAGGGGTGGTACTGAGGGGAAACTGCATGTGTGAAACGGCGCCATTACCACTGTTTAGTCGGTCTTTCCTGCATACAATACCGCCTTTCAGTTAGGGACACCGTCCCATCGGCAACAGAATTTGACTCCGTTGAGGGAACGTCTATGAAAGACACCTGCCGTCTGGTTAGGCAATAGTGCTGCCAGTGATACCCGTACTAAAAGGTGTACGTGGAAATAATAGTATCGTTCCTGATAGAAAGGTGGGAGTGTTCCGGCGGCAATCTGTTTTGCTTTCGAATGATGCCACTTTTACCAAGAACTACGGCAGCATTTAAAAGAATTAGTGTAATGTCTGAGGAATACGTATAACAGGAAACAAAACCAGACAGACGCAAATACTTATGTTGCGAAATTACACTTCAATTTGGAGTGAATGAGTAGAATGAAAACTAGGACTTCTTAAGATCGGATCAGTATATTTTTATCCTGTAAACTCTATACAACGTTTTTTTTTTGGTAGGGGAGGGGGGTGTTAAGCTTTTAAATATTGTACGATAAGGTGGAAATAACTGATTTTCAAGTGTAATTTCCACAAATTCAAGTGTAATTTCACAACATAAATATTTGCGTCTGTCTGGTTTTTTTTCCCGTTCTACGTATTCCTCAGACATTACACTAATTCTTTTAAATGCTGCCGCAGTTCTTGGTAAAGTGGCATCATATGGGGACTACTATTGGGTATAAATAAATAAATAAATACACCCTCAAGCAGCTGCTTGCCACAGAGGTCTGACAGGGGCCTATTAGTTTAATATGCCATAGTAGAAAGTCCGTGCGGATGGCGGGACCTCATCAAAAAAAACAACACATACATCCATGCCTCTCTTATTCGAACCAAGGGCTCGAATACCGTCTTTCAGTTACGGACACCATGCCATCATAAAATACCTACAAGGACGCTAACCACTCGGCCATGGGACGGCACTTTTGGGTATGTATATAACAAACCTAAATAGCAAAAAATCATTATATAGAAAAACTTTATATCGAGACTACACAAAATATTTATAAATGCATGAGATGTGTAAATGGCAGCTAGGTAGTCACTGGAAGGAGAGCTATGCACCAATCCCCTGTGATGATGCATAGAACCAGCCAGGCCTAGCACCTAATGTCCAACCCAGCCTTCTCGTGGTACAGACCGTTAGTACCTTTCAAAAGAGATACTCTCTTGTGGAAGTGAACAGAAGTGGAGGGCTGCCAGATTAGTGTGGCCTACTGATATGGTCAACTATGGCTACTTTTCTTTTTTTTTTCCTACCCTGCTGAGGAGTGGTCAACCACACAGGGTCCTGGTGTTGACCATATAAACCTACTGGACTGGACAAATATATGGCTCTGAGCTTGATTATGTATCCTGATTTTGCTGCACTGTGGGTTTCTGGGGAGGGAAAAATCTTCTGCTGTGTTTTCTGTTTGTTTGTGGGTTGATAGCCCCAAGTGAATAAATTCACAGGATATGTTTATCAGCTGGTGGATAATCCTGAGAAGAGGTCATCGCAGGCACCTGAACTCTTTGCTTCTATTGGCATCGTCAAATTCTACATTAGAGGAAGTCTTCCAGTGTAAATGGCTTCAGCCTTTAGTGGTGGGGGAACGGGTCTTTGCTCCATGTCTGTGATTAGGGGGCTGTTTGATATTGCCGGCATTCCCTATCTCAATAAACATAGTTTCTTTAAACATCCCACTAACCATTTTCTCTCCATAGGTAGTTGGAATGTGAAGACTCTGCACAGAGCTTTTTCTCTTGATGTCCTCACACAAGAATTCCACCATTATAATTTAGATATTCTCGGCTTGAAAGAGACCAGATGGACAGATAAAGGTCAGATTCTTAAAAATAATCTTAAATTTCTCTTTTCAGGGAGGGACGACAATAAGCATCACCAAGGCGTGGGTCTGCTTCTCAGCAGACACGCTAGCGATGCTCTTTTAGGATATGAGTGCGTTAATGAAAGGATTCTTACAGCAAAATTTCAGACAAGCGTTAAAGACTTGAATGTTATCTGCTGTTATGCCCCCACTGAGGATGCCGATGAGGATGAGAGGGATAGGTTTTACGGACAACTTCAGGATATTTTGAATTCTGTCAAGAAAGGAGATATTACCCTTGTTCTTGGTGACTTCAATGCCAAAGTTGGTACTGACTCTGACTGTGACCCGGGGAGGAGTAATAGGCCCTTTTGGTATTGGTAGTTGAAATGGCAATGGGTAACGTCTCCTACAGATAAGTAAACTCAATGGATTCAGAATAACTAACAATTATTACAAACACCGCGACATACAGTAGTACACATGGATTTTACCCGATGGGCTGCATAATAATATGATTGATTATATATTAATTAACAGCAAATGGGCTAGTTCTGTTAGGAATACCAGGTCATATAGGGAAGCTGAAATTGGATCTGATCATTACCTTGTTAATAGTGTCTTTCAACTTAAACTTAAAAAGTGTTGCGCTAGGGTTAAAAAATTTACTTTTAATACTGAAGCTCTGAAAGACCCAGTTGTAGCCAAAGTTTATCATGATAGGTTATTTAGTCATTATGACAGTCATGGTTTGCTTACTACTGAAGTTAAGGAAGAATGGGATCATTTTAAACAGGCTTTTTTGGACACTAACAGTACTCTTTTAGGAAAAAAGAGCAGAGGAGGCAGAATTATCTGAATGATAAGGCACTTGAGCTTATTTCGGAAAGAAAGAACTGCAGGAATGTCCTTAATCAATACCCTACTAGTCCTAATAGAAAGCATTACAGAGAACTTGATAAACGTGTAAAAGATCAGTTAGCTGCTGATAAGAATTTTGTCTTGATGGCTTGGCTGACAAAGCCGAGGAAGCAGTTAGACAGCACAACAGCAGAGAGCTGTACCAGAGAGTTAACGTTTTGTGTGGTAGAAAACGAACATGTATACAGATATTGAAGGATAAACAAGGTAAGGTTATAGAAAATGAGTTAGTTTGGCTATTTCTTAACTTAAACTTCATAAATCCCTAGGGGTAGATAAAATTACTACGGAAATGCTTAGAGCTGGGAATGTTTCTGTTACCACTTTGATGACTGAAATTCTGAATATCTTTTATGATAAAGGCATGGTTCCTAAGGATTTTACCAGAGCTATTGTTATCCCTATTTTCAAAAAAGGTGATCGCAGTTCTTGTGATAACTATAGGGGTATTAGCCTACTCTCTGTTCCAGGTAAAGTTCTTTCCATGATTGTGCTTAATAGAATTAAGAATCTCGTTAACAGTCAATTGCGTGATGAGCAATGTGGATTCAGAAGTGGTAGGGGATGTGTGGATCAGATATTTTCACTTAGGCAGATTCTTGAGAAATGTTTGGAGTTTCAGAAACCTTTGGTTGCTAGCTTTGTTGATTTCAAAAAGGCTTTCGACTCGGTTGATCGTCATAATTTGTGGTTGATTGTTAGACCTGACATGTTAGTTAATATAATGAAAGCTCTCGATAATAACAGAGTCGTGTGTGAGAGTTGGTAAGGCTTGTAGCAATTGGTTTAGCATTGTTTCTGGAGTTCGAGAAGGGTGCATTTTATCTCCTTTTCTCTTTAGTTTCGTTATAGATTATGTTGTGCGAAATTCACTTCAAGGGAAAGATTTTGGCCTTAAATGGGCTGGAGATACAAAAATTTCTTATTTAGATTTTGCTGATGATTTAGCCTTTTTGGCAAATGATGTTGATGAGATGAACTCTTTCATTCGAGCTGTTGATGAGACTGGTAATAGAGTAGGTTTGGTTATAAACAGAGAGAAAACTAAAGTGATGAAAATTGGTCAGGCAGGCTGTGATTCAGTTAATCTGAATGGTTGCAGTCTTGAACAGGTGTCACAGTTTAATTATCTTGGGAGCTATGTAACAGATAATGGTGATGTGCGGTATGAGATTAACGGACGAATAGGAATTGCTGCCGGGACTTTTAAGAATCTAAGGAGAGTGTGGAGAAATAGGCGTATACATCTAAAGACTAAAATTAAACGGTATAATAGTTTGGTTCTTTCTAGGGTTAGTTATGTTAGTGAAACTTGGACACTTTGTTAACAAGATAACAGGAAACTAGATGCTTTTGATTCCAGATGTTCACGCAGTATCTTGGGCATTAGGTGGTTCAACTTTGTAACTGATAATGAGGTTAGGCAAAGGAGTCTGCAACCTCCTTTAAGCAGCATATTGTGCAGAGAGAGACTCCGTTGGTTTGGCCATGCTTCCCGTATGAATAATTATAGGTTGGCGAATAGGGTTATGAACAGTGTGCCTAAAGGCCTCATAAAGAGGGGGAGACCTAGGATGCGGTGGGCAGACAATGTCAAACAGGATCTTATTAGAATTTGTGTGCAGCGGCCAGATGCAGTAGATGTAGCTCAGGACAGACTTGCTTGGAGAACTAAATTGCACGGTCTGGTTGGACCTCCGTAGCCCATGGCTGCTTCAGGATGATGATGATGATGATGATGATGATGATGATGATGATGATGATGATGATGATGAAATTTTAAAATGCTGGCTTTAGATTGCCAGGTGCTAAAACCATTTGATAAAATTCAAATCCAGATGAGCAACTATTAGAAAATGCATATTTGGCAATAAATTTCACAAAGCAATTTATTAAAACAACTTTGATTAATTTCCTTCGCCTCTTGGAATCGTTTACTGAAAAATGCATATTACATTAGAAAATTTAGGACACAAGTTAATATAGATCTGTTTGTAAAGACTGAAGATAAACAACATACGAGAATGTACGTTTTTGAAATATTATCATTGTATGAACTACTAGCTATTTATAGCGATGTATCTCAATGTTAAGAATTTCTAAATTAATGAATTCCACTGAACTGCAGAGCATACATAGGCCTAGCTCACTGAAATCTACCTTTTCACATAATAATAACAATAAACTTTTTTATCCAACGTCTGGACATCCAACTCTCTGTGGGGCGGGGGTGGCTCAGTCGGTAGCGCGCCAGGCTCGTAATCTGTAGTTCCCAGGTTCGAGTCCCAGCTGGGACAGCGCTGAGATTTATCTCCGCAAAATTCCTCGCCCTGCTCACGGTCAGTAGGGGACACCGATGGGCTTGGAAAGGCCGCTCGTCCGTCGGATGGGACGTTAAGCCGTGGCCCCGTGTGCGGGAGAGCCATACCCTGTGCACGTTAAAGAACACGCTGGGTGGCCTTGACGGGAGGCTACCATCTGTCTCCCAACAGCTGTTCCAGTGGGTCCCCTCCCCCAACCTTCTCTGAGCCTTCGGGGTCCTTGTGGCCTGGCCATTTAGCCCATGGTGTGCAAAAAAGTGCCGCTCAGAGGTAAAACAATCCAATGCAGTAAATCAACGTGAGAGAATTGTCGCAAACATTTGAAAAGATTTAAAAAAATGCAAAACACGATAGATTGCGAATAAATGATTTTCCTCCATTAATTTTATCAGGTAATACGATTCTATATTTCGCTATGCGAGGCAGCCGAAGAAAAACCACCTCATATCTTAGTTTAAAGGATCTAACAATGGCCAGACACGTATATTCAATTTACTGTTCTACAAAAGTAGCTGGAATGTTATCGTCTTAAAAGATCTCTCCCAGGTGCGAAATTCTGACAGGCGCAACTTAAGCCACCCTCAGTTGAACAACTTAAAACGTTAGTTGTGCTCGTTCATGCATATGGAGGTTCGTTATTTAACAAGTATAATGCATGACCTCCGGAGGAAAAATGAGGCGTCGTATGATCTTATCAGGAAGTTTGGAGTGTCATTGGCTGTCGCATAGTGCTAGGAATGGGAAAGAAGCCAGCGAAAAACAAACTGAAGAAAAGTAGTTATCTGTTTATTTCGTTTTCTTCTTTTACTCTCATTTTAATCATTTAGTCATTGTTTTATCTCAATGTGATGTAAAATCGAGAAATCTGTTTTATGCTACTACCTTTCATTCATTAGGCAATAATTTTAATTAATAACCCCATGTCTTCATACTTTCTTCTACATTTCAATTAACTAATGAGAATAGGTTTACATTAAGCTGCCACTAATCTTTTAACCTATTTTATTGGGGGGGGGGGGGTGCACACTCAGTCGGGAGCGTACCAGACTAGTAATCTGTAGTTCCCAGGTTCGAGTCCCAGCAGGGTAGGCGTTGAGATTTATCTCCGAAAAATTCCCCGCCCTGCCAACGGTCAATAGGGGACACCGATGGGCTTGGAAAGGCCATACCCTGTGCACGTTAAAGAACACGCTGGATGGCCTTGACGGGAGATTACCATCTGTCTCCCAACAGTTGTTCCTGTGGGTCCCCTCCCCTAGCCTTAGGGGTTCTTGTGACCTGGCCATTTAGCCCATGGTGTGTAAAAAAGTGCCGCTAAGAGGAAAAACAACCCAACCTATCTTACTGCTTTTCGCTCCTTATTTGTCGGTTTGTCAGTTTGTGTGTTTGTCAAAACAATTGTTTTACCACATCTTTCGAACGTGATGGACAAAATGATTTATGTGTGAAATGAAAGCTTGTGATGCGGGGAGTGTCATAGGCCATAAAACATTTAACCCCATGCTTTCTTCCCCCTTAAAAGTGGAGAACATGAAAACGGTTGTTCCGCTATATCTTCGGAACGGGAGGGCAGAAAGTAGTGGGCCATGCGTCAAATTAAAGCTTCTGACATAAGGAGGGAGATAACAGCTTATAAAATCTCTCCCCATGCTTTCTTCCTTCCTAAAAAAGGGAAAAATACGAAAAATTAAAATACGTTAAGGATTGTTCTACTATAGGCGCCAAACGTAACAATGAAAGCTTGTGACGTGGGGAGTGTTGTGGGTAATAAAATTATAGCCCCCCCCCCTCCTCTGCTTTCTTCCCCAAGCCTAAAATGGCCAGGTCACAAGGAGCCCGAAGGCTCAGAGAAGGGTGGGGGAGGGGACCCACTGGAACAGCTGTTGGGAGACAGATGGTAGCCTCCCGTCAAGCCCATCCAGCGTGTTCTTTAACGTGCACAGGGTATGGCTCTCTCTCGCACACGGAGCCATGGCTTAACGTCCCATCCGACGGACGGCAGCCTTTCCAAGTCCGTCGGTGTCCCCTACTGACCATGGGCAGGGCGGGGAGTTTTGCGGAGATAAATCTCAACGTTGACCCAGCTGGAACTCGAACCTGGGAACTACAGATTGCGAGCCTACAGATGGCGCGCTACCGACTGAGCCAGCCCCATTTGATATCATGAAACAACATACAAACATCAAGATCATCGCTGTCAAATGAGCTGTTGTCACTACCAACCTGGGGCGGGGGTGGCTCAGTCGGTAGCGCGCCAGGCTCGTAATCTGTAGTTCCCAGGTTCGAGTCCCAGCTGGGTCAGCGTTTTGATTTATCTCCGCAAAATTCCCCGCCCTGCCCACGGTCAGTAGGGGACACCAATGGGCTTGGAAAGGCCGCCGTCCGTCGGATGGGACGTTACGCCGTGACCCCGTGTGCGGGAGAGCCATACCCTGTGCACATTAAAAAAACACGCTGGATGGCCTTGACGGGAGGCTACCATCTGTCTCCCAACAGCTGTTCCAGTGGGTCCCCTCCCCCAACCTTCTCTGAGCCTTCGGGGTCCTTGTGACCTGGCCATTTAGCCCATGGTGTGCAAAAAAGTGCTGCTCAGAGGTAAAACAACCCAACCCACTACCAACTTATTCTTACTCTATTTTAGAGGAAGTAGTGATGAGAATAGAGCATAAGTGAGGAGATTTGAAGGGCGAGTAGACACTTACAATCTTGATTGGTAGTATTTTGCCACACACATTTTAGCAAAAAGAATTGACATACATACTTGCATATAAGCCAAATCGTGTGTAATCCACCATTTAACTTCACGAAAATTTCGTATAAAATATAATTTGCGTATCAACCGAACCAGAATTTGTACTTTTTTTTTTATCAAAACGAAATATTTCGAAATCTACCATAAGCGCTTTCTCTCTAGAAAGTGTCAGATAAAAAAATTGCTGGTCTACTTACAAAGTTGAATCCGTGAATTTTAATAGTGCATTATGTCGTAACTACTGCAATTGTACGAAATCATATACGATCGATTTCAATAAACCTGTGACGGTAAAATGGTTTAAAACGTTTTGTGTCTCTGCATATATTTCACATAAATATTGAGTTCCAATAATCATTAACGAGAAATTATTTCATTAGCCTCAGCATTGACAGATCTCACTCATAAACTCAGCATTTCGGGGCGGGGATGGCTCAGTCGGTAGCGCGCCAGGCTCGTAATCTGTAGTTTCCAGGTTCGAGTCCCATCTGGGTCAGCGTTGAGATTTATCTCCGCAAAATTCCCCGCCCTGCCCACGGTCAGTAGGGGACACCGATGGGCTTGGAAAGGCCGCCGTCCGTCGGATGGGACGTTAAGCCGTGGCCCCGTGTGCGGGAGAGCCATACCCTGTGCACGTTAAAGAACACGCTGGATGGCCTTGACGGGAGGCTACCATCTGTCTCCCAACAGCTGTTCCAGTGGGTCCCCTCCCCCAACCTTCTCTGAGCCTTCGGGGTCCATGTGGCCTGGCCATTTAGCCCATGGTGTGCAAAAAAGTGCCGCTCAGAGGTAAAACAACCCAACCCAGTGGGTTCCCTCCCCCAACCTTCTCTGAGCCTTCGGGGTCCATGTGACCTGGCCATTTAGCCCATGGTGTGCAAAAAAGTGCCGCTCAGAGGTAAAACAACCCAACTCAGCATTTCATACAATACCTACTAACATTTCAATTTTTGGGAGTAAAATTTGGAGAAAAAAGTATCGCTAACAACTACTCGAGTGAATATTCTGCTACTCGAGTACAGTCTTTCCCTCTTTTGGAAGGAAGAGAGGGTAGTTACATATATAGCCTATGCCACATCCTGCTCCATGAACTTTCATTTGTCATATAACTTGTGAATGATTCTCGGTTTGATGGAACAACGTTTCCAAACATGACTCTTTTTGAAGCGGGAAGAAGAGAAGGCAGGTATTTTTTTTATATAACCTGTGTCACGCTCTACCGCATGAAATTTCTTTTTATATAATTTTTTGTGATCGGCTCCTAGGTTGGTGCCAGATGGTGGAACGTTTTACGAAAATTCCCTCTTTTAAAGGAAAAAAAGAGAGAGAGAGAAATAAATGAAATTTGGAGTGTATTTTTGCATAATTTTTGCATATATGTCACTCCAAACGTCATAGATCTCTGATATATGTTTTATGATTGGTCTTAGAATTCTATATGACATGTTTCAACGACTCTTACGACCAACCCTTCAACAAAACACAAAGCCAATTGCAAATGTGGAGCGAAGAGAAATAGAAATATTGATAAAAATTTACGTTTACAAAGAAATAATTGATACAATTAAACTACAAATTATTTATAATACCGAATGAATTAAATATAACTGCTTCCAGTAATAACTTTTATTTTCAGCTTAAATATATATAGGAACGTTTTCTTCTAAAAAAAAGATTTCCTCTATAGTCTTATTAGAACGCATGAAAATTCGTACTCAATATCATTCATGCAATGCATTTTTTTCCTTAACGGTGCTGCATATTTTATACAATAACTGGATAACTAACTAATTGTTCGCAAAATTCAAAAGCTTCTTTTGAGATCGGCATCTATTTCTTTACAAAGATTCGCATCATAATAAAAAAAGTCCAATTAGACAGCTATTGGAAGACAGATGGTAGCCTCCCGTCAAGGCCATCCAGTGTCTTTAAAGTGAAAATCTTAAATGTTGAATTTCTTAAAATCTTAAATGTTTAATGTGAAATTCTTTAATGTTGAAATGAATCTCCGACCACTTAGTGGGTTTGGCTGCAAAACAAAATGTTTCGAATCCAGGAGTACAGTCGCTCAAAAAAGTATCCGAACACTATGGTTAATTACAGAATTCAGAAAAAATATCTGGCAAGGACTTTTTTAGAAATTAGTGATCTGGCAACCTTCGTGTCACATGACACGTACGTACATGAAGGTTGCCAGATCACTAAAAAGATCACTAAAAACTCACTGACTTGAAACGAGTCAGATGGTCGCCTCACATAAAGGCCATTCAGCTTGTTCTTAGGGTACACAAGCTATGGCTCTTCTGCACACGGGGGCGGGGTGGCTCAGTCGGTAGCGCGCCAGGCTCTTAATCTGTAGTTCCCAGGTTCGAGTCCCAGCTGGGTCAGCGTTGAGATTTATCTCCGCAAAATTCCCCGCCCTGCCCACGGTCAGTAGGGGACACCGATGGGCTTGGAAATACCGCCGTCCGTCGGATGGGACGTTAAGCCGTGGCCCCGTGTGCGGGAGAGCCATGCCCTGTGCACGTTAAAGAACACGCTGGATGGCCTTGACGGGAGGCTACCATCTGTCTCCCAACAGCCGTTTCAGTGGGTCCCCTCCCCCAACCTTCTCTGAGCCTTCGGGGTCCATGTGACCTGGCCATTTAGCCCATGGTGTGCAAAAAAGTGCCGATCAGAGGTAAAACAACCCAATCTCGAGCTGTTGTACGCCAGAAGCTAGCCCTGGCAGTTGCAATCCGGAATCTCTTTTTTTCTGCATATTCGCCCTTATATGCAAAGAGTTCACACTTTCGTTACCGATAATCGTCGGATGTCTAGGACAGGTCTTTCCATCTCATCTTTCCAGCCATAAGCAGACCGATCGTCGCCAAGAACTATGCTTGAAACGAGTGTTCTGAGTGATAGGAGAGCAAATAGCGGCTTTTATTATGAAAACCTGACACAAAGATTAGAGGAAATCGAAAAAAATCCTAAACCGTTTTATGTTCGGAGATGAATAACGTCTTCGTTACAGGCTCGATAATATGTGAATGCTAGTTGATTAATTAGATACTAATTTTTTTCACAAAATGTGATAATTTCAAGTTTAGTCTCAGTGTAAACAAAACTTTATGCTTCTATTACTAAAATAGTTAAGTTATAAAGGACTTCAATGAAAAATTACATCGCAAACGTGTGTATCTTCTCTGATACACCTTGGTCCACGATTAAACAAAAACTAATTTATAATAATAATAATTTATTTCGTGCAGGGGGTTACAATAAAACCAAATACAGGCCTTAAAACATAAGTAAAATCAAATTCTAGTTTCTTACACTGTATTTTGCGAAACCTAGCAGGTTGATGATGTATATTGATGAGGCTCATCTCTGATGAGCAACACATTGTGCAAATAGACCTTTCTGCTTTGATCATAAGACAACAATAGAATGACCGATTACCAAAGCAGTAATTGCTGGAAAGTACTTTCTTCAAATATGAAGAAGATTTGTAATTTTGAATGCAAGAAACTTGACAGTTAACATAATATTATAATGCGTTCTGGTCAGACAGCCATAATTGGTGATTATTTGAAGTTACAATTATTATTGTTATTCAATTCAAAACATGTCCATGCCTCTGTGACTAGTTTCACTCGTAACTAAGGGAGTAGTAGCGCTAATTATATGTTTACCAGCTTATTATTTTTGCAGACTCGTTTGGATTACACTGGAGAGGTTTGGTTACATATACAAATTTTTCCTTTTAAACACACAGATCAATCAATGGGAAGGAAGACAATATTTGCAATTGTAATGCCAACCAAATACTTCCGGATTCGCTGCCAGACTCACTACACCTAACAGAAAGTATAAGGAATAGATTACTTCAGGACAGATGACAAAGATATAAAAGATAAATTTCCTCTCCATAATGAGTATAGTGAACGACTCACGAAACTCTGCATTCTTCAAAGCAGACACACATAGAATAGTGCATTATCGCTTTCACCCTAAAGCAATTTCTCATTTCCTTCGGGTGCGAGATGTGTGGAAGACAGATTCAAGTGACAGTCACACAGGTACGTCTCTGCACAAAAATGTCGCCGCTGATGTAGCCTAGTGGGAATACATTGGTTGATTTTGAAGGACACGCAACACACGCACGGTTCTGCTATAACAGCAGTAGCTACGCTACTGAGACGCATGCTGAGGCATAGTTGTATGACATATGGCCGATGACAAACAGCCAGAGGTGAACGTCCCCTGGTGTGGATGAGGGCCTGCCCACTCGGCTGTATGATTTTTCACGTGGTGCCCATTCGTCAAGGCATGCGCGCAGCTGGGCCGGCTAGAATGACGATCTCGGAGTACAGATAGGCAGTCAAGGTAGCTTACACAGTCAAGTGTGACCTTCGACTTCGAGTCGGTCGAACCGGTGCGGCACGGATTGGATGTGCACGTGCCACTCAGATCGCAGCTTCTTTTCGTTCCATTTCTTTAAGTGGTAGGAGACCAATCAGAATGCTGCCGCTCTACTCAATTCATCTGATATAAGACCCGCCTTCAGTATGAACTTAGGTAAAAGATCGACAATAGATATAAAATTTCAAAAACTTCTCCCACTGGAAATTTAGAAAGCTTTCAAACGGATGGGGGGAGAGAGGGAAAAGGGAAAAAAATAGTATGATAACTCCTCAAATTACAATAAATACCCCCTCAAGCAGCTGCTTGCCACAGAGGTCTGACAGGAGCCTGTCAGTTTATATGCCAAAGTAGAAGGTGGCAGGACCTCAGCAGAAAAACGACACACACATCCATGCCTTATCCGGGGCTCGAACCCAGGTCCCTTAGATCAGTAGCCAAGCGCGCTAACCACTCGGCCATGGGAAGGCTAAATACTCTTCCTAGGATCTCTTGTTTGAACAAAATGTGCAGAAAAATGAAAGTATTCCTTAGCGGTACTACTAATCAATCTAGGATCCCTTCTCTATAGAAGATGGGCAAAATGGATTGAGTTGAATTTTTTTACCTCTGAGGGGCATTTTTTTTCACACAATGGGCTAAATGGCCAGTTAAACCCCGAGGGCTCAAAAGAGGTTGAAGGAAGGGGACCCACTGGATAGCTGTTAGGGAACAGATAGTAGCCTACCATATAGCCAGCCAGCATGTTTTTTAACGTGCACAGGGTATGGTTCTGCAAACGGGAGCACATCCATCTGAAAAACTGCGGCCTTTCCAAACCCATTGGTGTTGCCCTTATCTGACCAAGGGCAGGGTGGAGATTAGGGCATGGAGAAAAATTTGAACGCAGGTACAGTTGGGACCCGAGCCTAGAAACTGCAGATTACGAGCTAGGTGCGCTACCTACTGAGCCACCCACGCCCCTAGCAAAAAAAAAGGGTATCTGTCGATTTGGTGTAATAGAAACTTCTAAAAAATATAAGACAAAAACAAATTGAAAAAGACAGAGCCAGATTTTAATGGCTCTGTCTTTTAATGAAATATAATTTCATTAAAAGAATCTTTTAATGAAATAAATATACGTGCACAGTTAGCTGGGTGTGAATTTAAAGGCATTATTTTGCTACTAAAAGGTAACTTGACAAATTAAACCTCTCATTCATTGTATCTTCATTTGAAGACTCCTGGATTTTGCTGAACTTTATATAATAAATAGGTTAATGCCCATAAGTCAGAGGGAGTAGTTTAAACTTTATGGAGATTCGAAAACTTTAATAATAGTCAATGCCTATCCAATCCAAAAGGAATTTTTGAATATATTCCTAAAAACAAACATTTATCTCTTTAAAAAAAATCCCGTTTTACCACCACCACCTCTGGTAAAACGGAATTTTTTTAAGGATTTGTTGTGTTGTTGGGTTGTTTTCCCTCTGAGCGGCACTTTTTTGCACACCATGGGCTAAATGGCCAGGTCACATGGACCCCGAAGGCTCAGAGAAGGTTGGGGGAGGGGTCCCACTAGAACAGCTGTTGGGAGACAGATGGTAGCCACCCGTCAAGACCATCCAGCGTGTTCTTTAACGTGCACAGGGTATGTCTCTCCCGCACACGGGACCACGGTTTAACGTCCCATCCGACGGACGGCGGCCTTTCCAAGCCCATCGGTGTCCCCTACTGACCGTGGGCAGGGCGGGGAATTTTGTGGAGATAAATCTCAACGCTGACCCAGCTGGGACTCGAACCTGGGAACTACAGATTACGAGCCTGGCGCGCTACTGACTGAGCCATCCCCCCCCCCCTTTTTTTTTAAAGGAGAAATTTTTTTTTATTTTTTTTTAAGGAGGAAAGTAATTGTTGTCAATACAAACGTCACAAGTGAATGTGACGATCGTTACGTCACATTTCACCACCAAAATTTAAAATTTCCAACATAATTTCATCGCTTGCAATATTCGTTTAAAATTTTGCCATTTTCAAAATTTTCCACCGTTAGATGTCGTAATTGCAGCTACTTGGAGATTCCGAAACTGCGAATCACAATATCTCATCCATACTATTCAACCCATAAATAATTTTTAATTTACCTCTAAAAACAAAGAACTTGAATTTCTACAGACGGACAGATAGGCAGGAAATAAAACGAAAACTTTTAGCTCGTTAACACAAAACGGTTAGTAGGGATGTTTACATCCTCTTCTTAGTATAATTTATAACACAATTGTGACTTTATATTTGGCCGTATTCAGTTAAATAAATTATAGATTGTAAAGCAGTCCATGTCATCCCATGGCCGAGTGGTTAGTGCGCTTGGCTACTGATCTAAGGGACCTGGGTTCGAGCCCCGGATTAAGGCATGGATGTGTGTATCGTTTTTCTGCTGAGGTCCTGCCATCCTCTCAGACCTTCTACTATGGCATATAAACTGACAGGCTCCTGTCAGACCTCTGTGGCAAGCAGCTGCTTGATGGGGTATTTCATTTTTCAAAGCAGTCCAGATTGCCGAGTGGTTAGCGCGCTTAGCTACTAATCAAAGGGAGCTGGGTAAGATAATGGATGTTTGTGCTGTCTTTCTGCTGAGGTCTCGACTTTCTCACAGATCTTCTCTATTGCGTTTAAACTGACAGTGTCCACCAGACCTCTGTGGCAAGCAGCTGCCTGAGGGAATTTTTTTTTCCTTAAGCTAACCGGAAGAAAAAAATGGGAAGAATAAAGAAAAGATTTTTAAGGTTACTTGATGAAGTGAACATTAAAAATATTTAATAAATTAAATACCCCCTCAAGCAGCTGCTTGCCACAGAGGTCTGACAGGAGCCTGTCAGTTTATATGCCACAATAGAAGATCTGAGAGGATGGCAGGACCTCAGCAGAAAACCGACACGAACATCCATGCCTTACCCGGGGCTCGAACCCAGGTCCCGTAGATCAGTAGCCAAGCGCGCTAACCACTCGGCCACTCTCCGTTATTTTGCTAATTTGATCAACGTATAATATTCTATATATATTCTTCTAAAAAGCAACAAGAAACATACATGCATCACCCACAACAGCAAATGATAATCATCAGATGGATCATTTGATAAATACTGTTATGAAAGTCCGCCAAATTCCCCGCCCTGCCCACGGTCAGTAGGGGACCCGATGGGCTTGGAAAGACCGCCGTCCGTCGGATGTGACGTTAAGCCGTGGCCCCGTGTGCGGGAGAGCCATACCCTGTGCACGTTAAAGAACACGCTGGATGGCCTTGACGGGAGGCTACCTTCTGTCCCCCAACAGCTGTTCCAGTGGGTCCCCTCCCCCAAACTTCTCTGAGCCTTCGGGGTCCATGTGATATGGCCATTTAGCCCATGGTGTGCAAAAAAGCGCCGCTCAGAAGTAAAACAACCCAACCCAACGGTTATGAAAGCTGTGTTAACAAGAGATGAGTTCGAGCCAGAGTTAGAAATAAATAAATATAGCGACGAGCACAAAAATTCATATTAACCGGGTCAGGAATTACTAATTTTTACCTGCAATTTTAAAGAATAAACAAAGTAGAAAAATTTATTCTGATTATGATTTCCGGCTTTTAATCGGAGTTCAGTAATTAAACTTAATTAGCATTATTCAATTTTTGATTATTTTTTCAAGAATTTCTCTCTAATTAATTAATTGTCCTTAGTGTTTAAAATAAAGCTACTCAATATTCAGTTCCTAAGAATTATTTCTAGTAAGTGGTTAGCGCGCTTGGCTACTGATCTAAGGGACCTGGGTTCGAGTCCCGGGTAAGGCATGGATGTATATGTCGTTTTTCTTCTGAGGTGCTGCCATCCTCTCAGATCTTCTACTGTGGCATATAAACTGACAGGCTCCTGTCAGACCTCTGTGGCAAGCAGCTGCTTGAGGGGGTATTTATTTATTTTTAGATATTTTTGTTTAGCATTACAGATAGTATTTAGAATTTAATTTTATCCTTAAATAATGATAATTATTTCAAAGTTGTAATATGAGGAATTTGGAAAAAAAAAAAAGATTCAGCATATATTTTGCGCATACGTTTTATGACTTATCAATTTCTTTTATCTCTAATCAGACTCGGGCGAGTCGGAAGTTTGAGCCGAACTCAACTGTAATGCTAACCCAAAGATATCAACAACATCAACTGATGACGTTCAAAATTGTATATAGTTGACTATGATACGCTATGTACGTTAAAGAAAATGATAGAAGGCCTTAACAGAAGGTGTCTATCTGTCGCCAAACAACTGCTCCAGTGGGTCACCTTTCCCTATCTTCTCTGAGCCTTTGTGACCTGGACATTTAGCTCATTGTGTGCAAAAAAAAGTCCTGCTCAGAAAAAAAATTCCCCGAATTGAACGATTACGTAATCCCAAAAAGAATAAACATTGTGACTAAAGAAGACAACAGAGCAAGTCTATTATATATGTGGAAGTTAGGTTGGGTTGTTTTACCTCTGAGCGGCACTTTTTTTGCACACCATGGGCTAAATGGCCAGGTCACATGGACCCCGAAGTCTCAGAGAAGGGTGGGGGAGGGGACCCACTGGAACAGCTGTTGGGAGACAGATGGTAGCCTTCCGTCAAGGCCATCCAGCGTGTTCTTTAACGTGCATAGGGTATGGTTCTCCCGCACACGGGGCCACGGCTTAACGTCCCATCCGACGGACGGCGGCCTTTACCAAGCCCATCGGTGTCCCCTACTGACCGTGGGCAGGGCGGGGAATTTTTCGGAGATAAATCTCAACGCTAACCCAGCTGGGACTCGAACTTGGGAACTACAGATTACGAGCCTGGGGCGCTACCGACTGAGCCACCCCCGCCCCATATGTGGAAGTAATTTAACGATTACTGTATAGAGAAGAATTGCTGGCATAATATATAATTATTAAATTGGTTTTTTCATTCACCCACATTTTTTTCTAAGTACACCTGTTCCGAATAATGCAAATTTTCTTAAAGGGATGAAGCCACATAAATAACTACAATTTTGATAGCACATCCCTAAAAAAACTAATTTCTTATTTCGACGTTGATGCCAAAGAGGATAATCCAGTCCGGTAACATTACTGATCCAAATACGGTTTCTATTGCCCGTTATTTTCCCCCTTATCCATGTTGTGCAGTAGACACCGGAACTAGTACTGTACGGGGATTTTATGATTCCACTACCATTTGTCATTAGCGATCCAAAGGTGATTTGTAACTGTCACAATACTGAGCGGCGGGTTTAGTGGCTGTAAAACGGAAGCTACCGAAGTGGCTCTTCTAGACAATGTCCAGAGGGCGCATATTTTCTGCGGGACTATATAGCAGATAAAACATGTTTTGTTCGTTGTTTATCTTTGCATTTTAGTTAAATATCCGCTGCTGGTATTAGACATTTCGATGGTCTAATAAGTAAGTCAGTTTCAATAAAACTGCGTATTAAATAAGTGTAACAGTGATTTGCTTTATCTCATTTAAATAAGTGTAACAGTGATTTGTTTTATCTCATTTAAATAAGTGTAACAGTGATTTGTTTTATCTCATTTAAATAAGTGTAACAGTGATTTGTTTTATCTCATTTAAATAAGTGTAACAGTGATTTGTTTTATCTCATTTAAATAAGTGTAACAGTGATTTGTTTTATCTCATTTAAATAAGTGTAACAGTGATTTGTTTTATCTCATTTAAATAAGTGTAACAGTGATTTGTTTTATCTCATTTGTGGAAAAGGGCAATAAAATAAATACTCATATACTTGTTTCTGGAAACACTATCATTATTACTGCGAAAGAATTCTCTATTAAACGAGAGTATGTTAGACAAGCTTTTCTCAGAATTTTTGTCTATAAATACTTTTCAAAGAGAAATTAGATGAAAAAGCTGCAGCTTTTAAAGTGTTTTGCTGGTTGTTGTTGTTTTACCTCTGAGCGGCACTTTTTTTCACACCATGGGCTAAATGGTCAGGTCACATGGACCCCGAAGGCTCAGAGAAGGTTGGGGGAGGGGACCCACTGGAACAGCTGTTGGGAGACAGATGGTAGCTTCCCGTCAAGGCCATCCAGCGTGTTCTTTAACGTGCACAGGGTATGGCTCTCTCTCACACGGAACCACGGCTTAACGTCCCATCCGACGGACGGCGGCCTTTCCAAGCCCATCGGTGTCCCCTACTGACCGTGGGCAGGGCGGGGAATTTTGTGGAGATAAATCTCAACGCTGACCCAGCTGGGACTCGAACCTGGAAACTACAGATTACGAGTCTGGCGCGCTACCGACTGAGCCACCCCTGTTTTGCTGGTTTATTACAGAGAAGCAGGTACATGAGAAACATGAACCCTGCAAAAAAACTCGAGTTACAGTATTTTTGTTTTAAAACTATAACTAAATTAGTATAAAAATATTTCGTTCTTATTTGAATTGATAAAGTGTAATAAAGCTTTAACCAATAAATATTAAGGTTCCTATGTATGGATGTTTGTGTTGTTTTCTTGCTGAGTTCCAGCCATCCTCACAGATCTTCTACTCTTCAACTGCCAGGCTCCTGTTAGACTTATGTGGCAAGCAGCTGCTTGAGGGAATATTTTTTTTATGTAATTGTACACGTGCTATGTTTTTAAAATCAAATATTAAAGAAATTGGATTTAACCACCCATTGCCCAATTTTTTAATTTTCAAAAGTATTTTAATGTATATTTTAAAATTTAAAGTACTTTTAAATTAAAAGTTAAAAAGTATATTATTACTGGTTCAAATATTGATGATTACTCTAAAATTATACAATAATATTTTGTTTTTAACATAATGACACATTTTTTTTGTCACTAAAGACATTTCTCTAAATGTAATAATTCAATTTGTCATCCTAAAATGAGCAAATTGCTCAAAGGCTTGCTAATATGTAACTTTTATTTTATTTATTTTGTTTATATTTTATTTATTTTATTCTTTTTCTGACTTGCGCTACTATTGTTTTCTGTTTGTATATGCAAGTTTTTGTATAGTTTTGTCATTTAGTTCTTATTGATATATAAATAAAAATAAATAAATTTCAATTTCAATTTTTTGTTACAAGAAAAATAAAGCATGAGATATTATATGTGAAAAGTATTCACTGATCTAGTAATTATATGCACTCCGTGATTTTGCCTAATTTGATCTCAAAACACAATATTCTTCGTAGCTTCTTAAAAAATTATCAAGAAACAAACATATGAACATGCATCACACACAACAGGCAAATAATAAGCATCAGATGGATTATTTGATAAATGCTATTATGAAAGCTGTGTTAAGAATAGATGAGTTCGAGCTGGAAATATCAGACGGGAACAAAAGTTCAATTCAAGCGGTCATAAAATACTAATTTTACTTGCAATTCTGAAAAACAAAAAAAGTATACAAAGCAGAAAAGTTTATTCTGATTAGGATTTCTGCTTTTTAATCGGTGTTTAATAATTAAAATTAATAAGTCCTATTCAGTGTTTTGATTATTTGCTTCTGTGGGCCATATATAATAATAAATAAATAAATACCCCCTCAAGCAGCTGCTTGTCACAGAGGTCTGACAGGAGCCTCTCAGTTTATATGCCACAGTAGAAGATCTGAGAGGATGGCAGGACCTCAGCAGAAAACAACACGAACATCCATGCCTTACCAGGTAGTTTTAAGTTACTATGGCGCACAACGAAACAGCTAAAGTACAAAAAGATGGGGGAGGGGGAACTAGAATGCTACTTCAGTACATATTATCCAATAGAGGGATAAAGTACTATATTATTTAATTAAAAAAGAATAAGTAAACCATGATTTCAAAGAAGCATTGCTAATTTGTTTATGAGAGTGTGAATGGTAAATAGAGCTACAGGATTGCAATTTTCATCCAAAGAAGAATATCATTCTATAATTATTGTTTAACTGGGAATAGCAATAATGTTCATTGAAATTAAAATTAATTTATTTGGCATATTTTGGCATATTTTCCATGTCAATTAAACAACATGTAATTTACATTAAATGCTTTTTCACCATTTACTTAAATTTATCTTTTGTCAGTTGCTTTGCTTTTACGAACTGCTGAATATCATAAATATCTGGATCAAGTCTAAATGACTGGAACAAATCCTATACTTTGTCATCGAAATTTCTAATAAACCAGCATAGCATTGTGATTCCAATTATTGACCAATAATTCTTACTTCTACCATATAAAAATACTAGAAAAAAGTTAAGAAACATATTCAATTGGCACATTGAAAAACACAATGTTTTATACAGTTCCTCCTCAGCAAAAGGAAGAAATCTCTTTCATAAAGACCATGATTACTTGAACGTAAGTAAAAACACAAGAATATGTTTTTATGTGCTATTTTGAACACTATTAAAAAAAATGCATTATGTTGTTAAGCGTTTGAACATTAAATGCAGCATTCCTACCAGTGTTCACAAAGAAACCTGGTTTCAAATGACTCTATTAATGTCTTGGGTATGGAGTTATTTATGGTAATCAAGATGATTAATTTGCAAGTACTCGTATTACGTATGTAAAGCCAGTTAATAACCCCACTGATGTTTATCGTTTATGTCTGACTGTGACAAGTCACTGACCGCGTGATTTTAGCAGCACCTTTTTTCTTTATAGATCGTTAAATCTTCACAAATGTTCCTAAATTGAAAACCAGTTCCTCTAATTCTTTAAAAATATTTGGTATAGTTTTAGTATAAAAATCAAACAGCCTCATTTAACGAACAAAGCATTTCTGATCTCAATCATAGAAATAATGACTTTGAATGTTTAAAAATCTGCTATGGAAATAGCGGCGTTTTTCGAAGAATGTACGTTAAAAATGGATGCTGTAGTACCATTATTTTGAAACATATTATATAGTTATTAAGGATGTTATCGCTTTCTTAAAGCCAATTATGCTAAATACAAGACCCAGATGTTCCCACAAAGAAACCACGAACTACCTTGGATGAGGTGAATCCATAGGAACAATAGCAGCAACAACAACAAAAAAATTCGGTCAGCCATCTACTGATGTTTAATGCAAACTTGTCAGGCGTTCCAACGTGGTATACTGGTTACAAAGTAGTAATCTTTTTCACCTCAGAGCAACACATAGAGGGAGAAATTCGCTCATCATATCGTTTCAAGATCGACCTGGCTTTTGAGTGTTGTGTATGGATGACATATACCATCGATCATCCTTGATGACACCGATTAGAGCAGTTTCGCTTATCTGCCTTGCATCTGACATGGTTGTATTCGTGAAGGAAGTTGAATAAGGTGAAGTAATTTAGAATTTGGCTGCAGAGGTTAAATGTAGATGCTTTCGTGAGTTTCGAAGAGTTTTAAATTTTGTAAGTAGGAGTCATCTCTCCACTCTCTTTTTTTTAAAGAAAGAGTTTCCTCTTATTTAACTGCCTAGTCTGAGGTACAACGTTGTGGAGATTACGTGTTCCAAAATGTTATTGAAAGCGTTTTAATTTTGGGATAGCGTGCTCGACTTCTGATCAAAGGGACCAATGTTCAAGCCCCGGATAAGTGAAGGTTTTTCTTTCTTGTCTTTCTTCCTAGTTCTCGCCTTCTTCAGAGATCTCTATGGAATTATTCTGAGTTGGGTTGTTTTACCTCTGAGCGGCACTTTTTTGCACACCATGGGCTAAATGGCCAGGTCACATGGACCCCGAAGGACTCAGAGAAGGTTGGGGACCCACTGGAACAGCTGTTGGGAGACAGATGGTAGCCTCCCGTCAAGGCCATCCAGCGTGTTCTTTAACGTGCACAGGGTATGGCTCTCCCGCACACGGGACCACGGCTTAACGTCCCATCTGACGGACGGCGGCCTTTCCAAGCCCATCGGTACCCCCTACTGACCGTGGGCAGGGCGGGGAATTTTGCGGAGATAAATCTCAACGCTGACCCAGCTGGGACTCGAACCTGGGAACTACAGATTACGAGCCTGGCGCGCTACCGACTGAGCCACCCCCGTCCCGAATTATTCTGAAAGTTCCTTTCAGACCTATATAGCAAATAGCTGCTTGAGGGGTAAATGATTCTTACTTTTCATTGAATTACTAAGTAATCACAGGTACAAAAACAACGAGTTGAAAACGAGTTTTATGAGAACTGTGAAGAGATGCAGAATATTTATTTAATAATAACTATAAACAATATTATAATTTTATTTATTTATTTTCTGCGGCATGAATGCATTGTTCTATCCATTGAGGAATAGCATTAACAGCTGAGTTAATGCGTTTTTCTAGTTCTCATCAACGAAAAGTTGTTTTCATTAATATCAGGCGAAAACATTTGAAAAAAAAGATACAAGTTCATCAAAGTACATATTATTGAGGTTCATAAGCAATGTTAACACAAATAAAAATTTTACGCAGTGTTGTTGCTATTTTTAAGAAATAACACTGATGATAACATATTAACAGGCCCGAATTTTGTAAAATATTTAAGAGAGTAGCAGAGATGGAAGTAGTAGGGTTGGGTTTTTTTTATCTCTGAGCGACACTTTTTTTTGCATGCAATGTGCTAAATGGTCAGGTCCCAAGGGGGGCGAGGGGGGGCTCAGTCGGTAGCACGCCAGGCTCGTAATCTGTAGTTCCCAGGTTCGAGTCCCAGCTGGGTCAGAGTTGAGATTTATCTCCTCAAAAAAATCTTTATCTCCGCATAACTCCCCGCCCTGCCCACGGTCAGTAGGGGACACCGATGAGCTTGGAAAGGCCGCCGTCCGTCGGATGGGACGTTAAGCCGTGGCCCCGTGTGCGGAATAGCCATACCCTGTGCACGTTAAAGAACACGCTGGATGGCCTTGACGGGAGGCTACCATCTGTCTCCCAACAGCTGCTCCAGTGGGTCCCCTCCCCCAACCTTCTCTGATTTGAGAGTTTGGCAATCGCCTTTCGATGGAGGAGCGGGAGTGGCTCAGTCGATAGCGCGCCAGGCTCGTAATCTGTAGTTCCCAGGTTCGAGTCCCAGCTGGGTCAGCGTTGAGATTTTTCTCCGCAAAATTCCCCGTCCTGCCCACGGTCAGTAGGGGACACCGATGGGCTTGGAAAGGCCGTCGGTGTTAAGCCGTGACGTTAAGCCGTGACACCGTGTGCGCGAGAGCCATACCCTGTGCACGTTAAAGAACACGCTGGATGGCCTTGACGGGAGGCTACCATCTGTCTCCCAACAGCTGTTCCAGTGGGTCCCCTCCCCCAACCTTCTCTGAGCCTTCGGAGTCCTTGTGACCTGGCCATTTAGCCCATGGTGTGCAAAAAAGTGCCGCTCAGAGGTAAAACAACCCAACCCGGGTCCCAAGGGCTCAGAGAAGGTTGGGGGGGGGGGAGAGAGAGAGAGAGGACCAACTGGACAGCTGTTAGGAGACGGATGGTAGTTTTCTGTCAAGGTCATCCAGCGTATTATTTAACATACACAGAGTATGGCTCTCCCGCACACGGGGCCACGACTTAACGTCCCATCCGATGGACAGCTGTATTTCCAAGCCCATCGGTGTCCCCTACTGACCGAGGGAGGGTGGGGGAGTTTTGCGGACTCGAACCTGGGAACTGCAGATTACGAACCTGGAGCGCTACCGACTGAGCTATCCTCGCCCCTTGGAAGAAGTAGGGGCAGGACACTTTTTCGAGTTACAAAATTTTGTAAAATCACTAATATTCATTTCAAGCAATTTTTTAAAATTTTGTTGATTTAGGGCCAATGTTTGTTTAACTATAGGCATATATTTATTATGTGAGAAAATCTCTTCAGTCAAGATGCAATTGCCGAAGACTGAATACGATAAAAATATGATTTTAACGATTTAAATGGTGGGAAATATATTACTTTTTATAATGTTAACTGAATGCCAAAAGTTCCCAATTTCACTGTCGTGTTGTTTTTTCTACCAACTTTCGTTGTATGAGCCTAAAAATTGGAAATACCTTCATACAATCGAAAACCTATGCATATAAACAATGAAAACAATGAACAATGACGTTGTCCACTATTTAAATATATAAAAGAATACGAGAAATTGGTGACTCTAGAAATCATAAAAAAAGGGGCCCGGAGAGAAAGTACAATAAACTACCGGTACTCAAATATCCGGAATTCTCATGCAACCGCCATAAACTTCATACTGAACGTTTGAACTTGGTACTATAAATTTCATTTGAACTTGATACATTAAAACAACACGATAGTGTTATTGGGAACTTTTGGCATTCGGTTAATCCTATAAAAAGTAATATATTTCCCACCATTAAATCCTTAAAATCATATTTTTATCATATTCAGTAGTGGACACCGATGGGCTTGGGAAGGCCGCCGTTCGTCGGATGGGACGTTAAGCCGTGGCTCCGTGTGCAGGAGAGCCATACCCACTTTTCCCGATGCCACAAGACCTAATTTTATGTCTTCTCAACTCTCAATATCAGTTTCTGCTTAAGAATCAAATGCTAGTTCGGTGAATGACCCTGATGAAATGCTATCAGAGTTTCTGGAACCTAGCCAGTAAACTACACTGCACATACATATCATCATCATCATTCTCAATCAGCCATGGGCTAAGGAGGTCCAACCAGACCATACAATTTAGTTCTCCAAGCAAGTCTGTCCTGAGCAACATCTACTGCATCAGGCCACTCCACACCAATTCTAACACGGTCATGTTTGACATTGTCTGCCAACCGCATCCTAGGTCTCCCCTTCTTTCTGAGGCCTTTAGGCACACTGTTCATAACCCTATTCGCCAATCTATAATTATTCATACGGGCAACATGGCCAAACCAACGGAGTCTCTCTCTGCACAATATGCTGCTTAAAGGAGGTTGCAAACTCCTTTGCCTAACCTCATCATTAGTTACAAAGTTGAACCACCTAATGCCCAAGATACTGCGTAAGCATCTGGAATCAAAAGCATCAAGTTTCCTGTTATCTTGTTTACAAAGTGTCCACGTTTCACTACCATAACTAACCCTAGAAAGAACCAAACTATTATACAGTCTAATTTTAGTCTTCAGGTGTATACGCCTATTTCTCCACACTCTCCATAGATTCTTAAAAGTCCCGGTAGCAATCACTATTCGTCTGTTAATCTCATGCTGCACATGACCATTATCTGTTACATAGCTCCCAAGATAATTAAACTGTGACACCTGCTCAAGACTGCAACCATTCAGATTAACTGAATCACAGCCTGCCTGACCAATTTTCATCACTTTAATTTTCTCTCTGTTTATAACCAAACCTACTCTACTACCAGTCTCATCAACAGCTCGAATGAAAGAGTTCATCTCATCAACATCATTTGCCAAAAGGACTAAATCATCAGCATAATCTAAATCAGAAATTTTCGTATCTCCAGCCCATTTAAGGCCAAAATCTTTCCCTTGAAGTGAATTTCGCATAATATAATCAATAACCAAGCTAAAGAGAAAAGGAGACAAAATGCACCCTTGTCGAACACCAGAAGTAATGCTAAACCAATTGCTACAAGCCTTACCAACTCTCACACACGACTCAGTGTTATTATAGAGGAATTTCATTACGTTAACTAACTTGTCTAGTATACCATATGATCTCACAATCAACCACAAATTATGACGATCAACAGAGTCGAAAGCCTTTTTGAAATCAACAAAGCTAGCAACCAAAGGTTTCTGAAACTCTAAACATTTCTCAAGAATCTGCCTAAGTGAAAATATCTGATCCACACATCCCCTACCACTTCTGAATCCACATTGCTCATCACGCAATTGACTGTCAACCAGATTCTTAATTCTATTAAGCACAATCATGGAAAGAACTTTACCTGGAACAGAGAGTAGGCTGATACCCCTATAGTTATCACAAGAACTGCGATCACCTTTTTTGAAAATAGGGATAACAATAGCTCTGGTAAAATCCTTAGGAACCATGCCTTTATCATAAAAGATATTCAGAATTTCAGTCATCCAAGTGGTAACCGAAACATTCCCAGCTCTAAGCATTTCGGTAGTAATTTCATCTACCCCTGGGGATTTATGTAGTTTAAGTTTAGAAACAGCCAAAATAACTTCAGATTGTGTTATAGGGCCAACACTAAAGCCACCAATGCATCTATCATCATTGCAAACAATGGGAGTAGAACTAACCACATTGTTTAGAACATCACTGAAATGCTCAGCCCACCTAGCCATGACAGAATCCTCCCCTTCTATAACCTTACCTTGTTTATCCTTCAATCCTTGTATGCCTGTCCCTTTTCTACCACACAAAACATTAACTATCTGGTACAGCTCTCTGCTGTTGTGCTGTCTAACTGCTTCCTCGGCTTTGTCAGCCAAACCATCAAGCCAAAGATTCTTATCAGCAGCAAACTGATCTTTTACACGTTAATTAAGTTCTCTGTAATGCTTTCTATTAGGACCAGTAGGGTATTGATTAAGGACATTTCTGCAGTTCTTTCTTTTCGAAATAAGCTCAAGTGCCTTATCACTCAGATAATTCTGCCTCTTCTGCTCCTTTTTTCCTAAAAGAGTACTGTTAGTGCCCAAAAAAGCCTGTTTAAAATGATCCCATTCTTCCTCAACTTCAGTAGTAAGCAAACCATGACTGTCATAATGACTAAGTAACCTATCATGGTAAGCTTTGGCTATAACTGGGTCTTTCAGAGCTTCAGTATTAAAAGTAAATTTTTTAACCCTAGCACAACACTTTTTAAGTTTAAGTTGCAACACACTTTTAACAAGGTAATGGTCAGATCCAATTCCAGCTCCCCTATATGCCCTGGTATTCCTAACAGAACTAGCCCATTTGCTGTTAATTAATATGTAATCAATCATATTCTTATGCAGCCCATCAGGTGAAACCCATGTGTACTTATGTATGTTGCGGTGTTTGTAATAAGTGTTAGGTATTCTGAATCCATTGAGTTTACTTACCTGTAGGAGACGTTGCCCATTGCCATTGCAGCTACCAATACCAAAAGGGCCAATTACTCCTCCCCAAAGGTCAGAGTCAGTACCAACTTTGGCATTGAAGTCACCAAGAACAAGAGTAATATCTCCTTTCTTGACAGAATTCAAAATATCCTGAAGTTGTTCATAAAACCTATCCTTCTCATCCTCATCGGCATCCTCAGTGGGGGCATAACAGCAAATAACATTCAAGTCTTTAACGCTTGTCTGAAATTTTGCTGTAAGAAACCTTTCATTAATGCACTCGTATCCTAGAAGAGCATCGCTAGCGTGTCTGCTGAGAAGCAGACCCACGCCTTGGTGATGCTTATTGTCGTCCCTCCCTGAAATGAGAAATTTAAGATTATTTTTAAGAATCTGACCTTTATCTGTCCATCTGGTCTCTTGCAAGCCGAGAATATCTAAATTATAATGGTGGAATTCTTGTGTGAGGACATCAAGAGAAAAAGCTCTGTGCAGAGTCTTCACATTCCAACTACCTATGGAGAGAAAATGGTTAGTGGGATGTTTAAAGAAACTATGTTTATTGAGATAGGGAATGCCGACAATATCAAACAGCCCCCCTAATCACAGACATGGGGCAAAGACCCGTTCCCCCACCACTAAAAGCTGAAGCCATTTACACTGGAAGACTTCCTCTAATGTAGAATTTGACGATGCCAATAGAAACAAAGAGTTCAGGTGCCTGCGATGACCTCTTCTCAGGATTATCCACCAGCTGATAAACATATCCTGTGAATCTATTCACTTGGGGCTGTCAACCCACAAACAAACAGAAAACACAGCGGAAGATTTTCCCTCCACAGAAGCCCACCAGTGCAGCAAAATCAGGATCCATAATCAAGCTCAGAGCCATATATCTGTCCAGTCCAGTAGGTTTATATGGTCAGCACCAGGACCCTGTGTGGTTGACCACTCCTCAGCAGGGTAGAAAAAAAAAAGAAAAGTAGCCATAGTTGTCCAGATCAGTAGGCCACACTAATCTGGCAGCCCTCCCCTTCCGTTCACTTCCACAAGAGAGTATCTCTTTTGAAAGTTACTAACGGTCCGCACCACGAGAAGGCGGGGTCGGACATTAGGTGCTAGGCCTGGCCGGTTCTATGCATCATCACAGGGGATTGGTAGCTCCCAAGTAAAACAGTGATACCTGCTCAAGACTGCAACCATTCAGATTAACTGAATCACAGCCTGCCTAACCAATTTTCATCACTTTAGTTTTCTCTTTGTTTATAACCAAACCTATTCTACTACCAGTCTCATCAACAGCTCGAATGAAAGAGTTCATCTCATCAATATCATTTGCCAAAAGGGTTAAATCATCAGCATAATCTAAATCAGAAATTTTCGTATCTCCAGTCCATTTAAGGCCAAAATCTTTCCCTTGAAGTGAATTTCGCATAACATAATCAATAACCAAACTAAAGAGAAAAGGAGACAAAATGCACCCTTGTCGAACACCAGAAGTAATGCTAAACCAATTGCTACAAGCCTTACCAACTCTCACACACGAATCAGTGTTATTATAGAGAGCTTTCATTATGTTAACTAGGGGCGGGGGTGGCTCAGTCGGTAGCGCGCCAGGCTCGTAATCTGTAGTTCCCAGGTTCGAGTCCCAGCTGGGTCAGCGTTGAGTTTTATCTCCGCAAATAATTCCCCGCCCTGCCCACGGTCAGTAGGGGACACCGATGGGCTTGGAAAGGCCGCCGTCCGTCGGATGGGACGTTAATCCGTGGCCCCGTGTGCGGGAGAGCCATACCCTGTGCACGTTAAAGAACACGCTGGATGGCCTTGACGGGAGGCTACCATCTGTATCCCAACAGCTGTTCCAGTGGGTCCCCTCCCCCAACCTTCTCTGAGCCTTCGGGGTCCATGTGATCTGGCCATTTAGCCCATGGTGTGCAAAAAAGTGCCGCTCAGAGGTAAAACAACCCAACCCAACTCATTATGTTAACTAACTTGTCAGGTATACCATATGATCTCACAATCATGTCACGTGACACGAAGGTTGCCAGATCACTAATTTCTAAAAAAAACTTTGCCGGATATTTTTTCTGAATTCTGCAATCAACCATAGTGTTCGGATATTTTTTTGAGCGACTGTAGGTGGTCATATTATTCTGATACGACTGTGTATATGCGGATGCGTTTGCGGATAGCACTTTTACTATCCGCTGAGAGCTCTATCTATAACAAATGTTTTAGGAAAAAAGTGGCTAAAGATAAATTAAAATCTCAATCAAGCCTATCTAAATCTCTATTAAACAACATTCGCTTTGTATTCAGATTTATCGAAGTTTCAATATTTAACAACAGCAATGTCAAGCATTAGAATTTACTTCAGCAGTTTATTATAATTTGAATAAGAAACATTTTTTCAAACTATACAATACAATTGATGTATATTTAAAAAGTTGGTGTAAATAAATATTTGGATATTTTCAATTTCTTAAGACGTACTATTGAAATATTCACAGCGTTGAGATTTATCTCCGCAAAATTCCCCGCCCTGCCCACGGTCAGTAGGGGACACCGATGGGCTTGGAAAGGCCGCCGTCCGTCTGATGGGACGTTAAGCCGTGGCACCGTGTGCGGGAGAGCCGTACACTGTGCACGTTAAAGAACACGCTGGATGGCCTTGACCATCTGTCTCCCAACAGCTGTTTCAGTGGGTCCCCTCCCCCAACCTTCTCTGAGCCTTCGGGGTCCTTGTGACCTGGCCATTTACCCCATGGTGTGCAAAAAAGTGCCACTCAGAGGTAAAACAACCCAACCTAATTGAAATATTCAAACTTCCACAACTTTTTGAAAACAAAACGAATATTGTTCAAAATCGAGATTTAGATAGACTTGACTGAGACCTATAATTTATCTTCAGTAACATTTTCTCACAAAGCGTTTATTTTGGAAGTTATAGAATTTCGAAGACAGCTTCCACTGACAGCATGGAGTGGTGCATGGGATGGTCAAAATCAAAAACCACTAAGTGTATAACACACATTTAGGTAAATAGTGTGTGAAACTATTTAGTGCTGATTTCAAACCATTATTAAAGCTCCTGGAAGGATATTTGCAGTATGTGCGAATAATATCTATATATATGTAAAACCCCTCAAGCAGCTGCTTGCCACAGAGGTCTGACAGGAGCCTGTCAGTTTATATGCCACAGTAGAAGATCTGAGAGGATGGCAGGACCTCAGCAGAAAAACGACAGAAACATCCATGCCTTACCCGGGACTCGAACCCAGGTCCCGTAGATCAGTAACCAAGTTAAATATAATGAATAAAAAATAAATAATTCCTCAAGCAGCTGCATGCCACAGAGGTCTGACAGGAGCCGCCATAGTAGAAAGTCTGTTAGGGTATCGGGACCTCAGCAGAAAGACAACACAGACATCCATGTCTTACCCGAGGTTCGAACCTAGGTCTCTTCGATCAGTAGCGAACCGCGCTAATCACTCGGCCACGAGATATCTATACAAGGTGAAAACAAAATTTAAATGCAAAATAAAAAAATACATCGCAGTAAACGGGTTCGAATTACAGGCCATGAGTGAATTCTAACAGTAACATAAAGCAAATTTATGAATTTTTTGGCATATTTATAAAAACATTATTCCTCATAATCGCAGTCATTCGAGTCATAGACAACTATTGTTTTTATTTACTTTCAAATTTCAAGGAAACGAACGCATTCTTTCTTTAAAAAATTCCTGTTTTACTCCGCAGCGTTATGCTTAAGCTTATTCAAAACATTTTAAAGAAGTCTGACATATATAAAAAGAGTACAAATTCAATAAGACCAATAATTAAACAGTGAAATAAGCCATTACACCAAGCACACGGAAATAAAACTTTGTAAGCATTGAAAATTTTTCCTTTTGTTTGCTCTCTACTTTCAATGAAAAGGAAACGACAATTGGTTTCAGGAGGCTTTTATAGGTCGTATGGGAAAGTAAGTCATGGCCGGTGGAACAGGACAGCGTATAAAAAAAAAAAATAAATACCCCCTCAAGCAGCTGCTTGCCACAGAGGTCTGACAGGAGCTTGTCAGTTTATATGCCATAGCAGAAGGTCTGAGAGGATGGCAAGGACCTCTGCAGAAAAACGACACATACATCCATGCCTTACCCGGGGTTCGAACCCAGGTCCCTTAGATCAGTAGCCAAGCGCGCTAACCACTCAGCGTATACTATGAATGATAACATGCTGGAAGGTTTCCCCTAACAACAGCCCTCAGCTGCCTCTAAACAGCTGATCAGGGGTTCCTTTCCCAAACCTGAGTGGCAAAAAATACACCATTCAAGGTAAAAAACTCGATTCCAATTAAAATTTCCTTCGTTTCACTTGCTTTGTTGAAAAATAACCAACTTAAGGTGTTTGGGAAACACGCACTCGAATCATTGGCTCTGCTGCATTCCTCTTATAAACAGTTATGTGTGACTTTAGACAAACAAAAGTTTAGACCATTAAAAAACTAAAAAAACATTTATTCGGGTATTTTGTTTAAAAACAAGGTTTTCTTTTGAGTTGTTGTTTTACCTCTGAGCGGCACTTTTTTGCACACCATGGGCTAAATGGCCAGGTCACATGGACCCCGAAGGCTCAGAGAAGGTTGGGGGAGGGGACCCACTGGAACAGCTAGTGGGAGACAGATGGTAGCCTCCCGTCAAGGCCATCCAGCGTGTTCTTTAACGTGCACAGGGTATGGCTCTCCTGCACACGGGCCACGGCTTAACGTCCCATCCGACGGACGGCGGCCTTTCCAAGCCCATCGGTGTCCCCTACTGACCGTGGGTAGGGCGGGGAATTTTGCGGAGATAAATCTCAACGCTGACCCAGCTGGGACTCGAACCTGGGAACTACAGATTACGAGCCTGGCGCGCTACCAACTGAGCAACCCCCGCCCCAAGGTGTTTGGGAGACACGTACTCGAATCATTGGCTCTGCTGCATTCCTCTTATAAACAGTTATGTGTGACTTTAGACAAACAAAAGTTTAGACCATTAAAAAATTAAAAAAACATTTATTCGGGTATTTTGTTTAAAAACAAGGTTTTTCTTTTGAAAAATACGATTAATTGGGCCTTTGAAAAATACAATTTTCCTTTGAAAAATACGATTAATTGGTTTCTAACTGAAACATGATTTCTGCACCCGCCCATTAAAGCTTGACCTAACGAAACAATTCAAATGAAAAATTCCAGATGCTCCATAGGGTTGTCAAATGTCATTAACGGTGCGCACAAACAAAGCAGTCAGTTTCCCCCGTGACTTAACTCACGTGTTTGTCGAGGTGTTAAAGGTCAGGAGCGTCATTCCTCGTGCGACACGTGACAAGTGACGACCGAGGTGAGTGGTAAGGTCAGAAGAACTGACGATAGGTTAATGTGATCGTGAGGGAACACGACAAAGAGTGCTCTACAGCAAGGAAGAAGTTTTTTTTATAATCGTACGTGACTTCAGGCATAAAAGAACAGAAAAATGCGAATTTTTAACGGGCATATTAGAGAATTAAAAAAACTTGATAATGAAAATATTTTGCTTGACGATAGAAACGAATAAAATGACTAAACTATTATCACTATACGACTGGCATTCTCAAAAACGAAATAAAATGGAACAATTGGAACCATTCAGTTTTAACTAAATAAATAAATACCCCCCTCAAGCAGCTGCTTGCCACAGAGGTCTGACAGGAGCCTGTCAGTTTATAATGCCACAGTAGAAGGCCTGTGAGGATGGCAGGACCTCAGCAGAAAAATAACACACACACATCCATGCCTTACCCGGGGCTCGAACCCAGGTCCCTTAGATCAGTAGTCAAGCGTGCTAACCACTCCCCTTAGATCAGTAGTCAAGCATGCTAACCACTCGGCCATGGGACGGCTATTTTAACTAAATAAGTTTACGAAAAGTAAAGGAGGAGTCGGCAACCTCCTTTAAGTAGCATATTGTGCAGAGAGAGACTCCGTTGGTTTGGCCATGCTGCCCGTGTGGATAATTATAGATTGGCGAATAGGGTTATGAACAGTGTGCTTAAAGGCCTCAGAAAGAGGGGGAGACCTAAGATGCGGTGAGCAGACAATGTCAAACAGGACCTTGTTAGAATTGGTGTGCAGTGGCCGGATGCAGTAGATGTAGCTCAGGACAGATATGCTTGGAGAACTAACTAAACTGCACTGTCTGGTTGGACCTCCGTAGCCCATGGCTGCTTGTGAGGATGATGATGAAAATCACAAATGCATTTAAACATGGATTGAAACTCAGGTCGTTTAAAACCATCATAGTTTTTACAACAACTGTTCAAGTTAATGTTGTTTCGAATTAGAAAACAAAATATCAGAATTAAAGTTCATTCATTAATATTCAACTCTTATATATTAATATTCAACTGAAAAACAACTGAAATAGGTTAAGATTCACCAGCAGGTTTCTTTAATATTTTAATCTGGATGACTCAATATATTCTGAATATTGATTTCTTTTATATTGATTTTTAGTAGATCTTCAAATTTTTTTTCTCTTTTCCCATCTTTTTACAATTTAATATTAAGTATTAAATAAGTATATTTTATTAAGTATTTAATATTAGAGTTGCTTTCATCTCCAATTTTTAAATTTAAATTTTTTTTAAGAAACCTACATCCTCCGAATTTCAGTCATCCACGTAAACTTCCAACTCAGTCTCTGAGAAGTGGCTTACCAAAATCGAATCCTAAATTAATCATCTCAAGATAGGCAGGGCTGGAGTTTGTTCAATACATATGCAGTTCCTAAGTTCGAGTCCAAACTATGATTAGGTTGAGATATTCTACATAAATCTTAATCTGTCCTAATTTAAACTAGAATAATCACGCGAATTATGCGACGAATAAATTAAGATTCCGATTTCATAAAATTAATAGAAACGATATTCTCAACTTTCTACAAACTTTATATTATTATGTTTATTCTAAGTTAGAATTTCGCATTTACATTTCGGTGGGATATAAAGGACCTTAAATTAGCATTCACAAAAGAACACTTAAAATTACTTTTCTGATTTACTATTAGCATTATTACCATAAAATAATATAGTTTTATTAAAAGTGAAAAATATAGGCACGTATTATAAAGAATCTTTTGTATTTTATTCAGTATTGGGATGCTATTTTTAATAGTTATTTGCAATGCTCTGGACTATTATTCGAGTCCGGAAACAAATAAATAAGTCAGGCAAGATTATTTTACCTTTTTCGCAATCAAGATTTTTAAACTCATTTGCGATACGCCAAATGAATGATAATCGGCTAGTATTTTTTAAAAACATTTAAAGCAAATTGTAACTGGATTACTATATTTTTTATTTTTTAAATCGTTTATTTATTCAAACAAGTTCAAATATCAGTAGTAAAGAATCACAGAATAAGTCCTGTAGACATAGAACTCATGAAATAATGAACTGGAATAAATTTGGTTTTTGCCATGAGTAGGTTTTCTGGAGACGTGGGTTCGAATCCCACTCATGGCAAAAACAGATTTTTTTCCAGCTCATTATTTCATGAGTTTAAATATATTACTTCTGTTTACAAATGTTCCGCAAAGCTAACAGCTTATCTGCAGGAGATAATAATACATTGATATAATAGTTTTTTACACCTTCAATTCTATCTTCATCCGTTAATACAGTTGCTACTTGTTGCATTTATTATACTATTTCAGTTGAAAATTTCAACATTAAATAATTTGTTCTCTTTATTAAAATTTTCGCCTTTTTTTCACTTCGAATATTTCATAATAACATTGGATATTCATTCATTTTTCAAGTGTAAATTTCATTATATTTATAACCCTTTAACGCTAGAAATTAAATATAATTTTAAATATTTACTTTATAGTTAATTTATTAATTTCTATTTTGAAACGCATTTACGAAAAGTGAATAGTGGTAAAATTTATTGTACTTCGACGGCTTTTAGAAAACCGCATGGTCCAAACTGCAATTAATGTAATTCGTTTTACATTGCTTGGCTATTTATTTTCTAATTTGTATTTTTTCTAACTTTATTCTAGATGAATAGAGGTTATTGTTAAATGTACAACGCAACTAACAATAACAGATACCATTTTTTCTCCACTAAAATTAAGTACGAAAGATAACTTTAAAAATCTTCTACGCCATCTGTGGCCCTAGTGAAAAGAAACCTAAATTCCATTAAAAGAAGTAAAATAAAATAAAAATTTAAACAATAGCTATCTTCTTATGTGCGCCCTAAAAGCAAAGAATAAAACTAAAGCCTGCGGATGGTTAAATCACTCAATATATTCGTATTCACTTCAAAGACAAGGCCCCGGCAATTTTCTATCGGCGCCCTATTTTCCATTCTTGTGAATACGAATTCAGTGTCGGATTTCATCAACAGTAAGCTTTAGTTCCTTTTATTTTTTAGGGCGCATATAAAAAGATAGATATTTTTGAAAATTTTTTATGTTTTTTACTCTCTCACTAAAAACACTATCTTCAGAACTGCAACATTACTGTTGTGCACGTGTGACGTATGTCATTAGACATAGGACTCGAAAAGATCGATCTCGTTCCTTCCACTTTTTGTTTTCGTGGGAAAGCGAAAATGGGCTTGATTTGAGATAGCCCACGAAATTCTAGAGGTTAAAAGCGTAGGATATACACAGTCGTATCAGAATAATATGACCATCTACCATAGTATATGTATGGTAGGTGGTCATATTATTCTGATGCGACTGTGTACTGGTTGTAGTTTTTCGAATTTCCATCCTCCCCCTCTTTTTTTTTGGGGGGGGGATGAAGAAGGGTTGAGGGCGAATCTCAAGATAAACACATCACAAGCTTTCATTTGATCGTAACTCATAACAGTGAGCCCTCGCGTTCCGAAGATATAGCAGAAAATCGCTCTTCACATTTCTTTTTTAGGGTGGAAGAGAGCACAAGGAAATTTTTTTAATCTATGACACTCCTCTTCACAAGTTTTCATTTGGCACAAAACTCGATACGACCATTTTGACAACCATTTTGATAAACGAGCAAACCACCAAATGACGAGCGAATACCAATAGGAAGATAGGTAAAAAGTGAACAAACCGCGAAGAGATGATAGAAAAACTATACGCACAGTGAGTATGAAATCTCTAGTTTTAACGGATAAAAAAAGTTCACTAGAGAAATGCTTCACTGCCCACATTCGGGTGTTCAATTGTTCTACTTTATTTCTGCAGGTCGATCTGTGAATTCAAGATATATATACATTTTCTTCAGAGTACAGAGAAACCTCGTTAATACTGCACCATAAGTGATTTATACAAAATGATTTTATAACCTTCGATAAAATACACATTCTATGTTGCAAAAAAAAAAACAGTTCTTATGATCGTTCTTATATCGATTGCCTGTTTAATACGAAAAGAAAATTATAAACTTTTTTGGTTATTTAAAATGTTTTTTTTTTCAGGCAATAAATCAAGAGAGTAGATATTCAAACCCTCCTACTATTTTATTTATCGTTTGAATTATAAAATGTTTATTATATATCGTATAAGAACAAATGAGGTGACCAGTATGCACCAGATGGTGGGTTTGTTATCAAACACACCATGAGGTGACCAGTATGCACCAGGTGGTGGGTTTGTTATCAAACACACCATGAGGTGACCAGTATGAACCAGATGGTGGGTTTGTTATCAAACACACCATGAGGTGACCAGTATGCACCAGATGGTGGGTTTGTTATCAAACGCACCATGAGGTGACCAGTATGCACCAGATGGTGGGTTTGTTATCAAACACACCATGAATTGACCAGTATGCACCAGATGGTGGGTTTGTTATCAAACACACCATGAATTGACCAGTATGCACCAGATGGTGGGTTTGTTATCAAACACACCATGAGGTGACCAGTGTGCACCAGATGGTGGGTTTGTTATGAAACACATCATGAGGTGACCAGTATGCACCAGATGGTGGGTTTGTTATCAAACACACCATGAGGTGACCAGTGTGCACCAGATGGTGGGTTTGTTATGAAACACACCATGAGGTGACCAGTATGCACTAGATGGTGGGTTTGTTATGAAACACACCATGAGGTGACCAGTGTGCACCAGATGGTGGGTTTGTTATGAAACACACCATGAGGTGACCAGTATGCACGAGATGGTGGGTTTGTTATGAAACACACCATGAGGTGACCAATATGCACCAGATGGTGGGTTTGTTATGAAACACACCATGAGGTGACCAGTATGCACCAGTGGTGGGTTTGTCATGAAACACACCATGAGGTGACCAGTATGCACCAGATGGTGGGTTTGTTATGAAACACACCATGAGGTGACCAATGTGCACCAGATGGTGTGTTTGTTATGAAACACACCATGAGGTGACCAGTGTGCACCAGATGGTGGGTTTGTTATCAAACACAGTGCCCTCTCATATTCTTGAAATCAAAACTCTCATATTCTTGAATTCAAAAACTCTCGATCGGAATGTAACAATTGTAAGTTGTGTATAGTGTTAAACGGTGGCTTTTTCAAAAAACAAAATAAATAAAACCTTCTCAAGCAGCTACTTGACACAGAGGTCTGACAGGAACCTGTCAGTGTATACGCCATAGCAGGTCTGTGAGGATGGCGGGACCTCAGCAGGAAAACAATACAAACATTTAAGTCTGATGATATATAACTGTGATTTAAAGACACGATTTCTAGACAAGCTCATTAATATGCTTCCTGTTCGAGTGCTCCGGCCCTGGTTTGTGGGAATGAGAGGCCGTCGCATAAGTGAGATATCTTTGGAAGGGCAAATAAACAAGTAATAATTGCGTAAGGTTCTTGATCTTCCGAGAATATCATTTTTCCTAATCACCGGGCAAGTACAATTATATATGTACTTCGCTAATATTATGTATATATATCACTAGGAAGTACGAATTCAGAAAAGGAGAGGGGCATCGTGAAATTTAAAAGATGCAATTACAAAAAAAAGCAACAAAAATAGAAAATGAATATGCTTAATACTAAAAAAAAATTTATTTCTTCTTAATATGCTTGTCATCAGTATTATTACTTTTTATTGAAATATGTAAACATTATCGGAAGTGAAAAAAAATTATCATTCCTATATGACAATTTTTTCCTTTGGCTTCCGCTGGTATTTAACCTTGCCTCTGCCTTCTGTCTCTGAAAAAATATTTTCTGACCAATGTTCAAATTATTGTCAATTAATATTAAAAATTGAATTGGGTTGGGTTGTTTTACCTCTCAGCGGCACTTTTTTGCACATCATGGGGTAAATGACCAGGTCACATGGACCCCGAAGGCTCAGAGAAGGTTGGGGGAGGGGACCCACTGGAACAGCTGTTGGGAGACAGATGGTAGCCTCCCGTCAAGGCCATCCAGCGTGTTCTTTAACGTGCGCAGGGTATGGCTCTCCCGCACACGGGGCCACGGCTTAACGTCCCATCCGACGGACGGCGGCCTTTCCAAGCCCATCGGTGTCCCCTACTGACCGTGGGCAGGGCGGGGAATTTTGCGGAGATAAATCTCAACGCTGACCCAGCTGGGACTCGAACCTGGGAACTACAGATTACGAGCTAAAAATTGAGGTTCAAGGGTTGATATCAATGATTCGAAGACGTACATAATGAAAATAGGGCAAGTGAATCGTACAGACGGCATATCAAAAATATTTTCAAGAAATCGTGTCTAAATCCCAATTACATTGCAACAGTTATCGCTTAACATTATATATTACATAGCTCACAATTGATATAAAAATTATTTTATACTATATGTGAAATTGTAGAACCCAAGCGATATGGAAGTGGGAAGAGAGGCTGAAAACTCGTTGTTAATAAACTCGCCAGTTAACTAATAGAAGAAGCGAGAAAAAAATTGGCAGAGGTCGATGAGATTTGAAAATCTCGTTTACTTGGGATGGCAAAAATCTTTGTACAGTCGCTCAAAAAAGTATCCGAACGCTATGGTTGATGATTACAGAATTCAGAAAAAATATCTGGCAACGATTTTTTTTAGAAATTAGTGATCTGGCAACTTTCGTGTCACGTGACACGACGTACAGATTTTGCACAGTGCATGCAACTGTGTCAAGTTCATTTATAATTGGAAAAACAACTAATTCATTAATAATAAGAAAAACAACTTCATCCTATAGTGACTATACAGTAACAAGTGGCTATTTAGGAGATATTTATTAATTTATTCATCCATAACTTACAAGACGCACAGAATTTAAATTAAGTAAGCTGTCCCGTGGCCGAACGGATAGTGCGTTCGGCTGCTGATCAGAGGGACCAGGGTTCGAACCTGTCCCGTGGCTGAATGGATAGCGCGCTCGGCTGCTGATCAGAGGGACCAGGGTTCGAGACTGTCCCGTGGCCAAATGGATAGCGCACTCGGCTGCTGATCAGAGGGACCAGGGTTCGAGCCTGTCCCGTGGCCGAATGGATAGTGCGCTCGGATGCTGATCAGAGGGACTGGGGTTCAAACCTGTCCCATGGCCGAATGGATAGCACACTCGGATGCTGATCAGAGGGACCGGGGTTCGAGCCTGTCCCATGGCCGAATGGATAGCACACTCGGATGCTGATCAGAGGGACCGGGGTTCGAGCCTGTCCCGTGGCCGAATGGATAGTGCGCTTGGCTGCTGATCAGAGGGACCGGGGTTCGAGCCTGTCCCCTGGCCGAATGGATAGCACACTCGGATGCTGATCAGAGGGACCGGGGTTCGAGCCTGTCCCGTGGCCGAATGGATAGCACACTCGGATGCTGATCAGAGGGACCGGGTTTCGAGCCTGTCCCGTGGCCGAATGGATAGTGCGCTTGGCTGCTGATCAGAGGGACCGGGGTTCGAGCCTGTCCCCTGGCCGAATGGATAGCACACTCGGATGCTGTTCAGAGGGACCAGGGTTCGAGCCAGTCCCATGGCTGAATGGATAGTGCACTCGGCTGCTGATCAGAGGGACCAGGGTTCGAGCGTGTCCCGTGGCCGAATGGATAGCACACTCAGCTGCTGATCAGAGGGACTGGGGTTCGAGCCTGTCCCATGGTCGAATGGATAGCGCACTTGGCTGCTGATCAGAGGGACCGGGGTTTGAGCCTGTCCCGTGGCCGAAAGGATAGCGCACTCGGCTGCTGATCAGAGGGACCAGGGTTCGAGCCTGTCCCGTGGCCGAATGGATAGTGCGCTCGGCTGCTGATCAGAGGGACCGGGGTTCGAGCCTGTCCCGTGGCCGAATGGATAGTGCGCTCGGCTGCTGATCAGAGGGACCGGGGTTCGAGCCTGTCCCATGGCCAAATGGATAGTGCACTCGGCTGCTGATCAGAGGGACTGGGGTTCGAGTCTGTCCCGTGGCCGAATGGATAGCACACTCGGATGCTGATCAGAGGGACCAGGGTTCGAGCCAGTCCCATGGCCGAATGGATAGTGCACTCGGCTACTGATCAGAGGGACCAGGGTTCGAGCCTGTCCCGTGGCTGAATGGATAGCGCACTCAGCTGCTGATCAGAGGGACCAGGGTTCGAGCCTGTCCCATGGCTGAATGAATAGCGCACTCAGCTGCTGATCAGAGGGACCAGGGTTCGAACCTGTCCCGTGGCCGAATGGATAGCGCGCTCGGCTGCTGATCAGAGGGACCGTGGTTCGAGCCTGTTCCATGGCCGAATGGATAGCGTGCTTGGCTGCTGATCAGAGGGACCAGGGTTCGAGGCTGCCCATGGCCGAAGGGATAGTGCACTTGGCTGCTGATCAGAGGGACCGGGTTCGAGCCTGTCCTGTGGCCGAAGGGATAGAGCACTTGGCTGCTGATCAGAGGGACTGGGGTTCGAGCCCCAGGCAAGTCTTGAATGTTTGTGTTTTCATTCTGTTGAGGTCCCGCCATCTTCACAGACCTATTATGTCGTATAAACCGACAGGCTCCTGTCGGACCTCTGTGGCAAACAGATACTAGAGGAGATATTTATTTTTTAACTGGACGTGTTATTATTATTTTAAATACAAATAAATGCCGAATCTTTCCTATTTAGTAGTGCCATCACGTTTTAAGAAATATGGAACTTGCAAATTTGTCACTAATTTGTAATTGCATTTCACAACTAGAATTTTTATATTTATTAAACTAGTGCATCTATCTTGCATCTATCATTAACTTTGTGCATCTATCTTGATCATCGGAAATGAAACAAAGGAGCTAGATAGATTTGTAAACATGCGTTATGTATGCCTGTTACCGCAACTGGTGTATCAATGTACCTGTGAGCACGAAACCCTGCAAGGCATTTACTTTGTTCGATGTCTGCGGTGGGAGGTCCCCCTCCCACGACGATCATTTGTCTTCGAGGTGACCAGTATTCACCAGATGGTGGGTTTGTTATCAAACACAGTGCCCTCTCATATTCTTGAACGTTTAAAAACTCTCGATCGGAGGCAGCAGCATCGTCGTTAATGATCCCTCTTTGCTTTCAGGCCATTTACTAATGTCAGTTGAAGAGATCGTGTTTGCATCAGAAATACAATGTTGCGGCACCACTGCTTCTGTTCAACGCTGTTTTCAATGAAGAGTTTCTTGTCGTAAATAATAGTGTTTTCTGTATAGTTTGAGAACTACTATTCAAAAAGTATTGAGAAGGTTATTTCAAGTCCTTTAAACCTTTCAAATAACGGTAACAATATCAAATTAGGCATATAACAAAAGGTGAAGGACACAAATAAGATTTCTTTGACTGAACGATTCAAATATTTAGCTTCAATGCAATTTGAAGTATAAATAATTTTGTCGTGCATTCGAATTTTAGTCACGACCAGTACTGATGCGTAATTTAGAAGGCACTTTCAATTATTATATTGTAAAAGCAGCTTTAAAACAAAGAAATGAACTGCATTGCTTAACAGAAAACGTTAAAAGAAAACAAATGTCCATAAAAATAGCATTTGTGGAAACCGCTATTTGGCCCATTAGCAGAAGTTTAGGGAAAATACTTGTTTATATCGACAAAAACCATATTTGTTGTTTCGCAACTTTGAAATTAAAAGTTTTACAGAAAAATGGTACTGGAGATATAAATAAAAGATCTCATTCAGAAATATCCATATATAAATTTCCAACAATAATAAATAAATAAATACCCCCTCAAGCAGCTGCTTGCCACAGAGGTCTGACAGGAGCCTATCAGTTTATATGCCACAGTAGAAGATTTGAGAGGATGGCAGGGCCTCAGCAGAAAACAACACGAACATCCATGCCTTAACCGGGGCTCGAACCCAGGTCCCGTAGATCAGTAGCCAAGCGCGCTAACCACTCGGCCACGGGACGGCTCAAATAAATACCTCCTCAAGCAGCTGCTTGCCACAGAGGTCTGACAGGAGCCTGTCAGTTTATATGCCATACTAGAAGGTATGAGAGGATGGCAGGACCTCAGCAGAAAAACGACACGAATAGCCTTTCAATATTTACATCGTTATGAAAGCTGAAAGGAAGGCAATGTTTGGGTCCTTCATTCAACTCTAAAATACATAGTAAATGACAATCCCAAGTCGGAATTTTCGTTCCACATACACTTCGTTACGATTGAGCTCCCACAAAGTTTCCCTCGTTTTTTGAGTGGGTGGGAAGGGGAGACAGAAGGAAGAGACATAGCTTGATGCAGTCCATGATATTTCCCACCATTAGAAGTTGAGATGATTCTGGACTACAGCATACTTTTGCACCAGAACTACACTGCTTGGGTTGTTTTACCTCTGAGCGGCACTTTTTTGCACACCATGGGCTAAATGGCCAGGTCACATGGACCCCGAAGACTCAGAGAAGGTTGGGGGAGGGGACCCACTGGAACAGATGGTAGCCTCCTGTCAAGGCCATCCAGCGTGTTCTTTAACGTGCACAGGGTATGGCTCTCCCGCACACGGAGCCAGGGCTTAACGTCCCATCCGAAGGACGGCGGCCTTTCCAAGCCCATCGGTGTCCCCTACTGACCGTGGGCAGGGCGGGGAATTTTGCGGAGATAAATCTCAACGCTGACCCAGCTGGGACTCGAACCTGGGAACTACAGATTACGAGCCTGGCGCGCTACCGACTGAGCCGCCCAGCAACCTCGCGTTAAAGTCATCCAGCCTGTCATTTAACGTGCACAGGATATGGTTCTCCTGCACACGGGCCACAGCTTTACGTCCCATCCGACGAACAGCGGCCTTTCCAAGCTGCACAGGTTTCTGACGGAGGGCAGGGTGAGGGTTAGCGGAGATAAATCTCAACAGTGTCCCAGGTGGGATTTTCTTGTGGAGTCAAGCATTAAAATCTTCCTCTTCGTTATTTGTAAGAGCTGTATTCCGACCTTCATATTTTTCACCACACTTTCAAACTTCACTTTTTGATGATCCACCATCAGACATTCTAATAATTTCTTTTTAATTAGGGAGTAGATATGACATTTTTGCCAGCGTTACCAGCTGTATTTAGCCTTTTGACCTTTTACAGTTTCGTACTTCTAGAATTTATATTTTGAGAGAATATATAAATAAAATATTATCCCAGGGGTCGAGTGGCAGCGCGTTCGGTTACTGATCAAATTCCTGATTAATTGACCTAGGTTCGAGCCCCAGAATAAAATGTATGTTTTCTTTCTTGTCTTTTTGCTGAGATCTCGCTTTCCTAACAAATTTTCTCTATAGGGTAAGGTGACCAGACGTCCCGCTTTTGGCGGGACAGTCCCGATTTTTAACAATTTGTCCCGCGTCCCGCGCCGTTTTAAAAAAGTCCCGATTTTTGGAAAGAATGCACGACAAGCTAGGGAACGGCGGGAGAACAGGAAGGGAATATACGGTTTTCGGCGGCCATGTGGCTATTTCGCCAGGATATGAGTTTTATATTATTTTTGTTAATTTTATAATGTTAAACTTTAATAATAAGAAATAATTGTTGAGAACTGATTATCGAGAACTGCTTATCAAAGTTCGCATTGTTGATCAGTTGTTAGAATTCGACCACCATTGTTTAGACTTAATGAACAATGACCGTACTGCGTGCTAGTGCTAGTTAAACAAGTGATGTCAACAAATCAGCTATTCAGATAATTTAGGTAAGTAATTTACTTATTTATTTCATAAATACATAAATTTTCTTGAATTTAGCAGACAGTACTCGTATTATTTATATTTTATAGTGGCGGCAAAAAGTCTAGCGCCGGCCTTGTAAGTGACACTTACGACTTACGTTATGGCAAATTCAGAGGAAAAATAATACAAGTTAGTATTGTTATTATTTAGAAAGAAACATAGGATTAAAATTAAAATAATTTTTAAAATATAGTTACTTTATAACAATCAAATTAATTTAATTTATAAACTAAGAATAAAATATGATGTCCCGCTTACCAATGGTGACCGCTCATGGTGTCCCGCTTTATCAATGTTAAAATCTGGTCACTTTACTATAGGGTATTACATTGGCAGAGGTGTAATTTATTTATATTTCAATGGAAATATACTCAAAAGTTAAGAAATAACTTTTTCTTATTTGTTTTCAATTTTAAGTGCATTTTAAATACTTAATGCGGTTTATAAATTCCATATTCTTCCGAAACATAGGGGCGGGGGTGGCTCAGTCGGTAGCGCGCCAGGCTCGTAATCTGCAGTTCCCAGGTTCGAGTCCCAGCTGGGTCAGCGTTGAGATTTATCTCCGCAAAATTCCCCGCCCTGCCCACGGTCAGTAGGGGACACCGATGGTCTTGGAAAGACCGCCGTCCGTCGGATGAGACGTTAAGTCGTGGCCCCATGTGTGGGAGAGCCACGTTAAAGAACACACTGGATGGCCTTGACGGGAGGCTACCATCTGTCTCCCAACAGCTGTTCCAGTGGGTCCCCTCCCCCAACCTTCTCTGAGCCTTCGGGGTCCTTATGACCTGGCCATTTAGCCCATGGTGTGCAAAAAAGTGCAGCTCAGAGGTAAAACAACCCAACCCTTCCAAAACATATCTTAAATTTCATCTATAAATGTATCAGAAACCAATAGGGAAAAAAATGGGAAGATCTGGTGAAAAATTATTAACATTATCCGTCGTGCCTCGGGCCCATGGACAGAACATGTCTTTTATTCACCGCTACAGTGAAATGCTTTGGTCGTGAAGCAAAATATTTGTATGTCCGCGTGGCGGGATCATTTAAAGCCAGTTAGACAAGAGGCACGTGCAATGGTTGAATGATTTATTGTTGACAACTAAAAATGCAATTTGGACTGCCAACAGATCAAAGGCGCGCCAGTTGTCGACTTAGGTGTACACAATACTCGTAAAGTTTAAGTTTGAGTGCTTCTTCTTGGTGCAACACTTTCTTCAGAACAGAAACCATTTACAAGTAAATAACTAATGCAACAAATATCAATATATTGTATGAAAACTATTGATAAATAATACTACATTTCACAACCATTATGATAACTGCATTGTATAGTCGCTCAAAAAAGTATCCGAACACCATGGTTGATTACAGAATTCAGGAAAAATATCTGGCAACGATTTTTTTAAAGAATTTAGTGATCTGGCAACCTTCGTGTCACGTGATTACAGAATTCAGGAAAAATATCTGGAGCGTGTACAGCAACTGTACACGCTCCAGATATTTTTCCTGAATTCTGTAATCACGTGACACGAAGGTTGCCAGATCACTAATTTCTTTTAAAAAATCGTTGCCAGATATTTTTTCTGAATTCTGTAATCAACCATGGTGTTCGGATACTTTTTTGAGCGACTGCATTCTGCTCAAAGAGGCTAAAAATGGTATTAGAGCTTCCTATTACATTACTTTGTCATGATTCCAGTGCTTCTGTAATAGAACGGTGTTTAAATGGCGCAAAATGGTAACTTATGTGGGATACTAAGTTATTCACTGCACTAAAAGTATAATAACAGGTCACCGTCAGAAAAGACTAATAGGAAGCAAATGTTAGCAATGTGATTGATATTTTATATCAAGCCAAAACTCATTTTTTTTAAAAGTCCATAACTTGTGAGAAAGGTGAAGAATGGAGGGTTTATCAAGTTCATCAAAAATTTTACTGTAAAGGCGATGGTACCTTTCTCGAATTTGTCCATCACGGGTAAAAGTTACCTTCACATCTCATCACCAAAATTTGAAATTTTTAGTATAAATACATCGTTTGCAATATTCGTTTGAAACTTTGATATTTTTAACTTTTTCCACCATTAGAAGGCGCAATTAGCGCTTTTGGGACATTCAGAAAGTGCGAATCGTAATGGGTCATCAATACCTATCCAACAAAAAAAGAGTTTTTAATCTCTCTCTATAAACAAAAAAGTTCGATGTCTACAGATGGACAGACAGAATACAAAGCAAACACATTATTATTATTATTTTTAAAGAATTAAAAATGCCAATTTTGCTGAAATTTCTACATTTTTTATTACTTAGTATACGGCACCCGTATCAATGCAAAACGAATGAAGAAAAAAAAATATTTTTCCAGAATCTGGTCTTAAAAAAACTTTCATATCACATTACTACTGAATTTTTCAGGGAAACATAATTTTCCAGTCAGTTCCGAAGAATACTAAGTTCCAGTTCGTGGACAAAAGTTAAATTAAGATTCAACAATTTTTATACTTTCCAAAATATCTAAAACTCACTTTCTGTAGCTAAAAAAGGAAACATTTACGAAAACTTAAGAAGCCAAGAATGCAATTCGTTTCTCTCAATCTCTATATCGAGGTTTTTGTCTTAATTTCAGGTTTCGCATAAGGAAATGAAAACGTATTAGATAAATTGACTATTATGCGAGTTTTTTCTAAAGTCTAAATGCCCATTATTTTCTTCACAATGAGGTCAAAGGTTTCCTATACTTGGAAAATTATGTTGTAAGGAGAATCACAGGAGAGCTCTTACGGATAGATGAGAGCCTTATGACAAAGCCATCCAGCGCGGCTCTTAGGGATAGATGAGAGCCTTATGACAAAGCCATCCAGCGCGGCTCAGGGATATACGAGAGCCTTATAACAAAGCCATCCAGTGCGGCTCTTGGGGATAGATGAGAGCCTTATGACAAAGCCACCCAGCGCGGCTCTTGGGGATAGATGAGAGCCTTATGACAAAGCCATCCAGCGCGGCTCTTGGGGATATAGATGAGAGCCTTATGACAAAGCCATCCAGCGCGGCTCTTGGGGATAGATGAGAGCCTTATGACAAAGCCATCCAGCGCGGCTCTTGGGGATAGATGAGAGCCTTATGACAAAGCCATTCAGCGCGGCTCTTGGGGATAGATGAGAGCCTTATGACAAAGCCATTCAGCGCGGCTCTTGGGGATAGATGAGAGCCTTATGACAAAGCCATCCAGCGCGGCTCTTAGGGATATACGAGAGCCTTATAACAAAGCCATCCAGTGCGGCTCTTGGGGATAGATGAGAGCCTTGTGACAAAGCCACCCAGCGTGGCTCTTGGGGATAGATGAGAGCCTTATGACAAAGCCATCCAGCGCGGCTCTTGGGGATAGATGAGAGCCTTATGACAATGCCATCCAGCGCGGCTCTTGGGGATAGATGAGAGCCTTATGACAAAGCCATCCAGCGCGGCTCTTGGAGATAGATGAGAGCCTTATGACAGCCATCCAGCGCGGCTCTTGGGGATAGATGAGAGCCTTATGACAAAGCCATCCAGCGCGGCTCTTGGGGATAGATGAGAGCCTTATGACAAAGCCATTCAGCGCGGCTCTTGGGGATAGATGAGAGCCTTATGACAAAGCCATTCAGCGCGGCTCTTGGGGATAGATGAGAGCCTTATAACAAAGCCATTCCCTGCGTTCACCATATTAATAATAAATAAATAACCCCTCAAGCAGTTGCCACAGAGGTTTGACAAGAGAGTAGTAGCATAAATGAGAGTTTTATACCTTTTTACTGTGCCAGAACTCTCATTTATACTACTACTCAGGAGCCTGTCAGTTTATACGCCATAGTAGTAGGTCTGTGAGGATGGCGGACCTCAGCAGAAAAACGACACTAACATCCATGCCTTATCCGGGGCTCGAACCCGGGTCTCTTAGATCAGTAGCCAAGCGCGCTAACCACTCGAATCCACTACCGAACCTGGATTCGGTCCAGACATATTGGCTCATATACTGGGGGTCTAATATTCCGTCCCGAGTGGTTAGCGCGCTTGGCTACTGATCTAAGAGACCCGGGTTCGAGCCCCGGATAAGGCATGGATGTTAGTGTCGTTTTTCTGCTGAGGTCCCGCCATCCTCACAGACCTACTACTATGGCGTATAAACTGACAGGCTCCTGAGTAGTAGTATAAATCGTATCCAGATGAATGGTAGGCGATAGCGAAAGAGAACTAAGCATCAGAGCATTCAAAGGTTCAATTGCTTATTCGTAGGATTTAAACTTCTGCAATCCGATCACCTGGTAAAAATACCTTGGGATCTGGTGATGAAAACGTCTCTTCATACTGTTTTTCCAAGGGAATATCACATGTTAGTAATGTTTTATATATCAGTAATACATCAGTAAGTATTTCCAGAATGGAAAAAACTCCAACAGTAAAATATTTCAACGGGAAAGAACATCAACTTTAAAAATTGAATGCAGTATGATTGATTTCGTTCCATAGTTTCTTTAAATACATGTAAAAGCAAGAAAAATGTTTGTCCCACTCTCTTCACTGATATATGTATGCCTTTGCTCTGGCTTATGGTGAAAACTGCTATACTGGTAAGTTTTTTTCCGAATTTACCCCTGGGCGGGGGTGGCTCGGTAGCGCGCCAGGCTCGTAATTTGTAGTTCCCAGGTTCGAGTCCCAGCTGGGTCAGCGTTGAGATTTATCTCCGCAAAAATTCCCCGCCCTGCCCACGGTCAGTAGGGGACACCGATGGGCTTGGAAAGGCCGCCGTCCGTCGGATGGGACGTTAAGAAGTGGCCCCGTGTGGGGGAGAGCCATACCCTGTGCACGTTAAAGAACACGCTGGATGGTCTTGACGGGAGGCTACCATCTGTCTCCCAACAGCTGTTCCAGTGGGTCCCCTTCCCCAACCTTCTCTGAGCCTTCGGGGTCCATGTGACCTGGCCATTTAGCCCATGGTGTGCAAAAAAGTGCCGCTAAGAGGTAAAACAACCCAACCCAACCCGAATTTACCCACCCCTGTCGATGAGCGATAAAACTTTTCTAACTTTCACCATATTATTATTCGAAATATGAAGGGAGAAATACACTACAAACAACAATATAGCCTTATATGTCGAAAAATTTATTAATATCAATTTAATCTATCCGCCATACACACGCGAAATGCATACGTACTTTATATATATAGTTGAGCAGGGCTCACCTTGACATTTTATCTGTATACTGTGAAACAGGAAAACTTACCAAGGAAGCATTCGTGCTTGTTAGTGCGCTCTCACCCAGCAGGATGTTATAACTTCACATTAAAACCATGAGACATGAGATGGGAACAATGAACTTCCACGAAGAACCCTCAGGGAGACTCACATCCGCTATATGTAAGGGTGCAATGTGCAGCTTAGCTACTTGATTAAATAAAATGCAACATTTAGCTGCTTGCCTGAAGTAACCAGGAATATTTACGTCGTATGCTGAAACCAAACAACTGACAAACCAGTTTCTTTCGCGTGAAATCAATAAATGATACTAGTTTATTACTTTTGTGTCTATGTCAAGTTATTGATTACTAAGGTAATCCTTTTAAATAAACTGGTTAAAGAAACCAAAAACACATGCAAAAATAATACGTTTGACTTTCTAAGGTTGTAGATAGCATTTTGATCGTTTTTTTTTTTATGTAGACCTCTGTGGCAAGCAGCTGCTTGAGGAGGTATTTATTTTATTTATTTACTTTTATAAGATGCAAACTAAAAAAAAAACTAGTGAAACTTTTAGAGTTTTCTTTCTAACATCCTGTTGGACAAATTTATATCAATTAAAATTAAACGAATCTTTTAAATACATTTTTTTATACATTGACTTATATTCCAGTTCCAGCTTAATTACCCTAATTTAATTTTCCTCATTAACGCAGGAGAGCATAACACGTACAGTCGCTCAAAAAGTACTTTTTGAGAATTAAGATTTTAATTTTACAAATTTTAAAAATTTTTAATTTTCAAAATTTTATTTTACAGATTTCAGAAAAAATATCTGGCAATGATTATTTTTAGAAATTAGTGATCTGGCAACCTTCGTGTACAGTATTACATTGTTTTGAAATTTACAGAACTTAATTATTACGCAAAATTAAAAAAAATCGTTGTCAGATATTTTTTCTGAATTCTGTAATCAACCATAGTGTTCGGATATTTTTTTGAGCGACTGTAGGTGGTCATATTATTTTGATACTAGATCGTGTGGGCTCACTCACGGAAATATTGAGCGTGTGCAGTTGCTGTACACGCTCCAGATATTTTTCCTGAATTCTGTAATCACGTGACACGAAGGTTGCCATATCACTAATTTCTAAAAAATGGTTGCCAGATATTTTTTCTGAATTCTGCAATCAACCATAGTGTTCGGATGTTTTTTTGAGCGACTGTACATAATTTTTATCGGCCTTAAATTTGTCCTTGGTTTCAATGACCATAAATAAATAGTTAACTTAATGATAATGTCCGCAAATTTAGTTTCTCTTTCGTTACTCAGAGAGAAGCATTTTTTCTGTATTAATTCCAAAAGGATAAATAGCCTAAAAATTAAAAAAAAACCACTGCAAATATGTAATGGTGAAAAAATAATTCTAACATTGTACAGTCGCTCAAAAAAGCATCCGAACACTATGGTTGATTACAGAATTCAGAAAAAATATCTGGCAACGATTTTTTTTAGAAATTAGTGATCTGGCAACTTCGTGTCACGCGACACGAAGTTGCCAGATCACTAATTTCTTTTAAAAAATCGTTGCCAGATATTTTTTCTGAATTCTGTAATCAACCATGGTGTTCGGATACTTTTTTGAGCGACTGTACAATGCAGTTATCATAATGGTTGTGAAATGTAGTATTATTTATCAATAGTTTTCATACAATATATTGATATTTGTTGCATTAGTTATTTACTTGTAAATGGTTTCTGTTCTGAAGAAAGTGTTGCACCAAGAAGAAGCACTCAAACTTAAACTTTACGAGTATTGTGTACACCTAAGTCGACAACTGGAGCGCCTTTGATCTGTTGGCAGTCCAATTTGCATTTTTAGTTGTCAACAATAAATCATTCAACCATTGCACGTGCCTCTTGTCTAACTGGCTTTAAATGATCCAATAACACCATGCTTGTTAGATGAAGGAAATGTATTCCGGACTGAAAGGCGATCTGATTTAAGCATTTTTCTCTTTTACAAAAATATTTTTAGGCAGTGGCCACATGTCACACAGCTAAAATGAAATTTTAAAAAATCAGCATATATTACTATAGAAGTTTATTAAGTTAATGAATCTTCCATAAGCACAACACAAATCCCTTAACGAAATAATTACCACAACTTAATGCAATATCTGTCATAGTATTATTTTTTGCATATTTCGTGCACTGTTAACAATTTTTCTTTTCCTAGGAAAAGTATAATCCTAATATCGCCTAATTATCAAATTGAGTATTCAATATAATAAGGAGATAATGCATAATTATGTTAATGGAAGCGATTAGTTTTTGCTTTTGGGTTGTTTATATGTTGATAGATTTTAATGTAGAATTTTTATGGTAATAAACTTGAACTTAAGGAAAATTTCAATCAGTTCTCTAAATTTTGATTTTCTATACTATTCGATTAATATTTAAAAGGCTCTGGAGATGAAAACATTAAAAGCAGGTTGACAGTTATAGATTTCTATCTCAAGAGTTAAAATGTAAATAATAATCATATCAAACAATTCACAAAAATAAGTGAATATTTAAAATTTGCGTAATAATTAAGTTCTGTAAATTTCAAAACAATTTAAGGGGCGTTTAATCATTAAACTGCTGTTAAATATCCCAATTTACGTAAATCCTTCAATACCAAATATATTTGAAAATCAACACATGAAGGAAATTAGATTGGCACCTTTAACTATCTCCAGAAGAGTTCTGTAATAAAATGCATATTTGCAAAATAACGAAACCGTGAATATGACTTTCCACTGATACAAAGATCGACAAATTTTAAGTTTTCCAACTTATTAATAGAATAAATTCACTAATTGCGATAATTAATGTTTACTCACAAATTATGTACGTGTGAAAATATATCCAGCCGTTCCTTGCATTTGAACGCAGGACCTGATGGTTATGTTCAAGTTCCGCTATCAACTGATCTAAAATGCATAAAATTTTGTTTTTAATTGAGCCAAAATAAAGGCTTTACCATATGCCTTTAATAGCAGTTTTGATTTAGAGTTGGATGCTGATATGTTAGGTTGGGTTGTTTTACCTCTGAGCGGCACTTTTTTGCACACCATGGGCTAAATGGCCAGGTCACAAGGACCCCGAAGGCTCAGAGAAGGTTGGGGGAAGGGACCCACTGGAACAGCTGTTGGGAGACAGATGGTAGCCTCCCGTCAAGGCCATCCAGCGTGTTCTTTAACGTGCACAGGGTATGGCTCTCCCGCACACGGGGCCACGACTTAACGTCCCATCCGACGGACGGCGACCTTTCCAAGCCCATCGGTGTCCCCTACTGACCGTGGGCAGGACGGGGAATTTTGCGGAGATAAATCTCAACGCTGACCCAGCTGGGACTCGAACCTGAAAACTACAGATTACGAGCCTGGCGCTCTACCGATTGAGCCACCCCCGCCCCAACAGTTTTATTCCAGCTGACAGAAGATCCAATATGTTAGGTAAACTTTAATTTGTAAGAACAATGTTTTCAAAACAGAGTTGAAATGTTTATGATTAATATTACAATGAATTTCAGAAGATTTGTTTCACACATTTTCGATACGCTTGAACTTAATTGAATGATACAAATCTAACGTAAAATGCAACTTCAAGAGAGTCAGATTAAAAAAAATAAATAAAAAATACTCTCTCAAGCAGCTGCTTGCCACAGAGGTCTGACAGGAGCCTGTCAGTTTATATGCCATAGTAGAAGGTTACTTTCTACAAATTGTTGTATATAAAATAGACTAGAAATGCTGCACTAGCAATAGAAACGACAGCGTTATTTTATAATTTCCTAATATTCTTAAAATAAAACAAAGAATCACATATCGCCTCTGGAGAATTCACATTTTCAAAGAGAATGAAGTTTTTTCCACCATTTGCATCCTTAAACGGTAGAAATTCGCACAAACGTATGATTCGGAAAATGCAAATAATAATATTTCATTAGTATCTATCCAAATCAAAAAGAATTATTCATTTTTCTCTTCAAACAAAAAGATGCGTTTTCTCACCCACCTCCCAGTAGGTAAAGGGACTTGAACTTTGACGCTGCTGTCAATGCAAATTGCTTGACCACCAGACTCGACCCTCCTCACATAGATGGGGCGGGGGTGGCTCAGTCGATAGCGCGCCAGGCTCGTAATCTGTAGTTCCCAGGTTCGAGTCCCAGCTGGGTCAGCGTTGAGATTTATCTCCGCAAAATTCCCCGTCCTGCCCACGGTCAGTAGGGGACACCGATGGGCTTGGAAAGGCAGCCGTCCGTCGGATGGGACGTTAAGCCGTGGACCCGTGTGTGGGAGAGCCATACCCTGTGCACGTTAAAGAACACGCTGGATGGCCTTGACGGGAGGCTACCATCTGTCTCCCAACAGCTGTTCCAGTGGGTCCCCTCCCCCGACCTACTCTGAGCCTTCGGGGTCCATGTGACCTGGCCATTTAGCCCATGGTGTGCAAAAAAGTGCCGCTCAGAGGTAAAACAACCCAACCCTCACATAGATACCTACCTCACATAGATTTCAAATACCTAACATGACTAGAGCATTTATAACAGTTTTTAAGAGATTTGTCATTTTCCTATTTCAGCATTTTCTAAAGATGGAAATTAAAAAATCTGTAGATTCGAAAAATAAGAATTTTAATACTTTTGTAGTAATACCTATGCGTCCAGAAAGGGTTTATCTCCAAAATCAAAAAAGTTGAATATCTGCAGACAGACATCGGATGAGAAAGTAAAAACAATTGCTTGCTTTCTGAAAACGAGCCAAAAATTATTATTAAGATTTTTGTTTCTGTATGCATGCTTCAGTCTAAATTTATTGCTTCAAATATAGTAATTTATATTCTGCAGGGTTCTCAGCACGTTTACAAAATTTATCTCAATGAGAAATTGAAATTAAGTAAAACGAATTCAGTTATTATTTTAATAACAGATATTAATATTATTAAATTAATAACAGATATTAATATCAACATCAGAACTAATGGCTATTCTATATATATAAAAATATTTGGAACGATTTTTTTAGAAATTAGTGATCTGGCAACCTTCGTGTCACGTGATTACAGAATTCAGGAAAAATATCTGGAGCATGTACAGCAACTGTACACGCTCCAGTTACCGTTCACAGCAAACTGCAACTGTTCACAGCAAATTGGAGCGTGTGCAGTTACTGCACACGCTCCAGTTTGCTGTGAACGGTAACTGCACACGCTCAATATTTCCGTGAGTGAACCCACACGATCTAGTATCAAAATAATATGACCACCTAGAGTCTCTCAAAAAAAGTATCCGAACATTATGGCTGATTAGAATTCAGAAAAAATATCTGGCAACGATTTTTTTTAGGAATTAGTGATCTGGCAACCTTCGTATCACGTGATTACAGAACTACAGATTATATATATTATATAATTTCATTTATAGAGTTTATGAGAATTTATGACTGTACAAACATGAGAATGACCGATTTATTTTGTAGGATATAAGAATAAAGAAGACCATTAACGATGATATACCTTCACAAACTTTATCATTGTCAAAAAGAATAGAATAAATTTTATAGCTCATACATCTTCCAAGAGCGAATGCATAGCAGATTTCCAATAGGTACCTTTAAAGTATGCTGTTTTGTATCTCAGTAAGTTTGAAAAGATTAAAAGGTAATTAAGGACTTTGTTTCATTTTCTTAACATTTCCAAGATATCTGCATTACTCACGAGCTGTACGTATCTTAATGATACTTGCAATGATGAGTAAATGGGTCGCAAAGGTCACATGCTTGTGCACCAAAGTCTCGTGACCTTATGCTCCTTAACTTTTATCTCTAGAGGTATGTGGAAAAACAAACTTTTATGACAGTAACTCGCGTTATTGAATGACCTCACAGAAAGAATTAAGAGTCGTGCTGGCCATTCCTGTTGCTCAACCAGCAAATGCCCAAGCAGGTTACAGCGCGACTGCAAGTCTCCATTGATACTAATGAAGGCTGTTTTAAAATGGATGGGAGCAGTGGAAGAGCAGCTGAAGTTTTCGATTCCGTAATTTTCAAGTTTATGTCAGTCAACTAGGTTAACACATTAGTATTTGCATAATCAACGTAAGAAGTACTGTTTATTATCTTTAGCTCAGAGATGCTGACATCAAATGTCTATCAAGACATAAAAATTCGCTTTTGGCGAAAATACAAAACGAAAAGAAAGATGGTAGAACAATGTTAGTTTCTTATGCTAGCAACAGTCAGATCTCGATTAACATTCAGGCATTTCAAGCAATTTATATGCTGATGGATTATTTTTTCTCAATTTAGGGAACCTGCATTTTATATACTGCATTTTTGACATCTACAATATTTTCAGCCCACAATTTGGTTTCAGTAATCAATTTTATATTTGCGATTAAATAAAAAATAAAATAAATATCCCCACAAGCAACTGAGGTCTGACAGGAGCCTATCAGTTCATATGCCCTAGTACAAGGTATGTGAGGATGGCAGGACCACCATGCCTTATCCGGGGCTCCAACTCAGGTCCCTTAAATCAGTAGCCAAGCGCGCTAAACCACTTGGTCAGGGGACGGTCCGTGGCTCGAACCCAGGTCCCTTAGATCAGTAGCCAAGCGCGCTAACCACTTGGCCACGGGCGGCTATTTGTGATTATACTTCTTTAATTAAAATCTTACATTTTTATAGAAGATAGTTTCTCACTTTAGAAATGAGAAAATAGAAAATAAAAGTGAATACCCCGCCTTCATTCAGTACAGTAGTAGTTGGTTATAAACAGAGAGAAAACTAAAGTGATGAAAATTGGACAAGCAGGCTGTGATTCAGTTAATCTGAATGGGTGCACTCTTGAGCAGGTGTCTCAGTTTAATTATCTTGGAAGCTATGTAACAGATATTGGTGATGTACGGCATGAGATTAACAGACGAATAGGGATTGCTGACAGGACTTTTAAAAATCTATGGAGAGTGTGGAGAAATAGGCGTATACACCTGAAGACTAAAATTAGACTGTATAATAATTTGTTTCTTTCTAGGGTTAGTTATGTAGTGAAACATGGACGCTTTGTAAATAAGATAACAGGAAATTAGATGCTTACGCATTATCTTGGGCATTAGGTGGTTCAATTTTGTAACTAATGATGAGGTTAGGCAAAGGAGTCGACAACCTCCTTTAAGCAGCATATTATGCAGGGAGAAATTCCGTTGGTTTGGCCATGTTGCCCATTTGGATAATTACAGAAGTATAATTATAGCGAATAGGGTTATGAACAGTGTGCCTAAAGGCCTCAGAAAGAGGAGGATACCTAGGATGGGGTAGGCTGACATGGACAAACAGAACCTTGTTAGAATTGCTGTGCAGGGGCGAGATGCAACAGATATAGCTCAGGACAGATGTGTTTAGAAAACTAAATTCCACAGTCTGGTTGGACCGGGGAGGGGTTGGCTCAGTCGGTAGCGCGCCAGGCTCGTAATCTGTAGTTCCCAGGTTCGAGTCCCAGCTGGGTCAGCGTTGAGATTTATCTCCACAAAATTCCCCGCCCTGCCCAAGGTCAGTAGGGGACACCGATGGGCTTGGAAAGGCCGCCGTCCGTCGGATGGGACGTTAAGTCGTGGCCCCATGTGTGGGAGAGCCACGTTAAAGAACACACTGGATGGCCTTGACGGGAGGCTACCATCTGTCTCCCAACAGCTGTTCCAGTGGGTCCCCTCCCCCAACCTTCTCTGAGCCTTCGGGGTCCATGTGACCTGGCCATTTAGCCCATGGTGTGCAAAAAAGTGCCGCTCAGAGGTAAAACAACCCAACCTGGTTGGACCACCGTAGTCCAGGGCGGTTTGAGGATGATGATGATGAGCAAAAATATATTTTTATTATGAGAGTAATACATTCAAGAATTTAGTCGACAAGATATGCAATTCGCTTTACTCTTACCGATTGAAGTGTTGTAAGTATAATTTAATGTAATCAATGTTATAATATTTTACAAGTGTTAAGAAAATATATGAGAACAATCATTTACATATTCCTCTTTGTTTAATGGGGAAAGGAATATTTTTCCATTTTCAGAGTTAATTTTTTTTAAGCTATCACACTTCTCACGTCGGAACGTTTTTTGCACTTAATTCATTACGATTGGTGATCGGGTTGGAATAAACTGTTTTGACGGATCAAGAAACCGACAATCTAACTTCCATGGTTACAAATGACAAGTGGAAAGCAAAAGATGGTAAAAAGCTTGCACTGTTTTGAACAGTCAATTTGGGGCGGGGGTGGCTCAGTCGGTAGCGCGCCAGGCTCGTAATCTGTAGTTCCCAAGTTCGAGTCCCAGCTGGGTCAGCGTTGAGATTTATCTCCGCAAAAATTCCCCGCCCTGCCCACGGTCAGTAGGGGACACCGATGGGCTTGGAAAGGCCGCCGTCCGTCGGATGGGACGTTAAGCCGTGGCCCCGTGTGCGGGAGAGCCATACCCTGTGCACGTTAAAGAACATGCTGGATGGCCTTGACGGGAGGCTACCATCTGTCTCCCAACAGCTGTTCCAGTGGGTCTCCTCCCCCAACCTTCTCTGAGCCTTCGGGGTCCATGTGATCTGGCCATTTAGCCCATGGTGTGCAAAAAAAGTGCCGCTCAGAGGTAAAACAACCCAACAGTCAATTTATGCTAGAAATTTGATATTTATGCAGTCGAGTGTGATAGCCAAGAATATGTACAATGTGATTTCTACGAGTGTGATAATCAAGGATTTGTATAGATGTGATAGTCGACGATTTGTCTTCTCCTTTCCGGGGAAGTGTTGGGTAAACTCAACTTTTAAATTTGAAGAGACAAAACATTTTTCATTAGATTTAATAATAGAGAATATTACTGAATAAATATAGAGGAAAAACTGTCATTAGCCGTAAGTAGGATCTGAGCCCACCCGACTAATGACAATTTTTCCTCTACATTTATTAAACTATATTAATTATATTAATTATTCAATTATAGGTAAAGAAAACAAGAATGGGCATAAGAAAGTGAAAAAGCAGTTAGCAAAAACAAAATGCCACCACAAAACCAACAGGTGCATATCTGTGATTTCCTATTATTCCAAGAGTTATTACTATTTGCATGTTTCCAAATCTTCAATTAGCTTCAATTTCCAGCATTAATATAAATAAATAAATACCCCCCTCAAGCAGCTGCTTGCCACAGAGGTCTGACAGGCTCCTGTCAGTTTATATGCCACAGTAGGAGATCTGAGAGGATGGCAGGACCTCAGATGACGCTAAAATATTTGGAAAATGACAAACTTGATTCTCTTTGAAACGAGCATTCCATATTCTCCACTTCTCCTATTGATACTAATTTTTATTTTCTTTCATTTTCATGCCTTTTCATTCCGCATGATCTGGGCATCGTCCATTTCAAATTTAACTCCCGTAAGGTTAATGGTTTTCCACGTATAAGCGGTCAAATGACACACTTTAATTTATAACCTCCTTGTGTATGTTTAATTCATATGCCTTCTAGGGATAGTAACCTGATAAAAGTTAATTACGACTTTCAAACTTCCCAGTTTTACTGGTAGTTATCCATTCATTATGTTATTACTTAATTTTATTAAACGATTTCTCTTTTTGAAACGGAAAATATTTCCGGGAAACTAAGCTATGTGGCTATTTTATCAGGATTGTTTTACCTCTGAGCGGCACTTTTTTGCACACCATGGGCTAAATAAATGGTCAGGTCACATGGACCCCGTAGGCTCAGAGAAGGTTGGGGGAGGGGACCCACTGGAACAGCTGTTGGGAGACAGATGGTAGCCCCCCGTCAAGGCCATCTAGCGTGTTCTTTAACGGGCACAGGGTATGTCTCTCCCGCACACGGGGCCACGGCTTAACGTCCCATCCGACGGACGGCGACCTTTCCAAGCCCATCGGTGTCCCCTACTGACCGTGCGCAGGGCGGGGAATTTTGCGGAGATAAATCTCAACGCTGACCCAGCTGGGACTCGAACCTGGGAACTATAGATTACGAGCCTGGCGCGCTACCGACTGAGCCACCCCCGCCCCATTTTATTAGGAATACACTCATGCTAATAAGGAGAGAAATTCAGAGCACATTAACTCTTTGAAAAAAAGTAATAAATAATTTTTTATTGAAAAAAAGTGACTGTAGATAAATTAAAATCTTAAATCTAACTCTCGATTTTCTACGATGTTCGTTGGGTATTTAAATTATGGGAACTGAAGCATTTAGCAACTTCTTTCCAGAAAAGTCATTCAAATTGGCGAAAACAGAAAAAATCATTACAAATACTTTTTAAAATACTTGCGTATGCATTAGTAAAGTTTCATACAAAGATTAATTCTTCCGTTTTAACCATTTGGTATTTAATTATTCTAACTACTATTGTTAGTAATAAATATCTCATTTTCCTTAATTCTTTAAGTACTGAACGCAAATCGAGTTTTAAATATATCCGAGTGAGATAATTATATTCAGTCACATTTTTTCACATAAAAACTTATTTAAGGAGTTACTCGAGCACTGAATATTAAATGTCTCTTCAGACAGGTGGCCCTAATAAAAAAAAAATAATAAATACCCCCTCAAGCAGCTGCTTGCCACAGAGGTCTTGACAGTAGCCTGTCAGTTTATATGCCACAGTAGAAGATCTGAGAGGATGGCAGGACCTCAGCAGAAAAACAATACGAACATCCATGCCTTATCCGGGGCTCGAACCCAGGTCCCTTAGATCAGCAGCCAAGCGCGCTAACCACTCGGCCACGGGACGGCTGTTGGCGCTAATAAAGGGGCCACTTAATACATAATGAGTCATAGAAATTTTCCCCCACTTGTAGTTCCAGCTTACTATACGAGACAATTCAAACAAGTAGAGTCTCTGTTTTTACCTTATCTTCCTATTGCCTCATGCTTATCGTTTGTTGTTTTGTCAGTTTGTTTATTGGTTTGTTTGTCTGTCGAAACTGTTGTTTCGCAACATCTTCCGACCCTATTGGCCAATCGTGACTAGTTTCATGTCAAATGACAGTTTGCGAAGAGTGTATAAACAACTTATTCGCATCTTTTCTTCCACTTCAAAAAGAGAAATATAAAAACTGTTCCGCTACAGCTTCCAAAAGAAAAGGTAGAAAGTAACGAGCCATGTTCAAATGAAAGCTCGTGAAGTGGAAAGTATCGCAGGATATAAAAATTCAATTCCCATGCATTATTCTTTCCCACGAAAGAGAGGGAATGTGTATACGATTGTTCTACTTTTAATTCGAACGCGAGGGCCGCCTTGGCGTAACGTAACGAGTTAGATGTCAAATGAATGCTTGTGGGGTGGGAACTGTCACATGATTCTTCAAGTATTACTCTCCACCCTTCAATCGAATCCCTCCCCACTAAAAAGAAGAGGGGTGGGAAATTTCAGAGTGGCGATCTTAACGACTTATACCTCAAACTTCTTTTACCAATTGAACATAATTTGTCGGCGTCCTATCTTTCTTTGAAGTTAATATGAATTCAATACATTATTTTATCATTGGTATGCTTTACTTTAATTTTTTAGAGAGTATTAGTTATTTTTTAGAGTTAGTTTTTAGAGAGTATTAGGTATTTATATATTGCGGTTATATATGTATTTGGTCAGTATTTTATATAAAAAAGGGGGGGGGGAAGTATTAAAAAAAAAAGTTGTCAGTATTTTATTAAAGAAATTGTAAGTATATAAAAAAAAGATTTGGTCGGTATTTATAATAAAATATCATTATAAAATGCATTTTAAATCTGTAAAATTTAATTTTTGGTCAATACAGAATGGATTTTTATCTAGTACATATAACAGAAGGAAAAAAATACCCCCTCAGGCAGTTACTTTGCTTAGAGGTCTGAAAGTCGCCTGTCAGTGTATATACGCCATAGTAGATTGTCTGTGAGGAAGGCGGGACCTCAGAAGTAAAACAGCACAAATATCAATGTCTTATCAGGACTCAGTAGCCAAGCGCTCTAACCACTTGGCCACGGAACGGTTCTGGTTAAAAGAAAATCACTAAAAAAAATTTTTTTTTTTTTTTTGGCCAGTATTTTTTTTTTGACAGTAAAATGAGTATAAATAATAATAAATAAACACCCCCTCAGAAGCTGCTTGCCACAGAAGTCTGACAAGAGTTTGTCAGTTTATACGCCATAGTAGAAGGTCTGTGAGGATGGCGGGGACCTCAGCAGAAAACGACACCAATGTCCATGCCTTATCAGGGGCTCGAACCCAGGTCCCTTAGATCAGTAGCCAAGCGCGCTAATCACTTGGTTACGGGACGGTCCGGGGCTCGAACCCAGGTCCCTTAGATCAGTAACCAAGCGCGCTAACCACTTGGCCACGGGACGGTTCGGGGTTCGACACAGGGCCCTTAGATCAGTAGACAAGCGCGTTAACCACGTGGCCACGGTACGGCTTTTAAAATAAGTATTTGTTAAAAAATATATTTAAAAGGTTTTTTGGATGATGGTAATTTTTCATTTCACGGAAAAGAGAGAGACTCAGGAAGGGCTTGAATTAGCAGAGAGTGCCGAGTTGGGTTGTTGTACCTCTGAGCGGCACTTTTTTGCACAAAATGGGCTAAATGGTCGGGTCACATAGACCCCGAAGGCTCAGAGAAGGTTGGGGGAGGAGACCCACTGGAATAGCTGTTGGGAGACAGATGGTAGCCTCCCGTCAAGGCCATCCAGCGTGTTCTTTAACGTGCACAGGATATGGCTCTCCCGCACACGGGCCACGGCTTAACGTCCCATCCGACGGACGGCGGCCTTTCCAAGTCCATCGCTGTCCCCTACTGACCGTGGGCAGGGCGGGGAGTTTTGCGGAGATAAATCTCAATGCTAACCCACTTGGGGCTCGAACCTGGGAACTACAGATTACGAGCCTGACGCGCTACCGACTGAGCCACCCCCGCCCCGAGAGTGCCGAGGCCGCGACGCGAGTGCTAAACTGCGAAAGTGCACACAGTCAGCAAAGATCAAAGATCAGAAATGACAGAACGGAGTACCGGGACATAGTCCTATACCTCCTTCACGTAAACTGGTCTTAAAAAAGAAATGAGAAGAATTTTGGCTAAACCGGCAAATTCCGGAGCCCAATGGGCTAAAACTGGCTAACTTCTGAAAACGCGGACGTCTCTGAAAACTAATGATCAAGGAAGAAGATAAAAAAGTAAAAGCTATATATATAAAAAAATAAATAAATACCCCCTCAAGCAGCTGCTTGCCACAGTGGTCTGACAGGAGCCTGATCAGTTTATATGCCAGAGTAGAAGGTCTGAGAGGATGGTAGGACCTCAGCAGAAAAACGACACATACATCCATGCCTTACCCGGGGCTCGAACCCGGGTTCTGTAGATCAGTAGCCAAACGTGCTAACCACTCGACAACGGGACGGCTAAAATAAATACCCCCTCAAGCAACTGCTTGCCACAGAGGTCTGACATGAGCCTGCCAGTTTATATGCCAGAGTAGAAGGTCTGAGAGGATGGCAGGACCTCAGCAGAAAAACGACACATACATCCATGCCTTACCCGGGGCTCGAACCCGGGTTCCGTAGATCAGTAGCCAAACGTGCTAACCACTCGACCACGGGACGGCTAAAATAAATACCCCCTCAAGCAGCTGCTTGCCACAGAGGTCTGACAGGAGCCTGCCAGTTTATATGCCAGAGTAGAAGGTCTGAGAGGATGGCAGGACCTCAGCAGAAAAACGACACACATCCATGCCTTACCCGGGGCTCGAACAGTAGCCAAACGCGCTAACCACTCGGCCACGGGACGGCCAAACATATATAAAGAAACGAAAGAAGAAAAATAGGTAAAGAAAAACATAGGAAAGAGAAAAGACAGTTAGCAAAAACAAAATGCCACCACAAAATCCAGATTGCGCATCGTCTTCCTCGTATTCTTCAAATAATGCATTTTCTACTAAGGCCAATCCTCTTACATCGAGGAGTGTCATAGCTTGGGTTGTTTTACCTCTGAGCGGCACTTTTTTGCACACCATGGGCTAAATGACCAGGTCACATGGACCCCGAAGGCTCAGAGAAGGTTGGGGGGAGGGGACCCACTGGAACAGCTGTTGGGAGACAGATGGTAGCCTCCCGTCAAGGCCATCCAGCGTGTTCTTTAACGTGCACAGGGTATGGCTCTCCCGCACACGGGGCCACGGTTTAACGTCCCATCCGACGGACGGCGGCCTTTCCAAGCCCATCGGTGTCCCCTACTGACCGAGGGCAGGGCGGGGAATTTTGCGGAGATAAATCTCAACACTGACCCAGCTGGGACTCGAACCTGGTAACTACAATTACGAGCCTGGCGCGCTACCGACTGAGCACCCCCGCCCCACTAGTGTCATAGCAAGCACATTGTTACATAATATATTTGACTGCATATGAGCGTAATGTTCATTGATGGTTGTATAAAACATCTGGTATTTAGTTTTCACTTTTATTTGCTTCGTAAGTGTCTTTTTCAGTAGTTTGATAAATTCAGGGAAGTCTTCTAGGTTAGATTCTTCATTGTTGGTCAGGTATAGCCGAAATTTTCGGATTCGCGGTGTTATTTGAGAAGCGGAAACCATTTTAAGCGATTTGCCAAAGTCAATTGGCGAAGTATTTTTCCTTTTTGCACTTTTTGCTTCGTTTTTTGGAGTTTTTATTGTCTTCATTTTTCTTTGAATTCGTAATTGAAGCACTAATTGGTTTTCTGATTGCTGTTTTTGCTGAGATGTCGAAGTAATGGTCATTTGCTTTGCTACAGGCACTGTTTTAGCATTTTTTTGCTCATTTTGTTGAGGGGGGAATGGTAATTTTTCGCCCCATCCTTCGTTTTTTCTGCTTTATTGGGATTTTCTTCTACTCTCTTCACGATTATTTTTAACTCAGATGATTTAGATCAGTGGTTCTCAACCTTTTATGCTTCACGTACGCCCTGGAAATGTGTATGTAACTGGCGTACCCCTTGTATAGATAGATAACACTATAGTTATAGTATAGCAATGGTTATTTTTACTTTGTTACTACATCTAGCGACTTTTGAGCTCTCACGGCGTACCCTAAAAAATTTTGCCGCGTACCCCACGTTGAGAACCCCTAGTTTAGATGATTGCACAACAACAATGGCAAATGATCTCGCCTTTTTAGCGAATATGGGACAGCTTTATGCCTAGTGGCCAGGTTGGAAATCAAAACTCTTCATTAGAGAATCAAAATGTTGAAACTAATTTGTACGTTATTAACAATGAAAGTTTGCTGCAGCAGAAATTGATCCATAGCTATCGTAATAATTGAAACGATTCTTGAAATTTCCTGCGCTACTTCGATCATGTTTACATCGTTCAATACGGTTTGGATTTCCGTGATAACTTCTTTGATGTATACGCAGGATGCGGGAATCGGAAAGATCTTCTTAATCTTGGATATATATAGATAAATATATAGAATATAGATAAAATAGAAAAGTGTGGATAGTAGACATTGCAATTCCAGATGATGCCCTAATTGAGGATAAAGGACAAGAAAAAAATGACTAAATACAGAGATTTAACAATTGAAGTTATTAGACTGTGGGCTAAACACACTTCTGTTGTCCTCATTGTCATCTCAAAAACCATCTCAAAAACATTTTATAAACCATCTCAAGAAGCTGCAGAACTGCAAAAGACAGCACTACTTGGAACTACATACATCTTACGACGATACCTAGATGATACTTAGGTCAGGCTGAAACTTGTATCAACTCAAACCGCCAGCCAATGATTTTTTGTTTCTTTTTTGTGTCATTGACTGTGTTTCGAATATTTCGATTATATGTGTATAATAATAATAATTTATTACAAAGTATATTTTATAATAAAGGTTTTATACTTATCATTAAGTATAAAATAATTATATTTGTCAACGAAAGTACCACTTGATATCGATGTTAAACTAAGAATGAGACCTTCTTTGATAGTTGAATAAAAACGTCGAGAAATTTCTTCAATAATTAATTTTACTGACAATTTTTTCATACAGATAAAGTACTTTTTTTACTGACCATTCACTTAAAAGACTACAAATTTTGTTTTATACTGACCATTTTTTTATATTAATTAATGGATCATTTATATTATATATTATCAGCCGTCCCGTGGCCGAGTGGTTAGCGCGCTTGGCTACTGATCTACGGGACCTGGGTTCGAGCCCCGGGAAAGGCATGGCTGTTTGTGTCGTTTTTCTGCTGAGGTCCTGCCATCCTCTCAGATCTCCTACTGTGGCATATAAACTGACAAGGCTCCTGTCAGACCTCTGTGGCAAGCAGCTGCTTGAGGGGGTATTTATTATTTTTTATTTATATTATCAACCGATATTTTATTTTAAATAATGACAATTTATTTTAAACATTGACAAACGAATTCTTGTTAGGAGGAATTATGACAGATTTTTATTTTATTAAAATATTAAGACTTCCTGAAAGTGAAGGAAACTTTCCTAGATAGGAGGAAATTTTCGAATTAAGACTAAAACAAATTTTTAGAGATTTTAATTACAGTTTTGATACAATAATGGGACATCGCTTAAATTACTTACAACTTTAGTAAATTGATTGAGTTCTTTTTCTCGTAGCTTTTCTTACTCCAAAGATTCTGACTAAAATGCCAATATACTAACTAATGCTACTGTCACTAAGTTAATTTTAGATAACATCTTTTCAATTTTCTTAGTTGTAGATCAGAACAGGTTTCGATGATATATATTGCTTAACATTATATACATAAGGATTGATTTTTTTTTTATTTTCAGAAAATGATTCTTGACAAGATATTTTTCGCTTTATAAATCATTTAAGCACTCAAGAACATATTAAGCAAACCGACAGTTGGCCGCCTACTTGGCACATTTTGTTTTCTAATCGTACATAAACCAATTAAACCTTATCCATCAATTAGTACTGTCTCAAAAGACATAAAAACGATCAAGAAGCGATCGATAACATATAGAAAAACGCTTCAAATATTGTGACCTAAAAATAATTCAATTCAGATTTTGGTGCAGAAATTCCTTGCACTTTCTTTGCACCGATGGTTTGATCAGTGTAGACGAAAGTGTTCAAAAGCCTCAACTGGACAACGCACGGAGTATAGAAACAGAAAGGCAAAATGAAGACAACAAATCCAATGCAAGGTAAATAGTCAGAGGGAGAGTACAAGGCAGCCGCTAACTTACAGATAGCCGCAGGCTACAAATAAGGTTTCGAGTTTCAGTGACCACACGGCAAACTGGTGGCAATGACCTCTGCCAAGCCAAGGGCTTCGGTCGGCGTCGACCGTCATGCCCTACTCAGACAGGGAGTAGACACAGACAGTCTCACACTGTTCGCACTGCAACCCAGAGGCGCTCTAACGCTCTTTTAGCACGAGGAAAGGAAGGGTGGGATCGACTGCGTTTTACCACATGAACATCCATTTCCCCTTACAAAGCCGCAGAAACTTAGATGCCACTGGAAACAAGAGATTTTGATATATATTCTTATTGCATTTATACACTTTAGTTCCTAATCTGGGGGAATATTAAATAAGGCAAATGCGTCGGTAAGTATGGTTACCAAATAAACTTTTTAATTCTAAAAACAAACGTATAAAGCTACGGTGTTCGCTTATATGTATTGTTCTTTATTTGATGCACGAGTAAAATAATATACTTATGCTAGGAAAATCAGTATTCTCCTATAAGAATTAATAGAAATTGAAAACCTTTCTGCTTTCGTGTCATTAGGGTTCCCATGGTTTAGCAGAAAGTAGCTTAAATCAAATATCCCAAAGTGGCACGTTTTTGCTGAGCAAAAAATTATGTGTCCTAATACTAATAAATAAATACTCCCTCAAGCAGCTGCTTGCCACAGAGGTCTGACAGGAGCCTGTCAATTTATATGACACAGTATATAGGCCACTGAAAGGATGGCAGAACCTCAGCAGAATAACGACACATACATCCATGCCTTACCCGGGACTCGAACCTAGCCAAGCGTGCTAACCACTCGGCCAACAAACTGGACAGCTGTTAGGATGTAACAAGAGTTTCCCTTTAGGATATTCACAAACGTTTTGATAATGCGACCCCCTAGAATTGTAAATAAATTTATAATCTCTTATCACTTCCATACAAATATAGGACCTATATAGTTAAAATTCATGACTTCATTATGTTCCTTAAAGTTTTGCGATCCACATTTTGAGAACCTCAGTCTGTTCTTTAGCGAGCGACGGACAGAAGAAGGGTCTCTTGCAAAATAACAGCTTAACGCTACATTTAGCGGGCTTTTCGCAAATCATTACCATTTGTATGGGGCAAAATTTTAAATGCGTTTATACTATATGGAAAATATTTCAATAGAGTAAATTCCCTAGATTTCAATAGATTAAATATGAAAACTATTGTTCCGCTATATCTCCAAAACGCGAGTGCAAAAAGTAACAAGCTGTATGTCAAATGAAAGCACGTACCGCAGGGAGTACCATAGGATATAAAAAATAAACCCCTCATGCTTTCTTCCCCCTGAAAAAAGAGGGGAATATGCAAATTGCTCCCCTATATCTTCGGAATGTGAGTGCTAAAAGTGATAAGCTATGCATCAAATAATTTCAAAATAATCAAAAATTTCTGATTCGGGGAGTGTTATAAGCTCTAAAAAATTTACATCCCCTGCTGTCTTCCCCCCTAAAAAAGTGGAAATGTAAAAAGATTGTTCCACTATGTCTTCGGAAAGCGAGTGCGGAAAGTCACAAGTTATGCGTCAAACGAACCTTCTGACGCAGGGAGTGTTGTGAGTAACAAAAATGTATCCCCCCTAAAAAATAAATAAAAATATAAATAAATACCCCCTCAAGCAGCTACTTGCCACAAAGGTCTGACAGGAGCCTATCAGTTTATATGCCATAGTAAAAGATCTGAGAGGATGGCAGGCCCTCAGCAGAAAAACGACACAAACAGCCATGCCTTACCCGGGGCTCGAACCCAGGTCCCTTAGATCAGTAGCGAAGCACGCTAACCACTCGGCCATGGGACGGATCCCTAAAAAAATAGGAAATATGAATGTCGTTCTACTATATCTTCCGAAAGCAAAAGCCTACAGTTACGAGTTAGGTGTAAAATGAAAGCTCATGTAATGACCATCGTATACTATTTAGAATTATCCTCCCATCATCCCCCCCCCCCCCGATAAGCGAAAATCAACAACAGACGCCCCTTAAAGGGAGGGGGGGGGGGGAATTTCCCGGAGGTCGACCTTAACGAGTTATATCTCAAATTAAAGCTCGAGACGTCTCTAATGCCATGGGCTACCTCAAACATGACTCCAAAAGAGAGGAAAAATGTGGTCGATGTTTAAGAGTCAGTCATATATCAAATGAAAGTTTCTAAAGGTAGGTGTTTTTAGCCATAAATAAAAAATATATCAATAAATTAAAAATTAAAAAAAAAACTATCTTTCTACATGCGCCCTAAAAATATAAAATAAGCTTAAATCATATCGATGGTGTAATCAGTCACTAAGTTAGTATTCACTTCAAAGGAAGATAGGGCGCCGGCAATCTTGCAGAGTAGGTAAATTTGAAGTAAATACGAATTCAGTGACTGTACCATCGATATGATTTAGGCTTATTTTCTACTTTTTAGGGCACTTATAAGAAGACAGGTATTTTTTTATTTCTTAATTTATTTATTTGCCCAATTGTGGCTCATTATGCTTAACCAGAAAGCCAATGAAAAGCAAGATTATACGACAGAAAATGCATTAATTCTCAATTTCTTTAAGGAGCTTCAAAAGGAAGTGTTTTACATCTATAATAATAAAATATGTCTGCGGTCGTCAAACCTCTTCATATTAAGGCAAAAAAGATTAAGAGTAGCATGAGAATGTAGAGTGCAAAATATAAACTCGATACGTTGACTAGGTGGTTAGAGTTGGGTTGGGTTGGGTTGTTTTACCTCTGAGCGGCACTTTTTTGCACACCATGGGCTAAATGGCCATGTCACATGGACCCCGAAGGCTCAGAGAAGGTTGGGGAGGGGACCCACTGGAACAGCTGTTGGGAGACATGATGGAAGCCTCCCGTCAAGGCCATCCAGCGTGTTCTTTAACGTGCACAGGGTATGGCTCTCCCGCACACGGGGCCACGGCTTAACGTCCCATCAGACGGACGGCGGCCTTTCCAAGCCCATCGGTGTCCCCTACTGACCGTGGGCAGGGCGGGGAATTTTGCGGAGATAAATCTCAACGCTGACCCAGCTGGGACTCGAACCTGGGAACTACAGATTACGAGCCTGGCGCGCTACCGACTGAGCCACCCCCGCCCACTAGGTGGTTAGAAATCGCTCTTTTCGATTAAACGCATTTCCCTTCCATTCTTCATTCGTATCTTCTTCTCATTCGCAAATTCTAATCGAGAAAGTCACCAACCGTAGGGGCGGGGGTGGCTCAGTCGGTAGCGCGCCAGGCTCGTAATCTGCAATTCCCAGGTTCGAGTTCCACCTGGGTCAACGTTGAGATTCATCTTCGCAAACCTCCCCGTCTTGTCCACGGTCAGTAGGGGACACCGATGGGCTTGGAAAGGCCACCGTCCGTCGGATGGGACGTTAAGCCGTGACTCCGTATGCGGGAGAGATATACCCTGTGCACGTGAAAGAACACGCTGGATGGCCTTGATGGGAGGCTACCATCTGTCTCCCAACAGCTGTTCCAATGGGTCCCCTCCCCCAACCTTCTGAGCCTTCGGGCCCATGTGACCTGGCCACTTAGCCCATGGTGTTCAAAAAAGTGCCGCTTAGAGGTAAAACAACCCAACCGTTGCGAAATCCCTCACATTCCCAAACATTTATTATATTAAAGCATCCCATTGCATGTAGGAACCTGATTTTTCATCCAACATGGGGTCATAAAGTGAAAACAACGTATAAAATTTGGAACCATTCGTTCAAGTATCTCGGGAATTACAGGGAACCAAGATCTGTCTAAACGGAAATAACAATTTCGATAATTTGCATCGAGCCTAAACTACGGGCTACAAGAGCGCGCTAACTTCAACAAGGACCTGAGCAAACCAGCCAATTTTTCTAGTCGCCAATAAACCGTTGGGAAAGAAATTATGCTTCATTGTGTACTTTGCAACATTCCGAAATTAAAAGCAGCATTTTTAATTGCTCACTTCCATAAAGTATGCATATTAAAAATATACGAGTACATTAGAAAAAAAATACTTATTTCTCGCATAAGGTGTGAAACTATTTGCTGTGGCGGAATTACATTTGCGAGTTGTCGTGCAAGAACTCATGTGGGTGTGGCTTCTTTTGATTGGTTGATTGCTTTTATCTTCAGATTTATTGCTCCATTCTTTATCTGGAACGGAGTATAGGATGTCAACTCTATACTTGCTTTAGAGAACATTTGCTACAGAAGATGATCGAACGCCTGAATTGTCTTCCCAGCAATAATAGGTGATCAATTGTAAAAAATCATTTTATTTAATTTATTATCATTTTAAATCGTGATATTTTCTCGAACTTAACCATAATCAGGCATTAATTTAACAGTTCGGAGACTTAATAATGATATTGCAGTGCATTGTATGTTTACACATATCCTTTTTCATTCTTTAAGGAATTTTCTATGTACGTCAGTAATCAAATTAAAACCAATAATAGGTAATAAGAAGTACTGCTAAAAACGTAATTACACATCAAGTACGGGAAGGGTTGTGCACGCTTTAATCTCAGTTTACATTCAGTGAATTATTACATTCTTTAATCAATTTCCTATGTAAAGAACAGTCAGTCGGTATTTTCATTTCCTCTACCCCGTACCTTGCCTTCAGTGACAAAAGGGGCCAATGAGCTTGGAAGGGTCGCCGTGTAGAGGATAATAGGTTAAGACGTGGTTCCCTCGTCTGGTCTTTAACAGTGTCCATGTCCAGTTGGTTCCCTTTTCCTACCCAACTCGAAATTTAGAGTTGGGTTGTTTTACCTCTTAGCGGCACTTTTTTGCACACCATGGGCTAAATGGCCAGGTCACATGGACCCCGAAGGCTCAGAGAAGGTTGGGGGAGGGGACCCACCGGAACAGCTGTTGGGAGACAGATGGTAGCCTCCCGTCAAGGCCATCCAACGTGTTCTTTAACGTTGGATTGTTTTACCTCTGAGCGGCACTTTTTTGCACACCATGGGCTAAATGGCCAGGTCACATGGACCCCGAAGGCCCAGAGAAGGTTGGGGGAAGGGGACCCACTGGAACAGGTTGGAGACAGATGGTAGCCTCCCGTCAAGGCCATCTAGCGTGTTCTTTCACGTGCACAGGGTATGTCTCTCCCGCATACGGAGCCACGGCTTAACGTCCCATCCGACGGACGGTGGCCTTATCCAAGCCCATCGGTGTCCCCTACTGACCGTGGGAAAGGCGGGGAGGTTTGCGAAGATGAATCTCAACGTTGATCCAGGTGGGACTCGAACCTGGGAACTACAGATTACAAGCCTGGCGCGCTACTGACTGAGCCACCTCCACCCTACCAAAATTTCGAGACTCGGATCCTTGTGACCTGATCAGTTAGAGCATTTTGTGCGCGTAAGTGCAGCTCAGAGATGCATCAAGTATGTATACGAGAGCTTGGTCAATATAGAAGAGATAGATTTTATTACATACTGAAAAAATTATTTGCATTTACATTGATTCAAATTCTGAGTCATAAAATGCTTCAATATCCCTCCCACTCGAGTTAATACTCGTCTGTGTGATTAATAACACTAACATTTTAAAACTTAAAGTGACTGCATTTAAAAATGAAAATTTTACATTATAAGTAGAGTCGTCCTCAACTTTAAAGCATTAATAATTACGAAAGTCTTACACTTTGAAATCATGAATGATCCAATATCTTAGAGCAAAAGATTATTCTTTAACATTATGTATAAGATAATTTGGCAGCATGTTATGCAATCTGTAAACGAAAAAAACATAATGCTAGTAAAAATATTTTTGTTAACAGGTACTTCAGTAAATAACATATTTTCAGATAATCCCGAAGGCAGGAAAATTTCTAATTCTGTCAATATCCCAAAATTTATTTAAATGTATCAAATAATTTAATGCATATAATTTTCGTAATTCTAAAACACCAAGATAACTAACTCTCAAGAACACTTTCCCTTCTTTTTTGATTCAAAACACACTTCAAAACACGTTTTTGAACACTTTCAATAATCTTTATATATTTTTAAATGTATCTCCCAAGATAATAGCACAAATATCAAATTTAATCCATGAATTATAAATTATTTTAAGCAAAGATATATCAACAAAATTTCTTACATATTTTTGGAAAAATGCATTAATTCGTTTACAGACACTTTGCATATATGTAATATATGATCTTTCCACGTCATTTTCCTGTCAAACATGATTTATAAGTATTTATAACATTCAACCCCAATCAAGTGCCTCATAGTTACACATGTAAGATTACAATGTCTTTCATGATATATTAAGTTCCTGTAAAATAGTCTTCATTACCCCTTTAGTCTAATATAAATACATTTCGGGTTTTTTTAAGTTTAATATTAAATTATTTTAACAAACCACTTCTAACAATCCCCAGACTATTTTTGACATTGTCTATTAGTGAATCATGCTCACCTGTAAAAACAATTTCTGTATCATCAGCAAATGCAATAATTTTTCCGTCCAATTGTAAATTACAAAGATCGTTTATGTAAATTAAAAACAAAATTGGGCCCAAAACCGAACCTCGAGGCACTCCATAATTTAATTATCTTTCATCACTTGCCAAATGGTCTGTTTTAACTTTTCGTATGTTCAACTTCGTAAACAACTTTCAAACCACTTCTTAATCGTTCCCCTAAAACAAATATTTTCAATTTTGTCTAAAAATATTTTGTGAGATACGGTATCGAAAGCTTTTTTTTATATCTAAGAATAAAAGGATTGTTTCCAGATTTTTGTAAGTCATAATAAATCCGAGAAGTCAAATCCAGAATTGCATCTTCCACACTACGTCTCGTTCTAAAACCACATCGATTATTAGAAAAATAATTATTTTCCTACAAAAAAAATCCCCAATATTTTTGTTTAACTACCTTTTCATATATTTTCGAGGAAAAGAAAAAGACAGCAGCGAGATTGGACGATAACTTTCTGGATGAATTGGTTTTTCTCCTTTAAAAACTGGGATAACCTCAGCAACTTTTAAAATAGAAGGAAAAATACTCTTCTGAAGTGTATTTTTGATTAAGTAATGTAAAATTTCTTTTATTTCATTATAAATTTCCTTAATTAGATTTATAGATATTAAATCTAAATCCCGGAGCCTTTTTCTTTTCAAGGCCCTTTGCAACTTCTGTTATTTGTTTTTCTGCGATATAGTCCTGAAATGGAAGAACTGTTGGAATAATTAGTTTGCTTATAGTCTTCAGTCCGTCCCGTGGCCGAGTGGTTAGCGCGCTTGGCTACTGATCTACGGGACCTGGGTTCGAGCCCCGGGTAAGGCATGGATGTATGTGTCGTTTTTCTGCTGAGGTCCTGCCATCCTCTCAGACCTTCTACTATGGCATATAAACTTACAGGCTCCTGTCAGACCTCTGTGGCAAGCAGCTGCTTGAGGGGGTATTTTTTTTCATAGTCTGGTATATTTCCAACTAAAGCACCTGGACTCTCCACATAATAATTATTAAACTTATTTGCTAACTCCATACTACTAATGTATCGATTATTCTCTCCAATTATTTGCTTTGTCAACCAATTTTTCCTTTCATGCGTCCCACACATTTCGTGAATCGTACCCAAATTACTTTTAACGTTAGATTTCTTACTGGAAAATTTAATTTCTTAATAATTTATTTTCACGTTTCTAATAGTGTTCGCAAAAATGTTTTTATATTTTTTATACTCCTTAATGACCGTCCCGTGGCCGAGTGGTTAGCACTCTTGCTTACTGATAGAAGAGACCTGGGTTCGAGTCCCCGGTAAAGCATGGATGTGTCGTTTTTCTTGAAGTCCCACCATCCTCACAGATCCTCTACTATGGCATATAAACTGACAGGCTCCTATCAGACCTCTGTGCCAAGCAGCTGCTTAAGGGGTATTTATTTTTTACTATTATTATACTCTTTAGTACCTTGATCTGTCGTCATTGTCTAGCCTTATAACATTTACCCATGTTTTTTTTCCTATTTGTGATAGACGCTAACAGTTTGTAATCCATAATTTTAATTTTTTATCTTTGTTCTTAAATATCACCTTATCTTTGGTTTCATTAACTAATTTCTGTAAAATAGAAACAAAAAAAAAAATAAAAATAAACCCTTTATCGCTTTCAAATTTCTTATTTGTTTTCAATTTATTTCTTTTAGCATACTCTGTCGTAGAATACATTGTATTCTACACAACGTCGTAGAATACGTAGTAGCAATTCAAGACAAATCTGGAACCTCCTCGGATGACGACCCCAGTCAGGGATCGAAATATTAGGATATTTATTCACAAGCAAGTGAATATATTTGTCTTAAGTTGTTAACTATATTAATCTTTAATTTAGTCATACTTAATTTATGTTCTTTACTGAACCAGTTGGGTTGTTTTACCTCTGAGCGGCACTTTTTTGCACACCATGGGCTAAATGGCCAGGTCACAAGGACCCCGAAGGCTCAGAGAAGGTTGGGGGAGGGGACCCACTGGAACAGCTGTTGGGAGACAGATCTTAGCCTCCCGTCAAGACCATCCAGCGTGTTCTTTAACGTGCCCAGGGTATGGGCTCTCACGCACACGGGGCGACGGCTTAACGTCCCATCTGACGGATGGCGGCCTTTCCAAGCCCATCGGTGTCCCCTACTGACCGTGGGCAGGGCGGGGAATTTTGCGGAGATAAATCTCAACGCTGACCCAGCTGGGACTAGAACCTGTGAACTACAGATTACGAGCCTGGCGCGCTACCGATTGAGTCACCCCCGCCCCCCTTAGTAAGGACAAACCAGTTTATTTACATTCACACATATATTAACATATGGGAATATGCTGGATTCCGTGGCCTTAGCTCTGCTCAGATCAGAATGAAATGGCTTTCCGAAGTTTTGGTAGACTTCCTCCACCCAACTTCTTTAATCCGAATGCTGCTTTGCTACTGTAAGCATTCATATGATGAGGCAGAAATCTGTATTTTACAGAAATCTCTTTACCGACCTCAAAACTCGGCGAGAGGCTATTTGATCCTTGCCTAAACCACCTGGTTCACACAGAAACGAACCTTGTTCCTTTTGGGTTCTTGAGAAAGAGCTATGTCTCTTTGACGCTCTGAAACAAATGACCTTCCTGTTTGTCAGCAACACTAGTCTGAAGTTTATTGTTTACGCATTACAGGCTCCGGCTAGTGATGGCAGAGGGATAAAAGCACTTTTGCTTCTTGAACACAAAATGCACAGCTAGCTCGGCGCGAATGACAACTAATGAGTCACATTCCCATTTCGAACACTTCAGAAAATACACTTAACATTGATATATACAATAACAATAAAATTACAATAATAAAATAAATTAGAGGGACGTGACAGGTCCCCTACCCCAACCTTATCAGAGTCTTCGGAGTCCTTGTGACTTGACCATTTAGCCCATTGTGTGCAGCAAAAACGTGCCGCTCAGAGGTAAAACAAGTCAACCCAACCATGGACAGGCTCTTGACTGCTGCCTAGTTATATCTTCGTGACTATAAAGAAAACCATACGCTATTACCAAATTTAAATGTTCAGTATCTTATTCAGTTTTATTTAAAATAAAAAAATAAATACCCCCTCAAGCAGCTGCTTGCCACAGAGATCTGACAGGAGCCTGTCAGTTTATATGCCATAGTAGGAGATCTGAGAGGATGGCAGGACTTCAGCAGAAAAACAACACACACATCCATGCCTAATCCGGGGTTCGAACCCAGGTCCCTTAGATCAGTAGCCAAGCGTGCTAACCACTCGGCCACGGGACGGCTCAGTTTATTTAGCAGATCCAAATTTCTGTCATCTAATAAAATTACGTATCTATCATTCGTTCCATTTCTAATTCCTAAACAAACATTTTAGTTGTAAAGTCATGTAATCTGTAAAGTGCCAAAAATGGTAAACTTGTGAATGGTGAACTTTAAATTTAATAGGATTAAATTTGCAGTTTCAAAATTTTTTGAAAGGTAAAGGGTAAAATTTTTTTGGTACGCCGTGAGAATTCAAAACTCGCTAGATCTAGTAACAAAGTCGCTAATTTGGCAACACTGCTGTGCAAAAATGTCATTTTTTGTGTTTATCGATATATGTAATTTATGAATACAAAATTTAATGTGTATATATATTTATATGTTTTATTTTATTCCCATTGTTATACTGTAACTATAGTTTTATCTATCTATACAAGGGGTACGCCAGTTACATACACATTTCCAGGGGGTACGTGAAGCATAAAAGGTTGAGAACCACTGATATAAATGTTGTATTTTATTCCCATTGTTATACTATAACTATAGTTTTATCTATCTATACAAGGGATACGCCAGTTACATACACATTTCCAGGGGGTACGTGAAGCATAAAAGGTTGAGAACCACTGATATATATGTTTTATTTTATTCCCATTATTATACTATAACTATAGTTTTATCTATCTATACAAGGGGTACGCCAGTTGCATACACATTTCCAGGGGGTACGTGAAGCATAAAAGGTTGAGAACCACTGATATATATGTTTTATTTTATTCCCATTGTTACACTATAACTATAGTTTTATCTATCTATACAAGGGGTACGCCAGTTACATACACATTTCCAGGGGGTACGTGAAGCATAAAAGGTTGAGAACCACTGATATATATGTTTTATTTTATTCCCATTGTTACACTATAACTATAGTTTTATCTATCTATACAAGGGGTACGCCAGTTACATACACATTTCCAGGGGGTACGTGAAGCATAAAAGGTTGAGAACCACTGATATATATGTTTTATTTTATTCCCATTGTTATACTATAACTATAGTTTTATCTATCTATACAAGGGGTACGGTACGCCAGTTACATACACATTTCCAGGGGGTACGTGAAGCATAAAAGGTTGAGAACCACTGATATATATGTTTTATTTTATTCCCATTGTTATACTATAACTATAGTTTTATCCATCTATACAAGGGGTACGCCAGTTACATACACATTTCCAGGGGGTACGTGAAGCATAAAAGGTTGAGAACCACTGATATAAATGTTGTATTTTATTCCCATTGTTATACTATAACTATAGTTTTATCTATCTATACAAGGGGTACGCCAGTTGCATACACATTTCCAGGGGGTACGTGAAGCATAAAAGGTTGAGAACCACTGATATATATGTTTTATTTTATTCCCATTGTTACACTATAACTATAGTTTTATCTATCTATACAAGGGGTACGCCAGTTACATACACATTTCCAGGGGGTACGTGAAGCATAAAAGGTTGAGAACCACTGATATATATGTTTTATTTTATTCCCATTGTTACACTATAACTATAGTTTTATCTATCTATACAAGGGGTACGCCAGTTACATACACATTTCCAGGGGGTACGTGAAGCATAAAAGGTTGAGAACCACTGATATATATGTTTTATTTTATTCCCATTGTTATACTATAACTATAGTTTTATCTATCTATACAAGGGGTACGGTACGCCAGTTACATACACATTTCCAGGGGGTACGTGAAGCATAAAAGGTTGAGAATCACTGATATATATGTTTTATTTTATTCCCATTGTTATACTATAACTATAGTTTTATCTATCTATACAAGGGGTACGCCAGTTACATACACATTTCCAGGGGGTACGTGAAGCATAAAAGGTTGAGAACCACTGATATATATGTTTTATTTTATTCCCATTGTTATACTATAACTATAGTTTTATCTATCTATACAAGGGGTACGCCAGTTACATACACATTTCCAGGGGGTACGTGAAGCATAAAAGGTTGAGAACCACTGATATATATGTTTTATTTTATTCCCATTGTTATACTATAACTATAGTTTTATCCATCTATACAAGGGGTACGCCAGTTACATACACATTTCCAGGGGGTACGTGAAGCATAAAAGGTTGAGAACCACTGATATAAATGTTGTATTTTATTCCCATTGTTATACTATAACTATAGTTTTATCTATCTATACAAGGGGTACGCCAGTTGCATACACATTTCCAGGGGGTACGTGAAGCATAAAAGGTTGAGAACCACTGATATATATGTTTTATTTTATTCCCATTGTTACACTATAACTATAGTTTTATCTATCTATACAAGGGGTACGCCAGTTACATACACATTTCCAGGGGGTACGTGAAGCATAAAAGGTTGAGAACCACTGATATATATGTTTTATTTTATTCCCATTGTTACACTATAACTATAGTTTTATCTATCTATACAAGGGGTACGCCAGTTACATACACATTTCCAGGGGGTACGTGAAGCATAAAAGGTTGAGAACCACTGATATATATGTTTTATTTTATTCCCATTGTTATACTATAACTATAGTTTTATCTATCTATACAAGGGGTACGGTACGTCAGTTACATACACATTTCCAGGGGGTACGTGAAGCATAAAAGGTTGAGAACCACTGATATATATGTTTTATTTTATTCCCATTGTTATACTATAACTATAGTTTTATCTATCTATACAAGGGGTACGCCAGTTACATACACATTTCCAGGGGGTACGTGAAGCATAAAAGGTTGAGAACCACTGATATATATGTTTTATTTTATTCCCATTGTTATACTATAACTATAGTTTTATCTATCTATACAAGGGGTACACCAGTTACATACACATTTCCAGGGGGTACGTGAAGCATAAAAGGTTGAGAACCACTGGCATAGACTATCGCCCTTCCAGATGGATTTACGCAACCACTTTTACAACAAGTGTTATAGCTCTCAATATAATAGTTTCCTGTCTCTTTATCTTTAATCCAAATTTCTGTCAATACGATTATATCTGGCTTTGCATCTGTTAAATTTAGATATATTAAAAAGTAATCGAAATTTTTTCGCATACTGCGTATATATATCTCTGTATGGTTTTATAACTTGTTTAATTTTTTCTCCCAATCATAGCATTCACTATCGTATACCTGATCTGTTTCAATACTTGTCACATTTTTTTAGTATCAGATAATTTTAGTATCATAATCGCTAGTCACAATTACCATTACTAAATTAAAACAAAAAAAGAATTTACAGAAACCAATTGAAACAGAAGAAAAGAAAGCTATTTTGCTCAGATGATCTGTAGAACTAATCCTCATTACTGCTCAAGTTTCGTTTTTTCCTGAAAAAAAGCTTTGCATCACGAACCCACGAAGATTTATATTCTTTGTCTCTTTGCTTAGCTTTAACTTTATACAGTAACGTTTCATTTTCTGATGTCAGATGATCATTGTCAAAAAATGTTTGCAGGTTAAAAAATTTCATTCAGTCGGTTTTAAGTCTCCTTTTAGTTTACACTGTTTGATCCAGACTGGTTTCATATTTCTTGATCCTAACTGGACCATATTTGGAAGACTCCTATTTTTATTTCGAGTGGGAATTCTATGAATTCCCACTCGAATTAAAATTTGGTAAAATCCCTTTGTTAGAATTTTTTTATTTTTTTTTTAGAATTTCAGAAACCTTTGGTTGATTTCAAAAAGGCTTTCGGCTCTGTCCATCGTCATAATTTGTGGTTGACTTTGACACCATTACTAAATAAAAAAAAACTTAAAGAAACCAATTGAAACAGAACAAAATGAAAAGTTATTTTGCTTAGATTATCTGTAGTACTGATCCTAATTACTGCTGAAGTTAGCATACCAGACAAGTTAGTTAACATAATGAAAGCTCTCTGTAATAACACTGAGTCGTGTGTGAGAGTTGGTAAGGCTTGTAGCAATTGGTTTAGCATTACTTCTGGTGTTCGACAAGGGTGCATTTTGTCTCCTTTTCTCTTTAGTTTGGTTATTGATTATGTTATGCGAAATTCACTTCAAGGGAAAGATTTTGGCCTTAAGTGGGCTGAAGATCTGAAAGTTTCTGATTTAGATTATGCTGATGATTTAGCTCTTTTGGCAAATGATGTTGATGAGATGAACTCTTTCATTTGAGCTGTTGATGAAACTGGTACTAGAGTAGGTTTGGTTATAAACAGAGAGAAAACTAAAGTGATGAAAATTGGTCAGGCAGGCTGTGATTCAGTTAATCTGAATGGCTGCAGTCTCGAGCAGGTGTCACAGTTTAATTATCTTGGGAGCTATGTAACAGATAATGGTGATGTGCGGCATGAGATTAACAGACGAATAGGTATTGCTGCCGGGACTTTTAAGAATCTATGGAGAGTGTGAAGAAATAGGCGTATACACCTAAAGACTAAAATTTGATTGTATAATAATTTGTTTCTTTCTAAGGTTCGTTATGATAGTGAAACATGGACGCTTTGTAAACAAGATAACAGGAAATTAGATGCTTACGCAGTATCTTGGGCATTAGGAAGGTTAAACTTTGTAAGTAATGATGAAGTTAGGCAAAGGAGTCGGCAACCTCCTTTAAGCAGCATATTGTACAGAGAGAGATTCCGTTGGTTTGGCCATGTTGCCCATATGGATAATTATAGAAGAATAATTATAGCGAATAAGGTTATGAACAGTATGCCTAAAGGCCTCAGAAAAAGGGGGATACCCAGGATGGGGTATATTATAGCGAATAAGGTTATGAACAATGTGCCTAAAGGCCTCAGAAAGAGGGGGATACCCAGGATGGGGTAGGCTGACAGGGTCAAACAGGACCATGTTAGAATTGGTGTGCAATTCAGTTGGTGGTCATGCAGCAGATATAGCTCAGGACAGATATGCTTGGAGAACTAAATTGCGCTGTTCTGTTGGACCTCCGTAGCCCATGGCTGCTTGATGATGATGATGATGAAAGAACTATTGCCACTAACAGAAATGACGACGTTACCTGGCAAACTCTCGAGGTAACTTTGCAATGTCTAGGAGAGTTGGAAAATCTTGGGGGAGTTGGCAAAATTCAGAGTGGCTTTACAAAACTCAGGTGTGAGGTAAAACAGGGATTTTTTTTCCTGCAAAATTGTGGCGAGATGGTAAAATCTAGGGCAGTTCGCAAAATTCGAATCCATTTGGTAAAATACGGGCGATTTGTGAAAATTGGGATTGTTTTTGGGAAATTAAGGAGAGTTGACAAAATCGAGAAAACTTGGCAAAATCTAGGGAAGTTGGCAAAACTGGAAACCACTTGGTAAAGTACAGGTGAGTTGTAAAAATTGGGATTGGTTTTGTGAAATTAAAGAGAGTTGGAAAAACCAAGAACTCTTGGAAAAATTTAGGGGAGTTGACAAAATTCGAAGTCACTTGTTAAAATACAGGGGCGTTGTGAAAATTGTGCCTTTCTTGTGCAATTAAGGAGAGTTAATAAAATTCGAAGTGACTTGGCAAATTCAGGGAAAATGTAAAAATTACGATTTTTTTCTGTAAACTTACGGCGAGTTGACAAAATCTAGAGTAGTTGGCAAAATTCGAATTCACTTGGTAAAATATAGGCGAGTTGTGAAAATTGAGATTTGTTTTGTGAAATTAAGGAGTGTTGGACAAATTGAGGAAACAACAAAATGTAGGGCAGTTGGTAAAATTCGAATCCACTTGGAAAATACGGGCGAGTTGTGATAATTGGGATTGGGTTTGTGAAATTCAGGATAAAAAATAAATACCCCCTCAAGCAGCTGCTTGTCACAGAGGTCTGATAGGAGCATGTCAGTTTATATGCCATAGTAGAAGGTCTGAGAGGATGGCAGGACCTCAGCAGAAAAACGACACACACATCCATGCCTTATCCGGGGCTCGAACCCAGCTCCCTTAGATCAGTAGCCAAGCGCGCTAAGGATGAGACAAATTATTGTTTCAAAGTAAATTCCTCGATCATCACACTCTACCATCTAAATATAAAATATTCAGCATGAACTATTTATAATATGAGTTTAAAATTTTGCCAATTTTTTAACTTTAGCGGCCCCTAAAGGTGGAAATTAAAACTGTTCAAGTATTCCGCAATTTCGAAATGTACTATTTTTTTGTACATATCCATACGCTAAAGAATTTTTCATTTATGTTTCGAAAAAATAAAGTTGATTGTGCAATGACGGTCGGAAGATAAAGAGAAAACAATAGCTCGTTTTTTGGAAAATGAGATAAAAATAATAAAAAATAAATACCCCCTCAATCAGCTGCTTGCCACAGAGGTCTGACAGGAGCCTGTCAGTTTATATGCCAAAGTAGAAGATCTGAGAGGATGGCAGGACCTCAGCAGAAAACAACACGAACACCCATGCCTTACCCGGGGCTCGAACCCAGGTCCCGTAGATCAGTAGCCAAGCGTGCTAACCACTCGTCCACGGGATGGCAAATGACGTAAAGATAAAAAAAACTTTTTGCACATTTTTCGCAGAAATTATACAATAAAAAGGTTGAATTTCAAAAATTTTAGAAATTTAAGCAAAAAAATCCGTTTTAGTAGAATTATAAAAAAAAAATATTTACCAGGTTCATGCCAACTTGGCTACAATTTGAGATTGCTATGCTCTTTAATTATTAGTATTATTTGATATTTAAAATGTCTGTGCTAGCACTCCTGCTACAACTCAAACCCAGGATTCTTTTTACGGGTTGGGTTGTTTTACCTCTGAGCGGCACTTTTTTGCACACCATAGGTTAAATGGCCAGGTCACAAGGACCCCGAAGGCTCAGAGAAGGTTGGGGGAGGGAACCCACTGGAACAGCTGTTAGGAGACAGATGGTAGCCTCCCGTCAAGACAATCCAGCGTGTTCTTTCACGTGCACAGGGTATGGCTCTCCCGCACACGGAGCCACGGCTTAACGTCCCATCCGACGGACGGCGGTCTTTCCAAGCCCATCGGTGTCCCCTACTGACCGTGAGCAGAGCGGGGAATTTTGCGGATACATTATTGCATATGGGTTGGGTTGTTTTACCTCTGAGCGGCACTTTTTTGCACACCATGGGCTAAATGGCCAGGCCACAAGGACCCCGAAGGCTCAGAGAAGGTTGGGGGAGGGGACCCACTGGAACAGCTGTTAGGAGACAGATGGTAGCCTCCCGTCAATGCCATCCAGCGTGTTCTTTAACGTGCACAGGGTATGGCTCTCCCGCACACGGCGCCACGGCTTAACGTCCCATCCGACGGACGGCGGCCTTTCCAAGCCCATCGGTGTCTCCTACTGACCGTGGGCAGGGCGGGGAATTTTTGCGCAGATAAATCTCAACGCTGACCCAGCTGGGACTCGAACCCGGGAACTACAGATTACGCCATTATTACATATATATATATTATCATTCATATATAACAGATATATCATATCATTTATATTCATTTCCAGTTCCGATTCACTAAATATTTCAATACAGAACAGCAAATGTTAAAAGAGTACCAAGCTTTACTATATAATACAATTGAGCCTCTCCTGATAACATCAATCAGGATGTGCGCGTATCCTGCTATCTGTTTAGTAGATAGAGGAGACAGAGCGATGATTAGCGTAGAAAACAATAAAGGAAGGTTTGCTGAACTTTTAATAATACAATGTATGCTATATACAAATATCGACCAAAAGCCTTGCACTTTAGAAAATTTGGATGGCGATGCCAGTGGCGGCTAGTGACTAAGTTTTGGTGGGACACTTTGACTTGTACATGCAGCGCCCGGAAGTAGGAAAAAAAATTGAAGAACATCCTTATATTGAATCGAACCGAAAAGGATTGAAAAAATGTTTCGTAATGCATCATTTCTTTTTTTCAGTTATTCTCAAAACGTATTATCTAACAAAAAACTCGAAAAGGTGTTCTTGTCCTTTCTACTTCAATTCGCTATTTCACATCCACTGAAATAATTACTCATACATGTATTTTTTTCTCTCCGTTCTAGTAGCATTTTAAAAAACTATTTCTGAAAATTATATCTAATATATAGGTTTACTATTTTTTTGATGCCGTTCCTATTATAAATTTATATTTTTTGTCCCGTGGCCGAGTGGTTAGCGCACTTGGCTACTGATCTAAGGGACCTGGTTCGAGCCCCGAGTAAGGCATGGATGTGTGTGTGCATGGATGTGATTGTATAGATTGGATTGTTTTACAATCCAATCTACACAAGGGGTTCGACAGTTACATACACATTTCTAGGGAGTACGTGAAACATAAAAGGTTGAGAACCACTGGTCTACGTAATACGGCAAATAATGATTACAAAACGAATATAAAAATGATATCATGTTGATTTAAATATGACAAATTATGAACACTAAATTTGAAATTCGTTTACTTTTATTTATTTTTTGCTATTATTTTTGGTGGGTTGGGATAAAATGCTACAAATTTTTGCTATAAATTTTGGTGGGTGGGTGGGCCCTAAGTGGCCTAATGGACGAGCCGCCCCTGTGTATCACTTCTTTTACTTGAGAGATCATTTTTTAGTTAGTGAACAAGTAACTAAACGAACAGGTAACAAGGGTTCAATGGGTTGTATGAATACCGTTGAAGTTAAAAATATAGAAACGAAACGACTTGAAAGCTTAAGGCAACACTATAAGAAAGGAGTTGGGTTGTTTTACCTCTGAGCGGCACTTTTTTGCACACCATGAGCTAAATGGCCAGGTCACATGGACCCCGAAGGCTCAGGGAAGGTTGGGGGAGGAGACCCACTGGAACAGCTGTTGGGAGACAGATGGTAGACTCCCGTCAAGGCCATCATCCATCGTGTTCCTTAACGTGCACAGGGTATGGCTCTCCCTCACACGGGGCCACGGCTTAACGTCCCATCCGACGGACGGCGGCCTTTCCAAGCCCATCGGTGTCCCCTACCGACCGTGGGCAGGGCAGGGAATTTTGCGGAGATAAATCTCAACGCTGACCCAGCTGGGACTCGAACCTGGGAACTACAGATTACGAGCCTGACGCGCTGCCGACTGAGCCACCTCCGCCCCCTATAAGAAAGGAGACCCACTAGACAGCTATTAGAGACAAATGGAAGATTCCAGTTAAAACAATACAAATTGATCCTTAGCTTGTAGAGGCAAATGAGACCACGGCTGATGTATTATTTGAAGAATGGTAGCTTTTGAAAAATAATCTTTGTCTTGTTATAGAACTAAAAAAAGTGTATATTCCCCCCCCCCCCCCCCAAAAAAAAAAACCATCTGGTAACATGGCTAGGATTTGAACAGTACACTTTATTTACTGACTAATAAACTAATCAATAGGCGGGCAATCTTTCTACGACCTAATGGATCCTCACAAGAAGACATTACTAAAAAAATTACAACTAGATACAATAATAACGATTAGCTGAGTATAAGGTGTATATTTTCTTCAAATCGTTGTTCAACCCTCTGTTCTTTTATTATTTTTATCATTGTATTTTTTTTCTTATATTGTATTTTATCAATAAAATGACGGCCGGATTAAAAGAGTTCGCAGGCTAGATAATTTGAAGTGAAGAAAATTTGCTGCTTACGAAAAGATGAAGACTAACAACCAAATGCATATATTAAGTAAATATAAATGAAACATAGAGTAAGTAAAGAAACATGCACACTTTTTAAAATTATCACAGCCGACAATTATTCATAACTAGTGTTAATTTCTCATTCCTATTGACTCTCTTAATTAGATCTGGTACGAGTTCCTCTTTGGGCTGACAAAGGGCTTGGCAATAACTTAACAAAACTCGGCAGGTCCCTGCCCCACCTTTTCTCCTTCACTGTTCTTCCCCCAATTCTCTATCCATTGCAGCGTCTTTTACCTAACATGTTCTTCACCTCTTAACCCTTGTGTTAGGCTAGTTGTTTTCTTTCATATTCTTGTCTAGCCAAAACCACAAACCACTCTGACCACAACTCGAACGCAGTGAATGAACTTGTCCAGTTTTTAAGCGACAGACAGGCAGGCAGACAGACAGACGGACGGAAACACAATTCACTTGCCTCTGCGTTTAGATTACTTCAATGCATTGCTGCCTGCCTCCTTCCTACCTTGCCTGCTTGCTGGTCCTCCCTCCCAGGTTATCGGCCTCACAACCAAGTAAAAATACTAAAACAAGCATAACTCGAAATGGCCTTCCTTTCCGTTATTAGTGCATTGACGCTGATATATTAGCATCGCAGTTCGATGAAAAAATTTGGATTACCGTTAAAGTTTACAATTTTAGGTAATGAGATCAGAAATATAAAAGCTGTAATCAGAAACGGTAAAGGTTAAAGTTCGAAAACAAATCGCTTGAGCAATTACATTTTATTGTTATCCTGCAACCCATAGCTTTGTTTCGTTTGTAATGTTTTTAAAATATCTTTGTTACTCTTCGAAATTCGTTATTCTTTTAAAGGTAACGAATTCCGATTGCCTTTAAAATTCCTAGGCGGTTCTGAATTACTTAGGCTGTTATTCGGCACTGTTAAAGGTGGGCAAAATTTTAATCTCCAATGGAGTTAAGGTGTGAGTTCCGTCGCGCTGTGCGTATACTTGTAAAGAGTTAAATCGATCGCGCTGTGTGCATTTACTCCTTCTAGAAGGTTAAATCGATCGCGCTGTGTGCAAATACTCCTTCTAGAAGGTTAAATCGATCGCGCTGTGTGCAAATACTCCTTCTAGAAGGTTAAATCGATCGCGCTGTGTACAAATACTCCTTCTAGAAGGTTAAATCGATCGCGCTGTGTACAAATACTCCTTCTAGAAGCTTAAATCGATCGCGCTTCTACAAATACTCCTTCTAGAAGCTTAAATCGATCGCGCTTCTACAAATACTCCTTCTAGAAGGTTAAACCGATCGCGCTGTATAAAAATACTTCTTCTAGAAGGTTAAATCGATCGCGCTGTGTACAAATACCCTTCTAGGTTAAATCGATCGCGCTGTGTACAAATACTCCTTCTAGAAGGTTAAATCGATCGCACTGTGTGCAAATACTCCTTCTAGAAGGTTAAATCGATCGCGCTGTGTACAAATACTCCTTCTAGAAGGTTAAATCGATAGCGCTGTATACAAATGCTTCTTCTAGAAGGTTAAATCGATCGCGCTGTGTACAAATATCCCTTCTAGAAGGTTAAATCGATCGCGCCGTGTACAAATACTCCTTCTAGATGATTAAATCGATCGGACCGTGCCCACTCCTTCTAAAGGGCTAAATCAATCGCACTATGCGCAAGCACTACTTCAAAAAAGAGAGAAAGGTAGACGATTTGATCTTTATTCTAATCATTATTCATAGGATAATAAATAATGTTAATAATACTATTTCACCGGAATGATAATGCAGTTATCACAATTTATATCTTGGAAAGTTAAAAAAAATGTAAATGTTGAACGAAAACTTAAAAAATTCCTAAGTATTTGAATAACCTATGCATTTCACGATGTTAAAAAGAAACTGAATTTTTATTTTCGAAAACAAATATCAGGTACTCTTCTATCTTAGCCAATGATCAAACTTTTTACCTTAGGTGACTGTGTTTTAAGTTCACTGGCCCTTTCGGCATATTGTTTCGTCTGGGTCAAGCTAACAGCAAGGAAATAAAGAGTTTAATATTCCGTCCTTTTTATATTCAAACACAGTGAACTGCAGATTTAAAAGACCAATAAGGTGGAAAGGTGTCAGTTAATGCCAAAGTCCGTTAAATCCGAATATTCATATGATAATGAACAGAGTATATGACCAAACCTTATAACAAATGTGGTACATTTGTCAAACCATTAAACACCATTAAATAAAAAAATAAATAAATACCCCCTCAAGCAGCTGCTTGCCACAGAGGTCTGACAGGAGCCTGTCAGTTTATATGCCACAGTAGGAGATCTGAGAGGATGGCAGGACCTCAGCAGAAAAACGAAACACACATCCATGCCTAATCCGGGACTCGAACCCAGGTCCCTTAGATCAGTAGCCAAGCGTGCTAACCACTCGGCCACGGGACGGCAAACACCATTAAACAGACTAATAATATTTGCAATAACAATAATAACACTGAAACAGACATTACTGTACGCTAAACAGAAAAACTTTTGAATGTGATGGGCTGACATGTTCCCTTGGCCTGTTCCCATACAAATGTAGCGAAGAGATAAAATCCCTCTCTTACCTATTACTAATAGAGGGATGTGGAAACTTTATGTTTTTTCCTAGGAGTAACACTTGTTCAATTTAAAGGAAGCCCAACATAAATTTAAGAGCGAAGTGCGACTTTCACTGAACGAAAGCAGATCAATCTAGTTTGGCGAGGGGCCAATGGATGTTGTCCATAAATTCGGGGTCATTAGAATCAAGTTAGAGTTCACTGTAGTTCAATTAACATTTCACGATGCACTGACTCGGCGTATTCCGTTGGTGTAGAGTTGGGTTGTTTTACCTCTGAGCGGCATTTTTTTGCACACCATGGGCTAAATGGCCAGGTCACATGGACCCCGAAGGCTCAGAGAAGGTTGGGGGAGGGGACCCACTGGAACAGCTGTTGGGAAACAGATGGTAGTCTCCCGTCAAGGCCATCCAGCGTGTTCTTTAACGTTGGGTTATTTTACCTCTGAGCGGCACTTTTTTGCACACCATGGGCTAAATGGCCAGGTCACATGGACCCCGAAGGCTCAGAGAAGGTTAGGGGAGGGGACCCACTGGAACAGCTGTTGGGAGACAGATGGTAGCCTCCCGTCAAGGCCATCCTGCGTGTTCTTTAACGTGCACAGGGTATGGCTCTCCCACACACGGGGCCACGGCTTAACGTCCAATCCGACGGACGAGCGGCCTTTCCAAGCTCATCGGTGTCCCTTACTGACCGTGGGCAGGGCGGGGAATTTTGCGGAGATAAATCTCAACGCTGACCCAGCAGGGACTCGAACCTGGGAACTACAGATTACGAGCCTGGCGCGCTACCGACTGAGCCACCCCGCCCCGCCGTTGGTGTAGAAGAAAAGTGGAAAGCTTGATTTCTAAACTTATGCAAAACAAATTTTGAAATGGAATTATTCATTCACGACCATAATTAGAGCTATGCAATTTCCAGGGCCAGTTCAAATCATAAATTAATTAATTAATAAATAATATTAATAATATAAATTTATCCTACTGAACTCTGTTTTTACATATACCACACTTTTTTAAGACTTGTAGGGGCGGGGATGGCTCAGTCGGTAGTGCGCCAGGCTCGTAATCTGTAGTTCCCAGGTTCGAGTCCCAGCTGGGTCAGCGTTGAGATTTATCTCCGCAAAATTCCCCGCCCACGGTCAGTAGGGGACACCGATGGGCTTGGAAAGGCCGCCGTCCCTCGGATGGGACGTTAACCCGTGGCCCCGTGTGCGGGAGAGCCATACCCTGTGCACGTTAAAGAACACGCTGGATGGTCTTGACGGGAGGTTACCATCTGTCTGCCAACAGCTGTTCCAGTGGGTCCCCCTTCACCAACCTTCTCTGAGCCTTCGGGGTCCATGTGACCTGGCCATTTAGCCCATGGTGTGCAAAAAAGTGCCGCTCAGAGGTAAAACAACCCAACTTCAGCTTGTATTCGTAAATCGAATTGAAAAACAATATTGATGAATATAGTAACAAATTTCAGGTAACAGAGTTCATTACTAAAATAATATATTGTACAATTTTATATAACTTGTGAATATGAATGCGAAACTATCACCAGTTATGGTAAGAATTTCCTAAACGATTTCTTGATATTACTTTTTTACAGGAGAAAGACTAAATCTTTCTGAAAAGATAAATCTTTACAAAAAGCGCAGATAAGGCACACCTCCTATCTAGCTATTTGATAGTAGTGTCACGTTTTAGTGGGCGAAAAAATATGTGTTTTATCCTTGAACAGAAAAAAAATGTCATTCACAATTCGTAAATCTGCCCAAGATGCGCTACGCTCTATGAGCAAATCAAAGAGGAAAGAAAAAAAAAAGAAATACTTCCAAAGCAGATGAAATATCACGTCTGGAGCCTGAAATACGATGGGGACGAAACTCAAGTGAGTTATTTCGGCTTGCGTTAAGAATGAAAAAAGAAAAGGAAGATTGTGGAAATTTGTGTTAAAAGCAGGTTCTTCGAAATGTCGCTGTTGTATGTCCTTGTCTGACGAGCAACTGGAATGTGCAACTATGATGCAGACTTTGCTGCCTGACATCGTTTAAGAATGTTGACGAAATCATTTGTCATTTTGTGATCTTCTTTGCTGTAAAGTACGACTCGTGCGCAACACGAGGCATAACCTGTTGGGTTGTTTGGGTTGTTTTACCTCTGAGCTGCACTTTTTTGCACACCATGGGCTCAATGGCCAGGTCACATGGACCCCGATGGCTCAGAGATGGTTGGGGGAGGGGACCCACTGGAACAGCTGTTGGGAGACAGATGGTAACCTCCCGTCAAGGCCATCCAGCGTGTTCTTTAACGTGCACAGGGTATGGCTGTCCCGAACACGGGGCCACGGCTTAACGTCCCATCCGACGGACGGCGGCCTTTCCAAGCCCATCGGTGTCCCCTACTGACCGTGGGCAGGGCGGGGCATAATCTGTAAAAGATACAGTAACGAACGAATGTAAAATTAGTAAGGAATTTGAATCTGCTTTGGAAACAGATTATAAAAATCTGTGAACAAATAATTAAAAGTATTTATTTCGCATCAAATTTAAATGTTAAAGTCTTATACTGTGATATCTTACATAATATATAAAAAGATCTGGTTACACTGTAATATAAGAAAATCCCTAGTTATTTGTGGAATAAAATAAATTTACTTAAAAGAAAACATATGTGTTGGTAATAGGTACATTTAATCTCCTTATACCTCGGAAACTAGGGGGTGGCTCAGTCGGTAGCGCGCCAGGCTTGTAATCTGCAGTTCCCAGGTTCGAGTCCCAGCTGAGTCGGCGTTCAGATTTATCTCCGCAAAATTCCCCGCCCTGCCCACGATCCGTAGTGGACACCGATGGGCTTGGAAAGACCGCTAGCCGTCGGATGGGACGTTAAGCCGTGGTCCCGTGTGCGGGAGAGCCATACCCTGTGCACGTTAAAAAACACACACTGGATGGCTTGACGGGAGGCTACCATCAGTCTCCCAACAGCTGTTCCAGTGGGTCCACTCCCCCAACCTTCCCTGAGCCTTCGGGGTCCTTGTGACCTGGCCATTTAGCCCATGATGTGCAAAAAAGTGCCGCTCAGAGGTAAAACAACCCAACTCGACATACTTGACCAAAAGTTCCCAAATTTCGTAGGCCCTGCCTGATCCCGTATTGAGTTAAAAAATAAGGTATTAGCTGCAAAGGGAAGCCTTAAAATAATAATGTTATTAGAATTTGGCAACGGCAGAAGATTTAAATGTTATTATGATTCTTATGTTCACATTAGGAAGCAGTAAATGGCAACGATAAATTTGACAACATATTATCGTTTCTTACTGGAATAGCATGTTAAATATTTCTGCTTCTAGAAAGCCCCCTTTTAGACGTACGACTTGAAATTTGGCAATGCAATCTAGACAACAACCAGCAAAATTCTCTGAAACTGTGAAGCGTGTACCACGATTTCCCGATGAGTTAAGGATGCCATAGACATATACAGAAACATCTTTTCTTATTATAAATGTGACAAAAATCTCTTCAGGCAAGATGCATTTGCTGAAGACTGAATATTACGTAAAATATTACGCTGAGAATATGATGTAAATTAGAAGATAGGTATGATAAAAATATGTTTTTAAGGATTTAATGGTGGGAAATATATTACTTTTTATAGGGTTAAATGAATGTCAAAAGTTTTCAATAACACTGTTGTGTTGTTTTCCTACTAAGTTTCTTTAAATGAGCCTAAAAATTGGAAATACCCTCGTACAATCGAAAACCAATGCATATAAACAATGAGAGACATGAACAGTGACGTTGTTCACTATTTAAATATATAAAAGAATACGAGCGGAAGAAGAAGGAAGAATACGAGGAATAGAGGTGGTGACTCTAGAAATCGTAGCAAAGATGTCCGGAGAACAAATACAAGAAATATACCTTTCTTGTCTTTAACAACAACTTCCAGTCCATTTTGATTTATGTTCACCTAACAATATCGGTTAAGAAAAATGTTTCGCGGAATCCAATCAGAGCACTTTACCGGTCAGATATGGATCCAGGCCCTGGGGCACTGTCTCGTTGCCCCCCGAGCTAGTTCCGCCACTGGTTTGAAGCATATTTATGTATAAAGTTAAATCAAAACTCAAACTATTCAAACAGGGCTACTCAATTTGACAACTCGAAGGAAAACATCCGGGACACAAAATTTCTTTTGGGTTGGGTTGCTTTACCTCTGAGCGGCACTTTTTTGCACACCATGGGCTAAATGGCCAGGTCACATGGACCCCGAAGGCTCAGAGAAGGTTGGGGGAGGGGACCCACTGGAACAGCTGTTGGGAGACAGATGGTAGCCTCCCGTCAAGGCCATCCAGCGTGTTCTTTAACGTGCACAGGGTATGGCTCTCCCGCACACGGAGCCACGGCTTTACGTCCCATCCGACGGACGGAGGTCTTTCCAAGCCCATCGGTGTCCCCTACTGACCGTGGGCAGGGCGGGGAATTTTGCAGAGATAAATCTCAACGCTGACCCAGCTGGGACTCGAACCTGGGAACTACAGATTACGAGCCTGGCGCGCTACCGACTGAGCCACCCCCGCCCCTTTCTTTTGGGACCACGAATATAGGGGGAAGCGGTAGCAAAACAAGAAACACGTTCGTTTCCACAAATATAAAAGGTAAACAAATAAAATTTTGAGAAAAATATAACATACTTTAAAAAAATAAATACCTCCTCAAGCAGCAGCTTGCCACAGAGGTCTGACAGGAGCCGGTCAGTTTATATGCCATAGTAGAAGGTCTGTGAGGATGGCAGGACCTCAGCAGAAAAACAACACACACATCCATGCCTTAACCCGGGGCTCGAACCCAGGTCCCTTAGATCAATAGACAAGCGTGCTAACCATTCGACCACGGGACGGCTAAACATACTTTACAAATCTATTACATTTTCTTTCTTGTCTCTAACTAGCGTATGTTTTTGCTTTGACATCTGGCTAGCGAAGAGACCTGAAATCTAAAACTAAAAAATCTAGCCCGTTAGAAAATCTAATTTGAATAGTCCTTTTTTTATATAACATTGACAAATGTACAAAATTTCCCTTAACTCAAAAAAACGTATAGTACGTGATTTCAATATAGCTCTCGTTCTACTAATAATTACTCTCATCAATCCTCACTGCGAATCTCTGAGTGGTCAACACCTAAATTGTGATTTAGTGGCATTAATACACAGCCTCTGATAGTCCGCTATAATTAACTTAATTATGCGACTATTTATATACTCCTTTACGAGAAAATGCATACACCGATACGGGGCGGGGGTGGCTCAGTCGGTAGCGCGCCAGGCTCGTAATCTGTAGTTCCCAGGTTCGAGTCCCAGCTGGGTCAGCGTTGAGATTTATCTCCGCAAAATTCCCCGCCTTGCCCACGGTCAGTAGGGGACACCGATGGGCTTGGAAAGGCCGCCGTCCGTCGGATGGGACGTTAAGCCGTGGCCCCGTGTGCGGGAGAGCCATACCCTGTGCACGTTAAAGAACACGCTGGATGGCCTTGACGGGAGGATACCATCTGTCTCCCAACAGCTGTTCCAGTGGGTCCCCTCCCCCAACCTTCTCTGAGCCTTCGGGGTCCATGTGACCTGGCCATTTAGCCCATGGTGTGCAAAAAAGTGCCGCTCAGAGGTAAAACAACCCTACACAGATACACTTCGACAAAACAAATCTCATCATCTATCGGTTGACTTCGCACACGCATTAATACCGGAGTAAGCAGTTCGAAAAACTATCTCTGACCATTCAGATGGTAATATTGTGGAAACCTAAATAAATGTTTAAAAATCGATAACCTATAGGAGACCTAAATAGTAATAAATAAAAGTAAAACATACTAATGATGAAATCACTGAATCTATACTAATTTCAAAGAAAGATGAGCAGATGGCAATTTTTTTTTTGTGGTGATGCACAGAACCGGCCAGGCCTAGCACCTAAAGTCCGACCCCGCCTTCTCGTGGCGCAGATCGTTAGTACCTTTCAAAAGAGACACTTTCTTGTGGAAAAGAACGCAAGGGGAGGGCTGCCAGGTCAGTTTGACCTACTGATCTGGACTACTATGTGGAGGGAGTGGTCAGCCATACAGGGTCCTGGTGCTGACCATATACACCTGGAATGGAATAATAGCTCTAAGCTGGATTATGGATCCTGAATTTGCTACACTGGTGGTCTTCTGTTGAGGGGAAATCTTATGCTGTGTTTTCTGTTTGTTTGTAAGTTGACAGTCCCAAGTGAATAGAATCACAGGATACTATTTACCAGCTGGTATGATCTGAAACCATCGCAGGTACCTGGACTCTTGCTTCTACTTGCATTGTCAAACCAACATTAGCGGATGTCTTCAGTGTAGATGGCTTCAGCCTTTATTAGTGGGGTCACCTCATGCTTGCGATTATGGGGCTGTTTGATATTGTCGGCACTTCCTCTCTCAATAAACACAGTTTCTTTAAACATCCCACTAACCATTTTCTTTCCACAGGTAGTTGGAATGTGAGATTTCATATCCACAGATATTATTCTCTTGATGTCCGCACACAAGCATTCCATCTTATAACTTAAATATTCCCAGCTGAAAGAGACCAGATGGACAGAGAAAGGTCAGATACTTAAAAATAATCGTAAATTTCTCTTTTCAGGGAGGGATGATAGAAAACTTCTCCAAGGCGTAGGTTTGCTTCTCAGCACAGCAGTGATGCTCTTCTAGGACAGCATTTTTCAAACTGCGGATCGCGACCCATTAGTGGGTCGCGACCAGCATTTCTTTAATGAAATAGAATAAAAATATTGGAATGGGTCTCACAGACTGATTGCGATGTAAAATTTATTTTTTATAGTGGGTCGTGGCCAAAAAACCTTTAAAAACACTGTTCTAGGATATGAGTGCATTAATGACATAATAGAACGACTTTCACATTTCCCGTTTTTCGTAAGGGGGAGGTAAACAAAAGGGGTATATTTTTGTTACCCACAACACTCCCAACTTCACAAGCTTTCACTTGATATAAAACTGTTACTTTCGGCACTCGGGTGCTGGAGATATCGCGGAACAATCGTTTTCATATATTCTCATATTTTAGGGGGGAAGGAAGCATGGAGATTAATTTTTTATAGCTTATGACACTTCCTGAGGCACAAGCTTTCATTTGACGTATAGCTTGTTACTTTCGGCATCGCGTTCTGGAGATATAGCGGAACAATAGTTTTGATACTTCCCCTTTTTAGGGGGGGGGGTCAATTTTTTTTATAGGATATGACACTCCCCGCGTTACCAGCTTTCATTTGACACATAAATCAATAAGTTTCTTCATCGTGTTCGAAAGATATGGTGGAACCATAGTTTTGAGAAAGCGACAAAATGGCAAATATCGAGCGAAAAGCAACAGGAAGATGTGCAAGAAAGGTACCCATCAGAACTCCTGCCAAACAACAAACTAGATACCCAGTTTCATAAGTTTTCATTACACCTTTAATGGCTGTATCTTTTTCATGTAAAAAAAAGTATCCGAACACTACGGTTGATTACAGAATTCGGAAAAAATATCTAGCAACGATTTTTTTAGAAATTAGTGATCTGGCAACCTTCGCGTCATGTGATTACAGAATTCAGGAAAAATATCTGGAGCGTGTACAGCAACTGTACACGCTCCAGTTACCATTCACAGCAAACTGGAGCGTGTGTAGTTGCTGCACACGCTCCAGTTTGCTGTGAACGGTAAACTCCTCGGGTGCAATTTGGGGGCGGGGGAAGCATATAAAGAAAGAAGGGAAGATAAGAAAATTTTGAAAAACCGTTTGTACATGTTTTATCTGTTGTGTAACAGAGTTAAAGTCGAATGTTACTATGGTTGATTTTAATAAATAATTTTATAATTTCAAACTTCAAGGTGTCTTACTTACAACAACATCTTTCTTTACTATGTTGTAGGACGTAGGTAGAAATATCGATACATAAAAGAACACAAATTTGTCACTGCATCTTTCTGTTTGTTACAAAAAGTTTAAACAAGGTACATTTCCAGGGGGGCGCTGAGTAATTTTTTTTTTTCTGAAAAGGGGGCGGTAGGACAAATAAGTTTGGGAACCTCTGGGTTAAGACATCTATACACTTTGAAAGTTGGCGGGAAAATGAGAATTACGGCTGGCGGCGTAAACAGTGGTGTTCAGTCGTCTGTCTGTACTAGCTGATTTTTCTGTGCCAATTACCATAATATTTCTTCCGGAATCCAAATATTATTTTAAAAAAAAACACACAAAAGGACGGAAATAACCTAGAATATTTATCGCGGTTGTCCCGGTTTTTCACACAAATACTTACACAGGAACATGGGCGCAGGCTTGTAGTCAGATACGCTAACCACTACATCAGGTAAGGGTTATATTAATTAGAAATTAATTTAGCAGAATAAGGATTCGTCGTGCGCATGCGAAGATCATCGAAAATGAAAAATTTATAAACGTTATGTTATAAATTATATATCTTTCGAGTTTGGTGTTATTTTGATAAGCAACAAATTTCAGAGATATACCTTAAAATAACATTAATTGAAGAAATAAATACGAGTATTCCCCCGAATTACGCGATTTTACAGAATGTTGATGTAAACAAACACGGATGGGCAAGACATCACCTTCATAACTTTGCTCGTAAAATTTTCAGTAAAGGCTGAAATGAAATCATTTGTCACCCCAAAAGAAATTACGATTCGTAAACGGCTACAATGAAGGGTATTAATGTTAATCTTGTATTTTGCAACGAAATTTTAAAGCAGTTGGAATTGGATTGGATTGTTTTACCTCTGAGCGGCACTTTTTTGCACACCATGTTCTAAATGGCCAGGTCACATGGACCCCGAAGGCTCAGAGAAGGTTGGGGGAGGGGACCCATGGAACAGCTGTTGGGAGACAGATGGTAGCCTCCCGTCAAGGCCATCCAGCATGTTCTTTAACGTGCACAGGGTATAGCTCTCCCGCACACGGGGCCACGGCTTAACGTCCCATCCGACGGACGGCGGCCTTATTCAACCCCATCGGTGTCCCTTACTGACCGTGGGCGAGGAAATTTTGCGGAGATAAATCTCAACACTGACCCAGCTGGGACTCGAACCTGGGAACTACAGATTACGAGCCTGGCGCGCTACCGACTGAGCCACCCCCGCCCAGCAGTTGGAAACAAAAAAGTAGCGAAAATAACAAACCAAGTAAAAATTTCCAACAATTTGCTGATTAAAATGTTACTAAAATAGGATACCAACGATATTTAATGAACGTTAGAAGTCATACAGGAAGAATCAGACAAACCTGTCTATTTCATCAGCTTTTTCTCATGCGACTGGGAAATAAAGTAAAAAATATTATTAAAAAATAAATATGAATATAATAATTTCACACAGAAGAGGGAATTTACACAAAATATTCGTGTGAATATTTCATTACATTTATAACTCATAAAACGAAACCTCATTTTTCAAAATAAGACCTGGATTCGAGCCCAGGATAAAGCTTAGATGTTTTCTTTCTTGGTTTTCGCCTTACCTGACAGATATCTAATGGCGAATTACACTGACAGGTTCCTGTCAACCCTATGGCAAACAACTGCCTGAGGGGTATTTTTTGTCACTTAAATCAAGACTATGTAGAATTACAGCATCACACTCAAACTCAAGAAGACTGTATTTCAACATCACTTTACCTTTTCTTGGCGAAAGGAGATTCACCTTTTGGACCTCAGAATAAGAAATGATAAAAAAGTTATGTCTTTTAAAAGGAACGTAAAGAATTATTTACTTCATATTGAAGATACATAATTAGCATGATACAAGTATAAAAATGTATAGTTCCTTTTATAATTGCTTATAATGTAAAGTATAAACTAACAGGCTCCTGTTAGACCTTTGTGGCAAGCTGATGCTTGAAAGGAAATTTATTTTTTAATTTTTATTTATATATATGTGTGTATATAAGAAATTTATGATATTATCACAAAAACACACACTGCTGCACTTTGATCACGGCGTTGGTAGCTCTAACCACTGAGCTACCATGGGGCGGGGGTGGCTCAGTCGGTAGCGCGCCAGGCTCGTAATCTGTAGTTCCCAGGTTCGAGTCCCAGCTGGGTCAGCGTTGAGATTTATCTCCGCATAATTCCCCGCCCTGCCCACGGTCAGTAGGGGAACCGATGGGCTTGGAAATGTCGTCGTCCGTCTGATGGGATGTTAAGCTGTGGTCCCGTGTGCGGGAGAGCCATACCCTGTGCACGTTAAAGAACACGCTGGATGGCCTTGACGGGAGGCTACCATCTGTCTCCCAACAGCTGTTCCAGTGGGTCCCCTCCCCCAACCTTCTCTGAGCCTTCGGGGTCCATGTGACCTGGCCATTTAGCCCATGGTGTGCAAAAAAGTGCCGCTCAGAGGTAAAACACCCCAAAAACAACTGAGCTCCCAACTCCGTGACTAAAGTTTGCTCTCCCCACTGGTTTGCTTTAATGAGATAACGTTTTGTTCCTGAGCCTATCTCGAAGTTACCAAAGACCGAAACTAATCTTTTTCTTCTTGACATCTCAGGAGGTTGCGTATTTCCATTCCACCTTGTTCAATACAAATTTGATATCGCTTGATACGTTGAGTGATTTCAAGGTCTTTTCAACTAAGAAACACCGAGAAATTTGTTGTAAAGTTATCAATTAATTATATTTCGTACATGTTTTAAAAGCTATTTTTCACGCTTCTGATCATCGAAATCTTTTGTTATTGCTTCCCGAGGGTCTCAGTGTGATTACTACTCGCATGTAACTCTGTTCCAGTTAGTTACCTAGTCGATCAGCCAGAAGGTAAAATTTTCTTTTACACTATGTTATTGGGGCGGGAGTGGCTCAGTCGGTAGCGCGCCAGGCTCGTAATCTGTAGTTCCCAGGTTCGAGTCCCAGCTGGGTCAGCGTTGAGATTTATCTCCGCAAAATTTCCTCGCCCACGGTCAGTAAGGGACACCGATGGGCTTGAAAAGTCCGCCGTCCGTCGGATGGGACGTTAAGCCGTGGCCCCGTGTGCGGGAGAGCCATACCCTGTGCACGTTAAAGAACACGCTGGATGACCTTGACGGGAGGCTACCATCTGTCTCCCAACAGCTGTTCCAGTGGGTCCCCTCCCCTAACTTTCTCTGAGCCTTCGGGGTCCATGTGACCTGGCCATTTAGCCCATAGTGTGCAAAAAAGTGCCGCTCAGAGGTAAAACAATCCAATCCAATCACTATGTTATTGTTTTTTCGTACTCATCGTTTTTTCCTCTGAACTCGGGCATTACTTTCCATTCTGATATGTGTATATATCCGCAGATATGTCCACAGATATTACAGTTCATAGGTTATGAATACTGAATTTTCCAGTACAAAACGGTGTCATTTCAGGTTGGTAAAATAAAAATGAAACCAAAAATCACAGGCTATCTGGATTAGTGCAATAGTGGAAATTTTAAAATTTCTTGGCCTTTAATGCCATCGAACAAAATAAAGAATGCAATGAAAAATACTAATCTCTCATAGTAGAACCTAGTTCCAGTCAATTCACGTAATGGAAGCTGGAGGTAATTTTTTTAAGGACATTCCATCTTCCCAAGCCTTTCTGCTTCCCAACATGTAACATTTTAAATAACAAATTGATTCCAGAACCCACCTGTTATATATCACCCGTGACCGAATGCAATGAGAGGTGAAGTAAAAATACCACCTTTTTTTCAACCCTCGCCGGATGAGGCAGTTGCGAAAAGAAAGAGATAGAATGTGAAAGCAAACGTAGTTATCAGTACGGACATACACCTCCTTCGGATTCTGCTAACGATGGTGGTTAAATGGAACAACCCCGTCCGTTTCAAATGACGCTGCTGGAGTCCCTCTGTTCGGTCGCTTATGGAAGGTTGTACATGCAGACCGCGTCGGCCGGCAGTGTTAGGCTGGCACCTCCCGCCAACAATAGACCGGTTATCTGTTCGCTTCCCCACTGGTTTGCTTTAATGAGATAATGTTTTGTTCCTGAGCCTATCTAGAAGTCACCAGAGACCGATTCTAACCTTCTTCTTGGGTTGCAGTGAGAAGCAACTAGCCGACCAGAACTGAACAGAATAAACATCAGGGTCATTACAAAACTGTATGGTAATGTACTATGGCTTCAGCTGACAGATAAGTACGAAAGCACATTGGTAAGGACTGGCACTTGATGAGTAGGATAGGTGGTTAGACTGGGTCGTCGAAATAGCTATAGAAATAAAAAAAAATGCCGATCTGCTGTTGAAAAAGAAGGATCAAGATTTTTTTTAAATGTACATGGAAAAAAAAAGAGCATAATAAATCGTGAAGGCAAAGCAGTCAAATGCATAAAAAATTTATGTAAATGAAATGTACACACTGGCAAAGCGTATAAGAAGGGTTTGTTTTACCTCTGAGAGGCATTTTTTGCGCACAATGGGCTAAATAGCCAGGTCACAGGATCCCGAGGGCTCAGAGAAGGTTTGGGAGCTGTTGGACAGACTGGATAGCTGTTGAAAGACAGATGATAGCCTCCCATCAAGGCTATCCACGTGTTCTTTAACGTGCAGAGGGTATGGCTCTCCGGCACACGGGGCCGTGACTGAAAGTACCGACCGAAGGATGGCGGCCTTTCCAAGCCCATCGGTGTCCCCTACTGACCGAGGGAAGGGCAGCGAAAGCTTTTGGTAGAAACTTCTGCAATGCTTTCTGCACGCCATTTATAGTGTCGTGAGACGGAGCACATGCTTTCTCCATGGGGGGTGGGTCCTTCGGGACCCGCCCCCCACCCCGAAATAAAGAGAGGTGCAAGCCATTTAATTTAATGTCGGTCAGTATGATAGCTCTCGCGGATCGTCTGTTGTTAGCAACAGATTCCATTTCCAGAAACGTTTCACTAACCTGGCTATCGTCGACTTCTGAGGGACTGCACGAGCCGTATATTTCTTACGAAACTATTCAGGAACACGTGCATATGAATGACTACCAAAATAATGACTAGTTGTGCATCCAAATGGAAAACTAGTTGTGCCTGCGAAAACGACATTTCACTTCCTTTATGAACAAAGCTACACTGACGATATCCTGTATCCATCACACTGCAATCAGAATTTCCGATAATTTTCTATAGTCTTATGATAACATTTAATGGAAAGAAGAACAATACGCCTATTTCGAAACAATTTACATAAACTTCAATTTTGGGTTGCGCGACTTTTCTATCACATTATATAATTCTTATTTCCCCCTTTTGTCTTCGGCAACCCTGCTTCTTCTTCAAAATCATTAAAAATAAAAAAAAGATACATTAATACTGTATATAAATAAATACCCCTCAAACAGCTGCTTGCCACAGAGGTCTGACAGGAGCCTGTCAGTTTATATGCCGTAGTAGAAGGTCTGTGAGGATGGCAGGACCTCAGCAGAAAAACAACACACACAACCATGCCTTACCCGTGCCTTACCCGATGTTGAATGATCAACAGTTGCGAAGGTTTTAAAAGGGAACAACGAAATATTTACAATGTGGTTAACAGTACAAAAGGGGAAAACTATATACAAGAGATGTTTCTACATTTAAGACTGAGAGAGAAAAAAATACATTTGTAAAGCTGTAATAACCACTTTAACAACATATAAACACAATACTTAAATGAAAATTAAAATTGAATTAAAAATTTAGATAAATCGACTTGTTTTAGTCGAACATTAAAAATGTATAAAGTTCCAAACCCGATCAACTCATCATATGAAGGAATAATATTTGCAGTTTATTCTAGCATGAGGAATATGAATACACACAGGTTGTTCTGCCAGGGTCCAAGACATGAATTAAAGGCTCGGCCGGATTTGAATAGATGAAGTTTGTTAATGATTTTGTAGCAGATTTTTAAATCATGAAACAACCTCCTCCATTCCAAAGAGTGAATGTTGAGAACTTTTAATCGTTCCTTGTAGCTTGACTTGTAAAGTCCTGGCAGTCTCTTGGTTAAACCATCTGAGTGGATATTCAACTAGATTGATGTAAGAGACCATGTGGGGAGACCAGACAGGGTTGGGTTGTTTTACCTCTGAGCGGCACTTTTTTGCACACCATGGGCTAAATGGCCAGGTCACATGGACCCCGAAGGCTCAGAGAAGGTTGGGGGAGGTGACCCACTGGAACAGCTGTTGGGAGACAGATGGTAGCCTCCCGTCAAGGCCATCCAGCGTGTTCTTTAACGTGCACAGGATATGACTCTCCCACACACGGGGCCACGGCTTAACGTCCCATCCGACGGACGGCGGCCTTTCCAAGCCCATCGGTGTCCCCTACTGACCGTGGGCAGGGCGGGGACTTTTGCGGAGACCAGACAGGCGATGCATATTTGAGAATAGGCAAAACAAAAGTAGAAATGTCTTGAAAAGTGGGGGCCTATTGCATTTTTTTGTAGCATCGCAAAATCATGAAGGCGACATGATTGGCTTTCTTGGTGATGTTTTAGCAGTGTAAGGAAAATGATAGATTGGGAGAAATGGTAACACCCAAATCTACTGAGATGATACACTAATGATTGGAGAGTCATTGATAAGGTAACCCTATTTGTGATTACAACGTCCCAAGTGCATGATAGTTGCTGCAGATATTGGTAATTCAGAGGATATGCTCGTCTCTGTTATTGTCGCATGCAAACTGAATGTAACGATAATTTGTCTAAACAAGCAGAAGTGGCATAAAATTCAATGTCGTCGGCAAATAAGTAGCAGGAAACTGCTCGTAGAACAGAAGGGATGTTTGAGGCGAACAATGCAAAAAGTGTAGGCCCAAGAACAGATCCTTGACAGCACTACTGCTGACATCCCTGGTTAGAGAAGAATATCTTCAATTCGTATTTGTTGAGAACGGTTAGAGAAGAATGCGCTGATCAATTTACAACTAACTGTGGAATTCAGAGTCTAAGAAGTGCTTCGAGATGAGTGATCTCTTTACTTTATCGGAATCTATATAAAGAGAAGAATTAGAAGGCCAGCGTCAATTGATGTAGCCCAATTACACCAAATAAAAACTTTAGCTTTTACTTTTCGACATCGGGGACAGTTTAAAATGGGGCACCATGGGGCACCACCAGGGGCAATAATCTACTAAAGCATTATATAATTGAAAATATTCAGTATGTGTCCAATATTTCAAACGAACACGTTGAGCTGGTTTAAAATTCAATAATTTTCGTCAATGAATTAACATTAATCCACTGATAAAAATTAAAGAAAAAGCGACACGATTTGTAAAAAGTTACTGCTCTAGAGCTAACGAGCCCAAAATAGATGTTATAGACCAATGGTTCCCAAACTTTTCGGTGCGAACTTCCCTGCCAAGTCAATAACTCCTTGGGGGCGGGGGTGGCTCAGTCGGTAGCTCGCTAGGCTCGTAATCTGTAATTCCCAGGTTCGAGTCCCAGCTGGGTCAGCGTTGAGATTTATCTCCGCAAAATTCCCCGCCCTGCCCACGGTCAGTAGGGGACACCGATGGGCTTGGAAAGGCCGCCGTCCGTCGGATGGGACGTTAAGCCGTGGCCCCGTGTGCGGGAGAGCCATACCCTGTGCACGTTAAAGAACACGCTGGATGGCCTTGACGGGAGGCTACCATCTGTCTCCCAACAGCTGTTCCAGTGGGTCCCCTCCCCCAACCTTCTCTGAGCCTTCGGGGTCCATGTGACCTGGCCATTTAGCCCATGGTGTGCAAAAAAGTGCCGCTCAGAGGTAAAACAACCCAAACCAGAAATTAATCTCACCTCAGGCGATTATATGCTAAAAATAAAAAAAGTCACGATTAAATTAATTAACAGCAAAACTATATGTAAAAGAAAACAAAACAGGGAAGATTATTTTAATGAAATACTGGACGTCAGTGTTTAAAAAAAAATCAGTCGAAACGGCTGCGGTAAGCAAACAAACACTTCTTCATCCCAGTAATACAAAACTCAATTTTTGAAACAGCGTTCATTTATTTGTAGTGAAAATTAAAGTACACGTGAATTTTAAAAAAAATCACATCGTAGTTGACAGAGGGAACTCCTCCCTCATGGCAACAACCACTTGTCATGATGGCTGACAGTGTAAGCTCATTATAACGTTCCAATGATTTTGTTCTCGCCATGTATTTATTGATATTTGTCTTTTTTTGTATTAAGTACAGAAATAATTTATCGATTCAGAGTTGCGATAACGTACAGGAAAAAAAAAGAATTATGTTGAGAAAAAACTACAACCAAACCTGGAATCATAATATCACATCAACGGAGGCCGCTGCATTAAGAATGCCCTTACAATGCATCCTAATATGGAATCCGTGAATTTATGTAGAGACGTTCTGTCAGCAAGGAACACGAACATGGATCATTGCCTCCGCTCAGACAGGTTGGTAGCCCTTCTAGACGCTAAGGCAGCTTTTTGCAAACAGGACGTATATTAGGTGCAGTTTGATTTGTGGGAGGCTAAGCAGTTTAATCCACTGATAATTTTTATGAGCATTCCTGTTCACCTTGCTGAAAGGAAGCTAAACAGCTATGCAAAGCTCTCGTTGAACTGGATCAGTAACAACAAAGGTGACGCTGAACACGAAAGTTGGTAGTTGCCACTAATATCGACAGAACTCTTTTCAAGTTTTTTTCGTACTTCGTTGTTGTTGAACGAAAATGTAGGAACTCGCTAGTTTTTTTTATATTTAATACCAAACGTTGTTCTCTTTACAATTATAAATTAAATGTGTAAGAGTCATTGGAATTTTCAAGTTCATATAGATACTTTTATTAAAACGTCAAGTTCTGACGAATTTTCAAGTTCATATAGATACTTTTATTAAAACGTCAAGTACATCTGAAATCTTTGTTATTGCTTCACTTACAACGAAAAACGGATGTGTGTTTCTATCCCCTACACCAGAGGTCTCAAACACGAGGACAAGAAGTCATTCCGTGCGGCCCATAAGCAATACATGCTATTATAATCACGTTGGTACACTGTCACTAGCTTGGCTCAATTGCAATAATCTCACGCGAGTATGGAGAACATGGTAGCGTTCGGCCACTACAAATGAAATTCAAGTTTAGGTTTTGGTATTAAAAGCCTGTAACATTTAAATAATAAAACAATATAAGTAACTACGTTTGTTAATTATTTCTTAAAATTAAATGCGGCCCACCATTTAAAACTCCCTGTACACTTGTTAGCAACCTATTCAAGAAGAATTCACTATTGAGATAGATGTTATAACGTTAAAAACACGAGAGAGCAATGGAGGATGTTATACGAATGCTGCGTTACTTTTAATGTTCAGTACGAATTTCAAAGGCTGAGGGAGAGGTCAATAACCACAGATGAATTTTAGGGATAGTCCTTTCATTAAGTCTCTGCCTCTTTGAAAAGTCATTACCGAGGGTTCTGATTATGCTCACAACAGTTGGACACATTTGTAATTTGGTTAAACTTTTGCACCTTTGAAAGCTCCAAATTGACGCAGCAAGATCCCAAAATCGTAATAAGGAAATATGTACACAGATCCTCGAAGATTTCTGATTTATTACACATTAATAAACTTCTACTTCCCCATTTGACCTCCAATTCTTGAATTCATAACTGAGTTACAGCACTGCCAAATATTTGTGGAGAAAATCTTACAACTATATTCTTATCGTAAAATAAAGCAACACCTGAATTGTGGAATTCTTTGCGATGTCTATCTGTCTAAACCAGTGAGGGGCGGGGTTGGCTCAGTCGGTAGCGCGCCAGGCTCGTAATCTGTAGTTCCCAGGTTCGAATCCCAGCTGGGTCAGCATTGAGATTTTTCTCCGCAAAATTCCCTGCCCTGCCCACGGTCAGTAGGGGACCCTGATGGGCTTGGAAAGGCCGCCGTCCGTCGGAAGGGACGTTAAGCCGTGGCCCCGTGTGCGAGAGAGCCATACCCTGTGCACGTTAAAGAACACGCTGAATGGCCTTGACGGGAGGCTACCATCTGTCTCCCAACAGCTGTTCCAGTGGGTCCCCTCCCCCAACCTTCTCTGAGCCTTCGGGGTCCATGTGACCTGGCCATTTAGCCCATGACGTGCAAAAAAGTGCCGCTCAGAGGTAAAACAAACAACAACTAAACCAGTGATTCTGTAACGTTTTTTACTCACGGCACTGGCCGGTAATCGTCCCATGGCCGAGTGGTTAGCGCGCTTGGCTACTGATCCAAGGGACCTGGGTTCGAGCCCCGGGTTAAGGCATGGATGTATGTGTTGTTTTTCTGCTGAGGTCCTGCCATCCTCTCAGACCTTCTACTATGGCATATAAACTTACAGGCTCCCGTCAGACCTCTGTGGCAAGCAGTTGCTTGAGGGCGTATTTATTTTTATTTACACTATTTTTCGCTGTGAATACCTGCGGTACACTAAAAAATTAAGTTGGCAACACTACAGGAGACTCGTGCATACGCAGGTTGCCTTCAATAACAGCCATTTCTGTGAAGTCGTTTGTAAACACAGAGCTATTCTGTTCAAATTCTGACGTGTATTGATGTTAGTGTGTAAGCCGTATGTGTCATAGGCATGTTTTGCTTAATTCTGGTTTTAACATTATCGTTAAATATGGATAAGTTTTTGATTAAACGGAAAAAGTTAATGAAGAATCAGTGGCAAAAAGAAACAACAACAAAATGGTTTTATAAATTTCCTTTTATCTGCTATAATCATCCTCAGGCAGCCATGGGTTATGGAGGTCCAACCAGATTGTGCAATTTAGTTCTCCAAACACATCTATCCGGAGTTACAATTATATTTCGTCAAATCTTACGAATGGCTAGCAACCTTGTAATAACGAAGTTCAAGAGCAAAGTGAGGATTAGGGGAGAAAATCTTGTCATTTCCCAGGTATTTGTTTGCAATGGAGAAATTTTATCATATCGTTTAAATCTGAGACAAAAATTACTATGATAACCATCAAGATGACACATATAACGATTTATACTTATATATAGTATATTTTCCGTCAAGAGACATATTCTAGAAAAACAGTAATTCCATAATTTCACCAAGCAAAAAAAAATGCACGATTCTACATAAAAATATATTTCCTTTGCGGGTTTTTGCACAACTCACTTTAGAAACTTACTTACTATAAAGACGTTTCGATGACTTCGCAATTGACAGGTTCACATAGAAAATATTTTCAAAAGGTTCCGAGACAGTCGCCATTTCTTTAATCCGATGGCCCCAAGAAGCCCTTAGAAGCAGTTCCTTCAAAACAGTATCCTTAAGCATCTATACACTTTTTCCAGCATCATTTGAAGTTGCTCGAAATATTTCTAGAAGCTATCGTGTGCAACCTCTTGAAACGCAATCATCGAAAGCTCCTTGATCTCCTCAACATCTTTGAAGAACAGCCCTTCCGCCGAACTGAAAGTGGTAAAAACCGCACAGTGGAAAATTATTAGAATACTATAGATTGAAGAGAACTAAAGTACCATACTTGGCGAGCTGTCATGCAGGATAACAGTGTTTGATTGCTCACATTTCGTTACCTTACAGGCGAATTACCTCTCGTATAAAGGCGAACACCTCCTTGTTGACTCTAACAACTTGAGCAAACTCATATTGCATGATATTTTGCTGGCCAAAAAAGACTTCCATCATCACCTTCCCTTTCGAATATTCTTGTCGGTCTTGCGTTTCGGCAACGATGGCGATTTCCATATGGAGGATTATCGTTTATATTTAGCATCAAAGAGGAAACAAAGGTTTCATCACCTACGGGGGTGGCTCAGTCGGTAGCGCACCAGGCTCGTAATCTGTAGTTCCCAGGTTCGAGTCCCAGCTGGGTCAGCGTTGAGATTTATCTCCGCAAAATTCCCCGCCCTGCCCACGGTCAGTAGGGGACACCGATGGGCTTAGAAAGGCCGCCGTCCGCCGGATGGGACGTTGAGCCGTGGCCCCGTGTGCGGGAGAGCCATACCCTGTGCACGTTAAAGAACACGCTGGATGGCCTTGACGGGAGGCTACCATCTGTCTCCCAACAGCTGTTCCAGTGGGTCCCCTCCCCCAACCTTCTCTAAGCCTTCGGGGTCCATGTGACCTGGCCATTAAACCCATGGTGTGCAAAAAAGTGCCGCTCAGAGGTAAAACAACCCAATCCATCACCTATGACGAGTTTTCGGAGAAATTAAAATTGTTATATAGAGGAGCTTAGTGGTCCTCGTGCAGTTAATGCATTGGTCCCGAGTCACCATTCTTGGTACGATATATTAGCACACACATCAGTCAAATCAATCCTGAGGATGGTGTGGCATCTACCAATCGAAATTCAGGCTTTTGCTGCAATCTACTGTCTGACGAGCACAACCTCATGCACCTGTCGCGCATTGTCCTCATTCCGCGATGTTGCAGCCGTCCGCGGTATGAATCCTTTCAACGATTAACGACCTTTCTTGAATTTGTGATAAATACTTGGACGGAACGTTGTTTGTGTGCAGACTCTGCTGACCAGCTTGGGCATCGGTTAGACAGAGTCAAGACCATCCCGAGGTCGAAGATGCTGCTGACCGGTTTAGTGGCCCGGTTGGACAGTGCTCAGACCTCAATCAGGTGCTCTGTGGAGCAAGTTCGGGGCCATGCTGAACGACCTGATCCCTCTAGTAGGCAAGGGCCCTTTTTCAAAATCTGGGTCCAACTAATTGTTCCCACCCCGGGAGCCGACTCAACCTGGAACTATATATCCTTGTTGTGGATAACCGGTGAACAGATTAAATTTTAGGTTTTGACCGATGGATGAGCTTTCCTTCTGTAGGTCTTCTCGCCATAAGATCGTCGAGATGAGCTATATCTATATGATATAGTCTTGCCCCGACCGTAGGTAGTGTTAACACGGCAATTCCCTGTACTGGTAGTGCCTCCGGCGGAACTAATGGGTTTTTGTAACGTGAAAATTCTCTGCATACACCATCCGAAGTATCCGCAGAGTTTTCGTCTCCGTACTAGCAGCCTACCAAAATATCGCTGCATTCGTTTGTGTTCCGGAACATTTTGAAGCTGCTGCATATCACAGCGTTCAGATAAAAAAAAAATACCGTCTGATGAAAATAGAAAGCTTGTGATTCTCTCTTGATTTCTGAATTTTTTTAACACTTTAAAAATTTTATATCCGAATTCCAGTAAAGGAAGCATTGTAATTAACCTTATGTAAAGCTTTGAGTTCGGCAGCTTTAGTAAAGAACAAGCTTACAATTAAATAAATTAAAAGTGGCCTAAACAATTAATTAGTTCAATGTGGTTCAGCTTATTAACTGACTGTTATTAAAGATTCAAGCTAAAATTTCATTGATCGTTTTAGGGGTAAACTTCCTTTATACCAGGGGCGGGGGTGGCTCAGTCGGTAGTGCGCCAGGCTCGTAATCTGTAGTTCCCAGGTTCGAGTTCCAGCTGGGTCAGCGTTGAGATTTAACTCCGCAAAATTCCCCGCCCTGCCCACGGTCAGTAGGGGACACCGATGGGCTTGGAAAGACCGCCGTCCGTCGGATGGGACGTTAAGCCGTGGCCCCGTGTGCAGGAGAGTCATACCCTGTGCACGTTAAAGAACACGCTGGATGGCCTTGACGGGAGGCTACCATCTGTCTCCCAACAGCTGTTCCAGTGGGTCCCCTCCCCCAACCTTCTCTGAGCCTTCGGGGTCCATGTGACCTGGCCATTTAGCCCATGGTGTGCAAAAAAGTGCCGCTCAGAGGTAAAACAACCCAAACCAGAAATTAATCTCACCTCAGGCGATTATATGCTAAAAATAAAAAAAGTCACGATTAAATTAATTAACAGCAAAACTATATGTAAAAGAAAACAAAACAGGGAAGATTATTTTAATGAAATACTGGACGTCAGTGTTTAAAAAAAAATCAGTCGAAACGGCTGCGGTAAGCAAACAAACACTTCTTCATCCCAGTAATACAAAACTCAATTTTTGAAACAGCGTTCATTTATTTGTAGTGAAAATTAAAGTACACGTGAATTTTAAAAAAAATCACATCGTAGTTGACAGAGGGAACTCCTCCCTCATGGCAACAACCACTTGTCATGATGGCTGACAGTGTAAGCTCATTATAACGTTCCAATGATTTTGTTCTCGCCATGTATTTATTGATATTTGTCTTTTTTTGTATTAAGTACAGAAATAATTTATCGATTCAGAGTTGCGATAACGTACAGGAAAAAAAAAGAATTATGTTGAGAAAAAACTACAACCAAACCTGGAATCATAATATCACATCAACGGAGGCCGCTGCATTAAGAATGCCCTTACAATGCATCCTAATATGGAATCCGTGAATTTATGTAGAGACGTTCTGTCAGCAAGGAACACGAACATGGATCATTGCCTCCGCTCAGACAGGTTGGTAGCCCTTCTAGACGCTAAGGCAGCTTTTTGCAAACAGGACGTATATTAGGTGCAGTTTGATTTGTGGGAGGCTAAGCAGTTTAATCCACTGATAATTTTTATGAGCATTCCTGTTCACCTTGCTGAAAGGAAGCTAAACAGCTATGCAAAGCTCTCGTTGAACTGGATCAGTAACAACAAAGGTGACGCTGAACACGAAAGTTGGTAGTTGCCACTAATATCGACAGAACTCTTTTCAAGTTTTTTTCGTACTTCGTTGTTGTTGAACGAAAATGTAGGAACTCGCTAGTTTTTTTTATATTTAATACCAAACGTTGTTCTCTTTACAATTATAAATTAAATGTGTAAGAGTCATTGGAATTTTCAAGTTCATATAGATACTTTTATTAAAACGTCAAGTTCTGACGAATTTTCAAGTTCATATAGATACTTTTATTAAAACGTCAAGTACATCTGAAATCTTTGTTATTGCTTCACTTACAACGAAAAACGGATGTGTGTTTCTATCCCCTACACCAGAGGTCTCAAACACGAGGACAAGAAGTCATTCCGTGCGGCCCATAAGCAATACATGCTATTATAATCACGTTGGTACACTGTCACTAGCTTGGCTCAATTGCAATAATCTCACGCGAGTATGGAGAACATGGTAGCGTTCGGCCACTACAAATGAAATTCAAGTTTAGGTTTTGGTATTAAAAGCCTGTAACATTTAAATAATAAAACAATATAAGTAACTACGTTTGTTAATTATTTCTTAAAATTAAATGCGGCCCACCATTTAAAACTCCCTGTACACTTGTTAGCAACCTATTCAAGAAGAATTCACTATTGAGATAGATGTTATAACGTTAAAAACACGAGAGAGCAATGGAGGATGTTATACGAATGCTGCGTTACTTTTAATGTTCAGTACGAATTTCAAAGGCTGAGGGAGAGGTCAATAACCACAGATGAATTTTAGGGATAGTCCTTTCATTAAGTCTCTGCCTCTTTGAAAAGTCATTACCGAGGGTTCTGATTATGCTCACAACAGTTGGACACATTTGTAATTTGGTTAAACTTTTGCACCTTTGAAAGCTCCAAATTGACGCAGCAAGATCCCAAAATCGTAATAAGGAAATATGTACACAGATCCTCGAAGATTTCTGATTTATTACACATTAATAAACTTCTACTTCCCCATTTGACCTCCAATTCTTGAATTCATAACTGAGTTACAGCACTGCCAAATATTTGTGGAGAAAATCTTACAACTATATTCTTATCGTAAAATAAAGCAACACCTGAATTGTGGAATTCTTTGCGATGTCTATCTGTCTAAACCAGTGAGGGGCGGGGTTGGCTCAGTCGGTAGCGCGCCAGGCTCGTAATCTGTAGTTCCCAGGTTCGAATCCCAGCTGGGTCAGCATTGAGATTTTTCTCCGCAAAATTCCCTGCCCTGCCCACGGTCAGTAGGGGACCCTGATGGGCTTGGAAAGGCCGCCGTCCGTCGGAAGGGACGTTAAGCCGTGGCCCCGTGTGCGAGAGAGCCATACCCTGTGCACGTTAAAGAACACGCTGAATGGCCTTGACGGGAGGCTACCATCTGTCTCCCAACAGCTGTTCCAGTGGGTCCCCTCCCCCAACCTTCTCTGAGCCTTCGGGGTCCATGTGACCTGGCCATTTAGCCCATGACGTGCAAAAAAGTGCCGCTCAGAGGTAAAACAAACAACAACTAAACCAGTGATTCTGTAACGTTTTTTACTCACGGCACTGGCCGGTAATCGTCCCATGGCCGAGTGGTTAGCGCGCTTGGCTACTGATCCAAGGGACCTGGGTTCGAGCCCCGGGTTAAGGCATGGATGTATGTGTTGTTTTTCTGCTGAGGTCCTGCCATCCTCTCAGACCTTCTACTATGGCATATAAACTTACAGGCTCCCGTCAGACCTCTGTGGCAAGCAGTTGCTTGAGGGCGTATTTATTTTTATTTACACTATTTTTCGCTGTGAATACCTGCGGTACACTAAAAAATTAAGTTGGCAACACTACAGGAGACTCGTGCATACGCAGGTTGCCTTCAATAACAGCCATTTCTGTGAAGTCGTTTGTAAACACAGAGCTATTCTGTTCAAATTCTGACGTGTATTGATGTTAGTGTGTAAGCCGTATGTGTCATAGGCATGTTTTGCTTAATTCTGGTTTTAACATTATCGTTAAATATGGATAAGTTTTTGATTAAACGGAAAAAGTTAATGAAGAATCAGTGGCAAAAAGAAACAACAACAAAATGGTTTTATAAATTTCCTTTTATCTGCTATAATCATCCTCAGGCAGCCATGGGTTATGGAGGTCCAACCAGATTGTGCAATTTAGTTCTCCAAACACATCTATCCGGAGTTACAATTATATTTCGTCAAATCTTACGAATGGCTAGCAACCTTGTAATAACGAAGTTCAAGAGCAAAGTGAGGATTAGGGGAGAAAATCTTGTCATTTCCCAGGTATTTGTTTGCAATGGAGAAATTTTATCATATCGTTTAAATCTGAGACAAAAATTACTATGATAACCATCAAGATGACACATATAACGATTTATACTTATATATAGTATATTTTCCGTCAAGAGACATATTCTAGAAAAACAGTAATTCCATAATTTCACCAAGCAAAAAAAAATGCACGATTCTACATAAAAATATATTTCCTTTGCGGGTTTTTGCACAACTCACTTTAGAAACTTACTTACTATAAAGACGTTTCGATGACTTCGCAATTGACAGGTTCACATAGAAAATATTTTCAAAAGGTTCCGAGACAGTCGCCATTTCTTTAATCCGATGGCCCCAAGAAGCCCTTAGAAGCAGTTCCTTCAAAACAGTATCCTTAAGCATCTATACACTTTTTCCAGCATCATTTGAAGTTGCTCGAAATATTTCTAGAAGCTATCGTGTGCAACCTCTTGAAACGCAATCATCGAAAGCTCCTTGATCTCCTCAACATCTTTGAAGAACAGCCCTTCCGCCGAACTGAAAGTGGTAAAAACCGCACAGTGGAAAATTATTAGAATACTATAGATTGAAGAGAACTAAAGTACCATACTTGGCGAGCTGTCATGCAGGATAACAGTGTTTGATTGCTCACATTTCGTTACCTTACAGGCGAATTACCTCTCGTATAAAGGCGAACACCTCCTTGTTGACTCTAACAACTTGAGCAAACTCATATTGCATGATATTTTGCTGGCCAAAAAAGACTTCCATCATCACCTTCCCTTTCGAATATTCTTGTCGGTCTTGCGTTTCGGCAACGATGGCGATTTCCATATGGAGGATTATCGTTTATATTTAGCATCAAAGAGGAAACAAAGGTTTCATCACCTACGGGGGTGGCTCAGTCGGTAGCGCACCAGGCTCGTAATCTGTAGTTCCCAGGTTCGAGTCCCAGCTGGGTCAGCGTTGAGATTTATCTCCGCAAAATTCCCCGCCCTGCCCACGGTCAGTAGGGGACACCGATGGGCTTAGAAAGGCCGCCGTCCGCCGGATGGGACGTTGAGCCGTGGCCCCGTGTGCGGGAGAGCCATACCCTGTGCACGTTAAAGAACACGCTGGATGGCCTTGACGGGAGGCTACCATCTGTCTCCCAACAGCTGTTCCAGTGGGTCCCCTCCCCCAACCTTCTCTAAGCCTTCGGGGTCCATGTGACCTGGCCATTAAACCCATGGTGTGCAAAAAAGTGCCGCTCAGAGGTAAAACAACCCAATCCATCACCTATGACGAGTTTTCGGAGAAATTAAAATTGTTATATAGAGGAGCTTAGTGGTCCTCGTGCAGTTAATGCATTGGTCCCGAGTCACCATTCTTGGTACGATATATTAGCACACACATCAGTCAAATCAATCCTGAGGATGGTGTGGCATCTACCAATCGAAATTCAGGCTTTTGCTGCAATCTACTGTCTGACGAGCACAACCTCATGCACCTGTCGCGCATTGTCCTCATTCCGCGATGTTGCAGCCGTCCGCGGTATGAATCCTTTCAACGATTAACGACCTTTCTTGAATTTGTGATAAATACTTGGACGGAACGTTGTTTGTGTGCAGACTCTGCTGACCAGCTTGGGCATCGGTTAGACAGAGTCAAGACCATCCCGAGGTCGAAGATGCTGCTGACCGGTTTAGTGGCCCGGTTGGACAGTGCTCAGACCTCAATCAGGTGCTCTGTGGAGCAAGTTCGGGGCCATGCTGAACGACCTGATCCCTCTAGTAGGCAAGGGCCCTTTTTCAAAATCTGGGTCCAACTAATTGTTCCCACCCCGGGAGCCGACTCAACCTGGAACTATATATCCTTGTTGTGGATAACCGGTGAACAGATTAAATTTTAGGTTTTGACCGATGGATGAGCTTTCCTTCTGTAGGTCTTCTCGCCATAAGATCGTCGAGATGAGCTATATCTATATGATATAGTCTTGCCCCGACCGTAGGTAGTGTTAACACGGCAATTCCCTGTACTGGTAGTGCCTCCGGCGGAACTAATGGGTTTTTGTAACGTGAAAATTCTCTGCATACACCATCCGAAGTATCCGCAGAGTTTTCGTCTCCGTACTAGCAGCCTACCAAAATATCGCTGCATTCGTTTGTGTTCCGGAACATTTTGAAGCTGCTGCATATCACAGCGTTCAGATAAAAAAAAAATACCGTCTGATGAAAATAGAAAGCTTGTGATTCTCTCTTGATTTCTGAATTTTTTTAACACTTTAAAAATTTTATATCCGAATTCCAGTAAAGGAAGCATTGTAATTAACCTTATGTAAAGCTTTGAGTTCGGCAGCTTTAGTAAAGAACAAGCTTACAATTAAATAAATTAAAAGTGGCCTAAACAATTAATTAGTTCAATGTGGTTCAGCTTATTAACTGACTGTTATTAAAGATTCAAGCTAAAATTTCATTGATCGTTTTAGGGGTAAACTTCCTTTATACCAGGGGCGGGGGTGGCTCAGTCGGTAGTGCGCCAGGCTCGTAATCTGTAGTTCCCAGGTTCGAGTTCCAGCTGGGTCAGCGTTGAGATTTAACTCCGCAAAATTCCCCGCCCTGCCCACGGTCAGTAGGGGACACCGATGGGCTTGGAAAGACCGCCGTCCGTCGGATGGGACGTTAAGCCGTGGCCCCGTGTGCAGGAGAGTCATACCCTGTGCACGTTAAAGAACACGCTGGATGGCCTTGACGGGAGGCTACCATCTGTCTCCCAACAGCTGTTCCAGTGGGTCCCCTCCCCCAACCTTCTCTGAGCCTTCGGGGTCCATGTGACCTGGCCATTTAGCCCATGGTGTGCAAAAAAGTGCCGCTCAGAGGTAAAACAACCCAACCCAATTCTTTATACTAAGCCAAAGGATATCTCACAGAGTTTGAAACTAATAGGACAACAGTATAGGGCCGAAAAGGTCAAGCCACAAGGGCTGACCTTGACCCCAGAGGGTCGGTACATCCCCAGGCAGACAGGAAACAGGCTATTTAAAAAAGAGGAAAATGAGACTCGAATAATCAGAATTATTAAAATTTGCTGCAGTTATATTCCTAAGTTTACAACATGACTAGAAAGGTGACTACGGATATTTTTTTGGCAACTCTGTAATCTAGTATAGAAGATTTCAATCTCAAAAGTAACCTAACTAAAATACAATTTTATTAACATTATTCATCTATTCCTTATACTGTATAACTTTTATCTTTTTCCCAAAACAGTTACGAGAAATATCACTACTTATTTATTTATTTATTATACACAGTTCCGTCACATTGATTACTATGCAATGCACTAGGTATAAATTTACACCAAAGCGCATAATTTCATTTTGAGAAAATGTTAATGCAAGAATTTATTTAAAAGCGAAGCAGTTAAAAAAGTCATTCAGCATCCATGGTAAAAACGAATCCTATATTAGTTTGGTTAAAAATACGGAGAAATTGAAGATTAAAATCTATTGAAATCCAATGTCTAATTTCCTTGAAAAAAAATCGGTTTTGCATCGTAATTGTTTTATACAGCCTGGGATCGAATTAAATTTTTTAATGACAAATATATATGTCTGATGACTACAATGCTCTTAACTAAAAACTCTTCTAATAAAAGATTTGCTGATAACAACTTTTTAACTTTAATTTCGTACTTTTTTAACTCTTTGATTAATCCAGGATTATTAATGTTTTATGGAGTTAAATAGTACATATAATTTTCTTAATTTCATAATTCCTAACACTTAGTAACACTGATTTACATTGTTCCTTCTTTTTCTAATAATGCATCTAATTACATGATTTAAAAATCTTTCTAATGGTTAATATATCCGTCATACCCCATGACAGAAGTCCATGACATGAAAGTAATTCCTTTTTGTGCCTGAGACCTGCTTTTCCCTACTTGGAGGCTACATATGAAAAAATCACCAACCCATACCATCATAAACGTCGATATGAAATTGTTGTTTTTGTTTGTTTTTTACAGAGGGAGGGGAGGGGGGTTAAAATGCCTTCAGGAGCGCGCAAAAATTTTCTATGCTTGGTGGGAGAGGCAAAAATAAATCAATGCTTCGAGGTATAAATATTTAGGAGGAGCGGTTCCTTAATGAGCACAATTGCGGTAACAGCAATCATACTTATAATACAACTAAGGACTACGTTAAGCTGTGGCTCTGTTCACAAAAGAGCCATATCTTGTGCATGTTAACAAACACGCTTGGTTTGAAATGACACTTTCATCAATCTCCTAATACTGTTCGGGGCGGGGGGGGGGGCTCAGTCGGTAGCGCGCCAGGCTCGTAATCTGTAGTTCCCAGGTTCGAGTCCCAGCTGGGTCAGCGTTGAGATTTATCTCCGCAAAAATTCCCCGCCCTGCCCACGGTCAGTAGGAGACACCGATGGGCTTGGAAAGGCCGCCGTCCGTCGGATGGGACGTTAAGCCGTGACCCCGTGTGCGGGAGAGACATACCCTGTGCACGTTAAAGAACACGCTGGATGGCCTTGAAGGGAGGCTACCATCTGTCTCCCAACAGCTGTTCCAGTGGGTCCCCTCCCCCAACCTTCTCTGAGCCTTCGGGGTCCATGTGACCTGGCCATTTAGCCCATGGTGTGCAAAAAAGTGCCGCTCAGAGGTAAAACAACCCAACCTAATACTGTTCAATGGATCCTCTTCTATTCTTAGCATTTTGATCCTTCTGACCTGATCATTTAGCCTATTGTGCGAAAAACAAAATGCCCCTCAGAAGTAAAATAACCCAACCCAATCTTGAATACACTCAAATTTATATAAACAGGGTCATTATTAAAGAATTCCCATATTTTAAAGTTTTATAGTTTATTAAATAATTAAGTAATGAAAGCAATTACTTGTCCAAATTGACAAGAAACTCTCAAATTTTCCTTGTTATGACGACGTGGAGTCAAGTGTCACGTCTTAAATGCCAAATATACAAATCGGTGGATTGGTTGAGGAGGTATGATCCCGATTTGACACCAATGGACTTCTTTTCTGGGGAATGCATTAAAAACATCAGTTATTCCGAAAAATTTCGTACTTTACTGCATTTAAAGAAAAGAATCCCTGCAGTTGTTCCTACACCAGACATGATGAGATACGGAGAGTAGTATACGTTCACGCCACCAAATAGGGCCCACACTGAAATCTGTTGAACACAAAATAAAACTTAGTTTCTTGACATTTTGTATACACAATTTACTTTTGCTACTTAATACACTAGCGAACAAAAAAAATTTTTTTTTTACTATCTCCGGAACTAAAGTTGCACATTCTAAAGGAAACTGATGTGCTGATTCCAAAAATACCAATACTGTGTGTCTATCATGTCTGGCATCACAAGATATACTCAAATTTTATAATGTAATAAATGACCAATTTCCAGTACCATACAAATATAAATATAATACGCAGTTCTTCATTATATTTTCATACGAGGTACTACATATCTTCTATAGCCTTAGAAATATTTGCTAACGAATTATATATATTTTTTTCTTAGTCCGTTATGCACTCCTCTTAAGAAACTAACAGTAATTTCCCATTCTAATAGTATACCAGCGACCTTGGTAACGCTTTACCATTGTGGATATGTTCTGATTATAGTTTCTTTTGCTCATCACTCACAGCTCCTAAATTTTCACATGGCTGGGGTGGCTCAGTCGGTAGCGAGCCAGGCTCGTAATCTGTAGTTCCTAGGTTCGAGTCCCAGCTGGGTCAGCGTTGAAATTTATCTCCGCAAATTTCTCCGCCCTGTCCACGGTCAGTAGGGGACACCGATGGGCTTGGAAAGGCCGCAGTCCGTCGGATGGGACGTTAAGCCCGTATGTTGGAGAGCTATACCATGTGCATGTTAAAGAACACGCTGGATGGACTTGACGGGAGGCTGTCTCCCAACAGTTGTTCCAGTGGGTCCCTTCACCCAACCTTCTCTGAGCCTTCGGGGTCCATGTGACCTGGCCATTTAGCCCATGGTGGGCAAAAAAAGTGCCGTCGGATGGGATGTTAAGCCCGTATGTTGGAGAGCTATACCATGTGCATGTTAAAGAACACGCTGGATGGACTTGACGGGAGGCTGTCTCCCAACAGTTGTTCCAGTGGGTCCCTTCACCCAACCTTCTCTGAGCCTTCGGGGTCCATGTGACCTGGCCATTTAGCCCATGGTGGCCAAAAAAAGTGCCGCTCAGAGGTAAAACAACCCAACCCATGGTACTTTACTGCACTCAGAATCTTCGACATACTTTCATACGTTTCTTTTAAGCCAGTGACATGAAGTGGAACTAATGGATATTTATTTCTATTGTGCAGCAGAAATGCCCTTTAAACTTAACTTCGGTGCATCAATAATAATGCGCCATTCATTAATATTGTGTTCAATGCCTAGTTCTTTCATAAGATCATTAATATCTTTACAGAAACACATACCGTCCTCCATAATGAAATATTTGGAATACACTTCACTGCGTTGTCGATACAGTGTTATTTTTAGTTCCTGCTCTAAGTAATTTCCACTGTTGTAATCTGGAACCGAGGAGTTCAGATTGCTCTTTGGTTAACTTTAAGTTACGAACTAAGTCATTCAAATCTTGCGTAATTAATTGTGGCGTGTTATCAATTTCTGGTTGGTAGAACAAATCTTTAGAAATTGATTACCCAGCGGAGTTTGCAACGCAATAATCTGGACTATCTTCATCACCATTTCCTTCATTCCATGATTTTGAGGGAATTGGTACCGGCAGGTCTATGTGGAACAGGTCTTGTTGCAGATATTTTCAGATATTGTTGAAGGGACTTTTTTTAGATGTCCCTAATACTGTTGTGATGCAGAAAGAGCAATTGTCAACGTGGTTACGATGTTCCCGTCACACCAAAGGTACAACTAAAAGCACATTATTTCGTTATATAACAGATCAGTGTCATGCAAACATAATAAGTGACTTATTATTATGTTTGCATGATATTGTAGGTCATACAACAGATCAGTGTCATATTTTCTTCACAAATCATATTAAGATACACGTATTACGGTTAAACGCAAAAACCTATATATATATATGTACAGTCGCTCAAAAAAGTATCCGAACACTATGGTTGATTATAGAATTCAGAAAAAATATCTGGCAAAGATTTTTTTAGAAATTAGTTATCTGGCAACCTTCGTGTACAGTACACGAAGGTTACCAGATAACTAATTTCTAAAAATATCGTTGCCAGATATTTTTTCTGAATTCTGTGATCAACCATAGTGTTCGGATACTTTTTTGAGCGACTGTGCAGAAATTGCGGCGTGATGTGAAATGTTTAGTTCAATTCGGAAATCTACACATAAAAATTGACTGAAAACAGCCAATATATCGCTAGAGGTAAAAATCATGTTGGCTAGTGTTATTGAATAAAATATAACCTTAACACTTTAACGCCCAAGAAATATGAGAAAAGGGTAGAGGGTAGAAAAAACAAAGAAATAGCACCATTTGGACTATTCCATTTCAAATCTTGGTCGTTTTGGGCAGTTCAGGGATTTGCCCAGAACGGCCCAAAACAAATATGGGTATTCTTTTATAATGACCCAGTATGTAATTCGAAGTACATCATTATCCTTATTATAAAACAATTACTCCTGTCTAAACTATATGCTCGGTACTTTATGCTAGGACTAGTAGTAAGGTAAGTGTGAAGCTCTAAATTACAACTTCTTCTTAAACGTTCTAAGAATTCGGTTACTAACTTCAAGATTACGGCATGCAAAATATAGGGCCATACTCAGTGGTGGAATCACCTACAGACTTACGTAAGCTCAGACCTAGAACGGCAAATGCTTAGGGGCGGCAATTTTTCAAAGAAAAAACGATTTTCAACAATATTCGCTTAGTATAAAAATAAATACCCCCTCAAGCAGCTGCTTGCCACAGAGGTCTGACAGGAGCCTGTCAGTTTAGTATGCCACAGTAGGAGATCTGAGAGGATGGCAGGACCACAGCAGAAAAACGACACACACATCCATGCCGAACCCAGGTCCCTTAGATCAATCAGTAGCCAAGCGTGCTAACCACTCGGCCACGGGACGGCTTAGTATAATGCTCACAAAAATTAGGGGATATTTCATCGCTTCATATTCATTTTGAAATATCCCCTAATTTTTGTGAGCAGTATACTTAAAGAATTATGGGAGGTGGAATATTTCATAATATAATTAATTCGTCATAAAAATTTATCTCAGAAATTAAATAAAATTTAATCAGTATTGTTCCAAATCATTTAATAATATATATATATTAGAAGTGTGTGTGTAATGATTATTTCAATACTAAAAAATATTTGATGTTTTTTAAAAAACAAGATAATTTATTGTTAAATATTCCAGCTTCTATATGTCTTTAACTGTTGAACGAATTTTGTTCAAAATCGAGATTTAAATAGATTTATGTGATCTTTAATTTTATCTTCAGTCAAGTTTTTCCATTAAAAGCTTACATTAGAAGTCATAGAGTTCGAAGTTAGAGTCCCATTAACATAACACGAAAATCTTTAATATTTTGCTAGGGCAATGTATAATTGTTAAAAATTGCGACCAAATTTATAAAGACCCTATTTATATATGTCTGTACATTTTGCAGCCATATAATAGCAAACTCAAAGGTGTATTTATAATACCCTCCACAGAGAATGATTTTCCACCCACAGAGAATGATTTCCCTCCACAGAGAATAAGATTTTGCAACATCGTGATTTGCTTTCAGAACCTCTCTTTTAAGATCAACCTGCTAATCACAGCGACCTCATCTGAATTCAGCATAATTGAAACTACAATGTTTAGACACTTGTACATGAGCTTTGAGGGAAAAAAAAAATCTTATATCTCATTTAATCTCAAAAAACGGGGGATAGAAAAATTAGATTAGCTTCTTCGTCTTTTCGCACGTGTACATGGACAAGGTTACACAAACTTACATGACAAGGTTACACAAACTTACATGACAAGGTTATACAAACGGTGATACAGACAAGGTATATACAGGTTAGGTGGAAAGAAAGAGCAAGGTTCTTGTTATTTCATGTCAAAGTAGAGTTCTCGTCTCTTGTTGTTGGTCATTTCAAACAAGATGCATAAAAACAGGTTACTTTCCATTTATAAGTAAAAAAAAGCAATCTTTTCAACTACGAGTGTTTTGTCGATTGCATCGTTACTCGAGTGCAAATCTTGAAAATTAAGATTTTGAGTAGACTGTATTGTAACAGTGTTGCAGTGAAAAACCCTACTGAAGTCTGCCACAAATAATGTCTATTCTTTCTCACTCATTTACAGCAATACCACATTGTCGCTCTGGTTCATCTTTCCTGGGCTCTGGGTTGGGTTGTTTTACCTCTGAGCGGCACTTTTTTGCACACCATGGGCTAAATTGCCAAGTCACAAGGACCCCGGAGGCTCAGAGAAGGTTGGGGGAGGGACCCATTGGAACAGCTGTTAGGGAGACAGATGGTAGCCTCCCGTCAAGGCCATCCAACGTGTTCTTTAACGTGAACAGGGTATGGCTCTCCCGCACAAGGGGCCACGGCTTAACGTCCCATCCGACGGACGGCGGCCTTTCCAAGCCCATCGTTGTCCCCTACTGACCGTGGGCAGGGCGGGGAATTTTGCGGAGATAAATCTCAACGCTGACCCAGCTGGGACTCGAACCTGGGAACTACAGATTACGAGCCTGGCGCGCTACCGACTGAGCCACCCCTTCCTGGGCTCTGAAAACAGGAAATTTTGAAGATGTCTTGCTGTTGAACTGGTACAACAATATGTAATAGCAAAGTTTCTGTCACAAAAAAAAAAGAAATTTATACCCTGAAAATCAGTCCAAAAATCAAGAAATGCTTAAATAGTGCATGATATTGTAGAAAATGGAATTTAAAGATAATTTTTCCCCCAATTTAGTTACAGTAGTTTTTACACGTCTACGAAGTTTTATTATACATTTAAGTCAACGTGGGTACAGAGCAGTGTTTTTCAACCTTTTTTATTTACGGCACACTTGAACCTATAGTTAAACTTCCTCGGCACTCTTAAATTATGATGATATTATTATACGTTTATTATAACAATGATATACTCGTATAATCAATTTAAAGAGGTTTTAATTTTGATATGTACAGTCGCTCAAAAAAGTATCCGAACACTATGGTTGATTACAGAATTCAGAAAACATATGTTATGTGGCAACGATTTTTTTTAGAAATTACTGATCTGGCAACCTTCGTGTCACGTGACACAAAGGTTGCCAGATCACTAATTTCTAAAAAAAATCGTTGCCAGATATTTTTTCTGAATTCTGTAATCAACCATAGTGTTCTAATTCATTCTGGCAACCTCCGAGTCACGTGACACGAAGGTTGCCAGATCACTAATTTCTAAAAAAATCGTTGCCAGGTATTTTTTTCTGAATTCTGTAATCAACCATAGTGTTTGGATACTTTTTTGAGCAACTGTAGCATAGGAGAGAGACAAGGGAGACTTAGACTGCCATTCTGAAGCAAAAATCAACTAAATTGTTTTAGTTGATATTTACTTTTTATCAAAGCTTATCTGATTTTGTATAAATAAAACAGTGTTATATTAAGGTTTATCATTACAATTGAACTAAATTGTTTTGCATAATGTCGCTTATTTCCAAGAAGAAACAGAAAATAGTAAATTCCTACATTAATAAAATCGTCATCTGTGATAAGTTATATTTCTGTTCTTTCGTTAAAATATTATATTCTTGCCATTGCAATGTGTCTCGCGACATCTCAATGAAATAAAACGTGTTTTGGATCGGCAGCAATAATTGACTTTTCCAGACTAAATTCTTTCAAACTAGTAAAAATCGTGTTTTATATCATTTTTATCAGCAAGTTTAATGGCTACTATTATACAGGCTGAATACTGCTTTCTTACGTACACTGATTCATAAAGCATGATATAAATACAAAATTTACAAAATACAGCGTTAAGTAATTAAATAATTGTTCAAATGCTTAATTTCTACTTTATATTCAGTTCATAAATATCCATCGTCCTTTCAAATTCGATTGGTACGTCTACATTAACGATGAGTATTTTTCATGAGAAATCAGTTTTAATATGAGAGAAATAATCTAAGTTTATCTGACTTAAACTAAAATAAATAAATACCCCCTGAAGCAGCTGCTTGCCACAGAGGTCTGACAGGAGCCTGTCAGTTTATATGCCATAGTAGGTCTGAGAAAATGGCGGAACCTCAACGAAAAAAAAAACAACACAAATGTCCATGCTTTAACCAGGGCTTGAACCCAGGTCACCTAGATCAGTAGCCAAGCGCGTTAGAATAAATAAAATACAAAATAGAATTAATTATTAATAAATTTCCTTGACGCAGCAAATGTTGACCACTAAAATCATTTTACTGAGATACAGTGATTTTTTAATTGGTGAAATTTTGGCATTAAAGCTATTATTGAATCTTAATAAACAGATGATGTTGATGGATTCTAGCTACAAAATATTTCCATAAAAAAACGTGACATACTGATTCTTTCTTCAGATTAATAGTTTTAAAATTGCCGATTTAATGAACATAACTAAAACTAGAAAAATACCAATTTTAATTATGTTGTCACTTTTTTTTTATTAATTATCAACTCTAATTGGCGAAAGTTTAACTACTTAATAAAAAAAGTAAAAATAAATAGGCCGATTAAACTTTCACAAAAACAAATCTCAATATTCCACGGTCAATATGATTACCGTAAATTATTCACAAATGCCATGGAATTTTTAATGTCTCCTTCGAAAATATATTTTTTTTTCTTTTTTATTATTCAGAAGAATATTGAAAAATCTCGAATAATCAGCAAATCATTTCAGTTTGCATTTAATGGCATTTTATATGCAACATGTGTACTCGGAAAGTTTGTATCTGTTTTATCACAAACATTCGAAATCTTTTATATTTTATCAGCAAAAGATTTTTACATGGTGCCCTACAATCATCAAATTTAATATTACAATTAAAATAGCATTACTTGAAAATATAAAGAAACTTCGAAAAAACCAAACTTTAATCTTATAAAAAAAGAAAATTGCCAAATCATTGCATAACTTTTGTTAGAATAATAAAACATTAACTAAACTGTATTACAGTGTCACATCACTGTGTAGGTTATACACAGGTAGCGAAGGACGCTACCTGTTTAAAAGATGGTAATCTAAGATATATATCTGTCTATAAGATGGTCTACCTGTGAAAAGATGGTGAAGGACTAGAGTTTTCTTTTTTAAAATGGGTTTCTATTCAACATTAAAAAATCCTTCTTTTTTTTTTTGCTTTGGTCGCTGTGTTTGTAAATAACATATTTTTCTAGCTACATTGATAAAATTTTCAATTTATCAATAAAATGACTTATTACATGTATTGTACATATAATATGAAATTGCGAAGAATTCCGAAAAGATGGTCTTGAACTGCTATAGCTTAGCTAAAACAAAAAGTATATGTACTGAATTAAACGAATGCTGATACGTTGCTGATATAATATAATGCTGATACGTTGCTGATATAATATAATGCTGATACGTTGCTGATATAATATAATGCTGATACGTTGCTGATAAATGAAACGAATGCTGATATAATAAAAAATTGTTGCTAGTTGTGTAAAATGTTCAGAGTAGTCAAACCTTTTCTGAAGCTGTTTGGAATGAGAATTTCTGTTTTTCTAGTACTTCTTCCACCAACGATTTTTTTTCCACAAATCTCTGAGTTTAAGTTTCAATGCAAATCATCAGGATTAATATAGCTCTGTTTCAAATGGCTTACAACTCCATTAGAAGGAAAAGCAGGATGCTTCTTTCTCGTTTCGAAGACTGCGTTCAAATCTTGGAAAGACTCGGATATTACACCTAACAACAACTTTTTTTAATTCATTCATGTTCAGTTACAAACTTTCCTATTGCCACAGATTAAAAAATATTCCCAGGAGAATGTCCCGACTTCTTTTTTTTTCTGTGCAATATTATAAACAAAATTTAGCTTTCGTCTAAAACATGTTTGAACAACGGATACGTCTAGAGCTGTCGACAAAAATTTTGGGCCCCACAGCAATCGAAAAAATGTGCTCCTACACAAATTTTTTTTATTCCCAGAAAAATTAGACAGATCTCTAAAATACCTAGAATTTTGAGTCTGAAAAACATAAACGTTTGCAATTACTGTGTATTTATATATAAGTGTAACTTTCGTTACTTACGTTAACATTATAACGTGTGATCCCTATTCAATGTGGTTCCCTATGCAATATTTTACAGCCTCCCCCTCCCAAGTACAGTCGCTCAAAAAAATATCCGAACACTATGGTTGATTACAGAAATCAGAAAAAAATATCTGGCAAAGATTTTTTTAGAAATTGTTGATCTGGCAACCTTCGTGTCACACACGAAGGTTGCCAGATCACTAATTTCTAAAAAAATCTTTGCCAGATATTTTTTCTGATTTCTGTAATCAACCATAGTGTTCGGATATTTTTTTGAGCGACTGTACCTTGTCGACTGCCGTCCTGCAACGGCATTATGCGATTTCCAATATGATCTAATGCTATCTGCCTGCATTCGTTCACCTAATGAAAACTTCCTAAGTTATAGAGGATATAGGCATAAAATCTACTGGTATTTCACCATAAACGAGTTTTCTAGAAAAAACAGTAGGACCAATTTTTTCAATAAAAGCAGATGGTATATGGGAAGGCATATCGCGTATACCTCCCTCAAAATCACAAAATATTATTCGAACGCTTTTCCAACAGTTGCAATACCACATCTCCATTCGAATAAGATAGAAGCAAGACGTGTGTGCTCCTTCAGGCGTTTCTCAAGGTAGAGACGTTGGCCATCTTTTGTTCTTGTCATACCTCACCGACTTCTTCGATCTTATCGCTCTCTCCCTATTTGTTGTTTGCAGATTACACTTTGATCTACGGCACCATCGCAGCAAGGGATGCGATACGGGAGATCAACGGCCATCGACACACCCTCCTGACTTTTCCCGCCAGTTTTGCTAGCAGCGGCTGTTGCGGCTTCCGTGGGTGCCCGCAGTGAGGACCGAAGGTTTTAAATTGTATAACATTATCGGTTGTTGCAGTCACGCAAAACTTCACTTAGGTGCAAAAAGATCCGAGGTAACTGCTTACACTACCAGTTTTTGGGTTCTGTCAATCGGAAATATGTGAACGTTTCGGTGGATAACCGACAGCAGACAAGGAAAGAAATGCCGCAGCCTGGATCAGATGATGTGTTGTGAGCAATGTTTCAGCGAAACCTGATGTTTAACATGCCACGGACTATGAGTTCCAAGCTTGGTCAATTGCTGGCTACACCGTTTTCTGACGTCATCTGCCGTAACAGTCAATAACAGTAATCAGTGACTTTTTGACAAGATGTCTTTTAAGCGACATCTTGCCTGTTCCGGTTGTTTTCTGTCACTCTGTCATTATATCATCTCATTATAACTGGAAGAAATTCGAGACTGGGTTTAAATAACTTCTGTAATGTAGCAAGGCATAGTTTCTTAAATCGATGCAATAATATGTCAGTTTCAAAATGTTCGGCCTTTTCATTGCTCATTACATGTGGAAAGTAAAATGCATCGCTCCATCACTTGGGTCAAGAAAACAATTTTTTTAAACTTTTCTTGGGTAGGAATTTGAATATGTATTTGAAGAGAGGAAATTATATCATTAGTTTAATAGTTGCAAAAGAAATGGACTAACTTTTTGCAACTGAAAACTAAGCCACTGTATGAGAATTATCAGTAAGAGATAGTCATAAACCACTTACGGCAGGTATTTTCCTCGTTGTTTGTATCTCCGCAAAATTCCCCGCCCTGCCCACGGTCAGTAGGGGACACCGATGTGCTTGGAAAGGCCACCGTCCGTCGGATGTGACGTTAAGCCGTGGTCCCGTGTGAGGGAGAGCCATACCCTGTGCACGTTAAAGAACACGCTGGATGGCCTTGACGGAAGGCTACCATCTGTCTCCCAACAGCTGTTCCAGTGGGTCCCCTCCCCCAACCTTCTCTGAGCCTTCGGGGTCCATGTGACCTGGCCATTTAGCCCATGGTGTGCAAAAAAGTGCCGCTCAGAGGTAAAACAACCCAACCCAACCTCGTTGTTTGCCACCTCAGAGATGAATACGATTGAATTTCAGCAGTTCTGTTTCATTGCATTTTCGAAACGTCTTTCATCGTTTACTTGACTTCTCACAGGGCAGTTCTTCAGAAGATGCCATCAAAGACATCAGTTATTCCCTGAAGTTATACTATAATAGGAATTTACAGCTTTTGGCGACTAAGGCAAAAATCGGGTAGTCAAAATTACCCTTAAAAAATCCCTTAAAACGCCCATTAAGTACAGTATACATGTTTCTGTGTACACAACCCTATACAGTAATATGCATAAATGTATAACATATAGAGTAATATACAGTATATAAAGAGTACTTATGCAAAATATAATTTCACAGTATTTTTAATTAGATAAGAGGGAGAGACAGAAGAATGAAAGAATAAATAAGAAAGTTTCTGAGGTTGAAGCATTTGCTAAGAATTTTTTCAATTGCCTTCTGAGGTTAAACGAACCTTGAAATAATTCTTAAAACTGTTAATTCCTTCTCATCAGATGATTATCCCTCTTCATCGATAAGTTTGAACAGCGCATAGGGTCTAAGAGACTTTTTTCGCAAAGTGTTGTTTATCCATAGGCACGTGTTTATAGTTAATGTCTTCCAGCCATATGTTTAATGCATCCAGTCTTCAATATAGTTTTAATCTTCAATATAGTCCTATCACACATTTGGCACATCACCTTCGAAGTTATTTATTGGAGCTCTTGATGCCACAGTTTGACCAATTTCTCTCTCTCGATGGTCCGGATGCTAGGATTCGTTGCAGCCATATTTACACGCCACGTTGGAGGCCGACATACCATCTCTCACTAACTACAACACAGCCAGTTTTTCCTCCAACATTGGAACAGATCTCTGTCTTCGGTTGAGTACAGTCGCTCAAAAAAGTATCCGAACACTATGGTTGATTACAAAATTCAGAAAAAATATCTGACAACGATTTTTTTTAGAAATTAGTAATCTGGCAACCTTCGTGTCACGTGATTACAGAATTCAGGAAAAATATCTGGAGCGTGTACAGTTGCTGTATACGCTCCAGTTACCGTTCACAGCAAACTGGAGCGTGTGCAGTTACTGCACACGCTCCAGTTTGCTGTGAACGGTAACTGCACACGCTCAATATTTCCGTGAGTGAGCCACACGATCTAGTATCAAAATAATAGGACCACCTACAGTCGCTCAAAAAAGTATCCGAACACTATGGTTGATTCCAGAATTCGGGAAAAATATCTGGCAACGTTTTATTTTTAGAAATTAGTGATCTGGCAACCTATTCGTGTCACATGACACGAAGGTTGCCAGATCACTAATTTCAAAAAATTTCATTGCCAGATATTTTTTCCGAATTCTGTAATCAACCATAGTGTTCGGATACTTTTTTTGAGCGACTGTACCAGATGAAGTAGTTTGCTTGCGTTTGGGGTCATGTTTGATGAAAAATACGTATTTTTCATCAAACATGACCCCAAACGCAATGTAAGACCCATTAAACCAATATAATAATTATACCATAAGACCAATGTAAACATGACCCCAAACGCAATGTAATGTGTTTTAAACACTATGCGCAGCGAGATGCTGCCACTATGAGAGACTCGAGGGAACTGAGACCGGCTCAGGGAACAACAGAATCACGGCTTCATTGAGCGGAATGGCGGCAGAATCGCCCGCACTTGTTTCAATTGTGCGCTCTCGGTTATTTTTCGCTTTTCCTCTCTGAGTGCGTACAGTTGAATTCGCGCAAGATAAATGTGCGTATAATGCAACTCCCACTGTACTTTTATTTTTATTGCCAAATTTTTTAATGTACTGATCTTTCAAGAGTAATTAACTTGTGACAGACGCTGTCTCAATGAGGGCGGGGGTGCTCAGTCGGTAGCGCGAAAGGCTCGTAATCTGTAGTTCCCAGGTTCGAGTCCCAGCTGGGTCAGCGCTGAGATTTATCTCCGCAAACCTCCCCGCCTTTCCCACGGTCAGTAGGGGACACTGATGGGCTTGGATAAGGCCACCATCCGTCGGATGGGACGTTAAGCCGTGGCCCCGTGTACGGGAGAGCCATACCCTGTGCACGTTAAAGAACACGCTGGATGGCCTTGACGGGAGCTACCATCTGTCTCCCAACAGCTGTTCCAGTGGGTCCCCTCTCCCAACCTTCTCTGAGCCTTCGGGGTCCATGTGACCTGGCCATTTAGCCCATGGTGTGCAAAAAAGTGCCGCTCAGAGGTAAAACAACCCAACGTTAAAGAACACGCTGGATGGCCTTGACGGGAGGCTACCATCTGTCTCCTAACAGCTGCTCCAGTGGGTCCCCTCCCACAACCTTCTCTGAGCCTTCGGAGTCCATGTGACCTGCCCATGGTGTGCAAAAAAGTGCCGCTCAGAGGTAAAACAACAAACAACAACAAAGCTATCCCAATGCCTCTCCTGATGTTTCATTGCTATGAACCAAGCATTCCAAAACAATTATATACATCAGTGATGGCCAACTCGTGGACTGCAGACCGCTCGCGACACTTGCGTATTTTGGTACTTTGAAAAAAAAGTATTTTTTGTTACAGGATTGTTCGTTTTTTTTTTTCGTGTTTTTTCAAAGAGTAAAAATGCTTAATCGAATCGATAACTACTAAAAGCCGCTTTTCGATCTCGAAGAAATTATTTTGGACGGACGCATATTTTTTGAATCTCAAAACTGAAGCGTTTGCTGATTTAGTTACATTTCTGCACTAAAAACGATTAAATATTCGCACATAAATTATTTGACCGACCGTCATCGCGAGTTTACTAAAAGTAACTCTACTTCGCAAACAAATTGACTTGAATGAACTTTAAAAGCCATGCAACCACCCGAAAAGCTCTAATTATCTACTTCTAATTTTTCTTTCGTTCTTAAATGTTTAATAAACCTAATTGTGTTTGTTTTTTTCCTAGTGATTTAATTTCATTTTACTAAGAGTTAATATATTTTATTCACTTACTCAAATTATTACATTGATTTCATTTTATAATTATAACTTGCTAGCTTAATTGTATTAATAATCTGCGCATCTCTACCGCTTCAAGGACTGGGCGTTTGTACCTTAAGCACGTAGAAACTGGCCAACCACGATTAAATTATACCATACTTAAACCATATCCGTTTTGGTTACCAAAGTTACGGAAGTGGCACTTACATCTGGTTGATATAATCATTTCTTTCTTGATATATCAACCAGATGTAAGTGGCACTTACATCTGGTTGATATATCAAGGTCTGGATATAGATGTTTTGACTTCATAATGTTTTGATACAGTTAACAGATTCTTTTATTACCTTCTTTAGCTGCGAACGTTTATAATTATTAAGGTGAATAATTTTTTCTTTTTTTTTCTTTTTTTTTTCGAAAGGATATTTTTGAAATGTAGAATTGGGAAGTATCGGCTATTTCACGCTTTTTCTTAAAAATAATTTACAATCATTTGGTAATGAATTGTGACTCTTTTAAATGTTTTAGTTTTTATGGATAATTATTATATAATAAATGAAGGAACTGAAATTAATTTTAATAAGGAACAATTATCACAGAGTCAATTATGTAGAAATTCGCTTTATATTTTCGTCCACGAAGAATAAATAAATAAATACCCCCTCAAGCAGCTGCTTGCCACAGAGGTCTGACAACCTTCTCTGAGCCTTCGGGGTCCTTGTGTTTATATGCCATAGTAGAAGATCTGAGAGGATGGCAGGACCTCAGCAGAAAAACGACACACACATCCATGCCTAATCCGGGACTCGAACCCAGGTCCCTTAGAGCAGTAGCCAAGCGTGCTAACCACTCGGCCACGGGACGGCCACGAAGAATAACTCTGACTTTAAATCTGTGCATTTACCGCAATATTTTTACCACGTTGTGGACAGAATACGTGAATCTACGTATTTCGCAATTATCAGGCTTGCAGCCGAATAAGGCATTTGTCTTCACAAACAACGAAAAAACTGCCAACCGAAACCGAAATTTCTGACTTACGTCAAATTTCACCATCGTCAAAGTGTTAAAATCGACGGACCAAAAAAAAAAAGTATTAATGCCTCACAAAGATACTTTTGGCGTTATTTGCGATCAGCCAGCATAAACGTAAAAAATAAAATTTTTTAAAAAATATTTGTCAAAGAATAATAGTTTTGACATCCTCATCATAATAGCAAATGCAAAATGTCTAAATACTGGAAACAGTGACGAGCCAAGAAAGTTCCAATTTTGAGTTACCAGGATAGGATTTCACTGATAGTGACATAGTGGACATAGGATTTCAGAATTTTCAGACAGAGCTCTTTAAAATCGAATAGCCTATTTCCGTACTTTTGGGGGGCGGGGGTGGCTCAGTCGGTAGCGCGCCAGGCTCGTAATCTGTAGTTCCCAGGTTCGAGTCCCAGCTGGGTCAGCGTTGAGATTTATCTCCGCAAAATTCCCCGCCCTGCCCACGGTCAGTAGGGGACACCGATGGGCTTGGAAAGGCCGCCGTCCGTCGGATGGGACGTTAAGCCGTGGCCCCGTGTGCGGGAGAGCCATACCCTGTGCACGTTAAAGAACACGCTGGATGGCCTTGACGGGAGGCTACCATCTGTCTCCCAACAGCTGTTCCAGTGGGTCCCCTCCCCCAACCTTCTCTGAGCCTTCGGGGTCCATGTGATCTGGCCATTTAGCCCATGGTGTGCAAAAAAGTGCCGCTCAGAGGTAAAACAACCCAACCGTACTTTTGGCTTACAGATAAGTGTAAGAAAAAAAAGCAAAAGAAAATGCTTTCTCACAAATAGGTAATTGAAAATGGCAATAAAAAATTATTGCAATATTTCGTTTTTTTTATTAAACATCTTTACTAATATTTTTCCGCGAACCCCATTTTGGGAACCACTGACATATAATACTCGATATGCCTATATTCGATACACGTTTTTTGTATAACCAGCTTTGAAATACCATTATTTTACAGTGGAAGCTAAGAACAAAGCAAAATAATAAAACTATTAAGCGCCATTTATGCTAAAATGAATATTGTGTATAAATTTATACATCTACAGTAATATATAAATAAGAAAAAAAGTGTAGATTTTCGAGTATTGTGCATCATGATGAACATAGAATGTTTGTTTGCATGAGTCTAGTGGTCTTAAAATTATTCTTAAATACCCCCTCAAGCAGTTGCTTGGCTACAGAGGTCTGACAGGAGCCTGTCACTTTATACGCCGTTGATAAGGTCTGTGAGGAAGTGCAAGATCTCAGCAGAAAAACAAACATCCATGCCTTACCCGAGACTCGAACCCAAGTCTCTTTGATCAGTAGCCAAGCACGCTAACTCGGCCACGGGACGGCTACAATATTCTTAAAAAAACATACGTACGTAATATATATGTTTACTATTTAACTCCGGTTCCTATCATTAAGATTATCTGGGGGTTAGCAAGATTCCCTTTAATCCCTAGATCCGGACCCGTTGTGAACATGTTTTACAATACATTACAAGTTTCATTTGTCAGTTTTTTATTTTAACATTTTCTAATAGTAGTTTAATAGTGTTCAGTTTAATATAATTGATTTCTATAAAAATTTTCTTTGCTTATAATATGATTGGCAAATTATGAAGAGTTTGTGACATGAAACGAGAAATTAAGAATGCTGGGAAAGCATTCTAATAATACGACAGCTATTAAGTCAGACGAGACAAACTTTTTTTAACCATGGAACACTGTTTTACTTGGAATGCACTAACGTAACTCTGACTATTAAAAACGATTTTATACTGGCAAACCGTCGCATAAAATGGTCAAAACTTCATTTCTCCTAACTTTTCTTTTACTTTTTAATGAATGATTTTTTTTTTCAAGGAATACCTCTTAACATTTTCCGAAACAAAGTTTGAGAAACACTGCTATAAGTTAATCTGTATACGAAGTTTTAGTATACGAACGATCGATTCAAATTAAGGAAGTTCCGAAAAAGCTTTAACTTCCTCTGATGACGACCCTAATTAGGAGACGAAATATTAGGAAAGTTACTCACAAGTAAGTGAATCTATTTGTCTTAAGTTTTTAACGTATAATACACTACTTATTCTAAGGCAGCCATGAATATAATTAATACTCGTAAGTCTAAATAAGCGTAAAAACATTTGAAAACGAATTATACGCAGTGCTCTGATTCAAATTTATTAACAACCGGGTTGGGTTGTTTTACCTCTGAGCGGCACTTTTTTGCACACCATGGGCTAAATGGCCAGGTCACATGGACCCCGAAGGCTCAGAGAAGGTTGGGGAAGGGGACCCACTGAAACAGCTGTTGGGAGACAGATGGTAGCCTCTCGTCAAGGCCATCCAGCGTTACGTCCCATCCGACCCATCGGTATTTCCAAACCCATCGGTTTCCAAACCCATCGGTATCCCCTACTGACCGTGGGCAGGGCGGGGAATTTTGCGGAGATAAATCTCAACGCTGACCAAGCTGGGACTCGAACCTGGGAACTACAGATTACGAGCCTGGCACGCTACCGACTGAGCCACCACCGCCCCTAAAAAAACTGGTCTGTCCAAATGAATTTTATTATTTTAACGTAGAAAGATACGAAGCGTATCTAGAGAATCTTTTTCGGGTATAATAATCTGCTTTCAATTACGTCGACATAGTTCTTGTAAATGAAATGTGCCCAGCGCTTGCTAATAACAGAAGTTATTACCAGATATTAAGTTTCTGTAAAAACGTTTTCTCCTAATGTAACAAATTTATAACACCGAATTGTACGTCATTCTCTTTCTTCAGTATTCACGAATTGCTATTGAGTGAACATATTGCACGTCGCAATAGTGATTTAATTATGATTTTTTTTTTAACTAACAGACATAATGGTAGAATTGGAATATTCCCTTTTCCTATTCAAATAAGGTTTGGCGATACCGATGTTTTCCAAGAACATATCGCTCAACATAAGCAATACCGTATTGTCTTAAAAATCCAACCCCATGTCTATAATAGAACACAGGTTCCAGTTTGAAATTAGTTAAACTATGATTCTAATTCGAAATATGAATAGAGAAATAAAGAACCGAAATATCGAAGTGGCAGGAAAGTTTCAAATAGGTCCACATAAAAAATTCTGCCACGTTTCAAAATGTGAAATTACACCATTTTATTAATATTTGCCATTGAATTTTCAAAAGGCATTCAACTTGTACGATTCAAAAAAATGTTTTAATGAACGAAAAAATTTAGTAGGGAAGGTGGGGGGGGGGGGGGGGGGCTCATACCTTTGTAATGGGGAATAAACTGTTGTTCACTCTCATTTCGCGAATATAAGGAACAAGAATGCACATTATATTATTATTGAAATGTTATTGAATATTAACATTTCAATAACATTTAAATACAGAACTACTTTCCCTCAACGATATCGGAAACATCAGGTATCGGTACAGCATTCCGGTTCAATGATTCAGAAACATCGAATACCGGAACGGCGTTCCGTTTTAGTTTAGAACTCCTCTTGGTTATTGCTTCCCCTACGAAAAAAGTCACGCTTCGCCACTGTAACTTTACCACAGACAAGAGACATCTTTTATTATTATAGATTTGTTTCATGAGCCGCAGGCTGGACGGGTTTGTTTTAAAGCATAAACTATAACATAATTAAATGTATACGGAGGGAGAGACAAGCTTCAAGACATCTACTTTTTCTACTTCTCTGTGGTATGTTGGTTCTAATTAAGCCAGCAAACAAGAAACGCTAGAAATATAGCCTTCAACAAATTTAATTGCTTATCAGAAGACAATTAGAAAACAATTTGCTAAAAAAAAAAACTTGTATAATTTTAGTTCATTTCTTTCTGTTATAACATTACTCTTAGTAAGTGGGTTAAAATTTACTTTTAAACTAGGGGCAGCTAAAAGACTTTCGAGGACTTGAGTGAAACAACTAAACGGACATATCAAAAGTTTCATAAATATTATTAGATTGTTATTCAAACAATTCGTAAAATAATAATTATTACCGAGAAATGCTACTTTTAAAAACTAATAGGTATTTTCGGAACTAAAGTATCTGTCTGCTTGCTCCTGTTTCTTATTTTACCTAAATAGCAGGCACAAAAAGATTATTTCATGGTTTAACTAAAGTGTAGGGCAAACTTTCATCTCACGTTTTCATTAGTAAATTCGAAGGAAAAAGACATCACCCATCCCTCTTAAAATAGTCTTCTGTTGCCAAGGATAAATTAAAATGTTGGTACTCTGTGGCAAGCAGCTGCTTGAGGGGGTATTTATTGGTGCCGTCCCGTGGCCGAGTGGTTAGCGCGCTTGGATACTGATCTAAGGGACCTGGGTTCGAGCCCCAGATATGGCATGGATGTTTGTGTTGCTTTTCGCTGAGGTCTGCCATCCTCACAGACCTTCTACTGTGGCATATAAACTGACAGGCTCCTGTCAGACTTCTGTGGCAAGCAGCTGCTTGAGGGGGTATTTATTTTATACATCTAACATAAGAACGAAACCGTTATAAGAGGAAACCAGCATCAAGCTTCATTTAGTTATGTCAAGAAGGTTGAGAAGAGTAAAATGCAATAAACTTCTGAACTTATCTGTTTTATATTAACAAAAGTAACATTTTGTTTATCGATATTAGAAAAATCAGAAAGGAATGTAACCGTCTTCCATTTCAAATTTATAATGAAACTATATTCTTTCATGAGTATCATATTTTTCATGGGCAGTTTTCCAGGAACTCTGCTGAAGATAGCTTAATCAACTTCTCAATTTCAATTGTGCTATATTTGATAAAATGTTTTTTATTAGTACAAAAACATAAGGGAACTAAATTTTGTGTCCTCGTTATTTTCGGGGCCTGACAAACTGTATGAACTGTTTTACTCAAAACATAAATTTTTCTGTTAGGTGAAATATTATTGATACTGATGCATATTTATCAAATGGTGCTGCTCATTACCATTTTTAATATCTTATGCAGTTATTCTAAAGCAACATTTTCAGTTTTGAATTTCATTCACCAATAGCCTCGGTGTGTAATATTCATAGCAAACTACAGTGGCATCTTTATCTTTACTATTTAATGCTTAAATATTTGATGTTAATTATTACTGCAGAATTTACTGTACAGTACAAGAATTTTACTTTTTATTATCCCACATAAATGCACAAGCACTTACTACCAGGTTTTTATTTCGAAAAAACATATTTTTAGGGGTTCTTAAGAGGGATGGGTGATGTCTTTTTCCTTTGAATTTACTATTGAAAAAGCCAGATGAAGGTTTAGTAAAGTGTGGTATCAAAATATACCTGTAAAAAGTGGAATCAAAATATCACTTATAACTCGATACCGCATGTTCTCGGAAAATCGCCAAAATTACCCATCAGAACTATCGTGAGAAATTTGAGCTCGCTTTTTCCCCTTTTTACATTTCATCGATTGAAATTTTTGATTTACCCAATCTGCCTAGTCTGCCTAGTCCAAAATTTCTCATACGGGTTTTCAGTGGGTCAATCAACCCATATTATATTAGAAAATATACCCCCTCTGATATAACCCGAATTCGAGGATATTTAGCAGACTTATTGGAGTCGCCATTTTCGCAAAATTTGTTCGTGAATGTAGTCCAAGCACCAACATAATCTCCAAACTAAGTGTATAACCTCGTCACAGCCACCTGGCCAAGATTGATTTTCACGAAGTAAAATAAACGAAACTACAAAAAAAAAAATTAAAAACTAGTATTATTTTTTAGCAGAAATGTGTTTTATTCGACTGGATTATTTACCCTGTGAGGTTTGTTTTTAAATAAGGTCGATGGTACATTTAAAAAAAATTGAGTTATCTTTATTTTTGTTTTATGGTGTTACTGAGCGAAAATAACTTTGAGACTATTCTGTCGTGGGTGAATATATTTGATAAATCTGATACGTAAAGTAATAATAAAATGATAAATTTGCAGCTCAATTTATAAACTTTGGTATATCTAAGACCATAGCGCCATATTCAAACTGAATTCACAGGAAACATATTTCATCACGAAGCTATCAGTGACTATTTTTACTTTATACTAAACTAGCAGATTTACCCGGCGTTGCTAGGGTCTGAAACTTTCTAAAATGTAGAATAGATTGCACTCCCCACGTCGCAAGCTTTCACTTGACATAAATATTAATACACTTGATCCCCTCCTCCTCCGGGGGTGCTCGGTCGGTAGCGCGCCAGACACGTAATCTGTAGTTCCCAGGTTCGAGTTCCAGCTTGGTCAGCGTTGGGATTTATCTTCGCAAAACTTCCCGCCCTGAACGCAGTCAGTAGGGGAGACCGATGGGCTTGGACAGACTGTCATCCGTTGGATGCGAAGTTAGGCCGTGTTCCAATATGCAGGAGAGCCATACCCTTTGAACATTAAAGAATACACTGGATGGTCTTGATGGGAGGTTACCATCTATCACCTAACAGCTGTTCCGATGGGTCCCCCTCCCCCAACATTCTCTGAGCCTTCGGGGTCCTTGTGACTTGGCCATTTAGCCCATTATGTGCAAAAAAGTGCCGTTCAGAGGTAAAACAACCCAATCCAACCTCCCCCTCCGTTAAAAATTCCCCCCCTCTCTTTTAGGGGAGAAAAGAAATGGACATATTTCGAGTTAGCCATAATCCTCCCTGCGTCAGAAGTTCTACACCAAAAACCGGTATTTCCTCGCTCAGAAAATCAAACTCTTCAAAACACTTCGTATCCATCAGAGTTCCTCGGATATAATTTGCCAGGCATATGTAACTCTAGAGCAAAAGAAAATTAACTATGGTCTGAGATGCATAAAAAATGTAAATGTACAAAAACAATATTATTAAACAAAATTATTTATTACTTAACAAATATTTAAAACATTAATTAATTATTTGTATATAATTAGCTTTTGTATATTTTTCAAAGGAAGTTAATGATTTTAACTTCCGATACGAATTTAGTTTTTGAATCTGGTGCTCTGCTTGTGCATGATTATAACGGTTTCAATATCCATGGATGCTCGCGCTCTTGAGCCAACAAAATGAACAATGAGTTTATCACGCGAAATCAAAAAGAAATTAGTTTGATGCATTCATTATTTCAAATTTAATGGTGGTAAAAGTTATTTTGAATAATTTTCAACTGTTATTGTTTAATCATACGAAATCAGATATCAGTTCAGTTTGATGTATTCCTTTTTTCAAATTTATTAGTGGCAACAGCTATTTTGAATAACTTTCACCGTTAATCTTAAGTCTATGGGGATTTTGAAAAATTCAAACCCGCCCACATGAATTTTGGTCGGCCCCAGCGAGTTCGCACAGAGCCTATATTCTTCCCCTGGGTGAAAGGAACGTTCATGCGAAGTTTGGTGTCTCTAGCTCTTCTGGGGGCTGAGACACGCAAACTTTCTTCTTTATATATTTCATTATTGCAAATTTAGGACTTCATATATCAAAAGCTCTAAATAATTACCCTTCATACTAACAAAATTACAAATGAATCCCAGTCAGGATAATCATTTTTTTTTTCAACTCAACTACAGGACTTTTCCGGTAATAATTTATTACTGAATTATCATTTTGTAATTTTTATACCACCATTATTAAATATATATTTCCACGATATAATCGTCTCGTCCAAAAATTATTTTCATTCCATAACATCATTAAAGGTAAACATAAAATAAAAATAATTATTAAACTACACATCAAGCAGCTGCTTGACCAGAAGTCTAACAGGAGCCTGTCAGTTTAATACACTAAAGAGATATGTGAGGAAGGCGAGATCTCAAACTATAACATAAAATCAACGCAAAAATTAGAGAAAAAACCTGTCCTGCCGAACGGTACTTAATAAACTGTCCCATCGACTAAATAATCTACCAAACTCACTTCCGGCTAACATTTAATTGTGCTTATAAGCCACAACCTGGTTTCAATATATCCGTGTGCCTGTACCGACTCACAAATCTATAAACTTAGCATTAGGGAAGCAGTATTAAAGTCGAAAATTTCTTCAATTTCCTTATTCATAATTCTGAACAGGGCCAGATATCAAGGAACTCAATCGAACACGAAAAGAAAGGACGAAGCAAAAAGCCAAGAGACTGGATTTCCATTGCAATATAACATTTCCCTTTAGTTTGAGAAGTTTTTCAAAAAAATTTTCAAAAAACAAAAACAACTAGAAATATACATAAGTTTTAAACTTTTTTGCCTCTCTTTGCATGCGGTCGTGCTCGAGCCCCAGATTTGGCCCTGATTTAGATAACGATTTTTTTTTTATTTCTACTTTACCTTTAAGTAACACACAGGTTTACAAATGGTACTGACGTTTTTGAGGAATTTAGGAGTGTGAAATCATGATAAATTGGTATATTTTGGTTATCTAAATTTCTGAAAAAAGCTTTTCGAAATTAAAATTAGGTAAGGAATAAAAAAACATTTTTATAAGGCACTCTTTTATCGCGGGATATTACTGTTATCGTAATGTTAAGTTATGGTGTTGCGAGTACAAAGAGTCGGTAGAGCTGTAGCTATATGATGGAACACCACATTGTGGCGTATGAATAAAATTAGGTGGGTAAATAGCAGTGGGTGTGTTAATGCAACACCTCGTACAACAGAAGGCCGATGGACCAAGTTATGACGTCTACCTTAGTAATCTACAAAATGCTTATACATCAATTTTTAATATTACGACAGGTGTACTTTGGTACTAATATTTACATTAAGGTTTATTTATAAATATATCATATTTAGATGGAAAATTATTTGTATGTATTACCATTGTGATAATTTCCAATTATACGAATAATTTTTATTCTCAATACTGTATATTTATAAATAAACATTATTTTAAATATTAGTACACTAGTAATAAAATTTAGAAATAAATTTCTATAATTTTTTCTAGACATAGGACTACTTACTATGACGTCATAACTCTGTCCATCGGCCTTCTGTTATAGGAGATGTTGGTTAATGTCACGAATAACTACTATATAACACTAATAGTTCCGATATGTTGTGGAATTTTATTCGCTCAAACGTTATTGTGGGAAATTTGACACGTAATGCGTTTTTTCGAGTATGGTGGTTGTTGCTATGCTAATGGAGAATATAGGTAAGTTTGAAAATTTTGTTGTACTAGATCAGGGTTCCAACTTTTTATTATCCCGTATTAGTCTCCGTATCCCCTTGGCTTTTAATAAACCTTTCCACACCCCATATTTAATAGGAAAGGAAATAAATTCTAGAATTTACCATGCTATGTGCATGAGTGGCATACGCTTATTTGACCTTCCTGCTCGAGATGAAAGCTGAAATGTTTTTTGGTTTCGCTAACAGGCAATGGAATCATGCAATAGTTTGGAAATGTTGCATTAGCCGTTGTATGCAAGTCCGAATTTAGTGTACGAAAGCGGTTCAGAAATACAAAATTTGATTTATTACTGCCAAGTACAGTTGGTTATAACACTTACCTCTATAGAAACTTCTCATAATTATTAAAAATATAAATAAATAAATCCCCCCTCAAGCAGCTGCTTGCCACAGAGGTCTGACAGGAGCCTGTCAGTTTATATGCCATAGTAGAAGGTTATGAGGATGGCAGGACCTCAGCAGAAAACGACACAAACATCCATGTCTTACCCGGAGGTTCGAACCCAGGTCCCTTATATTAGCAGCCAAACGCGCTAACCACTCGGCCAAAGGACGGTTAAGATGCCACCTAAATACTGAGACATCAAATTTGCAACAAAGTTGGTGTTTTAAAAACACTTGAAGATATTTCATATGGAAAATATAGTTTTTTTACCAAATATTCCCCGTAACACCTGAACAAGTTTCTCGCAACCCCTGGGGCTTTTTTTCAAATGCGAAATGGAGGTTCGTTGTTTACAATTTTGGGCGTTTTTTTTTTTGCGATTGTTTTAGCCCATTGGGTTATTTAATCACTGGAACTTTTTCGAGTGCTGATCGACAGTTCGCTATTTATGATTTTGGGCATTTTTGTTTCTAGGATGTTTTATAAAAGTTTTGGGAAAAAAATTCACTATGAGGTAGTGGTGTAGATAGAATTTTGGTTTGGTAGTATGGAGAAAATGGTCTACTTTAACGGATTTCTTTTCTAAAAAAAAAAACAAAAAAAAAAAATACGGCATAACTAATCCATTCGAGATAATTGCCAACATAATCATTTCTTTTTTTCCGACTAACCCAAACCCCTTAATAACATCAGTATTCTCTGCTGTGTAATTACCATAAAAGGGGTTAGAAACAATACGATGAATACATAAAAAAAAATCCTTCTAACACTTATATCTCAGCTCTTTTTTCGTCCTAGAATTTCGGGGGAAGAAGTGTTGTGGGAAGCAGCCTTCTCATGCTAATAAAATTTAACATCAATAACTTAGAATTACTAAATATTATATATATCTTGGAGCTCAATAAAAAAGTTTATGCTACTTACCGAACTTTCAAATATAATGGTAGATTACTACATTTCATCAGCTTTAACTTAAAATACCAATAACATGTTAGCCATATTAAAATAATACGAAGCAAACGAAATACAAATTTTAATGTTGTCATATTGTTAACTACAATAGCGATTAATATTTAAAAAAGTTCAAGGTTATTGCCGTTCCGGTGGCCGAGTGGTTAGCGTGCTTGGCTACTGATCAAATGGACCTGAGTTTAAACCCTGCTGAGTAAGACACTGATGTTTGTGTTGTCTTTCTGTTGAGGTTTCGCTTTTCCCACAAATCTCTAAAGCATACGAAACTGGCGGGCCTCTGTGGTAACAGCTGCTTGACAGGTAATTTATTTTATTCTTTTATTAGTGTTATTGGATATACATATTTGATTTGTAACATTTATAATTAATTAAAAAAATGACTTCTTAGAAGTTTTGAAAAACTTATCAAATATCCGATAAAAAATCGAAATACTGGTGTTTGGAAGCTTTTTTTTTTTACAAATGTACAGTATAAGAAATGAATGAGTATCAATAAAGGAACTTCAACGTTTTAGTTCATCACATCATTAACTGAAGCATTTTACTTATGTTCTACAACTAAATCTACTCAATACTTCCAGTATACATCTAAATATCCCAATTTCTGAAAGTTAGCATCGCTTACCATAAATGGGGAAAAAAATAAATAATACTAAATAAGAACTCATACTTATAAATTCCTATGACAAGAGTTTACATTCAGTCCTCAATGGATATGTTTCTTCGGTCACAGCTTAATTTTCTACAGTGGAAATATTTAAACCCCAAAAGAAAAGCTTACGATGTTTATTCCCTCCTTTTACGATCTGGTCGCACTGCTTCCCACGACACTGAACAAAACCCCGCAGCTGGTCAGTCAACGTCATGCTGGGTAAGATCCTCCCCCCTAGTTTACAACAACAGCCCAGCTAGAAGTACGGGCGTGCGTGAGCCAGGTGAGGAATGGCCACGACTGCTAGACGGGTAGCGACGGAGTCCCCCTGCGGTGGGGTACGAAGGTGATCGCGGGGGACACCATCCATCGCATGGAGCATCATTGCCTCTTCCAGACGCAGTGACGTCGGCCTGTCTCGGTAGTGGACAACAAAAGACGCCGCTAAGATAGATGCATCTCTGGAAACTCCTTAATCTCTGCCGGAGTGTTTATACAAGCTGCTTCTTGTCAGTAGACAAGAAAGGGTGCGACTATTATGAAATGGGGTATGTCTAAATTGGGATGGAACAGCTTTACAAAGTAACAGTGTCATAGGTATAATTCTGAAAAAGAGAAAAAAATTTAGTGTTTTCAATAGTAAGGACATAAGCACCAAGGTTTCGAGAAATGTTGAAAACGGCTAGTGAAAGCAAAACTGAGGAGCAATTTTCTACCATTAGGGTATTTAAAAACGGGCTATAACGTTACTCATCTTTCTATGATGGAATTTTGCTAGATTTACATAAAAAAAAAACGATTATCAATTTAGAGAACGTATGGAATCGTAAGAATTAGTTCAATGAAAAAAAGTATCCAAAGTTCCATATATGATCTTCACTAACAACCTTTACATCATCCTCACAAATTAAAAATTTTGGTTTTCTGAACTGAATTATTTACGCCTAACTGCAAAACGTACTGTAAACCATATATTGGGTGTGATATCAAACATATCCCAAGCAACCAGATGCATTTCCAAAAAATTTAACTTATCACTACTGACCCCTAAAATTTCTCCCGAGTTTTACATACATTTACTTACCTCGTATAATATGGATCTACACTTTGCACAATTTATCATATTTTTTTTTATAATTTATATTAAAAAAAGTAACTGAATTTATTGCTTTCAAGGGGTTTCTTAAAGGTTGGAAAGTAAACGCTGATTTACATACCAGAAATGTTGAAAACCTACGATTTGAAACTGAAATATACCGTGATTTTAGAGTTAATATTTTGTAAAATTGTGCAAATAGGTAAAGCCAATATATCTTGTGTTTTCATTATATTTCACTAACTATAATTTCATTGAGTAAAGTCATACAATCTATCATTCACAAAATTTTAGTTTAACTCTTCAAAATGCCTGCTTATAATTGATCTCATGTCATAACTATCAAAATATTTTTCCACAATAGATGAATACTAGTGTTTCAGAAAGGAAAATTAAACAGCAAAATAACTTAAAAGTGAAATATGCTCATTATTGTTGTCCTCTTCTTTGATTTGAAATCAATGCAGCAGGATGTATGAGTTCATCTTCATGTTTTGGAAAAAAAATACCAAAAGTTGCAACTTGTATTTATTTACTGATGTTATGATTTATTACTTGTTCTCAACAATTAGCAATAATAAAAACAAAGAGAAAAACTTTTTTCTGGATTGAATAGACTACTCTCTGCAAAACTGAAAATTAATAATTTAAATATTTGCTTATTGTTAAATAATATATTAAATATTGTATATTAAATATTTAAAATTATATAATTAATTTATTAAATATTAAAATAGTTTTTGATAGCGCTGAGCCTAAAAGCAGTATTATATTTTCATATGTTACCCCATTTCTTGCAATGCTTTCAAACAAATTTCCAAATGCAACTTTTTAAAGATATAAAATAGAAAAAAATAAAAATCTATAACTAAGTTTCAGGGAACATAGTGGCTGGGATGAACACGATATCCTGAGCATCATTAAACGTCAAAGAAATGATATCAAGTTTCATTATCAGTAATGAAAAAACAAATATTTTAAACTTAAAGATGTTTCATACTTGATCATATGCGAAATTAAAAAAAACGTAATGGCTGTTGCAGTTTACAGAATAATGATGACAGCTGAAATTTATTGCTGAACTTAGGAAATAAGTTAGCAACTGCTTTGAAATGAAATTTTTGTGCAATGATGACAAACCATACAAAATATATTATTTCCATTTACTTAGCATTCTCTTTAGTTAACATTTTGAAAATAATTAAAATATATAGAATGTTTTCTCATATTTTTTAATACCTTGTGTTTTTCACTTAAAAGGCAATAAGTCTGATTTATTGCTGATAGGTAATTCAAAGAAATAGTAACATTAATTATTGCCTTTAAATATTCCATATCAATACAAAATTCCTAGTTTGGTCTCTTTTATGGAAACTTATACTCCTGTGTCTAAAATTTTAGAAATGAATGCACTTTTTTTTAATATACTTAATTTTGTTAAGAAATAGGACAAAAAAAAAATTCATAATAGTATTAGCATTTTTATGTGTTTCGCCAACTATTTGCTAGCAAAGTTCTTAGTTTAAAAGACGAAATAAACTCTATTTCTGTGAAGATAAATTAATGAAATGAATGCTCCTCCCGTGCATCGCCTGTAATACAAAATTATTATCTCTAGTTTGCAGTTTTTTCTCTAGCTATTTGCTCTGAAGTATTAAAGATAGAAAACAAATTATTGTATAGCAATTGTATTTTGCATATTTCAACATTTCACTTTACCTGCAAAATGCATGCAAATCAGACTCTAATTACTCTTATTAGGATATTTAGCAATGACTAAGATACAATCTAAATTTTGAAAAGTATAAATTCTTTAAAACAGATCACAGCATTGATAAAAAAAATATCCATAAAATATTTAATGACGTTTCTAGTTTTTGATCTCATAACTTTAAAAGGCTTACTGTCAAAAAAATTTGCAACTGGCAAATTTTTTAAACATAATTAACCATGTTCGTACACTAATTCATCATGGGTGATATAAATATAATAGCAGTTTTTTTTTTATTTGATTGAATATGCATTTCCTTAAATTAATGATTTTAAATTAGAGGCTAAAACTGGATTACTTGACTATCGCCGGTCAACATTTTGAAACGTGACTTTATTACTTAACAATGCAATGGCTGGGAAATATTTTAAGTAGTTATAATTCTAGAAATATTTCTTGCTATTTCACTAAGAAACTAGAGTATCACTTCATTATAGATAAAGGTACTACAAATCTTTGAACTATGTTAACACTAAAGCAATAGAAAGAAACTCACCTCTGCCATATCCATGTGTATGCTTTGCGAAACTGTTTACCACAGCGTCTACAGCTTCTTTGAGTATCGTTTTTGCCCTAGCATCAGAAACTGAGCCTGAGGAGTTGGTTCTTCTTGTAGGAGGAACCGGCGGAGCTTTAGGTTTGGTGTGTGTATGAGTAGCCGGAGTTCTCTGCATGTTCGACGTCATGGATACACCGATTGAACGACGAGTTTAAATGTTTAAACTGGACGGTTTCCTTGAAGAACCGGCTTATAAATCCTTTCTCCGCTCCCACAGGAGACGCAAGCACCGGAACGAAGGCCGCAGACACCTTTGCCTGAGTTGTCCAGGTGAACTGACACTACTAGTCTGGCAGCGGAAATTCTATTTCCAGACACGTGCGCGGAGCGTCGCTGCCGCGGGGTGAAATGCTTCTCAGTGACAGAGCACGAAATTTTATCTGCCAGGTCAGCTACTACACTATACTAAGTACGTGAGGTTTATGTCACGTCCCAGCTGCTGCATCTCCACTAGTTTAGGTACTTTCTGTAAAACATTATAGGTGGCGCGTCAGTAAACTCTTTCTAGCGTTTTCGAGTTGAGAGTAAGAAGCAGTAATGGCGGGTCGGAAGAAGTCTGTCTTGTTTGTATGTTTAGGTATGTGCATAGTATCATGTTTTATGTTACGATGCATAAAACTTCGCTATAACTGATATAGAGAGTAATTGCGCTTTTTATGTAAAATAATCTTTTTTATATAATTTTAAAAATTGGTTTAAGAGAGAATCGTGCCTTAAAACTAATCTTTACCCTAAAATTAGACAGGGAGGCTAATTGCACAAAGCTGAATTTTTTTTAGGAATATTTCACGTGAGTGAAGGGTATTAATGTGCATATCAGCTGGACCGTGAGACCAAGTTGACTAAATATTTTGCGCAAGCAACGGAAATATAATTATGATGATTCCCAAGCAGTTCCTAAAAGCCACATGCTTAACTCAAAATGTTTTTGGTTTATGATTTTTTGTGAAATTTCAGGATTCTAAGATATTTTTTTACCACATAAGCCCCTTTATTAGGTCTTGTATTGATAGATGTTTATGGGATGTATCTTTATCAGGTAATATCAGATCGTAGCCTCTGATCAGATTAAACGTAAGTACTTAGCGCACCTGGCGACTGATCAAATGGGCGTGGGTCAGGCATGGATGTTTCTATTTTCTTTTTCCTGAGGTCTTTCCTTCCTCACAGACTTTCTCTATGGTGTATAAACACAATGACTGTGGCAAGCAGCTGCTTGAGTGAGTTATTTACCATCTGGAAGGCCATACTTTTATCTTCTGAGACCCTAAGCAGTATCAAATTAAGTAGGCCCTAAGCTATTGCAAGTTTGAGGCCCTAAATATTTGAAATATATATTTGCTTAGCATATGTGTAAGTGCAGCCCTGAGTATCTGATGAAGTCTCTCCTTCACAGCAGACTTCTAGTGAATTATACTGATAGAGACCTATGGTAAGCAGCTGCTTAAGTGAGGTTTTTTTTTAATATAACAGTTTTGCACATAAATGCCATTATGTGCAACCCCTTAGACCAAATTTTTTAAAATTTCTGACACTTAAAAAATTACTGCAAATGTCAGAATAATAATGATATATGTTTAATATTTTTTTAGACCCCTGGGATTGAGAAATAGTAAAAAGTATCCAATTTAAAAAAGTGTAATTGGTGTTTTATCTGCAATACAAAAATTGTCATTGGCAGTAGTAAAGTTCACAGTACAAATGCAACCATTTTGTTTTTAATGTAATGATATGTTTTTAAGTTTTGCTGAATTGCATTTATTGACGTTAAAGTCAACAGGTAACTCTGAATATTATTTATTGCTGTGTTTCTTACATAACATTCTGCCCTCTAACAGCAGCTGGTAAAAATGTGGAAAAAAGTTTTTTTACAATAAATATAAAAATTATTCTCTAATTTACTTCTATAAAGAAAATTAACACTAAATATATGATATAATAAAAAAAAAAACATAGAAATTGCACATTATCAAGAATATTCACAACTACTACACATAACAGCTTAAAACTTGTATTATGAGCCACTCAAGGCACAGTAAAATGAGAATATGGCAAAATGAATTTAATAATGAATGCTTATTTATAAACTTAAGAGTCTTGATTCAGTAGTAAAGAATCACAAGATATGTCCTGTAGACATAGAACTCATGAAATAATAAGCTTATTATTTCATAGAAATTTTGTTTAGCATATAAAAGAATATCAGTCAAATTAACTGTATGCAAGGCAATCTTAACCGCTAATATTGCTAAACAGCACTAAACCACTTCTAGCACTGCATATCACTAACCAATAGTGATTCCCTTCACATTTGTACCCTATGCATGTCAAAGCACGCGTTGGATGGTCTTGATTGTCGCGTTGGATGGCGTTGGATTGGTTACCATCTATCTCCTAACAGTTCTCCAGTTGGTATACCTTCTCGGTCCTTGTGACCTGGCCATTTAGCCCATCATGTGAAAAAAAGTACCACATAGAGATAAAACAACCCAACCCTTTTGCGTTTAAAAAAAAAACGAAAAAATACATAATCTCCCTGAACCAACTATTTTAGACTACAGCATATCTGCTAAACAGCAAATTTTTGTTCTGCACTCAAGAAAAGCCCCAAAAAATATGTGATCTCATCGGAGACAACAATTTTAACAAGCACGTTGCTAAGCAGCAAATTTTCATTCTGAGTCCAAAAAAGCCCACCCCGAATGAAAAAATTGAAAACAGTTTTAACTAGAGCATATAGTTAAAAAGCTAAATGCCAAATTATTATTGTCCTCGATGAGATTATGTATTTTACATAATCTCATCGAGGACAATAATTTTTACTATAGCATACTATTAAAAATCTGAAATTTTTGTTCTACACAAAAAAAAATCCCCTTAAATATATATAATTCTATTGGAAGCAACAGTTTTAAACAATAATTGATAATGCTAAATAGCAGTGTGATGTGACTTCATTATTTATTACCATCTTAGAGTGCTAAAAGGAAAGAGTTGCCCGAGATCTTGGAGGTGCCCAAAATTCATGGGAAGAGAGAGTCATTATTAGTGAAAAAAAAAACAGCCGGCGTTAGTTCAACAGGTTAGAATACTCTGACATGTTTCTGGAGAGATGCGGGTTCGTATCCCATATGTTGGCAAAACATTTTCCACAAAAACGTTTATCAACAGTTTTAATCAAAGCATATCATGAAACAGTGGAGTTTTGCTTCACATAAAAAGAATCCCTCCAAAATAATCACATTGAAATCAGCTACAATGAGATGCCAGTTTATTAGGTACACCTACCTAGTAGCGTGTTGTGCTTCCTTTGGCCTTCAGAACATACCGAATTTGCTAGGGCATGGAACTTACGAGATGCTGGATGCATTGTGCAGGAATGTTGTACCATGTGGAAATTATTGTGTTGCACAGTTGTTACAAATTAGACAATGGCACAATCTCACTGTGAACAGCCATTACCACTTCATCCCAAAGATGCTCTGTAGGATTTAGGTGTGGGGACTGCTGATCATTGAACAAAGAAAACTTATCAGTATGTTTCCATAACCATTCAGTGATAAGTGCCTTGTGAGCAGATGCATTATCATGCTGAATGCCCACCTGAGTGAAGATAAACTGTAGCCATGAAGACATGAACTTGGTCAGCAATGATGTTCAAATATACTGTGGGATTCTGATGCCCTTCGATAGGTAACAGGGCCTAGTATATGCCAGGAAAATTTTCCCTACACCAGCTTGTACTGTTGACACCAAACAAGATGGTTCCATGGTCTCTTGTCATTTGCACCAAATTTTGATCCATCAGCATGATGCAAAAGGAACTTTAATTCATCTGACCAGGCTACCTTTTCCCAGTCCTCAACAGTCCAGTGTCAATGCTCCTGTTCCCACTGGAGATACTCTTTCATGTTATTCGCTGACAACATCAGCACTTGCCATTGTAGCCCATTCGCAACAAGGTCATGCATTCAGTGCATGGTGCATTCGGAGATGACACTGTACACACCAATGTTTAATTCTGCTGTGATTTTCCTGGTTGTGGCCCATGTGTTCACTTGCACAATTCTTGCCAGTTTCCTTTGATCCTTCTGATATACAAGCTGTTTTCGGCCACAGAATCGCTGATCACTGGTAGTTTTTTACTTTTCACACCAATTTCAGTAAACCCTTGAAACGGTTGTGCATGAAACAATGAAACTACACAGAACAACAATGAAAAACACGGTTGTGTTGAGACAATGCTATCGTGAGGTATAGTTATAATACATTGACAGTGTTATAGTGAATTAGTGCTTATCAAACTTGTTATAAAGGTATTACTATATTTGCAAAAATATGTTATATAACATAGTTTTTATTACTTCAATTCATAATTATTTTTCCAGGAAATATATGTCGTTCTCCAATAGCAGAAGCGGCATTTAGTCACTTGATAAAGGAAAAGGAATTAACAAACACAGTAAGTAAAAAATTCTTAGCAAAATATTCTTATTATAAAATATGACTCAGAATAAAGTACAATTTTCGTTTTTGTTTTCATTATTACATTGGGTGTAAAAACTGCTTTGGATCTTACTGCATGAGAGTGGGCATGTATTTTTTGCATTATAATTATTTAATGCTGCAAAAAATTTGTCGTGATTTATATCTGTATGATGAACACAGTGAGTGATAAATAAATAACTGAATTATTTCACAATTATCACAAATTATTGGATTTATATCTCCTGTGTTGCAACTAGAAATGCTAAAACAATTGAATGATTATAGTTCGTTTTAGGTGTTGTGCAGTTAAAAGCTTAGATATGGTGTTTGGTGATTCAAGTGTCGATTTTCCTATACTCTTTCCCACTATAGGAGGCTAATTTTTGCTGGTACACTCGCTGTAGTTGCTGCCGAGGCTTACACTCTGCTGCTGCAGTGCTCTAGACATTGGCTCGCCGGTCCTATAGCATTGCCAAGTGGTCATTGGCACTGATGCATGGACTGTTCATCTGTTTAGCACATGACAGCATCGTTTTTCTAAGCGTGCTGCAGGATGACATGCTATGGGGCACGGTTGCAGTGGAGATGTTCTTCCAGCTTTAACTGTGATGTGTGATAGAAGATCATCTGCTACTTGACACATTTGACATATTTTTTAGCATAATGCATTTCGTTGGTCTACTTTGCTGGCATCTTCAGATGCTATAAACTCTTTGGCAGATGGGGTTGATATAATTCAGTCCCTCTAGTGGCACCTATAACTTAAACCAGAAGTTGTGTAATAGCAAGTTCTAGGCGGGTGGGAGGGTGGTCAGATCAGTGTTTCATAGTTCTTTTTTTAAGGTTTATAATTAAATTTTCCATTTAGTTGAAATTAGGTGGAGATGCTATTATTTTATAATTGAGTTTAGTTGCAGTTAGGTTGTTTTGAATTATTGTTTGTGTTAGAGTGTAGGCCTATTTTTTTCTTGATGTCAGTTTCATGTTTGATGATTCGATTGTCGATTTTCCTAGACTCTTTCCCTATGTAATTATTTTTGTTTTGTAGTAATTGGTGTGGGTCATCAATTTTTATGTTATATATTCCTCTCGTGGGTTTAGTTTTGTCTCTGTCATTAAGTACGTCTTTCTGTATTGTATTTGTTATAGAGCTAGGAGCTTTCATATTGTATTTCCTTAAGATGTTATTTAGTGAATTTGAGAAGCCTGGTATGTATGGAAAAGCTATAGTATGATTGGGTGAAACTCATTTTTGTTATGCTTATGTTGGTTGAGTGCTGTGTTTAAGTTTGTATTTGACCGTTATGAAGGTTTTCTCATAGCCGTCTTCTTGCCCTATTTCATAAATATAGTTAATTTCATTTCTTGTAAAGCTTTAGATGATGCATAGCAATGTACTCTATAAAAGATGATTATAAAACATGTTTTATATATATATTTATTTAGTATTCAGAAAATCTAACAGAAAATCTGTCTTTTTTTTAACATGTAATACCCAAGTAAAGCTATTTAATAGTTTGAGTTCATATGATTTTACGTATACAAGGAAATAAAAGTTATTAGAAAATCCAATCAATTTTTAGTCGTAAAGGAGTACTGATGCTCTTGGAAAGGCCATCAGATGGGATGTAAAACCCATGCCTCATGCAGGAGAACCATACCATAAAGACCATTACCTTTCTCTGAAGTTTGGGGGACTATTGCAGGTCCCTTGTTCTCTTCAGATGTAAAAACATCTTGAATCAGTACTTAAGCTGAATCATGATCCATCTGTGAGCATAACATGCATCCACTGGTCTGGACTTCCAAGTGTGATGTGTTGGCTACTCCACGTTAAATGAGCTCCCCGTGCGGCGGGAGTTAGAGGGACACAAATAAAGGGCTTCTGGCATAAAGTCATTGCTCATGAATTCTCCTGTATACAGTATGCCTTGAAACCTTCTGTAACAGTATGCCTTGAAAACAGGTATGAACCTGTAGCTGCTGCAAGCTCCAAAGACAATTGCTTAATGGTCATCACACTGTTCCATCTGGCAGTAAGACTCGTATAACAATCATCTGCAGAGTTGTGACTCTTGGACGGCTGCTTGCCATAGAGGTCTGACAGGAGCCTGTCAGTTTATATGCCATAGTAGGTCTGTGAGGATGGCAGGACCTCAGCAGAAAAACAACACAAACATCCACACCTTATCCAGGGCTCGAACCCAGGTCCCTTAGATCAGTAGCCAAGCACGCTAACCACTCGGCCACAGGACAGCTTTCTTTACTAATTGGAAAATATTTGTCTAATACATAGGTTTGAACCCATGTTGTATTAACATTCTCAGAACAAGCATGACTTCCTTGCCTCTCCACTTCCAAAGAAAGATGTACCCTGTTTGATTATCTGATGTGTGACAGAAAAATATTCTAGTTTATTTTTCTTAAAAGAAATTAAAATTGGCAACAAAACCAAATCAGCTGTACTAACTGCAGTAGAAAATTTATTGACCAGGTACATATAAGGTGGGAAAGGGAAAAATGACTTTTTGAAACTTGAATTGCAATATTACAGGTTAATAATAAATTTATAATTGAAATATATCATAAGAAAGACTATTCTCAGTAGGGATGGAGATGAGTACAGTTGTAAATATTCCAGGCTCGTATATTCTCAGGTTTAAATCCCAAATATGCTAGTGTTGAGACTTACTCCATTATCTCTTACCCTACCCTGAGTGAGAAAGAGGGCACTGATGAGCTGTTAAGTCATGGCTCCACATACAAAAAGCCATACCTTGTGTACATTAAAAAACATGGTGGTTGGCTTTGACAGTATTCTATCTCCTAACAACTGTCCAGTAGGTTTCATTCTCTTATCCAATTCTGATTGCTTGGTGTCCTTGTGACTTGACCATATAGCCATTGTGTTCACAAGAGTGCCACTCAGAAGTAAAGCAACCCAATCCTTGCTCAGCATGGCTGAGAGTTGAATCTTCTTTTTATTAGGGTTGGGTTGTTTTACCTCTGAGCAGCACTTTTTTGCACACATTGGGTTAAATGGCCAAGTCAAAAGGACCCCAAGGGTTCAGAGAAGGTTGAGAGGGGACCCACTGGAATAGCTGTTGGGAGACAGATGATAGCCTCCCGTCTCTTTTTATTGGTTTTTTTTATATACAATATTCTACAAGATAGAAAGATTCTACACATTGAGTGGGATGGGTTGGCTCAGTTGCTTGCCAGGCTTGTAATCTGTAGTTCTCAGGTTTGAGTTCCACTATGTATGGGCTTGTAAAAGCTGCCCTCCATCTGATGAGGTATGAAGCCTTGGCCCCCATGTGCAGCAGAGCTATACCCTGTACATGTCAAAGAACATGCTGGATGGCCCTTGATAAGAGGCTTCCATGTCTCCTAACATTTGTTCAGTGGGCCCCCTTCCCTGAACTTTCCTGAGTACATGGTTCTGTGTGACAACTGTTTAGCCCAGTGGTTCTCAACCTTTTATGCTTCACGTACCCCCTGGAAATGTGTATGTAACTAGCATACCTTAGGTCGATAGATAAAACTATAGTTATAGTATAATAATGCCAACTTAGCGACTTTGTTACTAGATCTAGTGCCTTTTGAGCTTTCACGGCATACCCCAAAAAATTTTGCCACGTACCCCACATTGAGAACCCCTGATTTAGCTCATTGTGGGCAAATTTTGTGGCCTGGACAAATAGCCCATTATATTTTAAACATTAGTTCAACTGTAGAATACTCTTGGCATGTTTCTGGAGAAATGTGGGTTCAACTCCTGTATGTTGGTGAAATTTTTTCCACAAAATATTTATTGATTTATAGACCATTGTGTATCACTGAACAGCCCAAAGTGTCACTGAGAGGTAAAAGAAACCAGTACACATAGAGGTCTATCTATATAAATTAATTTTTTAACCTAATAAACTCATTGGAATTAACTTCTGTAATTAATGGGGAAATGCACCCAAAATAATTGTAGTAGGAGAGATGTCTATTAAGATTTTGAAAAGATATTAGTATATTTTGAGAGTAATTATTTGAAAGTTTAAATTATATTTCTCAAAATAATTTAGGGAAGCAAAAAAAAATTGTCCTTTGTTTTCATAAACCTTTCATAAAAACTTGTGTAATTTACAGAACAGCTGCTATTAGCCATACCTAGCAAATAATATTGAGCTATTTGAGACTGAAATATGTTTAAACCCTTTGCACTCCAGATTTTTTTTTAGTATGAGTTGTTAAATAGTATTAGTATGTAAAAAGCCAGTTTTTTTCTGGTGAATAAGCAAGTGCTTTTTTTTCATTTAACTTGTAACTGGCAGGGGGAAGTCTCACAGATTGCAGAGTTGATTTAAATGTATTCAGTTCCCTAAATTGGCATTATTATACTATAAGTATAGTTAAGGGGTATTCTACAGTTTTCAAAATAGCATAGCAGCACCTATGGAGTGCAAAGAGTTAATGAGCAGTTTAAATGCATTTCAAAATGGCATAAAATTGGTTTATTGTTCATTTTGCAAACTCCAGTAGAATGTATAAATATTCAATAATTTCATTCCTAAAACATCATATTAATTACTTATGCTGGTTGTATCAGAGATTCAATGCATGTCTTCTTGCATCAAATAAATATTTTGAGTTTGCACAAATATCTATATTATTATAATAATTTTTATTTCAACTATCCATTGAATATTAAACTTGTGGTAAATTTTACCCTTATTCCCAGCAAGTATTACATTTCATCTAAGAATTGGAAGTGAGGAGCATATCACACATTTGGTAGAAATTAAACAGTATGAGTAAATTAGAAAACTTAAAATGGATTGAACTTGTTTTGAGAACAAGCTCATCAAATGAAAATTGCTAGGTCAGTTTTTGTTTAACTTTAAAAATAGTATGCAATTCTATTATTTGTTTCCATTAGCCTTTTCCTCAACATTAATTATTTATTTCTTATTTTGCAAATATCTATATTATATATTGAATTTTATTTTGCTTATATCAAGTTTATATTTCATGCAGAATAGTTCTGAAAAATTAAAATGATAATTTTGTTTCTTCTTTATCACATATTTTTTGTAATATACTGACTTACCAGTGCTATTTTTATGTACATTATTTAAGCCTGTAATTTTTTAATTATTGATATTTTTATAGTGGAGTACAGATAGTGCTGCAACTGCTGCTTATCATATTGGGAAAAACCCTGACCACCGAGCCAGGAATTGTATGGCAAAGCATTCAGTAGAAATGAATCATCGAGCACGTTTGGTGAGTTGCTTCAAATAATTTTGACAGAAAAATTCATGCAAAATATATTTTAACCTTACTTTTCCATAACAAATTAAATTTATTGAAAGCTTTAGGTTATGTTAACTGTTTTGTCAACAGTGCCAATGATCTGATTTTTAATATTCACTCATTCTTACACCAAAATATAGTCAAATTGCATTGTATTTAGTTTTGATTTTCTTACATTTTCTCATCCCCTCACCACCACACACACAGAACACTAATTTTGAATGCTTCCATTTTTTTACTCGATATAGTTGTTAAATCTTGGGTATCCTGAACAATAAAATGGCCAAATACTGAATGTTCAGTGCTCAATATTGCAGAATGTTTGTTTAATAATTTATACATTTTTTCAGAATATTCACATTCAGTAAAGTGAAATTATTTAAATAATCAAAATATTTTGATTATGAGTAAATTACAGTAGTCACCTACTGACATTTAAAAATATAAAATTATAATAAAATCAAGCCTTAAATTAGTCTTTATGTTTCATAATCTTTAGCTGATTATAAACAGATCTCTTTTCTGGTGAATAAGTAAGTTCTTTTTTTTCATTTAACTTGTAACTAGCAGGGGGGAAGTCTCTCAGATTGCAGAGTTGATTTAAATGTATTCAATTGTATAGCACACATGGACTTCAAACTTCTTGCCTACTATACATCTTAAACGGACTGGTATTGAACAGGATGGACTGGTATTTGTAGTCTGACATCAACCAACAATATTAATATCAGTTGGTGACAGCAGCAACCATTACACCAGCATCAAATACAACTAATCACTTTCAACCGATGACAAAACAAATCCATCTGAGTCAGCTATTGGACACTCAGTATAATATTGGTAATAATCTATATACTCAATCTTTTAAAAATTTAGGAAATTTTTTGCAAAATAAAAGCCTCTTAAGTTTAATGTTTGAGTTACTACCATTCCCTAAGAAGCAATGAGAATTGATAAACTTGTAAATATGAGCTATAATTTCTCAAGAATGTTTAATGCTATTACAGAATTACTGTGTAGAAATTAAATGATTTTAAACCTCTGCTGTGCTTTGTAGTTTATTTTAAAAATGCTCTTTTCATTGTTATAACAATGAACTAGGTCCAGGTTTGGGTTTACATCTGAGCAGAACTTTTTTTGCACACAATGGACTAAATGACCCAGTCACAAGGACTCTGAAGGTTGAGGAAAGGGACCCACTGAACAACTGTTGGGGGACAGATCGAACTTCCTGTCAAAGCCATCCAGCATGTTCTTTAATGTGCACAGCATATGGCTCTCCTACTCATGGGGCCTTAGCTTTATGCCCCATCCGACAGATGGTGGCCTTTTGAAGCCCATCAGTGTCCCCTACTGATCAAGGATAGAGCAAGGAGTTTTGCAGAGATAAATCACAATGCTGGCCAGGTGGGACAAACCTGATAACTACAGATTAAGAGTCTGGTGCACTACTGACTGAGACATTCTTGCCATACTAGCCCCAGGTATGTCACAAAATTCTTTAATCTGAAATGAGAGGCCCACAAGTTTATTTTTAGTACAGCAAAAAATTCGATTTAATAAAAATAGAAATTACTATTTGAAGATTTTTTACATATAGCTTTTAAAATACATTAATTCAAGCTTGAAAAATAATATTTTATTTTTTCAATTGATGCATATTTTATTAAACTACAATATAAATAATTTTGACAATTTTAAGGAGTTGCTTTAAATAATTTTGACAAAAAAGTTCATGCAAAATATATTTTAACCTCACTTTTGCATAACAAATTAAATTTATTGAAAGCTTTAGGTTTCAGTAAATTTAATTTTTAAGTAGTCAAAAGTACTCTCAACATTTGCTTCTGTATCTTTGGAGACGGAAGCAAAAAGGAACATCATTGACATGAAAATAAGCCTCATGTGGGAGGGCAATTTTGGCAAGTGTTTTAATCCCCTACCCCAAATACTGAGGGTATTTAATTCCCACCCCAGGCAAAATTTTATTTTTTCTAATTATGAGTTTTTAAGTTTATAGTAAATGTTTTTAAAAGATTTCACCTCCCCCTTTATTTTTCTTTTGTTTTTTAGCTTTGGTGTACTAACTTTTTGGCACTTTCTCAAGATCCCCAAAATTCAGCACTCAAAGAAAAAAATTCATAATGCTTAGTAAAGAAAAGAAAGAAAATATTCCTCCTTTTCATAAACAGGACAGAAAATCATATAACATGAGCATTTCAAGTCACTTTGTGTAACATTGACCTGTGTTTTTAAATATACCAAGCTGAAAAGAATCATTGAAAGAAAAAAAAATCACGTATCAAGTGAATGCTATAGTATTTGGGAAGAAATTTCCTTTAGATTAATATGTAATGTGACTGTTTTTGTTAGGTTTTCCAAAATTAAGCCTTAATTGCATAGTCCAATCTATTTTTTCTGCTATATCATGTGAAAAAATCTTATTAAAATCAATATGTTTATAAATTTGTTTATTTTTTTTTTTATTTTCATTAAATTCTGTTTAATTTGGTATATAACATAACCTATTTCTGTTTATTGGTTTTTTTTTTTAATTCTAAAGTTGACTTGTTTATATGACTTGGAACAATTGGCAAAAAGCCTGGACTTTACTCAAAATATGGTACTGAAAAAAAATTACAGAAAGGGAATTTTCTTGCTTCAAGTAAATATTTATTTTCTGGTTCAGAAATAAATACCCTTTACATTCATGTACATTATAATTATTTCTGTCTATTAGTTTTTTTTTATTTTTATTTGCATTGCCAGATGCATTTTTTATTACATGACTCTAAAAAATGCCCTATTAAATTAAAACTAGTCATCTGTTTTGTAAAACAGATATTATTTTCAGAAAAATCTAGAATTAAATGCTGATTAATTTGACATTTAAAATGCCATAATTTCTTTCATTAATTATTTGGCTGAAAAAGTTCTAAATTATTTTTTTTTTGGGGGGGGGGGGGTGCATAGGGAAAAAATGTGGGACCTCTGGATATAAATCAGTTTTTCAAGCAGAACTGTGAAATGGTTAAGGAAAAAGGAAGTTTCATACTTTTACACATTTTTTTACTTTTAACACATTTATACTTTTACACATTTTTACACACCCCCTACCCTTCAAGTCTTACTTAATGTCACAGTATTCCTCAACGAAATGATTGGTAGGTGAAATAAGTGTGCTTTAAGCTTAAAAAGATTGCAGAAACTAGGATATTTATGATAGTTTGCCTTCACTTTTAACAATTTATATACCTTACACTTATTATTTGGGGGGAACTTACCTTTTCATTTGAACCAGTGTCCTTCTTAGGAGCATTACATATTCATTGCTGAAACCAGTCATTCAGAGCTAATGAATTTGATATTACTGATGAAATGCAAATTATATACCTCAGAATTACATGTTTAAATAGTATAGGCTGATTCCAGTTTTCTATAATTGAAACATAATGCATGACAATGACTACAAGCAACAAAGAAAATAGTACATTATAATCTTGGAGAGGAATTGCTATTTGATCCTATATTCTAATTCAGTGAATTGCTACTTTCTTGTGTTGCTAAAGTTTAAACCTACATTACATAGATGGGGCGGGGGTGGCTCAGTCGGTAACGCGCCAGGCTCATAATCTGTAGTTCCCAGGTTCGAGTCCCAGCTGGGTCAGCGTTGAGATTTATCTCCGCAAAATTCCCCGCCCTGCCCACGGTCAGTAGGGGACACCGATGGGCTTGGAAAGGCCGCCGTCCATCAGATGGGACGTTAAGCCTTGGCCCCGTGTGCGGGAGAGCCATACCCTGTGCATGTTAAAGAACACGCTTGATGGGAGGCTACCATCTGTCTCCCAACAGCTGTTCCAGTGGGTCCCCTCCCACAACCTTCTCTGAGCCTTCGGGGTCCATGTGACCTGGCCATTTAGCCCATGGTGTGCAAAAAGTGCCGCTCAGAGGAAAAACAACCCAACCTACATTACATAGACTGCTTATATAGCAAGTATCCCTGCCTGTTTTAGTTGTTAGCATACCTGACTACTAAGTCAGTGGGTGTGTCCTTGTGTATTAGCATGTGCAGGGGCGATCATAAGTCTCAAGTCTGGAGGAGGCCATTTAGGAGTGTATAAGGATTTTGTAGTCCAGAAATGACACCTTTAGCTTGACTAATGTATTATTTAGGAATCTAGATACTTTTTAACAGCTTGTATTTGGCCTTTGGGGTATTTGGGGCATCAAGGGTTTACCTTCCCAGAAAAAAAATTGGCCAGCTGTTGGAATGAAAAAATAAAATACTTGCGAGTCTCTCGGAGGGGGCCATGGGGACCATGGCCCTCTCCTTATGACCGCTACTGTGCATGTTTTATATTATCCCTATAGATATAGTGCTGTCCATGTATAGCGGAGCATCCGGGTATTGTCTTCATTGCTAATTTCCTGTGCATGTTGTATGATAAACCAGAACAAGCTAATAAAACTTCTGTCTCTGTCCTATATATAGGAGGAGCATCTTCTGCTCTAATTCTTCTTTAATTTCATATTTTTTTTTGGTATTTGTAGAATTTAATTTGAATGATATATTGCAGAATCACTTCTGATTTGAAAATAGCTTACTATCATTAAGAAGCTGATATTTTGTAAATTAAGGGAGTGTACTCCAGAATATTTTAGTTCAAATGTTAGAGTAACTAGCATCTTGCAGAAGATCCCATAAAGAGATAATTAGATAAAGAGGTAATCAATATTGAAATCTTTTTCTTTTTTTTTTTGTATAAGTGTATCTGCAGTTCTGGAAAATTTTATGAAATGATTACCAGCTTTATTCCTTCCAGTGTCCAGGATGTCTGTATACATTTGCAGAATTTGAAATGAGAGGCCAAGGATGTATCTGTTTTCAGTACAAAAAAAAAAAATTCTTAAAAATAAAAATGTCCATTTAAAAATTTTTTTATACATGTCATATAAAAATATATAATTTAGGCTTGATAAATAATATTTTATTTTTTCACTTGATGCATATTTCATTAAACTATGACATAAATAATTTGTTAAAGCCATCTGATTGCCATTTCTTAGAAGCAATGTAGGGTATTGCCAATTTGTTTGTTAATATTACTCTATTCTGAAGCAACCCCCTAATTTAAGCTCAGAAGTTTGATTTGAACTATTATCAATAAAAGTTTTCCTTAAAGTTTCTAAAATCTCCTGATAATAATATACTGATATTTTTAAAAATGATATATTTTGGAAGTAATTATGAAATATGTACCTATTTTTTTCAGTATAACACTGTAAAAGGTTATTAAAATTAATATGTTTCTATAATTTTCAACATTGTTCAAATTTTTTACTTTAATAAAATTCTGAATTAAATTCTTTTCAATTTGGTATATAATATGACCTATTCTGTTGATTAGTTACTTATTAAAAATATTCTAAAGTTGACTTGTTTATTGGACTCTTCAACAAGCCTGGACTTTTCTAAAAGTATGGTACAGAGAAAAAAATTACAAAATGGAAGCAATATTTACTTTAAACAAGAAAATTATTTTTTTTATTGAGAAATAACCCTTCTATTCATGTGCATTATAATCATTTCTACATATTAGTGTTTTTTAAATAAATTTTTGTGTTGCCAGAAGATTTTTTTTTACTAAATGACTAAAAAAGTCCTATTAAAATAAAACTTGTCATCTTTTTTGTTAAATATTTTATTTTCAAAAAATCCAGAATTAAATGTAATTAATTTGGCATATAACATGCCATAATTCCTTTCATTAGTTATTTGGCAAAAAAGTTCAAAATTGAAATATTTTTTTTTTGGCTGAGCATAGGTAGAAAATTGCTTGGCCTCTGGATGAAAACCAGTTTTTCAGGCTGGACACTGGAAGGTTTAAAAAGCAGTTCTCTTATTTACAAGAATTTATCCTATGATTATTTCTGTCATCTTTGGATTTTTTTTTTAGGTTTGTGAACAGGATTTTGTAAATTTTGATTATATTTTTGGAATGGATGAAGATAACATAAGGTAAGCAATATGCATTTTTTTTAAATTCAGAATTTAAAATTAATGTTTGGTTATACAAGTGATATATATATATACTGAGTTGCCAGTTTATTAGGTATACCACCTCTCCGCACATAAATTTTCATTTCGACATGTAATATGTTGTGACCTTGGTGTGCAGTATAAATCAGGCAGACCAGCTCTTCAAGCATCAGTTTGATTTTAACAAGTCTATTCTGATATGCCTATTCTGAGCATCAGAATAGACAAAACAAGTGACTTTAAATGTTGTATGATAGTTGGTGCTAGCATCTCCCAAATGGTAGTCCTCCTATGGTACAATCTGGCCTTAGTTGCCATTGCACCATAAAATCCCAAACAACCAAGCCATCCTGGGCTTTTCACCCACAAACTTTTCAAGAGTTTACTGAGAGTGGTGCCAAAAGCAAACTAGAAGGACGTATATTGCCTCTGGTGCATATGAGAATCTCATTTTCAAAGTGAAAGTTTCTCCTTTACTTACTGTTTCATTCCTTAAAAGTTTTAATTTGAGCAAGTGGATGATGGGGGAAATGCAAATAGTATTTCATTAGTAATTATACAGGGTGATTCAAAACTTATCGTTCAAATTTCGTGGGGAGGTAGGGAATACGTCAGGAAACCTATTTCACATAGGAAAGAATGTCTGCAAATGTATGCATGCGTATGTAGAGTGCGCTGTGTGTACCCAACCAGTGTACAGCTCGCCCGACCACTCCCGCTGTCATCAGTGTACGAGCTGACTTACTAGTGATAAGATGAATCGTTTTATGCATCGAGAGCTAGCGGATATGCATCTCGCATATGGGCCAGCTGGCGAAAGCGGCCACCGAACTAGGCAAGTTTACGAAGACCGATACCCCAACAGAAGAATACCGCAGCATCAAATGTTTGCACGTGTGCATTGCAATCTGCGCAAACGTGGTTCACTGTGCAGCAACATGCAGGATATGGGGAGAAGACGACTGACACGGACTGTCAACGTCGCAGAACAAGTCCTACAGTCCATCGAAGATAATCCGAATACCAGCACACGAGCTATTGCTCAGCAGCTTGGGGTCTCTCAGTCAGCAGTGTGGCGGATACTGCACGAGGAACGTGTGCATCCTTACCATCTGCAAAGGGTGCAGTTATTGCATCCTGACGATTATCCGAAGCATGTGGAATTTGCACAATGGTTCATGCAGAAAGGTGTCGTGGACCATAGTTTTCCAGCTTCTATCCTTTTTACAGATGAAGCTTCATTCACTCGTGAAGGTGTGTTCAATACACACAATTCACGTGTGGGCTTACGACAACCCGCATGGTATGAGAAGTCACGCTGCGCAACATCGTTTTGCCGTAAATGTATGGGCTGGAATCATTGGTGACTGTTTGTTGGGACCTTTCTTGCTACTGCCCCGATTGGACGGCCAGAAATACCTAATATTTCTCGAGACAGTGTTACTGACTTTTCTGGGCGCTGTTCCTGTGCATATCCGCCGAGATATGTGGTATCAACGTGACAGGGCTCCAGCCCATAGCACAATTGTTGCGCGTGATTACCTGAACCGAACATTCGGAGCTCGATGGATCGGTAGAGGTGGACCGATCGCTTGGCCACCCAGGTCACCTGATTTATCGCCCATGGATTTCTTTTTGTGGGGGGCCATGAAAGACCATGTGTACGAGACCCCTGTTGACAGTGAAATGGACCTTGTTGCACGAATAGTGGCTGCCGCAGGCATTGTCCGTGATATGCCAGGCGTTTTTGAAAATGTTCGGCGGTCAATGCAACAGAGCTGTGAATCCTGTGTCCGTGTAAATGGTCGCAATTTTGAGCACCTACTGTGAACCTGTACTTTACCTTGTTGGAATAAAAGTCACATTCGTTACCACTTAACTGTACTGTTTCCTTGTGTTCACTTTATTTGTCCATTTTGTTCATGTAGATGACGTTTGCGGACATACTTTCCTATGTGAAATCCGTTTCCTGACGTATTCCCTACCTCCCCACGAAATTTGCACAATAAGTTTTGAAACACCCTGTATAGCATTAAAGTATTCGTCTTTTAATTCTTAAATCTAAAAACTTGCATTTCCCACACCTCTCTCAGAAAAGTGGGTACATTATTGCTGTCAGTGGAATATCTCTTAAAAATACCACTAATTTTTTTGGCGAAAACAAAATAATTGCCTTCCCCCTTGTGTCTAAGAGGTCAGTTCATTGTTACCAATGAAAACATCATGGTGTTCACATTACACGACCAAAATTTAAAATTTGTAGCTTAAATACATCATTTGCAATATTTGTTTGGAATTTGAAAAATTTTCCACTGTTAGAGGGTACAATTATTGTTTTGGAAGATTTAAAAAATGTGATTCATAATATTTTATCAATATCTATCAAACCCAAAAATAATTTTTCATTTATCTCTAAAAACAAACAATTATATGTTAAAACTAAAAAGGTGTGTTTTCCCACCCCCTATGGGTCTGAGGGATCAACTCATTGTTAGCAATGGAAACTTCGTGACCTTCACATTCCACAACCAAAATTTCAGATTTCTAGCATTAAATCCATCTTTTGCAATATTCGTTTGAAATTTTGGAATTTTCAACTTTTTCCATGCTGGAGGGCATAATTATAACTTTAGATAGATTTGGAAAGTGCATATCGTAATATTTCGTATCCAACACATAAAAAAATTTTAATTTATCTCTGTAAACAAAAAAGTTCGATGTCTACAGATGGACAGACAGACAGACGACAAAGCGAAACTATTATCTCATTTTCTTTGAAAATTAGATAAAAACTACCAGTGATCAATGCTCCTGTGGACGAGAACAGCTTGTGGATCAGAGGGTTCAAAAGAGACTAGTGAGAATCATGCAAGCAAACAGACAGGCCACAATCAATCAAACCATAGCAGAAATAAATATTGGTGTCAGAAGGTCATCTCAAAACACACCACATATCAGACTTTGCCACAAATAGGCTACAACAGCTGCCAACCATGTTGAGTGCTGATATTGTCAGCGAAAAACATGAAAGCATTTCTCCAGTGGGTGCAGGAACATTAGCAGTGGACCATTGAGAATGGGTGAAAGATAGCCTGATAGGATGAATCAAGGCTCCTTTTGCATCATGCTGATAGAAGGATCAGAATTTGGTGTGAGCAACATGAGGCAATGGAGCCATCTTGTATGGTGTCAACAGTATGGGCCAGTGGTGGTGGTATGATGATGTGGGGAATTTTTTCCTGGCACACATTAGGTCCCTGATACCCATTGAAGGACATCTGAATGCCACTGCATATTTGAACATCGTTGCTGACCAAGTTCAGCCCTTCATGGCTACCATTTATCCTCACTTGGATGGACACATTCACAGTGATAATGTACCTGCTCAAAAGGCAATATCATCACTTAATGTTTCCAGGAACACACTGACTAGTTTTCCTTGCTTCATTGGCTTGCACAGTTCCCAGATATAAACCCTACTGAGCATCTTTGGGATGAGGTGGTGAGGGCTGTTTGTAGTGAAACTGTACTGCTATCCAAATTGCAGCAACTGTGCAATAATCTTTTCTGCATGGTACAACATTCCTGCACCACGCATCCAGCATCTTGTAAGTTCCATTTCCCAATGAATTTGGTCTGTTCTGAAGGCCAGAATAGATGTACCTAATAAACTGGCATTTGAGTGTGTATATATAGTCAAACTTGTTATAATGAGCACAGAAACAACAAGATCATGGCTGTAATGTGCAAAAGGCCATAATGATTTTAATTTACGCATTTTACAATTGCTCACTTTTATAATGAGTGTACTATACGAATATACCGTACAAATTGTGGCAATTATGAAAACATACAAGCATTCTTAATAGCTCAGGTTGTCTGAAATAGTACCCAATTCTTGGAATAGACAAAAATGAAATGGGTGACTTACCTTTTATGACTGCCCACATTGGATTATGGGCCAGCTTATGACTAACCTTGTCCTTAAGGACCATCCCCAGTCTACCTACCTCTCCAGTATCTAGGCTCCAGCTCTGCTCCCCCACTTTACCCAAATACCACCACAACTGCAAAATCAGTTAGAAATGAACCTTCCATTGGAAACATGTCTACTAACAAAAGAAAGTATGTCTTGATTTGCAAAAAAGTTGAAGTTATTTGTGAGTTAGAACATGGTGCAAAAAATGTTGGAAGTGTGTAAAAAGTTTTCTTTATCCACTTCAACAGTATTGACATTATGGAAGAATAAAGATGTTTACATATTGGCACTGGAAAGCAACATAATCCAAACAAAAAAGTTTAGAAAGTGTGAGCTTACAAATGTCGTTAAATAATAAATAAACTTGACATACTTGGTATTAACTTATAAATATAAATTACCACCTTGAAGTCAATTTAAATTTTAGAGGAAAAATTGTCTTGAGCCGGGTGGGATATGAACCCACAACCTCCTGATAACATGTCAGGTGCTCTGGACCACTGAGCTACCGGCCACCGATCAAGATCTCTAATTGATTATATGAACCATTTCAACCTACTTCCTATATAGGGAGTGTTCAGGCAATTTTTGCCACATGCGGCAGACATATGCCATATAGATGGAAAGTATTTCCTTACAAGTAATACAGTTGATAAATAATAAATAAACTCGACATACTTCGTATTAACCTATAAATTACCACTTTGAAGTCTATTTTATCAACTTCATCAATTATCATTAGATATCATCAATTAGAGGAGATCTTGATCGGTGGCCGGTAGCTCAGTGGTTCAGAGTACCTGACATGTTATCAGGAGGTTGTGGGTTCATATCCTACCCAGCTCAAGACAATTTTTCCTCTAAAATTTAAATTGACTTCAAAGTGGTAATTTATAGGTTAATTACAAATGTCAATGAAGTTTTGCTTTAATGGTTCACTACAAATTTTAATTCACTACAAAAATTACAGACAATTGTTTTTAATATTAAGTGTATTGTATGTAGTTTATATAGGCATATTAATACAAATAATAAGTAGTTATGTAATTATATTTTTCTCTCTAATATTTCTTTTGTTTTTTGAAAATTTTTTGTATCAAGATATTGAGAATTAAAAAAAAATAGGAGGTAGATTTAACTCATCATTGATATAGTGAGTAATGGTTATAATGAGGAAATTTTGTCATTCCCCTGGTGCTCATTATAACCAAGTTTGACTGTATTTACTTTTATCCATTTTTTTTGTGTGGTTTAAAATTTTTTTAACATATAATTGTTGATTCACTGTATCAGTCTTCATTCTTTAAATGTTCCAGAAGTTTTGAGTAAATTCTGTAGTGTACAGTTGGCTGATTAGGGGCCTGAGGGTTTGGTCCCGCCAGCATTTCTGTAATACACATTTAAATATTAATTTTAACCCTGGATTAAAAATAATAATAATAAAAATCGCAATTCAGATGAATATTTATTTTCTCTCTAATACTTATTTAGAGAAACAATATATTCAAAACTGCTGTGCATTGCTTTAGGGATCTCAATGGACCTACAACCCTCTATCATTCACCATGCTGAAATAAAATTGTGGCTCTTTGTCTTTTGCCACTTCTCTATTGCAGCAGCTTACTGGTTGAGATCTGATTTGAAGTCTTAAGTGGCCCTTTCCTTGCAGACTGTCAATCAACAAAGGTTGTTGAATACAAAATTGCAGGATCATTGGTGCACATCTTTCAAGAGCTTCAGTAACCAGAATGGTTGGCCAAACGCACAAATTGTGGACCGCATATGAAGTTGTCAGATAGGGATAGGCGAACATTGGCATGGATTGTACAACAGAAAAAAAAACACAGCACCACAAATAGCAGCGGAGTTGAACACCAGTTTGAATGATCCCGTTTCTATCATAACAGTTTGTCAGGAACTTCATTATGGTGGTATTTATGGCCGTGCTGCAATCCACAAACCTCTGATTACCAACATCAATGCAACAAAACGTGTAAGGTGGTGCAAAGCACATAAAAACTGGGTTGCTGAAGACTGGTAATGATCATCTGGTCTGGTAAATCACGCTACACATCGTTTCCCATCACTGGTAAAGTGTACATCTGGTGAAAACTGCAGAAGATTACCACCCCGACTGTGAAGCATGGAGGTGGATCCCTGATGCTGTGAGTTGCCATATTGTGGTATTCCTTAGGGCATTAGTTATTCTGCAGGGTCTGTTCTGTTTTATTTGTTGGCCAAGATCAATTGCCTGGTGCCGGAGAATATCATCTGGCAAATTTGGCAAATTTGAAAAAAATATCTGGCAAATTTGAAGTTCATACCTTGAAGCATTACAGTATACACTTTGACAGAGATTCCAAGGGCAGAATGCACCCAGATAGTAGTGAATGATGAAGGGCAACAACTCCACTGGAGGACTTCTATCTGGTATTATGCAACTGGTGAACAGTATGTCAATTGTGATTAGACCTAATAGAGAGTAGAACAGCAATATCCACTACCATGGTACTCCAAAGACTTCATGAGGTGTGCCTGTATGTTAGGCAGCCAGTGTTTAGCATAACTCTGACCTGACACCACAGAAGGGACTTTGAATTGGTGCAGGCATCATGTCAGCTGAACCCAAGAGTAATGACAGTTCATGGTCTTCAGGATGAATCGAAATTTGTTCTCCACAGTGATTCACAATGTCAGTTGATATGGAGGACACCAGGAACATGCTATCATGCCACAAATATTCATGAATGGGATAGCTATGGTGGTGGCAGTATCATGGTTTAGGGAGGTATATCTTTGGGCAGCCACACAGATCTGTACATACTTCCTACAGGCTATGTTACAGGTACAGGGAGGAAACCTTGGACTCCTTTGTGTGAACATATGCAGATGCAATCAGTGTTATCTTCCTCCTACATGATGATAATACCCTCCCTCACCATTGTCACCTTGATTGATATCTGAAGAATAGCACTATTGACTATATGAAGTGGCCTGACTAATCTCCCTAAATCCTGATAAATGGAGATGCTCTCGGGAGATATTGCTCCCCCGAATTCCTCAATACTCCTAGAGCTTTGACATGCTTTGGAGGAGCAATAGAGATTATTAATAAAATTTATCACATCATAACAGCTCACTAGAGATTATTAATAAAATTACACACATATCACAGCTCTGCTGGATAGTCTTATAAACATTATGAGACATATCTACAAGGTTTTGTATAATGGTATGATGTAGCTACACTCCATATTGAACCATCTGGGATATCTCAGTTGAATTTTTACCATACCATGCAACTGTATTTGCATATCATTTTGGGAATTAAAAGTGTTACTCAATTTTTCAACTGTTATTCTTAAGCACAGCAATACACTGACTTAGAAGCTTTATAAAATGTAAAATTAGAACTGTGGAACATGTGTTTACCATTTCATTTTTGTTTCCTATGGGCAAATGTTTTTTTAATAATAGCCTGATTTTTTTTTTTAACTTGAAAAGTACCATTAGGGCAAACTCATTTTTATCTTTCAACAATGCACTGGTTTAAAAGGTTTATAAAATGTTAAATCAGTCATTTTTATTCTGTGGATTTGTTTTTCACTCTACTCATGCATAAGAATTCAAATTGGCCAAATGTTAATAATTTCTCTCTGAATAGTACAATTTGCAGTAAAATTAAAATGTGGTAATTATTTGCATAACCATTCAATTTCTGTTACATTCTTAATAAAAACTGCTTATTTTAAATATTTTTCATAAAAAAAATTCATATTAAGGCTAATCACTTTTATTTTAGCTTATTTTCTTGCAACTTACAAGAGTTATTTTATGTATTCTGTTTATAAATTAAAATGTATTTGTGAATATTCAATAATTGCCGTATATTCCTATAAAATTGCATATCTGTTTATGAGCCCAAATTTCAGTTGGGTTGTTTTACCTCTGAGGGGCACTTTTTTGCACACAATGGGCTAAATGGTCAGGTCCAAGGACCTCAGGGGCTTAGAGAAGGTTTGGCAAGGTGATCCATTGGCCAGCTATTAGGAGACAGATGGAATCATGTTGTCAAGGCCATTCATCTTGTTCTTGAACATGCACAGGGTATGACTCTCTTGCATATGGAGCCACTGCATAGTGTACCATCTCATGGATACTGGCTTTTCCAATTTCCAAGCCTAGTGGTGTTTTCACATTTTAGTGTTTTAGAATTTGATAACTGTTTTGCACCTCATATAAGCCAAGTTCAATATTTGATGTTATTTCAGTTGAGGAAAAGGATCTCTTACAGTGTTTTATTCGTTATAGTTGTTACTCATACTTCAATGGGGGAAAAAAAGAATGTATATTCAAATGACAATTTATAACTTATAATTAAGGAAGAAGTAATTAAATGGCATAATTTTATTAAGGTCAGTTTCTTTGTTTTTAAAAATAATCAACTAGGTGATAATAGAAGCTATAGATATTTGGTTGTTTTTAATTTTGCTTAATGGTGAATATTGTATTTCATTAGTGTTTTCTGCATCAGAAAGAAGAAACAATAAACTGAATTAACAGTTTTAAAGAAATATACATTATATAAGCTAATGTAGTTCTGCCTGAGTATATTTTTATCTCATTTAAAAAAAAAAGTGCAATCTATGTCATCCTCATTTGTATCAGGTTTTTTTTGAAGCCACTGTTTTCGCTATTGTATTTTGCTAACACTGAGTGTAAGAGAAAAATTGTCTTGTGCCAGGTGGGATCCAAACCCATGACCTCCTGATAACGTATCAGGTACTCTGAATGCTGAGCTACTTGCCACTAATCAAGATTTCCCCTTTTGTTGTTGTTAAGCCACATAATACCCTAGTTTCAAGTAGATGTTATGATTGCAGATAAAGCTGGTTACTGAAATATACCAGCATGCATAATGCATTAATCCTTTCAGTGTCTAGCCTGAAAAACTGATTTCCATCCAGAGGCCAAGCTATTTTCTCTCTATGCTCACCAAAAAAAAAACTTTAGAAAAATTAACTAATGTTATATGCCAAATTAATCAGCATTTAATTCTTAATTTTCTGAAAATAAGATTTGACGAAAAAGATGACTAGTTTTATTTTAATATTACATTTTTAGAGTCCTGTAGTAAAAAAATGCATATGGCAATGAAAATAAAAAATTACACAGAAATGGTTATAATGCACATGAATAGAAAGGCTATTTATTTCTAAAAGAATAATTTTCTTGTTTCAAGTAAATATTTCTTCAGTTTTGTAATTTTTTTCCTCGGCACCATGCTTTGAGAAAATTCCAGACTTTTAGCCAATTGTGTTGAGTCAGATAAACAAGTCAACTTTAGAAACCAATCAACAGAAATGGGTCATGTTATATTCCAAATTAAACAGAATTTAATTCCGAATTTTATGAAAATAAATTAAACAAATTTACAAGCATAGTGATTTTAATAAGCCTTTTTTAAGTGATATGATGAAAAAAAAATAGATCGGAATATAAAATTAAGGCATTATTTTGAAAAACCTGATGAATAAAAATAGTTTAATGATATATTGATCAAAAGGATATTTTGTCCCAAATAATATTTAACTTTAAACATGATTTTTATTTCATTTAATGATTCTTTTCAGTATCGTATATTTTAAACATGACCAGTGTTATACAAAGTGGCTCATTCACGGGATTTTTTGAACTGGTTTTGAAATGGAAAAAACTTTTTTGGCTGTCTTTTTTTATTAAACATTATGAATTTTTTCTTTATGTATTGAAGTTTGGTGATCCTGACTAAGCGCAGATAGGTTTGTGCAACAAAGCAAAAAACAAAGACGTTATATCTTCAGAGTGCCACAGCCAACACACTGGGGGGATGCTTTTAAAATTATTCAATGTAAACATAAAAACTTGTAATTTAAAAAAAATTTAATTTTTAAGGGGAGGGGGCTTAGAAAATTTCATTTTACCCTTCCTGAAATTGCCTTCCCACATGCATGAGGACTGTTTTCTGTTCCATGGAAGTCCATTTTGCTTCCCTTATCCAAGACTTCATTCATTTTCAGAAAACAGTACAAGTTCAAAGTTTTTTACTAAAATGACAAGAAATAATAAAAAAAAAAATTACATATAATGTAATGGGACGTTAAAATATCCGCAACTTTTAAGCTGTCCATCTGACGTAGCATAATTCAGAAAGATCGATAAATCAGCCAACTGAAAGATTGCTACGGAAATGAATTTGCTTTCATATCCAAGACCTCATTTACTTTTACAAAATACCAGATCAAAGTTTTTCTTGCAAGCCAGCAATCTGATGTGGCATAACCATGAAAAATCAAAAATTATTGATCGGCCAAAATATCAATATTTTAAGGAAATAAATATACTGAAATGAAAACTAAGGTTTAAATATAAAAAAAGTAAATGCTAACTTTATAAAGGGTATCCAATATAACAACACAGTAAACAATCTATTATAGAGCCATTTATAACATGGAATGGAGATAGCACATGTGAGCCACTTGCCTTTTGTTGTGCAGTGAGCTAGAATGTAATTAGTAGCTGCACCAATTTGAAGCCTAAGAATGTTTTTACTTTCAGTTTCGATCTGAAGAGTGGGAAAGACGCATAGAATGCTGGGATAAAAGATAAAAATAATTCTAGGAATACTGAAATACGGTGAAGGCAGAATAAAGTGTAAAATGGGGGAAAAAACAGAACTAATTACTGCAAAATCTTCTGTTTTTAAAATTAGCAGTTTTTTGTTAGTTTTCAGGAGATTTTAAAAACTTTAAGGAAAAATTTGTTAATAATAGTTCAAATCCAACTTGTGAGCATAAATCAGGGGTTTGCTTCAGCAAAACATGTTAATAAACAAATTGGTAATACCGTATAGCGCTTCTAAGAAATGGCAATCAGATGACTTTAACGAGTCATTTGTATTGTAGTTTAATATGCTATAGTTGTTACAATGTATGTTATGTTGGCTTAGTCAATAGTGGACCATTTCCATAATCTGATGTTCTCGGGTTCAAGCCCTAACTATGCCAGCATTGAGATTTATATGCTTGCTGCCCTGGTTGAGAAAGGGGACACCGATGGGCTAAGAAAGGTTGCCATTCATCAGATGAGTCATTAAGACATGGCCTGCATACAGAATACCTTCATCATCATCATCATCCTCAAGCAGCCATGGGCTACGGAGGTCCAACCAGACCGTGCAATTTAGTTCTCCAAGCAAGTCTATCCTGAGCTACATCTACTGCATCTGGCCACTGCACACCAATTCTAACAAGATCTTGTTTGACATTGTCTGCCCACCGCATTCTAGGTCTCCCCTTCTTTCTGAGGCCTTTAGGCACACTGTTCATAACCCTATTCGCCAATCTATAATTATTCATACGGGCAACATGGTCAAACCAACGGAGTCTCTCTCTGCACAGTATGCTGCTTAAAGGAGGTTGCAAACTCCTTTGCCTAATCTCATCATTAGTTACAAAGTTGAACCACCTAATGCCCAAGATACTGCGTAAGCATCTGGAATCAAAAGCATCTAGTTTCCTGTTATCTTGTTTACAAAGTGTCCAAGTTTCACTACCATGACTAACCCTAAAAGAACCAAACTATTATACAGTCTAATTTTAGTCTTTAGGTGTATACGCCTATTTCTCCACACTCTCCATAGGTTCTTAAAAGTCCCGGCAGCAATCCCTATTCGTCTGTTAACCTCATGCCGCACATCACCATTATCTGTTACATAGCTCCCAAGATAATTAAACTGTGACACCTGCTCTAGACTGCAACCATTCAGATTAACTGAATCACAGCCTGCCTGACCAATTTTCATCACTTTAGTTTTCTCTCTGTTTATAACCAAACCTACTCTACTACCAGTCTCATCAACAGCTCGAATGAAAGAGTTCATCTCATCAACATCATTTGCCAAAAGGGCTAAATCATCAGCATAATCTAAATCAGAAATTTTCGTATCTCCAGCCCATTTAAGGCCAAAAATTTCCCTTGAAGTGAATTTCGCATAACATAATCAATAATCAAGCTAAAGAGAAAAGGAGGCAAAATGCACCCTTGTCGAACACCAGAAGTAATGCTAAACCAATTGCTACAAGCCTTACCAACTCTCACACACGACTCAGTGTTATTATAGAGAGCTTTCATAATGTTAGCTAACTTGTCTGGTATACCATATGATCTCACAATCAACCACAAATTATGACGATCAACAGAGTCGAAAGCCTTTTGAAATCAACAAAGCTAGCAACCAAAGGTTTCTGAAACTCTAAACATTTCTCAAGAATCTGCGTAAGTGAAAATATCTGATCCACACATCCCCTACCACTTCTGAATCCACATTGCTCATCACGCAAATTGACGCAATTGATAACCAGATTCTTAATTCTATTAAGCACAATCATGGAAAGAACTTTACCTGGAACAGAGAGTAGGCTGATACCCCTACAGTTATCACAAGAACTGCGATCACCTTTTTTGAAAATAGGGATAACAATAGCTCTGGTAAAATCCTTAGGAACCATGCCTTTATCATAAGAGATATTCAGAATTTCAGTCATCCAAGTGGTAACCGAAACATTCCCAGCTCTAAGCATTTCCGTAGTAATTTCATCTACCCCTGGGGATTTATGAAGTTTAAGTTTAGAAACAGCCAAAATAACTTCAGATTGTGTTATAGGTCCAACATTAAAACCACCAATGCATCTATCATCATTGCAAACAATGGGAGTAGAACTAACTACATTGTTTTGAACATCACTGAAATGCTCAGCCCACCTAGCCATGACAGAATCCTCCCCTTCTATAACCTTACCTTGTTTATCCTTCAATCCTTGTATGCCTGTCCGTTTTCTACCACACAAAACATTAACTATCTGGTACAGCTCTCTGCTGTTGTGCTGTCTAACTGCTTCCTCTGCTTTGTCAGCCAAACCATCAAGCCAAAGATTCTTATCAGCAGCTAACTGATCCTTTACAAGTTTATTAAGGTCTCTGTAATGCTTTCTATTAGGACTAGTAGGGTATTGATTAAGGGCATTCCTGCATTTCTTTCTTTCCGAAATAAACTCAAGTGCCTTATCACTCAGATCATTTTGCCTCTTCTGCTCCTTTTTTCCTAAAAGAGTACTGTTAGTGTCCAAAAAAGCCTGTTTAAAATGATCCCATTCTTCCTCAACTTCAGTAGTAAGCAAACCATGACTGTCATAATGACTAAGTAACCTATCATGGTAAGATTTGGCTATAACTGGATCTTTCAGAGCTTCAGTATTAAAAGTAAATTTTTTAACCCTAGCACAACACTTTTTAAGTTTAAGTTGCAAGACACTTTTAACAAGGTAATGGTCAGATCCAATTTCAGCTCCCCTATATGCCCTGGTATTTCTAACAGAACTAGCCCATTTGCTGTTAATTAATATGTAATCAATCATATTCTTATGCAGCCCATCAGGTGAAACCCATGTGTACTTATGTATGTCGCGGTGTTTGTAATAAGTGTTAGTTATTCTGAATCCATTGAGTTTACTTACCTGTAGGAGACATTGCCATTGTAGCCACCAATACCAAAAGGGCCTATTACTCCTCCCCAAAGGGCAGAGTCAGTACCAACTTTGGCATTGAAGTCACCAAGAACAAGGGTAATATCTCCTTGACAGAATTCAAAATATCCTGAAGTTGTTCATAAAACCTATCCTTCTGATCCTCATCGGCATCCTCAGTGGGGGCATAACAGCAGCTAACATTCAAGTCTTTAACGCTTGTCTGAAATTTTGCTGTAAGAAACCTTTCATTAATGCACTCATATCCTAGAAGAGCATCGCTAGCGTGTCTGCTGAGAAGCAGACCCACGCCTTGGTGATGCTTATTGTCGTCCCTCCCTGAAAAGAGAAATTTAAGATTATTTTTAAGAATCTGACCTTTATCTGTCCATCTGGTCTCTTGCAAGCCGAGAATATCTAAATTATAACGGTGGAATTCTTGTGTGAGGACATCAAGAGAAAAAGCTCTGTGCAGAGTCCTCACATTCCAACTACCTATGGAGAGAAAATGGTTAGTGGGGTGTTTAAAGAAACTATGTTTATTGAGAAAGGGAATGCCGACAATATCAAACAGCCCCCTAATCGCAGACATGGGGCAAAGACCCGTTCCCCCACTACTAAAGGCTGAAGCCATCTACACTGGAAGACTTCCTCCAATGTAGAATTTGACGATGCCAATAGAAGCAAAGAGTTCAGATGCCTGCGATGACTTCTGCTCAGGATTATCCACCAGCTGATAAACATATCCTGTGAGTCTATTCACTTGGGGCTGTCAACCCACAAACAAACAGAAACACAGCGGAAGATTTTCCCTCCACAGAAGCCCACCAGTGCAGCAAAATCAGGATCCATAATCAAGCTCAGAGCCATATATCTGTCCAGTCCAGTAGGTTTATATGGTCAGCACCAGGACCCTGTGTGGTTGACCACTCCTCAGCAGGTTAGAAAAAAAAGAAAAGTAGCCATAGTTGTCCAGATCAGTAGGCCTCACTAATCTGGCAGCCCTCCCCTTCCGTTCACTTCCACAAGAGAGTATCTCTTTTGAAAGTTACTAACGGTCCGCACCACGAGAAGGCGGGGTCGGACATTAGGTGCTAGGCCTGGCCGGTTCTATGCATCATCACAGGGGATTGGTGCATAGCTCTCCTTCCTGTGACTACCTAGCTACCATTTACAGACTAGAATACCTTATGAATGTTAAAAACACACTGGATGGCCTTGACAAGAGGCTTTCATCTGTTTCCTAAAAGCCTTCAATTTGGTCCTTCCCCAGCATTCTCTGAAACTTTGGGTCATTAAGAGTAGTCCATTTACACCATTATATGCAAAAAATGCCACTCAGAGCCTCATTAGTGTACCACTCGTAGCAATTACTCTCCCATAGCCTTGCTCTATATGCAGTAAGCATTGTTTTAAGTGTTTTGACACTTAAAACAATGCATTTTGGTTGGGTATAGAGTTATAGAACTGTAAATTTGGGGGGGAGGAAGTGAATTTTCAGACCTCATTTTACTGTGAAGAGTTAATTTTAAAAACGTGAAAATATTTTTGCATAACATTCTATATATTTCATCAACATTATCAGTTTGTGATTTAACCTGTTATGAAATTTTAAATCCTAAAGAATATCTTTTAATCCAGTTTTACTAAAAGTTAATTACTGATTTGCCTTGAATGTATTTATCATTAATTTGTAAATTGTATGTATTGCCAAAATATCCTCTTTTGTTATTTATTTTAAAAATTGATTGTTGCAATTTTCGTAGTTCCTAACTCTAGCAAATATTAATTTCATCCTCAAGCAGCCATGGGCTACGGAGGTCCAACCAGACCACGCAGTTTAATTCTCCAAGCATATCTGTCCTGAGCTACATCAGCTGCATCTGGCCACTGCACACCAATTCTAACAAGGTCCTGTTTGACATTGTCAGCCCACCGCATCCTAGGTCTCCCCCTCCTTCTGAGGCCTCTAGGCACGCTGTTCATAACCCTATTCGCCAATCTATAATTATCCATACGGGCAACATGGCCAAACCAGCGGAGTCTCTCTCTGCACAATATGCCGCTTAAAGGAGGTTGCAGACTCCTTTGCCTAACCTCATCATTAGTTACAAAGTTAAACCACCTAATACCCAAGATACTGCGTAAGCATCTAGAATCAAAAGCATCTAGTTTCCTGTTATCTTGTTTACACAGCGTCCAAGTTTCACTACCATAACTAACCCTAGAAAGAACCAAACTATTGTACAGTCTAATTTTAGTCTTTAGGTGTATACGCCTATTTCTCCACAATCTCCATAGATTCTTAAAAGTCCCGGCAGCAATACCTATTCGTCTGTTAATCTCATGCCGCACATCACCAGTATCAGTTACATAGCTTCCAAGATAATTAAACTGTGACACCTGCTCAAGACTGCAACCATTCAGATTAACTGAATCACTACCTGCCTGACCAATTTTCATGACTTTAGTTTTCTCTCTGTTTATAACCAAACCCACTCTACTACCAGTCTCATCAACAGCTCGAATGAAAGAGTTCATCTCATCAACATCATTTGCCAAAAGGGCTAAATCATCAGCATAATCTAAATCAGAAATTTTCGTATCTCCAGCCCATTTAAGGCCAAAATCTTTCCCTCGAAGTGAATTTCGCATAACATAATCAACAACCAAACTAAAGAGAAAAGGAGACAAAATGCATCCTTGTCGAACACCAGACGTAATGCTAAACCAATTGCTACAAGACTTACCAACTCTCACACATGACTCAGTGTTATTATAGAGAGCTTTCATTATGTTAACTAACTTGTCAGGTATACCATATGATCTCACAATCAACCACAAATTATGACGATCAACAGAGTCGAAAGCCTTTTTGAAATCAACAAAGCTAGCAACCAGAGGTTTCTGAAACTCTAAACATTTCTCAAGAATCTGTCTAAGTGAAAATATCTGATCTACACATCCCCTACCACTTCTGAATCCACTTGCTCATCACGCAATTGCTTGTCAACCAGATTCTTAATTCTATTAAGCACAATCATGGAAAGAACTTTACCTGGAACAGAGAGTAGGCTGATACCCCTATAGTTATCACAAGAACTGCGATCACCTTTTTTGAAAATAGGGATAATAATAGCTCTGGTAAAATCTTTAGGAACCATGCCTTTATCATAAAAGTTATTCAAAATTTCAGTCATCCAAGTGGTAACCAAAACATTCCCAGCTCTGAGCATTTCTGAAGTAATTTCATCTACCCCTGGGGATTTATGAAGTTTAAGTTTAGGAACAGCCAAACTAACTTCAGATTGTGTTATAGGGCCAACATTAAAGCTGCCAATGCATCTATCATCATTACAAACAATGGGAGTAGAACTAACCACATTGTTTAGAACATCACTGAAATGCTCAGCCCACCTAGCCATGACAGAATCCTCACCTTCTATAACCTTACCTTGTTTATCCTTCAATCCCGTATGCCTGTCCGTTTTCTACCACCTAAAACATTAACTATCTGGTACAGCTCTCTGCTGTTGTGCTGCCTAACTGCTTCCTCAGCTTTGTCAGCCAAGCTATCAAGCCAAAGATTTTTATCAGTAGCTAACTGATCCTTTACACGTTTATTAAGCTCTCTGTAATCTTTTCTATTAACACTAGTAGGGTACTGATTAAGGACATTCCTGCAGTTCCTTCTTTCTGAAATAAGCTCAATTGCCTTATCACTTAAATAGTTTTGTCTCCTCTGCTCCTTTTTTCCTAAAAGAGTACTGTTAGTTTCGAAAAAAGCCTGTTTAAAATGGCCCCATTCTTCCTCAACTTCAGAATTAAGCAAACCATGACTGTCATAATGACTAAGTAACCTATCATGGTAAGCTTTAGCTATAACTGGGTCTTTCAGAGCTTCAGTATTAAAGGTAGATTTTTTAACCCTAGCACAACACTTTTTAAGTTTAAGTTGCAAGACACTTTTAACAAGGTAATGGTCAGATCCAATTTCAGCTCCCCTATATGCCCTGGTATTTCTAACAGAACTAGCCCATTTGCTGTTAATTAATATATAATCAATCACATTCCTATGCAGCCCATCAGGTGAAACCCAAGTGTATTTATGTATGTCACGGTGTTTGTAATATGTGTTAGTTATTCTGAAACCATTGAGTTTACTTACCTGTAGGAGACGTTGCCCATTGCCATTGCAGCTACCAATACCAAAAGGGCCTATCACCCCTTCCCAAAGATCAGAGTCAGTACCAACTTTGGCATTGAAGTCACCAAGAACAAGGGTAATATCTCCTTTCTTGACAGAATTCAAAATATCCTGAAGTTGTCTGTAAAACCTATCCTTCTCATCCTCATCAGCATCCTCAGTGGGGGCATAACAGCAGATAACATTCAAGTCTTTAATGCTTGTCTGAAATTTTGCTGTAAGAAACCTTTCATTAATGCACTCATATACTAGAAGAGCATCACTAGCATGTCTGCTGAGCAGCAGACCCACGCCTTGGTGATGCTTTCCATCCTCCCTCCCTGTAAAGAGAAATTTAAAGTTATTTTTAATATCTCACCTTTACCTGTCCATCTGGTCTCTTGCAAGCCTAGAATATCTAGGTTATAGCGCTGGAATTCCTGCATGAGGACATCAAGAGAATAATCTCTATGTAATGTCCTCACGTTCCACGTTCCTGCAGAGAGAAAATGATTAGTAGGATTATTAAAGAAATTAGGTTTATTGAGATTGGTAGGGCCAACAATATCAAACAGCCCCCTGATCGCAGGCATGGGGCAAAGACCCGTTCCTCCTCCGCTAAAGGCTGAAGTCACCGATGCTGGTAGGAACTTCAGGCACCACCTTTTCAAGTGGATTTTTTCAAGAGCCACATGGCCTGCCTGAGACGCATTACTCCAGTTTAGGCTTGACGATGCCCAACTAGCAAAGTAAGGTTCAGGTACCTGCGATGGCCTCTGATTAGGATTATCCACCAGCTGATATAAGGTATCCCATGCCTCTGTTCACTTAGAGCTGGCAACCCAGAAGCAAACAGAAAACACAGCGGCAGACTCTCCCTCAACAGAGGCCCACCAGTGCAGCAAGTCCAGGATCAATAATCAAGCTCAAATCCATAAACAAGTCCAGTCTAGTAGGTATAAATGGTCAGCACCAGGACCCTGTGAAGTTGACCACTCCTCAGCAGGGTTGAAAAAAAAAAAAGCAAAAAGTGGCCATAGATGACCAGATCAGCAGGCCATACTGAACTGGCAGCCCTCCCCTTCCGTTCCCTTCCAAAAGAGGATATCTCTTTTGAAAGTTACTAACGGCCTGCACCACGAGAAGGCGGGGTCGGACATTAGGTGCTAGACCTGGCCGGTTCTGTGCATCATCACTAGGGATTGGTACACAGCTCTCCTTCCAGTTTACGCCTAGCTACCATTTACAGGCTCAATTAATTTACAAAACTCAATTTTTTTAATTGCTTTTTGTTCTATGTGGTAAATAAATGATGTACAATGTTTAAATACAAGATGAATAATGCAAAGTTTTTTGGAAATTTAAAACTTTATAACTTTGAAAAGCATGAAAACCATAAATTCATTCAACATCTAAAGTAAGGGAATGGAAGATTAACCATAAAAATTATTTATCATAAAAATGCAATGCCAGCATTTTGAATTCTATCAGAGGGCATAAATAGAAATGACCATATGGTTACTTATGTTGAATGTTAGTATTTATATCAAACTGGAGTAAAACTAATCATTATCATCATCCTCAAACAGCCATGGGCTGCTTGAGGATAATGACAGTTCAACCAGACAGCACAATTTAGTTCTCCAAGCATATCTGTCCTGAGCTATGTCTGCTGCATCTGGCCACTGCACACCAATTCTACTTGTGCAAAGGAAATTCTAACAAGGTCTGTTTGACATTGTCTGCAAGTACATCCTAAGTCTCTCCCTCTTTCTGAGACCTTTAGGCAAACTTTTCATAACCCTGTTCGCTGATCTATAATTATCCATACAGGCAACATGGCCAAACCGATGGAGTCTCTCTCTGCACAATATGCTGCTTAAAGGAGGCTGCCGACTCCTTTGCCTAACCTCATCATTACAAAGTTGAACCACCTAACGTCCAAGATACTGCGTAAGCATTTAGAAGTGTAGAGCTAACCAGGGCTGTGGAGTTGGCACACAAGAACTCCAACTCATTCATTTCTCTCCTCAATTTTTTTTCTATCCGACTCTGACTCCTCTTTTTTTAAATTTGATACTTTGGTTGGTACATTTTTACCAGAGCCACTAAAACCACTGATTTGTGCTTGACATAATTTTTCACCATCATCATACACTGACACATGAAATGTTTCGCATCTGTGGTTGTTGTAAAATATTCAAAAACTGCAGACTTTGCTGGAACTCTCTTTGCCATTGTGAAAGGGATTTTAGATATAAAAGTTTAAAACTTATGAAATTTATAAAACTCGAAATTAAATAAGCATTAAAATCAAAAGTATATTCTGAAAAGAAAAAATTAATTAATTGCATTAGTGTCTGAAGTGGAAAACATTGTATTTATTATTTAAGTGGTTTAACCACTATAACTGCCATTGAAGTTACACACAAAGGCATATTTTATTAAAATTTTTTTAAGGTTGGAGTTGGTAAAAATGTACTGACTCCGACAGTACCAAAATTGCTTTAGACTCCGACTCCACCACACTGGAGCTAAGTGTCTAACATGAAGGATTTGTTTTAATTACACAAGTGTTGTCACCACTCATCAACTGATTATGACTCCTTTGTTTTAAGTATGACAGCATTGAAACTTACACCACCATTAATAAATAAGTTGAGATAAGTTCATAGGCATTAGTGGGTCTTCCAGGGGAGGACAAAGCCTCATTCCTCTGGAATTCCTCAAGCATTAAATGCTATAAAAATATATAGTTCTTTATTGTACAAGAAATAATTTCTAGGTGCAGGAGTTCATACTATATTTAAGTAATCCTTGAGACTCCACAAGAATAACTGATATTGTCACCTGACTATTTTAATTGTAAATTCCAAATTAGTGAGGTGCAAAGATAATAAGATTTTATTTTTTCCTGAATAAAATCTGTGTAATATTTGTTTTTTTAACATGTATGTTCAAATAACTAATTCAAAATCATTACTTATGCTTATTAAATGAAATTATAATTATAGCTAGCTTCAGCTCAAAACATATTTTTCCTATTCATTATGGTTGCTTTTTAAAAATAGTTTTTTTTTTGTTGTTGTTGTTTTTCATGCTATCAAGTCATTCAGCCTCTGGCCAGAATATTTTTTTGGGGGCTGAATTCTAAGAAAGTGTCCTTTCTGTAATATTTCAGTTATATTATTTTCTATAATTTAATTGTAGATTCTTTAATTGTATTGAGGACTGAAATGAGAGTTATTTAATAACATTGAGCCAAAACATTTTATGATTAGTGAGTTTTGATAAGTAAGATTTGATATTGTTCATTTTAGGAATAGTTGGGATATTTTTAAAATTGAATTAGTAGATAGCAGTAATTGATGCTGCCATCTTATATCTTAAAAAATCCATGGATAAATCTACATAAATTTAATCCATAATTCATAAATAAGTTTTAACACTATAACAATGGTACTAATCAAATAATGATATATAAAAAATGTTCAAAAAGTAGGGGTGTTTTATTTAATTAATAGATTCTGAAAAAAATTCATCACCGCCACGGCGGAAATCGAACCCGCATCTCTCCAGATTCATGCCAGAGCGCGCTAACCATTGCACCACGCGTCGGACAACGAATATTTTCAGAATATGACCTTATAAATCTTCCTGAGACATGACTGAGACAGCGCCGTTCTATACTCAAGGAGATGCAATGTTTTCAGTCGTTGCATTTGATTATCAGATGTTAATGAAAAGGTCGCTGACACATTAAATATATAATTAAAATCAATCCAAAGTGAATGCACAGTATTCCCTGTTAAGAAACATTAATTAATAGATTCTGAAAAAAATTCATCGCCGCCACGGCGGGAATTGAACCCGCATCTCTCCAGATTCATGCCAGAGCGCGCTAACCATTGCACCACGCGTCGGACAACGAATAATTTCAGTCATATTCTGAAAATATTCGTTGTCCGACGCGTGGTGCAATGGTTAGCGCGCTCTGGCATGAATCTGGAGAGATGCGGGTTCGATTCCCGCCGTGGTGGCGATGAATTTTTTTCAGAATCTATTAATTAATGTTTCTTAACAGGGAATACTGTGCATTCACTTTGGATTGATTTTAGGGTTTTTTTTTTTTGTAAATGAGGAAATTGGCTGAATTATATTGTATTAAACTTTATGTATTTTTTTTATGTGCATGAGTACACAGTTGTTTTATATTGAAATTTAGATGCCATCCACAAAATTTAGTCTTGGGTACATGCACACATAGCTTTGAAATTACAGCTAAATCTTTAACTGATTAATCCATATTTGGGGATTTTTATTTTACTTTTATTGTTTGTTTGTTTGTTTGTTTGTTTCACATTGCAAGGTATTATATAAATGCACCTCTTTGGCTATTCTCATCCTCGGGACACTTATGACTAAGTGATATGCATTCTAATTAAATGTTCTAGAACTCTAACTGGAAAGATAAAGTGTTTCTTCTATGCAATTCAGTTTATGTATTTTTTAATGCAGTGCTTATTGTGAAAAATTGCATCATGGAATATGTAGTGTAAATTTCATCTAGTATGTATTGTTTTCAAATTTCAAAATTTTTAATAATTAGAAGTATTTTTTTTTCTCTACATCAAAAGTGATTTAAAAGAAATATCTCCAAAAGGAATGTTATCCAAAATTCGGCTTTTAGGTGAATATGATCCTGAAGGAGAATTAATTGTTAGAGATCCATATTATGTAAGTAGAATAAATAAATTCTTTGCTATCATTTTAATAATAAATTAATTGTTAATGTTAAAAAAATATATTTTTAAGGCAGAATTATTTCCTTTTTAACACTAACTAATCTACATCTAGTTACACATAAATGCTGACATTTCATAAAATTTACCCACATATTTTTTCTAAGAAGTTATTAAAAATTTCCATTTTAATTTTTTATCACAAACTGCAGTTCTATAAACAGTGATACCTATTTACATAGTATGAATATTGTCTTACATTTACAGTACACCTTCCTGAAATATATATATAATCCAGATAGCAAATGGCATTTGTATTTTTCTCAACTGGGCTTTCAGTCATCTTCAATGGTGATATGAATGATATACTGTATATGTTCTGTATGATATATATTATATAATAATAAATTAAGGAATAAAAAAAAAATGTGATATCATAAAACTCTGAAATGCATGTAGAGAATGCAAATGAATGGCACTAGTAGTGGTATGTGTAAATACATTGAGCCTTTAAGAGTAGGTGTAACGAAGCTGTTCTCCTGCAAAATGTGAGATGGAATATTAGAGATAACAGATTTATTGACTTTGTCTATCAGACATCATTTATCAAAAGATATGCAGTGGCAAGCTATAGGTCAACTCGAAGTAGGCCAAAGTCATGCAGATGTTTCTAGATGGCTTAATGTGTCGTTCAGTAGTGAATTAAACTTAGCAGAGATTCCAACAATAACGGAGCACACCCAGATGATTCAGTAGTGAACAATGTTGGGCAGCAACTCCAATGAATGGTTTTACCTTAAGTTATGTACAGTAGTTTTCTATAGGGGAATCCCAATTTAATGAAATTGCATTTACACAGGGGTACTAGGAACTTAACCCTCACATACTTTGCAAACTTATGAAATTTATTAAATATTATTTAATAAATATAGTATCTTTATTTAATGTGGTAGCATTGCACCACTGATATATTAACTAAGTTGCATTAATGTGTTTATATATATATATTTATTTTTCCTTTTAATTGTGTATTAAATATTTCACACCATCTAGGATTCTGGTGCGGAAGGTTTTGAAGAAGTTTTTCAACAATGTATGAGATGCCTCAAAGCTTTTCTTGAGAAAGAAAATTAAAGAAACTTTGAGACTAAATTAATTGAGTTGTTCAGTATTCTTTGAAAATACATGATTGAAATGATAAACATTTATGTGGAACAGCTAAATGTATAAAGTTATGCAATAAATAATATTTGGGCATATTGAAATATAAGCCCAAGGAAAGATTTGGTTGTTGTAGAAGTTATTTGTATCAACTTTAAAATCCATCATTCACCATGAAAAACGGCTATCTGCAAATTAATATTATAATAAACATTGTTATCTGATTTACACGAGCCCTTCAATTGAGTGCACCAAGCTTTTTGCTTGGTGCACTCCAACTGAAAACTAATCCCTGATTTGGAATTTGGATTTCAAATGTGGAGTTCAGATTATTTCCATGTCTGTATTCTTCCAAAAATGATGAAAAAGAAGTTATTGTTGGGCTTGGAAAAATGCTATATGGACTGGATGTCCATCATAGTATAAAATTTCCCCCTCTTTTTAGAGGTCTTTGAAAATTTTTGAAAAATACATAGAATATGCATAAGTTTAACAATTTTTTGTGTCTTACCCTTACTAGGATTCTCCTGCTTGTTCATAGTGTTGTAATTGAAACCATCATAAGATATTTTGTCTTCTTTCTCATTCAGGTTCTGGTTTCACCACTATTTAGACTTCACATCTGTGATAGCATCTATAAAACTGCATATCAGTAGTTGAAGGTTAAGCTGTAGTAATTTTATTTGTACCTACATTTTACTTCTTCAAAGATTTGTCACGAGGTAGTACTCAATAGCACCCATGTCTTGCATTATATGCAGCATTTACACTGAAGAACTGAAATATGACCACCTGCCTAATATGATGTTGGTCCTCCATATGCCCCAAAATAGCTCTTGGGGGTGCTTGTGACTTGGCTATTTAGACCATAGTGTGCAAAAAAAGAGTTCAGCAGTAAAACAATGACCTCTACAAGTAGTATAAAGTACGATAGAATGCCATTTCAAAACATAAATAATTCATATGACAGGTTTTATGTAATTAACTACAAATATATATATCCATTCAACTCGTACAATTTAAAATTGAAAAACGTTAGAGTTCATGAAAGATTTCTGACTATCTGCAGCTGTTGCACTGCTGGTATCTGCTGCAATAAATGTTCTCGTCATCTCCTGATAATGTGTGTTAATGGTGCTTTGTTGTTAGACTGGGTTCTTTCAAAGCACTTGTATTTCACTGTACATTTCACTAAAGTCCTGATTTTGGAAGAGGTAGTTATGTGACAAGCAGAAACAGCAACTATTAACTGCTATCAATGAAGTAACTAACATCCTCTTGAAGATAATGGCAGAGGACTATCAAAGCCAGTTAGGGAAAAGATGGTGAAAAAATAGAGTACTACCTTCAAATAATGCATGTGCTCTCAGTATAACTAGATCGAAAGAGACTTGAATGAACTATATGGTGAAATACAAGTGTCTGCAGGAGCCCAGCTGAACATTGAAGCACTTGTTAACAGCCATTAAGCAGGATGATGACGGAAGATTTACTGCACTAGATACCAGCGGTCCAACAGATGCAGATACTTTGAAGTCTGATATCTTTCACGAACTCTAGTGGTTTTGAATTTTAGATTGTGCAGGTTAAGAGTGAAAATATATTTATAGTTAATTATAAATAATATTTTAGATATTTGCAATTCCCCAGGCCAAATAGCAGGGTACTTGGCCTGGGGAATAGTTACAGTTAAAAAAAGTATTATAGCTTGGATCAGGAGTACTCGGACTTTTCTCAATCTCGCTTTCCTTGCCTGTAGAACTCCGAGGTGACGAAGCCCTACAGTTAAAATGGGGGCTTTATTTTTTTCCCTTTAATGTTCAAAGAGTATCATGTGGCCCCCTGGCTGCAGTTTGAAGCTAGCTCTTAGTGTTTATTTGAAGAATAAACACTAAGAGCTAACTGCAGACTGAAACTAAGAGAAAATAAACACTAAGTTATGACCCCTGGCTTAGCTCTTAGTGTTTTATTGAAGAATCAAACAGTATGGTTTAGCTAAAACTAATTTTAATCAAATTCTGTACAAGAATCCAAAAAATATTGACTTGGTGGCAAATATTCAAATACGAATCCCAGTGATATTATTTTCCAGATGCCCATGGCATAGTCGACACCTGTAATAAAAAAAGATAATGGAGTAGTTCACAAAAAACTTTTAAATACATAAATTAAGAATATTAATTTCATATTGAAAATTAAAGATAAATAGTAAATTTAGCATTGTATCCATTATTATAATGCTCTTAAGATGGAAAATATATTTGTTAATTAATGTTAAGGAGAATAAATTTTGCTAGCAAAAGATACATAGAATTACTTGAACTTATTCATATTACTTTTTGTAATGATGAAACTCTTAATATATAATGGAAAAGTGACTAAAACATTCAGTGGCTTCTCTCTCCTTTAGCATAATTGGTTAAATATTTCAGAAATGGATCATTTGCATAACAAAAACTTGCTACAGTTGCTAAATTTTCACTTAATGCTGCCAGTTTTCATGTAAAATTAGACTTAATAAAGATATTAACAGTTCTTGATGAGTTCTGTCTGTTTTGGGGGCGAGGGTGGCTCAGTCGGTAGTGCGCCAGGCTCGTAATCTGTAGTTCCTAGGTTCGAGTCCCAGCTGGGTCCGCGTTGAGATTTATCTCCGCAAAATTCCCCGCCCTGCCCACGGGCAGTAGGGGACACCGATGGGCTTGGAAAGGCCGCCGTCCGTCGGATGGGAAGTTAAGCCGTGGCCCCGTGTGCGGGAGAGCCATACCCTGTGCACGTTAAAGAACACGTTGGATGGCCTTGACGGGAGGCTACCATCTGTCTCCCAACAGCTGTTCCAGTGGGTCCCCTCCCCCAACCTTCTCTGAGCCTTCAGGGTCCATGTGACCTGGCCATTTAGCCCATGGTGTGCAAAAAAGTGCCGCTCAGAGGTAAAACAACCCAACTCTGTTTTGCAGTGTATATGGAAAAGTGGTGTATGGAAAATACTAAAAGTTTTGTTTTAGTGGTAAAACCAAATGATCGTACAGCATTGATAATATCAGCAGCAGTGTTCTTATTATACTATTATATTTGTAGGATAATCAAAAGTAACTGTGCATGCCAACTAGACATTTGACATATGTTTCCTATTGAGTGTTTAGCTAGAACAGAAAAAAGACTACCTTCAGACTGTATAAATTCTATTTCACTTGAGACCTAATATAAATAAACCAAATGACATGAAGCTATCCTAGAGGCACATTTTGCAGCACTACAATTGACTAGAGAGGCGAAGTGGGAACAGACTTGTGTTTACCGTCAGCATTCGTAAATCTGACACATTACGTGTAATATGGAGTGTTCCACAACTGCTGAGGTGGCTGACATGCATCTGGCGTATGGTGCTGCCAATAGAAACGGCAGAGCTATTGTGAGGTTGTACCAATAGCACTGAAGGGTTATGTCAGCGGACATACATTCATAGAGGAAAAAGGTTTGTCTTGGTGTTCCCTATCTCCCATTGAAATTTGTACATAGAGTTTTGAAACACCCTGTATATAAATGGGGCGGGGGTGACGCAGTCGGTAGCGCGCCAGGTTCGTAATATGTAGTTCCCAGGTTCGAGTCCCAGCTGGGTCAGCGTTGAGATTTATCTCCGCAAAATTCCCCGCCCTGCCCACGGTCAGTAGGGGACACCGATGGGCTTGGAAAGGCTGCCGTCCGTCGGATGGGACGTTAAGCCGTGGCCCCGTGTGCGGGAGAGCCATACCCTGTGCACGTTAAAGAACACGCTGGATGGCCTTGAAGGGAAGCTACCATCTGTCTCCCAACAGCTGTTCCAGTGGGTCCCCTCCCCCAACCTTCTCAGCCTTCGGGGGTCCATGTGACTCTGGCTATTTAGCCCATGGTGTGCAAAAAAGTGCCGCTCAGAGGTAAAACAACAACAACCCTTCAGAAAAATATATTAAAATTTAGAAAGTATATTTGAAATTGACTTTGACTTTTTATTTAATTTTTTTTCTTTGGATTTTTCAGTTTTTAGATTGTTTTATAAATTTAAAGCTAGTTTGGCACAACATAGTCTCAGTTGCTCTTGCACCATAAAACTCCAACCAACGAACCAAGTTAAAATTGCAATGCAAGTGACAGAATAACACTGTAGATTAAACAGTAGATTAATGTTCCCTCTTTTAGAAAATTTTTCTTAATTTCATTTTTTGTGAATTGACCCACGAATTAATTGAAACTGTAAAACGTTAATCAGTCAAGCATGTGAGGAGATAAATTTCTCCTAAAACGATTGGTTTTGAAATAAAGTACGTATATATCTGTTTTCAGTGGTATTTGGCCCAGAAGTAGCATTTTTCAAATGTAGTGCACTGGTCTAATTGGGATTCTTTCGAATTAATTTTTTGAATAATTGAATATCTTTATATAATAACTTAATGACTGTATATAAGCATGTGTGTTTATTGCATGTAAGCAATTTACATAACATTTTAGTGTAAAAAAGCAATTTCTTGTGAAACCATTTAGTGATTTCGAAGGTGCGGTAATTTATTGTAAAGGAGTATAAAATATTTTTTAAGGGCCCAATAAAAGTATTTAGCATTTCCAAATATACTGCAATCAGTGAATAGTCAACATGTTATCATGGGAAGTGTTCACCAACGTACCTAATTTCCAATAAAAAACTGGATAGAATTATAGAAATCGAGATATACTATATTTATATTTTTTTATTTTTGGCACAAATATTCTTTGGCACAGTTTTTAGTTAATTCTATTTCAATTTTTTAAGAATTCTCGGAAAGCATTTCATAGGTCATTTGAAAGCAGTTTCCATTTTGTGTCATTTCGGAAGAGTTCCAGCTGTATTCCGACCATCTGAGTGGCTAAGAATACTTATTACTTATGAATTTAATTGTTTGCACTATTAGGTATAGCATGCAAAGGTGACAGTGCCAATAACCAAGTGGTTAATGTCCCAGTATATAATTTTTCACTCCGTCTTAGTACACTTATCCCCCGATTTACACGGTACTTGTTTTACACGGTTGATTAAATAACGAATTTCAAAAAACGTAAAAATGTATATTCGGCTGCATATATACTTCAAGTCATTTTTTAATCTCATTCCTTTGGTAACACTGGCAACAACGGGGATTCCCCTATATTTTACAACACGGGAAATCCCCGTAGCATTTTTATAATTTACGTAAATTTTTTAAGGTTTTATAATGCCAAAAGGTTTAAAAAAATCAAATGAAAAGAAAAGTTATTTCTTTAGAAACAAAAATTAAAATATTAGATCGTCTACGTAATAGAGAAAGGGTAACAGATATTGCTAAATTTTACTCCATGAATGAAGCCACAATAAGGACAATAAGAAAAAATAAAGACTCCATTAGAAAAGGTGTAGCAGCTGGATCTTGCACGAGGATGAGCACAATTTCATATGTAAGAGATGTTACAATGGAAAATATGGAAAAGGCATTAGTGATATGGCTAGAAGACCAAACTCAAAAACGGGTTCCAATTGATACCAGTGCCATTACAAATAAGGCTTTAAAGATTTATGAAACACTTAAGAATCAGTTACCGTCGACTTCGCCAGATGAAAAGAAGGTATCTTTTTCCGCAAGCTATGGTTGGTTCGAGAGATTTAAGCAAAGACATTCTTTACATAATCTAAGATTGAAAGGTGAAAGAGCATCTGCTGATTCGGATGCAGCACAACAATATCCAGCAAAATTTGCTGAAATCATTGCCGCCAACTCCTACACTCCTGACCAGGTCTTCAATGCTGACGAGTCCGGGTTATTCTGGAAAAAAAATGCCAGAAAGAACCTATTTGGCTAAAGCTCACAAATCAGCTAGTGGTCATAAGGCAGCGAAAAGTCGTATAACAGTTCTTTTCTGTAGCAACGCTTCAGGCGATCATATAATGAAACCATTGGTTATTAACAAATCGAAAACACCACGCTCATTTAAAGGAATAAACATCAAAAACCTTCCCGTTTTTTGGATGGCTAATAAGAAAGCATGGGTCACTGCCATGGTTTTCAATGAATGATTTCATAACTTGTTTGTCCCAGATGTCAAAAGTTATTTAAGTAAAAGGGGATTGCCTTTTAATGCCCTTCTATTAATTGATAATGCACCAGGTCATCCTCATGATTTACAACACGAAAATGTACAAATTGTTTTTTTACCAAAGAATACAACTTCCTTATTACAGCCGTTAGATCAAGGGATAATTTTGACTTTCAAGGCACTGTATATCAAGCAAACCTTCAGGTATATTTTAGAACAAATGGAGAATGATGGATCTCTTACTCTTATGGATCCTTGGAAGAAATTTACAATCTTAGATTGTGTTGAGCATGTTGGACTGTCATATACCCAGATTAAATAAGCAACGCTCAATGCCTGCTGGAAAGCAATATGTCCAGATGCTGTTGAAGGTGAGAATTATAGATTACCATTAGAGCATGAATATTCTCAGATCACTGAGTTGGCGCATACTATAGGAGGAGAAGGTTTTGAGGATTTAGCTGAGGCAGATATTGAAGAAATAATGGCTGATGAAGAACTAGATGAGGATGATTTGGTTAACATGATTCATGAAACAAATAAACGTGATGAAGACAATGATCCTGATGAAGAGCAATCTGAACCAGTTGCGTTCACAGCAAGAGTCATCAGCGTAGGACTTGAATTGGGGAGAAAATTGGGTAATAATTTTTTACAAAATGACCCGAATGTTGAACGAGCTCTCCGATTCCAGCGGGATATTAGTAAGTGCTTAAATCAATATGAGGAGGTCTATAAAGATTTAACAAAAAACCTACACAATTGTTAATTACGGATTTCATTACAAAATCTCGTCGATCTGAGATTGTCCCTAATTCATCAACCATTGAACCAGAATCGCATCAAGAACTATCGAGTGATGAAAGTGACATCATACCAATCAGGAAGAAAAGACTGATAGTCCATGAAAGTGATGACAGTAATTAAACTTATTGTTAATTTTTTTAAGGATCTTATATTTTTTGTTCCTAATGTAAAATGAATTAAATATGTACTTATATTACCTACATATATTTGTTATTTTATGAATGAAGTGTAATTTTATGTTTTTCAAGATGTCTTGCTTTTGTTTTACGTAAATAAATGACTGAATTATGCACATTTTAGTGTTTTTTTCGTTTTACACGGTTTTACATAGCAAAATCCAAGAGTTCGATTTACACGGTTTTGTGCGGAACCTATCTTCAGTGTAAATCGAGGGATAGGTGTAGTTTTTAAAACATGCTCTTATTCAATATGTGTAATATACACATAAGTTTAATATTTTTCTGCCTCCATTTCGGTTACAAACTTTTAGGATTGTGCTTAGACAATTTTTCACCAGAGCAAACAAGGGGCGATATTCGTGTGTAAGGCAAACATTATTTGCAACCTATCTAATAGTTTTTACACAGATTAATATTAATTATAATAATGATTGACTATGTAATAATTTTAAATTGCGCTATAGGTTTCGTTTGTGCCTTGAACAGATGCCCCACTTACCCCTATTGTGGCACAGCTTTGCTAACGTTCTCAAAGGCTAGGAAGGTAATTTAAAAAGTGAGAACTTAAATTTTCTTAAGACTTATTCCTTAATTTCTAGCTTTTAACTTTTGCAACAAAGATCCACTAATTTTGTCTTTTTTTTTTAGATAAATTAACCCTTAAGCAGCTGCTTGCTATGGAGGTCTGCAGGAATCTGTCAAATGCTCCAGAGAGAAGAGTAAAAAGGTCCATGTCTTATCCGGGACTCGAACTCGTAATAATACAGGCAAAAAATTAAAATTTCTGCATATTTCATGCATTTTTCAAGAAATTTTTTTAAAGACCTCTAAAATGGAGGGGATACATTATTGTAGTGTATATCTAGTCTCTTGCCCGCCTTTAACGTTTTTCCAGTTAGATTCAACCCAGGTGGATTAAATTCCAGTTTCATTATGTGTGTTACTCTTAAACCTTGATCTTTATTTCAAACCCAGATGGGTGTGCAGGAGAGCCATACCCTGTGCATGTTTAAGAACATGCTGTATGGTCTTGATGGGAGGCTTCCATCTGTCTCCTAACAACTGTTCAGTGGGCCCCCTCCACCAACCTTCTGTGAGGGCTCAGGGTCCTTGTGACTTGGCCATTTAACATGCTGTGTGCAAAAAAAAAGTACCGCTCAGAGGTAAAACAACTTTTCCCTTCAAAGCTATTATTTTAGATGGCACAGAGTAAAAACTGTGAGCACTGATACTAATGAAACTGAATATTAGAGTAATACTTACCTTTTAATGCAAAATTGCAAAAATCACTTGGTGTAGGTATTTTAAAATTATAAGTTTTTTGCATAATATCGGAGACGTCAAAATAATCTGTGCAGTCGGTCTCACCACTACTCGATGACAAATCAGAATAATATTCAATTTCATCTTCACAGTGTGGTAAGAATGTAGTAAGTCTTTTTCTAGAGCCTTTTCTGGGCTTGTGTTGCACTACATCTTCAGACCCAAAATCGTTAGGCTCTAAATATTTGCTTTCAATGCATTTATTGGGAAGTGTCAAAACATCTGCATTAGAGCATACAAAATTGTAACAACATGAGTCGGATGTTCTCGTAGAGTGCTTCTGTTTTATCACATCAAATTCTTTCTTTTTCTCAAGGTTCAGACATTTCACTTCACTAGAGCAACGTTGAAGATGTTTTTCTTCATTTGCGGATGAATCTCTGCCGTGTTCTCCCATTGATGAAATGGAGCTTTCTATACTTGCATCATACTCATTTTCCTTAAACGTTGAAAAAGAAATTTCCTTCTCTTGATATGCGAATGCTTTGTCTGTTGATAATGACGCAGAGGAATTAGATCTGCATATTCCCCTTATAGCAAGAAGTGATGAATCATTAAAGCTGTGAAATGCTTCATTCCCTACAGATTTTTCCTTTTTAGAGGCAACTGATCGAATTTGTCGATGAGAGTAATTTTTAAGCTTTCGTTGATAGTTTGAAAGAGAAATGTAGTCTTGGACTGTAAAACTTTTACCTTTCTTTAAGACAGCAGCTGAATCATTAGTAGCCACTTTTATGCCTGATTTGATTTCTTTAGATTTTCTTGTCTGAAATTGATCAGAATCTGAAGAGTTATCTGAATGGCCAACATTATAAAGGTTTGGTGTTATTAAAGCATTGCAATCCTTCTTTTTATTCAAATTAAACTGAGAACAATTTGTAGCTGCTGAAATCTGTAAAGATTTTTTTTTCCTCTCTGAGGACACTGCAATTTTAGGTTCATGTTTGGCCTCTGCTTCTGCATCTTGAGTTTTAGACGAACTTTGGAAAGAATTGTATTTATCTGTCTGTGTTTGCAAAGAAATAAATCGTTGCTTTTTTGCGATTTCGTCTAATTTGTATCTTGTGTTGATCCTTTTGTCATTCCATTCATACATTGCCTCATAACCTGCATTTAGTATTGATTTACGATTCATGCCTTCCTTGTATTCCACAGCTTCAAAAGTTCCGGAATATTCTTCATCAGAAGTGTCGCTTATGTCACACGTTTCTCTTCTAACTCTAACCAGAGTTTCTTTATAATTTGTTTTATGTTTTAAGGCAGAGAAATTATTGTGATTTTCATATAGGGATAAATTTTTAATACTTTTATTAATGTCTATGAATGACGAATTATTTTCTTTCCGTCTTGCAAACGTATTTCCAGAAATTGTGCGCTGTGTTTTTCCATGTGTTGAATTATTATGTTCTAAAACTTTATTATCGGTACTCTTTTCAGTTTTAAAAGTTTTTTCTTTTATTTCCTTGTTTTCACTCCAGTCACGGTCTAAAAGAAAATCAGAAGAACTGTTAATCAGCTCACAGTTCGATAGATTGCCAATTTCATCCGACAGCTCATCGCCAGCATACTCTTTATCAGTGGAATTTTCTAATTGTTTTAATGTTTCTGTGTCACGTGTTTCTCTTATCTGAGTAGGTTTGAAAACGCTATCAACTGTCTGGGTAGCTTTAGAGAGCAATTTTTGATCAGTTACGGAAGTTCCATCTTCTGGATTTTCATTTGAAACATATTGGTACTCTTGCATTTCATCAGATTCTTCTAAATCAGCACCAAGTAATGTATGCTCATGAATATCAGAAGTTTTCTGCAAAATGGCTGCAGATCCGTTTAATTCGTGCACAGATAATACTGAAAATGTGTTTTCATAGTTTGATCTTTGATTAGCCAAGAACTGAAATTCAATGTTTTCTTGTAAATTCTTATCATATCCTGCTTTTAATTCTGTCTCAGCCAACAAAAGAGGACTCGTCCTCTTCCGAACTACTTCATTCACTTCTGTGTTCAAGGCGTCAGTTCGAATTACATCACCCGTGCAGAGAGATTCATTTGTGCATTTCAATTTATTTTCAAAGATTTTTCGAAAACTCTGACATTCTTGGTTGACACACCGGAATTTGTCTTCTGTGAATCTATACTCGTTTCTTGTTTCTGTGTCGACAGATGATTTATTTGTTGTCGAATGTGATATCGTTCCAATGGTAAATGGACTTTTTGATTTGATGTGTTGTTGTTCTAGCGTTGTAACCATAAAAGAATCGTATTTTGTATCGTCAGCGTTTGAAATTTCGTAGAAATTGCCATTGAAAGCATTTTCGTAAATAGAGCGTACAAAACTCGATGTTCGAGATGAATTATAATCAGCAACGTCTTGAACAAGATATTCATTACTCTCTCTCTGGGATTCATACAAGTTTGTAAATTCAGTTGTTCTTTTTAAACAAACGCCACAATTGCTTTGTGGTTTATCAATATGACCACCTAATGCATTTTTTATCAATTCCTGCGAATCAGTTCTGGTTTCCTTTTCTTTATTACACTTCATTTCAGTATTTGTATCAGTGGCATTTTGTTCAATGGAACTATTAGTTCCTAAATCTATAGCTGCAATATCTTTTCTCTCTACACAGTAATCAGTATCTAGATATATTGCACCTTCCAGAGCAGTTTTTTGAAAGCTGTAGTCCTCCAGTATGTTGCCATCATAACTCGCATCATCTCCACTTGTTTCCATAAGAATTTCCTGCACAGTCTTTGCTTCCAGTTGACATCCAGTTTTAATTTCTTTACTCCTTTCATCCCCAGTACTGTCATCAGCAATTGGATACTTCAAAATATCTTGGTAGGAATCTGCCTCAACTAAACTTTCCTGGAACTGATCTTTTGATTCGCTTCTAGTGTCCTGATTAAGATATTGGATCTTATGGGCTGTCGAAGTGCTTGAGACAGTTGAAGTACCAGATGCAGGAGACTTAGAATACTGTAGCCCATTGGAACCTAAAAAATTAAGATTGTATCAAATGGACTTCAAGCTGTCTAATTGCACTAATTTTTCTTTCCCTTTTTGCTGAAGCAGGAGAGACACTAAAGATGCACAGAAAAAGAAATAAACAAAAGTAAGCAGGCTCACATCCCTCTGAATTCGTACTTGTACTTGCTGTAGAAGAAACGGAGAAGATTAAAACTAACGTATTAGACTTTGTTGACGGAGATAGTTAAGACAGTGGTACGAAACCTTAATACTGCTCTTTTCTATTGATTTCTAAAATGTGATTAGTGAATTGTGCAATCACAACTTAAATCATTATCATCATTCTCAAGCAGCTATGGGCTACGGAGGTCCAACCAGACCGTGCAATTTTGTTGTCCAACATATCTGTCCTGAGCTATATCTGCTGCATCTCGCCACTACACATCAATTCTAATAAGGTTGTGTTTGACACTGTCTTCCTACCGTATCCTAGGTCTCCCCCTCTTTCTGAGGCCTTTAGGCACAGTGTTCATAACCCTATTTGCTAATCTATAATTATCCATATGGTCAACATGGCCAAACCAACAGAGTCTCTCTCTGCACAATATACTGCTCAGAGGAAGTTGCGAACTCTGCCTAACCTCTTCATTACTTACAAAGTTAAACCACCTAATGCCCAAGATAATGAGTAAGCATCTAGAATCAAAAGCATCAAGTTTCCTGTTATTTTGTTTACAAAGTATCCAAGTTTCACTACCATAACTAAGCCTAGGAAGAACCAAACGATTATACAGTCAAATTTTAGTCTTTAGGTGTATACGCCTATTTCTCCACACTCTCCATAGATTTTTAAAAGTCCCGGCAGCAATCCCTATCCGTCTGTTAATCTCATGCCGCACAATCACCAGTGTCTGTTACGTAACTCCCAAGATAATTAAACTGTGACACCTGCTCAAGACTGCAACCATTCAGATTAACTAAATCACAGCCAGCCTGACCAATTTTCATCACTTTAGTTTTCTCTCTGTTTATAACCAAACCTATGGCCGAGTGGTTAGCACGCTTGGCTACTGATCTAAGGGACCTGGGTTCGAGTCCCAAGTAAGGCATGGTTGTGTGTGTTGTTTTCCTGCTGAGGTTCTGCCATCCTCTCAGACCTTCTACTATGGCATATAAACTGACAGGCTCCTGTCAGACCTCTGTGGCAAGCAGCTGCTTGAGGGAAGATTTATTTTTTACTCTACTACCAGTTTCATCAACAGCTCGAATGAAAGAGTTCATCTCATCAACATCATTTGCCAAAAAGGCTAAATCGTCAGCATAATCTAAATCAGAAATTTTCATATCTCCAGTCCATTTAAGGCCAAAATCTTTCCCTTGAAGTGAATTTCGCATAACATAATCAATAACCAAGCTAAAGAGAAAAGGAGACAAAATGCACCCTTGTCGAACACCAGAAGTAATGCTAAACCAATTGTTTGGCACAGTGGTAGCTGACCCTAAAGTTATTCAATGAGTTTTTTATCCCGTTCAGGAGTACATTTTACGATACCTGGAAAAGCCGTTGTATGTTTATTTTGAGTAATTTTGCAGAATTTTTAAAATTAATATGTAAATTAATACATTTAATCATCTTGCGAATATTAAGTCAATGTATGTTGCAGTTTTTTGTTCCCTGGAGCATATGGTGCATTGACACATAAATCTCAATTTATTATAATATACTAAATGCTGTAGGTTGTTCAAAATATTAAAATTTTGTTCTTTAGCATAGCTACTACCAGTTTTACAAAATTAGATTTTATTAAAGAAAATGATTTCATTACTTCTTGATATTTTCTTTCTAAACGAAAAGAAAATTATGAATGAATAAACATTTTTCAGAGTTAAAGTGTATGTAAAATTAGTCACGTGGTGTAAGCAATTGAAAACTTTGCTCGGCGGTGGAAAAATAATACAGGGAACTCGGTCCTCTCCCTGGCTAAGTGGCTTCACTGCAATGCACGAATTTGCCATGTTTAGAGGGCGCTGCAATCGAAAAGTTTACATTACGTCTATGGAAGCTAGCTCTCTTCTCCCTTAAACACTCCTTGGTTGTTGTTCAGTTGTCTGTAATGGGACATATTGCGCCACTTTGCGGTAGTTCCTGAGCATTTTAAAGCTTGCAGTTCCTTGTGGAATTAAGTCATACCTAACGTTCGATGACTATACGCAAAACATTGTTAGGGAAGGAGTTTGAATTAGATTTGGAGTTTTAAAGCTTTCTGAAAAACGTGTTTGTCATATTCTCTCCAGTATTTAATTTCCACGTCAGGTGAAGATTTACAAATGGAACATATTCAAACACAATGCGGTTTGATTTTTAATTAATAGTTTGGCGTGCCAAATTTTTATTTTTATCTATCTGCAAATCGATTTCAAAGGGAATTCAGTTTGCATCCTAAATATCGACAGTACATTACTTTATGAACAATCTTTTTTCGCATGTAAAAATAAATATTTGAGATTGCTTCTAACGGATACACATTTGTTGTCATATTCTCGTTGGCCTCAGCGCAAGAATTGCCAAGTTTCCAGAAAACATTTGAGTAACAGGTTCGTTAAGTTCATTGTCAAGTTCAGTTTTGAAAGCCAGATAGACGAAATATAAATTATTATATTTGGTGAATTAAAAAAAAATTGGTGAATTAAAAAATTTTAAAAACTGCTCAGCCAGCTTGAAATATGCTATCCCATTGTGGTCCTAAGCAAAGCCCCTCAAGATGCCTTCCCCTGACACACTAACGAGTTTGGAGCATGATTTATAGGAGCCATTCGCTGTAATAAAGAAAAGTTCCCGGCAAAGCACAGAGTGAATATTAAGATATTAGATTTATTGCAATATTAAATACACTTAATACATTTTTAGTAACCGAGTTTTCGATTAACCTCCAGGGGCGTAGCAAAGGACTACGTTTTTTTAGGGGGGGGGGGGGGAGAAATCAAAAATTTTCCCAACTGAGAGAATATTATCTCTATCCGGTTCGTACCTAGATTTTCGCTCCGTGGGGTGGCGGTGGGGAGTGTTTGAGTCAACAATTTTCACAACTATCCTGCATTTTGCCATGTAACTTCCAATTTTGCCAACTAACCATAATTTCACAGAAATAATCTCAATATTTACATCTCGCCTGAATTGTAGCAAAAGTCAGTGTGAATTTTCCCAATTCCCTTTCATTTAGCCAACTCTCATTAATTTCACAAAACCAATCCCAATCTTTACATCTCTCCTGATTTTGCCAAGTCACTTCAAAATTTTCAAACTGCCCAAGTTATCTCGATTTGGCCAACTCTCTTTAATTTCACAAAACTAATTCCAATTTTCACAACTCTCCTGTATTTTAAAGTGGATTCGAATTTTCCCAACTCCCCTAGATTTTTCCAAGTATCCTCGATTTTACCACCTCTCATTAATTTTATGAAAGCATTTTAAATTTTTATATCTCTCCTGAATTTGCCAAGTCACTGCAAAATTTTCAAACTCCCAAAGATTTTGCCAAGTTATCTCGATTTGGCCAACTCTCTTTAATTTCATAAAACTAATGCCAATTTTCACAACTCGCCTATATTTTAAAGTGGATTCGAATTTTACCAACCACCCTAGATTTTGCCAACTCTCCTTAATTTCATAAAACCAATCCCAATTTTCACACCTCTCCTGCATTTTGCCAAGTGGTTTCCAATTTTGCCAACTCCACTAGATTTTTCTAAGTTGCCTCGATTTTGCCACCTCATTAATTTCACAATTCAATCAAATCTCAATTTTTATATATCTCCTGAATTTGCCAAGTCACTGCAAATTTTTCAAACTCCCCAAAATTTTGCCAAATTTTCTCGCTTTTTTCAACTCTCCTTAATTTTACAATCCCAATCCCAATTATCACAACTCGTCCGTATTTTACCAAGTGGATTCGAATTTTGCCAACTGCCCTAGGTTTTGCCAACTTGCCGTTATTTTATAGAAAAAAATCGTAATTTTTGCATCTTCCCTGAATTTGCCAAGCCACTTCGAATTTTATCAACTCTCCTTAATTGCACAAGAAAGGCACAATTTTCACAACTCCCCTGTATTTTACCAAGTGGTTTCGAATTTTGCCAACTCCTCTAGATTTTACGAACTCTCCTTAATTTCACAAAACTAATCCCAATTTTCACAACTCACCTGTACTTTACCAAGTGGTTTCTAATTTTGCCAACTCCCCTAAATTTTGCCAAGTTTTCTCAATTTTGTCAACTCTCCTTAATTTCACAAAAACAATCCCATTTTTCACAGCTCGCCCATTAGCAAGTGGATTCGAATTTTGCCAACTGCCCTAGTTTTTGACAACTCGCCACAATATTACAGAAAAATATCCCAATTTTTACATCTCACCTTATTTGTGCAAATTCACTCCGAATTTTGTCAACTCCCCAAAAGTTTGCGAAGTCACTCCGAATTTTGCCAACTCGCCATAATTTTACATCTCACCTGATTTTTGCAAAGTCACTCAGAATTTTGCCACTCGCCGTAATTTTACAGAAAAAAAAGCCAAATTTTTACATCTTACCTGAATTTTGCCAACTCCACACGATTTTGCGAAGTCATCCGAATTTTGCCAACTCCCAACGATTTTACCAAGTCACTCCGAATTTTGCCAATTCCCCATGATTTTGCCAACTCACCTGTATTTTACTAAGTGGCTTTGAATTTTGCCAAGTTGTCCTGATTTTGCCAACTCACTTGTATTTTACTAAGTGGCTTCGAATTTTGCCAACTGCTTCAGATTTTGCCGTCTCCATTTTCCCAATTGCCCTAGATTTGCCAAATTGCCTCGATTTTGACAATTACCCAAGATTTTGCCAAGTTGTCTAGATTTTGTAACTCCCCTTAATTTAACAAAAACAAGATGACAAATTTTCACAACTCACCTAGATTTTACGAAGTCGCTTCGAATTTTGCCAAATCCGAGTTACTTTGGGGAGGGGAGCCTACCCCCATAGCTACGCCCCTGTTAACCTCCTTACTCGAATAATAAAGAGTTGTCTGCAGTGCGAAATGGTACTTGCCTTGAAGATAAATGTTTTCGGAAGCAATAACCTCTTTCTTCCATTGGAACGTTTTTCCCCCTATCTGGAAAACGAGACATAAATAGTTACAAATTAACTTATTCCACATAGCACCAAAAAGAACAAAGCGTATTCTAGATTAAGGATGTTCATAAAGTGTTCTACATAGTTACTAATGAGTAGACAAGTTGATAAATATTGCGCGTCACTTGAAAAACTTTACTGGGTTTCAATTCCATCATCAAATCCAGCTAGGCAATCTCTGTGTGTCAACACCAGCTCCCGGTTGTTGTTTTTCGTGACTCGTAATTCAAATAATTTTGAACTCAATACGAATACAGCCAGGAGGAGGGAAGGGGATGCGGACCCCCTTGTCCCGAAAATGCTGTTATACTAAATCTCAAGCTTGTCTACCTGTTTTGAAATTCAAAAAAATTGTCTTTATAACTTTAGTCCCATATTTTAAGTCCGACACTAAAAAAAAAGATTGAAAAAAATCTCATCCTATATGGAATATTATTGTAACCTTTCCTATTTTGTGGAATATTTTAGTAATTGGGAAATCCTACTCAAGTCTTATTCTCAGATCGCCCCACACCCAGAAGCCAAATTCTAGGAGCTTCCCCGAAACTGAAAACTAAACTCTCGGACCACTCAAAACAAAATTGACCTCCCCTCCCTCCCTCGAAACTAAATCTTAGGTACATGCCTGACCAGGAATGCAGTATACTAGTGACGTATCCCAGTCCTCGAAAATCAGAACTTTGTGAATCTTTCAGGAATTTTCATCTGCAGCATAAATTGCACAACCTCACACATTGTTAATCACAAAATGTAAATTGGCAGTTAAAAATTTCATTTCTTTTTAAAATATCTTTTAAAATCTTATGACCTTAGGGAGCTAAAATGGTTGATCAAAGCTAAGGATGTCCTGAAATGCAAGATCTCGACTTTATTTCAGTTTCAAAATCAGAGATTTTGTTGTTTATTACTTTTAGTTAGATAAGCAAATTAAACGCCAATCATTCCAACAATTTTTACAGAGATTGCAAATTCTATGGTACCATTGTTTCCTACGTAACAGGATTCATATTCGTAAATCCTAATGCTAATGGGGCCTTTTAAAATAACGGCATTAGGAAAATCACTTTTCTAGTTCAAAGATTTCTGAAATGGTTCCAAATCGAAAAACTCAGGTCCGATTTTTTTAATGAGCATAATACTCTGCACAAGAATATACTGCACGAGAGAGTACTCCATAGGTACAGGCCCAGATCTAGAAAAAAATTAGGGGGGTTGGTTGCGTCAAGAAATTCAGTCAAGCCGGAGGAAAGTAATGGAGGGAATTCCCATTATAGTATTATATTTCTCTCTCTACAAAGCGTACTCTAAATTCTTTCGTTTTAAATACCTTTAAAAATTTCTTCAAAAATGCATGAAAAATTCATGTTTAACAAAGTTTTGCTCTATTACTGTTACAAATATTCTGAAGGGAGGGGGGGGGGGATTTGTCCCTTCTAGTTACAGCCCTGACCAGGTAATATTATTAGAGACTGCACTGGCAACGTCAGCCACGATCATATGCAAATCGAAGTTTCACTTTACAAAGTATTTCTGCTGTCGAAAATTAGACAGTTGCAGCATTTAGGGTTAATTACTAAACAGTGATTAAAAGGTTGAAATCATAAGTGAAGAAATCGTATATATATTTTGTTCACAATTATCAACAAAATCGAAATTTCAATTATGGCTGAGCCTTACCGAGCCAAAAGTTGTCTACGGTATTTCACATTCAGCTTAAACTCATTTCTAAGTGATGGACGTATATATGCAGATGACGATAAAGTGTATAACGTGATTTGTAGGTTTGATATTGAAAAGTTCTACTCTTGACCCTCTTCTATGCCCAGAAAAATAATAGACCAGTAGTAAATAATCACAGGATAAGTCCTGTAGACATGACACTCATGAAATGATGAGCTGAAAAAAATTTGGTTTTGACATGAGTGGGATTCGAACCCACGTCTCCAGGAAACATGCCTGTTATGCTAACCACTACACCATCAATGGCTAACCATTTCTGGCTAACCATTTCTCAGCTTACTGACCTTATAAGCTTTCTGGATTTTATTTATTTGATTCGCACTAGTGGCGCCATCTATCCAGGAAGTGGATAATTTGACCATTTTGAGAGTTGTCTATTTAAATTGTTGTTTGATACTTACTCTGTCAAGCAGTGCTGCGATTGCAGCCAAGTCATCGGTTGAATTAAAGGACACTCTAAAATTCACTTTCTGAGGAACACAAGGTAGCTGATTTATTCCTCTGACGAACAAATGACTGCAATCCGTCCATAGAAGGGGATCCAGACTGGTGCACAATCTGAGTCCGTCAAGAGTGCTCACTGCTAGACACATATATTTTTCTTTAACATCTATGAAAATGAGCAGCACTCCATATCCAACATCCTGAAAGATAAATCATGAAATTGTATAAACTTCAATGGTTAATTTTCTGGATACGTGTATGATGCAATGTATTTATTATTATATCGAGCCCCGGATAAAGCATGGATGTGTGTGTCGTTTTTCTGCTGAGGTCCTGCCATCCTCTCAGATCTCCTACTGTGGCATATAAACTGACAGGCTCCTGTCAGACCTCTGTGGCAAGCAGCTGCTTGAGGGGGTATTTATTTTTTTATTTATAATATTTAATAATTATTATATATAATTATTATATATAATATATTCATATTGTGCAGAGAGAGACTCCGCTGGTTTGGCCATGTTGCCCGTATGGATAATTATAGATTGGCGAATAGGGTTATGAACAGTGTGCCTAAAGGCCTCAGAAGGAGGGGGAGGCCTAGGATGCGGTGGGCAGACAATGTCAAACAGGACCTTGTTAGAATTGGTGTGCAGTGGCCGGATGCAGCAGATGTAGCTCAGGACAGATATGCTTGGAGAATTAAACTGCGTGGTCTGGTTGGACCTCCGTAGCCCATGGCTGCTTGAGGATGAGGATGATGATTTATTTCTCAGAGAAACAAAGCTAATTACAGCCGAACGAAAGCAAAAATTATTCTTAAGGGCTCTTATGACTGAATTAAAATGAGATTTAGTGATATGCAATTGAAAGTTATGTCAGTCTTTTTGGTAATGTATTGTTTTAACAAGTATTCAGTAAAATTTAAACGCATTCAGATTCAAAGCTACGAGCTTTAAATTACTCTCTTTCCTGCAGAGGTTCAGGCCACCTCTTTATAAATCTAAAAGCATTAATTATAAATCGTGTTTCTTATGCAGGAAAAGCTGGTAAAAATTTTTACCTAACAGTGGCTTACTTATGTCAAAGATAATATAATGAGAAGCAAAACTCCGGCTCGCTGTAAGTAGCGCCTCCTGTTGCATTTTCAGCGAACCCAAAAATGGCAAATTAAAGTTTTTCCAAAAAAAAAAAGGTAATATACGCTATCAGAGTTATTTATTAAAATTAGTGTTTAGCAGAAATATATTAGTACATAAGCTGATAACTTCTATTGAAATATAAAATTCATTTAATAATTGTATTAAAAGTATCGTGGTGTTTTTATAACCTATTTTTTTTCTTGCTAACACATTTGAAGGCGCTGTAGTCGCACAGTTTACATAGGGTGGCTCAGTTGGTAGCGCGCCAGGCTCTTAAATCTGCAGTTTCCAGGTTTGAGTCCTGCCTGGACATGTGTTAAGATTTATCTGCACAAAACTCCCTGCCCTGCTTTCCATCAGAGGACACTGATGAGTTTCGAAAGGCAACCATTGTTCCCCCCGTGTCTGGGAGATCCATACCCTGTGCACGTTAAAGAACATCATAGATGTCCTTGATGAGAGGCTACAATACGTCTCCTTCAAGCTGTCCAGTGAGTCCCCTCCTCCAAACTTCTCTGAGCCCTCGGGGTTTTTGTGGCCTGGCCATTTAGCCCATTGTGTGCAAAATAATACCCTCAGAGGTAAAACAATGCACAGTTTGCATTGGGTCTATGGAAACTTCACTCTTCTCCCTTAGATACTCCTTGCCCATGTGAGGGTAGGATTTTAAACCCTCCCCCCTCCTATTGAGGGTTTAAATATATTTTTTCTAAGACAGTCCCCGAAGATCAGAGCTTCACGCATGTCAACTCCCTCCCTCCAATAAGAATTATTTAGGTAAGCTAGTTAAGTAAGAAATTTACTTTCCTTGTACACATATTATGCCCGATGTAGTGGTAAATGCTTTATGTAAACAGTGAAAGGTTTCGTTTCCCTCTAAAGTCGTTAAGGTGTTACACTTTTCTTACATGAGATTTACGAAATGATTCTTACAAACAAATTAAAGTTCTGTTCTTTAACCTAATCCATAATTTTTATTTTCCTGGAAGATACGCAGACAATATGAGTTGAAAAGATCACTATGTAGCAGACATTACAATTATTGTAGTATGAAGGATTCGCTAAAACTCTTGAAACATGGATTGGGAGGTGACTCTTACCTGGTACATTGATAGTTTCTGATCGTAATTTCCAAATGTAACATTCTTCTCGAATAAAATCTTTTGGTTGCATTCCTCCGAGTCCTCCATGTTTGAATTACATTCTATGACTAATGGCAGTAATCAACAATGTGAAGATGTAAAAAAAAACACTCAAAGAGTCAGTTTAATTTTAAAAAATATGACTCAGAATTCAAAAAATCATTTTTCATTCAATTCTCAATCATTTCTCATTCATTTAAAAATATGACTCGAATCAGAAGATTCAGAATTCCAATTCATTTTATTAAACTTAATATCAACAATGCACATTTGCGCAATAGCATGTGTTAATATGCAATAATATCCGTTGACATAACATGTTGCCAGCCTTTGAATTTAGTTGACCGTTTTTTAAAAAAAAAAAATCTTAAATATTTACTAAATTGAAGGATACGCGTATTAAACGATGAAGTGTCATAAAAATCGAATTTCGAATATTTTCAGCGAACTGTTTAACTGCTTTTGCCAATAACATGCGAAAAGATACAATTCCAAGTTCCTTTTACTGTAATTCAATTGCATTCCTCAAAAGAGAACTTTATATATATTCCATGGTGAATCATGAAATGGTGTATGTTTAAATAATATTTCTCGTGAATCTACAAATGACACATGCATCATTGCCAAATTTGCGAATTTTGATCGAAACTTGTATGAAAAATACAAACATTCTAATATTTTTTCTGTATTAATATTTTACTTCGAGTAAACTTTACAACTAAAAATACATATTTAGTTGTGTAAGATATGCATTATATTTTTTAAAAGATTTTAAGAATTGTAATTATTAACATATACAACGTTTCCCATGGGCACTCATCAGTTACATATATTTGTATTTTCAGATTTCCCAAACAAAACTTTGTTAGTTTTAAATGCAAACTTTCGACAAATTTATTTTTATGCTGCATTGGGTTGGGTTGTTTTACCTCTGAGCGGCACTTTTTTGCACACCATGGGCTAAATGGCCAGATCACATGGACCCCGAAGGCTCAGAGAAGGTTGGGGGAGGGGACCCACTGGAACAGCTGTTGGGAGACAGATGGTAGCCTCCCGTCAAGGCCATCCAGCGTGTTCTTTAACGTGCACAGGTTATGGCTCTCCCGCACAAGGGGGCCATGGCTTAACGTCCCGTCCGATGGACGGCGGCCTTTCCAAGCCCATAGGTGTCCCCTACTGACCGTGAGCAGGGCGGGGAATTTTGCGGAGATAAATCTCAATGCTGACCCAGCTGGGACTCGAACCTGGGAACTACAGATTACGAGCCTGGCGCGCTACCGACTGAGCCACCCCCGCCCCTTTTTTATGCTGCATTCAGACTAAGCGAACAAAGAGATTTGTGCAGTGTGTATCGCCATGGAAGAACAACAAATACGCTTAGAACGTATTTTCGCTTTAGAAACGGTTTCCTAGTAGAACAGTTTATTAAAATAGAAGCTTCTCCAGTGTAGATACAGTTTTATGAGCTAGCTTTTAAGTCTATCGTTCATGTTTGAAGTATCATAATTCCATTGGCGTCCTCAGGGGTGGGAGACAAGTGCCCCCTTAATAGGTGATTTTTTTAAAGTTACATTTTCCCATTACTATATATTGCTCTGTATTTGCTTTTTTTTTGCAACAAATACAGTTAATAAATGCAATACTAGATATTATTAAAATGATTCTAAGCCACGCCCATTATCTACAGAAATAGCAATGGCACTTTTTCTCCTTTCTAACTATCTACTTAAAAATTTCAGACATCAGCTTTTTTTCTGAGAGGTTTCTGAATATCCTTTTGTGACTCATCAGAAAACTCTCATGACCATAGGCACTGACTCCACAGGAGTGATGGCGCAATTGCTTCTGTGCTTATTAAGGCATGGTGGAATTAAGAAACAAATAATATTTTGCATCTTTTAAAAGTGCAAAACAAAATCCAGATCGGCATGCTTAAAACACTGAAATATGAAAGATGACGATTTTAATGTCAAGGTAAGATTTTTGCTTTAGTTGAGGATGGTAACGTTGAATGGAGATAGAACGTGTGGTCTGTGGTGTGTGATAGCGCTGAGGTAGTTTCAGAGGTGACGACTAGTTTGTGTGTGTTTAGTTAATTCAGTGCAAGCGCCAGCTAAAAGCAAATGTATTTTTGAAACAATTGGTTAAAGTTGACACATTTATTATGTTGGAAATTATAAGTAGCATTTTAAAACATTTCTAAAGGGCAAATGCTGCCATTCAGAGGAAATACTTATATCTGAAATTGTACATACACATTATTAATAATTTCAAGATACAATTTTGAACATGAGAGGAAGCTTTTTATGTCCGTTACCCTTAATAGCATTATCATGGGGTGGGGGATTGCCTCTGGATAAAACTAATCTGCCCTCTTTGTGAAGCTAGAAACCTATGCCCATTACCTGGATATGTGATTGTGCTATATAACCCTTGTACATCCCACCCCCCATACTTTTCTGCTGCAATATCGCCTCTGAATGCAATTAAGTGTAGGTGAAATTTCATCGGTGCTGTAACTCTAATGTTCTACACTGTTCATGAGCCGTTCATCTATCATTACTAAGAGAGATTTATCTAAGAGACTTGGTGTGCCTTCACACTTGCCGCTCCACAGCCATCCTGTGACGTCACTCCCCTGCACTCGCCCTCCCCAAGTGACTAGTGTAGTTTTCACACTAAAGCACAGTTCACACCAGTATGTATCGCTGGTGCCACTAGGCGAGTTACTGGCACATGCACATGGCAATGTAAACATGATGAACATGCATCATCTGAGCAATGCACGCACGGGAAGGAGAGTTGAAGTGCTCAACTTTCTGGTTTTGGTTGAATGAGATCGGAACACGCATGCGTGTGAAAACTGGTGTTTGAAGGCTGTTTTTTATTTGTAATGGCCGATGTTTTTAAACCGTGTTTCGTAACTTCCTGTAAATCTTTTTTCGCATTTTAGTAGCTTAAAAGGATTTTGAAAAATAGAATATTTTGAGATTTGTTTTTATATTTGATTCTATTTTATTTATATTTAGATTTTACAATGGGGTAATATGTAGTTTCTATTTCCTCTTTTTTCTGGAACTGACATATCATTAATTGATCAATTTATGATACACATTGATGTACCAACTCCAGAAGATCCACAGCCTTTGAAAATTCGTCCAGTTACTGCATTTGCGGTGCGGCGAGCAATAAGTGTGAATGTACCTTTAAAGAGTGAAATGGAAGCAAAAGTATATTTTATTAGTATTTTCGATTTAAGCAAGTTTTCTTTTGAAATGTCATTAATTGTGGTCCTCAACCACGTTCGAAAACTAATACTAGCTGCTGGTCGCATATTTTTGAAAGTAGATAAATACCACAACTCTCATTTTGTAATTATTTGCCATGTTATGTAGACAATCAGCCTTACATTGCCTGCTTCAGTTTAAACAACTAGTATTGTTAGCATTATCTATTATAGTGATGACACAAATGCTCATGAACTGAAATAGAATAGCGATGAATTGCAGAAGGTGGGTCACCATTTTGCAACCAGCAATGGAAGATCTTGTTACCTAGAGAAAATCTTCATTTGATACATTTTTAATGTGTTTGAATTTGGTTGCCAACTTTATATTTTGCCGAAAAAAATATTTCTGTATGATAATTTAGAAAAAAAAACATTAAATATAGAAATATATAGGTGTTGAACATTTGGGCAACAACGAGTTGAGTTGGGTAGTCTTTTCTTTGAGTGGCACTCTTTTGCATACAATGGACTAAATGGCCAAGTCATGAGGATTCAGAGAAGGCTGGGAGGGACCCACTGGATATCTGTTAAAAGACAGATGGTAGCCCCTTTCCCATCAATGCTGTGAAAGCCACCTGCTGCTGGCACCTATTATGCTATTTGCGATTGGTGCACTTTCATGTGGGTTCTTTCCTGCGAGTTCTAACTGTTGTCAGGAGAGTGTACCTAACTGGTGGTTTGAAACCTCAACACAATGACTTCAAATTAATTATTTATTTAAAGTAAATATATTTACAGATATATACAGTAGGACAACCAGTACTGTGGTCTTACATCCGACCTGGATGCCTATTCCAGCAAACCGAACTCAGGCCTACAGCGGGCTCCAAGAGACATAACCTCGCTGATTACGACAAAGAATATCACAGCAGCCTCTTCGTGCTCTGAAATCGAAGTACCCAGAGAGAGAGAGGAGCACTCTTTCTCTCCTTCAGAGTTCTGTGGTGGCATCCAGTGTGTACCTATCAGGTGATCTCCACTGACCGACAAACTGCCACCATGAGTTGCCATTTTGGCGTCAACGGCTCCTTTTGGCCACTACATATCTCCTTCTTGGGCAGCCGAGCATCGTGGGAATGGCTGTGCCAAGAAGCTTTATTTTGTGTTCCATCAATAGCAAGAGAGGGGAGGGGAGACAATCTGCCTCTTACAAATGCCATCCATGTGATTTTTAATGTGCACAGGGTATGGCTCTCCCGCACGTGGGCAAGAGCTTTAAATCCCAACTGACATACGCCAACCTTTCCAAGCCCATTGGTGTCCTCTACTGACCAAGGGCTGGGTGGAGAATTTTGTGGAGATAAATCTAAATGCTGGCCCAAATGATACTCGAACCTGGAAACTACAGGTTACGAGTCTGACTCACTACCTATTAAGCCATCCCCAACCCCGACCAAAAACAGAATACTAATAATATATTTTAACATAATACATCATCAACAATACTTAGCTCGGTTAAGTACACTGTTTTATTTAACTTGCAACTCCCTGGTCTAGCGATTTGACACCAACTGCTCCAATAATTTTTTATTAATTCATTTTATTAGCATATCGCCTTTTTTTTAAAAAAAAATTCATTATAAAATGTTGACACTATTTTGAAAAAAAGTGTCCGGACACTTCCATGTTATGTGAATGGAAATCCACTTTTAAAGCTCCCTAACATTGAAAATAAACATTTTACACGAAAACTGTTATTGGTGATAAATTGTAGATATCACTCAAAAATCTCTAAATATATTTCCCCGCAATATTCGTTTAATATTTAAAGAATGAATGGAAGCTGAAACATTTATCTTAAACTTTTGACACTTGTAAAAAAACACTTCAACAGATAAAGCACAACTCTTGTAACAATTTTCTCACTAACATTAATTAAATATCTGAATTTGTATGATGATGTTTTAAGATTACATCAATTTGGAGGCATTGTGACAGTGTAAATTTTCAACAATCTTCGATCAATATTTAAAGAGTCATTGAAGCGGGACCATTTAACAGCAGACGACATTTCACACTGCCTCCAAATTGATGAAATCCTAAAAAATCGTCATGCAAACAAACTTCAGATATTTAATTTATGTTAGGAAACAAATTGTTACAAGAGTTGTGTTTTGTCTATTGAAGTATTTTTTCACAAGTGTCAAAAGTTGAAGATAAATGCTTCAGCTTCCATTCATTCTTTAAATATTAAACGAATATTGCGGGAAATATGTTAGAGAGATTTGAGTGACATCTGCAATTTATCGCCAATAACGTTTTTGGGTAAAAGATTTATTTTCAATGTTAGGGAGCAAGTGGCTTTCTATTCACATAACATGGAAGTGCCCAGAAACTTTTCTCAACGTAGTGCGTGTGTGTGTATATATATATAGTTAATATTTTAAACTAAATATGGCCAAAATAGAATTTGGACATTTTTGAGAATTATGGATGTAAACAATTTTATGTCAAGTTACATTGAGGTAGTAATACTAGAGACAGGACTCCGATTCCCTATTCCCGTAGCATTGACCGCCATGATCACAGACGGCTGTGCCTGCCGACTGCTTAGTGAGGAAAGATACCCATGATGCCTTGCGAATGGGCTGCGAACAACGATGAAGGCTATTTAAAAATGCTTAACAAATGATTTAAACGAGGCAGAACTTTTCTGTTTTTGTTTTTTATTTCAATGAGGTTATTCCAGTGTAGTAATTAAAGCAAAATAGATTTAATTAATACACACTTACTGATTTATATCGGATGAAAAACGAAGAAACTGCTTCTCTTTCAAATCGAGGTTTTGTATGAAAATTAAAAAAAAAATCGATATGTTCTTAATATGTGATTAAAGCTGAACTCAATTGACTGTAAACTTAGCAGACTTTAATTTGAGCCTTTTTAATACAGGAACAATGGTAAACATATTTTAAAATCTAATACATGATCAAATCATTCAGCTTAAGTGAAAGCCCTCAAAATTTATAGACCTTAATAGTGCAAATCCGCGCCTCATTTAAAAAAACATGAAAAGTCACATTTATTTTCTTCTTTCATTAAAAAATATTATTTTTTTAAATATTGAAAGAAATAATTAGAGAGTGTAAATTTTTTTAATTCAGCTGAGGCAGGAAATCAAATCTCCTCCCAATAAATGACAGAATTTAATTTCATGCTATAAAAAAACCCAAATATTATACGCTTGCACAATATATAATATGTTACCTATATAATAATACACTTTTGACAAAATATAAAATGCAAAGCAGACGTCTCATAAATTTAATGCCATATGCTTAATATTTCTTACTGTAATAAAATGTACGAAAACATTCTTTTAATTTCATGTTAATTCAGGCTTCAAATCACCTACTTTACAGATGCAAATATTATTAGTTTCATATACTAAAAAATTCGTGAACTGCATTCGACTTAGACAGAAAGGTATATTGAAAAGTTGACAACCCTTTATTTTTAGATTCCATAGTTTAACAATTTCAGTTTTTAATTTATCACAAAGAACACATCTCGTAATTTTCTTAAAGTACTAACCTATGAAATGTCAAATTACTTCCTTTACAGCATTTATTTTTGCATCCGTACGCGGAGCATGAAGTAGGCATTTCACTGTTGACTTATTAAAAACACACAACTTCCTCCTCACTATCGACTAGGCTTAACGTCTGTATGTGTTCATGGCGTCCGTTGCCAGTCCTGTCTCTCTAATATTACCTCAATGGGTGATCAGCATAGTACAACGCCCAATAAGGTGTCCAGTACAGTGCTGAAGAAGGAAACTGAAGGTGCTATAAAAACGGGAATAAACGTTAGCGACCAAATAATAATGACCTGCAAAAAAGTGCAATGCTTTTAACATTCGTTAAGTAACATTATGTACAGGTGAAGGAATGTGAAAAGGGTGAGATCACTGAATTGTCAGAAACTGATGAACATACCAAATCGCTGTTCATGTTAGTGATGAATGCGCAAGCACTTGGACGCTGTTAATAACATTGGGTAGAGGAAGTTTCCTACACACTCGCTAAAGCTGTGCTGGCATCAGAAGAGCATCGAATGGCAGTTGTGGGTGGAAGAGGATCGACAGATTTGCCAACTAGCAACAGGAGATATACATTGGTTTCCATAAATTAAGGAAAATCTCTATGTTAAGTCAATGGGAAACTAATGTCAAAGTTCTATAACTTCTAAAATACGACTTTTTGTTTTGAAAAATGTGATTGCAGATAAAGATCTCAATCAAATAAATCAATATCTCTATTTTAAACAATATTCGTTCAGTATTTAATGAGTTATGGAAGTTTGCATATTTAACAATAGCAATGCCAGTCTTAAGAAACTTATACAAAACTGAAGAATAGTGAAAGAATTCTTTACAAAAAGTTCTAAAATACAAACTTATTTTATTAAACACTTTGATACAATACTTATTACTAAGTTTTAATTAACTTCTGAAATCAATTTTTGTGGCTCACATTGTTATCACTAAATATTCAAACTTCCATAACTCTTTAAATACTGAACGAATATTGTTGAAAATCGAGATATTGATTTATTTGTTTGAGATCTTTATCTGCAATCACATTTTTCAAAATAAAGAAACTTATTTTAGAAGTTATAGAGCTCTGATAGCCTTCCATTGACTTAACATAAGGATTTTCCTTAATATATGGAAACCAGTTTTCTGCCACAAGCCACCAAATTTCCAACACCGAAACGCCTTCCCTAACTGTACTTGGGGAGATGACTGCAAGATTCGGGGTTGCATTCGCAAGTCCCATTGGCTCGTCTACCTCGTCTGTCTTTTGTGTGTGTAGTGATGCTGGGAGAGAGCCTCTTGATTTCAATTTTTTTATTTGATTTTTTACCCATAAGTATATATTGTTGATTTGATACAAAAATTAACCATTTCTTGTCTACATTGCTATTTGTTACTAATTGTATATTATCATAAATCGGAAAACAAAATTAAGCCATAAATATGGTACCTATAAGTCACTATACTGTAAGCAACGTCTTTAAATTTGCAGCATAATTAAAAAGTATGTTTTCCTCCGGTCATCACGGTTTGAGTTATGAATCAGTAGTTGAAACCTTTGGTAAGAAACAAATTTCGAAAGCGAAAGTTGTCTACATGAGTTACAGTTCCACAAAATAGAAACTCATAAGAATGGATAACGCTTTTTTTGCTGGTTCGATAAACGAGGCACTGAAATGTGCTACTTTACATGCTTATAGGAGTCGAGCGCTTTCGAATGCACTTAGCAATGATCTTCAGAACGGTGTATAGTTTCTTGGGGAAACGGATCGTTGGTAAAACGTTAAGATAGGCAAAAGTAAATCTTTGGGTATTGTAACACCATTTGTCAAAATTTGGAAACTGCATTTTTAAGGAACAATGAATTCCATTCTTAAAATTTAATTTATTAATGCAACCTTAAAAACAGATTAAATTATTACAGCATTACATATTAGGAGAAAGCATGGTTTACAATGCTGAATAATTTTTCATCTGCCACACTATGTTTTTTTAACTGACTACAGCCAAAAGATCGAAAAAAATCGTAACTTCTCTCTTTTCCAGATCGGCCGCATTTGGAGCTGACCATCACATACCAAGAATGACGAAATAATAATAAATCATGCGGCAATAGTACATAACCGTATAAACCACAGCTGAATGACTGAAAATGGCGTCTCTAGCAGAGGAGATTGCTAAATTGACAAATCCTGCGCCCGAAATTGATCCAGAAGATGTTTTTGTTACAGGTAGGGAGAAGATTATGTGAACTATTGCCATCAGTTTAAAATTTACAAACTAAATACTAGATTATAAGTTTTGGTACTTAGAGTATGATGGTGTCAATATTTCACTAAAATTTAGTATAACCACGTGTTTCTAAAAATTCTGACTGCTGTAGAAATTTCAGCTGTAAGGAATGATTAAAAAAGTAATAAATAACTTTGAAATTTACGATAGGTAATATGGTGACTGAATCAAATTACGGTTCAGGTTTATCAAAAATAATACATTTATATATATATTTGTAATCTCGCATGGACAAGAATAACAAATAAAACTGAAGTGCTTTAAATTATGATTCACGTTGCTTCTCATTTGCTTTGTTTTAAGGTATTATTCCAATCCCAAATAGATATTATATATCTATTATATAAAATACTTTTTCAAAGTTCGTCTTGTATAATAGAGGACTCAATATTTGTTGAAAATTCAGTGTGTTTTGAACCTACTAGAACACATTGCATTTTATAAAATAATAAATAAATAAATACCCCCTCAAGCAGCTGCTTGCCACAGAGGTCTGACAGAAGCCTGTCAGTTTATATGCCATATTAGAAGGTCTGAGAGGATGGCAGGACCTCAGCAGAAAACAATACGAACATCCATAGTTTAGCTATTCATTGTGTTTCCACTACATTTCTGATATCCACCATGTTATATCTATTGTAAAGTTATCAGATAGTGGGTTTTTTTCACACTTGCAAAATATTAGTTAATAAATAAAAAGGATCCAAAAAAAAAAAAACAATCACTGGCAATCTAGTAAAAATGTTTTATTTATTCAGTCTTTTTGTTGCACTACTAGCACCACTCAAAAGATTCTGAGATAAATTTTAACAGATGTTATGACCACTTAACATACTGTAATTCCCCAGAAAAATTTGAAAATGAAGGCTCTATCTATCTTTTGTTACCTTATGTTTTTTTTTTCTTTAACCTCATAAATACCCAAATTTTTCCTGCAGGATTCCTTTTGCTATGTCATATTGAATTAAAAATTCGAGTTTCTAACTATAATAGAACTAGGTATACAGTTTAAGACTGCATTATTTTTTTACTTTTTTTTTGTGCTGCCCAAGGACATTTGTTTCCAACCAACCTAGTTTTGTCAGTAATTGGCTCGTAAATGAATAATGTGCACACTGTGTTTTATTTGCATAGAGTGTATATGAATGCAGTAATTGTCACAAAGTCATTAATGTTTACATAAAGATCAGAAAAGAAAAAATCTTGATACATCTATGAGACCAATTATTTATAGATATTAGTTATGGATATTTTCATTCGAGAAAAAAAATCCCCTGAAGCAGCTGCTTGCTACAGAAGTCTGGGAGAATCCTGTCAGTTTAATATGCCATAGAGAAAATCTGTGAGGAAAGCAAGATCTCAGCAGAAAGACAACACAAGCATAATACCTTACCAGGGTTCAAACCCTGGCCATTTTGATCAGTAGCCAAGTATGTTAATAACTAAACCTAAATCCTTTTGTGAATATGAATGAAAATTCAGTTTTAATAGTTGTTATTGAACTCTGAAAAAAGTTCAGGCCCAAGTTCTACAAAAACCCTGCGATTGATTTTTGTTGATTTTTTTTTCACAAACATGCGATAATGTGATTATGAGAATTTTTTTTCCACACTTTACTGATTCACTCCCTAGTGGCTTTTTTCATAATGCAATTAACAGATTCATATGAAATGAGAATTCATTTGTATACTAGTTAAACCCATGCCAAATGTTTGGTGTGAAACTTATTGATAACTCTTCCTATCGATAATTTCATTCCCAGCTTTCTACCACTCCACTCAGAATTAAATCCCACGAAAAGTTTGGTGTCAAATGTATATGCATTGAATACTTCATTCCCAGCCATCCACATGTACTAATCACTACGGCACTACTTCATACACAAGATAGGCAATGACAGCACCTCCAGAAATTTTGGATACTTTTTGATTGATCACTCCTGACCCATGGGGGGCGGGGGTGGCTCAGTCGGTAGGCGCCAGGTTCGAGTCCCAGCTGGGTCAGCGTTGAGATTTATCTCCGCAAAATTCCCCGCCCTGCTCACGGTCAGTAGGAGACACCGATGGGCTTGGAAAAGCCGCCGTCCGTCGGATGGGACGTTAAGCCGTGGCCCCGTGTGCGGGAGAGACATACCCTGTGCACGTTAAAGAACACGCTGGATGGCCTTGACGGGAGGCTACCATCTGTCTCCCAACAGCTGTTCCAGTGGGTCCCCACCCCCAACCTTCTCTGAGCCTTCGGGGTCCATGTGACCTGGCCATTTAGCCCATGGTGTGCAAAAAAGTGCCGCTCAGAGGTAAAACAACCCAACAACCTGACCCATGGCAGCTAGGAATCTGATCTGTTACCTCAACAGGGTTAGAATTAAATTTCAGACTGGCCACTCAAATAGCCACAGAACAATGGGGAAACTGCCAATTTCTGCCACTGATGATGTCATGTCTGTTAAATTTTAATAGTCTTATTAATGCAAATGGTACATATCCCATGTAACATTTGAATAATAATGAGCAATGAAAAAAGTAATGTATTTTTATAATAAATATTCCAATGTACAATTATGAATTCTTATTTTGTGTAAAATTTCCAGCCACATTGTAAAAAAACCCACGAAAATTGTAAAGGTCACATAGAAAGCCAATTAGTAAAACATGGAATCAAAAATTCACTCATAATTTTTGTTACTACGTTTTCTGAAAATCACCAAAATTGCCCAGCAGGGTTCTCTGTCATTTGAGTCATTTCATAGTATAGAAGAGTTCAAAATTAATGCTTTAACCTTATATATTATAAAATATAATAATTTGTGCCAATGTCTTAGATATGTTTTTTAAATATTGCATTTTTATGTTTTTTCTGTGTTAAATATGCAAATTAATCATAGTTTGTTAAACCTGTTAGGCAATAAGAAGGTTAATGAAAGACGACCTTATAGGTGATTTACATAACAGGTTGATAAATTTAATCCTTGAATTGTGTGAATGATAAATGTTCATGCTGTAATTTTGAAACAAAATTTACCATTATTGTTTTTATGCATGTGTATTCTGCTATTTAGAAACATCAGCTCGAATTACTAAAGAACAGGATGAAGTGGAAGATTTTGAACATAGAGCAAGTGATTTGCGTAAAAAAAACGTTGCACTTCTTGAAGAAGTGGATAGGAGATATGCTGGAAAACGAATTTCTAGAAAGCATTTAGAAGAACTGGATCAGTTGGGTGAGTTAAAGAATTTAATTGTAATATAACTAAGTTAATTCAGGTCAATTGTTTAAATTTATATTAAATTCAAATGAAATCTTTGCTTCCATTTTGGAACTTTACAGTCTTGGAACTAGAATTATAGCATTTACTATCGCTATTTCATTAAAATAAAAATAAAATAAATACCCCCTCAAGCAGACAAAAAATAAAATAAATATCCCCTCAAGCAGCTGCTTGCCACAGAAGTCATTATAATAGAGAAAAATATTTATTTTCTGTGATTACAGTGTAGGAAGAAGCTTTCTGTGACTCTGCTTTCTTACTCTCAAGATAAATTATAATGCATTTGCCAAAACAAAGAAACTTGGAGATTAACCTTTTAAATGCAGTAGCAAATATTTCACATGCTTTACTGAAGATAAAATAGCATTTGAAAGTAATTCTTTTTATCAGTGTCATTGCTTGTTTCAAAAATAACGAAAAACTAACCAAACAGTCATGATGTTTTGAAAGTTTTGAGTAGTGGAAGTACTAGTTAAAAGTGTTCCTGAGTTTCAGTCAGCTATTTGCTTCTAATGTGTTTGTTTATATACTTGTTTCTAGAACTGAAACAGCCGTCCCGTGGCCGAGTGGTTAGCATGCTTGGCTACTGATCTAAGGGACCTGGGTTCGAGCCCCGGAATTAGGCATGGATGTGTGTGTCGTTTTTCTGCTGAGGTCCTGCCATCCTCTCAGATCTCCTACTGTGGCATATAAACTGACAGGCTCCTGTCAGACCTCTGTGGCAAGCAGCTGCTTGAGGGGGTATTTATTTTTTATTTTTTAGAACTGAAACAGAAGTGATGTGATAGCAGACTTTTCTGTTAAGCAACTATATTCCACTTCAATTGCTGCTGATAGTGTGATGCCCCATCGTTCACTTTTACTTTACCTTAACCAGTTTTGCTTAATTTACGTTATATTTATCATTTTGGGGATTTTTATTTCCGTTTTGGCATCGCAGCGCTCATTTCCAAGAGTTAGGAGTTGCGCATGCTCAACTCCGATCTTCCAACTGTCACCTGCTAAAACGTGTGCACAAGAACATGCCCCCTCTTGCGTCATAGCTTGCGTCGCTCGTCAGTTTATGTAAATGTCTTTCCCGGCATGCAACATGACATGTTCGGCTCTTGTTGAAACTGGTGACATGCTAGTCACAGAAGCACTTAGAGGAGCATAGTGAGATAGCACATAGAGAGAGTCAGATAGACAATGAGTAGAGCATAAGCACGTAGCATGGAAGAGTGTTCAGTTAATGTATCTTCTTCATTGAAGTTTTGGTGAGTGATTTTTGGAAATAAATTTGTTTGTTATTTAAACCTTTTGAGTCTTTACTAATTTTTTCTCTTGAGCAACGTGAATTAAGTTTTGATTATATTTAGATATTTAACTTGACAATCATTTTTGGATTCTTACTCATTAACACTCGCTGGTATTTTGAACCCTAATTTAACTTATTCTATTTTTTTGGCAATTTGTTAATTATTGCCTGGCGTCCATCTCAGCTGTCCGGAGCATAAAACTAATTGGATCAGAAAAAGGGTCCAAACTTAAAAGTATTTTGCTTTTCTTTGGCCCATTACAATAGCTGCAATGAAAAGTTTAATGAGCAGCCTAATGTTGGTCACCTAAAACTGCAGGCAGTAAATATTATTCTGTATACAATGACTAAATCTGATTTTGCAATAAGTTCACAAATGGAAGATGTATCATCTTCATATGCAATAGTTAGTCTTCTTGTCATATAATTAATATGAAAGTTTGCTGGAAAGGTTCAGAATACTTTAAAATGCCATTTATTTGATTCTGATGTTACTAGTAATATGTATAATTAATTCTAGAATGGATTTAGTTTGTGTTTATATACTAATAATTAAATTGCACTAATAATTAAATATACACTAATTGTATTAGGTTTGTATTTTTTCTATAGCATACCATTTGCTCTAGTAGATTCTACCAGGCTAATAATTTGCAGTTCCCAAGTTCGAGTCCTAGCTGGGTCAGTGTTGATATTTATCTCTGCAAAACTCCCTACCCTTGTCAGTAAGGGATATTTATAGGCTTGGAAAAGCCATTATCCTTCAAATGGGATGTAGAGCCATGCCATGTGTATGGGAGAGCCATATCCTGTGCACATTAAAGAACACTCTGGATGGTTTTGATGGAAGGTTACTATCTCTCTCCTAACAACTGTGTAGTGAGTCCCCTCCTCCAACTGTCCAGTAAGTTCAACCTTTTTTGAGCCTTTTGGGTCTTTGTGACCTTGTCATTTAGCCCATTGTGTGCAAAAAAGTGCCACTCAGAAGTAAAACAACCCAACCATACTGGCCCAAACTGCAGGTAGGAAGTAGTGAAGAGGAAGGAATAGCATTGAGTGGGTGAGTCCATTGAAAATCTCTACCATTTTGGGCTGGCTTATTTATATATTTTCTGGTAGTGAAAGGATTAATTGAGGAAATTAAATGACTAAATTGACAATGCTGCATAATAGGTGATCATCAAGAGTCTACAAATGAGAGTAATATGCAATCCCAAAATATTTGATTGCAAGTAAGACAAAAGTAATGAAACAATAGGTTATAATTGACAGAATAAATATACATTTTGTTCCAAAATGTGAAAGTAATTTTGATATGTTTTGTACAAATATAAGAAAAAGCAAATTGGAAATTCTAATAAAAATGTGTTTTTAACATTTTAATCAGAATCATATCTTTATTAATAAAAAAATTCTCAAGTCTGGTAGAGGGCTTACAGTAAGACCCAGGTGCAATTCATCTATTGCACCCCTATTGTACTTGGCCCTGATGCAGATATGTTCTATGATTTCTTCACTAGTGTATTACTCTTAGGGGTGGAGATGGCTCAGTCAGTAGCAGTTCAGGCTCATAATCTGCAATTCCCAGGTTCAAGTCCCAGATGGACCAGGATTGAGATTTATCTCTGGAAATCTCTCTGCCCTGCCATGGTCAGTAGGGGATACTGATGAGTTTGGAAAGGCCACCATCCATTGGATGGGATGTTAAGCCATGGTTCTGTGTGCGGGAGAGCCATACCCTGTGTATGTTAAAGAACACGTTTAATGGTCTTGATGGGAGACTACCATTTGTCTCACAACAGCTGTCCAGTGTATCCCCTTCCCCAACCTTCTCTGAATCTCTAGGGTCCTTATGATCTGGCCATTTAGTCTACTGTGTGCAGTAAAGTGCCACTCAAATGAAAACAACCTAACCTGTTCACTCATATTGGTTGATAAGTCCAAAAACATAAAAAAAAATAAATACCCCCTCAAGCAGCTGCTTGCCACAGAGGTCTGACAGGAGCCTATCAGTTTATATGCCATAGTAGGAGATCTGAGAGGATGGCAGGACCTCAACAGAAAAACGACACACACACATCCATGCCTAATCCGGGGCTCGAACCCAGGTGTTTTGTTCTGGATGATCTCCATTATATCATATTCTGAAGTTGCATGCAAAATTATTATTCAGTGAATGCCAAATGGTGATATGATTCCTCAGTGCTAAAATTATCTTGTTTTTGGATAATTATTTCTTCCTGTATGTTATTCAGAGATGTTACCAAATGTCTCAATATGACTACTCAAGTCTAGTTTTGATGCTTTGAGACATATTAATAATGTACAACATTCACCTATCATCTGAACTGATCTGAATGTCTACATTTTATCTGCGTTTAGTAGAGATAGAAATATTTTTGAAAATCCCAAAAGCCAGGTAATGTAGAAATAGTCTTACGATGATAACATTTTGGTTGGCAGCATAAAATTTTAGTTACCCAACATTTTTCAATCACTGCTGATCTTAGTATTGATTTAATAGTTTTTAAATACATAATGCTAGATTATTTACAGATAATGATACAATTATTTACAGATAATGATACAATTATTTACAGATAATGATACAATTATTTACAGATAATGATAGATAAATGACCAAGCCAGTCTGGAACTCAGACCTTGGAAGTCTTAGTGTCACTTCAAGCCAATTCAGTACTTCTGTGTCAAGAAGTGGCATAGTGTTTCAGTTTTATATATGAGCCATGTGCATTATGAATTGGTGACCAATGGCAGCATTTGATTTTAGAAAGTAGTTAATGCTTTGAAATCAGCTCATATTTGTGCCCTAAATAATTATTTTGAAAATCATTGTTTCAAAAGAGATAAAAGTTTGGTGGGGAAATTTTGAGTTAACTATGGTTAGGTACTAAACTATGGAAACTAGGCTTTAATATTTATTATAACTGGTTCTAAATCATATTGAGCATAGAGTCTAAAAATCAATTCTTTTCTACAATTTGCAGTTTGAAAATATGTTATTAATACCAAAAATTCTGCTTTTTGCTTTGATTTTTTTTTTATTTATTTTATTGCTATTGTTTTTTTCAACAAATACCTTAGGCAAAAAAATATATATAATACATATTTTCTGTATAGAAATTTGTATCTTTTGTTTAGGTATGGTAATTAGGTATAGGTTATAGACATAAGAATTTTTATCTTTTGTTTAGAAACTGTTGATACTGAGAGTTCAGAAATGAGTGAAGATGGTGAAGATGAATCTGAAGATGCAGCTATATCTCTGGATGAAGACATTGATGTTTTTAAAAAGCAACTGAAGCAAAAAGCACTAAATTGCAGGTTTGTTGATTTTTGATATTAGAGGATTTTTTTGTAAATAATTTCATGTCAGTAGTGTACATTCAATAAAATTCATCATGATTCTGAATGTGTACTAAATGATAAAAGTGATGAGTAAGATATATATATATAAATTAGGGATTTTGCCCCTGTGCCTAGTTTGCTAACCTCACCAAGGGGGTTCTGCCCTTTGTATTCCTCATTGGCTCATTTCACCTGCTCTTTACAGAGAAGTGACTCATTAAACAAAGCCATATCAAAATTTTTATTTATGGATGATGTAACAAAGGGCCAAGCTGTTTTTGTAGTCAGCCATTGGGGTACATAAGCTGGTTCACAAACCTAAGAAAACTGTGTAGGCAGGTGATAAAGTGCATACAGTACACAATTGCTGTATCATTATTGTAATAATCATAACTACATTGTAAAACTAGAACTTTTAAAGCTTAAGTCTTTCTGGGATATAAACATTTAAAGCATTACACTTGAATAGAACCATTAAAATGTAGTGTATGAACTTTTCACTGTGACGGTCAGTTAAATTTCCATTCAGTGAAAACTAATCTTTTGATAATCAAATAAAATACATTTCAACTTATAGTCACTTGATAATTTACTTTCTCTGATGGCAATTAGACTCTGTTATACATTTATAGAGATAGCATATTATATAGGCTATTGTTTTTTTTTTTGAAAGGTATTAATTGTTTATATTTCAGAGTTGAAATATTATAAGTATTTTAGATGTTTTTAATAACTATTCTAGAAATATTTTATTATCTTAAATCTACCTATATAATATTTGCCAATTGTGTAATTCACCTAAACATAATATTTTGGTTGTTAATTATTCCATTTTTGAAGACTTTTAGCTAAATTCACATGAAAAAATTAAAGTATATCCTAATATATTTTACAAGTTTTTAAAATGTTTTAGAATATTTCTGTTGATATAAATAAACTTAAGAAATTTTTCCAAAACTAATTAAAAAAAAAAGAAAGGGAAGGAAGGAAGGGGGAGAAGTTAAAACGATTGTAATGAGTTTTATGCTAAATGAAAGCTTGTCACATGGAGAGTGCCATCTACTATATATACTTTAGATAGTTTGGGGGGGGGGGGGGGGGGGGGCAAGACAATCATAATTAGTTTTATGCCAATGAAATCTTCTGACATGGAGATACCATCTACTATATATGTTAGAGAATTTCAGACCTGAGCAATGCTGGATAAATCTGCTAGTTGCCTATAAAATCCTCCAATGGAACAAAAATTATTTTATTAAGTTTTTGGGGGCATTTTGAAATTTTATTAAAAAAAATGCATTAGCAACAGTTTAGACTAAACTCATGAGCTGAAATTAGAGGATTGCATGAATATGATGTAAACAGAATTGTTGGTGATGCTGAATATGGGTACTGACATGATTTTGAAATGTGGTAAACTGCAGTGTGAAGATTTAAAGCTTTTAGTGTATAATTTCACAGTATCACAAATAGAAAAGTCTTGTTCCTCATTTACTTTTTTTTTTGGTATTTTAAAAAAAAAATTTAGAATGCCGTTTTTGTGATTTTTGCCTTGATTTCTCAACACAGTTCAATAATTTTAGTATTTCATTCACAAGAAATTCTTTATCCCTTCAAACCAATTTCAAGCACAAATAATTGGTTATCATGGCTCATGGATTAGTAAAAACATTTTTTTAACCATTAAAATAGTTCATTAATATTTAATAGTTATTTCTCTTATTAAATATTATCTTACTGGCTGCCTAAAAATGTTATTTACTCTTAAAAATATAGCAATAATGAAGAGCTAAGGGAAAGTTTTGAAAGTTCAGATAATGAAGGATTAAGTAAAAATTCTGAAAAGTCTGATTCTGCAAAATCTGGTGACAGAGATGATTCACAAAATAGTTCTGTTTCAGAAGAGGAATCTGAAGCTGGTAAGTTTAATGCAGTAAGATGGATTTGTATTACACTGCATCATAAACCTTAACATTCTTAAAATTTAATCATATGATATGTGTTATTAAAGCATGAACAAATACTTAACAATTTGTATTCATAACTGATCTTTTACCAACAATATTATCATATTTTAACGCTTCAAATGTTATACTCCTATCTCTTTAGTTTTATGGTTGGTATATCACATCAGTAATGCTGTTGGAACAGATTGATATGGCAAAGAGAACACATTTCAGCTGCTTGGAGGATTAAGATATTGATAATTTGCAACAAATGAACTTTGATAGTCTTATTTAACATAAAATTGAGTGTTTTTTATATTTGGTTATTTCCTCAAGTAATTGAAAGTGATACCAAGATTTCCAGTTCTCTTTGACCTATTAAAATTTCTGTTTGTTTCTCAATAACTCAAACAGTTTCATCATTATTTTTTTTTGCTATATAGATCTTTTCTTTATATAATAGCAAGTGCCAAGTTGGAAGGTAAATTACTTGAAAAAAAAGAAGCTATAATTGACTGAATGGCACACAATAATCATATTAAAATATTTATTTATAATTTATATTTATTTTAAAAACAGTTTTCAGTATCATGTAATAGATTATTTTCTGATCAATTCATATATTTATATCTTTGAGCTGTCATACAAATATACAGCTTATCAATAGGCTAAAAATTTCCAATTCCTACTGGATCTACATTTGAATATTTTACAGCATTGTTCAATTGGGCTAGGAAAATTTTTCATTCTGCCCTGAGTTTTTATGAATGCTGCCTATAAAAATATTGGTAAGAATTTCAAAAGTATGGTATTTATATAAATAAATCAAATTCTATAGGTTTCTTGACTGTGAACCACTGCAATATAGCAAAATTGGTATGGGTGAGGTGCAGGATTTCAAAATGGAGCATATTTATATAAATACTTGTATATCAGTTGCAGATGGTCTATTGCACTGCAAACCAGTAGTTAATAAATGTAATATAGTAAAAGGAAGGAAAAAAAAGGAAAAAAAAAAGTTTTTCTTCTGATTATAATTAAAATGGCAGCTGTGTCTTAGAAGAACTCTCATTGCTACTTCAAAAGCAACCAATAAGGTTTTGCTTTAAAACTAAAAATATACACAAAATGGCCTAGAATAGCCCATGTGACATTCCCAATGTTTCCCTTTTTGAAAGCTTATCAGAGTAATACACATTTCCTGTGTACATTGACTATATTTGTTATGTGGAACAGGTAAGAGAGTGTATCATATTTTTTTACTTTTTCTATTCATTGCATTTACAGTGTGTAATTTTAATTTGGCCTAGAAAATAATAACAGTGAAGGAATAGATCAGTGCATGCTATGTTACACATATTGATTATGTATTGTAGTGAAGTTCAAGAAAATCTGCTGCACAATTATAATTTTCACAAAAACTAGAGTTTAAACAAACCTTGATATATCAAAGATTTTGATATGCAAAATTAACTTAGTTCAGTGTCTAATATCAAAACTATATAAATGCACACCTTTTTCTATTGATATTGGCAGAGAAGTTGTTTCAGTTGTTCATATATTAATAATGCCTACTTGGTCTAATGGTTAGTGTACCTGAGTACTAAGACCAGTGGGCATGTCCTTCTGTAAATGTTTGTATGTTGTATGAGAATCCAGGACAAGCTAGTAAAGCTTTTAGGTTATCTCCATCCTTTGTGGAAGGACGTAATTTATTTTCTTGAAAAAAAAAATGTCATCAAGATACACACAAACACATCAACAAAAATTATAATGTTCTTTGGAACACAGATATGATAACTTTATTTCATGCCGTAAAATGTACAGAAGAATACATAATTCCTTGAATGTGTAAATCTATAATATAAACTAATTACAACAACCTACTATGCTTTCACAAGATTAATTGTTCCGATTTCAGATATATTTATATTCATCATCAGATTAAAAAATTAAATATGTGAATCTACCATATCTTTCGAATGCGAGGGCGGAATGTAACAAGTTGTATGCCAAATGAAAGCTTGTGATGAGAGTGTTTTGGGTAATAAAAATATACTCTGTTGCTTTTTTGTCCCATAAAAATGGGGAAATGTGAAAGTCCCTCTACTATATCTTCTGAGCATGATGGCCTAAAATTACAAGTTCAAGGTGTTGTAAGTTTATGGTGAAATTAGCTTCCAATAAAGAGCTCCCTACACCAAATTAAGTTAGGTGTCAAGTGAAATCTCATATGAGGACTGTCATAGACTACTTTGAATTATGCCACCCCCCACTATTCTCCTCTCCCAAAATTAAGGTAACAGAGAATTTGTGGGTCAACTGTAATGATTTCTATCTCAAAGCTTGGGACATCTCCAATGTCATGTACTACCTCAAACATGACCCATTTCCCACCCATAGAAAAGGGTAGGGAAATGTGGTTGAGTTTATGAATAAAAGTTTCTGAAGATAGGTAAGTTTAGGAGAAAGAAAAAAAATGTAAATAAAAAAAATAAAAAAAATGCCTAAAATCCTATATACACCCTAAACAGTAGAAAATAAACCTGAAGCAAATCTACTATTTTACCTACTCAACAAGATTTCCAGTACCCTATCTTCTTTTGAAGTGAATGCAAATTCATTGACTACTGCACCATTGATATGATTTAAGCTTTTTTCCTACTTTTTAGGGCACATATAAGAAGATGGGCATTTTTATATTTTTTAATTTATATTTCAAAGATGTGATGCTGTACATATGCAAAATTCAGATATTGTAGACCTTCAATGACAACAAGAACATTGAAACTGTGTTCTATAATGCTATTTTTGCAGCAAAACCATTAGCCACTAATTGAACAGATAAGACTCATGTCTACTATAATGAATATGTTACCAGATGGGACTCATTTCTACTACAATGAATATGTTAACAAATAAAACTTGTGATATTTTCACAAGAATCAATAAATTCCTCTTTATCTTCAGAAATACACAGTGTGATGTGACTAGCAAAATAAAAATAAATAAATTATACCTCAAACAGCTGCTTACTGGGGAGTTTTACTCAGATGGTAGCATGCCAAGCTCATAATCTGCAGTTCCCAGGTGGAGTCCCAGCTGGGACAGCGTTGAAATTTATCTCTGCAAAACTCCCTGCCCTTGATCAGTAGGGGACACTGATGGGTTTGGAAAGGCTGCCATCTGTCAGATGGGACATTCAACTATGCCCCATGTGCGAGAGAGCCATACTCTGTGAATGTTAAAGAACTTGCTTGATAGTAGGCTACCATCTGTCTCCTAACAGATGTCCAGTGGGTTCCCTCTCCCTCGTGGTATTTGTGACCTGGCCATTAGTCCATTGTGCACAAAAAAGTGCCACTCAGAGGTAAAATAACCCAACCCAGCACTGCTTGTCACAGAGGTCTGACAGGAGCCTGTCAGTTTAATGTGCCATAGAGAAGATCTCTGAAGAAGGTGAGGACAACTAATAAATAAGAGGTTATTTTGATCAATCATTATTGATTGCACTCTTAACAGTGACAGTGCCTGCAACTACTTCACAAAAATATCAAACATACAAACATACAAAAAATCCTCAAGCAGCCATTGGCTATTTAGTTCCAACCAGACTGCAATTTAGTTCTTCAAATATGTCTGTAAATTGTAATTTGTTAATAACATCTTTTTGAACTTCCTTTCACAGTAGATGCAACATTTTGTATTCTGGACAACATTCAATTTGTTCAAAATGACATCACTTCATATAGTTCATTTATATTTTCTGATGTATTAAATGGTGCTAGATTAAAATTGCAAGTAACCTTTAGAAAATCTAAAGAGCATTATGTTGCAACTAACTAGTTTCCATAAATTAAGGAAAATCCCTATGTAAGTCAATGGGAAGCTAGCATCAAAGCTCTATAACTTCTAAAATAATTTTTTTTGTTTTGAAAAATGTTATTGTAGATAAAGATCTTAATCATAAATCAATATCTCGATTTTCAACAATATTCATTTAGTATTTATTGAGTTATGGAAGTTTGAATATTTAGCGATAACAATGCCAGTCACAAAAATTGACTTCAGAAGTTAATTAAAACTTAGTAATAAGTATTGTATCAGTGTTTAATAAAATAAGTTTGTATTTTAGAACTTTGTGTGAATAATTCATTCACTATTCTTCAGTTTTGTATAGATTTCTTAAGACTGACATTGCTGTTGTTAAATATTCAATATCTGTATTTTATAGATCAATATCAATACCATATTTTGTAGAGGAAAAATTGACTTGAGTCAGGTGGGATCATCAGGTCATGGATTCAGATCCCACCTGGCTCAAGACATTTTTTCCTCTATACCCATCTTCATCCTGTCATTATTTAAGATAAAAGGATAAAGCAAAATGTCTTAGCTTACTGAGAGCTTGAGTCAGGGATACAAAAACTAAGAATTATAGAAGTCTAAGAAAATTAACAAATATTTTTATTCACCTGATTAAACTTCAAAAAGTAATTAATATGCAAGAACATTTATGAATTCTGTATTGAATTTTAATATTTTGAAGCATTTTGGAACATGCAAGATATGAGTAGGTAAGAAGTAACTTGGTTGGCATATTGATTGAGTTCTGTAATTAATATTTCTTAAAATGCTTTGTTCAATACTTTGTCAAATGCATTCACAACATTTGGATTTTCACCTAATCACTGTAAAACTTATAAATTTTACCTGGGATTTCAAAATTTTTCAGAGTATTTCCTGTTGTGGGGTTACTTTTGTTTTTTCCCCATTCCCATTACTCTGATAGTGAAATATGGGCTGATGTGTCCATACTAATTTCTGTTGTATTTATATTTTGGATGTCAATGTTCTCTTCTTTTAATTCTCACTATAATCTTCATTTTATTTATTAACTACACACCTAATGCATTTTTATGCCATCAAGAATATATCACTATCTTAATTGGTGTCACTTTCCATGTCAATAACATACCATAAATCACCATTTTTCTCTAGGGGCAGGGGTGGCTCAGTTGGTAGCGCGTCAGGCTCATAATCTGTAGTTTCCAGGTTCAAGTCCCAGCTAGGTCAGCATTGAGACTTACTCCGCAAAATTCCCCACCCTGCAAACGGTCAGTAGGGGACACCGATGGGCTTGGAAAGGCTGCCGTCCGTCGGATGGGATGTTAAGCCTTGACCCCGTGTGTGGGAGAGCCATACTCTGTGCAAGTTAAAGAACACGCTGGTTAGCCTTGATGGGAGGCTACCATCTGTCTCCCAACAGCTGTTCCAGTGGGTCCCCTCCCCCAACCTTCTCTGAGCCTTTGGGGTCCATGTGACCTGGCCATTTAGCCCATGGTGTGCAAAAAAGTGCCTCTCAGAGGTAAAACAACCCAACCATTTTTCTAAATTAGTATTATTGTCATTTTCATTGTTCTAGTCAATATTTTCATCATCACTTTCTCACACATATGATTTCCAAAATTCATCTGTACCTTTTTACTATTGTGTGACTTTTTTTATCAGAACAAATAATAAATTTTATATAAACACACCTTCAGTGAACTATGTATTATGCAATGCTACATGCAACTGTGACAGATCTAAACAAAGTATGCAAGATTTATTTATTAAATTTTAGACATCTGTTGATTTAAAAAAAAAATCAAATTTCATATTTTTATTGCCACTTGTTAAAAATTATTGAAAACAAATTGTTTTATAAAATTTCACCATGAGTGTAACTTGCTAAATTTACTCTTTAATAAAACACGAATAAATACTGTACAATAAGTCTCGATGCCCAATTCTGCTATGATTCACCAGTGCACCACATTGAGTATTACATTTGTTGTATACATAACTCTGAGCATGACAATATGTTGCTCGCCAAGTCTAGGGTGCGGACATTTTATGTATTATCATAAATCTCAGATGTCACTATTACCATCCTTATATACTACTTTATACTTAGTACTATCAACTAAATACTTTCTTTAAACTATCTTAAAGAGTACTAATTAGCAAATACAAAAGGCCATATTACCACAGACTTGTAAAAGGCTGGAACAACTGCATCATTTGATGTTAATCTGTTAGTCTCGGCATTACTGGGGCGGGGGTGGCTCAGTCGGTAGCGTGCCAGGCTCGTAATCTGTAGTTCCCAGGTTCGAGTCCCAGCTGGGTCAGCGTTGAGATTTATCTCCGCAAAATTCCCCGCCCTGCCCAAGGTCAGTAGGGGACACCGATGGGCTTGGAAAGGCCACCGTCCGTCGGATGGGACATTAAGCCGTGGCCCCGTGTGCGGGAGAGCCATACCCTGTGCACGTTAAAGAACACGCTGGATGGCCTTGACGGGAGGCTACCATCTGTCTCCCAACAGCTGTTCCAGTGGGTCCCCTCCCCCAACCTTCTCTGAGACTTCGGGGTCCTTGTGACCTGGCCATTTAGCCCATGGTGTGCAAAAAAGTGCCTCTCAGAGGTAAAATAACCCAACCATTTTTCTAAATTAGTATTATTGTCATTTTCATTGTTCTAGTCAATATTTTCATCATCACTTTCTCACACATATGATTTCCAAAATTCATCTGTACCTTTTTACTATTGTGTGACTTTTTTTATCAGAACAAATAATAAATTTTATATAAACACACCTTCAGTGAACTATGTATTATGCAATGCTACATGCAACTGTGACAGATCTAAACAAAGTATGCAAGATTTATTTATTAAATTTTAGACATCTGTTGATTTAAAAAAAAAATCAAATTTCATATTTTTATTGCCACTTGTTAAAAATTATTGAAAACAAATTGTTTTATAAAATTTCACCATGAGTGTAACTTGCTAAATTTACTCTTTAATAAAACACGAATAAATACTGTACAATAAGTCTCGATGCCCAATTCTGCTATGATTCACCAGTGCACCACATTGAGTATTACATTTGTTGTATACATAACTCTGAGCATGACAATATGTTGCTCGCCAAGTCTAGGGTGCGGACATTTTATGTATTATCATAAATCTCAGATGTCACTATACCATCCTTATATACTACTTTATACTTAGTACTATCAACTAAATACTTTCTTTAAACTATCTTAAAGAGTACTAATTAGCAAATACAAAAGGCCATATTACCACAGACTTGTAAAAGGCTGGAACAACTGCATCATTTGATGTTAATCTGTTAGTCTCGGCATTACTGGGGCGGGGGTGGCTCAGTCGGTAGCGCGCCAGGCTCGTAATCTGTAGTTCCCAGGTTCGAGTCCCAGCTGGGTCAGCGTTGAGATTTATCTCCGCAAAATTCCCCGCCCTGCCCAAGGTCAGTAGGGGACACCGATGGGCTTGGAAAGGCCACCGTCCGTCGGATGGGACATTAAGCCGTGGCCCCGTGTGCGGGAGAGCCATACCCTGTGCACGTTAAAGAACACGCTGGATGGCCTTGACGGGAGGCTACCATCTGTCTCCCAACAGCTGTTCCAGTGGGTCCCCTCCCCCAACCTTCTCTGAGCCTTCGGGGTCCATGTGATCTGGCCATTTAGCCCATGGTGTGCAAAAAAATGGTTTCCAAAGCAAAAAAGTGCCGCTCAGAGGTAAAACAACCCAACCCAACTCGGCATTACTGTTGTGGTTTCTAACACATGCTACCAGTCCTGTTACATCAGAGATATCAGCAATGATGGATAAACATACATCAGATTTCCACTGTAGATTATTGTTGTCAGTCCTGTTATCTCAATAACGTTGACATAGCAGATTTCTACTAGCTCTTAATAGGGGATTCCTCGGACTTGAGTTGTTAATGTCCGTCGCAATGATATTACAATCATATTGCTATTATCTCCTTTTTTCCAAAAAATGTACTTATTGTACAGTATTTATTCGTGTTTTATTAAAGAGTTTGATCCTACTGTGCCTCGTAATATTTAGAATTGCTAAATTTAGTTTCCATTGTGCAACATGAGTGTTCTAATGTAGCAAGTTAAAGTACTTAAAGATACTTCAGATACTAAAATTTCTTAAAATATATTTGCAAGTGGAATTTCAACCCAGTTCTGCTGCTGATTAGTATCTGTTCTGCCTGTCAGATGAAATAAAACTTTTGCTGACTGGGAACATCTATAAAGATTTTTGTTGGCTTTGGTGCAGAACGTAAGAAGTCACAGGATGAAGAACATGATTCATAATTACTGAATTCATTGACTGCATCAATAAAATTTTGAGTGAGAGAAGTTTCAAGATGCATTAGACTATTTTGTTTCCTGGGAGAGGAATGCTGAGAGAAATACTGTTAAAGTGATCCTTTAGCAGCTCTATAGTGTCTATGTCCAAAAATTGCTTAAATAGATAGGTCGTCTCAGTTGCAGAATAAACTCAATTCATTATAATATTCAATCCTCAAAACCTTGAAAATAAAGTATTTTATAGCAAAAATTAGTTACAGTTTCATTACTTTTTTAGTCTATATTGCTTAAATAAAATTCTTGTGAGTGTAGTATTTATGACAAAGTCATATATACTGTATTAATGTTTTTTATTTTGTTTCATAAAATGTTGATTTACCATGTAGTAATTATATATCTAAGTTTAAAATACTCTAAAATATAATATGCACCCTGATTTTGAAATGTTTAATTGAAGAAAAAGACATTCATTTTCATAAATTAATATATAAAAATTTTCTGAAAAACTTTTATTGAAAGATTTTGTTGTGCATTCAAGTTTTTCAATTTTTGTAAAAAGGTTTGTAGGTGGCCTATTGTAATTAGATATGGCAAATAGAATATGTAAATAAATGTCTCATTAACTAGAAGAATAACATTACCTTTGGCAAATATTTAATGCTCATTTTCAGAGAAAATGAAGTTTTTCATTTCTCTAATTTTAGCATCTTCTAATGGTGGAAATTTGAACTGATGAGTGATTTTGAAAATGTAAATAGTAATATTTCATTAGGTCTATCCAACCAAAATAGAAAAATAGAATTTTCATTTATCTCTCAAAATAAAAAAAAATTGCACTTCCCCCCCTCCCCCCCCGACCCAAGGATAAGGGGGCAAATTACTGCTGTTATTGTAAACCTTGACTACTACACTCTACCTCCTAAATTTTGCATTTTTGCTTAAATAGTTTATTTATAGTATTAAAGTTTTGCCATTTTCCATCTTTAGTGCCCTCTAACAGTGGATATTAAAACTATTGGGTGTTCAGTAGTTAAATAATATGTATAATACAGATCCTAATATTTCATTAGTACTTATCTAACCCAAAATGAATTCTTCATTTATTTCTAAAAACCAAAAAGTTGAATGTCTACAGATGCACATATGATAAAGTGAAAAAAGGTGACTTTAAAGAAAAGCTAATGACACAAAAGGAAGTAACAATATTTTTGAGTATTAGGTTTAAAATTGAATGTACATAAATAAAATGCAGCTGTTTTTTGGGAAAGTAATTAGGAGGAAAAGTGTGCATTATATTTGGACAAATGCAGTAAATTATAGTGTAAATTATTGATTACTTGTAAAAAACATTACATAATATTAAATTAAAAAGGCTCAGCCATTAATATTTCCAGCATGCATTCACTCATGTTTTTCATTCTTGTGCTCTTATTCTTTTGTTATACCATTTTTAATAATAATAATAATATCTTTATTAAGCCTTAGTATGGTTATATACATAGATTACCCCGCTAAGCCTTATGGCTTGTCAGCATTTTATTTTGCACATATTTTTAATTAATTGTAATTAAATATTTATATATTTTTCTCTTTAGGTAATATGATAAAAAATTTTTCGAATATTGATGTTACTGGAGAAATAGAAAAAGGAGCAGCAGTCAGATCTCAACGAAGTATGATTTTCAATGTATTTTTGTATTTTTTTAATTTCAGAAATATTATTTTCAGTAATGATTGCCTTTCTACTCAAACTCTTGCAGAATATTGTTAACCCACCTTTAGCAATATCAGGTATAACATGCCCCTTGAATTGCATTTTTTTAGTGTATGGTTTATCCACTTTAATGGAGTTTTAGTATTTATATTTAGTTGTTAGAACAGAATTGCTCATTTTCTGCAAAACTGTTGCTTCATGTTTGTCTGCTGTGTTTGAAATGTTAAACAACCCTTTCATTGTAATAAATTATCACAGGAAAAGTCCTGTAGACAAGGAACACTTGAAAAATTGAGTTGAAAAAAATTGGTTGTCGTTGCTGGGATTTGACCCCAGGTCTCTCAGAAGTGAAGTATGCCGGGTATCTTATCTGGTGGTCTAGCAGTTAAGATGCCCAGCAGCTTTTGGGAGACCTGGGTTCAAATCCCAGTCAGGACAACCGATTTTTTTCAACTCAGTTTTTCAAATCCTTAGTTATTCTGGATACATAAATACACAGTAAACATTTTAAAATCCAGCACATTTTACAAAAATATCATCATTTTACAATCCAGAAATATTAAGGAAGCAATCTGGTATTCGCATCTACAATCTCATTTGTCTTTAAGAATTTTCCACTTTCATCACTACCAAACATTGTTGTTACTGGATATAAATAACTAATATCAGTCCTTACCGAAGTATTAATTTGTCTATTTTATCACAAAATGTCTACTTCATCCTTTAACTATGGTAACATCAATATGGAAAGAGAGAACAGAAGAGAAAACATGTTACACTTAATTTAACTAAATATTGGAAATATAAGAAGAATAGGAAGTGAAGAAGGAAGACACCAACTTATGCAGAAGAACAATATTGGATCATCAATATTACATGACATAAAGTAGCAGAAATAGTAGTAACTGAGATATTAGAATATTTGAATGTTCTTTAAACTGCCCTGTTTCTCTACAATCAACTTCGTGAAGTCCAATAAGTGAATCTAACTAGTGAGTACTATACATACCTTTGAAATTGACTTTACAGTACATGACAACATATACTGTGACTTTGTTTTTTGTAATTGTTTATATTTAACAGATTAAACTGTTATTTACATTTGTAACCACTGGCACCATCTTTTAGTCATTATTAAGCATTTGCAGATGCAAACTAGTTCAATTGTTAGTGCTTAGTATGCATCAGAATATACTTTTCCAAAACTATTAAAGCAGTCCTCTCAATCCCTAAGAGGCTGGATTTTGAAAAAAATTATTGTATATTGTTAAATTTTTCTAACCCAAGACACACACTGCCTGTCAAAATGATTATTGAACACCTACCTAATACTTCTTTGGGCCTTTGTGGGTAGAGATGACAGCTCAGAGTCAACATGACATGCCTTCCACATACTTTTGAAATACAGCAGGAAGGATTTTCTTGCTGTGCAAAATGGCTTGAACATCTCAAAATGAAGAGGGCAGAGGTCTGTGCATTCAAATAGTGTGTTCTAAATCTCCCATATGTTTTCGATTACATTAAGATCAAGCAATTGTGCAGACCAGGGTAGGTGATAAGTCTAATGTTCCTCAAACAACTCCTGCATCAATCTCAGCTGATAAACTGTAGCAGCTGTTTTCCCATATAGTTCATGCCAACAAATGGCTGTTCCTGTCTGTCAGAGCATTTTTCCTCCTGCATTTTTCCACTGTGTCCCATGATTTTTTACAGAATTTCATCACTCCCATTATGGATGCTCATGCCTATCGCATATATATGTACTGTATATTTAAAGCTAATGGTAACTCTCCAAATGCTTATAAATGTTATTGTTTGCTACACTAACTACTTGTAGAATTTTTTTTACAGAATAGACCATCAATTGAATTGGATGTTAAGCCATGACTCTGTGTATGGGAGAGCCACATTCTGTGCACATTAAAGAACATTTGAATGCCTTGATGGGAGGATACCATCTGTTTCTGCACAGCTGTCCAGTGAGTCTCCCCCTCTAAGGAGTAAATTTTTCTGAGCCCTTGGGGTCCTTGTGACCTGGCCATTTAGTACATTGTGTGCAAAAAAAGTGTGCCACTCAGAGGTAAAGCAATCCAACTCTTACAGAAAGATGTTTCCTGTATCAAGATATTTTAAAGTACTATTTTTTCACAAAAATATTTTAAGGTGGTGAATAAATGAAAAAATTTAGTTAAAAATTTTGTGTTTTTGAATTTTTTTTCCTTTTTTAATTCATTATATTGTTCAAAAATGGTATAATTTTGTGAGCATAAATTGTCAGAATGTAACCTATCTTTTCACATTAGGAAATTCCTTTAGTATTTGCAACATCTTTCTAGTTCACACTTCGTTTTTTATTAATAACAAGTTTAATGCACTTATGAGTATAATCTTCTTTCTTGTTCTGTTTAAAAAGCTCTTGATGTGTCTGTGGATTTGCCCTCATTCCTCCGAAGTTAATGAGCTATGATTTATTTGAAAGCTTGTCTAAACTTGTCATTACATGTTAAAAACAAAGGTCGTATCATCATTTCTCTCTTCGCTAATGGTGCGTGAAGTTCGGTCTGTGAAATCTGTGCTTTCTTCTATGGAGACTACTTAGAATGGGGAAAATATTTCACATTTTCACAAGGATGCTGCTTGGGGACAAAAATTCATGCCAATTTATTGTAAGTATATGGGGATCATGCCTGTTCATATGGCATTGTTACGGGATGGATGCACAAATTCAGAGAAGGATGGTAGAGCTTCAAAGACCTCCCTCATGCAAGAAGACCGAAGGAGGCCATGAATGAAAGAACCATTGCCACTATTTGTAAACTCATTAAGGAAAACCCACACATCACCATTCAAGTAATAAGTTTAGATGTCAGTGTATCAATTGGCAGTATGGAAATAATTATTCATCAACATTTAAAGTTCCGAAAGATTTGTGCCAAATGGTACGCCACAAACTTACAGAACAGCAAAAAAAAAAGGCTCGAGTTGACTTGTGGAAGAAGATGCTGGCAATGCTTGAATGTAGTGGCCCCAAATGATTAACAGACATTGTCACAGGTGATGAGAGATGGTTTATTACTATGTAACTCCCAGAAAGATTGACAACTATGTTTGGGTTGTAGAAGACGAACTGCATTCCCAAATCCTCTGACAAGACTTCACTCAAGAAAGAGGATATTCACATTATTTTTCAATTCCCAAAGAGTGGTAGCTATGGACACATTACCTGAAAATAATGACTATGACCAACACTACAACAATATTGTTTTGCCCAAAATGGTTAAGGGGATGAAGGTGAAGTGTCCAACAACAGGCATGTCAAGGGTTTTTCTTTTTTCATGACAATGCCAGTGCTCATGAAACCTGGCAAGTTATGGCCTATCTGAAGCAGGGAAAAAAATCACAACTACCCCATCCTGCATATTCACCTGATTGTGCACCATGCAATTTTTGATTGTTTCCAAATGTTAAATAGGAGCTTGCTGGGAAGTCTTTCTCGAGGGTGTAAGATCGTACAAAATGCATTCATTCAGAGTTGCTGAGTTTCCCCAACAAAAATACCACCAAGCATTCAAAATTGGCATAAATGTCTGCAACTTTGCATAGGTGCTGGAGGGAAGTACTTTGAAAGACAGTGAAAGTTTTGTTGAGGTAATGATTTTTTTTTTCTGCAGAAGCATGTCAAGAATTTTTCAACAAACTCATTATAAATAAACATTCTTTTCATGAAATATTTGTACTTATCAGCATGAACTTTCTCTTACTTTTCACTGTGAATTATTTCTTTTGTCTTTTAGCTTGAGTATGTTTTTTTCATAAGCCAATTTTAACCAATTGACTTAGCTTCAATGAGCAAACTCCCTTTATTTCAGCATTCATAGTATTTTATAGTAATGTAAACCATGCAAATATGGCTAGCAAATCTTGACTGATTTTATGAGCTCGAGCTTTCGGGCCTATTTTTATTTCAAATTAACTTTCTATTGCTTTTAAGATTTGTTTTGAATAAGAAAACTTTGTTGGTTTAATAGTATATTTTAGTACAGGGAAAAAAATGCCAAATTCAAATATCAATTCAATGATAACATGAAATTTATTCAAATAAATATGTGGGAGTATGTATTATTCAAACAATGCTCAATTTCCTTTAAAAAATACTTTTTTAAGAATGAAATAAATAAATAAATAAATACCCCCTCAAGCAGCTGCTTGCCACAGAGGTCTGACAGGAGCCTGTCAGTTTATATGCCACAGTAGAAGATCTGAAAGGATGGCAAGACCTCAGCAGAAAAAAACACGAACATCCATGCCTTACCCGGGGCTCGAACCCAGGTCCCGTAGATCAGTAGCCAAGCGATCATAACATTAATACTATTATCCCTTAGGTTTTGTCCTTTGACTAAAATAAGTGTTATTTTCAATAGAAAAAGAAAAAATCTTTCGTTTTCTGCATATAGGTTAAATAATTTTTAAATATCTTAGCATTCATTTTAAATTTGAAGAAATTATCTAGGCTTTCATATATTTTTATTTGTTTTTCTGAGAGTTTTTTGGATGGTTTTATGAATTATTGATATAGATTTTAAAGAATTTGTCTATGTTCCTTTTTAGTTTGTCTTTCAAAGAAATTTCAGCATCAGCATGCTCTGGTTACAGTTCCATTTCATCATCTGTTTCTGACTGTAATGAACCTACTGTAACAAATTTTGCAGAAAAGTACCAAAGAAACAAAGTTGCACTAGTACCCTCTGGTATCACTAATATTGTATAAACAATATAAAAAATCATTGCATATTTTGATCTCACCTGGTCAAAACTGAATAGTTAAGGATTAATTTAATAGATTTTGTAAATAAAATGTACACAAACAGCATAGCCAGCATAAGAACTTAAAATTCACCACAAGGTTTAATACACACTCTGCAGTAATGTGAGATGCATTTGTAATATTTTAGTAAAAACATGCATTATTTAAATATTTTTCAGGTTGAGTGTGATGAAATTCAATGAGTTAGTGTGAACGTTTTTGTTAATTAGCTCGTGTGTAGTCAATTTCAATAAGTAAGCTTTAGCTACCAGCTCTACCTGCAAATAGTGAATGTTGGTGTATTCTGCTAAATAGGTAGACTACATGCAAATTACATGTATTTATATTTGCAAGTGATTCATTTTTGCTAATTTAAACTGGAGCATTTGAATGTGTTTCAGTTAACATTTTACATGCATTATTTGTTTTTGTATTTTAAAGATTTTTTTTATTTGAAATGAATTAAAACTTCTATAGATGTAGGTTTTACAACTCCAGACTAAGTTTGTATTGTTTTTGCAGATCTATGGGATAAATTATTAGAGTGTCGCATTAAAATGCAGAAGGTACTATTGCTTGCTAACAGATTCCCACAGTTTGACATGTGGAAGCATTTTAAGAAAACTGGTGATAAAGATTATACAGATCTTCTTAACAATGGTAAGTTAATAAACAGAATATTTGCACTCCATTTGTGTTAAAAATAGTTAACAAAAATGTGTGTGTGTGTGTGGGGGGGAAAGTATTTAATTTTTTTATAATCTTTAACTTTTCAACTCTAATAATTATATGAAGTATGTTCACTGTTTCATTAACCAGAGTTTAATTTTCTTGATGTTTATGATATATAATTTGACCTTTTAATGTTTTCATATACAATATTATGGAACATTTGTTTATAGTTTAGCAGTTAACTGCAGTGCAATGTCTAGTCCAAGATCTGTAATGTTATATAGTGCATATTTTTTCTGCATTCTTCATATAAAATTATTTACATACAATCTCCATTTGACATTTATGTTGGGCACTTTGTGATGGATGTTAGTAATATGCAACTTGAGGTAAACAGAAGAGTAAACATTGCTCTTGGAACTTTTAATAATCTGTAGAATGGGTGACAAAAATAAATGTTCCTATGCCAGTGAAACTTGAACCTAAATAAGATAATAAATTTTGAAGCCTTTAATTTTACATGTTTATGCAACATTTTGGATATTAGTAGATTTGATGATGTTAATAATGAGGAGGTTAGATGCAGTAATCCATCCATCTTTAAACAGTTGCATATGTAGGGAGAGATTGTGTCAGTTTGGCCATGCTGACCTTATGCAGAGCTACTAGATTGGTGAATAGAGATATAACAATGGATCTTAACTTTTCATATGCCTCTTTGCAGAACTTAAGCTGGGGGCCACATTATGCTTGTTTTCAGTTAAATATGCAACAACTCCCCCCCCCCCTGAATTTTGGAATACTCTCTTGAAGTAACTAAGAAACAGAGGTAGGTCATATTATATGTCATATTATGTAATGAGCATTTAATTTTGCACAATAAAATAATAGGAATTCTAATGTGAACAAAGGTATTTAATTTTTATATATTTTTTTCTAAGAATTGTAAATTTTACTCTTTTTCAAATAATTTTTAAGTAATTTTTTTTAATTTTTCCATTTTTTTCTAATTTATTTCCTTGTTCCAAGAAACATTTCGTAACTAGTTATTCCTGTGCCAAATATTTGGCATGAAACAGATTGATAACTCATGCCATTCATAACTTTATTCACAGCTCTCCGCACATACTCACAACATACTACTCCATTCACAAGGTAGGTAACGTAAGCACCCCAGAAATCTTGGACGCTTTTCATGGGATCATTCCTGACCCATGGCAGCTAGAAACTCCATCTGTAACTCCAAGAGGGTCAGAACTAAGTGGAACCACCCCACCAAATTTGGGACCATTCTGTGGCTTAAGTAGCCATGAAACCACGGGGAAACTGCAAATTTCTGCCACTGATTGTCATACTTCCCACTTGTTCATCCACTTGTTCACCCATCCAGAGTTATGCCTATTGTATAATGTGATATTTTTATTACTCTCTTTCATATGTATATCATTTTGGATATAAATTGTAATTCAGTTTCTAACATTAAGATTGGCCTAAAACTTAGTACTATTAAAAATTATTTTGTTTCAAACAAGACAATTTTTTTTAAAAGTATTCATTAACTAAATAGAACTGACAATATTCTTATTTTACAGTATGTCAAACTTTCAAAAAGTTCGATGTTTATTTAATATATTGGTGGTTTCAAATTCACTTTTGATCAAGTTTAAAATATTGCTGGGAAAAATCTTCATTAAAATACTTTTATGTAAATTACTATGTTTAGTGCTTTAGACAAAATAATGAAAAATTACTAATATTAACCCTTCCAGTGTCCAGCCTGAAAACGGGTTTCCATTCAGAGGCCAAGCTATTTTCTCCCTATGCTCATCTAAAAAAAACTTTAACACTAACTTTTTTTGCCAAATAACTAATGAAAGGAATTATGGCATGTTGTATACCAAATTAATCAGCATTTAATTCTGGATTTTTTGAAAATAAAGTATTTAACAAAAAAAAACAATATGTTTTATTTTAATAGGACTTTTTTTTAGTCATGTAGTAAAAAAATGCATCTGACAACACAAATAAAAATTTTTAAAAAAGAAACTAATAGACAAAACTGATTACAATGCACATGAATAAAATGACTATATATTTCTGAATAACAAAAAAATAATTTTTTTGGTTTTAAGTTAATATTTTTCTTGTTTTATAATTTTTTTCTTGGTACCATACTTTGAAAAATTTCATTTGATAAATATATAGTTTAACTATTTTTATTCAGCAGGTTTTCCAAAACGATGCCTTAATTGTATAGTGCAATCTTTCTTTTCACCATATCACATTGAAAAAGGCTTATTAAAATCAGTATGCTTGCAAATTTGTTTATATTATTTATTTTCATAAAATTCATAATTAAAATGTTTAATTTGGTATATAACATAACCTATTTCTGTTGATTGGTTATCTTTAAAAAAAATTCTAAAGTTGACTTGTTATTTCACTTGGCACATTGGCATTGCAAATTACAACGGCAATTTCTATTTTTAAAAAATAAATTTTTTTTGTTGTACTAAAAACAGATATATACATCCTTGGCGTCTCAATTTAGATTCTCTGAACGTATACAGACGACATGGACATGGAAGGTTAATCATTACTCAAAAAAAATAAGCTACTTGTTTAAAACTTTCATGAAACTATGATTTTACTGCTAATTGTTTTGGTGGGAAACTATGATGTAATAATTAAGTTACTTAATAATTTTCATGATATTGATTCATTTGAAAGGTCTTGAAGTCACATTTGTAAATCAATATCAAATTTACAGGAAAACCTGTCTTGAGCTGGGGATAGGTTCAAGGCAATTATTCTCTAAAATTGATTGGATTGGATTGTTTTACCTCTGAGCGGCACTCTTTTGCACACCATGGGCTGCTCGTAATCTGTAGTTCCCAGGTTCGAGTCCCAGCTGGGTCAGCGTTGAGATTTATCTCCGCAAAATTCCCCGCCCTGCCCACGGTCAGTAGGGGACACCGATGGGCTTGGAAAGGCCGCCGTCCTGTCGGATGGGACGTTAAGCCGTGGTCCCGTGTGTGGGAGAGCCATACCCTGTGCACGTTAAAGAACACGCTGGATGGCCTTGACGGGAGGCTACCATCTGTCTCCCAACAGCTGTTCCAGTGGGTCCCCTCCCCCAACCTTCTCTGAGCCTTCGGGGTCTTTGTGACCTGGCCATTTAGCCCATGGTGTGCAAAAAAGTGCCGCTCAGAGATAAAACAACCCAACCCAACACCATGGGCTAAATGGCCAGGTCACATGGACCCCGAAGGCTCAGAGAAGGTTGGGGGAGGCGACCCACTGGAACAGCTGTTGGGAGACAGATGGTAGCCTCCCGTCAAGGCCATCCAGCGTGTTCTTTAACGTGCACAGAGTATGGCTCTCCCACACACGGGGCCACGGCTTAACATCCCATCCGACGGACGGCAGCCTTTCCAAGCCCATCGGTGTCCCCTACTGACTGTGGGCAGGGCGGGGAATTTTGCGGAGATAAATCTCAACGCTGACCCAGCTGGGACTCGAACCTGGGAACTACAGATTACGAGCCTGGTGCGCTACCGACTGAGCCACCCCCGCCCCTCTAAAATTGATATAAGAGTGACTTCATCAGGAGGTCATGGATTTTGTATCTTACCAACACAAGACAATTTTCCTCCTTAATTTTTTTATAATACTTTATTGAAAAACTCATTAACTCATTAAATTATATAAATTTTCAGTCAAAGAACACGTGACATAGATAACTCGCAAATGGATAATATAATTTAAAGTTTAGTTTTACCTGTCTGATAGATATTATGGAAAACATACATTCATTGAATACAACTAATTTAGTAAAATTCATGAACACATCAGTAGTGGTAGTTCATCTAGGTTCATAGTGAATTTTGACGAACAGTTGATTTCACCACTTCTGTTTTAATTAACATTATATTGTTTTTCTGGGGCAGGGGTGGCTTGGTCGGTAGTGCGCCAGACTTGTAATCTGCAGTTCCCAGGTTTGAGTCCCGCCTGTTTCAGATTTGAGATTTATCTCTGCAAAACTCCCCACCCTGTCCACAGCCAGTAGGGAACACCGGTGGGCTTGGAAAGGTCGCTGTCTGTCAGAATGGGATGTTAAGCCATGGTCCTGTGTGCGGGAGAACCATACGTTAAGAACACGTTGGATGGCCTTGCCAGGAGGCTACCATCTATTTCCTAACAGTTCTCCAGTGGGTCCTCTTCCCCAACCTTCTCTGAGCCTTTGGAGTCCTTGTGACTTTGCCATTTATACCATGGTGTACAAAAAAGTACTGCTCAGAGGTAAAACAACCCAAATATTATTTTTCTGCTTAATTTCACATTGTGATAGATTAAACAGTAGTAGTCTGTAATTTTCATAATGGGTTTTTAAATAGCTCTGTATTAAGTGTTGGAAGGATAGATTTTGGAATGATAAAAGATGATTATTTTTGACTGCTCTTTTTTCTCTAATTTTATAAACAAATAATAACAGTTTTAATTGATATACCTAATGTCTTTTTAAAAGCTATAACTCCATAATGCTTATTTTTAAAGGGTCATATTTCCGTTTTTTAAGTCATAATTTTAAATGTATATTTTTGTATCTGAATCAGCCTTTTTAAATATATTTCAGGTTCTCTTTCTTATATAATAATTGCATATTTTAATCTAGAGTAAACTAATTGATGTATAAGAGTGACATCATGATCTTTCAACTGAATCAACATTGAGAACTTTAAATTATTAGAATCTGCATGAGATACATTACCATCTACTTTAAAACATTATTTGGAAGCAGAGAAGGCACTCCCTTCAAGTGACACAAATGTTTGAGTTATGTACTGAAGGTAGGAAAGTTCATATCATTAAATAAAGGAGAAGTTGATCAGTGGTTTGGTAGTTCAGTGGTGAGAGCACTAGACATGTCATTCATTAAAAGTGAATTTGTATCCCACCTGGCTTAAGACAATTTTTCTTCTAAATCTGATATTAATATATAAGTAACTATGACTTTCCAACTGAATCAACATAAGAAATCTGTTATGTAAACTTAATTGTTAACTCTTTTAGGACACAGGCAGGAAATTCACGACTTGCTGACTGGCCAAGCTTGCAAAAATCCTTATGCACAGCTCATCATGAGCTGATTATTTACAGAATGAATTATGCATTTATTCATGCTTTAAAATTTTCCACACTAAATACTAAGTTTTTGTTAATGAAAGTGTAATTGAATTAAATTAAATTTTTCATGATTTAGCTGTATTTACAATTTAAGATTGAAATCTGATCAAGGTCTAACATACTACTTTTCACTGCATTTATTCCATTGCTTGAAATGCAATGTCTGCAGCTTTCTTATCTTAAACTTAAAAGTCCTGTTTCTGTACATACAAAAAAAGTACCAAAGTAAAAGAATTTTGATGCATAGTATTGTTCTTTTGCAATGGTGACAGCTGGCTCAGACGACACTTTCTCAGCTTGGTTAATGACATTATCTTCTATGCTGATTTGAACTTATCTCTCACTTTCTGAGAGATTTGATGTTATAGTTATACCAGTTCATAACACTATAATAGGGTTGGGTTGTTTTACCTCTGAGCGGCACTTTTTGCACACCATGGGCTAAATGGTCAGGTGACATGGACCCCAAAGGCTCAGAGAAGGTTGGAGGGGACCCACTGGAACAGCTGTTGGGAGACAGATGGTAGCCTCCCATCAAGGCCATCCAGCATGTTCTTTAACGTGCACAGGGTATGGCTCTCCCACAGAGCCATGGCTTAATGTCACATCCGACGGACGGCAGCCTTTCCAAGCCCATCGGTGTCCCCTACTGACCGTGGGCAGGGCGGGGAATTTTGCGGAGATAAATCTCAACGCTCACTCAGCTGGGACTCGAACCTGGGAACTACAGATTACAAGCCTGGCGCGGTACCCCCCCGCCCGCCCCACTATAATAGGTATACATAACAACTATAACATTGAACCTCTCAGAAGGTGTGAGACGAGTTCAAATCAGCACAGAAGATAACATCATTAACCAAGCCGAGAAAGTACCATTTTAGCTAGCTGTTACCATTGCAAAGAAATGGTAATATGCATCAAATTATCTTTGGTACTTTTTTGTATGTGTAGAAAAAGGACTTTTAAGTTTAATAGTTTTAAATTGAAAGCTGCAGGCATTGCATTTGCAGCAAAAAGTAGTATTAGGCTTGCTCAGATTTCAATTTTAGATTATAAATGCAGCTAAATCGTGAAAAATTAAATTTATTTTAATATTGCTATGGTTGAAAATATTTTTTATGTTATTATATTTGAATTACATATATTTTTATAATGGCTTATAGTTTGAAAATATGTCTTTGTATGAATTGCATTATTTTCTGAGTACCAATTGTATTTGTCTTCTGTACTAAACATTTATTCAGTAATAATACATTTCACTGCAAAAATGGCTCATAACATTCAAAAGTATGATTTTGACTTACTTTTATTCAAAATGTATGGCACTCAACCTCTGATAGGCAGATGCTACATGTAAAAGTGTGACATGCAGACAGGAAACGAACTAGGAATTATATACCTGTAAGATATGTGGCTGGGAAATGAGACAGGAATCATGCACATGTATGACAGCCAGACTGCCAAAGTGCATATATTTTAAAATTAGTATGGCAGTAGCTCATGAAAGTACACCAGGCCTGCAAATAGTTGCTCCCTGAAATTTTACATGTATGGCACCCATACTGAAAGGGTTAATATACTCAAGAAATACATTACTATTATTCAAGATGCTGTTTGGAAGCAGAAAAATTCTTCAAGTGACACAGATATTTAAGTTGTGTACTATGGGTAGAAAAATTCATATAATGGAGGAAATCTTGATCGGTGGCCAATAGTTTAGTGGCTGGTGAACCTTGAGACTAGTCATTAGGAAGTTGTGGATATATATCTCTTATGGCTCAAGACAAATTTTCCTCTGAATTTGATATCAATACATGTAAAAATGACTTCATGACCTTTCGCTATGAAGTATATTATAATACATATACTTCAAATATACCGTTAAAATTATAAATAATAATTCTTTGAAACAGATTCATTAATAAGTAACAAAATAATTTAAGATGTAAAAAGAAGTACAGCAGGAAGCAAAAATAAAAATATTTGTGAAAGTACTTTTTCCACCTATCAGAGAAGTATTTGTTTCATTTGCAAAATGTTTCAAAATGTTTAGAAAAAATTAATGGCAGCACTTTGAACATTTTGAAGCTTGCTCTTTCTGAAGCTGAATTTATTGAACAATAATTGCTAATACATCAATCGAAGAAATTAACATCCATTTAAAGCCAAAACTTGGTTTTGTGGTGAATGGTTCAAAAATAAATAAACTATTGATGTGAATAGTGCTGTTTGGTAATGGTGGAACATACAACTAAGATACGTTCTAGAATTGGTATCTATTTTTCTTCCAAATTTTAAGTAGATAATTGTTATTTAGAAACTTAACCATATTTTTTGGTTATGAAGAAAGCTGATTTAAATCATCAAGTTATGTTGGAAAATATTTCTGATATTGTACTGAACAGTAATTGGCTGCATGAGAGAGACAACAGAATTTACGATCGTTTAGTGGTATAAGAGTTAAAGGCTTTAGAAAAGGGACAAACTCAGAATGAAGTAGATGGATAATGTTGAATGGTATCTCATTAGAACTGGCTTCAGGTGTGAAATATAGTAACTGTTGTTCAGGATAGATTTGTATGGAGAACTAAATAGCACAATGAGGCTTTTGGCTGCTTAAAGATTATGTTTGTTAATGATATTTTTAGTTTTTTTTTTTTTTGAAAATGTTGACATTTTATCAAAAATATTTTTTCAATCTTTTAGGAATTTGTAGTGTAAAAAATCTTATGGATAATTTGATTGAACTGCAAACAAAACTTTTAATCAATAACTCTGAAACCAGAAGTATAGAAAAGGGAAGTGACAACTTTGAGCAGAACAAAAGGTATTGCAGTTTTCAGTTGTAAAAATATATGTTGATCCATTTTATGTAAACAGAAATCAGAATTCAATAACTTTTTAAACGAGCTTTTTTTATGGAAAAATGTTACTGAATAAACCAAAAATCTCAAATGCATCTAAATCTCTGTTTTCAAAATATTCATTAAATATTTCAAGTTATGGAAATGGAATATTTGGCATCAAAAATCCATTTGTAATAATCTGAAAAGTAAATCAGACATTTAAAATGAAAGCAATAACTGCTATATTAAACTTTGCCAAAACTTGTATGCATATTTTAGCACTTTGTGCAATGGTTGTTTCAAAATTTCATCAATATTTAAATATTTTATTTTTGCAGAATGAGTCAAGTTGTTGAATGCTTTAGCTTCCATAATTAAATACATGTTATAACATGTTTATACAATGTTATTAAAAATCGAGATTTTGATAGGTTTGATTGAAATCATTAATTTATCTTCAGTAACATTTTCCCTTTAAAAGCTTTTTTCTGAAACTTCTGCTGTGAATCTGATTTCCTATTGACATAGATCTGTTCCTAATAATGTGGCTGTTGAGTATATATTTATAAAGCACAACATTATGAATAAATTTTATAGTGGGAATTTTATTTTAGCAATTTTTGTTCATTATAGTCTAAAAAAAATCATTAATAGATTCTGAAAAAAAATTATTGTTTCTTAACAGGGAATACTGTGCATTCACTTTGGATTTCAATAAAAAAAATCTTATTTGTTTGAAAGATTATTATTTCATTTCATCATAATTCAGTCTTATTTATTTGTATTATAACCCTTGAAAGTTTTCAGGTGAAAATATTTATGAAATTTATAAAATAGCTGTGTTGCTCAAATTAACATTTCAATTGCATAGAAATTATGCTTAATGTATGCAGTCATAACTAATAGTTTTTAGGACTTATTAATCTTTCCAGGTTAGTAATATGTGACTAAATTATGTTAAAAATTAATAGGACTAGCTGCTGTAAATTATATAAGCTCATGTCTTATGGGGGCAGGGGTGACTCAGTCAGTAGCATGCCAGGCTCGTAATCTGAAGTTCCCAGGTTCAAGTCCCAGCTGGGTCAGCATTGAGATTTATCTTCACAAATTTCCCTGCCCTGTTCACGGTCATTAGGTGACACCTGTGGGCTTGGAAAGGCCGCCGTCCATCAGGTGGGATGTTAAGCCGTGACCCTGTGTGCGAGAGAGAGCCATACCCTCTGCACGTTAAAGAACACACTGGATGGCCTTGATAGGAAGCTACCATCTGTCTCCCAACAGCTGTTCCAGTGGGTCCCCTCCCCCAACCTTCTCTGAGCCTTCGGGGTCCATGTGTCCTGGCCATTTAGCCCATGGTGTGCAAAAAAGTGCCACTCAGAGGTAAAACAACCCAACTCATGTCTTATGGAATAGTTATGATTGAAATATTCTGCAAGGGAAAATATGTTATTTTACTCATAATGTAAAACATACAGTAGAGGAAAGGCATTGTAAAAAAATATGAACTCTACTTTTTATGATTTTATCCATTATTTGGGGTTGAAGACATGGTGAAACAGAACAGAATATATTGATTTCAAATAGGTTATACATGAAATATTGGAAATTTTTTTATCATTTGCAAAAGATTATTTAAAATGCTTTTCTCTAAAATTATGTAGAACTTACAGAGCTCTGTATCTGGTTTTCCCTGAGATAATATAGCTTTTTGTCTAAATAATTTTTGTAGGTAGATTGTAATGAAGGAATTAAAGACATCTGATGACATTTGTGGGTGGGGATTGTTTCAGTTGGTAATGCATAAAGCTTTTAATATGAGGCTCTCAGGTTAAGTCCCAATTTCCCCAGCATTGAGATTTATATCTGCTTACCCTACATGCCCTCAGAGAAAAAAAAAAACACTGATTGGCTTGGAAAGACTGCTGTTTGTTGATTGGGACATTAAGCAATAGCACCATGTACAGGAGATCCATCCTGTGCATATTAAACAACATATTGGATAGTCTCAGTAGGAGGTTTCTATAATTTCTTAAGAGCTTTCCAGTGGGTCTTCTTCCCTTATCCTTTCTATTTAGCTAATTGTGTGCATAAAATTGCTACTCAGAGGTAAAGCAACTCAACTGATGGTATTCATGGGCAGGACATAATTGAAGAATCAAAGCCATATGAAATTGATGGAAACTTTTCACATGAACTTTTCACGTGGATGCTACATAATTTCACAGGTACATGGAATTTTTATGTGTGAAGCCATTTGTAGCAGTAGAATTGAGTGTTAAATCATTTCATATATGAGATATGAATTAGTAGTTGATTTCTGATTTTTTAAAAATTGTTTTTAGTGACAATGAAGAAATCCCAAGTGATATTGGTTCAGAGAAAGATCCTGATGAAGATGATGATGCAGCAATAGAAAATAAAAGCCAGTCTGTAAAAAGAAAATTTAAAATTGAAGATTATGCTGATTTTCTTGCCAAAAGACATAAAAGTTTCATTCCTTTTAGGTAAGTTATGTCTTGATGTTGAATAAATTTATTTGCTTATTAATTTATGATTATTGTAAATGTATTTTTTTAATATGTAGCTGAACTACACAGTCGTATCAGAATAATATGACCATCCACGGAATCACAGTGTACCCGCTCAGGCGCATCACAGAGAGCACATGACAAGGTCGATCACACGGAGATATAAGCAGCCGGCCAGGACAGATGAGCCATAGTGTGTAACGTGAGCACAATGGGCAGAGGTATTGATTTGATGGACGTTCAAAAATGAATGATCATTGGCTACTGCGCCATGGGTAGAAGCACCTCGGAAACAGCAGACTTTGTTGGCTGGTCGCGAGGTGCTGTAGTGAGGGTGTACCAAGAATGGACCACTGGCACACCGAGGACCTCCAGACATCATAACTGTGGAGCCCCAAAGGCCATCGACCCCAGAGGAGAATGTTGCCTCTGTGTTGACTAGTAAAGGGCAACTGATGCGCAACAAAGCAGCAATTGACCACTCAACATATATAACAGTAGAGCGAATCCTGTTATGCATGAGTCTTCGGAGTCGACACTGTGTAAAGGCACCCATGTTAACCAATTCCATCAGCAACAATGCCTGCAGTTCACATGGGATTACCATCATTGGACAGTGGAAGAGTGGAAAAAGGTTGCCTTCTCCGACGAATCGAGGCTTCTACTCCACAGAAATGACAGGTGGTGGCAGATATGGTATCAGACACATGAGAACCAACACCCGGACATGCTTGTTGGTCAAGTACAGGCTGGCAGTGGCAGTGTGCATGTCTGGGGGATGTTTTCTGGTATGACCGGGACCACTGGTCCCTGAGTGCCAATGGCTACCTGTCCATCCTTGCTGACCACATGCATATCCCTTCATGTTGGACGTTTACCCTGGTGGTGATGGTGTCTACCAACAGGACAATGCGCCCTGTCATGTCGCTAAGGTGGTGCATGACTGGTTCCAGGAACACAACAGCGATGTCTCCGTTCTCCCTTGGCCAGCAAAATTGCCTGACCTCAATCCCATGGAGCAGGGGTGGGGAATTGTTTTTGTATCTACACTGCGCATGCGTATTGATGTGGCCGTCCTAGTGGAAAATACGAGATGAATCTTCGGTCGTGCATGGGAAGGAAATCTCGGTTCAAGGTGGATTTTTCTGACTCTCTTGGCGGGCCACAAAAAACTCTTAGCAGGCCGAATGTGGCCCGCGAGCCGCTATTTGCCCACCCTTGCCATAGAGCATTTGTGAGACCATTTGGATCGACAGGTTCAGCTTACGGACCCATAACCACGTCATCTCTGGAACCTCCATGTTCTGCTGGAGTCTGAATGGGCATGTGTGCCTCTGGCAACTTTCCAGGGCCTCATTGCGTCCATGCCACGCCACTCGCTGCTGTCATCTGGCCCAAGGGTGGTTATTTCCATTATCAGATAGGTGGCCATATTATTCTGATACGACTGTATAATATGCTATGAGGGGGGAAAATTCATGTCTTACTGCCTAAATCTGTATAGCTTTCCAAGGATGTAAAGTTAAATATCCTCTCATTTTGCATATTTAAAAAATGACCTTTACCTTTAAAGATTGGTCAGGGGCTTTTTTGGATGTTTTTATCCATCGTCAGTATACTTACAATTAGGAAATATCTTAAGTCGACTCCCTTAGATGTTGATTAAAAGTAAGAATGACAAAGGAATATGTACAATAAATAATTATTTGGAAAACAGCTGACAGTGTGGGATTTGAACCTGTGACTCTCCAGATACATGCTGGAGTACTCTACCAGCTTCACCAACCATCGAACAATAATTTGCTTGCAGAATGTAACCTTTATATATTTCATTGAATGTGGTGGACCTTGCACTATCTATAGTCAGTGAAGTCAACTTATTTTCCAATTGCTGCTAAAGAATCAAATGTTAATGAGGAAGTCACTCATGCTTTAGTATTATTTGTAAAAAAAAAAAATCAATCCATAGTATATACAGATTATCTGTAGATATCTAATTCAATAAATAAATTTTTCCAAATAATTATTTATTGAATTATATATCTACAGATAATCTGTGTATTTACTATGGATTGAATATGTACAAACCACAGAAACCTCAATTAATCCAGTGTTGCAAACTGCTTAATCAATATTTAGTTAAGTTTAAGGGGAAATTGAAGATAGCTAAAGGCTTATTTGAGAGGGCTCCGAGTAATCTGTCAATATAAGTTTGATAAATGGCATATAATTTTGTATGCACATATATATATATTAAATGCATTTTGAATCTGATTAAAATTTTATGCATCTTTTAGGTGGTTCACTGTACTGCTTTATGAACTTTTGAACCACTTCTTTACTCTCCAAGTCCATCAGTATCTGCCAGAGCACATCAACTTCATTTTTATGATAACCTTGTTGACTTCTGGTTAGTAGCACAGGTAATTTCAAGAGTAAAGTAATGCATACCAAGACAATGATAAAAATAGGTTGAAATAGGAGAAACAATATTTTTTGACTGTTCAATTCAATAGTGTAACCAAAATTGGGTGGGTTAAACCTCCCCTTTTTAGAATTATTGAGAAATCATTAGTTCACAAATTTACAGTTATAAACACACCCATACAAAAAAAAAAAAAAAAAAAAATTGTCCCTTTAAAAATCCTGACTACTCCATTGGTCCTATATTATATATGTTATATTGACCTTGAATGGAAATTTGTCCTACCACCAATAACAGGTGCTTTTAGAGATGGCTTTGTCCCCTAATCTTTGCACAATATATGCAAACTCTCTTGGATACCAACACCATTTTTGAATTCATGCAGCATGATGGAACAAATACATACATCTTGCATTGCTATTAGATATCAGAGCTACACATGTGCTATTTTTTACATTGTTTACAAGACTGTTGCACATTTCCTGACAACTGTAAAAAGAAAATTAAAAATTGAAGATTATGCTGATATTCTTGCCAAAATTAAATTTAATCACGTTTTTTCCCATTACTTCTTGCATCAAACTAATATTTTTAATCCCTCATGTTGGAAAAAAAATACTACACTGGTGCTGAAAATTAAGGGATAATGTTGTATCTCAAAAAGTATGTAAGGGAATGACCATGAAATCGGTACATTCAAATTTTACAATGTGGAAGAAGAAAATGTGTGCAAATTTAATTGATGCAACCACAGCAATGAATGAAATTGAGATTGTTATAAAAGAGCCCATGGCTACAGTTGCTACTCATTTCCATTCCAGCAATCCTAACATTAACTTTGGTAGCAATTTGAGTTCACCATGTAACAAAAGCAGTGTATTGATGATTGGATATGGTGGAAAATGATAGGATGGAAGTGAATTAATTCCCCAGATCAAGATATCCATGACCTTAAATACACCACACAATGTCCTCTCAAGACTTTAAGACAATTTCAAAAAACAGAAGTTAATCATAGACCATGTCATGGTCATCTCAGGGTCATAACTGTTCAGGATGATTGCTATCTGTCTTTAACAGCAAGATGACATTGGGAATGACAGATGGGCAATTGTCTCATGAGCTGTTGGCACAATGGTGACAAGTTCAAGACATACTGTGTACAGCAGGTTGCACAAATGAAGGTAAATATGTATGCAGTAAGACTAGGAGGGTTTTTTTTCTATAAATAAAAATATTTTCTGCATTTATGTAGCATTTTCCCCCCTCAGCATTTTGCTTTTTTCATTTTAAAGCAGTTAAAGAGTAAAATCACTTTGAAGTTGGCTTTATGCTCCAAATAATTTTTAAGCATTTTTACAAAAACAAATAATTTGCAATTTACCTCTAAAAAAAAATATATTACTTATTGAATGAAAGCATTGTACATGTTCCACTTGTAGTTTCAGTATTGCACTTTCAATTGTCTGTCACTATATCTACTAATAATTTCATTATTTATTTATTTTCATTATTATTTTATTCATTATTTCATTATTTATATATCTGTCACCATATTTTATAGAGTAAAGTGGCATTCAATATAGACTGCGACATTCTGCATCAACCTTGTTACTGGGTTCATATCATTGAAGGAATGCTTTAATGAAGTTGAAATTCTGCATTTTTTGGTAAAAAGTAGTTGAAATGCATCAATTTTGATTCATTGAAGATTTTGTGAAAATCTGTTAGCTTTCCACTCTGTCAGTTCATATCATGTGTAAAGAATGGAATGTTATGGGCTTCTCGGTAGGCATAGAACTTTACCTTTCTCTTTGTTGTCAATAGCATATTGGTTAAATAAATTTATGATTTCTTTGTGACAGTCATGTTGTTTCCTGTATTTGATTACTTTTTCTAAACTGTTCTTAGAGCTTCCATAAGCATAATTTTTAATAGAGTTTGTTTTTGGTGATAAGCAGTTGCTTCAAGTTCTCCCTCCTTAAGTCACTCACACTTGAAGCAGGTCATATGATCAAAGATAATTCTGTTGGATCTATTTCTAAAATTGTGGTACATAAGAAAATTTGGTAATCATGGAAAATATATTTTTGCTGCAAAATAAAAGCAAGAATAAAAGTAAATAATAATACCCTATGATCATTTATTTTTCTCTTTCATCAGTTGGTATGTGATAGTCTGTATGGGCACCAAGATAATATATTAATATTGTAGATTCATTATGAAATGGTACACAGCCCAAAAACGCTTGGAAATTGCTTGGTTTAGGTGTATGTATGTTAAATGGGTGAGAAACAATAGGCTGAATCTGAAAATTAACTGTATTTCATTGAAATATTGTTGAAATCATACTTTATTGCCAGAAATTAAGCTTATCACAAATATCTATTGATTTCTCATTATTGCTAATTATACTTTAAAATTAAATGAATTGAATTTATTAGAACGTATGCCATTAAACTGGAAAATAAATTTCATGTTGGAAAATTTACTTTTATTTAAAAAAATCCTCACAAAGACTAATGGTTTGTGTACCTTCACCCCCTTCAACAGATAAATGTCTTTAGCATTGTGCAGACATCATCATTGAAGCCCAAGCTAGTAGGCAAATGTGCTATTCACAGATGAATCCAGATTCAGTTTAAACATGGATTCTCAATATGTGCTCATCTGGAGAGGACAAGGAACTTGCCACAACTGCTGTAACATCAGAAAAAAAAGACCATTTTGGTAGCAGTAATGTGATGGTCTGGTATCATGATGACTGGCTACACAAAGTTTTACATCTTTTAGAGAAGCACTCTGACCTTATCAGTGTTATAAAGACAAGATTCATGCACCCTGTGTTAAGTTTTCAGGGATACTCTTGGCACTGATTTCATCATCATCGATGATAATTCCATAGGCTGATGTAGTTGGTGATTTCCTTGAAAGCAAAGATAGTCTTAAGAAAGAGTGGTCAGTCAGATCCCTGGATCTGAATCCAGTTGAACATGTGTAAGATGCCTTGGGAAGATAAATTGCAGAATATCAGCCCCCCCCCCCCCCTTTTCTCCATGAGCTCAAATCTGAGAGTTCTTATAAGTGGGTTTTATTACCACAAAACCTTCTCAACAGCATGACAACATGTTACATGAATTGCATGGCTATCATCAGGTGTGATCATATAATATATTAACATTTCCCGTCTTCTAATTCCAGCACCTCCATTATGGAAAATTATGCTCTCTTATGCTGCACTCATGCATATTACACAATTTCATCCTTATCTCACTAACTGTTGCTCATCATAGCACAGTGCCCCTCCATACTATTTAATTATATTGGCTCAAAACTGTTTGGGGTTTGGCTTAGTTGGTAGTGCATCAAGCTCATAATATGCAGTTCCTAGGTATGAGTCCCACCTGTTGAGATTTATTTTTGCTAACCTCTCTGCCTGCCCTTGGTCAGAAAATGGACACTGATGTTCTTGGAAAGGCCTCTGTCTATTGGATGGGATATTAAATCATGGCTCCATGTGTAGGAGAACTATACTCTGTGCACATTAAAGAACATACTGGATGCCTTGATGAGAGGGTTTCATCTGTCTTCAAGCAGTTTTCCTGTGGATCCGCTTCCCCAACTTCCTCTTAGCCCTTGAAGTTCTTATGACCTGGCCATTTAACCCATTGGATGCAAAAAAAGTGCCTCTCAGAGGTAAAATAGCACAACAATTCAACTCAAAAACCATTTAAGTTATGTGTGGCCAAGTGGTTAGCGCGCTTGGCTACTGATCTACGGGACCTGGGTTCGAGCCCCGGGTAAGGCATGGTTGTTCGTGTTGTTTTTCTGCTGAGGTCCTGCCATCCTCTCAGATCTTCTACTGTGGCATATAAACTGACAGGCTCCTGTCAGACCTCTGTGGCAAGCAGCTGCTTGAGGGGGTATTTATTTATTATTTATTTTATACTTTTGTTAATTATCCTTTAATTTTGAGTACCAGTGTATTCCAGCATTGAGATTTTCTTACTTTTCCTCAATTTCTTAAAAGCACACCAGATGTTTTAATGTAAATCTCCCATTTACCCCTAAAATTTGCCTATGTTGATTCACTTCCTCAATTCTAAACTTTGGAATCCCATGTATCCTGTCCTATTTAATGTATTGCACAGCAAATATTCTGTTTAGGAGTAAAATAAATCAGTTCATCCAAGGGTGAATTTGCTATGACTGTAATTTTTTGTAGAACTATTGCTTTTAAAATAGTGAAACTTTTTTTAAAAAATTGACTTCACTGTTTTTGACATTTTTTAAAATTTAAATTTAGGATTTTCATTGTCAAAGTCTACCATTTTGTAGTGTTTAATAGCCTCAACCTGAGAAGACTAACCAGTGGTTAGATTTTACTGTACAGGATTATTTGAAATTCATTTGTGGACAGCATAATTATAATATGGAGTATAATTCTGTATATACTTGCAAATAAGCCAAGAAATTTTTGAAAAATCATAAAACCCAAAAAATGGAAGTTGCCTTATTGGCAGGTCAAATTTTGAAATCACCAACTTCATTATATAGCGTAATGATGTTGTAAATTGCCAATGTTACTTCAGGTATGGATAATATACCATTTGCATCATCATAATGCTGCAAATGTTTTGCAAAAATATAATTATTCTCATTTTACAACTGCTTGACATTTGCATCAACTAGCTTTTTCATTTAGCCAAGTAATTAGTTTAAAGTTATATTTTATATTTCTTACTACATTGAAGTAATGCAATCTTGATAATGCTTACTTTGATGGAACATAATATATATTTAAAACATTTTAATGGCAGTTTCATTTGTTTAATTAAATTTTTATTTTTTAATGAAATTTTAATTTCTAGGAATTCCACTATTCAGAAGTGGAATGAAAAAACTCGCCTAAGTACTGGCAGATTGACACAAAAATCCCTCAGTGCATTTGATCAATCAGCTTTGAAGCAAATAGAACAGGTTGGTGGAATGGTTTATTATGACTTTTAATTCCTTCTTTGAACATTAAGTTTTGTTAGCAGACAAGTAACACTAATAATGTGAAAATTCTGTCAAACTTCAAATTAACAGTTTATGTTAATCAATGCATATTATAGCAACCCACTATGACACGCATGCTGAACACATAGATCAAATATAACACATCATAACTTTAAAAATAGCACATGGACACTCATCCATTATGGAAGTTAACATCTGAAAGCTGAAGTATTTTAAGAATTAAAGAATTAAGGCTTAAGTAATTAAATATGTCAACTTTCATAAATGAAAGTGTTACATTGATCTGTGACAATATGTTATAAAGCATTTCAATGATGTACATCCATATAACATTAAAGCTTATAATATGTAACGAGAAGCATTTAAAAAAAAAATTTTTGTATGTAAAAAAGGTATTTTTCAATTTTTGAAAGAAATTTGAAATTTACATTCAGTTTACATTCAACTACTTGTGAAATATTTTTTTTATTAAATATCAATGATAGTCATTTTTAGACATGTTTACAGACTGAAGGTGTTCTTATAGAGTTCAAAAATGCATTTTAGGTAAAAAGCTTAAATGCATTTTTGAACACTATAGGAAATTGAAATAAGGGCAATTTCTATCTCTTGTTAATTTATCTTAAGGAATATAATGTATTGCTTCACTTCAAATAACTTCTTTGTTAATATTTATTGGTTTGGTATCCAAAATATTTGGGAATGCCTCCTCTTCTACCATACAAACACACCTACAATAGGGGTGTCTCTTTTTATCCATTATGGAAGTTAATTCCATAATGGAAGGTCAGCACATGATAGGTGCTCAGTGGTTCAGAGCACCTATCATGGAGCACTTATCAGGAGGTGCAAGGACCCACCCACTCAAAACATTTTTCTTCTAAAAAAATTTGATCAATATTTCCCTAATCTGTGAACCAGAGAAGTCGAGGAATATTCAGATTTAATCAATTGTATGCTCATGAATATACTTTTCATCTTCAGGCATTCTTGTTGTTTGCCACTTGAGGCTCGATTACTGGAACTGTGCCTTCAAGTGATACACTGATTGTGTACTATGGGTAGAAATGTTCATAATATCATTTAGAAGAGATCTTGTTTGGCAGCCAGTATCTCAGTGGTCCAGAGCACCAGATATGTTATCAGGAGGTTGTGAGTTCAAAACAATTTTTCCTCTATAAAAGAATTGGATCGACGTAAGAGTGGTACTTCCCTATGTGAACCTATGTGAACCTTCCATCTGTGAACCAGAGAAGTCGAGAATATTCAAATTTAATTTCATTCAGTTTATTATGTTAAATTAATTTAGGTTTGTATATTCTGTTCTAACTTTTAGAAGAAAAGAGAAGATGCAGTAATGTGCTCATGGAGGCATTCTTACTATTTTAATTGTAAGTTAAGTGTAGACTTATAAGCATTTCAGTAAGGTTTCCAAATTTCTGTTCCCTTTACGTACCTCATATGTTCCCAGGGAATAAACTTCAAATTCTACTGCAAGTGATTAGTAACTGATTGGTTTTGTAGTGTATAAAAATAATTTTTGTATTGTTTGCAGTAATTCTTAATTTGTACTTAAATCAAAAGTTTTGTATTTGGTGATGTGCATAATGAAAGTTGTTGAAAATATAGTTGAACACTAATAACTTGAATTTCTTGCTAATTAATTCCCCATGAAAATCGTATATATATATAAAATAATGCAACATTGTATACACTGCCTGGCCAAACTACTATGAACACCTAGTTGAATACTTTGTGGCAGGGGGGTGGGGTGGCTCAGTCGGTAGTGTGCCAGGCTCATAATCTGCAGTTCCCAGGTTCTAGTCCCAGCTAGGTCAGCGTTGAGATTTATTTCCGCATTAAAATTCCCTGCCCTATCCACAGTCAGTAGGGGACACCGATGGGCTTTGAAAGGCCACCATCCGTTGGATGGGATGTTAAGCCATGGCCTTGTGTGCTGAAGAGCCATACCCTGTGCATGTTAAAGAACATGCTGTATGACCTTGATGGGAAGCTACCATCTGTCTCCTAACAGCTGTTCCAGTGGGTCCCCTCCCCCAACCTTCTCTGAGCCTTCGGGGTCCTTGTTACCTGGCCATTTAGCGCATTGTAAAGTGCCGCTCAGAGGTAAAACAACCCAATACTTTGTGGCAGAGATGATAGTCCAGACTCAATGTGGCATTTTCCATCTGCTTTTGAAATACAGTAGGAAGAATTTTGAACCTCTTTGCCCCCAAAATGGCTTGAACATCTCAAAGTGAAGAGGTCAGAGGTCTGTGCATTCAAATAATGCATTCCAAATTGTCCCATATGCTTTTAAATGGATTAAGATCAGGCAATTGTCAGGCGAGGAAAGTGATAACAGTCCATATCATGTTCCTTAAACTCCTATTGTATGATTCAAGAGTGATGGATCAGTTGATTATCATCTTGAAATTTGTAATCTCCACTTTGGTAAAAATGATGCATCAATACCTGATCATCTAAGATGCTTTTATACTTCCAGGAAGTGATGCAACCTGTGTAGAAACCAGTGGACCCAATCCATGCCAAGAAAATGTTCCCCCACACTATTACACTGCCTCCAGCACCTCAAGGGTGGCTCAGTCAGTAGTGCACCAGACTTGTAATCTGTAGTTCCTAGGTTCAAGTTTCAGCTGTGCCAGCATTGAGATTTATCTCTGTAAGATTCCCCACTCTCAGTCAATAGGTGACATTGATGGGCTTGGACATTGATTGTCTGCTGTTCGTCAGATGGGACATTAAGCCACAGCCCCATGTGTGGGAGAACCATACTCTGCATGTTAAAGAGCATGCTTAATGGCCTTCCCAGTAGGCTACCATCTGTCTCCCAACAGTTTGTCCAGTGGGTCCTCTCCCCCAACCTTCTCTGAATTCTTGGGGTACTTGTGACCTTGTCATATAGCCCATTGTGTGCAAAAAAGTCTCAGAGATAAAACAACCCAAAACTTCGAACAGTAGAGCTACATATGATGTGTCTATTGCTTTGTGGGGCTATTTGAATCAATACTCAAACTCATACAATCTTTTTATTGTTTTACCTGGTGTTTATATTTACATGGTAGAATAATCGACTATATAAATGAGTATTTACATTTGCAGTATAATTATTTGTTGAGTTGTGATGCCCCCTCATTCACTTTTACTTTACCTTAACCAGTTTTGCTTAATTTACGTTATATTTATCATTTTGGGGATTTTTATTTCATTTTTGGCATCGTAGCGCTCGTTTCCAAGAGTTAGGAGTTGCGCATGTGCAACTCCGAACTTTTGATTGTCACCTGCTAAAGCATGTGTACAAGGACATCATAGCTTGCACCGCTTGTCAATTTATGCAAATGTCTTTCCCGGCATGGAACATGACACATGCGGGTTTACCTCTTGTTATAACCTGGTGACATGCCACAGTAGCACAGAAGATAGTAGAGAGCATAGTAGAGCACAGCACAGTTTAGAGATCAGTTTTAGTTTGTTGTTGATAAGTTTTAGTTAGTTGAAGATGTTTGTAGTAAGAAATGATGTAGTATCTTCTTTATTGAAGTTTTGGTGAGTGCTTTATGGAAATAAATTGTTTGTTATTTAAACCTTTTGAATCTTTACTAATTTTTTTCTCTTGAACAATGTTAGTTTGTTTTGATTAGCATTAACATAAAATTTTGACAATTATTTAATATTTTTGAATTCTTACTCATTAACCCTTGCTGGTATTTCGAACCCTAATTAAACTTTATTTTTGACAATTTGTCAATTATTGCCTGGTGCTCGACTCAGCTATCTGGAGCATAAAAATAATTGGATCAGACAAAGGGTCCAAACTTTAAAAGTATTTCATTTCTTTGGAGCATTACAGAATGACTTATAAATCACAATGGATTTGGTTTACCTTCTCTATCGCAATGTTAATTACAATATGTTTTTTTTTTAAATTAGATTTTGCAAAATAAGAGTAGACTCATTAAGCGAACTCAACTTAAAAGATCAAATTACAGAGTTCTGGGAAAACCAATTTTAGAAGAAATGGAACACTCCAAAGAGGAATTAACAGAAGCAGACGAAGAAAAGGTAATGGCTATTTGTTTTGAATGGAATAAAAATTTTTGCACACAAACTTGATATTATGTGGTGGTAATGTGTGGTTTTAATAGTAAACTTTCATTTTGCAAAGGATTATTTTTTTTTTGCTAAAAGATCGTATTGTTTTCAGAAAATGTTTCATGTTTATACTGTAATGTTTCTGAAATTTTTTTGAAAAATATAGTCAGTTTTTACTTGATTACAAATTCTATTGAATTATAATGCATACTTGTAATTTTATGTGATGAAATTGAATATAAAAAGTCCTATTTTCGACAGATCAAGAAAAGTGGTTATTGAGAGTTATTGTACTTTAAGATTGCATTGTGCTACTTTAATACATAAGTTGGGTTATGATTTTGATACTACTCTATGTGTATAATCCATTTGAAAAATCAGCATTTGACTATTTTGGTAATTAGTTGTGAAGCTTACAGTAAGCTGAAGAAATACAAATTGGTAAATGCCAGCCTTAATAGTACATATAATATGTCTGAACTTTTTAAAATTATAATTATGGTATGTTTTGGAATAAGGAATAACAATTATTATTCTGATAAATGATAAACCTTGGAGTTCAAAATTTTGCCTTATAATTTACCCACCTTGATTTTAAATGAGAAAACTTGCAAAAATATTTTACGAATGAAATACAATCAAGTAAAATAGAAATGCAATCAAAGTGACCATTCTCATATTGTTCATTCAAGCAATTGAAGTAAGATTATTGCAAGTCTCAATACTTACTTTGATTGATCGATCAGCCAGGCATTTGGTAAGCCAAACAGATATCATTCATTTTTCATCTATGATATACAGTAGTATCTCAAAGTATGTGAGGATTGCTTTCTTGGTACCCTTGCGTAAATGTGATTTGCATAATTGGGATTTCCCTTTATAAACTATTGTAAACCGTGTACACATGTAAATTAAATATGCATAAATTTTAAAGGTAAATTTTATAAAATGCTATTCCTGAACAGGCCTGGATTGAAAAAAAATTTGAAGGGGAGGAGGGGGCAAGAAACTGGATTTCCAATGAAATATAACATTTCTGCCTCTGTTTCACAATGTTTTAAAAATTTCCTGAAAAATACATGAAATATAAGAATAATAATTTGCCTCTATTACCCTTGCTAGCATTCTGAAAGGGGAGGGTGACATGGCCCTCTTACCCCCCCCCCTAGATCCGGCATTGTTCCTGAACAATGTAATTTTTGATTTCTGATCCTCTTCTCCCAACCCCTCGATAGATATGGGTCATCAGGATCGATTTTAGCTTGAGTTTTAATTGGTGACTTCATGACTTTTTTGTGCAAGTAATGAAATAGGAGTGTATGAGGAAGATCTTTGCAGCAATGTGGTTGTAGATTGCATGATAGTGTAGGATGGAGATGATGGCCAAAGACATATTATTTGTGGCACTTTCTTGAAGAATATAGGGCCTCTTCTTGAGTTGGAGTTGTTTCAACATATATCTCTCTTAATGGGAAGAAACATCTGTTGACTTCTTGAGTAATCTTTAAACTCCATTCCATCAAAAGATCCTACTCCTGCACTTGTCAATTAGCTGTTTAAGGAATTGAAAGACTGCTGATCTTATGGAGGTCCCAAGATCAGTTGTGTATGAGTGGGGTTGCATACTTCGAGACCCTATTGTACTATGATGCTTTTTCTCATTTTTACTGATTATTTGGTTTTTAATTATAGTGATTCTTATAATATTTCAAGAACATCCTCAACATGACAATTTTTATTGTTCTTTTGCATGGAATCTTTATTGAAAGTTGGTTCTTTAGCATTTTTTTATTAATGTTTTTGATTGGATTTTGCTGAAATGAAAAAAAAAATAATATATTAATCCTTTGTGTACAAACACCAATGCTCTACACATTATGAGATGGAAAGTATAAGCAACTGAACATGTCTGACACATTATGTGCCGAAAAGCCTAAACACCCAAACAGCATGTCTGACACATTGCGAGCTGAAAAGACCAAACAGCAGAACAATGTTTCTGATATGTTGGCCATTAAAGGATAAGATATTGCAGCTAATTCCATTACAACTGAAAGAAAATACCACTATGATTTAAATTGGTATTCCAGGACATCCAAGAAGAAATTTAAATCAAGTCACAAGGAATTAACATTTTACCAAGTCTGGGATTTCAAGGTGTCGATGTTATGATAAAACACATTTTTTCTATATCCTATTTCTAATTTAAATACTGTACCTGAGGTAATATGGTTGCCATGTGTAACATACCATAATACTTGCTTTATCAGGTTTTAAAAATCCAGTGTAATTCACAAATGATATTAATGCATTTGTTGCTGTCAATGTATGAGTAATTATAATAGGAACATGACACAAACACTTTGAAGCAAATATTAAAATTTTGATTTCCAAATAGAATATGTGTTATAATGCCTTAAGCCAATAAGGTCATTACCCTATTTAAATGAGAAGATAAACCTCTCAAATGAGAAGGGGATTATGATCCATTGTTACAAGTTTGAGCTTTTTAAAAAAATCTAAATTGATTTAATATTCCACATCACAAGATTATCACAAGTGGTATCACAAGACTTATTTGTGGTGTAGAATGTAACATTATATTTTTCTTACTCTGACCATCAGATGATATCACATAAATTTCGTAAGGAAGTTTAGATACTTGTATATGTCTGTGATCTCGCCACTGTAGCAAAATTGAAAAAATCTTGGAAATTATTAATTCTTTAAGCAGTTGTTTTCTGATATATATATATAAGTAGATTCTCACAAGTGTTTGAAAAAATATTTGAATGATCATTTGTGACAGTATAAGTTATTTTGTTTTCACTTTTATTTAGAGGCTTGTTTTGAAGCAAAATGAACATTTGAAAGATTATGATTCTGAAATATTTGATGATGATGATTTTTATCATCAGCTGCTGAGAGAATTAATTGAAACAAAATCTGTTGGAATTAATGACCCTATGGCTCTTAGTAGGTGAGGCATTTTTTAGCTCTGTATAGGATAATTTGCTGTAAGATATGTGCATTGTTACTAACATATTTAAGTATAAGAGCCAGTCAATAAGTAATGACAATTCATCATAAAATTTATGAAACTAAATACAAAGAGATAAAAATTATACTTGTTTTCTATATAGTCTCCCTTCTTTTGAATGCACTTGTTCCAGTGATTCACAAGTTTATTTATGCCTTCAACGAAGGAATTTTTTTTAAATTTTATTATCATTAGAAAATTTATAGCATCCTAAAGAATTTTTTAAAGGTATGAATAAGAGGTCATTGCTTGGTGCAAGATCAGAGTTGCAAATTATGTGGTCAAGATTATCGAATTTCAACTCAGGTTGTTTTATCTGTTTTGGTATGGAGAAGAATAATGACATGGAGCAAAATGACAAACTTCCCCAATTTTTTCTTTAGATTGCTTCTTTATGTTGAGCTAAACAATTGTTACTGTACTGTTTTAACATTCTGTGAATTTCACATACTATCATTCCTTCCAATCAAAAAAAAGGATGACAGCTTGTTGCTCTTGTTTGTTGCAATTAGATAATGGTGTAACTATTTTAAACACAACATTAAGGGACCTGGGTTCGAGCCCTGGGTAAGACATGGATGTATGTGTCGTTTTTCTGCTGAGGTCCTGCCATCCTCTCAGATCTTCTACTATAGCATATAAACTGACAGTCTCCTGTCAGACCTTTGTGACAAGCAGCTGCTTGAAGGGGTATTTATTTATTATTTATTTATTTATTGTACAGGATAAACTGAAAATCAATAGTGAAATGGCTGAATTTGATCTAATAATGTAGTTAACCTTGGTACTGCAAGAAATATACTTTCAGAAAAATAATAAAAGTGCTGTTATGTATTGACTGTCCCTTGTATAAAAAAGATTTGATGACATCACATTTTTGAAAGTGACCATTTTATTATTAATATATCTATGAGACCTATAATACATGATATCTGCCCATTCAGGAATTCCATTGTCGTAGCAGAATGACAGCGATTTTTGATGTACCATGTAGCCAAAAGTGGATATAATTCTAAATTGTTTTTTCATAGTATTGATTGACTAACATGTTTCAAACTTTTTATTATGTCTGGTATAAGTGATAACTATTAATACCAGCAGGAGCACTGAAAAGGGAGGGAAAGAACAATTTCACAGGGGTTCCATAATATGTTAATTAAGCAATGATATTGTGTGATATATGCATACATATTCAATAATTTTAAATGTTCATATTTTACTGATTCAAAATTTTCTTTTTTTTTTAAGATGTGAGACTTTTTGAAGATAAAAAATTTTTTGTTTTAGATTTTTTTTTACTTGCACAGTAGCATTATTTGAGTTATTTTCATGCATTAATGAAGTGCAGTGTTCTATAGATAGCATATTTTCATTTAGATTGATACTTCAGAAATGTTTAAAATCTTAAAAACCTATGGCTACTATGTAGAGTTTGAGAGAGCTTTAAAATATGTCAATCAGCATATTTGTACTATGTAGTGAAATCTTAACATATACCTGAAAATTTACTATAAAATGGCTCTCTAATAATAACTATGAGTTTATAGGACAATTAAGTAATAACAGTATTTTTGGGACAATTAAGTAACAAAAGCAAATATGTGCCAAAATGTTAAGAAACTTTCAAAGTTTCCTTGTTATGATCGTATGGAGTTAATATCACATAATAGCAATAGTATCATATGTCATGTCTTAAATGCCAAATTTCCAATAGTAGAAGTTGTAATGCTCCAAAGAAATGAAATACTTTTAAAGTTTAGACCCTTTGTCTGATCCAATTATTTTTATGCTCCAGATAGCTGAGTCGAGCACCAGGCAATAATTGACAAATTGTCAAAAATAAAGTTTAATTAGAGTTCGAAATACCAGCGAGCATTAATGAGTAAGAATTCAAAAATATTAAATAATTGTCAAAATTTTATGTTAATACTAATCAAAACAAACTAACGTTGCTCAAGAGAAAAAAAATTAGTAAAGATTCAAAAGGTTTAAATAACAAACAATTTATTTCCATAAAGCACTCACCAAAACTTCAATAAAGAAGATAGTACATCATTTCTTACTACAAACATCTTCAACTAACTAAAACTGATCAACAACAAACTAAAACTGATCTCTAAACTGTGCTGTGCTCTACTACACTCTCTACTATCTTCTGTGCTACTGTGACATGTCACCAGGTTATAACAAGAGGTACAAACCCTCATGTGTCATGTTGCATGCCGGGAAAGACATTTGCATAAATTGACAAGCGGCACAAGCTATGACGCAAGAGTGGACGTGTCCTTGTACACGCGCTTTAGCGGGGTGGCGATCAAAAGTTCTTAGTTGTGCATGCGCAACTCCTAACTTTTGGAAACGAATGCTGTGATGCCAAAAATGAAATAAAAATCCCCAAAATGATAAATATAACGTAAATTAACAAAACTGGTTAAGGTAAAGTAAAAGTGAATGAGGGGGCATCACAAAGTGGGTCCATCTTCTGGTCCATAGAAGTCTCTTATTTGACACACTGGGCTTCTATTTTTAGGGATACATAAAAGCGCCATTTATTTCAAAACAATTTGTAATTTACAGCATTTAAAGGAAAGAATCACTTATAGCTGTTGTAAATATTCCACCAGACCTGTTGAGCTCAGTATGAATGGAAGTTGAATATCACACCACCAGTGGCACCAGCATAAAAATTTGTTGAACACAATATAATACTGGGAGTTTCCAGACATTTTGCACATATAATTCTTTTGTTACTTAATTATTTAATAAAATATAGGAATTCAGAATATGGGTCTTTTATAATGACGATATATAAAGCTGTGCACTACAGTTTGGTCTTTCTAAAATTTGTTATGGTTGTGAAATTGGGATCTTTGTAAACAAGATAATAGGAAGCTTGGTGCTTTTGATTTCAGATAAACAACATTTTTGAGTATTAGATGATTTGGTCGTCAACCATTTTTTAGCAAAATCATCAATGTGGAGAAAATACTTTCTTTGGTTATGTTGTCCACATACAGTGTTGTAAGTTGATAAATAGAATTATGAGCAGTGCACCTAAAACCCTATGAAAAGGGACAGGTCGAGAATGAGATAAGTTGGCAGTGTTAAGCAGGATCTTATTATAATTGACTTGCAATAACCAAAAGTTTCTTTGGATAGATGTGTTTAGAGGACAAAATATAACAGTCTGATGGACCTATATGGTCTTTGATGTTTGAAATTATGCATGTGTGTGTATATATATATATTTTTAATATTTTGTAATGAACTGCATTTCAATGATTTTTTTTTATTATTATTATTCATTTTACATTATTTTGTGATCTAAAAGATTAGTATAATTAAAGGGTTCAATAACTCCTTACTTGATTTATAGCAAAAAAGTATTTACAAGTCTGCACTAAAGATATTTGTGATGATTGTAAAGCAAAATTTTGAAATTATATAGATCAAAGTCACTAACTTTTTTTTTCATAAGAGAGATATATTAAAGTGCCAAGTATATAACTAGGCCACTTTGAAGTGCCAAATATATAAATCAGGTGCATTATAGTGTCAAATATATGGACACATTGCATCTCAAAATAGAAAAATGAATAATCAAAAAATAAAATTAAGACAAATATTTCTCTTAAATGCAGGAATTTGAATCAGTAAACTTATCAAATTTTATTATGAAACACTTGTGTAGTTTAATATTTTGGCAATTTTAATGAAATTAAAAGAGACATTTAGAGTTAAATTTAAGGAAATATCCCATTCTAGGCTATCATATCTTATTGTAATGAGGCATTAGTAAAAAAAAAATGCACAATTTATTCACTGCCAGTTTTTCTAAGTTCCTTCCGTAATAAACTTTAACATTTTATATACTGGCAGAACTTTTTAAGTTCCTCTTGTAATGGAGAATATCTGTAAAACACATTTGTTTTGCATATACTTCAATAAAAATAACTTTTAGTAGTAATCATTTGAATGGTTTAAATTATTTTGTGAAAGAAAATGAAAAAATGTATATTTTGTTAGTAAATCAGTTAAAAATTTAGTAAAAAAAGATTAAATTTGACAATTTTTGGTTATATGTGGCTTACAAACTTTGATTTGGTACATAATTATGTTTCTACGTGTCATAACTGAGAATTTAGCATTAAACCATGCATAGCATATGTTATGTAAATATTTATTTTTAGCAAATTTATTAAAGCATCATTGCATAAATATTCCTTTATATATGTTACATGTATTATTTAGGAAGTGGGTAGAAATTCAGAAATTAAGAAGCAAAATGAAAAAAAGAGTTGATACAAAGGCTAGTAAAGGAAGGAAAATTAGGTAAATATCTTTATACAGAATTATTGACTTAATTTCATAATTGTTATTGTGTATATGGTCAAGTGGTTAGCATGCTTGGCTACTGATCTAAGAGACCTGGGTTTGAGTCCTGGGTAAGGCATGGATGTATGTGTCATATTTCTGCTGAGGTCCTGCCATCCTCTCGGACCTTCTACTCTCTTTAATTACAAGCTTTATTCTGGCATATAAACTGGCAGGCTCCTGTCAGACCTCTGTGGCAAGCAGCTGCTTGAGGGGGTAATTTTTTTAATATTGTTCCACATATTATATTACACTATTCAGTGGATATATTGGTTAAGCAGTATGAATTTAAATATTTAAAAAGGTGCAAAATGACTAGTTAAATTTTGGCATGATAAGCTTTTCAACGATCTATATTAATCCTAAACATATAAAAGACATGTACAGTATTTTGATATTTATTGCAATAGTGGTGGAAAGTCCCTATAAGATAATGCTTTGTGAGATTAACAAAGCATTAAAGGTTTGATGTCAACATTAACAGTTTTTAACTTAAGTTATAGGCTTGTAATTAAAGATAGAGTTTAAATTTTTAGTGTCATTGTCTAAAAAAAAGTTCTTCACTTAGACAATTTAATATTTTAGTAAAAAGCACTTGTTGGCATTGACTTTTAAAAGTGCCATTTCAATTTATAACTGCTTGAAGTTATTACATTTTATATGCCAAAAAATGTTTAAAAGTTTTCAGGTGTATTTAAATTTTACTTGGATTTTTATTCTATTTATTACTGTTAATTGTTTGTAAATGTGTTTTCTATTAGCATAATTAATATTTTTTTGCAAATACTTTATTTACGTAGTATATTGCAAATACATAATTAATACATATTGCAGATCAATCCAGAACAAATTTTATTATTATTTCTGGCAGACTAAGTCTGGTAATGGCATGCATAGCATTTAATCTCATTTCAAAGTAGGGAAAAACTATATTAATGTTGTATTAGAAACTGTATGTTTATGTTTTTGTTAATTAAAATGGAAAATGAAAAATAATGCTTTGTTTTAATAGTGTTTGCACTTTAAAAAGATCAGTTTGATGATCTTATTGCTTTATTTATATTCTGGACCTAACTATTGTAACTTTGGACATAAATTTTAATTGTTGGTATGTATTCATAATTTAAAAGTAATAACTTTAACTTGTTCTTTAGATTTATGTAAATGAATACTGAGAAGTTTTGAAAACTTTTTTTTAGGTTTGATGTTCATCCAAAGTTAGTTAACTTTATGGCACCAGTTGAAATATGCACAATGTCAGATAAAGCAAAGTAAGTAGATTTATTTTTCAGAACAGTTTTTCTTTATCTGGGATTTATTAGTCATTAATTATGCATCAGTCATAAGGATGCTGGTACTGTAGATAGGTTGCGAGCAGTTTTTAAATATACTCGTGTCTTATTTCAACTCACATTTTCATTGTAGCTATTAAAAGAAGTCTTTTGTAATCCAAATGTAATTACTACACTTGTAACAGTATAACTTAATTAGTATCTGATTAAAATGTCTGTAATCAGATACTAATTAAGTTATACTGTTACAAGTGTCATTACATCGTTGAACTTCTTGACTAAAAGTTAAAAAATCTTTTTATATATTCCTGTAATTTAACCTAGTATAATCTTGAGTACAAAGGCCAGAGTTGAATATAACAGTGGTAGTAAAAAGGATCATCATTTAAACAGTGTTGGCAACATAAAGCCCACAGGCCACTTTCAAGTTGCCTGTGGATCATTTGAGCTTTATAGTATTAAATTGTTCCAACAATATTAGTAATGAATATATTTTGAGTAATGAAGCAAAATAATATTATTTTCCAGCAGTCTAATACTGTTATGTTTCAGATAGGACTTAAGGTGATATTTTGAAACGTTGCATTGTAGTATGATACACCACCACGTGAACTTGGTACAAGCAGCTGCCTCTGTTCTGGGGGTTTTGCTGATTCTTATGCTTGGCACAACTGTATGATAGTGCTCAGTATTCCCACTATGGCACAGGTGTAAGTAAGGATAGGACAATGAAGACTAGTAATACTGTTGATCAGAGATTGTATTGCATAATTATTTCGTTGTATTTTTCTATTAATTGTATTATATATGTTCTTTTTTTTATTTGCAGGGATGAACTTTATAAAAGTCTATTTGGACAAGGACCAGTTTCATCAACAGTCTTATCTTGAAAACATTTGTGTGTGCAGATCTCCATGTAAATAAATTTTATGATAGTAATGTAATAAATATCTGAATGTTTAAAAAGAATAATATAGTATTTTTTGTGAATTATTTTATACTTTTTGTCAGTATAAATGTTCAATAGAAAGGAATATTTAGTAAAAGCTGATGTCCGCTATCTCTTATTATAAATTGAATGAATTTGTGAGAGGGTGGATGGTGAAGTATTTTCAGTATTCTGTTTGTTTTCTTCAGCAGATATCACAGATCAAAAATAACTATTAATTCAGTGGTTCTCATGTTTTCAATTCATATTGCAAATCATTTTTTCTTATTAAATTGTAAAATTTGTTAATGTTTTAAAACAAGTATTTTGCTATTATAATTTTTAATTTTACTAAATTTGTAATTATTAAGTTTTTAAAAATAATTCTTAAAGTTAAAAACGAAAGCTATGCTAGATTAGCCTTTTCCCTCACATTTTTTTTGACATTGGTTTCATGAGGCAATGGAACTAACGAACTCAATAATTTACATATGAAAAAGTCCAATAACATTTGTTATAATCAGTCAGCTACTTATTCAGCAGTTTAACTTGGACTCCATCTCCTTTCTTTGTAAGCAAAATATTGACTCCATCTAAAATTGGACAGGATTTTGGGATCAATCCAGTATATAAGGGGAAATGGTTACTTGTACTTTTGAGTTATGTTCCTCCCTCACCACACAATAAATAGCTCACCATGAATGGGAAGATTGAGAACTTTCCTAAACAGAGGTTAAAGGCAGATCGATACCTCCTTTGAAAGTTATCCATTGCTTTCAATATTACTGTCAAAAACGAGTAATCATGTATCTTAGGTTAATCATCTTGTGTCTGCCCCCGCAGCTTAACAGAGGTAATAGCAGTGGAATTAAATACCAAGGTGGTTAACTAAATTTATTGATATTTTGGTAATATAAACAAAAATTATTTTGGTAATAGCTGTACCTCCAGTTTAATATTTAGTGAGGTCCAACCGCACAGGGAATCGCGCATCACTGCAATCATGTAACACTTTCAGTGGACACTATTAGGAATACTCTTGGATGTCATTAAATGTCCCATGATGTTTCATTACCATATGTTGTGTATATTTAATATAAGGGATATGGAGATATTAATCTGTTCAGAAGTATGTTGCATTATACAGAAAAAGTAAAAACTGCTTGTAATTAAAAACACCCTATACACAAGTCTACCATTGTGAAAAGAGGAGTGATTGGCTTAGTCAGTGGTGCAACTAGCTCATAATCTCTAAAAGTTTTCAGGTTCGAGTCCACCTGTGCCTGCATTGAGAATTATCTCAGCTAAACTACCCTACTGCCCGTGGTCAGAAAGGGAACACCAATGGGCTCAGAACCAAAGGCTACCATCCACTGGGTGGGATATAAAGCCATGGCTCCATGTGTACGAGAGCTATATACTACATGTGTTGTTAAAGAGTATATTATATGGCTCTAAGCTTCCTTCTAACAGTTGTTCAGTGAGGCCATGGCATCCTTCCACCAACCTTTCCTGAGCCCTTGGGGTCCTTGTGACCTGACAATTTAGCCCATTTTGTTGCAAAAAACTACTGCTCAGAGGTAAAACAACCCATTGTAAAAGACCAAATGCAAAATAAGGTGGCAACATATTTAAAAAAAAATTTAAATTATAATTTGTTTTGAAAGAGTAAAGTGCCAATGAAAATATGCATAGACGTAAAACGATGTAAATTTATTGGGTGACTTCAATTTTACTGACACATTTTATCTGTTCAATGTTTGTAGGGTGAGTAATTCTTCCAAATACTATTTTTTCCAGTTTGGGATCAGACCTGCGAAGCTACTAGCATATCTGCAGGTTATGACAACAAATCACTATGCCATCCTGGGACTAGAACCAGAACCCAAACCCTAGCAGTTGCAATGTGTGAACCAATGCAATCCCACTGACTTTAATAATACAGATCACGACATCATTATCATTTAGAATTAAGTCATCATTTACTGTGTTTAAGATTCTTGTTGACAAAGTACGCTTAAGACTCTTCAGGAGGTTTATGGAGAGAATGTCATTAATGATAGCGCACGTCAGCGGTGGTTTCAGAAATTTCAATCTGAGGATTTCTCATTTCAATATGAACCCTGCTAAGGATGTTCATCTGAAGCTGATGATGCCACTTGCCGTCGTCAGTGAAGATCCTCTTCAAAAAGTAGAACAGATTGGAGCTAGGCTTGGTCTTAACAGCACGACAGCTTTACATTGATTTGGAATGGTCTGAAAGTTTTGTGTTTGGTCCGACACAATTTGTCAGAAGAATTTAATGGAATGTGTTGACGTATGCACTTCATGGCTTGCTAAGCATGGTGAGGGCGGGGGTGACTCGGTAGCGCGCCAGGCTCGTAATCTGTAGTTCCCAGGTTCGAGTCCCAGCTGGGTCAGCGTTGAGATTTATCTTCGCAAAATTCCCCGTCCTGCCCACGGTCAGTAGGGGACACCGATGGGCTTGGAAAGGCCTCCGTCCGTCGGATGGGACGTTAAGCCGTGGTCCCGTCTGCGGGAGAGCCATACCCTGTGCACGTTAAAGAACACGCTGGATGGCCTTGACGGGAGGCTACCATCTGTCTCCCAACAGCTGTTCCAGTGGGTTCCCTCCCCCAACCTTCTCTGAGCCTTCGGGGTCCATGTGACCTGGCCATTTAGCCCATGGTGTGCAAAAAAAGTGCCACTCGAAGTAAAACAACCCAACCCAAATCCAAGCTCCTCAGTGCATCCTTAGCGAAGTCGAGGTGATTACTGCGGCCTGATGACCAAACCAACTTTCAAACAACCCAACCCAACTTTCATGACAAAAACATACAGAACATATGACCCATTGTGTAAGCCAATATAGTGTGTTTCATCGCCACAAAAAACTAAAACATAATATAACAAGTATCACGTTCAACATTTTAGATTATAAGGTCTAGCAGAAATGCAAGACACAACGTTTCTGGTAATTTTTAACATAAGCTCTTTTTTAAGGTGTGTCACAAAGGTGTAGGTTAATTTGCATCTCTCCCTTAACCAACTAAATTTGTTCCAAAGAATAATATATTACTATTATTTTAAAATTATATAGGCTAAAGTTAGTTGTAAAATGATAATTTCGGTCGACTGTTAAAGGTGGCGCTGCAAGCAGTGGTCATGAATCATCTGTCTGTGCTAGTTTGTTATTCTGTGGGTCGTTGCAGCTTGGAAGTGGGTTTGCAAAGCTCTGACAATCACAAATAGGGCAATTGCAGTCGCTATGTAATGTACCTAAGTTATCATACTGAATATTCCTTTTTGTAGCATTTCGAAAGTAAAGCATATATATATGGCAAGACTACGACAAATAGTCCATTTGCTCATAACTTACCCTCTCTACCACATGCGTTTAATCCATCCTGTCTCTTATTACTGAAATTTGTCCAGGTCCCTTACCATTGATTTCATTGGCCCACCCCCTATACTTACTCATTTATTCAGCCCTCCTACCATTGATGAGATTACACCATCCTCCTCCACTACTACCATCAAGCTGATCAAGACGTTTCTATGCCTGAGTCACTGTAAGCAGTCAAATATGACATCTCATAAAGGAAAATAATTGTTTTTAAAGAAATATTGTAAATCAATTTTTTTATGGAAAATCCCAGCATTCAGTCAAAGTTCTAATAAAAAGCAATAGAAAGCGCTTAACTCTTAGTGTGCCAATTTTTTTTGCTCTAAAAATGAAACTTAACTCTGAGCATTATTATGAAACAACTAATGAAAGACAGTTTATGTTGCCTACTAAAAGAGTCCTTAATTCTGAACCAAAAATATATAAAGTAAATGGAAAAAATGGTAGGTAGCACAAAACATGTTTCCAATTCATTTGTAGTGATTTTTCAAAGCTGACTAATCAGCTTCCGATACTTAAAAAAAAATACCTCCTCAAGCAGTTGCTTGCCATAGAGATCTGACAGGTTTGAGAGATCAAAATTAAACTGAAAACTAGTTCTTTCGTTCTAGTGTTATCCAGATTCATCCACTGTTGGATATATTTACTTCTAACGCTGTTAAAATAATATTTAAACTGATTTAATAAATAGGAATTGCTTGGGAGAATAAATTTTTAGGCCACCAAAATGGCGGTTACTAGATGTGTAGGCTCAGGTCACGGTTTTGCTGCCAGTTTCTGATTTCCCTTTATTATAGCTATGGCTCATAAAAAAAAATGTGTTAAATGCAAAAAAATTTTGTTTCATTTTATCACATCTAAATATAATGAAATCATTAGCTTCAACTATGTAGGTCCTACATTGTAGGGAAGACCGTAGGGATTACATAATTACGACGATTCTAGTGGATCGCATAAGTATATTACAGTGCTAAGGGTCGCAGCTCCAAAAAGTTTGAGAACCACTTCTAAGCATTTAAATTTCTTTCCATTATAAGAAACAGCCGTTTAAATGAGAGTATATCTAATGAATAATTTAGTTAGCAATCTAAAACATTTCTTATAAAACTATACGCTGCTTACCTCTCTTTAAAGTTAATGAATTGAAAGTAGTTTTGTTATTTTATTTGGATAATATTTTTGCAGATTAGTCTCTGTAAGTAGATAGTAACTGCCAAACAGAAATCTTTTTAGCTGCTCGTATGCTTTTTTTTGTATAATTGTAATAAATTTAATTATAAAACTTTCCTGCATAAATTAGTAGATATATTTTTGCACAGATATAAACTGTTGACGATCCTCCAGTTAATATATTTCGTTAGAAAGTACTGAGTTTGGAATGCAGAAGCCAAATGACACCTTAATTCGACTTAGGAGACCAGATGTTCCTGCACTTGAATCTTCGCTTTTAATCTTGCGATGGGGCGTGCAGATAATCGCACGAATATGAGCAACTGCAAGGTAGTCTCGTTAATGTTTCACTTGATTTATTTTATTGTCATATCTATGCGAACGGCCGACGTTATCATAACCTTGATAACCCAAATCTGTTCACTACTTCCTTTCCGAAGTCTGCATTCTGCAGCGCGAGGATATGGAGCTAGGAACGGTCCTTATGCTCTCCTCTAAAAGCACATTTACTAGCAGCGAAATGGGGGATACGGTAATTTCGTAAACTGAACATTTGCCACTTCGCAACAACTTAATAGTAAAAGATTTCACAAATCGCTTGTAGTATTATGCAGGAAAATATGCGACTTAATGCATTAAAGAAGAAAATAAACACTCCATGCTGTAAAATTTATTTTGCACGGATATCACACAATGTTTGAATCTTTTATATCGTAATCCGTAATTTTTTATAAAGCTAAATTATGACAAAAGACGTCATAAGCATGCATTACTCTGTTTAAATTAATGTTTCTGAAATGCCGGACCACGATCTTGTTTTCGAGAAAAATAATTCCTGCCAAAAAAGATTTGAATTTCGGTGGGCGACGGCACCTTGCAGTAATTCCGTTCGGTTTATTTCAGCAAGAGAATATAGTAACATGAAGCCCGAAAATTCCTATTCACCATTTTTAGCTTGTTTTCGAAAAAATAAATAAATTATATTTTCACCCATAGCAAATACACAGATTAGAAATTGACTCCAACAATTATTACACACCATTCAGATGTGTCGAACCTTGTGCCATTTATACTTCAGGAGAGGCAACTTTTTGATTTGTTGCTAATGATTTAGATATTAATGAAGAGGTCAATCACACCTAAACGTTTATTATTAAAAATCCATCCATAGTAAATAAACAGATTACCTGTAGAAATTTCTAGAGGTAATCTGTGTATTTGCTAATGGATGGATTTTTAATAATAAACGCTAAAGCGTGATTAACCACCTCATTAACATCTAAATCATTAACAACAATTGAGAAAGTTGTCTCTCCTGAAGTATAAATGGCGCAAGATCCGCCACATCTCACATCTCAGTGAAAGATTTATAGGTCTTATTCCAGAAGATTTTGGGGCGGGGGTTGGCTCAGTCGGTAGCGCGCCAGGCTCGTAATCTGTAGTTCCCAGGTTCGAGTCCCAGCTGGGTCAGCGTTGAGATTTATCTCCTCAAAATTCCCCGCCCTGCCCACGGTCAGTAGGGGATACCGATGGGCTTGGAAAGGCCGACGTCCGTCGGATGGGACGTTAAGCCGTGGTCCTGTGTGTGGGAGAGCCATACCCTGTGCACGTTAAAGAACACGCTGGATGGCCTTGACGGGAGGCTACCATCTGTCTTCCAACAGCTGTTCCAGTGGGTCCCCTCCCCCACCCTTCTCTGAGCCTTCGGGGTCCATGTGACCTGGCCATTTAGCCCATGATGTGCAAAAAAGTGCCGCTCAGAGGTAAAACAACCCAACCTAGAAGATTTTGACGTCTGACTCGTGGTTTAAGGGTAGAGCGCTCTGGCATGTATCTGGAGAGTTACGGGTTACATTCCCACCACATCAGCGATAATTCTTTTTTTTCCAGATGTATGTAATAATATTTTCACTTTGTCATTTGTCTAACAATCTGTAGACATTAAATTTTTCTGTTTTTAGAGATAAATGAAAGGTTCTTTTTGGATAGAACTAATGAAATATTACGAGTTCGAATTTTTAAAATCTCCTGATATCTTAATTTTCCATCGTTAAGAGGGGGCAAAAGATGGAATAGGACTAGAGGTCCTATAGAGGTAGAGGTTGACCATCTGAAAATTGTACGCCATGTTTTGTCGTCGCTCGGATTGTTTGCCGTGCAAAACTGAATAGTATTGCACGAATATTTATGGATTCCCGAAAAGGAGTTTACAATTAGAAGCACTTTAGAAAGTGGTTATGAACGAAACCTAAAATTATAACGAAAACGATCCTTAGAGATCACTAAATATGCAAATGACAAAACTTTTAACGGATGTTTCAAGTGATCTGTTTATGGTTGAAATTTGAAATTTCGGCGGTAGAGTGTCAAGAGATATTCCAATAACAGCAATAATCCGCCCAATTTTTTCAGAGAGGTGTGAAAAAAAAAGCAATTTTTTGAAATATTGTTTTTTAAATAAAAAAGTACTTCCCTATACAAAGGACAGAGATAACGTAGGAGCTGTATTAGAATTGTTTGATTTCTCGTACAGCATACAAGCGCATGCCCCTGGTCTTAGTAAGCTGGTACGCTAACCATTAGACCAGGTATGGCTAAAGAACTAAAACAACTTTTTTAAGCCACTTTTTTAAGACAAATTCTTTTCGTATTACTAATAATATACTACTGTGTGCATATCCCCCATCATCCATTAGCTCAAATTAAAACTTTTAAGGATTGAAAATATAGATAATCTCAGTCTCTTTGAAAATGAGATTTCCATAAGCGTCAGAGGCAATATGCCTTCTTAGAGTTATTTTACACATTTAGTACTCTCTAACAGTGGAAATTCGGATGATTATTGGGAAAATAAACTATTAATATTTTATTAGTACCTGTACAACACAAAAAATATTTTTCGTTTACCTCTTACAACAGAAAAGTTGCATTTTACCAACACCCACCTTTTACCAACATCCAAACGAAATTTGACAAATCATTACTATTAGTTGATACCTATCCGACTCCAAAAGAAAATTTAATTTATCGTCGAAAGCAAAAAATTCAGTGCGTATAGAAGGTTAAAATGGTGGAAAGACAGACAAACATTGGCAGACGGCAAAAGGAAAAGATTAGCTCGCTTTTTTCGCAAACGAGCTAAAATTAAATCGTTTGTTGATTTTTCAGTTATATCGTTTCACTTTTTCAGTTATATCGTTTCACTGTTTTCTTCTGACGGTGTTTCATCGAAAAATCTTCATTAATTTACCTCTGTGAGTGTAATTATTACACCCAAATGCACACAGTGAGGCATTGCTAAAATATGGAAGCTCTTATAGGCAGAAATAGAAAAAAAAAACACTAACAATTAAGAAGCTTTAATTAGGTACTCATACTAACTCATAGGCTTTCCTCTTACGTTACGACAAAACATAGCGTCCACAAACCATATGATACAATTAACCAATGGCTGGTTGGGTTGTTTTACCTCTGAGCGGCACTTTTTTGCACACCATGGGCTAAATGGCCAAGTCACATGGACCCCGAAGGCTCAGAGAAGGTTGGGGGAGGGGACCCACTGGAACAGTTGTTGGGAGACAGATGGTAGCCTCCCGTCAAGGCCATCCAGCGTGTTCTTTAACGTGCACAGGGTATGGCTCTCCCACACACGGGGTCACGGCTTAACGTCCCATCCGGCGGACGGCGGCCTTTCCAAGCCCATCGGTGTCCCCTACTGACCGTGAGCAGGGCGGGGAATTTTGCGGAGATAAATCTCAACGCTGACCCAGCTGGGACTCGAACCTGGGAACTACAGATTACGAGCCTGGCGCGATACCGACTGAGCCACCCCCGCCCCATTAACCAATGGCAATCAGTCACCAAGATGGCCAGCCTTTAACTATAGAGGATCTCTAAAAGGGCGAAATTTTAAACGACTATTCTAAACGATTTATTCATGTTAGAAATTCAAAATCGGGCAGTAGAGTAAGGCGGTTAAGGAGGTTACATCAGCTACAGCGATTTGCCCAACGGGGTAATATCACCTTGTTGAATTTGCCACCTCACTCCTGTAAAGTGTGGCTTAGTGGTAAATCGAAAATGTTTAGTTTTAAATGAAAAATAAAAATTTCTTTGTTTGGTTAAGTACTAATGGAATATTGCTACTTGCCTTTTTCGAATCATCCATTGGTTTAAATTTACGTCGTTGGAAGGTGTCGAAATTTTAAAAATGACAAACTTCCTTTTCTTGAAAAAGGAGCATTCCTATTCACCACAGACAATACGTTTTTTTCCTAGTTATGCTTAGTTACAAACTGTCATTGCATTTTTAGGATTGTACACAAAATACTAACATGTAAAATTTTATATTAATTTTAATCTTTTATTTCAGTATTACAGTCGCTGAAAAAAATATCCGAACACTATGATTGATTACAGAATTGAGAAAAAATATCTGGCAACGATTATTTTAGAAATTAGTAATCTGGCAACCTTTGTGTACAGTAGACGAAGGTTGCCAGATCACTAATTTCTAAAAAAATCGTTGCCATATATTTTTTCTGAATTCTGTAATCAACCATAGTGTTCGGATATTTTTTTGAGCGACTGCACTTTTTTTCTATTAATATTTACGCGGTAAATGAAACATACGTTTACAATTGAGTAATATTTCAAGTAAAATAGTGTCAGTACTTTAGATTTGATGAAGTGTTCTATTTCTTCTAAAAATTTCTTCGGTTTTATGCACCCCACACCGATAATACTCACGAGACACCACAGCTCTGAGCGCCTTAGGAAATTATAAATACGGCAAAATATTTTCGGAGAGGGAGGAAGTGAGTAGGGTGTGTGTGTGTGTGTGGGGGGGGATCAGGAAAAAAATGATATGAAATAAAATTCAATATAGATGCAAAATCTTCTCCCCCCCCCCAACACTGGTAAAGTATCTAATAACATGTAGTGCACAAATAAATGACTTAAAAACAAGGAAATCACACATAATTCTTAAATTTTAAGAACTTTTTTTACCCTTTTAGATCTGGGTGGGGAGCACAAATAGCCATTCCATGACAACGTGTCTGTCGAGCTCAATTCCTCCTTGGAAGGTATAGACCAGTATTTTTCAATCTTTTATATCTTGGCGACACACTTCTGAAACAGTCCATTTACCGCGACACACCTGGGGTAAAAGAGTAAATTTTTTTTGTTTTATTTTATATCTTAAAATTCAATTTCTTTAAACAAAAATCGCATATTAGGCTCATCGTACGACAGAAAACAATTGAATCATAACAAAAAATTTGAGAAAAAGTACTCAAGTACAAATTGTTATGTAGTATAATTGTTTTTCTTAAATTTTCGTGACATACCCTGGATCTTGAAAGCGAGGCATCGTTTGGGAAACACTTCTGTACACAATAACAAATGCAGTCTATTGCAACGATAATATCGCATTAATAGAATTCAAAATAACAGCTTGTGGATTCACAAAATTCAATCATCCCCGCCCAATACAGACATAGGCGTACAGTCGCTCAAAAAAGTATCCGAACACTATGGTTGATTGCAGAATTCAGAAAAAATATATGGCAACGAATTTTTTAGAAATTAGTGACTGGCAACCTTCGTGTCACGTGACACGAATAGGACGCCAGATCACTAATTTCTAAAAAATTCGTTGTCATATATTTTTTCTGAATTCTGCAATCAACCATAGTGTTCGGATACTTTTTTGAGCGACTGTAGGTGGTCATATTATTTTGATACTAGATCGTGTGGGCTCACTCACGGAAATATTGAGCGTGTGCAGTTACCGTTCACAGCAAACTGGAGCGTGTGCAGTAACTGCACACGCTCCAGTTTGCTGTGAACGGTAACTGGAGCGTGTAAAGTTGCTGTACACGCTCCAGATATTTTTCCTGAATTCTGTAATCACGTGACACGAAGGTTGCCAGATCACTAATTTCTAAAAAAATTGCTGCCAAATATTTTTTCTGAATTCTGTAATCAACCATAGTGTTCGAATATTTTTTGAGCGACTGTACCATAGAAATGTAGAACCCAATAGCAATATCAAGTGGTTTCATTTACAAAGTGGCTCAGCCCAACTTTCGAAGGGATGCAATGCGTTTCTAAAACGAGGCAGCTACGAGATTTCTCGCAAACACGTCCTTTTAATGACAGAAACGACTAGCAAGTGAATAAACGTGAAGTTCCACCTTTGGCTTCAGGAATCGCATTTGGCTGAACGCGAAAAATCGATATTCATGTATACAGGAGAGCCCATCGTATTTACATGCAAATGCTAGGAGAGACGTTATTTATTTCGAAGCAATAATTAACTGCCATTTTCACGTCTCTGCCCTTTGGCTCATGTAAATGAATGGCGCTGTTAGTGATGCTCTCTAAGCTGTGCAGTCGTTACAACTCAAAGGGAAGAGATTGTCAATACAGCCACCTTGAACTGATTGTGCCTTGCTTGGCAAGAGTGGTTATGGCTTCTCTTCTTTATCTTAACTGGCAAAGAGACTTTTTGCGGGGCGGGGGTGGCTCAGTCGGTAGCGCGCCAGGCTCGTAATCTGTAGTTCCCAGGTTCGAGTCCCAGCTGGGTCAGCGTTGAGATTTATCTCCGCAAAATTCCCCGTCCTGCCCACGGTCAGTAGTGGACACCGATGGGCTTGGAAAGGCCGCCGTCCGTCGGATGTGACGTTAAGCCTTAACCCCGTGTGCGTGAGAGAGCAGTTCCCAGGTTCGAGTCCCAGCTGGGTCAGCGTTGAGATTTATCTCCGCAAAATTCCCCGTCCTGCCCACGGTCAGTAGTGGACACCGATGGGCTTGGAAAGGCCGCCGTCCGTCGGATGTGACGTTAAGCCTTAACCCCGTGTGCGTGAGAGAGCCATACCCCGTGCAATTTAAAGAACACGCTGGATAGCCTTTGAGGGAAGGCTACCATCTGTCTCCCAACAGCTGTTCCAGTGGGTCCCCTCCCCCAACCTTCTCTGAGCCTTCGGGGCCCATGTGACCTGGCCATTTAGCCCATGGTGTGCAAAAAAGTGCCGCTCAGAGGTAAAACAACCCAGACTTTTTGCGATCTATGGCTTTCCGGATCAGTGTGTGTGTGTGTTGGGCTGATTATTGTAAGCATAAAGGTCATTTCTAAATAATTTCCTGTCAGCGAAATAGACGTTAATATAAATGTTCTACCATAGAAAGAGGACATATATTTTTTTTCAGATTCTTATTTGCATTAAATGATAATTCTATAAATTGTCTTTACTGTTACAATTAAGCAGATTTAGTCGGACTCTGCGCGATTAAAAAAGTTCGCAAGGTCTTAACAGCATTCGCGTACGTTGGCTACTTAATAACCGTCTGGGTTTTTACTCGAGAAGCCTATATATGTTTCCGAGTAAAATAAATCAGTACAGTGGTTTATTAATGAATAATAATTAACTATAAAAATAAACTGTGACAAAAAAGAGGCTTTTATTTCAGAAACATATAAAAAATAAATATCCCCCTCAAGCAGCTGCTTGCCACAGAGGTCTGACAGGAGCCTGTCAGTTTATATGCCACAGTAGAAGGCCTGAGAGGATGGAGGACCTCAGCAGAAAAACGACACAAACAGCCATGCCTTACCCGGGGCTTGAACCCAGGTCCCGTAGCCAAGCGCGCTAACCACTCGGCACGGGACCGATCAGTAGCCAAGAGCGCTAACCATTCGGCCACGGGACGGATCAGTAGCCAAGCGCGCTAACCACTCGGACACGGGACGGCTTGAAACATATGCCTTACTAAATATTTGATAAAATTCTACCTAAATATAATTTTAAAAATATTTTTGAGTTAATTTTGTTCTTTAAAATGCAGTTATCCGTGATTCTGGGCACTCATTCCATTTTATTATCCAGTACCTCCTTTATATATTTCACTATGCAAACTTTGCAATCTCTACAACTAAAATTTTTATAGATTATAAAAGAAGCGATCTTTTTGCTGACAAAGAAGAACTCAAGGTCAAAAAATTACTCGAGTGTTGCGTAAAATAATAATAAAAATAAATGTCTCCTCAAGCAACTGCTTGCCACAGCGCACTTGGTACTGCTGATCAAAGGGACCTGTGTTCGAGCCCCACGATAAGGCATGGATGCTTATGATGTCTTTCTGTTGAGGTCTCGCATTCCTCACAGATTTTCTCTGTGACTCATTGAACTAACAGGATCCTGTTCAAACATCTGTGGCAAGCAGCTTCTTGAGGAGGTATTTGTTATTATCATTGCCGAGTGGTTAGCGCGCTTGGCTACTGATCTAAGGCACCTGGGTTCGAGCCCCGGATAAGGCATGGTTGTATGTATTGTTTTTCTGCTGAGGTCCTGCCATCCTCTCAGATCTTCTACTTTGGCATATAAACTGACAGGCTCCTGTCAGACTTCTGTGGCAAGCAGCTGCTTGAGGGGGTATTTATTTATTTATTTATTATATTGTTATTTTACGCAACCTGGGTTTTATCGGACATACGAGTAAACATTACCTTTTATCCGATGAGAGCTTTTAAAAGTGGATATCCGTATCCGCGCAGGGCTCTATTTATAGATTTGCCTCCCTTTTGTGCACTCACCCCCTGGAGGTGAGAGACAATATTTCTGAGTTGTGCCAGACATTGCCAGATAATTTTAAGCTGAATAATTTTATAGAGATACGTAAGTTAACGATCTCTGTTAAGGGATGGGAGATGGTATTTTGAGAATCAAAGGGTTGCCGTCTGTTATAAAGGTTAAGAGCCACTGCTTTAGTTGGTAACGCGCCATGCTTTTAACATCATGTTTCCTGGTTCGAATCCCCACTCTGTGTTGGGAGCTTCTCCTGTAACCCCTGCTCTCTCTTCAATAGGAGATATCAATGAGCTTGGAAAGGCCGCCATCATCCTTTTGGGGTGGTCTTGACGGGCGGCTGCTGTCTCATAATGGATCGTTCCCGAGTCCTGGCGATCCTTGTGACCTGGAAGTTAAACCCACTCTCTGCACAAAAGTACAGCGCAGAGGTAAAGCAATCATTTCGCAGAGCCCACTTTTTTTTTTATAATAATTTTATACTGTATTATTTTTATATAATTTTTGTATTTATTTTTACACGATGTTCGTGTTGTTCTTCTGCTGAGGTCCTGCCAGCCTCTCAGATCTTCTACTATGGCATATAAACTGACAGGCTCCTGTCAGACCTCTGTGGCAAGCAGCTGCTTGAGGAGGAATTTATTTTTATTTTTTTTAGTGGCTGAGAGGTTAGTATACTTGTTTGCCGTGCACAGGAATCTGGATTCGAATCCTTGATAAAACAGGAATTTTTTGCTCCTGATATAAAAGGACTGGGTGGTGCGCCGGGGCTTATAATCTGAAAATCCTAGGTTTTAGTCTCCTCTGAGCCTGCATTGATATTTTCACCACCAAACCCCACTTTTGCACTCTTTTAGAAATGGGACGCTGATGGGCTTGGAAAGGCCACTATCAGTTAGATAGTTAAACCATGGAACTATGTGCAGGAGAGTCGTATTTTGTGCACATTAAAGGACACGTAAAACGTAAACCTTAAAACGAAATAAATTGCTAAATGAACTTGATTGTATACTTTCATCTACCTACCAAGGGCGGGGGTGGCTCAGTCGGTAGCGCGCCAGGCTCGTAATCTGTAGTTCCCAGGTTCGAGTCCCAGTTGGGTCAGCGTTGAGATTTATCTCCCAAAACTGTCCTCCCTGCCCACGGTCAGTAGGGGACACCGATGGGCTTGGAAAGGCCGCCGTCCGTCGGATGGGACGTTAAGCCGTGGCTCCGTGTGCGGGAGAGCCATACCCTGTGTACGTTAAAGAACACGCTGGATGGCCTTGACGGGAGGCTACCATCTGTCTCCCAACAGCTGTTCCAATGGGTCCCCTCCCCCAACCTTCTCTGAGCCTTCGGGGTCCATGTGACCTGGCCATTTAGCACATAGTGTGCAAAAAAAGTGCCGCTCAGAGGTAAAACAACCCATCTACCTCCTAACAGCTGCTTAGTGAATTTCTATCTTGTATCCATCTCTAAGACATTGGGGTCCTTGTGACCTAGCCATTGAGGTCGTTGTGTACACAAAAGTGTCTCTCAGATTAAAGAATCTAACCCAAATCTTTTAATGTGTTTTTCTGCTAAGGTTTTGCCACTTCTCAGATCTTTTCTATAGCGCATTATGCTGACAGGCTCCTATCAAACTTATGCGGCTTGAGACCTATTTATGTTAATTAATTATAAAACTTATGCGGCATGAGACCTATTAAATATGGATATCCGTATCCACATTTTGAGAAAACATTTAAAAATATTTTTTGTTCCCTTTTAATATTTGGTTTTAAAATAAAAGACAAAATTTGATAACAGTTTTAAAAGAAGATCACAAATTCTTTGTAGTAGCAAGAGCTAAAAGTAATTCCGAAAATTTTTTGCCTTTATTCTTAAATACACTTGATATCTTTCTTTTCCTTAATTGCGGGTGAAAAAATTTCGATGATATCATTAAGGGTTGGGTTGGTTGTTTTACCTCTGAGCGGCACTTTTTTGCACACAATGTGCTAAATGGCCAGGTCACATGGACCCCGAAGGCTCAGAGAAGGTTGGGGGAGGGGACCCACTGGAACAGATGTTGGAAGACAGATGGTAGCCTCCCGTCAAGGCCTTGGAAAGGCCGCCGTCCGTCGGATGGGACGTTAAGCCGTGGCCCCGTGTGCGGGAGAGCCATACCCTGTGCACGTTAAAGAACACGCTGGATGGCCTTGACGGGAGGCTACCATCTGTCTCCCAACAGCTGTTCCAGTGGGTCCCCTCCCCCAACCTTCTCTGAGCCTTCGGGGTCCATGTGGCCTGGCCATTTAGCCCATGGTGTGCAAAAAAGTGCCGCTCAGAGGTAAAACAACCCAACCCAACCCGTCAAGGCCATCCAGCGTGTTCTTTAACGTGCACAGGTATGGCTCTCCCGCACATGGGGCCACGGCTTAACGTCCCATCCGACGGACGGCGGCCTTTCCAAGCCCATCGGTGTCCCCTACTGACCGTGGGCAGGGCGGGGAATTTTTGCGGAGATAAATCTCAACGCTGATCCAGCTGGGACTCGAACCTGCGAACTACAGATTAAGAGCCTGGCGCGCTACCGACTGAGCCACCCCCGCCCCTATCATTAAGGGTCAATCAATATTGGTTTCGATGACTTCATCGAATATATTTACCTGGGACATAAGTTGAACCCAAGGTCTCGGGCCTAAACACCAGCACTTCGGAGCAAGTGTAGAAGCAATACTGGATTTTAGTACAGTCGCTCAAAAAAGTATCCGAACACTACGGTTGATTACAAAATTCAGAAAAAATATCTGGCAACGATTTTTTTAGAAAATAGTGATTTGGCAACTTCGTGTCACGTGATTACAGAATTCAGGAAAAATATCTGGAGCGTGTACAGCAACTGTACACGCTCCAGTTACCGTTCACAGCAAACTGGAGCGTGTGCAGTTACTGCACACGCTCCAGTTTGCTGTGAACGGTAACTGCACACGCTCAATATTTCCGTGAGTGAGCCCACACGATCTACTATCAAAATAATATGACCACCTACAGTCGCTCAAAAAAGTATCCGAACACTATGGTTGATTGCAGAATTCAGAAAAAATATATGACAACGAATTTTTTAGAAATTAGTGGTCTGACAACCTATTCGTGTCACGTGACACGAAGGTTGCCAGCTCACTAATTTCTAAAAAATTCGTTGCCATATATTTTTTCTGAATTCTGCAATCAACCATAGTGTTCGAATACTTTTTTGAGCGACTGTACAAGCCGGTTTGGGCATGGCCCAGTGGCGGCAGAGGTAGTGAACTATTTGATGAAATATATTGTTTTCGAAGAAATGAAGCTGCCGGCAGCCGTCGGACTAGGGACAGCTGGAGTAGTAAATCCACCAAGGGGTAGTGTACTTTGCTCTCGCTCCGGAACTAGAAAGTAAGACAAAGATTAGGGGGAAAGCAACCAGGAAACAAAACGTAAACCTTAAAACGAAATAAATTGCTGAATGAGAGTGAGAGCCGACGGGATAGTACTAATTGATTAAAATAGTACTAATTAATTAACCTTTTACAATGTTAGTGACAAAACATTGAAGTGTTACTCAAATTGCTCCTCAACAAGTGCTTGCTACGGAGTACTAACAAGAAGGAAATTATCAATACCACACCACGGAAAAGATCTGGAAATATTCTCTCTTGTTTATATCAATTACTATCGAACAGTGAGAAAGGATAATTCTCGGAAGGCAATATACAGCAGGAAAATGAATTATCATGCTTTATTCCCGATTGAAACACAGATTCCTTTGTAACGAGTTTTGAATTTATAACTATAAACAGTGTTGGAATGTTATTAAAGTAGCATTCATCAGCAACTCATTCCCAGGGGTAAAAAAAATAATATAGCAAAAACCAAGTAATTTATCAGCTGTCATGAACATTCTGTGCTTAACGAGTTACTGATAGGTTGACTAGGCCGTGGCTTTACAAGTTAAAGGAACAGGGGTTGATGAAATATATGGTTAGAAGAAAAGGTTCATGATGCATGAAATGGAGCAAAAAGGGTTTTCAAGCATAGGAAGGTTATGTATTGGTCCAAGGAAGACATGGTTTGGGAGCTAGAAAATATAATGAAAATTGATGTAAAAAAATTGCAAATACAATAATTATAGTTTTATGGATTGGATTACCTCTGAGCGGCACTTTTTTGCACACCATGGGCTAAATGACCAGGTCACATGGACCCCGAAGGCTCAGAGAAGGTTGGGGGAGGGGACCACTGGAACAGCTGTTGGGAGACAGATGATAGCCTCCCATCAAGGCCATCCAGCGTGTTCTTGAACGTGCACAGGGTATGGCTCTCGCGCACACGGGGACACTGCTTAACGCCCCATCCGACGGACGGCGGCCTTATCCAAGCCCATCGGTGTCCCCTACTGACCGTGGGCAGGGCGGGGAATTTTGCGGAGATAAATCTCAACGCTGACCCAGCTGGGACTCGAACCTGGGAACTACAGATTACGAGCCTGGCGCGCTACTGACTGAGCCACCCCCGCCCCATAGTTTTATGGCAAAAATAAATTATTCTAAGATACGAAATAACGCAATATTTCTGTAGATTATTAAAATTATAAATTTCTTATCCCACAGACTAAAAAGTAATGATTAAAGAGCATACGTGATCTTGAAATTGCCATCTAAAATCAAACCCTAAACACACACAATCCACTACTGTCTACGATAAATAGATACACCAGATAAAGGTTCTAATGCTGATAAAAAGACGAAGAGCATGTGATTTACGGTATATTTTTGTGATGTTCTGAAAGGTTATGTCATAGGAACAAACATGACTGTCCTTCGGTAGTAATTGATATAAACAAGAGAGAATATTTCGAGATTAATTGTATCCTAGCTGATCTTGATTTAAGAAGACACTTTGACTTTGCAACTTCAACGTAACTCAGACAAATGAATGCCAAATGTGTGAAGCTGACATCCAGGTCATGCCTTTATTGCCACCACACATCAGAAAGCGACAGCAGCCAGAGATTACAGGTGTCACTGCCGAAACCGGGAGCTGAGGGAGGAAGAAATATGGCTGACACTTTGTCTCTTACCGGCCTTTATCGATGATCCACGTTTGTCACAGGCGATCACGCTGAGTTGTGAAGGAATCGACGGCAGTTGGATTAAAGAGCATTTGTTCTCAGAACGTTCTAAGTAAGTGCAAACACTAAACGTGTTCCGATTAATTTATTTAAGAGAGTAATGTACAGGTGGCATCAAAAACGAGCATAGCAGGACAACCTTTGTTATTGGTGGCGCTGTTGTCGTTTGTCATTTCTGTGTCTCGTTAAGTGAACCAGGAGTGGCAGTAAATGTACCGCGAAAGCATTTTAAACCTCTTAAAATGACATATGGCGTATATGACAATGGAAAAAAAAAAGGATCAAAATAGCTTTGGGCAACATATTACATAAAACGTTCAAGATGTGAGACATAAATATTTTCGGTGCACGTTCGTAGGAGAAGGAAAAGGTAATATTGCTTTTCATACGACAGAATTTCAACTGCTGCCTATCACAATGTAATATAAAAATATTTGAATATAGATTGCGCTCCAGAAATAAGGTTGGATTTGCATAAAGCCGATCCTGCTACCCTAGGCCCACCAAGGAGTAGCACGCATTTATGTAGGGCCGAGCTTTTTATTTATTTTTCTACAAATATTATTATTTTTTTTTATTTCCACAACCATGAAGAAAAGAAGTAATGGAATCGAAACGAATGTGGGAATTTTAATGATAAGTTATACAATTTTGTTATTATATATATATCGTTTTCTGCTGAGGTCCTGCCATCCTCTCAGATCTCCTACTGTGGCATATAAACTGACAGACTCCTGTCAGACCTCTGTGGCAAGCAGCTGCTTGAGGGGGTATTTATTTTTATTTTTTTATCTATATCGATTTCGAAAATGAATTGTTACACAGATAAGCTAGACGTATATTATTCTGTATGTTAGAAAAAACAAAATCGTATAATACAGGTGCTAATACAACCCATAATAAATATACCTTTTGTGAAAATGAATGCAGTGAATCCTCTATCAACGCGAATTTGTTTATCTGCAGGCTCATAGCGATGTTTTAATTTGACAAAATAGAAACTGTTCTGTATTTGTATTTGAATTTGTATTTGTTATAAATTTGTATTTGAATTTGATTTCATATGGTGAAACGCTGTTAAATACAGATGAATTACCAATGTGCTCTATAAACCGATGAAATGATAAAGAAATTAATCAAAGTGTCGGTACTTGGATATTAAGACTCCACGGCTCATTCGGAGTGATTGAATCTGCATTAAACAACCTTTCATTGGAAAAACAACTTAACCAAAGTGACTGATCCTTCGTTAGCGCAGCTGAAGAACTTTAACCGATGAATCTTCATTAGCATGAAGCAACACCTTAGGTTGGGTTGTTTTACCTCTGAGCGGCACTTTTTTGCACACCATGGGCTAAATGGCCAGGTCACATGGACCCCGAAGGCTCAGAGAAGGTTGGGGGAAGGGACCCACTGGAACAGCTGTTGGGAGACAGATGGTAGCCTCCCGTCAAGGCCATCCAGTGTGTTCTTTAACGTGCACAGGGTATGGCTCTCCCGCACACGGGGCCACGGCTTAACGTCCCATCCGACGGACGGCGGCCTTTCCAAGCCCATCGGTGTCCCCTACTGACCGTGGGCAGGGCGGGGAATTTTGCGGAGATAAATCTCAACGCTGACCCAGCTGGGACTCGAACCCGGGAACTACAGATTACGAGCCTGGCGCGCTACCAAGCAACACCTTATTCCAACTGATTGAATCTTCATTGGCATGAAGCAACACCTTATTCCAACTGATTGAATCTTCATCAGCATGAAGCAACACCTTATTCCAACTGATTGAATCTTCATCAGCACGAAGCAACATCTTATTCCAACTGATTGAATCTTCATCGTTATGAAGCACCTTATTCCAACTCATTGAATCTTCATCGGCATGAAGCAACACCTTATTCCAACTGATTGAATCTTCATCAGCATGAAGCAACACCTTATTCCAACTGATTGAATCTTCATTGGCAGGAAGAAACACCTTATTCCAACTGATTGAATCTTCATCAGCACGAAGCAACACCTTATTCCAACTGATTGAATCTTCATCGGTATGAAGCAACACCTTATTCCAACTGATTGAATCTTCATCGGCATGAAGCAACACCTTATTTCAACTGATTGAATCTTCATTGGCATGAAGCAACACCTTATTCCAACTGATTGAATCTTCATCGGCATGAAGCAACACCTTATTCCAACTGATTGAATCTTCATCAGCATGAAGCAACACCTTATTCCAACTGATTGAATCTTCATCGGTATGAAGCAACACCTTATTCCAACTGATTGAACCTTCATCGGCATGAAGCAACACCTTATTCCAACTGATTGAACCTTCATCGGTATGAAGCAACACCTTATTCCAACTGATTGAATCTTCATCGGCATGAAGCAACACCTTATTCCAACTGATTGAATCTTCATCGGCATGAAGCAACACCTTATTCCAACTGATTGAATCTTCATCGGCATGAAGCAACACCTTATTCCAACTGATTGAATCTTCATCGGCATGAAGCAACACCTTATTCCAACTGATTGAATCTTCATCAGCATGAAGCAACACCTTATTTCAACTGATTGAATCTTCATTGGCATGAAGCAACACCTTATTCCAACTGATTGAATCTTCATCAGCATGAAGCAACACCTTATTCCAACTGATTGAATCTTCATCAGCACGAAGCAACATCTTATTCCAACTGATTGAATCTTCATCGTTATGAAGCAACACCTTATTCCAACTGATTGAATCTTCATCGGTATGATGCAACACCTTATTCCAACTGATTGAATCTTCATTGGCATGAAGCAATACCTTATTCCAACTGATTGAATCTTCATCAGCATGAAGCAAAACCTTATTCCAACTGATTGAATCTTCATCGGTATGAAGCAACACCTTATTCCAACTGATTGAACCTTCATCGGCATGAAGCAACACCTTATTCCAACTGATTGAACCTTCATCGGTATGAAGCAACACCTTATTCCAACTGATTGAATCTTCATCGGCATGAAGCAACACCTTATTCCAACTGATTGAATCTTCATCGGCATGAAGCAACACCTTATTCCAACTGATTGAATTGTTCATTAACATGGCTAAACAACTTAACTGAAGTGTCAGAACTGTAATTCATATAGCTGGACTGCTTAATGAAAATGATTGAGCCTTCATCGACGCTACTGAGAAACTATCGCCGTGTGTTTATTAATAACTAGAAGATTTACCCGGCGTTATTCGGCTCTGAAAATCGCTATAATATATAGTATATGGCATTCCCCACATCTCAAGCGTCCACTTGCATAAAACTCATTACAATCAATTCATTCCCACTACCTAGCTTCCCCACTGGTAAAGGCTTTCTCCATCTTTTCTAGGAGAGGTATGAAATTCTCTAAAATAGATAGTAAATGACATTTCCCCCGTCGGAAGCTTTCATTTGACATAAAACTCATTTGGATATTATCCCCCCCCTTTGTTTAAAATTTACTCCCTCCCTTTTAGGTGAGGAAGGAAGTGGACCTGTTTAGAGGTACAGTCGCTCAAAAAATATCCGAACACTATGGTTGATTACAGAATTCAGAAAAAATATCTGGAACGATTTTTTTAGAAATCAGTGATGTGGCAACCTTCGTGTCACGTGATTACAGAATTCAGGAAAAATATCTGGAGCGTGTACAGCAACTGTACACGCTCCAGTTACCGTTCACAGCAAACTGGAGCGTGTGCAGTTAATGCAGACGCTCCAGTTTGCTGTGAACGGTAACTGCACACGCTCAATATTTCCGTGAGTTAGCCCACACGATCTAGTATCAAAATAATATGACCACCTACAGTCGCTCAAAAAAATATCCGAACACTATGGTTGATTACAGAATTCAGAAAAAATATCTGGCAGCGATTTTTTTAGAAATTAGTGATCTGGCAACCTTCGGGTCACGTGATTACAGAATTCAGGAAAAATATCTGGAGAGTGTACAGCAACTGTACACGCTCCAGTTACCGTTCACAGCAAACTGGAGCGTAATATGACCACCTACAGTCGTTCAAAAAATATCCAAACACTATGGTTGATTGCAGAATTCAGAAAAAATATCTGGCAGCGATTTTTTTAGAAATTAGTGATCTGGCAACCTTCGTGTACGTACACAAATGTTTGGTGGTTTGCACACGTCTGTTTGGGAAGCGCTGTTGCTACAACCTCACAGCAGCTCTTCCGTTTCCATTGGCTGACATGCTAGATGCATGTCAGCCATCTCAACCGTCATGAAACACTTCATATTACACTTAATTGTGTCTGATTTACGAATGCCGACGGCAAACACAAGTCCGTTCCCTCTTCGCCCCTCTAGCCAATTGCAACGCAACCAAACAGCGCCCTCTAGCACCAACGGGTTACGTTAACGGACATACATTCATAGACGAAAAAGGCTTGTCTTGCCGTTCCCTACCTCCATTGAAATTTGCACAGAGAGTTTTGAAACACCTATATATCAGATAAAACAATAATCACAGAATATCCATAAAATTGCCGTGAATAATATACTTGAGAATTGATACAAAAGCAACAATTCTTTAAAAGCCATTACGGACTTCAATTTCGGAAATATCTTTAAGGCATTTTCTTCTACAATGGTTTGTTTCTTTCGCACGGTGTACAAAGAAGTAAAAAAAAATGTTTTGACTAGGTAAACAAACAGCGGCCGTTTATTAGTACTCTTCCGAAAGAGCAGCTTCTGGTCGGAGTTCGGGTCTTTTTAATCCTTAGTCTAAACAGAAAGTCGTGTGGCGATGATGAAAATTTTCTATGGTTCTTTGAACAGCTTTCTCTTAAGGAAATAAAAAATATAAAATGAAATTTACGAAAGTAAATAAAAACCCGCGAGGAAAAACGATATTTTAGAAAATGAAGCTAACTTTAGAACTGGGATGAAAAGAAAACAGAATGTAATAGTGTAAGGAGAAAATTGGATTGCCAAGAGAGTTTTAAAGTGACACTCAACTAAAGAGATAAAAAAAGGGAAAGTGCTGAACTTGGAGAGAAAGTGAAGTTAAGGCAATCGAAGAGTAGAGAACAATTTCACTACATCGCTTCATTCAATCGGTTTCCGGGCAGTTTCATTAGTAGAATTGCTTTGTTTCAAAAGCTGTATCTTAAAAAAGTTACAAAGCTAGCAATTGTTATAGAGGAATATGATCGATTAAGTGTTAATTAACAACAAATGGACTAGTTCTACTAGGATTGGGTTGGGTTACCTCTGAGCGGCACTTTCTTTCACATGGGGTGATAAAGAGACAGGTCAGAAGCCTCCCAAGAGATCAGAGAAAGTTTGTGGAAGGCACCTACTGTACAGCTGTTAGGTTGGATTGTTTTACCTCTGAGCGTCACTTTTTTGCACACAGTGGGCTAAATTGGACAGGTCACAAGGTCCCCGAAGGCTCAGAGAAGGTTAAGGGAGGGGGCCCACTGGAACAGCTGTTGGGAGACAAATGCTAGACTGCCGTCAAGGCCATCCAGCGTGTTCTTTAACGTGCACAGGGTATGGCTCTCTCACACACGGAGCCAAGACTTAACGTCCCATCCGACGGACGGCGGCCTTTCCAAGTCCATCGCTGTCCCCTACTGACCGTGGGCAGGGCGGGTAGTTTTGTGGAGATAAATCTCAATGCTAACCCACTTGGGGCTCGAACCTGGGAACTGCAGATTACGAGCCTGGTGCGCTACCGACTACTGAGCCATCCCCGCTCCGTACAGCTGTTAGGAGACAGATGGTAGCTTCCCAACTAGGCAATCCTGCGTGTTCTTTAACGGCACAGGATATGGCTCTCATGTACAGTCGTTCAAAAAAGTATCCGAACGCTATGGTTGATTACAGACTTCAGAAAAAATATCTGGCAAAGATTTTTTTAGAAATTAGTGATCTGGCAACCTTCGTGTCACGTGACATGAAGGTTACCAGATCACTAATTTCTAAAAAAAATCTTTGCCAGATATTTTTCTGAAGTCTGTAATCAACCATAGTGTTCGGATACTTTTTTGAGCGACTGCACAAGGGGTCATGACTTAACTTCCCATCCGACGGAGGGGCTTGCACATAGTGAGAAAAATGGGCCAAACCACGAAGACCCCAAGGGATCAGAGAAGGTTTTTGGAAGAGCACTCACTGGACAGGTGCTACGAGACAGATGGTAGTCTCCTATCAAAGCCATCCGGCGTATTCTTTAACGTCACAGGAATGGTTCTCCTGTAAACGGGGCCACGTCTTAACGTCCCATCCAAGGAGCTTCTTTCTTTCCAAGCCCACTGATGTCCCCTACTGACCAAGGGCAAGAAGTTTTGCGGACATGAATCTCAACGCTGGCACAGACGGGACTCGAACCTGGGAACTGCAGGTTACAAGCCTGGCGCGCTACCGACTGAGCCACTCCATCCCCTTCTCTTGAGGAGTACTGACTCAAACACTTAGGAATATACAGTGGACCTTCGTTATAGCGCTGCTCGCTATACCGCGCACTCGGTTATAGCGCTGGCGATGTTCGCGATAAGTTCAAACGTGTTTATACAGGTCCGTGCGGCGTTACTGAGTATCGCATTTTATTGTTACTGCGTATTGAGTTCCTGCATGTATTTTGAATAGTGTTTAATTATTGTATGCATGATGAGTAAAAGAAAAGCTTACAGTGTGAAATTTATTGTGTTGCCACCGCGCCGCCGCTCGGTATAACGCGGTTCACCTTATAACGCGGGTGTTGCTTCCCGCCCGACATGCGCGTTATATCGGGGGTCCACTGTATTACTAATCAGTTTGGAATAAATAAATAAAAAATAAATAAATACCCCCTCAAGCAGCTGCTTGTCACAGAGGTCTGACAGGAGCCTGTCAGTTTATATGCCATAGTAGAAGGTCTGTGAGGATGGCAGGACCTCAGCAGAAAAACAACACACACATCCATGCCTTATCCGGGGCTCGAACCCAGGTCCCTTAGATCAGTAGCCAAGTGCGCTAACCACTCGGCCACGGGACGGCTAGTTTGGAATAACCCCTCCAAAATAAAAAAAAAAGTCTCTCTCTCTCCTCTGGCGCAAAAAAGAAAACAATAATTTTTCATAACTAACATTTGTTCTTTTGATGACACAGACCAAAACATGTCAACACGTGATTCTGCGAACTAACACATTTTTTTAGGAGATCTGACAATCCTTGAAAGCGCCATCGTTCCCTGTCCTGATGTCCGATTGCTCATTGTTTTTTATTAGATTATCCGTATGATGGTCGAGAACAGAACGAATGTTCAGAACATCTCGATATAAGTGACTTCTCGACCACAATCCCCCTGTCTTACCTCCTCCCCTCCTCTCGCTGCAGATGTCTTGATCAATCTCGAGCACGTTCTCATCTCTCTGGAGACGCGTGAACGTCCCCGGTTCTGGTATCAGTGGTTCGTGCACGAAACGCCGATGCAGTGGGTACGGTTAGAAGATCTCTGCGTATTGCCATTTACTTGCCGAGTCAGGTGGAGCAATATGGCGGGACTGACGGAGGCCAGGGACAGAAAAAAAAAGCAAATCTAGAGAAATGAGTTGTTGTTTTGGGTTGGGTTGTTTTACCTCTGAGCGGCACTTTTTTGCACACCATGGGCTAAATGGCCAGGTCACAAGGACCCCGAAGGCTCAGAGAAGGTTGGGGGAGGGGACCCACTGGAACAGCTGTTGGGAGACAGATGGTAGCCTCCCGTCAAGGCCATCCAGCGTGTTCTTTAACGTGCACAGGATATAGCTCTCCCACACACGGGGCCACGGCTTAACGTCCCATCCGATGGACGGCGGCCTTTCCAAGCCCATCGGTGTCCCCTACTGACCGTGGGCAGGGCGGGGGAATTTTGCGGAGATAAATCTCAACGCTGACCCAGCTGGGACTCGAACCTGGGAACTACAGATTACGAGCCTGGCGTGCTACTGACTGAGCCACCCCCGCCCCAGGTCACATGGACCCCGAAGGCTCAGAGAAGGTTGGGGGAGGGGACCCACTGGAACAGCTGTTGGGAGACAGATGGTAGCCTCCCGTCAAGGCCATCCAGCGTGTTCTTTAACGTGCACAGGGTATGGCTCTCCCACACACGGGGCCACGGCTTAACGTCCCATCCGACGGACGGCGGCCTTTCCAAGCCCATCGGTGTCCCTACTGACCGTGGGCAGGGCGGGGAATTTTGCGGAGATAAATCTCAACGCTGACCCAGCTGGGACTCGAACTTGGGAACTACAGATTACGAGCCTGGCGCGCTACCGACTGAGCCATCCCCGCCCCCTAGAGAAATGAAGAATCGCATCTATCTGACGACATGGAAAGAAATATCTAATAGCTATATCTGATGATCGATTTGAAAAGACTGTGTAAGACACTGTAAGCCACAAAAGACAGATCGAAGCTATATGTTTATGGTTCGTTTAATATTATAGATACACATATGCCAGGATATCAAAAAAAAAAAAAAAAAATAGTGAAGGGGGGAGGAGAAGGGGACCTGATCGAGTTGAAAAGTTATTTCGGTATATAATTTCCCCCTCCGTTTTAGTGACCTTTGAGAATGCTAGTAAAGGATACGGGAGATAAAAATGGTGAAACGGATGGCGGAAAGATGGGCAAAAGATATATGAAGAGATGATAAATGAAGATGTAAGAGGGAATAGATGGTAAGATAGATGATGATTTGGGTTGTTTTACCTCTGAGCGGCACTTTTTTGCACACCATGGGCTAAATGACCAGGTCACATGGGTTGGGTTGGGTTGTTTCACCTCTGAGTGGCACTTTTTTGCACACCATGGGCTAAATGGCCAGGTCACATGGACCCCGAAGGCTCAGAGAAGGTTGGGGGAGGGGACCCACTGGAACAGCTGTTGGGAGACAGATGGTAGCCTCCCGTCAAGGCCATCCAGTGTGTTCTTTAACATGCACAGGGTATGCTCTCCCACACACGGGGCCACGACTTAACGTCCCATACGACGGACGGCGACCTTTCCAAGCCCATCGGTGTCCCCTACTGACCGTGGGCAGGGCGGGGAATTTTGCGGAGATAAATGTCAACGCTGACCCAGCTGGGACTCGAACCTGGGAACTACAGATTACGAGCCTGGCACGCTACTGATTGAGCCACCCCCGCCCCAGGTCACATGGACCCCGAAGGCTCAGAGAAGGTTGGGGGAGGGGACCACTGGAACAGTTGTTGGGAGACAGATTGTAGCCTCCCGTCAAGGCCATTCAGCGTGTTCTTTAACATGCACAGGGTATGGCTCTCCCACACGCGGCGCCACGGCTTAACGTCCCATCCGACGGACGACGGCTTTTTCAAGCCCATTGGTGTCCCCTACTGACCGTGGGCAGGGCGGGGAATTTTGCGGACATAAATCTCAACGCTGAACCATCTGGAACTCGAACCTGGGAACTACAGATTACGAGCCTGGCGCGCTACCGACTGAGCCACCCCCGCCCCTGGAAGGAGAGAACAAAGGATAGATATAGATTACAACACCAGAAAGTTAATGAAGTAATTTCATGTAATCGCTTACGTATATGAAGGGCGTTATGGCCCGCGTGGCCATTACCTGCTTAACCAAAATCATTTGCATATCGCAGCCAATACCATGCTTGTTGTGATTTGCAAGCCTCTTCTTCATCTCCTTCTTGATCCAAAGGATATCAGTTAGGGGCGGGGGTGGCTCAGTCGGTAGCGCGCCAGGCTCGTAACCTGTAGTTCCCAGGTTCGAGTCCCAGCTGGGTCAGCGTTGAGATTTATCTCCGCAAAATTCCCCGTCCTGCCCACGGTCAGTAGAGGACACCGATGGGCTTGGAAAGGCCGCCGTCCGTCGGATGGGACGTTAAGCCGTGGCCCCGTGTGCGGGAGAGCCATACCCTGTGCACGTTAAAGAACACGCTGGATGGCCTTGACGGGAGGCTACCATCTGTCTCCCAACAGCTGTTCCAGTGGGTCCCCTCCCCCAACCTTCTCTGAGCCTTCGGGGTCCATGTGACCTGGCCATTTAGCCCATGGTGTGCAAAAGGGTGCCGCTTAGAGGTAAAACAACCCAACCCGATATCAGTTAAAAAACCATTTAGTTGTTTATTTACTTTGGGGACAATCTATGCTACACACTGCAGCAAGAAAATGATTCGAACAAAAAAAATATATAAAAACATGAACGAAAATAATCTATATATAGACTGAACACATTTATTAGATATACACCTATCCCTCGATTTACACGGTACTCAGATTATACGGTTTTGTATGGTCAAAAAATGCAATCAGTTTCATTTAACACGATAACAGACTCGGTTTTATAAGGTACAGTCGCTGAAATAAATATCCGAACACCATGGTTGATTATAGAATTCATAAAAAATATCTGGCAAAGATTTTTTTGTGGTGACACTGAATTCTGTAATCAACCATAGTGTTCGGATATTTTTTTAACAAAATCATTATCTGTAACAAGTCATATTTATATTATTTCGCTAAAATTATAGCCTTGCCACTGTAATGCAATCTGTCGTGCGATATTTTAATAGAATGAAGCATGTTTTGAATCGGAAGCGAGATCTAACTTTTCTAGAGTGAAATTTTCAGACTGGTAAAAACCGTGTTTTTTCTCATTTTTTGCAACAAGTTTAATTTAGTAGACTATTATATACGCTGAATTCAGCTGATTCGTAAGTACACACTGCTTCATAAAATATTGTTACGACAGAAGGAATCTGGCAACCGAAAGCAAAAAGTTTCAGCCAACGAATAAGAACGTTGGGAGAATTTGGAGAAGAAGAGTGGAGCGTTAACGGTCGTTTTGTTGTAACGGTCGGTGAGTTCGAAAATGGACGGTGAGCTGTTCTGAGACAGTGCGCGTAAGTATCAAGAAGTAACTTGATGTGTTGTGTATACGCGGAAGTATAAAAGTGGGAACTTTTATGGCTAACTTCGAATGTCTACACGGACTGTCTTTTTGTTCGGCTATTGTGTGAAAAGTTATTAGCACAGGACGAGAATTGGTTTACGAGTGAAGATCTTCGGGTGACCTGGTAAATCAAGTAAAAGGTAGTATTTAGTAAAATACACAGAGCTGATATTGTGTGCTCTACGCAGGAAGATTGATGACTTGTGCATGTTAATAGTTGATTTGTTGATAAGATACTTCAACCATATTTCCTTTGTAACAATTTACCTTGTATTGAATTTGGTTTTGAAATATAGCTTTTAATACTCACGCTCAGTGGCTATCCATTTTTGTAATCCGCAACATTTGGTGTCAGAAGCGGGATAATTTATTGAATGCCGTTAACTAGAAGTATGGATGAATTAGTAAAGTTGTTAAATGACTTGAAAGCCGATATGAAAGCCGATATAGCTGCCCAAAGCGATAAAATAGGTGACCAGATGACTGATATGGCTACACAGATGAATGACATTAAAAGTCAAAATAGCGAAATGGCCGCACAAAATAATGAGTTGAGAACTGAGATAGTTTCTCAAAAAGATGATTTGAAAGCCGAAATGGCCGCACAAAATAATGAGTTGAGAACTGAGATAGTTTCTCAAAAAGATGATTTGAAAGCCGAAATGGCCGCACAAAATAATGAGTTGAGAAATAAAATAGGTGACCTGGCCGCACAAAATACTGAGATGAGAGCTGAAGTGGCTTCTCAAATTGATAAGATTTCTGATAAGTGTAAGGACATTATGACCGAACTAAATAGTGTAAAAGATGATCTTGATAGTGTTAAGTTAGATTATAAACACGAAATTGAAATTGTAAAAACTGATTGTGAACGCCAGTTTCAGATTTTGAGAAATGAAATGTTACCTTCTGCCTGTGATAATAATAATTCTAGTGGAAATAATGTTATTACACATATCGCTAAAAATACAACTAAACCTTCTACATATGATGGTCAATCATCTTGGACAGTATTTAAAACACAATTCGAAGTTATCGCTACAGCCAATGAGTGGAATGAATTCCAAAAGGCCAGTTTTCTTGCAGCTTCCTTAAGAAATTCTGCTGCGGAAGTTTTGCAGTCTGTTCCAGAAGAAAAACGACTTGATTATCAAAGTCTAGTTTCTGCATTAGAACTAAGGTTTGGTGATAGTTATTTAAAACAATATTACGTGACTCAATTTAAACATCGCATGCAGAAAAATGGTGAAACTTTGCAAGAGCTTGCTAGTGATATTGAGCGTCTAGCTAGATTGGCTTATAGTAACTGTCCACCAGAAATTCAAGATAATTTAGCTCAATTACAATTTATTGATGCTATTGCTGACCCTGACACTCAGCAATCTCTGAGGATGTTGGAAGGTGAATCCTTAAAGTCAGCTGTGGTACATGCTATGAAATACGAGTGCTCCAGGCTTTCCTCCCGAGCGAACAAACGTGCAGTGAGATTTGTGAGTGCAGAAGAAACTGTAGAAAAGGATAATGAAATGAAAGAACTAACCAAAGCCATACTATCCGTTTTGAAAGATATAAAAGGTTCTTCTTCAAAACCTACAACAGACCTCCAGTGTTGGAATTGTGGCAAGACAGGACACATTCGTACCAACTGCACTAGGAAACGAATGAGGAGTCCAAGTACATCAACTAGACAACAGGATCAGAGAAACAGAAAATTTATCAATCTTGCGAGGCAAAGGCTGGTTGTTGATTGGTTGGCCCCAGGGGAAGTCGCCCACGTTTCAACATTGCATGGTGATAATAATGGATTAGTAGCTGATGGAGCCATAAATGGAATACCTTGCCGTATGATAGTCGACACTGGTGCAAATGTAACTTTACTCAGAACGGATATAATAAAGAAAATAATACCTCACCCAAACTTGAATAATACACAGTCTAGAATAAGCCTACAAACGGCCACTGGAGATCGTGCAAAGGTTCATGGAAAAATAGAACTTAATATTCGAGTTGGTAGCTGTCTGGTTCGCCATCCTGTTTACATCGCTGACATCTACGACGAATGCATATTAGGCCTTGATTTTCTTAAGAAACATGGATTCAACATTAGACCCAGTGATAACCTACTCATCTATGAGACAGAAGAGATTCCTCTGCTTAGCCGGACGACTGATTCTTTATCAAGCGTAACTCCAATATTAGTGACGGAAGACACAGAGATCCCAGCACAAAGTGAAGTTATAGTCCGTGGACATCGGGCGGAGACTTCTGGGGCCTTCCGATTGGCAGTTACTGATGCCTCTGGTAAAGGAGCTTTGGCTCATAATATCCTGGTTGCAAGGACTTTAGTCAGAATAGATAAAGAACAGATCCCTATCAGAGTGATGAACTGTAACAAATCCAGTAGAATGTTAAAAAAAGGTGAGGAATTAGCAATATGTGAAGCTGTTACCTGTGTAACAAGTATAAATAAAATAGAAGTTACCGATTCATATCAAAATCATACAGACATCCCGTCTCATCTTACTGAATTATGGAGAGAAACAAGACAAATATTAACTGAAAACCAAGCTGTTAAGGCCGAGAACCTATTAAAAGAATTTTCTGACATTTTTTCTGCCACATCAAATGATTATGGCCGTACTAACCTGACAGAACATAAAATCAACACTGGTGATTCTCCTCCAGTCCATCTGCCGGCAAGAAGGCTTCCATTGGCAAAAAGAGAGGAGACGGAACAACTCATAAAGGACATGGAAGCTCAGGGCATTATAGAACCATCACAGAGTCCCTGGACATCACCAGTAGTTCTTGTCAAGAAAAAAGATGGATCTACACGATTTTGTGTAGATTATCGCAGATTAAATGACGTAACAAAGAAAGATTCCTTTCCTTTACCCAGGATTGACGATACACTAGACACTTTATCTGGGTCAGAATGGTTCTCAACATTAGATTTAAAGAGCGGCTATTGGCAAGTTGGTATACGTCCTGAAGACCGTGAGAAAACGGCTTTCAGTACAGGGAATGGACTTTGGCAGTTTAAGGTGATGCCATTTGGACTTTGTAATGCACCTGCCACATTTGAGCGACTAATGGAGTCAGTGCTCAAAGGTTTGTCTTTGGAGGTCTGCCTGGTTTACTTGGACGACATCATAGTTCTTGGAAGAACTTTTGAAGAACATTTGAGAAATCTTCGTCAAGTATTTGAAAAACTTAAGGCAGCCAAGTTAAAATTGGGACCGACAAAGTGTAAACTGTTCCAGCAAGAAGTTCATTACCTTGGTCATGTGATCACTACAGCAGGGATTAAGACTGATCCTAGTAAGATAGAAGCTGTAAGAGACTGGCCTCCACCACAAGATGTTCATCAACTTCGTAGTTTTATTGGACTTTGCACCTACTATAGAAGATTTGTCAAAGGTTTCTCCAACATCGCAAGGCCATTACATCGTCTGACAGAAGAGGGCCAGCGGTTTATGTGGACCACCGAATGCGATATAGCCTTTCAACAGCTGAAGAAAACTCTTTCCACAGCACCAGTGCTAGCGTACCCACAAACTGGAAAACAATTCGTAATAGATACTGACGCAAGTAACACAGGAGTTGGTGCTGTGCTTTCACAAGAACAAGACGGACAGGAGAGAGTTATTGCATACTTTAGTAAAACTTTATCCAAACCAGAGCGGAATTACTGTGTAACACGCAAAGAACTGTTAGCAATAGTAAAAGCAATAGAACATTTTCATCACTATCTCTATGGCCAGAAATTCCTTATACGTACTGATCATGCTGCACTTAGATGGTTATTAAACTTCAAAAACCCTGAAGGACAAATCGCTAGGTGGATACAACGGTTACAAGAATACGATTTCTCCATCGAACATCGAAGTGGTAAAATGCATAAGAATGCAGATGCTCTTTCCAGGCGCCCATGTATTGACAACTGTAAACATTGCTATAATGCAGAACTGAAATTTGGAACTAAAGAGATAATGCCCATAAGACAAATAGTATCGACACAAACAAACAGTGACACCCCTAACATCTGGAATCCAATTGAAATCAGGAAGGCTCAACTAGATGATGAAGACATAAAACCAATAATGGAATTGATTGAAAAATCTGATGCAAGACCTAATTGGGAGCAAATCTCGAGGTATAGTCCAACTACTAAAAGTTACTGGGCACAGTGGGACTCCTTAAAAATGGAAGACGGAGTATTATACAGAAGATGGGAGAATCCCACTGGACGGCTGATCCGTTGGCAGATAATCCTTCCTCGATCCCGAGTGGAACTTGTGATGAAAGATGTACATGATAGTGCCACTGGAGGACACTTCGGTGTTAATAAGACATTAGCCAAAGCCAGGGAACGATTTCATTGGTTGAAAAGTAGGGCAGACGTTGAGAGATGGTGTAGGCAATGTGAAGCCTGTGCAGCAAAGAAAGGCCCTAAGACTAGGAGTCGGGGTAAGCTGCAGACGTATAACGTTGGTGCCCCTTTTGAAAGAATAGCCATTGATGTAATGGGTCCGTTTCCTAGAACTGATGATGGAAATCGATATTTATTAGTGGTAATGGATTATTTCACAAAGTGGCCTGAGGTATATCCCATCCAAGACCAGGAAGCAACAACAGTGGCTGAGATGATAGTTAATAACTTCATTAGTAGGTATGGAGTACCTTTACAACTCCACTCTGATCAAGGACGGAATTTTGAATCCAATGTGTTTAAAGGCATCTGTCAACTATTAGGTATTCAGAAAACCAGAACAACTCCCTTACACCCTCAGTCGGATGGTATGGTTGAAAGGTTCAATAGAACAATTGCTCAGCATTTAGCATTATTTGTGAACGACCACCAACGTGACTGGGATCGCCATGTACCACTCCTTTTGCTGGCATATAGAACGGCAGTGCATGAGACAACTGGACAGACACCTTCCATGATGATTTTTGGAAGAGAGTTACGTCTTCCCTGTGACCTTTTATATGGTCGGCCCGAAGCAATGCCTGTGTCCACTCCACAATACGTACAAGAATTGCAACAACGACTAGAAGAAATCCATCACTCCGTTAGACATAACATCGACATAACAAGTGACAGAACCAAAACAAGATATGACAGTAAAATAAATGGAACTATTTTCAATCAAGGAGATCTTGTCTGGCTATACAGTCCACATAGAAAGAAAGGACTATCTCCAAAACTTCAGAAACCTTGGGAAGGTCCATATACAATAGTTAACAGGATTAATGACGTGGTATATCGCATTCGTCGACGTCCAGCTACAAAGTGCAAGGTGGTTCACGTGGATCGTTTGGCTCCGTTTCATCGAAGAACTGAAGAAACTTTGGAATCCAGAATTGTTCGGGACGAACAAGACCTAGGAAGGGGGCAGTGTTACGACAGAAGGAATCTGGCAACCGAAAGCAAAAAGTTTCAGCCAACGAATAAGAACGTTGGGAGAATTTGGAGAAGAAGAGTGGAGCGTTAACGGTCGTTTTGTTGTAACGGTCGGTGAGTTCGAAAATGGACGGTGAGCTGTTCTGAGACAGTGCGCGTAAGTATCAAGAAGTAACTTGATGTGTTGTGTATACGCGGAAGTATAAAAGTGGGAACTTTTATGGCTAACTTCGAATGTCTACACGGACTGTCTTTTTGTTCGGCTATTGTGTGAAAAGTTATTAGCACAGGACGAGAATTGGTTTACGAGTGAAGATCTTCGGGTGACCTGGTAAATCAAGTAAAAGGTAGTATTTAGTAAAATACACAGAGCTGATATTGTGTGCTCTACGCAGGAAGATTGATGACTTGTGCATGTTAATAGTTGATTTGTTGATAAGATACTTCATCCATATTTCCTTTGTAACAATTTACCTTGTATTGAATTTGGTTTTGAAATATAGCTTTTAATACTCACGCTCAGTGGCTATCCATTTTTGTAATCCGCAACAATATCATATATAAACAATAATTTTGTAAAATAGAGCGCTAGATGTTGGTACCAATCAGGTCCGGATCTAAAAAAATTTGAGGGGGGGGGGGACCAAGAAACACAATCGCGGTGAGAAAATGTAAAAGTGGGGGGGGGACCAAAAAATAAAATCGTGGTGATAAAATGTAAAAGCGGGGGGGGGGGGGACCAACAAATACAATCGTGGTGGCAAAATGTAAAAGTGGGGGACCAAGAAAAAAAATCGTGGTGACAAAATAAAAAAGAGGGGGGGGGATGAAGAAATACAATCGTGGTGACAAAATGTGGAGCCCTGGGATAAGCTTGGCTACTGATCTAAGGGACCTGGGTTTGAGCCCTGGGGTAAGCTTGGCTACTGATCTAAGGGACCTGGGTTTGAGCCCTGGGGTAAGTTTTTCTACTGATTTAAGGGACTTGGGTTCGAACCCCAGGGTAACATTGGCTACTTGATCTGAGGGACCTGGGTTCGAGCCCCGGGGTAAGCTTGGCTACTTGATCTATGGGACCTGGGTTTGAGCCCCGGGGTAAGCTTGGCTACTGATCTAAGGGACCTGGGTTCGAGCCCCTGGGTAAGTGATGGATGTGTGTGTGTGTGTGTGTGTGTGTGTCGCTTTTCAGCTGAGGTCCTGCCATCCTCTTAGACCAGTGTCTCGCAAACTTTTTTACTCTGCGGCACACTGAATCTAATTTTTTTTCCGCGGCACACTCAATCTAATTTTTTTTCCGCGGCACACCTAAAGAACAATAAAAGCAAACTCTATATAATCATCATTATATTTGCGCTTTGTTGACGTCATCAGCCTGGTTTTACTTGAAGATTTGCTCTCGTTCTTTAATTCATAACTCGGTGTTTGTTTTAAATATTTGTCCATTCTATGGCTTGAAATAATCAAAAATTAATACCAAAATTTGGAGAAAACTTGATAAATACTTACAAGATCCCAGTTGATAAAATCTGAAAGATTTTTATTAAAGCACGTCGATATTAAAGCACGTCGATATTAAAGCACGTCGATAACACAAGTCAAGTCAAAATGAAATCATTCGAATATCTAGTGTCAATTTGAAAATCTCTCGCGGCACACTTGGAATCTCTCGCGGCACACTTGGAATCTCTCGCGGCACACAGTTTGCGAGACACTGTCTTAGACCTTCTACTATGGCATATAAACTGTCAGACCTCTGTGGCAAGCAGCTGCTTGAGGAGGTATCTATTATTTTAATGATTATTATTTCTGTTGAACTGAAATTGGAGATAATTATGCATAAATAAAACTTTCAACGTGCATTCTACTCATAACAAAGATTTTTTTCGAAACCTATACCCCTTTTTCCCATAAGTTTTGATTTTCACTGTTTCGATTTACACGGTGTTTTCCCGGGACCTGTCGACCGTGTAACTCGAGGGATAGATGTATATTAAAACATAGTCTTATTTAGGTCGCATAGATTTTTCGGCACGTTCGGTTGAGCATAAATTAGAATTTCTCGTGGTTCTTGAAGATTTATTGCTCGGCATTGTTTGTTATCTTAACGAGCGGATGGTTCCAAGATGAAAATACACAGAAGTCATCATTCTGCAAAATTTAAGTGGTTTTCTTCCCATTAAACGACTAATGGCGATAAACAACAACAAACAAAGCCGTGAAATAATTTACGCCGTGAATGCGAGTTCATAAATTATTTCAGAGATTGGAGAAGCATAACGAAAATAAAAGCGTAATTCTGGTTCGGAGCATCTATATGCAGCGATGGTCTCATAGGTTTCATGAAGCGGGAAGTTTAGTAACACTCCGTATGGGAGGAATATTTCCTAATCCACGCTTCCTACTCCCCATCCATCTAGAATGGGGGTTCTAAAAGTGGGGTACGCGGTGAAAATATTTGGGGTACGTCGTGAGAGCTCAAAAGTCGCTAGATCAAGTAACAAAGCCAGTGTTTTATTTATTCCCATTGTTATACTATAACAACAAAGCCAGTGTTTTATTTATTCCCATTGTTATAAATAAAAATAAAATAAATACCCCCTCAAGCAGCTGCTTGCCACAGAGGTCTGACAGGAGCCTGTCAGTTTATATGCCAGAGTAGAAGGTCTGAGAGGATGGCAGGACCTCAAGCAGAAAACAACACGAACATCCATGCCTTACCCGGGGCTCGAACCCAGGTCCTGTAGATCAGTAACCAATCGCGCTAACCACTTGGCCACGGGACGGCCCATTGTTATATTATAACTATAATTTTTTCTATCTATACAAGGGCTGGTCAATGTTGGCCGAGGTGAGACTCGAACTTTGAAACTGCAGATTACAAGTCTGCCACGCTACCGACTGAGCACCAGATTATAAATTACAGTGAAAAAGTTGACAAATATAATATAAATCTTTTTTTATTATAATTTTTTGTGTCATTTTAACGTAGAATAATTTCAGCACTTGTGGATCCCTCTAACGTGGATGGAGAGCAAACATTTCCTCTAGTTCCAAAATGCATAAATCTGTTCAGAACAATTTTTCCAACCTAAATTGTGAACCGACGCTGAACTAGGGGACATCTCGTTTAAGAGAAGTGGACGTTCCATTTGCGGTGACAATCTGAACAAAGTTAGCGCGAATTTTGGAATGAGATTAAAAATGAATAATGGTAGTCACGACAGCCGAGTGGATAGCAGGATGTCCATGACAGGCAGACTCTTGTAGTGTGTGGAAGGGATTATATCTCTATGGGGTATTATACTGACAGAATCTTGCAATATCTCTATGGCAAGCAGCTTGTTGAAGGATGATTTATGGCGTATTTTAGCATTTAAGAAACGGCTTTTTAAGGTTAAACAACGTTAAAAGAGACGATGTTATCTTGAGGAGCTATTGTTGGGTTGTTTTACCTCTGAGCGGCACTTTTTTGCACACCATGGGCTAAATGGCCAGGTCACATGGACCCCGAAGGCTCAGAGAAAGTTGGGGGAGGGGACCCACTGGAACAGCTGTTGGGAGACAGATGGTAGCCTCCCGTCAAGGCCATCCAGCATGTTCTTTAACGTGCACAGGGTATGGCTCTCCCGCACACGGAGCCACGGCTTAACGTCCCATCCGACGGACGGCGGCCTTTCCAAGCCCATCGGTGTCCCCTACTGACCCTGGGCAAGGCGGGAAATTTTGCGGAGATAAATCTCAACGCTGATCCAGCTGGGACTCGACCTGGGAACTACAGATTACGAGCCTGGCGCGCTACCGACTGAGCCACCCCCACCCCAGGAGCTATTGTTTATGCTATGGCTAATGTAAGATTCAAACTAATGTAAGATTCATTTTTCGATGAATTTTAAACGGTAAATATATTGCTTATTTTCTCCATCATATTTGTTTTGCCATGGCGACTTTTCATTTTGATAACTTACCAGCATTTGATCACAACGAAAATGTTCTGTGCGACTATGAAGAAGTTAAGAAATGGTTCTTGAATAGTAAATTATGTAATGAATCTGATGAACATTTAAGCTTTCTGCATGTGAACATTCGAAGTCTGAAAAAAAAAGCTGGGATACTCCTCTGTGTTTATCTTAAAGATATCTTGAAATTTTCAGATATTATAATAATCTATTAACATCCTCAGCACGGATGCTCCATCGTTCAATCTAGAAAATTTTAACAAACTTTTTACGAGAACTCCTGATGCGTTTGAACATGGGATTCTACTTTTCTTCCGCGACACATTATTAGTCAAAACGATACCTTCACTTGTAATTCCTGCTAAAACATTGAATATAAATATCTACAAGGGTAATTTAACTTTCAATTTACTTGCTATTTACAGATCACCAAGCTCGAACATTAACACTTTTCTTTCTAATCTCAAAAACTGGTTCGAAACAACTGATAAACATCGCAATCAAATACTAGTAGGAGACTTTAGATATCAAAAATATAGAGTTGCCAAATACGTAGAATTGTTAACCGAGTTTGGTTTCTCACCTATCATTACTGGTATCACCAGGGAAGATATCATTGGTGACTCTTTCTCTCAGACATGTACTGATCACATTAACGTCCGACTTGACATTAAATATAAATAATAATGAATAAATAAATATCCCCTCAAGCAGCTGCTTGCCACAGAGGTCTGATAGGAGCCTGTCAGTTTATATGCCACAGTAGGAGATCTGAGAGGATGGCAGAAAAACGACACATACATCCATGCCTTACCCGGGGCTCGAACCCAGGTCCCTTAGATTTGCAGCGAAGCGCGCTAACCACTCGGCCACGGGACGGCTTATACTTGACATTAAACTCGACACAAATTCAATGATTTTTTGCAGTAGGATCGCAGACCACTACTTAATTGCGGCAACTTGCGGGAAAAAAAAAAACTTGGGAATTCGTCCAATCACACTAAAAAGCTAGACAGCAATTTTAACACGAAAACTATCTTAGGTCATAAAAACATATGCAAAGAAATAAGTCTAACAAACTGGGTGGACAGAGGCACTGGAAACGAAACCCCAAATTCAGAACCAACAGACGTAAGAACGTACGACGTACGAAGAGCATGCAAAGGTATTCGAACAGGGAGCTGGCAGACATGCACTTAGTGTATGGAATAGCTGAGGGCAACGGACTAGCCGCTCAACGAATGTATCAAGAACGCTTCCCACACAGACATGTACCGGGCCACCGTTTGTTTGCGCGTGCGCATCAAAATTTGTGCGATTATGGGTCATTAAGAGCTGTAACATTATGAAATGTATCATCTAGTACGCCATTTGTAATAATTATGTCCAATAAATGTTCTCCCATTAATCACTGTCTTGTGTCCTTTCAGATCTTGTACCTCTGCTACCACTTTCCCATGACGTTTCCGGTTATGGGTTCCTATGCAATTCTCATTCCTTTAGATGTTATCTACATCCCCTAAAAGTTTGTACCTATATTTTTGAGACACCCTGTATACATTGCATGGCCAAAAAATTAGTTCTCAATATAAATAAATTAATAAATACCCCCTCAAGCAGCTGCTTGTCAGAGGTCTGACAGGAGCCTGTCAGTTTATATGCCATAGTAGAAGGTCTGAGAGGATGGCAAGGACCTCAGCAGAAAAACGACACATACATCCATGCCTTACCCAGGGATCGAACCCAGGTCCCTTAGATCAGTAGCCAAGCCCGCTAACCACTAGGCCAAGGTACGGCTTAGATCTCAATACCATGGAATAAACCTTACCGCAATATTGTGTAGAACCTCCCAGGTGCATACTGAACGGCTAGAATTCTTTCTGATATCGATTCGATGAGTGTTGCGAAGTATTTGGTGTAATGTGAAGCCATTCTTGTTGCAATATGCAGTATTTAGTTCCTCCAAGGGCAGTGGAGTTTGTGCCTGTATACTTAACACAATTATTTGTGATAAATTCTCAATGGGTTTGAGATCAAGAGACTATGATGGCTAGGGAAGGTGACTGAATTCTATATCCCCAAAACACTCACAAATTTCACACGATGGAATGTTGCGTTACCTTAACTGGCATAGTGGTTAGGTAGCTAGCGACTGTTCCAGCAAGGCAAACTTTGTGGGTTGTGTCAGCTTTAACTAAGGCAGTGGTCAGCAGTGACTTCGGTCTTAGTGGGGCATGTCCTTGTATGAGAAGGCCTGTAAAAGCTAGGAGTAGCTTCTAGGATTCTTCTCTGTCCTATATGTCGCAAATCAAATCAAATCAAAAATCATTCTTAAATTGTCAGTCTCCATCAGGGAGAGAAATGAAGCTAGCAGGATGTACATAACAAGTCGTTTAAATATGATACGGCATTTTGTCGACTCTTCTGAGGTGTTAGTGGTCCCAATCCGTGCTTTGTGAATATTTCCAACACCATGACTCCTTGTCTAGCAAGGTGCGGGTGTGGCTCAGTCGGTAGCGCGCCAGCCTCGTAATCTGTAGTTCCCAGGTTCGAGTCCCAGTTGGGTCAGCGTTGAGATTTATCTCCGGAAAATTCCCCGCCCTGCCCACGGTCAGTAGGGGACATCGATGGGCTTGGAAAGCCCGCCGTCCGTCGTATGGGACGTTAAGCCGTGACTCCGTCTGCGGGAGAGCCATACCCTGTGCACGTTAAAGAACACGTTGGATGGCCTTGACGGGAGGCTACCATCTGTCTCCCAACAGCTGTTCCAGTGGGTCCCCTCCCCCAACCTTCTCTGAGCCTTCGGGGTCCATGTGACCTGGCCATTTAGCCCATGGTGTGCAAAAAAGTGCCGCTCAGAGGTAAAACAACCCAACCCAACCTTGTCTAGCAAACCTAACAGCTGTAAGTTTTCATATCGGAGATATGCTCGTACAGTGGATGTGACAGATGTTTGTGATCCATCGATTCATGCGGTTGGCGGTACATTCTATCTCTGTCATCTGCACAAAACAGCGTACATCGCGATTCATCTGAACACTTTAATTTTGCAGTTCTTTACAATCTGTTCACGCCTCTCCCAACTCTATTGAATCTCGCTTAAAAAAATGAGGCCGACAAATAGTTTCCCTTAATTTAGTTGGCACTAAAAGTTTATGAATTATATTACTGACTGTCGAACAGCAAATATCTGAGTTCCTTGAGCATTGTTCATCTAGGCCAGGGGTTCTCAACGTGGTGTACGCGTATCCCTGGGGGTACACGGTAAAATATTTTGAGGAACGCCGTGAGAGCTCAAAGGTCGCTAGATCTAGTAACAAAGTCGCTAAGGTAGCATTATTATACCATAACTATAGTTTTATCTATCTACATAAGGGGTACGCCAGTTATATACACATTTCCAGGGGGTACGTGAAGCATAACAGGTTGAGAACCACTGATCTAGGCCATCACTGAAAGCAGTAATTGAAGTACAGTTGAACATCGATTTCAATTCACATGCCTCTGTAACGCTCTGTGCTTCTGTTCTACACCCCACCAGATCTAGTGGGGTCGGGGTGGCGCAGTCGGTAGCGCGCCAGGCTCGTAATCTGTAGTTCCCAGGTTCGAGTCCCAGCTGGGTCAGCGTTGAGATTTATCTCCGCAAAATTCCCCGCCCTGCCCACGGTCAGTAGGGGACACCGATGGGCATGGAAAGGCCGCCGTCCGTCGGATGGGACGTTAAGTCGTGGCCCCGTGTGTGGGAGAGCTATACCCTGTGCACGTTAAAGAACACGCTGGATGGCCTTGACGGGAGGCTACCATCTGTCTCCCAACAGCTGTTCCAGTGGGTCCCCTCCCCCAACCTTCTCTGAGCCTTCGGGGTCCATGTGACCTGGCCATTTAGCCCATGGTGTGCAAAAAAGTGCGGCTCAGAGGTAAAACAACCCAACCCAACCCATCGTCCTCAACATGGCCGTCCAAGTTGTTGTTTTCTAGCCGTTTTACTGAGGGAAAGTCGGGTGGCTGGAAGAAAATGGCGACAGATAGTTACGTCGAACTCGGGATTGCAAAATTCCGAGTTCGACGTAAATTCGGATATCTACCATAATTGCTCATACAAAATGTCAAGACTCCGTCTTCTAACTATTTTCTATATCTTTGATATCGCCTTGGAAAATTCTGCGATTTCTATATTTTTTGCCTATAGTTACACCAACCCATTGAGCACCAACAACACTTTTGTGAAAGTCAGTTATATCACATATCGTTCTTATCTCGAGTGTTGACCAGTCAGAGGGGGCGGGGGTGGCTCAGTCGGTAGCGCGCCAGCCTCGTAATCTGTAGTTCCCAGGTTCGAGTCCCAGCTGGGTCAGCGTTGAGATTTATCTCCGCAAAATTTCCCCGCCCTGCCCACGGTCAGTAGGGGACACCGATGGGCTTGAAAAGGCCGCCGTCCATCGGATGGGACGTTAAGCCGTGGCCCCGTGTGCGGGAGAGCCATCCCTGTGCAAGTTAAAGAACACGCTGGATGGCCTTGACGGGAGGCTACCATCTGTCTCCCAACAGCTGTTCCAGTGGTTCCCCTCCCCCAACCTTTTCTGAGCCTTCGGGGTCCTTGTGGCCTGGCCATTTAGCCCATTGTGTGCAAAAAAGTGCCGCTCAGAGGTAAAACAAACAATCCAAAGACCAATCAGAGATCATAAAATGGCGAATTGGAGCATCGCATTTCTTGCAATTCCTTATCTCTTCCATCTGAAGCGTGTCTGTGGCATTGAATTTAAAATTTGAAGAAGTTTAAAATGAAAAAGGATCAGAGCCCTTAGGATGGGGCGGCGGTGGCTCAGTCGGTAGCGCGCCAGGCTCGTAATCTGTAGTTCCCAGGTTCGAGTCCCAGCTGGGTCAGCGTTGAGATTTATCTCCGCAAAATTCCCCGCCTTGCCCACGGTCAGTAGCACCGATGGGCTTGGAAAGGCCGCCGTCCGTCGGATGGGACGTTAAGCCGTGGCCCCGTGTGCGGGAGAGCCATACCTTGTGCACGTTAAAGAACACACTGGATGGCCTTGACGGGAGTCTACCATCTGTCTCCCAACAGCTGTTCCAGTGGGTCCCCTTCCCCAACCTTCTCTGAGCCTTCGGGGTCCATGTGACCTGGCCATTTAGCCCATGGTGTGAAAAAAAGTGCCGCTCAGAGGTAAAACAACAACCCACAAGCCCTTAGGATATTTGTTGGCCAATGACTTGTGCTCCTTCTATTTAAGACGACTTGGAGATCACGCGACCGTGACATGTGACCTTCTTCATTGTACATCGCTCAAAAAAAATATCCGAACACTATGGTTGATTACAGAATTTAGAAAAAAATATCTGGCAACGATTTTTAAAGAAATTAGTGATCTGGCAACCTTCGTGTCACGTGATTACAGAATTCAAAAAAATATCTGGAGCGTGTACAGCAACTGTACACGCTCCAGTTTGCTGTGAACGGTAACTGGAACGTGTACAGTTGCTGTACACGCTCCAGATATTTTTCCTGAATTCTGTAATCACGTGACACGAAGGTTGCCAGATCACTAATTTCTAAAGAAATCGCTGCCAGATATTTTTTCTCAATTCTGTAATCAACCATAGTGTTCGGATATTTTTTGAGCGACTGTATATCTGTGGGGATGGGGATTTGGCTCAGTCGATAATGCACCAGATTCGTAACTTGATGTTCCCAGTTCCGATTGTGGCGGCCTTGCGATTTTTCTCTGCTAACTCCCCTGTCCCACACATGGGAAGAGATGTAAGATATGCGGTTCGTATTACCGGTTCAAAAGTTCAAAGAGAATTTTCTTCGCCGCAGTTCGTATTTCTGATATCGACTTTTCTATCGGTTTTCAATGTCTTCTTTCCTTTTAGCGAGAAAAAAAAAAACTCAACTCTCTTTATACAGTAGTTATTTGAGTTTGACTATTTTACTATATATTCAATTTTTCTTTTTTGCGAAGATCATGAAGCTTCTGCTATTTAAGAAGTTGGATTGTCCATCAAGCCGCAGTAATCACCTCGACTTCGCTAAGTAAGGAGGCACTGAGGAGCTTGGATTTGGGTTGTTTTATCTCTGAGTGGCACTTTTTTTGCACACCATGGGCTAAATGGCCAGGTCACAAGGACCCTGAAGGCTCAGAAAAGGTTGAGGGAGGGGACCCACTGGAACAGCTGTTGGGAGACAGATGGTAGCCTCCCGTCAAGGCCATCCTGCGTGTTCTTTATCGTGCACAGGGTATGGCTCTCCCGCACACGGGGCCACGGCTTAACGTCCCATCCGACGGACAGCGGTCTTTTCAAGTCCATCGGTGTCCCCTACTGACCGTGGGCAAGGAGTTTAGCGGAGATAAGTCTCAACGTTGACCCAGCTGGGACTCGAACCTGGGAACTGCAGATTAGGAGCGTGGCGCGCTTCCGACTGAGCCACCCCCTCCCTAGAGGAGCTTGGAAAGGTCTCCGTTCTTTAGAGGAGAAGTTATGTCGTGCTTTATGTACCCGAGAGCAATATCTTGTGCATCAAAGAGCACGTTGATGGCCCTCAGAGAGGCTTCTAGCAATCTCCTGACATTCAACGGTTGGCCTCTTCTTTAATTTTCTTATGATATGACAATCGGGTCCATTGTCTCAAAAAAAGAGAAAAAAAAAAGCGACTTAAAAGAAAAGAATCCAGGCCGACTCTTAGTATCCATTTAAATGGACGCTGAAAAAAAAGTAAACAATATTTTATTCCATGGACACTTTTAGCAAATAAGACCTGTTATACATTGTAAAACAACGTTTCAAAGGATTGGATTGTTTTACCTCTAAGCGGCACTTTTTTGCACACTATGGGCTAAATGGACAGGTCACATGGACCCCGAAGGCTCAGAGAAGGTTGGGGGAGGGGACCCACTGGAACAGCTGTTGGGAGACAGATGGTAGCCTCCCGTCAAGGCCATCCAGCGTGTTCTTTAACGTGCACAGGGTATGGCTCTCCCGCACACTAGGCCACGGCTTAACGTCCCATCCGACGGACGGCGGCCTTTCCAAGCCCATCGGTGTCCCCTATTGACCGTGGGCAGGACTCGGAATTTTACGGAGATAAATCTCAACGCTGCGGAACCCAGCTGGGACTCGAACCTGGGAACTGTAGATTACGAGCCTGGCGCGCTACCAACTGAGCCACCCCCGCCCCACGTTTCAAAGACTTGAGTATGTGTTTTGATATTTGAAAATCTTTCTTCACATGGGCTGGGGATGGCTTAGTCGGTAGCGCGCCAGGCTCATAGTTTGCAGTTCCCATGTTCGAATCTCAACATTGAGATTTATCTCCGTCACATACATACCACAATGAAATTTATCTCCGCCTCGGTGAGAAAGATGACTCCTATGGGCCTACCTCCATCCTCCATCAAATGGGACATTAAGCCTTGGTCCCGTGTGCGGGAGAGCCATACTCTGTGCATACTAAAGAAAAAGCTGGATGGCCTTCACGGGAGGCTACCATATCTCTCCTAACAGCTGTTCAATAAGTTTATTTTCCCCAACTTACTCTGAGCAGTTAGGGTCCTTGTGATCTGGCCATTCAGAACATTGTAAATTCAGAGGGAAGAGGTCTGAATTCAATCATTGGGAGTGTATCTATTTTCATTTGGGATAAACAATATTTTACGCTAAGTATTATTTTAAAATTGCTGTGTGCTAAATAAATCATCGTCACTATTACAAATAAACTGTATTCATAGTTTGCACAACAGCGCAATGCATAGTCATGACCTAGCTCTGAAACGGATGTGGTATTCTGTAAAAATGGCTGATGAAATATAATTATTTTAATTAATAGTATTTCAGTTGGGTTGGGTTACCTCTGAGCGGCACTTTTTTGCACACAATGGGCTAAATGGCCAGGTCACATGGACCCCGAAGGCTCAGAGAAGGTTGGGGGAGGGGACCCACTGGAACAGCTGTTGGGAGACAGATGGTAGCCTCCCGTCAAGGCTATCCAGCGTATTCTTTAACGTGCACAGGGTATGGCTCTCCCGCACACGGAGCCACGGCTTAACGTCCCATTCGACGGACGTCGGCCTTTACCAAGCCCATCGGTGTCCCCTACTGACCGTGGGCAGGGCGGGGAATTTTGCGGAGATAAATCTCAACGCTGACCCAACTGGGACTCGAACCTGGGAACTACAGATTATGAGCCTGACGCGCTACCGACTGAGCCACCCCCGCCCCTAGTATTTCAGTGATTCAGATCTAAAAATAATATTCAAGGTAAAAACATTTTAAATTTGGCCGTGGCCTGAAGAGAATAAATGAAAAACAATAAAAAATTCAATAGAAATTTTTAGATCTCTCTGCTATATCGATAAAGTTAGACTTGACCGATTCCCACTAAATCGATATAAACGTTCCCCCCCCATCCTGATGGATCATCCAACTCCTTAAATAGTTGAAGGTTCATGATCTTGATAAAAAAATGGAATATAAAATAGTGAAACTCAGATAACTACTATCTAAATAGGCGTCGAATTTTCCTTTGCTTTTGCGAAAATAAAAAAAAAAGAGACTTTGGAAACCGATAGAAAAATCGATATCGGAAATACAAACGAATGTGAAGAAAATTCTTACATCTCTTCTGAAGATTTCTGTTCACACAATTTAGCATGGAACGAGCAATCGAAACCGCTCGTCCTCCAAACTGGAGATGTGGAATTTCTTTCAAGTGTCAGGCAATGCAAATCGATCAAAAGGAGATTAGGAGCAAAGGAATCATTCAACTTGATCGAAAGTTCTTTATCTTCCCAATCTTCATCGAGCGCTTGCTATTGAGCCGTTTTCCTTCTGTTGAATGGAGTGAATTGATGAAACTAACACACGAGGATGCGACCTTTAACTGAAGTGTTTGAATAGCACGTCTTTAATGGCCGACCATTGATAACCATTTGTTGACCGTTTGACAGAATCGAAAACATTGCCATTTAGGGGCGGGGAGGGGAGTCGACGTCATTCTTTTTTATTCACCTCTTTGTTTTCAAAGTACAGAAAATGCTCGATATGCATCGAGAACAGAGAACAGCAAAACGTGACCTTAAAAACAGGTCGGATATTTTTTTTTATTTGCGACGAATATTGGCTATTTTTCGATCTACATTTTTCCTCTATAAGAAGGGAGCGGGGGTGGCTCAGTCGGTAGCGCACCAGGCTCGTAATCTGTAGTTCCCAGGTTCGAGTCCCAGCTGGATCAGCGTTGAGATTTATCTCCGCAAAACTCCCCGCCCTGCCCACGGTCAGTAGGGGACACCGATGGGCTTGGAAAGGCTGCCGTCCGTCGGATGGGACGTTAGGCCGTGGCCCCGTGTGCGGGAGAGCCATACCCTGTGCACGTTGAAGAACACGCTGGATGGTCTTGACGGGAGGCTACCATCTGTCTCCCAACAGCTAGTGGGTCCCCCAACCTTCTCTGAGCCTTCGGGGTCCTTGTGACTTGGCCATTTAGCCCAGAGTGTGCAAAAAAGTGCCGCTCAGTGGTAAAACAACCCAACAACCCAACCTCCATAAGAAGTAATGTAAATAAGGGAGATGAGTTGCGTTGTCAATTTTGACCATGAGAGGCAGAAAAGAAATTGTATCCCAATAAGATACAATAGAATTAACAAGGGATAGGATTGCTGTGTACGTTTGCAGCACGAATCCGGTGTCATGTTCAAGGTCAAATAGGGGTCAGAGTGGCGGTCTAAAAATCAAGAGTTGACGAAAGTACTGATTGTTTTATTGTAGTAGTTAATATTTTTTATAATGTAACATTTTTAATCCTTTGGTGCCCATTCCTATAAATTCAATTAATTTGAATCCTATGCTGTTCAATATCGGACTCAATGGAACATAGCAGAGGAATAGCAAAGTCTGACTGAGTCCGGCATAAACATAGCAAAAGTTTGACTGAGTTCGGCATAAGGATAGCAAAGTCTGACTGAGTCCAGCATAAGAATAGCAAAGTCTGACTAAATCCGGCATAAGCATAACAAAGTCTGACTGAGTCCGGCAAAAGCATAGCAAAGTCTGACTGAGTCTGGCATAAGCATAGCAAAGTCTGACTGAGTCCAGCATAAGAATAGCAAAGTCTGACTGAGTCCGGCATAAGCATAACAAAGTCTGACTGAGTCCAGCATAAGAATAGCAAAGTCTGACTGAGTCCGGCATAAGCATAGCAAAGTCTGACTGAGCCCAGCATAGCAAAGTCTGAGTCCAGCATAAGCATAGCAAAGTCTGACTGAGTCCGGCATAAGCATAGCAAAGTCTGACTGAGCCCAGCATTGCAAAGTCTGAGTCCGGCATAAGCATAGCAAAGTCTGAGTCCGGCATAAGCATAGCAAAGTCTGACTGAGCCCAGCATAGCAAAGTCTGAGTCCGGCATAAGCATAGCAAAGTCTGACTGAGTCCAGCATAAGAATAGCAAAGTCTGACTGAGTCCGGCATAAGCATAGCAAAGTCTGACTGAGCCCAGCATAGCAAAGTCTGAGTCCGGTATAAGCATAGCAAAGTCTGACTGAGCCCAGCATAGCAAAGTCTGAGTCCGGCATAAGCATAGCAAAGTCTGACTGAGCCCAGCATTGCAAAGTGAGTCCGGCATAAGCATAGCAAAGTCTGACTCAGTCCAGCATTAGGATAGCAAAGTCTGATCGAGTCCCTCCACGCTTTTTCCAACCGGTCACTCATCTTAGAGAGAAAAAGAAAAAGAAGACATTTCAATGCATTTCAGAGAATTTTTTTTTCGTCTTCCTTTTAGGAGATGAATTGGTTTTGATTAGTGAGGAGGCTGAGAGGTGATTAAAGAAAGATGCTTGGTTATTCTCGAGACTTCTTTGGTTAACGAGATGCATTTCAGCATGACGGAGGAGAAAATACATACCTTTTATATAATGCAAATGTACTATATATATATCCCGAGGTAGAGTGTATAATAATATAAAAATATTTTTGAATTTAGGTAGCCACGAGGCAAGTGCGAACAATGTTTTGACGTATCAAGAATTTTGTTCCTAATTCTTTGACAATTCTAATTCTTTTTCCTCTTTCTTATTCCTTCAATTTTTCTGGATAATCTACATCGCACGTGAGCAAATTACGACCGGCCACTTGCTTTTGTGCTGTCCGCCAGATACTGATGAAAAATTAAATTTGTAAAAGAGGATAAGAACATATAGAGGAGACGAAGTTCAATTTCGGCGAATCAAATTCTCATTAAAACGAATTTCAATAAAAATATATGGTTTATGTTTCACTTTAGTTTTTTTTTTTTGCGTTGATTGTACATAGGCTATTGGTTATATATTTTTATATTCTATGGGGCTCCCTCAGCTGAAACGTTTACCAAGGCCTAATCTAGGTCGATTTTTGTTTTTATAGTTCCTGTTTGTTGCACTGAACTGTGTATGCGAGTTTATTAGCTATAATTTAGCTACTTCCGCACTAAAAATGCTTAAATATATTTAACATTTTTAAAAAACGAGATATTGCTTACACTTTGTGGTGCTATGTGTCTGCTATGTGCGGAAAATCCTGCGGGCACGATATCTCAGCGGAAAATCATGGGGGACGATATCTCAAGTATCATGGGACTCAGCGGATAATCATGGGGGCACGATGTCTCAAGTATCATGGGGCTCAGTGGAAAAATCATGGGGGCACGATATCTCAAGTATCATGGGGCTCAATGGAAAATCATGGGGCACGTTATCTCGTCATGAGACTCAGCGGAAAATCATGGAGGCACGATATCTCAAGTATCATGAGACTCAGTGGAAAATCATGGGGCACGATATCTCAAGTATCATGGGACTCAATGGAAAAACATGGGGCACGTTTTCTCATCATGGGACAGCTAGAAATCACGAGGGCACGATATCTCAAGTATCATGGGACTCAGCGGGAAATCATGGAGGCACGATATCTCAAGTATCATGGGACTCAGTGGAAAATCATGGGGGTCACGATATCTCAAGTATCATTGGACTCAGTGGAAAATCATGGGGGCACGATATCTCAATTATCATGGGACTCAATGGAAAATCATGGGGGCATGATATCTCATGTATCATGGGACTCAGCGGAAAATCATGGGGGTACGATATCCGAAGTGTATGGAGAATGATTAAGGTCTCAAAAATATCTTACAATCGTGTCAAAAGGAGAAAAAGACTGTGACATACGGCGACAAGCATTTATTGGCCAAGCAAAACAGAGCTGCTGCAGTTCATCAGCTGAGAGAGATGACAGCTAGCAGTACTTCAAAACCCATTTCAATGAAAACTACGCACAGAGAACTGTAAACTTTGAAGACGAAGTATTAAGGTAGATGTTCGTAATAATTTGGCCAGGTAGTGTACACCCTGTTGTAAATTAAAGCGCTAAAGTTCTAATGGAGAAAGAGCAGAGGGAAAACTGCGCACTCTGATTAAAAATAATAATACGAACAACTGAATTTCTGTTATTTTTTAAAGGAACTAATTAAATCGTTGAGTTTCACATCAAAAATGCTTTGACTTTGCTGCTTTAATTAGCATTTGTTTCATCCAAAATTAATGAAGAGCATTAATTGCAATGAACTCTCCTCATAAAAGGAAACAGGAGTCAACAGGGGCTGCGCTGCGTTTACTGTTAAGCAACTAACAATGTTCTCGACGATAAGCCGCAGATGCGGTGGCGTAATGAAAACTGCATCAAATTAACTGGAAGTTTCAGAATGAATTTAAATTTTAAATAATAATGGTAAGAACAGACGACACTTAAGGGGAAATTTGCTAAAAATGACACTTTGGAAACCAGACGCCACCATTTGTTGGCAGACATTTTGTTTTCGTTGTTGGAAACTTACTCTGTTGTGCTAGAGGGGGGGGGGGGCTCAGTCGGTAGCGCGCCAGGCTCGTAATGTGTAGTTTCTTGGGTCGATTGCCCTTGGTCAGTAAGGGACACTAAAATGAGCTTTGCAGGCCGCCATCCATCCGACGAGACGTTAAGCCGTTGTCCATGTGCGTAAAAGAACACGCTATATGGTATTGACTGCAGGCTACCATCTGTGGTCTAACAGCTGTGCAGTGGGTCCCCTTCCCCCAACCTTCTCTGGGCCTTCGGGGTCCTTGTGATCCGGCTGTATAACCCATTTAACCCAGCATTTAGTTATTAAAATGCTTACAGCAACATGTTACTAACATACATATAACGTGGTGTCAATATGCATATAACAAAGTGATACTAACAAGCTAATGAGGGCAAAGTGATACTAACAAGCTAATGAAAGCAAAGTGATACTAACAAGCTAATGAGGGCAAAGTGATACTAACAAGCTAATGAAAGCAAAGTGATACTAACAAGCTAATGAGGGCAAAGTGATACTAACAAGCTAATGAAAGCAAAGTGATACTAACGAGCTAATGACAACAAAGTGATACTAACAAGCTAATGAAAGCAAAGTGATACTAACGAGCTAATGACAACAAAGTGATACTAACAAGCTAATGAGGGCAAACTGATACTAACAAGCTAGTGAGGGCAAACTGACATTAACAAGCTAATGAGGGCAAAAGTGATACTAGCAAGCTAATGAGGGCAAAGTGATACTAACAAGCTAATGAGGGCAAATTGTTACTAACAGGCTAATGAGGGCAAAGTGATACTAACAGGCTAATGAGGGCAAAGTGATACTAACAGGCTAATGAGGGCATAGTGATACTAACAAGCTAATGAGGGCAAAGTGATACTAACAAGCTAATGAGGGCAAAGTGATACTAACAAGCTAATGAGAGCAAAGTGATACTAACGAGCTAATGAGGGCAAAGTGATACTAACAAACTAATGAAAGCAAAATGATACTAATAAGCTAATGAGGGCAAAGTGATACTAACAAGCTAATGAGGGCAAATTGATACTAACAGGCTAATGATGGCAAAGTGATACTAACAGGCTAATGACGGCATAGTGATACTAACAAGCTAATGAGGGCAAAGTGATACTAACAAGCTAATGAGGGCAAAGCGATACTAACAAGCTAATGAGGGCAAAGTGATACTAACAAGCTAATGAGGGCAAATTGATACTAACAAGTTAATGAGGGCAAAGTGATACTAACAAGCTAATGAGGGCAAAGTGATACTAACAAGCTAATGAGGGCAAAGTGATACTAACAAGCTAATGAAGGCAAAGTGATACTAACAAGCTAATGAGGGCAAAGTGATACTAACAAGCTAATGAAAGCAAAGTGATACTAACAAGCTAATGAGGGCAAAGTGATACTAACAAGCTTTTTAAGGCAAATTGATACTAACAAGCTAATGAGGGCAAAGTGATACCAACAAACTAATGAGGGCAAAGTGATACTAACAAACTAATGAAAGCAAAGTGATACTAACAAGCTAATGAGGGCAAATTGATACTAACAGGCTAATGAGGGCAAAGTGATACTAACAGGCTAATGAGGGCATAGTGATACTAACAAGCTAATGAGGGCAAAGTGATGCTAACAAGCTAATGAGGGCAAAGTGATACTAGCAAGCTAATGATGGCAAAGTGATGCTAACAAGCTAATGAGGGCAAAGTGATACTAACAAGCTAATGAGGGCAAAGTGATACTAACAAGCTAATGAAAGCAAAGTGATACTAACAAGCTAATGAGGGCAAAGTGATACTAACAAGCTAATGAGGGCAAAGTGATACTAACAAGCTAATGAAAGCAAAGTGATACTAACAAGCTAATGAGGGCAAAGTGATACTAACAAGCTAATGAGGGCAAATTGATACTAACAAGCTAATGATGGCAAAGTGATACTAACAGGCTAATGAGGGCAAAGTGATACTAACAGGCTAATGAGGGCATAGTGATACTAACAAGCTAATGAGGGCAAAGTGATACTAACAAGCTAATGAGGGCAAAGTGATACTAACAAGCTAATGATGGCAAAGTGCTATCAACAAACTAATGACAACAAAGTGCTCTCAAAAAGCTAATGACAACAAAGTGCTCTCAAAAAGCTAATGACAACAAAGTGATATCAACAAGCTAATGACAGCAAAGTGCTATCAACAAACTAATGACAACAAAGGGCTCTCAAAAAGCTAATGACAACAAAGTGATATCAACAAGCTAATTACAGCAAAGTGCTATCAAGAAGCTAATGACAATAAAGTGCTTTTAACAAATTAATGACAACAAAGTACTATTAACAAGCTAATGACAATAACGTGTCCTTTAACAAGGGTATAACACTAATGCAATGTTAACGTATGTACATGAATAGTATACAATGTTTAGGAATTTTGTTGGGTTAGGTGGTTAGAGAGTTAGCTTATCGTGGATTTTGGTGGGTGATAACAAAGTGTTATTAACAAGCTAATGACAAAAAAGTGTTATTAGCAAGCTAATGACAGCAAAGTGCTTTAACAAGCTAATAAAAATAACGTGTCCTTTAACAATGGTATAACACTAATGCAATGTTAATTGCATTAAATTGTTTAACGCATGTACAGTCGCTCAAAAAAGTATCCGAACACTATGGTTGATTACAGAATTCAGAAAAAATATCTGGCAACGATTTTTTTAGAAATTAGTGATCTGGCAACCTTCGTATCACGTGACACGAAGGTTGCCAGATCACTAACTTCTAAAAAAATCGTTGCCATATATTTTTTCTGAATTCTGTAATCAACCATAGTGTTCGGATACTTTTTTGAGCGACTTCACATGAATAGTATACAAAGTTTTGAGATTTTGTTGGGTTAGGTGGTTAGGGATTTGGTGTATTAACAAAATACACGACTTATCAAAGATTTCGAAATTCCATGTTCTAACTAGCGGAGGATTTCTCCTTGGGTATATACGGGGGTGGCTCAGTCGGTAGCGCGCCAGGCTCGTAATCTGCAGTTCCCAGGTTCGAGTCCCAGCTGGGTCAGCGTTGAGATTTATCTCCGCAAAATTCCCCGCCCTGCCCACGGTCAGTAGGGGACACCGATGGGCTTGGTAAAGGCCGCCGTCCGTCGGATGGGACGTTAAGCCGTGGCCCCCGTGTGCGGGAGAGCCATACCCTGGGCACGTTAAAGAACACGCTGGATGGCCTTGACGGGAGGCTACCATCTATCTCCCAACAGTTGTTCCAGTGGGTCCCCTCCCCAACCTTCTCTGAGCCTTCGGGGTCCATGTGACCTGGCCATTTAGCCCATGGTGTGCAAAAAAGTGCCGCTCAGAGGTAAAACAACCCAAAACAACCCTTGGGTATATTGGTCATGTGTCAGATGGTGACAGATTTAAAAACAAAAGTAACAAAATGAAGCGGAGTGATTGAGAAGGAAGTAGAAAAGAAAAAAAAAGAAAAAAAATATTGTCCAATGCGAAACCTGGCTGAAGAGAAATTAACGTTTCATATTTAATGACAATTAGAAGAGAAGAAGTGTTATTTTCTGATAATTGCTGCTCTTAAAGATAAGGTGCAAGGATTGATGAAGGATCTCTATTGAAAACACACTAAATTTAATTATCCTTCGTACTTGTAAGAATTTCTCTCAGTCGTTTTTCAGATTGCATCGTTATGCGTTGGGTTGTTAAGTTGTTGTACCACTGAGCGGCACTTTCTTGCACACCTTGGGCTAAATGGTCAGGTCATATTGACCCGAAGGCTCAGAGAAGGTTGGAGGAGGAGACCCACAGAAACAGCTGTTCGGAGACAGATGGTAGCCTCCCATCAAGGCCATCCAGCGTGTTCTTTAACGTGCACAGGGTGTGGCTCTCCCGCACACGGGGACACGGCTTAACGTCCCATCCGACGGACGGCGACATTTACAAGCCCATCGGTGTCCCCTACTGACCGTGGGTAGGACGGGGAATTTTGCGGAGATAAATCTCAACGCTGACCCAGCTGGGACTCGAACCTGGGAACTGTAGATTAGGAGCCTGGCGCGCTACCGACTGAGCCACCCCCGCCCCCACAATCGTTATGTACTTTCAAGAGTGATTCAAGAATTTATTAAAAGGGAAGGAAGACTTTACAATTGTAGGGATTAGAAAAAAAAAAGTGCCCAAAGTTGTCAAAATGTTAAATCCACCATTGTCTCCAATTGGATTTGCGAATGGATATTCTGATATTATTGTTTTATCTCATAATCAGTATTTTACCAAGCGTTGTCAGTTATTTGATTAGGAAATGGAGGAGCTCACGAAAGGGATATTTGCATAAATTAATCTAATTGCACGAGATTCATTCGCTATTTCACGGTGCATTAATTTTGAAATGATTTTTCGATATCGTTTCAAAGAAATGAGGCAGCGATGTAAACAGAACTTGATTCGTTTAAATAATATCGCAAAATGTTATAACATATATTGTTATTATCGAGGTTTCTTAGAGTGAAAGTGAAGCCCAGATATTAAAATAAGTTAAGCTTACTAGTAATGAGGATGACATTAGCTAAAATATGAAATTACAAATAAGAAACTATTTACTTAGAAAATATTTTATGTTTTATTTAATGGACCATTTTCTTGCCTTAAAATTTCAAAAAACATTTTTTTTTCACCCCCATTCATAATCATTAACCGGTTATGACGCCTGACATGCTTCTGGGAGACTTGGGTTCGAATCCTACTCAGGACGAAGCCAATTTTTTTTCAGCAAATTATTTTAAGTTCTTCTTGTCAACATAACATTTCTTGATATTTTATTACTGAATCATTAACTGTAAAACATTTTTTGAATAATATAAAACAAATATAATATATTTTTTCAATAATTATTTCCTATATGAGAATATGCAATAAATTTACAATCACTAAAGGAATTTTTTTTTGTTTCGTATTTTAGTATTTTTTCATTTATTAAAATTTTCATTTTCATTATCTGTTTTTTTTTTGGCGAAAGATGTTTATTTGGGTTCAAATAACAATAATATCATCAATCAACAATCAAAAAATATTCTTAGACTAACCAAATTAATTCCAGACTGAAAGGGTTAATAATTTGTCAAAATTGCTAAAATTACCTCTCAAAGTCCAGTCCAAACGGCCTGATTGCCTGTTCTTGTTTTAGAGCGAAGCAAATGATACATCTGGAAAATTGTACTCCCCCTAGATCAGGTGCTGTACATAGGGTTGGGTTGTTTTACCTCTGAGCGGCACTTCTTTCCACACCATAGTCTAAATGGCCAGGTCACATGGACCCCGAAGGCTCAGAGAAGGTTGGGGGAGGGGACCCACTGGAACAGCTGTTGGGAGACAGATGGTAGCGTCCCGTCAAGGCCATTCAGCGTGTTCTTTAACGTGCACAGGGTATGGTTCTCCTACACACGGGGCCACGGCTTAACGTCACATCCGACGGACGGCGGCCTTTCCAAGCCCATTGGTGCCCCCTACTGACCGTGGGCAGGGCGGGAATTTTGCGGAGATAAATCTCAACGCTGACCCAGTTGGGACTCGAACCTGGGAACTGCAGATTACGAGCCTGGCGCACTACCGACTGAGCCACCCGCCCTTACTGGAGAGGTATACCGAATAAACTCATCTCAGTGTACGTGGGGTTGGGTTGTTTTACCTCTGAGCGACACTTTTTTGCACACCATGGACTAAATGGCCAGGTCACATGGACCCCGAAGGCTCAGAGAAGGTTGGGGGAGGGGACCCACTGGAACAGTTGTTAGCCTCCCGTCAAGGCCATCCAGCGTGCTCTTTAACGTGCACAGGATGTGGCTCTCCCGCACACGGGGCCACGGCTTAACGTCCCATCCAACGGACGGCGGCCTTTCCAAGCCCATCGGTGTCCCCTTCTGACCGTGGGCAAGGCGGTGAATTTTGCGGAGATAAATCTCAACGTTGACCCAGCTGGGACTCGAACCTGGGAACTACAGATTACGAGCCTGGCGCGCTACCGACTGAGCCACCCCCGCCCCGTGCTGTACATAGAGAGAGATCTGTTGTTTGTCATTACTATTTATTTTTTAAGAGGCGGAATTAATTCACAAGAACTAGTTTGTAGGTGAGGGTTTGGCTTGGCCGGTAGCACGCCAGGCTCGTAATCTGCAGTTCCCAGGCTCTAATTCCATCTGTGCCGGGTTTATTTTTGCTAAACCTGCAACCTGCTCTCGGTGAGAAAGTGGACACCGATGGGCTTGGAAAGATTGCCTTCTTCGGATGAGACGTAAATCCCTGGCTCCGTGTGCAAGAGAGCTAAACCTTGTGTAATTTAAAGAACACGCTGGATGGCCTTCACGGTAGGCTTCCATGTCTTCTGTCCAGTGAATCCTCTTTAATCAACCTTCTTTGAGCCCTTGTGATCCTTGTGATCTGCTCATTTAGGGGGGCGGGGGGGGCTCAGTCGGTAGCGCGCCAGGCTCGTAATCTGTAGTTCCCAGGTTCGAGTCCCAGCTGGGTCAGCGTTGAGGTTTATCTCCGCAAAATTCCCCGCCCTGCCCACGGTCAATAGGGGACACCGATGGGCTTGGAAAGATTGCCTTCTTCGGATGAGACGTAAATCCCTGGCTCCGTGTGCAAGAGAGCGAAACTTTGTGTAATTTAAAGAACACGCTGGATGGCCTTCACGGTAGGTTTCCATATCTTCTGTCCAGTGAATCCTCTTTAATAAGCCTTCTTTGAGCCCTTGTGATCCTTGTGATCTGCTCATTCAGGGGGGCGGGGGTGGCTCAGTCGGTAGCGCGCCAGGCTCGTAATCTGTAGTTCCCAGGTTCGAGTCCCAGCTGGGTCAACGTTGAGGTTTATCTCCGCAAAATTCCCCGCCCTGCCCACGGTCAGTAGGGGACACCGCTGGGCTTGGAAAGGTCGCCGTCCGTCGGATGGGACGTTAAGCCGCGGCCTAGTGTGCGGGAGAGCCATACCCTGTGCACGTTAAAGAACACGCTGGATGGCCTTGACGGGAGGCTACCATCTGTCTCCCAACAGCTGTTCCAGTGGGTCCCCTCCCCTAACCTTCTCTGAGCCTTCGGGGTCCATGTGACCTGGCTATTTAGCCCATGGTGTGCAAAAAAGTGCCGTTCAGAGGTAAAACAACCCAACTCTGCTCATTTAGTCCATTGTGTGAAAAAAAAAAACGTGTCTGTCAGAAGTAAAACAACCGAATCAACTTGTAACCCCCCGTATCAAAATTGCATTCTTTTGTTAATAAAAGAAACAACCGGATCTTCTCCCCCCCCCCCCCCCCCCCCCCCCAACATCAGCAGAATGCAATTGACACGAACCTTGTTAACGTGATGAGGGACAGAGGAAAATCTTTAAATGGATGAATATTGATTGCAATATTCCTCATCGACTGACATTATCTGCTTTGAACTAAGCGATGCACCTGATACGCTGACACTGATGCTAGGAAGAGGAGGAGGATTGTCGGAGGAGAGAAATCATCTCTGTAGCAGGCAACACGTGGAAGATAAACATCATTGCATTATTAATGTCGTAACGCATGAGATGAGGAGAGAGAATTAGGTTTGGGCGAGGCCCTGGCTAATGAGATTGGAATTAGGGACTCAATTGCAAGACAGAGTTAGCTATTCTCTGATTGCTCTGAATTGTATCACATGGTCGCTGATACCAACAGATGGGAAGGCACAAAAGGAATTCATTAAATCATATGTGGCTGAGAATGCAGTCCCATCCTCTCTAGCAGAAACAGGAATTGGACAAGATAGGAGGGCGAAAGAACGAAGAAAAAAAATTATGAAATAACCCATCATCTTCCGAAAAAATTTAAAACTCTAGGGAGCTTATGCAAAATAACTTGGGAAATGGAATCGGTACTAGGGGTTTAAGCCAGGGCTGTTTCTCAGCCGGAATACATTAGAACGAAAATAATAGTTATTATTTATGAAGGATTCAGGTTAAGGTGAAGGATGTTCAAGATGTCCAGGTTGTGATGATTCAGGTTAAGGTGAAGGTTAAGGTAAAGGATGTTCAAGATATCCAGGTTATGATGATTCAGGTTAAGGTGAAGGTTAAGGTGAAGGATGTTCAAGATATCCAGGTTATGATGATTCAGGTTAAGGTGAAGGATGTTCAAGAATCCAGGTTATGATGATTCAGGTTAAGGTGAAGGATGTTCAAGATATCCAGGTTATGATGATTCAGGTTAAGGTGAAGGATGTTCAAGATGTCCAGGTTGTGATGATTCAGGTTAAGGTGAAGATTAAGGTGAAGGATGTTCAAGATATCCAAGTTATGATGATTCAGGTTAAGGTGAAGGTTAAGGTGAAGGATGTTCAAGATATCCAGGTTATGATGATTCAGGTTAAGGTGAAGGTTAAGGTGAAGGATGCTCAAGATGTCCAGGTTATGATGATTCAGGTGAAGGTTAAGGTGAAGGATATTCAAGATGTCCAGGTTAGGATGATTCAGGTGAAGGTTAAGGAAGCAAGGGATTCTGGTTAAGTGAAAGACAGATTCTTAGTGTTTCAGGAATATCTGCAGGAAACGATAATATCGGACACACTGAGATGAGGAGAGAGAATTAGGTTTGGGCGAGGCCCTGGCTAATGAGATTGGAATTAGGGACTCAATTGCAAGACAGAGTTAGCTATTCTCTGACTAGATTATAATTCGCTTGTAGAAATAGGAATCAGATTCTGAAAGGGCAGCAGTTGATTTATAATGCATCATTGATTTATAATGCAATGATGTTTATCTATTCTCTGACTATTTCAAGACAGAGTTAGCTATTGCTCTGTCTCCCAACAGCTGTCTGAAAGGGCAACAGCCAATTGCTGCCCTTTCAGAATCTGATTCCTATTTCTACAAGCGAATGTGAAACTCAAACACAAGAATCTCGCCAATGAATCTGATTTCCACAACAATCAAGTCTGCGCTGTTGATTTCCACTATGTCTGCTCTATACCGTTTATTAGAAGGATTAGAGCTCTGCTCACACTTTTCAATCCAACGAGCAGACGCAGATTTGTAAAGAGCATTGAGCGCGCTGTAGCGTCCTGGACCCTTAGTGTTGCGAGCCCCTGGGATCTCATAGGAGCAGGAGATTTTTAAATAATAATAATTGTTATTTTACAGAAATTGCACAGAATTGGGGCGGGGGTGGCTCAGTCGGTAGCGCGCCAGGCTCGTAATCTGTAGTTCCCAGGTTCGAGTCCCAGCTGGGTCAGCATTGAGATTTATCTCCGCAAAATTCCCTGCCCTGCCCACGGTCAGTAGGGGACACCGATGGGCTTGGAAAGGCCTCCGTCCGTCGGATGGGACGTTAAGCCGTGGCCCCGTGTGCGGGCCACAGCTTAACGTTAAGAACTTAAGCTTAACGTTAAGGCTTAACGTTACCACGGCTTAACTAAAAGAACACGCTGGATGGCCTTGACGGGAGGCTACCATCTGTCTGTCTCCCAACAGCTGTTCCAGTGGGTCTCCTCCCCAAACCTTCTCTGAGGCTACGGGGTCCATGTGACCTGGCGATTTAGCCCATAGTGTGCAAAAAAGTGCCGCTCAGAGGTAAAACAACCCAACCGACAGAATTGGGGAAACCTTATTTTAAGCTTCATGTACGAACTCTCAAAAGAATCGGTACTGAAATCTTGAAAAAGAAACGGATTTTTTTTATCGCATTCCGGACCCCCTGCTGCAGCTGCGTCCATGAGAAAAGGCGTCAGTCCGCCCCTGCCAACGAGCATCATGGCAGCTCATAGCATGTTCAGCTTTCGGCATTGGACAATAAAAAAAAACAAAAATCATGAAAACGATTGAAACCTTCATTTTAAAAAATGTGTAATTTTATGAGCTGATGAGCTTGAAAACAATTAGATTTTGTTCAGCTGCTGAAAAAAAATTGCAAATTACCACTGTTTTTTTTTCCTACACCTAAATTTTTACAAAAACAGCATTGAGTTCAGTTACTGTAAGCTTGATGGACAAATGGTTAGTGCGCTAGGCTACTGATCAAAGAGACCATCTGGATGGCATGGAAAACAATGAAAACAACATGGAAAACAAATAATAAAGCCTGCTATTATTAATTGCTGTAGATGTTTTTCTCTGGAAGTAAATCTAAATCATTACATATTGTTATATGTCTATTAAGAGAAAAATCAATACCAACAAAAAAGTTACGGATCTTTTTTTTTATAACAGATCGTTTGAAAACAACCGCATAAAATAAGCGACCCTTCTAATTCCATAAAATCGCAAATCTCCAGCTGCATTATAAATCCAATAAAATATATAATCTATAAAAGTTAACAGCATTATAAATCTTCTACATAGCATATAATGACGGAAATTTCCCTAACATAAATGGGTTGGGTTGTTTTGCCTCTGAGCCGCACTTTTTTGTACATCATGGGATAAATGGCTAGGTCACATGGATCCCGAAGGCTCAGAGAAGGTTGGGGGAGGGGACCCACTGGAACAGCTGTTGGGAGACAGATGGTAGCCTCCCGTCAAGACCATCCAGTGTGTTCTTTAACGTGCACAGGGTATGGCTCTCCCGCACACGGGGTCACGGCTTAACGTCCCATCCGACGGACGGCGGCCTTTCCAAGCCCATCGGTGTCCCCTACTGACCGTGGGCAGGGCGGGGAATTTTGCGGAGATAAATCTCAACGCTGACCCAGCTGGGACTCGGGCCTGGGAACTACAGATTACGAGCCTGGCGCGCTACCGACTGAGCCACCTCCTCCTCCTTGACATAAATGGATGAATGCTCTTATTTTTTTCTTATTCATGAGGATACCCAAAATTGTGAAGCGCACCAGATTCACAGAAATACTTAATCTTGAGATCACTTCAGATCATTTCAACTATTATGCAGAAAAACAAAACAAAACTCTAAAACTCATATCGCCTCTGAATCATGCGAAAATCTCGTTTTCAAAGAGAATGAAGTTTTTCGTTTAGCTACTTTTTCGCTGCCTAAAAATTTTAATTCGAACTAACCGATGATTCATGGTGGTGGGGAGGGGGGATGCAAATTGTAGTATTTTATTTTTTATTATTCAACATAAAAATTATTTGCCTTTTATTTCTTAAATTTAAAAATTTGCTTTTCTCAACCCATCTGAGAAAATCGTATTTATATTTCATGCATTTGTCAAGACATTTCTTTGAAGCCTCTTACGATAAGTATATTTTTACTATATACTTTATAAGATATTCTTACTGTATGCTTTATATGATATTCTTACTATATACTTTATAAGATATTCTTACTATATACTTTATAAGATATTCTTACTGTATACTTTACATGATATTCTTACTATATACTTTATAAGATATTCTTACTATATACTTTATAAGATATTCTTACTGTATACTTTAGAAGATATTCTTACTGTATACTTTATAAGATATTCTTACTATATACTTTATAAGATATTCTTACTATATACTTTATAAGATATTCTTACTATATACTTTATAAGATATTCTTACTATATACTTTATAAGATATTCTTACTATATACTTTATAAGATATTCTTACTGTATACTTTATAAGATATTCTTACTATATACTTTATAAGATATTCTTACTATATACTTTATAAGATATTCTTACTGTATACTTTATAAGATATTCTTACTGTATACTTTATAAGATATTCTTACTGTATACTTTATAAGATATTCTTACTGTATACTTTATAAGATATTCTTACTGTATACTTTATAAGATATTCTTACTGTATACTTTATACGATATTCTTACTATATACTTTATAAGATATTCTTACTATATACTTTATAAGATATTCTTACTGTATACTTTATAAGATATTCTTACTATATATTTTATAAGATATTCTTACTATATACTTTATAAGATATTCTTACTGTATACTTTATAAGATATTCTTACTGTATACTTTACAAGATATTCTTACTATATACTTTATAAGATATTCTTACTGTATACTTTATAAGATATTCTTACTGTATACTTTATAAGATATTCTTACTGTATACTTTATAAGATATTCTTACTGTATACTTTATAAGATATTCTTACTGTATACTTTATAAGATATTCTTACTGTATACTTTATAAGATATTCTTACTGTATACTTTATAAGATATTCTTACTGTATACTTTATAAGATATTCTTACTATATACTTTATAAGATATTCTTACTGTATACTTTATAAGATATTCTTACTGTATACTTTATAAGATATTCTTACTGTATACTTTATAAGATATTCTTACTATATACTTTATAAGATATTCTTACTGTATACTTTATAAGATATTCTTACTATATACTTTATAAGATATTCTTACTGTATACTTTATAAGATATTCTTACTGTATACTTTATAAGATATTCTTACTGTATACTTTATAAGATATTCTTACTGTATACTTTATAAGATATTCTTACTATATACTTTATAAGATATTCTTACTGTATACTTTATAAGATATTCTTACTGTATACTTTATAAGATATTCTTACTATATACTTTATAAGATATTCTTACTATATACTTTATAAGATATTCTTACTGTATACTTTATAAGATATTCTTACTGTATACTTTATAAGATATTCTTACTGTATACTTTATAAGATATTCTTACTATATACTTTATAAGATATTCTTACTGTATACTTTATAAGATATTCTTACTGTATACTTTATAAGATATTCTTACTATATACTTTATAAGATATTCTTACTATATACTTTATAAGATATTCTTACTGTATACTTTATAAGATATTCTTACTGTATACTTTATAAGATATTCTTACTATATACTTTATAAGATATTCTTACTGTATACTTTATAAGATATTCTTACTGTATACTTTATAAGATATTCTTACTATATACTTTATAAGATATTCTTACTGTATACTTTATAAGATATTCTTACTATATACTTTATAAGATATTCTTACTGTATACTTTATAAGATATTCTTACTGTATACTTTATAAGATATTCTTACTGTATACTTTATAAGATATTCTTACTGTATACTTTATAAGATATTCTTACTATATACTTTATAAGATATTCTTACTGTATACTTTATAAGATATTCTTACTGTATACTTTATAAGATATTCTTACTGTATACTTTATAAGATATTCTTACTGTATACTTTATAAGATATTCTTACTGTATACTTTATAAGATATTCTTACTGTATACTTTATAAGATATTCTTACTGTATACTTTATAAGATATTCTTACTGTATACTTTATAAGATATTCTTACTGTATACTTTACAAGATATTCTTACTATATACTTTATAAGATATTCTTACTGTATACTTTATAAGATATTCTTACTATATACTTTATAAGATATTCTTACTGTATACTTTATAAGATATTCTTACTGTATACTTTATAAGATATTCTTACTGTATACTTTATAAGATATTCTTACTGTATACTTTATAAGATATTCTTACTGTATACTTTACAAGATATTCTTACTATATACTTTATAAGATATTCTTACTGTATACTTTATAAGATATTCTTACTATATACTTTATAAGATATTCTTACTGTATACTTTATAAGATATTCTTACTGTATACTTTATAAGATATTCTTACTGTATACTTTATACGATATTCTTACTGTATACTTTATAAGATATTCTTACTATATACTTTATAAGATATTCTTACTGTATACTTTATAAGATATTCTTACTGTATACTTTATAAGATATTCTTACTGTATACTTTATAAGATATTCTTACTGTATACTTTATAAGATATTCTTACTGTATACTTTATAAGATATTCTTACTGTATACTTTATAAGATATTCTTACTGTATACTTTACAAGATATTCTTACTGTATACTTTACAAGATATTCTTACTATATACTTTATAAGATATTCTTACTGTATACTTTATAAGATATTCTTACTGTATACTTTATAAGATATTCTTACTGTATACTTTATAAGATATTCTTACTGTATACTTTATAAGATATTCTTACTATATACTTTATAAGATATTCTTACTATATACTTTATAAGATATTCTTACTGTATACTTTATAAGATATTCTTACTGTATACTTTATAAGATATTCTTACTGTATACTTTATAAGATATTCTTACTGTATACTTTATAAGATATTCTTACTGTATACTTTATACGATATTCTTACTATATACTTTATAAGATATTCTTACTATATACTTTATAAGATATTCTTACTGTATACTTTATAAGATATTCTTACTATATACTTTATAAGATATTCTTACTGTATACTTTATAAGATATTCTTACTGTATACTTTATAAGATATTCTTACTGTATACTTTATAAGATATTCTTACTATGTACTTTATAAGATATTCTTACTATATACTTTATAAGATATTCTTACTGTATACTTTATAAGATATTCTTACTATATACTTTATAAGATATTCTTACTATATACTTTTTAAGATATTCTTACAGTATACTTTATAAGATATTCTTACTGTATACTTTATAAGATATTCTTACTATATACTTTATAAGATATTCTTACTATATACTTTATAAGATATTCTTACTCTATACTTTATAAGATATTCTTACCATATACTTTATAAGATATTCTTACTATATACTTTATAAGATATTCTTACTATATACTTTATAAGATATTCTTACTGTCTACTTTATAAGATATTCTTACTATGTACTTTAAAAGATATTCTTACTATATACTTTATAAGATATTCTGTATACTGATAAGATATTCTGATTACTGTATACTTTATAAGATATTCTTACTGTATACTTTATAAGATATTCTTACTGTATACTTTATAAGATATTCCTACTATATACTTTATAAGATATTCTTACTATATACTTTATAAGATATTCTTACTATATACTTTATAAGAAATTCTTACGATAAGTAATATTGATGCTAAATGTTTTGGCTTTCATAAATATTTAAATATTTAACAAATATGATTGCAAAATTGAAATTTTCTCTGCTTTGGTTGAGTGTTACCATACTTTTGGTATTATAGTGTATATATAACTGTAAAACGGAGTGGGAAATGTTATACTTCCCAATAGAAATCTTTTGCCGAAAATTGTAAAAGTTGGGGGGAGGGAAGTTGGGATTAATAACACTAAAATCGCTGTTATCAACGTTATTAGTGTTATTCATAATGTCATAAAAAACTACACATCCCTCTATATTTTTCGCATTATTATTTATTTATTTCAATCTTTTTTACACTTTAATTACCGTAAAAATAATAACTTGGTCGACAATAGTTTTATTTCGATTTTTTTAATTACCATTGAAACTTACTCTGAGAGTAGAAAACGTGCTTAGTAATTTCACTCAACTGCACTAAGAAAGTTTTTCATCACCACTTTTTATCAACTAAAAAAAGTTCACATTTGTTTCTCGTGCTAAAGTTTCGTTTCATTTTCATATTTTTTTAATTTCACAGTTACGAATCCTAATTGGACTAAATTCTAGTTCCATGCATTCTTTTGTCTGTTCATTTCTTCACGAGCCAAGCAGAAATTTTGCTAATTTTCATCCTCATCATTTCCTTCTTTTGTCATCATTATCTCTCCGTTTCCCGCCTTTCATCTTTCTCTCTCCATCCTCTTCCTCTTCCACTTCGTTAAGCTCTTTCGGAGTAAAGCCACAAAACAACTCCTTTTATTTGCTTCTCCGGAATTTTCACACGAGTTAAAATTTCATTTTCGTTTTGAAGCAGTTTTTTTACGTTGCAAATATTTAGCAAACTAAAAGTGAGATCACAAGTATGAAAGTATAAATACAAAAGACAAACAAATTAATTTTTGTAGATAAATTAGTGATTCGTATGCATATAAATATAAAAGAAACAAAACCATAAGTGCAGCGTACACTTGCAGAAGCTTTCTGCTAGGTATATAAGTGTTTTTCGAAAGGTGTTGAGGGGCGGGGGGTGGCTCAGTTGGTAGCGCGCCAGGCTTGTAATCTGCAGTTCCCAGGTTCGAGTTCCAGGGAGGTCAGCGTTGAGATTTATCTCTGCAAATTTCCCTCCATGCTCCCGGCAGTAGGGGACACCGATGGGCTTGGAAAGGTCGCCGTCCGTCGGATGGGACTTTAAGCCGTGGACCCGTGTGCGGGAGAGAGCCATACTTTGTGCACGTTAAAGAACACATTGGATGGTCTTGACGGGAGACTACCATCTGTCTCCCAACAGCTGTTCCAGTGGGGTCCATGTGACCTGGCCATTTAGCCTTCGGGGTCCATGTGACCTGGCCATTTAGCCCATGGTGTGCAAAAAAATGCCGCTCAGAGGTAAAACAACCCAACCTAAAAGATATTGAAAAAATTTTCAGTTTTTCTGCTTGAAAAAATCTTTAAGTTATCAGTAATGTTTTATAACATAATGAATACTATATGAGCGTACTTATATCTCTTATAATATTAAAATTCTGCAGTGGAATATTACTTAAGAAAGCAGTGTGGCGTTACGCAGTCAGTAGAGTTACAGTCTCTTAATCTGTTCCCAGGTTCGAGTCCCAACTCTGCCTGTGTTGAGGGATTTTTCCACTATTTTCTATTTTGCTCTTGATGAGAAAGCGGATATAGATGGGCTTGGAAAGGACGTCGGTTGGGACGTTAAGCCGCGGTTCCTTGTGCAGGAAAGCCATTTTCACTCATCACTGGAACACTTCCATCTGTCTAGTAAGAAGTGTTCAGTAAAAGTGTTGGAAAGCTGGATTTTCATTCCCAATCTTCTCCGAGTCATTGGGGTTCTTGTGACTTGGCCATTTCTACTTTTAATCTCTCTAAATCTCGATTTGCAATATTTTTTTCATATTTCAATAGAAAATGAAATCTGTAAGGTTAACAGCAGATGCTGCTGAAACGCTCGACCTAAAAAAAAAACGCTCGACCATTTTTCAATTCGATCTAAACAATTTTCTTAATTTTGCATTTATTTTGGTAAACGATTTGTTACAATAATTATTATTTGCGTTTTAATTACCTCTGGAGATGAATTCTTACGATAAGTAATATTGGTGCTAAATGTTTTGGCTATTCAACAAATAGGGTTGAAAAATCGAAATTTTCTCTGCTTTGAGTGTTATAATACTTTTGGTATTATAGTGTATAATTACTGGAGATGAATTTGGACTGAAACGTGCAAACCTGAACTCACTTATAATTCTTAAAGCATCTTTTACTGCATTTGGTAACAAAATATACAGATGTACCAATAATATTTCAAGTTGTGTTACCTCTGAGCGGCACTTTTCTGCACACCATGGGCTAAATGGTCAGGTCACATGGACCCCGAATGCTCAGAGAAGGTTGGGGGAGGGGACCCACTGGAACAGCTGTTGGGAGACAGATGGTAGCCTCCCGTCAAGGCCAACCAGCGTGTTCTTTAACGTGGACAGGGTATGGCTCTCCCACACACTGGGCCACGGCTTAACGTCCCATTCGACGGACGGCGGCCTTTACCAAGCTCATCGGTGTCCCCTACTGACCGTGGGCAGGGCGGGGAATATTTGCGGAGATAAATCTCAACGCTGACCCAGCTGGGACTCGAACCTGGGAACTATAGATTACGAGCCTGGCGCGCTACCGACTGAGCCACCCCCGCCCCAATAATATTTTAATATAGTTCATCTGTCACTTTACAGTCACTATTGCTAGCGATCTGTACCTTGATAATTTTAACTACTTCTTAAATAATTCTTCATACAATAACGTTTTACCAAAATAAAAGAAAAAAAATTCCATTTTATGTCAATGTGAATCTAATAACTTCTAAAATCTGCATTTAATGAAAAAATGTGATTGAAGATAAATTAAAGATTATAATCAAATCTATTTAAAATTTGATTTTCAACAATATACGTTTAGTATTTAAACAGTTATGGTAGCTAAAATATGTCACAACAGTAATGCATCGTAAGAATTTACCTCAGAAATTAATTCAAACTTAAATAGTAATCACTGTTTTCAAACAATTTTTAAACTAAAGATACATTTTCAAAGTTTACATAATGGTTATTTCAATATTAGATAATTATAAATATATTTTATTAAAACAAGATAATTTATTCTTAAATATTCCAGCATCCATAACTCGAAATATTGAAAAAATATTGTTGAATATATCGAGATTTAAATAGATTTGATTTTGATCTTTAATGCGTTGTGATAACATTTTTACATTAAATGCATATTTTGGAAGATTAAGCTATGAAGTTAAGTTAACATGAAGAAGGCAGTGCATATTTTCCTAGAATTATGCAGCTTTTTTTTCTCATTTTTTTTTTTCAGTTTATGATGAGGCCCCCCAAATTTACTAGCTTATCTACAGGATATAACAGAACATATGGCCATGTATATATAGTTCCTGGATTGGAACTTGGACCCCAGAGTTGCAGTGTCACCGAGAACAATGCAATACCACTGAACCACAGACAGAAAACAATGCGCTAGTGTTTGAAATCCACAAGCAGGCATTACGACTTTGCTCAATATCTCTTATTTAGAAGTTCAGTATGCCAGAAAATTTTCATATCCCTATACGTAAAGCTCTTTGCATGATTGTGCTTAACAGAATTAAGAATCTAGTTGATAGGCAATTGCGTGATGAACAATGTGGATTCAGAAGTGGTAAGGGATGTGTGGATTAGATATTTTCACTTAGGCAGATTCTTGAGAAACGTTTAGAGTTTCAGAAACCTTTGGTTGCTAGCTTTGTTGATCTCAAAAAGGCTTTCGACTCTGTTGATCGTCATAATTTGTGGTTGATTGTGAAATCATATGGTATACCAGACAAGTTAGTTAACATAATGAAAGCTCTCTATAATAACACTGAATCGTGTGTGAGAATTGGTAAGGCTTGTAGCAATTGGTTTAGCATTACATCTGGTGTTCAACAAGGGTACATTTTGTCTCTTTTTCTCTTTAGTAATTGATTATGTTATGCGAAATTCACTTCAAGCGAAAGATTTTGGCCCTAAATGGGCTGGAGATACGAAAATTTCTGATTTAGAATATGCTGATGATTTAGCCCTTTTGACAAATGATGTTGATGAGATGAACTCTTTCATTCGAGCTGTTGATGAGACTGGTAGTAGTGTAGGTTTGGTTTTAAGCAGAGAGAAAACTAAAGTGATGAAAATTGGTCAGGCAGGCTGTGATTCAGTTAATCTGAATGGTTGCAGTCTTGAGCAGGTGTCACAGTTTAATTATCTTGGGAGCTATGTAACAGATAATGGTGATGTGCGGCATGAGATTAACAGACGAATAGGTATTGCTGCCGGGACTTTTAAGAATCTATGGAGAGTGTGGAGAAATAGGCGTATACACCTAAAAACTAAAATTAGACTGTATAATAGTTTGGTTCTTTCTAGGGTTAGTTATGGTAGTGAAACGTGGACATTTTGTTAACAAGATAACAGTAAACTTGATGCTTTTGATTCCAGATGCTTACGCAGTATCTTGGGCATTAGGTGGTTCAACTTTGTAACTAATGATGAGGTTAGGCAAAGGAGTTTGCAACCTCCTTTAAGCAGCATATTGTGCAGAGAGAGACTCCGTTGGTTTGGCCATGTTGCCCGTATGGATAATTATAGATTGGCGAATAGGGTTATGAACAGTGTGCCGAAAGGCTTCAGAAAGAAGGGGAGACCTAGGATGCGGTGGGCAGACAATGTTAAACAGGACCTTATTGGAATTGGTGTGCAGTGGCCAGATGCAGCGGATATAGCTCAAAACAGATATGATTGGAGAATTAAATTGCACGGTCTGGTTGGACCTCGTAGCCCATGGCTGCTTGAGGACGACGACGATGATAATGATGATGAGAATGCTACGCCAGTGGTTCTCAAAGGAAAAACGAAGACCTGCTGCGAGATGATTCTCCAGTAGGTTTTCAAATGATTCCAGTGGTTCTCAAATCTGCGAGATGATTCCAGTGGTTCTCAAAGGAATAATGAATACCTGCTGCAGAATGACCTGCCGCGAGATTCGCCAGATGTACAGCTAAATTTCGGACGATATCACAGATAAAAAGGAAATTTATAAGCCATTATGCTGCTACTTTCTGCCTCTGATTCTTCATTTGACTTTTTCCGTTTAATCAAAAACAAATCCTTATTAAATCTTGCCGTCCCGTGGCCGAGTGGTTAGCACGCTTGGCTACTGATCTAAGGGACCTGGGTTCGAGCCCCGGAATTAGGCATGGATGTGTGTGTCGTTTTTCTGCTGAGGTCCTGCCATCCTCTCAGATCTCCTACTGTGGCATATAAACTGACAGGCTCCTGTCAGACCTCTGTGGCAAGCAGCTGCTTGAGGGGGTATTTATTATTTTTATTTATTATTAAATCTTAATATTAAAAAAAATGAACATGCCCATAACACGTACGACTTGTTCACTAACGTCAATATATACGTCGGAACTTGAACAGAATAACTCAGCGTTTACAAACGACTCTGCAGAAATGACTATTATTGAAGGCAAACTGCGCATGCATGAGTGTACTTGGTGTTGCCAACTTAAATTTTAGTGTGCCGCGAGTATTCACCGATAAAAATAGTGTGCCGTGAGCAAATAAAAAATGAGAATCACTGTTCTACGCCATAATGCGAATTTAAGACCAAAGTATTCTTTCTAAACAAACAAACAAACAAACAAGAGAGAGCACACTTTTCATTTTGGAGTTTCAAGAATGAAGTAACCACATCCTGAAGCGAGAGCAGCACAATGCATCCTGGAGACAGCATCCAACATCCCCTGCTCTCTATGTGTTGGACAATCAGAGAACTTTACATAGTTTACATAAACGTATTGTCACCAGATGACGAAATCCGTATGAGTTTCGTCGAGTTGACCGAGCCAGTGGCCGAGCATCTTCAGTTCAGAATGCTCTTACGTCAGCTGGCTCTTGCTGCAACCTGCTCCGTCGCAGCAGCACTCTGAGTTGGCCACATAAAAGACTGTTTCAGCTGTTCAGCGTTATGAACGTTTCCAAAATTCTTGAGCGTCCTAAAACGAAAATATTACCAACAAAAGAGGTAAGAAAATGTGTACTCGCTGAACACACTACATTTTTCTGCGAGGCAAATTCCGTTATTGTTAATGGTTTCGTTTTAAGACGCCGGAAAGTTCAAAACGCTGAATAGTTCAACCCGTTTCGTGTCTGACCGTCATCCCTTTCTGACTGAGGTGCCGACGACACAAGGGAGAAAAGAGAAAGAGTTCCTCATGAATAATGCACATATTGTATCTCGAACGTCTAAGCCTTCAGTGTGACTTGCAGAGGGCAACTATTTAGGGACCATAGGGAACTTAGCATACATACGAGCGTGCATGCATGCATATCAGTTATGAATGCGATCCAATGCGTTCGAGTTGGCGAGTGTTCTTGCCGGTAGCAGAAAAGAGGTTTGCTTCCATATTGCCGAATTTGTAAGGAAGGCATTTTTTGTTTCTGTCATCTGTATAGAGGCAGCGAGACTGAATAGGAAACAACCAATCGGGAAGGAGGGAAAGTGACAACACAGACAAAGATTGCTCTTTGGTTGGGTTGGGTTGTTTTACCTCTGAGCAGCACTTTTTTGCACACCATGGGTTAAATAACCAGGTCACATGGACCCCGAAGGCTCAGAGAAGGTTGGGGGAGGGGACCCATTGGAACAGCTGTTGGGAGACAGATGGTAGCCTCCCGTCAAGGCCATCCAGTGTGTTCTTTAACGGTGCACAGGGTATGGCTCTTCCGCACACGGGCCACGGCTTAACGTCCCATCCGACGGACGGCGGCCTTTCCAAGCCCATCGGTGTCCCCTACTGACTGTGGGAAGGGAGGGGAATTTTTGCTCTTTGGTATTGTGATGTGAAAATGCTTCCAAGTTGGATTCTCCGAACCAAATGAGTGATGTTCTTTTTAAATACTTAACTGCAATTCAGAGAAAATTAGAAGTAGACAATTAGGTAGAGCTCTGATTGTCATTTTGTTTACCCAATGGACTAAATGAGTAGAAAGATCCCAAGGATGAGAGTCGGTCAGGAGGAAGCTTCTGTTAGAAGACGCATGTCAGCTTTCCATCAAGGTCTTGGGGCGGTTCATTAAGATGCGCAGGATACACGACTTAACTTCCCGTCGCACTGGCGGCAGCCTCTACAAGGCCACTGGTGATCTTTCTCACCAATGGCAAAGTGGGAACAGACAAAATCTCAAAGCAGGCAATGGGGATCAAAATTGGAAACATTAGTTATGATCTTCGCGCACTGCCGACTTAGCATTTCTCCAACTTATTATCTTAAGCTGTTTCATTCTTCTTCTATACAGTAAAGCAATGATTCTGAAACTCTGGGATACGATCCTTCGAAAGCGTAATATTGAAAGAGGTTCTGCTGTTTTAACTCTGAGCGGCACTTTTTTGCACACAATGGGCTAAAGGATTCCGAGGGCTCAGAGAAGGTGGGGGGAGGGGACCCATTGGAACAGCTGTTTGGGAGACAGATGGTCAAGGCCGTCCATCGTGTTCTATAACGTGCACAGGACATGTCTCTCCTGCACAAATAATCTGTAGTTCCCAGGTTCTAGTCCCAGCTGGGTCAGCGTTGAGATTTATCTCCGCAAAATTCCCCGCCCTGCCCACGGTCAGTAGGGGACACCGATGGGTTTGGAAAGGCCGCCGTCCGTCGGATGGGACGTTAAGCCGTGTCCCCGTGTGCGGGAGAGCCATACCCTGTGCACGTTAAAGAACACGCTGGATGGCCTTGACGGGAGGCTACTATCTGTCTCCCAACAGCTGTTCCAGTGGGTCCCCTCCCCCAACCTTCTCTGAGCATTCGGGGTCCATGTGACCTGACCATTTAGCCCATGGTGTGCAAAAAATGCCGCTCAGAGGTAAAACAACCCAACCCAACTGTCCTGCACAAAGATTCGTGGCTTAATGTCCTATCTGATGGACGGCGGTTTTTTTAAGTCACTCGGTGTCCCCTACTGGCCTAGGGCAGTGTGGAGGTTTAGCAGAGATACAGTCGCTGAAAAAAAGGATCCGAACACTATGGTTGATTACATAATTCAGAAAAAATATCTGGCAACGATTTTTTTAGAAATTAGTGATCTGGCAACTTTCGTGTCACGTGACACGAATAGGTTGCCAGATCACTAATTTCTAAAAAAATTGTTGGCAGATATTTTTTCTGAATTATGTAATCAACCATAGTGTTCGGATACTTTTTTTGAGCGAGTGTATATCTCAACACTGGCCCAGATATTGAAATAGAATTAGAAAGTTACGCAACACAGGACTGCAGGAAAAACTGATTGCCGAAGCAACCTATTTAATTTGTTCTCAAATGCATAACTATCGGGCAGGACCGTATTAAGGAATTTGGAGTCTTGAAACCAAGTTCTAAATGGGGTCCTGCGCGACGGTTACATTTCTTTCTTTATTTAAGGAAGACGACAAAATATAATGGAAACTGTGCTGATATATGCATACTGGTGTCCAAAAGTTAAGCATAGTTGATAAAATGGGTATATTGAAAAAATAATGAGCGATAACAGCATCAGAAGGTTCGTGCAGATAACGGCACATGCAAATGTGGGTGTAATGATGGAATAGAATGGACCACATATAATTTTTATGAGACATTGGATTGGATTGTTTTACCTCTGAGTGGCACTTTTTTGCACACCATGGGCTAAATGGCCAGGCCACAAGGACCCCGAAGGCTCAGAGAAAGTTGGGGGAGGGGACCCACTGGAACAGCTGTTGGGAGACAGATGGTAGCCTCCCGTCAAGGCCATCCAGCGTGTTCTTTAACGTGCACAGGGTATGGCTCTCCCGCACACGGAGCCACGGCTTAACGTCCCATCCGACGGACGGCGGCCTTTCCAAGCCCATCGGTGTCCCCTACTGACCGTGGGCAGGGCGAGGAAATTTTGCGGAGATAAATCTCAACGCTGACCCAGCTGGGACTCGAACCTGGGAACTACAGATTACGAGCCTGGCGCGCTACCGACTGAGCCACCCCCGCCATATAAGAGACAAGAACTGTAAACCTGTAATGATATAGATAACGGGATGGATGTGGAAAATTCTATTTCATGTCTTCCTGTAACAATATGTCACTGAAGACACCATATGGATGTCTTTACACGTGGTCGGGCTTTGGGGATGTTGGAATCATGAAAAACACAGAGTGATGTTGCCAGGTCAATAGGTGTGCACCAATCTGTGGTATTAAAGCTGTGGAGAAGGTATAAAGAGACAGGAAACATTAATCGTCCACGTGTGCAGGGGCGACACTACTTACGACAGCTCTGGATGACGGCTATGTAGCTCTAATAGCGAGACGTAGCAGGCATATGTCAACGAGATAGCTCACTGTAGAGCTATATGTATCTCGTGGACGAACAATTTCGAATATACAGAAGGCTTAATGAACAAGGATTGTGCACTGAAATGCCAGTTTATTAGGTACAGTCGCTCAAAAAAGTATCCGAACGCCATGGTTGATTACAGAATTCAGAAAAAATATCTGGCAACGATTTTTTTTTAGAAATTAGTGATCTGGCAACCTTTGTGTCACGTGACACGAAGGTTGCCAGATCACTAATTTCTAATATAATCGTTGCCAGATATTTTTTCTGAATTCTGCAATCAACCATAGTGTTCGGATATTTTTTTGAGCGACTGTAGGTGGTCATATTATTCAGATACGACTGTGTATATGCGGATGCGGTTGCGGATAGCACTTTTACTATCCGCTGAGAGCTCTATCTATAACTTCTAAAATAAATGTTTTAGTAAAAAAGTGGCTAAAGATAAATTAAAGATCTCAATCAAGATTATCTAAATCTTTATTAAACAACATTCGCTTTGCATTCAGATTTAACGAAGTTTGAATATTTAACAACAACAATGTCAAACATTAGAATTTACTTCAGCAGTTTATTATAATTTGAATAAGAAACATTTTTTCAAACTACAGGGTGATTCAAAACTTATCGTTCAAATTTCGTGGGTAGGTAGGGAATACGTCAGGAAACCGATTTCACATAGGAAAGTATGTCCGCAAACGTCATCTCATCATCATCATCATCATCATCATCCTCAAGTAGCCATGGGCTACGGAGGTCCAACCAGACCGTGCAATTTAGTTCTCCAAGCAAGTCTTTCCTGAGCTACATCTACTGCATCTGGCCACTGCACACCAATTCTAACAAGGTCCTGTTTGACATTGTCTGCCCACCGCATCCTAGGTCTCCCCTTCTTTCTGAGGCCTTTAGGCACACTGTTCATAACCCTATTCGCCAATCTATAATTATTCATACGGGCAACATGGCCAAACCAGCGGAGTCTCTCTCTGCACAATATGCTGCTTAAAGGAGGTTGCAAACTCCTTTGCCTAACCTCATCATTAGTTACAAAGTTGAACCACCTAATGCCCAAGATACTGCGTAAGCATCTGGAATCAAAAGCATCTAGTTTCCTGTTATCCTGTTTACAAAGTGTCCAAGTTTCACTACCATAACTAACCCTAGAAAGAACCAAACTATTATACAGTCCAATTTTAGTCTTTAGGTGTATACGCCTATTTCTCCACACTCTCCATAGATTCTTAAAAGTCCCGGCAGCAATCCCTATTCGTCTGTTAATCTCATGCCGCACATCACCATTATCTGTTACATAGCTCCCAAGATAATTAAACTGTGACACCTGCTCGAGACTGCAACCATTCAGATTGACTGAATCACAGCCTGTCTGACCAATTTTCATCACTTTAGTTTTCTCTCTGTTTATAACCAAACCTACTCTACTACCAGTCTCATCAACAGCTCGAATGAAAGAGTTCATCTCATCAACATCATTTGCCAAAAGGGCTAAATCATCAGCATAATCTAAATCAGAAAATTTCGTATCTCCAGCCCATTTAAGGCCAAAATCTTTCCCTCGAAGTGAATTTCGCATAACATAATCAACAATCAAACTAAAGAGAAAAGGAGACAAAATGCATCCTTGTCGAACACTAGAAGTAATGCTAAACCAATTGCTACAAGCCTTACCAACTCTCACACACGACTCAGTGTTATTATAGAGAGCTTTCATTATGTTAACTAACTTGTCTGGTATACCATATGATCGCACAATCAACCACAAATTATGACGATCAACAGAGTCGAAAGCCTTTTTGAAATCAACAAAGCTAGCAACCAAAGGTTTCTGAAACTCTAAACGTTTCTCAAGAATCTGCCTAAGTGAAAATATCTGATCCACACATCCCCTACCACTTCTGAATCCACATTGCTCATCACGCAATTGACTGTCAACCAGATTCTTAATTCTATTAAGCACAATCATGGAAAGAACTTTATCTGGAACAGAGAGTAGACTGATACCCCTATAGTTATCACAAGAACTGCGATCACCTTTTTTGAAAATAGGGATAACAATAGCTCTTGTAAAATCCTTAGGAACCATGCCTTTATCATAAAAAATATTCAGAATTTCAGTCATCCAAGTGGTAACCGAAACATTCCCAGCTCTAAGCATTTCGGTAGTAATTTCATCTACCCCTGGGGATTTATGAAGTTTAAGTTTAGAAACAGCCAAAATAACTTCAGATTGTGCTATAGGATCAACATTAAAGCCACCAATGCATCTATCATCATTGCAAACAATGGGAGTAGAACTAACTACATTGTTTAGAACATCACTGAAATGCTCAGCCCACCTAGCCATGACAGAATCCTCCCCTTCTATAACCTTACCTTGTTTATCCTTCAATCCTTGTATGCCTATCCGTTTTCTACCACACAAAACATTAACTATCTGGTACAGCTCTCTACTGTTGTGCTGTCTAACTGCTTCCTCGGCTTTGTCAGCCAAACCATCAAGCCAAAGATTCTTATCAGCAGCTAACTGATCTTTTACACGTTTATTAAGTTCTCTGTAATGCTTTCTATTAGGACTAGTAGGGTATTGATTAAAGACATTCCTGCAGTTCTTTCTTTCCGAAATAAGCTCAAGTGCCTTATCACTCAGAAAATTCTGCCTCTTCTGCTCCTTTTTTCTTAAAAGAGTACTGTTAGTGTCCAAAAAAGCCTGTTTAAAATGATCCCATTCTTCCTCAACTTCAGTAGTAAGCAAACCATGACTGTCATAATGACTAAGTAACCTATCATGGTAAGCTTTGGCTATAACTGGATCTTTCAGAACTTCAGTAATAAAAGTAAATTTTTTAACCCTAGCACAACACTTTTTAAGTTTAAGTTGCAACACACTTTTAACAAGATAATGGTCAGATCCAATTTCTGCTCCCCTATATGTCCTGGTATTCCTAACAGAACTAGCCCATTTGCTGTTAATAATATGTAATCAATCATATTCTTATGCAGCCCATCAGGAGAAACCCATGTGTACTTATGCATGTCGCGGTGTTTGTAATAAGTGTTAGTTATTCTGAATCCATTGAGTTTACTTACCTGTAGGAGACGTTGCCCATTGCCATTGCAGCTACCAATACCAAAAGGGCCTATTACTCCTCCCCAAAAGTCAGAGTCAGTACCAACCTTGGCATTGAAGTCACCAAGAACAAGGGTAATATCTCCTTTCTTGACAGAATTCAAAATATCCTGAAGTTGTTCATAAAACCTATCCTTCTCATCCTCATCGGCATCCTCAGTGGGGGCATAACAGCAGATAACATTCAAGTTTTTAACGCTTGTCTGAAATTTTGCTGTAAGAAACCTTTCATTAATGCACTCATATCCTAGAAGAGCATCGCTAGCGTGTCTGCTGAGAAGCAGACCCACGCCTTGGTGATGCTTATTGTCGTCCCTCCCTGAAAAGAGAAATTTAAGATTATTTTTAAGAATCTGACCTTTATCTGTCCATCTGGTCTCTTGCAAGCCGAGAATATCTAAATTATAATGGTGGAATTCTTCTGTGAGGACATCAAGAGAAAAAGCTCTGTGCAGAGTCCTCATATTCCAACTACCTATGGAGAGAAAATGGTTAGTGGGATGTTTAAAGAAACGATGTTTATTGAGAGAGGGAATGCCGACAATATCAAACAGCCCCCTAATCGCAGACATGGGGCAAAGACCCGTTCCCCCACTACCAAAGGCTGAAGCCATTTACACTGGAAGACTTCCTCCAATGTAGAATTTGACGATGCCAATAGAAGCAAAGAGTTCAGGTGCCTGCGATGACTTCTGCTCAGGATTATCCACCAGCTGATAAACATATCCTGTGAATCTATTCACTTGGGGCTGTCAACCCACAAACAAACAGAAAACACAGCGGAAGATTTTACCTCCACAGAAGCCCACCAGTGCAGCAAAATCAGGATCCATAATCAAGCTCAGAGCCATATATCTGTCCAGTCCAGTAGGTTTATATGGTCAGCACCAGGACCCTGTGTGGTTGACCACTCCTCAGCAGGGTAGAAAAAAAAGAAAAATAGTCATAGTTGTCCAGATCAGTAGGCCACATTAATGTGGCAGCCCTCCCCTTCCGTTCACTTCCACAAGAGAGTATCTCTTTTGAAAGTTACTAACGGTCCACACCACGAGAAGGCGAGGTCGGACATTAGGTGCTAGGCCTGGCCGGTTCTATGCATCATCACAGGGGATTGGTGCATAGCTCTCCTTCCCGTGACTACCTAGCTACCATTTACAGACGTCATCTACATGAACAAAATGGACAAGTAAAGTGAACACAAGGAAACAGTACAGTTAAGTGGTAACGAATGTGACTTTTATTCCAACAAGGTAAAGTACAGGTTCACAGTAGGAGCTCAAAATTGCGACCATTTACACGGACACAGGATTCACAGCGCCGTTGCATTGACCGCCGAACATTTTCAAAAACGCCTGGCATATCACTTACAATGCCTTCGGCGGCCACTATTCGTGCAACAAGGTCCATTTCACTGTCGACGGGGTCTCGTACACATGGTATTTCATGGCCCCCCACAAAAAGAAATCCATGGGCGATAAATCAGGTGACCTGGGTGGCCTGATGACAGAGGGAGTTGTCGGGCGAGCTGTACACAGGTTGGGTACACACAGCGCCCTCTACATACGCATGCGTACATTTGCGGACATACTTTCCTATGTGAAATCGGTTTCCTGACGTATTCCCTACCTCCCCACGAAATTTGAACGATAAGTTTTGAATCACCCTGTACATAATACAATCGATGTATATTTAAAAAGTTGGTGTAAATAAATATTCGGATATTTTCAATTTCTTAAGACGTACTATTGAAATATTCACAGCGTTGAGATTTATCTCCGCAAAATTCCCCGCCCTGCCCACGGTCAGTACGGGACACCGATGGGCTTGGAAAGGCCACCGTCCGTAGGATGGGACGTTAAGCCGTGGCCCCGTGTGCGGGAGAGCCATACCCTGTGCACGTTAAAGAACACGCTGGATGGCCTTGACGGGAGGCTACCATCTGTCTCCCAACAGCTGTTTCAGTGGGTCCCCTCCCCCAACCTTCTCTGAGCCTTCGGGGTCCTTGTGACCTGGCCATTTAGCCCATGGTGTGCAAAAAAGTGCCACTCAGAGGTAAAACAACCCAACCCAATTGAAATATTCAAACTTCCATAACGTTTTGAAAACAAAACGAATATTGTTAAAAATCGAGATTTAGATAGACTTGATTGAGATCTATAATTTATCTTCAGTCAGATTTTCTCACAAAGCGTTTATTTTGGAAGTTATAGAATTTCGAAGACAGCTTCCACTGACAGCATGGAGTGGTAACATGGGATGGTCAAAATCAAGAACCACTAAGTGTATAACAAACATTTAGGTAAATAGTGTGTGAAACTATTTAGTGCTGATTTCAAACCATTATTAAAGCTCCTGGAAGGATATTTGCAGTATGTGCGAATAATATCTATAATGAATAAAAAACAAATAATTCCTCAAGCAGCTGCATGCCACACAGGTCTGACAGGAGCCGCCATAGTAGAAAGTCTGTTAGGGTGGCGGGTTGTTTGGGTTGTTTTACCTCTGAGCGGCACTTTTTTGCACACCATGGGCTAAATGGCCAGGTCACATGGACCTCGAAGGCTCAGAGAAGGTTGGGGGAAGGGACCCACTGGAACAAGCTGTTGGGAGACAGATAGTAGCCTCCAGTGAAGGCCATCCAGCGTGTTCTTTAACGCGCACAGGGTATGGCTCTCCCGCACACGGGGCCACGGCTTAACGTCCCATCCGACTGACGTCGGCCTTTCCAAGCCCATCGGTGTCCCCTACTGATCGTGGGCAAGGCGGGGAATTTTGCAGAGATAAATCTCAATGCTGACCCAGCTGGGATTCGAACCTGGGAACTACAGATTACGAGCCTGGCGCGCTACCGACTGAGCCACCCCCGCCCCTACCTGTTAGAATGAATCATTTATGTGATGAGGGTAGTGTATTTAATAAGCTGGTATCTCAGTGTATACTACGAGGCTAAAATAATATTATAAAAAGACAACTATTTCGGATTTCGAAGCAGGTAGACATGTTTGAGGTTTCGAAAAAGGCAACCGGATTTTCGGGGGGGGGGGAGGCATTTCGTCCAGGAAAAAGCATTGATTTTTGTTACACCTGATTTTTTTTAACATAAATTGATTTTTCTATCAGCGGGTTGGAGGCGGAGGGGGAAACTGTCCTACCCCCCCTTTCTTCCGTCAATGCCCACGCTCATGTGTGGAAGCATTCGTTTTTTCTTTCAGTATTGTCCGTTATTTGGTGGCATTTCTTCAGGCGAGATTAGGGTTTACGTGACTGAACCCAACCCGAAAATCACCGATAGTCATTGGAGTTGGAAGGATGGACTTTTATACATATATTTTATATTATACGGACTTGGGAGCTGACTTTTAAAGAGGGTAACTGCCCCAAAAATACAGAATTTGTTAAATCCAGTTAGGGGCAGTTACCATATTTAAAAATGAACTGAAATATTTATTTATGTTGAATAATATCAAGTGCACCAGAAAGTATTCTCGCTTTCGGTGAAGGAAATGTAATTTTGATATTTTTTACTATTCCTTCTTTTTTCGGAAGCATAAAACATATTTCTGTGTATTAATATGCAACGGTGGCCGAGAGGGGCCTGGATGGCTCAGTCAGTGGCGCACAAGGCTCGTAATCTGCAGTTCCCAGGTTCGAGTCCCTGTTGGGTCAGCGTTGAGATTTATCTCCGCAAAACTCTCCGCTCTGCCCACGGTCAGTAGGGGACACAGATGGGCTTGAAAAGGCCGCCGTCCGTCGGATGGAACGTTAAGCCGTGGCCCCGTGTGCGGGAGAGCCATACCCTGTGCACGTTAAAGAACACACTGGATGGCCTTGACGGGAGGTTATCACCTGTCTCCCAACAGTTGTTCCAGTGGGTCCCCTCCTCCAACCTTCTCTGAGCCTTCGGGGTCCATGTGACCTGGCCATTTAGCCCATGGTGTGCAAAAAAGTGCTGCTCAGAAGTAAAACAACCCACTAATGTTAAACCCAACCTACCTCCATTCCTGGCGAGTCCGATGCAAGGTGATGCGCCTTGGAATACCTCAAAAGACTTGTCGCATAGACTGACGTTGAGGATCTGAAGACTAGGGGAGGGGACCCACTGGAACAGCCGTTGGGAGGGAGATGTTAGCCTTCCTGTCAAGGCCATCCAGTGTGTTCTTTAACGTGTACAGGGTATAACTCTCCTGCACACGGGGGCTACGGCTTAACGTTCCATTCGACGGACGGCGGCCTTTCCAAGCCCCATCGGTGTCCCGCTATTGACCGTAGACGGGGCGGGGATAAGTCTCAACGCTGACCCAGTTGGGACTGGAACCCAGGAACTGCAGATTACGAGCCTGGCGTGCTACCGACTGAGCCACCCCCGCTTCGAGAGCTTGCATATTCATTTCAATATAATATATACTCTCCATTTTCGAAGTCTTTAAAAACTTCGTGAAAAATGCGCGAGATATGCACAAGATTAATAATTTTTGACTTCATTTCTCTTACTAGCATTCTCAAAGGAAGGGGAGGGGGGAACGCCCCACGTAGATCTGGCCCTGAAGATTTTTCAGTTCAGTTTTATTATAATAATAAGGTTACAAACAGCATATATTTGTAATACTCTTATTAACTCAAGAGCATCTAAGCTCATGTAGGTTAACTTACAAATTATTTAAATACATAATTTTGGCAACATTAACACTCAACTTTACATAAAGAAAAAATATATATATACAAAAGCAATACAGAATTTATAAAAATGAATTTACATTTTTTTACTTTAACACTGAAAACAGGCAGTCAGCATTTGTAATGGTCATTAGATAATTAGCAGTGAGAGATCTGAAATGCATAAAATTAGTTTCATTTCGAATTATAATCAGTAAAGAATTAAAAATTTTAGGGGCCAAATAATCAAAATGTTTGTGCATAATTTCTTTATTTGCAAGTGGTAACAGAAACCTTTTCCCATCATCTCGCATAGAATAATTTGTATAATGCAGCACTGCATTATTGTTTTTAAAGAAGTAATTTAAAGTTCTATAAACAAATAAGTATCTCAGTGGAAATACACCTGAAATGGTATACTTACAAAAGATGGTAACAGTTTTATATTTATTTGGTAAAATTTGAAATATAAATTTATTTTGCATTGGGATTAGACTCCTTAACGATGAAATGTATGTTCCTCCCCAACTTGTAATACCATACATTATAGCAGACTGGACCCAAGATTTGTATAACATTATTAACATTTTATTACTGAGGATTTTTTTTTAATAATAAAATTTATATAACATCTGTCTAAGTTAATTTTCCAATGTGCATTTTCCAACTTAGGGAGCTATCAATATAAACGCCTAGGTATAGTAAACTTTGAACCTGTTCAATTTCTTCACAGCGACAAACTGAGTAATTATTGCATGAAAAGGTATGAAATTTTAATTTAATTAAATTTGGATTGTATGATTTCTTTTTTAGGTTAAATAGAATATACTTAGTCTTTTTCGTATTTAAATCTAACCCATTTAAATCCAACCATTTCATCACACATTTTATATCAGAATTCATGTTATAAAGGAGATTTTCCAGAGAATCAGCACATAAAGTTAATGATGTGTCATCTGCAAAAGTGTTAATATAGCTATTTATTTTTAACTTACATAGATCATTTATGAATATCAGAAACAAAGTTGGTCCCAGGACTGAACCTTGTGGTATGCCATATGAAATATGTTTTGGGTTATTAAGTGTATTAAAAAGACTAACACATTTCGTTCTGTGTTGTAAGTTGTCTTTAAACCATTTTAATACACCACGAAATTACAAAAGTTTCAAACGTACGGAAAATATTAATAGTAATTCTACTGAACTTTGGTAACTTTTTGTCTCCTCCCCTGAAAAAAGGGGGCGGGGGTGGCTCAGTCGGTAGCGCGTCAGGCTCGTAATCTGTAGTTCCCAGGTTCGAGTCCCAGCTGGGTCAGCGTTGAGATTTATCTCCGCAAAATTCCCCGCCCCGCCCACGGTCAGTAGGGGACACCGATGGGCTTGGAAAGACCACCATCCGTCGGATGGGACGTTAAGCCGTGGCCCCGTGTGCGGGAGAGCCATACCCTGTGCACGTTAAAGAACACGCTGGATGGCCTTGAAGGGAGGCTACCATCTGCCTCCCAACCGCTGTTCCAGTGGGTCCCCTCCCCCAACCTTCTCTGAGCCTTCGGGGTCCATGTGACCGGGCCATTTAGCCCATTGTGTGCAAAAAAGTGCCGCTGAGAGGTAAAACAACCCAACCGAAAGCCTCGCAGTTGTGAAACTGATTGCAGGAAATCTAATTAATTGTATCCTGAGCTGAAGAAACTTCCCCAGACTCTCAGTTTGGCTCAGGCTTCGATTTATCGCAGTCGTGTTTCCTGTAAGGAAACCATTGGAAGCTAAACAGCGACTTTCCTTTTTTTTCATGAATGTGAATGTCAGAACGATGATAGTTTACTCTTTGTTAAGTATTATTGGATTCATTCAAAATCTATTTTATCTAGTTATGACACGGGAAGGCAAGCGAACTATCTCGAAGATTATTCCAGCCTGAAAGTTGTCATCCTTTCAAGACTTTTGCATTTCAGCCCCACGTACACATGGGGGCGGGGGTAGCTCAGTCGGTATTGCGCCAGGCTCGTTATCTGTAGTTCCCAGGTTCGAGTCCCAGCTGGGTAAGCGTTGAGATTTATCTCCGCAAAATTCCTCGCCCCTGCCCACGGTCAGTAGGGGACACCGATGGGCTTGGAAAGGCCGCCGTCCGTCGGATGGGACGTTAAGCCGTGGCCCCGTGTGCGGGAGAGCCATATCCTGTGCACGTTAAAGAACACGCTGGATGGCTTTGACGGGAGGCTACCATCTGTCTCCCAACAGCTGTTCCAGTGGGTCCCCTCCCCCAACTTTCTCTGAGCCTTCGGGGTCCATGTGACCCATTAGCCCATGGTGTGCAAAAAAGTGCCGCTCAGAGGTAAAACAACCCAACCCCACGTACACTGAGATGAGTTTATTCGGTATACCTCTCTAGTAAGGGCGGGGGTGGCTAAGTCGGTTGCGCGCCAAGCTCGTAATCTGTAGTTCCCAGGTCGAGTCCCAGTTGGTTCAGTGTTAAGATTTATCTCCGCAAAATTCCCCGCCTTGCCCGTGGTCAGTAGGGGACACCGATGGGCTTGCAAAAGCCGCCGTCCGTCGGATGGCGCCTTTCCCGTGGCGCCGTGTGCGGGAGAGAGCCATACCCTGCGCACGTTAAAGAACACGCTGGATGGCCTTGAAGGGAGGCTACCATCTGTCTCCCAACAGCTGTTTCAGTGGGTCCCCTCCCCACCTTCTTTGAGCCTTCGGGATCCATGTGACCGGGCCATTTAGCCCATGGTGTGCAAAAAAGCGCCGCTTAGAGGTAAAATAACCGAACAATCCAACCCGAAATCTATTTCATCCACTAATGACACGGGAAGGCAAGCGAACTATCTCGAAGATTATTCCAGCATGAAAAAGTTGTCGTCCATTCAAGACTTTTTCATTTCAGCCCCATGTACACTGAGATGAGTTTATTCGGTACACCTCTCTAGCAGGGGGTTGGGGTGGAGGTGGCTCAGTCGGTAGAGCGCCAGGCTCGTAATCTGTAGTTCCCGTGCTCGAGTCCCAGCCTCTCTAGCAGGGGGTGTGGCTGGCTCAGTCGGTAGCGCGCCAGGCTCGTAAACTGTAGTTCCCAGGTTCGAGTCCCAGCTGGGTCAGCGTTGAGATTTATCGCCGCAAAACTCCCCGCGCTGCCCACGGTCACCGATGGGCTTGGAAAGGCCGCCGTCCGTCGGATGGGACGTTAAGCCGTGGCCCCGTGTGCGGGAGAGACATACCCTATGCACGTTAAAGAACAGGCTGGATGGCCTTGACGGGAGGCTACCACTGTCTCCCAACAGCTGTTTCAGTGAGTCTCCTCCCCCAACCTTCTCTGAGCCTTCGGGGTCCATTCGACCTGGCCATTTAGCCTAATTGTGTGCAAAAAACAGCGCCTCTCAGAGATAAAACACCCAACCCAACCCTCTCTAGTAGCGTGATGCGCCTCTTTTGGCCTTCAGAACAGCCGGAATTCGTCGGGGCTTGAAATATACGAGATGCTCGATGCGTTTGTGCAGAAATGTTGTACTATGCGAAAATGACTGTGTCACGCAGTTGCTGCAAATTGGACGGCGACACAGTCTCGCTGCGAACAGCCCTTTCCACCTCATTCCAAAGATGCTCGATAAGGTTAATATCTGGGGATTGTGAAGGCGAATGAAGCAAGGAAAACTCGTCAGCATGTTGCTGGAACCATTCGGCGACGATATATGCCTTGTGAGCAAGTGCATTATCAGGCTGAACGTATCCATCCGAGTGAGAATTAACTGTAGCCATGAAGTGGTGACAGCAATGATGTTCAAATACGCCGTGGCTTTTAGATGTCCTTCAATGAGTATCAGGGGGCCTAATGCGTGCCACGAAAACATTCGCCACAAAATCACAGTGCCACCACCAGCCTGTACAGTTGATACCAGATAAGATGGCTCCATGGCCTCATGGTGCTTGCACTGAATTCTGATCCTTCCGTCAGCATGATGCCAAAGAGGCACTGCGACATTGGACCAATGATGACCGCTAAAAGCACGGATGGACGAATCCTTGATTTCGTCCAACCATGCTTTTTCCGGTCCTCAAACTCGAACATTTGTCTTTTGGTTATAAAAATGAATTTTACTGCCTATATTATTATTATGATATAATTTAATATAATAATTATACAAAAATTAATTAATTAATTCGTTCATGCATGTTACATTCATTTGTTTACCATATAATAAAAAATCACTCCGTGAATTTTACTTTTTAAAGGGTTTTCATTCTTCGACAAGACAATCTTCTCATTCCTGTCTGTCAAAATCAAAATCAAATTAGCATTTTTCCCGCCGATAGTATTATCGATAGTTTTATTTTTGGCTATTGAATGTTGTCGATAGTAAAAGCTATCGATAACATCGATAGTTACCATCGATAGTGTGACTCGCTTAAGATCATGGAGGTAGGGAGATAACAGGAGGAGCCCTAAGCACTTGAAAATGAAGCTTCGGCGACTGCGCGGCAGCCATGTTGTTCTATTCAAAACATTGATCAGTAGTATAGGTGAGTAACGAAGTGTTGCGCTATAAAAATTTAATTCTTTTCGACATTTGTATTATGGCAGCCTGTTCAGCTTACGGCTGAACGAATCACCCTTCAAAAAAGATACCAGGAATTACCTTTCATCGGTAAGTTTGTAATTTGTATAAAAGTTTAAATAATTATATAATGATACAAGCAACTTCGTGTTGAAATTACGCCGTTATGAAATCGGTTTTATTTCGAGTTACAAACTCGATACTTCACCAGATTTTTTTTTATTTTCTTTGGATTGTACTCAGTGATAAATGTGAAGATGTACTTCTTATATTGATTGACTGATTGATTGATTTTACGTTACACTTATTTGAGAATTCCTTCTGCAGGCTTTTCTGAATCTTATAAATGTGATTTTTTTGCAGTTTAAATGCTGCTATTGCATATAATGTTTAGTGTTTTATACATAAAATGTTTTCTGCTATTATCAGTGCAGTATAAATAAACTTTCAAAATCTGGTAATTGTTTGTTTTTGTCGTATTCAACGAAATACATAAATAGTTCTGCTATACAGTAATTCTGTATGGAAATATTCATTGCATTAAAAAAGCAATATAAATTCCAAATAACTTAAATGGGCTTTCTCTTAGTCGTAAAAAAAATATCTTCCCGTATATAACGCACAGTAAAACTGAGTATAGCACGTGAAAAGTAGGCTTGATTGCAGCGGCAGACGGTTTGTTTTGAATGCAACAATATGGCTACCGCCCTGCTGCGTCAGCATCATTTTCCTTGGACAGGGAAAGCGCGTTAGGAGGTCTCCTCTCATCCATACCTCCGTGCTTAAGATAATACCCAGCACTCGACACCGCCCTGCGAGAACTTTCCTGCGAAAATGTTTCCCACGTATGTGTTCCGAGTTTTGCCAGATGATTTTATATATGTGCTATATGATTATAATTGCAACATTCAGTTTTACTACGAAGCCGATTCTGATAGAGAAGGGAACTTATATAATACCAAGCAAGGATTGCAAATAAATATCTAGGCTTTTGTTTAAAGTATTACTCTGCCATTGTCATTTTATATTTCTCATGTTGTTTGAGGTTGGCCTTATGCCTCCGGCCAGATATCTGACACAAGATTACTTTCCCACGTCTTGCACTGCTCAGGCGTTAACTTTAAGATATTTGATCGCGTAGGAATTTGCCTGCATCGTAACTTTGGCGCATTCAAGCTAATTATGGGTTTTTAACGATTTTGTGATATGTGATGAGCTTTTTTTTGACTATAAAGAAAGGATAAAAATTCAAACCACGTCTCTAATTTACAGATAGTTAAGTAACTTAACGGAATATTTTTAGATTAGCCTGCTAAGTGCGACGAATGAAACAGCGACAAATTTCTATTATTTTTTCGCAGCTATTTATTTTTGAAGAGAAATTAATTTCAAAACTTCTAGATGTATTATCCTTTTTTCTGTCTATCGTCTTACACTTTATGCTGCAACACTGAGGAGAATTTTGAGAAAAAACAATAAATAATTCCGATTAACAAGATGTTTTAGAAGTAATCACAGGATGTTTCCGGAATATCGACAAAAAAGATCACACAAGCATCGAAATTTCCTGTCTTGTGCTGTTGCTGCATTTTTCGTTCGGAATGAAATTCTCTTGCTCCCCTTTCTCTAACAGCAGCGCCTATGGAAACCATTTGCGAGGCAAGGGTCCTTAATCTCTCAAGTCCACAGTAGTGGAGTAGACGGATATATCGCTCATGCTCGACGTGTTCCGCCGGATATCCGGAAGTCGAAGCCCGCAAAACTTGGGTTCCGTTCTCTACGAGTTGCTGAAAGTTCCTTTTGCAGTTTTGTTCATCTACGTAGAAAGTCTCGAATCGTGTATCTAATGTCTTCGTTTAATATCTGCTAGCAGAAGTGTCAAACTAGAATAGTTGGAATTTGTAAAGAGCGTGCTACGGATTTCAGTGTCGTTTGGGATGAAATCCACTCTTGTATGGAATGTTAACTTCTTGTTTTGAATCAAGTGTTGCTATTTGCTGACTGGTTGTTGCGATGAAGATGAAGGTGGATTTCGGAATTTTTATCTTCATTCTCTTCTTCTTCTGTGTTGTGCTGTCTGTAGCGGATGACGACGATGACGATGAAAAAGGAGGTAAGTTTTCTTAAGTAGAAGAGACTTCAAATGTTCGTGTTGTTTTACATGGAGGTTGGGTTGGGTCGTTTTACCTCTGAGCGGCACTATTTTGCACTCCATGGACTAAATGGCCAGGTCACATGGACCCTGAAGGCTCAGAGAAGGTTGGGGGAAGGGACCCTCTGGAACAGCTATTGGGAGACAGATGGTGGCCTCCCGTCAAGGCCATCCAGCGTGTTCTTTAACGTGCACAGGTATGACTCTCCCGCACACGGGGCCACGGCTTAACGTCCCATCCGACGGACGGCGGCCTTTCCAAGCCCATCGGTGTCCTCTACTGACCGTGAGCAGGGCGGGGAATTTTGCGGAGATAAATCTCAACGCTGACCCAGCTGGGACTCGAACCTGGGAACTACAGATTACGAGCCTGACGCGCTATCGACTGAGCCCCGCCCCTTTACATGGAGGATGAGTTACTGGAGTTGGAGGACAATATGAAATATTTCAATTTTTAGGTATTTTTCGGGTATGATACTCATGTTGTAATTCAATGATTACTAACTTTTATTGACCGTGAATCATCTTTACAAGACATAAATTACCCCTTAAATGGTTTTTTGTCACAAAACTCTGACATGAGCCTGTGAGTATGAGACCAAGAAGGTAGACGCACTTCAGCAGAAAGACAACATAGCCAAAGAAACCGTCATGGCTTATTCGGGTCTTGCTCGGAATAAGACATGAATTCCAGGTATGCAAATAGTAATATTTTATTATTATTTATAAAAGAAGAGAAAAAAAATTTCTCATCTATCACTTGAAATTAAAATGTTGCCTTTTATCAACTCCTTCTGAGAAAAGTAGTCAAATCGTTGCTGTCAGGGTAATATCATTTGACACTATCGCCGAAATTCAAAATTTCTACAAAAAATAGATTGCTTGCAATATTCGTTTGAAATTTAGTATTCTACATATTTAGCATCCTCTAGCGATAGAAATTAAAAATATCTTTGGATTTGAAGTACGTGAATCGTAATATTTAATTCGCACTTATTTAACTAAAAGAAAATAACTCTTTTTCGTTACCATATAAAAAAAAACGTTGCATTTTCCACCAACCTAGGAGGTAAGTTGGCAAAACATTTTAATGTCAATGGCGACCTCATGATCTTAATTCGAATTTCCAGCATAATTCGAATTATGAACCACCATAATTCCAAATTTCCAGCATAAATTCCTCGTTTTTAATATTCGTTTAAATTTTGCAATTTTCAACTTTTTCCACCGTTAGAGGGTGAAATTGAAACTTTTGGAAGATTCGAAAAGCGCAGATCGTAATGTTTCATCAACCCAACCCAAAAAGTATTTTTTAACCGATCTCTAACAATATAAAAGTTGAATAACTTCTGACGAACAGGGGGCGGGGGTGGCTCAGTCGGTAGCGCGCCAGGCTCGTAATCTGTAGTTCCCAGGTTGGAGTCCCAGCTGGGTCAGAGTTGAGATTTATCTCCGCATTAAAATTCCCTACCCTGCCCACAGTCAGTAGGGTACACCGATGGGCTTGGAAAGACCACCGTCCGTCGGATGGGATGTTAAGCCGTGGCCCTGTGTGCTGGAGAGCCATACCCTGTGCACGTTAAAGAACACACTGGATGGCCTTGACGGGAGGCTACCATCTGTCTCCCAACAGCTGTTCCAGTGGGTCCCCTCACCCAACCTTTTCTGAGCCTTCGGGGTCCATGTGACCTGGCCATTTAGCCCATGGTGTGCAAAAAAAGGGCCGCTCAGAGGTAAAACAACCAAACCCAAACCATTTTAGTTGGTCAAATGGAAGCAGTTTCTCAAGATAAATGATAATAAAAGTATTGTTTGAGGTCCTCAATGAGCAAGATGGATTGACCTGTTTTGGTTTAGTAAATCTAAACGATAAACGACCTCTTACTTGTTTTTATACAAAATACCTGACAGAGACACTTTTTTTATACTATTTTCATTGTACAATTTAAATATATATATAAAATTTTTGGTTTTTAAATTAACTTTTATTGACTGAATAACTTTCAAACTTCTTCAACTAAGTTGCAATTTATTCGAGGCATTTGGTTGAATTTTGGAAAGGCAAATTACCTTGATCCACCTCTGTAGGGACTTCATATTCTGAAAGCGATCCAAGTAAAGATATAATTTACATATATTCAAGCAAAATAAGTAAATTTGTATAGAAGGTAAATATTATTTTAACTAGTTTTATATAGGAAATTTTATTTCAAAATTTCTACAATATATATAAATTGCTTGCAATATTCGTTTGAAATTTAGCATTCTAGATATTTAGCAGCCTCTAGTGATAGAAATTAAAAATACCTTTGGATTTGGAGTACGTGAATCATAATATTTCATTAGCACTTATTTAACTAAAAAAAAAACAACTTTTTTTCGTTATCACATAAAGCAAAAAAAAAAGTTGCATTTCCTACCCACCGTGGAGGTAAGTTGGCGTAGCATTATTGTCAATTGAAACCTCGTTTTTTCGTTCTCACATAAGTATTTTAGTATGAGGAGTAAAGAGGGCATTAGAAGGAGTAAAAGAGCATTAGAAAGGGTAAAGGAGGCATTCTAAAGAGTAAAGGGATATTAAAAAGGGTAAAAGGGCATTAGAAAGGGTAAAGGAGGCATTGTAAAGAGTAAAGGAATATTAAAAAGGGTAAAATGGCATTTGAAAGGGTAAAGGAGGCATTGTAAAGAATAAAGGGATAATAAAAAGTGTAAAAGGGCATTAGAAAGGGTAAAGGAGGCATTTTAAAGGGCTATTAAAAAGGGTAGAGGGCATTAGAAAGGGTAAAGGAGGCATTGTAAACAGTAAAGGGATATTAAAAAGGGTAAAAGAGCATTAGAAAGGGTAAAGGAGGTATTGTAAAGAGTAAAGGGATATTAAAAAGGGTAAAAGGGCATTTGAAAGGGTAAAGGACATTAGAAAGGGTAAAAAGGTATTAGAAAGAGTAAAAGGTGCATTAGAAACGGTATAGGGGTAGTGGGTACTGGACTGAAAATGATTGGGGACCGTTGGTCTAACTCTCCCTGTGTGATATATGATGCTCATTTAAATACATTTGGCACTTTATTCTAATGACATTTTCATTGCCAATTCGATGAAAATTTTCATTTACTCTCGGTTATATTTTACATCTTTGGTTTCAATGGTTTAGATTTTCACTGGAAAATACAAAATTCAATTATTTTTAACGCCAGTCATTTTATTCATTTGTTAGTTTAGTTTAGTTTACACTTCACAAAAATTGGGAGTTCCTTGCACAGACTTTCCCATAGAATTTATGTTTTCCTTTTTTTTTTTGAAAATTCTTGATGTTCAGTATTTTTTTTTCCTCCTAGATTTTAAGAGATTTTTTTTTTGTTTCATCTTCCTCCCAAACTTTAGGATTTAATTCTTTTGTTTATTTTGTTTTTGTTTATTTAATTTTGATTTATGTCTTTTTTTTTTTGGTATAAATACATTTTTTTTTTTTTTTTTTTTTTATTATTATTTTTTTTTGGCTTTCTTTAATTTTTTTATAACCCTTTTTTTATTATATTTTTTTTTTGTTATTTTGTTAATAATTTTTTTTTCTTTGTTTTAAAAAAAAAATTTTTTTATTATTTTTTTTTATTTTTTTTTTCTTAATTTTTTTTTTTTAAAGATTTTTTTTTTAATAATTTGTTTTTTTTTCTTATTTTTATTAATGAAAAAAAAAATTTTTTTTCTCTTTTTCTTTCTTTCTTTTTTTTATATTAGGTTTTTTTTTTTGTTGTTCTGTGTTACAATTTATTCCATATCTCTTTTTCTGTGTAAGTTTGTGTAAAATTAGGATATTTTTTCGTCATCACTGAAAGATGAACAAGAAACAACTGTGAGAGAAATGTCTTTTTCATCTTTGTTTACACCAGAGCGCATGTGAAATCGCGTAAGTCAAAATCGCTTAAGTCGGGTGATGCCTATAATACATCCAACATCAGCCGAAACTTGTGTACTGGATTTACAATGTTAATTACATGACACAAATTTAATGCAGAAGGCCGGTCTTCGTTGGTGGGTTTTTTACTTCTTGGAGGCATTTTTTTGCGCACTCCAGGGGCTCAGATAATGTTGGGGGGAAAGGGACCCATTGGAGAGATGTTAGGAGACAGATGCTAACATCTCATCAAAACCATCCTGTATGTTCTTTAAAGTCCAGAGGGCATGGCCCTCCTGTACATATCTCCGCAAAATCCCCCGCCCTGCCCACGGTCAGAGGGGACATCGATGGGCTTGGAAAGGCCGCCGTCCGTCGCATGGGACGTTAAGCCGTGACCCCGTGTGCGGGAGAGCCATGCCCTGTGCACGTTAAAGAACACATTACGTGGCATAGACGGGAGACTCTCATCTGTCTCCTAACAGCTGTTCTAGTGGGTCCCTTGCCCCAACCTACTCTGAGACTTTGGGGTCCTAGTGACCTGACCAATTAGCCCATGGTGTGCCAAAAAGTGCAGCTCAGAGGTAAAAAAACCCAACCCAATTCATCGGTCCATCTGTCCAATATACGGTATTGAATTTAATTATCTTTAATAAAGCGCCAATATAGATCTTATGTATATATGTGTGTTTCATGCATGCAAAAGCAACTTTTGAGAAAATAAATCTATATTTATAAGGGAGCGCATGAACATGGGTTGACAAAACATTCAGATGACTAAGTGATTTCCTATAGCAAAAAGAAAAACAGAACAAATTAGTATTCATTTGTTGGGAGATTAACAGCAGTTTTTAGTCAGGTAGAGCCGGAAGGATGAGAGGTTCAGTTGGCTTCCTGGGTTCAGAAGTCAGGATATCCTAAGAAGAGGAGAGGAAGCTTGCCTCAGATCCAGGGGGCGTCCCTAGACTAGCTGTCCCTAAGGTGTCAGCAACTGACACCTTAGGGAACCGTGCAATCGGCGTCCCCACCCCCAAGGGCAAATCTAAGATGAAGTTTTGGTAAAATGAAAAATATTTTTTTCTTTTTTTCTTTTTAATGTTTTGAAGCGTTTTTTAGACATAGGCCTAATTATCGTTTTGTTCGTCCGATCATCTGTCCAATCAATGTTACTCAGATGAAATAAAATGCGTTAAAAATGCTAAATAGATAGATAGATAGATAATTTAATCTCAGAATATGCAGTACTTTACATTTACATGTTTTTTTACCTTAGAACTGAAGTTGTAATGAAATATATATATAATGTTGTATATCTCAGATACACAATTTTAAAGTATTACATTTTCTAATATATATTATTTTTTATACATAGTTTGTTCAATAAAAATCATATATTTATTCATACCATATAGATGGAAAATTTTAATATTATATTTCATGAGTGTTTTATAATTTTACCTACGTTTTTCAGTAAAAGTCTGAGAAAAAATGTTGAGTCTTCCACGAGAGTAAAAACTCGCTTGTGAAAGAAATTTAACAGTTATGTTGTAATAAAAATGAAAAGGCAACATGCTTCAGTTTCACATTTCCTCACACTTTGCTAGCTTGATCAAAAAAACTAAGTAAATATTTAACCAATTTATAAGTTTGAAAATTATCATTAAGAATAAATGAAATAAAAAAAATATAAAAACTTTACTGGGTAGAAAACAGAAAAAAAAATAAAAATCTATATTGAATTGTGCGTTAGTAAGTGGTTCAGTTGAGCACCTTAAGGGCAACTCAGCATCAAATGAAATTTTATTACATTTAAATCTCTTTTATTTCTAAAACATAGTCTCAATATTTACCACATTCAAAATCCATTTTCTTAATTCCTTATAGAAAAAGTTATCATTCTTTATTCCTTTGATGTACTCTGGTAAGTAGTTAAAAAACTTTGGCGCCAAATAAACATAATGTTTTTCAACAGTAGTTTTGTTCGCTTTTAAATCAAGTAAGAAAAGGCTTTTTGACAGTCGAGTATTCTTTTCAAATGTCCGTAAAGTTTGAACATTGAAATTCAGCCTTATGTATTTCAGTACCTGAAATACATATAATTTCCTTATTTGTAAAATACCTAATTCATTGTATACATTTGCAACGCTTTCAAATCTTCTTAGTTTCATCATGCATCTAATTATGTGATTCTGCACATAGTGTAACGGATTGATTGTTGTCAAATAGACTCCACCCCACGATAATAAACCATAGAGCAAATAAGATTTAATCCAAGAAAAGTAAATAATTTTCAATAAAGATAAATTTACGAATTTTCGGATATAAATTTTAGGTATAATACAGTTAATCTTTTTAACAACATCAGATATTTGTATTTTCCAGGACATCTTTCTGTCAATAAAAATACCAAAATATATATAGCATTCAACCCCCCCAATTTTGCCACAATTGCAATTTTTTCCAGCACAAACTTCAGAGTGGAAAATGATCCTGTCACGAAAAAAATCAATCTCATTTTCTCTTGGTCTAATAAAAATATATTTCGTCTTCTTTGTATTTAAAAAGAGTTTATTAAATTTTAGCCACGTTCTTATTTCTGTCCAGTCGCTATTTATATTCTCTAAAATATTTGCTTTTCCTCTCCAGAATATGTTAGTGCAGCATCATCTGCAAATGAAATTATTTTACCATTCAAATCCAATGTACAGAAGTCATTTATATAAAGTAAAAAAAATAACGGTCCCAAAACAGAACCTTGAGGGACACCAACTTGTACATTTGTTTCTTCACTAATATATTTTTCAATTTTTACTTTTTGCTTCCTATTCATTAAATAGCTCTTAATCCATGAAAACAAATTTCCCATAACACCACTGGTTTTTAACTTTTCTAATAATATATCATGATTCACTAAATCAAAAGCTTTTTTCAAATCCAAAAAAAAACCCCCAACTGTTTTAACATTTTGATTTAAATTTCTGTAAATTTGCGTAGTCATTTCTAAAATCGCAGTTTGAGTATTCAAACCTTTTCGAAATCCAAATTGGTTTGGGGCAAATAAATTGTGCATATCCCAAAAGTTAACAATTTTTTTAACAATTTTTTCAAGAATCTTAGAAAAAGTTGATAGAAGCGAAATCGGTCTGTAATTTTCAATTGCCTTAGTATCACCATTTTTAAACACTGGAATAATTAAGGCAGTTTTTTAAATTTCAGGGAACACACCTTCTACAAAAGAAAAGTTTACAAGTTTACAAAATATAGTTCCAATTTCCGGAAAAATATTTTTAATAGTGATAACTGTAATTTCGTCCAAACCAGGTGATTTTCCCTCCTTTAGTTCCTTGATAGTATCAAAAATTTCTTGTTCTGGTATATAAGAGAAAAAAATAGAATTAGGCATTTTACATTTTAAATAACTTATTATCTCTTCGTTCCGTCCCGTGGCCGAGTGGTTAGCACGCTTGGCTACTGATCTACGGACCTGGGTTCGAGCCCCGGATAAGGCATGGATGTATGTGTCGTTTTTCTGCTGAGGTCCTGCCATCCTCTCAGACCTACTACTATGGCATATAAACTGGCAGGCTCCTGTCAGACCTCTGTGGCAAGCAGCTGCTTGAGGGGGATTATTATCTCTTCTATTTTGGTTTCATTATGTAGATTTTGTTTACATAATGAAGAAATTACCCCAGTAAAATAATTCTTAAATTTATTAACAAATTCCTGCGGTTTTTCATCAAACCGAAGTAAATGATTTCTATCCGTGATAATATGAGGAGAATTGCCCTTGCAAAATCATCCATTACGCTATCCTCCTTTAACTGCCATTACCACTACGTTCAGCATAGAAAAAAATAAGAAAACTCTTAAATGAACTCTAATTTCTATTTAAATAGTACAGCGAATAAAAAACACTCTTTGAGAACCGGTTGGATAACACTAGCGCTCGTGCTTCTAGTAAGTGTAGCTATTCACAGATCATTAAGTTTACTTATCTTCAGTATACGTTCTCAATCGCTACTACAATTCCAAATGTTGAAAGGATCTATCACTTCACTCAAAGATCAGAGCCAGTGCCGTTGGGTTGTTTTATCTCTGAGCGGCACTTTTTTGCACACCATGGGCTAAATGACCAGGTCACATGGACCCCGAAGGCTCAGAGGATGTTGGGGGAGGGGACCCACTTGAACAGCTGTTGGGAGACAGATGGTAGCCTCCCGTCAAGGCCATCCAACGTGTTCTTTACGTGCACAGGGTATGGCTCTCCCGCACACGGGGCCACGGCTTAACGTACCATCCGACGGACGGCGGCCTTTCCAAGCCCATCGGTGTCCCCTACTGACCGTGGGCAGGGCGGGGAATTTTGCGGAGAGCCAGTGCTGACTTTCGCATTAAAGTCACCCCAACACAAGAATAATATCTCTTTCGTGAACAGAATTCAATATATTGTGCAGATATCCAGAAAACCTGCCTTTCTCGATTTCATCAGAATCTTTAATACGGTTTGGTTTGTTTATCCTCAGAGAGGCACATTTTTTGCACACAATGGACTAAATGGCAAAGTCACAAGGACCCCAATGGCTCAGAGAAGGTCAGAGAAAAGAAATGAACTCCGTAGTTGTAAGGAGACAGACGGAAGATTTCCATCAAGGCCATCCAACGAGTTTTTTAATACACATAGGGTATAACTCTCGGTACAGTCGCTCAAAAATGTATCCGAACGCTACGGTTTATTGCAGAATTCAGAAATAATATCTGGCAACGATTTTTTTAGAAATTAGTGACCTGGCAACCTTCGTGTCACGTGATTACAGAATTCAGGAAAAATATCTGGAGCGTGGAAAAATATCTGAAGCGGAAAAATATCTGGTGTACAGCAACTGTACACGCTTCAGTTACCGTTCACAGCAAACTGCAGCGTGTGCAGTTACTGCACACGCTCCAGTTTGCTGTGAACGGTAACTGCACACGCTCAATATTTCCGTGAGTGAGCCCACACGATCTAGTATCAAAATAATATGACCACCTACAGTCGCTCAAAAAAGTATCCGAACGCTACGGTTGATTGCAGAATTCAGAAAAAGTATCTGGCAACGATTTTTTTTTAGAAATTAGTGGTCTGGCAACCTTCGTATCACGGGACACGAAGGTTGCCAGATCACTAATTTCTAAAAAAAAATCGTTGCCAGATATTTTTTCTGAATTCTGCAATCAACCGTAGCGTTCGGATACTTTTTTGAGCGACTGTACAACAGTCTATGAAGGAGCTGGGTAGGTTCAGTCGGTAGCTTGTCAGGTTCTTAATCTTGAGTTCCCAGGTTCGAGTCCATACTGGCCAGCATTTATAAGTAAAGTACACCGATAAGTAGGGGACACCGCTGGACTTGGATGACAGCCATACGTCCACCGTAAGTCGGACAGAACGTTAGGCGGCATACGGTTACCTGGGAACTGCAGGTTACCCTGTGCGGGAGAGACATACACCGAGCACGTTAAAGAACACGCTAGATGGCCTTGAACAGAAGATACCAGGTGTTTGCTAAGAGCTATGCAATGGGTTTCCCTCAGCCTTCTCTGAGACGCTAAGGTCCTATTGAACAGGACATTTAGCCCATTGTTTCAAAAAAGTGCTACTCAGTGGTAAAATCCAGTAGTGTATACCACGAAGCGACGGCTTAACATACTATCCGACGGACGGCAGCATTTCCAAGCCCAGCAGTGCCCTTTTCTCATCGAGGACAGGCTGGAGTTTAGTGGAGATAAATCTCAACGCAGACACAGTTCTCATTCGAACCTGGGAACTGAAGGTTACAAGCCTAATGGCACAGTTGGGAGTGTAACCGAGGAACTGAAGATTATAAGCGTAGTTACTCTGCCTAATGGCACAGTTGGGACTTGAACTTGGGAACTGAAGGTTACAAGCCTAGTGACACAGTTGGAACTGGACCGGAACTGAAGGTTATAAGCATAGTGCCACAATTGGGACTGGAAACCGGGAACTGAAGGTTACAAGCCTAGTGACACAGTTGGAACTGGACCGAGGAATTGAAGGTTACAAGCCTAGTGACACAGTTGGAACTGGACCGAGGAATTGAAGGTTACAAGCATAGTTACTGTGCCTAGTGGTAGAGTTGGGGCTGGAACCTGGGAATGAAAGTTACAAGCCTAGTGACACATTTGGAACTGAAGGTTTCAAGTCTAGTGGCACAGTTGCGACTGGAACCGAGGAAATGAAGGTTACAAGCCTAGTGGCACAGTTGTGACTAGAACCGAGGAACTGAAGGTTACAAACCTAGTGGGCACAGTTGTGACTAGAACCTGGGCACTGAAGGGTACAAGTCTAGTGGCACAGTTGGCACTGGAACCTGGGAACTGAATATACAAGCCTGGGGCGTTACCGACTGCAGAACCTCCAGCTCATATGTAAAATAAAGTTTATGTTCTCGTTAATCCTGTACTTTATGGGACCACACGTTACAGTAAGGGCATCACAAATCTTCTAGTTTTAAATTTTAATAAAAATTTTAACAATTATACCGGCTTTTGTGTTCGAATAACGATATTGCACTGATTTAAGCGAATGAGAAATTTTGTGTAAAAGGCATTTTATAGCTAGTTTATTTTCGTGTGAAGTGGAAAGCTTAATATGTTTTTTTTAAGTGCGGCTTGAAATAATGAAACTGAAAAAAACTGATACGAACAAATAAAAAAAATACTATAAGCTGAAAAAATATTATAACTAAAATATTATAGTTGAAATCCAATACCATAGATATTAACATGCACAGATTAAAATGATACATCTTAAGGCAAGGGGATGGGTGACTTTGTCGGTAATCCCTCCAGGCTCATATTCTGCAGTTCCCAAGTTCGAGTGTTGAGATGTATCTCCGCTAACCCCCCCACCCTCCCCTCGGTCAGAAAGGATACCTTCCGATGGATAGGAAGTAAAACCGTGGGCCCGTGTGTAAGAGAGCTCCACTCTTCTACTTTATCCAATGGATAGAATATGGAAAGCTACCTAGAATCCTACGTCATCCAGTTCAAGAATACGGAGGGCCTTTCTTCTGTCTCTAATGGGTGGCCTTCCACCGTCTTCTCTGAGCTCCTGGGGTCCTTGTGACCTGCCCATTTGGCCCATTGTGTGCACGAAAGAGCCTCTAAGAGGTAAAATATTCCAAAAACAGCAATTTACTACCTATCCCTTTGCAAAAGACTAGGGAGTATACTATATAATGGCATCAGCATTCTCATGTGGCTAAATATTCATCTTTATCATCATATATTTGCATACAGATTAATGCATAGTAGTGAAACAAATTTAGATGATTCACAGAATTATTCCTTTTTTTATTAATGGCCTGCGAAAGACGTTGACAACAAACTCACCAATATGTACAAATGATTCCAAGATTAGGAATTTTTCCGAAAGAAATTCAAATAGCTCAAGACAGGAGATCCAACAGACATGTTTAAAGCATTCCGAATAAATTAAAAATGTACAAAAGGATTACATTTAGAGGCATTAACTTGAAAAACATTCTTTTTTTCAATTCGACCGTTGTCAAATTAAATGTTTAACAACAGTCGAGACAATTGTTAAGTAGATATGTTACCGCTAAAGCTCGAAAGCCGTTAATGTGCACATTACCTAGCTAATCTGCAGATTAACTGATTTGCTCCGTTAACGTGCGGAATCAAGAGTTTTCCGCATTTTACCTAGGTAATGTGCACATTAACGGCTTCCGTATCGTTAAAGTTCAAAAGTTTGTTTCTCTCATAGTGGTGAATCTCTTGAATATGAATCTTCGTGTCACGTGATTCACTCGTCCGCATTATAAAAAACGCCCCGGATGAGCGGAGGCCAAGTGAGAACGAATCGGTAAAGTGATTCATTCTTGATAACGAATCACTAAAATGATTCGTTCTCACTTGGCCTGCTCATTTTGGGGGCGTTTTTTATAATTCGGACGACTGATTCATGTTGACAGAGGGATGACCCTGGTTTCAACTCTACTCTCGGACACTAGATAAATAACATTATGTTAATTTAAGCGTACAGAAACGTTCCTGTTGTTCCAGCAAAGATCTTATTTTCACTTTAACGAGTGCCTAGTAGGTAATGTGCAGATTATCCAGGTAATTTGGGAAATGAAACAATTTTCCGCACGTTAACGGATCACCCTAGTTAATCTGCACAATACCTAGATAATCTGTAGAATAACTGATTTCTGCACTTTAGCGGTAACAGATACATGGACTATTCCTCGGTAACTTTTTTCCCATTACATTTTAGTTCCATTTCTTAAATCTGGCAAAACACAACTGCCTTCAGCTACAGCTTACGCGGTATTCCAAAATTAATTTCGAAAACGGCACGACATTAAAGTAATCTATGTCTCATAAATTTTCACGTGTCCTGGTAATTTAATTAGGAAATTAATTTCACCTAGTAAACAAAGTGGTAGAAGTGTGAAGGAAGTTTTCGACGAGTTTTCAAGCAGGTCATTACAACGCAAGTAACCATTGTCGGGCTAATGTCTAATTAATGAGTCTGCGACAATGGTAGATGATGGCACTAAAGTGTAAACTTCAAAACTCCAGAGGAAGATAATTTGTATCCCTTGAAAATATGGAAATCTTGACGCAAGAACAGGAAAATAAAGATTATTTTCGAATCCTTAGCACTTCAGTAGGTAACTAGTACAGTCGCTCAAAAAAGTATCCGAACACTATGGTTGATTGCAAAATTCAGAAAAAATATCTGGCATTGATTTTTTAGGAATTAGTAATCTGGCAACCTTCGTGTCACGTGATTACAGAATTCAGGAAAAATATCTGGAGCGTGTACAGCAACTGTACACGCTCCAGTTACCGTTCACAGCAAACTGGAGCGTGTGCAGTAACTGCACACGCTCCAGTTTGCTGTGAACGGTAACTGCACACGCTCAATATTTCCGTGAGTGAGCCCACACGATCCAGGTCTTTGTGAGCTCACACGATCCAATGTGCTGTGAACATTAACCGCAACCGCTCCAGTTTTCTGTGAACGGTAACTGCACACGCTCAATATTTCCGTGAGTGAGCCCACACGATCCAGGTCTTTGTGAGCTCACACGATCCAATGTGCTGTGAACATTAACCGCAACCGCTCCAGTTTGCTGTGAACGGTAACTGCACACGCTCCATATTCATTGCATTATATATTCATACGCATTATATATATATTAAAAAGTATCCGAACACTATGGTTGATTGCAAAATTCAGAAAAAATATCTGGCATTGATTTTTTTAGAAATTAGTCATCTGGCAACCTTCGTGTCACGTGATTAAAGAATTCAGGAAAAATATCTGGAGCGTGTACAGCAACTGTACACGTGACACGAAGGTTGCCAGATGACTAATTTCTAAAAAAAATCAATGCCAGATATTTTTTCTGAATTTTGCAATTAACCATAGTGTTTGGATACTTTTTTGAGCGACTGTACAACAAATAATATATTAAGATGCATACATACATATCACACCATATTTAACGGACGTGCCCACAAGACATTACTCTTATAAATAAAATTGCTGGTAAATTATAAAAAGATAATGTAATATTTTTAGAGCATTTATTAGTCATTAAAAAAATTAAAAGTACGTTATATTATCTCACACGATAAAGATGTATGAAAACAGGACAGGATCAAGAAAAAATGCGGAGGGGGGAGGGCGTTTTCGTGGTCTTTACTAAATTTCTTGAAAAATACGGGTAATACACTGTGAGCACAATTTGTTATATACATCGTACCCATTCACAAGCCTGCCCTACTCTGCCACAAAAATGGGTCTAGCCTAAACCCCTTGCGGCAGATAAGCAAGTCAGATACCTACCTGCTGTATAGCGTACAGTCGCTCAAAAAAGTATCCGAACACTACGGTTGATTGCAGAATTCATAAAATATATCTGGCAACGATTTTTTTAGAAATTAGTGATCTGGCAACCTTCGTGTCACCAGATCACTAATTTCTGAAAAAATCGCTGCCAGATATTTTTTCGAAATTCTGTAATCAACCATAGTGTTCGGATACTTTTTTGAGAGACTGTACCTGCGACTGTTATGATGGGTAAACACAGCGATCTGAGTGAGTTCGATTGTGGGCAGAGTGTCGGTACGAGGAAGATGGGGGCATTCCATATCTACAACTGCAGAATATCCGGGATTTCCATGTGCAACAGTCGCACACGTCTACCAGGACTACATCGAAACCAGCAATATCTGCAGCCACAGGGAAAAATGTGGCCGTAACCAGGTCATTGATGTTCGAAGTGAGCACTGCCCCTCTCCTATCATAGAATCAGAACGGAGAGTCACAGTTGGATTGGATTGTTTTACCTCTGAGCGGCACTTTTTTGCACACCATGGGCTAAATGGCCAGGCCACAAGGACCCCGAAGGCTCAGAGAAGGTTGGGGGAGGGGACCCATTGGAACAGCTGTTGGGAGACAGATGGTAGCCTCCCGTCAAGGCCATCCAACGTGTTCTTTAACGTGCACAGGGTATGGCCCTCCCGCACACGGGGCCACGGCTTAACGTCCCATCCGACGGACGGCGGCCTTTCCAAGCCCATCGGTGTCCCCTACTGACCGTGGGCAGGGCGGGGAAATTTTGCGGAGATAAATCTCAACGCTGACCCAGCTGGGACTCGAACCTGGGAACTACAGATTACGAGCCTGGCACGCTACCGACTGAGCCACCCCCGCCCCTCGGAGAGTCACAGTGTTGAGGATAATGTCAGCATTCAACAACGAGGCAGCTACAAAGGTTTGTGCAAAGACTGTTCAACGCACAATGGCACAACTAGGCTATGTCAGCCGATACCCACAACGAGTACCCTTATTAACTGCACTTCACTGGGCTATGGATGCCTTCAGGGGGCGAAGGAATATCACCAATGGACTGTAAATAAGTAGTTTGGTCTGATGAATCGAGGTTCCAATTACAACATGTCAGCGAGAGACTGCTAATGTGGTGTAGACCACACAAGACCAATTGCTAAGTCAGGGTGTTACAGCCAGTGGAGATGGTGTAATGTTCTGGGGTGTGTTTATGCGGACCGCTTGAGACCCCCATCACTGCACAAGGCTATGTTACCGTACTCGCAGACCACTTACACCTGTTCCTGGCTATTCATTTCCCACAGCAGGATGCCTTTTTTCAACAACAAGACAACACTACGTCTCATTGCTTCTGTTTGGAGAAGGACTTACTGAAGGAGTGTTCCAGCGATTCACAAACCTCGAATGGCCCTCTCACTCTCCGGATTTGAACATCATTGAGCATCCGAGGGACGAAGTGGAGCGATGCATTGGAGCCCGAAGTCCACCACCGGCAACTCTCTTACGGATGGCTTTGCTGGAATCATGGGCCGCAAATACCACTCGAACGTTAACACCTGATAGAGTCGTGGCCACGATGTGTTGCTGCTGTTGTGAGGGCGAAGGTTAGACCCACACCTTATTAGTTGGATGTCCGTCCCGTGGCCGAGTGGTTAGTGCGCTTGGTTTCTGATCTACGGGACCTGGGTTCAAGCCCCGGGTAAGGCATGGATGCTTGTGTTGTTTTTCTGCTGAGGTCCTGCCATCCTCACAGACCTTCTACTCTGGCACATAAACTGACAGGCTCTTGCCAGACCTCTGTGGTAAGCAGCTGCTTGAGGGGGTATTTATTTATTTTTTTTTTATAATAAATTATCCTTTCAGTGCATATATTCAATGCCTTTTTGCCTCCGTTCAGGTTGCTAGTATTTTCAAAAAAGGGCTGAGCTCCTCTCCTTCTAGTTCCTTCCCTGTCTGAAAACACTATATTTCTCTTTTCGTATAAGTACTATTAATTTTTTACTATTTAGACTTTTATATATAAGATATATATTTATACCTATTTCGATCACGGAAAATTCGTGAAATTTTTCGAATGATTTATTTGTGCCGTGCACTGCATATTTTGGCGGATATCATGCACGGTACAGTCGCTCAAAAAAGTATCCGAACGCTACGATTGATTGCATAATTCAGAAAAAATATCTGTCACGTGACACGAAGGTTGCCATATCACTAATGTCTAAAAAAAATCGTTGCCAGATATTTTTTCTGAATTCTGCAATCAACCGTAGCGTTCGGATGCATTTTTGAGCGACTGTACCTTATAATACTTTCTTTGAAAGATAAATATGAAAGTTGACCGGCTCCGGTATCGCTTTGTATCGATCTTAAAATACTATTCATTAAAAAAAAGGTAAGAAATGTAATGCTATAAATAATTAAACTCATGTTTTAATGAGATGGTGCAGCTGCATTTTCCCGGCTATTTCACCAAAATTTGGTTCTATAGTGGATGTCACCAGTTGCCGGCGGGCCACAAAAAATCATCTCGCAGATATTCCCTATCCCTGATATAGACCAATAAGAATTCGTTATGCTCGGAAATGTTTAACACATTTTTCGTTTTTTTTTTGGGCGGGTGTGTGTGTGTGATGGGGAGGGGGGAATTGGGTTTGAGCGTAATAAAAATTGGGTTGGGTTGTTTTATCTCTGAGCGGCACTTTTTTGTACACCATGGGCTAAATGGCCAGGTCACATGGACCCCGAAGGCTCAGAGAAGGTTGGGGGAGGGGACCCACTGGAACAGCTGTTGGGAGACAGATGGTAGCCTCCCGTCAAGGCCATCCAGCGTGTTCTTTAACGGGGTATGGCTCTCCCACACACGGGGCCACGGCTTAACGTCCCATCCGACGGACTTTCCAAGCCCATCGGTGTCCCCTACTGACCGCGGGCAGGGCGGGGAATTTTGCGGAGATAAATCTCAACGCTGACACAGCTGGGACTCGAACCTGGGAACTACAGATTATGAGCCTGTCGCGCTACCGACTGAGCCACCCCCGCCCCATAAATATTGTGTTTCACTGTTTTAAGATATGATAAGAGGGATTTGGATACAGATTTCGGTTCTCCCTTACCGATTTGGTTGTCCTTACCATTAGAAGTTCTTAAACGATAAACGGAGAACCTCTCTAAAATATAGAGTAGATAATAACACACGTTACCACTCTTCGATTATGAATTTAATTTTTCTGTCCCCCAAAAAAGATCGCATGTTATGTTATTCCCATTTAAAATACCTACTGAAGACCTAAATGAGTTAATACATGAGCAAATTCGGGTGAATATGATAGTATTGACATATTATTACAGTGGACCTTCGTTATAGCGCTGCTCGCTATACCGCGCACTCGGTTATAGCGCGGGCGATGTTCGCGATAAGTTCAAACATGTTTATACAGGTCCGTGCGGCGTTAGTGAGTATCGCATTTTATTGTTACTGCGTATTGAGTAATTGTGTATGTATTGAGTTCCTGCATGTATTTTGAATAGTGTTTAATTACTGTATGCATGATGAGTAAAAGAAAAGCTTACAGTGTGAAATTTATTGTGTCGCCACCGCGCCGCCGCTCGGTATAACGCGGTTCACCTTATAACGCGGGTGTTGTTTCCCGCCCGACATGCGCGTTATATCGGGGGTCCACTGTATTATCGAATTATGTGGTATTTGCGTTGCAAGTCATTTCGGAGAAATAAAAAAAGAATGCTAAGTGAATTATAAATTTGAATGTCAAACCACTAAATAAATCACACTTAATTTTATTCTTTGATATTTGATATTAAATTTATAAACGTTATTATGTTTAGATTTGGAAAAGATTTTGTCTTGAATCAATTTTGAATTGTTCTTTTTCGCAATGTCACCATTGGTTTGAAAAGGTTTAGGATAAAATCTTTCATTTCTGCCAAACAATCACTCTTATAACTCATGCTATTGATTGAAAATAATTTTTTCCTACATTTTGCAATGTCTATCAGTTGTATTTCGTTATCACGGTGCTTGCAGCTGTAAATGCTTTGAATATGCTTTTAACATACAGTTCCAGGTTTATTAATGTTTCGAAATTGTTCATCAAAGCTAATAGCTAAGAAATTCTTGCAAGATTTATTGTCGCTCTACCAGAAAAACGTCATTAAAAAAGAAACGTTCTCTCATTGTTCTATCGCTTTTATTTTCAGCGTCATTAAGTTTCGTGCATAACAGTGATAAAACAATGATTTGTTGTTTTCTGGCTGGCAACTGCAGTCATTAAAGGCAATTTATCACTTTTTACCAATAACATCGTCTGTATAGGTGCAGGTCAATTTATCATTCAACTTCTATGCAGTCAATAATTTCTTTCACCTCGAAATTTCTTAGCAAATATATGCTATTACACAGAGTAATTCTTGATTCTTGGGGCGGGGGTGGCTTAGTCGGTAGCGCGCCAGGTTCGTAATCTGTAGTTCCCAGGTTCGAGTCCCAGCTGGATCAGCGTTGAGATTTATCTCCGCAAAATTCCGCACCCTGACCACAGTCAGTAGAGGACACCTATGGGCTTGGAAAGGCCGCCGTCCATCGGATGGGACGTTAAGCCGTGACCCCGTATGCGGGAGAGCCATACCCTGAGCACGTTAAAGAACACGGTGGATGGCCTTGACGGGAGGCTACCATCTGTCTCCCAACAGCTGTTCCAGTGGGTGCCCTCGGGGTCCTTGTGACCTGGCCATTTAGCCCATGGTGTGCAAAAAAGTGCCGCTCAGAGGTAAACAACCCAATCTTGATTCTTAATAATCAGTACTAAATAACTGTCATTTTTCATTTAAAAAAAAAGTTTTTTTCACTCTGCTGTCCTATCGTCTGTAGATATTCAACTACAGATAGAACCATTGCAATTTACAGCTCAACAACTATTTATGAACAAGCTACATTTCACTTATAGACAAATGGTTAGTGAGCTTGACTAGTGGTCAAAAGGACCTGGGTTCGAATTCGGGTTGTGTTGTCTTTCTGCTGATGATCCGCCATCCTCACAGATATTCTATTACGGCGTATATACTGAGAGGGTCCTGTCAGACATCTGTGGCAAGCAGATGCTTGAGAGGGTATTTATTTATGTATTTTACATCATGTTTAACTGCAGTGTAATTCATTCCAGTTTATGAGACGTTAAGCCGTTGTTTTACCTCTGAGCGGCACTTTTTTTGCACACCATGGGATAAATGGCCAGATCACATGGACCCCGAAGGCTCAGAGAAGGTTGGGGGAGGGGACCCACTGGAACAGCTGTTGGGAGACAGATGGTAGCCTCCCGTCAAGGCCATCCAGCATGTTCTTTAACGTGCACAGGGTATGGCTCTCCCGCACACGGGGCCACGGTTTAACGTCCCATCCGACAGACGGCGGCCTTTCCAAGCCCATCGGTGTCCCCTACTGACCGTGGGCAGGGCGAGGAATTTTGCGGAGATAAATCTCACGCTGACCCAGCTGGGACTCGAACCTGGGAACTACAGATTACGAGCCTGGCGCGCTACCGACTGAGCGACCCCCGCCCCTGCCTTGACAAGAGCGAGACATCTATCTCCTAAGAGCTATATAGTGGATCCCCTTCCAATCAAACGTCTTGGAGCCCTTAGGTTCCTAACGATTTGACCCTTTTCTATCTAAACATCGATTTTCGACACTTTTCCTTCAGCGTTTAAGGAATTATGGAAGTTTGAACATTTAACAGCAACAACAACAATGCTAGGGAAAAGAATTTACCTTTGAAGTGAACTGAAATAACAAGCATTCTTTAAAAAAATCATTTCATAAATAATTATTCTGAAAGTGTGTGTAAATAATTCCTTTAATGTTTTTTGATTTTTGATAAATTTTTGAAAAAATATTGCTGCTCTTAAATGTTTAAATCTCCATATCTCATTAAATTCTGAAAGAATATTGTTTGAAATCGAAATTTATACAGATTTCATTGAGATCTTTAAATTATACTTAACAAACATATTTTCATAAAACGCTAATTTTAGATGTTACAGTTTTTCGAAGTTAAAAAAATACCCCCTCAAGCAGCTGCTTGCCACAGAGGTCTGACAGGAGCCTGTCAGTTTATATGACATAGTAGAAGGTCTGTGAGGATGGCAGGACCTCATCAGAAAAACGACACAAACAGCCATGCCTTACCCAGGGCCCTTAGATCAGTAGCCAAGCGCGCTAACCACTCGGCCATGGGACGGCTCTTTCGAAGTTAACGTCCCATTAAAGAAACGTAATTCAATTCCACTGAGTGTTGATCTCACTTGATTCAAAGTTCTATACATTTCCAGTTCTTAAAGTCGCTATTTATTGTTGTTAACATATCTGGTATATCGCAACGCCGCAGTTCTTATTATGAGTTGTTGTTTGGGTTGTTTTACCTCTGTGCGGCACTTTTTTGCACACCATGGGCTAAATGGCCAGGTCACATGGACCCCGAAGGCCAGAGAAGGTTGGGGCAGGGGACCCACTGGAACAGCTGTTGGGAGACAGATGGTAGCCTCCCGTCAAGGCCATCCAGCGTGTTCTTTAACGTGCACAGGGTATGGCTCTCCCGCACACCGGGCCACGGCTTAACGTCCCATCCGACGGACGGCGGTCTTTCCAAGCCCATCGGTGTCCCCTACTGACCGTGGGCAGGGCGAGGAATTTTGCGGAGATAAATCTCATCGCTGACCCAGCTGGGACTCGAACCTGGGAACTGCAGATTACGAGCCTGGCTCGCTACCGACTGAGCCACCCCCGCCCCTTCTTATTATGAATTAAATGACAAGGCCATATAAATATTTATCCATATAATTGACACTAGTGAAACTAATTAAGTGTACAGTCGCTCAAAAAAGAATCCGAACACTATGGTTGATTACAGAATTTAGGAAAAATATCTGGCAGCGATTTTTTCAGAAATTAGTGATCTGGCACCTTCGTGTCACGTAATTACAGAATTCAGGAAAAATATCTGGAGCGTGTACAGCAACTGTACACGCAAACTGGAGCGTGTGCAGTTACTGCACACGCTCCAGTTTGGTCGTACATCGACCAACTATATCAACGTCTTCGCCGCTTTTTTGCGCGCTATAAATTGCAGTTACTGCACACGCTCCAGTTTGCTGTGAACGGTAACTGCACACGCTCAATATTTCCGTGAGTGAGCCAACACGATCTAGTATCAAAATAATATGACCACCTCAGTCGCTCAAAAAAGTATCCAAACACTATGGTTGATTACAGAATTCAGAAAAATATCTGGCAACGATTTTTTCAGAAATTAGTGATCTGGCAACCTTCGTGTCACGTGATACGTCCATACTATGCCCCCCCCCCCAGGAGACCTGCAAGTGTTACACGTTTTCATTTCAATAGTCGGCCAATTTCTTTGCACGTGTTGCAGTTCTGACGCCTTCAGTACTCCATATGAAGACAAATCTAAAGACATATAAAGGATTTTGTATCCCAGAAATGATATTTTTCACTACAAAAGCCTTCATTGTCCCTAAATGGTCCCCTCTAGGAATGAGATTTATGACCGCCCCTGGCCAAAACTATCTACCCAATTTAAAATTTGAATTAAAAAAAAATACTGCAGAGATATGCGATATGCTCCTTTTGATGGTCCAACCAAAAGGTTTTTTGGGTGTATGCTGTAGCCATATAGATGGCGCTGGTGCAGTGCACACGGGTCAGATTCTACAAGAGTTGGGTTGTTTTACCTCTGAGCGGCACTTTTTTGCACACCATGGGCTAAATGGCCAGGTCACATGGACCCCGAAGGCTCAGAGAAGGTTGGGGGAGGGGACCCACTGGAACACCTGTTGGGAGACAGATGGTAGCCTCCCGTCAAGGCCATCCAGCGTGTTCTTTAACGTGTACAGGGTATGGCTCTCCGGCACACGGGGCCACGGCTTAACGTCCCATCCGACAGATGGCGGGCTTTCCAAGCCCATCGGTGTCCCCTACTGACCGTGGGCAGGGCGAGGAAGTTTTCGGAGATAAATCTCAACGCTGACCCAGCTGGGACTCGAACCTGAGAACTACAGATTACGAGCCTGGCGCGCTACCGACTGAGCCACCCCCCCCCAATTCTACAAGAGAAAGCACGTTGAGATGTACATAGTTCGAATTGGTTCGAACTTCTGTGAGATGTTTTCTGGGCCACAAAGCTCTGAGGCAGTGGTCAGCAGTGACTTCGGTCTTAGTAGTGCATATCCATGTATAAGAAGACCTGTAAGTGGTAAGTGTAGCTTTTAGTTTTCTTCTCTGTCCTAAGTGTTGCAAAGGAAACGAAAAACAGGTGTTCACGTTGAACAGGTATTAACTTCGAAAACAACAACAATAAAAACTTTTCGCTTGGACTTTCAAATCCAGCTGACCGCATGCCTCAGCAATAAATAGTTTTTTAAATTCAATTTTCAAATTCTTTAGGGATTTTTTTGGTCACCTTGTATATTTATGAACGTTTAATCGTGATAATAGTAGGACTTCAAAAGTTTAAGTAACTGAAATGTTACCTGAAAAATACAGTCAGCTGCAAGAAAAGATTTTTTAATTGGGATCATTCTAAAAGAAAAAGTCTGTTTTAGCTCACAAGCCTTTTTCCCTTTAGGGAATTCTGCCAACAAATGCCTCCCAATACCAGCTGTACCCTAGGCAGAGTCTTATTTATTTATATTTATTTATTACATCAGTGTAATTATAATTCCTCTACAGGTATCCTCTTTTAACGCGGGAGATATATTCCAGGGTTACCCGCGTTAAACGGGGATATTTATTTATTTGCTTGTTTATTCTAAATCTTATTGATCTTTTTCATATTTTTCTCAATGTAGTATAATGAATGATTTATTTCACCAAAAATAATTATACAGGTAAATCCCGTTGTAACGCAGTGCTCGGGGGCCAAATAATCGCATCAGCAAAAAAATTCAAGCCAAATTTCGTCATTTAAACTTCGTACATCGACCAACTATATCAACGTCTTCGCCGCTTTTTTGCGCGCTATAAATTGCAATAGAAGGATTCAGGAAAATCGGAAAACTCAAGTAAACAATATTATTACATGGAAAACAAAACTACACAAATAATCCAATATGTAGTTCTTGAGTGAAAAATTACAATTACAAAATTGCAAATCGCGTTCTATCGGATCACTTTTTAACGGGATTTACCTGTAACTCAGTTTTCGCTAAAAAAAAATTACACATATTACTTAAACAGCTACATAAATGTGTGCATATGAGATCTATTAGTTAATTTTACAATTTATTTCTTAACAAAGAGTGGCGGGGGTGGCTCAGTCGGTAGCGCGCCAGCTCGTAATCTGTAGTTCCCAGGTTCGAGTCCCAGTTGGGTCAGCGTTGAGGTTTATCTCCGCAAAACTCCCTGCCCACGGTCAGTAGGGGACACCGATGGGCTTGGAAAGGTCGCCGTCCGTCGGATGGGACGTTAAGCCATGGCCCGTGTGCGGGAGAGTCATACCCTGTGCACGTTAAAGAACACGCTGGATGGCCTTAACGGGAGGCTACCATCTTCTCCCAACAGCTGTTCCAGTGGGTCCCCCAACCTTCTCTGAGCCTTCGGGGTCCATGTGACCTGGCCATTTAGCCCATGGTGTGCAAAAAAGTGCCGCTCAGAGGTAAAACAACCCAAATCTTAACAAAGACTCTAGCTTGGTTTGCTTAATTTTTTGTGCGTAATATTTCTTTGTAACGTTCCATTAACTGGTCAGAAACTCATCTTACAGCATCCACTCCTAAAAATCCTTATCATGTTCCGTCAACAAAGCCATGTATTTAACGTGCAGTGAAAGTGCTAAAAAAAACGAAAAACGAAATCGCGTTAAACTTGCAATAATATGAAACATGAATTGTTAAATATCATCTTAAAAGTACGATTTCGTCGAACATTTGATGTGACAGCAAGTGTAACACTGTAGCTGTTAGTTGCTAGAACATGTGCACTAAATAGTTTTTTTGCGATATATGGGGGGGGGGGGGTTGTAAAATGTTGTTTTAACAGCATTTATTATATTGTCACAATAAAATCATTAACAGAGTTAAGCAAACTAATGTGCTTAAAATGTCAAGTATCAATGAGAATGCAAAAAATAAAGTACAGTGGACCTTCGTTATAGCGCTGCTCGCTATACCGCGCACTCGGTTATAGCGCGGGCGATGTTCGCGATAAGTTCAAACATGTTTATACAGGTCCGTGCGGCGTTAGTGAGTATCGCATTTTATTGTTACTGCGTATTGAGTAATTGTGTATGTATTGAGTTCCTGCATGTATTTTGAATAATGTTTAATTATTGTATGCATGATGAGTAAAAGAAAAGTTACATTGTGTCGCCACCGCGCCTCTCGGTATAACGCGGTTCACCTTATAACGCGGGTGTTGTTTCACGCCCGACATGCACGTTATATCGAGGGTCCACTGTACTTTTATACTTGAAGACTGTACCAATATATACTTAAAAAAACATTACGAAAGGAATTCAGAATAAAATAAATCAGATGAATACGACTATAATTATCGTATTTAACCTTTTGAAAGGTATACATAAATTTTCTGTGTTAAAAAATGCAAATAATGATTCTGTAAGCTGGATTACAATCAAGTCAGTTACCAAATCTCTTTACTTGTAAAAGGAAGTCATAATATTTTAAATTGTATTTATCTTGTTTTAACTTTGAGAACTTTCTGTTGCGTTGTTGGGTTGTTTTACCTCTGAGCGGCACTTTTTTTGCGCACAATGGGCTAAATGGCCAGGTCACATGGACCCCGAAGGCTCAGAGAAGGTTGGAAGAGGGGACCCACTGGAACACTTTCTGTTGCACATTAATTGTAATGTTGAAAGAAAACTAAAGACCTGTGTAAACTTAAAAATCAATAATTATTTTCAATATGCGTAGCACGAAAGATTTAGAAACATAAAAATGTATTTTTGCTACACTATTTAAAGATGAGATGAACTCTTTTATTCGAGCTGTTGATGAGACTGGTAGTAGAGTAGGTTTGGTTATAAACAGAGAGAAAACTAAAGTGATGAAAATTGGTCAGGCAGGCTGTGATTCGGTTAATCTGAATGGTTGCAGTCTTGAGCAGGTGTCACAGTTTAATTATCTTGGGAGCTATGTAACAGATAATGGTGATGTGCGGCATGAGATTAACAGACGAATAGGGATTGCTGCCGGGACTTTTAAGAATCTATGGAGAGTGTGGAGAAATAGGCGTATACACCTAAAGACTAAAATTAGGCTGTATAATAGTTTGGTTCTTTCTAGGGTTAGTTATGGTAGTGAAACTTGGACACTTTGTAAACAAGATAACAGGAAACTAGATGCTTTTGATTCCAGATGCTTACGCAGTATCTTGGGCATTAGGTGGTTTAACTTTGTAACTAATGATGAGGTTAGGCAAAGGAGTTTGCAACCTCCTTTAAGCAGCATATTGTGCAGAGAGAGACTCCGTTGGTTTGGCCATGTTGCCCGTATGAATAATTATAGATTGGCGAATAGGGTTATGAACAGTGTGCCTAAAGGCCTCAGAAAGAAGGGGAGACCTAGAATGCGGTGGGCAGACAATGTCAAACAGGACCTTGTTAGAATTGGTGTGCAGTGGCCAGATGCAGTAGATGTAGCTCAGGACAGACTTGCTTGGAGAACTAAATTGCACGGTCTGGTTGGACCTCCGTAGCCCATGGCTGCTTGAGGATGATGATGATGATGATGATTTAAAGATTCTTAGATCATATTTTCGAAAGAAAGCATTTAAATACGATAGAAATTGATTTATTTCTAACATCTCTTAAATTCATTCCTGAAAAAAAAAATAACGTATGGACATTATTATATATCTTTCATAAGATTAAACAACAAATAACGAAATAAACAATAAAAGAAAGCGTTTTCTCTAGACTAAAATGGAAAAAGTTACGACATTTAAGTAAAGAACTAATTAAATCTTGCTACTCAGTATTCAAACGAATGAAACATTTTATGTTTACTTTGTATTTGTCTCAAAAAGCATTAATGTTATAAAATTTGCATCAGGAAGGGCAAGACATTGATGCAAATTAAAAATTGATGCATGCAGAAACAATCTTTCATACGAGCAGATGAAGAATTATATCTCTAGCAGGAACAGATAAAGTAAAAATTATCATCTCTCACAGGAACTGATGAAAGTAGAAATTATCATCTCAGAGCAACAGATAAAAGTAAATGTATTAAATCTTAGAAAACCTTTTGAAACAGAAAAGTTATCAAAGTTGAAACTTTTCTTCATTTGGAGGAAGAAGAGGATGCAAAAGGGAGGGGGAAAAGAAGAGGAAGAAGAAGGAGATGAATGAGGAAGGAGTAGTAGAAGAGGATATATGAGAGAGGAGGAAGAGACGGGAAATATGGATGAGGTAGGGGGAGAAACAGAGGATGGATGAGGTAGGAGAAAAAGGATGAATGGATAAGGGAGGAAGAGTTGGGTTGGGTTGCTTTACCTCTGAGCGGCACTTTTTGCACACCATGGGCTAAATGACCAGGTCACATGGACCCCGAAGGCTCAGAGAAGGTTGGGGGAGGGGACCCACTGGAACAGCTGTTAGGAGACAGATGGTAGCCTCCCGTCAAGGCCATTCAGCGCGTTCTTTAAAGTGCACAGGGTATGGCTCTCCCGCACACGGAGCCACGGCTTAACGTCCCATCCGACGGACGGCGGCCTTTCCAAGCCCATTGGTGTCCCCTACTGACCGTGGGCAGGGCGAGGAATTTTGCGGATGAGGGAGGAAGAGAAGGAGAGGACAGATGAAAGTGCAGGAGAGAATGAATAAGGGAAGAGGATGATTGTGGATAAGGAGAGGATATATGAGGGGAGGAAAATGAGGTGGTAAGGGTAAATAAAGAGCAAAGTAGAAAGACAAAATTCTCACATTCTTTTTCCCAGTACGTATTCAAAACATATCCGAAAGAAAGGATCATAATATGCATTATATCTAAACTCTTCTCTTATAGAAGAGAGGAAAAAAAGGAGCCAAAATCAGAATTTATACAGTCCCGGAATTAAATTTTTATTTATAGTAATCAAGAAAAACATAACTTTAGAGCTTCAAAATCTTTCTTCTGGTCAAACTGTGACAACGATCATATTAGTGAACTTGTTGAAACTGGCCCCCATCAAACAGTTTTGACAAACACACAAACACATGGAATATCATAATTACAAACACCAAAAAAGACATGAATATCAAAGAAAAAACTATTAAAACTCTTGAAGGCCATGAAATGCTTTCATTAATTAAAGTACATGAGCAAGTATTGTTCCAGCAAGGCAAACTTTGTGTGTTATGTTAGCTCTAACTAAGGCAGTGGTCAGCAGTGACTTCGGTCTTAGTAGGGCATGTCCTTGTATGAGAAGGCCTGTATTAAGCTAGGAGTAGCTTCTAGGATTCTTCTCTGTCCTATATGTCGCAAATCAATCAAATCAAAAGTACGAAGTATATTTTAAGATAAAAATTGATTTTTTTTGCCTAATATTAAGCTAAAATATTTAAGCTATCCTTCAATCTCCAAGAAGTAACTCCTCAAAGTCAACGGCGTAGCGTGACTTTTCGAATAGAAGGAACATGGTAACCTAGACCCAACAGAACTTCTAGAATACATCGATCCTTTATATAGGGGAGTGCCATCTTCGCTTTTAAAAAATTATTAATTTATTTTTTGTTATTACTTAATTTACCAACCATTCAAATTTTAAAAGTTCTACAAGTATGCATTTGCTTTAAGTGCCAGAGGCATTTGAAACACATTTCCAAAATGGTTTTTAAGCCTTTTCACAAGCTCTGATCACAAACCGTAGAGTTACACTCAACTCATCTTACAAAGATTACAAAAAAAAAAAGAACTAAGTCCATCAAGTATCCGATCGATAATTTGAGAAAAACAATTAATGACCAATGTGCTGTAAAATCCAAGTATATTAAATTATACTGCAAAATTTTGGACAAATACTTCACGAAAATTATCATCTTGAAGAACTTTGCAAAAGAATTAACTAATTAGATTTTTCACAATCTAATTACGCCAAAGACCGGTATCTCAAAAAATCATCCTGTTGAAACGATGAATAGCTCTCTGCCAGGTCCAGAACTTTCTTAACTTGATCTTCTTACTGTACACTTTCCCGAGTCAGACAGTTTGTTTATTTAATCTCGATCCTATGAGTAGATTCAAGAGATCTTTGGGTTGGGTTGTTTTACCTCTGAGCGGCACTTTTTTGCACACCATGGGCTAAATGGCCAGGTCACATGGACCCCGTAGGCTCAGAGAAGGTTGGGGGAGGGGACCCACTGGAACAGCTGTTGGGAGACAGATGGTAGCCTCCCGTCAAGGCCATCCAGCGTGTTCTTTAACGTGCACAGGGTATGGCTCTCCCGCACACGGGGCCACGGCTTAACGTCCCATCCGACGGACGGCGGTCTTTCCAAGCCCATCGGTGTACCCTACTGACCGTGGGCAGGGCGGGGAATTTTACGGAGACAAATCTCAACGCTGACCCAGCTGGGACTCGAACCTGGGAACTACAGATTACGAGCCTGGCGCGCTACCGACTGAGCCACCCCTATTCAAGAGAGCAAGATCTTTGGTTTTCGAACAGGAAACCTTTTCGGTGTGACTCCCTGAACTATCATATTTTTTTTTTACTGCCCTTCGGGACTCAACTTTTTGGTGATTAATTTCTTTCTTTTGACTCATACCATTTATTGGACACTTTCAGATGGAAAAGGTTATGGAATCTTAGATCCTGGTACTTTGAAAAATCTTAATTATGCTACAGCTGGTGTTGCATCGGAGATCTTATTGTTTTCCATTTTATTTTTTTAAAATTTTATTCCCACCATAACATCTTAATTAACCTGCGTGGACTCCTACATTATTTTTAATATGGTTAATTTTTACGTATATAATACGTAAAAAATATTATTACAAGTATGATTCAAAGTGGAGACAAATAAGAATAAACCCGAGGTAAGCTGAATGATGGTGATGTGACTTGAAAACTGAAGTACTGCAGTACGTGTGATTACTTGAAAACTCAGGGACTGGGGTTCGTGTGATTACTTGAAAATTCAGGGACTGGGGTTCGTGTGATTACTTGAAAACTCAGGGACTGGGGTTCGTGTGATTACTTGAAAACTCAGGGACTGGGGTTCGTGTGATTACTTGAAAACTCAGAGACTGGGGTTCGTGTGATTACTTGAAAACTCAGGGACTGGGGTTCGTGTGATTACTTGAAAACTCAGGGACTGGGGTTCGTGTGATTACTTGAAAACTCAGAGACTGGGGTTCGTGTGATTACTTTAAAACTCAGGGACTGGGGTTCGTGTGATTACTTGAAAACTCAGGGACTGGGGTTCGTGTGATTACTTGAAAACTCAGAGACTGGGGTTCGTGTGATTACTTGAAAACTCAGGGACTGGGGTTCGTGTGATTACTTGAAAACTCAGGGACTGGGGTTCGTGTGATTACTTTAAAACTCAGAGACTGGGGTTCGTGTGATTACTTTAAAACTCAGGGACTGGGGTTCGTGTGATTACTTGAAAACTCAGGGACTGGGGTTCGTGTGATTACTTGAAAACTCAGGGACTGGGGTTCGTGTGATTACTTGAAAACTCAGGGACTGGGGTTTGTATGACTACTTGATAACTCAAAAACTGAAGTTCCTGTGACTTCTTGAAAACTGAAGCACTTAGGTATGCGTGACTACCTAAAAAACTCAGGGATTGGAGTTCGTGTGACTACTTGAAGATTGGTGTGCAAGCTTAAAAAAATTTTGGAAACCACTGAGTTAAAATTACCAGTGGAAACTAGCTGGTTAAAGGTTGAAATCTTTTGTCCCTTTGTAGGTTTCATTTATCATGAACTTGAGATGTTGACTCACTATTTCAGGAAATAAAGAAAGTTCCTGACCATATGACTAATGCTATTGCCTTGGCGTATATTAGATAACACAACGAGCTACGCAATCAACGTTTGATTTGTGATATAAGTTCTAGGAAGGTCTTACGATAATGTTGCTTACGAAAGAATGAATTTCAGACCGTTAGGATGTGACTTTCAAAGTGTAATTCATCTACATTTGTTCAGTCAACTTTATAATTCAATGATTGCCTCCTGACTTTTTATTTTTTCAATCACAACAGTTTTGAATTTGAAAACTAAGTTCCCTTGTTTTAAACTGACTCGGAAGTAGCATTGCGTTGGGTTGGGTTGTTTTACCTCTGAGCGGCACTTTTTTGCACACAATGGGCTAAATGGCCAGATCTCAAGGACCCCGAAGACTCAGAGAAGGTTGGGAGAGGGGACCCACTGGAACAGCTGTTGCTTTCCACTGGAACAGACGGTAGCCTCCCGTCAAGGCCATCCAGTGTGTTCTTTAACGTGCACAGGTTGGCTCTCCAGCACACGGGGCCACGGTTTAACGTCCCATCCGACGGACGGCGACCTTTCCAAGCCCATCGGTGTCCCCTACTGACCGTGGGCAGGGCGGGGAGTTTTGCGGAGATAAGTCTCAACGCTGACCCAGCTGGGACTTGAACCTGGGAACTGCAGATTACGAGCCTGGCGCGTTACCGACTGAGCCACCCCCGCCCCAAGTAGCATTGCTAAAGTTACCGAGGAACAATAGCTTATCACCGCAGTTAAGAAGTATTACTGGCTTAAAAGTTTCAAATTAGGGAACTTTTTATGATTAAAACTTTTATACACTCTAACTATTTTAATTACAATTAAATCAATGCATTTTTGTCGCTATCCCTCATTTGAAAGCAATGAATTTATATCTTCAGGAAATTCTGTTTTTTTCTGAAATCAAAAGTTTTCATTCGACCTACAAATAATTCAAGGTCAGCTTTAGACGCAATGGTTAAAACAATGGTTTTCCGCAGGAAGCTTCCATATCTTTATTTTATTAAACTTCATCATATTTAAACAACTCACATTGAAAAAATCTACAGTTGATTACATTATATAGTGGGTTATATAATTTTGTGAACATTTCTTTAACTTCAGATTTTAATTTAATTTGGATTTTTAGTTGCCTGTATTCCAATATTTCATAATTGTGAAATTTTGGAATACAGGCAAATTATTGTTATATTCCAATATTTCATAATTCATGAAATCAAAAATTGCATTTCATTTTCAACTCTTCCATTTTCTCATTTCAGTCAAAAGAAATCGATGCCCATTTATTAGGTATACGCTCGTGAACGGCAGGGTGAAAATCCGATCCCGAGGAAGAGTCGCCAAGTTCGTCTGTAATCCTGGTTACCAATTGGTGGGAAAGAGATTTGCCAATTGTGTGGGAAGAAATTGGAACAATCCCATTCCTGTTTGTGTCGGTGAGCAGAATCTTTACTTGAAATGTGTTGTGGAAAGTAACTCGATTTTAAAATTAAATTTCATTTCTTCCTACAGGAAATTACAAATAATTTTAGGGTACGATACGTAAAACTCGAGAATAAAATAATCGTAAAATTCTCGACATAAATACAAATTAGTGGACAACTGGTTAACTAATACAATTAGCAATAAAAGCTTCAATGACGAATTTCCGGTTTCTGAAAATTAAGGGGCGGGGGTGGCTCATTCGGCAGCGCGCCATGCTCGTAATCTGTAGTTCCCAGGTTCGAGTCCCAGCTACGTCAGCGTTGAGATTTATCTCCGCAAAATTTCTCTGCCCTGCCCACGGTCAGTAGGGGACACCGATGGGCTTGGAAAAGCCGCCGTCCGTCGGATGGGACGTTAAGCCGTGGCTCCGTGTGCGGGAGAGCCACACCCTGTGCACGTTAAAGAACACGCTGGATGGCCTTGACGGGAGGCTACCATCTGTCTCCCAACAGCTGTTCCAGTGGGTCCCCTCCCCCAACCTTCTCTGAGCCTTCGGGGTCCACGTGACCTGGCCATTTAGCCCATGGTGTCCAAAAAAAGTGCCGCTCTGAGGTAAAACAATCCAATCCAATCTGAAAATTAATCGTAAGTTACATATCATCAATTGCATATACCTGATCTCTAGTACTAAAATGCTCTGTAGTTATGTATAACATTCTAATTGGGTTGTTTTACCTCTGAGCGGCACTTTTTATGCACACCATGGGCTAAATGGCCGGGTCACATGGACCCCGAAGGCTCAGAGAAGGTTGGGGGATGGGACCCACTGGAACAGCTGTTGGGAGACAGATGGTAGCCTCCCGTCAAGGCCATCCAGCGTGTTCTTTAACGTGCACAGGATAAGGCTCTCCCGCACACGGGGCCACGGCTTAACGTCCCATCCGACGGACGGCGGCCTTTCCAAGCCCATCGGTGTCCCCTACTGACCGTGGGCAGGGCGGGGAATTTTGCGGAGATAAATCTCAACGCTGACCCAGCTGGGACTCGAACCTGGGAACTACAGATTACGAGCCTGGCGCGCTACCGACTGAGCCACCCCCGCCCCTATAACATTCTAAAACAAAGGAATTAAATAAAATGACAGGATCCTGCTATATATATAATACGTAAAAAATATTATTACAAGTATGATTCAAAGTAGAAACAAATAAGATTAAAAAAAAATCATACGAGAAATACTTCTTAATCTGGGGCGGGTGTGATCCAGTCGGTAGCGCGCCAGGCTCGTAATCTTGTAGTTCCCAGGTTCGAGTTCCAGCTGGGTCAGCGTTGAGATTTATCTCAGCAAAATTCCCCGCTCACCAACAATAGTGGACACCGATGGGCTTGGTAAAGGTCACCGTTCGTAGGATGGGACGTTAAGCCTGGCACCGTGTGCGGGAAAGTCATAACCTGTGAACGATAAAGAACAGGCTGGATGGCCTTGACGGGAGGCTACCATCTGTCTCCCAATTATATGCACAAAGCTTTAAAATGTACAATTATATTTTAAAATTGCGGCATTTGAGCGATTCCATACAACTGGTAGTGCTGATAAATTTTTAATTCTGTGTCCCAGCTGGACCACATTGAGATTTATCTCCTCAAAATTCCCTGTCCTGCCCACGGTCAGTAGGGGACACCGATGGGCTTGGAAAGGCCGCCATCCGTTGGATGGGACGTTAAGCCGTGGTTCCCTTTTGAGGGAAAGCTATACCCTCTGCACGTTAAAGAACACGTTGGATGGCATTGACGGGAGGCTGCCATCTGTCTCTTAATAGCCGTCCAGTGGGTCCCCTTCCCAGAACCTTCTCTGAGCTCTCGGGGTCCTTATGATCTGGCAATTTAGCCCATCGTGTGTAAAGAAGTGCCGCTCAGATGTAAAAAAACCCAATCCTTAATTCTATAAACACTGAGTGAATATTGTTGATATTTAAGATTTAAATAGACTTGATATACAGATAATGGATAGAAAAATGGAAAATATTTCCTTGTTAAATCAATGGAGAGCAAAATTCGAAGATCCGTAATTTCTACAATAAGCATTTGAGAGGTTGGGTTGTTTTACCTCTGAGCGGCACTTTTTTGCACACCATGGGCTAAATGGCCAGGTCATAATGGACCCCGAAGGCTCAGAGAAGGTTGGGGGAGGGGACCTACTGGAACAGCTGTTGGGAGACAGATGGTAGCCTCCCGTCAAGGCTATCCAGCGTGTTCTTTAACGTGCACAAGGTATGGCTCTCCCGTACACAAGGCCACGGCTTAACGTACCATCCGACGGACGGCGGCCTTTCCAAGCCCAGCGGTGTACCCTACTGACCGTGGGCAGGGGCGAGGAATTTTGCGGAGATAAATCTCAACGCTTAGCATTTGACAGGAAAATAGGACTAGATCGATTAAAACCTCATTCCAATCTGTCTATTATCGATTTTGAAAATTATCCGTTCAGTACTTAAAAAGTTATAAACGTTTGAATATTGAACGACAGAGATGCCAGTCATAGGAATTTACCTTTCCGGTATTACCTTCCGGAAATTAAATTGAAACTTTTAATGCAAAGTTTACTTGCATTAATTTTATATAAATTTCAAATTTCAAAACTATTGGTGAGATGTTTAGGTGTTAGGAAAATCCCTTTAGTGGGTTTATGTGCTATAGAAAAAAAAATAAATAAAAAAAGTATTATTTCAAACTTATTTAATGACATAAATGTATGTTTTAGAATTTTCTGCAAATAATTGTTTAAAAATTGTCAGGTTCACATCAGTTTCTTTGGACTGACTTTGTTTGCTGTTAAATATTCAAGCTGGCACAGCTCTTCAAATATTCAACTTAAATTGTTAAAAAATCGTGATTTAGATAGATATGAATGGGATTTGAATTTATCTACTCTTATTTTCATGTAAAATGCTTATTTTTGTTGCCAAAATTAGATTTTTAAAGTTGACTTTCCATTGATTTAACATGAGATCTTTTTGTATTTTTCTATTACCTGTAGATCTTTATCTTCAGTAAAAAATTACAATAAAAAGGTTATTTAATAAGTTATAGAGCTTAAAAAATATTTTCCATCGATGGAAATTTCTAATATTTTGTGCAGGCAATGCATATGATGCTTTTTTCATCAAGTTGCCCTAAATAGCTAATTTAATGCTCGTAGTTAATATATCTTTAACTGAAGAATCGAGTAAGATATACAGAAATGTTTTATTGAAAAAATGTGAAAACACAAAATGGTAAATATTGGGGAACTATTTGCACTGACGAAGCATTAGTGGTCGTCATTTACAAACACGTTTTGTGGGTTGCTTGCACTAAAGAAGAAATCTTAATGGTTCGAGAGTTGTTTGAGACAAAATGACATCATTTGCCCAAATAAAGCTTTAGTCTATTGCCATTTGTTCAAATAATACTTTAATAAACTTTAATGCATCGGAATTTCCGCGAATTATGTAAAGCTTTAGCTCAGATGAGCTTCAGTAAGAGTCATTTGCCCAGGTGAAAATTTAGCAGAATGTCCTTTGACTGGAATGGTTTTAGTCATTTCCGATAACCAAATTAGTGTGTCGCCATTTGCATCAGTGCAGTTTTAGTGTGTCGCCATTTGCATCAGTGCAGTTTTAGTGTGTCGCCATTTGCATCAGTGCAGTTTTAGTGTGTCGCCATTTTCATCAGTGCAGTTTTAGTGTGTCGCCATTTGCATCAGTGCAGTTTTAGTGTGTCGCCATTTGCATCAGTGCAGTTTTAGTGTGACGCCATTTGCATCAGTGCAGTTTTAGTGTGACGCCATTTGCATCAGTGCAGTTTTAGTGTGTCGCCATTTGCATCAGTGCAGTTTTAGTGTGTCGCCATTTTCATCAGTGCAGTTTTAGTGTGTCGCCATTTGCATCAGTGCAGTTTTAGTGTGTCGCCATTTGCATCAGTGCAGTTTTAGTGTGACGCCATTTGCATCAGTGCAGTTTTAGTGTGACGCCATTTGCATCAGTGCAATTTTAGTGTGTCGCCATTTGCATCAGTGCAGTTTTAGTGTGTCGCCATTTGCATCAGTGCAGTTTTAGTGTGTCGCCATTTGCTGTAATCAAACATCAGTGGGTCGTCATTTGCAGCAGCGACGTTTTAGTGGATCATTTGTACAGAGAAGCTTTAGGGGATTGTTCTTCTGATGTGTTGTCATTTGCACCAATGAATTTTATAGATCATCATTTCCAGAGACTAGGTTTAGTTAGTTGTTTGCGCTAAAATATTTTTGATGTGGTTTCTTTTGCACTAATGTGTAGGTTTATTGGCTAGTATTTGAACAGGCAAGTTTTAGTGGGTTGTTGTTTTAGTTAAATAAATTTTTATTTTGACATTTGCACCAAGGTGGCTCTATTGGATATCATTTGTTGGTTGTTTACCTCTGAGCGGCACTTTTTTTGCACACAATGGGCTAGATGCCCAGGTCACAAGGACCCCGAAGGCTCAGAGAAGCTTAGGGGAGGGGACCCACTGGAACAACTGTTGGGAGACAGATGGTAGCCTCCCGTCAAGGCCATCGAGCGTGTTCTTTAACGTGCACAGGGTATGGCTCTCCCACACACGGCTTAACGTCCATCAGACGGACGGCGACCTTTCCAAGCCCTTCGGTGTCCCCTACTGACCGGGGGCAGGGTGGGGAATTTTGCGGAGACAAATCTCAACGCTGTCCCAGCTGGGACTCGAACCTGGGAACTACAGATTACGAGCCTGGCGCGCTACCGACTGAGCCACCCCTGCCCCTGGATATCATTTGCACACACAAGTTTTTAAATTGTTATTGCACCAACGAAACATGTAAAAAGACACCCTTTACATCATTGAAACTTCAGTAAATTGCCATTTGCAATAATGACGCTCTAATGAGTCGCCAACATTGTGTAGTTGAAAATTCCCGATGTACACTGAAAGGAACCGCGAAAGGTAACGCTCAGAGCACCAACAGAATCGGAATTAATAAATGCGCGCTTTCGAACCGGATTTTACTTGCTTCCTTGTCTTTGATCGTCGATTTATAAGCGAAACGGGGAAGCAGCGCATGTCGAAGAGAGACCGTGGATGGCCAGGTGTAGCTAGGGCTGGGTGGCAGTGACGTCATCACGTGATCTGTTGCTATGGTTATCCTTCTACGTCTTCCGTGCACCGCTCTCCGTACGATTGTAGACGGTGGTGGGGATTTCGTTTAAAGGTCAGTAAAACCATTGCCTGCATTCCAACGTTCAACGAAGTTTCCGCAGCATTATTAATTCAGTTCTTTGAGAAGGTGAACATAAGTTTTCGCGGAGACAGCCTAATATAAATTCTTCTTATCTGTCTTTCTGACTGGTTGTTTCCTGTCGTGGTGGATGACAGTGTCTTCATTTTATCCGTGGCTTCGTCGGGATATTAAAACAGAAAAGAGATAAAGCTGGTTGTTCTTTTCTCGTTTCGTAAAGTAATTGCTTGATTAATTCAAGCAGGGGTTGAAATAAAATCGAGAATTTTTTTTTGCTATGGATGGAAAAGGTTAAGACAAAGAGCGAAATCGAGGTAGGCGTTTCTTCTTGGAAATGTCATCTCCATTCCAAAAAAAAAGGGTGTTTCAGTTGCGTCTGTGACCTTAGTGGTATCACGTTAGTTATCGGCAGGCTTGGATTTAGGAAAAAAAGATAGAGGATTGGGTTGTTTTACCTCCGAGCGGCACTTTTTTGCACACCATGGGCTAAATGACCAGGTCACAAGGATCCCAAAAACTCAGAGAAGGTTGGGGGAGGGGACCCACTGGAACAGCTGTTGGGAGACAGATGGTAGCCTCCCGTCAAGGCCACCCAGCGTGTTCTTTAACGTTAGGCTGTTTTACCTCCGAGCGGCACTTTTTTGCACACCATGGGCTAAATGGCCAGGTCACAAGGACCCCGAAGGCTCAGAGAAAATTGTTGGAGGGGACCCACTGGAACAGCTGTTGGGAGACAGATGGTAGCCTCCCGTCAAGACCATCCAGTGTGTTCTTTAACGTGCACAGAGTATGGCTCTCCCACACACGGGGCCACGGCTTAACTTCACATCCAACGGACGGCGGCTTTTTCAAGCTCATCGGTGTCCCCTACTGACCGTGGGCAGGGCGGGGAATTTTACGGAGATAAATCTCAACGCTGACCCAGCTCGGACTCGAACCTGGGAACTACAGATTACGAGCCTTGCGCGCTACCGACTGAGCCACCCCCGCCCCAAAAATAGAGGGGAGAGAGGGATGGGCAAGAGACTTGGTTTCCATCGCAGTGTAATATTGTTCCCCTTCGTTTTAGAGGTCTTTTAAAATCTCTTCAAAAATGTGTGAAATACGTACAAGGTTTATTATCCTTACTAGTATTCTCAAAGAAGAACCCTTCGCTGCCACTCCCTAGATACGGCCTTATTTAGCGGTGTTAATTACAGCTTCACGGGTCGGGTTCGATTCTCGGATTGTTTTTAGGGAGTGACATAGCGTGAGTAGAAACTGGGGATTGAGGAGTCTGAATCTGCGTAGAAGACGTTACGAAGCTCTTCAGAGATTATAGAGCTGGTTCCGTTTCTAACTCTGAGCGGAACTTTTTTTTGCACACAATGAGCTAAATAGACAAGTCACAAGCACCCCAAGGGTTCGATTATTGGATCATTTTTAGACAGTGACATAGAGTGAGTAGAAACTGGGGATTGAGGAGTCTGAATCTGCGTAGAAGACGTTACGAAGCTCCTCAGAGATTATAGAGCTGGTTCCTTTTTTAACTCTGAGCGGCACTTTTTTTGCACACAATGGGCTAAATCGACAGGTCACAAGGACCCCAAGGGCTCAGAGGAGGTTGGGAGAAGAGTACTCAGTAGACAGCTGCTAGAAGACAGATGGGAACCTCCCGTCTAGGCCATCCAGCCTGTTCTTTGACGTGCACAGGTTAAGGCTCTCCTACACATGAAGCCACATTTAAACGCCTCATCCGAAGGACGGTGGCCTTTCCAAGTCCATTGTCGTCTCCTTGTCGCTGAGGGCAGGGTGAGGTTTAGCCGAGATAAACCTGAAAGCCGAGACTCTAACCTGGGATCTCTAGATTACGGGTCTGGAGCTCTTACAGACCGAGCCAACTCGCGCTTCAGATATTATAGGTGAATGACCTATCAATCCTGTGAGAATGAATCAATGAACTGTAAGAATTGTCGAAAGGTCAACTGTTCAATTTCCATTTTCCTACCTCCTCAGTTTGCTAGTCATGGTACACCACATGTTACATCCACTGAATAACGGATAGCAGGTAGATGAAACTTCTAGTCATCGCCATCCAGGTTGGGTTGTTTTACCTCTGAGCGAAACTTTTTTGCACACCATGGGCTAAATGGCCAGGTCACATGGACCCCGACGGCTCAGAGAAGGTTGGGGGAGGGAACCCACTGGAACAGCTGTTGGGAGACAGATGGTAGCGTCCCGTCAAGGCCATCCAGCGTGTTCTTTAACGTGCACAGGGTATGGCTCTGCCGCACACGGGGCCACAGCTTAACGTCCCATCCGACGGACGGCAGCCTTTCCAAGCCCATCGGTGTCCCCTACTGACCATGGGCAGGGCGGGGAATTTTGCGGAGATAAATCTCAACGCTGACCCAGCTGGGACTCGAACCTGGGAACTACAGATTACGAGCCTGGCGTGCTACCGACTGAGCCACCCCCGACCCATCGCCATCCAGTGTATTTTCAATGCGCATAAGGGATCTTTAATTGCACACAAATTCGGAAAAATAAAAAAGGAGTGATGAGTATTGATATTTATAATTTCCCTCAATTATTTATGAAACAAAGTGCAAACTTGTAGTAAACATGCCCCATTTTTTAAGGGAAAAGCGACTGCCTGATGAAAGGATCACCATGTCGTTTGTCGAGGTTAGAAACAGTAAGACTATCACATATAAAAAATAATTTCTCTTAAGCATAAATAAAAAAAAAAAATTGTGGGTAGATTTCTCGAACTACTATAGGAAAGAAAGGGGCGGGGTGGCTCAGTCGGTAGCGCGCCAGGCTCGTAATCTGTAGTTCCCAGGTTCGAGTCCCAGCTGGGTCAGCGTTGAGATTTATCTCCGCAAAATTCCCCGTCCTGCCCGCGATCAGTAGGGGACACCGATGGGCTTGGAAAGGCCGCCGTCCGTCGGATGGGACGTTAAGCCGTGGTCCCGTGTGCGGGAGAACCATACTCTGTGCACTTTAAAGAACACGCTGGATGGTCTTGACGGGAGGCTACCATCTGTCTCCCAACAGCTGTTCCAGTGGGTCCCCTCCCCCAACCTTCTCTGAGCCTTCGGGGTCCATGTGACCTGGCCATTTTAGCCCATGGTGTGCAAAAAAGTGCCACTCAGAGGTAAAACAACCCAACGTTAAAGAACACGCTGGATGGTCTTGACGGGAGGCTACCATCTGTCTCCCAACAGCTGTTCCAGTGGGTCCCCTCCCCCAACCTTCTCTGAGCCTTCGGGGTCCATGTGACCTGGCCATTTAGCCCATGGTGCGCAAAAAAGTGCCGCTCAGAGGTAAAACAACCCAACGTTAAAGAACACGCTGGATGGTCTTGACGGGAGGCTACCATCTGTCTCCCAACAGCTGTTCCAGTGGGTCCCCTCCCCCAACCTTCTCTGAGCCTTCGGGGTCCATGTGACCTGGCCATTTTAGCCCATGGTGTGCAAAAAAGTGCCGCTCAGAGGTAAAACAACCCAACTATAGGAAAGAAATTTTCCTTTTATTATCGCTCTTACACTTTTATACAAAAAAAGAGAAGGCAAATGCCTTTAATACATCCAATCATAAAGCCAATTTTATTAATGTTCAACGAATAGCTGATGAGATTGAAAAATACAAATCATTTTACGATTCTTACTTCGGAAGTTTTAATCTGCTGCCCATCATCGCAAACGATGGCGTGTGGTGCTATGGAAGTCAACATCGGTTCTTTTTATAGAACTGCGGAATCTGTTTCATTGCTCTCAGAAAATAGTCACCGAGCTGTTTGCGGAGATCTCGGCTGTTTTAATCATCATCTTACTCTCTCTCTGATTATGCATTTCGAGAGAAATTATTTTCCCTTTTTTAAGCTCGGCTGCGTCATTAGCAGAGAAAGAAGAAAACGCTGCGGTGCATATAGGGATTACTTTTGATTTCATTTGCAATGCCAAGTCGTTTGCATAATAATCCGTCGACGACCGTAATATACTTTCAGATTTGTGAAAAACAAACCAGCGAGTTCAGATTCATCACCTGTGCTTTTGCGTTCCTTCATTCTAACTTTCTCTCCATCATTCTCTCATTGTCTGCGAAATTCAAAGTCATAAACTTCGGTGTTTGATTACTGAGATATGCAAATGATTTCTCGAGTTGGAAGCGAATAATGGATTTATGTTCATTTTCCTTCGACTTTGGTCCAGACGTTCTCCGAGAATCTATTTGCTCGTGTGCAATTCCGTATTTTTCTACTTTCACTTCAGGCCACGTATCGTATTTGCATCATCTTTAGTTATTCAAAGAAGCATGATTTATTTCTCTTTAAAATATAGAACTAATCTTCTCCGAGAGTGAACTTGTTGTTGGAAGAGCAGTTGCATTTACGAATGCATTTATTCCGTTCGAGTGTTCGAAAAATATTGATAAACTTGGAAGATACAGGAGGAGAAGGAGTAAGTAAGACTTACCACTTCTTTTGTGTAGGGATGGGAGAAGGTCTTAATGCATTTGAACCTGGAAATGAAGACCTGAAAATGAGTGGAGAAGCTGTAACTGAAATTACATCCTTGGATGAATCACGACAGAAATCAGAAATTATAAATCAAGGTCAACTTGTAATAAATGACTTTAGATGAATGCTGGTTATTTTGATAATGCAGTAGGGAAACGGTGTTCGAACTTTTTTTTTCTGATTAAGAAATTTTGCAATTACACTGAGTCATGGGCGTTCGCAGAAAATTTTCCGGGGGGGGGGGGCAAAGCTTGCAGACAAATAATTATATCAATAAATTTTTATTTAATTATTTAAATTTTAGGTTTTTTTTTCATAAGTAGATTATAGAATACAGTATTGCATCAGTACAAAAACACATACATAAATAAATACCCACTCAAGCAGCTGCTTGCCACAGAGGTCTGACAGGAGCCTATCAGTTTATATGCCATAGTAGAGGATGGCAGGACCTCAGCAGAAAGAACGACAACATCCATGCCTTATCCGGGGCTCGAACCCAGGTCCCTTGGATCAATAGCCAAGCGCGCTAACCACTCGGCCACGGGACGGCTACATGCATAATGTATATAAATTAATTACGTTTAAATTGTTACGATTATAATTTGTGGAATTTTTTTACTCGATCCCAGGAGGGGAAGTGCCCCGTTTACCCCCCTCTGAGGACGCCCATACACTGAGTGATAACTGAATAACGACCACACCATCCGGGATGCTAAATTCGAATCTTTATGACTTTTAAAATAAGCGTTTTATGGGAAATATGACTGAAGGTAAACTAAAGATCTCAGTCAGTTTTATCTAAATATCGATGTTCAACAATATTCCTTCAGTATTTAAATAGTTACGGGCGTTTAAACATTTAACAACAGCAATCCTAGACAAATGAATTTAACTTTGAAGTTAATTGAAACTGAAATAATAAGCATTCTTTCAAACCCTTTCATAAATAACTCCATATCGTTTCATTTTTGATAATTTTGATAATTTTTGAGGCTTATAACAGGTTGATGCTCTGAAATGTTTAACCTTCGTATCTGTTTAAATACCGTGTAGTTGAAAATTTATACGTCATTTATTACAGGTCATTTAGTATAAGATTTAGATAGATTTGATTGAGATCAGTAATTTATATATAGTCACATTTCCCCATAAAAAGCTTATTTTAAAAGTTATAAAGATTCGAATTTAGCGTCCCATTGACTTAGTTTGGGGTGAGGATGGTTATAATTTAATTTTCATTCATCTAAATCAGACTCCGCAAAATTCCCCGCCCTGCCCACGGTCAGTAGGGGACACCGATGGACTTGGAAAGGCCGCCGTCCGTCGGATGGGACGTTAAGCCGTGGCCCCGTGTGCGGAAGAGCCATACCTTGTGCACGTTAAAGAACATGCTGGATGGCCTTGACGGGAGGCTACCATCTGTCTCCCAACAACTGTTCCAATGGGTCCCCTCCCCCAACCTTCTCTGAGCCTTCGGGGTCCAAGTGACCTGGCCATTTAGCCCATGGTATGCAAAAAATTGCCGCTCAGAGGTAAAACAACCCAACCCAACCTAAATCAGAGGTTCCCAAACATATTTGTCCTACCGCCCCCTTTTCAGAAAAAAAAATTATTCAGCGCGTCCCTGGAAATTTACCTTCTTTAAGCGAACAGAAAGATGCACATATTCCTGCCGATCCATGCTTGACTTCCCGATGCGCGACACGCTCGCACTTGCTTGATAAGACCTGTCGGAGGACCTGACCACTGATCGGTTATAACTTGCATTAGTGATCTGGCAACCTTCGTGTCACGTGACACGAAGGTTGCCAAATCATTAATTTCTAAAAAAATTGTGGCCAGATATTTTTTCTGAATTCTGTAATCAACCATAGTGTTTGGATACTTTTTTAATATATATAATGCGTATAATGCAATGAATATGGAGCGTGTGCAATTACCGTTAACAGCAAACTGGAGCGGTTGCAGTTAATGTTCACAGCACATTGGATCGTGTGGGCCCACTCACAGAAATATTGAGCGTGTGCAGTTACCGTTCACAGCAAACTGGAGCGTGTGCAGTAACTGCACACGCTCCAGTTTGCTGTGAACGATAATCAAAATGAAATGGAAAAATCAAAATGAATAGTTTCTGGAGCGTATACAGTTGCTGTACACGCTCCAGATATTTTTTCTGAATTCTGTAATCAACCATAGTGTTCGGATACTTTTTTTGAGCGACTGTAACTGGATCATTTTACGCTCCAGGTTCGAGTCCCAACTCTGCCATCGTTGAGATTAATCTCCGCTAACCTTCACCCTGCTACGGTTGAAAAAGGGGGACACTGTTGAACTTGGTAATTCCACTCACTTATCTTGTTTCGCGTGTCTCCTGCACCAGATGTGATCCTGTGTGCAGGAGAGTCATATCCTATGCACCTTAAAGAACACGCTTGATGATCTTGACTGGAGGCTTCCACTTGTTTTCTAAACAGCTATCCCCTTTTTCAACCTACTCTGAGCATTTGGGGTCCTTGTGAACTGCCTCTTTAGCCCGTTGTGTGCACAAAAGGGCCGCTCATAGGTAAATCAACCTAATTCAACCTTCATGCAGAAGAAAATATTACTCCAGCAGGCTCCTGTCAGAACTCTGTGAGACGGGGGTGGCGCAGTCAGTAGCGCGCCAGGCTCGTAATCTCCAGTTCCCAGGTTCGAGTCCCAGCTGGGTCAGCGTTGAGAGTTATCTCCGCAAAACTCCCCGTCCTGCCCACGGTCAGTAGGGGACGCCGATGGGCTTGGAAAGGCCGCCGTCCGTCGGATGGGACGTTAAACTGTGTGAGAGAGAGCCATACCCTGTTTGAAAGAGAGCCATACCCTGTGTGAAAGAGAACCATACCCCGTTAAAGAACACACTGGATGGTCTTGACGGGAGTCTACCATCTGTCTCTCAACAGCTGTTTCAGTGGGTCCCCTCACCCAACCTTCTCTGAGCCTTCAGGGTCCATGTGACCTGGCCATTTAGCCCATGGTGTGCAAAAAAGTGCCGCTCAGAGGTAAAACAACCCAACAACCCAGATGGGTCAGCGTTGAGATTTATCTCCGCAAAATTCCCCACCCTGCTCACGGTCAGTAGGGGACACCGATGGCTTGGAAAGGCCGCCGTCCGTCGGATGGGACGTTAAGCCGTGGCCCGTGTGCGGGAGAGCCATACCCTGTGCACGTTAAAGAACACGCTGGATGGCCTTGACGGGAGGCTACCATCTGTCTCCCAACAGCTGTTCCAGTGGGTTCCCTCCCCCAACCTTCTCTGAGCCTTCGGGGTCCATGTGACCTGGCCATTTAGCCCATGGTGTGAAAAAAAGTGCCGCTCAGAGGTAAAACAACCCAACTCTTCATTAAATGCACATTTTAGAATTTGTAGAGCTACAAAGTTAGGATTTCCTTTGGCATAACATGGAAATTCTTAAATATTTTAATAGAATAGTGTAATTCTAGTGTGAACTTGAAAAATCGAGCCGAAACTCATTTCTAGTTTGAATATTAGTTTCGAGAAGTTAGAATAAGCCTACATGAGCCTCAGTATGAGTCGCAACGAAACAGATGCCCCAAAAGTGGTAGTTTCTGTGCAAAGATTTGCTTCAGGTGTGAACTTTTAATTAGGTTTCCAAGAGATCCGACTAGCCCTGCACGTGGCCTCTTGTTATGAAATATTATAACAAAGTGGAGCTGTATGAGAGGAACTGTTGACTTAATGAAATTCAGGAGCTTGCAAAGCCGTAATCTGATGCGCCTTTCCCCCTTTCAGAGTGTCGAGAATATGAAAACGTCTTTACGTTGGATGTGACAGTTACGTCGCTGAAAAGCGAGTTTCAGGCAAGGAAATTGCCGCTGAAAGATGCCGCTTGCCTCTTGTATAACAACAAACCTAAATTCATACAAGTTCGGGTGTTTAATAAATGTAGTGGATGTTTCGAGGGAAAAAATGAGACGAAACTGCTACTTTTTAGATATTAGAATGATGGAAATCTGTTAAGAGTTTAGTAAATTACGAGCCTGGTACAGTCGCTCAAAAAAGTATACGAACACTATGGTTGATTACAAAATTCAGAAAAAATATCTGGCAACGATTTTTTTAGAAATTAGTGATCTGGCAACCTTCGTATCACGTGATTACAGAATTCAGGAAAAATATCTGGAACGTGTACAGCAACTGTACACGCTCCAGTTACCGTTCACAGCAAACTGGAGCGTGTGCTGTGAACGGTAACTGCACACGCTCAATATTTCCGTGAGTGAGCCCACACGATCTAGTATCAAAATAATATGACCACCTACAGTCGCTCAAAAATGTATTCGAACACTATGGTTGATTACAGAATTCAGAAAAAATATCTGGTAAGGATTTTTTTAGAAATTAGTGATCTGGCAACCTTCGTGTCACGTGATTACAGAATTCAGGAAAAATATCTGGAGCGTGTACAGCAACTGTACACGATCCAGTTACCGTTCACAGCAAACTGGAGCGTGTGCAGTTACTGCACACGCTCCAGTTTGCTGTGAACGGTAACTGCACACGCTCAATATTTCGTGAGTGAGCCCACACGATCTAGTATCAAAATAATATGACCACCTACAGTCGCTCAAAAAAGTATCCGAACACTAGGGTTGATTACAGAATCCAGAAAAAATATCTGGCAACCTTCGTGTCACGTGAAGGTTGTCAGATAACTAATTTCTAAAAAAAATCGTTGCCAGATATTTTTTCTGAATTCTGTAATCAACCCTAGTGTTCGGATATTTATTTGAGGGACTGTACAGCAGTGTATGTCTAGTGCGAGCTTAAAATATCGAGCTGAAATGCATTTCTTGTTTGAATATTAGTTTTGAGAAGTTAGAATAAGTACAGGCCTGCCCAATTCACATTTTCAGCCGTCAAAAATCAGCAAGAGGGCGCTCCAACACTACACAAATTTAGCCAATCAACAACATTGTCTGCGTAGATTTCAGTAGTATGCTTTCCCTGTTTGAAATTTAAACAGCTGTTTTTTTAAATATTTCTGATCTCTAAAGCGCAGTTTTTCGAATTTTTATCCATTTTTAAGATGAATTCAGTTATTTTTCAGTCCTATTATTTGCTAAAATAACTTAAGAGAAAGATTTGCTTGTATAGTGTTTGCGCCATCTACAGACATTTTATGTTGTAGATGACTAGGCATAATGCTACGTTTTTTCGATTTTGGGCAGGCCTGAAGTCTAAGGTGACCAGATTTAAAGATGAAGATCCAGAGTGGGTGCGGCGGTGGTTCGGTCTGTAGAGAGTCAGGTTCGAGTCCTAGCTGGAACAGTGTTGGGATTTATCTCCGCAAAACTACCTGCCCTTGCCTCGGTCAGTTGCGAAAACCGATGGGCTCGGAAAGACCGCAGTTTGTCGGATGGTACAGTCGCTCAAAAAAGTATCCGAACACTGTGGTTGATTACAGAATTCAGGAAAAATATCTGGCAACGATTTTTTTTAGAAATTAGTGATCTGGCAATTTTCGTGTCACGTGACACGAAGGTTGCCAGATCACTAATTTCTAAAAAAAATCATAAATACTTTTTTGAGCGACTGTACGTTAACCCGTGGCGTCGATTGCAGGAAAACCATACCCTGTGCACGTTAAATAATAAGCTAGGCCTTGACGGGAGGCTACCATCTGTCTCCTAACACCTGTCCAGTGGGTCCCCTCCCCCAACCTTCTCTGAGCCTTCGGGGTCTATGTGACCTGGTCATTTAGCCCATGGTGTGCAAAAAGTGCCGCTCAGAGATAAAACAACCCAACGTTAAAGAACACGCTGGATGGCCTTGACGGGGGGCTACCATCTGTCTCCCAACAGCTGTTCCAGTGGGTTCCCTCCCCCAACATTCTCTGAGGCTTCGGGGTCTATGTGACCTGGCCATTTAGCTCACGGTGTGCAAAAAGTGCCGCTCAGAGGTAAAACAACCCAACTCACAACATCCTCTTCCAGCATCCTTTTCTGAGTCATCGGAGTCCTTATGACCTGGCCATTTAGCCCATTGTATGAAAAATAGTGCCGTTAAGAGGTAAAACAACTTAACCGAATACTTGGATGAGGATGATTGTACAAATTAGGAGTAGTTTCAGGACCCTTCTCCGTCCTATATGTTTGCATTAAAAAACTGTGTAGAAGAATTTCGAGAGCAAATCATTTTTTGAGTACGAAATTTAAGCAAAATAAAATTTCATGAACCATTTTGGTCCAAGGTAGTGTTTTCTCATATTCTGCACCTGTGAATTAATGTAACGAAAGGTGAAAGACTAACGTATTCATGTTGCTATGGTGATAAACTTTCACCTTCCTGTAGAGATGTAACTACTAAAACATGTTCATTTTCAATTCAGAATACTCTTACAAATTTAACAATAACTTCTATTCTAATTACTTAACTTTCGCACATGTTATGGTATTTGTCTAATTGCACGAAGTTTACAATGCGAACGTTTTAGTTCCTGTTGGGTAGACCAACGTGGGTAAAAAATTTCAATTCTGTACTAGTTACTCACCACGAAGGTGAATTCCTATGCGAATTGGATGTGACCTTTTACAATGCACTTGGTCGATTTGTACGTCATGACGACGTGAGGAACTGGAAACAATGGCGATGAATATTCTGTAGCGAATTTTAACAGCGATGTGATATGGGAAGAAAACAATACTTCTCTAATAAGGATAATTATGAATCATTAAATCTGAATAATAAAGATTGTGGTTAGCATCACAATGTGCTTTCAACACAAATGCAGGAATATCACATTACTGGTAATTATCATCTGTTTCGTATTCTTCATGAAACTTTGAAGTAATATTTTTTCTCAAGAATTGATATCGAGAGAGAGTTGTTCGAATTCGTAAGGCAGGGTAATTCATTTTTATGGTGCGTGTCGTGTCCCCTTATCTCTCTCAAAATTCAATTAATGTAACACTTCGCTGGCCTTCAGTGGTAAGGTAGGGGAGGTTAAACACTTAAAATTTCTATTAAAGGTTGGGTTGTTTTACCTCTGAGCGGCACTTTTTTACACACCATGGGCTAAATGGCCAGGTCACATGGATCCCGAAGGCTCAGAGAAGGTTGAGGGAGGGGACCCACTGGAACAGCTGTTGGGAGACAGATGGTAGCCTCCCGTCAAGGCCATCCAGAGTGTTCTTTGACGTGCACAGGGCATGGCTCTCCCGCACACGGGGCCACGGCTTAACGTCCCATCCGACGGACGGCGGCCTTTCCAAGCCCATCGGTGTCCCCTACTGACCGTGGGCAGGGCGGGGAATTTTTGCGGAGATAAATCTCAACGCTGACCCAGCTGGGACTCGAACCTGGGAACTACAGATTACGAGCCTGGCGCGCTACCGACTGAGCCACCCCCGCCTTTTCTATAAAGGTTAGAGGATTTTTTAATCCAGTGTCAGTGTCTTTGAGTATTGATCCCGTTGATAGTTCGCCCAATGCTACGCTTTTGAGAGGAATCTTATTCCGCTGTGATGTATTCGCCTTTGATCGGCGGATAAATGGAAGACACTTGTTGCAAACTTAACATGAGCTTTATTATATCCTTCTCATCAGAGTTGTCTTCCTGTTGCTGGGAGATTTCTATCGTTTCCAGTGATTCGTTATCTTTTAGTCACACAAACTTTTAATTCAGATGCTTACACATACCTCTCGTTCTTCTAAGTCACACAGACTATATTTAGGGTTCAATCCATCTAACCCTGTTCTGAGACCTATAGTATCTCAGGGTCCCGAGAAACGCACGTCTCAATACCTTGACGTCCGATACGAGTCTCTCCCTCCTGTTCACGTCGCTCCATCCTTTCTCTCCACCCGCTCATGCCTTGAAGGTCGACAAGGTCTCAAGGTGGCAACAGCGTCCGCGTTCACCCAGCAGTGCCATAAAATTTCCTCCGGTGAGCCGGCACGGTGGCCAACACCTTGCCCCGTGTACGAGACGGTGGAGGAGGGTTCCTCAATGATAGCGGTCACCTCCTTAGTTCTCACACTTTCAATGCCCTTCCTGAACTAGGTGTAGTGTCATCACTGACGTTCCCAGCCAACAGAAATAGCTACAGGCAACAACCATATCACAAGAACAAAATAGACATGTACCATAAATATGTACATTATAAAAAAAATAGAAATTATCATTAAAATATCAATATCCATGACATCTAATATCTTATGCACTTATAAAAAAATATATATATACAAAAATTCACTCAATTATGCGAGGGATACTACACTGCGTAAAGTGATTAAATTGACAATAAATCGTGTAATTTGTTGATCATTTTGGGGATGGGGGGTTTTATCGTTAAGGGGGAATATAGGATAATCTCCACCTTGAAAAATTGGCGAACTTGGGAGACACATTTTGACTATGTATACTGTAGAGTGCGACGGTTTTATATACAGGTGTCTTCCGGTATGGTAGGGGGTTTCGGGAAGCACTGCCCCCAAATGCACAAAAGGCATAACAATGAATGTTCTATCTGTGCATTCCCCCAATCAAACAGTTTCACGGGCGGCCATCAGAGGACACAAGCGTGTTCTTTAACGTGCACAGGGTATGGGTCTCCCGCACACGGCGACACGGCTTAACGTCCCATCCGACGGACGGCGGCCTTTCCAAGCCCATCGATGTCCCCTACTGACCGTGGGCAGGGCGGGGAATTTTGCGGAGATAAATCTCAGCTGGGACTCGAACCTGGGAACTACAGATTACGAGCCTGGCGCGCTACCGACTGAGCCACCCCATATCGTCAGGCAGAACTAGACGATAAAGTGGAAAACATTTGCTGATATTTTTAAAACAAGCAAAAATACTGTTGCCATCGTTAAAAAAACTTTAAACATTTATCGTTCTGCTATAGATTTTGGGATAAAAAATTCTGCTCTGCACAACGATATTTTCATATGTCAAATTTCATAATAATTTCTACGAAAATTGTGCTGTAATCGGATAGTTTTATGCTGGTCTTTTTCAGATTAAATAAACAATTACTGATATTTGACCAAAAAAAAAAACCCATCCAACTCCAAAAAAGAATTTTTTACTGATCAATACATTACACTGACATGGAAAACGTTGAATATCTTCAAATGGACGATAAAGTGAAACTAATAGCTTCTCTTTTTTTTAATAAAACAGCTGAAAAGAATCAGCTGATTAGTCTAAGATTTTTATGATATGATTACGCATTTGTTAATCAGTTGGAAATTACAATAGAATTAATGAAATGAGAATCTTAATTTTCCTAATCGCTTCTATGATTAAAAAGCAGTTAAACCTGTCTTGATGATATTTAAATATCTGTTAAATGTCGAGTAAATTATTTTAAACGAATCTCATGTTTCTTTTAACTTAATTTCGGAATCTCTAATTACGTTCAGTTAAGGAACTCTTAAAAAAATCGCAGAAATCTTGTTACTTTAAATAATTAAACATCGGATGTTTTTACTGTTAATTGCAAATGATTGCAAAAACATGTCGATTTAAAGCTTGCTAATCCTTTTCGTTTTTTTTCCTTTGCTGTTTAAAGCTCCGGGTTGTGCGAACATGGATGAACCTTCCAATGGGAAAGTAACCGAGAAATTTTCTGGAGCGTTGCTAGATTACGAATGTCATCCTGGATATGCTTTGTATGGATCACACACTATCTATTGTAACGGATTTCGTTGGAATGATACTGTCCCTGTATGTGAAGGTAAGCAATAAAAATGCTTTTTAAGTTGACGAAAGATAGATAATTAGTACTTTTTTCTTAAACCTTTCATTTCCTACAGGAATGTTAAGTGTAGAATGCTGTACAGTCGCTCAAAAAAGTATCCGAACACTATGGTTGATTACAGAATTCAGAAAAAATATCTGGCAACGATTTTTTTAGAAATTAGTGATCCGGCAACCTTCGTGTCACGTGATTACAGAATTCAGGAAAAATATCTGGAGCGTGCACAGCAACTGCACACGCTCCAGTTACCGTTCACAGCAAACTGGAGCGTGTGCAGTTACTGCACACGCTCCAGTTTGCTTTGAACGGTAACTGCACACGCTCAATATTTCCGTGAGTGAGTCCACACGATCTAGTATCAAAATAATATGACCACCTACAGTCGCTCAAAAAAGTATCCGAACACTATGGTTGATTACAGAATTCAGAAAAAATATCTGGCAACGATATTTTTTAGAAATTAGTGATCTGGCAACCAAGGTGTAAGTTCATGGTGAAATTAGCCTCCAATGAGGGCTCCATATACCAGGAGTTCCATCTGTGCCAGGCTTATCTTTGAAAGAGATACCCAGTGACAAAATGCACCCACAGTGATACCCACAGTGACAAAATGCACCCACAGTGATACCCAAAGTGGCAAAATGCACCCACAGTGATACCCACAGTGACAAAATGTCCCCACAGTGATACCCAAAGTGGCAAAATGCACCCACAGTGATACCCACAGTGACAAAATGCACCCACAGTGATACCCACAGTGACAAAATGCACCCACAGTGATACCGAAAGTGGCAAAATGCCCCCACAGTGATACCCAAAGTGGCAAATTGCACCCACAGTGATACCCACAGTGACAAAATGCACCCACAGTGATACCCACAGTGACAAAATGCACCCACAGTGATACCCACAGTGACAAAATGCACCCACAGTGATACCCAAAGTGGCAAAATGCACCCACAGTGATACCCACAGTGACAAAATGCACCCACAGTGATACCCACAGTGACAAAAATGCACCCACAGTGATACCCACAGTGACAAAATGCACCCACAGTGATACCCACAGTGACAAAATGCACCCACAGTGATACCCACAGTGACAAAATGCACCCGCAGTGATACCCACAGTGACAAAATGCACCCACAGTGATACCCACAGTGACAAAATGCACCCACAGTGATACCCACAGTGACAAAATGCACTCACAGTGATACCCACAGTGACAAAATGCACCCACAGTGATACCCACAGTGACAAAATGCACCCACAGTGACAAAAGGCACCCACAGTGACAAAATGCATCCAGTAATACCCACAATGACAAAATTCCCCCACAGTGATACCCACAGTGACAAAATTCCCCCACAGTGATACCCAAAGTGGCAAAATGCACCCACAGTGATACCCAAAGTGGCAAAATGCACCCACAGTGACAAAAGGCCCCCACAGTGATACCCAAAGTGGCAAAATGCACCTACAGTGATACCCACAGTGACAAAATGCACCAGCAGTGATACCCACAGTGACAAAATGCACCCACAGTGATACCCACAGTGACAAAATGCACCCACAGTGATACCCACAGTGACAAAATGCACCCACAGTGATACCCACAGTGACAAAATGCACCCACAGTGATACCCACAGTGACAAAATGCACCCACAGTGATACCCACAGTGACAAAATGCACCCACAGTGATACCCACAGTGACAAAATGCACCCACAGTGACAAAATGCACCCACAGTGATACCCACAGTGACAAAATGCACCTACAGTGATACCCACAGTGACAAAATGCACCCACAGTGATACCCAGTGACAAAATGCACCCACAGTGATACCCAGTGACAAAATGCACCCACAGTGATACCCAGTGACAAAATGCACCCACAGTGATACCCAGTGACAAAATGCACCCACAGTGATACCCACAGTGACAAAATGCACCCACAGTGATACCCACAGTGACAAAATGCACACACAGTGATACCCACAGTGACAAAATGCACCCACGGTGATACTCACAGTGACAAAATGCACCCACAGTGATACCCACAGTGGCAAAATGCACCTGGATCTCGCGACAGTGATCTGTTTACTGCAATCTAGGCAGGGATATCTCGTCTCTGAATTATACCAGTATAGCGCCAGGGCAGAGTTTCGTACTTTAAGCCCCACTCTAATTAATATCTTGGCCAACAACGATAGATTACAGACCTGCCTAATTCCGAAAAAACGTAGCTTTACGCGTAGTAGTCTACAATTTAAAATCTCGCTAGATGTCGCGCAAACACTGCACAAATAAATCTCTCTCTCTTCACTTCTTCAGCAAATAAAAACGACTGGAAATAATCGAATTCATCTTAAGAATGGTTAAAATTCGAAAAACTGTGCTTTAGAAATCAAAAATATAAAAACAACCACTGCTTAAATTTCGAACCGGGAGAGCAAATATGTAAATTTTTGCAGGCAAAGTGGTTGATTGGCTGATTTTTTGAAGTGTTTGAAAGCCCTCTGGTGGCTTTTTTTTGCATAGAGTGGGCGAGAAAACATGCGAATTGGGCAGGATTGTCAGCCAAGGTAATATTACTGTTATGATACTGAGTTACAATTTCGACCAACAGATGGCAGAAGGTGTAACATCGATTTCGTTATTCTGAATTCTACTATCCGTATTTTTCATCCTCTAATTTAATTTTTCTTTCTCGTATGCATAAAATATTTTTTCTCCTCAGACAGCAAACTGGAGCGTGTGCAGTTACTGCACACGCTCCAGTTTGCTTTGAACGGTAACTGCACACGCTCAATATTTCCGTGAGTGAGTCCACACGATCTAGTATCAAAATAATATGACCACCTACAGTCGCTCAAAAAAGTATCCGAACACTATGGTTGATTACAGAATTCAGAAAAAATATCTGGCAACGATATTTTTTAGAAATTAGTGATCTGGCAACCAAGGTGTAAGTTCATGGTGAAATTAGCCTCCAATGAGGGCTCCATATACCAGGAGTTCCATCTGTGCCAGGCTTATCTTTGAAAGAGATACCCAGTGACAAAATGCACCCACAGTGATACCCACAGTGACAAAATGCACCCACAGTGATACCCAAAGTGGCAAAATGCACCCACAGTGATACCCACAGTGACAAAATGTCCCCACAGTGATACCCAAAGTGGCAAAATGCACCCACAGTGATACCCACAGTGACAAAATGCACCCACAGTGATACCCACAGTGACAAAATGCACCCACAGTGATACCGAAAGTGGCAAAATGCCCCCACAGTGATACCCAAAGTGGCAAATTGCACCCACAGTGATACCCACAGTGACAAAATGCACCCACAGTGATACCCACAGTGACAAAATGCACCCACAGTGATACCCACAGTGACAAAATGCACCCACAGTGATACCCAAAGTGGCAAAATGCACCCACAGTGATACCCACAGTGACAAAATGCACCCACAGTGATACCCACAGTGACAAAAATGCACCCACAGTGATACCCACAGTGACAAAATGCACCCACAATGATACCCACAGTGACAAAATGCACCCACAGTGATACCCACAGTGACAAAATGCACCCGCAGTGATACCCACAGTGACAAAATGCACCCACAGTGATACCCACAGTGACAAAATGCACCCACAGTGATACCCACAGTGACAAAATGCACTCACAGTGATACCCACAGTGACAAAATGCACCCACAGTGATACCCACAGTGACAAAATGCACCCACAGTGACAAAAGGCACCCACAGTGACAAAATGCATCCAGTAATACCCACAATGACAAAATTCCCCCACAGTGATACCCACAGTGACAAAATTCCCCCACAGTGATACCCAAAGTGGCAAAATGCACCCACAGTGATACCCAAAGTGGCAAAATGCACCCACAGTGACAAAAGGCCCCCACAGTGATACCCAAAGTGGCAAAATGCACCTACAGTGATACCCACAGTGACAAAATGCACCAGCAGTGATACCCACAGTGACAAAATGCACCCACAGTGATACCCACAGTGACAAAATGCACCCACAGTGATACCCACAGTGACAAAATGCACCCACAGTGATACCCACAGTGACAAAATGCACCCACAGTGATACCCACAGTGACAAAATGCACCCACAGTGATACCCACAGTGACAAAATGCACCCACAGTGATACCCACAGTGACAAAATGCACCCACAGTGATACCCACAGTGACAAAATGCACCCACAGTGATACCCACAGTGACAAAATGCACCCACAGTGACAAAATGCACCCACAGTGATACCCACAGTGACAAAATGCACCTACAGTGATACCCACAGTGACAAAATGCACCCACAGTGATACCCAGTGACAAAATGCACCCACAGTGATACCCAGTGACAAAATGCACCCACAGTGATACCCAGTGACAAAATGCACCCACAGTGATACCCAGTGACAAAATGCACCCACAGTGATACCCACAGTGACAAAATGCACCCACAGTGATACCCACAGTGACAAAATGCACACACAGTGATACCCACAGTGACAAAATGCACCCACGGTGATACTCACAGTGACAAAATGCACCCACAGTGATACCCACAGTGGCAAAATGCACCTGGATCTCGCGACAGTGATCTGTTTACTGCAATCTAGGCAGGGATATCTCGTCTCTGAATTATACCAGTATAGCGCCAGGGCAGAGTTTCGTACTTTAAGCCCCACTCTAATTAATATCTTGGCCAACAACGATAGATTACAGACCTGCCTAATTCCGAAAAAACGTAGCTTTACGCGTAGTAGTCTACAATTTAAAATCTCGCTAGATGTCGCGCAAACACTGCACAAATAAATCTCTCTCTCTTCACTTCTTCAGCAAATAAAAACGACTGGAAATAATCGAATTCATCTTAAGAATGGTTAAAATTCGAAAAACTGTGCTTTAGAAATCAAAAATATAAAAACAACCACTGCTTAAATTTCGAACCGGGAGAGCAAATATGTAAATTTTTGCAGGCAAAGTGGTTGATTGGCTGATTTTTTGAAGTGTTTGAAAGCCCTCTGGTGGCTTTTTTTTGCATAGAGTGGGCGAGAAAACATGCGAATTGGGCAGGATTGTCAGCCAAGGTAATATTACTGTTATGATACTGAGTTACAATTTCGACCAACAGATGGCAGAAGGTGTAACATCGATTTCGTTATTCTGAATTCTACTATCCGTATTTTTCATCCTCTAATTTAATTTTTCTTTCTCGTATGCATAAAATATTTTTTCTCCTCAGACGCAAAAAAAGAGGTTCTTTAACGTGGCAGTGAGCCAGAGTTGTATTTTGAGGTTCACAGTTTCCATTCCTACGTTTCGAAAATGTCTCTCTGCTTTAAGCTCCACAATCTCGTCGAAAAAGGAAGTGGTAGAGGAAACATTACTATCCTTATTTGTATGGAGGTGGGTTAATGAGATTTCGCCTGCTTCTTTTGTTGAATGCTGATTGCTAAACATCATAGTAAAGTTGGAGGAGTAGCGGGTTGGGTTGTTTTACCTCTGAGCGACACTTTTTTGCACACCATGGGCTAAATGGCCAGGTCACATTGACCCCGAAGGCTCAGAAAAGGTTGGGGGAGGGGACCCACTGGAACAGCTGTTGGGAGACAGATGGTAGCCTCCCTTCAATGCCATCCAGCGTGTTCTTTAACGTGCACAGGGTATGCTCTCCCGCACACAGGGCCACGGCTTAACGTCCCATCCGACGGACGGCGGCCTTTCCAAGCCCATCGGTGTCCCCTACCGACCGTGGGCAGGGCGTGGAATTTTGCGGAGATAAATCTCAACGCTGACCCAGCTGGGACTCGAACTTGGGAACTACAGATTACGAGCCTGGCGCGCTACCGACTGAGCCACCCCCGCCCCAATTGAGACTAAGAGTTTTAATCCATGAACATAATGGCGGATTTCTAAACTAGAACATTACCAAGAATAAAAAAAATGTTGATTAAAGTGATCACTACAATTTATTTCCATAAAGCATGGGTTCTAAATTTGAGGTGTCTTCACCCCCCCAGAGGTTTTGGTGTTTGGGATTTTATGGCGCAAGGAATCACCAGAGGTTGCGAGTGGGACTACTGGAAATCGATTTTTTTAATTTTTAAAAATGAAACAAGCAAGGAGACCTGTAAGTGGGAGGCTTTCATTACACTGGTTTCCATAAATTAAAAAAAAATGCAGAAAAATTATGATAAACAAAAAACTATATGAATGATTTTAGTGAAATTTCATGGAAACATGAATTACAATGCTAGTTTCAGAATGGCATAAAATATTTTACACTAGAAACATTTTTCGTCGAAAAATAACACTTACAGGAACTTGTCCAAAAATGAAGTGTTAGAATGCAACGGGCAAAGTTCTTTAATAAGGAGTGTGGTCATCCCTTACAGCAATGCAGGCGCGACAGAGATGTACCATGCTGTTTATGATGTTGTGAATCAGCTCAGTAGGAAGTAAAGACCATTGTTCCTTTAAAAAGCAATAAGCTTCCCTTTTGTTTCAGTTGGCGGGTTGAGGGAAGCGACAAGTCTCCCTAGAGCATCTCACACATGCTCAATCGGATTTAGGTCGGGAGATTGAGCTGGCCACTCCTTGCGCATAATGGTCTCCTCTTGAAGGTATTGTTCTATTGGTCGTGCTCTGTGTGGACGAGCGTTCTAGTCTTCTAAGACGAATGTATTACCTATTGCATCAGTGTAAGGACGTACAAATGTCCAGGATGTCATCTCTATACCTATGAGCATTGAGGTTCCCACTCGTCAACACATAGAGGTCTGTGCGTCCACCTAAGGAAATGCCACCCCAAACACACACGTTACCTCCGCCGTAACTGTTTCTTTGATGGATGTTATTGAGATGACAACTGGTACCTCGTTTTCTCCATATCAAACAATGCCCGGAATCACTCTGCAAGCAATATCTGGACTCATCTGTGAAGAGTACGGACCTCTATTGCTCTTCTGTCCAGTTAACATGCGTGCGTGCCCAATTCAACCGCTCTCTCCTGTGACGTGAGGAGTATACAAATACTCTCTACTAATATAGCGTACAGACCTCCCTCATGAAGCCTTCTACGTACAGTAGAAGCTGATACAACCCTCCCAGTGCCTGCTGCAAGAGAGGATCTTAGTTGAGAGGGAGTAGACGTCCTGCTCCTTCGTGCTGTTAATCGCAGATCTTATACAGCAGTCTTAATTCTAGCCCTTCCTCGGCTCCGACTTTAACTCAGCCCTAACTCTAGCCCTTTCTCGGCTCCGAGATGCGGAATCCATGCTAAGAAATTGATTCCACAGTCTATGGACCACAGAAGGACTCACATTCAGCAATCGTGCCACGTCTGACTGACTTTGGCCTGCTTCGAGTCGGCCAATAGCTCTCCACCGCAGTTCATTTGGCAAATGATGTCTCGAGGTCATTCCTACAAAATGGCTATTTCGAATTTCTTTACTTACATTTACAACACAAAATACGATCCACTCCAAAACACCGCTATCCGATTATGCAAATTTTTATGCCGCTATCCGATTACGCAAATTGACACAATCTAGACTAATTTGCATACGATATGCTCATTCGGCATTACTTTACTGGTTACAAGAACAAGTTTGGTAAGGATAGCACAATTTTTTTTGCGAATTAATCGCGATTTTCTTCATTTTTCCTTAATTTATGGAAACCAGTATATTACTTTAAGGTGCATTAGACCTGAAAAAAAAAAAAGGGGGCGGGGGTTTCTCAGTCGGTAGCGCGCCAGGCTCGTAAGCTGTAGTTCCCAGCTTCGAGTCCCAGCTGGGTCAGCGTTGAGACTTATCTCCGCAAAAATTCCCCGCCCTGCCCACGGTCAGTAGGGGACACCGATGGGCTTGGAAAGGCCGCCGTCCGTCGGATGGGACGTTAAGCCGTGGCTCCGTGTTCGGGAGAGCCATACCCTGTGCACGTTAAAGAACACGCTGGATGGCCTTGACGGGAGGCTACCATCTGTCTCCCAACAGCTGTTCCAGTGGGTCCCCTCCCCCAACCTTCTCTGAGCCTTTGGGGTCCTTGTGACCTGGCCATTTAGCCCATGGTGTGCAAAAAAGTGCCGCTCAGAAGTAAAACAACCCAACCTGAAAAAAAAATTAAAACCCATGCTCTAAAGACATTGATCTTGATAACTAATTGAAATCTGCATTTTAACGTTTTAAATATAAAAGAAAACTCACATAGTCGTGCATTATTATATTTAAAGATGAGTAGGTTAACATATTTTGTTTCAAAATCATGCATCAATATCTCTTGTCATGTAAATGGTAAACAAAAAGTGCCTTCCAATGAACAAAAATGAAATATAAATAAACGAAAACATCTACAATATTTAAATACAAAATTTCCCGTAAGTAAGAAAAGAGTTCTTTGTTTATTCGATAGTAATTATCTAAAAAACAAAAATTAATTTCTATCTGATAATAAGAATACCTTGCTCTAATAAAGAATTCTCTACTTTTTCCGAAACTAATGACAATATTTCAACCTTGTATTACATATTTTCTCTTTGAAGGAAAAAAATTGTTTTCAGAGAGAACACAGCATTGTACCTTGGATTAAAATCAGTGTGATGATAAAGATAAGCCTTAAAATATGCCAATTATTCTTTTATCCTTAAATAAATTCATACAATATCATTTTCCATTAATTTGAATAAAAATGTAAATGTTGTTTCAGAAAGTGTTAACATAATTTTTCAAATCCACCATTTTCTAAAAACGTGAAACCAAATACGGTGCAAATTGTTAGTTTGTTGACAAAGGACTACTCAGTTATTAGATGCTTAGAACGATTAATTATTTCTGAGGTAAATAATAAATGGAGAGGCCGTAATGGATTTTTTTCATTAGGATACAAAATGTTTGCTGAGCAGGTAGCGGCCATGACATTCTGTTGAAAAAATCGTCATCCATTTACAACTGAAACTGTTTTTCGAAATGTTTCATGGCATTCCGGATTATCTGTAAAATATTTATTTGTGTGAAAAATCAAAAAAGGTAACAGGCATAGTACAATTGTTAAGTTTATTTGTGTCTTCGGATCATAGGATTATTTTTCTAAGTTTAATGTTGAAATTGAACTAATGGAAAATTACCACGACCAGACTATAATCGTATAATTTTTCAGTATCCTTTCAGAGACTTTGCTAGCAGTGGAGTAGGTTTATTGCCGATCGGCGAAATGTTATTCGCATAAATCTGAGCTGTTTCGAAAAGTTTTACATTTCTGGAATTCGTCTCACTCATATGCGTTATTTGTTATGTTTTTGATGCGTTATAATGTTTTATTTTTGTGGGATTAACGTATATTTTACCGACGTAATGGCTCGTGAGTTTGTCAGTGATATGTGGTGGGTGTATAAGCTATAGGAAGAAGACAGAATGAGGTTGGGTTGTTTTACTTCTGAGCGGACTTTTTTGCACACCGTGGGCTAAATGGCCAGGTCACATGGACCCCGAAGGCTCAGAGAAGGTTGGGGGAGGGGACCCACTGGAACAGCTGTTTAGAACAAAAATGCTTTGAATAGTAAGAATTGTGGAAGAAAAACAAGAAGGTTTTGTAAAAGGTCCCAGCTGTTGGGAGACAGATGGTACCCTCCCGTCAAAGCCATTCAGTGTGTTCTTTAACATGCACAGGGTATGGCTCTCCCGCACACGGAGCCACGGCTTAACGTCCCATCCGACGGACGGAGGCCTTTCCAAGCCCATCGGTGTCCCCTACTGACCGTGGGCAAGGCGGGGAATTTTGCGGAGATAAATCTCAACGCTGACCCAGCTGGGACTCGAACCTGGGAACTACAGATTACGAGCCTGGCGCGCTACCGACTGAGCCACTCCTGCCCCCGAGGGAGGCTAGACTTTAGCAGCAAGAGCAACACGAATATCCATGCTTTAACCAGTTCAAACCAGTTTCTTTTGATCAGTTGGGTTGGGTTGTTTTACCTCTGAGCGGCACTTTTTTCCACACCATGGGCTAAATGGCCAGGTCACATGGACCCCTAAGGCTCAGAGAAGGTTGGGTGAGGGGACCCACTGGAACAGCTGTTGGGAGACAGATGTTATCCTCCCGTCAAGGCCATCCAGCGTGTTCTTTAACGTGCACAGGGTATTGCTCTCCCACACACGGGTCCACGGCTTAACGTCCCATCCGACGCACGGCGGCCTTTCCAAGCCCATCGGTGTCCCCTACTGACCATGGGCAGGGCGCTTTTGATCAGTAGCTAAGCCAGTGGGACAATAGATGTTCTGTGTCAAGGAAGTGACGATTTGAACTATGGAATTGTTGAAACTAGTTAAGCGGCGTGTGAACACTTCCTAAGATACAACTCGTATACATCAATGGTTTCCGAATTAGGAAAATGGCTTCAAAATTCTCTTCTCCAAATTATGCATTTGCGATTTTCGTCCGCCTTAAATGAGTTTCGTGAACAAGTTCATTCAATAAAATTGAACAAAGTTATCTTCTCTGGACGATTTCTAAAGCGCTGAATTTAATCGAAAACAAAATTGGCCGATGGATCACCACTTCGTGAAATTGCATTCGATGACTCTATATTTTGCAGATAATTTTTTTTTACTTGGGACCGATGATTAAAAATTAGTATCGTAATTTAAAACTTTTTTTGCAATTTCATTTATTTTGAAATAGTGACTAATATGAAGTAGTACTCCTAATTTAAAGTTATATTTTTTAGAGGTTATTTGAAAGATACCATGCATTTATAATTTAGCAATGCTAAATATGAATCATTTTTACCCATGGATGTACTATATAAATAAAAATTTAAAAACAACTATTAGAAATTTAATATTTAAAGTTCCTTTAAAGTTGTAATAGACCGATAAGCCAATACATTAAAACCTCCTCTGTGTGATGCAAAGAAGCGCCCGTGCTGTTAATCAGTGTCACGTGTCAAGGTCGTGAATAATACATATAATACCTGGGTCGGAGTTCTCGCAAGCTAGCGGGGCAGGGGTGGCTCAGTCGGTAGCGCGCCAGGCTCGTAATATGTAGTTCCCAGGTTCGAGTCCCAGCTGGGTCAGCGTTTAGATTTATCTCCGCAAAATTTCCCCGCCCTGCCCACGGTCAGTAGGGGATACCGATGGACTTGAAAAGGCCGCCGTCCGTCGGATGGGACGTTAAGCCGTGGCCCCGTGTGTGGGAGAGCCATACCCTGTGCACGTTAAAGAACACGCTGGATGGCCTTGACGGGAGGCTACCATCTGTCTCCCAACAGCTGTTCCAGTGGGTCCCCTCCCCCAATCTTCTCTGAGCCTTCGGGGTCCTTGTGGCCTGGCCATTTAGCCCATGGTGTGCAAAAAAGTGCCGCTCAGAGGTAAAACATTCCAATCCAAAGCTCTCGCAAGCAGTATTTCGTTTCGTCTCAACATGGGAAAAGAAAAGGATTTATCTGATTTCAACAACGTTATGGCAAGACGCCTTGTTAAGAGCATCTCCGAAACAGCGACGCTGGTAGGCTGCTCACGCTATGCAGTAATAGTAATCTATCAAAGATGGTCCGAAACAGATTACACTTCGAGACGTCGACAAGGCGTGGGCCGTCCACCCCTCATTGATGCCAGAGGTCAGCGCAGGCTATCTCGTCTTGTCCGCAGCAACAGGAGGGCTACTGTGGCTGATATTTCCCATAATTTCAATTGTGGTAAAGGGCCCAATGTGTCCGAACACACAGTTCATCGTAAGCTCTTGGATACGAGTCTCCGCAGCTGCAGACCCATTCGTGTGCCTAAGCTCACAGCGATTCACCATCGTCAACGCTTGCAGTGGGCACGTAATCATCGACATTGGACCATAGAAGACTGGAAAAGAATGGCATGGTCAGACGAATCCCGTTTTCTGTTACACCATGGGGACGGAAGAGATCGTGTGTGACGTTTATCCACGGAAGCCTTCTCACCTGGATGCACTGCAGAATGGATCTAGATGGCTGGAGGGAGTGTGATGGTATGGGCAACATTTTCTTGGGGAACACTTGGACCAATTATCACTGTATAGCAAACTCTGACAGCTCTCACCTACCTGAACATTGTGGCTGACCAAGTACACCTCTTTATGGCGAACTGTACTCCTTGGCGAAGATGTCTTTCAACAAGACAATGCTCCATGTCTCACTGCGAAGAAGGTTCAGGAATGGTTCCTAGACCATGATGAGGAATTTTATTTATTGCCATGGCTCCCAAATTCGCTGGACATGAATCCTATCGAGTATTTGTGGTTTGAGTTGGAGAAACGGATACGAGCAGCATCACTCCAACCACGTAATTTACGGGAACTGCGGGATCCTCTGTTGCAGTCATGACACCTAATATCAAACGACACCTACCAACATCTCGTTGAATCTATGCCTCATCGGGTGAGAGGTCTTTTGGTGGCGCGAGGAGCACCTACATCATATTAGGTAGTGATTTAATATTTAAAGTTCCTTTAAGTTGTAATAAATAATTTGAAGTGTATATTTAAACTTTATGCTTGTTATACTTGTTCAGCATGTACAGCAACATAGTGTCAAAATAAATACTGTGCCTTTTCACAATACTGAATATACATAAATTTAAATTATGAAAGTAACAGGCTGTTTTACACTGTGTTCAAAAGTTAAGCACAGTTGACAAAATGGATAAAATGAAAAATACGAAACGATAGAATGACATGGACGATATATTGCAGATGGAATATGGAAGAATAAACAAATTCTCGATATAACTCACATGAAATATAGGATAAACTAGAGCAATGCACTGTAGTTCAATAGGGTATAAATTTGAGAAGTTACCTGGAGAACCATTCGCTCGTGCACGAGAGTTCAGTAGTATGTCTAATGACCCCTTACACCCATACAAGTGTTACACCGACGTTGCGTGCTGCTGATGACAAGGGCAGTAAGAAGGTCCTGGTGGCATTAAATCTCACCACTCCTGTACAAGAGCAGATCGGAGTTCCACGAGAGTTCTGGGAGGTTGACGAGTTGAAATTCCTTCTCCCCAATGCATCTATCACATGCTCTTATAGGGTTAAAATTTAGTGAATATGCTGACCATGGCATACGCTGGATGTCTTCATTTTCAAGAAATCGACGCGCGTTTTCGTCCATGAACAGAAATCGTGGACCAACAGCACTCCAAAAAAGCTTCACGTAGGGTTCGAGGATTTCATCTCTATATCTGAAGTCGGTCAAAATTCCTCCCAAAAAGACATGTAGCATAATAAAGGGTGGCGTGCAGCCCTGTGACATAATTGCCACCCCAGACTATTAAGCCACCACCTGTGTAATGCTGCAATCATCTAACGTTTGAGAGGTGATAATGGGTTGTTGGATTGTTTTACCTCTGAGCAGCACTTTTTTGCACACCATGGGCTAAATGGCCAGGTCACATGGACCCCGAAGGCTCAGAGAAGGTTGGGGGAGGGGACCCACTGGAACAGCTGTTGGGAGACAGATGGTAGCCTCCAGTCAAGGCCATCCAGCGTGTTCTTTAACGTGCACAGGGTAAGGCTCTCCCACACACAGGGCCACGGCTTAATGTCCCATCTGACGGACGGCGGCCTTTCCAAGCCCATCGGTGTCCCCTACTGACAGTGAGCAGGGCGGGAATTTTGCGGAGATAAATCTCAACGCTGACCCAGCTGGGACTCGAACCTGGTAACTACAGATTACGAGCCTGGCGCGCTACCGACTGAGCCACCCCCGCCCCAGGTGATAATGGGTTCCCGATTCTCTCCAGATGACAACACGACGACTATCTCTCTGTAATCTAGATTAGTCACAGAAGAGAAATTGTCCCATTTGTCTGCAGTCTTGTCCAAGTGTCTGCAACCTGCCTCTTCTCCCTGAAGGAGTGGAATGCACACCGTAGGTCGTTTCGCATACAGCCCTTGTTCATGAAGCCTTTTGTATATCATTGCCTCGAAACTATTCGTCCACGAGATGCATATAGCTCTAACGAGCTCTCCCTGTTATACCTCGCTGTTAGTGCCACATAGCCGTCATCCTGAGCAGTTCTAAATCGTGGTGAACCCTGCACACGTGTACGACTAACGTTTCCTCTCTCTTGGTGTCTCCTCCACACGGAAAGGCGCACACTTATTGCCCTGGCAACATCACTCTGTGTTCGGCCTGATTCCAACATCCCGATAGCTGGACCACTTGTAAAGGAGATCCATATGCTGTCTATGTGACATATTTGTTGCAGCAACAAATCGGTTCCAACACAAACAGAATGCGCTGACAAAAAGAAATGAGATTTTCCATATCCCGTGATTTATACCATTACAGGTTTGCAGTTCTTCTCTCTTATAAAAAATTATATGTGGTCACATAATATTGCACCATTACTCCCATATTTGCACGTTCCGTTATCTCCACACTTACCTATTGATGCTATTTTAGCCAGTTGTTTGTTCAATAAGCTCATTTTGGCAACTAAGTTGGACACCAGTGTATTTCTGAGCGGTAATTTTGTTTGCACAAAATGGAAAGAGATGGAATTTTTCCTTCACGGATCAGTCAGCGTGATCTTCAACGTATAGGGGGCGGGGGTGGCTCAGTCGGTAGCGCGCCAGGCTCGTAATCTGTAGTTCCTAGGTTCGAGTCTCAGCTGGGTCAGCGTTGAGATTTATCTCCGCAAAATTCCCCGCCCTGCCTACGGTCAGTAGGGGACACCGATGGGCTTGGAAAGGCCGCCGTCCGTCGGATGGGACGTTAAGCCGTTGCCCCGTGTGCGGGACAGCCATACCCTGTGTACGTTATAGAACACGCTGGGTTGGCCTTGACGGGAGGCTACCATCTGTCTCCCAACAGCTGTTCCAGTGGGTCCCCCAACCTTCTCTGAGCCTTCGGGGTCCATGTGACCTGGCCATTTAGCCCATGGTGTGCAAAAAAGTGCCGCTCAGAGGTAAAACAACTCAACCCAACCTTCAACGTATAGAGGATGAGTTTTTCGTGCGCGGCACCGGAAGGCACATCCCTTCCGGTGGTCTTTACAAATTCATCCCCATCCCTTTTCTAATCGAGGGCGAGTATTATTATATTAATATTTAAATTCTAAAAATCTCAACGCAAGTACAATCGCTCAAAACAGTATCCGAACACTATGGTTAATTACAGAATTCCGAAAAAATATCTGGCAAGGATTTTTTTAGAAATTAGTGATCTGGCAACCTTCGTGTCATGTAATTACAGAATTCAGGAAAAATATCTGGAGCGTGTACAGCAACTGTACACGCTCCAGTTACCGTTCATAGCAAACTGGAGCGTGTGCAGTTACTGCACACGCTCCAGTTTGCTGTGAACGGTAACTGCACACGCTCAATATTTCCGTGAGTGAGCCCACACGATCTAGTATCAAAATAACATGACCACCTACAATCGCTCAAAAAATTATCCAAACACTATGGTTAATTACAGAATTCCGAAAAAAATATCTGGCAAGGATTTTTTTAGAAATTAGTGATCTGGCAACCTTCGTGTCACGTGACACGGATACTTTTTTGAGCGACTGTACAGTTTACACTCAAAATTCTTCCAAATAACGTCGATATGATTCATGGACACAATCTATTTAAATTTTTATGCATTTAATTCTGATGTGAAAAAAAGTAATATTTTTGCAATCTACACGTTTTCCAAATAGATGTTCAAATAATAAATATTTTTATTATATTACTCTTTTTGCAATTTATTATTATTATAATAAATATTACTAATTTATTATTTTTGAATTATATTTTTATTCTCGTAGAACATAGACTGACTTGTAAAAAATAAGGTTTGGTTTTAGATCATTATCGAAAAGCATACCTTCATCTAAAATAATAAAAGAATTATTATTAACAGCATATATTCAGGGAGATGTTTGAAAATACGTAGTATAATCATACTCGACCAAAATATAATTTCATCTTTTTTAAGGGGCGGGGGTGGCTCAATCGGAAGCGCGCCAGGCTCGTAATCTGTAGTTCCCAGGTTCGAGTCTCAGCTGGGTCAGCGTTGAGATTTATCTCCGCAAAATTCCCCGCCCTGCCCACGGTCAGTAGGAGACACCAATGGGATTGGAAAGGCCGCCGTCCGTCGGATGGGACGTTAAGCCGTGGTCCCGTGTGTGGGAGAAAGCCATACCCAGTGGGTCCCCTCCCCCAACCTTCTCTGAGCCTTCGGGGTCTATGTGACCTGGCCATTTAGCCCATGGTGTGCAAAAAGTGCCGCTCAGAGGTAAAACAACCAACGTTAAAGAACACGCTGGATGGCCTTGACGGGAGGCTACCTCTGTCTCCCAACAGCTGTTCCAGTGGGTCCCCTCCCCCAACCTTCTCTGAGCCTTCGGGGTCTATGTGACCTGGCCATTTAGCCCATGGTGTGCAAAAAGTGCCGCTCAGAGGTAAAACAACCAACGTTAAAGAACACGCTGGATGGCCTTGACGGGAGGCTACCATCTGTCTCCCAACAGCTGTTCCAGTGGGTCCCCTCCCCCAACCTTCTCTGAGCCTTCGGGGTCCATGTGACCTGGCCATTTAGCCCATGGTGTGCAAAAAAGTGCCGCTCAGAGGTAAAACAACCCAACAACCCAACCCATCTTTTTTAGAATACCAAACTCATTGTATAATCAGTTCTGCCTTAAAACCAATGAATTAATTCTAACTTTCTTTCGCTAAATGTGAAATCGTTAATTGAAACGACACAAACAGCATTTACGGAACGAATTTATAGACAATTTCGAACAGAGGAAATTTGAACACGTCATAAGACGCTGTTGTTTAACTAATATTTCTTCCTGGAACTTGAATATCCCAATCTATTTCCCTGTAATACATCATTCTTTACCGTCAACGGTTTGACATACCTGTGGTTACCTTCTTAGCCAAGATCTGTTTCCATTTTCGTGTTCCGGTAATAAATAAAGAGATTATTACGGCGCCATGTACACCATTGCTAAATGTTCACGTGATGGGAAGCACGCGATCTCATTTCCTACTTTGAAGTAACGCCACCTTGCGGTCTTATTTGTACAAAAGAATGTATCATCTGTCATGGAAGTAGGAAGAAGGGGGCGCCCTTACATCTTAGCATAGGTCGCTAGTGTAGCCGCGCAGATCGGCGGTAGCCATGTTGTTGCTACTCAAAAAGCCTCACGCTGCACGTCAATTGCAATATATCCGAATGCTTTATAGGCCACCTATTAAACCACCACCTCTGTAATACATTTGTACATTATATAATTGCTCAATAAAATCGCAATTATATAATGTGCAAAAAAAGGAATTATTTCGCCGAATATTGCTAAATCGATTTTTTTTCTTGGTAGGTCAAGAGATGTTTAATATATATAAATACTTTTTTCCGCTTCAATTTTACTTTTTTTTACGTTTTTAAACATAGTTTTTAATCCTATTTAAAGTTAGCAATAACAACTTAGATATCAAATGAAAACTACACTATCTTTTTCATAAAATAGGGATTGATTGTAGAGCTACATATATCCAATGCAAGTTTGACTACTAATGTTCAGAGTAAACTGTGACAAGTCAAATCTCTTATATAAGAAAAAATGCAAATATTAACAAAAAAATTCTCTTTGGAATAAAAAGCAGGAACTTCGTTGTGAAATATCCATTAATATAGGCTTAAATACTGAATATTGTTTAAAATAGATATTTAAATAGTTCTCATTATGATCCTTTATTTATCTTCAGTCATATTCTTCGATTAAATTGCATGAATATCGTTGAAAATGCAGATTTAAATAGATTTGATTATGATCTTTAATTTACCTTCTGTCGTATTTTTCCATTAAATGCATATCTTAACAGTTTTATAGCACTTCAAAGTTAGATTTCAATCGACATGGAACATAATTTATCATGAAATATTCTGAATATTCGGATTTATGAATATTCGGTAGCGCGCCAGGCTCGAGTCCCAGCTGGGTCAGCGTTGAGATTTATCTCCGCAAAATTCCCCGCCCTGCCCACGGTCAGTAGGGGACACCGATGGCTTGGAAAGGCCGCCGTCCGTCGGATGGAACGTTAAGTCGTGGCCCCGTGTGCGGGAGAGCCATACCCTGTGCACGTTAAAGAACACGCTGGATGGCCTTGACGGGAGGCTACCATCTGTCTCCCAACAGCTGTTCCAGTGGATCCCCAACCTTCTCTGAGCCTTAGGGGTCCATGTGACCTGGCCATTTAGCCCATGGTGTGCAAAACGCGCCGCTCAGAGGTAAAACAACCCAACAACACATGAGCGTTCATGACACGCCCACCACAAACTCATTGCAGCACGTTCATCTGTCGTAAAAATACATTAAGTTTTTTAAATGTCACTTTGAGGAATAAACTATTTCTTAATATTGTTTAAACATATCGAGGATTCTATAACACCAAAGTATATTTTTCATAAATCTATCTTTATTCAAGGCAAATAAAACAGAATCATAAGCAAAGAAATAGCGATTAATGGGAATTAAAAGGAAAGTAATAAAATATATACAATAAAAATTGCAAATTAGCGGGAATCAGAATAAATAATAGTTTAATAGAAGTACTCAATAATAAAAGCTTATTTCCCAATTTATAGGGGCGGGGTGGCTCAGTCGGTAGCGCACCCGGGCTCGTAATCTGTAGTTCCCAAGTTCGAGTCCCAGCTGGGTCAGCGTTGAGATTTATCTCCGCAAAATTCCCCGTCCTGCCCACGATCAGTAGGGGACACCGATGGGCTTGGAAAGGCCGCCGTCCGTCGGATGGGACGTTAAGCAGTGGGCCAGTGTGCGGGAGAGCCACACCCTGTGCACGTTAAAGAACACGCTGGATGGCCTTGACGGAAGGCTACCATCTACCTCCCAACAGCTGTTCCAGTGGATCCCCTCCCCCAACCTTCTCTGAGCCTTCGGGGTCCTTGTGACCTGGCCATTTAGCCCATGTGTGCAAAAAAGTGCCGCTCACAGGTAAAACAACCCAACCCAATTTATATTCAATGATATCTAACTAAACAATTCATGCTCTGCTATTTTAAATAGCATCTTATCAGAAGTCTCTTGATCATCCGCGAAAGTCCTTTCTAAGTTAAAAGAAATCAATTTGTTTTAAACGGGGCAATATCGTTTTGCTTAAAATAAAGTCGATCAGTAAAACTACCGAAAGATGTGTGTAAACGACATTCAATATACACAATATTACGAAAAGTACTGGGATATTTCCATGCTAATTTAATGGAAATCCCCCAATCGAAACTCTTTAACTTTGAAAAGTTTTTAACGAAAAAATATCACTGGGGATATATTGAAGATCCCAATCAAACTTATCCAACTCAAGATTTTAAGCAATATCGTTTAATACATTAATTTATTAAATGTGGAGGATTTTATAGAAACTTCGCTGGCCATAAGAATTTACTCTAAAAGTTGGGTTGTTTTACCTGTGAGCGGCCCTTTTTTTGCACACAATGGGCTAAATGACCAGGTCACAAGGACCCCGAGGACTCAGAGAAGGTTGGGAGAGAGGGATCCATTTAACAGCTGTTGGGAGATAGATGGTAGACTCAGTCAAGACTATTCAGCATTTTCTTTAATTTGCACAGGGTATGGCTCTCCCATGTCACGTGACACTAAGGTTGCCAGATCACTAATTTCTAAAAAAATCCTTGCCAGATATTTTTTTCGGAATTCTGTAATCAGCCATAGTGTTCGGATACTTTTTTGAGCGACTGTACGCCGTGAGCTCAAAAGTCGCTAGATATATGTTATATATATTTTATTTTATTCCCATTGTTATACTATAACTATAGTTTTATATGATGCCTATTGTATATTGATTGTTTTAAATTGTGTATAATATTGCATTTATTTTTAGAAATTAGGTTGCGAAATTGTATTGTTTATTTTTGCTAAAATCCGACACCCATTTCGATTTATTTTTTTATTAATTTTTAAATTACGGTTGAAATATTAAATAAACAAATTTATAAATTTTTATAGAAAATTGCAAAATAGATTATATTCAAGGAGGCTGCGTGTGTTTACGGTCATCATTCATATATACATACGGTCTATTGAAATGTAAATTCCGGCCTGTTTATATAGACTTTTTTTTCAATAGTACCCATATTGTTCATTCAACTCTTTTGTTTACGCTTTTCGATATTGAAAGTTTCTAGTTTAAAATAATTTTAAGTACTGAAAGTTCTCATAAAATTCAGCATTAAATATTGGTTCTCAACGAGTATATTTCTTCTTATTTTACATATTTCTCCTTTGTCCTTTTGAAATTTTTTTTCTTCTATCGTCTAATACTTTTTGATAATTTTCGAAACATAATGCTTCTGAACTCCATTTATTGAGAGATGGTAGCGGGTTGTTTTACCTCTGAGCGGCACTTTTTTGCACACCATGGGCTAAATGGCCAGGTCACATGGATCCCGAAGGCTCAGAGAAGGTTGGGGGAGGGAACCCACTGGAACAGCTGTTGGGAGACAGATGGTAGCCTCCCGTCAAGGGCATCCAGCGTGTTCTTTAACGTGCACAGGGTATGGCTCTCCCGCACACGGGGCCACGGCTTAACGTCCCATCCGCCGGACGGCGGCCTTTCCAAGCCCAACGGTGTCCCCTACTGACCGTGGGCAGGGCGGGGAATTTTGCGGAGATAAATCTCAACGCTAACCCAGCTGGGACTCGAACCTGGGAACTACAGATTACGAGCCTGGCGCGCTACCGACTGAGCCACCCCCGCCCCAAGAGAGATGGTAGCAATGACTCCATCAGTACTGTAATTGTCTGCAATTGGCTAGATTACCTTTATGTACCTAATTACTCAGCAACAAATTAGTTCGCAAAAATATTCTTCTTGCAATCAGATACATTCAAGCAATAATATAAAAATAAGTTAAGAATCTCCATTTTGTTCAACACAAAGTGTAAATCTGAAAAGCAACCTTTGTAAATCAGTTCCTCAAAGTTTTCTGTCAGTCGTAATGTTTAAACACCTTGCACGTTTTTTCGAAGATTATTTTTGGAGAAGATTATGCTAAATCTAAACAATAATGATTTTTAGGAGTTTTCGGTAAAAAGTTTTAGCACGAATTGCAGCAAAATCGTTACGTTAATGTAAAAAGGGCTGTTATATTTAAAAAGCTTGGCTAAAATCTCCTCTTTATACACAAAAATTTAAAAATACCACAAATTTATAGTTTTATCCCATTCATAACTAAAACGACATCATGGGTAATGCAAAATACTATACAAAAGTGCACTAACAATTATGATTAATGTTATTTTGACAGCTGGTAAGTTTTCTGTAATACCTCATGTAGTTGCCTTGCTAATAGTTTTACCCATATTTGAATTGCAATTTTTTAATCATTTAACACTGCTTTATAACTGTCAAAAATAACGCATATAATAATAAACTAATTTTTGCATGTAACGGATAAAACTATTTGATATATTTCGCATCCATAATACAGTAAAAATTTCTCTGTAAGCCAGTCCCAGTGTGTATAATTAATCTTAACTATCTTAACCGTTTTTTAACTAAGGTACGTGTTATTGTCCTTGCAAAGCAAATTTTAGAAATCTTTAAAAGCTTAGCGAAAGTACAACTGGGGGTTTAATATTTTTTGAGTATTAAGCTTCCCACTTAAAATATACTCAGTAAAATAAGTTCATACAAAAGTACTCATTAAATCATCTTATATATAATATATAGTTTAAATGTTATAAAATAAAAATAATAAATACCCCCTCAAGCAGCTGCTTGCCACAGAGGTCTGACAGGAGCCTGTCAGTTTATATGCCACAGTAGGAGATCTGAGAGGATGGCAGGACCTCAGCAGAAAAACGACACACACATCCATATTAAAATTAATTTGGCAAGAAAACAAAAAAACTTATTTTTTCCCCGAAAAACAAAAAAAGCAGTGAAAGAACCTTCTAAAGCCTAATACGTTATCAACTTTAAATATTTCAATTATTTAGAAAAAGGACAGAATAGTTTATCAGACCTGATATTCTGTGTAAATAGTTTTATGAGCTTTACTTGCTGGTAACAGTCTCTCCTCATACTTGCATCCCCAGGGAATTTGTCTTGCCATCCTTGTTTTTAATGTTTCTGCAGTAAACTTTAAACCGATAACAAGATGGTCGTTCTGACGCACATGTGACGTCAAACACTCACCGAATTTCACCGTCAAAAAGGTTTTCGTCTATTTTAAATGATTTTTCTTTTTCCCACTCTGCTCTCTCTTCTGTGCCTTTCAAACGCTCAGCATCTAAATACATGTATCCTTTATGCTCGGTTAAAATGTTACCAAATGAAGAACTATTTTGTGCAGGCGCTTTGAAGGATTTACCATTCAAAATGCGAAACATAAGTGAGATAAAGAGAACAACAACAAAAAAAGCAACACGCATATTCGCATAGTTGATTAAGATAAGACTTCACTAATATTTCGATGCGAATTAGCATGCAAATTGGCAGGTCCTTAGGGAGTCTAGCAATACACACACAAGACCAGGCTGATTCCGTTTGAAAGAAGATCTGCAGCAAGCAACAAACCGTTAACAAGGTACCAGGTAGCTTTTGCAAAAGCCTTAGGAAGGAGAAAATATGCTAATATAATCCTTCTTAAATTGGCACCCTGCAGAGCAGGAGGAGAAGCTGAAAAAGAAGAAAAAAAGTAGTCTTGAAAATCAGCAGAGGTGTTAGGTACGATGATGCATAGATCTCCCACTTCGGAAGATGCTGCTTTGTTCATTTTTTTTATTTTTAACTTTATTTTCTGTTTTTCTGTAGAGCAGGTATTTTTGTTGCTTTTTAAAGGTATGGCCACATTGGAAGCGGCTTGGACGGTTCAGTGTTATCGTTCCGAAATTTCTAGCGTCTTAAAGAAAAACCGTTATCAATAACGCAGATGAACGAACAGCAAACTGGAGACTCTTAATCTGCTTATTGCATGAGATCCTTAAGGTAGCTAATGTTGTTTGCAATGATTTTAAAACTCCAAAATATTTTGAAATGCTCACAACTCTAAACCATTCAAACAGCCTTGGTTGTGACCGTACTCTAAGAATTTATGGTGCAAACAACACACTTCCTTACAAAATCTCACTTGAGTGTAGGATTCTGTCGTCTTGCCTATTCGATTGTTATCTTAAGATAACAGGCATCTTAAGATAACAGGCATGGAAAGGAAGTAACGGGAATAATCTATTTTAGCCCTTATTTGTGAGTTTTATTTCCCTACGAAACAGGTCAATTTTCGATGCAAAAGCAAAAAATACGTAAAGCATTCTGTTCCAGGTCAAAAAAGATTCGAAATAGACCATGAGTTTATTGTTTATTCAGTTGTTGTCTTAAGAGATTTACTATATATTTTCGGAAACAGATATTTATTTATGCATCGTTGAGGAATTTATTTATATTTATGTTTGTTTGTTATTTATTCGTTTCGTGTTTTTTATAGTTACCCCTATATTCCGTAAACTTACTTCTTGATGCCAGATTTGTAGAATCATTCAAAATATAGACGGGAATATACATTTTTGAAAGCTGTCTTAGCCATAAATAGACAAAAAGGTAAAAGAAAAATTATACAATACCGTACAAGATGATTATACAAAAAACCCCCCCAATTTCTAGGTTACGCCAATGGGAATCTAACTTCGAAGTTCTATAATTTCTAAAATGTGCATTTTATGGGAAAATAGAACTGAAGATAAAGATCACAATCGAATCTATGTAAATTTCGATTTTCAGTAATATTCGTTCAATATTTAAAGAGTTACGGAAGTTGGAATATTTCACGACACTCATGCGTCATAAGAATTATTAACCATAAAAATTAATTAAGACCTAAATAACAAGCAATGTTTCAAAGTATCTAATAAATACATTTTAGAAGTTTGCATAATGATAATTTCAATATTAGATCATTATGAATGATTTTTGTAAAACAAGATAATTTATTGTTAGATATTGCAGCTTCCATAATTTTTTAAATACTGAAAGAATATTGTTGAAAACCGTGATTTAAAAAGATTTGTTTATCAGATATCGATTTCTTCAGAAACAACTGAATATTTTGGTAGGGAAGTGTGTGTGTTTATATATATATATATCTATACAGTATATAGATAAGAATATCATTTTTTGACCTTCTATCACGAAGATTTTGGGAAAATAGTGTAATAGCGAATTTCTCGACTGTGAATAGCATTTGTATCCTTGAACTACAAAAATTGTTTTCCAAATGCATCTCCCTACCTATCCATCTGTCTCTATGTGAGAGGGGGCGGGGGTGGCTCAGTCGGTAGCGCGCCAGGCTCGTAATCTGCGGTTCCCAGGTTCGAGTCCCAGCTGGGTCAGCGTTGAGATTTATCTCCGCAAAACTCCCCGCCCTGCCCACGGTCAGTAGGGGACACTGATGGGCTTGGAAAGGCCGCCGTCCGTTGGATGGGACGTTAAGCCGTGGCCTCGTGTGCAGGAGAGCCATACCCTGTGCACGTTAAAGAACACGCTGGATGGCCTTGACGGGAGGCTACCATCTGTCTCCCAACAGCTGTTCCAGTGGGTCCCCTCCCCCAACCTTTTCTGAGCCTTCGGGGTCCATGTGACCCGGCCATTTAGCCCATGGTGTGCAAAAAAGTGCCGCTCAGAGGTTAAACAACCCAACCCAACCTATGTGAGAGCCTCTACATGGTTTCTACGGTAAAGAGTTGAAATTTTAAATTTGGACATATTTTCCATCTTTCCTCCTTCCTTTCGGCTATTGAAATTCTACAAGGGGGGGGGGGGGGAAAGATGCCAATAACTTCATCCGCCCCTTTTCTGTCTTGCTCTGACCTAGTTTATTTCCGCAAAACTCTCCGCTCTGCCCACGATCAGTAGAACGATGGGCTTGTAAAGTCCGCCGTTCGTCGAATGGGACATTAAGAAGTATTCCATGTGAATAGAGAGTCATACCCTTTGCACATGAAGAACACGCTGGATGGCTTTGACTGGAGGCTACCGTCTTTCTCGTAACAGCTGTCTCGTGGGTCCCCTCCCCAACTTTTCTGAGCTCCGGGGTTCCTTGTGACCTGGCCATTTAGCCCATTGTGTGCAAAAGAAGTGCTGCTAAGAGGTTAAACAACCCAACTCTGACACAGTTCATGAGGCATAGTTTTAGAACACGACTTGTTCTAAAGCTATTACTCAGGAAGGGATTCAGCACTTTTTATACGTTTAATGTGACTTCCTTTCTCATCTGAAAAACAAAATAATTTTATAGAAACCTGGATATTTTTTTTAACCCTATATACAGTCTCTCTTTCCCACTTCTTTGAAATGTGTACTCATTTCAAAAATTCATTGTATCACATCTCCTGTACAGTCGCTCAAAAAAGTATCCGAACACTATGGTTGATTACAGAATTCAGAAAAAATATCTGGCAAACGATTTTTTTTTTAGAAATTAGTGATCTGACAACCATCGTGTCACGTGACACGAAGGTTGCCAGAAAAAAAATCGAAAAAAATCAGAAAAAAATCGTTCCCAGATATTTTTTCTGAATTCTATAATCGACCATAGTGTTCGGATACTTTTTTGAGCGACTGTAGGTGGCCATAAATTTTGATACTAGATCGTGTGGGCTCACTCACGGAAATATTGAGCGTGTGCAGTTACCGTTCAAAGCAAACTGGAGCGTGTGCAGTAACTGCACACACTCCAGTTTGCTGGGAACGGTAACTGGATCGTGTACAGTTGCTGTACACGCTCCATATATTTTCCCTGAATTCTGTAATCACGTAACACGAAGGTTGCCAGATCACTAATTTCTAAAACAATCGTTTCCAGATATTTTTTTCTGAATTCTATAATCAACCATAGTGTTCGGATACTTTTTTGAGCGACTGTACACAGACAAAATTAGCAGTTGGAGATGGGGGTCAAGGTGAAGAGATTATTTTGTCTCAACTTGAATGTGTGTTTATGCAGGAGAGGAGGTGATAGTAAACTCAAGGATAATATCCATTCATTGTAATGGAGGTCTGATGGATCTGAAAACATGCTACAAAGTTATTTATGAAACAACTGACCAAGACATCCAGAATCCTTTGCTAACAGTTTCTGGTAGCCACACCAGAAAACACCTGGTGTGCATTAACATTTCATTGGTCAAGAAAAATTCTAAATATTCTTTCGTCTGCAGAAGCGGTGCTTTCACCAACTTATACAGTTTCAGTAGACAATTTAGAGAAATGGATCTATTACCATTTCTTTGACGATGCAGATATTAAACACCCGAGTGAACTTTGTTGCAACAAATGTTAACTGTTGTACAGTGAAATGTGTAGTATAACGATGTCGTGCAGGTGATCAAAGTGTATTCGTTTTCTGAAATGCAATAGATAAAAAGTACTATGATGCTTACATATTACAAAATAATCATACGAAAGAAATTAACCGTATAGAGTTTACTTCTTAAAAAAGTCGGTAATTTCTTTTGAAACTCTGTTCCAACAAGCATATCTTTGTGAATTCTTGAACGTTGTGGGTTGTCTGAAATTGTCCGAAAAGCCTTTCCCTGTCATTACAAAATGGAGAAGATTTCACACCATATTACCTTTTTCCTTCTTATATTATCTATCTCTTTCTCACTTTTCTCTTCCATATTATATGCAAACACCATAAATAGTATAAATATATGTATGCAAACACCATAGATAAGTAAAGGAGAACCAGATAATGCATTGGAAACAAACCGTGATTCCAACCTACCTTGCAAATCACGGCCATTTTGTTCACAAGAAAATCATTCTCATAAGCAATTCCTATTCGTTAAACTAGTTTAAATGTTATTAAAATGTAATTAAAAATGAAATATGTCTCATGGCGGATAGTTCTGGACTAAAATAGTGATTTTATTTTTTATTGTTTTAAGTTTTTCCTGTTTTTTTTAATCTGAATTTTGAATGAATGATTGAATTTGTGAAAAGAATTGATTCACAATATTTCTTCAAAGAAAACTATATTTTCCCCTTATGAGACACGAAGATGATCTGCTTACAATGCTATCTGGAAAAGAAAGCAAATGAATTGTTTGGATAGTTTTGGAAATATATTTGCATTACTTTCAAAATGCTCTCAAAACGAAGTAGTAGTGATTTAGTTAGGTTAAACAAGTGCTTCAGGGGTAGTTATTTATTTATAAATAGAGAATTCAGCTATCCTATTTGTATTATTTCTTCTAACAGTTAGGTTTTATGCTATTAATGTATAATAAAAAAAATCAGCTGTCAGTAAGAAAAAAGTGGATTCTTCCATAGTTATATTGAAAAAAAATTGATAGAAGCACAACATTTCGCGTATATCTTGGAGACATTTGATACAAACTGCAAAACGACACTTTATCAACGATACTAAAATAAAGTTTGCAAAATATATTCTGAATAAGAACACGACTACTAACTAAACAGGGGCGGGGGTGGCTCAGTCGGTAGCGCGCCAGGCTCGTAATCTGTAGTTCCCAGGTTCGAGTCCCAGCTGGGTCAGCGTTGAGATTTATCTCCGCAAAATTCCCCGCCCTGCCCACGGTCAGTAGGGGACACCGATGGGCTTGGAAAGCCCGCCGTCCGTCGGATGGGACGTTAAGCCGTGGCCCCGTGTGCGGGAGAGCCATACCCTGTGCACGTTAAAGAACACGCTGGATGCCTTGACGGGAGGATACCATCTGTCTCCCAGCAGCCGTTCCAGTGGGTCCCCAACCTTCTCTGAGTCTTCGGGGTCCATGTGACCTGGCCATTTAGCCCATGGTGTGCAAAAAAGTGCCGCTCAGAGGTAAAACAACCCAACTAACTAAACAACCGCCATTTTGGGGTCAAACTGGGCTTACGGTTATGAAAATTTTAGATCCAAGTCGCCAGCAAGAAAAAGCTGGTCGTGCACTGCTCAGTTCTCTTTAACTATATCTGTGGCAAACACATAACTAATTAACGAATTAAAAATTCATCTAATTAATAATACTAACGGATGACAAAACACAGCGTACTTCGCGATATACAATAGCACGTGATATATACATAGCTGTGATTGGATAGACATATCACAGCGTGGTCAGATTCTAAAAACAACAACCCGTAAAGATGAAAAAAATGTATGCTATACATATTGTTTAAAGATTCCTTTTTACGAATTTTGTTATAGTGATCATTTTTTTTTCGCACCAAGATCAATTGTTATTACGTTAAACTAATAGTTTCGTTAGAATGTCATTCGTTAAAGTGAAACATTTTTACCCAGAGATACACAGTAAATTGACAGAGGACAAAGTATAATTTCGTTATACTGAATATTTCGTTACTCTGGCGTTCGTTACAATGACATTTGACTGTACTTCTAATTTTCAAGTCAAGGTGAAGGAGTAATAGTGCAACCCACCATTTGACCTTTCAGTGCATTCAATTATACAGAAAAATAAATTATTATTATTATTATTATTAGTAATGGACTCAGCCGTCCCATGGCCGAGTGGTTAGCGCGCTTGGCCAGTGATCTAAGGGACCTGGGTTCGAGTCCTGGGTAAGGCATGGATGTGTGTGTGTGTGTGTATGTATGGTGTGTGTTGTTTTTTGTTGAGGTCCTGCCATCCTTACAGACCTTCTGCTATAGCATATAAACTGACAAGCTCCTGTCAGACCTCTGTGGCAAGCAGCTGCTTGAGGGGGGTATTTTATTTTTATTTTATTTTTAATAGACTCAAGTTGAAAGGAAGCGACTTAAGCTCAAAGGCACAAAAAAAAGGAAAAGTTCAAAAACCACTACAGTGTTCGAATTAGTGACTTAGTGTTCGCTGTCCCGTGGCCGAGTGGGTAGCACGCTTGGCTACTGATCAAAGGGACCTGGGTTAAGGCATGGATGTATGTGATGTTTTTCTGCTGAGGTCCTGCCATCCTCTCAGACCTTCTACTATGGCATATAAACTGACAAGCTCCTGTCAGACCTCTGTGGCAAAGCAGCTGCTTGAGGGGGTATTTATTTATTTTATTTATTTTCATTGCTGAGAATTACAACAGAACCAAATTAAAACTGAATCTAAACATTCTGAGATTCATTTTTAGTTTTTTTTTTATAATATTTTTCATAATTTAAAAGCAAAGAACATAACCTTTGGTCCCTACTAGGAAATTTAAAAACTCATAAACGAATCATCGGAACAATGACAACCACAAAAAATAGTTACCCAAAGGAAATAAAACTTTAAAGCGACATTTAATAGAACATTGTGAGAACATATACGTTTCGTGATCCGTTTTGCGCTTTCATACGGCATCGTTTCGGATGTGAAGCACAAGAGATTGGTGAACCGTTTGCAAGTAGTAAAAGTGAGAATTAGAGATCACAACAAAGAGACGCCATCATGCAGAATCAAACCATACGGCGGAAAATGCGTTTTGTGGATAAAGGAAGCACTGTTGCGGAGGAAACTTTTATTATGCACTAACTTTGCTTATTTGCGCGGCAAAATAGTCTCTGAACCGATGAAGTGGAACTCAAGTCGTTAAAGCAGTTTACGGCACTACAGGGTTGAAAGTTAAAAGAAGTCTCAGAAGTTGTTTGTGAATTAAGGTTTTAGCACTCATAGTTCGAGCAGTCGGTAAAAAAGAGCGTCAATCTGATAAAGATGCTGAGAAATTTTTAGTTTTAAATTGAATTTATTTGAAAGATCTCATTGGAGCGTTTTTACACTTCCTTTCTTACCGTATTGTAATTTTGTTGATAAAAGTTTAAAAACAGGAAATGAATTTGGTCAGAGAATTTAATTTGATGATGTGTCTTCTCCTTATGGTCAGTGAGTACCAGACAGTTTAAACTGTTGCCAATTGAGGGTGAAGTAGGCAATGGACTTAGAATGCTGTCGGTGGTTGAGGGTATAGGCACCAATGCGGGGCGGCGGGGGTGGCTCAGTCGGTAGCGCGCCAGGCTCGTAATCTGTAGTTCCCAGGTTCGAGTCCCAGCTGGGTCAGCGTTGAGATTTATCTCCGCAAAATTCTCCGCCCTGCCCACGGTCAGTAGGGGACACCGATGGGCTTGGAGAGACCGCCGTCCGTCGGATGGGACGTTAAGCCGTGGCCCCGTGTGCGGGAGAGCCATACCCTGTGCACGTTAAAGAACACGCTGGATGGCCTTGACGGGAAGCTACCATCTGTCTCCCAACAGCTGTTCCAGTGGGTCCCCTCCCCCAACCTTCTCTGAGCCATCGGGGTCCATGTGACCTGGCCATTTAGCTCATGGTGTGCAAAAAAGTGCCGCTCAGAGGTAAAACAACCCAACCCAGCAATGCGGTAAGAAAGATGGCGGAGTGAGAGTCGAAAAGTGTTAAAATTCGAAACGGCAAACCACTTGAAACTAGAGGAATAACATATCACCTCTAGCGAGTGAGGAATACTCGTTTCCAAAGATAATGTTTGAAAGAGTTTGTCGGTTTCCTGCTCTTGGACCTTGCAACAGCTGATGATTCGGAAAATGCGAATAGCAATATTTCATTAGCAATTATCGAACCCATTCAAAAGTGTATTTTGTGAATACTAATGCGAAGTTACTGCATAATAAGATTCTGATGTTTTACTTCTGAGCTGCATTTTGTGTAAATCATGGGCTTAATGGACAGGTCACAAGGACTCCAAGGATTCAGAGAAGGTTGAGGAAGGGGATCCACTGGACAAATGTTAGGAAACTCCTGTCAAGAACATCTAGCGTGATTATCTTTCTCCTGTAAATGGGACCACGGCTTATGGTCCCATCCAATGTACGGCAGCCTTTCCAAATCTCTTTTGGGGGGTTGGGGCGGTGGTGCTCAGTCGGTAGCGCGCCAGGCTCATAATCTGTAGTTCCCAGGTTCGAGTCCCAGCTGGGTCAGCGTTGAGATTTTTCTCCGCAAAATTCGCCGCCCTGCCCACGGTCAGTAGGGGACACCAATGGGCATGGACAAGGCCGCCGTCCGTCGGATGGGACGTTAAGCCGTGGCCCCGTGTGCGGGAGAGCAATACCCTGTGTTGTTAAAGAACACGCTGGATGGCCTTGACGGGAGGCTACCATCTGTCTCCCAACAGCTGTTCCATTGGGTCCCCTCCCTCAACCTTCTCTGAGCCTTCGGGGTCCATGTGACCTGGCCATTTAGCCCATGGTGTGCAAAAAAGTGCCGCTCAGAGGTAAAACAACCCAACCCAACAACCCTTTTGGGGGTCTCTTTTCTCACGGAGGCAGAACAGGAGTTAGCGGTTAAAATGATCAACGCAGACAAATTGATACTCCAACCTAGGAATTTCAGATTACGAGTCTGGCGCGCTACCGACTGAGACAAGTTGAACACTCCTCCCCCCACTAATCAATTTTCGATAACAGAAGAATAACTGCTTGAATATGTTAATTTTTTTTCGAAGATTTTGTACTGATGATGATTTCCTAAACATGGGAACAGCAATGAAGCGGTAATCGAAAGAACAAGCCACTGACTTGTATCGATAAGGGAGATAGAATAACTCATCTCGTGGCATGGTAATAAATCATCATTAGAATTTTTTGTAGAAAATATTTTAAGACATATACAATGACAATGCATTATCCATACTGTTGATTTAATAAATCGCACTATGATATATGTTTTGTAAACTTGCTTATTATTCTCGTTCTCCAAAATGTTATTTTCAGACGAAGAAGTTGTTGATTGAAAGATGGATGAAAACATTTTTTCTCTCTCTGTGTATTGAGGCTGAAGGACACGATTGTGAACTTCAGTCAAGAGAAAGAGAAACACTTTTTTTTCTGCGTATACTGTATATATATATATCGGAGAGCATCTTAAACAATCTTATTAATACTCTGCACTTGATATTGGGAACATGAATCATAAAGCAATAAATCATGTGTCTGCTGACAGGTTCGTTTTGATGGGTGAACTTCTGTCGATACTTCTATTGATGCATATAATGTAAGCTATATGTGATATTATGTAAGCTATATTTCTCTCATTTTTTGTTTCTTTTCATCCATTCTGATATTTAACATTTTGTTTTAAAATTTGATTTGAAATTAAGTGAATCTTTTCTAATTTTTAGCTTAGTTTTAAGAAAACGAGCTTTTTTTTCTGTCTAATAGGCATACAACGTCATTATTGTAAGATACAAAACGAAAAAAAAGTTTTTTGGGTTCGGTTGTTTTACCTCTGAACAAGCGCTGACCTAGGGGAAGGGGCGAAAGGGGTCATAGCCCCCTCTTCAAAATCCCTACCCTTTTCAAAATGGTAGTAAGGCTAATAGAGGCAAAAAATTGTTAAACTTATTTATATTTTTTCATTTTTCAAGAAAGTTTTTAAAGATTTTGAAAAGGAAGGGGGAAATGTCACACTGCATAAGAAACGCAGTTTCTTGCCCTTCTTACTAGACTTTTTCCAGATCCGGACCTGTCTCTGAGCGGCACTTTTTGGCACATCATGGGCTAAATGGCCAGATGACAAGGACCCCAAAGGCTAGGGGATTAGGGAGAGCTCTTAGGAGGCAAATCGGAGCCTCCCGTTAAGACCATTCAGTATGTTCTTTAACGTGCACAGGGTACAGGTCTCCTGCACACATGGCTTAACGTCCCATCTGACGGACGGCGGCTTTCCACGTCAGTCCGTTGTCCCCCTTTCTAACCGAGGGAAGAGTTCAGGGTTGGGTTGTTTTACCTCTAAGCGGCACTTTTTTGCACACCATGGGCTAAATGGTCAGGTCACATGGACCCCGAAGGCTCAGAGAAGGGGGAGGGGACCCACTGGAACAGCTGTTGGGAGACAGATGGTAGCCTCCCGTCAAGGCCATCCAGCGTGTTCTTTAACGTGCACAGGGTATGGCTCTCCCGCACACGGGGCCACGGCTTAACGTCCCATCCGACGGACGGCAGCCTTTTCAAGCCCATCGGTGTCCCCTACTGACCGTGGGCAGGGTGGGGAAATTTTGCGGAGATAAATCTCAACGCTGACCCAGCTGGGACTCGAACCTGGGAACTACAGATTACGAGCCTGGCGCGCTACCGACTGAGCTACCCCCGCCTGGAAGGGTTCAGGTGTAGCGGAGATAAATCTCCAACGTTGGCACAAATAAGACTCGAAATGTTATACGGGAAAAATTGTTTTACCTCCATAAAGTGGGGAGTTAGAAAAATAACACTTGGTAGAAGGAAGCTTTTACCCGAAACAAGTTGGATTCAGTTGTTTAGGGTTTTATGGCGCAACAGCAATTAAGGCTGTATTTCCACCAAAAAAGGCTGGATACCATTGCTTTAGACGAATTTTGTAAACGGACTATTTATGCTAGAAATTTGAAACATACGTGATGGAGTGTGAGGTTCAAAGATATTCGTTGACCGTAGCAACTTGTCCCCTTACTCTAAGAAGAGGGATACTGATGGGCTTGCAAAGGCCGACGTCCGTCGAATGGGACGTTAAGCCGTGGCTCCGTGTGCGGAGAGTCATACCATGTGCACGTTAAAGAACACGCTGGATGGCCTTGACGGGAGCCTACCATCTGTCTCCTGACAGCTGTTCCAGTGGGTCCCCTCTCCCAACCTTCTCTGATCCTTCGGGGTCCTTGTGACCTGGCCATTTAGCCATTTAGCTTTTCTTGGAGTTCCAAATCGCAACTCCAAGAAGGACAAAAAAATTTGATTGGTGTAGATTAACTGATGGTGAGCAATGATTGTGCTGAAGAAAAAATAAGCTCTCTTGCTGGAAGGTGTTTTTTAAAATACTGGTCACCTTTTTTTTTTTGACAACAGCACAACTTGGTACAAGCACTCAACCATCGAATTAATTATTTCTTGTCCAAAACCTTATTTGTCGAAATATCAATACGAAAACTAATTAGAGATTTCTTTAAAAAGAAACAAACACAGTCAATATTTTGAATTCTAATGCACCAATTCTTAATATTGCACCGTTCTTAGTAAAATGACAATTTTCTTAATAATGATGGCAAACCTAATTTAACTTCTAAATCCAACGCAACTAGTCAAGATGAAGCTTTAGTAAATACACAAATTACCTGTAGAAATAGACTTTAACATTAATAACATTTGGGAAAAAATTTCCCGCCGTGTCAGCGAGAAATTTTTTTTCAGAAATAGTAACTTTTCAAGATGAATTTCAGCGGTGGAAGAGAAAGACATAAAAGTGGCTGAAGTTCAACTTACTATTAACGCATCGTTTAGAACAGGCCCGTCGAATCAAAACTTAGTGAAGAGTCACTAGCAAAAAAAAAAACCCATATTATTAGAGAGCCGCAGGAAAAAATCATCTAATTGAAAACGAAAACATATATTTCTAATGAGTGATGAATGAATTGCATAAAAAAACTATATTTTTAAGGCATCAAGAAAATATCTCAATTAAAAAAATAAATTTTTAACGAATACTGAAATTACAAATCGTTTAGTAATGCACCTAAAATACTTGTTAAAAAATGGAAAATTGAGATAGGTTCAATGTTTTGAGGATTTGTTCATGTTGTAAATCAAAGTATACTTCGTAAAATCTTAGTTTACCGGTAGTAGAACATGGGTGCCCAAACCTTTTTTGGCATCACGTATACTCTTTGATTTTTGACAAATCGTCAAGTCTCCCAACCTCTCATTTATCATCAGCCAATCTTCCTGTTAACAACAATCCATAATTAAAATTCAATTTTAAAAATTAAAACTAAATAAATCATTTCTTATCCTCGCGATCCCCTTGGAAAATCTTGGAAATCTCGCAATTCCCTTGGAAAAAATTTCCAATCTTCCAAAAGATTGGAAAATCTTCACTCTCTCCCAGTTTGGGTGGGGTGGGGCGGGGGTGGCTCAGTCGGTAGCGTGCCAGGCTCGTAATCTGTAGTTCCCAGGTTCGAGTCCCAGCTGGGTCAGCGTTGAGATTTATTTCCGCAAAATTCCCCGCCTTGTGCACGTTAAAAAACACGCTGGATGGCCTTGACGGGAGGCTACCATCTGTCTCCCAACAGCTATTCCAGTGGGTCTCCTCCCCCAACCTTCTCTGAGCCTTCGGGGTCCATGTGACCTGACCATTTAGCCCATGGCGTGCGAAAAGTGCCGCTCAGAGATAAAACAACCCAACCCCAATCTCCCAGTTTGGGAACCATAGATTTAGAACTTCAGCAAATATTTCTCGAACTGGAAGTTCCATCTTGCCTAACAATTCAGTCTCTTAGTATACGAGAAATGGCAGTTTGAAGAAGAGTAAAAAAAAATCACCGTCTTCAAAACGAAAGTTGCAGACTTATTTCCGAAAGTGTTGGACGCAAAGCAAGAAAAATAAGAAGCTCCAAAAAATGTCTTTTACGTTTCACACGAAAGAAGTGACCAGAGCTTAGATGATGGAGTCGATATTGAAACTCACCCTAGAGAGAGGGCAATGCACAACTGCTCTGTTGATTAGGAAGGAAAAAAGAAAATTTAAAGGATCTAAACGTTGGCTTCAGAAGTTGCCTATTGGGAATCGATGCTCCCACCCTTCACACGTCAATACACGGTCTTCATCCCCCCTCTCCCCTCCAACACTCAGCTGCCAATAGTTTCGAAGATCAGAGCATCGACTTGTCGTTTCTGAGATCGTCGGTCTGGAGCGACAAGAAATGCCGCCATCACCCGGAGCAGATACCGTGGCATCCCGTGTAATGGTATTCGGATGGCGCAGGATGAGAGGTCATCCCAGTCGACGCATCCTCATTCATTGTGAAAGGCATCTTTTCCCTTATTCACGGACGAGACATGGATATTTTAAAAGGAAACCTCTCGGTTAGATGATCCATGGAGAGACGCTAGAGCAGAAAACAGTAAGATGGTTGGAAGGAAAAAATATATTGGAAATCGAGATAACATTTCGGAAAAAGAACTGGTTCGTTTTGATGTATTCAGAAAATAATTTCAAGAAAGAAATGCTTTTTTAATATATGCTTTAAATGTCAATAAATACCCCCTCAAGCAGCTGCTTGCCACAGAGGTCTGACAGAAACCTGTCAGTTTATATGCCACAGTAAAAGATCTGAGAGGATGGCAGGACCTCAGCAGAAAACAACACGAACATCCATGCCTTACCCGGGGCTCGAACCCAGGTCCCGTAGATCAGTAGCCAAGCGCGCTAACCACTCGGCCATGGGAACCGCAATGTCAATAAATAGTGGTCGGAAATGAAATCAGGCATCAGAAATGCTTTTTATGGAAAATATAGATACGTCGATGAGTGGGGTTCGAATCCGCGTCTCACAGTTACAAGCTAGATGTTCTAAACACTAACCTATCACCAGCTCTATCATTTATCCACTTAGTGTGACAATTTAGTGGATAATGTGACAATTAGTGGCTAAATGATGGAGTTGGTAATAGCTTAGAGGTTATAGCATTTGGCATGTAACTGAGAGGAGTGGGTTCGAATCACTTTCATTGGCGAAACAAGGGGGTTGCAGTGACTCAGTCTGTAGCGTGCCAGGATCATAATCTGCAGTTCCCAGGTTCGAGTTCCAGCTGGGTCAGCGTTGAGATTTATCCCCGCAAAACTCTTCGCCCTGCCCAAGGTCAGTAACGGATACTGATGTACTTGGAAAGGCCGCCCTCTGTCGGTATGGGACGTTAAGCCGTGTCCCCGTGTTTGGGAGAGCCATACCCTATGCACGTTAAAGAACTAGCTGAATGACCTTCACCGGAGGTTCCCATTTGTCTCCTAACAGCTGTCCAGTGGGTCCCTTCCCCAACCTTCTTTGAGCCTCCGGGGTCGTTGTGACCTGGCAATTTAGCCCACTGTGTGCAAAAAAGCGTCGCTCATAGGTAAAACCCAACTCGGCGAAGCAAATTTTCTCCACAAAAAGTATTTCTTGAATTATATGTCAACAGATGATCTGTGTATTTATTATTGATTGATTCAAGCATCAGAATTTATTATTTTTATCTCGTATTCAAAGAAAACGAGATAAGTTGGGTTGGGTTGTTTTACCTCTGAGCGGCACTTTTTTGCACACCATGGGCTAAATGGCCAGGTTACATGGACCCCGAAGGCTCAGAGAAGGTTGGAGGAGAGGACCCACTGGAACAGCTGTTGGGAGACAGATGGTAGCCTCCCGTCAGGGCCATCCAGCGTGTTCTTTAACGTGCACATGATATGGCTCTCCCGCACACGGGGCCACAACGTCCCATCCGACGGACGGCGACCTTTCCAAGCCCATTCGGTGTCCCCTACTGACCGTGGGCAGGGCGGGGAATATTTGCAGAGATAAATCTCAACGCTGACCCAGCTGGGACTCGAACCTGGGAACTACAGATTACGAGCCTGGCGCGCTACCGACTGAGCCACCCCCGCCCCGAAAACGAGATAATAATTTTGCTTTGTCGTCTGTCTGTTCGTCTGTAAATATCGAACTTTTTTGTTTACAGAAAAAAAATATTTTTGTGTTGGCAAGTTATGATTAAATATTAGGATATGCACTTTCTGAATCTCTCCAAAGCTATAATTACGCCCTCTAGCTGTGGAAAAAGTTGAGATTTTTAAAATTTCAAACTAATATTGCAAACGATATATTTATGCTATAAATTTGATATTTTCCTGGGGGAATGTGAAGGCGACGAAGTTTCCATTGACACAATAAGTTGACCCCTTAGACACAGAGGGGGCGGGAGAACACACCTTTTTAGTTTTACCAGATAATTGTTTGTTTTTACAGATAAATGAAAAATGCTTTTTGAGTTAAATAGGAATTGATAATATATTTTGATTCACAGTTTTTAAATCTTCCGATAACTATAATTCCGCCCTCTAACGGTGGAAAAATTTGCATTTCCAAAATTTCAAACAAATATTGCAAGCGACATATTTAAACTAGAAATTTAAAATTTTGGTGGTGGAATGTGAACGGCATCACGTGTCATTGGCAATAATGAATTGACCTCTTAGACCCAGGGTGGGTGGAAAAAGATAATTTTTTGTTTTAGCAGATAACTGTTTGTATTTAAAGATAAATGAAAAAATCTTTTTAGGTTAGAATCTTTTGAACACTATAATTGCGCCCTCTAACGGTGAAAAAGACTGAAAATTCCAAAATTTCAAACGAATATTGCAACGATGTATTAATGATAGAAATATGAAATTTTGGGGTGGAATATGAACATTATTAAGTTTCCATTGGAAAGAATGAAAATAATAATTAGAAAATTCTTTTTTAATTTGATTGGTACTAATGAAATATTATAAAATTCACATTTTTCGAATACTTAGTAATTTTAATATATGCCAGTCGTATCAAAACAATATGACCACCTACCATAGCATATGTGTGGCAGGTGATCAGATTATTCTGATACGACTGTGTATATCTTTACAGGTCACTGAAATGGTGAGAGAACAACGCTGTAAACGAGTTTTACAAATAACCTATATAGTATAAAAATATGAAAAATTAGTGGTAGTTTATAAAAGATATTCCACTGGCAGCAATAATAATCCACTTTTTTGAGAGAGGTTTTGGGAAATGCAGCTTCTTAGATTTAAGAATTAAAAGACGAATACTTTTATGTTTTATTATTACTAGTAAAATGCTCTTTGCATTTTTCCCATCATCCGCTAGCTCAAATTAAAACTTTTGAGAAAGGAAAGAGTAGGTAAAAGGATTTGGGTTGTTGGGTTGTTTTACCTCTGAGCGGCACTTTTTTGCTCACCATGGACTAAATGGCCAGGTCACATGGACCCGAAGGATCAGAGAAGGTTGGGAGAGGGGACCCACTGGAACAGCTGTTGGGAGACATATGGTAGTCTCCCGTCAAGGCCATCCAGCGTGTTTCTTTAACGTGCACAGGGTATGGCTCTCCCGCACACGGGGCCACGGCGTAACGTCCCATCCGACGGACGGAGGTCTTTCCAAGCCCATCGGTGTCCCCTACTGACCGTGGGCAGGGCGGGGAGTTATGCGGAGATAAATCTCAACGCTGACCCAGCTGGGACTCGAACCTGGGAACTGCAGATTACGAGCCTGGCGCGCTACCGACTGAGCCACCCCCGCCCCACTAGGTAAAAGGAAAAACTTCTTCCTTTTTGTAAAGGAGATTGCTATATGCATCAGAGGCATATGCGTCCTTCTAGTTTTTATCTCGTTTCCTTTGTAAACGAAAAAATAGTTTCGATTTGTCGTTTGTCTGTCCGTCTGTAGACATCGAATTTTTTTGTTTACACAGATAAATTAAAAAATTCTTTTTGTGTTGGATAGGTATTGATGAAATATTACGATATGCACTTTTCGAATCTCTCTCAAGTTATAATTACGCCGTCTAACGGTGGAAAAAAGTTGAAATTTCGAAAATTTCAAACGAATATTGCAAACGATGTATTTATGCTAGAAATTTGACGCTTTGGTGGTGGAATGTGAAGGCCACGAATTTCCATTGCTAACAATGAGACGACCCCTTGGACCCAAAGAGGGTGGAAAAAAACACCTTTTTAGTTTTAGAATATAATTTTTTGCTTTTAGAGATTAATGAAAAATTCTTTTTGGGTTAGATAGGAATTGATAAAATATTATGAATCACATTTTTTAAATCTTCCAAAAAATATAATTGTGTCTTCTAACGCTGAAAAAATTTTCAAATTCCAAAATTTCAAACAAATATTGCAAATGACATATTTAAGCTAAAAATTTTAAATTTTGGTCGTGTAACTGACAGGCTCCTGTCAGACCTCTGTGGCAAGCAGCTGCTTGAGGGGGTACTTATTTATTTATTAATGTGAACATCACGATGTTTCCATTGGTAACAATGAACTGACCCCTCAGACAGAGGGAGGAAGGCAATTATTTTGTTTTCGCCAAAAAAATTAGTGGTAGTTTTTAAGAGATATTCCACTGACAGCAATAATGTACCCACTTTTCTGAGAGAGGTGTGGGAAATGCAAGTTTTTAGATTTAAGAATTAAAAGACGAATACTTTTATGCTATATCATTACTAATGAAATACTATATGCATTTCCCCCCCATCATCCACTTGCTCAAATTAAAACTTTTAAGGAATGGAACAGTAAGTAAAAGAGAAACTTTCACTTCGAAAATGAGATTCTCATATGCACCAGAGGCAATATACGTCCTTCTAGTTTGCTTTTGGCACCACTCTCAGTAAACTCTTGAAAGGTTTGTGGGTGAAAAGCCCAAGATGGTTTGGTTGTTTGGGATTTTATGATGCAATGGCAACTAAGGCCAGATTGTACCATAGGAGGACTACCATTTGGGAGATGCTATAACCGGCACACCTAGCACCAACTATCATACAACATTTAAAGTCACTTGTTTTGTCTATTCTGATGCTCAGAATCAGAATAGGCATATAAGAATAGACTTGTTAAAATCAAACTGATGCTTGAAGAACTGGTCTGCCTGATTTATAATGCACACCAAGGTCACAACATATTACATGTTGGAATGAAAATTTATGTGCCGAGAGGTGGTATACCTAATAAACTGGCAACTCTATATATATATATCACTTGTATAACCAAACATTAATTTTAAATTCTGAATTTAAAAAAAAATGCATATTGCTTACCTTATGTTATCTTCATCCATTCCTAAAATATAATCAAAATTTACAAAATTCTGTTCACAAACCTAAAAAAAAAATCCAAAGTTGACAGAAATAATCATAGGATAAATTCTTGTAAATAAGAGAACTGCTTTTAAAACCTTCCAGTGCCTGAAAAACTGGTTTTCATCCAGAGGCCAAGCAATTTTCTACCTATGCTCAGCCAAAAAAAAAATATTTCAATTTTGAACTTTTTTGCCAAATAACTAATGAAAGGAATTATGGCATGTTATATGCCAAATTAATTACATTTAATTCTGGATTTTCTGAAAATAAAATATTTAACAAAAAAGATGACAAGTTTTATTTTCACAGGACTTTTTTAGAGTCATGTAGTAAAAAATGCATATGGCAACACAATTAAAAATTTATTTAAAGAACACTAATATGTAGAAATGATGACAATGCACATGAATAGAAGGGTTATTTATTTCTGAATAAAAAAATAATTTTCTTGTTTAAAGTAAATATTTGTGCCATTTTGTAGTTTTTTTTTTCTCTGTACCATACTCTGAGAAAAGTACAGGTTTGTTGGGGACGGGAGTGGCTCAGTCGGTACTGCGCCAGACTCGTAATCTGTAGTTCCCAGGTTCGAGTCCCAGCTGGGTCAACGTTGAGATTTATCTCTCAAAACTCCCCACCCTGCCCTCGGTCAGTAGGGGACACTGCTGGGCTTGGAAAAAACGCCGTCCGTCGGATGGGACGTTAAGTCGTGGATCAGTGTGTGGAAGAGCCATACACTGTGCACGTTAAAGAATACGCTGGATGGTCTTGACGGGTGGCTACCATCTGTCTCTCAACAGCTGTTCCAGTGGGTCCCCTCCCCCAACCTTCTCTGAGCCTTCGGGGTCCATGTGACTTGGCCATTTAGCCCATGGTGTGCAAAAAAAGGGCCGCTGAGAGCTAAAACAACCTAACCCAGATTTATTGAAGAGTCCAATAAACAAGTCAACTTTAAAATATTTTTAATAAGTAACTAATCAAAAGAAATAGGCCATATTATATACCAAATTGAAGAGAATTTAATTCAGAATGTTATTAAAGTTGGCTACTGATCTACGGCACCTGGGTTCGAGCCCCGGGTAAGGCATGGCTGTTTGTGTCGTTTTTCTGCTGAGGTCCTGCCATCCTCTCAGATCTTCTATTATGGCATATAAACTGACAGGCTCCTGTCAGACCTCTGTGGCAAGCAGCTGCTTGAGGGGGTATTTTTTTTTATAAAAAATTTTAACATTGTACAAAATTGTAGAAACAGATTAATTTTAATGACTTTTTACAGTGAGCCATCCCAGCTCATCTTAAGGAGAATTGAAGCTGCTGTTTAATATTTCAGCTTTTATAACTCGTTAAATAACAACTCGAACAAATATGGATAAATTTCAATATTTAGAAAGAGTTGATTTAAATCTTTACCTTCAGTAACTATATTGCAATAAAAATATTTTAGTAGTTACAAAGTTTGGGATTTGGCCTTTTTACTTAAAAAACGTTTAAATTATCCCTTTTGGACCAGGGAAGAAAGAATAAGGAAATAAAAAGTGTTAAAAATTAATGACTGGGAATATTTTACAAGCCTCTTTTAGAAGTCAATTACATTCAATTTTTTTAGAGCGCTAAGACTGGTTATTGAGTAATGATTACCTTTCAAGGAATATAGTGGGAAATTGCTGCAAATATGAACTGTAAGCAGAAAGAATAGTTCATTATTCCTCGGGATTCAAGGAGAAAAAAAAGTGGCAAAAGTTCATTATTTTTGATAAGAGCTTGTCAAGACTCTCGAATAATGAATGGATTTACGGAAAGAAAATAAATGCAAAACCAATTTTCATAAATTTTCCAAGCTATAATGAAGCTTCCAGATGAATGATGGATCCAGTAAAAGCTTACGTGTTTCAAATGTTTAGCAATGTGAAAAAGTTATGGACGTGATATTGTATTAAACGCAACTTAAGATATTAGTCAGGTATGCAAAAGCAGAAGACTGAAATATAGAGGGAAAAGTTATTTCGAATATTTTAAAGTTTGAAAATTAAATTCAATTTTTTTGTTTTCCTAGTGTTATCTTTAAGGAGATTAGTTTGAGGATTTGTTTACGAATTTTTAGATTTTGAAGTCGAAAACAATTAATTATTGATTTTAGTATAATAATTTAAATTTATCTATGTTTTCAATTCTTTATTTCAATTCAATGTTTTATTTCAACGCTTTGGAGAGTGGTATTTGAATATGTAATGTGTTCGTATACAGAGTCCGAGAAAATTAAAGTACATGTTAAAAAATTGTAGAAAAGCAATGAGAATGGATTTACCATGAGGTAATACAATCCTGAGAAACATTTACAAAAGCTAAATATATCAGATATACTTGTCTTTTCCAAAGAGAGGCATTCTACAAGGTTCCGTTCTTGGTCCAGTTTTAATTGTACATAATGGTATGAAATTAAAAATCCCCCAAAAGCATAAGAATTAGAAGTTTTATGAAAATAGACATGCTTGATGAATAAATATAATTGATTATTAAATAAAGAATCATATCACAGATGAAAATTCATAATAAGCACAGTTAGATACAATGCCAATAAGGATCATGTTATTAAAAAGCTATATTTTCCTTAAAAAAAGAGTTTTTATCATATTAGATTTCCTGTAAGATTTTCTTCAGTTTTCGCAACGTAAACATTGATTTCCCAAAACATATCTCTGGCCCAGAATTCAAGTGTGAGCAGTGGTGGGCTCAACTAGTAGTTTTCAAGATTAATAATCTGATTCTCAGTCGAATTCCAGTCTCAAATCTGTCTCTTGCATATTTTCTCCGCTAACTCCTATTCTTCCGGGGCGGGGGTGGCTCAGTCGGTAGCGCGCCAGGCTCGTAATCTGCAGTTCCCAGGTTCGAGACCCAGCTGGGTCAGCGTTGAGGAAAATTTCCCTCCCTGCCCACGGTCAGTAGGGGACACCGATGGGCTAGAAAAAGCCGCCATCCGTCGGATGGGACGTTAAACCGTGTCGTCGTGTGAGGGAGAGCCATACGCTGTGCACGTTAAAGAACACACTGGAAGGCCTTGACGAGAGGCTATCATCTGTCTCCCAACAGCTGTTCCAGTGGGTCCCCTCCCCCAACCTTCTCTGAGCCTTCGGGGTTTTTGTGGCCTGGCCATTTAGCCCATTGTGTGCAAAAAGTGCCGCTCAGAGGTAGAACAATAACCCAAGCTATTGTTCCAATTGGGAGAAAAAAGGAGTTATTAGAAAAAAGATTAGTTATTCCTTTCACGGACGGAATGGCACATTTTTTTAAGGGACGCAACTTCAGCGGGGGGGGGGGGGGCAGAGAGGAGGAGGTCGGGCTGAGATAACAATATCGATATCGATTTTTTGCAAGATTTCAATACTTATTCTATTCATAGTTCGTACTCTCCATTTAAAATGTTTTTTTTCCCGATTCCATGGAAATTCTTTCAACCTAGTCGTCAATGTCCTTCACGTAAGGGTTGCAGCGTCTTCATTCAACATAATTTTTTTTGGGTTTTATCCGATGTTACCTGATTTTTAGCTCCCGAGAAAGATAATTAGTATTCGGGTTAAACCCGAAAAAAACCCCAGAAAAACAAATATGCATTTCCTAATAGTTTGTTGCTTTTCGTATAAAAAAAAAAGAAAAGATTAAATCAGTACATTGTAAATTTGTTTCCGTTTGTCATTTCCAAACACAAAATAGAGAAAGATAAGAGAACGAATTGTTTATTAATTATTCTGTGTGGTAGTGAACGCGTGCTACTGATGCAAGATGCGGGACGCACATTGCATTAGAATATTAGAAGCAGTTTTTACTGTAGCAAATTAATTGGTTCCTAAATACCATTAAAAAGTAAAAAAATGAAAGTCTCATAATAACGTAAGAGAAATTGTTTTTTTTTTTGTTCCTCACATACTGCACAATAACAAAATATCGAAAATAATTAGAGTACAAAAACATCTTTATTAATATTAAAACCATTGGAGATGCATTAAAAACATTGTACTTATGTTAAAAACATCATTTGTGGAATTATATCTGTTGTGAATTTAAAAGAATTACGCAGAAGTAATCTCGCTGAAGAAACATTGGCAACGCATATGTTGTTGTATGTCAATAATAAAATTGGAGCGGGGGGGGGGGGGGGGTGGCTCAGTCGGTAGCGCGCCAGGCTCGTAATCCTGTTTCACATTGTCTGCCCATCGCATCCTAGGTCTTCTCCTTTTTCTGATATCCTTAGCTACACTGTTCATAATCATCTTTGCCAATCTGCAGCTCTGCATACGAGCAACATGGCTGAAGCAACGCAGTCTCTCTCTGCACAATATGCTGCTCAAACGATTTGCCTTTGATTCAGTCTCTTTCAATATTTGTTCACATATGTTAAATGTGATGACTTTATTTCATTTGTGATTTTGTCCCTTTTTAATTTATGAGAACAATTCATTCCTCGGTGAGAAATGGAACACTGATGGATTTGCAAAGGCTTTCCCATCGGATGCAACGCTAAGTCGTAGGCCCCGTGTACGAAAAGACCCTACCCTGTGTACGTTAAAAAATACGCTAGATGACCTTGACGAAAGGCTTCCCTCTGTCTCTTAACCGCTCTCCAATGGATCTTGTTACCTTATTTTCCCTGAGTCACTGGGTCCTTGTGACACGGTTTGGGTTGTTTTACCTCTGAGCGGCACTTTTTTGCACACCGTGGGCTAAATGGCCAGATCACATGGACCCCGAAGGCTCAGAGAAGGTTGGGGGAGGGGATCCACTGGAACAGCTGTTGGGAGACAGATGGTAGCCTCCCGTCAAGGCCATCCAGCGTGTTCTTTAACGTGCACAGGGTATGGTTCTCCCACACAGGGAAACACGGCTTAACGTCCCATCCGACGGACGGCGGCCTTTCCAAGCCCATCGGTGTCCCCTACTGACCGTGGGCAGGGCGGGGAATTTTGCGGAGATAAATCTCAACGCTGACCCAGCTGGGACTCGAACCTGGGAACTACAGATTACGAGTCTGGCACGCTACCGACTGAGCCCCCCCCCCGCCCCTTGTGACACGGCCATTCAGTCTTTATGAAACAGAAAAGTGTCGTTCAAAAGTGAAACGTCAAAACTTGAAATTTCATGGTTTTGACTATTTTCTGTAAGGCTTCTGAGAAGCAATACTATGCAGTGTTAATCATATTTTTCTGGTTTGTCTTGGTTCATTTTTTGTATTTGATGAGGTTGTTTTACAACTGAGTGGCACTTTTGTGCACACAATGGATTATATGTCCAGGTCACAAGGACCCTAAAGAGCTCAGAGAAGAGTTAGGGAAGCTGATCAAATGGACATCTATTAGGAGACAGGTGAAAAGTTTCCATCAAGGTCATTCAGCGTGTTCTTCAACATGCACAAGGTATAGTTCTCCTGCACATGGAGCACGGCCTAATGGGACGGAGGTCTTTCCATGTTTATCGTTGCCCCTTTCTCACGAATGAGGACAGAATGGGAGTTATGTGGAAAAAATCTCAACAGAGGCATAGCTGGGACACGAACTTGGGAACAACAGATTAGGAGCTTGTCTTTGATTCAGTGCCTTTCAATTGGGTTGGGTTGTTTTACCTCTGAGCGGCACTTTTTTGTACACCATGGGATAAATGGCCAGATCACATGGACCCCGAAGGCTCAGAAAAGGTTGGGGGAGGGAACCCACTGGAACAGCTGTTGGGAGACAGATGGTAGCCTCCCGTCAAGACCATCCAGTGTGTTCTTTAACGTGGCTCTCCCACACACGGGGCCACGACCTAACGTCCCATCCGACTGACGGCGGCCTTTCCAAGCCCAGAAGTGTCCCCTACTGACCGAAGGCAGGGTGGAGAGTTTCGCGGAGATAAATCTCAACGCTGACCCAGCTGGGACTCGAACCTGGGAAGTACAGATTTCGAGCCTGGCGCGCTATCGACTGAGCCACCCCGTCCCCTTGACTTTCAATATTCGCTCACTTACGCTAAATGTGAGGACCAAATTTGATTTGTGATTTTATCTCTTTACTATTGGTTTTGTGAGAACAATTTAATTCCAGGCACATCCCATTTCCCATTGTAATACGTTATAATAAAGGAAGTGTTCTATCGAATTTGTGGGTCATAGTACTTATATTTACTATGAATTCTTGATGAGGCAGAATATCTGCAAATGTAATAGATTTCTATTTTATAGACCATGCTCGTCGAACCGGCGGCGGCTCATTCATTGAGAACTTTCAACTCATAAAATAAATAATCAACATATTGAATATGGATCATTTATTTCAGTTTCTTTTTAACCAAACATTTAAGAGCATAACTTAACGATTTTGCCTTAGTTGGGTTGTTTTACCTCTGAGCGGCACTTTTTTGCACACCATGGGCTAAATGGCCAGGTCACATGGACCCCACCCCGTAGGCTCGGAGAAGGTTGGGGAGGGGACCCACTGGAACAGCTGTTGGGAGACAGATGGTAGCCTCCCGTCAAGGCCATCCAACGTGTTCTTTAACGTGCACAGGGTATGGCTCTTCCGCACACGGGGCCACGGCTTAACGTCCCGTCCGACGGACGGCGGCCTTTCCAAGCCCATCGGTGTCCCCTACTGACCGTGGGCAGGGCGGAGAATTTTTGCGGAGATAAATCTCAACGCTGACCCAGCTGGGACTCGAACCTGGGAACTACAGATTACGAGTCTGGCGCGCTACCGACTGAGCCACCCCCGCCCCATTTTGCCTTAGTACTCATTACAAATGTAATTATTGTGTTTTAATCAAAATATGTTTTTTTGTTCCACAGAAATGTTGTTTTTCATTCACTACTCATTAGAAATGTATGTTTTCATTTTGAAGAAGATAATTTCTCCTGAGGTCTGGTAACTCTTCGTTAAATTTAATGCTGTGGGGCGGCGGTGGCTCAGTCTGTAGCGCACCAGACTCGTAATCTGCAGTTCCCAGGTTCGAGTCTCAGCTGGGCAAGTGTTGAGATTTATCTCCGCAAAATTCTCCGCCTAGCCTTCGTGGCCACGTTTGCGGGGAAAACAAATACCCTCCTCAAGTTAAAGAAAACACTGGATGGCCTTTACGGGTGGCTAGTATCTATCTCCTAACAGCTGTCCAGTAGCTCCCCAACCTTCTATAAGCACTCGGTGTCTTTGTGACCTGTCAATTTAGCCCATTTTGCACAAAAAAATACCGCTCAGATGTAAACCGACGGGTATAGAACAGAGGGTAAATTATAAACACACGGGGTTTTCTTTTTTACAGAATAATCTGATTCTTTACATTAAAAGTTATGAAACGTTTGGAAAATAAATGTTGGGTTGGGTTGTTTTACCTCTGAGCGGCACTTTTTTGCACACCATGGGCTAAACGGCCAGGTCACATGGACCCCGAAGGCTCAGAGAAGGTTGGGGGAGGGGACCCACTGGAACAGCTATTGGGAGATAGATGGTAGCCTCCCGTCAAGGCCATCCAGCGTGTTTTTTTTTATCGTGCACAGGGTATGGCTCTCCCGCACACGGGGCCACGGCTTAACGTCCCATCCGACGGACGGCGGCCTTTCCAAGCCCATCGGTGTCCCCTACTGACCGTGGGCAGGGCGGGGAATTTTGCGGAGATAAATCTCAACGCTGACACAGCTGGGACTCGAACCTGGGAACTGCAGATTACGAGCCTGGCGCGCTACCGACTGAGCCACCCCCGCCCCCGCCCCCAAAAATAAATGTACGCATGATGATAAAAGCAATCTGACATTTTAGTTTCGTTTCCATTTAAGTATACTACTAAAAAAAAGATTGAAGAACCAAGAAAAAATACATTTATATAAAAAAAGTCAAATTTTAAAAAGCGAATCCATCGTTAATACGATATTTTCTCCCAGATACATTTCCATAACAGAGAAAAAAGGTAATAAAAAAAACTATCGGATCCAATAAAAAACAAAACAAAATTGCTCTAAGCCTTTTCACTCTAATTGTTGATCAACGTCCTAAACATTTCGCCTGTAGCATGCATTAAAAAAACCATTTTCATTTTAAAATTCAAAGTAGAAAGGGGAAAAAAAAAGCAATGCTTTTCAGTTTGAGATGAAAACAAAATTCCCTATTCACGTTTCTTTGGGTGAAGGAGTCGAGGCCTTTGCAGTTCCTCTTTGCCATTTACATACCGAGGACCATTTCGCTTTACTTCCATATTCGTCTTTCGTTTCTCTGATGTTCACCTGAAGAGAAATGCGACGCTGCAGTTCCTATAAAACACACCAAAAAGCTTCAAGACTCTTTTCCTCTCAACTGTCTTGCTATGTCTTCGAAATTCCCATCAGTAATATTTGCTATCATGGAGAAACATTCATTTAAAAAAAAAAAATCCGATATGAGAAGTCTTTGCATTTTTAATGACACTCCACTCCTACTCGTTACTGGCGGCTGACGTCACTCCGTTGCCAAGGTTACCGGAAAACAGGCTTGAATCCCCGGGAGAAATAAATACTACCGAATATTCACATTCTTTCTTCTAGAGTAGATGCTGAACGAGTTGAGTACCGTGCAGTTTTGATCACTTCGTTTTTTTTTGGTATTCCAGTTCAATTTCTTTGGTTTCGTAGTTGACGCAAAGGCGAAGTTATCTCATTAGCAAACAAACAAACAAATAAGAAATAGAAGAAAAGAAATGTGAGTAGAGAGAACAAACATTTATATGTTTAGGGCACTGAAGGATTTGTTTTAAATTGAAAAACAATGCTCGTATTGTATATTTTTCTTACAGACGCCGCATACAGAAATCCTGTGTAGATCTTTGTACCTATTTCTGTGCATAGGAATCCTCCATAGAATTCAGCGTAATTTATGCACCGACTCTGATGGTCGATGAGTGTTATACAACATATTACTTTTCATGTACTGAGACCGTGCTTTTTTTCGCTTTCTGAATATTTTATAGAGCTTTTCAGAAACGACAATCTCCACGAATAAAACTAGCAACTGAAGCGAATTGTTTGCTTTGAAATCAATAGAACAGATATGCACGTCGCTTACAGATGATCAGGAGCTTCTCAAAGGAGATTCAAGGATCGGATTCATAGTAAATACACAGATTACCTGTAGAGATAGACTTCAAACATTAGTTAAAATATTCTGAAAAAAAATTCATCGTCGACACGGCGGGAATCGAACCCGCATCTCTCCAGGCATGAATCTGGAGAGTTGCGGGTTCGATTCCCGCCGTGTCGGCGATGAATTTTTTTTCTGAATATTTTAATTAAGGATCGGAGTTTAATATTTTGTCTCATGCTCTTATGTTGCTCTTAAGGTCGTAAGAGATGGGCGGCATGGTAATTTTGTTACAGTGGCGAATAATTGGTGTGAAATAAAATAATGTGCACATTTCCTGTAGAGTGCCTTTTAAAAGTATTAGATTCTGTGTTTCATGCAATGAAACGGATTTGGTTTATGAAGTTTTAGCAGACATCGTTTTTACTATGCCATTCGTGCTCAGGGAGTAGAATTTCGGGGCGGTGGTGGCGGCTCAGTCGGTAGCGCGCCAGGCTCGTAATCTATAGTTCCCAGGTTCGAGTCCCAGCTGGGTCAGCGTTGAGATTTATCTCTGCAAAATTCCCCGCCCTGCCCACGGTCAGTAGGGGACACCGATGGGCTTAGAAACGCCGCCGTCCGTCGGATGGGACGTTAAGCCATGGCCCCGTGTGCGAGAGAGCCATACCCTGTGCACATTAAAGAACACGCTGGATGGCCTTGACGGGAGGCTATCATCTGTCTCCCAACAGCTGTTCCAGTGGGTCCCCTCCCCAAACCTTCTCTGAGCCTTCGGGGTCCATGTGACCTGGCCATTTAGCCCATGGTGTGCGAAAAAGTGCCGCTCAGAGGTAAAACAACCCAAAGTAGAATTTCGAGTGTAAGAATCCATTAAAAGATTTCATTGAGCATTTCACAATTTTTTTTTTCAGGAGCAGTAATCATAGCAAATGTTTTTTAGTTGACCTATAGCATCCAATGTTAAATGTCTACTGTTTGATGTTTCTAATGAATGTATCACTCGGTTGATGTTTGCAAGAATATAAGCGTCGCTGGTTGATGTTTGAAACAGATGTTAAATATCTTTTGGTTGGTGTTTGCAACATGTGTTAATAATTTTGTGGTTGATGAGTGCGAATAATGCCATTTTTATTTTAAGCTAACTAGTTTGTTGTTGCGGAGAACTTTAACCAGGTGACACAAGAGGGAGGTTCGAAAAAAAAACTTTAAAAAAATGTTCAAAGTTTTCTTGAATTTGTAATTCTTATTAGTAAATATTCATTAATCTACATAAAAAAGTACAAATCTTTGTGAAAAAAAAAACATCTTTAATTTTGGGACATCCGAGCAATTTGAGACATCACCGTTCCACTAAGTGAAACGAAGGCAACAGAGTCTGTTGCAAATTTTAAAATTTTCAGTATGTGTGGGAATGTGTTTGTTTGCTTGTTTCCGAATAACTCTGGAACAGTTACATGCAGCATTTTTGATTTTTGTTATAAGGATTCCTTGTATTGAAATAAATTACTAATTACGTGATCAACTGCATCTGCAAATTAAAATCCAATACTGGTGCCGACAATTGATTGGTGCATACAACAACCGTAATAAAAAATGATTTAAATCTGAATCTCAATCCAGCAAAGAAATTAAACAATTTTCCAAATAGTAGCTTATATCTTTCTTTCGCGGATTTTTACTGACATTTTTAATGCATTTTCAATATTGGAATTTTTTTATTAACTGTAATAAAAATCGTTATTCTTTCTTAAAATACAGTTACTGTGACACCTGCTCAAGACTGCAACCATTCAGATTAACTGAATCACAACCTGCCTGGCCAATTTTTATCACTTTAGAGTTCTCTCTGTTTATAACCAAACCTACTCTACTACCAGTCTCATCAACAGCATGAATGAAAGAGTTCATCTCATCAACATCATTTGCCAGAAGGGCTAAAATCATCAGCATAATCTAAATCAGACATTTTCGTATCTCCAGCCCATTTAAGGCCAAAATCTTTCCCTTGAAGTGAATTTCGCATAACATAATCAATAACCAAGCTAAAGAGAAAAGGAGACAAAATGCACCCTTGTCGAACACCAGAAGTAATGTTAAACCAATTGCTACAAGCCTTACCAACTCTCACACACGACTCAGTGTTATTATAGAGAGCTTTCATTATGTTAACTAATTTGTCTGGTATACCATATGATCTCACAATCAACCACAAATTTTGACGATCAACAGAGTCGAAAGCCTTTCCGAAATCAACAAAGCTAGCAACCAAAGGTTTCTGAAACTCTAAACATTTCTCAAGAATCTGCCTAAGTGAAAATATCTGATCCACACATCCCCTACCACTTCTGAATCCACATTGCTCATTACGCAATTGCCTGTCAACCAGATTCTTAATTCTATTAAGCACAATCATGCAAAGAATTTTCCCTGAAACAGAGAGTAGGCTGATACCCCTATAGTTATCACAAGAACTGCGATCACCTTTTTTGAAAATAGGGAAAACAATAGCTCTAGTAAAATCCTTAGGAACCATGCCTTTATCGTAAAAGACATTCAAAATTTCAGTCATCCAAGTGGTTACAGAAACATTCCAAGTTCTAAGCATTTCCGTAGTAATTTCATCTACCCCTGGGGATTTATGTAGTTTAAGTTTAGAAACAGCCAAAATAATTTCAGACTGTTTTATAAGGCCAACATTAAAGCCACCAATGCATCTATCATCATTGCAAACAATAGGAGTAGAACTAACCACATTGTTTAAAACATCACTGAAATGCTCAGCCCATCTAGCCATGACAGAATCCTCACCTTCTATAGCCTTACCTTGTTTATCCTTCAATCTCTACATACCTGTCCGTTTTCTACCACACAAAACATTAACTATCTGGTACAGCTCTGTGCTGTTGTGCTGTCTAACTGCTTCCTCGGCTTTGTCAGCCAAGCCATCAAGTCAGAGATTCTTATCAGCAGCTAACTGATCCTTTACACGTTTATTAAGCTCTTGGTAATGCTTTCTATTAAGACTAGTAGGGTATTGATTCCTGCAGTTCTTTCTTTCTGAAATAAGCTCAAGTGCCTTATCATTCAAATAATTCCTTCTCCTCTGCTCTTTTTTTCTTAAAAGAGTATTGTTAGTTTCCGAAAAAGCCTGTTTAAAATTAAAAGCCTGTAAAAAATTCTTCCTCAACTTCAGCGGTAAGCAAACCATGACTCTTATCCTAGAAGAGCATCACTGGCGTGTTTGCTGAGAAGCAGACCTACGCCTTGGTGATGCTCGTCCCTCCCCGAAAAGAGAAATTTAAAATTGTTTTTAAAGATCTTACCTTTATCTGTCCTTCTGGTCTCTTACAAACCGAGAATATTTAAATTATAACGATGGAATTCTTGTGTGAGGACATCAAGAGAATAAGCTCTATGCGAAGTCCTCACATTCCAACTACCTATGGAGAGAAAATGGTTAGTGGGATGTTTAAAGAAACTATGTTTATTGAGATAGGGAATGCCGACAATATCAAACAGCCCCCTAATCACAGACATGGGGCAAAGACCCGTTCCCCCACCACTAAAGGCTGAAGTCATCTACATTGGGAGACTTCCTCCAATGTAGAATTTGACGATGCCAATAGAAGCAAAGAGTTCAGGTGCCTGCGATGACCTCTGCTCAGGATTATCCACCAGCTGATAAACATATCCTGTGAATCTATTCACTTGGGGCTGTCAACCCACAAACAAACAGAAAACACAGCAGAAGATTTTCCCTCCACTGAAGCCCACTAGTGCCGAAAAATCAGGATCTATAATCAAGCTATCAAGCTTAGAGCCTTATTTCTGTCCAGTCCAATAGGTTTATATGGTCAGCACCAGGACCCTGTGTGGTTGACCACTCCTCAGCAGGGTAGAAAAAAGAAAAGTAGTCATAGTTGCCCAGATCAGTAGGCCACACTAATCTGGCAGCTCTCCACTTCCATTCACTTCGCACAAGAGATTATCTGTTTTGAAAGGTACTAACGGCCTGCACCACGAGAATGCGGGGTCGGACCTTAGGTGCTAGGCCTGGCCGGCTCTATACATCATCACAGGGTATTGGTGCATAGCTCTCCTTCCAGTGACTACCTAGCTACCATTCAAATATTTTTACTGATTCCCAATATCATAAGCGGATCTTGAATGATATGCAAAGTAATACTGGTGATTATATTTCTATTGTTCTGAATGAAGAGATGTAACCAGAAAGCAAACTTAGAAATGTAGAAAACTGGCATCAAACAATATGGTGAGCAATGCACCTCGGAAATTTCAAATCATTTGTTTTCAGAAGAACAAGTTACCTCAAAATAGGCCTAGATTGCGTGAAAATGGTTGCGTTGGGTTGCATTTCCTCTGAGCGGCACTTTTTTGCACACCATGGGCTAAATGGCCAGGTCACATGGACCCCGAAGGCTCAGAGAAGGTTGGGGAGGGGACCCACTGGAACAGCTGTTGGGAGACAGATGGTAGCCTCCCGTCAAGGCCATCCAGCGTGTTCTCTAACGTGCACAGGGTATGGATCTCCCGCACACGGGGCCACGGCTTAACGTCCCATCCGACGAAACGGCGGCCTTTCCAAGCCCATCGGTGTCCCCTACTGACCGTGGGCAGGGCGGGGAATTTTGCGGAGATAAATCTCAACGCTGACCCAGCTGGGACTCGAACCTGGGAACTACAGATTACGAACCTGGCGCGCTACCGACTGAGCCACCCCCGCCCCACGTGAAAATGGGGAAGAGAAAAAGTAGATTGAAGAAAGGGGAAGAAAATACAGTATAAAAATTAAATGTAATAATATTTCAAAACAATGTAGCTCAGTGAAATATGTGTTCACTATATAGTATACAGATGTTTGAGATAAAAACTTAAGGTGATTCAAAGCTTTTGGGAGGCCTTTTGTGGTAGGAGCTTCCAAAACTAGAACTTTTGGAACTAACTCTATTTCATAAAAAATAGAGTGGCAAAAATCAGAATATTAAAGAAAGCATCAACCAATGAAACGATGCCACACCAATATAAGTTCTAGCAAGAGCAACTCGCAGATGTATTATTCCGCCAGAACAAATAGTTCCACGACTTATTCAGTAAATAAGCACTTTTCTAACGTAAATTATTATAATGTGTAGTTTATGAAAGTGAGCAATTGAAAATTATGTTTTTAATTTCGGAATAGTATAAAAATGCACGATGAAACATAATTTCTTTTACCCCGATATATTCGCGATAAAAGTCACCTGGTAGAAACTCCCTAACGAGTGAGGATTGTTACATTTTTCAAGCGTCGCATATTTTTTTGCCCTGGCTTTCGTGGTTAATCAAAAATAAGCCATGATTAGACAAGAAACTCTTTGAGGTTGACTTTCCGTCCATTCTTTATGTGAAACAGAGTATAAGTAGATTGGGAATTTACCGTAAAGCGACCTGACGTTATATTACCCTAACAGTGATGTCATCTTTGGACAAGACAATGCACCAAAGCCATCGGACTTGTTTGAGAATGGTTTTCAGAACATTCTTAAGACTTCACCCTCCTCATACGGTCCCTCAACTCCTCTGGTCTCAACGCTTTCAAGCATCTGTGAGGTATTGTGAAACGAGCAATCCGAAGGACTGATACATCAGTGATTACTATTACTCTTCAGTGGGATGCTGTACAGTCAGTGGGGCGGGGGTGGCTCAGTCGGCAGCGCGTCAGGCTCGTAATCTGTAGTTCCCAGATTCGAGTCCCAGCTGGGTCAGCGTTGAGATTTATCTCCGCAAAATTCCCCGCCCTGCCCACGGTCAGTAGAGGACACCGATGAGCTTGGAAAGACCGCCTTCCGTCGGATGCGACGTTAAGCCGTGGCCCCGTGTGCGGGAGAGCCATGCCCTGTGCACGTTAAAGAACACGCTGGATGGCCTTGACGGGAGGCTACCATCTGTCTCCCAACAGCTTTTCCAGTGGGTCCCCTCCCCCAACCTTCTCTGAGCCTTCGGGGTTCATGTGACCTGGCCATTTAGCCCATGGTGTGCAAAAAAGTGCCGCTCAGAGGTAAAACAACCCAACCCAACCTGTACAGTCAGCTTGGATGAACCTATCTCCAGAGGTATAGCATAACTTAGTACTATGCTTCACCCTGCTCTCGATCAGAAAGGGAGACCAATAGGCTTGGAAAGGGCGCTGCTTGTCGGATGGAACACAAAGTCGTGGTTCTGTGTGCAGGAGAATCATACCCTGTGCACATTAAAACACACTCCGGATGGCTTTAACCGGAGACCACCATCTGTCTGCCAACACCTCTCTACTGTGTTCTCTTCCCCATCCTTGTTCCCCATCCTTCTCTTCCCCATCCTTCTCTCAGTCCTTGGCAGTCTTTGTGGCTTAGCTACTTAACCCATTGTGTACAAAAAAAGTACCGCTCAGAGATAAAACATCCCAACCAACCCTGCCACACAGGTTTCAGTCAGTTTTTCGACCCTAAAAATCCCTATGTGGTATTTGGTGGGTGTTTATAAATTAGTGATCGCTCAGTGCATTTCAGTCTTGCATGTATGCAATTTTATAAAAAAGTTCCTTTCCTAAATAGCCTTTCAAAAGTTAGAAATTTGAAGTTCTTATAATTGCTTACATTAAAATGCATTTGAAAATGCGTACGTGTATCTAAACGTGACAAATTTTATCTACTAATTTTTTTTTCGCTCAAAAAGGTCTAGTATTCTATAGATTTTTCCCTAACTGGAATGTTTTTTAAGCTCCCATCAAGGTTTGAGTTACAGAAGATTTAGTGTAAACAATTCACTTAGATTGGGTTGTTTTACCTCTGAGCGGCACTTTTTTGCACACCATGGGCTAAATGGCCAGGTCACATGGACCCATAAGGCTCAGAGAAGGTTGGGGGAGGGGACCCACTGGAACAGCTGTTGGGAGACAGATGGTAGCCTCCCGTCAAGGCCATCCAGCGTGTTCTTTAACGTGCACAGGGTATGGCTCTCCCGCACACGGGGCCACGGCTTAACGTCCCATCCGACGGACGACGGCCTTTCCAAGCCCATCGGTGTCTCCTACTGACCGTGGGCAGGGCGGGGAATTTTGCGAAGATAAATCTCAACGCTGACCCAGTTGGGACTCGAACCTGGGAACTACAGATTACGAGCTTGGCGCGCTACCGACTGAGCCACCCCCGCCCCAATTCACTTAGAAGGAATGAGACTGATTCACAAAACTATTCTAGAGATATTTTAAAACAAATAGACAAATGAATCTATATTTTTTATAATTCATTATCTACTATGTCTATAGCCATCACTGCACAGTGTCACAACTTAACATTCATCACTGACACAATTGGGGCCGAACCCGTTAACCACAGTTCAGGATCCGTTACGCCACAGTCAGAGATGCTTGCTCCCCTAAATAAGATTGCTTTGACCCCTGCTATAAATACGAATAAGTATATTTAGAAAGGTACGCCAGTAAAATTCAGCGTTTTCGCTGCCTTATTAGCACAGATGCAGGAATTAATATAGACTAGATCCCTCAAACAATTAAGTTGAGCTACAAAGGGTAGATCCTTTAACAGTTTCAGTATTAATCATATTACCAAGACACAAATGAATCAGAATACATCGCAGTTCATTGCATTTTGAATTGTGTTGCGTTTCCACCGCACTAATAATAATCTGTGAGATTGGAAGTTTCGATTTGAGAGTTGAACGTTGGTGGAGGAAGAAGGAGCAGAGGAGGGGAGGGTGGAAGTTGAATCTGCACGAGCAGTCACCATTTGCTCTCGCAGTAAAATTTGGAGAGATTAAAGGAATGCTGATGGCACGCCCTAATTAATCAATGATTGCTTTGGCTAAATGGATGACCATACTGCGGGTAAACATTCAAGGACATTACAGAGCAAGCTAAACAAGCAGCATCTTTGACAGCCTGAATTAGGTTGAAGTCCGTAGCTGAAACCATAGATGATGGAGAATTAGCTACAGAATCAGCTGAAACTCTAGATTATGAGGAATTAGCTGTAGAATAAGTTTATTGTAACTATGTAGTTATGATTTAAATAGCGCTGTGTGCTGTTACGGATACATTGTAACTTAAAGACCATTGTAGCTTAGGTGTTAACCAATGGTTCCTGTTGCGAGTGTGGGGAAGAAAGGAATTAAAATAATGGAAATACAATATACAGGGTGTCTCAAAAATATAGGTAAGAACTTTTAGGGGAGGTAGATAACATCTAAAGGAATGAGAATTGCATAGGAACCCATAACCGGAAACGTCACCGTAAGTCAATAGGCGGCGCTGTTCATCAGTGAAAGAGAGAAGAAATTTCGGATTTCCTCATTCGAGCGGTAGTCGGCTGACGAAGAGCATGCAAAGGTATTCGAACAGGGGGACATGCACTTAGTGTATGGAATAGCTGAGGGCAACGGACGAGCCGCTCAACGAATGTATCAAGAACGCTTCCCACACAGACTCCGTCAATGCTCCGTCGGTGTCACGCATGCATCACGTCTCATGGTAGAAACTTCGAGCATCTGCTGTAACGTTATGAAATGTATCATCTAGTACGCCATTTGTAATAATTATGTCCAATAAATGTTCTCCCATTAATCACTGTCTTGTGTCCTTTCAGATCTTGTACCTCTGCTACCACTTTCCCATGACGTTTCCGGTTATGGGTTCCTATGCAATTCTCATTCCTTTAGATGTTATCTACCTCCCCTAAAAGTTTGTACCTATATTTTTGATACACCCTACATAATGAAAAATAACGAAAGAAATTCAATGAGTTGGGTTGTTTTACCTCTGAGCGGCACTATTTTGCACACCATGGGCTAAATGGCCAGGTCACAAGGACCTCGAAGGCTCAGAGAAGGTTGTGGGAGGGGACCCACTGGAACAGCTGTTGGGAGACAGATGGTTGCCTCCCGTCAAGGCCATCAAGCGTGTTCTTTAAAGAGCACAGGGTATGACTCTCCCGCACACGGGGCCACGGCCTAATGTCCCATCCGACGGACGGAGGCCTTTCCAAGCCCACCGGTGTCCCCTACTGACCGTGGGCAGAGCGGGGAGTTTTGCGGAGATAAGTCTCAACTCTGACCCAGCTGGGACTCGAACCTGAGAACTGCAGATTACGAACCTACCGACTGAGCCACCCCCGCCCCCAAATTCAATGGGATAACGGATATTGTGTGGAGAAACACACAGTTCGTAAGGATACGAAAGGTTCAGAGAAGGTTGAGAGAAGATCCATTGGATAGTTGATAGAAGACAGATGACAGCCTCCTGTCAAGGTCATCCAGCGTGTTGCTTAACGTACCGAGATTATGATCTCTTGCGTACGGCGCTACGGTTAAATGTCCCATCCCATGGACGGCGACCTTTCCTTATCTATCGGTGTCCTCTTTCTGACCGAGGGCAAAAGAGCGCTAGCATAGATAAATCTCAAAGCAGGCACAATTGGGACTCGAACCTGGGAACTGTAGATTACGATCCTGGTATACTTCCTATTGAGTTACCACGCTACTTTTTTTCTGCGTAATTGGCATTTCTGCGTAAATTCACTTTATGATGATTATCACATTGCCTTCCTTTCTGAGTAGATCACTTTTGTGCATGCTACAACGTTATCCAGGTGGAGGGTAAGAAGAATCCCCTTTGATCTTTGAAGTCCCAAATATGACTGCATCGAGGGATCATTGAAGTCCCAAACATGACTGCATTGAGGGATCATTGAAATCCCAAATATGACTGTATGGAGGGATCATTGAAATCCCAAATATGACTGCATCGAGGGATCATTAAAGTCCCAAATATGACTGCATCGAGGGATCATTGAAGTCCCAAATATGACTGCATCGAGGGATCATTGAAATTCCAAATATGACTGTATCGAGGGATCATTGAAGTTCCAAATATGACTGTATCGAGGGATCATTGAAGTCCCAAATATGACTGCATCGAGGGATCATTGAAGTCCCAAATATGACTGCATCGAGGGATTATTGAAGTCCCAAATATGACTGCATCGAGGGATCATTGAAGTTCCAAATATGACTGTATCGAGGGATCATTGAAGTCCCAAACATGACTGTATCGAGGGATCATTGAAGATCCAAATATGACTGTATCGAGGGATCATTGAAGTCCCAAATATGACTGTATCGAGGGATCATTGAAGTCCCAAATATGACTGCATCGAGGGATTATTGAAGTCCCAAATATGACTGCATCGAGGGATCATTAAAGTTCCAAATATGACTGTATCGAGGGATCATTGAAGTTCCAAATATGACTGTATCGAGGGATTATTGAAGTTCCAAATATGACTGTATCGAGGGATCATTGAAGTCCCAAATATGACTGCATCGAGGGATTATTGAAGTCCCAAATATGACTGCATCGAGGGATCATTGAAGTCCCAAATATGACTGTATCGAAGGATCATTGAAGTCCCAAATATGACCGCATCGAGGATTATTAAATTCCCAAATATGACTGTATTGAGGGATCATTGAAGCCCCAAATATGACCGCATCGAGGGATCATTGAAGTCCCAAATATGACTGTATCGAGCGATTATTGAAGTCCCAAATATGACTGTATCGAGGGATCATTGAAGACCCAAATATGACCGCATCGAGGGATCATTGATGTCCCAAATATGATTGTATCGAGGGATTATTGAAGTCGAAAAATATGACTGTATCGAGGGATCATTGAAGCCCCAAATATGATCGCATCGAGGGATCATTGAAGTCCCAAATATGACTGTATCGAGGGATTATTGAAATCCCAAATATTACTGTATCGAGGGTTCATTGAAGCCCCAAATACGACCGCATCGAGGGATCATTGAAGTCCCAAATATGACTGTATCGAGGGATCATTGAAGTCCCAAATATGACTGTATCGAGGGATCATTGAAGCCCCAAATATGACTACATCGAGGGATCATTGAAGTCCCAAATATGACTGTATCGAGGGATCATTGAAGTCCCAAATATGACTGCATCGAGGGATCATTGAAGTCCCAAATATGACTTCCCTCTCTCTCTGCGAAAAAATCATCGTCCGTTGTCTGATGCTTTAAGCCGTGGTTCCGTGAAAGAGTGTCTGTACCGTGTATGTAAAAGAATGCACTGGATGGTTTTGATGAGAGGCTTATATTTTTATCTTAACAGCTGCCAGTGTATCCTCCTTCCTTACCTAGCTGTGAGCTATTGGGGTTCTTGTGACCTGGCCACTTAGACCAGTTCTTCCCAACTATTTTTGAGTTCATGGCACACTTTTGAGAATGCAGTATTGTAGTGGCACACCAAGAAAAAAAGCTACAGCAAACATAGTTATTTAAAAAAGAATAATCTATTTAATCATTTAATATAATTGGTTATTATTTTGAAATCAGCGAATCCTCCGTTTAACGCGGGAGTTGCGTTCAGGGGAGACTTACCATCAAGGCTATCCATGGTGTTCTTTAAACACACAGAGTTATGGCTATCATGAAAACCAGGCCAGGGTTTTATATCCCATCCGATAGACGGCCTCCTTTCCAAGCCCAACGGCATCCCCTACTAACCGAGTGCAGGGAGGGGGGAAATCGCAACGCTGGTCCAGGTGGGACTCGATCCTGGGAGCTGCAGATTACAAGTTTGGCGCACTACCAAATGAGAACCGCCCCTCTGTCTCCCCTTCAAAGACAGTTGGGTTGTTGGTTTACCTCTGAGCGGCCCTTTTTTGCACACCATGGGCTAAATGGCCAGGTCACAAGGACCCCGAAGGCTCAGAGAAGGTTGGGGGAGGGGACCCACTGGAACAGCTGTTGGGAGACAGATGGTAGCCTCCCGTCAAGGCCATCCAGCGTGTTCTTTAACGTTGAGTTGTTTTACCTCTGAGCGGCACTTTTTTGCACACCATGGGCTAAATGGCCAGGTCACATGGACCCCGAAGGCTCAGAGAAGGTTGGGGGAGGGGACCCACTGGAACAGCTGTTGGGAGACAGATGGTAGCCTCCCGTCAAGGCCATCCAGCGTGTTCTTTAACGTTGAGTTGTTTTACCTCTGAGCGGCACTTTTTTGCACACCATGGGCTAAATGGCCAGGTCACAAGGACCCCGAAGGCTCAGAGAAGGTTGGGGGAGGGGACCCACTGGAACAGCTGTTGGGAGACAGATGGTAGCCTCCCGTCAATGCAATCCAGTGTGTTCTTTAACGTGCACAGGGTATGGCTCTCCCGCACACAGAGCCACGGCCTAACGTCCCATCCGACGGACGGCGGTCTCTCCAAGCCCATCGGTGTCCCCTACTGACCGTGGGCAGGGCGGGGAGTTTTGCGGAGATAAATCTCAACGCTGACCCAGCTGGGACTCCTCAAAGACAGTGATAGACGCCATGGTGTATAGCAGACATGGGCAACAGGTGGCCGGCGAACACTTTTCAAGTAGCTCACGAAAATTGCAACGCATATAATTAAATTTTTTATCTCTTATTTTTCAAGTACTTCGTGGAATATAATTTTTTTTCAAAATTTACTCTTATACTGTTTTTGAAAGTGTTCTTTAATAGCTTAAATTTAATTTGAGAAGATATCGACCACATGACAGACTTTGCGCATAGGGGTAAATCAAGTTTCCTGAATGTACATGGCAGAGTGGTTAGCGCGCTTGGCTACTGATCTAAGGGACCTGGGTTCGAGCCCCGGATAAGGCATGGTTGTATGTGTTGTTTTTCTGCTGAGGTCCTGCCATCCTCTCAGATCTTCTACTTTGGCATATAAACTGACAGGCTCCTGTCAGACCTGTGTGGCAAGCAGCTGCTTGAGGGGGGTATTTATTTTTTTATTTACAGTCGCTCAAAAAAGTATCCGAACATTATGGTTAATTTGCAGAATTCAGAAAAAATATCTGGCAAAGATTTTATTTTAGAAATTAGTGATCTGGCAACCGCCGTGTCACGTGATACGAAGGTTGCCAATTGACTGATTTACTTTTTTGAGACTGTACTGTTCAGTTCCCCATTAAAGAATTTAATTCTCACTCAAATAGTCACACATCAATAAACATAACCAATTATTAAAGGCTATCAACACCAATATGGAAAAGAAACATTTGAGAAACTTGTGGCTGCATTAAACAGGAAATAACATTTATTTATCCAAAGGTCTCACGACTACAATGATATTGTGCGTGCAAGTTTTGTTATTAGTGCGAAAATTGTAAAATATTGCAAAAATTATTCTGATGGCGAATTTGTAAAGGAGTGCCTTGCAAACAGTTTTTGGTATGTTTTGTCCAGAGAGAAAAAGTGATGATAGCATAAGTTTATCTCACGGAATTGTAATCAGGTGTATCAATGAATTTGCTTCCAATGTAGAAAATGCCTTTGCAGAGCTTACACCGAAATTTTAATATTTTTCCTTGGTTCTTGATGAAATTACCGATGTTTCTGGGGGTGGCTCAGTCGGTAGCGCACCAGGCTCGTAATCTGTAGTTCCCAGGTTGGAGTCCGAGCTGGGTCGGCGTTGAGATTTATCTCCGCGAAATTCCTCGCCCTGCCCACGGTCAGTAGGGGACACCGATGGGCCTGAAAAGGCCGCCGTCCGTCGGATGGGACGTTAAGCCGTGGCTCCGTGTGCGGGAGAGCCATACCCTGTGCACTTTAAAGAACACGCTCGATGGCCTTGACGGGAGGCTACCATCTGTCTCCCAACAGCTGTTCCAGTGGGTCCCTTCCCCCGACCTTCTCTGAGCCTTCGGGGTCCATGTGACCTGGCCATTTAGCCCATGGTGTGCAAAAAAATGCCGCTCAGAGGTAAAACAACCCAACTCTCCAAAATCTTCATATGGCTAGCCGATGAGAAAAGGTTGCCCATCGCTGATGAGTAGCCCAACAACAGCATTAAAGGGAAGATTGATCATTGGCTGGTAGCTCAACGATCAGAGCACCTGACATATCATTAGGAGAATCATGGGCTCAGATCGCATCCGGCAGAAGTAAATTTTTCTTCTACACCTATCTTCATTCCGTCACTTAAGCAGGTTAATAGTGATTTAAATAATTCAATAATGAGCTATGAATTCATTTGGGTAATGAAATTTTGCACAATCGTATATTTTAAAACATTCCGCGTCACACAGGGTGGGAAGTAGAGACTTCCACCTCTGTATGCGCCAAACGTGTCTCTGAAAGCAAAGAACCAAACTGAAACAACCTTTCGGTCCGAGAGTTTCTAATTAAAAACAGAAAGAGAAAAACTCGTCGTTTTTAGAATACTCCTTCTTTAAATATCTCGCTTCTCCTTCTGTTTAATCCCTCACTGATGTTTTTTTTCCACTTTCTTCAGAAAGCAGAGCTCATTGTTTGCACAGAGATCATATTCCACATAATTCTCTTTCTCCAAATAAAGAGACTGAAAAAAAAAAACTCCAAGCGAACATCTTGTCTCTCGAATGAAGGTATTCCTCTCCATTTTTACTTCCCACTCGTTCTTCTCCATGGAAACGCATCCTTATGCCCATAAGCCTATTTATCTTGATGATTCTTCCAGTGAAAGGTAAAGGATCCTCTTTACTGTAATTGCTGCCTTGTGGTCATTGGATGGCCGCTGTTTTCTCTTCGAAGAAAACAGATTTCGAGATCGTTTCTTTAGCACGCATCTGTTTGCATTATCACTAAAATGGATTTCTGAAATGAAAGTACATATGGGTTACGTTAATGCCACCATTCGTTAGAGAACTTTTAGGAAATAGATATTTGTTCGGTTGGAGTATTCAAAAATACGAGCGATCCCATTACTGTTAAATAGTTCCTTCCAAAAATGTACTTAAAGATGGGATAATAAATGACGGTTGAAGAAATTTATTGTCAATTGTAGTATAATGGTTGAATTCCTATTCTATGGACAGAAACGCATAAATTTCGTTTTTGTGTTTCGCCAAAAAAAACAGGTTTCAGCAAAACAAATCAGCATCAGTCATTGGGCAACTATACTGCCAGTATGGATGAAAATTTCTGATATTACACGATATTGATGTGGTGAGCGTATACCCTATCTCAAACATCATGAAATTGTGTTTTAAAATAATTCGTGAATTGATGATAATCAAGCGTATCTTATTGAGTGAAGATCCAATACTGAATTAGAAATTATATTACCAAAATTTTAAGTTGGTTGGATGTTTTGAGCGGTAACTTTTTATATGCAATGGGTCACAAGGATCCCGAGGGCTCATAGAAAGTTGGGAGGGGGGACGGAGCAGTGACGGAAACCACTAGACGGCGGTTATGTGATGATTGGTAGCCTCCTCTCGAGGCCATCCAGTGTGTTTTGTAATGTGTACAGGGTATGGCTCTCTTGTACATGAGGCCACGGCTTTAACATCCAATCTGGAGGACAGCGGCCTTTCCAAGTTGGGTTGGGTTGTTTTACCTCTAAGCGGCACTTTTTTGCACACCATGGCAAGGCCACATGGAAAGGCAAGGTCACATGGCCCCGAAGGCTCAGAGAAGCCAAATGGCAAGGTCACATGGACCCCGAAGGCTCAGAGAAGGTTGGGAGAGGAGACCCACTGGAACAGCTGTTGGGAGACAGATGGTAGCCTCCCGTAAAGGCCATCCCGCGTGTTCTTTAACGTGCACAGGGTATGGCTCTCCCGCACACGGGGCCACGGCTTAACGTCCCATCCGACGGACGGAGGCATTTCCAAGCCCATCGGTGTCCCCTACTGACCGTGGGCAGGGCGGGGAATTTTGCGGAGATAAATCTCAACGCTGACCCAGCTGGGACTCCTAATGATAAAGGACAAGGCGGGGAGATTTTCGGAGATAAATGTCAACAACTATGGACCAGCTGAGGCTCGAACCTGGGAACTGCAGATTACGAGTCTGGCGCGCTACCGACTGAACCACCCCGGCCTACAGGTCACAAGGACCCTAAGAGCTCAGAAAATGTTGGGAAGGAGAACTCCATTGGGAAACTGTTAGGAGGTAGATGATAGCTTCCCGTTAAGGCCATCCAACATGTTCTTCAATATGTAAAGAATATGACTCTCTCGCACACGGAGACCACGGTTTAAAATCTCATCTGACGGACGGTTTCAATGCTGTTACTGTCGAGACTCGAACCTGTGAACTGGAGATTACGAGCCTGGTTCGATACTGACTGAGCCTAAAGTACTGAGACCCTCTCATGCTACGTACAGTCGCTCAAAAAAATATCCGAACGTTATGGTTGATTACAGAATTTTTTTAGAAATTAGTGATCTGGCAACCTTCGTGTCACGTGACACGAAGGATGCCAGATCACTAATTTCTAAAAAATCGTTGCCAGATATTTTTTCGGAATTCTGTAATCAACCATAGTGTTCGGATACTTTTTTGAGCGACTGTAGGTGGTCATATTATTTTGATACTAGATCGTGTGGGCTCACTCACGGAACTATTGAGCGTGTGCAGTTACCGTTCACAGCAAACTGGAGCGTGTGCAGTAACTGCCCACGCTCAAGTTTGCTGTGAACGGTAACTGGAGCGTGTACAGTTGCTGTACACGCTCCAGATATTTTTCCTGAATTCTGTAATCACGTGACACGAAGGTTGCCAGATCACTAATTTCTAAAAAATCGTTGCCAGATATTTTTTCTGAATTCTGTAGTCAACCACAGTGTTCGGATACTTTTTTGAGCGACTGTAGGTAGTCATATTATTTTGATACTAGATCGTGTGAACTCACTCACGGAAATATTGAGCGTGTGCTGTTACCATTCACAGCAAACTGGAGCGTGTACAGTTGCTGTACACGCTCCAGATATTTTTCCTGAATTCTGTAATCACGTGACACGAAGGTTGCCAGATAATAATTTCTAAAAATATCGTTCCCAGATATTTTTTCTGAATTCTGTAATCAACCATAGCGTTCGGATACTTTTTTAAGCAACTGTAAATAGAAAGACACATTTAAAACACTCTAACTTTGAAAATAGACTTTTTGAAAAAATATCATTGCGGGAAAATTGGAAGTCTGATTTACTTCTCTCCTAATCTCGATTTCATTAAACTTTCATGCAACATTTATAGGGTTTTGGAAGCACATTTATCACAGAGGCTAATCATATGCTCGCCGTAAAGACTTAAAAATTTATGGAAACAAATTGACTTTTTGATCAAAAAATGAAGAAACATGCTTAGCGCAATTTCTTTACAGCAACGAAATCTGAAGGAATCATTGCATAAACATCTAAAATTACATTTACTTTAGCAAGATATTTGTTATCAGGACCGGATATAAGTGAGAGGGGGGGAGAGTAGATTCATGGTCCTTCCCTTTCAGAATGCTTTTAAGAGTAAGAAAGACAAAAATGATTAAATTTATTTATATTTCATGCATTTTTCAAAAAGATTCTAAAGGCCTGAAACGAAAGGAAAAATGTTATACTGCATTAGAAATAGAGTCTCTTGCTTCCCCTCCCCACCTTTGGGGGGCGGGTGTGGCTCAGTCGGTAGCGCTCCAGGTTCGTAATCTGTAGTTCCCAGGTTCGAGTCCCAGCTAGGTCAGCGTTGAGATTTATCTCCGCAAAAATTCTCCTCCCTGCCCACGGTCAGTAGGGGACACCGATGGGCTTGGAAAGGCCGCCGTCCGTCGGATGGGACGTTAAGCCGTGGCACCGTGTGCGGGAGAGCCATACCCTGTGCACTTTACAGAACACGCTGGATGGCCTTGACGGGAGGCTACCATCTGTCTCCTAACAGCTGTTCCAGTGGGTCCCCTCCCCCAACCTTCTCTGAGTCTTCGGGGTCCATGTGACCTGGCTATTTAGCCCATAGTGTGCAAAAAGTGCCGCTCAGAGGTAAAACAACCCCCCTCCCCTCCCTCGTTTTCTTTTTCTAGATCCGGGCTGGTTCTTTTTATAACAAATAAATTGTACTTTAATTGACTTTTGAGGTAATTTCTTATAAAGCAGCGTTGCTGTTGAAGGATTCAGAGTTCGTAAATTTTAAAAAATATTCATCGAATATTGTATCTTTGAATAAATTTGTTTGAGCTCTTCATTTTATCTCTACTGATATTTTTCCACAAAAAAAATCGTTAAAATTAGGGAGGTTTTAATGTGGCTTTGGTGTCACATAACATTGAAATGCTTCAAAGCTTACTCTCATATAGTGTATATTACACTCCAAAAAAGTATCCGCTGACGTCACGCCCCAGCTTCAATAGCGTGTCTGTTGCCCTTTGACCGCCATGACACACTCCATCCTTTGACCGCCATGACACACTCCATCCTTTGACCGCCATGACACACTCCATCCTTTGACCGCCATGACACACTCCATCCTTTGACCGCCATGACACACTCCATCCTTTGACCGCCATGACACACTCCATCCTTTGACCGCCATGACACACTCCATCCTTTGACCGCCATGACACACTCCATCCTTTGACCGCCATGACACACTCCATCCTTTGACCGCCATGACACACTCCATCCTTTGACCGCCATGACACACTCCATCCTTTGACCGCCATGACACACTCCATCCTTTGACCGCCATGACACACTCCATCCTTTGACCGCCATGACACACTCCATCCTTTGACCGCCATGACACACTCCATCCTTTGACCGCCATGACACACTCCATCCTTTGACCGCCATGACACACTCCATCCTTTGACCGCCATGACACACTCCATCCTTTCTTTCCATCAAAGAATGATAGACTGCAGCTGATATAGTTTGTCATTTTTCCTGCAGAACAGTGACCAATTCAGATATTGATTGAGACGTGTTGATCTGGCCGCAATCGATTTCGAGTCCCAGCTGTGCTAGCGTTGAATTTTATCTCCACTAAACCCCACCATACCCTTGGTGAAAAAGGGGATACAATGGAAAGACTGTCGTCCTTCGGATGGTACGTTAATCCGGGTCCCTGAGTGTGAGAGAGTCATACCCTGTGTACATTAAAGAATACAGTGGGTGGCCTTGATTGGTTGCTTCTAGTTGTCTTCCAACATCTGTTCAGTGAATTCCCTTCACCCATCTCTGAACCCTTGGGATCCTTGCGACCTGGACATTTATCACATTGTATGCAAAAACAAGTTAGTTAACATAATGAAAGCTCTCTATAATAACACTGAGTCGTGTGTGAGAGTTGGTAAGGCTTGTAGCAATTGGTTTAGCATTACTTCTGGAGTTCGACAAGGGTTCATTTTGTCTCCTTTTCTCTTTAGCTTGGTTATTGATTATGTTATGCGAAATTCACTTCAAGGGAATGATTTTGGCCTTAACTGGACTGGAGATACGAAAATTTCTGATTTAGATTATGCTGATGATTTAGCCCTTTTGGCAAATGATGTTGATGAGATGAACTCTTTCATTCGAGCTGTTGATGAGACTGGTAGTAGAGTAGGTTTGGTTATAAACAGAGAGAAAACTAAAGTGATGAAAATTGGTCAGGCAGGCTGTGATTCAGTTAATCTGAATGGTTGCAGTCTTGAGCAGGTGTCACAGTTTAATTATCTTGGGAGCTATGTAACAGATAATGGTGAGGTGCGGCATGAGATTAACAGACGAATAGGGATTGCTTCCGGGACTTTTAAGAATCTATGGAGAGTGTGGAGAAATAGGCATATTCACCTAAGGACTAAAATTGGACTGTATAATAGTTTGGTTCTTTCTAGGGTTAGTTATGGTAGTGAAACTTGGACATTTTGTAAACAAGATAACAGGAAACTAGATGCTTTTGATTCCAGATGCTTACGCAGTATCTTGGGTATTGCGTTCAACGTTGTAACTAATGATGAGGTTAGGCAAAGGAGTTTGCAACCTCCTTTAAGCAGCATATTGTGCAGAGAGAGACTCCGTTGGTTTGGCCATGTTGCCCGTATGAATAATTATAGATTGGCGAATAGGGTTATGAAGAGTGTGCCTAAAGGCCTCAGAAAGAAGGGGAGACCTAGGATGCGGTGGGCAGACAATGTCAAACAGGACCTTGTTAGAATTGGTGTGCAGTGGCCAGATGCAGTAGATGTAGCTCAGGGCAGACTTGCTTGGAGAACTAAATTGCACGGTCTGGTTGGACCTCCGTAGCCCATGGCTGCTTGAGGATGATGATGATGCAAAAAAATTGCTTCTCAGTGGTAAAATAACCCTCAACTGAAGTTTCAGTTCATCCTATAAGTGTTCGATAGTGTTCAAATTCGGACTCTTCGCCCGCCATTACAACGTTTGTACATTCATATCCATGTGAAAGCACCTATGGTATTTCATGGAGCATTATCCTGCTGAAACAAGTGTTTATCTATACCAGAGGCATGCGGCATGATAGTGAGCATGGGAGTATCGGAAAGGTTAAGGTAGGATTTGGCGTTCGTGGTTCGCAGCATGGCCATATCGTGAGAAACAACAAGGTACATTGGACTACGAAAACCGAGAATCTGGATACTTTCTTTTGGAGAGTAGCAGGGCCGGATCTGGGGATGAGGAGTAGGCGAGGTAGCCATTCCTCCTCCTTTGAGAATGCTAGTAAAGATAACGTAGGCCAAAAAGGATTAAACCTGTTGATACTTCACGCATATTTCACGAATTTCTTAAAATTTTCTAAAACGAGGGTGAATATGTTACAATGCGATTGAAATTCAGTCTTCTGCCCCCACTCCCGCCTTTAATCTTTTTCCGGCTTTATTACGTTGCTTTCCCCCCCTCCCCCTTTGTTTCTTTTTTAGATGCGGGACTGGAGGATAATGTATATTACTCAAACGCTTTGTGGATATTTATTACTTTTTTGAAAATTTGTAGAATTCTTTGGCTATAGCTGCTTTGTTGAAAATTCTAAATAGATATTGAGATGACCATACGCAAAAATATTTTATTTTTCTTCACTTGATCTTTGGAAATGTAGTAGTTTCTTCTTGAAGTAGAGTGCTAGAGTGACTTGTGACGAAAGACTTGATTACTCTCCTCAAAAAATCACGCTTTTTTGTGTCTACAACTCCTTTCCTGGAATTCTGAAGACACAGAATTAAAAAAAAAACTGCAACGAAAACATCTTCTTCGTTTGCTTATATAAAATAAAACAAGCAGAAAAAAAAACTGGGAAAATTTGCTGGCGATTTATCAAGAGCAAAATTTTGGATCATCTCTGCAGTTTGTTGTCTCTGCACTTCTTGCAATCGCGCTAGTCAGCGATTATCACGTGGTATGCCCTCTGGCAGTAGGGAAGATGGAGAGCATCCCCAGCATCGAGAGAAGGGAAGAAAGAGCCGTCATCGAGCGCAAGCTTTACTCCAGAAACTGCATGCCACTCTTTATGAGGCCATCACCTCGGTAGCGGACTCTAATTCCACTCATGTTCGTATACTGCGAGTTTTTATTCCTTCCGACCTGCTCGAGTTGTAGACAAACGAACATAAAAAAAACCAGCGAAGGAATCAAGTGATGTGTTCTTGCTTCAGCATTCCACTTGGGGGTTCATCCTGGAGGATGGAGAGAGAAATAACGGTAGGAATGGTGGGAGCAAAAGAAAGACCAGGAGGAAAGTTAAGACATTCATCTGAAGAGAAGCGAATGCGTTTCGTATAAATCGAGGAAAAAAAACGCTTGAATAAATGTTTGATGCAGTGGTAAATGATTTAGCATTGTGAAATGACTCGAATACAGGCATATGCAGTTCGGTTATTTATGGTGGCCATGCTGGGCGTTGGTTGCAGCAACATGGGCTAGGAAACATATTGAAAAATGCACTCTACTTGTTCAGGGGTACGCATACAACAGAAGGATTATTGCACACTGCATGCTCCCGGGTAGGTACACAACGCAAAATATTATCAATAAGACAGAAAGGCGCTCATCCAGAAGGAGAAGTGGCCTTTTCGGAAAGATGCACTGCGGCGAAACTTGTGTTAGTGGATTTCGAAATCTTTCGGATAGCATCAAGGCGTGTTTTTACGACAACAGTATGCAAAGAGTGGTTTTTATGCAAATTTATCATAATGCTTTCCAAAATCATTAAATAATCATGATTTGAAGTAAAATATTTGCAAATAAGTCAGTTTTATTTTAAAAAAAAGAAGAAGAACTTCCATTGATGGGTTGGATGTTTTTACTTTCGAGCGGCACTTTTTTTTTACGTATGATGGGCTTAATAGTCAGGTCACAAAGACCCCATGGGCTCAGAACTAGATAAGACGATCTGTTAGGAGACATATGTCAAAAGACAGTGAAGGTCATTTTTAATATTAATCAAGCATCTTTATGTAAACATATTTTTACAAACAATATTTCTTTAATTTGGCCAATTGTTCCATACACAATACTTTGTTCGCAGCTGTGTTATTGTGTTTATATAATTGTTAGATACATATCAGATTTCCATTTAGAATAAGTAAAAACTAAACTTGCAAAGTTTACAATGCTTACAAAAATGCAAATTTACTGTTCCTTCGTTTATAATCGTATTTAAAGCTTATTTTATTATTGAAATTCATTATTATTTATTTATATTTGCAATTCATAACATTTGAGAGACCTTTAATTATTGTACAACTTCTATAGCTTCATAATCGTGTAACCTTTTCTTCAATTTATTCTTAACAAACGTAAGTTTATTTCGGTTTCAGGTAGACTGTTGAAATTAAAAGGTCATCCAGCATGTTCTTTAACGTGCACAAGGTATGGCTCTCCTGCACACGGGGACACGTCGTAATGCTCCATCCGAATGACGCCGACTTTTTATAGCTAATCGGTGTGGATTAGCGGAGAACATTCTCAACCCGGCACAGTTTGGATGGAATAAAGTGAAGCAAAAGAGGGAAATGGAAAGCCATTGGAAGCTGAAGAAGGAGAAGGCCAAAGGAAAGAGGGAAATGGGAACCCTCTTGAAGCTGAAGAAGAGGAAGGCCAAAGAAGGAAATGGGAACCCACTGGAAACTGAAGAAGAGGAAGGATAAAGAGGGAAATGGGAACCCAATGGAAACTGAAGAAGAGGAAGGCCAAAGAGAGAAATGGTAACCCAATGAAAACTGAAGAAGAGGAAGGCTAAAGGAAAGAGGGAAATGGGAATCCGCTTGAAGCTGAAGAAGAGAAAAGCCAAAGAAGAGAGGAAAATGAAAAACCGTTGGAAGCTGAAGATGAATATCGAGGAAAAAAATGAAAAGATGATGTGGAGGAATTGATCAAAAAGAAGTCCAAAGAAAAGAGGGAAATGGGAACCCAATGGAAGCTGAAGAAGAAAACCAAGGAGGAAATGGAAAGATGATGTGGAGGAAATGATGAAGAAGGCCAAAGAAATGAAGGAAATATGAACCCAATGGAAGCTGAAGGAGAAAACCAAGGAGTAAATGGAAAGATGATATGGAGGAAAAGATGAAGAGGCCTTTGTGAGAAAGATTTTATGGATAAAAAAAGAGAAATGCTCTAGAGTCAGGCAACCCTAAAGAAGGAAATAAAAGCTGGATAAGTTAGAAAACAAACATTTTATTACTTATAACCTTTATAGTAAGCAATAGAGATAATTCTTTTTCTAAATAAATTATGTATATATATATGCATTTATATGGGGAAGGGTTTTAAGGAATAGGGAGAGGGATATAAACAGAGAATATTTATATTGAGCATGTTAAAGAAATCTCAGCATTTGCTCAAAGCTCCCTTTTCGTGTTGATATAAGCAGCACGACAAAAAAAATTTGCCAGATTTTTCATATTTGCTTTCATATTTTCATATGCCCCGTTATATTTGTAAACAATTCTGAACCTTTTTTGAAAAGGGACAACACTCTCTTCTGAGTTACCTAGACAACAGCTCTTTCGAACAATCTCAACGATAATCAAATGCGAAATAATGGTGTTTTAGTAAGAAAATGGTGTTTTAACAGGAAAAACGTGTTTCTTTGTTCCACCTGGGTTAAAACAATTTTTCCTCATCAGTTCAAAGTATTCTTTATTCTCCCGTGATTTCTTAATATTAAAAAAAAGTGTCTGAAAGGACTAAAACAGTTAAACGTAACATCCCCAAGCCATTATGGTCATCGTCATTACTGGAAAACAATTACAGAAATGTCGAACGCAAAAACACTCGGCATTCCTCTAAACATTCATTTACCTTCAACCGATATATAACGACGTGTTAAAGTTTTCCGATACGTAACCCCAAAAAAAGACAACGTTGTAATCAGGAGCTAATGGAGGACGAATCTTGATTCCTTGTTTAAAGAAGTGAAACAATTATCTCTTCCTGCGGTAAACAATTGGCTGGAGCAGAGCAGCATCCAAGTGACAATCCAGAGGCTCCTCTGAAACAAGACACAATGTGAGTAAAAGAACCAAGTTAAAAGCGACGCAGAAGGTTGGGAAGATACAAATGGCCGTCATGCTTCTTCCATGTCTGCGGTTAAATGGGCCACAATGAAAGGAGAAGTGCTCACGTCATGGATGGATAGCCAATATAATTACATCCCGGAGTCTCTGAGGAAGCATCTAACGACGGGTGAGGAGAAATAAAAACCCAGAGGCCATTATCGTTTTTTCTAATACTTGCCTTTGTGTAACTCTAACTGAGGTGGCACCTTTTTATTAAAGTTTTAGCTTTTGCTTCTTTATCAAAAGGCGTCGGAGGAAGAACTGCTGCAAGGGCTGCTATTTAGGCTCAGGAATTTACAAACAGGATGCCGTGCACACTTCTGATTTTGAGCGATGAGTGCGAATTGTACAGGTTTTATATTAAGAGAAATAAAAAAGAAGGTTGAGTGCGTAGTTGAAGTAGTAATTTCGCCTCTTCCTTCTCCAAACTTTTTATCAGGGATATTTTTCTTTTAAGGGGAAAAGTCTGGGAGAAGACGGCGGATAAAATGTTTCTTCTACCTTTGGATGAGGTTTTTTTAAAAAAAGGCTGCTTCCCCTGCTTTATTGTGATCATAAATAATAACTCAAAATATCACCATCATCACAATCGTTGTTTGATTATAAGACACAGCATACTTTTGCCTTCATAGTCTTCTATTGTAACTCTAGCTGTTGTAGCTCATTCAGTAGCGCGCCAGGCTCTTAATCTCATATTTCCAGGTTCCAGTACCATTTCCAAAAAAGGTAAAAAAAAGTGAAAAAAAAAATAAAACTATCTCAGAATGTATAGCTAAGGGCTAATAGCTATATTAATTACTGAAAGAAATTTACAATACCTAACATAAAAATAAACGTTTAGAACTTCAATATTTAAACATTATATAAAAGCAGTTATAAATAGTTACATGTAAATAATTAAAATTGTGTAGATAATAATACAATTGAGTGTAATCGACTCTATTTTTCATGCAATAAAGTAACAAAGACTAATAATCTAACACAATTCAATATCTTTAAGATTCATAACACAATTCCGTAAATTTCTTTTAAAAATGTGTGACGATATAATCGGCTTCATTTCCTTTTGCAATTTTTATGAAAATTTGCAAAAATTTATTGAAAAAATTTCCGATTGATTTAGAAACAACTTAAGTATTTTCATCATCATCATCATCATCATCCTCAAGCAGCCATGGGCTACGGAGGTCCAACCAGACCGTGCAATTTAGTTCTCCAAGCAAGTCTATCCTGAGCTACATTTACTGCATCTGGCCACTGCACACCAATTCTAACAAGGTCTTGTTTGACATTGTCTGCCCACCGCATCCTAGGTCTCCCCTTCTTTCTGAGGCCTTTAGGCACACTGTTCATAACCCTATTCGCCAATCTATAATTATTCATATGGGCAACATGGCCAAACCAACGGAGTCTCTCTCTGCACAATATGCTGCTTAAAGGAGGTTGCAAACTCCTTTGCCTAATCTCATCATTAGTTACAAAGTTGAACCACCTAATGCCCAAGATACTGCGTAAGCATCTGGAATCAAAAGCATCAAGTTTCCTGTTATCTTGTTTACAAAGTGTCCAAGTTTCACTACCATAACTAACCCTAGAAAGAACCAAACTATTATACAGTCTAATTTTAGTCTTTAGGTGTATACGCCTATTTCTCCACACTCTCCATAGGTTCTTAAAAGTCCCGGCAGCAATCCCTATTCGTCTGTTAATCTCATGCCGCACATCACCATTATCTGTTACATAGCTCCCAAGATAATTAAACTGTGACACCTGCTCAAGACTGCAACCATTCAGATTAACTGAATCACAGCCTGCCTGACCAATTTTCATCACTTTAGTTTTCTCTCTGTTTATAACCAAACCTACTCTACTACCAGTCTCATCAACAGCTCGAATGAAAGAGTTCATCTCATCAACATCATTTGCCAAAAGGGCTAAATCATCAGCATAATCTAAATCAGAAATTTTCGTATCTCCAGCCCATTTAAGGCCAAAATCTTTCCCTTGAAGTGAATTTCGCATAACATAATCAATAACCAAGCTAAAGAGAAAAGGAGACAAAATGCACCCTTGTCGGACACCAGAAGTAATGCTAAACCAATTGCTACAAGCCTTACCAACTCTCACACACGACTCAGTGTTATTATAGAGAGCTTTCATAATGTTAACTAACTTGTCTGGTATACCATATGATCTCACAATCAACCACAAATTATGACGATCAACAGAGTCGAAAGCCTTTTTGAAATCAACAAAGCTAGCAACCAAAGGTTTCTGAAACTCTAAACATTTCTCAAGAATCTGCCTAAGTGAAAATATCTGATCCACACATCCCCTACCACTTCTGAATCCACATTGCTCATCACGCAATTGACTGTCAACCAGATTCTTAATTCTATTAAGCACAATCATGGAAAGAACTTTACCTGGAACAGAGAGTAGGCTGATACCCCTATAGTTATCACAAGAACTGCGATCACCTTTTTTGAAAATAGGGATAACAATAGCTCTGGTAAAATCCTTAGGAACCATGCCTTTATCATAAAAGATATTCAGAATTTCAGTCATCCAAGTGGTAACTGAAACATTTCCAGCTCTAAGCATTTCCGTAGTAATTTCATCTACCCCTGAGGATTTATGAAGTTTAAGTTTAGAAACAGCCAAAATAACTTCGGATTGTGTTATAGGTCCAACATTAAAGCCACCAATGCATCTATCATCATTGCAAACAATGGGAGTAGAACTAACTACATTGTTTAGAACATCACTGAAATGCTCAGCCCACCTAGCCATGACAGAATCCTCCCCTTCTATAACCTTACCTTGTTTATCCTTCAATCCTTGTATGCCTGTCCGTTTTCTACCACACAAAACATTAACTATCTGGTACAGCTCTCTGCTGTTGTGCTGTCTAACTGCTTCCTCGGCTTTGTCAGCCAAACCATCAAGCCAAAGATTCTTATCAGCAGCTAACTGATCCTTTACAAGTTTATTAAGGTCTCTGTAATGCTTTCTATTAGGACTAGTAGGGTATTGATTAAGGGCATTCCTGCAGTTCTTTCTTTCCGAAATAAGCTCAAGTGCCTTATCACTCAGATAATTTTGGCTCTTCTGCTCCTTTTTTCCTAAAAGAGTACTGTTAGTGTCCAAAAAAGCCTGTTTAAAATGATCCCATTCTTCCTCAATTTCAGTAGTAAGCAAACCATGACTGTCATAATGACTAAGTAACCTAACATGGTAAGCTTTGGCTATAACTGGATCTTTCAGAGCTTCAGTATTAAAAGTAAATTTTTTAACCCTAGCACAACACTTTTTAAGTTTAAGTTGCAACACACTTTTAACAAGGTAATGGTCAGATCCAATTTCAGCTCCCCTATATGCCCTGGTATTCCTAACAGAACTAGCCCATTTGCTGTTAATTAATATGTAATCAATCATATTCTTATGCAGCCCATCAGGTGAAACCCATGTGTACTTATGTATGTCGCGGTGTTTGTAATATGTGTTAGTTATTCTGAATCCATTGAGTTTACTTACCTGTAGGAGACGTTGCCCATTGCCATTGCAGCTACCAATACCAAAAGGGCCTATTACTCCTCCCCAAAGGGCAGAGTCAGTACCAACTTTGGCATTGAAGTCACCAAGAACAAGGGTAATATCTCCTTTCTTGACAGAATTCAAAATATCCTGAAGTTGTTCATAAAACCTATCCTTCTGATCCTCATCGGCATCCTCAGTGGGGGCATAACAGCAGATAACATTCAAGTCTTTAACGCTTGTCTGAAATTTTGCTGTAAGAAACCTTTCATTAATGCACTCATATCCTAGAAGAGCATCGCTAGCGTGCCTGCTGAGAAGCAGACCCACGCCTTGGTGATGCTTATTGTCGTCCCTCCCTGAAAAGAGAAATTTAAGATTATTTTTAAGAATCTGACCTTTATCTGTCCATCTGGTCTCTTGCAAGCCGAGAATATCTAAATTATAACGGTGGAATTCTTGTGTGAGGACATCAAGAGAAAATGCTCTGTGCAGAGTCCTCACATTCCAACTACCTATGGAGAGAAAATGGTTAGTGGGATGGTTAAAGAAATTATGTTTATTGAGAGAGGGATTGCCGACAATATCAAACAGCCCCCTAATCGCAGACATGGGGCAAAGACCCGTTCCCCCACTACTAAAGGCTGAAGCCATCTACACTGGAAGACTTCCTCCAATGTAGAATTTGACGATGCCAATAGAAGCAAAGAGTTCAGGTGCCTGCGATGACTTCTGCTCAGGATTATCCACCAGCTGATAAACATATCCTGTGAATCTATTCACTTGGGGCTGTCAACCCACAAACAAACAGAAAACACAGCGGAAGATTTTCCCTCCACAGAAGCCCACTAGTGCAGCAAAATCAGGATCCATAATCAAGCTCAGAGCCATATATCAGTCCAGTAGGTTTATATGGTCAGCACCAGGACCCTGTGTGGTTGACCACTCCTCAGCAGGGTAGAAAAAAAAGAAAAATAGCCATAGTTGTCCAGATCAGTAGGCCACACTAATCTGGCAGCCCTCCCCTTCCGTTCACTTCCACAAGAGAGTATCTCTTTTGAAAGTTACTAACGGTCCGCACCACGAGAAGGCGGGGTCGGACATTAGGTGCTAGGCCTGGCCGGTTCTATGTATCATCACAGGGGATTGGTGCATAGCTCTCCTTCCAGTGACTACCTAGCTACCATTTACAGACCAAGTATTTTCATCACAATGCAAATCATAATTTACTTTCTATATAGGAAAATCAGTAATATTAGTGTGCATGTGTAATAAACAAAGTATAAATATGTATAACTTGGGAATAGAAAATATAATGAAACAATATATATAATTCACTAACTGAAAACGAACCTGATGTAGATATTGCCAACTGATCGATTTTGTACTTTGAACAATAGTAGTATATTACTATAATAGTCTCCATCCCAGGTGGTAATTCCATGTGTAAGAGTTGAATTAAACCAAGAGTAATGCAGACGCTTTAAAAATGCATGAATAACATATTTTTTTTACATAATATATGCTGTTTATCACATACCTCAATTTATTCACCAAAATTTTTGCATGCGATTTCCATTTCAAATTGCTATCAATCTGTATGCCTAGATAAATAACAGTGTTCTTTTTCTGTATGCCTAGATCAGTGTCTCGCAAACTTTTTTACTCTGCGGCACACTGAATCTAATTTTTTTTCCGCGGCACACTGAATCTAAATTTTTTTTTCCCGCGGCACACTGAATCTAAAATTTTTCCGCGGCACACTGAATCTAATTTTTTTCCCGCGGCACACCTAAAAAAGAATTTTTGATGGTTACGTAAAAAGAGGAAAATTGAAGTTTCGTTAAATGCATTTTATTTAAAATAAATATAATAATAAATATAATTAATCATAACTCGGTGTTTGTTTTAAATATTTGTCCATTCTATGGCTTGAAATAATCAAAAATTAATACCAAAATTTGGAAAAAGCTTGATAAATACTTACAAGATCCCAGTTGATAAAATCTGAGAGATTTTTATTAAAGCACGTCGATAGGTAACAGAGAAAAAACTTTTAATACACAAAATCGATAACACAAGTCAAAATGAAATCTTTGGAATATCTAGTGTCAATTTGAAAATCTCTCGCGGCACACTACTGTGCCGCGGCACACAGTTTGCGAGACACTGGCCTAGATAAATAATAGTGTTCTTTTTCTGTATTAGATAACATTTACTTTATCCCTTTCTGTACAATTAAATATATGCCATTTTAAGAAGAAAGAAACATCCAGTTTGCTTATTAAACTTAAATACATATAATTTGTTTTATCTAAATTTATTCGAACTCCATTATTATCAAAACATTTTGTTTAATATCAGTAAGTCTTGATTTATATGATTTTCTAAAATTTCAATATTTTCTTCGCTATAAAAAAGCACCATGTCATCAGCAAAGGATATGATTTTACCAAAAAAATTATATTCACACAAATCATTTACGTAAATCAAAAACAGAATTGGCCCTAGCACAGATACTTGCGGAACGCCATATTTTATCGGTTTTTTTTTCACTTTTAGAATTATTAAAAACTACAAATTGTTTTCTGTGTTCGAAGTAAGATTTAACCAATAATTCAGAACACCTCTAGTTCCATTCCTAAACATTTTCTGTAATAAAATATCGCGTGGAACGCAATCAAATGCCTTAGAGATATCAAGGAAAACAGCTGCGGTATACTTTCCCAAGTTAATACTATTATGCATAATTTTCGAAACTTTCAGTAAGGCTTTTTCTGTATTTAGTCCAAATCGAAAACCAAATTCATTACATGAATAAAAATTGTTTTTTTTTTTCAAAATTTTATCTAGTCTATTCTTCATCAAAATTTCAATAACTTTAAAAACTCGATAATATTAATATAGACCTATAATATTTTATATTATTCCTGTTAAATAGTTACCTCCTTTAAATAACGTCATAACTGTAGGCAATTTTTAGATGATCAATAAATTTCCCACTTTCAAACGATTTATTAATAATATAAGCAAAAAATATCTTAATTGTGTTTAATCAGTATCTGTAGTTTTTTCACATTTATTTCATCAAAACCCGATTTCTTACCCTTTTTTAAACCATTTACAATAACCTTTACTTCATCCTCTTCAACTGCATATAAATACATTGAATTATTATTTGATGGCAGTTGACTAATGTAACTATTCCCATCTAAAAATTTATAATCAATATCTCCGTAATTTGAAAACTGATTATTCATTTCATTAATCAGTTACAGTCATATCATTATCAATTGGAAACACAGATTTCTTTTCAGTACTTATTTCGATCAGTCATGCAAAGAGTAAATTGCAATAATAGTAATATACTCTTGATAGTAATTGCACTATAAACTCTATAATAGTAATATGCAAAGAGTATATTACTATAATAGTATCTTTTGTGTGTTGTGTTAGCTCTAACTAAGGCAGTGGTCAGCAGTGACTTCGGTCGTAGTAGGGCATGTGCTTGTATGAGAAGGCTTGCATTAAGCTAGGAGTAGCTTCTAGGATTCTTCTCTGTCCTATATGTCGCAAATCAATCAATCAAGAGTAAATTGCAATAATAAACAATTCTCTTTAGAATTTTTTTTATCTTTATCTTTAAACATTTAGCATAATTTTTATGCTCATTTTCCAAAAATACATTATAAGGATTCTACTTTTGTTTTTTTTATAAAAATTTTCTTTAATCTTTATCATGTTTCTTAATTCTTCAGTGATCCAACTATTATATTTTTCTTTCCTCCATTAACCGTCTTGCCATATCTAGCGCGCATATCAGCATAATCTATCATTTTGATGAATTCACCACATAGTTGATTCACGTCCATGAAATCATTATATGATATTTGATAATTTTTTAAGCATAAATCAAACTTCTGGTAATTAATGGCTATACAAATCCTGTCAATATTAGTATTTGTTGAATGTTATATTACGGAAATAAATTGCAGAAGGTATATTGCAAACCAAACTGTTTCGAACAAAATATAATCAATACAACTTACTGAATTGCCACTTCTCGTGTAGTCCCATTAATATATGATAAAAAAAAAAAACATTAGAATACATTTTTTATAATATTCTACTTTCCAGGTTTATGTCACCTACCAGTATAATATTTTTATATTTCAAGAAATTTAAAATAATTTCTAGTTCTACCAAAAATGTATCAACTGATCCATCTTGGGCTCTATAAATCAATAACATACATTTACCTAAAGTCACATCATAGATCATCAAACACTCAGTTTTTTGCATTTTTTATATCAGTTTTGACAAAACGAAATTACCTTTTTAATATACACGACTCTTCCGAAACGATCATAATTTCGATATTCATAATAATTTCATAATTATTCAACAGATATCGATGAACCACATTTTCTTTAATCCATATCTCACTTAGTAACGAAACGCCAACAAGTAAATCTATTAAAAAAAAAGCAATATAAAACTATAAAAATTTTCAATCTTATTGATATGATATTTAAACGATGCAAATTTAAAACATTATCAGTAGATTTCAATTCATTATCATAAAAATATTGAATTGAATTCAAACTCCGCAATTGTTCACAAAGAACGTCAGCATTCAATTCTATTTCATCTATTCCTGCCATTGTGAACATCTAAATCATCTTACGCTCTTACCCGTGTGACCTTAGAATAGAATTATCATCCTTTCTGATAAATACCACTCCATCTCTGACCCATACATCTCTTCACTTAACCTCTTTTACTTAGCGAAATAGAGTAACTGCTTGCTCTATTTCGCTAAATGGTCATTTACATATGCAAAAGAATATTTTAATTGGTAATCAAACTGGACAGCTGTGATAGTCGTCAATTTTTTTTTTGCTTTTTATAGCCATTTATTTTTAGCATTTCTATTTTGCAGTTGGATCATAATTGATTTAATACCTGTTTTTTTTTAAAGTATGAACTCTATGTGCTTGTACAATATCTTCCTTCGAAACTCTTAATATAGAATCGCCAATATTTCCGTGATATCATTTATATTTTCATTACCTGCCTCTGGCAAGCCATTTATTTCCACATTATTTATTCTTCTGCATTCCAGTAACTCATTTGCCACTTGTTTCAATTCACAAATCTGCTGTCTTAATATTTTATTCTCATTTACTAGATCAGAATTTACTCCTAGCTACCTCAGCAACTGATTTCTCACTATTTCCAATTTTATTTTTCAAGTCTCTTATACAGCCAAAATTAAATCCAAGAGATGATTTCAAATCTTGTGATTCAGACTTAATAAAGTCCTTTAAGTCTTCTTTTAATACTTTTCAAAGGTAATCAAAGTCGGTTATTTGGTTTTACATCACTTTAGATTTATTCTATGGTGTTGGGTTGGGTTGTTTTACTTCTGAGCGGCACTTTTTGCACACCATGGGCTAAATGGCCAGACCACAAGGACCCCGAAGGCTCAAAGAAGGTTGGGGTAGGGGACCCACTGGAACAGCTGCTGGGAGACAGATGGTAGACTCCCGTCAAGGCCATCCAGCGTGTTCTTTAACGTTCGGTAGTTTTACCTCTGAGCGGCACTTTTTTGCATACTATGTGCTAAATGGCCAGGTCACATGGACCCCGAAGGCTCAGAGAAGGTTGGGGGAGGGGACCCACTGGAACAGCTGCTGGGAGACAGATGGTAGACTCCCGTCAAGGCCATCCAGCGTGTTCTTTAACGTGCACAGGGTATGGCTCTCCCGCACACGGGACCACGGCTTAACGTCCCATCCGACGGACGGCGGCCTTTCCAAGCCCATCGGTGTCCCCTGCTGACCGTGGGCAGGGCGGGGAATTTTGCGGAGATGAATCTCAACGCTGACCCAGCTGGGACTCGAACCTGGAAAGTACAGATTACGAGCCTGGCGCGCTACCGACTGAGCCACCCCCGCCCCTATTCGATGGTGACAAAACACTTCCGTTTGGAAGACTTTCACTTTCCTTGTCCAATGATAACAAGTCATACTTATTTGACAAAGGAATATCTTCAAAATTTTGAAACGGGTAGTGTTATCCAAAGTCTGAATTCCCTTTGGATAGTTATTTGAAGATTTGGAAAACGCCTACATAACAGAAGTCACTTTTTTTTTCTTTTTTTTTGAAAATATCGCATAACCATTTGCTTCTACGATCAACTGATATTTTCATAAAGTTATCTGATTTTATCATTATTTTTTCATTTAATATGAAACATTTCATTACAGGCTCCATAATATTGCACTATTTCCGAATTTGCTTCACAATCCTTGAAACATGACAAACATCACCACTATTATTGCCAAAAAAGCCTTTCTCTGCTACCCGGCCCTGCCCTCGATGAGGAAAAGACTCCGATGGGCTTGGAAAGGCAGCAATAAATCCGTGGCCGTGGCTCCGTGTGCTCCGTGGCTTTAAGCCGTGGCTCCGTGTGCAGGAGAGCTATAGCTTGTGTACATTAAAAACATTTTGAATTGCATTAACGGGGAGGCTTCCAATTGTCTCAGGACAACCATGTAGTGGTTCTTCCTTTTGTATTCCTTTCCGAGTTCTTGGGATCTTTGTGACCTGGCCATTTAGTTCACTGTGTGCGCAAAACTGCCCCTCAGAGGTAAAATAACTCAACCGAAGAGTCCCAAAGAGAAAGCTTTTGGAAGGGAATTCTCGTTGGTTGGCTGTTAAAGCTTCACAGACACTTGTCTCATTTCGACACTCCGTATCATCACAGATGGAACTTCTCGGTTCAGTTCAAGATGTTCTCGACGGGTTTGCCACCAACACGACCTTTCATGGCTCCTGTTTCAGCACTACACGACCTTCCGTGCTTCTGTTAGCACCCTACACAATTAGTGGCTTCTGTTTGCACACTACAGGGGGCGGGGGTGGCTCAGTCGGTAGCGCGCCAGGCTTGTAATTGTAGTTTCCAGGTTCGAGCCCCAGCTGGGTCAGCGTTGAGATTTATCTTCGTAAAATTCCCCGCCTTGCCCACGGTCAGTAGGGGACACCGATGGGCTTGGAAAGACCGCCGTCCGTCGGATGGGACGTGAAGCCGTGGCCCCGTGTGCGGGAGAGCCATACCCTGTGCACGTTAAGAACACTCTGAATAGCCTTGACGGGAGGCTACCATCTGTCTCCCAACAGCTGTTCCAGTGGGTCCCCTCCCCCAACCTTCTCTGAGCCTTCGGGGTCCATGTGACCTGGCCATTTAGCCCATGGTGTGCAAAAAAGTGCCGCTCAGAGGTAAAACAACCCAACATGCACACTACACAATCTTTCATGGCTCCTCTTTGCGACCTACACAATCTTTCGTAGCTCCTGTTTTCTCATCTACCACCCCTGAAGGTACCAACCATATAATGCACATCCACAGTTTCCTTGAAAAGAATACGACATTTTTTGACCAAAAAAGATTGCATCTGTGTATAATTTTGGGCAGAGCAGCCTCTCGTCATCTTTAATGGTTCTGTTAAGACAACATGAAAAAATACTCTGTTTAATAGGTATGGTTCTGAAGAACAAAAGACCTTCCAACTCAAAACCTAGCAATTCTTGATTCTTGGAATCTCTTTAGATGAGCTTAGCTCGAAACATTTTAATATTCATTTTTAGTTCTGTTGACTCAAGAATTGGAAATTATGCAACATTATTTTCTTTACTCTTTTAATTACTCTTTTAATTATAAAGTGTTTATTAACAATTCGACACAGTTGCATAAAACAGTAATATGAATAAGCTTTTTTTACATGGGATCGACACGATTTACATACAGAGTTCATTTTTGAGTATTTAAATTTCAATTTCTAATGATAGGTAGGATATTAGTCTTCAGTATACCGTTGCTAATATTCATAGCAAAAACTGTAAAGTTTCAACATGGAGGAATTTCGTGTTAGATAGTTACTTATATTGCTTTGTTTTTTCAGTTGCTCTGACACACCCACAAACCTTTTGTGATTTTGAAGATCCAGATTTGTGTGGATGGACTGATGATCCTAACCACGATTTCAACTGGAAACGGCACCAGTACGGCACGCCTTCTGGTCACGTGGGCACAGGACCTTCCTACGATCATAGTTTTGGAAAGGGAAAAGCTGGTGAGTGTTTCAAAAGACTCTTCAAAGACTTTCGTCTATCTTCTTTTGAATGATCCATTTAGTGATATGTATCATAGTAGTATTAGATCAGTAGAAATTTCTCATATTGCATAGTTCCAGAAGGATTTGATGTGAAATTCTTTGACTGCAACTGAAATACTTTCCTAAATCATGTCGCTTTTTAAGCATGTATCAGTTTCTTGTGCATTTCTCAATCATCGGTTGTTAAAGGCAGGGCCATCTCAAGCCTTACCTTGGTTCCTAGATAAAAGTAAAATATGGACTTTGTCGTAGTGGTGGTGGTCTGCAGGTTCTTTATTCAGATCACGTGTGATTACGTATGCTGATCGAACTGCGCCAAATGTCGTGTTGCGATTCTGATGACATAAATATCGACTTTAGCGCAGAAGATAGTTTAGTTCCTTAATTTAATTCACCATTATTTAGATGAAATCACAGATTCACGGGTTGTTACACCCGTGTCGACATATGCCTTAGACTTGCGTCAAGTGATGTGTAGAGAGATGTCTAACAATTGAAGCACGAGAGTAGTATATGGACGACACAGTTTTTTTATATTCATATACAATTACGTGCTGGGATGCGCTCGACTCCGTGGGCCTTTGGGGGTGGGGATGGCTCGTAATCTGTAGTTCCCAGGTTCGTGTCCCAGCTGGGTCAGCGTTGAGATTTATCTCCGCAAAATTCTCCGCCCTGCCCACGGTCAGTAGGGGACACCGATGGGGCTTGGAAAGGCCGCCGTCCGTCGGATGGGACATTAAGCCGTGGCCCCGTGTGTGGGAGAGCCATACCCTGTGCACGTTAAAGAACACGCTGGATGGCCTTGACGGGAGGCTACCATCTGTCTCCCAACAGCTGTTTCAGTGGGTCCCCTCCCCCAACCTTCTCTGAGCCTTCGGGGTCCATGTGACCTGACCATTTAGCCCATGGTGTGCCAAAAAGTGCCGCTCAGAGGTAAAACAATCCAATACAATCCAAATCTGAGCCTTCGGGATCCATGTGACCTGGCCATTTAGCCCATGGTGTGCCAAAAAGTGCCGCTCAGAGGTAAAACAACCCAACCCAACCCGTGGGCCTTTGCTGTTTTGCTACTGCAAACAATCATGCAATGAGGTGGAGATCTGCGCTTTGCAGATTCTCGCTTTATCCACCTCACACTTGCGAGAGAACCTACTACTAGGTTCACACAGAACCGTACCTCAGTTCACACAGATCTGAACCCTGATTTCACACAAAACCGAACCCTATCCTTAAGGGTTTGTTTTCATTGAGAAAGAGAGTGGGAGATGCTTGGCGCATGTTCAAACAGTCTCCCAGTTTGACAGTGACGCTGAGACTCGAAATCAGCTCATGAATCACATCCCCATCTTAGCACTTCAAAAATACACTTAATAGAGATATATATTTTCAATAAAAAAAAAACAACAACAAAAATACAATAATAAATAACAAAAGTTGGGTTGGGTTGTTTTACCTCTGAGCGGCACTTTTTTGCACACAAACGGCTAAATGGCCAGGTCACAAGGACCCCGAAGGCTCAGAGAAGGTTGGGGGAGGGGACCCGCTGGAACAGCTGTTGGGAGACAGATGGTAATCTCCCGTCAAGGCCATCCAGCGTGTTCTTTAACGTGCACAGGGTATGGCTCTCCCGCACACGGGGCCACGGCTTAACGTCACATCCGATGGACGGCGGCCTTTCCAAGACCATCGGTGTCCCCTACTGACCGTGGGCAGGGCGGGGAATTTTTGCGGATATAAATCTCAACGCTGACCCAACTGGGACTCGAACCTGGGAACTACAGATTACGAGTCTGGAGCGCTACCGACTGAGCCACCCCCGTCCCAATAAAAAAAGTAAAATAGAGGGACATGACAGACTTTCCCTTTAAAATTGTTATAAGGGGTGTAAAAACAAAAAGGGCCCTAAAAACCGTGGGGCCCCCAACATTTGCCTACTTTGCCTATGTCAAAAGATGGCCCTGAGTGAAGATAGATTTTATTGCTTTGTTTCGATCAACTGCTCACTTTTTTCTTGATCTACTCATCTTGATCTCACACTTGATTAAAATACAAATACACGTGCTATGCCCTTAGAGGAACAGGAAATGTAACATCCTATACGAGTGTTACATTGTGAAAACTAATCCACCACTGTCTTCATAAAATGCTATTTAAATGCTGATTTGTGACTCTTTCTTTAAACAGAAACACATTACGCAATAAATCAAATTTCTTAAATATTTGAGACGGGGTTTATTGGGACCCATTCTCATTCGTCTAATTGAAACCCAATTCTGATTCCGCATAGAATTTGCATAAAAGACTGAATTAATTTTAAGGATCAACTTGCTATTCATATTTTTGTGCCTACTTTTCCCACTTTGAATTTGAGAACAGCTCTTAAAAGCTTATTCATACTTTGAATAAATACAAGAGAGTATCGACGTGGATTCCCTTACAGAATATATACCGTATATTTCCGCAGATAAGACGATAGTTGAATCATAAAAAAGGCCCCCAAAATCCGGGTCGTCTTATAGGACAGATACAAAAAAATTAGATTGAAATTTATATAAATTGAAACCATTATTACTACAACTTATCGAAAAATCTATCATATTATTTAAATACGCTATATGATAATACATTACATTGTAATAGTAAATAATACATTACATTGTAATAGTAAATAATACATTACATTGTAATAGTAAATAATACATTACATTGTAATAGTAAAACAATACTAAAACAAAATAAATATTAAAAGTTATGTTTATTGAGCTACTGAGGAATAAACGGACAAACCGTAATTATTTACTAGTACAGAGTAGGGTATGTCCACAAAATAGAATAGCCCATACGACGCTTTTGTGAAGAGTCAAGGTCATTACCCGAATGCCCGAATCAGTGCGAATGTTTGCGAATAGGACATAATTCCGTATACGCTATACAGTATTATTATCCTGATGATGATCGCCGATCGAAACTAAATTCATAGGCAGTTGATAGTTTGGAGTCGTCTTATACGACAGACATATGCTAACACTATAAAACTTTGACGAAAATTTATACCTCGTCTTATCTGAAGGTCGTCTTATCTGCGGAAATATACGGTATATTTATTTTTGTCTAATATTACATACGAGTATATGAAGAGGAGTTAAATTTCTGTTTACTCCTTGGGGATTCTTATTGGCCTATTTAACCATAAATAACACTAACATTTCATTCGAAGTAAGAATGCAGTTATTTCTATAAAAGTTGTGTTTATTTTTCTCTTAAATACATTATACAAAGGAAATCCAATAGGGGAAGTGTTTTCAAAATGTGGGGCGCTAGTTGCTTGAAGCGGATCTCAAAACTCTAAAGAAGACAATGAAACAATTAGATTTAACTATATAGGTACTTACATTGTAAGGAAGTGTGAAGGAGGTAGTATAAATTTATCTCTAATTCAAAGGAGTCGCAGTATAAAAAAGTTTGAGATTCCTCTTCTAAGGCGTTTAAAGAGAAAATTCCACAGATATGAGTGATACAATAGATCAGCACACACAAGTTTCAAACTGCTCTTTAAACTACCTACTGTGACCTCTAGCCCTTTGAGAATGGTAGTAAGGTTAACGGAGGTCAAAAATGATTAAATTTGTGTATATTTCACGCATTTTTCATCCTTGTGTATATTTACCGCATTTTTCATATTACATACGAGATGATATTTTTTAAAACGAATTTTTTGGCCTATACGAAAGGCCTTCTTCTGTTTCCTAACAGCTGTCCAGTGGGTTCCCCTCTCCCAAACTTCACTGAGCTCTCGGAATACTTGTGACCTGGCCATTTATCCCATTGTGTGCAAAAAAGTGCCGCCCTTAGAGGTAAAATAACCCAATGCAACACTTTAACTAGTGTTGTTGCAAACTATACTGCTCACAAAAATTAGGGGATATTTCAAAATGAATATGAAGTGATGAAATATCCCCTAATTTTTGTGAGCAGTATAGTTAAAGAGTTTGGTTGGTTACCGCGTTACCAAGTTAAAAATGGGGCGTGGGTGGCTCAGACGGTAGCGCGCCAGGCTCGTAATCTGTAGTTCCCAGGTTCGAGTCCCAGCTGGGTCAGCGTTGAGATTTATCTCCGCAAAATTCCCCGCCCTGCCCGCGGTCAGTAGGGGACACCGATGGGCTTGGAAAGGCCGCCGTCCGTCAAATGGGACGTTAAGCCGTGGCCCCGTGTGCGGGAGTGTGCGGGAGAGACATACCCTGTGCACGTTAAAGAACACGCTGGATGGCCTTTACGGGAGGCTACCATCTGTCTCCCAACAGCTGTTCCAGTGGGTCCCCTCCCCAACCTTCTCTGAGCCTTCGGGGTTCATGTGACCTGGCCATTTAGCCCATGGTGTGCAAAAAAGTGCCGCTCAGAGGTAAAACAACCCAACCCAACCAAGTTAAAAGTCGCGTTATAAATATTCTTAAAGAAGCGTATATAATATTCTTAAAGAAAAAGATTAACAGTCTTTTGATAATACTTATGAGACGAGACATTTAATCATTTCCATAAGAAATCATTCAAATCTGGCTTCCCCAAGCATTGGAAGAATATAAAGCAGTGGACGAAGTTCATCAAATGGAGTAATGAGAGGAAGAAATGTGGCCAAAAGCAAAAACAATTTCCAATGGCAGCGGCAAACAAGGAGCAAGTTTATATTGACGTATAAGCCTTAACAAAGCCTAAGCGATGAGCTCGATAAATACCGTCATGTGTTATTGCCCGTAGGGGAATGGAAAAGATCTATGAGCTCCGGGTCCTGTGTATCTAATGGTCAGCAGCTGCGATTTACAACTTTTTCCACCGTGCGCGTTTGGAAGATACAGAGACTCCTTTCTTTGCCATTGGTGGCCATTATTTGCTGGGTTGTTAACTGCGCCGTGATTTAGAGGCGAACTGCGAATTCAATATTGCTTTTCTTTTCCTTCCTTTTGTGGGCTTTTCTTCAGCAACAGTATAATGGCTATCGATGGCTGGATACAAAGCTCGATTTTAACTTTACAGTTACCTGCTTTGAGGATACTTTTTTATGTTTTCGAATAAGCAAAACTGAAACGTTGATGGATTGGGTTGGGTTGTTTTACCTCTGAGCGGCACTTTTTTTGCACATCATGGGCTAAATGGCCAGGTCACATGGACCCCGAAGGCTCAGAGAAGGTTGGGGGAGGGGACCCACTGGAACAACTGTTGGGAGACAGATGGTAGGCTCCCGTCAAGGCCATCCAGCGTGTTCTTTAACGTGCACAGGGTATGGCTCTCCCGCACACGGGGCCACGGCTTAACGTCCCATCCGACGGACGGCGGCCTTTCCAAGCCCATCGATGTCCCCTACCGACCGTGGGCAGGGCGGGGAATTTTGCGGAGATAAATCTCAACGCTGACCCAGCTGGGACTCGAACCTGGGAACTACAGATTACGAGCCTGGCGCGCTACCTACTGAGCCACCCCCGTCCCACGTTGATGGAAGAAGCGAATGAATTGTTATCTTGATTTAACTCTAGACTAGAATATTGGATGGGAAGAAAGCAAGGAAGATTAAAATGATGTTATGTGTGATAGACAGTCGTGGTTGATAAAGAAAATCGGACTATTATTTTATTAAAATATTTGGTATGTTTATGTTGTTGGGCTGTTTTGCCTCTCAGTAGCACTTTATTGCACATAATGGCCTAAATAGCCAGGACACAAGGACCCCAAGGGCTCAGAGATGGTGACCCACTGGATGGCTGTTAAGAGACAGATCGTAGATTCTAGTCAAGGCCATTCAGAGTGCTCTTTAAGGTGTACAGAGAATGATCTCATGTACACGGGGCCACGGCTTAACATCCCATCCGACGGACAGATTTAATTCCAAGTCCATCAGGGTTCCTTTTCTCACCAAGTTCAGGATGGGGATTAGCGGAATTAAATCTCAAGGCAGGTAATTGAGATTCTAACTTAGGAATTGCAGTTTGAGTTGTTTTACCTATGAGGGGCACTTTTGTGTATACAATGGGCTAAGTGACCTGATCACAAGGACTATAAAGTTTCAGAGAAGGTTGGGAAAACTTTGGGGGGGGGGAGAACCCAATGGACAGCTGTTAAGAGACAGATGGAAGCCTCCCTTCAAGGTTATTCAGCATTTTTTTTAATATACACAGGGAGAGTTATAATTATGTTATACCCTGTAATAAAATACAAGAATAAAGTTGTTTACGAGGGTTAAAGAGTTGCACGTGGGGCCACGGTTTCCTAGGCGTTTCCAAGTCCATCGGCATCCCATTTCTGACCGAGGGCAGGATGGGGAGTTCAGCGGAGATAAATTTCAAGCGGTTCAGGTGGGAGTCAAACCTGCAAAACTCACTACTCTGCTCTCGTCAGTAAGGGACACCGAAGGGCTTGAAAAAGACGCTGTCTGTTGGATGGGTCGTAAAATCGTTTCTTCGTGTGCGGGAGAGCCATACCCTGTGCACTTTAAAGAACACGCTTGATGGCCTTGATGGGAGGCTACCATCTGTCTCCTAACAGCTGTCCAGTGGGTCTCCCCTACCAACTTTCTCTGAGCCTTCGAGGTCATTGTAACCGAGCCATTTAACCCATTGTGTGTGGGGCAGGGGTGGCTCAGTCGGTAGCGCGCCAGGTTCGTAATCTGTAGTTCCCAGGTTCGAGTCCCAGCTGGGTCAACGTTGAGATTTATCTCAACGTTGACCCAGCTGGGTCTCGAACCTGGGAAACCGCAAAATTCCCCGGGAAACCGCCTGGAAACCGCAAAAACCTGGGAAACCGCAAAACCGCCTCGAACCGGCCCTGGGAAACCGCAAAAACCTGGGAAACCGCAAAACCGCCTCGAACCGCAAAATTCCCCGCCTTGCCCACGGTCAGTAGGGTACACCGATGGGCTTGGAAATGCCGCCGTCCGTCGGATGGGACGTTAAACCGTGGCCCCGTGTGCGGGAGAGCCATACCCTGTGTACGTTAAGGAACACGCTGGATGGCCTTGACGGGGGGGGGGCTACCATCTGTCTCCCAACAGCTGTTCCAGTGGGTTCCCTCCCCCAACCTTCTCTGAGCCTTCGGGGTCCATGTGACCTGGCCATTTAGCCCATGGTGTGCAAAAAAGTGCCGCTCAGAGGTAAAACAACCCAACCCATTGTGTGCAAAAAAAGTGGTACTCAGAGGTTAAACAACAACCCTGAATCCATTCTGTTTAAACTGAGAGAAGACAGATGTTCAAAGCAAAATTAGGACTACAAAATACTCAAATAACATATTTAAAACAATCAAATAAATTGTGGGAAGATTTTCAGTCAGAAATTCACCAGATTTAAATACTTTTCAATATCGATTGAGATGCAGTCATCTACTTGATTGGGAATTCTTTTTAATTAGAATAATAACTAAGAACACATAGTCGAAATTTTTCATGTGATAATACGATACCAGAGGAAGGCCTCATTAATGTTGAAGGATTGGAGGATCCTTCTAATCCACGGAATATATGAGAGAGTGACATTAATAACACGAAAGAGTAAAGTTAAGAGTGGTGAGAAGACTTTGTTTCTGCTTAAAAGAAAAATCTGATTTATCAAACTTAAATTAGTGACTTCAGTTATTTAATCTTTTTTATTCTAGTCGTGCTGGCAGAAATGAGTAAACCACCGAAATAAAAAATAATTTTTTGCCACCTCAAGAGATTATTTTTTGCGGTCTCGAAGGAATTAACTTTTTTATTTTTTCAAGAGTGTACTTTTATGACACCTGAAGCAATTTTTTTTGCCATCCAAGAAGTTTACTTTTTGCTGTTCAAACAGAGCTTGCTTTTCTTCTCCGCCCCCAAAAATATATTCTATATAATCATTCCAAACGAAATTAATCTTTTGCCTTCTGAAGAAGAGTGCGGATTGGCTCAGCCAGTAGCGCAAAAAGCTTGTAATTTGCAACTTCCACGTTCTTGATATTTATATTCTGCTAAACCCATCTCTTTTTCCTCGGCTAGAGAGAGGACACCGAACGAAGGACTGCGAAAGGCCGCCGTCCATCGGGTTGGGACGTTAAGCTTTACCGAAGAAACACACTGGGTGACTTTGACGGGAGGCTATCACCTGTCTCCTAATCGATGGGCTTGGAAATGCCGCCGTCCGTCTGATGGGACGTTAAGGCGTGTGCCCATGTGCGGAAAGCCATACCCTGTGCACGTTAAAGAACACCCTGGATGGCCTTGACGGGAGGCTACGATCTGTCTCCTAACAGTTGTTCCAGTGTGTCCCCTCCCCCAACCTTCTCTGAGTCTTTGGGGTCCATGTGACCTGGCCATTTAGCCCATGGTGTGCAAAAAAGTGCCGTTCATAGGTAAAACAACCCAACCCAATCAGTCTCCTATGGGTGGGGGTGGCTCAGTCGGTAGCGCGTCAGGCTCGTATTCTGTAGTTCACAGGTTCGAGTCCCAGCTGGGTCAGCGTTGAGATTTATCTCCGCAAAATTCCCCGCCCTGCCCACGGTCAGTAGGGGACACCGATGGGCTTGGAAAGGCCGCCGTCCATCGGATGGGACGTTAAGCCGTGGTCCCGTGTGCGGGAGAGCCATACCCTGTGCACGTTAAAGAACAAGCTGGATGGCATTGACGGGAGGCTAACATCTGTCTCCTAACAGCTCTTCCAGTGGGTCCCCTTCCGCAGCCTTCTCTGAGCCTTCGGGGTCCATGTGACCTGGCCATTTAGCCCATGGTGTGCAAAAAAGTGCCGTTCAGAGATAAAACAACCCAACCCAACGTGTCTCCTAACAGCTGTCCAGGGATTCTTTCCCCGCAATGTTCTATGAGCACTTGGGGTCCTTGTGATCTGAGCATTTAACTCATTATAAGCAAAAAAAGATTAGGCCAGTGATATAACGACCTAACCCATCTTAAACGAGTTTATTAAACTTGGACTAAATCCAAAGTTTTAGTCCAAGTAAGGTCTTAAGTATTATCTTAAAGACATCAAGATGATTCTGTAGGAGAGGTTTTTTTTCTTAACAATCATTCAATAGATTACAGATTACGGTATTCCTTCGTTTTTCCAGGTTTAGGTGTTTGCAATTGGACAGTTATAGCTGTAAAGCAAATTCCTCACGCAAATCTATAGAAAGAATGATCTACGGTTGTAACCATATATAAGGGTTACAACCCATGTTTCTGTCATAGATTGGCGTTGTTCGTGCATGCCTCGTAATGTAATCGTTCCCGACTTGAGACCCAATTCTGTCGCATATTAGCGGTGATTTTTTCCGCTAACCATCACTCTGTTTTTGGTGAAAAAAGGGACACCGATGAGCACTGAAGAGCCCTGGCATTGGGGTGAGACAATAAATAAGAGACCTTCGTACAGTCGCTCAAAAAAGTATCCAAACACTGGTTGATTACAGAATTCAGAAAAAATATCTGGCAACGATTTTTTTTAGAAATTAGTGATCTGGCAACCTTCGTGTCACGTGACACGAAGTTTGTCAGGCCCAACCTAAATAAATGTAACAATAAATTGCTCATAAGAGAATTTAAATGTTAATATCAATTACCGTATATTTCCGCAGATAAGACGATAGTTGAATCATAAAAAAAGGCCCCCAAAATCCGGGTCGTGTTATAGGACAGATACAAAAAACATTAGATTGAAATTTATGTAAATTGAAACCATTATTACTACAACTTATCGAAAAATCTATCATATTATTTAAATACGCTATATGATAATACATTTCATTGTAATAGTAAATGATACGTTACATTGTAATAGTAAAACAATACTAAAACAAAATAAATATTAAAAGTTATGTTTATTGAGCTACTGAGGAACAAACGGACAAACCGTAATTATTTACTAGTACAGAGTAGGGTATGTCCACAAAATAGAATAGCCCATACGACGCTTTTGTGAAGAGTCAAGGTCATTACCCAAATGCCCGAATCAGTGCGAATGTTTGCGAATAGGACATAATTCCATATACGCTATACAGTATTATTATCCTGATGATGATCGCCGATCTAAACTAAATTCATAGGCAATTGATAGTTTGGGGTCGTCTTATAGGACAGATATATGCTAAAACTATAAAACTTGCACGAAAATTTATACCTCGTCTTATCTGAAGGTCGTTTTATCTGCGGAAATATACGGTATTTATTTCGAACTTGAAACGATTATAATACTGTGACTGATGATGCTTTCTTCTTCCTTTTGTTTCAGGTTTCTACATGTATGAGGAAGCTTCTTCTCCTCGAAAAGAGAATGACACATCGCGATTATTCTCTCCCGTATATCCTCCTCATTACAGCCCGGGATGCTTTGTCTTCTGGTATCATATGTATGGAGCGACCATGGGTAAGGTTCATTTTGTTTGCTCACGTATCATATCGCACAATCAAGAGAGACGGGAGTGGCTAAGTCGGTAGCGCGCTACGCTCGTAATCTGCAGTTCCCATGTTCGGGTCCCAATTGGATTGGGGCGGGGTGGCTCAGTCGGTAGCGCGCCAGGCTCGTAATCTGCAGTTCCCAGGTTCGAGTCCCAGCTGGGTCAGCTGGGACTCGTGAGATTTATCTCCGCAAAATTTCCCCGCCCTGCCCACGGTCAGTAGGGGACACCGATGGGCTTGAAAAGGCCGCCGTCCGTCGGATGGGACGTTAAGCCGTGGCCTCGTGTGTGGGAGAGCGATACCCTATGCACGTTAAAGAACACGCTGGATGGCCTTGACGGGAGGCTACCATCTAGTCTCCTAACAGCTGTTCCAGTGGGTCCCCTCCCCAACCTTCTCTGTGCCTTCGGGGTCCTTGTGACCTGGCCATTTAGCACACGGTGTGCAAAAAAGTGCCGCTCAGAGGTAAAACAATCCAATCCTGAAATCTGAGCGTTAAATGAAACACCTTTAGAAAGAAAGTTTTTCGTGTCACGTGACACGAAAGTTGCCAGATCACTAGTTTCTAAAAAAATCGTTGCCAGATATTTTTTCTGAATTCTGTAATCAACCATGGTGTTCGGATACTTTTTTGAGCGACTGTAGGTGGTCATATTATTTTGATACTAGATCGTGTGGGCTCACTCACGGAAATATTGAGCGTGTGCAGTTACCGTTCACAGCAAACTGGAGCGTGTGCAGTAACTGCACACGCTCCAGTTTGTTGTGAACGGTAACTGGAGCGTGTACAGCAACTGTACACGCTCCAGATATTTTTCCTGAATTCTGTAATCACGTTACACGAAGGTTGCCAGATCACTAATTTCTAAAAAAATCGTTGCCAGATATTTTTCCGAATTTTGTAATCAACCATAGCGTTCGGATACTTTTTTGAGCGACTGTACGATTAAAAAGAAACCTTGAAGATAATTTTGATATAGAAGTTTGAATTTATTGAACCTTATTTAAAACCAGTGAGCTATGCTTATAGGAGCGTGGTGAATAAAATTTCAAATGATCAAGAATATCTAGATTATTTTTGAGCCATATATGAGAGCCTGCTCCGCTTAGGTCATACGTTTATTACTCATTCGTTTCTTCTTCGGGCGGACGACGTACCAAAATGCGAGTTTTGTGACACCCCATTTAACTGTGAAGCATATTTTAATTGAATGTCAAGCTTTTAATATAGAACGAAAATTGTAATTTTAACTTTCATAATTTTATGTCCGAGCCTCTTACACTCGGACATCTTTTATCTCATCATTGTGTTTTACCGCCAGTTTTTACCTTTTTGAAGCATTGTGACTATTTTAATAGACTTTGATTTTACCTTGTTTTTTTATATCTAACCCAGGCTTTACATCTGGGTTGTTTTTTACTATACAGGGTGAATCTGAAAAAGTGGGCAAAACTTTACGGGGTGGTAGAACGCAGCTATACGAGCAATATTCGTCATAGAATGTATGGTCGGAACGCAAAAGCGAGCCGCTAGGTGGCGTTGGAAATGGTATAAAAGGGTCGGTGCCTGGTGTCCCTAAAATGCCTGGTGTCTTCGCAAATGTACGTCGGTCCCTATCCCGCAGGTGTGAAGCCTGCATTACAGCTGGCGGCAGCTCTTTTGAGCAATTTCTTTGAGCATGTACCTCAATTACATTCCTGTTAATAAAATGTTTTCTGAAGTATCTCCTCTCCTTCTTGTGTTCATTCTTTAAATGTGACAGTGGAAAACTACCTTTTAACTTCTCACCGCTTGCGTTCCGACCATACATTCTATGACGAATATTGCTCGTATAGCTGCGTTCTACCACCCCGTAAAGTTTTGCACACTTTTTCAGATTCACCCTGTATACATCTTGTTGGTTTGTTATCTTTACATCTTGTTACGTATTATTGTTTTTCTGTTATATATATACATCTTTTTGGTTTTATCTTTTGCCTTTTACAGCACTTGGTTTTAACTTTGGTTCAGAGGTACTTGACTTTTAGCTTCTATTTATCGCGTTTGGCGCATTATAACCTCAGTAGCTCATGCGCCAAAAAACCCCAAATAACCAACCAAACAACCAAAATATGAGAGCCTCATCTCTAGCCTTGAGCATCAATCGATCTTCTTTCCATCTTACCTTAATGCTTCACTGTTTACATTTATAAACAACATCGATGAAAAGTTTTTTATCGTAAATAAAAAACAGAAACAAATACCCTCTCAAGTAGCAGCTTGCTACAGAGTTCTGACAGGAGCCTGTCAGTTTATACGCTATAGCTGAAGATCTTTGAGGAAGGTTTAAGGTAAACACGCGTTATATCTATATTATTCCACTCCTATAAGAATACTGAAACGTTAGACCAACATAATTTCCTTACCCTACTTTCCCCTCTCCATCTCTCTTTTGTTATTTTTCTGGATTATTCGCGATCCTTTCCCCCCCCCCCCCTTTTAATTATCTAATGTAATCTGTTGTTTTTGTTTTTTTCCTGATATATATGTTTTATAAATTCCACCTTTTACTTTTGGGGCGGGGGTGGCTCAGTCGGTGGCGCGCCAGGCTCGTAATCTGTAGTTCCCAGGTTCGAGTCCCAGCTGGGTCAGCGTTGAGATTTACCTCCGCAAAATTCCCCGCCCTGCCCACGGTGAGTAGGGGACACCGATGGGCTTGGAAAGGCCGCCGTCCGTCGGATGGGACGTTAAGCCGTGGCTCCGTGTGCGGGAGAGCCATACCCTGTGCACGCTAAAGAACATGTTGGATGGCCTTGACGTGAGGCTACCATCTATCTCCCAACAGCTGTTCCAGTGGGTCCCCTTCCCCAACCTTCTCTGGGCTTTCGGGGTCCATGTGACCTGGCCATTTAGCCCATGGTGTGCGAAAAAGTGCCGCTCAGAGGTAAAACAACCCAACCTTTTACTTTACTTTCACTATCATATTCACTTTCAAATTATATGTTTGTCTTCGTCAGTGCTGCTTGTTTGCATTTTATTTATGTATCAAATAGCTTGGAAATTTCTTTGCACAGATTTGCATTTTTATACTGTCCTTGATATTCATTTTTAATTTTCAAAATGTACTGGGGCATCAGTCCACTTGAACACTTAATATCTAAATATTACCTGCACATTGTCTTTACTGTAACCCCATGGCATGGAATAAATAATAATAATTTTAAAAATAACTAGAATAACAGATATTGCTTCTGAAGACTCACGTTTTTAAAGAGAATGAAGCTTTTCATTCACCGACTTCTGCACACTTTAAAAACTTTAATTCTAACTTAGCCGTCCCTTGGCCGAGTGGTTAGCACACTTGGCTACTGATCTAAGGGACCTGGGTCGAGCCCCGGGTAAGGCATGGCTGTTTGTGTCGTTCTTCTGCTGAGAGCCTGCCATCCTCTCAGACCTTCTACTATTGGATATAAACTGACAGGCTCCTGTCAGACCTCTGTGGCAAGCAGCTGCTTGAGGGGGTATTTATTTTTTTATTTTATTTTAATTCTAACTAATGGATGTGCTTAGAGCCATCTGTGAAGACAGGCAAGAAGTCCGGGTGCTCAGCAAGGGGGCTGGCAAATAGTTGCTTGAACACGCAGTCGGTGGTAAAGGCCTTACCCATCTTGCAAAATGAAAAAGTCATAAGAAGGGGAAACAGCAAGCCACCGTGAAAGTGACTCCGCCAAAGAAAATAACATGAAAAGGCAGATGGCCACTTCTCTAGAGTGGAGGTGAGGGTACGTCCAGTCCACTAGTCGATTGATCCCGGAGGGGTAACCCGAAGATCTCCCCAAGAAGCAAAGGACTAAGCAGTGTGTTGCAGCGGCCATCAAAATCGCTCCCCAGGAATCCGACGAACAATCTCCCCCCAAAAAAAGACGGAGCCACGGCAAACACGCGGCCGAACGTTTAGGATCCTGTGAAGGTTGGGTTGTTTTACCTCTGAGCGGCACTTTTTTGCACACCATGGGCTAAATGGCCAGGTCACATGGACCCCGAAGGCTCAGAGAAGGTTGGGGGAGGGGACCCACTGGAAAAGCTGTTGAGAGACAGATGGTAGTCTCCCGTCAAGGCCATCCAGCGTGTTCTTTAACGTGCTCAGGGTATGTCTCTCCCGCACACGGGCCACGGCTTAACGTCCCATCCGACGGACGGCGGCCTTTCCAAGCCCATCGGTGTCCCCTACTGACCGTGGGCAGGGCGGGGAATTTTGCGGAGATAAATCTCAACGCTGACCCAGCTGGGACTCGAACCTGGGAACTACAGATTACGAGCCTGGCGCACTACCGACTGAGCCACCCCCGCCCCATCTTTTCGTGGACATATCTCCATGGGAAAAAGACAAAAAGACTTTCTTCCGTAGAAATGTCCACGAAGATATTCTGCCCCTCTTTGTAATTTAAAGGAAATATTATACGTTAAACAATAAGAAAACCTATGAACTTTGAAATCGTGTTTTTTCTGTCTCCTAGACAGAATTAAGTCTTTAAAGTTACTTTCGAATCCGCCTCCGTTCTCAGACGAAAATCCTGCCGACTGCTCTGCGCTTCTTTATTGCATTTTGAATGTTCTCTGATATCAGCTTTTATTTTCCATCAGAAATGGAATGCAACAGAACGCACATAAATAAAGTCCATTATTTGTTGAGTGAAAAAACTAAACTATTACAGAAATGCGAGGCGCAAACTCCTTCCAAAAATCTGGATGCTGGCCAAGGATGAGAAGCAAAATTCGTCTTCTCCGAGAGGATGACATTTGATCTTGATCTCCTCTTTCCGCAGGCAGAAGGCGAAGATAAGCGACAATGAGAGTTTTATTAAGTTTTGCATTATTAATAGTTGACGGAATGTCTCCTCCTGACGTCATTTCCAAAATGATGAAAATACGAATATTTCTGCTACTTTTTTTTTCAGTGTCTGGAGGAATTGTGAAACGTGATATCCAATCCAGTTCTCCTTCTGTGATCTATGAATCAAACTTTTTTTCCTTTTCAAAGTACTCACAAGTTTAACAGAAAAAAAAAAGATCGGCGTTGTTTTCTGACGAGATAATATGACTATGGAAAGCGTGCCACTCCCGTATGGAGAAATTGCCTCTCCTAGAGCAATCTAGTTCCTTTAATAACTCAAATGCGTATCACTTCTCGAGCTGTCATCCGTCGCCCGCGCATTTTAATAATGTTTATTGGAGGTGATGCCATTTATGAACTGCATGCCGCGTGAGATAATCACCATGACATAGAATGTCAGCCGTTGGAAGGCATTCAACGGTAGAATTCGTTAGAGTGTAGAGATTTCTGACCCTGGGGTAGACGAAACGTGAGACCTTAATTAATACGCAAGAGTGCGCGCAAAGAACCAGATGAGAAAAAGTCATCAGGTTTCTTTACTGTAGCGAATAAAAATGCTTGTGATATCTCGAGTGTAGGATAAGAAGTTTTTAAGTGAGTCATCATGTTCTGAAATTGGTTTTGCAATATCACTTTTGCTTTGGATATTTCAGAGCTCTACCAAATTTTTCTAGAATTTCCATGTTATCCCATGGATTGATTGTTTTACTTCTGAGCGGTCGGGGCGGGGGTAGCTCAGTCGGTAGCGCGCCAGGCTCGTAATCTGTAGTTCCCAGGTTCGAGTCCCAGCTGGGTCAGCGTTGAGATTTATCTTCGCAAAAATTCCCCGCCCTGCCCACGGTCAGTAGGGGACACCGATGGGCTTGGAAAGGCCGCCGTCCGTCGGATGGGACGTTAAGCAGTGGCCCCGTGTGAGGGAGAGACATACCCTGTGCACGTTAAAGAACACGCTGGATGGCCTTGACGGGAGGCTACCATCTGTCTCCTAACAGCTGTTCCAGTGGGTCCCCTCCCCCAACATTCTCTGAGCCTTCGGGGTCCATGTGACCTGGCCATTTAGCCCATGGTGTGCAAAAAAGTGCCGCTCAGAGGTAAAACAACCCAACTCTGAGCGGTCTTTTTTTGCACACAATGGGCTAAATGGCTAGGTCACAAAGACTCCGAAGTCTCAGAGAACGTTGAAGGGAGGGGACCCACTGGACAACTGTTGGGAGACATATGATAGCCTCCTGCTAAGGCCATCCAGCGTGTTCTTTAATGCGCCCACGGTATCTCACTCCCGCACACGGGCTACGGTTTAACGTCACATTCGACGGACGGTGTCACGTGACACGTCCGTCGAATCGTGTCCGTCGAATCGTCCAACCTTCGTGTCACGTGACACGAAGGTTGCCAGATCACTAATTTCTAAAAATATCGTCGCCAGATATTTTTTCTGAATTCTGTAATCAACCATAGTGTTCGGATACTTTTTTGAGCAACTGTATATATTTTTTTGCTTTTTTATTCTAAAAAGGAAGTAAAAAACCCTAGAAAGTTTATAAAAAACCCTAGAAAGTTTACAAAATAACATTTAAAACTTGAAACAATTACGAACGGAAACACGTTTTAAATGTGTTTTCACATTTTAAAACGTAACCCACTTTGTAAAAACCAAATTGTAAAACCCACCCACCCATTCTTCTTAGTTCGCCATTTTGAAATTTTTAGTTTTCGACGTGGTTTGACATTAAAATATGTCTTCATTAGGCTAATGTCAAAAATTATTGTAGAAAAGAATAATTTTCATAGCAGTAATGACAATAAAGTTAAGAGAAGGAAAGGTGTTTTTATTTTACTGAATATAATCTATTCACTTCGCAAACCCCTGAGGCGAAAGTCTCGGACCTTTGGGGCTGGAATTGGCTCAATCGGTAGCACGCCAGGCTCGTAATCTGTAATCTATGAGTTAGAGTCCTACTTGGTCCCTGACTGAGACAACCCCGCACCAAGGAATTTCCCAAATACTCGATTATCTGGTCCCGAATATCTCATATGGATTTTTACCTTGCTGTTGTATGCTCCGTTAAAAATGTAACCTTTCTTATGACAACCCAGTTTCGTGTTGTTTTACCTCTGAGCGGCACTTTTTTGCACACCATGGGCTAAATGGCCAGGTCACTTGGACCCCGAATGCTCAGAGAAGGTTGGGGGAGGAGACCCACTGGAACAGCTGTTGGGAGACAGATGTGTCTCCCGTCAAGGCCATCCAGCGTATTCTTTAACGTGCACATGGTATGGCTCTCCCACACACGGGGCCTCGGCTTAACGTCCCATCCGACGGACGGCGGCCTTTCCAAGCCCATCGGTGTCCCCTACTGACAGTGGGCAGGGCGGGGGATTTAGCGGAGATAAATCTCAACGCTGACCCAGCTGGGACTCGAACCTGGGAACTACAGATTACGATCCTGGCGCACTACCGACTGAGCCTCCCCCGCCCCATCTTTTCGCGGACATATCTCCATGTGGAAAAGACAAAAAGACTTTCCTCCGTAGAAATGTCCACGAAGATATTCTGCCTCTCTTTGTAATTTAAAGGAAATATTATACGTTAAACAATAAGAAAACCTATGAACTTTGAAATCGTGTTTTTTCTGTCTCCTAGACAGAATTAAGTCTTTAAAGTTACTTTCGAATCCGCCTCCGTTCTCAGGCGAAAATCCTGCCGACTGCTCTGCGCTTCTTTATTGCATTTTGAATGTTCTCTGATATCAGCTTTTATTTTCCATCAGAAACGGAATGCAACAGAACGCACATAAATAAAGTCCATTATTTGTTGAGTGAAAAAACTAAACTATTACAGAAATGCGAGGCGCAAACTCCTTCCAAAAATCTGGATGCTGGCCAAGGATGAGAAGCAAAATTCGTCTTCTCCGAGAGGATGACATTTGATCTTGATCTCCTCTTTCCGCAGGCAGAAGGCGAAGATAAGCGACAATGAGAGTTTTATTAAGTTTTGCATTATTAATAGTTGACGGAATGTCTCCTCCTGACGTCATTTTCAAAATGATGAAAATACGAATATTTCTGCTACTTTTTTTTTCAGTGTCTGGAGGAATTGTGAAACGTGATATCCAATCCAGTTCTCCTTCTGTGATCTATGAATCAAACTTTTTTTCCTTTTCAAAGTACTCACAAGTTTAACAGAAAAAAAAAAGATCGGCGTTGTTTTCTGATGAGATAATATGACTATGGAAAGCGTGCCACTGCCGTATGGAGAAATTGCCTCTCCTGGAGCAATCTAGTTCCTTTAATAACTCAAATGCGTATCACTTCTCGAGCTGTCATCCGTCGCCCGCGCATTTTAATAATGTTTATTGGAGGTGATGCCATTTATGAACTGCATGCCGCGTGAGATAATCACCATGACATAGAATGTCAGACGTTGGAAGGCATTCAACGGTAGAATTCGTTAGAGTGTAGAGATTTCTGACCCTGGGGTAGACGAAACGTGAGACCTTAATTAATACGCAAGAGTGCGCGCAAAGAACCAGATGAGAAAAAGTCATCAGGTTTCTTTACTGTAGCGAATAAAAATGCTTGTGATATCTCGAGTGTAGGATAAGAAGTTTTTAAGTGAGTCATCATGTTCTGAAATTGGTTTTGCAATATCACTTTTGCTTTGGATATTTCAGAGCTCTACCAAATTTTTCTAGAATTTCCATGTTATCCCATGGATTGATTGTTTTACTTCTGAGCGGTCCGGGCGGGGGTAGCTCAGTCGGTAGCGCGCCAGGCTCGTAATCTGTAGTTCCCAGGTTCGAGTCCCAGCTGGGTCAGCGTTGAGATTTATCTCCGCAAAAATTCCCCGCCCTGCCCACGGTCAGTAGGGGACACCGATGGGCTTGGAAAGGCCGCCGTCCGTCGGATGGGACGTTAAGCCGTGGCCCCGTGTGCGGGAGAGCCATACACTGTGCACGTTAAAGAACACGCTGGATGGCCTTGACGGGAGGCTACCATCTGTCTCCTAACAGCTGTTCCAGTGGGTCCCCTCCCCCAACATTCTCTGAGCCTTCGGGGTCCATGTGACCTGGCCCATGGTGTGCAAAAAAGTGCCGCTCAGAGGAAAAACAATCCAACCCAACTCTGAGCAGTCTTTTTTTGCACACAATGGGCTAAATGGCTAGGTCACAAAGACTCCGAAGTCTCAGAGAACGTTGAAGGGAGGGGACCCACTGGACAACTGTTGGGAGACATATGATAGCCTCTTGCTAAGGCCATCCAACTTGTTCTTTAATGCGCCCACGGTATGTCTCTCCCGCATACGGGCTACGGTTTAACGTCACATTCGATGGACGGTGTCACGTGACAGGTCCGTCGAATCGTCCAACCTTCGTGTCACGTGACACGAAGGTTGCCAGATCACTAATTTCTAAAAATATCGTCGCCAGATATTTTTTCTGAATTCTGTAATCAACCATAGTGTTCGGATACTTTTTTGAGCAACTGTATATATTTTTTTGCTTTTTTATTCTAAAAAGGAAGTAAAAAAACCCTAGAAAGTTTACAAAATAACATTTAAAACTTGAAACAATTACGAACGGAAACACGTTTTAAATGTGTTTTCACATTTTAAAACGTAACCCACTTTGTAAAAACCAAATTGTAAAACCCACCCACCCATTCTTCTTAGTTCGCCATTTTGAAATTTTTAGTTTTCGACGGTTTGACATTAACCTATGTCTTCATTAGGCTAATGTCAAAAATTATTGTAGAAAAGAATAATTTTCATAGCAGTAATGACAACAAAGTTAAGAGAAGGAAAGGTGTTTTTATTTTACTGAATATAATCTATTCACTTCGCAAACCCCTGAGGCGAAAGTCTCGGACCTTTGGGGCTGGAATTGGCTCAATCGGTAGCACGCCAGGCTCGTAATCTGTAATCTATGAGTTAGAGTCCTACTTGGTCCCTGACTGAGCCAACCCCGCACCAAGTAATTTCCCAAATACTCGATTAGCTGGTCCCGAATATCTCATAAGGATTTTTACCTTGCTGTTGTGTGCTCCGTTAAAAATGTAACCTTTCTTATGACAACCCAGTTTCGTGTTGTTTTACCTCTGAGCGGCACTTTTTTGCACACCATGGGCTAAATGGCCAGGTCACATGGACCCCGAATGCTCAGAGAAGGTTGGGGGAGGGGACCCACTGGAACAGCTGTTGGGAGACAGATGTGTCTCCCGTCAAGGCCATCCAGCGTATTCTTTAACGCGCACAGGGTATGGCTCTCCCACACACGGTTCTCCCACACACGGGGCCTCGGCTTAACGTCCCATCCGACGGACGGCGGCCTTTCCAAGCCCATCGGTGTCGCCTACTGACAGTGGGCAGGGCGGGGAATTTTGCGGAGCTATCTCAACGCTGACCCAGCTGGGACTGGAACCTGGGAAATACAGATTACGAGCCAGGCGCGCTACCGACCGAGCCACCCCCGCCTCAGTTTCGTGTTGAAAACTCCTTTTATTTTTGAACTTGACTTAAAGACCTGTTGAATTTCTAGAAGAAATTTCTTGCGTTAAAACTATGGGAAATATCCTACTCATGACAGAATCTTTATTTCGAAATCTGGAACCCCATTCATACTCACCCACCAATTCTTTTTAGTTCGGCATTTTGCACTTTAATTTTTGACTTGTTGTATACTAGTTTCCAATACAATCCTTTCGCCAATAGTTAATTTGCAGTCAATTTATTTGATTAGGTTATTCGTTTATCCTAATTGTGTAGTGGGGGTTAGTGTGCAGGATTATTTAGCGAGTGGAGTGGGGATTCTTCACTTCCAACTCTTTTACTGGAAAAAACATTGCTTCGCGATTGTTGCACAGATCAAGATGCAACTAGGGTTTCAAAGTAAATGAAAGAATTTTTTTTTTCTAATCACCGTATTTACAATGACGGAGTAGAAATGTTGACTACAGACTTGTATAAACTTCCAATATACTTTTCAGACGTAGGATTTACAAAAAAAAAATTGTAAATGAAATTTAATCTTTGAAACTTGACAGGTGATAACTTATTCATTTACGGGTTAAAAGTTAGAACTATTAATTTTTTCCAAATCTGTCTGTGGATACCCGTGCCTTCTTGAATTTCTTTGTCTTGTGTTCAATATTTTGTACGAGGAAGCAAGGATTCGCTTTACTGAGCATGAGCAAGGAGTCGACTGTTTATTTTAGGATTTTTTTTTTTACTTCCCGATATTCTTTTTTGGAATTTGTTATGAAAAGCAATTCTGACAGCAGAAGTAGTCAGAGAACAAAAAAAAAGATCCAAATGTTGCAGAGTAAAAAAATCCAAAAGAAGAACAGATGCAATGTGTTTGCGGTATGCGTTTTTGAAATTGAGTTGTCTTTTTTGCTAAGCTATAAAATAGAATCTCTGGAAACCCTCACGAAAAGACGTTAAGAAAAATGTTCAGCAGTTTTTCTTACACCGTTCTAACGTAGCTCTCTTGTATTTTTGGGAGTGTTTCCCTTTCGTTTTTTCGTGTTTTTCGTTCAGTGAGGCGGAAGAGATCAAAAAGGGTGACGGAGATAGAAACCATTTGAAGCCATAAATCCACTCTCAAGTTCAGAGAAAAGGATATTCCTTAATCCCACGGTCTCCGTCGTCTCAGCTTCAGGAAGGAGCAATAAAAATTTAGTTGGTGCAAAAGCGTACAATAAAGTTTTATGAGAGCCTTGGCTTAAAAGCTTATGCCGTTATTTGATGGCATGAGAGCGATGGATCCTTTTGCCTCTCAGATGGGTAGGGAACGGTGGTTTTGTTTTCACCCCTGAGAGGTAGTTTTTGTTGTAGAGGGAAAGCAGATTGCTGAAGAGGACCCGCTGTGTTTAGCTGTTTCAGCGTAATCCGTAAGGGAGATTATTGCTGACCAGCGAAATTTTAATTAGAGATGGGTTGGGTTGTTTTACCACTGTGCGGAACGTTTTTATACACATTGGGCTAAATGGTAAGGTCACAAGTGGGGCGGGGGGCGGCTCAGTCGGTAGCGCGCCAGGCTCGTAATCTGTAGTTCCCAGGTTCGAGTCCCAGCTAAGTCAGCGTTGAGAATTATCTCCGCAAAATTCGCCCTGCCCACGGTCAGTAGGGGACACCGATAGGCTTGGAAAGGCCACCGTCCGTCGGATGGGACGTTAAGCCGTGGCTCCGTGTGCGGGAGAGCCATACACTATGCACGTTAAAGAACACGCTGGATGGCCTTGACGGGAGGCTACCATCTGTTTCCCAACAGCTGTTCCAGTGGGTCCCCTCCCCCAACCTTCTCTGAGCCTTCGGGGTCCTTGTGACCTGGCCATTTACCCCATGGTGTGCAAAAAAGTGCCGCTCAGAGGTAAAACAACCCAACCCGCTTAGATGTAAACCAAACTTTCCATGTGAAACGCTAATAATTTAATATCAAATGGTGTCCATCTTGAATACTGTTATCAAGTTACCTTGAACCTGACTTTTACAGCTCCATCAATTCGCTTTCAAGAATACATCATATCTCTTTCCTTCGATTTAAATTCAGTGAAACCAAATTCCCCGTTTATTAAGTCATCATTCTCTTATTTCTTCTTACACGAAAAAGAGAAAAAGATTTATACGCCATTAGATGTATCATCTTTGGGAGACAAATAAAGTTACTCTCAGAGATAGTTGCGAGGATGTGTTGCTTCGTTATTTACATCGAATTACCGTAAACAAACCAAGCTCTGTTATAAGTCAAGAGTCTGAAACAGATGCCTTATGTTAAAGTGGGAAATGATGTGAAACATACAGTGGTAAGCAAACGTTGTAAGAAGTAAATCTCACTATCTTATAACTATACCCTGAAAACTCCTCCTCCTTACGATTACTGGCTACTTCATTCCCATTTTCTAGATATCCATTCTCGCAAACTCTCCTAATTTATATGCCATGGGAATAGTTCGAGTGAGTACAGAAATACATATGGTGGAAAAAAATGCACTCATAAATCTATATACATTTACACAGATACACGGATTCTTCTAGAATTATTACTCAGGAAGTTACAATTTTAAAACTCAGCTAGAAATACATTAAGAGCACGTATCTGTATCACGCTTCACTTTGGTATGCAAACGAGGTGAGTGTTTTGCCAAGCTGGACTTTAATGCGTTTGCTCTCTCTAGACTCTCTAGATACCCCATTCTCTTTCATCCTTCATCAAACTAACGCTCTTAGCAGAAATAATCCTCTTCATCATCATCTTTCTTGGTATTTGTTTTCTGCTAAATAGTTTTGTTTTCCCGATATTGAATCTTTCTTAAAACTTGAAAAGTTGATGACTTTTTGTTCTTAGAGATTATTTTTTTTTCCTTTGAGAGCAAAAATATTTTTGAAGGTTTTGATCATCGTACTTTTATCTATCCCCAGTGCAGATATAATTTTTTTCTTCTTGTAGAGGTTGTAAAAATAATAAATACATCACTGGTATTCCCATTGGCGACAAAGATACATTCAAGTTTATCGACGAGGTTGTTTGTTCGGTTTGTTTCAGGTTCTGATTTCACATTAGGCACGTTAGGCACTAGCCTAAGGGCATATTCGTTAATATGTGTTAATTTAAGTAATATAATTATATCATTTTAAATTTTAATCAGGTTCAAGTATCCACGGTGGGAGATTACTCTCTTTTCAAAGTACTCTCTCTCCTGACAATCGAAAACGAACATTTAAAAGAGTACGAAATATGAGGCAATACACTATATTACGGAATGTAAGGTAATACACTATATTACGGAATGTAAGGCAATACACTACATTACGGAATGTAAGGCAATACACTATAATTACGGAATGTAAGGTAATACACTACATTACGGAATGTTGTTTTACCTCTAATGGATTTTTCTGATCTCTTATAGGTTGTTTTACTTCTGAGCAGGGGGGGGGGTGGCTCCACAAAATGGGCTTTAATCATTGTGTACAAAAAAGACACGGAGGGCTCAGAGATGGTTGGGGTGGAACAGAACATTCGACAGAATTCACTGGACAGCTGTTAGAACAGACAGATGATAGCTTCCCGTCAGGGCATTCCATTGTGTTCTTTACCGTGCACAGAGTATGGCTCTCCCGCACACTGAGCCAGAGCTTAACGTCCCATTTCATGGATGGTGACCTTTCTCAGACCGTCGGTGTCCCCTACTGACCGAGGGCAGGACGGGGAGTTTTGCGGAGATAAATCTCAATGCTGGACCAGGTGGGACTCGAACCTGGGAACTACAGATTACGAGCCTGGGGAGGTACCTACTGAGCCAACCCCGCCCCAGACTGAGCCACTCCCTCCTTGGAGTAGGCTATGAAGACATAAAGAATACAAGAATTAAACGAAATGAGGAAAAAATCTGATGGAATCTAATTAAATACCGATATCAAGTATCGGTGCCAAAGATGAGTTTTTAGTTAAAATACATACTTTTATGTGAAACACTAAAAAATGAGAAACAGGATACGAAGCTACTCAAATTCAGCTGCTGGCAATTTCTTTTTTCCACCTGAAAAAGAAATTTCCTCTCTCTTCTGACTATGCTCACATGATCAAGACATCTATAAATATCCCCTCTTCCCTTTCTTTAGTCACAAAACTATCCTCATCTTTCTCACTGCATCAGCCTTCCAGTTTCCATGGTGATTTATGAACTTTATTACCGGATTCTGCAGAACACCAAAAAACCATTAAATCGCCTCGCGCCTCTTTCGATACTTTCTGTTTTTCTTTTCACGATTTTCTTCTTTCTCACTATTTTTTTTTTGCCTCTTCTTGTTCATTTTTTTGGCATGTTTTGTTTCTTCCCTAGCTTTGGGTGTTGATGTGACAGTTTTGATGTAGTGTCTTTTACGTTTACTTCTTGGTTTCTATACTGAATGAGATTGAAACAGAGTTTTTTTTTTCGTGTTAGGTAATTTTCGTTTTTAGTGATGCAGAGAGGATCTTCGCCTTGGAAAGATCACGACAAGATAATGGTATCGATTCGGTGTCGTAATGGTATCGATTGGGTGCCATAATGGTATCGACAGGGTGCCGTAATGATATCGACTCGGTGATCTAATGGTATGGACTCGGTGTGGTAATGGTATGGACTCGGTGTGGTAATGGTATGGACTCGGTGTCATAATGGTATCGACTCGGTGCCATAATGGTATCGACTCGGTGACCTAATAGTATCAACTCGGTGTTGTAATGGTATGGACTCGGTGTTGTAATGGTATCGACCCGGTGCTCTAATGGTATCAAATGGGTATCGTAATGGTATCGACTCGGTGTTGTAATGGTATGGACTCAGTGTCGTAATGGTATCGACTCGGTGTTGTAATGGTATGGACTCAGTGTCGTAATGGTATCGACTCGGTGTTGTAATGGTATGGACTCAGTGTCGTAATGGTATCGACTCAGTGACCTAATGGTATGGACTCGGTGTCGAAATGGTATGGACTCGGTGCCGTAATGGTATCAACCCGGTGCTCTAATGGTATCAAATGGGTATCGTAATGGTATCGACTCGGTGTTGTAATGGTATGGACTCAGTGTCGTAATGGTATCGACTCAGTGACCTAATGGTATGGACTCGGTGTCGAAATGGTATGGACTCGGTGCCGTAATGGTATCAACCCGGTGCTCTAATGCTATCAACTGGGTGTCGTAATGGTATAGAATCGGTGTTGTAATGATATCAACTGGGTGCTGTAATGTTATGAACTTGGTGCTGTAATGGTATCGACTGGGTGTTGTAATGGTATCGACTCGGTTTCGTAATAGTATGAACTTGGTGCCGTAATGGTACTGCGTTGATTCGTGGTGACATTTTAACTGCCAAGGTCTGAATTCGAACCCGCGGCCTGGTTGTGTGCTTGAATATGTGTTTGTATATCGTATGAGAAACAAGCAAAACCTGAATGAGCATCTACGCTATCTCCGTGGTATTTTAAATAAAGATAAATGAAAAAGAATTAGACATGCTGAGCCGGCAGTGAGCTGAATCTCGTAAAGTTAGAGCTCCAAATTCGAATTTCTACTGTTGGAACATCGAGAATTTCTCAACCTAGCCGCACATTATCATCCGATGAAAGTCTGCCAGGTTTCTCGAACTTAACCTTGAGACGTGGTTTTGTGTGCAGGAGATTCACGGATGTCCACAAACACTAGGGAGAGGATTGATTCAGTCATGATGATTATAGGTTCGAGTCCCCACTTAGTTTGAGTTAACAGTTATCCCCTCTAAACCCCCGTCCTGCCTCGTAAGAAAAGGGACATTGTTGGGCTTGGAAAGGCCGTTGCCTGTCTGAAGGAATGTTAAGCTGTGTTCCATGTGCACGTGAATAATACACTGGATGGCCTTGGCCGAGGCCAGGCGAGAGTGGCTTAGTTGGTAGCGTTCCAAGCTCGTAATTTGTAGTTTTAAGGTTCGTGTTATACCTGCGCCAGCATTGAGAATTATCTCCGTAAAATTATCTGCCCTCCTCTCGGTCAGTAGGGGACAGCGATGAACTTGGAAAGGTTGCCGTCCATCGGATGGGAACGTAAAATCTTGACCCCGTGTGTGGGAAAGCCACATGCTGTGCAAGTTAAAAAACACGCTGGATGGCCTTGACAGGAGGCTACCATCTGTCTGCTTATGGCTGTTCAGTGATGATTCTCTCCCTCACCTTCTCTGAGCCCTCGGAGTCCTTGTGATCTGGCATTTAGCCCATTGTATGCAAAAAGTGCTGCTCAGAGCACTTTTTGCAACAACCCAACCGTTTTAACAACAACCCAACCTAGACTGATACTTCAATCTATCTCTTAGCAGCTATCCAGTGAATCACCTTCAGGATCGTTGTGACCAAGCCATTTATCCCATGTGTGCACAAAAGTACCGCTCAGAAGTAATTTAATCCAACCTCGTGACCTGGCAATTTAGCTCACTGTGTACAAAAAAGTGACCTCGGAGGTAAAACAATTCATTCCAACTCCAGAACTGTAATAAAAGGTTCCTTTCTGAAATTTGACAAAAAAAAGTGTTCATTTGCATTATTCAAAGGAACGTTGAAATTATCACTAAAGGAAAACAGAAATAAATCCTTTGTTAAATATTGCATTCTTATTTGCATTTATTTCAATTGAATCAACATCAGATCTTTACCTGTTATTATAGGGGGCAGGGGTGGCTCAGTCGGTAGCGCGCCAGGCTCGTAATCTGTAGTTCCCAGGTTCGAGTCCCAGCTGGGTCAGCGTTGAGATTTATATCCGCAAAATTCCCCGCCCTGCCCACGGTCAGTAGGGGACATCGATGGGCTTGGAAAGACCGTCGTCCGTCGGATGGGACGTGTGCGGAGAGCACTGTGCACGTTAAAGAACACGCTGGATGGCCTTGACGGGAGGCTACCATCTGTCTCCCAACAGCTGTTCCAGTGGGTCCCCTCTCCCAACCTTCTCTGAGCCTTCGGGGTCCATGTGACCTGGCCATTTAGCCCATGGTGTGCAAAAAAGTGCCGCTCAGAGGTAAAATAACCCAACCCTGTTGTTATATTTTCTTTTTTTTCCTTTACGAAGAGTGTTTTTAGTGAGATTCTTTTTGCACAGGTTTACATTAGGGAGAGCAGAGCTTAAGTGTGGACTTACAAATGTTTCCATTTGCACTTCATGTATCTTCTTTCTTGCTTTGATGGTGAGTGTCGAATCAAGGGCTTTTAATTCTGGAAGAAAATGTGTTCGCGTCTTGATGAGGATACTCAATGGACCAGATAGGAAGCTTTCCTTTAAAGTTACTTTAAGTTTTGTGCTTAGTTTTATATCAATCATCCGCAAAATTCCCCGCCCTGCCCACGGTCAGTAGGGGACACCGATGGGCTTGGAAAGGCCGCCGTCCGTCGGATGGGACGTTAAGCCGTGGCACCGTGTGTGGGAGAGCCATACCCTGTGCACGTTAAAGAACACGCTGGATGGCCTTGACGGGAGGCTACCATCTGTCTCCCAACAGCTGTTCCAGTGGGTCCCCTCCCCCAACCTTCTCTGAACCTTCGGGGTCCATGTGACCTGGGCATTTAGTGGTCATTAAGCACTAGAGAAAAACGTTCAGTGTGAAAGAATAAACAAAAAAGAAGACGGTGGAAAATTTAACGCGTTTCAATGAAATAAATGTATCTTTTAACTATTAGCAGTTGGATGTTGGGATGAGGAAATGCTCAAGAATTCTGTTACGTGATTCTTGGGTGAGGTGGAAGATAGGTTTGGTAGGGAGAATGAGATGATGATTAGGTAGAAGTGGCTACTTTTGAGGCCAGCTGTGAAAGATGTGTTTTTCGAATCAGTTGGTAAATGATAGGGATGGGAACGGTCTTGTGTCCTGTTATGGTCAAAATGCCTTTGCAACCAGTTGTGAAATGTGGAGGATAGGAATGTTCTGGTGTCCTGTTTGGAAGGTTGGGTTGGATTGTTTTACCTCTGAGCGGCACTTTTTTGCACACCATGGGCTAAATGGCCAGGTCACATGGACCCCGAAGGCTCAGAGAAGGTTGGGGGAGGGGACCCATTGGAACAGCTGTTGGGAAACAGATGGTAGCCTCCCGTCAGGGCCATCCAGCGTGTTCTTTAACGTGCACAGGGTATGGCTCTCCCACACACGGGGCCACGGCTTAACGTCCCATCCGACGGACGGCGGCCTTTCCAAGCCCATCGGTGTCCCCTACTGACCGTGGGCAGGGCGGGGAATTTTGCTGAGATAAATCTCAACGCTGACCCAGCTGGGACTCGAACCTGGGAACTACAGATTACGAGCCTGGCGCGCTACCGACTGAGCCACCCCCGCCCACCTTGTTTGGAACAAATGCTTTTGAAATGAATTGGTGAAGGTTCGGAATAGAGGCGATTTAAGGTTCTGTTTCGGAAGAAATGATTTCAGTCAGTTTAAAAATATTACGGGTGGGTTTGGGTTGTTTTACCTCTGAGCGGCACTTTTTTGCACACCATGGGCTAAATGGCCAGGTCACATGGACCCTGAAGGCTCAGAGAAGGTTGGGGGAGGGGACCCATTGGAACAGCTGTTGGGAGACAGATGGTAGCCTCCCGTCAAGGCCATCCAGCGTGTTCTTTAACGTGCACAGGGTATGGCTCTCCCGCACACGGAGCCACGGCTTAACGTCCCATCCGATGGATGGCGGCCTTTCCAAGCCCATCGGTGTCCCCTACTGACCGTGGGCAGGGCGGGGAATTTTGCGGAGATAAATCTCAACGCTGACCCAGCTGGGACTCGAACCTGGGAACTACAGATTACGAGCCTGGCGCGCTACCGACTGAGCCATCCCCGCCCCATCACGGGTGGAATCGATCTAGTGTTCTCTTTCAGAATAAAAGCTTTTGCAATCAGTTTTCAAATAATAAGGGCAGAATCGGTCTAACTTTTTTTTATGAAGAAATGCTTTAGCGGTCAATTATAAAATATTGGGTTAGGGTTGTTTTACCTCTGAACGACACTTTTTTTACACATAATGGGCTAAATGGCCAGGCCACAAGAACCCCAAGGGCTCAGAGAAGGTTGGGAGAAGTGACCCACTGAACAGCTGTAATGTGACAGATGATAGCCTCCCGTCAAGGCCATCCAGCGTGTTCCTTAACTTGCACAAGATACACATTATTACCATCAAATTTCAAATTTCTAGCATAAATACATCGCTTACAATATTCATTTAAAATTCGGAATTTTCAACTATTTCCTCACGTTAGACAGAAAAAATTGAGTGATCATAAAAATTTATTATTTGCTCCTTAAAAATTTGTTAATCTTTAAACCCAATTTAAAGAATGCAGTCTATAGAGATTATTACTTACCTCTATCAGTGATGCCACTGCTTAACGTCCCATCTGGCGAGGGGTAGCTCAGTCGATAGCGCACCAGGTGCGTAATCTGTAGTTCCCAGGTTCGAGTCCCAGCTGGGTCAGCGTTGAGATTTATCTCCGCAAAATTCCCTGCCCTGTCCACGGTCAGTAGGGGACACCGATGGGCTTGGTAAGGCCGCCGTCCGTCGGATGGGACGTTAAGCGGTGGCCCCGTGTGCGGGAGAGCCATACCCTGTGCACGTTAAAGAACACGCTGGATGGCCTTGACGGGAGGCTACCATCTGTCTCCCAACAGCTGTTCCAGTGGGTCCCCTCTCCCAACCTTTTCTGAGCCTTCGGGGTCCATGTGACCTGGGCATTTAGCCCATGGTGTGCAAAAAAGTGCCGCTCAGAGGTAAAACAAACCAACACAACCCATCTGGCGGACGGCTTCCTTTCTAACTCCATCGGCAAATGTTGGGTATAAAATGGCTCTTGGCTATAAAATGGGTCTTTCCGTGGTTTTGGAAGAAATGCCTTCCTTAAGAGAAGTATGTAAACGACAAGAAAACATTAGTAACATTTTATATATCATAGCACTTCATAGTAACAACCTTTTTGAACACTATTATGCTGTAGGTCAATAGAGCACCTGACATGTCACTAGGATGTCATGGGTTCAGATCCCACCTGACACAAGATGCATTTCCTCACATTTCCTCTATGTCCATGTTGACCTACAGTATAATAGTGTTCATAAACATTGTGTGTAGATGACAGTAAACTCACCAGTAGGGACTGAAGGCAACAGTATTCACGAGTGCTCCCATATGTGGGGCGGGGGTGGCTCAGTCGGTAGCTCGCCAGGCTCGTAATCTGTAGTTCTCAGGTTCGAATCCCAACTGCGTCAGCGTTGAGATTTATCTCCGCAAAACTCCCGCCTTGCCCACGGTCAGTAGGGGACACCGATGGGCTTAGAAAGGCCGCCGTCCGTCGGATAGGACTTTAAGCCGTGGCCCCGTGTGTTGGAGAACCACGTTAAAGAACACACTACATGGCCTTGACGAGAGACTACCATCTGTCCCCAAGCAGCTGTTCCAGTGGGTCCCCTCCCTCAACCTTCTCTGAGCTTTCGGGGTACATGTTGGGTTGGGTTGTGTTACCTCTGAGCGGCACTTTTTTGCACACCATGGGCTAAATGGCCAGGTCACATGGACCCCGAAGGCTCAGAGAAGGTTGGGGGAGGGGACCCACTGGAACAGCTGTTGAGAGACAGATGGTAGCCTCCCGTCAAGGCCACCCAGCGTGTTCTTTAACGTGCACAGGGTATGGCTCTCCCGCACACGGAGCCACGGTTTAACGTCCCACCGACGGACGGCGGCCTTTCCAAGCCCATCGGTGTCCCCTACTGACCGTGGGCAGAGCGGGGACGGGGTACATGTGACCTGGTAATTTAGTCCATGGTGTGCAAAAGAGTGTCGCTCAGAGGTAAAACAACCCAACCCTTTATCATTAGGAGAACACCGATGGGCTTGGAAATGCCGCTGTCCGTCGGATAGGACTTTAAGCCGTGGCCTCGTGTGTTGGAAAGCCACGTTAAAGAACACACTAGATGGCCTTGACGGGAGGCTACCATCTGTCTCCCAACATCTGTTCCAGTGGACCTTCTCTGAGCCTTCGGGGTCTATGTGACCTGGCCATTTAGCCCATGGTGTGCAAAAAAGTACCGCTCACAGGTAAAACAACCCAACCCAACTCCCATATGTAATGAGAAATGCTTTTTATAATCACATAACATTAACAGTTTGGTTCAAACCGTCAAATGACTTTCCCACAAAAAGCAAAAGGCATTTGTTCCTGGGTCGGCAGATAAGGGCTTGAAGAAACGACACCAAGAGAATAATATTGCTCAAAGCTGTTGCCGAACGTGCATTGCCTTTATCTTGCCGTTTTATTTATTTCCTTCGGTAATTACTGTTTTCTCCGCAGCAGAAACTGTTTGCAACGAATGCTACAGCAGTACGGCTAATATATTTATTCTCCCGAGGACATAAAATCATTCGTTCTGCACGTGTAATATGACGTCAGTAAAGACGTGATTCCCCAGGAAAAAAATGGTTTCAATGAAAGAAATTTGTAAGCGTGATATGTTATAAAAACAACAGGGACTTCGTTACGTGTAGTTAAATATCAAAGGTCACATTAATTTATCTTGCGATCAGTTTGCAGAGGGCAAATTATTTTACTTTGCCACGCAGCTTTTCTTCGTTTGCTTTTAGTTTTGTTTTTGTGTTTTAGTTTTTTTAGGCATCGTGGAATGCATGCTCAGGAGATTCTTTTATTAAAATTCATTTCTTTTTTGCGCTCTTCACGCATTCTCAGACGCAGAGTGCGCTCTTTTACCTCTGAGTTCCCAGGTTCGAGTCCCAGCTGAGCCAGAGTTGAGATTTATCTTCGCAAAACTCCGGCCTTGCCCACGGTTAGAAGGGGACACCGATGTGCTTGGAAAGGCCGCCGTCCGTTGGATGGGACGTTAAGCTATGGCCCCGTGTGTGGGAGAGCCATACCCTGTGCACGTTAAAGAACACGCTGGATGGCCTTGACGGGAGGCTACCATCTGTCTCCCAATAGCTGTTCCAGTGGGTCTCCTCCCCCAACCTTCTCTGAGCCTTCGGGATCCTTGTGACCTGGCCATTTAGCCCATGGTGTGCAAAAAAGTGCCGCTCAGAGGTAAAACAACCAACCAACTTGTTTTGCACACAATGGACTAAATGGACAGGCAATAAGACTGTAAGAAGGTTGGCGAAGAGGGCCCACTGAACAGTTGCTGGGAGAGAAATGGTAGCCCCAGGCAAGGTCATCCAGCGTGTTCTTTAACATAGGGTATAGCTCTCTTCCAGTCGGAGCCATTTCTTTTCGTTCCACCTAACTGACGGTAACCTTGTGTCCCCTTTCTGACAGAGGGCAGAGTGAGAGATATAAAGCGGAGAGAAATCTCAGCGCTGACATAGGTGGGATTCGAACCCGGGAACTACAGATTACAAGTTTCCGCGCTATAGACTGAGTCAACTTCCACCTCATTTCGGCTGTAGTTTATTTTTCTAAATGTAATGAAAATTTGGATCTGGTGCGATCTAATGATTTTGAAATTGCTCTGCAGTCTGAATGATAAGTGTTTGAATAGGAAAGCTTGCACAATGGTCTCTATGCAGTGAATGCACTACTATAAAAACAGAGTGGGTTTTAGGGAGATAATTTTAAGGAGATAATTATAAATAATTATAAATAAATATCTTTGGTCACATCTCCCTAATAATTAATTTTAGGGAGATGTGACCAAAGAGGCCACGATATCGGATCGTGAGATTGATATAAATAGGAAAGACTAACACCTGATTTTTGATCATAACGACATCAAGAGTTGGATTTTCCCGCTCGGACATGATTATTCTGAAAATCTAATAATGAATATGCACAGTCGCTCAAAAAAGTATCCGAACACTATGGTTGATTAAAGAATTCAGAAAAAATATCTGGCAGCGATTTTTTTATAAATTAGTGATCTGGCAACCTTCGTGCCATTTGACTTCAACTGCGAACTTCAACTTCAACTGCGAAATGTTTAATGGGAGCTTGAGTCGCAAGACGTACTCAGGAATAGCAAATTGAGTAGATGATGCATCCGACCTCTCAGATATTGGTGGATAAGGAGGAATCCCGAATAATACTATTCAGTAAATCAAAAGGGACTTCCTATATTGGCGTACATTGATCGATTATTATCACTCTGGTCAGTTATTCATGAGTTGCGTGGCCAGCTCTTTGCAATTATTGACTTTACCAATCACTGAAAAAGACATTACGCTTCACAATCAACCAACGTATAACGCAATCTCCATTTTACCGTATCTGGAGCAAATGACACATCTATGACCAACACTGATTTGAAGTCAGTCCTTCTATTTTTAGGGATCTGGTCCTCATTATTTCATCATCTCGTGAATGGTGAACGATGGAAAGCAACCACTGTTGTAATGCGTATAACAATCGTGACAGTTATGGAAAAGCATTCCTCGTTTTATTAATTATCGGATGCGACATCGAAGTATTTTTAGTATCTTTTACGGAGGGTGAACATCTGGGTAAATGATGTTAAGGTTGGATTGATGGGAAAGAAAATGGAGAACCGATGCGGCAAATTTCACGCTGATAATGGAATGAGTTTCTCTTGTCGACGAAATGGAGCTCCAATATTTTTTACCTCTCTTCTAGGTTGGAAATGAGTTTCGTATCAATCATCTGGTACACAATGTTCTCCGATAACCCTCATAAATGTAGACATTGATGAATAGAAATTCCCTCCACTTTCGTGTCGGGTGTTTTCCAAGGTAGTTATTATTTCTCGGAAACGGAGCATCGGAAACGGAAAAGAAGTAAGTGTCCTCATTATGAAGACGAAAAGACCAAAGTGACGAATTATACGAAAATTAGACAGCGCGATTCCACAATGAATGATAAACTGAAAGGACAAAAGCCCCCCAAATGTTCTTATATGTGTTTTAAAAAGAGTTAATCCTGAATGCGTCAGAAGTGGACTATGGCAAGAATACTCATTTCATGAGTCCTTGTACAGTCGCTCAAAAAAGTATCCGAACACTATGGTTGATTACAGAATTCAGAAAAAAACATCTGGCAACGATTTTTTTTAGAAATTAGTGATATGGCAACCTTCGTGTCACGTGATTACAGAATTCAGGAAAAATATCTGGAGCGTGTACAGCAACTGTACACGCTCCAGTTACCGTTCACAGCAAACTGGAGAGTGTGCAGTTACTGCACACGCTCCAGTTTGCTGTGAACGGTAACTGCACACGCTCAATATTTCCGTGAGTGAGCCCACACGATCTACTATCAAGATAATATGATCACCTACAGTCGCTCAAAAAAGTATCCGAACACTATGGTTGATTACAGAATTCAGGGGGCGGGGGTGGCTCAGTCGGTAGCGCGCCAGGCTCGTAATCTGTACTTCCCAGGTTCGAGTCCCAGCTGGGTCAGCGTTGAGATTTATCTCCGCAAAAATTCCCCGCCCTGCCCACGGTCAGTAGGGGACACCGATGGGCTTGAAAAGGCCGCCGTCCGTCGGATGGGACGTTAAGCCATGGCCCCGTGTGTGGGAGAGCCATACCCTGTGCACGTTAAAGAACACGCTGGATGGCCTTGACGGGAGGCTACCATCTGTCTCCCAACAGCTGTTTCAGTGGGTCCCCTCCCCCAACCTTCTCTGAGCCTTCGGGGTCCTTGTAGCCTGGCCATTTAGCCCATGGTGTGCAAAAAAGTGCCGCTCAGAGGTAAAACAATCCAATCCAATCCAATACAGAATTCAGAAAAAAACATCTGGCAACGATTTTTTTTTAGAAATTAGTGATCTGGCAACCTTCGTGTCACGTGACACGAAGGTTGCCAGGTCACTAATTTCTAAAAAAATCGTTCCCAGATATTTATTCTGAATTCTGCAATCAACCGTAGTGTTCGGATACTTTTTTGAGCGACTGTACATATGGGACTCATGAAATGGTTGCTGAAAAATTCGCCGTGAGTGTGATTCGAACTCCATGCATCGCAGGCATATTGTCCACTACACTATCAGCGGCTAACTTTTCATTCGGCTTATACACTATGTTGAAAAAAAAGTGTCCGGACACTTCCATGTTATGTGAATCGAAAGCCACTTTCAAAGCTCCCTAACATTAAAAATAAACTTCTTTACGCAAAAACTGTAATTGGCGATAAATTGTAGATGTCACTCAAAATTGTAGATGTCATCTCTCTAAATATGGGGCGGGGGTGGCTCAGTCGGTAGCGCGCCAGACTCTAATCTGTAGTTCCCAGGTTCGAGTCCCAGCTGGGTCAGCGTTGAGATTTATCTCCGCAAAATTCCCCGCCCCGCCCACGGTCAGTAGGGGACACCGATGGGCTCAAGGGGCGGGGGTGGCTCAGTCGGTAGCTCGCCAGGCTCGTAATCTGTAGTTTCCAGGTTCGAGTCCCAACTGGGTCAGCGTTGAGATTTATCTCCGCAAAATTTCCCCGCTCTGCCCACGGTCAGTAGGGGACACCGATGGGCTAGGAAAGGCCGTCGTCCGTCGGATGGGACGTTAAGCCGTGGCCCCGTGTGCGGGAGAGCAGCCATTTTAGTTTCTACACAGAACATGTATGAGCAAAATAGCATCAAGATTTCCAAAAGACTTTACGGAGCTCAGTCGTAGGCTCAATCGGTAGCGCGTCAGGCTCGTAATCTATAGTTCCCAGGTTCGAGTCCCAGCTGGGTCAGCGTTGAGGTTTATCTCCGCAAAACTCCCTACCCACGGTCAGTAGGGGACACCGATGGGCTTGGATAGGCCGCCGTCCGTCGGATGGGACGTTAAGCTATGGCCCCGTGTGCGGGAGAGCTATATCCTGTGCACGTTAAAGAACACGTTGGATGGCCTGAACGGGAGGCTACCATCTGTCTCCCAACAGCTGTTTCAGTGGGTCTCCTCCTCCAACCTTCTTTGAGCCTTCGGGGTCCGTGTGACTTGGCCATTTAGCCCATGGTGTGCAAAAAAAGTGCCACTCAGAGGTAAAACAACCCAACCCTCTCTAAATATATTTCCCGCAATATTCGTTTAATATTTAAAGAATGAATGGAAGCTGAAGCATTTATCTTCAACTTTTTATACTTGTGAAAAAATACTTCAATAGATAAAATACAACTCCTGTAACACTTTGTTCATAAATACATATAACATAAAATATCATATAACATAAAGAAATATCTGGAGTTTGTATGACGATTTTTTAAAGATTTCATCAATTTGCAGGCAATGTGACAGTGTCAAATTTCAACAATCTTCGATCAATATTTAAAGAGTCATTGAAGCGGAACCATTTAACAGCAGATGATACTGTCACATTAGAAACTTTTTCCGACTTAGACTTTTGATTTAGAAACGTTTTCCCGAAAATTGTTTTATTCGATCGGACACCATCTGTGTCGGGAACCGGACAATAAAGTTGTTTCTACGATGGATTGTCATATTTAATTTTTCGCCACGATCAGTAGTTTACAGAAAAACAATTCGTGTACTCATTTCGAAAGTCTTTCAAGAACTCGCCGTAAACGAATTGTCATTTGCTGGAAAGCACTCGACCCACTGTTCTGTGTTCCGTTTCTGACGAGGGCGGGGGTGGCTCAGTCGGTAGCGCGCCAGGCTCGTAATCTGTAGTTCCCAGGTTCGAGTCCCAGCTGGGTCAGCGTTGAGATTTATCTCCGCAAAAATTCCCCGCCCTGCCCACGGTCAGTAGGGGACACCGATGGGCTTAGAAAGGCCGCCGTCCGTCGGATGGGACGTTAAGCCACGATTATTTATATTTTCATCCATCCCTACCTCCGCCTTTGGTGCCATCCAGGATAGATCATACACTGTGCACATTAAAGAACACGCTGGATGGCCTTGACGGTAGGCTACCATCTGTCTCCCAACAGCTATTCCAGTGAGTCCCCTCCCCCAACCTTCTCTGAGCCTTCGGGGTCCATGTGACCTGGCCATTTAGACCATGGTGTGCAAAAAAGTGCCGCTCAGAGGTAAAACAACCCAACCCAAACCCGTTTCTGACTGTCGTTCCACTCGTCTGTGTTCCGTTTCTGACTGTCTTTCAGTCAGAAACGTTCTGGCTGAGGATAGGGTGTGGGTTTAATGGATTGGGTTGGGTTGTTTTACCTCTGAGCGGCACTTTTTTTGCACACAATGGGCTAAATGGCCAGGTCACATGGACCCCGAAGGCTCAGACGAACCCGAAGAAAGGAACTATCTAGGATTTGTTCCTTTGTAACGACGTGAGAGAGAATATGCAACACAAAAAGAAAAACCCACAACAACACTTGCTCGTGGGTCGAATGCTTTCCAGCAAATGACAATTCGTTTATGGCGAGTTCTTGAAAGACTTTTGAAATGAGTACACGAATTGTTTTTCTGTAAATCTACTGATAGTGGGCAGCGCGGGGTTGGGTTGTTTTACCTCTGAGCGGCAATTTTTTGCGCACAATGGGCTAAATGGCCAGGTCACATGGACCCCGAAGGCTCAGAGAAGGTTGGGGGAGGGGACCCACTGGAACAGCTGTTGGGAGACAGATGGTAGCCTCCCGTCAAGGCCATCCAGCGTGTTCTTTAACATGCACAGGGTATGGCTCTCCAGCATACGGGCCAACGGCTTAACGTCCCAACCGACGGACGGCGGCCTTTCCAAGCCCATCGGTGTCCCCTACTGACCGTGGGCAGAGCGGGAAGTTTTGCGGAGATAAGTCTCAACGCTGACCCAGCTGGGACTCGAACCTGGGAACTGCAGATTACGAGCCTGGCGCGCTACCGACTGAGCCACCCCCGCCCCAATAATTCAGTAGTAGAGTGTTACAGGAGATTTCCTGTATACATGGGATTCATGAAATTGCACTCCTGGGATGTCTCTGGAAAGCTTGGGTTCAATTCCATTCACGAAGAAACTTGTTTTTTTTTTTTCAGCTAACCATTTCACACGATGACACTTTGACCATAGAGGAGAAATTGTCTATAATACGGAGGGATTCGAACCCACAGCCTCCTGATATTATAGGTGGTCTAATGCAAATATCTTGAAGTGCTTAGATGACCCGAAATATCTGTCACAGGATGTAAGCACCTTTCAATGGCCGTTTCTGAACTAATATTTTTCTCCGCAAACCTCCCCGCCCTGCCTACGGTGAGTAAAGGACACCGAGGGCTTGGAAAGGCTGCCGTCTGTCGTATGGGATGTTAAATCATGGCCCCGTGTGCGGGAGAGCCATACCCTGTTCACATTAAAGAACACGATGGATGGCCTTGACGGGAGGCTAATCCATCTGTCTCCCAACAGCCTTCGGTTCCATCTGTCTCCCAACAACTGTTCCAGTAGGTCTCCTCCCCCAACCTTCTTTGAGTCTTCGGGATCCTTGTAACCTCGCCATTTAGCCCACTGTGTGCAAAAAAGTGCCGCTCAGAGGTAGTGTGCATTACCTCTTTCCTAAAAAGTGGTATTCCACAAGGTCCCATTTTTGGAACAGTTTTAATTATACATAACGATAATTTTTTTCTCAACCCTGTCCTTGCTGAAAACGCAGTTTCGGAAAATCCTACAAAAACATAAAAACTACAAATACAAAAGTGCTGTTCAGAGGTAAAACAACCGAACCCACTCGCAGCTGTAACGAAAACAATGTCCGAATTTCAATGAAACGAGAATTTAACTTCCAGGCGAGAGAACTGCAATCATTTCGTAAAAATTTCATGTAACCCAATGTCTGAAAGCGACAAACTGAATCTCTTACATGCTGGAATGGCAAGAACAATGAACCTTGATGATTAACCCCTATCCCGTACCATTTTAGTATTGCTGAGAGCAGATTTTTCCATTACTCGGTTATTCTGTGTGCAATGTACTGTCCACTCTGCTCCACTACACAAACGATCGCCAAAAGCACCCATCTCTCTCACATACAGACCACACCCTCTGCAACTAAAGGCATGAAGAGTGTAGCGAAGCGGGTCTGGACACGCTTTCCGATTCTTTCAGGCTTATCTCATCTCTTTGGTGGGCAGGAAAAAATAATAATGACGAAGGCTTAGATCGAACGTCAACTGGGGCGTTGGAAACGTTACTTCGCGAGAGTGGTTTCATATTGTCTCTTCTCATTCTAGCGTGGACATTATTGTGTAGCGCCCGCTGAATGTAGGGACGTTCATCCACCGAGGAATTGCGGGTTATACCTTGGATTGGAAGACACGTTTCAAGTGTAAAAAAGACATCAAGGAATGCTTTCAATTTTTTATGTTTTCAGAGTGAATAAGAAGAATCTGGAAGAACGATATTTGCGCTCTGTTTTTGAAAATGGAATGTCAATGTGTATGTGTGACGTCTCGAAAATGAAACTTTGCGATTATGATAGAATAATCGATGGATAACTGAGAAGGAAGGGTTGGATTGATTTGTTTTTCTGCAGCACTTTTTTTGTTCACGCAATGGGTTAAATGGCCAGGTCACAAGGATCCCGAGGGCTCAGAGAAGGTTGGGGGATATGACCAACTGGGCAGATGTTAGGAGACAGATGGTAGCCTCCTGTTAAGATGGTAGCCTCCCGTTAAGATGGTAGCCTCCTGTTAAGATGGTAGCCTCCCGTTAACATGGTAGCCTCCCGTTAAGATGGTAGCCTCCCGTTAAGATGGTAGCCTCCTGTTAAGGTGGTAGCCTCCCGTTAAGATGGTAGCCTCCCGTTAAGATGGTAGCCTCCTGTTAAGATGGTAGCCTCCCGTTAAGATGGTGGCCTCCTGTTAAGATGGTAGCCTCCCGTTAAGGTCCATGAAGTATGTTCTTTAACATTCACAGGTTTTGGCTCTCCAGAACACGAGGCCACTGCTTAACGTCTCATTTGATGGACGGCGTTTTTTTCCAAGCCCATCGGTGTTCCCTACTGACCATGGAGATTGGGTTGGGTTGGGTGTTTTACCTCTGAACGGCACTTTTTTGCACACCATGGGCTAAATGGCCAGGTCACATGGACCCCGAAGGCTCAGAGAAGGTTGGGGGAGGGGACCCACTGGAACAGCTGTTGGGAGACAGATGGTAGCCTCCCGTCAAGGCCATCTAGTGTGTTTTTTAACGGGTCTCTCCAACACACCGGGCCACGACGTAAAGTCCTATCCGACGGACGGCGGCCTTTCCAAGCCCATCGGTGTCCCCTACTGACCGTGGGCAGGGCGGGGAATTGACCGTGGAGAAGTTTCTGGTTTAGCGGGGTTGTCTCAAAGCTGACTCAGGTGGGACTCGAATCTGGAAGCTTTGTATTACGAGATTGTCGCGTTACCGACTGAGCTCCCCCCCACCCGTAAGTCACAAGAAGCCTCATAGACTCAGAGTTGGGTGGAGGAAGAAAACCACACAGCTGTTAGGAGAGAGAGATGGAAGCCTCCCATCAAGGCCATCTAGAGTGTTATTTAACGTGAACAAAGTATAGCCTGCACACTGGACCATGGGGAGTGGGATTTGGCTCAGTGTGCAGGCAGCATTTTCTATACTTCAGCATGACAGGCTTGCAATCTGAAGTTCTCAAGTTCGAGTTTAAACTGTGCTTCAGCTGAGATTTGTTTCCGCTAACCTCCGTTCTGCCCCTCCGGAGAAATGGGATACCATTGAGTTTGGACAGTGCGCACTTTTTTCGACGAGACGTTTAGACGAAGCCCATGTACAGGAGAGCTATACTTCTGCACCCTAAAGGAACAGGTTGAATGGCTTTGACGAGAGGTTCTCACTGTTCTACCTGTCTCTAAAAGCTGTTCAATGTTTCAGCTTCCTCGTCTTTCCATAAACCTTTGTGGGTCTTTGTGACCTGGCCATCGTGTGCAAAAAAGTGCGGTTCGGATATAAAATGATAAAATCCAACTAGGTAAAGGCTATGCACAGACGAGCTTTTTCAAGCTCGTCTGTGTTCCGTTTCTGACTGTCTTTCAGTCAGAAATGTTCTGACTGAGGCTAGGGTGTGGGCTTAATGGGTTGGGTTGTTTTACCTCTGAGCGGCACTTTTTTGCACACAATAGGCTAAATGGCCAGGTCACATGGACTCCGAAGGCTCAGAGAAGGTTGGGGGAGGAGACCCACTGGAACAGCTGTTGGGAGACAGATGGTAGCCTCCCGTCAAGGCCATCCAGCGTGTTCTTTAACGTGCACATGGTATGGCTCTCCCGCACACGGGGCCACGGCTTAACGTCCCATCCGACGGACGGTGGCCTTTCCAAACCCATCGGTGTCCCCCTACTGACCGTGGGCAGGGCGGTGAATTTTGCGGAGATAAATCTCAACGCTGACCCAGCTGGGACTCGAACCTGAGAACTGCAGATTACGAGCCTGGCGCTCTACCGACTGAGCCACCCCCGCCCCTGGGCTTAGTGGAGATAAATATCAGTGCTGGCGCAGGTGAGACTCAAACCTGGGAACTGTAAATCACGAACCTGGCGTGTTGGCAACTGAGCCAACCCCACCATTCTGAGAACTAAGAGCATTTAGTATGCTACAAGAGAGTTCGGATTCGGATACCACTTTTGCTTAATCTCAGTTGATTCTTTTGTTCTCTTAACTAATGTTAAACATACTCGAGATAAATATTCTACTTGGGAACCACATAGTTCAGTTTTTTGAGTTAAAAATCAATTAATGATGAAACTCACTCTGTTGTGGTATTGTGTGATTGTAATTTTTCAGGCTAATCGCTTAAAGCGTACCCAACATTTCTCATCTGTCAGTGAATAGTTGATTCTTTCAAGAAATCTATGAGCAGTCTTCTCCAGAGCTGGATACTTTTTCCATCTTTTCTTCATCATTTCATTTCCTTCAATGTCTTCTTTGTAATTGGCTAGCTGCGGTTTTCTCTCTTCTACGTGATCTTCCGGTTCATCTTCTCTGATCCTCTCCTCCTGCCACTCCTCCTATCTTACAGAAAAACAATTCGTGTACTCATTTCGAAAGTCTTTCAAGAACTCGCCGTAAACGAATTGTCATTTGCTGGAAAGCACTCGACCCACGAGCAAGTGTTGTTGTGGGTTTTTCTTTTGTGTTGCTTATTCTCTCTCACGTCGTTACAAAAAAAAAAATCTTAGATAGTTCCTTTCTTCGGGTTCGTTCTCTGGCCCCCAAGCGGCAGAGGGTTAAACTATAAGGTCACAAACGATCAAAGGAGATCTGTTCACTCACTGTGAGGAATACAGCCTCATAAAGTGTTGGTTTGAGTTGTTTTACCTCTGAGCGCACTTTTTAGAACACAATGGGCTAAATGACCAGGACACAAGAACTCCAAGGGTTTAGAGAAGGTTTGGGGAAGGGAACCCAATGGACAGCTTTAGGAAACAGATGGTAGCCTTCCGTTAAGGCCATCCAGCGTGTTCTTTAGTATGCAAAAGGGTTGGGTTGGGTTGTTTTACCTCTGAGCGGCACTTTTTTGCACACCATGGGCTAAATGGCCAGGTCACATGGACCCCGAAGGTTCAGAGAAGGTTGGGGGAGGGGACCCACTGGAATAGCTGTTGGGAGACAGATGGTAGCCTCCCGTCAAGGCCATCCAGCGTGTTCTTTAACGTGCACAGGGTATGGCTCTCCCGTATGCAAAAGGTATGGCTCTTCTGCACAAGGGTACACAACTTAATGTCCCTTCAGCGGACGGCTGCCTTTCCAAACCCATCGCTGTCATCTACTGACCGACAATAGGGTGGGGAGGTTTGCGGAGATAAATCTCTACGTTGGCCCAGATGGGACTCGAAGCTGGGAAATGTAGATTGCGAGCCTGGCACGCTACCCACTGAGCCACTTCGATCTCTCGTTAAGAGAAAGAACGTATGCAGATACTTAATTTCTAGGAGAGTGAACCACCCATAGAGTCACGCATAGATCTTTATGGGTATAGTGGTGGGGATGGGTGATGAACATGTTCAGTTTCTGTACTTTTTTGAAATATTCCAAGACAAAAACAGTCCCATTTAAACGTATTTAAAAAAGGAAGCGTGTCCATTTTTTGGTCAAAAGGGGGAAAAAAAACCTGTTTATTCATGTACAGTCGCTCAAAAAAGTATCCGAACACTACAGTTGATTACAGAATTCAGAAAAAAATATCTGGCAACGTTTTTTACAAATTAGTGATCTGGCAACCTTCGTGTCACGTGATTACAGAATTCAGGAAAAATATCTCTAGCGTGTACAGCAACTGTACACGCTCCAGTTTGCTGTGAACGGTAACTGCACACGCTCAATATTTCCGTGAGTGAGCCCACACGATCTCGTATCAAAATAATATGACCACCTACAGTGGCTCAAATAAATATCCGAACACCATGGTTGATTACAGAATTCAGGAAAAATATCTGGAGCGTGTACAGCAACTGCACACGCTCCAGTTTGCTGTGAACGGTAACTGCACACGCTCAATATTTCCGTGAGTGAGCCCACACGATCTAGTATCAAAATAATATGACCACCTACAGTCGCTCAAAAAAGTATCCGAACACTATGGTTGATTACAGAACTCAGAAAAAATATCTGGCAACGATTTTTTTTAGAAATTAGTGATCTGGCAACCTTCGTGTCACGTGACACGAAGGTTGCCAGATCACTAATTTCTAAAAAAAATCGTTGCCAGATATTTTTTTTTTGAGTTCTGTAATCAACCATAGTGTTCGGATACTTTTTTGAGCGACTGTACAGAGAAACATTCCATTTTAGCTCGTTTTTGCTGTCTGGTTGTTTCATTTTGCTCTCTGGCTGTCAGATTATGAGCATTCAACATTTTTTGTTATTACAGCTAATTTTAAAATTCTTTTCGGATTGGACAAGTCATGACGAAATATTCGCATTCGCATTTTCTGAATCTTGCAATAGCTTTAATAACGCCCTCTAACGATGGAAAATTTTTAAAAATGCAAAATATTTAGCGAATATTGCTAACGACCTATTCATGGTAGAAATTTGAAATTTTGGGCGTGCAATATGATAATCAAGAGGGTTACATTAGGAGCAATAATTCGTTCCCTTGTCCCCAGAGGGTGATAAAACGCAATAATATTTTTCAAGGATAGAAATAAAAAATTCTCTTTGTGTTGTGGAAATACTGATGACGTTACTCCACTGTTAGAGTGCAATAAAGGCGGAAAAAAAAATTTCATACCCTTTAAAAAAGTGACCCCATATTTGACAAAAACGATATGCCATTCTTCTAATTATGTTCTAGTTATGTGTAATGAGATTGTAGTGCAGGCACAATGGATCTTACCTATTTATTAAAACACCTGATCGATAAGAGGGAACAGTTCCACTTGATGTATTTGCAAGAGAGAACATGCTCATTTGACTTTTTTTCTAGAAGGGATACTTATTTTATTTTTAAGAAGAGCATACCCGTTTGATGCATTTGGTATTTCAGGAATTTTCAGGAAGAAACATTTTAATTGAACGTATTTCCAAAACGAAATATGCACATTTGACGTATTTCCTAAATGAAACATGCACATATGACGTATTTCCTAAATGAAACATGCACATTTGACTATTTCCTAAATGAAATATGCACATTTGACGTATTTCCTAAATGAAACATGCACATTTGACGTATTTCCTAAATGAAACATGCGCATTTGACGTATTTCCTAAATGAAACATGCACATTTGACGTATTTTCTAAATGAAACATGCACATTTGATGTATTTCCTAAATGAAACATGCACATTTGACTATTTCCTAAATGAAACATGCACATTTGACGTATTTCCTAAATGAAACATGCGCATTTGACGTATTTCCTAAATGAAACATGCACATTTGACGTATTTTCTAAATGAAACATGCACATTTGATGTATTTCCTAAATGAAACATGCACATTTGACTATTTCCTAAATGAAACATGCACATTTGACGTATTTCCTAAATGAAACATGCGCATTTGACGTATTTCCTAAATGAAACATGCACATTTGACGTATTTTCTAAATGAAACATGCACATTTGATGTATTTCCTAAATGAAACATGCACATTTGACTATTTCCTAAATGAAACATGCACATTTGACGTATTTCCTAAATGAAACATGCACATTTGACGTATTTCCTAAATGAAACATGCACATTTGACGTATTTCCTAAATGAAACATGCACATTTGACGTATTTCCTAAATGAAACATGCGCATTTGACGTATTTCGTAAATGAAACATGCACATTTGACGTATTTTCTAAATGAAACATGCACATTTGACGTATTTCCTAAATGAAACATGCACATTTGACGTATTTCCTAAATGAAACATGTACATTTGACGAATTTCCTAAACGAAACATGCAGATTAGACGTATTTCCTAAATGAAACATGCACATTTGACGTATTTCCTAAATGAAACATGCACATTTGACGTATTTCCTAAATGAAACAAGCACGTTTGACGTATTTCCTAAATGAAACATGCAGATTGGACGTATTTCCTAAATGAAACATGCACATTTGACGTATTTCCTAAATGAAACATGCACATCTGACGTATTTCCTAAATGAAAATGCACATTTGACGTATTTCCTAAATGAAACATGCACATCTGACATATTTCCTAAATGAAACATGCACATTTGACGTATTTCCTAAATGAAACATGCACATTTGGCGTATTTCCTGAATGAAACATGCACGTTCGACGTATTTCCTAAATGAAACATGCACATCTGACATATTTCCTAAATGAAGCATGCACATCTGACGTATTTCCTAAATGAAAATGCCCATTTGACGTATTTCTAAGACGAAAAATTGCAATGTGATGCGTTTTCAATAGTAAACGCTCCGAATAAATCTATTTCCAAGAAGCATAAAAAGGGTACATTTCCTTTAAGAAATACATCAAATGGTCATATTTCCAAGGGTAAGCTCGTCCACTTGGAGTATTTCTAAAGGGAAATTCGTCCTTGCTTCATATTTCAGAGCGAAAATATTTCCATTTTAAATATTGCTATGAAGGACAATCTTGCGAATTTCCATAAAAGTAATGCTTATATCACATATTTTCAAGTGTTGTCGTTTCACATATTCTCAGGGGAGAAAGGAACACTCTTATATATGGTCAGGTGGAGAGAACATCACTTTTCACGTTTTTCCATTGCAGAATGCCTCTCTTAAGTATTTCCCATGCCATTTACATACTTTTTGCCATTACTGTTTCTCAGTTCATAACGGGAGGGGTCTTGTTTTACGTATTTTCGACTCGGATACGTTACAGTCCACCCTCTGTATTTTCAGGAATAAGAAGCAATGTCATGGAAAGTATTTTTGTAGCATTTTGCGATATTCAGCGGAATGGGGTTAAAGACATTTTTATCGCAAAGCAAATCCTTTACCTTGGAGATAGATATAGGTAGCCCATGGCTGGTTTAAAGTGTTGTTGTGGGTTGGGTTGTTTTACCTCTGAGCAGCACTTTTTTGCACAACATGGGTTAAATGGCCAGGTCACATGGACTCCGAAGGCTCAGAGAACGTTGGGGGAGGGGACCCACTGGAACAGCTGTTGAGAGACAGATGGTAGCCTCCCGTCAAGGCCATCCAGCGTGTTCTTTAACGTGCACAGGGTATGGCTCTCCCGCACTCGGGGCCACGGCTTAACGTCCCATCCGACGGACGGGAGGCCTTTTCAAGCCCATCGGTGTCCCCTATTGACCGTGGGCAGGGCGGGGAATTTTGCGGAGATAAATCTCAACGCTGACCAGCTGGGACTCGAACCTGGGAACTACAGATTACGAGCCTGGCGCGCTACCGACTGAGCCACCCCCGCCCCGGTTTAAAGTGTACAATGTATGCATGTTCGCCAGGCTACTTCATATTTTAACTTCCCATCCTTTTCGGAATGATGTTGCAGATGGACAAACATTCTGTCGAATACTTTGACTTATAGCCGATCCCTTGATTTTGATGTTGGAGTTTTAGAATACTACGAAATGTCGGCGCTTTGTTTTTTTTTTAATAGTAACCTAAAGGGTTGTAATGCATTTTTTACATTTGTTGAATTGTACTGAGCGGCACTTTTTAGCATACAATGGGTGGCGTGATATTCAATTTATGTCCATATTCTGCTTGGCATATCTGGAGTAATAATTGCAACATTTGTAGTGATTCTTTCCTTTAAAGGCTGTGAGTTACGAATGTTATTGGAATAAATTATGTTTTTAATGTATCACTTCCAAAAAAGAAGTCCAATTGTGTCAGAATCGGTCCATGTCAACCAATCCATCGATTTGGAAATTTGGCATTTAAGATTTGATACTAGCCCCACTATTCACTCCACGCCGGCAAAACAAGAAAAGATTTATGTTTCTTGTCAGTTTTGACAAATATTTTTCGTTACATAATTATTTAATAAAATATGAAGCTTTAAAATATGAGTATTATGTATTATTAAAACACCTGATCGATAAATGCAATGGGGCGGGGGTGGCTCAGTCGGTAGCGCGCCAGGCTCGTAATCTGTAGTTCCCAGGTTTGAGTCCCAGCTGGGTCAGCGTTGAGATTTATCTCCGCAAAATTTCCCGCCCTGCCCACGGTCATTAGGGGACACCGATGGGCTTGGAAAGGCCGCCGTCCGTCGGATGGGACGTTAAGCCGTGGCACCGTGTGCAGGAGAGCCATACCCTGTGCACCTTAAAGAACACGCTGGATGGCCTTGACGGGAGGCTACCATCTGTCTCTCAACAGCTGTTCCAGTGGGTCCCCTCCCCCAACCTTCTCTGAGCCTTCGGGGTCTATGTGACCTGGCCATTTAGCCCATGGTGTGCAAAAAAGTGCCGCTCAGAGGTAAAACAACCCAACAACGATAAATGCAATAATTCCCCTTTTGTATTAATGGTATCTTTATTATTTATTATTAATCGCTGTATTCCATAGATCACCACAATAACGATAATCACGACATTCCTTTTTGTGAGAGGGGCGGGGGTGGCTCAGTCGGTAGCGCGCCAGGTTCGTAATCTGTAGTTCCCAGGGTCGAGTCCCAACTGGGTCAGCGTTGAGATTTATCTCCGCAAAATTCCCCGCCCTGCCCACGGTCAGTAGGGGACACCGATGGGCTCGGAAAGACCGCCGTCCGTCGTATGGGACGTTAGGCCGTGGCTCCGTGTGCGGGAGAGCCATACCCTGTGCACGCTAAAGAACATTTTGGATGGTCTTGACCGGAGGCTACCATCTGTATCCCAACAGTTGTTCCAGTTGGTCTCCTCCCTCAACCTTCTCTGAGCCTTCGGGTCCATGTGACCTGGCCGTTTAGCCCGTGGTGTGCAAAAAAAGTGCCGCTCAGAGGTAAAACAACCCAACCCTTTTCGTGAGAGTTTATAGCGCAAAGGTTGAGAATCCTGAATCTTTCCACACGTAATGTCTATCACCCGTAAACAGCAAACTGTTTACGTTTTCATATGAATACTCATTTCCTTCGTGCATTCATCGTCAAGCCCTTAACCGATGCTTGATAGGCCTTCATTGTCCTACATTCAATATAGACTCGAAAATTAGGCGACAACCCTACCAGAGCTAGACTACCTCAACAACTTCAGCGAAATCGCTCTAACAGCGTTTGCACCTTCCTTTCGCAAAAGCACAAAAGGGAGAGGGTACTAAGTGGGGGGAGGGAAACTGGTGATGAATGTCGCTCCTCTCATCCTCAGGGGTGTTGCTTTCCACTTCTGCATATTGCATTCCCTCCGGGCTGTGGGTATTTACAATTGCATGAAGAGCATACTTTTCCTCAAGGAAGAATCCGAAGTTACCGTTACGTTATCCAAGCGAGCATGATAAGGACATGTCAGAGAACTCCCTTTCCCGAAGAGGAGGGCGCCCTCTTCTCTTGTCGTAGACATAATACACAAGACGAACCATAAATCACGAGGAGTGGATGGATGCAGTGCAAGCCCTCCGTTGTTCGAGAACGATGGCGGCTACCATAGCAACCTCCATCCGTTCTCATTCTCTCTTTCTTCTCTTCTCTCAATCTCTTGCGTAGGCACTTATTGCTCTGCTGCTTTTCCCACGTGAGTTGATACAATATGTGTCGAAGATGGATTCTTATTGTTTTTTGTTTATAGCGGAATGGTGGTTTGATTTGTTGCATGATGTGATGGAATTGGGGATGTGTGGATGTGTAATGTGGTGTAATGTGATACTAATAAATTATTCTTTGAGTGGATGTGAAATGTGATTTCAGTGGATATGGATTTTCTTTGAATGATGTGCAGTCTGGTCTGAAGAACGTGTAATGTGATTTGAGCAGGATGTGTAATCTGATGCGAGCCGGGTATTTTACTCTTTGAGTGGATGTGAAATATGATTTGATGAATATGTGATTTGCTTTGAAGGATGTGTAATGTGATTTGAAGAATGTGCAATGCGATCCAATTGGAGGTGTAATGTGATCCGAGTAGATTATTCTTTTGGTGGATATGGAATGTGATTTGAGTGGATATGCGATTTCCGTTGAATGATGTGTAATGTGATTCGAACACGGAATATTTAACGTGATCCGAGTGGAGATGCAATGTGATACGAGTGGCTGTAATGTGATCAGAGTAGATTATTCTTTGAGTGGATGTGCAATGCGATTTGAGTTGGTGTGTGATTTGCTCTGAATGATGCGCAATATGATCTGAAGAGTGTATAATGTGATTCGAGCAGAATGTATAATGTGATCCAACTAGATTATTCTTTCAGTGGATGTAAAATGTAGTTTTAGTGAATATATGATTTACTTTGAATGATGAATAATGTGATCTGATGAATGTGTAATGTTATTCGAGCAGAATGTGTAATGTGGTAGGAATGGATGTGTAATGTGGTCCGAGAGGATGTCGCAGACATAATACACAGAACAAATCATAAATCATGGTGTAATCTGAGTGGATGTACAGAGAGGATTGTAATATGATGGGAGAGGATGTGCAATGTTAGCTGAGGGGACGTGTAATGGGATCTGAGTGGTTGTGTAATGAGATTGTAGTGTATATGCAATGGATCTTAACCAACGTATGATCCCATTGGATGTATATAATGTGATTTGAGTAGATGTGCAATGTGTTTTGAGTGGATGTCACAGACATAACACCCAGGACAAACCATAAATCATGGTGTGATCATAACACCCAGGACAAAACATAAATCATGGTGTGATCTGGACAAACCATAAATCATGGTGTGATCTGGACAAACCATAAATCATGGTGTAATCATGGTGTGATCTGTACAGAGATAATTGTAATCCGATCTGAGTGGATGTGTAAGGTGATGTAAATATCGTATGCTTTCTTTGGGAACTTAAGGATTGAGATTATTAAATAAACGTAATCATTTTTAAAAAAAACCGTTTTGAATCTTAACTGTAAAAAAGTAAGATCATTATAGTTCATAGTTTTATTACTCCAAAGGTTATTTTTGGTTGTTGCATTGCTCCATTTCGGGTGTTCTCCGATCGTTGATTATCCTCGGTGTAACTCTCGTAATGTTTAGAGGATTTTTGGGTTGGGTTGTTTTACCTCTGATCGGCACTTTTTTGCACACCATGGGCTAAATGGCCAGGTCACATGGACCCCGAAGGCTCAGAGAAGGTTGGGGGAGAGGACCCACTGGAACGGCTGTTGAGAGACAGATGGATTGAGATTATTAAATAAACTCTCTCCGTCAAGGCCATCCAGCGTGTTCTTTAACGTGCACAGGGTATGGCTCTCCCGCACACGGGGCCACGGCTTAACGTCCCATCCGACGGACGGCGGCCTTTCCAAGCCCATCGGTGTCCCCTACTGACCGTGGGCAGGGCGGGGAAATTTGCGGAGATAAATCTCAACGCTGACCCAGCTGGGACTCGAACCTGGGAACTACAGATTACGAGCCTGGCGCGCTACCGACTGAGCCACCCCCGCCCCATGTTTAGAGGATACAAAAATATCTTATGTATTATGAAGAAGAGAGTTTGAGCGTTTAGTCTGTCCGCTTATTCACTCACCCCCCTAAAAACTAGAAGCTCTAAGCCAGTGACTCTCGAAGGGTGTGCCGCGAAATTTCGGATGATATTGCAGATAAAAGGAAATTTAGAAACCATTTTGTTGCTACTTTCTACCACTGAATCTTTATTTTACTTTTCCTGTTTAATAAAAAAATTCTCTACATTAGATCTTAATGTTAAAATTAATATTAACACAAAACTTGGCCATAACATGTAGAGCATACGCACTAAACATGCCCACAATATGTATGTCATACGCACTAAACATGCCCATAGCATGTACGGCATATGCCCATAACATGCAAGGCTAATGAACTAAACACGGCCATAACATGTACGGCATTACACACGAAACATGCCCATAAATGTACAGCATACGCACTAAACATGCCCATTACATATACAGCATGCGCACGAAACATACCCATAACATGTACGGCATACGCACTAAACATACTCATAGCATGTACGGCATTACACACGAAACATGTCCATAACATGTACGGCATGCGCACGAAACATCCCCATAACATGTACAGCATATGCAATAAATATGCCCATAACATGTACGGCATACGCACTAAACATGCCCGTAAGATGTACGTCATAGGTACTAAACATGCAGACTTGAGCAAAAAAGGTTTAAGAATCACTGCTTTAAACTTTGCCCGAACTTTACCTTCATCCAGGGAATTATTATGGGCTATGTGCAAAGTCGCTGGGATCAACGAAACCCGATGGGAAACGAATTGAATTCCCCGAAATTCCCATAGACTTAACATAAACGGTTAAAACCGGTATTCCCCATATGTTTAACATTAACGGTTATGGAAAATAATTGTTGCCACCTATAAATTTAAAAGAGGGAATATTCAATTAATTTCCTTCTGTTTTCACGTGATAATGCCATTATTTCAGAAATGAGTAAATTGCACGAGAGGGACAAGATCCTCTTTGTTGAAATAAATGCATTGAAAAAAACAAGGGGGCGTTAAAATATTAATATATAATTTTAAACGCCCGATAATCGTATCGGGCGTTAAAATCATTAATGTAATTTAAATTAATAAACGATATTTCATAAAATATATTATTTAATAAATAACACGAATAACATTATACATTACATTCTTAGTAGGTACTAATTTTTTGTAAAACTTGGTCTCACCATACACAATTTGCCTACTCAATTTTTTCCTATAAATCTTTACTCTCATAAATGAAGAAGATAAAATTTCACGGCCGCGAGCGTGAAAGACATCGAGTGTGTTCTTTAACGTGCACAGCGTATGGCTCTCCTCTACACGGAGTCACGGCTTAACGTCCCATTTGATGGTCAGCAGCTTTTTAAACTGCGGCACACTTTTTAAATATGAAGTTCTTGCGGCCCAAGTAAGGGCTTTGTTATTTTAAAATGACAGTGGTGGAAAACTGTTTTATTTTGATAGTTTACATTGAATAATAATAACAATAGTTATTAGGTCAAATGTCCAAACAAATTGCCAAAATATATAAAACAAAAAAAGTTTTCCAGTTACACTTTCAATACACTTTTTTAATAGATACCAGATGCTTGGATTGGATTGTTTTACCTCTGAGCGACACTATTTTGCACACCATGGGCTAAATGGCCAGGTCACAAGGACCCCGAAGGCTCAGAGAAGGTTGGGGGAGGGGAAACACTGGAACAGCTGTTGGGAGACAGATGGTAGCCTCCCGTTAAGGCCATCCAGCGTGTTCTTTAACGTGCACAGGGTATGGCCCTCCCGCACACGGAGGCCACAGCTTAACGTCCCATCCGACCGACGGCGGCCTTTTCAAGCCCATCGGTGTCCCCTACTGACCATGGGCAGGGCGGGGAATTTTGCGGAGATAAATCTCAACGCTGACCCAGCTGGGATTCGAACCTGGGAACTACAGATTACGAGCCTGGCGCGCTACCGACTGAGCCACCCCCGCCCCACCAGATGCTTGATTATTTACAATGCTAAGATTTATAATTCAATTATTATTAAGATTATTTATTATCAGTTTGCATCAATATATTTTTATGAACTGTACGTGTATCAATATGGAAAAATTTAATAGAAATTTCAAATTTTATGTTTTATTTCTATAGATTGTGAAAACGTTTTATTAAAATGCATTTATGTTAAATAAAATATAAATTTGTTTTAATTATGTATTAATCTATGTTAGAAATATTAGAAAAAGAATACTTTTATTTCGGGGGGAGGGCTTCTAATGGATTTGAATAGGAGTGCCCTCTTATAGAACCGGTCCTAAGTAGATACTTTCCAAACTCTCCCCTATACCGGCAAGTGTCAGTTCCTCACAAAACTCTCCCCTGTAACGGTAGGTTTCTGTTCTTTCCAAACTCTCCCTTACCGCGGCAAGTATTCGTTCGTCTTAAAGTCTTCCTTATACCTGCAAGTATTCGTTCGTTTTAAAGTCTTTCTTATACCTACAAGTATTCATTCGTCTTAAAGTCTTCCTTATACCTGCAAGTATTCGTTCGTCTTAAAGTCTTCCTTATACCTGCAAGTATTCGTTCGTCTTAAAGTCTTCCTTATACTGCAAGTATTCGTTCGTCTTAAAGTCTTCCATATACCTGCAAGTATTAGTTTCCTCCTTGCCAGTTCCTCCCCAACTCTCCCCTACAGCGGCAGGTTTCGGTTCCATCAAAATTCTTCCCCACAGCGGTAAGTATTAGTTTTTTCCAAACTCTCCCCTTCAGTGGCAAGCATCAGTTCTTCTGAAGCTCTTCCCCATACCGGCAAGCATCAGTTCCTCCTAAGCTCTTCCCTATACCGACAAGTATCAGTTCCTCCGAAGTTCTTCCCCATACCGGCAAGTATCAGTTCCTCCGAAGCTCTTCCCCATACCGGCAAGCATCAGTTCCTCCGAAGTTCTTCCCCATACCGGCAAGTATCAGTTCCTCCGAAGCTCTTCCCCATACCGGCAAGCATCAGTTCCTCCGAAGCTCTTCCCCATACCGGCAAGTATCAGTTCCTCCGAAGCTCTTCCCCCATACCGGCAAGCCTCACTTCCTCCGAAGCTCTTCCCCATACCGGCAAGCCTCACTTCCTCCGAAGCTCTTCCCCATACCGGCAAGCATCACTTCCTCCGGAGCTCTTCCCCATACCGGCAAGTACATCCCCATCTTCCCCATACCGGCAAGAATCAGTTCCTCCGAAGCTCTTCCCCATATCGGCAAGAATCAGTTCCTCTGAAGTTCTTCCCTATACCGACAAGTATCAGTTCTTCTTAAGCTCTTCCCTATACTGGCAAGCATCAGTTCCTCCGAAGCTCTTTCCCATACCGGCAAGAATCAGTTCCTCCGACGCTCTTCCCTATACCAACAAGCATCAGTTCCTCCGAAGCTCTTCCCTATACCGGCAAGCATCAGTTCCTCCGAAGTTGTTCCCTATACCGACAAGGATCAGTTCCTCAGAAGCTCTTCCCTATAGCGGCAAGTATTAGTTCCTCCGAAGTTCTTCCCCATACCGGCAAGCATCAGTTCCTTCCCTATACCGGCAAGCATCAGTTCTTTCCCTATACCGGCAAGCATCAGTTCCTTCCCTATACCGGCAAGCATCAGTTCCTTCCCTATACCGGCAAGCATTATTTCCTGCGAAGCTCTACCTCATACCGGCAAGCATTATTTCCTGCGAAGCTCTACCTCATACCGGCAAGTATCAGTTCCTTCCCTATACCGGCAAGCATTATTTCCTGCGAAGCTCTACCTCATACCGGCAAGTATCAGTTCCTCTTAAGCTCTTCCCTACACCGGCAAGTATCAGTTCCTCCGAAACCCTCCTCCTCTTACTTACTTTACTAACCGCCTAGAGCCTGCCACGGATCTTCGTGCATGGTTTCCAGCTCTAAGATATTGCCTTTGCATCTTACTGATCAGAGACCCTTCAAAGATAACATGTAACGCAAATGCAATATCACTTAATTCCTATATTCTTTGCAAGTTAAAAAATTCGCGGAACTCGTGAGAAAGGGCCGCTAAATCCCAGCTGAAAAACACAAAACTAATTTATTTTTCTCTTTGCTAGTGCTGATGTGATACGGAGTATTAGAAGAAGATGAGTTTTCTGAAATGATGGAGAATTCTCTGAGAAGATTTCGCTCCACTTTCTTCCCTCTTTGCTATCTGAGGAATTTCCATTTCTCTTCCACTTCCATTGTCATTTGCGATTAAAAGGAATGTTTCCTATCATGAACCCACGTGCCGGGCATTTCTATTTAACAGCAAATGAAGGGGAGAATTTTCTCTCAGTAAATCCGTTTCTCTGTTAATTCTTCTTCTTTTCAGATCAGAGGATCTCGCACTTTTTTCTAGTTTATAGAAATGTAATTATCGATAATTACTAATGGAAATTAAATTATAAATTAAAAATTATTGTTTACATTATTTATAAAACTGATTTAATTTGTTTTAGTTACGATAAAACAATTGGAAATTTTTGTTGATTATATAAGTTAGCCGTCCCGTGGCCGAGTGGTTAGCGCGCTTGGCTACTGATCTAAGGGATCTGGGTTCGAGTCCCGGATACGGCATGGATGTTCGTATTGTTTTCTGCTGAGGTCCTGCCATCCTCTCAGATCTTCTACTGTGGCATATAAACTGACAGGCTCCTGTCAGACCTCTGTGGCAAGCAGCTGCTTGAGGGGGTATTTTTTTTTATATACCCAAAAAACATTGTTTATTCTTCACAGTGGCATACGCAAGGAAGGGCTTTATAACCTCGGCCCTTGAGGCTCCAACATAAAATATTTTTTAGGGTAGTCTTAGAAAAACAGAGACTCCTGTACGTCATACGAGACTCAATTATGTCAAACCCCCTTTCTCCCATTGGAAGTTCCTGGGCAAGCTAATTCTTCATGATTCGCCGTCCGTCGGATGGGACGTTAAGTCGTGGTTCTTTGTGCTGGAGAGTTATACCTAGCTCACGTTAAAGAACACACTGGATGGTTTTGACGGGGGCTACAATCTGTATCTTAAGGGTTGCCCAGTGGCTCCCTTCCCCTAACCTTCTCTGAGCCCTAGGGGTCCTTGTAACCTGTCCATTTAGCACATTGTGTGCAAAAAAGTGCCGCTCAGAAGTGAAACAAACCAATCCAACCCTTCCCGATTTAATAATTTGTTAAATTCTAAATTGAGAATGATATAATATCTTTAACGTTTAGTTACACATAATACTTTTTTTGATTAGACAGTATTATCCAATAACTTTATAGCAATCTGGTTTTAACATTTGTAATATAAAATAATTTACTTAAAAAAAAACAAATTGCTGTCATAAACCGAAACGTAAGAAATTATTATAAGTTCCATGTGACAATTTCCTAATTTTCATGTTCCTTTGGGGGTCGCGGATTGGCTCGGTTGGCATGGCGCCAGGCTTCTAATATGCAGTTTCAGGTTCAAGTTTCACCGTTGAAATATATCTTCGCTAAACCCCTGTCTTGTGTCAGAAAAGAAACACCTATCAGCTTGGAGAGATCACCGTCCATCGGATGGGACGTAAAGATGCGTCCCCGTGCGGAGGAGAGCCATACTCTATGCACATTAAACAATACACTAGATGGCCTTGAAGGGAGGCTTTCATCTGTCTCCAAACAGTTTTCCAGTGGGTCCCCTCTCCAAACCTTCTCTGAGCCTTTGGGGTCCTTGTGATCTGGCCATTTAGTCCATTTTGTGAACAACAGTGCTGCTCAGAGGTAAAATAAACCAAACTTCTAATGCAATATAAATTTTAATAATAATATAATCTTTTAATAATTTTTTGAGTATACTTGTAGTTCTCATAGGTAAACCAAAAAAAAAGTATTTAGTTTTTTTATACACAAGGTTTCAAGATATAACCATTCAAAAGCACCAAAAAAATTCAAAACTTTGGAGTAAATTGATTTGAATTACTGTGCTTCATTTAACACTCAAAACTCTCATAGTTTCATGCTAAGTAATGAAATTGGAGGTTTAATGGTCTTGAAATATTCTTTAAAACGAGGTATTACATGTATATTTAAGAGTAATTATATTCTCAAAGTCATTGTTCAAAACTTTAACCTTGAATATCTCAAAAAACATTCCCTTAATTTTTTTTGTAAAAACTGTGCTGAATCATATGCTGATCAAGAACATCTCAGGAATATTTTATCTTCGGATCGGAGGGGCGGTGGTGGCTCAGTCGGTAGCGCGCCAGGCTCGTAATCTGCAGTTCCCAGGTTCGAGTCCCAGTTGCGTCAGCGTTGAGATTTATCTCCGCAAAATTCCCCGCCCTGCCCACGGTCAGTAGGGGACACCGATGGGCTTGGAAAGGCCACCGTCCGTCGGATGGGACGTTAAACCGTGGCCCCGTGTGTGGAAGAGCCATACCCTGTGCACGTTAAAGAACACGCTGGATGGCCTTGACGGGAGGCTACCATCTGTCTCCCAATAGCTGTTTCAGTGGGTCCCCTCCCCCAACCTTCTCTGAGCCTTCGGGGTCCTTGTGACCTGGCCATTTAGCCTATGGTGTGCAAAAAAGTGCCGCTCAGAGGTAAAACAACCCACAATCTTCGGATCGGATGGATTCTTGAGTTATAAAACTTTGAATTAGGCAAGGTTGTACAAAACCATGAATATATCCTTATAGAACATGAAAGTACTCTATAAGTCTATACCCGGAAAATAATTTATTGAAATAATGCAAAGGTAGGTTTAAAAAGAAAATTGCTTAAATACCCTTTCAGACTTTTTCTACTTAGTAAAGTACTAGCAGATTTACCCGGCTTTGTTCGGGTCTGAAACTCTCTAAAATATATAGTAGACGGCGTTCCTCATTTCGCAAGCTTTCATATTGGCATACAACTCATTACAATCGAATAATTCCCCCCCCCCCCCCATCGGTATAGTATTTCTCTTCCTCATTAGGGTGCGGGAGTGGCCCAGTCGGTAGCGCGCCAGGCTCGTAATCTGTAGTTCCCAGGTTCGAGTCCCAGCTGGGTCAGCGTTGAGATTTATCTCTGCAAAATTCCCCGCCCTGCCCACGGTCAGTAGGGGACACCGATGGGATTGGAAAGGCCGCCGTCCGTCGGATGGGACGTTAAGCCGTGGCCCCGTGTGCGGGAGAGCCATACCCTGTGCACGTTAAAGAACACGCTGGATGGCCTTGACGGGAGGCTACCATCTGTCTCCAAACAGCTGTTCCAGTGGGTCCCCTCCCCCAACCTTCTCTGAGCCTTCGGGGTCCATGTGACCTGGCCATTTAGCCCATGGTGTGCAAAAAAGTGCCGCTCAGAAGTAAAACAACCCACAATCCACAACCTAATTAGGGGAAGTCTGAACCGCATTCAAGTTGTAGTTGATGTCACTCCACACGTGATTTTGAATAACTGCTAACGCTAAATCTATGAGAGATAGTGCTGTTTTGCCGCCATTGCTAAGTATGGGGATTTCAAGAAATTAAAACCCGCCCATCCCAATTTTTGGTTGACCCCAGCGAATTTGCACATAACCCATATTCTACCGCTCGATGAAGAGAACGTTCATACAAAGTTTGATGTCTCCAGCTCGTCTGGGGGCCGAGTGCATAAGCGGGCAGATACAGTCGCTCAAAAAAGTATCCGAACACTATAGTTGATTACAGAATTCAGAAAAATATCTGGCAACGATTTTTTTTTAGAAATTAGTGATCTGGCAACCTTCGTGTCATGTGTCATTGCCGGATCACTAATCTCTAAAAAATCGTTGTCAGATATTTTTTCTGAATTCTGTAATCAACCATAGTGTTCGGATACTTTTTTGAGCGACTGTACACAAACAAAAGCACAAACTTTCTTCTTTATATATCTGAGAATTATCCATATTACCATTTTGAATGAGATATAAACGTTTGATTTGCAACATTAGTTTCTTTAATTGGCACTGAATGTGTATGCTCTTTCAGTAGCTGCATTAGTTTCTTTAATTGGCACTGAATGTGTATGCTCTTTCAGTAGCTGCATTAGTTTCTTTAATTGGCATTGAATGTGTATGCTCTTTCAGTAGCTGCATTAGTTTCTTTAATTGGCACTGAATGTGTATGCTCTTTCAGTAGCTACATTAGTTTCTTTAATTGGCATTGAATGTGTATGCTCTTTCAGTAGCTGCATTAGTTTCTTTAATTGGCATTGAATGTGCATGCTCTTTAAGTAGCTGCATTAGTTTCTTTAATTGGCACTGAATGTGTATGCTCTTTCAGTAGCTACATTAGTTTCTTTAATTGGCATTGAATGTGCATGCTCTTTAAGTAGCTGCAATAGTTTCTTTAAATGGCATTGAATGTGCATGCTCTTTAAGTAGCTGCAATAGTTTCTTTAAATGGCATTGAATGTGTATGCTCTTTCAGTAGCTGCATTAGTTTCTTTAATTGGCACTGAATGTGTATGCTCTTTAAGTAGCTGCAATAGATTCTTTAAATGGCATTGAATGTGTATGCTCTTTCAGTAGCTGCATTAGTTTCTTTAATTGGCATTGAATGTGCATGCTCTTTAAGTAGCTGCAATAGTTTCTTTAAATGGCATTGAATGTGTATGCTCTTTCAGTAGCTGCATTAGTTTCTGTAATTGGCATTGAATGTGCATGCTCTTTAAGTAGCTGCAATAGTTTCTTTAAATGGCATTGAATGTGTATGCTCTTTCAGTAGCTGCATTAGTTTCTTTAATTGGCATTGAATGTGCATGCTCTTTAAGTAGCTGCATTAGTTTCTTTAATTGGCACTGAATGTGTATGTTCTTTCAGTAGCTTCATTAGTTTCTTTAATTGGCACTGAATGTGTATGTTCTTTCAGTAGCTACATTAGTTTCTTTAATTGGCACTGAATGTGTATGTTCTTTCAGTAGCTGCATTAGTTTCTTTAATTGGCATTGAATGTGCATGCTCTTTAAGTAGCTGCAATAGTTTCTTTAAATGGCATTGAATGTGCATGCTCTTTAAGTAGCTGCAATAGTTTCTTTAAATGGCATTGAATGTGTATGCTCTTTCAGTAGCTGCATTAGTTTCTTTAATTGGCACTGAATGTGTATGCTCTTTAAGTAGCTGCAATAGATTCTTTAAATGGCATTGAATGTGTATGCTCTTTCAGTAGCTGCATTAGTTTCTTTAATTGGCATTGAATGTGCATGCTCTTTAAGTAGCTGCAATAGTTTCTTTAAATGGCATTGAATGTGTATGCTCTTTCAGTAGCTGCATTAGTTTCTGTAATTGGCATTGAATGTGCATGCTCTTTAAGTAGCTGCAATAGTTTCTTTAAATGGCATTGAATGTGTATGCTCTTTCAGTAGCTGCATTAGTTTCTTTAATTGGCATTGAATGTGCATGCTCTTTAAGTAGCTGCATTAGTTTCTTTAATTGGCACTGAATGTGTATGTTCTTTCAGTAGCTTCATTAGTTTCTTTAATTGGCACTGAATGTGTATGTTCTTTCAGTAGCTACATTAGTTTCTTTAATTGGCACTGAATGTGTATGTTCTTTCAGTAGCTGCATTAGTTTCTTTAATTGGCATTGAATGTGCATGCTCTTTAAGTAGCTGCAATAGTTTCTTTAAATGGCATTGAATGTGTATGCTCTTTCAGTAGCTGCATTAGTTTCTTTAATTGGCATTGAATGTACATGCTCTTTAAGTAGCGGCAATAGTTTCTTTAATTGGCATTGAATGTGTATGCTCTTTCAGTAGCTGCATTAGTTTCTTTAATTGGCATTGAATGTGCATTCACGAATACATTGCATTGTTGTTTTTTAACGTATCATAGCCTTTACTTCTGAGCGACACTTTTTCGCACACCATGGACTAAATGGCCAGGTCACAAGGACCCCGAAGGCTCAGAGAAGGTTGGGGGAGGGGACCCACTGGAACAGCTGTTGGGAGACAGATGGTAGCTTCCCGTCAAGCCATTCAGCGTGTTCTTTAACGTGCACAGGGTATGGCTCTCCCGCACACGGGACCACGACTTAACGTCCCATCAGACGGACGGCGGACTTTCCAATCCCATCGGTGTCCCCTACTGACCGTGGGCAGGGCGAGGAGTTTTGCGGAGATAAATCTCAACGCTGACCCAGATGGGATTCGAACCTGAAAACTACAGATTACGAGTCTTGCCCGCTACCAACTGAGCCACCCCCGCCACTAGCCTACGCCGTATTTTGAGAATGAAGATAAAGATGAATGAGACCTTCCTTTATTGATTAAAAAATTGGGTTTGAGCACATCCAGCTTTCATTATCGATGTTATTCGTCTACCGAAGAAGGTCGACGATCTGAAAGAATTATTGTCCTAATCAGAAGAAATAATTATTAACGTGATCTGCAGCAACCAGGTTCGAGTTGCATTTATCTTCTCCGGCCCTCCTTGAGAAAGGGTACACCGATGAAGTCTGAAAGACCTCCGTCTGGCAGGAAACCACAGGCAGGAATAGCCTATGGCAGGGGTGGGCAAATAGCGGCCCGCGGGCCACATTCGGCCCCCTAAGATTTTTTTGTGGCCCGCCAAGACAGTCAAAAAAATCCGCCTTGAACCGAGATTTCCTTCTCGTGCGCGACCGAAGATTCGTTTCGCATTTTCCACTAGGACGGCCACATCAATACGCATGCGCAGTGTAGATGCGAAAACAATTGCCCCCCCCTGGCCTATGGGTATAACGGTAACTTTACTGTAATGTATAGAAATAATGATCCTGTACACGTTAAAAAATACTGGATTGCCATGACGGGATGCTACCATCTGTCTAATGGGTTCCCGTCCTCCAAACTTCTCTGAATCCCTGGGGTCCTTGTGACCTGGCCATTTAACTCACTGTGCGCAAAAAATACCGCTCAGAGGTAAAGCAATCCAACTTTTGACCTGACAGCAGGATAGCAAAACTCTTTTTGCATCAGAAACGCGCTAGATGGCCATGTGGTCTTTCTCTAACAGCCGTTAAGTTGGTTTCTTCAAGACTTGGAGCTCTTGTGACGTGACCATTTTTCCCATGGTACATCAGACACTTTGTCCAAGTTGTAAAAACCTCATCTCTGAAAACAGTTGGGTTGTTTTACCTCTGAGCGGCACTTTTTTTGCACACAATGGGCTAAATGGCCAGGTCACATGGACCCCGAAGGCTCAGAGAAGGTTGGGGGAGGGGACCCACTGGAACAGCTGTTGGGAGACAGATGGTAGCCTCCCGTCAAGGCCATCCAGCGTGTTCTTTAACGTTGGGTTGTTTTACCTCTGAGCGGCACTTTTTTTGCACACCATGGGCTAAATGGCCAGGTCACATGGACCCCGAAGGCTCAGAGAAGGTTGGGGGAGGGGACCCACTGGAACAGCTGTTGGGAGACAGATGGTAGTCTCCCGTCAAGGCCATCCAGCGTGTTCTTTAACGTTGGGTTGTTTTACCTCTGAGCGGCACTTTTTTTGCACACCATGGGCTAAATGGCCAGGTCACATGGACCCCGAAGGCTCAGAGAAGGTTGGGGGAGGGGACCCACTGGAACAGCTGTTGGGAGACAGATGGTAGTCTCCCGTCAAGGCCATCCAGCGTGTTCTTTAACGTGCACAGGGTGTGGCTCTCCCGCACACGTGGCCACGGCTTAACGTCCCGTCCGACGGACGACGGCTTTCCAAGTCCATCGGTGTCCCCTACTGACCGTGGGCAAGGCGGAGAATTTTGCGGAGATGAATCTCAACGCTGACTCAGCTGGGACTCGAACTCTGAAAACAGTTAAAATATTCCACGAAAGTGTTTCTAAAAGTACCTTCATTCGAATTCCTCCGAAAAATAATTTCTTTTCGGGAATTCTAGTAAATCTTATTCCATTAATCCTCTTGATAGCAGAAAAATAAAGATGCACAAACATCAACAAAGTGAGAGGTAAATTACGTCTTCGACGTGCAATGCAGGGAAGACTTTTCTTAAGCCGTACGTGTTAAATGCGTCCGAGGCAGGAGGAAATAGTTCGCTTCGTCCGACGCTCTTTTTGTTGACAGAGCGGCTTACTTCAGAAAGCTTTCAGCGCATTGCCCTGGAAAACAACGACTGCACCTCAGGGGATCTGGAGAGGTTGTTCGAGCTGAGTCCTGGTGTCTGTCTGTCGTAAAAGATGACGTTTTGTGTTCGGAGAGGACATGAAAAGAAGAAATGGATCTATGGCATCTGCGTGAAGCTGCCTTATGAGTCAGCGAGGGAAACTTAAGTAGGTACAGTAGCTCAAAAAATATCCGAACACTATGGTTGATTACAGAATTCAGAAAAAATATCTATATATACTAATTTCTAAAAAAATTGTTGCCAGATATTTTTTCTGAATTCTGCAATCAACCATAGTGTTCGGATATTTTTTAATATATATAACGCATATGAATATATAATGCAATGAATATGGAGCGTGTGCAGTTACCGTTCACAGCAAACTGGAGCGGTTGCGGTTAATGTTGTGACACGAAGGTTGCGAGATCACTAATTTCTAAAAAAAATCGTTTCCAGATATTTTTTCTGAATTCTGTAATCAACCATAGTGTTTGGATATATTTTTGAGCGACCGTTGTGGAAAGGAAAGTTTTTCCCGTTGTGGAAAGGAAAGTTTAAATAATAGTTCTAGTTAGGTGGTTGCAGAAATAATTATTGAATTGCGTGTTTATGTGAGGGAACATGTTCATGTGTTGTGTTGGGCAGGGGTGGCTCAGTCGGTAGCGCGCCAGGCTCGTAATCTGTAGTTGCCAGGTTCGAGTCCCAGCTGGGTCAGCATTGAGGTTTATCTCCGCAAAATTTTCCCGCCCTGCCCACGGTCAGTAGGGGACACCGATGGGCTTGGAAAGGTTCCAAGCCCATCGGTGTCCCCTACTGACCGTGGCCGCCGTCCGTCGGATAGGAACTTTAAGCCGTGGCCCCGTGTGTTGTAGAGCCACGTTAAAGAAAACACTAGATGGCCTTGACGGGAGGCTACCATCTGTCTCCCAACAGCTGTTCCAGTGGGTCCCCTCCCCCAACATTCTCTGAGCCTTCGGGGTCCATGTGACCTGGCCATTTAGCCCATGGTGTGCAGAAAAGTGCCGCTCAGAGGTAAAATAACCCAAATCATGTGTTGTGGTGATTGCAACAAGAATTTGGTACCGGCAACTTGTAAATAAATAACAATCTGAATATTTTAACGGGTGAAGCTGAGGATTCTGGTTTTAATGTACCTTAGCTTTTGACATTTGAAATTTCTTTCGAGTGATTTTCACTTCAATAGTCGAATAGTTGTACGAATGTAGATAATTTTGTATAGACATAAAGGAGTTAATAATACGATTCCCTACCAAAATATTTGAGAATATCTATATTAGGTTAATGGGTGAGTTTGGTTGTTTTACCTCTGAGCGGCACTTTTTTGAACACCATGGACTAAATGGACAATCACATGAACCCCGAAGACTCAGAGAAGATTGGGGGAGGGGACCCACTGGAAGAGCTGTTGGGAGACAGATGGTAGCCTCCCGTCAAGGCCATCCAGCGTGTTCTTTAACGTGACGGGTGAAGGGTATTGATCTCCCGCACACGGGGCCACGGCTTAACGTCCCATCCGACGGACGGCGGCCTTTCCAAGCCCATCGGTGTCCCCTACTGACCGTGGGCAGGGCGGGGACTTTTGCGGAGATAAATCTCAACGCTGACCCAGCTGGGACTCGAACCTGGGAACTACAGATTACGAGTCTGGCGCGCTACCGACTGAGCTCCCCCCTGAGAAAAATCAGGTTATGTAGATAATTTTGTATAGAAATAAAAGAGTTATTAATACGATTCCCTACCAAAATATTTGAGAATTTCTATATTAGGTTAATGGGTTGAGTTTGGTTGTTTTACCTCTGAGCGGCAATTTTTTGCACACCATGGGCTAAATGGCCAATCACACTAACCCCGAAGATTCAGAGAAGGTTGGGGGAGGAGACCCACTGGAACAACTGTTGGGAGACAGATGGTAGCCTCCCGTCAAGGCCATCCAGTGTGTTCTTTAACGTGAACAGGGTATGGCTCTCCCACATACGGAGCCACGGCTCAACGTCCCATCCGACGGACGGCGGCCTTTTCTAGGCTAATGGGAATCTTAATTTGAAACTTTGTAAGTTCTAAAATATGCATTCATTGGAAAAATGTAACCGATGATAAAGATCGTAACCAAATATATTTAAATCTCTTTTTCAAAAAATATTCATTCAATATTTCAAGATTATGGAAGCTGGAATATTATAACATTAAATTATATTGTTTTATAAAAATCATTTATAATTTGAATAATATTGAAATATTGAAATAATCATTATGCAAACTTCTAAAGTGCATGTTTATTTTTATTAAATGGTTTGAAACAATACTTATTATTTAAGTTTTAATTAATTTCTGCGGTAAAATTCTGATGACGTATTGCAGTTGTGAAATATTTTAACTTTCAAACTCTTTTTAAATATGGGGCGGGGGTGGCTCAGTCGGTAGCGCGCCAGGCTCGTAATCTGTAGTTCCCAGGTTGGAGTCCCAGCTGGGTCAGCGTTGAGATTTTTCTCCGCAAAATTCCCCGCCCTGCCCACGGTCAGTAGGGGACACCGATGGGCTTGGAAAGGCCGCCGTCCGTCGGATGGGACGTTAAGCCGTTGGCCCGTGTGCGGGAGAGCTATACCCTGTGCAGGTTAAAGAACACGCTGGACGGCCTTGACGGGAGGTCTCCCAACAGCTGTTCCAGCGGGTCCCCTTCCCCAACCTTCTCTGAGCCTTCGGGGTCCATGTGACCTGGCCATTTAGCCCATGGTGTGCAAAAAAGTGCCGCTCAGAGGTAAAACAACCCAACCCAACTTTTTAAATACCAAAAGAATATTCTTTAAAAATCGAGATTTAAATAAATTTAATTGTAATCTTCATCCTCAGTCACATTTTTCCATCAAATGCATATTTTAGAAGTTATAAAGCTTCGAAGTTAGATTCTCAATTGATACAACATGCAAAATCTCTAAATTTTCGGTAGGGCAGTGTAGATGAGTCTCATTTTCACAATATCCCAATAACCACAATAGAGCCCTCAATAGCCACAATACAGATATTTTCACAATATCTCAATAGCCACAATAAAGGGAGAAAAATGTGACAAGTGTTCAAATTTTAAACGAATATTGCAAACGATATATTTATGCGAAAAGCATGGAATTTCGATAATAGATGTTATAGTCAAAAGCTTTCCCTTGGAAGGTGGAAAAATTTAGAAAATACAAAACAGAGATACTATCCTTTTTCATAAAAAATATTAACACATACATCGAAGAGCCAAAACATTATGACCACCTGCCTAATATGACGTTGGTCCTACTCATGCCGCCAAAACAGTTCTTACCCGGCGAGGCATTTGACAGTACAAGATTTCTAAAGTTGTCTTGTGGTATCTGGTACCAACACGTTACCGGCAGATTTTTTAACTCTTGTAAGTTACGTGGTCGAGCCGCCGCAGATCCGATATGCTATTCCAACACAAACCACAGATGCTCGATTGGATTGATCTCTGGGGAATTTGGAAGCCTGGGCAATACCTTGAAATCTTCCTCATGCTCCGCAAACCATTCTCGAACAATCTGGGCAGTATGACATGGCGTATTATCCTGCTGAAATAAAGCACTACTAGAGGGATATACCATTGCCATGAAAGGATGTACCTGGTCTGCAATGATGTTTACGTAGGTGGTTGACGTCATAGTTTCCAAGACGTGAATGACTGGTTCCAGGGATTTCCGGCAGAGCATTGGCCAAGGCATTACACTTCCTCCACCGGCTTATTTTCGTCCAACTCTTCCTCAGGTTGCCAACACTTCCTCAGGTAATTGACGCACACGTAAGTGGCCATCCGCATGGTGCAACAGGAAACGATATTCATCAGAGCAGACGACCTTCTTCCAATCATTCAAGATCCAGAATAGATGCTCACGTGCCCATTGTAGTCACTTTCGATGGTGAACCGAAGTTAACATGGGCACTCCGAGTAGCCCGCGGCCACGCAGTCCCATTTTCAGCAGGGATCGATGTACTATGTGTTGTGACACATTACTCCCGTAACCAGCATTCAAATTTCGGGAGAGTTGCGCCACAGTAAAAAAAAACACCCTAATGTTTTTTTGAAATCTTAAGGAAAAATTACACAAATAGAAAACATCGCAGTGCTTCTGAAAGAAATGCCATGGCACGATTTACCTCGATTTTCCGTAGTCACGGCAAGCACCACACTTAGTGACGTCATAAATCAGTTTCTTGGCCTTGTGTCTCGGTGGTCACGGCCGACCACGGCTCATCAATGCTAAGTCACTTTCGATGGTGAACCGAAGTTAACACCCCCTTCTGTTGTCTCCTATCATAAGGAGTAGCCTTCTCTAAGTCCCAGCTGGGTCAGGATTGAGATTTTATCTCCGCAAAATTCCCCGCCCTGCCCGCGGTCAGTAGGGGACACCGATGGGCTTGGAAAGGCCGCCGTCCATCGGATGAGACGTTAAGCCGTGGCCCCGTGTGCGGGAAAGACATACCCTGTGCACGTTAAAGAACACGCTGGATGGCCTTGACGGGAGGCTACCATCTGTCTCCCAACAGTTGTTCCAGTGGGTCTCCTCCCCAACCTTCTCAGAGCCTTCGGGGTCCTTGTGACCGGACCATTTAGCCCATGGTGTGCAAAAAAGTGCCGCTCAGATGTAGAACAACCCAACGTTAAAGAACACGCTGGGTGGCCTTGACGGGAGGCTACCATCTGTCTTCCAACAGCTGTTCCAGTGGGCCCCCTCCCCCAACCTTCTCAGAGCCTTCGGGGTCCTTGTGACCGGACCATTTAGCCCATGGTGTGCAAAAAAGTGCCGCTCAGAGGTAGAACAACCCAACGTTAAAGAACACGCTGGGTGGCCTTGACGGGAGGCTACCATCTGTCTTCCAACAGCTGTTCCAGTGGGCCCCCTCCCCCAACCTTCTCTGAGTCTTCGGGGTCCATGTGACCTGGCCATTTAGCCCATGGTGTGCAAAAAAGTGCCGCTCAGAGGTAAAACAACCCAAATCCCTCCTTGGACCACTTTTTGAAAGTACTAACCACAGCTGACCGTGAGCACCCCACAAGCCTTACCGTCTCGGAATTACCGTCTCTGGCCCAGTCTTCCACCCATTACAATTTGGCCTTTGTCAAGCTCACCTTAAGTCAGCTGCCTTTCCCATCTGAAGAACAAGAATAATACTGATTAACATAGCTCAGTATCAGGTGTTATTTATACCGTTTCATGACCTTCACACACGCCGTCGTTTACCTGCAGTTACTTCGATTTGCATAAAAACGCGCTGGTCTTAATGTTTTGGCTCTTCGGTGTATAACCTAAAGAAGATTTTGAACATTTTTCAATCTTTTGAATGATTTCTTGGGGGTGTACAGGTTGGATGCCTGGTGGGCAGCTTCTAGGTAATCCTCCTGGCAGATCAATTGGTTTTCTTCTTCCCTCTTTTTGAAACATTTTTTCTCTTTCCCTTTCCTCAAGGGGTGGCTCAGTCGGTAGCGCGCCAGGCTGGTAATCTGTAGTTCCCAGGTTCGAGTCCCAGCTGGGTCAGCGTTGAGATTTATCTCCGCAAAATTCTCCGCCCTGCCCACGGTCAGTAGGGGACACCGATGGGTTTGGAAAGCCCGCCGTCCGTCAGATGGGACGTTAAGCCGTGGGCCCCGTGTGCGGGAGAGCCATACCCTGTGCATGTTAAAGAACACGCTGGATGGCCTTGACGGGAGGCTACCGTCTGTCTCCCAACAGCTGTTCCAGTGGGTCCCCTCCCCCAACCTTCTCTGAGCCTTCGGGGTCCATGTGACCTGGCCATTTAGCCCATGGTGTGCAAAAATGTGCCGCTCAGAGGTAAAACAAACAAACCAAACAAACCAAACCCTTTCCTCAACAGTTTTTAGCTGAAAAATTTCTCTGTGTGGACTCCTAAACTTATTTCTTTTGGGTTTGTTGGCAGTGTTTCTCTCTAGCGGCCAGATATAATCCCGGGTTTGGTTGAGAGAGAGAGGTTTCCAGCGGGGGCGTTTTAGAAATTTGTGAGAGAGTTTTCTTGAGTGTTCTGTGGAAACATATTGGCTAAATTATTGAATAGTTCTTAGATTAATATAACCTTTCATAAAGAGGTGCCTCAAAAAATATAATACAATCACTGCAGGAGGACCGTACAGTCGCTCAAAAAAAAAAAATCCGAACACTATGGTTGATTACAGAATTCAGAAAAAATATCTGGCAATGAAGGTTGCCAGATCACTACTTTCTAAAAAAATCGTTGCCAGATATTTTTTCTTAATTCTGCAATTGACCGTAGTGTTTGGATATTTTTTTGAGTGACTGTACTCTGTGCCTCTTAAAGAGCACACTAGATGGCGTTGACGGGAGGTTTTCACCTATCTTCTAATAACTGTCCAGTGAATGTCCTTCCCATACTACCCAACTCTAAGCCTTTGGGGTTCTCGTGACCTAGCCATTTAGCCTTTGTGCTTACTGTTAAGTGCATCTCAAAAAGTTGGCTGATACTGCTTTAAATGGGTATTGCAAACGTATTATATGTGCTACAAATGTATGGTCAAGAGATTTGCTCCCTAACAACTGGGGGGGGGGGCTTAATTTTTCCTTTAAAGAGAAGAATAGAAACTTCTTTCTTTTCTGTTGTGTAGATATTAACATAATATTACGACTTGTATTTTCTCAATCACATATTAATTCATATTTACACTAATAGAGGGGGGGTGGCTCAGTCGGTAGCGCGCCAGGCTCGTAATCTGCAGTTCCCAGGTTCGAGTCCCAGCTGGGTCAGCGTTGAGATTTATCTCCGCAAAATTCCCCCCGCCCTGCTCACGGTCAGTACGGGACACCGATGGGCTTGGAAATGCCGCCGCCCGTCGGATGGGACGTTAAGCCGTGGTCCCGTGTGCGGGAGAGCCTGTGCCCTGTGCACGTGATAGAACACGCTGGATGGCCTTGACGGGAGGCTACCATCTGTCTCCCAACAGCTGTTCCAGTGGGTCCCCTCCCCCAACCTTCTCTGAGCCTTCGGGGTCCATGCGACCTGGCCATTTAGCCCATGGTGTGCAAAAAAGTGCCGCTCAGAGGTAAAGCAACCCAACCCAATCACATATTAATTCATATTTACACTATTAGAGGGAGATAAAGGCAGAAAATCAAAAATTCTCTTCTGTTTGAACATGAGCGTTTCATATTCGCCATAGACGATATTTTATTCATAATATTTTTAAGTGCTCAGGGAGTATTTCACTTAACATTGATCCGTACTTAACGCAGAAGTTAATTGCTATCCATTTTAATATTTACGACAGTTGGACCAATACTTAGACCATGACGCTGAATTCAGTGTTTATGCGAACAGTAAGACATTTGTCCAACGAAATGTTTTGGTTTTAAACCTCTGAGTTTCTTTTGACATTTCCTTTGTAATATTAAAAAGGACTATGATTGGCTCAGTTGGTAGCGTACCAGGCTCGTAATTTGCAGTTCCTTGGTTCGAGTCCTATCCTCGGAGAGAAAGAAAATGTCAAAAAACAAAATTCAAAATGTTAAACCCATGGGTTGGGTTGTTTTACCTCTGAGCGACACTTTTTGCACACCATGGGCTAAATGGCCAGGTCACATGGACTCCAATGGCTCAGAAAATTGGGAACCCACTGGAACAGCTGTTGGGAGACAGATGGTAGCCTCCCGTCAAGGCCATCCAGCGTGTTCTTTAACGTGCACAGGGTATGGCTCTCCCGCACACGGGGCTACCACTTAACGTCCCATCCGACGGACGGCTGCCTTTCCAAGCCCATCGGTGTCCCCTACTGACAGTGGGCAGGGCGGGGAATTTTACGGAGATAAATCTCAGCGCTGACCCAGCTGGGACTCGAATCTAGGAACTACAGATTACGAACCTGGCGCGCTACCGACTGAGTCACCCCGCCCCTCAAACCCATGGAAAGAACGATTGGAATGGCTGCCATGGGTCGGATATGACGATAAGCCGTGTCCCTCGTGCAGGAGGGCCATACCCTATGAACGTTGAAGAACACGCTGGAGGGCCTTGATGGGAGGTTTTCATCTGTCACCTAGCTAATGTCCAGTGGATTCCTTTTCCCCAACTTTTCTTTGAGACCTGGTGTCTTTATGAACTGGCCATTTAGCTCATTGTGTGTAAAAAAGAGTCGCTAAGATGTTAAACAACCCAACAACAACTCATGGACCAAGACAAAAGAAAATCTGTGAACTCTTTATTATTATGGAGATTATCGTGTTTCAGTGCTTATTATGGAGATTCGGGTGTTTCAGTGCTTTGAGAAAGAACTTTAGAATTCATCTGAAATATAAGAACACCGCAGAGTTCTACAGTCGCTCAAAAAATATCCTAACACTATGATTGATTACAGAATTCAGAAAAAATATCTGGCAACGATTTTTTTAGAAATTACTGATCTGGCAACCTTCGTGTCACGTGATTACAGAATTCAGGAAAAATATCTGGAGCGTGTACAGCAACTATACACGCTCCAGTTACCGTTCACAGCAAACTGGAGCGTATGCAGTTACTGCACACGCTCAATATTTCCGTGAGTGAGCCCACACGATCTAGTATCAAAATAATATGACCACCTACAGTCGCTCAAAAAAGTATCCGAACACTATGGTTGATTACAGAATTCAGAAAAAATACCTGGCAACGATTTTTTCAGAAACTAGTGATCTGGCAACCTTCGAGTCACGTGAATACAGAATTCTGGAAAAATATCAGTTACCGTTCACAGTAAACTGGAGCGTGTGCAGTTACTGCACACGCTCCAGTTTGCTGTGAACGGTAACTGCACACGCTCAATATTTCCGTGAGTGAGCCCACACGATCTAGTATCAAAATAATATGACCACCTACAGTCGCTCAAAAAAGTATCCGAACACATGATTGATTACAGAATTCAGAAAAAAATATCTGGAAACGATTTTTTTAGAAATTTGTCTTCTGGCAAACTTCGTGTCACGTGACCCGAAGTTAATAAAGTCACTGTTCTTTATTAGAGAGCTATTTTGTTCCATTTTCTTTTTCTATCGTAGGTAGCATCCGAATATACATCAAACCAGAGAGTTATGTCTTCGGAGAACTGACTCCATCATGGGAGAAATATGGTGACCAAGGTAACCAGTGGCTTCGCGGAAATGTCTCTGTGCCCACCATAACGGAGAATTTTCAGGTACTGTACATTGTAAGAAAGGTGTGTAATGTTACACCAATTTATGGTGTGACCTTTCCGCAAATATTATAAGGTGAGGAGTTTATATTGTTTCCTTACTTAACATCACATTAAGCAGGGTGTAAGATAACACCAGCCTTGAAGTAAAATTTTATTCATGAATCTGATATTACTCATTTTATTCTATTCTTAAATTTGTCACTGAAGTAAAAAATTCTGTGACAATTTAAAAAAAAATATTTAAAATATAAGAATTATCTGATTCTTTTCGATTTTTTAAATGCTTGGATAAATTATTTCGTAAAGTAACACCCTTTTTTCTCTTGTTAGGTTTGCTTTTCTGATGTAAACTTTCACTCTAACACTATAAAATGGTGGTAACCAAGCTGCAAACATAAACTGGTGATTGGGTTGGGTTACCTCTGAGCTGCACTTTTTTTGCACACCATGGGCTAAATGGCCAGGTCACATGGACCCCGAAGGCTCAGAGAAGGTTGGGGGAGGGGACCCACTGGAACAACTGTTGGGAGACAGATGGTAGCTTCCCGTCAAGGCCATCCAGCGTGTTCTTTAACATGCACAGGGTATGGCTCTCCCGCACACGGGGCCACGGCTTAACGTCCCATCCGACGGACGGCGGCCTTTCCAACCCATCGGTGTCCCCTACTGACCGTGAGCAGGGCGGAGAATTTTGCGGAGATAATTCTCAACGCTTACCCAGCTGGGACTCGAACCTGGGAACTGCAGATTACGAGCCTGGCGCGCTGACTGAGCCACCCCCGCTCCCCCATAAATTGGTGAAGAGTAATGCCGTTGTTTTACGGTGTTGGAAAATGTAAATTTAGAGTTTTATCGTAGTGAAAGAGAAATGTGTATCATACAAATCACAGTAATAGAGACGTGAAAGTTTATTGGGAAAGTTGATAGATTCCTTCTATTTCAGAGCAAATCGTAGTCACATATTAAGTAGCTACTACATGTATACGACTTCCATATATGCCCATTGTGACACAAAATTGATGCTAGCGGTCCTGAAGAAAAATGGCTTTGGTAATTTGTTCCAAACAAAAATAATATATAATTATTATTTCAAAAAAACTGATTTTTTTTTTAGATTTTTCTAAAACATTCTTATAAAATCTTAATAAATTTTTCCATTTCATATTTTTTGCCCACCTGGGCCAGCGTTGAGATTTATCTCCGCAAAACTACCCGTCCTGCCCTTCGTCAGTAGGGGGACATCGATGGTCTTGGAAAGGCTTCAGTCCATCGGATGGGACGTTAAGACGTGGTCCCTTGTTCAGGAGAGACATACTCTGAGCACGTTAAAGAACACGTTGATGGTCTTGATGGGAGGTTACCATCTGTCTCCTAACAGTGGTCCAGTGGGTCCCCACCCTCAACCTTCTCTGAGCCCTCGGTCTGATTTGAATAATATAGTAAATATTATTCGAATCATTTAATAAAATAAACCTACATTTTAGAATTTTGTGGCAATTATTCTTCAAGAATTCGTCGAATAACATTCCGACTGATTTAAGATGGAATATCTCATCTCTGACTTATATTTTTGCGTATACAATGGGCTAATGGCTAGGCTAGGTATGGAAAAAGGACTCAGAGGACAGTTTGGTGGGCGACAGATGAAAATTTATCGTCAAGACTATTTATCGTATTCTTTAATGTGCATAGGTTATTAATCTCCTGTATGTGTAATATGTCCTGTATAATGTCCTGCATATGTCAGGGCTTAACGAACTATCTGGGGCGGGGGTGGCTCAGTCGGTAGCGAACCAGGCTCGTAATCTGCAGTTCCCAGGTTCGAGTTCCAGCTGGGTCAGCGTTGAGATTACTCCCCGCCCTGCCCACGGTCAGTAGAGAACACCGATGGGCTTGGAAAGGTCGCCATCCATCGGATGGGACGTTAAGACGTGTTCCCCGTGTACGGGAGACGTGTGTGGGAGAGCTATACCCGTGCACGTTAAAGAGCACGCTGGATGGCCTTGACGGGAGGCTACCATCTGTATCCCAACAGCTGTTCCAGTGGGTTCCCTCCCCCAACCTTCCCTGAGCCTTCGGGGTCCTTGTGATCTGAGGGGCGGGGGTGGCTCAGTCGGTAGCGCGCCAGGCTCGTAATCTGCAGTTCCCAGGTTCGAGTCCCAGCTGGGTCAGCGTTGAGATTTATCTCTGCAAAACTCCCCGCCCTGCCCACGGTCAGTAGGGGACACCGATGGGCTTGAAAAGGCCGCCGTCCGTCGGATGGGACTTTAAGCCCTGGCCCCATGTGCGGGAGAGCCATACCCTGTGCACGTTAAAGAACACGCTGGATGGCCTTGACGGGAGGCTACCATCTGTATCCCAACAGCTGTTCCAGTGGGTCCCCTCCCCCAACCTTCCCTGAGCCTTCGGGGTCCTTGTGATCTGGCCATTTAGCCCATGGTGTGCAAAAAAGTGCCGCTCACAGGTAAAACAACCCAACGAACTATCTGCTTTTTTTTCCAATTCCATCATCGTCTATGGCTGCCGTCTAAAATTTTTCGAGGAAAAGTTGGAAAATTTATTTCAGGGAATGGAAAAATATTTCCTCCGGAGTCAAAAAACAAATCAGTGTTTTAAGAGAGAAATATTTAGGTCGAACCTTTATTAATGACTGCAGTTGCAAATAAGGAAAACCATACATTGATCGTACTGTAATGCAACTATATATATGTCCGAAAATGAAACAGAAAAAAACCTATTATTGAGTTGGGTTGTTTTACATCTGAGCTGCACTTTTTTGCACACCATGGGCTAAATGGCCAGGTCACATGGACCCCGAAGGCTCAGAGAAGGTTGGGGGAGGGGACCCACTGGAACAGCTGTTGGGAGACAGATGGTAGCCTCCCGTCAAGGCCATCCAGCGTGTTCTTTAACGTGCACAGGGTATGGCTCTCCCGCACACGGCGCCACGGCTTAACGTCCCATCCGACGGACGGCGGCCTTTCCAAGCCCATCGATGTCCCCTACTGATCGTGGGCAGGGCGGGGAATTTTTGCGGAGATAAATCTCAACGTTGACCCAGCTGGGACTCGAACCTGCGAACTACAGATTACGAGCCTGGCGCGCTACCGACTGAGCCACCCCCACCCCACCTATTATTGAAAATACAGGGGAAAAACGCTTTACATAATAATAAATTAAAATAAATGAACTACGTACAACAAGACAAAATGTGAAAAAGAGCAATCAAGTTTTGAATTTCTTTAAAAAAACATTATTTAATTATTTATAAATTAAAAACACCTAACATTATTTGTATTAATATATTAATACATATTATATATTAATTTTTCAATCAATTTTCAAAGGGGAGGGCGTCAAATGATATTATTTCCCCCCCCCCTCCTGCCCGGTACACATGTCAGTGTCCCTCTTTGCAACGCTAACGGAAGCATCCACATACACTATATTGCAAAAAGTATCCGGACAGTTTCATGTTAAGTGAACGAACAGCCACATTCAAATCTACCTAACTTTTAAAATAAGCTTTTTACGGAAAAAAAGTCACTAGACATAAATTAAAGACCTCGGTGAGAGCTCTTCAATCTTAATTTTCTATTTGCTAATCTATTATTTAAAGAGTTATGGAAGCGGAAACATTTAAGTGAAACTTTTGCTAGTTTTGGAAATTTACTTTGAAAGGTTAAATCACTACTGTTATAACATGTTGTTCGCAATATAAATGCGATATTTGAATTTTGTGTAAGGATTTTTGGAGTTTTCATCAATTTTGGGGGGAAATATTTTGGAAGTATGGTGTGTGATAACATCTGTTGTTAAATATTATAGCTTTCATAACTCTTTAAATATTAGATTAATATTATAGAAAATAGAGATTTAGAGAGCTCTGACCGAGATCTTCAATACATGTCTAGTGACTTTTTCCGTAAAAAGCTTATTTTCCAAGTTAGGTAGATTTGAATGTGGCTATTCGTTCACTTAACATGAGTGTCCGGCCACTTTTTGCAACATAGTTTACCTTGCATCTATTCAATGGGTCTTCGTTCTCTGACCTGTGATTTAACGCCGGGTCCTTGTGACCTGTCCATTTAATTCATTGTACAGTCGGTCAAAAAAGTATCCGAACAGTGTGGTTGATTACAGAATTCAGAAAATATATATCTGGCAACGATTTTTTTAGAAATTAGTGATCTTCGTGTCACGTGACACGTAACACGAAGGTGCCAGATCCTTCGTATCACGTGTCTGTCACGTGTCTGGCAACCATCATCTGTCACGTCATCTGTCACGTGTCTTCTGTCACGTGTCTGGCAACCATCATCTGTCACGTGTCTTCTGTCACGTGTCTGGCAACCTTCGTGTCACGTGACACGAAGGTTGCCAGATCACTAATTTCTAAAAAAATCGTTGCCAGATATTTTTTCTTAATTCTGTAATCAACCACAGTGTTCGGATACTTTTTTGACCGACTGTACATCAAATAAAGTGCCTCTCAAAGGATTCAAACCTAACCACACACATGCGCATAAAAAGACACCAGCACTCTGCCACTATTAAAGGAAATTTACCACACTTCGAAGACCACACATACTAAAAATGAAAAATGCTAATGTGACATATCACCCACCCACCGCCGAATGATATACGATCTTAAAATGTCCTCGGACAAGCTGAAGCATCCACTTTGAAACTGATATTCCTAGAAATAAGAGAACTGGAAAAAAACGCATTTTTTACACTGCAAACGTCAGCGGTGTCCAGCCGAAGCGAAAAATGATGAACGAGTGCAATTCAAAAATTCTCGAAAGTGAGAGAAGAAATTATGCGGACAAAACCGAACGTCCGTTGCAACCCACACTCCGAGTGACAAGATGAGGAATGGAAGATCAAAACGATTCATTTTTTTTCTCTCAATTTAAATTCTGATAGATATACTTATACACAAACCCTCCGTATATATATATATACAAATAAGCGTAGAATCTTCTTTAAGTACGTGTATCTGAGACTATGTTGAGAAAAAAAAAAGCAACATCAAAATTCTACGTTTACCCAAGAACAGCAGAGTACGACTTTTATTTTTTTGTCTTGGAGGCTGAGTGGATAACTGGTGGACAGAATATTGATGCTACTCCTCCTGAGCTTCCGATGTCATGGCAACGTATCACTTCATCACAGCTACTTGGAACCAACATTATTGAATTTAACTGTTTCTCCGTGGAGGTGTTTTTTTTGTCTGATTCTTGGTGTAGGTCTTGGGAAACAAACTAGTAGACACTTTTGACTCTGTTCTGAAGTTCCACTTTGCCAAAAGCAGACTTGAAAGAAGAAAAAACCCCAATTGTCTACTTCTACGTGAATAAAAGTACAAACTTGAAGTTTAGGAATATATCACTTGACAAAAGAGATACTTTTTAACATGAATTCGATCTTTTTTTTATTAGATTAGGCTGTTGTTGTTTTACCTCTGAGCGGCACTTGTTTTGCACACCATGGGCTAAATGGCCAGGTCACAAGGACCCCGAAGGTTCAGGGAAGGTTGGGGGAGGGGACCCACTGGAACAGCTGTTGGGAGACAGATGGTAGCGTCCTGTCAAGGCCATTCAGCGTGTTCTTTAACGTGCACAGGGTATGGCTCTCCCGCACACGGGACCATGGCTTAATGTCCCATCCGATGTATGGCGGTCTTTCCAAACCCATCAGTGTCCCCTACTGATCGTTGACAGAGTGGGGAATTTTGCGGAGATAAATCTCAACGCTGACCCAGCTGGGACTCGAACCTGGAAACTACATATTACGAGTCTGGCGCGCTACCGACTGAGCCACCCCCACCCCTTGGTATAAATAGCTCACGAGCGCCTCGATACTTAGAATCACATGGCAAAGTTTCAAAACACAACCATCATAAACTTTAAGGAAGTGTGAATTGCTGCTGCCTTAGCTCAAAACTTGTCTAATTAGTACAAATTTTTATCACTGTAGTGAGATTCAAGTGTTCCTAAATTTAGGTCTGTAGCTTTGGTGAAAAGAACTAACGTTAGAGAAACTTGCTACCATTTCAACTTTAGTAGAACTCTTATAAGCTAAATCTGCTTTAATTTCGGCTTCGTAAATGTGTTGCATTCTTGTCCCTTTCTCCAAATAGAGAATTTCATTTTGGAAACTCATCACAAGTGATGATGCAGTCTCCCTCCCTCTCTTTCTCTCCTCCTCCATAGTTCGTTGCGAATGGCGCTCCACAATGCAATTAATTAACGCATCCAGGATTTCTCCTTATCCGTCTTCTATCTCTCTCTCGCTGTAAAGCGTTGATGCTGTACAATGTCCAACAAACGGAGCTGATAAGATAAATTCGTGTTACCGTTTACTTTTCCTGATTAAGCTGAAATCTGACATAATTTTGAAGGATTTAATAGTTGCGTCTTTGGTTTGTTGATGCCCTCCAATCTGTTAACGATGCTTTTAGAAATTATTCAACGCTTTGCTCTATTTGATGTCGCGAATTTAAAATTACATGGTGTGCAGAGAAACGTACACTCATCACCAAGAGCAATTTGCATGTTATGGAGGAAAACCCAAAGGCATTTCAATTAATATTCACCCGGAAATGGCCAGAAATGCAAGGGATATGACGTGTCCTGGAATTGTACTGGGTTTCTGTAATTTATTCTGTGTTTACTCGGAACTAAGCAAGGGTAAACAGAGAAGTTTACGAAGATTAACTCAAAGTATATGGGTTCAAGGATGCTACGTATTTCGTTGGCAGTTTCAAAATATTGGCAAGTAATGTTTTTAACGTTTAGAACAAGTCAGAACAAGATATAAGTTAAAGATGGGTTGCGATATTTTTTTTGCACACAGTGAGCTAAATGAATAGTTCACAAGAATCCCAAGAGCTCATGGTTGGATAGGTTGGGTTGTTTTAGCTCTGAGCTTTTTTGCACACCATGGGCTAAATGGCCAGGTCACAAGGACCGCGAAGGCTCAGAGAAAGTTGGGGGAGGGGACCCACTGGAACAGCTGTTGGGAATTTAAAATTACATGGTGTGCAGAGAAACGTACACTCATCACCAAGATGGTAATCTCTCGTCAAGGTCATCCAGCGTGTTCTTTAACGTGCACAGTGGCTCTCCCGAACACGGGGCAACGGCTTAACGTCCCATCCGACGGAAGGCGGTCTTTCCAAGCCTTTCGGTGTCACCTACTGACCGTGGGCAGGGCAGAGAATTTTGCGAAGTCCCAACGCTGACCCAGCTGGTACTCGAACCTGGGAACTGCAGATTACGAGCCTGGCGCGCTACCGATTGAGCCACCCTCGCCCCACGGTTGGATAGGCTAGGAAAGTTCATTACATGGCTACTACGGGAAAGGTGGAAGCTTCCTGTAAAAGCAGCCAGCATGTTCTTTAACGAGTATAGGTCATGATTATTTTAAGCATTGGAGGTCACAACTTGATGGCTTTTCCTAACCTAAGACTGTTCTCTTTCTCACCAAGGGAAGAGAAAGTCTTGGAAATTTTGGGTTCGGTTGTTTTTTTGCACAAAATGGACTAAATGGCCAGGTGACAAGGACCCCGATGGCTAAGAGAAGGTTTTGGGAGGGGACCCATTGGTCAGCTGTTAGGAGACAGATGGTAGTTTCCAGTTAAAGCCATCCAGAATGTTCTTAACCTGCACAGGGTATGACTCTCCCTCATTAGGAGTCACGGCTTAGCATCCGAGAGACCTGCCAATCCCATCAGTGTCCCCTACTGATCCTGGAGGGCGGGGAGTTTTGTGGGGAAAAAATCTCAACTCGAACCTGGGAATTGCAGATTACGAGCCTGTCGCACTATCGACTAAGCCATCCCTATCCTTCAGCAGAGTTTTGAGCAAGGCATAGAACAATATAGAGGTTAGTGCAAACAGAATACGACGGACTTTAAAGCAAGATGCAAAACAAGATAGACGCTAGAGCAAGATTACAGCAGATGATAGAATTGTTGAGAAAGACACAACAATATAGACTTTAGAGCAAGACAAAAGAAGAAATATTGCAGGCAAGAAATAAAGTAAGGTAGATTTTTAAATAAATATAGAGAATAGCAGATTTTATAGTCAGACACAAAACAAGACAAGCTTTCGAGCAGAACACAGAAGAAATCAAATTTTAGAGCAAAAGAAACAGAATAAGACAGATTTTGGGTAAGAGAAAGAAACAGAATAAGAGAGACTTTAGAGCATGGCATAGAACCAGAAAAACTTTAGAGAAGGCACAGAGTAAGTAAGGCTTAAGTGCAAGAAGGAGAACAACTAGGGGAAAAGAAACTTAAACAAGATGCAGAACAAGACACACTTTAGAGCAAAGCACGGAACAAGACATACTTTAGAGCAAAGCACGGAACAAGACGCACTTTAGAGCAAAGCACGGAACAAGACGCACTTTAGAGCAAAGCACGGAACAAGACGCACTTTAGAGCAAAGCACGGAACAAGACGCACTTTAGAGCAAAGCACGGAACAAGACGCACTTTAGAGCAAAGCACGGAACAAGACACACTTTAGAGCAAAGCACGGAACAAGACGCACTTTAGAGCAAAGCACGGAACAAGACACACTTTAGAGCAAAGCACTGAACAACACGCACTTTAGAGCAAAGCACGGAACAAGACGCACTTTAGAGCAAAGCACGGAACAAGACGCACTTTAGAGCAAAGCACGGAACAAGACGCACTTTAGAGCAAAGCACGGAACAAGACGCACTTTAGAGCAAAGCACGGAACAAGACACACTTTAGAGCAAAGCACTGAACAACACGCACTTTAGAGCAAAGCACGGAACAAGACGCACTTTAGAGCAAAGCACGGAACAAGACACACTTTAGAGCAAAGCACGGAACAAGACGCACTTTAGAGCAAAGCACGGAACAAGACACACTTTAGAGCAAAGCACGGAACAAGACACACTTTAGAGCAAAGCACGGAACAAGACACACTTTAGAGCAAAGCATGGAACAAGACACACTTTGGATGTTAAGCCATAGCCCCATGTGCAGGCTACGGGGAGAGCTCATAGCATCCTGACAAATCTCTGGGCTATCCCCATCCATTGCGGTTTTTTTTTAAATACGCTGAGTGAAATTTGCTCCAACAGCTGTTCAGCATTTCGATTAGTTTTATTCAGATATTAGAGCAAATAATGCACTCTGCTCTTTGTCTCTAACACTTTTTCATTATTTAGTTGGTAGGAAAAATATGGTGACTAACATTACCATAAAAGGTATCCTTTATTCTCGTACTTAACAATACAATTCAGTGCAAAGAAAACAACAACAACAACGCCTTGTTATGGACATTCTGCTATTCAAATGAAACATATGACTGAAAAGTTCGCTATCCATTGTTTTCAGGTAACACATTACAGCAATGTTCATTTTTTCCGCCCATGAATCAGTTTCAACCTACGTATTTGGAAGAGGACAACATCTGAGCTGAATGCATATATGGGGAAATGACGTTTCCATAGAGGACGATAAATGTCATTAAAAGCTTAATTACCCTCTGTGACGCATTGTTTCGACCTTTGGGAACCTCAAGGGATTTTAAAATATACATGTTAGCAGTTAAAGAGAGAAAATATGGCGAGGCTTAGATAACGAATGGCTAATGTAATGACTTCGTGTTAAAATTTCATGAAAGGTTTGTCTTCTATAACTGGAATGAATCGAATGTCTTTTTATTCCTCAGGTTCTATACCGTGCACATCATTGTTAGCGTAATATTTGTTCTGCAAACACTAAAGAATAATGTTTGTGAATTAGAATGAATTCGCCTTTCTATATCTGTGCGTTCGTGACCTTCACGTGAGGCATTATTGACTTGTTGTTGGTTCGGAAGCTTTAGATAAAAGCTCTAGCTGCAATCTGCCTTCATTATGCAAGCAAACAATAAGTTGTTAAGGACTTTTGATCGATTGGGTTGGGTTGTTTTATCTCTGAGCGGCACTTTTTTTGCGCACCATGGGCTAAATGGCCAGGTCACAAGGACCCTGAAGGACCTGGGAAGGTTGGGGGAAAGGACCCACTGAAACAGCTGTTGGGAGACGGATGATAGCCTCCCTTCAAGGCCATCCAGTGTGTTCTTTAACGTGCACAGGGTATGGCTCTCCAGCACACGGGCCACGGCTTAACGTCCCATCCGACGGACGGCGGCCTTTCCAAGCCCATCGGTGTCCCCTACTGACCGTGGGCAGGGCGGGGAATTTTGTGGAGATAAATCTCAACGCTGAGTTGGGTTGGGTTGTTTTACCTCTGAGCGGGTTTGTTTTGCGCACCATGGGTTAAATGCGCCAGGTCACGTGGACCGCCGAAGGCTCAGAGAAGGTTGGGGGAGGGGACCCACTGGAACAGCTTTTGGGAGACAGATCGTAGCCTCCCTTCAAGGCCATCCAGCGTGTTCTTTAACGTGCACAGAGTATGGCTCTCCCGCACACGGGGCCACTGCTTAACGTCCCATCCGACGGACGGCAGCCTTTCCAAGCCCATCGGCGTCCCCTACTGACCGTGGGCAGGGCGGGGAATTTTGTGGAGATAAATCTCAACGCTGACCCAGCTGGGATTCGAACCTGGGAACTGCAGATTACGAGACTGCGCGCTAGCGACTGAGCCACCCCAGCCCCAGGCCAGGTTGTACTCGAGCCTGTGATCTGCAGATTGTGAGTCTGGCTCTCTACCGACTAAGTCCCTATACCCATCTTCGCCTAATTTGGATCGAAATTTAATATTTATGAGAGTTGCTTGCTATTAAGTTGTTTGTATCATTCTGAAAAAGGGTATTGTTTTTTGGGAGACATTCGCTGTTTAATGGAGATTACTTTAGTCGTTAAGAAAACCCTTGCAGGAGTCCTTAGCTATTGAAATAGATTTTATTTTGTATAAACTAAAGTTGGGGATAATTAAAAATGCAATTAACAGGCCCAGATACAGAAAAAAATATGTATGTTACCGCTAAAGCTCGAAAGCCGTTAATGTGCACATTACCTAGCTAATCTGCAGATTAACTGATTTGCTCCGTTAACGTGCGGAATCAAGAGTTTTCCGCATTTTACCTAGGTAATGTGCACATTAACGGCTTCCGTATCGTTAAAGTTCAAAAGTTTGTTTCTCTCATAGTGGTGAATCTCTTGAATATGAATCTTCGTGTCACGTGATTCACTCGTCCGCATTATAAAAAAACGCCCCGGATGAGCGGAGGCTAAGTGAGAACGAATCGGTATAGTGATTCATTCTTGATAACGAATCACTAAAATGATTCGTTCTCACTTGGCCTGCTCATTTTGGGGACTTTTTTATAATTCGGACGACTGATTCATGTTGACAGAGGGATGACCCTGGTTTCAACTCTACTCTCGGACACTAGATAAATAACATTATGTTAATTTAAGCGTACAGAAACGTTCCTGTTGTTCCAGCAAATATCTTATTTTCACTTTAACGAGCGCCTAGTAGGTAATGTGCAGATTATCCAGGTAATTTGCAGATTACCTAGGTAATTTGAGAAATGAAACAATTTTCCGCACGTTAACGGATCACCCTAGTTAATCTGCACAATACCTAAATAATCTGTAGAATAACTGATTTCTGCACTTTAGCGGTAACGTATATATGCGTAGAACAGCAGGTGTCCAGACTGAATTGCAACGAACCAGATTTGGGAGGTGGCCGCGGTTGGCTCAGTCAAGGTACTCTAGGCTCGTAATCTGCAGTTCCCGAATTCGAGTCCCAACTGAGTTAGCATTAGATTTATCTGTGTTAACCTCCCTACTGCCCTAGATGAGAAAAGGGACAGTGATGGGTTAGAAAAGGCCACCGTCCATCAGATGGGACGTTAAGGCAGGGTCTGTGTGCTGGAGAGCTTGTGCATGTTAAAGAACACTCTGGGTGGCGTTGACGGGCAGCTTCTATTTTTCTGCTCCCAGCTGTTCATTAGGTCGCCTTCCCCCAATCTTGTCTTAGTCCTTATGACCTAGACATTTAGCCTACTGTGTGCAAAAAAAGTATCGCTCTGAGAGGAGCTTAAAGCTACCAATCAGACAAATATTTTTCATTTCAGTTATAAGATAGCTACTAATCCAGTAGGGACGGGGTGGCTCAGTCGGTAGCGCGCCAGGCTCGTAATCTGTAGTTCCCAGGTTCGAGTCCCAGTTGGGTCAGCGTTGAGATTTATCTCCGCTAAATTCCCCGCAATGTCCGCGGTCAGTAGGGGACACCGATGGGCTTGGAAAGACCGCCGTCCGTCGGATGGGACGTTAAGCCGTGGCCCCGTGTGCGGGAGAGCCATACCCTGTGCACGTTAAAGAACACGCTGGATGGCCTTGACGGGACGCTACCATCTGTCTCCCAACAGCTGTTTCAGTGGGTCTCCTCCCCCAACCTTCTCTGAGACTTCGGGGTCCTTGTGACCTGGCCATTTAGCCCATGGTATGCAAAAAAGTACCGCTCAGAGGTAACCCAACCCAAGTGTAGTTTCTTGTGTGCAGCATTGGGCATGGGTACCCATGATGGGTACCATGAGACCCAACCCAAAACAACTAATCCAGTAGAATAAGCTTTGCATATTTGGTATGTTTCTGGCATTACCTCTGGTCAGTAAAAAAATAAATATTTAAAAGATGTCAGGGGTTACTGCCCAAGACAGTTGGTTTTTGTAATAAACGAAAAAAAAATGAAATCGCGGTCAACAACTACAAAAATGTTTTAAAAATTTTGCAACGAAAGAATATTTTTCCTGCAGATGAGCAAGATTTTTCAGTTACACTTTCTATGGAATCTCGGATGAAAGCTTTCAGGCTGTGTTCAGTTCAAAAACGATCTTGCTGAGATATTGTCCGATCCCCGAGATTTAAACCATTCCTTCTTATCATGTATTTCGTGGAAGAAATTAAAATAACCAGAAAAACAGCGCATTGCAAAAGGAAAACACGACAGTGCATCTGTTTTGTGCCGTTTAGGAAATATGATTTTTGTTTGTTTCATAAAGAATTTCTGCTGGATGAAATTTTCATGCTGCTCTATACAAATGTGTGCAAGTGAAAATATGTCAGAGAAATCAGACCTAGAAAAAGACTAGTTTTCACCTGGAATGTAAAAGAGCCAAAAACTAGGCACCAACTTCTCTAATATCTCGATTACACCATTAATATAAAAGAAATTTTACAGAAAATGTTTGGTTGTTTCAATTCTGAGCTACTCATTTTTGCACACAATGAGCTAAATGGCCAGGTTACAAGGACCCCAAGGGTTCAGAGAATGTTGGAGCCACTGGACAGATTTTAGGAGACAAATGGAAGCGTTCCGTCAAGGCCGTCTATCATGTTCTTTAATGTGCACGTGCGTCAGGGGGAGTGGCATATCGTATTCTTTAACGTACCACTGCTTTACGTTAGAAGAGAAAAATGGCGAGTTCCGACTGAGTCAGTTTCAGAGAAAAATGGCGAGTTCCGACTGAGTCAGTTTCAGAGAAAAATGGCGGGTATCGACTGAGTCAGTTTCAGAGAAAAATGACGGGTATCGACTGAGTCAGTTTCAGAGAAAAATGGCGGGTATCGACTGAGTCAGTTTCAGAGAAAAATGGCGGGTATCGACTGAGTCAGTTTCAGAGAAAAATGGCAGATATCGACTGAGTCAGTTTCAGAGAAAAATGGCGGGTATCGACTGAGTCAGTTTCAGAGAAAAATGGCGGGTATCGACTGAGTCAGATTCACAGAAAAAAGCCGGATATCGACTGAGTCAGTTTCAGAGAAAAATGGCGGGTATCGACTGAGTCAGTTTCAGAGAAAAATGGCGGGTATCGACTGAGTCAGTTTCAAAGAAAAATGGCGGATATCGACTGAGTCAGTTTCAGAGAAAAATAGCGGGTATCGACTGAGTCAGTTTCAGAGAAAAATGGCGGGTATCGACTGAGTCAGTTTCAAAGAAAAATGGCGGATATCGACTGAGTCAGTTTCAGAGAAAAATGGCGGGTATCGACTGAGTCAGTTTCAAAGAAAAATGGCGGGTATCGACTGAGTCAGTTTCAGAGAAAAATGGCGGGTATCGACTGAGTCAATTTCAAAGAAAAATGGCGGGTATCGACTGAGTCAGTTTCAGATAAAAATGGCGGGTATCGACTGAGTCAGGTTCAGATAAAAATGGCGGGTATCGACTGAGTCAGTTTCAGAGAAAAATGGCGGGTATCGACTGAATCAGTTTCAGAGGAAAATGGCGGATATCGACTGAGTCAGTTTCAGAGAAAAATGGCGGGTATCGACTGAGTCAGTTTCAAAAAAAAATGGCGGATACCGATTGAGTCAGTTTCAGAGAAAAATGGCGGATATCGACTGAGTCAGTTTCAGAGAAAAATGGCGGATATCGACTGAGTCAGTTTCAGAGAAAAATGGCGGGTATCGACTCGACTGAGTCAGTTTCAGAGTTTTTTGAGTAAGAAAAACAGTTTACATCATTATGCTCTGACTCTAAAGGAATTGGGGAATATTTTTATGTCACATTTTGAAACATAAAACAATGTACACTTACACATATTAATAAGAAAATGGAAGATTTAAGCTATAGCCTATGAGTAAATCCCGCCATGGTGATTTATACTCAAAATGATATTAATTCAGTTTTATCATCAGAAATTACATATCATACTTATGCAGATGATATTATAATTTGGACTATACACAAAGACCTAGACATTATAAATAAAATTCTACTAAAAATATAAATAAATTATCAATTTACTGTTCCAACTTAAATCTAAAAACATCAACTGAAAAAACTAAAATCATATATTTTCATAAAAGATTTAAAATTACAGATGAATTAAAAATAAATTTAAATAATACAGAAATCAGTATCACTGACAACATAAAATTCCTAGGAGTATATATAGATTCTAAACTTCTATGGAATCAATATATCAATAATGCTAAAAATAAAGCCACTAAACTATTGAACTTCGTGAGATATTTAGGTAGCTCAAAATGTGGTTGCTCCATTAAAAATCTTTTACTAATTTTTAATTCTATAATATTACCAAAGTGCACCTACGGAATTGAACTCATTAATCAAATCTCTAAAACCAAACTAATTAAATTTGAAACAATTCAAACAAAAATTTTAAAATATTGTCTTTGCCAAATTCAAACTTCAAATAACTTAAACATATATGCTGAAACATCAATTCCACCACTTGAAATAAAAAAAAATATTTAATATCAAATTTAATATTTAGAATAATTAGCAAAAATCATTCATACCCTATAATCGAAAAATTTATTAATAACTTCCAAGATGTAACTTTATATAACTTTTATGGAAAAGAACAATTACTATATATGCTTAACAAAAACCTCAGTGGAGATTTGAATCCTAAATTCCCATGTTGGATTTCAACAACTCCAATCATTATTGATAAAATTCCTGGAATTGATTTTAAAAAGCAATTTGATCCAATTATTATAAAAATATAATCAGAGAATTATATCAATGAAAAATATAGTAACTTTGTTCAAATCTATACAGATGGATCATTAAATTCTGATAAAACCATTACTTCTGGAGCAATATACTGCCCAATTTAAAAATACGAACAACAATTTAAATTTAAGATTAATGAACCTGTTTTCCTAGCAGAACTTCTAGCAGTTATATTTGCAATAAATTGGTCTCTGAAATTTAGTAATAAACATATAGTCATTTTCACTGATTGTAAAAGTACTCTAGACATCTTCAACAAAACCCATTTAAAAACAACTTCCCCATTTTTATAAATGATATTTATTCACTGACATATGATCACTTAAATAGAAATAATATAATAACTTTACAATGGCTACCCTCTCATGTGAATATAAAACATAACGAATATGTAGATTTATTAGCTAAAAATGCAAAACATCTTAATAATACAATCACTACCCCTTTTTATTTTATATTACACAAAAAAATCAAAGAAATCTAATATATTAATTGAAACACAGAATTGGCATAACAATAAAGCAATTAATACACATCGTTATCAAATATCAAATAAAATTGAAAAATTTTCAAACTCTGGTTTAAGTAAAAGAGAAATAATCATAATACTCAGAATAAAAGCTAACTTAGCTCTCACGAACTCAACTTTATATAAATTAAAAAAAATGGATTCTCCAAACTGCAATAAATGTAATGTAAAACAAACCATAGCACACATAATATTTAATTGTAAAAAATACGAACCAGAAAGAAAATCTTATTTTAATAAACTAAAAGCATACAATATTAATATATATAACTTTAAAAATATCTTAGAACCTACCAGTAAGAATCTTAAACCTGTCCTATATAAACAATTAATTCAATTTCTTAGAAATATTAATATTTTAGATAAATTGTAAAAAATATACCTATATAAATGAAAAATAATTATATAGAGAAAAAATTAATAAAAAAAAAGAAAAAAAAATTGGGGGGGGGGAATAGAAAATATATATATATAAAAATAGAAATTTGCTTTTCACTAAAAATTTGTCTGAATGAGTCTGCATCTATCAAGTTATTAGATGTAGGAATTTTCATTTGTGTATTTGATTTGGATTGGATTTATACTCATAATACTCCCTTTAGAATCTGCTAAATATTGGGGTTTAAATTATAATTTTATGTAATAATTTTAATAAAAGTTGATGAATTTAATATTTTGATAAAAAATAGATTAATTATTTAAGGATAATAATAAAGAAGTAAAAAAACCTAAAGCGTTTTTAACTAAAATAAATGAACAAAATGCGCATTCTGACAACACGTAAATTTCCCAAGAAATATCTCTAACAGGTCACTTGTTTCAGCTATTACGGTGACCTTTTTTGTATAAAAATATTCACCGTTCATTTTCTTCGCTATGTACATTTGGGTAAAATTCCTGTGTATCCAAAGAAACAAATTATATCAACCTTACTTTGTCTAAGTAGCTAATTTATTTCGGGACTAAGATTGGTTGAACCGGTAGAGCACTAGGCTCGTACTCTGCAGTTCCCAGGTTCGAGTCCCACCTGTGCCAGCGTTGAGAATTATCTCCGCTGATCTCTCACCGTTACCCTCGATCAAAAAAGGGACACAGATGGCGTCGGAAAGGCCGCGGTCCATTGGATGGAAGGTAAAGTCAATGACTCTCTGTGCACGTTAAAGAACATGCTGAATGACCTTGACTAGAGGCTATCATCTGTTTTCTTCCAACAATTCAGTAGGTCGACTTCCCCCAACCTTCTCTGATCTCTGCGGTCCGCGTGACCTGTCATTGAGCCCATAATGCACAAAAAAAGTGTCGCTCAGAGGTAACCCAACCCTAAATTAGTTTGAAACAAAGGTAAAATGTCCTCCCATTTCAGCAATTTGTAACAGAAATCGACAATAAGCATAAACGTTGCTTTAAAGCTATGTGGTGCTTAAATGCGAGATCTTTTGTTAATCTCTCTCTGTGTTTGACACATCTGCTCTCTGGTGGAAATGCTAATGCCTTATCTCCGCGAAGAGAAAAAAAAACATTGTTTTAATTGTTAAAAAGTTAATTAAATTCCCTGGGGGCGGGGGTGGCTCAGTTGGTAGCGCGCCAGGCTCGTAATCTGTAGTTACAAGGTTCGAGTCCAAGCTGGGTCAACGTTGAGATTTATCTCCGCAAAATTCCCCGCCCTGCCCACGGTCAGTAGGGGACACAGATGGCTTGGAAAAGCCACCGCCCGTCGGATGGGACTTTAAGCCGTGGCCCCGTGTGTGGGAGAGCCATACCCTGTTCACGTTAAAGAACACGCTGGATGGCTTTGACGGGAGGCTACCATCTGTCTCCCAACAGCTGTTCCAGTGGGTCCCCTCCCCCAACCTTCTCTGAGCCTTCGGGGTCCATGTGACCTGGCCATTTAGCCCATGGTATGCAAAAAAGTGCCGCTCAGAGGTAAAACAACCCAACCCAACTCCTAATTAAATTCCCTTTATTCTATCTGGGATCTCATTAAAGAGGCCAACAACAACACCTGAGACTCAGAAGATGATGCAACAAACACGAGGGATAGATAAGTTTTCTAGGAAGAGAGCGATTTTTTCCAGATGAGAGTTGGTTTACCAGCGACGACATAAGGATTATGAGCATTTACTGAGAAAGATAAATTCTGATTGTAATCACAAAATTTAATGAGCTGCTAAGAGCAGTAAAACATATACATGCTCATATATGCTATTCAATTTTTGATCTGAATCAGTTTAGGAATATCAGATTGTATTATACCTGATTATACCTGGGCGACACATTTGTGAACAGAGTTCTCTAAATGGCTAGGTTACAAATACAATAAAAGCTCAGGGGCCGGGATGGCTTACTAGGTAGCGCGTCAGGCTCGTAATCTGCAGTTCCCAGGTTCGAGTCCCAGCTGGGACAGGGTTGAGACTTATCTCCGCAAAACTCCCCGCCCTGCCCACGGTTAATAGGGGACACAGATGGGCTTGGAAAGGCCGCCGTCCGTCGGATGGGACGTTAAGCCGTGGCCCCGTGTACGGGAGAGCCATACCCTGTGCACGTTAAAGAACACGCTGGATGGCCTTGACTGGAGGCTACCTCACGCTGGATGGCCATAATAGTGTGAATCATGAAAGTAACCATAGTAGTCCAGATCAGTGGATGTGGACTACTATGGTACTTTTCTATTACTATAGTACTTTTTCTACTACTGTTGGGAGACAGATGTCTCCAAACAGCTGTTCCAGTGGGGCCCCTCCCCCAACCTTCTCTGAGCCTTCGGAGTCCTTGTGACCTGGCCATTTAGCCCATGGTGTGCAAAAAAGTGCCGCTCAGAGGTGAAACAACCGACCCAACTTTAAATACTGAAAGTATATTGTTGATAATCAAAATTCAGAAAAGATTTCACTTAGATCTTTATCTTCATTCCTATTTTTCCATAAAATGTTTATTTTAGAGGATTCAGAGTTTACCATTTGGGTTCCCATTGGAATAATATTTAAATTCTCATATGACTTGATTTGAGTCTATATCGCCCACCTGGGCCAGTGTTGAGATTTATCTCTTCAAAAATTCCACCCTGCCCTCTCAGTCAGTAGTGGACACGGCTTGGAAAGGCCGCCGTCGATCAGATTTGGCGTTAAGCCGAGGACCTGTATACTGGGGAGTCGTGCACACTGGATGGTAGTGCGAGAGCCTACCATCAGTCTCCTAACAGCTGTCCAGTGGGTCCCCTTCTCCCAAAATTCTCTTCAACCATTTAGCATATTGTGTGCAAAAAGTAATGCTCAGAAATAAAGAGGGGCGGGGGTGGCTCAGTCGGTAGCGCGCCAGGCTAGCAATCTGTAGTTCCCAGGTTCGAGTCCCAGCTGGGTCAACGTTGAGATTTATCTCCGCAAAATTCTCCGCCCTGCCCACGGTCAGTAGGGGACACCGATGGGCTTGGAAAGGCCGCCGTCCGTCGGATGGGACGTTAGGCCGTGGTTCCGTGCGCGGGAAAGCCATACCCTGTGCACGTTAAAGAACACGCTGGATGGCCTTGACGGGAGGCTACCATCTGTCTCCCAACAGCTGTTCCAGTGGGTCCTTTCCCCCAACCTTCTCTGAGCCTTCGGGGTCCATGTGACCTGGCCATTTAACCCATTGTTGTTGTGCAAAAAAGTGCCGCTCAGAGGTAAAACAACCCAACCCAAACAACTCAGAAATAAAGCGATCCAACCCAACCCCGAAAAATTTTTCTTATTTTTTATTACACTTAGAAATTTGGAAAAGGATAAAAAGCATGTCAAATTCGAAAAAATGTTGATTTTTACTTTGAAGCGTCAGTGATGATTTTTATTTTGTTACAGGTCGTGGTAGAGGGAATAAGAGGTTCAAGTTACGTAGGGGATTCAGCTATTGATGATGTTCATCTGCTGCAGACGAACTGCAGCAACATCGACGCTTATAACGTTTCCGATACTGAAGCAGGTAGGTGAAATTTAAAAGATTCTAATCCTAGAATTTGGTGATCGTGACTGAGTTCGTGCAATCAATTCCTGATGGTTTTCAATAAAACCGAAATTACCGTCGTCTTCATTGTTTTCATCATCATTTTCCTATACCCCTATATCATCGACAGTGCTGTCACGATCAAAGTCATCTTCATTGTTATCGTTGTCATTACTATCATTGTCGACTTTAGTTATCGTCGACTTCAAGTCTTCGCAATTTGTCATCAATAAATCTATCATGAAATAGTTATCAATATCAAAATCCCACATTTCTATAAAATTGACTTTCCTCTATATTCAGTGTCACTGAAAACGCTATCAATTAAGTCATTATTGATTTCATTAACAATACGGTAATGATCGGTATCGTTATCAATAACTGGTACTTTTTAGTATCTATATCGATACGGTGTATGATCTATGTTGTTATCAATAAAATTACATTACTGTAATTATCTAGTGAATATGTTGATCGATCTCATTATTAATATAGTCATGATCAATATAATTTTCAGTATGGTTATGATCAATATCATTTTCAGTATAGTTATGATCAATATCATTTTCAGTATAGTTATGATCAATATCATTTTCAGTATAGTTATGATCAATGTCATTTTCAGTATAGTTATGATCAATATCATTTTCGGTATAGTTATGATCAATGTCATTTTCAGTATAGTTATGATCAATATCATTTTCAGTATAGTTATGATCAATATCATTTTCTATATAGTCAGAATTAGGCGAACTGGGGCACTGCACTACCAAAAATAACCATAAAATATAATAATCGAATTCCAAATTTGGTGTTCGGTAAATGGTAGATAGGTAGTCACTGGAAGGAGAGTATGCACCAATCTCCCGTGATGATGCACAGAACCGACCAGACTTAGCACCTAAATTCCGACTTCGCCTTCTCATGGTGCAGACCCTTAGTACCTTTCAAAAGAGATATTCTCTTCTGGAAGGGAACGGAACTAGAGGGTGGAAAGATCAGTGTGGCTTAGAAATGGTGGATAATCATGATCATTAGACCATAGTAGTGTGAATCATGAAAGTAACCATAGTAGTCCAGATCAGTAGATCTGGACTACTATGGCTACTTTTCTTTTTTACGATCCTGTTGAGGAGTGGTCAACCACACAGGGTCCTGGTGCTGACCATATATACCAATCGGAATGAAATAATGGCTCTGAACTTTATCATGGATCTTGATTTTTCTGCACTGGTGGGCTTCTGTGGAGGAAAAATCTTCCGCTGTGTTTTCTCTTTGTTTGTGGGTTAACAGCCCCAAGTGAATACATTCGCAGGATATGTTTATCAGCTGGTGGATAATTCTGATCAGAGGCCATTGCAGGTACCTGAACTCTTGCTTCTACGGTAATTGTCAAACTTACATTGGAGGAAGTCTCCCGGGTAGATGACTTAAGCTTTTACTAATGGGGAAACAGGTCTTTGCCCCTTGCCTGCGATTAGGGAGCTGTTTGATATTGTCGGCATTCCCTCTCTCAAAAAACATAGTTTCTTTAAGCATCCCACTAACCATTTTCTCTCCACAGGTAGTTGGGATGTGAAGACTCTCCACAGCGATTAGTCTTTTGAGGTCCTCACACAAAAATTCCACCATTGTAACTTAGATATTTTAGGCTTGCAAGAGACTAGATGGACAGGTAAAGGTCAGATACTTAAAAATAATCTGAAATTTCTCTTTTCATGAAGGAAGATGGAAAGTATCTTCAAGTGTAGGCTTGCTTCTCAGCAGGCACGCTAGTGATGCTCTTCTAGAATATGAGTGCATTAATGAAAGGTTTATAACAGCTAAATTTCAGACAAGCATTAAAGACCTGAATGTTATCTGTTGTTATGCACCTGAAGATGCGGATGTGGATGAAAAGGATAGATTTTACAGCTTCAGGACATTTTGAATTCTGTAAAAGAAAGGAGATATTACCCGTGTTCTAGGTGACTTCAATGCTAAAGTTGGTATTTACTCTGACCTTTGGGGAGCATTGACTCCCTTTGGATCGGTACTTGCAGTGGCAATGGGCAACGTATCCTACAGGTAAATAAACTTAATGGTTTGAAAATAACTGATGGGCTGCATAAGAATGTTGTTACGACAGATGAACGTGCTACAGTGAATTCATGATAAACGTGTCATGAACGCTCGTGTATGCTTCTTCATGAGAATTATGTAACCAACGAATTGGAACACAGAACCGATCTGAAAAATAGAAATAATAAAATTGTTGTGTTGGAGTTGTGGATATCCGAAAGGAAGCATAATTAGTTTCAGTATGTACATGATGGGTGCATGAAAGGGAACAAATATTTTTATATGGTGAGTGCGAGGAAGGTTGATTAGTTCATTGGTGTGGATCGTGTTGGTAAGCTGGTAAAGGAAAAGAAGAATTCGTCGTCTTGTGGGTGGTGATCAACGTCTGAAAGGAAGTGGTTCTGAGAAACCAGTACACTCAGTCGCAGTTTTGGAATACTTGAGGACTAAAACCTAAGAAGTAAGTACTTTAGTTTACAGTTATTTAGTTTGTTTATGAATTGTTAAGGATATTCTCGTTAGATTGAATATTTTTTTACCACCATGGTTTTATTGTTCATTGAATGATATTAGCCTTGTTTTGTGATTTGGATGTGGATAGAATTGAGATGATGGATTGTTATGAAAGTTTATCTTTGTATTATTGTAGAGTTTCGTGCCAGTTGACTTAGTTTGTTTATAAATAATTTCATCCATGCTTTTGTAATAAATTGCATTGCATTGTAATTTTCATTGACATATTTTCACTTGAACGCTCAATGCTCATCCATTTTAATTTGTAACAATATGATTGATTACATATTAATTAACAGCAAACGGGCTAGTTTTGTTAGGAATACCAGATTATACAGGGGAGCTGAAATTGGATCTGATCATTTATCTTGTTAAATGTGTCTTGAAACTTAAGAACTGTTGTCCTAAGGTGTTAAAAAAATTACTTTTAATACTGAAGCTCTGAAAGACCCAGTTGTAGCCAAAGTTTACCATGATAGGTTACTTAGTCATTATCACAATCATGGTCTGTTAACTACTGAAGTTGAGGAAGAATGGGACCGTTTTAAACGAGCTTTTCTTGAATCTAATAGTACTCTTTTGGGTAAAAAGGAGCAGAGGAGGCAAAATTATTTGAGTGATAAGGCACTTTATCTTATTGTGAAAGAAAGAACTGCAGGAATGTCCTTAACCAATACCCTAATAGTTCTAACAGAGAGCATTAGAAAGAGCAGAATAAACGTTTAAAGGATCAGTTAGCAGCTGATAAGAATCTTTGGTTTGATAGTTTAGCTGGTAAAGCTGAGGAAGCATCTAGACAGTGTAACAGCAGAGATCTGTACAAGATAGTTAATGCTTTGTTTGGGAAAAACGGACAGGTATACAGGGAATGAAGGATAAACAAGGTAAGGTTATTCAAAATGAGGATTCTATAATGGCTAGGTGGGCTGAGCATTTCAGAGATACTCTAAACAACGTTGTTTGTAAGATGAGAGGTGCATTACCGGCTTCAATATTGACCCTATATCACAGTTTGAAGTTATTATGACTCTTTCTAAACTTAAATTACATAAATCTCCAGCAGTAGATGAAATTACTACTGAAATGCTTAGAGATGGGAATATTTCTGTTACATATGGATGACTGAAATTTTGAATACCTTTTATGATAAAGGCATTGTTCTTAAGGATTTTACCAGAGCTTTAATTATCTCTATTTTTTAAAAAAAATATGATCGCCGTTCTTGTGAGAACTATAGGGGTATCAGTGTACTTTCTGTTTAAGGTGAAGTTATTTGCATGATTGTGCTGAATATAATTAAGAATCTGGTTGACGGACAACTATGTCATGAGCAATGTGGATTCAGAAGCCTGCTGGCAATTCCTGCTGACAAGCCATTCGGTTTGGCAAGGTAATCTATGTATATAACTATACTGAAGCGCAAATAAAATTATTATTATTACAAAAGTGTTAGAGATGTGTAGATTAGATTTTTTCTGTGAGATTCTTGAGAAATGTTTAAAGTTTCAGAAACCTGTTGTTGCTAGCTATATAAATTTCAAAAAGGCTTTTGACTCTGTTGATCGACATAATTTGTGGTTGATTGTTAGATCATATTGAATATCTGATAAGTTAGTTAGTGTAATGGAAGTTCTCTATAATAACTGAGTCGTGTGTGAGAGTTGGTAAGGCTTGTAGCAACTGGTTTAGTATTACTTCTGGTGTTCTACAAGGGTGCATTTTGTCTCCCTTTCTCTTAGTTTTTCTCTTAGTTTAGTTATTGATTATGTAATCCGAAATTCTTTGCAAGGGAAAGATTTGGCCCTAAATGGTTTAGAGATTTCAAAATTTCTGATTTAGACTATGAAGATGATTTGGTCCTGTTGTCTACTGATGTTGATGAGATGAATTCGTTCATTAGGGCTGTTGATGAGACTGGTAGTAGAGTAGGTTTGGTTATAAACAGAGAGAAAACTAAAGTGATGAAAATTGGTCAGGCATATGGTGCTTCAGTTGCTTTGAATGGCTGTACTATTGAGAAAGTGTCTCAGTTTAATTATCTTGGGAGCTATGTAACAGATACTGGTGATGTGCGGCATGAGATAAATAGAAGAATAGGGATTGTCGCTGGGACTTTTAAGAATCTATGGAGAGTATGGAAAAATAGGCGTATACACCTAAATACTAAATTTAGGCTGTATAATAGTTTGGTTCTTTCTAAGGTTAGTTATGGTAGCGAAACATGTACCCTTTGTAACAGGATAACAAGAAACGTGATGCCTTTGATTCTAGATGCTTACGCAGTATCTTGGGCATTAGGTGGTTCGACTTTGTAAGTAATGATGAGGTTAGAAGAAGGAGTCATCAACCTCCTTTGAGCAGCATATGTGCAGAGAGAGATTGTGTTGGTTTGGCCATGTTGCCCGTATACATAGCTGCAGATTAGCAAACATGATTATGAACAGTGTACCTAAAGGTATCAGAAAAAGGGGGAGACCTAGAACGTGGTGGGCAGAAATGTCAAACAGGACCTTGCTAGAAGTGGCCTAGAGTGGCCAAATGCAGCAGCTGTAGCTCAAAAGAGACAAGTCTGAAGAGGAAAATTACAGTATGGTTGGACCTCCGTACCCCATGACTGCATGAATATTTTGTATGTATGTATGATGATTTGGTTCTTTTGGCAAACGGGCGGGGGTGGCTCAGTCGGTAGCGCGCCAGGCTCGTAATCTGTATTTCCCAGGTTCGAGTCCCAGCTGGGTCAGCGTTGAGATTTATTTCCGCAAAACTCCCCGCCCTGCCCACGGTCAGTAGGGGACACCGATGGGATTGGAAAGGCCGTCGTCCGTCGGATGGGACGTTAAGCCGTGGCCCCGTGTGCGGGAGAGCCATACCCTGTGCACGTTAAAGAACACGCTGGATGGCCTTGACGGGAGGCTACCATCTGTCTCCCAACAGCTGTTCCAGTGAGTCCCCTCCCCCAACCTTCTCTGAGCCTTCGGGGTCCATGTGACCTGGCCATTTAGCCCATGGTGTGCAAAAAAGTGCCACTCAGAGGTAAAACAACCCAAAACAAATCTTTTGGCAAATGATATTGATGAGATGAACTCTTTCTTACTAGAACTGTTGATGAGACTGGTAGTAGAGTAAATTTGGTGATAAACAGAGAGAAACTAAAGTGAGATAGTGTGATCAGGCAGGATGTGGTTCATTTTCAGAGATTTACGATTTCTCCATCGTAGTTAGACTTAGCATGATTCCCTGTCATCTCTCAGGTAGTCAGTCAGTAACTCACAATCATCTATATATATATATTAGAGGTATACCTATATACCAGCCAATGTCATTATCACTAGAGTGATTTCTTGACCAGCTACTGTTGTGATTAGCAAGTATGAAAGAATCCCGAAAAAGTAGAAAAAGTCTACTAGAGAGTGTAAAGCAAAAACGAATGCTCCTCTAGAAAAAATGAGTTTGTCACTTTTAAATAATTTTTAACCCATCATCCCACGCGACGTAACCCAAAATGACTCTAACCCGAAGGCTCAGAGAAGTTTGGGGCAGGGGACTCATTGGAACAGCTTTTGGGAGACAGATGTTAGCCTCCCATCAAGGCCATCCAGCGTGTTCGTTAACATGCACAGGGTATGGCTCTCCCGCACACGTGGCAACGGCTTAACATCCCATCCGATGGACGGCGGCCTTTCCAAGCCCATCGGTGTCCCCTACTGACAGTGAGAAGAGCGGGGAATTCTGCGGAGATAAATCTCAACGCTGAACCAACTGGTACTCGAACCCGGGAACTATAGTTTACGAACCTGGCGCGCTACCGACTGAGCCACCCCCAGTTCCAATTTAGGGATTTTCTCAAAACCTGACGTATTGGGTATGGGAGGACAAGTTCTGCAAAACTCTGTAAATCCCCTAAATAAGTTAGAATCAACACTTTCCTAGCCATGAAATATAATATACACCGCGATATATACTAGTTATCACTTACACTGATGAACAAACATTAAGTTACGACCTTGTTTTATGCCAATAGGAAATTATAACTTCCAAAATAAGGTTTTTATGGTAAAATGTGACTGAAAATAAATTCAAAATCACATTCAAATGTTTTATAAATATCGATTTTCAGCGGTAATAGATAGCATTTAAAGAGTTATGGAAGCTGGAATATTGAACATCAATAAAGCATCATCATCATCATCCTCAAGCAGCCATGGGCTACGGAGGTCCAACCAGACCGTGCAATTTAGTTCTCCAAGCAAGTCTATCCTGAGCTACATCTACTGCATCTGGCCACTGCACACCAATTCTAACAAGGTCCTGTTTGACATTGTCTGCCCACCGCATCCTAGGTCTCCCCTACTTTCTGTGGTCTTTAGGCACACTGTTCATAACCCTATTCGCCAATCTATAATTATTCATACGGACAACATGGCCAAACCAACGGAGTCTCTCTCTGCACAATATGCTGCTTAAAGGAGGTTGCAAACTCCTTTGCCTAACCTCATCATTAGTTACAAAGTTGAGCCACCTAATGCCCAAGATACTGCGTAAGCATCTGGAATCAAAAGCTCTAGTTTCCTGTTATCTTGTTTATAAAGTGTCCAAGTTTCACTACCATAACTAACCCTAGAAAGAACCAAACTATTATACAGCCTAATTTTAGTCTTTAGGTGTATACGCCTATTTCTCCACACTCTCCATAGATTCTTAAAAGTCCCGGCAGCAATCCCTATTCGTCTGTTAATCTCATGCCGCACATCACCATTATCTGTTACATAGTCCCAAGATAATTAAACTGTGACACCTGCTCAAGACGGCAATCATTCAGATTAACTGAATCACAGCCTGCCTGACCAATTTTCAGCAATTTAGTTTTCTCTCTGTTTATAACCAAACCTACTCTACTACCAGTCTCATCAACAGCTCGAATGAAAGAGTTCATCTCATCAACATCATTTGCCAAAAGGGCTAAATCATCAGCATAATCTAAATCAGAAAGTTTCGTATCTCCAGCCCATTTAAGGCCAAAATCTTTCCCTTGAAATGAATTTCGCATAACATAATCAATAACCAAGCTAAAGAGAAAAGGAGACAAAATGCACCCTTGCCGAACACCAGAAGTAATGCTAAACCAATTGCTGCAAGCCTTACCAACTCTCACACACGACTCAGTGTTATTATAGAGAGCTTTCATTATGTTAACTAACTTGTCTGGTATACCATATGATCTCACAATCAACCACAAATTATGACGATCAACAGAGTCGAAAGCCTTTTTGAAATCAACAAAGCTAGCAACCAAAGGTTTCTGAAACTCTAAACATTTCTCAAGAATCTGCCTAAGTGAAAATATCTGATCCACACATCCCCTACCACTTCTGAATCCACATTGCTCATCACGCAATTGACTGTCAACCAGATTCTTAATTCTATTAAGCACAATCATGGAAAGAACTTTACCTGGAACAGAGAGTAGGCTGATACCCCTATAGTTATCACAAGAACTGCGATCACCTTTTTTGAAAATAGGGGTAACAATAGCTCTGGTAAAATCCTTAGAAACCATGCCTTTATCATAAAAGATATTCAGAATTTCAGTCATCCAAGTGGTAACCGAAACATTCCCAGCTCTAAGCATTTCCGTAATAATTTCATCTACCCCTGGGTATTTATGAAGTTTAAGTTTAGAAACAGCCAAAATAACTTCAGATTGTGTTATAGGGCCAACATTAAAGCCACCAATACATCTATCATCATTGCAAACAATGGGAATAGAACTAATCGCATTGTTTAGAATATCACTGAAATGCTCAGCCCACCTAGCCATGACAGAATCCTCACCTTCTCAACCTTACCTTGTTTATCAAAAAACAAACCTTCAAAACCTTACCTTGTTTATCCTTCAATCCTTGTATGCCTGTCCGTTTTCTACCACACAAGACATTAACTATCTGGTACAGCTCTCTGCTGTTGTGCTGTCTAACTGCTTCCTCGGCTTTGTCAACCAAACCATCAAGACAAAGATTCTTATCAGCAGCTAACTGATCTTTTACACGTTTATTAAGTTCTCTGTAATGCTTTCTATTAGTAATAGTAGGGTATTGATTAAGGACATTCCTGCAGTTCTTTCTTTCCGAAATAAGCTCAAGTGGCTTATCACTCAGATAATTCTGTCTCTTCTGCTCCTTTTTTCCTAAAAGAGTACTTTTCTTTGAGCGACTGTATATTATTTCCTCTACTGCTTTATTTTTTACTATAGAGTATTTATTTGTTTCAAAATGGAGACATTTTAGCACATTACAGTAACGCTAAAAACGAAAGTACAGCCTGTCTAAAAAATGCAAACTATGTATAGTAAGAATGTAATAATTGTTTGCGAATTTTTTCTAACATACGCTGAGAGCTGTCTCCGATGGGTTGCTGATTCTGGTTAGATTTCAGGGAAGTGGGAATTGACGGATTACGGGTCATCTGGGTCACATGACTGAGTTGGGGTGTTTTACCTCTGAGCGGCACTTTTTTTCCACACAATGGGCTAAATGGCCAGGTCGGAAGGACCCCGAAGGCTCAGAGAAGGTTTGGGAGAGGGCACCACTGAATTGCTGTTAGTAGACAGATGGTAGCCTTCCGTCAAGGCCATGCAGCGAGTTCTTTGACGTTAAGTTTAAGTAATTAGGTATGGTAACTTAACTTTAAGTAATTAGGATATGGCTCTAGCACACACGGGCTACGGCTTAACGTCACATCCGATGAACGGCGGCCTTTCCAAGTTCATCAGTGTAAACTACTGCCAGAGGGTAGGGATTTTTCGGAAAGAAATCCCCAACGCTGGTTCAGGTGTGACTCGAATCTAGTAATTGCAGATTACGAGCCTGGCGCGCTACCGACTGGCCAACTCCGTCCCATAACTGAGTAAGAGAATGCTTAGATATCTCCAAACCTATTGTCAGCTGTTGGACCATGGTAGGGAGTTGAGATTTAGGTTTTACACTTTTTTTGTTAAGGTGAAAAAAAAAACATGTTTAAGACCATGTTTTATTTGGTTAAGATGAAAAAAAAAGTTTTATTTTCTTCCAAAATTTCTGAATTCAAACTACGTTATACCAAAAAGAGTCAGGGGACGGGGGTGGCTCAGTCCGTAGCGCGCCAGGCTCGTAATCTGCAGTTCCCAGGTTCGAGTCCCAGCTGGGTCAGCTTTGAGATTTATCTCCGCAAAACTCCCCGCCATGCCCACGGTCAGTAGGGGACACCGATGGGCTTGGAAAGGCCGCCGTTCGTCGAATGGGACGTTAAGCCGCGGTCCGGTCTGCGGGAGAGCCATACCTTGTGCACGTTAAACAAAACGCTGGATGGACTTGACGGGAGGCTACCATCTGTCTCCCAACAGCTGTTCCAGTGGGTCCCCTCAATCAACTTTCTCTGAGCCTTCGAGGTCCTTATGACCTGGCCATTTAGTCCATGGTGTGCAAAAAAGTGCCTCTCAGCGGTAAAACAACCTAACCCAAAAAGAGTCCAGGCAAATTAAAAAAAAAGGTGTAAATTGAGTAACCGCGTTATTCGAAAAACGCGTTAATTAAAACCATGCAAATTCAGAGTCGACTGTATAGGGAAGCAATATATTAGAGCAGGATCATTCCTAATCTATCAAAATGACACTAAACACTAAGTCACATAGCAAGATGTTCATAACGATATTTTTCATTTTATCTCCAAGGTGCTCCCGATTCCTGCAGAGGGCGCTGCATGGAGAGAAACGAGACTGCCATTTGCGGGTGTACAGATGAATGCTTCCCAGATTCCTGCTGCAGAGATTACGAAAAAATATGTTTCGCAGGTAAAGAAAAGATATTTATTCTCTATGGTCTGTAACTTATCGTGAAAAGTAGGACGAGGCTATTTCCCATAATTAATTAATCACAATGAAAATGTCATGGAAGTAATTGCGAGAATGTTATGATGCGTAGTTATTCGTTGCATCGAGAAATGCCACTGTAGGTAAAAGAATGCTTTTTATGAGCTGTTGGTAATGCTGAAACAGGAATGTCAGGTAGAAAGAAGATGCACATCCTCTAGGTCAAGTGTTCTCAACGTGTGTACGCGGTAAAATGTTTTGGGGTACGCCGTGAGAGCTCAAAAGTCGCTAGATCTAGTTAACAAAGTCGCTAAGTTGGCATTGTTATATTTATCTATTTATGTAAGGGGTACACCAGTTATATACACATTTCCAGGGGGTACGTGAAGCATAAAAGGTTGAGAACCACTGCTCTAGGTTATTATTTACACTTACACTGGGATGCCGAACGAAGATTTTATTGGGTGCAGCAGGCCGCTATCTAGGACGATAGCCTCCTTTGAAAATTCTTCTCCTTTCGAATGGAAGCTGTAGGGCAGTGGCTCTCAACCTTTTATGTTTCACGTACCCCCAGGAAATGTGTATGTAACTGGCGTATCCCTTGTATAGATAGATAAAACTATAGTTGTAGCATAAAAATGGGAATAAAATAAAACATATATATCAGTGGTTCTCAACGTTTTATGCTTCACGTACCCCGTGGAAATGTGTATGTAACTGGCGTACCCCTTGTATAGATAGATAAAACTATAGTTATAGCATAATAATGGGAATAAAATAAAACATATATATCAGTGGTTCTCAACCTTTTATTCTTCACGTACCCCGTGGAAATGTGTATGTAACTGGCGTACCCCTTGTATAGATAGATAAAACTATAGTTATAGCATAATAATGGGAATAAAATAAAACATATATATATCAGTGGTTCTCAACGTTTTATGCTTCACGTACCCCGTGGAAATGTGTATGTAACTGGCGTACCCCTTGTATAGATAGATAAAACTATAGTTATAGCATAATAATGGGAATAAAATAAAACATATATATCAGTGGTTCTCAACGTTTTATGCTTCACGTACCACGTGGAAATGTGTATGTAACTGGCGTACCCCTTCTATAGATAGATAAAACTATAGTTATAGCATAATAATGGGAATAAATTAAAACATATATATATCAGTGGTTCTCAACGTTTTATGCTTCACGTACCCCGTGGAAATGTGTATGTAACTGGCGTACCCCTTGTATAGATAGATAAAACTATAGTTGTAGCATAAAAATGGGAATAAAATAAAACATATATATCAGTGGTTCTCAACGTTTTATGCTTCACGTACCCCGTGGAAATGTGTATGTAACTGGCGTACCCCTTGTATAGATGGATAAAACTATAGTTATAGCATAATAATGGGAATAAAATAAAACATATAATCAGTGGTTCTCAACGCTTTATGCTTCACGTACCCCGTGGAAATGTGTATGTAACTGGCGTACCCCTTGTATAGATAGATAAAACTATAGTTGTAGCATAAAAATGGGAATAAAATAAAACATATATATCAGTGGTTCTCAACGTTTTATGCTTCACGTACCCCGTGGAAATGTGTATGTAACTGTCGTACCCCTTGTATAGATAGATAAAACTATAGTTATAGCATAATAATGGGAATAAAATAAAACATATATATCAGTGGTTCTCAACGTTTTATGCTTCACGTACCCCGTGGAAATGTGTATGTAACTGGCGTACCCCTTGTATAGATAGATAAAACTATAGTTGTAGCATAAAAATGGGAATAAAATAAAACATATATATCAGTGGTTCTCAACGTTTTATGCTTCACGTACCCCGTGGAAATGTGTATGTAACTGGCGTACCCCTTGTATAGATAGATAAAACTATAGTTATAGTATAACAATGGGAATAAAATAAAACATATATATCAGTGGTTCTCAACGTTTTATGCTTCACGTACCCCGTGGAAATGTGTATGTAACTGGCGTACCCCTTGTATAGATAGATAAAACTATAGTTGTAGCATAAAAATGGGAATAAAATAAAACATATATATCAGTGGTTCTCAACGTTTTATGCTTCACGTACCCCGTGGAAATGTGTATGTAACTGGCGTACCCCTTGTATAGATAGATAAAACTATAGTTATAGCATAATAATGGGAATAAAATAAAACATATATATCAGTGGTTCTCAACCTTTTATTCTTCACGTACCCCGTGGAAATGTGTATGTAACTGGCGTACCCCTTGTATAGATAGATAAAACTATAGTTATAGCATAATAATGGGAATAAAATAAAACATATATATATATCAGTGGTTCTCAACGTTTTATGCTTCACGTACCCCGTGGAAATGTGTATGTAACTGGCGTACCCTTTGTATAGATAGATAAAACTATAGTTATAGCATAATAATGGGAATAAAATAAAACATATATATCAGTGGTTCTCAACGTTTTATGCTTCACGTACCACGTGGAAATGTGTATGTAACTGGCGTACCCCTTGTATAGATAGATAAAACTATAGTTATAGCATAATAATGGGAATAAAATAAAACATATATATCAGTGGTTCTCAACGTTTTATGCTTCACGTACCCCGTGGAAATGTGTATGTAACTGGCGTACCCCTTGTATAGATAGATAAAACTATAGTTGTAGCATAAAAATGGGAATAAAATAAAACATATATATCAGTGGTTCTCAACGTTTTATGCTTCACGTACACCGTGGAAATGTGTATGTAACTGGCGTACCCCTTGTATAGATAGATAAAACTATAGTTATAGCATAATAATGGGAATAAAATAAAACATATAATCAGTGGTTCTCAACGTTTTATGCTTCACGTACCCCGTGGAAATGTGTATGTAACTGGCGTACCCCTTGTATAGATAGATAAAACTATAGTTATAACATAATAATGGGAATAAAATAAAACATATATATCAGTGGTTCTCAACGGTTTATGCTTCACGTACCCCGTGGAAATGTGTATGTAACTGGCGTACCCCTTGTATAGATAGATAAAACTATAGTTGTAGCATAAAAATGGGAATAAAATAAAACATATATATCAGTGGTTCTCAACCTTTTATGCTTCACGTACCCCCTGGAAATGTCTATGTAACTGGCGTACCCCTTGTATAGATAGATAAAACTATTGTTATAGCATAATAATGGGAATAAAATAAAACATATATATCAGTGGTTCTCAACGTTTTATGCTTCACGTACCCCGTGGAAATGTGTATGTAACTGGCGTACCCCTTGTATAGATAGATAAAACTATAGTTGTAGCATAAAAATGGGAATAAAATAAAACATATATATCAGTGGTTCTCAACCTTTTATGCTTCACGTACCCCCTGGAAATGTCTATGTAACTGGCGTACCCCTTGTATAGATAGATAAAACTATAGTTATAGCATAATAATGGGAATAAAATAAAACATATATATCAGTGGTTCTCAACGTTTTATGCTTCACGTACCCCCTGGAAATGTGTATGTAACTGGCGTACCCCTTGTATAGATAGATAAAACTATAGTTATAGCATAATAATGGGAATAAAATAAAACATATATATCAGTGGTTCTCAACGTTTTATGCTTCACGTACCCCGTGGAAATGTGTATGTAACTGGCGTACCCCTTGTATAGATAGATAAAACTATAGTTGTAGCATAAAAATGGGAATAAAATAAAACATATATATCAGTGGTTCTCAACCTTTTATGCTTCACGTACCCCCTGGAAATGTCTATGTAACTGGCGTACCCCTTGTATAGATAGATAAAACTATAGTTATAGCATAATAATGGGAATAAAATAAAACATATATATCAGTGGTTCTCAACGTTTTATGCTTCACGTACCCCCTGGAAATGTGTATGTAACTGGCGTACCCCTTGTATAGATAGATAAAACTATAGTTATAGCATAATAATGGGAATAAAATAAAACATATATATCAGTGGTTCTCAACGTTTTATGCTTCACGTACCCCGTGGAAATGTGTATGTAACTGGCGTACCCCTTGTATAGATAGATAAAACTATAGTTGTAGCATAAAAATGGGAATAAAATAAAACATATATATCAGTGGTTCTCAACCTTTTATGCTTCACGTACCCCCTGGAAATGTCTATGTAACTGGCGTACCCCTTGTATAGATAGATAAAACTATAGTTATAGTATAACAATGGGAATAAAATAAAACATATATATCAGTGGTTCTCAACCTTTTATTCTTCACGTACCCCCTGGAAATGTGTATGTAACTGGCGTACCCCTTGTATAGATAGATAAAACTATAGTTATAGCATAATAATGGGAATAAAATAAAACATATATATCAGTGGTTCTCAACGTTTTATGCTTCACGTACCCCGTGGAAATGTGTATGTAACTGGCGTACCCCTTGTATAGATAGATAAAACTATAGTTGTAGCATAAAAATGGGAATAAAATAAAACATATATATCAGTGGTTCTCAACCTTTTATGCTTCACGTACCCCCTGGAAATGTCTATGTAACTGGCGTACCCCTTGTATAGATAGATAAAACTATAGTTATAGCATAACAATGGGAATAAAATATATATATCAGTGGTTCTCAACCTTTTATGCTTCACGTACCCCCTGGAAATGTGTATGTAACTGGCGTATCCCTTGTATAGATAGATAAAACTATAGTTATAGTATAACAATGGGAATAAAATAAAACATATATATCACTGGTTCTCAACCTTTTATGCTTCACGTACCCCCTGGAAATGTGTATGTAGCTGGCGTACCCCTTGTATAGATAGATAAAACTATAGTTATAGTATAACAATGGGAATAAAACATATATATCAGTGGTTCTCAACCTTTTATGCTTCACGTACCCCCTGGAAATGTGTATGTAACTGGCGTACCCCTTGTATAGATAGAAAAAACTACAGTTATAGTGTATCAATGGGAATAAAATAAAACATATATATCAGTGGTTCTTTTTCTTTCCCAGGTGAGTGCCGGATCTTTACAGAGGCGAAAAAGATATTAAACATCATCATAATGAATAATAGCCATTCCGAAATGGCTGGGAAATCGAACACCTATAGGGAATGCATGTGTTTCTTCTGTGACGTTCTGGCGTTACCACGTGCAGTTTTTTTTAAGTACAACACAAACTTTTATCACAGTTTTATTATTTTTTTAAATAGAATTTGGTCCCCTGCAATTCCTCAGAATCCGAATGTAATCAAATTTGTTATGTGAGCTCCCAATGCCTTGCTATTGGTTTAAATGTCAAGTCCTAGCCCACATAAACCATATCAAATAGATATAAATTATCCCAGTTGTGATAATCATATCAATAAATTTGGTTTTATATTTATATTTATTAATGCTCATTTTAATAATATATGAAATAATGTATATTTTAACAAATGTCTAAATTTCATCTGTATCTATTTCTTTTTTTTCTTCTCAACAGAAAAATTATGCATTTAATCAGATTGAGAATCGAAATAAAAGCACAAAAATAGTTGAGGAAAAGAGAGTCCATTATGTTTTGTTACGGGTACCTCCGCTTCTAGTGGGGCGGGGGTGGCTCAGTCGGTAGCGCGCCAGGCTCGTAATCTGTAGTTCCCAGGTTCGAGTCCCAGCTGGGTCAGCGTTGAGATTTATCTCCGCAAAATTTCCCCGCCCTGCCCACGGTCAGTAGGGGACACCGATGGGCTTGGAAAGGCCGCCGTCCGTCGGATGGGACGTTAAGCCGTGGCCCCGTGTGCGGGAGAGCCATACCCTGTGCACGTTAAAGAACACGCTGGATATCCTTGACGGGAGGCAACCATCTGTCTCCCAACAGCTGTTCCAGTGGGTCCCCTCCCCCAACCTTCTCTGAGCCTTCGGGGTATATGTGACCTGGCCATTTAGCCCATGGTGTGCAAAAAAGTGCCGCTCAGAGGTAATCCAATCCAATCCGCTTCTAGTTAAACTATTCTGTTTCTTTAGAAAAAATGGTCCTTAACCCTTTCAGGACCATAAGGTTTCTAAGAGTAAATATTAGTATGTAACTGTTTATTTTAGTTTGTTTAGACGTAAAATAAATAAAAATCATAAGAAAAATACATAACAATGTGTAATTTTTTTGGAATTTTATGGGAAATATTTTTCCCAATGGACTATAAAGGTAACACCAATTATAGTTAGGCTTATTATGCAATGTCTTTTATTTATTGGTTTATTAGAACAAAATGTTAACTAAAATAATACAAAATTATGAAATAAAATTACTATACAAAATGATGTGCTAATTATGATATTCTGCGAAGCAATTTCTTTTGGTAGTGAGGCAAAGATGGACATTGCACATAGTACATATATTATGCGTCCTGACAGTTCTGTTTTTGTTTTCTAAACGTTCCCGTTTACGTAATTGCGTTCGGCATACGTTCTATTTTGACATTCTGTATAAAAAATGCAGATAAGTTTATAATTAAATACGACATTCACCAATTTTAAAATGGGAAAAATGTTTCCCTTAGTCGTGAAAGGGTTAAACATTCAGAAAACCAATACCTCTTCTTCGCGCTTTGTTCTGGCTGTTACCTGGGTGACAGAAACAATTTTCACCTCCATTGATCAATATGCTTCACAAAGTAATTCCTTTCGAAACTTCGAAATATCTAAAGGAATTTCAGATATATTTATATATAGACCTTTACCGTAATATTTAAATCTTATTCTCCATCAAATTCTCAAATATCGGTTTCTCACTTGACCTTTTGCGGCAAAAATAGCGTCAGCTCTTTACTTTGCGTTGAGTGGATTGAAACTTCTTCTCTGAAGTTATCTCTACACGAAACAACCAAACGGTGAAGACGATTAACATCGACAGGTAGCTCAACAAGCAGAGATAGAATGGGTGAACGAAAAGCCCTGGAGGAACGATCTCACCCTTTAGAGCCTATCTGAGAGTGAAGAGATTGTCAGAGTGTGTTAAAGTAACTTCAGCAGGAAGCAGAACAAGAGATAATAGAATTGGATTCGGAAGAGGAACAAGAGAATATATTTTAGACTTATTGCCATGCTTATTAGCGAGCTACAGCATTATTTCGAAATGGATATTATGCTAATGGATGCATTAAAGGGTCTTATTAGAGGAATGTCTTTAATGATGTCGTTATTCGAAGGCGATTCGCAACGATTTAATGGAAGTGGGATTCTATGAAGAGAGGGGGAGGAATCCAAGAGATTGACAAATTGGGAGGAAGGGAGAATGTAGAAATGGATGCAGAGGTGGAAAATTCACAGGAGGAAATGAAAAGGGTTTGTATTGGGTTGTTCTACCTCTGAGCGGCACTTTTTTGCACACCATGGGGTAAATGGCCCGGTCACAAGGACCCCGAAGGCTCAGAGAAGGTTGGGGAGGAGACCCACTGGAACAACTGTTGGGAGACAGATGGTAGCCTCCCGTCAAGGCCATCCAGCGTGTTCTTTAACGTGCACAGGGTTATGGCTCTCCCGCACACGGCGACACGGCTTAACGTCCCATCCGACGGACCATCCGACGATCACTAGGGGACACCGACGGACTTTGTCAAGACCATCGGTGTCCCCTAGTGATCGTGAGCAGGGCGGGAAATTTTGCGGCGATAAATCTCAAAGCTGAATCAGCTGGGAATCGAACCTGGGAACTGTAGATTAGGAGCCTGGCGCGCTACCGACTGAGTCACCCCCGCCCCGTTTGTGTTGTGTTTGGTTTTTAACCTTTGTGAAACATTGTCTTTGCATACGGTGGGCCAAATGAGCTGGCCCAATGTATGAGAAATGAGTTAAATGAGAACCATAAGGATTCAGAGCTGGTTTGGAAGCTTTTGGTCAAAGTCAGATAAATGATAAGAAAGAACAATGAGGAGAGATGGATACGGAGGAGATGTAAATACAAAACATGTAAAAAACATTAAAAATAAGGAAAAATGCTAATAATTATTATTTGTTCCTTTTTTCTACTTCATTTCTGTAGTTATGTTCATTTTAAATCTAGTAGAATGAAATTGGATTGGCTTATTTTTACCGTCGAGTGGTAAAAATAATTCCATCCTCACACCACGTATTGAATGTCCAGGTCACAAGAATCCCAAGAGCTCAGAGCTTGAATTGAAATAGTTAGAGTTGGAATAGCATATCCGATCTGCGACGGCTCAACCACGTAACTTACAAGAGTTAAAGGATCTGCTGGTAACGTGTTGGTACCAGATACCACAAGACACCTTTAGAAATCTTGTAGTAATCTCGCCGGGTAAGAGTTGTTTTGACGACACGTGGAGGACCAACATCATATTAGGAAGGTGGTCTTAATGTTTTGGCTCTTTGGTGTATATTTTACCAAATATTTATTTACATTAGGTTGGGTTGTTTTACCTCTGAGCGGCACTTTTTTTCACACCATGGGCTAAATGGCCAGGTCACATGGACCCCGAAGACTCAGAGAAGGTTGGGGGAGGGGACCCACTGGAACAGCTGTTGGGAGACAGATAGTAGCCTCCCGTCAAGGCCATCCAGCGTGTTCTTTAACGTGCACAGGGTATGGTTCTCCCGCACACGGGGCCACGGCTTAACGTCCCATCCGACGGACGGCGGCCTTTCCAAGCCCATCGGTGTCCCCTACTGACCGTGGGCAGGGCGGGGAATTTTTGCGGAGATAATATTTACATTAGGAAAAGTTAAAGCTGACATTACTAAATCATGGTACATGTAAATATTTACATAAAAAATATTTTGTTGTCTTCTGTCGCTTATGTTTTCTCTGGAGAGTCTCGCTGCAGGACTCAACGGTAGTCCGCCAACATACTCTCTTTCCATTTGCCGCTATTTCGTTTTTGCATTTCGGATACATCTTGATGGAACTTTTCTGCATGCTCATCTGAGACAGCTCCCATCAAGTGTGGAAAAAAAAAATCCGGTATCTCACATATATTCACAAACAACGTCATTTTCTCAAAAAAAAAACGCCCTCCCACGAAAATAGTGCCTGATATAAATATTTGGATGCCAGATTCAGATTCAGCACCCTTAAATCTATAAAATACACCCATTTTTTTCGAGGAGGATTTTCATGCAAACCAGTGAAATCAGAGCGATCAATTTATATTCAGCATTAAATCTACAAGAATGAAAAAAAAATAGAAATTTCTGTCTCTAACAAAAAAATAATGTATTAAAGTTGAACCTCACCAAAACAAAGCCAATTCTGATAAACATTGAGAAAGCAAGATTTGCGGCGGAACAGAATTGGACTGCTCAGGAGCCATTATGCTTAAAGCGCAAGAGAGAAATTTGCCAAGAGTTGAAGTTCCCCAAACTGAAAGCTCTTTGTAGAGCACACAGTGGACGGAAGAATCATTAGAACAAGTCTCTTTGTTCTTACGAAGCAGATAATGCAGCTAGGAGCAGAAAACAGCTTCGTCCGAATCCTTAAGAGAAACTGCTAAGTGCTTCGTGGGGTTTCCGACGACACGCTGTTAACCCATTGGTATACCCTGGGGAATAATGATGGCAGAGAACTCTACCAAGGCTCCTATGAGGTCAAAGGTTGTAGTGTTCAGAGGCTGCTTAAAAGCCCAGCTGCCATTCCTAATGGAGAAGAAATGCCAACGAAGGAAAACAAAGGATAAGTATACTAAGTATTAAGGATGTTTTGAGAGCAAAGTTTATATAGTACGAAAAAATAGTAAAACGGATATTTTGTGGGATAATATTATTTTATTAATGAGGTTTTTTTAGCTTATTTTATTAATAAGGTGCAAAGGTGTATCGGTAATAACCGAAAAACCTTTGAACCCTGATAGATTATTCAAAGATTAAGAATTTAGTCTTTTTTTTTTTACTTTGTTGTACAAAGTCTGGGGAAGTTTCGTGAACTTTTTGAAAAAAAGTTGATTTTTCGGATTTTTATTAGGATTATTCCCGTGGCCGAGTGGTTAGCGCGCTTGGCTACTGATCTGAGGGACCTGGGTTCGAGCCCCGGGTTAAGGCATGGATGTATGTGTCGTTTTTCTGCTGAGGTCCTGCCATCCTCTCAGACCTTCTACTCTGGCATATAAACTGACAGGCTCCTGTCAGACCTCTGTGGCAAGCAGCTGCTTGAGGGGGTATTTATTTATTATTATATTATAATTTGTGGGTAACTGAACTCGAACAAGAGTTTTTTTTTCTTTTTTTTTCAGTATTTTAACCAACTAGGGAACCGATGTGAGTCTTGTGATTTAATAACTTAACCTTAGTTATCATTAAATGATTCTAAAAAAAAATATTGTTTTTATAAAAATTCATTAGCAATTTTCATAATATGTTTGCTCTTTTATAGGGGAAGGAATGTCTCAGTCGGTAGCGTGTCAAACTCATAATTTGCAGTTCCCAGGTTCGAGTCCCACCTGGGACAGAGTTGAGATTTATCTCCGTTAAATCCGCATCCTGTCCTTGGTCAGAAAGGAGACATTGATCGGCTTAAAAAGGCAACCGTCGTTTTAGGACATTAAGCCGTGGCTCCGTGTGCAGGAGAATTATGCCTGTGCAAGTTAAAGAACACACTAGATGGTCATGATGGGAAGCGTCCATCTGTCTCGTAACAGCTGTCTAGTGGGTCCCCTTTTTTAAATTTCTTCGAGCCCTTGCGATCCTTTTGATCAGGCCATTTAACCTGTTGTATGCGAAAAGTAACGCTCAGAGATACAACCAATAAGTAATCCTATTTTATAGGAACTATACTACCAAAAACTACATATAGGACATACATTCCAAAAATGCTATAAATATCCAGGGTTTGGATTGGATTGTTTTACCTCTGAGCGGTACTTTATTGCACACCATGGGCTAAATGGCCAGGTCACATGGACCCCGAAGGCTCAGAGAAGGTTGGGGGAGGGGACCCACTGGAACAGCTGTTGGGAGACAGATGGTAGCCTCCCATCAAGGACATCCAGCGTGTTCTTTAACGTGCACAGGGTATGGCTCTCCCGCACACGGGGCCACGGCTTAACGTCCCATCCGACGGACGGCAGCCTTTCCAAGCCCATCGGTGTCCCCTACTGACCGTGGGCAGGGCGGGGAATTTTGCGGAGATAAATCTCAACGCTGACCCAGCTGGGACTCGAACCTGGGAACTACAGATTACGAACCTGGCGCACTACCGACTGAGCCACCCCCGCCCCTAAATATCCAGGGAAATGAAGTTTACAGGAATGTTTGAGAAATTCATTGTAAGGGAGATAATGTGGACTTAGTTAAAGTTAGATTATGCTCATGATTTAGCAGTTTAGTCAAATGAAGTTGATGAGATGAACTCTTTCATTAAATCTATTGATGAAACTGTAATAGGTAGGTGTGGTGATAAAAAAGAAAGAAAACTAAAGAGGTGAAAATTGGTCAGAAGGGTGATGCTCTAGTGTGTTTTTTTTAAATTTTATTTTAAATTGTTGTGCTTTGGAGTAAGTGACTCAGTTTAATTATGTCGGAAGTTATGTGACAGATGTTGATAACGTGCGATATGAGATAAAGAGGAGGATATATATTACTGAATTTGCGGAGAGAGATCGGAATTTGTGGAGAGCGTGAAAAATATTCATATCACCGAAAGACTGAAACTAGACTATATAATAGTTTGGTCCTTTCTAAAGTTTGCTATGGTAGTGAAACTTGGGCCCTATGAAAGCCTTATGACAAAAAACGATACTTTTGATACTAAATGTTTAAGCAGTATCTTGGCAATAAGTAATATGAGGTCAATCAACATCCTCTGGTGTTGGGAGAGACTGCATTGGTTTAGCTATGTTTCCCATATCCATTATTGCAGTTTAGCGAATAGAATTGTGAACTGTATGGCTAAAGGCCACAGCAGAAGAGGGAGTTAAACTAAGCTCAGGTGTATGAAAGTGAAATTATGCGAATTGAAAAAATGAACAGTATAGTAGGTCATCTCCTATTTGAAGCTACCATATGGGTCTAAATCTAAAGAGTGAAACATTCTGTACATAGATGAAATGTTCTTACATATCAGAACAGAGGGAGAATCGACCACGTTTAACGTTAACTAGCTTAATTGGGTAAAAAACCTTAACACCAATGATACATTGATTGATGCATGTTTAGTTTTTTTGTTCGAATCAACAGAATTTTAATAGTCAATTAATTATCAACTGAAAAATATTACCTAAGTATTTAGACACGTGGTAAGATTAGCTAAATGTCATCAGTGACAAACAGGGAAATTGTTGTGCTTTAGAATAATAATTAATAGTAATAGAAATTAAGATATTATTTAAACCTCTTTCTAATCATATAAATATTTTTAACAGGGAATGACTCATATACGTGGAATATTGAAACGGAAGGTATATTATCTACAGAGCAGTCAATTACTAGATATGGAACCACAGAACCGCTACCTACTACGTTGTCAGGAGTTACTACATCACCAAGAGTAGCAATAACTTCGCCATCATTACAATCATCAAGTGGGCCCGGAAGAAATACGGTACAAACATCAAGCTCATCAATATTTTCATCCATACCAGCGACCAGTTCTTTACTTCCAGTAGCAACCATTTCACCCGTTCATCCAGCTAGCCCACAGACGTCAGCCAAAATTCCTTCTTCAGTTCCTACAATCATTTCCTCCCAGCCATCACCTTCTTCCAGGCTAAATCCAGAAGTGTCAACTAGAAAAACTATTATTTCTACAACTTCAACCAAAAGAGTAAAACAGGTAGAAAAAACTTCACATCTCCCTTCAACCACAGAAACTGTTTCTAAAACTTCTTCCTCTACCCAAACAATCACTAGCACCATCAAAACGATTCCAACTGTTCCTGTATTTTTGAATACAACTACCACTAAAGCTACTTTACCTCCCAGACCTCTGCCAAGGCTCACCACCACAAAGGCAACTACTTCGACACAAACCTCACCGTCTACTACACCAAGACCAACCGCAAAGCCATCAACCAGAATTGCAATAAAAATTACAAAAACGGCTGGACCAAAACTAAATACTACATCCACCATACAATCATATCCAGTAACGAAGGCGGCCTCTACTCCTATTCAAAATTATCCATCCTCTTTAAAAACTGCTTTAACCATAACTTCAACTCCTACAGCCACGAAAACTACAAAACCAGCTATAACAAATACTATCACTAGGAGAACTTCAACTGTTTCCACCCCTACTATTGCTGAGACGACAAAGATGGCTGCTTCCTCTATTCCGATGCCCGTCACTATGCAACCTGTGTCGACATTTTTTCTTTCATCTACGCCTGCTCCTAATACAACTGAATTAAAGAGACTGTCGACGAAAGCTATTTCATCAACTCCACTCCCACCTGTGGCTGTTACAGATACTACAACTAAAAGAGTTCAAATCACAAGTTCTTGGATTACACATCGATTAACAACAAATACACCACCGAAGACTTCTTCCGTAAGTTCATCCACACTTCCGATGCCATCCTCGCCACCACCACCACCACCATCAACAACTTCGTCACTCTCAACAACAACAAAGAGAATCTCGTCTACTTCTGCCACATCAAGAGTATTCCAAACTACAGTGATGATGACAACAAGATCAACACTCCCACCACGAACAACAGAAAAACCTACAACTCAATCTGCATCACCAAAGACAACAAAACCACCCTCACCACCACCACGAACAGCAAAACCTACGTCACCCCCACCACCACGAACAGCAAAACCTACGTCACCCCCACCACTACGAACAGCAAAACCTACGTCACCTCCACCACCACGAACAGCAAAACCTACGTCATCTCCACCACCACGAACAGCAAAACCTACGTCACTTCCACCACCACCACGAACAGCAAAACCTACGTCACCTCCACCACCACGAACAACAAAAAAACCCTCACCACCACCACCACCACCACGAAGAACAGAAAAACCTACGTCAACACCATCACCACGACTAACAATCATACCAGTTACAAAAAGAATCCCCACTCTGAAAAATATAACGTCAAAGAATGCAGAGACAGCTACAAATTCGACGAAGAAGGTTCTTGACAATTCTGTATCTGCTTCCCGCTCCAAGAGCAACGCTAATTTAATTGCTGGGATTTCGGTGACCATCCTCCTCCTTGTCTGCTTAGTTGGAGGCGTAGGCTACATCTTTTGGAGACAAAAAAGGCAGAGAAAATTGTCCGATGATTCAGAAATGAGATTTCTGCCTGAAAATGAAGCCGTTGAGTTTTCCGAAGTGTCGTCTTTCACAGACTGTTTGATGGAGGACACTTAAATCCAAAGACTATAGCAAATTTTCTGTTTCTGAATGCAATTCATAAAAAGATCGCCATAAAATATGATTCATCGATGTGTGGCTCAAAACATCACGTAAAGCTAAGTTAAAGACTTGATATAGTGAAGCTTAATTTCAATGTACACAAGTTAAACATTTTTTTGTCGAATATTGAGTGTTTTTTTGCCGAACAGTTTCTGAGTTGTTTATTTCTCATTAAAGTCAAGATACACTAAAGTTAATAAAATAATATCCAAAATGCGCATGAATAATTTAACTGAATTTAAATTTTTATATTGCAAAACACTTGCACACATTTCCAGCATTTTGTGCCGATGATTCTTACTCATACAGTTTTCTTCTAAAAAGTGAAAATAAAAACAGCCATTGAGGAAGGGGCGGGGGTGGCTCAGTCGGTAGCGCGCCAGGCTCGTAATCTGTAGTTCCCAGGTTCGAGTCCCAGCTGGGTCCCGTTGAGATTTATCTCCGTAAAATTCGTCACCTCACTCATTCGGACACCGATGGGCTTGGAAAGGCTGCCGCCCGTCGGATGGGACGTTAAGCCGTGGTCCCGTGTGCGGGAGAGCCATACCCTGTGCACGTTAAAGAACACGCTGGATGGCCTTGACGGGAGGCTACCATCTGTCTCGCAACAGCTGTTCCAGTGGGTCCCCTCCCCCAACCTTCTCTGAGCCTTCGGGGTCCATGTGACCTGGCCATTTAGCCCATGGTGTGCAAAAAAGTGCCGCTCAGAGGTAAAACAACCCAAAAGCCATTAAGGAAATTCGTCTGAGTTTTAATGCGAATTATAATACAGAGTGTTAAGTGATTTACAACTTTGAAAGGATGTATACTTTAATGAATGAATGGTAGATACAGATCAAATGCACAGAAATGCAGCCAAACAAATCAAGTTTTGTCAGCTGTATTAGAACGATATTTCGATGTGACTTCTAGATGTAACACGACAGATATCCCACTTACGAAAGCCCCCTTCCTATTATGCTAGTTGCGGTCAGTGCCTTTAATGTGGGTTCTTTCCTGCGAGTTCTAACTATTGCCAGGAAATTGTACCTAACTGATGGTTTGAATATTTACACAATGACTACGGATTAAATATTTAATTATAAAACATATATTTACATATACATACAAAAGGACGACCAATACTGTGGTCTCGAATCTATCCGGTTGCTTGTCCCAGCAAACCGAACTCAGGCCTACACAGGCCTACAAGCGGGACACAGCCTCACTAATTCACACAAATAATACGTCAAGCCGAGTACCAAAACGCTCTCTTTTCAAAGTTCCATTGCGGCAGCCAGCATTTACCTGTCAGGTTGGGTTGGGTTGTTTTACCTCTAAGCGGCACTTTTTTGCACACCATGGGCTAAATGGCCAGGTCACATAGACCCCCGAAGGTTCAGAGAAGGTTGGGGGAGGGGACTCACTGGAACAGCTGTTGGGAGACAGATGGTAGCCTCCCGTCAAGGCCACCCAACGTGTTCTTTAACGTGCACAGGGTATGGCTCTCCCGCACAGGGGCCCACGGATTAACGTCCCATCCGACGGACGGCGGCCTTTCCAAGCCCATCGGTGCCCTCTACTGACCGTGGGCAGGGCGGGGAATTTTGCGGAGATAAATCTCAACGCTGACCCAGCTGGGACTCGAAACTGGGAACTACAGATTAAGAGCCTGGCACGCTACCGACTAAGCCACCCCCGCCCCACCTGTCAGGTGATCTTCGCTAACCTCACTAATCACCTGCCGCCACGACTGTCCACTTCGGCATCAACGGCATCCTTTGGCCACCGGACATTTCCTTCGCGGGCAGCTCAGTTCCGAGCATCGTGGGAGCAGCTGTGCCAAGAAGCTTTACTTTGTGTTCCATCGATAAGAAAGAATGAGGAAACGAATCCATCCCTTACACCACTTATAAGAAATTTCTTCCAAGGTGTGACGTAGCATGTCTGTCGTGACTTCTGCAACTGCGCCTGTAATTCTTTCCCGTAGATCATCAACATTTTCAGATAAAGGTGTAAACTTTATCCTTGACAAATCACAATAAGAAAAAGTCTAGCGGAGTTAGATCGGGAAATCAAAGGAACCGTGATATTCAACTCACTTGGTCTATTCACCGATTTCGAAAACTCTACTACAGGTGTGTCCAACTCGCGGCCCTGGACAGCTAGTAATGCGGCCCACAAAATCGTAGAGTTTACGTGTTTACGAAATAAGCTTTCAATACGATTATGTGATTTTCAGCGAGTTTTTGATATCCCACTAGCTTTATGTTGCCCTTTTTTAATTTTATAATAAAAAAAACATAAGAAAATAAATGAAGTTTTATTATTCATATACATTTATATTATATATTTTATGTGTGGCCCAAAACAATTCATCTTCACTAAATGTGGCCCAGGGAAGTCAAGTCTTCACTCAATGTGGCCTAGGGAAATCAAAATGTTGGACATGCCTGCTCTAATACATCTGACAAAACTTGATATATTTGGCTTGGCTGTATTTCTATGCATTTGATTTGTATCTACCACTTATTAATAAATGTATATTTCCAACGAAAGTTGTTAAGCGACTTTAGGAAACAAAACTATGTAAATAAAACTTTTTTATTGAAAAATCACGGAACTCAGATGTCCCTCTAAAAGTGATCGAATACAATGTATTCATCACGACAAAGTTCCTTCTCTTCATCATTATCCTGTTGGCAACAACTTATTTCTCCATTCTAGTCTTTCTTGCTTTCCATGTTTCGAAACATTTTTGGAAGTCCCCTTTGAAAATGCTTTTTTGATTGTCTGTTATATACCTTTTCATGTGCTCCACATCGTCAAAATGGATCGCTTTTTCAGAGTGGGTGTTCCATCTTTGCGATTTGGTTTCGGGCCAAAAATTCATTCATTCATAATGTTGAATGAGAAGGAACATTGTCGTGATTAACACATTCGTTGATGAATACATTTCATTCGATAACACATTTTCGGGTAAGGGTGATAACACACATTTAAAATAAATGGAGTAACACGGACACTATTCACCGATTCCAACAGGCGAATGGTCGTTAGAATCAAAAAACCAAAATTCAGCTGAAACAGGTGTTGGATCCGTTTGATTGACGAGGAGTTTTAACTTCAGCCATAGATGAAGTCTTGTTTAATTTTTGCCACAACTCATAAAATTCAAATTTATACAGGGTAATTATTATTTTTCTTTTATTATTAATAATTTGTTATAATAAATTATTTAAAAAGTTAAGAAGGTATTCCCCTACACAAATGACGGATATAACCTAGCTCTACTGGGCTTCTGATTTCTCATACAATATACAAACACGTACACACATGCTCAGTCGGTAGCGCGCCAGGCTCATAATCTGTAGTTCCCAGGTTCGAGTCCTAGCTGGGTCAGCATTCAGATTTATCTCATAAAAATTCCTCGCCCTGCCCAGGGTCAGTAGGGGACACGAATGGGCTTGGAAAGGCCGCCGTCCGTCGGTGGGACGTTAAGCCGTGGCTCTGTGTGCGGGAGAGCCATACCCTGTGCACGTTAAAGAACACGCTGGATGGCCTTGACGGGAGGCTATCATGTCTCCCAACAGCTGTTCCAGTGGGTCCCCTGCCCCAACCTTCTCTGAGTCTTCGGGGTCCATGTGACCTGGCCATTCAGCCCATGGTGTGCAAAAAAGTGCCGCTCAGAGGTAAAACAACCCAACCCATCTTGATGGGAGGCTTCTACCTGTCTCCTAATATCTGTAGAGTGGATCTCCAACCTTCTCCGGATCCTTGGGGCCTTATTAACTGTCCATTTAGCCCATGTGTGTAAAACAAAGTGTTGCTCAGAGGTAAAACATTCCAACAACGGCGGCTCTCCAACAACAGCTAAAGTACTAACAAAATAGGAGATCTGTGTTCTTTTATGGAGATTCCGGTGACCAGGTACTGGTGATGTGTGGCATGAATTTAACAGACGAATGTGCTGCCGGGACTTTTAAGAATCTATGGAGAGTGTAGAGATATAGGCGTATTCACATAAAGACTAAAATTAGACTGTATAATAGTTTGGTTCTTTCTAGGGTTTAATTATGGTAGTAAAACCTGGACCCTTTATAAACAAGATAACAGGAAACTTGATACTTTTGATTCTAGATGTTTACGCAGTATCTTGGGCGTTAAGTGGTTCAACTTTGTAAGTAATGATGATAGGCAAAGGAGTCGGCAGCCTATTTTGAGCAGCATATTATGCAGAGATTCCGTTAGTTTGGCCCTGTGTTGTCACCAATCTATAATTATGCATATGGTCCTGTTGCCCATATGAATAATTATAGATTAACGAATAGGGTTATGAACAGTGTGCCTAAAAACCTCAGAAAGAGCGGAAGACCTAGGATGCGGTGGGCAGACAATGTCAAAAAGGACTTTGTTAGAATTCGTGTACAGTGGCCAAATGCAACAGATGTAGCTCAGGAGAGATGTTTGGAGAACTAAATTGCACAATCTGGTTGGACCTTTCGCAGCCCATGACTGCTTGAGGATGATGATGGATGAATTGATAGGAATACGTTTGAGAGAGAACTTCTGAATTCATCTGGAAAACAGAGAGAGAGCAGTAGAGTTGGAGCAGCGAGGAAACAGTCCTGCTCACGTTCTCTGTCTTAGATTTGCCACAGAGGCACTGAAAGTGTCCGTATTTTGAAGAAATTCAGGTTCACGATTTAAAATGGTTTAACCAGAAAACTAGGGCTTGAGAATCTTTAACGATTTACTCTAAAAAGGTTTATAAATGTTTTTGAACTTGCAAAAATTGGGTAACATCGTTTTCATAATGATTAAGAAAGAGAATAAGCAAAGAAGTTGAGAATAGTTATGCTTTCAATCCATTTGCGATATTTGTCCATTACGTTAAGATAGACCAACGGAGAAGCATTAATTACTTGATTTTGAATATGATATAGTTAATTATGGGGCTGGTTATACTAGTTGAAGTTACGAAAGCAATCGTAATACTATTAAAACGTATATCCGAAGGCAAGATCATCTAAAAAATAGAATATTTCTTCAAAACAAATCCCAAAAATTACGTAACGATCCACCATATTCAGTTATAATTTTGCAGAGTGTCAATGTTCACTCTGTTGTTCTATTGGCTGGTAGAGTACAAATATCCACCAGCTTGCATTATTAGACTGTAAATATCCACCAGCTTGCATTATTAGACTGCAAATATCCACCAGCTTGCATTATTAGACGGTAAATATCCACCAGCTTGCATTATTAGACCGTAAATATCCACCAGCTTGCATTATTAGACTGCAAATATCCACCAGCTTGCATTATTAGACTGTAAATATCCACCAGTTTCTGTCGATAGAGGATATATATCGAGAAGTTTGCATTAGTAGAGTTCTAATATCCACCGTCTTGTATTAGCGGAGTTCTAATATCCACCCTCTTCGATTAGCGGAGTTCTAATATCCCCTCTCTTGCATTACCGGAGTTCTAATATCCACTCTCTTGCATTACCGGAGTTCTAATACTCACCCTCTTGCAACAGCGGGGTTCTAATATCCCCTCTCTTGCATTACCGGAGTTCTAATATCCACACTCTTGCATTACCGAAGTTCTAATATCCACACTCTTGCATTACCGAAGTTCTAATATCCACACTCTTGCATTACCGAAGTTCTAATATCCACACTCTTGCATTACCGAAGTTCTAATATCCACACTCTTGCATTACCGGAGTTCTAATATCCACTCTCTTGCATAACCGGAGTTCTAATACTCACCCTCTTGCAATAGCGGGGTTCTCATATCCACTCTCTTGCATTAGCGGAGATCTAATATCCACTCTCTTGCATTACCGGAGTTCTAATATCCACTCTCTTGCATTACCGGAGTTCTAATATCCACTCTCTTGCATAACCGGAGTTCTAATACTCACCCTCTTGCAATAGCGGGGTTCTCATATCCACTCTCTTGCATTAGCGGAGATCTAATATCCACTCTCTTGCATTACCGGAGTTCTAATATCCACTCTCTTGCATTACCGGAGTTCTAATATCCACTCTCTTGCATAACCGGAGTTCTAATACTCACCCTCTTGCAATAGCGGGGTTCTCATATCCACTCTCTTGCATTAGCGGAGATCTAATATCCACTCTCTTGCATTACCGGAGTTCTAATATCCACTCTCTTGCATTACCGGAGTTCTAATATCCACTCTCTTGCATAACCGGAGTTCTAATACTCACCCTCTTGCAATAGCGGGGTTCTCATATCCACTCTCTTGCATTAGCGGAGATCTAATATCCACTCTCTTGCATTACCGGAGTTCTAATATCCACTCTCTTGCATTACCGGAGTTCTAATATCCACTCTCTTGCATAACCGAAGTTCTAATACTCACCCTCTTGCAATAGCGGGGTTCTAATATCCACTCTCTTGCATTAGCGGAGTTCTAATATCCACTCTCTTGCATTACCGGAGTTCTAATATCCACTCTCTTGCATAACCGGAGTTCTAATATCCACTCTCTTGCATAACCGGAGTTCTAATACTCACCCTCTTGCAATAGCGGGGTTCTAATATCCACTCTCTTGCATTACCGGAGTTCTAATATCCACTCTCTTGCATTACCGAAGTTCTAATATCCACTCTCTTGCATAACCGGAATTCTAATACTCACCCTCTTGCAATAGCGGGGTTCTAATATCCACTCTCTTGCATTACCGGAGTTCTAATATCCACTCTCTTGCATTACCGGAGTTCTAATATCCACTCTCTTGCATAACCGGAGTTCTAATACTCACCCTCTTGCAATAGCGGGGTTCTCATATCCACTCTCTTGCATTAGCGGAGATCTAATATCCACTCTCTTGCATTACCGGAGTTCTAATATCCACTCTCTTGCATTACCGGAGTTCTAATATCCACTCTCTTGCATAACCGAAGTTCTAATACTCACCCTCTTGCAATAGCGGGGTTCTAATATCCACTCTCTTGCATTAGCGGAGTTCTAATATCCACTCTCTTGCATTACCGAAGTTCTAATATCCACTCTCTTGCATAACCGGAATTCTAATACTCACCCTCTTGCAATAGCGGGGTTCTAATATCCACTCTCTTGCATTAGCGGAGATCTAATATCCACTCTCTTGCATTACCGAAGTTCTAATATCCACTCTCTTGCATAACCGGAATTCTAATACTCACCCTCTTGCAATAGCGGGGTTCTCATATCCACTCTCTTGCATTAGCGGAGATCTAATATCCACTCTCTTGCATTACCGGAGTTCTAATATCCACTCTCTTGCATTACCGGAGTTCTAATATCCACTCTCTTGCATAACCGGAGTTCTAATATCCACTCTCTTGCATAACCGGAGTTCTAATACTCACCCTCTTGCAATAGCGGGGTTCTAATATCCACTCTCTTGCATTACCGGAGTTCTAATATCCACTCTCTTGCATTACCGAAGTTCTAATATCCACTCTCTTGCATAACCGGAATTCTAATACTCACCCTCTTGCAATAGCGGGGTTCTAATATCCACTCTCTTGCATTACCGGAGTTCTAATATCCACTCTCTTGCATTACCGAAGTTCTAATATCCACTCTCTTGCATAACCGGAATTCTAATACTCACCCTCTTGCAATAGCGGGGTTCTAATATCCACTCTCTTGCATTAGCGGAATCTAATATCCACTCTCTTGCATTACAGGAGTTCTAATATCCACTCTCTTGCATAACCGGAATTCTAATACTCACCCTCTTGCAATAGCGGGGTTCTAATATCCACTCTCTTGCATTACCGGAGTTCTAATATCCACTCTCTTGCATTACCGAAGTTCTAATATCCACTCTCTTGCATTACCGGAGTTCTAATACTCACCCTCTTGCAATAGCGGGGTTCTCATATCCACTCTCTTGCATTAGCGGAGATCTAATATCCACTCTCTTGCATTACCGGAGTTCTAATATCCACTCTCTTGCATTACCGGAGTTCTAATATCCACTCTCTTGCATAACCGGAGTTCTAATACTCACCCTCTTGCAATAGCGGGGTTCTCATATCCACTCTCTTGCATTAGCGGAGATCTAATATCCACTCTCTTGCATTACCGGAGTTCTAATATCCACTCTCTTGCATTACCGGAGTTCTAATATCCACTCTCTTGCATTACCGAAGTTCTAATATCCACTCTCTTGCATTACCGAAGTTCTAATATCCACACTCTTGCATTACCGAAGTTCTAATATCCACTCTCTTGCAATAGCGGGGTTCTAATATCCACTCTCTTGCATTAGCGGAGATCTAATATCCACTCTCTTGCATTACCGGAGTTCTAATATCCACTCTCTTGCATTACCGGAGTTCTAATATCCACTCTCTTGCATTACCGAAGTTCTAATATCCACTCTCTTGCATAACCGGAATTCTAATACTCACCCTCTTGCAATAGCGGGGTTCTAATATCCACTCTCTTGCATTAGCGGAGATCTAATATCCACTCTCTTGCATTACCGAAGTTCTAATATCCACTCTCTTGCATAACCGGAATTCTAATACTCACCCTCTTGCAATAGCGGGGTTCTCATATCCACTCTCTTGCATTAGCGGAGATCTAATATCCACTCTCTTGCATTACCGGAGTTCTAATATCCACTCTCTTGCATTACCGGAGTTCTAATATCCACTCTCTTGCATAACCGGAGTTCTAATATCCACTCTCTTGCATAACCGAAGTTCTAATACTCACCCTCTTGCAATAGCGGGGTTCTAATATCCACTCTCTTGCATTACCGGAGTTCTAATATCCACTCTCTTGCATTACCGAAGTTCTAATATCCACTCTCTTGCATAACCGGAATTCTAATACTCACCCTCTTGCAATAGCGGGGTTCTAATATCCACTCTCTTGCATTAGCGGAGATCTAATATCCACTCTCTTGCATTACCGAAGTTCTAATATCCACTCTCTTGCATAACCGGAATTCTAATACTCACCCTCTTGCAATAGCGGGGTTCTCATATCCACTCTCTTGCATTAGCGGAGATCTAATATCCACTCTCTTGCATTACCGGAGTTCTAATATCCACTCTCTTGCATTACCGGAGTTCTAATATCCACTCTCTTGCATAACCGGAGTTCTAATATCCACTCTCTTGCATAACCGGAGTTCTAATACTCACCCTCTTGCAATAGCGGGGTTCTAATATCCACTCTCTTGCATTACCGGAGTTCTAATATCCACTCTCTTGCATTACCGAAGTTCTAATATCCACTCTCTTGCATAACCGGAATTCTAATACTCACCCTCTTGCAATAGCGGGGTTCTAATATCCACTCTCTTGCATTACCGGAGTTCTAATATCCACTCTCTTGCATTACCGAAGTTCTAATATCCACTCTCTTGCATAACCGGAATTCTAATACTCACCCTCTTGCAATAGCGGGGTTCTAATATCCACTCTCTTGCATTAGCGGAATCTAATATCCACTCTCTTGCATTACAGGAGTTCTAATATCCACTCTCTTGCATAACCGGAATTCTAATACTCACCCTCTTGCAATAGCGGGGTTCTAATATCCACTCTCTTGCATTACCGGAGTTCTAATATCCACTCTCTTGCATTACCGAAGTTCTAATATCCACTCTCTTGCATTACCGGAGTTCTAATATCCACTCTCTTGCATAACCGGAGTTCTAATACTCACCCTCTTGCAATAGCGGGGTTCTCATATCCACTCTCTTGCATTAGCGGAGATCTAATATCCACTCTCTTGCATTACCGGAGTTCTAATATCCACTCTCTTGCATTACCGGAGTTCTAATATCCACTCTCTTGCATAACCGGAGTTCTAATACTCACCCTCTTGCAATAGCGGGGTTCTCATATCCACTCTCTTGCATTAGCGGAGATCTAATATCCACTCTCTTGCATTACCGGAGTTCTAATATCCACTCTCTTGCATTACCGGAGTTCTAATATCCACTCTCTTGCATTACCGAAGTTCTAATATCCACTCTCTTGCATAACCGGAATTCTAATACTCACCCTCTTGCAATAGCGGGGTTCTAATATCCACTCTCTTGCATTAGCGGAGATCTAATATCCACTCTCTTGCATTACCGAAGTTCTAATATCCACTCTCTTGCATAACCGGAATTCTAATACTCACCCTCTTGCAATAGCGGGGTTCTCATATCCACTCTCTTGCATTACCGGAGTTCTAATATCCACTCTCTTGCATTACCGGAGTTCTAATATCCACTCTCTTGCATAACCGGAGTTCTAATATCCACTCTCTTGCATAACCGGAGTTCTAATACTCACCCTCTTGCAATAGCGGGGTTCTAATATCCACTCTCTTGCATTAGCGGAGTTCTAATATCCACTCTCTTGCATTACCGAAGTTCTAATATCCACTCTCTTGCATAACCGGAATTCTAATACTCACCCTCTTGCAATAGCGGGGTTCTAATATCCACTCTCTTGCATTACCGGAGTTCTAATATCCACTCTCTTGCATTACCGAAGTTCTAATATCCACTCTCTTGCATAACCGGAATTCTAATACTCACCCTCTTGCAATAGCGGGGTTCTAATATCCACTCTCTTGCATTAGCGGAATCTAATATCCACTCTCTTGCATTACAGGAGTTCTAATATCCACTCTCTTGCATAACCGGAATTCTAATACTCACCCTCTTGCAATAGCGGGGTTCTAATATCCACTCTCTTGCATTACCGGAGTTCTAATATCCACTCTCTTGCATTACCGAAGTTCTAATATCCACTCTCTTGCATTACCGGAGTTCTAATACTCACCCTCTTGCAATAGCGGGGTTCTCATATCCACTCTCTTGCATTAGCGGAGATCTAATATCCACTCTCTTGCATTACCGGAGTTCTAATATCCACTCTCTTGCATTACCGGAGTTCTAATATCCACTCTCTTGCATAACCGGAGTTCTAATATCCACTCTCTTGCATAACCGGAGTTCTAATACTCACCCTCTTGCAATAGCGGGGTTCTAATATCCACTCTCTTGCATTACCGGAGTTCTAATATCCACTCTCTTGCATTACCGAAGTTCTAATATCCACTCTCTTGCATAACCGGAATTCTAATACTCACCCTCTTGCAATAGCGGGGTTCTAATATCCACTCTCTTGCATTACCGGAGTTCTAATATCCACTCTCTTGCATTACCGAAGTTCTAATATCCACTCTCTTGCATAACCGGAATTCTAATACTCACCCTCTTGCAATAGCGGGGTTCTAATATCCACTCTCTTGCATTAGCGGAATCTAATATCCACTCTCTTGCATTACAGGAGTTCTAATATCCACTCTCTTGCATTACCGAGTTCTAATATCCACTCTCTTGCATAACCGGAGTTCTAATACTCACCCTCTTGCAATAGCGGGGTTCTCATATCCACTCTCTTGCATTAGCGGAGATCTAATATCCACTCTCTTGCATTACCGAAGTTCTAATATCCACTCTCTTGCATTACCGGAGTTCTAATATCCACCAGCTTGTTCTACATACTGAAGCAGATGGATTGCTGCTTTTCACACCACTTGCTATATGAACTGTTGATCGATATATTGGACATTTACATTTTAATCTAAATGTCTAAATCGTGAAGTTTTGGTTGACTGTCATTCACCAGAACTGGAAAACATTTAAGAACGAGAGCAGTGAAAAGCAAAAATTAAATGACATCACCAGCCTCATTTTCAGAAACTAATGCCATTGCTGATCGTATTTGAAAAATTTTAATTAAAACGCTGGAAAATAAGTGTCAAAACAATATAACTAAAATAAAAACAGAACCGCATTGAACCGAAAGAGCTGATTTGTAAGTCAAGTGAAAGTCATGTCATGACAAGGAAAAACTTAACGGTAACGGGGAGCTGAAGAGTGTTGCTAGGCAACCTCATTTTGCTCCACTGCAGTCACCTTTTCAACGAACAGAATACACTGTATTACTAAAAGCGCTATGGTGCTTCCATCTTCTTAAATTCTCTAACTTTAAAAACAAACTTTTTACGGAAAAATCTCACTGGAAATAAGCTGACTCACTGAAATCTCTATAAATCTCAATTTTCAAGAATATTTAACGAACTTATAGGAACTGCAGATTACGAAACTGCAGTATATATAATAAGGAACGTAAGGTGATGTTTATGCATCTTTCGGATAAGAAAAGGAGTAAGATCGTGGTTTGCCTATTTCCCGCCCCCCCCAAAAAAACGGGGGGTGCTGTTTTTCATATTTATATAATAAGTATTATTACTCTCAGTCTATTATATTATTATACTTATTATATATATTACTGCGGTATATATATAATAAGTATAATAATAAGGAACTACTGAAACTGAAACATTTAAATAGCAACATTGCTAGTCATGAGAATATACACAGAATTAATTAAAATGGGAACAGTAACTGTTCTAACAATTCATTTATGAAGAAAAGAAAGAAGTTTGTTAGCTCTAGTTATCGCTAATATTTTCAGACAAGTACTAGTAATCAGAGCTAATGTAACAGCAAAATCATAGCATAGAGGCAGGACGCACTAATTAAAAAAATATTTATCAGCATGATTTAATGTTAATAAAACAGTTCTAGATATTGTAACGCGGTCTATAGATTCTTCATCAAACCTTCTTACAGATTTTTAGTATTTAAATCCTCCACAGAGAGTCAGAGACAATTGTCTGGGTTTGATCGTCGAATGCCTGCAAACCATGGAAATTAGACATTTGGAAATAGTGTTTCAGTGGTGTCTCTGCTATACAGGAAATGTTGGCATTTGGTCCAGTGGCGGGGTGGCTCAGTCAGTAGCGTGCCAGGCTCGTAATCTGCAGTTCAATAGACGACTTTTCTTGTCTACCAGTTTAGTGTTCATCCGCTACACGGCTTTCACGTTCTAATTAAGTGGTTCCAAAAAGATGTGCTTTAGAATTTTGTAAAAGCGTTTTATTTCTCAAAATAATAGCGGGAGATGCTACCGCCAGTTTTCAACTAATCTTATAAAATAAAAAAAATGATTTCCATGCAAGAGAGTAATAGAAAATAATACTGGTGAAAAAATCGTGAATCTTTTTGGACTCAAAAAGATTGTAAACCGCTGTTCTAGTTGGTTCAGCTTTTCTTGTTTTTGCTCCTTAAAACCGAACCGTGAAGCTGCTGCTTGATATTGATATTTTGCTGATATAGTTGAACATTTATTTTTCAGCTCTGTTTACTGATGAGGTTCTTACCTATTTCTACGTAATTTTCACTTGATTTCAACAGAAATCGTTTTACATTTAATGTTGCTAGTGCTCATACGACTGCTTTGTAAAATAATTCTGTTGACTGGATATATAGCATCATTTTTACCCATCACTTCCACTGAAATTGTTCTTGACTGGATGGATATACAGCATCATTTTACCCATCACCTCCACTGATGATAATACGTAAAAGAGTATTTGGTCCCCTCCCCCTCCTGGAAACACCAAAAGTAAAAATTAATTCCTGTCAGTACAAAAATATGAAAAACAGCACCCCCCCCCCGGTTTTTTTTTGGGGGGGGGGAATAGGCAAACCACGATCTTACTCCTTTTCTTATCCCGAAGATGTATAAACATCACTTTCCTCCTAGAAATCTATAAAATATTATTTTGGCATCGTCTCCCTCTTCTGACAAAACATAAAATGAAATATTCTTCTCACTTTCGAAATATATAAAATTACATTTTGACTTCCCCCTTCTTTTTTCGGCATACATAAAATAGCATCCTACCGCCCCCCCCCCCCCTTCTTTAAGGATGTGTGAAACAAAATTTCGCCCCTTATCTAGCTGCAGATGTTGTTCTCTATGGCCATACAAATTCGCTAAAATCCGAAGAATTAGAATCAAAACCTAGCCACATCACTTACCCTAAACTCACTTACGAACTCACTTACCCTAATCCTATCCACAGCACTTCGAATGGAATGAATCATGAATGCTGAATTTACATCTATCTGTAGCATTTCAGAACACTCATCTGTTAACCCGACACTATCATTCTATGTTAAACTCACAGATCTTCAGATATCAACTTATTTCGCTGAAAAGGATTGGTTACTTTATAAAAACTCTTTATCGTAATTGTCAGAACTTCAGAACCGAGAGCATGAGAACGATGAAGCTTCCAGATGCGTTGACATTGTCCTGTATGTTAATCTGCTCCTGAAATGCATCCAAGTCACTCGCATTGTCAATTACCCGTGTTGAAATGGCGACACGTAAGTGACTAGTCATTAGCAAAAGTGGATCGCTGCGAACCGGCGAAACCTAATAATACTCCACTGGAGTTCAGAGACACTTCGTTTATAGAAGTTACGATGTGTCAGAATATTTTATCCGAAGAGCAATTATATTTGCGTGAGTCGTGTGGGATTTTATGTGGACAAATTGGAAAGAAAATTTCTTTTTTTGTGTAAAAGAATACATTCATATAATGAGATTTTAGTTTAGTGGAATTGAATGCGATAGTTTGTCTTCGAGGAAGGAGAACCTTTCAGAGATGTGAATTTTTCAACGGAAAATCAAAATTATTAATTGGAATTAGGATAAGAATAGATTGTCTGGGTTTTAGACAGAGATGAGAAAAGTTTCTATATAGAATTCAAGAACATAGTTCTAAGTATTTAGAAACAAGTATTTCTTAAGAATGTTTGAAAATTCTTTATCTAAAAAGGTAAGTGGTGAGGTGTTGGTAGTCTCAGCTCCTCCGTAGCTGCATGGCAATTATTTAGGTTTGGTAGAAACCAGTGGGGCTGGGGGTGGCTCAGTCGGTAGCGCGCCAAGCTCGTAATCTGTAGTTCCCAGGTTCGAGTCCCAGCTGGGTCAGCGTTGAGATTTATCTCCGCTTGGATAAGACCGCCGTCCGTCGGATGGGATGTTAAGCCGTGGCACCGTGTTCGGGAGAGCCAGACCCTGTGCACATTAAAGAACACGCTGGATGGCCTTGACGGGAGGCTACCATCTGTCTCCCAACAGCTGTTCTAGTGGGTCCCCTCCCCCAACCTTCTCTGAGCCTTCGGGGTCCATGTGACCTGGCCATTTAGCCCATGGTGTGCAAAAACGTGCCGCTCAGAGGTAAAACAACCCAACCCGTAGATCCAGTTGTAACTATTATATTTTATCTGAGAGGCAAAGGACCTGTTCGAATCCAGAATAAGAAATATATGTTATATTTCTCTGAAGTATCGCCTGATTTAATTTCTCACTTTTTAATTTATTTTTTATTGTTTTGCAACATATAGGACAGAAAAGAATCCTAGAAGTTACTCCTAGCTTTTACAGGCCTTCTCATATGTACAATGACATGTCCTACTAAGATCGAAGTCATTGCTGACCATTTGCCTCAGTTAGAGCTCACACAGCACACAAAGTTTACCTTGCTGGAATAGTCACTAGCTCCCTAATCGCTATGCTAGTTAAGCCATGTATTATATTCACAGGATGCTATCAGACAAGGCACAGGGGTTCCTTGAGGAGCTATTTTTTTATTTGCTCTTTCCCCGACACAGGAGAAAAAAATCAAAGGCATTGAATATATTTTTTTTCATGGGACGTTAAAATCCATATTCATTATATATTAAAAGACAAGCTAGACGTGCTTAAGAGGAGGCATCCAGCAGCCTTTATTAGCTATCTAGTGAGTCTGCATCTATGGGGTCTTTGAGGCTTTGGAGTTTAGTTCATTGCGAAACAAAATTAAGAAAGGTAAACAAATATAGTGAGGAAAATCAAGAAAGGTTGAGAAAAGGCAATAGAAAAACTTGCAAACCAAAGCTAGAGCGAAAACATTAAATAGGGTAAGCAAAATACAATGGAAAAAACTTACCAAGTTACGAAAGTTAGTAAAAAAACTCAATAGTGTAAACAAAACCAATGGGAAAACTTGCAAAGTAACGAAAGCTAATGAGAAAAGATTTAACAGTATGAGTAAAACCGATGGGAAAACTTGCAAAGTAACGAAAGCTAATGAGAAAAGATTTAACGTATGAGTAAAACCAATGGGAAAACTTACAAAGTAACGAAAGCTAATGAACAAAGATTCAACAGTATGAGTAAAACCAATGGAAAAACTTCCAAAGTAAGGAAAGCTAATGAGAAAAGATTTAACAATATGAGTAAAACCAATGGAAAAACTTGCAAAGTAACTAAAGCTAATGAGAAATGATTTAAGAGTATGAGTAAAACCAATGGGAAAATTTGCAAACGTACCTAAAGCTAATACGAAAAATTAAATAGAGTAAGCAGAGACAATGGAGGAAACTTGTAAAGTAACAAAAGCCAATACGTAAAAATTTAAACAGGTAAGCAAAACCAATGGAAATTTTCAAAAAGTAAGGAAAGCTAGTGCGAATAAATTTAATAGCGTAAGTAAAAAGAAGGGTTGGGTTGGTTTACCTCTGAGCGGCACTTTTTTGCACACCATGGGCTAAATGGCCAGGTCACATGGACCCCGAAGGCTCAGAGAAGGTTGGGGGAGGGGACCCACTGGAAGAGCTGTTGGGAGACAGATGGTAGCCTCCCGTCAAGGCCATCCAACGTGTTCTTTAACGTGCACAGGGTATAGCTCTCCCGCACACAGGGCCACGGCTTAACGTCTCATCCGACGGATAGCGGCTTTTCCAAGCCCATCGGTGTCCTCTACTGACCTTGGGCAGGGCGGGGAATTTTGTGGAGATAAATCTCAACGTCTGACCCAGCTGAGACTCAAGCCTGGGAACTACAGATTACGAGCCTAGCACGCTACCGACTGAGCCACCTCCGCCCCAAATAAAAAGAATGAAAAGTAATTGCAAGGTAAGCAAAGCAACATAAGGAAATAAGCACAAAAGAAGAAAATCGATAAAGTAAGCACAAAGTAACGAAGGACGGCAGAATAAAATTAGAAAATAATACGCGAAGACGATAGAATTAATTTTGAACAAAGTAAGAGAGATAGAATAAAATAGACATAATATGAAGAAAGGTTAGTGCCATAATTATGGACAGAGAAGAATGGGAAACGAGGTTATGATTCCTCCTTTCCAAAAAATTAACAACCGGTAAAGAGAGACAAAGACGTTAAACATAAATATGACACGTATTTTGAAAAAAAAAAAAGCTTTAAGAACCACTAAAATATAGAGAAAAAAAAATCTGTACCAAAATGGCTCTCCTGTCTTTTCCGGTTCGATCGAACCACTTTGGGCGAGCATTAATATTTTTCTATGTACGGACATAGTAACGGTGAACGAAAAAAGGTAAGCCCGCACACACAGAGAGAAAGACGGTAGAATTAAAATGGGTACGAAGGGGGAGGCGATGGAATGAAATAAGCACAAATTAGTTAAGTTGTTGTTGTTCTAGGTTGTTTTACCTCTGAGCGGCACATTTTTGCACACCATGGGCTAAATGGCCAGGTCACATGGACCCCGAAGGCTCAGAGAAGGTTGGGGGAGGGGACCCACTGGAACAGCTGTTGGGAGACAGATGGTAGCCTCCCGTCAAGACCATCCAGCGTGTTCTTTAACGTGCATAGGGTTTGGCTCTCCCGCACAAGGGAAAATGGCTTAACGCCCCATCCGACGGACGGCGGCCTTTCCAAGCCCATCGGTGTCCCCTACTGACCGTGGGCAAGGAGGGGAATTTTGCGGAGATAAATCTCAACGCTGACCCAGATGGGACTCGAACCTGGGAACTACAGATTACAAGCCTGGCGCGCTACCGACTGAGCCACCCCCACACAAATTAGTTAAACAAAACGAATCACAAACAGTAAGAAAATCGATAGAATAAAGCAATAAAGTAGAAAGGACGATAGAATGAAACAAGCACAAAATAAATAAAGTTGAAATAAACATGGATGAGGATAAACGAAGTACAAAGCAAGCAAGAACGAATAAAGATGCAAGGAAGATAGAATACGTATGCAAGCACAAAGCTAGTTTTACATCTGCTAGCATAAAGCTGGCAAATGTGGAAGAATAAGTAAGCAAAACAAGAGAAATAAAAAATACCTGCAAAGTAATTTTAACTTTTTGTTTGATAGAAAATATAACGAAATATTTTAACCATAAAGTTTGGAGAATATTAATCATAAAATTTTACTATTTTCAATTTTGCACAGCAACGTAAATATCGGTGAGACCTTTTTAAAATGGTTTTAAAAAATTGCTTTTTCTGTTTAGTTGCAAGTTAAAATGCAAAGAAAAATTTTTCGAAAGCGGGTTTCTCGTTTATTGGTTCTTCAGTCAACTATAAAGTTCGATTCTCATCTATAAAAGCTTCATTTATCATATATATTTATACTTTTTGTTTTGGGAACAGGAACCTGTCCAGATGTGGACTGAAAGGAAAAAAAAAAGGAAATATTTTCCTTCATTTCCATTTGACGCTGCAAACTTCAAAACCCGATCTCGATGGATAATGCCACCGAGACTGACGTAAAACTTCAATATATATATTATTTTTGCCAGTCTTGTAACTATGACAAGTTTTACATCTGATGCGGTAGCATTTGAAGCCTTCAGGATCAGAGTGATGGATTCTTTCCGTGAACCTGTTTTTTTTTCTTATCCCCTCGTACTATTCTTTAGAGAAGAAGGGAATTCTGTTTATTAAATGCGTTTCGAAGCTGTTCATATTTGCCCTTCCGTATTTCTTAGTAATAAAGAGCTTTGGATTTTTTGGTCAATTTATTTAAAAGTTGGTTTTCTTATAGTCTACAGAAGAAGAATGGCGAGTTTACAAGAAATGTTTTGAAATGAAGCCCGGGTGTGAGTTACCACCCGGTTAGTATCAAAACTAGACCTAATGTTAAGGCAATGTTAAAAGAATGAGAAAATAATTATCAAGGAAAATAAATTGCATTTTTTTACCGTTGTACAAATGAAAAATTGATGCGAATAATAGGGTAATTTAGTAAAACACAGAAAATAAAATAAACTTATGTATTCGCATACTTTTCTGCATCTGTATGTACAGAACTGTGCGAATTAGTTGGGACAAGCATCATGAAGCAGCATAAGGAGACAGGGTCCGTGGACACGTCCCGTAAAGGACATTGTGGAAGAAAAGGAAAAACCACCCCTAGAGATGATAGTCTAATTCAAAGATATAGTATCATATACCCGAAGAAGACCAGTGGAGACATCAAAAGGGAGACTGCATCTCATGGGGTTAATATAGATGCTTCCACTGTACGTCGTCGCCTTCTGAGTGTGGCAGCCGGGCTCGATGCCCCTCCAAAAAGCAGCTTTTGACACCCGCTAAGAAGCAAAAAAGGCTATCTTGGGCAAAGAAACATCGAGACTGGACTGTGGAGAATTGGGAAAAAATGATATTTTCCGACGAAACCCACTTTGAAGTGTATGGCTAAGGTCAAATTTCGTCCGACGCTTGCCTGGAGAACCTCTTCGATCCGGCCACACATCCAGCAATCCCCCAAACATCCACCCAAGGTCATGTTTTGGGGATGTTTCACAGCTTCCGGGCACAGACGCTTCACCCCATTGAAGGAATGATGGACAGCAAAAAGTACATAGGCGTTCTGGAGGCGAAAATGGTCCCAACACTGCAGAAGCTGTTTACTAACGGCGATGGGGTATTTCAACAGGATCTGGCTCCATGCCACAATTCTAAGCTTGCTAAGAGCTTCTTTACCCAGCAACATTTGAAGATATTGGAGTGGCCAGGAAATTCACCCAATCTAAACCCCATTGAAAATTTGTGGGCCATTATTAAAGTGCGCATATCTAAGATGGATTGCATGACGAAAACCAAAATGATGGAAAGTGTCATGAAAGTGTGGTACCACGACCCTGAAGTGAAGGAGATGTGTGGAAAGCTAGTGGCATCAATGGTTGAGAGGGTGGAAGAAGCAATTAACGCTAAGGGGGGTCACATTTACTATTAACTACACTATTAAACAAATAAATATTTTAGTTGTGTCTTTGCTACTGCATTTTGCTATTGTCCCAACTAATTTGCATAGTACTGTATACTCTATATACCTTATGTTACAAAAAGAAGCCACACACATTCACGTTATGCAAGTGGAAAGCCACATTCAAAGCTCCGTAACTTGAAAAGTAACTTTTTTTAAATTAAAAAGTGTTATTGAAGGAAAATTGAAAATCTCACACAAATCTTTATAAATCTTAATTTTCAACAATATTCGCTTAATATTTAAAGAATTAGAAAACTGAAACATTTAACTTTAACTTTTGCTACACGTGAATATTTATTTCGAAAAGATAAAACACAACTTTGATAACAAGTGGTTCACTGAAAAAATAAATGTAATATTTGAAGTTTATGTAACGATTTTTTAAGTTTTCATCGGTTTGGGAGAAAAACTGTTTTAAAAGAGTGTGACAGAGGCGTCTTCTGTTAAATGTTTTACTTTCAATAACTCTTTAATTAAGCGATAAATGTTGAAACTTGAGATTTAGAGAAATTTGAGTGAGATCTTCAATTTATTTTTAGCTACGTTTTACCATAAAAAGCTGGAGCGAGGGGTGGCTCAGTCGGTACCACGCCTGGGTTCGTAATCTGCAGTTCGATTCCCAGCTAGGTTCAGAGTTGAGATTTATCTCCACAAATCTCGCCCCGCTGCCCACGGCCAGTCACCGATGGGTCACCGATGGGTTAGGAGAGGCCGCCGTCCGTCGGTCGTAGGGGACGTTAAGACGTGGTTCCATGTGCAGGACAGCCATACCTTGTGCACATTAAAGAACGGGAGGCTACCATCTGTCCAGTGAGTCCTCTCCCCAAATCTGCTCTGAGCCTTCGGTGTCCTTGTAACCTGACCATATAGCTCATTATGTGCAAAAACGTGCCGCTCAGAGGTACCAAAATCCATAAAAAGATTTTTTCCATAGGTAGCTTTAAATATATGGAAATAATACGTTTTGAAAAATATAATGTATAACTCAAGATGTATTGATAAAATGAACTTTATCTGACATTTGTCGATTAGGAAAATATCTTATAAAAATATCGCCCTATCCTTGCGGCCAAAATATTAAATTCTGATCAGTGGATAATTTATTTAATTATTGTACCTTGAATATATTTTTGAAACTCAGATGGGAAATTCTGACATAACTAATCAGGGGAGTAGACATGGGGGAATGGGGGGAGGTCCCCCCAAAGTAACTCGGAGTTGGCAAAATTCGAAGCGACTTCGTAAAATCTAGGTAAGTTGTGAAAATTTGTATTTTTTTTTTGAAAAATTAAGCGGAGTTATCAAAATCGAGACAACTTGGCAAATCTAAGGCAATTTGGAAAGTGGAGAGACGGCAAAATTTAGAGCAGTTGGCAAAATTTGAAGCCACTTAGCAAAATATAGGTGAGTTGGCAAAATCGGGACAACTTGGCAAAATTTGAAGCCATTTAGCAAAATATAGGTGAGTTGGCAAAATCGGGACAACTTGGCAAAATCTTAGGGAGTTGGCAAAATTCGGAGTGACTTGGCAAAATCATGGGGAGTTGGCAAAAATTAAGGTTAGATGTAAAAATTAGGATTGTTTTTCTGTAAAATTATGGCGAGTTGGCAAAACTAAGGGAGTTGGCAAAATCTAGGGACAGTTGGCAAAATTCGGAGTGACTTGGCAAAATCGTGCAGAGTTGACAAAATTCCGGTGAGATGTAAAAATTGCAATCTTTTTTCTGAAAAATTATGGCGTTTTGTCATAATCGAGGCAACTTTGCAATATCTAGGAGAGTTGGCAAATCTTGGGGGAGTTGGCAAAATTCAGAGTGACTCTGCAAGAATCAGGTGTGATGTAAAATTGGGATTTGTTTTCTGTAAAATTGTGGCGAGATGGCAAAATTGAGGAAACTTGGCAAAATCTAGGGCAGTTGCCAAAATTCGAATCCACTTGGTAAAATACGGGCAATATGTGAAAATTTGGGTTGTTTTTGTAAAATTAAGGAGAGTTCACAAAATCGAGAAAACTTGGCAAAATCTAGGGAAGTTGGCAAAACTGGAAACCACTTGGTAAAGTACAGGTGAGTTGTAAAAATTGGGATTGGTTTTGTGAAATTAAGGAGAGTTGGAAAAACCAAGAACTGTTGACAAATTCTAGGACAGTTGGCAAAATTTGAATCCACTTGGTAAAATACGGGCGATTTGTGAAAATTGGGATTGTTTTTGTGAAATTAAGGAGAGTTGATAAAATTCGAAATGACTTGGCAAATTCAGGGAAGATATAAAAATTGCGATTTTTTCTGTAAAATTACGGCGAGTTTACAAAATCTAGAGTAGTTGGCAAAATTCGAATTCACGTGGTAAAATATAGGCGAGTTGTGAAAATTGAGATTTGTTTTGTGAAATGAAGGAGAGTTGTACAAATTGAGGAAACTTAACAAAATGTAGGGCAGTTGGCAAAATTCGAATCCACTTGGAAAATACGGGCGAGTTGTGGTAATTAGGATTGGGTTTGTAAAATTCATGATAGTTGACTAAAATCGAGAAAACTTGGCAAAATCTTGGGGAGTTTGAAAAGTTTGAAGCGATTTGGCAAAATTAGGAGATGTAAAGATCGGGATTAGTTGCGTGAAATTATGGAGAGTTGGCCAAATCAAGGGAAAAATTCACACTGACATGCTACACAATTCAGACAAGATGTAAATATTGGAATTACTTCTGTGAATTATGACTAGTTGGCAAAATTGGAAGTTAAATTGCCTCAAACCCCCCCCCCCCCCACCCTCACGGAGCGAAATCTAAGTAAGTAAGTTTGCTCAGTTGGCAAAATTTGAATTTCGAGTTGGCAATTTTTTTCTCTCCCCCCAATCATAGTCCTTCGCTACGTCCCTGTAACTAATATGACACTAATTGGTTTACTAAACAGATATCTCTTTAGTAATTTCAATTTCATCTACCAATGGTTCTCCGCAGATAATGCGGTTAGGAAATCTACACGAATGCTTTTATTTGTAAATGATTTTGTGGTCCTTTGGGTGTTAACGTTTACTTTCATACTTAAGTTTCAACGCTTAAATTCGCTGCGTATTAATTAAAATCAAAACTGCTATTCTAGACAAATTTTGCTGATTGTTTCTGTATCTTATCTGATTTTGACCATTTTTTACAAACTTAGATGCATTTCTTTTACTAATTTTTACCATTTGCAACTGATTTTGATCTATAATTTGACTAATTTTGGCCATTTTTGATTAATATTGACCTAAGTTTGATGAATTCTGATAACCCTTCCCTTAAATGTGACAATTTTTGATTGAGGTTTAACTTTTACACCAAATTCGGTAATTTTCGAATTTCTCGCACATTTTTAGCGATTTTAAACAAATTTGTTTTTGCTAAATGTGATAATTTTTGACTGATTATGGTTTTTTCATTCAATTTGATAATATTTGAACGGTTCTCACCTATATTTAGCGAGACTGACAAATGTTTCAATAGATGGGACAGTTTTTGAGTGATTCTGATTTTTTGCGAAATTTTATAATTTTTGAATGATTCTCAACTATTCTAACCGATTCCGACAAATTTGTTTTCACTACTAAAGTTACAGCCGTCCCGTGGCCGAGTGGTTAGCACGCTTGACTACTGATCTAAGGGACCTGGGTTCGAGCCCCAGATTAGGCATGGATGTGTGTGTCGTTTTTCTGCTAAGGTCCTGCCATCCTCTCAGATCTCCTACTGTGGCATATAAACTGACAGGCTCCTGTCAGACCTCTGTGGCAAGCAGCTGCTTGAGGGGGTATTTTTTTTTTAATTTTATTACTAAAGTTGACAACTGTTGAAGGAATGTGATTTATTTTTGACAATTTTTTTGATAGCTCAAGAACTCAAACATATTAGAAAATTCCACTTAAGCACAGAGAAGAGTGATCTTTACGTGCAAAATAATGCGAATAAGTGGTGGTATCGTATAAAAAAATAAATATCCCCTCAAGCAGCTGCTTGCCACAGAAGTCTGACAGGAGCCTGTCGGTTTACATGCCAAAGTAGAAGGTCTGAGAGGATGGCAGGACCTCAGCAGAAAAACGACACACACATCCATGCCTTACCCGGGGCTCGAACCCAGATCCCTTAGATCAGTAGCCAATCGCGCTAACCACTCGGCCATGGGACGGCTTTTTGGTATCGAATACGATAAGAATATCTGAGAGCACAATTTTTATTCTCTGCATTAATAATAAAATAAATACCCCCTCAAGCAGCTGCTTGCCACAGAGGTCTGACAGGAGCCTATCAGTTTATATGCCAAAGTAGAAGATCTGAGAGGATGGCAGGACCTCAGCAGAAAAACGACACATACATCCATGCCTTACACGGGCTCGAACCCAGGTCTCTTAGATCAGTAGTCAAGCGCGCTAACCACTCGGCCATACTTTGTGTAAAACATTCTCACCAAAAGCAAATCAAAAAGTTACAAGCTGTTAGAAACAATTCCCAATGAAAGATGAAAAGAAGCAAATGTCAGGAATAAGAATAGAACACGTCTAAAACATTTCCTACCCCATGAATTTCATCGTCATACAGCATAAAACAGATTACTTTTTAAACATTTGATTACCTTTTAATGATCTCAAGAAACATTCGATCTTACATTCACTATTCTTTCTGGGAATTTTAAGTAAGCCGGAACATTAAGTCTCCAAATTGATAGAAGCAGAAGCACATTAGTAAGGTCCCATGCATGCAGACATACATAAAGAGAACATACCCTCTGGAACAGACATTCATGAAAAGCAAAAAAATTTACATGACAGAAGAAATTAAGTTTTCTGCTCGTTGATTACCCAATTATCATCAACCTTTCATGCGAATTTCATGCCTATATGAACATTAAGGGAAATGGATGTTAACTCTCGTCTTTAATTTTTATTTAAATTGCTATGCGTTTTCCGATAAATGTGTTCGGAATGCATTGTAAGAAAGCTAGAGAATTGCTCTCCCATAGACCATTACCATTTTGGATATTGATTGTAGTGGAGGGCTGAAGAGTCCATTAAAACATTACAGCTGCAATACGAAAGGTTCGAAAAAAATAACAGATATATATATATAAAAGAAGAAACATTAATTGAACTTTTATTCTTTTTGTTGGGGAAGGAAGTGACAGAGAAGGGGGAAGTGAAAATCGATGAAGTAGATCAGAAAGAGATTAGTTTGGTTTTTTTTAAGTGAGAAAACTTTCAATAGAAACAGAATATTGCAATCTTTGCTTTTTTTTCCTAAAAAAGAGGGGAAAAGGGGGAGTGAATGGTAGTAAAATAAAAAGGGAAAAGCCTAGAGGGTGAAGAAAGAGAAACGTAAAAAAAAAAAAGTTTAGTCAGATAAAACAAGCCAAGCAGAAAAAAAAGAGGACAAAACAGCGAAGAACGAGTGATGGCGGAAGAAGAGAGTTAGATCGCATTAAGAGGACGATAGATGGAAAGGAAGAATTTGCATTCGAATGGTTTGGTTATCTGGAGAAGATTAATTAAAGAAATGAGGAAAGAGAGAGAAAGAGAGGAGGGAAAAAAAGACATCTTGTGTAGGATCTTAAATTAACTTCTTGTATTTGTGTTGTGGCTCGGTATTACTTTAATTATGCATCAGTCATTTGTCCGCTGGTTGACTTCTGCTTAATCATCGAAGGCAGAGAAGTGAAACTGAGAGAGAGAGAAAAAAAAACGGATTCTAAAAAAAAAGAGCGGGGTTAGAGGGAGAGAAAATGGGAAGTGGATGATGTGCACGTAACTAAGTTACAGGCAAAATACATATAATATGTTGATATTAATCTTTTTTCGGTGCATGTATTGTTTACGATATAGATATATTTTTTAAGAATCTGATTCCTTCAATTTAGGAATATTATTAGTGTGTTTAATAATAGGCAATCATCTGTAGGCTATATAGGTCTTTTTTCGGTGCATGTATTGTTTACGATATAGATATATTTTTTAATAATCTGATTCTTCAATTTAGGAATATTATTAGTGTGTTTAATAATAGGCAATCATCTGTAGGCTATATAGGTTAAATTAGCATAAAGTAAAAATTGTCGTAAGTCGGGTGGGATCTGAATCCTCAACTTTTCAGGTGATATATATCACTATGACAGTTATACCAAAGTCCTGTCATCGTGATATATATCACTATGACAGTCATACCAAAGTCCTGTCATCGTGATATATATCACGATGACAGTCATACCATAGTCCTGTCATCCTCACAGAACTTATTCTATGGCGTATACTGACAGGCTCCTGTGTGACCTCTGTGGCAAGCAGCTGCTTAATCGGGTATTTATTTTTACTTTATTACAGCAAACAATTAACTAAAACATGAACGAAATAATTATCAAACTGACCACTAAGCTATTTCCACATCAAACTTTTATGTTTGCGTCATAAATTCCTATCCAATTCGTTATTTCTAACTTTTTTTTTAAATAAAAAAAGCTATTGTTTTTACTTTGTCATTCGTCAGTCTGTAAATTTTCCGTTTTCTTTCTGTAGTTAATTGAAAAAAAATAATTTTGGGTAAGCTAGCTACGAATGAAATACTGAGATTTGCATTTTCCAATTCTCCCAGCAGTTTTAATTTACACCGGGTAACGATTGCAAATATACATTCATGCTAGAAATTTTAAATATAAATGGATGGTGGTCAAATCACAGAGTTCTATATATACTAGAGACTGAACGTGTATGTTTGCGTCATTAACCAATAAGTAGTGTCGTGGCAGAATAGTTGTGCAAAATTCTGGCGTTCTTATTCCGGTGTTCCATAATGAGTTCGGGATAAAATTTTCGAGCTTGCGCCTGCCCATGCCCAAAGTTATTTGAGCAGATCCGCCGAGACCAAACCATTTCGACAATTGCCCCTGATTTCATGACAGTTATTTAACAAAATAAACATTCATGTAAGCTCAATACATATGCAGATTATTAATGTGTTGAGCTTACGTAAATGTTTATTGTTCTGTTAAATAAGAGTGGAAGCAATGAATAGAGTGAACATTTCGTTAGAAATTATTTTATCTTTATTGAAGATAAATTTAAATCAAAACACTTGGTGCATATCAGCCGAAAGATTTCAAAATACATAAGGGGGCGGAGAAAGGATTATAACCTTTTTAATTGTGGTTTGAGAAAAAACATCGTTAAAATGTATTCCACTCATACTAATTTTAATTCCATGCCTCACCCCGGGTAAGGCATGGATGTTTGTGGTGTTTTCTGCTGAGGTCCTGCCATCCTCACAGACCTTCTACTATGGCATATAAACTGACAGGCTCCTGTCAGACCTCTATGTCAGGCAGTCAGCTGCTTGAGCGGGTATTTATTTTTTATTTTCTTATATTTCTCTCAACCCCTAATTTTAACGCATCCATGTTCCCTTCTAGGAGTTGGTTTCCATGTATATATTTACTACCCCCACCTGTTTAAAAGGTCGTAAGCCGCCACTGATTATACCTTTGAATAGGTTTAAAGTGCGATAAATTTTGCCCAGGACACGAACCATTAAGTTTCTCTGTACACGAAATAAGTACAGAACATATCTAATGTGTAGTATCACTTAGAGAGATATTATTATCGAAGCCTACCATGCCATGTTATCAGTCAGAAACTCGTCACTAATAACAAGTCTTTCTGATCCTTAGTAGTGATCTTGATCAGAGATAAATAGCTGAGTGTCAGCTGAGTGTCAGAGCATATCTCACGTTTTCGGTAACAGTGGCGTATGGGCATACTTGCAAAGGAAGCACACGAAGAAGAAACAATCAACTTATGTTGATAAAATTGGAAGAAAAAGCAATTATTATATGAATTATGTTTGTAATAAACACAAAACTCGTATACTGTTTAAGTCTGATTTGTTTAATAATTTGATCTTTTAATAAGTTCGAAATAATGGATAAAAATATGCGAAGCAGCGTAAGGTAAATTAAAAAAAAAAAGAACAAAATTTAGAAATGAAAAGAGTCATATATCTGATACAGGAGACAGGTCTATATATTTAATTATTATTGCATGGCCAACGGAGATTGGATTGAATTGTTTTACCTCTGAGCGGCACTTTTTTGCACATCATGGGCTAAATGGCCAGGTCCCAAAGACCCCGAAGGCTCAGAGAAGGTTGGGGGAGGGAACCCACTGGAACAGCTGTTGGGATACAGATGCTAGCCTCCCGTCAAGGCTATCCAGTTTGTTTTTTAACGTGCACAGGGTATGGCTCTCCCGCACATGGAGCCACGGCTTAACGTCCCATCCGACGGACGGTAGCCAATGGAGAGTTGCTATACAACTGTTCAAGCGATGGCGTATTCCGAATGGTTCTAGTCGAAATTTCTGCTAACATAAAATTGTTTAGAATATTTGACAGTTACGAACTTTCTTTTTGAAGCAGGTAAAAAAAAGCAGAACATAAAAATTGTTTTGGTTCTGGCAATTGTCTGATTAAAAATTTAAAAAATTACAAAAGTACATACATTTTTTGAATTGTGGGTTATATTTTCTAAGATCAAGTACAAATTTGGATGTTTAATTAACATGTTATAAACAAAAATATATTTGAAATTGCAGGGTTTAACTTTAAAACAAATAATAGTGAGTTCAGATTTTCAGCAATTCTAAATAACAATCAAAAAGTGTTATGTATAATTCGCATTTTTTACATTCAAAAATTTACAAAGCAGCATTATGTAAATAAATGCCTATATTACAGAAACCTTTGGGTAATTTTGAGATGCATTGTAAAGAACGAAATCTGATTATTTTTCATTGAAACGGATTCCTGTCACATTGAAAAAGTTAACCTTGAATGGGAATATATAGTTCTAAAGAATCGTCATTATAAAACGATTAAACAATCTATTTCAATATTTAAACAGGTATAGAGGTTTAAACATTTTTTGCCAGCAATGTGTTCTAAGAAATTTACCAAAAAAAATTAAAGGAATAAAGAAGGATTCTTTCTTAAGAATTCTGACGGATTCTTTCTTAATTTACACACTCTTAAAATATGTAGTTACTTATGAAAACGTTCGAAATAATACTTCTTACTTCACTTTCAATTAACATCAAAAGTAAATTCTTTTGTTTGACATTGCTGTTATTAAATTTTTAATCTTCCATAACTCTTTAAATACTGAAGTAATATCGTTGAAAATCGATATTTAGATAGAACTGAGATCTTTACTTTAGCCGCATTTCTCCATAAAACGCTTATTTTAAAAGTTAAAGGGATTTGAATTTTACATCCCATTGACATAACAAGAGGTGGGGATAGTTATAATTCAACGATCACTCAGTGTATATACAAAAAGGGACGAGAACCAGTGTATATTTGACAAGTTTGTATATTTTATCAGCGAAATAGCAAGAATTCTTTATTATCTGGATACAAAATAAAAAGATATGTTCATTTTATTACATGAAGCTAAACTTAAAGCATTTAAAAAAAAGACTTTTATTTAGAAGTTTCAAAATTTCTATCTATATCTAATTAAGTCTAGTTAATATCAGATGTGAAAAAGCATTAATTGTATACATTTACTTTCATGGATTACTTGATAATAACAAAATTTAACAGGTAAACTTAGGGCCAGGTTCAGTGGTGTGAAAAATAAAGCAAAAGTATTTTTTACACCATTAATATAATGACGTTTACTAATAAATAAAAGATATTTCCATTAGGCAACATACTTATCGGATTTTTTTGGCATATAACAGATTTTAGAACTACCAATATTATTTTTGATATGAAATTTGTTGTTTCAGAATAGAGTTGTCAACTGTCGCTCGCAAATATCCTTCCATTGATTCATGCATTCAAATGTTGTTCCATAGAATGTATGCATTAGCAGATATAGATAGTATGCATTAGCAGAATAACCATAGAATGTATGCATTAGCAGTCTGCCGATGCACTTGCAAAGTAGTGGTAAAATGCAATGCAGAAGACTAAAAGTAGGAACAATTGAAATTACACTGCTAACCTGAAACACTGAAACTTTAGAGTTACTATACACCTCCTTCTTAGAGTCAAGAGTTACTATATTCATGAGAGAGTTACTATTATCATAGAGTTACTATACACCTCCTTCTTAGAGTTTATAATATCATGAATCATATAAGTTCATGAATATCGTATAAGTTCATGAATCAATGGAAGGATATTTGCGAGCGACAGTTGACAACTCTATTCTGAAACAACAAATTTCATATCAAAAATAATATTGGTAGTTCTAAAATCTGTTATATGCCAAAAAAATCCGATAAGTATGTTGCCTAATGGAAATATCTTTTATTTATTAGTAAACGTCATTATATTAATGGTGTAAAAAATACTTTTGCTTTATTTTTCACACCACTGAACCTGGCCCTAAGTTTACCTGTTAAATTTTGTTATTATAGGTACAGACCTCGTCTTGCAAAGACGTTTCACAGTAGCATCTGATTTTTCTGGTATACAATATATATAAAAAAAGATAAATTAACATGCATTATTAGACTGTTATATTTTTGGACCTTATTTCCTAAATTCTCAGTTGTAGTTTTGTGCGTTAGAAATATTATAACAGAAGAGAGATGTATGTTTAAAGAGTAATACTTACAAAAAAACGTAAAATGGGGTGCAATGATCGCCATTTTTTGAATCTATTCGGTGAGCTGTCGTGCTTGAGTCTGATTCTCGGGACTTCTTTAGAAAATATAATGTTATAATAAACGAAATTAGGCAAATACAATATAATGAAATGTGCATCTTAACACAGTGGCATACCCCAGAGGTGGAGGTATAACCCCAAACAGGCCCCCGATCTAAGAAATATTCAGAGGGGGATGGGTTGGGTTGTTTTACCTCTGAGCGGCACTTTTTTGCACACCATGGGCTAAATGGCCAGGTCACATGGACCCCGAAGGCTCAGAGAAGGATGGGGGAGGGGACCCACCGGAACAGCTATTGGGAGACAGATGGTAGCCTCCCGTCAAGGCCATCCAGCGTGTTCTTTAACGTGCACAGGGTATGTCTCTCCCGCACACGGGGCCACAGCTTAACGTCCCATCCGACGGACGGCGGCCTTTCCAAGCCCATTGATGTCCAGAGGGGGAGGGGCAAGCGACGCAATCGAGTGGAAAAAGATAAGGGGGCGAGGAAAAAGAATGGTTTTCAATTGCAGTGTGTCCATTCGTTTTGGATGTTTCTAAATGTTTTTAAAAAAAATGAGTGAAATATGCGCAGTTTTATTATTTTTTCCCTTTATTATCCTTACTAGCATTCTAAAAGGGGGAGGGGTGCATGGCCATACCCTTGGGTACCCCGTGTTTAAGATACATATTTCATTTTTCAATATTGCGACCGCAGGTAGGTGACCAAAGCACAATGGTCAGAAGTTGGACAGTCCTAGTCTAGAGTATAGCAGAACAGATCAAAGTTTCGAATTTAGTTAATACAATAAACGTAAAATAAACATGTTACAATAAAACTTGACTAAGTATTATTTCAATACTACCGAATAAAACTGAACCTGTTGTTTAGGCGTAACTTTTTTTTTTTCATTTCGCAAATGCTGTTAAAAATAAAGCAAATAAATTTTTTTTTAAATTATTCAAGACTTCCAATAAAACATATTTTTGCATCATAATAATACTTAATTTTCCAAGTGAATTTTGCATTGTCTTTTATGACTCTCAAACATACATGCTAATATTTATAAGCTTTCAACCAACATTCAATAATTTTCAATGGTAATAATGGTAAAATACAATGCAGAAGACTAAAATATGCATAGCTGCACACTAATATACGTTATATGGCTGAAAAATAGTGTATACACAATTGTAACACTTGTCTAGTAATATCATTCACTATTCAGCTTCTCCCGCATCACCTTCTTCTTCCTCAGAAGCAGAAGGAGAAGTAGCTTCTTCATCTTCTTCGGGAGAAGGAGGAGGTTTCTCCTCTTCTTCATAAGCAGAAGGCGGAGGAGGAGGAGGAGGAGGTGGTGGTGGAGCTCCTTGGAAACTTGTGGTAGGGATGGGCTCGGTCGTTGCAGACCTAAGTACCATAGAATGTTGTGATTTCGATGAAACAGACTGGCTCTTGAAGAGAGCCTTTGTTGCTTCAGCAATCGCATGGTGACTCATCGTCCGTGACATGATCATTTGTACAGCAGCTTGAACTTGTGGGGGACCAAGAGTTTCCACACCGCTCTCTCTGTACATTCTGCCACTTTCACTTATTAATAGTTGGCACAACTGTAGCAGGAAATTATCTAAATATCGCATACCACTTCGGCTGAGGGAGGCATAAGGATGAATTTCTGTTAATATTCCATATATACCCTTCTTAAAATTTGGTCGAGGTGCACGGGGTTGAGGGGATTTTTCTCTCGTTTTGCCTTTTCCGCCTTTAGCTCTTTTCCGTCCTTCTTTGGGAGATGGCGAACGTTTTCTCTTTCGATCCGGAGCATTTGGATTATACTGTAGAATTCCTGAGAAAAAGAAGAACGGTTAAGCAACATGTGGAAATGATTAAAAATATTATTTAAAACATTAATACACCGTATTTTAGAGTTCGGTTGGGTTGTTTTACATCTGAGCGGCACTTTTTTGCACACCATGGGCTAAATGGCCAGGTCACATGGACCCCGAAGGCTCAGAGAAGGTTGGGGGAGGGGACCCACTGGAATAGCTGCTGGGAAACAGATGGTAGCCTCCCGTCAAGGCCATCCAGCGTGTTCTTTAACGTGCACAGAATATGGCTCTCCCGCACAAGGGGCCACGGCTTAACATCCCATCCGACGGACGGCGGCCTTTCCAAGCCCATCGGTGTCCCCTACTGACCGTGGGCAGGGCGGGGAATTTTGCGGAGATAAATCTCAACGCTGACCCAGCTGGGATTCGAACCTGGGAACTACAGATTACGAGCCTGGCGCGCTACCGACTAAGCCACTCCCGCCCCCCGTATTTTAGTAATGTAAATGAGAAAATATTATTTCACTTTTAGATTGGGAAATATCAATTCCAAAAGAAATCCAATTCAGAGATGGAAAAGTTATCTACTGCCACGATTTTATTGGCACAATGGTTGTCAATTGCAGCCACCAGAAAATTTCAGTAATTGAAATAAAACAAAGTACTAATGATAATTTTTGTTTCATCTTATAAATTCTCTCCAAGCAGAACATTTCAAACAAGCACAGCAATGTATATTCAAATTTATTGCATTCGTTATTTTATTATAAAAGCCTTTACGTGAACCAAAACGGTCAAAAGTAGTAGACAGTACACATTCGATGACTGACTAATTATTTGATAAAAATGAAAAAAAAATAAAAAAAAAGACAATTTTTTTAAAGTTTATCTAATAAATTTACGGGCATTTTCGTGCGACTCAGGGTCAAAATAGCACGAAAGACTGGGTCCGGACTGAGAATTATTTAAATTTTAAATATTCTTTGCAATTGCGAAACAAAATAAGTAAAAATATAAAATACACTACAGGAAATAAAAAATGTAACACTTGCAAGAAGTTATGGAAATGTGACGAAATTTAGGGAGGCGGTAGTACGTATATGGAAATTATTAGGTTTGCAGGACGATAGAAACGCTTGGACAGGCGCGAGCTGACGTCACAGGTGCGGAGCAGTCAAACACAGATAAAGGCAACCAAAGCTCCCTGGTTGACAAAACGTTGTGGAAATTGTTCTAAATCGCCAAAGGTACTCTTACATTGACGTCAACAGTCGTTCCAACAGTTAACAGACATTGAGCGTGGAAGAATCATCGCTCTTAGAGAAAGCTGGTCTGTCGTACAAAGATGTGGCCAACCAATTTGGTCGCAATACCAGCACCATCGTACACATATAGCGCCAGTGGGTTCAGGAAGGATCCAGTATACGCCGACAAGGATCAGGAAGACGACGTATGACTATGGAGCGACAGTAACGCCATTTGCGATTCATGGTATTGTGTGACAGATTCGCGACTACAACGCAACTGCAAAGGGAATGGCAACAGGTAACACATCGAATACTTACCGGGCGGACGGTAAACAGACTTTTACAGTTTTCATTGCAAGCCTACCGTCCGGCACTGCATTTTCCCTCACATCTGCCCACATGCAGTGGTGTAGCCTGACAGAACTGGAACGAAAAAGAGTGGAGTACCATGTCCATTATGGCACGGTATTTAGTGATGAATCTCGTTTTTGTCTTGGTCAGCACGACGGTTAAACAACGTGTTCACTGTCATCCAGGGGAAAGGAACACCACCCAGTGCATGCGACATGTCACATAGCTCCAGGGCCTGACGTCTTGGTGTGGGGGGTGCCATTAGTCGGACATCCCGGTCAGAACTGATCATCATAAAGGATCTCTAACTGCCCAACGATATGTTACCAATATTTTGCAGCCAGTGGCTATCCCATTTGTTCAGCAGCACCGAACCTTTTACCAGCAAGATAACATCCGTCCCCACACAGCCCGCATTAGTCTACAGCATCTATATGAGCAAAACATTCAGGTACTACCATGGCCAGCAAGCTCGCCGGACCTTTCACCTATTGAACACGTCTGGGACATGATGGGCTTACACCTCCAACAATACCGCTGTCGCTGAAATGGAATAGCGACTTCACGCTATTTGGCGTTCTATCCCTCAGGAAGACATTATAGAGCTGTACGATAGCCTTCCCCACTGTGTACATGAATGCATTGCTGCGCGGGGCGGTTCATAAAAATAAAATAAAAATAAATACCCCCTCAAGCAGCTGCTTGCCACAGAAATCTGACAGAAGCCTGTCAGTTTATATGCCATAGTAGAAGGTCTGATAGGATGGCAGGACCTCAGCAGAAAGACGACACGAACATCCATGCCTTAATCCGGGGCTCGAACTCAGGTCCCTAGATCACTAGCCAAGTGCGCTAACCACTCGGCCATGGGACGGCTGGGGCGGTTCAACATCATACTAATTTTACGAAGACATTATAGAGCTGTACGATAGCCTTCCCCACTGTGTACATGAATGCATTGCAGCGCGGGGCAGTTCAACATTATACAGGTTCAACATCATACTAATTTAAACATTTTTTTGACAATGTGATCAATCGCACATCTCAGTGAATGCTAACAGCTGCCTGCGTTTCAATAAAATGGCATTAAACCTTCCAGAGGTTGCAATTTTTTTTATCCTGTAGTGTACTTTTGATTATAATTTCAACCTCTTAATCAGTCTTTAGTGATTAAAAATAATCACCATGCTTCTTTTCATTATTTATTTAATTTTTATTCATTCCATTCATTTGGTGATAACGCTCTGTATTATTAGAAGTTTTCTGATGTTTTGATGGTGACGGTTGATTTTGCATAACGTTTTAAAAATATTTCAGAAAATTTATCAGTTTTACTCTGTCACGTCAAGATATTTGATAAATTAATTTAATTATTTAAATTAAAACAGCTAAATCTGGCTTGTTTTATGTATTCTTAGGTTTCTTCCTATTTCACATAATTTCAATGATCATAAGTATATTTTCTAAGGAAGTCCCCTAAAATCAGAGACTCAAACATGCCACCAATCCACTCCCCCTCCAATACACACACACACACACATTGCACTCATACATGTCAAAACCTCCCCTTTGGAAGTTTCTGGGTAGGCCACTGTTTTTAACTGGTAGTCTATTCGAGCTTCATAGCGTGCATTAAAACCTTTAAACATTTAAAACCATTTGTCCTGTTCGTTATAAATGTACATTGTCATGTAAGTAACTCAACTTGAACAGGGACCAACAAATCCTTAGTAAGAATAAGCGATATTCGGACACCTAGAGTCCGATCCCACCTTCTCGTGGTGCAGACCGTTAGTAACTTTCAAAAGAAATACTCTCTTATGGAAGGGAACGTAAAGGGAGGACTGCCAGATCAGTGTGGCCTACGGATCTGGACTAATATGACTACTTTTTTTTTCTACCCTGCTGAGTGGTCAACCACACAAGGTCCTCGTGCTGACCATATACACCAAACGAAATGGAATAATGGCTATGAGCTCGATTATGGATCCTGAATTTGCTGTACTGGCGAGCTTTTGTTGAGGAAAAATCTTCCGTTGTGTTTTCTTTGTGGGTTGAGAGTTCCAAGTGAATAGATTCACAGGATACTTTTTATCAGCTGTGTATAATCCTGATCAGAGGCCATTGCAGATACCTGAACTCCTGCTTCTACGGGTATCGTCAAACCTACATTGGAGGAAGTCTTTCAGTGTAGATGGATTCAGATTATATTAGTGGGGGAACAGGTGTTTGCCCCCTGCCTGCGATTAGGGGCTGTTTGATATTGTCAACACATCCTCTCTCAATAAAGATAATTTCTTTGAATATCCCACAAAACATTTTCTCTCTATAGGGAGTTGGAATGTGAAGACTTTGCACAAAGATTATTCTCTTGATGTCCTCAAACAAGAATTCTACCGTTATAATTTAAATATTCTCGGCTTGCAAAAGAACAGAGAGACAGATAAAGGTCAGATTCTTAAAAATAATCTTAAATTTCTCTTTTCAGGGAGGGAAGATAAAAAAGCATCTCCAAGGTTTGCTCTTAGCAGACATGCTAGTAATGCTCTTGGATATGAGTGCGTTAATGAAAGCTAAATTTCAGACAAGCATTAAAGACTTGAATGTTATCTGTTATGCCTCCACTGAGGACACCGATGAGGATGAGAAAGATAGGTTTCAGGGACAACTTCAGGATATTTTGAATTGTCAAAAAAGGAGATGTTATCTTTGTTCTAGGCGATTTCAGTGCTAAAGTTCGTACTGACTCTGACCTTTGGGAAGGAATAATAGGTCCCTTTGGTGGAAATGGGTAACATCTCCTACAGGTAAGCAAACTTAATGGTTTGAGAATAATTAACACATTACAAATAAAGTGACATATATAAATGCACATGGGTTTCACCATATGGGCTGCATAAGAATATGATTGATTATATATTAATTAGCAACAAATGGGATAGTTCTGTTAGGAATACCAGGTCACATAGGGGAGCTGAAATTGAATCTGAATATTACCATGTTAAAAATGTCTTGCAACTTAAACTTAAGAAGTGTTGCGCTAAAGTTAAAAAAGTTACCTTTAACACTGAAGCTCTGAAAAACACAGTTATAGCTAAAGCTTATCATGATAGTTTACTTAGTCATTATGATAGTCATAGTTTGCTGGGGCGGGGGTGGCTCAGTCGGTAGCGCGCCAGGCTCGTAATCTGTAGTTCCCAGGTTCGAGTCCTGAGATTTATCTCCGAAAAATTCCCCGCCATTCCCAAAGTCAGTAGGGGACACCTATGGGTTTGGAAAGGCCGCCGTCCGTCGGATGGGACGTTAAGCCGTGGCTCAGTGTGCACTAGAGCCATACCCTGTGCACGTTAAAGAACACGATGGATGGCCTTGAAGGGAGGCTACCATCTGTCTCCCAACAGCTGTTCCAGTGGGTCCCCTCCCCCAACCTTCTCTGAGCCTTCGGGGCCCATGTGACCTGGCCATTTAGCCCATGGTATGCACAAAAGTGCCGCTCAGAGGTAAAACAACCCAACTCAAAGTTTGCTTTCTACTGATGACTTTTAAAAGGCTACTCTTTTTGGTAAAAATGAGCAGAGGAGGAAAAATTATTTGAGTGATAAGGCACTTGAGCATATTTTGGAAAGAAAGAACTGCAGAAATGTTTTTAATCAATACCCTATTAGTCCTAACAGAAAGAGTTAAAAATAGCTTAATAAACGTGTAAAGGATCATTAGCAGTTAATAAGAATCTTTGGCTTGATAGCTTGACTGACAAAGCAGAGGAAGCAGCTAAACAGCACAACGTCAGGGAGTTGTACCAGATTTATATATTTGTTTTGTGTGCGAAGAAACGGATACACAGGGATTGAAGGATAAAAATGATAAGGTTGTTGAAGGTGAGGATTCTGTCCTTCAACAACCTTATCATTTTTATCCTTCAATCCCTGTGTATGATTAGGTGGGCTGAGCATTTCAGAGATGTTGTAAACAAAGTTCTACTTCCATTGTTTGTGATGATGCTAGATGCATTACTGGTCTAATGTTGACCATATATCAAATTCTGAAGTTACGTTGGCTCTCTCTAAATTCAAACTGAATAAATCCCCAGCGACAGATGAAACTACTACTGAAATGCGTAGAGCTGAGAATGTTTCTGTTACCATATGGCTGACTGAAATTTTGAATATATTTCATAATAAAAGCATTGTTCTTCAGGATTTTACCAGAACTATTATTATCGCTATTTTTAAAAAAGATGATCGCATTTCTTCTGATAACTATAGGGGTATCAGCCTAATTTCTGTTCCAGGTAAAATTATTTGCATGATTGGGCAAAAAAAATAATTTCTTAATAATAATATATATTATAAAATTAATAAGTAAATTATAAAAAAATTCTTATTAAATTAAGAATCTGGTCAATGGACAACTGCGTGATGAGCAGTGTGCATTCAGAAGTGGTAAGTGATGTGTAGATCAGATTTTTTCACTTAAAACATTTTTTCACTCTAAACATTCTTGAGAAATGTTTAGAGTTTCAGAAACCTGTGGTTACTAGCTTTGTAGATTTAAAAAAGGCTTTTGACTCAGTTGACCGTCATAATTTGTGGTTGATCGTGAGATCGTATGGCATGCCAGACAAATTAGTTAATATAATGAAAGCTCTCTATAATAACACTGAGTCATGTGAGAGTTGGTAAAGTTTGTAGTAATTGGTTTGCATTGCTTCTGGTGTTCGATAAGGGTGCATTTTGTCTCTTTTCTTCTTTAGTTTGGCTATTATGTTATGAGAAATTCACTGCAAGAGGAAGATTTTGAGCTTAAATGGTCTGGAGATACGAAAATTTCTGATTTAGATTATATTGATGATTTGGTCCTTTTGGCAAATGATACTGATGAGATGAACTCATCATCCTCATCAGCTGTTGATGAGGCTGTAGTAGAGTAGGTTTGGTTATAAACAAAGAGAAAACTAAAGTGATGAAAATTGATACTGATGAGATGAACTCATCATCCTCATCAGCTGTTGATGAGGCTGGAGTAGAGTAGGTTTGGTTATAAACAAAGAGAAAACTAAAGTGATGAAAAGTGGTAAGGCAGGGTGTGATGTCCCCTGTGTTCGGATCCTGTCAGACTGTGGCAGATGTGATGTCCCTTATTGGGATCTTGATTGACTGAGCCAGAATGTCGTGAAATCTAGTTCGGATCCTGTCAGACTGTGACAGATGTGATGACCCAGTCCACACAGGAGAGAGGGACGATGTAATTGCTTCTTAATTCACTTCGGTGAAAAGAACAGGTTCGCAGGTTTTTAGGCCCGTGCCACTGTATGCCTCAACTTTGCTGCGTTGAAGGAAGAACAACAATGGTCCATCAATTACTCCACGAGAGTTATACAGGGACGACACAATTTATTTATAATATGTACAGCTACGTGCTGGGAATGAACTCCACTCCGTGGGCCTTTGCTGCTTCACACTGTGGTTCCTTCTGAATTCACAAAACTACTATCAAATTTACCGTTCAACTCCGTGAGACTTTGCTGCTGCAAATATTACTATAATGAGGTGGAGAATTGCACACTCTGCAATTTCTCACTTTACAGACCTCAAACTCGGCGAAAGGATAACCACCTTTGCCTACACTGTGGCTCCTCCTGAACCACAAGAATAAAAGACAAGATTCTCCAAGAATCTAGATTCCCTCTTGGAATCACACCCCGACTTCAAGGGTTACTTTTTGAGAAAGGCGGCGTCCTTTTGGCACGTGTTGCAACGACCTTTTTCGTTCGACAGCTAACGCACAGACTGAAGCTTCATCGAACTCCTTCCCCTAGCCTCGTGTGCGGACTTTCGTGCCGCGGGCTAGTTAGTCAAATACGGCATAAACAACTGCTGGCATTCGTCTCCATTTACCCGGAGCAGCTTTAGACCCGGAAAACAACAACAGTGAGTCATCCCAGCACAAACATTTCCAAGAACACATAAAAATATATACAACAATGTAATACAGCAAAAAATACAATAAATAAATAAATATTAAATTCGAGGGACATGACACAGGGGTTCAGTTAATCTGAATGGCCGCACTCTTGAGAAGGTGTCTCAGTTTAATTATCTTGGGAACTATTTAACAGATACTGTTGATGTGCGTCATGAGATTAACAGACGAATAGGCATTGCTGCTGGGACTTTGAAGAATCTATGGAGAGTGTGAAGAAACAGGCTTATACACCTAAAGACTAAAATTAAACTGTATAATAGTTTGGTTCTTTCTAGGGTCAGTTATGGTAATGAAACTTGGACGATTTGTAAACAAGATAACAGGAAACTTGATGCTTTTGATTCTGGATATTTATGCAGTATCTTGGGCATTAGGTGGTTCAACTTTGCAAGTAATGATGAGGTTAGCAAAGGAGTCAGCAACCTCCTTTGAGCAGCATATTGTGCAGAGAGAGACTCCGTTAGATTGGCCATATGCATAACTATAGATTAGAGAACAGGGTTATGAACAGTATGCCTAAAGGCCTAGGAAAGAGGGAGAGACTAGGTGTGGTGGGCAGACAATGTCAAACAGGTCTATAGTTAGGAGATGCAGCAGATGTAGCTCAAGACAGATGTGTTTGGAGAACTAAATTGCACAATCTGGTTGGACCGCCGTAGCCCATGGCTGTATGATGATGATAATGAGAATATATTGCTGTTTCTTTATGAAGAGAAAGGGTTTGACCCACTTTCCAGCTCTCTGTCTATTTATTAGTTTTTCATCCGCTAATGTGTCGATCACTTTTCACTCTTATCAGTAGAACTACACTGTGTGGTCAAAAAAAAAATAAAAAAATGGAAGCCTTACTTCATCATTGTGTGGACATAATATGCCTGTCATTGATTCCTGTTTTCGAGGTCATGATGGTGGGCAGGAGCATTATCGGGTAGTCTAAAAGGTGGCTGGAAATTACTTCCCTACAAGGTTACTATGTACAGTCAATTTATTTACATACATTCGAGGGTGATTCAAGTTTTCATTGTAATACACCATGCTCTGTAGCGATTGTGACAGAATCCGTACAGTAAATACGTGTGACCTTCCCCTTCAGATCAGTAGTTTTGTCCACGTAGCAGTGCGAGGTGCATTGTGGGAAGCATGGAGTATGTAGAGGTGTCAGTGAGTGTGGGACAGCGTTGTATTATTAAATTTCATGTGAAGGAGAGGGTGCAATTTGCTGAAATTTTGAAAAGATTGCAAGTACAGTATGGTGACAAAATGCTGCCAAAAGCAAGTGTCTATGATTGGTGCAACATGGTTTCTGAAGGCCGAGGATTAGCAAATGAACCCCATGGACATGTGTCGGTAGCTGTTCTTACTGAAGTGAACATCGATCGTATGCAACAGGTTATTTTGGAAAAAGGGAGGTTAAGGGTAAAACGTAAGGTAAGGTACCCTCTTAAAAGAGAAGTTTCAACCCACCATCTGGAAGAAGAGGCCATGAAAATGTCGAAACAGGTCATCCTGTTAAAGCAATGGCTCCAGAATATCTATTGGCAACCTAGGTAAACACCGAATCCTTGCAATGCCTTCAGAACAGCTTGAATTCGGCGTCTCACAAATTTTACGAGTGTTTGAAAGGTGTCTGGTGTGATGTGAAGCCATTCTTGTTGCACTGCATCATGTAATTCGTTCAAGGTCCAGAACAGTGGAATGCGGGACCATATGTGACATTCCACTAATCCCACAAATTTTAAAATGGGTTCAAATCAAGTTGCTAAGGTAACTAGGGAAGATGACTGAACATTTGATCATATGCCTCAATTTACTCACAAATAGATTTCGCATGACGGTGTTTGCTTTATCCTCCTAAAACTATCCGTCTCCCTCAGGGAAGAAATGAAATATAGCAGGATGTACATGATCGGATATTTTGCGTAAAAATATGCTGTAGAGTTTTGTTGCCCTTCAGATAATAATGGACTCAATCCACATCCATGTGAACATTCCCCACACACTTTTTTCACAATTGGGTTAATTGGTTATTCATGGTAAAAATGAATTCGTAACATTTACATAAGAAACTTGTTTATTTTTACTTGTGTAACTTCCTTGGAAGTCTATCTTTTCAGCATCAACAGTAGTCTTCCATAACGTTCACATTCCACCTTCTTTGATATAGCTTTTCCGTTTCTTTTATGTCCTGACATAAAAGAAATTTACAAAATTGGTGGAATCTTTCTCCCTGTTATTCGCTAACACTTCCTAAATTTTCGGGAAAATATTACAAATGAGAATGCAAGAAGTGCAACTTCACACTCATACTGCAGCGGTTTTCTGCAGTATATCTTCCACAACTGTTTTGCAATTTGGGTCTTTGTTGTTTCCCGCCCCCCCCAAAAAAACCCGACAACATTTATGAAGCCAATCCAAACTCTTGATTCTCATTTTGATTCGTAATTTCTTCAGATTTCTTTTCCAATATCAGTTGGAGGATTTGAATGCATATGAAATTTCTGTAATTTTCTCCTGTGTAATGGATGGAAAATTAGATATTTGAAGCAATCTCCCTCCTCATTCAGGTATTTTTCATTAGGTCAATTTTGATACGTAGAGGTGGTAACAGTACCTTCTTTGGATTAATCAATGGCTTGTGTTTTAAATTTTTGGAACCTGGTGTCTGAGTTTTTCTCAGCAGCCACATACTCTTTTCCCAATATTCTCTTCTTGTTCAGTTGTCCCACTCGCACACACAAAAGACATTTTTGTGTAACCAGACTGTTGGCCTAGCAACAGCCCCCATAACTTTGAAATAGCATCACACAGCCAGACGTTATCTTTGTACTAAACGTTTTCCAAGAGTAGTTATGGGTTCTCATAGGTTTCTTTCAAATGCATTGAATGGGACACAGGAATTGAAGCATACTCGTTTCCATTATGAAGCAGTACTCCTTTGAGGCTTCGTTCTGAGAATCGAAAAATTGTCTCTAGTATATCCTTTTCAGAAAAATAGGGAAGTAATTTTTATTCAGGATGTCTGTACCATGAAAAATATTGTTTCTATAGAAAAAAAGATTCTTGGCATTTAGACTTGATCCTAGAAGCTTAACAGACTCTGAAATGAATCAGACCAGTTTACTAACCCTTCCAGTGTCCAGAACGTATATATCCGTTTTTAGTACAATAAAATAAAACGATTTAAAAAAATATAAATTTTCACTTTGAAAATTTTTAATAGATATCTTATAAAGATATATAATTTAAGCTTGATAAATAATATTATCTTTTTTTATTTGATGCATATTTTATTAAACTATGATATAGATAATTTGTTAAAGCCATCTGTTTGCCATTTCTTAGAAGTTATATATGGTATTGTCAATTTGTATATTAACATTACTCGGTTCTGAAGCAATCCCCTAATTTAAGTTCAGAAGTTTGATTTGAACTATTATCAACAAATTTTTCCTTAAAGTCTTTAAAATCTCCTGATAATTAACAAAGAACTGCTACTTTTTAAAAATGGAAGATTTTCGAAGTAATTATGAAATGTGTACCTTTTTTTGGTATATCACTGTAAAAAGTTTTATTAAAATTAATATGTTGCTACAGAGTTCAAATTTTTCACTTCAATAAAATTCAGAATTAAATTCTTTTTAATTTGGTATATAACATGAGCTATTTCTGTTGATAAGTTATTTATTAAAAATATTCTAAATGTGACTTGTTTATTGGACTGCAACAAGCCTGGACTTTTTTTCAAAGTATAGTATGGAGAAAAAAAATTTCAAAGTGAAAGAAATGTTTCTTTAAACATGAAAATTTTTTGTTTTGTTATTTAGAAATAAATAGCCTTTCTATTCATGTGGATTATAATTATTTCTGTCTATTAGCTTTTTTCCCCCATAAATTTTTGTGTTGCCAGCTGCATTTTTTTACTACATGACTCTAAAAAAAGTTCTATTAAAATGAAACGTATTGTCTTTTTTGTTAAATATTTTATTTTCAGAAAATCCAGAATTAAATGTTGATTAATTTGGCATATAACATGCCATAATTCCTTTCCCTAATTATTTGGCAAAAAAGTTCTAAAGTTAAATTTGGCCTCTGGATGTAAACCAGTTTTTCAGGCTGGACACTGGAAGGGTTAAGTTCACTTTGTAAAAACAATGTAGTGTACTGCTATTAATGGGGCGGGGGTGGCTCAGTCGGTAGCGCGCCAGGCTCGTAATCTGTAGTTCCCAGGTTCGAGTCCCAGCTGGGTCAGCGTTGAGATTTATCTCCGCAAAATTCCCCGCCCTGCCCACGGTCAGTAGGGGACACCGATGGGCTTGGAAAGGACGCCGTCCGTCGGATGGGACGTTAAGCCGTGGCCCCGTGTGCGGGAGAGCCATACCCTGTGCACGTTAAAGAACACGCTGGATGGCCTTGACGGGAGGCGATCATCTGTTTCCCAACAGCTGTTCCAGTGGGTCCCCTCCCCCAACCTTTTCTGAGCCTTCGGGGTCCATGTGACCTGGCCATTTAGCCCATGGTGTGCAAAAAAAGTGCCGCTCAGAGGTAAAAAAAACAACCCAACCTTCTTTCTCTTGCTTGCTTTGTACTTCGTTTATCCTCATCCATGCTTATTTCAACTTTATTTATTTTGTGCTTGTTTCATTCTATCGTCCTTTCTACTTTATTGCTTTATTCTATCGATTTTCTTACTGTTTGTGATTGGTTTTGTTTAACTAATTTGTGTGGGGGTGGCTCAGTCGGTAGCGCGCGGCTCGTAATCTGTAGTTCCCAGGTTCGAGTCCCAGCTGGGTCAGCGTTGAGATTTATCTCCGCAAAATTCCCCGCCCTGCCCACGGTCAGTAGGGGACACCGATGGGCTTGGAAAGGCCACCGTCCGTCGTATGGGACGTTAAGCCGTGGCCCCGTGTGCGGGAGAGCCATACCCTGTGCACGTTAAAGAACACGCTAGATGGCCTTGACGGGAGGCTAACAACTGTTCCAGTGGGTCCCCTCCCCCAACCTTCTCTGAGCCTTCGGGGTCAATGTGACCTGGCCATTTAGCCCATGGTGTGCAAAAAAAGTGCCGCTCAGAGGTAAAACAACCCAACCCTTCTTGGGTCAAGGACGTCTATAGACTTCTTTGTACAATACATGAAACTTCGTTTTTTTTAATTGCAATTTGAAAATTATCTTACATGTCTTTTACAAATACACAATTCGAGCTAGAAAAATAGTATTTTCTTTTTTCATTTGATGCATATTTTATTAAACTACAATATAAATAGTTCGATAAAGCCATCTGATTGCCATATTTTAGGTACTGACGATTCCGATATACGGTATTGACGATTTGTTTGTTAACGTTACTCTGTATTAAAACAATCATCTGATTTAAGCTCAGAAGCTTGATTTAAACTGTTATCAACAAATATTTCCTTAAAGTTTCTAAAATCTCCTGATAATTAACAAAAAAACTGCTATTTTTAAAAACGAAAGATTTTGTACTTATTTTTTCCTATGTACCTATTTTTTCAGGTACCACTGTAAAGAGTGTCATTAAAATTAATATGTTACTAATAAAACAAATAAATACCCCCTCAAGCAGCTGCTTGCCACAGAGGTCTGACAGGAGCCTGTCAGTTTATATGCCATAGTAGAAGGTCTGAGAGGATGGCAGGACCTCAGCAGAAAAACGACACGTACATCCATGCCTTACCCGGGGCTCGAACCCAGGTCCCTTAGATCAGTAGCCAAGCGCGCTAACCACTCGGCCACGGGACTACACATTATGTTACTACTATGTTCAAATTGTTTACTTCAGTAAAATCCAGAACTAAATTCTCCTTAATTTGATATATAACAAGACCTATTTCTGTTGATCAGTTATTTATTAAAAATATTCTAAAGCTGACTTGTTATTGGACTATGCGACAAGCCTGGACTTTTCTCAAAATATAGTACGGAGAAAAAATTACAAAACGGAAGAAATATTTACTTTAAACAAGAAAATTATTAGTTTTTGTTATTCAGAAATAAATATCCTTTCCATTCATGTGCATTATAATCATTTCTGTCTATTAATGTTTTTTAAATAAATTTTTATTTGCGTTGTCAAAATGCATCTTTTTTACTACATGACTCTGAAAAAGCCGTATTAAAATAAAATTTGCCATCTTTTTTGTGAAATTTTTTATTTTCAGAAAATCCAGCATTAAATGCTGATTAATTTGGCATATAACATGCCATAATTCCTTTCATTAGTTATTTGGCAAAAAAGTTATAAATTTTTTTAGCCTGATCAGAGTGAAAAAAAAAGTTGGACCTGGGAATGGTTAAGCCTTCTATACATGTATAACACATTTTATGGGGAGGGGAGGTTACTTGTTACCTAACTCCAAAATGCAACCCAATTCAAATCTCCCCCCCCCCCCACACCAAAATAAAAAAATAAAAAATACTAAATTCAACAGATAAACCTCCGCAGATAACCCTCACCCAACGGAAACAAACTAAATTCTTGAACGCTCCCGAAATTAAATTTGTACCATGGCCAAATCTTGGGGGGGAAGTCCCTACCCCCTCTTTCAGGCAAAATATTATTATATTCTTTTATATTTCATGAATTTTTCAAGAAATTTTTCAGAAACCTGTAAAACTGTTTTAGTGCATTGGAAAACCAGTCTCTTGTTCCCCAAACCCCTATTTAGGGCGGGGGTGGCTCAGTGGTAGCGCGCCTGGCTCGTAATCTGTAGTTCCCAGGTTCGAGTCCCAGCTGGGTCAGCGTTGAGATTCATCTCCGTAAAATTCCCCGTCCTACCCACGTCAGTATGGGACACCGATGGGCTTGGAAAGGCCGCCGTCCGTCGGATGGGACGTTAAGCCGTGGCCCCGTGTGTGGGAGAGCCATACCCTGTGCACGTTAAAGAACACGCTGGATGGCCTTGACGGGAGGCTACCATCTGTCTTCCAACAGCTGTTCTAGTGGGTCCCCTCCCCCAACCTTCTCTGAGCCTTCGGGGTCCTTGTGACCTGGCCATTTAGCCCATTGTGTGCAAAAAAAGTACCGCTCAGAGGTAAAACAACGCAACCCAACCCCTATATTTTTCTCGATCCGTACCTGGGCACTACTAATGATTTAAGTGGCATAATTTAGACCTTAATGCTAAGAGTAATATTTGCATAGTACGATTATCCTAACTATTGAGAAAAACTGCTTACCATTCTCATAGAGCATAACTGCTCGGGATCCTTCGCAATTGCCATGTCTACTCATTTCGGGCGGGAAAATATTATTCACTGCTTGGCGGATGAATCCGGCCTCCATCATATCTGCGTTGTTGTCTCTCAAAATCTGACCACTCACACCAACAATATGTTTGGCCAAATCGGTTATTATGCCATTGAGCACGTTCATTCCTCTACTGTTTACAGTAAAATTAAGGTTTGAATTTCTAAGATGCTTTCTTATACCAGTCGCGAAAATCTTTTCTTGCCTCGGTTTTGGCTGTACTTTCTTTCCTAATTTCTTTGCTCCCGTTTTTTTTCCTTTCTTCCCTTTTGGTGAAAGCTTTCTTTTCTTTCCCTTTGCTCCACGCTTTACTGGACTTCTGGAAGAACTGGGACTTCTACTTTCTGGAGACGGGGGAGCGGGCTTATAGTTCAACAGATCTAAGGCAAAAGAGAACAAACCATATTGCTTAATAAACATGACAGATATAAATAAAGGCATTTTCTCTTATTTCTTATATTAGTCTTAACTATATTAATAATAATTCTTAACTATTTTAACTTAGTCTTAACTATTATTAATCATAATTAATTAAAAAGAATGGTATATCAGATCTTTTGTAAATGAGGTGGTGCTTGAAACATTTGGACCAAAGCGGCCTGTATGGGATGTATAGGTTTTTCAGTGTAATAGGTAACACTTATATGTGCATTAATACCGAAATGTAAAGTCAATTCTTTTATTCCAATGTTAATTTTTGCAATACGTTTACAAGTCTTTATACACAAATACTGGACGCATAAGCTACAGCTTAGAGCCTCGGGATATGAGGGCCTAAAAAAGGAATTTCGTTTTACTCTGTAGCAGTTGTGATTGCATTAGTAAAAAATTGTAGGTTTTAAGTGTTTTTAATGCCCCCTTAGTTTTTTAATGCCCTTAAGTGTTTTTATTGTACTCAGAATGATAAATATATATTTTGCCTTTCGAAATTTTGAGGCCTCTTAAACTTGACGCAGCTTAGACCCTCAGAAGGCCAAAGTCCACCCTGTTTACACATTAATGGGTAACTTGTTTATTTGCATGAAGACAAATGCCGGACGCATAAGCTACAGCTTAGGGCCTTGCGATATGATTGTCTAAAAATGCATTTCAAGTTTTTCCCATGTGTTACTTATAGGTCTAGATGAAAATAAAATAATGTTCTTCCGGTTAACTCATGCGCCGAAAAAAAAGTTATAGTCCAGATACCATTGGCGTAGATAAGGCCTGCCCATCCTATGGCTCATTGCAAAAAAACTTTTAGGTACAGTCGCTCAAAAAAGTATCCGAACACTACGGTTGATTACAGAATTCAGAAAAAAATATCTGGCAACGATTTTTTTTAGAAATTAGTGATCTGGCAACCTTCGTGACAAACGTGACACGAAGGTTGCCAGATGACTAATTTCTAAAAAAAAAAATCGTTGCCAGATATTTTTTCTGAATTCTGTAATCAACCGTAGTGTTCGGATACTTTTTTGAGCGACTGTAGGTGGTCATATTATTTTGATACTAGATCGTGTGGGCTCACTCACGGAAATATTGAACGTGTGCAGTTACCGTTCACAGCAAACTGGAACGTGTGCAGTAACTGCACACGCTCCAGTTTGCTGTGAATGGTAACTGGAGCGTATACAGTTGCTGTACACGCTCCAGATATTTTTCCTGAATTCTGTAATCACGTGACACGAAGGTTGCCAGATCACTAATTTCTAAAAAACATCGTTGCCAGATATTTTTTCTGAATTCTGTAATCAACCGTAGTGTTCGGATACTTTTTTGAGCGACTGTACAGAAAACTAAACGATTTTGCAATTCATAGGACTGATTAAAAATGTATATTTTTGTTTTTTAAACAAAATACCTGACAACCTTCGTGTCACGTGACACGAAGGTTGCCAGGTCACTAATTTCTAAAAAAATCGTTGCCAGATATTTTTCCTGAATTCTGTAATCAACCATAGTGTTCGGATATTTTTTTGAGTGACTGTACCTTGATAATTTTGTTTTCGAAGACACTAAACAGAAGTTATCTTGAGGATAGGATATGGAGTGATTCTTTGTATGTGATTTTTTTAGATTTATGGAATATTGTAGGATAGTAGTCGTTGTAAGAGAACAATGATTTATTAGTAATTAGTTTCACTATTATGCACTTTTATATTACGCCAAGAGTAAAATCATATTTATTTGAATAAGACAATTATCGAAACGTGTTACTTTAACTATTAAGTAGAGTCGAATGTTTAATACAGTGTCTCGCAAACTGTGTGCCGCGAGAGATTTTCAAATTGACACTAGATATTCCAAAGATTTCATTTTGACTTGACTTGTGTTATCGACGTGCTATCGACGTGCTTTAATAAAAAGCTTTCATTTATCAACTGGGATCTTGTAATTATTTATCAAGGTTTTTCCAAATTTTGGTATTAATTTTTGATTATTTCAAGCCATAGAATGGACAAATATTTAAAACAAACACCGAGTTATGAATTAAAGAACGAGAGCAAATCTTCAAGTAAAACCAGGCTGATGACTTCAACAAAGCGCAAATATAACGACGATTATATAGAGTTTGCTTTTATTCTTTTTTTAGGTGTGCCGCGGAAAAAAAAATCAGATTCAGTGTGCCGCGGAAAAAAAATCAGATTCAGTGTGCCGCAGAGTAAAAATGTTTGCGAGACACTGGTTTAATAGAACAGGATCGAGTCGATGTAGGAAGGATAAGAGGTTAAAAATCTATCTGATCTAGTTATACACCAGCTGGCAATTATTATTTAATAAATGTTGATGAAAATAATTCGTGTATGCCCCCCCCCCCTTACTCCTCTATGTAATATGAAATTAATCAACATATTGTGATTGGCTGCAAGGTGGCAATGTAGGATTTCTTCAGAGTTTTTTAGAGTAGTTTTCGATAAACAGTTTTACCGTATACCTCTCTTCAAGGTTATGGCTCTTTTTTCTTTTTTTCAAAGACTAAATGGGGGCGGGGGTGACTCAGTCGGTAGCGCGCCAGGCTCGTAATCTGTAGTTCCCAGGTTCGAGTCCCAGCTGGGTCAGCGTTGAGATTTATCTCCGCAAAAATTCCCCGCCCTGCCCAAGGTCAGTAGGGGACACCGATGGGCTTGGAAAGGCCGCCGTCCGTCGGATGGGACGTTAACCCGTGGCCCCGTGTGCGGGAGAGCCATACCCTGTGCACGTAAAGAACACACTGGATGGCCTTGACGGGAGGCTACCATCTGTCTCCCAACAGCTGTTCCAGTGGGTCCCCTCCCCCAACCTTCTTTGAGCCTTCGGGGTCCATGTGACCTGGCCATTTAGCCCATGGTGTGCAAAAAAAGTGCCGCTCAGAGGTAAAACAACCCAACCCAAAGACTAAATGCGAACTGGAAATATCGTTAGTAATTCTTCTCGTCGAATAATGCAGTAGAACCCAGCTAGAATCGAACCCAATGGATGGAGAAGATTTCTTTAGTATAATTAAGATAGGTTGGAAGGAAAAATTCTGGTTGACTAAAGTGTGTCGCATGTCAAAAGAACGCCGAAATAGCCTTTAAAAATATGAATCTCTCTCTATATATATATGAAGAAGAATGATTAATTTTGAGATGTTGAGTAAGAAGTATTGAAAGGTCAGGGATCAAAGTCATAGATAAATGACGTAAGTTTCTGAGAACAAAATAAAATCAACAGATGTCTCAGTTACTTTTATCTAGGGATCTTGATGTAATGTTTTTTTATTTTTATTTTTTTTCAAATGTGATAACAATAATTGTAAGCTGGTGATTAGATTAGTTTTCTTTTATGGCAGTTTGATAATTTAAAAATGTTTACAGATATTTTATGTCAAGGGTGCCCAAACTTAGCGAAGAGCCGTTAGAAAGCAAACTACATTTTATAAGAAGCACAAGAAAAATTGTTTATTTAAAAGCGAATATACATTTCTAATGAGAAATGAATTGAAAAAAAAAATCTATATTTCTAAAACATCAAGTTGTTGTCACGTGACACGAAGGTTGCCATATCACTAATTTCTAAAAAAATCGTTGCCAGATATTTTTCCTGAATTCTGTAATCAACCATAATGTTCGGATATATTTTGACCGACTGTACTAGTCATACGTTAGATCTAAATTAAAAACGCATGTTCTTATAAAACATATTTTTAAGGTATTTCCCTAAAAGGCTTATATATTATATATATAATAATCTTCTTCTTGTTTATCATACATGCCCTCTGGTTCAGTAACCAGGTATACTAACTATAAGTTAATATCAAATTTTTATTATACCGATATAGGAAATTTTGAAGCTATATCCGTCCTGCTACTACCATCTAACAATCAAATTAACTAGTCCGTTTCAAAGTTATATCGATACAATAATATGCGCAATAACTTCCGCTTAACCTTGACTTACTAGCAAGATATCTACCAGATATGAGTTCGAGACCGAAGATTGCCGATCTCGGAATCAGTGATTTAGATTTCCAATTTTGTTTACAATTATGAATTTTTTTTTAAAAATTAAAGAATATTATTTTGGTTATGATTTCAACCTTTAACTATTCTTTAGTAATTGAAATTAATAAGATTATTCTGTCTTTGATTAGTTGTTTTAGCATTAATTCTCTTTCATAAATGATTCGCATAACGTTTATAATGAAGTTACGCAAAGATTTTTCAGTTTTACACTTTGTTTGTAATATTTTTCGTTCCAAATATCATTAATATTATATTTTTGTCGTTAAATTATAATTATATTAAACTTTGGAACAGCATATAACATGAAGTATTAAAAAATGGTGTAGCAGTATATTTCTTTATATATGCTTTTGGAAGGGTCAGAATATTTTTATAACCGGGCTCGAATATTTGAGCCCGAACTCATCTCTGAGTTGGGTTGTTTTACCTCTGAGCGGCACTTTTTTGCACACCATGGGCTAAATGGCCAGGTCAAATGGACCCCGAAGGCTCAGAGAAGGTTGCGGGAGGGGACCCACTGGAACAGCTGTTGGGAGACAGATGATAACCTCCCGTCATGGCCATCCAGTGTGTTCTTTAACGTGCACAGGGTTATAGGCTCTCCCGCACACGGGGACACGGCTTAACGTTCCATCCGACTGACGGCGGCCTTTCCAAGCCCATCGGTGTCCCATACTGACCGTGGGCAGGACGGGGAATTTTACGAAGATGAATCTTAACGTTGACCCAGTTGGGATTCGAACCTGGGAACTACAGATTACGATCCTGGAGCGCTTCCAATTCCCATCGGTGTCCCATACTGACCGTGGCCAGGAAGGGGAATTTTACGGAAATGAATCTGAACGCTGAGCCAGCTGGGACTCGAACCTGGGAACTACAGATTACGAGCCTGGCGCGCTGCCGACTGAGCCACCTCCGCCCCATTTTTTATAAGGTTAACTGAATATCAAAAGTCCTCAATAACATTCCCGTGTTGCTTTTCTACCAACTTTCTTTGTATGATTGTAAACAATAGAAATATCTTCATGCAATCGTAAACAAAGCAAAAAATGAACAGTGACGTTTTGCACTATTTAAATGTATAAATGAAAGAATACGGTAGAAGAATAATACGGGAACTAGAGATAATGATTCTAGAAATCATAACAATATTTTAAGAGTTATTGATTTTGTTTTGTTAATTCCAAAGAGGTCCGGAGAACATGTTAGGCTATACCTTTCACAGTCTAGTTTGACTTATTTTCACCTAGCATTTACATTAAGAAAAATGTTTTCCTTAAATCCAATCGAAACCTTCTCACTTTCTCCAAATCACATCGAAGCCCTCTCATGGGTCTTGAGTCCTGGGGCAATAACCAGGTCATCCCACCTAGTTCCGCCACTGCACTCACCTTATTCTCCAGATCTGTCCCTGGGACGGGGGTGGCTCAGTCGGTAGAACGTCAGGCTCGTAATCTGTAGTTCCAAGGTTCGAGTCCCAGCTGGTTCAGCGTTGAGATTTATCTCCGCAAAATTCCCCGCCCTGCCCACGGTCAGTAGTGGACACCGATGGGCTTGGAAAGGTCGCCGTCCGTCGGATGGGACGTTAAGCCGTGGCCCCGTGTGCGGGAGAGCCTATAACCCTGTGCACGTTAAAGAACACACTGGATGGCCTTGACGGGAGGTTATCATCTGTCTCCCAACAGCTGTTCCAGTGGATCCCCCCCACAACCTTTTCTGAGCCTTCGGGATCCATGAGACTTGGCCATTTAGCCCATGGTGTGCAAAAAAGTGCCGCTCAGATGTAAAACAACCCAACCCAGATTTTTCCTCATCAGACCATTACCAGTTTTTATTAGATAATTATTTGCCCAATAAACAGTTCGGAAACCAAGAGTTATGAAAAAGTAGTTGGATTGTTTCTTGCATTCTAAAGACCATGAATTTCACAGGATCTATAAGCTCTTTTCTCATTATAAGAAAGTCATAGATTGTAGTGATAGTTACATTATTTCATAAACACTTTTTCTTTAAAATTATAAGCGTTTCAACTTACTATACCAAAACCGCACGAACGTATTTAGCACCTAATGCATCTGCACCTACCTACTTAAAAAATTAACAAATAAACCTAACTAAAAAACTAACTTAAAAATTAACTAATCGGTTCTTGGGGGGTGGATGAGGCCTGTATCCCCCATTGAAAGTTTCTAGGTATGCCACTGGAAAAAGGAACAATATTTTTAAAGTTAAAGGAACATGCTTACCATTTTCAAACATAACTACTGCTTTTGAGCCTTCAGAATTAGCATGCTCAGCAAGAGTCTGAGGCAATATGTTATTCACTGCATCCCTTGCTTCCAAAACGCTTAACAACTCTCGGTGATTATTTGTAGCGACTTCAATACTTGTCTGGGAAAGTCTGTCAGCGAGATTATTTAACACTTGGCAAATGCGGCGCACTGCGTTCTTGGACAAAGTATGCTCCGGATGTAACGTATGGAGCAACTTTTTTAAGCCTGATTTATATTCCCGACCGTCTCCGGGTTTTTTCTCTTTTGATGGTTCTGGTTGCACAGGCGGAGGTTTGTATTTCAACATTCCTGTAACGATAAAAAAAACTATAACTCACAGTTAAAATTTATTGCTTCTTATATCTATTAAAGACAAATGCCTGCCTACTGAGGACACTTATAATAAAATTAAAAAGAAATCAACACATAAAATACAAATAACACTCAACTCTCGTTAACTCCAACTTCTATATTTCGAATTCCTCGTAAATGGTGAGGTACAGTCTCTCCAACTGATGTACTGTGCACCAAATTTGGCATACAATTTTCTCTGGTCATATTTAAAGCAACATAAGAATTTTCTCCCAGCAGTAAAAAGCTTCCTCTCAAAAAGAGAAAATACATAAGCAATTACTGAGAGTAACAAGTTATATCTCAAAGGATTTTGTTAAATTAAAACTGAATCTTTATAGATTTATTTTATTTTCTCTCTAACTCGAACTACTTTGTCATCGTGAACTGGGGCAGGGGTGGTTCAGTGGGTAGCGCGCCAGGCTCGTAATCTGTAGTTCCCAGGTTCGAGTCCTAGCTGGGTCAGCGTTGGGATTTATCTCCGCAAAATTCCCGCCCTGCCCACGGTCAGTAGGGGACACCAACGTCCAATGACCGTCCGTCGGATGGGACGTTAGGCCGTGGACCGTGTACGGACACAGGGAGAGTCATACTCTGTGTCCGTACAAGTTACAAGTACCTGTAAAGAAGACGCTGGATGGCCTTGACGGGAGGTTACCATCTGTCTCCCAACAGCTCTTCCAGTGGGTCTCCTCCCCTAACCTTCTCTGAGCCTTCGGGGTCCTTGTGACCTTCGCATTTAGCCCATTGTGTGCAAAAAAAGTGCCGCTCAGAGGTAAAACAACCAACAAATGATATCCAATAGAGCCACCTTGGTGTAAATGTCAACACAAAAATTTATTTAACTGAAACAACAACCCACTAAAACTTGCCTGTTCAAATACTAGCCAATAAACCTACACATTAGTGCAAAAGAAACCACATCAAAAATACTTTAGCGCAAACAACTAACTAAACCTAGTCTCTGGAAATGATGATCTATAAAATTCATTGGTGCAAATGACAACACATCAAAAGAACAATCCCCTAAATCTTCTCTGTAAAAATGATCCACTAAAACGTCGCTGCTGCAAATGACGACCCACTAATGTTTGATTACTGCAAATGGCGACACACTAAAACTGCACTGATGCAAATGGCGACACACTAATTTTGTTATCAGAAATGACTAAAACCATTCCGGTCAAAGGACATTCGGCTAAATTTTCACCTGGGCAAATGACTCTTACTAAAGCTCATCTGAGCTAAAGCTTTACATAATTCGCGGAAATTCCGATGCATTAAAGTTTATTAAAGTATTATTTGAACAAATGGCAATAGACTAAAGCTTTATTTGGGCAAATGATGTCATTTTGTCTCAAACAACTCTCGAACCATTAAGATTTCTTCTTTAGTGCAAGCAACCCACAAAAGGTGTTTGTAAATGACGACCACTAATGATTCGTCAGTGCAAATAGCTCCCCAATATTTACCATTTTGTGTTTTCACATTTTCCAACAAACATTTTTTCAATAAAACATTTCTGCATATCTTACTCGATTCTTCAGTTAAAGATATATTAACTACGAGCATTAAATTAGCTATTTAGGGCAACTTGATGAAAAAAGCATCATATACATTGCCTGCACAAAATATTAGAAATTTCCATCGATGGAAAATATTTTTTAAGCTCTATAACTTATTAAATAATCTTTTTATTGTAATTTTTTACTGAAGATAAAGATCTACAGGTAATAGAAAAATGCAAAAAGCTTTCATGTTAAGTCAATTTAAAGTCAACTTTAAAAATCTAATTTTGGCAACAAAAATAAGCATTTTACATGAAAATAAGAGTAGATAAATTCAAATCCCATTCATATCTATCTAAATCACGATTTTTTAACAATTTAAGTTGGATATTTGAAGAGCTGTGCCAGCTTGAATATTTAACAGCAAACAAAGTCAGTCCAAAGAAACTGATGTGAACCTGACAATTTTTAAACAATTATTTGCAGAAAATTCTAAAACATACATTTATGTCATTAAATAAGTTTGAAATAATACTTTTTTTATTTATTTTTTTTTCTATAGCACATAAACCCACTAAAGGGATTTTCCTAACACCTAAACATCTCACCAATAGTTTTGAAATTTGAAATTTATATAAAATTAATGCAAGTAAACTTTGCATTAAAAGTTTCAATTTAACTTCCGGAAAGTAATACCGGAAAGGTAAATTCCTATGACTGGCATCTCTGTCGTTCAATATTCAAACGTTTATAACTTTTTAAGTACTGAACGGATAATTTTCAAAATCGATAATAGACAGATTTGAATGAGGTTTTAATCGATCTAGTCCTATTTTCCTGTCAAATGCTAAGCGTTGAGATTTATCTCCGCAAAATTCCCCGCCCTGCCCACGGTCAGTAGGGGACACCGATGGGCTTGGAAAGGCCGCCGTCCGTCGGATGGGACGTTCCGTGGGCCCGTGTATGGGATAGCCATACCCTGTGCACGTTAAAGAACACTCTGGATGGCCTTGACGGGAGGCTACCATCTGTCTCCCAACAGCTGTTCCAGTGGGTCCCCTCCCCCAACCTTCTCTGAGCCTTCGGGGTCCATGTGACCTGGCCATTTAGCCCAGGGTGTGCAAAGAGTGCCGCTCAGAGGTAAAACAACCTAACTCATCGTGACCTCGATATTTTATGAAGCATGTTTGAAAGAAAATTCCTTGATTTTTTTTCATGAAATTTTGTTTTGTTACTGGTGGTGGGATGTTTTTAAGAATCTTGCCAGGCGGACAAAGCGATTTTCACTGGTTATGCATTGTCCTTGTTTCGTAGTGCTGACTATGCCATCCATGATAGCAGATTTGCAGCCTAAAATGGTAATAATAATAATTTTGTTTTTAAAAGTTGATGATCAACTTATTTGCTTCCTGTATAGCTACAAGTTCTGCAATGATAATAGAAGTATTACTATTAGTTTTAAATTTAAATCTATAATTGTCCCCTCTATCGCTATGTAGGCTCCAGCTGTTTCTCCAGTCTCAGGGTTGGGTTGGGTTGTTTTACCTCTGAGCGGCACTTTTTTGCACACCATGGGCTAAATGGCCAGGTCACATGGACCCCGAAGGCTCAGAGAAGGTTGGGGGAGGGGACCCACTGGAACAGCTGTTGGGAGACAGATGGTAGCCTCCCGTCAAGGCCATCCAGCGTGTTCTTTAACGTGCACAGGGTATGACTCTCCCGCACACGGGACCATGGCTTAACGTCCCATCCGACGGACGGCGGCATTTCCAAGCCCATCGGTCCAGTCTCAGGATCATGTGAGCCATCTATACAGGGCGATTCAAAAGGTCTTAGACAAACTGTAAAGGTAGGTCAGGAATACAAAAAATAAACCATTTTTACATAGGAACATGTAGCCGCAAACGCCACCCGAGTGTGCTAGAGGTACAGGAAGAATCAAAAATAAAGGAATACAAGTAAGGTATAACAACATGTTTATTAGACATCATGTTTACAATTTCAGAGATAGCGCTCAAAGTTCTTTCCATTCTAAGCAATATACGCCTCGCAACGTCGACACATGGATCGACGAACGTGTTCAAAGATGCCAGGCCTCTCGCGGACACGTGATGCTGTCTCAACGACTCTTGTGACAAGGTCAGCGTCAGAGGCTACGGGGGTTTCGTACACAAGGCCTTTGAGTTAACCCCAGAGGAAGAAATCAATGGGGGACAAGGCGGGTGATCTTGGTGACCAAGCGACAGGTCCGCCCCGGCCAATCCATCGCGCGGGAAAGGTGCTGTTGAGATATTCGCCCACAACCAAGGTGAAATGTGCGGGCGCCCCTTCGTGCTGAAATCACATGCGTCGGCGTATAGATACATTACATTATATAAAGGCAAGTCCCAGATGCTCCGCAACCTATGGCTGCACTATCTATAGGGAGAATGTCATGATCACCACTACCTACGCCGGGGCAAGACAGTGCCACAAGGACACAGCTCATCCACGGTTACCTATGGCGAACAATCCTATAGAAGGAAGGTTCATCCATCGGTCAAAACCTAAATTTAATCTTTTCCCCGGTTAGCCACAAAAATGGTATATAGAACCAAGTTGACTCGGCTCCCGGGGTGGATACTCTTAGTCTGGCTTTTCCATCGATAAGACCTGTCAACCTGGTGTATTGCTGCCAAGTCGCAAGCCTTCAACTTCGTCCACTCCATAGTGCTACGTACCAGCTGCCCCCCCAGAAGCAGTCTGTACCCCAACTTCACTGAGGCTGCACCGATGAGCCCACTGGACCGGGTGCTCCAAGCCCGGTCTGCAGTACTCTCAGCAACAGCCCCTCCATCGGGGCTGTGAACCTAAAGCTTACCTAAGCAAGCGAATAAGCCCACTGGACCGGTCCCTTCCAAAAACCAGTCCGCAGACCCTCACAATCTCTGCCACCAAAGGCCACATCCCATCGTGCAAATGAGTAAACAACAGGCCGTGACCCTACTTCACAGATGCACCATTCAGCCCCCCACCAGGTCAAGGTGGTCCCCTATCGGGGGGGGGGGGGGGCGTACAGATACAGGAACATCATGCAGTAGTTCCGGTAAGACCTCCTCCAGGAATATCCGATAACTACGCCAGTCTAGTCGTGTTGGAAGAAGGTATGGCCCAAGTAAACAGTCTCCAACAATGCCTGCCCAAACATTTATGGTGAACCGGTGTTGCGCAGCACGGGGGCGTGTAGCTCGTGAGTTGTGCAATTATGAACATTAACAACACCCTCACGTGAGACGGTAGCTTCATCGGTGAAGAGAACTAACGCTGGAAATTCTGACTGTGCGACACATTTTTGCAAAAACCAACGTGCGAATTCCAGACGCGGGTGGTCATCTCCTTCTTCCAATGACTAGATCCGTTGCATGTGAAAAGGATGTAACAACTTCTCGTTTAATACTCGCCACCGCTGGGTTGAGGTACACGAATATGATGCGAAATAGCTCGTGTACTTGTACTTGGATTGCGTTCAATTTCATGTAAGACCGCTTCTTCCACGACAGGTGTGCACGTCGTTCGGTCCCGACCACAATGCCTGTTTCCTTCGAAAGATCCGGTTTCACACAATCTGTGGTGCAAACCCGCAAACGTTTGATGATGGGCCACGCGTCTGTTCGGGAACCGTTCACGATACAATCGCAGCGCGGCTCGCCCGTTTCAATTCCCGCCCCATAAGCTAGGTATCTATCTGCATCTCAGTATTACTGTAACGATGCATCCTACTCCCGCAACATCAACGACTCGAATGATGATGAGTTGCGCTGCCCAACTCAATTTTTGCCAAATAAAGCCCTCTAGCACACTCGGGTGGCATTTGTGGCTATATGTTCCTATGTAAAAATGGTTTTTGTATTCCTGCCCACGGCCGAGTGGTTAGCTCGCTTGGCTACTGATCTAAGGGACCTGGGTTCGAGCCCCGGGTAAGGCATGGATGTTTGTGTCGTTTTTCTGCTGAGGGCCTGCCATCCTCTCAGACCTTCTACTATGGCATATAAACTGACAAACTCCTGTCAGACCTCTGTGGCAAGCAGCTGCTTGAGGAGGTATTTATTTATTTTATTTTTGTCCGTCCCATGGCCGAGTGGTTAGCACGCTTGGCTACTGATCTAAGGGACCTGGGTTCGAGCCCCGGGTAAGGCATGGATGTGTGTGTTGTTTTTCTGCTGAGGTCCTGCCATCCTCACAGACCTTCTACTATGGCATATAAACTGACAGGCTCCTGTCTGACCTCTGTGGCAAGCAGCTGCTTGAGGGGGTATTTTTTTAAACCTACCTTTACAGTTTGTCTAAGACCTTTTGAATCACTCTGCATATATTATGTAATGTTATTTACATTTATTTTTATGTATACCTCGGAAAATATTAATAGTTCTTCTTTACATTGTTTTTTTATTATATATACCTGGAATATTGTCCGAGATAATGGGATGTGCTTTAGTCCAAGGTGGAAGTATATCTTCCTCTGTATTAAATGTTACATTTTTAGTTGGTTGTAGATGGTATAATTTTTTATGTCTGTGACGATCTCTGACTTGATTTGGTTAATTTTTTGTAGTATGGTGTGTTGAGGATGATTTATTCTATGTCTCACCTCTGATTGAAGTTTCTCTTGGTACAGATTTAACTGTGTTACAACGGCAGCAATGTGTAAGTTGAATGCATTGTCACTAAGCGATATAGCAAAAGTGATCACAGCTGTTGAATGTAGTGAAAAGAAGAAAACAGATGGTGCCTAAGAATTCATAATTCATAACAGTCAGCTGTCAGCCATTTTAAAGAACAAAGATAAAGTACTGAAAGAGCTAGATTGCAATAAAGGAAAAAGAATTAGGCATGAAGAATTACCCGATGTTGAGTAGTAAAGTTGCTAAAATGGTTTACTCAGTGTAGCGACAGAAACATTCCAATAGGTGAGAATCTGTTGTAACTAGTTTTTTAACTGCTTATGTGTATTTTTAGCACAAATTCGATAACTCGAATTTTTTTCGTTTCCTTCGAGCTTCACGTTAACGAGAGTTAACGTTATTATTGATTATTGTTATTATGATATAAAACAAACCGTGAATTGTGATATGCATAAGGGATGTATTATATGGTTCAAAAATTGAAAAAAAAATCCTATAAATATATGTTCGGAAATGCTTTATTTGAAAGTTATGGTATATAATTTATTTTACAAAAATATTACTCCAGACGATTGGGGCGGGGGTGGCTCAGTCGGTAGCACACCAGGCTCGTCCCAGGTTCGAGTCCCAGCTGGATCAGCGTTGAGATTTATCTCCGCAAAATTCCCCGCCCTGCCCACGGTCAGTAGGGGACACCGATGGGCTTGGAAAGGCCGCCGTCCGTCGGATGGAACGTTAAGCCGTGGCCCCGTGTGCGGGAGAGCCATACTCTGTGCATGTTAAAGAACACGCTGGATGGCCTTGACGGGAGACTACCATCTGCCTCCCAACAGCTGTTCCAGTGGATCCCCTCCCCCAACCTTCTCTGAGCCTTCGGGGTCCATGTGACCTGGCCATTTAGCCCATGGTGTGCAAAAAAGTGCCGCTCAGAGGTAAAACAACCCAACCCAACTCCAGCAGATTGTCCTCTACAACAGGCAAGTACCAAGATTTAGTTTCGGGAGGGAGAGCTAGGTACGTCCCAGCTCCACAAAAACAATTATGTTAGTGGCTATTATTTCGTTGTATCCCAGATCCCTTGTATACGAGTCAACTATTCTTTACGATGAAACGAGATTTACGCGAGATGAAATTATGAACTGAATTCACATAAATGGCCATTAATGGGTAGAGGAAAATCCTCATGTTGTAACGGCGAGCGTCTACCAGTAAACGTTTTCGCTCAATGTCTGGTGCGATTTTGTTCCAGTGTAGACTTTCATGGATTTAAAATACCAAATTTGTTACAATTACTCCTCGGGAAACATTTAAACATGCGGAGAACTGTTGTCTGGCTACTTGGTGAAATGATTTAATAGATTATTTTAAGACAGGATGCACCCACAATGTTATTTGAAGACCACTATTCGTTGCCCAAAGGTATCCACAGCAAACTTTCTCTCTTGGTTGTCGATAGCGTCTCTCTAACCTTGAATAATAAAGTGATTTAACTAAATTATAGACTTTAGTTTCTAGAAATTGATTTCCTTGGTGGGGAACGTTTTCTCAACAGCTAGGATAAATATAATAATGAAAGTTTCAGTGACCTCATGGGTCATAGGAGGCTGTGGGGTGAGTTGAGACTGCAGCATGGGACTTTGGGGAGGTTGTCATTAACCCTTAAGACACATGTGAAATAGGGTAGGTCTTTCAGTTGTGGTGCTTCTCTTCCACATATCTCGATGTTAAACAGTCAACGTTTACATGCAGGAGAGATCATCCTATTACCAGACAACGAGAACTATAAAGGCAGCACAAAGAAAAATACTAAAATTTTTTTTCAATAGATTATTATTGTACTCTTTTCGTTTTACAATAATAGGGTGAACGTTTTCACAAAACTGTGTTTGGTATTTCTGCTATAGTTACGGTGACCCTTCGTCCTATATTTTAAAGGACAATCCTATAGTTCAGGTGTTGTTCTACATAATTATTAAAATTGAGTAAGACGTTTTGGTACTAGATTTTTTTGTTGTCCTTTAAAAGATTTTATTTTTTTTACGGAATAAAAATCGTTCTATTTTTTACTCATTTTCATAAATTTATCTCATTGTTGTTGATATGATTGGGGAATTATAAACTATAATATTTACAACTCGGAATTATTTAATTGTACTAAATTATTTAATAATTCTTGATATAGTGTGAATTTTTGAGAAATTAAAAGTTATTTTCTTGATATATTTGATCTTTTTTACGTTTTTGAATATTTTTTGCATTTTGAATAAAATTAATTCATGCATATTATTAATTTTATTTTAGAACTTTTTACGATATTTACTTTTCAAAGATAATTTTGCTAGACATAGCATAAAATAAAAAGTATCATGACAAAAATTGATGAACAAATAGTTTTAAATGAAAAAAACTGCCACAAAATATGCCTTTCAATAAGTGTCATATGTCAATTGAGAATATTTTCTCCAAAAACAGTTACCTTAGCTGTCATAAAAATTATTTTGATCCTTATTTGGGTTGTCCGTTGAAGAACCACATCTATAAGGGATTGGATTTTTTTTATGTTGGGCCATTTATTGAGATTTCACAAGTTTTTTGATAAACGCTATATCATTTTATCATCATCATCATCCTCAAGCAGCCATGGGCTATGGAGATCCAACCAGACCCTGCAAGTTTAGTTTTCTAAGCCTATCTGTCCTGAGCTACATCTGCTGCATCTGGCGACTGCACACCAATTCTAACAAGGTCCTGTTTGACATTGTCTGCTCACCGCATCCTAGGTCTCTCCCTCTTTCTGAGGCATTTAGGCACACTGTTCATAACACTATTCGTCAATCTATAATTATCCATACCTGCAACATGGCCAAACCAATGGAGTCTCACTCTGCACAATATACTGGATGTAGAGGAGGTTGCTGACTCCTTTGCCTAACCTCATCATTAGTTACAAAGTTGAACCACCTAATGCCCAAGTTACTGCTTAAGCATCTAGTTTCCCGTTATCTTATTTTCTGATGTTTCTTGTTTTGTGACCTGGCTATTTAGCCCATTGTGTGCAAAAATTGCCGCTCAGAGGTGAAACAACCTAACGTTTTCTGTTTACTAATTATAAAAAATATGTTACCGATTTTTTTTTATAAAAATCTATTTCTGTATTATGCTATAATTACTTGTCTATGGAATATAAAAATCTACCAATACATATACTAGAGAGCTATTATAGATAGCTATTAGGGCAAGCTTCTGTCGAATTTATCGTCCTAAATACTCCCAGTTTTATTATCTCTTAGTGAGTTTACTTTTCTAACTCTATGACAGTAGGTAATCCCACCTTCGAAATTCTGGGATGGTTAAAAACTAAGATTGAAATTCAATGACTTTTTATGTGTAATGGTTTATTTTCGTCTTCTTTGTTATTCTATTACATGTGGTTTTAAATTATACTATGATTAAAGAAAAAAAATGTTTCTATATTTCTCACTTCCCTTGCCATTTATTTTATCCTCCCCTAAAACGTTATTTGCTGTATGCCTGTTCTAATTTCTACTCTTTGATATGCCAGGCAAGAAAAACTGGTGCTTCAGGTTGAAACACGTTTTTTTTTAATTTTTACGATAATCTTAGTTTTTAGCCATTCAATTCTTTCTGGGTAACACATCGCCCAGAAGGTGAAAAAAAAATCTGAAAATAACTATTTCCATACTCCAATCTTAGTGAGAGGAATTAAATACAAAACTTTTAAAATTTCTCGCAAAATTGTATGCTGCCTTCGATTTAGTCTGTTTTAGAATTTTGAATTGCATAAAAAAATTAAGTACCCGCATACAAATTTAAAACTCCCCAAACAGTTTGAATTCACATGATTTCTTCGCGTAACCTTCCACCGTTATATTTCATCTGATACATATCTTCGGAAAGCTAGGGCATGCAGTTACGAGTTAGATGTCAAATGAAAGATTTAATGAGGACCCTCGTTTTTATAGGTAAATATAGAAACATCAAAGCCAGGCTATGGTGTAGTATTAGGTCCTCAGCCGCCATGTTGTACTTTTCTCCAGGATGTTTCCCAAGGACTGTAACGTTGAGTTGCAATATGATAGCCATCCGCATGTTCAAATGTTCATGACTGATATATGCTGCTTAGAATAGTTCTCTATAATGAGATTATTTGATTTCGGGGCTTTTCTTAAGTTGATTCTATAGCGATGAGTGTTATTAAGGATATTTACTTTTGATATTTATTTTAGGGGCTTTTTTTTAAGTGCGAAACGAGGATCATTGTTTAGCGATAAGCGTTGTTAATGAAATCTTTTGATGAGATTATTTATTTTTGGGGCTTTTTTTCAGTAAGGAACAAGTCGTTATTCTTTAGCGATAAGAGCTGTTAATGAAATGTAGTTTTGATGAGAATATTAAATTTTGGGTCTCTTTTTAAGTGCAGAACGAAAATTTATTCTTTAGCGATAAGAGTTGATTATAAAATCTAATTTTGATGAAATTGTTAATTATCGTTTTTTTAAAGTTCGAAACAATGGTTCATTTCTTAGCGATAAGCGTTGTTAATAAAATCTTGTTTTAATGAGATATATATCTTTTAAATTCAATAAGCATCTTAAGGTAGATGCGGAACGGACTACTTTTACCATTCAGACTTTTATTCACCGCAGCGAAATAAAACAAGATGGCGGCTGAGGACCCAATACTGCCTTTCTGCCTAACAACCATATTAGAAATTATGATTAATTAGAGAATTAAAAAGCGTTGTGTAAAGAACTCTTTATTGCGAAACCTAATATTGTCTGTGGAGCAGCGAGTTCGTCAAGGTGCACGGATACATTGAAACTATGATGTGGCGTATGAATATAAGTAGATGTTAAGCAGGTGTGAGAGTTTATCTATGTAGATTTAATTTATGAGTAGTTTTAAATGCATATCAGCAGAGCAATTTTTTTAAAGTTTTTTTGGAATGGGGGTTTACGTGTGTGTTATGGTATGTTTACCTTTTATATTACAGAATAAAACTTATTTTTGAAAGCCTTATTGCGGGTAGATATATTTGACAAATGTGATATAAACTATTTTATAATTCATTGATTTATTCCCTTTGTAACTTTACATTTTTGGTGGGTTTTTTTACAATGGGACATGCAGATTAATATGAAACAAGAATTAACAATGATACGTTTTAATATTATAAAAAATTCAGTATTCTGCTTCCTTGCGCTAGTGGCACAAGTCATCATTTTTATAGCTAAAATTTACGAATAAGGTGATGTGTAATATTCACCGTTAATAAGATTAAAACCTTATAAATATTTAATAATATAGTCATGAATTATTATTTTCATATAAATTCGTCGGGGCCATTATAAAAAAAATCCACCGAAAAATATGTGACAGAAAGGGTGAGACAAATATAGAATAAAAAAACGGAACACCTCCGGTTATCACATTAAAAGGACCTACTTTTACGATAATGGCGGCAGAAGTAGCTATACTAAACAATTATCCAATTTGTATTATTCCAACTCCCCGAAATCCCTTATTAACACTAGTATCTAAAGAATTAGCATAATGTTATTTATTAATATCTATTAGTTTTATAACGATTCTGATACTAGAGAAGCGTTCTACTTTAAGGGAAAACAAAATGGCCGGCAGATTTCCTGGAAAATTACCATGCTTATGAGTTATGGGTATTTTTAATTTAGAAGACTTGATAATTAGTCAAATAATATTGCCACGTCGTTACTGATAATTATCAATTTCTAACATTACAAAATTATTTACATAAACTGTTTTCTCTCAAATATAATGTAAAATGCTGTCATTAAAACTTACAAAGTCTACTGTTTACCTGTTCTAAACTTTAGCAGAGTTTTTGATCCCTCTGCTGCAGCGTGTGCCTTCATCTTGCTTGGAAACAACTTTTTTACTACATGGTCCACGTGACTGTGTGTCATGTCCCCTTTCTTCTCTGCTCTATAAACCTGCCGACACTGCTCAATCATATCTACACACAGTTGGCATAATATATGGTTCAGGAGATTTAGAGCAGCATTATTGAATTTGCAGTCCTCGTGGACACTTTCAAGAACTTTCTTCAACGCTCTCCGAAAGTCAATATCTTTTTTACTCTTAGACATATCAAACGCCAACTTTTAATTACTTCAAACTTTAAATGTAATCTCCAATAGTCTTAACAAGCAACATTTATCAACACACTCAACAACAAGATACGTTTAAGACAAAATTCGAATGCCTCATAATGCACTTCACTATGATTGGTTAATGTTTTTGTGGAAATAAGAGACAACCGCGTGAATTTATTCTCTTAACAAATTCTTAAATTTTTATTGCCAAAAGTAATAAGCAAACTATTTAAGCACAAAAAAGTACAGTTCATAAATATTTATTTTTAGTCATATATTTTTCTATTTTCTTTCATCAACGTATAATTTAACAAGTTCAGTTCATAATATTATAATTTAATCAGTGGCGTACCGGAAAATCTCAGGAGCCCTCTTGTTTCAAATAATGTGCATCATGATACATTTGAATTTAAAATTTACGAAAATTAAAATTTAAATATCTGATATATATTTCGGTTTTCGGAATATAGAAGTGACATTTTGTAGTTAATTATTTTAGAACTTCCTTCATAAACTGTTGCTTTCAAATTGGCATAAGCAAAATCTGTATTAAAAAGGTTACATAGTTTCAACTAGAGTACCTAGGCCGGTGCCTCGTAATGGAATATTTCATAAGTAACAGAAAAGAACTACATACACATAGGATTATTGCTATATATATGATACCTGGTATTTTGAATGTTATGCAATATAAACATTTATGAATTATTTCCATAAATTCAATGGTCTTCTATGCATCTTCGAAACCTTTTACAAAACATTGCCTACCATAATCACGCAGAAATTTTAAGACAGATGTCAGGTGTAAAAATTGCTATTGCTCTCTTTACATTCATTTTTTCAAAATTTGAAGGGAACAAGTGCTTCTTTGTAAGATTTCTCATAGGTTTACATATTTCTTTATTTTGCAAATCATATATATGGCACAAATATTCCGGTGAAATTTTTTCAGCCCAAAACACAAATTATTTTCATTGGATAAAAATTGGGAACTGATATTTTGATTGTGTGGCAGTAATCGTAACTGAGGAACAACTTCTTTTCTGAATCACAAGGATGCTCAATTTCAGGTTTAATTGAGCCATGACATACCTTTTGATAATGAAGGTGTTTACCTTGTGATTGTGAGTTAGAATTTTTACAACTTGAAATCCAATTTTCCAGCTGTTTCAAGACATTCAGTGTCAGTTTATACAACTTGATTTTCTTGTAACTATTGGGTAAAATAATAAGCCACTGTAAGGCGAAAATGTGTTGATAAACCGGAAAACAGGAAGCACAGTAAACGATTGGCTAATTTGTTTTGAATTCCTAATTCATTTTCGATGCCATCTATGAAAACATTACCAAAGTAACGGTCCTGCAACTTATATACAACAACATTGGTTTAATGCTCATTTCGACAATTATTAGGCTACCAAGGAGCTCTTTTTCTGTCAATCTTTTTTTCTCAACATGTAGTCTTTGCTGAACAGGGCTACTGAAGCCAATTTCCGTAGAACTATTAGACAGATACTTTTGAAATGTTGATCTAGTTGGTAATTTTAAAAGTTTGATGTTTTGAGCATAACGATAGCCACACGGTGAACGGCTCTGCTACATAATACAAAATCTTACTGTAAGTTCATGCCACCTGGGCTTGTTTTGCTCATAAACCTTTAGATGATCTAGCAAAAAAAACAGCACTATGATTTCCATCTGCAGCATTTTCTTGTAATTTTTTTCACACATTCAAATTCAGATTCTAATTTCTGGTAGTGTTTTAGAAGACTATTATATTTAGCTGTTTTCTCACTCTATAAAGCCTTGATGTTATATTTCTATTTTTATTTCTCAAAAATAAAATACTTTTTGTATCATGTTCAGTTTGAATGCATTTGTCACATGATTTGCAGCTTATTTCCATTTTGTTGTTAAACGAAGCTGCCTCAGCTACCACGTCTAAATTTCCAAAAGGAAAAGGGGAACTGCAAATATTTGCACTAAGAGTTGATGGAACAGTATTCCTATAACTCCTTTTGTTTTTCTTTTCACTACTACTCTTTTACGCAAGTGTGTATGGTAACTGGGAAACACTGAAGGCACTGCAGATGATTTCAAGATATTTTTTCCCTACAGTTTTAAAATCCTCTTCTTGAAAATGCTTCCCACAAATTGCAGAATATTGTCTATGGCATCATTTACTTCTCTTTTCCTTTCTTATTAAGAGGAAGTATGTGTATGAATTAAACATTAATGCCAACTAAATAAAAACAATAATTAGAAGAATAAATACTACTATGTTTTAATTTTTTACTTCACTAGTTGAAAATTAAACAGGAGCATTATAAAGATAATCCTATGATCAACCAATGATCTGTGAGAAATGTTGAAACGTAAACTGAAAAGTCGCATAGCATCCCCATTTGCCATCTTCTGATATTTTTCCACCTGAGTATTGTATAAATCCATCCTCGATTTACACGGTAGATAGGTTCTGGAAAATCACCGTGTAAATCGAAACCAATAACTTATGGGGAAAAAAGGGGGATAAGTTCCGAAAAAAATCCTTGTTATGAATATAACGCACATTGAAAGTTTTATTTATATATATTTATCTCAAATTTTAGTTTCCACAGTTTTCAGAAAAGTTTAGATTAATTCATCATCCGTTTCTTTTTGGTCACTAAAAATACTCATTGTTAACGCAGACGTACAGTCGTTCAAAAAAGTATCCGAACGCTATGGTTCGTATACTTTTTTGAGCGACTGTACAATATCGAATTTGAAGACGAAATGTGAAAGAAGGATAATTTATGAACTGTATATAAATTAGAAATTAAGCATTTGTAGCAGTGCTTTATTTCGAAAATTAGCATTTTTTATGACATTTTGTTCAACAGCGTACTTAGAATCACCTATATTCTGCCTATATAATAGTCTACAAAGTTAAACTAGTTGCTAAAAAATGAGATAAAACACGGTTCTTACGAGTTTGAAAAATTCAATATGGAAAAGTCAGATCTTGCTGTAGATTTAAATGGCAAGAATATAAATTTAGCGAAAGAATATAATTACGACTTGTTACCGATGATGGTTTTATTAATATAGAAATTTCCTCTTATCATTTATTCCTGAAAGTAAATGATATCAATTGAACCTTTTTGTTGATTTTTTTTCCTTTGGAATTACAGTCTAATAATCATCCTTGAAACTATACAACCGCTACTTCGTAATATATATTATATCTACAATGTAAAACTGAGTCTATAATCGTTAAAACGAAACTGGTCGGCATTTTCTTGACCGTGTAGAAAAGAATCTATTACGGTGTAAATCGAAACTAGTTTCATTTTTCGACCGTGTAAAATCGAAACTGTGTAAACTGAGTACCGTGTAATTCAAGGGATAGGTGTATTTTTCATTCTACAGAATTTGATAAATGAAATATATAAAACCGTAAAGACCTGAAATCAAGAATATCACTAAATGCGAAAAGCCATTCAAAGCTCTCTTTAACTGTTTTTAAAATAAAGTATTGAATATGCAGCTTAATGGAATCTAGGTTAATAAAATTAGTCATTTATTGGAATCAAAATAATAAATCAACTGTTTAGAAATTACTTCAGATAATAAAAGTGTAGTTCAAAGTAGTTTAAAACTTACCATTCTTAAAGATATTAAACCCAACAATTTAAAAACTATTTTCATTAACAAAGACAAAGCACCCTCACACTTCATAAACGTCTGTCATTATCAAAGACACAACATTCCCACACTTCATAAACTTCTTTCATTAATAGAGATATGTCCCTACACTTCGTATACCCTTTACATTCATAGAGGTGTAGCCCCCATTTCATATATTCCCTTTAATTAACAAAGACACAATACTTCCCACACTTCATAAAACTTTTCATTAACAAAGGTGTAGCCCCACACTTCAGAAATCCCTTTTAATAACAAAGGTGTATAGCTCCCACACTTCCCACACTTCAGAAACCCCTTTCATTAACAAAAGTGTCTCTCTCATTCTTCATAAATTCATGACAAGTTGACATACATCGAATTTAATTAACATTCATATGTATGAAATTTTGAAATACTTACGTACAAAAAACATCTACAAGTAAAGTAATAGATAACATTAAATTTTCGTCACAAAGGTTTAACCCCAACGGTTTTGAAATCCTTTTCATTTTAAAAGCTTTTGATTCCTCCATAGTGGCCGAGTGGTTAGCGCGCTTGGCTACTAATCTACGGGACCTGGGTCGTTTTTCTGCTGAGGTCCTGCCATCCTCTCAGACCTTATACTATGGCATATAAACTGACAGGCTCCTGTCAGACCTCTGTGGCAAGCAGCTGCTTGAGGGGGTATTATTATATTTTTTCCTGTTATTATATTTTTTATTTATATTTTATTATATTTTATTATTTATTATTATATTTTTTCCTGTCAGACCTCTGTGGCTAGCAGCTGCTTGAGGGGGTATTTATTATAATTTTTTTATTTATAGTTCAAAAACCTACTTTCATTAGCTGAAGTGTAGCATCATACAGACTAGAAATATTTTCGTTATCAAAAGTGTAGAAACTTACATTTCAGAAATCATTTTCATTAGTAAAAATGAGTTACCTCACGTATCAGAACCAGCTTTCATAATAAATAATAATTCCCTCCCCCAAGACGAACCAAGACGAACAACCTCCCCCAAGTTCAAAAACCGTTCTTTTTCAGTAAAAAAAAGAAAAACAATGTAATTAAAAACGAAAACTAAAATAGCTAAAGCGAAACATTTCATTTTATTTCTTCGATCCGTCCTTCCTTGAATGAAAATTCCGGATATATCGACTACCTAAATTCCTCCCCAAGTGGAAAAAAAGTGTGAAAAGGAGCGAAGTGGAATCTGCACTTGACATCCGCTCGGAAGTCAGTTGACATGCCAGAGACTACATATAAGTTTCAGAGAAGATCAAAAAAAGAAACACAAGTGATATCGAACGGCCTTGAAGCAGTCGGCTTTCATCTTTCTCGAGCAAGACCCGATAACCTAGTTCCATTCTGTTTTTTTTATGACCTAGTAACATCCTTGGATCTCACTGGTAACAAGAGAAGCAAAAGTTAACAGCATCAGTCAGCACCTGTAACAATATCTAACTCTCAAGGGAAGAAAAAAGAATGGCTGTCAAGAGATGTTTTTAAGTTTTAGTGCTTCGATATCAGATATATAACTCCTAACTCGATTTTTGGGAGACATAGAGTTTTGATTTTATTTTTCGAATTAGTTTGCTTCGAAAAAATATTACCATTCTTCAACAAAGTTTTGTCTTGGAAAGTTTTACATTTGAACTTTTTCTTGGACCAGTTTTTAAATATCACCTTAAAGATTACACTGCTGATACAAAGTAAAGTTTAGAATCTCGAAAAATATTATAAAGGAAAAAGGACCATGGGAGAGCCCTTGCCCTCCCCCCCCGAAATCCGATAGTATTTATACGAACTCTTGAAATATTATATAATACACCCAATTCTGTTTTTACACGGATTTGTTTTACACGATTTTGATTTAACACGGTTTCGAAAAAAATTTCGATTCTCTTTTTACACGATTTATTTTGATCTAACACGGTTCCAACGGCGCCTTTTTGAAAATCTCCATTTGAATTTAATTCTGAAAAAAAATTATTCCTATTCAAGAAAAAATGCTAGAATTTACATTTATAGCAAAGATGCCGCTTTTACGGTCACATTTTTCGAAGTAGTTTTAGCTTTGAAAATGTGTTATAGATACACATTTTGTGCACTAAAATCCCCTAAATAAAAACTACACTATAGTTTTCTCTATTTTATTCTCTATTTTGTGGAAAAATTGTACAAAACCTACTTCATTCGGAATAAAGTGGCAACATTAAATAATAAATAATAATAAATACCCCCTCAAGCAGCTGCTTGCTACAGAGGTCTGACAGGAGCCTTTCAGTTTATATGCCATAGTAGAAGGTCTGAGAGGATGACAGGACCTCAGCAGAAAACGATACAAACAGCCATGCCTTACCCGGGGTTCGAACCCAGGTCCCTTAGTGGCCGAGTGGTTAGCCAAGCGCGCTAACCACTCGGCCATGAGTTCCGGGAATTCCCCTCAATTTTATCTTCAATACAGATGTTAGTCTTGGTCTCTCATTTCGTGTTTAAAGTTCGAAGTGTTTAGATGTTTAATAGAAGAAATTGAAAAAAACCTTTGGTTTTTGAAGTTTTTTGTGCGTAATATAATTTTATTAAATTTTGCTGATAGGTAATTTACAATTTTTCATCATCTGATTTATTAACTAGAATTCAAACATTTTCCGTAAGCCTTACCACGAAGTCGGATAATTCAACTATACAAAAGCAGAAAAGGAAAGCTATCTCTTTGGATACTAAGATCCAAATTTTAGATCCTCTTGCAGCAACTGGAGAAGGTTCAACGTCCATAGGTAAATATGGTATTGTACTGGGTTTTCACGTCTGGAACCAAGCTTCTATTTTTTTCATAGGTACTGTATTTTTTTGTACACGGTTTTTTTTGCACGGTTATTTCGGGAACCTATCTACCGTGTAAAAACAGAAATGAGTGTGTTATAGATATTATACGAACTCTTGAACTCTGTTTTAAAATCCAAAATAGGTATATTATGTAATTTCAGCCCCATGCTATATATCCGAAACTAAAAATAGATTTGAAATGTAAACAAATATAAAGTTTTATTCCATATAGAACAACATTTTAACCTTTCCTGTCCGGTGGAATATTTTAGCAATTGGGAAACTCTACTTGAGTCTATATATGAAATGACATGAAATATGGTTCACATTAGAGATGAGTTTGGGCTCACATTTTTGTGCCCGATCCAGAATCATTTCAATATTTATTGAACCTGATTCAATAATAAGTAGCATAAACACTATTTATATTTGATGTAGGATTTTATAAAGTTCCCGAGAACTTAGGTGTAGCCTATTCTCAGGAAAAATTATATATATTATACAATTGAGAAAAGTTATTATACATCGAATTTAATTAACATTCATATGCATGAAATTTTGAAATACTTATGTACAAAATACAGCTACAGGTAAAGTAATAGATAACATTAAAATCACAGAGAAAAAACGGCCGTACACTATATACGGCCTGCAATTTGTCATCATCATCATCATCATCATCATCATCATCCGCAAGCAGTCATGGGCTACGGAGGTCCAAGCAGACCGTGCAAAATTTAGTTCTCCAAGCATATCTGTCATCTGCTGCATCTGCCCACTGCACACTAATTCTAACAAGGTCCTGTTTGATATTGTCTGCCCACCGCATCCTAGGTCTCCCCTTCTTTCTGAGGCCTTTAAGGCACACTGTTCATAATCCTATTCGATAATCTATAATTATCCATACGGGCAACATGGCCAAACCAACGGAGTCTCTCTCTGCACAATATGCTGCTTAAAGGAGGTTGCAGACTCCTTTTCCTAACCTCATCATTAGTTACAAAGTTGAACCATCTAATACCCAAGATACTGCGTAAGCATCTGGAATCAAAAGCATCTAGTTTCCTGTTATCTTGTTTACAAAGTGTCCAAGTTTCACTACCATAACTAACCCTAGAAAGAACCAAACTATTATACAGCCTAATTTTAGTCTTTAGGTGTATACGCCTATTTCTCCACACTCTCCATAGATTCTTAAAAGTCCCGGCAGCAATCCCTATTCGTCTGTTAATCTCATGCCGCACATCACCATTATCGCTTACATAACTCTGAAGTCTGTAAATGATAGATAGGTAGTCACTGGAAGGAGAGTTATGCACTAATCACCTGTGATGATGCATAGAACCGGTCAGGCTTAGCACCTAATGTCTGACTCCGCCTTCTCGTGGTGCTAACCGTTAGTACCTTTCAAAAGAGATACTCTCTTGTGGAAGTGAACGGAAACGGGAGAGCTGCCAGATTTGTTTGGCCTACTGATCTGGACAACTCTGGCTACTTTTCTTTTTTTTTCTACCCTGCAGAGGAGTGGCCAACCACACAGGGTCCTGGTGCTGACCATATATACCAACCTGAACGGAATAATGGCTCTGAGCTTGATTATGAATCCTGAATTTGCTTCTGTGGAGGGAAAATCTCCATCTGTGTTTTCTGTTTGTTTGTGGGTTGACAGCCCCAAGTGAATAGATTCACAGGATATGTTTATCAGCTGGTGGATAATTCTGAGCAGAGGCCTTCGGGGTCCATGTGACCTGGCCATTTAGCTCATGGTGTGCAAAAAAGTGCCGCTCAGAGGTAAAACAACCCAAACAGCAACCTGAGCAGAGGTCATCGCAGACACCTGAACTCTTTGCTTCTATTGGCAGCATCAAATTCTACATTGGAGGAAGTCTTCCAGTGTAGATGGCTTCAGCCTTTAGTGGTGGGGGAACGGGTCTTTGCCCCATGTCTGCGATTAAGGGGCTGTTTGATATTGTAGGAATTCCCTCTCTCACTAAACATAGTTTCTTTAAACATTCCACTAACCATTTTCTCTCCATAGGTAGTTGGAATGTGAGGACTGTGAAGGAATGTGAGGACAGAGCTTTTTCTCTTGATGTCCTCACACAAGAATTCCACCATTATAATTTAGATATTCTCGGCTTGCAAGAGACCAGATGGACAGATAAAGGTCAGATTCTTAAAAATAATCTTAAATTTCTCTTTTCAGGGAGGGACGACAATAAGCATCACCAAGGCATGGGTCTGCTTCTCAGCAGACACGCTAGTGATGCTCTTCTAGGATATGAGTGCATTAATGAAAGGTTTCTTACAGCAAAATCTCAGACAAGCGTTAAAGACTTGAATGTTATCTGCTGTTATGCCCTCACTGAGGATGCGGATGAGATTGAGAAGGATAGGTTTTACGGACAACTTCAGGATATTTTGAATTCTGTCAAGAAAGGAGATATTACCCTTGTTCTAGGTGACTTCCATGCCAAAGTTGGTACTGACTCTCACCTTGGGGCAGGGTGATAGGCCTTTTTGGTATTGGTAGCTGCAATGGCAATGGACAACGTCTCCTACAGGTAAGTAAACTCAATGGATTCAGAATAACTAACACTTATTACAAACACCGCGACATACACATGGGTTTCACCTGATTGGCTGCATAAGAATATGATTGATTATATATTGTTACGACAGAAGGAATGTGGCATCCGAAAGCAAAAAGTATCAGCCAACGAATAAGAACTTTGGGAGAATTTGAAGAAGAACAGTAGAGCGTGTAACGGTTGTGTTTGTAACGGTCGAGAGTTCGAAAATGGACGGTTAGCTGTTCTGAGACAGTGCGCGTTAAGTATAAAGAATTATCTTTATGTGATGTGTACGCGGGAAGTATAAAAGTGGTATCTTTTATGTGATGTGTACGCGGACGGTCGTATGGTTCTGCTAGAGTGAGTTAGCGAACTAGCACAGGACGATTTTGTTTGTGTGTGAAGATGTTCAAGCGACATGGTAATCAAGTAAAAAGGTAATATTTCGGGGAATAAACAGATCTAATGTTGTGTGCTCTACGCAGGAAGGTTGATGACTTGTGTATGGATAATAGTTGATTTGTTTATAAGATACTTCATCCATATTTTCTTTGTAACAATTTACCTTGTATTGAATTTGGTTTTAAAATATAGTTTTTAATACTCACGCTCAGTGGCTATCCATTTTTGTAATCCGCAACAATATTAATTAACAGCAAATGAGCGTCGTGTACTACACGAAGGTTACCAGATCACTAATTTCTAAAAACAATCGTTGCCAGATATTTTTTTGAATTCTGTAATCAACCACAGTGTTCGGATATTTTTTTGAGCGACTGTATCAAGCGTAAGCATCAATGTTAAAATAATAGGAAATCATAGATCTATGGTGATAATCTATTGGTGACATGTTGAAAAAATATATAAAAGGAAATTACCTTCTAGAGCAGTCTTCAATTACAGTCAGATACATTTCGAATGACTCTCTCTGTAGTACAGTAGCTCAAAAAGTATCCGAACACTACAGTTGATTACAAAATTCAGAAAAAATATCTGGCAACGATTTTTTTAGAAATTAGTGATCTGACAACCTTCGTGTCACGTGATTACAGAAGTCAGGAAAAATATCTGGAGCCTGTACAGCAACTGTACACGCTCCGGTTACCGTTCACAGCAAACTGGAGCGTGTGCAGTTACTGCACACGCTCCAGTTTGCTGTGAACGGTAACTGCACACGCTCAATATTTCCGTGAATGAGCCCACACGATCTAGTATCAAAATAATATGACCACCTACAGTCGCTCAAAAAATAATCCGAACTTTTTTGTTGGGTTGTCACGTGACACGAAGGGTGCCAGCTCACTAATTTCTAAAAAAATCGTTGCCAGATATTTTTTCTGAATTTTGTAATCAACCGTAGTGTTCGGATACTTTTTTGAGCGACAGTATACTGTCTAAAGCCACTAACAGGGGATGATTGTCTGACTAAGTGGTCAGAACACTTCACATGATATCAGGAGATCGTGGGTTCAGATCCCACCGGCTAATGACACTTTTCCCTGTACATTTAGTTAAATATAAATAATTATAACTGAATTTCAAGCAGAAAAAAGATGTTAACAACACGTTGAGTCGAGCAGTAATGCGTGGAAAGCGAGTTAAACAGCACTTTAAAAAGATCAATGGTAAAACGGCAAAATGCACAATGCTACATGCGAAGGAGCACTGCCAGAAGATAACAGAAAACTAACAAAATAGATAACAACAGCAGAAAAGTGCGAGCAACAATAAAATTTAACAACCACTGAAGCTTTGTGATATACAGCAAGGAATTCAACGCAATTTGTGCTTATACGGTAAAATGCTTCGTTGAAATTGGAGAATGAATAATAGTGAGTTTTTCGTTGCTATGTAACGAGAGAAACTTCAAAAATAAAATACTGTGTTTTCAGAATTTCTGTTCTGTTCTTTGTCACAACCAGTAGTTCCCTAAAGGATCCTCAATTAGATTTTGCTCACTCTGTTTGAAATTCATATATGTGATTATGGTAAATACTACCATAGTTATAAGATTTGCTTCGTTTCCTAGTCAGAATATCTGCTTTGTCATTTTTAGCTTGCAATGCATCTCTGCGGAATGTGAAACAACATTTCTCTTTTTCTGTTCTTCCATTTCCCATTTTAATCTAAACAGAGAAAAAAATTCGTTTTGCGTTAAGCAAGAAAAATTATTTTTCTGATTTTCTTCTAGGTTACTGACTCTTTTCTGTTAGCTGACTTGCATTTGATAGGAAAGGAGCAGAAATACACAAATCCTTAAAAAAAATTTTATCATGGAATTAAAATTACTTGACTATGGATATAGGCAGAAATGTTTTACAGGTGTGTGTTTGTATTGTGGAGTGGGGGGGGGGGTGGAAATTGCTTCAGGGAGGGGCAAAGCAATTTTAGGACGGTGGCAGTAGAAAACAAATCAATGTTTCAAGATAGAAAACTAGTTAAAATGAAACATTAATTGTAGCGGTAGGATGTATTTTAGAAGTAATATTTGGGAAAAACTTATAATATCGATATGTCTTTACAAATAGCAGATTCATTTTCTATCGATATGAAATTTCAGATCGATGATGATTCCTGTAGATATCAAATCTATTTGTAGACACTATTTATCGGTTGAGGATTTAATTTTATAACTCAAATAATATAATAAATTTAAATATATAGAAAAAATTGATCTAAAACGCTACACTTTCTCAATAAGAAAGTGAAACAAGAGAATATATATATATTATTATGATGATTCCCGAGTAAAACGTTCCGATCCCAAAAGTAGGAATTATATATATATAGGAATAGAACAATAATAATAATAATAGTAAATTTATTAATATCTAAATAATTCCCAAAGTAAGTTGCAATGAAAAAATGAAAACAAGGTGGTTAAATATGAGAAAGTTGGACCAAGTACATTATTTGCGTTGCTATTTAAAAATAAATTGCCATCATATAAAGCATTAAAAGCTAGATATTTATTTTAACATTCATCTTTATTTTTTCAACTTTTATCATTGAACTTTTATATTTCTGTGAGAACCTCTTAGTACACTAGCTAAGATTTATGAGCCGTAATAGTTAAAAAAAACTGTAGTTGATTTAAACAATATCTGTACGAGAAATTCAAAATGTTTATAAATCTTTATCTCTACAAAGAGAAAGCAGTTTAGTGTAAAACCAACAGCGAATTTTCGTTTCAATACATTCGAAATTAGAATAGTTATTATGTTCCGATCAGTGAAGTGCAGAAATTATATTATTTGCGAACTTATATCTTTTTTTTTATCTCTTGAAGACACGCTTTATAAACTGTCACATTTAACCACTTATTCAGAATTCAATACATTTAATTATTTGATACTTTTGACTGATTCTTATTACTTTAAGAATCGAAGTCGAAGAATATATTATGTACAGTCGCTCAAAAAATATCCGAACACTATGGTTGATTACAGAATTCAGAAAAAATGTCTGGCAACAATTTTTTTAGAAATTAGTGATCTGGCAATCTTTGTGTCACGTGATTACAGAATTCAGGAAAAATATCTGGAGCGTGTGCAGCAACTGTACACGCTCCAGTTACCGTTCACGGCAAACTGGAGCGTGTGCAGTTACTGCACACGCTCCAGTTTGCTGTGAACGGTAACTGCACACGCTCAATATTTCCGTGAGTGCGCCCACACGATCTAGTACCAAAATAATATGACCACCTACAGTCGCTCAAAACAATATCTGAACATTATGGTTGATTACAGAATTCAGAAAAAGTGTCTGGCAACGATTTTTTTAGAAATTAGTGATCTGGCAACCTTCGTGTCTCGTGACACGAAAGTTGCCAGATCACTAATTTCTAAAAAAATCGTTGCCAGACATTTTTTCTGAATTCTGTAATCAACCATAGTGTTCGAATATTTTTTGAGCGACTGTGCCTATTTAACAGAAAAAAAATTTTTAATTTATCTCTAAAAGTCCCCAAAAAAGATTCGATTCTACAGACGGTCGACCTATATACATACATACGTACATACAGATGAGAAAGTCAACACATTATCTCTTTTTTTGTAAACAAGATAAAAGAAAAAAAGAAGATAAATTTGAAACAAGGATAGGATTTTCGATTAATATGCTACACAGAAAAAACTAATGTTGCAGTAAAATTCCCTTAATGATAGAATTCCTCAGTAATTAACCCACAGCTAATAATTGACTTCTAGGAAATTAGCACTTTAATTGCTTATATGTACAGTGGCTCAAAAAAGTATCCGAACACTATGGTCGATTACAGAAGTCAGAAAAAATGTCTGGCAACCATTATTTTAGAAATTAGTGATCTGGCAACCTTCGTGTCACGTGATTACAGAATTCAGGAAAAATATCTGGAGCGTGTACAGCAACTGTACACGCTCCAGTTACCGTTCACAGCAAACTGGAGTGTGTGCAGTTACTGCACACGCTCCAGTTTGCTGTGAACGGTAACTGCACACGCTCAATATTTCGGTGAGTGAGCCCACACGATCTAGTATCAAAATAATATGACCACGTACACTCGCTCAAAAAAGTATCCGAACACTATGGTTGATTACAGAATTCAGAAAAAATATCTGGCAACGATTTTTTCTGATTTTTTTCGATCTCCTTTCTGGCAACCTTCGTGCCACGTGACACGAAGGTTGCAGATCACTAATTTCTAAAATAATCGTTGCCAGATATTTTTTCTGACTTCTGTAATCGACCATAGTGTTCGGATATTTATTTGAGCCATTGTACAGTATTGTCTACAATAACATTTCAAGAAAACTGAACTATTGATATATGTATGTAAACTAGAAGGGCTGAATGTTTCAGATACGAATGAAAAGAGCGTTAGATAACGTTGAGAAGTTAGTTCTTCGTTTTGTCTTTATTTCACTTACTTCTGTGCCAAAGAGATTAATGAAAATTACAAGGAGCTAAAGGCTGATATTTTACGACTAATGGAGATCTCTTGTCGGCACGAAATGCGGCGGGAAAAAGGAGAATCTTTGCTTGTAACTTCACGCAAAAGGCACATCAAAGTAACTGCTGATTGACAGAACTGCAGACAAGCATAAATGAGGATATAACAAAACGAGAGACATTGGTCAAGATGTCATTTATCCAGTTTGGTTTCCTACTTACAGTGATGGGTTTCCGAGAGTCCATGGTTTGTTATATTTACTTAATATTCCCTTCTGTGACATTTTTATCAATCAACAGTTAACCACTATTCAGTCGTGTAATAGAGCAAAATTAGTAGCACTTAAAAGTGATTCATGATTCTTTTGGGACGGAAGTTTCAAAGTTGGGATTTTCGCTGCTCACCCTCCCTTTGTACAGTCGCTCAAAAAAGTATCCGAACACTATGGTTGATTACAGATTTCAGAAAAAAATATTTGGCAGCGATATTTTTAGAAATTAGTGATCTGGCAACCTTCATGTCACGTGACACGAAGGTTGCCATATCACTAATTTCTAAAAAAATCGTTGCCAGATATTTTTTCTGAATTCTGTAATCAACCATGGTGTTCGGATACTTTTTTGAGCGACTGTAGGTGGTCATATTATTTTGATACTAGATCGTCTGGGCTCACTCACGGAAATATTGAGCGTGTGCAGTTACCGTTCACAACAAACTTAAGCGTGTGCAGTAACTGCACACGCTCCAGTTTGCTGTGAACGGTAACTGGAGCGTGTACAGTTGCTGTACACGCTCCAGATATTTTTCCTGAATTCTGTAATCACGTGACACGAAGGTTGTCAAATCACTAATTTCTAAAAATATCGCTGCCAAATATTTTTTCTGAATTCTGTAATCAACCATAGTGTTCGGATACTTTTTTGAGCGACTGTACTCTGATAGAAATGGGACACCAACGAACCAGGAAGCACCATATATCGGACTAGGATTGCCTAACTTTTTATTTTGCAGACATTTAAGTTCGATTTATTTCAACAAACTTTCCCTTTTTTTAAAACCAAAACGATTAAATATATATGTAAATATTTGATGTATTATCGCTTGCCGAGTCATTTATATTTACAGCTAATTCCATTATAAAAATTACAAGCTAATGCTGTGTTCCAACTGAAACTTAAGCTGCATTTGTTAAACTGGGAATGGTGGCTGGCTCTATGGAAATTCCAGGTCTGACTAAAAGAGGCACTTCGATCGTCTCATTATTACCATGGGATCTGTGGAAGTTTCCTATTTGTACTCTCCTTTATCTGCGGCCAGTCTCTATGTTGCTGGGGCGGGGGTGGCTCAGTCGGTAGCGCGCCAGGCTCGTAATCTGTAGTTCCCAGGTTCGAGTCCCAGCTGGGTCAGCGTTGAGATTTATCTCCGCAAAATTACCCGCCCTGCCCACGGTCAGTAGGGGACACCGATGGGCTTGGAAAGGCCGCCATCCGTCGGATGGGACGTTAAGCCGTGGCCCCGTTTGCGGGAGAGCCATACCCTGTGCACGTTAAAGAACACGCTGGATGGCCTTGACGGGAGGCTACCATCTGTCTCCCAACAGCTGTTCCAGTGGGTCCCCTCCCCCAACCTCCTCTGAGCCTTCGGGGTCCATGTGACCTGGCCATTTAGCCCATGGTGTGCAAAAAAGTGCCGCTCAGAGGTAAAACAACCCAACCCAACTCTACGTTGCCAACCAACAGTTATTTCTCAAATTTGAAAGTATTTTCCAATGTGAAAATAATTGCGCTAAACAGTTGTATTAAACAAATATTCGGAGAGCTATGTCTGAGTCAGCTTGCACGCTTACAACCAGATAAAGAACAAGTCTCCTCGTGCAACATGGCTTCATGTGCGAATCAGACCTTAGAACTCTGCTAAAGTTTCTTTCGTCCATGATTGTTCACGAAAGAAAGGACATTTTGACTCCAAGAGAGCAGGAAGGACTGCGGTTCTTTAATGAACATTAGTTCATTTAAGAAAAAGTAAAGTAAAAAGTAAATTTCAATAGCCGTTGTGTCTTGTGATGGAGAATTATGACCTGAGCACATTAAAAAAGGCGCTGTATGGATGATTCCATCTGTCTCCAAAGAGTTGTCCAGTGAATCCCTTCTCCCAACCTGCTCTGCGCTCTTGGGGTCCTTGTGAAGAGGCCATTTAGCTCATTGTGCTTACAAAAGCGCCATTGAGACGTAAAACAACCCAACAAGAGAAACGCTAGCCATCCAAGGTGTATCAGTACTGATAAGAATGGGGTCTGTGTTTAAATTCCTGACATATGTGCTTGCAATTGTTCAATGATATCGTAAAATTTCGATTTTATAGGAATTGAATAATTTAAAATCTCATATTGATCACAAGACACATTGATTACCCATCATTAAAATTACTCCTTCGCTCATCAGAAATCTTGCCGAACCCAAAGGAAATTCAACCCTTTCATTAACATCCATTGTTCAATAGTGGAAGTACACCTATCCCTCGATTTACACTGTACTCAGTTCACACAATTTTGGCTTTGCACGGTCAAAAATGCAACCAGTTTCGATTTACACGGTACTGACTGAGACGTACATAGAAAGGAAATCTCAGCAGTACCGTGTAAATCGAAACTGGTTGCAATTTTTGACCGTGCAAAGTCAAAATGTGTGAACTGAGTACCGTGTAAATCGAGGGATAGGTGGATAAGGCAGGCCATTTTCCAATATTTGAAGTAGCCGGCAGCTAAATATTCAATAGTGTAAGTAATAGGCAGGCCGTTTTTCAATAGTGGTAGTAACAGACAGGGTATTTTTCAATAGTGATAGTAACAGGCAAGCTACTTTTCAATAGTGATAGTAACAGGCAGGTTATTTTTCAATAGTGGAAGTAACAGTCAGTAAATATTTCAATAGTGGAAGTAACAGTCGGTAAATATTTCAATAGTGGGAGTAAAGGCAAGCCATTTTTCAATAGTGGTAGTAACAGGTTGGCTATTTTTCAATAGTGGTAGTAACAGGTTGGCTATTTTTCAATAGTGGTAGTAACAGTCAGTAAATATTTCAATGGTGGGAGTAAAGGCAAGCCATTTTTCAATAGTGGTAGTAACAGGCAGGCTATTTTTCAATAGTGGTAGTAACAGGCAGGCTATTTTTCAATAGTGATAGTAACAGGCAAGCTTCTTTTCAACAGTGATAGTAATAGGCAGGCTGTTTTTCAATAGTGGAAGTAACAGTCAGTAAATATTTCAATAGTGGGAGTAAAGGCAAGCCAATTTTCAATAGTAGTAGTAACAGGTTCGCTATTTTTCAATAGTGGTAGTAACAGTCAGTAAATATTTCAATAGTGGGAGTAAAGACAAGCCATTTTTCAATACTGGTAGTAACAGGTTGGCTATTTTTCAATAGTGGTAGTAACAGTCAGTAAATATTTCAATAGTGACCTATTTTTCAATTGTGGTAGTAGCAGTCAGTAAATATTTCAATAGTGGAAGTAAAGGCAGTCCTTATTTTCAACAGCAAAAGTAACAGGGTATATTTCCCATAGTGGAAGTCATTAGCGGGCCAGAAGATCAAGGCACTTATACCAATTAAGTAGTATACGGAAATTTTAAAATAACAGCTCAACTTCGAGTTTATATTAAATCATCGTGTACTATTATTAAGCTGCTTTTATTCGACGTTGCTACAGAGCAACATTGGAAATTGCTGTTCCGGATCATAGATGGCGACACGTGCGTAATAATAAATAGAGTCACTTAGTGGAAGGATGAGAAGCCATTTCTGATTCAGTGGTTAAATCACTATGACAGTGGTTTTCAACCTGTTATGCTTCACGTACCCGCTGGAGATGTGTATGTAACTGGCGTACCCCTTATATAGATAGATAAAACTATAGTTATAGTATAACAATGGTTATTTTCACTTTGTTATTAGATCTAGCGACTTTTGAGCTCTCACGGCGTATCCCCAAAAATTTTACTGCCTACCCCACATTGAGAACCCCTACACTATGGCATGAATCTGGAAAGATGTGGATTCGAGACCCGGGAATTCGTAAAAATAATTTTTTTCCACAAAAACCATTCACTGAGTTAATGGTTACTGGTAGATTCTTACCATAGCAGGCTGCACGTTACTTTGGACCGCTTAATCATGATCAAGTTTTGGCCAAAGCAAAAATCGAACTGCGGACGAAAAGCAAAAATCGAATTGTGACAAAAAACAAAAAACCAACTGAGATAGTAAACAAAAAAATCGAACTGTGACGAATATGCAAAAAACGAACAATACCGAAAAGCAAAATATCGAACTGTGACAAAAAAGACATCAGGCTATGATGAAAGACAGAAATCGAGCTGTGACGAAAGACAGAAATCGAGCTGTTATGGAAGACAGAAATCGAGCTTTTATGGAAGACAGAAATCGAGCTGTTATGGAAGACAGAAATCGAGCTGTGACGAAAGAGAAATCGAGCTGTTATGGAAGACAGAAATCGAGCTGTTATGGAAGACAGAAATCGAGCTGTGAGGAAAGACAGAAATCGAGCTGTGATGAAAGACAGAAATCGAGCTGTGACGAAAGACAGAAATCGAGCTGTTATGGAAGACAGAAATCGAGCTGTGAGGAAAGACAGAAATCGAGCTGTGATGAAAGACAGAAATCGAGCTGTTATGGAAGACAGAAATCGAGCTGTTATGGAAGACAGAAATAGAGCTGTTATGGAAGACAGAAATCGAGCTGGGACGAAAGACAGAAATCGAGCTGTGATGAAAGACAGAAATCGAGTTGTGATGAAAGACAGAAATCGAGCTGGGACGAAAGACAGAAATCGAGCTGTGACGAAAAGCAAAAATCAAACTGCGAAGTAAAAGAAAAACGAACTGTGGAGGAAAACAAAGAGAAAATAAACAAAAAAATCGAACTGTGACGAATATGCAAAAAACGAACAATACCGAAAATCAAAATATCGAACTGTGACAAAAAAGACAGGCTGTGATGAAAGACAGAAATCGAGCTGTGATTTAAGACAGAAATCGAGCTGTGATTTAAGACAGAAATCGAGCTGTGACGAAAGACAGAAATCGAACTGTGACGAAAGACAGAAATCGAGCTGTGACGAAAGACAGAAATCGAGCTGTGATGAAAGACAGAAATCGAGCTGTGACGAAAAGCAAAATTCAAACTGCGATGTAAAACAAAAGCGAACTGTGGAGGAAAACAAATATAGACCTGTGACGGAAAGGGAAAAAAAATCAAATTGTGACGAAAAGCAAAATGAAACTGTGACGAAAAACAAACACCATTTTGTATCGATGAATAACGTAAACGAAATATGAGAAATCTTGTACAATATATCTCACGTCTCTAGTTTGTTTTGATTTAACACGAAAAAAGTAATTTTAACCGGTCATGTTTCCTATAAAGGTAAAATACTACTCTTGAACAAGCTGATGTTTACGGCTAACGAGATGTTTTCCATTTCCTTATTTCGTCAGTTTAATTGAAGCGCAATTAGTAATTCTAATAATTGCTAAAACATCAATAAAAGGAGATCTGATGACATCGCTAATAATCTGCAGTTTTAGCTAGTCGTGGGAAATATTTTGCAATTTGCTTCTTCTCACTAATGAGATGATAAACGAACCACAGATTACGACATCGTCCGTCGGAGAAAAGCAACGACATCGTCCGTCGGAGAAAAGCAACGACATCGTCTGTCAGGCTAGAGGCCTTTTTAGATTTTTTTTTGTTCAGGCTTTGTATATTTATTTTGAATTTCACCAACAAGGCTTATGCTATGTGGGAGGCCCTCTGTCCCGGCATCTGGAAAGTTAATTGAAGTAACAGTGCCCAGAGGGGACGGAGGTCACCCCACTGCTCGCGGACGCCCCAGATGGCCGAGCAGAGAGAGAAAGGAAGAAAGGGGTTGGCAACCACGAGAAGGAGAGCCGGTCGAGTTTCGAAAGCGTGCAGACGAGAAATTGTAAAGCTGGGAAATGCCGACTGGTAATAGCGTCATTGGGCTCTGGAAATACAGCTGAACAGGCATAGTAAGCTGGTGTTGTTGTAATCTATGTAATTGAGCATATGTTCTCGTCCATCAAGCATGTTTGGAAGGTTAAATAAATATTTGTTATTTTAAAGTAAAGGCTGAAGTTTGAACCAATTTATTGGGGAGGAGCCTCAGTATTGAGTCCCTGCAGTTGTGATAAAATCTTTGATTTTTGTTCCGAAAGACTCTTTCACCCGTCGCGTATAGCGATCGAACTGAGGGGACGTCCTAAGTGGTCCCAATTGACCGACAAACGATGAAGTAACATCACAAAGTGGCGCAGCCGCCAGTACGCAACAGAGGTGAAAGTAGCAGCGAAGGTGACGGAAGAGTTCCGACATCCATTGTGAGCTGACCAGAACAAGGCTGATACTGCCAAGAGTATCCTGCGGTGTGCTTCAGGCGATAGAATAGCTGTGAAGGTACCTGAAGAATCGTGCATCACGTTCGAACTGTGGAAAAAGCTGTGAAGGTGACGGAAAAGTTCAACATCCACTGGGAGCTGACCAGCGCAAGGCTGATACTACGAAGAGTGTTCCGACTGTGTGCTTCAGGTGGCAGACTGACGAGGCGGTTCGTTCCTGTCATCACATCGGAGGTAAGTATCCTCTTACTCTAGGGGCGAGTAGTTAGATACGGCAGAGGCCTGTACGAGCTAAAATGGAGCTTAGGAGCGGTCGCGATAGGGAAAGGGATGAGTTAAGGCAAGGCTACACAGACAGGGATAGCGCGCAGGGTGGTTATTCAGGGAGTGACCGGGGAAGCGAGGAGGTGACAATAGACAGAGAGTCTGATGCTGCAGAAGACATGAGAGGGTTGAGGGATTATGGCAATGACAACGATACGGATAGGCTAAAGAGCGGGACCAGAAAGCAGAGAGCTAAAGAAAGGATTGGATATGATTTTGAATTAGAGAGGATGAGGTTAGAGATGCAACTGAGAAGGGAAGAGAGAGAGGTGGCAGAAAGGGAAAAGGAGAGAGAGGCAACGGAAAGGGAAAAGGAGAGAGAGGCGGTAGAAAGAGAAAAGGAGAGAGAGCATGAGTATAGAATGCTGGAACTGCAAATGAGGAATGCAAACGAGGAGAGTGGTGATGTGCGAACGGTGGCAGTTTCTAGTAATCCAGCAGATGCGCGGCTGGCTAATTATATAAAATTATTGGGAAATATGTTAGCTGGAAGCCCTAAAAACCCAGAAGAGGTGATAAATCTCTTTGAGACAGCGGAAAGGGGATTTAAGATATATGAAGTACCAGAGGAGTTTGAAGGCAAAGTCATCATTTCTTTTTTAGATGGTAAATATGCAAATCACGTTTTTCGAAAATTAAGTGCGGAGGTTTTTGCTAATTATAAGAAAGTTAAAGAGGCTGTATTAAAAGAGTTTAAGCTCACTCCCTCTGCGTACAAGAAAGTTTGAAACTATCGCGAAAGAACCGAATGAGTCATATAATCAGTTAGCCTCGAGACTCAGAAATAGCTGGGATTATTACGTCCGCAGTAGGAAGGTGACAAAATTTGAGGAGCTTATGGACCTGATAGTGTCGGATAAGTTACGTGATAGCCTTCCTCAAGACACTCATGCTTACGTAGTACAGAAAGAGGCGGAGTCATGGGCAAAAGCAGACGAAATAGCCACGTGGGCAGAGATACACTCAGCCAGTGTGAGAGAGGACAGATGGTTGGTTGGTTGGTTGGTTGGGGTTTAATGGCGCATTAGCAACTATGGCTATAATGCGCCAAACATATGTCCAATAGGTAAAAGGATAAAAATCACGTTACCCCTTAACCAAAGTTAAAAGTAAACTACAAAGACCAACAAAAATAGAAATTGCAGTAAAAAAGAACATGCAGAGCAACAATGAACAAAAGTAAAAATATGTTATACGAATAAAAAAAATAACCCAGCTGTAAGCAAACTGGGTTAAAGATGTAGAGAAATAAAAAGGGAGTAAAACTACAAGCGATTAAAATATCCAGTAAATTTTAAAAATTGAAAAACAGCGTTAAAACAACAATGATCCGATAAAAGATGTCCGAGTGTAAGGGGCTCGGACGTAAAATCGTGAAAGTTAAAAAACATACGACGTTCGATGTTAAAACAATGACATGAAATTAAAATATGTTTGATCGTTAAAAAGGTGTCACAAAACTCACACTTGGGTTCGTCGTCCGCCCGTAAGAGAAACGAATGAGTAATAAACGAATGACCCAAGCGGAGCCGAGCAAGTACAACTTCCTCCTTGCGATTCCTGCGGTAACAAGACTGCCATGGTTTGATGATAGGTTTGATCTCGAAGAGCTTGTTGGTAAGCTGTTCCGACCAAGACCTCTGCCACTGTGCCCGGAGCTCGGTGGAAAAACGCTGCCGGAAATCCAGATAGGGAACCGGCAACGGAGAGTCGGACAGGGGCGTGGATGACCTGGCAGCAGAATCTGCCAAATCATTACCCCTGATTCCGACGTGACCGGGCACCCAACAGAAGAGAATCGTGGTGGTGGCTGCCAGACGATGGAGCTGCTGGCGGATCTTGGAGAGAACAGGGTGAGGCCGATGCCTCACTGAGATCAAAGCCTGTAGCGAGCTAAGTGAGTCGGTGTAAATCACACACCGACGATGATGCTTAGTCGCCACGTGGTCCAAGGCGAGGCTGATAGCGTGCAACTCTGCAGTGAAGATGGAACACTGCAGTGGGATCTGGTCTGCAATGATTACATCACAGCAGACCATGGCCGATCCCACCGAAGTGCCGGACTTCGAGCCATCTGTAAAGACAGGCAAGAAGTCCGGGTGCTCAGCACGATGGCTGGCAAAGAGTTGCCGGTACACACAGTCGGGTGTAAAGGCCTTCCCCGTCCTGCACAGGGAGAAATCGCAGGAAGGGGAAACAGCGAGCCATGGTGGAAGTGGCTCAGCTGTCGACTGTGCAACGCTATCGATACTGGTGTTGATGTCTCTGAGGTAGCCTCGGACTCGCAAACCAAAAGGACGAATGGCAGTCGGCCAATTATTGTAAAGCATTTCCCACTTCGGACTGAAAACGCAGTCCCAAGTGGCCAGGCAGGGATCGCAATTTAGAAGCATACTGTAGGGACAACTGCTGACGGCGAAGAGATAAAGACGGTTCGTCGGTCTCAACGTAAAGACTCTGGACCGGTGAAGTGCGGAAGGCTCCCGTGCAAACACGGAGAGCCTGATGATGGAGGGGGTCCAGCACCTTCACCACCGAATCCCGGGCCGAGTGGTACACCTGGGATCCGTAGTCCAGTTTCGATCGGACAAGTGCACGGTACAGGCGGAGCAAAGAACATCGGTCCGCCCCCCAAGAAAGGGAGGAGAGGACCTTGATGATGTTCAATGCCCGCGTGCACTTGGACCTGAGATGACGTATGTGTGGTAAAAAGGTCAATTTCCGATCGAATATGAGACCGAGAAACTTGGTCTCCGCCACAACTGGAATGATGTTACCCCCGAGCCGCAGCTCGGGATCCAGGTGAAGATTACGCTTGTGGCAAAAGTGCACACAAGCGGTCTTCTGTGGGGAGAACCGAAACCCGTTTGCCGTCGCCCAAACCGATAGATTGTTCAGGGCAATTTGCAGTTGTCTTTCAATGACCCTCATGCTGGACGAAGAGCAAAAGATGCTAAAGTCATCGAGAGAGGACAGAAAACAGACAAAAAGCTTTACTAAAGTGAATGGAGGGCCATAGCGAATAGGGGATACCCGTGGTAATAATTTCCAGCGAAGGGAGAATCTTAGGACAGACAGTCGATTCAGGCGCAATATCTCGGATAATTATCCAAGCAATAAGGGTTGGCAAGGGTTGATAAGAAGATGCCATAAGTGCGGATCACAGGAGCATTTGATGCGTCCAGCTCAATCAAGCCCAGCTCGATCAAGAGAGTCCAGTCTAGTAATCATCATGCAAAGGTGAATCGGGTGAGGGAAGTTGATTCACAGGCGGTAAAGCAGAACAGCGAGGCAATGATAGCCAGAGTTAAAATACCTTTAGGTGAAGTTCTCAGGACGGAGAAAAGGTCGAAGTGGGAGAGGACGATTCCTGCTGATTATAAGCTGGTTAGGGTTAGATGCAGCGAGAAAACGGCGCAAGCAGTGGTCGATTCAGGGGCGGAGATAACGGTGGTCAGAAAAGGCATGTTAGAGGAAGAAAAACATATGGTGAAGAGCCACATAATAGTACGTGGGCCCTTCGAAGAGACGAAACGAGCAGAGGTAAAGGAGCTTGCTTTGAGCCTAATAGAAGAGACTGATTCGCCCAAGGCCAGTGGTGGAAAAGTAAACGTATTATGCACAGTAGTTGATGGACTACGGGAAGAAGTACTGTTAAGTGCAGAAACATTTTGTGATCTTTTAGAGGAAAGGGAAAACGTACCTAGGACTATACAGCCCAAGGTACAAGCTGTTAATCAAGTGGCCGATCAACAGGAAGGTGAGGTACGAGAGGAGGAGCCTGAGGAGCTAGGAGCGGAAACAGAATCTCCCGAAGAAATAAATCCTCTCGCTACTAGTGATGTGAGACTGTTTAAGATTCAGCAGAGGAATGACCCCTCACTTAGAATAGCCCATAATGAAGCAAAAGAGAAGAAGAATAACTATTTTTATTTGGACGATTTGCTATACCATAAGGACAAGGTATTAGGAGAGTCTGTGAGTCATCTTGTAGTACCATTTGAAAGACGTCAAAAGATTTTAGAACTGGCACACGAGTCCGTATTTGGTGGTCATTTAGGTGCTAAAAAGAGTCGGGAGCGGATTAGATATTCATTCTTTTGGCCTTCATGCAAGAAGGATGTTAGAAAGTTTTGCGACTCCTGTCTGAAGTGTCAGTTAAGCAGGATAGAATCCCCATCACACCTATAGCGCACCCGAAATTACCTTTTGAAAGGGTAAATCTTGATGCTATTGGTCCGATAGACCCACCATCTGCAAAAGGGCACAGGTTCATATTGTGTCTGATTGATCAGCATACTAGATGGCCTGAGGCGGTATGCCTAACTTCGCTTACTGCAAAGAACACCTGCGATGCTCTGTTAGAAATATTCTCTGTTAAAAACATGATACACCACGTCATCAGAGAGGAACCCAGGCAGTGGCACAAGGCCGTGCCATTTTTACTGTGGGCGTACCGGAAGGTACCCAACAGTACTACCGGTATATCTCCATTTCAGTTGATGTATGGGAGGCAACCAACAGGGCCACTCTCAATCCTACAAAATAGCTGGACTGACGAGCAGGTCATGCCTGTGGGTATTCCAGTTACTGCTGCTCAATATCTTCAAGAATTAAAGATCAGGCTAGAAATAGCAGCAGCACAGGTTAAGGATCTAGCAGAAGAGAATCAAAGGAAATATGCATATTATTACAATAGGAGCGCTCGGGTTAAGGAGTTTAAAGAAGGAGATCAGGTGATAGCTTTAACGGCAGACTCAAATAACAAGCTGTATGCCAGGTGGATAGCTCCAGCAACAGTAGTGCGACGCATATTTCCGCACAGTTATGAGGTAAGGTTACCAGACGGGGCAACCAGACATGTTCATGCGAATAGGTTGAGAGAATTAAAAGCTCGTTGTAATGTGGTAGGAGTGATCTTTGATGAAGATACCGAATTTGGAGAAATAAAAGAAATGCCTAGAGCAACAGCACAAGAAAGGGGTAGCAAGGTCGGGCTACAGCCGATGAATCATGCTTTTCCGAACCTGTCAGCAGAGCAAGAAAAGGAGCTGCATGAGCTATTGGATGAGTTTCCGAGTTTTTTTTCAAATCGTCCAGGCAGATGCAAGCAAGGGCAACATAGCATTAGATTAAAAGAGGGCAGTCATTTGAAGACGCTACACAGGTACAAGGTACCACATGCGATGCGAGAACAAGTCGAAAGACAGGTAAATGAATTGCTGGAAGCAGATATGATAGAGCCAGCACAGAGCGAGTTCACGCATCCCATTGTGTGTGTTGCAAAAAAAGATGGGACCATGCGGTTATGCTGTGATTTTAGAATGGTGAATGGTTACACAATACCTGATGCTTTTCCCATGGCCCATGTACCTGATCTATTATACAAGGTAGGCGCTGCTAATTACATCTCTACGACAGACCTGTTACGTGGGTACTGGCAGATAGAGCTAGCAGAGGGAAGCAGACCGCTAACTGCTTTTTCTACTCACAAGGCTCAGTACCAATGGAAAGTTCTCCCGTTTGGTTTGATTGGAGCGGCTTCCTGCTTTCAACGAATAATGAATTCCATATTAGCTGGGCATCAGGATTATTCGGTAACGTATATAGATGATGTAGCCATTTATTCCGAAACCTGGGCAGATCATATGAGGCATCTGAGAGAGGTGCTAATGGAATTAGAAAACGCAGGGCTTACAGGAAACTTAGCAAAATGCTGTTTTGCCCAAAATACGATGAAATATCTAGGACATATAGTGGGGTCAGGCACCCATAAACCGGACCCGGAAAAACTTGGAGCTATACATCGTTTGCAGATCCCCAAGACGAAGAAAGAAATCCGTGGAGCTTTAGGGCTGTTCGGGTACTATAAGGATTATATTGCCAGGTTCGCGGAAATAGCAAAGCCTCTAACAGAATTAACGAGGAAAAAGGCTCCCGAGCGAATTATCTGGACCGCCGAAGCGAATAAAGCATTTCAGACCCTGAAGGAAAGGTTATGTACCGCTCCAGTATTGGATGTACCAAAGCATGGGGAACCCTACATAATGTATGCTGACGCATCTAATTATGCGGTAGGGGTGTGCCTCGCCCAGACAGATAAAAAGAATAATATCAAACCTGTAGCTTATGCCAGCCAGAAATTGACAGACACGCAAAGAAGGTGGGCAACCGTTCATAAAGAAGCTTACGCAATTATCTTTGGATTAAAAAAGTTCGAATCGTGGTTATTTGGTGTTCCAGTGAAGGTTATCTCCGATCATAATCCTTTAACTTATCTAACAACGGCGAGTCCACAAAGTTCGAAGCTGCAAAGATGGTCTTTAGCTCTTCAGCAATATCAGTATCCATTGAGCATCGTCCGGGTTCCCAGCTCAAACATGTAGATGCATTGTCTAGACTCGAAGTCACTGATGAGCCAAATTGTCTAAGAGAGGGTACACTAACACCTTTTACAAATTTAAATGGTCAGGCCGACGCCAACGTCGACGACTTTCAGCCTGTAGAGGCAGAGGGTACGTACGGGAAGGTGATATCTAGGTAGTCACGAAAGGTGTGCATAGCCTTTCACATGGGATGTCACCTGTAGACGAATGAACACCGCCAGTACGGCATACCTTCGTCAAAGACAGTTTTTAGTGAGATAATTAATTTATAAACTGTGTACTCTCGGACAACTACTTTAGTCACCAGGTTTTTTTTGTTGTTTGAAGCAAAAAGAATATTTAGACTCAGTGCATCAGAATATACCTAGAAGTTCTTTTGTATTTAAGTGTAGTGTACATAGATGTGTAAAAGATGTGCCAATTCGCAGAGAATTTATAGAATTCCTAAAGCAACTTAGAACTCTGAATTTTGTGGCATTGAACTCTAAGATTAACGCGAAAATGAACTCTGATTTTCAGCATTCAACTTGACTTTTTAGTCAGCAGTTAAGAGGACTAACTACTGACTTCTGGCAGGGAGGTGTCAGGCTAGAGGCCTTTTTAGATTTTTTTTTTGTTCAGGCTTTGTATATTTATTTTGGATTTCACCAACAAGGCTTATGCTACGTGGGAGGACCTCTGTCCCGGCATCTGGAAAGTTAATTGAAGTAACAGTACCCAGAGGGGACGGAGGTCACCCCACTGCTCGCGGACGCCCCAGATGGCCGAGCAGAAAGAGAAAGGAAGAAAGGGGTTGGCAACCACGAGAAGGAGAGCCGGTTGAGTTTCGAAAGCGTGCAGACGAGAAATTGTAAAGCTGGGAAATGCCGACTGGTAATAGCGGCATTGGGCTCTGTAAATACAGCTGAACAGGCATAGTAAGCTGGTGTTGTTGTAATCTATGTAATTGAGCATATGTTCTCGTCCATCAAGCATGTTTGGAAGGTTAAATAAATATTTGTTATTTTAAAGTAAAGGCTGAAGTTTGAAGCAATTTATTGGGGAGGAGCCTCAGTATTGAGTCCCTGCAGTTGTGATAAAATCTTTGATTTTTGTTCCGAAAGACTCTTTCACCCGTCGCGTATAGCGATCGAACCGAGGGGACGTCCTAAGTGGTCCCAATAGACCGACAAACGACGAAGTAACATCACATCGTCCGTCGTTGCTTTTTTATATATCGGCGTTGCATTTCGATCTCGGCTGCCAAGGAATAGCATTACAACTCATCGGATGTTTGTTTTGTAGTTTAATGTCTAAAATATTAATAATTATTCTTTTACGTCTGAAAGATTTGAGTGGTTTGTTTTGTCTCTGAGCGTCACTTTTTTCACGCAAAATAAGATAAGTGGCCAAGTCACAAGGACCCCAATGACTTACAGAAAGTTGGGGAAATTGATCCACTGGACAATTGTTAGGAAACGGATGTATGCCTTCGGTGAAGGACATCCATTGTGTTCTTTAACTTGCACAGGGTATGGGGGGCGGGGGGGGGGGGGGGCTCAGTCGGTAGCGCGCCAGGCTCGTAATCTGTAATTCCCAGGTTCTAGTCCCAGCTGGGTCAGCGTTGAGTTTATCTCCGCAAAATCCCCTGCCCTGCCCACGATGCCCACGTGTAGGGAGAGCCATACCCTGTGCACGTTAAAGAACACGCTGGATGGCCTTGACGGGAGGCTACCATCTGTCTCCCAACAGCTGTTCCAGTGGGTCCCATCCCCCAACCTTTTCTGAGCCTTCAGGGTCCTTGTGACCTGGCCATTTAGCCCATGGCGTGCCAAAAAGTGCCGCTCGGAGGTAAAGCAACCTAACCCAACACAAGGTATGGCTTCCTGCTCTTCCACGGTTTAACGTCCCAACCGACAAACGGCGGCCTTTTCAAGCCCAATGGGTCTCCCTTCTCACCGAGGGCAGAATGAGAGTCTTGCGGAGAAAATGATCAATGCTGGAACGTGCAAACGAGTGTTTCACGAATTTTTAAGACCTATAAAACTGAGGGTAAATGGAATATCCTGTCTCTTTCCTCCCACCCCTATTTTATTTTTCTCTAGATTAGGGCCTTTTTCGAATGAAACTAGATGGTTGTCACTTAAGGCTTATAAGGTTATTAAATTGAGTAATTATCTGAATCTAAGAAGTCGCTAGCATCAGAATAATATTAGTGTATTAGTACCGCTCAGATGCATGGTTTATTAAATACTCAGCACACCATCGATATAATTATGGATTGCACGGTAGCACCCTGTAGATCGTAGATCTTCACAGTACTTGGTTACATAGTACTGTCATTTATAATAAATCTGTATGCATATATAAGTGGGATTTGACACCGCCATGGCTCAACTGGGCTGTTTTACCTCTGAGCGGTACGTTTTTTGCACACAATGGGCTAAATGACCAGGTCACAAGGACCCCAAGGACTTGGAGAAGGTTTGGGAAGGGGACTCACTAGACCAGGGGTGGGCAAATAGCGGCCCGCTAAGAATTTTTTGTGGCCCGCCAAGACAGTCAGAAAAATCCGCCTTGAACCGAGATTTCCTTCCCGTGCGCGACCGAAGATTCGTCTCGTATTTTCCACTAGGACGGCCACGTCAATACGCATGCGCAGTGTAGATACGAAAACAATTGCCCACCCCTGCACTAGACAGCTGTTGGGAGATAGATGGTAAGTCTCCCGTCAAGGCCATACAACATGTTCTTTAACGTGCACAGGGTATGGCTTTTCGCACACGGGGCAACGGCTTAACGTCCTATCCAGCGAACGGCAGTCTTTCCAAGCCCATCGATGTCCCCTTTCTCATCTAGGGTGTGGGGCTATCGGAGATAAATCTCCATCCTCACACAGTTGGTACTCGAACCTGAGAACTGCAGTTTCCGAGCCTGGCGCGCTACCGACTGAGCCAGCTTCTGCTTTCCCAGCGGGTAAAACAACTGTCACTTAACAAATTGATCCCGTGTTTGAGTTATATGTAATGTCTTCAAAATTGAAAATATTTTTGAGCTATTTGACAGTCGGTAGTTGTTTTTGTAGGATATCATTATTTTCTGCTAAGCTGTTAGCATTGCGTGCCAAATTTTAACACCCATGAAAATAAGAAAATGTTCCAATGTTAAATTCATACAGAGAGCTCTTGTTGGAAGGATTTTGTGAGGACTTAGTAGACGAGAGGTTCGCGTGATGATCTGATGAGCAAAAAAGTGGCAAACGCAACTCTAGTAAGTGCAACTAAGTTGTTAATGTTCGTGTATTTTGGTTGAGGTCTGTCCTTCCTCACCGATCTTTTCTGACAATATTATACCAAGGCTCTTGTCAGACTACGTGATAAATGGGTTGATTCAGAAAAAAATTCTGTTGTTTTAGTTCTGCGGCACGTTTTTGGTCATATGGCCAGGTTACAAGATCCCGCAGATCTGAGAGGAAGCTGGTGAAGGGAATTCACTTTATAGCCGCTAGGAGACAGATGAAAGCCACCCATCATGTAGTTGGGATGTTTTATCTCTGAGCGACATCTTTCTGCACACTGGACTGAACAGTTATGTCATAAAGACCCCAAGGGCTCAGTGAAGATTGCAGAGAGGGGGAGGAACGTGACTCATTGGACAGTTGTTAGGAGACAAATGGAAATCTCCCAAAAAGTCTATTCAGGGTTTTCTTTAACGTGCATGGGATGGCTGTGGGTTGGAAAGGCCGCTGTTTATCTAAGCCAGGCTCGTGAAACCAGGCTCGATGAACTCTTTCATTCGAGCTGTTGATGAGACTGGTAGTAGAGTAGGTTTGGTTATAAACAGAGAGAAAACTAAAGTGATGAAAATTGGTCAGGCAGGCTGTGATTCAGTTAATCTGAATGGTTGCAGTCTTGAGCAGGTGTCACAGTTTAATTATCTTGGGAGCTATGTAACAGATAATGGTGATGTGCGGCATGAGATTAACAGACGAATAGGGATTGCTGCTGGGACTTTTAAGAATCTATGGAGAGTGTGGAGAAATAGGCGTATACACCTAAAGACTAAACTTAGACTGTATAATAGTTTGGTTCTCTCTAGGGTTGGTTATGGTAATGAAACCTGGACGCCTTGTAAACAAGATAACAAAAAACTGGATGCTTTTGATTCTAGATGCTTAAGCAGTATCTTGGACATTAGGTGGTTCAACTTTATAACTAATGATGAGGTTAGGTAAAGGAGTCGGCAACCTCCTCTATATGCAGTATATTGTGCAGAGAGAGACTCCGTTGGTTTGGCCATGTTGCGCATATGCATAATTATAAATTAGCGAATAGGGTTATGAAGAGTGTACCTAAAGGCCCCAGAAAGAGGGAGAGACCTAGAATACGGCGGGCAAACAATGTGAAATAAGACCTTGTTAGAATTGGTGGGCAGTGGCCGGATGCAGCAGATGTAGCTCTTGACAGATATGCTTGGAGAACTGAATTGCACAATCTGGTTGACATCCGTAGCCCATGGCTGCTTGGAGATGGGGATGATGATGATGGTGATGGCGATGGAGAGACATATGGTATGCTGCATTGGATAGTTTAACACTAGAAGTTGTTTTCCTTGTACACTATAATCCTATAGATATCGCTAGGAAAAGGGTCAGATTTTCAAATAGAGAGTCCACAAGAAAAAGCAGTCTCTTTAAGTTGGTTACTTGTAACTTAATCGGATTTTTAGTGCAGAGAAATTTCAGCGCACAGCTGAACAAAGACCAAAAATCCCGCAGCAGAACACAAGAAATTTCTGCAAATGTGCAGAGTTCTGGATGGGAAAAAATCTGGCGAACCTAGCACGTCTGATGTTGTTGACGAGAGTATACTGGACATTATACCCCTTGAGTTTTACCTATCGGGATAAATAAAAAAAATAAATACATACCTCCTCAAGCAGCTGCTTGCCACAGAGGTCTGACAGGAGCCTGTCGGTTTATATGCAATAGTAGAAGGTCTGAGAGGATGGCAGGAGTGAACGTCAAAATGTACCCTTTTGAGAATCGAAGTGTTGATGACATGAAAACTCGTGTCACTGATGCAAATGAATTATATTATTTAAAGAATACTGTTTTTCACTTGGGTTTGAGGTGGGAGATGGGAAAGTTTCGGTGTCCTGGTTCGTGGTTTCATCTCCCGTTATGTTTGCAATCTTCTTACTTTCGCTAAAAAAATAAAAATGCGGATGACTTCTTAAGAAAAAAAAGGAAACTAAGGAAAGTTTGTAATAAAAATTATTGCCCGCGCAGATGTCAATCGTAAATTTTTTAGTCGTCCTCCAGTAAATTGCAGTCGCCGAAGGAAAGGAAGGCAAATTTTAAAGGCCATGTTCAGAGTTAGAAAATCTACAGTCGCTTAAAAAAGTATCCGAACACTATGGTTGATTACAGAATTCGGAAAAAATATCTGGCAACGATTTTTTTTACAAATTAGTGACATGGCAACCTTCGTGTCACGTGACATGGCAACCTTCGTGTCACGTGACACGAAGGTTGCCAGATCACTAATTCAGCAGACTGGAGCGTGTGCAGTAGCTGCACACGCTCCAGTGTGCTGTGAACGGTAACTGGAGCGTGTACAGTTGCTGTACACGCTCCAGATATATTGTTCCTGAATTCTGTAATCACGTGACACGAAGGTTGCCAGATCACTAATTTGTAAAAAAATCGTTGCCAGATATTTTTTCTGAATTCTGTAATCAATCATAGTGTTCGGATACTTTTTTGAGCGACTGTAGGTGGTCATATTATTTTGATACTAGATCGTGTGGGCTCACTCACGGAAATATTGAGCGTGTGCAGTTACCGTTCACAACAAACTGGAGCGTGTGCAGTAGCTGCACACGCTCCAGTTTGCTGTGAACGGTAACTGGAGCGTGTACAGTTGCTGTACACGCTCCAGATATTTTTCCTGAATTCTGTAATCACGTGACACGAAGGTTGCCAGATCACTAATTTCTAAAAAAATCTTTGCCAGATATTTTTTCTGAATCCTGTAATCAATCAAAGTGTTGGATTTTTTTTTGAGCGACTGTACGTGCATATTATTAATTTCGATCTCTATCTGTTAGTAGCCGTTTTCAATCCAGACGAAAGGCTGAAGTAAAGAACGAACGTTGCAAATTCTGCTTTCTTAACGGAAAGAAATGAAATCCACTGAAGTTTATGATAAGGTAAACAAATCCTTTGAGAAGATAAAAGCATGCATGGAAAAAACATTTAAAAGAAAACAAGTTTTAGAAAAAAGATACTGTTTGATCAGGACAATGGAGATCCTCATTTTACGGAAACAAAATATTTTTTCGTCCTTAACCAATATTGAAAATGCATTTCATCATGTTTTGGAGCTATATTTAGCATCTTGCCGCATCTTCCTATTCTCTGATGTGGATAAATATACGACAGAGTCGTTGGTTTCAGTTTTCGTTAGTATTGAGAAATAGATTGTGGATATTTGGTAAAAAAAAACTTTCTGCAGCAGTTCAAAGCGTAATAGAAACTTCGATATATTATCTCTCAGTTTGAATAATGTTTTGGAAAAGAGTAGATTTAGGATATTAAATGATAAACGTAGAATAAAATATTTGTTGTTGTTGTTTTGCCTCTGAGCGGCACTTTTTTTTGCACACCATGGGCTAAATGGCCAGGTCACATGGACCCCGAGGGCTCAGAGAAGGTTGGAGGAGGGGACCCACTGGAACAGCTGTTGGGAGACAGTTGGTAGCCTCCCGTCAAGGCCATCCAGCGTGTTCTTTAACGTGCACAGGGTTTGGCTCTCCCGCACACGGGGCCACGGCTTAACGTCCCATCCGATAGACGGCGACCTTTCCAAGCCCATCGGTGTCCCCTACTGACCGTGGGCGGGGCGGGGAATTTTGCGGAGATAAATCTCAACGCTGACCCAGCTGGGACTCGAACCTGGGAACTACAGATTACGAGCCTGGCGCGCTACCGACTGAGCCACCCCCGCCCCCCTAGAATAAAATATTGAAATATATCTCTGATAAAGACTGATTTCCTACGGATATTGTGCACGTATCGATTCGTTATTCGGTTTTATATTGCAGAAAACATTTTTGTAAAATAACTTGAATCTATTCGCTTTAAATTCTACATAAATGATAGAGGGAATTTTCAAGTCTTTCAACCAATCTTATATTTTTGTTTCAATGTTAGTATATTTCAATAAATTATCTTTTATAATCAGAAATTTCTACAGATTAGTTTTTAAATTAAAAATTCCAACAGAATATTTTTATTCTTTACACGGAGTTCACACTTGAACTCTAAATTAATTTAAACACTATTAGCTCCGTAACATGAAACCTTGATTTGCAAACGTATATCGTATAGTATTCTACATATATCATACTTTCCACGTGTGCTTAAGGGACGGGGGTGGCTCAGTCGGTAGCGCGTCAGGCTCGTAATCTGTAGTTCCCAGGTTCGAGTCCCAGCTGGGTCAGCGTTGAGATTTATCTCCGCAAAAATTCCCCGCCCTGCCCACGGTCAGTAGGGGGCACCGATGGGTTGGAAATGCCGCCGTCCGTCGGATGGGACGTTAAGCCGTGGCTCGTGTGCGGGAGAGCCATACCCTGTGCACGTTAAAGAACACGCTGGATGGCCTTGACGGGAGGCTACCATCTGTCTCCCAACAGCTGTTCCAGTGGGTCCCCTCCCCCAACCTTCTCTGAGCCTTCGGGGTCCTTGTAACCTGGCCATTTAGCCCATGGTGTGCCAAAAAAGTGCCGCTCAGATGTAAAACAACCTAACGTGTGCTTAAATAGCCATGAGCCAAGACACAATATCCAAGGTTTTTCTCGCCGAGAAGATTCAATTGGTGTTCCAGGAATTTCTTTCCTTTCGTCGCTACCAGAAGGTAGTCCGTTTTAAATTGGTGGTCACTCCTTTTCCTATATGCAAAACTAAAAGCACACATACACTCGCCTGAGGGAGAAAATCTGTTACTCAATTTTTGTTGATAAAGATAAAAATATACTCAAAAAAGATATTTAAAAGTTTCTTTACGCGTTTCGTTTAAGCATAAAACTTCTTCAGAAGATAAAATTGTACTGCGAAGTCGTTTATACAGGGTGTCACAAAAATATAGGTAAGAACTTTTAGGGGAGGTAGATAACATCTAAAGGAATGAGAATTGCATAGGAACCCATAACCGGAAACGTCACCGTAAGTCAATAGGCGGCGCTGTTCATCTGTGCGCTAGAGGGGAAATTTCGGATTTCCTCATTCGAGCGGTAGTCGGCTGACGAAGAGCATGCAAAGGTATTCGAACAGGGAGACATGCACTTAGTGTATGGAATAGCTGAGGGCAACGGACAAGCCGCTTAACGAATGTATCAAGAACGCTTCCCACACAGACTCCGTCAATGCTCCGTCGGTGTCACGCATGCATCACGTCTCATGGTAGAAACTTCGAGCATCTGCTGTAACATTATGAAATGTATCATCTAGTACGCCATTTGTAATAATTATGTCCAATAAATGTTCTCCCATTAATCACTGTCTTGTGTCCTTTCAGATCTTGTACCTCTGCTACCACTTTCCCATGACGTTTCCGGTTATGGATTCCTATGCAATTCTCATTCCTTTAGATGTTATCTACCTCCCCTAAAAGTTTGTACCTATATTTCTGAGACACCCTATAAAAGTTGTGAGCAGAATAAAGGAAAACTTCGCTGTACAGTCGCTCAAAAAAGTATCCGAACACTATGGTTGATTACAGAATTCAGAAAAAATATCTGGCAGCAATTTTTTTTAGAAATTAGTGATCTGGCAACCTTCGTGTCACGTGACACGAAGGTTGCCAGATCACTAATTTCTAAAATAATCGTTGCCAGATATTTTTTCTGAATTCTGTAATCAACCATAGTGTTCGGATATATTTTTGAGCGACTGTAGTATACAATTCCATCTTCTGAAGAAGCTTTACGTTTAAACGAAACGCGTAAAGAAGTTTTCGGATATCTTTCTTTTGTGTATGCTTTTATTTTTATCAGCTAAAATTGAGTGAAAGATTTTCTCCCTCAGGCGAGTATGTGTGTTTGTATTTTTTCATGTAGGAAAAGTAGTGACCACTAATATAAAAAGGACTACCTAGAGAAACTGCCGTAGGAACGAAAGGATAGAAATTCCTAGCACACCAACTGAATCTTCTCGGCAAGAAAAACCTTGGCAGCTGGCTATCTAAGAAGGTATGGTAAATGTGGAATACTATAAGATATACGTTTGCAAATCATGGTTTACCTTACGTAGCAAAGGTTTTTTAAATTAATTTTGAATATTTTTATAATCAGAAATTTCCAACAGAATATTTTTATAAACAGAAAATTCCAACAGAATATTTTTATAATCAGAAATTACCAACAGAATATTTTTGTAATCAGAAATTTCCAACAGAATATTTTTATTATCAGAAATTGACAACAGACTATTTTATAATCAGAAATTTCCAACAGAACATTTTTATAATCAGAAATTTCGAACAGAATATTTTTATAATCAGAAATTTCCAACAGAACATTTTTATAATCAGAAATTTCCAACAGAATATTTTTATAATCGGAAATTTCCAACAGAATATTTTTGTAATCAGAAATTTCCAACAGAATATTTTTATAATCAGAAATTTCCAACAGAACATTTTTATAATCAGAAATTTCGAACAGAACATTTTTATAATCAGAAACTTCGAACAGAATATTTTTATAATCGGAAATTTCCAACAGAATATTATTGTAATCAGAAATTTCCAACAGAATATTTTTATTATCAGAAATTGACAACAGAATATTTTTTATAATCAGAAATTTCCAACAGAACATTTTTATAATCATAAATTTCGAACAGAATATTTTTATAATCGGAAATTTCCAACAGAATACTTTTGTAATCAGAAATTTCGAACAGAATATTTTTATAATCATAAATTTCGAACAGAATATTTTTATAATCGGAAATTTCCAACAGAATACTTTTGTAATCAGAAATTTCGAACAGAATATTTTTATAATCAGAAATTTCCAACAGAACATTTTTATAATCAGAAATTTCCAACAGAATATTTTTATAACCAGATTTTCCAACAGAATATATTTAATCAGATTTAAAAATATTAAATATTAATATTATTAATATAGTAAAATTATTAAACATTAATATTATAATTTCATTATATTATTAATGTTAATATTATTAAATATATATAAATTTATAATCAGATTTAAAAAAAAACTATTGTTTGTAATCGGAAATTTCAACGAAGAAGTGGAGAGAGACGCATGCTTTGCTTAATGCGAAGAAAAAGGAAAGATGAATCATTGGATCACTCCTAGAGTTAATGATATCCCAGTGTCCATACATATATCTAAGTGGGAATGGATAAGCCATGTCCAAGGGACGGGCGATGGCAGAGATTGTCACTAACTGGAGACCAGAAGACAACCGAAGAAGAAAAGGAAGAGCACAAGTGAGATGGGAAGCTGAGATCACGAAATTTGCCGGAGGGCAATGGAAAAGAAAAGCAACTGACAGAATGATGTGGTAGCATCTGGAGGAAGACTTTGCTCAGAAATGGACGATTAACAGCTGATGATGAAGAAATATTTCAACATCTGCTCTGCTGAGAACTCGAATCTACAGTCTCTTGTCTGTCGTTGTGATCAGAATTTGTGAAGCTGTCAATATGACGCAATTGTTTCATATAAACCAGCGAGCTACGGAAGAATAAATCTTGCTTATATTGATTTATTTAAGTATTATAATGTTGAGGCTTAGTAGAGCTTTCAGATGAACGAAATATATTTAAAGGACATAACACACTCGTAGATCGTAGATTGTATAATCATATTCGATGTACCGGGTAATAATTTTACCTGTAACCATCTCCAACATAAAGATATGCCTATTTGGCATGAGTAAGAACAAAATATATAAGTAAACCACCCTTAGGTGGGCCCCTAAGGGCAAACGTAAGAAAAGCTAAAAATAGCAGTAAAATTGTACGAGAAACCTAAAACAGGTAGGTCTCCTCAGAGAACGCAACCGTTTTAAGCCTCTTGTACTTGTTCAAAACAGTATGATCGTAAAGAATCAGAGAAGAAATAATTTCATTAGGATTATTGCTTACAGCTTCAAAAAGTCTTTTTGAGGCGCGTTTTATATGTGTATATATTATATATGGTCGATGCCCAGGTCTTTATGGAGTTGTTCTCAAAATCTTGTTTTGTAAGACCTGAATCTTACGAATATTGGTGGGTGTAATATTCGCCCATATGGGTGAAGCATAGAGAATCACCGGCCTGATGATCATATCATAGAGTAAAAGTTTATGATCAATAATTAAAATGGAATTTCTCCTAAGGAGTGGGTCTAGCTGGCCCCTCAATGAATTGACTTTGGAGATTATATTATTTATGTGATAGTTCCACTTTAACCTCTTATGTATGACAACCCCAAGATAGTTGACTGTATCACTCCAATCAATGGGAATATCTTGTAAATGGAGGCAAGTGGGATTCGTAATATTATGACACACTCGTAGTAGATCGTAGATCGGTTATTCATTTTCAGAGTACCAGGTACATGGGTACCCATAACCTCTTCCATCTGAATATGTGCCTAGTTGGCATCAGTGTAAACACAACATAGTAAAATAAACCACCAATGGTGGGTCCCGAAGGACAATAAAGATCAACAGTAAAAACAGTAAGGATGCACAAGAGACCTAAAATGGATGACTATCTTTACTGAAAGCCATCATTTTAGGCCTCTTGTAACTATTCATGACTTCATGATTGTAGTCGAATAAGCAAGAAATAATTCCATGTGGATTGCTTTGAACAGCTTCAAAGAAACCACGTGATAAAAACTTTATATAAGAGTAAATATGGTCGATGCCCAGATCTTTGTGGATTTCTCTGTTCGTTACAAACCAAGGGGCATCGACCGCACATCTCAAGATCTTGTTCTGCAAGACCTGAATCTTGTGTATATTGGTTGCAGTAGTCTTCGTCCAAATAGGGGAAGCATAGGAAATAATGGGACGTATGACCAAGTCGTAGAGCAAAAGCTTGTGGTCAATCGAAAGGGCGGAGTTCCTTCTGAGAAGAGGTCCCAGCTGACATTGGACGGTGTTCACCTTAGTTATGATCCCGTGAATGTGGGGATCCCATTTCAGTTTCTTCTGCAAGGTGACTCCAAGGTATTTGACAGTGTCTTGCCATCTGATGTGACACACTCGTAGAAATGCAGCCGGTTGATAACTTTTCTTTTTTTGTTTATCGAGTGGTTGTCGTGTGCAACGCAAGCGATAGTCGACTTTTGTTCTATCGTTTTCGTACTAAAAAAAGGGATTTCGTTAATCTTCACACCTGATATGTAATATAGGAAAACCAACTTATCAGATAAAAATGGAAATAATCCATGTAAGCATGCGGAAGCTATTTCGGAAAGACACACAAATAAACAAGCAGACAAACTAACACACCAAAAACGTTCGTCAAATGTTTGCAAGGTAGACATTTATAAAATTTGAAAGACGTGACAAACAATACCTGAAAAAGAAAAGTTGTGATTGATGTGACGATCTGAAAAGAAACGAAATTTTGAGAGATGTAATATAATACCTGAAAAGAAACGAAATTTTTTACTCGCGTGATAATCTGAAAAAGAAACAAAATTCTGACAGGTGTGATGATCTGAAAGATAAACTTTGGACATATATGATGAGCAATACCTGAAAAGAAGCATAACCTTACCAGATATAATAATCTGACAGGAACCAAAATCTTGACAGATACAGTCGCTCAAAAAAGTATCCGAACACTATGGTTGATTACAGAATTCAGAAAAAATATCTGGCAACGATTTTTTTTAGAAATTAGTGATCTGGCAACCTTCGTGTCACGTGACACGAAGGTTGCCAGATCACTAATTTCTAAAAAAAATCGTTGCCAGATATATTTTCTGAATTCTGTAATAAACCATAGTGTTCGGATACTTTTTTGACCGACTGTACGATAAACAGTATTCCATAAGAAACAATTTTGGCATATATGATTAGTAATATCAGATAAGAAACAATATTTTTTTAATATAAGTGGACAATATGGTGGAAAAAACATTTCGAGATTTATGATCAACAATATCAAAAAATATCAGATAAGAAACAAACATTTCTATATCACAAAAAGAACAGTTTTTTTTAACATATATGGTTAAAAATAATAATAATATCAGAGAATAAACAAAATGCCATAATTATAATGAACAATATCAGAGAGACAAATATAGAGAGGTTTGACTAAAAATATGTCTACAAAATCTCTTACACATAATGAAAAATATCGGAGAAACAAGTTTAGAGAGATTGATCCATATCAGAGAGGCAAATTTAGAGAGGTATGAATAAAAATATCAGAAGATAAACAAATTATCATAGGTATAATGAGCAATATCTGAGAAGAAATAGTTGAGAGATACGATTAACAATATCAGGGAAGAGGATTTGGGTTGGGTTGTTTTACCTCTGAGCGGCACTTTTTTGCACACCATGGGCTAAATGGCCAGGTCACATGGACCCCGAAGGCTCAGAGAAGGTTGGGGGAGGGACAAACTGGAACAGCTGTTGGGAGACATGTTAGCCTCCCGTCAAGGCCATCCAGCGTGTTCTTTGTGTTGGGAGACATGGCCAGGTCACATGGACCCCGAAGGCTCAGAGAAGGTTGGGGGAGGGGACAAACTGGAACAGCTGTTGGGAGACATGGTAGCCACCCGTCAAGGCCATCCAGCGTGTTCTTTGTGTTGGGAGACATGGCCAGGTCACATGGACCCCGAAGGCTCAGAGAAGGTTGGGGGAGGGGACAAACTGGAACAGCTGTTGGGAGACAGATGGTAGCCTCCCGTCAAGGCCATCCAGCGTGTTCTTTAACATGCACGGGGTATGGCTCTCCCGCACACGGGGCCACGGCTTAACGTCCCATCCGACGGACGGCGGTCTTTCCAAGCCCATTGGTGTCCCCTACTGACTGTGGGCAGGGCGCGGAATTTTGCGCAGATAAATCTCAACGCTGATGCAGCTGGGACTCGAACCTGGGAACTACAGATTACGAGCCTGGCGCGCTACCGACTGAGCCCCCCCCCCCGCCCCCCAGGGAAGAGGAAACGTACAACAAATCCTGATGTACAATATCTGAGTAGAACCAAAATTTCGACAAATGCTATGCCCAATGTGTAAGAAGAGCCGAGTGCCGACAGATATAATGCAGAATACCAGAGAAGAAGCAACTTTTGACAGATATGATGAAAAATACCAGAGAAGGGAAAAACCACGATAGGTGTGATGAAACACATCTAACAAGTGGCAGAGTTTGAAAGATGTATTGACCAGAAAAGTTTTTTGACAGATAGGCTGAACAAAACCCGACAAGACAGGATATAGTTTACATGACTAGGATTTCCGAGCAACAAATGACGGAAACATAGAGTGCCTTATTTTAAAAGTGAAATTAAGGAAATATCGTGGAAATCAATTTGGTGTTCTGTAAACACTCTTTTTCAGTGGGGCGGGGGTGGCTCAGTCGGTAGCGCGCTAGGCTCGTAATCTGTAGTTCCCAGGTTCGAGTCCCAGCTGGGTCAGCGTTGAGATTTATCTCCGCAAAATTTCCCCGCCCTGCCCACGGTCAGTAGGGGACACCGATGGGCTTGGAAAGGCCGCCGTCCGTCGGATGGGACGTTAAGCCATGACCGTGTGCGGGAGAGAGCCATACCCTGTGCACGTTAAAGAACACGCTGGATGGCCTTGACGGGAGACTACCATCTGTCTCCCAACAGCTGTTCCAGTGGGTCCCCTCCCCCAACTTTCTCTGAGCTTTCGGGGTCCATGTGACCTGGCCATTTAGCCCATGGTGTGCCAAAAAGTGCCGCTCAGAGGTAAAACAACCCTACCCAACAACTCTCTCAAAAGCATTCAAATGGCGATAAAGCAGTCGACGGCATGTACCAGGTATTTTCGGCCTTCGCTGAACAATGTCCAAGCAGAACCACACAATACTATCCCTGTTCCTTCTTAAACCTTTTATCACTTGAGCCAGACACGTCATTGGCTCCGGATTATCATCATTTGCATATCACAACTGCGCACGCCCACCCTTCTATTTGCATGTTTGTACGACATGTCCTTCTGGGTGGGACATTTTCAATGTCGAAAGTGTATCTTGGTTTATATTGTTTAATAAAACTTTTTCCAAATTGCATAATATTGAAATAATCATTATGCAAATTTCTAAAATCTGCATTAAGTTTATTAAATGGTTTGAAGCAATTCTTTTTATTTGAGTTTTAATTAATTTCTGAAGTAAAATTTAATGACGTGTTACTGTTGCGAACTACAAATAAAAAAAAAAGTAAATACCCCCTCAAGCAGCTGCTTGCCACAGAGGTCTGAGAGGAGCCTGTCAGTTTAAATGCCAGAGTAGAAGGTCTGAGAGGATGGCAGGACCTCAGCAGAATAAACGACACATACATCCATGCCTTACCCGGGGCTCGAACCCAGGTCCCTTAGATCAATAGCCAAGCGTGCTAACCACTCAGCCACGGGACGGATAACACAACCTTTAACTATAACTAAAGATCAGGATTATATATAAAAAAAAATATTCCAAAGCGTAAAAATATCATTAAAACCTCAGTACTTGATTTATTTCAAGATCTTTTGAGATTCTATCGCTCTTTGATTTATTTCACTATCTTTTCATGCTCCTTTGGTCACAGAGAGGAAAATCGATCAAACCCTTCGAAGGGAATCAATTTCAGCTTCTCTCGACACCGAGATTAATCTTCTGCAGATAGAAAAAGTCCACTTCCATTCCGAAAATCTTTTCATTTTTATCCCACTTGACTTGCTGAAGATAATTAAATAACTGGAAATAGATTCTCTTGATATTCTTATGGATAACGTGTCTGGACTTCATAAGGGGTATGATATCAGAAAATATGCTTTTCATATTTATCAGGAATGATGTATTGCAATTATGTTTGTTGGATTGCTTTACCTCTGAGCAGCATCATTTTACAGACAATGGCCACAAGGACTCCAAGGGCTCAAAGAAGGTTCGGGGAGGGGACCTGCTGGAACAGCTGTTGGGAGACAGATGGTAGCCTCCGGTCAAGGCCATCTAGCTTGTTCTTTAACGTGCACAGGGTATGGCTCTCCTGCACACTGGAACACAGCTTTAACGTCCCATCCGACGGATGACAGCTTTTCGAACCTCATCGGTGTCCCTTGCTGACTGAGGGTAGGGGTTTAGCGGAGATAAATCTCAACGCTGGTACAGGTGGGACTCGAACCTGGGAACTACAGATTACTAGCCTTGTGCAATACCGACTAAGCCACCCACTCCTCAAACTCATTTGTAAGGAAATTATTGTGTACTTTAGTTTATCCTTAAGCTCACTTTTGAGCTGTAATGCGTTTACCATTCACTTAACAAGATCTCACTGATAAGACAGTCTAGAACCTTTTACTTTTAGGTGGTTTTACCTCTGAGCGGCACTTTTTTTGAACACCATGGGCTAAATGGCCAGGTCACATGGACCCCGAGGGTTGGGTTGGGTTGTTTTACCTCTGAGCGGCACTTTTTTGCACACCATGGGCTAAATGGCCAGGTTACATGGACCCCGAAGGCTCAGAGAAGGTTGGGGGAGGGGACCCACTGGAGCAGCTGTTGGGAGACAGATGGTAGCCTCCCGTCAAGGCCATCCAGCGTGTTCTTTAACGTGCACAGGGTATGGCTCTCCGCTCGGCTTAACGTCCCATCCGACGGACGGCGGCCTTTCCAAGCCCATCGGTGTCCCCTTACTGACCGTGGGCAGGGCGGGGAATTTTGCGGAGATAAATCTCAACGCTGACCCATCTGGGACTCGAACCTGGGAACTACAGATTACGAGCCTGGCGCGCTACCGACTGAGCCACTCCCGCCCCGAACCTTTTACTGATCACATCCAGAGTGCGTTTTAATCTGCACATGATTTGGAACGGAAGATAAAAAATCAACGGAAGATAATTAGGTTTCGACTACCAGGTTGAATTGAGTTGTTTTTATCTGAGCTGCACGTTTTTGTGCACAATTGGGATAAATACTCAAATCACACAAGAACCTAAATGGCTCAGAAAAGACAGAGCCCAATAATTCTATTGAACAGCTTTTAGGGGACTGATGGATGCATTCGATTTCCAAGCCTCCTCTTTTTGACCGAGAGGATGCCGATAACAAAAATTCTTAACGTGATACTTTTCAAGAAGAAGGAAGGTGGGTTGATGATGATGATGGTGGTTGGTGTCAAACCTACCAAATATCTTATCTCAGAATTTTTAAAACAGCATTCCGTACGAAAACGGGCGGGGGTGGCTCAGTCGGTAGCGCGCCAGGCTCGTAATCTGTAGTTCCCAGGTTCGAGTTCCAGCTGGGTCAGCATTGAGATTTATCTCCGCAAAATTCTCCGCCCTGCCCACGGTCAGTAGGGGACACCGATGGGCTTGGAAAGGCCTCCGTCCGTCGGATGGGACGTTAAGCCCTGGCCCCATGTGCGGGAGAGCCATACCCTGTGCACGTTAAGGAACACGATGGATGATGGCCTTGACGGGAGGTTACCATCTGTCTCCCAACAGTTGTTCCAGTGGGGCCCCTTCCCCAACCTTCTCTGATCCTTCGGGGGTCCATGTGACCTGGCCATTTAGCCCATGGTGTGCAAAAAAATGCCGCTCAGAGGTAAAACAACCCAACCCAACCTGTACGGAAATTCTATGGTTTTTATGTGAATTAGTTTATATTTTATCACAAGAAAGCTAAAATATCCAACTCACTGTTGAGGAAAAATTCTGCATTACTTATAAACGATTTAAAACAAATATTTATTTCTCTTAAAAGTAATAATAATAATAGAAAAATAAACAATGAAACGCTCACAAGATTTGTCATCTCGTGCGGGAATTTCCAGCACTGAAAATTTATAAATTTACAAATGTAGAAAATATACTGAACATTATATGCATAAAAATACTAGTAATGTTAAGGAAAATAAGAATAACTACCAGGAAAAGTTTATGCAGTGAAAAGGATTTAGATCTATTGAAATGCGTACGTAATACCCAAAAGTTGCTAATATAAAACATTTTCTATCCCATCAAGGTTCAAAATATGTAATTTATTTTATACACAATAAATCCTAATTTCTAATTGTTTTTACGTTATTTGGGATAAAGGAGGAAAGGTTTGGAGCTAAATTATTAAATGCTACATCACAGAAAAAAATTGCGAATATACTGCCTTATATAGTTAGTCTGAAGACTACCGCGTGGATTACCGCGTGGGCGGGAATTCAACTCAGCTGACAGCGCATCAACCACCTAATATGAGGTTCCAAAGTTCGTGCCCTTATTGGGTCGGCATTGAGATTTTCTCACGCAGATTCCAGGGGATTCATGCTTTTCTGAGCTCTCGGAATCCTTGTGACCTGTCCATTTAGACTTTTTGAACAAAACAGTAAACAGTGGCGCTCAGAGATAAACAACCGAACCTTCCCATATTTGTTCTGCAAGAGAAGTAATATTGTTGACTACAAAATGAAGCATTAAGAGCATTAATAATAAGATATATTTCTCAACGATTAATAGCTTGGGCGTATCTGACGAAGGGGCGGGGGTGGCTCAGTCGGTAGCGCGCCAGGCTCGTAATCTGTAGTTCCCAGGTTCGAGTCCCAGCTGGGTCAACGTTGAGATTTATCTCCGCAAAATTTCCCCGCCCTGCCCACGGTCAGTAGGGGACACCGATGGGCTTGAAAAGGCCGCCGTCCGTCGGATGGGACGTTAAGCCGTGGCCCCGTGTGCGGGAGAGCCATACCCTGTGCACTTTAAAGAACACGCTGGATGGCCTTGACGGGAGGCTACCATCTGTCTCCCAACAGCTGTTCCAGTGGGTCCCCTCCCCCAACCTTCTCTGAGCCTTCGGGGTCCATGTGACCTGTCCATTTAGCCCATTGTGTGCAAAAAAGTGCCGCTCAGAGGTAAAACAATCCAATCCAATCAGGTATCTGACGAAAAAATTACGAAGTGTAAACTTGGCAAAGTTCGTCAGAAAGAGAAAGCTTCGCGTAAATTATGAAGTACAGAGGATATTATGTAAGAGGGAGGGAACGAGAATCGTTATTGAAGGACAAACACATCTCGAATAATATTTAGGCGCCGTTTCGAAACATCCAACGACATTCCCGCCTAAAAGCGCAAGATAATACACCGTATTCTTCCAAAGGCATTAGGAAAGATAATGCGAAGGGACACAATTAAATTTGAGGGGAGATTTAAAGCATCTCATTACCAGCAGAGAGGTAGACATGGAGATGTTTCGAGCTCTAATGGGAGGACTTTAATATCGCAGCTTTTATTACTACTGGAGGTCAAAAGGGTTCGTTAGGCGTAATAAATAAATCTGCATTATCAAAAGAGATAAAGTTGATTATCAAGCTAAGTGAATTTAACTGCGCTAAGAGAGGAAAAGTTCTCCTTTGAAGAGAGAAAGTTTGATTCAGTTAGCGACGAGGAAATGAATTAATTTTGCTGAATTCATTTTAGCGTATGAACGACAAAGGAAAAGTTTCTCTTATACCTCAAAAATGTATTAATACTTTTAGCGATTTTTTATGTTTGTTATTCTTCTGAATGTTACTATTGTTTCCGAAATGTCAGAGAATGAGTCACTGGATGTGTCCACTGACCAGAATGGCATTCATGGGATGGAAATATGTAAGAATTATTGGTTTTCCGGTAGAATGATTCAGTCCCGAATAATCTTTGTCCCTTTGCACCTAAAGATTGCCTCACTGGATTTGTTCACTTTCTCCTAAAAGAATCATTTACTGTATCTGTTCACTAATCTTGTGAAAAAGAGTCTTCGGATTTAATCACTGGTCTCTTTAAAGAATAAGTAATTGATCTCCCTCAACCTTCTCTGAGCCTTTATTGTCATTGTGACCTGGCCATTTAGACCATTGTGTGAAAAAAAAGCGCTGCTCAGAGGTAAAACATCAGTTGATAGCGCGCCAGGTTTGTAATCTGTAGTTCCCAGGTTCGAGTCCCACCTGGGCCATTGTTAAGATTTATCACCGCGATGTCTTTGGTCAGTAGGGAAGGTCCCCGTTATGTCTTTGGTCAGTAGGGAACACCGAGGACGTGGAAAGACCGCCGTCCGTTATGGATGGGACGTTAAGCCGAGGTCCGTGTGCGGGAGAGCCATATCATGTGCACGTTAAAGAACACGCTGGATGGCATTGACGGGAGGCTACCATCTGTCTCTCAACAGCTGTCCAGTGAGTTCTCCCAACTTGCTCTGAGCTTTCGGTATCATTGTGACCTTGTCATTTACCCCATTGTGCCGCATAGAGGTTGTTTGAATTGGGTTGTTTTACCTCTGAGCGGCACTTTTTTGCACACCATGGGCTAAACGGCCAGGTCACATGGACCCCGAAGGCTCAGAGAAGGTTGGAGGAGGGGACCCACTGGAACAGCTGTTGGGAGACAGATGGTAGCCTCCCGTCAAGGCCATCCAGCGTGTTCTTTAACGTGCACAGGGTATAGTTCTCCCGCACGCGGGGTCACGGCTTAACCCAAGCCCATCGGTGTCCCCTACCAATTTCCAAGCCCATCGGTGTCCCCTACTGACCGTGGGCAGGGTGGGGAATTTTTGCGGAGATAAATCTCAACGCTGACCCAGCTGGGACTCGAACCTGAGAACTGCAGATTACGAGCCTGGCGCGCTACCGACTGAGCCCCCCCCCCCCCCGCTTAGAGGTAAAACAACCCAAATCAGGTAGCAATGAATATCAATTAAAAACTATCAAAATAAATGTAATTGAAAGAAAATATCAGTCACATCACGTGGAATTAAAACGACAAAATGCATCGTAATATTAGAAGAGCGTAGGTTTTTTTATGTCCAGCAGAAGAAACAAGTGAACTACATTCCATTGCGGAACGTTAAATAGCAGAACTATATACTATTCCTCCCCACGCCTCTATCGTACGAAGATCAAGCTTGCAAGTGAAACGCTACCCACGAGTGCGTTTTGTACCATCCTATCAGCAGTCACCCGTCGAAGGACTCGCTGGAGATGTCATTCATCATCAACTATCGCTGAGAACCCGTCATTATCTCGGAGATAATGCCTAATTTTAGCATTTGGGTCTCCTGGTAGAAGATGGTTTTTTATTCTTCTTCTCTGTTGAAACGCGGTAGCCGTGTCGTTGTTAAGTGTCCACCAGTGGCTAGCTAATTACCGTAATGGAATACGATGGCTGCTTGACTTTCATTATGTAACAGAGCTGAAGTATTGTCATTCTTCAGATTTCCTGCAAGGGATTAAACGAATAGGACAGAACGAGTAATTCTGCTTGCAATCGATTCGTCTTCTGCGGATATGTGCGAAAATACAAAGTTTTTTGAGTCTCCATTGTGGTTATGTTGCTTTGTCCCAGCGCATCAATTTTTGTCGAAAACGAATTGAATGGATAGATCATGAGAACCCCAAAGATTAGAATAGAGTTAGACATGGTAACTGATTACAGAACAGATGGTAAGAGACAGATAGGAGTCTGATAATACGGCCACTTTTCTCTAGGGCAAGGGGGGGGGGGGGCTCAGTCGGTAGCGCGCAAGGCTCGTAATCTGTAGTTCCCAGGTTCGAGTCCCAGCTGGGTCAGCGTTGAGATTTATATCCGCAAAATTCCCCGCCCTGCCCACGGTCAGTAGGGGACACCGATGGGCTTGGAAAGACCGCCGTCCGTCGGATGGGATGTTAAGTCGTGGCTCTGTGTGTGAGAGAATCATACCTTGTGCACGTTAAAGAACACGCTGGATGGCCTTGACGGGAGGCTATCATCTGTCTCCTAACGGCTGTTCCAGTGGGTCCCCTCCTCCAACCTTCTCAGAGCCTTCGGGGTCCATGTGACCTGGCCATTTAGCCAATGGTGTGCAAAAAAGTGCCGCTCAGAGGTAAAACAACCCAACTCTAGGGCAAGGAGTTTTAATTGAAGACCTGGTCTAGGGAGAGGGGCAAGGGAGACTTACCTTCCCCTTTCAGAATTCTAACAAGAATAATATAGGTAAAAAATTATTAAACTTATTTATATTTTATGCATTGTTGAAGAAATATTTTGGAAACCTGTTAAACGGAGGGGAAAATACCATAATGCATTGGAAATTCAGTCTCTTGCCTCCTTTTTACATTTTCCCGTCACGATTGTGTTTCTTCCCCCCCCCCCACCCGTCTTATATCCGGGTCTGCTTCAATCGATATTCTTAACGTGTGAAATACTTCTTGAAAAATCTGAATCAGGTTTCTAAACAAGTTTTAACCCTTGGAGGCACAAATTTTTTATGGAAAAAAATTCCCTTTAAATGTGCTTTATTTCTGACCAAAACAAAAAAAATCAGAATGCACAGAGTGTTTTTTAACATCATTTCAGCAAAATTCACCATGTACTGTCGCTCAAAAAAGTATCCGAACACTATGGTTGATTACAGAATTCAGAAAAAATATCTGACAACGAGTTTTTTGGAATTAATGATCCCAGTCCTGCCTTTAGTCAGTAGTGGACAGCGATGGGCTTGAAAGATCCTCGTCCGCGGATGGGACGTTAAGCAGTGGCCCCGAGTGTGGGAGAGCCATACCGTATGCACGTTATAGAACATGCTGGATGGCCTTGACGGGAGGCTACCACATGTCTCCTAATAGCTGTGCAGTGGTTTCCCTCCTCCCAGGTTCGAGTCCCAGCTGGGTCAGCGTTGAGATTTATCTCCGCAAAATTCCCCGCCCTGCCCACGGTCAGCAGGGGACACCGATGGTTTTGGAAAGGCCGCCGTCCGTCGGATGGGACGTTAAGCCGTGGCCCCGTGTGCGGGAGAGCCATACCCTGTGCACGTTAAAGAACACGCTGGATGGCCTTGACGGGAGGCTACCATCTGTCTCCATCAGCTGTTCCAGTGGGTCCACTCCCCCAGCCTTCGGGGTCCATGTGACCTGGCCATTTAGCCCATGGTGTGCAAAAAAGTGCCGCTCATAGGTAAAACAACCCAACCCTCCTCCCAACCTTCTCTGAGCTTTCGGGGTCCTTGTGACCTGGCCATTTGGCTTATTGCGTGGAAAATATTGCCTCTCAGAGGTAAAACAATCCAACTGTTAGACGGTTCTGCAATAAAAATAATGATACACTTCATGCTCTTAAAAATGAGCATATCATATTTTCCAGACGCCAATATATTATTTATTAGTGTATAGAGCACCTGGAATGTAACTGTGAGGCATGGGTTCGAATCCCACTCATCGGCGAAACTCATGTTCTCCATAAAATTATTTGTTGAAATAGTTTTTCAATTTTCCTTTTCACTCTGTAAATAAAACTGCTCAGATTTACCCATTCTGGAATATTTCCTTTTTCCCGAAACACGTATGCTTTTGCTAAAATATATGTGTGTATGTATATATATAATAACAGGATGAATTTTTTTTACTACCTAAATATCAGAGTGCATTTTGTTTTTCAGCCATCTTTTCCATTTCAAGCGTTTAACCGAAATATTCTTGTCTATAAATCAAAACCCGGATCAACAGTACCACTTTGTCCGATCTTCGTAAAGCGTTCTGAGTTTATTTTCCTTTATTGACATTGAGGCTCCAAATAGGCAAGCCTCATCCCTTTCTCGAAGAGGAACAGCATTAATTTTTGAAGACGCTTCACTCTCCTCCAAGCATCACTCCAACCTCTCTTGCTCTCGTGACGTGGATGCCCAAAGCAACAACCCGACTGAAGTCTTGATCGTAGCAATAAAATAATATTCCTTTTTTTTTCTTCCTTTCCTTCGCTACCAATCCCCAGGTGTTATAAAATATTTATATTTGTCTCTCCTTACCTTCTTTTTCCTGATTTCAATTTTTAAAACCAGCATTGCTTACGTTGTCATAGTGATGCTCCCGCACATCCGTGTGCTGGATCACGAACTCTTTTAAGATCTGGCTACGACGAATACCTAGGATCGTGCGAAGTGCCATACCGTTTTGCTGCCCACACGTTTTTAAGTGTTAGCTGCATTGAAAACTGCTGATGGTGATTACATCTGTCACGTAAGGGGAGCTGAACAGTAGAACAAGCATCTTACAGGGAAAACACGAAATCCTGGCTTTTTGTTTAACAACTTCAGGCAAAGGGTAGAATTAAGATGTTCCAACGGTTAGTTACTTCTTTCCAGGATCTACGAGAGCAAAATAGATGTTTTTATTTGGGGAGGTAAGTGATTAAATTGAACTGGAAAGAAGTGGAACGTTGTTACGGGGGGCGGGGGTGGCTCAGTCGGCAGCGCGCCAGGCTCGTAATCTGTAGTTCCCAGGTTCGAGTCCCAGCTGGGTCAGCGTTGAGATTTATCTCCGCAAAATTCCCCGCCCTGCCCACGGTGAGTAGGGGACACCGATGGGCTTGGAAAGGCTGCCGTCCATCGGATGGGACGTTAAGTCATGGTTCCGTGTGCGGGAGAGCCATACCCTGTGCACGTTAAAGAACACGCTGGATGGCCTTGACGGGAGGCTACCATCTGTCTCCATCAGCTGTTCCAGTGGGTCCACTCCCCCAGCCTTCGGGGTCCATGTGACCTGGCCATTTAGCCCATGGTGTGCAAAAAAGTGCCGCTCAGAGGTAAAACAACCCAACAACCCAACGTTGTTACGGTCATTTTTCATTTCAGGTAGTATTCTCGTATTTGTGCAATGCCAATCCAAATTCTAGAGAGCTTTGAAAAAACGGTTCTTGCAAAATATGGCTTATATATACAGTGCCTAGACAAAAAAATTGATAATTTCGCTGTTAATAAAGACCAAATTAGAGACTCAGTATCTTAGAGAAAAATCTTTTAATGGAAACGAGACTAAAAGTATATTCCACAAGAACTGCTTTGCTACATTAATCTAAATCAAGTCTGTTAAAATTTCGAATTTCAGTAATATTTGTTTAGCGTTTTAAAGAGTTACGGGAACTGAAATAGTTAATAGCAGCATCAGTTCCTTTTAAAGTGGACGTAGTTGACTCATTCAGTAGCTCGCCAGAATAATATTCAGGAGTTCCCAGGTTCGAATACCAACTGTGCCAAGCATTAAGATTTACCTCCGTGAGTCCCGACCCTGCCCTCTGCGAAAAAGTGGAAACTTATGATCTTGGAAAGGACATTGAGAGTCTCGTACGTGTTATGCCGTGACAATCTGCACACGACAGCCATACTCTCTGTACACGAGAGCCATACCCTCTGCATACGAGAGGCATACCCTCTGCACACGAGAGCCATACCCTCTGCACACGAGAGCCATACCCTCTGCACACGAGAGCCATACCCTCTGCACACGAGAGCCATACCCTCTGCACACGAGAGTCATACCCTCTGCATACGAGAGCCATATCCTCTGCATACGAGAGCCATACCCTCTGCACACGAGAGCCATACCATCTGCATACGAGAGCCATACCCTCTGCATACGAGAGCCATACCATCTGCATACGAGAGTCATACCCTCTGTACACGAGAGCCATACCCTCTGTACACGAGAGCCATACCCCCTGCATACGAGAGCCATACCCTCTGCATACGAGAGCCATACCCTCTGCACACGAGAGCCATACCCTCTGCACGTTAAATAAACTTAACCGGAGACCTCCATTTGTCTGCAAACATCAGCCTAGTGGATACCCTATCCGAACCTTCTCTGAGCCCTTGGGGATCTTGCGACCTTGTCATTTTATCCCATTGTGTGCAAAAAAGTGCCGCTCAGAGATAAAACAGCCCAACCCAGATTTAAAAAGATTTTATTTTCCATTTATCACAATACTTTTCTTATTTTCGTAACGATCTCTCTTTAGTTCTCAAAGAGAAAGAATAAATAGGTAAATATCCTGCATGAATTCTCTCTTAAGAACTATTGTTTCTGTTTCAATATTTACCAATTTAACTGCTGCTTTGATGCCTCTGTGCTTAATATATATATAGCAATTGCTTAATGCGTTTAGAGCCTTTCTTTCCATTCCTTTGCTAGTAAGCATTTTGAGTAGGTAATGTCTTCCTAACTGAATGAAATGCCTATTGTGAATACATAAGAGAAAAATAAACATCTTTTTCTCTTTTTCCGACACTGTACTTCTTTCACCCTGAAACCATTCTGTTCTTTTTTAATTAATACTTCATAAAGCTTTAAATTCCATTCTGTAGGATTCTTATTAATACTATATACGAATCATTAAAAACAACATATGGGTTTGAAAATGGAGCATATCATTTGCCAAAAGGAAATTGTTTGTAAAAGTTCCTTTTCTTACGGGGGTGGCTCAGTCGGTAGCTCGCCAGGCTCGTAATCTGTAGTTCCCAGGTTCGAGTCCCAGCTGGGTCAGCGTTGAGATTTATCTCCGCAAAATTCCCCGCCCTGCCCACGGTCAGTAGGGGACACCGATGGGCTTGGAAAGACCGCCGTCCGTCGGATGGGATGTTAAGTCGTGGCCCCGTGTGAGGGAGAGCCATACCCTGTGCACGTTAAAGAACACGCTGGATGGCCTTGACGGGAGGCTACCATCTGTCTCCCAACAGCTGTTCCAGTGGGTCCCCTCACCCAACCTTCTCTGAGCCTTCGGGGTCCATGTGACCTGGCCATTTAGCCCATGGTGTGCAAAAAAGTGCCGCTCAGAGGCAAAACAATCCAATCCTTTTCTTACAATGTGAAAAAATCTCATTTTTTTTCCCAGCCAGCTGGAATTTTTAACTGTTTTTTAGCTTAGATTAAATAGCTTATAACTTCTTCATGCTTAATGAGTTCAATGTCATTCACTCCAAGAAATTTATTATTTTTATATTTATATCATTGCTAAATGTATTTCTTCCTGTATTACTTTCAGAATTTTTTCTTATCTGTTTTGATGTAATAATTCTAAGAAAATATTTTGTATCTTTCAACATTTTTGTCCACAATAGTGTATCAATTAAAAAAAATATTTTACTTTATTAAGTTTCCGCTTCGTTTTTTCATTTCAATGGGCTTTGGTTATTTTATCAACTGAACATTGATTTCGAATCACTCATTTCATAAGTTTCATTGCTTTCTGCAATTCTATTATTGACCCAGTTTAATTTTTGTTCTTTACGATTCTTTCCGATTCTTAAATACTACTTCATTCCGTTCTTCATTCCGATTCTTTAATATCCTTTTCGTTTCATTCGTTTTTTATGTTACACTTACTATTTTGTTCACTCCCATTTCTCCATTATCTCTTTAATTTTCAATTTATCATTCATCTTTTCTTGCTTCTTAACGATTTTTTTAGCATTTTGAAAAAAAATTACTTGTTTCTTTTTTCCCCCAATATTTATTGCTAAAATCAAGACGTAGTGTACTCCTTTCCTTGTAAAAAAAAAAGATGGGCTTGGAAAGGCCGCCGTCCGTTGGATGGGACGTTAAGCCGTGGCTCCGTGTGCGGGAGAGACATACCCTGTGCACGTTAAAGAACACGCTGGATGGCCTTGACGGGAGGCTACCATCTGACTCCCAACAGCTGTTCCAGTAGGTCCCGTCCCCCATCCTTCTCTGAGCCTTCGGGGTCCTTGTGACCTGGCCATTTAGCCCATGGTGTGCAAAAAAGTGCCGCTCAGAGGTAAAACAACACAACAACCCAACCTTGTAAAAAATTCACTACATTTTATTACGGTTGGTCTTAGTTTTAATACCCTCTGTACACGAGAGACTGAAGTCAGCCTGTCTGAAGTCAGTCTTTACTTTTAATGGCTTGATTTTGCTTTTTTTAAATCATAGTTTCATTTTTGCTGCTAATAATCCATCATCAATATCCGTGTTTATTTTCTTTGTGTTTTTACATTTAAGAATGAGGATTTCCGTCTTTCGTTTATTGTATATACAGTTTTCCGATTAATGCATTAGGCTTGGGTTGGGTTGTTTTACCTCTGAGCGGCACTTTTTTGCACACCATGGGCTAAATGGCCAGGTCACATGGACCCCGAAGGCTCAGAGAAGGTTGGGGGAGGGGACCCACTGGAACAGCTGTTGGGAGACAGATGGTAGCCTCCCGTCAAGGCATCCAGCGTGTTCTTTAACGTGCACAGGGTATGGCTCTCCCGCACACGGGGCCACGGCTTAACGTCCCATCCGACGGACGGCGGCCTATTCCAAGCCCATCGGTGTCCCCTACTGACCGTGGGCAGGGCGGGGAATTTTGCGGAGATAAATCTCAACGCTGACCCAGCTGGGACTCGAACCTGGGAACTACAAATTACGAGCCTGGCGCGCTACCGACTGAGCCACCCCCGCCCCAATGCATTAGGCGAAGTTTGAAATGGATTTGTGTTGTAACATAGCGCAGAATAGAGTATTTGGTATCAATAAGTTGTTAATTTTAGAAAACCACGATAATTCTTCTCTTTCCCTTACTTACTTCAATAGCAAGATTAAAAGGACCCAAAGGGGTGAAAGTTGGGTAAGGGTAAAATGCCCACTGGTAAGCTGTTATGATTGAAATGGGGTTTTCCGACATGAGGCATGGAGGTGCCTAAGAGTCCGTTTTCCAGTACTTTAATATTGCCTTTTCGTCTTTATTTTTACCGAAAAAGATCATCAAAAATAGCTATATAGCGATAGCTTAATGCAACTTCACTTAAATCACGTGCACTACGAGATTAAAATTTTCCTGGAATCTATTAGAGGTGCTTGTGGAACCCATGCCGAAAAAATGGCCTAAATGTAAAATATAGTCTCCCAAAAAATTTGTATTATACCATATCACAAAGAAAGTAAATCATTGAAATTACCACAGCCAGCCGATTTTACTCAGAAGCAAATTGCATTAGCAACACTTCTGTAGAAGCGTTTTAGCCTTTAAAAATATGAAGGTGTTCTGAATTATTTTTTAATCATTTAACAAAGCATGTTTGTTATTGAAAGTAATTCACATATATTCACGTATGCAAAAAGCGTAATTATTGTTAGAGGAAATGGACTCAGAGGAAATGGAACCGACTTAGGAATAATGTTATTAATGAATTTCCATTTTTATTTAATAGTTTTTTAGTCGCAGAAACATGTGGTTGTGGAACATCGTTTGAACATACAGGCAATGGTCGAAAAACAGAAGCATCCTATCTCATATCAATGGAGAATAAAATTCGAGGCTTCGTAACTGGTTAAATAAATTTTTATGGAAACATATGACTGAAGATTAATATAAGAAGTCAATTAAACTGTATAAATTTTGATTTTGAACAATATCCGTTCAGTATTTAAAGAGTTATAGAAGTTTGAATATTGAATAATAGAGAGTTGTTGGGTTGTTTTACCTCTTAGCGGCACTTTTTTGCACACCATGGGCTAAATGGCCAGGCCACAAGGACCCCGAAGGCTCAGAGAAGGTTGGGGGAGGGGACCCACTGGAACAGCTGTTGGGAGACAGATGGTAGCCTCCCGTCAAGACCATCCAGCGTGTTCTTTAACGTGCACAGGGTATGGCTCTCCCGTACACGGGGCCACGGCTTAACGTACCATCCGACGGACGACGGCCTTTCTAAGCCCATCGGTGTCCCCTACTGACCGTGGGCAGGGCGGGGAATTTTGCGGAGATAATTGTAAACGCTGACCCAGCTGGGACTCGAACCTGGGAACTACAGATTACGAGCCTGGTGGAATAACAGAGATATCAATCATAAGAATTCAACTCAGAAGTTAATTAAAACTTAAAAAAATTATTTCACACTATTAAATAAAGTGTATGTTTTAAAATTTTGTGCAAACAGTTCTGCCAATAATTGTCAGTTTTGCACAAGTTTCTTAAGCCGGACTTTGCTGCTGTTAAGTATCGCATTTTTCATAGCTCTTTAAATGCCCAACAAAATATTGTTGAATATCGAGATTTAGATAGATTTGAATGAGATTTAAATTTTCCTAGTCCGATTTTCCTGTAAAAAGATTATTGTAGAAATTACGAATCTTCGAATTTGAATCTCCATTGACTTCACATGGGAATGTTTCAATTTCTGTGTCCAGTATCTGTATATGCAACAAAAAAGTAAAATGCACGAGTTTCATCATCTTCACGTTCAGGCAGAAGAAATTTTAATTTCAGACAAAGGGACAGCTAGGTTGGGTTGTTTTACCTCTGAGCGGCACTTTTTTGCACACCATGGGCTAAATGGCCAGGTCACATGGACCCCGAAGGCTCAGAGAAGGTTGGGGGAGGGGACCCACTGGAACAGCTGTTGGGAGACAGATGGTAGCCTCCCATCAAGGCCATCCAGCGTGTTCTTTAACGTGCACAGGGTATGGCTCTCCCGCACAAGGGACCATGGCTTAACGTCCCATCCGACGGACGGCGGCCTTTCCAAGCCCATCGGTGTCCCCTACTGACCGTGGGCAGGGCGGGGAATTTTGCGGAGAGAAATCTCAACGCTGACCCAGCTGGGATTCGAACCTGGGAACTACAGATTACGAGCCTGGCGCGCTACCGATTGAGCTACCCCCGACCCTCTGTGTCCAGTATCTGTATATGCAACAAAAAAGTAAAATGCACGAGTTTCATCATCTTCACGTTTAGGCAGAAAAAATTTTAATTTCAGACAAAGGGACAGGAAAAGGCTTTTATTTGATTAGCTTCCGTCAAAAAATGCGAAAAAAAAAAAGTAAATGGAATTATTTAGATTTCTAAAAATTCTTAACACATACACACGGAAAGAAAAAGTCCCCCCAAAAATGCAGAGAGAAAGCAAATACAATTATTCAGATTTCTAGCACTTCTTAACACAAAGTTCTTTTATAATCACATCAATTCACTGGTGCTTTAGTCAGTTGGAATTGTTTCAATAGGGATTAAGGAATTTACCAGATTTCGCAATTCAATGTAAATGATTGTGGCGTACTTATTTTTGCATTTATTAAAGAGTCACTTCTACTGCTAGTTATACCAATTTTAGTCACTAAAATCACGAAAAAGGAGAACGGGCAATAGAAAATGAAAGTGTTTTAGCAGAAAAAGTTCAGTTGGAGTTCTGCAAAACGTCGAATATTGAGAAATCAAGCGTAAACGACAAAATAACGAAGTTGACAACAGTGATTTTTATGTTGCTTGATAGGTTTATTTGTTCCCAGAAATTAACTAAATGCAATTTACGATAAAATTCGGTTGGTTGTTTTACCTATGAGTGGCACTTTTTGGCACACATTGGACTAAATGACCAGGTCACAAGGACCCCTCGGACTCAGAGAAAGTTGGGGGGATGGACCACATGGGCATCCCAGTGGGCAGCTGTTAGGAGACAGGTGGTAGCCTCCCGTCAAGGTAATCTAGCATGTTCTTTAATGTGCACAGAGTATAGTTCTTCTGCCCACGGGGACACGGCTTTACGTTCCACCCGACGGACGACATCGGTGTCCAGAATGAGTGAAGGGTGGGGAGTTTTGTGAAGATAAATCTCAACGCTGGCCCAGGTGGGACTCGAACCTAGGAACTGCAGATTACGAGCCTGGAACGCTACCGACTGAGTCCCCCGCCAGCCCTGATTTAAGAAACCAGAACCTTTAGTTACTATTTAAAACACACCTGTTAAACTTTAACAGGAACTCAGAATCTACGATTTGCTAAGTAAATTTTACGACCACTCCTGTGCTAATTGAAACGTTATGTTCCGCATCGCTCATTTTTACAAACTTTCCAGTTGGTTCCGTATCATCGTTTCCAGCTTCTGGGCATCTTTATGCATCGATTAGGGAGGAGGAGTTAACTGAGGAAGACATCATTCTCACGAAACCGTGAAGAAGTCCCAAATTTCTAAGCGGGAAGTGAACATTCTTAGTAGATCCCCAGTCACTAGTTACTGCTATGGTGGCTCCCCTTTCGCCTGGTGTTGCAATTACGGTCGTCTTTTGCGCCTAATGATTTTGTGTAATGCTTAAAAGCACGACACCCCATTAGACACAAAATTCCAGACACTCTCGGCCTTATCACTCATTGTGTCCGGAAGCCCTTCCGCGTGTGACACGTTCGCGCCCGGTGGGTCGGCGCAGTTATATCAAGTAACTAATTTCCCTGTGGGCGCAGGAACTAGTGATTAATGAAGAAGCCCTGGAACTGAACTGGAGGCGCACCTCTTGCAGGAATTGAATTGCGTCGTTGCGTTAATGGGTGCTTTAGGGAAAGCAGAGGGACCAGACACCCACTAGGTAGGGGTTTCTCTCTTTAAAAAAGTAGAAAAGGTTTCAGGAATAACGATTCAAATTACAGAAAGAAAAGTGTGGTGGGTTGAACTTAAGTAAATTCTTGTTTTTCGTTGACTGGAAAAAAAGAGATCATGCCCGGAGCTTGTAGTGGGGAGTTCGAGGAAAATAATTGTTGGATAAAATGGATAAAAGTTCTGGGCCGGGTAACGATTCTGAGTGAGTATATCATGAATTATTTTGAACGGGATTGTTACAGGATTGTGAATTGTCATTTATTGATTTAATACGAATGGATATAGGATTCTGACCTTCTTAAGAAATTAATTCTTTATTGCTTCTTCATAATAATCCAAAACATATTTCAGTTGTCCCTAAAGGCTACTCTAATTTCCTAAAAAATAAGTCCTAAAAAGCTTGTCTGCAGTAAATAGAATACAACAATTTCAATATTTTTTAAAGTTATTAATTTATAAGAATATTTGAAAAAAAATAATAAAAATGAGAACAAAAAACGCATCTGTTTAAAGAGAATATGAAGCTAAAAATAAAATACACGCATCTGATAATTTGTTTTTATCGTGCATATCCTTAGATGTCCCAGTTGCTACTTCTCAAAAAGGGGGGCGGGGGTGGCTCAGTCGGTAGCGCGCCAGGCTCGTAATCTGTAGTTCCCAGGTTCGAATCCCAGCTGGGTCAGCGTTGAGATTTATCTCCGCAAAATTCCCCGCCCTGCCAACGGTCAGTAGGGGACACCGATGTGCTTGGAAAGGCCGCCGTCCGTCGGATGGGACGTTAAGCCGTGGCCCTGTGTGCGGGAGAGCCATACCCTGTGCACGTTAAAGAACACGCTGGATGGCCTTGACGGGAGGCTACCATCTGTCTCCCAACAGCTGTTCCAGTGGGTCCCCTTCCCCAACCTTCTCTGAGCCTTCGAGGTCCGTGTGACCTGGCCATTTAGCCCATGGTGTGCAAAAAAGTGCCGCTCAGAGGTAAAACAACCCAACCCAACTTCTCAAAAGGACCTAAGTTCGACCCCCGGGTAAGGCATAGATATTTGTGTTGGCTTTCTGCTGAGGTCTCGTCTACCTCACAGATTCTTCTCTGTGGTGTATTAAACTGATAGGAGCTTGTCAGACATCTGTGGCAATTAGCTGCTTGAGGAGTAATTTTTTTTATTTGCATATTATCCTTATGCCAAAAAGTAAATACATATATATGATAATTAACTTTTAACACACACACACACATATATATCCTTATGCCAAAAAGTAAATATATGTATATATATTCTTATGCCAAAAAGTAAATATATGTGTATATATATATACATATATATCCTTATGCCAAAAAGTAAATATATATATATATCCTAATTCCAAAAAGTAAATATATGTATATATATCATATACATCCTTATGTCAAAAAGTAAATATATGTGTATGTATATATATATCCTTATGCCTAATAGTAAATATATGTATATATATATCCTTATGCCAAAAAATAAATATATGTATACAGGCCCGGATATAGAAAATAAAATCGAGGGGTGCAAGAAACACAATCGAGCCTAAAAAAGTTAAAAAAAAGGGGGGGGGGGGCAAGAAGCTGGGGTTCCAATGTAGATTCCCCTCGGCTTCACAGGTCTTTAAAAATTTTCCTGAAAAATGTATGAAACGAAAACAAGTTTAATAATTTTTTCGCCGCTGTTACCCTTAGTAGCATATTGAAAATGGGGGTGGGCGGGGGAGGGGGGGCGGGCATGGTTTCCTTCACTCCCCTGATCCGGCTTTAAATGGATTAATAACATATAATAATTAACTTTAATCATACGTATCCTTATCCCAAAAAATTATTTAGTAATTGACAAAACTTTAACTTTTCAAACTATTTCGTTAGTAAAAGCATATATTTTTGAAATTTTAACTGCAGTATTATTTATTGTATTTCTAAAAAATGGTTTTAATATTTTTTCATCGAGAAATAATTGCTGAGACCAAGTATTTATTTTGTATCTTATTATAGACATGAGACATTTTATAATGACTTACACATTTTGGCTAATAAATTTTAAATTATTCGGTTCCTTCTCACCTTTTACTTTAATCTTAAACGTATTATGAAAATATCTTTGGTATAATAACTATTGAATTTATTTAAATTTGTATAAGACAGTTTATTTAAATAATTAAATCTCTCCTGTGATGTCAGGAAATGTAAATTTTCATTCTAACCTATTATAATATTTGCTGACTGTATTTTTTTTGCCTTATTAATATACTTTTTTTATATTTTAAGTTTCGTATATAACAACTCCTAGGTCCAGAAATGAATCACAAATTTCTTTCTAAAATTATATACATGTTGTTCTGTTAGCTTCAAAACAATTTCTTTAAAGAATGAATCAAATATTGTATTAATTCCGATTTAGATTTCCCATTGGGGTTTAATAAGGAAAGCAAATTTGAATAAAGAATGGGAAAAAACTGAAAAGGTTGGGTTGTTTTACCTCTGAGCGGCACTTTTTTGCACACCATGGGTTAAATGGCCAGGTCACATGGACCCCGAAGGCTCAGAAAAGGTTGGGGGAGGGGACCCACTGGAACAGCTTTTGGGAGACAGATCGTAGTCTCCCGTCAAGGCCATCCAGCGTGTTCTTTAACGTGCACAAGGTATGGCTCTCCAGCACACGGGGCTACGGCTTAACGTCCCATCCGACGGACGGCGGCGTTTCCAAGCCCATCGGTGCCCCCTATTGACCGTGGGCAGGGCGGGGAATTTTGCGGAGATAAATCTCAACGCTGACCCAGCTGGGACTCGAACCTGGGAACTACAGATTACGAGCCTGGCGCGCTACCGATTGAGCCACCCCCACTGAAAAGATATAAAATACGAGGGAAGGAAGAAGAAGGAATGAAAAATAAACAAAATATTTATAAAAAGAATATTATATAGATTTTGTAGTTTTATTTAAATTATTGTAAAAGAAAAAAAGAATATAGGTTGCTCAGTGGTGTAACTATTGGATTCCAAATAGCAGGAGTTGCTCAACCGGTAGGGTGCTAAGTTCGTAATCTGCAGTTCCCAGTTCCAGTCCCAATGTGCCTCCATTGAGAATTTTCTCCACTAACTCCCATTCTGATTCGGCCAGGAAGGGGGACATTGATGGGCTCAGAAAGGCCGCCGTCCATCAGATAAAAAGTTAAGCCTCGGCTGCTTGTGCAGAAAGCCATGCCCTGTGTGTTTTTATTTATTTATTTATTCAACGTTACAGATACAGGCTTTCTCATTATACATTTTTTAAAAATAATTAACTATAATACTTTTTTAGTTAATTTTCATTTTACTCTTTTTGTTTTTGTTTATTTACTTATTTAATTATTTATTTTTTAGATTCTGTTCCATAAATCTGTAGAGAATAGAAATTCAAATAAAATTTTATAAATTTTAATTTTAGAATCAAAATCTTTCTGGTTCAAAATTAAATCAGTTCTAATCTCCTGAAACCCATGTTCCTCTAGTGATTTAAAGAATTTTTTCCTTTGAGTTGTGTTGTTTATACAGTTAAGTAAAATATGATGAATTGTTTCGGGTACTTTACAATTTTTGCAGTTTGGAGAGTTTGAAAGTTTAAAATAAAATTTTGTTTGATTTAGCATTGCTGTATTTGTTCCTAAGTCTATAGAGTATACTTAATTGTCTTCTTGTAAACGGTAGATTTTGAATATAATTAATATTTTTTGAAAGAACGTATCTAAAGTTGTTATTTTTTAATGATGCTTCAATTTGAAAGAATTGTTCGGTCAATTTAAATTCTATTTTTTTAATATCTTTTTTTATAGTGTTATAAAAATTGAAGCAGTTGCTAATTTTGTTAAGTTTATGAGCATTTTTTGCTAATCCATCAACAAATTCATTTTCAATGATCCCTATATGACTAGGAATCCATTGAATTGTAATTTGATAATTTTTGAATTGTTTGTTAAATGTATTAAGTGTTAAAAGTTTGTAAATGTATATATTATAGTCTGATTGGTATAATTCTTGTTGTAATGTTTGTATGGTTCCTTTGGAGTCCACAAAAACTGCAATTTTACAATTATTTAAGTTATTTAATATCCAATTAAATGTTTCTATTATTGCTATTAATTCTGCATGTAGTGCTTGTCAAAGAACACGCTTGATGCCATTGGCTGCTACCATCTGTCTTCTATCAGCTGTTCTATGAATCTTCGCTCAGCCCTTGGGGTCCTTGTAATTTCGCCATTTAGCCCATTTTGCAGAAAAGGGTTTATTCTTTTTTTTTTCGTGCTCAGGGGTCAAACTACCCAAGGTTTACTCACTGGCATGATTTAACAATCCGTCTAACAGATGATATCCATTTCAAAACCATCTGTGAGAAAGCGATTGTAAAACCATTATCGTTTTCTCACAGAATGTGTTAGAAGAGAAAAATCAATGCAGGAAAAATAAGGACTCGATCCTGGAACAACTATTTACGAACCTGGCGCGATAGTGATTACCTCGACCACATTATTAATCAGTTACTCACTTCTTGCATAAAACACGTTCTTAGTTTTATACAGGTCACGTTTGCTTCTTGTTGTTGGGGCGGGAGTGGCTCAGTCGGTAGTGCGCCAGGCTCGTAATCTGTAGTTCCCAGGTTCGAGTCCCAGCTGGGTCAGCGTTGAGATTTATCTCCGCAAAACTCCCCGCCCTACCCACGGTCAGTAGGGGACGCCGATGGGCTTGGAAAGGCCGCTGTCCGTCGGATGGGACGCTAAGCCGTGGCCCGTGTGCGGGAGAGTCATATCCTGTGCACGTTAAAGAACACGCTGGATGGCCTTGACGGGAGGCTACCATCTGTCTCCCAATAGCTGTTCCAGTGGGTCCCCTTCCCCAACCTTCTCTGAGCCTTCGGGGTCCATGTGACCTGGCCATTTTGCCCATGGTGTGCAAAAAAGTGCCGTTCAGAGGAAAAACAACCCAACAACCCGTTTCCCAAGATTTTGTGGGTCATGCTTTGAAGCACCTTCTCATAAGCTGCAGACTTTCTTCTCAAAGTCTTTTTACGTAGGAATATAAAAAACAACCTTTTATAGCTCACTGACGAAATATACATAATCGTTTGTTTTTTAAAAATCGATAAAAAATCATCTCTAGTTTTACAATAAAGAGCTGAAGATTGAAGTTTTGAAAACTCGTCGCAGTTTAAGGCGGTCCAGTTACAATGCCATTAACACTGAAATCTTTGTCCTAATCAAATGGTTTGTGTTGACTATTTTTGAGAGTTTGAAGAAGGAACGTGCAAAGAGCGAACATAGGTTTTATTTTCATCCAAAAGTTCCTCTATCCAGTTCGTGACGATTGCTACGTTGGGTCGGGTTGTTTTACCTCTGAGCGGCACTTTTTTGCACACCATGGGCTAAATGGCCAGGTCACATGGACTCCGAAGGCTCAGAGAAGGTTGGGGGAGGGGACCCACTGGAACAGCTGTTGGGAGACAGATGGTAGCCTCCCGTCAAGGTCATCCAGCGTGTTCTTTAACGTGCACAGGGTATGGCTCTCCTGCACAGGGAGACACGGCTTAACGTCCCGTCCGACGGTCGGCGGCCTTTCCAAGCTCATCGGTGTCCCTTACTAACCGTGGCATGGCGGGGAATTTTGCGGAGATAAATTTCAACGCTGACATTTTAAGGACAGAGAAAGCTTTAACCTTATACAGGGCACCTTTTACACCTCACTCGCCCCTAGAGACACGAAGGCAGTGCGACCTTATGATTGGGAGGGGCGGGGGTGGCTCAGTCGGTAGCGCGCCAGGCTCGTAATCTGTAGTTCCCAGGTTCGAGTCCCAGCTGGGTCAGCGTTGAGATTTATCTCCGCAAAATTCCCCCCCCCCTGCCCACGGTCAGTAGGGGACGCCGATGGGCTTGGAAAGGCCGCCGTCCGTTGGATGGGACGTTAAGCCGTGGCTCCGTGTGCGGGAGAAACATACCCTGTGCACGTTAAAGAACACGCTGGATGTCCTTGACGGGAGGCTACCATCTGTCTCCCAACAGCTGTTCCAGTGGGTGCCCTCCCCCAACCTTCTCTGAGCCTTCGGGGTCCATGTGACCTGGCCATTTAGCCCAAGGTGTGCAAAAAAGTGCCGCTCAGAGGTAAAACAACCCAACCCTCATACAGGGCACCTTTTACACCTCACTCGCCCCTTGAGACACGAAGGCAGTGCGACCTTATGATTGGAATCTTTTTGTTTACGCAACCAAATAAAGAAGGAAATGATGGAAAAAAAAATGGAAAAAAAAATGGAAAAAAGGAATGGTGGAGTTATTGCATGCTTTCCTTTTTTTTACTCCATCATTCCTTTTTTCCTTTTTTTTTTACATTTTTTTCCCACCATTTCCTTTTTTGGATGCAATAGAAATGGAAGTAAGAATTTTTAATGATTAATATTCGTTTTATTATCAAATGCTCTAAAAATTAATGCAATAAATTAATCTCATACAAAGCCAATAATTTATAAGATTAAATATGCAGTACCATTTAAAAATCAAATTATTCATTTTTATACTGAAATATCTGTTTCCTCACTTACATTTCTGCTCTAGGAATAAAGAAATTACAAAAAATTATCAAAAGAATAACTGTATTCAAAACATCATAACTTTGAAATAATATTTCTCTAGCTAGCTATCTGTATCCAAAATATTTGTAACTAGTTTTTCCTTCGCTCTAGGGGGCGGGGGTGGCTCAGTCGGTAGCGCGCCAGGCTCGTATTCTGTAGTTCCCAGGTTCGAGTCCCAGCTGGGTCAGCGTTGAGATTTATCTCCGCAAAATTCCGCGCCCTGCCCACGGTCAGTAGGGGACACCGATGGGCTTGGAAAGACCGCCGTCCGTCGGATGGGACGTTAAGCCGTGGTCCGTGTGCGGGAGAGCCATACCTGTGCACGTTAAAGAACACGATGGATGGCCTTGACGGGAGGCTACCATCTGTCTCTCAACAGCTGTTCCAGTGGGTCCCCTCCCCCAACCTTCTCTGAGCCTTCGGAGTCCTTGTGACCTGGCCATTTAGCCCATGGTGTGCAAAATAGTGCCGCTCAGAGGTAAAACAACCCAACCCTTCGTTCTAGGAATTGAAAAGGACATAATTTTTATTTTTACTTAAATACTGGCACTTAAATGTTGGTGCCCCTAGACAAATGCTTAACGCGCCTTATGGGAAATTCGGCCCTGAACTCATATCTTAATCTTTTAAACTCACATTAATTATTAAACTTTAGTCTTAAAACTATTCTAAACATACAAAATGAGCTGGAAATATTTTAACATTTTAGCCGGATGCATTTGTCTGCAAAGCATTTAGCAGTTGGTTTATTTTTCACCAAATGTCCTAGTAAGAATATCTTATATATTTTGTTCTTGTTATCAAACAACAAAGGAAACAGTTACGAGCACGACGTCAACAGGAAATAAAACAATCCAAAAGAATTATTCTATTCAAAGACATTATTACGAAATAAGATCACGTCTCAGCTCATGTAAGTCGGGATGCGAGAATGTGTATTACTTCCTCTTCTACCTTCACGTAATGCCTCTATTTTTACATTTATTTGCATATTGAATGACGTTTTGCTTACGCAGCGAACGTGATGCCATCTAAGCTTGATTTGCAATGATTTTTGAAATGTCTTTTCTCTCTGCTTAAAGGGTACTAGTTAAGTCAGATATCCAGTGAATAGCTGCCTTCATACGAGCCTACTCTCTCTTCCATCCTGATTGATCGAGTTTTAGGAGGTGGAAGTAGCAAGCTGTTAGGAAGAAAGTTCCTTAGATATGGAGATTGTGTGGAAAATGGGAAAAGATAAACACTGAATGGGGCATTGTTTAGTTTTCAAACAAAATGGATCGTCTGAATCAGGAAAAGATCTACAATTTGCGAGGGCAAGATGTGATTTTGTCTTGAGAGGATACTTAAAATACTTTCGCTTGGTAACACTACGAGTGATTTTATTTTGCTGTAAGGTGATTTTGTTTCGTAATAGGTTGGTGATTTTATTTAGCAAAGGTCTTAGGAGATTTCGCTATCAGGTTAAATGATTTCATTTTGTTTATACCTTGGCGATTTTGCTTTGCTAGTAACTAAAGTGATTTTGTTTTGTTAGTACATAAGGTGATTTCATTTTTATAGGCACTTAAAGTATTTGTTTTAGCTGGTAGGTTAGGTGATTTTATTTAGGATAGCTCTTAGGAAATTTTTCAGTCTCTTAGGAGATTTTGTTTACTAATTACCTTTGGCGATTTTGCTTACTAATACCTTTGTGATTTTTTTTTGCTTTGCTAGTACTTTTTTGATTTTCTTTTCTTAGTACCTTAGGTGATTTTATTTTGCTAGTACTTTAGGGGATTTTTCGCTTCATGGTACCATAGGTGATTTCTTTTGCTAGTATTTCGGTGACTTGCTTTTTCTTTTCTTAGTACCTTAGGTGATTTGATTTTGTCAGTACTTTAGGGGATTTTTCTCTTCTTGGTACAGTCGCTCCAAAAAGTATTCGAACACTACGGTTGATTACAGAATTCAGAAAAAATATCTGGCAACGTTTTTTTAGAAATTAGTGATCTGGCAACCTTCGTCTCACGTGATTACGGAATTCAGGAAAAATATCTGGAGCGTGTACAGCAACTGTACACAACTTACGTGTCACGTGACACGAAGGTTGCCAGATCACTAATTTCTAAAAAAAAATCGCTGCCAGATATTTTGTTTAGTTAGTACTTTAGGTAATTTTGTTTTGTTAGGCCCTTAAGTGATTTTGATTCATACAGTACATAAATAATTTTGTTACGCCTGTTTTGTAGGTGTGTGTCTTGTTTGTGAGGCCCATAGGTTGGGTTGTTTTACCTCTGAGTGGCACTTTTTTTGCACACCATGGGCTAAATGGCCAGGTCACATCGACCCCGAAGGCTCAGAGAAGGTTGGGGGAGGGGACCCACTGGAATAGCTGTTGGGAGACAGATGGTAGCCTCCCGTCAAGGCCATCCAGCGTGTTCTTTAACGTGCACAGGGTATGGCTCTCCCGCACACGGAGCCACGGCTTAAACGTCCCATCCGACGGACGGCGGCCTTTCCAAGGCCATCGGTGTCCCCTACTGACCGTGGGCAGGGCGGGGAATTTTGCGGAGATAAATCTCAACGCTGACCCAGCTGGGACTCGAACCTGGGAACTACAGATTACGAGCCTGACGCACTACCGACTGAGCCACCCCCGCCCCAAGGCCCCTAGGAGATTATCTACTATAACAGATTAACTGAGTAACTGTGTAACGCAGTTCGGTTGCCAGATCGTCAAAGGAAACTAAGAATCAAAATGTATTTTAAGAGATAATGAGAAGATTAATTTTCGTTGAATGGACACATAACTTCACGTTCACAGTATCCTACGTTACCTTGTAATCGTTCATTTTGGTAACTTTTTGAGCAACAATCGAAAGTTTAAAGCATGGTACTGATAACTTTTGATCATTGGTACATCGAAAGATCGGAAGAATGAATTATAATTATACATACCAAGTGTGCTTCAAAATAGTTCCTGGAATAGACTATATAGTTCTTGAAATAGACTATATAGTATATACTATATAGTCTATTCCAGGAATTATTTTGAATTTTAACTAATTTTCCCTAAATAGACTATAAGGCGGAATTTATAATTGAAAAATGCATTTTACTAAGATTATTAAAAGTTTAGTTTTCATTAAATGGCAACTTGGCTGCACAGTGATAGTAAACATTCGCACATTGCATTCTGATCGAGCGAATTATAATAGTGTGTTGTGAAATATTTTTCGGAATAGCTTCAGTTTCAATAATTTGTTTTGTGTTAAATTCTAAACTATTTCCTGTGGTGGTCAAATGATTAACTTTTGATAATGTTTTGTGCAACATTCGAAATTTTTAAAGCACTATTTTACCCACGCAACTACGGGAGATCCAGGGCGTTATAACTCCCTTGGCTGTTATGGCCCTGGGGGCGGGGGTGGCTCAGTCGGTAGCGCGCCAGGCTCGTAATCTGTAGTTCCCAGGTTCGAATCCCAACTGGGTCAGCGTTGAGATTTATCTCCGCAAAAATTCCCCGCCCTGCCCACGGTCAGTAGGGGACACCGATGGGATTGGAAAGGCCGCCGTCCGTCGGATGGAACGTTAAGCCGTGGTCCCGTGTGCGGGAGAGTCATACCCTGTGCACGTTAAAGAACACGCTGGATGGCCTTGACGGGAGGCTACCATCTGTCTCCCAACAGCTGTTCCAGTGGGTCCCCTCCCCCAACCTTCTCTGAGCCTTCGGGGTCCATGTGACCTGGCCATTTAGCCCATGGTGTGCAAAACAGTGCCGCTCAGAGGTAAAACAACCCAACCCTGTGTTGGCCCTAGGGGTTTAAGCCTTTGGCGGTGAGCCCCTAAGGTTTTAAAGATCTTCGAGATAATTTTGATTTACGAAGTCTCTCGGTGATTTTGCTTGAAAGAGGTCGTGTGTTGATTACCTTAGATGTCTTTGTCTAGCGAGACTTAATTAAGAATTACAAGAGAACACAGTTTTTAGAATTCGAATTTAATTTAGTAACAATAAATAGATCGATTAATAGTTGGGTTGTTGTTTTACCTCTGAGCGGCACTTTTTTGCACACCATGGGCTAAATGGCCAGGTCACATGGACCCCCGAAGGATCAGAGAAGGTTGGGGCTAGGGGACCTACTGGAACAGCTGTTGGGGACAGATGGTAGTCTCCCGTCAAGGCCATCCAGCGTGTTCTTTAACGTGGGTTGGGTATGGCTCTCCCGCACACGGGCCACGGCTTAACGTCCCATCCGACGGACGGTGGCCTTTCCAAGCCCATCGGTGTCCCCTACTGACCGTGGGCAGGACGGGGAATTTTGCGGAGATAAATCTGAACGCTGACCCAGCTGGGACTCGAACCTGGGAACTACAGATTACGAGACTGGCGCGCTACTGACTGAGCCACCCCCGCCCCTCGATTAATAGTACTAGATATGATATATATATATTCTTTATAAATATCCGCCTCGGTGGTCTAGCGGGATCTTGTTGGCTCGCTGTGAGGCTGTGGATTCGAGTCTCCATGGTGTTTGTTCTGTCATAACCTGCGGATATGCTAGTAGCTTTGCGAGTCTGACGAACACAAAAAGTCATTTTTTATTAGTTCTTTTGCATACCTGTTCAGTTCTTTTGTTGGAAACACGAAGCCCTAGGTTGTAGCTTAAATCGCTTGCTCAGGATTTCCAATTCCACCCTGTTCTGTTTCTTTATGTTGGCAAGTATACAGGGTGATTCAGAATTCATCATCAATATTTAGTGGGGAGGAAGGGAATAAGAAAAGAAAGAGATTTCACATAGGAAAGTATGGGGGCAGACGAACGCATGGTGGTGTAGAGGGCGCTGTGTGTACACACCTCTCATACAGAAGCACAGCTGTTTGACGCGTGTAGTCAGTTGTCATTCGACAAGGTGAATTTGCAGAAGTAACATGAACCGGTATACGTGGAATGAATGTGCAGATATGCATGTAACTTACGGTGCGGCAGGAGAAAGATGTCTTCGAGCCAGGCAATTGTATGCAGTGCGCTTCCCAAACCGCCGTGTGCCACAGCATCAAATGTTTTCACGTATTCATCGCCAACTGCGTGAAACAGGATCGTTTGCTGCTAGTAGTGTTAATCGAGGGAGGCGCAGATCGGCACGGACAGTAGCAGTAGAGGAAGCTGTCCTACAGGAAATCGAGGAACAACCTGGTGCTAGCACACGAGGTATGGCTAGGCAGTTTGGAATTTCGCAAGCAACAGCGTGGCGGATATTACACGATGAAGGGTTACATCCGTTTCATCTGCAAAGATTGCAATTATTGGCAGCAGACAACCATCCCAAGCGTGTTATTTTTTTTCAGTGGTTCATGCAGAGAACAGCCGTTGATCCCAATTTCCCAACGTATGTTCTTTTCACCGATGAGACGTTGTTCACTCGAGAGGGTGTCTTCAACGCACACAATTGGCATGTGTGGGCTCATCAGAACCCACACGGTACAAGACCTGGAGCTGCGCAACAACGTTTTGCTGTCAATGTGTGGACTGGGATTGTCGGTGACTGTTTGTTGGGCCCGTATTTACTACCATCCCGTTTGGACGGTGCCAAGTACCTAACATTTCTTCAGACTGTGTTACCGGATCTTCTGAACGAGGTTCCTGATGGTAGTCTCCGGCGAATGTGGTTCCAGCATGACGGCGCTCCTGCACATTTCGCAAATGCTGTGCGTGCTTACCTACGCAGACAGTTTGGTGGTCAATGGATTGGCCGCGGTGGACCGGTTTCTTGGCCACCACGTTCACCGGATTTATCTCCAATCGATTTCTTTGTATGGGGTGCTATGAAAAACATGGTGTACGAGACCCCTGTTGATAGTGCTATGGATCTTGTAGCACGCATGTCAGTTGCTGCCTCAAACATCCGGGAAATGCCAGGCATCTTCCACAGGGTCCGGCTGTCCATGCAACGCCGTTGTGAGTCATGCATTCTAGCACATGGTCGGCAGTTCGAGCACCTCTTGTAAGTCTGTACAACCAATGCAAAGAAATGTTACATGTAAGATAATAAATGTTTTTTCCTTACCACTTCCTTCTTATGTGTTCTTTCCATCATTGAACTGGGGTCATTTTGCCCTACTACATGGCATATGCGCCCATGCTTTCCTATGTGAAATCTCCTTCGTTTCTTATTACCTACCTCCCCACCAAATATTGATGATGAATTCTGAATCACCCTGTATTTAAATTGTTTAATTGAAATATTCTTCAACTTTTCTCTATCGGCCGTCCCATGACCAGTGGTTAACGGTTTTGGCTACTGATCAAATGGATCTGGGTTCGAGCCTCGGGTATGACATAGATGTTTGTGTTATCTTCCTATTGAGGTCCCGCCATCCTCACAGACCTTCTGCTATGGCGTACTAAACTGACAGGCTCCTTTCAGACTTGCGTGGCAAGCAGCTGCTTGAGGGGATATTTTTTTTATATGTTGATTTGTTTATTTCAACTCGATGTACATATCGCCGAAAAATGAGTCACTGAAATTATACACAGCAAACTTAATGAACTGATAAAGGCAAATGAGCTTAATTATCAAAAAATGTGATTCCTTATTTAAAAGTTCTTCGAATTCCTAAACCACTTTTTCTGGTAAAATAGTTGATACAAAGAAAATTAGGAGATAAAATCTATGAACCAATTAAAAAACAAATCCATATCTAAGAGACATAAAGTAAAGGAAATGATAGAAGAATGCAAAATTGCTGTTTTTAAACTAAATTTTTCATCATTAGTGATCTGGCAACCTCCGTGTCACGTGACACGAAGTTTGCCAGATCACTAATTTCTAAAAAAAAATCGTTACCAGATATTTTTTCATGAATTCTGTAACCAACCATAGTGTTCGGATATTTTTTTGAGCGACTGTACATATTTTACGCACTTTTGAAGAAAGTTTTTAAAAAGTTCAAAAAAGAAGGCGAAAATTTTACACTGCAATGGGAATCCCATATCTTGCCCCCCACCCACCCCAATTTTTTTCTAAGTCATCTGGTCTGATTACGTTTAACTTAAAAATATAAGTTAAAGAAAGCTTAAAGTTTAAGACTTTAAGCAGTAAAAACGTAATATAAAGACTTCATAAAAATCTTTAGTTTTGTTCTCTATGAAGAACTTTAGAGATCAGACGTTTTGTGCAAAAAACATATCTGATTTCTAATACGCTACCAACCATGGCAGGATTTAGGGGTGAACAAGGCGGCCATTCGAGATCCCCCTTTGAGAATGCTAGTAAGGGTATATAAGCAGAAATTGTTTATCTTATGTATATTTTATGCATTTTAAGAAACGTAAGACACTTATTTCTAAAACGGAGGTGGACATGTTATACTACAATGGAAATGCAACCTTTTGCCACCACTTTTACTTTTCCCACTGCTCAATTGAGTTTCTTACCTGCCCCCTTCGTTTTCATTTTTTTCTAGATCTGGGTTGGGTTGTTTTACCTCTGAGCGGCACTCTTTTGCACACCATGGGCTAAATGGCCAGGTCACATGGACCCCGAAGGCTCAGAGAAGGTTGGGGGAGGGGACCCACTGGAACAGCTGTTGGGAGACAGATGGTAGCCTCCCGTCAAGGCCATCCAGCGTGTTCTTTAACGTGCACAGGGTATGGCTCTCTCGCACACGGGTCCACGGCTTAACGTTCCATCCTATGGACGGCGGCCTTTCCAAGCCCATCGGTGTCCCCTACTGACTGTGGGCAGGGCGGGGAATTTTGCGGAGATAAATCTCAACGCTGACCCAGCTGAGACTCGAACCTGGAAATTAAAAAGTAGCCGAGAAAACCATCTTTTAATTAAATATCCCCTCAAGGAGCTAATTGTCGCAGAGATTTGACAGGAACCTGTCAGTTTAACACCAATAGAGATCTGTACGGAAGGCGAGACCTCAGTAGAAAGACAACACAAACATCTCCAATATCTCTTTGATCAGCAGGGGCGGGGGTGGCTCGTAATCTGTAGTTCCCAGGTTCGAGTCCCAGCTGGGTCAGCGTTGAGATTTATCTCCGCAAAATTCCCCGCCCTGCCCACGGTCAGTAGGGGACACCGATGGGCTTGGAATACGCCGCCGTCCGTCGGATGGGACGTTAAGCCGTGGTCCCGTGTGCGGGAGAGACATACCCTGTGCACGTTAAAGAACACGCTGGATGGCCTTGACGGGAGACTACCATCTGTCTCCCAACAGCTGTTCCAGTGGATCCCCTCCCCCAACCTTCTCTGAGCCTTCGGGGTCCATGTGACCTGGCCATTTAGCCCATGGTCTGCAAAAAAGTGCCGCTCAGAGGTAAAACAACACAACCCAACACTCAGCCATGGGTTAATGAGTGGTTTAAATGCAAAAATACGTAAAAACGTAAAGAGAATTTTTTCTCAATTAAGGCAAAACACTAAAAAAGTCTTGTATCTACTTCGACCTTATAAATTAACTGATGTAATAAATGGCATCCTTAGTTACTGAAGAATTCGACCTTTCGCTAATTAATCCGTTAAGCGATTATCTTCTGTGTCGTTAACTGATAACTACTGCTAAGATACATATATCTTGCTATTGTATTTCCTAGGAGTTATTTTTGTCTTTCTTTGCCGATAAAAAAGGCCGTTCTTTGTCACAATGGTTGCGGTTAGTCGAAGGCTGGTGCTTTCGGAGAGAATTGATGAGAACATTGAACTGGTGGCTGTGATTCTATTGGCAGATTGTGGCGCACCGACATGTGATGTCGCCTCCAGTTTTTTGGGGTTTGAAGAGCCTAATAACTGAGTTGAGTTGTTTTACCTCTGAGCGGCACTTTTTTGCACACCCTGGGCTAAATGGCCAGGTCACATGGACCCCGAAGGCTCAGAGAAGGTTGGGGGAGGGGACCCATTGGAACAGCTGTTGAGAGACAGATGGTAGCCTCCCGTCAAGGCCATCCAGCGTGTTCTTTAACGTTGAGTTGTTTTACCTCTGAGCGGCACTTTTTTGCACACCATGGACTAAATGGCCAGGTCACAAGGACCCCGAAGGCTCAGAGAAGGTTGGGGGAGGGGACCCACTGGAACAGCTGTTGGGAGACAGATGGTAGCCTCCCGTCAAGGCCATCCAGCGTGTTCTTTAACGTTGAGTTTTTTTAAATCTGAGCGGCACTTTTTTGCACACCATGGGCTAAATGGCCAGGTCACATGGACCCCGAAGGCTCAGAGAAGGTTGGGGGAGGGGACCCACTGGAACAGCTGTTGGGAGACAGATGGTAGCCTCACGTCAAGGCCATCCAGCGTGTTCTTTAACGTGCACAGGGTATGTCTCTCCCGCACACGGGGCCACGGCTTAACGTCCCATCCGACGGACGGCGGCCTTTCCAAGCCCATCGGTGTCCCCTACTGACCGTAGGCAGGGCGGGGAATTTCGCGGAGATAAATCTCAACGCTGACCCAACTGGGACTCGAACCTGGGAACTACAGATTACGAGCCTGGTGCGCTACAGACTGAGCCACCCCGTCTCAAGAGCCTAATAGCACAATCAGTTCTGCAGATATGTTACAATAGATTCTACTGGTTGAAACTGTTATATGAGTAAAAGTAAACGCCAAGTATTTAATGTTCTTAGTAAAGAAATGGAAATATATAAGGGACTTGACTTGATTTAATCATCAAAGCAAAATTATTTCTTAATGTTTTCTTAACCTTTTTGTATCGTAGCTACATACATGTGGTACCAGAGACTGCATTAAGTAAAATCGTTGAATATTTGACAAATAAAGCTTCAGAAGTTGATGTGAATGGTATAGTACAACTTAGGCAGCATTTCATTACATGTTTATTCTGGAAAACCCAACTAAAAATTTAATAAAAGATGTTGCAATTAATTACTGGGAAAGACAGCGAAAATAATTATGAAAATGAAATATTGCTCTAAAAAGTTTCATAAAATGCATGTATTATATTAAAATATCACAAATATATTTTTTAAGTGAAACATAATTGCTATTTACATGTAAAAATATCAGTAGAATAACATCATCGTTGTTTTAAAAAAACTAACATAAACATACACGCTGGATCACACAGATCATGATATTGCTTTTATGACCTTTAAACGCATAAACGGAAAGATGACGAAATCATAAAACAAATGTTGATCAGCTGGTGAAGTTGCCTTGAAAGGTACAGTCGCACAAAAAAGTATCCGAACACTATGGTTGATTGCAGAATTCAGAAAAAAATATCTGGAAAGGTTTTTTTTTGAAATTAGCGATCTGGCAACCTTCGTGTCACGTGATTACAGAATTCAGGAAAAATATCTGGAGCGTGTATAGCAACTGTACACGCTCCAGTTGCCGTTCACAGCAAACTGGAGCGTGTGCAGTTACTGCACACGCTCCAGTTTGCTGTGAACGGTAACAGCACACGCTCAATATTTCCGTGAGTGAGCCCACACGTTCTAGTATCAAAATAATATGACCACCTATAGTCGCTCAAAAAAGTATCCAAACACTATGGTTGATTACAGAATTCAGAAAAAATATCTGGCAGCAATTTTTTTTAGAAATTAGTGATCTGGCAACCTTCGTGTCACGTGACACGAAGGTTGCCAGCGCCAGATCACTAATTTCTAAAAAAAAACGCTGCCAGATATTTTTTCTGAATTCTGTAATCAACTATAATGTTCGGATACTTTTTTGAGCGACTGTACTGTCATCGGGTAATCGTTACGGTGAACAAAAGCGTTTTACAAAGATGTATAGTTACGTTAAGAACTCTCAGACCACATGTAAAATAATAATTTACAATAAATGTACAATAAATGTGTAAAATCTTAACTCCATTCGAGACTTTTTAAATTTGTGGATTCTCGTCCATTCTCAGAAAATATTAGCGTAATGTATCATTCACTACTGAAAACTCATAAAGTAAGATATTAGATATTCTATATTGTAATGTTAAATTATCTAATATCTCTTTTTATTTCGGTTATTAAACGTTTCTTAGTATTAAACCCAACATGAGTGTTTCATAATAACATTTAAGAGCTTTCCATAACAGGAGTGCTGATAACGATTCCTGCATCTTAGGTAATTTGTTTACTAAATTTAATTAATTTCTGATTTATTATTTAGGTTAATGGCAGTTGTTTTACTTTTTTTAAAGTTAAATCATTTTTACATGTCTGGTAAATATCTACGTATCAGGGGCGGTGGGGAGGGGGGCTCAGTCGGTAGCGCGCCTGTCTCGTAATCTGCAGTTCCCAGGTTCGAGTCCCAGCTGGGTCAGCGTTGAGATTTATCTCCGCAAAAATTCCCCGCCCTGCCCACGGTCAGTAGGGGACACCGATGGGCTTGGAAAGGCCGCCGTCCGTCTGATGGGACCGTGGCCCCGTGTGCGGGAGAGACATCCCCTGTGCACGTTAAAGAACACGCTGGATGGCCTTGACGGGAGGCTACCATCTGTCTCCCAACAGCTGTCCCAGTGGGTCCCCTCCCCCAACCTTCTCTGAGCCTTCGGGGTCCATGTGACCTGGCCATTTAGCCCATGTGGGCAAAAACGTGCAGCTCAGAGGTAAAACAACCCAACCTACATATATCATGTAGCTAACAATTTAAAAAAGGTTATCGAAACTACTGACTTAAAAGTTGTTTTTGGACTTTTCAAGGCCGCAGAACACTTGCTTTGCCTTAACATTTTGAGGAACACCGAGACACATTTGTGTTTCCTTTTAATACTTGGGGAAACATCAAGGAATATTTGTATTCTCTCTAACACTTTCAGAAATATCGAGGAACATTTGTTTTGCCTTCCGATATTTAAGGTACGTTAACGACACTTTCCTTCCATGTCTACTAACACTTAGTCGAACATTGTATTGCTTGCTCAAGCTTGAATAAACTTCTCACCACATTTGTGTTACCTTCCAAAACTTGGAAGAACTTAACCACCATGATCGGCGAAAGCCTACTGTGCTAATACCTTAAGTAGACTCTTCCATTCCAACCCATGGTCATGAACTACATAGGGATCATTTCAAAACACTCCCGGAAATAAATAATCGATATATTGAATCAGGTCCATTCCAATTTTTTGTTCAAATACTTTTAGCTGCAGAATCAAACAATTTTACCAATTCATGCATTCATTAAAAATGTCTATTTCTTTTAATCAAGATATTTTTTCCCACTCACTACTCATTAGAAATGTATGTTTTCGTTTTTAAATGGAAAACGTTTTTTGCGTCTCTTCAAGAATATATTTTTTTTGCTAGTGGCTCTTCACTAAGTTTGTGTTGGATGGGCCTGGTTTAAAGAAATGAATTGAAGTGTTTAAATGCCGAACATCATAAGCAATGAACTACTATGTTTGCACATAGTTAAAATCTATGAAACAACTTAATAGAAATAACATCACTTTAAAATAACACCGATAGAAATGATACCACTCACATAATTTGAAGGGGGGCGGCGGGGGTGGCTTAGTCGGTAGCGCGCCAGGCTCGTAATCTGTAGTTCCCAGGTTTGAGTCCCAGCTGGGTCAGCGTTGAGATTTATCTCCGCAAAATTCCCCCGCCCTGCCCACGGTCAGTAGGGGACACCGATGGGTGGAAAGGCCGCCGTCCGTCGGATGGGACGTTAAGCCGTGTCTCCGTGTGCGGGAGAGCCATACCCTTTGCATGTTAAAGAACACACTGGATGGCCTTGACGGGAGGCTACCATCTGTCTCCCAACAGCTGTTCCAGTGGGTCCCCTCCCGCAACCTTCTCTGAGCCTTCGGGGTCCATGTGACCTGGCCATTTAGCCCATGGTGTGCAAAATAGTGCCGCTCAGAGGTAAAACAACCCAACCCAACAACCCATAATTTGAAGGAGAAGAATATATAGTACAGAAAAATATTAGTATGTAATAAGAAATTATGTAAAAAGAAAAAAAAGTTATATTATTTCTCGAAGACTTTTATCAAAACGCCATGGAAAAGCTACTCATAAAATTGGTTTTAGTTCAAAGCAAAGAATATAGCGACTCTTTGAGATAAAGAGCCGTCCCATGGCCGAGTGGTTAGCACGCTTGGCTACTGATCTAAGGGACCTGGGTTCGAGCCCCGGGTAAGGCATGGCTGTTTGTGTCGTTTTTCTGCTGAGGGCCTGCCATCCTCTCAGACCTTCTATTATGGCATATAAACTGACAGGCTCCTGTCAAGACCTCTGTAGCAAGCAGCTGCTTGAGGGGGTATTTATTTTTTTTATTATTGAGATAAAGTAAATTCTATAAAATCTTAGAAACTTCACGTAAGAGTGAACTGTTTTCAGAAAATCCTTTTTCACCATTCCATCGGTAGTGAGTAAAGTATATTTCCGATCGGAAGCGAGGCATGAAAATATGCAAACCTACGTGTATTATTTGAGAAGCAAACCTTTGGACAAACTGCTGATTCTCTAATAGAGTTTGTTGCTCCAATTGCTGACTCTGGAGAATCGGAGACCGTAATATGGGAAACAAAACAGCATTGGTGAATGCATTTATTTCATTCGTTTTATTATCGTTTTGGTCATATACACTGCCGTACGAAAATTTTGGTTTTAGTTTAAAGTCAAGTCAAGTCAGAGAATTCCCATGTTATGTCAATGGGAATCTAACTTCGAAATTTAATAACTTCTAAAATAATCATTTAATGGGAAAAACCTGACTGAAGATAAACTGAGGACAGTAATCAGTCGCATTTCGATCACTGCTTTCAAAGTATTTACAACAACAAACAAATTATTAAAATTAAAAAAATTATTGTTAATAATTTGTCGTATATAGTAATACAATGTATACAATGATCGATTTTGGAAAGGTTGTGTTTTTGTGAAAATGACATTAAATCGTATCCTTCAGTCCAGGAGAATCATACTTTGTGTCCTGAATGGCCCAGATCGAAGATTTCCATTTTATCCCCTAACAGTTGTACAATGGGTGAACTTTTAACCCTAATCCCTTAGGGTCTTTGTGACTTGTCCATTTAGATCTTTCAACCAACTAATTCTTTTAACCTAACCAACTAAGCCTTAACTGGCATAGTGGTTAGGCAGCTAGCGACTGTTCCAGCAAGGCAAACTTTGTGTGTTGTGTTAGCTCTAACTAAGGCAGTGGTCAGCAGGGACTTCGGTCTTAGTAGGGCATGTCCTTGTATGAGAAGGCTGTATTAAGCTAGGAGTAGCTTCTAGGATTCTTCTCTGTCCTATATGTCGCAAATCAAAAATGAAAAAAAACTATCTGTGAGGTAAACAACTCAACTTTCCAAAATCTACAATTTTTAAATAACCATGAAAACAAGAAATTTCTAGACTAGTATTCTGGAGGGAAATATTTATTAATAACTGATTTTATCAGATATTTCTTTAACTGAATATTGGAATGTTAATTTGCGTTGTTTAAATAAGAGAATGGAACTCGATTCAGTTCGTTACTTGTTGTTGCGATAGACGATTTTAATGCTCAATTGAATATTTACTTGTTCTAATGAAATTCATTTACATACACCTGTTTATTGTTTTGAAATGCTCTCGCCTAATTGGAAAAAAATAGCAAAATAGAGCTACATATGTCAGAACAGTAAGATTATCTAAATTAATATTGGTTTCTTCCAAGGGAATAAAAACTGCGTTTGTTCATAATTAATATTTTGATTTATATAAATATATTTATTCCACTTGCTCGATATCTGTATATATAAACAAACATTTGTTTTATATTAAACTTTTTAAGTTAGCAATTATTTACGAAAACAAGACGTACTTTCCAGAATTGTAAACTTGAAACAAACTAACAACTGAAATAAAAGTAAAAAAGAAAGCTCCAACTAAGTAATATAAATTGCAAGAAAATTATTATCTTAATTAACTTTGAAAAAAAAACGATATAAACACACACACACTCACACATTAATGTTTGTTCACCAATGCAGATATAACATTTGAAATAAATGAAAATATCAGATTGCAAAATCTGATACATTCAGTGTACCGAAAGCAAAAAAGAAAAAGAAAAAACGCAAATTTCAAATTAGCTGTTTTTGACTAGATCTTATGGTAACCACGGCAACGACATACGTGAAATAAATAATAAGAAACGTTATTTATCGGTTGCTATGAATTCTCAGGTAAGCATTACTTAAAAAAACTATTTTTAACGAATTAAACTGGAAATGGAATAATAAACCATTTTGTCGTGCGTTGCTATTTGTAGTCTTTCATTTTTCGATGGTGAGGCTTTTGAGGTTCTGCTGCAAAACAATAAAAATAATCGTGTAGTAATTAAAAGTTTAATAACTGAAATTCGAGATTTTGTGTTTTGAAACGTAAATACTTCTATAAAGATTAATTGTGTTTATGGCTCACTGAAAGTTTGCAACCTTGTTGATAATTCTCAGGATTTCGTCTATTTCGTTTCCCCAAAACGGCTATGTTAGCTTTTTCCAAATTCCCCGCCCTGACCACGGTCAGTAGGGGACACCGATGGGCTTGGAAAGGCCGCCGTCCGTCGGATGGGGTGTTAAGCCGTTCCTGACTTAAAATACTTATTCACCCATTTATGCATTTCTGAAACAATAGCTTTATTACGTGGAAGCAGAACTAATTTATTTCTTCTTTTTAAATTTATTGATGGCAATAATTATTTTCAATTACTTGTTTTTTTTTTCATTATTTGTAACAATAACTTCTAAAATAGGTTTTTTTGTTTTGAAAAATGTGATTGTAGATAAAGATCTCAATCAAATAAATCAATATCTCGATTTTCAACTATATTCGTTCAGTATTTGATGAGTTACAGAGGTTTGAATATTTAGCGATAACAATGCCAGCCACAAAAATTGACTTCAGAAGTTGATTAAAACTTAGTAATAAGTATTGTATCAAAGTATTTAGTACAACAAATTTGCATTTTAAAACTTTGTGTAACGATGTCTTTCATTATTTTTCATATATTGTATAAGTTTCTTAAGACTGGCATTGCTGTTGTTAAATATTCAAACTTCCATAACTCATTAAATACTGAACGAATGTTGTTGAAAATCGAAATATTGATTTATTTGATTGAGATCTTTATCTGCAATCACATTTTTCAAAACAAAAAACCTATTTTAGAAGATATAGAGCTTTGACGTTAGCTTCCCATTGACTTAACATAGGGATTTTCCTTAATTTATGGAAACCAGTGCACAGGGAACATCGATTTTTAACCGCTGAAGTGGAAAGTAGTCTGTAAATGGTAGCTAGGTAATCACTGGAAGGAGAGCTATGCACCAATCCCCTGTGATGATGCATAGAGCCGGCCAGGCCTAGCACCTAAGGTCCGACCCCGCTTTCTCTTGGTGTAGACCGTTAGTACCTTTCAAAAGAGATACTCTCTTGTGGAAGTGAACGGAAGGGGAGGGCTGCCAGATTAGTGTGGCCTACTGATCTGGACAACTATGGCTACTTTTCTTTTTTTTCTACCCTGCTGAGGAGTGGTCAACCACACAAGGTCCTGGTGCTGACCATATAAACCCACTGGACTGGACAGATATATGGCTCTGAGCTTGATTATGGATCCTGATTTTGCTGCACTGGTGGGCTTCTGTGGAGGGAAAATCTTCCGCTGTGTTTTCTGTTTCTTTGTGGGTTGACAGCCCCAAGTGAATAGATTCACAGGATATGTTTATCAGCTGGTGGATAATCCTGAGCAGAGGTCATCGCAGGCACCTGAACTCTTTGCTTCTATTGGCATCATCAAATTCTACATTGGAGGAAGTCTTCCAGTGTAGATGGCTTCAGCCTTTAGTGGTGGGGGAACAGGTCTTTGCCCCATGTCTGCGATTAAGGGGCTGTTTGATATTGTCGGCATTCCCTCCCTCAATAAACATAGTTTCTTTAAACATCCCACTAACCATTTTCTCTCCATAGGTAGTTGGAATGTGAGGACTCTGCACAGAGCTCAATCTCTTGATGTCCTCACACAAGAATTCCACCATTATAATTTAGGTATTATCGGCTTGCAAGAGACCAGATGGATAGATAAAGGTCAGATTCTTAAAAATAATCTTAAATATCTCTTTTCAGGGAGGGACGACAATAAGCATCACCAAGGCGTGGGTCTGCTTCTCAGCAGACACGCTAGTGATGCTCTTCTAGGATATGAGTGTATTAATGAAAGGTTTCTTACAGCAAAATTTCAGACAAGCGTTAAAGACTTGAATGTTATCTGCTGTTATGCCCCCACTGAGGATGAGAAGGATAGGTTTTATGAACAACTTCAGGATATTTTGAATTCTGTCAAGAAAGGAGCCTTGTTCTTGGTGACTTCAATGCCAAAGTTGGTACTGACTCTGACCTTTGGGGAGGGGTGATTGGCCCTTTTGGTATTGGTAGCTGCAATGGCAATGGGCAACGTCTCCTACAGGTAAGTAAACTCAATGGTTTCAGAATAACTAACACATATTACAAACACCGCGACATACATAATCACACATGGGTTTCACCCGATGGGCTGCATAAGAATATGATTGATTATATATTAATTAATAGCAAATGGGCTAGTTCTGTTAGAAATACCAGGGCATATAGGGGAGCTGAAATTGGATCTGACCATTACCTTGTTAAAAGTGTCTTGCAACTTAAACTTAAAAAGTATTGTGCTAGGGTTAAAAAATTTGCTTTTAATACTGAAGCTCTGAAAGACCCAGTTATAGCCAAAGCTTACCATGACAGGTTACTTAGTCATTATGACAGTCATGATATGCTTACTATTGAAGTTGAGGAAGTATGGGATCATTTTAAACAGGCTTTTTTGGACACTAACAGTACTCTTTTAGGAAAAAAGGAGCAGAAGAAACAGAATTATCTGAGTGATAAGGCACTGGAGCTTATTTCGGAAAGAAAGAACTGCAGGAATGTCCTTAATCAATACCCTACTAATCCTAATAGAAAGCATTACAGAGAACTTAATAAACGTGTAAAAGATCAGTTAGCTGCTGATAAGAATCTTTGGCTTGATGGTCGCTGACAAAGCCGAGGAAGCAGTTAGACAGCACAACAGCAGAGAGCTGTACCAGATAGTTAATGTTTTGTGTGGTAAAAAACGAACAGGTATACAGGGATTGAAGGATAAACAAGGTAAGGTTATAGAAGGTGAGGATTCTGTCATGGCTAGGTGGGCTGAGCATTTCAGTGATATTCTAAACAATGCGGTTAGTTCTATTCCCATTGTTTGCAATGATGATAGATGCATTGGTGGCTTTAATGTTGGCCCTATAACACAATCTGAAGTCATTTTGGCTGTTTCTAAACTTAACTTCATAAATCCCCAGGGGTAGATGAAATTGCTACAGAAATGCCTAGAGCTGGGAATGTTTCGGTTACCACTTGGATGACTGAAATTGTGAATATCTTTTATGATAAAGGCATGGTTCCTAAGGATTTTACCAGAGATATTGTTATTCCTGTTTTCAAAAAAGTTGATCACAGTTCTTGTGATAACTATAGGGGTATCAGCCTACTCTCTGTTACAGGTAAAGTTCTTTCCATGATTGTGCTTAATAGAATTAAGAATCTGGTTGACAGTCAATTGCGTGATGAGCAATGTGGATTCAGAAGTGGTAGGGGATATGTGGATCAGATATTTTCACTTAGGCAGATTCATGAGAAATGTTTAGAGTTTCAGAAACCTTTGGTTGCTAGCTTTGTTGATTTCAAAAAGGCTTTCGACACTGTTGATCGTCATAATTTGAGGTTGATTGTGAGATCATATGGTATACCTGACAAGTTAGTTAACATAATGAAAACTCTCTATAATAACACTGAGTCGTGTGTGAGAGTTGGTAAGGCTTGTAGCAATTGGTTTAGCATTACTTCTGGTGTTCGACAAGGGTGCATTTTGTTTCCTTTTCTTTTTAGCTTGGTTATTGATTATGTTATGCGAAATTCACTTCAAGGGAAAGATTTTGGCCTTAAATGGACTGGAGATGCGAAAATTTCTGATTTAGATTATGCTGATGATTTAGCCCTTTTGGCAAATGATGTTGATGAGATGAACTCTTTCATTCGAGCTGTTGATGAGACTGGTAGTAGAGTAGGTTTGGTTATAAACAGAGAGAAAACTAAAGTGATGAAAATTGGTCAGGCAGGCTGTGATTCCATTAATCTGAATGGTTGCATTCTTGAGCAGGTGTCACAGTTTAATTATCTTGGGAGCTATGTAACAGATAATGGTGATGTGCGGCATGAGATTAACAGACGAATAGGGATTGCTGCCGGGACTTTTAAGAATCTATGGAGAGTGTGGAGAAATAGGCGTATACACCTAAAGACTGAAATTAGACTGTATAATAGTTTGGTTCTCTCTAGGATTAGTTATGGTAGTGAAACTTGGACACTTTGTAAACAAGATAACAGGAAACTAGATGCTTTTGATTCCAGATGCTTACGCAGTATCTTGGGCATTGGTGGTTCAACTTTGTAACTAATGATGAGGTTAGGCAAAGGAGTTTGCAACCTCCTTTAAGCAGCATATTGTGCAGAGAGAGACTCCGTTGGTTTGGCCATGTTGCCCGTATGAATAATTATAGATTGGCGAATAGGGTTATTAACAGTGTGCCTAAAGGCCTCAGAAAGAAGGGGAGACCTAGGATGCGGTGGGCAGACAATGTCAAACAGGACCTTGTTAGAATTGGTGTGCAGTGGCCAGATGCAGTAGATGTAGCTCAGGATAGACTTGCTTGGAGAACTAAATTGCACGGTCTGGTTGGACCTCCGTATCCCATGGCTGCTTGAGGATGATGATGATGATGATGATGATGTGTTTTTGTGAAAATGACATTAAATCGTATCCTTCAGTCCAGGAGAATCATACTCTGTGTCCTGAATGGCCCAGATCGAAGATTTCCATTTTATCCCCTAACAATTGTACAATGGATGAACTTTTAACCCTAATCCCTTAGGGTCTTTGTGATTTGTCCATTTAGATCTTTCAACCAGCTAATTCTTTTAATCTAATCAACTAAGCCTTAACTGGCATAGTGGTTAGGCAGCTAGCGACTGTTCCAGCAAGGCAAACTTTGTGTGTTGTGTTAGCTCTAACTAAGTCAGTGGTCAGCAGTGACTTCGGTCGTAGTAGGGCATGTCCTTGTATGAGAAGGACTGTATTAAGCTAGGAGTAGCTTCTAGGATTCTTCTCTGTCCTATATGTCGCAAATCAAAAATGAAAAAAAACTATCTGTGAGGTAAACAACTCAACTTTCCAAAATCTACAATTTTTAAATAACCATGAAAACAAGAAATTTCTAGACTAGTATTCTGGAGGGAAATATTTATTAATAACTGATTTTATCAGATAATGCATTAACTAAATATTGGAATGTTAATTTGCGTTGTTTAAATAAGAGAATGGAACTCGATTCAGTTCGTTACTTGTTGTTGCGATAGACGATTTTAATGCTCAATTGAATATTTACTTGTTCTAATGAAATTCATTTACATTCACCTGTTTATTGTTTTGAAATGCTCTCGCCTAATTGGAAAAAAATAACAAAATAGAGCTACATATGTCAGAACAGTAAAATTATCTAAATTAATTTTGGTTTCTTCCAAAGGAATAAAAACTGCGTTTGTTCATAATTAATATTTTGATTTATATAAATATATTTATTCCACTTGCACGATATCTGTATATATAAACAAACATTTGTTTTATATTAAACTTTTTAAATTAGCAATTATTTCGAAAACAAGACGTACTTTCCAGAATTGTAAACTTGAAACAAATTAACAACTGAAATAAAAGTAAAAAAGAAAGCTCCAACTAAGTAATATAAATTGCAAGAAAATTATTATCTTAATTAACTTTCAAAAAAACGATATAAACACACACACACTAACACATTAATGTTTGTTCACCAATGCAGATATAACATTTGAAATAAATGAAAATATCAGATTGCAAAATCTGATACATTCAGTGTACCGAAAGCAAAAAAAAAATTAAAAACGCAAATTTCAAATTAGCTGTTTTTGACTAGATCTTATGGTAACCACGGCAACGACATACGTGGAATAAATAATAAGAAACGTTATTTATCAGTTGCTATGAATTCTCAGGTAAGCATTACTTAAAAAAACTATTTTTAACGAATTAAACTGGAAATGGAATAATAAACCATTTTGTCGTGCGTTGCTATTTGTAGTCTTTCATTTTTCGAGGTTGAGGCTTTTGAGGTTCTGCTGCAAAACAATAGAAATAATCGTGTAGTAATTAAAAGTTTAATAACTGAAATTCGAGATTTGTGTTTTGAAACGTAAATACTTCTATAAAGATTAATTGTGTTTATGGCTCACTGAAAGTTTGCAACCTTGTTGATAATTCTCAGGATTTCGTCTATTTCGTTTCCCCAAAACGGCTATGTTAGCTTTTTCCAAATTCCCCGCCCTGACCACGGTCAGTAGGGGACACCGATGAGCTTGGAAAGGCCGCCGTCCGTCGGATGGGGGGTTAAGCCGTTCCTGACTTAAAATACTTATTCACCCATTTATGCATTTCTGAAACAATAGCTTTATTACGTGGAAGCAGAACTAATTTATTTCTACTTTTTAAATTTATTGATGGCAATAATTATTTTCAATTACTTGTTTTTTTTTTCATTATTTGTAACAATAACTTCTAAAATAGGTTTTTTTGTTTTGAAAAATGTGATTGTACATAAAGATCTCAATCAAATAAATCAATATCTCGATTTTCAACTATATTCGTTCAGTATTTAATGAGTTATGGAAGTTTGAATATTTAGCGATAACAATGCCAGCCACAAAAATTGACTTCCGAAGTTAATTAAAACTTAGTAATAAGTATTGTATCGAAGTATTTAGTACAATAAGTTTGCATTTTAAAACTTTGTGTAAAGGTGTCTTTCATTATTTTTCAGTTTTGTACAAGTTTCTTAAACTGGCATTGCTGTAGTTAAGTATTCAAACTTCCATAACTCATTAAATACTGAACGAATGTTGTTGAAAATCGAAATATTGATTTATTTGATTGAGATCTTTATCTGCAATCACATTTTTCTAAACAAAAACTTATTTTAGAAGATGTAGAGGTTTGACGTTAGCTTCCCATTGACTTAACATACGGATTTTCCTTAATTTGTGGAAACCAGTGTATACGGAACATCGATTTTTAACCACTGAAGTGGAAAGTAGTCTGTAAATGGTAACTAGGTAGTCACTGGAAGGACAGCTATGCACCAATCGCCTGCGATGATGCATAGAGCCGGCCAGGCCTAGCACCTAAGGTCCGACCCCGCCTTCTCTTGGTGTAGACCGTTAGTACCTTTCAAAAGAGTTCTCTTGTGGAAGTGAACGGAAGGGGAGGGCTGCCAGATTAGTGTGGCCTACTGATCTGGACAACTATGGCTATTTTTCTTTTTTTTTCTACCCTGCTGAGGAGTGGTCAACCACACAGGGTCCTGGTGCTGACCATATAAACCCACTGGACTGGACTGAATTATGGCTCTGAGCTTGATTATGGATCCTGATTTTGATGACTGGTGGGCTTCTGGGAAGTAAAATCTTCCGCTGTGTTTTCTGTTTGTTTGTGGGTTGACAGCCCCAAGTGAATAGATTCACAGGATATGTTTATCAGCTGGTGGATAATCCTGAGCAGAGGTCATCGCAGGCACCTGAACTCTTTGCTTCTATTGGCATCGTCAAATTCTACATTGGAGGAAGTCTTCCAGTGTAGATGGCTTCAGCGTTTAGTGGTGGGGGAACGGGTCTTTGCCCCATGTCTGCGATTAGGGGGCTGTTTGATATGTCGACATTCCCTCTCTCAATAAACATAGTTTCTTTCAACATCCTACTAACCATTTTCTCTCCATAGGTAGTTCGAATATGAGGACTCTGCACAGAGCTTTTTCTCTTGATGTCCTCACACAAGAATTTCACCATTATAATTTAGATATTCTCGGCTTGCAAGAGACCAGATGGACAGATAAAGGTCAGATTCTTAAAAATAATCTTAAATTTCTCTTTTCAGAGAGGGACGACAATAAGCATCACCAAGGCGTGGGTCTTCTTCTCAGCAGACACGCTAGTGATGCTCTTCTAGGATATGAGTGCATTAATGAAAGGTTTCTTACAGCAAAATTTCAGACAAGCGTTAAAGACTTGAATGTTATCTGCTGTTATGCCCCCACTGAGGATGCCGATGAGGATGAGAAGGATAGGGTTTTTGAAAAACTTCAGGATATTTTGAATCCTGTCAATAAAGGAGATATTACCCTTGTTCTTGGTGACTTCAATGCCAAAGTTGGTATTGACTCTGACCTTTGGGGAGGAGTAACAGGCTCTTTTGATATTGGTAGCTGCAATGGCAATGGGCAACGTCTCCTACAGGTAAGTAAACTCAATGGATTCAGAATAACTAACACTTATTACAAACACCGCGACATACATAAGTACACATGGGTTTCACCCGATGGGCTGCATAAGAATATGATTGATTATATATTAATTAATAGCAAATGGGCTAGTTCTGTTAGAAATACCAGGGCATATAGGGGAGCTGAAATTGGATCTGACCATTACCTTGTTAAAAGTGTCTTGCAACTTAAACTTAAAAAGTATTGTGCTAGGGTTAAAAAATTTGCTTTTAATACTGGAGCTCTGAAAGACCCAGTTATAGCCAAAGCTTACCATGACAGGTTACTTAGTCATTATGACAGTCATGATATGCTTACTATTGAAGTTGAGGAAGTATGGGATCATTTTAAACAGGCTTTTTTGGACACTAACAGTACTCGTTTAGGAAAAAAGGAGCAGAAGAAACACAATTATCTGAAGTATAAGGCACTGGAGCTTATTTCGGAAAGAAAGAACTGTAGGAATGTCCTTAATCAATACCCTACTAATCCTAATAGAAAGCATTACAGAGAACTTAATAAACGTGTAAAAGATCAGTTAGCTGCTGATAAGGATCTTTGGGTTGATGGTTTGTTTGACAAAGCCGAGGAAGCAGTTAAACAGCACAACAGCAGAGAGCTGTACCAGATAGTTAATGTTTTGTATGGTAGAAAACGGACAGGTATACAGGGATTGAAGGATAAACAAGGTAAGGTTATAGAAGGTGAGGATTCTGTCATGGCTAGGTGGGCTGAGCATTTCAGTGATATTCTAAACAATGCGGTTAGTTCTATTCCCATTGTTTGCAATGATGATAGATGCATTGGTGGCTTTAATGTTGGCCCTATAACACAATCTGAAGTAATTTTGGCTGTTTCTAAACTTAAACTTCATAAATCCCCAGGGGTAGATGGAATTACTACAGAAATGCTTAGAGCTGGGGATGTTTCGGTTACCACTTGGATGACTGAAATTGTGAATATCTTTTATGATAAAGGCATGGTTCCTAAGGATTTTACAGAGCTATTGTTATCCCTATTTTCAAAAAAGGTGATCGCAGTTCTTGTGATAACTAAAGGGATATCAGCCTACTCTCTGTTCCAGGTAAAGTTTTTTCCATGATTGTGCTTAATAGAATTAAGAATCTGGTTGACAGTCAATTGCGTGATGAGCAATGTGGATTCAGAAGTGGTAGGGGATGTGTGGATCAGATATTTTCACTTAGGCAGATTCTTGAGAAATGTTTAGAGTTTCAGAAACCTTTGGTTGCTAGCTTTGTTGATTTCAAAAAGGCTTTCGACTCTGTTGATCGTCATACTTTGTGGTTGATTGTGAAATCATATGGTATACCAGACAAGTTAGTTAACATAATGAAAGCTCTCTATAATAACACTGGAGGCGGGGGTGGCTCAGTCGGTAGTGCGCCAGGCTCGTAATCTGTAGTTCCCAGGTTCGAGTCCCAGCTGGGTCAGCGTTGAGATTTATCTCCGCAAAATTCCCCGCCCTGCCCACGGTCAGTAGGGAACACCGATGGGCTTGGAAAGGCCGCCGTCCGTCGGATGGGACGTTAAGCCGTGGTTCCGTGTGTGGGAGAGCCATACCCTGTGCACGTTAAAGAACACTCTGGATGGCCTTGACGGGAGGCTACCATCTGTCTCCCAACAGCTGTTCCAGTGGGTCCCCTCCCCTAACCTTCTCTGAGCCTTCGGGGTCCATGTGACCTGTCCATTTAGCCCATGGTGTGCAAAAAAGTGCCGCTCAGAGGTAAAACAACCCAACCCTATAATAATACTGAGTCGTGTGTGAGAGTTGGTAAGGCTTGTAGCAATTGGATTAGCATTACTTCTGGTGTTCGACAAGGGTGCATTTTGTCTCCTTTTCTTTTTCGCTTGGTTATTGATTATGTTATGCGAAATTCACTTCAAGGGAAAGATTTTGGCCTTAAATGGACTGGAGATACGAAAATTTCTGATTTAGATAATGCTGATGATTTAGCCCTTTTCTCAAATGATGTTGATGAGATGAACTCTTTCATTCGAGCTGTTGATGAGACTGGTAGTAGAGTAGGTTTGGTTATAAACAGAGAGAAAACTAAAGTGATGAAAATTGGTCAAGCAGGCTGTGATTCAGTTAATCTGAATGGTTGCAGTCTTGAGCAGGTGTCACAATTTAATTATCTTGGGAGCTATGTAACAGATAATGGTGATGTGCGGCATGAGATTAACAGACGAATAGGGATTGCTGCCGGGACTTTTAAGAATCTATGGAGAGGGCGGAGAAATAGGCGTATACACCTAAAGATTAAAATTAGACTGCATAATAGTTTGGATCTTTCTAGGGTTAGTTATGGTAGTGAAACGTGGACACTTTGTAAACAAGATAACAGGAAACTCGATGCTTTTGATTCCAGATGCTTACGTAGTATCTTGGGCATTAGGTGGTTCAACTTTGTAACTAATGATGAGGTTAGGCAAAGGAGTTTGCAACCTCCTTTAAGCAGCATATTGTGCAGAGAGAGACTCCGATGGTTTGGCCATGTTGCCCGTATGGATAATTATAGGTTGGCGAATAGGGTTATGAACAGTGTGCCTAAAGGCCTCAGAAAGAGGGGGAGACCTAGGATGCGGTGGGCAGATAATGTCAAACAGGATCTTCTTAGAATAGGTGTGCAGTGGCCAGAAGCAGTAGATGTAGCTCAGGATAGACTTGCTTGGAGAACTAAATTGAACGGTCTGGTTGGATCTCCGTAGCCCATGGCTGCTTGAGGATGAGGATGAGGATGATGAAGCGGAAAGAGTAGGGCAAATTCAATCCGTTCCCTACCAATTTTTCTCGACATAGAGAGATATTTGTATTTATAGATAAATAGGATTTTAATTAATAGATGTCATTTTTTATGAGTTATCCACAAGTCAGTCCGATGGGTTGTGGTCTGTCATGGACCCGAGCCTGAAAAATATGAAATACAGATCCTTCATTTGCATAAGGAAGCCACCAGCGGCAGAATAATTGATCGGCAACTGGTTAATCAGCTTCAGAGCACATGACTTGTCACCAGGAGGTGGTGGGTTCAGATCCCACCAGGCTCAAAACAATTTTCTTCTATGCCCACGTTGACCTACAGCATAAATAGTGTTCAAAATGTTGAATTTTGTTAGTTTCAAGAAAACCCTGTTTGAACTGATTCCATTCCTTCCCAACTTCAGCAATAAGCGAACTACGATTGTCGTAATGACTGAGTAATCTAACATGGTATGCTTTAGTTATATCTGAATTTTTCAGAATTTCAGTGTTAACCCTTTCACGACTAAGGGAAACATTTTTCCCATTTTAAAATTGGTGATTGTCGTATTTAATTATAACCTTATCTGCATTTTTTATACAGAATGTCAAAATAGAACGTATGCCGAACGCAATTACGTAAACGGGAACGTTTAGAAAACAAAAACAGAACTGTCAGGACGCATAATATATGTACTATGTGCAATGTCCATCTTTGCCTCACTACCAAAAGAAATTGCTTCGCAGAATATCATAATTAGAACATCATTTTGTATAGTAATTTTATTTCATAATTTTGTATTATTTCAGTTAACATTTTGTTCTAATAAACCAATAAATAAAAGACATTGCATAATAAGCCTAACTATAATTTGTGTTACCTTTATAGTCCATTAGGAAAAATATTTCCCATGAAATTAAAAAAAAATTACACATTGTTATGTATTTTTCTTATGATTTTTATTTATTTTACGTCTAAACAAACTAAAATAAACAGTTACATACTAATATTTACTCTTAGAAACCTTATGGGCCTGAAACGGTTAAAGACTCTTAACATTAGCACAACAGTTCTTAAGCTTCAGTTGTAAAACTATTTTGACCTGTTAATGGTCAGAGCCAGTTTCGGCTCACCTGTATTATCTGGTCTTTCGAACAGAACTAGTCCATCGCCGTTAATTGAAATATAATCAGTCATATTCTTATGCAGCCCATCTGGTGAACAAATGTGCATTTATAAATGTCCCGTTGTTTGTAATGCATGTTTGTAATGACCTTTAAGAATCACTGATTCTCAACAGCGCAACCTCAGTGTCCCAATTGCCCCCACTCACTCTTCGTGGCTGCATGAGGCGGGGGTGGCTCAGTCGGTAGCGCGCCAGGCTCGTAATCTGTAGTTCCCAGGTTCGAGTCCCACCTGGGTCAGCATTGAGATTTATCTCCGCAAAATTCCCCGCCCTGCCCACGATCAGTAGGGGACACCGATGGGCTTGGAAAGGCCGCCGTCCCTCGGGTGGGACGTTAAGCCTTGGCCCCGTGTGCGGGAGAGCCATACCCTGTGCACGTTAAAGAACACGCTGTATGGACTTGACGGGAGGCTACCATCTGTCTCCCAATAGCTGTTCCAGTGGGTCCCCTCCCCCAACCTTCTCTGAGCCTTCGGGGTCCATGTGACCTGGCCATTTAGCCCATGGTGTGCAAAAAAGTGCCGCTCAGAGGTAAAACAACCCAACACAATCCGTGGCTGTATTTTACACAATAGGCTAAATTGCCAGGTCACAAGGCCTCCGAGAGAACAGGGGACGTTGTATAAGGAAATCCCACCGGAAAGCGGTTAGGAGACAAATGGCAGAGTCCGTTCAACGTCATCTGTGTTTTTTAACATGCACAGTGTGTGGCTTTCTTGCACAAGCAATCATGGCTTAAAGTCCCCTCCGACTGTCGGCGGCCTTTACGAAACCCTCGAGAGCTCTTTCTCATCGAGGTCAAAACAGGCATTAGAGCAGATAAATCTAAAGGCAGACACAGTTGAGACTCGAATCTGAGAACTACAGATTACGAGCCTTGTGCGTTACCGGCCGAGCTTTTCCCTCCCTCGCAAGCAGAGAAGAATTTTGTTCATCGTTTGTATCTCCAATGATCCGTCACGTGAGTCCTCTCATACCATAAACTCAACTTCTTTCCTTCAAGACCATCCAACATATTCCTTAACAGGCACAGGTACCGCTCTCCTGAACACGGGGCCACGGTGTTGGGTCCTTTTCACTCTTATTATACACACGTGACGGATGCAGTAAGTGTATTAAACATTTACTGCATCCTTCACCTGTCTATAATATGAGCGAAAAGTTGGGAGTTTGTTCGCATTGTCTTTTCGGCGAGGAGGAAAGAACTTTCATCCCCCTTGTATCACATAAATAAATAAACAAATAAGTAATAAAATAAATAATAAATATTTTTCAAATGAAAAAAAAAAGACAATTATTGAGGTAGGGTCGTTGGTCGTTTTACCTCTGAGCGGCACTTTTTTGCACACCATGGGCTAAATAGCCAGGTCACAAGGACCCCGGAAGGCTCAGAGAAGGTTGGGGGAGGGGACACACTGGAACAGCTGTTGGGAGACAGATGGTAGCTCCCGTCAAGGCCATCCAGCGTGTTCTTTAACGTGCACAGGGTATGTCTCTCCCGCACACGGAGCTATGGCTTAACGTCCCATCCGACGGACGGCGGCCTTTCCAAGCCCATCAGTGTCCCCTACTGACCGTGGGCAGAGCAGGGAATTTTTGCGGAGATAAATCTCAACGCTGACCCAGCTGGGACTCGAACCTGGGAACTACAGATTACGAGCCTGGCGCGCTACCGACTGAGCCACCCCCGCCCCAATTATTGGCGGAATCTATTTTATTTTGCAATTATTCCAGGATATTCAAATGCTCCTAGGAAGAGCATCCACTGGATTGATGTTCAAAGATGTAACTTCCATAAAAATAATTTATTTTAATGCTGACGATACTGCTAAGAAGTTAGGATTTATTTACATGGTATTGACTTGGGAGTATTAATATAAAGGTAGAAGAACATTAAAAATAATATGGAGATGTTTATTATTGTCATTAAAAACATTCAAACGTTTGAAACTATTCCTTATGTAATTATTCATTGTGTAAATCTAAATTTCGCTGGCTATCTTTGAAAGCCATTCACTACCGAACATATTACGGCTGAAAGTTCCAATTTTTTTTAAATTTTAAATGAAACAAATTGTGCTGTACAAAGCAGTCAGTCGTTGCGAAAGCTTTACATTAACCGAAACAACGGAAAAGTTCATACATCCAGAAAAACCATACAAGTTTAATGACTGATCAAAATTCAGAAGCACACAGCTCAGAAAACATAAAAAAAAATCAGATAAGAAAAAAAATAAGGAACAAAGGAGAATTGTTTTGTTTAACAAGTGTCTCCATTTCTCTCTGCAATGTTGGAAATAACGAAAAACAAAATAACAGATTCGAACAGTCTTTTCTCGCTCATCCTATTACTTCAGGATATTTTGTTTCAACCTTTTTTGCATTTCGACTCTTGTTCCGTTTAGATTATCAACAAAAATCGGGAAACCATCTTCGAGTTTCAAGTGTTCAGTGAGAGCCCCCGAAAGTGATTGACTCTGAGGTTTTCTTTTCTCTTAAGAGCAGTTGCTTCTTATTTTGTTTTATCATTTCTGTTGCTCGGAGACGCTAGGATCGGATACACAATAACGGAAGGCCAATAGAAAGTTATTTCTCTTGATATAATAGGGCTTTTTTTCCGGTAAGCAAATACGTGCTGAATATCAATCAAAGGATCGATATTTTAGATGCACGATGAAATACCGCATAGTTTATGTGGATTATTATTTTATATCAGATTACTTGGCCTTTTGCATTTACTTTTGCAAATACGTACAATTTAGAAAATGATATGAAATGCATTCTACAAAATGGAGTAAGAATATTTTGAAAATCCTACTTATTTCTATACGTGCTGTAACAAATTAACAAAACTGAAATTGAAATCACATTAATTTGGCAGGTAATAAAACAATCATAGTAATTGTTCAGCCATCCTATTTTGTATTAAATTAACATGATTTGAATATTTTAGGAATTTGAACATATTATTTTTTCCTTAATTTTTTTCAATTTTTATTTAATGTAGTTCTTTTAAAGGGTTGGGTTGTTTTACCTCTGAGCGGCACTTTTTTGCACACCATGGGCTAAATTGCCAGGTCACATGGGCCCCGAAGGCTCAAAGAAGGTTGGGGGAGGGGACCCACTGGAACAGCTGTTGGGAGACAGATGGTAGCCTCCCGTCAAGGCCATCCAGCGTGTTCTTTAACGTGCACAGGGTATGTCTCTCCCGCACACGGAGCCACGGCTTAACGTCCCATCCGATGGACGGCGGCCTGTTCCAAGCCCATCGGTGTACCCTACTGACCGTGGGCAGGGCGGGGAATTTTGCGGAGATAAATCTCAACGCTGACCCAGCTGGGACACGAACCTGGGAACTACAGATTACGAGCCTGGCGCGCTACCGACTGAGCCACCCCCGCCCCTTCTTTTAAAGGAGGAAACTGATAGGTGAACTGTAAGAAAACTCTTACATTTCCCTTAGTTAGAGAGGAATTCTCTGAAAATTCTGACTGAAGAAATCTCTTACATTTCCCTTCTTCAGTCAGATCACCGATGGATTTGGGAAAGCCACCGTTTGTTGGATAGGACTCAAAGCCGTGGCCCCGTGTTCAGGAGAGCGGCACCCTGTGACTTTTAAAGAATAAGCTGGATGGTCTTGATGGAAGACCGCCCAACTGTTTCTTAATAGCTGTCCTGTGGGGCCATTTTCCCCAAACTTCTATGATCCTTTGAGGTCTTTATGATCTGGCCATTTAGCCCATTATGTGCCAAAAAGTGCCACTCAGAGATAAAACAACATAATCCAATTCCAATTTGGGTAGAAAAACAATTTCGTCAAATATGCAATCTTAGAAGAATGTAGCACTCGATAAGAATAAGGAAGAAGAATAAAAATTAAAGTTATCTTTCGATGGAAGTAGTGTCTTTACGCATGAAAAGTCTTTATTTCACCATAATGGGCTCAATAGACGTTTACAGGCCATTCATATAGATGTTACCGCTAAAGCTCGAAAGCCGTTAATGGGCACATTACCTAGCTAATCTGCAGATTAACTGATTTGCTCCGTTAACGTGCGGAATCAAGAGTTTTCCGCATTTTGCCTAGGTAATGTGCACATTAACGGCTTCCGTATCGTTAAAGTTCAAAAGTTTGTTTCTCTCATAGTGGTGAATCTCTTGAATATGAATCTTCGTGTCACGTGATTCACTCGTCCGCATTATAAAAAACGCCCCGGATGAGCGGAGGCCAAGTGAGAACGAATCGGTAAAGTGATTCATTCTTGATAACGAATCACTAAAATGATTCGTTCTCACTTGGCCTGCTCATTTTGGGGGCGTTTTTTATAATTCGGACGACTGATTCATGTTGACAGAGGGATGACCCTGGTTTCAACTCTACTCTCGGACACTAGATAAATAACATTATATTAATTTAAGCGTACAGAAACGTTCCTGTTGTTCCAGCAAAGATCTTATTTTCACTTTAACGAGTGCCTAGTAGGTAATGTGCAGATTATCCAGGTAATTTGGAGATTACCTAGGTAATTTGAGAAATGAAACAATTTTCCGCACGTTAACGGATCACCCTAGTTAATCTGCACAATACCTAGATAATCTGTATACCTAGATAATCTCACTTTAGCGGTAACATAGACATTAAATTTGTGTTTTAATTATATGAAATGGTGACTATGGTTTCACTGGAAGATGAGCTATGCACCAATCCTCTATAATGATGCACAGAACCGGCCGAGGCTAGAACCGAAAATGTCCCGCCTTCTAGCGGTGCAAATCATTATTATCTTTCAAAAGAGAAAAATCTCTTGTGGAAGGGAACTGAAGATGAGAGTTATGAGATAAGTGTGGCCTACCGATTTGGATTACTATGGTTCCTTTTCTTTTTTTTTTCTACCCTACTGAAGAGTGGTCAGCCACACAGGGTTCTGGTGTTGACCATATGTGCTAACCTGAATGGAATAATGGCTGTGAAGTTGATTATGGATCCTGAATTTGCTGTACTGGTGGTTTTCTGTTGAAGGATAATCTTCCATCGTGTTTTCTGTTTGTGGGTTGAGAACCCTGAAGGAATAGATGTACAGGATGCGTTTTATCAGCTGATGGGAAAGGATGTACAGGATGCGTTTTATCCTCTGATCAGGATAATCCTGATCAGAGGCCATCGCAGGTACCTGAATCCTTGCTTCCACGGGCATCGTTAAAACTATATCGGAGGAAGTCTTACCAGTGTAGATGGCTTTAGCCTTTAATAGTGGCGAGAATAGGTCTTTGCCTGATGCCTGTGATTTTGAACATTTCTGATTTAGATTATGCTGATGATTTTGATCTTTTGGCAAATGATGTGGATTAGATGAACTCTTTAATTAGATTGTTGATGAGATGACCTTTCCATTAGAGCTGTTAATGAGACTTCTAGCAGAGTAGGTTTGGTGATAAACAGAGAGAAAACTAAAGTGAGGAAAATTAGTCAGGTAGGTTGTGGCTCAGTTAATCTGAATGGTTGCACCCTCGAGCAAGTGTCTCAGTTTAATTATCTCGGTGGTTGTTTAACAGATAATGACGATATGCGGCATGAGATAAATAGAAGAATAGGGATTGCTGATGAGACTTTTAAGAATCCTTGGAGAATGCATAGTAATATGCGTATACACCTAAAGACTAAAATTAGGCTCTGCAACAGTTTGATCTTTTCTAAAGTTAGCTATGATAGTGAAACTTGGACGCTATGTAAACAACACAACAGGAAACTCGATGTCTTTGATTCTAGATGCAATACGTATGATATTGGACATTAGGTGATTTAAATTTATATGTAATGATGAGGTTTGGCAACAGAGTCAATAGCCTTCTTTGAGCTGTATATTGAGCAGGGACAGACAGCGTTGATTTGGCCATGTTGCCGGTATACGTAACTATGGATTAACGAATAGTGTTATGAACAGTGTGCCTGAAGGGCTCAGAAATAAGGGAAGACCAAAGATGCGGTGGGCAGACAATGTCAAGCAGGACATCATTAGAATTGGTCTACAGTGGTCCGATGTAGCAGCTATAGCTCAGAACTATTTGCATATCCTATTTGGAGAACTAAATTGCATATGGTTGGACCTCGGTAACCCATGGTTGCTTTAGGAGTCTGTCTGTCTGTCTGTCTGTCTGTCTGTCTGTCTGTACACCGAATAGCCAAAATTTTATGACCAGCGAGTCTTCATGGAAATCGAAGCAACTGCAGGTAAACGACCCGCATGTGAAGATCATGAAACGGTATAAATAACACCTGATGCCGAACTCTTTTAATCAGTGTTATTCTTGTTCTTCAGATGGGAAAGGCAGAGGACATTGGTGAGTTTGACCACTTAATTCCGAATGGTCTTAAGGGCAAATTGTAACGGCCAGACGACTGGGTTAGAGCATTTCAGAGACGGCATGGCTTGAGGGGGTGCTCATGGTCAGCCAGCTTCAAAAAGTGGTCTGAAGAGGGAAAACCACGAACCGCCGGCAAGGTGTGGGCCGACCACAGCTCGTCAATGCTATAGGTGAGCGAAGACTATTCTGTATGGTACGAGCCAACAGAAGGGATACTGTGTCACAATTCGCCTGTAATTTGAATGTTGGTGACGGCAGTAATGTGTCACAACACACAGTACATCGAACCCTGCTGAAAATGGGGTTGCATAGCCGGAGGCCTCTCCGAGTGCCCATGCTAACCTCGGTTCACCGTCGAAAGTGCCTACAATAGGCATGCGAGCACCAAAACTAGACCTTGAATGTTTGGAAGAAGTGTCACCCGCAACTTTTTCCTCTTCGAGGCATACGGTATGAACTTAAAATGTTCCGCATTTACTAAAATAATTATCTTATCTAGAACTGCATGTCAATAGCTTGATGATCTGACTTCGAAATTTAATGCCTTCAAACAAATATTTTTGAAAGAGTGGCCGAAAGAAGATTTTAGATTCGAACCAGGAACAATTTACAATTATACAATTGTAGATTCCCATGTGTTGAATCCTCCAAGAAAGAAGATAAACAAAAATTAATTTCCTTAGAAAAAGAGAGCGAAAGAGTCCTCTTCTAAGCTACTATAAGGCATCATCACAGTCGAAACCTTATTTCTATTGGCACTGAGCCAAAATTTGCTCCTAAACTTCACAGCTAATCGAGATGCAGGCAAAGTTAAATTCTTTCCGCACCCGTTACGTCATCTCTGTAGTTTCGTTCGTTACTCTCTCCTCAGCCACGGGGCTGCTGCAGAGTAATACGATATACCGCAAGTTTACTGACTGACCTGTGCTCTTATCTCGAAGTTGTATCTACGTTCTCTTCATAGACTAATAACATAAATTCAACTCTCCAATATAAATCACTGTCATACACTTTAAACAATTTCTTTAGTTAAAATACTTATTTAACTTTGAAGACACACCACATCTCTGACATTCCTCCACTAACTCAAAACAAATGTTTACATAATTTCCAAAATGTTTAATCAATTTCTACTTAAATAAAATTCTACCCTTAGTTACAAGTTAATATATTCTTTAACAGTTCTGGCACTTCACCCATTTTTCTCCAGAGACCCTTTCTGTCTCCGTAGATAATTCTTGTTTGCTCGGCTCCTTGCACATCCACAAGAAAATATTAGCCACAGTTTTTTCTCGCAGTTGAAGAAATAGAAGAAGGGAAATTCTGACTAGTTAGTCCAGATGTACCTGCGCGCTTGGCTCAAATGAACTAAGAGTCAGAATGGAAGATTTCACAAGTTGGAAAGAGCTTTTTTTAGAAGTGGAACCAAAACAATTTGAGAGAAAGTTCATAGTGAAAAGATATAGTCCTTTCTCTGGTTTTCTCTGAAGTTCTCTAATGCTCATTCAATCGATCTCATTCACGCCATAGCGGAACGACATTCTTTATATGTGCATTCTTCCAGGTTCCGATCACATTGTATATTTTCTTCTGAAGATGCCAATTCAATTTCGTCGGGTAATTTCTCTTCTGAAGCAAGCAGTATCATGGGTTGTGCACTAGAAGATTCTTCAAAGTCGGCTTCTTCGTGAACTTGTGAGTTCTCACTTTCTAACCAATCTTCGAAGCATTGTAGAGATTGAACTCTTCCGAAGGCATCCCTAGGTCGTAGATTATATCTAGACGTTTGTCGTGTCTCTGTTTCTACAACTTTGGGTATAGTCTGTGAACTCTGGTCTTTTCCAGAATACTCATCCCTTTGCAATAGTGTTAGTGGTATCTTAACAGGTAAGGATTCGATTGATTGTTCCTCCGTCATTACAGGTTGTTTTCTCTGTCGTCCTCCATATGTTGTAATGTGAAATCCTTCATCCTCTGCTCTGTCTACTTCTTCCCAAATTTGATCGATGCGATTCTTAATTATTAGTTCCCTTTCTGGCAATCTGGGCAAAGTTTTGGATTCCTCTTCACCTACAAATTCCTCAAATGGTCTGTGTATATTTGCTTTAAACAAACGATCCACGTGTACAATCTTCACTTTTTTCGGGTCGCGAATCAAAGAAATCTCAAACGTGACAGGTGAGAGCTGTTTTGTGACCCTGTATGGTCCACTGGACAGTCTCGCTAACTTCTTACTTCGTCCTGGTTTTACTACTGGGGTATATAGATAAACTGAGGAACCTAATTTTATCTGTTTATCTTTCGCTATCTTACTTCTTTGCAAATGTTGTTTTTCAGACGCTTGTTCAAGATTTTCTTTCACAATTTCATATGCACGTTGCATCCTTCCCACAAATTGTTCCGAATAGTTTTGAACATCTGCATACGAAAATTGTGGTGGGGTTGTGTGTTGCAATTTAAAATCATCTGCAGACAGAGGTTTAACTCTCTTGTTTCTACATTTGGGAACATCAGTGTGTCTAACTTTGACTGGTTCAACAGTTACCAGTTTAGATCCCTTATTTAACCACACTGGTTCGGAAGAAAGGTTTGCTACTCTAACACTCAGTATACCATCAGCGTTAAGAGTATTCACTGATCTAGCGACACAGAAATCTTTAAATCGATTCTGTTCATTGGGTTGAACTAGAACAATGTCTTTACTTTGAAAAGGATATATGTCTTCAAGCTGGACAGAAATTATCCTTTCGGTTCTAGGAAAAATTCTTTCCTTTCTTATAATCCTAGCAAATTTTTCCTTTTTGGGTACAGTAGAAATAAAATTTACATGAGCACCTCCATCATTCATTTTCCTTTTGACTGTGTTCCCAGTTACTGTTAAAATTCCTCTTCCCAAATCAAAATTAAATCGGTGATGTCTTAACAAATCTATCCCAAACAGAGTATTGTACTGTTTACTCATTTCCTGTCGTGTCACAAAAATCGGATACTTGAAAGATTTGCCAGAGAGTTCAAACTGGATTTCATAGCATCCTTCAATCGGCAAAGATTCACCTGTTATTCCGAATATTTTAACATCTGTTTGGATCCGTCTCACTGGCATTTTAGCACAAATTCTTTTAAATGTTCTCATATTCATGAGAGAAACCGACGCTCCCGTGTCAACGAGTATGCGAAGGGGAACATTCCCAGATGATCCTTTCACAATGGGAAGATGTGAATCATGTTTTGTTGCGATGAACCTAACTGCAGGGAAATTTATTATTCCTTTCTCTGGAGCCGATACGCCCTGCTTTGTTCGACTCCCTCTGCGTTTAAAGGATTAGCACTAGCGTTTGCGCACCTATCGATTTGATAGTTCATTTGTTGGTCTGGATCATTCCTTGCAATGCGAAATTTCCTCTCTCCTCTCGCATTTGGCACACAAAATCTGGGATTTTCTCTACTTTGTCCAAATACCGAAATTTGAGGAGGCACATTACGATGTCTGACTTCAGGAAATTTTGGGTTAATTCTTTTTGTACAATTCCTCGCAATATGTCCCTTTCCACGACAAGAAAAACAAACTGTCTGCGAGCTTGTCCATCTTGGAGTTTGTTGGGGAGAGTTTCTCCCAAAATTAACTCTCCTGCGAAAAACTTGAGGTTCACCTCTTTCTGACTGCATACTACAGAAAGTTTCTTTTACTTGTGTCTGGGGGATGTATGTATTATGATTTCTATATTCCCCAGGTGGAGTTTTCAAATCTACTGCATTAATTCCCATGTTCTGAATCTGTTCGGTCAAAAGTTGAAGTGTTTTATCCGTTTTATCACACTTGTACCTCAGTTCCTCCATAATTACGTATATTGACTCGGAATCATTTACATTTTTATTTCCCTGTATTACATTTACTTCTCTCGTTTTGGACATTAACAAATTATTTTGTTGTTCCTGCACAGCAAAATCCAGAGCTTGATCAAAATTAAGGGGATTCCTGCTCAATACAGGTCGTTTGACTTTATCCGAAAGTCCCGCGACAAATTGACATAAAAGTGTTTGATCTCGAAGCGTTTTCACTTCCTGTGATTCCTCCGATTTTTGTGGCATATATTTATGCACCAAAGCTCTCAATCTAGTGGAGTACGTTATCACATCTTCCTGAATAGTTTGTTTTGCTGTGGTGAACTTATGAAGTCTCACCGAAAGAGGTTCCTTTGCATCGAATCTATCTATTACACACTTTTGAAAATTTCCCAATTGTGTTTCTTTCCTGAGCTCAGAAGACTCAGTTAAAAATTCCATCGCCTTTCCCCTGAATTTAGATTTTATAACGGTTAATGCGACCTGATTCGACCATCCTGCGATTTTCGACACTTCTGACACAGTTTCGAAAAATTGTTCAGCCGTCCCGCCAGGATCTGTGGCATTATAGACAGGAACCAAATTAATGAATCCGGCAATGTTCGCAAAAGAGTTTTGGGCACTGTTGTTTCCATTGTTCGCACTAGGGACTTCCTGGGTTTCTATATTAATCGTGGGAGGGTCTGATGTTTCGGTCGTGGTGGGTGACGAAGCTTGTGCCATTTTTTTTTCAAAATTTTACACACTAAAACTTATTTTCTACTTTACAACTAAAATTTAGTACTTAATATGCTAAACTTTTCTTAAAATCTTTTTCTCAGCATTAACATGAGCTGGGAATAATTATATCTTAACTCTAATCAACTTAATCAGAATTGGAAACAAATTCAATACCCTTAATGCAAATTGATTGTTGTCACTTTCTAACAGAATTATCTTACTTTAATATACTCTTGAAACACTTGATTTCTCATAAATATTCCAATTTTTCGTCACAACAAAAGTTTGAGATTATTTATCAATTTAATAATCTGTTTACCTCTCTACTCAACCTGGTTCTGTTTAATAATCGTTTATCTCCACTCAACCTGGTCCTGTCGCAAGGACGCCAGTTTGTCACCCGCAACTTTTTCCTCTTCGAGGCATACGGTATGAACTTAAAATGTTCCGCATTTACTAAAATAATTATCTTATCTAGAACTGCATGTCAATAGCTTGATGATCTGACTTCGAAATTTAATGCCTTCAAACAAATATTTTTGAAAGAGTGGCCGAAAGAAGATTTTAGATTCGAACCAGGAACAATCTACAAGCTAGCAATACGCAGTTCCGTATTCTCTAACTGTAGTTGCGACGAGTAAGAGATTTCACATGATTGACCAAGACCCAATTTTTGTTTGAACAATAACAAAAATTTTGAATTTATTTAAATTCAACACTTAACAAAGTTCCATCACTGGCTTATAAAGGTGGATGATTTTACATTACAATTAATTGACTAAGTACTCACTCCATTCAGGTAAGCTTAAGTTCGAACAACATTCAAACAAAATAATGAAAATAAAACTTAAAAGTGAAAGTGACAACAAGCAGAGTAAGTTAAATTAAAATAACTCTACCATTTTGAAGTTTCTCCGGAACGAGAACTGTATTCTGCTAAGTTATTGTGATGTGCACACGGCGTAAATTTTCATGAAGCACCCACTCCAGATTTCTCTGATCGTGGTTTTTCCCAAGCAAAGCAAATTTCTTTAAATTTCGCCTAACATACTTAGGTAAAAGTTTATCATCTCACTAATTTAAGAGATGTCTAATTTAACACTTTCCCTCCCTAAATCATGGCCTAAAATTCAGTCCAGTGAATTTCACTAAAGTTGGACTTAGCAAAGATAGCAAAAGAAAGATAGAAAAAGACCAAACCCTGGTCTGTTAGTCTGATCAACCCACACCGAACTGTTCCTCCCGGGTCGAGCGTGACAATATCTTTCTGGCAACCCTGGGAACTCTCGACCAAAAAGGGCCATTCAGAACCGAGCCCTGGGCAAAACCCGACTCCATTTCCATATTTCACAAGTGAGATGGAGCTCTGCTGCCAGCCAACAGAAGGTTGTCTGGTCCGATGAATCACGTTTCCTGTTACACCATGTGGATGGCCGAGTACGTGTGCATCGTTTACCTGGGGAAGTGTTGACACCAGGATGCATCGTGGGACGAAAACAAGCTGGTGGAGGAAGTTTAATGTTTTGGGCAATGTTCTGCTGGGAAACCCTGGGTCCAGTCATTCAGGTGCAGGAAACTATGATGTCTACCACCTACCTAGACATCATTGCAGACCGTGTACATCCTTTCATGGCAACGGTATGTCCCTCTAGTAGCGCCCTCTTTCAGCAGGATAATGCGCCATGCCATACAGCCTGGATTGTTCGAAAATGGTCGTGGAACATGAAGAAGACTTCCAGGTATTGTCCTTGCCTCCAAATTCGCCAGATATCAGTCCAATAGAGCATCTGTGGTTTGTGCTGGAACAGCATATCTGATCTGCGGTGGCTGAACCATGTAACTTATAAGAGTTAAAGGATCTACGGGTAACCTGTCGGTTGATACCACAAGATATCTTTAGAAATCTTGTAGTGTCCATGACTCGCCGGGTAAGAGCTGTTTCGGCGGCACGTGGTGGACCAACATCATATTAGGCAGGTGGTCATAATGTTTTGGCTCTTCGGTGTATGTATGTATAGTGGTGCCGGGTGGAAAAATTCAATCCGTTTTAAGAGATAAATGAAATATTATTTTTATGTTTCATAGAGACTTTTAAAACATTCTTCTTTTATTCTTCCCAAGTAATTCATCAGTTGAAATTTCCACTGGGGTGCAAATTCTGGAATATGAAAAAGTTCATTCTTTTTGCAAAGGTTGGGTTGTTTTACCTCTGAGCGGCACTTTTTTGCACACCATGGGCTAAATGGCCAGGTCACATGGACCCCGAAGGTTAAAGAAGGTTGGAGGAGGGGACCCCCTGGAACAGCTGTTGGGAGACAGATAGTAGCCTCCCGTCAAGGCCATCCAGCGTGTTCTTTAACGTGCACAGGGTATGGCTCTCCCGCACACGGTGCCACGACTTAACGTCCCATCCGACGGACGGCGGCCTTTCCAAGCCCATCGGTGTCCTCTACTGACCGTGGGCAGGGCGGGGAATTTCGCGGAGATAAATCTCAACACTGACCCAGCTGGGACTCGAACCTAGGAACTACAGATTACGAGCCTGGCGCGCTACCGACTGAGCCACCCCCACCCCGTTTTGCAAAGGAACATCCTATATTTTCTAAATGCGATATGACCTTTTTCTTGTTTCTGCAATGTCTTTCGACATTAATCATGTTCTGTTCCATTCCAGTTTATATTTACTCTGCTTAGATTGCGTTGATTTACCTATTAGAGGCTCTTTTTTTTAACACACTGGCAAAAACGGATGAGTCACAAAGACCCCAAGGATTCAGGGAAGTTGCGGGAGGGCATCCACTGAAGAGAGAAAGAAGGAAGCTCCACGTTACGGTCATCCAATGTGTTTTTGAACATGCATAGGATATGATTCAGCTGCACGAGGGACGGGGGTGGTTCAGTCGGTAGCGCGCCAGGCTCGTAAACTGTAGTTCCCAGGTTCGAGTCCCAGCTGGGTCAGCGTTGAGATTTATCTCCGCAAAATTCCCCGCCCTGCCCACGGTCAGTAGGGGACACCGATGGGCTTCGAAAGGCCGCCGTCTGTCGGATGGGACGTTAAGCCGTGGGCCCGTGTGTGGGAGAGCCATACCCTGTACACGTTAAAGAACACGCTGGATGGCCTTGACGGGAGGTTACCATCTGTCTCCCAACAGCTGTTCCAGTGGGTCCCCTCTCCCAACCTTCTCTGAGCCTTCGGGGTCCATGTGACCTGGCCATTTAGCCCATGGTGTGCAAAAAAGTGCCGCTCAGAGGTAAAACAACCCAACTCAGCTGCGCGTGGGGCCACGGCATTAGGTTCCATCTGAAGGACGGTGACCTTTCGAACTCCAACCGTGTTTCCTTTCTCATCGAGGGCAGTGTAGGTGTTAAAAGGAGATAAATATGAAAGCAGGCACAATTGGAAATGCAAATTACAAGCCTGCTACTTTCCCGATTGAACCAAATCCTCCCCTTTCATTTTCATTTCTGGATAAATATTTGCTATTGGTATATCTATTCTAATAAATAATTTTCCTTCATAAAGAGGAAATATTGTCTGTTGTTCGTATCCCACCAGTCTCAAGACAAATATTTCCTCACCACTGTATACTGTGCCGTCCCATGGCCGAGTGGTTAGCGCGCTTGGCTACTGATCTAAGGGACCTGGGTTCGAGCCCCTGGTAAGGCATGGCTGTTTGTGTCGTTTTTCTGCTGATGTCCTGCCATCCTCTCAGACCTTCTACTATGGCATATAAACTGAAAGGTTCCTGTCAGAACTCTGTGGCAAGCAGCTGCTTGAGGAGGAGCAGCTGCTTGCTTTTCCATGAAGTACTTAATACTGTAATTAAGCAACAGCTGCTTGATTGCCTGTGATTTCTTAGTTTTAACAGGATAATATTAATAATAAACGGTTTTATTATTGGCTCACTTCGCAATTCCCTTTTGCTCTAGTTTTCAAAGAATGACAATGCATTAATAATAACAAAAATAATTTGTAATGGAACTAAGTTAATAAGTGAAATAACGAAAACAAATTTCCTGAAACTATTATTTTGCATTAATATAACGTAAAACATCACAATGTTTCATCCAATTTATTTGTGAAAAATAAGATTATATTACGCATTTTATGTTCAAAAAACGATAAAAAAGCTCATTTGCTCAGATCATCCTGGCGCTTAATCTACTGTGACTAAAACATTGTCTACCTTTCTCATTCCCCATTTAGTCTAGGTTAATATTTTTTCACTTTAGTCATCAGCTTCATTTCATTTTTTAATGCGTTGCTTCTTATTTATTTCATTTTCTTCACTTTCTTTTTCCGCTCATCGTTTACTCTGTCTTTTGCAACTTTTTTCTTGCACCCTCTTTTGTTTTTCTTCTTTACCCTCCCCTTAAGTTCCGTTTTCTAGCAAACTCATAAATCAGCGATGTCTTTTCCCATTATCGCAGTTCTTTTTCTCTGACAATCCGTATTTTCGTTAAGGGAATTAAGATATAAAGAGTGCACAGGTCTCCGAGGAGTCTCAACGTTAAAAACATTTCTTCTCTCTGAACTAGATACAGACTTGCCATCTTCAACACTTCGAAACGATTTACTTCAATTCACTCTCAGAAAATCTTTTTTTTTTTTGGGAAAGAATGCACTTATGCAACGTTTCTTTATAGATATTGTGAAAACCGTTTTTTTTTCGTTGTTTGGACCATAGTAGTGGTTCTTTTATTTTCACGGTCGAATTTTGATAGGACCTGATGAGGTTTTGAAACAAATTGAAGAAGTAAGTTTTTGTTTTACCTCTGAGTGGCACTTTTTTGCACACAGTGGGCTAAATGGCCAGGTCACAGGGACCCCAAATGTTCAGAGAAGTTGGGGGAAGGGAACCCAATGGATAGCTGTTGAAAACAGATGGTAGTCTGTAGTTCCCAAGTTTGAGTCCCTCCTGTAAATATCCCAAAAACATCCAACAGATTTGGCATCTGAAGATGCAAAAGATTTTATCACTATCGGCAATGAAAAAAATCTAACAAATGAAGAAATGGAGACACAAAAGACAATTTTAAAGCAGCAACTAAGAAGCCTGGGAAACAGCCTCGTTACACAAATAACGAGTCAAACATTAGGACAACGCAGAAAATATGTGTTACTCAGTAAAATGATATTAATTTATTGCAATTGATTATTTTATATTTATTACCGAGGTTTTATTGAGCAAATGGTGGCCGAGTGCTTAGCACGCTTGGCTACTGATCTACGGGACCTGGGTTCGAGCCCCGGATAAGGCATGGCTGTTTGTGTCGTTTTTCTGCTGAGGTCCTGCCATCCTCTCAGACCTTCTACTTTAGCATATAAACTGACAGGCTCCTGTCAGACTTCTGTGGCAAGCAGCTGCTTGAGGATTTTTTTTTTTTTATTTTTATATAAAAAATCTACCTCTGGTTGGTTGGTTGTTTGGGGTTTTTTTGGCGCAATAGCAACTAAGGCTATATTGCGCCAAATAAACGATAAAAAGGGTAAAAGACATGAACCCCACAACCAAATTTAAAAAAGACACAAATAACACAGCATAAAAACGAGATGTAGAAAAAGAGTAAAAGAGAGCAACAAGTGTAAAATCAACAAGTATAAAACAACAATAACAATGGGTGTATAGGACCCATGTAAAAAACAACAGGAAAAACACAGGTAAAAAACCAGTAAAAAAGAGAAAATTCATAAACGAGTAAAATAACCGGTAAAGCGTAAAAAGTCGAAAACAGTGTTAAAATAGCAATGATCTGATAAAAGATGTCCGAGTGTAAGGGGCTCGGACGTAAAATCATGAAAGTTAAAAAACATGTCTTTCAAGGTTAAAACAATCACAGTCAATTAAAATATGCTTCACAGTTAAAACGGTGTCACAAAACTCGCACTTAGGTACTGCGTCCGCCTTAAGAAGAAAAGAGTGTGTTAAAAACGAGTGACCTAAGCGGAGCCGAGCAAGGACAACTTCCTCCTTACGATTCCTGCGAAAACAAGACTGCCACGGTTTGACAATGGGCTTGATCTCGAAGAGCTAGCAACCTGTTCAGACCAAGATCTCTGCCACTGTGCCCGGAGCTCGATGGTGAAACGCTGCCGGAAATCCACATATGGAACCGGCAACGGAGAGTCGGACAGGGGCGTGGCTGACCTGGCAGCAGATTCTGCCAAATCATTGCTCCTGATTCCGACATGACCGGGCACCCAACAGAAGAGAATCGTGGTGGTGGCTGCCAGACGATGGAGCTGCTGGCGGATCTTGGAGAGAACAGGGTGAGGCCGATGCCTCACTGAGGTCAAAGCCTGTAGCGAGCTAAGCGAGTCGGTGTAAAGCACACACCGACGATGATGCTTAGCTGCTATATGGTACAAGGCAATGTTGATAGCATGCAACTCAGCAGTGAAGATGGAACACTGCAGTGGGATCTGGTCTGCAATGATTACATCACAGCAGACCATGGCTGATCCCACTAAAGTGCCGGACTTCGAGCCATCGGTGAAGACAGGCAAGAAGTCCAGGTGAGCAGCACGATGGCTGGCAAAGGGTTGCTGGTACACACAGTCGGGTGTAAAGGCCTTCCCCGTCCTGCACAGGGAAAAATCGCAGGAAGGGGAAACAGCGAGCCAAGGTGGAAGTGGCTCAGCTGTCGACTGTGCGATGCTATCGAGACTGGTATTGATGTCTCGCAGGTAACCTCGGACACGCAAACCGAAAGGACGAATGGCAGTCGGCCGATTCTGGTATAACATTTCCCACCTGGGACTGAAAACGCAGTCCCAAGTGGGATGGCCTGGCAGGGATCGCAATTTTGATGCATACTGCAGGGACAACTGCTGACGGCGAATAGATAAAGATGGTTCATCGGTCTCAACGTAGAGACTCTGGACCGGTGAAGTGCGGAAGGCCCCCGTGCACACACGGAGGGCCTGATGATGGAGTGGGTCCAGCACCTTCACCACCGAATCCCGGGCGGAGTCATACACCTGGGATCTGTAGTCCAGTTTCAACCGGACAAGTGCACGGTAAAGGCGGAGCAAAGAACATCGGTCCGCCCCCCAAGAGAGGGAGGAGAGGACCTTGATGATGTTCAAGGCCCGCGTGCACTTGGACCTGAGATGTCGAATATGTGGTAAAAAGGTCAATTTCCGGTCAAAGATGAGACCGAGAAACTTGGTCTCTGCCACAACTGGAATGATGTTACCCCCGAGCCGCATCTCGGGGTCCAGATGAAGATTACGCTTGCGGCAAAAGTGCACACAAGCGGTCTTCTGTGGGGAGAACCGGAACCCATTGGCCGTCGCCCAAACCGAGAGATTGTTCAGGGCAGTTTGCAGTTGTCGTTCAATGACCCTCATGCTGGACGATGAGCAAAAGATGCTAAAGTCATCAACATAGAGGGCATTGCCTACAGTCGGAGGAAGTTGCCGTGTAATGGAATTGATCTTGACAGCGAAAAGCGTAACACTCAGGACGCAGCCTTGAGGCACCCCCTGTTCTTGGGGGAAAGGCCGCGATAGAGTGTTGCCGACACGGACTCGAAAAACACGAGAAGATAAAAAGTTCGCAATGAAGATCGGCATGTGACCTCGCAAGCCGAAGCTGTGAAGGTCACGAAGAATGCCGAATCTCTATGCCGTGTCGTATGCTTTTTCGATGTCGAAGAAAACTGACACCAGGTGCTCTCGTCGTAAAAAAGAATTCCTGATCGCCGATTCGAGGCGGATCAGGTGGTCTAAAGTAGACCGGTGCCTGCGAAAGCCACACTGGGTGTTGGAAAGAAGACCGTGATGTTCCAAATACCAGGCCAGCCTGGTATTTACCATCCTTTCCAACACCTTGCAGACGCAGCTCGTCAACGCAATTGGACGATAATTGGAAGGAATCTTGTGATCTTTGCCTGGCTTAGGGAAGGCCAAGACGATGGCCTCCCGCCAGGAGTCCGGAAACTGCTCCTCGATGAAAATACGGTTGAAGAGTCGGAGCAGTCGATCCTTACTCGATGGTGAGAGATGTTGGAGCATGGCATAATGGACATTGTCTGGCCCCACAGCAGATGCACGAGAAGTGTGCAGAGCACGGCGAAGCTCCTCCGCTGTGAATGGCCTGTTGTAAGACTCCAGGCCATTCGAATGGAAGGACAGCAGAGAGCATTCGGCCCTGCTCTTCTGGGCCAGAAACTCGGGGGAGTAGGAGGACAGAGAAGAGATGGTGGAGAATAACTCCCCCAGAATGTCGGCAATTGCTCGAGGCTCAGCAATTGCCTGTCCATTGTGCTCCAGGATCGATAATGAGTGGGACGTGTATTTCCCACCCATCTTCTGGACCTTATCCCACACGACCTTAGAACTGGTCGTGCGGGTGATAGAAGAAGTATATTTCATCCAAGATTCCTTCTGGCTCTGGCGCCGGACGAAACGGGCTTTCGCCCTGGCGCGTTTGAATGCTTCGAGGTTGGGGGACGTCGGATATCTCCGAAACACCCCCCAAGCCTTGTTCTGAGCCTTACGAGCTGCGGTGCAGTCGGGATTCCACCACGGTTTTGGGAACCGTGGAAACCGAGTCGAGGTCTGAGGAATAGTAGAGGCAGCTGCATGGACGATGCAGTCCGTCAACTCCGCCACTGCAACATTGATGGGCTCCTGGCTGACAGAGTGCTCATCGAACTCAGACAAGAGCTCGAAGCCACTCCAATCAGCCCGATCAAGCCTCCACCGGGAGACACGCGAAGGGCTGCAAGGCCCCCCACGAGAGATGGTACACACCACGGGGAGGTGATCGCTTCCGTAGGGATTGTCCTCGACCTCCCATGTAAAGAGTGGAAGGATCGAGGAAGAGCAGATGGTGAGGTCAATGGCAGTGAATGTGCGGGTTGAGGTACTGACACCAGTGTTCAACAGGGAGAGCAATGGATCCAGGAGACACTGCTGCAAGACCCGGCCCCTCCCGTTGGTGTCAGCACTGCCCCAGAGCGGACTGTGGCCGTTGAAGTCCCCCATGATGAGGAAGGGGGACGGCAGCTGCGAGACGAGGTCATCAAGGTCATCCCAGAAAACGATGCTTCCAGGTGGGAGATAGACAGAACAGACAGTCAACGAAAATCCCACAAAGAGGCGGATGGCAACCGCCTCTAAATGTGTGGTGAGGGGAATGACCTGGAATGGAGAATGGTTGCTCACGAGGATGGCAACACCCCCGTGAGCTGGACCATCTCCATCCCGGTCCCAGCGAACGAGAGAAAAGTGCCGGATAGTGGGATTGTTGGCTGTCTGCAAGAATGTCTCCTGAAGGCACACGCAAAGGGGTTGGTGTGCCCTCAGGAGGACCTTGATGTCGTCAATATTAATCTGGAATCCACGACAGTTCCATTGAAAGAGTGTGGCCATCTCAGGTCTTAGAAGAAGTGGCGGACGACTTGCGATTTATTTTAACCGTCGCCAGCGACGGTTTTGGAAAATTAGGGCGGTCGGTGTCCATGTCCTCGGAGTCGTCCGAGCAACATGGATCAGAGACCGCCAAACGAGGAGGTAAAATTTTCTTTTTGGGCCCCGGCGGGGGCCCCTTGGGTTTCGTAGGTCTTGCTGTCTGTGGGCGGGGTGGAGGGGGCCTTCCGGAGGTGGATGTGGAAGGCACAGACACAGGAATAGAAACCGGTGTCGATGTCGAGATGGACACCAACGTCGGCTTCGCCTGCATCAAGAGGTACTTGGCAGCAGGCGAGAAAGATTCAGCAGGTGGAACGCTGATGTCTGTCTGCACCGCCATGGAAGCCATCCTAACGACGGGCTTTCCGACAACCGCACCGGCATAGGAGACCTTGCCAGGTGGGGCAGGCGGTGCAGCGAGCTTTCTCACCTCTGGATAGCTGATGTTGTGGAGGGTCTTCAGGCGCTGTACCTCTTTCTCCTCCAGCCACTTCGGACAGTCGCGGGAGTACGCCGGATGTTCACCACGGCAGTTTACACAGCATGCCTTTTCTGCTGTGCAGTCAGGTTCAAGGTGATCCTGACTGCCACAACGAGCACAGGTGGGCTTGCCCCGGCATGCGGTGCGGGCATGGCCAAACCTCTGGCATTGAAAGCAACGCAGAGGATTGGGGATAAATGGCCGCACCTCGCAGTGTAAGTATCCTGCCTTGATGGAAGTAGGCAGGCGTGGTGTGTTGAAAGTTAGAATAAGTACCCGGCTGGGCTCTAACTGTTCATTACGGCGTGAAGAAACCCGGTGGACTGCGATCACTCCCTGCGCCGAAAGCTCCGAGAGGATCTCCTCCTCAGAAACCTTGAGGAGGCCCCACTCAGAGATCACACCCCGGGAGGAATTGAGCGTCTTGTGTGGAGTGACTTCGACTGCCACTCCACCAATCGCTGTAACCTTTAATAAAAGCTCCGAGTGCTTGGAGCACGCAGTCTCCACCTGCAAGTCACCAGATCTTAGGCGCTTGACAGATTTCGGCTCTCCCGCAAGACCTTGAATACCCTTATGTATAAAAAACGGGGACATGTCTCCAAGCACCTGATCACCCGTAGAGTGGATGATCAGGAACTTCGGAGATGGAGACACACACGAAGACGAAGGCAAAGACAAAGAAGTTGGGGGTTCATGGCGAGCCCTCTTCGCAGCATTGATCGGTGAATTATGAGTAGTTGTACTCATGGTTGTTTTTGGGGGATTCAGTGCCCGTTGTCCCCACCCACCATGGAGTCCAACAAGGGGACGCCCAGTTGGGCGCCAGGGCTGCCCGGGCACCATACCCACACAGCCAGTGAGCCAAGCCCTCACTACAAAACAAAAAGTAAAAGTAAAAGAGAAATGGTGGGAAACTCGTCGGAGTTCCCACAAAAGAAAAGAAGCAACAAAGCAATAAAGTGTGAGGCAAGAGCTGGCCTCACAAAAGAAAGAAAACTAGAAAATTAGTAAATGTGTGGGGAAACTCGCAAGCCGTTGTCCGGACAGTGGACAAGGTTACTCACCGATCTGCATAGTTGACCCTAGCAGGACCAGTCCACCAGCCGATTGATCCTGAGGGGGCCGCCCCAGGACCTCCCGTTTACCTGAAGCAGAGGCCAAAGCAGTGTATAGCAGCGGCCCCAGAAGTCGCTGCCCAGCCCCGCGACAGACAGGCTCCCCGATGGCAATACGACCAAAGGGGACCCCACCAGTCATGAGCTGGGGAGAGAAGACGGGGACCCCTGAGCAACTTCCAGGATCCTCCTTTCCAGGGACACGGGTCTCCGCGCACGGCAAACACTCGGGCGAGCGTTTAGGACCCTGTGAAGGTAACCGAGCCAGCGGAACCTTCACAGGGTGGTCCCCTCACCATCTACCTCTGCATTTCTTTTTCTGTCAACTTATGCATTCACCCTCCCCTAAAAGACTAGAGGTACCGAATTCTCCATTAATTTCCCTATGATTTGGGATGATTTTCGTACATAGCCTATAACATTCCCCAGAGTGAAAGAATTGACCGGCTATGATAAATCAAAACCGTGTTGACCGATTGAATGTTTCGAAATTCCCATACACGTACCATTAACGGTTATTGAAAATACTTGTTGCCATAAATAAATATAAAAAGAAGAAATACATGCAGGCATACATACATACATACATACATTCATACAAAAATCCTTATGCAACCATGGACTACGGAGGTTCAATCAGACTGTGTAATTTTCTTCTCCAGACTTGTCTGTTCTGAGCTACTGCTGCTGCATTTGGCCACTCTAGGCCAATTCTAACAAGATCTTGTTTGACAATGTCTGCCCATCGCATCCTAGGTTTTCCCCTTTTTCTGATACCCTGAGGCACACTGTTCATAATCCTGTTTGCCAATCTGCAGCTAGGCATACGAGCATCATGACCAAACCAACACAGTCTCTCTCTGCACAATATGCTGCTCAAAGAAGGTTGATGACTCCTTCTTTTAAATGGGGCGGGGTGGCTCAGTTGGTAGCGCGCCAGGCTCGTAATCTGTAGTTCCCAGGTTCGAGTCCCAGCTGGGTCAGCGTTGAGATTTATCTCCGCAAAATTCCCCGCTTTGCCCACGGTCAGTAGGGGACACCGATGGGCTTGGAAAGGCCACCGTCCGTCGGATGGGACGTTAAGCCGTGGCCCCGTGTGCGGGAGAGCTATACCCTGTGCACGTTAAAGAACACGCTGGATGGCCTTGACGGGAGGCTACCATCTGTCTCCCAACAGCTGTTCCAGTGGGTCCCCTCCCCCAACCTTCTCTGAGCCTTCGGGGTCCATGTGACCTGGCCATTTAGCCCATGGTGTGCAAAAAAGTGCCGCTCAGAGGTAAAACAACCCAACCCTTCTTTTAAATCCATCATTACTTACAAAGTTGAACCACCGAATGCTCAAGAAACTGCGTAAGCATCTAGAATCAAAGGCATCAAGTTTCTTGTTATCCTGCTTACAAATAGTCCATGTTTCGCTACCATAACTAATCTTAGAAAGAACCAAACTATTATACAGCCTAATTTAGGGTTTAGGTGTACACGCCTATTTTTCCACACTCCCCATAGATTCTTAAAATTCCCAGCGCCAATCCCAATTCTACTATTTATCTCATGCCGCACATCATCTGTTACATAGCTCCCAAGATAATTAAACTGTGACACCTGCTCAAGACTGCAACCATTCAGATTAACTGAATCACAGCCTGCCTGACCAATTTTCATCACTTTAGTTTTCTCTCTGTTTATAACCAAACCTACTCTACTACCAGTCTCATCAAGAGCTCGAATGAAATAGTTCATCTCATCGTCATCATTACCCAACAGGCGAAATCATCTAAATAATCTAAATCAGAAAGTTTGAAATCACCAGACCATTTAAGGCCAAAATCTTTCCCTTGCAACGAATTTCGCATAACATCATCAATAACCAAACTAAAGAGAAAAGGCGAGAAATGGACCTTGCCAAACATCAGAAGCAATGCTAAAGCAGTCTCTACAAGCCTTAGCAACTCTCACACATGATTCGGGGTTATTATAGAGAACTTTCATTATGATAACTATCTTGTCAGTTATTTCATATGATCTAACACAGGCGTCGGCAACCCAGTTCCCGATGGTTCCCGATGGTTCCCGATGGTCACTTGGTGACCCGCGGGTCACCAAGTGACCCATTTAATAATTTCAAGTGACCCACTTGAGTTTTGCAAATGAAGTATAATTTATTTTTATGTATTATACTTTATTTGCGGAACTGAAGTGAGTCACTTGAAATTATTAAATGGGTCACTTGGTGACCCGCGGGTCATAGGTTGCCGACGCCTGATCTAACATTTAGCTTTAAATTATGTCGATCAACAGAATCAAAAGCTTTTTAAAATCTATAAAGCTAGTAACCATAGGTTTCTGAAACTCTAAACGTTTCTCATGAATCTGCCTAAATGAAAATATTTGATCAATACATTCCCTACCACTTCTGAATCCACACTGCTCATCACGCAGTTGTCCATCAACCAAAGTTTTAATTCCATTAAGTTTAATCATGCAAAGAACTTTACCTGGAAGAGAAAGTAAACTAATTCCCTATAATTATCACAAGAACTAAGATCACCTTTTTTAAAAATCGGGACATTAATAGCTCTAGTAAAATCCTAAGAAACAACATCTTTATCAAAAAAATATTCAAAATTTCAATCAGCCATGTGACAACACAATTGTTCCCGGCTCTAAGCATTTCTGTGGTGATTTCATCCACCCCTGGTGATTTATGCAGTTTTAATTTAGAGATAGCCAATGCGACTTCGAATTGTGATATAGGGCTACCATTAAAGTCGGTAATGCATCTATCCTCATTATAAACAATGGGAGTAAAAATAATCACATTATTTGGAACATTTCTGAAATGCTGAGCCCACCTTGCCATCATAAAATCCTCACTTTCAACCACCTTGTGTGAAAACATCCTTGTGTGTCCGTTTCCCCCCCGGGGCGGGGGTGGCTCAGTCGGTAGCGCGCCAGGCTCGTAATCTGTAGTTCCCAGGTTCGAGTCCCAGCTGGGTCAGCGTTGAGATTTATCTCCGCAAAATTCCCCGCCCTGCCCACGGTCAGTAGGGGACACCGATGGGCTTGGAAAGGCCGCCGTCCGTCGGATGGGACGTTAAGCCGTGGCCCCGTGTGCGGGAGAGCCATACCCTGTGCACGTTAAAGAACACGCTGGATAGCCTTGACGGGAGGCTACCATCTGTCTCCCAACAGCTGTTCCAGTGGGTCCCCTCCCCCAACCTTCTCTGAGCCTTCGGGGTCCATGTGACCTGGCCATTTAGCCCATGGTGTGCAAAAAAGTGCCGCTCAGAGGTAAAACAACCCAACCCGTTTCTTCCCACATAAAACATTAACAATCTGGTACAACTCCCTGCTCTTGGGCTGTCTAGCTGCTTCCTCTGTTTTGTCAGCCAAGCTGTCAAACCAAAGATTCTTATCAGCTGTTCACTGATATTTTACATATGTATTGAGCTCGTTGTAATGTCTTCTGTTAGGACTAATAGGGTGTTGATTCATATTAATCCTGCACTTCCTCCTTTCAGAAATAAATTCCATAGCCTTATCACTCAAATAATTTCGTTTCCTCTGTTCTCTTTTACCCAAAAAAGTACTGTTGGTTTCAAGAAAAGCCTGTTTAAACTGATCCTATTCTTTCTCAAATTCAGCAGTAGGCAAACCACGATTGTCATAATGACTACGTAGCCTCTCATGGTATGCTTTGGCTATATCTGGATCTTTCAGACATTCTGTGTTAAAGCTAATTTCCTTAACCTTTGCGCAACATTTCCTTAAGCTTCAGCTGCAAGACACTTCTTAGAGCCCAACTCGGCTCGAGCCGAAATTGGTCTTACCCAACTTCGGCTCCTCTGTATGATCTGGCATTCCTAACTGAACTAGCCCATTTGCTGTTAATCAGAATATAATCTATCATATTCCTGTGCAACCCATTAGGTGAAACCTATTTATATTTATAAATGTTCCGGTACTTGTAGTATGTGTTTCACAAACCAGTCCAGTCTATTGGTACAAAGATCAGCACCAGGGCCCTGTGAAGTTGACCACTCCTCAGCAGGGTTGAAAAAAAAGAAAAAAGTGGCCATAGATGACCAGATCAGTAGGCCATACTGAACTGGCAGCCCTCCCCTTCCGTTCCCTTCCAAAAGAGAATATCTCTTTTGAAAGGTACTAACGGCCTGCACCACGAGAAGGCGGGGTCGGATATTAGGTGCTAGACCTGGCTGGTTCTGTGCATCATCACTAGGGATTGGTACACAGCTCTCCTTCCAGTTTATACCTAGCTACCATTTATATACCAAGAAGAAATAGTTCAACTAATATTTTTTCCCTTCCGTCTGATAAATCCATAGTTTCAGAAATGGGTAAATTAATATTTTAAAGTTACCAGTAGGAAAATAAAGAAGCGTGAATGGGACACGGGGCTTTTTTTATGGGAACGAAAGCGTTTGATAACCCAAGCAAAACCGAGTAGATCTATCCGTTCAATATACTTTTGAAACGTACAGTCGCTCAAAAAAGTATCCGAACACTATGGTTGATTACAGAATTCAGAAAAAATATCTGGAGCGTGTACAGCAACTGTACACGCTCCAGTTACCGTTCACAGCAAACTGGAGCGTGTGCAGTTACTGCACACGCTCCAGTTTGCTGTGAACGGTAACTGCACACGCTCAATATTTCCGTGAGTGAGCCCACACGATCTAATATCAAAATAATATGACCACCTACAGTCGCTCAAAAAATATCCGAACACTATGGTTGATTACAGAATTCAGAAAAAATATCTGGCAACGATTTTTTTTTAGAAATTAGTGATCTGGCAACCTTCGTGTCACGTGATTACAGAATTCGGTAAAAATATCTGGAGCGTGTACAGCAACTGTACACGCTCAATATTTCCGTGAGTGAGCCCACACGATCTAGGTCTTTGTGAGCTCGCACGATCCAATGTGCTGTGAACATTAACCGCAACCGCTCCAGTTTGCTGTGAACGGTAACTGCACACGCTCCATATTCATTGCATTATATATTCATACGCATTATATATATAAAAAAATATCCGAACACTATGGTTGATTGCAGAATTCAGAAAAAAAATATCTGGCAAGATTTTTTAGAAATTAGTGATCTGAAAAAAATCGTTGCCAGATATTTTTTCTGAATTCTGAAGTCAACCATAGTGTTCGGATACTTTTTTGAGCGACTGTACAGTGTAAGATTTGGATGTCTAAGGAAGGATGTCTGGAGCGATTTATTCGCGTTTCTATTCAAACAATTTCAAACGATCATGTATGTGATATCTTTATATATGTGGTTTTGGGAACGCATCTTTCTGCATAATCAATGGAAAATCTTTATAAGCTATATTTTCCCTACTCCTTTTAACATTTGGTGAATCGTTTTGGTGAATCGTTGCTGCATTTTTCCACAATGACTACTGCGGATCAATAAGTAGTCCCACATTTCGTAAACACGGCACAGCATTTTGTCCCCCGATGAGCCTAATAGGTATTCGTCTCAAGACATCCTCCTCCTCTTCTTCGCTGAAAAGACAATTTCGTTTCCCTCATTGTAAGTCAATACATGCAGAAGAAAAGGCACGATCCGAGACACAATTCCTTGTCTAAGAACTTCGCTTTGAATTCTGGAATTCTCCGACCAATTAACTATCTCTATACTTTCCACCTCTGGGGCTAATTCTTCGTTAAATCTCTTCACCGAGTTTTACAATTACGATACTTTCAACTCTAATAAAGGTGGGGAGTATTTCCCTCTAGGCAATGCATTAAGTGAACTTGGCTTGTAGTCTCAAGTGCATTCAAGAATTATTATGAGACTAGAGGATGCAATGCATGCTGCAAACGTAATGTCATTCGCCTTGGATTCTTGTATTTGTCGCTCGACACATTGGAAAGAAATTTGGTGTCCCACTTCAGTCCATATGATACACTTTTTGCAGTTTTTTATTTTGGGATGTAAGTCAGAGTTTTGAAAGGTTTTCAAGTCCATTTAACCAATCATTTATCAGAATACCAGTACAAGGGCGTTCTAGGGTTGCAACCCCTAAAGATGACCTACTCTCCCGATGGAACAAGAAAACAACAGCATCATTTCTGCCTTCAGGTATCATGGGAAGTCATGGGAAGGCTGTTTCACTTGTGATCATAAAGCTTCACAAGGCAGGAGTCTATATTTTGATTTCTAGTATTCACGCGATTCTCACACCCTGTGCTTTATAGTTTTCCCACTACCCTCGTATCCTTTATGTTTTTCAAACTTAAAACAATCCCTACTGAAAGGGTTGGGTTGTTTTACCTCTGAGCGGCACTTTTTTGCACACCATGGGCTAAATGGCAGGTCACATGGACCCCGACCTTCAGAGAAGGTTGGGGGAGGGAACCCACTGGAACAGCTGTTGGGAGACAGTTGGTTAGAAAGCTTCTCTGAGAGGGTAAATCCACAAAGTTGGAGATATGAGTACAGTCGCTCAAAAAAGTATCCGAACACTATGGTTGACTGCAGAATTCAGAAAAAATATCTGGCAACGATTTTTTTAGAAATTAGTGATCTGGCAACCTTCGTGTCACGTGACACGAAGGTTGCCAGATCACTAATTTCTAAAAAAAATCGTTGCCAGATATTTTTTCTGAATTCTGCAGTCTGACACGAAGTTTGCCAGATCACTGATTTCTAAAAAAAATCGTTGCCAGATATTTTTTCTGAATTCTGCAGTCAACCATAGTGTTCGGATACTTTTTTGAGCGACTGTACCTGATATTATCAATGCCAGAAGATTCTTTACAACCAAAATCCATAATAATATCGTGTACAGTCGCTCAAAAAAGTATCCGAACACTATGGTTGACTGCAGAATTCAGAAAAAATATCTGGCAACGATTTTTTTAGAAATTAGAGATCTGGCAACCTTCGTGTCACGTGACACGAAGGTTGTGATCACTAATTTCTAAAAAAATCATTGCCAGATATTTTTTCTGAATTCTGTAATCAACCATAGTGTTCGGATACTTTTTTGAGCGACTGTACGTCTAAAGGTGTTATATCAGAGAGGAAAATTGTTTGTGGGTAAGTACTAAGTGCGTGAAGAGATGTAATAGGGGGATTAAAATTATTAGACTGTCGACCATGTTTTTCTGAAGCTTAGGCCCGACATTTGAAAATTAATTCGTAAAGCCATTAGCAATATCTTCGGTAGAATATAAGGTTTTAATATTCTGTATAATTGCATCATCGGCAGATACCTTCTGCTTGCGACCAATGATTTCGTTAATCATCTTCCATGTTGAATTCATGGAGTTATTATTGCATTGAATAATTTTGTTTGAGTGAAAGTTTTTCTTTGCTCAGCGAATCACATTTGTGATTTCATTTCTTAATGTCCTATAAAATAAAAATAAATACCCCCTCAAGCAGCTGCTTGCCACAGAGGTCTGACAGGAGCCTGTCAGTTTATATGCCACAGTAGAAGATCTGAGAGGATGGCAGGACCTCAGCAGAAAACAACACGAACATCCATGCGCCTTACCCGGGGCTCGAACCCAGGTCCCGTAGATCAGTAGCCAAGTGCGCTAACCACTCGGCCACATAGGCTGTGCGATATTGATCATTAATTTTGTTGTTCTTAAGATTTATCCATGCCTTGTCTCTTTCCTCGATTAAGTCATTTATTTCTGGTGTAATCCATTCTCTGTTACATCTGTCATTTTTTTCCCCTTAATGGGAGTAGTATATTGAATTTTTGAGCTTTGTTTAATTTCATGCTAATTGTATTCAATCAATACTTTGCAATTCCATTTTAATTTTTTCCTCATTATAATAATAGGCAGGACTCTGATTAGTAAAATTCATGTTGTTATTATTCGTTTCTATGTTTGTGTTTTGGTATTTTGTCTAATATTGCTATAACAGGATAACTGTAATCTTAAAGAACTGTAGGAAAAATTCTCAAAAATGAAAATATGCATTTCTAAATGAGTAATGAATTGAAAAAGAAAAGCCTATATTTTTAAGGAACAAGAAACTGTGTTGAATAAAGAACAAAACTATACATTTTTAATGAATACTCTGAGTAATACTCCCGTGGCCGAGTGGTTAGCACGCTTGGCTACTGATCTAAGGGACCTGGGTTCGAGCCCCGGATTAGGCATGGATGTGTGTGTGGTTTTTCTGCTGAGGTCCTGCCATCCTCTCAGATCTCCTACTGTGGCATATAAACTGACAGGCTCCTGTCAGACCTCTGTAGCAAGCAGCTGCTTGAGGGGGTATTTATTTTTATTATTATATTTGTTTCTTGAGCCGCAGGTTACCAACCCTGCCTTATAAGTAAGATAGATACACACTGCATCCTGTTCCTCTGTTAACTAACAATAGCAACACCGCTCTTCTAGTTTAGATGAGATAATTTTAATTTCTGCAGTCCGCTTTTCCACACAATGGGCTAAATAACCGGATCATCAAGACTTTAAGACCTCAGAAAAGGTTGGGGAAGGGGACTGGACAGTTGGCCACTGGACTACACGGGTCCATTGAACAGCTGTTAGGGGACAAATGGGAGCCTCCCGTATTCCAGTATGTTCTTTAATGTGTACAAGATATGGCTCTCTCATCCACACGGAACCACGGCGTAACGTCCTATCTGACAGACAGCAGTATTTCCAAGACACCGTTGAACCTTTCCTCAGTTTGAAATTTTACTTGAGTATCTAATAACGAATTTTTATTATTCTCATTCGGTAATGGATATATTTATGCCATTAGCAGAGGGGACACCGCTGGGCTTGGAAATGCCACAGTCCGTCGGATGGGACGTTAACCCGTGACCCCGTGTGCTAGAGAGCCATATCTTATGCGAGCTAAAGAACATGCTGGATGGCTTTGACGGGAGGCTACCAGATGTTTCCCAAGAGTTGCCGAATGGTCCCTTCTCCCAAACTTCTCTGAGCTCTCGGTATCTTTGTAACCTGGCCATTAGCTCATTGTGTGCAAAAAAGTGCGATACAGAGGTAAACAACCCAACCTTTTAGCAGAAAAAAAACTTCAAAAGAAATATAAATTCAATCATCATGAAATGAACTCATTGCGAATCATAGCAAAACATTTTCTATTTCAACGTGCCTCGAAAGCTCTAAAAGAATCCAACTGGAGAATATTTCTGCATCGTCTCATTCCGATATACAGTTCAATATCAAAACTTACATACGTGAAATAAAAAAAAAACGTTTTGACAGTTTTTAGCATCAACTTAATCCTTTTTTTATCAACGATAACTTTTTTTCTTCCTTTAATTTCCATTAACTCGGAGGTGAGGGACCCACTTAATGCCCATCCTCCATAATTTGTCCGGTGCTTGGGATGACAGATGGATTCATCGATGCGGATACTTGCCTGTCGATTAATATTAAGTTCTTTTTTTTTCCTCTTCGCATGACTAAACACAATGGTTGGCATGCGCACATCACGAAACGCAGGAAAGGACGCATGCTCAATGCATACGAGACTATTACAGGCGTTGCCAACTTTTTACTGTCAATTTATTTTTATTTCCGTTATCTCATTTGTATAAGCAAGACATGGAACAAGTTGTCATCTTGCTCTTGTAGATATCAGTCTGGATGGAAAAGTCTGAATGCCGGAATATTTCGTAAGTTTATTTTGCAAATCTTGTACAATTTTTTTTTTCTTTTGATTGACTTTGACTTTCGTTACTTGTTAATATAACAACGTTAAAAACTTTTCCAAAATTAATGAATGTTAATTAACGAGATGTTTTTAATCACATCACAAGTTTGGTTTTTTAGAGAGGCAGTGATAAATATCTGCTTTATATTGTTTTCCGCAGGAGCTCTCCCTGTGTTGATAAATGACTTGAAAAAAATGAAATGCTCAGCATTACCATTTTGATGTTCTGAATGCATTTCTGTATGTACTTCATTCGGGACATATTGCATCAACAGTTTGAATTTCTAGACTCATATTGGTTATAGGAAGTTCGAAGTTCTGGATACTTATCAGGATAAGAGAAATTTGATGTTCTGATCGCACATTGGGAATATCAGAAGTTTGAAGCGTTGGGCGGATGTAGGGTCATAAGAAGCATGAAGTTTTGGGAGCATATCGTATTATAGAGAGCAGAGAGTTCTGGACACATCAGTATATTAATAATTTTTGGGAGCATATCGTGTTATAGAGAGCAGAGAGTTATGGACACATATCAGTATATTAATAATTTTTGGGAGCATATCGTGTTATAGAGAGCAGAGAGTTATGGACACATATCAGTATATTAATAATTTTTGGGAGCATATCGTGTTATAGAGAGCAGAGAGTTCTGGACACATCAGTATATTAATAATTTTTGGGAGCATATCGTGTTATAGAGAGCAGAGAGTTCTGGACACATCAGTATATTAATAATTTTTGGGAGCATATCGTGTTATAGAGAGCAGAGAGTTCTGGACACATATCAGTATATTAATAATTTTTGGGAGCATATCGTGTTATAGAGAGCAGAGAGTTATGGACACATATCAGTATATTAATAATTTTTGGGAGCATATCGTGTTATAGAGAGCAGAGAGTTCTGGACACATCAGTATATTAATAATTTTTGGGAGCATATCGTGTTATAGAGAGCAGAGAGTTATGGACACATCAGTATATTAATAATTTTTGGGAGCATATCGTGTTATAGAGAGCAGAGAGTTATGGACACATATCAGTATATTAATAATTTTTGGGAGCATATCGTGTTATAGGGAGCAGAGAGTTCTGGACACATCGGTATATTAATAATTTTTGGGAGCATATCGTGTTATAGAGAGCAGAGAGTTATGGACACATATCAGTATATTAAAATTTTTTGGGAGCATATCGTGTTATAGAGAGCAGAGAGTTCTGGACACATCAGTATATTAATAATTTTTGGGAGCATATCGTGTTATAGAGAGCAGAGAGTTCTGGACACATCAGTATATTAATAATTTTTGGGAGCATATCGTGTTATAGAGAGCAGAGAGTTCTGGACACATCAGTATATTAATAATTTTTGGGAGCATATCGTGTTATAGAGAGCAGAGAGTTATGGACACATATCAGTATATTAATAATTTGAAGTTCTGAGCACATATCGGTGCATCAATAATAGAAAGTTTTGGGCACATATAAAACTGTCCAAACTTTGGAATTCTGAAAGCATATCTGGTTATAAGAAGTTTGGAAGTTCTAGACGCATATCCGGAAATATTGCAACAAAGTTTTGTACGTTTTGAAAGAATATCGATATAACTATATCAACATTTAAATGTTTTCGACGCATATAGGGATCTCCACTTCAGAATGGGAGTTCTTGATACTTGTTAGGATATTCCTCACGATGTTTTACTTGTTTTTTTTATTGTACTGCTCTTGTCTTGTCTAACTTATGAGGGAAGTTCAAAAAGTTCTTGACGTGCATCTAACAGACCAAAAATCATTGCACTTTCCCCAAAAAATTTTTTACTGTCCTTCAAAGTCCTCTCTTCCAGTATCTATGCAAAGTTTCAGACGTCTACGCCAATTCTGGACGTTTAGTGGTACTCCTGTTAGGGAACACTCCCCAACTCTGAATGAAAGCATTTTGCAAGGTCTTGCACCCTTGAAAATTACTTCCCAGAGAGTTCCTTTTTAATTTTTGGAAACAACCAAAAATCGCGTGTTGCAAGATCTAGTTGGGTTGGGTTGTTTTACCTCTGAGCGGCACTTTTTTGCACACCATGGGCTAAATGGCCAGGTCACATGGACCCCGAAGGCTCAGAGAAGGTTGGGGGAGGGGACCCACTGGAACAGCTGTTGGGAGACAGATGGTAGCCTCCCGTCAAGGCCATTCAGCGTGTTCTTTAACGTGCACAGGGTATGGCTCTCCCGCACACGGGGCCACGGCTTAACGTCCCATCCGACGGACGGCGGCATTTCCAAGCCCATCGGTGTCCCCTACTGAACGTGGGCAGGGCGGGGAATTTTGCGTAGATAAATCTCAACGCTGACCCAACTGGGACTCGAACCTGGGAACTACAGATTACGAGCCTGGCGCGCTACCGACTGAGCCATCCCCGCCCTTGCAAGATCTAGTGAATATATGGATTCACTAGATCAGGATGGGGTAATTGTTTGATTTTTTATTGCTCTGGATAGGTCGTAATTTGCCGGGTTTCTTGAAGATGGAGACCCCTTGACACGCCTGTTGTTGGATGCTGCTCCTTCATCTCCTTAACTATTTTGGGCAAAAGAATATTGGTGAAGTATTGACCATTTATAGTCATTTTTTTAGATAAAGTGTCCACGGCTACCATTGCTTGGGAATTGAAAAAAAAAATGTGAACATCCTCTTCCTTGAGCGAAAGTCTTGTCAGAGGATTTGGGGACGCGGTTCATCTTCCGCAACTAAAACATATTTGTCGATCTTTCAGGAAGTTGTATAATAATAAAACCACGCTTCATCACCTGTGACAATGTCTTGTTAACTGTTTGGGGCCACTAGGTTCAAACATTGCCAGTATCTCCTTCCACGAGTCGACTCTAGTCCTTTTTTGTTGTTCTGGCAGTTTGTGAGATACCCATTTGGTACAGATCTTGCGGACCTTCAAATGTTGATGAATCATTGTTTCCACACTGCCAACTGATACAATGAACAGCAGCGATGGGTCTCTCCTTGATGGCATCCTTCGGTCTTCCTGCATTAGGGAGGTCTCCCAAGCTCTGCCGTCCTTCTCGAGATTTGCGCATCCATCGCGTAACAGCGCCATATAAACAGTCATGATCCCCATACAATTCTGATAAATCGGCAAGAATTTTTATCACGTCGTCCCCAAGCTGCAACGGGGCGGGGGTGGCTCAGTCGGTAGCGCGCCAGGCTCGTAATCTGTAGTTCCCAGGTTCGAGTCCCAGCTGGGTCAGCGTTGAGATTTATCTCCGCAAAACTCCCCGCCCTGCCCACGGTCAGTAGGAGATACCGATGAGCTTGGAAAGGCCGCCGTCCGTCGGATGAGACGTTAAACCGTGGCCCCGTGTGTGGGAGAGCCATACCCTGTGCACATTAAAGAACACGCTGGATGGTCTTGACGGGAGGCTACCACCTGTCTCCCAACAGACAGATGACGATTCCAGAGTTTTCAGCGCAACGATTCCAGCGTTTCGTGATGTGCGCATGCCAACCATTGTGTTTCAGAACATTGTGTTCCAGTGGGTCCCCTCCCCCAACCTTCTCTGAGCCTTCGGGGTCCATGTGACCTGGCCATTTAGCCCATGGTGTGCAAAAAAGTGCCGCTCAGAGGTAAAACAACCCAACCCCAAACTGCATCCTTGTGAAAATATAAAATATTTCCCCATCTTTAGCAGGTTCCACAGGAATAAAGCAACAGATTTCGCATACCAAATTTTTACGCCCCGCCAGCGAAGAGAGAAATGATGACACGGCCTTTGTTTTTAACACGTAATGACAGGTTCAGAAAAAGCTTCAAACACATCACAGCTCGTTTCCTTCGGAGGAACGAGTTCAAATATAGAGACACGTGTCAAGAACTTTTCGAACGCCCTCTGTATCAACCGTGTCACATATGTATATTGAACATTTGTGCAATTTCACTCACAAGAATCATTAATAAGATCAGGAGTAAATATTATTGCCAGTTTGCATAAGAGGTAGGCTTTCTCCATAAACCAGTCTGAAATTATACAGTAAGCAGACATTTATAGAAAAAAAATTATCTGTCAGTACGTATGCTTCTTTCTTGTATTTTCTTTCTGCTGAGGTCTCGCCGTCCTCACTGATATTCTCCATGCCATGTTATACTGATAGGCTCCTGTCAGATCTCTGTGGAAAGCATCTGCACGAGGGGTAATTTATTTATTTATTCATTTGATTAATTCCTTTTATAATCATTGTTCATTAGTCTTTTTTTCCCCTCTTAAACAACCTAACGGGTATCTCTTACATTGTTGTGTTACAGTGGGTGGGGGAGGGTTTTGAAACCTTCCCCTTTGTTACTATGGTTATGTAAAAAAGACGTTAATAAATAACTGACAATAAACCAATTTTAATTCATTGTCTTCAGAGTTAATATTTTCTTTTTGATTCTTGTGTCGAGACTTCCCAAATGAATGGTACGAAAAATCTTTAACTTTTACACAAATAATGCATTTATCGAATACGTAATCTTCTGTTTTGATGCTTATTAAGTTGGGTTGTTTTGCCTCTGAGCGGCACTTTTTTGCACACCATGGGCTAAATGGCCAGGTCGCATGGACCCCGAAGTCTCTAAGAAGGTGGGGGAATGTGACACACTGGAACAGCTGTTGGGAGACAGATGGAAGCCTCCCGTCAAGGCCATCTAGCGTGTTCTTTAACGTGCACAGGGCATGGTTCTCACGCACACGCTCTCCGCAAAATTCCCCGCCCTGCCCACGGTGAGTAGGGGACACCGATGGGCTTGGAAAGGCCGCTGTCTTTCAGATGGGACGTTAAGCCGTGGCTTGTATGCGTGAGAGAATCATACCCTGTGCATGTTAAAGAACACGCTGGATGGCCTTGAATGGAGGCTACCATGTGCCTTCTAACAGCTGTCCAGTGCGATCCTTCCTCTCAACCTTCTCTGAGCCCTCGGGGTCCTGGTGACCTGCCCATTTATCCCATTGGGTGAAAAAAAGTGTCACTCAGAAGTAAAACAACCCAACTCTAAAAGAAATCATGTAATATTTTGCACCTTACCTTATTTTTTGACAACAAACCACTTTAAAATACTTCTCGACTGTGATTATGAAAGTGAATTGTCTAAATTGAATATAGTAGAGGTAGAGAACATTCAGAAGAAATGGTCTTTTAGAACTGGTGAATTTATATGAGGGGGAGACACTTCAAGAAAAATTTGCATATGAAAGAAGAAAAATTTGCATACAAAGAACCCAAAAAGGTAGGTATATATCTTCGTAAAGCTTTCTTTAATCTCAAGTAAGTTAAAAATTATATGCTTTTTGAAGGTTTTTTACGTGACTTCCTTATTAAAAAAATTATGCTTAATTCTCTCATATGCTACAATTATTTTCCCAATGACTAGAAACTACAAATCGATTTTAATAAGTAAAAACTAAAACCTTTAGCTCGAAATTATTTTATTTTTAAGAGTGGGAAAGGATAAAACACTTTTTTACTGACAGTAGTATAAAAAACTCCCAATAATGTAATAATTTCCCAGTAATCTTTAAAACCGTTACTAACCACATTATATAAAGCAATTTGAGCAATTTTGAATCTTAGAGATGAGCATTTGATAAGTCAAATCTTATTTAACATGTTCCATTGCATTTTGGTAAGGCTTAATAATGCTATTAAAAGAATAATTAAGCCTAACGTTTTGATTGCATGCACAGCATAAAAATGATAGTACGAATAATTCATGTATTGAGATAACAATTATTCATTTTAGCATATATTTATATAGTAGTCAGTTTTCGATAATTTGGAGTAAAAATATATAAAACGAGTGTTAGAGCAGCGTCTGTTGTTAAATGTACCAGATTCAGTCACTCTTTAAATCATGGATGCCCAAACCTTTTCACATAGGGAGCTACTTTTAATTTAGGATTTACTTGGGTTGTTTTACCTCTGAGCGGCACTTTTTTGCACACCATGGGCTAAATGGCCAGGTCACATGGACCCCGAAGTCTCAGAGAAGGTTGGGGGAGGGGACCCACTGGAACAGCTGTTGGGAGACAGATGGTAGCCTCCCGTCAAGGCCACCAAGCGTGTTCTTTAACGTCCACAGGGTTTGCACGTTAAAGAACACGCTGGAAAGAACACGCTGGATTTTTCTTTAACGTGCACAGGGTTGTTCTTTAACGTGCACAGCTCTCTGCACAAGGGGCCATGGCTTAACGTCCCATCCGACGGACGGCGGCCTTTCCAAGCCCATCGGTGTCCCCTACTGACCGTGGGCAGGGCGGGGAATTTTTGCGGAGATAAATCTCAACGCTGACCCAGCTGGGACTCGAACCTGGGAACTACAGATTACGAGCCTGGCGCGCTACCGACTGAGCCACCCCCGCCCCGGATTTGTTTGGAGGGCTGCTAAAATTTATTTACGTGTGAATATAACACAATAAAGGCGGATACCATTAGTAGTAAACGTGGAAAATAAATAATTTAACTGGCGCTTAACATTTAAAACACATTTCTATTTTTGCGGTAAAGAAATCTAAACATTTTTTAGTAGAAAAAAGACCCTACCTCTTCGAAAATAACTCTCCTTACCATTCATTTAGAGCTTGGGCACCTTATTGGACATCCCTACTCTAAATGAATATTGTTGAAAAACAAGATCTAGAGGATGTATCTATAGAAACTATTTTAATTAAGTAAAAGTCTTAATTTCAAAATTTGGTAGCTTTGAATGTATTTCATTCAACAAGCTATGTTTATTTCATTAGAACCTCCGTGAAGGAAATAATAATATTTCAGATTCAGAACACTTCTTAGTGAGTGACACAGTCTTGCGTGAGATATTAAAAACTAGCAGTACAGTCGCTCAAAAAAGTATCCGAACACTAGGGTTGATTACAGAATTAAAAAAAATATCTGGCAACGATTTTTTTTTAGAAATTAGTGATCTGGCAACCTTCGTGTCACGTGATTACAGAATTCAGGAAAAATATCTGGAGCGTGTACAGCAACTGTACACGCTCCAGTTACCGTTCACAGTAAACTGGAGCGTGTGCAGTTACTGCACACGCTCCAGTTGGCTGTGAACGGTAACTGCACACGCTCAATATTTCCGTGAGTGAGCCCACACGATCTAGTATCAAAATAATATGACCACCTAAAGTCGCTCAAAAAAGTATCCGAACACTAGGGTTGATTACAGAATTAAAAAAAAAATCTGACAACGATTTTTTTTAGAAATTAGTGATCTGGCAACCTTCGTGTCACGTGATTACAGAATTCAGGAAAAATATCTGGAGCGTGTACAGCAACTGTACACGCTCCAGTTACCGTTCATAGCAAACTGGAGCGTGTGCAGTTACTGCACTCCAGTTTGCTGTGAACGGTAACTGCACACGCTCAATATTTCCGTGAGTGAGCCCACACGATCTAGTATCAAAATAATATGACCACCTACAGTCGCTCAAAAAAGTATCCGAACACTAGGGTTGATTACAGAATTCAAAAAAAATATCTGACAACGATTTTTTTTAGAAATTAGTGATCTGGCAACCTTCGTGTCACGTGATTACAAAATTCAGGAAAAATATCTGGAGCGTGTACAGCAACTGTACACGATCCAGTTACCGTACACGCTCCAAATTTATTGTTTATTTACCGTACACGCTCCACCACGAACTGTACACGCTCCAAATTAGTGATCTGGCAACCTTCGTGTCACGTGACACGAAGGTTGCCAGATCACTAATTTTTAAAGTTGCCAGATCACTAAAAACAGTAGCTGTTCCCAACATAATTTTATTCATACTGAATTACTGTTAGGAGACGGAAGCTTGTTGTAAAAGCCATCAAGCGTGTTCCTTAAAGTTCACAGGTTATGTCTCTCTTGTGCACGGATCACGGTTGAACGACCCATCCTATGGACGGCTGTCTCTTCTAATCCATCGACGTTTCCTTTGTTACCGAGAGCAGGGAGGGATTTGGCCAAATTAAGTCAACGCTTGCACAGTTGGGATTCAAACCTGGGTTAACTGCATATTACGAGCCTGTCACAAACTTTGTCCCTATACTTAGAGTAATCTAACGGACATTGTAAGGTCTCGATCGGCTGGGGCGATCCATGAGGGCCAGCCTTCTGCAGAGCCTAGCAACAAGAAAGACAGCTCCGGTTAGGATGAAAAACAACACATGTATTTGATCAAGACCCGCGCCCGGAGTTGCATTCTAGAACAGTCCCTACTAGTTTGGAACGTGGGCTTACCTGATTGGGTCGAGTAAGCCTTACTTTCTTCCCCCCTCGCCGGAAAATCATTATGTGACTGCCCCAGCGGTATTTCGAACAAAGGAAGAGAAAATCTGAAAAAGAACAGTTGCGTCTGGATTCTTGTAGGAGAGGACGCTGAGACCGCCATCGTGTCGATATTTAACCGCTTTTCTCTCTGTATGTGTTGGGAACACCTGAAGGCTTTGGGATAGCCTTGCTAGTTAGATTGGGAATCCTGCTTTCTTGCTTTCACTAATTTGCCGGGCGGCAGAAGATGTTCCTTGTAAATATATGATTGTGGACTGTATTGCTTCAGATGTAAATGAATACATATATAATATGCATAAGTTGGGTTGGGTTCTTTTACCGGTACTTTTTTGCACACCATGGGCTAAATGGCCAGGTTACATGGACCCCAAAGGCTCAGAGAAGGTTGGGGGAGGGGACCCACTGGAAGAGCTGTTGGGAGACAGATGGTAGCCTCCAGTCAAGGTCATCCAGCGTGTTCTTTAACGTGCACAGGGTATGGCTCTCCCACACACGGGGCCACGGTTTAACGTCCCATCCGACGGACGGCGGCCTTTCCAAGTCCATCGGTGTCCCCTACTAACCGTGGGCAGGGCGGGGAATTTTTGCGGAGATAAATCTCAACGCTGACCCAGCTGGGACTCGAACCTGGGAACTACAGATTACGAGCCTGGCGCGCTACCGACTGAGCCACCCCCGCCCCGTATGCATATGAATCCAGTGTTTTAAGCACAAGAGCAGTGCCATCCTGATATCATTAATTATTAGCGAAAAGAAAATAGAGGTTAAAAGCTCACATACACTGGAAGAATAAAGGACAAACGATCAGATGCAGGCTTTTTTTTACAAGTATATTTTTCCACGGAAAACTTAATTTTGAAACTTTTTTTTTTAAATTGATAATTCTTTAAAGTAATCTATTAATCTGGTATGGGAATAACTGAAAGCGCATCGTGGTAAAATACAAGTTTTAATATGAAGGGTTTTTTTTGTGAAAGAAATATGACCTGTTATAGTAAGATTTGTGACTTTACTTCCTACAAATATGCTAAAAATCGCAATTTTTTTTAAACATCGCTCTGAGCAATTTTACTTAAGGCTTTCAAGTCTCCAAGTGCCCATATGCTAAATATTATATTTTTTTTGAAAAATATAAAATTTTTAAATAAATGCTTTTTCGAAGATTCTTTATCAAATAAACATGCTCTAACTGTACAAATTAATGAAGTTTTCTTTCAATTTGGGTTTTAGTTTCATTTAATTTACTATTTTTTTTTCATTATTTAAAATTTTATTTTAGCAAAATATATATATTTGGGTCCAAATAACAATGAGATAGTGTTTTAAACGGTACCAAATTAACCAAATTAATAGGGAAATGGAAGGGTTAGTTTTCGTGTCATAGAAGTTATTACTTGTAGAAACTTCTATAAACTGTACACTCTGAAAAAAAAAAAGTTTCATATTCTCAGAAATACTAGTAGTCCAGAGGGAAATGTGCCTAAAGCATTCACTCCGATATATTGAACGGCTCGTGCCCTTGGGGCTTTTACAGGTAAACAGACGACATTGCGGAAAGAATTTTTTTAGTTCAGTGACTTTTAACCGTACTCGTAAAGAAAAAAGAAGTGGTTGAGGGGGGTGCTTAGGAGGGGGGGGGGTGCTTTGGTTCAGTTGGCAGTTCCCAGGTTTCAGTTCCAACTGTGGCAGGATTCTGAATTGTCTCCGATAACTCTCGTTATGTTGCTGCTGAGAAATGATTTGAGTGATTTTACCTCTGAGCGTCACTTTTTTTTGCATACAAAATAATAAATCCCCCCTCAAGCAGCTGCTTGCCACAGAGGTCTGACAGGAGCCTGTCAGTTTATATGCCACAGTAGAAGATCTGAGAGGATGGCAGGACCTCAGCAGAAAACAACACGAACACCTGGGGCTCGAACCCAGGTCCCGTATATCAGTAGCCAAGCGCGCTAACCACTCGGCCACGAGCGTACCAAAATTCATTGATTCAAATGGTGACCTAGTCAAACTTTGTTGGTGGAAATGGTTTTCAAAATTGTGTCACATAAATAGCTTAAAGCATCAATATTCACCTGAAAGTTACCTAAGGGCTACTTTTCCGAAATTTACAGGTCGGTGGGACAGGTTTTATAAATATATCTCACATATATAAATAAATGCACAGATACAAAATAATTTCTTTATTATATTGTAAATTGGGTTGTTTTACCTGTGAACAGCACCTTTTTGCGTACAATGGTCTAAATGACCAGGTCACAAGGACCCCTGAAGGTTGGAGGGAGGGGACCTAATGGACAGCTGTTGGTAGACAGATGGTAGCCTCTTGTCATGACAATCCATTGTGTTAATCCACAGGTTATGGTTCTCCCCTACATGGGACCACGGTTTCACGTTCCATCTGACGGACGGCAGCCTTTCCAAGACCATCGGCGCCCCCTATTGACCGAGGAGGGGGAGAGAGTTTTGTAGAGAAAAATCTCAACCCTGGCCCAGGTGGGATTCGAACCTGGGAACTGCAGATTGTCAAACTGGTAATAAATTGTGAACTGGCAACAAATTGTGACCTTCGTGTCACGTGACACGAAGGTTGCCAGATCACTAATTTCTAAAACAATCGTTGCCAGATATTTTTTTCTGAATTCTGTAATCAACCATAGTGTTCGGATATTTTTTGTGCGACTGTACATAATGACAAAACAAATTAAAGCTAAAGTTTTAAACTATTAAAATAATCAGTTACTAATTTTGTAGAAATGCTGCAATTATTCTTGCTAATTTTATTTTAAGCAACTATTACAAAACAATATCTTATTTCTAAACATAGTTTGGAAGCTGCCAAAAATGTTTTGAAACGTCATATCAATACGTCAAAATGGAGAATAAAAACTTCACATTTTAGATCTCAGACAACATTTTAGTTTTGGGTTCAAAATGTTTTCCGAGAACGAAACAAGACATGGGTTATATTTTATTTTGATCACTTCGACGATCTTGTTCTAAAAATAGTTCCCGGAGGAAACGATAGAAGAAAGGCTTGTGCTTTGAAAGCTCTACTTGGCTCACCGCATTTGCCACTGGCTATATATTACTGCGGCTCAAAATATCCTGGATTTCAAATATCATGTGTCTACTACTACTGTGAGCTATCAAGCGACGGATGGCTATCTCGAATTCAATAAATATACGTGTGTTGAGAGTAGATTTATTTGAAAGGAATTCAAATTTCGAGGAACATTCTTGGTAAATATTTCATTCTTGGTAAATATTTCATTCTTGGTAAATATTTCATTGTACCGTTATGAACTTCCTTCTACTGTATTATTACTAGTGAGCTTCATAATAAATGTTAAAAGGACTCCTCTTTCTGGGAAACCTTTCTCTGTAAAACCCTTTTGAAATATTGGTAGTTGAAGATAGGAAGTGTTTAGATTGGTGGATAGATAAATGGAAAAGGTTGTTATTGGGTTGTTTTACCTCTGAGCGGCACTTTTTTGCACACCATGGGCTAAATGGCCAGGTCACATGGACCCCGAAGGCTCAGAGAAGGTTGGGGAGGGGACCCACTGGAACAGCTGTTGGGAGACAGATGGTAGCCTCCCGTCAAGGCCATCCAGCGTGTTCTTTAACGTGCACAGGGTATGGCTCTCCCGCACACGGAGCCACGGCTTAATGTCCCATCCGACGGACGGCGGCCTTTCCAAGCCCATCGGTGTCCCCTACTGACCATGAGCAGGGCGGGGAATTTTGCGGAGATAAATCTCAACGCTGACCCATCTGGGACTCGAACCTGGGAACTACAGATTACGAGCCTGGCGCGCTACTGACTGAGCCACCCCCGCCCCTATTACTTGTGAGCTTCATAATAGTGTTAAAAGGGCTCCTCTTTCTGGGAAACTTTTCTCTGTAAAACCCTTTTGAAATATTGGTAGTTGAAGATAGGAAGTGTTTAGGCTGGTGGATAGATAAATGGAAAAGGTGTTTCGGTTATGACCTAAATTCAGTTTCGAATCTTATTTCTGTGTTCCGTTCAGGGATTGATAATAGGGATGAGTTTCATCACGATTTAGAGAAAACAGTTCTCAGACGCATTATTATAGGGGGGGGGGGGAGGGGCTCAGTCGGTAGTGCGCCAGGCTCGTAATCTGCAGTTCCCAGGTTCGAGTCTCAGCTGGTCAGCGTTGAGATTTATTTCCGCAAAACTCCCTTTCAGTAGGGGATACCGATGGGCTTGGAAAGGCCGCTGTCCGTCGGATGGGACGTTAAACCGTGACATTGTGTGCTGGAGAGTCATACCCTGTGAACGTTAAAGAACACTGTGGATGGCCTTGACGGGAGACTACCATCTGTCTTCTCACAACTGTCCAGTGAGTCTCCTCCCCCAATCTTTTCTGAGCCCTCGGGATCTTTGTGATCTGGCCATTCAGCCCATTGTGTGCAAAAAAGAGCCTCTCAGAGGAAAAACAACCCAAACTATTAACAAAACATATAAAAGGTAACAAAACATACACTGGAAGTCTCTCCCGCACACGGGACCACGGGTATTAGAAGATATTAGCTGATCAGAAGTATTAGCTGATGTTGCAAATAAGGAACAAACTTATTTGCAGCATCAGCTAATACTTCTGCCTGCATTTAGTCGTAAATTCTCCATCTTCCAGTCGTCAATGAGATTTCGAAAACATTTTTCCCCTGCGCAAGAATTTACGAGGAAAAAAACCTGCGACGACTGCTTCTTGTTTCCCCGTGCACGCACTCGTGATCACGCGCACAATACGAACACTTTCCCTCTCAGCTGATGGGGGCGGGGGTGCCTCAGTCGGTAGCGCGCCAGGCTCGTAATCTGTAGTTCCCAGGTTCGAGTCCCAGCTGGGTCAGCGTTGAGATTTATCTCCGCAAAATTCCCCGCCCTTCCCACGGTCAGTAGGGGACACGATGGGCTTGGAAAGGCCGCCGTCCGTCGGATGGGACGTTAAGCCGTGGCCCTGTGTGCTTCAGAGACATACCCTGTGCACGTTAAAGAACACGCTGGATGGCCTTGACGGGAGGCTACCATCTGTCTCCCAACAGTTGTTCCAGTGGGTCCCCTCCCCCAACCTCCTCTGAGCCTTCGGGGTCCATGTGACCTGGCCATTTAGCCCACGGTGTGCAAAAAAGTGCCGCTCAGAGGTAAAACAACCCAACAACACAACTCAGCTGAAGAAAACGAAAAGATGAAAGGTTAAAGTGCCGAATTCTGCTCTTTCCCTTTTTTCAGTTATAACCATAGTTTTCAGTCAATAACCACTTTTCAGAAAAGAACTCCCCCCAACCCTTGTTCGATATCTTCCAGTGTAAGAATAAAAAAAAAGTAGTTTCGATTTTGTAAAAGCGTCAGAGCAGATTAATATTATTTTTTTGGTGTTAAAGAGTTTGTTATGATCTTTCCCCATTTCAGAGCATTTTTTAACACCATTTACGTTCATTTGCTAAAAGTAATTGATGAAGGAAATTTGTTGGTCCCTTGGGATGCAATCAGTCTGCAAAGTAATCACCAGTCAATTTCGTCTTCGTTAGCTGAAAACATTAAAGTGGTGAGAATTATCATTTCCCGTCGTCATTACCTACGTTACACGTTTTAATCACTGATTCACTATTTAACGATTTACACGCACATTTTGCTACGGACGTTTTAATGAACTTATCTGCATGAAATAAAAATCGGAGCTTTCTGTCATCAGACCATTCTCTACTCCGTGGGTTCGGAGAGAGGGTTTTTATCAACTTCTGGAATAACGAATGAAATATTTGTGAATGGCTAAATACATACTGTTATGAATTAAACGGATGGAAAAAGCGTGAATTCTAAAGTTGGGTTGGTTTGTTGTACCTCTGAGCGGCACTTTTTTGCACACCATGGGCTAAATGGCCAGGTCACATGGACCCCGAAGGCTCAGAGAAGGTTGGGGGAGGAGACCCACTGGAACAGCTGTTGGGAGACAGATGGTAGCCTCCCGTCAAGGCCATCCAGTGTGTTCCTTAACGTGCACAGGGTATGACTCTCCCACACACGGGGCCACGTCTTAACGTCCCATTCGACGGACGACGGCCTTTCCAAGCCCATCGGTGTCCCCTACTGACCGTGGGCAGGGCGGGGAATTATGCGGAGATAAATCTCAACGCTGACCCAGCTGGGACACGAACCTGGGAACTACAGATTACGAGCCTGGCGCGCTACCGACCGAGCCACCCCCGCCCCTAAGTTCATTGTAGTACATTCATTTGTCGTAACAATACTGTTATTTATTAAAGTTTTGAAGGTATTTTCAGCTAATTGGCATATGCCGAGGACACTAAGATCTCGGTTTTTAGTTTGGTGGAGTAACTATTTTGAATCCCGATAATTCTTATAAATTAGTAATCTTCCAACTTTTAATTGGTTTCCTTCGGGAATTTTTGCTATATAATAGAGTATAAATATAAATGTGGACTTCGATTTGTTTTTATGTCTAAAGGATATAAGTATCTGATTCAGCCAAAGAATATTTTCTAATTTTCTATCATTTGTATATATAAGAATTTTCTTCCTCGGTATTTTTTTGTCATAGATACAAGATTTTTTTTTTACATTTTGTATTTTTCTAAATGAATTTAGAATGTCTTTATTGCATTAACATTTTCTAAGTATTTCAGTTTCTTTTAAAATTGATTTGGGGTGGAAGTGTTCAACTAAACACCTCAGAGGCGTGTAATGTTAAATAAGTAAATAAAATTGAAAAGTGTATGACGATATTGGTATCAACTGACACTAATAGGTTGCCCAGTTCTTATATTGGATCACACATACTCATTGGTTGATTCAAAAAACATTTACTTGTCTATCAACCAATGAGATTGATACCATTGATACCAACCAATGAGAATGATTCATTTTTCCTAAATAATACTTATTATTCAAAGCGTCTCTCCATTCTAATCACATGATAGCGTAATTGTCACGCTGAAGCAAACGCCAGCGTTCATGACACATCTACCATAAGTTCATTGAGTTGTTTTACCTCTGAGCGGCACTTTTCTGCACACCATGGGCTAAATGGCCAGGTCACATGGACCCCGAAGGCTCAGAGAAGGTTGCGAGAGGGGACCCACTGGAACAGCTGTTGGGAGACAGATGGTAGCCTCCCGTCAAGGCCATCCAGCATGTTCTTTAACGTGCACAGGGTATGGCTCTCCCACACACGGGGCCACGGCTTAACGTCCCATCCGACGGACGGCGGCCTTTCCAAGCCCATCGGTGTCCCCTACTGACCGTGGGCAGGGCGGGGAATTTTGCGGAGATAAATCTCAACGCTGACCCAGCTGGGACTCGAACCTGGGAACTACAGATTACGAGCCTGGCGCGCTACCGACTGAGCCACCCCCGCCCCCACTTTTGTGTACTCATTGGGCGAAATGGTCAGATCACGACGATCCCAAAAGCTGAGAGAAGGTTAGGACACACTGGATAGCTGTTAGAATAGATGGAAGCCTCCATTCAAAGCCATCAAGTGTTCTTTAACGTTCACAGGATTGTTTTATTTGTGAGGGGCATTTTTGTGCACACAATGGGCTAAATGGTCAGGTCACAAGAACCCCAAGACACAGATTGTGGGGAAGGAGATGTTGGCCTCCCGTTAAGGCCATTCAGCGTGTTCTTAAACGTGCACATGGTATGGTTCTCCCATACACGGTGTCACGACTTAACAACCCATCCGACAGCCGTGGCCTTTATAAACCCATTGGCGTCCATTACTGACCGTGGACAAGGAGTTTTGCGGATATAAATCTCAACACTGACCCAGCCGGGAGTCGAACCTGGGAACTATAGATTACGAGCCTGACATGCTACCGACTGAGCCACCCCTCCCCAAAGTTAGGGGAAAAAGACACACTGGAACAGCTGTTAGGAGACAGATGGAATCCTCCCCCAAAGCCAGCCAGTGTTCTTTAACGTGCACAGGATTGTTTGAACTCTGAACGGCACTGTTTTGCACACAATGAGCTAAATGGTCAAGTCACGAAGACCCCAAAGTATCAGAGAATGTTGAGAATCCACTGGGGAGTTGTTAGAATACAGATGGGAACTTTCCGTTAGGATATTATTTAACGTGTACAAAGTATGTCAACCAATAAACTTCGAGAACAGTCATTGTTTCAACTGCGCAGTTTCATATTCAAATATCGTTTTTTTCGGGGCAGGGGTGGCTCAGTTGGTAGCGCGCCAGGCTCGTAATCTGTAGTGCCCAGGTTCGAGTCCCAGCTGGGTCAGCGTTGAGATTTATCTCCGCAAAATTTCCCCGCCCTGCCCACCATCAGTAGGGGACACCGATGGGCTTGGAAAAGCCGCCGTCTGTCGGATGGGACGTTAAGCCGTGGCCCGTGTGCAGGAGAGCCATACCCTGTGCACATTAAAGAACACGCTGGATGGCCTTGACGGGAGGCTACCATCTGTCTCCCAACAGCTGTTCCAGTGGATACCCTCCCCCAACCTTCTCTGAGCCTTCAGGGTCCTTGTGGCCTGGCCATTTAGCCCATGATGTGCAAAAAAGTGCCGCTCAGAGGTAAAACAATCCAATCCAATCGTTTTTTTCGCTTTAGTTATAATTAAGAAATTACTTCTTACCTCAGACTCAATCCATTAAATTCTCCCTTTTCCAAACCTTTATCTTTGTAATGAACCAACGTCCTAGAATCTTTATTTCCACTTATCTCTTTCAATAGCTTCATTTATATTTAGCTTGCATAAGCCACCTCCATTCTCGCAGTATTAATGAGGCATAAGAGCCATCCTCTGACATTTATCTGTTATTAAGAGCATAAAAGTATCAATGATTAATAGCAGTTACTGCTAGATTTAGGCTTAATATGTTGAAAGCATTTTACCACTGATTAGTGAGAAAAATTGCTTCTACTTCGCGTTCTATTCTGTGCTATTATAATAATTCCCTTGCTATTAATGGCGCCATAGCTGTTTTAATTGGCGATCTAGAGATACTTGCAGTAGTTAATACATTAGTGAACAAAGAGACCATTTCGTCGTTCGTTTGTTAACTAGTATAAAGCAATTTCGGGGGATAATCATGTCTTTTACCTGTTGCTCATATATAATGCATGACAGTTATCAGCTACCTAGTAATATACATTTTAGCAATATCAGGATTTGTAAGAAATATGTTAATTTCATAATTTTCTCCCTGTACTTAATCTATAATAGTGAAATGAGATATCTGTGTCAGCTAGAACTCATTGGGACATTGTGGTAGATGTTTTAAATTTTCACACAGTGTCCGGGGTTGCGGTGTAGAATATCAATTCTAATATCAAGTCCAAAAGTGTATGAATGTGGGGGGGGGGGGCTAGGAGCAAAAACATTTACCATTGTATTTCTACGGGAAATGGTAATCGCTGCCAAATCTATTGTTGCCATTCATTGTTTCCTAACTATGAACATCAATCTCAACTATGTTTAAATCTACGGCCGTTGCCGCTTCCCACATGTCACAAAGGAGTTATTATTATAAGGCATCTCACTGCTGGAAGGAGCCTGGTTTTTATAATACAATACGGAGTCATATAGGACGAACCTGTGTGCAAAATTTGGGACAGTTCGGCCGAGTATCACGATACCTCTGTCACTGGCACAAGGATCACGATACCTCTGTCACGGTCACAAGGATCACGATACCTCTGTCACCGGCACAAGCATCACGATACCTCTGTCACCGGCACAAGGATCACGATACCTCTGTCACCGGCACAAGCATCACGATACCTCTGTCAACGGGCAAAGGATCACGATACCTCTGTCACCGGCACAAGGATCACGATACCTCTGTCACCGGCACAAGGATCACGATACCTCTGTCACCGGCACAAGGATCACGATACCTCTGTCACCAGCACAAGGATCACGATACCTCTGTCACTGGTACAAGGATCACGATACCTCTGTCACCAGCACAAGTATCACGATACCTCTGTCACCGGCACAAGGATCACAATACCTCTGTCACCAGCACAAGGATAACGATACCTCTGTCACCGGCACAAGGATCACGATACCTCTGTCACCGGCACATGGTATGGGAACATCCTCGCTGAACATCTATACCCGTTTGTAACGATTCTCTTTCCTCGACATGACGTCATCTTTCAACAGGACAATGCTACCTCACATACTTCCCGAGTGGCGACCAATTGGCTCCAGGAGCATTCAAGCGAGTTTACCACACTCTAATGGTCCCCTCAATCGCCAAACCTCAACCCCATTGAGAATTTGTGGGACGAATTGGTAAGATCTGTTCGACCCCGCAAATCCTCATCGGTAACTGTGGATGCTCTACAAGCAAGGATCGTCGCTTCATGGAGGGAAATACCACCTCCATGTTTTCAACATGTCATTGAGTCCTTACCAAAATGGTGCGGGAGGGGGTGGCTCAGTCGGTAGCGCGCCAGGCTCGTAATCTGTAGTTCCCAGGTTCGAGTCCCAGCTGGGTCAGCGTTGAGATTTATCTCCGCAAATTTCAGCACCCTACCCACGGTCAGTAGGGGACATCGATGGGCTTGGAAATGCCGCCTTCCGTCGGATGGGACGTTAAGCCGTGGCCCCGTGTACGGGAGAGCCATACTCTGTGCACGTTAAAGAACACGCTGGATGACCTTGACGGGAGCTACCATCTGTCTCCCAACAGTTGTTCCAGTGGGTCCCCTCCCCCACCCTTCTCTGAGCCTTCGGGGTACTTGTGACCTGGCCATTTAGCCCATGGTGTGCAAAAAAGTGCCGCTCAGAGGTAAAACAACCCAACCTAATGGCCTTCCTTGGCAAAATAAAAAGTTAGAAATCTTAATTGTAACAGAAGTTTGATTCAACCACAGAACAAGTCAGGCGATTTTAAATCAATAAATCTAACAACAATCATTTTCCACACCAAAACCTTTATTACATTTATTTATTTATTTATACACCTAACAACCATGGTGATGTTAGGGCCATTCCCTTCTACACCAGGTTCAGTTAAAACAATACAAAAAATATAAAGAAAAACAAGCGAATATTTTAAATATTATACATATCAAACATATTAATTGTCATTATTCAACGAAGTGTCATAGTTAATTAATTTATTAGTTTTATGCTTAATAGTAAAATAAATAAATAATAATTTAAAGCTTGAAAATAAAGATCTGAGTAATAATGATATATTTAATATGTGCATACATATTACACGTATCCACTACCAAAGTCAGGATGTGAAGGAACAAATTTCCGTTACAGAACGTTAGAGTAGAAAGATTAAATTTAACAACTGTAACCATAGAAACTGAAATCTGATTGGTCGAGCTTTCCCAATGTTGAGGGGGAAATCCGGTTAAACAAACTGTTAAACAAAGAAGTCGCGAGCAGGAAATTAATAAGAAAGTTGTAGCTGACGTCATCTACTGGAAAATTCAACATATCATGTAAACTGATTTATTCCTAGTTGAGATAACTGCTGATAATAAATTTACGTGAAACAAACAATCGAACTATGAATGTGCAACAATGAAACTGCACTTTTTGCGAGAGACACGGAATATCACACATAGTGTGTTATTACGGCATAGACTGAAGCACAATGGATTTGAAAAAGGTTGGGTTGGGTTGTTTTACCTCTGAGCGGCACTTTTTTGCACACCATGGGCTAAATGGCCAGGTCACATGGACCCCGAAGGCTCAGAGAAGGTTGGGGGGGGGGGACCCACTGGAACGGCTGTTGGGAGTCTCCCGTCAAGGCCATCCAGCATGTTCTTTAACGTGCACAGGGTATGGCTCTCCCGCACACGGAACCACGGCTTAGCGTCCCATCCCACGGACGGCGGCCTTTCCAAGCCCATCGGTGTCCCCTACTGACCGTGTGCAGGGTGGGGAATTTTGCGGAGATAAATCTCAACGCTGACCCAGCTGGGACTCGAACCTGGGAACTACAGATTACGAGCCTGGCGCGCTACCGACTGAGCCACCCCCGCCCCAATTTGAAAAGGAGGAGAATTCAGTAAAGAGAGAGTTTTTGAGATGTGTAAAATAACACGTTTTCGTTTTGTGTACGGTGATAAATTAACAATATTTCTAGTGGTAAGGCTAGTATCTTTAGCACAACAGTATATCTTTATTTTTCGTAAGCAAAAAGGTAAAGTTGCTGAAAAAAATATTCGAACACTATGGTGGATTACAGAATACCGAAAAAAATATCTGGCAACGATTTTTTTTTTAGAAATTAGTGATCTGGCAACCTTCGTGTCACGTGACACGAAGGTTGCCAGATCACTAATTTCTAAAAAAAAAAATCGTTGCCAGATATTTTTTTCGGTATTCTGTAATCCACCATAGTGTTCGAATATTTTTTTCAGCGACTGTAATTCTTTCTTAAGTGGTGTTCAACTAGTGAAATGTGATTGGTAAGGTTTCCACCTATGCCTTGATTTGTAATTCGGTTTCCGAATATTGTATTCGATTATGAATAGGTATTTCAAGTAAGTAATTAAATTTTATTGTTAACGATTTAAGTTTATTGCCTTAGTCATTAAATCAGCTGATTTATTGTCTGTCTGTTTATTACGAATTCTCGCGCTGTAACCATGTAGCGGTCTGTAAATGGTAGCTAGGTAGTCACTGGAAGGAGAGCTATGCACCAATCCCCTGTGATGATGCATAGAACCGGCCAGGCCTAGCACCTAATGTCCGACCTCGCCTTCTCGTGGTGCGGACCGTTAGTAACTTTCAAAAGAGATACTCTCTTGTGGAAGTGAACGGAAGGGGAGGGCTGCCAGATTAGTGTGGCCTACTGATCTGGACAACTATGGCTACTTTTCTTTTTTTCTACCCTGCTGAGGAGTGGTCAACCACACAGGGTCCTGGTGCTGACCATATAAACCTACTGGACTGGACAGATATATGGCTCTGAGCTTGATTATGGATCCTGATTTTGCTGCACTGGTGGGCTTCTGTGGAGGGAAAATCTTCCGCTGTGTTTTCTGTTTGTTTGTGGGTTGACAGCCCCAAGTGAATAGATTCACAGGATATGTTTATCAGCTGGTGGATAATCCTGAGCAGAAGTCATCGCAGGCACCTGAACTCTTTGCTTCTATTGGCATCGTCAAATTCTACATTGGAGGAAGTCTTCCAGTGTAGATGGCTTCAGCCTTTAGTAGTGGGGGAACGGGTCTTTGCCCCATGTCTGCGATTAGGGGGCTGTTTGATATTGTCGGCATTCCCTCTCTCAATAAACATAGTTTCTTTAAACATCCCACTAACCATTTTCTCTCCATAGGTAGTTGGAATGTGAGGACTCTGCACAGAGCTTTTTCTCTTGAAGTCCTCACACAAGAATTCCACCGTTATAATTTAGATATTCTGGGCTTGCAAGAGACCAGATGGACAGATAAAGGTCAGATTCTTAAAAATAATCTTAAATTTCTCTTTTCAGGGAGGGACGACAATAAGCATCACCAAGGCGTGGGTCTGCTTCTGAGCAGACCCGCTAACGATGCTATTCTAGGATATGAGTGCATTAATGAAAGGTTTCTTACAGCAAAATTTCAGACAAGCGTTAAAGACTTGAATGTTATCTGCTGTTATGCCCCCACTGAGGATGCCGATGAGGATCAGAAGGATAGGTTTTATGAACAACTTCAGGATATTTTGAATTCTGTCAAGAAAGGAGATATTACCCTTGTTCTTGGTGACTTCAATGCCAAAGTTGGTACTGACTCTGCCCTTTGGGGAGGAGTAATAGGCCCTTTTGGTATTGGTAGCTGCAATGGCAATGGGCAACGTCTCCTACAGGTAAGTAAACTCAATGGATTCAGAATAACTAACACTTATTACAAACACCGCGACATACATAAGTACATACACATGGGTTTCACCCGATGGGCTGCATAGGAATATGATTGATTACATATTAATTAACAGCAAATGGGCTAGTTCTGTTAGGAATACCAGGGCATATAGGGGAGCTGAAATTGGATCTGACCATTACCTTGTTAAAAGTGTGTTGCAACTTAAACTTAAAAAGTGTTGTGCTAGGGTTAAAAAATTTACTTTTAATACTGAAGCTCTGAAAGATCCAGTTATAGCCAAAGCTTACCATGATAGGTTACTTAGTCATTATGACAGTCATGGTTTGCTTACTACTGAAGTTGAGGAAGAATGGGATCATTTTAAACAGGCTTTTTTGGATACTAACAGTACTCTTTTAGGAAAAAAGGAGCAGAAGAGGCAAAATTATCTGAGTGATAAGGCACTTGAGCTTATTTCGGAAAGAAAGAACTGCAGGAATGCCCTTAATCAATACCCTACTAGTCCTAATAGAAAGCATTACAGAGACCTTAATAAACTTGTAAAGGATCAGTTAGCTGCTGATAAGAATCTTTGGCTTGATGGTTTGGCTGACAAAGCCGAGGAAGCAGTTAGACAGCACAACAGCAGAGAGCTGTACCAGATAGTTAATGTTTTGTGTGGTAGAAAACGGACAGGTATACAAGGATTGAAGGATAAACAAGGTAAGGTTATAGAAGGGGAGGATTCTGTCATGGCTAGGTGGGCTGAGCATTTCAGTGATGTTCTAAACAATGTAGTTAGTTCTACTCCCATTGTTTGCAATGATGATAGATGCATTGGTGGCTTTAATGTTGGACCTATAACACAATCTGAAGTTATTTTGGCTGTTTCTAAACTTAAACTTCATAAATCCCCAGGGGTAGATGAAATTACTACGGAAATGCTTAGAGCTGGGAATGTTTCGGTTATCACTTGGATGACTGAAATTCTGAATATCTTTTATGATAAAGGCATGGTTCCTAAGGATTTTACCAGAGCTATTGTTATCCCTATTTTCAAAAAAGGTGATCGCAGTACTTGTGATAACTATAGGGGTATCAGCCTACTCTCTGTTCCAGGTAAAGTTCTTTCCATGATTGTGCTTAATAGAATTAAGAATCTGGTTGACAGTCAATTGCGTGATGAGCAATGTGGATTCGGAAGTGGTAGGGGATGTGTGGATCAGATATTTTCACTTAAGCAGATTCTTGAGAAATGTTTAGAGTTTCAGAAACCTTTGGTTGCTAGCTTTGTTGATTTCAAAAAGGCTTTCGACTCTGTTGATCGTCATAATTTGTGGTTGATTGTGAAATCATATCGTATACCAGACAAATTAGTTAACATAATGAAAGCTCTCTATAATAACACTGAGTCGTGTGTGAGAGTTGGTAAGGCTTGTAGCAATTGGTTTAGCATTACTTCTGGTGTTCGACAAGGGTGCATTTTGTCTCCTTTTCTCTTTAGCTTGGTTATTGATTATGTTATGCGAAATTCACTTCAAGGGAAAGATTTTGGCCTTAAATGGGCTGGAGATACGAAAATTTCTGATTTAGATTATGCTGATGATTTAGCCCTTTTGACAAATGATGTTGATGAGATGAACTCTTTCATTCGAGCTGTTGATGAGACTGGTAGTAGAGTAGGTTTGGTTATAAACAGAGAGAAAACTAAAGTGATGAAAATTGGTCAGGCAGGCTGTGATTCAGTTAATCTGAATGGTTGCAGTCTTGAGCAGGTGTCACAGTTTAATTATCTTGGGAGCTATGTAACAGATAATGGTGATGTGCGGCATGAGATTAACAGACGAATAGGGATTGCTGCCGGGACTTTTAAGAACCTATGGAGAGTGTGGAGAAATAGGCGTATACACTTAAAGACTAAAATTAGACTATAATAGTTTGGTTCTTTCCAGGGTTAGTTATGGTAGTGAAACTTGGACACTTTGTAAACAAGATAACAGGAAACTAGATGCTTTTGATTCCAGATTCTTACGCAGTATCTTGGGCATTAGTTGGTTCAACTTTGTAACTAATGATGAGATTAGGCAAAGGAGTTTGCAACCTCCTTTAAGCAGCATATTGTGCAGAGAGAGACTCCGTTGGTTTGGCCATGTTGCCCGTATGAATAATTATAGATTGGCGAATAGGGTTATGAACAGTGTGCCTAAAGGCCTCAGAAAGAAGGGGAGACCTAGGATGCGGTGGGCAGACAATGTCAAACAAGACCTTGTTAGAATTGGTGTGCAGTGGCCAGATGCAGTAGATGTAGCTCAGGATAGACTTGCTTGGAGAACTAAATTGCACGGTCTGGTTGGACCTCCGTAGCCCATGGCTGCTTTAGGATGATGATGATGATGATGATGAACCATGTAGCTAATAATATATAACTGAGCAATAATATTTCTTAAAATCTTATATAAACCAAATACTAATAACTTTATACAACAGCTACATTTGACAGGGTTGGGTTGGGTTGTTTTACCTCTGAGCGGCACTTTTTTGCACACCATGGGCTAAATGGCCAGGTCACATGGACCCCGAAGGCTCAGAGAAGGTTAGGGGAGGGGACCCACTGGAACAGCTGTTGGGAGACAGATGGTAGCCTCCCGTCAAGACCATCCAGCGTGTTCTTTAACCTGCACAGGGTATGGCTCTCCCGCACACGGGGCCACGGCTTAACGTCTCATCCGACGGACGGCGGCCTTTCCAAGCCCATCGGTGTCCCCTACTGACCGTGGGCAGGGCGGGGAATTTTGCGGAGATAAATCTCAACGCTGACCCAGCTGGGACTCGAACCTGTGAACTACAGATTACGAGCCTGGCGCGCTACCGACTGAGCCACCCCCGCCCCCATTTGACAGGGAGTCGTCGTCAGAGCATCGAAGATCTTTTTATCTCTTTCTTCTGACTCCTCTCTTTCTTTACCTCTTTTTCATTTTCTTCTCCAATTTCTCTCTTGCAATAAATGATATCTTTATCTTTTTCTCCCATGGTCTCTCTTTACTAATTTCCTTTCCAGTTTCATTCACTTCTGCCATCTCACTATTTTCTCTTTTCCTCCCCCCCCCTTTTCTCTCCTCTTCCGTCTCCCTCACCTTTCGCTCTTCATTCTCTCTCGAATCTTCTCCTTCGTCATTTTCTCTCGTTCACTCCTGGCCCCTATGCAGTGCGCAAACAAACCTTCTTCAGAATCTTTAATTACATATTGGGACATTCCGCCGTGCCCAGAGGAAGAAAGAAGAAGAAGGAAAAACTTACACAAGATCAATTCCAGAGCACTTCCGGTACGTGCCACTCGTGTGCGATATTGACGTCACACGCAAGCACAAAACGCCCACTTGCCCCATGCAGACACATACAAGGCTGCATCTAATTAACTACGAGGAAGAATCTTTCGTGTTTTTTGTTCAGTGAGATCAATTATTTTTCTTCAATAATTGAATCCATTGGGAAAACATTTCGTTAGCATCATTTTTATCCCGGCTTTATTTTGAAGGGAAAAACGGGATTTTTTGGGTTGTTTCAAGTACGAGTGGCACTATTTCTTTCTTTTTTTTCACGCATTGTTCCGAAAGCTCAGAGCACAACGACTCCAAGGATTCAGAGCTGTGAGGGGAAGAGATCTCCTAAGAGACAGATGGGAAGTCAAAGACATAGAGTCAGGGTCAGATCTATGGGGAAAGGTGGCATATCCCCCCCCCCTTCAGAATACTAATAAGGGTTACAAAGGTAAAAAATTATTAAACATACAATACAACAAAATTCGGACTAATGATTTATTCGGAAAATCCAAAAGAGTAGTGTTTTATTAGCACCTATGAAACATAAAAACAATTTTTTTCCAAAAAACGAAAAAGATTACTTTTCCCCTCAATTTTATTTTTGCTGCTAGCTTTATCTCTGAGCGGCACTTTCTCTGCACACACTGGCCGAGTCACAAGATCCCGAGAAGGTTGGGGGAACCCGCTGAACAGCTGCTTCAATTACTTTTCTTCAATTATTGAATTGTAACCTACAGTGTTTTTTTAACGCACTTAGGGTATGGTTATCCCCGCACACGGTTTAACATCCTATATGATGGGCCTTCAAAGCATATCGGTGTCCCCTACTGACCGAGAGCTTTGGGGAGATAAATCTCAACGCTAACCAGGCGAGATTCGAACCTGGGAATTACAGATTACGTACCTGGTGTGTTACCGACTGAGCCACCTCCATTTCGCAGCTTTGGGTACGTAAAGTATTCCTTTTGTAGGTAGATCAAAAAATATACTATCTGATACTTGTATGTGATAAAAATACTTTAAACGAAGCATACTCCAATGATATAGAAAAAAATATACTCCAAGGGTTGGGTTGTTTTACCTCTGAGCGGCACTTTTTTTGCACACCATGGGCTAAATGGTCAGGTCACATGAACCCCTAAGGCTCAGAGAAGGTTGGGGACTCACTGGAACAGCTGTTGGGAGACAGTTGGTAGCCTCCCGTCAAGGCCATCCAGCGTGTTCTTTAACGTGCACAGGGTATGGCTCTCCCGCACACGGGGCCACGGCTTAACGTCCCATCCGACTGACGGCAGCCTTTCCAAGCCCATCGGTGTCCCCTACTGACCGTGGGCAGGGAGTTTTGTGGAGATAAATCTCAACGCTGATCCAGATGAGACTCGAACCTGGAAACTGCAGATTACGAGCCTGGCACGCTATCGACTGAGCCACCTCCACTTCGCAGCTTGGGTAGGTAAAGTATTCCTTTTGTAGGTAGATCAAATAATAGACTATCTGATACTTGTATGTGATAAAAATACTTTAAACGAAGCATACTCCAAGGATACAAAAAAAAAACATACTCCAAGGACTTAAAAAAATAAAAATATAGAGAGAATAGATAATTCATTTTAAGGTCATATATTTTGCTGTATGAGAAAACAAAAATGTAATTTAAATGCTCCAAAGGTTTTTATACAAAACTGAAAGGGAATGAAAATTTCACTCAAAACACAACGTTATTACTTCAGTCACGAATATCCCTTCCCCCTCCCCCCTGCCAACTACCGGACGATCATAAACCTAAAAACCGGCCAAGGTTGCCAAACGAAAACGATAGTCATTTTGCGGAGTTTCAGAATTTCTTAAAAATTAGTTTAACCATCACGTCCGGTAGAGATCTTACTTTACTCCCTTGACAATTTCTCGCGTGATAAAAAAGCAAGAAAAAGAATTATTTATCAGAGTTCTCTTTTGCAGCGGCTAAGATCATTGAATATTTATTACAGAGCACTCATCTTTGAACTAATCGTAATATTAAAAAGGAAGTTGACACTTTCCTCATGAATTTTCCAATCTGCTTTTTCAAAGAAGTTATATAAGCAATATTTTTCAACTTGTAAAATTCAAATTTGTGATATTTGCAGAAATTTGTTTGCTTCTGATTGGATATTTATTTTTCTTTCAAAGTTTCCGGGTTTTATGCATGAGAAAAATTTTTTTTTGTCATCTTTAGACTTTAACAATATTAGAATAGTAATACATTAGTCTGATTTAAACCTAGGAAAATCCATCAAGATCACGGAGAAGTATTTTAAATATTTTATTCCCATACTTACGCGGATTAGTGATTGGTTCCCGTAAAGTGTCTCGGATTTAGTTTCTGGTGGGGTCTGAGAAAAATACTTAAGTAGAGTGTCCCACTTACTAAAATATGACCAGGTGAGATTCGAACCTGAGAACTACAGATTACGTACCTAGTGTGTTTACCGACTGAGCCACCTCCATTTCGCAGCTTTGGGTAGGTAAAGTATTCCTTTTGTAGGTAGATCAAAAAATATACTCTCTGATACTTGTATGTGATAAAAATACTTTAAACGAAGCATACTCCAATGATATAGAAAAAAATATACTCCAAGGGTTGGATTGTTTTACCTCTGAGCCGCACTTTTTTTGCACACCATGGGCTAAATGGCCAGGCCACAAGGACCCCGAAGGCTCAGAGAAGGTTGGGGGGAGGGGACCCACTGGAACAGCTGTTGAGAGACAGATGATAGCTTCCCATCAATATCCAGAGTGTTCGTTAAACGTGCACAGGGTATGGCTCTTCCGCACACGGTGCCACGGCTTAACGTCCCATATGACGGACGGAGGCCTTTCCAAGCCATTCGATGTCTCCTACTGACCGTGGGCAGGGAATTTTCTGGAGATAAATCTCAACGCTGACCAGGCTGGGACTCGAACATGGGAACTACAGATTACGAGCTTGGAATGCTACCGACTGAGCCACCCCTAGTTGTGGACATATAACATGGGGTTAACATTATTCAATTATGTCTGTTTTGGATTTAAAAGCTTATAGACAAGTGAGAGAGTGTCCGAACCTCTTGGAGCTCCCCCTGGGTACATTCTCGATTGACCCAAAATTTTATGTTCCATGTTGTAGTTTCCAATGTGTCCTTTGAGGTTTTTCGATAACCACTGCTGTGCTCTCGATAAGAAGAAACGCTATGAATGGATTTGTAAAGGCCACCATCCTTTAGATGGCACTTTAAGCCGTTGCTCCGTGTGCAGGAGAGTCATGTCCATGCAAGTGAAAGCCCTTGCTCATAAAGAAAACACCAATAGACTTCGAAAGGCTGCCGTCCGTAGGAGGCCTTTAAACTCTCGCCACGCTTGCAGAAGGGGCACTTTCTTTAGTGCTGTGTGCACTAAAGAACACGGTGGATGGCCTTGACGAGAGGCTCTCATCTCTCTCCTAAGAACTGTCCAGTGGTGTCCTCTTCCCCATAATTCTCTGAACTCTTGGGGTACTCGTGACCTGGCCATTTAGCACGTTGTGTACAAAAACGTGCCGCTCATAGGTAAAACAACCCATCCTATGCAAGGAAAAGAACCCACTGGATGCCTTGACGGAGTTATTTTCACTTGTCTCTTAACAACTCTACAGTGGATTGTAGTTTTCAACCTATGTATCTCTGAACCTTTGGGGTTTCTTGTGACCTGGCCATTAAGACCATGTACACAAAGTGTCTCACATTGATGAGAAATTGTAGAACTGGAAAACGTTGCCTTAAAAATGTGGGAAACACATATAAATCACTGTATCAATTTAGCAACAACGTTTATTTTAGAAAACCCCCTGCTCCTCTAAGTTATAATTACGCTCTTTTGATGCATGATTTTAAAAATTCTAATCTCAAATGTATCTGTATTGCCCATATGGATAATTATAAGTTAGCCAATAGGGTCATGAACAGTGTGCCTAAAGTCCTTAGAAAGAGGGGAAGATCTAGGATACGGTGGGCAGACAATGTCAAACAGGACCTTATTAGAATTGGTGTGATGAATTGATAGAATATATTATATAAAATATATATAAAATAGATTGTTAGAACTGATGAATGCCAGATGCAGCAGATGTAGCTCCCCTACCTAAAGACTAAAATTAAACTGTATAATAATTTGGTTCTTTGCAGGGTTAGTTACAGTAGTGAAACTTGGACACTTTGTAAACAAGATAACAGGAAACTAGATGCTTTTGATTCCAAATGCTTACGCAGTATCTTGGGCATTAGGTGGTTCAACTTTGTAACTAATGATGAGATTAGGCAAAGGAGTTTGCAACCTCCTTTAAGCAGCATATTGTGCAGAGAGAGACTCCGTTGGTTTGGCCATGTTGCCCGTATGAATAATTATAGATTGGCGAATAGGGTTATGAACAGTGTGCCTAAACGCCTCAGAAAGAAGGGGAGACCTAGGATGCGGTGGGCAGACAATGTCAAACAGGACCTTGTTAGAATTGGTGTGCAGTGGCCAGATACAGTAGATGTAGCTCAGGATAGACTTACTTGGAGAGCTAAATTGCATGGTCTGGTTGGACCTCCGTAGCCCATGGCTGCTTGAAGATGATGATGATGATGAATCTCAAATGACGCGCTTATATAATATGCACCTGAATACATTGATTGCATTACTTACGTTGCTGAATTACTATTTCTATAAAAAATATACATTAGTATGAAAGGAAAACGGTCCGTATAATCAAGTTTTGGATAATCATGATACTACTGTATTAGTGTTCAAAACCCAAATTCTTCTAAGAGGCTAAAATCATATTCTAAATTACCCTGCAAAGATTTATTCTTGAAAGTTCTTAAAAATTCTTCAAGTATTTAAGGACCATTTAAATTGAAAAGACCTAGTTCTGGACTCGGCAAGCATTTTGAGCTGAAGGATTGCACAGAAATGTGAAATCGAAAGGCTGGCCGCCGAAGAAATATATCAACAATAACGTATAACATAATCTGAAGTGAAACTTAAACAACATAATTTTATTAAAATTAATTATTCAAATGAGGATTCGCTTCACTGAAGTTGACTTCTTGCGTTCCTTTCTTCTTTTACAAATTTAATTTATTTGTGATCAGTAGTTCGCGGGCCACACAAAAAGAGGGTTGGGTTATTTTACCTCTGAGCGGCACTTTTTTGCACACCATGGGCTAAATGGCCAGGTCTCATGGACCCCGAAGACTCAGAGAAGGTTGGGGGAGGGGACCCACTAGAACAGCTGTTGGGAGACAGATGGTAGCCTCCCGTCAAGGCCATCCAGCGTGTTCTTTATCGTGCACAGGGTATGCTCTCTCCCGCACACGGGGCCACGGCTTAACGTCCCATCCGACGGACGGCGGCGTTTCCAAGCCCATCGGTGTCCCCTACTGACCCGTGGGCAGGGTGGGAAATTTTGTGGAGATAAATCTCAACGCTGACCCAGCTGGGACTCGAACCTGGGAACTACAGATTACGAGCCTGGCGCGCTACCGACTAAGCCACGCCCGCCCCACAAAAAGAGGTGGCTGGCAGTAGTTTGCCCAGGCCTAACCTAATTGGTAGTGTTACTTAACCTAATGTTTGTCAAGATTCTAGTGGCCTTTCCCTCCAAGGTTCAGATTTTCTCTTTATCATCAAGAGGTTTGTAACATTCGCCTGGCGCAAAAAGGAACATTAAATTGTCGTTTCACGTGCTGGTAAGTTGTGTCGGATTGTTTTACCCTTGAGTAGCACTGTTTTTGCACACAATAGGCTAAATGGGCAAGTCACAAGGCCCTCAAAGGCTCAGAAACGTTTGGGAAGAAGTAACCGATGGGACTGCTTTAGGAGACAGATGGTAGCCTCCAGTCAAGGCCATCCAGCTGTTTTTCAATGTGCACAGTGTATGACTCTGCTGCACACGAAGACACGTCTTAATACCCCATTCGATGAATGGAGGCTTTTTCAAGTCCATCGGTATTCGCTCTCTGACCGAGGGCACGTGGGGAGGGGGGGGGAGGGTTAGATGAGATAAATCATAAATCTCAAGGGAGGCACAGTTGGGACTCAAACATGAAAACTGTGGTTTATGAGAACTGGTGCTGGTTTATTCTGCATTGACAAATTGCCAGCTGAGGGAAAAACCTGACATGATATCAGAAAATCATGGGTGTGAATCTCATTTTCATAAAGTTAATTATTTTTGTTTTGCTTAAAAATTTCCTTTGATTTATAAGTTATTGATTTTGACTGATTGACGATGTGTTTCTAGCTAATTCAATCTACTTGATAGAACCTATTATTAATGTTTCTTCCTCAAAAGTACCAACTGTTAAACCTTGAGATTTATCTTTGATAATCTCTGTTGTTCCCCTGGGGCGGTAAGGGACCCCAACGGTCTTGGAAAGGCCGCCGTCCGTCGGATGGAACGTTAAGCCGCGGCCCCGTGTGCGGGAAGAATCATACCCTGCAACCTGGCCATTCCAATGTGTGCAAAAAATTGCCTCTCAGAGGTAAAACAACCCAACAACGTCTCCAGAAAGTAAACTTCAATTAATACTTGGATAAAACCTTGATTATCACTTAAATAAACGTTTAATCAATTATTAAGTGAAAGATGCATTGCTACTTGAATAAAAGTTTGTTAATCCTTATCCCTCTAGATTCTGTTTTCATCTTTATTAAATCCACGTATGCTTAAATACGCAATCGCCAATGATTATTAATATCACAATATTGCCAACGACAATAACGACTTAACTTTTCTACAGGAAAAGCACGTTGTGACGTTCAACATCCATTAAATCGTTGAACTGTATTTCATCAATCCGTAATCGCCTACTGCTAAGCCTTATCCAACTCCTACCCAACCCGCAAGAGCGCAGAGCCTTACAAAGAAGCCCTCAATGCCTTAAGCAATGTTGGTCATCATTAGTAACAATACAGGGCTCGAAGTTATTTATTTCCTTCAAGGTCTCTGGACGACAACAAATGCGAACCAAGCGAACGCCGTGGACCGTTAACGACAAATCCAGTGCGATTTTTCTTCCGTCCGTAGCTTATTAAGTCCGACAGTGGATAGCCTTTGCATCACTTGCACCGTATGTAGTATGTCACCAGCAGACAGCTGACTTTGGTCGAAGACTACTGCTACTTCTGGTCGGTGGGCGTCGTGCCATTAACTATCAACAAACCTGAATCAATGTTTGTTATCCTTTTGGTTCATTAGCTGACAATGGGTTGTCTGTAATTGCTTGTGGTCGTTTGTCTGGCAAGACCTGCAAAACAGAAACAAAAAAAAAAGGCTATTCTGTTAGGTGTTGTCAGGAACTGATCGTGTTCGCTGTTTCCCCTTGATATTAGTCCAAGGGGAAAAACAATAGATTTGAAAGAGAAGTGTTAAAAAACAAAGGATGTAGCGTGAATTGTAAAAGTGCTTAGGGAATTTAAAGGTACGGAGGATTTGGGTTGTTTTACCTCTGAGCGGCACTTTTTTTTGCACACAATGGGCTAAATGGCCTTGTCACAAGGACCCCGAAGGCTCAGAGAAGGTTGGAGGAGGGGACCCATTGGAACAGCCGTTGGGATGGTAGCCAGCAGATGGTAGCCTCCCGTCAAGGCCATCCAGTGTGTTCTTTAATGTGCACAGAGTATGGCTCTCCCATACACGGGGCCACGGCTTAACGTCCCATCCGACGGACGGCGGCCTTTCCAAGCCCATCGGTGTCCCCTACTGACCACGGCAGGGAATTTTGCGGAGATAAATCTCAGCTGGGACTCGAACCTGGGAACTGCAGATTACGAGCCTGGCGCACTACCGACTGAGCCACCCTCACCCCAGGTCTGACAGGAGCATGTGATTTTAATACGCCATAGGCATCTGTGATGAAGGCAAGACCTTAGCAGAAAGATAAACAAATATATGCGCCTTACCAAGGGCTCTTAGATCCCTTAGACTGGTAGTCCCCTTAGACAGTTAGATCCCTTAGACTTAGACAAGAGCAAAGGTAAACATATGGTAAAAAATATTCTTCGCAGGCCTTAGACACAGTGTTTACTGTGCCTAAATTCACAAATTGCATAAACAATATACAGATTTCTTGAAAAATACAAATCCACTCCCTAGATCTTCATATATATGTATCGGCGTATCTTTGTAATTAACACAGATATTATATTGTGTTAACAAAGTGGGCGGGGGTGGCTCAGTCGGTTAGCGCGCCAGGCTCGTAATCTGTAGTTCCCAGGTTCGAGTCCCAGCTGGGTCAGCGTTGAGATTTATCTCCGCAAAAATTCCCCGCCCTGCCCACGGTCAGTAGGGGACACCGATGGGCTTGGAAACGCCGCCGTCCGTCGGATGGGACGTTAATCCGTGGCCCCGTGTGCGGGAGAGAGCCATATCCTGTTCACGTTAAAGAACACGCTGGATGGCCTTGACGGGAGGCTACCATCTGTCTCCCAACAGCTGTTCCAGTGGGTCCCCTCTCCCAACCTTCTCTGAGCCTTCGGGGTCCATGTGACCTGGCCATTTAGCCCATGGTGTGCAAAAAAGTGCCGCTCAGAGGTAAAACAACCCAACCCAAAATATTATATTGTGTTAACAAATAACATTATTAACAGTACCGCCGCATTCTCTAATCTTTAACACTATGATAAACAAGTGACTTTCCTTTTCAAATTTCTTCAGTGGTTTTCATCTGCGCAGCTTCAGAACAAAGTCAACCTACGATCATATATATAATATACAGTCGTATCAGAATAATATGACCACCTACCATGCATATACTATGACAGGTGGTCATATTATTCTGATACGACTGTGTACAATGTTCCACTGAAATATTAGAGAATTTGAGTGTTATGTCAATGAGAATCTAACTTCGAATCTCTATAACTTCTAAAATATGCATTTCATTGAGAAATATGACTAAAGATAAATCAAAGATCAAAATGAATCTATTCACATCTGGATTTTCAACAATATTCTTTAATTACTTTCTAGAGTTATGGACTTTGGAATAGTTAATTGTTTTGTCTCATTATTGAAAAAAATCATTATGCTAAATTCCATCTCGTGGCCAAGTGGTTAGCGGCTACTGATCAAAGGGACCTGGGTTCGAGTCCTGGGTAAGGCATGGATGTTTATGTTGTCTTTCTGCTGAGGTTTCTCCTTCCTCACTGATCCCTACTATGGCGTATTAATCTGACAGGCTCCTGTCAGACCTCTGTGGCAATAGCTGCTTGAGGGGATTTTGGCGTATTAATCTGACAGGCTCCTGTCAGACCTCTGTGGCAAGTAGCTGCTTGAGGGGATTTTGGCGTATTAATCTGACAGGCTCCTGTCAGACCTCTGTGGCAAGTAGCTGCTTGAGGGGATTTTGGCGTATTAATCTGACAGGCTCCTGTCAGACCTCTGTGGCAAGTAGCTGCTTGAGGGAATTTTGGCGTATTAATCTGACAGGCTCCTGTCAGACCTCTGTGGCAAGTAGCTGCTTGAGGGGATTTTGGCGTATTAATCTGACAGGCTCCTGTCAGACCTCTGTGGCAAGTAGCTGCTTGAGGGGATTTTGGCGTGTTAATCTGACAGGCTCCTGTCAGACCTCTGTGGCAAGTAGCTGCTTGAGGGGATTTTGGCGTATTAATCTGACAGGCTCCTGTCAGACCTCTGTGGCAAGTAGCTGCTTGAGGGGATTTTGGCGTATTAATCTGACAGGCTCCTGTCAGACCTCTGTGGCAAGTAGCTGCTTGAGGGGATTTTTTTATTTTAAACTTCTAAAATGTATATTTATTTCATTAAATAGTTTAAAACGATATATATTATTTAAGTTTTAATTAAATTCTCTGGTCTTATGACTACTGTTTGCGAAAGAAAGTGATCCCCCCCAAAAAAATTGACTGTTAAAAGAAACTTTTATCTCTCCCAATTTTTTCACTCTGTTTTGTTTCACAAATTCGATTTATATTATTTCTCTAAAAACTGATGTCATATTTTAAAACGAAAGAAAATATACTTTAAAAATTACGTTAATTAAAAAAAACATAAATATAGAAGACTAAATGGGATGACGGAAAGTAACAGTTATGTTACTTTTCGTGATATTATCAGCGTTTCTTTTAGTGATATTATCAGCGTTTCAGTGATATTATCAGGTGATATTATCAGGCTTTAGTGATTATATCAGGTTTTAGTGATATTATCAGGCTTTTCGTGATAATATCAGCGTTTCTTTTAGTGATTGTATCACCAAACGAAATGTCACGTTATCCCAATGAATGAACTTTCATTAAAATTTTTTGCATTCTTTAATATTGCATTAGTTTGAACGCATGTTTTGTTCAAAATATTTGGTGATCTCTACGTAGGGGGGGGAGACTCAGTCGGTAGCGCGCTAGACTCGTAATCTGTACTTCCCAGGTTCGAGTCCCAGCTGGGTCAGCGTTGAGATTTATCTCCGCAAAACTCCCCGCCCTGCCCACGGTCTGTAGGGGACACCGATGGGCTTGGAAAGTCCGCCGTCCGTCGGATGGGACATTAAGTCGTGGTCAGTGTGCGGGAGAGCCATACCCTGTGCACGTTAAAGAACACACTGGATTGCCTTGACGGAGGCTACCATCTTCCAACAACTGTTCCAGTGGGTCCCCTCCCCCAACCTTCTTTGAGCCTTCGGGGTCCATGTGACCTGGCCATTTAGCCCATGGTGTGCAAAAAAGTGCCGCTCAGAGGTGAAACAACCCAACCCTACGTAGAGGAATGCTCACGTTGCACATCATATCATACTGGAGGGGTAGTTGGCTCAATTGTAATGCACCATGCCAGTAATCTGATTTTCCCAGGTTCCTTTCTCCAATTTGACTGCGCTCAGATTTTCCCAGGTTCCTTTCTCCAAATTGACTGCGCTCAGATTTTCCCAGGTAGCTCGCCATCTGCATTCGGTAAGAAAGGAGACTTTTGTGGGATTGGCAATGCCGGATGGAATATTACGACGGGATGGAATGTCCATCGGATGGAATATTACGACGGGATTTGTGCAGGACAGACGTGGCTTTAACATGCACAGGACAGACGTATCCTGTGCATGTTAAAGAACACACTGTATGGCCCTGACCCTGATATTTGTGGAGGGTGTGATGATTTCACAAGCAAAACTATACGATCTAAACAACCTTCCACAAATCTTTGCAATTAGCCAATACTGTAATCAGTGTGTCCCTGTCTGCTTTAGAAAATATATTGTTTTCATTAAAGTATTTTTGATGATTGGAATACTATCAAGGGAATGAACTTGGCTGAACCTAACAAGAGGTTAAACCTACTACAGAGAGGCGGGGGTGGCTCAGTCGGTAGCGCGCCAGGCTCGTAATCTGTATTTCCCAGGTTCGAGTCCCAGCTGGGTCAGCGTTGAGATTTTTCTCCGCAAAATTCTGCGCCCTGCCCACGGTCAGTAGGAGACACCGATGGGCTTGGAAAGGCCGCCGTCCGTCGGATGGGACGTTAAGCCGTGGCCCCGTGTGCGGGAGAGCCATACCCTGTGCACGTTAAAGAACACGCTGGATGGCCTTGACGGGAGGCAACCATCTGTCTCCCAACAGCTGTTCCAGTGGGTCCCCTCCCCAGGCCTTCGGGGTCCATGTGACCTGGCCATTTAGCCGATGGTGTGCAAAACAGTGCCGTTCAGAGGGAAAACAACCCAACCTACTATAGAACCTCTTTACAATATCAAATTAAGGAATGAGCAGCAGTTTTTTATGTTGTGTCATATTTATCAGAAAATTATGTGCAAACAGCAATTTTTTAAGTTTTCTAGCAATCCTTATGAATATATTCGTTTTTTTCTTCTTCTTAAGGGTTCTGTTTACTATAAAAGGTGGAACAAGTGAATTTTTAATAAAGAAAATGCAGAACAAATCCCAATAAATGACTGAGAAGAAAACTAAGCAAACATTATTTATGCATAAAACGAGTTATCTGGAATTAAATTTTTTTTTCCAATTCTGCTGACCTGACTTGTTAACTGCACGATTTCAAAACTTTAGGTATTGTTCTATATTTCTTTAATTCCGCTTCTCCAGAAGATTAATGACTTTTAAAGTTTTCTTCTTTGAAATGCGAAAGTTTTCGTTGCAAAACAACTGCAGAGTCTGTTTGGAAATAATGGATAGGCTCTGATTTTTCTCTGATGCTTTAATAATCATTCTTTGAAGTTTCTGTTTCTCTTCATATGGGATGAAATATTAAGATAATATTAATTCCGATATAGTTATAGTCACAAGATGATCTTGGACTATTCGAGAACAATATATATATCGTAAGTGTTCGAATAAATAATAACCTGGGCTACAATTTATAATATATTGTTTGTATGTGAGTAAAATTAAACCCGGGAAACTACACTGGTTTTTCGTAAATTAAGGAACAGCCCTATTTTATGCCAATGGGAAGTTAACGTCAAAGTTCTATAACTTCTAAGATAAATTTTTCTTTTTTCCAAAAACGTGATTGTAGATAAAGATCTCAATCAAATGTAGTGAATTGGAATGTATACGTGCAACAATGAAAACGAGACTATGGTACTATGGGACATTCGAGATATAATACGGAATGTGAATTGACTCATTAACGGGTTCGAACACGATGTTGTTAAAAAAAGAAGACAATACAGTTAGAAGTTCGGAAAATTATTGTGAAGGCGGAAGAGGGTTTTCTTCTGTCTTCCAGCATCAGTGTAAAGAAGAAAAGTTTTCATTTGTGAGGTGCTGATTTTGTGATTTTCATTGTGTGGTGCTGGATTTGCGATTTTCGTTGTGTGGTGCTGATTTTGTGATTTTTAATTGTGTGGTGCTGATTTTATGATTTTCATTGTGTGGTGCTGATTTTGTGATTTTCATTGTGTGGTGCTGATTTTATGATTTTTAATTGTGTGGTGCTGATTTTATGATTTTTAATTGTGTGGTGCTGATTTTGTGATTTTCATTGTGTGGTGCTGATCTTGTGATTTTCATTGTGTGGTGCTGATTTTGCGATTTTCATTGTGCGGTGCTGATTTTGCGATTTTCATTGTGCGGTGCTGATTTTGTGATTTTCATTGTGTGGTGCTGATTTTGTGATTTTCATTGTGTGGTGCTGATTTTGTGATTTTCATTGTGTGGTGCTGATTTTGTGATTTTCATTGTGTGGTGCTGATTTTATGATTTTCATTGTGTGGTGCTGATTTTGTGATTTTCATTGTGTGGTGCTGATTTTATGTTTTTTAATTGTGTGGTGCTGATTTTATGATTTTTAATTGTGTGGTGCTGATTTTGTGATTTTCATTGTGTGGTGCTGATTTTGTGATTTTCATTGTGTGGTGCTGGATTTGTGATTTTCATTGTGTGGTGCTGATTTTGTGATTTTCATTGTGTGGTGTGTAGATTGAAAGTTTGAAATAATAATCCAAAATATTTGCATTTTTTCATATTTTTTCTTATTTATTACTCACAATTTTATAAAAAAAATGTATCTGAAATTTGAATTATTCTGAGCCCGAAGTAGTTTATGTTATTTTGAGCTTGACAAAGCCTGGACCCATCGCTATTGTACAACATAAATATTTTTTTTTCTCACTAACATATTAGCTGCAGTAATAAAAAAAATGTTATTCCTTTTTATACCTATGTCTGATATTTACTATAATCTGATATTCTCTCGAAAGATGATCCTGTCTTTAAAGTAAGTTTCATCATGATAACTTCTACGAATATTGGTTTTAAAGATGGAATAAATTACGTTAGATAAGGCAGATATTTTAATGCTACTTGCAAAAGATTTCTGTGTTTATTACATAGAACATGTTTTAACTTTAGTACAGACTGCATAATCAAAAAAAATTGTTTCATCCCTATTATGAATAGCAAAAAAATGATGGTTATTGAATTTCTTTTTTCCGCAAAATTCCCCGCCCTGCCCACGGTCAGTAGGGGACACCGATGGGCTTGGAAAGGCCGCCGTCCGTCGGATGGGACGTTAAGCCGTGGCCCCGTGTGTGGGAGAGCCATACCCTGTGCACGTAAAAGAACACGATGGATGGCCTTGACGGGAGGCTACCATCTGTCTCCCAACAGCTGTTCCAGTGGGTCCCCTCCCCCAACCTTCTCTGAGCCTTCGGGGTCCATGTGACCTGGCCATTTAGCCCATGGTGTGCAAAAAAGTGCCGCTCAGAGGTAAAACAACCCAACCCAATGAATTTCTTTTTTACCTTAATTTTACGTAATTATTCAAATTTTGTTAAATTTTTTAATTTAAAAAAACTACTGAGTCTAAATCTATTTTTTGTCTCTTTCTTTATCTCGTATTTACGATATTCGTGAAAGCGTTGGGTTGTTTTACCTCTGAGTGGCACTTTTTTGCACACTATGGGCTAAATGGCCAGGTCACATGGACCCCGAAGGCTCAGAGAAGGTTGGGGGAGGGGCCCACTGGAACAGCTGTTGGGAGGGAGATGGTAGCCTCCCGTCAAGGCCATGCAGCGTGTTCTTTAACGTGCACAGGGTATGGCTCTCCCGCACAAGGGGCCACGGCTTAACGTCCCATCCGACGGACGGCGGCCTTTCCAAGACCATCGGTGTCCCCTACTGACCGTGGGCAGGGCGGGGAATTTTGCGGAGATAAATCTCAACGCTGACCCAGCTGGGACTCGAACCTGGGAACTACAGATTACGAGCCTGGCGCGCCACCGACTGAGCCACCCCCGACCCTATTCGTGAAAGAAATTCGTTTTGAGGTAACTTAGTTTTAATGTAAATTTAAATAGATTAACTAATTAACACGTTATAATTAAAATTATAATGTGTTTCGTTATTTCTTGTATTTCAAACTTTCGAATAATGGTGATATTTTTAATAGTAACGGTAATATCGCATTTGTCATTAATATTTATCAGAAAAGTGTTAAATTATTGTCAAAATTGTACGATTACTAATTACAATATTTCATTTCGAAGCTTCAAAATTAGGCGTAAGATTACGGCAATTTCAGGTTATTCAGATTTATTGATATTTATTTTTCTCAGCTTTGTTTCGGGGTGGGGTGTCTCAGTCGGTAGCGCGCCAGGCTCGTAATTTGTAGTTCCCAGGTTCGAGTCCCAGCTGGGTCAGCGTTGAGATTTATCTCCGCAAAATTCCCCGCCCTGCCCACGGTCAGTAGGGGACACCGATGGGCTTGGAAAGGCCTCCGTCCGTCGTATGGGACGTTAAGCCGTGGCCCCGTCTGCTGGAGAGCCATACCCTGTGCACGTTAAAGAACACGCTGGATGGCCTTGACGGGAGGCTACCATCTGTCTCCCAACAGCTGTTCCAGTGGGTCCCCTCCCTCAACCTCCTCTGAGCCTTCGGGGTCCATGTGACCTGGCCATTTAGCCCATGGTGTGCAAAAAAGTGCCGCTCAGAGGTAAAACAACCCAACTCGTATTCCAGAAATATTTTTAGTTTTGAATTTATAATTTTTTCTTCACATAAATATTCTTTTCACCCATTTTTAATAGCAAGATCATTGTTTTACCTTGCATTTTCATACACTGATGTTTAGCTTATATAGTCTTTTTCCTATGAAGACATAAAGTCACTAAATGAAGTGCCTTAAATAACAGAACTCTGAATTCATATATACCGTATATTTCCGCAGATAAGACGACCTTCAGATAAGACGAGGTATAAATTTTCGTCAAAGTTTTATAGTTTTTAGCATATATCTGTCCTATAAGACGACCTCAAACTATCAACGGCCTATGAATTTAGTTTCGATCGGCGATCATCATCAGGATAATAATACTGTATAGCGTATACGGAATTATGTCCTATTCGCAAACATTCGCACTGATTCGGGCATTCGGGTAATGACCTTGACTCTTCACAAAAGCGTCGTATGGGCTATTCTATTTTGTGGACATACCCTACTCTGTACTAGTAAATAATTACGGTTTGTCCGTTTTTTCCTCAGTAGCTCAATAAACATAACTTTTAATATTTATTTTGTTTTAGCATTGTTTTACTATTACAATGTAATGTATTATTTACTATTACAATGTAATGTATTATTTACTATTACAATGTAATGTATTATCATATAGCGTATTTAAATAATATGATAGATTTTTCAATAAGTTGTAGTAATAATGGTTTCAATTTATATAAATTTCAAACTAATTTTTTTTGTATCTGTCCTATAAGACGACCCGGATTTTGGGGGCCTTTTTTATGATTCAACTATCGTCTTATCTGCGGAAATACACGGTATATATATCTCGCCTTTGGATATTAACAGAGTCAATATTGGATTTATGCTTATTATATCATCCACACACACCTAATTTACCACCACACGATTACAAATTTCCTAGCTGCCGGGATAATCGTATCTTGCCCACATTGATATTTAATTTCATCAACTGGTTACCACATCAGTGTTTAATTTGTGAATCCTTTTTCACAGGGTAGATAGTTTTTAGAACATATTTAATATTACACATATATGATTGTATGCACATATTAGCACCCTTGCTATTTATTCTTTGGCATTTTTCTTGCAAAACAAATATATTAGCCTAATTGAAGAACTAATATTATTAGTTCTGCACATAATGGTAGGTTTCGAAATTTCTAAAGTGAAAATTAGAAATAATCTACTGGATTGAACAGAATAATTCGGGGCTTAATTAAAATTCGATTAGTTGCAAAAATTATCTCTTTTAGTGTAGTATATTAATTAATATATATTAAATATGAAGCATTTGTTAAACGGTCGTTTTTATGTCTGTGTAACCTGATATGTTAATTCTAAATAATAAAAAACCACCAAGCAGCCGCTGGCCACAGATGTCTGTGTTTATACGCTATAGTAGAATGCTTGTGAGGATGGGAGGACCTCAGCAGAAATACAAGCATTCTTTACTGGAAGTCTCGATTCCAGGTGCCTTTGACCAGTAGTCAAGCGCGCTAACCACTCGGCCACGGGTTGGGTTGTTTTACCTCTGAGCGGCACTTTTTTGCACACCATGGGCTAATTGGCCAGGTCACAAGAACCCCGAAGGCTCAGAGAAGGTTCGGGGAGGGGACCCACTGGAACAGCTGTTGGGAGACTGATGGTAGCCTTCCGTCAAGGCCATCCAGCGTGTTCTTTAACGTGCACAGGGTATGGCTCTCCCGCACACAGGTTCACGGCTTAACGTCTCATCCGACGGACGGCGGTCTTTCCAAGCCCATCGGTGTCCCCTACTGACCGTGGGCAGGGCGGGGAATTTTTGCGGAAATAGGTCTCAACGCTGACCCAGGTGGAACTCGAATCTGGGAACTGAAGATTACGAGCCTGGCGCGCTACCGACTGAGCCACCCCCGCCCCACTCGGCCAGGGAACGGTTATGTTAATCGCACCATGAGTAAAGCAAAAAAAAAAGATTAATATTAATAATGTGGGGCTTCAGTCTAGTGAAATAAATCAGAGAAAGTAAGCAAAAAATGTAACGAGCATAACATGTAATAAAAATATAACAGCATATAACGAGCGATAGCCTTTCCAATCCCATCATGCTCTATTTTTCAATTCTGTCCCAACTGGAACTTGGAAACATCGGATTACGATCTTGTGTTACGACTTGGCCCATCCTTACATCTTGCGAAGGACATAACGATTATAAATATTATTAATTACCATTAACTACTAGAAATAGCTACTACTATTTTTGCTTAAATATTATACAACGATTAGTAAAATATTTTATATAAATAGTATAGATTTATAATTCATTGTATATTAATATAAGATTTAACATATGCATTCATTATGTGTTAATATTTTGTATTGATACCAAAATATTTAGTCATTAGTAATTAAATGCATTAAAACATTAGACATCCATCGCGTCAAGGAAAATAGTGATGAGCATGCCAGTTGGGTTGGGTCACCACCAGGTGACACTAATTCCTACATAATGGCTAATCGACTCGGACACAACCACCCCAACTGCTCTGGAAAGGGACTCACTTAACAACTATTAGGAAACAGAAGGAGACTTTCGTCAAAGCATCCACTGTGTTCTTTAAAGTGCACAAGGTGTGACTCTTTCTGCATACAGAACCACGGCTAAATAACTCATACTATGGGGGGTGGGGGGGGGGGGTAAGTCGGTAGCGCTCCAGGCTCGTAATCTGCAGTTCCCAGGTTCGAGTCCCAGTTGAGTCAGCGTTGAGAATTATCTCCGCAAAATTCTCCGCCCTGCCCACTGTCAGCAGAAGACACCGATGGGCTTGGAAAGGCCGCCGTCCGTCAGATGGGACGTTAAGCAGTGGCCCAATGTGTGGGAGGGCCATACCCTGCGCACGTTAAAGAACACGCTGAATGGCCTTGACTGGAGGCCACCATCTGTCTCCCAACAGCTTTTCCAATGGGTCCCCTCCCCCAACCTTCTCTGAGCTTTCGGAGTCCTTGTGACCTGGCCATTTAGCCCATGGTGTGCAAAAAAGTGCCGCTCAGAGGTAAAACAACCCAACCCAACACTTATACTATGGACGGCCGCATTTCCAAGCATATAGGTGTTATTGTTTTGATCCACAGAAGGATGGAGACTTAGGGATGATAATTCTCAAAGCTGACACAGTTAAGATTCCAACTTGGGAAGTACAGCCAACCCCCATCCACCCCTGAACGTGTTAGTTTATTTTCCGTAGAAAAGATCCTCGATGACGGCGGGGCCTCAGCAGAAGCGCATCAGATAGAAGACATTAAGACTTAAAGAGATGAGAACTTTGGTTTCTCTGTAGCAGAGTCAAGCATGCTAACCAACAAAACAATCGATCTCACCCCAGAAATAACATGGCTACTGCTTCACCTACTTCAAAAAGCGCTATCTTCGACATTACTGTTGTCATAACTGCAGTCATCCTCTTTTGCGTTCCTTAACATCATCGCCACTCTCCCTTCTTTTTCCTGATTCCTACTTTCTTCTCCCCATCTTTTGCAACCCTATCGTCCAAAAGATACAAACACAACTTATCCCCACCATCAGCATTAGATTATTGGTTTTGGTGCGCCTGACATTGCATTATTCATCAGAACGGAGAGCGAAGACTGATTGAATTATACTTTCCCCTGAAACTGCTCATTAATTGCGTTTGTACGGTGAAGTGGTTCAAGTCCAACGCTCGATATGACTTGCATTAGACAAATTATTGCGCATTTGTGTCCGTGATTCAATTACCTTTTCTCTAGACGCCATTTTCGTAGCGACGAGTATCACTTGTGGACACTGCAATGTTTAACATTTGGGGCCAGTTGCACCATTAGCTCCGCTTCCCAACACAAACTCTCCGAATCATGATGTGCAAAACCTGCACCATGCCGTGAAAGTCCTGTTTAAGATTAATGTCGTTGTTGGGAGCAAAACTGCCATTTCTTGACGGCAGCATCCGCCTAAAGTAAATGACTATTATCTACTCAAATCATACAAATGATTTGCTCTTTTGCTTAGTAAGAGACTGTTTAATACGAGTACTTTCAATTTTCCTATACGAGACTCCTTTGAGGTGGGATTGGGTTGGGTTGTTTTACCTCTGAGCGGCACTTTTTTCACACCATGGGCTAAATGGCCAGGTCACATGGACCCCGAAGGCTCAGAGAAGGTTGGGGGAGGGTACCCACTGGAACAGCTGTTGGGAGACAGATGGTAGTCTCCCGTCAAGGCCATCCAGCGTGTTCTTTAACGTTGGGTTGTTTTACCTCTGAGCGGCACTTTTTTGCACACCATGGGCTAAATGCCCAGGTCACATGGACCCCGAAGGGTCAGAGAAGGTTGGGGGAGGGGACCCACTGGAACAGCTGTTGGGAGACAGATGGTAGCCTCCCGTCAAGGCCATCCAGCGTGTTCTTTAACGTTGGGTTGTTTTACCTCTGAGCGGCACTTTTTTGCACACCATGGGCTAAATGGCCAGGTCACAAGGACCCCCCAAGGCTCAGAGAAGGTTGGGGACCTTCTCTGAACCTTGGGGACTTGTTCCAGTGGGTCCCCTGGAACAGCTGTTGGGAGGCTTTCATCTGCCTCCCAACAGCTGTTCCAGGGGACCCACTGGAACAGCTGTTGGGAGGCAGATGGTAGTCTCCCGTCAAGGCCATCCAGCGTGTTCTTTAACGTGCACAGGGTATGGCTCTCCCGCACACAGGGCCACGGCTTAACGTCCCATCCGACGGATGGCGGCCTTTCCAAGCCCATCGGTGTCCTCTACTGACCGTGGGCAGGGCGAAGAATTTTGCGGAGATAAATCTCAACGCTGACTCAGCTGGGACTCGAACCTGGGAACTACAGATTACGAGCCTCGCGCGCTACCGACTGAGCCCCCCTTTTTTGAGGTGGGAGTTGGCCCAGTTGGTTGCGCCCTAGTCTCGTAATCTGATGCTCCTAGATTCGAGTTCCCATTCTGCATGCATTGAAATATTTTCTCGGATATCAACCATTCTTCCCTTGATGAGGGGGTAGGAGTGGTTCCGTGGGTAACGTGTCAAGCTCCTAATCTGCAGTTCCCACGTTCGAGTCCCCCGTGAGACTAGCGTTGAGACTTATCTGCTCTAAATCCCCACCCTGCCCTTGGTCAGTAGGGGATGCCGATGGGCTTGGAAAGGCCGCCGTCAGTCGTATGGGCCATAAAGCTGTATTGCCGTGTGCGGAGAGCCATACTCTGTGCACGTTAAAGAATACTTTGGATGTCCTTGATAGGAGGTTTCCATCTGTTTCGTAACAGCTGTCCAGTGGGTCCCTTTCCCCCAACCTTCTCTGAGCTCTCGGGTCCTTATGAAGACTCCCACTCGAGGCAATGCTCGTTTGTGGGATGTAAATATTTGAATAAATACTTTAGAAATTATAAAATATATAACAACCATAATCTATAACAGCTCATGCCAAATTTTAATTTGAAGTAGATCTTTCAGTTTATGCAAAATAAAGCATAATGAACTATTGAAAATTTGCAAAAACTTGCAACAGTAAATAATAAAAGTAAAAAAATAAAAGTTTAATGTCCTTGTTGTAACCCCCCCCCACCCGAGAGGGAACTACCTTGTCGTATTGGTGGTGGTGGTGGTGGGGGGGGGGGGGGCTAGAGGGCCTTTGTGAAGTTGAGGCTCCGCTGACTGATATTGGGGGGTATCTTGGTCGGACGGGCCCCGATGAAACGGCTGGGCCTTAGTGAAGTCGAGGGCTTCGCTGACTGTGTTGGAAGGAGGTACCTTGGTCGGACGGGGTCCCGATGGAAAGGCCTGCATAGGCCGGACTAAGAGTTCCCACCACGGTAGCCGAGGCAACTTGGATTGTATATCCTTGTTTGTGGCTAACCGGGGCATATATTAAATTAAGGTTTCGACCGATGGATGAACTTTACTTCTACAGTACTGTTCGCCATAGGTAGTCGTGGGGTGAGCTGCATCTATGAGGTGTTGACTTGCCCTCGACGTAGGTATTGGAGATTTGGCATTATCCCTATAGATGTAGTGCAGTCCTTGAATTGCGAAGCATCTGGGTTTTGTCATTCAATTAAATTTCCTGTCCTTGTTGCAAAGAAACGTATGATCAGTCATGTTTAAGTCTTAATTCTGTATCCAATTTACCTTTTTATTCTACTTAAGGCAAAAATAATCTATATTATCCAGATAGATATCAGATTGAGTATGGAAATAATAAAAAAAAATACCCCCTCAAGCAGCTGCTTGCCACAGAGGTCTGACAGGAGCCTGTCAGTTTATATGCCACAGTAGAAGATCTGAGAGGATGGCGGGACCTCAGCAGAAAAGAACACGAACATCCATGCCTTACACGGGGCTCGAACCCAGGTCCCGTAGATCAGTAGCCAAGCGCGCTAACCACTCGGCCACGGGACGGAGCAGAAGGTTTTATCCCATAAACCTGCTTTTCATCCACTTTTGTTTTGATAGAGAAATCCTTCTGAAGAACTAAGAGGATGACCTCCCCACCTCCGTCCCCATAAATCGAGCCTTCTTCAAACAAACTTTAAAAAATATATCTTTAAAAATTTGTTAAAATAAACGTGACATTACTTTTATTATTTCTATCGGTTACGGAGGTCAATAAACGTGCTTTATTCGAATAAAATATTTTACGATCAAGCCAACCATTTAAATCCGATCGTACCAACCATTTAAATCCGATCGTACCAACCATTTTAAAAACAATTTTAAAAACGATATTGATCACCAGTAACATTTTCTTGGTAGTAGAAGATACATAACGAAGGCAGCCGTGACTAGAGCTTATCGAGTTACAAATTCCTTTGGGATTCAGAACATTGCGAAACGAATCATCATGGGTTGGGTTGTTTTACCTCTGAGCGGCACTTTTTTGCACACCATGGGCTAAATGGCCAGGTCACATGGACCCCGAAGGCTCAGAGAAGGTTGGGGGAGGGGACCCACTGGAACAGCTGTTGGGAGACAGATGGTAGCCTCCCGTCAAGGCCATCCAGCGTGTTCTTTAACGTGCAGAGGGGCCATCCCGTCAAGGCCATCCAGCGTGTTCTTTAACGTGCACAGGGTATGGCTCTCCCGCACACAGAGCCACGGCTTAACGTCCCATCCGACGGACGGCGGCCTTTCCAAGACCATCGGTGTCCCCTACTGACCGTGGGCAGGGCGGGGAATTTTGCGGAGATAAATCTCAACGCTGACCCAGCTGGATTCGAACCTGGGAACTACAGATTACGAGCCTGGCGCGTTACCGACTGAGCCACCCCCGCTCCATCATCATGGGGCATGAGGATAGTAGCAGTTAAGGACTGACTCATTTTTTTCTGTTTGAATCCGAAATTCGGCGAATCATTGTTTGTTTGTTTTTTCAGAATGTTGAAATTATTATTTGCTTTGTGAAAACTTCTTTTAATAAGAGTGAGACCCAGTTTGTTCGTCCCAGTCTAGAAATCAAAGATTTACGAGTTAGAATTCCATTTATTTACGAGAGAACTGTCAGCCATTGAAACGTTATCGAAACTTAAATCTGAATCTTAAAATTAAAAAGAATTAAAAGAGTGATTACCCTTTATTAAATTTATAATTGCTTTATCTCTATTTTTATATACTGCCCTACCAAAATATTACACAATTTCCATGTTATGTTAATGAAAATCGAATTTCGTAGTTCTATAACGTTTAAAATATGCTTTCAATGGGAAGATGTGACTGATGGTAAATTAAAGATCCTAATCAAATGTATTCAAATCTCGATTTGCAGCAATATTCATTCATATTTAGAGTTCTGAATGTTTGAAAATTTAATAATAATATAACTTGCATTATAAAAATCATACATAATTGTCTAATATTGAAATAATCAATAAGCAAACTTCTAAAATATATATTTATTTGACTAAATGATTATATTATATATTAATGATTATGTTATATATATTATTAATAGATTATTAAAATTTAATTAATTTTTGAGGCAAATTCTTATGACGCATTACTCTTGTGAAATATTCGAGTTTCCAAAACTCTTTAAATATTGAATCAAAATTGTTGAAAAGCGAGATTTAAATAGATTTGAATTACGAACTCTGATTTATTTTCAGTCACATTTTTCCCTTAAATACATATTTTAGAAGTTATAGAGCTTCGAAGTTAGATTCCGATTGACATTAAACGGAAATTAATATTTTGGTAGGACAATGTTTATTTACCAATTTCGTATGTGCATAGTTAGATATTTAAACTTTATATACTGACTGATAGTAATTGCAAAATATGTCTAATTATTCCTATGTATCAGCTATAACCAGCTTAGAGGGCAATTTTGCATCTTATTAAGTGTTTAAAGTGTATAGTATATGGACTTTTGGATCATTTTAGGTTTTTTTACCACTGAGTAAATGTTCCTTCGTGCCCATTATGTCTAAATTGCCAAATAAAAAAGACCTCTAAGGGTTTAAAACTGGCTAGAGGAAGGAGATATACTAATTCAAATTGAATGTAAACTGATCACAACTACAAAAAAAAAAAACAACAACAAAAAAAAAAAAGCAAGAACTCCAAATTGTGTCTTTGTTTGTTATGAATACGAGTCAGTGATGTCATTATAAGTTCATAATGCTCCACCTTGGCAAGCTGGTCGTATAAAATGAAACTATCATTGAGTTCAGCACCATTTTTTTTATTCCTTTGAGGTCTAATATAGAGTAGATTTTTATTACTTCATTATACCGGTATCTAGGTCCCTCTCAGTGGAGCAGGGGTTGGCCTAGCCCCCATCCCACTGAGAGGGGACCTACAGTTCCAAGTTTCAAGTCTCATCTTTTCCAGCGTTGAGATTTTTCTCCGTCGATGAGCTTGGAAAGGCCGACGTCCGTCAGATGGGACGTTAAAGCCATGGACCGTGGGAGGAGAAGCATACCCTGTGCACGTAAAAAGACACTCTGGGTGGCCTTGCAGGGAAGCTTCCACGTCTCCTAACAATTATCCAGTGGGTATCCTTCCCCTAACCTTCTCTGAGACATTGGGGTCCTTGTGACCTGGGGCGGGGTGGCTCAGTCGGTAGCGCGCCAGGCTCGTAATCTGTAGTTCCCAGGTTCGAGTCCCAGCTGGGTCAGCGTTGAGATTTATCTCCGCAAAATTCCCCGCCCTGCCCACGGTCAGTAGGGGACACCGATGGGCTTGGAAAGCCCGCCGTCCGTCGGATGGGACGTTAAGCCGTGGCCCCGTGTGCGGGAGAGCCATACCCTGTGCACGTTAAAGAACACGCTGGATGGCCTTGACGGGAGGCTACCATCTGTCTCCCAACAGCTGTTCCAGTGGGTCCCCTCCCGCAACCTTCTCTGAGCTTTCGGGGTCCATGTGACCTGGCCATTTAGCCCATGGTGTGCAAAAAAGTGCCGCTCAGAGGTAAAACAACCCAACCAAACCTTGTGACCTGACCATTTAGTCTTTTGCGAAAAGAAAGTGCGACTCAGAGGTAAAACAACCCAACCCTTCTTCCGTATTTAGCGTTCCAGTTGCTGAGTTTGGTTGGAATGAATAGCCTAAGCGATATCTTTTCGCACACACTGGGCTAAAAGATCGTGTCTATAGGGTCTTAAGCACTAAAAGAAAGATGGGATAGGGAATTCACAGGAGAGTTGTTACGAGATAGGTTTGCCGTTAAGATTATCCAGCATGTTGTTTAACACGTACATTGTATGACTCTCCTGTAGCGTGAACCACAACTTAATTTCCCATTTGACAAATGGTGACTTTCAAAACCATAAGATAAGCTCACCGAGGGAAGAATGGAGGTTGGAGGAAAAATTCCCATAGCAGACTCAGTGGGATCCCGAAACTGGGAACGTTAAATTGCGAGATTAGAGAAATATCGACTGAGATACCTCCAGTATTGAGTTATCGAGTAATAAGAGTGTTTGCAACAGATCGATAAGACCACGTTCGAATGCCTGGTAAGACACGAATGTTTCAATTGTCTTCTTGACAAAGTCTTGGTTCTTTCTCCACAAGACTCTTCTATGAAGAGTTACACTAATGAAGCTCTTATTAGACATCTAAGGGAATCAGTTTCCTCGAGAAAAATGAATCTTGAGCATCACTATTCTCCAATTGGATTGGAATGTTTTACCTCTGAGCGGCACTTTTTTGCACACCATGGGCTAAATGGCCAGGTCACATGGACCCCGAAGGCTCAGAGAAGTTTGGGGGAGGGGACCCACTGCAACAGCTGTTGGGAGACAGATGGTAGTCTCCCGTCAAGGCCATCCAGCGTGTTCTTTAACGTGCACAGGGTATGGCTCTCCCACACACGGGGCCACGGCTTAACGTCCCATCCAACGGACGGCGGCCTTTCCAAGCCCATCAGTGTCCCCTACTGACCGTGAGCAGGGCGGGGAATTTTGCGGAGATAAATCTCAACGCTGACCCAGCTGGGACTCGAACCTGGGAACTACAGATTACGAGCCTGGCGCGCTACCGACTGAGCCACCCCCGCCCCCTAATTCTCCATGTTTGGTTATGGAAAGAGTGACAAGGATTGTGATGCCAAAGAATGGGTGCATAGTTTCCTTCTGCTGAAGTTTCACCTTCTTACCAGACATAAGGGTGCGCAGATAATTTCCTTTGGAGTACATTCTTCTGATGAATATTAGAATATACACATTATAAATGCAAAGCTATTCATATGGTTATATATTATATAGATTTATTTGGGTTAATGAGCTCTTGGGAGGGAGAAGGACCAGCTGAATTCCTTTTGGTTCACCACTGGTCCTAGGTCTTCTCTGTGATTTGTTTATACTGAGGTGACTGTGTCATAATCTCTGTGGCAAGTGGGTTGTACGGATGCGAAACTTCGTTTCTTTGATTCGGTACAAACTACAAGAAAGCAAATCATCAACTCCGACCTCCAGTTGGGTTGTTTTACCTCTGAGCGGCACTTTTTTGCACACCATGGGCTAAATGGCCAGGTCACATGGACCCCAAAGGCTCAGAGAAGGTTGGGGGAGGGGACCCACTGGAACAGCTGTTGGGAGACAGATGGTAGTCTCCCGTCAAGGCCATCCAGCGTGTTCTTTAGCGTTGGATTGTTTTACCTCTGAGCGGCACTTTTTTGCACACCATGGGCTAAATGGCCAGGTCACATGGACCCCAAAGGCTCAGAGAAGGTTGGGGGAGGGGACCCACTGGAACAGCTGTTGGGAGACGGATAGTAGCCTCCCGTCATGGCCATCCAGCGTGTTCTTAAACGTGCACAGGGTATGGCTCTCCCGCACACAGAGCCACGGCTGAACGTCCCATCCGACGGACGGCGGCCTTTCCAAGCCCATCGGTGTCCCCTACTGACCGTGGGCAGGGCGGGGAATTTTGCGGAGATAAATCTCAACGCTGACCCAGCTGGCCGACCTCCAGACTCTAAAATGTAGACTGATAGACTGAATTTCTTGCTAAATTGTTTTTGGTGTATGTTGAGTTGTTTTACCTCTGAGCGGCGCTTTTGTGCATAAAATGGGATTAATGGCCAGGTCACAAGGATCTTAAGGATTCAGAGCAAGTTGGGGAAGGAAATATTCTGAATAGCTTTTTAGCAGACAAGTGGAATCCTCTGTTCAAGGCCGTTGACCATATTCTTTAACGTACCCGAGTTATAGCTTCATATGGGGCTACGACTTAATGTACAGTCGCTCAAAAAAGTATCCGAACACTACGGTTGATTGTAGAATTCAGAAAAAAATATCTGGCAACGATTTTTTTTAGATCTGGCAACCTTCGTGTCACGTGACACGAAGGCTGCCAGATCACTAATTTTTAAAAAAAATCGTTGCCAGATATTTTTTCTCTGGCAACCTTCTGGTCATCTGGCAACCATCTGGCAACCTTCGTGTCACGTGACACGAAGGTTGCCAGATCACTAATTTCTAAAAAAATCGTTGCCAGATATTTTTTTCTCTGGCAACCATCTGGCAACTTTCTGGTCTCTGGCAACCATCTGGCAACCTTCGTGTCACGTGACACGAAGGTTGCCAGATCACTAATTTCTAAAAAAAATCGTTGCCAGATATTTTTTCTGAATTCTACAATCAACCGTAGTGTTCGGTTGCTTTTTTGAGCGACTGTACCATATGAAGGACGACGTCCTTTCCAAGTACATTATTGTCTCCTTTACCGACGGAGAGCAAGTGGGGTTTAGCGGAGAAAATCTCAAAGGTGTCACAGTTAGGACTCGAATCTTGGAACTGTAGATTGCGAGTTTGGCGCGTTATCATCTGAGCCAACGCACACTAGAATTTTTTCTTCGATTGAAAGTTAAGCCTCAAAGAATGTTAGGATAATTTCGGGTGAAATATGAACCATTTTTTCACTTCGCAGAAAGTGAAACAAACAAAAAAATTAAAGAGAATTATAAATCCGACCGGGTTGTGTGTTGGGTTGTTTTACCTCTGAGCAGCACTTCTTTGCGCACAATGGGCTAAATGGCCAGGTCACGTAGACCCCGAAGGCTCAGAGAAGGTTGGGGGAGGGGACCCACTGGAACAGCTGTTGGGAGACAGATGGTAGCCTCCCGTCAAGGCCATCCAGCGTGTTCTTTAACGTGCACAGGGTATGGCTCTCCTCGCACACGGGGCCACGGCTTAACGTCCCATCCGACGGACGGCGGCCTTTATCAAGCCCATCGGTGTCCCCTACTGACCGTGGGCAGGGCGGGGAAATTTAAACCCGACCGGGAATTCCGTTACAATATTTATCGTAGCAATAACCACCGTCCATATATCTGTGCATATCTCAGTAGTTTCCTCTCAAACTATCAACTACTCCTTTATTGCCAGCATAAAGATCCGCTGGTTCTGAAGTGGAATACTCGGAACTGCTTCGCGTCGTGCCGAGAAGAATTCGTTGTAAAAGGGAAACCGTGTCCTCTGCTGAAACTGGTGTTAGTCGAAGGCACTTGTTGAGTCGTTTAACGGCATAGAATTGGCTCGGGAAGCTGTTACTCGACGAGCCAGTCTCCGGAGTAACATCACGTGCGTTCTTTCAACTTTGGTAGACTTCAGACAACGTCACACCTCCAAGATCAGCCTTTTTCTCGCGCGACCATTGGTGACATGCGTTTGAGAGAGACATCAACTCGTGGGAGAAAAGGAATGTAGCACATTACCCAACATTCGTAATTTCGTTTCGGTGCATAAAGAATGGTTAATCGTATTTAACTGGACGGACAGAAACTAGGGGGTTAGAGTTAGTGTCTTTCACGATAGAAGAGCACGTGTCTTTCTTTCGGATCTTTTATTGGTTGATGGAAGAATGGCTTCTAACTGTCTCCGTAGAAACGAAGTGTGCTCCTAAAATCTGATGTTTAAAGACGAAATATTTTCAAATGGTTACAATTTAACGTATTCGTGGAAATAAAATGAGTCAGTTTCCACGTTTTTTACGATTCTGGGTTTGTCCATCCGTGGGTGGTAACGTTTATAATTTGACGTTATCAGAATTAAGCTCCCATGGGCTTAGGGTGGAGTTTGATTCAGGTGTTGGCCCGCCAGAGTGGTAATCTGCATTCTTAGGTTCGAGTTACAACTGCACCAGCCTCCATTAATCTCTGCTAAATCTTTACCTTGTCTGGTCATAAAGGGGACACAAAAAAAGGGCTTAAACATTAAGGCCCCCATAAAGGGCTTTTAAAGTTCGTTCATCATCTGATGGGATTTATGCCGCGTTGCTGTCAACAGAAGACCCATGCTCTGTGTGCAAGACATTGATGGGTTTGGGAAAGTCCCTGTCGCTACGATGAAATGTTCCTATTCTTATTCCTATGATGGGATATAAAGCTGTGACCCCTTGTGCAGGAAAGTCCTAACCTGTGCGTGTTAAAAAACATTACTGGACCGTTGGGTTGTTTTATCTATGAGTTAAACTTCTTTGCACACCATGGGCTAAATGGCCAGGTTACAAGGACACCAAAGGCTCAGAGAAGGTTGGGGGAGGGGACCCAATGGTACAGCTGTTGGGAAACAGATGGTAGCCTCCCGTCAATGCCATCCAGCGTGTTCTTTAACGTGCACAGGGTTATGGCTCTCCCGCACAAGGGGCCACGGCTTAACGTCCCATCCAACGGACGGCGGCTTTCCAAGCCCATCGGTGTCCCCTACTGACCGTGAGCAGGGTGGGGAATTTTGCGGAGATAAATCTCAACGCTGACCCAGCTGGGACTCGAACCTGGGAACTACAGATTACGAACAAGGCGCACTATCGACTGAACCGCCCCTTCCAGAACGCCATTCATGACAAATATTCATTTATCTCAAAACAGTTGTCCCATCAGTTTCTTTCCCCAACCAACTCTAAGCACTTGGAATCTTTGTGAGCTGGCCATTTAAACTACTGTGCGCACAAAATAGCTGTTTAAAGGTAAAACAACTCAACCACATTGCACCTGCATTGGAAATTTTTGTCTAACACTGAATCTGCCCTTGTGAAAAAGCAGCTGGTGGGGAGGCGGCATCTACGGGATTAAAAAGGGAGACACCCATCGGAAGCTATGGTCCTCATGCTGTAGACCCTGTGGAAGTTAAAGAAAACGCTGCATACCCCGATGAGAGGATTTTTGTTTGATTCCTAATAACTCTCTAATGCAGCCAGCTTTCTCCTGCTAAGATGTGAGCCCTTATGGTCGTTGTGATCTTGCCATTTCGCCGGGGCGGGGGTGGCTCAGTCGGTAGCGCGCCAGACTCGTAATCTGCAGTTCCCAGGTTCGAGTCCCAGCTGAGTCAGCGTTGAGATTTATCTCCGCAAAATTCCCGCCTTACCCACGGTCAATAGGAGACACCGATGGGCTTGATAAAGGCCGCCGTCCGTCGGATAGGAATTTAAGCCGTGGCTCCGTGTGCGGGAGAGCCACGTTAAAGAACGCACTTGATGGCCTTTGACGGGAGGCTACCACCTGTCTCCCAACATCTGTTCCAGTGGGTCCCCTCCCCAAACCTTCTCTGAGCCTTCGGAGTCCTTGTGACCTGGCCATTTATCCCATTGTGTGCAAAAAAGTGCCGCTCAGAGGTAAAAACAACCCAACCCACAGCCATTTCGCCCATTATTGCGAGAAAAAAAAAGTTTTGCTTTGTTACCCCCCATTTGTGAGTTTTCCTACAATATTATGGAAGGTGCAGAAAAGCCAACATGCTTTCAGATGTGTGGTGATTACGAACATTCAGTAATATCAGCCGATACATACTTTTAAAAGTGTGTCTAAAATAAATGAATACCCGCTCAAGCAGCTGCTTGCCACAGAGGTCTGACAGGAGCCTGTCAGTTTATATGCCAGAGTAGAAGGTCTGAGAGGATGGCAGGGCCTCAGCAGAAAAACAACACATACATCCATGCCTTACCAGGGGCTCGAACCCAGGTCCCTTAGATCACTAGCCAAGCGCGCTAACCACTCGGCCAAGGTGTCTATATAGACTTTAATATTAATTATCAAAAGTGTGTCTATATAGACTTTAATAGTTTTTTTTGGGAGGGGGACACTTTGTAATATGATAAAAATTTGATGGAACACTTTATAACGTAAAAAGAAAGTTTGGAGAAACTTTCATAACCAAAGCATTTTTATTTTTCACGTCATTTTTTAATATTTCTTTAATTCATTTTTTTTTCAAAATAACGGAGATAATCTAGAAGCTGAATCAGATTTGTCCTGCATTATCATATAATATACCAACACCATACACGAACATACAACCAAGCCTTCCCGGTACTCGAACCCAGATTCCAGCAGCTGCTGTGTCGCAGTGAGGAGTCATTTCACCACCACAATTCCACCGAGAAAAGGTATATCTTAATTTTAGAAATCAAGAGGTTCCAAAGGCAACGATTTCACTCTAACCCCTACTTGACCTGGAATGAGACACAAGATCTGAAAATTCTTCTCATTTCTCAGTTGCACTGCCCGAAATAGACTTCATCAGCAATTTTTAGCTCTCCAACACCATTATATCGAATTTGACCTTTGATCTCGAAGGACCCATAATTCCGCAACATTTCCGTGATCTATGACTCAAAATACCCCCACAGGTACAAAACTTTTGCTCTCTAACACCGGCAGATCGATATTTGACCTTTGACCTCAAAAGAACAGTCGCATCCAAACTTTCGCGACATTTCCGAGATCTATGACTCAAAAATACATTAAATCAAAAATACAATAATCAAAAAACTACAAAGCTAAAATGTGGTACCCCCAGGTACCACATTTTAGCTTTGTAGGACCGATAGATCTAAATTTGACCTTTGACCTCAAAGGACCCTTCGGATCCGAAATTTTGTAACGTTTCTGATATCTACAACCAGAAACACCCCCAGACACCAATTTTTCACGTTTCTAGCACTTATAGAGCATTGTTTGACCTCTACATGACCTCTATTTGACCTCGAATAACACGTCGGAGCTCTACCATTTTTACTTCATAGTTAGTATTAGCGTGATCCTCTGTTAATCAGTCAGATACTCACAACCGTCTATATATGTACATACAATATGATGATATCTCTTTACACATAAATTTTATTTTCCGTATACAATGATCGAAGACTTTAATGCGTAGGATTTCATAAAGATAAATAAGCTGGAAATTTTAAGATGAAGCTTATTATGCTTCCATATGGAGCATATGTCTTTTATTGGGGTTTAAGTTTTGAGACTTTGCTACTAGGTTGGGTTGGGTTGTTTTACCTCTGAGCGGCACTTTTTTGCACACCATGGGCTAAATGGCCAGGTCACATGGACCCCGAAGGCTCAGAGAAGGTTGGGGGAGGGGACCCACTGAAACAGCTGTCGGGAGACAGATGGTAGCCTCCCGTCAAAGGCCATCAAGTGAGTTCTTTAACGTGGCTCTCCCGCACACGGTGCCGCGGGTTAAATTCCTATCCGACGTATGGCGGCCTTCATCAAGCCCATCGGTGTCCCCTACTGACCGTGGGCAGGGCGGGGAATTTTGCGGAGATAAATCTCAACGCTGACCCAGCTGGGACACGAACCTGGGAACTACAGATTACGAGCCTGGCCCGCTACCGACTGAGCCAACCCCGCCTCTTTGCTACTAGAGTAGAGTTACAATCCGGAGAGAAATCGCCCTTTTTGAAACAATATTTATTAAAATATCCGAATGTGTATAAAAATCAAATTTCGGTGAATTTTGCGGAACACCTATCAAAAAACAGTCGCTACGAAAGTACACTTAGTAACCATTTTAATATACACTGGTTTCCATAAATTAAGCAAAACTCCGAAAAATTATGATAAACAAAAAACCTATATGAATGATTTTAGTGAATTTGATGGAAACATGAATTACAATGCTAGTTTCAGAATGGCATAAAATATTTTACACTAGAAATATTTTTCATAAAAAAAAAACATAGGAACTTGTCCAAAAATGAAGGTTCGGTTGTTCTACCTCTGAGCGGCACTTTTTTGCGCACCATGGGCTAAATGGCCAGGTTACATGGACCCCGAAGGCTCAGAGAAGGTTGGGGGAGGGGACCCAATGGTACAGCTGTTGGGAGACAGATGGTAAGCCTCCCGTCAAGGCCATCCAGCGTGTTCTTTAACGTTGGGTTGTTTTACCTCTGAGCGCCACTTTTTTGCGCACCATGGGCTAAATGGCCAGGTTACATGGACCCCGAATGCTCAGAGAAGGTTGGGGGAGGGGACCCACTGGAACAGATGTTGGGAGACAGGTGGTAGCCTCCCGTCAAGGATATCCAGCGTGTTCTTTAACGTTGGGTTGTTTTACCTCTGAGCGCCACTTTTTTGCGCACCATGGGCTAAATGGCCAGGTTACATGGACCCCGAAGGCTCAGAGAAGGTTGGGGGAGGGGACCCACTGGAACAGATGTTGGGAGACAGGTGGTAGCCTCCCGTCAAGGCCATCCAGCGTGTTCTTTAACGTTGGGTTGTTTTACCTCTGAGCGCCACTTTTTTGCGCACCATGGGCTAAATGGCCAGGTTACATGGACCCCGAAGGCTCAGAGAAGGTTGGGGGAGGGGACCCACTGGAACAGATGTTGGGAGACAGGTGGTAGCCTCCCGTCAAGGCCATCCAGCGTGTTCTTTAACGTTGGGTTGTTTTACCTCTGAGCGCCACTTTTTTGCACACCATGGGCTAAATGGCCAGGTCACATGGACCCCGAAGGCTCAGAGAAGGTTGGGGGAGGGGACCCATTGGAACAGCTGTTGGGAGACAGATGGTAGCCTCCCGTCATGGCCATCCAGCGTGTTCTTTAACGTTGGGTTGTTTTACCTCTGAGCGCCACTTTTTTGCGCACCATGGGCTAAATGGCCAGGTTACATGGACCCCGAATGCTCAGAGAAGGTTGGGGGAGGGGACCCACTGGAACAGATGTTGGGAGACAGGTGGTAGCCTCCCGTCAAGGCCATCCAGCGTGTTCTTTAACGTTGGGTTGTTTTACCTCTGAGCGCCACTTTTTTGCGCACCATGGGCTAAATGGCCAGGTTACATGGACCCCGAAGGCTCAGAGAAGGTTGGGGGAGGGGACACACTGGAACAGATGTTGGGAGACAGGTGGTAGCCTCCCGTCAAGGCCATCCAGCGTGTTCTTTAACGTTGGGTTGTTTTACCTCTGAGCGCCACTTTTTTGCGCACCATGGGCTAAATGGCCAGGTTACATGGACCCCGAAGGCTCAGAGAAGGTTGGGGGAGGGGACACACTGGAACAGATGTTGGGAGACAGGTGGTAGCCTCCCGTCAAGGCCATCCAGCGTGTTCTTTAACGTTGGGTTGTTTTACCTCTGAGCGCCACTTTTTTGCGCACCATGGGCTAAATGGCCAGGTTACATGGACCCCGAAGGCTCAGAGAAGGTTGGCGGAGGGGACCCACTGGAACAGATGTTGGGAGACAGGTGGTAGCCTCCCGTCAAGGCCATCCAGCGTGTTCTTTAACGTTGGGTTGTTTTACCTCTGAGCGCCACTTTTTTGCGCACCATGGGCTAAATGGCCAGGTCACATGGACCCCGAAGGCTCAGAGAAGGTTGGGGGAGGGGACCCACTGGAACAGCTGTTGGGAGACAGATGGTAGCCTCCCGTCAATGCCATCCAGCTTGTTCTTTAACGTGCACAGGGTATGGCTCTCCCACACACGGGGCCAAAAATGAGGTGTCTGAATGCAATGGGCAGAGTTCTTTAATAAGGATTGTGGTCATCCCTTACAACAATGCAGGCACGAAAGTGATGTTCCATGATGTTTATGTTGATGTGAATTAGATCTGCTAACGATGAAGTTTGAATGAAATATGCACGTGTCACAATACAACATAAATAAAACTAAGATTTTTACAAATTTTGTTTTATTTGTTACTGAATGGCTGTTGTGTGTCGGTGCCATTCCGATGACTGTAGTATGTCGGTGACATTTTGATGGTTATTGTGTGTCAATGGCATTATGATGACTTTTTTGTGTTGATTCCATTCTGATGACTGTTGCGTGTCGATGCCATTCTGATGACTATTGCGTGTCGATGCCATTCTGATGACTATGATGTGTCTCTGACATTTGGATGACTGTTGTATATTCCGCTGACTGTTTTATATCGATGTCATTCTGATGACTTTTTTTTGTGTTGATTACATTCTGATGACTTTTTTTTGTGTTGATTCCATTCTGATGACAGTTGCGTGTCGATGCCATTCTGATGACTATTGCGTGTCGATGCCATTCTGATGACTATGGTGTGTCGCTGATATTTGGATGACTGTTGTATATCCGATGACTGTTTTATATCGATGTCATTCCTATGACTTTTTTGTGTTGATTCCATTCTGATGACTGTTGCGTGTCGATGCCATTCTGATGACTATTGCGTGTCGATGCCATTCTGATGACTATGGTGTGTCGCTGATATTTGGATGACTATGGTGTGTCTCTGACATTTGGATGACTGTTGTATATTCCGATGACAGTTTTATATCGATGTCATTCTGGTGAATGCTTGTGTAGATTACCTAATGATGGTCGTTATGTGTCGCTGCCATTTGGATCGTGTCATTCCTGTCTTTTGTTTGTCTCTGCCATTTGGATCGTGTCATTCCTGTCTTTTGTTTGTCTCTGCCATTCGGATGACTGTTTCTGTCAGTACAGTAGCTCAAAAAAGTATCCGAACACTATGGTTGATTACAGAATTCAGAAAAAATATCTGGCAACGATTTTTTTTTAGAAATTAGTGATCTGACAACCTTCGTGATAATTTTTTGAGCGACTGTACACGCAATATTCTCAATGGACAGGTCATAAGGATCCCAACGGTTCAGAGTTGTTTAAGGGAAGCTAATGGACAGGAAATATATGGAAACCTCTCAAGGTCATCCAACATGACCTTTAACATACATGCATAGAGTATGCTCTTTTTGCATACGGAACCATGGCAAACATTTATGGCAGACATTGATAGACTACTCAAGTCCATCAATGATCAGTCATCATCTGGATGATGTTGATGTAGTGATGAATCAGGTGTTCTATCTACTGAGCCAACAGCATCACTCCTTGAAACTCAGGGGCGGGGTGGCTCAGTGCGTAGCGCGCCAGGCTCGTAATCTGCAGTTCCCAGGTTCGAGTCCCAGCTGGGTCAGCGTTGAGATTTATCTCCGCAAAATTCCCTGCCCTGCCCACGGTCAGTAGGGGACACCGCTGGGCTTGGAAAGGCCGCCGTCCGTCGGATGGGACGTTAACCCGTTTGCCCCGTGTGTGGGAGAGTCATACCCTGTGCACGTTAAAGAACACGCTGGATGGCCTTGACGGTAGGCTACCATCTGTCTCCCAACAGCTGTTCCAGTGGGTCTCCACCCCCAACCTTCTCTGAGCCTTCGGGATCCTTGTGACCTGACCATTTAGCCCATGGTGTGCAAGAAAGTGTCGCTCAGAGGTAAAACAACCCAACAACCTTGAAACTCAAGCAGTAAAAAAAAAGAAAAATTCCTGCTCAATGACAATCCAGCATCACTTTTATAATCTCAAAATAATTTTTTAAATATTATGAAGCATATTTTTTATGTTACTTAAGTTTTAATGGCGTTTATAACAGATCAAACTTTACTTTATTAATTGGGACGGGGGTGGCTCAGTCGGTAGCGCGCCAGGCTCGTAATCTGTAGTTCCCAGGTTCGAGTCCCAGCTGGATCAGCGTTGAGATTTATCTCTGCAAAATTATCCGCCCTGCCCACGGTCAGTAGGGGACACCGATGGGCTTGGAAAGGCCGCCGTCCGTCGGATGGGACGTTCAGCCGCTGGCCCCGTATGCGGGAGAGCCATACCCTGTGCACGTTAAAGAACACGCTGGATGGCCTTGACGGGAGGCTACCATCTGTCTCCCAACAGCTGTTCCAGTGTGTCCCCTCCCCCAAACTTCTCTGAGCCTTCGGGGTCCATGTGACCTGGCCATTTAGCCCATGGTGTGCAAAAAAGTGCCGCTCAGAGGTAAAACAACCCAACTTTATTAATTATATCCAACAAAATCATACGAAAACTCCAATTTCTTTGGTTATTAAGTTTTTTTATTACCCCTTAAAGTAGACAATCTGACAAGACACGAAACTGTCGTGGAGAAATGAAAATATATCGAAGTCATATTTTAACTGCAATAATTGCCTAGATTTGGACTCAACGGATGACGAGGTACCGATGATAAAAGCAGGTTCACCGTCCACGTTGAGTTCGTTTAATCAAATCGTTTCTTTGTCCCTTTTGTTGGGACTAGGGAGCCAATCAGTAGTTTGACAACGGTAATGTTTGCTAGACAAACACCAGGGGGCCATGCGCAAGACCCCTTTAGCTTCTCTGCACTAATCCCTCAGCAAGCTACGAAGTAATGTGTTTGGGAAGCAAATACCGGGAGCTGCATCCACTGACACGGGATTGACGTGGTCAGGTCACGAGGGTGATGCAACTGCGGATGACTTGCTTGTTTGTAATGGGATGTGTTTTGGACGTTGATTAACCAGACGATGATGATTCGGAGACGAGAGTGACGTAAAATGCACGGGGCCCATTGAATCTTTGCTTCAAAATTTGAATTTCTTTTTTTTTATCTCCTTTTCATTTTGTTGCTTTAGAATATATATATGGTTAGAGAATCAAAGTTAGGAAATTTAATAAAAACGCAGGTGCTTTCCACAAATGAGTGATAGGGTTGGTTTGCTTTATCTTTGAGCTGGCACTATTTTTTGCACACAATGGGATAAATGGCCAGGTCACAAGGGCCCCAAGGGCTAAGAGAAGGTTGGGAAAGGGAACCCATAAGACAGTTGTTAGAACAGATTGTAGCCTCTCGTCAAGGCCATCGTGCATGTTCTTTAACATTCAGACGGTATGACTCTCTCTCCTACACACACACACACACACACACACACACACCAAAAGGGGCGGGGGTGGCTCCGTCGGTAGCGCGCTAGGCTCGTAATCTGTAGTTCCCAGGTTCGAGTCCCAGCTGGGTCAGCGTTGAGATTTATCTCCGCAAAATTCCCCGCCTTGCCCACGGTTAATAGGGGACACCGCTGGGCTTGAAAAGGCCGCCGTCCGTCGGATGGGACGTTAAGCCGTGGCCCCGTGTGCGGGAGAGCCATATTTTGTGCACGTTAAAGAACACGCTGGATGGCCTTGACGGGAGGCTACCACCTGTCTCCCAACAGCTGTTCCAGTGGGTCCCCTCCCCCAACCTTCTCTGAGCCTTCGGGGTCCATGTGATCTGGCCATTTAGCCCATGGTGTGCAAAAAAAGTGTCGCTCAGAGGTAAAACAACCCAACCCAAGTCCATTGGTGTCCCCTTTCTAACCGTGTGCAGGGTAAGGAGTTAGCGGATAAAAATCTCAATGCTGGCTAAGGTGGGACTCGAACGTAGGAACTGCATATTACAGGTCTCGAGAGCCACCGACTGAGGTAACCTCTCCCCCAGAGGTTTGGCAGCAGTCTCTCAGTATAATACACCACAGGGAAGACTTGTGAAGAGAAGAACGCCAGACCTCAGAAAAGAAACGTTCATACCTTTTCTGGGCGTGAACTTAGAAATCCTCTTATTTAGGCCACGCACCTACTCCTATTTGAAATCAGAGAATGAATTATTGAGACAAGTGAAGAGGGAGTGGGATACGAACCACGACTTCTTGGAAACGCGCCAACTGTTCTGCCAGTTAACATAAACCATCTATTCAACCTCCTGAAAGATTTTCAAAGTCAAACTCTATAGTTTTCGCTATCGGAGAGTCTGGTTTCAGTGTTATAAGTGTAGTTTGTATCATTTTCTTTTAGCTGAGATTGAACTAGGTTGCTTAGTTCAACATAGTACTTTTTCAGAGGATTGAGAGTTCATGTCTCACACCCGCTAAAACGCAATGTTTTCTGGAAAAATATTGGGTTTAGCGAGTTTTTGATATTTTTCCATATAACTCTTTAAATGTTAGCAGGCATTACAATAGTACAGTCGCTCAAAAAAGTATCCGAACACTATGGTTGATTACAGAATTCAGAAAAAATATCTGGCAGCGATTTTTTCTTTTAGAAATTAGTCACGTGACACGAAGGTTGCCAGATCACTAATTTCTAAAACAAAATCGTTGCCAGATGTTTTTTCTGAATTCTGTAATCAACCACAGAGTTCGGATATTTTTTTGAGCGACTGTAGGTGGTCATATTATTTTGATACAAGATCGTGTGGGCTCACTCACGGAAATATTGAGCGTGTGCAGTTACCGTTCAGAGAAAACTGGAGCGTGTGCAGTTACCGTTCACAGCAAACTGGAGCGTGTGCAGTAACTGCACACGCTCCAGTTTGCTGTGAACGGTAACTGGAGCGTGTACAGTTGCTGTACACGCTCCAGATATTTTTCCTGAATTCTGTAATCACGTGACACGAAGGTTGCCATATCACTGATTTCTAAAAAAATAGTTGCCAGATATTTTTTCTGAATTCTGCAATCAACTATAGTGTTCGGATACTTTTTTGAGCGACTGTACCTGTGGAAGTTACTATTGCTGAATGAACAATATAAGAGGTGCGGCTAAAAAAACCGAGACTGTCTGATAAAACTTTTATTTTTGAAAAACACAGAAGTAAAAGGTTGTCCCAGTTACGAGTAAAACACTCCACGTTGTTCCTAACACAACACACTTCCCCTTTCTCTTCTTCCATGTCCGAAACATTTTTGGAAATCTTCTGTGGGAATGTTTTAGTTGCTCAATCGTACTCCTTTTCAAGTACTCTACTGCAATTCTACTTTTCAGATGCTCCGTGGAATTCCTTTTCAAGTGCTCTGTCGTATTCCATTTTGTGTACTCCGTCGTATTCCTTTCAGGCGCTTCGTCGTACAAATTTTCAGGTATTCTGTCTTACTTTACGTGCTCTATCGTACTTATTTTTAAGTACTCCTTCTTAGGTGCTCTATCGTACTTATTTTTAAGTACTCCTTCTTAGGTGCTCTATCGTACTCCTTTTCAGGTGCTCTGTCTTACTTTACGCGCTCTATCGTACTTATTTTTAAGTACTCCTTCTTAGGTGTTCTGTCGTACTCCTTTTCAGGTGCTCTGTCTTACTTTACGTGCTCTATCGTACTTATTTTTAAGTACTCCTTCTTAGGTGCTCTGTCGTACTCCTTTTCAGGTGCTCTGTCTTACTTTACGTGCTCTATCATACTTATTTTTAAGTACTCCTTCTTAGGTGCTCTGTCGTACTCCTTTTCAGGTGTTCTGTCTTATTTTACGTGCTCTATCGTACTTATTTTTAAGTACTCCTTCTTAGGTGCTCTGTCGTACTCCTTTTCAGGTGCTCTGTCTTACTTTACGTGCTCTATCGTACTTATTTTTAAGTACTCCTTCTTAGGTGCTCTGTCGTACTCCTTTTCAGGTGCTCTGTCTTACTTTACGCGCTCTATCGTACTTATTTTTAAGTACTCCTTCTTAGGTGCTCTGTCGTACTCCTTTTCAGGTGCTCTGTCTTACTTACGTGCTCTAAAGTCATACGTGCTCTATCGTACTTATTTTTAAGTACTCCTTCTTAGGTGCTCTGTCGTACTCCTTTTCAGGTGCTCTGTCTTACTTTACGTGCTCTATCGTACTTATTTTTAAGTACTCCTTCTTAGGTGCTCTGTCGTACTCCTTTTCAGGTGCTCTGTCTTACTTTACGTGCTCTATCGTACTTATTTTTAAGTACTCCTTCTTAGGTGCTCTGTCGTACTCCTTTTCAGGTGCTCTGTCTTACTTTACGTGCTCTATCGTACTTATTTTTAAGTACTCCTTCTTAAGTGCTCTGTCGTACTCCTTTTCAGGTGCTCTATTGTTCTCCTTTCCCAGTGGTCTGCCATACTACTTTTCAGGGTGTGCGCCTTACTCCTTTTCTTGTGCTCGGCAATATTTCTTTTTAGGTACTTTGTCGCACTCCTTTTCTTGTGCTCGGCAATATTTCTTTTTAGGTACTTTGTCGCACTCCTTTTCTTGTGCTCAGCAATATTTTTTTAGGTACTTTGTCGCACTCCTTTTCTTGTGCTCAGCAATATTTCTTTTTAGGTACTTTGTCGCACTCCTTATCTTGTGCTCAGCAATATTTCTTTTTAGGTACTTTGTCGCACTCCTTTTCTTGTGCTCAGCAATATTTCTTTTTAGGTACTTTGTCGCAATCCTTTTCTTGTGCTCAGCAATATTTCATTTTAGGTACTTTGTCGCACTCCTTTTCTTGTACTCAGCAATATTTCTTTTTAGGTACTTTGTCGCACTCCTTTTCTTGTACTCAGCAATATTTCTTTTTAGGTACTTTGTCGCACTCCTTTTCTTGTGCTCAGCAATATTTCTTTTTAGGTACTTTGTCGCACTCCTTTTCTGGTGCTCAGCAATATTTCTTTTTAGGTACTTTGTCGCACTCCTTTTCTGGTGCTCAGCAATATTTCTTTTTAGGTACTTTGTCGCACTCCTTTTCTTGTGCTCAGCAATATTTCTTTTTAGGTACTTTGTCGCACTCCTTTTCTTGTGCTCAGCAATATTTCTTTTTAGGTACTTTGTCGCACTCCTTTTCTTGTACTCAGCAATATTTCTTTTTAGGTACTTTGTCGCACTCCTTTTCTTGTACTCAGCAATATTTCTTTTTAGGTAATTTGTCGCACTCCTTTTCTTGTGCTCAGCAATATTTCTTTTTAGGTACTTTGTCGCACTCCTTTTCTGGTGCTCAGCAATATTTCTTTTTAGGTACTTTGTCGCACTCCTTTTCTTGTGCTCAGCAATATTTCATTTTAGGTACTTTGTCGCACTCCTTTTCTTGTGCTCAGCAATATTTCTTTTTAGGTAATTTGTCGCACTCCTTTTCTGGTGCTCAGCAATATTTCTTTTTAGGTAATTTGTCGCACTCCTTTTCTTGTGCTCAGCAATATTTCTTTTTAGGTACTTTGTCGCACTCCTTTTCTGGTGCTCAGCAATATTTCTTTTTAGGTACTTTGTCGCACTCCTTTTCTTGTGCTCAGCAATATTTCTTTTTAGGTACTTTGTCGCACTCCTTTTCTTGTACTCAGCAATATTTCTTTTTAGGTACTTTGTCGCACTCCTTTTCTTGTACTCAGCAATATTTCTTTTTAGGTAATTTGTCGCACTCCTTTTCTTGTGCTCAGCAATATTTCTTTTTAGGTACTTTGTCGCACTCCTTTTCTGGTGCTCAGCAATATTTCTTTTTAGGTACTTTGTCGCACTCCTTTTCTTGTGCTCAGCAATATTTCATTTTAGGTACTTTGTCGCACTCCTTTTCTTGTGCTCAGCACTATTTCTTTTTAGGTAATTTGTCGCACTCCTTTTCTGGTGCTCAGCAATATTTCTTTTTAGGTACTTTGTCGCACTCCTTTTCTTGTGCTCAGCAATATTTCTTTTTAGGTACTTTGTCGCACTCCTTTTCTTGTGCTCAGCAATATTTCGCTTTAGGTACTTTGTCGCACTCCTTTTCTTGTGCTCAGCAATATTTCTTTTTAGGTACTTTGTCGCACTCCTTTTCTTGTGCTCAGCAATATTTCTTTTTAGGTACTTTGTCGCACTCCTTTTCTTGTGCTCAGCAATATTTCTTTTTAGGTACTTTGTCGCACTCCTTTTCTTGTGCTCAGCAATATTTCGCTTTAGGTACTTTGTCGCACTCCTTTTCTTGTGCTCAGCAATATTTCTTTTTAGGTACTTTGTCGCACTCCTTTTCTTGTGCTCAGCAATATTTCTTTTTAGGTACTTTGTCGCGCTCCTTTTCTTGTGCTCAGCAATATTTCGTTTTAGGTACTCTGTCGCACTTCTTTTTTTGGTGTCCTGTCGTTCTCTTTTTCAGGTACTCTGTCTTATTCCTTTCAAGTGCTCTGTCATACTCCTTTTCAAGTGTTCTCTCTGTTGTATTCCTTTCAGGTACTCTGTCGTACTCGTTTTCAGGTGTTGTGTCGTATTCCTTTTCAAGTTCTCTGTTGTACTCCTTTTCAAGTGCTGTATGGTACTCCTATTCTGTCATAAAACTTTTAAGGTGCTCTGTCATACTCCTTTTTAGGTACTCTGTCGTATTCCTTTTCATGCGTTCTGTCGTACTCCTTTTCAATTTTTCTGTCATACTCCTTTTCAGGTGGTCTTTCGTACTTATATTCAGATGTTCTGTCGTATTCCTTTTCAAGTGTTCTGTCATACTTCTTTACTGGTATTCTGTGGTATTCCTATTCAAGTGCTCTGTGGTATTTCTTTTTTTCAAGTGCTCTGTGGTATTTCTTTTCAAGTGCTCTGTGGTATTCCTTTTCAATTGCTCTGTCTACTCTTTTTTCTGGAACTGTTTCGTAGTCCTTATCATGTTCACTGTCGTACTACTTTTTATGTGCTCCAAAACGTAAAAATGTGTCCCTTTTCGTAGGGCGAGTGTTTCATCGTTGTGATTGGGTTTTGGGCCAAAGATTGCTTCGCTGTTAATGCTGAATGAAAAGGAGCGTTGTCATGGTGAGCCAAATCATTGACGAAAACATTGTGTTCGATCATACGTTTTCCGGCAAGGGCGATAATATACTTTTCACACAAACGTCCGTGACACAGACATTATTCATCAGATTCCAACGTACCATGATTCCTACTAGAAAAACCAACTTAAACAAGTATTAAATCCGTTTGTTGATAGGTGAGGAAGTATTACGTAAACTATACGTGAAATCTCGCTTTTTTTTTTTTTGCTACATATCGTATAAATTTACTACTAGAAGTCAATCGATCTTTCGGCACCTTTTGATTTTTAGTCCTTCACTTCGATCCCTATTTCACCAATTGTTAGCTCTCCAGCAACGGTATATCGATATTTGATCTTTAACTTCGAAGGACCCATGACATCCAAACGTTCGCAACATTTCTGAGATATACGACCTAAAATATTCTCAGGGACCTATTTTTAGCTCTCTAGCACCGTTAGAACTAAATTTGATCTTTGACCTCGAGTGACCCCGGGGATCCTAAATTTCGTAACATTTCTGAGATCTGCAACCTGAAACACCCCCAGACACTAATTATCAAGTTTCTAGCACTCGTAGATCAATGTTTGACTCCTAAGTGACCTCCAATTGACCTTAAAGGACACGTCGGATGTCAAATTTCGGATTTTTCGCGAGATCTACGACCCAAATGACCCCTAGGTGCAAATTTTCAGAGCTCTACCATTTCCTTTAAATTAAAGACAGAATTAGCGTGGTCTCAAGCCAATAGGGGGCGGGGTTGGCTCAGTCGGTAGCGCGCCAGGCTTGTAATCTGCAATTCCCAGGTTCGAGTCCCAGCTGAGTCAGCGTTGAGATTTATCTCCCGCAAAACTCCCCGCCCTGCCCACGGTCAGTAGGGAACACCGATGGGCTTGGAAAGGCCGCCGTCCGTCGGATGGGACGTTAAGCCGTAGCTCCGTGTGTGGGGAGAGCCATACCCCGTGCTCGTTAAAGAACACGCTGGATGGCCTTGACGGGAGGCTACCATCTGTCTCCCAACAGCTGTTCCAGTGGGTCCCCTCCCCCCAACCTTCTCTGAGCCTTCGGGGTCCTTGTGACCTGGCCATTTAGCCCACGGTGTGCAAAAAAGTGCCGCTCAGAGGCAAAACAACCCAACCCAACTCATGCCAGTCGTCATCAATCAATCACTCATGATCCTCTCGGGGCGGGGGTGGCTCAATCGGTAGCGCGCCAGGCTCGTAATCTGTAGTTCCCAGGTTCGAGTCCCAGCTGGGTCAGCGTTGAGATTTATCTCCGCAAAATTCTCCGCCTTGCCCACGGTCAGTAGGGGCACCGATGGGCTTGGAAAGGCCGCCGTCCGTCGGATGGGACGTTAAGCCGTGGCCCCGTGTGCGGGAGAGCCATATCCTGTGCACGTTAAAGAACACCCTGGATGGCCTTGACGGGAGGCTACCCTCTGTCTCCCAACAGCTGTTCCAGTGGGTCCTCTCCCCCAACCTTCTCTGAGCCTTCGGGGTCCATGTGACCTGGCCATTTAGCCCATGGTGTGCAAAAAAGTGCCGCTCAGAGGTAAAACAACCCAACCCAACCCATGATCCTCTCTCTATATATTTACTATATTTTTCCACCTATAATTCCAGTAGTTTAAACTATTCATGGAAAACGAAGACACAAATGCCCCCCCCCCCCCCCCTCTCAGATACTGTCCAACTGTAATGAAAATACGACTCTAGTAATAAAAAAGTAAACTCAAAGAAACTCAGCACAAAATGTTATTCTTTATTTGATCTTGGAAGTAATAACGACATACTTTGTTTTTGACTGAATCTGCGCAACAGAACGACAAACAAAAACAGTTTTCCTTAAGTAAAGTAAAAGCGCCCGAAGTTCTTGCGTAACAGAGAGCTCCCTACATAATTCGACTTCATTTTTAAGCACTCTAGTTGTTAGTTACTTGGCGGCATTATTGTTCGACAAATCCGCCAAATACTGTCAAGGTCCGTAGAGGCGTTAGCATCTTACGCAAACACAGACATACCAACGGTGACAAAGACATATGTTGTAGCTTCTGTTAAAGTAACTGGAGTAATTTCCTGAGTGTCGTTTAAAAGGTTCGAGTGTATTCGGCTAGACATGAAAGACAAATAAGACTCCGGAACATTAACGGACAATTTGCATGTAAATTGTGTCAGGACAAGGAACATCAGTCTTCTTTAAGATGAGAGTTAGCTAACATAGCGAGACGAAAATGGCGGGGAAAGTGACTCCTGAAGTTTTCGTAACAACTCATCTTGGAGAATTTGCTTTCCACCTCATTAGGTGAACATTATTCCGCAGTTGTTTGCTTTACTAAGAAGGAAAGAGGAACCGAGACCTTGTTTTAATTCGTTCTGCATGTGATGATGTTTATTGTAGTATTTGGGAAAGTACTGTATATACTGGAAATGACATAATAAAGAAAGAATAGGTTTTTCAAAATAAGGAAAAAAAACATTTGCATTGAAAAATGGTTAACAAAAATGATCAAAAAGTAACCGAAAAGTTGTTAAATATAAAAGTTTGCTGGATAAATTATTTTATTTTCTCATATTGGGGAAATATATGTTCTATGTTACTAAAAAAAAAAATACAAAGAATAATACAGAAAAATTGAATGAATAACAACTGAAAATAAAAGCACTGAAAATAAGACTTGAGTAGGATTTTTCAATTACTAAATTATTCCACCGAACAGGAAAGTTTAAAATAATAATTTACATGGAATGATAATTTAAATTTAAAAAAATTCTATTTTTAGTGTCGGACATAGAATATGGGCTAAAATAAAGCTTTTTCTCTTTCTGGGGGGCGGGGGTGGCTCAGTCGGTAGCGCGCCAGGCTCGTAATCTGTAGTTCCCAGGTTCGAGTCCCAGCTGGGTCAGCGTTGAGATTTATCTCCGCAAAATTCCCCGCCCTGCCCACGGTCAGTAGGGGACACCGATGGGCTTGTAAATGTCGCCGTCCGTCGGATGGAACGTTAAGCCGTGGCTCCGTGTGGGGAGAGAGCCATACCCTCTGCACGTTAAAGAACACGCTGGATGGCCTTGACGGGAGGCTACCATCTGTCTCCCAACAGCTGTTCCAGTGGGTCCCCTCCCCTAACCTTCTCTGAGCCTTCGGGGTCCATGTGACCTGGCCATTTAGCCCATGGTGTGCAAAAAAGTGCCGCTCAGAGGTAAAACAAATCAACCCAACCCTTTCTGGTTCTCCACCCTTATGGGTACTTTCCTGTCCTACATTATTCAATGTGAAACTTAATTTGAGGTTTATGAAGTGTATTGTGTGTTAACAAAAGTGTTTCTCTGTCAGTGTCACTTTACTGCACACTTCTTCGCACATGGGAACGGCACCGCACCTGTTTGAAACCACAATCTTTATGTTTGGAGAATATCATTCTTTATTCTTACCTATAATAAGATATCTTCGTGATCTACAAATTAAGTTCTACCAGTGCGAAGTCTGTGTTTAACTCCCGTGAGAAAAAGACAAAAAAAAGACACATAAAGAATCGAATTAAAATGTGCACCGGAAATACTTCCCACCTCCTGATCGTAAAAGTGTTCCAATCTTCCATTTCCTTTTTTAAAAGTTTCGGCATTAAGATATTATCAGCAGACCTTAAAAAGAAAGAAACAGACCTTCCTATGTGCGACACTTACAATCTGGGCGCGATGCGTTGGGGGTGAAATAAAGGAATCGCCCTTGAACACCAGGAGATGGGAGAGTATTTATAGTTCTTTTTATCACTTTGATTACAGACAGGAACACTGACATGATCATCAGGGTAGAAAAACACGACGTTTGCCGTCGTGTTCCACTCGTATTCGCGGCACTGCACGCTGACTGCATTTTGATGCTGAGATGTAATCCGATAAGATCTCAGAAGTGGAGGGATGTTTCTCGCCGTTGAATAAAGCAGAAGTGTGAAAAGGTCACGAAGAAAGAATGAACTCTCGTCCTCCGCTTACAAAGAAATGTGGCGGAGTTCGTTTTATATCATTCTTATGTTTGGAGTGTATTTATATCGCATAAAGCACTGGAGCATTGGATTTGGCTGAGGCTTTTCTCTCCCTTCCTGATTCGCTTATGTCTTCAATGACGTCTTGTTGCGTCAGTGCTTCGTTCTCTATTACGTCATTTGGAGTCGGCCTTTTATCGTTTACCCGGATGTTGCATGAGATGCTTCTGAATACAGAGATAAGTAAGAATAATCGGTATTGCTAAGGGATGGAGGACAGTTAGTAAAATAAATTATTTGCAGTCGACTTTTATCCCTTCCCTATTATGGTGGTTGTCAGGTGGGGGGGGGGGGGCAGAGAGGAAGTCTCCCCCCGGAAAAGAATGATCGCAAAACTAATTTACGAAGAATAATACAGGCGACCAAAAATTAATGTTGTTTTTTCCTTAACAAAATGCAGTTTTTTTTATGTTTTCTTTTGTTTTCTCAAATATAAAATTTATTTTTATTTATTAATATGTGAAAATGTTTTTTTACTTGTATTTTGAAGAATAATTTTCCATTTTTTCCCGTTTTGTTTTCGGGCATTCTTAGTTGTATTAATAATAAAATAAAATAAATACCTCCTCAAGCAGCCACTTGCCACAGAGGTCTGACAGGAGCCTGTCAGTTTATATGCCTTAGTAGAAGGTCTGAGAGGATGGCAGGACCTCAGCAGAGAAACGCCACAAACAGCCTTACCCGGGGCTCGAACCCAGGTCCTTTAGATCAGTAGCCAAGCGCGCTAACCACTCGTATCAGAATAATATTGACAGTCGTATCAGAATAATATGACCATACGTATACTATGGTAGGTGGTCATATTATTCTGATGCGACTGTGCACATGATTACTGTTTTTACAATTGCACTCATTAATGAGCACAGTCTAAATATGAAACAATGATCTGCATTTTTGTTTGTCCCCCCCTAAAAATTTTGATCTCACCCTGAAAGCTGTTTTGCACCCTCTTGAGAATATTTCTGCCATCTGCCGACGTCTATTCGCTCTCGCACCATTTGGAACTCTAATGAATGCAGAAATATAAAAGCTGGTAATAACGGTTGGAATAATGCTAATTTAATAAATATTTCTTTTTAATTAGAGCAGCAGTCTTGCTACGGACGCCTCTCAGCATAATACGCCATGGATAATATCTATCAGGAAGGGGAGGTTGGGTTGTTTTACCTCTGAGCGGCACTTTTTTGCACATCATAGGCTAAAGGGCCAGGTCACATGGACCCCGAAGGCTCAGAGAAGGTTGGGGGAGGGGACCCACTGGAACAGCTGTTGGGAGACAGATGGTAGCCTCCCGTCAAGGCCATCCAGCGTGTTCTTTAACGTGCACAGGGTATGGCTCTCCCGCACACGGGGCCACGGCTTAACGTCCCATCCGACGGACGGCGGCCTTTCCAAGCCCATCGGTGTCCCCTACTGACCGTGGGCAGGGCGAGGAATGTTAAAGAGATAAATCTCAACGCTGACCCAGCTGGGACTCGAACCTGGGAACTACAGATTACGAGCCTGGCGCGTTACCGACTGAGCCACCCCCGCCCCCAGGAAGGGGAGACCTTAGCAGGAAAGTTGTATGCATTAGGAGAAAAAAAATCAAAATTTGTTACTTGTCAAATTTGAAAAAAAAAAATCAGTGATAATTTTAAAACAAATGTTAAGCGAATACTATTGAAGAATTGTGTTCTGTATCAAGAACTATTTTCTGCATCAATGTGTTGGCCAAAACATTACGACCACCTGCTTAATATGATGTTGGTCCTCCACGTGTCGTCAAAACAACTCTTACCCGGCGAGGCATGGACGCTACAATATTTCTAAAGGTGTCTTGTGGTATCTGGTATCAACACGTTACCGGCAGATCCTTTAACTCTTGTATGTTATATGGTTGGGCTGCCGCAGATCGGATATGCTGTTCCAACCTAAATCACAGATGCTGGATTGGATTGATGTCTGGGGAATTTGGAGGCCAGGGCAACATCTGAATCCTTCGTTATGTTCCGCGAACCATTCTCGAACAATCCAGGCAGTGTGGCATGGCGCATTATCCTGCTGAAAGAAGGCACTACTAGAAAAGAAATACCGTTGCCATGAGAGGATGTACGTGATCTGCAATGATGTTTAGGTAAGTGTTAGGTGACGTCATAGTTTCCTGCAGATAAATGACTTGGACCCGTGTTTTCCCAGCAGAACATTGCCCAAAGCATTACACTTCCTCCACCGGCTTGTTTTCGTCCCACGGTGCATCCTGGTTCCAATACTTCTCTAGGTAAACGATGCACACATACCCTGCCAACAGGAAACGATATTCATCGGACCAGACGTGCCCATTGTGGACGCTTTCAACGGTGAACCGCGGTTAGCATGGGCACTCAGAGTGGACTGCGGCTACGCAGTCCCATTTTCAGCAGGGTTCTATGTACTGTGTGATGTGACACATTAATCCGGTCACCAACATTCAGATTATGGGCGAGTTGCGCCACAATATCCCTTCTATTGTCCCGTACCGTACGTGATAGACTTCGCTCACCTCTAGCATCGATGAGTTGTGGTCGTCTCACACCTTGCTGGCGGTTCGTGCTTTTTCCCTCCTCGGACCACTTTTTGAAGGTACAGTCGCTCAAAAAAGTATCCGAACGCTACGGTTGATTGCAGAATTCAGAAAAAATATATGGCAAGGAATTTTTTAGAAATTAGTGACTGGCAACCTTCGTGTCACGTGACATTGGCAACCTTCGTGTCAACCTTCGTGTCTTCTGGCAACCTTCGTGTCACGTGAAATTAGTGACTGGCAACCTTCGTGTCACGTGACACGAAGGTTGCCAGTCACTAATTTCTAAAAAATTCCTTTGCCATATATTTTTTCTGAATTCTGCAATCAACCATAGTGTTCGGATACTTTTTTGAGCGAGTGTAGGTGGTCATATTATTTTGATACTAGATCGTGTGGGCTCACTCACGGAAATATTGAGCGTGTGCAGTTACCGTTCACAGCAAATTGGAGCGTGTGCAGTTACTGCACACGCTCCAGTTTGCTGTGAACGGTAACTGGAGCGTGTATAGTTGCTGTACACGCTCCAGATATTTTTCCTGTATTCTGTAATCACGTGACACGAAGGTTGACAGATCACTAATTTCTAAAAAAATCGTTGCCAGATATTCTTTCTGAATTCTGTAATCAACCGAGCGTTCGGACACTTTTTTGAGCGACTGTACTAACCACGGCTGACCATGAGCCTTGTCGTCTCGGAAACGCCTTGCCGTCTCGGAAACGCTCTGACCCTGTCGTCTGGCCATTACAATTTCGCCTTTGTCAAACTCACTTAAGTCCGCTGTCTTTCCCATCTGAAGAACAAGAATAACACTGAGTAAGATCTCAATATCAGATGTTATTTATACCTTTTCATGACCTTCACACGCGCCGTCGTTTGCCTGAAGTTGCTTCGATTTGCATAAAGACGCTATGGTCATAATGTTTTGGCTCTTCGGTGTATTACCCTATTAGACTCAAACATGTCAGTCCATAATTATATTTCAACATGTCAACCCATAATTATATTTCAACATGTCAACCCATAATTAGACTCCAACATCGCAAAGTTAAACTCCAACATCCCATATTTATACCCCAACATGTTAACTTCTCCCTTTCCCTATTGGAAGTTTCTCTGTATGCCACTGATTGACTACATTCGATCATCCTTAATCCATAACCGGGCTAGCACCACTTTAGACTCTTCCACTAGTTAATTAAGGTTAAGTCTTGAGTCAACGAATATATCAACTTTATTGGACGAAGAATTATTGGCTTATATTTCAGCATTTATTTAATACGTCGTCGGAATGAATTTTTACGACCCTAAGCAACTGTGAACCGTGCTCTACTGCCAAAGAGAGTTCAGTGAATAGATTTTATGGCATAGTGTAACCATCATCAACAGCAGCATCCATTTTGGATAAAAGATGGATCAAACAATTTGCAACTCGAAATGTCCAAACAAGCTGCGAGTTAATTAAGGATAGTGTTCTGAAATATTATCTTAAACCTCAACAGTGGTAGCAACTAGGATGCAAAGAATTCCTTCATACTCATTGCGTCTTGTATCAGATTAGGTATTAATTGATTAAGTGATTCAGCAGATTAGGGGTAGAGAATCATAAAGTATATATTAATATGATTAAAATGCCTTGCAAATATTTTGTGGAAACTTTTAGTGAAAGATGATTGGTAGCTTTGTCATTTCTTCTCATATCGTGCCAATATGCATTTTATTTTATGCAAAAACATATTATTATTATGCAAAATTATTACAATGCTAAAAGTCAAGATCTGGGTTCACTTTGCACTGTGAAGAGAGATCCAGGTCCACTTTGCTCTGCGGTACAAAGGGATTTGGGTTCTACTTGCATTACGGTACAAAAGGGATTTGAAATCTACTTCCACAACGGCACAAAGGGATTTGTTTTCTACTTGCACTACGGTACAAAGGGATTTGCGTTCTACTTGCACTACGGTACAAAGGGATTTGTTTTCTACTTGCACTACGGCACAAAAGGATTTGCGTTCTACTTGCACTACGGCACAAAAGGATTTGCGTTCTACTTGCACTACGGTACAAAGGGATTTGTTTTCTACTTGCTCTACGGTACACAGGGATTTTTTGCACTACTGCTCAAAGGAATCCGGGATCGAATCCCAGATAATGCATGAATGTTTCTCTTACATATCTTCGTGATGAGGTCTCATCCTTTCATCGATCTTCTCTATGGCATACTTTACTGGAAAGTCCCTGTCAGATCTTTCTGATAAGCAGGTGCTTGAAGCGTAACTTTTTTTAAATTCATACAAATTTTTATCAGACAAAATAGGTTTAATTTGAAATCTCTCCTCTTTTTTGTGTGAATATTTTCTTTCTTATAACATTATTTTAGCTATTGTTGATGGAATATTTTCTTTCTTTATCTCTGATATAGGAGTAGTTCCATGAGTAGTTTTACGTTAACATCGATTCACACATTTATCTGTGAAATATAAAACATGGTTCGTCATTCACGACATTCCACAACTTATGTACTTCTATTGAACCTAATCTTAGCTTGTCACATAAGTGTTGTATATCAGCATTCTGTCGGAAGACGTTATCAAAATATATATCTGAATATTTTATCTTTTGCGTTTAATATTAGAAAATTTCAGTCTTTTTCATCGGAAGGCTTAATAATATTCGTACAGTTTAATTTATGAGTATTAAAATATACCTTCTTTCTGGTATATATATATATATAAAAAAACTGTATTACTAAACGTATATATATAATACCATATTATGTAAAGGAAAACCTATTTCAAAATGAAAGCCACATTACAGATTACTTAGACTAGAAAATAAACTTTTCACGAAATATTGTCACTGAAGATGATTGAAGATCTTATTCCCATTTTTCTAAATCTTATTCTTCTACTCTATTAGTTGAATATTTAAAGAGATTTTGAAAGTGTAACATTTATCAGCAGGGTCTGCTGTTATACTCATCTTAATGGCTTTGCTCCAGAATTGAAGGGGATGGGGATTGGTTGTTGTTAAAACTTCAGGCTCATATTCTGCACTTCCGATGTTCGAATCCCAACTGTTCGTGCGTTCATATTCATCTCCGCTAACGGCCCCCCACCCTGCCCACGGTCAGTAGGGGACACCGATGGGCTTGGAAAGGCCGCCGTCCGTCGGATGGGATGTTAAGCCGTGGCCCCGTGTGCGGGAGAGCCATAGCCTGTGCACGTTAAAGAACACGCTGAATGGCCTTGACGGGAGGCTATCATCTGTCTTCCAACAGCTGTTCCAGTGGGTCCCCTCCCCCAACCTTCTCTGAGCCTTCGGGGTTCATGTGACCTGGCCATTTAGCCCATGGTGTGCAAAAAAGTGCCGCTCAGAGGTAAAACAACCCAACCCAACCCGCTAACGGCCACCCTACCCTTGGCCAGAAACAGGACACCGATGGGCCTGGAAAAATGCTGTCGGTGCTGTGGGATGATAAGCCGCAGCTGCGTGCTCTGGAAAGCGAGGACACCGATGACTTGGAAGTCCTCCGTTCACGGTAGGGTACGTTAAGCCCTTGCTCCTTCTACGGATAAACCATACCATGTATACTTTAAATAACACGCTGGATGGACTTGACGGGAGGCCTCTATCTGTTTCCTAACAGCCGTTCAGTCCTTCCCTTCGTTTGCTAACATTCGCTGTGGTTAAAAAAAGCATTTGTGTTAATCATAGTTTTATCGAGCGACTAAACTTTACAACCCTTTATATATAAAAGCTATGAATGCTAAACATTTTGTTAAAAACATAAAAAGAATGAGAGATACTGCGTTGTTGGCCATGTTGGACATGTTACCCGTATGTATAGCTGCAGATTGGTAAAGAAGATTATGAATAGTGTGCCTAAGGGTTCAGAAAAAGGGTCGACATAGGAAGCGATGGCCAGACAATGTCAAACAGGATCTTGCTAGAATTGACCTACAGTAACCAAATACAGCAGCCGCAGCTCAGAACAGACATGTCTGGAGAGGGTTGGGTTGGGTTGTTTTACCTCTGAGCGGCACTTTTTTGCACACCATGGGCTAAATGGCCAGGTCACATGGACCCCAAAGGCTCAGAGAAGGCTGGGGGAGGGGACCCACTGGAACAGCTGTTGGGAGACAGATGGTAGCCTCCCGTCAAGGCCATCCAGCGTGTTCTTTAATGTGCACAGGGTATGGCTCTCCCGCACACGGGGCCACGGCTTAACGTCCCATCCGACGGACGGCGGCCTTTTCAAGCTCATCGGTGTCCACTACTGACCGTGGGCAGGGCGGGGAATTTTGCGGAGAAAAATCTCAACGCTGACCCAGCTGGGACTCGAACCTGGGAACTACAGATTACGTGCCTGGCGCGCTACCGACTGAGCCACCCCCGCCCCTGTCTGGAGAGGAAAATTACAGTCTGGTAGGACCTCCATAGCCCCGTGGCTGTTGTGAGGATTATGTATGTATGTATGTATGTGTTATAAATAGCAGTGATTTAGAAACACTCTTCAATAAGTGATATATTTTTGTATGTACATGTTTTTATGACTTATAGACATATTACTGAAAGAAATAGTTTTAAAAATATCCATTTGACTGGAATTGCTGTAAAACAATAAAATATTCCCTCAAGCAGCTGCTTGTCACAGATGTCTGAAAGGTGAGCTGCACAAAATTGGCTAAATGACAAGGTCATAAAGGGTCCCAAGGGCTCAGAGAAGGTGAGAGAATGGGACTCACTGGACAAATACTACTAAACATATGAAAGCCTCCCTTAAGGCCATGCAAGGTGTTCTTTAAAGTGTACAGAGCCATACCCTGTGCACTTTAAAGAATTTAATTTTATTTTTGAATAGTGCAGCGTTGTGGTATCGAATTCACTCGTATTAACTGAAGTGTCCTGACAGCAAACTGCAGCTCTGCATAACCAGCCGAACATGTTCCAGTTTGTTGTGAAGCCACCTCCAATGTAAGTGATGCCTTTATTTTAATTGGATTGGATTGGATTGTTTTACCCCTGAGCGGCACTTTTTTGCACACCATGGGCTAAATGGCCAGGTCACATGGACCCCGAAGGCTCAGAGAAGGTTGGGGGAGGGAACACACTGGAACAGCTGTTGGGAGACAGATGGTAGCCTCCCGTCAAGGCCATCCAGCGTGTTCTCTAACGTGCACAGGGTATGGCACTCCCGCACACGGGGCCACGGCTTAACGTCCCATCCGACGGACGGCGGCCTTTCCAAGCCCATCGGTGTCCCCTACTGACCGTGGGCAGGGCGGGGAAGTTTGCCCTTATAAGACCCCAGGAAGTTCGAAGACGTTAATAACTTCGAATCGCTGAAACCGTTTTCTGTGTGGCCGTGAAGAAAAAAAATCAAAATACGGAAAAAATAGTATTTACCTTTAGGTGGAAAAGAGATCGGAATATGCGAAACTATTGTGGCAAAGAAATACGAATACCGTTCTGTTGATTAATGGTTCCTTTCGAGATTCAGATTTTTCAAAAGATTTTTCCCTCTTCTGATCACAAATCTTCCTTTGCTATTGTTAGTTTAGTGTTTCTGTTTCTGAAATATTGGTGAGGAAAAAAAAACAGAAGAGAGAATGTTATAAAAAAGAAAACTATCAATAGGTTTTAGAATTGTTTTCTCAGAAATGAATAAAAGAACGTTATGTTTACAATTTTTTTCATTTGATAACTGAACTGCGAAAGTTGTAGTTGTGTTTTCAATGTCTGAGAAAAACATGCGCAAAACTAATGTAGATACAAGAAGAATGCGAAGGTGGAATGATGTTTTTCAAAATGAATGATGTTTGTCGTGTTCTGATTTCTTTACCCTTTAACTGCAAGAACTGGAACTAATGGATGATTCGAGGTAATATTACGCTAGTACTTAGCCAACTAATTAATCTCTTGAAACATAACATTTAGCTTAATAACCCTGCCCCCCTCCTGCAGGGTAAAATAACGTTTTTCTCGCACTTTAATTGACTCCTATCAATCCCCTATTATTCAATGCGAGAGGACGATAAAGCCAATGCAAGGAATCATATATTCAATATCAATAAATGCATTTATCAAATTGTGCTTTCTTCCCAACCCACAAATTAAATTACTCTCCCAGGTGATAACTGTAGTGTATCTTCTTGCTAACTCTACTTTTTAGTGTACCCTCTTATTAGTTAGCTCTCTTTTTTAGTGTGTTGCACATTCTGGCACGATCCATTAAATTGGAGTTGATAAGAAAATATACTACAGTGAATGTTCGTGTTTATATTGAATTTGGTTGTTTTAACTCCGAGCAGCAATTGTTTTGTACAAAATGGGCAAGCCACAATGGCTCAGAAACAGTTAGGAAAAGGGGTTAGGTTGGGTTATTTTACCTCTGAGAGGCACTTTTTTGCACACCATGGGCTAAATGGCCAGGTCACATGGACCCCGAAGGTTCAGACAAGGTTGGGGGAGGGGACCCACTGGAACAGCTGTTGGGAGACAGATGGTAGCCTCCCGTCAAGGCCATCCAGCGTGTTCTTTAACGTGCACAGGCTATGGCTCTCCCGCACACGGGGCCACGGCTTAACGTCCCATTCGACGGACGGCAGCCTTTCCAAGCCCATCGGTGTCTCCAACTGACCGTGGGCAGGGCGGGGAATTTTGCGGAGATAAATCTCAACGCTGACCCAGCTGGGACTCGAACCTGGCAACTACAGATTACGAGCCTGGCGCGCTACCGACTGAGCCACCCCCGCCCCAGGAAAAGGGGACTCACTGGGCAACTGTCAGGAGACAGATGGAAGCCTTTAGCCAAGGTCACTCGGCGTGTTCTTTAACGTGCACTTAGTGTCCTCGTAAACATTATACCCTTGTAACTTACACAACCTGACTGACACACCACTCACCTCTTATAATCTGGAAAAATTTGATGAACTCATTATAAACATTTTCTGCAAAAAATTAAAATTACAAAATCGTTCTATGATAAGTATCTCCAGCTACTGCGTCACTGATCCAAATTCTCAGAGCCACTGGTACGAAAGAAAATATGCTTAAAATATGAAATTTCAACTTAACAATTCGAAGCATTTAATCTTTAGAAGCATGCACAGGTAGATATTAAACACGCAAAAATAACGTTATAGAATTGAGAAACACCTTAACTCCTTCAGAACTGGTGTCTATTATAGTATACATCATTTTTCAGAATTGTTTTAAATCACAAGACGTGGTGCATGTTTTCTTGCACTGTTTGAAAAGTGTAGACCAGTGTTTACGGACTTTAGTCTGTACGGAGATGGACTAGAATTTGAGGTCATCAAGGACATAAAGAAACTATATACAATAACACTGGATGTCATTGTACCTAAATTGCAACAAAAATTGTGTTGTTACATTTAACAGGAAACATGAATTGTTTTCCTACATTTTACAGAAAACTATCAGAACTGCTTCGATACATTTCACAGGAAACAACAAGAATTTTTTCTTACATTGCACAGAAAACAACAAGAATTGTTTTCCTACATTTTACAGGCAACTATCAGAACTGCTTCGATACATTTCACAGGAAATCACAAGAACTATTTCGTTACACTTCACAGGAACCCACAAGAACAGTTTTACTACATTTCACAGGAAACAACAAGAACAGTTTTATTGCACAGAAAACAACAAGAATTCTTTTTCTACATTTTACATAAAACTATCAGAACTGCTTCGATACATTTCACAGGAAATCATAAGAACTATTTCATTATAATTCACAGGAAACCACAAGAACGGTTTTGCTGCATTTCACAGGAAACCACAAGAACTGTTTTCTTACATTGAACAGAAAACAACAAGAATTGTTTTCCTACATTTTACAAAACTGCTTCGATACATTTCACAGGAAATCACAAGAACTATTACGTTACACTTCACAGGAAACCACAAGAACGGTTTTACTACATTTCACAGGAAACCACAAGAACTGTTTTCTTACATTGCACAAAAAGCAACAAGGATTGTTTTCCTACATTTTACAGGAAACTATCAGAACTGCTTCGATATATTTCACAGGAAATCACAAGAACTATTTCGTTACACTTCACAGGAAACCACAAGGACGGTTTTACTACATTTCACAGGAAACCACAAGAACTGTTTTCTTGCACAGAAAACAACAAGAATAGTTTTTCTACATTTTACACAAAACTATCAGAACTGCTTCGATACATTTCACAGGAAATCACAAGAACTATTTCATTATACTTCACAGGAAACCACAAGAACGGTTTTGCTGCATTTCACAGGAAACCACAAGAACTGTTTTCTTACATTGCACAGAAAACAACAAGAATTGTTTTCCTACATTTTACAGAACTGCTTCGATACATTTCACAGGAAATCATAAGAACTATTTCATTATACTTCACAGGAAACCACAAGAACGGGTTTACTGCATTTCACAGGAAATCATAAGAACTATTTCATTATACTTCACAGGAAACCACAAGAACGGGTTTACTGCATTTCACAGGAAAACACAAGAACTGTTTTCTTGCACAGAAAACAACAAGAATTTTTTTTCTACATTTTACACAAAACTATCAGAGCTTCTTCGATACATTTCATAGGAAATCATAAGAACTATTTCATTATATTTCACAGGAAACCACAAGAACGGTTTTGCTGCATTTCACAGGAAACCATAAGAACGGTTTTCTTACATTGAACAGAAAACAGCAAGAATTATTTTCCTACATTTTACAGAACTGCTTCGATACATTTCACAGGAAATCACAAGAACTATTACGTTACACTTCACAGGAAACCACAAGAACTGTTTTCTTACATTGCACAAAAAGCAACAAGGATTGTTTTCCTACATTTTACAGGAAACTATCAGAACTGCTTCGATACATTTCACAGGAAATCACAAGAACTATTTCATTATATTTCACAGGAAACCATAAGAACGGTTTTACTGCATTTCACAGGAAACCACAAGAACTGTTTTCTTATATTGCACAGAAAACAACAAGAATTGTTTTCCTACATTTTACAGGAAACTATCAGAACTGCTTCGATACATTTCACAGGAAATCACAAGAACTATTTCGTTACACTTCACAGGAACCCACAAGAACAGTTTTACTACATTTCACAGGAAACAACAAGAACAGTTTTATTGCACAGAAAACAACAAGAATTCTTTTTCTACATTTTACATAAAACTATCAGAACTGCTTCGATACATTTCACAGGAAATCATAAGAACTATTTCATTATATTTCACAGGAAACCACAAGAACGGTTTTGCTGCATTTCACAGGAAACCACAAGAACTGTTTTCTTACATTGAACAGAAAACAACAAGAATTGTTTTCCTACATTTTACAAAACTGCTTCGATACATTTCACAGGAAATCACAAGAACTATTACGTTACACTTCACAGGAAACCACAAGAACGGTTTTACTACATTTCACAGGAAACCACAAGAACTGTTTTCTTACATTGCACAAAAAGCAACAAGGATTGTTTTCCTACATTTTACAGGAAACTATCAGAACTGCTTCGATATATTTCACAGGAAATCACAAGAACTATTTCGTTACACTTCACAGGAAACCACAAGGACGGTTTTACTACATTTCACAGGAAACCACAAGAACTGTTTTCTTGCACAGAAAACAACAAGAATAGTTTTTCTACATTTTACACAAAACTATCAGAACTGCTTCGATACATTTCACAGGAAATCACAAGAACTATTTCATTATACTTCACAGGAAACCACAAGAACGGTTTTGCTGTATTTCACAGGAAACCACAAGAACTGTTTTCTTACATTGCACAGAAAACAACAAGAATTGTTTTCCTACATTTTACAGAACTGCTTCGATACATTTCACAGGAAATCATAAGAACTATTTCATTATACTTCACAGGAAACCACAAGAACGGGTTTACTGCATTTCACAGGAAAACACAAGAACTGTTTTCTTGCACAGAAAACAACAAGAATTTTTTTTCTACATTTTACACAAAACTATCAGAGCTTCTTCGATACATTTCATAGGAAATCATAAGAACTATTTCATTATATTTCACAGGAAACCACAAGAACGGTTTTGCTGCATTTCACAGGAAACCATAAGAACGGTTTTCTTACATTGAACAGAAAACAGCAAGAATTATTTTCCTACATTTTACAGAACTGCTTCGATACATTTCACAGGAAATCACAAGAACTATTACGTTACACTTCACAGGAAACCACAAGAACTGTTTTCTTACATTGCACAAAAAGCAACAAGGATTGTTTTCCTACATTTTACAGGAAACTATCAGAACTGCTTCGATACATTTCACAGGAAATCACAAGAACTATTTCATTATATTTCACAGGAAACCATAAGAACGGTTTTACTGCATTTCACAGGAAACCACAAGAACTGTTTTCTTATATTGCACAGAAAACAACAAGAATTGTTTTCCTACATTTTACAGGAAACTATCAGAACTGCTTCGATACATTTCACAGGAAATCACAAGAACTATTTCGTTACACTTCACAGAAACCACAAAAAACTGTTTTACTACATTTCACAGGAAACCGCAAGAACTGTTTTCTTATATTGCACAGACAACAACAAGAATTTTTTTTGCTACGTTTTACAGAACTGCTTCGATACATTTCACAGGAAATCACAAGAACTCTTTCGTTACACTTCACAGGAAACCACAAAAAACTGTTTTACTACATTTCACAGGAAACCACAAGAACTGTTTTCTTATATTGCACAGAAAACGACAAGTACTGTATTTCTACATTTCACAGGAGTTATTCATTTGATAGGTTTATTTGAGAAAGTGGATATAAATCACAATTTTTTTATGTCCTTTTTATTGTTTTCTTTGAGATCAGAATTTTGCAACTTTTGGGGACTGTTATTGCATTAAATATTTTCTCGTAAATTCTTGTTTCTCTGATCATAAATAAAGCATATTGAAAAGCAAACTTTTTTTTTCTTCCGCAAAAAACGTCAAGTATGAAGGGACTAAATTCCTAATCACAAAACTTTAATCCGATTTATTTTTTACGATCACAATACTCTTTTTACAATTGTTACAAAAGACCAAGAAGTAAAACAAAGCACGAAAGTTAAAAAAAAAAAGCAATTCCTTATTCTTTAGTGAATTCAAGAGCATCAACACGGAAGACCAGATCTTTCTATAATAAAATGGCCGAAGAGAAAGACTAGAATATATTTGCATACAGACAATCCTCATTGAACGTTAAATGCCACAGCAACATTCGATCCATCACGCCAGCTTCACGCGCACACAGCAGTAGATAGAGCAGAGGGACTGTGAGAAGCAGGAGTATCTGTCATGCTCTGTTGAATGTCAGAGGCAGGATGATGCAGAGTGAAGCTCTAGGCTACTCTGCCTGAATGCAAAGATCGCCAAAGAAGGTAGTGTAGATGCAGACAGACACATAACTCCGAACGAATATGGATTCTTCAGACAAATGCGGATAAACCATGCACCTTAATAAAAATGATATGGTCCCTACATTTGGAAGGTTTTTGACTTCGAAGAAAAACGTGAGATTTTTTTTTAAGTCCGATGTATTGTGATTTGTTGAATTTAATCTAGGAAGCTATTCGCCATGCACCTTTTATAAGTTATACTTTCTACAGAAAAAGCATATAGGAAACGTGAACGTTTGTTACAAACATATGAATGACTTTGAAAATTAAAATATAGTGAAATGTAATTACAGAAATTCAGCCTTTCTTACAATGTAACAAGGAATTAAAACACTGAATTTTAGAGGGATTTTGACTCTAAGTGACAAAGGAAAATGAAATATTATGAACAGGGTTGGGTTGTTTTACCTCTGAGCGGCACTTTTTTGCACACCATGGGCTAAATGGTCAGGTCACATGAACCCCAAAGGCTCAGAGAAGATTGGGGGAGGGGACCCACTGGAACAGCTGTTGGGAGACAGATGGTAGCCTCCCCTCAACGCCATCCAGCGTGTTCTTTAACGTGCACAGGGTATAGCTCTCCCGCACACGGAGCCACGGCTTAACGTCCCATCCGACGGACGGCGGCCTTTCCAAGCCCATCGGTGTCCCCTACTGACCGTGGGCAGGGCGGGGAATTTTGCGGAGATAAATCTCAACGCTGACCCAGCTGGGACTCGAACCTGGGAACTACAGATTACGAGCCTGGCGCGCTACCGACTGAGCCACCCCTATTATGAACAGAATAATAGGATGATTTTTTTTCCTTTGAGGGCTCTTTGCATACAATGACCTAATTAAAAAAGCCCATAAGTATTCAACGAGAAATATTATTTAACTAAAGATTTATTTTTATCAAAGAGAAAATATCAGAGCTGTGTTGGGGAATGGAATCACCCTATAACTATTAAGTCCATTTGGCTGGATAATCTGAGGGAAGCCTTCCATTAATGCTGGATCGTTTTAGATCTGAGTCGCACTTTTTTTCCGCCACTGGATAAGATGGCCAGGTGACAAAGAACCCAAGCGCTCAGAGAAGATTGGGAGAAGAGAATCTAGTTAAATACTGTTAGGAAATAAATGGAAGCTTTCCGTCAAGGTCGTCCCCTTAACAAATATGTCTCTCCTGTGCATGGGCTATTTAACGTTGTTAACTAACGTTATTAACTGCAGTTTAACGTCGGACCACTGTTTCAGTATCCGACGGACCACGGTTTCGAGTTTAACGTCGGACCACGGTACAGTATGCGACGGACCACGGTTTCGAGCCCATAGCTTTCTGCTTTTGACCTCACGCAGAATGGAGTTAACTGAGACAAATCACAGTTGGAATCGAATCTAGGAACATCAGATTACGAGCCTGGCCTGCTAGCTACTGGGCCAATCTTCTCCTGTTCTATCAAAGTGTTTTTAAACGTGTACAAAATATGAGATTCCTGAACAAGGAGCCACATTTTAACATCCGATCGGGTGGATGGCAGTGTTTTTAACCCTATGGTTAAAAATATTTATACTCTCTTATCGAGATGATAAAATGGGGTTATTAGAGAAAATCTCAACTCCTGGGACCAAGTAACATTGACTTTAAGAATTTGGTTCACTATCAACTGAATCAACAGTCGCTTCTTATCAGAATAATATCTCCCAAATTAAAATTAAGTTTTTCGGCAAACTCTACATTTAAAATATTCATTTATGAGTACACATAGAAAAATAAGAATATTTATCTCAATAATTTAAATGGCACGTCGTGGCGAAATACGCATTCTGATCTGTACGTTTACGTTTTTATATTTAGCGAAAGGGTATACAGGAAAAAGACGAAACTTTAGAGATGAGGTATAAAGGCAAAAATAAATTTCTCTATAGCAGTTACATTCGGTGAAGCTTCAGCAGAAAAAAGGCATTCACACCTTATACAAGGCTCGAACCCAGATCTCTTTTATCAGTAGCGAAGCACGCTAGCCACTCGGATCAGTGATTAAAGGAGGGCAATCCGGTTCAACCTACTGGAAAATGATTTTGAGTGTGGTACTACATAACAGCAAGATTAAATATCCAAAAGTACTTATCTGTAAATTAAAATGAAATGATATTTGATAGTGTTAATATACTCGTAATTCTTTATCAAAGTGAGCTAAGATAGTTTACCGGAACTACAGGTGGAACTGGCTCAGTCAATTGAAAGGCAGGATTGGAATGAGCTTGCTGGAACATCAGCTAAGAAGCTAATGTTCCAAAGTTCCAGCATCTTCTGTGTCTGTGCTGACCACTCTGGTCCCATTGTGAAAGGGGCATTGCTGAATTTGGAAATGCTGTCGTCCGTCGGATGTGAGGCTACGCCGTGGTCCCTTGTGGCAGGTTTGGAATAAGCTTGCTGGAACATCAGCTAAGAAGCTAATGTTCCAAAGTTCCAGCATCTTCTGTGTCTGTGCTGACCACTCTGGTCCCATTGTGAAAGAGGGCATTGCTGAATTTGGAAATGCTGTCGTCCGTTGGATGTGAGGCTAAGTCGTGGCCCCTTGTGGCAGGTTTGGAATGAGCTTGCTGGAACATCAGCTACGAAGCTTATGTTCCAAAGTTCCAGCATCTTCTGTGTCTGTGCTGACCTCTCTGGTCCCATTGTGAAAGGAGGCATTGCTGAATTTGAAAATGCTGTCGTCCATTGGATGTGAGGCTAAGTCGTGGCCCCTTGTGGCAGGTTTGGAATGAGCTTGCTGGAACATCAGCTACGAAGCTTATGTTCCAAAGTTCCAGCATCTTCTGTGTCTGTGCTGACCTCTCTGGTCCCATTGTGAAAGGAGGCATTGCTGAATTTGAAAATGCTGTCGTCCATTGGATGTGAGGCTAAGTCGTGGCCCCTTGTGGCAGGTTTGGAATGAGCTTGCTGGAACATCAGCTACGAAGCTTATGTTCCAAAGTTCCAGCATCTTCTGTGTCTGTGCTGACCTCTCTGGTCCCATTGTACAAGGGGGCATTGGTGAATTTCGAAATGCTGTCGTCCGTCGGATGTGAGGCTAAGCCGTGGCCCCATATGAATGACAGATTAGCGAACACGCTATTCATCCTTCCATCTGTCTCCTAACAGCTGTGGAGTGGCGGTTGGCTCAGTCGATTGCCCGTCAGGCTCGTAATCTGCAGTTTTTAGGTTCAAATCCCACTTGAGAGATTACTTTGAGATTTATCTCCGCTAAACCTACTGGAAAATGAATTTAAATATGGTACTACATAGTAACAGCAAGATTAAATATCCAAAAGTACTTATCTGTAAATTAAAATATCCTCCGAAAGAGAGGGGACACTGATGAACTTGGTAAGGCCGCTGTCCTTTGGATGGTACGTAAAGCCGTGGTTCTGTGTGCAGGAGAGTTATACCCCGTACATATTAAAAAACAAGCTGGATTGCCTAGATGGGACACCTTCATATATCTCCTAACATCTGTACAATAGGTTCCCATCCTCCAAACCTTTCTGAACCATTGGGGTCCTTGTGACCTGGCCATTTAGTCCATTATGTGGAAAAACGTGACACTCAGATATGAAAAAGCCTGGCTCTAACACCTGGCCATGGGATTCTCTTCTACGTTCATTCTCTGAACTCTTGGGATCTTTGTGACTACAGTTTAGCACAGTTTGTGCTGCCAATTGCGCCTCAGAGGCATCCAACTGGTGCAAAACTGCCAGACTGTTTATTTCTCTTGGAAGGTAATCACAACCGTCTTTGAGCATTGCACACAATTTGCGAATTCAAGAGATACAGAAAATAAATGTTAACTCTCTTTATAAAATATGTTACCCATAAACACAATAAGAACATCGAAAAAGGGTTTGTCCATTACTGCAAAGACAAAAATAGTTTTACCATTCCGTTCGAGGTATTTTGCGACCTTAATTACAGAAATATCGCTTTTACGCTGCTTTGAATTTCCGAAAAATTTCATTATCGCAATCGAATTTAAGTCTGAGTCTAAATTGATTTTCGTATTTCTAAAAGAGTTGGGTTGTTTTACCTCTGAGCGGCACTTTTTTGCACACCATGGGCTAAATGGCCAGGTCACAATGGACCCCGTAGGCTCAGAGAAGGTTGGGGGAGGGGACCCACTGGAACAGCTGTTGGGAGACAGATGGTAGCCTTCCGTCAAGGCCATCCAGCATGTTCTTTAACGTGCACAGGGTATGGCTCTCTCGCACACGGGGCCACGGCTTAACGTCCCATCCGACGGACGGCAGCCTTTCCAAGCCCATCGGTGTCCCCTACTGACCGTGGGCAGGGAATTTTGCGGAGATAAATCTCAACGCTGACCCAGCTGGGACTCGAACCTGGGAACTACAGATTACGAGCCTGGCGCGCTACCGACTGAGCCACCCCTACCCCATTTCTAAAAGAGCAAAGATTTCAGTACGGTTTCCTCTCTGCATAAGTTCCAAATTTTTGCCATAAAACCTTCAAGATCTTCAGCAATATTCTTTGATGGCTTTCCTAAGAAGTGTCCTCTTCTTCCAATATAAAGCTTACTCTTAAGCCTTCTTCTAGCTTCTCCTTACATGATAGTGCTATTTGTTCATACCTACAGATTTTTTTCCCCTATGTTTACACCATATAAATCGGAGCTCTATGGTAATGCTACAATCGGAAGCGTTATTGTCTTCCAAATCCATCCCTCTCTATATATATTTCTATCAAATACATTGCATTCCAAGAGCTTTGGGTATAAATTCCTACTCCCAATGTGTCGTATCGTTTCGCCTGAATACGTTGTCTCATCAGATGGAAGTGGATGTCACGAAACGAGGTGACCATCTTCGTTTATTTCTCAATAGAGACGATGAAATTACCTAAGGAAATGGAATGCTCCGTATAAAGGATCGTTAGAGAGTAGCAATAGCACATCCTCAGGGTTCTGGAATGGGGCAGAGGCTCATACTTCTTTGGCTCAATGTGTTGGGTTCATTCCTGCAGGATATAGAGAAAAGCGTTTACTGAAGTGGTAAAAACCTGAGTAAATTTGTACGAAAATAGGCAAAGGTAATTTTCTTCGGTTTTCCTGAGCTGGAGAGGCCCAGAAAGCGGAGGAATATAGCTTTGGAGGGTGGGTTTGCTCAGACGTAGCTCTCCAGACTTGTAATTTGCATTTATTAGATTCGCTTCCCAACTTTGCCAATGCTGAGATTTATCTCCGGTAACCCCCTCACCCTGCCCTCGGTCAGAAAGGGGATACCGATGGAACTGGAAAGGTCCGTCCGTCTGATAGGGTGGGGTGTCTCAGTTGGTAGCGCTCCAGGTCGTGATCTGTAGTTCCCAGGTTCGAGTCTCACCTGTATCAAGCTTTCAGATTTATCTCTGCTAAACCTCGATCATATCCTCGATGAGAAAACGATGAAAAGTCGAGGTGACAGACAGAGAAGCTATATCTGTCTGTCAACTCGACCCTGATCTCGGTGAAATTATTCGACGGACGGGTTTGGAAAGGCTGCCGTCCGTCTGATGGGACGTTAGCTATGGTCCCGTGTGCGGGAGAGCCATGCCCAGTACACGTTAAAGAACACACTGGATTGCCTTGATGGGAGACTACCTTTGTATTCTAACTGCTATCCAATGGGTCCTCAACTTTCTCTGAGCTTTTGGGGTCCTTGTGACTTGGACATTTAGCCCAGTGTGTGCAAAAAAGTGCTGCTCAGAGGTAAAAAAATCTAAGAATTTGTAGGATGGGAGATTAAGCTATGGCATTGTGTGCAGAATATACATAGCTCGTGTATCTTAAAGAGCACGCTAGATGACCTTGATAGGAGACTTCCATCTTAGTAAAAGCTGTCATCATCCAGTGGATCCTCTTTCCCCAACCTTCTCCGAACCCTTGGGGTCTTTGTGACCTGAATATTTATCCCATTGTGTGCCAAAAGCGCCACTCAGAAGTAAACAACCCACCCTAACGCAGCCTTTGGTAAAAACTTCTATAGTGTTTCGTTTTTCAACGTAAAAATATTATTAGCATTTTTTCTCCCCTTAACTTGCAACAAATGGCTATCTAGTCAAATTTTTTCCATCAGCTAACTAAACAAGGTAGTTACATTATTTAAGGTAATCCAAGATTAGAATACTCGTCGCATTTAACAAATTAAATTCCTAAAGATATATGTTTTGTAAATTAAAGAGATACGGTAAATAAATGTTATCTCTCATTAAAAAAATAGGTCGGGCAATAACATAATGAAAACATTGAAAAGATTCTGCCGATTAGTGTTAAACAAGTATAATTAATGAATTAAAGTTGTTATGTAAGTAAACTATCAATAATTTATCACATATTATAGTACTACATAAAAGTTTAATGTTAAATCTGTTTGTGAATATACACGAGGAAAATGTTTTGACAAATTCCCACTCGACCACCAAAGTAAGAAACTAATAAATCATAAAAGTGGTAAAACAGATAAAAAGAAAAAAAAAATTTGGTTTTGACAGAAATTTTCTAAAACAAAAAAAAACAAAACAAAAGTTGAAGCGAAAGCCACAAATAGATATAAACACACACTTGGACAGCTTTGAGGAAAGTTCATCATAAGAATGAGCTTTCCATAGGATATTAAATATTATACCTTGACTTGTTAAAGATACCTCGGTTAATTCGCCCAGAACGGAAGGAATTAATCCTTGAGCCAGCATCACCGAGATCTTTATACACAACGCATACAAAGAACACTTAATTGAGTTGTTGCGAACTCGGACAGGGATTGCCGACAAAATAAAACTAATCTCAGCGATTTAAATGTAAAGAAATCATTGGCGTGTGAGATTGCAATTTGGTGGGTGCAATACCTTACTCGTGTTTCTTTTACCTTTGCTAATCATTAGGAGCGAAGTTCCTCTAACAACAAAGAAATTAATAGTTTACAAGATCATTTATCCTCGACTGAAGCGAGGAACAGAGGCAATTTGAAAACTTTCTCATCATTAGCGTGAAGTTAAGCGTTGCTGAGTTTTCATCAAAGTCTATCAACCCGAGAAAATTTCGATTCCCATCTTATCGAACGCTGGCGACAGCGAAAACTCTTGCTAATGAGATTTATGATGATTAGGAATGCTGAATAATTGCAATTATTATTTGTCGAATGGAAAAAAAAAGTGGCAAAGACGCTATCGAAATCATGAGATAATATCCCATTGAAATATGAACTATGTCAGACATTGGCGTAAGAATTATGTTGAACGATGCAAACTATGCTTCGTGTCACACGAAGCGTGTGCAACTGGAGCGCAAACTGGTGTGCAAACTGGAGCGTGTGCAGTAACTGCACACGCTCCAGTTTGCTGTGAACGGTAACTGGAGCGTGTACAGTTGCTGTATACGCTCCAGATATTTTTCCTGAATTCTGTAATCACGTGACACGAAGGTTGCCAGATCACTAATTTCTAAAAAAATCGTTGCCAGGTATTTTTTCTGAATTCTGCAATCAACCGTAGCGTTCGGATACTTTTTTGAGCTACTGTACAAACTATGCTAAAGCATGAGGAAAGGATTATGTAGTAGAAAGGCACACATTATGCTCAGGCTTGAGGACAGGGTTATATGTAAAGGTCTAAGGGATTTCATAAGCCTGAAGTTTAACTACGCCACTTATTTTTAAATAACATTTAACATGATAAATAAATAATTTTATTTCCTCTCATTTAAAAATATCTTGCAATTAAACTTTATACAAATTAAGTCATTTAATTCTTTACACATGTTTAATTCCCTTCCTTTCTTTCCACATTTTAATTTCTCTGACTGTCCTGGCCGAATGTGCCCGAGCTAACCACTCGGGCAAAAAAATATTCGCATAAAGTTCGTAGAAGTTATTTTATTAGCATTCGATTTGATGTTTTAGTTGTAGAGTTGTTTCATGACTAGGCTGCGCTCAGATAGTATAGAACACCGACGGGCTTGGGGGCGGGTGTGGCTCAGTCGGTAGCGCGCCAGGCTCGTAATCTGTAGTTCCCAGGTTCGAGTCCAAGCTGGGTCAGCGTTGAGATTTATCTCCGCAAAATTCCCCGCCCTGCCCACGGTCAGTAGGGGACACCGATGGGCTTGGAAAGGCCGCCGTCCGTCGGATTTGACGTTAAGCCGTGGCCCCGTGTGCGGGAGAGCCATACCCTGTGCACGTTAAAGAACACGCTGGATGGCCTTGACGGGAGGCTATCATCTGTCTCCCAACAGCTGTTCCAGTGGGTCCCCTCTCCCAACCTTCTCTGAGCCGTCGGGGTCCATGTGACCTGGCCATTTAGCTCATGGTGTGCAAAAAAGTGCCGCTCAGAGGTAAAACAACCCAACCCAAATCCTCTTCCACTTCGTTTTCGTTATTCTCGTTATTTTTCATTTCCTTGGAAAAAGACAAATTTTCCTGCACGTGATATCTAGCTGCACGAAGTCAGTTCCTGCGCAAATGTATCTCCCCTAACCCATCCTTAACCTTTCGCATAGAAAAATTAATGAAACTCTCAAAACAAACAGCCATTTCAGAAAACAAATAATATCCGTATCGCATCTCAAAATTCCGAGACGTTCAAACAATGAAATCTTTCTTAAAAGAACACCCTTTTGGCAACACCGCTGCCTACCCCCATCTATTCCCTCCATTCTTCATCATCATCAATTTGATATAAATCCCAAGAGTATTGTGGTGGCCGTCTCCAGTCACCGGAGCAAGTAAAAGGAGTATTAAAAGATAATATTTTGAAACAAAATGACGAGACGATCTCCATCTTCAACTCGCCTGAACGTGTTGACTTGGCAAAGCAAGGGAGCGTAATTTCTCAACTTCATTTGGAATGGAATCTAAAGAGCTTTGCTGTGAGGAGGAGAATAACAATGAAACGATCATCACAGACACTAGATGCAATGAGGTATTATTTCATTCATAACCACAAACTAAATGGAAATAGAGTGGAATAGTTAGCAATGTCGAGAAATCAATCTAAATTAATCAGCTAGGCATATTTTATCTTCATTGTTATAAGGAAAGTGAAATATTGAAGTAATGTGCATCACATAAATCAAAATACAAATGCTAAATTAAAAAGATTGGTTGTAGTGTTGCTGCTATCGTCTGTATTAGTGACAAAAGTAATACTAAAGTGAAAATATTTATTATTGAAATAAGCCAATTTTATAATTTGGTTATTTAGATAATGCCCGTAAACCCAAACTTGTCAACAACTGCTAGGAAAAGTACTATATTCTTAAAGAGCGACAGGAGACAACTGCTAGGAAAAGTACTATATTCTTAAAGAGCGGCAGGAAACAACTGCTAGGAAAAGTACTATATTCTTAAAGAGCGGCGGGAAACAACTGCTAGGAAAAGTACTATATTCTTAAAGAGCGACAGGAAACAACTGCTAGGAAAAGTACTATATTCTTAAAGAGCGACAGGAAACAAATGCTAGGAAAAGTACTATATTCTTAAAGAGCGGCAGGAAACAACTGCTAGGAAAAGTGCTATATTCTTAAAGAGCGACAGGAAACAACTGCTAGGAAAAGTACTATATTCTTAAAGAGCGGCAGGAAACAACTGCTAGGAAAAGTACTATATTCTTAAAGAGCGACAGGAAACAACTGCTAGGAAAAGTACTATATTCTTAAAGAGCGACAGGAAACAACTGCTAGGAAAAGTACTATATTCTTAAAGAGCGGCAGGAAACAACTGCTAGGAAAAGTACTATATTCTTAAAGAGCGGCAGGAAAATTCTCTATTTAAAAACGAAAACAAACATTTTTTAATGAATAATGAACTGAAAAAACAACATATATTTAAGGAATCAAGAAAATATCTTGAGGAAAATTAAAAAAACAAAAGCATGAATTTTTATTGAGCACTATGAATTAGCAAAATTGTGTAGTTATAGACTTAACTATGTTTGGTCAAACCTGATTCAGTATGTTAATTATTTTTTTTATGAGCGGCAAGATTTTTGGCATTGAACCTTGGGATAGACGCGCTAGATTTACATAGTTTTATATAAAAATACACATCCTAATGAAACAAGTTTAAAACCTCGCAAAAATAACAGAGAAAAAGTAAAACAAAGTTATTTAAATTTCTAAACATTTATTATCACACGTTTATTCGTTTCTTAATTTGACAGTGCCTGCACCATAAACAAATCATAAACGTGTGACAGATATTTAGTTTATTCGTAAGATGCTAATATCTTTGAGCATTATTTAGTAAAAATGGAGTGGGAGTGATTCAGTCGATTTCACGCCAGACTCGTAATTTGCAGTTCTCAGGTTCGACTCCTACCTGGGACGACGTTGAGATTTATTTCCTCATAGCCCTCGGTCAGTAAGGAAACATTGAGAGGTTTCAAACGGTCACTGTCTGTTGGGGGGCGGGGGGGGAGGGGTAACTCAGTCGGTATCGCGCCAGGCTCGCAATATGTAGTTCATAGGTTCGAGTTCCAGCTGCGTCAGCATTGAGATTTATCTCCGCAAAATTCCCCGCCCTGCCCACGGTCAATAGGAGACACCGTTGGGTAAGGTCGCCGAAAAAAGGTCGCCGGGGAAAGGTCGCCGTCCGTCGGATGGGACGTTAAGCTGTGACTCCGTGTGCGGGAGAGCCATATCTGTGCACGTTAAAGAACACGCTGAATGGCCTTGACGGAAGGCTACCATATGTCTCCCAACAGCTGTTCCAGTGGGTTCCCTCCCCCAACCTTCTCTGAGCCTTCGGGGTCCTTGTGACCTGGCCATTTAGCCATGGTGTGCAAAAAAGTGCCGCTCAGAGGTAAAACAACCCAACATATTTTGTAGTAGCATTTAACAAATTCTCCTTGAAAGCAGAATAGCTTTCATTTTCTAATAATTTAAGTTCAAAATAATGCCAAACCTTGGCATCCTGTGATGTTGTTAATACTTTTTTACTACATAATAGTTGAAGATCAAAATAGGGCGTACTTGGTTAATAATGGCACTATCTTTAAAATTCAATATCTATAAAAGCGCAAAACACATATAATACTTATTCTAATATGTACAGATTTCTAAGTTGCAGAATGTTTATGGAGAACATAATGCATTAAAATATCAAACCATTTTATTATCATTCAAAGGAGAGAAAATTATCTGTATTTTCGTTAGTGATCTCATCCACAAAACTAGCATTTTATTCTCAAGTTATGGCAGAAAAAAGTGGTCGTTACTTCCATCCAAAAACTCGAATAAATCCCCACGAATTTACCGTGTTACTGTGAGCCATAACGACATTACTTGGGCTAATGAAACGATTAATTTGGAAGAAGGTTGGGTTGGGTTGTTTTACCTCTGAGCGGCACTTTTTTGCACACTATTGGCTAAATGGCCAGGTCACAAGGACCCCGAAGGCTCAGAGAAGGTTGGGGGAGGGGACACACTGGAATAGCTGTTGGGAGACAGATGGTAGCTTCCCGTCAAGGCCATCCAGCGTGTTCTTTAACGTGCACAGGGTATGGCTCTCCCACACACGGGGCCACGGCTTAACGTCCCATCCGACGGCCTTTCCAAGCCCATCGGTGTTCCCTACTGACCGTGGGCAGGGCGGGGAATTTTGCGGAGATAAATCTCAACGCTGACCCAGCTTGGACTCGAACCTGGGAACTGCAGATTAGGAGACTGGCGCGCTACCGACTGAGACACCCCCGCCCCTTTTTGGAAGAAGGAATTCGAAAGATGGTAACGAAAGGTTTGGCAGTCTTGCCCACGAACCCATAACAAAATACCTCATCCCAAAATCAGAGTCAGTTCCGAGTTCATCAATGGCTTCTGCTTTCTTCGGGTACATACAAGCGGAGAAATATCAACTGCATAAAGATTGGTCTCTAGTTACTCGTACGAGTTTTATGCCCTATACTTCAGCTATTTATGGTTGGGTTATTTTTAGAAAATACAGCCAAAACAATTCTATTTATTCGGCGAATTAGAGAAAGAATTCGTACCTTGGTGGGGTGGGATGTAATGAATAGTTTTAAATTTGCTTTTCAATAGAAATAAATACAGTGGGTATTACGTCTTTTATTTTCATGTGTAGAAAATGAGTTGGTGTTCTTCGACAAGTGCATAGAATAGACAAAGCTCAAAAGCAGACAAAGCTCCAAGCCAGTGCATTGAACAGACAAAGCTCCCAAGTAGACAAATCTCCAAGCCAGTGCATTGAACAGACAACGCTCCCAAGCAGAGAAATCTCCAAGCCAGTGCATAGAATAGACAAAGCTCTCAAGCAGACAAAGCTCCAAGCCAGTGCATAGAATAGACAAAGCTCCCAAGCAGACAAAGCTCCAAGCCAGTGCATAGAATAGACAAAGCTGCCAAGCAGACAAAGCTCCAAGCCAGTGCATAGAATAGACAAAGCTCCAAAGCAGACAAAGCTCCAAGTCAGTGCATAGAACAGACAAAGCTCCAAGCCAGTGCATAGAACAGACAAAGCTCCAAGCCAGTGCATAGAACAGACAAAGCTCCAAGCCAGTGCATAGAATAGACAAAGCTCCCAAATAAAGGCGTGTCTCTCTTCCTCTGCAAACGCATTCAACGGGCGTGTTCTTTTTCTCTGCATATGCATATAACAAGTGGGCTTCTCTCCCTCTGCAAATATCATAGCATTTCCTACAAAGATATATTCCCTCTGCAAATATATTTAACAGGCGTGTTTCTCTTCTGCTAATGCACACAAAGGGCGTGTTTCTTTTCTTCTGCTAATGCATTCAAAGGTGCGTGTTTCTCTCCCTCTGAAATGCATTCAAATGGCGCGTTTCTCTCCCCCGTCAAATGCATTCAAATGGCGCGTTTCTCTCCTCCTTCAAATGCACTCAAATGGCGTGTTTCTCTCCCTCTCCAAATGCATTCAAAGGATGTGTTTCTCTTCCTCTTCAAATGGATTCAAATGGCTCGTTTCTCTCCCCCTTCAAATGCATTCAAAGGACGTGTTTCTCTTCCTCTTCAAATGCATTCAAATGGCGTGTTTCTCTCCCTCTTCAAATGCATTCAAATGGCGTGTTTCTCTCCCTCTTCAAATGCATTCAAATGGCGCGTTTCTCTCCCCCTTCAAATGCATTCAAATGGCGTGTTTCTCTCCCTCTTCAAATGCATTCAAATGGCGCGTTTCTCTCCTCCTTCAAATGCACTCAAATGGCGTGTTTCTCTCCCTCTCCAAATGCATTCAAAGGACGTGTTTCTCTTCCTCTTCAAATGCATTCAAATGGCTCGTTTCTCTCCCCCTTCAAATGCATTCAAATGGCGTGTTTCTCTCCCTCTTCAAATGCATTCAAAGGACGTGTTTCTCTTCCTCTTCAAATGCATTCAAATGGCGTGTTTCTCTCCCTCTTCAAATGCATTCAAATGGCGTGTTTCTCTCCCTCTTCAAATGCATTCAAATGGCGCGTTTCTCTCCCCCTTCAAATGCATTCAAATGGCGTGTTTCTCTCCCTCTTCAAATGCATTCAAATGGCGCGTTTCTCTCCTCCTTCAAATGCACTCAAATGGCGTGTTTCTCTCCCTCTCCAAATGCATTCAAAGGACGTGTTTCTCTTCCTCTTCAAATGCATTCAAATGGCGCGTTTCTCTCCCCCTTCAAATGCATTCAAATGGCGTGTTTCTCTCCCTCTTCAAATGCATTCAAATGGCGCGTTTCTCTCCCTCTTCAAATGCATTCAAATGGCGTGTTTCTCTCCCTCTTCAAATGCATTCAAATGGCGCGTTTCTCTCCTCCTTCAAATGCACTCAAATGGCGTGTTTCTCTCCCTCTCCAAATGCATTCAAAGGATGTGTTTCTCTTCCTCTTCAAATGGATTCAAATGGCTCGTTTCTCTCCCCCTTCAAATGCATTCAAAGGACGTGTTTCTCTTCCTCTTCAAATGCATTCAAATGGCGTGTTTCTCTCCCTCTTCAAATGCATTCAAATGGCGTGTTTCTCTCCCTCTTCAAATGCATTCAAATGGCGCGTTTCTCTCCCCCTTCAAATGCATTCAAATGGCGTGTTTCTCTCCCTCTTCAAATGCATTCAAATGGCGCGTTTCTCTCCTCCTTCAAATGCACTCAAATGGCGTGTTTCTCTCCCTCTCCAAATGCATTCAAAGGACGTGTTTCTCTTCCTCTTCAAATGCATTCAAATGGCTCGTTTCTCTCCCCCTTCAAATGCATTCAAATGGCGTGTTTCTCTCCCTCTTCAAATGCATTCAAAGGACGTGTTTCTCTTCCTCTTCAAATGCATTCAAATGGCGTGTTTCTCTCCCTCTTCAAATGCATTCAAATGGCGTGTTTCTCTCCCTCTTCAAATGCATTCAAATGGCGCGTTTCTCTCCCCCTTCAAATGCATTCAAATGGCGTGTTTCTCTCCCTCTTCAAATGCATTCAAATGGCGCGTTTCTCTCCTCCTTCAAATGCACTCAAATGGCGTGTTTCTCTCCCTCTCCAAATGCATTCAAAGGACGTGTTTCTCTTCCTCTTCAAATGCATTCAAATGGCGCGTTTCTCTCCCCCTTCAAATGCATTCAAATGGCGTGTTTCTCTCCCTCTTCAAATGCATTCAAATGGCGCGTTTCTCTCCCTCTTCAAATGCATTCAAATGGCGTGTTTCTCTCCCTCTTCAAATGCATTCAAATGGCGCGTTTCTCTCCTCCTTCAAATGCACTCAAATGGCGTGTTTCTCTCCCTCTCCAAATGCATTCAAAGGACGTGTTTCTCTTCCTCTTCAAATGCATTCAAATGGCTCGTTTCTCTCCCCCTTCAAATGCATTCAAATGGCGTGTTTCTCTCCCTCTTCAAATGCATTCAAAGGACGTGTTTCTCTTCCTCTTCAAATGCATTCAAATGGCGTGTTTCTCTCCCTCTTCAAATGCATTCAAATGGCGTGTTTCTCTCCCTCTTCAAATGCATTCAAATGGCGCGTTTCTCTCCCCCTTCAAATGCATTCAAATGGCGTGTTTCTCTCCCTCTTCAAATGCATTCAAATGGCGCGTTTCTCTCCTCCTTCAAATGCACTCAAATGGCGTGTTTCTCTCCCTCTCCAAATGCATTCAAAGGACGTGTTTCTCTTCCTCTTCAAATGCATTCAAACGGCGCGTTTCTCTCCCCCTTCAAATGCATTCAAATGGCGTGTTTCTCTCCCTCTTCAAATGCATTCAAATGGCGTGTTTCTCTCCCTCTCCAAATGCATTCAAATGGCGTGTTTCTCTCCCTCTTCAAATGCATTCAAATGGCGTGTTTCTCTCCCTCTTCAAATGCATTCAAATGGCGTGTTTCTCTCCCTCTCCAAATGCATTCAAATGGCGTGTTTCTCTCCCTCTTCAAATGCATTCAAATGGCGCGTTTCTCTCCCCCTTCAAATGCATTCAAATGGCGTGTTTCTCTCCCTCTTCAAATGCATTCAAATGGCGTGTTTCTCTCCCTCTTCAAATGCATTCAAATGGCGCGTTTCTCTCCCCCTTCAAATGCATTCAAATGGCGTGTTTCTCTCCCTCTTCAAATGCATTCAAATGGCGTGTTTCTCTCCCTCTCCAAATGCATTCAAAGGACGTGTTTCTATTCCTCTTCAAATGCATTCAAATGGCTCGTTTCTCTCCCCCTTCAAATGCATTCAAATGGCGTGTTTCTCTCCCTCTTCAAATGCATTCAAATGGCGTGTTTCTCTCCCTCTCCAAATGCATTCAAAGGACGTGTTTCTCTTCCTCTTCAAATGCATTCAAATGGCGCGTTTCTTTCCCCCTTCAAATGCATTCAAATGGCGCGTTTCTCTCCCCCTTCAAATGCATTCAAAGGACGTGTTTCTCTCCCTCTCCAAATGCATTCAAAGGACGTGTTTCTCTTCCTCTTCAAATGCATTCAAATGGCGCGTTTCTCTCCCCCTTCAAATGCATTCAAATGGCGTGTTTCTCTCCCTCTTCAAATGCATTCAAATGGCGTGTTTCTCTCCCTCTCCAAATGCATTCAAAGGACGTGTTTCTCTCCCTCTTCAAATGCATTCAAATGGCGCGTTTCTCTCCCCCTTCAAATGCATTCAAATGGCGTGTTTCTCTCCCTCTTCAAATGCATTCAAATGGCGTGTTTCTCTCCCTCTCCAAATGCATTCAAAGGACGTGTTTCTATTCCTCTTCAAATGCATTCAAATGGCTCGTTTCTCTCCCCCTTCAAATGCATTCAAATGGCGTGTTTCTCTCCCTCTTCAAATGCATTCAAATGGCGTGTTTCTCTCCCTCTCCAAATGCATTCAAAGGACGTGTTTCTCTTCCTCTTCAAATGCATTCAAATGGCGCGTTTCTTTCCCCCTTCAAATGCATTCAAATGGCGCGTTTCTCTCCCCCTTCAAATGCATTCAAAGGACGTGTTTCTCTCCCTCTCCAAATGCATTCAAAGGACGTGTTTCTCTTCCTCTTCAAATGCATTCAAATGGCGCGTTTCTTTCCCCCTTCAAATGCATTCAAATGGCGCGTTTCTCTCCCCCTTCAAATGCATTCAAAGGACGTGTTTCTCTCCCTCTCCAAATGCATTCAAAGGACGTGTTTCTCTTCCTCTTCAAATGCATTCAAATGGCGCGTTTCTCTCCCCCTTCAAATGCATTCAAATGGCGTGTTTCTCTCCCTCTTCAAATGCATTCAAAGGATGTGTTTCTCTCCCTCTGCATATGTATTTAAGAGGTGTGTTTTTCTCCTTCTGCAAATGAATTTAATAGGTGTGTTACTCTCCCTTTGCAAATGCATTTACCAGGCGTGTTTCTCTTCCTTTGCAAATACCTCTAAGAGGTGTGTTTCTCTCTCTCTCTGCAAATGCAAAATTGTAAATATATATTTATCATGAGATCGTACGACTTATGCTATATAATGAGCATGTCGCGTGTTCCACAGAAAGAGTTTCTGCACAAGTCGACGATCTAATGATAAACATATATTTACAAGTTTTAAAGTTTTAGATAACTTTCTCTATGTGCAAAAACAGTGCTAAGACTTTTCTCGTATTATATTAATTTTAGGCAGCCACTGGTGTTGGAATACGCATTGTTCCGGTTTTGTCATGTAACAGGACTGCAGAAAGAATCGTCAAATGAATCACGAGACCGAAAGAATTTAGGAAGTAGAAAGAAAGAGAGTAACTACAGGAAATAGATAAAGAAGAGGTCCCGAAAGCTTGGAACGAAACGAAGACGAACGAAATAAATAAATGAAACTAAATAAGAACGCGTGGTCTTTTTCTTTTGGCGATGTCTCTTGTGGTGCAGAGCTGAAGAATTTACGAAGAAACTCGCACAGGACCTGACAAACGCTTCTATGAAGAAGGCAGCAGGGCTCGTTGCGGGTCCTCAAGCATCATAATTTCATTTCCTGCTTGCTCTTCGGAGACACAACGCGAGTAGCGTAAAGAGACGGTAATGGGGGAAAATATATATACAGGACGAAGATGGAGAGGTTAGGAGGGAAAGAAGGAGGGGAAAAGTAGGGGAATAAAAGCAAAAGTGAGGAGGAGTAAATGGGAGGTAGAATTAAAGAAGAAAGTGGGAGATGAAAACGATGAAGATGGAGGACATGACGAAAATAGTGGCAGAAGAAGAGAACGGAAGAAGAAGAAGAAAATGGTGAGGGATTAGAAGACGAAAAAAAAGGAGCAGTGGGGAGGTTAAAAGAAGTAGATGATGATGAAGAATACGAAGAGGAGAAATAGGGAAGAATTAGGAATGTGAAAAATAAAAGGAAGAAGAGGAATATAAAGATCAATACTAAGAAAAGTGAGCAAGAGTTTGAAGAGATGTAGAAGATAAAAAGAGATTACGAAGAAAAGAGGAATAGGAAGATAAGGAACACAAAGATCAATACTTCAAGAGGGGAGGAGGAATTCGAAGAGCCATAGAAGATTAAAGAAGGTGATGATGAAAATAATAATAGGAAGATGAGGAATGTGAAGATTAATACTAAAGGAGGTGAGGAGGAATTCGAAGAGGTGTAGATGATTAAAGATCGTGATGACGAAAAAAGGGAGCTAAGGGATATATAGTTCAATACTTTGAGAGGCGAGGAGGAATTTGAAGTGATGTAGAAGATGATGACGAAAAGAAGAATAGGAAGATGAGGTTAGTGAGAGAGGTGAGGAGGAATTTGAAGAGTTGCAGAATATTAAAGAAGGTGATGAAAAGAACAATGGAAAGACGAAGAATGTAGAGATAAATACTATGAGAGATGAAGAGTTTTGCAGAGATGCAGAAAATTGAAGAAAGTGATGATGAAAAGAACAAGAAGAGGAAGCATTGTTGTTGATGTCGAGAAATATTAGGAAATTTAAGGAAACCAAAAAGGTAACCTTTTAAAAAACTGAATATGGTTAAACAAATAAGGATACATTTGCGAAGATTGATAAATAAACAAAGAAGTAGGGTTGGAAGAAGAAACATAAAATTATGATGAAGGGAATATATTGAGTAGTCACCAGTGGACGAAGAAGAAGAACAGATATTGTGATATAAGAATGAAAAAAACTGAACGGATTGATTGCCATTGAAGAGAGCTCAGTCGGTAGCGCGCCAGGCTCGTAATCTGTAGTTCCCAGGTTCGAGTCCCAGCTGGGTGAGCGTTGAGATTTATCTCCGTAAAAATTCCCCGCCCTGCTCACGGTCAGTAGGGGACACTGATGGGTTTGGAAAGGCCGCCGTCCGTCGGATGGGACGTTAAGCCGTGGCTCCGAGTGCGGGAGAGCCATACCCTGTGCACGTTAAAGAACACGCTGGATGACCTTGACGGTAGGCTACCATCTGTCTCCCAACAGCTGTTCCAGTGGGTCCCCTCCCCCAACCTTCTCTGAGCCTTCGGGATCCATGTGACCTGGCCATTTAGTCCATGGTGTGCAAAAACGTGCCGCTCAGAGGTAAAACAACCCGACCAGAAAGCCATTGAAGAGCATTGGGCAAGTTATATCAGAACAAATTATGTCTTGATCAGCATTGAGAACATCGTAGTCCTGACTAACCCCAGTTCTCATCAACTCAAACAAGACACGAACTGTTTTAAGAATTGACCGATTAGAGTGAAAGATTGACGAATAGGAGATCATATCTGCTGTCAGTTGGGATAGGATAGTTCAGAGAGTTGTAGCAGATAAATATTTAACAGCAATATGCCAGTCATAAGAATTTGTCTCAAAACACAAGTAATAATTTTATTATCAAATTAGTTCATCAAACAATTCTTTAAATTTGCGCAAATTGGGAAAATATTTTAAGGAGGTTGTGTTGTTTTACCTCTCAGCAGCACCTTTTAAAATAAAATGGGCTAAATGGTCAGGTTACAAGGAACCCCAAAGGTTCCAGTAAGGGTTAGCGGGAGGGGATCCACTGAACAGATGTTAAGAGACAGATAGAAGTATCCCATCAACACCATCCAACGTATTCCTTAACGTGCATAGGTTATGGCTCTATTGCCCAAGGAGCAACTGCTTTAACATACCATTCGATGGACGGCAGCCTTTCCAAGCCCATCTATGTTCCGCTTTCTGGGCTGAGCGTTGCTAGGTTTAACGGAGATAAATCTCAAAAGTGGGACTCGAACCTGGGAACTACAGATTACGAGCCCGGTGCGCTAGAGACTGAGCCAATTCCCATCCTCTCCTGTTTAAGATAATGACAATATTTAAGGGTTGGGTTGTTTTACCTCTGAGCGGCACTTTTTTGCACACCATGGGCTAAATGGCCAGGTCACATAGACCCCGAAGGCTCAGAGAAGGCTGGGGGAGGGGACCCACTGGAACAGCTGTTGGGAGACAGATGGTAGCCTCCCGTCAAGGCCATCCAGCGTGTTCTTTAACGTGCACAGGGTATGGCTCTCCCGCACACGGGGCCACGGCTTAACGTCCCATCCGACGGACGGTGGCCTTTCCAAGCCCATCGGTGTCCCCTACTGACCGTGGGCAGGGCGGAGAATTTTGCGGAGATAAATCTCAACGCTGACCCAGCTGGGACTCGAACCTGGGAACTACAGATTACGAGTCTGGCGCGCTACTGATTGAGCCACCCCCGCCCCGACAATATTTAAGAAAACAGAATGATACATATATATAACAGCAGAAAATTAAAGGAACATGGCGATAACTTATAAGTTTGTTGATCGCTGAGACTTCTTTAAGTGTAGAAAATGATGTACTTTCTTATAAACATACCTAAGAATCAAATAAACGTAACGGGAATGCTGAATACTCAAGTAGAGAGAAAGACATTAATTTTGCTTTAGGGCAATAGCTCTTCTACCTAAACCCCAAAGTTCCAAAAAATCAGGAATAATTTTTACTGACAAAATCTATTCGCCACTCTTACCTTACAAGAGCAAATCATTGCAAACTGCCAAAGCAAAACTTTTATAGAAAAATCACGTTTTACCCTACCTATATTCGGATCCAATGTCTACTTGAAGCAGAGCCAAAAAAAAAAAAAACTAATAATAAAGAACTAATTAAAATTCCACCCTAAATAATCTAATAGATATCAGATGAAACACTATTCTTCGCATGAAAGTAGACAGATATCCATCTAGCCTGGTTTTCTGTATCAGGCATCAGCAGTAGTGTGACACTGATGAAAAAGATTTAGCCAATCCTATACAAGTTTTATGCTTCAATTCCAACCCTCCCAACCTTTCACATCTGTCTCCCGAAGCTGCTACATGTCACGTACAGAGCTTGTTAAATCGCATTGGCCATCCCGTCACAGATCCGCTTTTGGTTCAAATGCGTAGCGTGAAAGAACGTTTATTACGTTCAGCAAATGTGTCACTGTTCCATCCATCAGTGACTAGTGGGTGCATTTAGATGAGTACACCACTATCCGTCTCTGAGATATAATTCATGGTTATTGATTGAGGCGAAGGGTTAGGATAGGGGGGGGGGGGAGACTTTCTCATCTTGATAGCGGCTGGAAATAATGAAAGCTGTACCATGAAATTCTCCACGCTACATAACCCAACTCACAGGAAAGATGGGTCTTAGAAAAGAGAAAAAAAAAAGAGGTAGATGATCAAAAGAGTGAGCTATATATTCCATAAAGAAAAGGTTTTACACGAAGGAAACTAATCTCCGTGAAAGAGGATTCAGCTATGTTATTTAAGTGGTCAGAAGAGGATCTAGCTATGCCATTTAACATAAGCGATTGGTGCCAAAGGAAACTCGAGAGATTGGAATCAGAGATGTCGTTCCTTCTCACACGTGACTATCGTGAGCGTGTATGGCTGGATATCACGAAAAGTGTTTTTATTTCAGCGGAGCAGTCTATTTGTAATGAGAGTTGTTTATCTCTAATTGCTAGGCAAGGAAGTTGGAAGAAACAGTTTTAAATAGAAAAAAGATTGAGGCGTATTTTTAAATGGAACTGTGGTGGATACGTTTTTTTCATTTTGAGAGAAAGAACCATTTCTGTTTGTTTTCAAGCCAAGGCAAATGATAAGCTACTGAGATCGAGGAATGGACCAAACATTGTGTGCCTAATTGCAATCTTCCATGGAGATCTGAGATAATTTAGACTTTGCGTTTCCTAATTCAACTCAATCACCACATCACACTTAGTTCTTTTATGCACTAGGCACCTCATTTTTTGTTCGTGTGTTTGCTTCTTAATTTTATGTGTGGATCAGCAATTTAAAAAGATTTTAAAAAAGATACTTCTTGTGAAGCATTTTACTTTTAATTTATAATAACTAATTCTTTTATATATATTTTTTTTTTCTAATTTTTTAATTTATAGTAACTACTTAGTTTGGGTTTTTTTGCTCTTAGCATCAATTCTTTTTGCTCTATTAGAAAGGTCACAATGACCCCAAGGTTGAGATCTGCTTAGGGGAAGAGTTGGATTGGATTGTTTTATTTCTGAGTGGAACTTTTTTGTACGTCATGGGATAAATGGCTAGGTCACATGGATTCCGAAGGCTCAGAGAAGATTTGGGGAGGGGACCCACTGGTACAGCTGTTGGGAGACAGATGGTAGCCTCCTGTCAAGGCTATCCAGCGTGTTCTTTAACGTGCACAGGGTATGGCGATCCCGCACACGAGGCTACGGATTAACGTCCCATCCGATGGACGGCGGTCTTTCCAAGCCCATAGGTGTCCCGTACTGACCGTGCGGGGAGTTTTGCAGAGATAAATCTCGACGCTGATCCAGCTGGGACTCGAACCTCTGAACTACAGATTAGGAGCCCGTCGCGCTATCGACTGAGCCACCCCCGCCCCATTTAGAGGAAGAAGGTTGAGTTGAGTTGTTTTACCTCTGAGCGGCACTTTTTTGCACACAGTGGGCTAAATGGCCATGTTACATGGACCCCGAAGGCTCAGAGAAGGTTGGGGGAGGGGATCCATTGGAACAGCTGTTGGGAGACAGATGGTAGCCTCCTGTCAAGGCCATCCAGCGTGTTCTTTAACGTGCACAGGGTATGGCTCTCCCGCACACGGGGCTACGGATTAACGTTCCATCCGACGGACGGCGGTCTTTCCAAGCCCATAGGTGTCCCGTACTGACCGTAGGCAGGGCGGGGAATTTTGCGGAGATAAATCTCAACGCTGACGCAGCTGGGACTCGAACCTGTGAACTACAGATTACAAGCCTGTTGCGCTATCGACTGAGCCACCCCGCCCCACTTAGGGGAAGAAGGATCACTGGACATTGTTAGGAGACATATGGAAGCTTCCCGTCAAGGCCATCCGACATTTTTTTTACGTGCATGTGATATAGTTCTTCTTATATGTGACCTTGGATTAACGTTCCATCCGACGAACGGCGCCATTTAGAAGCCTATGAAGTCCACCGGCTCTAGAACCTGAGGGGGGGGGGAACCAGGATCCCCCGAAAATCTGGTCATCTTGTATGAAATCTCAAACTTGTCGACCTACTTTGAAATGCAAAACAGTTGCCTTCGTATAATTTTATTTTAGCCCCATATATAAAAAACAACTATGAAATCTTATTTCATATAGAAAATTATTTTAACCTTTCTCTTCAGCGGAATATTTTAGCAATTGGAAAACTCTACTAAAATCTTATTTTTACACTGCTTCCTACAAAAAAAACACCTAGTTTCTCAGACCCCCCTAAATTCTGGGGAAGTACCCAGGTTTTACTGAAGGGAATTACCCCCCCCTCCCTCTGAAAATTCTCCTTAAAATGAAATATATGTTGTTTAGTAAGTTAAAGTTTTAAAACCATTTTTTGTTTTTAAATTTGGAAGTTTGATGCTTTTCATTGCTTATATTAATTAAAGTTTACTGTGTACTCAATTGTGTAACTGGGTATCAAATATAAGATAACAATGCATACTTAAATGTTAAAAAAACCAAATTCTTGTTTTGTAGGTTAGAGTGTACAATTGAAGAAGAATGTGGACCACTGCTCCTAATTTTTAGCTAACCGATTTTTTCAGTCTGACTGATCTAACTACACTGTTACCAAAAAAAAAAGAACCCGTGATATGTCTGCTGAGGTAAGTGTTCATTTAATAATAGCATTTTTAAGCTTTTCAGATGTTTGTTAATAAAATGCTTTCAGCTGTTTTTTTTACAATTTAAGTAATTGCTGTAATTTTTATAGAGCATAGCAGGGCTTTCTCAAAATGGAAGTCTGTCATCATATTTACTATATTTTTTCTGTTTGCGTTGCTATGTTTCTTTCCATAGCGGAAATGTTCTGGAAAAACTTCTCCTAATGGTCATAATTAAATGGCATCAGGATTTGGATTGGGTTGGGTTGTTTTACCTCTGAGCGGCACTTTTTTGCACACTATTGGTTAAATGGCCAGGTCACAAGGACCCCGAAGGCTCAGAGAAGGTTGGGGGAGGAGACCCAGTGGAACAGCTGTTGGGAGACAGATGGTAGCCTCCCGTCAAGGTCATCCAGCGTGTTCTTTAACGTGCACAGGGTATGGCTCTCCCACACACGGGGCCACGGCTTAACGTCCCATCCGACGGACGGCGGCCTTTCCAAGCCCATCGGTGTCCCCTACTGATCGTGGGCAGGGCGGGAAATTTTGTGGAGATAAATCTGAACGCTGACCCAGCTGTGACTCGAACCCGGGAACTACAGATTACGAGCCTGGCGCGCTACCGACTGCGCCCCCCGCCCCCCTCAGGATTTGGAGGAAAATGTCTAAGTGAGGGTGTACAAAGTATTCGTTGTTAAATTTTTCCTTCATAATCTCCCGTTAACAGAGAATTGAACGAAGTTGTTGTAGCATAATAAGCTAGCGCAACTGACATAGCTCAGTATGCAAGAACATTTGACATAAGTCTATAGAGCTTTACCTTGTAGCGGCCCTTTTGTACAAACGTTGAGTTAAATGGGGATGTCACAAAGACCCCGATGGCTCAGAGAAGGCTGAAGAAAGGTGACGCACTGGACAGTATTCGGAGAGATGGTAGCCTCCTGACAAGGCCATCCCTGTGTTCGTTAACGTGCACAGTGTATGACTCTTATGCACACGGGGCCACGGCTTAACGTTTCATCCGACGGACGGCGGTCTTTCCAAGCCATCAGTGTTCCCTACTGACAGAGGGCAGGGTGGTGAATTCAACAGTGGACCATGTAGTACCGAACCTGGGAACTGCAGATTACGAGCCTGGCTCTCCCCTCTCAATAGGAAACAGCACTTGATTTAGGGCACTAGATAAGAACTTGGCATAGCTCAATAGATAAAAGAATAAGAATGCAATATGGCAAGAAGCACGAGAGCCAGGTCTTGTTGACCTGGCCATTTATCGTATGCACAAAATGTGCTGCTCAGAGGTAAAACAACCCTACCAAACTCAATTGTTATTCATATCTCGTTCCTGGTACAAAGGGGCGGGGATGGCTCAGTCGGTAGCACGCCAGGCTCGTAATCTGTAGTTCCCAGGTTCGAGTCGCAGCTGGGTCAGCGTTGAGATTTATCACCGCAAAATTCCCCGCCCTGCCCTCGGTCAGTAGGGGACACCGAAGGGCTTGGAAAGGCCGTCGTCCGTCGGATGGGACGTTAAGCCGTGGCCCCGTGTGCGGGAGAGCCATACCCTGTGCACTTTAAAGAACACGCTGGATGGCCTTGACGGGAGGCTACCATCTGTCTCCCAACAGCTGTTTCAGTGGGTCCCCTCCCCGAACCTTCTCTGAGCCTTCGGGGTCCATGTGACCTGGTCATTTATCCCATGGTGTGCAAAAAAAGTGCCGCTCAGAGGTAAAACAACCCAATCTGGTACAAATGATTCGAGAGTCAGTGAAGAACCAACATACAGAGCTCAGTAGGTGAAAACAACTCACCTAGCTTAATAGGTAAGATAAATAATGACGTATCCCAGTGTATTGGAGTATTTACCATAGCTCAACAGATAAGAGTAGCTGATATGGGTTGGGTTGTTTTACCTCTGAGCGGCACTTTTTTGCACACCATGGGCTAAATGGCCAGGTCACATGGACCCCGAAGGCTCAGAGAAGGTTGGGGGAGGGGACCCACTGGAACAGCTGTTGGGAGACAGATGGTAGCCTCCCGTCAAGGCCATCCAGCGTGTTCTTTAACGTGCACAGGGTATGGCTCTCCCGCACACGGGGCCACGGCTTAACGTCCCATCCGACGGACGGCGGCCTTTCCAAGCCCATCGGTGTCCCCTACTGACCGTGGGCAGGGCGGGGAATTTTGCGGAGGTAAATCTCAACGCTGACCAAGCTGGGACTCGAACCTGGGAACTACAGATTACGAGCCTGGCGCGCTACCGACTGAGCCACCCCGCCCCAGTAGCTGATATGGCTCAATGGATAAAAACACTTGGCATAAAAGCATTTGAGATGACTTAACATGTAAGAACACCTCACTTTAACATAGCTGAAAAGGTAAGAGCATTTGTTTGATATAACTGAACGTGGAAAGACTCAGCACAGCTAAATAGGCAATAACATCTGACCAAATTCAAGAGATAAAAACAGCTCATATAGGACAACAGACAAAGCACTCGACATGTCCAACAGGCAAGAACACTGTCATAAGCCAACAAATAAGAAAATCTTAACAACCAGCCTGTTATGTTTGCCATAACAGCAAGGAGCAATTTTTAACATTTTTTTAAAATCGATTTCTGGTTGACTCTTGTGGTTGGTTTTACCTCTGAGCGGCACTTTTTTGCATACAATGGGCTAAATGGCCAGGTCACATGGACCCCGAAGGCTCAAAGAAGGTTGGGGAAGGGGACCCACTGGAACAGCCGTTGGGAGACAGATGGTAGCCTCCCGTCAAGGCCATCCAGCGTGTTCTTTAACGTGCACAGGGTATGGCTCTCCCGCACACGGGGCCACGGCTTAACGTCCCATCCGACGGACAGCGGCCTTTCCAAGCCCATCGGTGTCCCCTACTGACCGTGGGCAGGGCCGGGAATTTTGCGGAGATAAATCTCAACGCTGATCCAGCTGGGACTCGAACCTGGGAACTACAGATTACGAGCCTGGCGCGCTACCGACTGAGCCACCCCAGTAGCTGAGATGGCTCAATGGATAAAAACACTTGGCATAAAAGCATTTGAGATGACTTAATATGTAAGAACACCTCACTTTAACATAGCTGAAAAGGTAAGAGCATTTGTTTGATATAACTGAACGTGGAAAGACTCAGCACAGCTAAATAGGCAATAACATCTGACCAAATTCAACAGATAAAAACAGCTCATATAGGACAACAGACAAAGCACTCGACATGTCCAACAGGCAAGAACACTGTCATAAGCCAACAAATAAGAAAATCTTAACAACCAGCCTGTTATGTTTGCCATAACAGCAAGGAGCAATATTTAACATTTTTTTAAAATCGATTTCTGGTTGACTCGTGTGGTTGGTTTTACCTCTGAGCGGCACTTTTTTGCATACAATGGGCTAAATGTCCAGGTCACATGGACCCGAAGGCTCAAAGAATGTTGGGAGAGGGGACCCACTGGAACAGCCGTTGGGAGACAGATGGTAGCCTCCCGTCAAGGCCATCCAGCGTGATCTTTAACGTTGGGTTGTTTTACCTCTGAGCGGCACTTTTGTTTGCACACCATGGGCTAAATGACCAGGTCACATGGACCCCGAAGGCTCAGAGAAGGTTGGGGGTGGGGACCCACTGGAACAGCTGTTGTGAGACAGATGGTAGCCTCCCATCAAGGCCATCCAGCGTGTTCTTTAACGTTGGGTTGTTTTACCTCTGAGCGGCACTTTTTTTGCACACCATGGGCTAAATGACCAGGTCACATGGACCCCGAAGGCTCAGAGAAGATTGGGGGTGGGGACCCACTGGAACAGCTGTTGTGAGACAGATGGTAGCCTCCCATCAAGGCCATCCAGCGTGTTCTTTAACGTTGGGTTGTTTTACCTCTGAGCGGCACTTTTTTTGCACACCATGGGCTAAATGACCAGGTCACATGGACCCCGAAGGCTCAGAGAAGATTGGGGGTGGGGACCCACTGGAACAGCTGTTGTGAGACAGATGGTAGCCTCCCATCAAGGCCATCCAGCGTGTTCTTTAACGTTGGATTGTTTTACCTCTGAGCGGCACTTTTTTTGCACACCATGGGCTAAATGACCAGGTCACATGGACCCCGAAGGCTCAGAGAAGATTGGGGGTGGGGACCCACTGGAACAGCTGTTGTGAGACAGATGGTAGCCTCCCATCAAGGCCATCCAGCGTGTTCTTTAACGTGCACAGGGTATGTCTCTCCCGCACACGGGCCACGGCTTAACGTCCCATCCGATGGACGGCGGCCTTTCCAAGCCCATTGGTGTCCCCTACTGACCGTGGGTAGGGTGGGAAATTTTGCGGAGATTAATCTCAACGTTGACCCAGCTAGGACTCGAACCTGGGAACTACAGATTACGAGCCTGGCGCGCTACCGACTGAGCTACCCACCGCCCCCTAGCAGCAAGTATTGTTACAATGTTATCAGAGCAGAATTTCAGCAGAAAGGTATTTTTAATAAGAAGTGTTTTAGCAGCAAGTTGTTTAATGTATCAACAGAGTATTTCAACAAAAACTGATTTTAACGTATCAGAAAATTTCTTCAGTAGCAAGTTTTGTTTATAAGTGGAATATTTCAGCAGCAAGTATTTTTAATGTATCATCAGAGTATTTTAGAAGAAAGAGATTTTAATGTGTAAGAAAATTATTTTAAGCACATCACGTGTTTTGTTGACACATCTACATTACAAATATTTTAGAACAGAGAAATCAGTTTATAACTTATTTAATAAAGCAATGTTTTTAACAATAACGTTCGTGGGGAAAGCTTAATAAATTTTTAAAAGACTAAGAAACAACTGGAAGTAAAAAAAAATCCAAACGAAGTAGGAATTGAAAAAAAAAAGTGAAAAAAATGTAAGAAAATGTTTAGAAATCTTTTGATTCGCCAAAAGTTTTCCTAAAATTTCATTCCGGGCGATTTCAAAATTTCCGTTTAAATCAATCCGCGTCTTCCAAACTAAGTTACAGGTAGAAGAATATAATATTAAGGAATTAGACAGAAAGATAAATATTGAAAAGGGGGATTATTCAACAGCGAAAAATTCTGTTGACAGATGGAACTCAAAAATATCTGTTTCAAAGAAATAATTCATGTTGTTTCTTCTCCGATGAATTTTTGCAATACAAGGTTGCATTGCAAGAAATAAAATAAACATTTTCTCTCTAGTTGTTAAAATACGTGATATTTGAAAAACGAAGAGGGTCTTGATTAAGTTACAGACGAAGCGACCGTATGGAAGAGTTATGGTTTGATTTAAGATGTAGACTAACCTTTCTTTTGCATATGACTAAGATTGCGAAATATCCAACAAAAAATATTTAAAGTGACTTAAGAAGTTTAAAGTCAATATTATTAGTTTAGATAGGGAAAGCAGAAGCAATAAAACTGAAAAATTATAGTCAATATTATTAGTTGAAAGAGGAACAAAATTTAAAAAAAAAATGAAAAGTTATATTCAATATTGTTGAGATATCAAAATGCGAAGGGGCGGGGGTAGCTCAGTCGGTAGCGCGCCAGGCTTGTAATCTGTAGTTCCCAGGTTTGAGTCCCAGCTGGGTCAGCGTTGAGATTTATCTCCACAAAATTTCCCCGCCCTGCCCACGGTCAGTAGGGGACACCGATGGGCTTGAAAAGGCCGCCGTCCGTCGGATGGAACGTTAAGCCGTGGCCCCGTTTGTGGGAAAACCATACCCTCTGCACGCAAAAGAACACACTCAATGGCCTTGACGGGAGGCTACCATCTGTCTCCCAACAACTGTTCCAGTGGGTCCCCTCCCCCAACCTTCTCTGAGCCTTCGGGGTCCTGGTGGCCTGGCCATTTTACCCATGGTGTGCAAAAAAGTGCCGCTCAGAGGTAAAACAATCCAATCAAAATGCGAACTACGTAACTGAAGAATATTGTTTGGAAACAATGCTACTAGTCTGAGACTTGACGCAATATGTGAATCTAAGTTGGGTTGTTTTACCTCTGAGCGGCACTTTTTTGCACACCATGGGCTAAATGGCCAGGTCACATGGACCCCGAAGGCTCAGAGAATGTTGGGGGAGGGGACCCACTGGAACAGCTGTTGGGAGACAGATGGTAGCCTCCCGTCAAGGCCATCCAGCGTGTTCTTTAACGTGCACAGGGTATGGCTCTCCCGCACACGGGGCCACGGCTTAAAGTCCCATCCGACGGACGGCGGCCTTTCCAAGCCCATCGGTGTCCCCTACTGACCGTGGGCATGGCTGGGAATTTTGCGGAGAAAAATCTCAACGCTGACCCAGCTGGGACTCGAACCTGGGAACTACAGATTACGAGCCTGGCGCGCTACCGACTGAGACACCCCCGCCCCTATCTAAGTTGGCATTGAAAATGGGTGTTTGGTATTATGATGCCCCCTTCTTGAAAATAGTTTTTGTAGCAAAATTTTGAAGCAGTTACAAAAGGAATTTTTTCATCTTCCACGGTGATGGTGATTGATGATAAATAAGATATCTGAAGTTATCAGGAAAAAACAACATATTTCTCCCAAAGAAACGAAATGAACTCTTATTAAGAAAAGCTATTGAAAATGAAAAAAAGAAGCTCTCATAAGAAAAAAGTTATTGAAAAGCAAAAAATGACTCTTAAAAAGTATTACAAATACGTTAGAAAACTGAACAGTTTCAGTAGTTTATTGCATTTTCTCCAGATAAAAATGAATGGTTATGAAAGGCCGTCCTTTCATGGTCTTGAAAAGTGCGTAAAATATGTACAGTCGCTCAAAAAAGTATCCGAACACTATGGGTGATTACAGAATTCAGAAAAAATATCTGGTAACGATTTTTTTAGAAATTAGCGATCTGGCAACCTTCGTGTCACGTGACACGAAGGTTGCCAGATCACTAATTTCTAAAAAAAAATCGTTGTCAGAATTTTTTTGAATTCTGTAATCATCTATAGTGTTCGGATATTTTTTTGAGCGACTGTATGTCTTATCAAAAGACAATTTATATAATAAATACCTCCTGAAGCAACTGCTTGCCACAGATGTCTGACAGTTTATAATACGATATAGTGGAAGGTCTATGAGGAAGGCGAGACCTCAGCAGTAAAACGACATAAACATCCATGCCTTATTTGAGATTCGAGCCCAGGTTCGTTGATCAGTAGCCAAGCGCGCTAACCACTCGGCCACGATTCTTATTAATTTAAGACATCAGAGTTTAAATTACCATATTATTATTCTAATATTTTCGATATCTTATTTTTAGACATCACACTACAGATTGACTGAAACTTTGAGGTTAGAGCACAGTTTTTCCAGTCTAATATATACAAAATGTTGAACAATTGTGATTTAGATAGAATTTTGATTGATAAATATATTATTTAAAATAATAAAATGGATAGACAGTAGGAGTTATCTTTTGCTTTAGGCTACTTCAAATCCAATTTTTCGAGTTTTCTTTTCTGTTGTATAGCACTACTTCAAATAACTATGAGACCACATTCCAATAAGTTTAACGATGATATAAAATTTCTAATTTGAAGATTATTACAGTGTTAAAGACTTCTTACTCTGAGCAGCGATTGAATTACCATGGGTAGGGGTATAAACAGGTATGCTTGTTTACCTCTGTCTCTCTCTCTATACTCTATTATAAACAGGTATGCTTGTTGAGAGTAACAGCACTTGAGGTAAACAAGCATACCTGTTTATTCCCCTATTAAGCATACCTGTTTATACCCTCTAAGCACACCTGTTTATATCCCCTATCTATTAAACTGTCAGACATCTGTGGCAAGCAGCTGCTTGAGGGGGTATTTATTATATAAATTGTTTTTCGATAAGACATACAGTCGTTCAAAAAATATCCGAATACTATGGTTGATTACAGAATTCAGAAAAAATATCTGGCAAAGATTTGTTTAGAGATTAGTGATCTGGCAACCTTCGTGTCACGTGACACGAAGGTTGCTCAGCGTATACTACATATTTGGCTGAGCGCACCAGGCTTCTAATCCGATGGGATTAGAAGCCTGGTGCGCTACTTCCTGAGCCAAATCCCTCTCCTTATACAGAGTGAAAATTTTTTTTTTTTTGCATACATCTGTAATAATAATAGACATGTCTCCAGGTCCTGTGGGGGTGTGAGTACATTCGCTCAAAAATAATCCGAACACTATCGTTGATTACAGAATGAAGAAAATATATCTGGCAACGATTTGTTTTAGAAATTAGTGATCTGGCAATCTTCGTGTCACGTGAACGAAGGTTGCCAGATCACTAATTTCTAAAAAAATCGTTGCCAGATATTTTTTCTGAATTCTCTAATCAATCACAGTGTTCGAACACTTTTTTCAGCAACTGTACGTGCCTTTCTTCCATGACATAATGATGTAACTCTAGACAGTTTTCCAAGTAGCTGATTCGTTCACTATTGGCGAAAACACAATTATTACAGATTTTTATTTTCGACGTATTTTTAAATATTCCTTAATTCCTCATATTGTGGACTACTTGGTCTTTAATTTGTTATAAAAGTTTCGTCTACGATAACTCGTGTAAAATTCAAGTCTCTATTTGAATTTTTTTGTAGGCTCCTAAAAGTGTACCAAAATGTTAGAGCATTTCCATGTTATGCTACTTACGTACCTCTGAGAGGCACTTTTTTGCACACCATGGGCTAAATGGCCAGATCACAAGAACCCCGAAGGCTCAGAGTAGGTTGGGAACCCACTGGAATAGCTATTGGGAGAAACATGGTAGCCTCCCGTCAAGGCCATCCAGCGTGTTCTTTAACATGCACAGGGTATGTCCTCTTCCGCACACGGGACCACAGCTTAACGTCCCATCCGACGATCGGCGGCCTTTCCAAACCCATCGATGTCCCCTACTGATCGTGGGTAAGGCGGGGAATTTTGCGAAGATAAATCTCAACTTTGACCCAGCTGGGACTCGCACATGGGAACTACAGATTACGAGCCTGGCGCGCTGCCGACTGAGCCACCCCCGTCCCCCCATGTTATGTCAAAGGGAATTTAATTTCGAAGTTCTATATCTTCTAAAATACGAATTTAATGGAAAAATATGACTGAAGATAAAATAAAGATCATAAACAAATCCATTTAAATCTCGATTATCATCAATAGGATCCCTCACCCTTCTTGCTCAAAGTGGCGACTTTATGTTACTATTGAACTCGAAAGTAATTTTCTACAAAGAATTTATTTGCGACGAAGAAAAGGATTCATGCGATCCTTCCACAACAAAAGAAACCCAGTTCTAACAACTTAAGTGTACTTCTCCAGCTGCTTGAGGAAGTGAGCGCACTAAATGGTTTTAAGGCATCTTCGTCACCTGGTTCCTACTTGTGGCCGGAGGGGTTAGGATGTGTAGTAAGAGTAAACTGCCAATTTATGGGAAGCGTATTTCGGCTATGTGGCTGTAAACAATCCCAGGGCGACAGGTTAGGATGAGAATAACCGAGTGAGAAGACGATGAGATGCGGAAATAACTAAGACAGAAAGAGAGAGCCTGATGAATTGACAGGATTCTTGTTAAAAGAGGAAAATTTCGTTTACCATTGAACTCGATGTGTGCATAAAGAATTTATATGTTACAAAGAAAATGTTCATAACCAACCTTCCACAACAAAAGAATCCCAGTTCTAACCAACTCTCATTCAAACTTAAAAGCATTAAAAAGTGCTTTCAACATTTAATAAGGGTTTGAGAATGTGTATTTTACGTCAGCAGAATAAAGTTTGGACTCTACTCTTAGTGTTGTTGGGTTGTTTTGCCTCTGAGCAGCACGTTTTTACACACCATGGGCTAAATGACCAGGTCACATGGACCCCGAAGGCTCAGAGAAGGTTGGGGGAAGGAACCCACTGGAACAGCTGTTGGGAGACGGATGGTAACCTCCCGTCAAGGCCATCCAGCGTGTTCTTTAACGTTGGGTTGTTTTACCTCTGAGCAGCACTTTTTTGCACACCATGGGCTAAATGACCAGGTCACATGGACCCCGAAGGCTCAGAGAAGGTTGAGGGAAGGAACCCACTGGAACAGCTGTTGGGAGACGGATGGTTACCTCCCGTCAAGGCCATCCAGCGTGTTCTTTAACGTGCATAGGGTATTGCTCTCTCCCGCATATGCACATCGGCTTAACGTCCCATCCGACGGACGGCGGCCTTTCCAAGCCCATCGGTGTCCCCTACTGACCGTGGGCAGGGCGGGGAATTTTGCGGAGATAAATCTCAACGCTGCTACTCTTAGTGGTGATACATTTATTCGCGTATTGGAAAAACGTAAAAAAAAGGACTTGTGATACATGGCCATATTGATCCATCCTTGTTACATGGAACGATGAGAAAGTATAGTTTCAATTTTGTTCTTCAGGCGGAAGTAACGTCATATCTGCTCCAAAAGCTTAACCAGCTTAGTTTCCGGGATGTTGCTCCCAAACGTCCGCTAAGGATGGAACGTGCGATTTTGTAACAGCCACAAAGGTCGCGCAACTAGTTTACTAAGAGCCATAGTAAAAACGAGTTTACCACGTAAAACTCTTGAAAGTTTATGAAAATGCCGATAGGTTTGAAAGTTTTGCAAATGATTGTAAATTTTGTAAACCACGTATTGATTCACTCGTTCCCCGTATCCGGATCAGAGATATACCTCTTGTGAATTTTAATTTAAATAGAAGAGTCAGAAAATTAGAGTATGTATCGATCAGACAAAGTTTGTTGAGACCAGTGCAGGTTGTTGAAGGGATTAGCTATAATGTAATTGCACTAAATGGAAATAAAGTGCAAAGTCGACGATAGTAAATATTAAGAAGAAAAACGAGCGCCTACTAGCAGGAAATAGGGGGAGTAAAGGCTTAAAGTAAAATACGCTAGTATCATCAGTTGGGTTGGGTTGTTTTACCTCTGAGCGGCACTTTTTTGCACACCATGGGCTAAATGGCCAGGTCACATGGACCCCGAAGTCTCAGAGAAGGTTGGGGGAGGGGACCCACTGGAACAGTTGTTGGGAGACAGATGGTAGCCTCCCGTCAAGGCCATCCAGCGTGTTCTTTAACGTGCACAGGGTATGTCTCTCCCGCACACGGGGCCACGGCTTAACGTCCCATCCGAAGGACGGCGGCCTTTCCAAGCCCATCGGCGTACCCTACTGACCGTGGGCAGGGCGGGGAATTTTGCAGAGATAAATCTCAACGCTGACCCAGCTGGGACTCGAACCTGGGAACTACCGATTACGAGTCTGGCGCGCTACCGACTGAGCCACCCCCGCCCCAGGCTTAACAGTAAAATACGCTAGAATCATCAGTAATGGAGGGAAGAGTTGACTCAATCTGTCGCGCGCCAGGTTCGTAATCTGCAGTTCTCGTGCTCGAGTCCCAACTACTCTGCTTCGGGAAGAAAGGGAACACTGGCGGGCTTATAAAGGTTGCCGTCCGTCGGACAAGACGTTAAGACTTGGCTCAGTGTGAAGGAAAGAGCCATACTCTGTGCACTTTAAAAAGCAAGCTGGATGGCCTTTCATTTATCCCCTAAAAGCTGTCCATTGGATCCCCAACCACAAACTTTCTCCGAGTGCTTGGGTCCTTGTGACTTGGACATTTAGCCCATTGTATACAAAAACGTGCCGCTCAGAGGTAAAACAATCCAAAAGCATATCACTAAGGAGTAGTTTTCAATATATTCTTACGATGGAAAAGTTTCCGTTATCGATGAGCACATTGTGATGATCGAAACATTTCCATAATAAATGGACAGTTTTCATCAGATTTTAATGATCAAAAACGTTTCCATTATTAGCGAGAAATCTACTTAATCCGATGATCAAAGTGTTTCCTTCATCCACGAATAATATTCAAAGCATGGCTTCCTCATCATCAGTGTCAAAAATCAATAACGCCGAATCACCCATCATATTTCCTCATCGTCAATACTCATACCAACAATTGCAAAATTCGAGAGACTACTCATACAATTTCTCGGACTCTCTGATTTCCATAACGGAAATTTCATCGGATCACGGAAAGCCCGATCCATTATTCATATCGTGCAAACAAAAACACTCCACAAGAATCCTCTCATAGCTGGAGACTGCATCAGACGCTTCCTTATTCTTCACAGTCATCGCGATCGAGTGTCATACTGCTCCTCCCACCATCTCCACATCCCCGCATCCTTGATCCTTGAATTGATGAGCTGATTGCACTCCTCCTAAGCCCGACTGCTCGCATGTCAGACACGGCTGGCCGTATGTGCCAAACTCAGGGACGGTTCGCCGTGCACGCACATGGACGTGATGGCAAATGCACGTGGATGTGAGAGTCGAGGAGAAGATTCCAAACTTTCCATGTTCCTGTAGAGAAGAAGAAAATCAAGAGATTTGCCATTGATGTGTACCTGGGAAAGAGTTATGATGATGATAAGAATAAATCATCTGTTTTGGGAGGCTCTTCTGTTTAATTATTGATCACACTGTTTATCTCATCTGTGATTAGTCGCCTAATGCTTTAATGATATGAATTTAATCATCTGTCTACGTTTTCTCGAATACCTATTTTGCTATTGCTTTCATACTCACTGTTGGTTGTTTGCTGGCTTGTCTGTTTGTGTGTTTATCAAAACAGTTGCTCCACCGTATCTTTCGAACGCTACTAACAAACTTAATGTTTTATGTATCAAATGAAAGCTTGTAACTCGGGGCGTGTCATGGGCTAAAAACATTTACCGCCATGCTTTCTTCCCCTCTAAAAAAAGGTAAATATGAAAACGATCATTTCCTTGTATCTTCAGAACTCGAGAGCCTAAAGTAACGGGCTATGTGTCAAATGGAAGCTTGGGACGTGGGGAGTTTTATGGATTATCAAAATGTGCTCCCCTTAATTTCTTCCCCCCGTAAAAAGGGGAAATATGAGAGTCGTTCTACTATATCTTCCTAACGCAAGAGCATACAGTTATGAATTAGGTGTCAAATGATAGCTCCTGTGTGGACCGTCGTAAGCTACTTCGAATTATGCCACCCCCCAAAAGGGAACGTAAATTTCGCGTGGGATGAACTTAAGGAGTTATATCTCAAATTAAAACTTGTGACATCTACAATGTTGTGGGCTAGCTGAAATCACGACTACCCCGCAAAAAAGGGCGGGATAATGTGGTAGATGTTTATGAGTTATAATCAAATGAAAGTTTACGAAGATAGGTGTTTTTAGTGACAATGAAAAAATATAAATTAAAAAAATAAAAACTGAAGCATATAAATCGTGCAATCAGTCATATAAATCATGTAATCCTCTGAAGTGAATTCATATTCACTTCAGAGGAAGATATCATTTTACCTACTCAACAATTTTCCTTTGAAGTGAATACCAATTCAGTGGCTAATTGCACCATCGATATGCTTTAGTTTATTTTCTTCTTATTAGGGATCATATAAGAATATAGTTTATTTTTAATATTTTGATTAAATGTGGGCTAATCCTTTCAATAAACATTTCAATGAGCTGAATGTTGAAAACTGCTTGTAGTGATATAGCTCAAGAGATATAAAAGAGCTGGTTAAATAACTACTAAGTATAATTTAATTTCAAATAGATGAATTTAATTTCTTAACACAGTAATTTCATCTCCATAAACTATCACATCTATCCCGTGGCAGATATCACTCTTATCTACTAATCAAAAGGACATGGATGTCTTTCTGCTAAGCTCTCACAAGACATTCTACTGTGACGTATAAACTGGCAAGCTCCTGTCATACCTCTGTGGCAAGCAGCTGCATGAGGTTACAGTCGCTCAAAAAATATCCGAACACTATGGTTGATTACAGAATTCAGAAAAAATATCTGACAACGATTTTTTTAGAAATTAGTGATCTGGCAATCTTCGTGTCACGTGACACGAAGGTTGCCAGATCACTAATTTCTAAAAAAATCGTTGTCACATATTTTTTCTGAATTCTGTAATCAACCATAGTGTTCGGATACTTTTTTGAGCGATTGTACTTCTTTATTTTTTTTTAATTTTCCTTGCAAATTTTTTTTCAAAACGTAATTATTTTTTTTCTTCAATTAGAGCTAAAAAATTATTTTTTTAAAAATAATTTCTTGACCGTGATTTAAAGATCGACTTTTACAAATTATAATAATTTTCTAGATAAATTTCAAGGCGTATCGGATAAAAATAACTGTTAGAGAAAAATATATTTTTTAAATATAAATATAGGTAATTAAAAAAAAAATACCCCCTCAAGCAGCTGCTTGCCACAGAGGTCTGACAGCAGCCTGTCAGTTTATATGCCACAGTAGAAGGTCTGAGAGGATGGCAGGACCTCAGCAGAAAAAAACACGAACATCCATGCTTTACCCGGGTCCTTTAAATCAGTAGCCCAGCGCGCTAACCACTCGGCCATGGAATGGCTATAGGTAATTTAATGTATATAAATATCCCCTCAATCAACTGCTTGCCATAGAGATCTGACAGTTTATAGGCCATAGTAGAAGGTCTAAGAGTATGTCGGGACCTCAGCAGAAAACCAACACAAGCATTCGTGCTTCAACCGAGTCTCTTTGATTAAAAGCCAAGCGCGCTAACTACCTGGCCATAGGACGGTGTGTACTTTGAAAAAAAAAACAAAAATCAATAAATCCCGTACAACATCACACAGTACGTGAAACAGATAACTTGTACAAAGAGTGCTTTCGTAGACGTTACCTAAATTCAACTTGAAAGGCTACATTGTCGATGTGGAATAGCCGATTGCTTCATGACGTTTGAAAGAAAGCATTTAGCAGCCTCAAAACGATGGAGGACTTTTGGAAGGTTTGAAGGTTGGTCCAACAGTCACGGAAGTAGTCATATTCTTTGGTATCCACCATTCTATTATCTCAAGACTATGGTACCAATTACAAACAAACCAAATAGATAGAGGGTCGGGGGTGGCTCAGTCGGTAGCGCGCCAGGCTCGTAATCTGAAGTTCCCAGGTTCGAGTCCCAGCTGGGCCAGCGTTGAGATTTATCTCCGCAAAATTCCCCGCCTTGCCCACGGTCAGTAGGGGACACCGATGGGCTTGGAAAGGCCACCGTCCGTCGGATGGGGCGTTAAGCCGTGGCCCCGTGTGCGGGAGAGCCATACCCTGTGCACGTTAAAGAACACGCTGAATGGCCTTGACGGGAGGCTACCATCTGTCTCCCAACAGCTGTTCCAGTGGGTACCCTCCCCCAACCTACTCTGGGCCTTCGGGGTTTTTGTGACCTGACCATTTAGCCCATGGTGTGCAAAAAAAGTGCCGCTCAGAGGTAAAATCAACCCAAACAGATAGAAGACCTGCTCAAGGGCTTCCTAGAGTTACAACTCCTCAAGATGATCGCTGTAATAATCTACCAGATATATAATATATAATCTGTCCAGAAGGAATAGGAGACTAATGGCATCGTCTCTGTTTTCAGACCTCATTGCAGCCACAGGAAGGCAAGTATCTGTCTTAACTCTGAACAGAAGGCTTCAAAAGACCGGACTCTATGCCGGTCAACCCGTTATATGCGTTCCTTTAGCCTCCAGACAGACCTGTTCAAAATGGTGTCGCGATCGTGTTACCTGGACCGAGGACAACGGTGTCACATCCTGTTCATGGGTGAATCTAGATTTTCTCAACAATACGATAGCACATATGTATTGTCTGGAGAGAGGTTGGAACATGCAACCATCCCCATAACATCGTTGAGAGAAATGCATTCAGTCTGACTATGTGGGCTGGGCATTCATTGGGAAAGCATACCGACTTCTATATCTTTGATGGGGGTTCTGTGAATGCTCTGAGATATCAGAATGTGATTCTTGATCCTTATGCCAGGATATAAAGTATTGAAATAGATAAAGATTTGCTCCCAATCTACAATAATGCCCCTTCCCCACAGAGAAAGACTGACCAACTAATACCTTGAGAAGTGCCCTACATTCTCCCTGGATCTCAACCCCAATAGCACACCTAGGATTCTTTGGGGAGAAGAAACCCAAATTCTCCAAGATATCATGTTTGCTCTTGCTGCTCATGGACTTTATTTCTCCCCTTTGTCCTTCCATTCTCTCGATTATCTTATTAAGAACATGAATCGACTTTGTCAGGCCTAAATTACTGCTACCAAGAGAGCCACTCCTCTCTTGGATCTTCATCTTGCGGGGCGGGGGTGGCTCAGTCGGTAGCGCGCCAGGCTCGTAATCTGTAGTTCCCAGGTTCGAGTCCCAGCTGGGTCAGCGTTGAGATTTATCTCCGCAAAATTCCCCGCCCTGCCCACGGTCAGTAGGGGACACCGATGGCCTTGGAAAGGCCGCCGTCCGTCGGATGGGACGTTAAGCCATGGCCCCGTGTGCGGGAGAGCCATACTCTGTGCACGTTAAAGAACACGCTGGATGGCCTTGACGGGAGGCTACCATCTGTCTCTCAACAGCTGTTCCAGTGGGTCCCCTCACCCAACCTTCTCTGAGCCTTCGGGGTCCATGTGACCTGGCCATTTAGCCCATGTGTGCAAAAAAGTGCCGCTCACAGGTAAAACAACCCAACCTCTATTCATCTTGCATTTTGTATTCAAACTCCCCTTTTCCGTACTTTCTTTTATTTGTCTTTTATAGGGTATATGCAAATCATTTTGGACTAAAGTTTCACGACTAATCACTGTATTATCTTCCTGTTAAACATTATTGAATTTGTCCAAATATATTTTGAGATATCCGCAATTTTTTTTATCTGAGCTTAAGTGTTGATGAACAATGTACAGAATACTTATACATTTCAAGAACTACTTTTATGGAAAAAATGAGTTTCGGCGATGAGAGGGATTCGAAATCACGCCTCGCAGTTACATGTCAGATGCTCTATCCGTTAAGTTATCACCAGCTATGTCATTTATCCGCTAACTGTGAATTTTAGTACTGACGTTGTCGCTCGTGGTGCCATCTATGGTCTAGAAAGACAAGCATCTAATATTTCTCAATACACAGATGTTAAATAAGGAAGTAGATCACGCTAAAGTACTTTTAATGCAAGATCAATCAATAATACGCATATTACCTGTTGATATGTAATTCAATAAATATTTTTCTGAAAAATTAATCTTGAATTATAATATGCGAAGAAATAATCTGTGTATTAATTATTGATCGATACTTATACATATTTCAAATATCCATATGTAATGATTATGTATATGTGTATATAGCGATATTTCAGAGGAAGCTCTGGTGTTATGTCTGCCATGTGGTGGTCTCGTGGCATTAAATTGTAAGCTCATTGTGACTCATTCTCTCTTTGAACAGGATTTAAAAATGAGCATCACAAAAATTCAAAGTTATATATGAGCAACCGTGAATATTGATATTCTCAAATCATAAAAATAAAGAATTTTAATTAACCACAAACCGTTAAATTAAAAATAACATACTTCACAATTGAGCTTGGCGTATCTTCAAGATAATAAATGTCACACTTTCAAAATTGAAAAGACAAACCTTCAAAATTCGGGAGGTAATATTTTCAAATTTAAGGAGGAAAAACTTGCAAAATTAAGAATAGGATATCTTAAAAACTGAAGATAGAATTGCTCCAAAATTAAAGCTGAAATAACTCCAAGACGGAGGTTGTTCGGTTGGTTGAGTCGTTTTTCCTCTGAGCGGCACTTTTTTGCACACCATGGGCTAAATGGCCATGTTACATGGACCCCGAAGGCTCAGAGAAGGTTGGGGAAGGGGATCTACTGAACAGCTGCTCAAGGCCATCCAGCGTGTTCTTTAACGTGCACAGGGTATGGCTCTCCCACACACGGGGCCACGGCTTAACGTCCCATCCGACGGACGGTGGCCTTTCCAAGCCCATCGGTGTCCCCTACTGACCGTGGGCAGGGCGGGGAATTTTGCGGAGATAAATCTCAACGCTGACCCAGCTGGGACTCGAACCTGGGAACTACAGATTACGAGTCTGGCGCGCTACCGACTGAGCCACCCCCGCCCCCCAAGACGGAGGCCTGCATAACTTCAAAATTAAGAATGAAGGGAAAAAATGACAAGAATTAACGATGGAAAAAAATCTAAATTAAAGATGATAAAGATTGAAAACTAAAAACGAGAAATCTCAAAATAATAATAAAAACAATAAATAAATAATAACGAGGAACATTCACACCGAAGGACGTAAACTCTTGAGATTTGAAAATGTCAACTATTCAGAATTAAGAATGGGAAGCAAAATCTTTCGTGATTTTCGACACGTCCAGTTAGACTTAATAGCAGAAAACCGTCGTTCAGTTAGCTTCCAGTTATGTCGAGTCAAACGTTCGTCAATCTCAGTAACTCTTGAAAAATCTCCCAGATCCTCCGTTCAATGTCTTAGTCTCTTCCTCGCTCTCAGGGATATAAAGTGCCCACTGCCTTCTCTCGTTCCCAAGTCAACTTTTCCTGTATCCCTGTGATTTCACTTGAGCTCAGCTCCAAGTGCAGCAGACTTCGACGACTGAGCCTTGTGCTCTATCGATTTTGATGGTTCGCTGTTTCACTCGAGCCATGCTGTCAGCTTCGTTTCACCCGTGGAGCTTTTAGCTGTGGAATATTGTCAATGTTTATCCAAAACCATGACGCACTTGATTTTTAAGTCCGAGGCATTCATCCTCTGCTTTATGTTCCCCCATACTCATGCACATTGAAAAGGGTTAATCACAATATTGATTAAAGTAACATTCCTATGAAACTTAGATCTCTAACACTTAGATTCCTAATACTTTTTTCGGAAAATCTTATTAATTAGAAATATTTCTAGGGTTGGGATGAGTGGTTTTACCTCTGAGTAGCATTTTTATGAGCATAATGTATTAAATTTTGGGTTGGGTTGTTTTACCTTACCAACCAAGTACTGAGCGGCACTTTTTTGCACACCATGGGCTAAATGGCCAGGTCACAAGGACCCCGAAGGCTCAGAGAAGGTTGGGGGAGGGGACCCACTGGAACAGCTGTTGGGAGACAGATGGTAGCCTCCCGTCAAGGCCATCCAGCGTGTTCTTTAACGTGCACAGGGTATGGCTCTCCAGCACACGGGACCACGGCTTATAACGTACCATCCGACGGACGGCGGCCTTTCCAAGCCCATCGGTGTCCCCTACTGACCGTGGGCAGGGCGGGGAGTTTTGCGGAGATAAATCTCAACGCTGACCCAACTGGGACTCGAACCTGGGAACTACAGATTACGAGCCTGGCGCGCTACCGACTGAGTCACACCCGCCCCAATGTATTAAATGGTTAGGTCACAAAGTCCCCAAGTTCTCAGATTTCAGTAGGGTAAGATTGGTACGGGTGTGTTGTTTTACCTATGAGTGACACTTTTGTGCATACAATGGGCTAAATAGCTAGGTCACAAAGATCCCAAAAGCTCAGAGACAGTTAAGTGAAGGAGACCCACTGGATAAAATCCTAGAAGTTGTTAAGTGGGCTCCCTTTAGTGACATCCAGCGTGTTCCTAAACGTTAACAGGCTATTCTATACACGGAATGACGGCTTTATATCCCATCCAATGAACGGCAGCGTTTTCAAAGCCAATCAGTGTCCATTAATTACAGTCTAGTGAGATAAGGAATACGCTATTAGCCTTTCATTACTAAGTTCATACTAATGCTTTACCGATATGTTGCTGCAATTTTTTTTAATTATGCGAATTAGCATGAAATAAAAAGGCAAACAATACAACGAAGACGTTAGTATTATGTTTAATCAGACAGTTTATCCAAAATTTAAAAATTGGAGTCATTTTCGCGTTTTGGCAGCGCAACTTGACTGTTATTTATTTTAACGGAGGTTTTCGAAAACTCAAGTGTTACGAATTGAAACTAGATACAACGGAAATTAGAATCTAAAACAACTCTATATTTGGAAGAAAATTCATTTTTTTTTATAACACGTGGTTTATACTTTAGTTGCATGGTTTCGTGGAATGTCCCAAGGGTAAAAGAGAATCTCCTAATAATGTACAGTCGCTCAAAAAAGTATCCGAACACTATGGTTGATTACAGAATTCAGAAAAAAATGTCTGGCAACGATTTTTTTAGAAATTAGTGATCTGACAACCTTCGTGTCACGTGACACGAAGGTTGTCAGATCACTAATTTCTAAAAATATCGTATTTGTTGGTTGGTAAAAATATCGTTGATTGATGGTTGCCAGATCACTAATTTCTAAAAAAATCGTATTGTACACGAAGGTTGCCAGATCACTAATTTCTAAAACAAATCGTTGCCAGATATTTTTTCTGAATTCTGTAATCAACCATAGTGTTCGGATATTTTTTTGAGCGACTGTACCAACATCTCGTTGAATCTATGCCTCATTGGATGAAAGCTCTTTTGGCGGCGAGAGGAGGACTTGCATCATATTAGGTAGGTGGTTTTAATGTTTTGGCTGATCGGTGTATATATATATATTACATATACGTATATAAAATACATCGAGGTTATTGAGAATTACCGAAAATATCGAGGTCTTTCAATAGTTTTAGCAAATACTACTTTGTAATGTTCGTCACTTTTAACAAATGACGAAATTGTAATAACTAGGCGCTAAGTCTGGAGAATATACCAGGTTCGAGTCCCAGCTGGGTCAGCGTTGAGATTTATCTCCGCAAAAATTCCCCGCCCTGCCCACGGTCAGTAGGGGACACCGATGGGCTTGGAATGGCCGCCGTCCGTCGGATGGGACGTTAAGCCGTGGCCCAGTGTGCGGGAGAGCCATACCCTGTGCACGTTAAAGAACACGCTGGATGGCCTTGACGGGAGGCTACCATCTGTCTCCCAACAGCTGTTCCAGTGGGTTCCCTGCCCCAACCTTCTCTGAGCCTTCGGGGTCCATGTGACCTGGCCATTTAGCCCATGGTGTGCAAAAAAGTGCCGCTCAGAGGTAAAACAACCTAACCCAACTGGTGAATATAAGGATGAAAGTAGCACTTCAAACTTAATCTCCTATGTTTGCTCTACAATAAAATGTGCTGTATGAGGGCGATCATTGTCATGCTTAAGGTGCAAACTGAGGATAAGAAACAGCGAGGTTTCTTTCAGAATTGGCGCCTTTAGATGATTCAGAAGAAAGTCACAGCACTTTGCAGTTGTCTCGGTTTCTTTTCTCTCTAGGTAGTGTTCCAGAATTATCCCATTTTGATCAAAGAATGCAACGAGTAACGCTTTCCCACTGATGCTTGTGTGGAGACTTTCTTCTGTCGAAGTGAGCTTGTATGCAGACTCTCTTCTGTCGAGGTGCGCTTGTATGCAGACTCTCTTCTGTCGAAGCGAGCTTGTATGCAGATTCTCTTCTGTCGAAGTGAGCTTGTATGCAGACTCTTCTGTCGAAGTGAGCTTGTATGCAGACTCTCTTCTGTCGAAGTGAGCTTGTATGCAGACTCTCTTCTGTCGAGGTGAGCTTGTATGCAGACTCTCTTCTGTCGAGGTGAGCATGTATGCAGACTATCTTCTGTCGAAGTGAGCTTGTATGCAGACTCTCTTCTGTCGAGGTGAGCTTGTATGCAGACTCTCTTCTGTCGAAGTGAGCTTGTATGCAGACTCTCCTCAGTCGAGGTGAGCTTGTATACAGACTCTCTTCTGTCGAGGTGAGCTTTTATGCAGACTCTCTTCTGTCGAGGTGAGCTTGTATGCAGGCTCTCTTCTGTCGAGGTGCGCTTGTATGCAGATTCTCTTCTGTCGAAGTGAGCTTGTATGCAGATTCTCTTCTGTCGAAGTGAGCTTGTATGCAGACTCTCCTCTGTCGAGGTGAGCTTGTATGCAGACTCTCCTCTGTCGAGGTGAGCTTGTATGCAGACTCTCTTCTGTCGAGGTGAGCTTGTATGTCGAGTGAGCTTGTATATATGTCGAGTATATGTCGAGTGAGCTTGTATGCAGACTCTCTTCTGTCGAAGTGAGCTTGTATGCAGACTCTCTTCTGTCGAAGCGAGCTTGTATGCAGACTCTCCTCTGTCGAGGTGAGCTTGTATGCAGACTCTCCTCTGTCGAGGTGAGCTTGTATGCAGACTCTCCTCTGTCGAGGTGAGCTTGTATGCAGACTCTCCTCTGTCGAGGTGAACTTGTATGCAGCCACTCTGAACTTGAGCGTTTGTTTTCTGATAAAAAAAAGTCCACCCAGGATTCATTATTGGTTGCTTTACGTTCTAAGAAATCATCTCCTTCCCACTCATAACTTCCAAGAAACTCAAAACACCCATTAACTCATGGTTCTTTCAGTTCACGAGTTTAAGCGACAAGGAAGACAACGAGCATACACCTTTCTAAACTGCAACTCTTCACTAACGATGCTATACTCTGAACCACCACCGATTTTTAACGCCGCGGAAATTTCTTCGATAGTAAATGCGACGATTTTCTCGCATGAGCTCCCCGATTTCCGCTACATTTTTGCGGTGCAACGAACGAGAGCTTGCCCGAGTCTCTGAATCTCTTCAACACATTCGCCTAATTTCTTGAATTTTTCTACCCACTCGCAGACTTGACGTTGACTCGTGAATCGTCTATTATACTGAGCAGACTTTTCGAGACAAATTTCAGCATTCAGAAATAGAATTACAGATCGTATCTTTATCTTCTTGTTACATGATTGTAAGGGTTCCTTCTTATTTAAGACTGATTGTTAACGAATTATGCCAGCAGATAGAGCCACATATGCGTTCACTGTTGCCAACAGACTTTAATCAATAATGTGACGAAAGATTATCGTTTTTTTTTGTCTCTTATATGCATTTTATAATGGTTCTGCGATTTTTATTTTAATGATCATTACACGGGTATACGATTTTTTTACATATACCTTTTTCATGATAACATATATTGAAAACCGTAGAGGTTCATATAATGTCAATGAATGAAAAAAAAGTTTTTTCTTTCTACATTGATCTAAAAACAAAGAAAATGAGACTGCCAATCGTTATATGATTTTCTCAAATCATACTGATTCCAAAGGGATGAAGAACTTTATCAATCGGCAAAAGTTTTTTTGGTCCTAATCTTCCTTTGAAATTAACAAGATTAATTTAAATGTTATTGACTTTGCCAGTCATGTTCCATTTTCGTTTTTAATACTTTAGAGTATGTAAACGTAGAAAATTATTTCATTAATATTTTTATGAAAGTGGGAAGTTGCAGATGTTCACATATAACGTAAAGCCATATCTTTTTTCTCATTGATAAAAAGTTTTACTTCCTGTTCTCTCACCCAGTGACGGATAATTTTAAAGCCTACCTGTGTCTGCCTTTATCAGTTCAAAGCCTACATATGCCCACCTTCATCGTTTTAAATCCTACATGTGTCTACCTTAATCATTTCAAAGCCTATCTATGTCTACCTTAATCATTTTAAAGCCTACCTGTGTCTATCTATCTTCATCGGTTTAAAGCCTACATTTGTCCACCTTCATCATTTTAAATCCTACATGTGTCTACCTTAATCATTTCAAAGCCTATCTATGTCTACCTTAATCATTTTAAAGCCTATCTATGTCTACCTTAATCATTTTAAAGCCTACCTGTATCTACCTTCATCGGTTTAAAGCCTACATTTGCCTACCTTCATTTTAAATCCTACATGTGTCTACCTTAATCATTTCAAAGCCTACCTATGTCTACTTTAATCATTTTAAAGCCTACATTTGCCCACCTTCATCATTTTAAATCCAACATGTGTCTATATTAATCATTTCAAAGCCTATCTATGTCTACCTTAATCATTTTAAAGCCTACCTGTGTGTATCTACCTTCATCGGTTTAAAGCCTACATTTGCCCACCTTCATCATTTTAAATCCTACATGTGTCTACCTTAATCATTTCAAAGCCTATCTATGTCTACCTTAATCATTTTAAAGCCTACCTGTGGTATCTACCTTTATCGGTTTAAAGCCTACATTTGCCAACCTTCATCATTTTAAATCCTACACGTATCTACTTTCGCCATTTCAAAGCCTACTTGTTTTTACCTTCATTATTTTAATATATGCATGTCTACCTTCATCATTTTAAATCCTAACTGTGCTTACCTTCATCATTTTAAAATCTGCCTCTGATTACCTATAACATTTTAAAGTACATTCGTGTCTACTTTCATGATATTAAAGCCTACCTGGGTCTGCTTTCATAGAGATACTTTTCGTTACCTACTTATGTGTAAGCGACTAACCTCTTTATAAGGCCTTTTTGTTTCTTGTTTCTCGTGTGCATTTCTTAGAATCTAGCTATGTGTTCTTCCCAAGCTGAGATAAATTGCAAAGCCTATTTGTATCTCATTATTTCGACACTGTTTTTATAGCTTCTTTTTTTTTATTCTTTCCCGGCGTCATTTCCCGAGATCTATTTGAGTCTTCTTTTTCAACAACTGTTGTTTTTTAAACTTATTTGTGTTTCAACAGTTAGGTAAATGGTAAAAAAAAAACTATAGTTGACGCTATTATACCTTCACAGTTTACCTCTGGGGTAAAGGTGGGAGAGTAGGTCATCGACATATCAAAATCATGGTAAAATTGGGTTGGGTTGTTTTACCTCTGAGCGGCACTTTTTTGCACACCATGGGCTAAATGGCCAGGTCACAAGGACCCCGAAGACTCAGAGAAGGTTGGGGGAGGGGACCCACTGGAACAGCTGTTGGGAGACAGATGGTAGCCTCCCGTCAAGGCCATCTAGCGTGTTCTTTAACGTGCACAGGGTATGGCTCTCCCGCACACGGGGCCACGGCTTAACGTCCCATCCGACGGATGGCGGCCTTTCCAAGCCCATCGGTGTCCCCTACTGACCGTGGGCAGGGAGGGGAATTTTGCGGAGATAAATCTCAACGCTGACCCAACTGGGACTCGAACCTGGGAACTACAGATTACGAGCCTGGCGCGCTACCGACTGAGCCACCCCCGCCCCATGGTAAAATAAAACTAGTGAAAACTGCGGTACAAAATGGATTGGATTCAACGTAAACTTATTTAGTCAAAATTTCATTTAATATTTAGGAACACATGCATTGTTCTACAGACGTCGTGCAAAATTATGAAAAAACACAATAAATAATAATAGGAAGTACAATAGTTTGGGAACACAAAAAGTAAAATAGTTGGGAATAAAAAATAATACGAAGAACAATAATTTAATAACAAAAAAGTACAAGAGTAAACGAAAAAGAGCACAAAAAAGAACACAGAAAGAAAATACAATAGTTAGGAATAAAAACTGAAACAAAATACAATAATTTAAGAAACAAAACGTACAATAGTAAACAAAAAGTAACACAAGAAAGCACAAAATAGGAATAAAAATAATACAAAATACAGTAGTTTAGGAACACAAAATGCACAATAGTTAGGAAAAAAAAATAGTAAAAAGTACAAGAGTTTAGAAACACAAAAAGTACAATAGTTAGAATAAAAAAGAATAAAAATACAATAGTTTAGGAACACAAAAAGTACAGTAGTAAACAAAAAGGAACACACACGAAAAAAAATGTGTACAATAATCAGGAATAAAAAATAATACAAAATACAACAGTTTAGGAACACTTACGTACAATAGTAAACAAAAAGAACACAAAAGATACAATGGTTAGGAATAAAAAAATAATACTAAGTGTAAGAGTTTTGGAATATAAATCATCTAATAAATTGCTTGACGAAAAACGGGTCAAAGGTTATGCATGCGCAGTCTATGATTATTTTTTTATCCCCGTTATTCCGCAAACCCGTTGATTTTCCCACCGATAACTGAGAGTTAACGGTATTAGTGTTTTTTCCAAGCTTGTATAATTGTTAAAAATAAATATATCTTATGATTATCACAGGTATAGATGTAGAAAAAAAATAAAGACGTGGGATGTGAGGTTGGATTGTTTTACCTCTGAGCGGTACTTTTTTGCACACCACGGGTTAAATGGCCAGGTCACATGACCCCAAAGGCTCAGAGAAGGTTGGGTCAACAGTACTGCAGTTGAGGGACCCACTGGAACAGCTGTTGGGGGACAGATGGTAGGTTGGGGGACAGATGGTAGCCTCCTGTCAAGGCTATCCAGCTTGTTCTTTAACGTGCACAGGGGATGGCTCTCCCGTACACGGAGGTACGTCTTAACGTCCATTCCGAAGGACGGCGGCCTATTCTAAGCCCATCGGTGTGCCCTAATGACCGTGGGCAGGACGGGGAGTTTTGCGGAGATTAGCCTCAAAGCTGACCCAGTTGGGACTCGAACCTGGGAACTGCAGATTACGAGCCTGGCGCGCTACCGACTGAGCCACCCTCGCCCCAGGGATGTGAGGACCAAATGACTCAATCAAACAGGAAAAAGTAAAAGGGATGGATGGAGGGAGGGAGGGAGGGAGGGAAGAGATTGGGTTTTTTATTGCAGTTAAACATTTTTGCCTCCTTTCTAGAGGTCTTGAAAATTGCATGAAATGTTGCACAAGTTTATTAATTTATTGCCCCCATACACTTACTAGCATTCTAAAGGGGGGGGGGGGGAGGGCATTGCTCCTGATTATCACTAACGTGAGATCTATTGCTTCTTTTTCCATTTTCATCGATGCTTCTTAAAAGTTAATTACGTCTTCATTCACAGAGGTGAAAGATTTCAAAATCCACCGCGATCTTCATCCTCGGCGTTGTTTGGATATTCTACATATTTCTCTTCCAACTCCCGCTTTTGTAATAAAACAGGACAAAGGAAAAGGATATAGGTAGGCTCCAAACATTTTCACAAGTGGGAAATAAGACACACATATGCTATAAGAAAGATCAAATTTCTCAATGACTACGTCTGTCTTTTTATCAGCAAATATTGCTTTTTAAAGTAATTAAAAAATACCCCCTCAAGCAGCTGCTTGCCACAGAGGTCTGACAGAAGCCTGTCAGAGTAGAAGGTCTGAGAGGATGGCAGGACCTCAGTAGAAAAACGACACAAACAGCCATGCCTTAACCCGGGGCTCGAACCCAGGTCCCTTAGATCAGTAGCCAAGCGCGCTAACCACTCGGCCGTGGGAACCATTTATTCTTCTGAATATACCGTAATCGAAAACACTTCATAAAATTTCTCATATTCATATATTTTTAAATACTCATATGTTTTAAACTAACGTGCAGTTACCAAAAATGTATTTATAAAGAGGCAAACTTTGCTTTGGTAGATGTGCAATTATGTGTTTGGACTACATATGGTCTACAAAGTAATATGTATGTGTAAATTTCCTGAGAAAGTGATGGTTCAGTAGGCAGTGCTCCAAGCTTTTAATAAGATGTCCCCATGTTCGATTTCCTCCCCTGCCTGAATTAAAAAAAATAAACATAAAAGCATAAAAACCTCTGTTATGTCGTCGGTGAGAAATTGGAGAAAAAATGAGCGATGTTATGTCATCGTTAGGTTTGGAGAGGCTTCCGTCCTACAGATAGGATTGAGTTGGGTTGGGTTGTTTTACCTCTGAGCGGCACTTTTTTGCACACCATGGGCTAAATGGCCAGGTCACAAGGACCTCGAAGGCCCAGAGAAGGTTGGGGGAGGGGACCCACTGGAACAGCTGTTGGGAGACAGATGGTAGCCTCCCGTCAAGGTCATCCAGCGTGTTCTTTAACGTGCACAGGGTATGGCTCTCCCGCACACGGGGCCACGGCTTAACGTCCCATCCGACGGACGGCGGCCTTTCCAAGCCCATCGGTGCCCCCTACTGACCGTGGGCAGGGCGGGGAATTTTTGCGGAGATAAATCTCAACGCTGACCCAGCTGGGACTCGAACCTGGGAACTACAGATTACGAGCCTGACGCGCTACCGACTGAGCCACCCCGGCCCCCAGATAGGATTGGATTGTTTAACTTTCGAGCAGTACTTTTTTGCATACAATGATCTAAACGGCCAGCTCACAAGGACCACAAGTGTTCAGAGAAAGTTGGAGAAAGGGACCCACTGGATAGCTGTAAGAAGACAGATGGAAACCTCCGGTCAAAGTCATCCAAAATGGCTCTCCTGCACCCCGTGTTTCATCCATCCGACGGAAGGCGGCCTTTCCAATCCCATTTCAGCCAGAGATAAATCTCAACGCTGGCACAAATGGAACTCGAACGTGGGAACTGCAGATTACGAGCCTGGCACGCTACCTGCGGAACAGCCTCCGCTTCCCTTTCAATGGAATTTGAACCTTTGACCTCGGGTTTAGGAGTCCATACCCTGTGCAAACCAAAGAAACGCTGGATGGCTTTGACTAGATGCTGTCTTAACAGTTTTTTAATGGATCCCCATCCATTTCCCTCCTCAGAGCACTTGTAATCCTTATGATCTCTAATGTATTCCATCGTGTGTATAAACGTGCTGTCTTTGCTAAAATAACACAAATGAACTCCCCATAACAATTCCCTACACACAGCTAAAATTTGACAAATAAAGGTAAATCCATTTTTATCTAAAAATTGCCATTTTATAAATCCATTTTATAATAAGTGTCCTTAATGCATTGTGTCACAAGGTTTAAATTCCACTATTTTGGGTAGATGCATGTCTAAAGGAATAATTTCAACTCAATAATTTGAAAGAACTCCCACCAGAGTTCCAAACAGACCAGTGGTTTTCAATTTTTTGGGCCGAACATATTTTTGGACTGAAACCCCCCTTTTCTAAAGTATTATTTTTCTAACGCCTCTCCTCATGTAGGCCATGTTAATATAAGAGTAGTCGATATTCTATTTAATCACTTTCCACAGAAAAACTCAAAAAACGCCCCCAAAAATTTCTAAAACAGCTCCGTTGTGGACCACTGACCATACACAGACGACATTGAAGAAAATAAAAAAATAAAATAAATACCCCCTCAAGCAGCTGCTTGCCACAGAGGTCTGACAGGAGCCTGTCAGTTTATATGCCACAGTAGAAGATCTGAGAGGATGGCAGGACCTCAGCAGAAAAACGACACACACATCCATGCCTAATTCCGGGGCTCGAACCCAGGTCCTTTAGATCAGTAGCCAAGCGTGCTAACCACTCGGCCACGGGACGGCCATTGAAGAAACCACTCTTTAATACGGTTCCCGGGGAACACCGATGGGTTTTGAAAGGCAGTCAGTCGCCCGTCCGATAGAACTTCCATTTATTTCTTAACAATTTACCAGTGTGTAAACGCATGTTCTATCTCTTCCTCCAATTCAGTTCCGAGACCTTGGGGTCCTTGTGACCTGGTCATTTCACCCATTGTGTGAAAATAAATATCCGAACCCCTTGGGGTCCTTGCGACCTGGTCATTTAGCCCATTGTGTGAAAATAAATATAACCTCCCAGACATATAACAACACAACAATCCAGTTCTCTGTACATCTAAATTATCCTCATGATCGAAACTATCAAGTTTGGATTTTTTCTCTTTATCACAATACTTTCCTCGAAATTCTGAGAAAATAAAAACACAAAAATCAATTACATCAAGCCCGAACACACTCTATCGAATCTGACACTAATAAAGGAAAGCTATATAGTCAAGATTAAAAATAAAAAAGTCAGAAACGTGACCACGATCCTGATTTCTACCTCTATGTTGTACAAGCATCCTCAGGTACATTTTTTCCTACCTCTACTTGACTGTTGAGGTCACATCACTTAGCCTTTCCTCTTCACATCGAGATTCAATACCGTTATAGCATGTCCCTCATGTTCCTCTGCATGACAGCTCACCGTAAGTGGAATGAGGAGTGAGCACACACATATATGATTACGTTAATAAAAAAAATACTCGAAGACGATATATGACGCATGATGTGACACTAGGAACCTCTCACGCTGAATGCTCATCTCCTGGACAAGTAAAAGATGTGGGGCTGCTGTGCAGTGAAATAATGAGCCGCCTCGAAGTGCAAGTCTTTCGACGGTCACGGTCAGTCTATGTAGAGGGTTGTTTCTGATGAAGTGTTTTTAGAACATCATACGTGCTTCTTTTTCACTCTCTTTTTTTGCGCTACGGCGGAAGATTGATAATGTTCCTCTGCGTGGATGAGAGGAAGGAATGGTTTGGATGATGCAGTAGGAAAGAACAGCATGCATGTATCCAAGTGGGAAATTTGGAGTTGTTAATAACAGAAATTTTATTCTCTCCCGCTGAGTTGTTTTTTTTTGGCAACTGCGAAGATTCATGATTCAGAATATTTGCAGTGTTTGGGTAACAGATGCAAGATGGGTAACAGATGCAAGAATTTTTTTTTTTTAAAAACTTTGATGATGTACTTAAAGCTGGATATTTTGCCAATTTTCTTATCTTTCAATAGCTTTTTTTAATTTAATGAAAGCAAAGGAAATAATACTTCGAATTTTGAAGACTTTTTTGTTGTAGTTGAGGAAATATTTAAATATTGGTTTGTCGGTTGTTCTGCTCTTGAGTGCAGTGGTGATCTTGCAGATCTGGCGGGGAAGAAACGAAACGCCATATGGCCCCTTAGAAAACTGAATTTTATGACCTACTTATTTTAACATTCTAGACATTTCTGATTTCTCTTCATCACGCTGCAATCAAAGTATCAAAATACACTCTATTTATTCATATTATTAATTATGAATGTAGTGAAGAATATAATATTATATATTATTTCAACACTAGGCGTTTCTCGATAAAATTATTCCTGTACATAAGATACATTTTTTGTGCTCAAACGAAGCAGCAATATATGCTCTTTCTATTAAACGGGTTATTCTTCGTTTGATACAGTAATCAATAAAGATGTTCCCATTGCACTAAACATGGAAAAGGATTTCAGGACACACTGGATTGTGTGAGAGATGCTATATTCTCAATCGCTCTCATCCCCCTTAATCTCATCGGTGCTTGAGGGACATTGGTCTCTGTAAAGTGGACCAAATATACAGCTTATAATGATACCGATGTTCATGACTACCTAGGTCAGGGGGTTCTTAACTTGGGATAGGGTAAGGGGGTTCTTAACTTGGGATAGGGTAAGGGGGTTCTTAACTTGGGATAGGGTAAGGGGGTTCGTAACTTGGGATGGGGTAAGGGGGTTCTTAACTTGGGATAGGGTAAGGGGGTTCTTAACTTGGGATAGGGTAGGGGGTTCTTAACTTGGGATAGGGTAAGGGGGTTCTTAACTTGGGATAGGGTAAGGGGGTTCAAGGGATGCTAGAATGACAATCGAAAATCGTTTTTTCATTTTAGTTATTTTTAAAAATAAAACAAATAAGGATACCTGCAAATGGAGATGCGAGGTTTCCACATGTCGCTGAAAGGATTCCATATGTCACTGCAAGGGTGCGGGTCCTATAAATGGTGGCGCGAAGTTTATATACGTCACTGTAAGTGTGCGGGTCCTATAAATGGAGTTGAGGGCTTCCATATGTCACTTCAAGGCTCGAAACCCGTAAATGAGGGTACGAGGCTTTCATACGTTGCTGAAAGGGAGCAGGTCCTATAAATGGGGTTGTTAGGCTTCCACTCATCTCTTCAAGGGTGCGTGTCCCATAAATGGGGGTGCGAGTCTTCCATATGCCGCTACAAGGAGTGTAGAACTTGAAAAAGATTAAGAACCTCTGGTCTAGGTGACACAAAAAAAATCCTCTTTTTGAGTAACTGTTAAAAGTAGATGATATTCAGTCGTTGAATCTTCTGTGCAATTCATCGTGCACAGGATAAATGGGTCTCTTCTTGATGTCAGAAAATCAAATGAGGGACCCTTGTTTGATTTCCTGGTTTGCCTTTACAAAACGGGGCGGGGGTGGCTCAGTCGGTAGCGCGCCAGGCTCGTAATCTGTAGTTCCCAGGTTCGGGTCCCAGCTGGGTCAGCGTTGAGATTTATCTCCGAAAAATTCCCCGCCCTGCCCACGGTCAGTAGGGGACACCGATGGGCTTGGAAAGACCGCCGTCCGTCGGATGGGACGTTAAGCCGTGGCCCCGTGTGCTGGAGAGCCATACCCTGTGCACATTAGAGAACACGCTGGATGGCCTTGACGGGAGGCTACCATCTGTCACCCAACAGCTGTTTCAGTGGGTCCTCTCCCCCAACCTTCTCTGAGCCTTCGGGGTCCATGTGACCTGGCCATTTAGCCCATGGTGTGCAAAAAAGTGCAGCTCAGAGATAAAACAACCGAACCCAAAGCCTTTACAAAACATATTTTTTCCGTTAAAGATAGATAAATTTGACAGAGGTTCACAGTCAAAGTGGATCAAGTTCAACAAATATCAACTGGAGAAGAATTTTGCATTGAGTTTGTTTACACATAGTGTTTTATAAGGATCTTAAAAGAAATCAGTCAGCTAAAATGTTGGTTCATACAAACCAAATAAAAGTAACTTTAGTTACGTTTATTATTTTTTCCCCTACATTAATCGATTTTCATTCTTAGTCTTTAGAGGAAACGTCTAAACATTGGAAACAACAAGTGAACCTCTTGTCCAGTTTGCAGTTCTTGAAGAGCTTATTAACCTATTAAGTTTATTTAATCAGTTAACAGTTATTTATTAACTGGATGTTAACTGTCACATGCAATTTCGAAATGGTCGATAAAAGTCATCTTAAAATTCGGGAAATGTTCTTGAAAATTGTTTATGCAGGGAAAACTGAAAACGATTCAACTCTGTAGACAAACATTACGTAAAACAAACAAGTTCACAAACACAAAATCCTCCAAAATAACTCACAAACAAATATAACACAACGAATTCTACAATTTCGTAAACAAACTCGAAAGCGAACAAAACGAATATTATGATATCATAAACAAAATCACACTCGAAAGGCGAAACAATCGAGTAGAATTAAAGACTTACTCTAATAATAATAATTATAATAATATATTAGTAATAATATAAATATATAATAATATATATATAATAATATAATAATATATGTATATTATTAATAATTATCTAGTTATAATAATTATTCACACAGGAACAAAGAACGTTTCATTTTTCGTTTATGACGGATCTAAACAAACAGAACCTTTGAAAAAAACTATTATGGATGCAGTTGTTAAAAGCAAAGAAGATAATTAAAATTTTGATGCTCACAATCTTTGCCAAAGAGAAAAAAAAACGAGATTTCATGATCGGTCCATTTCTCTCTTGCGTTTATAACTGCACATCTATAAGAGTTGCGGGGCGGGGATGGCTCAGTCGGTAGCGCGTCAAGCTCGTAATCTGTAGTTCCCAGGTTCGAGTCCCAGCTGGGTCAGCGTTGAGATTTATCTCCGCAAAATTGCCGCTCTGCCCATGGTCAGTAGGGGACACCGATGGCTTTGGAAAGGCCGCCGTCAGTCGGATGGAACGTTAAGCCGTGGCCCCGTGTGCGGTAGAGCCATACCCTGTGGAAGTTAAAGAACCCACTGTATGGCCTTGACGGGAGGCTACCATCTGTCTCCCAACAGCTATTCCAGTGGGTCCCCTCCCCCAACCTTCTCTGAGCCTTCGGGGTCCATGTGACCTGGCCATTTAGCCCATTGTGTGCAGAAAAGTGCCGCTCAGAGGTAAAACAACCCAACCCATAAGAGTTGCAGCTTTAATAGAAATGTAAAATCCCATGGATAAATTTAAATATTTTGCTTTATTGAAACGTGGAGTAAACATAAACCCGCAAAATATCTATGAATAATTGTATAACACCTGAAATTGGGCTCTAAAACTGCGAAAGCCATGGGCACCTTATAAAGCATTTACAGTACATAAGAGCTGGCAACCGTTATTCCTTGAAATCACCTTCTGCCTGCAATGCACGGGAGTGATGCAGAGCAGCAAACATCCCGGCAAGATGTTACATAACGAACCTTTGCGACTCTGTGACTACGCATAACAATGTTTTATTTCCAGTTCTCTCTCATCTTTTCAAATCGAGCCTTACCAGTTCGAAAAATGAATATAGCATTTATATCGTTACTCACATTTCCTCATTGAATAGAAATATTTCCGCGTTTGCATAAAATCATTCAATTGATAGTTGTTAGAAAATGGCTCTCGCCAGTCGACACCACGCTCTCAAGCGCACGTATGGAAATATTCTTGGGATAACCACATACTCTGCTAAGGTAAATCCACTCTTGCAGTGGACTCTTTTTTTATGTCAGAACTTTGACTCTAATCTTTTTTACTAGAAATTGCTTCTGGAGATTTTGACATATCAGCCAACTTTCTCCTGATTATTTTTTTCTTCAACAAATATAAAGAATAATGGAAGTTTGATATTTATGCAAGAATGATGTTGCGTTCTGTAAGAACGTTTTTGTAATGTTACGAAACCGAAATAATCATTAGGCAAACTTAAAATGAAGTTTATTTAGTAAACTATTTTAGAAAACAGTTATTAATGTAAATACTGAGCGAATAGCGTAGAGAAATCAGGATCTACAACAATATTTTTCACACATTTTTGTTCTCACCTAGTGGTTGTTTCGTCAATTTTTGCTTCGTTTTGCAAAAAAAGAGCCAATATTTTTGTTTTGTTTTCTGTCCGCTTCTGTAAATGCTTTATATGCAGACATTCAACTTTTTTTGTTTCAAGAGATAGGTAAAAAATTATTTTTGGGTTTATAATGATGTTATGCAATTATCGATGTTTTGCGGGTTGAATTTTACCCGTCGTTTTAATGAAACAAAATATTGAAATTTATCCATGGGATTTTAAATTTCTATTTAAAGCGTATAATTTTTATAATTCTTATAGATGTATAATTATAGACACAAGAGAGAAATGGACCGATCATGAAATTTCTTTTACCTTTATCAACTGCATCCATAATAGTATTTTTAAAGATGTCTGTTGATTTAGATACGTCATAAAAGGAAAATTCTTTTTTCCTGTGTGAACAACTATTCTTCTATAACTGAATGAACTATATATTGAACTATATATAACGAACAACTATTCTCCTAAAATGAAAGAACTAATGGAACGAACAACTATTCTCCTAAAACTGAACGAACCACATAGAATGAACAACTATTCTCCTAAAATGAACGAACTAATAGAACGAACTATATAGAACAAACAACTGTTCTCCTAAAACTGAACGAACTATATAGAAAAAACAACTATTCTCCTAAAATGAACGAACTAATAGAACGAACAACTATTCTCCTAAAACTGAACGAACCACATAGAACGAACAACTATTCTCCTAAAACTGAACGAACCACATAGAACGAACAACTATTCTCCTAAAATGAACGAACTAATAGAACGAACAACTATTCTCCTAAAACTGAACGAACCACATAGAACGAACAACTATTCTCCTAAATCCGAACGAACTATAGAACGAACAACTATTCTCCTAAAACTGAACGAATTAATAGAGCGAACAACTATTCTCCTAAAATGAACGAACTAACAGAACGAACAACTATTCTCCTAAAACTGAACGAATCACATAGAACGAACAACTATTCTCCTAAAACTGAACGAACTAATAGAACTAACAACTATTCTCCTAAAACTGAACGAACTATATAGAACAAACAACTATTCTCCTAAAATTGAACGAACTATATAGAACAAACAACTATTCTCCTAAAACTGAACGAACTATATAGAAAAAACAACTATTCTCCTAAAACTGAACGAACTACATAGAAAAATAACTATTCTCCTAAAACTGAACGAACTATATAGAACGAACTATTCTTCTATATCTGCATGGCTACAGTGCATGCAGGCTGAAGTTGTTTTTAATGCTCATTTTGCGAACTAGAAAGGCTGAGGTATTGATGAAGTATTACGATTAACATGGATCCGAATCCCCCAATAATTTTAATAAGGCCACTCTAACGGTAGAAGTTTTTGAAAAATGCGAAATTTCAAACGAATATTGTTAACGATATATTTAAGGTAGAAATGTGACATTTTCGTGATAAAGCGTGATTCTCATAGAGTTACATTATCAGCAATTATTTGCCTCCTTACCACAAAATATGCTAACGGTTTTACGCTATAGAAAAATGTTTCAATTACTAAAGTAATAACAAAAATTTTAAGACAAAACGACCCTAATTAATTACTATATTTGATAATTAGTTCACAAAAGTGTGCAGTCAGTTTCTTGTTCTGTTTTTGGAATTAAAATCTGTTAACATAACTTATTACGTTCTTTGTTAAAAAAAAACGCAACTCTCTTAAGAGATAAATTTAAACTTTCTTTTTGCGTTTAATGAGTACTAACGAAATATTATTACGTGTATTTTTTCTAATCATCCATTAGTTAGAATTTCCATTGTTAGATGGCATTAAAAGGCATAGAATGAAAAATTCATTTTCATTTCTTCAAAGAGAATGAAAAATTTCATTCTCTTCGAAATCGAGCATCCGTATTCGTCAAAGGCGACACGCTATTCTAGTTCATTTTAGCTCTGAAATTAATTTCAGCTTTTCCTATTCTTAGCCAAATAAAAAGGCGAGAGGCTGTGACAGAAACTGGAGACTATTAGAATCCAAAGTTGATGTTAATGTAACAAACTGATGTAAAAAAATAATTAGGCATTGTCGCCTTTTCTATTTAACAAAATTTAACATGACCTTCTGTATAGAACGACCGATAAAATGGTGTAAAACTCATTAATATTTGTAAACATTAAGAAGCAAAGAAAAAAATGTGCTTTTTGAAACCTGTCCAAGTCTTTGGACACTATTTTAGATAGATGGATCATTTAATTCGTTAACTGCTTGAAACAAAGCGCTATTTACAAGTAGCACAATGCTTTACAAACGGATTCTGTTTCCCGGCTTACTTCCAAACTGTGTAAACACTGAGATTTGTCTCCGTTAACTCTAACCTTGACCTGTGATGTAATGAGGTACACCGATGGGCTTGAAAAGGCAACCGTCCGTCCGTTGGTAAGTTAATCTGTGGCTTCATGTGCAGGAGAGTCATAACCTGTGCATGTTAAAGATCACGCCGGATGACATTGATAGGACTTCTACATCTGTTTCGTTCCCCAACCTTCTGTAAGTCATTAAGGTGTTTGTGGTTGGCCATTTAGACGAATGTGTGCGAAAAAGTGCCGCTCAGAGGTAAAACAACACAACACATGCGTCGATAACGTTTTGTCACTTCCGAAGCTTTAAAATTTTCAGTCTCTTTTTATCATGATGCAGAATTCAAACATTCATGCCATCTTGCATCTCTGTACAGCGACAGAGTTCCGTATCGCATTTACAACCTCTAAAATCACTCCTCAGATAGGTCATTATACAAACGGACATTACGTATGCGAGCATGACACCCTTAGTTGGGAATCTGTTGGTTTAAATCTTTTCTCATGTTGCGAAGGAAAAAAAAACCTCACGTCCTGCCGACAACGATAGGAAAGATCTGGTGGATCTACATCATCATATTGGCGACACCAGACACCGAAAGAGGACAATCAGCGAAAGATGCAAAAAAGAAAAAGACTTGCCCAGGAACAAAACCGAGCTGATGTCATATACTGTAGTTGTCTGGGCCGTAGCGTCGGTAGCGTCCTCTATCGGCAGGCTTCCCTGTGCGGACCGCATTGGATAGTACCGCCGTCAGTCGGCGAGCAGTGAGCAGCAGTGAAGCTCGCCTCCTGCGATCATCGAGGAGGATGGACAGAAGAAGCAAGGGGAAGACAGTGTGAGTAGGGAAGAGAGTGGGAAGTAGGGGGCTTGCTCTCCTTTGGTTTTATTCCATCACCTCTACGCAAAATCGTGAACACGCATCGACTGCAGAGGAAAAGCCGAGCTGTTGCCGCCGAACTGGCTCGGTGGCAACCCATCGGAAAGATGACCTTCCGCCATCCAAAAACCGTGCGGAGACGGCATAATCGCTGTCTCACATAGCCGGGGCTTATCCAGAGAGCGCACACCAGATCATACTCGCAGAGAGAACGAATCCCACCGGCAAAGGAGTTGGAGTGAGAAGCAGGAGGTGAAGAAGTGGCTTTCCATCATCAAGCTCCGTTCTGTTGCCTCTAACTGCAACAACAACAGCAAATCTCTCAACCTCTGCTGATCATCGTGTGCTGATGCTTTTAAGCCTCCCATCCCCACATGGATAAAAGAGGTGCTGGTGCGGGTTTTTAGCCCTGTCCTCTTCGCTTAGCACCTTGCCATGCGGAGGAACGGGACAAAGGGTATGCGACCTGTGAATGTGACGGTGCGGTTTCTGCTCATCCTAGCCCTCCTCCTCTTGATCCTCATCCCAAGCGCATTTTCCTCAAGGACGAACATCCATATTGGTGGTTTCTTTCCCGTTTCGAAGAACGTCACAGAAGGAGCAATCGGTAGGGGAGTAACTCCTGCCGTCAACCTCTCGCTGCGCCACATCAACAGCAGTCCCCGCATCCTAAAAGAGTATGAACTGATGGTACACTGGAACGACACAAAGGTAAGGGATGTTTTTTCCGGATAATCCTAGTTGGTATTTGTTGAGAAGTTCCTCTATTGGACGGCTTCTGTGTGAGATTCGTATCGTTTTGGTTTCATCAGAGTGTGTTGAGTAATTGGGTTATTTGTACGTCAAACGAATTCATTGAGCAATACAGGTTCAAGATTTTTTAACTGTCTTAAAAATATCAAAATATCATAACATTTATCAAAAGAAGTCATGGAGTAAAATAAAATTTATTAGTTAGTTTTCGTTTTTGAAGTTCGTCTTTACTCGTATTTTGCATTCGAATTATCAGCGATAGGAATAGACAAACATACTTTTGTTCAAATAATTTTCAAGTAATCCGATTTAAACATTATCATCTTTCACTTTTTTTTACCTTATACTCTTTTAAATATCCTTCCTTTCGCAACGATAAATTAAACATAGAAAGAGAAAAACAAACTCGTTTAAATAGATTAGTAGTAATTGAAATAATATTTGCTTAAGAAACAGAATAAGAAAAGCATAATTTAGTCATTTTTTCCAGTTTTTAGATTAATCTAAACTTCCCTCTTGTGAAACGTGAATTAACCCACGTAATACAACTGCTCTATAATGCCCAAGAGATTAATTCTTTCTAATATAACAGATAATATATGACACATAATACTTAAGATTATCATTAAAAGGTATTCGTTATGAAGAAAAATAAGTTCATCACATCAAAAAGATTAGGAAATTAGTAACAGTATACGTCTCAATAGCATTTTTAAGTATCAACAATGTGTAAGACATTTGGTTAGCCCACAACAGTATTATAAGAACAAATAATTTGTATCATTGTGAACAATATTCCCTTCAAAATTTGCTCTACTTATTTCATTTTTGCCTTGTTTGTAATGTTTAAGACGAAGTCAATTTCTTTCTTTTTTGCAAACAAATCTCCATAATTTAATCCCTTACTCGAAACGTATACACAGACGCTCAAAAAAAAAGTATCCGAACACTATGGTTGATTACAGAATTCAGAAAAAATATCTGACAACGATTTTTTGTAGTAATTAGTGATCTGGCAACCTTCGTGTCACGGTAACTGGAGCGTGTACAGTTGCTGTACACGCTCCAGATATTTTTCCTGAATTCTGTAATCACGTGACACGAAGGTTGCCAGATCACTAATTTCTAAAAAAATCGTTGCCAGATATTTTTTCTGAATTCTGTAACCAACCATAGTGTTCGGATACTTTTTTGAGCGACTGTACATTATTTCCTCCTTTGGTATATTAATATATTCTATTAAAAAATTATTTTATATTTTAATATATTCTATTAAAAAAGAGTAACCATACACTCGCAAGTTATGAATGGAAAGACATTCAGAGCTCTGTAACTTTAAAAATAAGCTTTTTATGAGAAAATGTTACTGAAGATAAATAAAAAATTCCCCCCTCAAATATCTCTAAATATCTATCTCGGTAATATTCGTTTAATATTTAAAGAATTACGGAAGCTGAAGCATTTAACTGTAATTTTTGTAACTGGTGGAAATTTACTTCAAAAGATAAAACACAACTGTTATAACAAATCGTAAAATAAATGCAATATTTGAAGTTTGTGTAATGATTGTTTTCAGTTTCATTAATTTTTTGGGGGGGAATCTTTTAAAACAAACCTTGTCAGTGGAATTTGCTGTAAAATATTCCAACTTCAATAACTCTTTAATCATTAATTTAATATTGTTGAAAACTGAGATTTTGAGATAGTTTAGTGAGTGCTTCAATTTTTGTCTAATCACATGTTTCCGCAAAAGCTTATTTTCGAAGTTAAGGTGCTTTGAATGCAACTTTTTTTTCACATGGTCCGGTTGCTTTTCGTGAACAGTGTATGTTTTAAAACCTACTCTAAATAATATTAATAAAAAGGTACGAGCTACTTGAATAAAAATTAAACAATGTTTGCTTTTCTTGCAGAAGTAAAATAAAATTTATTTTTTAGCTTAAAGAAGCTAAATAGTAATATTTTACTGAAGGTGATGAAGTTAAATTATTTTGATCCTTTGTACAGTCGCTCAAAAAAGTATCCGAACACTATGGTTGATTACAGAATTGAGGAAAAATATCTGCCAACGATTTTTTTAGAAATTAGTGATCTGGCAACCTTCGTGTCACGTGACATGAAGGTTGCCAGATCACTAATTTCTAAAAAAAATCGTTGCCAGATATTTTTTCTGAATTCTATAATCAACCATAGTGTTCGGATACTTTTTTGAGCGACTGTATTTATGATAGGAATTTAGGTTTCTGGATGAATTATTATTTGATTTGCCGTGATGGTTTTAAGCCAAACCAAACTAGAATATTTGAATCATGTTATAATTATATTATACGTTTGTTAAAAAATCTTTCCATGTTCATTTTTTGATGTATTCATTTCTTTAGATTAAAACTGACAAAAACATTTGGTTTTCTGCTAAGAGAATATCATATTTGAATTACCATAGAAGTTGCTCCTTTTCTCACTTTTGTTTCCAATGTCTGTTTCAATAAACATTGTTTATTTCAGAGCTCGGATGAGATTATCTGCATGTTTTATGTATGAGAGTGAAAAAAAAAGACTGTAAAAGGATGCAACGATTACATTTTCCTCTAATACGCATTGGAATACTTCTATGTTATGTGAATGGAAAGCTATATTCAAAGCTGCATAAGTTTGAAAATAAGCATTTTTTCGAAAATATTGTTCCCGGAGATATACTAAAGATATCACTTAAAAGTTCTCAATATCTCGATTTTCAGCAGTAATCGTTTAAAACACAACATGTTTTAACATTTAAAGTGTAAAGTTCACTAACCATTTTAAAGGTCATTGAAGTTAACTTTTCAAAATTGATTGAAAGGCATTGTTCCAGTTTCGATCGAGAAGTTGGAAAATTGGTTTAAAAGGTTATTGTTCCAGCTTCAATAACTTTTTAAAAGGTTATTGAAACTGTAACATTTATCCAGTAGACGGTGCCGTTAGCGATTGTCCTAAATATCCTTCAAATTCAAAGAAAACGAAAAGAATAATTACACAAAACTACCAAAAGCATACTTGCTTTAGAAGACTATTTGTTTTAACAATTATTATATGTGTAACTTTTGAGGTTAATACTCATCACTTGGAAAGATGCTGTTAAATGTTTCATTTTCCATAATTCTTTTAAATATTAAAGAAATATCTTCGATAAATCTATTTTTTCAGATAATTGAATGAGATCTTTAATTTATCTCTGGTAAAAGGTTTCTATTGAAAGCATATTTTTTTAAAATTGGGGAGCTTTGAATGTGGCTTTTCGTTCACCTAACGCGGAAATGTATCACTACAGAGATCGTTGGATACAGTTTGGATGATAACGTACGTGTATGGTCAATACGAAAAACCCTGAATGTCCGTCAATACCTTATTTTCGTATGAGTAATAAAAGCTAGTATTAAGAGCAAATAGAAACGTATTTAATTATGTGAAAAAATCATTAATCTTTATCAAATATGAAAATAATTCGTGTCTATTCTGCCTTGCAAGATAATTCCAAAATCAACATAAATGATGTGTAGGACCATCTCCGAACACAAAGATGCCGAATTGTAACTCTTAACTATAAGCGTGATCACTAGTACAGTCGCTCAAAAAAGTATCCGAACACTATGGTTGATTACAGAATTCAGAAAAAATATCTGGCAACGATTTTTTTTAGAAATTAGTGATCTGGCAACCTTCGTGTCACGTGACTACAGAATTCATGAAAAATATCTGGAGCGTGTACAGCAACTGTACACGCTCCAGTTACCGTTCACAGCAAACTGGAGCGTGTGCAGTTACTGCACACGCTCCAGTTTGCTGTGAACGGTAACTGCACACGCTCAATATTTCCGTGAGTGAGTCCACACGATCTAGTATCAAAATAATATGACCACCTACAGTCGCTCAAAAAAGTAATCGAACACTATGGATGATTACAGAATTCAGAAAAAATATCTGGCAACGATTTGTTTTAGAAATCAGTGATCTGGCAACCTTTGTGTCACGTGACACGAAGGTTGCCAGATCACTAATTTATATAAAAAAATAATCACGTGACACGAAGGTTGCCAGATCACTAATCTATAAAAAAATCGTTGCCAGATATTTTTTCTAAAATCTGTAATCATTCATAGTGTTCGGATACTTTTTTGAACGACTGTACCTATTAGCAAAAATGGTTCCTCTTTATCAGCATCAAGTGAAAAAAGTGTTATAAGAATTGTAAGCCAGAAAAAATGCTTCTTAATTTTGTAAATAATCTTTTTATAGAAAAATGTAACTGGAGAAAATTTCTTCTCCCCAAATCTCTTATTACATTCGATTTTTAACAATATTCTTTCAATATTTAACGTTATATTCAAACTGGAACAGTTAACAGTAAACTCTGTTGTTATACTTATCCTCAATATTTTTCTTAAAAACGGACAAAAAGTGAATCATCACAAAACTTTATAAAATTGCATTTTAACCAATTTGTGTGTGATTTTCGATTTTTCTCCAGTTACAATTTTTCTGTAAGAAGTTTATTTGCAAAGTAGGAAGCATTGAATGTAGCTCTCCACTCACATAACATGGAAAAGTCTGAATACTGTTGGCATGGTAGTGTGTTAAAATGCTTTTATGTTTATCTTAGATAATTATTAAAGTCTGAAACTGAGAACGACTTTACTTATAAAGTAAAATTTTTATTTTTGAATGCAGTCATTTTATCTATTAAAATGTTAGTGTTATTATCCCACAGACGAGCATTAACTTGATTGGAATATTGAATCTGCTAATGACTCAGAACTTGAATCAATGCAAATGCAAATGTATTTTCCAGCATGTAATAAAATTTATCTCTCTCTCTATATATTTTATTAACAGTTTCCGAAGTTCAATATTTTGCCACATTTTTAGCTTTTCCTCTTGGATAAAAAGACAAACTATTTTAAATGCCATTGCATTTTACTCTTTTTCGATATAAGCATAATTACAATTTTTCTTGAATGCATTAATAAAATATCGAAATAATTTACCGGTTTTTAGTGCATTCCACATTGAGTTATTCCATATTTTGATGGGGTTTGCGGTATTTACGTTACAGTTTTGAAACCATTATTAACTATTCAGAAATATCGTTAAAATTAATTTTGTTAAATCCAGAACTGAACCCTCATTCCAACTATTTTTTTTTCACAATTTATTTATTTAGACAATTAGACATTTGTTTGTCTATAGAGTTCTAAATGTTTTTTCGCAGCAGTGCTAATACTTAGGTTTATGAATTATTTACAATGATCATTAATTATTTACAATGAAATACATAAAAATAGTTTGTTGTTCCTCTACCAAGGCAAATTCAACAAAGTTCCAAAACTTTTATTTTTATACGACACCAAAGATTTTAAATTCTCTACTTTAAGGAATTTAAATGGCTAGTATTTATACAAGTTTCTGTAAGCAATTAAAGATGTAGTTTATTGACACGTCAGACATTGAAGATAATCTTAAGTTTGCAATTAAAATCTAAAGAGAAGAATGATTAAACGAAATAATCTCCAGCATCTACGGCACAGGCTCGCTTGTAAGTCTAAGTGTATTCAGTTGTGTTAATTTTTTGTGCCTTGTTGTTAAAATCTTCTAACTTAAATCGAGTTTTAGGTAAATTTTAGAATAATTTTAATATTTTCATTTTTTTTTGTCTTTCTACTACTCAGAAGAGAATTTTATTAGTTCTCTTCGTGAGTTGGTATCTTCAAAGATTTATTTTACATATTTCTATGTACAGTGGCTCAAAAAAGTATCCGAACGCTATGGTTGACTACTGAATTCAGAAAAAATATCTGGCAACGATTTTTTTTAGAAATTAGTGATCTGGCAACCTTCGTGTCACGTGACACGGAGGTTGCCAGATCACTAATTGCTAAAAAAAATCGCTGCCAGATATTTTTTCTGAATTCAGTAGTCAACCATAGTGTTCGGATACTTTTCTGAGCGACTGTACTACATAAAGAAAAATTATTATTATTAAACACAAAATATTTCTTTTAATGACGGCTAGCCCCTTCGAACCGAAAACGTTTAAGGTCAAATCTGCTTAAGAGTTCGATAAACGATCACGTAAGGTATAAGTGAAATACTCCTTATAACTGGGAACACAATGTAACTAAATTCGTGAGAAAACTTTAGAATGTAATATTAAATTTCTCATTAAAACAATTCCTTCAAACGGGGTATTTTGGATAAGGGGAATCATAATATCAGGTTCTTATTCGCTCTTCCTATATATCGTATATTGTTTTTTTTTTCTATTTTTTTCATTTTTAAATCACATAGGATAAAGACAACCTAGAAGGTTCGTTCGGCTTCTCCTGTTTCTTTTTTAAGCAACATAAAAAATACACAAGGACATGCCCGTTGGCTTTGCATTGAGTTACGCTAGCCACTTCGACAAAGGTTTTTGTAAACGCTTTGTCAAATTGCACTTTAGAGATTGCTCAAAGGGTTGGGTTGATTTACCTCTGAGCGGCACTTTTTTGCACACCATGGGCTAAATGGCCAGGTCACACGGACCCCGAAGGCTCAGAGAAGGTTGGGGGAGGGGACCCACTGGATCAGCTGTTGGGAGACAGATGGTAGCCTCCCATCAAGGCCATCCAGCGTGTTCTTTAACGTGCACAGGGTATGGCTCTCCCGCACACGGGGTCACGGCTTAACGTCCCATCCGACGGACAGCGGCCTTTCCAAGCCCATCGGTGTCCCCTACTGACTGTGGGCAGGGCAGAGAATTTTGCGGAGATAAATCTAAAAGCTGACCCAGCTGGGACTCGAACCTGGGAACTACAGATTACGAGCCTGGCGCGCTACCGACTGAGCCACCCCCGCCCCAGAAATTGCTCAAAGAAACAAATCACATTGAGAATGGAAAGTAATCTCCTTTTGATATCGAAATAGCTACACATAAAACTGATTCATTGTCAAGGCGATCTTTAAGAGTGAAAAGAACAATAAATGCTTAGGTTACCTTTGAGCGATCCTTTTGTGTACACAATGAGCAAATTGTCCAGGTCTAAAGGATTACAAGGACCCACAGGAGTGTTATTTGGGAAAACAGAAATCTCCCGTCAAGAGCATCTATAGTATTTTATACACACAGAGCATATAGCTTTTATAATCATGGGGGGTGGGGGTTCCACTTAACGTCCCACACAATGTGTGTGGGGTGGTACTTTCTAACCTCATTGGGGTTCTTCACGCATTGTGATAAGAGAGGGAGTTAGTAAAGAAAATCTTAATATCAGGGATAGTAGGATTATTCTTCCTCTGAGCGACCTTTTTTTTTTTTGCATACAAGGGTTAAATGGTCAGGTCGCAAGGACACCAAGAGCTCAGAGAAAGCTGGATAAAAGGACCCACTGGACAACTGTTAAAAAGAAAGATGGCAGCCTCCGTCAAGGCCATCCAGCGTATTCTAGTTTTTTTTTTTCATTTGTACATATAGGACAGAGAAGAATCCTAGATGCTACTTCTCGCTTTTTACAAGTCTTCTCAAACAAGGGTAGACCTAGTAAGACTGAAATTACTGCTGACCACTAGCTTAATTAGATCTAACCCAACATTCAAAGTGTGATTACTGAAACGGTAGCTAGTTCCCTAACCACTATGCCAGTTAAGGCTATACGAAACCATGGCTTAACGTCCCTTCCAACGGACGGCAGTCTATCCAAGCACATCGGTGTAATCTTTCTGACAGAGGGCAGTGTGGAAAAAGCTGAGCGCTCTTACAGTTGGGACTCGAGCCTGATAACAGCAGATTACGAGGCTGACGCGCTACCAACTAGTCAACTGAAGACAATAGGACTCGAAATTGGAATGTCAGGCTATAAGATAGCACACTGCCGACTGAGTATCAAGGGGATAAAATCTGTTAATGCCTAATTATTAAAATATTATTAAAACCTTATTAAAATCTAACCACTATGCCTTAACTGGCATAGTGGTTAGGCAGCTAGCGACTGTTCCAGCAGGGTAAACTTTGTGTGTTGTGTTAGCTCTAACTAAGGCAGTGGTCAGCAGTGACTTCGGTCTTAGTGGGGCATGTCCTTGTATGAGAAGGTGAATCCTAGAAGCTAGGAGTAGCTTCTAGGATTCTTCTCTGTCCTATATGTCGTAAAAAAATTAATTACAGCTCCCTTTAAAATTTCGTTAAAAACGTGGATAAAAGCTTCAAATTAATGATCAAAATAATTAGAAGATTAATGCATGCATGATATGTCCAGTGGACATCTAATGCCCGTAGTATCATAAATATGTTTTTTATGGAAAAATGCCATTGGAAAAAGCTACAAGTTTCATCCAATCTTCCTCTACCTTGATTTTCGACAGTGTTTGACCAATATTTAAAAGGCGTAGTTGCTGGAACATTTAATAGTAACGTCTCACTATTTCACTATTCCTGAAACATTTTCTTCAAAATTTAAAAATCTGAATTAATAATTTCACAGTTTTTTAAAAGTATATTAATGTTAAAACACTCTTTCAAATGAGAGTTTTGCAATGCAAAAGTACCTTCATTCAATTAGAATAAAGTACAGTCGCTCAAAAAAGTATCCGAACACTATGGTTGATTACAGAATTCAGAAAAAATATTTGGCAACGATTATTTTTAGAAATTAGTGATCTGGCAACCTTCGTGTCACGTAGAACATTAAATTTGAATTTTCAATTTTTGTACTGTAATGAAAGGAAAAAATAAAGAATATTTTCAAAGTCATTCACGTCACGTTACACGAAGGTTGCCAGATCACTAATTTCTAAAAAAAAAATCGTTGCCAGATATTTTTTCTGAATTTTGTAATCAACCATAGTGTTCGATTACTTTTTTGAGCGACTGTACAAATAAACGCATGAAAGCAAACACCAAAAAATAAAATACAAATATCGTCATCATCAGATCCCTCTAGGTTTCGTATGCATCAGTATAAATAAGTATAAAATAAAACTTGCCACCTTCGTAGCATAAATTATCAAAGTTGCTTGCTATTAACATTGAATTAAAATGAAAATTATATTTTCATCTTCTTCTGTTGCCAAATAAGATACAATGAAGAAACTGAAAATAAAAAATTCACAGCATTAAATTACAACGAGAGCGAATGATACTAATGAAATTAGCAAAGGACTCAATTGGAAAAATACTCAACAAATATAGTTTAAATTATCGTTTAAATTTTGCCTCAAAGGTTTCATTCCTCAAATACATATATATCATTCATATATGTTTTATTTAGCTTCTTACGATTGACAATCTGTTCTCAAATGACTCAGTATCCGTAACTCTTTAAATACTGAACGAGTTGGGTTGTTTTACCTCTGAGCGGCACTTTTTTGCACACCATGGGCTAAATGGCCAGGTCACATGGACCCCGAAGGCTCAGAGAAGGTTGGGAGAGGGGACCCACTGGAACAGCTGTTGGGAGACAGATGGTAGCCTCCCGTCAAGGCCATCCAGCGTGTTCTTTAACGTGCACAGGGTATGGCTCTCCAGCACACGGAGCCATGGCTTAACGTCCCATCCGACGGACGGCGGCATTTCCAAGCCCATCGGTGTCCCCTACTGACCGTGGGCAGGGCGGGGAATTTTTGCGGAGATAAATCTCAACGCTGACCCAGCTGGGACTCGAACCTGGGAACTACAGATTACGAGCCTGGCGCGCTACCGACTGAGCCACCCCCGCCCAATATTGAACGAATATTATTCAAAGCCAAGATTTAGAGAGATGGATTTGTTGGAGATTTTAAGTTTATCCAAGTGGAATATATCGATCAAAACTATATGTTCGGAATTACAGAGAGCCTTTCCATTAGATCAGGATTTTTAAAGTATGGATACGGTCCTCCAATGGACTGTGAAGCTTTTTGAAAGAGCGGCAGAACATTAAATTTGAACTTTCAATTTTCGTACTGTAATGAAAAGAAAAAATAAAGAATATTTTCAAACTCATTCATGCCACAAATGAATGCAATAAATGAAAAATTAAAGAATTGAATTCAATAAAAATCGAAAACAAAATCACGAATGCTGAATTATATATCATACGCCTTTTTACTACAAAATTTCTTACTAACCTTTCAATCATCAAGTATAAACGTTACTACGAAGTTCAGGAAAGCCGTAAAGGTATGATGGAAGACAAAGCCAAAATGCGACATGTGTAAAAAAGACTGATGTGTGAGTGGCTTCGAAAGAGGGTTCATCGTTGGACAGAAGTATCTGTAACGGAGGTGATGGAACTCAGCGTTAAATCCGGGGGCAAAATATCCCAAGTGTATGGAGAATAATCAAAACACTTGGGAAATAAAATATCCCAAGTGTATGGAGTAAATCGGTCTCAAAACACATCCTCAAAAGTAGCAAATGCGGGAGAAAAAAAAAGACTCTGACAGGCAGGGACAAGTGTGTGCTGGTCGCTAACTGTACGGCAAAAACTGACCTTCTACATTCAGCAGCTAATAGAGAGAGAGATGACAACTAGTAGTGCTTCAAAACGCATTCTAATAAGAACTATGCGTAGAGAATTGAAAACTTTGAATTTGGAAACTGTATCAAGATACATACAAAATATTAGGCAGATGCTAATAAGAATTTGGTTAGGCAGTACATATATATATTTTACCTCATATGCGTATGTCACCTAATTACTGCCATACCAAACTTTTGAAGAGAGAGCCATACCAAACTTAGAAAAACACTATTTTCGAAGATTCTTAAAATCGTAGCAGCGATGCCTATTCTTCTGTTTACTAGATGACGTACATTGCCAGTCATGCATATTTTCATACAACTCCCTAGATAATTAAACTGAGCAAATCATTCAAAAGTCCTGAAGCACTACCCACTTGACCCATTTTCATCTCCTTACTTATTACCAAACCTAACCAATTACCAATCTCATCAACGGATATAACGGAAGAGTACATCTCATCAGCATCTTTGCCAAGGGCGTCAAATCATCAGCATAATTTAAATCAGATTCAAAATATTTGACTGAAAGAATTAAATGTATAAAAGAGAATTGCAAAAAAAAATCCTTTTAAGTAACGAATGTTCGTAACGAAAAATAATGAAGTGATTAAATAAGACATTTTCGTTACTTCTGAATAATAACACTCCAACACTACACACATTTAAATGTTTTATTTCTAAGTAATGGCTTTGGGCAGATGAACGTATCATTTCATTAAACTCTCTGACATCTTTACATGGATGAGTTCACGCTTCATTAGCTATGAATGCATTTGTGCTAAACTGAATTACCTATGCAATTAAACAAGAGTAAAAATTTTCCTTTATGAATATTTGTTCGTGATTTTATTAATCAGAACGTTACAAATTTAAAAATTATATCAATAAAATGATAAATTTTCTTTAGGATTAAATTTTTAATCTATATTTTATGCATGAATATATTTAGTAAATCATTATGACATTTAACTCTGTTTACAACACATAGGTTGTGTTGTTGGGTTGTTTTACCTCTGAGCGGCACTTTTTTGCACACCATGGGCTAAATGGCCAGGTCACGTGGACCCCGAAGGCTCAGAGAAGGTTGGGGGAGGGGACCCATGGAACAGCTGTTGGGAGACAGATGGTAGCCTCCCGTCAAGGCCATCCAGCGTGTCTTTAACGTGACAGGGTATGGCTCTCCCACACACGGGGCAACGGCTTAGCGTTCCATCCGACGGACGGCGTCCTTTCCAAGCCCATCGGTGTCCCCCACTGACCGTGGGCAGGGCGGGGAATTTTGCGGAGATAAATCTCAATGCTGACCCAGCTGGGACTCGAACCTGGAAACTACAGATTACGAGCCTGGCGCGCTACCGACTGAGCCACCCCCGCCCCAGACCCAGGGAGTAAATATAAATTGGTCTTAATATTTTCAAGTATGTTGGGACGTGATTCATATTTAAAGCAGTTTACGTGTATTATGTAAACTTAGCACACTGTGAGTAACGAAGATTAGAGCTAGTAGTAATATTAACCAATATTCTTAAAATTGCTTATAATATTTTGTATCGATTAAGTAATATGAAACGGTCTTGAATCTACCAAATTATAGATTAACAAAATTATTGATTTAATAAGAGGCCATAAAGGTTCTGGCCCCTTATTAAAATATGGCGCGGCAGTAAAGAAATTCATAAATTATTTCAAGAACATTTTCGATATTGGTTACATGACTAATATTGAATTATTTATAATTTTTTTACATTTCATTTGATGTTTAAAAAAATAAGACTTCTACTATCTAGTATAAAAGTTTAATATTTAGATCCTGTTTAATATATTATTTTTTATTTAGTTTTTGCATTCAGAGAAGAAATATTTAACGAGTTGTTTATATGCGTATTTATTAGAATTATCCCAGATGATATTTGTTGTGATATTATATTCAGGAGTACAGGCCCGGATCTAGAAATAAAATAAAGGGGAAGGGAGGGGGGAGAATGTGGCGCAACTGATTCGGAATAAATTGAAAGTGGTACATTTTTTGCAAAAAGTTTACAAAGTAAGTTTTACAAAAAGTAAAACATTTTCTCTTACGTTTTAGATGTCTTTAAAAATTTTCTTAAAAAATGCGTGAAATATGTGCAACTTTAATAAATTTTGTCTCCATGATCCTTACTAGCATTCTGAAAGTGGAGAGCATGGCTCCTTTGGGTTCACCCTCTCCTAAAAATTATATCTTACTCTTTCGAGCATATAGGACAAAAAAAGAATCCTAGAACTTACTCCAGCAGCTTTTCTCATAGAATGTTAGAACTAAGACCAAAGTCACTGCTAACTACTCCGTCAGTTAGAAATAACGCACAAAGCTTGCTGGAATAGTAGCTAGCTCCTTAATCACTATGCCAGTTAAATCTTTTTAAAACTGATTTTATTTCTATTAGGATAATTTTATATACATTTTGCTTTTTTGTTTACCTATTGGTTTCCTTCCATTTTATTCTTGTTTTTTAATACAATATGTGGATTGTTTGGCGATAATCGTGATTCTAAAAGCAATTTTTCGTTTATTGAATTTATTTTGTTTCAAACTAAGATGAATGACTGCCCATAATGTGTAAAATATATTAAGGGAGAAAGTTTGGTTTTTACATTAATAAATAAGCGTTGAAGGGTATAAATAAAAAGGTTTCGTACAATTTCAGTGAAATATCATTTGTTTCATTTTTAAAATTTCTGTTATTAATTTCTTAATTATTGTACATGATACTCATCAGTCACATTTTTATTTTCCTTATATCTAATATTTTCAACAATATTCGTTCAGTATTTAACGAGTTATGGAAGCTTGAATTTTTAAAAACTTTTTTTTAATTTTTTTTTGAAAAATCACTAACAGTGCAAGTCCTAAGAAATTATACGAAATTGACGAATACTGAAAGATTAATTTGCACAAACGTCTAAAATGTACAGTTATTTTACATAATTAAATAGTTTAAAATAATAATATTTATTGTTTTTGGTCTGAGATAACTTCTTATGACCGGCATTGCTATCGCTAAATATTCAAACTTCCCTAACTCATTAAATACTGAACGAATATTATTAAAAATCGAGATATTGACATATTTGATTGAGATCTTTATCTGTTATAACACTTTTCAGGAAATAAAAATTCGTTTTAGAAATTATATAGCTCGACGTTAGCCTTCCTTTTTTAGAAAACGTAAGGTTGTATCTTAACTTTTATCCACCAGTGTATAAAACGTATGACAGAATAGTTGTCATTTTTGGAAAAGTGAAACTTGAAACTGAATACAACTTTATTGAAAATATTCAGTTGTATTCGTAATTCTGGTCGATTTTCACTTAAAATACCTGCACGGTAACATTTTTTGCTTTAGCAACATTTACCAAAGTTGATGTTTCGAGAGGTAAATAAATTGGTACAAGTGAGATTTTTTTTAGACTGAGTGTGAAATTAAGAACATTTCGTAAGCTTGTAATTTTTGTCATGGTTCGTTCACCACAGGGACGAATTAGTTTCGGGGGGAGGGGGGTCCGAGATTTCAGTTTCGGGGAGGTTCCGAGAATTTAGTTTAGGGAGGGGGAAAGTCTGAGAATAAGACTTGATTAGGGTTTGCCAATTACTAAAATATTCCACAAGAGAGGAAAAGTTAAAATGATATTCTAAATGGAATAAAATTTTATAGTTGTTTTTTAAATCTATTTTTAGCATCGGACACATACTATGGGAAAATACTATGAAAGATCGTTTTTTTAATGCAGATAACACATCCTTAAATAAGGAGCATCAGGTACTTTTTTTCTAAACTTATGGGATGACGTTTTAGTACGAATTTAAATAATTATCGTTCTAGCACACTTCTCTAAAGTAAGTCAATTGATATGAAAATTTGTTTGAAATTATTTTCTAACTTTGCTTGGCTGTAGCCCTATGGAAATGTTGATGTAATTTAAAATACCGTTACCAACACTAAATGAAGGAAGCTCAAATGTAAATTTTTAATGCCAGAAGTTGTTGAATCTATGTTGCATAGATGGAAAATTAAATAGCCACGGTAATATTTGGTTTCAAAGAATTTTGAGTGTCAATAATGAGTCTAAAAAAATAATGAGTCTAAAAATAAAAGCGAACTTTTTTTTCCCCCCAAACATCTCTTTTTTCGTTTGACATGAGAGAAGTTATCATTAGTTTCCAGCAACCAATCGAACGAAGGAACTTTGCATTTTGTTCGGATAAGAAGTTCAACGAAACTACTTTACAACATTTCAGTTGTAGAGAATATTTAAAATGTATTTTCGTTGGAATGACTTGGAGTATATTCCATGAAAGAGGTACCTTTCCTTTATCCCTCATGTAAACACGTTGGTCTGCTTGAAGCTTAAGTAAACGCCAACGAATCTGCTTTAGGATTTAGTACATAGACTAGATATAACTTCTTCGGGAATAGAGTTAATCGTGTTATTAGATCTAAAGTCAGATACAGGACTGTTTACAGTTTCCTCTTTTTTCTTTCAAAGTTTTCTGGATGTTGGCTATTGGATAAAAGACGCAAATATTGATTTGTCTCTACTTATATAAATAAAAAAGATGATGATAAAGAAACCTCCAGAAAGACAAGGAAAGGTTACAGAATTAATTCTTTAGAGAGGAAGCTAAATTAAAAACTTTTTCCGTACAAGAGAGAGGTAAGAAAGGTCAAGGTAGAAGAAAAGGGTTGGGTTGGGTTGTTTTACCTCTGAGCGGCACTTTTTTGCACACCATGGGCTAAATGGCCAGGTCACATGGACCCCGAAGGCTCAGAGAAGGTTGGGGGAGGGGACCCACTGGAACAGCTGTTGGGAGACAGATGGTAGCCTCCCGTCAAGGCCATCCAGTGTGTTCTTTAACGTGCACAGCATATGACTCTCCCGCACACGTGGCCACGGCTTAACGTCCCATCCGACGGACGGCGGCCTTTCCAAGCCCATCATTGTCCCCTACTGACCGTGGGCAGGGCGGGGAATTGGTAGAAGAAAAACATTGAACAGACTTCTAGTTAAAGAAAAAAAATTTTTCAATGAAATTAATTTACTAAATGCTTGCAGTTGTTAAAACAAGTTCACTTTTTGCTATATAATATGAATATATAATTATATAAATTCATGAGTTATATGCGATTATTCAATGATTCTGAGTCGTGTAATTCTCCTGACCTTAAATTAAACCCTTTGCGAAAGAAAGAGAATTTTTGACTTACTTCTCACTGTGTTCACCAATTTCAATGTTCCAGAGCTCATTGAACGCTAAAGTTGCATACTTTATTATCATGTATTTCTGTTATTTTTATTAAACCTCATAATGTTATTTAAGACAATTTTATTTAAAACTTCATTATTTAGAATAAAAAATCAGAATAGTTTCATTGAGTAATGGAGGGTGTAGAGACTACATTCAAAAATACTCAATTAAAATGTCTCATTTTTGAGTTGAAGATTCTAGAACGTTTTACACGATAACTGGAAACTTATGTGAACATGTTCTCTTTTACCCTCGACAAAACGAGAAAATAATTGAACTATTCTGTGACAATAACTAAAATATTCCGCTTTTATCCTCCACAAAACGGGGCATGAACTGAAATGCCCGACCTTTACTCTCCAAAGGGCGGGGCATGAACTGAAATGCCCCGCTTTTACCCTCCACAGAGTAGGGCATGAACTGAAATGCCATACTTTTACCCTCCACAGGGAGTGGCAAGAACTGAAATGTCCCGCTTTTACCCTCCACAGAGCGGAACATGAACTTAAATGTCAGACTTTTACCCTCCACAGGGCGGGACATGAACTGAAATGTCCCGCTTTTATTCTCTATAGAGCAGGACATGAACTGAAATGTTCCGCTTTTACCCTCCACAGAGTAGGGCATGAACTGAAATGCCATACTTTTACCCTCCACAGGGAGTGGCAAGAACTGAAATATTCCGCTTTTATCCTCCACAGAGCGGGACATTAACTGAAATGTCAGACTTTTACCCTCCACAGGGAGCGGCAAGAACTGAAATGTTTCGCTTTTACCCTCCACAGAGTAGGGCATGAACTGAAATGCCATACTTTTACCCTCCACAGGGAGTGGCAAGAACTGAAATGTCCCGTTTTCACCCTCCACAGAGTAGGGCATAAACTGAAATGCCATACTTTTACCCTCCACAGGGAGTGGCAAGAACTGAAATGTCCCGTTTTCACCCTCCACAGAGTAGGGCATAAACTGAAATGCCATACTTTTACCCTCCACAGGGAGTGGCAAGAACTGAAATGTCTTGCTTTTACCCTCCACAGAGCGGGGCATGAACTGAAATGTCCCGCTTTTATTCTCCATAGAGCAGGACATGAACTGAAATGTCCCGCTTTTACTCTCCACCGAGCGGGACATGAACTAAAATGTCCCGCTTTTACCCTCCATAGAGCAGGACAATAAATGAAATATCCCGCTGAAATAATAGGCAATCACAGGTTGGTTATATATATATATATGGACTAAATATGGAGAGAAAATTGTCATTAGCCGAGTGGGATTCGAACCTACGACTGGAATTCAAAAAGTGAAAGAAGATGTCATGTACTCTGACCACTGAGCTACGAGTCGCCGAACAATCATCCTCTCTTGGTAGCTTTTCAGTTTTGAAAATTCTGGTCACTTTATTTACGACCGCAGTGTTAATTATGATAGTCTAAATGAAAAATTCCCTTTGTGTTGTATAGATGCTAATAAATGATTACAATTTTCATGAATTAGTTCGAATTTCCACTGTTAGAGGGCATTACAGGCGGAAAATAAACGACTTCATTCTTTTTGAAAACGAGTGCCCATACTGAAGGAACGATATGCTATTCTTCTAGTTCTTAAATAGAGCTTTGCTATTACTTTTCGAAACGAAAATTGTTAATTAAATTCCGCTCTGCCTTTTGCCTTCTGGAAGACTTAATCTCTCCTTGAATATGTATAATCTCTCCTGTATGTTATAATGTTAAGACACTGATAGTTTAGCGATTGAATGTACACTACCTTACCAAAATATTAGGGAGTTACTATGTTATGTGAATGAGAATAGAATTTCGAATCTCTATAATTTCCAAAATATGCATTTAACGAAAAAACGTACACTGAAAGTAACTATCATAATAAAATCTATTATAATCTCGTTGTTCAACAATTCAGTAATGAAAGAATTATGCAAACTATAATATTTCACAACAGTAGTGTGTCATAAGGCTTTACCTCAGAAATTAATTTATACTTAATAAATATTGTTTCAATATAATTAACAAAATAATATGCATTTTAGAAGATTGCGTAGTGATTATTTCAATAGTAGATAATTTTATTGATTTTTATTAAGAAAAAATTTAAAAATTTCAGCTTCTATTACTCTTTAAATAATGAACGAATACCATGGAAAATCGAGTTTAGATTTATTATGATCTTTAATTTGTCTTAAGTCATGTATTTCCATCAAATGCATATTTTGGAAGTTATGAAACTTCGAAGTTAGATTCCCATCGACATAGGGGCGGGGGTGGCTCAGTCGGTAGCGCGCCAGGCTCGTAATCTGTAGTTCCCAGGTTCGAGTCCCAGCTGGGTCAGCGTTGAGATTTATCTCCGCAAAATTCCCCGCCATGCCCACGGTCAGTAGGGGACACCGATGGGCTTGGAAAGGCAGCCGTCCGTCGGATGGGACGTTAAGCCGTGGCCCCGTGTGCGGGAGAGCCATACCCTGTGCACGTTAAAGAACACGCTGGATGGCCTTGACGGGAGGCTACCATCTGTCTCCCAACAGCTGTTCCAATGGGTCCCCTCCCCCAACCTTCTCTGAGCCTTCGGGGTCCATGTGACCTAGCCATTTAGCCCATGGTGTGCAAAAAGAGTGCCGCTCAGAGGTAAAACAACTCAACCCGACCCATCAACATAACAGGAAATTCCCTAATATTTTGGTAGAACAATATACCTCATAACTATTTACCATCTTCCCTAATAATATATAAAGAACCTTCATTATAAAGTAGAAAGTGCTTATTTTAAATAACTTACTTTATACCATCACAAAAGGGTAAAAACAGACTGCAAAAAAAGAAAAAGTTTTTTGCCCCTGGTGTTGTTTTCGAACATGGAAAGATAACAACAAAAAGTACAAAAATAGAAATTTCTTTCGGAGAGGTTTTAAGAAAAGAACTGCGAAGCTTTTGCAAAGTATCTTTGCCACACGACTAACGCTGGATGCGAGAAAAGCCTCCGAGAACTGCAAGAAGAAGAACACGTTCGTGTATTTTGTATCGAAGGAAGTAGTCGGGAGAGTGAGTGAGTCGGATTATACTTTTCCTTTGTGGCATATTATGCAGTAGGTTTGGTGTTAGTTATCTCTCTCTCTCTGTGTGTTTTATTCAAACGTTTCTATTTTCAATGTGGGATCTTTAAGAAGCTTAAACTTCCTCTTTCCACCTGCTGGTTTTCAGTTGCCTCATCCGCAAAAAGGAGAGAAAGGAGTAACATATTTCTAATCGATCGGAATTAGCGCCATTGGACTCAAGCTGCAGATAAATGTTTCGTTTCTGCATTTGAGAAAAGAGCTGTGATTTCACAGAAAATGCTTTTGTTGATATCGAGCTAGGAAAACCAATGTGATCAGTAGCATAAAAGGCATTTAAGAAACTGTAAGGTAGTTATTTTCTTTCTAATTCAGGGTTCGGTTGATTTACCTCTGAGCTGTACTTTTTTGCACACCATGGGCTAAATGGCCAGGTCACATGGACTCCGAAGGCTCAGAGAAGGTTGGGGGAGGGGACCCACTGGAACAGCTGTTGGGAGACAGATGGTAGCCTCCCGTCAAGGCCATCCAGCGTGTTCTTCAACGTGCACAGGTTATGGCTCTCCCGCACACGGGCCCACGGCGTAACGTCCCATCCGACGTACGGCGGTCTTTTCAAGCCCATCGGTGTCTCCTACTGACCGTGGGCAGGGCGGGGAATTTTGCGGAGATAAATCTCAACGCTGACCCAGCTGGGACTCGAACCTGGGAACTACAGATTACGAACCTGGCGTGCTACCGACTGAACCACCCCAGCCCCCTAATTCAGGGTGCTTCAAGGGCAGAAGTAATGCTTTATAATGATTGTTCGGATATCTGATGGTTTTAGAGCTCTGTTTTTCAAATGTTTTGGAGTGGTTGGGACTTTCAAAAATATTTAAGATACTAATACCTTAAAACGTTGCGTTTAAAATAACCTATATTGTTTTATGTTAAATATTTTGGCTGCTGTACTTTAAAGCCATTGCAGAGTTTAGTTTTGATAATACGTTGAACTGTTCTGTAATATTAAGGAAAAAATCCCATGTCCCACACAACCTATAGGTGTTTTGTCAACATTGGTTATTAGTAGTTTGTTAAACGTGAATTTGATGGAAAAATAGATGTATTGTTGCAAATATTTTCACGTGGAGATATTTATCATCATTTAAGGATATTTATCAGGATGTAAAATTTTTTTTTATCATGCAAAAATATTATCATGCAAAAATATATATTGTTATCAGATAAAGCTATTTGTCACCACTTAAAGATATTTGTAATTCCATATACACTTAAGTTTTTAGCGAGAGAAGCTGCAGTTCCCAGGTTCGAATCCCAATTTTTCCTGAGTTGAGATTTATCTCCGCTTGCCGTCCCGTGGCCGAGTGGTTAGCACGCTTGGCTACTGATCTAAGGGACCGGGGTTCAAGCCCCGGATTAGGCATGGATGTGTGTGTCGTTTTTCTGCTGAGGTCCTGCCATCCTCTCAGATCTCCTACTGTGGCATATAAACTAACAGGCTCCTGTCAGACCTCTGTGGCAAGCAGTTGCTTGAGGGGGTATTTATTTTTTATTTTTATAACCCCCACTCTGTTCTCAGTGAGATAGGGGGCATCGATGAATGTCCGTCAGATGGTACATTAAGCCTTGGACCAGTGTGTGTGAGAGTCATATCCTGTGAAAGTTAAAAAACACACTGAATGGCCTCGACGGGAGGCTTCCATCTGTCTCCTAACAGCATTTCAATGATTCTCCTTCCATCAACCTCCTCTGAGATCCCTCGAGGACCTTCTGACCTGGCCATTTAGCCCAGTGTGTAAAAGAAAATACCTTTGAAAGGTAAAACAACCCAACACGCTGCAATTTTGTTCTATTTTTCGTGGAGTTTTACACTTTAAAAATTTTGGACCCAAATTACTTCAGCGAAGAAACAACATACACTCAGAAAAATACATATATGGTACAAATAAACAATTTTAATCTCTCGATCCCTATTTGCTTCATTAACTCCATATTACATCTTTCTGCTGAATCCCGATTGTTTACAGAATGCGTCACTAATCGCAGAGACAGATGGATACACCAAAAGGAACTGTTTCTAGGTTGGGTTGTTTTACCTCTGAGCGGCTTTTGTTTGCACACCATGTAATAAAGGGCCAGGTTACAAGGACCCCGAAGGCTCAGAGAAGGTTGGGGGAGGGGACCCACTGGAACAGCTGTTGGGAGACAGATGTTAGCCTCCCGTCAAGGTCATCCAGCGTGTTCTTTAACGTGCACATGGTCTGGCTCTCCCGCACACGGGGCCACGGCTTAACGTCCCATCCGACGGACGGCGGCCTTTCCAAGCCCATCGGTGTCCCCTACTGACCGTGGGCAGGGCGGGGAATTTTGCGGAGATAAATCTCAACGCTGACCCAGCTGGGACTCGAACCTTAGAACTACAGATTACGAGCCTGGCGCGCTACCGACTGAGCCACCCCCGTCCCTCTTTCTAGGCAATCAAACCTTTCGACCTCTCCAATAATTATTGTTTCCTTCAGGAGGATCGTTTATGCCAAGAAAAGACTCTATCATTCACCCGGTCTCTCTCTATCTCGCCAGAGTCTCTCTCGTTGCAACGTTGCGTTAAAGCTCTCTCTCACTCTATTCGTCACTCTGACAAAATGCTTACACTGGGGAATTCTTGCCCTCAGCCACGCCGGTGGCCTTTTCCGTCTAGGACGAACTGAGCGTGATTATTAAGCAGACATTAAGGGCAGTAAACAGACTCTTGATTCGTTGCTACTATTCGGAAGAGAAGGATGTCTGATGCTCTCCGGTCTCCGTCATCCGAGTTTCGACTTTAACAACGCGATAAACCTGATTTGGAAAGGTTAGTTTTCTATTTAACGACGTGGTGTCAGGTGACAGTGGTTGCTTTAAGGATTCTGGGGTAAATTGGGTTAATATGTTTGTCAATGATATCAGAAAACAATTTTTACATAGTCTTTATACACTTCCAAAGGAGACGTTATTCATGGATCTAGGCACAAGTGATGTGGGAGAATGATGTGTTTTGTTTAGAGCAACTAATGGGGGACCTATAATTTATATATAGTAGCAATAAAACGATTAAGATAATTTTTGACCTCTATTCGGATTTTAATTTATGAATAGTAACAGTATAAAGGTTAGGATAGGATTGCTTTCATTTTTTTAAAGAGTTATTGTTATAAGTTTCTTGTATGTTATTCCCCGAGTTTCATTTTTTTTGCTTTGAGAGATAAAAAAAAATTTCGGTTGGATTTTTCTTTTTTTTTTTTTGGATATTCTCATTTTCTGAATATACGTTTAGTTTTAAATATCTATCTTTAAAAGTCTCTACAGGTAGAAACTTAAAAAACATTGAAATAGTGCTTCCCATCGTCCCTTTTATTAAAAAGAAGATGAATAACTTTATCATGATACTTTAAACTACTGATGCTAACTGGCGACTGCCTCTTTGACAAATTAATACAAATTAAAAACTGTGTCAAAATTGCGCTGAATGTCTCTAATTGTCTTGTTTTGTCTCTTATAACCATATAGCATACTAGAAAATATCTATTTTATGCCTGCATGTTATCACGATATAATAAAGGAGAGGGTAACTCAGCCGGTAGCGCGCCAGACTCTTAATCTCCAGTTTCCACGTTCGAGTCCCGCCTGAGTCAGCATTAAGATGTATTTCCCTCGGTCAGTAAGGGACACCGATGGGCTTGGAAAGGCCGTTGTCCGTCGGAGGGGACGTAAAGCCAATTGCTCCGTGTACGGGAGAACCATATAACCTGTGCACGCTAAAGAACACACTGGATTGCCTTGACGGGAGGCTACCATCTATCTACCAACAGCTGTCCATTACGTCCCCCTCCCCCCAACCTTCTCGGGGTCCTTGTGATCTGGTTATTTAGACAATTGTACGCAAAAGATGCTGTTCAGAGGTAAAACAACCCAATTTACAATATAATAAAGAGATTATTTTGTGTCTGTGCATTTATAAATATATATGAGATATATCTATAAAATCTGTCCCACCGACCTGTAAATTTCGAAAAAGTAGTCCTTAGGTAATTTTCTGGTGAATATTCATGCTTTAAGCTATTTATATGACACAATTTTAAAACCCATTTCACCAATAAAGTTCCAGTAGGTCACCATTTGAATCAATGAATTTTGGTAGGCTGCGACCTACATTATTAAAACTTGAATGTTTTTTTTTTCATTTCCTTCAATGAAGCTTCAAATGTTTGCCATTTGCAGAACTTAAGACTTAGTGTGTCCCCATTTGCAAAAATAAAGCGGTAGTTGGTAGCTTTTTGCCCCAATGAAATCTTGATGGATCGCCCTTTGCACCGAATAAAGTTTCAATGGATTGTCATGTGTACAAATAAAGATTTAGTGGGTCGTTATTTACATCAATGAAGTTTTAATGGATCGCCATTTACTCAGACAAAGCTTTAGCTGTTCGCCATTCGTACAAAAATTTAGTGTGTCTTTATTTGCATTAATGAAGTCTCAATGGGTCGCTATTTACTCCGAAAAACCTTTATTGTTTTCCATTTGTAGAAACAAAGATTTAGTGGGCCATTATTTTAACCAGTGAATTTTTTATGTGTCGCCATGCACTCAGAAGATATGCTTGTTGTTGAAGATCATTCACCAAGAAAAACAAATAATGCAAATTTTAAAAAAATGTTATAAAAATTAAAAATACGTCTATTAGTAACAAATTTTATCTTTCACAAAACCTATATTGGCTGTTTTCAAAAGTATAATAACAACACTGCTCTGTAGGGAAACCAACAGATCAGGACACATTCCAAAAGAGAAGTTTTAGGTTACACAGAAACTTTCCGTTCTTGGTACATGTTACTTCGTCAAAAAATCTATCATTTGAGTCATTGATAAAGTCATTATCAGTCATTATGATAATATTAACAGACATTTATTATCAGCAAAACCGGAATGAACAATCCACATTTATTTCTAAATCTTAAAGCAAACAGTTTTTTTTCCAGAACTGTACAGCGAGAAAAAAAAAATGCTTCAAAAATCCATTTTTTGGCTCAGCTGTTAAAATTCCTTCCAATGTACAGTCTAATACTTTTATTTGGTGCTTATGGAAAAAAATGCTTTTCTCTCTCTTCTTATAAGAGTCAATTCTATGAAATAATTTTCATTCCTGATCGAGTTTGTACTCATGTAATTGCCAGCGAAGAAAATGATCATCCGGCGAATGAACAGACGAACCGTTTCTGTAGAAGACTTAATAACAGTAGACATTTAAAATGATTAGAAAAAAGTGAGGCAAACTTTGGCGAATTCATTTAATGAACCTGCATGTCAAAACAGAATTTTCGAGGAAGAATAGAGAGTTGTTTTGATTTAATTGTATGGATTGGTTTGGGTTGTTTTACCTCTGAGCGGCACTTTTTTGCACACCATGGGCTAAATGGCCAGGTTACATGGACCCCGAAGGCTCAGAGAGGATTAGGGGAGGGGACCCACTGGAACAGCTGTTGGGAGACAGATGGTAGCCTCCCGTCAAGGCCATCCAGTGTGTTCTTTAACGTGCACAGGGTATGGCTCTCCCGCACACGGGGCCACGGCTTAACGTCCCATCCGACGGACGGCGGCCTTTTCAAGCCCATCAGTGTCCCCTACTGACCGTGGGCAGAGCAGGGAATTTTTTCGGAGATAAATCTCAACGCTAACCCAGCTGGGACTCGAACCTGGAAACTACAGGTTACGAGCCTGGCGCGCTACCGACTGAGCCACCCCCGCCCCATTTAATTGTATGTTACATGGATATGATTGGAGGGACGATTTCAAGTTTTCCCTCAGTACTTGCAGAAGGAATTAGTACGAGGGGCGTTCAAAACGTTCTTGACATGCATCTGCAGAACAAAACCATTGCACGTACCTCAATAAAGCTTTTACTATCCTTCAAAGTACTCATCTCCAGCGTCTATGCAAAGTTGCAGATGTCTACGCCAATTCTGGAATGCTTGGTGGTGCAGTCGCTCAAAAAAGTATCCGAACACTATGGTTGATTACAAAATTCAGAAAAATATCTGGCAACGTTTTTTTTAGAAATTAGTGATCTGGCAACCTTCGTGTCACGTGACACGAAGGTTGCCAGATCACTAATCTCTAAAAAAATCGTTTCCAGACATTTTTGCTGAATTCTGTAATCAACCATGGTGTTTGGATACTTTTTTGAGCGACTGTAGGTGGTCATATTATTTTGATACTAGATCGTGTGGGCTCACTCACGGAAATATTGAGCGTGTGCAGTTACCGTTCACAGCAAACTGGAGCGTGTGTAGTAACTGCACACTCTCCAGTTTGCTGTGAACGGTAACTGGAGCGTGTACAGTTGCGGTGCACTCTCCAGATATTTTTCCTGAATTCTGTAATCACGTGACACGAAGGTTGCCAGATCACTAATTTCTAAGAAAAATCGTTGCCAGATATTTTTTTCTGAATTCTGTAATCAACCATAGTGTTCGGATACTTTTTTGAGCGCCTGTACCTGTTGAAGAATACTCCGCAATTCTGAATGAACATATTCTGCAAGGCTTTTCGCTCTTGAAAAAGGCTTCCCAGCAAGTTCCTTTCTAATTTTTGGAAACAACTAAATATCGCACTGCATAATATCGAGTGAATATGCAGGATGATAAGCTTTTTGATATTTTCCTGCAGATTGGTCATAACTTTCCGGGTTTTGTGAGCACTGGTCTTGTCATGAAGGAGGACCATTGACACGCCAGTTGTTGGACGCTGCTCGTTTCTCTCCCTCAGCATTTTGGGCAAAGCACTCCTTGGGAATTGAAAAAAAATTATATATGAACATCCTCTTCCTTGAGCGAAAGTCTTGTCGGAATATTTGGGGACGCTCTTCATCTTCCCCAACCCAAGCACAGCTATCGATCTTTCTGGGAGCTGTAGAGTAATAAAACCCCGTCTCATCACCTGTGACAATGTCTGTTAATCGTTTGGGGCTACTAAGTTGAATCATTGCCAGAATCTCCTTTCACAAGTTGACTCTAACCCTTTTTTGGGCTGTTCTGTCAGTTCGTGGGGTAACCATTTTGACACAGATCTTTCGGAATCTTAAATGTTGATGAATAATTGTTTCCACCCTTCCAATCGACACACTAACATCTAAACGTATTATCTGAACGGTAATGTGTGGGTTTTCCTAAATGATCTCACGAACAGAAGCGATGGTTCTCTCGTTCACGGCCTCTTCGGTCTTCCTGCACGAGGGAGGTCTTCGAAGCACTGCCGTCTTTCTCTGAATTTACACATTCATCCTGTAACTGTGCCATATGAATAGACATGATCCTCATATACTTGGGATAAATTGGCATAATTTTTTTGTCATCCGCAAGTTGCATTCTTGTTAAACTATAAAATCTTTCCCCGTCGCTAGTAGGCTCCAGAGCACCAACGAACAGATTTAACAGTCAGAACATTACACGCCACCAGTAAAGAGAGAAATGAAAATACAGCCTTTGTTTTAAACACATAATAAGAAGTCTAAAGAAGATTTCAAATAAATCACTGCTCGTTAACTTCGCAGGAACAGTGCAAATGTGCAAACATACACCTGTCAAGAACTTTTAGAACCTTTACCAAAAACAAGCCCTCCATAATAAAGCTCCCAGCTGAAAGAATCGTATAATTTACTTGGGAGACAGAGATTAAAAAATTCTGGTAAATAGGAATGATTAAAGATTTAGGATCATGACAACATTACTCTTTTTGGCATTATCGAAATCATCACCAGATTTGATATCGTCATCATAATTGCGACAATAGTCATCACATTCGTAATTGAAATCATCGTCATCATAAGTATGATAATAGCCTTAATCTTCAGAGTTGAGATCGTCATCATAATTACAACTGTAGTCATATTCTTCCGAATTACGATCATTGTCATAATAATTGTGATCACAGCCATTATCTTCAGAATTGAGGTCGTCATCATAACTGTGATCATAGCTTTCATCTCCATAGTCATTTATTTATAGACATCACTCATCTCTTGGACATTTAGTAAAAACACTTCTGCCCTGAAGTTTTTAAGGCTATTATACAACTAGCTACATCGTCATTGAAGCTGAATAATATTCAGCAGCTCATTTCTAAGATCCAGTTCTTTCCTTTACATCCTACTTCACCAAGCGGGCATCAGTTTAGACATTAAAATAAACCTTATTCTTTTACTATTATTTTGTACCTATACATATGATAAAAAATGTACGAAGCAAAATTAAACTTCTTTTTAATTCTTTTTATTTCATCCTCCCCCCTCTTCCAACTATTGTTCCATATAGCATACATAATATTTTTTCATTCGGCCCGAAGCCAAAAACCTTCATGCATCCACTCATTTAGAGCGAAAGTTTTTCATGACCTTCATCACAGCCATAGTAACCATATCCATAGAAATGGCTAGTGAGTTAGGGTTGGGTTGTTTTACCTCTGAGCGGCACTTTTTTGCACACCATGGGCTAAATGGCCAGGTCACATGGACCCCGAAGGCTCAGAGAAGGTTGGGAGAGGGGACCCACTGGAACAGCTGTTGGGAGACAGATGGCAGCCTCCCGTCAAGGCCATCCAGCGTGTTCTTTAACGTGCACAGGGTATGTCTCTCCCGTACACGGGGCCACGGCTTAACGTCCCATCCGACGGACGGCGGCCTTTCCAAGCCCATCGGTGTCCCCTACTGACCGTGGGCAGGGCGGAGAATTTTGCGGAGATAAATCTCAACGCTGACCCAGCTGGGACTCGAACCTGGGAACTACAGATTACGAGCCTGGCGCGCTACCGACTGAGCCACCCCCGCCCCTAGTGAGTTAGGACATCCACACTAGAGACGATTACCACACACGGGATTTGAATTGAGATGACGAAGACATTCACACTCGAAATCGAACTCAGAGGTTTTTGCTCGTTTCAAATGGCAAGATGATTTGCTCTCCAGTCTTTCAGAGGAAACAAAAACTAAAAAAAAAAACCCAGCAAAACTGAAACGCACCAGGAAAAAAATGAGGATTGATTCACCAAGGCTGGTCTTCATAGTGTTGCCTGGTATCGCTATTAATTAAGAGCAATGCACTTGTCAATAACGGAAAAGGATCAACTCGCGAAAACTCAACTGGCATTTTGTGCCCGTCTCTCCGGTGGCAGATAACTATCTGCCACCGGAGCACGTTCTTTCGCACGTTTCTTTCAATAGACCGCAAACGTTCATTTATGGCCACAGATGGCGAACGTGCCTTCCGTATGCCAATGATCCACTCTGGCCTCGAAGACTGTAAATGACTTCATTTCGACCTCCGTATCTACTTCTGCTGGATGCACGCAGCGCTCGCGAAGGTTTGCTGCAGTTGCAGATTTGAAACACTTGGGAAAATTGCCTTTGCTGCGAGGCGCTTTTTTCGGTCGTTCACACCTGGCTGGTCGCAGTATAAAATTTTCCGAAGTTGCAAGGGTAGATAACTTACGATCTTGCCAACACCTAAGAATGTAAAAGATTAAAATTTTGCTTTGTAAGCGTATTTGGTAAGGTTTTCTCTACATTTGATTCAACTTCGCACGGATTTGAGATATTACATATGGAGACCTAACCAATTACAATAAACCAGAGGTGTGAGTAACTGGAAAGACCGTGAGACGATCATTTTTGGCCAAAAACCACTGCATACGATCAAATTTGCTGTGAGGCCTCCTCCGTTGTGTTTGAGGCTTTTGCTTTGAGACTCCGGAAACAACCGCACAAGTTTGAGTTTGTTATGAGGTCACCTCCATTGCTGTTGATGATTTCAGTTCAAGACGCTAAAAACAACTGCACAGTTTCCCCCATTGATATTCCCTCTACGCCACAGGTCGCTTTGTGTGATGCCGTTCATACAGATGGAAATTTCAAAGAATCCTTTTGATGGCAATGGTCATCAGTGACTTCGGCCTTAGTAGGGTATGTCCTTGTATGAGAAGTCCTATGAAAGCTAGGAGTAGAGTCTACGATTCTTCTTTATTCAATGCGTCCAAATGAGAAAAAAGAATGTAGATGCAAATTTATAGGTAGAGATCCCGCATTTCTGATCATAATTTCTACCTTTATATTTATTCCATCCCACATTCCTGATAATAATTTCTACCTTTATATTTATTCCATCTCACATTCCTGATCATAATTTCTACCTTTATTTTTTATTCCATACCACATTTCTGATCACAATTTCTACCTTTATATTTATTCCATCCCACATTTCTGATCATAATATCTACCTTTATATTTATCCCATCCCACATTCATGATCATAACATCACCTTTATATTTATTCCATCTCACATTTCGGATCATAATTTCTACCTTTATATATATTCCATCCCACATTTCTGATCACAATTTCTACCTTTATATTTATTCCATACCACATTTCTGATCATAATTTCTACCTTTATATTTATTCCATCCCACATTTCTGATCACAATTTCTAGCTTTATATTTATTCCATCCCACATTTCTGATCACAATTACTAGCTTTATATTTATTCCATCCCACATTTCTGATCACAATTTCTACCTTTATATATATTCCATCCCACATTTCTGATCACAATTTCTACCTTTATATTTATTCCATCCCACATTTCTGATCATAATTTCTACCTTTATATTTATTCCATCCCACATTTCTGATCACAATTTCTAGCTTTATATTTATTCCATCCCACATTTCTGATCATAATTTCTACCTTTATGTTTATTCCATACCACATTTCTGATCACAATTTCTACCTTTATATTTATTCCATCCCACATTTCTGATCATAATTTCTACCTTTATATTTATTCCATCCCACATTTCTGATCACAATTTCTAGCTTTATATTTATTCCATCCCACATTTCTTATCACAATTTCTACCTTTATATATATTCCATCCCACATTTCTGATCACAATTTCTACCTTTATATATATTCCATCCCACATTTCTGATCATAATTTCTACCTTTATATTTATTCCATCCCACATTTCTGATCACAATTTCTAGCTTTATATTTATTCCATCCCACATTTCTTATCACAATTTCTACCTTTATATATATTCCATCCCACATTTCTGATCACAATTTCTACCTTTATATATATTCCATCCCACATTTCTGATCATAATTTCTACCTTTATATTTATTCCATCCCACATTTCTTATCACAATTTCTACCTTTATATTTATTCCATCCCACATTTCTGATCATAATTTCTACCTTTATATTTATTCCATACCACATTTCTGATAATAATACCTACCTTTGAACTTTATCCATACAGTATACCTTAACATAGTTTTTACCTTTCAGCATAATACTTCCCTCCTGCCTGAGTGAGCGGAGTTTGGCTCAGTCGGTAGCGCTCCAGGCTCGTAATCTGAAGTTAGCAGGTTCGAGTCCCACCTGGGCCAGCACTGAGATTTATCATCTTAAACCCTATCTCGATCAGAAAGGGGACACCAATGAGCTTGGAAAAGCCGCCTTCCATGAGATAGGACGCTAAACCCTGACTCCTTGTGCGGAGAGTCATACCCTATGCACGTTAAAGAACACTCTGGATATCCTTAACGGGAGATTTCCATCTGTGTCCTAAAAGCTGTCTAGTGGGTCCCCTTAACTAAGGAAGCCTCCTCTGACCTTCGCTGATTCCTCAGGGTTCTTGTGACCTGTCTATTTATCATAGCGTGTCAGCAAAAAAGTGCCGCTCAGATGCGAAACCATCAAACCCTGTATTAAGTTGTAAATATTTCATTTTTAATTGTTCTTTTTACAGTGGTAGATAAAATCGAAAATTATGTTAAGATGAACTTGAAAATAAGCGTGTAGTCAAGACAATATTTTTGGCAGAATCTTGGAAATGTCTATGCTATAATTTTAATATTCTTGATATATTATTTCTGTTGTAAGTTTTACGGTCACTGACAAACTATTAATATTTAGGTGAATTGATATTTATTCGAACTCCGCATGTATATATCAAGCTGGTGAAATTTTTTAATTTTTAGAATTTTAAGTCTTTTTGTAGAAATAAATACCCCCTCAAGCAGCTGCTTGCCACAGAGGTCTGACAGGAGACTGTCAGTTTAATACGCCATAGTAGAAAGTCTGTGAGGATGGCGGGACCTCAGCAGAAAAACAGCACACACATCCATGCCTTTCCCAGGGCTCGAACCCAGGTCCCGTAGATCAGTAGCCAAGCGTGCTAACCACAGACCAAAGAGAAATAAAGTGCAAAAAAAGAAAAAGAAAAGGTACAATATCTGGAAGGAAAGACAAATAGGGTTGGGTTGGGTTGTTTTACCTCTGAGCGGCACTTTTTTGCACACCATGGGCTAAATGGCCAGGTCACATGGACCCCGAAGGCTCAGAGAATGTTGGGGGAGGGGACCCACTGGAACAGCTGTTGGGAGATAGATGGTAGCCTCCCGTCAAGGCCATCCAGCGTGTTCTTTAACGTGCACAGGGTATGGCTCTCCCGTACACGGTGCCACGGCTTAACATCCCATCCGACGGACGGCGGCCTTTCCAAGCCCATCGGTGTCCCCTACTGACCGTGGGCAGGGCGGGGAATTTTGCGGAGATAAATCTCAACGCTGACCCAGCTGGGACTCGAACCTGGGAACTACAGATTACGAGCCTGGCTCGCTACCGACTGAGCCACCCCCGCCCCAAAAAGACAAATAGAATAATGAAATTACATTAATATATGATGGAATTATGCATAATTATCCCCCGTTAGTTTGTGATTTTCCTATTTCTCAAAAATTAACGCTCTTCTCCTTTATATTTTTGTATATTTCACAATTCACTCTGGGCCACAAAAGCCCTGATGTATAATATATATATTAACAATGTATTTTTATAGATTTCATATAACATTATAGTGTTATTGCTAATTATCAATCTGCAGGCGCATTTGCAAGATTACAGTTATTGTAAATAGATGCATAGGTGCACAATGCTTGACAGCTGATGATGTTCATAAAGCCGAGCGCGAAAGACTGCATCAGTCCATCATCTTCTCCCCTTACAGTCTCCTCCAATCTCTTCTTATGAAGGATGAGACTTGAGGAAGAGGCTCATTACAGTCTGCGACTGTAGCATCCTTGTTACTACTTCATGCTGGTCATGTTCCTGCTGCTGAATACGCTGAGGCGGAAGACAGTGGGACGAGACTTGCTTGGAAGCTGGAGGCTGCCGTGAGGGGAGAAGGATGGGTAGGTGGGGGATGTCGCACGTGCAAGACCGGGTTCATCAGCGTCTTAATTGTGCTCAGCAACTATTAATTACAGCCGCCAGCTACGATCGCCGCAGGCAAGAGAACTGGAGAGCGGCGTATCCTCATCTTCCCTATGTGTGTGCAGATGAGTGCATCCTTGCTGCACTATCATCACTGTAAGTGCACAGGGTCTCAGACACCATTTACACAGTACCATTTTACGTAGGTCTTTACCAGTTAACCACCTAAGATAATCATATACCTTGAAGTTTCAGACCTCTTCTTCCCTCTGCAGTAAGCTCAAATACAAACATTTACCGTTAATATATCCAGCGAACACACTGTAATCACTCCCTACTATTAAACAGATGCTTTGCAACTGTTCTTAACATAACGTTAGAGGGTTTTTAAATGTTTTCACGGAATTCGTGTAGTTTCAAGAAAAGGAAACTTAACTGGATTTGAGTGTTAGAATCATACATTTGAAGAGACACCTTATAATTTTGTTAGTAACGAAGCAAGGGGGTCACTACTACAGTAGTAAAGATACGGCTAAACAGAAAGCGGTTTGAGAAGTTTAACGTTATGAATATTTCTAAACTCTCTGGCGTCTTAAAATCATTAGCAACAACAAAGATAGATCTTTCGAAAAAACTGCAGCTTGTGCAGTAACACTCCATTCTGCTGTCAAGCTGCCTGTGTTTTTGATAATGGTTTTGTTTTAAGACGATAGAGACAACTGCACACGCTTGAATTTGCTGTGAGACCAACTCCGTTGTAGTTGATGATTTTAAGACTCCAGAGACAACTGCATACGATCACGTTGTTGTGAGTCCACTTAGGTTGTGTTTGCGATGATTTGTTTTGGGACTCCGAAAACAACTGCCATGCTTAAGTTTGTTGTGACGTCTCATTTTCAACACAACGTCCCATCCAACGGGGACGGCGTCCTTTCCAAGTCCAATGGCGTCACCTTTCTCAATGAGGTCAGAACGACGGGTGGGGGAGAGAAATCCTCAATGAAATCCATTTGGGACTCGAACCTGAAAACAGAACAGATTACTAGTCTGTTGTGCTACCTACTGAGCCTAACTGCACTCCACTAGAGATAATAACACATAAAGGGGAAAAAAATCTTGAATGCAGATAAAAACATTATTTTCACTCTGGGTGGAATGTAAATAAATAAATAAATAAATACCCCCTCAAGCAGCTGCTTGCCACAGAGGTCTGACAGGAGCCTGTTAGTTGATATGCCATAGTAGAAGGTCTGTGAGGATGGCAGGATCTTAGCAGAAAAACAACACACACATCCATGCCTTATCCGGGGCTTGAACCCAGGTCCCTTAGATCAGTAGCCAAGCGTGGTAAACCTATAATCAACTGGTGATGATTTTGCTTCAAACAGTGGCAGAACATATACTCTGCCACTGAATTTCAGCAGTCGTTTTTTTTCTGTGTGTACTTCACGTGACCAGATTTAGAAAACAAAGTCCGGGACATCATTGAATTTCAGAAAAAAAGTGCTAAAATTAAAATGGGGTAAAATATTGTTTGTGGCAAAAATATGAGAATTTATTCGACCTTAATCTGCGACTCACCAGTGAATACATTGCCATGCAGGGTTACTAAAATGATGTGTTTGCTATTAGAGGGAGGTAATCTCAGGCTCGATTTTTAGAGCCCGCGTTTGTCCGAGTTCGAAGTTATTGAGCCCAAATCCGCCTGAACTCGAATAATTTCGACAATTGCTGAGCCCGACTCCGAACTATTCCCAAATTGTTGAGATCCAGCCCGTACGATTTCAGAAAAAAAATTATCTGACACATCGTAAGAAATGCAAATAAAGAATTTCGTGTCGCTAATTATTTATTTTTACCTTTAGAGCATTAATTATAATCATTTTAGGAGAAATTTAAAATATTTATGCTATTTGGAATCAAGAGGTGCCTTCGAAATAGCATTCAGCACTCCATACCTATTTCACCTCAAATGCGACACGAAGTCTGAAAATCCCTCTCGTTTCTGAATTCTACTGCCGGAAATTGCTCTCTTCACCAATTTTTAGCTCTCCGGCATCGGGTATATCAGAAGTTGACCTTTGATCTCAAAGGATTCATTGCACCCACAATTTGGCATAATTTCTGGGATCTACAACTCAAAATATCCCCAGGTGTCAGTTTTTAGCCCTTTACCACCGATAGATTTAAATTTGACCTTTCACGTCGAAGAACGCCCATCGCATCCAACATTTTACATGGTTCCAACATCTACAACCCAATATACACCCAGGCACGAATTTTTACGTTTCTAGCATCGGTAGATCATGGTACGACCTCTCCGTGACCTCTATTTGATCTTGAAGGAAGCGTCGGAGGTCAAATTTCGGCTTTTTCTTAAGATCTACTACCCGGATTACCTCTAGGATCAAATGCTCAAAGCTCTACTATTTCTGTATCATAGTTAGATTCCCTCACAACCATTTGCTTGACATCCCATCATTCACAATTGCCTATATATATTAGAAATGCTAGAAGAAACTGAAGTCCGTGGGTAAGATCATTATAAGCGTAAACATCCATTTATCCTGTCAAAGATTGAGAATTGGTACGAAAAAGATGCATGCTGCTTATTTTTCATTACTTAACACTGATTAAAAAGTCGAAATTTGAAACTCTTTTACACTTTTATTCAGTTTATTCACAATTACAAGAAATATTTGAAATTTAAAATATTTCGAGCCCGAATCCAAAGTCGTCTGTGCTGCTTTTGAGCCCAGCTCGGTTAGGACGGGCTCGGGTTCAGCCCGACAAATTCCGAGTTGATCTCTAGTTATTATCATTTCAATATGTTACTCCATTAGAGCATTAGCCAGTCAAGACGTCTGCGTTAATCAAAAGGTGTTCATTATTATTTCTAATTATACTTGTACGTATTACCATCATTATACACTGGTTATCTTTAATGTAAATATGCCTTGTGGAATATGAGCCACATAGATTCAAAGCAAAACCTAAACGTTAGCATGGTTCCGATAATCGTAAGTAAAAACATCAGACTCAACTGCAACAGAAAGAAAACAGTTTCCATTCTGGGAACTCTTTTTCTATTTTCTTAATAATGCAGTACATGGACTATAACAAACGTTCGGAGAAACTAACTTGATATATTGGGAGAAATATCTATCTGAAAGGTAAATATCATTTTTTGCAGAAATACTTATCTGAAAAGTTAAAAGTCACATTTCGTAAAACATTTATCTGAAAGACAAAATGTCATGTTTGAAGAAAAATAAATTTGAAAGGTAAAATGTCATATTTGAGAAATACTTTATCTGAAAGGTAAATATATATTTCGAGAAATGATTATCTTAAAGGTTAAGTGCTCATATTTCGTAAAATATTTATCTGAAATGGAATAGGTCGTATTTTCAGCTAAACAAATATAAAAGAAATGGAAACTATGTTATCTGAAAGTTAAAGCATTATTTTAGCGTCGTACTGTTTTCCGCATGATCGGCACTTTTTATAACACAAACTGCCAAGTCACAAGGACCCCAAGAGCTCAGAGAAGATCAGGGAAGGGACTGAAGAGTAGTTAGGAGACAGATAAATGCTTACCGTTAAGACCATCCAGGGTGGTTTTTAACTTGCACAGCGTATGGCTGTCTCGTGCACACGGGCTACGGCTTAATGTCCCATCTTACGGACGGCGGCAATTGCTGAGCCCGACCCCGAATCATTTCGAAATTGTTGAGTCCGACTCCGAACCATTTAGAAATTGTTGAGTCCGACTCCGAACCATTTAGAAATTGTTGAGATCCAGCCCGTATGATTTCATACGGGCTGGATCTCAACAATACCTGACACAACTCTCAACAATACCTCTCAACAATACCTCTCAACAATACCTCTCAACAATACCATACACCTGACACATCTAAGAAATGCACAAAAAGAATTTCATGTCGCTAATTATTTATTTTTACCTTTAGAACATTAATTATAATCATTTTACGATAAATTTAAAATTCTTATGTTATTTGGAATCAAGAGTTGCCTTCGAAATAGCATTCGGCGCTCCGTTACCTATTTCACCTCAAATGCGAGACGAGATCTAAAAATCCCTCTCATTTCTGAGTTCTACTGACGGAAATTGCTCTCTTCACCAATTTTTAGCTCTCCTGCACCGGTATATCGGGAGTTGACCTTTGACCTTAAAGGATTCATTGCACCCACAATTTGTCATAATTTCTGAGATCTACAACTCAAAATATCCCCAGGTGTCAGTTTTTAGCCCTTTACCACCGATAGATTTAAATTTGACCTTTCACGTCGAAGAACGACCCATCGCATCCAAAATTTCACAAGATTCCAACATCTACTACCCAATGTACACCCAGACACGATTTTTAAGTTTCTAGCATTGGTAAATCATGGTATGACCTCTCCGTGACCTCTATTTGATCGTGAAGGAAGCGTCGGAGGTCAAATTTCGGCTTTTTCCTAAGATCTATTACCCGGATTACCTCTAGGTTCAAATTTTCAAAGCTCTGCTATTTCTGCATCATAGTTAGATTCCTTCTCAACCATTTGCTTGACGTCGACATGGGGCGGGGCACCAGGCTCGTCGGCGCACAGTCGGTAGCGCGCCAGGCTCGTAATCTATAGTTCCCAGGTTCGAGTCCCAGCTGGGTCAGCATTGAGATTTATCTCCGCAAAATTCCCTGCCCACGGTCAGTAGGGGACACCGATGGGCTTGGAAAGATCGCCGTCCGTCGGATTGGACGTTAAGTCGTGGCCCCGTGCGCGGGAGAGCTATACCTTGTGCACGTTAAAGAACACGCTGGATGGCCTTGACGGGAGGCTACCATCTGTCTCCCAACAGCTGTTCCAGTGGGTCACCTCCCCTAACCTTCTCTGAGCCTACGGGTTCCATGTGACCTGGCCATTTAGCCCATGGTGTGCAAAAAAGTGCCGCTCAGAGGTAAAACAACCGAACTTGACGTCGACACAACGCTCTCTTTTCTCACCGAGGGAATAACGAGAGCTAGCGGAGAAAAATTCTTAACGCAGACGCAATCGAGTCTCGAACCTGGGAACTGCAGATTGCGAGCCTGTCGCTCAACAGAATGAGCCAAATCCCGCTCCTTTTTATTTAAAAAAATTAAAACGATGATTAAAATTTAAAGAGAAGAAAGAAATATGAAAGATTAAACTGTCGTATTTGGAGAAATATTTATTTGGAAAAGCAAAATGCCATGCTTGCTATTGATAATTATTATAATTTATTATTAGTATTATATATATATATAATTATTTTAATTGGAAATTATTGGAGAGATACTTATTTGGAGAAACAAAATGTCATGTTTGTTTATTGAAAAATATTACCATTTATTACAAATATATATGGGCTTGGAAAGGCCGCTGTCCTTAGGATGGGACGTTAAGACGTGGCCCCGTGTGCGGGAGAGCCATACCCTGTGCACGTTAAAGAACACGCTAGATGGCCTTGACGGGAGGCTACCATCTGTCTCCCAACAGCTGTTCCAGTGGGTCCCCTCCCCCAACCTTCTCTGAGCCTTCGGGGTCCATGTGACCTGGCCATTTAGCCCATGGTGTGCAAAAAGTGCCGCTCAGAGGTAAAACAACCCAACCCAACAAATATATATATATATTAATATATACTGTACAATTAGGCATGGATGTGTGTGTCGTTTTTCTGCTGAGGTCCTGCCATCCTCTCAGATCTCCTACTGTGGCATATAAACTGACAGGCTCCTGTCAGACCTCTGTGGCAAGCAGCTGCTTGAGGGGGGTATTTATTTATTTTTTATTTTTTTATAATTATTATAATTTGAAATTATTAGAGAAATATTTATTTGGAAAAATAAATGTCATATTTAGAGTAAAATCTATCTTACTTAGTTAAATGCTAATTTGAATGCTAAAGAGTTATTTTTGAAAAATACCTGTCTCAAATATGAAATGTCATATTTAAAAGGAATATCTACGTGGTTGGTAAAAATGATAAAATTTCAGAAATTCTCATCTGAGAGGTCAAAGGTCAATGGTGCATAATCCCCTCGACCCTAAAATAATTTAAATGAAATCGGAATATTAATTATTTTAATACAAGCAACAACACATTATGAATTGAAGAAACAATAGTGGTTTATCACAGAATGAACTGCTGCCAATTTCCTACCAGATGAGTGCGGGGATTAGCTCAGTCGATAGCAATCCAGGTTCGTTCTGCAGGTTCCCAGATTCGATTTGCAAGTGGACAGAGTTCAGTTTCTCTCTGGTAATCCCTCCTTGTCCTCGGCCAGAATGGTGACATCGAAAGGATTAGAAAGGACGCAGTCTCACAAATGGAATGCTAAGTTGTGGACCTGGGTGGAAAGAATCCATACTCTGTGAACGTTAAAGAACGAGATGCTACCATCTCTCTTCTAACTGTTGTCCAGTGATTTTTCTTCCCCTAGCCTTCTCTGAGCCCTTGGAGTCTTTGTGACCTGGCTCTTTGTATTCATAAAAGTGCCATTCAGAGATAAAACAACTTCCAATCCATCTAACTGATGCGACAAAACTTTTATGTTGTTGACACCAAAATGTTGAAATATTAAATCTTTGCTATCTGGTCTCCGTCGACTATCACTGGCCAGATGAGCTATCTATGAATCAATCCACACCTGGTGCATCTAACCTCATCGATTAAGCCACAATCAAGACAACTTATTAAAGATGGCATTCATTCAGAGAGGCAAAATCTTTTCATCTTCATCTCACAGCCTATTCCGAAGAGACAATACCCACACGAGAAATTCCTTTTCACCTTTTTCGTAGCAGACTAACTGAGTGTGAAAACGAGGCAAGCTTCTTTCCTCCTGCCTCTAATACATCCATCTTAATTTTCACAACTATTACCACTTCTTTCGTTCCTTAAACGAAACGCGTTAGAGGCCGCTGCTTTCGACGCTGGGCGGGATCTCCAGCTAAGAAGACTGTCAGGATGGAAACAACATTCCACAGCACGAGGAAGACAGCGAGGATGATGCGAAGATGGCATGCAGGGGAAGATGGGAGGGATAGAGGAAAAGCTTCTGAGGAAGGGGGAGAGAGATGGCACCAACAGTCAGCTGGTAAAAGAGGAGGGGGGAGTAAAGAAGTCTCTAACAAAGGCAATAAAGGTTGCGCGGTGGCTTCTAAAACGAGAATTCACGGACACATCGATTTCTCGTGCATTCTTCCATCGAAACGTGTCCTTCGCGCTCTCTCTCTCTCTCTGGGCATTGGCTCTTTATGATGCTGTCGAAACTTGGTATGGTTGCATCGCAGCCTTGGGATAGATACAGTCAATACTTGGGATGGTTACATCTGAGGCTCAGGATAGATACAATCCAGAATGAAATATGTACAATCGAGGCTTAGAAAAGATATACTAGAGACATGGGATATTTTTGATAAAGATTTGATATGCTTATTTGAAATAAATACTAGAGATTTGGGATGGATACAGTCGATACTTGAGTATCGACTACAGTATGTATACATCGATGTTTGGGGTGGTTAGATCCGAGACTCGTATATCTCAAGTGTCGATTATATCAACAAGGATAGATTTAATCTACACTTGAGATATACAACATCGAGCTTAAAATTTCGGTAGAGATTTTCGGATAAAGATTTGGGGAAAAATTGGTAGCAACTTGGTATAGATATAGTAAAAGCTTCGGATAAATACAATAGACATGGGATATTTTTGGTAGAGATTTTATAGAGATTTGGTAGAGATTGATTTGATTGATTAATTTGTGACAAATATAGTGGAGCCTTGGGGTGGGTATAGTCGATACTTGAAATGGTTAGATCCGAGACTCAAGATAAATACAATGGAGAGTTGATATATCCCATCGACGCTTAGAATTCTCGGTAAAGATTTGGTATGCTTACAATAAAGACTGAAAAAATTTGGTTGAGACTTACCATATTACAGTAAAGACTTCGGATAAATGTAATAGACACTTAACGTAAATACATCTTCGACTGACCAGTCTCTTTCTTTCTCTGGTCATTGGATTTGCACGATGCAGTTGAAACTTCTCAGTGTGAAACTTCGTATAGTTACATTGTATAGTGGACTTGGGATCGATACAGTCAATGCTTAGGAGAGTTACATTCGAGACTGAAGATGGATACAGTCGGGATTTGAAATATATCACCATTGGATGTATGATTGTTGATCCTCATCCGAAGTATCAACAAATTGGCTCTGTGAAAATATATTTACTCTATTAGATTAGTTTCACACAGTCACTCACATCGTCAACGTATTATATTAGGCACCCCCTCTGCTGGAGGTGCAATAACTTGTAGGTAATTTGATCGCGTTGTTTTCTCCTCCCCTTGACGGCGGATGTGTAGGCACCACTATTATCTCCCTTTGGCCGAGGACGTGTAGGCACCACTATTATCTCCCCTTGTCCGAGGACTACAGGCACCACTATTATCTCCCCTTGACCGAGGACGTGCAGGCACCACTATTATCTCCCCTCGACCGAGGACGTGCAGGCACCACTATTATCTCCACTCGACCGAGGACGTACAGGCACCATTAATAATCTCCTCGACTGAGGACGTGCAAGCACCAATATTATCTCCCCTCGACCGGGGACGTGTAGGCACCACTATTATCTCCCCTTGACCGAGGACGTGTAGGCACCACTATTATCTCCCCTTGTCCGAGGACGTGTAGGCACCACTATTATCTCCCCTTGACCGAGGACGTGCAGGCACCACTATTATCTCTCATTGGCCGAGGACGTGCAATCACCACTATTATCTCCCCTTGACCGAGGACGTGCAGGCACCACTATTATCTCCAATTGACTGAGGACGTGCAGGCACCACTATTATCTCCCTTCGACCGAGGACGTGCAGGCACCACTATTATCTCCCTTCGACCGAGGACGTGCAGGCACCACTATTATCTCCCCTCGACCGAGGACGTGCAGGCACCACTATTATCTCCCTTCGACCAAGGACGTGCAGGCACCACTATTATCTCCCCTCGACCGAGGACGTGCAGGCACCACTATTATCTCCACTCGACCGAGGACGTACAGGCACCATTAATAATCTCCTCGACTGAGGACGTGCAAGCACCAATATTATCTCCCCTCGACCGGGGACGTGTAGGCACCACTATTATCTCCCCTTGACCGAGGACGTGTAGGCACCACTATTATCTCCCCTTGTCCGAGGACGTGTAGGCACCACTATTATCTCCCCTTGACCGAGGACGTGCAGGCACCACTATTATCTCTCATTGGCCGAGGACGTGCAATCACCACTATTATCTCCCCTTGACCGAGGACGTGCAGGCACCACTATTATCTCCAATTGACTGAGGACGTGCAGGCACCACTATTATCTCCCTTCGACCGAGGACGTGCAGGCACCACTATTATCTCCCTTCGACCGAGGACGTGCAGGCACCACTATTATCTCCCCTCGACCGAGGACGTGCAGGCACCACTATTATCTCCCTTCGACCAAGGACGTGCAGGCACCACTATTATCTCCCCTCGACCGAGGACGTGCAGGCACCATTATTACTCCCCTCGACTGAGGACGTGCAAGCACCACTGTTATCTCCCCTCGACCGAGGACGTGCAGGCACCACCATTATCTCCCCTTGACCGAGGAGGTGTAGGCACCACTATTTTCTCCCCTTGACCGAGGAGGTGTAGAAATTTTGTGAATAGATTGAAAACTCACTCTGGTCTTGCATAAACATAAATACAAAATTTAATACTCAATTTCTTTGTGGGATAATTTGGAAAAATTTTGATTATTTTAAAGCACACTAATTCTCTATTTGTAAGCACTGCCAAAACTTAAATTAACATCCTCTAATTTAGACGTGTGGCACTTTTAACCAGAGGAAAAGAGTGATACTTCGTACCTCACATTGGCAGAGTTCTTTCGAAGGGTCCACTGCTGATGTCCGCTCGTCATCAGGTGGCGGCGATGGCATCATCTCGCTGTTCCTTCATCGGGGGCTGCTAGAAATCGTCCGGGTCCATAGGTCACTTCATTAGGCTTGTAATGCATAAGAGATTCTCATTCCACAATCAATGATTATTTGGTGCAAGAGTATTTTAATTTCTGTCGCCCTTCTAACGGCCCATCTCAACTTGAGATCTCCGGCGTGCGCGAGGGACCCTTGTGACAACATCCCCACATTCTAAGAAGTTATCGGAGTATATCTGAGCATCTCTGTGTATCTCTGTGTGTGAGGCTCCTTTGTTCGTTCGCCGTTTTATAGTCCCATTACCTCCCCGTTGATTAGTGTGGTCAGTGAGGTGGCTTTCTTTCTTTCCTGCGCGATTCCCTGGTTAGGCTGTTTTCACTATTGCGGCTGCAGTGTCGGATGTCGAGGAGAGGCTTTGTTTTTTTTTCCATTATTCAATGATTCTTAAAGCCTATGCCCTCGGGCACAGAAAACATTGCACTGAGATCTATGGGGTGGGGGTGGATCAGTCGGTAGCGCGCCAGTCTCGTAATCTGTAGTTCTTAGGTTCGAGTCCCAGCTGAGTCAGCGTTGAGATTTACCTCCGCAAAACTCTCCGCCCTGCCTACTGTAAGTAGGGGACACCGATGGCTTGGAAAGGCCTCCGTCCGTCGGATGGGACGTTAAGCCGTGGTCCCTTGTTCGGGAGAGCCATACCCTGTGCACGTTAAAGAACACGCTGGATGACCTTGACGGGAGGCTACCATCTGTCTCCCAACAGCTGCTCTAGTGGGTATCCTCCCCCAACATTCTCTGAGCCTTCGGGGTCCATGTGACCTGGCCATTTAATGCATGGTGTGGAAAAAACTGCCGTTCAGAGGTAAAACAACCCAACCCAACTGAGATCTATAAAAAAATTCAATTGTTTTGAAATATATATACACAGAAAACAGTATAATATTCTGCATGTGGGTCATCTTTTCAAATGAGCTTTATTTGTAGATCTAAAATCTGCCTCTGACCTTATTTGGATTGATGGTCTTCTATATAAATTAGCCAAATATGATGTAGATGGAATTTTATGTTATTTCTTTAATTTTTTTCTAACCGAAAAATTTTACAATGTAAAGCTAAAATGCAGAGAATTTTAAAAAATCTTACTGGTGTCCAAAGGTAGTTTCTTTTCGCCTTTGCTTTTTCTTTATAATACTTCATGATTTTCCTAAATGCTTTAATGTTGAAGTTAATACGGCTTTTTTGCAGATAATATCACTTTCTGATCTTCTGAAGGGAATTTTAAATCAGTTGAAAAAACTTCGCAAAAAGCTTTAAATAATTCATCTTTTTATTGCGACAGATGGTATTTAACTATCAATAGAGAAAAAACTCAAATTATGCCGTTTTACAAATGAAAATATAATGCTATAGATTTCAATGTACATATTAATAATAAGCCTATCTCTATTGTTAAAAAATATAAATACCTAGGAATACATATTGATTCAGATCTTAACTGGAATCAATTCCTACAAAATGCAGCTACTATTGGAAAGAAATTATTAAACTTTACAAAATGTCTCTCATCCAACAAAATTGTCGGATACTTTTTTGAGCGACTGTACCATCCTACAAGCTGAACTTTATGCTATCTCAACTGCGCTTAAATGACTTTAAAAAAAATCTAACGGCAACGTCCTCGTACTATCAGATTGCAGGCTATCATCCGAAACCCATTTATAGTTTACATCACCAATTAATCATGGATATTTTGAAAAACTCTTCATTTTTGATTAAAAAAAAGATTATTATCTTACCCCACAATGGCTTCCGAGCCATTGCGGCATTACTGATAACGACTCCGTTAAGTTACTTGCAAAAGAGGCTTTAGAAACCAAAGACAAAAAGCAAGGTGAATAAACCTTGCCAAAAATTAGGAACACTAACTACCCACACACTTAACTGATTATTTAGTTAGGAAATAATTTACAAGGATGTCATAAAAAGGGAGGACTTGAAATATCTAAACCAATATTTCCAACTTCATGGATCCGTGTAACATAATTATTATTTTTATTTAAATCCAAATATCTGTCAATTTAAATATGATGATTTGAATAGAATTAATATTATGAAATTCAGAATATTCCGCACTGGTTTTGCCACCATTAACCAATATCTGTATAAAATTAAAGTTACGAACTCTTCCAATTGTCCATTCTGTCAAGCAAAAAGAAACTGTGAAACAAATCCTACTTAATTGCACAAAATATAGCATTCAAAGAACGGATCTGTTTGAAAAACTGGAAATATTTGACATCTCAAACTTCACTTTATTAAATGTTATGGATTCACTCATAGCAGGGGCGGGGGTGGCTGAGTCGGTAGCGCGCCAGGCTCGTAATCTGTAGTTCCCAGGTTCGAGTTCCAGCTGGGTCAGCGTTGAGATTTATCTCCGCAAAATTCCCCGCCCTGCCCACGGTCAGTAGGGGACACCGATGGGCTCGGAAAGGCCGCCATCCGTCGGATGGGACGTTAAGCCGTGGCACCGTGTGCGGGAGAGCCATACCCTGTGCACGTTAAAGAACATGGTGGATGGCCTTGACGGGAGGCTACCATCTGTCTCCCAACAGCTGTTCCAGTAGGTCCCCTGCCCCAACCTTTTCTGAGCCTTCGGGGTCCTTGTGACCTGGCCATTTAGCCCATGGTGTGCAAAAAAAGTGCCGCTCTGAGGTAAAACAACCCACTCATAGCAGTCCTAAAATCTTTATAATCGTGCTTGATTCTTTTCTTTCCATTACTCTTTTCTACCGCATGGAAAGATATCTCACCAACCAATTAAAATTCATCTATCAACTATTTCAACTAAATTTCAAAGATCATTTAAGATTCGAAATTCACCATTATGTAAATTTATGCTATCTTTCCAAGTTTTTTTCCCTGTATTTTGCATGTTTACTATTCTTTACATTCATAATTTTGTATTCTACGTTAAAACCAAATTGCTGTGGGACACAAGTGAATCACTAAACATCCCAGAGTTTGTGAAGTGTAAATAAATAAATAATGGATGATTTTCGATAGAGATTTCCAACGCTTACAATAAAGACTTTAAAATTCGGTGGAGACTTGGTATAGATGCAGTTGTTTGAGTTGTTTTACCTCTGAGCGGCACTTTTTTGCACACCATGGGCTAAATGACCAGGTCACATGGACCCCGAAGGCTCAGAGAAGGTTGGGGGAGGGGACCCACTGGAACAGCTGTTGGGAGACAGATGGTAGCCTCCCGTCAAGGCCATCCAGCGTGTTCTTTAAAGTGCACACGGGGCCACGGTTTAACGTCCCATCCGACGGGCGGCGGCCTTTCCAAGCCCATCGGTGTCCCCTACTGACCGTAGGCAGGGCGGGGAATTTTGCGGAGATAAATCTCAACGCTGATCCAGCTGGGACTCGAACCTGGGAACTACAGAATACGAGCCTGGCGCGCTACCGACTGAGCCACCCCCGCCCCTATAGATGCAGTAAAGACTGGGGTAAATACACTATTCTTTAGACAAATATGGTCGAGACATGGGCTAGATGCAGTGGGGAATCTTATTAAAGCGTTAATGTAGTTGATTCCGATTTAGGATATAGGGCTCCATTGTTTTGGCTCCTAGGGGGACTCTTGTACCCATAAATGGCAAGCGAAGTGAGAAGGACCCCAACTGTTAGGAGACAACGAAAGTCTCCCGTCAAAGCCATCCACCGTGTTCTTTAAAAGGCACAAGAAAAGGCTCTTCTGAACACCTAACGTCCCATGCTACGGATGGAGACCACACCAAGCCCATCGGTTTCTTCTTTCTCAAAGTGGGCAAAATAGAAATTAGCGGAGATAAATATTAAAGTTTGACACAGATATAATGATAAGTCTCACAGTTTGAAACCTGGAAACTACAGATTACGAGCCTGGCGCTCTACGGACTTAGCTAAACCCCAATCCGAGCAAGTGTGAGAAATATGTTCATGAATATAACGAATAAATAAAAGCACAGACAAAGGAATCTTAAGGCGAAAACGTTTTTGAAAACAGCACCATTTAATTTTTTTACCTCTTTCCACTTTAACCTTTCGGATTCTGCAGTATTTGTGTTTTTTTACAAAGGGAATATAAATACTGCCGAAGACAAAAGCAAATAACTCAGAAAGCTAAAAACAAGAAGGGTTGGGTTGTTTTAACCTCTGAGCGGCATCTTTTTGCACACCATGGTCACAAGGACCCCGAAGACTGAGAGAAGGTTGGGGGAGGAGACCCACTGGAACAGCTGTTGGGAGACAGATGATAGCCTCTCGTCAAGGCCATCCAGTGTGTTCTTTAACTTGCACAGGGTATGGCTCTCCCGCACATGGGACCACGGCTTAACGTCCCATCCGATGGACGGGGCCTTTCCAAGCCCATCGGTGTTTCTTATTGACCGTGGGCAGAGCTGGGAGTTTTGCAGAGATAAGTCTCAACGCTGACCCAGCTGGCACTCGAACCTGGGAACTGCAGATTACGAGCCTGCGTGCTACCGACTGAGCCACCCCCGCCCCTAAAAACAAGAAGGATATATGCAAAAAAAAAAAAACGAATATTATAGAAAGGTTGCTTATGGAATTTATTAGAATCGAGGCCGAAATCCACCGATTGTAACCCTGATAAGCTACCAAGCAGAACATTTCCTTTGGTCGATATGAGAACGGTAAATTTCTCTCCATCCAATTTTAAATTACTAGCATTCTACCGATTCGAAATTACAAAAACATTAAATGTAGACACGAAACAAAGAATAGGAAGCTTTGGAACTGAGTCAACAATTCACAAATGTCAAAGAACTCCTGAGAGAAGAGTTAAAAGAAAAAGTTAGTTTTCCTATTTCCCTTCTCTTCTGAGAAATAGGCTAGTTTGTTGGCTAGTTGCCAGCCGCCCAAGATGCGCTAGTGACACCATTGGCACTGCGTCCCGTGGCTGAGAGGAAATATTCCTCAAGGGCAGAGAAAATATGAGGGGAGTATAATAGCGTGAAAGAACAGCTTTTCCTTTTTTCTTTTCTTCTGTCTTCAGCAGCAAATGTTTCCTGTCTAGCTTGCGATGATGATAAAAAGAAGTGAAAAGAATGATAATCGGATAATTTTTTGCTCTCCAATGGGGATAATCTTTATAGTTGCATTTTTTTTTATCCTTAAGAGAATCGGGAACTTTGCCAGAATATTATGCATGTTACGTAAAGGCAAATGATCTTTATTTCGTTGTATATTGATGCAGAAAACTGGAATGAAATTCGTGAAATATCATTGGGAGTATTTCATTTGCATGTGGTGAAGACAATTATGTTTTGAATGGAGATGGTGACATCATATTTTTAACATTAACAGTTGCATTCATGGATGGCTGTCTTTGTTATTTAGAAATATTCCTTTTTTTACAGTTCGTAAAAGACGTAAAATTTATTTTCAATTGGTCCTAAGCCTGTTCAGTAACCGCTGTTGCCATTAGGTTGGGTTGTTTTACCTCTGATTGGCACTTTTTTGCACACCATGGGCTAAATTGTCAGGTCTCAAGGACCCCGAAGGCTCAGAGAAGGTTGGGGGAGGAGACCCACTGGACAGCTGTTGGGAGACATGGTAGCCTCCCGTCAAGGCCATCCAGCGTGTTCTTTAACGTGCACAGGGTATGGCTCTCCACACACGGGGCCACGGCTTAACGTCTCATCCGACGGACGTGGTATTTTCAAGTCCATCGGTGTCCCCTACTGACGGTGTGTAGGGCGGGGAGTTTTGCGGAGAAAAATCTCAACGCTAACCCAGCTGGGACTCGAACCTGGGAACTGCAGATTATGAGCCTGGCGCGCTACCGACTGAGCCACCCCCGCCCCCGCCCCCATTTGCCATCAGCAGAGAACTGAAAAGAATCACTCTTTGGAAGGATTCTAGTGATTTACAATAAGAATTTAGAAGATTGTAGAAGCTATTTAGAAGGAAAGATTACAGGTAACCTCCGATTAACGCGGTTGATGCGTTTCTTGTAAATCCGGTTCCACTGGTGGTATCATAAAATGTACAGTAGGTGTCATGTATTGTGACCACTGGTTATTAGAATCAGCCGCTTTATAGAATCGAATTTCAGAGAACGGATTCAAATTATTTTTTTTAATAATAATAATAATCTTTATTTATATTCAAGTTCGTTATGCAAAGGTTGGATTAAATGTCACCAAAGCATCTGCTTATTTGCAGCAGAGAATGGTTGGCTTGCTTTACCTCTGAGCAGCACATTTTTTTTACACAAAATGGGCTAAATGGCCAGATCACAAAGACGTGGAGGACTAAGATAAGGTTGGGAATCCACTGGAGCGCTGTTAGGAAAGAGATGGTCCGTCAAGGTCATCCAGCGTGTTCTTTAACACAAGGGTATGGCTGTCCCTCACAACGAACCACGACTTAATATCACATCTGACGGACAACAACCTCATCCAAGGCTATCGGTGTCCCCTACTGACCGAGAATAAGAAATTATGCCGAGTTGGGTTGTTTTACCTCTGAGCGGCACTTTTTTGCACACCATGGGCTAAATGGCCAGGTCACATGGACCCCGAAGACTCAGAGAAGGTTGGGAGAGGGGACCCACTGGAACAGCTGTTGGGAGACAGATGGTAGTCTCCCGTCAAGGCCATCCAGCGTGTTCTTTAACGTGCACAGGGTATGGCTCTCCCGCACACGGGGCCACGGTTAACGTCCCATCCGATGGACGGCGGCCTTTCCAAGCCCAGCGGTGTCCCCTACTGACCGTGGGCAGGGCGGGGAATTTTGCGGAGATAAATCTCAACGCTGACCAAGCTGGGACTCGAACCTCGGAACTACAGATTACGAGTCTGACGCGCTACCGACTGAGCCACCCCCGCCCCAAATTATGCCGAGATAAATCTGAACTCTGGCCCAGCTGGGATTCGAACCTGGGAACTCAAAATTGAGAGACTGGCGCGTAACCGACTGAGCCACCCCCCGCCCCACAGGAAAGAAGAAGAATAACATTAGATGAAAATATATAAATATAGTTTAAAACAATGTCATCGAACACTTAATTATACCGATACGAAATTTCACTGGAAGCTCCGGGGCGGGGTGGCTCAGTCGGTAGCGCGCCAGGCTCGTAATCTATAGTTCCCAGGTTCGAGTCCCAGCTGGGTCAGCGTTGAGATTTATCTCCGCAAAATTCCCCGCCCTGCCCACGGTCAGTAGGGGACACCGATGGGCTTGGAAAGGCCGCCGTCCGTCGGATGGGACGTTAAGCCGTGGCACCGTGTGCGGGAGAGCCATACTCTGTGCACGTTAAAGAACACGCTGGATGGCCTTGACGGGAGGCTACCATCTGTCTCCCAACAGCTGTTCCAGTGGGTCCCCTCCCCCAACCTTCTCTGAGCCTTTGGGGTCCATGTGACCTGGCCATTTAGCCCATGGTGTGCAAAAAAGTGCCGCTCAGAGGTAAAACATCCCAACCCACTGGAAGCTCCATTGTGGTGGTTCAATTTTTCATATCGATTTTAATCCCTTGAGGAAAACTTCTAGTCTTAATTAACTTTAAATTAAATATCAATCATACGTTAATGGCAAGTATGCAAGAAGCAGTGTTATTACAGCCAAAAGTATCTGGAAATTCTTCAACTGGAAAAGTTTCCTTCGTTTTGGAATGGAAAACAAACTCTTTAGAAGTGATAATAGCTCGAATTTACAATGGTGTTTTTATACAATTATTAATTTCCTTACCAAACTAAGTTACAGTCATTAGTACTACATCACTAATGCACTGTTATTTCTTTAAGCGTTTTTGAAAAAAAAATCTAAGGAAGCACTTGGAATCCGTGTTCTTGTTTCAAATTTCAGAAGAGACAAAAAAATGCAAATTCATAACAACGGATTTTTTTTAATTGCCGATAGCTTAAAGAATCTTTTGAAATTCAAATTCAACTTTGACACAAAATGATGTTACAAAAAATATATTTTGAAGAAAACTTTCACTTCTCTAGAAACCTAAAATTAGAAACTTAATCCGTAGATCATTCAGATGTGATTTTATAAATGTTCCATACCTGATGACGGTTCGTTTCGCATCCGTTACTTTTCCTCTAAGTCATAAAGGAATATATTTCCCAATTTTCCTGGGGCGGGGGTGGCTCAGTCGGTAGCGCGCCAGGCTCGTAATTTGTAGTTCCCAGGTTCGAGTCCCAGCTGGGTCAGCGTTGCGATTTATCTCCGCAAAATTCCCCGCCCTGTCCACGGTCAGTAGGGGACACCGATGGGCTTGGAAAGGCCGCCGTCCGTCGGATGGGACGTTAAGCCGTGGCTCCGTGTGCGGCAGAGCCAGACCCTGTGCACGTTAAAGAACACGCTGGATGGCCTTGACGGGAGGCTACCATCTGTCTCACAACGGCTTTTCCAGTGGGTCCCCTTCCCCAACCTTCTCTGAGCCTTCGGGGTCCATGTGACTTGGCCATTTAGTGCATGGTGTGCAAAAAAGTGCCGCTCAGAGGAAAAAAAACCCAATTTTCCTCTTAGACTTGTACTTGTTACTTACTTAGACTCGTTACTTAGAAAAAATACATTTCCTTCAAACGTATCTTGTTCTGAAAATGTGGTCATTTACAACTCGAACGTAGTCATCGGATGGCAGATATTACGGTCATCTGTTTGACAGGTGTAATTTACTACGAACTTCTGAAAGCATATCGACAAAAGGAAATAATAATTGAGGACACTGGAGAAATAATGTGACTGGAGACATTAAATGACCATCAAAGCAATTTTGAAATAATAATTTTGGAAATTAATTTTGCCAATGATATTTAAAACGAAACTATATAAGACAGTTAAACGTCACAATTCATTACTTAACTATCATTACCTATGTGTATACTTCAAATACGAATTGTGATTAGTTATTGTTTAAACTGATTTTTTTTTGCAGTCTAGGCCCTCTTGTCGTATCATTTCATTAATTATTATAAGAGCGGGAGGGGTGGAAGAGTCCAGAAAGATTTATCACTTCTATAAAAAATAAAAATATTCCGGGACTGCTTAATATCTCTAAGCAAATCGGATTTATCAAAATCATGTCAGCATTATTGGAAGATGATTTTAATTGGTGATTTGCCGATATTTATACATTTTTTGAAACAAGTTACAGATTCTGGACAAATCTTTCAGGAGGGTGGTTACCATTAGGAAAGCTATCTATTAAATTTTCTAACATAGCCAAGTTTTGATAAAATTAGACGTCGTATATAATAAAATTCCGTGATAATCAGCTCATTATTTTTGTGGTGTCATAACCAATGTGAGAAACGTGATGATGACTTTGAGGAAGACGTTTATTTGTGTTGCATGTGCGAGGATTAATGAAGGAAAGTGGGTTGGGTTGTTTTATCTCTGAGCGGCACTTTTTTGCATACCATGGGTTAAATGGCCAGGTCACACGGACCCGCACACCATGGGCAGGCCAGAAAGACCCCGAAGGCTCAGAGAAGGTTGGGGAAGAAAACCCACTGGAACAGCTGTTGGGAGACAAACGGTAGCCTCCCATCAAAACCATCCAGCGTGTTCTTTAACGTGCACAGCTCTCTCCCGCACAGGGACCACGGCTTAACGTCCCATCCGACGGACGGCGGCCTTTCCAAGCCCATCGGTGTCCCCTACTGACCGTGGGCAGGGCGGGGAATTTTGCGGAGATGAATCTCAACGCTGACCGAGCTGGGACTCGAACCTGGGAACTACAGATTACGAGCCTGGCGCGCTACCGACTGAGCCACCCCCGCCCCTGAAGGAAAGTGGGTTTAGCAATTGTATATGACATCTTCTTCTTCAAGCTTGTTCCGGGATGCAGGAATCGAGCGGGGTATAATTTTCTTTATTATTCTAAGCAAAAAAATGAAACAAAAATTATGCTAAATATTTTACGTTGTTTATTTAATGAGTTAGGATAAAACTATAGCGGAATAAGAAATCCTATCACGGATTTAAGGACCGTTGTGCGGTACATGTATTGAAAGATTTTATGTCAAAATGAGCATTTGTTTAAAAAAAAAAAATCCCTCAAGCAGCTGCTTGCCACAAAGGTCTGACAGGAACCTGTCAGTTTACATGCTACAGTCGAAGGTCTGTGAGGATGGCAGGGCCTCAAGTCAAACAAAAATTGGAATATGCAGTTCATGGTGTAGTATTTTATATGGAAGATGTATATTTAATTTTAACAATAAACAGTGAAAGTGAAATTTTCTCGGAATTAGGCACTCCACTTTGTGCACCAGAACACGAGTAGTAATTATGGGGTGGGGCGGGTGGGCTCAATCGGTAGCGCGCCAGGCTCGTAATCTATAGTTCCCAGGTTCGAGTCCCAGCTGGGTCAGCGTTGAGATTTGTCTCCGCAAAATTCCCCGCCCTGCCCACGGTCAGTAGGGGACACCGATGGGCTTGGAAAGGCCACCGTTCGTCGGATGGGACGTTAAGCCGTGGCCCCGTGTGCGGGAGAGCCATACCCTGTGCACGTTAAAGAACACGCTGGATGGCCTTGACGGGGGGCTACCATCTGTCTCCCAACAGCTGTTCCAGTGGGTCCCCTCCCCCAACCTTCTCTGAGCCTTCGGGGTCCTTGTGACCTGGCCATTTAGCCCATGGTGTGCAAAAAAGTGCCGCTCAGAGATAAAACAACCCAACCCAAGTAATTATGGGAAGAAAGCTATAATTGCAACGTGTTCCGATTTACCTCTCATCAAACTAGGATCTTCTTTAAAAACCCTTGGGTCATATTGTTGTTACGCAGGTACCTCTGTTCTGCCCACTTAGTTCTCTATGTGATGTAAAAGTATCACTGTCTTCCAGACACTTGTGTTGTAAGCCTTAGTGTCTTGTTTGGAACTTGCCGTAGTAGCGAGGTGAACTTGTCGCAGTAAAAAAGTGAACCGTAATCTTGTTTGGAACTTGCCGTAGTAGAGAAGTGAATCCGTACGTTCTTGTTTGTAATTTTTCGTAGCTGGCAAAGTGAATCCGTAGACTCTTGTTTGTAATTTTTCGTAGTTGGCAAAGTGAATCCGTAGACTCTTGTTTGGAATTTTTCATAGTTGGCAAGGTGAATCCGTAGACTCTTGTTTGTAATTTTTCGTAGTTGGCAAGGTGAATCCGTAGACTCTTGTTTGTAATTTTTCGTAGTTGGCAAGGTGAATTCGTAGACCCTTGTTTGCAATTTTTCGTAGTAGGCAAGGTGAATCCGTAGACCCTTGTTTGTAATTTTTCGTAGTTGCAAGGTGAATCCGTAGACCCTTGTTTGTAATTTTTCGTAGTTGGCAAAGTGAATCCGTAGACCCTTGTTTGTAATCTTTCGTAGTTGGCAAAGTGAATCCGTAGACTCTTGTTTGTAATATTTCGTAGTTGGCAAACTGAATCCGTAGACTCTTGTTTGTAATTTTTCGTAGCTGGCAAAGTGAATCCGTAGACTCTTGTTTGTAATTTTTCGCAGTTGGCAAAGTGAATCCGTAGACTCTTGTTTGTAATTTTTCATAGTTGGCAAGGTGAATCCGTAGACTCTTGTTTGTAATTTTTCGTAGTTGGCAAGGTGAATCCGTAGACTCTTGTTTGTAATTTTTCGTAGTTGGCAAGGTGAATTCGTAGACCCTTGTTTGTAATTTTTCGTAGTAGGCAAGGTGAATCCGTAGACCCTTGTTTGTAATATTTCGTAGTTGGCAAACTGAATCCGTAGACTCTTGTTTGTAATTTTTCGTAGTTGGCAAACTGAATCCGTAGACTCTTGTTTGTAATTTTTCGTAGTTGGCAAAGTGAATCCGTAGACTCTTGTTTGTAATCTTTCGTAGTTGGGAAAGTGAATCCGTAGACTCTTGTTTGTAATATTTCGTAGTTGGCAAAGTGAATCCGTAGACTCTTGTTTGTAATTTTTCGTAGTTGGCAAAGTGAATCCGTAGACTCTTGTTTGTAAATTTTCGCAGTTGGCAAGGTGAATCCGTAGATTCTTGTTTGTAATTTTTCGTAGTTGGAAAGGTGAATCCGTAGACTCTTGTTTGTAATTTTTCGTAGTTGACAAAGTGAATCCGTAGACTCTTGTTTGTAATTTTTCGTAGTTGGCAAAGTGATTCCGTAGACTCTTGTTTGTAATTTTTCGTAGTTGGCAAAGTGAATCCGTAGACTCTTGTTTGTACATTGGAGTCGTGTTAAATATATATTATTTGGAAACGGAACCGTGGTTTGTATATGGAAGTCGTGTTTAAATATATATTATATAATAATATTATAGGAGTCGTATTAATATATATAAATAATATCATATACACCATGAACTGCATATAAATAATTTTTCGTAGTTGGCAAAGTGATTCCGTAGACTCTTGTTTGTAATTTTTCCTAGTTGGCAAAGTGAATCCGTAGACTCTTGTTTGTACATTGGAGTCGTGTTAAATATATATTATTTGGAAACGGAACCGTGGTTTGTATATGGAAGTCGTGTTTAAATATATATTATATAATGATATTATAGGAGTCGTATTAATATATATAAATAATATCATATACACCATGAACTGCATATAAATAATTTTTCGTAGTTGGCAAAGTGAATCCGCAGACTCTTGTTTGTAATTTTTCGTAGTTGGCAAGGTGAATCCGTAGACTCTTGTTTGAAACTTTCCGTAGTAGCGAAGTAAACCTGTATCCCCTTGTTTCGAACTTGCCGCAGTCGCGAAATGAACCCATAGTCTCTTGTTTCGAACTTGAAGTAGTAGAAAAGTGAACCCGTAATCTTTTTTGGAACTTGTAGTAGAGAAGTGAATCCGTAGACTCTTGTTTGTAATTTTTCGTAGTAGCGAAATGTACCCACAGCCTCTTTTTTGTAATTTGCCGTAGTAGAGAAGTGAATCCGTAAATTCTTGTTTGGAACTTTCCGTAGTACCAAAGTGAATCCGTAGTCTCTTGTTTGGAACTTTCCGTAGTAGCAAAGTGAATCCGTAACCTTGTTTTGAACTTTCCGTAATAGCGAAGTGAACGCTTAGACTATTGTTTGGAACTTGCCATAGCAGAGAAGTGAACCAGCCCGTAGATTATTGTGTGGAAATTGCCTTAGTAGGGAGGTGAAACCTGGCGTCTTGTTTGGAACTTGCCGAAGTAGCGAAGTGAACCCGTAATCTCTTGTTTTGGAACTTTCCGAAAAAGCGAAGGTAATAATAACTTTCTTATTTCCAATTTGCCAAATTACAAAATTGTATCCGTAACCCTCTTAATTTCGTAACCTCCGTCGTAAATTGTACTCGTTTGTAAATCAGAATTTAGTAATATAGCAAATTTAATCCTTAATCATTCAATCGGAATTTGCCGATGTAGCGAACTGAACCAGTAATATTTTAATAAAAATATTCGAAAATGGTGAACTGTTTTCGTAAGCCCCTTGTTCCTTTTTTTTTACCTATCTTCCTATTGCTTTTCACTTTTTTTTCTTTTTTTTTAATTTTGTCGGTTTGTCAGTTTGTGGATTAGTAAAACAGTTGTCCCATCATACTTTCGAACGTGACGGACAAACTTTATGATACATGTGTCAAATGAAAGCTTATGACGCTGGACTGTCATTGGCTGTAAAAAATTGATCCCCCATGCTTTCTTCCTCCCTAAAAAAAAGGGGGAAATGGTTACAGGTTAAAAAACATCTCCCCCAAGTTTTTGCTCTCTAAAAAGAGTAAATATGAAAACGAGTCAGGTGTCAAATGAAAGCTCATATGAGGTCCGTCATAGACTGTTCCGAATTTTCATTCTCCGCCCCCCCCCCCCCGCCAAATAAATTGGCAGATTTTCGGATGGTGGTGATGGATCTCAGCGAGTTATATCTCAAGTTAAAGCTTCTTGTGACGTTTCCGATATCATGGGCTATCTTGAACACGACTCCAAAAATAGGGATAGGAAAACTGTGGTCGATGCTATGAGTCATATCTCAAATGAAAGTTTCTGAAGGTAGGTGTTTTTAGTAAAAGAAAAAATATAAATAAATCAAAAAATAAAAAAAAATCTTTCCATACGCGCCCTAAAAAGTAAACCTAAAGCATATCTATGGTGCAATCAGTCACTGAGTTCATATTCACTTCACAGGGAGACAGAGCGCCGGCAATCTTGTTGTGTATGTAATTCGGCGCCTTATCTTCCTTTTAAGTGAATACGAACTCAGTGACTGATTGCACCATCGATATGCTTTAGGTTTATTTTCTAGTTTTTAGGGGGCATATGAAAAGATATGTATTTTTTTAATTTTTTAATTTATTCATTTTTAACATTCATTCGCGCTAGCGTTTAAATTTATTCTATTTCCTGTTCGGAGGCTTTTAAACAATTTTAAACTTCCAAATAATAAATAAAATTCTAGTCATCACATTGTGATGAGCTATAATACTTCAGAAACTTTACAGTGTTTTTAATCCACAAAGTGCATAGTACACGTGAGGGAAAAAAACATTATAATTAACTGTTGTTACGTACGTCTACTTAAAGTGAAAGCCTTTGAAGTCAAATACCAAATCGCTTTTCACACGGTTGAGAGCGACTAGAGAGATAATTAAATCGCAGTCTACTGATGTGTCAACGAGAATTCTGGGTAATTGTCAACTTGCTCTGCAAAAGGAAGAGATCCAATCCTGTAAGCTTTGGCTGGCATGATTTGAAAATAATGTTAAATTGACTCTAGTCAGAGCAAATGATCTATACAGGGACCCATGCGAGTAGCGAACGCTTTAAAGGTTGGATGTATAGATTAACGGAAATAATGTCTGCTTGCTATAAATATCCCATTCTCCAATTATCTTTTAATTGAAGCAGAGGAACTTCACTACGACATAATTGCGATGAAGACAGTTCCGAAGTCAATTTTAATAGATCTCAACTATTCAAATATTGCCAATGTTATTAATAGCTTCAGTAGTTTGATCAAGAAAACTGTTTCTTACACTACAGTTTTCTTTTCCCGGAGACAGAGAATATATTTTAGGTTGTTTTAGATCTGAGCAGCATTTTTTAATACAATGAATTAAATAGCTATGTCACAAGGTTGGTTGGTTGTTTTACCTCTGAACGGCACTATTTTGCACACCATGAGCTAAATGGCCAGGTCACATGGACCCCGATGGCTCAGAGAAGGTTGGGGGAGGGGACCCATTGGAACAACTGTTGGGAGGCAGATGGTAGCCTCCCGTAAAGGCCATCCAGCGTGTTCTTTAAAGTGCACAAGGTATGGCTCTCCCGCATACAGGCAGGTCACAAGGATTACAAGGGCTCAGAGAAAGTTGGCGGAAAGGAACCCGTCGGATACCCGATGAATAATGTCCCATCCGACGGATAAGACATTATTCATGTGATGGATTTTTCAAGTTCATCGATGTTTCTTTCTCCCCGAGGGAAAGATTGGTTTTAGTGGAGATAAATCTCAATACTGGCCCAGGTGGGGCTAGAACCTAGGAACTACAGATTACGAGCTTGGCACAATATCGACTGAGCCCCGACCGAGCAATACCCTCCCCCTTTCCAGAACAGTTCAATCCTTAGATAGATAAATATGAAACACATTCTATCCCTTTTTATGTTTCGGAATTTTTTACGATTGCTTATTTTAATGTTTGATTTTCCCCATTTAAAATAAAATCTATCACCAGTTAAAAATTCCCGGTGTTACTTTTTATTTCTTGTTACTCTAATTTATAAAAAAACAACAACATTTGGCTCTATTTTGAAATATCTATTCATACATGATTTGTTGATTTGACATGAAATGATCGATATAAAAAATTTTATATTTCCATTAGGTTCACACAGATAAAATTAACTGTGACCTCTATTTATCCTTGAAATAATTTCCTGATCAATTTTGAGGTTTAAATTTAAAATATATATACCTACTTAATAAAATTCTTTAAAACCATGTATATGGAGTTAAATTTCGTTATATATCTTTGGTACATTGATCTTTTGAAAATTAGAAATTTACCAATAGATATATATTATTGTAAAATTTATAAGAGCTTCAATTAAAATTATTTCCTTTTCATAATCATAATGGGCTTAGAATAAGGTCTAGAATAGTGGAATCTATTCATAGTCGCATTGTTTTTAATTTTGTAGGAATCGAAGAAACAATGACAAAACTAATAAAACATAAGAGTATAATAATCAGTGACATCTACTGATAAATCGCAGCAATTGCTCAAAAATAACATACAGAAAAAGCGCAGATCTTTTTGTTCATCTATCTGTCTCATATTAATGAGTTCTTAGACAAGTTCAATGATAATACACTATTAAAGCTATAGGGCAGTTTAAAAGTATACACCTTCATTGGTTAAATACATAGTTATAAATACCTTTAGGTTGGGTTGTTTTACCTCTGAGCGGCACTGTTTTGCACATCATGGGCTAAATGGCCAGGTCACATGGACCCCGAAGGCTCAGAGAAAGTTGGGGGAGGGGACCCACTGGAACAGCTGTTGGGAGACAGATGGTAGCCTCCCGTCAAGGCCATCCAGCGTGTTCTTTAACGTGCACAGGGTGTGGCTCTCCCGCACACGGGGCCACGGCTTAACGTCCCATCCGACGGACGGCGACCTTTCCAAGCCCATAGGTGTCCCCTACTGACCGTGGGCAGGACGGGGAATTTTGCGGAGGTAAATCTCAACGCTGACCCAGCTGGGACTCGAACCTGGGAACTACAGATTACGAGCCTGGCGCGCTACCGACTGAGCCACCCCCGCCCTTATAAATACCTTTAGACACTGTTTTGGATTATTACCAAAATCCAGTTCTTCAGAGCAGAGTTGTTCCCATATGTAGGGCTGGAAGTTTCTTGTTTTCAGTTTCCTTTTCCAGGTTTATCATAGCACTTTTTAATTCTTTGATTCACGTGTATTATACGTTCCCTATTTCACAGATAGTCCAGTTGCGTGTTTGGAGCTTCCGTTTTTATTATTTGCTATTAAATGCCCGAAGACTGTAATGTTTTGTTATTCACCATGCAGTTTTCTTGAAAATACACAGCAGTTTCTTATATTTACTATCATAAAAGGTTTTAGATAGCTTAACGTTTACTGTTGCAGTTCGCAGTAGCTCTTCATAATTGAATTTTGTATTTATTTACAATATTCCTTAGTGTGCTGACCACTTTCAACCAACCCGTTCACAGCCACCAACGATTGTCAATCAATGCTCCATTTGGGGCGGGGGTGGCTCAGCCGGTAGCGCGCCAGGCTCGTATTCTGTAGTTCCCAGGTTCGAGTCCCAGCTGGGTCAGCGTTGAGATTTATCTCCGCAAAATTCCCCGGCCTGCTCACGGTCAGTAGGGGACACCGATGGGCTTGGAAAGACCGCCATCCGTCGGATGGGACGTTAAGCCGTGACCCCGTGTGCGGGAGAGCCACACCCTGTGCACGTTAAAGAACACGCTGGATGGCCTTGACGGGAGGCTACCATCTGTCTTCCAACAGCTGTTCCAGTGGGTCCCCTCCCCCAACCTTCTCTGAGCCTTCGGGGTCCATGTGACCTGGCTATTTAGCCCATTGTGTGCAAAAAAGTGCCGCTCAGAGGTAAAACAACCCAACCCAATGTTCCATTTCTTTGCCCGTAGAATTCGAAAGCCTTAATTATGCTCAAAACGCTTCTGTATAGTCGTATCCTGACCATGCTTAGAGCGAAAAGCTGTCGGCAGCTGATATTAGCTCGGTAATAATAATAAGCCCATTACCATCACTATTCGTGGAGACGACTTTACGTTAATCAAATCTAACGTCATGTCATCCGCTAAAGTATACCATTGACCTTCGCATCAGTGTGTCGTACGTGATGAGACGAAGATATGGCTACTTTGGAAGGAGGCACAAATCCACGTCGACGCAATACCATTACGAACCCCCATTTATATTAGGTGGACGAGGAAACATCCTTAAGCGAATCCGTCACGCGAACCGTTGATCCTTAATGGGAGTACGTAATAAACACCTGATAGATTTCTAAGTACGTAGACTTTGGTTTCTTGTTTTTGTTCCTTTCGCTGTTATTATCTCGACTGTTATCTCGTATAAGCATCTAGCTTCAATCAAGTAGTCCGCTTCATTCACAATGCGCCCGTTAATGCATTGAGAGGTGTGGGTGGGATCCTTAGTTGTGTTCAAAACATGGGTTGGGTTGGGTTGTTTTACCTCTGAACGGCACTTTTTTGCACACCATGGGCTAAATGGCCAGGTCACATGGACCCCGAAGGCTCAGAGAAGGTTGGGGGAGGGGACCCACTGGAACAGCTGTTGGGAGACAGATGGTAGCCTCCCGTCAAGGCCATCCAGCGTGTTCTTTAACGTGCACAGGGTATGGCTCTCCCGCACAGGGGCCACGGCTTAACGTCCCATCCGACGGACGGCGGCCTTTCCAAGCCCATCGGTATCCCCTACTGACCGTGGGCAGGGCGGGGAATTTTGCGGAGATAAATCTCAACGCTGACCCAGCTGGGACTCGAATCGGGGAATTACAGATTGCGAGCCTGGCGCGCTACCGACTGAGCCACCCCCGCCCCTCAGAACGTGGAATCAGTGGTTGAATTGTTTTGCTTTTTGGTGTCGATAATACCTGATATTATAAAATATCAAGCAAGAAAAGAGATGCGGAAAAAATAAACCTATAACTTTTTTTGCTCTTTCTATCGTCTCTTTGCATAAACATTTATGTCACCTGATATGTGGGGCGGAGGTGGCTCAGTCGGTAGCGCGCCAGGCTCGTAATCTGTAGTTCTCAGGTTCGAGTCCCAGCTGGGTCAGCGTTGAGATTTATCTCCGCAAAATTCCCCGCCCTGCCCACGGTCAGTAGGGGACACCGATGGGCTTGGAAAGGCCGGATAGGACGTTAAGCCGTGGCCCCGTGTGCGAGAGAGCCATACCCTGTGCACGTTAAAGAACACGCTGGATGGCCTTGACGGGAGGCTACCATCTGTCTCCCAACAGCTGTTCCAGTGGGTCCCCTCCCCCAACCTCCTCTGAGCCCCAACCGTCCAACCTCCTCTGAGCCTCTGTGACCTGGCTATTTAGCCCATGGTGTGCAAAAAAGTGCCGCTCAGAGATAAAACAACCCAACCCACCTGATATGTAAAGTTTAATATATGAATTATTTTGAGCTAAGTTCGTAATCCGCTAACCCCTTTCCTATCCTCAGTGAGAAAGATGATACCGATGGTCTTGGAGAGGCCGCCTACCGTCGGATGTACTGTTAAACCGTGGGCCAGTGTGCCCCATACTCTATGAATCCTAAAGAACAAGCTAGATGGCCTTGATTGGAGGCTTCTATTGGTCTCCTAATAGCTGTTCAGTGGATCCCCTTCCATAACTTTCTCTGACTTTTTACGGTTCTTGTGACTGGGCATTTAGCCCAGTGTGCAAAGAAAGTGACCCTCAGAGGTAAAACAACCCAGCAATGCACTTATTTCAGCATTTAATGAGCTGAACTTTATTATAGCTTTCTGTAACGTTACTCTTTCTACTTTCGAAGACAATGTATGATACATCAATGGAATGGGAAACTCAAAGCTTTATCAATTCTAAAATTCACTACTCTTTGTGAAAACAGAAAGTAATGTAAAGAGCTCATTAAAATTTCTTCAAATCCTTAATTTTTTTTAAACAATATTCTTTAAGTATTTAGAGAGGTTACAAAATTTAGTTAAGAGTAGGTTACAAAATTTTACAACACTGTTACGAGCTATACGAATTCCTCAGAGAAATTAATTAACATTCATATGAAATCATTCATCATTTTGAACTTGGGCAGCGGCTGCTACAGCCAGTAGGAACCAACTCAAGGCATGGTGTTCTCAGGTTAGATAGCCTGCTTATAAATATTCACTATTAATCCTATCATGCTCTCAGTGAGAAAGGGTACACCCTATGGGATTAGAGAATGTGCCGTCTTTTGAATGAGATGTAGAAACCGTGGATTCGTGTGTAGGAGAGCAGTTAAAGGAACACTCTGACAGCCATGGGTTGTTTGGTTGTTTTACCTCTGAGCGGCACTTTTTTGCACACCATGTGCTAAATGGCCAGGTCACATGGACTCCGAAGGCTCAGAGGAAGTTGGGGGAGGGGACCCACTGGAACAGCTGTTGGGAGACAGATGGTAGCCTCCCGTCAAGGCCATCCAGCATATTCTTTAACGTGCACAGAATATGGCTCTCCCACACACGGGGCCACGGCATAACGTCCCATCCGACGGACGGTGGTCTTTCCAAGCCCATCGATGTCCCTTACTGTCAGTGGGCAGGGCGGGGAGTTTTGCGGAGATAAATCTCAACCCTGACCCAGCTGGGATTTAAACCTGGGAACTACAGATTACGAGCCTGGCGAGCTATCGACTGAGCCACCCCCATCCCAGACAGCCATGACGGGAGGCTGCCATCTGTCTGCTAGTAGCAGTTAAACAGTTGTCCCTTTCCCCTAACACTCTAAGCCATTAGGGTCCTTATGACTTATCCATTTAACCCATTGTGTACACAAAGTAGTTGTGTACACAAAGGCTTCGTTCGGTGGTACCAACCCTATTCTCCCCCCCCCCCAAAAAAAAAAAAGAACCGTAGAGAGAGAGAGAGGGGACTAGAGAAAAGGTATTCTCTTAGTCGAGTGTGTAACATACTAAAAAGGAGGGGATCGAATACTTTTGGGAACTTAGTGTATCTCTCTATACAGTTGTTCACCGCTGATTAATTAAAATGCATTGATATATATAAAAAAAACTCTCAAAAAAAATAATGATCATTTATATTTTTAAGCATTTTATATTGATATAATGCACACCATTTGATATGACAGATTGAAAACTCAATGGTTTGTATTTTTCCTTTAAAACGTCATTGCACCATACGAAACACTTTAATAATATAAACTTCATTCTGGAACAATACGCTAATTAAATGTAGAAAGTTTTCCGAGTGATAATGAGATTTAATCTCCGTTAACGTTGACACCTCTCAGATGAACAAGAATGTCCCAGATCTCTGCTAACAGCTCGCAAAGGATCTAGTATTACACGTCGCAATAATCTCAAGTTTCCATGGCATCTGGGTTAAATTTCGCTGTGATCGTACAAGTCACATCTAATTAGTTTGTGGGTGTAGGAAGAGTCCTTGACAACATGAAGCGACGAATGTATTAAATGTGTAAATGTCATGCTCGAGGTGTTCTTATTTTCATAAATCGGCAATGGAATGTTGTTAGCTGTTAACTAACCAATTAACTTCTTTATTTCGATCATTAATGACCATATTCAGATTAAAAAAAAGTACGTGTGATTTTTAAATGTTTAATACAAATGTATCTAGGTAGAATGAATTGAACATTACCTCTGAGTCGCACTTTTGTGCATGTGATAACCAGGTCACAAGTACAGTCGCTCAAAAAAGTATCCGAACACTACGGTTGATTACAGAATTCAGAAAAATATCTGACAACGATTTTTTTAGAAATTAGTGATCTAGCAACCTTCGTGTCACGTGACACGAAGGTTGCCAGATCACTATTTTCTAAAAACGTCGTTGCCAGATATTTTTTCTGAATTCTGTAATCAACCGTAGTGTTCGGATACTTTTTTGCGCGACTGTAGGTGGTCATATTATTTTGATACTAGATCGTGTGGGCTCACTCACGGAAATATTGAGCGTGTGCAGTTACCGTTGTACACTGGAGCGTGTGCAGTAACTGCACACGCTCCAGTTTGCTGTGAACGGTAACTGGAGCGTGTACAGTTGCTGTACACGCTCCAGATATTTTTCCTGAATTCTGTAATCACGTGACACGAAGGTTGCCAGATCGCTAATTTCTAAAAAAAATAGTTGCCAGATATTTTTTCTGAATTCTGTAATCAACCGTTGTGTTCGGATACTTTTTTGAGCGACTGTACGCACGTAGTTCAGAGATGATTGGGGGAAGAGGACCTACTGAACAACTGTTAGGAGACAGATTGTAAGATCCCGTAAATGACTTCCAGCATGTTCTTTAACGTGTTCAGTGTATGGGCACTAATGCACAAAGGGTCATGATTTAACGTCCCATGCGACGGATGACGGTCTTTTCAAGCCCATTGGTGTCCCCTTTCTGATCGAAGTTAAGGTACGGGGTTTACAGGAGATACATTTCAACGCTGGCACAGCTGGGATTCGAACCTACTAACTACTGATTAGAACCTGGAGTGCTACCGATTGAGCCAAGATCACAACAAAATCTAATATTCTGTATGGAGCATATCAAGAGTTACTTCGGTGATAATATTCCTTTTTTCAGAAGAATACTTTAACTAATTCATGTATTATGGCGTTCCCCGATCTAGAAACAAATGAAGGCGAGAGAGCACAACGTAAAAGTGCACAATGTGGTCAAGAATATGGATTTTCATTGAAGTATACATTTCCCCCTCCATTTTAGAGATCTTTAATATATGTCTTGAAAAATGATGGGTTGGGTTGTTTTACCACTGAGCGGCACTTTTTTGCACACCATGGGCTAAATGGCCAGGTCACATGGACCCCGAAGGCTCAGAGAAGGTTGGGGGGAGGGGACCCATTGGAACAGCTGTTGGGAGACAAATGGTAGCCTCCCGTCAAGGCCATCCACCGTGTTCTTTAACGTGCACAGGGTATGGCTCTCCCGCACACGGGGCCACGGCTTAACGTCCCATCTGACGGACGGCGACCTTTCCAAGCCCATCGGTGTCCCCTACTGACCGTGGGCAGGGCGGGGAATTTTGCGGAGATAAATCTCAACGCTGACCCAGCTAGTACTCGAACCTGGGAACTACAGATTACGAGCCTGGCGCGCTATGAAAAATGCTGAAAAGTACATTTGTTTCTTTATTTTTTTGCCCTATTACGTATTTTCATTCTCAAGGAGCCCTCCGCCCTAGACATGAGCCCGGATTATACTTTGGGATATTTTACCTCTGAGCGGCACTTTTTTGCGCACAATGGGCTAAATGGCCAGGTCACAAGGATCCCAAGGCCTCAGAGAAGGGTGAGGGAAGGGGATCCACTAAAAAGCGTTAGGTGACAGATGGCAACCTCCCGTCAAGGCCATCCAATGTATTCTTCAATGTGCACAGGGTATGGCTCTCCTGCATTCCACAGTGACACGGATTTACTCAAGATCCGACGGATCCGACGGATCTTTCCAAGCCTATCGGTAGCCCCTATTGACCGACGAATGGGCAGGAGTGTTTGCGGATATAAATCTCGACTCTGGCCTAGGTGGAACGAACCTGGTAACAGAATACGATCCCCCACCCCCCAATGAGTCAAATCTGCAAAATGCATCGCATAGTTTCCAGGATTTTAACAAGTTCTCTGCTATAAAATACCTTAGTATAGGAACAAAATAAATCGAAACGTTTCCAGTTATGACAAGAATCCAGACATTACATCCAGACAGCTATATCCTGACATTATTAAAAGATAACTTTAAATTATTATTAAAAATTATTATTATTATAATGGTTACAAAGTTGATGTTCTGTCTTATACATTTATTAGATCATTTTTGTTTTCACTATTACAAAAATTAAAACATAAATTAATTAATTACCATAACATTCTTCGTTCACTAGGCTTACACCATAACACGCTTCGTTCACTAGGTTTACACCATAACACTCTTCATTCACTAGACTTACACCATAACACGCTTCCCTCACTAGGGTGGAAGTAGCGTGATGTGAATGAAGCGTGTAGTAGTGAATGTAGTAGCGAATGAAGCGTGATGTGGCTTGCAGCATAGCACGCTTCATTCACTAGGTTTGCACCATAACACGCTTCATTCACTAGGTTTGCACCATAACACGCTTCATTTACAAGATTTGCACCATAACACGCTTCATTCACTAGGTTTGTACCAAACCAAGCTTCATTCATAAGGTTTGTACCATAACACGCTTCATTCACTAGGTTTGCACCATAACACGCTTCATTTACAAGATTTGCACCATAACACGCTTCATTCACTAGGCTTGCGCCATACACGCTTCCCTCACTAGGCTTGCACTACAGTACGCTTCATTCACTAGACTTGTACCATAGCACGCTTCATTCACTAGGCTTACACCAAAACAAGCTTCATTCACTATGTTGTACCACAACACGCTTCATTCACTATGTTGTACCACAACACGCTTCATTCACTAGGCTTACACCAATTACACGCTTCATTCACTAGGCTTACACCAATTACACGCTTCATTCACTAGGCTTACACCATAGCACGCTTCATTCACTAGATTTACACCATAGCACGCTTCATTCACTAGGCTTACACCATAACAAGCTTCTTTCACTAGGCTTGTACCATACCACGCTTCATTCATAAGGTTTGTACCATAACACGCTTCATTCACTAGGTTTGCACCATAACACGCTTCATTCACTAGGCTTGCGCCACATATGCTTCATTCACTAGGCTTGCGCCATACATACTTCATTCACTAGGCTTGCGCCATACATGCTTCATTCACCAGGCTTGCGCCATACATGCTTCATTCACTAGGCTTGCGCCACACATGCTTCATTCACCAGGCTTGCGCCATACATGCTTCATTCACTAGGCTTGCGCCATACATGCTTCATTCACTAGGCTTGCGCCACACATGCTTCATTCACCAGGCTTGCGCCACACATGCTTCATTCACCAGGCTTGCGCCACACATGCTTCATTCACCAGGCTTGCGCCATACACGCTTCCCTCACTAGGCTTGCACTGCAGTACGCTTCATTCACTAGACTTGCACCGTAGCACGCTTCATTCACTAGGCTTACACCAATTACACGCTTCATTCACTAGGCTTACACCAATTACACGCTTCATTCACTAGGCTTACACCATAGCACGCTTCATTCACTAGGCTTACACCATAATAAGCTTCTTTCACTAGACTTACACCATAGCACGCTTCATTCACTAGACTTACACCATAACACGCTTCATTCACTAGGTTTGCACCATAACACGCTTCATTCACTAGGTTTGCACCATAACACGCTTCATTCACTAAGGTTTGCACCATAACACGCTTCATTCACTAGGTTTGCACCATAACACGCTTCATTCACTAGGTTTGCACCATAACACGCTTCATTCACTAGGTTTGCACCACAACACGCTTCCATCACTAGGCTTGCACCACAACACGCTTCCATCACTAGGCTTGCATCAAAACACGCTTCCATCACTGATAGTTATTACTGTATTTTAGATATGTATTTCCCAGGGTTATTTTTAGCCTCAGAGAGAATAATGTATATCCTCCTCCACGATCTCTCTTAATATAAGTGTTTAAGTAAAAGACTCTGAATTTGGTAAAAAACCACAAAGCATATCTCTTCACAAAATTTTTATTTTTTTAGAATGAAGTACAAACCGTTTTTAATTCCTTTGATTCAATTCCTTTATGAATTGAATAAAAAAAAGCAATAACAAAAATAGTTTGAAAAACTGTTTCTGATAATGTTACGAGTAAATAGCATTTTTTATTTGTTGCCATCGGTTCTCGCAGCCCAGTGATTGCGAAAAACTGCTTAGACAATGTCATTTTACCCCTCCGCCTTTTTTTTTTCAGACAACGTAATTGTCCTTCATTTTCTCAGCCTACGTAATTATCCTTTTCTTCAGACAACATAATTTGAGCTTTTTCTTTCCAGGGTGAACTTCAACGTCGAAGAAAAAAGCGATCAATCAATCAGTGAACCACGAACATACATTCAGTGTACATTCAGTGTACAGTGTTTGAGACATTATGTGGCTTTGATCGTATAGTTACATTACATTTAGGATGCTGCATTGCTAATGGGTTGGGTTGTTTTACCTCTGAGCGGCACTTTTTTGCACACCATGGGCTAAATGGCCAGGTCACATGGACCCCGGAGGCTCAGAGAAGGTTGGGGGAGGGGACCCACTGGAACAGCTGTTGGGAGACAGATGGTAGCCTCCCGTCAAGGTCATCCAGCGTGTTCTTTAACGTGCATAGGGTATGGCTCTCCCGCACACGGGGCCACGGATTAACGTCCCATCCGACGGACGACAGCCTTTCCGAGCCCATCGGTGTCCCCTACTGACCGTGGGCAGGGCGGGGAATTTTGCGGAGATAAATCTCAATGCTGGCCCAGCTGGGACTCGAACCTGGGAACTACAGATTACGAGCCTGGCGCGCTACCGACTGAGCCACCCCCGCCCCGCATTACTAATGGTGTTATAGATTCGCGGAAAGAGGCTTAATTTAATTACTTTATAATAATGGTACAGTGGCATAATGGTTAAGGTACTCTTTCAACAGGGGAACTTTGTGTCTTGTGTTAGCTCTAACTGAGGCAGTAGAGCTACGATACCTCCCCCAAAACAAGGGTTGGGTTGTTTTACCTCTGAGCGACACTTTTTTTGCACACCATGGGCTAAATCGCCGTCAAAGCCATCCAGCGTGTTCTTTAACGTGCACAGGGTATGGCTCTCCCGCACACGGAGACACGGCTTAACGTCCCATCCGACAGACGGCGGCCTTTTCTACTGACCGTGGTGTCCCCTACTGACCGTGGGCAGGGCGGGGAGTTTTGCGGAGATAAATCTCAACGCTGACCCAGCTGGGACTCGAACCTGGGAACTACAGATTACGTTCCTGGCGCCCTACCGACTGAACCACTACTGCCCCTACCGAAATGAGGACATGTAAAAATTATTCCTTTCTGTAAAACTCAATATCAGCAATTTATGTGCTAGATGGAAAAAAATATGCGCTTTAGAAATTACTTAAAATTTTGCCACTACCCATGGATTGATGACACTGTGGAAATTGAAAGCATTTTTTCATTTGCAGTATAATATACAGAAAAATATTCTAGAAACTACTCATAGTTTGTACAGGTCTTCTCATACAAGGTCCCAAAGTAACTATTGACCAATACCTCAGTTAGGTTGGGTTGGTTGGGTTGTTTTACCTCTGAGCGGCACTTTTTTGCACACCATGGGCTAAATGACCAGGTCACATGGACCCCGAAGGGTCAAAGAAGGTTGGGGGAGGGGACCCACTGGAACAGCTGTTGGGAGACAGATGGTAGCCTCCCGTCAAGGCCATCCAGTGTGTTCTTTAACGTGCACAGGGTATGGCTCTCCCGCACACGGGGCCATGGCTTAACGTCCCATCCGACGGACGGCGGCATTTCCAAGCCCGTCGGTGTCCCCTGACCGTAGGCAGGGCGGGGAATACCTCAGTTAGAGCTACACATAAAGTTTTCCTTTTGGAAAAATGGGCTTGGAAAAGTCGTCGTCCTTCGGATGGGACGTTAGGCCGTGGCCCGTGTGCAGGAGAGTCATACCCTATGCACGTTAAAAAACACGCTGGATGCCCTTGACGGGAGGCTACCATCTGTCATCTAACACCTGTTTAGTGGGTCCTCTTCCTTCATCTTCTCTGAGTCTTCAGGGTTCTTCAAGGTTCCCCCCAGGTCTTGTGACCTGAACATTTAGTCTATTGCGTGTAAAAAAGTGCCGCTCAGAGGTAAAACAACCCATCCCACAATAGGTAGGAATCCAAACGTTCCCTACCCATTAACAATGTTTTCTAGGTTATTTTACATTTTATGTTGCTGTGGAAACTATAGGTTTCAGTTTAGGCTGCTTTCTTTTCCCGGGTTAATGGGCTTCACTGGAATACTCCTCTGCACTGTAGCCGTCCCCATTGGCTTAGCTTAGTAATTTCTTTCCCTACTATTCCGGTATGATAGATTTAATAATACTAGTAGCCTACTGATAAAAATACAAATGGTCACACCTGTTTAAAGTTGTTAAAACAATGCTTATACCTGTCCAACGTAGGGCTGCATTTAGACTTTGGTTATTTTGCACTTTGTTAACTGGGAAAGGACGTAGCGTAAACTGGAACCTATAGTTTCCACAGTAACCCAAACTGTAAAATAAACTTTTATTGTGTATTGGACAATAAAGCAACCAAGAACTAGCTGCTGGAATAGTAGCTAGCTCCCTGGACACTATACTAGTTGTTGTTGTTGTTGTTCTACTTCACGCTTTCTGGGAGGTCCGTTTGCTGGCTTTCCCAAAGCTCCAATCAAAATTCGAGAATATTTTTCAGAATTACTCAAAAGTTCAGCTGTAAGCTATGGACTATTCATATTAGAATATTTTGAGATATTCATGCTTTAAAACATTAATACAAAGATTAAAATAAATTAACATATTATCAGAATATCTGATATTATTTTTCAATTAGATTTTTCTCCAGAGTTCTGAATTAAGAAGAAATTGTCCTAAGAGTTTGTAAATATTAAATCTCATTGACAGATTGGGATGGTTTAAAATATTGAATGTTGTGAAATCATTGATTCCTAAAAGATTTAATTCATTAAAAAATTTATCTCTGGCAATTTTATATTTTGGACAATTAAGAAGGACATGATTAATTGATTCATAAGTTAAACAAGAGTTACAGTTTGGTGAATCTATTTTTTTAATTGTATACAAGAATGGATTGAGTGTAACAGCTCCAGTTCTTAATTTTAAAATTTTTACCAAAATATATCTAGGTAAATTAAAATTAGTTATATATTGTATGTCAGGAGACAACAGATATCTATGATTATGTTTTAAACTACCATTAAGTTTAAAATAACTATTAGTTAAATGGAACTCATGCTTATTAATTAAATTTTTAAATTGAGTGTAAAAATGTAGTGTATGTGTAAAATTGGATAATTGGAGTGCTTCTTTCGCAAGCTCATCAACCTTTTCATTGCCAATAATGTTGCAGTGTGCAGGAATCCACTGCAATATAATATTATTTTGAAGAAACCTTACATTGAAGTTAGTTAAAGTGAGGATTTGATAAATATGTTGTGGGAAGTGAGAATAATATAAATCTTGTTGTAACACACCTAAAGCACATTTAGAATCAGAGAAAATTACAAAATTTTTATGTGTAAAATTTTTTGTAATGAATATAATGGCCTCTAATATAGCTACTATTTCAGCTTGCGTGATTGTAATTATGGATGATAATTTAATAGCTTGAGAATGATCAATGAAAGGGATGTAAAATGCAGCTGATGCTGCAAAGACTTCATTTTGAAGAGAGCCATCTGTGTAAACACTGATATGGTCACAATATTTCATTTTACAGTAAGAGTTGGATAGTATATTTAAATTTTCTGCAGAATATGATTTTTTTGAATTAATGTTTGGAATATTTTCACAGATTATAGGTCTGTGAAAGCTCCAGTCAGCAATATAGTAAAATGTATCTCCAGAAATGGGGATATTAAAAATAATTTTAAGGAGCGGATCATCATCTAATTTTGAATGGAATTTCCAGAAAATTTTTTTGTTACATTTGTAATTAGATATGAAGGGATGATTAGGAAGTTTTAGATGTAATTTGGTGAGATATTTTAACAATAAAATTTTTGTTCTGATTTGAAATGGTGCAATGGCAGTTTCACCAATTAAAGAAATTTCAGATGTTCTTTTAAATAGGCCTAGGGCAGATTTTAGGAATTGATTTTGTAGTATGTTGAGCCTCTTGAAATTTATATCTCCTGCACCCACTGTGAACTCTAAACCATATTCTATTTTAGGTCTTATTAGATTTTTATATAATGTAATTAAAGAGTTTGGTGGAGTACCCCAGTTGGATGCAGATAAGCATCTAAAAAATTTAAGTAGCTTGCACCCTTTACTGAATTGAATATTGAAATGATGTTTCCAGTTTAACCATGTATCTAGGTTTATACCCAAGTACTTAAATGTGATAACTTGTTTAATTGGCTTCTTTTCAATGTATAGTTTTACTTCAGGGGGATTAGATTTAAATTTGATGAAGGGGAGACAGACAGTTTTTTCAGTATTAATAGTTAAGTGCCAGGTTTTGCAATATTTTAGAATTTTGTCTATATGATTTTGAAGATTATTTTCAACTCTTGTAATGTTGCTGTCCCTGCTCCAGATGATTATATCATCTGCAAAGGTTGCAAATTTAATATTAGGTTCAAAGTTTAAAAATAAGTCAGCCAAATATATATTAAACAAGATAGGGCTAAGGATAGAACCTTGAGCAATTCCTTGATTCATATTAAAATGTGAAGACAAATTATTGTTGATTTGTTGATTTTGACTTGAACATTTTTTTTAGTTAATGTAAAATATAAAAATTGGAGCATGTTTCCTTTAATATTTAATTTGATTAGCTTAAACAGGAGACCTTTTTGCCAAATGGAATCAAAGGCCAAAGACAAGTCAAAAAACATAGCTATTAGAGTTTGGTTTTTACATTTTGCAAGATGTATATCAGATATCAGGGAGGAAACACATTCTTTAGAGGATTTTATTTTTCTAAAGCCATAAAAATTAGGAGGGAAAATATTTTTACTTTCAATGAACCAATTAATTCTTCTAAAGACTAATTTTTCAAATAATTTTAGAATGTTGGAGAGAAGAGATATAGGTCTGTATGAGTTACTGTCTGAAGAGGTTTTGCCTGATTTAAGTATAAAAATTATATAGAATTTTGACCAGGAAATTGGATATTCATGTTTATTCCAAATGTAGTTAAAAATGTCTAAGATCTTTTCTCTCCATGGACCAGGAAGATTTATGATATTTTTATTAGAGATTTTGTCAGGGCCAGGTGCAGCTTTTGGATTTAGTCTTTGGATGGCAATGTTAAGTTCATTTATGGAGAAGTTTCTATCCATAATTAACATATCAAAAGTGAAGTTTTTGATTCTTCTGTCTACTAATTTTTCCATTTCTATTTCTTTTATATTAAGATCAATTTTGCTGACAATTCTCAGTTTTGAACCCATATAGTTGGCTGTTTGTACAAGGTTAAGATTTTTTTCTATAGCAACTTCTGCCAGAGGATTATTTTGTTGTGGGGCATTATTCATGCTTTTAAATACTCTCCACATATTAGATAGAGATGAGTTGGGTGATAAAAAACCTGTGAAAGTTCTCCAGTTATCTCTATATAGTTCTTTTAACTTTCTTCTAACCAATGCCTTTATCTTTCTGAAATGATTAATGTCTTTAAGATCTCTTGACCTTTTAGCTTTGTTTTCAGCTTTTTTACGGATAGTGGTAATTTTATTCATATGCCGAATGTTTTTAAATATTTTTGGGTTTTTATTGATGACTTCAATGAAGCAAGATTTTGTAATATTTTCCAAATGGGAAAAGAATTTATTGTAGTTAGTGTCCTGGGGATTAGGTGGATTTTTAAGAAGAATATTATGGAAGTGATACCAATCATTTAATTTGATGATTTTTTTATTGCAATGGGGTAATTTTGAATAGATTAAAATTGGATGATGGTCACTGCCTCTGGTATCAGGGAGAAGTGACCAGTATAAGTTATTATGAAGGTCAGGATCACAAAATGAGAGGTCAATAATAGACCTCTCATTGTTTGGAGTCTCATGTGTAGTCTGTTTATCATTCAAAACAACAAAGTCATTTTTTAGAATAAAGTTGTTTAAGTGTGTACCAGCACGATTAATGCAGTATGAGTTCCAGGCAAAGTGGTGGGAGTTAAAATCTCCCACAAATAAAATAGGTGGGGAAACTTGTTGCAAAATATTTGAGTAGGTAACTAAATTAATTATTTTACATGGATTGTATATATTTAATACAGTAATTTTGATATCATTAAGCAGAATTTCTAAGCCTAAAATATCTAAATCATTACTATTTGAGTTAATGTATTTGATTTTATGAGGTAGATTTCTTTTTTACATAAAATCCTACTCCTTTAGCATTATCATTTACAAAACTAGTATAGTAAATAAATGAAGAGATGTTAACATGCTTTTTGATAGTTAATTCTTGTAGAGCTATTACATTCAATTTCTTATATTTACCTAGTAGGACAAGTTCTTCTTTTTTAGATTGAACTCATCTACAGTTCCATTGGAGTAGCACAAGATTACTAGAAGAATTATACTCTAAGATTTAGTATAATGTCCTCAAGGATTGAAAATTCATCCTCACTGTGACAAATATATCTGCACAGTTGGAGAATCAAATCTTTGATTAAGTTAACAGATATATTGTCATTCTTAATATTCTCTTCGATACTGTTAGGTGATTGAAGAATCTCCTTTGGTTTATCAATGTGTAAATGTCTTTGTGCAATCTGGGCATATGTGTATCAGAATCTTTGCTAGTTGATGGAGGTATATCCATAAGTTCGTCATCATTGCTAGGGTCAGTTGTGGCTTGAATTGATGAATTGACACTCTGAATTTGGGACCTAGATTTATCCTTGAAAGATGTTGACTTTGAAGGAGAATGATGAAGGTTATTCTCAGGAATGATTTTTCCCCTTTCTCTTGTAGAACGAGGAATGACATTTTCATTACAGGAATGAATGTCAATCATTTTCCTTTTTTTTTATGATGACATTTTCATTTTCAGTAACTGACAAAGCAGGTGAAACATTGGAGTCAGTTTTCTGTTCAAGTAAAGCTTGTTTGTAGGCCACATTCCATGTGCATTCATGCCTGTCCTGGATCCTTTTGGCTCGACAGGCGGTTCTCTTCACAGGACAGGCATAGTAGGTGGATGGGTGCTCACCTGAACAGTTTGGGCAGCATAACTTTTTTGCATTGCAGCTTTTGTAGTAATGAGGGCCTGAACATCTCTTGCACCTCAGTTTTCCTCTACAAAGTGATCCCAAATGCCCAAACCTGTTACACTTCAAACATAGAGCGGGTGGAAAGTAATAGGGTCGAACTCTAACTCTTGAAAGACCAATATGCACAAATTTGGGAAGAATGTCAGCATCCATTTTAAAAACTACATTATTAATAGGATTTTTTGCTGTGACTGAATCTTTGTTATTGGGAACATAGCGGTTCATTCTTCTGACTGAGAATATATGGTATTTATCCAGCTCCTGCAATAAATATTCATCTGAATACTTAACATTGACTCCTTCAAGGATGCCTAGAATATAGTCATTTTGTGGAAATCTGAAAGAAACAGGAGTAGTTAGAATTTTAGAGATTTTCATAAGCTTTTGTAATTCTTTCTCAGATTTCGGAAAGATAATCAGTTCTCCTTTCCTTGTAAAGTGTCCCTTAATTTCTTTTTTAAATTTGTTGAAAAAATAGTCCGTAACTCTGGTGTCATCTAAATCACTAAGTTTAATATTGTTGTTATAGAAAATGATGGGTGAGACATTTTCTTCATCTTGTATTTTGCATTCACTGTCACAGTCAGAGTTTTCCTCTTCTTCAGAAGTTTGGATTGAGGTATCAACATTTGTAGATTTTTCTTTTGTAGCAAGGTCATTTTCGATGTTTTGTTTATTTTTTTTATTTTTTATTTTTCTTTTTTGACTTAAGAGAACTTGGAATATTTCGTCGTTAACATTTACATTGTTAATGTCGTTAAATGACATACTTCTATGTAAACTAGAAAGTTCCATTTTCTTGAGATGTCTTTCAATTTTATTGGTCTGTGCCTTATCGCTAGACTTAATTGGCACTCCGACCTTTTTTTCAATTTCACATTTGGTTTTTTCCCTTTTGGCATTTTTGTCTTTCAAAATCTAAGCTCACAGGATGAAAAGTAACAAACTTTCACTCCAAAATCAATAGCTTAAATTAAAACTCGGCCAACTTAGCGACGTCCGATATCGATAAAATCCCGAATCGGAATCCACACTATACTAGTTAAGGTCGAATAAAACTCGATTTGTTTATGAAGTAAAAACATGGGTCGACTCAATCTGTACCGCACCTGACTCGTAATCTACAGTTCCCAGGTTCGAGTCACACCTGGGCCAATATTGAAATTTATATTCGAACACTCCCTGCCTTGCCCTCTGCCAGTAGGGAACACCGATGGGCTTGGAAAGGTCGCCGTCCGTCGTTCAGCAGTAGTTCTGTCTGCGGTAAAGCCATACCCTGTGCACTTTAAAAACACATCGGATGGCCTTGACGGGAAGCTGCCATCTGTCTTCTAACATCTGTCCTGTGGGTTCCCTTCTACCAAACTTCTATGAGCCCTCGGGGTCCTTCTGACCTGGCCATTAAGCCCATTGCATGCAAAAAACGTGTCGCTCAGAGGTAAAACGACTCAAGAGTACATCAGGTTCCAACAAGATATTTTCGACTGGTTTCTTAATCACATATCTAATAAGAAAATTCAATGCTGCAAACATATGAAATAAAAACGACGCAACGAAGTATATGACAAAGGAAAGCATTTCCAACTATCCGTATTATACTATATTACACATAAGGAATGAAGGAGTTGGGTTGGTTGTTTTTCCTCTGAGCGGCACTTTTTTGCACACCATGGGCTAAATGGCCAGGTCACATGGACCCCGAAGGCTGGGGGAGGGGACCCACTGGAACAGCTGTTGGGAGACAGATGTAGCCTCCCGTCAAGGCCATCCAACGTGTTCTTTAACGTGCACAGGGTATGGCTCTCCCGCACACGGGGCCACGGCTTAACGTCCCATCCGACGGACGACGGCCATTCCAAGCCCATCGGTGTCCCCTACTGACCGTGGGCAGGGCGGGGAATTTTGCGGAGATAAATCTCAACGCTGACCCAGGTGGGACTCGAACCTGGGAACTACAGATTACGAGCCTGGCGCGCTACCGACTGAGCCATCCCGCCCCCAATGAAGGAGCAAAATCTGATAATCAGATAAGGAGAAACACCATTGAAAAGACGCCACACCCACAAGAGTTTTAGCAAGAACAACTCATGGTGGTAATACTCCACCACAGCAGAGAGTTTCATGTTTTATGCAATAAAGAAGTATTTTTTCCCAGCATGAATTATAATAATGTATATATATAATAATAATTTATAATTTAGAGAAGTGAGCAATGGAAAATGCTGTTTTTAATTTTCGGAATATTGTAAACTACATGATGAAGCACATTTTCTTTAACACAGATACATTCCAGATGAAAACACTTGCCGTAGAAGATTCCTAAACAGTTAGGTTTGATACATTTTCAGTTGTCGCATCTCACTTTGCATTGGCTGGTTACGAGTACTTAGCGACGATTGGACAAGAAATTCTTTGACAGGTGGATTGTATTTATGTGAAACAGAGTATAGTTAGGATTTTGGTAACATTGTGGGATGATTCTGAGATGCTTATCATAGATATAATATTTTTCTAAGTGGCGAATTTAGTTCGTCTTTGGGCGGGGGTGGCTCAGTCGGTAGCGTGCCAGGCTCGTAATCTGTACTTCCCAGGTTCGAGTCCCAGCTGGGTCAGTGTTGAGATTTATCTCCGCAAAATTCCCCGCCCTGCCCACGGTCAGTAGGGGACACCGATGGGCTTGGAAAGACCGCCGTCCGTCGGATGGGACGTTAAGCCGTGACCCCGTGTGCGGGAGAGCCATACCCTGTGCACGTTAAAGAACACGCTGGATGGCCTTGACGGGAGGCTACCATCTGTCTCCCAACAGCTGTTCCAGTGGGTCCCCTCCCCCAACCTTCTCTGAGCCTTCGGGGTTCATGTGACCTGGCCATTTAGCCCATGGTGTGCAAAAAAGTGCCGCTCAGAGGTAAAACAACCCAACAACTAGTTCGTCTTTGAACATGAGAAATAATTTTATGAAAAGAATCTACCTATCAAAAATCGAAATGGCCGAGGAGCCAGTGGCGAAGCGGGCTGGCGAGCAGTTGACTAATGAAACTGTGCAGTAGACGGATCGGCAATTCTCATAAGTCATTGGTCGATTGAACCATAAATCACTTTTAAATCAACTAATGAGCTTTAATCTATTAGATCATTGGCTGATTGACAAAAAATTATCCTTGAACCAACCAATGAAGTTAATTGATAGCTCAATCAACCTACGACCTATTGAAGAACAGAGAAACAAAATTATAAAGACCAATCTTTCTGGCGAATATGGAATGCTCGTCTACGTAGAAATTAAAATTTGACAGTTTTAGCTCTCGGTAATGAGGGAAGTTCAAGCTAATGGAAGATGGGAGAAATGCGAATGATAATATTTTGTTAGTACGTATCCAACCAAAACAGAAATTTTCATTTAATTCTTAAAACAAGAAAAAATGTTTCCATCTACCCTTCTGTCACGAAGAGGCTGATGATATTGCAACCCATTCAACCACTATAATCTGCAACCTACACTTCAGATTTCAAACATAAATTGACTGTTTACCACATTCGTCTAAAAAATTTAAATTTTCGAATTATAACGCACTCTAACGATGGAAATTAACACCGTTCATGTATTCCCCTTCTCCAGCATTCTCTGAGTCCTGGGGCTGGGGTGGCTCAGTCGGTAGCGCGCCAGGCTCGTAATCTGTACTTCCCAGGTTCGAGTCCCAGCTGGGTGAGCGTTGAGATTTATCTCCGCAAAATTTCTCCGCCTTGCCCACGGTCAGTAGGGGACACCGATGGGCTTGAAAAGGCCGCCGTTCGTCGGATGGGACGTTAAGCCGTGGCCCCGTGTGCAGGAGAGCCATACCCTGTGCACGTTAAAGAACACGCTGGATGGCCTTGACGGGAGGCTACCATCTGTCTCCCAACAGCTATTCCAGTGGGTCCCCTCCCCCAACCTTCTCTGAGCCTTCGGGGTCCAGGTGACCTGGCCATTTAGCCCATGGTATGCAAAAAAGTGCCGCTCAGAGGTAAAACAACCCAACCCAACTCTGAGTCCTTGCGGTCTTTGTGACATAGACGTTTAGCCCAGTGTATGCAAAACAGTGCCTCTTAGAGATAAAACTATCCAAGCATTCAATTTATTTTCATCAAAACCCAAAGTCTTTAACACTTCTGGGAGTTTTAATGGGAATCCTGATTGTCAGGCTAGAGGCATTTTTAGATTTTTTTTTTGTTCAGGCTGTGTATATTTATTTTGGATGTCGCCAAAATAGTCATATGCTACGGGGAGGCCCTCTGTCCCGACATCTGGAAAGTTAATTGCAGTAGCAAGGTACAGGGAACGGCTAGCGTCCGCTGGCAAGTGACCCGGGTCCCTGAGGGCTAACGGACGCCCAGATGGTGAGGGATAGAAAAGAAAGGAAGAAAGGGTTTGGCAACGATGAAAAAAGAGCCGGTCTAGTTTCGGAAGGAGACGGAGGCAAAATTGTAAAGCTGGGAAATGCCGACTGGTAATAGCGGCATTGGCTCTGTAAATACAGCTGAACAGGCATAGTAAGCTGGTGTTGTTGTAATCCATGTAATTGAGCATATGTCCTCGTCCAGCAAGTACGTTGGAAGGTTAAATAAATCTTTGCTATTTTTAAGTAAAGCCTGAAGTTGGACTAATTTATTGGGGAGGAGCCTCAGTATCGAGTCTCTGCAATTGTGAATAAACCGTTTGATTCTATCCGAAAGACTCTTTCACCCGTCGCGTATAGCGATCGAACCGAGGGACCGACAAACGAAGAGTTAACATCACAAAGTGGCGCAGCCGCCAGTACGCAACAGAGGTGAAAGTAGCGGCGAAGGTGACGGAAGAGTTCCGACATCCATTGTGAGCTGACCAGAACAAGGCTGATACTGCCAAGAGTGTCCTGCAGTGTGCTTCAGGCGATAGAATAGCTGTGAAGGTACCTGAAGAATCGTGCATCACGTTCGAACTGTGGAAAAAGCTGTGAAGGTGACGGAAAAGTTCAACATCCACTGGGAGCTGACCGACGCAAGGCTGATACTGCCAAGAGTGTTCCGGCTGTGTGCTTCAGGGGGCAGACTGACGAGGCGGTTCATTCCTGTCATCACATCGGAGGTAAGTATCCTCTTACTCTAGGGGCAAGTAGTTAGATACGGCAGAGGCCTGTACGAGCTAAAATGGAACTTAGGAGCGGTCGCGATAGGGAAAGGGATGAGTTAAGACGAGGCTTCACAGAGAGGGATAGCGCGCAGGGTGGTTATTCAGAGAATGATCTGGGAGGCGAGGAGGTGACAATAGACAGAGAGTCTGATGCTGCGATAGACATGAGAGGGTTGAGGGATTATGGCAATGACGACGATACGGATATGCTGCAGAGCGGGACCAGAAAGCAGAGAGCTAAAGAAAGGATTGGATATGATTTTGAATTAGAGAGGATGAGGTTAGAGATGCAACTGAGAAGGGAAGAGAGAGAGGCAGCAGAAAGGGAAAAGGAGAGAGAGGCAGCAGAAAGGGAAAAGGAGAGAGAGGCAGCAGAAAGGGAAAAGGAGAGAGAGGCAGCAGAAAGGGAAAAGGAGAGAGAGGCGGCAGAAAGAGAAAGAGAAAAGGAGAGAGAGCATGAGTATAGAATGCTGGAACTGCAAATGAGGAATGCAAATGAGGAGAGGGGTGATGTACGAACGGTGGCAGTTTCTAGTAATCCAGCAGATGCGCGGCTGGCTAATTATATAAAATTATTGGGAAATATGTTAGCTGGAAGTCCTAAAAACCCAGAAGAGGTGATAAATCTCTTTGAGACAGCGGAAAGGGGATTTAAGATATATGAAGTGCCAGAGGAATTTCGAGGCAAAGTCATCATTTCTTTTTTGGATGGTAATTATGCAAATCACGTTTTTAGAAAATTAAGTGCAGAGGATTTTGTTTATTATAAGAAGGTTAAAGAGGCCGTATTAAAAGAGTTTAAGCTCACTCCCTCTGCGTACAAGAGAAAGTTTGAAACTATCACGAAAGAACCGAATGAGTCATATAATCAATTAGCCTCGAGGCTCAGAAATAGCTGGGATTACTACGTCCGCAGTAGGAAGGTGACAAAATTTGAGGAGCTTATGGACCTGATAGTGTCGGATAGGCTACGTGATAGCCTTCCTCAAGACACTCATGCTTACGTAGTACAGAAAGAGGCGGAGTCATGGGCAAAAGCAGACGAAATAGCAACGTGGGCAGAAATCCATCTAGCCAGTGTAAACGGAACGGAAGAGGTCCTAACTTTTAAAGAGGTAAGGCATAGACATTATGCAGAACGTGTTGTTTCCCCCCAGCAGAGGATAGACTCAGAGAGAAATTATTCGAGCAGAAGGTATCAATCGGCAGTTAAGTTAGCTGAATATAGAAATGTCCCAAAAGTAAGGAGGTGCCATAAATGTAGATCTGACGAACATTTGATGAAAGATTGCCCACTGAGAATTGGGGACCGTGAGAACCGAACTCAGGTGTACCAAGTTAGCATCTTGGATCAGAATTCTAAAGATGTTTGTGAGGCAACAATAGGAAGGGTTACGACACATACAAAGCCAAGTCCAAGCAGTCGCGTAATGGGACAGGGAGAGATACGTATCCCAGTAGATTATGAAGAGGTTCGAGTCAGATGTGGCGACCAGACAGCTAGAGCAGTCGTGGATTCGGGGGCAGAACTGACAGTAATCAGAAAGGGGATGCTAAACGAAGAAAAACACCCGGTAAGAGACCATCTGTTGTTGCATGGACCGTTTGGTGATGCCATAAGGGCAGAGGTAAAAGAGCTGCCTTTAAGTTTGATTGATGGTACAGACAATAGCACTGTGAGTGGCGGAGAAATTAAAGTGCTATGCGCAGTAGTAGCAAAGCTGCGGAAGGAGGTACTTCTGAGTGTGGAAGCATATGGTAAGTTGATTAGAAAGAAGGAGAGAAGGCCTGTAACTGGTAACCTCAGGAGGAAAATCCACGAGCCGTGGGCCAATAGAGGAAGCTACTATGAAAGAGGTAGAGAAATTCCAGTTAGTAACAGGGAAATGTATGCTCCATGGAGACCGTCCAATCAGCGCCATCCTATCTCCCAGCCCAAACATGTGCAGCAATCTGTCAGACTCGATGTCTACGATGATCAAAATTATGTAGGGGAGGGAGCGAACATGGCAATTGGAGGTAACAATGGGTCAGGCCGACGCCAATGTCGACGACTTTCAGCCCGTAGAGTCTGAGGGTACGTACGGGAAGGGGATATCTAAGTAGTCACGAAAGGTGTGCATAGCCTTTCACATGGGATGTCACCTGTGAACGATGAACACCGCCGGTATGGCATTCCTTAGTCAAAGGCAGTTGTTAGTTAGATAATTAATTTATAAACTGTTTACTCTCGGACAGCTACTTCAGTCACCAGGTTCTTTTTTTGTTTGAAGCAAAAGACAATACTTAGACTCAGTCACCGGAAGTATACCTAGAAGTTATTTTATATGTAAGTGTAGTGTACATAGATGTGTAAAAGATGTGCCAATTCGCAGAGAATTTATAGAATTCATGAAGCAACTTAGAACTCTGTATTTTGTGGCATTGAACTCTAAGATTAATGCGAAAATGAACTCTGATTTTCAGCATTCAACTTGACTTTTTAGTCAGCAGTTAACAGGACTAACTACTGACTTCTGGCAGGGAGGTGTCAGGCTAGAGGCATTTTTAGATTTTTTTTTTGTTCAGGCTGTGTATATTTATTTTGGATGTCGCCAAAATAGTCATATGCTACGGGGAGGCCCTCTGTCCCGACATCTGGAAAGTTAATTGCAGTAGCAAGGTACAGGGAACGGCTAGCGTCCGCTGGCAAGTGACCCGGGTCCCTGAGGGCTAACGGACGCCCAGATGGTGAGGGATAGAAAAGAAAGGAAGAAAGGGTTTGGCAACGATGAAAAAAGAGCCGGTCTAGTTTCGGAAGGAGACGGAGGCAAAATTGTAAAGCTGGGAAATGCCGACTGGTAATAGCGGCATTGGCTCTGTAAATACAGCTGAACAGGCATAGTAAGCTGGTGTTGTTGTAATCCATGTAATTGAGCATATGTCCTCGTCCAGCAAGTACGTTGGAAGGTTAAATAAATCTTTGTTATTTTTAAGTAAAGCCTGAAGTTGGACTAATTTATTGGGGAGGAGCCTCAGTATCGAGTCTCTGCAATTGTGAATAAACCGTTTGATTCTATCCGAAAGACTCTTTCACCCGTCGCGTATAGCGATCGAACCGAGGGACCGACAAACGAAGAGTTAACATCACACTGATACTTTAGTTATTATGCCTACTCTACCAAAACCTATTTTGGTAGGGTAGGCACTTTAGTTTATTAGTGCCTAATCTAAGGGACTTGGGTTCGAGCCCCAGGTAAAACGTGGATGTATGTATCGTTTTTGTGCTGAGGTCCTGCCATCCTCTCAGACTTTCTGCTATGGCATATAAACTGACAGGCTCCTGTCAGACCTCTGTGGCAAGTAGCTGCTTGAGGGAGGTATTCATTTATCCTACCAAAATAGAATTTATACCTTATCTATTAAAGGTCAGCCACCCCCCCCCCCCCAAAAAAAAAAAAGATATTGAATAAAACACAGATACGTCTTTTACTCACTGTCAATTATAAGGAATTTTATTACAGCACGGGCTAAGAGTTATTAACAATAATCAGTCAAACAGAAATGTTAAAGACCCATAGTTAATTTGAAAATGCAAAAATAGATCACTTCTTCTGGAGAAACTAGCAAAATTAAAACTTTCCTGATCTTGAATTGCTTGAGAAGTTTGTGAACCTTTATTCAAAAGACGATTTAAAGTTCTCTTCAGAATAAATCTTACTTCTTTGGCTCTAAGAAAACTAACTTGATGAATAAGTTTATTTTGCTAGCCATAAATTTTTAATGAGTTCAGATTCTCTTCGTGATTTTTCTTTACGTTTTTAGCAAACATTTCTGTTTAAAAACATCGTGAAATGTCAGCAATCTTTTTTTGTTGTGTTCAAAGTATCTTTTTTTCATGCTTTTTCATTCAGGCGATGAAATTACTTACCTTTTATAAATAGATCATTATATATTCTCATTTCAATTTTCAATTTCCATTAAACCTATCGCTGGCTTTGTGAAAGAGCTTGTAACCGAAATCTTTTCGTAACCAAATTCGTAAGTTCTTTAAAGTTTATTTGAATCTAGTTAAATTTTGTATAGGATTTTTTTTTTACTTCGTTTCAAAATAAGGTTGTTTACAACATCAAGGGAAATCCCAGTCGAAAGAATTAAGGATTACAAACTATTCATTTCAATTCAAGAAATTATTTAGCTTCGGAAAATACTTACGATTAATGACATGGAAGTAACTAAAAGGTATGTTTGAATATCAAGTTACGAAAGTTCTTAAACTCTGATATTTATACTATTTTTCTAACTGTTTAGCTAACTATTTCAACGAACTATATATTTCAAAACAGTTCTATTTTGCATTGCCATATTTTGTTCAACCATTAGTGTTGCTCATCGAGGCAAGTGGTCTGGTTGGTACAGTCGCCCAAAAAAATATCCGAACACTAATGATTGATTACAGAATTCAGAAAAAATATCTGGCAACGATTTTTTTACGAAATTAGTGATCTGGCAACCTTCGTGTCACGTGACACGAAGGTTGCCAGATCACTAATTTCTAAAAAAATCGTTGCCAGATATTTTTTCTGAATTCTGTAATCAACCATGGTGTTCGGATACTTTTTTTGAGCGACTGTAGGTGGTCATATTATTTTGATACTAGATCGTGTGGGCTCACTCACGGAAATATTGAGCGTGTGCAGTTACCGCTCACAGCAAACTGGAGCGTGTGCAGTAACTGCACACGCTCCAGTTTGCTGTGAACGGTAACTGGAGCGTGTACAGTTGCTGTACACGCTCCAGATATTTTTCCTGAATTCTGTAATCACGTGACACGAAGGTTGCCAGATCACTAATTTCTAAAAAAATCGTTGCCAGATATTTTTTCTGAATTCTGTAATCAACAATTAGTGTTCGGATATTTTTTTGGGCGATTGTAAGCTAATAAAACCATTCGAAGGGCATATAACAAAGGATAGCTATGAAAATAAATCACATTACGCGAAGATTACAGATTCGCGACCCACCGGTACACATAATTTCATCACATTAAAGCAATCCTCGATATACTGGTGTGCACCTTAGTCGATATATTAGTGTACACAGTCACATTGCAATAAAGCAATCTTCAGACCACTAGTGTACAGCGTTGCATCATCATCATCATCCTCAAGCAGCCATGGACTACAGTAGTCCAACAAAATCGTGTAATTTAGTTATCCAAATATATCTATCCTGAGCTACATCTACTGCATCTGGCCACTGTAACCAATTATAACATGGTCCTGTTTGGCATTATCTTCCCATCGCATCCTAGGTCTCCCCTTCTTTCTGAAGCCTATAGGCACGCTATTCATAACCCTATTCGCCAATCTATAATTTTTCATGAGGGCAACATGGCCAAACCAACGGAGTCTCTCTCTGCATAATATGCTGCTTAAAGGAGGTTGCCGACTCCTTTGCCTAACCTCATCATCACTTACAAAGTCAAACCACCTAATGCCCAAGATACTGCGGAGGAATCTAGAATTAAAATCATCTAGTTTCCTGTTTTCTAGTTTGCAAAGCGTCCAAGTTTGTTACATCAAAAGAAAATAATCCTTGGTACACTAGTGTACAGGGTCGTATGAAAATAAAATAATTTTTGCTCCACTAATGTACAGTCTTATATCAAAATAAATTAATCCTTGTTTTACTAATACACACCCGAATCTAGAAAACAGAAATAAAGGGAGGGGAGGCAATAGACTTTATTTTCATTACAGTATCACATTTTCCCCTCCGTTTTAGAGATATTTAAATTTTTTCTTGAAAAATGAGGGAAATATGCACAAGGTTAATCTTTTTTCGCCTCCATTACCTTACCAGTATTCTCAAGGGCTCGGGGGGTTTGGATTGGATTGTTTTACCTCGGAGCGGCACTTTTTTTGCACACCATGGGCTAAATGGCAAGAGTCACATGGACCCCGAAGGCTCAGAGAAGGTTGGGGAGGGGACCTACTGTAACAGCTGTTGGGAGACAGATGGTAGCCCCCGTCAAGGCCATCCGGCGTGTTCTTTAATGTGCACAGGGTATGGCTCTCCCGCACACGGGGCCACGGCTTAACGTCCCATCCTACGGACGGCGGCCTTTCCAAGCCCATCGGTGTCCCCTACTGACCGTCAGCAGGGCGGGGAATTTTTGCGGAGATAAATCTCAGCGCTGACCCAGCTGGGATACGAACCTGGGAACTACAGATTACGAGCCTGGCGCGCTACCGACTGAGCCACTCCCGCCCCACACTCGGGGGGACATGGCCACCTCCCTCCCTTAGAACCGACCGTCTACTAGTATACACAGTTTCAGACGAAGGAAATAATCATTGGTCCATTAGTGTGCATAGTTACATCGAAATAAATTAATCCTTGGTCCACTAGTGTGCACAGTTACATCGAAATATATTAATCCTTGGTCCACTAGTGTGCACAGTTACATCAAAATATGTTAATCCTTGGTCCACTAGTGTGCACAGTTACATCAAAATATATTAATCCTTGGTCCACTAGTGTGCACATCAAAATATATTAATCCTTGGTCCACTAGTGTGCACAGTTACATCGAAATATATTAATCCTTGGTTCACTAGTGTGCACAGTTACATCGAAATATATTAATCCTTGGTCCACTAGTGTGCACAGTTACATCAAAATAAAATAATCATTGGTCCACTTTTCTACAGTGCTACATCAAAAATAGAACAATTCTTGGTCTACTAATATACCGAGTTACATCAAAATAAAAGAATGATTGGTTCCCTAATGTGCATAGTTATCTAAATCACAAGAAAATAACCTGATGACGGCGAACCATAATTCTCTTCAAACAATCGTATCATAGAATTAAAATTTCTTTTTCTTAACTTTCGCTTTAGCTTTCTTTTTTCCTTTTCTCTAAATGCATTAGCAAATCACGAAAAGGAACCTGAACTCCAATGATCCATTTTATGCCTCCATAAAAAAACGGTCTCGCTACTTTGGACTTAAAATAAAACTCGATTTTTGTGCCCTTTCCCAAGTGCACTTCGTCAGATTGACGTTGATCATGGGATCGACGTTTGTTCACGTGGAAAGGTTCCGAGCTACGAGGACAGGAAGTCGGATCGGAAAAGATTTTATCTGATGATGCGGAAAGATGCAAGTCTTTGATTCTCTCACGCAGTGGAGAGAGAAGGTCGAAGGTGAAGGAAATGCTCAGGTAGCGACTGAAGGAATGATGTTTAATTTTTTTTTAAACTTTTTAAGGTTTTTACATGTTCAGATTCTTCAGCTGGTCAATCAACACTGCTCTAGATTTTTTCTTCGCTATTTCTGTAAAGAAACTGAAGACGGGTTTAAAAGGCCAGTCAACGTTAGTTGGAGCATCAAGACATAGTTACGGGTAAAAGGTCTATACAGAAATTTAAGAATTCTTTGCAGAAACCTCCTCCCACTATAGGCTGTCCATTGAGCATCCATATGAAAGATTAGAGATCCTTATGACCTGTATTTCGCACTCTTGTTATGTGACCTTTGTGCAGAAAATGAAACATTCTCTCAAGTGTTTTGTTTATTGCTCAGGTTGGATTGGGTCACTTTTTCTAACATAGTGGACTAAATAGCGAGGTCACAAAGACTCCGAAAGCTCAGAGAAGATTGGGGGAGGGAACCCACTGGACATCTGCTGGGAGACAGTGGTAGCCACCCGTCAAGGCCATCCAGCGTATTCTTTAACGTGCGCAGGGTATGGCTCTCTTGTACACGAGGCCCATGGATTAACATCCCATCCGACGGACGGCGACCTTTCAAAGCCCATCGTTGTCCCCTACTGACCGTGGGCAAGGCGGGAGTTTTGCGCAGATAAATCTCAACGCTAGTGCAGCTGGGATTCGAACATGGGAACTGCAAGCCTGGCGCGCTACCGACTGAGCCACCCCCGACCCATTTTTCCTCAGGAATTTGACGATCAGAATTTTTTGCAAGGAGTTTCTCCCTACAAAAGATGCGAACCAGATTGTTCCATACACCTTTAATCCTCATATTCATCCTTCCCACTTTATCGCCATTCACGAAATCAAATTATTTATTATACATTTTTGCATCACACGCAACAGCAACGACCTTTTGTCCTATTTATAAACAGTACAAAATTTACTCTTCTAACTGATTACGGTAGTAATATTATTTGTCCATTATATCCTTGTAGACAAGTGCGTCACATGTTTGGCTGAGAATAAAAGACACGTTCCTTTGATACTCATCAAAGCGGGATTTAGCCCCGAATAGAACACAGATGTTGACTTTCTACTGAGATCTAACGCCGTAAGAAGCCTTCTTTATTGCTTATTATACCGGCAGGGCATATCTCTGTGGCTTTTTTCATCAAAGATGGCCAGGTAGATATGAAGATCATGGGCGTCCCGTGGTCGAGTGTTTAGTGTGCTTGACTACTGATCTAAGGGACCTGGGTTCGAGTCCCGGGTAAGGCATAGATGTCTGTTTTTCTGCTGAAGTCCCGCCATCTTCACAGAACCTTCTACTATGGCGTATAAACTGACAGGCTACTGTCAGACCTCTGTAACAAGCAACTGCTTGAGAGGATATTTATTTATTAATAATTCATTTTGATCTACAATAGTTTGGGGCGGGGGTGGCTCAGTCGGTAGCGCGTCAGGCTCGTAATCTGTAGTTCCCAGGTTCGAGTCCCAGCTGGGTCAGCGTTGAAATTTATCTCCGCAAAATTCCCCGCCCTGCCCACGGTCAGTAGGGGACATCGATGGACTTGGAAAGGCCGCCGTCCGTCGGATGGGACGTTAAGCCGTGGCCCCGTGTGTGGGAGAGGCATACCCTGTGCACGTTAAAGAACACGCTGGATGGCCTTGACGGGAGGCTACCATCTGTCTTCCAACAGCTGTTCCAGTGGGTCCCCTCCCCCAACCTTCTCTGAGCCTTTGGGATCCATGTGACCTGGCCATTTAGCCCATGGTGTGCAAAAAAGTGCCGCTCAGAGGTAAAACAACCCAACCAAACTCTTTCTACATTCCATTTAGACGTAACGAATATTGTTGTGTTTACCACTGCTGTTATGGTTATAACGTAATTTTGTTTTTCACTAGAATAAAAAAAATATAAAAAAAAATAAATACCCCCTCAAGCAGCTGCTTGCCACAGAGGTCTGACAGGAGCCTGTCAGTTTATATGCCACAGTAGGAGATCTGAGAGGATGGCAGGACCTCAGCAGAAAAACAACACACACATACATGCCTTACCTACATTAAATCTCATATCGAATCCTTGTGGTAAGCAGCGTAGAAAGGTTGGAGCATACTTTTCTCAAACTCCTAGCAATTATTGAAACTTGATTGAACCATACTTTTCTGAAACGACTAGCAATTATTCAAGCTTGGTTGAACCACACTTTTCTCAAATGTCTAGTAATTGTCTCATCTGGGTTGGAGCATACTTTTTCTCAAACGTCTAGCAATTATTCAAACTTGGTTGAACCATACTTTCCTCAAATGTCTACGAATTTCGCATCTGGGCTGGAGCATACTTTTCTCAAACGTCTAACAATTATCGTAGTTGAGTTAGAGCATACTTTCCCCAAACGTCTAACAATATCGTAGCTGAGTTAGAGCATACTTTTCTCAAACTTTTAACAATTATTGAAACTTGGTTGAACCATGCTTTTCTCAAACGTTTAGCAATTTTTCAAGCTTAGTTTAAGCATACTTTTCTCAAATGTCTAGCAATTGTGGCATCTGGGTTGGAGGATACTTTTATCAAACGTCTAGCAATTATTCAAACTTGGTTGAACCATATTTTCCTCAAATGCCTAGCAATTGTGTCATCTGGGTTGGAGTGTATTTTTCTCAAACGTCTAGCAACTATCGTAGCTGAGTTAGATCATACTTTTCTAAAACGTTTAGCAATCATTCAAGCTTGTTGAACCACACTTTTCTCAAATGTCTAGCAATTTTCCAAGCTGGGTTGGAGCAATATTTTTTCAAACGTCTAGAAATTATTAAAGCTGTGTTGGAGCATATACTTTTGTAAAGCATCTAGCAATTATTCAAGCTGGGCTGGACTATGGTTTCTTCAAACGTCTAATAATCAATGTAGCAGAGTAGGTATATTTTCCTCAAACGTCTAGCAATAGCATAATGGGGGTTCGAGAATACTTTTCTGAAAACATCTACAAATCAGCATGAAAAACTGTTGCGCATTCTTCCAGAAATAGCTCACAATTGAATGAAATGCGACCCATTTCCAGCTAGCTATATAACAAATCTCTTATATGAAATGATAACGAATTTGTTAGTTGAACTAGTACTACGGAAACCTCTTCACTGAATATTTCGTATCTGCGAAAGCATACGTTCAATAAATATAGAAGCGAAATTGTGATTGGCCGGGTGGGATAAGAACCCACGACCTCCTAATAAACAAGATTTCTAAAGGTGTCTTGTGGTATCGAGTACCAAAAGATCCTTTAACTTGTAAGTTACGTGGTTGAGCCGCTGCAGATCGGATATGCTATTCCAACACAAACCACGGATGCTCGATTGGATTGATGTCTGGGGAATTTGGAGGCCACGGCAATACCTGGAAGTCTTCCTCATGTTCCGCAAATCATCCTCGAACAATCTGGTCAGTGTGGCATGACGCATTATCCTGCTGAAAGAAGGTATTACTAGAGGGGTATACCGCTGCCGTGAAAGGATGTACCTGGTCTGCAATGATGTTTAGGTATGTGATAGACGTCATAGTTTTCCTGCACATGAATGACTGGACCCAAGGTTCCCCGGCAGGACATTGCCAAAGCATTACGCTTACTACACCGGATTGTTTACGCCCCAAGGTGCATCCTGGTGCAAACACTTGCACATGTAAACGATGCACACATACCCGGCCGTCCACATGGTGCAATAGGAAACGAGATTCATCGGACCAGACGACCTTCTTCCAATCATTCAAGGTCCAGTTTTGATGCTCGCATGCGGTTTACGCGCTTTCGACGGTGAACCGAGGTTAGCATGGGCACTCAGAGCGGCCTGCGGCTACACAGCCCCATTTTCGAAAGGATTCGATGTGCTGTGATACATTACTCCCGTCACCAACTTTCAAATTACGGGCGTTGCGCCATAGTACCCCTTATGTTGGCTCATACCATATGGGATTGCCTTCTCTCACCTCCAGCATCGATGAGCCTTGGTCGGCTCACACCTTGCTGTCGGTTCGTGGTTTTTCCCTCCTCGGACCACTCTTTTAAGGTACTAACCACGTCTGACTGTGAACACCTCACAAGACTTGCCGTCTCAGAAATGATCTGACCCAGTCGTCTGGCCATTACAATTTGGCCTTTGTCAAACTCACTTAAGTCCGCTGCTTTTTCCCTCTGGGTAGGGTTGTTTTACCTCTGAGCGGCACTTTTTTGCACACCATGGGACTAAATGGCCAGGTCACATGGACCCCGAAGGCTCAGAAAAGGTTGGGGGAGGGGACCCACTGGAACAGCTGTTGGGAGACAGATAGTAGCCTCCCGTCAAGGCCATCCAGCGTGTTCTTTAACGTGCACAGGGTATGGCTCTCCCGCACACGGGGCCACGGCTTAACGTCCCATCCGACGAACGGCGGCCTTTCCAAGCCCATCGGTGTCCCCTACTGATCGTGGGCAGGGCGGGGAATTTTGCGGAGATAAATCTCAACGCAGACCCAGCTGGGACTCGAACCTGGGAACTACCGCTTACGAGCCTGGCGCGCTACCGACTGAGCCACCCCCGCCCCCCTTTTTCCCTCTGAAGAACAAAAATAACACTGATTAACAGAACTCAATATCAGGTGTTATTGATACCGTTTCATGACCATCACACGCGCCGTCGTTTACCTGCAGTTGCTTCGATTTGCATAAAGTCCCACTGGTCATAATGTTTTAGCTCTTCAGTGCATATAAATCGCCCAGAACTTTCAGCGATAAAACCTTTTGAGTTTTTTTACAAATGGATTACTATTGTATAATTTTTTCGTTAAAAATCTATGGAGAATTACTCTCTGTTGAATTTCACGTGTACACAATCTGTGTAGTCAAAAGTTATAACACGAATTTTACAAACTAATTACGAATTTATTTCATTTTCAAAACGTAAAATTAATACCAATTTACACAGTTATCTTTAATAGTTATAACAATTGTTATTCTATTTTTTTTCTTCTGTGATATGACTGTCTACAACCACTTAACTCCAACGATAAAAGGGGCGGGGGTGGCTCAGTCGGTAGCGCGCCAGGCTCGTAATCTGTAGTTCCCAGGTTCGAGTCCCAGCTGGATCAGCTTTGAGATTTATCTCCGCAAAATTCCCCGCCCTGCCCACGGTCAGTAGGAGACACCGATGGGCTTGGAAAGGCCGCAGTCCGTCGGATGGGACGTTAAGCCGTGGCGTCGTGGTCGGGAGAGCCATACCCTGTGCACGTTAAAGAACACGCTGGATGGCCTTGACGGGAGGCTACCATCTGTCTCCCAACAGCTGTTCAAGTGGGTCCCCTCCCCCAACCTTCTCTGAGCCTTCGGGGTCCATGTGACCTGGCCATTTAGCCCATGGTGTGCAAAAAAGTGCCGCTCAGAGGTTAAACAACCCAACCCAACGATAAAAAGAAAGATTACTCTTTTTTCCGGCCTTAAATAAAATATCACATTCTCACCCATTGCCAGACACGATACCATTCCTTCGAACGATGTGGATCAATGAAACAATTTAACTATTCTCCTCAAAATGCAACCATCATCTTATTCACTTCGGAGACATACATAAAACATGTTCTTTGGTAACAAAGCTGGAAACAAAAAGAATATAAACCCCCTTCACTGAATAGATCTCGTTTTCATCGTCGCACTACTTTTACTGCAAACTTAAGTCCCCTCAACCTCCATTTTTTTTTTCAAACGCAGCTCCACCCATATGTTGGTGTCGGCCCCATCCCTGTAATTTTCCGTTATCAGTCTCCATTCAGAGCAATTCCGTACCACTGTTAAACAAGGATCAGATCCTCATGTTGCCCTGGCAACCACTCCATTACAGACATAAGGTCGGCATTTTTCGTCTGAAAAGCTCACTTCGTGGTACGTGAGACTCAGCTTACTTCTCCGCAAAGGAATGGAAACGACAGAAGAAGAGAAGAAAAAACGCAGAATGAAAAGAAGGTAAAAAGACAAAAAAAAAACACACACAAAAGGAAAACGAAACAAAGAGATAGCGGTTTGTGTCGTCCAAACCAAAATTTGCTCTTTTTGACGTTTCACTTTTCTGCTGAAGACCATTATTGAGCGTTACATCACAATGTTCGCATCCCTTGTTGTTCCGTTTTCTAACAGTTATCATTACTGCTACAGTTCGTCTGACTCGTACAACCCATCTTTCATTTTCATTCTCTTTTCTTCATCTTCTTATCTTTCTTTTTCTTCTGCATTTGTGTATTGGTGTCTGAATGCTCTTATCGTCTCAGCTCTTCTTTTTTTCTCCAACCCAGAGCTGAAAAACTGGATGAAAGAAAGGACAAAACAAATCTTTAAAACGTTTCCACTAATTATCTCAGCTCATAGATCTGGGAAGAGATAAAAGGAGGTGCTTATCACTTAAGTTCGCATCTCCTCCCTATTCTACTTTAAACTTGTTGAAATCCAAAATTACTCTGTAAAATGATTTTATACCGCAACGGGGAGAGGGATGGCGTGTGTTAACTCAGTCGGTAACGAGCCAGGCTCGTAATCTGCAGTTCCTAAGGTCGAATCCCAACTGCGCCTGCGTTGAGAATTTTCTCCTCTAACTCACATTATTCCCTCAATTTGAAATGGGACACCACTGGGTTTGGAAAGATCACCGTCCTTGGGATGGGACACCACTGGGTTTGAAAAGATCATCGTCCTTGGGATGGGACACCACTGGGTTTGGAAAGATCAGCGTCCTTGGGATGGGACACCACTGGGTTTGGAAAGATCACCGTCCTTGGGATGGGACACCACTGGGTTGGAAAGATCAGCGTCCTTTGGATGGGACACCACTGGGTTTGGAAAGATCACCGTCCTTGGGATGCGACACCACTGGGTTTGGAAAGATCACCGTCCTTGGGATGGGACACCACTGGGTTGGGAAAGATCATCGTCCTTGGGATGGGACACCACTGGGTTTGGAGAGATCACCGTCCTTGGGATGGGACACCACTGGGTTTGGAAAAATCACCGTCCTTGGGATGGGACACCACTGGGTTTGGAAAGATTACCGTCCTTGGGATGCGACACCACTGGGTTTGGAAAGATCAGCGTCCTTGGGATGGGACATTAAGCCTTGCCCTGTGTGCAGGAGAGTCCGTACCCAATGCACGTTAAAGAACATGCTGGATGGCCTTGATGAGAAGATTTATTCTGTCTCCTAACAACTATGAGCTGGATTCCCTTCTCCAACACTCTCTAAGCCCTTTGGGGTCCTTGTTACCTGGCCACTTAGCCCATTGTGTGTAGAAACGTGCCGCTCAGAGGTAAAACACACAACGACATACCGTAAGAAAACTTGAAATCAGCGAAAAAAAGTAAACAAAAAGTAAACAAAAGTCAGAAGTAAATAAAAATCGGTATATAAAGTTCATAATGAAGTACGCAAGACCTATAACGATTAATTTTAAAATTATTTCTAAACATATTATTTTTCTGAAACACACACGTTTATTATACACAGGAAGACAAAAATTAAAGCCCCGACTCCAAACATGTTAGGGGCGGGGGTGGCTCAGTCGGTAGCGCGCCAGGCTCGTAATCTGTAGTTCCCAGGTTCGAGTCCCAGCTGGGTCAGCGTTGAGATTTATCTCCGCAAAATTCCCCGCCCTGCCCACGGTCAATAGGGGACACCGATGGGCTTGGAAAGGCCGCCGTCCGTCGGATGGGACGTTAAGCCGTGGCCTCGTGTGCATTAGAGCCATACGTTAAAGAACACGCTGGATGGCCTTGACGGGAGACTACCATCTGTCTCCCAACAGCTGTTCCAGTGGGTCCCCTCCCCCAACCTCCCCCAACCTGAGCCTTCGGGGTCCATGTGACCTGCTCATTTAGCCCATGGTGTGCAAAAAAGTGCCGCTCAGAGGTAAAACAACCCAACCCAACCCAAACACGTTAATAGAAGAGCAGGAGAACAAACCAGAGATACTTCACAGAGAGGGTTTCTTATTTATATTAACCTCCACCACAACTTAAGAATCAAACAGTTAAATTCACTTGTGTCAATTTATCGCATTTTCATCCCACATTTCCCTTCCTTTAAAAGAGAAATATTGTATTATTCTTAATTCATCTTTTATTCTGCTTTAAAGCGAATTGGGGGCGGGATTCAGTCGGTAGCGCGTTGGGCTCATAATTTGCAGTTTCCAGGTTCGAGATTTGCCTTCCCAGCACCGAGATTTACCTTCCCTAAACCCTCACCTTTCCCTCGCGGTCAGAAAAGATGGGATTGGAAAGGCCGCCGTCCGTCGGATGGTAAGTAAAGCTATGGACCCGTGTTCTAAAAAAAGCCAAGGCCTCCTCGGCAAGTTAAAGAACACACTATATGACCTTGACGGGAGTCTACCATCTGCATCCTAACAGCTCTAGTGGGTTCCCTTCCTTCGATCTTCTTTGAGCCCTTGAGGTCCTTGTGACCTGGCCATTTAGCCCATTGTGGGAAAAAAATGCCACTCAGAAATAAAGCAGCCCAACCCAACCTCTGCTTTATAAACGGAAAAGCCCACTATTTCAAATCTATGATTCTGCTCCTTTAAAACTGAGGCAGAGGTGGCTCATTAGGTAGCGCACCAGGCTCATAATTTGCAGTTTCCAGGTTCGACTCCCACCTGGGTCAGCGTTCAGTTTTATCTCCGTAAAACTTCCCTCCCTGCCCACGATCAGTAGGTGTCAACGATGGGCTTGAAAAGGCAGCCATCTATCGGATGTGACGTTAAGCCGTGGCCCCGTGTGCGGGAGAGCCATACCCTGTGCATGTTAAATATCACACAGAAATGACCTTGACGGTAAACTACAATTTGTTTCCCAAAAGCTGTTCCAGTGAGTCCTCTCCCCCCCCCCAACCTTCTTTGAACCTTCGGAGTCCTTTGACCTCGCCATTGTGCAAAAAAAGTGACGCTCAGAGATAAAACAATCCAACCATTAAAACTGAAACATCCTCACTTATCTCAATTTCTCATATTCCGTTTTTTAAAATAAAACGGTCTGCCTAATCTGAATTACTCGTTTACCCACCTTCAAAAATTAAACATTCTCACAATGCTTACAATTATCATTTCCCTTCCTTCAAAAGTCGAATATCCTCACAAACAAATCCTCAGTTCTCTTCGTTTAAAATTAGGATATCCTCACTGATCTGAATCCCACATTTCTCTTTCTCAGAAAATAGAACATCCTCGCGAATCTCAATCCTTATATTACCTTCGTGGAGGGGGAATGAACAAACCTCGCGAGTCTCAAATTTTCTGATGGGGGTTGGGTTGTTTTACCTCTGAGCGGCACTTTTTTTGCACACCATGGGCTAAATGGCCAGGTCACATGGACCCCGAAGCTCAGAGAAGGTTGGGGGAGGGGACCCACTGGAACAGCTGTTGGGAGACAGATGGTAGCCTCCCTTCAAGGCCATCCAGTGTGTTCTTTAACGTGCACAGGGTATGGCTCTCCCGCACACGGGGCCACGGTTTAACGTCCCATCCGACGGACGGCGGCCTTTTTAAGCCCATCGGTTTCCCCTACTGACCGTGGGCAGGGCGGGGAATTTTGCGGAGATAAATCTCAACGCTGGCCCAGCTGGGACTCGAACCTGGGAACTACAGATTACGAGCCTGGTGCGCTACCGACTGAGCCACCCCCACCCCCTTCTGATGGGGGAAACGATAACTGGAAAAACAAAGGATAAAGGAGTCAAGATGCAACAAATATCGAAAAGCAGAGCAGAAAAGAACAACCACACGAATCTCGATTGTTCTGTAAAAAGCGATAACTAGAAAAGCAAAAGTTGCTGTAAGTTTATTTTACCTCTGAGAGGCACTTTTTTACACACAATGGGCTAAATGGCCAGGTCACAAGGACCCCGAAGGCTCAGAGAAGGTTGGGGAAGGAGACCCACTGGAACAACTGTTAGGAGACAGATGGTAGCCTCCCGTCAAGGCCATCCAGCGTGTTCTTTAACGTGCACAGGGTATGGCTCTCCCGCACACGGGGCCACGGCTTAACGTCCCATCCGACGGACGGCGGCCTTTCCAAGCCCATCGGTGTCCCCTACTGACCGTGGGCAGGGCGGGGAAATTTTGCGGAGATAAATCTCAACGCTGACCCAGCTGGGACTCGAACCTGGGAACTGCAGATTACGAGCCTGGCTCGCTACCGACTGAGCCACCCCGCCCAGAAAAAGCAAAAGAAAAAAGAGTCTGCAACAAATATTGAGAAGCAGAAAAATATTTCATGTACGTTCGGCGTCTGTAAAGATGCAAATGAGGCTATCTACAACACGTGACAGTCAGGATCGAGTTCGCTTTTCAGCGCAACCGGAGAATTCGGAGATAACATTTTTGCTGGGCATGAACGCTCAGAGAAATGGTTTAAATGTCGCAGAGTGAAGGAAAGTCATCGGATGGTGAGAGGTCAGTCATTCAATTGGTGAGGCGGATGGAATCTGAATGTTAATCGTTGTTTCGACTGCAGAACTGAGAATCGATTTGGAAACTGGGAGAGAAGTCGTTGCTTTAAGCTATGAAACGGCAAAAAAAATCGTAAACATTATTACATTTAATGTGTAATTTTTGTTTTTGCTTGAATTCAGAAAATGTTGGGTTGTTTTACCTCTGAGCGGCACTTTTTTTGCACATCATGGACTAAATAACCAGGTCACAAGGACCCCGAAGGCTCAGAGAAGGTTGGGGGAGGGGACCCACTAGAACAGCTGTTGGGAAACAGATGGTAGTCTCCCGTCAAGGCCATCCAGCGTGCAAAGGGTATGGCTCTCCCGCAAACAGCTCTCCCGTACACGTATTTAACGTGCACAGGGTATGGCTCTCCCGCACACGGGGCCACGGCTTAACGTCCAATCCGACGGACGGCGGCCTTTCCAAGCCCATCGGTGTCCCCTACTGACCGTGGGCAGGGCGAGGAATTTTGCGGAGATAAATCTCAACGCTGACCCAGCTGGGACTCGAACCTGGGAACTACAGATTACGAGCCCGACGCGCTACCGACTGAGCCATTCCCGCCCCAAATGAAACGGCAAAAAAATCTTAAACATTATTACATTTAATGTGTAATTTTTGTTTTTGCTTGAATTCAGAAAGTGTTGGGTTGTTTTACCTCTGAGCGGCACTTTTTTGCACACCATGGGCTAAATGACCAGGTCACAAGGACCCCGAAGGCTCAGAGAAGGTTGGGGGAGGGGACCCACTGGAACAGCTATTGGGAGACAGATGGTAGCCTCCCGTCAAGTCCATCCAGCGTGTTCTTTAACGTGCACAGGGTATGGCTCTCCCACACACGGGGCCACAGCTTAGCGTTCCATCCGACGGACGGCGGCCTTTCCAAGCCCATCGGTGTCCCCTACTGACCGTGGGCAGGGCGGGGAATTTTGCGGAGATAAATCTCAACGCTGACCCAGCTGGGACTCGAACCTGGGAACTACAGATTACGAGCCCGGCGCGCTACCGACTGAGCCACTCCCGCCCCAAATGAAACGGCAAAAAAATCTTAAACATTATTACATTTAATGTGTAATTTTTGTTTTTGCTTGAATTCAGAAAGTGTTGGGTTGTTTTACCTCTGAGCGGCACTTTTTTGCACACCATGGGCTAAATGACCAGGTCACAAGGACCCCGAAGGCTCAGAGAAGGTTGGGGGAGGGGACCCACTAGAACAGCTGTTGGGAAACAGATGGTAGCCTCCCGTCAGGGCCATCCAGCGTGTTCTTTAACGTGCACAGGGTATGACTCTCCCGCACACGGAATAACGGCTTAACGTCCCATCCGACGAACGGCGGCCTTTCTAAGTCCATCGGTGTCCCCTAATGACCGTGGGCAGGCGGGGGAATTTTGCGGAGAAAAATCTCAACGCTGACCCAGCTGGGACTCGAACCTAGATTATGAGCCTCGCGCGCTACCGACTGAGCACCCCCGCCCCATTCAGAAAATGTGAATAGTAATATTTTATTATTACCTATCGGAAAAGAAAGAACTTCACATTTGTCTTTTCAAACACAAAGCCACAATTTTTCTTATTCTTTACCTTGGGCGACGAAGCTCAGTGAGAGCAATTGAGACAGTGAGACTGCGCAGTTGACGAAACGATGATTGTCGTAGATCATTGGCTGAATGAGCTATCACTCGCTTTTCAATCAACCAATGATTTGCGACGCAGTTGCTGATCCATGACACTATTGGCTGATTGGCAAGTACTAGATAATTCGGTAAATCGGTGACCTGTAAGATTGAACATTCAAATTGTATTGAATATCCTCGCAACAAGATTGCACAGTTGAGATATCAACTGCGCAATCTCAATGTTTTAATTGCTTCCAACCACGCTTTGCGCCTGCCTTAGGGAAATTAATAGGTTATGATAGCAATGCAAATCTCCTGACCACAACATTCTACCATCTAAATTCAAAAAATCTGCTACAGAACGAATAGAATATTTAAAATATATATTTGAAACATTTCCCTTTTCCAACATCCGCAAAATCCTGAAAAATGTTCCTGTTCAAGAGAAACCGGGAGGGAATCGTCTCAATCAGTATCGGGCCAGGTTCATAATCTGCAGTTATCAGATTCGAGTCTCAACTTAGCCTACATTAAATCTCTCCTAGCCTCCTCTCCCTCCCCCCCCCCCCATCAGGGAGAAAGGGGATACAGATGGACTTGAAAAAACCGCCGTACGTTGGATGGGATGTTAAGCCGTAGCTGTGTAGTGGAAAGCCAGACTCTATGTACGTTAAAGAACTCGCTGAATGGCCTTGAGGGGAGATTTCCATCTGTCTTTTAACAACTGTTCAGTGGGCATCTGAGCCCTTTTGATCTGACTATTTAGTCACTGTGAGCAAAAAATTGCTGCTCAGATGTAAAACACCAAAATTTGTCAACCTTCTGTAACAAGCAGCCGTTTGACGAGTACATTTTTTTGGAAATTTTTTTATGAATATCTTACACAATCTGTTAAAATGCGTAACATTATATTTCTCTCCTAAAAAGTCACTATTCTAGGGATTTTTTTTTAAAAGAAATTTCTAAAGAGTCAGTCATTTTCTTCTCTCTGATACCACTTGCTTTGATGAGTTACGAGTTCAGTATAACGTACAGTCGCTCAAAAAAGTATCCGAACACCAGGGTTGATTACAGAATTCAGAAAAAAATATCTGGGAACGATTTTTTTAGAGATTAGTGATCTGGCAACCTTCGTGTCACGTGACACGAAGGTTGCCAGATCACTAATTTCTAAAACAAATCGTTGCCAGATATTTTTTCTGAATTCTGTAATCAACCGTAGTGTTCGGATACTTTTTTGAGCGACTGTACGACTGCAATAAATTACTTTTACCGAGCATTAAACTCTGACAGAGTTGGGTTGGGTTGTTTTACCTCTGAGCGGCACTTTTTTGCACACCATGGGCTAAATGGCCAGGTCACATGGACCCCGAAGGCTCAGAGAAGGTTGGGGACCCACTGGAACAGCTGTTGGGAGACAGATGGTAGTCTCCCGTCAAGGCCATCCAGCGTGTTCTTTAACGTGCACAGGGTATGGCTCTCCCGCACACGGGGCCACTGCTTAACGTCCCATCCGACGGACGGCAGCCTTTCCAAGCCCATAGGTGTCCCCTACTGACCGTGGGCAGGGCGGGGAATTTTGCGGAGATAAATCTCAACGCTGACCTAGCTGGGACTCGAACCTGGGAACTACAGATTACGAGCCTGGCGCGCTGCCGACTGAGCCACCCCCGCCCCAAACTCTGACAGAGATTAGGGAGAGTCTGTAGGTACTCTGACAGAGATCACTCCTGTACGTTTCGTACAGGAGTGATCTCTTAAATACTGCTCCCAACAGCAAGGGAGAAAAAGCTATGCGAACCCTCATCAGTCACCCTAGGATTATTTTCATCCTGATCTTCACAACTCAATCGAAAATGATCAAAGGACCATATCATCCATTTTCGAAAACACAGTGAACAGATTTAAGGTAAACAAAGGATAAGGGAAGGGATATATTTAATAAAGAACTGATAAAATGATTAAACGAAGTAGAGAAAAGATCTTTTGAAAAGCTCAGCACTTTTCGGAGGAAGAAGTCACGTAAGAAACGAATTTACATTAAGTTTTTCAATTTACTCATTTTGAAGAGAGCTGCGTGAAAATCCTTTCTTTTCAAGTCCACTAATTCTCAACAACTGCTTGGAAATTTCTTAATCTTACTGGATAATTAAATAACAGCGCGAAAATCGAAATGAGTGATGCTTTAAATTAAAATTTTTCGAAAACAGTTATCATTTTCTAGATTAAGAGGATAGAGAACGAAAAAGAGAATAGCATAAATTTATTGAAAACGCCATTTTATTCGAAGACCATCAAGTCAATGGATTCGAATGAATCATCTAGGCTACATATCACGCCACGTTGTATTAAAATGCTTTGTGTGTATGCTTGAAAAATTGAAGATAATTTTTTCTTGTAGTGTTTCTCTGAGGTGATGAAGGGATTTCTATTAATGAAATGAAATGACACCTTAACCTCATTATAACTCGATCATGTACCTGACAGTAACAGAAGGAATTAATTTGAGAGAGTATCGTGAATCTTTTTTAATGGGAAATATGTTTTATAAATCGGAGTTTAAACGAAATACTTTTAACAGAGCTCAAATGATAAGCAGAAAGTTTAAGATTATGAAGTTATTATGAAATAGCTCAAGTGGAATAAGTTCAAGATTTTGACGACCCTATACTGCACATTGTACAGGTGGTCATATTATTTTGATACTAGATCGTGTGGGCTCACTCACGGAAATATTGAGCGTGTGCAGTTACCGTTCACAGCAAACTGGAGCGTGTACAGTTGCTGTACACGCTCCAGATATTTTTCCTGAATTCTGTAATCACGTGACACGAAGGTTGCCAGATCACTAATTTCTAAAAAAAGTTGCCAGATATTTTTTCTGAATTCTATAGTCAGCCATAGTGTTCGGATATTTTTTTGAGCGACTGTACTGTCTCTCGCACACGGCTTAACGTCCCATCCAACTGATGGCCTTTCCAAGCCAAGCGGTGTCCTTACTGTCCAAGGACAGGGTAGGGTGTTTTGAAGAGATAAATATCAATGCTGGCCTAAGCGGGACTCGAATCTGGGAACTTCAGATTATGAGCCTGACGTGCTACTGACTGAGACACTGACTGAGAGGGTAAGACAGAAGTTTGGTGGGAAAGCTTCCTGATCAGGAAGCCTCAAGGGTTCAGAAAAGGTTGGGGAAAACTATCCACTGGACAGCTGTTAGAAGATGAATGAAAGTCTTCCGTCAAGGCCATCCGGCGTGCTCTTTAGCATGCCAGAGTGTGGATCTCCTGCACACGGCGCCACGGCTTAACGTCCCATCCAACGGACGGTGGGCTTTACAAGTCTATTAGTGTCCGCTTTCTGGCTGAGAGCAAGGTAAAGGTTTAACAGAAATAAATCTCTTCGCTGGCACAGGTGAAACTCAAACTAGGGAACATCAGATTACGAGGGGCGGGGGTGGCTCAGTCGGTAGCGCGCCAGGTTCGTAATCTGTAGTTCCCAGGTTCGAGTCCCAGCTGGGTCAGCGTTGAGATTTATCTCCGCAAAATTCACCGCCCTGCCCACGGTCAGTAGGGGACACCGATGGGCTTGGAAAGGCCGCCGTCCGTCGGATGGGACGTTAAGCCGTGGCCCCGTGTGCGGGAGAGTCATACCCTGTGCACGTTAAAGAACACGCTGGATGGCCTTGACGGGAGGCTACCATCTGTCTCCCAACAGCTGTTCCAGTGGGTCCCCTCCCCCAACCTTCTCTGAGCCTTCGGGGTCCTTGTGGCCTGGCCATTTAGCCCATTGTGTGCAAAAAAGTGTCGCTCAGAGGTAAAACAATCCAATCCAATACAATACTAGATGACAAACACAAAACAATACGTACCTTTGACTAATTGAAGCAACATTCAGAGCAAATACCATTGCTCCTAACTCTACCCCGTAATCTTCGAAGAACAAGCAAGTTATCGCATCAGGTAAGAACAACAGCGGGAACAACGTTATGACTTCCACTCATGAGGAATGAGGTCCCAGAAGTTGACCAGGCTTCTACGTTCATCAAGAAGAAGCACATTTGGCGGACTCTAAGTTAATCTCCAAGCCCAATGGTCATTTGGGTCAATTGGGCTTGAAGATTAACTTAGACCCCGCTAAATACATCACACGGCCGGCATCGGAAGAGAAAGCAAGTTCCAGAGCATCATCCAAAGCTTCTTCCATCCGTCTTCTTGGATCTTGATCAACAGCATCACTACCCAAGGGAAGAGAGAAATGGAACCAAGGGGAATAAGATCTTGACAAGTGAAGATCCGGTTCTGAAAACAGATAATCAGGTATGTGAACAATACAGATTATAATAAGTCGTACAACATAACTTTTAATCTAAGAGGCAACTATTTTCAGGAACAGTTTTTGTGCAGAAGTGACAGAGAGGATTTGAATCTGTGATACCCTTCATCGTTTCTGGTTTCTTTTTGTCTTTGTTTATCCAGCAATAATATTTATATTATTGATGAATTTGCAAATATTTTTGAATCTATAAATCTATAAACCCTACATCGTTTCTGGTTTTTTTTTTTTTTTTTTTTTTTTGTTTTTGTTTATCCAGCAATAATATTTATATTATTACTAAATTTAGAAATATTTTTGTACGTTGAGTCTTGATAAAAGTACGTGTTAAATTTGAAAATGAACTATATTCTATTTTACATAAAGACCAGAGGGGGAAAAATCTGAAAATCAAAGAAAGTAAGATCCAGTGAAACGATGCCATAAGAACGTGACTTCTAGCAGGAATAGGGGTAGGGATGGCTCAGTCGGTAGCGCGCCAGGCTCGTAATCTGTAGTTCCCAGGTTCGAGTCCCAGCTGGGTCAGCGTTGAGATTTATCTCCGCAATAATTCCCCGCCCTGCCCACGGTCAGTAGGGGACACCGATGGGCTTGGAAAGGCCGCCGTCCGTCGGAAGGGTCGTTAAGCCGTGACCCCGTGTTTGGGAGAGCCATACCCTGTGCACGTTAAAGAACACGCTGGATGGCCTTGACGGGAGGCTACCATCTGTATCCCAACAGCTATTCCAGTGGGTCCCCTCCCCCAACCTTCTCTGAGCCTTCGGGGTCCATGTGACCTGGCCATTTAGCCCATGGTGTGCAAAAAGGTGCCGCTCAGAGGTAAAACAACCCAACCCAACCCTGTGCAGGTTAAAGAACACTCTGGATGGTCTTGACGGGAGGCTACCATCTGTCTTCCAACAGCTGTTCCAGTGGGTCTCCTCCCCCAACCTTCTCTGAGCCTTCGGGGTCCATGTGACCTGGCCATTTAGCCCATGGTGTGCAAAAAAGCGCCGCTCAGAGGTAAAACAACCCAACACAACCCAATATAGCAGGAATAACTCGCAGATGTAATGTTGCGTTATAGTATTAGCTCCATGTCTTATGCAAGAAATTTTTTCTAACGTAAATTGTTATTATGTATAGTTTATGGAAGTGAACAATTGAAAATGCTGCTCTTAATTTCTGAATATTATAAAAGTACATGATAAAGGATAATTTCTTTCACCTCGGTACAGTCGCTCAAAAAAGTATCCGAACATTACGGTTGATTACAGAATTCAGACAAAATATCTGGCAACGATTTTTTTAGAAATTAGGGATCTGGCAACCTTCGTGTCACGTGATTACAGAATTCAGGAAAAATATCTGGAGGGTGTAGAGCAACTGTTACACGCTCTAGTTTGCTGTGAACGGTAACTGGAGCGTGTACAATTGCTGTACACGCTCCAGATATTTTTCCTGAATTCTGTAATCACGTGACACGAAGGTTGCCAGATCACTAATTTCTAAAAAAAAATCGTTGCCAGATATTTTTTCTGAATTCTGTAATCAACCGTTGTGTTTGGATACTTTTTGAGGTGCAATATCTGGCAGCGATTTTTTTTTAGAAATTGGTGATCTGGCAACTTCGTGTCACGTGACACGAAGTTGCCAGATCACTAATTTTAAAAAAAAATCGTTGCCAGATATTTTTCCTGAATTCTGTAATCAACCATAGTGTTCGGATACTTTTTTGAGCGACTGTACCATATTGTTTGGGTTGGGTTGTTTTACCTCTGAGCGGCATTTTTTTGCACATCATGTACTAAAGGGCCAGGTCACAAGGACCCCGAAGGCTCAGAAAAGGTTGGGGAGGGGACCCACTGGAACAGCTGTTCGGAGACAGATGTTCCAATGATGTCATTGCCTTGAGGCAATGACATCACTTCTCAAGGCAATGACATCACTTCCAAACAGCTCAAACAATTATTAGAAGACCTGTCCAAGGACCTCCAGTCAAGGCCATTCAGCGCGTTCTTTAACGTGCACAGGGTATGGCTCTCCAGCATACGGGGCCACGGCTTAACGTCCCATCCGACGGACGGCGACCTTTTCAAGCCCATCGGTGTCCCCTACTAACCGTGGGCAGGGCGGGAAATTTCGCGGAGATAAATATCAACGTTGACCCAGCTGGGACTCGAACCTGGGAACTACAGATTACGAGCCTGGCGCGCTACCGACTGAGCCACCCCCGCCCCCCATATTGTTTGGAATCCACCATTCTGTTTTCTCAAGGCAATGACATCACTTCCAAACAGCTCAAACAATTATTAGAAGACCTGTCCAAGGATCTCCTACATTCCCAGTCTGATCGCTATATACAACTACTGCCCCAACGGTACACAGACCAACAGCACCATCTTTGTCTTCAGGTGTCATTTCTAGCACAGGAAGGCAGGTATTTTCTCAGCTGTGATCATAAGGGTTCCTAAGGCCGGACTCTTTGCCTGTCGATCCGTTTAATGCGTCTCTTTAGCCCTCAGACACAGACAGGCCCGCGAGAAATGATATCACGATCAGACAGCCAGGACCTTAGAACAATGTCGTCAGGTCCTGTTCACGGACGAATATTTTCTCTATAATCGGACAGCGGATGCGGTCTGATCTAGAGAGATACAAATCCACAATCAGATCCATTACATTGTTGAGAGAAGTGCATTAGGTGGTGGAGGTCTGGTTCTGTGACTCTGGTTTTTATTGGGTGTCCGTGCCAACCTCCACTTGTTTGAATGGAGGTTCTGTGAATGCTCTGAGATATAGCGATGGGATTCTTGATGTCTATGTAAAGCCTTCTGCTAGTATAGTAGGTAACAGTTTCTTCGTAATGGATGATAATACCCATCCACACGGATCAAGACTCCCCAACCAATGTCTTGAGAAAGAAAGTATCCAAAGAATGGAATGATGTGCATTTTCACTGGATATCAACTCGAGAAAAAAAATCTATGTGGTGACCTACAAAGACGCATTGATGTCCGCCCCAATCCCCCCCTCCCCAAATCCTTAAGACTGTTTTTATTGCTCGTGGACTGTATTGTCTTCCCATGGTCTGGATTATCTTATCGAGGGAATGATTCGGATTTATCAGATTTGTACATTATTTATTGAGGAGTCACATTTCGATGTTCAATCGTCACTTTTTTTCACCAATTTTCCCTTATTTTTTTACAATATATATATATATTTTGGACCAAATTTTAATGGCTGAACAACGTTATCTATCTTCTTATGAAATTTTATTATATATTTACGAATATATTTCGAGATATGCACATTTTATTAATCTTTGCTTAACTTTTGACGAGCAATGCTTGTGAAAGAGGAATTCAGTTTAATATCCGCAGCACATACGAAGAAGTATCCACTGCCTATTTTGAGCGTCAGCAAAATTAGAATCATTATAGAAGGTTGGATTGCTTTAACTCTGAGCACAGAAAAGCACTTTTTGTGCCCACAATGGGCTAAATGGCCAGATCACAATGACCTCGAGAGCTCAGAGAAGGTTGGGGGAAGGGACCCACTTGGGTTGGGTTGGGTTGCTTTACCTCTGAGCGGCACTTTTTTGCACACCATGGGCTAAATGGCCAGGTCACATGGACCCCGAAGGCTCAGAGAAGGTTGGGGGGAGGGGACCCACTGGAACAGCTGTTGGGAGACAGATGGTAGTCTCCCGTCAAGGCCATCCAGCGTGTTCTTTAACGTGCACAGGGTATGGCTCTCCCGCCCACGGGACCACGGCTTAACGTCCCATCCGAAGGACGGCGGTCTTTACAAGCCCATCGGTGTCTTCTATTGACCGTGGGCAGGGCGGGGAATTTTGCGGAGATAAATCTCAACGCTGACCCAGCTGGGACTCGAACCTGGGAACTACAGATTACGAGCCTGGCGCGCTACCGACTGAGCCACCCCCGCCCCTTAGGGACCCACTTGAACAGCTGTTGGGAGACATATGGTAGCCTCCTGTCAAGGCCATCCAGCGTGTTCTTTAACGTGCACAGGGTATGGGCTCTCTCGCACACGGAACCGTGAATTAACGTTCCATCCGACGGACGGTGGCTTTCCAAACCCATCGGTTCCCCTACTGACCTAGGGCAAGGCGGGAAGTTTTGCGGAGATAAATCTCAACGCTGGCCCAGGAGGAACTCGAACCTGGGACCATTAGAATACGAGCCTGACGCATTAACTATTGAGTCACCCTGCCTCATCTTATGGAAGAAAATGAAATTTATTTAGACATAATCCAAATAAACAGAATAATCGCAGTTTGAGTTATTTTCAAGAAAACCCCACTAGATGACGAAATGTTGCACAGAGATATACATACAATAGACAAATTATCTCTAGTGTTTACATAAGCCAATTACCTTTCTCAAAGTCGAAATATTGACACGAGTAAGATGTATTCGGAGCTTATTGGTCGGTTTCTCCTTCCTCAACACGTGTATTGTCAAAAAAAAGACGAAACGGAGAGCCTGAACTTCTTATAAAGCAGATTATCAGCGAGCGTTCTTCCTAACATAAATGAACACCCATAGAGTACAAAGCTCGATATTTTTAGTTGCCCTTCTAGGTGAAGAAACAACAGTACTGGATAAAAAAAAAACTGAAAGAACTCTGGCGGTGTAATTACATTTTCCGAAGGTAGAAACGTTATTGTCATTTCTTTTCTGACTTACTCTTTCTTATCTTTCTGTTTCTTTCGTTTTCTGACACTGAGATCCACTTTTCACTTCTCCGTCTTATAATTTCGCAGGATAGAACGGATCTCGTATAGTGTTCGGAAGCACGTGCACCTAGGGAAGGAGTAATTTATTGGATTGAGAGCAACCGAGTTGTTCATACTCGTCAGCACCGACTCGTCCACAGCATCTGGTGTCCGTTAGTAACTCGAAAGATGGAGAGGAACACTCCGAAGGGAAAATGAGCTCAAAGATTCGATAACAGGATTGCCTGCAGACTTCTCTACGAAGATTTCTGTTGGCTGCACTTGGTTTATATCAACGGTTACTTCTTCGGTGTGGAGTTAAAAAAAATAGGAAATGTTTAACTTTCTGTAGAACAAGATACATTATTAGTTTCATTTGAAAAAAAAAAAGAAATTTCATGATATATTTAATCATCGAGTAAAAAAACTGATAAACTTAAATTATCATTAATTTGACAGGTTTCTGAGTGCCTCAACCTTTTAAAAGTTACAGCGAATGCATTTATGAAGCACAGTTTCGCTAAGCACCCAACTGATCACGTGACGAATTCGGGTAGTTGCAGTCACGTGGCAATTTTCGGCATTGCAGCCTTACCTGGTCACGTGACAAACTCCGGTTGCAGACTTGGCTGGTCGAGTCTTTGCAGCCTTGGCTAGTCACGTGACAAATTCGAGCTGCAGCCTTGGCTAGTCACGTGACAAATTCGAGCTGCAGCCTTGGCTAGTCACGTGACAAATTCGAGCTGCAGCCTTGGCTAGTCACGTGACAAATTCGAGCTGCAGCTTTGGCTAGTCACGCGACAAATTCGAGCTGCAGCTTTGGATAGTCACGTGGCAAATTAGATTTGTTGCAGCTTTGGCTAGTCACATAACAACCTTCATTGAACACTTGGTAGGTGGCATGACAAAATCCAATGGACGGTGCCTTTAACTGGTAATGGACAAAACTACTATTGTTTGTAATCTCGGATCTTGGATGTAATCTTGAATGGCAATCTCGGATCGCAGCAACCTTGATTGGTCATGTGGCAAATTCAGATCAAAGGAGTCTTAATCATGTGGTCATGTGGCAAACTAATCCTCCCATATAATCTGCAGATTTCAACCTTACTAATCGTGCACCACCGCCTTTGTTAAAAAGAGTTAGAACGGCTATTCTCTTACCACTGATAGAGTTGAAATCTGGAAGTGAAATTAGTCGCTGCAAGTACAATTTTAAAGCTCTCTGCAAAAACTAATAATAAAATTGTCATTTTTAATTACGTTCAAACACGAATATTGACGACATGGAGCAAAGGCTTATCATCGAGAATCTTTCTCTATGCTGATTAATCTCGGGTATATCACAAAAGGAAAGAAGCCTCTTGAATTAGAAATCAAACCTGAAAAGAATAAAATGCACCAGCTTAAAACTTCTGATTACTCAGGGAATTAATCAAGCTACAAACCGAGTTCAAAATTAATCTTTTTTAAGCGGTGATCTTTTCATGTCACTTACGGAGAACTGGAAGTATGAAAACAGAACCTGGGTATTATACAAATCAATTTCGAGATCAATAAGTTTTAGAATTTTAATTTCGAGAGGGGGGGGGGGGGTGCACAGTCATCTTACATTTTTCCGTTAAATTCCTGAATTTCACCAAAATATATTTAAATATTCTCGAGACCTTTTCAGAATTGTGATAATAATAACTTCACATTGCGGATACTTGTAAATTCATTATTAATATTGTTCAGTGCAGAAAAATAAATCGTTATTATTCCTATACAGTCTGCTCTAGATTTAAATAGGAGTTACTTCCTTAAAAATGACCGCGTTAGTCAAGCACAGTGTTACCAGATGCCAATGTCCTAAAAGAACAGGGGCGGGGGTGGCTCAGTCGGTAGCGCGACAACCTCGTAATCTGTAGTTCGCAGGTTCGAGTCCCAGCTGAATGCTACAAATCTAATATTTTGGTAGGGAAGCGTGATGATCATTTTAATATGTCTGGATAAAATATGCGTTTTTATTAAAATTCTGTTAATTAAAATTCTATCTTTTGTTTCTATTTTTAAACATTAGCAATAAATTTCAAAATTGTAATAATATTTTAATATTTTTGTAATAAATATAATATTGCATTTTATATAATTTTGAATTAAATTATCTTAATCATCCATCAGTATTGAAGGGTGAAAAATACGGAAAATTAAAAACTTCGTTTCTTTTGAAAACGAGCGTCCTATATTCGCAGCCAGACTTAATTATGTTATACTTACAGTTTTTTTAAAATTTTACACTATTTTATTTTAGTGTAAGAAAACAGAAGGCGAGTCTGTGCGTTTGTCGCATTTCTTAAACAAATTCAGTAAAGGGTTTGAATTTGGATTTTCCCTTAAGGCTTAGAACGAGCTCTTCCTAACAACATTTTCTAAAGCGCACTTCTAGCACCAACCAATAAGTTTTGCCTTTAAAAATCTATTATAAAAAGCCAATTGTATATTTTAAGATAATCGACTTATAAGGTTAAACGCACACATCGTTTGTAAGAAATAAAAAAGCTTTGCACAGATCTTCATATTAAATTTACACAAATTAAAACCTTGTTGAAAAACCCAAACTTGAACCTCACTCTTCATTAAACACTTGCACAGTTTCACAATTCTAATTACCAATTCTTGGAAAGAAAACACACCTAAAAAAGAAACAGGATGCAAATTTAGCAAGGGAACTGAGCATCCTTCGATTTTTCGTTTGTAGTGAGGTGTGCGTAACTGAGTTCTTCTTCGACGTTCGAGTATCGTTAGTCTGGACGCCCTTGCACATTATTGATCAGGCGTGATTTTTTTTTCCCCTTTTTGGGCTCAACCGGAAACCCAGAAGGAAAGATCATTGCCGCAGAAGTTCCACCACGTGAAGTGTACTTACAAGTAGAGATCGAACGAGAAGAAGTAAAAGCTCGGCTTGGAGGCTCCGCCTTTCTTTCTCTTCTCACCAATAAGACGAAGGTGGTGGCATGGCGTTAGGCGTCTCCCCCTAGAAACCTTAATTGGAACAGGGAATGTCAGCACATTTGTTCTCCGGGCACTGGACAACGAAAAAAGAGGTCTTTTCGAATCAATCTAATCAGATGTTTTACTGCTGTTGACATTCTACGAAATGTTTGACTTTTTCTGTTAAAAAGATACATTTTTTGTTATTTTAGTCTGATTCGTTTTAAAATCAGAAAACAGGGAGAGAGGTGAGCGCATGACACCTTTTTTTTTGGAACGAAATCGGTAGAAGGTTTGAATTTGGAGTCCGTTTGTTGTTGTAGTCTTTAGAGTTGCTTTTTTGGGAGCTAGATGGATAGAGGGTTTGAATTTGGATTCCGTTTGTTGTTGTGGTCTTTAGAGTTGCTTTTTTGGGAGCTAGATGGATAGAGGGTTTGAATTTGGATTCCGTTTGTTGTTGTGGTCTTTAGAGTTGCTTTTTTGGGAGCTAGATGGATAGAGGGTTTGAATTTGGATTCCGTTTGTTGTTGTGGTCTTTAGAGTTGCTTTTTTGGGAGCTAGATGGATAGAGGGTTTGAATTTGGATTCCGTTTGTTGTTGTGGTCTTTAGAGTTGCTTTTTTGGGAGCTAGATGGATAGAGGGTTTGAATTTGGAGTCCGTTTGTTGTTGTAGTCTTTAGAGTTGCTTTTTTGGGAGCTAGATGGATAGAGGGTTTGAATTTGGATTCCGTTTGTTGTTGTGGTCTTTAGAGTTGCTTTTTTGGGAGCTAGATGGATAGAGGGTTTGAATTTGGATTCCGTTTGTTGTTGTGGTCTTTAGAGTTGCTTTTTTGGGAGCTAGATGGATAGAGGGTTTGAATTTGGATTCCTTTTGTTGTTGTGGTCTTTAGAGTTGCTTTTTTGGGAGCTAGATGGATAGAGGGTTTGAATTTGGAGTCCGTTTGTTGTTGTAGTCTTTAGAGTTGCTTTTTTGGGAGCTAGATGGATAGAGGGTTTGAATTTGGATTCCGTTTGTTGTTGTGGTCTTTAGAGTTGCTTTTTTGGGAGCTAGATGGATAGAGGGTTTGAATTTGGATTCCGTTTGTTGTTGTGGTCTTTAGAGTTGCTTTTTTGGGAGCTAGATGGATAGAGGGTTTGAATTTGGATTCCGTTTGTTGTTGTAGTCTTTAGAGTTGCTTTTTTGGGAGCTAGATGGATAGAGGGTTTGAATTTGGATTCCGTTTGTTGTTGTGGTCTTTAGAGTTGCTTTTTTGGGAGCTAGATGGATAGAGGGTTTGAATTTGGAGTCCGTTTGTTGTTGTGGTCTTTAGAGTTGCTTTTTTGGGAGCTAGATGGATAGAAGGTTTGAATTTGGAGTCCGTTTGTTGTTGTAGTCTTTAGAGTTGCTTTTTTGGGAGCTAGATGGATAGAGGGTTTGAATTTGGATTCCGTTTGTTGTTGTGGTCTTTAGAGTTGCTTTTTTGGGAGCTAGATGGATAGAGGGTTTGAATTTGGATTCCGTTTGTTGTTGTGGTCTTTAGAGTTGCTTTTTTGGGAGCTAGATGGATAGAGGGTTTGAATTTGGATTCCGTTTGTTGTTGTGGTCTTTAGAGTTGCTTTTTTGGGAGCTAGATGGATAGAGGGTTTGAATTTGGATTCCGTTTGTTGTTGTAGTCTTTAGAGTTGCTTTTTTGGGAGCTAGATGGATAGAGGGTTTGAATTTGGATTCCGTTTGTTGTTGTGGTCTTTAGAGTTGCTTTTTTGGGAGCTAGATGGATAGAGGGTTTGAATTTGGAGTCCGTTTGTTGTTGTGGTCTTTAGAGTTGCTTTTTTGGGAGCTAGATGGATAGAGGGTTTGAATTTGGATTCCGTTTGTTGTTGTAGTCTTTAGAGTTGCTTTTTTGGGAGCTAGATGGATAGAGGGTTTGAATTTGGATTCCGTTTGTTGTTGTGGTCTTTACAGCTGTTTTTGGATGCAAACTAAACTAAATGTAGTGGTAAATTGAAAAGAATGAGTAGAGAAGATGACGTTTTGAAATAAGCGTAAAAATAAATTAAGTTCTCCAAAAATTTGACTTGAAACTTAGGCAAAATATTTGGAAGGTTATTTCATCGCAGGAATGAAAGAGGAAAAGTTGAATATACATTAACAATTGACGAAACAAATCCTTTTTTTCCAGTTCCTCTTAATTATTAAAACCACGCACGGATCTAAAAAAAAAAATGGGGGAGGATGGTGCGTGACACAATCGACCAGGAAAAAGGTGAAAAATAAGAGGAGGGGGAGGAGACTGGATTCCATTGAAGTATAACGTTTTCCGGCTGTTTTAGAGATCTTAAAGTCCTCTAAAACCTCTGGTGTAGTTCTTGAAAGATGATTGAAATATACACAAGTTCAGGTATTTTTTGCTTCCATTACCCTCACTAGAATTATCACAAAGATCATGTTTCCCTGCCCACCCCCCTCGATCCGGACCAGATTGAAACATTTCAGATGAAGAGAATGGTAGACTTGAGAATTTTAGAAAATTGAAGGACTCATTATAAGTTCAGGGAAAAGTTGTTTTAAAATCTGCCCATTCTGTTCGAAAAGGAAAAAAAAAACATTTTTTTACACACGGGGCTTCCTTGCATCCTGCTAGGGATGTTAAAGAGCATATTGCATTAAAGAGTATATTGCATCATGCATTTATCAATTGCATGATGGTCCGCATCCCTCTACATCAGTGTCTCGCAAACTGTGTGCCGCGAGAGATTTTCAAATTGACACTAGATATTCCAAAGATTTCATTTTGATTTGACTTGTGTTATCGACGTGCTTTAATAAAAATCTTTCAGATTTTATCAACTGGGATCTTGTAAGTATTTATCAAGCTTTTTCCAAATTTTGGTATTTATTTTTGATTATTTCAAGCCATAGAATGGACAAATATTTAAAACAAACACCGAGTTATGAATTAAAAAACGAGAGCAAATCTTCAAGTAAAACCAGGCTGATGACTTCAACAAAGCGCAAATATAATGACGATTATATAAAGTTTGCTTTTATTCTTTTTTAGGTGTACCGCGGAAAAAAAATAGATTCAGTGTGCCGCGAAAAAAAAATAGATTCAGTGTGCCGCGGAAAAAAAAATAAGATACAGTGTGCCGCAGAGTAAAAAGGTTTGCGAGACACTGCTCTACATACTATGCATGTCCAGTCTAGGAGATTGCATGCCGTGCTAAAAGAATCCAAGATCAACATCAATGCTCTTGGTCTACTGCTTTCTTTAATGCCAAAAAGGAACTGAAAATCCCTCAAGATAATGACTTAAGTCCAGCCTTTGCTACAAATCAACAAGTTCAAAACCTTCCTTTTACATCAGCAGTGCAGGAAAATTCCAATGCTGATTCTTAGTACCAAAACTCAAATATTATAAATAAAACATTTCTATGCCCAGGCAATCAAAAAACCGATTACTAAGACCACTCAACTTATTCCTATTTCTCCTAGAACTACTGAACTGCAACTGGGAGAAGAAAATATCACCAAAAACCTTATCATAGATCTGATTCTTTAGCTTGTCAGATTTATCTGTTCCTCACAAGATGAATTAAACATCTTTGAAGATATCTTAATGGGACTGAGAACACAGTAAATTTAATAAATTAAATCTTATTCAATGGAATTGCAGGGGGTTCTTATCAAAGAAAGATGTTATTCTGCTCGGTAAATATCATAATGTAGACATTTTTGCATTGCAAGAAATTTATAATATATCAAAAGTTAATATTCCTACTTATCTTACATATACTTACCAATCAAACAAAAATCCAAGGGTGTTGCAATATTGATTAAAAAACACAAAAATACAAAATTTTAAAATTTTCACATCTAAATTTGGATGTTTCAGCTATTCAAATTTTTAATTCTAATTCTTTCTTAACTATTGTAAATTTTTATAATCCGTGTTTAATAATTAAAGAAGAAATTTACCAACTTATCCTAAATCAATTGTCACCTCCTATCATAATGCTTGGCGATTTTAACTCCCATCACAAAGTGTGGAATTCTTATAAAATTAATTACGCAGGCATTCATCTAAACAACTTTATAAATAAAAATCACTTAATAATTTTGAACGAAAAATTTTCAACGCACATTAAAATCCAATAATAATTAATCCTCCTAATCATATGTCTATTATTGATTTTGCTATTATTTCATCAGATTTGGCTCAAGATTTACAATGATCACTGTTCCGAGATTACAGAGGCAGTGACAACTTTACCAATTTCATTTCTTCTATTAACAAATCTAAATTTAGACAAAATATTAAACCAAAATATTTGGCAATTATTTTATAAAATTCTTAAAGAAAAACCTCCTCCCTATAATTCAAATGACTAAAATTATTTTATTCAAATGCTCCAGGAAAACACCCAAATATGTTTTAAATCTATTATTGAGAAAATTCCAAAAATTCACAAAAATTATCGGTGTATGAATAAAATAATTAATTTTAGAAAAAGAGCTGAAAATAAAGCAAAAAGGACTCATATATTCCAAGATATCTATAAAGCTAAGAGAATCACTGCCAGGTCAAAAGGAAACTTAAAGAACTATACGGAGAAAATTGGCGTGTTTTTGCTAATCAACTTAATTTAAAATAAAATTTATATAACTTATGGAAAATATATAAATCCTTAACCAATCCAAAAACGCAAAAATTCCCTTGGTCAGAGATAACAATTCAAAGGGATCTAAACATTAAACAAAATGAATCCGTCCGTCGGATGGGACGTTAAGCCGTGGCTTTGTGTGCGGGAGAGCCATACCCTGTGCACGTTAAAAGAACTCGCTGGATGGCCTTGACGGGAGGCTACCATCTGTCTCAACAACAGCTCTTCCACAGGGTCTCCTCCCCCAACCTTCTCTGAGTCTTCAGGGTCCATGTGACCTGGCCATTTAGCCCATGGTGTGCAGAAAAGTGCCTCTCAGAGGTAAAACAACCCAACCGTCCGTTACAGATACTCCTATCCATCGTGCTTCAACGATGAACCCCTTTTTGAAACGAAATCAGATTAGCTTTTTTTTAACTTATGTCACACTCTTCTTTCCACCATGCCTTTACGGCTTTTATAGGATTTCGCAACGACGTAGAATATTAACGTCAATAACAAATTTTGCATATATTTGCATCTTTCACGATAATTCGCGCACGAAGAAACGTTCATAATCATTTGACTAGACACTGTACACTAAATTTACATTCTTTATAGCAATAAAATGTGTACCTGATCATACAAAAGTGTCAACTTGAAGTGTTTCAAGGAATCCAATTTCATATTAGCTAGAGAGATTTAGAACATTCATACATTTGCAATAAATATCTTGCCGAAATGTTTTCCTATTTCCCATAAGACCTCGAAAGTTCGTGAAAAATTCTTCACCTACAAGGAGATATTTTCTTATTTGTTTTGTGTCCAAGATCCGTTTATTTCCTCTTACGAAACGCAGACACCTGACTTTGCTATATAAAAAAGCTTCTCGAATGCGATTGCTAGCTTTCTTTCTACATCATATACTGGCATCTCTCAGCGTTCCTAGCCCTTCCAAGATAAGCGCAAGGAAGGAATATACTACCCTGTGGAAAGTGGCATCGCCGTAAATCCATCATCTAGGTCTACAATCGCTGGGGACAGTCGTAAAAACCCCGAACTAGCCGAGGAATTTACGTTCGAATGCACCGGTGGCTCGAAACCTCCTGGCCTATCACGAGACAGGGCCCTAAATATTAGAAATCTTTCTGTCTTTCATTTTGGAATTGGAAACGATTTCGATTCAGATAATAACATGGGAAGAAAATATAGGCGCAAATGGAATCGTGTAAAAATATTAAACTAGTTTCATTTTTCACTAAATTAATTTACTTTCATCAAACTTAATCCGCTTTTTTTAATATACGTGTTTCAATATTTAAGCCAGGATCGCAGAAAGTATAAAACTTTTCATTCATTGAAAGTGATATTTTTTAAACAAAGTAAAAAGCTGAAATTCAATGATAAACTTAGTTAATTTTCGTATCGTTTTCTTTCCTTTTTCTTTTCTGTTAATTTGGTAGTTTAACGTTTCATTTTAAGGAGGAAAAATGAAACAAAGACTCTCAAAGAGATGGGGCTGGGATGGCTCAGTCGGTAGTGCGCCAGGCTCGTAATCTGTAGTTCCCAGGTTCGAGTCCCAGCTGGGTCAGCGTTGAGATTTATCTCCGCAATATTCCCCGCCCTGCCCATGGTTAGTAGGGGACCCCGATGGGTTTGGAAAGGACGCCGTCCGTCGGATGGGACGTTAAGCCCTGGTCCCGTGTGCGGGAGAGCCATACCCTGTGCACGTTAAAGAACACGCTGTATGACCTTGATGGGAGGCTACCATCTGTCTCCCAACAGCTGTTCCAGTGGGTCCCCTCTCCCAACCTTCTCTGAGCCTTCGGGGTCCATGTGACCTGGCCATTTAGCCCATGGTGTGCAAAAAAGTGCCGCTCAGAGATAAAACAACCCAACTCAAAGAGATATTTAAAGAGTTTTTGTTTCATTATGGTAATGATTTTTTTGCTGTTTCCACCAGCGTGCGGGATCGAATATTACTTCTGTTACAAAATTAAAAACGTATCAAGTCCAATTACAAGAATATATACATTCCACAAAAACCATTTATGATAAGACTAAATGTAGCTCAAAAGAGTGATGGATGTCAGAAATAAAGTACAGAAACTGGAGTTGATACAGTCCAACTCATCCTTTTTGTAAATCAATGCCATTAGTTGTAAGTCAATACAGGTAATGTTTGTTTCTTGTTTTGCGCAGCTCCGATTTACGTGAATTTAGATTTTCGAGGTTCATTAATTTAGGCATGATCTCAATATTCACTGCCCAAAAATTTACACTGTTTGAAATGAACCCTGAAACCGCGAAGCGAAAAATCCCGGCAAATATATTCATAAAAACTTCCACCTTCTAGAAGAAGTGGCAGAGACACAACTCGTTGTCAGCTTGGTACAAGTGCAGACAGCTCGTCTCATGAATCTTTTCCCATTGGATCGTCCCAAGATTTCCAGACGTCCCGATTTGTACAGGTTGGGTTGTTTTACCTCTGAGCGGCACTTTTTTGCACACCATGGGCTAAATGGCCAGGTCACATGGACCCCGAAGGCTCAGAGAAGGTTGGGGGAGGGGACCCACTGGAACAGCTGTTGGGAGACAGATGGTAACCTCCTGTCAAGGATACCCAGTGTTCTTTAACGTGCACAGGGTATGGCTCTCCCGCACACGGGCCACGGCTTAACGTCCCATCCGACGGATGGTGGCCTTTCCAAGCCCATCGGTGTCCCCTACTGACCGTGGGCATGGCGGGGGAATTTTGCGGAGATAAATCTCAACGCTGACCCAGCTGGGACTCGAACCTGGGAACTACAGATTACGAGCCTGGCGCGCTACCGACTGAGCCACCCCCGCCCCGATTTGTACAGGACTGTCTCATTTTACATAGCAAAATTTCGAGTTTCTATTTGATAGCCAAAATCCCGCAGACCAAGGAACAAGAAGCAGCTATATTTTCGTTTTTAATATCTCATTAACGACTTCTTTTTTTTTTATTCAAGTTAGTTTTTTTCTTATTTGGACCTCTTCCTCAATAATTCGCCACTTACCTCACTAACTTCATTCTCCACAAGTTCCAGTGCGATTGCCGGCATAGCAATCAATGCATCTTACTACATATTTAAATTTATTTTCTTCTTTAAATTATTGCATTGCACTTATTGTATTGAATTCTATATTACAGTTTGAAATTTTGGTAATGTTGGGTAGACGAATACCAGAGCATACTCCGCCTTGCAATTATTTAGGGGCTCGGGTGGCTCAATCGCTATTGCGCCAGGCTAATGATCTGCAGTTCCCAGGTTCGAATCCCGCCTGGGTCAGCGTTACGATTTCTTCGCAAAACTCCCCACACTTCCTTCGGTCAGTAGGAGACACCGATGAGCTTAGAAAGGTCGCCTCCTTTGGAAGGGACGTTAAGCCGTAACTCATTTTGCGGAAGAGCCATACCCTGTGCACGCTGAAGAACACGCTGAATGGCCTTGACGGGAGGTAGCCATCTCTCTCCTAACAGCTGTCCAGCGGGTCCCCTTCCCCCAACCTTCTATGAGTCTTTACCATGGTCTGGCCGTTTAGCCCATGTTGTGCAAAAAAGGGCCGTTCGAGGTAAAACAGTCCTCAGCTCAGAGGTAAGCAATATGGGAAAAATTATTCACGATTTGAGCGAATTTGACTTAGAGTGTAGTTTTTAGGAATGCATTAACTGCGTAAATAGAGAGCTACCTGTAACAGCACTTTAGAGGCCTTAAATTATGATATTTATATAAATAAACTAAGCCACCCGAAATTTATAGATAGGAGACCAACTAATCTTTAACTTAGTTTACTAAATCAGTTCAAACATTTTAAATCGCAGGTTTTATGATAGTTGTGAAAAATATTCTTACGTTTGCTTCCTAAGGATAGCTATCTCCTTCCTCTTTATAGATTCATGGCCAATGAATGCAGAGACCTGGTAAAGCGTAAACGACTCTAAAAATGGGAGTTAGATCCCAAGATGCCTTCCACCTACTTCGTAATACACGGAGGGCAATAGATCACGCCAGACTGCTTAAAGCAATGTCCTCCCATAAGGACCTTAAGGCTGCAGTCCTACAACATAAAGCTTAAGTTGAATGTGGGGAGATTTTGAACTAGAAACGTAATTTTCATCCTTGAAAAATGATGTACTCACACTTGATGTTTATGTTTAGCTTAAAGTGTATTCTTACACTATAACTTTTAAAGCGATTGAAAGCGAAGTATGTTCCTATATTCACCTACCCAAAATTATACTTTAAGTAAAACTTTGGGTTGGGCTGTTTTACCTCTGAGCGGCACTTTTTTGCACACCATGGGCTAAATGGTCAGGTCACAAAGACCCCGAAGGCTCAGAGAAGATTGGGGGAGGGAACCCACTGGAATAGCTGATGGGAGACAGAGACAGCCTCCCGTCAAGGTCATCCAGCGTGTTCTTTAACGTGCACAGGGTACTGCTCTCCCGCACACGGGGCCACAGCTGAACGTCCCATCCGACGGACGGTGTCCTTTCCAAGCCCATCAGTGTCCCCTACTGACCGTGGGCAGGGCGGGGAGTTTTGCAGAGATTAATCTCGACGCTGACCCAGCTGGGACTCGAACCTGGGAACTATAGATTACGAGCCTGACGCGCTACCGATTGAGCTTACGACTGAGCTCCGTAAAGTCTTTTGGAAATCTTGATGTTATTTTGCTCATACATGTTCTGTGTAGAAACTAAAATGGCTGTCCGATTACAAAGAGAACTGCTGAAAGCAATTTTTTAAAAACAATAAGTGATTTGGCAATAAGTGATTTTTATCTAAAGATTGTAATTATAAAATTTTACACTAGTTTGGAGAAAAAAAATGCACAAAACGAATTTTGTGCTTACCGAAGGCATTAGGTGTAGTGTGATCTCTAATTTGAAGGTTACCTGATTGTTATTGGTACAAGGGACAAATGGAATTGAATCACACTAATGAAAGAGTAAAATTATCTACTGAAAAATACTCATCAAAACAAATGCTTGACTGAAATAACTGCCGACTATAATTTTTATGGCCGTTTAACAAATTTGTTCATTAATTAATGACTGATTATAATGTGAATTTAAAGATGGGGGGGGGAAGTTGGGGGGTTGTTTTACCTCTGAGAGGCAATATTTTACACACCATGGGCTAATTGGTCAATTCACATGAACCCCGCAGGCTCAGAGAAGGTTGGGGGAGGGGACCCACTGGAACAGCTGTTGGGAGACAGATGGTAGCCTCCCGCCAAGGCCATTCAGTATGTTCTTTAACGTGCACAGGGTATCACTCTCTCGCACACGGAGCTACGGCTTAACGTCCCATCCGACGGACGGCGGCCTTTCCAAGCCAATCGGTGTCCTCTACTGACCGTGGGCAGGGCGGAGAATTTTGCGGAGATAAATCTCAACGCTGACCCAGCTGGGACTCGAACCTAGGAACTACAGATTACGAGCCTGGTGCGCTACCGACTGAGCCATCCCCGCCCCATTAAGCAAAACTAAATAGTAAGTGAATATTGTGATACTGGATAAGAATTCGGATCTTGAGAACCACGATGATTTAGATGTGCAGAAATGGCTATTAATTGTTTAAAATAGATGTTCAATAGCGTTATTATTTTCCTAGGGTCCATTATTTCATAAAATGAGCAGTGGTGGCTCCGTGGGTAGCCCGCCAGGCTCGTAATTTACAGTTATTACAGTCGTGAAATTACAGTTTATCCTTCAGTTTAAAAAAGTTGCTTTTCTCACATATCTCTCAGAAAAGGAGGCAGGTTAGTGCTTTCAGAGGAATATCTCTTAATACTCTAATATCGAAATTCCAAATTTCTACCATAAGCAGATCACTTTCAACATTCGTTAAATGTTTTGCTGTGTCCACATTTAATGATCTATAACGATGCAAATTAAAACTGTTAAGGATTTAAAATATACGATTTATGATATTTCATTAGTACCAATCCAACTGAAAACGTTTTCCCATTGTTTCTTTAAACCAAACAGTTGCGTTCATCCACCTGGGAGTAAGGGTTGAACTCATAGCTGTTAATGTAATCTTCATGACCGTCATATTCCACCGCCGCAATATCAAAATTCAAGCATAAATGCATCACATGCAACATTCGTTTCAAATTTTGGAATTTTCTATTTTTCTACATCTACAGGTCACAATTATAGCTTTTGGGAAACTCGAAAAGTGCGAATTGTAATATTTCATCAATATTTAGCCAACCCAAGAAGAATTTTTAATTTATCTTTGGAAATAAAAGTTCGATATCTGTAGATGGACAAACAGATAGAGAGACGGACAGAGAGACGGAGGGCGAGACGGACAGACAGACAGAGGGAGAGACGGACAGGCAGATGAAGGGAGAGACGGATAGACAGACGGTGGGAGAGACGGATAGACAAACGGAGGGAGACAGACAGACGGAGGGATAGACGGATAGATAGACAGACGGAGGGAGGGACGGACAGACAGATGGAGGGAGAGAGAGACGGACAGACAGATGGAGGGAGAGGCAGACATACAGACGAAGGGAGAGACGGACATACAGATGGAGGGAGAGACGGATAGACAGACGGAGGGAGAGAGACGGACAGAGAGACAGACGGAGGGAGAGACAAACGAACAGGCTGACAGACACAAAATGAAAACATTACCTCGTTTTCAGAAAATGAGCTAAAAATAAAAAAACAAACAAGCGTTATTACACATTTCGAAATCTAATTTATACATAGATAGGGCTTAATGTTTTTAATTCAACGCATTTCCTGTTGTAATTCAGTGGGTCCCTTTTATATCTTTGCCAGTTAATTAAGTGGAAAAATGAAAATGGTTTCAAATCGAACTCGGGCTCCATCTTAAGACTTGAAATTTTAATCTAACACAGGATAGCAAAGTAAGGAGGAGACCAGTATGAAAAATTGGAGACCAAGGGGTTACAAGAGTAGGGGGAAGGATTAAAAGAATTAAATTTTCAAACGATAAACTATCGAAATGGCAAAAAAAAATGATTCGCGGTTCTAAAACGGGTTCTATTATAGGTAGGTTGGGTTGTTTTACCTCTGAGCGGCACTATTTTGCACACCATGGGCTAAATGGCCAGGTCATATCGACCCCGAAGGCTCAGAGGTTGAGGAAGAGGACCCACTGGAACATCTGTTGGGAGACAGACGGTAGCCTCCCGTCAAGGCCATACAGCGTGTTCTTTAAAGTGCACAGGGTATGGCTCTCCCGCACACGAAGCCACGGTTTAACGTCCCATCCGACGGACGGCGGCCTTTCCAAGTCCATCGGTGTCCCCTACTGACCATGGGCAGAGCAGGGAAATTTGCAGAGATAAATCTCAACGCAGACCCAGCTGGGACTCGAACCTGGGAACTTCAGATTACGAGCCTGGTGCGCTATCGACTGAGCCACCCCCGCCCCAACTATTATAGGTAGCCTTGAAGTTTTAACGCAGCACTACTAGAGATGATACAGTCGCTCAAAAAATATCCGAACACTATGGGATTATAGAATTCAGAAAAAATATCTGGCAAAAATGTTTTTAGAAATTAGTGATCTGGCAACCTTCGTGTCACGTGACACGAAGGTTGCCAGATCACTAATTTCTAAAAAAAATCGTTGCCAGATATTTTTTCTGAATTCTATAATCAACCATAGTGTTCGGATATTTTTTGAGCAACTGTACTGCATGAAATTTCGACCTGGCAGTCAAGTGTTTGGGAAATTAATGCGATTCAAATCGGTTAAAATAGACAGCAACTTTTCAAAAAGTAAATGAAGTGTCTCTCGCTTCTATTAAGCATGCTCCCTTGGAAATCTGCAAAGTGCTGTGTCAACATATATTGATGCAACACCACTTGGAAGAAACAAGTTTCAGGCAAAATTTTCCTGAATAAAAAAACACTCACTTCTAATAAGTATGATATTTTTTTAGAAATCTGCAAACAGTGACTCATGACAACACTCACCGCACCACTAATATTTTCCGAGATGTCATACTACGAAAAATTCGCTGATTTATATATGCGCATATATTTTCTATTGCGGAAAAACTTTGACAATAGTGACTGTCTCTTTTCCAGACAACTATGCTCAGGAAGGAACTTGAAACCTTTGAATTGTATTCCACCATATTAAGAGTCGTTTTTTGCTTTAATAAAAATACATAAAATCCACTTCCCATTTTCTGATGACTTCATTAGCGGTGCTATTGGAATTTTATTGCTTGTATCCTAATAAAAACAATAAATCTACGGGTAGCTGATGTTAGTTTAAAGCTCTCTGCAAATGTACTAGTTGAATAACTATAAAAATAGACGTGCTTTTATTGCTTCTGAAGTGAAGGATTTGAGAACTTCAGCAAAACACTCACATATATTTACTGCACCATATGTGAAACTGCCAGGATGCACTCTTATTAATCTACAACTGAAAAAAATGAAAGCTTTTCCAAATGAAGAAGTTTCGAACTGCTAAGGAATTCTGAAGAGTACAGAAATCTCTATCTTCTCGTAGAGATATGTAGAGTGAAAATAACAATATTCCCTCAGAGAATTAAAGCGAGTGATGTGTAACTCTCTACTTTAAATGCTGCTGTTGGAAAAGGCCAATTTCAAAGGAATATTCCAGATAAGAGGCTTACCTTTTTTTCCAGGTGTTCGGTCTTATTTGCAACAGGGAGCATTTCACTAAGCCGGATCTCCTACGTCATTGCAACACACGAGCGAATGGAAGAATCTTGTTTTCATTCTTTCGGTAATAGATAGAGAAACGATTCTATAGTCGTCAGTTATTTTCCCTCAAAGTCCAACGTGTTGTTTTTTTGGGAAATAAAGAAATTTCTACCATAATCCTGTCGCAAAAATGAATAGTAAACTATTCATTCTTAAACATATCCACTTTTTTCTTCGCCTGTTTGCTAACAAACCATTTATCCTTATTCTCCTTAAAGCAAGATTTTATTTTATTTTATTTATCGATTAATTATCAAATTTAATATTGGAAGCGATTAAATTAATTACGGAAGCAAATAAATAAAAGCAGAGAACGATTCGAAGAAGCTAGAGTTGGCTAGATAGATGAAGAACGATCTAAGAAGCTAGAAAGATAGAATTGGCTAGATAGATAGAGAACGATCTAAGAAGCTAGAAAGATAGAATTGGCTAGATAGATAGAGAACGATCTAAGAAGCTAGAAAGACTAGAGTTGGCTAGATAGAGAGAGAGAGAACGATCTAAGAAGCTAGAAAGACTAGAGTTGCCTAGATAGATAGAGAACGATCTAAGAATCTAGAAAGACTAGAGTAGCTAGATAGATAGAGAACGATCTAAGAAGCTAAAAAGATAGAATTGGCTAGATAGATAGAGAACGATCTAAGAAGCTAGAAAGATAAAATTAGCTAGATAGATAGAGAACGATCTAAGAAGCTAGAAAGATAGAATTGGTTAGATAGATAGAGAACGATCTAAGAAGCTAGAAAGATAGAATTGGCTAGATAGATAGATAACGATCTAAGAAGCTAGAAAGACTAGAGTTGTCTAGAAAGATAGAGAGAACGATCTAAGAAGCTAGAAAGACTAGAGTTGCCTAGATAGATAGAGAACGATCTAAGAATCTAGAAAGACTAGAGTAGCTAGATAGATAGAGAACGATCTAAGAAGCTAGAAAGACTAGAGTAGCTAGATAGATAGAGAACGATCTAAGAAGCTAGAAAGACTTGAGTTGGTTAGATAGATAGACAACGATCTAAGAATCTAGAAAGATTAGAGTAGCTAGATAGATAGAGAACGATCTAAGAAACTAGAAAGACTAGATTTGGCTAGATAGATAGAGAACGATCTAAGAATCTAGAAAGACTAGAGTAGCTAGATAGATAGAGAAAGATCTAAGAAACTATAAAGACTAGAGTAGGCTAGATAGATAGAGAACGATCTAAGAAGCTAGAAAGACTAGAGTTGGCTCAGTCAGTAAAGCACCAGGCTCATAATCATTCGAGTCCTTGGTGTGTCTTACATTGATATTTTTCTCCACTAACTCTTGTTCTGCTCTCGGTGAGAATGGAACCCCAATGAGCTTGTAACTGCCGTCGTCCATTGGATGAGACGTTAAGCCGTGCAAAGTGTGCATAAGGGCATTACGTGACACATTAAAAAACATGCTGGATGGCCTTAACGATAGCTTCCATATATCTCCCAAGAGGCCTAGTACAGTGGTTCCAGCCTTTTCCAATGAACGGGATCTATATTTAGAGTGAAAGTGAACGGGGTCCAGATTTAGAGCGAAAAGTGAACGGGGTCTAGATTTAAAGTGAAAAGTGAACGGGGTCTAGACTTAAAGTGAAAAGTGAACGGGGTCCAGATTTAGAGTTGAAAGTGACCCGGTTCGATTGAACGGGGTTCGAATTTAGAGTGAAAAGTGAATCGGGTCCAGATTTAGATTAAAAATTAAATGGGATCCGAATTTAGAATGGAAAGTGAGTGCGATTCGGATATAGAGCGAAAAGGGAATGGGGTCCAGATTTAGAGCGAAAATGGAATGGGGTTCAAATTTAGAGCGAAAAGTGAACAGGGCCCGAATTGAGAGTGAAAAGTGAGCAAGATCCGGATTTGGAGCGAAAAGCGAATGGGGTTCAAATTTAGAGCGAAAAGTGAATAGGGCCCGAATTGAGAGTGAAAAGTGAGCAAGGTCCAGATTTAGAGTGAAAATGGAATGGGGTTCAAATTTAGAGCGAAAAGTGAACAGGGCCCGAATTGAGAGTGAAAAGTGAGCAAGGTCCAGATTTAGAGTGAAAATGGAATGGGGTTCAAATTTAGAGCGAAAAGTGAACAGGGCCCGAATTGAGAGTGAAAAGTGAGCAAGATCCGGATTTGGAGCGAAAAGCGAATGGGGTTCAAATTTAGAGCGAAAAGTGAACAGGGCCCGAATTGAGAGTGAAAAGTGAGCAAGGTCCAGATTTAGAGTGAAAATGGAATGGGGTTCAAATTTAGAGCGAAAAGTGGGCAGGGCCCGAATTGAGAGTGAAAAGTGAGCAAGGTCCAGATTTAGAGTGAAAATGGAATGGGGTTCAAATTTAGGGCGAAAAGTGAACAGGGCCCGAATTGAGAGTGAAAAGTGAGCAAGGTCCAGATTTAGAGTGAAAATGGAATGGGGTTCAAATTTAGAGCGAAAAGTGAACAGGGCCCGAATTGAGAGTGAAAAGTGAGCAAGGTCCAGATTTAGAGTGAAAATGGAATGGGGTTCAAATTTAGAGCGAAAAGTGAACAGGGCCCGAATTGAGAGTGAAAAGTGAGCAAGGTCCGGATTTGGAGCGAAAAGCGAATGAGGCTCGAAATTAGAGTGAAAAGTAAATGGGATTTGGATTTAGAGTGAAAAAAGAACGAAAGAGGAGGAGGTTTCTGGGGGAAGAGAGCTGGCAATAAAATGCTCACAAATAGAGAAAAAACAATAATTTATTAGATCTTAAAATATTTTATTAAAAGGTATCAAAATTTTCTATTATATAAATAGTAACTACATTAACCAATTTCTCAATAAGGACTGAAAATATTTCAGATTATCCTAGGGATCTAGGACTTATATCTCAGGTTGGATTGAAATTGTTCAAGGGCCGGATGCGGCCCCCTAACGTAGGTTGGACACCCCTGGGTAAAGAGATCCACTACTCAGTTCTGAACACATAGGGGGGCAGGGGTGGCTCAGTCGGTAGCGCGCCAGACTCGTAATCTGTAGTTCCCAGGTTCGAGTCCCAGCTGGGTCAGCGTTGAGATTTATCTCCGCAAAATTCCTAGCCCTGCCAACGGTCAGTAGGGGACACCGATGGGCTTGGAAAGGCCGCCGTCCGTCGGATGGGACGTTAAGCCGTGGCCCCGTGTACGGGACAGCCATACCCTGTGCACGTTAAAGAACACGCTGGATGGCCTCGACGGGGGGAGCTACCATCTGTCTCCCAACAGCTGTTCCAGTGGGTCCCCTCCCCCAACCTTCTCTGAGCCTTCGGGGTCCATGTGACCTGGCCATTTAGCCCATGGTGTGCAAAAAAGTGCCGCTCAGAGGTAAAACAACCCAACCCAACCTGAACACATAGGATTGATACCTCCTGATTGTTGAGTCCACTTACGACCAGATTGCGACCAGGTGTATGCAAAAAATGTGCCGCTTAGAAAGAAAAAATGTGCCGCTTAGAAAGAAAAAATGTGCCGCTCAGAGAACCTATTGTTAATAAATTGGAAAGACACACTGCCTCTACATAACAATAAGTACAGAAAACGCTACGTAAGATTTGCAATTTTGAAATTGTTACATGATATTCCAAGTAATCAACCAGGATGCTCCATTTTTGCTCTTCGCAATTTAAGGAATTAAAACAACAGACGAACTTCCAATCTTCTTCTCTTCTTCAATCTTAAAGAAGAACAAAATTTGATTAGTTATGTCCACCTAATGCTTCGTGTAAAATAATTCGCAGTGAACCAATATAATCACTTTAGTGTAAAGCTTTTTCCAATTACTGAGGAGGAAAGTGACTTTCGGTTGATGGTGTACAGTCGGATGCTGCGAAGGAGAGTGATGGAGAAATAAGAGGACGAAACGGGACAAAGAATGAAAGAAGAAATTAAAGAGATTATTGAGAGGAAAATTAAATCGCAGTCATCGATTTTTGTGAATTTTATGTACTAGGGTAAGTCAGAAAGTAGGGTTCCTTATTTAATTTCGACAGACGGTACGGAATAAGTTTGAATACAAAATACAGGATATTTCCCCATATGCGTGTATTGTTTTTCCATATAGTCATTAGAATTGGTGAGATACTTGTCGTTACAAAGGCGAATCGTGCCCCTATTACCATTCTGTGACCTTCTCTTTGACCTCATCAGCGATGGCAAGCATCGTCCTCGGAGTTGCTTATTCAGTTTCCCAAACAAGTGAAAATATGACGGCACCAAGTCGGGACTGTATAGGATGCATCTCTATATGCGAAGATCCTCATCCACTAGAGTCTCACATAGCAATGAGCTGTCGATGGATTTTCGCTGGTTGGGTCTTCTGTGCATAAAAAAAGTGTTCTCGGATTTCCAGCTACGTATACGAGTTCAGTACTTTCGCTATGATTATTCGGACTCTACACATCACAGCACGGGTGCATAATTGTGTTGTGGGTTGTTTTACCTCAGAGCGGCACTTTTTTTGCACACAATGGGCTAAATTGCCAGGTCACATGGATCCCGAAGGCTCAGAGAAGGTTAGGGAGGGGACCCACTAGAACAGCTGTTGGGGGACAGATGGTATCTTCCCTTCAAGGCCATTCAGCATGTTCTTTAATGTGCACAGGCTATGACTATCCTGCACGTGAGGCGTGGCTTAACATTCCATCCAATGGACGGCGGCCTTTCCAAGCCCATCGGTGTCCCCTACTGACCATGGGCAGGGTAAGGAGTTTTGCGGAGGTAAATCTCAACGCTAACTCAGCCGGACTCGAACCTGGACGTGCTACTGACTGAGCCACCTCCATCCCTGGGTGCATAACGGTGGTGAATGCTGCCACTAAGTGACACTATTTAGTACAACCAAACTGTGGTGGTACAGTTTCGTAGGTAAGAGGTACTTCTCGTAGGTAAGGTATATCTCTTGTACCAGTAATTCTCCACATCACACAGTGTGGGGCGACGTTGGCTCAGTCGGTAGCGCGCCAGGCTCGTAATCTGTAGTTCCCAGGTTCGAGTCCCAGCTGGGTCAGCGTTGAGATTTATCTCCGCAAAATTCCCCGCCCTGCCCACGGTCAGTAGGGGACACCGATGGGCTTGGAAAGGCCGCCGTCCGTCGGATGGGACGTTAAGCCGTGGTCCCGTGTGCGGAAGAGAGACATACCCTGTGCACGTTAAAGAACACGCTGGATGGCCTTGACGGGAGGCTACCATCTGTCTCCCAACAGCTGTTCCAGTGGGTCCCCTCCCCCAACCTTCTCTGAGCCTTCGGGGTCCATGTGACCTGGCCATTTAGCCCATAGTGTGCAAAAAAGTGCCGCTCAGAGGTAAAATAACCCTAACCCATCACACTATTCTTGCCACATTAAATTTTCATCTGTACGAATGACGACACACTGGCTTTCCTGGGCGCAGGGTTAGGTTCAGTCGCTAATGCGCGAAACTCGAAATCTGTAGTTCCCAGGTTCGAGTCCCAACTGTGCTTGCCTACTCTCTATTAATTATTATCCTTGCCTTCTGTGAGAAAGGAAACACCGTTTGGAGAGTACGCCGTCCATTACATGTGCTCTCTAAACAATATGCTGGGTGACTTTGATGAGAAGCTTCTATCTCTCTCCTAACATCTGTCCAGTGGATCCCCTCCCCCAACCTTCTCTGAGCCCTCGGGTCACTTGTGACCTGGCCATTTAGCCCATTATGTGCAAAAATTGAGATAAAATAACAAAACCCAATATGTAGCTTTAAATCATTTCCTCAACATCGAAACACACTGAAGAAATCCCCGAACCACTTCTGTCTTGTAGTCAGTAAGAGACACCGATGGGCTTGGAAAGGCCGCAGTCCATGCCGTGGCCCCATGTGCACGAGGATCATACCCTGTGCAGGTTAAAGAACACCCTGAATGGCCTTGACGGGAAGCTCCCATCTGTCTCCTAATAACTGTCCAGTGAGTTCTCTTCCTCCCAACCTTCTCTGAGCTTTAGGGGTCTTTGTGATCTGGTCATTTACCCCATTGTGTGCAAAAAAAAGTGCTGCTCAGAGGTAAAACTACACAGCCCCTTCCTCCAATTTCTCTATTGAAATTTTCTCTCCGTTCCGTAGAGCAGTAAAATGAATACCTCCCATGTCATCAATTCAGCATCCTACGAATATCCTTTGAGAGCAGTCACTCTGAAGAAAAAAGGATGAAACTGAAGTGAAATTTCTACCGCAGAAATAGCGTTGTCCGCACGAAGATCATGTGTTGACATTGGATGGTCATTTATTTGGCCAGACAGAAAGATATCATCTTTTTTCTCTAGTCGATCGACGTTTTCGTTGAGGCACATAATTCTCTAACGATTGGAGGGATGGCGTGTCTTGACTCTCATTGATTTCCTTGTGTGTTCTGCGTTGAGTTCCTCGACAGTCAAATCGAAATGTGAGGCAGAACAACCAAAGCAAACAGATCGTAAAGTTGATAGATTTGCCACTCTGATGGTTTTTCAAGCAGAAACACGATATTAAGTATTTCACGACAATATCCTACGAAAGATATAACATGTTTGAACAGGATTCAAGGTCTCTATTACAAGAATCTAAAGAGAAGCAAACTGTAATAACGCAAAAAAAAAAACAAACGAACACACGCAAATTCCTGCTCCAACAAATCATTGATGTCTCTATTTATCTTTTTAATTTGGTGGGGAAAAAGTGATTTAAGCTGCGAAGGGTATGAAAACAGCAGAAGTCAGATAAGGGTTGGTTTACCCCTGAGTGGTACTTTATTGCACACAATGGTGGTACTTTATTGCATACAATGGCCTGAATGGCTAGGTTACAATGACCTCCAAAGGCTCAAAAAAGGTTGTTGGAGGGGACCCACTGCAACAGCTGTTAGGAGACAGATGGTAACCTCCCGTCCGCTGTGTTCTTTAACATGCACAGGTGCATTTGGCTCTCCCGCACAAGGGGCCACGGATTAACGTCCCATCCGACGAACGGCGGCATTTCCAAGCTCATCGGTGTCCCCTACTGACCGGGGACAGAGCAGGGAATTTTGCGGAAATAAATCTCAACGCTGACCCAGCTGGAACTGAACCTGTGAACTATAAATTACAAGCCTGGCACGCTACCGACTGAGCCACCCCCGCCCCATACCATTGAGAGTCACTTTTGTATACACAATGATCTAAAGAGCCAAGTCACAAGAACTCGGATAAATAGGGGAAGATGATCTACTGTACAGCTGCTAAGAGACAAAAAGAAGTTTTTTTTCAATCTCTCCTGCGCAGGGCCATGGCTTAACATCCCATTTGACATTAAACGACCTTTTGAAGGCCATAGATTTTATTTTGACCTAGGACAAAGTGAGAGTAAACGGAGATTAATCTCAAACTCAAACACAAATGAGATTCTAACTATGGAACTGCAGATTTGCTATCCTGACAGAGACCAAGGGGTGTATGCCCAAGAATGGGAAAGAAATATGAATCATATTATATAGCTGCAATTGTTTGGGATACGACCACCTACAGTCGACAATACGACCACCTACAGTCGCTCAAAAAAGTATCCGAACACTAGGGTTGATTACAGAATTCAGAAAAAATATCTGGCAACGATTTTTTTAGAAATTAGTGATCTGGCAACCTTCGTGTCACGTGATTACAGAATTCAGGAAAAATATCTGGAGCGTGTACAGCAACTGGTGTAACTGGAGCGTGTACAGCAACTGTACACGCTCCAGTTACCGTTCACAGCAAACTGGAGCGTGTGCAGTTACTGCACACGCTCCAGTTTGCTGTGAACGGTAACTGCACACGCTCAATATTTCCGTGAGTGAGCCCACACGATCTAGTATCAAAATAATATGACCACCTACAGTCGCTCAAAAAAGCATCCGAACACTAGGGTTGATTACAGAATTCAGAAAAAATATCTGGCAACGATTTTTTTAGAAATTAGTGATCTGGCAACCTTCGTGTCACGTGATTACAGAATTCAGGAAAAATATCTGGAGCGTGTACAGCAACTGTACACGCTCCAGTTACCGTTCACAGCAAACTGGAGCGTGTGCAGTTACTGCACACGCTCCAGTTTGCTGTGAACGGTAACTGCACACGCTCAATATTTCCGTGAGTGAGCCCACACGATCTAGCATCAAAATAATATGACCACCTACAGTCGCTCAAAAATGTATCCGAACACTATGGTTGGTTGCAGAATTCAGAAAAAATATCTGGCAACGATTTGTTTCAGCAATTAGTGATCTGGCAACCTTCGCGGCACGAAGGTTGCCAGATCACTGATTTCTAAAAAAATCGTTGCGAGATATTTTTTCTGAATTCTGTAACCAACCATAATGTTCGGATACTTTTTTGAGCGACTGTACACTACTAGCCAGAGAAACAGCTTAAAAACCCAAAATACTGACCCAGTTGAAAATATCATTTACCAGCCCTGTCAGAAGTCAATGATCTTTTAATCAACCTGTCATCAATGAGAATTGTGAAACGTGAACTGCTCATGCGCATAGTTTCCCCAGTAGTCAATTATAACAATTTCTACTTACAAAGCTAGGAATCTGAGCAAAAATCTTCACCTACTTTCTTCTGCAGTTTAATAGCTGTGACAATTGAAGCAATGGGAATGTGCAGTGATGAAACGATGGCGGGGGTGACTGAGTCGGTAGCGCGCCAGGCTCGTAATCTGCAGTTCCCAGGTTCGAGTCCCAGCTGGGTCAGCGTTGAGATTTATCTCAGCAAAATTGCCTGCCCTGCCCACGGTCAGTAGGGGACACCGATGGGCTTGGAAAGGCCGTCGTCCGTCGTCCCTGGATGGGACGTTAAGCCGTGGCTCCGTGTGCGGGAGAGCCATTGAAGGGGGGGTTACCATCTGTCTCCCAACAGCTGTTCCAGTTTGTCCCCTCCCCAACCTTCTCTGAGCCTTCGGGGTTCATGTGACCTGGCCATTTAGCCCATGGTGTACAAAAAAGTGCCGCTCAGAGGTAAAACAACCCAACCCAACCCAGCTGGGTCAGCTGTTCCCACCTGGGAACTGCAGATTACGAGCCTGGCGCGCTACCGACTCAGCCACCCCCGCCCCATGACCAGCGCGTTTTTATGCAAATCGAAGCAACTGCAGGAAAAGGACGGCGCATGTGAAGGTCATTAAACGGTATTAATAATACATACTTGATAGTGAGCTCTGTTAATTAATGTTATTATTGTTGTTCAGATGGGAAAGACAGCGGACTTAAGTGAGTTTGACAAAGGCCAAATTTTAATGACCAGACGACTAGGTCAGAGCCTTTCCGAGACGGCAAGGCTTGTGGGGTGCTCACGGTCAGCGTGGTTAGTACCTTAAAAAAAGTGGTTCGAGGAGGGAAAAACCACGAACCACCTCAAGATATGGGTCGACCACTGCTCATAAATGCTATAGGGTTGGGTTGTTTTACCTCTGAGCGGCACTTTTTTGCACACCATGGGCTAAATGGCCAGGTCACATGGACCCCGAAGGCTCAGAGAAGGTTGGGGGAGGGAACCCACTGGAACAGCTGTTGTGAGACAGATGGTAGCCTCCCGTCAAGGCCATCCAGCGTGTTCTTTAACGTGCACAGGGTATGGCTCTCCCACACACGGGGCCACGGCTTAACGTCCCATCCGACGGACGGCGGCCTTTCCAAGCCCATCGGTATCCCCTACTGAACGTGGGCAGTGGGAGGGGAATTTTGCTGAGATAAATCTCAACGCTAACCCAGCTGGAACTCGAACCTGGGAACTACATATTACGAGCCTGGCGCGCTACCGACTGAGCCACCCCCGCCCTCAATGCTATAGGTGAGCAAAGGCTATCCTATATGGTACGAGCCAACTCTAATGATATTATGGTGCAAATCACCCGTAATTTGAATGCTGATGACGGGAGTAATGTGTCACAACACAGACTGCATCGAACCCTGCTGAACATGGGGCTGGGTAGCTGCAGGCCGCTCTGAGTGCCCATGTTAACCTCGGTTCACCGTCAAAAGCGTCTACAATGCGACGCGAGCATCAAAACTGGAGCTTGAATGATTGGAAGAAGATTGTCTGGTCCGATGAATTTCGTTTCCTGTTGCACCACGTGGACGGCCGGGTACGTGTGCATCGTTTACATGGGGAAGTGTTGGCATCAGAATGCACCTAGGGATGATATTCTCCCTCTAGTAGTGCCTTCTTTCAGCAGGATAATGCGTCATGCCACACTGACCAGATTGTTCGAGAATGATTTGCGGAACATGAGGAAGACTTCCAGGTATTGCCCTGGCCTCCAAAATCCCCAGACATCAATCCAATCGAGCATCTATGGTTTGTGTTGGAACAGCATATCCGATCTGCAGCGGTTCAACCACGTAACTTACAAGTTAAAGGATCTTTTGGTACTCGATACCACAAGACACCTTTAGAAATCTTGTTATTAGGAGGTCGTGGGTTCAGATCCCACCCGGCCAATGACTATTTCGCCTCTATATTTATTGAACGTATGCTTTCGCAGATACGAAATATTCAGTGAAGAAGTTTCCGTAGTACTAGTTCAACTAACAAATTCGTTATCATTTCATAAAGAGATTTGTTATATAGCTAGCTGGAAATGGGTCGCATTTCATTCAATTGTGAGCTATTTCTGGAAGAATGCGCAACAGTTTTGTCACGTGACACGAAGGTTGCCAGATCACTAATTTCTAAAAAGAATCGTTGTCAGATATTTTTTTCTGAATTCTGTAATCAACCATAGTATTCCAATACTTTTTTGAGCGACTGTACCACCTACTGCAGCAGTTCCATAAATAAAAGGTTTTACTTTACGTCATCACCTCGTAGTACTCGCAAGAGTTTGAATACTATGATGAAACGATAAATAATGAATAAAATTACGTGATTTCAGTTGGTTGGCAACCACAGTTTTATACGTTTTAGCAAAAAAAAAATCTAAATACATTTTCGATTTGGCATTGAACAGCATATTCCAAAACAAATAACTACAACCAGTGAAGAAATCGAGTTACAAGCCGCCAGATACAATCACACATAGCAACGAAAATTATTAATACGGAAAAAAGAAATCCTAGGGACGCAAAAGACACAATAATATAAGCAGGTCATCGACCCCCCCCCCCCCCTTCACAGTAACCGTCTTACCCTAGAAACGGGGGCGGGGGTGGCTCAGTCGGTAGCGCGCCAGGCTCGTAATCTGTAGTTCCCAGGTTCGAGTCCCAGCTGGGTCAGCGTTGAGATTTATCTCCGCAAAATTCCCCGCCCTGCCCACGGTCAGTAGGCGACACCGATGGGCTTGGAAAGGCCGCCGTCCGTCGGATGGGACGTTAAGCCGTGGCCCCGTGTGCGGGAGAGCCATATCATGTGCACGTTAAAGAACACGCTGGATGGCCTTGACGGGAGACTACCATCTGTCTCCCAACAGCTGTTCCAGTGGGTCCCCTCCCACAACCTTCTCTGAGCCTTCGGGGTCCTTGTGACCTGCCATTTAGCCCATGGTGTGCAGAAAAGTGCCGCTCAGAGGTAAAACAACCCAACCTACCCTAGAAATATCTCCAGTTCTGATTTCTTCCTCTGAAACGTTACGTGAAAATCAAAACTGCGTTGCGCCCCACTTTTCATTCAGGGCGGGATTTTTGTCAATAATTCCTTTTTTTTTCTCTTCGCCCTCTGCTTCTTCCGCTCTTGTATATTGATTATTTGAACCGTTTGGGTGTGTAATGTACTTAACATTTTTGATCTTCGCGGAGCAGACTGGGATGCCTCCCGTCAAAGGGAACCGTTTGTTCTGCCCAGCGAGGAGATTGAAAAGATAGAAAAGACTCGGGAATATTTTCATTTGTACTTATGAAATGTGAATTCTATTATCTCCCTTGAAAGAACTAAATCATTTTCCAAAGCTGTTTCATGTCAGCTTTAAAAGTTCAAATAAAACACTTATTCTTTTTTTACCAAAGTATATTTTTTTCATTTCCATTTTCTCTTATGTCTTCTCTTATCCTAGTTGTATCTTTTCTTGGAAGGTTTAGAGAAATGAAATATCAATAGAAAGATTTATTTTAAAACCTTTTTACAAAATTAAAATGTATCACAATGCATGACGCGAATATATTTCCTTTCCATGTAGGTTGGGTTGTTTTACCTCTGAGCGGCATTTTTTTGCACACAATGTACTAAAGGGCCAGGTCACAAGGACCCCGAAGGCTCAGAGAAGGTTGGGGGAGGGGACGCAATGGGACAGCTGTTGGGAGACAGATGGTAGCCTCCCGTCATGGTCATCCAGCGTGTTCTTTAACGTGCACAGGGTATGGCTCTCCCGCACACGGGGCCACGGCTTAACGTCCCATCCGATGGACGGCGGCCTTTCCAAGCCCATCGGTGTCCCCTACTGACCGTGGGCAGGGCGGGGAATTTTGCGGAGATAAATCTCAACGCTGACCAAGCTGGGACTCGAACCTGGGAACTGCAGATTACGAGCCCTCCCCGCCCCCAACACTGGGCAATTCTGTTAGTATAATATATTGGAAAAATATTAATTTTTCATTCCTTCTCTTCAATAGCATGGATCCGTGGAATAGCTGTACAAAGTTAAAAGGAGGAATTAAAGGGAGGTTGAAATTACAACGAACAGAGTAATGAAACAAGTTTAAATTTTTTCACCAAGTTATAAGAGATTGCAAAATGTATCGGCAGAGATTTAAATGAGATTTAAATGTCGTGAAATTTCAGCAGATGGATTTATCGGTCGAAATGCTCCATCTGCTCTTAGCCCCTTTAATACTGTCCACCAGGGGGGCGGGAATGGCTCAGTCGGTAGCGCGCCAGGCTCGCAATCTGTAGTTCCCAAGTTCGAGTCCCAGCTGGGTCAGCGTTGAGATTTATCTCCGCAAAATTCCCCGCCCTGCCCACGGTCAGTAGGGGACATCGATGGGCTTGGAAAGGCCGCCGTCCGTCGGATGGGACGTTAAGCCGTGGCTCCGTGTGCGGGAGAGCCATACCCTATGCACGTTAAAGAACACGCTGGATGGCCTTGAAGGTGGGGGGGGGCTACCATCTGTCTCCCAACAGCTGTCCCAGTTTGTCCCCTCCCCAACCTTCTCTGAGCCTTCGGGGTCCATGTGACCTGGCCATTTAGCCCATGGTGTGCAAAAAAGTGCCGCTCAGAGGTAAAACAACCCAACTGTCCACCTGGTAGCATCGACTGGTATCATCGATTGTGCTTTCGAATCGCGTGATTATTTGTTAATTCGTTTTATTATTGAAAAAACAGAAAATTTCACTTTATTTAATATTTGAACATAATAAAAGAAACATGGTTTCCTTTAATAGCTAATCCTTACTGTTTTAAAAGAAAGTAAAGTCTTTTGGAAATCTTGATGCTATTTTGTTCATACATGTTCTGTGTAGAAAGAAAAATGGCTGTCCGATTACAAAGAGAACTGCTGAAAGCAATTTTTTAAAAACAATAAGTGATTTGGCAATAAGTGATTTTTATCTAAAGATTGTAATTATAAAATTTTACACTAGTTTGGGGAAAAAAATGCACAAAACGAATTTTGTGCTTACCGAAGGCATTAGGTGTAGTGTGATCTCTAATTTGAAGGTTACCTGATTGTTATTGGTACAAGGAACAAATGGAATTGAATCACACTAATGAAAGAGTAAAATTATCTACTGAAAATACTCATCAAAACAAATGCTTGACTGAAATAACTGCCGACTATAATTTTTATGGCCGTTTAACAAATTTTGTTCATTAATTAATGACTGGTTATAATGTGAATTTAAAGATGGAGGGAGTTGGGGGTTGTTTTACCTCTGAGCGGCACTATTTTGCACACCATGGGCTAAATGGTCAGGTCACATGGACCCCGAAGGCTCAGAGAAGGTTGGGGGAGGGGACTCACTGTAACAGCTGTTGGGAGACAGATGGTAGCCTCCCGTCAAGGAGATCCAGCGTGTTCTTTAACGTGCACAGGGTACGGCTTTCCCGCACACGGGGCCACGGCTTAACGTCCCATCCGACGGACGGCGGCCTTTCCAAGCCCATCGGTGTCCTCTACTGACCGTGGGCAGGGCGGGGAATTTTGCGGAGAAAAATCTCAACGCTGACCCAGCTGAGACTCGAACCTGGGAACTGCAGATTACGAGCCTGGCGCGCTACCGACTGAGTTAAATGCTCCAAATGTTGGAGGGGGGGGGGGGTAGAAAGACGGTCAGAAATTTAGGTTTTCTATTGTGTACGAAGACAAATGCCATATTTCGGCCGCAAATCTGATAATTACCGAAATAGTAGATTCTTGTATCCCGTCCACAATAGGTTAAGAAGCGAATTTGGTTGATGTTCGAGGTTGATAATATAATAATAATAATATTTATTTCCATTCTCATTTACAGAAACATTACACACAAAAGTTTACCATCAAATTTGGATGGAAAATAGCAAAAGGAAATAATGTAAAATAAAATTTAAAAAAAACGATTAAAATAAAAAAACACACAAACATACATTTTACAAGTGTTTCTGTGTAATCTAGGAGTTAGAAAACAACTGTTACAGATTACAAAAACAAAATTCTACTGTAAACGAAAATCTTTGGCAATGGATAAAAAAACTAAGAAATTACATTAAAAGCGTCTTCAATATCTTCAGTATTTACCACGAAAAGTTTGGTTTTTTTCTTAAATTACAATCACTTTTTTCTTCTTTTATACTATTTGGTAAAGAATTATATAATTTTGGTGCAATAAAATTGAAATGCTTATGCATGATTTCTTTTTTTGATTTCACAACATGAAATATGTTTGTAGAACATCTGGTATCGTATGGGATGAACGGTTTTTCGATCCAATTGTTGATTTTATGTAGATACAAAAGACTTCTATATAAATATAACTTTCTCAAGGGTAATATATTATTGCTTATGTAATGATAATTTACATTGCTAATATTGCTATTTGAAACTAGTTTTACAATTTTATTTTGCAATTTCACTAGAGGGAGTAGGTTTGATGTATAATCTCCCCCCCCCCCCCAACATGTGATTCCATAGCTTAAAATTGAGTGAACCCAAGCGAAATAAACTAAAATTAACAACTTCTTATGATAACATGATTTAAGATAGTATAACTTGTACAAAATAAATCTTAATTTTTTACACACTGTATCTACTTGTTTCTTCCATTTTAGATTTTGTTCAACATAAATGCCTAGATATTTAACACATTCAACTTGTTCGATAGTTTTACATACACAACCATTTACCAAATTACAACCAGAATTATGGTATTTTATGACAACCTCTTTACTTGTATTCAATAAGCCGAAATAGATAAAATTAGTTTTTTCCACATTTATTTGCAGTTTATTACTACTAAACCAGTTTCTTATGCTTTTTAAGTCATTGTTTATCTTGAACATTAACTCATTATTAGTTTCAGTCGAGTACACTATCGCTGTGTCATCCGCATAAGCTGTGATTTTGCCAAATAAATTTAAATTGCAAAAATCATTAATATATATTAAAAACAATACTGGTCCAAGAATAGAACCTTGCGGTACACCACCATTCAAAACAAGCATATTACTTTCCAGTTTATGTATAGCCACATATTGTTTCCTGTTTTCCAAATATGATTTAAACCAATTGAAAGAAGTCCCCTTATTCCTATTATACTTAATTTTTGCATTAAAATTTCATGATTTATTGTGTCGAAAGCTTTTTTTATGTCAATAAATAAGGCTAAAGTTTCCCTGTGTTCATTTACACTGTTATAGATGTTGCCGGTAAGTTGTAACATAGCATGTTCTGTACCCAATTTATCTCTAAATCCAAACTGTTTATTTGATAAGAAATTATATTTCGATAGAAATTTCATTAATCTCTCTTTCATGAGGTTTTCAATAATTTTTGAAAAGATAGGGAGTATGGAAATTGGTCCATAATTATTAAAATCCGTGTTTTTACCTTTTTTGTAAATTGGCTTTACTTTAGCAATTTTTAAAGCATCTATGAACATTCCAGTAGAAAAAGATAAATTTACAATTTTTACAAAAATATGAGGTTTATATTTAAAAACAATGTTTAACATATGGGCATTTATTTCATCATAACCACATGATTTATTATTATTCAATTGTGATATTATATTGTTTAGTTCCGTTTGATCTGCTTCAAATAGAACCATTGAGTTATCATTATGGTTCACATATTTGTCAATTTCAGTATTAAAATTATTTGTAGTATATTGATACCCCTGGTTAACTTCTATGAAATGTGCATTAAATTTATTTGCTAGATCTTCATCAACATTTTTTGAAGGATATATCTCAGGGTTTTTTTTCGATCCCTAAAATACTATTTATTGTTGCCCATTGCTTTTTCACATCACTATTACAATTATGGAACTCTTTTAAATAACGAAGTTTTTTTGCATACCTAGTTTTATTTGTTAGTTGAGTTCTTAATGATTTATATTGCTTTTCAAGCGATTTATCAAAAGGGCGTTTTTTATATTTGTTGTATAATTTTTGCTTTTCTTTTGCTAAAATTATAATTTCATTTGTTATCCATTTGTTTTTACTCCTCTGAGTAGGACCCAAAACATTACTGTTTTTAGTAACTTTAGTACTTACTGTTTTGGCCTCATTTATCATGTATATGAATTTATCATATAATGCATTTACATCATCAGTTTTATCATCTTCATTGTTCCATTTATATTCTTTAATATATTTCTCGAATAAATTATAATCTATACAGCTTTTCACTAAAGGTTTAGGGTTAGAAAAAATTTCTTTCCCACTTACGCTTACAAGTATTGGATAATGATCTGTAATATCATTTTGGAAGACAGCTGTATTGTACGTATAATCATTATTCTTATCTCGTATAAATACATGATCTAGACAAGTATGAGAGGAAAAAGTAGATCTCGTAGCAATATTCACAAATGACTTTAAACCATTTAAAGACATTACATCAAGATAATCTGACACCTCCGAGCTGTTGCTTAATAGATTAAGATTTATATCCCCAATTGTTATTAGCTTATTATTTTTAATATTTTGCAAAGTACTACTAAATTCAGCTATGTATTCTTTGACGGAGTATTCATGAGAACGATATATAGCACATAAATATATACCTGTGTTACAGTCAAATAGATTAATATCCTCTGCAGTTTTCATATTTACATTACAATCACAAAAACTAAACTTCGTAACATTTGCATAAACTACAATTCCTCCTGATTTATTATATTGCCTACTACTAAAAAATTGCTGATAATCATCAATTTTATAATTTACAACTTCATCATCCTTTACCCAAATTTCACTTAAGATTATAATATCAATTAGATTTCGAAATTGGTACATTAATACAAGTAAATCATTGAAATGCAATCGCAAACTTCTGATATTCACATGCAAAAGGGTATAATTTAAAAAACAATGACAAGAAAGGAATTTATTAACTTCATCAATATCTGTTATCAAAGCACACGAATCCAGTTCGGACTGAATCTCACAGACTAAATCATCCATTTTGTTCAGTATAATCCGTTATGTCTCTTTCATTTCTTACTCTTCTAACCTTGGAGTTTTCTTCCTTTCTTAAAAAAATTTTACCGTCCTTAACCCATAAAAATTTATAGTTATGCTCTAATTTGAATTGCTTTGCCAAATAGAGCAATTTTTTATTTCGTTGTGTCAAATGTTCATTCAGATAAATTGGTTTATCATCAAAATTTCTGTTTACGTTGCTAGCCTTAATCCGTTTCTTCTTTGCTTCTGAAATCCATTTATCTCTTATCGACTTGTTTTTCATTTGCAACACGATAGGTTTTGTTTTTTCTTTTTTCACCGAAGGAACTCTGTGTGCGACCACAACGTCTCCGATATCCACCTTAACCTGTATTATCCTTGCTATATTCATTACTACAGAACCGATGTTTTCATCTGAGGTTTCTGGCAAACCTGCGATTTCTATATTGGAGTTTCTGCTGTACTGTTGCAAATCGTCGATGTCCTGCTTTAAATCTGCCAAGTCTTTTTGCAACTGTCTATTTTCGTTACGTAGTTCAAGATTGTCTTTTTTGACAGTCACAATTTCGGTTTTTAACTTAGCTATTTCTTCCATAAAGTCTTTTACACAATCGGAATTAAATTGAATAGCTTTTGCAACTTCTTTAATTTCATTATACATTTCGTTTGAGTTGTTTTTCATGTTTTCTCTTAATTTAGCATATAAAACCTGCAAATTATCAAAAAAAATATCAAATTATCAAAAAATAACTGAAGATCGTTAGAGTGAAAGAAAAAGAATAAAAGGCTCAATAATTATTCATGTGATTTCATATTCGATGGTTGCGAAGAAGAGTCTTTGAGAAGATTTGTATCCGTTGCATGACTGAGAACGCTTAGATCTTCATTCGGAGCAATCACGTGGTCGGCATTCATGAACCCGCCTTGTCAATTACGACCCGGGAAATGGAATGAAACAGATCTGCGGCTGAGATTTATTTCTTGGGGTTCTCTTGCGTGATTTCGATTTATCAAGAATTCAGAATGTTTCTTGGACATAGACGTTTTATTGATCTCGAAGACCTCGGTCCTATGGGGTGTTGCTTCGTGTGCTGAGGAATTTCTTTTAAGGTCGTGTGATTCAACAAATAAGTTGGAGTGATGCATTTTGCTGTGCCCTTACAGATGTCGGTAATTTAGAATTGTTCGACTTCCAATTTGTTTTCCCTAATGATTTATGTAAAGGGGGCAGGGGTGGCTCAGTCGGTAGCGCGCTACCGACTGAGTTGCAGTTCCCAGGTTCGAGTCTCAGCTGGGTGGGGCGGGAGTGGCTCAGTCGGTAGCGCGCCAGGCTCGTAATATGTAGTTTCCAGGTTCGAGTCCCAGCTGGGTCAGTGTTGAGATTTATCTCCGCAAAATTCCCCGCCCTGCCCACGGTCAGTAGGGGACACCGATGGGCTTGTAAAGGCCGCCGTCCGTCGATGAGACGTTAAGCCGTGGCTCCATGTGCGGGAGAGCCATACCCTGTGCACGTTAAAGAACACGCTGGATGGCCTTGACGGGAGGCTACCATCTGTCTCCCAACAGCTGTTCCAGTGGGTCCCCTCCCCCAACCTTCTCTGAGCCTTCGGGGTTCATGTGACCTGGCCATTTAGCCCATGGTGTGCAAAAAAGTGCCGCTCAGAGGTAAAACAACCTAACCCAACCCAGCTGGGTCAGCGTTGAGATTTATCTCCGCAAAATTCCCCGCCCTGTCCACGGTCAGTAGGGGACACCGATGGGCTTGGAAGGCCGCCGTTCGTCGGATGGGACGTTAAGCCATGGCCCCGTGTGCGGGAGAGCCATACCCTGTGCACGTTAAAGAACACGCTGGATGGCCTTGACGGGAGGCTAACATCTGTCTCCCAACAGCTGTTCCAGTGAGTCCTATCCCCCAACCTTCTCTGAGCCTTCGGGGTTCATGTGACCTGACCATTTAGCCCCTTGGTGTGCAAAATAGTGTCGCTCAGAGGTAAAACAACCCAACCTTTATGTAAAGACATAAGAAAGAATAGTTGAAGAGTGTCAAAAAGTGCTTGCTTAATGAAATGATATTGAAATACTTAATTATATGAATGATACCGAAGTACTTAATGGAACATTATCAAGGTACTTAATGGAATAATATCGAAATATATAACGGAATAATATTGAAGTATTATAATTATTAGAATGAAATGTGAAACAATTGTAATTTGTCATAATTGTAACTGCAATTGTAATAAGTTAAAATGCTTAATAGTATGAAATAAAAGTATTTTATTTGAATGATAGCAGAAGTTGTGCTTCTTATACCGTGGGACATTCGGCAGTTTGTTTATGTAGACACGTTACTTTGGATTATTTATTTATTGCAATATCCGTTATTCAAGGGTATTATTCATATTGTTGCGGATTACAAAAATGGATAGCCACTGAGCGTGAGTATTAAAAACTATATATCAAAACCAAATTAAATACAAGGCAAATTGTTACAAAAGAAATATGGATGAAGTATCTTATTAACAAATCAACTACTAACATGCACAAGTCATCAATCTTCCTGTACAGAGTACACAACATCAACTCTGTCTATTCTACTGAATATTACCTTTACACTCGATTATCATGTCACTTGAACATCCGCGTAGATAAAAGGTCCCACTTTTATACTTCCGCGTATACACAACACATCAAGTTACTTCTTGATACTTAACGATAAAAGATCCCACTTTTATCCTTCCGCGTATACACAACACATCAAGTTACTTCTTGACACTTACGCGCACTGTCTCAGAACAGCTCACCGTCCATTTTCGAACTCTCCGACCGTTACAACACAACGACCGTTAACGCTCCACTCTTCTTCTCCAAATTCTCCCAAAGTTCTTATTCGTTGGCTGAAACTTTTTGCTTTCGGTTGCCAGATTCCTTCTGTCGTAACACTGCCCCCTTCCTAGGTCTTGTTCGTCCCGAACAATTCTGGATTCCAAAGTTTCTTCAGTTCTTCGATGAAACGGGGCTAAACGATCCACGTGAACCACCTTGCACTTTGTAGCTGGACGTCGACGAATGCGATATACCACGTCTGTGTAAAAATGAAAGCGAATCTCATTATGAAGTAGATTTCTTTTCTGACTGAGGCCTCGTCCACAAACATAATACGTGTAAGGCCTATAGCCCTTGTGAACACGTTTATGTCTCCTCAGGGAGAAGAATCGACCAAGAGTTTTCGTGCAAAACCTGTAAAAAGTTTTCTTCTTTGTCGAAAGCTTTCTCCTTTGGATTTTTAATTCTATCAAGAGTAACAAGGAATGAAAGTCATTAGTGACATAAAATCTAGGGAGAAGTTTCATCCTCCAGTCTGACCCTTTTGTCAGTTGACTTTCACTTAATTCAGAACTGTCGTGATGAACCTTCAGCCATATTTCACCCGATTCAATTTGATCCCCAAAGTGCTTCACAATTATAAAATCAGCTCCATAATTCTTTTTGGCGCTTCGGTCCATCTCCTCCTTCCATACTCTTGCTAGAACTGCAGCTTCTAATCCAACAACCTTACCTGTTTCTCCTGTATAAGTGAAATCAGTGATGTGTCGGGCTGCTAACAATATTTTTTCTGTTTTACCTTCACATAGCCAGCTTGCAACATCTTCAGATACTCCTTGTTCTATTAACGTGTTACGAAACTTGTTCAAAGCATTGCCGTTATGCAGAACCTTGCGGGCACGTGATGCTTCATCTACCCTATTATCCACAATGCTCACCAAACGCAGACGTTCTCCTCCTAACTCTTCGACGAGCTCTTGCAGTTCAAAGGATCCGTTACCAAGGAAACACTGAACAGCTTCCATCACTTCCAGAGAGTTGTCAACAGAGTTTTCAAGAGGTGAATCCATGTTGCTGATAACAGCTGAACTCTTCATTCCACGAGCTTGCGATGCTGCAACCATTTTCTTAACTAAATCAACAGCAACATCTTCTGTACTGATGAGATCAATAGCTCCTTTTCCGAATTCAACATCATAAACCAAAGCGCACACTCCTTCAGCCAGTTTTTTGGACACAATTGAGCATATCATTAGAGGAACGCTATCTACGGTAGCCGTCAGATCCTTGCAGCGGTAAATCTCCTGATCTGTTGGCACCAGCTCCTCTGTCTGTCCTACGATGCAGCATCCGACGTCTTCCATCATCTGCTCGATTTTATTTTTAGTGCAGTCGACTGTGAAACCGGGGATGGATTCCAATTTGTCCAGAGTATCTCCCGTCAATTGGAGAGCACAACCGGAGATCATAGGTACCTTGAGACCTAAAGGAGCAAGTGCAGGAGCCAAGACAAGACTCACTTTGTCGCTGACACCTCCTGTGCTGTGTTTATCTACCATCCGATGGCGCCACTCGGGTCTCCAGCAAAACACATGACCCGAGGAGGTCATAGTTGCTGTTTCTTCCGAATTCACTTTCTTGGAGCTCTCATTGTAATTAGCCAGGGAAATATCAGTCATGATTGCCAAATTGTTCATTCTGGAGATCAGCGACGAGTTTTGTAACATGATATTGTCCACTTTAGAGCTCTTATAGTCGTGATAAAACTTTTCTATATCCTTATAATCTAAATGGTTATAATGTCCAAATCTGCGCATTGACTGTTCAGAAAAGAAATTCAGCATGGCTACATTGAGATTATCTGAGGGCTTCACTTCTCTCTGATCGTAACTCTGATGCTTAGTTTCATCCAGAAAGTTAGTCTTTGAAGTACTGTCTCTGCCTGAAGCTCCTTTACTAGCATCACCTGTTACGCTTCTAAGCCATTCTTCGGAATTCTTCTTTCTTAAATCCCCACTTTCTATAAACGATTCGAGTGTGGCTATATGCTTCGGAAAAACTTCTCCGACTTCCCCGGTAACGTCGAATGGCACTTTGTATCTATGATGAATGGACGCCTCTTCTTTACTCGGACCACTCTGCGAAACGTAAACTCTGTTTCGTTCCCCCTCATTACCACTCGTTACTCTGACTTTGCGATAATTGTCCATGACACATTTTGCTGACGGCGAGGAATAGAATACCTTTCGTGTGGATCTCTCTTCAGATCGTGTCAGACTTGTATACCTAGGTATTTTGAAGTGCAAAGCGTACTGTATAGTCTCACAGCTCTCTGATCTGTGTGATTGTTCTTCACAGTTCCTAGACATGTCACCAACGGCATAGACACTCTGCCATGCATTACCAGTAGTTGCGTGGTCAAAGGCATTATCTGCGCTATCTCTACGTTTCTTGATTTCCAGTAGCAGATCCACATTTCGAGATTCTCCTTTCTTGCGAAGATTCGATTCTTTTGTAGTCTTCCTCTCGCAGTCCTCTCGCACTTTCTCTTTTTCTTTTCCATGTTTACAATCTAACTTAACACTATCAAGATCATCTTTTTCACTGACAAATTCAACATTTAAACTATTGCATTGTCTATTGAGTTCGGTTTTATTATCCTTGAACTGATCAATAATCTTACCAACTTGAGAAGCCACTTCAGCTCTCATCTCAGTATTTGGTGCGGCCAGGTCACCTCTTTTATTTCTCAACTCATTATTTCGTGCGGCCATTTCGGCTTTCAAATCAGTCATCTGCATAGCCATATAGGCTTTCAAGTCAGTCATCAGCTTTATTAACTCATCCATACTTCTAGTGAAAGGCATTCAATTAAATTATCCCACTTCTGACACCAAATGTTGCGGATTACAAAAATGGATAGCCACTGAGCGTGAGTATTAAAAACTATATTTCAAAACCAAATTAAATACAAGGCAAATTGTTACAAAAGAAATATGGATGAAGTATCTTATTAACAAATCAACTACTAACATGCACAAGTCATCAATCTTCCTGTACAGAGTACACAACATCAACTCTGTCTATTCTACTGAATATTACCTTTACACTCGATTATCATGTCACTTGAACATCCGCGTAGATAAAAGGTCCCACTTTTATACTTCCGCGTATACACAACACATCAAGTTACTTCTTGACACTTACGCGCACTGTCTCAGAACAGCTCACCGTCCATTTTCGAACTCTCCGACCGTTACAACACAACGACCGTTAACGCTCCACTCTTCTTCTCCAAATTCTCCCAAAGTTCTTATTCGTTGGCTGAAACTTTTTGCTTTCGGTTGCCAGATTCCTTCTGTCGTAACAATATTATTCAGTTAAACCTGATGGCTGGATTCGCCACCTACCTAGGATTTATTTTCTTGTGGGGGGGGGGGGGGGTGATTAATCTATGGGGAAGGTTCGAAAATTTAGATTTTGTTTCGGTGTCCGAAAAATGTAATTTCGGGGAATGGGGAATAGTTGGTGGTCTGAGATCAAGACTCGAGTGGGCGGGGTGGCTCAGTCGGTAGCGCGCCAGTATATGTAGTTCCCAGGTTCGAGTCCCAGCTGGGGTAAGCGTTGAGATTTATCTCCGCAAAATTTCCCGCCCTGCCCACGGTCAGTAGGGGACACCGATGGGCTTGGAAAGGCCGCTGTCCGACGGATGGGATGTTAAACCGTGGCCCCGTGTGCGGGAGAGCCATACCCTGTGCACGTGAAAAAACACGCTGGATGGCTTTGACGGGAGGCTACCATCTGTCTCCCAACAGCTGTTCCAGTGGGTCCACTCCCCCAATCTTTTCTGAGCCTTCGGGGTCCATGTGACCTGGCCATTTAGCCCATGGTGTGCAAAAAAGTGCCGCTCAGAGGTAAAACAACCCAACTCAAGACTCGAATAGGGCTTCCCAATTACTAAAATATTCCACCGGACAGGAAAGGTTAAAATTATATTCTATATCGAATAAAAGTTTATAGTCATTTTGTAAATCTATTTTTAGTGTCGTACAAAAATAAAATTTTGCAAAGACACCTATTTTGGATTTCAAACCAGAAAGGCAAGTTTGATATTTCTTGTCAGAAGACCGAATTTTCGGAGGAGGTTTTGACTCCCTGGTCCCCCCCCCCCTCCCCAGGTACGTTCCTGGGCTGATTGAAATTTATCAGAAAGAAACCAAAATATTCCATAGCTGTTTAGAAAATATTTACCTTTAATTTGTTGTATTTGGATCGTTCGGGTAACATTACAATTTCTGTTCTTTAAAAAAAACTTAAAAAATCGAGACAAATGCAAACAGAACAATTTAATATTAACAAGAAATGCAAAAACAATTTCAATAAGACTTTAACGAAGAGATATATACAGTCGCATCAGAATATTGTGACCACCTGCCTAAAATGGGAATGGGGGGGGGTCATATTATTTTGATACGACTGTGTATACAGTATCTCGTCTTTGATCCATAACAGGTTTTGAGTTGAGAATCTTAAAAAAAAAAGCTTCGCTCAAAAGAAATAAAAGAAAGAGGAAAAAATTATTCTTCAAAAAGCGAAATATATTTATTAACTAAATCTTTTAAACCATAGCAAACGATATTTAATACCAATAAACACACTGTCTAATAGAATATGGTGCGGGGGTGGCTCAGTCGGTAGCGCGCCAGGCTCGTAATCTGTAGTTCCCAAGTTCGAGTCCCAGCTGGGTCAGCGTTGAGATTTATCTCCGCAAAATTCCCCGCCCTGCCCACGGTCAGTAGGGGACACCGATGGGCTTGGAAAGACCACCGTCCGTCGGATGGGACGTTAAGCCGTGGGCCCCGTGTGCGGGAGAGCTATACCCTGTGCACGTTAAAGAACACGCTGGATGGCCTTGACGGGAGGCTACCATCTGTCTCCCAACAGCTGTTCCAGTGGGTCCCCTCCCCCAACTTTCTCTGAGCCTTCGGGGTCCATGTGACCTGGCCATTTAGCCCATGGTGTGCAAAAAATACCGCTCAGAGGTAAAACAACCCAACCCGTGTGCGGGAGAGCCATACTCTGTGCATAAAGAACACGCTGGATGGCCTTGACGGGAGGCTACCATCTGTCTCCCAACAGCTGTTCCAGTGGGTCCCCTCCCCGAACCTTCTCTGAGCCTTCGGGGTCCATGTGACCTGGCCATTAAGCCCATGGTGGGCAAAAAAGTGCCGCTCAGAAGTCAAACGACCCAACCCAACCCTAATAGAGCAAAAATTGGGATCATTTGCATCTTATGCTGATGGGAGTTCAAATTATAAACTTAATATTCTGGAAGAATAATTTATATATGGAAATTACAACGAAAGAAAGATCTTCTAAATGTGATCTAGCAAAATCTTCAATTTCAGCTATATTCGTTCAATATTTAAAGAGTTATGAAAACTGCAGTATTTAATAGCAAAAGTTGCTTCTCTTAAATATTGATCTTCAAAGCTAATCAAACAATTTACTAACATAATTCTATATGCAGAAGTTCGACTAGAATTTATTTCAAATTTTGTAAATTTCCGGGAACTTGTTAAATATTCAAATATTTGGTTTGCATAGATACCTATATCAAATATTTGGTTTGCATAGACGCTTATGTTAAATATTTACAGTACTGTGCAAATTAGTTGGGACAATAGGAAAATGCAGTAACAAAGACACAACTAAAATATTTATTTGTTTAATAGTGTAGTTAATAGTGAATGTGACCCCCCTTAGCTTTAATTACTTCTTTCATCCTCTCAACCATTGATGCCACTATCTTTCCACGCATCTCCTTCACTTCAGGGTCGTGGTACCACACTTTCATGACACTTTCTATCATTTTGGTTTTCGTCGTGCAATCCACCTTAGCTATGCGAGCTTTAATAATGGCCCACAAATTTTCAATGGGGTTTAGATCGGGTGAATTTCCTGGCCACTCCAATACCTTCAAATGTTGCTGGGTACAGAAGCTCTTAGCAAGCTTAGAATTGTTGCATGGAGCCAGATCCTGTTGAAATACCCCATCGCCGTTAGGAAACAGCTTCTGCAGTGTTGGGACCATTTTCGCCTCCAGAACGCCTATGTACTTTTTGCTGTCCATCATTCCTTCAATGGGGTGAAGCGTCTGTGGCCCGAAAGCTGTGAAACTTCCCCAAAACATGACCTTGGATGGGTGTTTGGTGGATTGCTGGATGTGGCCGGATCGAAGAGGTTCTCCAGGCGAGCGGCAGACGAAAATTGACCTGTAGTCATGCACCTCAAAGTGGGTTTCGTCGGAAAACATCACTTTTTCCCAATTCTCCACAGTCCAGTTTCGATGTTTCTTTGCCCAGGAGAGCCTTTTTTGCTTCAGAGCGGGTGTCAAAAGCTGCTTTTTGGAGGGGCGTCGAGCCCGGCGGCCAAACTCCAGAAAACGACGACGTACGGTGGAAGCATCTATATTAACCACATGAGAAGCAATCTCCTTTTGATGTTTCCACTGGACCTCTTCGGGTCTATGATACTAATTCTTCGAATTAGACTATCATCTCTAAGGGTGGTTTTTCTTTTTCTTCCACAATGTCCTTTACGGGACGTGTCCACGGACCCTGTCTCCTTATGCAGCTTCATGATCCGTGAAACGTTGAATTTCCCGACGCCAACTGCTTTTGCTATCTGCCTAGCAGTAAGTGAAGTGTTTTCGCCTAAAGCGATTATTTTAGCTCGTTTACGAGGCGTGATGTCCATGATGTATTTAATAAAAAAAGTTTCCAATGAAAATTGTGAACTACTTACATAATCACGTCCTCAGCCTATGAAATATCAATTCCGACTAAAGTGGAAGTGTAAATAATAGCAGAGTAACACGACAGACAATTCTAGACAAGCAGATATCGCTCTACTGCAAGTCTAAACTTGCTGGTGTCTATTGCAAGGACACGCGCAAGTTTAGACTTGCAGCAAAAGGTTACGAACAAGTTTAGACTTGCAGCGGAAGGGATTTCGCTTTCCTTTGCTTGTCCCAACTAATTCGCACAGTACTGTAGTTTGTATAAATTCTTTAAATATTGAATGAATACGACTGAATTTTAAGATTTTGATTCACTTCATTTAGATTTTTGATATACATTTAGTCTCATTATCACAAATATTGACTTTCCAATTTGGCATCCACTTGACTTACATGAAACTTCTCCAATAGTTTGGCAACGCAATTGGAATATACATTTTTTTTCTCAGTGAAATCCAGAATGGTAGAAAAATATTTTACCATTTGTTAGGAAATATTTAATTTCCCTGAATTTAAAAACCCTTGGAAAGCAACTCTCTGCAGGAGAACTCTTCACAGAGATCTCGCAATAACATACTGTGCAAAATAAACATTTGACAAATGTGTTTCTTTATGGAAATAGTTCATCTTCTAGAGCATTTACTCATTCCATTTCCCTATGAAGCCTGACATACGCGGGCTTGTATTGCAGTTCTTGAGATTTATTGAGTGTCATCAGATAAAGCAGTCTCTACGAGAGACGACTCCGACTCCAATGATAACGAAGGAACGATGCGGAGATGGAAGATGCATGTTTCGGCATCTCGTCTCTCTTTACCTAACTCTGCGCTCCGGGCGCATGCAACCTCCTTCCTGTGTCCTTCTTCCTTCAGAGCATCTACTTCCTCCTAACGAACATAGCGTAAGATGGACGACAGAGTTGTCATTGGATCATGGCTAACCGCTTACATGGATGGAACGTTATGAAGAAAAATTATCGTCGTTAGTATTCCTAGATTCTCTCCAGAAAGTATAGACACATGTTTGTTATTTTTCTTGCAATTTAAATAGAGTTCGTAAGATAAGATTTTGTCCATGAAACAAATGATAAGCTTAATGCTATAGGAATATCTCGGATATAGAGTTGGGTTTTCTGGTAACTTGAAGACAGTTCTTTTCTTTAGTTGTAATGGTCTGAGAGTCATTCCGTGGCCGAGTGGTTAGCATTCTTGGGTATTGATCGAAAGGACCAGGGTTCAAACCCCGGGTAGGGCATGGATGTTTGTGTTATCTTTCTGCGGAGGTCTCGCCTTCCTCATAAATATTATTCTTTGGAGTTTCTTACAGGTTTCTCTCAGACAGTGACTGCTGCTTGCATGGGGGTCAGAAAGTGCTATTTATTTATTTATAGTCTGGCAACGTAAGTAAAAAACGAATACCACTCAAGAACTGCTTGCCACAGAGTTCTGACAGGAACCTTTCAGTAAAAAAGCCAAAGAAGAGGTCTACGAGGATGGCGATACATTTATTTAATTATTAAGAATATGCTTATTACAAATGAATTAAACATGTTTACTTATCAAATGCGTAATAAAAATCTTTCTAGAACTCTGATGATATTTTGAAGCTAATGTCAGCTATCTACATTAGGAAAGTATGAACGATAACGACAAAGTTTACGAATTGGAAATGAATATCCTAAAAAAAGAAATTTTATATCAAAACAAATCACAGTTAAGTGCTGAAGCATTGAATGTTTAATTTCCCTCTGAACATTTTAGTTTATAGATATATCTATTTGCATATATCCTTTCAGGATTTAGGTAAAAACCTATATTTATGACTAATAACGAATTCAAAGGGGCCATGTCCCCCTTTGAATTCGCCACAATTTTTCCTCGCATGCTTTGGGGCGGGGGTGGCTCAGTCGGTAGCGCGCCAGTCGGTAGCGCCCTAATCTGTAGTTCCCAGGTTCGAGTCCCAGCTGGGTCAGCGTTGAGATTTATCTCCGCAAAATTCCCCGCCCTGCCCACGGTCAGTAGAGGACACCGATGGGCTTGGAAAGGCCGCCGTCCGTCGGATGGGACGTTAAGCCGTGGCCCCGTTTGTGGGAGAGCCATACCCTGTGCACGTTAAAGAACACACTGGATGGCCTTGACGGGAGGCTACCATCTGCCTCCCAACAGCTTTTCCAGTGGATCCCCTCCCCAACCTTCTCTGAGCCTTCGGGGTCCATGTGACCTGGCCATTTAGCCCATTGTGTGCAAAAAAGTGCCGCTCAGAGGTAAAACAACACAACCCAACCCTCGCATGCTTTCATTTTACGCTGAGATTTAGGGTCTCTTCAAAGTTCCTATTTAGGCTATAAAAAGTGCCATTCCGTGTTTAAAGGACACGACCCAATCAAGATTTCTAGAGGCTGGAGTTAATTGGTTTTTATACGGTCCCTAGATATGGACCAAACTGTGCCAGGATGTAACGCGAGTCGAAAAGTACAAAGATGACGCCGACTAGACTCGCTACATATATTTCCTTTACTTCGCCTCGTTTGCTGTCCCAATAATCAATCATTGCTATAGAAACAGAGGACGTGTCTTTGTAACGGCAAAGCAGTGATGAAGAGCAGAGAAGGCTTGGGCTGTGCTTCGTGATGTAACAAACCTCGTGGCTATTGTTTTCCGATTCAGCGGCTGTGATCTCAGACTACGCCTTCTAATCGGGCAAGGTTAATTTCCTGCACACCGGGGTACAATTAGATATGCGCTTAGTCTCAGTAACAGTTGTAAGGATAAACGAAAGGTGTGTGAGAGTGAAAAGAAGGATTGTTAACGGTGGTGAAAAACTTTCCACCAGATAAAAGACGTATTCACATGAGAAGATAGTCTGAAGGGAAAGTAGAATATGATGAGGGTGGAAGAAAGGCTTAATAAGGGTTGGGTTGGGTTGTTGGGTTGTTTTACCTCTGAGCGGCACTTTTTTGCACACCATGGGCTAAATGGCCAGGTCACGTGGACCCCGAAGGCTCACAGAAGGTTGGGGGAGGGGACCCACTGGAACAGCTGTTGGGAGACAGATGGTAGCCTCCCGTCAAGGCCATCCAGCGTGTTCTTTAACGTGCACAGGGTATGGCTCTCCCGCACACGGGGCCACGGCTTAACGTCCCATCCGACGGACGGCGGCCTTTCCAAGCCCATCGGTGTCCCCTACTGACCGTGGAGATTGGGTTGGGTTGTTTTACCTCTGAGCGGCACTTTTTTGCACACCATGGGCTAAATGGCCAGGTCACGTGGACCCCGAAGGCTCACAGAAGGTTGGGGGAGGGGACCCACTGGAACAGCTGTTGGGAGACAGAAGGTAGCCTCCCGTCAAGGCCATCCAGCGTGTTCTTTAACGTGCACAGGGTATGGCTCTCCCGCACACGGGGCCACGGCTTAACGTCCCATCCGACGGACGGCGGCCTTTCCAAGCCCAGCGGTGTCCCCTACTGACCGTGGGAAGGGCGGGGAATTTTGCGGAGATAAATCTCAACGCTGACCCAGCTGGGACTCGAACCTGGGAACTACAGATTACGAACCTGGGGCGCTACCGACTGAGCCACCCCCGCCCCTTAAGGGTAAAGGTTTAATGAGGTCATAAAAAAAGTTTAATGAGGGTGAAAGAAAGGTTTAATGAGACTAAAACAAAATCTTAATAATGGTGAAAGATTTAATGAGACTAAAAAATGCTTAATTAGGATGAAAGTTATAATGAAGATGAAATAATGGCTTAATATGGCAAAAAGAAAGGCAATGAATGTGAAAGAAAGATTTAATGAGGCTAAAAGAAAGGCTTGATTAGGATGAAAGAAAAGCTTAATTAGGGTGTATGGCGGAGGTGAAAAAAAAGGCTTCATGAGGCTAAAAGAAAGCATTAATAAGTGTAAGAGAAAGACAAACTGAAAATTACAAATCCATCCGTGTCCTTTTTCATCGAGGGAAAAAGTCTTAGTGCAGGAAGATTCAAACTGGAAATTGAGAATATCAGATTGCGAGCCTGGGGTGCTGGCGACTGACGCACCCTCGTCCACTAGTTTTCAGTGACGGTAAAAGGAAGGTTTCCTTACGGTAAACGAAACTCATGATGATGATGAAAGGAAGGCTATCTGAAGTGAAAGGAAGACTTGACGAGGATGAAAGATTTAGTGAGGGTAAAAGAAAGTCATGTTGAGGGTAAAAGGAAGACTGTCTGAAGGGAACGAAATGAATGTCAAGGATGAAAGAAAGGTTTATTGAGAGTGAAAGAAAAGCGTGATTATGGTGAAAAGAAGGATGTCTGAGGGGGAAAAAGATATGATGAGGTATAAAAGAAAGGTTTATTGAGGGTAAAAAGAAAGTATGATGATGATGAAAGGAAGACTGTCTGAAGTGAAAAAAATACATGATAAGTATGAAGGAAAGGTTTATTGAGGATAAAAGAAAGCATGATGGTGAAGGAAATGCTGTCTGAGGGGGGGGGGGGAAGGCATGATGAGGATGAAAGAAAGGGTTATTGAGGGTTGAAGAAAGCATGATGATGTTGAGAGGAAGACAGTCTGAGAGGGGAAAAGAAAGACATGATGAAGTTGAAAGAAAAGTTTATTGAGGGGAATGAAAGTCATGATGATGATGATAAAAGGAAGGCTGTCTGAGGGGAAAAGAAAGACATGATGAGGATGAAAGAAAGGTTTATTCAGGGGAATGAAAGTCATGATGATGATGAAAGGAAGGCTGTCTGAGGGGAAAAGAAAGACATGATGAGGATGAAAGAAAGGTTTATTCAGGGGAATGAAAGTCATGATGATGATGAAAGGAAGGCTGTCTGAGGGGAAAATAAAGACATGATGAGGATGAAAGAATAGTTTATTCAGGGGAATGAAAATCATGATGATGATGATGAAAGGAAGGCTGTCTGAGGGGAAAATAAAGACATGATGAGGATGAAAGAAAGGTTTATTCAGGGGAATGAAAATCATGATGATGATGAAAGGAAGGCTGTCTGAGGGGAAAAGAAAGACATGATGAGGATGAAAGAATGGTTTATTGAGGGTAAAAAAAAACAGGATGAATTGTAGCATAAATGAGAATTCTGACACAGTAAAAAGGTATAGAGAAATCTATTTTTAATTTATGGGAATAGTATCGGGAGATGGGATTTTTATCTCATTCTCCCGCTTTTCATTTTCCAACTTTTGAAAACTTTAACACTGGTGGAAATACGAATTAATGGATGATTAGGAAAAGGCAAATGGTAACAGTTTACTCGCACCTAAAAATATAAAAAGAATTTCTCATTTAGTTAATTTAAAAAAGAAAAAAATTTTCCCATTTTCTGTGAGAAAATGCGACAAACTGATTGTAAACTTTTTGACCATCACATTCTCCAACAAAAATTTCAATTTCCTAACATGATTAAATACTTTGCAGCATTCATTTCAATTTTTGCATTTTTCATGTCCAGTGCGCTCTACTGATAGAAATAAAACCTTTTGGAAGAATTGAAATATGTGAATCATAATGTTTCGTTAGTACCTAGACTCTTTAAACAAAAAACTATATACACACTGGTATCAGAATAATATGACCACCTACCATACATATACTATGGTAGGTGGTCATATTATTCTGAAACGACTGTGTATATATTTCCCCATCAACCCCCGAGTGGTAAAGGGACAAAATTATTGTTGTAAATGCAAACTTCTTGCCCTCACATTCCACACTACCAAAATTTCAAATTTCTAGCATAGATGTAACGTTTGCAATATTCATTTAAAGTTTTGGCACTTTACATCTTTTTCCACCGTTTGAGGGCGCAATTAAACTTTTGGAAGATTCATAAAATGAATCCTGATATCAGTACCTATCGAACTTGAAAAAAAAAAGATTTTTTTTTGGGGGGGGAAAGGATTTTTAGTTCTAGAAACAAAAATGTTGAATGATTATAGAGGGACAGATAGACGTCAGATTAGTGGTTTATAGTAGACGGTCAAACAGGATAATAATAGCAGATGTTATTTCCACTTATTATCAATACATATGTATCAGAAAAAATATCATACATGAAAAATTTAAATGCTGAAAGTACAAAACTCAAAAATTAAAAAAAAAATAGCATATTTTTGAACATTACATATCAGGATCAAAGGGCTAAATAAATACCTCATCCAGATTGCAATTTAATTTCCAACACAGTGCACAACTAGTGAAAACAAAGCTTTTATTTTTCAAAAAACGAGTCCGGTGGGGGTGGCTCAGTTGGTAGCGCATCAGTCTCGTAATCTGTAGTTCCCAGGGGCGAGTCCCGCCTGGGCAAACGTTGAGATTTATCTCCGCAAAACTCCCCGCCTGCCCACGCTTAGTAGGGGACACCGATGGGCTTGGAAAGGTCTCCGTCCGTCGGATGGGACGTTAAGCAGTGGCCTCATATGGATAGAGCCATACCCTGTGCACCTTAAAAAACACGTTGGATGGCCTTGACTGGAGGCTACTATTTGTCTCCCAACCACTGTTCCAGTGGGTCCCCTCCCCCAACCTTCTCTAAGCCCTCGGGATCCTCGTGACCTGGACATTTAGTCCATTGTGTGCAAAAAAAGTACGCTCAGAGGTTAAACAACCCTGAAAATGAGTTAGCAAGAGTCCTGTAGAATATACAGCGAATATATCTCTATGACTACGAAGTTTGCTTACCTCTGCCATTAATCACTGTTATCAGGTATCAGAGTAGCATGTGAACTGTGACCCATTCCTTCGTCATTTATAGTAATTTGTCATTCCCTCGATCAGTTCGTGTCACATTCTCTGAGGTATGATTGGCTTTAGGGGAACATCGCAGTAGCCTGGAAGTAACATTTGCGACACTTCCTTACTGTTGGCCTTCATATCGGTGCGTACAGTCGCTCAAAAAACTATCACGTGACACGAAGGTTGCCAGATCACTAATTTCTAAAAAAAATCGTTGCCAGATATTTTTTCTGAATTCTGTAATCAACCGTAGTGTTCGGATACTTTTTTGAGCGACTGTACATGCTATGGATTATGCAAGTGCAAATTAGAAGCATAGCATTATTGCTCAACTTTCTCAGATACATTCATTTTCATTAATCACTACAAGATACATTCTCATATTTCTAAATTTCTCCGAGCCTTCCAACAAGGGGATCTGTCACAACTGAACTGAACGCGCATCCTCTAATGTGTATCAAAATATCCCTTACTAGAGGGAAGAATCTCTTCGATGTTTTGTCAACTACCAGGGGAGTATTCACTCTTAGTTTAGCGTCAATATCACATTAGAAGAAAAATTGTGTTTAACCGGGTGGGATACAAACCCACAGTCTCCTGATAACATGGGGGCGAGGGTGGCTCAGTCGGTAGAACTCCAGGCTCGTAATCTGCAGTTCCCAGGTTCGAGTCCCAGCTGGGTCAGCGTTGAGATTTATCTCCGCAAAACTCCCCGCCCTGCCCACGGTCAGTAGTAGACACTGATGAGCTTGGAAAGGCCGCTGTCCGTCTGATGGGACGTTAAGTCGTGGTTCCGTGTACGGTAAAGGCATACCCTGTGCACGTTAAAGAACACACTGGATGGCCTTTACGGGAGGCTAATATCTGTCTCCCAACAGCTGTTCCAGTGGGTCCCCTCACCCAACCTTCTCTGAGCCTTCGGGGTCCATGTGACCTGTCCATTTAGCCCATTGTGTGCAAAAAAGTGCCGCTCGGAAGTAAAACAACCCACAAACGATCTTTGGCTCATGTGGAGTTTTGTATTTTACGCTTTCAAAATTGTTTATTTACTTTGGGGAAAAAAATATTTATTATTTTGTGTTATTATAAGCTTTAAATTACATGTTTTGTAAGTAACAAAAGTGTGAATAAAAGTCAATTGACTTCAATTGAAATTTTGGGATTCTTTTGCTTGATCATGTAGACCAGTACACGAAAAAAAAAAATAACTATCTGCGCCGTGGTTACTCAATTTTGGTTAACAATATTGATTTATTCCAATTATGTAATTTCCTTTATATTGAAGAGAGAAACACATAAATGGATCAATTTCCTTCTAGGACTAGAGCTCCTCAGTTGATCGATTTTGGCGATATTCTGAAAACACTCGGTAACGAGATTATGACCGAGTTTCTAATTCCACACTTTACTGATTCATTTCTTCTGTGACTTTATTTTTTGGCGACTTTTTTTTATAACGCGAGAGACGGGTTCATATGAAACGAGAAGTCATGACTGTAGGATTAAATATTTATAAAAGTTTAATATAAATTTAACACCTACGGTGCATATTCCACATCATCATTATTTAAAACGTGATGCTCGCTATGGCTAGTATATAATATAGGTAACCATTACTAGCCAGGAAAAATAATGGTGACCGTTACTAGCAAGAACGAGAAAGCAGATTAATGAATTTTTTTATAATTATTTTACGATGAATATTCAATAGTGCATTAAACTAGAATACATGACTACGCGATTAAAAATTTATAAAATTTTAATATAATCTTATTAATACAAAGGGACATATTCCAGATCGCTATTGGGCGGGGGTGGCTCAGTCGGTAGCGCGCCAGGCTCGTAATCTGTAGTTTCCAGGTTCGAGTCCCAGCTGGGTCAGCGTTGAGATTTATCTCCGCAAAATTCCCCGCCCTGCCCACGGTCAGTAGGGGACACCGATGGGCTTGTTAAAGGTCGCCGTCTGTAGGGTGGGACGTTAAGCCGTGGTCCGTGTGCGCGAGAGCCATACCCTGTGCACGTTAAAGAACACACTGGATGGCCTTGACGGGAGGCTACCATCTGTCTCCCAACAGCTGTTCCAGTGGGTCCCCTCCCCCAACCTTCTCTGAGCCTTCGGGGTCCATGTGACCTGGCCATTTAGCCCATGGTGTGCAAAAAAGTGCCGCTCAAAGGTAAAACAAACCAACCCAGATCGCCATTGTCAAAACGACCGATAAAAATGGCGACGATTGCTAGCCAGCACGAATAAGCAGATTAGTAAATTTTTATCATAAATATTCAAAAGTACAATTAAGAATTGTCATTTCAAAGTAATCCGATGGCAGCATTATGAAAAAAAAAAGTCACCAAAAAATAAAAGGTCACAGCGGGAGTGAATGGAGAGGGGATCGCTATTGTTCGAAACATTAACGACCTATAAAAACGGCGATCGTATAGTTTGGGGGAGTGACTGTTAAACTAGACTTACAAATTAACTTCTACATGGATGAATGTAGAAGTCCTGTACAGTCGCTCAAAAAAGTATCCGAAGTCACGTGACACGAAGTTTGCCAGATCACTAATTTTTAAAAAGATCGTTGCCAGATATTTTTTCTGAATTCTGTAATCAATCACAGTGTTCGGATACTTTTTTGAGCGACTGTAGGTGGTCATATTATTTTGATACTAGATCGCGTGGGCTCACTCACGGAAATATTGAGCGTATGCAGTTACCGTTCAGAGCAAACTGGAGCGTGTGCAGTTACTGCACACGCTCCAGTTTGCTGTGAACGGTAAATGGAGCGTGTACAGTTGCTGTACACGCTCCAGATATTTTTCCTGAATTCTGAAATCACGTGACACGAAGGTTGCCAGATCCCTAATTTCTAAAAAAATCGCTGCCAGATATTTTTTCTGAATTCTGTAATCAACCATAGTGTTCGGATACTTTTTTGAGCGACTGTACCAGATCAGAGTGATTTTTTTTATGCTAATGTATGCAAACTATATGAATAATAAAAAAAAAAATACGAAACACAGTAACTGTTTTTTAACATTCTTAATTAAAAAACACTCTTTCGTTATGCGGGGTTGGTTTCAATGACGAAAAAATGTACAAAACTATATTGTTTAGTGTAAGTTAATATACGTTTACAATCGTTATATTCATTTAGAAAATCCGAACACTACTGTCAAATTTAAACGTTTAAATCACCTTTTCTTGAAATCCTGCTTGTGGTAGGTTCAAAAACAAAATAATCAGTTTGTTAAGCAACTGGGATCGAACAAAGCATTCTAAATAACCAGTAAAATACTTACTTTTTTCAGATATTATCTGCTTCTATTAGAGAGGAAATATTCACATGATTCATTTTATTACCCTGCGGCATGAAAACGGCAGATTTATGTTTCGATTAAATTGAAAGCAAGTGTTCAACTGAACCCAGATCATCTTCTTTATAAGGCAATATCGTTACTAGGGATGGAATGAGAGCAACATTTGGATGAGAACCATTTTTCTTAGCTTCAGGAAATAAAAGGGAAATATTTCAAGCTTTAAGTACACACAGCGGGTTGCAAAAGCTTACTCTGATCGAAATTAATTCTACACAACCGAAAATATTTGCAATTTCGTTGATGATACATCTTCTTTGTGCTTAAAGCATGACGCTATTAGAGGACACACTTAAAAAGGAAACTGCATCCTTTGGAGGAGGGGAACGATTCCTATTTTAACGATTTAGGGGCGGGGGGTGGCTCAGTCGGTAGCGCGCCAGGCTCGTAATCTGTAGTTCCCAGGTTCGAGTCCCAGCTGGGTCAGCGTTGAGATTTATCTCCGCAAAATTCCCCGCCCTGCCCACGGTCAGTAGGGGACACCGATGGGCTTGGAAAGGCCGCCGTCCGTCGGATGGGACGTTAAGCCGTGGCCCCGTGTGAGGGAGAGCCATACCCTGTGCAGGTTAAAGAACACGCTGGATGGCCTTGACGGGAGGCTACCATCTGTCTCCCAACAGCTGTTCCAGTGGGTCCCCTCCCCCAACCTTCTCTGAGCCTTCGGGGTCCATGTGACCTGGCCATTTAGCCAATAGTGTGCAAAAAAGTGCCGCTCAGAGGTAAAACAACCCAACCCTTTTAACGATGATGACACATGACCAAGATTATTAAAAGACAGAATATGTTTTAGTTTCTATTTATAGCAAGGGAAGACTTCGAGTATTCAAAATGTATGATTATAAGAAACAAATTTTTTTTTCTGAGAATGGACTTAAAGAATAGACCTGAAATGAAAAGAGCATAAGTGAGGGTTAAGGTTTCATTGGTGGGATGATGAAAACAATGCTCCCATTCCATACGCCAGTCTGTAGTTCCCAGGTTCGAGTCCCAGCTGGGTCAGCGTTGAGATTTATCTCCGCAAAAATTCCCCGCCCTGCCCACGGTCAGTAGGGGACACCGATGGGCTTGGAAAGGCCGCCGTCCGTCGGATGGGACGTTAAGCCGTGGTCCCGTGTGCGGGAGAGCCATACCCTGTGCACGTTAAAGAACACGCTGGATGGCCTTGACGGGAGGCTACCATCTGTCTCCCAACAGCTGTTCCAGTGGGTCCCCTCCCCCATCCTTCTCTGAGCCTTCGGGGTCCTTGTGACCTGGCCATTTAGCCCATGGTGTGCAAAAAAGTGCCACTCAGAGGTAAAACAACCCAACCCATACGCCAGTGGCGAAACATGTCTGGAAACTATTGAGATTATGAAATTGTGGTATTGGCCGGTCAGGGGTTGAGAGCTGTGCAATTATGAGATTGGGACATATCGACGATTCTCGTAGTCTTGCTTACGTTGAGATCTCACAAGTTTCAAAAGTTGATTTAGTTGTCACTCAACAAAGGATTTCATCGATTAAATATTACTGATTGATTAACAGTGATTGATAGTTCAATCAACCAATGATCTATGAGAATTATGGATGCTTCGACTGCGCAGTCTCATTGTCTAATTACCTCTATGCACGTTTCGTCGCTGCCAGTCTCATAGGTGCAATTCAGTATAGTAAACCCACGTTAGTCCGGTACAGGTGAAATGGATATCGGCTAATCCAGATTGATTGACGAACGGACTGTATTGGAGAACGCTTTCAACAACAGTGTTTCGTTTGGAGTGTTTTCAGTGGTGAGTTGACTCTATGACAGACGTATGTTTTTGCTTATAACCCATACTTTGAGATCTGCTATTTTATTAAGTTAAACTATTTTATTTAATTATGGGTTCTAATTGAAAAGTGGTAAAAAAGAAAACGTTACTTAAACAATCGTTAACAAGTTGAAAGGGTTGGGTTGTTTTACCTCTGAGCGGCACTTTTTTGCACACCATGGGCTAAATGGCCAGGTCACAAGGACCCCGAAGGCTCAGAGAATGTTGGGGGAGGGGACCCACTGGAACAGCTGTTGGAAGACAGATGGTAGCCTCCCGTCAAGGCCATCCAGCGTGTTCTTTAACGTGCGCAGGGTATGTCTCTCCCGCACACGGAGCCACGGCTTAACGTCCCATCCGACGGACGGCGGCCTTTCCAAGCCCATCGGTGTCCCCTACTGACCGTGGGCAGGGTGGGGAATTTTGCGGAGATAAATCTCAACGCTGACCCAGCTGGGACTCGAACCTGGGAACTACCGATTACGAGCCTGGCGCGCTACCGACTGAGCCACCCCCGCCCCAAGTTGAAAGTGATAAACAACTTGAGAAAGTCGTTTCAGAAAGAGAAATTGCTGAAGATTTGGTATAGATTTTCAGATTTAGTGCCATTGTTGCTGAACCACCTTCGAATGTTTGTGAGTCATCTGTTGATGAATAAATACACTGCTCACAAAAATTAGAGGATATTTCAAAATGAATATGAAACGATAAAAAAAAAGAAGCATTTGATTTTTTTTATTAAACAAGAACATCAGAAAAGCAAACGACAAGTCAAAGAAAGTTCGATTATGCAAATGAGATGCAAAACCAACTTTTATTTCATTGGTGAAAATGCACTATACAAAAGGCTAAAAGTACTGGAGTATCTGCACGTTCCCTGATCTTGAAAGTGCACATCCTGCAATTTCCCAGCCCTGGCAATACCCCTGCAACACGATTTGCCCGAATGCGAAGCCTGGAGAGCCATAGGACGTCTTGAAGCTGGTCAAACACAGACAACAGTGGCAACAGCACTTGGAATATCCCAAAGCGTGATTAGCAGACTGTGCAATCGCCTTCAAGAGACTGGCACAGTATGAAGAAGACGAGGGCAGGGTCGCCTATCTGCCACAACAGCAAGAGATGACCGCTACTTGACCTTATTGGCAAGAAGGAACAGGCGCAGCAATGCAACAGAGCTGCGGGGACAGTTTATTGATGCCACTAGACGACGGATATGCACCCAGACCATACGAAATCGGCTCCATCGTGTTGGACTTCATGCCCGGCGACCAATGGTATGCATTCCGTTATCTGCTGAACGCCATAGAACCCGTAGAACGTGGGCTGATGAGTATCGTCATTGGACCCGTGATGAGTGGTCAACTGTCCTCTTCTCTGATGAGTCACGGTTCAGTCTGCAGCCTGACAATCATCGTGTCCTGATCTGGCGTGAACGAGGAACACGGGAGAATCCACGTTTCATGCGAGAAAGGGACTCCTTCGGTGGTGGTGGAATCATGGTGTGGGTTGGCATCAGCATTGGTGGTCGTACCGACCTCCACGTCATCAGAAACGGATCGCTGACTGCTGTCAGATATCGAGATGAGGTCCTGCACCCTATAGTGGTACCCTATGCTGGAGCAGTTAGAAACAACTTTCTTTTCATGGACGATAATGCAAGGCCCCACCGTGCTCATCTTGTCAACAATATGCTTCAGGAGGCAGGAATCGAACGTATGGACTGGCCTTCACGTTCCCCAGACCTGAATCCCATTGAACATGCTTGGGATGCACTGGGAAGACGTCTGGCAAACCGTCCAATGCCTCCCACAACACTTCTTGAGCTGGAAGTTGCCCTGGAGCAAGAGTGGCAGAGGATCCCACAAGAACTGCTGGACATTCTGATCCAGTCCATGCCCCATCGCTGTCATTGTGTTTTGGCAGTCTTGGGTGACCATACACCCTAATGAACAGTCAATGTGTGGCACTCTCGTCCAGTTTGACATGCTTCTGTTCACCCCCACCAATATGTCACTTGCTACTCAATCACGACAATTGAGTTTGCATCTCATTTGCATAATCGAACAACTTTCTTTGACGTGTCGTTTGCTTTTCTGATGTTCTTGTTTAATAAAAAAATCAAATGCTCCTTTTTTATCGTTTCATATTCATTTTGAAATATCCCCTAATTTTTGTGAGCAGTGTATGTGTGTGTGCTTTTTTTTAATAAAGGAAGAGGTTACTTTCTTACACAAAAGGACGGAGCTAACCTAGAAGCTAAATTAGGCTTGCCCTGGTTTCTCATACAACATACAAACACTCCCGCTGGTTTCAGCAGTCAGAAGCTAACCACTAGACCAGGTAGGATCTAAGGACTCAAATGTGCAATGTCATTTTTTTCACTTTTTAGATAAAGACTGGAATTTTAGTGTCTGAGATAGAAACTCAATATTATAAATAGAGAAAGTGACTCTACATTTACATACATATTTAATACATATTTATTGCTAAGAACAGTATTATAAATTTTCCATTTATTTGTCTTCAAAGCTTTTCGTCTTTTAAGGCCATCTTTCGCTTTATTAATCCAGATTATTCGCTAATCCGCACCCCTCCTTCCTCCAAATCATCTGGATTAATGAGGGTTTACTGTATATGAAACAGTATATTGCTTATTTTGGTGAAGTTTTGCACAAATATGTATTTTATTGCACTGTTGAGTGACAATGCGTATATGGAATGTTGGATTGTTTCACCTCTAAGCGGTACTTTGTGCCCTCAATGGGTTAAAAAGTCAGGCCACAAGGAGTCAGAGAAGGCTGGGTTTTGGGTTGTTTTACCTCTGAGTGGCACTTTTTTGCACACCATGGGCTAAATGGTCAGGTCACAAGGACCCCGAAGGCTCAGAGAAGGTTAGGGGAGAGGACCCACTGGAACAGCTGTTGGGAGACAGATGGTAGCCTCCCGTCAAGGCCATCCAGCGTGTTCTTTAACGTGCACAGGGTATGGCTCTCCAGCACACAGGGCCACGGCTTAACAACCCATCCGACGGACGGCGGCCTTTCCAAGCCCATCGGTGTCCCCTACTGACCGTGGGCAGGGCGGGGAATTTTGCAGAGTTAAATCTCAACGCTGACCCAGCTGGGACTCGAACCTGGGAACTACAGATTACGAGTCTGGCGCGCTACCGACTGAGCCACCCCCGCCCACAGAGAAGGCTGGAAAAGGTGATCAACTGAATAGCTGTTGCGGGGAGACAGATGGTATCCTCGTCTCAAAGTCTTGACAGGAGGCGTATTCTTTAACAGCCTGTATCTTAACGGACACAAGGTCTGACTCCTACTGCACACTGTCCACGGCTTAACGTTCCATCCAAAGTACAGCCACTGGCGTATAGAATGGGAGCATCGTTTTCATCATACCACCAATGAAACCTTAAGCCCAACTCTGCTTTTCCAAGCCCAACGGTGTCTTTTCTCACCGAGGTAAGAACAGGAGTAAGCGGGAAAAATTCTCAAAGCTCGCACAGTTGGGATTCGAGCTTGGGAACTGCAGATTACAAGCCTGGAGAACAAATATGATTGAGCCAAAATCCTCCCCACATATCTGGAAGCAGTGAGACACTGAGTTTGCATCGACGAGCCTCGCAGCTCATTGGATTGAACGATGTACGAGTTTCTTATCAATGAACAAATAATCTCTTAGATTATTGGCTGGCTAACACGTGATTGATAGCTGAATCAGCCAGTGATCTTTTCAATTGCTTCCGTACTCTCTTCGGCTCGTGTGGCAAAGTTCGAGTATTTCAGCTAAAATTGGAGAAGCATCTAAAGATATGAACTGAATGAGAGATCTAAGAGAGCGCCAAAGATATTCTTATCCCTCTTCACGCAAAAATTAAGAATATTCATCAAGTATATAAATTTCGAACTGTATTGTAAAGCGTAATAGAATAACTATACAGAGCTACGAGAAAATTATCGTGTAATTTATCGGGCTTTAAGATGAGTAATTTCGAGAACCATTGGTCAAGAGTCCATGATACTGTTTACCCTGTCCCTGATTATATAAGACACTAGACAAAAAGCCAGTCAATGGTTTTTCAGGATTCAGGTGCAACCGCCAAATTTAAGGGACTTTTCCAATAGGGATATATCCAGAGTGGAAGGAACTTGGACCCCCCTCCCGAAAATCCTATCGTTTTATACTAAACATTAAATTTGTTTACCTGCTTTGAAATCCAACAGTTGTCTTTCTCCAACACTGAAAACAGATTTACATAAAAAAAGCTATAAAATCTCATTCGAGAGAGCATATCATTCTAACCTTTCCTTTTTGGTGGGTATTTTAGCTTTTGATAAACCCTACTCAAATCTTATTTTCAGAATCTCCCCCCCCCCTCCCTTTCCCGAAGCTAAATTCGGACTCCCTTAAAAACAAAATTCTCGGACCTCCCCCCCTCCCTCGCTGTCATGGCACTAAATCATGGGTCATGTCTGCATCTGGGACAATTCCACCCCCCCCCCCGAAAAATATTTTTTTAACACTTTTGGTTTAAAGATAATACTGAAATTCAACAAAATAAAACATAAATATTGTATTAGAATTAAAGAGAGTAACTACAGGGAATGCGTGGAAATCTCGTTGCCAACCCTCGGAAAGAAAAAGAAGGTGAATTATTTTTTCAAGAACATGAAATTAACATTGAAATGACTAGGCAACTAACTGCGTATCATTAAGGGACTACAATATACATATCAGTCGGTACCCATTTCCAAAACAGTTAATCACGAACAGGCCAAAAATAGTGGCATTAGACACACATATTTCTTTAGAAAAAAAAAATTGAAAGAAATTTTGATTTTTTTTTTATCACAAAAGTAAAAAAAATAAATAAATAAATTATAATGATAAAAGGAAAGAACTGCGTGCCTATGGCATACATAACTCATCGGGGAATCTTGGTAGACGCTTCCAATTTCGAAAGAGAATTTTTAGTTTTTAGTAGTCGAAGTTACGGTGGCCAGTTTCTACTTGAAATTCCAAACGGGGGCTTTGTTACAAGCAAATTCAAAGTTGCCATTTTCTGAAGTTTAGGCGTTAGTTCATCTTTCGGAGTTGGAAACGCTGCATTTAATCGTTTTTATTTATTACAGCACCGACTTATATACGGGTTGAGTATGCGCTAAGAGGTTGAGGATAGGGGGGGGGGGGGGTACGCACAAAACTAACCATTAGTGAGGTTGGGTTGTTTTACCTCTGAGCGGCACTTTTTTCACACCATGGGCTAAATGGTCAGGTCACATGGACCCCGAAGGCTTAGAGAAGGTTGGGGGAGGGGACCCACTGGAACAGCTGTTGGGAGACAGATGGTAGCCTCCCGACAAGGCCATCCAGCGTGTTCTTTAACGTGCACAGGGTATGGCTCTCCCGCTCACGGGGCCACGGCTTAACGTCCCATCCTACGGACGGCGGTCTTTCCAAGCCCATCGGTGTCCCCTACTGACCGTGGGCAGGGCGGGGAATTTTGCGGAGATAAATCTCAACGCTGACCCAGTTGGGACTCGAACCTGGGAAGTACAGATTACGAGCCTGGCGCGCTACCGACTGAGCCACACCGCCCCACCATTAGTGAGGTGAAAATCAGAATATGCAGATTGCATTTAAAAAGTGAGAGCCGGAAAATTCTGGGTAAAATTAAGCTAGAAAATAATAATATGCATCTCTTTCATCTGTTGTCAGAAAATACGTTATTTTTACCAAACACAAATCGTGATTATGGCATCGCCTTTTCCATGGGAGAGAACCAAAGGATGGTGATTGGGTGCGAGACACAGTTAATAGCTCCCGAGTTTTAACCATGTAAAAGCACCCGATAAAATTGTTGGTAGAAGGGACACTCATACTCAATAGTGTCTGGAAAGTGAAACTAATCTCGTGGAGTTTACAGAATGACTGAAAGTTGATCATTGAAAATTAGGTGCAAAATAGATTTCCTGTTTCACTTGCCTGTGGAAACTACTTGTTTTCGTGGTTGGTTTGAGAGAAAAATTCTGGGCTAAGCATGGATATTTCATCAGTCATCTTGTCCAAGTCTTCAACCTACAAAGGTGTTCTCCAGTTAACCCTTTCAGGACCATAAGGTTTCTAAGAGTAAATATTAGTATGTAACTGTTTATTTTAGTTTGTTTAGACGTAAAATAAATAAAAATCATAAGAAAAATACATAACAATGTGTAGTTTTTTTGGAATTTTATGGGAAATATTTTTCCCAATGGACTATAAAGGTAACACAAATTATAGTTAGGCTTATTATGCAATGTCTTTTATTTATTGGTTTATTAGAACAAAATGTTAACTAAAATAATACAAAATAATGAAATAAAATTACTATACAAAATGATGTGCTAATTATAATATTCTGCGAAGCAATTTCTTTTGGTAGTGAGGCAAAGATGGACATTGCACATAGTACATATATTATGCGTCCTGACAGTTCTGTTTTTGTTTTCTAAACGTTCCCGTTTACGTAATTGCGTTCGGCATACGTTCCATTTTGACATTCTGTATAAAACATGCAGATAAGGTTATAACTAAATACGACAATCACCAATTTTAAAATGGGAAAAATGTTTCCCTTAGTCGTGAAAGGGTTAAGTATCTAGACCAGTGGTTCCCAATCTTTTTGAGCCCAGCGCCTTTCAAACGTCCCATTTACTCTTTCTGACGCCACTCTTCATGGAATTAAAATGTAATTTTTTCTTGTATAAAAGTAGTAGAAATGATATTTATCGTGAGTACAAATTTACGGTACTTTGCATCCATGAATTTGTAACTTGGATATACAAAAACATGCATACCTATGTTAAGAACTATTAATATTCTAGTTAATCTATTTCTATGACTCCTTGCCCCTAAATTCCTAAAACGCTTCCGTTGGTAGTCACCTATCGGGACAAGAATTTATGGGATGTGGTAACTGGTGATCGAGTGGGTAGGGTGCATGGCTACTGATCAAAGCAGCGGAGAAACTTAGCGGAAGCAATTGAGATAGTGAGGCTGGGCAGTTCACGAAACCAGGATTCTCGTAGGTCATTGGTTGATTGAGCTATCAGTCACTTTTCAATCAACCAATGATCTACGAGCAGTTGCTAATCCATGGCACTATTGACTGATTGGCAAGTTGATAATTAGGTAAATCCATGGCACTATTGACTGATTGGCAAGTTGATAATTAGGTAAATCAATGACCTGTAAGAATCATTGATATCTCACCTGCTCATCTCAATGGCTTCTTCTCACTCTTCGCTCCTCGAAGAAACCTGGGTCAAGCCTCAGGTAAAGCCGAGATGTTTGTGTTTTCTTTCTATTGAGGTCTCGCCTTTCTCACAGATCTTATTAATAAAATTTTTTCTTTCATATTACTTATTTTTCGTTGAAAATAATATTAATACTTTTCTGTCAGACCTTCTTGGAAATTTCTGTGGTCATCCTGCCGAGGTCCTTCCACCTACAAATATCTTCTCCAGTACCAAATGTAGAAAAAAGATTTACTCCTTTAAGCAGCTGCTTGCCACAGAGTTCTGACAGGAGCATATCAGCTGATATGCCATAGGTGAAGGTCTGTGAGGAAGGCGAGACCTAAGGAACACAAACATCCATACCTTATCCGGGGCTTGAGTCGGGTTGGTTTGTTTTACCTCTGAGCGGCACTTTTTTGCACACCATGGGCTAAATGGCCAGGTCACATGGACCCCGAAGGCTCAGAGAAGGTTGGGTGAGGGGACCCACTGGAATAGATGTTGGGAGACAGATGGTAGCCTCCCGTCAAGGCCATCCAGCGTGTTCTTTAACGTGCACAGGGTATGGCTCTCCCACACACGGGGCCACGGCTTAACGTCCCATCCGACGGACGGCGGCATTTCCAAGCCCATCGGTGTCCCCTACTGACCGTGGGCAGGGCGGGGAATTTTGCGGAGATAAATCTCATCGCTAACCCAGCTGGGACTCGAACCTGGGAACTACAGATTACGAGCCTGGCGCGCTACCGACTGAGCCCCCCCCCCCGGGGGGGGGGGGGGGCTTGAACCCAGGTTCCTATGCTCAGAAGCCAAGCACGCTGGCCACTCGGCCATGAGATTTATGGGGTGGGGAACGTAAGTGGATTGAGCCGGTATTAACCAGAACGTTACTCCGGTACTATCTTGTTGTTGTTAAGAACTTTTCGCGCCTAATTACTGTGCATTGTTTTTTTTTAATATAAACAATTCCCTTTTCCGCAATATGAAATTTTTTTTGCTTTCTTTCCGGCTCTAAATAAATAAATAAGGATAAAGAATGGTTCTTTTGGCTTCTTTCTCCTCTCCAGATTATATTTTTATTATTATTTTGTGGTGAATTATGTTGATACTTTTTTTATCATATCTCTAGTAAGAAGACTAGTTAAAGAAAAAAAGATTCTAAGAAAAAGATTTTCGTTTTTTAAAGTTTTTTTTTAAGTTTTTTCGTCGTTTAAAGGTTTCTTTAAAAGAATTTTGATAGAAGTTTATTAAAACCGAGATCAAAAATTTTATCTAATCTTAATATAATTATTTTAATTTCCATAAAACGTATTGCTCTCTTCGGGGGGAGGGGTGACATAACATTTTATCCCTCACACTTGTTTCTTACAATACAATTTTTTTATTATTAAAATTATTTTGTTTTCTGTTGATTAAGAAAAAAATTAAACTGGCCTTGAAACCAGTTATGAAATTTGGCCAGTTATTTTGTTCTTCAAAGGAATAAAATTACAATGGAATGACTGAGAGAGGTGGACTCGAACCTGGGAACTACAGATTACGAGCTACCAATTGAGCCACCCCCGCCCCTTACTGAGAGAGAAGAATACGAAAGAAAAAAAAAAGATGTCGTGTTTTAAAATGACTCCAGTGAAACCGAAAAAGGATGTTGCAATAATAACAAAGGAGATTCAATTTACAGTGAAACTGTTTTGAAGATAAAACAATTGATTTTCAGCGTAAAAAATTGACAGGGAAACAATAAATTAGTTTTAAGAATTGAAAAAATAATTACATCAACAAAAAATATTTCCAAGGACAGGAAAAAAAAATTTGCACCAGAGGGAAAGAGTAAAGAATAATTTTTATTTCAATTAAAGACGTTTCGCGAAGAGAAGTAATTAGGTTTAGAAAAAAATGGCACTGGCTTCACTGGAAGAATTAAACTGCTCTGAGTGATAAAAAAAAAAATGCAATCTGTATTTCGTGGGTAAATGTAATCTAAAACTTAAAATGCCCGAAAATGCTTTCAGCAAAAACTGAAAGATGTAACTACATGGGAATATTAATTCTGTCTGTTGAAAAAAAAAGGCACATTAAACCAAGACGAAAACAAAAAATTATCCTTAAGCAACAGAAACGAAACAATCGAAAAAAATGTCTTAACGGCTGAACCATCTTACTGTTATTTTTCTGTAAGTCTTTCGAAATTCTAGATCATAGTAATTGCAACCAATATCAAAAGAAATTTATTAATAATGATGATTCACTGAAATAGCCAAGTAGGACGTAACAGATTAGACTGAATTTTATAACCGTTGAGTTGTTTTACCTCTGAGCGGCAATTTTTTTGCCCACAACTGGTTAGGCCACAAGAACTCCGAGGGCTCAGAGAAGGTTTTTTGTGGAGGGGGCCCACTGCACAACTGTTAGAAGACAGATGATAAGCATCCCGTCAAGACCATCCAGTGTGTTCTTAAAGTGAACAGAGTTTGGCTGTACCGCACACGGGGACACGGCTTAGCGTCCCATCCGACGGACTGAGGGCTTTCCAAGCCCATCGGTGTCCCTACTGACTGAGGGCAAGGCGGAAAGTTTTGCGGAGATAAATCTCAACGTTGGCCAAGGTGGGACTCGAACCTGGGAACTGCACGCACCTGGGAATTATGAGCCTGGCGCGCTACCAACAGCCCACCCCCGTCCCTTTATAAGGGTTTTCAAAACTGCCAAACTCTATAAACCAACGATACTGAGCAGGGACACCTTTAATTCTGGTGCAATTTGTACCCTATAGTTAAGAACGTCCCTGATGTGTATGATGTAATCTGTGCATCAAAGTTGCTCCAATGGGATCTATTACTATGGTGCACAATTAGGATTAGGAATTTGAAGAAAAACTTATTCTGTAACACCAAAAAAAAAGCTTAAAACGCATATGATATTACACTGAAAAATATTTGTCCTCTTGACACTACAGTTCCAAAATGCCATGGAAAACAAATCTTCAATGTACTGACATCTTTGAAGTTTCAGAAACACCCCTGATATGTAACTCTACATCTTAAAGAAGGATCATGCTACACATATCCATTGGGGCGGGGGTGACTCAGTTGGTAGCGCGCCAGACTCGTAATCTGCAGTTCCCAAGTTCGAGTCCCAGCTGGGTCAGCGTTGAGATTTATCTCCGCAAAAATTCCCCGTCCTGCCCACGGTCAGTAGAGGACACCGATGGGCTTGGAAAGGCCGCCGTCCGTCGGATGGGACGTTAGGCCCCGTGTGCGGGAGAGCCATACCCTGTGCACGTTAAAGAACACCCTGGATGGCCTTGACGGGAGGCTACCATCTGTCTCCCAACAGCTGTTCCAGTGGGTCCCCTCCCCCAACCTTCTTTGAGCCTTCGGGGTCCATGTGACCTGGCCATTTAGCTCATGGTGTGCAAAAAAGTGCCGCTCAGAGGTAAAACAACCCAACCCACATATCCATTAATTCCCAACCTTTCCTAAGGCTACATTGATACTTACACAGTTATATTTAAACTAGTTTTAATACTATTAACTATCAAGGTAGCCTTCTCTACCCTAGATGCTAAAGGGAACACATAAGCTCTCGATAATGCTGTCATCCTTTGGATAAACGTTGAGCTGTGTCACCGTTAGCAGGAGAACCACACCCTTACGCGTTAAAGAACACGCTGGATGGTCTTGATGCGAGGCTTTCATCTCTCTCCTAGCAGTGGGTTTAGTGCGATTCTTCCCCAAAAATTTTCTGAGATATTAAGGTCCCTGTAACTTGTCCATTTAGCCCATTATGTGTAAAAAGTGCCGTTCAGAATAAAACACCCAAACCCATTCATGTAGCTTATAGCCGCTATTCTATAAGCAATGCGCTAATGCGAATGAAACTGCGACGGCAGTAATCAGGAAATGAACTTTCAAGTCTCTCGTGTTACTGACTTATCTATTAACGCTCCAAGACTCTCTCTTTTATTCTAATCCTTTGGTATGCTATTTTCAGTCCATTTCTGAAACCCAGTTTCTTTCCAGATTAAGCATTCTCTATGCTGCACTTCATTATCTTAGGTGCTAATCCATCATCGTTAGGTGTCTCACACACCAACAGCCACAGTGACACTTTCTGTACACGAGATCTACTCATAAGTGTTTGGTGACTCATTTGACAAACCCGACCTTCGCCAGAAAATTCAAGCTATTTCAGGGCTGAATTACTTTGCAAACATGCACTGTCAAAAGCGTCAAATCCTGAGCAACTCTGTTTTGCAAATTAGTTCGGCAAAGAACAAATTGTTTCGAAATATACGCTTTGATATCTGGAAGCGAACTGAAAGCCGCCCTAGAAAGGCGTTTTTAGTTGTTTTCGCGAATTATCAGTTGCTTCTAGGGCAATGTGAATCACTATGATCAAGAACTTAAGTGAAATAGAATAGCTAAGGAGATAAGGTCACAAGACTCACGAGAAATATAATTTTGTATATTGCTGGTCAGATTCATAATGGAAAGTGATAAGAGGTTTGCTATTTTTAAAACTTAAAAACCAGTACCAGGTTTTTTTTGCCTTAAAAATAGACTCGTACTGCCTGTTTTTAAGTGACTCGGAAACAGGTTGAATGTTTGTCATCGATAACGGCAATAAGACTTTATGGTATTCTTCAAATTAAAATGATGAGCAATAATGTTGTACGTAGCTTGCCGCCTCATAATACCCAGTGGGGCGGGGGTGGCTCAGTCGGTAGCGCGCCAGGCTCGTAATCTGTAGTTCGCAGGTTCGAGTCCCAGCTGGGTCAGCGTTGAAATTTATCTCCGCAAAAATTCCCCGCCCTGCCCACGGTCAGTAGGGGACACCGATGGGCTTGGAAAGGCCGCCGTCCGTCGGAGGGGACGTTAAGCCGTGGCCCCGTGTGCGGGAGAGTCATACTCTGTGCACGTTAAAGAACACGCTGGATGGCCTTGACGGGAGGCTACCATCTGTCTCCCAACAGCTGTTCCAGTGGGTCCCCTCCCCAACCTTCTCTGAGCCTTCGAGGTCCATGTGACCTGGCCATTTAGCCCATGGTGTGCAAAAAAGTGCCGCTCAGAGGTAAAACAACCCAACCCATAATACCCAGTAAGATTATATAGTTTGTCACATTCACAAATGGAGAATAAGACAATAAGACAAATGGCGAATATGTAGTTTATCATTCAATTAATAGACAATAAAACAATATGTAACTTGTTAGACGCATAACAGGCAATACATAAAACAGTGCGTAGTGTATCAGACCTACACAGCAGGCAATAAAAAAGTGTATAGCTTGTCAGACACATAACAGGCAAAAAAAAAGTATGTAGCTTGTCAGACACATAACAGGCAAAAAAAAAGTATGTAGCTTGTCAGCCACACAACAAGCTATAAAACAGTGTGTAGCGTGTCAGACACATAACAGGCAATAAAAGAGTATGTAACAATTTCTTCATTTGTTTGAATTTCAACTGTGTAAATAAGAAACCTTTAATTTTGGAAAATGACAATATTTTTGTCTTTCAAAACGAGAATTCCTAATTCGCTAGATTGAACTTTTCAGTTAACACATGCGATTAAGTCAAAATAATATCATGAAGGCATGTGAAATCATACTGGAACTATACAATCTCGTTCTCGTTTTAGTTCTTAATAATATTTTATTTCTGGTCCCGAAGCGAAAAGAGTCATACTCACACATTTATTAAGGTTTTTGTGAGCTCTGTAAATTAAAATCTAACAGCCCATTTCAAAGAAGTAATAAAAGAAATCGCATTCCTTAACTCTTTTTTTTTCTCCGGGAGGTTTTTTCCTCGGAAGAAAAATCAGCTAATTATTTGGAAGTAATCATATTTAAAAGAAATCTGCAAATGTAAACACTCTTACTGTTTTAAAAATCGTCTTTCCCACCGTTTACCGGCGATCGTGTGATCACAAGACTCATTACGCTGTTATGAATATTAATAAGGGGGCGTGGTCGGGTATGAATATTAATAAAGGGGGATAGTAGTGGGGATGGATAAGGGGGCGTGGCCGGTGACGTCATAGGGGAAAGCACTGTGCAAAGGGGGATAGTAGTGGGGGCGGATAAGGGGGCGTGGCCGGTGACGTCATAGGGGAAAGCACTGTGCAAAGGGGGATCGCTATTCCGTGATACCACTACTCATAGGTAATCGAGTTATTTTTTAACTTCATAAACAGGGAAAAAAACCTAAAAAACAGCTTTTAAATCCTTACTTGGATTATTTTACCCCTCAGCGGCTCGAAAACTGAATAAATCAGCCATCACTACGAATCGAAATCGGGTCTGGACTCGTTCAAACAGCAATTTCGATTTTCAGGTACAGTCGCTCAAAAAAATATCCGAACACTATGGTTGATTACAGAATTCAGAAAAAATATCTGGCAACGATTTTTTTTGCAGAAATTAGTGATTTGGCAACCTTCGTGTACGTACACGAAGGTTGCCAGATCACTAACTTCTAAAACAAATCGTTGCCATATATTTTTTTTCTGAATTCTGTAATCAACCATAGTGTTCGGATATTTTTTTGAACACGAAAATTGCCAGTTCACTAAATTCTAAAAAATCATTGCCAGATATTTTTTCTGAATTTTGCAATCAACCATAGTGTTCGGATACTTTTTTTGAGCGACTGTATCCTAACATATACGCCTTAAATACATATCACAATTTTTTTCAAGATTAATTCCACATTCGAGATCATTCTTCAGAAGTCATTAAAGAATGGATACACCGCTTAGCAGCTTTAAAAAAAATTGCCAAAAAAACCCCCCTCAAAAACATATCCATTCCATTAGAACATTCAGCATTAGAGACTTATTAATTATTATCGATTTCTTTTTTGTCCTTTTTGTCCTCCATTATCTTCCAATTTTTCTAAAGAGATAAAAACGACAGAGAACTGTGAGTAACGTATTACTTGAAGAGCAAAATAAAAAAAGAAACGGAGACATTTATTGGAATCCTATTGTTCCAGAAATTCTTGCGAAAGTTTTTGGTAAGATCTAAAATACCTTTTCCTTCATATGACTAACGGTCTTCTAATAAGCACATTCGAGAAGATGTAGCTAGCGGCTGGACTCGTAGGAATGATCTCCATCTTCTATTCATTCCTCCCTGCTTAATTAACCACCCACGGCTACTTGTGTGCGGAAGATCTTTGTTGAGTTTGTCTTAATGAGATCGACTTGCATCCAGAGATATGGAAAATGGACTCATCCGTTTTCCGTTGCATTCATGACATATCATAAGCTTTTCGCAAAGAATACTTCCTAATTATGTCGCTACTGCGGCTCTCAATGTTCTTCTTCTCCGAAAGAGATAAAAATATGCATATGTATATTGAATTCTCGTTCTATCTTTTCTCGGATTTCAAGAAGGTTCCATGGATAATGTGATTCCTGCAACCACCGATCTATAGGTAGAGTCAAGACTTGGTATAGTTTTATTGATTCGCCGAGTCAGTTATAAATGGAGAATAATATGGTCTTTCTTCTCTAAAAGTTCAGTCGAAATTATTCCTTAAATAATTCGGATGTCAGTCGAATGTTATTTGAGGAATAATTTCTGGACAAATTGCTTGAAGTTCTGTTTCGAATAAACGAAGGGATCATGTCTTACTGAGGCATCATATCTTTAATTGGATAATTTAATTTTGTTTTACTTTAATTTGCACGTGGAGCATTAATTGAAATAAAAATACTCGTTTTTGTCTTGTTATGTTTTCATATTACATTGTCAACAATTTCATGACCTTAAACCTAAAATCTGCAGAAAAAGAAAAAAACATAAAAGAAAAGAGTTGGGTTGTTTTACCTCTGAGCGGCACTTTTTTTGCACACCATGGACTAAATGGCCAGGTCACAGGGACCCCGAAGGCTCAGAGAAGGTTGGGGGAGGGGACCCACTGGAACAGCTGTTGGGAGACAGATGGTAGCCTCCCGTCAAGGCCATCCAGCGTGTTCTAACGTGCCAGGGTATGGTTCGGCCATCTAACGTGCACAGGGTATGGTTCTCCCACACACGGGGCCACGGCTTAACGTCCCATCCGACGGACGGCGGCCTTTCCAAGCCCATCGGTTTCCCCTACTGACCGTGGGCAGGGCGGGGAATTTTGCGGAGATAAATCTCAACGCTGATCCAGCTGGGACTCGAACCTGGGAACTACAGATTGCGAGCCTGGCGCGCTACCGACTGAGCCACCCCGCCCCTAAAAGAAAAGATGTAATTTAATAGTGTATTACGATATTTTCCATTTTATTCTTAATCAATGCGCAAAATAGATAATATACTTTTAGTGTTTGTTATTATTGTGGTGCATTATTTAAACTCAGTTTATTAAAGTAATTAAGATTACTTTTATTAAAGTTAATTAATCATATTTTAAATTTTAAATTTTTATTAAATTACCTCAAATAAAATTAAAGAATTTACTTCTTTCGTGTTACATTTTTACGAACTGTATTTTTAGCATTGCTGAATTTTTTTAATACATTTTACGGCAGTTTATGCGGAAATAAATTTCTGCTTCCCTAAAAAGAACTTCAATTTGAAGAAACTTTTTCAAAAGCTTCTCTATACTGATGTATGTATACATACATATTATTACATTTTATGTTATACAATTTGCTTTACTAACGTCTCCAGTTCAACCGGATTTTGGTAAAACTGTAAATCACATTGCTTAACAGTCTCCAACTTTTTATTTTTTGGAGGGTTGGGCGGGGCGGTGGTGGCTCAGTCGGTAGCGCGCCAGGCTCGTAATCTGTAGTTCCCAGGTTCGAGTCCCGGCTGGGTCAGCGTTGAGATTTATCTCCGTAAAATTCCCCGCCCTTCCCACGGTCAGTAGGGGACACCGATGGGCTTGGAAACGCCGCCGTCCGTCGGATGGGACGTTAAGCCGTGGCTCAGTGCGCGGGAGAGCCATACCGTGTGCACGTTAAAGAACACGCTAGATGGCCTTGGCAGGAGGCTACCATCTGTCTCCCAACAGCTGTTCCAGTGGGTCCCCACCCCCAACCTTCTCTGAGCCTTCGGGGTCCATGTGACCTGGCCATTTAGCCCATGGTGTGCAAAAAAGTGCCGCTCAGAGGTAAAACAACCAACAACGCCAACGTTTATGACGCCGCTAAGTATAATAGTCAAGTTTTTCAATATTCCAAAGTGCGGTCTTCAATTTCTGAGGCATCGCTTAGAACGGTGTCCAACGTTTGAATCACCCCAAAGTCTTCAAGCTTCCGACATTTCTGAACACACGTCTCCAACATTTGTGACATCCCTAAGCGCGATCTTCAAGTCTCTTGACATCCCTAAATGGATCTTCACTTTCTGAGGCACACCTAAATACGGTCTGCAAATTTTGCAAGAACCCCAAGCAGACTCTTCAAATTTAATGCAACCTCAAACCACGTTGCTCAATTTCAGAGTCACTCCTAAACGCGGTCTCCAACTTTTCTGACGTCCCTAGCACAGTCTTCATTTTGCGACATTCCTAAACATGGTCTCCAATTTCTGAAGCATCTTGAAGAACAATCTTCAACTTTTGTTACACCCCTAAGTTCATTCTCTAATTTCTGCTGACGTCCCTAGCACAGTCTTCATTTTGCGACATTCCTAAACATGGTCTCCAATTTCTGAAGCATCTTGAAGAACAATCTTCAACTTTTGTTACACCCCTAAGTTCATTCTCTAATTTCTGCGGAAAACCTAAGGATTCCTTTATCTTCCACAGCATTCATAAGCCCAGTCTTCACCTTTTGGCAGTACGCCTAAAAGAAACTATCCACTTATTAGAATGTGTGTTGAGTCTGATTCAAGTTGGGTTGACATTTACCTCAGTCAAAACTGCATGCAAATTGCAGAAACAGTGTCAAGTGTGTTCCTTGCATGGCGGGAGACTTGTGCTCATGGTAGAAAATTTAACATTCTGCGATCTTACTAATGCGCATGCGCGCATTGCATTCGTTTACTCTTGTATCTGTTGAACGTCATCCATGTTTTTTCTCTCACCCTGATGTTTGGAAATATATCAAATCATTTCAGGAATATTTTTTTAATACTTCCGGTTAAATGCTTTTCCTATGGGAAATATAGACTACTTATTACAACCAAAACATATTTAGTTTAATTAATCTTCTGGAAACGTGCTGGAAAGCGCCACCTAAAGCCAATACTGTTTCTTGTTTGTCCACCAGATGGCAGCAGTTTTTCCGAGTTAAAAACTGAGCAAGACGATGGGCGACACTGTATCTTGCATTCAAGGAAACCGATATAAGTATGATATATACCTTGCACACAGATACAGTACAAGGTTTTGCATATATTGCGCCTTTATAAGGAAAGATGCTTTAAGTGTGATCTCCGAATTTCCAATTTTTTCGACATCCCTCAGCAGTTTCCAAATTTCAAGACTTTATGACACCCCTACTCAGAGTATCCAAAAATTCTAAATTCTTTGGCACCGTAAGCACATTTTTCAAATTCTTTGACATCCCTGAGCTCATCCACCAAATTTCCAACTTCTTTGACATTTCTAAGCACAGTTTCCATATTTCCAACTTCTTTGACACCCCTATACAGAGTCTAGAAATTTCCAACGTTTTTGACAACCTTAGCAGTGTTGAAATTTCCAGTTTTTTTGGCATCCCCAAGCACACTCTAGAAATTCCCAACTTCTTGGACACCCCTTAGCACAGTCTCCAACTTCCGAACTTCTTTAACAACCTCAAGCACCGTCTTTTTATTCTGTGGAACTCCTAAGCACAGTGTTCCAACTAGTGCAGAATCCAAAGCGAAAGTTTCTACTCTTGTGGGGCAGGGGTGGCTCAATCGGTAGCGCGCCAGGCTCGTAATCTGTAGTTCCCAGGTTCGAGTCCCAGCTGGGTCAGCGTTGAGATTTATCTCCCCAAAACTCCCTGCCCTGCCCACGGTCAGTAGGGGACACCGATGGACTTGGAAAGGCCGCCGTCCATCGGATGGTACGTTAAGCCGCGGCTCCGTGAGCGGGAGAGCCATACCCTGTGCACGTTAAAGAACACGATGGATGGCCTTGACGGGAGATTATCATCTGTCTCCCAACAGCTGTTCCAGTGGATCCCCTCCCTCAACTTTCTCTGAGCCTTCGGGGTCCTTGTGACCTTACCATTTAGCCCATGGTGTGCAAAAAAGTGCCGCTCAGAGGTAAAACAACCCAACCCAAATTCTACTCTTGTGACCCTCTTAATCACAGTTTTAAACGTTTGCGTCGCTGTTTACAGTTAAAGTTCACAAATGTTAAAGGAGATTAGACTACGACGTGCACAAAGGACTTGGATAGTGCTATATATTTTCAAGAAAAAATAATACAAGTGTTACTCAATTTATTTTAAGCTTAATTCTTTATTCCAGCCGTTTTTTGCCGGGATGTCCAAATGAATGAACAATTCGTAATGAAAACGGAGTTGTTAAATTAAACCATATAAAACACTAACTAATTTAAGTTGTTTTGCAAATATAATATTTTAGCATAGTTATCATATATACTAATTTCTTAGGGATCTCAATAAAACTTGCGACACTGATGATTCCAGAGAAAAAGGATTGGTAAATACCAGTTATTTTATCATCTCAAAGTTAAACGAAAACTAAATAAATACTAATACTGGCATAGTGGCTAGGATGCTAGCTACTATTCCAGCAGGGCAAACTGAGACCGTGATCAACAGTGACTTCGGTCTTTGTGGAGCCCTTATACACTAAAGTGCCATTGAATTAGGGATAGTAGACGTTATCCAAATTCAGTATCACAAGTCCCATGCTTGCGTGCATGACTGACTGAAACTCTGGTCACATATAGCTGTCAGCTTTGGCTTCCTCGAGCATTCGTAGTGAGAAGTGTAATGGGAAAGGCGCGGGATTCAGATGCGTTTGACAGAAAGTAGATCGTAGGTGCCCAACGGATGGGACACTCGATCTCCGAAATTGTCAACAAACTTGGTTTTTCTCGTACCACAGTTTCAAGAGTGTTCCGGGAATATGAAAATTCCGCAAAAGAGCAAGCACCCGGACAAACTGCAAAGGACAACCAGCCTTGAATTATCGTGGGTTTCGCCGTATGACCCGCATCGTACGGACCCATAGGGGCCAAATATTATCTAAAATCACCTCTCATCTGAACGCGGGTTCCAGCCGAGAAGTCAGTGCATGGACCGTGCAATGCTCACTTCATTGTCCCGGCTTCGGGAGCTGTCGACCTACAAGAGTCCCACTTCCAACGGCACGACACCGGGCTCAACGCCTTGCCTGGGCTAAAGAACATCGAAACTGGACCATCGAAAATTTGCAACGGATAGCCTGGAGTGATGAATCCCGATTTAAACTTCATCACGCCGATGGGAGACTGAGGGTATGGCGCCAACCCCATGAAGCCATAGATCCTGCATGTCAGGTCGGAACAGTACAAGCTGGTGGTGGCTCAGTGATGACCTGGGGTATCTGCAGTAGGAACATCTGTGGGACTTTTGGTACGTGTACCAATGACTTTCAATGCATCCTGGTATATAGAACTCATAGCTGACCATTTACACCCATTAATGGCCATCATGCATCCCAATGGAGATTGCATCTACTCCATTGGGATGCCTGATGTTCATCTTCAGGCAGGCCAATTGTTCATCTCACAGGTCCAGGTTGGCTGCTACATGGTTGCGGGAGCATTCTGCTGACTTTAAAATAATGAATTGGCCACCTAGAAGCCCAGATTTAAATCCCATCGAAAATCTTTGGGATACCGTCGAGCAGAGTGTTCGTGGCGGCGACGATCAGCGACGACCTTCAGAGAATTGTGGATAGCTCTGGAGGATGCATGGGTCTCCATACCTGTGGAAGATTTACTCAATCTTGTGGAGCCCTTGCCTCGTCGTGTGGCGGCCGTTATCAGGACCAGAGGGGGTCCAACACTTTACTAGGTTGCTTCCCTGATTCAATGGCACTTCAGTGTATGAGAAGGCCTATAAAAACTAGGAGTAAGTTTTAGTATTCTTCTCTGTCTTACGTGTCGCAAAATAAGAGGAAAAATTATGCTCTCAACAGGAACTTGTCAGTTTAATAAGTCATATATAAGGAAGGTATGTGAAGAAGGCAAGATCTCAGCAGAAAATCAACCATATGATACGGCGATTGACCCTAAAACACCCAAAACCTTAGTACAATTAATCAAACATAACAGGGATCCCGCAAAACGAGTTGGAGATGTATATAGTAAGCAGTTATATCACCAAAAAAACAACACTTGCACACGATACACAAGAAAAACAAAAAGAATGATAATAACAAAAAGAATGAAAAACAAAAAGAATGATAACTAGTGATCTGGCAACCTTCGTGTCACGTGATTACAGAATTCAGGAAAAATATCTGGAGCGTGTACAGCAACTGTACAGCAAACTGGAGCGTGTGCAGTAACTGCACACGCTCCAGTTTGCTGTGAACGGTAACTGGAGCGTGTACAGTTGCTGTACACGCTCCAGATATATTTTCTGAATTCTGTAATCACGTGACACGAAGGTTGCCAGATCATTAATTTCTAAAAAAATTTGCCAGATATTTTTTCTGAATTCTGTAATCAGTCATAGTGTTCGGATATTTTTTGAGCCACTGTACACTCCGATTTTCAAATATTTGTATTGCACAAATCTTACAACCTCAATTAACGCATACATAAAAATTTTTTAAAAACGTTCAATAAGCAACACAGAAACCTTTTCGATATGCCTATAAGTTTGATTATCCCTACTACTTTTTTCCTAGTCGGCTTCTTAATATCAGTGGTAACTTAAAGCGTCCTTACAAAAAGTTGGGTTGGGTTGTTTTACCTCTGAGCGGCACTTTGCACACAATGGGCTAAATGGCTAGGTCACATGGACCCCGTAGACTCAGAGAAGGTTGGGGGAGGGGACCCACTGGAACAGCTGTTGGGAGACAGATGGTAGCCTCCCGTCAAGGCCATCCAGCGTGTTCTTTAACGTGCACAGGGTATGGCTCTCCCGCAAACAGGGCCACGGCTTAACGTCCCATCCGGCAACTGCAGCTTTTCCAAACCCATTGGTGTCCCCTACTGACCGTGGGCAGGGAAATTTGCGAAGATAAATCTCAATGCTGACCCAGCTGGGACTCGAACCTGAGAACTACAGATTACGAGCCTGGCGCGCTACCGACTGAGCCACCCCCGCCCCACCTTCCAAAGAACACACACACACTTCAACTTAAAACCTGTCACCAGAAATCAGAACTTTGAATGACACACCAGCCACTAAAACGGTTTACCTCTTCCTGCAGATATCCGAACTATCATTCATCTATCGTTTATTATTCAGTCTGTTCTTCTCAGCTGAGAATATCACGAGCATCACAGTCGCAATTTTATTGTTGCACGTTCTCCTATCGTTAAAATAAATACACTGGGAAAAATTGAAAAATGAAAACCATTAACAATTTGAAGCGTAATCTAAGAGATTTATTTAGTAGAAACAACTTATTTAGAAAGGACCATGATCACACGTGTGAAGTGATTCAATGTTTATTTTACCTTTTAATGAGTATTACACTTTACAGAAGACACATTTTAATAAGGTATTGAACCTCCTCGAGCAGCAATAAAAGTTTTCAATCTGGCATACAATCGGTCGTACAAATGCTGGATATCACGCTGGGGGATACCATTCCATGCGCTTTCAACTTGGACACGTAATTCAGCGATGATCGTTGCCTGCCACGGTCCGCGGAAGAGTCTTTGTCCGATTCAGTCCCAGACATGCTCGATTGGAGACAAGATCGGAGAGTGTGCAGGCCAAGGGAGTCAGTGCACTGCCTGAAGAGCATGTTGAGTCGCCCTGGTGGAGTGTGGTGGGCGTTATCCTCCTGGAATATCGTATTTGGGATTGCACTCAAATATGGCAGGACGACCGGCTGTATGATGTCGCTCACATACACATTACTATTCAGTGTATCCTGTACAAACACCAGACATGTACGAGAGTGAGAGCTAATCGCTCCCCACACCATGATGCCCGGCGTGGGCCCTGTGTGTCGTTGGAGGTTGTACAATAGAAGAAGCCGCTCACTTTGTCGCCTTAGGACGTGTAAACGACTATCAGACGCTCCTAAGCAGAATCGGCTTTCATCACTGAAAACCACAGACTGCCATTCTTCCCTCCAATGAACTCGTTCTTGACACCACTGCAAACGTGCTCGACAGTGACAAGGTGACAGTGGTAACCGCGCCTGTAGTCCTGCTTCCAAACGATGATTGCGTATCGTTCTTGTAGACATCCATGGTACGACAGGATCGAATTTGTGACGCTGTAGCCGTCCGCTTTGCCACCGCCGCCCTCCTGATACGCCGATCCTCTCGTGCGTCCATAACTCTGTGTTACCCGGAACCACGTCTGTGAGTGTGCGAATGCTCTTCTGACCATCGATGCCACCATCGTACTACTGCCGATACCTCTCGTCCAACGCGGTGTGCAATATGACGAAAATACCAACCTGCTTCCCGAAGACCCACTATACGACCTCGCTCAAACTCCGCTAACTGAACAAATTTTGCACGCCTGCATCATCCAGGCATGGAAACTTCTTCAAAGAACACTGAACAACACGACACGAGATGAATAACTTCTTTCTTCACGCTCTAATCCTTAAATACGCGCTGCATACATTTGCATGTTGTCGTCCTCAGTGACGCCATTATTTCATCCAATGACTTTCAATCTTGAATCACGGTTTCTGCTGCCCTTAGCTATTAACATATTATAATATGACGTTCCTAAAAGATTACTTCTGGGTGTTCTTTTTTCAATTTCCGCCAGTGCATTTAACATTCTAATTGCGGACAGGTTGGGTTAGGTTGTTTTACCTCTGAGCGGCACTTTTTTGCACACCATGGGCTAAATGGCCAGATCACATGGACCCCGAAGGCTCAGAGAAGGTTGGGGGAAGGGACCCACTGGAACAGCTGTTGGGAGATAGATGGTAGCCCCCCGTCAAGGCCATCCAGCGTGTTCTTCAACGTGCACAGGGTATGGCTCTCCCGCACACGGGGCCACGGCTTAACGTCCCATCCGACGGACGGCGGCCTTTCCAAGCCCATCGGTGTCCCCTACTGACCGTGGGCAGAGCGGGAATTTTTGCGGAGATAAATCTCAACGCTGACCCAGCTGGGACTCGAACCTGGGAACTACAGATTACGAGCCTGGCGCGCTACCCGACTGAGCCACCCCCGCCCCAATTGCGGACAGGAGTGGCTCAGTTGGTAGCGCGCCACTCTCGTAATCTGCAATCCTCAGGTTCGAGTCCCACCCGGGCCAGCGTTAAGATTTATCTCCAAAAATTCCCCTCTCTGCTCTCTGACAGTAGAGGACACCGATGGGCTTGGAAAGACCGCCGTCTGATGGGACGTTAAGCCTTGGCTCCGTGTGCGCGAGAGCCATACCCTGTGCATGTTAAAGAACACGCTGGATGGCCTTGACGGGATGTTACCATCTACTTCCCAACAGTTGTCCAGTGAGTCCCCTCCTCCAGCCTTCTATGAGCTCTCGGGGTCCTCGTAACTTGGCCATTTAGCCCATTGTGTGCAAAACAGTGCCCCTAAGAGGTAAAAAACCCAACTTTCTGCCTGTGATGTGTGTGTGTGTGGGGGGGGGGGAGAGTCGATTTATTTTAACTTATATAGAAAATTTACCAAAATTACTTCACCATTCACCTTCCACTTGCTTTACCCTCCATCTTAGTGGCGAGAATTGAGCGAATGATGCTTCTGAAATTTCCATGAAATAGCTATCAAACGGAGATTAAGCTATTTGATATGCAATTCAAGTAAGGTGGAATTTAAAAAGTCAAATTGGAAATATATTCTGAATTTGTAAACAGGTGGATTCATTCTCCATCTTTAGCCAGCCTGTTACACCAACCGTTTCCAGCAACGCCAGAAAAACGACACTTAAAAAAGGGAACGATAAACTGCAGAGAAACGAAATTCAAACAATTCTCTACGATGGCATTAATCCAACTTGGATATCCTTAGCTATTGCAGAATCTTGTGAGCTTTGAAGGAATGATAATTTGTTTTCAGCTCCAGCGAACCCTGAACTCATAAAGTTTATTCTCTTCGTTTTATGTTGATCCAAGTAGCTCGTTATCTGTGGGGTTTCTTTTAGGTTGTAAGTACTTTTAGCTCCAGATAATAGCGTTGGCTTTTACTATTTGCAAGTTGTCTGAATATCAATAGTCAGGATAGGAAAAGACTGATAGTAGGCTAAAGATGTTTTAAATCTATTATCAAGACTTGGAGAAGAGCATGATAGAATTATATTTTCGACTCTAAAGACTCATAGAAAAATGGGATATTGAAACGAATGCAGTTTCCAGAGATCAGTACTTTCAATATATTTACGAATGAAAGAAGATAACGTTTAACTTTCATTTAGTTCATTTTTCTACTGATGGAATAGGCATTTTTGCTTTTTTTTTGAAGTGATGGTGCAACTGTTTGCTTTGACTACAAAGTATGAAGTACTAAATTTGAGAGCGCCAGGCTCGTAATCTGTAGTTTCCAGGTTCGAGTCCCAGCTGGGTCAGCGTTGAGATTTATCTCCGCGAAATTCCCCGCCCTGCCCACGGTCAGTAGGGGACACCGATGGGCTTGGAAAGGCCGCCGTCCGTCGGATGGGACGTTAAGCCGTGGCCCGTGTGCGGGAGAGCCATACTCTGTGCACGTTAAAGAACACGCTGGATGGCCTTGAGGGGAGGCTACCATCTGTCTCCCAACAGCTGTTCCAGTGGGTCCCCTCCCCCAACCTTCTCTGAGCCTTCGGGGTCCATGTGACCTGGCTATTTAGCCCATGGTGTGCAAAAAAGTGCGGCTCAGAGGTAAAACAACCCAACCCAACCCAACTAAATTTGAGGAAGTAGAAAAAATCGATCTTCAAGTTTTTGATTACTGGTAGGTTTTAAATAGCCATGAAATGGAAAAAGAATTTTTTCAATGACTTTTATATATTTGTGGGTGCCCGTGACGGCTGAAAGGTTCAGGCTAAAGCGATGAAATTGTTATTTTAAATACTTCAATCTAGTAGTACTTTGAATAGGAAGCAATAATCACTGTTGTTTGTCTTAAAGCGATTTTTATTTTTTTTAAAAAGTAACTCAGAGATTACAGGCAATTAATCAAAACAATCACGTAGAAAAACATGGAATGCAGAAGACACAAATGTGAAATGAAGAAAACGTATGCAAACTGGTAAATCTAAAATTCCGACCATACATCAAAAGCAAATAATTTAGGAACATGGAATATGGACACACATTAAAAGCAAATAATTTAGAAACATGGAATATGGACACACATTAAAAGGAAATAATTTAGAAGCATGGAATATGGACACACATTAAAAGCAAATAATTTAGAAGCATGGAATATGGACACACATTAAAAGCAAATAATTTAGAAGCATGGAATATGGACACACATTAAAAGCAAATAATTTAGAAGCATGGGATATGGACACACATTAAAAGGAAATAATTTAGAAGCATGGAATATGGACACACATTAAAAGGAAATAATTTAGAAGCATGGAATATGGACACACATTAAAAGGAAATAGTTTAGAAGCATGGAATATGGACACACATTAAAAGCAAATAATTTAGAAGCATGGAATATGGACACACATTAAAAGCAAATAATTTAGAAGCATGGAATATGGACACACATTAAAAGGAAATAATTTAGAAGCATGGAATATGGACACACATTAAAAGGAAATAATTTAGGAGCATGGAATATGGACACACATTAAAAGGAAATAATTTAGAAGCATGGAATATGGACACACATTAAAGGGAAATAATTTAGAAGCATGGAATATGGACACACATTAAAAGGAAATAATTTAGAAGCATGGAATATGGACACACATTAAAAGCAAATAATTTAGAAGCATGGAATATGGACACACATTAAAAGCAAATAATTTAGAGGCATGGAATATGGACACACATTAAAAGCAAATAATTTAGAGGCATGGAATATGGACACACATTAAAAGCAAATAATTTAGAAGCATGGGATATGGACACACATTAAAAGAAATAATTTAGAAGCATGGAATATGGACACACATTAAAAGGAAATAATTTAGAAGCATGGAATATGGACACACATTAAAAGCAAATAATTTAGAAGCATGGAATATGGACACACATTAAAAGCAAATAATTTAGAAGCATGGAATATGGACACACATTAAAAGCAAATAATTTAGAAGCATGGAATATGGACACACATTAAAAGGAAATAATTTAGAAGCATGGAATATGGACACACATTAAAAGGAAATAATTTAGGAGCATGGAATATGGACACACATTAAAAGGAAATAATTTAGAAGCATGGAATATGGACACACATTAAAAGCAAATAATTTAGAAACATGGAATATGGACACACATCAAAAGCAAATAATTTAGGAATATGGAATATGGACACACATTAAAAGGAAATAATTTAGAAGCATGGAATATGGACACACATTAAAAGCAAATAATTTAGAAGCATGGAATATGGACACACATTAAAAGCAAATAATTTAGAAGCATGGAATATGGACACACATTAAAAGCAAATAATTTAGAAGCATGGAATATGGACACACATTAAAAGGAAATAATTTAGAAGCATGGAATATGGACACACATTAAAAGGAAATAATTTAGGAGCATGGAATATGGACACACATTAAAAGGAAATAATTTAGAAGCATGGAATATGGACACACATTAAAGGGAAATAATTTAGAAGCATGGAATATGGACACACATTAAAAGCAAATAATTTAGAAGCATGGAATATGGACACACATTAAAAGGAAATAATTTAGAAGCATGGAATATGGACACACATTAAAAGGAAATAATTTAGGAGCATGGAATATGGACACACATTAAAAGGAAATAATTTAGAAGCATGGAATATGGACACACATTAAAAGGAAATAATTTAGAAGCATGGAATATGGACACACATTAAAAGGAAATAATTTAGAAGCATGGAATATGGACACACATTAAAAGCAAATAATTTAGAAGCATGGAATATGGACACACATTAAAAGCAAGTAATTTAGAAGCATGGAATATGGACACACATTAAAGGGAAATAATTTAGAAGCATGGAATATGGACACACATTAAAAGGAAATAATTTAGAAGCATGGAATATGGACACACATTAAAAGCAAATAATTTAGAAGCATGGAATATGGACACACATTAAAAGCAAATAATTTAGAAGCATGGAATATGGACACACATTAAAAGCAAATAATTTAGAAGCATGGAATATGGACACACATTAAAAGCAAATAATTTAGAAGCATCGAATATGGACACACATTAAAAGGAAATAATTTAGAAACATGGAATATGGACACACATCAAAAGCAAATAATTTAGGAATATGGAATATGGACACACATTAAAAGGAAATAATTTAGAAGCATGGAATATGGACAGACATTAAAGGGAAATAATTTAGAAGCATGGAATATGGACACACATTAAAAGCAAATAATTTAGAAGCATGGAATATGGACACATTAAAAGCAAATAATTTAGAAACATGGAACATGGACACACATTAAAACAAAAGCAAAAACTGACAAACTTAAATGTGAAGCTCACAGATATTTAAAAAGGTCAAATAGGGAAAACATACACAAAAAAAGACAAGCGAGAAATGCGGAACACACAGGTAAAACAAACACTCCGAAAAACTTCAAGTGCTGACAAACTGTGAATTGTGTAATAAGAAACACAAAAAACATAATTTGTAATCTATACATACTGAAAAAGTGACATTCAGAGAACACGCAAAACAAACACACTGACTAAAAGGAAATGTGGATTCCGCGCAAAGTACACTGACAAATACGAAATCTGAAATATACACATAAAACGTCATACACACACAAAGTGGAATGCGAACTCTTCTTGTAGAAGCAGAAAGCTCACGTCACTGGGTCAATAAATAAACCGGTTAGATAGAGAAAGGTAAACATTAAGAGATTTGAAAAGATGCCTCTATAGGATCAGAGAAGAGGCAGTAAAAGCATTTCCCTGCTTATGCGATGAAGCGAGAAAAAGTCTTTTAAGATGGTTCTTGGAAGAGAGAGAAGAGGCAGACGGGACGATCTTTCCCCCGAGACATAATGAAGTAACGAACTATCACCGAAGTGGTAATTTAGTACATCCATGGCGGTGGAAAGAAAATTAGTTGGATTCCGAAAAAGATAATGGGGCTAATTAAAGAACAATCACGCGCTTTCGAGGCCTGATGTTCTTTCTATGTATGCATCTAATTTATTCTTTTTTCCCCTCTTGTTTGAAGTGTTTGTCGCTTGAGAGAACTGATATTGGTTCTCCATTCCCTTGACAACAAAGGAAACTTATGTAGATGGATTTATTTTGAGACTTTCCTCTTCCAGGAGGATAAATAGGTTATGTTTTGCTTTTACTAATTGAAGCTGCTTCAATACAAGTTGCACATTTTCGAAAATCGAAAAAAAGAAAAGTTTACGCTGTTTTCTGGAGTAGGTGGATATTCTCGGTCATTACAGTTTTAAAAATGAAGTACCGATGAAATACACGTGCTCAGGTTAATGATTAGGTAAGTGTCAAAAAAGAAGCAGCTTCTGCAGCTTCTAGAAATCGGATCTTTTGCTTTAGCACCAGTTGCTTTACCAGTTGAACTAAGGTGATTTCTCTGGGAGAGCAAATGGGTCGTAATTCATTGACAAATAATTAATAGCGGGTTGGGTTGGGTTGTTTTACCTCTGAGCGCACTTTTTTGCACACCATGGGCTAAATGACCAGGTCACATGGACACCGAAAGCTCAGAGATGGTTGGGGGAGGGGACCCATTGGAACAGCTGTTGGGAGACAGATGGTAGCCTCCCGTCAAGGCCATCCAGCGTGTTCTTTAACGTGCACAGGGTATGGCTCTCCCGCACACGGGGCCACGGCTTAACGTCCCATCCGACAGACGGTGGCCTTTCCAAGCCCATCGGTGTCCCCTACTGACCGTGGGCAGGGCGGGGAATTTTGCGGAGATAAATCTCAACGCTGACCCAGCTGGGACTCGAAACTGGGAACTACAGATTACGAGCCTGGCGCGCTACCGACTGAGCCACCCCCGCCCCAATAATTGATAGCCCAATCAGTCAATTACTTAGGAGAATTATCGATGCGCCCTTAGGTTGGGTTGTTCTATCTCTGAGCGGGCTTTTTTGCACACAATGAACCAAACGATCAGGTTACAAGGATCCCAATGGTTCAGAGAAGGTTGGGGAAGGGGATCCACTAGGCAACTCTTATTAGACAGAAAGGCGCCTTCTGGTAGGGGCCATTCAGAGTGTTCTTTAACGTGCACAGGTTATAGCTCTCCTGCACACTGGGCTACGGCTTAACGTCCCATTTGATGAATTGCAGTCGTTCGAAGTCCAACTTTTTGATCGAGGGCGGAGAGGTGGTTTAACGGAGAAACCTTTCAATGCAGGCCCAGTTGGGACTCGAACCTGGGAACTGCAGATTACGTGCCTGGAACACTACTGACTAAACCAATCTCAGCCCCCTGCCATAGAGAGAAGATCTGTGGGGAAGATGAGACCTCAGCAGAAAGAGAAATAAACTTTCATGCCTTATCCAGGATTCGAACCCAGGCCTCTTTTATCAGTAGTCAAGCACTCTAACTACTACTGATATTTAAAGTAGACTTGGGTAGTTTGCTTTAGTAAAGTAGATTCGTGGCTTAGTCACACAACCCCCTGAAAATCTCTTCCTTTGACTCACTTTTGGGAAAGTTATTTTTTACTTCTACAGTTATTGTAGGGACGGGGGTGGCTCAGTCGGTAGCGCGCCAGGCTCGTAATCTGCAGTTCCCAGGTTCGAGTCCCAGCTAGGTCAACGTTGAGAGTTTTCTCCGCAAAACTCCCCTCCCTGCACACGGTCAGTAGGGGACACCGATGGGCTTGGAAAGGCCGCCGTCCGTCGGATGCCCGTATAGGTTAAGCCCGTGTGTGTGGGAGAGCCATACCCTGTGCACGTTAAAGAGCACGCTGGATGGCCTTGTCGGGAGGATACCATCTGTCTCCCAACAGCTGTTCCAGTGGGTCCCATCCTCCAACCTTCTCTGAGCCATTGGGGTCCTTGTGACTTGGCCATTTAGTCCATGGTGTGCCGCTCAGAGGTAAAACAACCCAACTATTATTGTAATAGTATTTGAGTAAATGAAGACTTTACCTAACTGGATAAAAGCTACCAATTGGTTAACCCCAATCTACTCATCTCTGATTGGCTGGTTGTTACAGAGAATTTCATCGCACTCCGGTATGAGGGAGCTACATGTAATCGCCTTAAAAAAATAATCTAACATATAATTTAAGTTAACTTAGTAAATAATCACAAAAAAAAGGAAAATTGATAAAGCAAACTACCCAGCAGAGTTAAGCTTAATACTTTCTGATCGGAAGCTTCTTCCACGTTTTGGTGCTTAAGAGGTAATTACTGACAAAGATTTATTGGTTCGCCTATACTTTTAGACGCTTTAATTAAAGGCAGACATCCGGTCTTGGTGTTAGGTACCACGTGTTGTTTATGGCGAAAGCGCGTGGTAAGCTTTGCAACAAGAACGAAGATAATCCTTCTTCGTCCTTTCCTGTAACGATGTTTTAACGCTATAAAAAGCTATTAGCTTAAAGAAGTTTTTTTTTAACAGAAGGTTTCTTTACTTACAGGATGTGTATTCTGGCAAGTTTGTTGTTCATATATTTGTTCCTCAAACTTTCCTGTTTCATAATTATGGGAGCGTTATGTTTTTATGTCCTTCATATCAGAAGCTTTTCTCAGAGAAGAATTAAAACGTTCTAGTTGAGGAGATGAATGTGTAATTAAAACGGTTAGGCGACATGCAAATACTACATCAAAGGGCGAGCGAAGATGTAGAGTAAACATTTTTTGTATACAAATATCGCTTTTTCAATTGCTTTTACTTAATAATGAGCGTAAGAGCGATTAGTGTACATAAAATGGGGAAAAAATATGGATTATTCAAATATGGATTCTTTTTTCCTTTAGAAAAAAGGACTTTTTGAAAAACTTCTCTTAGCTTAAAAGGTTTTAGGATGTTTTAATTCTGAGCGGCATTTTTTAAAATTTTCTTGATTAATAATGGAGTAATTTGTGTTCATTAAATGCTCTTTATAAATTTTTAAGGGTCTAAACCAGAACAAATCAACTCGTTAGTGATAAACATCAATTCTCAATGTTATAGCATATTCCCACCAAATATATGTTACCGCTAAAGTGCAGAAATCAGTTATTCTACAGATTATCCTAGGTATTGTGCAGATTAACTAGGGTGATCCGTTAACGTGCGGAAAATTGTTTCATTTCTCAAATTACCTGGATAATCTGCACATTACCTACTAGGCACTCGTTAAAGTGAAAATAAGATCTTTGCTGGAACAACAGGAACGTTTCTGTACGCTTAAATTAACATAATGTTATTTATCTAGTGTCCGAGAGTAGAGTTGAAACCAGGGTCATCCCTCTGTCAACATGAATCAGTCGTCCGAATTATAAAAAACGCCCCCAAAATGAGCAGGCCAAGTGAGAACGAATCATTTTAGTGATTCGTTATCAAGAATGAATCACTTTACCGATTCGTTCTCACTTGGCCTCCGCTCATCCGGGGCGTTTTTTATAATGCGGACGAGTGAATCACGTGACACGAAGATTCATATTCAAGAGATTCACCACTATGAGAGAAACAAACTTTTGAACTTTAACGATACGGAAGCCGTTAATGTGCACATTACCTAGGTAAAACGCGGAAAACTCTTGATTCCGCACGTTAACGGAGCAAATCAGTTAATCTGCAGATTAGCTAGGTAATGTGCACATTAACGGCTTTCGAGCTTTAGCGGTAACATATACACTATATTCCATCACGCATACATACCGTACTCCTATCACAACAGATACGAACTCTGTACTGTCAACACACAAATATTGTATTCCTATCAGATATTGTACTCCCATTACATATACACCACACATTCCGGCACATATATACGTACAGTCGCTCAAAAAATATCCTAACACTATGGTTGATTACGTAATTCAGAAAAAATATCTGGCAACGATTTTTTTAGAAATTAGTGTTCTGGCAACTTTCATGTCACGAAGGTTTCCAGATCACTAATTCCTAAAAAAAAATCGTTGCGAGATATTTTTTCTGAATTCTGTAATCAACCATAGTGTTAGGATATTGTTTTGAGCGACTGTACACACATTGCACTTCCAACATGTTTTATTCCCACCATTAAACACATTATACCCCACTACATATACACACCTAATTCCCACACATATAGGGGCGGGGGTGGCTCAGTCGGTAGCGCGCCAGGCTCGTAATCTGCATTTCCCAGGTTCGAGTCCCAGCTGGGTCAGCGTTGAAATTTATCTCCGCAAAACTCCCTGCCTACGGTCAGTAGGGGACACCGATGGGCTTGGAAAGAGTGCCGTCCGTCGGATGGGACGTTAAGTCGTGGTCCCGTGTGCGGGAGACCCATACCCTGTGCACGTTAAAGAACACGCTGGATGGCCGTGACGGGAGGCTACCATCTGTCTCCCAACAGCTGTTCCAGTGGGTCCCCAACCTTCTCTGAGCCTTTGGGGTCCATGTGAGCTGGCCATTTAGCCCATGGTGTGCAAAAAAAGTGCCGCTCAGAGGTAAAACAACCCAACCCATACATATATTCTCACTGTATACAACCCACTACACTCCCACTACATATAGCACACATTATAATCCCACTGTGAGGTCCCGTGGCCGAGTGGTTAGCACGCTTGGCTACTGATCTACGGGACCTGGGTTCGAGCCCTGGGTAAGGCATGGATGTTGTGTGCTGTTTTTCTGCTGAGGTCCCGCCTTTCTCACAGACTTTCTACTATGGCGTATTAAACTGACAGGCTCCTGTTAGACCTCTGTGGCAAGCAGCTGCTTGAGGGGGTATTTATTATTATTTATTATTATAATCCCACTACATGCGGGTGACTCAGTCGGTAGCACGCCAGGCTCGTAATCTGTAGTTCCATGTTTGAGTCACAACTGGGCCAGAGTTGAAATACTTCTCCTCGGTCAGTAGGGGACACTGATGGTCTTGGAAAGGCTGCCATTCGTCGGGTGGATGTGAACCTATGGCCCCGTGTTCTGGAAAGCCATACCCTAAGCACGTTAAAGAACACAATGGATGACCTTGACGTGAAGCTACCATCTGTTTCCTAACAAGTCCAGTGGGCTCCCATTTCCCCAACCTTCTCTGAGCCCTCGGGGGTCCGTCTGATCTACTCACTATGTGCAAAAAACCGCCACTGAGAGGTAAAGCAACCTAACCCACTACATGTAACACTCCCAGGTTCGAGTCCCAGCTGAGTCAGCGTTGAGATTTATCTCAGCAAAATTCCCCGCCATGCCCACGGTCACTAGGGGAAACCGATGGGCTTGGAAAGTCCGCCGTCCGTCGGATGAGACGTTAAGCCTTGGCCCAGTGTGCGGGAGAGTCATACCCTGTGCACGTTAAAGAACACGCTGGATGACCTTGACGGGAGGCTATCATCTGTCTCCCAACAGCTGTTCCAGTGGGTCACCTCACCCAACCTTCTTTGAGCCTGACGGGGTCCATGTGACTTGGCCATTTAGCCCATGGTGTGCAAAAAAGTGCCGCTCAGAGAGTAAAACAACCCAAAACATATTGTAATCCTATAACACATATAAACATTACTCCCACCATACATATATTGTTGCCCATTGTACACAAATTCTATGCTCCCATTACACATGCGCGCAAGAAACTATTTCCGAGACAGAGAGATATTAAGAGAGGAGAATAAACAGCCTATTCACACTTTCTTAGAAAGCTATTTAAAGAAATCAGCAACCACTCAATTATTACTAACTCCTTAAATCCCTTCAACTTTTTAATTTCTACAAGAAAACATCTCGCCTTTGAGGACCCAGATGACTTTGAATAAGATGTTTCATCTTCTTCTTACTATAATGATTACTCCAATATTCAACTTAGTTCCCTTCGAATACATATGCAAATGAGGTAAGAAGGTAAAAAAAAAACTCCCTGAAGGATATTTTGTAAAATAATTATCCTTGAAACATTTCAAGAGACAAACATTCCTTTAACAAAGCAAAAAGTAGTAACGTTGGGATGTTTTACCTCTGAGCGGCAATTTTTTTGCATACCATGGGCTAAATGGCCAGGTCACATGGACCCCGAAGACTCAGAGAAGGTTGAGGGAGGGGACCCACTGGAACAGTTGTTGGGAGACAGATGGTAGCCTCCCGTCAATGCCATCCAGCGTGTTCTTTAACGTGCACATGGTATGGCTCTGCTGCACACGGGGCTAAGGCTTAACGTCCCATCCAACGGACGACGGCATTTCCAAGCCCATCGGTGTCCTCTACTGACCGTGGGCAGAGAGTTTTGCGGAGATAAATCTCAACGCTGACCCAACTGGGACTCGAACCTGGGAACTGCAAATTACGAGCCTGGCGCGCTACCGACTGAGCCACTCCTGACATAGTAACGACCTGTGCCTTTACTCGATCAATAAACTACTGTAGGTACCTGATTTTATTTTTATCTTTTGAATGGAAACTGTTGCCTTGTCTGCGAGATATTCTCGGCGAGTACTAAACACTAAGCTTCCTATCTTTAGATGCCTAGGTGGACATCCGTTAAGGCAATTACTGCTCAAAATCGTACTGAGAAAAACCAAGAATATCTAGTCGCCTTCAACCGACAGGAAACATCTGAGTCTAAAAGGAAGATAAGCAGCTGGAAAGCTTTATTGATCCTTAACCGTGAAAAGAAAATGCGACAGGAAAGCATCAAGGAAATAAAAACAAAAGCTAGAAGTTACTGGCAGAAAGAGAGAAGATGTTGCAAAAGCGGAGAGTCCGTCAAGACAAAAGGGCTGGAAGTGTGACTTCGAGGGCAGTGTCGGATAAGACACCAGACGGTATGGAACTCAATTCTGCAGACAGATGTCAGAAGTTAGTAAGGGGTCATGGTGCGTCTGGTCGTGGGGTCATATTGTGACTTGACGTGGCAGCTCTGGGGGGGGGGGGGAGCACCTGCTATTCTGTGCCCAGCCATGAATAGATTGCATTTTCTGGCGGTCGGTCTCTCCCTTTGCTGTCTGCAGCAGAATGCCTCAGACGATGGGTCATAAAACTTCGCTTCGAGCGACTGATAGAAAGCTTGCTTTGCGTAGAAATATTTTGGGCTTCCTAAACTCAGAGGAAAGTTTGTTTTGATGCTCAATTTTCGCTGTGCTTTAAAGTGCTTAGTGAAAAATTTAGCGTTCATTGAATGGAAATATTTTTTGTTCAGAACTGCAAAGAAATTCTGAAGATTTTTCTGCGAAACAAATAGGTTCAGATTTTTAATTTTTTGATGGGGAGAAGATGACATATTTTTTATATATAAAGTCTGCATTCTTGTTGCTAATATATGCAGCAAGGCACAGTTAATTCGAAATTTCTATATAATTATTTTTTTTTAGTTTAAAGATCAAATTAACAACTTTCTTATTAGAGTACCATTGATGATTTGTAATTCGAAATAATTAATTCGTGCCTGAATAATTCGAAAAAAAAAATATGGAAAAAAAATCAATTCAGTGTTAGTAAGAATTATACTTTTGCGAACACAACCACGTTAACTAACGAGAAATTGATAATGATGCTTTGATTAAACCTCTGTCGAAGATGGATTTTAAGTGTTGGCCATAAATACCCCCTCAAGCAGCTGCTTGCCACAGAGGTCTGACAAGAGCCTGTCAGTTTATATGCCATAAGTAGAAGGTCTGAGAGGATGGCAGGCCCTCAGCAGAAAAACGACACAAACAGCCATGTCTTACCCGGGGCTCGAACCCAGATCCCTTAGATCAGTAACCAAGCGCGCTAACCACTCGGCCATGGGATACTTCACTGATATCTAGTCAGGGGCAAAAGATATGTGAGTGGCAATATGTGAAACATTTGGCGTATTAGTCTGACAGGCTCCTTCAGACCTCTGTGGCAAGAAGCTGCTTGAGGGGATTTTGGCGTATTAATCTGACAGGCTCCTGTCAGACCTCTGTGGCAAGTAGCTGCTTGAGGGGATTTTGGCGTATTAATCTGACAGGCTCCTGTCAGACCTCTGTGGCAAGTAGCTGCTTGAGGGGATTTTGGCGTTTTAATCTGACAGGCTCCTGTCAGACCTCTGTGGCAAGTAGCTGCTTGAGGGGTTTTTGGCGTATTAATCTGACAGGCTCCTGTCAGACCTCTGTGGCAAGTGGCTGCTTGAGGGGATTTTGGCGTATTAATCTGACAGGCTTCTGTCAGACCTCTGTGGCAAGTAGCTGCTTGATGGGATTTTGGCGTAGTAATCTGACAGGCTACTATCAGACCTCTGTGGCAAGTAGCTGCTTGAGGGGATATTTATTTTAAAATCAATTACATGCACAAATACAAAATGAAAAACTCACAAGAGTATTCTCGTTCGGGAGTTTTTCAATGCTGAAAATTTATAAAATTATCATTGTGGAAAATATATTGGAAATTAAATGCATAAACATTTGAAAATTTATAAATTACCTAACATAGATTTCAGTAACAGCAAAAGGTGATATTTAATTTCTTTTTCTTAAAGCCTATTTTTTTTAAAAAAAAAAGTCTTCCTTCACTCTTTGGTACAAGTGGTCTATGTGCCTTACTTTTGTTAGGCGGATGCCGTTCACGCCACCGCCCCACAAAAGCGGTAGTGCGCCAGGCTTCGAGTCCCAGCTGGGTCAGCTTTCAGATTTATCTCCACGAAACACCACACCCTGCCCATGGTCAGTAGGGGATGGGCTTCGAAAGTCCACCGTCCTTCGGAGGGGACGTTAAGCCATGGCCCCCTGTACTTCGGGATCCTTGTGACCTGGCCATGTGCGGGAGAGTAATACCCTGTGCACGTTAAAGAATACGCTGGATGGCCTTAACGGGAAGCTACCATCTGTCTTCCAACAGCTGTTCCAGTGGGTTCTCTCCCCCAACCTTCTCTGAGCCTTCGGGGTCCTTGTGACCTGGCCATTTAGCTTAATTGTGTGCAAAACACAGTGCCTCTCAGAGGTAAAACACCCAACCAAAGGTTTTCTTTTCAGTCTTGTAAAAGATCAAAAGGAATACATTTAAGTATCTAAAACACAGCGATGCATTACTATTAGGTAAGAAAGCTTTAGAAATTATTTCACCATAAAATTTCAAGCTCCATAAAAAGAACTTCAAAGTCGATTTAAAAAGAAATAATTTTAAGGGTTTAGACAACTTTCTGTCTGAGCGTTTTATATAACATGAGTGTTTAAGCCATCGAACATGATATCGCTCGGCCGTGACTAATTTTTGGTCGATCGTGCCTTCGGTGCAGAATTTTTTCACATTAGATTGTTAAAGGTTTTTATCTGTTGTAATGTTTAATTGTTCAAGAAAGTTGTTAAATTGCAATTCATTTTATTTTGTAGCTTGTATATAGTTGAATCTCTGCTCACAATCTACGCTTTTGTCAAAGAGTAAGATGAAAACACCTCAGTTGATAAAAAAAAGTTAGTAGATCGAGAGATTATAATAAAAAAAGGAGCTCGCCTTATTAAAAAAAGCATGATCACTGCTATATAGAATTATAAAACTCTACATCACCATATAAATGTTGCTATGTACTAAGGATCTTAAAGACCCAGCTGAGTGTCCTTAATCAAAAGTTTTCGTCTGTCCCTAACAGATATCCAGTGAGTCTCATTAACTATAATCTAAACTTTAGAAAATACATTAAAAGAATGACTTCCATCTGCTCTTAAGCTACTTCCGTCTGTACCTAACGTATTGGGGATGGGGTAAATTCAGTCCGTAGCGGGCCAAGCTCGTAATCTTTTATTTCGAGGTTCGAGTCCCACCTGGGCATCTCCGCATAACCGCCACTCTTCCCTCAGTTAGAAAGGGACACCGTTGTGCTTGGAAAGGCCGCCGTCCGTCGGATGGGACGTAAAGACTTGGCCCCGTATGCGGGAGAGAACCATATTCTGTGCAAGCTAAAGAACACGCTGGGTGGTCTTGATTGGAGGTTACCATTTGTCTTCTAACAGCTATCCGGTGAGCACCATTCCCTTAACCTTCTCTGCGCCCCCGGGGGCCTAGTGACCTGGCCATCTATCCCATCGCGTACAAAAAAAACCTTTCATCAAGAGGGCAACCTCCCATCCCATCCTACGGACGGTGGCCTTTCCAATTCATCGGTGTCCCCCTACTTACTAAGGTCGGAATGCCGGTTTTGCGGAGATAAATCTGGGGGACGCTAGCCCAGATAGGACTCGAACCTGGGAAATGCATATTATGAGCCTGCTGCGTTACCAGCTTAGTCGCCCCCCCCCCCCCTGCTCAGAGCTAAAACAACCCAACCTTAACAGATGTCAAGTACATGTGTTTAACTATTCTCTGCATCTCAGAGAAGATGCTTAATGAAAGGCTACCGTGTACTTTTTACACACTGAAATCTAGAAACACTGTAAATCAGGGGTGGGCAAATAGCGGCCTACGGGCCACATTCGGCCCGCTAAGAGTTTTTTGTGGCCCGCCAAGACAGTCAGAAAAATCCGCCTTGAACCGAGATTTCCTTCCCGTGCGCGACCGAAGATTCGTCTCGTATTTTCCACTAGGACGGCCACGTCAATACGCATGCGCAGTGTAGATACGAAAACAATTGCCCACCCCTGCTGTAAATAATCAAAGAAATCCATCGGCTTCGAGCAGGCATCCAAATGGGTTTCTCTGAACATTAGAAAACAAAATGCATTTTCTTGATGAAAGACTACCAAATCTCTGAACAGTTGTCCAGGGATATACCTAAACTATTTACTTTAAAAAATAGGGGCTAGGGTAGTTCATTCGGTAGCGGACCAAACTCCTAATCTGCAGTTTATAGGTTCGATTCCCAACTCTACAGATTTGAGATATATTTCCGCTGAACACCTACCCTGCTTTCTTTGATAAAGAGAAAAACCGATAGGATAGGAAAGCTGTCATCTATCGGATGAGACGTTAAGCCGTGGTTTCGTATGCAACAGCGTCATATCTTGTGCACCTTAAGAAGACACTAGATGGCCTTCACAGGACTATTCAATCTGTATCCTAATCTTCTCTGAGCCCATGTGACCTGGCCATTTAGCCCATTGCATGCAATAAAGTGCCACTCAGGGATAAAATAACCAAACCCTTTAAAAATACTGGATAGTTTTGAAGAAAGATTTTCGATTACTCTTAATAGCTGTCCAGTCAATATACAGTGGACCTTCGTTATAGCGCTGCTCGCTATACCGCGCACTCGGTTATAGCGCGGGCGATGTTCGCGATAAGTTCAAACATGTTTATACAGGTCCGTGCGGCGTTAGTGAGTATCGCATTTTATTGTTACTGCGTATTGAGTAATTGTGTATGTATTGAGTTCCTGCAAGTATTTTGAATAGTGTTTAATTATTCTATACATGATGAGTAAAAGAAAAGCTTACAGTGTGAAATTTATTGTGTCGCCACCGCGCCGCTCGGTATAACGCGGGTGTTGTTACCCGCCCGACATGCGCGTTATATCGGGGGTCCACTGTACTTATATTTCCTATGCAGCCTAAACCATACTTGATAATCTTGATAAAATACTGCGAAGGTAAAAACGCTTTTTACGGTATTTCGGCTGATCCACTTACCGAACTGTTCCCAACATTTCACCTTTGTATTGGCTAACCAAGATAGTGTCATTGATGCAAGTCCATCCCTTAAAAGTTTAACATAAATAAACACGAAACCTGTGAAGTTATCGCTAAAATGACAAAGAAAAAAGAAACCAGATGCGAGAACAATATTATCAACCTAAGTGTCTCACAGAGCTTCAACATCTTTCTGCAGTTTTGATCTTTTTGCTAAGCCTAAATCAATGGTCCTTTCTTACTCTCAATCCAAGTCACCAACCACCCCTGTTCTGTTCAAGTAAAGAGTTTTCCTCTACGCCCGACACGAAATCCACCATCGTTTTTTCAGTGCTCTGCCTCCGCACTTCTATCTCTGTTTCCACCTTATCAGCTATTTTCGCGAACAGGATTATGGGAAAGAAAAATCATCCGCAGCTGTGCCCACACGCACCGGCCACACGCGGGCACTCACTCGAGGTAGGTGCCGGAGAATAAAGCGAAATACGCTTGCCATGTTCGCCCCATCTGCCAAACTTCAGCTTTTAAATCCTCTTCTTAAAGCTAGATATATATTGCCTCCTCGGCTCACTTGGAAGAGAAGTTTAGGGTATTTAAAACGAAGATATAGTTGAGACGAAAGTAATGTGAAGCTGAGACTAGAGTGAATATATATATATAGAAAGGGAAAGATGGGTAGAAAAGAGTGTCACGGAGTTCAATTATGAGATAATAGAAGAAATAATGACTTCAGCTGGTCACATAAGTCTGTGTCATGTTGTCGAAATGAACACGAAAGTTAAAAAAACATCTAGAATGCCCAGAAAGAAAAATCTGGAGAAAAAATATAAAGAAAGGAATGTCTTTAGAACGGAAAATAAGGCGGCTCGGTAAAGGGAAGTTTGGAATTGTTTTGAATTATATTGTATGTCTTTGCTATTGGCGAATGTGGAAAATGAAATAATAAGTTGCGGATTGCTTTTATTTAAACTATATTAGCGGATCGCGGGTTTAAAAATAAGTGTTTCTCAGACTGTTGTGCCACTGAATTCCAAAGCCAATGTTTTTTTTTTTATAATGAACCGCCGAATTCGGGTTTTTTTTGTATGTTACGTACCAAAAAATCAAGTTTTTTGTGTCACGGACCCTCTAATCCAGACTTTTTGTGTAAGGTACTCTCTAATCCACTCTTTTTGACCCATACTCTCTGATCCAGATTATTTCTTTCTCGTACCACTAAATAGACATTTTATGTCACGTACTCTCTAAACCAGACTTTTTGTGTCCCGTAGTCTTTAAACCAGATTTTTTGTGTCACATACTCTCTAATCCAGACCAGACTTTTTGTGTCCCGTAGTCTTTAATTCATACTCTGTGTATCACATACTCTCTAATCCAGGGTTTTGTGTCACGCACTCTCTAATCCAGACTTTTCGTGTAAGGTACTCTCTAATCCACTCTTTTTGACCCATACTCTCTGATCCAGATTATTTGTTTCTCGTACCACTAAATAGACATTTTATGTCACGTACCCTTCTAAACCAGACGTTTTGTGTTCCGTAGTCTTTAAACCAGATTTTTTGTGTCACATACTCTCTAATCCAGACCAGACTTTTTGTGTCCCGTAGTCCTTAATCCATACTCTGTGTATCACATACTCTCTAATCCAGGTTTTGCGTCACTTACTCTCTAATCCAGACTTTTTATGTCACATACCACGAAATACTGACTTTTTGTTTTGATATCATATTCCTTATTCCAGGTTTTTTTTGTGTCAGTTACCCCCTAAATCAGTTTTTTGTGTCACATACCACGAAATAGACTTTTTGTGTCAAATACTCTCTAATCCACTCTTTTTTGTCATGTATTCTCTAATCCGCTCTTTTTTGTCATGTACTCTCTAATCCACTCTTTTTTGTCATGTACTCTCTAATCCACTCTTTTTTTGTCACGTACTTTCTAATCCAGACTTTTTGTATCACGTACCACGAAATACCAAATTTTTTGTCGTATCTTCAAAAGTTTTGTGTCACATATCCCTTATTCCAGCTTTTGTTTTTGTGTCAATTACCCCCTAACTCAGATTTTTTTTTGTCACATACCATGAAACAGACTTTTTGTATCACGTGCCACCAAATGCAAACTTTCTGTGTCAAATCCTCAAGTTATCTCTGATAAACTCGCACCCTTCCCTCGGTGAGATAGGGGACCGACGGGCCTGAAAAGACCTCCGTCCGTCGGATGGAATGTTAAACTGTGGCCTCATATACAAAGGAACCATACCCTGTGCACGTTAAAGAACATGCTGGATGACATTTGATGGGAGGCTACCATCTGTCTCTTAACAGCTGTTCAGAGTGTCTATTTCCCCCAAACTTCTCTGATTCCTTGGGATTGTGACTTGGCCATTTAGCGCATTGTGTGCTAAAAGAGGTAAAACAACTCAACCCCTGGAATATTTAACTAGTTATATTCAGTGTTGCCAATTTAGCCATTTCCATCCCTCACGAAACTATCTAAAAATATTTAATACTTCCCTTAAAATTTGTGACACCTATTCTTAAAATTAACATCCCCCTCCTCTTGAAACTGGGACTTCCATTCTTGAAATAGGAACTCCAATGCTTAAAATTGGTCTTCGCAAAAACTTTCAGCCCTGCCCACGGTTAGTAGGAGACACCGATGGGCTTGGAACGTTAACGACGTTAAGCCGTGGCCCCGTGTGCGGGAGAGCCATACCATGTGCACGTTAAAGAACACGCTTGATGGTTTTGAAAGGAGTTACCATCTTTCTCCCAACAGCTGTTTCAGTGGATCCCTTCCTCCAACCTTCCCTGATCCTTCAGGGTCCTTGTGACCTGGTCATTTAGCCAATTGTGTGCAAAAAGGGGTAAAAAAACTAACCCGTTAAAAATTGGACACTTGCCGTTAAAACCAGAACTTCCGTTCGTAAAATTGTAGGGCTTCCGGTAAAATTAGGATATCCACCCTAAAAATCAAACTTCTCCCCCTGAAAAAACTAAAAAAGAAACACTTCAAAACAAAAATATCTACCTTTGAAGTTAAAATAACGACCTCTAAAATTGGAACACCCACTCTTAAAACTGGAAGAACTACTTTTAAAACTGGGGCACTCACTTTTAAAATTGAAATATAACTACTTTTAAAACTGGGGCACTCACTTTTAAAATTGGAATATAACTAATTTTAAAACTGAGGCACTCACTTCTAAAATTGGGGGCGGGGGTGGCTCAATCGGTAGCGCGCCAGGTTCGTAATCTGTAGTTCCCAGGTTCGAGTCCCAGCTGGGTCAGCGTTGAGATTTATCTCCGCAAAATTTCCCCGCCCTGCCCACGGTCAATAGGGGACACCGATGGGCTTGAAAAGGCCTCCCGTCCGTCGGATGGGACGTTAAGCCGTGGCCCCGTGTGCGGGAGAGCCATACCCTGTGCACGTTAAAGAACACGCTGGATGGCCTTGACGGGAGGCTACCATCTGTCTCCCAACAGCTGTTCCAGTGGGTCCCCTCCCCCAACCTTCTCTGAGCCTTCGGGGTCCTTGTGGCCTGGCCATTTAGCCCATGGTGTGCAAAAAAGTGCCGCTCAGAGGTAAAACAATCCAATCCAAACTCCTAAAATTGGAATATAACTACTTTTAAAACTGGGGCACTCACTTTTAAAATTGAAATATAACTACTTTTAAAACTGGAGCACTCACTTTTAAAATTGTAATAACTACTTTTAAACTAGAGCATCTAACCTTCAAATCGGAACGTCCATTATTGAAACTGGAACACCCACTTTAAAATTCGAGCACCCATTCCTTAAAATTTACACAACCAATTAGATTTAAATCCCCCCCCCCCAAAAAAAATGATTTTGTCAATTTTTGCCAAAAAAAAAAAGCAACTTAACAACTTTTCTGATCTGTCTAAAATTATCATAAAAACATTCTGAAACAAAACATTTTCCCGCTCCAGTTCAAAAAAGAAGAAATAATGGAGATCAATTTCGAAAATTATGATTGCACTTTAGTAACCTTACTAAGTCTCTTAAACGTGAATGATCCTTGAAGTGTTCGTATTGATATCGATTCAGAATCTTCCTTCATCATTTTTAAAGTAAATGATATAAAAGCATCGTTATAGCATGTCAACACTATTTTCTCGTTTCCTTCATTAACATCCTAGATCAAAAGAATCTAAAATACCTAAGATCAAAAGAAACTTAATTTTCTAATGAGATTCAGGAGAACGTCGATTCCACCACTCTCCAGGCAAAATAGTTCTCCTAAAAGTTTCAATCTTTTACGTTTAAAGAGCAGGTTCTGGACGACGGTCCCAACTGCAATTAGATCCAAATTAATCGCTTTATTTCGAGTAATTTTATCTTTATTTTGCTTACCTTTTAAAGGTTCAACATAAATGCAACTATTCGCTTGAAACACAGAAGGGAAAAATAAGTTCAGTTAATGTTTCATTAAACAGAGAAATGAATGGGTGAAATATTTTGCTGTAAAGTCTCGGCCATTATTAGAGGGGTAAAGAATGCAAAAAGCGTAAATGAGTCAGTTTAAAGTGTTTTTGATTTCCTTCCTCGTTTTTTTTTTGTTTTAACGGAAACCTGTTTCTAAGAATGAAGGAAGATCTAAAAAACATTAAGAAAAAAATGATAAGAAAATTCTAAAAAGGAAAGAAATTGTTGTTAAGTAATTTTAATGCTTATATTCTGCAAAGCAATTTAACGTTGTTTGTTTAATTTCGTTATAAAATTTTCATGCAGTAAATTGTATAATTCTCAGCAGTGTAATAAACCTGCGTTGTTCAAGTTAAGTTGTTTTACCTCTGAGCGGCACTTTTTTGCACACCATGGGCGAAATGGCCAGGTCACAAGGACCCCGAGGGCTCAGAGAAAGTTAGAGGAAGGGAATGCACTAGACAACTGTTAGGAGACAGATGGTAGGCTCCCGTCAAGGCCATCCAGCGTGTTCTTTAACGTGCACAGCTTATGTTTCTCCCGCACACGGGGCCAGGGCTTAACGTTCCATTTTATGGACGATGGCATTTTCAATGCCCATCGGTGTCCCTACTGACTGAGGGCGGGACTTTTGAGAAGATCAATCATAATGCTGGCCCAGGTTCATCTACGTGTCTGTTAACAGTTTTGACCAGGGCCTTTATAAAAAGCCTTGGTCAGAGATCTTCCTCAAGTAATAAGGGCCATTTGGTCTGAACCCCCAAATTTTGATACTTGTCTTTCTTTTATATATGGATACAACATTAAAGGGGGGCGGGAGTGGATCAGTCGATAGCGCGCCAGGCTCGTATCTGTAGTTCCCAGGTTCGAGTCCCAGCTGGGTCAGCGTTCAGATTTATCTCCGCAAAACTCCCCGCCCTGCCCACGGTCAGTAGGGGACACCGATGGGCTTGGAAAGACCGCCGACCGTCGGATGGGACGTTAAGACGTGGCCTTGTGTGCGGGAGAGCCATACCCTGTGCACGTTAAAGAACACGCTGGATGGCCTTGACGGGAGGCTACCATCTGTCTCCCAACAGCTGTTTCAGTGGGTCCCCTCCCCCAAACTCCTCTGAGCCTTCGGGGTCATTGTGACCTGGCCATTTAGCCCATGGTGTGCAAGAAAGTGCCGCTCAGAGGTAAAACAACCCAACCCAAAAAGAGACAGGAAAAAGTAAACCTGAAGGGATTGATTGTAATGATTTTTATACCCAATGAAAGCTTGCGACGTCGTGAGTGCCACCTACTCTACAATATATTCTAAAGAGTTCCACACCCTTTGGGACATTTAAGGAGTCTTTATTGCGAGGATATACACAGGTGGTCAAAAGTTAAGTTGCAATCCATTTTCTTTTTCTCAATATGGCAATAACTCAAAACTCCGTAACTTCTAAAATAAGCCTTTTATGGTCAAATATGTGAAGATAAATTAACGTTCTCAATCAAAGTATCGAAACCTCAAATTTCAGCAATATTCCTTAGGTATTTAAAGAGTTGTGGAAGTTTGAATTATAACAATTGCAATGGCAGTCAAAACATTTCACCTCAAAAGTTAATTAAAATTAAATAATAAATATTGTTTCGGGACGTTTAATAAAATAAGTGTATATTTTAAATGTTAGTGTCAGTAATTCTTTCAATATTGTTAATGTTATATGAGTTTCACAGTTGGGTTGGGTTGTTTTACCTCTGAGCGGCACTTTTTTGCACACCATGGGTTAAATGGCCAGGTCACATGGACCCCGAAGGCTCAGAGAAGGTTGGGGGAGGGGACCCACTGGAACAGCTGTTGGGAGACAGATGGTAGCCTCCCGTCAAGGCCATCCAGCGTGTTCTTTAACGTGCACAGGGTATGGCTCTCCCGTACACGGGGCCACGGCTTAACGTCCCATCCGACGGACGGCGGCCTTTCCAGGCCCATCGGTGTCCCCTACTGACCGTGGGCAGGGCGGGGAATTTTGCGGAGATAAATCTCAACGCTGACCCAGCTGGGACTCGAACCTGGGAACTACAGATTACGAGCCTGGCGCGCTACCGACTGAGCCCCCCCGCCCCCCCCAAAAAAAATATATATAACTGTGAGTACTATCAGGTTAAGGTGGGAAGAGGGTCTGCAGAAAAGAGTTAGACCTGACAGGGGTCCACAGAAAGAAAAAAACAACATTGGGCTGGACCAATGTTTCCCAAAGTGAATGATACCGCTCCCTGGGGGGCGCTGGGACGATTCAGGGGGTCGGTAATAGTCTCGGGTGCAATTGGGGGGCGGTGGAAGCATAAGAAGGGAAGATAAGAAAATTTTGAAAAACCGTTTGTACATGTTTCATCTGTTGTGTAACATAAGAGTTAAAGTCGAATGCTACTATGGTTGATTTTAATAAATAATTTTATAATTTCAAGCTTCAAGGTGTCTTACTTACAACAACATCTTTCTTTACTATGTTGTAGGACATTGATAGAAATATAGATACATAAAAGAACGCAAATTTGTCACTGCGTCTTTCTGTTTGTTCACTTAAAGAAAGGGGGCGGGGTGGCTCAGTCGGTAGCGCGCCAGGCTCGTAATCTGTAGTTCCCAGGTTCGAGTCACAGCTGGGTCAGCGTTGAGATTTATCTCCGCAAAATTCCCCGCCCTGCCCACGGTCAGTAGGGGACACCGATGGGCTTGGAAAGGCCGCCGTCCGTCAGATGGGACGTTAAGTCGTGGCCCCGTGTGCGGGAGAGCCATACTCTGTGCACGTTAAAGAACACGCTGGATGGCCTTGAAGGGAGGCTATTATCTGTCTCCCAACAGCTGTTCCAGTGGGTCCCCTCCCCCAACCTTCTCTGAGCCTTCGGGGTCCATGTGACCTGGCCATTTAGCCCATGGTGTGCAAAAAAGTGCCGCTCAGAGGTAAAACAACCCAACCCAACCTAAAAAAGGTAAATTTCCAGGGGGGCGCTGAGTAATTTTTTTCTGAAAAGGGGACGGTAGGACAAATAAATTTGGAAACCTCTGGGCAAGACAATAGCAGAATTCCAAATAGTAGAAAAGCAAAAAAAATAGAGTATTTCTATGAATAAACAAAATCTTGCGAAATCCACTGATTCACTTATCCAAAAACAAATTAACAGAAACAAATTAAAAGGAAGTTCACTTTTATTATTTCGAACAGAATGCCAAATGATCAGTCGCTTGTAGTAGCAGAAGAAGGAAGCCATCGCTCAATCAAGAGAAAAGTTTGGTGAAAAAATAAACCTTCTAATGACATTGTCTTCGTAAGAGTTTGCAGCGACACGGTTCGTCGGATGTGACAATCCGACTTTAACCTCCCGTTCGAGATCAGCCAATATTTGAGCAGCTGCTATATCCGCGCCTTTCTCTCGCTGTCTCTTCCTAATGGTGGCCGAGGGAAATTACCTCTCCGTGGAGGCCCAAATCGTGTTAAGTGCTCTCTTGGGGCTTTCGTCCTCCTGACAACGACGCCGAGCAGAGCCCAGAGGAAGCTGAACGACCCCAGAGAGATAATGTCTTCCTGAGGGTGATCACAGCGATATCACAGCTTCTTATCACTAAAGACAGTAGTTCTTTGGCAGTTTCTAGAAGTCTTTTCTTTAGTAAAATGGATGCAGCTACCCTAGAAACGGCGGAACCTAAGAAAGATGAGCTGGCATCGTTTATTTTGATGCTATGGATGCATACTCTTGAATGTTAAGAAGTTTTGGGAGGATTGGGTTGGGTTGTTTTACCTCTGAGCGGCACTTTTTTGCACACCATGGGCTAAATGGCCAGGTCACATGGACCCCGAAGACTCAGAGAAGGTTGGGGGAGGGGACAAACTGGAACAGCTGTTGGGAGACAGATGGTAGCCTCCCGTCAAGGCCATCCAGCGTGTTCTTTAACGTGCACAAGGTATGGCTCTCTCGCACACAGGGCCACGGCTTAACGTCCCATCCGACGGACGGCGTCCTTTTCAAGTCCATCGGTGTCCCCTACTGACCGTGGGCAGGGCGGGGAATTTTGCGGAGATAAATCTCAACGCTGACCCAGCTGGACTCGAACCTGGGAACTATAGATTACGAGCTTGGCGCGCTACCGACTGAGCCACCCCCGCCCCTTTTTGGGAGGAAATTCAGTTCTTAAATATGAGTTTATTTTTATGGTATGCTTATGCAAATTATCTGGAACTCAAGAAGGCTAAAAATTAGGTGAACACCTTTATTAAATAGCCCGGTTTCAGCTTTCGCATTTCTGTTTTATCTAAAATCTCACGATTTGAGGAACAACTGCTGCCAATAATAAATAAAATCGATGATTGTACCTAATATGTTCAGAGCACGCACAAAATCATAATTATCAAATTATCAAAAGTATTTTTTTAATCAAATTACCTTTCGTGCTATAATTATAAAAGTATTTTTTTAATCAAATTACCTTTCGTGCTATTAAAATACCTTCAAAGTTAAGACGCAGTTTTTTTAAATAAATTATTTGTTGAAAATGAAAACAATTTATTATATTATTTGAGAGTAATTGAGGAACAAACGAAAGATACAGAATCAAAGAATTTTTTTCCTACATACCAATTAATCACACGTTTTATATATTGCTATTTTCCTGGTGTAAATCCTTCATTCTGGAAAAATATTTTATTCGCTGACAAACTTGTTTCCAGCATATAAATCCTGTGAACTTTAAAAAAGATGACACTATTATATTTCGTTACTAGGCAGCACTGTGTTTCTTTCGATCCTCTTGGCTGTACAGTCGCTCAAAAAAGTATCCGAACACTATGGTTGATTACAGAATTCAGAAAAAATATCTGGCAACGATTTTTTCAGAAATTAGTGATCTGGCAACCTTCGTGTCACGTGACACGAAGGTTGCCAGATCACTAATTTCTGAAAAAATCGTTGCCAGATATTTTTTCTGAATTCTGTAATCAACCATAGTGTTCGGATACTTTTTTGAGCGACTGTACAGAAGCTCTGTTACACTGCATTAGTTGATAACTGTGCAAATGATTTACAAAGTCGTGGCATATAACATCCACGCTAGGCAGGGCCGGATATAAAGGGGGAGAGTACATATCCCCCCTTTTTTTTCAGAAAGCTCGTAAGAGTAATAGAGGCAAAAATTATTAAACGTATAACAAAAATAATTAAATAATATTATTAAAGTGCTCAATTGAACCAGTTATTAACGAACAATTTCAATGTAGAATTTTATATTTTTTTCTGGTATCTACTCAGTAAAGTTTTTTTATTCTTAACGTTAATTTTCGAAATTATAAATTGGTGAATATTTACGTTGATTTTTATGATCAAGTTAGCAAAATGTGAGGAAATGTGAAACGAAGCATTGATTTCATTGAACAATAGCTATTAAATTTCTTCCACAACAAGTTTTTACTCTCGTGGAAGACTCCACTGTTTTTCTCAGACATTTACTGAAAAATGTAGGCAATATTATAAAACACTAATGAAGTATAATATTAAGATTTCATTTATATTGGTACGAAAGAAAATATGACTTTTATTAGAGAAACTATGTATAAAGAAGAATATATATATATATATTAAAAAATATAATGCTTTAAAATTGTGTATCTGAGACATACAAGATTGTATATATTCCATTGTAATTTCAGTTCTAAGGTAAAAACATGTAAATGTAATGTAACTGCATATTCTGAGAATTTAATCTATCTATTATCGTATATTTCATGCATTTTTCAAGAAATTTTTAAAGATCTGTAAAGAAGGAAATGTTATACTGCATTATAAATCTAGTTTCTTGACCCCCCCCCACCGTTTTACATTCTACCGGCTCGATTATGTATCTTCCCCTCCCCCACCCCTCCTCGATATTTTTTTCAGACCGGGGACTGATGCTAAGTGTCAATGGTATATAGATAGTTAGGGTTGTGCCCGGGGTTGGGTTATTTATACCGTGAGCTGCATTTCTTTACACAGAGTGGGCGCAATCCTAGTTATGAAGCATGGACTTCAAGAGCTAAGCGCAGGGTAGGGAATGTACTGGACATCTATTAGAAGACATTAAAACATTGTATTGAGTCATTCAGCGTGTTCTTTAGCATCCACAAGGTATAATTCTCATCGACACGGAACCCCAGTTTGATGCTCCATTTCAGAGACTGCTTTCTCCTTTTCGAACCCATCCTGCTAGTACAGTCGCTCAAAAACGTATCCTAACACTATGGTTGATTACAGAATTCAGAAAAAATATCTGGCAACGATTTTTTTTAGAAATTAGTCATCTGGCAACCTTCGTGTCACGTGACACGAAGGTTGCCAGATCACTAATTTCTAAAAAAAAATCATTGCCAGATTTTTTTTCCTGAATTCTGTAATCAACCATAGTGTTCGGATATTTATTTGAGCGACTGTACATGAGAAAATTGCGTAAATAGGAAATAAACGAGAACATCGCGCAAATATTCCTCTTTTCCTTACACCCTGTTCATCCGGTTGTTATGTTAACCGAAAACCGGTTTTTCACGTGGAGCCTCGACGTCACAATCCCATCACAGACGGAATCCATTTATCGCGGTCCATGCTGCAGACGTCTTTCCACTGATCGATCAGACGTTCACATAATGTATAACGCAAACACGTGTATTGGTTTTCCGCATTAAAAACAAAATAGAAATCCCGAACAACTACGGAATAAGATGAACGAAAAACGTGGAAAGGCTGCCTTTGGAGAGCAGCTCAAGCCTGGTTTTGTTTTGGCAGAACCCATTTGATCAAAGGAATCAACGCGCACACACAGCCCTGTAAAGAGCTTAGTAGAAGAGCAAGAGCCTTGTGGGATCAATAACCAACCTGCTGTTACCAGCAAACACCGCGGCAATCATTCTAACGGCAATCAAGGAGGTGTCTCTGTTAATACTAATAATTCCTCGCGGGTACGTCCTCCTGTGCGTATGTGAGTTATATGTATGGTTAAGGACTAAACGACTAGATCCTTTGCATCTGTGTGTCATATTGGACTGTAATGTATACAGATTGTATCGTTCACATTATGAGCCTCGTCGCATTCGTAGAGATATGCGCATGGACACACGGGCGCGCAATGTTGTTGAAGATGTAACACGGAAGAGAGAGATGAAGATGGTTACCACATGGAGCAAAGTGTTCAAAGAGACAGATAGGATAGGAGTAAGAGAGAACGGAGAAATTCATCTCCAATAGCATCAGCCGTGTTCTATGCAAATCCCTTGCATTGCCTGGCATTCAGTTGACTGCTTGTTAGTAATATTCAAAGGGCTTCAAAGGAAAGGTCGGGCTTTGAACGCTGCGCAGTGATGACTACGTATGCAGAGAGAGAGGAGGCAGCGTTTCGGCATTAGATGGAATCACCAGCGCACGTAAGGTGGGTTTCTCTGCCTGGGACTTGATGTTGCGGAAAAGCCCACATGCGAGGGCGAGTGACTTTGCGCCTGATTGGAACAGAATAGAATCCTAATAATCTCTTTCCAGAAATAAAATTTTAGAAGACTAGAATTCTTCAATTTTTTTTCACGACAGTAAATCTGAGTTCATTTCTTTCCTATAATTATTCTCCTAGTTCTCTATTTATTCTGTAGCATACACTATATTACTGAAAGTGTTGGGATACTATGTGAATGGGAAGCCATAATCAAAGCTCCTTAACCTTGAAACACAAGTTTTTTTATGGAAAACCTAGTATACGTTTAGTGGTAAATATTATTCATTAGTATTAAATTGGAGATCTCAACTCAATTTATCCATATCTTAATTTTCAAGATAGCTATGGAAGCTGAAACACTGCAGATAAATATTGCTATTTGCATAAAATTTTTCCTCAAGAAGCCTTTTGAACTCTCACGGCGTACCCCCAAAATTTTACCGTGTACCCCACATTGAGAATCCCTAATCTAAAGAATCGTATGACAGAAATATGTAAGATAATTTGTTTATTTAAGCAGCTTTTTTAAAAACATTTTCCAATATATTTCGAAGTCTCTCACAAACATTTTTTGAATTATCTTACATGTTTCTGTCAAACGTGGATGAAAATCAGCATTCCTGAAAAAAGAGAATTCATATTTGACCCATTGATGAGAATCATTCCGATATATTTAACCTTACAAAATTTTATGCGATAATTATTCTTGAACAGTTTAAACGATCATTATGATTTTAAAATGCTTAATGTACTCAACTCTCATTATTGGGATATCTTAGCAAATACGCTACTTAGAATAACAATAATGGCATGTTTAATGTAATTATTGCATATTGCAATTGACCCTAATTATATTGCCAAAACAATCACCAGACATTTCCACGTTATGTGAAATGGAAAATCGCATTACATTCAAAGGTCCGTAACATTGAAAATAAACTTTTTACGTGGAAAATAATAATAAGCCTTAACTGGCATAGTGGTTAGGCAGCTAGCGACTGTTCCAGCAAAGGCAAACTTTGTGTGTTGTGTTAGCTCTAACTAAGGCAGTGGTCAGCAGTGACTTCGGTCGTAGTAGGGCATGTCCTTGTATGAGAAGGCCGGTAAAAAGCTAGGAGTAGCTTCTAGGATTCTTCTCTGTCCTATACGTCGCAAATAAAAAATAATATCACTGAAAATCATTTGAAGTTCTCACTAAAATCTCTCCAAATCTTGATTTCCAACAATATTTGTTTAATATTGCAATAACAATGCCAGCCACAAAAATTGACTTCAGAAGTTAATTAAAACTTAGTAATAAGTATTGTAGCAAAGTGGTTAATAGAAGAAGTTTGTATTTTAGAACTTTGTGTAAAGAATTCTTTCACTGTTCTTCAGTTTTGTATAAGTTTCTTAAGACTGGCATTGCTATTGTTAAATATTCAAACTTCCATAACTGATTAAATACTGAACGAATATTGTTGAAAATCGAGATATTGATTTATTTGATTGAGATCAATTTTTCAGCAATCACATTTTTCAAAACAAAAAAACTTAATTTAGAAGTTATAGAGCATGACGTGAGCTTCCCATTGACTTAAAATAGGGATTTTCCTTAATTAATGGAAATCAGTGTATTTTAGTAAACGATTGGTTTTAATAGTTAAACTTTACCTTTTTATTAATATTTAATGTATATTATTATTATTAATTTAGGTTATTTTACCTCTGAGAGGACCTTTTTTGCAAACAATAAGTTAAATAATCAGAGGGGTCATCTCATCAAGAGGGGACAGCTCCGTAGAACTAATGTAAGATCGTTTCCCTGGTAACGTGCTTCTTTGCATTGCTATTTGAACCCTCAAGTTTAAATAGTCAAAAGAGGGCGCTTTCACACTCTTGACAGCTTCTTACCTATCCTTTGGCTGAAAAAAGTTTGAATAACTTATACAATAAAAATAACACTTATACAAATAAATTTACGTAAGAAAGTATTACTATTATTTGTGGAAAATGGCGCATTTTAAATATTTTATATCTAAATAAACATTAGTAGCTGTAGTTTTAAGATAATGCATATATTGCTTTGCAAAGCATATATTTCAGCTTCCTACTTATTACTTCAAAATATTTTCATATTTAACAACCACTTGCATACAGTTTAGAAAAAAAAAGTAAATTTAAGATAATATTTTGGAATTTATTTTGAACTTTTAATTGCTTTAATATTGCATGTGATTCCTTGAAAGTCTACTTTCCTGTATTACTCTTTGAACCCTCAAGTGTAATTTATCACAAGAGGGCGCGCTTTACGGTTTTGCTCGCTGTTCCTTCTTCCCTCTTGTACCTTCTTTGACCAACGGAATCAGAGACGGTTGTGGAAATGGAGCCAACTGGACAATTGTTAGGAGAGAAAATGAGAACCCATTGGGAGCTGTTAATAGAGAAGACGGGATCACACTGAGAGAAGATGGGAACCCATTGGGCAGCTGCTAGTAGAGAACATGGGAGCCCACTGGACAATTGTTAGGAGAGAAAAATGAGAACCTGTCGGTAGCTGTTAATAGAGAAGAACCTGTCGGTAGCTGTTAATAGAGAAGACGGGATCACACTGAGAGAAGATGGGAATCCATTGGACAGCTGTTAGTAGAGAACATGGGAGCCCACTGGACAATTGTTAGGAGAGAAAATGAGAACCCGTTGGTAGCTGTTAATAGAGAAGACGGGATTACACTGAGAGAAGATGGGAACCCATTGGACAATTGTTAGGAGAGAAAATGAGAACCCGTTGGTAGCTGTTAATAGAGAAGACGGGATTACACTGAGAGAAGATGGGAACCCATTGGGCAGCTGTTAGTAGAGAACATGGGAGCCCACTGGACAATTGTTAGGAGAGAAAATGAGAACCCGTTGGTAGCTGTTAATAGAGAAGACGGGATTACACTGAGAGAAGATGGGAACCCATTGGGCAGCTGTTAGTAGAGAACATGGGAGCCCACTGGACAATTGTTAGGAGAGAAAAAGATAACCCGTTAGGTAGCTGTTAATAGAGAAGACGGGATCACACTGAGAGAAGATGGGAACCCATTGGACAGCTGTTAGTAGAGAACATGGGAGCCCACTGGACAATTGTTAGGAGAGAAAATGAGAACCCATTGGGAGCTGTTAATAGAGAAGACGGGATTACACTGAGAGAAGATGGGAACCCATTGGGCAGCTGTTAGTAGAGAACATGGGAGCCCACTGGACAATTGTTAGGAGAGAAAATGAGAACCCGTTGGTAGCTGTTAATAGAGAAGACGGGATTACACTGAGAGAAGATGGGAACCCATTGGGCAGCTGTTAGTAGAGAACATGGGAGCCCACTGGACAATTGTTAGGAGAGAAAAAGATAACCCGTTAGGTAGCTGTTAATAGAGAAGACGGGAACACACTGAGAGAAGATGGGAACCCATTGGACAGCTGTTAGTAGAGAACATGGGAGCCCACTGGACAATTGTTAGGAGAGAAAATGAGAACCCATTGGGAGCTGTTAATAGAGAAGACGGGATTACACTGAGAGAAGATGGGAACCCGTTGGTAGCTGTTAATAGAGAAGACGGGATTACACTGAGAGAAGATGGGAACCCATTGGGCAGCTGTTAGTAGAGAACATGGGAGCCCACTGGACAATTGTTAGGAGAGAAAATGAGAACCTGTCGGTAGCTGTTAATAGAGAAGACGGGATCACACTGAGAGAAGATGGGAACCCATTGGGCAGCTGTTAGTAGAGAACATGGGAGCCCACTGGACAATTGTTAGGAGAGAAAATGAGAACCTGTCGGTAGCTGTTAATAGAGAAGACGGGATTACACTGAGAGAAGATGGGAACCCATTGGGCAGCTGTTAGTAGAGAACATGGGAGCCCACTGGACAATTGTTAGGAGAGAAAATGAGAACCCGTTGGTAGCTGTTAATAGAGAAGACGGGATTACACTGAGAGAAGATGGGAACCCATTGGGCAGCTGTTAGTAGAGAACATGGGAGCTCACTGGACAATTGTTAGGAGAGAAAAAGATAACCCGTTAGGTAGCTGTTAGTAGAGAAGATGGGATTTCACTGAGAGAAGATGAGAACCCATTTGGGCAGTTGCTAGGAGAGAAGATGGAAGCTCACTAGGCAGCTATTAGGAAAAAAGATAGGAGCCCTCTGATCAGCTGTTAGTAGAGAAGATGGAAGCCGACTGGGAAGCTGCTAGGACAGGAGATGGGAGCCCACTAAGCAGCTGCTAAGAGATAAGATGAGAAGACATTAGGAGATAAGATGGGGGGGGGGTCCCCATCTTCGTGTCACGTGACACGAAGATTGCCAGATCACTAATTTCTAAAAAAATTCTTGCCAGATTTTTTTCTTAATTTTGTAATCAACCATAGTGTTCGGATACTTTTTTGAACTACTGTACTCTTGCACACGGCACCAAAGATTAACGTCCCATCCGACAGGAGGCGTCGTTTACAAGTCCATCGTTGCCCCATTTCTCATTGAGGGTAGGGTGAGAGTTAGCGAGAATTTGTTGGGACTCGAGCCTGGGAACTGAGCATAACGAGTCTGGCGCAATCGATTGAGTCAACTCCTTTTCCTATGTGAATAGCGACACTGCTGTTCAATGTATTAATTTTCATAACTCTTTAATTATTTAACAGATATTGGAAGATTCAAATTTTTAAGGGATTTGTAGAGCTATTTAGTTCATCTTTCATGACTTTTTTTTACCGTAGAACTTATTTACAAAGTTGGCGAGATTAGAATAATGGCTATCTATTCACATATCATAGAAATGTCTTGTGTGAGTTTCATAATCTCATTACAAAAGTATTTTTCTTAATATAGTGAAGTTTTTATGCTTTTACTATATTGTCTTGAGCCAGAGAACTATTTATTTCAGCCATTAGATTAGCAGGGTACTGATAATAGTTTGACACCCTCAGATTCAAGCCTGCATTTTGATGCTTTCTGCTAATCCTGGTTCTGTCTTGTGGGATAAAAATTACACCAATGGGCTTGAGAAATATTGCTGTCCATCGGATGAAACGTTAAACCGTAGCCCTATATGTAGGAGAGCATTCTCTTGAAAACTTTAAGACCATTTTTTACCTATACACTTTGAACTTTTTTTGCCTGTGCACTTTAAAACATTTATCAGTGCACTTCAACTTTTTTAATAGTGTATTTTAAGACCTTTTTTTCACCTGTGCACTTTAATGTTTTTAACTTTACTTTAAATTTTTTTACCGATGTACTTTAATACATTTTTTTACATGGACACTTTAAGACTTTTTTTTTACCTATACACTTTATATAACTGTATGTCTAAAAGATTTTTTTACATGTGCACTTTAATAATTTTTTACCTGTCCATTTTAAGACCTTTTTTACCTGTGCACTTTAATACCTTATTTTTACCTGGGTACTTTAACTTATCTTTAACTGCACACATTAAAAACACGCTGAGTGACATTGACGGGAAATTTTCGCCTCCTAACGGTCATTCAGTGGATCTACTATCTAGCTCTGATCCCTTGTGGGTCTTCGTGACTTGATCGTTTCCCCGTAGTTTACAAATAATATACCGGTCAGAAATAAACAACCCAAATCAATTGATAAAAGTATCTGAAACAGCTTCATAGTCAAGGATATACATGAAAATAAATCAAATATATCTGGGTCCGTTGCTCCTCGATCCATTAGAAGTTTATTTGTGTGATTATATTTATTATTGAGAACAATGTAGTGCTAAACATGCACTTGCTATGATTTCTATTCACACTTTGTCCTAGAGAAATATTTGTCCCAAATAACATTTGCGATCGTAGTTTAGTCGGGAAAGAAACGCTTGTAGTCCCTCCCGTCCTCAAGAAAACCTCATACTGATAGTTGCAAGCTACAACTTCCGTTGCCGAAATCTTATCTTCTGATTCTCCTCAGAAGGAGCATGGCCATTACTTATCGTCCACCACTCCTTGACCTGCATCTTCCCAATAATGGCGATAAAGCCCCTTTTGCCTCCGAAAATGGATGGCCAAAGCTAATCAGGACGATTGTCAAGGCCGATGCAGTTCCCAATCAATGTCAATAATGCGGTACAGGTCACATTGGATTTCTCCAATGAAGGGCGCACTTCTAGTGGGTTTGGAATCAATAGAAACTCGCTCAATCTGATGTATTTATTCATCTGAATCCTGCAATATTGAGGTCTTGGGAGTGCTATGAATTTACCAACAAATCTCAACAGTACATACCATTCACTGAAAGCGAAATATGTACTAAACAAATCACATGAATACTGTTATTGACTGACTCTGATTCGAAAGAACATTTTGAGTATGTGAACGTGTTTATTTGTTTTGAAATAAACCAGATACACCAATTAGAATAGAGTTGGATTGCGTTGTTTAAATTCTGAGAGGCACTTTTTTTGGCACACAATGGCTACACGACCAGATTACAAGAGCCTCGAGGACTCAGAGAAGGATGTGGAAAGAGGACCCATTCGATCACTGTTAGGAAACAGATGGATGCCTTCCTTCAAGGCCATCCAGCGTGTTGTTTAACGTGCACAGAGGATGGTTCTCCCGTACATACAAGTGCTACGGCTTATAACGTCTCATCCGAAAGACGTCTGCCTTTCCAGTTAGAACAGAAAATCTTCGACAAACAGCATAGAAGCAAACACCAACCAAACTAAAATTTTACTTCTAATTCTTAAACTGTCAGAGATCTTTAAAAACGGTCATCAATATCATATATATTTGGTTTGCTGGGTTGTTTTACATCTGAGAGGCACTTTTTCTGCACAAAATGGGCTAAATGGAATTCACTGGACATCTGATAGGAGAGAGATTGAAGTTTCCCACGAAGGCGATTCCTGTGAACTTTATTACCTTTGTTAAGGTCATCCGTTTAGATTATTAGAATATCGTATTGTCTCAGTAGCAAGGCAATTAGCCTGATTGAATGAGGAGTAAATGGACTTGGGTTCGAGTTTCGGATTAAGCATGGATGTTTTATTTCTAATGCATATTATCTTTCTTATTTATCAGGAAGGAGGTCTGTGCAAAAAACGTGTGCAAAAAGGTGCCACTCAGAGGTAAAACTAATAAACATAGAACCGATAGTACCACGAAATAAGAATATCACTGTCAGTCTCCACACGTTAAGATCAATAGAAATTTAAAAAGAAAACGCAGTGAAATTAAATTCGAATTCAGGTTTCAACTTATAAATTCATCTTAAAAATCTGACTAGTCACTTAAACTACTAGTCATTCAATATCAGGCATGAGATCTGTAAAGGAATGTCGCAAGCTGAGGGCTTCAAATCCACATGATTTAATCCTCAGCTTCCTCTGATAATAAGCTTCCTCTGTTTGCTCTCAACAGTCACCAAGAGAGCTGAACTTTAACCTCGACCTAAGGATCATTATCTAGCTAGTTATGACCGCTACCGCACAGATAATGAGCTCACCTGCTAGTCAAATGATTAACATTTAAACTTCGTTGAACTACTCTAACTCCAACAAGCGGCGGATAAAACGAGGATGACGAAACGCAGCACAAAGCTGTCTGGTAGTTATATGGTTCCATTGCCTTTGTCGGTTTAGAAGTTTAGTTGATTATCAAGCGCTTGCCCTGAAGTTCGCAGATTATATCTTTGATAATTGCTAGATAATCATTGAACATTTGAAACAAGGGTTATCCACTTCTTGTGTTTGGTCAGAAAAATGGGGCGGGGGTGGCTCAGTCGGTAGCACGCCAGGCTCGTAATCTGCAGTTCCCAGGTTCGAGTCCCAGCTGGGTCAGCGTTGAGATTTATCTCCGCAATAATTCCCCGCCTTGCCCACGGTCATTAGGGGACACCGATGGGATTGGAAAGGCCGCCGTCCATCGGATGGGACGTTAAGCCTTGGCCCTGTGTACGGGAGAACCATAACCTGTGTTTGGTCAGAAGAATGGGGCGGGGGTGGCTCAGTCGGTAGCACGCCCGGCTCGTAATCTGCAGTTCCCAGGTTCGAGTCCCAGCTGGGTCAGCGTTGAGATTTATCTCCGCAATAATTCCCCGCCCTGCCCACGGTCATTAGGGGACACCGATGGGATTGGAAAGGCCGCCGTCCATCGGATGGGACGTTAAGCCTTGGCCCTGTGTACGGGAGAGCCATACCCTGTGCACGTTAAAGAACACGCTGGATGGCCTTGACGGGAGGCTACCATCGGTCTCCCAACAGCTGTTCCAGTAGGTCCCCTCCCCTATCCTTCTCTGAGCATTCGGGGTCCTTGTGACCTGCCCATTGTGTCCAAAAAAGTGCCGCTCAGAGGTAAAACAACCCAACTGGTCAGAAAACGGATACTGAAGATTTTGAAGCGCCGCGTTTTTTGTAAGTACTGATCTAAAAATATATTAGGAAAGGAGGTGTAAAGTAGGGTGGGGGACAGGGAACTGGATTGAAGAACAGAGCAGAATAAATAAATAAATAAATAAATATATACACCCTCAAGCAGCCTCTTGCCACAGAGGTCTGACAGGAGCCTGTCTGTTTATATGCCAAAGTAGAAGATCTGAGAGGATGGCAGGACCTCAGCAGAAAAACAACACATACAACCATGCCTTATCCGGGGCTCGAACCCAGGTCCCTTAGATCAGTAGCCAAGCGCGCTAACCACTTGGCCATGGGACGGCTAAAAATAAATACCCCCTCAAGCAGCTGCTTGCCACAGAAGTCTGACAGGAGCTGTCAGTTTATATGCCACAGAAGTCTGACAGGAGCTGTCAGTTTATATGCCACAGTAGAAGGTCTGTGAGGATGGCAGGACCTCAGCAGAAAAACAACACACACATCCATGCCTTACCCAGGTCTCGAACCCAGGTCCCTTAGATCAGTAGCCAAGCGCGCTAACCACTTGGCCATGGGACGGCTAAAAATAAATACCCCCTCAAGCAGCTGCTTGCCACAGAAGTCTGACAGGAGCTGTCAGTTTATATGCCACAGAAGTCTGACAGGAGCTGTCAGTTTATATGCCACAGTAGAAGGTCTGTGAGGATGGCAGGACCTCAGCAGAAAAGCAACACACACATCCATGCCTTACCCAGGTCTCGAACCCAGGTCCCTTAGATCAGTAGCCAAGCGTGCTAACCACTCGGCCATGGGACGACCAGAATACACTTCGGTAATTTTATTATCGTATTTTTTTAGAAATTATTATCGCGAGATAATTCAATATATCTCTTCGCTTCCTTTACTTCTATCTCTTTTGTAAATATTCTTGTTAGATTACGTGTAATATAGCTTAATAGCAGCCAAAACTCCCTCTGTACGGAACGCTTGAAGATAGCACGCTGTGAAAAGGCTTGAAACTCAAAGATCTACAACCTCTTTATATTTAAACAAATACCGTCTTCTTACTTATTTAGATAAAAGTTTTATTTAAATACTTATAGGATCCACCATACGGCATGGAATCACACAATTTATATATACAGGGTGATTCAAAACTCTTGGGCCAAACTTTAAGGGGTGATAGAACACACCTAAACAAGCACTTTTCATCATACAATGCATGGTCGGAACTCAAGCGGTGAAGCGCTAGAGGGCGCTTTCCAATGAACACTTATAAGCGCTGGTTTTCGCACTCGTCGTCATTTCTACCATGGATTGGAGAACGGATGGATTTTTCACGAATCAGGAGATGGCGGACATGCAATTCACGTACGAAGCTGCGGACGGGAATGCGATAGAAGCCCAAAGACTGTACTGGGAGCGCTTTCCAACCAGACGCGTGCCTGATCATAAAACCTTTCAGCGATTGCACCGGTATCTGTGCGAAACGTGCTCCTTTGTCAGCGACTTGCAGGAGACATAATACTTCTCCTGATTCATGAAACAATCCATCCATTCTGCAATCCACGGTAGAAATGACGACGAGTGCGAAAACCAGCGCTTATAAGTGTTCACTGGAAAGCGCCCTCTAGCGCTTCACCGCTTGAGTTACGACCATGCATTGTATGACGAAAAGTGCTTGTTTAGGTGTGTTCTATCACCCCTTAAAGTTTGGCCAAAAAGTTTTGAATCACCCTGTATATTGAAAAAATAATTTTCGAATTTAGCTTCAATCGGATCACTCGATTGGCCTAGTTTTTTTCCTACTGCAAAGTTTAAAATATATTATTAGACATGTGACAAGTGCTGCCCTCTGGAAATATAAATGTAAGTTATATGTCAAAAGGCACAGTCGGTTCACGTACGAGTTATGAGCTACAAAATTAACATGTCTCTGGTGAAAGGGGCGGGGGTGGCTCAGTCGGTAGCGCGCCAGGCTCGTAATCTGTAGTTCCCAGGTTCGAGTCCCAGCTGGGTCAGCGTTGAGATTTATCTCCGCAAAATTCCCCGCCCTGCCCACGATGAGTAGGGGACACCGATGGGCTTGGAAAGGCCGCCGTCCGTCGGATGGGACGTTAAGCCGTGGCACCGTGTGCGGGAAAGCCATACCCTGTGCGCATTAAAGAACACTCTGGATGGCCTTGACGGGAGGCTACCATCTGTCTCCCAACAGCTGTTCCAGTGAGTCCCCTCCCCCAACCTTCTCTGAGCCTTCGGGGTCCATGTGACCTGGCCATTTAGCCCATGGTGTGCAAAAAAGTGCCGCTCAGAGGTAAAACAACCCAACGTTAAAGAACACGCTGGATGGCCTTGACGGGAGGCTACCACCTGTCTCCCAACAGCTGTTCCAGTGAGTCCCATCCCCCAACCTTCTCTGAGCCTTCGGGGTCCATGTGACCTGGCCATTTAGCCCATGGTGTGCAAAAAAGTGCCGCTCAGAGGTAAAACATCCCAACTCTGGTGAAAGGTGTATGGCGGTGTAGAGTAGCGCACCCAGAGATTTCCAGTGTGTGAAGGGGGGAGGGGAGGGAGGTATTTCACTATTTGTCTCTCTAATTTTAAAAGCCTTCCTTAGAAAATATTATCCAAACAATCAAGGTAGGCTATAACATCCCCCAACACCACCACCATTGTGTAGGTCACTGGCGGTATGCATTTCATACGCAGGGTATCCCAAAAAAGTAAAAAAAAAAGACTTCAAAAAATCTCCTCCGTTAGGCGTTAAAAATTCAAGTCTTTATCTATAGTAGAATATGAGTTCAAAGTCATCTTTAAATGGAAATGAATATAAAAGTTTTCTGCAAAGAAACGAATTTACATAAGTCCATTCCATTAGTAAGCAGAAGATATGTGTATCCGGATCTAGGGGGGGGGGGCAAGGGGGCCATTCCTTTCATAGAAGCAAAAAACTTATTAAACTTATTTATATATATATCCTTTTTTCGAGGAATGTTTTAAATGGGAGGGAAATGTTATACCGTATTGGCAACCCAGTATCTTGTCTTCCCCCCTGCATTTTTACACGTTTTCGGCTCGATTGTGTTTCTTGCCTCTCCTCCCTCTCGATTTCGTTCTAGATCCGGGTCTGTGTGTATCTAATATAAAATTGAAGAATGTTATATTTGACTTCTTATCGTTATGTATAGTAGTACAGAGGCGGTGGTGGCTCAGTCGGTAGCGCGCTCAGGCTCGTAATCTGCAGTTCCCAGGTTCGAGTCCCAGCTGTCCACGGTCGTTGAGATTTATCTCCGCAAAACTCCCGCCCTGCCCACGGTCAGTAGGGGACACCGATAGGCTTGGAAAGTCCGCCGGATGGGACGTTAAGCCATGGTTCCGTGTGCTAGAGAGCCATACCCTATGCACGTTAAAGAATACGCTGGATGGCCTTGACGGGAGACTACCATCTGTCTCCCAAAAGCTGTTTCAGTGGGTCCCTTCTCCCAACCATCTCTGAGCCTTCGGGGTCTATGTGACCTGGCCATTAAGCTCATGGTGTGCAAAAATGCGCCGCTAAGAAATAAAACAATCCAAAACAACTTGATGGATGCTTATAAGTCTGTCCATTTTGTTCTTAGTCCAAACTATTTAAGTAGTGGTTGGGTTCATAATAACACCTACGCAAACAGAAGTGGAGCAGTGTTATAGCTTTTCGAGCATACTACACGCACCACTACGGCACACATTTTACCAGCCAGTATATATCATCATATACGGAGACATCTCTCCTATACTTACAACATTGTCCGCCGTAACTAAAAATCATGGCGTTGTTTAGTAGGGCAAGTTTGCATTCGACTTACTTTCACGTAGAGTCGAATTGTATAAAACTACTTAAATAGGCGTTAACCCTATTTGTTTCGCAAAATAAATGTTTCAAAAGGATATAAACACAGGAATAAAACCTCTCTTAGACGGTAAAGATAGCAGAAAAACAAGGTCATCAAAAAATACTCCGCGAAAACATTATTCTGAAAGTATTATTTCTATATTATGAATATCCTTAATAATGAGATAAGAAATAATAAAATGGTTAGTATTACCCCTAAATCGCCAGGTCACATAAAAGGAGTATTATACGTGCATAGCACCCGTTTTGCCGTTTACGATCTTGCCGCAGATATTTATTTTACATCACCAACGGTTTCTACGTCTGTATTACATCCAGAAACTCTGTAATTTAGATACGTTGCGTTGGGTTGTTTTACCTCTGAGCGGCACTTTATTGCACACTATAGGCTAAATGGCCAGGTCACATGGACCCCGAAGGCTCAGAGAAGGTTGGGGGAGGGGACCCACTGGAACAGCTGTTGGGAGACAGATGGTAGCCTCCCGTCAAGGCCATCCAGCGTGTTCTTTAACGTGCACAGGGTATGGCTCTCCGGCACACGGGGCCACGGCTTAACGTCTCATCCGACGGACGGCGGCCTTTCCAAGCCCATCGGTGTTCCCTACAGACCGTGGGCAGGGCGGGGAATTTTGCGGAGATAAATCTCAATTCTGGTCCAGGTGGGACTCGAACCTGGGAATTGCACATTACGAACTTGGTGCTACCGACTGAGCCCACCCCCTCCACCATCTCTGGTATCTAAGTACATCTTCTTGAGTCATTTTCGATAATTGGTACATAATTTAAGTTTCTCTGATATTGATTTATATGTTTCTAAATTTTTATGTTATTATAGCACATTTTATTGAATCATCTACAGTACTAAACCTACCATGGAGCAAACGCTCCATGGTTACTGGAAATCAAAAATTACAGTGAGCCTTAACCAGTGGAATTGCAGAGGCTGATCATAATTTCATTTTCTCAGCCGTCATAATCTTTCTTGTTAAAAATGCTACGAAATCAGAAAACAATAACAACGACGAAGAGATAAATCATTGTTCAGGCAACACGCTTGTTACCGACTTTTGAGAGGAGCCTTTTATGTAATGTGCCAAAGAGAAGAGCTCTAGGAAGGCTAGGGGCGGGGGTGGCTCAGTCGGTAGCGCGCCAGGCTCGTAATCTGTAGTTCCCAGGTTTGAGTCCCAGCTGGCTCAGCGTTGAGATTTATTTCCGCAAAAATTCCCCGCCCTGCCCACGGTCAGTAAGGGACACCGATGGGCTTGGAAAGGCCGCCGTCCGTCGGATGTGACGTTAAGCCGTGGCCCCGTGTGCGGGAGAGTCATACTCTGTGCACGTTAAAGAACACGCTGGATGGCCTTGACGGGAGGCTACCATCTGTCTCCCAACAGCTGTTCCAGTGGGTCCCCTCCCCAACCTTCTCTGAGCCTTCGAGGTCCATGTGACCTGGCCATTTAGCCCATGGTGTGCAAAAAAGTGCCGCTCAGAGGTAAAACAACAACCCAACCCATTCGATGGAAGAGAACGTTTCAAATCGACTACTTTTTTTGCATTCTGCCGGCGGTTTATTTCCCTAAATGTGAATGGCAATGCGAAAAGCAAAATTTTATTATCACGAGCTGATGTAATCAATTTATTGAGTCAAATAAAAACGAGGAAAAATAGCAGGGGAAAAAAAAGTGCATACCAAAAACGAATATAATAATTAGACAGTTACAAAAAGCGTTAAAGACTACCCAATACAGATGTGGCAGTATGTCCATACTGGCTTTAATGGCTGGAAATAAGCGATACAGTGAAATAACGTTTGGTAAACAGAGGATCTCATTTGCGGGGAAGGGGAGTGCAAACGACAGCTATTTCTAGACCCGAGCTCATTTTTCTTGCTGGTAATGGATATTTTGTCACCCGCTAGAGAACGGACCAGGCCATTACATAGCCCATTTGTTCCAGCTACAGTAGGAATTCCAAAGATACTACGCACCCTATGTGCCGATCGTAATGGCCGCGGTCGGTACTATTCTTTCCCCAGTTGTTCTGCATGTTATGTGTGAAAGCCGCCCTTTTAAGAGAAATATTATTTCAGTATCGCACGAAAAACAGCGGCGAACTTTACTACTCAACTCTTTATGAGCTACTGGCCTATTTATTCAATTTACTGCTTTTTAGAACCCGCCAGCTGACTAACATAAACAATATATATATATCCTTACCTTATATACATTTACAGCTCTTGCTAGCATGCATTTAAGTGGAAATCGTGATAACTAGAGAAGCCAGACGTTCTAATATTGTCTATTACTAACACGTTTAACTGAAGGTTTCTAGTTTTATGCAATAGTTCTCGAAAGCACTTGATATCTATAAAGGATATATTAAATTTGCTGAACATTCCACAGCGATCGATTCAGAATATAAAGAATAGAATTATTATGTTTTTCATGTTTTTGCCTGGTAATTTTTATGGTAAACAGTGAATTCCGTTCCGTTTATGGTATCAATAATTTCTCTGTAATAATTACCTAGAATAAATATTTTTTCCCATTTATTGGTAATATTTAGTAACAATGAGTTATGAACTGATACTAGCAACATATACTCGTTTAGCTGAGTTTAATATATTTGAGTAGGTAATTTTAATGGCTTCTTAGCATTACCCAACCAGACTACCTTCAATGTTCAGTAATACTAGGTGATCCTGTTTTACGTCTGAGCGACGCAATTTTCTCAAACAATAGAGTATATGGCCAGGTCACAACGACTCTAGGGTTGGGTTGGGTTGTTTTAGCTCTGAGCGGCACTTTTTTGCACACCATGGGCTAAATGGCCAGGTCACATGGACCCCGAAGGCTCAGAGAAGGTTGGGGGAGGGGACCCACTGGAACAGCTGTTGGGAGACAGATGGTAGCCTCCCATCAAGGCCATCCAGCGTGTTCTTTAACGTGCACAGGGTATGGCTCTCCCGCAACACGGGGCCACGGCTTAACGTCCCATCCGACGGACGGCGGACTTTCCAAGCCCATCGGTGTCCCCTACTGACCGTGGGCAGGGCGAGGAATTTTGCGGAGATAAATCTTAACGCTGACCCAGATGGGACTCGAACCTGGGAACTACATATTACGAGCCTGGCGCGCTACCAACTGAGCCACCCCCGCCCCACGACTCTAGGGACTTAGAGAAAGATGGTAAGGGGATTCACTGAGCAGCTGTTATGAGATAGTTGGTAGTCTCGCGTCAAGGCCATCTAGCGTATTTTTTAACGTCCGCAGGGTATGGATCTTCTGAATACGGGTCAAACCTTAATGTCCTATAGGACGAACGGTGACTTTTCTAAAGTTATCGGTGTCCTCTTTCTAACAGAGAGCAGGATTAGAGGCACAGTTGAGACTCGAACGCAGGAACTGTAGATTGTGAACCTGACGCACTACAGACTAAAACAACTCCAGGCCCTTCAGTAACACTGCAGACTGAGAAATGAGTGGTAAACCAAAGCAGAAATATACTGTAATAAATATATCTTAGTCATGAATTATTGACTGGTGTTTTCAATGGTATGGGCAGTTGTTCTCAAGCTATTATGCTTCACGTACCCCCTGGAATGTGTATGTAGTTGGCATTATGTGCTACCCAACCAGTCCCTTGTATAGATATATATAACTATAATTATAGTATAACAATGGTAATAAAATAAAGCATATATATATATATTTAACATATATCTAGCGACTTTTGAGCTCTCACGGCATACCTCAAAAAATTTACTGCGTACCCTACGTTAAGAATGTTAGAATATATTCGTATATATTCTGAGAACCCCTAGTATAGGGTAAACAATTGGGGAGATTACACTGATGATGCTTTGAGGCCATTCCCCCAGTTGATTTAGTTTCATAATCTCCCCCAGGTGAATGAGTATCACAGTCGCCCAGAAAGTTTAGTTTCATAATCTCCCCCAACTATTTAGTATTAGAATTCACCCAGCTGATTCTTCTAACTAAATCAGCTGATTTTCTCAGCTGATTTAGTTTCATAATCTCCGTCGCTGGTTTAGTATCAGCATCCTCCCAAGTGATTTAGTTTGATAATCTCCGTCGCTGGTTTAGTATCAGCATCCTCCCAAGTGATTTAGTTTCATAAATCTCCCCTAGATGATTTAGTTTCATGATTTCCGTACCTATTTAGTATCGGAATCCGCTGACGATTTAGTTTTAGAGTTTCCCAATTGATTTCGGTTCCTAATCTTCTAATTGAGTTAACTACATAATCTCAGCAGTTGATTTCGTTTAGTAATCTTCCCAGTTAAATTTCTTGGAAGTGATTGCGCAGTCTCGTAGTCTCCCCAGTTGATACGATAGCCTAGTTCAGTGATTCTCAACCTTTTATGCTCGATGGAGTGTGCATAAAATTTCCTGGAGTGATACACTCCAGGAAATGTGTATGTAACTGGCGTACACCTTGTATATATAGATAAAACTATAGTTGTAGTACAACAATGGGAATAATATAAAACATATATATATATACACACATTAAATTTTGTATTAATAAATTACACATATCAATAAATACCAAAAATGATATTTTTGCACAGCAGTGTTGCCAACTTAGCGATTTTTGAGCTCTGTGTACGGGTGGCCCCGTGTACGGGAGAGCCATACCTTTGCACGTTAAAGAACACGCTGGATGGCCTTGACGGGGGCTACCATCTGTCTCCTAACAGCTGTTCCAGTGGGTCCCCTCCCTGAGCCTTCGGGGTCCATGTGGCCTGGCCATTTAGCCCATGGTGTGCAAAAAAGTGCCGCTCAGAGGTAAAACAACCCAACCGAAATCCTGTTACATATTCCAGCTTACATAACTCAAATATACTGAATGACTATTGTGAAAAATGAAGCTTATATTTAATTGAGATCTTTATAATAATCTATCACATTTTTCAGTAAAGAACCTATTTATGATGCTAGCTATCTCCGAATCTGACTCTCTGTTGACACTAAAGGGATCTATTCCTAATTAAGTCACCACAATCTATGTATTTATAATATAAAATATTTAATTATGAATAAATTATATAGTACTAGCGAATTTTTGCAAAGTAACGGTGGGAAGGGAGGCTGACTTTTGTCTTAGTCTGTACAGCTCGAGGTTTGTATACGTCCCAGTAGAACAGCGAAGGCACAGTAGTTGAACTGCGCCTTCGTTGAAAATTTCTCTAATAACTCCCGCAAAACCCTTAGAGGAAAGAATGACACCAATGGAGGAGGGAAAAACCACGAACCGCCGGCAAGGTGTGGGTCGACCAAGGCTCATCGACTCTAGAGGCGTATATCCCGTTTAGTACGAGCCAACAGAAGGGATACTGTGCCGCAACTCGCCCGTAATTTGAATGCTGGTGACGGAGTAATGTGTCACAACACACAGTACATCGAACCCTGCTCAAAATGGGGTTGTGTAGCCACTGACCGTTCCGAGTGCCCATGCTAACCTCTGTTCACTGTCGAAAGCACCTACAATGGGCACACGAGCATCAAAACTGGACCTTGAATGATTGGAAGAAGATTCTCTGGTCCGATGAATCTCGTTTCCTGTTGCACCATGTGGACGGCCAGGTACGTGTGCGTTGTTTACCTGGGGAAGTGTTGGCACCAGGATGCACCGTGGGATGAAAACAAGCCAGTGTAGGAATAGTAATGCTTTGGGCAATGTTCTGCTGGGAAACTCTGGTCCAGTCATTCATGTCAGGGAAATATGACATCTACCACCTACCTAAGCATCATTGCAGACCAGGTAAATCCTTTCATGGCAATGGTATATCCTTCTAGTAGTGCCTTCTTTCAGCAGGATAATGCGCAATGCCACACAGCCCTGAGTGTTTGAGATTGGTTGGCGGAACATGAGGAAGACTTCCAGGTATTGCCTGGTATGTAGGACATTTTTCTGTTTTTACACATTGCTTCGTTTTTTCTTTCAGGAGTATCAACGTTTTTACTTAGGGATAAAATTTGTCTCTCTTTGATGAACAATATTCATCATTGGCAAAAATGACATCAGAGGATTGAGAATAAGTGAAAAACCATAACATATAAAAAAGTTCTCGGTCGTCGAGGCAAAAATTCAAAACTTTATCCTTCGAATAATTTTCGTACTAAAAGTTATCATAACTTTTAGTGTATAAAGGGAATTTGGAAATTCCCCAAACATCAATCCAATCTAACATCTGTGATTTGTGTTGGAACAGCATATCCGATCTGCGGCGGCTCGACCACGTGACTTACAAGAATTAAAGAATCTGCTGGTAACGTGTTGGTATCAGATACCACAAGACACGTTAAAAATCTTGTAGCATCCATGCATCGCCGGGTAAGAGTTGATTTGGCGGCACGTGGAGGACTAACATCTTATTAGGCAGGTGGTTATAATGCTTTGGCTGTTCGGTGTATTCTTAGATGTTGAATGACGAGAAAATCAAATATTGCGAAATTTAGTCAAAATAATCTGCAATGCCTCCTGATTCATTATTTCTTTAAGAAAGTCCCTTTTTATAAGATCTTAATATTTTTACATATTAATAAACAAATCTCCTAAAATTTTCGTTTGAGTCTTCCAAATAAGTCTCAAGTTTTGAGTATTTTGAATTATGAAAACAAATTAATTGGCTATGATGATAAAAAAAAAATAAATCTTTAGTACTAATCAATTTTCCATAATTTTAGCGCACTGAAATAATTCTTCGTATTAAAATCGCTTCCTAACGTAATTTATTTTAATCTATCGATGCTTCACCTTCTAACACTTATCCAAAATAAAAATTTTCTTCGTTAGCTGAGACAAGGATCAGAAAAAGAAAAAGAAAAAAACTTTCCTCTCTTTTCCATTAGCAGCAACTGTCAGAAAATTAATCTTCGACAATGGTTAGATATTGCAAGTTTCCTCTGCAGAGTTTCGTTCCCTTCGTTGCATTTCGTTTTCTTTCATTCGCGAGAGATTAAATTAAGAGAGAACTTCGACTAGATCTCTCAGATTTCCAGAGTAGATAACAATAATGTCCCAGACGTATTTAATTCATTTTCTGAGCTATGTTGTTTGGGATCAGATAATCATCCAGTAATCCATATTCGCTTCTTCATTAGCATTTACATTACCTCCAATATTATCATGCAGATTATTAAAGACACAAATGCAATTCATCAAATTCCATACTTTGCTTTTCCTCTGTCTCCTGAAGTAGGGAAGGAAAACAAAAAGTTGAAAATCTAAAGTGTTTCATCTATAGAAAAGCTGGGATGCGTTTCTAAGCATTTCAGTTGTTATATAGATGTTCGGTATGAAACAACACAATGAGACGATAAGGTTATGTAAAATCAGATATATTTCATTATAATTTTAATAAATGCGAGAATTTAGATAAATTTGAAGAGTTTAAATTATGAGAATTTAGTTTTAATCCTCTGGGTATTTTGAAGAGGCTTTGTTTGTTTTACATTCAACTACAAGTTGTTTCTTCCAGGAGTCATGGAATAAATTGTTTGCCTTCCGAGTGAAACAGTTTTTATCTTTGACGAAATAATTTTTCATTCAGAGTGATCCCACGGGAAATTCTATTTTGTCCTGATAAAGCAATTTTTATTTTTGAGTAATATTGCTTTTGCAAATGAGGGATACATGACGATATATTTTATATAATTCAATAAGTTTTACACCTGATTCATAGAATTTTTTCATCAGAGTGAAACTCTTTATATCCCTAAAGGAAATCATTTTATCCCTTTTGTGGATACTATTTTGAGAAAGATAAAGTAACAGAAATCTGTCGTTGAGCAATAAAATTCGAAAACTTTATTTTTAAATCAATATGCATTGTGATAAAGATATCAGGCGCAAACTGGGTTGGGTTGTTGTTTTACCTCTGAGCGGCACTTTTTTGCACACCATGGGCTAAATGGCCAGGTCACATGGACCCCGAAGGCTCAGAGAATGTTGGGGGAGGGGACCCACTGGAACAGCTGTTGGGAGACAGATGGTAACCTCCCGTCAAGGCCATCCAGCGTGTTCTTTAACGTGTACAGGGTATGGCTCTCCCGCACACGGAGCCACGGCTTAACGTCCCATCCGACGGACGACGGCCTTTCCAAGCCCATCGGTGTCCCCTACTCACCGTGGGCAGGGCGAGGAATTTTGCGGAGATAAATCTTAACGCTGACCCATCTGGGACTCGAACCTGGGAACTACAGATTACGAGCCTGGCGCGCTACCGACTGAGCCACCCCCGCCCCAGGCGCAAACTGAAAAGCTTTTTCATAACAAGGACAGCGCTTCGTCCTACTTGACCTAGGCTATGATCATTTATTTTTTAAAAATGTCCGAGCACTAAAAAGCTCTCGAGTTTGGACCTGATAACTTTTAGTATGAAAATTATTCGAAGGATAAAGTTTTGAATTTTTGCCTCGACGACAGAGAACTTTTTTATATGTTTTATGTTTTTCACTTATTCTCAACCCTCTGATGTCATTTCTGCCAATGATGAATATTGTTTATCAAAGAGAGACCAATTTTATCTCGAAGTAAAAATGCTGATACACCTGAAAGAAAAAACGAAGCAATGTGTAAAAACAATAAAATGTCCGAATCAGTAGGTCGTATGACAGCCATGCTGGGCTATACATTCGGCAACACGGCATGGCATCGAGTGGATTGGGTTGTTTTACCTCTGAGCGGCACTTTTTTGCACACCATGGGCTAAATGGCCAGGCCACAAGGACCCCGAAGGCTCAGAGAAGGTTGGGGGAGGGGACCCAATGGAACAGCTGTTGGGAGACAGATGGTAGCCTCCCGTCAAGGCCATCCAGCGTGTTCTTTAACGTACACAGGGTCTCTCTCCCGCATACGGGGCCAAGGCTTAACGTCCCATCCGACGGACGGCGGCCTTTTCAAGCCCATCGGTGTCCCCTACTGACCGTGGGCAGGGCGGGGAATTTTGCGGAGATAAATCTCAACGCTGACCCAGCTGGGACTCGAACCTGGGAACTACAGATTACGAGCCTGGCGCGCTACCGACTGAGCACCCCCGCCCCTCCCCGAATGGTGTACTGAGGTATCGCGGACCTGTGTCCATAATTCATAGACATTGCGAGGGTACAGTGCAGAAGCATGACGTTGCCTGCCAATGATGTCCCACACATTCGCTATTGGGGGGAAGTCTACGGATCGCGCTGGTCAAGATAGCAACTGGACACCTTGTAAGCACTGTCTGCTGATGTTGGCAATGTGCGGGCGGGTATCGTGTTGAAACGGGACATCAGGTTCATCCTTTTATTAAAACGGTATACCCCTCTAGTAGTGCCTTCTTTCAGCAGGATAATTCGCCATGCCAAACTGACCAAATTGTTCGAGAATGGTTCGCGAAACAAGAGGAAGATTTCCAGGTAATGCCCTGGCCTCCAATTTCTCCAGAGATCAATCCAAACAAGCATCTGTGATTGGTGTTGGAACAGAATATTCGATCTGCGGCGACTCAACCACGTAACTTACAAGAATTAAAGACTCTGCTGGTAACGTGTTGGTACAGCCGCTCAAAAAAGTATCCGAACACTACCTCCGTGTCACGTGACACGAAGGTTGCCAGATCACTAATTTCTAAAAAAATCGTTGCCAGATATTTGTTCTGAATTCTGTAATCAACCATAGTGTTCGGATACTTTTTTGAGTGACTGTACCAGATACCACAAGACACCTTTAGAAAACTTGTAGCGTCCATGCCACAGAGATACGGCAACAACCTCATTTACGTACTGTCTTTGTACCCACTATGCGTACGAGCGGTGAACCGGTGAACGGCTGTTGAAACTGATAGCGCCCCAAAACATGACACCAGTCTGAGGACGTAGCGCCTGACATACCTCCTTACTTCATCTTCAGTTACATAATAATAATAATCTTTATTTTATTCCGCCAGTCAATACAATATACTTTTACATAGCATAATTAACTAATAACAATTAATATATACATGAGAAAAAATGACAAGTGAAATAGCTGAGAAATATCAATTGCATCAGAAAAGGTAAATAACAATCATATTTAATATTGGTGTTTAATAGGAAAGGCGAAACAAAATAGGAGAGCATAGTAAGCTGACGCTTATTTTTAGTTAATGCTCCCTATTTCCTTCAAAGTTCAATTATGACCACAGTAAAGTATACAATAATTCAAATAGTACAATAATTCAATAGTATAAAAGGTCAAATGGTTATGAGACATATTACACTGATACATAGAAGAAGGTTTCATTGCTTTGTAAGAAGAAACGTTCTACATTTGATTTTAAATAATTTTAAAGATTTTGCATTTTTAACATCATCAGGAAATTCAGACCAAATTTTTACTGCATTGTATTTGATAGATCTCTGCCCAATTGACAATCGACACATAGGTATACTCAGATCCTCTCTATGACGTGTTTCATAATTATGAAAAGTCGAAAGACTCTGAAAATAGTCTTTAAATCTATCCAATTTAATCAATCTCATTGTAATCGAATACACAAAGTTTCCTGATATCAGTTTGTAATTATTATAGGCATTTGAATTACATCAGTATGATGAGAACCATACTTCATCTTAAGTTACTTTTATTTACGTCCACATTTCGTGTTTTTACTTAAACACCAAATGTGGCGTAATTTTTTGTTAAATGCACTGAAATGAACAGATATTTAATCAATAGTAAATATAGAGGTTAGTTGTTGACGCAGAAGTCATTTCCCCAAATATTATTAATCGAACAGATATTTGTTTTCGTTTACAATTCCAGTTTTGTTCATTTTTCAGAATGTACAAGTTTATATATCTCTCTTTTTTTATTTACGTATTTCTGTAATTCAATTTAACCTGCTACATACATTTTTTTTCTATTATTATGTTTTAATTTTTTATATTGAGTACCCCCTCCACACATATACACTTCTAACATTTGGGAGCCTCTCGGATCTCATGCGCCTAGGGCCTTCAGATACCTAAAATAGACACTGCAGAGGAAGAAACATTTGAAACAGATTAAAGTACAGTTAAAAAATCAAATTAGTAACAAATGAAATTTCAAGACTATTTTAATTAATTATTAGATTTCATACTAATGGGTAAATACCAAATTTATAAAAAGTTACAAGACAATTAAATTCTGCAATAAGTAATTAGGAAAGAATAAAGAACACTACGTTCGTCCTCTCTAAGGGGAGGGGGGGTGCTCGCCAGGCTCGTAATCTGCAGTTTGCAGGTTCGAGTCTCAGCTGGATCAACTTTGAGACTTAATTTTCCCAAAACTCCCCACCCTGCCCACGGTCAGTAGGAGACACCAAGGGCTTGGAAAGACCGTCGTCCGTCGGATGGGACGTTAAGCCATGGCCCCGTGTGCGGGAGAGCCATACCCTGTGCACGTTACAGATGGATGGCCTTGACGGGAGGCTACCATCTGTCTCCCAACAGCTGTTCCAGTGGGTCCCCTCCACCAATCTTCTCTGAGCCTTCGGGGTCCTTGTGACCTGGCCATTTAGCACATGGTGTGCAAAAAAAAGTGCCGCTCAGAGGTAAAACAACACAACCCCTCTAAAGCAAGCTCCAATCCTTCGCGCAACGCAAGATACTCGATTTAACATTGGTCCCTACGGAAGCTGACTATTTGCTTTTGTACAGGGACATTTCAGGGGCGTGGCGAAGGCATTTTGTTGGGGGAGGGAGAGAACGAAAATTATCCAACTCGGATGGGTTTTACCTCTGAGCGGCACTTTTTGCACACCATGGGCTAAATGGCCAGGTCACATGGACCCCGAAGGCTCAGAAAAGGTTGGGGGAGGGGACCCACTGGAATAGCTGTTGGGAGACAGATGGTAGCCTCCCGTCAAGGCCACCCAGCGTGTTCTTTAACGTGCACAGGGTATGGCTCTCCCGCACACGGGGCCACTGCTTAACGTCCCATCCGACGGACGGCGGCCTTTCCAAGCCCATCGGTGTCCCCTACTGACCGTGTGCAGGGCGGGGAATTTTGCGGAGATAAATCTCAACGCTGACCCAGCTGGGACTCGAACCTGGGAATTACAGATTACGAGCCTGGCGCGCTACCGACTGAGCCACCCCCGCCCCATCCAACTCGGAAGTCGAATTTTGTCAACTGAGAAAAAGTACTTTTCATAAATTCCCAGATTTTCGTTCAGTTGGAATATGATGTTTCCACTGATTTTGCTAAGTTCCTCGATTTTGAGACCTTCCCATTACTTTATAAAAATAATAATAAAAAATTTTCGAATTGTCCCAACTACACGTTTTGCCAAGTTTTCCCGATTTCACTTTGTACATCTCCCCTGAATTTACCAGTCACTTCGAATTTCGTTAACTCCTCAAATGCACAAAACATGCTCAATTTTCACAACTCGCCTGTAATTTACCAAGTGGCTTCGAATCTTACCAACTACAGTACTGTGCAAATTAGTTGGGACAGTAGGAAAATGCAGTAACAAAGACACAACTAAAATATTTATTTGTTTAATAGTGTAGTTAATAGTGAATATGACCCCCCTTAGCTTTAATTACTTCTTCCACCCTCTCAACCATTGATGCCACTAGCTTTCCACACATCTCCTTCACTTCAGGGTCGTGGTATCACATTTTCATGACACTTTCTATCATTTTGGTTTTCGTCGTGCGATTCATCTTAGATATGCGCGCTTTAATAATGGCCCACAAATTTTAAATGGGGTTTAGATCGGGTGAATTTCCTGGCCACTCCAATACCTTTCAAATGTTGCTGGGTAAAGAAGCTCTTAGCAAGCTTAGAATTGTGGCATGGAGCCAGATCCTGTTGAAATACCCCATCGCCGTTAGGAAACAGCTTCTGCAGTATTGGGACCATTTTCGCCTCCAGAACGCCATAGTACTTTTTGAAGCGTCTGTGGCCCGGAAGCTGTGAAACATCCCCAAAACATGACCTTGGGTGGGTTGGGTTGTTTTACCTCTGAGCGGCACTTTTTTGCACACCATGGGCTAAATGGCCAGGTCACATGGACCCCGAAGGCTCAGAGAAGGTTGGGGGAGGGGACCCACTGGAACAGCTATTGGGAGACAGATGGTAGCCTCCCGTCAAGGCCATCCAGCGTGTTCTTTAATGTGCACAGGGTATGACTCTCCAGCACACGGGGCCACGGCTTAACGTCCCATCCGACGGACGGCGGCCTTTCCAAGCCCATCGGTGTCCCCTACTGACCGTGGGCAGGGCGGGGAATTTTGCGGAGATAAATCTCAACGCTGACCCAGCTAGGACTCGAATCTGGGAACTACAGATTACGAGCCTGGCGCGCTACCGACTGCGCCACCCCCGCCCCCCTTGGGTGGGTGTTTGGGGATTGCTTGATGTGGCCGGATCGAATAGGTTCTCCAGGCTTCGCTTGTCCCAACTAATTCGCACAGTACTGTAGACTAGATTTGGCTAAGTTGTCTCGATTTTGTCAACTCTTCTTAATTTCACAAAAACAATCCCAATTTTTACATCTCCCCTAAATTTGTCAAGTGACTTCAAATTTTACCAAAATTTCTCGATTTGACCAACTCTCCTTAATTTCACGATGCCAATCTCATTTTTCACAATTCGCCTGTATTTTACCAAGTGGATTCGAATTTTGCCAACTGGCCTAAATTTTGGCAAGTTGTCTCGAATTTGCCAACTCGCCGTAATTTTACAGAACAAAATCCCAATTTTTACATCTCACCTGAAGTTGTCCCGATTTTGCCAACTCTCCAAAATTTTGCCAAGTTGTGTCGATTTTCCAACTCACCTGTATTTTATTGTAGGTGGCTTCGAATTTTGCCAAGTTATCCCGATTTCTCCAACTTCCCAAGATTTTGCAAAGTTGCTTCGATTTTGACAATTACCGTAGATTTTGCTAACTCCGCTTAATTGTAAAAAAAAGAGTTAAATTTTCACAACTCACCTAGACACTACAAAGTCGCCTCGAATTTTTGCTGCCTTCGATTTACTTTGGGGGGAGCCTCCCCCCCCCCATAGCTACGCCCCTGGGCTTTTGATCATTAGGTAAGCGAGCTAACCACTCGTCCATCAGTGCAGTTTGAATAAAAAAAAACCCCTCAAGCAGCTGCTTGATACAGAGTTCTGACAGGAGCCTGTCAGCTTATATGCCATGGTAGAAGGTCTGAGAGGATGGCAGGACCTCAGCAGAAAAATACTGAACGAATATTGTTGAAACGGGATATATCAATAAATCCTTTTACTTACTTTAGTTGCATTTTTCCATATAAAGGATATTTAACAAGTTACTCAGATCGTGATCTTACTATCTGTTAACATACCCTATAAGCTTCTCCTATTCAATGGGGCGGGGGTGGCTTAGTCGGTATCGCGCCAGGCTCGTAATCTGCAGTTCCCAGGTTCGAGTCCCAGATGGGTCAGCGTTGAGATTTTTCTCCGCAAAATTCCTCGCCCTGTCCACGGTCAGTAGGGGACACCGATGGGCTTGGAAAGGCTGCCGTCCGTCGGATGGGACGTTAAGCCGTGGCTCCTTGTTCGGGAGACCCATACCCTGTGCACGTTAAAGAGCACACTGGATGGCCTTGACGGGAGGCTACCATCTGTCTCCCAACAGCTGTTCCAGTGGGTCCCCTCCCCCAACCTTCTCTGAGCCTTCGGGGTCCATGTGACCTGGCCATTTAGCCCATGGTGTGCAAAAAAGTGCCGCTCAGAGGTAAAACAACCCAACAAATTCTCCTATTCAAAACTTATAGTCAAATTTTAATAATATATTAGAAGCTCATTTTTTGCTGTTGTCTTCTGTCTACTAAAAGCATCTTTCTTTATTCCTCCCATGCTTCTCTAATTACTACAACACAAACAAAGAAGAAACTAAACTGACCTGAATTTCTTTGATCTTTAAAGGCAGAAGATACTCGAAAAAGCAAGTTATTGTCTACGCCTCAATCTCCTTCACACCACATTTTAACAGTCACGCCATTTTGATGGATCCAAGCACCGGCCGTCAATATCGCGTGACGGTCACAGCGCCCTCTAAAGACTGTTGTTGCCAAAATACTGAAAGATAAAAAAAGTAGAATCTCATTATTAAAGAAATGATTGCGCAAAGTAATAATGGGTTAGCTTGTGCAAAGAGTCATGAATAAACCAATGTTTGACTCGAAAGGTAAGTTACTCTTGTGAAATATTTAATACGTTATTGATGATTAGGTATCATTATGGTCGAATATTCTTCCAGAAGGTTTCAACCAATGGCTGTAACAAACACTCAATAAGAGGACCAAGTAGTTTCCTTTACTGTCGTTGTCTAGCAATGGACTTCTTAGTTTACTAGTCGTACTCAAAAAATCGCAACTCATAGGGGCGGGGTTGGCTCAGTCGGTAGCGCGCCAGGCTCGTAATCTGTAGTTCCCAGGTTCGAGTCCCAGCTGGGTCAGCGTTGAAATTTATCTCCGCAAAATTCCTCGCCTTGCCCACGGTCAGTAGGGGACACCGATGGGCTTGGAAAGGCCTCCATCCGTCGGATGGGACGTTAAGCCGTGGCCCCGTGTGCGGGAGAGCCATACCCTGTGCACGTTAAAGAACATGCTCGATGGCCTTGACGGGAGGCTACCATCTGTCTCCCAACAGCTGTTCCAGTGGGTCCCCTCCCCCAACTCCCAACCTTCTCTGAGCCTTCGGGGTCCATGTGACCTGGCGATTTAGCCCATGGTGTGCAAAAAAGTGCCGCTCAGAGTTGAAACAACCCAACGCAACTCATAAGGGCTGATTCAAATGTCAATTAATAAATGTGCATTTCAAATAATGGTCTAATCAACGAATTCATTTCAATTCATGTGTTAAAATGTATCTGTGCCTATCACTTTGTGAATTATGAACAAGGACTGTCATGGGCGTAGGTAGATATTTTCCTGAGCGGAGGTGGGAATTATCAATTTTGAATAGGATATTTTGCGTAAAAATTTTAGTGTGCCATTTTAGTATAAAAAATAATGGAATTTATTATTATAAAATATATTTTGTTTTATATTAATAAATAAATATAAGCAATATGCTTCCAAAAACAAAAGAAAATGTATAAAAAAATCATGATTATATTTCGTTAACGAAAAACATAACGACATTCATTTCTGGTAAAACTGATATGATTCATCCTCAATTAAGTTTCCGGTTAATGTTTCAGTAAATCCTGCTCCTCATTGCGAAGGCCCCTGAGGATTTCTTCAGTCAATAGTACGCCAGACTCTTAATCTGATGTTACTAGGCTCGAGTCACCACGTGCCCGTGTCAGGGCGCACTTGAGGGACATAGGGTGGCTTGTCTGCCGGCTCCGGGACTCTCTTCTTTGAGGTCTGGAGCTGCTTTCTCTCTCCTACTCATTTTCCTACTTTCTTCCCGGGCTGCACTCAGCACCCCCTTTAACACCACCCATATTCCAAGTTCCTACTGGTTTCCTCTGAGACAAACTTACAAACTTCATCTTCTACTTCTCGGCTTCTCTTTGCCAAGCACGTGTAGTGTCGTGAGACGGAGCACGTGCTTTCCCCAATGGGGGTGGGTCCTTTGGGATCCACCCCCCCCACCCCGAAATAATGAGAGGTGTACGTGCATTACGATTTTTTCAGCTAGTGCCGCCAGCCATCGGATGGGATGTTAAGCCGTTGGCTATTGTGCTGGTGAGCCATACCTTGAACACGTTAAAGCTCCCTCCAAATGATCATGTGAAAGGCATCCATCCATCGCCTAATAGATACTCAGTATATCCCATTTGCAACTTATCTGTGGGCCCTTTTTGTATCTTAGTGACCTAAAAGTTTTGTCCACAGTGTCCAAGATAATATGCCCCTCAGTAGTTAAAGCAGCACAACTCAACTTATATTCTTTTATTGCAACACTTAGTTGATAGATAAATCTATATGGATAATCAAATCCTTATTAAGGTTGATAAAGCAAATTTTTCGAAACAGACGAAAAAGTAACAACTGTCAAGAAGAGTTTTGATTTGTTTTAGAAGATTGGTTTTCATGGGAAAGTTTTGTTGAGTTTTTTTTAATAGAACTACATTAAATAAAATATTGAAAAGTTCTTAGATTGACAATAGATATGCATTTTTTGTGTACATGGTAAATATTTTTTCAACTAAATTTACAGAGGATTCTATTCTTAGACAAATGTTAGAAAGGGTAAAAGGGGAAACTGGGCTAAAAAAGATTTGGAACCGCTGCTATTGGAAATAAATAAGATCAAGCGAAAGTTCGATCAGCATCATCATCATCATCCTCAAGCAGCCATGGGCTACGGAGGTCCAACCAGATCGTGCAGTTTAGTTCTCCAAGCATATCTGTCCTGATCTACATCTACTGCATCTGGCCACTCCACACCAATTCTAACAAGGTCCTGTTTGAAGTTGTCAACCCACCGCATCCTAGATCTCCCCCTCTTTCTGAGGCCTTTACGCACACTGTTCATAACCTTATTCGCCAATCTATAATTATCCATAAGGGCAACATGCCAAACCAACGGAGTCTCTCTCTGCTCAATACGCTGCTTAAAGGAGGTTGTAGACTCCTTTGCCTAACCTCATCATTAGTTACAAAGTTAAACCACCTAATGCCCAAGATACTGTGTAAGCATCTGCAATCGAAAGCATCGAGTTTCTTGTTATCTTGTTTACACAACAGCAAAAAAAATCCAGAAATCGCAAAACAATAATTTCAAATAATTGATGAATGAAAATGAAGCCAAATGCTTCCCATATCATTTATGCCAGTCACTTCACTGAAGCCAAACTCATTCCTTTTTGGAATTGTTAAGAATGTGGGTGATTTGAAGCAAACTCAGAGTTCATTAAATTAGATGGAGTGATCTTTTGGTTCTCCATTTTTGTTACTACATTAAAAAAAATGTTTCATGTTGTTATAAACCTATTCCTGCGTTTCCTGCCAGAAAATGATAAAAATAGATATAAGTAAACAGTTTAAGGAAAATAACGCCAATGAAAAAGGTTTTGTAGCAATAATCGATCTTAGATAAACTGTAACGATTAGTTCGCAACATGGCGTTCCCAGGCTCAACTTCCGTTCCGAGCTGCGACAAAATTGCATTTTCTTCGCTTTCTTGTTTTAACGCCTTCTACGAAAAAAGAGACACCTAAAGGCTTGCAAAACTTAGATGGAACCCGGCATCCTTTATAGGAAGGCTTTTCTTAACAAACCAGTGAATTACCTTAAAGGAAATTTCGCTTTGCTATTAACATGTTTTTTTGGTGGGTCTCCTTCTTTAACATTGCTCTAATACTAAGGAGGTCCTTATTACCTACCTGGAATTTAGTCCATTGTGAAACAAGAGAGTGGCGAGTATGGGCGAAACAAAGGTAAGTTTTAACTGGGAACGAGGAAGAACTATGACACTGAGCACTTGACAGTTTGACAAGTCTCATAGTCACAGTTGATATTCATGATTCTCCACTAGAGACAAATCGCCATTCAATGTTCAGTAGATACCATGAATTTAAGAATCACATCTATTGTTTGATTAGATGGGTTGGAGTTGACTCAGTGGGAGTTGGATTGGATTGTTTTACCTCTGAGCGTCACTTTTTTGCACACCATGGGCTAAATGGCCAGGTCACATGGACCCCGAAGGCTCAGAGAAGGTTGGGGGAGGGGACCCACTGGAACAGCTGTTGGGAGACAGATGGTAGCCTCCCGTCAAGGCCATCCAGCGTGTTCTTTAACGTGCACAGGGTATGGCTCTCCGGCACACGGGGCCACGGCTTAACGTCCCATCAGACGGACGGCGGCCTTTCCAAGCCCATCGGTGTCCCCTACTGACCGTGGGCAGGGCGGGGAAATTTTGCGGAGGCTCAGTGGGAGCGCACCAGGATCGTAATCTGTACTTACCAGGTTCGAGTCCTACCTCGGTCAGCTTTGAGATTTATCTCCGCAAAACTTCCCACCTTACCCTTAGTCAATATGGGACACCGATGGTTTTGAAAAGTTGTCGTCCGTCGCATAGGACGTTAATCCACGGTCCGTGTGCAGAGAGAGATACACTGCACAGGTATATGTCTGCTAACAGCTGCCAGTGAGTTCTCCCTTCACTCAACTTTCTCTGAGTCCTTCGGCTCCTTGTAATCTGGCGATTTAGCCCACTGTGTGCAAAAAAATGTCGCTCAGAGATAAAACAACTCAATCCTTTGGTTAGGATAGACATTGGGTTTAGGATGTTAAAAAATTATAACTGGTGAATCAAGGTTACGGCTATTGACTCAACGTTCTTCGAAAAATGCCATCCTTTCCACATACACTAGTCTTGTTGTTTTTTTTTCCTTTAACGAAACATCAAAACACTTGTTCTGTAAGTGCATATCCATTATAGATGGTTTTTTCAATCTCTTTGCCCACTAGTATCGCGCAAAGACATTTTCCCAATCACCAATATCCACGCAAGATATTTTCATCTCATTCATTTCCTCTCTACCACTTGTAATCGTTGTTAGAGTTTTCCCTTGGTTAGTAAAAGTTATCAGACTGATCGCAACTACATAAACAGCGTTTGAGTCTCACTGTAATCAGCTTACGGAACACCCTTTGTCACATTCACAGATATGTATATCTTCCGAACATAATGTTCAGTTTTTCTGTGTAATCGATTGCTGTTTTCAAAATGTTGTGGTCGTTAGAATACGAAGCCAGCTTAAACTCTTGAAAATTACGGATTTAAACGGAAAAACTAATTACAAATTGCTTCTTTATTTTTCCAATTCCACTGACGCTTTTTGCATTAACTTCTTCTACTTCGCAGTCATTTTTGGGGCGGGGGTGGCTCATTCGGTAGCGCGCCAGGCTCGTAATCTGTAGTTTCCAGGTTCGAGTACCTGCTGGGTCAGCGTTGAGATTTATCTCCGCAAAACTCCCGCTCTGCCCACGGTCAGTAGGGGACACCGATGGTCTTGAAAAGGCCGCCGTCCGTCGGATGGGACGTTAAGCCGTGGTGTCGAGTGCGGGAGAGTCATACCCTGTGCACGTTAAAGAACAGGCTGGATGGCCTTGACGGGAGGCTACCATCTGTCTCCCAACAGCTGTTCCAGTGTGTCCACTCCCCCAACCTTCTCTGAGCCTTCTGGGTCCTTGTGACCTGGCCATTTAGCCCATGATGTGCAAAAAAGTGCCGCTCAGAGGTAAAACAACCCAACCAACGCATTCATTTTTGTTTTGTTTACTGATTCTGCTATTTTAAAAATTCTGTTTCATCCCATGATTATTAACTATTGAAAAGACCGTGGATGGAATTATTGAGTCAGTGAGACTGCGCAATAGACGCATCAAAATGTTATTATATGTTATTGGTGAATTAAGCTATCAATAAGTTAATGATCTTTTAATCTATGAGATCATAGGTGACTACCGAGTTACTAATAGCTAAAATAAGTCATGGGAATCTTCAATGTGACAACTGCGCAGTCTCATTGTCTCAATTGCTTTCAACCACGCTTCGCCACTTAAAAAAACCTTTATTCTCAATGATCAATAACGCTGTTCGGATCAACGGCGACGCGTTTACGAAAACGTTGGAAGCAACAGAGACAATGGCAATGCTCACTTGACGCATCGACAATTATCTTCAACTATTAATTAAATGATCAAAGGCAGTGGTTCCCAATCTTTTTCCGCCGAAATGTTTTACAAAGAATTATTTTTATAACGTTCCCCACCCTCCTTCGTGGAAGGCTATATTAATCTATTAATCTACGAATTACTCGATATTCTATATAATCCCACAGAAAAACGCAAGAAAACTCCACCAATGGCAACTGATCTATGGCCCATGTTTGCGCGAGCTATTTTGTCAAACAACCAATTATCTCGTTATTCAGATTAACAGATAAAATAGTAATAGCTAAATCGAATAATAATAATCTATGAGAACTCTTTATACCCAAATTGTGCAGTGTCTTCGTTTCAATCATTCGAAACCGTTTACGACGAAGTTCCCATAAACACCTCGCCACGGTATTTTACATATTTTGAACTAATATACATCGAAAGATTGATATGAGAATTTTTTTAATTTTTATGCATATTAAGCTGATAATATCACAATGAAATGTGTGCTATCATCTTTATTTAACAACAAGCTTATGATGTGCAAGCGTTGAAAAGGAAAACGGCAACAGTTCCACGTTATCTCGAGAGAAAATCACATTTCAGAACTCAATAACTTCTTCAAACTGAGTTTTAATACAAATATGCCTAAAACTAAATTAAAAATCTTAATAAAAATATATCTAAATATCGATTTTAAACAACATTTGTTAAGTATTCAAAATTTAATTAAAACGTTAAAACAGATTAAGAGATCAGAGATCATATTCGACTCTAGTAGACTACAGGGTGCATTGCCCCTGTACTGATGATCTCTTAACATGTTTTAATTAAATTTTAGGGTCAATTTTTTGTAGCTTGTTAAATGTTCTAGAGTTGAACATTGAACAAATATTGTTTAAAATCGTGATTTAGATAGATTTGATTGATATCGTTAATATACTTTTAGACATATTTTTCATTACGAATCATTTTGAAGAAGTTATTTTCTTCTGAATGTGATTTTCTATTGAGGTAACATGGAACTGTTTTAATTTTTCTGTCTAGTACCTGTATATCTACTTTAATAGTGATCCTTTATCTATATCATCTTAAACATTATTTATAGTGTTAACCATACATCCAACATTATTGTGAATCTCATTCACAATATTGTTGACTGTATATTAAACTGTCATTTATTTTATATTTTACCCATATGCCATCCATAAATCGAACAAACACAAAGAAATTGTTCGAAATGACAAAAAAAAATATATGTTGTCAACTCAAAGCTATCTCAGTAGCAACGCATGAGTGGGTTGGGTTGTTTTACCTCTGAGCGGCACTTTTTTGCACACCGTGGGCTAAATGGCCAGGTCACAAGGACCCCGAAGGCTCAGAGAAGGTTGGGGGAGGAGACCCACTGGAACAGCTGTTGGGAGACAGATGGTAGCCTCCCGTCAAGGCCATCCAGCGTGTTCTTTAACGTGCACAGGGTGTGGCTCTCCCACACACGGGGCCACGGCTTAACGTCCCATCCGAAGGACGGCAGCCTTTCCAAGTCCATCGGTGTCCCCTACTGACCGTGGGCACGGCGGGGAATTTTGCGGAGATAAATCTCAACGCTGACCCAGCTGGGACTCGAACCTGGGAACTACAGATTACGAGCCTGGCGCGCTACCGACTGAGCCACCCCCGCCCCAAAAAAACTTCTCACCTGAAACTTTCCACAGCTCAAGTCAAGTGGTCAGACCTGTCACTTACGCATGAGTGGAACCAAAAAAAAAAAGACAATAAAAAACGATGGTTCAGAAATTCTTGGGTTGTTTTTACTTTTGAGTTAAATAAATAGTATTCTGCGAAAATGAGCTAAATGGTGAGGTCACAAGGACCCCAATGGCGCACAGAAGGGGGATCCACTGGACAGCTGTTGGGAGACAAAATCGTAGCCTCCCGTCAAGGCCATCAAACGTGTTCTTTAATGAGCAGAGGATCTCTACACACGGACGCATCGCTTCACATCCCAACCGACAGACGGCGGTCTTGCCAAGCCCATCAGTGTCCTCTTTCTGACAGCAGGAAAATTAGCAGGGAAAATTTTAATCGATGCGGAATTGGGACTCGTATCTGGGAGCTGCAGATTAAGATCCTGGTTCGCTACCAACTGAACCACCCCCTTCTAAAGTGGCATTGGCTGATTCATAAATGATTGATAGTTTAATCAACCAATCACCTGTGTATTTGAATGACCTGAAAATTGATTTATGGAACAGAGTTGGGTTGGGTTGTTTTACCTCTGAGCGGCACTTTTTTGCACACCATGTGCTAAATGGCCAGGTCACATGGACCCCGAAGGCTCAGAGAAGGTTGGGGGAGGGGACCCACTGGAACAGCTGTTGGGAGACAGATGGTAGCCTCCCGTCAAGGCCATCCAGCGTGTTCTTTAACGTGCACAGGGTATGGCTCTCCCGCACACGGGGCCACGGCTTAACGTCCCATCCGACGGACGGCGGTCTTTTCAAGCCCATCGGTGTTCCCTACTGACCGTGGGCAGGGCGTGGAATTTTACGGAGATCAGAGAAGGTTGTTGGGAGGAGACCCACTGGAACAGCTGTTGGGAGACAGATGGTAGCCTCCCGTCAAGGCCATCCAGCGTGTTCTTTAGCGTGCACAGGGTATGGCTCTCCCGCACACGGGACCACGGCTTAGCGTCCTACCGACCTTTCCAAGCCCAACTTACTGACGGAAAGGGCAGGGAGTTCTGTAGGGATAAACCTCAATACTGGCCCATCTGGGATTCGAACCTGGGAACTGCAGATTACCACCCTGGCGAGCTACCGAGGATCCTTGTTTAAGATGGAAAAATTTTATGTGACATGCAACGCGCATAACAAATACGTATATCATGCCTGAAGAACGACCTCCGTAAATTACTGTAAACTGTTTCTCAGCAACACTTGTGTATTCAAATATGCAGCGCCAAAGCTGATTACCTGATAATTCCCGCCTCATTAACTTTGGCTGATTTACACATTTATGATAGCGAGATTTTGCAGGAAAGTTTAAAAACTTATAACCCTAAATTAATAGAAATAGATGCAAATAATGGAAAAAAATTCTCATTACGATAATGAATTTTTAATAATACTAGAAGAAAAGTATTCTTATCTCGTTTAAGTTAGTCGAAATATTTCAACAAAAAAACTCACATCTCCATTAAAAAGAAAGAGCCATTAGCGAAATTGGGCAATATAAAATACCTAAAGAAATTCGTCTACAACAGAAATGAACCTTTATTGGGTCTAGATGCAACACAGCAAAAAAATAAAGGCAAACCAGCAAATGTTGAGAGTCGTAAATTTTAACCTTTATTAGGTCAAGAGCTGTAACAGGGAAAAAACAACATTATAGTAATAAATATTTATGGAATAAAAAGTTATATTTTGCCGATTCTGTGGGACTCAATCCCACGACTCTCTAGATCAGTGGTTCTCAACGTTTTATGCTTCACGTCTTGGAAATGTGTATGTAGCTGGCGTACCTCTTGTATAGATAGATAAAACTATAGTCAGAGTATAACAATGGGAATAAAATGAAACATATATATATATAACATATATCTAACGACTTTTGTGCCCTCACCGCGTAACCCCAAAAATTTTACCGCGTATCCCATGTTGAGAACCCTACTCTAGATTCATGCCAGAGTGTTCTAACCATTACCAAGCATCGGTTCCGTAATTTATTTCTGCAATGTGACCTTTATATCTTTCCTGAACGTGACGGACCTGGTGCCATCTATAATCAGGAAATGCAATTTGTTTTTCCAGTTGTTGATGCCGAATCAGGACATCGGTTAACAAAGACCCAAATAGCTGAGCAGTGGAAAAGGATCCACTGAACAGTTGTTAACAAAGACCCGAATAGCTGAGAAGGGGGGAGGGGATCCACTGAACAGCTGTTAACTAAGACCCAAATAGCTAAGCAGTGGAAAGGGATCCACCGAAACAAAAGTTAACAAAGACCCGAACAGCTGAGAAGTGGGGGAGGGGATCCAATGAACAGCTGTTAACAAAGACCCGAACAGCTGAGTAGGTGGAAGGAGATCCAATGAACAGCTGTTAACAAAGACCCGAACAGCTGAGTAGGTGGGAGGAGATCCAATGAACAGCTGTCAACAAAGACGCGAACAGCTGAGTAGGTGGGAGGAGATCCAATGAACAGCTGTTAATAAAGACCCGAACAGCTGAGTAGGTGAGAGGAGATCCAATGAACAGCTGTTAACAAAGACCCGAACAGCTGAGTAGGTGGAAGGAGATCCAATGAACAGCTGTTAACAAAGACCCGAACAGCTGAGTAGGTGGAAGGAGATCCAATGAACAGCTGTTAACAAAGACCCGAACAGCTGAGTAGGTGGGAGGAGATCCAATGAACAGCTGTCAACAAAGACGCGAACAGCTGAGTAGGTGGGAGGAGATCCAATGAACAGCTGTTAATAAAGACCCGAACAGCTGAGTAGGTGAGAGGAGATTCAATGAACAGCTGTGTAGGTGGGAGGAGATCCAATGAACAGCTGTCAACGAAGACCTGAATACCTGAGCAGGGGAAGGGGATCCATTGGATGGCTGTTAAAACACAAATGGAGCCCCCGTCAAAGCTATTTACTGTATTCTTTAAAATGCACGGTGTACAGGGTTCCTGCACGGTGCCACTCTTTAACGACCCATTCGAAGGACGGCAGACTTTCCAAGTTTATCAGAGTCCTCTTTCTCACTAATTAAATACAAAGGTATGTATGTATAGGGGGGTAGCAGTGATAAACCTCAACTCAGCTATAGTGGGGATTCGCACCACAGCATCAGGTTGTGATCGTGGGACGCTAACAACTCAATCAACTTCTGCCCCACATAGAGTTGAGACCTCCTATTCACTTTTTTACTTTTTATTCCCTCCTGCTGTGAGCTCCAAAGCTTCAGTAACTTTTCTATTGACTATCCTGCAGCGAAACAAAAATGGAACCAGGATTACAAGAACCCATAACGGCCTCTTGCTCGTCTTCACATCGAAACAAGTGACTTTTATTGCTCCTTTCTGACGTTTTGCAGATGGTCTAACGCTCCCAGTTTAGATGCAGTGTTTCAAAGCAAATGGGAGGATTTATAGAAACAAGAAGAAGATTACGAGGAAAGAAAACAGAGGAGAAGAAATCGGGTCCGAGTCAAAACGTCGACAACTTCTCGCCATCAATCATCTTTACAAAAAAGAAAACAAAGGATGTAAAGGGATGACTAGCAGGGATTCTATTGGAGGAACGAAGTAAGGAAGTGGTCGAGGGGTAATGAATCTAAAGGGTGCCCGCACGAATGCAGCTTTATCCACACAACAATGTATTATCCATCACATTACACCATGCTAGGGTGTCTCTAATAGAATGTAAGATGGATAGCTGAGGCTGGGACAGTTTTGTTCTGTTGCCAGAATGGACTGCTTTTTTGTGTATGTGATGAGGTTGTTTAAGAACATCTTTTTTCCCCTCTGTCTTCTGTTCTTTGTTCTAGAATGTAAGCGAAACAAGACTGAGCCACTTTTTTGTAACATTTTTCATTAAACACTCTCGTTTTAACGGTTTTGTTTATTGTTTGCGCATGATCATTAAAGGCCTAAAGCCTAGACTTTTCAGTTTAATTTCTTTGCGTTATTTTTTACCTAAAGTAAGGTATTTATGATTTTTTATTTTTATTTCCGAAGCTTTTTTTTCTACTTTATGTTTCAAAACAGCAACTGTCTCTTCGAAAACTCGACCTGGCAACCTTCGTGTCACGTGACACGAAGGTTGTCAGATCACTAATTTCTAAAAAAAAAATCGTTGCCAGATATTTTTCTGAATTCTGTAATCAACCATAGTGTTCGGATACTTTTTTGAGCGAATGTAGGTGGTCATATTATTTTGATACTAGATCGTTTGGGCTCACTCACGGAAATATTGAGCGTGTGCAGTTACCGTTCACAGCAAACTGGAGCGTCACACGCTCAGTTTGCTGCGAACGGTAACTGGAGCGTGTACAGTTGCTGTACACGCTCCAGATATTTTTAATGAATTCTGTAATCACGTGACACGAAGGTTGCCAGGTCACTAATTTCTAAAAAAAATCGTTGCCAGATATTTTTTCTGAATTCTGTAATCAACCATGGTGTTCGGATACTTTTTTGAGCGACTGTAGGTGGTCATATTATTTTGATACTAGATCGTGTGGGCTCACTCACGGAAATATTGAGCGTGTGCAGTTACCGTTCACAGCAAACTGGAGCGTGTGCAGTGACTGCACACGCTCCAGTTTGCTGTGAACGGTAACTGGAGCGTGTACAGTTGCTGTACACGCTCCAGATATTTTTCCTAAATTCTGTAATCACGTGACACGAAGGTTGCCAGATCACTAATCTCTAAAAAAAATCGTTGCCAGATATTTTTGCTGAATTCTGTAATCAACCATAGTTTTCGGATACTTTTTTTAGCGACTGTACTACGGTACCTAAGAAATGAGAAACCCAAAGGTAGTATGCATATCAATTCATTTGAAATTCGCATATTATTTTTTCGAATATTTTTATATATTAGAAAGAAAGTCGATTCTGCTACCGTGAGAATTTCTCCTTATGTTTACACGACGCCCTTGCGAAAGCATTTTCAAGGTCACCATCATTCTATCTCCGTTTTGTTCACCTCTGCCTTCGTTGAGAAAAAGGGACTTCGAATGAACTTGTAAAAGTGGCTTAAATGTAAAATGTGTAAAAGTGGCTTAAAAACGAATATTTAACCGTAATAATGTTATCTCGGTGAAAAAGATTCCGTTGTATAAGTGGCTGCAGTGGGAAGAAATTATTTTTCCGTAAACGGAATTAAACAAAACCAGGGCTTAAACGAGACCAGGGCTTAACGTAATTAAGCCCTGGTCTCGTTTACGGGAGAATCATTTCTGCACGTCAAAGGACACATTGGATGGCTTTCTCGGGAGGCTTCCATCTGCTATTTCTCGCCCTGCCCACGGTCAGTAGGGAACCCTGATGGGCTTGGAAAGGCCGCTGTCCGTCGGATGGGACGTTAAGTCGTGTGTCCGTGTGCGGGAGAAAGCCATACCCTTTGCACATTAAAGAACACGCTGGATGGCCTTGACGGGAGGCTACCATCTGTCTCCCAACAGCTGTTCCAGTGGGTCCCCTCCCTCAACCATTTCTGAGCCTTCGGGGTCTATGTAACCTGGCCATTTAGCTCATTGTGTCCAAAAATGTGCCGCTCAGAGGTAAAACAACCCAAACCTTTTGAGTCTTACGGCCCAGTTTTGAGAATCCATAATTTTTGCTGCACACCAGGAAAGAAACATAATAGCTTTTTTTTAAAAATAATACTTTTATTTTTTAATACAATCAGCTTTTATTTTTCAATCACTGATTTTTTTTTATTTTATATTTACTTGAGAAGATCGACTACATACAAATATATTAATAATTCAATAATATAAAGAATAAAAACCAAAATTTTTAATTTATGCTTTCCTTTTTTCATATTTTAATGATAATTTAAAACGAATTAAATACATTTTCAAACAAACAGTCTTGATCATAAGGTTGAAAAAACATTGTCTATTATTTGGTAAAACTTTAATTGTTTTTTCACTAAAATAAACAGAGGAAAATTTCTACTTTCGACTTCCTAAATACCAAAATTATAATTTACAATGACGAGAATAGGGTGATGAAAATTTTCCGCAAACATAAATATTTATCGGTCACCGACTGGGAAGCGCTGTCCTGATAGTTCTCCAGTAAATTTTCTTCTCCAATGTTCTCTGAACCTTTCCATCCATTGCGTAAAGAAAATGGTGACTAAGAAATAGAATAATAGAAATCTTTAAATACGCTATCAAGCTGTTTTCCAATCTGCGGGGGCGGGGTGGCTCAGTCGGTAGCGCGCCAGGCTCGTAATCTGTAGTTCCCAGGTTCGAGTCCCAGCTGGGTCAGCGTTGAGATTCATCTCCGCAAAATTCCCCGCCCTGCCCACGGTCAGTAGGGGACACCGATGGGCTTGAAAAGCTCGCCGCCCGTCGGATGGGACGTTAAGCCGTGGCCCCGTGTGCGGGAGAGACATACCCTGTGCACGTTAAAGAACACTCTGGATAGCCTTGACGTGGGGCTACCATCTGTCTCCCAACAGCTGTTCCAGTGGGTCCCCTCCCCCAACCTTCTCTGAGCCTTCGGGGTCCATGTGACCTGACCATTTAGCCCATGGCGTGCAAAAAATTGCCGCTCAGAGGTAAACCAACCCAATCCAATCTGCGGGAGAAGTGTAAAACAAAATTAAAATTCTTCCCAGACAATCACTTACCATGGAAATCTAACAGGAACATGCCAATGCAATAATAAAAAATAATAAATACCCCCTCAAGCAGCTGCTTCCCACAGAGGTCTGACAGGAGCCTGTCAGTGTTTCAGTCTGACAGGAGCCTGTCAGGTCTGAGAGGATGGCAGGTCCTCAGCAGAAAAACGACACATACATCCATGCCTTACCGGGGTCTCTTAGATCAGTAGCCAGGCGCGCTAACCACTCGGCCATACCTCCTAGGAATAAGCTTTAAGAGAATTGATACCTCAGCAGAAACACAAAATCTTTAAATAAATATCCTAGAGCAAGTGTATGCTTCGAGTCATAAATGTGTACTATTTGAAGTTGAGAAACAAATAGATTTTATTAATGAGTTGAACTTACCTGCAGTCACTTTTCTGAAAAACAAACAAACTTAGTTTAGAAACCACTGAACTTCAAACTGTCTTTCAGTTCATGAGAACGGTGGAAAAAAATGTACTATTACTACCGAAGATTTCGCATTATCTTAATGAAGAATTTCCAAATGCTCCAAAAATGGAAGATGAATCCAATGGATATATCACCAAAGATCCTTTCCACACAGGGCACATCACATCCATCTGTTTGTAAGAATAATTTCCTTCCCTGACAACGAAAGTTTGCAAAAATTTCTACGAAATTGCGGCCGAAAATCTTTTTTTTTTCGCCGTGACCACCCTAATTGCCTTGGAGGAAACGTTGGACCTGAAAATTTTCTTCGAAATTTAAATATTCTATTCGGCGGGGGGGAAAAATGTGACATTTCTTAATTACGGCATGATAATTCTCAAGCATCCAGTTCACTCGTTTCTCATAATGACAAATTTTGTGCAGTAATGATCATTCCAATTAATTTACCAGGGAATGGAATGCTTCGTTTGAATGCAATGTCATTAGTCGACTGGAGAAAGATTTAATTCTCTGCGGTCTTTTACCGCAGGATGCGATATGCAGTGCCAAGTTTCGTGAGGAATGAGAGGTGATAATTAGCGTTACAAAGCATTTGTGCTCACCAAAAAAAAAGAGAAATAATCAAACAATCCTAGAAAGACTAGATTTATCGATCATATCCAAAAGCTAAACATGTATGTACCTTAGAAGATGTTTTTGAAAAGCATAATTTGTGTGGAAATATTTTAACTGGAGAAAGCGATATATGATTGCCTTTTTTTTTTCTCGTTTTTTTTTTCCTTTATTGGAATTCGAGGTGGCAAAATAAATGTCTTTTAACTGAAGGGAGATTTTTATTGGGATTATAGCAAGGCTTTAATTCTTTTCTTTTTCTTATGCTTTGAGAAATAGCGTCTTTCCGTGTTTTGCCAAATCAAAAATGTATGGACGGTTTACAATCTGTGGAACTGGGCAGATTTCGAGTCGGGAATGGTTTGAAAGAAATGCAAGAATGATGTACATTCATTGAAACAGAAAACTTAAAGCTCAAGAATTCTAAATAACTATATAATAATCGTTGTCATTGTTTGTTATTTGTTAAAATACGTGTTTGTTAACGGTTCTTGTAAAAATGGTTTCTAATTAAGTCTGTTGATGGTGTAATAAAGGAAAAATCCATGCAGCTCAATTTTAAAAGAAAAAAGTTCATAAAATCTAAAGCATTTGATGTTTTTTTTAGAAATATATTTTGTCGGTTTGTTTCTTTTGTTTCCTTATTAAGTCTCTCAAAACAGCATAAATTTAAAATGATGAAGATATATTAAGCTGCTGAATATGTTTTTGAAATTGTTTAGTATCTTGAGATGACGAGATAATGCTCAATATGCTTTTGTAAATACAATGAGGCTTTGGTAGTTTAATTCAAAAAGAATAAATGTAGTTGGTATAAACAAGAAGTGCTGTTCTTAACAGAACTCGATAGTTACAGTTAAAATAACAAATGAAAAAAAAAAGAGAAAATGACAATTTGTAGTAGATTCTATGTGAAAATGGGAATTAATTTTGTTTCCGAGGTTTTATTCATAATTATGAAGAATTTATTCCTTTTCTCCATCTATATACAAGTACTGGACAGAAAAATGGAAACAATTCCATGTTATCTCAATAGAAAATCATAGTCACAGCTCAATAACTTCATCAATTTGATTTTTAAAATATGTCAAAAGATTAAATTTAATTTATCTTCAGACATTTTTGAAAAATACATCTAAAGACTTAAATACACTAAAGACTTTAATCAATTCTATCTAAATCTCGATTTAAAAAAATATTTGTTTAGTATTCAAAGTGTTATGAACGCTGGAATATTTAATAGGGTAAAATACATTGACCAAAAAATTTTATTAAAACAAATTGAGAGACCTATACTAGAATGAACTATGATCTCTGATATCTTAACCTGTTTTAATGTTTTAATTAAAATTTGGGGTCAGTAGTTTTGTAGCCTGTTCATTTTTCAATTAATAGAATTTTTAAATTACTAATTAAAATGTTGAAATTAAAATAAAAGTTTTTTATATTATTTTTATTTAAAATTATGAAATTTCCCGGTTATCGGTTTTACAATTATAAGTTTAAATTATGATTGCGTCCGAGTCCACCCGCGCCTCAAGTGGCTTGCATTATTTTGAATTCGAGAATCACGAATCAAATGTTATTACTCTTCGCATTTTTTCCCAAACATCCATTTTTCCAACAACTATTATTAGAAGGTGCTAAAGTCGAAAAACGAAATGGCTTCACTTTCTTTGAAAACTAGAATCCCATATTTGCCAGCAGGGCCGTATATAGGCGGGGGCATGCATTCCTCCCCCGTTTCAGAATGTTAGTAAGGATTGGGTTGTTTTACCTCTGAGCGGCACTTTTTTGCACACCATGGGCTAAATGGCCAGGTCACAAGGACTCCGAAGGCTCAGAGAAGGTTGGGGGAGGGGACACACTGAACAGCCACGGAACAGCTGTTGAGAGACAGATGGTAGCCTCCCGTCAAGGCCATCCAGCGTGTTCTTTAACGTGCACAGGGTGTGGCTCTCCAGCACACGGGGCCACGGCTTAACGTCCCATCCGACGGACGGCGGCCTTTCCAAGCCCATCGGTGTCCCCTACTGACCGTGGGCAGAGCGGGGAATTTTGCGGAGATAAATCTCAACGCTGACCCAGCTGGGACTCGAACCTGAGAAGTACAGATTACGAGCCTGGAGCGCTACCGACTGAGCCACCGCGCCCCGATGTTAGTAAGGGTAATAGAGGCAAAATAATTATTAAATTTATTTATATTTCATTCATTTTTCAAGAAATTGTTAAAAATCTGCAAAACGGAGGAGTAAATGTTATAAATAAAATAAAAAATAAATACCCCCTCAAGCAGCTGCTTGCCACAGAGGTCTGACAGAAGCCTGTCAGTTTAATACGCAATAATAGAAGGTCTGAGAAAATGGCGGGACCTTAGCAGAAAAACGACACATATAGTCGCTCAAAAAAGTATCCGAACACTATGGTTTATTACAGAATTCAGCAAAAATATCTGGCAACAATTTTTTTAGAAATTAGTGATCTGGCAACCTTCATATCACGTGACAGGAAGGTTGCCAGATCACTAATTTCTAAAAAAATCGTTGCCAGATATTTTTGCTGAATTCTGTAATAAACCGTAGTGTTCGGACACTTTTTTGAGCGACTGTACATCCATGTCTTACCCGGGGCTCGAACCCAGGTCCCTTAGAACAATAGCCAAGCACGCTAACCACTTGGCCACGGGACGGCTGTAAATGATATATTGCATTGGTAATACACATTCTTGTCCCCCCCATCTTCTTGACTCGATTGTGTTTCTTGCCCCCTCCCCCTCCCCCTCGATTCTTTTTCTAGATCCGGATCTATTCGTAAGAGATGAAATGAGTTTTTTTTGTTTAGAGTTTGATATTTATCATTACTGAGATAGATGCACTGAAGAGTTTACGTTATTTAAATTTGGCTATTTTTATTTAAGCTATTAGATTAATAAACACCAAAATATTTTATTATGAGTTGGTTTGTTTTACCTCTGAGCGGCACTTTTTCGCCCACCATGGGCTAAATGGCCAGGTCACAAGGACCGCGAAAGCTCAGAGAAGGTTGGGGGAGGGGACCCACTGAAACAGCTGTTGGGAGACAGATGGTAGTCTCCCGTCAAGGCCATCCAGCGTGTTCTTTAACGTGCACAGGGTATGGCTCTCCCACACACGGAGCCACGGCTTAACGTCCCATCCGACGGACGGCGGCGTTTCCAAGCCCATTGGTGTCCCCTACTGACCGTGGGCAGGGAATTTTTGCGGAGATAAATCTCAACGCTAACCCAGCTGGGACTCGAACCTGGGAACTACAGATTACGAGCCTGGAGCGCTACCGACTGAGCCACCCCCTCCGCTATTTTATTATGAATGCTCGTTGTATTACCATTAAAGCCGCACATATCAATATCTTGTAGTTGTGTTGCATTACAGCATTATTGCATTTTTATATTATAATGGAAATGGTTTTCAACTACGTGTTACGATTTCCTTAAAAACAATTTAGGATTCATTCACTCCCGAAACCACAGAGTTACCAACGTCTCAGATAGAACCCTAACCCACCAGATGCAAGTTCGATTTATCTATTTATGCTGTCATGGAAAATTATCAACATATAGCATAGCTTTAAAGGGCTAACGTGACGTTCAAGCATTATTTTTTGGCATCGATTCTTCTTTCCACTCACACATCTTCTAACTCAACATTCTATGGGTTGGGTTGTTTTACCTCTGAGCGGCACGTTTTTGCACACCATGGGCTAAATGGCCAGGTCACATGGACCCCGAAGGCTCAGAGAAGGTTGGGGGAGGGGACCCACTGGAACAGCTGTTGGGAGACAGATGGTAGCCTCCCGTCAAGGCCATCCAGCGTGTTCTTTAACGTGCACAGGGTATGGCTCTCCCGCACACGGGGCCACGGCTTAACGTCCCATCCGACGGACGGCGGCCTTTCCAAGCCCATCGGTGTCCCCTACTGACCTTGGGCAGAGCGGGGAATTTTTGCGGTGATAAATTTCAACGCTGACCCAGCTGGGACTCGAACCTGGGAAGTACAGATTACGAACCTGGCGCGCTACCAACTGAGCCACCCCCGCCTCTCAACATTCTATGAAGATATGGAAAGTTCGTATTAAAAACAATTTTTTATTTTGCTGCTAGGTTCAAGATTAATGGGAAGTATTTTATAATATTTCCAATTAAAAGTTTGCACCCCTGAAATTAATTACGAAAGTGGCAAAAGGCTCATTTATTGAATTCTTTAACTTTGACGCATTAACAGTTCTACCACTAGATGAGACTAAAAAAAACCAATACTTTCTCATTATTTAGTCCTAGTATGAAATGGATGTTTTGATCATGGATGTTTTCTACCGCAGTTGACAAAAAAAGCCATTTTAATAATCTTCCTTAAATAACATCGATAAAAACGGCAAAAAAAAAACTACGAAAAAAAAAAAGAACAGAGATAAATACCGTTTCTCTAGTAACTGTCGTTTTCTTCGCGCATGAGTCAAAGAAATTCTGTAGATGTGGCTAACCCAGAATTTCACAATAAATGGCGAACAATGACTTCAGTGATGACATTCCCAGGTCAATATGTTCATGGTTGGTTGATGAAAGGAACCTAGTCTGCTCTTCCAATAGACGATTGTCATTATTTTCCATTCATTAGTGTCGAAGAGGAAAGGGTTTACGGAGGATGAGGCACTTGCGATGGGAAGCAACAAAAGATCCCGTGATTGGTTCATCGGAGAAATTAGAAGACAGCAGGTGTTAAGGAAGTCTATTCGTCCTTTCGGGGCCTGATGGGAAAACGTCGTACAACGTTGTTGTACTGATGGTGATAAGCCCGATGCGCTCCGTGGAGTTTTCTTCATCTTCTGTTCATCTTTCGCCTCTCACTCATGTTCATCTTCTTCATCACGGTTTTGCTCGTCTTATTTCTTGTTCTTTTATTTTTCTTTGTTAGATTGGGAACAATCTTTGCTATTGGCACTTTGTGTGTGAGGTGATGCATTTTGTTACCGAAGAGATATGTCACTTATGTTGTTATTTTTCTGAAGCAATCGAAATAAATTGAGGGTTGGGTTGTTGTTGGGTTGTTTTACCTCTGAGCGGCACTTTTTTGCACACCATGGGCTAAATGGCCAGGTCACATGGACCCCGAAGGCTCAGAGAAGGTTAGGGGAGGGGACCCACTGGAACAGCTGTTGGGAGACAGATGGTAGCCCCCCGTCAAGGCCATCCAGCGTGTTCTTTAACGTGCACAGGGTATGTCTCTTCCGCACACGGGGCCACGGCTTAACGTCCCATCCGACGGACGGCGGCCTTTCCAAGCCCATCAGTGTCCCCTACTGACCGTAGGCAAGGCGGGGAATTTTGCGGAGATAAATCTCAACGCTGATCCAGCTGGGACTCGAACCTGGGAACTACAGATTACGAGCCTGGCGCGCTACCGACTGAGCCACCCCCGCCCCAAATAAATTGAGGGAGGTAAGGTTTTCTTTTTGCAGTGTTAATGGAATGTTACATTGTTAAGGATGGGAGTTTCACTTTTAAGGGCATCCATTATTTAATGTAGGGGTTTCATTGGGTTTTAATGTTTCACTTTCTAAAGAGAGAGCTTAAAATTTAACTAGGTGTTTCGTTACTTAAAGTAGGGATTATACACACACCGGTCACTGAATTATAAACCTTTATTCATTACCTAGTTGGACATCCTTTTGCCCGAATTACAGCACGTATGCGTTTTGTCATAGATTCCACAAGGCTTTGGAGTGCCTTTACATCTCCAGCATACCAGGCGTTCATCAGACAGTCCTTTAATTGGCTCAGATTTGATGGAAGCGGGCTTTGCTCTCGGATCTGTTTTTCTACATGTCCCATACAATCTCAATGGGGTTCAGATCTGGACTTTGTGGTGGCCAGGGAAGATGGTGGAAGTCGCTGTCATGCTCGCTGAACCACTGCTGAACACATCTTGCGCAATGGACAGTAGCATTGTCGTCCACGAAACAGCCGTCACCTGATGGATAAAAGTCAACATTGCAGGATGGACTTGATCAGCAACAATGTTCAGATAATAGAGGACACCCGACCTTCCAATAATATCAGGAGACCCATTCATTACCAACAGAAAGTGTCCCACACCATGACATCGCTTCCATAACCTTGTTACATAAATTGTGTTTACAATGCAAGCTTAGTCCATTGCTTCATGGGGCTCCCGCCAAACTCTCTGCCTACCGTCGGTACAGAACAAGGCGTACCGCGACTCGTCGGACCACACGACTTTTTTCCAGTCTTCCAGTGTCCATTCACGGTGTTCCACTGTAGACGAACTTTCCTGTTCTTCGAGGAATTAGTTGTTTCCCTATAGACATGCGACTGCTAATACCGATCCTCTTCAATTCACTGCGCATAGTTCGCTGAGATATGGGTCGGGAACAGCCTTCATTGAATTCTTCGATCAATTGCTGCATACAGAAAGTCCTGTTTCTCCGTACAAGCCTTCTTAGACGATGGCGATTTCGATCCTGACAGATTGTTGTCGCGCCACCCTTATGCCTCTTAGACAAACAATATGGGTTATTTTTCCACTGATTACAAACAGAGTGATTAAAAACAGAGCTATCTCACCTTTTGAGATACCAGTCAGCTCTTCTTTAAAATCGTCGCTCCAACCAGACGGGCACCCACAATAAGCCCTTTATCGAACCCTGAAAGATCGATTCGGGAGATGACGATTACTGAAGAGCAGCAGTCTTAAATAGTTGCCTAGATCACGTGGTGAAGCACGTGACCACGTATTTTGCATATACTCTGAGCAAGTGACGTTTACGTACATCTGCATAAAGGTTTAGTGGCCGGTGTGTGTATTTTTAGTAGGTTTGTTGGGTTGTTTTACCTTTGAGTGACACCTCGGTATCCTCTCTCACCTAGGGCAGAATATAAATTATCGGCGAAAATTCTAAACGCAAACACAGTTGAAATTCGAACTTAGGAAATGCAGATTAAGAGCCTAACACGCTACTGACTGCTCCAAATCCCGCCACAGTTTTAGTACGAGTGGTTTGTGATTTAAGTTAGGAAATCTGATTTTAATGGGATGGTTTATTACTAAAAGGAAAGGTTCTAGCTTTAATGAGGTTGTTTTACCTCTGAGTGGCACCTTTTGCACACAATGGGCTAAAAGGCTAGGTCACAAGATCCCCGAAGGCTCAGAGAAGGTTGGGAAAGGAGACCCACTGGTCAGCTGTCGGGAGACAGATGGTAGCGTCCCTTCTTGTTCTTTAACTGTTCTTTAATGTGCACAGGATATGGCTCTTCCGCACATGAGCCCACGACCTAACATCCCATGAGACGGACACCTCTCTTTTGTTGTGATCTTATGCAACCACGGCAATTCCCGATTCCTCCTTACGACACTACCAGTTATGAAAAGTCGTGCTTATCTAGAGCCGGGGGCAAGAAAGCGCCATATAGACGCACCTCAACCCCGACCTCACATGGCAGCAATCCTATAGAAGGAAAGCTAACCACCGGAAGAAACCTAACTTTAATCTGTTCCCCAGTTAGCCATGAACAAGGATATATAGATCCAAGTTCGCTCGGCTCCCGGGGTGGAGACTCTTAGTAAGGCCCAGACTTTGGTGAGGGCTTGACCTACTGGGGCACAAATCTTTTCAGAAGAGCCCTCGAACTGCTCACCCAGAGCACCTGATAGGTGAGGTCTCAGACACCGTCACCGTCCAACCGTCACGCCCAACCGGTCGGCGGCATCCTCAACCTCGGTTGGTCTTGGCTATGTCCAACCGGGGACCCAATCCGGCCGGCACAGCCTTCGACCGGTTGCTGGGCCCGAAGCCCCCCCCCACCACCACCACCACCACACCAAGGTGCTCCCCTATCGGGGAGGCCATGAGACGGACAGTGACATTTCCAAGCCCCTAAGTGTCCCCTATTGACCGAGGAAACGCAGAGAGTTTTGCGATGATAAATCTCAACGCTGGCTCAGGCTGGACTCGAACCTGGGAACTGAAGATTACTAGACTGAGCTTCCTATCAACTGAGCCACTCCAGTCCCCAGCTTTAATGGTGCGTTTCATCTTCTACAATGGTGTGATCCGATTTTTAAGGAGATAAAGTAAGGGAGAATCGCTAAATTGAAAGAATCACATGCTATTAGTTAATAACTAGAAAGTTGTTAAGGGAATTCAACTGGGGTGGAGATTTAGGTGAAACGTTGATGGAAGAAATTGAAAATGAGACTGCACATTTGTTACATCAAATATTCTTATAAGGCATTGGCTGATAGAAATATCAATTTTTGTCTATCGACCAACGATCTTTCGTCTATGAGATAATTTATTGATGGAAAGTGATTGATAATAATATCAAACAGTTATTCATGATAATCCTAAATGCGTCAAGTGTCCAATCTCATTTTAATACACACTTCAGTACTGGGCGCAAACTGATGGGGGTTGTTGGATCAGTCGCTTAGAACCAGGTTCGTAATGTGCACATCCCAGGTTTGAGACCCAAATGTGCCTACGTTCAGACTTTTCTTCGGCGAAAAAGGATATACCGATGACCTTGGAAATGCTGCCATCCGTCGGATGGTATTTTAAGCCTTAGCACCGTGTGGAAGAAAGCCATGCCCTGTGCCTGTTAAAGTGCACTTTGGATGTCCCTGAAGGGAGGCTTCAATATGTCACCTACCAACTGTATAGTGAAATTCCTTCCCCAAGCATCTCTGAACTCTTTGGGATTTATGTAACCTTACCATTTATCCCATTTTGTGCACAAAACTGTCGCTTAGGGGTAAAACAACCCAACTGGGTGTTTAAAAAAAAATGCATATTTTTCGTCAATGGAATGAAACTTCCAAACCATTGAACGTTTAGAAATTTGTGATAAAACGTTCAGTTTTGTCCAAATACGGCCATTATTTCGTGTAAGATCACCGTTGATGTAAAATAGTTTATTTATCATAAATCTTTTAATAAACGAATAAATATTCGTGAAGCTCCATATCTCAATCTATATTCAATACTTGTAGAAATGTAGATCATTCAGTAGCATACATATGTACAACTTTCTGAGTTTCGTGGGGCGGGGGTGGCTCAGTCGGTAGCGCGCCAGGCTCGTAATCTGTAGTTCCCAGGTTCGAGTCCCAGCTGGGTCAGCGTTGAGATTTATCTCGGCAAAATTCCGCGCCCTGCCCACGGTCAGTAGGGGACACCGATGGGCTTGGAAAGGTCCGTCGGATGGGACGTTAAGTCGTGGTCCCGTGTGCGGGAGAGCCGTACCCTGTGCACGTTAAAGAACACGCTGGATGGCCTTGACTGGAGACTACCATCTGTCTCCCAACAGCTGTTCCAGTGGGTCCCCTCCCCCAACCTTCTCTGAGCCTTCGGGGTCCATGTGACCTGGCCATTTAGCCCATGGTGTGCAAAAAGGTGCCGCTCAGTGGTAAAACAACCCAACACAATGGGTTGTTATTTAACGTTAACGAAGTATGGCTCTCTTAGTTCTTTGGTTTGCAACAATGGGTTGCTTTTACCCCTAAGTTCACTTTTTAGCACACAATGGGATAAATAGTCAGGTCTCAAAGACACCAAATGTTCAGAGAAGGTTGGAGAAGGGAATTCGCTATACACATTCACCTTGTTATTTAACGTTAATAAAGTATGGCTCTCCTAGGTTGGTTGGTTTTATCTCTGAGCGCACTTTTTAGCACACATTGGGCTAAATGGCCAGGTCTGAAGGACACCAAAGGTTCAGAAAAGGTTGGGGAAGGGAATACGCTATGCACATCCACCCTGTTATTTAACGATAACAAAGTATGGCTCTTTTGCGTTGGTTGATTTTTACTTCTGAGCGCACTTTTAGCGTACAATAGGCTAAATGCCCGGGTCTCAAAGACACCAGATGTTCAGAGAAGGTTGGAGAAGGGAATTCGCTATATACATTCACCTTGTTATTTAACGTTAATAAAGTATGGCTCTCCTAGGTTGGTTGGTTTTATCTCTGAGCGCACTTTTTAGCACACATTGGGCTAAATGGCCAGGTCTGAAGGACGCCAAAGGTTCAGAAAAGGTTGGGGAAGGGAATACGCTATGCACATCCACCCTGTTATTTAACGATAACAAAGTATGGCTCTTTTGCGTTGATTGATTTTTACCACTGAGCGCACTTTTAGTGTACAATAGGCTAAATGCCCGGGTCTCAAAGACACCAAATGTTCAGAGAAGGTTGGAGAAGGGAATTCGCTATACACATTCACCTTGTTATTTAACGTTAATAAAGTATGGCTCTCCTAGGTTGGTTGGTTTTATCTCTGAGCGCACTTTTTAGAACACACTGGTCTAAATGGCCAGGTCTGAAGGACACCAAAGGTTCAGAGAAGGTTAGAGAAGGGGACTCACTAGACAGCTGTTAGGAGACAGATGGAAACTTACTATTAAAGAAATCCAATGTTTTTTCTAACGAACACAAGTTACGGTTATCCTGGGTTGGGGTGTTTTTACCTCTGAGCGGCACTTTCTAACACATTATGGGCTAAATAGACTCGAAAGCTTCGCCTAAGGTTGGGGTAGAGGATTCATTAGACAGTTCTTAAGAGAGAGATGAGAGTTTCCTGAAGCTCATCCAGCGTGTCTTCCAACGTACAGATTTCACTGGCGCCCATGCATGTGTTTATCAATCGCAAACTTTAAATTCTAAATAATTCTTACACAATTTGTTATATAAACGCTCCTGTGATTTAAAACTATAAAACCCATTCTCTATAAACAAAGCTGAAAGCTTACACTTTTATACGGTTTCACAAACAAAATTTATCCTTCAATGCAGTTTTTGAAAGCATCTTAAAGAAGGCTTCTGCACACAGAAACATGGCTTTACGCTCCATCCAAAGGACGGCGATCTTTTCAAGACCATCGGTGTCCCTATTCTCACTGACATCAGTGAGTTAACCTGACTTAGAAATAATTTAATAAATCAGTACATCATGTGTGTACAAATACACGCAGAAGAAATATTGTTTATAACTAGATGTATATTAAAACATATTTAGAAAATATCGTTTATAAGAAGATGAAATTACCAGAATACTTGGGGGCGGGGGTGGGTCAGTCGGTAGCGCGCCAGGCTCGAGTCCCAGCTGGGTCAGCGTTGAGATTTATCTCCGCAAAACTCCCCGCCCTGCCCACGGTGTAGTAGGGGACACCGATGGGCTTGGAAAGGCCGCCGTCCGTCGGATGGGACGTTAAGCCGTGGCCCCGTGTGCGGGAGAGCCATAACCTGTGCACGTTAAAGAACACGCTGGATGGCCTTGACGGGAGGCTACTATCTGTCTCCCAACAGCTGTTCCAGTGGGTCCCTCCCCACAACCTTCTCTGAGCCTTCGGGGTCCATGTGACCTGGCCATTTAGCCCATGGTGTGCAAAAAAGTGCCGCTCAGAGGTAAAACAACCCAACCCAGAATATTTGGCCAATAAACGGATCAACACTTTCAAAAATTAAATATAATATCAGAAATCCAAAGAATATAGTTATGTTTAGTTATTGACAGAAGTGGTCACAGAAATAGTTATTACATCTAACAATCTCGCAATAAATTTTACTGAAACACAATATAGTTTTTACCGATACATTTAGCTAACGTTTTATCCTATAAACACGGTTGCTGAGAACTTTTATCAATGGAACTGAAATTCTCCTGAGATATTATAGCGCAGTTATTAAAGTTTGAAGCAGAAAGAGAAGAACAACGGAGTGGTTTAAAATCCCTTTCACTTTCAAGAAGATGAAAAGCAATTTGTTAGAAAGAGTTCAACCGGAAAAATACAATTAAGTGCAGAGAAGCTTGTAACTTTACTCAGTCGTAAAGCAAAATGCAACTACGGGCACAACGATCTGGTGCAATAAACCCGACAGGATTTTGCCGTGATAAAGGCCTTTGTTCGAAAAATGGCCTCTGTCTTCATCACCTTCTTTAAGATGCTTTCAAACACTGTATTGAAAGATAAATTTTGTTTGTGAAACAGCATAAAGGTGTAAGTTTTCAGCTTTGTTTATAGAGAATGGGTTTTATAATTTTAAATCGCAGGAGCGTTTATGTAACAAATTGTGTAAGTATTATTTAGAATTTAAAGTTTGCGATTGATATACACATGCATGGGTGCCAGCGAAATATATCCTTAGACATAGGAGGATTGAAAGGGAGTTGGGTTGCTCGTTTTATCTCTGAGCAGCACTTGTTTTTGTACAGTCGCTCCAAAAAGTATCCGAACACTATGGTTGATACAGAATTCAGGAAAAATATCTGGCAACGATTTTTTTAGAAATTAGTGATCTGGCAGCCTTCGTGTCACGTGATTACAGAATTCAGAAAAAATATCTGGAGCGTGTACAGCAACTGTACACGCTCCAGTTACCGTTCACAGCAAACTGGAGCGTGTGCAGTAACTGCACACGCTCCAGTTTGCTGTGAACGGTAACTGCACACGCTCAATATTTCCGTGAGTGAGCCCACACGATCTAGTATCAAAATAATATGACCACCTACAGTCGCTCGAAAAAGTATCCGAACACTATGGTTGATTACAGAATTCAGAAAAATATCTGGCAACGATTTTTTTAGAAATTAGTGATCTGGCAACCTTCGTGTCACGTGACACGAAGTTGCCAGATCACTAATTTCTAAAAAAATCGTTGCCAGATATTTTTTCTGAATTCTGTAATCAACCATAGTGTTTGGATACTTTTTTGAGCGACTGTACACAACGATCTATATAACCAGGTCACCAGGACCCCAAGGACTCAGAGAAGGGAATCCAATAAACAGATGTTAGAAAGAAGATGGACGTCCATCAGGGCAATCCAGCGTGTTCTTTAATGTACACAGGGTAAGCTCTGCACACGGAGCCACGGCTTAACGTCCTTTTCAATAACACATGTCGACCTTTCTATCCCTTTTCTCACAGAAGGTAGAACAGGGGTTAACGGTGTTTATTTTCAACGCTGTCCCCTTTGGTACTCGAACTTGGGAACATCAGATTATGAGCCTGGCACTTTATGGACTGTGGCCATCCCTCCCCAGCAGGAGTGGGAATGAAAGGCCATTTATGAATTTCGTGGGGGGGAAACATACAATATATAATTTTCGGGGCGGGGGGGTAAGGAATATGTGACTGTATATAACCTATGCTACTAATGGACTCTTCGAGAATAATAATTCCACTAGCCATTAAGTCGAAAATTTCAGAAGCGGTTCGGAAAGCATAATAGCCAATTTCAACAAATGTCATTGCAATTAAAACGATTTTGCTTGAATCCTATTAAACACACGTGAGATATTCTCCAGATATTTATAACACACAGCTTATTCCAATCACTCGCTGGCGATATATACTGTTAGAATATGGTCCGAAATCCTGCTAAGCGAAAAAAACCGTTTTCTGACTTTACCACGCCATGTAGGAACAACCCGTTATCAACCATCATTTTCCAATTTGTGGTCCAGCTATTGTTTAATGCAGTGACGTAGCAGGACCTCTAGAATAAGAGAGAGTACAGTCCATTTTAATTATGCATATCACTCATTAATTATATAGAATTCCTTACTTTTATGCCAATTAGTGTATATCACTAATAATTTTGTTTCATTATCTGAATTATAAGTAGGCTGATAATATGTCCCGCTTTAACAGATACTATCGAGGATTTTAGATGCTGTCTGTTTCGGTTCAAAATTTCTGTTATTTTCATTCATGAATAAGGAATAAATCCATCAACTATTGTGTCAAGCAGTTTATTTTCAAAGTTAGGGTGTTTTGAACGACGTAATTGTACTATTTGTTGCCATACGTTACGGCAACCACGGCAATCTCCGGTTCCGTCTTTCGACACTACCAAATTATGGTAAGCCGCGACTATTTACCGTCGGAGGGAAGGCTACACCATATAGATCCATCTCATCCCCAACACTCCTATGGCGAGCAGTCCTATAGAAGGAAAGCTCATCCATCGGTTAAAACCTGGAATTTACTCTGTTCCCCGGTTAGCCGTGAACAAGGATATGTAGATCCAAGTTCGCACGGCACCCGGGGTGGAGACTCTTAGTGGGGCCCAGACTTTGAAAAGGGCCCTTGCCTAGTAGGGGACCAATCCGTTCTGCAGGGCCCTTGAACTGCTCCACAGAACGCCTGATTTTGAGGTCTTGGCACCGTCCAACCGGGCCACTAAACCGGTCAGCGATGCCTTCGACCTCGGTTGGTCTTGGCTCTGTCCAACCGGGGCCCATACCGGTCAGCAGAGTCTTCGACCGGATGCTGGGCCACAAGCCCCCCCCCCCCCACGACAAGGTGGTCCCCTATCGGGGGGTAATCGTAAATCGGAACAATTACTAAACTGTTTCAGAAAGTTTAGTTATCACAGTGTTTCAAAGGGTTTCGGAAAACTGAACCAATCGAAATCTGCTGCCGTAATTTAAAGATGTTTATTGTCTGTTGTCTCCCTTGCTCCACCGGGGATTTGAATGAATGAATTCAAATCATCAGGGGAATATTTCGTCAACTCCTGCAATATCACTTTTGCGTTTTCCATTTGCCTCATTATTTGTCAGTTGGGTTTGCGGAATTTGTCAAAATGATTATTGCACCGTATCCCTTCAACGTGGGCGTAGAGTGCGAACAACACCGACATGCAAAAAAACCCGATCGGAAGAGTTTAAAGATAGGAAACTTTAGCGGTAATTGAAAACAGATTAATGTGCTTCCATATAGATTATGACGAACATGAGGTGCTCGTTTCCAAAGAGAATAAAAAATGATTTTGCCATGAGTGGGATACGAACCCACGTCTCCAGGAAACAGGCCTGTTATGCTACCACTACACCACCAATGGCTAACCTTTTCTCAGCTTGTGTGACCTTATATAACACTCATGGCAAAACCAATTTTTTCAGCTTATTATTTCACGAGTTCCATGTCTACAGGACATATCCTGTGATTCTTTACTGGAGAATAAAAATATTTTTCGACATTTGCACGCTTTAACAGTCCTGATTCCAGCTAACGGATGATTGCGAAAATGGAAAGAATAATATTTTAATATTATACAACATAAAAAATTCTTATTTATACTTCAAAATGAAACAAGTTGCATTTTATCCCTTCCTACAAGAAAAGAGTGCAGATCATTCCTATCAGTTTAAATCCCTTAACCATCACAGTCTACCATCAAAATTTCATACTTCTAGCATAAATAATTAATTTTCAATATCCGTTTAAATCTTTTAATTTTGAACCTTTAGAGACTTCTAACCATTAAATTAAGAATACTGCAAGGTTAGAAAAATGTGAGTCATAATATTTCATCAAGACTATCCAACTCGAAAATAAAATTTGAATCATGTCTTAAGACAAAAAAGTTTCATTTTCCCACTCTTTCAGTAGCGCAAATCATTAAAATAATAAATACCCCCTCAAGCAGCTGCTTACCACAGAGGTCTGACAGGAGCCTGCCAGTTTAATATGCCATAGTAGAAGATCCGTGAGGATGACAGAACCGCAGCAGAAAAACAACACAGACATCCATGCCTTACCCGGGCTCGAACACAAGTCCCTTAGATTAGTAGCCAAGCCCGCTAACCACTCGGCCACGGGACGGCTAATCATTACTGTAGGTGAAAACCTCTATGACCTTCAGATTCGGGATATATCTAGACGGGGGAGAGTACCCCTCGAAAATCCTGTCGTTTTATAGCAAATCTCAAATTTCTCTACAAGCTTTGACATCCAAAACATTTTTTTTTTGTATAATTTTATTTAGCCCCATATTTTATGTCCGATACTAAAAATAGATTAAAAAAAACTGTAAAAGTAATTCCATATAGAATATCATTTAACCTTTCTTGTTTGATGCAATATTTCAGTAACTAAGAAATTCTACCCAGATCATATTTTCGAACCTCACCTAAGCTCTCGCGGGGAAGCTCTCGGAGCTTCCCCGCGAAACTTAAATCTCGCACATAGATTATTAACTTTTTTTTTCCAACGTTAGAAAGCTCAATTAAAATTTTGGACATTTTGAAAAATTCAAACCGTAATATTTCATAAACACCTATCCAACTCAAAAAAATATTTGAATATATATGTGATAACGTAAAAGAGTTTAATATCTACAGACGGTCAGGCGGACTAGTGAAAACATTAATTAGTTGAAGTTTTAGTTATTTGTCAATAAACTAATGTAGTTCAAATCCATACTTTCAATTACCAATATGTTTGCGTCTTTACTTTTTCAGAGATTTTTATGGAATTTCACACAGTCTACATAAAAAAACACCGTTTTCAAGTTTTCCAACTCTCTTCTTGCCATTTCAACCCCAAAATCGTTAGCTGTTTTCATGAAGATGGTTACGGTAACGATACGCAAGGACTCAAAATACGACTTAAATTCTCTTTAAGCGTGAACGCTTTAAAAAAATCGTTTGGTGAAGTTTGAAAAGCAACAAGCACTCGTATAAGCTAACTTACCACTGACTGGTTATTTTTTCCTTTAAGGTCTATATTTCAAACTTAGGAACACTCACTTAAAATCGCGTTCTCTGATATGTTTTAGTTAACCTTAGCAACAATAGCAAAATGCAAGAACACCCTTCAACACACAAAGATTCAATCAAACCGATTTCATAACTACTGTAACATTTCTGCTTAATTAATAATTATTAATAATTACTAATTTATTATTAATTAAGATTATTAATTAATTACTAATTAATAAGCTTGAATAAGATTACTAATTGAAGATATTTAATTACTGTTTCAAGCGAGCTTTAATAGCGATAAACCGAAAAAAAAGGCACTTTATTCATAAAACTAACTTTCTATTGTTTTTATTTTCTAACTTTTCAATTGGGGGGCGGGGGTGACTCAGTCGCTAGCGCGCCAGGCTCGTAATCTGTAGTTCCCAGATTCGAGTCCCAGCTGGGTCAGCGTTGAGATTTATCTCCACAAAATTCCCCGCCCTGCCCACGGTCAGTAGGGGACACCGATGGGCTTGGAAAGGCTGCCGTCCGTCTGATGGGACGTTAAGCCGTGGCCCCGTGTGCGGGAGAGCCATACCCTGTGCACGTTAAAGAACACGCTGGATGGCCCTGACGGGAGGCTACCATTTGTCTCCCAACAGCTGTTCCAGTGGGTCCCCTCCCCCAACCTTCTTTGAGTCTTCGGGGTCCATGTGACCTGGCCATTTAGCCCATGGTGTGCAAAAAAGTGCCGCTCAGAGGTTTTTTGTTGTAACACAACTAACTTTTCAATCCAAAAGAGTTTATTGTATTTAAAGATGATTAAGAAAGTTTCTTTCAGTCGAAAGCTAAATGCTTCTGACTAAAATTTTTCCTTTGCCATTAACTTTACAGAACTTCTATGTACCAATACACATATCTGCACATCTCAAGGGCGCAGCGGAGATGGTCATAATAAGTTAACCTCTCTCTCTCTGAAAAAAGAAGTATAACAAAAAGAGATCAGATATTTTCGTTTTCGTATGGGCAGATAGAAATGTCTTCCGCTTTCCAAATCAAATTACCTGCACGTTCATTACCTACACCTAATTTACGATGATCAGAACTGGTAAAAGCAATTTTTTTTCGCTCTAATTGTCTCTTATCGAATTGATGGCTCAGAAAGTAATCCAGTTACAGGGAGGAACAGGAATGATTCCCTCAACCACAGATTTATCGGCGTATGACTTCTTATTAAACTAATCACCAAACTGGGCAGAAACAAAAGAACAATTTGATTTTTTTTTCAATAATACTCATTTTTTTTTTATTTTTTTTCTTTCTTTTTTTTTGGATTTTGTGTTCTCTCATAATGTGATCATATATCTGAAAAAAAAATAATAGAATGAAATGTGCATATTTATTGCTGATATTTGAAATACGGAATTAGAACTTTTGTTTTTAAAAGTAAGGTTAACCCAACGACTATAACAATTAAAAAGATCTTGATGCTTTTGATTCTAGATGCTTATTGAGTATCTTGGGCATTAGTTGGTTCAACTTTGTAAGTAATGATGAGGTTAGGAAAAGGAGTTGGTAACCTCCTTTGAGCAGCATATTGTGCAGAGGGAGAGTGTGTTGATTTGGTCATATTACCCTATAGGTTGGGTTGGGTTGTTTTACCTCTGAGCGGCACTTTTTTGCACACCATGGGCTAAATGGCCAGGTCACATGGACCCCGAAGGCTCAGAGAAGGTTGGGGGAGGGGACCCACTGGAACAGCTGTTGGGAGACAGATGGTAGCCTCCCGTCAAGGCCATCCAGCGTGTTCTTTAACGTGCACAGGGTATGGCTCTCCCGCACACGGGGCCACGGCTTAACGTCCCATCCGACGGACGGCGGCCTTTTCAAGCCCATCGGTGTCCCCTACTGACCCTAGGCAGGGCGGGGAATTTTGCGGAGATAAATCTCAACGCTGACCCAGCTGGGACTCGAACCTGGGAACTACAGATTACGAGCCTGGCGCGCTACCGACTAAGCCACCCCCGCCCCCATATTACTATAGATTAGTGAATAGGGTTATGAACAGTGTGACTAAATGCCCCCAGAAAGAGGGAAAGACCTAGGATGCGGTGGGCAGACAATGTCAAACAAGTTAGGTTGTTTTACCTCTGAGCGGCGCTTTTTTTCACACAATGGGCTAAATGGCCAAGACACAAGGACCCCGAAGGCTCAGAGAAGGTTGGGAGAGGGGACCCTTGGAACAGCTGTTGAAAGACAGATGATAGCCTCCTGTCAAGGTCATCCAGCGTGTTCGTTAACATATACAGGGTATGGCTCTCCCGTACACGGAGACATGACTTAATGTCCCATTCGACGGACGGAGGTCTTTCCAAGCCCAACAGTGTCCCCGACTGACCGAGGGAATGATAGGGGGTTTTGCGGAGATAAATCTCAACGCTAACCCAGCTGGGACTCGAACCTGGGAACTGCAGATTACGAGTCTGGGGCGCTACCGACTGAGCTAACCCCGTCCCTGTCAAACAGGACCTTGTTAGAATTGGGCTACAGTGGACAGGTGCAGGAGATGTAGCTAGGAAAGATGTGCTTTGAGAACTAAATTGTACAATTTGGTTGGACCTCCGTAGCCCATAGCTGCTAGAGGATGATGATGAGCCGTTTTGGTTTGAATACACGATTTAATTAATCTTCTATGTCATAGTTATTTACTTTAGAGTAAGTTATTCTGTCTACGGATTGAGTTTATTGTTTTAGACTTCGCCAGCATCCTGTTGATGACTTGACGTTATTCTTTAGTGAGTCATCCTGTCCAAAGTTTTCATTAACGTGCACAGTGTAAGGCTCTCCCGCACACTAGTCCACGGCTTAACGTCCCATCCGACGGACGGTCTCCTTTCCAAGACCATCGGTGTTCCCTATTGACCGAGGGCAGGGCGGGTAGTTTTGCGCAGATAAATCTCAACGCGGGTCCAGCTAGGACTCGAACAGGGAACTACAGATTATGAGCATGACACGCTATCGACTGAGCCATCACGTTTCTTCTGCATAATGAAGTTCGACTGCTTGTAAATTATTTAGTGGAGATAAATTTTCATAGCTTTTAAGCAACTGTTTCGCAGTCAATATTTCGCTGCATTCACTTTTCATGAAGGTCATTTTTGTTCCCTTTAATGGCTAACCAGCTCTTGGAAAGAAGAGGTTGCGAGGTGGGAAGAAGATCATTGGACAATCATTCATGTAAGAGACTCGAGGCCATTTCTTTCATGCGCTCAGGGATATAAATATATTGCAACACGTTATTATGGGCTAACGTTCCTCCGAATTACGACGTACATCGCAAACCCATTGCCATATTCCCCTTTAGTGAACTCAGAGAAAGGTGGCAGGTGCAGAAAATCTCAACGATGGAGAAGTCCACGATCCAACTTAGAACTCAACGAAATAGGCTAACTCCAAGGCTATTGATGTTCAATACGAATCTTTCAATTTTTATTTTACTTCAGTGGTTTAATTGCAATGATCAAGCTATTCCTTCACCACTATTCTCGTTTCTAAATAAACGTATATTATGTACGTTTTGGAAACGATCTACGGAATGTCTTTTGTACTCTGAAAGAAATTCAAGTTCGTGTTACACATTTATAATTCCATTAATATTTGCGTTACTTCAAGTTAACGTGTTTTTAACACATTCAGTGTTTTTACGAAATTAAATAGTGGATTATCACCAATCAAGGATTTATAATACTGTCGATTTCAGACTAATATTTTACGAATTCTATCGCGAATAAAATTACATTACGTTCTTTAAAATGTTCTTGTTTTATATTTATTAATATATTAACTTCAGAATGTTAATAATTATTCAACATCATCGAAAAGCTACACTTAATTAGAGCAACTGCCTTTGACTAATTATTGTTGGTGTTAGGTTAATGTTAAAAAAAAAGAAAAAAAAATATAAATATAAAAGAATTCGAATAAAAATTAAATTGTGTTAAACATATTGTCATAATGAAAGGAAATTTAAAAATGGGATAAAATAAAGCCAACTTTTAAATCAACTCAAATTGAGAAAACATTAACGAACTACATGTTGGTAGTTTTGTACACGTTTTGTCTAAATGTCCAGGTCACAAAGACCCCAGGGCTCAGAGCTGAGTGCGGAATCCACTAGACAGCTAATAGGAGATAGATGAGAGCATTCTCTCAAGTTTTCCAGCTTGCTCTTTAACGTGGGGGCGGGGGTGGCTCAGTCGGTAACGCCAGGCTCGTAATCTGTAGTTCCCAGGTTGGTCAGCGTTGAGATTTATCTCCGCAAAATTCCCCGCCCTGCCCACGGTCAGTAGGGGACACCGATGGGCTTGGAAATGCCACCGTCCGTCGGATGGCACGTTAAGCCGTGGCCCCGTGTGCGAGAGAGCCATACCCTGTGCACGTTAAAGAACACGCTGGATGGCCTTGACGGGAGGCTACCATCTGTTTCCTAACAGCTGTTCCAGTGGGTCCCCTTCCAGAACATTCTCTGAGCCTTCGGGGTCCATGTGACCTGGCCATTTAGCCCATGGTGTGAAAAAAGTGCCGCTCAGCGGTAAAACAACCCAACCCAAATCTTTAACGTGAATGGGAAAGGATTTTCCTGTACTTGATACCACGACTTTACGACACATTCAACATCTTTTCGAAGCTCATCGGTGTCGTTTTTCTCACTAATGTCAGGAAAGAAGTTAGAGGACAAAATCTCAACGAAAACGCAATTGGGACTCGAATCTGGGAGCATCAGGTTATTAGCCTGGCATTCTTCAGATTGAGCCAAACTTCACTCTTCATATTGTGCACTGCTTGATTCAATCCTATGTTTGACTCGCGAGGAAATTGATGATTCTCATGTCTTTCTATTGTAGTGTTTTGTGATGTAGTAATTACATTTTAAGGTGGCAGAAATTTGAGTATTCATACAAATAAATCTGACTGAGAGAAGCTATTGTTCTTCATAACAGTCTGAAGATGTAGAGTCGCTCAAAAAAATATCCGAACACTATGGTTGATTACCGAATTCAGAAAAAATATCTGGAGCGTGTACAGCAACTGTACACGCTCCAGTTACCGTTCACAGCAAACTGGAGCGTGTGCAGTTACTGCACACGCTCCAGTTTGCTGTGACTGCACACGATCCAGTTCGCTGTGCAATTACTGCACACGCTCCAGTGTGCTGTGAACGGTAACTGCACACGCTCAATATTTCCGTGAGTGAGCCCACACGATCCAGGTCTTTGTGAGCTCACACGATCCAATGTGCTGGGAACATTAACTGCAACCGCTCCAGTTTGCTGTGAACGGTAACTGCACACGCTCCATATTCATTGCATTCTATATTCATACGCATTATATATATTAAAAAATATCCGAACACTATGGTTGATTACAGAATTCGGAAAAAAATCCGACAACGATTTTTTTTAGAAATTAGTGATCTGGCAACCTTCGTGTGTTGCCAGATCACTAATTTTTAAAAACATCGTTGTCAGATATTTTTCCTGAATTCTGTACTCAACCATAGTGTTCGGATATTTTTTTGAGCGACTGTACTGATGTTCAAAGCTCCATTAGTGAATGTGATGTAAAAATTATATAATGCCGTGACTGGATTATTTCAACTCGATAGAAATTGCTTTTGGTTGCGAAAATGTTTAGGTTGGGTTGTTTTACCTCTGAGCGGCACTTTTTTGCACACCATGGGCTAAATGGCCAGGTCACATGGACCCCGAAGGCTCAGAGAAGGTTGGGGGAGGGGACCCACTGGAACAGCTGTTGGGAGACAGATGGTAGTCTCTCGTCAAGGCCATCCAGCGTGTTCTTTAACGTGCATAGGGTATGGCTCTCCCACACACGGGGCCACGGCTTAACGTCCCATCCGACGGACGGCGGCCTTTCCAAGCCCATCGGTGTCCCCTACTGACCGTGGGCAGGGCGGGGAATTTGGCGGAGATAAATCTCAACGCTGACCCAGCTGGGACTCGAACCTGGGAACTACAGATTACGAGCCTGGCGCGCTAGCGACTGAGCCACCCCCGCCCCTGCGAAAATGTTTAACTATTCCATTTTACAAATGAATTTTTACGTAGATTGCATATATATAAGAACACGAAAAAAAAGTGCTTTTTTTTCTCTGTAAGCTACTTCGAAACAACTTTGAATAATAAAAAAATCGTCATTTTTTTTCTCCATTTCATCTTAAGCCCTTAAACCTAGATTAGTTTCCTGAATCCTAATATCAGTTTCAGCTTTCTAAGTTTTTAAAAAAAAAAAGCGATTAAGGTATTTAATGGACTAACATTTCTTTAATCAGAGTTGGGTGTAACTTTTCGAAGCACAGTTTAAAGACTTCAAAGAAGGTAATTTTGTGCGATTATTTCGGACTGTCGACATGAAACGAAGATTAAAAATAGACCGGCTAATCCACGAAAGTAATTCTTCTTCGACATCTGAGTAGCTTTAGTGAGGAAGACGAAGAAGAAAATTCTACTTCCTTTTTTTCATCCCGACAACGCAAATTGCCGTCGTAATGATCATCTTTAAGAATCGAACAACGCAATTCAATTCATTTACATCACGTTTCACATCCAAGCCTTTGAGATTAACTTGTGCTCCTATGCATTTAGATGGTGTCGATGGAACAGTTGGACAACGAAAAGTTTCTGCTCATTTTTCAAAATTTTTCTTTCATTACTCTAATAAATTCATCGAAATCCTTTATAGACTTCGCAATTTAGCAGTGGCTTTCGAAGCCCAAAAATTTAAAGCGGGAAAAATGTATGTAGACGATATGCCTGAGGCGTTACAGTTTCCAACCAAGGAGTTGCCAACCCTAAAATGGATACCAAAATCACACGAGAATGGCATTCCGATTCATTTCGTCTCGATCTTGTCACCCACACACCCCATTCCCATCGCGCCAGGCTCGTAATCTGTAGTTCCCAGGTTCGAGTCCCAGCTGGGTCAGCGTTGAGATTTATCTCCGCAAAATTCCCCGCCCTACCCACAGTCAGTAGGGGGACACCGATGGGCTTGGAAAGTCCGCCGTCCGTCGGATGGGACGTTAAGCCGTGGCCCCGTGTGCGGGAGAGCCATACCCTTTGCACGTTAAAGAACACGCTGGATGGCCTTGACGGGAGGCTACCATCTGTCTCCCAACAGCTGTTTCAGTGGGTCCCCTCTCCCAACCTTCTCTGAGCCTTCGGAGTCCATGTGACCTGGCCATTTAGCCCATGGTGTGCAAAAAAGTGCCGCTCAGAGGTAAAATAACCCAACCCAACCCCATTCTCATGTGCTACTAGCCTCCCCGCCTTATTTTTTCTAGATCTAAGTTTGCTTCAGATGATAAGCTCACCACCAACGAATTCTAGCGTAAATTTCACACGATGATCGTGATTAAATCATTTCCCATCGTATGAATGGCTTTGCAAAAACAAATATGCTTAAGATTCATTAATTTTTTGAATATGTAATACTTTTTTATGTTTTATTTGCTGTACGTGTTCTATACAATACTAGACTGTGTAATTTAGTTTTCCAAACACGTCTGTCTTGAGCTACACTGTGCTCCAATTCTAATGAGGTCCTGTTTGATACTGTCTACCCATTGCTTCCCAGATCTTCCGCTCTTTCTGAGGACTTTTACGCACACTGTTCATAACTCTCTTTGCAAACTATAGTTACGCATACGGGCAACATGAGCAAACCAACGCAGTTAGTCTCTGCACAATATGCTCGTCAAAGCCGGTTGCCTCCTCATTCTTCTAGCCTTATCATTACTTACAGGGTCAAACCACCTAATATCCAAATACTGCTTAAACATCTAGAATCAAAGGCTTGGGTTGGGTTGTTTTACCTCTGAGCGGCACTTTTTTGCACATCATGGGTAAATGGCCAGGTCACATGGACCCCGAAGGCTCAGAGAAGGTTGGGGGAGGGTATCCACTGGAACAGCTGTTGGGAGACAGATGGTAGCCTCCCGTCAAGGCCATCCAGCGTGTTCTTTAACGTGCACAGGGTATGGCTCTCCCACACACGGGGCCACGGCTTAACCTCCCATCCGACGGACGGCGGCCTTTCCAAGCCCATCGGTGTCCCCGACTGACTGTGGGCAGATCGGGGAAATTTGCGGAGATAAATCTCAACGCTGACCCAACTGGGACTCGAACCTGGGAACTACAGATTACGAGCCTGGCGCGCTACCGACTGAGCCACCCCCGCCCCTAGAGAGGTTTACAAGTAGGCGGCTGCTTGGGAGATAAATAATATTTTGTACTTTATTTCAGTTTGAAATAATAACACGAGCTCTTATCTACTTTCTACATTTTTAAAATTTTGCGTTTTAAATTCCAATCTCCAGTTCTGATTCTTTTAATTTTAGCTCGTTTTCAGAAAATGAAAAACGAGCTAACGTTTTCACTTTGTCGTCTGTCCATCTGTAGACGTAGAACTTTTTATATTTTTAGATATAAATCAAAATTTCTTTTTCGGATGAATAAATATTGATGAAATATTACTATTGCCACTTTTGGAATCTTGCTAAATTGCGCTCTCTAACGCTGGAAAATTTTTAAATATTGTATTTAAATATAGTCAATTTTAAAATCTCTCGAAAGCTTTAAATTTTGGGAGACTTTTCTCCCAAAATTTAATCGCGCCCTCCGACGGTGGAAAATTTTATACGAATATCGAAAAACGATCTGTTTGTGCGAGAAATTTGATATTTTAGTGGTGAAGTGTGATGATCAAGGGGTTTGCATTAATAGCAATAATTAGTCCCTTCACCCTCACGGTAGTGTGCCAGGCTCGTAATCTGTAGTTCCCCGGTTCGAGTCCCAGCTTGGTCAGCGTTGAGATTTATCTCCGCAAAATTCCCCGCCCTGCCCACGGTCAGTAGGGGACACCGATGGGCTTGGAAAGGCCGCCGTCCGTCGGATGAGACGTTAAGCCGTGGCCCCGTGTGCGGGAGAGCCATACCCTGTGCACGGTAAAGAACACGCTGGATGGCCTTGACGGGAGGCTACCATCTGTCTCCCAACAGCTGTTCCAGTGGATCCCCTTCCCCAACCTTCTCTGAGCCTTCGGGGTCCATGTGACCTGGCCATTTAGCCCATGTTGTGCAAAAGAGTGCCGCTCAGAGGTAAAACAACCCAACCCTTCACCCTCATGATGGTGGGGGAGAGGGAATGCAACTTGTTGTTTTGATAGATTAATGAAAACAATTTCGAGTTTAATATATATTAACGAAATTTTATGATTAATAGTTTTTAAATCCTCCAAATGGCCTTAATTTGCCATCATTAGAGGGCGCTACATGTAGAAAATATAAAATTTGAAGTAACGTTGAAACGATATATTTTTGCTAGAAATGAGAAATTCTGGTGGTAGAATGTGTTAGTGAAGAATGAAAGCCTTATGTGCGTCTTAATTAAATTATAATTGATTAACGAAACGTGAAATGAACGTTCTGTGAAAATGTGCATCCCATATTTGCAAGAGACGGCAATTTATCCTTGTAGTAATAATACTCTTTGTTTTAAAATGCACTAAATGTCCGAAATTGGTTACCTTAGGATTTACAAGGAATCTGTGGTTGAATTTCCTGGAAAAGTGGATTATATATTATCTCCGTTTTTTCTTTTTATAAGACTTTATTTTTAAATTTCACTGTAATGAAAATTTTTGAAGTGTTTCATAATTTGTTCCTTTTAGCGTTTCCTTAGCCTTAACGTCAACAAAGTCGTTGCCCTCCAAGCAGAATATTTGGAACTCATTGCAGGATAACATTGCTTCTTTTCTTAACATGTTTAGGGGAGGGAGTGGCTCAGTCGGTAGCGCGCCAGGCTCGTAATCTGTAGTTCCCAGGTTCGAGTCCCATCTGGGTCAGCGTTGAGATTTATCTCCGCAAAATTTCCCCGCTCTGCCCACGGTCAGTAGGGGACAGCGATGGGCTAGGAAAGGCCGTCGTCCGTCGGATGGGACGTTAAGCTGTGGCCCCGTGTGCGGGAGAACCATACCCTGTGCACGTTAAAGAACACGCTGGATGGCCTTGACGGGAGACTACCATCTGTCTCCCAACAGCTCTTCCAGTGAGTCCCATCCCCCAACCTTCTCTGAGCCTTCGGGGTCCATGTGACCTGGCCATTTAGCCCATGGTGTGCAAAAAAGTGCCGCTCAGAGGTAAAACAACCCAACTTAACATGTTTAGAGCAAGTCAAAGATTTCTTAAACATCAAAGCTTAATTTGAATCACAGTTTTAAGTAAAAAGAGTTCAGAAACACAAGCAGAGAGAATGGCAATTTCATTCCTTCAGTTTTAAAGACCATAGAAATACAGCACTATCAAAGTTAATTCAATATCTATTTGATATATATTAATATATACTATATATCAAAACTAATCTGCTGTTTAGATATTAGTAATATTATAAAAATGTACATTTCAAAATAATTATCATTAGGAGAATCAAAAAACTCCTGATATTCCTTAGCTAAATAGGATCAAAATATTCATCGTTATAGAGTAAGAAGAATCACGAAATTTGTGGGTTATGAGATGTTGAACCAAAATTCTGATAATTCCTTTTTTTAATCATGAAAGATTTTTTAAATTGCCCCATGGATATTAGTGTAGATTGTAGATGGTAGGGATTCTGGCTATCCATGGTGGAAATTTAGCTTCGCATTTGCTCCTAAAATGAACACAATTAACATATTGATAAAAATGATGTTTCCTGAGATTATAGGGGGCGGGGGTGGCTCAGTCGGTAGCGCGCCAGGCTCGTAATCTGTAGTTCCCAGGTTCGAGTCCCAGCTGGGTCAGCGTTGAGATTTATCTCCGCAAAATTCCCCGCCCTGCCCACGGTCAGTAGGGTACACCGATGGGTTTGGAAAGGCCGCCGTCCGTCGGATGGGACGTTAAGCCGTGGCCCCGTGTGCGAGCGAGCCATACCCTGTGCACGTTAAAGAACACGCTGGATGGCCTTGACGGTGGCTACCATCTGTCTCCCAACAGCTGTTCCAATGGGTCCCCTCCCCCAACCTTCTCTGAGCCTTCGGGGTCCATGTGACCTGGCCATTTAGCCCATGGTGTGCAAAAAAGTGCCGCTCAGAGGTAAAACAACCCAACAACCTGAGATTATAAAACACAGGTTTTATTTGATTAATTGTGCAAAACATTTTCGCTCTAAACCTGTGCAATCTAAAATTCGAAAAGCGTTAGGGTTCGTAAAATTTCACCGACTTCGAGTCACCTCCCAGGGAACCTAGTTCAACCCCCCACAAGGGTGCAACTATGCACGTAACATTCCGAAACAGCATCTATCATTGACTCCTGCTAATGAAGCAAATAATACCAACTTGAAAATGATGACAAACGGTCAACGAAAATGGTTGTCTTATACTAGTTCAAGTTTATTATCGTTAGAAATTCTACAATAAGCTTAATTAATATCTAAATAACCCAAGAACAAAATCTTGACTAGGTCTTATAGTACATATTACATTGACAACACAAAAAGTAAATTTAAAATCAATTTAAAGAATGAAAACAAATAATTATAATAATGGTTAATTAATAGACAAAATGGTAATAAATTAACAAATTAATTAATCACTTAACGGCGAAAATGACAATATAAGAGAATGACAATATGATTCATATGAATTATCACAACTAAGAAATATATATATATATAATGCCGAAGAGTAATTATTCAAATCAAAATCACTAATTTTATGTGATTACTATCTCCGAATACTGTGCGCGATCTTCTTTGCATCTATATGGAAAAGGACTTTAGTGAAATGCACGGTGAAATATGATTATCTGCACAAAACACACCTTTACAACGAAGCACCAACAGCAGCTGGGGGGGGGGGGGACGACGACTAAAGAGTCTGACAGCATCAGATGCCAGCGGTGCAAAGGATGCAGACGTCCAAAGTCGGAAAGGAAACTTTTTTTATTGACCCGAACCTTTTTTGAATATTGCACAATTTAAGAGTAAAAATATATTATATACCGTATTTGCCGGCGTATAGGACGCACCGGCGTATAAGACGCACCCCCTTTTTTAGACATATTTTTAAGGGAAAAAAAATCCACATTGTTTCATGAATTTCCATAAAGATTTACTGTACTCATTTTATAGTTATTTATGTACAAAAAAATGTAACTAGGGAACATTGTAGTTAGGTACCTTTTAATGTTCATTCTCAAAACCCAGAAATTCATCTCCAGAACTAAATGAAAAACCACTTGAAGCCTCTTTTTCAGAAACTGAGTCTACGTATTACAAATCATACTCTGTGCCATCAAGTGAGTTACTAATACCACATTTCTTAAATGACTTTACAACTGTCTCATGTTTCACAGCATTCCATGAAGTTTTGACCCATTCACAAATCTGCAAAATGCTAGGACTCTTCCTTCTTCCTGATGGTGTCACTTCAATATCTGTAGACTGCATCCAACTGTTCCATTTCTCCTTCATGACTCCTTTAAATGGTTTATTAATGCAGACATCTAAAGGTTGAAGCTGGCTCGTTAGTCCACCTGGAATTATAGCTAACTGAGTTTTCAGTTGGTTGATTTTATTTTTTACAGCTTCTGTTCTATGACTCCGAAACTGATTCCATACTAGCAAGGCAGGTTTCTTTAACAGTCCACCAGGACGCCTAGACCACATATTGTCTATCCAAAACTTCATCCCCCCTTCATCCATCCAGCCCTTAGGATGAACGTGCACAAACACACCTTTAGGCAGTTTTTCCTTGGGCAAGGTTTTCCTTTTGAAAATCAAAAGAGGCGGCAATTTTGTTCCTTTGGCACAACAAGACAACACGACTGTGTAGCGCGTTTTCTCATGTCCACAAGTTTTAACAATAACACTTCTTGCATCTTTGGAAAATACTGTTTTGTTTGAGGGTACATCGAACGTCAGTGGAATCTCATCCATGTTTCCTATTTGTGAAAGTTCAAAATTTCCCCTTTTTCTTGTATTAATGACAAATTTATGAAACTCGATAATCTTGTCTTCATATTCTGTTGGCATCTTTTGTGTTATTTTTGTTTCAGTCCGCATACGTAAATAATTTCTCTTCATGAATCTAAAACACCATGATGTTGATCCTGTAAAATCAGCGATGCATCTGTTAGTAGCTATCACTCTTTCTTGTTGAATAGTCATTTTTGTGGAAACTGAAAATCCCGAGCTTCGGTGGACTAATAACCAAGTTTTTAATTCTTCTTCTAGTTCCGGCCATTTTGCAATTCCATGTCGCAGATTATGTTTACTACGCATAGCTTTTTTTAGGTCTTCTTCCTGTCTTCTCCAAGTTCTTATCATCTTTTCTGTTGGCGGTGATCCGAAATTCCTCTCTGCTGCCCTGTTTCCGTGTTCTTTAGCATACTCAATCACTCGTAGCTTGAATGCAATATCATAGCAGAATCTGCATTGTTTTTGAGCCATGTTTCGTAGCAAAAACATGAGAAAGCTTCTTCGGTACTAAAAGTTTACGTTTTGGTTGCCTTGAGGCGCTGTAATCGGTAACGACGCGCCATGCTCGCGCTTTTCGAAAAAATATGCCGGTGAAATGTGATCACACATGCGCACATTGGATGAATCGTAATCTTGAGGTGTCAGTGGATCTGAACTCTATTTTATTGGAATGCTCCCTCTATCAGTAGTGAAACACAAAATACATCACGCAACTTATTATTTTTACAGAACAAAAAAAAATATGGAAAAGATTTATTTGAAACCACTCTTTCACAAAAGGACAAAATGCAAAAGAATACTTATAGTATATTGATATAAACCAAAAGTTTTAGACTGAAATTTCAACTCATAATTTTGATTACCGGCGCATAAGACGCACCCCATATTTTAGGCGTATTTTGAGGGGAAAAAAGTGCATCCTATACGCCGGCAAATACGGTAATTAATCTCTCAGAGTGTTTTTAATAACAGCTCTTCCTTATTTTGCTTAAAGGTCAATGTCCTTGTTTCAGCATTTATTGATATACGGTTGGGTTGGGTTGTTTTATCTCTGAGCGGCACTTTTTTGCACACCATGGGCTAAATGTCCAGGTCACATGGACCCCGAAGGCTCAGAGAAGGTTGGTGGAGGGGACCCACTGGAACAGCTGTTGGGAGACAGATGGTAGCCTCCCGTCAAGGCCATCCAGTGTGTTCTTTAACGTGCACAGGGTATGGCTCTCCCGCACACGGGGCCACGGCTTAACGTCCCATCCGACGGACGGCGGCCTTTCCAAGCCCATCGGTGTCCCCTACTGACCGTGGGCAGGGCGGGGAATTTGCGGAGATAAATCTCAACGCTGACCCAGCTGGGACTCGAACCTGGAAACTACAGATTACGAGCCTGGCGCGCTACCGACTGAGCCACCCCCGCTCCATATTGATATACGGAGTGCATATTTACTTAGTACGAAAAAAATGTTAAGGTTTTATTTTGAATAACCCCAATGATAGATGAATTGAAACTACAACGTCAATAGTTATTTCTAAACAATATCTAACTAAGTGTATTAAGACCTTTATATAATAACAGTGAGAGACAACCTATTAATAGTGCACAAGCATTTCATAATATTAAATATGTATTTCCAGTAATGAATATTTATTTCGGTTTTAACTATTGATTAAGTATTTTAAACAACCTAATAGGGGATGGCTCAGTCGGTAGCGCGCCAGGCTCGTAATTTGTAGTTCCCAGGTTCGTGGGTCAGTGTTGAGATTTATCTCCGCAAATTTCCCCGCCCTGCCCACGGTCAGTAGGGAACACCGATGGGCTTAAGAAGGACGCTGTCCGTCGGATGAGACGTTAAGCCGTGACCTCGTGTGCAGGAGAGCCATACCCCTTAAATACCACGCACGTTAAAGAACACGCTGGATGGCCTTGACGGGAGGCTACCATCTGTCCCCCAACAGTTGTTCCAGTGGGTCCCCTCCCCCAACCTTCTTTGAGCCTTCGGGGTCCATGTGACCTGGCCATTTAGTTCATGGTGTGAAAAAAAGTGCTGCTCAGAGGTAAAACAACCAACCAACCTAATATTTTCTCTTGTTTCATATTCATCCCATTTATTCAATATAGATTTTGGGAATATTTCTCTTATTACACGTAATAGAGATTTTTTTAATTTTCAGAGGATTAGAGGAATCTCATTCTAGCTTTGATGTTCTATTGTTCCCTTGATTCTTTATCTTGGTAGCTCACTTGGCTAGTCCTATTTCTCTGAATAAAAATTTTTCTCTTATGAACATTGAAAGATTTCACAATACTAAAGCACAAAAATCGCAGAATTTTCAAAAAAATAACTAATATTTATGGTTTGAGATTGTCACCAAGGAATTTTGCTAAAAAATGAAACATTATTTGCAAGATCACAAATTACACTGAAGTTTTCATACTAACCACATCAGTAAACGTTTAATTTACTTTACTAGATGTAATTGCTAACTAGATTGAGAGACTACATTTGCAAGCAACTATAAACAACTATCATCCTCCTCCTCCTCCTAAAGCAGCCATGTGCTAAGGAGGTTCAACCAGACCGTGTAATTTAGTTCTCTAAGCATATCTGTCCTGAACTACATCTGCTGCATCTGACCACTGCACATCAATTCTAACAAGGTTCTGTTTGCATTGTCTGACCACCGCATCACAGGTTTCCCCCCCCCCTCCCCTTTGTAAGGCCTTCAAGCACAAGGTTCATAACCCTATTCGCTAATCTATAATTATCCATACGGGCAACATGACCAAATCAACGGAGTCTTACTCTACACAATATGCTGCTTAAAGGAGCTGCCGACTGCTTTGCCTAACCTCATCATTACCTACAAATAGGGCGGGGTGGCTCAGTCGGTAGCGCGCAGGCTCGTAATCTGTAGTTCCCAGGTTCGAGTCCCAGCTGGGTCAGCGTTGAGATTTATCTCCGAAAAATTCCCCCGCCCTGCCCACGGTCAGTAGGGGACACCGATGGGCTTGGAAAGGCCGCCGTCCGTCGGATGGGACGTTAAGCCGTGGCCCCGTGTGTGGGAGAGCTATACCCTGTGCACGTTAAAGAACACGCTGGATGGCCTTGACGGGAGGCTACCATCTGTCTCCCAACAGCTGTTCCAGTGGGTCCCCTCCCCCAACCTTCTATCAACATGGCCATTATTAAAGCGCGCATAGCTAAGGTGGATTGCACGACGAAAACCAAAATGATAGAAAGTGTCATGAAAGTGTGGTACATCTAAGCCTTCGGGTCCATGTGATCTGGCCATTTAGCCCATGGTGTGCAAAAAAGTGCCGCTCAGAGGTAAAACAACCCAACTCATTACCTACAAAGTTGAACCACCTATTGCCTAAAATATTGCATAAGCATCTAGAACAGCGCTGTCCAACTAGCAGCCCGCACAAGGATTTTTGTGGCCCGCGAACAAAATCAAGTTTTTACTTGAAATTTTAAATAAATATCTGTAATGCACCTTATAATTTTTTGTCAAATTATATTACTTTACTTGATATGCAATATTCAACTTACTCATTCTATTTGCAATTATTATTGCATTATTTCAACTTACTCATTCTATTCTTATTGCCCAACAACTACGGCCACAATGCTCCCATTAAATTTATTAAATATTTGATAATTTAGAAAATTTAAAGTGGTTTATTGTTACTTATTATTTTTTGCATAAATAAAATAATTTTTTGAGGTTACATGAACTGACTTTACAATTACCTATCCTGTCCCATTTTTTTTTTGGCCCACGAAATATTGGCGAAATAAAAAATGGCCCGCGGTCTTAGAGAATTGATCTAGAATCAAAATTACAGCACTGATCTAGAATCAAAAGCATCAAGTTTTTTGTCATTTTGTTTACAAAGCTTCCACGTTTCATTACCATAACTAACTCTTGAAAGAACCAAATATTATACAGTCTAAGTTTAATCTTTATGGGTATACTCCTATTCCTCCACACTCTCCATAGATTCTTAAAATTCCCGGCAGCAATCCCTATTCGTCTATTAATCTCATGCCGTACATCACGAGCATTTGTTGCATACAGTACTGTGCAAATTAGTTGGGACAATAGGAAAATGCAGTAACAAAGACACAACTAAAATATTTATTTGTTTAATAGTGTATGTGACCCCCCTTAGCTTTAATTACTTCTTTCACCCTCTCAACCATTGATGTCACTGTCTTTCCACGCATCTCCTTCACTTCAGGGTCGTGGTACCACACTTTCATGACACTTTCTATCATTTTGGTTTTCGTCGTGCAATCCACCTTAGCTATGCGAGCTTTAATAATGGCCCACAAATTTTCAATGGGGTTTAGATCGGGTGAATTTCCTGGCCACTCCAATACCTTCAAATGTTGCTGGGTAAAGAAGCTCTTAGCAAGCTTAGAATTGTAGCATGGAGCCAGATCCTGTTGAAATACCCCATCGCCGTTAGGAAACAGCTTCTGCAGTATTGGGACCATTTTCGCCTCCAGAACGCCATAGTACTTTTTGAAGCGTCTGTGGCCGGGAAGCTGTGAAACATCCCCAAAACATGACCTTGGGTGGGTGTTTGGGGATTGTTGGATGTGGCTGGATCGAAGAGGTTCTCCAGGCTTCGCTTGTCCCAACTAATTCGCACAGTACTGTAGCTCCCGAAATAATTAAACTGTGACACCTGCTCAAGACTGCAACCATTCAGATTAACTGAATCACCAAAGCAATCGATAAAAAAAAACTAGTCATAATTGTATTCATGGCTGTGTTCGAATAGGTAGATTAATGTACGTAGCAACTTAAGACAAATAGATCCACCTTCTTGTGAATAAATATTCTAATATTTCGACCCCTGATTGGGGTTGTCATCCGAGGAGATTGAAACTTTGTTGGAACTTTCTTTAACCCTTTCACGACCAAGGGAAACATTTTTCCCATTTTAAAATTGGTGATTGTCGTATTTAATTATAACCTTATCTGCATTTTTTATACAGAATGTCAAAATAGAACGTATGCCGAACGCAATTACGTAAACAGGAACGTTTAGAAAACAAAAACAGAACTGTCAGGACGCATAATATACGTACTATGTGCAATGTCCATCTTTGCCTCACTACCAAAAGAAATTGCTTCGCAGAATATCATAATTAGCACATCATTTTGTATTGTAATTTTATTTCATAATTTTGTATTATTTTAGTTAACATTTTGTTCTAATAAACCAATAAATAAAAGACATTGCATAATAAGCCTAACTATAATTTGTGTTACCTTTATAGTCCATTGGGAAAAATATTTCCCATAAAATTCCAAAAAAACTACACATTGTTATGTATTTTTCTTATGATTTTTATTTATTTTGCGTCTAAACAAACTAAAATAAACAGTTACATACTAATATTTACTCTTAGAAACTTTATGGTCCTGAAAGGGTTAAACAAAGAGAAAGTTCCAACAAAGTTGCTCCCGTGATATTCGTCCGCACGGTCCAAAGTTTATGCACAGCGTCCCTCGTGAGCCCCAGTGATTAGTTTAAAAGTCAGGTCCCAGTTGGCCCTTGGCTTCGTTTCTACACAAATTGTAAAAGCTTGTATCTCACTTTTAATCTGCATGTTCTGTTGTTTCCTGCACTAATGGTTAGTTTTGAGAGTATTCCCACTCCGACATTTTAGCACAGTTCGAACACGAAGAAGGTCCCATTGTTGCAAAGGTCATTGCTGACTCGGCGTGCCCTCAGAGCCCGTGGCAAACGATCGAGATATTTATTTCGTCAGATTTTGGCATTCTGTAATTCCCGACGTACTTGATCGAAAGGACCCAAATTTCGTAGGCGGGTTCCTCCTGCCCGACCCCATATTTCGTTGCAAAATCAGGTTCCTAGCTGCAGTCGAACGTCTTAATAATGCCTTTGTAAATGTAGGGATCTGGCAACGGATTTGGGTTGGGTTGTTTTACCTCTGAGCGGCACGTTTTTGCACACCATGGGCTAAATGGCCAGGTCACATGGACCCCGAAGGCTCAGAGAAGGTTGAGGGAGGGGATCCACTGGAACAGCTGTTGGGAGACAGATGGTAGCCTCTGGTCAAGGCCATCCAGTGTGTTCTTTAACGTGCACAGGGTATGTCTCTCCCACACACGGTTCACGGCTTAACGTCCCATCCGACGGACGTAGGCCTTTCCAAGCCCATCGGTGTCCCCCTACTGACCGTGGGCAGGGCGGGGAATTCTTGCGGATATAAATCTCAACGCTGACCTAGCTGGGACTCGAACCTGGGAACTACAGATTACGAGCCTGGCGCGCTACCGACTGAGCCACCCCCTCCCCTCTGGCAACGGAAGCAGATTTAAATTCTATTTTAACTCTTTACGTTCACAGTTAGGGAGCAATAAATGGCAACAATAAATTTGACAGCGATTCTCATTTCCCGCAAGAATAGCATGGTAAATATTTTTGCTTCTGGCAAGCCCCCCTCTTGGACTTTTGACTTGAAATTTGGTATTACAATCCGGATCATAACCAGAAACAATCTCTGAAAATTTGAAACGTGTAGGTTGATTTTCCGATGAGTTATCGATGTCACAGACACACACATACAAAGTTGTTGGGTTGTTTTACCTCTGAGCGGCACTTTTTTGCACACCATTGGCTAAATGGCCAGGTTACATGGACCCCAAAGGCTCAGAGAAGGTTGGGGGAGGGGACCCACCGGAACAGCTGTTAGGAGACAGATGGTAGCCTCCCGTCAAGGCCATCCAGCGTGTTCTTTAGCGTGCACAGGGTATGGCTCTCATACACACGGGACCACGGCTTAACGTCCCATCCGACGGACGGCGGTCTTTCCAAGCCCATCGGTGTCCCCTACTGACCGTGGGCAGGGCGGGGAATTTTGCGGAGATAAATCTCAACGCTGACCCAGCTGGGACTCGAACCTGGGAACTACAGATTACGAGCCTGGCGCGCTACCGACTGAGCCACCCCCGCCCCGACATACAAAGAGACACCCTCTTTTATTATATAGAAGACGTATATTTTTTACATGTAACTTATTTTTTCAGAAAGGAAACAACGATAAAGGTAGAAACAAAAACGGTTGGGTTGTCACTTTTGCGTCATTGTGAGCGTCACGTTTTTGCACACAATGGGTTAAAGGCCAGGTAACAAGGACCCCGAGGGTTCAGAGAAGGTTGCGGGAAGGAGACCCACTAGACAACAGCTATTTGGAGACAGATGGTACTCTCTAGTCAAGGTCATCCAGGGTTCTTTAACCTTCACAAAGTAGGCTCTTCCTCACACTGAGACACGGTTTAACGTCTCATTCGACGAGCGGTTGCCTTTCCAAACCCATCGGTGTCCACCTACTAACCGAGGACCAGACGGGGACTTTTGCGAAGATAAATCTCAACGCAGGCGCAAGCGGGACTCGAACATGGGAACTGCAGATTACGAGCCTGGCGCACTACCGACTGAGCACCCCCGCCCCCAAAGAAACAGTTAAATGCAGATTTATTCTGATACATGGTACGTATAGATGATTGTCGAGTAATAATGACCGAAAATATAAAATTGATTGCTATAAAATGTTTTGTCGAGTAATGTAGAAAACTAGTTGGGCGTTTACAAAAGTTTCTGCTCTACACGTGACAAATTGTGATCTTTAAATCAAGATGAATTTGAATATTCACAGTTTGTCGTCGTTCAGCAACTGTTAAAATGTTGTTTATTGTTTACAAATAAATTAAGCGTTATAGTTGTTTAAACTCACCAATTTGTCTAGGTAAATGTTAAAAAAATTTTCGGAAGTGCTAAAAGTATGAACCGGGTAGGGTATCACAGACATATGAGGCAAGGATAACATTCAAGGTGTCTTTTTATGTGGTAATACAATAATATAAACGATCTTAGAAAAGTAGCAAAGAAATCATGTTAAATCAGCTAGTCGCGTTAGCCGAACCAGTCTTACTTTAAAAATCGCGTTGATTAAAATTTGTGTTAGTCGGGGACTGGGTGTGTATTAACATTTTGATGTCATAACTAATTATGTCGAATGCATCCTGTAAAATGTTTCTAACTCCTTAAGGTTAATTCTCTTGCACGACCGAAGAATTACACACATAGATAGTTTCAAATACAAAATTCAACTTGCGAATTCTTCTCGAATGATAACTCTCCACCAAATGTTTGTAAAGAACTACATCTAAGAAATAAAATACTTTGATCTTGAATCTCTCTTTCTCTCTAGGGGCGGGGGTGGCTCAGTTGGTAGCGCCGCCAAGCTCCGTAATCTGTAGTTCCCAGGTTAGAGTCCCAGCTGGGTCAGCGTTGAGAATTATCTCCGCAAAATTCCCCGCCCTGCCCACGGTCAGTAGGGGACACCGATGGGCTTGGAAAGGCCGCTGTCCGTCGGATGAGACGTTAAGCCGTGGCCTCGTGTGCGGGAGAGCCATACCCTGTGCACGTTAAAGAACACGCTGGATGGCCTTGACGGGAGGCTACCATCTGTCTCCCAACAGCTGTTCAAGTGGGTCCCCTTCCCCAACCTTCTCTGAGCCTTCGGGGTCCATGTGACCTGTCCATTTAGCCCATGGTGTGCAAAAAAGTGCCGCTCAGAGGTGAAACAACCCAACTCTCTTTCTCTCTTCAGAAACACTGCTGTGAGAGTCTCAGAACAGTCTTCAGAAACACTCACTCAGTTAGTGAGAACGAGTGAATGTTAATGCATTCACCTTGCTCTCACTAAACTGTTACCACACTTACAAACCCCTCAGTTACATTGATATTCGGGTAAGCATTGCTTTGCCTACTTTCTCCTTATGTCTGTGACAGTTTCGTATTCATCTACCTTTGTCGTAAAGGGAGATGAGATGCATCGCTTTGCCAAACACATTTGAGCGTATCAATGCCTGCTTGAGTGATTATGTGTACCTATAACGCAAGTGTACGTATTTGTGCTGAATTCCCTTGACTTCATGGACAGTCGTGGCACTTTAGTATCGATCGGTAGCTTGTAAGTGATTTGGCCAGACTGTCGTCGGCACTCGTATGCTATATTTTAATGTAATTCGCATGTTTGGTTGAGGTCTGACAAGACCAACTGTGACATTTATTGGGGGAGGTATGTGTTGTCGCGTTTTCTTCCCCACCTTGAAAGCCTTGCGAAGTCTTTGCGAGGAAAATCTAAACATTAGCTGTGAAGTTCCCTACTGGAATATCGTGACGCTCAAATTAGCTGGGCGTGAAGTCGGAAGCATCACAAACCACTTACACTTGTATGACGCTAAACTTTAACAAAGTGGCGAAGCGTTCTGGGAAACAATTCAGACAACGTATCAATGTTTTCAATCAACCGATGATATAGACCATATCGTGTCTATGAACCATATCGTGTTTTTTCACGTGTCGCCAAATATCTAGCAATTTTTTGCACCAATGGTAGATAAATATTAACTTACAAAACATAGCTTGGTTAACGAAAATCGAATAAAGTATATAAATAAAACAGATAGTATTGAAAATGTATTTGTTTCCGTGCATCAATCATGCTAAAACATTGGGCAACACCACATGTGAATGAATGCTGGAACTGAACTTGTGGGAGTGAGGGTGGCTCAGGTAGCGCACGCGGCTCGTAATCTGCAGTTCCCAGGTTAGAGTCCCAGCTGGGTCAACGTTGAGATTTATCTCCGCAAAATTCTCCGATCTGCCCACGGTCAGTAGGGGACACCGATGGTCTTGGAAAGGCCGCCGTCCGTCGGATGGGACGTTAAGATATGGCCCCGTGTGCGGTACAGCCATACCTTGTGCACGTTAAAGAACACGCTGGATGGCCTTGACGGGAGGTTACCATCTGTCTTCCAACAGCTGTTCCAGTGAGTCCCCTCCCCCAACCTTCTCTGAGCCTTCGGGATTCTTGTGACCTGGCCATTTAGTCCATTGTGTGCAAAAAAGTGCCGTTCAGCGATAAAACAACCCAACCCAACTAAACTTGGGTACCACTGGGAGAAGCTTAGTGTACTGATAGTGGTACGCATACAACAGTTTGGGAATGTCTGAGATATGAGAATTATTGACGCGTCAACTGCATAATCTCATCGTTTGGATAGATGTGCAGAAGGTTTCAAGTAGAGGTAGGATGGCTCAGTCAGTGTCATGTCTGATTCGTATCATGTTTACAGTTCGATTCCCTAATGCACCTGCGTTGAGATTTTTTTTTAAGTTCGATTCTCCTGAGTACCTGAGCTCAGTTTTTTCCTGTTCCAGTTTCCAGAGCACCTGCGTTTAATTTTTTCCTGTTCGAGTCTCCAATCAATTGCGTTCAGTTTTCCAGTTCGAGTTGAGTCCCAGCTGGGTCAGCATTGAGATTTATCTCCGCAAAATTTCCCCGCCCTGCCCACGGTCAGTAGGGGACACCGATGGGCTTGAAAAGGCCGTCGTCCGTCGGATGGGACGTTAAGCCGTGGTCCCGTGTGTGGGAGAGCCATACCCTGTGCACGTTAAAGAACACGCTGTATGGCCTTGACGGGAGGCTACCATCTGTCTCCCAACAGCTGTTCCAGTGGGTCCCCTCCTCCAAACTTCTCTTTGAGCTTTCGGGGTCCATGTGACTTGGCCATTTAGCCAATGGTGTGCAAAAAAGTGCCGCTCAGAGGTAAAACAATCCAATCCAATCCAGTTCGAGTCTCCAGTGTACCTCTGTTTACTTTTTTTTTTCCTGTTGGTACATCGGTAGGCTACCATATATCGTCTAAAAGCTGTTCAATGGATTCCCTTCACCAACTTTCTAAAGTTCTTGCCGTCCTTGTGATTAGGCCATTTAGTCTATTGTGTGAAAAAAGTACCCTCAGAGGTCAACCTTAACTATTTAAGGAAATCGTTCTTGATGAGCTTTTGGGTTGTTGTTTTTACCTCTAAGAAGCATTGTTTTACACACTGGGCTAATAGCCAGGTGACAAATACCCCAAGGGCTCAGAGAAGGCTGGAGAAGGACTGAACAGCTGTTAGGAGACAGATGGTAGCCTACCGTCAAAGTCATCCAGCGTGTTCTTTAACGTGCAGAGGGTATGACTCTCCTGCCCACTGCGCATGACTTCAGACTCCATTCAAAGGCGGAAGCTTTTCCAAGCCCATCGGTTCCCTTTTCTGACCGAAGGCAGCGGGGCGGTTTAGCGGAGATAAATCTGAACGCTAGTTTAAGCGGAACTCGAACCTGGGGGCTGCAGATTACGAGCCTAGCTCGTTACCAACTCATATACCCTCCCCCCCCCCCCCCCCTTCTCGATGGGTTATTTTTTCCCTATATGGAATAGGAATGATCTCTTTACTTCTTTTGTAAGGATAAGAATTGATGAATGTTAAGGAAAAGGCCCTGGGATGGATAATAAAATAAGGGAACACAAAATATATCTAGGTGCACACTCAACAGTTGTCATTGGTGTTCGAATGTAAAATCATCAGATGACACCCTTCTTGCAAACCTGAGTCCTGAGGTTCTGGAGAGTTTCGAGAGAGAGTTGGAGGGCGGCAATACGTCTCTCCACGGAATCCCATAGATATTCTATAGGGTTGAGATGCGGAGAGAATATAGGTCACTTCTTAAGGTACAGTCGCTCAAAAAAGTATCCGAACACTATGATTGATTACAGAATTCAAAAAAATATCTGGCAGCGATTTTTTTAGAAATTAGTGATCTGGCAACCTTCGTGTCACGTGACACGAAGGTTGTCAGATCACTAATTTCTGTACTTCCCAGCTGGGACTCGAACCTGGGGAGTACAGATTACGAGCCTGGCGTGCTACCGACTGAGAAATCCCCGCCTCGTTTACGCAGTGTATCCTTGTTGTTACCATGCTGACCATCTCATGTCTGAGTAGTTAAAGTGCTTGACTACTGATCAAATGAATCTGTATTCGAGTCCCGGGTAAGACATAGTTGTTTCTCTATTTATTTTTATCTTTCTATTAAGGTCTCGCTTTCTTCCCAGGCCATCTCTACGGCGTATTAACTGATAGACTTGTGTGGCAAGCAACTGCTTGAGTATTAATTTATTATTTTATATTATTTAATACCCACATGACTTCAGAGCTGACTATTTGTATACTAAAAACTGTTTCTCCACCTTGAACCCGTTATTACTTGATTGCTTTGCAAGACGAACCAATCAGGAAAGAAACATTCTTGCCACGACAACCGCTTTCTAAAGCTGCAATGCCTCAAGGGTGTTTGGCAGGGCAAAGAAATATCCCGCTGAGGTACAGCCAGAGTTACTCAAAGTTTTCTGACAGTTGTACGGAGAAAGTGGGTAACGGAGAGAGAGAAAAAACAGGTTAAAAGAAAACAATAAATGCCTTCAGTTTGTTGCCCAGGGGGCATTTTTACATCGATCCTAAGCAGCTCTTTTAGTAGCAACGACTCTCTTTTCTTTTTTTGTTCCTTTTTCGTCGTTACTTCTTCTCTCCTTAGATGGTTGAAGATCTTCTTTCGTAGAGATCGAGTTCATACTTTGCTACTTTCTTTTTCTTGTTTCGTTACCCGCAAATACAGACGTATTGCAAAAAGCGAAATGGTGTATGTTTCTCAATTTGTGTCTGTTGGGTTGGGATGTTTTACCTCTGAGCGGGGGGGGGGGGCTCAGTCGGTAGCGCGCCAGGTTCGTAATCTGTAGTTCCCAGGTTCGAGTCCTAGCTGGGTCAGCGTTGAGATTTATCTCCGCAAAATTCCCCGCCCTGCCCACGGTCAGTAGGGGACACCGATGGGCTTGGAAAGGCCGCCGTCCGTCGGATGGTACGTTAAGCCGTTCCCCCGTGTGCGGGAGAGCCATACCCTGTGCACGTTAAAGAACACGCTGGATGGCCTTGACGGGAGGCTACCATCTGTCTCCCAACAGCTGTTCCAGAGTGTCCCCTCCCCCAACCTTCTCTGAGCCTTCGGGGTCCATGTGACCTGGCCATTTAGCCCATGGTGTGCAAAAAAGTGCCGCTCAGAAGTAAAACAACCCAACCTCTGAGCGGCACTTTTTTGCATACCATGGGCTAAATGGCCAGGTCACATGGACCCCGAAGTTTCAGAGAAGGTTGGGTAAGGGGACCCACTGGAACAGCTGTTGGGAGACAGATGGTAGTCTCCCGTCAAGGCTATCAGCGTGTTCTTTAACGTGCACAAAGTATGGCTCTCCCGCACACTGGGACACGGCTTAACGTCCCATCTGACTGACAGCGGCCTTTCCAACCCCATCGTTGTCCCCTACTGACCGCGGGCAGTGCGGGGAATTTTGCGGAGGTAAATCTGAATGCTGACCCAGCTGGGACTCGAATCTGGGAACTGCAGATTACGAGTCTGGCGCGCTACCGACTGAGTCACCCCCGCCCCAATTTGTGCCTGTTCGTTGCAGGAAATTTCAATATATTAATTTTTTCATACCGGAGAAAATCTCTCTAACTCTGACTTATTCTTCTTTACTGGCCCAGTTGTAAGCGCGCTTGTTACTGATAAAAGGAACCTGTGTTCGAACCCCGGGCAAGTCACGGATGTTTATGATGCTTTTCTGCTGAGGTCTCGCTATTCTCACCGACCTTCTACTACGGTATATAAACTGATAGGTTCCTGTTAGTCCTCTGTTGCAAGCAGCTGCTTCAGGGGGTATTTTTTTTTATGTTACTGATTCGTATATGAATATATTATCTCTAGAAACGATTAAGACTATTTTAAAGGAAATTCTCAGTCAAAAACAAGGAGGTTTGAGCACCTTCAAATGGAGTAGAAAGTGGGGAGACTAGGAAACTGGGTAGTTGATGTTTCTACAGATCACATACACTGCCGGGCAAAAAATAAATTACTAGCATTTTATGTCACTGGGAAAAGAAATTTTATGCTCCAAAACATTTAAATTAAGCATTGTATAAAAAATGTGATTGATGATACACAAAGCATAGGGTCAACGTTGAGATATATCTCCGCAAAATTCCCCGCCCTGCCCACGGTCAGTAGGGGACACCGATGGGCTTGGAAAGGCCGCCGTCCGTCGGATGGGACGTTAAGCCGTGGCCCCGTATGTTGGAGAGAGCCATACCCTGTGCACGTTAAAGAACACGCTGGATGGCCTTGACGGGAGGCTACCATCTGTCTCCCAACAGCTATTCCAGTGGGTCCCCTCCCCCAACATTCTCTGAGCCTTCGGGGTTCATGTGACCTGGCCATTTAGCCCATTGTGTGCAAAAAAGTGCCGCTCAGAGGTAAAACAACCCAACAACAACTCATTCGTCTCACTACTATCATTCATTAAAGTTTATATCAGAAAATAATTAATACCAAAATAATAAGTATTACTTGATAATATTCGGTAAAAATAAGCGTACATTTCATTAATTTATTTAAATAATAATTTGAATACACTTTTTTGTTTCTTACAACAGGAATGTCGCTGATTAATGTTTCAGCTTTTATAATTCTAAGTAATAATTGAATTATGTTAAGATTTAGAATTTAGATCTTTGATTTATTTCAGTCATTATTTTTCAAAAAAAAAAATCTTATTTTATAAGTCACGGAAAATCGATCTTTCACCTTTTCGTTGTCATAAAATGTAAATTATATGTTTTTTGGTTAGGCACTGTATATCATAAATTAATTGACAGGGCAATGACCTATAATCTGTGATTTATAATCAGTAGGAAGAGATCACCATGCTGGTAATCTGAAGTTCCCAGATTTGAGTTCCCACATTCGTTCTATTTTGTTGCGATCTTATGCAACCACGGCAATTCCCGATTCCGCTTGTACAGCACTACCAGTTTCGAAAAGCCGTGCTAACTAGAGCCGGGGGCAAGGAATACGCCCTATAGGCGCACCTCAACCCCAGCCTCACATGGCAGCAGTCCTATAGAAGGAAAGCTGACCACCGGAAGAACTTTAATCTGTTCCCCGGTTAGCCATGAACAAGGATACATAGATACAAGTTCGCTCGACTCCCGGGGTGGAGACTCTTAGTAAGACCCAGACTTTTTTGAGGGCTCGTGCCTACTAGGCGGGCTCAGACCGTTCAGCAGAGCCCTCGAACTGATCACCCAGAGCACCTGAGGTTGAGGCCTCGGACACCGTCACCATCCAACCGGTCTTCCGACCGGTCAGCGGCATCGTCGGCTTCGGTTGGCCTTGGCTATGTCCAACCGGGGGACCAATCCGGTCGGCACAGCCTTCGACCGGTTTGCTGGGTGGGCCCTAGGTTCCCCCACCACGACAAGGTGGTCCCCTATTGAGGGGGTTGAGTTCCCACAATGGCGATTTTGAGATTTTTCTCTCTTAACTTCCGATCTCTCTTGGTGAGAAAAGGGACACAGATGGGCTTAGAAAGCCCATCCGCCGTCTGTCGGATGGGACTTTAACCCGTGTCCTACGTGCAAGATGTTGGGTTGTGTTGTTTTACCTCTGAGCGGCACTTTTTTGCACACCATGGGCTAAATGGCCAAGTCACATGGACCCCGAAGGCTCAGAGAAGGTTGGGGGAGAGGACCCACTGGAACAGCTGTTGGGAGACAGATGGTAGCCTCCCGTCAAGGCCATCCAGCGTGTTCTTTAACGTGCACAGGGTATGGCTCTCCCGCACACGGGGCCACGGCTTAACGTCCCATCCGACGGACGGCGGCCTTTGTAAGCCCATCTGGGTGTCCCGTACTGACCGTGGGCAGGGCGGGGAATTTTGCGGAGGTAAATCTGAATGCTGACCCAGCTGGGACTCGAATCAGGGAACTGCAGATTACGAGTCTGGCGCGCTACCGACTGAGTCACCCCCGCCCCACGTGCAAGATGTAAGGTAGACGCTGTGCAGGTTAAAGAACACACCGAATAGTTTTGACGGGAAACTTGCATGTGTCTTCTACAGGTATCAAGTAGATTCCCATCTTTTGTCTATATTCTGCTTCAGATAAAGAAAAAAGCGGTGAGAAGAGAAAGGTCAAAGATTTTTTTTTTGGTCCAATCGTGGGTTATTACTCTTAAACACGAAAAATCCAGTAAAAACAGGATGTGACGCCTGAAAATGCGTTACTCGTTATGGGAACTTCTACAGCAAATGCTTTGCATCGAATGCATCTATCTGTACAAAAGAAATTATACTTCATCGTGAAATTTACAATATTCCGAAATTAAACAACCCTTTAGCCGTCCCGTGGCCGAGTGGTTAGCACGCTTGGCTACTGATCTAAGGGACCTGGGTTCGATGCATGGAAGTGTGTGTGTGTGTCGTTTTTCTGCTGAGTTCCTGCCATCCTCTCAGATCTCCTACTGTGGCATATAAACTGACAGGCTCCTGTCGGACCTCTGTGGTAAGCAGCTGCTTGAGGGGGTATTTATTTATTTTATTTACTCTAAACCCATGACTTATTAGTGAGATATTTAATCTCATTGACAACTCACCCACTCACACATGACAACACCCCTAAAAATATTAATCAATTCCTTAACCTTACACTACAATACCCATTTCTTTTTCCTCAAACTGATCAGTTCACGAAATTAAACTTTGAAAGCTCTTGAATTCTCTGTCCTTCAAGATATATCACTCATCTTTATGCGGAGAATGAGTACAGGAATAATGCGCATGAATTTCGTACGTAATAATCAGCGACCGAAAATCGTCCGCTACAGTGAAAATTATAGTTGGTTCTGGTCTCTTAAATTCCGATCAATAAGCATTCCGCTTTTTAATCGATCCTAGAGCCCCGTAATTGCAGAGACAACGAGGAACAAGTAAAAATGAACGAAGGAATGGCGGGAAACGAGGGTTTGTGTCCTCAATCTCTTCCACTTATCATGCGAAACCAAATTTTACGTCATCGACAGAGAAATTATTATTACTGATTTTTTTTTTTTCCTTTTCCATGCTCTAGAGACTTTGCAAGGGATAATCGAAATCCCGTGCAACTTTTCCGGGAAATATTCTGAGTTTGAAATTGAAAAAGAAGCAAAATATTTAACGTGGGGGATGCTTTTCGGTGATGCACCAACCTTGAACGGGCAACAGCAAAGGATGGTCTCGAGTAATGATCCATAATCTGCGTCTGGAGTTCTCGTATTGAGCGATAAAACAAACGATGTAATCAAAAGTTGGCAGTGTTGGTTCACTCTATGAGGGAAATCGTAAAACCGCTTTCGTTATGGAAAGAAAGGTTCGGTTGTTTTACCTCAGAGCGGCACTTTTTTGCACACCATGGGCTAAATGGCCAGGTCATATGGACCCCGAAGGCTCAGAGAAGGTTGGAGGAGGGGACCCACTGGAATAGCTGTTGGGAGACAGATGGTAGCCTCCCGTCAAGGCCATCCAGCGTGTTCTTTAACGCGCACAGGGTATGGCTCTCCCGCACATGGGACCACGGCTTAACGTCCCATCCGACGGACGGTGGCCTTTCCAAGCCCATCTGTGTCCCCTACTGACCGTGGGAAAGTCGGGGAATTTTGCGGAGATAAATCTCAACGCTGACCCAGCTGGAACTCGAACCTGGGAACTACAGATTACGAGCCTGGCGCGCTACCGACTGAGCCACATCCGCCCCTGGAAAGAAAGGTAAATAGTTGCCTGCAGAACTGTGCAATCAATGAGTTTTAGTAATCTGATGCGTTAGTGATAGATAAGTAATTGTGGTTGCAAGTTAGATTTCTTTTCGATTCATTCATTAATGTGAAATTTTGGGATTTTGTAGCAATTTTAAATATTAGTTAAGGAGTTGCCTCCTTCGGTTGGGGGTGGCTCAGTCGATAGCGCGCCAGGCTCGTAATCTGTAGTTCCAAGGTTCGATTTTTTTAAAGACCTCTACAACTGAAGGGAAAATACAATGTTACAATACGATGGAAATCCAGTTTCTTTCCCACTCATTTTTTACTTCCCCCCCCCCGAACTGATTGCGTCACTAACTCACATTCACACTCCCTTTAGGAGAGGGGGTGGCTCAGTCGTTAGCGCGCCAGGCTCGTAATCTGTAGTTCCCTGGTTGGAGTCCCAGCTGGGTCAGCGTTGAGATTTATCTCCGAAAAATTCCTCGCCCTGCCCACGGTCAGTAGGGGACACCGATGGGCTTGGAGAGGCCGCCGTCCGTCGGATGGGACGTTAAGCCGTGGCCCCGTGTGCGGGAGAGCCATACCCTGTGCACGTTAAAGAACACGCTGGATGGCCTTGACGGGAGGCTACCATCTGTCTCCCAACAGCTGTTCCAGTGGGTCCCCTCCCCCAACCTTCTCTGAGCCTTCGGGGTCCTTGTGGCCTGGCCATTTAGCACATGGTGTGCAAAAAAGTGCCGTTCAGAGGTGAAACAATCCTTCGGTTGGTTTGGGTTGGGTTTTTTCTGAGTGAGACAAAGAGTGGGAGTCAAAATCTGATCGAAAAATTATGTTAAATGATATCTGGTGTACCAATAATAAATGTGTTTTTCTTTAGCAAAATCTGAATCTTATTTTTTAAAAACAAAAAATATATAAATACCCCCTCAAGCAGCTGCTTGCCACAGAGGTCTGACAGGAGCCTGTCAGTTTATATGCCATAGTAGTAGGTCTGTGAGGATGGCAACACCTCAGCAGAAAAACTACACATACATCCATGCCTTACCCGGGACTCGAACTCAGGTCCCTTAGATTAGTAGCCAAGCGCGCTAACCACTCGGCCACGCAGACATCCATGCCTTACATGGGACTCGAACCCAGGTCCCTTAGATTAGTAGCCAAGCGCGCTAACCACTCGGCCATGGTAAGATTTTATTTTATTTTCTAAAGCACTTCATTTATTTTTACTTATTATTATTATTTAAAAATATTTTTAACATATATTTTCAATAATAATTTTCTATCTCTTGTTTTCGGCATCGTTAATAGTAATTATAGCGTGCAATATTTCTCGATTGCTGAATTCGCAATTGGAACATTTGTATTCTCAAATGGAAAAAAATTATGTCGATGCCCATGTTTGCATGAGCAATATTTTGAAAAAAAATTAATGTAAAAAAAGGAAGAGAACAATTTTAGAGTTCGTTAATGCAAAAGAAGAGTTAGAATAGGGTAGCCATCGAAAGTACAAGTTTCATTTATTCAACAACACATCCGTTAGAAAACTAATAGGAGATACAAAATATAGATAAATAAATCTCTTCTACCTTTTAATAAAATCAAGTTGAAGAGGTGTTCTCGCCGCTCTAAGAAATTTGAAAACAAATGCTATTACTTTTTTTTCCATAGGCTTTATTGAAAATGGGAAAAAGAAGGATATCCGGGAGCAGTTGTCATGACTACTCATCTTCCCTTTAAGTACATTTCTTGCTTGCTTACTGGGAAGTTGGTGGGGTAGTGTATGTGTAGGCGGGGAGGATCCATGTTTGCATAGATGCAGGAAAATGGAAAGAAGAGTGGAAGAGATGACGTTGGGTGGCGGAGAAAGCGGAGAAAAAGATTGTCAGAAGCGGGATGGAAAGGGATACCAGAGAGAAGGAATGTAAGAGGGTGGAGCAGAAGCAGCTATCCAATATCTGATATTGATTATGAGGCTATTGCCTAGCTTTTGTTGAAATGATTACAGATTTTTTCCCTCTCTTTTTCCCTGTTTTCCCTTCTGGGTTGGACTCTGGGAATCGATCGTGACGATGTTGAAGATGAAAGGGAGAAGAGTAAGAAAAAAAATAAAAACGAACTGATGTTCGTAAGACGAAGAAATGAAGAAAGAAATGTTAAACTTTGACTAAACCCATTTTTTTCCACAATTTTTCTTTCTCATAAAGGTAAAAAAAAAGGGTGCTATGAAAGTTTGTTGTAAGTTAAGTTTTTTCCTCCGTAAATCACACTGGATGTTTAGACTTGATTTTTGTAGAACAAATGTAACTTTTATGGAAGGAAACATCGGCTTTTTTTAAATTGGAGAAAGTTTCGAATAAACGCGATATTCAAAGTAAGCTTTCGAAACACGAATACAAGAAATTCCCGCTTAACGCAGTGGATACGTTCCTAGTAAATCTGCGTTTAGTGAAATCCGTCTTCGCCGGGGTTATTTTAGCATGTATTTCAATGAGATATCAGCCCTAACCTCAAGGTACCCATGTAAATATTTTAAATTTATAAAATGTTGATGTTTGGATTGTTATATCTCTGAGTGGCACATTTTTGCACACCATGGGCTAAATGGCCAGCTCACATGGACCCCGAAGGCTCAGAGAAGGTTGGGGGAGGGGACCCACTGGGACAGCTGTTGGGAGACAGATGGTAGCCTCTCGTCAAGGCCATCCAGCGTGTTCTTTAACGTGCACAGGGTATGGCTCTTCCGCACACGGGGACACGGTTTAACGTCCCATCCGACGGACGGCGGCCTTTCCAAGCCCATCGGTGTCCCCTACTGACAGTGGGCAGGGCGGGGAATCATTACTCAAGAGATGAATAACCCATCTCTAAGGATAATCGCTTCTATATGTCTTTCAGAAATGCTGAAGAGCAACCCCTTTAAAACACGCTTAAGTCTCATAATTCTTAATCAGCATGTTACAATATTAAATAATAAATTGACTCTCAAAGGGTTAATTACTTTAACAACCTGAAATTTTGCTCTGTCATTTTTCTTCAGAAACTATAATTATCACAAGACATTTGAAAATGTGGAATTCTGCCAATTATCTTTCGTATTCGAGGACGGATGGTTGAATTTTTAATTCCTGCATGACTGAACACTGTTCTCACGAAAGAAGTCACTAAGTCACATATACACTCGGTAGCCATTTAAAATATGACTCCTCCTCGCATCTATGCTTGAAAATTAACTACGCGAGACGAAAAAAAATCTGATGTACGTCAACAGTGGCAGCATTCAGTTCCTGGTGAAGTTTGTGAGTGGTGGGAATTAAACCTGACACAAATAATAGGTAAAAGGCGTAATTTATCAAAATTTTGAAAGGGGCATTGCTTTTCGTGTCGTGTGTGTGTGTGCCCCTTTCTGACACACAGCAACTGCTGATTATTTTAGAGCAGATACTGTAAAGATGTATGGGAACAAGAACTAGAAAAGGAAAACCATTAGGAAGTACAGGAGTTGTTGTGGGTTGGGTTGTTTTACCTCTGAGCGGCACTTTTTTGCACACCATGGGCTAAATGGCCAGGTCACATGGACCCCGAAGGCTCAGAGAAGGTTGGGGGAGGGGACCCACTGGAACAGCTGTTGGGAGACAGATGGTAGCCTCCTGTCAAGGGCATCCAGCGTGTTCTTTAACGGGCACAGGGTATGGCTCTCCCGCACAAGGATCGACGGCTTAACGTCCCATCCGACGGACGGCGGTGTTTCCAAACCCAACGGTGTCCCCTACTGACCGTGGGCTTCAACGCTGACCCAGCTGGGACTCGAACCTGGGAACTTCAGATTACGAGCCTGGAGTGCTACCGATTGAGCCTCCGCCCCCCCCCCCCCCCCCCCCCCTCGCCGCCCTTCACAAAGACCCGGAAGGCCCAGAGATGGTCGGAAGAAAAGCTTGTAAGATATTTGTTCGGAGACGATAGGTGGTATCCTCTCAACAAAGCCATCAGTGTGCTCTTTAACGTGTACAGGATATGGCTCTACCGCACGCGGGGACACGGCTTAACGTCTCATGCGACGGACGACGGCCTTTACACCTGCGCAGGTGGAGCTCGAGCCTAGGAACTGCTGATTACGAGCATGGAGCTATGGACTTTCTATCCTATTTCTTCCTTTAATTTTTAGTGTCATCAAAAATTCTGAGTTTACCCTAAAATATAGGCAGGGGTGGCTCAGTCGGTAGCGCGCCAGGCTCATAATCTGCAGTTTCCAGGTTCGAGTCCCAGCTGGGTCAGCGTTGAGATTTATCTCCGCAAAACTCTCCGCCCTGCCCACGGTCAGCAGGGGACACCGATGGGCTTGGAAAGGCCGCCGTCCGTCGGATGGGACTTTAAGCCGTGGCTCCGTGTGTGGGAGAGTCATACCCTGTGCACGTTAAAGAACACGCTGGATGGCCTTGACGGGAGGCTACCATCTGTCTCCCAACAGCTGTTCCAGTGGGTCCCCTTCTCTGAACCTTCGGGGTCCATGTGACCTGGCCATTTAGCCCATGGTGTGCAAAAAAGTGCCGCTCAGAGGTAAAACAACACAACCCAAACAACCCTAAAATAAGTTTAAAATACCAGAAACAACATCAAAATGATAAATAAAATATCGTATCAGAAATATTCTTGCCACCCTGTTATAAAAGTTTCTTTATTTCAAGCTTCGACGATTACATTTAAGTCAACGAAAACAAACCAAGACTAGCAGCGTACAAAAAGAAAAAAATTAAAAAAAAACAGAAAGAAGATAGTGCACAACATGCCCAAAAGACAATCTTCCTTTTATTTTGTTTTTCCAACGTCAGCGCATCAGACTACAATCGTTTAAGTCGGAAAACAGCTGTAAAAAAAAAGGTCTTCCTCACTTTAACCTTTTATGCAAAATGTGTTACGTAGCCAACGTTGCCTTTATCTGGCGAGCTTTGTGTTTTGTTTATGGATAGCGTCCACACACTAAGATTCCGGTCTTCCATTGTTCTCGTGGGTCCTAAAGAATTTTCAGAAACAAGAACAAAAATCTCTTTTGTAACAGACGAAGATGGTCTTCCTGTTGTCAAGTTTATTTTGCTATATCCATTTCATTTGTTCATTTTCAATCACCGTTTTTGGCTAATCTAGTCAATTAACATTTTATTTCTTTTGCGATGTGTAAAGAATTTTTTCACGCAGTTAGGTTGTTTTCACTTCTGAGCGACACTTTTTTCCGCACAGTGGTATAAATGACAAGAATCACAAAGATCCGAAGGCTCAGAGAAGATTGGGACTAGAGGGTCCATTAAACAGCTGTTAGAATTCAGATAGTAGCCTTGTGTCAAGGCCATCCAGAGTGTTCTTTAACGTGCACCGAGTATGGCTCTCCCGCACAATGAAACGTCGGCTTAAACATTCTATCTGATGAACAACGGCCTGCCCAAGCTTATTGGTATCCCCTTTTTTACTGAGGGCAAGGATGGGTTGTTGGATTGTTTTACCTCTGAGCAGCACTTTTTTGCACACCATGGGCTAAATGGCCAGGTCACATGGACCCCGAACGCTCAGAGAAGATTGGGAGGGGAGACCCACTGGAACAGCTGTTGGGAGACATGGTAGCCTCCTGTCAAGGCCATCCAGCGTGTTCTTCAACGTGCACAGGTATGGCTCTCCCGCACATGGGGCCACGGCTTAACGTCCCATCCGACGGACGGCGGCCTTTCCAAGCCCATCGGTGTCCCCTACTGACCGTGGGCAGGGCGGGGAATTTTGCGGAGATAAATCTCAACGCTGACCCAGCTGGGACTCGAACCTGGGAAGTACAGATTACGAGCCTGGCGCGCTACCGACTGAGCCACCCCCGCCCCTAGGCAAGGATGGGATTTAGCGAACTTGGGAACTGCAGATTACGAAGTTGGTGCGCTACCGACTGAGCCACTTCCGCCCCACTTACACACAAAATATTAATTGCACATTTATTTGCAAGAAGGATAAGAGATGTTTTACTTCTGAGAAGCACTCTTATGAACTAAGTGAGCTAAATGGTCAGGTTACAAGGGATCCCAAATGGCTCAGAGCCATAGATGCAGCGGTACCACTACCAGACTTTTTTTTATCCGTTTCACGACTATCCAATGTTGCATATTATTCCCTTCATAATGTACTCTGGGGGGTAAATGGGAAGGGGGGGAACTATTGACTCAGTCTGTTACACACATACTACTAGACTATTGTCCTACTTACTCCAGCAGTTTCGGATCCTGCGCAGGGACAAATGTACTATTTGTTGCCAGATGTTCAGCAACCACGGCAATCCCCGGTTCCGTCTCACAACACTACCAAGTTAGCGGAAAACCGTGACTATCTAGAGTCGGAGGCAAGAATAGACCATATAGGTGCATCTCATCCCCGACCTCACATGGCAGCAGTCCTATAGAAGGAAAGCTAACCACCGGTAGAAACCTGAAATTTTATTTGTTTTTCGGTTAGCCATGAACAAGGATATGTAAATCCAAGTTCGCTCGGCACCCGAGGTGGAGACTCTTAGTGGGGCCCAGACTTTGAAAAGGGCTCGTGCCTACTAGGGGACCAAATCCGTTCAGCCGTGCCCTTGAAATTGCTCCACGGAGCGCCTGATGAGCGCCTGAGGTCTTGACACCGTCCAACCGGGCCACTAAACCGGTCAGTGATGTCTTCGACCTCGGTTGGTCTTGGCTCTGTCTAACCGGGGACCCAATCCGGTCAGCAAAGTCTTCGACCGGTTGCTGGGCCCGAAGCCCCCCCCCCCCCCACCACCACCACCACCACGTCAAGGTGGTCCCCTATCGGGGGGGGGGGGGGGCTGCGCTGGGACAGGGGTGGTTCAGTCGGTAGCGCTGCAATTTCTAGGTAAGAGTTCCTTCTGATTCAGCGTTGAGATTTATCTCCGCAAAACTCTCCGCCCTCAGTCAGTAGGAAACAACGATAGACTTGGAAAGGCCGCCGCTCGTCGAATGGGACTTTAAGCCATATATATATATCCGTGTGTGGGAGAGCTGTATCCTGGGCACGTTAAAAGCACGCTGGGTTCCATTGTCGGGAGGCTACCATTTGTCTCCTAACAGCTGCCCATGGATCTCTTTCCCCAACCTTTTCTGAACTCTTGGGGTCTTTGTGACCTGGCAATTTAGCTCATTGTGTGCAAAAAAGCTCCTCTCAGAATTAAAACAACCCAACTGCTCCTGTGTTGAGATTTTTTCCGCTGACACCATTCTGCCTTCAGTAAGATAGATAAAATCGATGGGATTGGGAAGAGGGGTGTCCATGGAGACTCTTTTTATGGCTCTGAGCAATGGGGTCCTTGTAACCTGACGATTTAGCTCATTATATAGTACATAACAGTGTCGCTCAGAGGTAAAACAACTCTTCATAGTACTAATAAATGAAGTAATAGCATAAATTAGTTTAGATAATTGCTAAAATAGAGTCAAAATTTCCGCATCCCATTTGAATATTATATGAACTTCTTGCATTAAATGGCTGAAATAGTATTTAATAGATTTCTAATAAGTTTATGTTAAATGGATATCCATGTTAATACTGTTACGACAGATGAGCATGCAACAATAAAACCATGATGTGACATTTGACGCTCAATGATGACGTCATGATGTGATATTTGACGCTCAATGGTGACGCCATGATGTGACATTTGACGCTCAATGACGACGCCATGATGTGACATTTGACGCTCAATGGTGACGCCATGATGTGACATTTGACGCTCAGTGGTGACGCCATGATGTGACATTTGACATCAGTGGTGACACCATGATGTGACATTTGACGCTCAATGATGACGCCATGATATGACATTTGACGCTCAATGGTGACACCATGATGTGACATTTCATGCTCAGTGATGACGCCATGATGTGACCTGGTGTGTCATTTGACGCTTGCATTAATCCTCAGCGTGAGGATTTCGTCATTAATCTGTTGGAACAGAGAGAGACTTTGAAATATTCATTTTCCTGCAGATAAGCTATTTAGCTTTGCGGGTCAAAGTGTAAATGTATTTGTATTCTTTACTCTTATGAAAAAAAATGATATTCTAAAAAAAAAAAAACTTTGGGGAAGTTTACCATAGTGTAAAGAGTTGAATAGTCTTTTAAGTAGTGTTTTGTATTAATATTACAGTACGAAGGTAGCAATATGGAACTTAATTTAGTAGCAGTAATGTGTCGAAGAAGTCTACTAGTGGAAAGGTAAAGGAGATTTAGTGCTGGGGAGGTATTTAAGGTGAAATGTAGAATTGGGAATGTAAACCTTGGTAACTTATAGGTACAGTCGCTCAAAAAATATCCGAACACTATGGTTGGTTACAGAATTCATAAAAAATATATGGCAACGATTTTTTTAGAAATTGGTGATTTGGCAATCTTCGTGTACTGTAGACAAAGGTTTCCGGATAACTAATTTAAAAAAAAAAATCGTTGCCAGATATTTTTTCTGAATTTTGTAATCAACCATAGTGTTCGGATATTTTATTGAGCGACTGTATATTCACAACGATAATTGTGCCGCTTGTTGAATGTTGTAAAAAGATTCCCTTTATGATTTTAATAGTCTGTAAGAATTATAGTGCAACTATTTGAAATATAGTTAAGTATTTTGAAACATTTTTTGATGGTTTAACTTCATACTGATGATAGACAAATTTGTGTTCAGTTTAAATTCATATTTAAGTATAATCTAGTCACTTTTTGAAATAAAATTAGTTCATTTATCATTTGGTTGGTAATTTTATTTTAAACTCACGCTAAGTTTTCTATTTAAAATTCGTAACAATACGTTTAATATACCTCTGTGTCGAAGTATTATTGCAAAGATTCATAATGGCATTGTTAACTGCTGGGTTCTGGGTTCGAATTCCAGTTTTCTGTATTCATCTAAACCAATGTTACCAACCTTGGACTCGAGGCGGATTATGACAGGATATAATGTAACTTCTTAAGGTGCTGATATTTTAATGAACGTCTAGACCAGAGTTTCCCAAACTTATTTGTCCCACCGCCTCCTTTTCGGAAAAAAATTTCTTAGCGCCCCCCTGGAAATCTACCTTCTTTAAGCGAACAAACAGAAAGATGCAGTGACAAATTTGCGTTCTTTCATGTATCTATATTTCTACCTACGTCCTACAACATAGTAAAGAAAGATGTTGTTGTAAATAAGATACCTTGAAGTTTGAAATTATAAAATTATTTATTAAAATCAACCATAGTAACTTTCGCATTACACACAGAAAATTAAGATAAGAAAAGATAATTTTATGTGTTTATTTTGAAAATGATCACTACGACTTTAACTCTATGTTACACAACAGATGAACCATGTACGAAAGGTTTGTCAAAAATTTCTTATGTTCCCTTCTTTCTTTACGCTTCCACTCCCCCCCCCCCAATTGCACCCGACGCTACTACCGACCCCCTGGATCGTTCCAGCACCCCCCAGGGGGCGGTATCGCCCACTTTGGGAAACACTGGTCTAGATCATTACACAGTTACCCAAACTTGATGGGGCGGGGGTGACTCAGTCGGTAGCGCGCCAGGCTCGTAATCTGTAGTTCCCAGGTTCGAGTTCCAGCTGGGTCAGCGTTGAGATTTATCTCCGCGAAATTCCCCGCCCTGCCCACGGTCAGTAGGGGACACCGATGGGCTTGGAAAGGCCGCCGTCCGTCCGATGGGACGTTAAGTCGTGTCCTCTTGTGCGGGAGAGCCATACCCTGTGCACGTTAAAGAACACGCTCGATGGCCTTGACGGGAGGCTACCATCTGTCTCCCAACAGCTGTTCCAGTGGTCCCCTCCCCCAACCTTCTCTGAGCCTTCGGGGTCCATGTGACCTGTCCATTTAGCCCATGGTGTGCAAAAAAGTGCCGCTCAGAGGTAAAACAACCCAACAACCCAAACTTGATATGAACAGAGCGATAAATAAAATTTAAATAGGTCAACATTATTTCAGAGTTCTGAAGTTAAAGTCATTAAACATTGATCATGCTGTATGAGTAAAAGATTTTTTAATAACTCTTACTTAATATTTGATGCTAAAAAAATTGGATTATCATGATCAAAGACGTTAGTCGTACTTTCAAAAACGTTTTAAATTTCATGAATATACATATGGTCGTGAAGTTTCTGAGAGAGATAATTTAGTCGGAATTTGAAAAAGGCTGGAGATATCAATAAACTTTCAAACTAAGACTTAAGAGACTATTATCTTGTCATAGGAATACTGGAAAACAAATGAGCAAAATATGTGTAAAAAATGACGTTGATTTCTATGTTGTTTTCAGTACCAGTGTTGTACGTTTCCATAACTCTGTCTGCCTCCAATGATCCCAAGAAGAAAATTGGGAGCAGACAGATAAGTAAGACAGACAGCCTCCTAATAGTCTTCCATCTGAGGCAGGAAACTAAATACGCTATCCATGTGCCAGGGGATGCATAAGGATTAATAATAGGAAGAGTATGATGGTGGAAGACACTGCGATGTCTAATGGATACTGGAAGAACATAATTAATTCAGCATATGGAGTGGGATCTTTGGTTCTTTGCAGAATCAGTACGAGTTGCTATTCATTAAAGAAACTTTCCCATTCACGACGATGCTCCTGTGTTTTTTTTGGTAACCATTAACGGTATCATTTCCCATAGTTTTATTTTTATAATAGAAACAAATATGATGAAGTTCGTTGATGTTTTTTCGGCAGTAGAAGGTGTCGAAAAGAAAGGTGCAAAGACAATGAATGACAGTTTATCAAACGTCTACGAACGGCGTTTCTTAACATGGGAACTGCAGAGTAGTTGAAGGTGAGATGCAGTGATTCAAGATGAGATGCAGAGTGAACTAAAGTGAGATGCAGAGTGATTCAAGATGAGATACAGAGTGATCTAAAGTGAGGATGCAGAGTGATTCAAGATGAGATACAGAGTGATCTAAAGTGAGATGCAGAGTGATTCAAGATGAGATGCAGAGTGATCTAAAGTGAGATGCAGAGTGATTCAAGATGAGATATATAGTGATCTAAAGTGAGATGCAGAGTGATTCAAGATGAGATACAGAGTGATCTAAAGTGAGGATGCAGAGTGATTCAAGATGAGATACAGAGTGATCTAAAGTGAGATGCAGAGTGATTCAAGATGAGATACAGAGTGATCTGAAGTGAGATGCAGAGTGATCTAAAGTGAGATGCAGAGTGATCTAAAGTGAGATGCAGAGTGATCTAAAGTGAGATGCAGAGTAATCAAAAGTGAGATGCAGAGTGATTCAAGATGAGATGCAGAGTGATTCAAGATGAGATACAGAGTGATATAAAATGAGATGCAGAGTGATTCAAGATGAGATGCAGAGTGATCTAAAGTGAGATGCAGAGTGATTCAAGATGAGATACAGAGTGATCTAAAGTGAGGTGCAGAGTGATTCAAGATGAGATACAGAGTGATTTAAAGGGAGATGCAGAGTGATTCAAGATGAGATACAGAGTGATTTAAAGTGAGATGCAGTATGATTTAAAGTGAGAAACAGAGCGATTTAAGTTGGAGAGGACAACCTCTTAATCTGAGGACGAGAGTGACTTAAGGTGAGATACAGTGATTTTAAGATGAGATGTAGAGAGATCTAAGGTGAGATGCAGAGAGATTTAAAGTGGAGAAGTTAGTACCTTAATCAGAGGATGGGAGAGATTTAAGCTGAGATGCAGAAGGATTAATGATGAGATGCAGAGTGATTTAAGGTGAGACGCAGAGCGATTTAAGATGAGATGCAGAGTGATTTAAGGTGAAACACACAATGATTAAAATGAGAAACAGTGATTTGAAGTAATAAACAGAGTGAATTTCAGGGTGAAGAAGATAGCATCTTAATCAGAGGATGACAGAAATTAGACAGATGACAGATTTAAGGTGAGATGAAGAATGATTTATGATGAGATGCAGAGTGATTCAAGGTGAGATGCAGATCGATTTAAGGTGAGATTCATAGTGATTTAAGATGAGATGTAGAGCGTTTTAAGATGAGATGTAGAGCGTTTTAAGATGAGATGTAGAGCGTTTTAAGATGAGATGCAGACCGATAGCCAAAGAAAAACTCCAGCATAACTATTTTTGCATTGGGCAATGACAATAACGTTCTGTGTTTTGTACAGAATGAATGCGTTATTCATGTTCATTTCAAAGTTGTTGGACTGAAACGGAGATACTATGACTCCACATACCTCCTTAACACGCCTATAAATATCAGATGTTGCTTTTCTTTATGTCAAAAAAAAATCGAAAAACTTCACGTTGTTCTCGAACGCTTCCATCAAGAGTTTGGCTGGAAATCACACACTTTCTATCATTTTCACGTCGGGGGCGGTGGTTGGTTCAATCGGTAGTGTGTCAGTCTCGTATTCTGCAGTTCCCAGGCTCACCTGTACCAGCGTTGAGATTTATATCTGCTAAACGCCCATCCTGCTTTCGGTCAGAAAGGAGACACCGCTGGGCTTGCAAAGGCCATAAACCAATCAGACGGAATTTTATGCCGTGGTTACGAGTTCAGGAGAGCCATACCCCGTACATGTTTAAGAACATACACTGGATGACCTTGATGGGTGACTTGCATCTGTCTCCTAACAGATGTCCAATGAATCCAACTACGACTCCATGGGGTCTTTCTGATATGGTCATTTTGCCCATTGTAGGGACAAAACTGCCGCTCAATGTTGAAAAATAAAAAAAAAACACTACGAGGTTGGTTGGGTTGGGTTGTTTTATCTCTGAGCGACACTTTCTTGCACACCATGGGCTAAATGGCCAGGTTACATGGACCCCGAGGGCTCAGAGAAGGTTGGGGGAAGGGATTCACTGGAACAGCTGTTGGGAGACAGATGGAGCCTCCCGTCAAGGCCATCCAGTGTGTTCTTTAACATGCACAGGTATGTCTCTCCCGCACACGGGGCCACGGCTTAACGTCCCAACCTACGGACGGCGACCTTTACAAGCCCATCGGTGTCCCCTACTGACCGTGGACAAGGCGGGAATTTTGTGGAAATAAATCTCAACGCTGACCCAGCTGGGACTCGAACCTGGGAACTACAGATTACGAACACTACCAGGATTCATTCAAAATCTTTGTAGTCTCAAGTTCGTAACCCACTCAATAAAATCATTCTACTGCTCCGTGGGTTGGGTTGGGTTGTTTTACCTCTGAGCGGCACTTTTTTGCACACCATGGGCTAAATGGCCAGGTCACATGGACCCCGAAGGCTCAGAGAAGGTTGGGGGAGGGGACCCACTGGAACAGCTGTTGGGAGACAGATGGTAGCCTCCCGTCAAGGCCATCCAGCGTGTTCTTTAACGTGCACAAGGTATGGCTCTCCAGCACACGGGGTCACGGCTTAACGTCCCATCCGACGGACGGCGGCCTTTCCAAGCCCATCGGTGTCCCCTACTGACCGTGGGCAGGGCGGGGAATTTTGCGGAGATAAATCTCAACGCTAACCCAGCTGGGACTCGAACCTGGGAACTACAGATTACGAGCCTGGCGCGCTACCGACTGAGCCATCCCCGCCCCCTTCTGCTATCAAAATTGAAAATAAATCATTGAGAAATATATTGTATTAAACCATAAAACCTCAAAATCATTGAAAGATATCGTATAAAAATAAATTATTATAAAAAATCTAAAAAATAACGGAAATCTTTTAAGCTCGGAGAATCTCTGCTTTTATCCCCCATCTTCCTAAACAGAAAATTAGCTACTTAAAGCCTATAATCCCTAATTTCGGTTTCTTCAGTTTTCGTCACGGTCAGGGATTAAATCTCGAATGTCGTATATCTTTCAGGGCTACCAAATTCTTATTTTTGCAATGTAAATTTCTGGAAGATATATTGGGTCGACCCAGTGAAGTTCCCTCCATGAAATCGTTTCAACATCCCTCAGTAACCGCATCGATCTGTCCTCTAATAAACCGGATAGTTCCTCTTTTTCCTTATCTGCCAGATTAATGATGAAGAAAGTTTCCTCATTTGGAACAGCGAGGGAGGAGATTACTTTTTGTTTACGCTTTCGCCGGATGAGGGGAACTTAAAGATTCATCATGCAAGAAGGATGTCTTGACGATGAATGTTAGAAAAGGAAAATTATGATCTTAAGATTATAGGGAAAAGAGTTTTTGTTTGAAGAGGAATGGTGCTTTCTTATTATCAGGGCGAAGCGTATGTGATAGCTGGAAATAGTTTGTGGATACTATGAGATTGAGCAATTGAAGCTTTCTACGGTTGTGAGAGATCATTGAATGATAAGTCATTGGCTTATTATTCATCGAAACTGTCGAAATACTAACTGAGCAGTTTCACAGTCTCTTTATAGCTCCCTAGTTGCTGCGTTGGAGTCTTAATTTTATCTTAGTTTAGATTTATCTACGAACCGTCGCCCTTTCTTCAGTGAGAAAGGGGACATAGAAGGGTTTGCAAAAACCGTCGCCCGTCGGATGAGATGTTAAGCCGTTACACCGTGTACATGAGATCTGTGAACGTTAACTAACATCCTGGATGGATTTCACGGAAGGCTATTATCTGTTTCCTAACATCTGTCCATGATCCCTTTTCCCAACCTTTTCCGATCCCTTGGGGTCCTTGTGACCTGGCCATTTAGTCCATTGTGTGTAAAAATGGCCAGGTCACAAGGACCCCAAGGGCTCAGAGAAGTTTGGGAGAAAGGGAATCACTGCACAGCTGTTAGTAGACACATGGAAGCCTCCTGTCAAGGCCATCCATGTGTTTTTTAAGTGCACAGAGTATGACTCTCCCGCACACGGATACATGGCTTAAATTCCTATACGACGGACAGCGGCCTTTCCAAATCCATCGGTGTCCTCTACTGACCAAGGACAGGGTAGGGGTTTTGCTGAGATAAATCTCAACGCTGACCCAGGCGGGACTCGAATCTGAGAACTGCAGATTACGAGCCTGGTGCGCTCCCGACTGAGTCACCCCCGCCTCACTTCATTGTCTACATTGCAGTATTTTGAAATTAAAACAACACTTCTAATTACTCACTTCTCTAAACTATACATAATAGTTTAAGTCAGAAAAAGTATTTATACCTGACATAAAACAGAGCACTATTTATTGTGACGGAGTATTACACATGCGAATTGTTCTTGATAGATCGCATATGGATGTGTCACCTGTTTTATTACCTGTTGTGTCATTGGTCTTAAGATATTTCCTCTCCATTCTCTGTGTGAGACAGAATATAGTTCTACGTTAAATAACTAAAAGAATAACAAGACGCTTCCAGCGAATATGGGATGCTCTTCTCCAAGCAAAAGGAGATTTTCATATTCCGACCCTCTAACAATGGAAATTCTAACAAATTTACGATTGAAAATATGTAAATAGTGATATTTTATAAACACCTGTAACGCACAAAGGGATATTTCATTCATCGCTTTAAAATAGGGTGGCTCAGTCGGTAGCGCGCCAGGCTCGTAATTTGTAGTTCCCAGGTTCGAGTCCCAGCTGGGTCAGCGTTGAGATTTATCTCCGCAAAATTTCCCCGCCCTGCCCACGGTCAGTAGGGGACACCGATGGGCTTGGAAAGGCCGCCGTCCGTCGGATGGGACGTTAAGCCGTGGCCCCGTGTGCGGGAGAGCCATACCCTGTGCACGTTAAAGAACACGCTGGATGGCCTTGACGGGAGGCTACCATCTGTCTCCCAACAGCTGTTCCAGTGGGTCCCCTCCCCCAACTTTCTCTGAGCCTTCGGGGTCCTTGTGGCCTGGCCATTTAGCCCTTGGTGTGCAAAAAAGTGCCGCTCAGAGGTAAAATAATCCAATCAATCCAATCCTGCCTTAAAAAATGATGCAGATAACATATCATAATTATTTACCAAAATTCTGTTAATCTCCTCATTAGAATAGTAATTGCTACCATTTTAATTAAATTTAAGTCGAATATTGATATCTGCTCCCGAGTACGAACTTATATCTTCTGCAAGACAGTCTTGCATTAATATCAGAGTTATCTAAATTCTTTACGCTACACTAAGCCTTAAGAGATTACAGGATGCATTAATCTTTACCGGTGTTAGATCATAAAAGGCGGACTCTACCCATTGAACAGATCGACAATCTGAATCTTATACTGCATCTGCAATCGTTATCGTTAAGTCTCGGAAAATTGCCGTGAAAACTGATTACTCGCTTTTCGCGTCTTAACGAAACTAGGTAAGACCACGCTCCATCAGATATGTCATACAAACTTTGTGTAGAAGATGCACTATACAACTCTAATACCCTAAGCAGTTTATTTCATGTGGGGCGGGGGTGGCTCAGTCGGTAGCGCGCAAGGCTCGTAATCTGTAATTCCCAGGTTCGAGTCTAAGCTGGGTCAGCAATGAGATTTATCTCCGCAAAATTCCCTGCCCACGGTCATTAGGAGACACCAATGGGCTTGGAAAGGCCACCGTCCGTCGGATTGGACGTTAAGTCGTGGTCCCGTGTGCGGGAGAGCCATACCCTGTGCAAGTTAAAGAACACGCTGGATGGCCTTGACTGGAGGCTACCATTTGTCTTCCAACAGCTGTTCCAGTGGGCCCCTTCCCCCAACCTTCTCTGAGCTTTCGGGGTCCTTGTGACCTGGCCATTTAGCCCATGGTGTGCAAAAAAGTGCCGCTCAGAGGTAAAACAACCCAAAAGTTTATTTAATGCAGCATATTAATCGAACTCTGACGGCTGTAGAGCATAGATTTCGGTGTGTGGCGGAACATTTTGTCGTTGAAAAGATCTCCGAATGACAATGGTATCAAGATTTCATAAAAACTTCTCCGAATCTTTAAAGAATTTTAGTGTCGATTATATCGGGGCTTGTGCTTATTTGCATTTTAATTGCAGTGTAAGAGAGAATAACAGTCACGAATATATACACAAACAAAATCCTCAAGTAGTCATAGGCTGAAGGAGCTCAAACTAGACTATATAGGTTTGGTTGTTGGACAGTTTTATCTCCGAGGGGAGCTATTTCCACATATAGGGCTTAAATGGCCAGGTCACAAGAACCCTGAGGGCTCAGAAAACGTTGGGACAAGGGGTCCCACTGCGCAACTGTAAGAAAACAGAAGATATCTCCCGTCAAGGCCATCCAGTGTGTTCTTCCTGCCTGGGGGGGCAGGAGGTGCTCAGTTGGGAGCGAGCCAGGTTCGTAATCTGCAGTTCCCGGGTTCGAATCCCAGCTGGGTCAGCGTTGGCCCTACCCACGGTTAGTACTTGGCACCTGTGGACTTGGAGAGGCCGCGCTCCATCGGATCGAACATTAAGGCGTGGCAATGTGTACTGGAGAGACATACCCTGTGCACGTTAAAGAACATGCTGGATGGCCTTGGCGGAAGGCTACCATCTGTCTCATCACAGCTGTTTAAGTGGGTTTCTTCCCCCAACTTTCTCTGAGCTTTCAGGATCCTAATGACCTAGCCATTTAGCCCATTGTGGGCCCTTGTGGGCCATTTACAACCCAACTTTCTGCTAGGGTACGTGACGTCAATTCAAGGCTTGGTCACATCTGAATAGATGAGGCTGTTAACCTTTTTTATAGCTGTTTTTATAAATCATGAGGAAACTTCCTCCATTTCAAAGAGTGTGTTGATAACTGAGTTTGGAAATCCAGGCAGTATCTTACTAAACCATTTGAGTGGACTTTCAACTAGAATGGCGTGAGGACCGTCATTCTAGTTAGCTGAGTGACGGTCCTCACGTCATTCTAGTCAAGTCATTCTAGTCTAGGGGAGACGAAACAGCAAATGTAGTCAAGAATAAACAAAAGTAGAGAATGCTTTGCATTTGTTGCACTTTATTATAATGCATCTTTTTTCTAGTTGCGCAAAATCATGAAGCCGACACGGTTGGTTTTTTTGGTGATGTTTTGACAGTGTGAAGAAAAAACGAGAGGTTGAGATAAATGGTAACACCAAACTCTAACTGAAATGATACAGTGATGATTGGGGATACAATGATCAAGAAATTCTCTTTCTCATGGCAGGTGGATTTTTGATGGTAAATTATGGTGGATAAGGACTTTATGTTAGAAACTGGGACTTGCTTCCTTCAACAGAGGGTTGGGTTGTTTTACATCTGAGCGGCACTTTTTTGCACACCATGGGCTAAATGGCCAGGTCACAAAGACCCCGAAGGCTCAGAGATGGTTGGGGGAGGGGACCCACTGAAACAGCTGTTGGGAGACAGATGGTAGCCTCCTGTCAAGGCCATCCAGCGTGTTCTTTAACGTGCACAGGGTATGGCTCTCCCGCACACGGGGCCACGGCTTAACGTCCCATCCGACGGACGGCGGCCTTTCCAAGCCCATCGGTGTCCCCTATTGACCGTGGGCAGGGCGGGGAATTTTGCGGAGATAAATATCAACGCTAACACAGCTGGGACTCGAACCTGGGAACTACAGATTACGAGCCTGGCGCGCTACCGACTGAGCCACCCACGCCCCCTTCACCAGAGGCGAACTTCGACTGCAGATGGAGGATGGGGCGATGTTCATTATTTTGCTTTTGAAAATGGACATTCCATATTTGCCAGATATAATGAACCATTTTGTTCGGAACGGGATATGCTCAGTCAGTGCTCACCAGACTTGTGATCTGCAACTCCTAGTTCGAGTCCTAACTGCTCTTGATTTGAGATTTATTTCCGTTCTGCCCTTGGTAAGGAAGGAGACGCCGATAGGGTTTGGAAGCCCGCCGTCTTTCGGATGAGATATTAAGCCTTGTCACCTTGTTCAGGCATTGAGATTTATCTCCGCAAAATTCCCTGCCCTGTCCACGGTCAGTAAGGGACACCGATGGGCTTCGAAAAGCCGCCGTCCGTCAGATGGGACGTTAAGCCGTGGTCTGTGTGCGGGAGAGCCATACCCTGTGCACGTTAAAGAACACGCTGGATGGCCTTGACGGGAGGCTACCATCTGTCTCCCAACAGCTGTTCCAGTGGGTCCCCTCCCCCAACCTTCTCTGAGCCTTCGGGGTCCATGTGACCTGGCCATTTAGCCCATGGTGTGCAAAAAAGTGCCGCTCAGAGGTAAAACAATCCAACCTTTCTGGCTTGGTGATCTGTGGTGAGAAACGATGGCATTACAATCAATAGTCGTCTCTTTTACCATGAAGTCATCGAGTCAACAACAGATTAAAATACAAATCGGCAAAAGGAAATATCCTTAAGTTTTTACGACCTAGCGGCAATTTTGATGATTCAGCTGTCATAATCTCCCTTTGAGCCTGTTTTCCTACTTTGTCCAATGATCTTTCCGCAGAGCAGTAAGGAGCAAGTAAATCAATACTCTTAACGCTCAATAACCGTAAACTTTTCTCATGTCTTTCGACGATATCGGGAGAAAAAAAATCAACGCAGAACCTTTCCCGCCCCCCGTCCCTGCGAGGGACATTGAGAGGCGTTCATATGCTGAGAACAGATCCTACGGAAATGCCAGTTTATAAAAGCGGAAGAAAGCCTTCAAAAGGATGAGAAGGCCTTCTGTCCCAGATAAAGCCTTTGCTTTGCGTTGGAGGACGTCACATATTCCAAGACACGTGGCATTTACTGGCAATCTGAAGTTTTTGTCGAGATAGGGGACAGCTCAAATCTAGTAGAGGAAATAGGATTAGAAGTATCAACGGATCAGTGTAGAATTTTATGTTATAAAGGAAACTGGATGCTAAAGGAGAAGTGGCTTTTCCGAAACTAAACATTGTCCTGCTGACTGTGCTTTTGTTCATTTATTCTGTCTATGTTTGTAAAATATTTAGAGTGGAAGAGGAAAAAAAAATTACTGGACAGAACAGGATACAACCAAAACGTCTCTCCGGTATATAGGCATGTGTGTGTGTATATGTCACCGGCAAAGTTTGAAATCCGGCATTCTGTAGAATGCCTAGGCATTGTATATAATGCCTAAAACTAGCCGGCAATGTATGAAACGATTCATATTTCACACATTTCTTAGGCATTCTGTAGAATGCCAAAAGGCAAATCGGCAAAGTATAAAATACTCCCGGCAGTGATGTTTAATGTCGCAATGCGAGTCATGTGACTCTCGACGCTCGCCTCAAACAGAGAGCCAGAGCACTCAGTCCAATTTGAATTGACCAGTAAATGTTCCCCTGGGTCCCCTATAGGCTCACCCTGATTGCCAGATCCGCCAGTCCCTGGTTTCGGTAAAAAAAGAGCGCCGTAGTTGGTCACTTTGGACACCAAAAAGACACCCTTCCATTCGGAAAAGCGCCCCCTAGCGTTGTAAGAGTGTAAAAGAGGGTTGCCTCAATAGGGATCCCAAAGTTTGAGAACCCTAGCTTCCATAGAAAGAGAGTTAAGGTCAAAAAACAGATTAAAAAAAGTCATCAAAAAACGACATATGACAAGCATCTCGGAACTCCACTGAAATAGATTTGACAAGTAGTAAAGTTAAATACGAGTATCCTAAATCGAATTGCAAACTTCGAATATTCAACACTTTACTGATTCGTTCTCACTTGGCTTTACCTCATTCGGGGCGTTTTTTATAATGCGGACGACAGATTCATTACAGGTTATGATGTTAATATTTCTGGCGGTAGTTCAGCAATGGTATTTTTCTCTTTTTGTAGAAAAATCCCGTATCTTATATTTTGTACTTCTTACATTTTCACATGCATCTTTTCAATAAAAGCCTTTTTCATACTTTGCCGAAATAGTATTTGTCATTCTATATAATGCCTAGGTATTCTATACAATGCCTAGGGAAAGTATGTAATAATTCTCATATTTCATACATTGCCTAAAAACGCCGGGTATTCTATAGAATGCCGGCTTTTCATACATTGCCGGTAACATATATATATATACACGCACACAATATCCTCATTTTACACAGTTTCGTTTTAACACGACCAAAAAAAATGCATAATTGCAAAAAATTATATTATTAAGCATGATGCAGTTTTGTTTGTAAAGGTGGAAGATTACGCGATGCAGATATACATATTTTTATGTCTATAGACCTAATACAATTTATGAAGTGTCAGTGTCATAGTATCAAAGAAGACTTAGACTAAATCTTCCAAAAGTAAAATTAACTAAATGGTTTTAGTTTATATTATTTTTTAAGAATAACGTATAGCAGTAAATTCGTATGTTAAATAAATATCACCTGTAACACTTTATAGTTATATTATAAATTAAATCCGCTTTGGATCGACAGCGAGGTTGGGTTGGGTTGTATTACCTCTGAGCGGCACTTTTTTGCATACCATGGGCTAAATGGCCAGGTCACATTGACCCCGAAGGCTCAGAGAAGGTTGGGGGAGGAGACCCACTGGAACAGCTGTTGGGAGACAGATAGTAGCCTCCCGTCAAGGCCATCCAGCGTGTTCTTTAACGTGCACAGGGTATGGCTCTCCCACACACGGGGCCACGGCTTAACGTCCCATTCTACTGACAGCGGCCTTTCCAAGCCCATCGGTGTCCCCTACTGACCGTGGGCAGGGCGGGGAATTTTGCGGAGATAAATCTCAACGCTGACCCAGCTGGGACTCGAACCTGGGAACTACAGATTACGAGCCTGGCGCGCTACCGACTGAGCCACCCCCGCCCCTCGACAGCGAGGTCTGACCCTTCTGGACTGAATTATTTCAGGCTAGTAAAAACTGTGTTTATCTCATTTTTAGTACAAGTTTGATTTTGTAGACTATTTTGTAGGCTAAATGTAGCTGATTCTTAAGTACAGTGTTCCATAAAATATCACATAATGCTTTATTTTGCAAAACAAGTTTTTAAGTATTGATAGAATTTCTTAATTTCCGATATAAATTCATTTCATAAATATCTATCCTTATCTCAACTTTCATCTTCAAATTCGTTAATGTACGTCTGCATTAACGATGAGTATTTTTCGTGACAAAAAAACATATATGACAAATTTCCCCACTCTTAATTAGTACACAAGAAACAATGTTACCTTATCGTTTGTTATCACTGCTGAACTGTTATTGGTGATAGCTTTGTTCGAATAAAACATTCAATACACGTTTTATTCACGACAAGAATTTGTTTTTGGAACCTATCCCCCTTTTTTTTCCCGTAACTTCTTGGTCTCGATTTGCATGATTTCGATTTACATGGTGGTTTACCGGAAGCTGTCTACCTTCTAATTCGAGAAGTGGATGTACAGTCGCTCAAAAAAATATCCGAACACTATGGTTGATTACAGAATTCAGAAAAAATATTTGGCAACGATTTTTTTTAGAAAATAGTGATCTGGCAGCCTTCGTGTCACGTGATTACAGAATTCAGGAAAAATATCTGGAGCGTGTACAGCAACTGTACACGCTCCAGTTACCGTTTACAGCAAACTGGAGCGTGTGCAGTTACTGCACACGCTCCAGTTTGCTGTGAACGGTAACTGCACACGCTCAATATTTCCGTGAGTGAGCCCACACGATCTAGTATAAAAATAAATGGACCACCTACAGTCGCTCAAAAAAATATCCGAACACTATGGTTGATTACAGAATTCAGAAAAAATATTTGGCAACGATTTTTTTTTAGAAATTAGTGATCTGGCAACCTTCGTGTCATGTGACACGAAGGTTGCCAGAACACTAATTTTTAAAAAAATCGTTGCCAGATATTTTTTTCTGAATTCTGTAACCATAGTGTTCGGATATTTTTTTTGAGCGACTGTATTTCTTTTCAATTAACAACCATAATTTTCGGATATTTTTTGAGCGACTGTATTTCTTTTCAATTAACAATAATACGCTTTTGGTATTTAAAGAATTGTAAAAACTGTAACATTTAACAAGTTAGTCTGTTCTGCAAAAAAATTCCTTAAAGTTGGTAAAAATAAACGTAATTCTTGTCTGAACTTCTAAAAGTACTCTTAAAAACATTAATGAAGTTTAGTTTGATGGCTCTCTTGCTTTCGTTTCTACTTGTTCTATTAACTTTCCAGAGCAATTATTAAAACTGATAATGTTGCTGTTAAATATATTGATTTCCTTAAATCTCTGAATATTGAATGCATGTTGTTGAAAATTGAGATTGAAGTAGATTTAATTGAGATCTTTAAATTATCTTCAGTCACATTTTATTTTCATAAAAAAACATCTTTAAGAAACTGCTGAGTATTTGAGTTATTATCGACATGATATAAACTAATAAAGTGCTGCAGGGCACCCAGGAGTTTTGGTTGGGGACGGTGCTGAGGTTTTAAAAATTATGTCATCAAAACTAAACATTGAATGCTGAAATACATTAAAAAGGCTCTTCTTGAATATTCCTGTTGAAAAGAGTCTTATACATCCGTGAATCTTATATGCTGTGAAATCGGAAAAATTTATTTTTCTTTTTCGTTTTCATTTTAGCTTCTGGGGTAGGGAGAGCTAAAAACAGGAAGCTCCCCCCTTCCCTTGGTTACGCTCCTGATAAAGTGGTCGCTGAGTATACATTTTTACTGTTTTTCACCCCTTTCAAGTTATTAATATTATCCAAGGGTGGAACAGGGGCGGTTCCAAGAACCACATTTTGTGAGGAAAGTAGTGAGCAACTCTCAAAAATGTTGGCCAACGAAACTGCGCAAAAGCTCTCTCTGACTCCTTCTCTTAGCCTTTAGAAGGGAGACGATTTCTTCCCTCCCTTGAGAGATACAATGGAAGAAAGTACTCTTAGCACTTTAGGGAGGGATAGAAAGCACTCAAGGGAGGGAAAGAAAGTCCTCTTAGCACTTAAGAGAGGGATAGAAAGCACTCAAGGGAGGGAAAGAAAGTCCTCTTAGCACTTAAGAGAGGGATAGAAAGTCCCATTAACACTCAAGGGAGGGATAGAAAGTCCTATTAGCACTCAAGGGAGGGATAGAAAGTCCTCTTAGCACTCAAGGGAGGGATAGAAAGTCCTATTAGCACTCAAAGGAGGGATAGAAAGTTTTATTAGCACTCAAGGGAGGGAAAGAAAGTCCTATTAGCACTCAAGAGAGGGATAGAACGTCCTATTAGCATTCAAGGGAGGGAAAGAAAGTCCTCTTAGCACTTAAGAGAGGGATAGAAAGTCACATTAGCACTCAAGGGAGGGATAGAAAGTCCTATTAGCACTCAAGGGAGGGAAAGAAAGTCCTATTAGCCCTCAAGGGAGAGAAAGAAAGTCCTATTAGCACTCAAAGAAAGGGATAGAAAGTCCTATTAGCACTCAATGGAAGGATAGAAAGTCCTATTAGCACTCAAGGGATGGATATAAAGTCCTATTAGTACTCAAGGGAGGGATAGAATGTCCTATTAGCACTCAAGGGAGGGATAGAAAGTCCTATTAGCACTCAAGGGATGGATAGAAAGTCCTATTAGCACTCAAGGGAGGGATAGAAAGTCCTCTTAGCACTCAAAGGAGGGATAGAAAGTTTTATTAGCACTCATGGGAGGGAAAGAAAGTCCTATTAGCACTCAAGGGAGGGATGGAATGTCCTATTAGCACTCAAGGGAGGGATAGAAAGTCCTATTAGCACTCAAGGGAGGGATAGAAAGTCCTATTAGCACTCAAGGGAGAGATAGAAAGTCCTCTTTGCTCCCCCCCTCCCTCTAGATCCATCCTTGATCTGTTCAGCTATTTTCGTGTATTTTGTCATCTATCTATTTTGCTTTCTGCATCTCCCTATATTTAGAAGTAGCGTAGCGTGAGAGGCAACTGCAGAAACTACGAGACTGCCCAGTTAAGGCTTCGACAGTTCTTCTGAAAATGGAGCGAATCAGTCTCACTCCTTTCCATTTCGTATCCATGTTTGCTCTATTAGGAGTCTCAATGAATCTCAGTCTCAAATATCAGAATGTTAACATTACTGATATTGTTTTTTTCATTTTGTTAAGATTGCAACATTAACAATTTGCTGTAGCTGATGAACATTTTTGTAATATCAGAATTTACAAATCCTCTCAAAAATGAATGTATACTGTTAACTAAATTTAACCAGATAATTTTGTCTTGGGGAAATTAGTTTATAGTGTACCCAAACGCTATTCATCGGTATTTTATCTTTGCGTTTTGTTTTCTGTTCATTCCTGTGTTCCGCGATCTGTTTATTCTACTATGGTCACGTAATTAGCCTTATTTTTATTCTACTGTGTTCATGTATTTAGTCATCTATTTATTCTACTATCTGTTCATGTATTAGCCGCCTATTTATTCTACTCTCTTTTCTTGTAGGGGCGGGGGTGGCTTAGTCGGTAGCGCGCCAGGCTCGTAATTTGTATTTCCCAGGTTCGAGTCCCAGCTGGGTCAGCGTTGAGATTTATCTCCGCAAAATTCCCCGCCCTGCCCACGGTCAGTAGGAGACACCGATGGGCTTGGAAAGGCAGCCGTCCGTCGGATGGGACATTAAGCCGTGGCCCCGTGTGCGGGAGAGCCATACCCTGTGCACGTTAAAGAACACGCTGGATGGCCTTGACGGGAGGCTATCATCTGTCTCTCAACAGTTGTTCCAGTGGGTCCCCTCACCCAACCTTCTCTGAGCCTTCGGGGTCCATGTGACCTGGCCATTTAGCCCATGGTGTGCAAAAAAGTGCCGCTCAGAGGTAAAACAACTCATTTCTTGTATTTAGCCATCTGTTTATTCTGCTTTCTGTTCATGTATTTCGCGATCTGTTTATTATTTGTTATATTTTTAGCCATCTATTTATTCCATTCTCTGTTCATGTATTAACTCTCTGTTTACTCTACACTCTGTTCTTTTATTTATCCATTTGTTTATTCTACTTTCTGTTCATGTATTTAGCCATTTCTTTATTCCAATGCATATTCATGTATTAGCCGTCTGTTTATTCTACTCTTCATTCATGTATTTAGCCGTCTGTTCATTCTATTCTTTGTTCATGTATTTAGCCATCTATTTATTCTAAAATCGGTTCATGCATTTAGCCATCTGTTTATTCTAAGGTCCATTCAGCTATGAACTGTTACCATTTGGTTTTAGCTCATTTGTTTTAAGTGCTTATATACATATATATTATACTTACAGTTGTTTACATTATATAGATTTTAAACTAGTAAAAAAAGCATTACTGAAACTTTGTTTATAGAGATAATACAAAGTGTAAAAAAAAGATTCAAGGACCAGTATTAATTCGAAACAAAGACACAAAAACTGCAATAAAATTCCCCCTGTACTTATGGCCTTATATAATAAACTTCAGTGTTTCGCCAACGAAATGTTGGTAACGCAAAATGTACTCCTACTTGCAAGAAACGGAACAAAAAGCTCAAAATTTTGTTTCACACGGAAGGCCATAATTTATTAGGAGCTCCACACTGAAAACTTTGCCGCTAGCGTGCAAGAGAGAGGCAAACTTTACGAGACACAATTACGAGACACAATCTCAGCCCTCACCCCGCACATGACTACTGGGCATCACGCGATATTACAGTTCCCTTGTACTTATTCTAGTTCCCTTGTACTTAATTAAGGATTTCAACTGCTCCAGGAGCTGTAGAAATTGTCGTTTGCAGCTCAACACATATTCACTATAAATTTTGTTTATTTTTCCCATAATGCCCTACAAACATTTTTTCTTCCACTGCTGTGTCTCGTGTGGTATAGTTTGAAGACCATTATAGCTTGGCTGTCTAATGCATTCCTTTTTTTCAGGGACAGACAGCAGCGTGGGCGGCCTGGGTCATGATTTATTCGTCATTTTTACCTCAGGGATAAGTTTAGTTACCAAAGGAGGAGGAATTATACGCAATTCTAAAATATATGCATGTATTAAAAATGGATGGTTGGTTATTTTATACTGATATATAACACTGAGAGCAGAGGGTTGGGTTCAGTTATTTTACTTTTGAGAAGCACTTTTTTCCACACAATGGGCTAAATTGGCAGGGGTTGGGTTGGGTTGTTTTACCTCTGAGCGGCACTTTTTTGCACACCATGGGCTAAATGGCCAGGTCACATGGACCCCGTAGGTTCAGAGAAGGTTGGGGGAGGGGACCCACTGGAACAGCTGTTGGGAGACAGATGGTAGCCTCCAGTCAAGGCCATCCAGTCTTCTTTAACGTGCACAGGGTATGGCTCTCCCGCACACGGGGCCACGGCTTAACGTCCCATCCGACGGACGGCGGCCTTTTCAAGCCCATCGGTGTCCCCTACTGACCGTGGGCAGGGCGGGGAATTTTGCGGAGATAAATCTCAACGCTGACCCAGCTGGGACTCGAACCTGGGAACTACAAATTACGAGCCTGGCGCGCTACCGACTGAGCCACCCCCGCCCCTAAATTGGCAAGGAACTCAATGGCTCTGAGAAAGTTGGGGGAGGTGACCCATTGAACAGCTATTAGGAGACAGACTGTCAAAGACACCAGCGTGTTCTTTAAAGTGCGGAGTTTATGGCACTCCTGCACACCTGGCTGCGGCTTAACATCCAATGCGACAGACGGCGGCCTTTCTAAGCCCATAGGCGCCCCTTTTCTACCAAAAGGGAAGATGGGTGTTAGAGGGGATAAATCTCAATGCAGAAATAAATGGTATTCGAACATGGGAACTGAAGATTACGAGCCCGGCGTGTTTTCAACTGAACCAACGATCCCTTAAGCAGAGAGGAGGGGGGGGGGGTGTATTAAAGCTTAAATACCACATAGTCAGCTTTTCTAGTAAAGCTAAATAAAGAAACTTAATAATTTTCTCTTACTGACGAAAATCTGATTTAATCGGCAGCACGCCAGTCTCGTAAAAGGATTTGGTTGTTTTACCTCTGAGCTGCACCTTTTTGCACACCATGGGCTAATTGACCAGATCACAAATACCCCGAAGGCTAAGAGAAGGCTGGAGGAGGGGACCCACTGGAACAGGTGTTAGGAGACAGATGATAGCCTCCCGTCAAGGCCATCCAGCGTGTTCTTTAACGTGCACAGGGTATGGCTCTCCCGAACACGGACCACGGCTTAACGTCCCATCCGACGGACGGCGGCCTTTCCAAGCCCATCGGTGTCTCCTACTGACCGTGGGCAGGGCGGGGAATTTTGCGGAGATAAATCTCAACGCTGACCCAGCTGGGACTCGAACCTGGGAACTGCAGATTACGAGCCTGACACGCTACAGACTGAGCCACCTCCTCTCGCAAAAGGATGTTCCTAGGTTTGAGTCCCCCCCCCCTGTGACTTCGTTGAGATTTTCTCCGCTATTCCTCACTTCGGCCTCAGCGGAATAGGCGGGGGGGGGGAGGGTTTAGAGATCCTTAAAACATTTCTCGAAAAATGCATGAAACAATCATAAGTTTAATAATCTTTTACCTCTATTACCTTTACCAAAATTCTTGGGGGACGTGACTTTTTTGCTCCCCCAGATTCGAATTTAAAGCTGTTAATAATAAAATTTTCTGGTGTATTTTTAAATATACTCTCTTTCACATAAAGAATGGAGCGGCAAATACCCCTCAAGGAGATTCTTGTCGCTTCGTACTTTTAACTACGAAACACAGGGCCGGGGGTGGCTCAGTCGATAGAGCGCCAGGCTCGTAATCTGTAGTTCCCAGGTTCGAGTCCTAGCTGGGTCGGCGTTGAGATTTATCTCCGCAAAATTTCCCCGCCCTGCCCACAGTCAGTAGGGGACACCGATGGACTTGAAAAGGCCGCCGTCCGTCGGATGGGACGTTAAGCCGTGACCCCGTGTACGGGAGAGCCATACCCTGTGCACGTTAAAGAACACGCTGGATGACCTTGACGGGAGGCTACCATCTGTCTCCCAACAGCTGTTCCAGTGGGTCCCCTCTCCCAACCTTCTCTGAGCCTTCGGGGTCCATGTGACCTGGCCATTTAGCCCATGGTGTGCAAAAAAGTGCCACTCAGAGGTAAAACAATACAATACAATACAATGCCATCCACTTCGTCCCCTCTTCACTTGGCATTAACAAACACTTAACACTTGGCATTACCCTTCCAAAACAAAAAAAACTGCATAGCCAATGCTTTTAACTAACCCTGCGTATATAACTAGAAACAGCGCCAAAAAACAATCTCCCAAATCGTGTACTGCAACTTTCAGACTAAAGCATTAATCTGTCTATCTCGGGCATATAACTTTTCTGAATGCAAAAAAAAAAAATCGTAGTTGTTCAACTTCTATATCAACCACGAATCGTCAATAATTTCTCATAATCATTACCTGAGTGAATATTATTTATCTTTCGTTTCCTTTAAGAGCAGACTGCGTCTCTCTTGAGAGGTTGAGTAAAAGAAAAAGAAAAAATCCTTGCGATATATTGCAGCGATTGTTTCAGTGACGGGAATGTCGCCTGACTGAGCGCTGTCCATCACTTTCTTATTTCTTCGGGCGTGGTAGACCTCTCTTTACTTTTTTCTATCTACTCTCCTTTTACTTCTTTTCTGTTGGCCCTCTATCTTGTTTCTTTCGTCCTTTACAAGGATTCCAAGCTTCATCGACCAGTTTCGTAATCCTGAACATTTCGTGTTTCGTACTTGCCATTGATTTCATCAGTAGCGTAGAATGAGTACAGTCGCTCAAAAAAGTATCCGAACGCTATGGTTGATTAGAGAATTCAGAAAAAATATCTGGCAACGATTTTTTTAGAAATTATAGATCTGGCAACCATCGTGTCACGTGACACGATGGTTGCCAGATCCTAATTTGGTTGCCAGATCACTAATCACCATCGTGTCACGTGACACGATGGTGATTAGTGATCTGGCACAATTAGTGATCTGGTTGGATTAGTGATCTGGTTTAGTGATGGTTGCCAGATCACTAATCACCATCGTGTCACGTGACACGATGGTTGCCAGATCACTAATTTCTAAATAAATCGTTGCTAGATATTTTTGCTGAATTCTGTAATCAACCATAGCGTTCGGATACTTTTTTTAGTGACTGTACAGCGCCAGGATAGTAATCTGCAGTTCCCAAGTTCGAGTCCCGCCTGGACCAGAGTTGAGATTTATCTCTGCAGAACTCCTCATTCTGTCTCGATCAGCAGGGGGCATCCATGACCCTGAAAAGGCGCCGTCCGTCGCATGGGACTTTAAGCAGTGGCTTCCGAGTGCGAGAAAGCTATACCCTGTGCACGTTAAAGAACACGCTGGATGGTCGTGACGGAAGGCTACCATCTGTCTCTTTGCAGCTGTCCAGTGTGTTTAAGGGCTAAGGAGAAGGTTAGGGGGAGGAGTCCCCCTAACCTTCTCCTTAGCCCCCGGGTCCTTGTGACCTGGCCACTGTGGATCAAAGAAGTGTCATTCAGATGTAAAACAACCCAACCAAACAATAGGCTTTTGTTGCGGTAAGAGCAGCACGTCGGTGTTTTGACTGCTATTAACATAACTAAAATCTTCAAATGTTTTCTCCAAACATTCATTTCTAGATTTTTTTTTTCTCTTTAAAATCTTACTTCCTAAAAGACGTAATATCATAATATCACAGACGTAAATAATAATATATAATATCACAGACGTAATATCATAACGGTGTAAAATTTTGTTAGATCGTTTGAAGGTCAAAATAAGCCAGTATGCTGCTTTAAGTTATTTTATCATCTAGAAACATAAAAATATTTTCGTATAGAGTTCGGTTGTTTTTATCTCTGAGCGGCACTTTTTTTTTGCACACACTGGAGTTCCAGCTAGGCCAGCGTTGAGATTTATCTGCGCAAAACTCGTCACCCTGCCCACGGTCAGTAGGGGATCTCAATGTGCTTGGAAAGTCCGCCGTCCGTCGGATGGGACGTTACGCTGTGACCTTGGTTGCCGGAAGAGCCATGTCGTGTGCATGTTAAAGAACACGCTGGATGCCCTTGACCGGAAGCTACCATCTACCTGCCAACATATGTTTCAGCGGGTCCCTTCCCCCAACCTTCTCTGAGCCTTCGGGGTCTTTGTAACCTGACCATTTAGCCCATTGTGTACAAACAAATGCCGCTCAGAGGTCAAACAACACAACCCTCACACTGGGCTAAATGAACAGATCACGAGGGCTCAGAGAAGTTTGGAAGAAAGCCCTCCACTCGACAGCTGTTAAGAGACAAAAGCCGCCCATAGAGGTCATCCAGACTGCTCTTTAATGCGCAAATGGTATGGCTCTCCTGATATAAATTACAATTGGGGTAAAATGAGATTAGCACATTTGGAGGACGAAATAATCCGGAACGCTGCTTTCTTTTAGTGATGTTTTTAGTGATAGTTTTCAGTGATGGAGCTTTTTCCAAGTCCATCAGTGTTCCTTTTTGACTGCGGCCAGTGGTTTAGGGGAGATAAATCTCAAAGCTGGTGCAGATGTTGGTCGAACGTGTGAAGTGCAAATTACGGAACTAGAGAGCTACAGACTGAGCCAGTTTAGCAAGCCCGAACATTTTCATACTAGTAATACGAATATGACTTTATTATACGAAATGCATTATCTTTCCCTTCAGTAACCGTTTTTTCTCTTAATATAAGTAAGAATTATATCTCTCTGATATATTATCCGTATTTTGTTAAAACTGATACATCTGATCTGTTTTAAACGAGGGTGAGGAAATATTTTACAATAAACTATCGATTATCCGTGATCAAGTAGCTTTAAAAAAATCTGGAGACAAATGTAAAACTTAGTTACAACGTTTTCTTGGGGAGGCATGTGGTCTACCCGCACCACCCTACTTCAGAATGCTTGTAAGGTCAGTGAAGAGGGTTGGGTTGTTTTACCTCTGAGCGGCACTTTTTTGTACACCATGGTCTAAATGGCCAGGTCACATGGACCCCGAAGGCTCAGAGAAAGTTGGGGGAGGGGACCCACTGGAATAGCTGTTGGGAGACAGATGGTAGCCTCCCGTCAAGGCCATCCAGCTTGTTCTTTAACGTGCACAGGGTATGACTCTCCCGCACACGGGACCACGGCTTAACGTCCCATCCGACGGACGGCGGCCTTTCCAAGCCCATCGGTGTCCTTTACTGACCATGGGCAGGGCGGGGAATTTTGCGGAGATAAATCTCAACGCTGACCCAGCTGGGACTCGAACCTGGGAACTATAGATTACGAGCCTGGCACTTGTAAGGGCAGTGAAGGGGGAAAAACGATTAAACTTGTGCATATTTTTACTAAGTATTCAATGGCGCTACAATGCTGTTTAAAAAAACAGAAAGAATATGGGTGTAGAAGAAAAAATTGTCTTGAGCCGACTCGATTTCCATACTTTGCTCCTGTTAAGTATTCGCGCTACCATAAGTCTTTAAATAACCAACAAATAGTGTTGAAAAATCGAGATTTAGATGGATTTGAAAGAGAATTAGATTTATCTAGTCCTATTTTTGCATAAAAAGTTAATTGCAGAAATTCATGAATCTTCGAATCTGACTCTCCTTTGAATTAACATGGGAATGTTTCCATTTTTCTATCCAGTGTCTGTATGTGAAGATGGGTTGGTTGGGTTGTTTTACCTCTGAGCGGCACTTTTTTGCACACCATGGGCTAAATGGCCAGGTCACATGGACCCCGTAGGCTCAGAGAAGGTTGGGGAGGGTTCCCACTGGGACAGCTGTTGGGAGACAGATGGTAGCCTCCCGTCAAGGCCATCCAGCGTGTTCTTTAACCTGCACAGGGTATGGCTCTCCCGCACACGGGGCCACGACTTAACGTCCCATCCGACGGACGGTGGCCTTTCCAAGCCCATCGGTGTCCCCTACTGACCGTGGGCAGGGCAGGGAATTTTTGCGGAGATAAATCTCAACGCTGACCCAGCTGGGACTCGAATCTGGGAACTACAGATTACGAGCCTGGCGCGCTACCGACTGAGCCACCCCCGCCCCCTGTATGTGAAGATGGGGGGAGTCTAGATCGAATAGGAATGCACCGGAACACCTTTCCGGTATAAACCTTTTCCCTTTGTTTTAGTGATCTTATACCTATTTCTTGAAAAATGCAGGAAATAGTATACACAGTCGTATCAGAATAATATGACCACCTACCTAATACTACGAATGGTAGGTGGTCATATTATTCTGATGTGACTGTGTATATATATTTATGTTTAATATTATTTTCACTTCCGTTGAGGTTACTACCATTCTTAAGGGTGAAGGAAGAGCATGTCCCGCCCACCCCCCCTAGATATGGCCCTGTATGTAAGTATCTAGAAGTGCTTTGGACTCAAAAAATTGAATAACATTTTTTTTTCAGTAATTGAATGAAAGGCTGACACGATATTTTGTGCGGACATATCTCAGTGAAAGTTTAACGTATAGCGACATTTTAAATGCCATTTTTTACTAAAAATGATTTTGCCGGCATTGAATATTAAAAAAAATTATTGATCGTGTTATGTAAGAGAATTTTCAAATAGAATACACAAGTCGCGTTTTTCCCATTTAAATTTAAGAATTAAAAAAAAAGTTATTTTTTCACTCTTGAACACTTTCTATGCTTTTTACTGAAACTTTATTTACATTGCTATTAATTAAAACTGTACTGAAACACTTTAATAATAAGCAGATGAATTCAGTTGAAGTATATCACTGGAGATTTAGTGTTTGGGGTGTTGTGAACATCAACCACAACAGGTCTTTCGAGTTACAAAACAGCGTTTGACTCTTTACGAGTTAATATGCGTATTAAAAATGTTTAGAAGTAAAACAGGACTAAAAAATTCTGAACAATTAAAAATTAAGCATCTACTACAGATTTTTTCTTCTTTTAAGAAAAGTGCAAATCAGTGTTTGAAAGACTATAAAGACGAAAATCTTATACAAAAAAATGCATTCATCGCATTCTTTAAGTATTGTATTCTTTTTTATTTTGCATTTTTGAATTGCAGATTCTTTCCCGTGTTAGTTTTCTTTAGACATTAATCTTCTCTGAAAACAAAAAAACCTCCTGAACGTTGGAAAGAATCCAGCATTTCTAAACAAACATAAATCTGCGCAAATTCACACTTTATACAAATCAACATCATGAGAGAACTTCGCTTCTTAGAATAGCTCTCATTAACAACAGGTGAGAATAATCACACCAGAATTGCTTAGCAACGGTTGTTACCTACAATCTCGCTCCAATTTCTGTTTCCAAGAATCTGCAATTGTCCTCCCTTTATTTTTCTATGCTAGTATAATTCCAAACGTTGTTTCTAAAAAAGCATAAATCCTAAATGTTGAGAATTTTTTTTCATGTATTATCATTAGCATTTTAATGTATAGTGATAAATTCTAGATTTATTTTTTTGCATTGTCTACATGATCATGTGTTGGGAAGATAATTAAAGTTTTAAGTGCAATTGGATATTTATTCGAAAGAGAACTATCAAAAGTGCTACCAACAAAGACTCATAAAAAACAAGCACTTTCAGGACAAGTTTATTGATAAAGGACAACCGAGATAATTAATTTTTTTATGACGTGAATTTACAGCTAAGTATTGAGTTGGGTTGTTTTACCTCGGAGCGGCACTTTTTTACATACAGTGGGCTAAATGGCCAGGTCACAAGCACCCCAAGTGCTCAGAAAAGGTTGGGGAAGCTGTACAGTTATTAAGAGACAGATGATAGATCCTATCAAGGCCATCCACTGTGATGTTTAACGTGCACATTCTGATATACACGGAGCCATGGTTTAATGTCCTCTTGGACTGACGGAGGTCCTTTTCAAGCACATTGGTGTCCCCTTTCTAAGAAGCTGGCACAGTTGTACAATTATGGAATTAAGATCACGAAGTTAAATATCTACTTAAGGTTCCTTTCCCTGAGCAAAATGGGGCGGGGGTGGCTCAGTCGGTAGCGCGCCAGGCTGGTAATCTGTAGTTCCCAGGTTCGAGTTCCAGCAGGGTCAGCGTTGAGATTTTTCTCCACAAAAATTCCCCACCTTGCCCACGGTCAGTAGGGGACACCGATGGGCTTGAAAAGGCCGCCGTCCGTCGGATGGGACGTTAAGCCGTGACCCCGTGTGCGGGAGAACCATACCCTGTGCACGTTAAAGAACACGCTGGATGGCCTTGACGGGAGGATACCATCTGTCTCCCAACAGCTGTTCCAGTGGGTCCCCTCCCCCAACCTTCTCTGAACCTTCGGGGTCCTTGTGACCTGGCCATTTAGCCCATTGTGTGCAAAAACGTGCCGCTCAGAGGTAAAACAACCCAACCTGAGCAACATTCTGCAATATGAAAGTTATACACACTATTACGATTTGTTTAAATTTTCCTTTGAGCAGCATATTGTGCAGAGAGAGACTCCGTTCCGAGAAAGAAGACAATGTCAAACAGGACCTTGTTAGTATTGGTGTGCAGGGGCCAGATGCAGCAGATGTACATAGCTCAGGACAGATATGCTTGGAGAACTAAATTGCACAGCTATTTGAGGAGGAGGAGGATCTGAATAAAATATTATAACTTTAAAACATTTAAAACTTCGATGATTTAGACATGAGCAGTTTTTTTATATAACAACTCTAACACAAAACGACAAATAATATCTGAATGAATTTGAAAATGGAAACACTAGAACACGGATTGATGTTTTAAAAGCATTTCTTGCACACATTCTGGGAAATATCGGCAGGAAATGCTCTCTACTCTTGTTCATCTGAATAATCTCTTTCACAAACATCACCAACACCTTAGAACCATTCCCCGAAACCGAAATATATGCAAACTTGAGCTGCCTGCAATTGTCGACCGAAATGATTGAAATCTGCCTCTCACCCCAACCCAGTTGAAATAGAGGATGATGCTGTACTTCTCCCGATTCTCCCGACCTTTTCCTCTCCCCGCTATCACGGAGTGGCTCTTCAGCATCACCTCCAGCAGAGGGCATCATACGTGCGATGTGCATCGGAGCGCACACCCTGCATAACCTCTACGTGCAGCAAGTGCAGCGTGGTGCCGTATCTGGAACACCAAATGCTCTCTTAATTCATTGCGTGGGCACGTGACTTTCTGCCACGCGCTATGCATCGACACTTTCCCCAGATGCTTCTGAGGACTTGGCTTACTCTTTAACGACCCCCTATCAGCCCGGACTTCAGATTGATTTGCATATATTCGTGCGAGAGGGCCACTATCGAGTCCATCATCCATCACCCCAGCCGTCCGACGTTCCGTTCGAGGCCTTGACATGCACCACAACTCTTTCCCGATTGCACTTCTTTAAAGGGCAGGAACTTTCTGTAAGAAGAGAGTTCGGCGGTTGGTGGGTATTTGTAAGACCCATATCTCGCCAAATGTGTTTGGAGATAAGTAAAGATGGATTAGTGAAGAGGAGAAAAGAGTGAGTGAGCTGCATACAATGTCAGGCTTGCTTTCTTTATGCCACGCTGATTACGATACTACGCCTCATTTTTTTCCACCTTTTAAATGTCCGATTTTCACCAGCAGCCAGTTGTTTCGTAGGTGTACAGAGAGATAGTAGTACTCTTGTTAGTTTAATTCATTAGTAGCTATGATAGAAGAAGCTATTTAATTATTAATATTTAATTTAAGAAATTACCGGAAGGTTAAAACTTCGTATTCCATCTAAATTTTTGAACTAAATAATATTTTTTGAAATAAACAATTATTATTTATATTTATATATAATTTAACTTTATTATTATTATTTTTAACTTATATAGAATTAAGTCGAATTATCTTTCTAATTAACATTTTATTAAATTTGCAATGATTAAATTAAATTATTAAATTATAATTATTATAATTTAAATATTTAATATTATAAATAATCTAAATAAAATTATATTTATAATTATAATTAAATAAAAAAGGGTGTATTCACTCAAAAACAATAATAATAATAATTTTAATAAAGATTAAAGCTATATATGATATATATATATGATTATATATATATATGATTATATTTTATCATTATATTATATAATAAAATGATAAAATGTTAAATGTAAAATGAATTAGAAGAATTAAACACATCGCCTGTGACAAATATCCGGTGATAGTTGTGAGAGACAATGAAGTTTTTTTCTATTTTCTGCCTTTAATACCTTCTAACGGTGGAAATTGGAACTAACGGATGCTTTAGTAAATGCCTATAGCAATGTTCAATTAGTATCTATTTAATAAAAGCACATTTTCCATTTATCTGAAAATAAAAGGTTGCTTTCTCCAATTCGTTCTTGTGCTTTCAAAGAGGACAAATCATTGCTGCGAATGTAAACCTCTTGGCCATCGGACTCGAACATCAAAATTTAAAATTTCTTCCATAAATCGATGGTTGGAATATTCGTTAAAAGCATTGCATTTTCCGAACTTTTCTAACATTTCAGAACTCTATTAAAGCTATTGGGAGAGTCGAAAAATGCCTATCTAACCCGAAAATAATTTTTAATATCTCTGAAAACAAGAAAAAAAAGCTGAAAAAATCTACAAAAGGAAAAACAAACTTAGAAAGAAAAAAACATTAGTTCATTTCTTTTCTTTTGATAAATCAACTAAAAAAATGAGCGAACAACTCATTTGTAAAGGTGTTGCCAGTCATAAGTATACTTTTTTCTGTCTAACAAAATCACCAGTTGCATTTTAAGTGCGCTTATCTCTGGAGACATCATCATTTTTACCACCCATCATTTTTATCCACCTTTAATAAATTAGCAAAATAAAAAAAAAATGACACTTTGCAATTGAATTTCTGAGTCATTTTATATCTTTACTACTTCTCCGCTATCAATTAACTATAAAAGAATTTCAGCAATTAAATCATTGTTGATATAAGTTGGGTTGTTTTACCTCTGAGCGGCACTTTTTTTTTGTTGATATAAGCGATTACAGATTGTGCTTCCTCCATATTTAGTTAGTAACTTATATCTTAAATAAGACTAACGTGGATCTTGGTCTTTGGCACCGTTTCAAAAGAAACAAGCAGGCAACACTGAATTGGCCAAATACGGTAATTTGCGTGTGACGAATGAAAGTTTAAATTATTCTGGAGAGAGAAATATCAAAAATAATTTAATTGTGAAGCGATACTAAAAAGATTCCTTTACATGATGCAGAGACGAGCTATTATTATAAATCGAATTAATATCTTGTTGTCCGCTTAACTGATAATTAAACTTTTAAATAAAACATATTGCAAAAGAAAACTTGTATAATTCCTTTATCTCGGTTTCATTCATGAATTTTTAAACGAAACGTTTTGAATAGTGAAGTCTTAACAATTTTTTTTATCCTACTTCATAAATATAGACGTCTTTAAGCAAGTTGTTTTAAAATTTCAAAACGAAATCTCGATAATTTCTTGAATTTAGCTTCATTAACAAAGTTTTTAAACATACCTTATAGTATGTAAAGTTAAAACCCAATAATTCCTTTATTTTTGCTTCAATTTGAAAAGTCTTTAAGCAAATCGTGTTGTAAAATGAAGCCTTGACAAATCCTTAATTTCGGCTTCATTGAAAAAGTCTTTAAGCATAACTTATTGTAAGTTGGGTTGTTTGGGTTGTTTTACCTCTGAGCGGCACTTTTTTTGCACACCATGGGCTGAATGGCCAGGTCACATGGACCCCGAAGGCTCAGAGAAAGTTGGGGGAGGAGACCCACTGGAACAGCTGTTGGGAGACAGATGATAGCCCCCCCCCCCGTCAAGGCCATCCAGCGTGTTCTTTAACGTGCACAAGGTATGTCTCTCCCGCTCACGGGGCCACGGCTTAACGTCCCATCCGACGGACGGCGGCCTTTCCAAGCCCATCGGTGTCCCCTACTGACCGTGGGCAGGGCGGGGAATTTTGCGGAGATAAATCTCAACGCTAACCCAGCTGGGACTCGAACCTGGGAACTACAGATTACGAGCCTGGCGCGCTACCGACTGAGCCACCCCCGCCCCAACTTATTGTAAAGTAAAGCTATTATTTTCTAAATATTTAATCACTATGAAGCTGTTTAGGTAACAGGATGAAGAGAGTGCAGGAGAAAAATTGCCTTGAGGCTGGTGGGATATGATCTTACCTCTTGATGATATGTCGAGTGCTCTGTTTCCGTGATTTTATTTCATTGGCAAAAAAAGGCTTTAAGCGTAAAAGTGAAAACCTAATAATAAAACAAGTATTGAAACAGATCAGGTATGCGATAGTGAATATTACAATTGGGGGAAAATTTAATTCTTTAAAAATCATACAGGGAAATATACGCAGTATGCGAAAAATTTTCGACCACTTTTCAATATATCTAAACTTAACAGATGCAAACCCAGATATAATCGTATTGACAGAAATTTGGAATAAAAGATAATGAGACTGGAAACTATTATATTGAAAGCTATAACACTTGTTGTAATAGCGATTGCATAATGATCTGGAGTTTAATGATCTGGAGTTTAATGATCTGGAGTTTAAATGATCTGTAATAGCGATTGCATAAATGATCTGGATTGCATAAATGATCTGGATAGTTTATGTGAAAGACTGTATTGAGGTGTTAATCAAATAAAAATTTTCGAAATGGCAGATTTGCTCCAATTAAATTTAAAATTAATGATCACAAGTTTACCATTTTGGCGCTTTACAGATTATATGAGTTTACAATTAAAAGATTTGTCGAGGAATTTGAAATGAAACTAAATGAAATGGGTGATGCATATGTAATTTTATTATGCGACATAAATTTGAATCTGTTAAATGAAATTGAATTAGTTGCTGATTACTTAAAATTGGTAATAGCATACGATTTTTTATAGTCACCAGGAGATAACTTAGTCGCAGTCAGGAACCTGTCTAGACCACGCATTTTTAAAGAAATTTTGAGTAAGGTAACTGCCATACGTATCTTATTAAATTATTATTAACAGATCTCTACTTTATTGGCATCACAGTTATGTTAAATTGCAAACAAAAAAGGATTGCTAAACACCAGTTCAGTGAATAATATAAATTAAATGTAAGTAAATTAAAGAAATAAAAAAATATTAAAAGAAATAATTTGGGAATAAGTGAAAAAATTGAAAGCGGATAAAGGTTTTAATTTTTTTTTCTTTCTTTTTGCAGATATTAGTTGGGAATCAAAAGATAAGACATTTTTTAACGACAAAGATAAAAAAAAATTGAAACCATGGATTGCAAACGGTTTGTTAAAGTCTATCTCAAAAAGGAAACACATGGGTAAATGTTATTAGGCTGGACTTATGATAGATCAAGATATTAAGAAGTATAAGAAATATGAAAACATTTTGGCGAACTTGATTAGAAAAACGAAAATCCATTATTATAAAATTAAATTTTGCAATAAGAAATCCAACGATGAAGAGAATTGGGATATAATTCATGAGTTGTTTTGGGTTGTTTTACCTCTGAGCGGCACTTTTTTGCACACAATGGGCTAAATGGCCAGGTCACAAGGACCCCGAATGCTCAGAGAAGGTTGGGGGAGGGAACCCACTGGAACAGCTGTTGGGAGACAGAGACAGAGAACAGCTGTTGGGAGACAGACCTCCCGTCAAGGCCATCCAGCGTGTTCTTTAACGTGCACAGGGTATGGCTCTCCCGCATACGGAGCCACGACTTAACGTCCCATCCGACGGACGGCGGCCTTTCCAAGCCCATCGGCGTCCCCTACTGACCGTGGGCAGGGCGGGGATACATGAAAAAAAAATAACTGCCAAAGGAATTAATTGAAGGGAATAATCGATATGTTAGAGGTACGGATTTAGCAAATAAGTTTAATAATTATTTTACTGAGAATCCAGGTACATTTTTTTGAACATGAAAGAAAAAATAGGTTGCCAAAGGAAATAATTGAATGGAATAATCGATATGTCAGAGGCACGGAGTTAGCAAATAAGTTTAACAATTATTATGTTGAGAATCCAGGTGCTTTTTTTAGTGATATGTCAGACAATGAAGACTGTAAATAAACGAATCATTCCAACGGTTCTTCCATTTTTTCAGGAACACAGAATTACAGATAGCAGAAGTTGTAAAGGGCCTTGGAAATAGAAAGGCCGGGTTTAGATGGAATATCTGTAAACATCTGTAAAATAGTTCTTAATCCTGTTAGATGGAATATCTGTAAAAAAAGGAAATTTTTGATGAAATAAAAGAGATTTTAGGTTACTTAATCAACAGTAAATTTCAGCAGGGTATTTTTCTTTCTATTTTGAAAGTTGCTCAGGTTTTCCCGGTTTATTAAGAAGAAAATCCTATTCAATTAGAAAATTATTGTCCAATCTTGCTTCTGTCTGTTTTTCCGAAAATATATCAAAAACAAAAAATTGTTCCATTTTTGAAGAAATATAATCATTTTTCTAATGATTAATATCTTTTTGGAAAGCGACGTAGTACGGATGATGCAATTCTGGATTTGATTTCTCAGATTCATTACAACTTAAAGGAAAGTCTGAAAGCAATCATTTCATTCTTAGATATAAAAAAAAAATTTTCGATACCGAATCGCATAAAATACTTTTAGACAAAATTGAAAAGGCTGGCTTTAGGGGAACGATTAAGAAATTTCTTGAAAGTTATTTACGAGGTGGAATACGAAGAGTTAAAATAGACAATTGGGTAAGTGATGAAACAGAATTGAATTATGGAGTGCCTCGAGGTTCGGTTTTTCGGGGCAAATTTTATTTTTAATTTACATAAACTTAACCTTTGCAATTTATAATTGAATGTAAAAATTTGCTGATGATCAGCAATTGTTTTTACAAGTGAGCATGAATCACTAATTGACAAAGTTAAAAATAGTTTAGAGAATGTTGGAAATTGGTTTCTTAAAAGTATATTAATATTAAATGTAAAAAAAACGAAATATATGTATATTAGACTAAGCGGTAATAAAGATGACTATTTTACAGGAAAATTAATATAAATGAAAGAGACTGTAATCTTACTATGTGTAATTGAGGGTGTTGAATGTTACAAAAACCTAGGAATCATGTTGGACAAGAAAATGACATGGAAAGAACACATACAAAGTATCTGTAAAAGAATTAATGCCATTATCTCAAAAATTATATCAGATATTTTGTTGATATATCTTTGCTTAAAATAATTTATAATTCATGGATTAAGTCGTATTTGTGATATGGGCTAATATGTTAGGGAGGTACATTTAACAAATATATAAAGATTATTGAAATTGTTCAACATCATGTTTTAAGTGGTTACTGATCTAAGGGACCTGGGTTCGATCCCCGGGTAAGGCATGGATGTATGTGTCGTTTTTCTGCTGAGGTCCTGCCATCCTCTCAGACCTTCTACTGTGGCATATAAACTGATCAGGCTCATGTCAGACCTCTGTGGCAAGCAGCTGCTTGAGGGGGTATTTATTTATTTATTGATTTATTATTGAAGCTAAAAAGAAGGGAAAGTGTTAGTGAGAGTTATAGATGCCTTAGTATTTTAGAATTATGCAAATTAAATGCATTAAATTCTTTGATACATTTAAATAAAAATTGGGATATTGGGAGAATTACAGATTTTCCTATCCATACGAGATTATTTGAAATCATGTTATTAACTGAAGTACCGGTTAAGAAAATGTTTTACTAAACATTATATTTTCTTGGTTTATAGAGTATAACATGTTGCCAAATTATATTAAGCTTACATATAATGTTAAAGAATATGCTTTTGTTTTAACGCATTGGATTATTCATGATTTCAAAGTGTAAGACTATACTAAATGTTTTTATGTTATCTTTGGTAATTATAAATGCTTTCAACTGAGGACGACTCTACTTATAAACATGAAATTTTCATTTTAAAACGTAGTCACTTAAAAATTAAAATATTAGTGTTATTATCTTACCTACGAGTATTAACTAGAGTGTGATATTGATTGAATCAGAATAAATCTGTTAATGATTAAGAATTTGAGTCAATGTAAATGCAAATGCATTTTTTTCAGTATGTAATAAAATTTATATAAATTTTTTAAAGATAGATAGATATCTCTTTCCTGATTTCGGCTACATTGATTAAGAAGTCTTTGAGCAAGGCGTGTTCTAAATTGAATAATCGATTATTTCTCGATTTCGGCTTCATATATAAGGTTTTTAAGCTTGGAAAGTACTTTATTTCCGTTTCACTGATAGAAAAGTCTTTAAACAAAACATATTTTAAATGTAATCTCCACAATTCTTTGATTTCGACTTCATTGATGGAGAACGTTTTGAGCAAAACATATTTTAAAATGAAACCTCAATAATTCATTGATTTGGGGGCGTCATTGATAAACTCTTTCAGGAAAAAAATTTTGGCTTCACTGATGAAGTCTTTAAGCAAAACTTACTATAAAGGAAATCTAATTAATTCCTTGATTTGAGCTTCATTGATAAACACTTTCAAGAAAACTTAATATAAATCGAGTCCTTAAACATTTCTTGATTTCGGATTTATTGATAAATTCTTTAAGAGAAACTTATCCTTAGAAATTCATTGAGTGCGTTGCATTGATAGAATAATATTGAAGCAACAGGTGTTGTAAAATGAAGCTTTCGATAATTCCTTGATTTCGGCCCCATTAGTAAATTGCTTACGCAAAAAAAAAAACTTATTCTCAAATGGAACATCATACTTCCTTGATTATGGTTTAATTAATGGAGAATTCTTAAGTGAAACATTGAAGATGATGTCTGGTTCATATTTTCCACCTCTAGCCTTCACGACTTCTATTATTCAATCACTCTGATCAGTTCACGAGCACGAACTGATAGAGTTAGAAAAGGGAATTCTGAGTTAAACTCGAAACCTAATAAAAAAACGAATCCTGCCAATACATTTTGTAGTTCTTCCTGTTATAGACTATTATAAATTTTAAAACAATGACAATTATTTGAAGAGAAATTTAAAATATTAGTGTTTTATAAAACCAAAAACACTAGGAGAAATCGTAGTAACTTAAACTATTTAGGCAACAATTATTCAGAATATCAAATTATGTGGTGTTAGCTAAACGTACTTTCGTTTAGCTAACAAATTGTGATATGGGCTATTATGATAGGGAGGTACATTTAACAAATATATAAAGATTATTGAATTTGTTCATCATCGTGTTTTTAGGTGAATTATTCGTAATTAATTCATCGTAATTTAGGTGAATTGAAGCTAAAAAGAAGGGAAAGTGTTTATGAGAGTTAAGAGTTAAAAGAAGGGAAAGTGTTAGTGAGATGTTAGCTAAACGTACTTTCGTTTAGCTAACATCACATGACTTGGCATCATCATCTAATTCAATAACTCTAACACATTCTCAAAATATCAACCCATTCTCATTGATCTACATCCCATTCTCACTGCCTCATAATATTACATAAGTGTTTTGTCGAAAACGTTTTACAGTACACCACCAGTAACTTTATTTTCTTCCCTATTCAGTTTTTGTTGTCCAATGAAAGCGTGCAATCATATCATTATTGAGAAGGTTTTGGTTCAATCTGTAGCTAATCAAATTTTCAACATGTTATCAGGTTCGAATCCTCAGAGTGCTTGCTCTTGATATCTTTTCTGTTAACTCCTATTCTGCGCTCACTCAGAAAGGGGACTAATATAACCTTGAAAAGGTCGCCTCCCTCGTTAAACCGTGATCCTGTAAACAGGAGGGACATAATGAGTTCGTGCTAAAGAGCCTCATAGTGCTTGCTTTTACGGAAGGTTTCTCTCTGTTTCCCTTCAGCTTCCTAGTGAGTTCCCTTTCCCTTGGGTGCGGGGGTGGCTCAGTCGGTAGCGCGCCAGGCTCGTAATCTGTAGTTCCCAGGTTCGAGTCCCAGCTGGGTCAGCGTTGAGATTTATCTCCGCAAAATTCCCCGCCCTGCCCACGGTCAGTAGGGGACACCGATGGGCTTGGAAAGGCCGCCGTCCGTCGGATGGGACGTTAAGCCTTGGCCCCGTGTGCGGGAGAGCAATACCCTGTGCACGTTAAAGAACACGCTGGATGACCTTGACGGGAGGCTACCATCTGTCTCCCAACAGCTGTTCCAGTGAGTCCCCTCCCCCAACCTTCTCTGAGCCTTCGGGGTCCATGCGACCTGGCCATTTAGCCCATGGTGTGCAAAAAAGTGCAGCTCAGAGGTAAAACAACCCAATCCAAACTCCGTGTGCAGAAGAGTTACACTTGTGCACATTAATAAACATACTAGATGGTTCCGTCAGGAATTTTTATTCCTCCCATCTCAAATCAAGAAACTTTCAAAATTCTAAGTGGCTTAAATGAAAGAAAATCATTTGGATACGATCAGGTACACATAAAGCACATTAAAGCATGCAAAACCTCCTTAGCTGATCTCGTGACAAACTTTATCAATGAAAGCATATCTACAGGAAACATCCCTAATAAACTCAAAGTTGCTATTCTAAGACCAATTTACAAAAGTGGAACTAAATCCGATTGCACTAACTATAGGCCCATTGCCATCTTACCCGTTCTTCACAAAATACTTGAAAGATATGTAGCTAACGTTCTAGCAATATGGTTTCCAAAAAGGTAAAAATACAATTACACATTTAACGGAGTTTTCTGATGTCATTAATGGAACTTTAAACAACGGGGAAAAAGCAGCTGCTGTCTTTCTGGACTTTCGTAAGGCATTTGATACGTTGGATCACGATATTTTACTTCAAAAATTGTATACCTATGGTGTCCGAGGTATTACCCTTAAATGGTTTGAAAATTATTTAAAAAACAGAGTGCATGTTACCAAAATTAATGCCCATGGTGTGCAAAAAAGTGCCGCTCAGAGGTAAAAAAACAACCCAACCCTCAATCTTCTATGATCCCTTCGGGTCGTTGTGATGTTTAACGAATTTGTGCAGATAGATGCAGCTTAAAGACAAAATCACCCAACCTAATTCCCTTCCTTTATTACAAAAGCCGAGTGACTGAAATTCTACTATATTTGTTCAAGAGCTTTTCGAGTTAAAACCCTATCTATTGCGAAAAAGCAATCTACATACTTTAATTTCCTGTATTAGGAAAAAGTTTTAAGTTGTTTCATTTATCCTCACTCTAATATTTCATCCCTACGTCGATTTGTCACTGAACTCTATTTCGGCCACTTTTCCCAAAATGTTTCTTTTTTTTTTTTAATAGCAGTAGTAACCAGAAAGAAAATATCCTCCATCAAAAACTAATCAAACTCTTAAAATCCTCTTCAAGGTCGTGATCACTCATAGAGTTGCTTTCCAGACAGAAAGTGCTACGGCAGCTCCCAAGAAGCAGGAGGAAAAAAAGCACCTTGAATTTAGTCAAGGAAAAAAAGCACCTTGAATTTAGTCAAAGAAACTCCTTTTAGTGAAACAATCCATCATCTGAAACTAGGAAATTTGATGTCTTTCTGGGAACGTCGAATTATGATAATCTCAAGATGCAAGGCCACAGTATACCTTACATATTTCAAGAAAATATATATTAAAGCATGTGAAACTAGCCAAAGGATAAAGTTTCAGCCTTCCCAATAATGTTTTAGAAGTTAAACGCATTATTTTATAAGCTTCATAGTTCAAAGTTTTCGAAGTTGATCGTAATATACTGATATACATTTTTCACAATGTAGACTCAGTTAATAAGATATTAGGCAGTGCAGTTCATATTTTTTATATACGTGAATATTGCTTCTTGTGTAGGCTAGATTCTTTTTTGATAGGCCTAAGATTGCATGGCCGTCCCATGGCCGAGTGGTTAGCGCGCTTGGCTACTGATCTAAGGGACCTGGGTTCGAGCCCCGGGTAAGGCATGGATGTATGTGTCGTTTTTCTGCTGAGGTCCTGCCATCCTCTCAGACCTTCTACTGTGGTATATAAACTGACAGGCTCCTGTCAGACCTCTGTGGCAAGCAGCTGCTTGAGGGGGGTATTTATTTTTTTTTTATTTATTTAAGATTGCATGAAAGAAGAATAGAGTAAATCCACTTATGAAATCAATTGCACTAGCGAAATGGAAATTTTATTTTCTTCAGAAACATTTATTTAAGTTGTTTTTGATTGCATTTTCCAGCATGTAAGCAGTTTAATGAGACGAAATAAAATATAAGGCAAAAAATATTTACGAGTTTTGCTTGGATAAAAAATGTATGCGTCTTGTGTTTATTTACAAAGTAGAGTTTTTTGCATAAAGGAATAGGTAGCTAGTTTCAAAGCAAATCTCGTGGTCAGCTTTGGAACTAGCCATTTTATTCTTTCCCCACAAAAAATAGATAAAAAATAGGTTGGTTTGTTTTATCTCTGAGTAGCACTCTTTTGCACATAATGGGCTAAATGACCAGGTCACCAGGGCTCCAAGGGCACAGAGACTCTTGAGGAAGGAGACCCATTGGATAGCTGTTAGGGGACAGATGGAAGTCTCCCTTCAAGGTCATATAGCGTGTTCTTTATTGTGCATAAGATAAGGCTCTCTAGAGCACGAACCACGGCTTAGCATTCCATCCGACAGATGGCGGTCTTTTCGAGCCCAACAATATCCCCTTTCTCACAGAAGGCAGGGTGGGGATTAGCCGACATAAATCTGAACGCTGACACAGTTGGAACTCGAACCTGGGACTGCAGGTTATGAGCCTGACGCGCTACCGAGTGAGTCAACATTCGCACCAAAGTCGGAATGCAACCCCGTGGACTCCCTTTCGGTTAGAGTTTTTTTTTTCGTTTCGCGATTAAGTAAACCCTCTCCAATTGTTTCTATAGAAGTGAGGAAATCTACTTCTAGAGCAGGCATGTCAAACACGCGGTCCGCGGGCCACATGCGGCCTGCCAAGATTGATAACCAATACGTTTATTTAACTTTTGACAACACTGGATTCTTTAATTAAAATTATAAGTACGTACACGGTACATGAATTCAATAAACGTATTTCAGAAAACATTTCCATTTATATACAGGGTGAATCTGAAAAAGTGGAGCAAAACTTTACGGGGTGGTAGAACACAGCTATACGAGCAATATTCGTCATAGAATGTATGGTCGGAACGCAAACGGCGAGACGCTAGGTGTCGTTGGAAATGGTATAAAAGGGTCGGTCCTCGCACCCAACGGCATTTCTACCGTGGATTGCCGAGAGGATGGCTGGTTATACTAACCACGAAATGGCGGGTATGCACTTTGTATACGTTATTTTTATGCCGTTGGGTGCGAGGACCGACCCTTTTACACCATTTCCAACGCCACCTAGCGGCTCGACGTTTGCGTTCCGACCATACATTCTATGACGAATATTGCTCGTATAGCTGCGTTCTACCACCCCGTAAAGTTTTGCCCACTTTTTCAGATTCACCCTGTATAAGGGAAACTATTGCGCATAAATGTATATGTCGGAGCCCGATCGTAGAATTGCTCATATCATGAAATTCCCGATCATTTCATGAAATAGTGGCATTTCATGATATGAGCAATTCTACGATCGGGCTCCGACATGTATACACATGTCTCGAGGTCATTCAAATGTACGTACTTTGCGCATGGCAATGAGTCACGAAATGCCAGTAGAGTCGAAAGCTATTCGTTAGCAGTCAGTAAACGAATTCTGCGTTCTAGTCTAGTTGGCACATAACAATTTTCATCTGGTTTTTTTTGTTTTGCGGCCCGCGATTTAATATATAATACTTAATATGGCCCTCGGTGGTTAACGAGTTTGACATGCCTGTCCTAGAGTAATGTTTCGCATTCTGAACTTGCTCTTCTCCTCCATCAAGCATCTTTCGTAATATGTAGACCAAAACTTCCTTTAAAATTGAGTATTATTAGTTTATTCATAATCACTATTTATTTTTTTTTAATAAACCCTTCTTGTTTTCGAATGAAAATTGTATTTAATTTGGTTTCCGATTAATTTATTTTTACAATCCATTTCCCCCTCAGTGGCGGAATGATGTCTCGTTGGGTTGGGTTGGGTTGTTTTACCTCTGAGCGGCACTTTTTTGCACACCATGGGCTAAATGGCCAGGTCACATGGACCCCGAAGGCTCAGAGAAGGTTGGGGGAGGGGACCCACTGGAACAGCTGTTGGGAGACAGATGGTAGCCTCCCGTCAAGGCCATCCAGCGTGTTCTTTAACGTGCACAGGGTATGGCTCTCCCGCACACGGGGCCACGGCTTAACGTCCCATCCGACGGACGGCGGCCTTTCCAAGCCCATCAGTGTCCCCTATTGACCGTGGGCAGAGCGGGGAGTTTTGCGGAGATAAATCTCAATGCTGACCCAGATGGAACTCGAACCTGGGAACTACAGATTACGAGCCTGGCGCGCTACCGACTGAGCCACCACCGCGCCGTATCTCGTTGGCTCGCGCTGACTCTGCAGCCGAGAGAATCTGAGTTCGAGTCCAGGGATGGCATAGTTTTTTGCTGATGTATGTGTTTATATGTTTTATGAGAAACCAGGACAAGTCTAATAGAACTTCTACGTTACCTTTCCCATTTAAAAGCATCCCAATTTTGTATTGAAGTTTTGTTTGTTCCAGGATAGTGATATATAAGATCGAAACGTTACGAAACGAATACGTTACGAAACTCACCCTGGCAAACTATTCTCGAGATTTCCATCAGGTGTTCAGCATAAAACAACTGATCAAACAATTGCAATGAGGTTTCAACTAATGCTCGCTAGTGGGCGCGCAAAACAAGGCTCAGTGTTGCCAACTATGAGTACAGAAATCTCCTTATATATGCAACCAAGCCCGCTCGAGAGGACTCCATTACTTGCAAAGGATCCCATACTACAGCGAAATATTTAAAATTTGTGGACAAAAAAAGGAGAGACGGAAAGAAAGTACACAAAAATAAAGAAAAATATCTTGACAATAAAAAGAGAAACCTGCTTTAAGACCGGCCCTTACCTCCACCGAGATTTCTAGTTCAAAGGAAAAACAAAGGTTGGGTTGTTTTACCTCTGAGCGGCACTTTTTTGCACACCATGGGCTAAATGGCCCTCCCCCAACCTTCTCTGAGCCTTCGGGGTCCATGTGACCTGGCCATTTAGCCTATAGTGTGCAAAAAAGTGCCGCTCAGAGGTAAAACAACCCAACCCAGCCATGAGTGACCATTATAATATAGGCGTATTGTGAAAGAAACGCTACTGAGTCATTCGACCAAAGGTATTTTTTGTCCAGAAAAGTAAAAACACTCGACTACTAGACGATAAATACCGATTGTCGGATACCTCGGTAGTGTTTCTTTAACAGCATACACGGTACTTGGTAACCACAGATGTTTTCCTCGCCATTTAGGCCTCGGACACAAAATCACCCCAGAATATTTTCTATGTAGATTTTGACATGGAGTGTATCCTCCGTTAATAAACACATTGAATATATATATAAAACTAGCAAATTTATCCGGAGTTGCTAGAATCTGAAACTCTCTAAAGTATCTAATAGATGGCATTCTTCACTCAGACGTTCCTAAACCATAAATCACCCCGAAATCGCTTTTGAAAAACTTTCGTACCCATCAGAGTTGCTCGGATCTAATTTGTCAGGCAGGTTGGGTTGTTTTACCTCTGAGCGGCACTTTTTTGCACACCATGGGCTAAATGGCTTATTTTTGCACACCATGTGCTAAATGGCCAGGTCACATGGACCCCAAAGGCTCAGAGAAGGATTGGGGGAAGGGACCCACTGGAACAGCTGTTGGGAGACAGATGGTAGCCTCCCGTCAAGGCCATCCAGCGTGTTCTTTAACGTGCACAGGGTATGGCTCTCCCGCACACGGGGCCACGGCTTAACATCCCATCCGACGAACGGCGGCCTTTCCAAGCCCATCGGTGTCCCCTACTGATCGTGGGCAGGGCGGGGAATATTGCGGAGATAAATCTCAACGCTGACCCAGCTGGGACTCGAACCTGGGAACTACAGATTACGAGTCTGGCGCGCTACCGACTGAGCCACCCCCGCCCCTGTCAGGCAGGAGTAATCATATAGCGAAAGAATATTAAATGTCGACAAATTCTGTGTGGCTGCTCTAATTGGTGCAAAAAATATATACTTACTAAGAATGTACAATGGAAACATTATTATTTAATAAATTTATTAACGTAATTTATAATAAATACGTTTATTAATTTAAAGAATATTTGAATAAAAAGTCTCGTAATGCGTATTTTTCGAACTACTTCAATTATTCTGACGTTCGATGTCAATTTTTTGTAGTTTTCGAAGATTCATTTCAGCAAAGAATATCGTGTTTCTTTCGAAAAACTTCAAACATCTACGAAAAGCTCGTGCCCCGATAGAACTATTCACCTTTTTCTGAAACAATAGGCTTATCACTTGAAAGTAGAAAGAAATTAATCGAGTATTCATTCTTCAAAATTTAGTGGTGGCGATAATTTTTTCGAATACACTGGTTTTTAAACGTTTCTGTTAAGTCTGTAGGAATTTTGAAAAATTCAACCCTTTCCAGACCTGTTTAGTTTGATCCTAGCTGGTTCGTTCGGTTGGGTTGGGTTGTTTTACCTATGAGCGGCACTTTTTTGCACACCATGGGCTAAATACCCAGGTCACATGGACCCCGAAGGCTCAGAGAAAGTTGGGGGAGGGGTTGTTGGGTTGGGTTGTTTTACCTCTGAGCTGCACTTTTTTGCACACCATGGGCTAAATGGCCAGGTCACATGGACCCCGAAGGCTCAGAGAAGGTTGGGGGAGGGGTTGTTGGGTTGGGTTGTTTAACCTCTGAGCGGCACTTTTTTGCACACCATGGGCTAAATGGCCAAGGTCACATGGACCCCGAAGCCTCAGAGAAGGTTGGGGGAGGGGTTGTTGGGTTGGGTTGTTTTACCTCTGAGCGGCACTTTTTTGCACACCATGGGCTAAATGGCCAGGTCACATGGACCCCGAAGGCTCAGAGAAGGTTGGGGGAGGGGTTGTTGGGTTGGGTTGTTTTACCTCTGAGCGGCACTTTTTTGCACACCATGGGCTAAATGGCCAGGTCACATGGACCCCGAAGGCTCAGAGAAGGTTGGTGGAGGGGTTGTTGGGTTGGGTTGTTTTACCTCTGAGCGGCACTTTTTTGCACACCATTGGCTAAATGGCCAGGTCACATGGACCCCGAAGGCTTAGAGAAGGTTGGGGGAGGGGACCCATTGGAACATCTGCTGGGAGACAGATGGTAGCCTCCCGTCAAGGCCATCCAGCGTGTTCTTTAACGTGCACAGGGTATGGCTCTCCCGCACACGGGGCTGCGGCTTAACGTCCCATCCGACGGACGGTGGTCTTCCAAAGCCCATCGGTGTCCCGTACTGACCGTGGGAAGGCGGGGAATTTTGCGGAGATAAATCTCAACGCTGACCCAACTACAAATTACGAGCCCAGCTGGTTCTTATATAACCCATAACCTTCCATTGGATGAAGGTAAAATTTATGCAAAGTTTAGTGCCTTTAGCTATTTTGGAGACTAAGTCCATATCGGACAGACAAACTAATATACAAACATTCTTCTTCATGTATAAAATGTATTCTATCATTCTATCTCCATTTTTCTTACTTTTCCTATGAGGTATGAGAAACCTTTGTCGACTTCATGTAGCCATATTCAAATCCCAGTTGTTAAAGAGATAAAATTTCCTTCCAGAATTTCATATTCATTCAGATGTTTTTCTTTTATAAAGCTTAACATTTCTACAGCTTCGATGTTTGATTCAGTGCTAACCAACTGATAGAGCACTTCAGTTTTTAACATCCTTAGGTAAAGCTTTTTCAAAATCAGAGTTACGTTTAACTTCACGAATAATGCGAATAAAAAGAAAACAGAGATATATTCAAAGCACCTTGAAAATCTAAAATGCAAATATAAGTACTTATTCCAAAGAAAGCAAACAAAGAAAACACATGAACCAGAAGAATATATTACGTTTTTCTGAAGTATACAATGAATAACAGAAAACCCTAAAAAATTTCCACCAGAAAAGAAAAAAAAAATGACTGCTGATATAAATAATATATATTAAGCACATATCCCCAAAGGAAAGCACTCGTTAGAATTTCAAATCTCTAAAAGCCGAGAAGTACGCTTTAAATAACAGAAACAAAAAATGATGCCTTTATCTGAAACATAAGCACGTCACCAAGCTGGGAATATAAGATGGAAATTCTACATACAAAAAAAAAACCCATTTTGCATTCTTCAACTTTTAGAAGACGGCGCTATGTCATCATATATAACTCAAGCGAGCTGAAGATGCCTCGGCTTTGCAAAATGCAAGTCTCGCACAGCCCTGTACGCATCATTTTGGCTTTCAGGCGCAAGGGACACGAGTCCCTGGTGGATTTCGCCATTGGCCTGAAGGCGTGAACGAAGCGAGCAACAAAAGAGTGAACAGCATTACTTCTACCGATTCAAAGTTGCCTTGGGGCTGACTTTGCAGAAACTGATTTCATCTCAGGTTTGGCAGATATTTCCAGAGACTGTAAAATCGAATTTCGGGAAATTGAAGAACTCTTATGAAACGTCAAAGTGAGCTAATAGCTGTAGCGCCAACAGATCAACAGGCAGTAATGCCCTATGCAGAATATATGCATATTTAAATCGTGCATTTGGTTCATAAAAAAAAATTCACTAGAATTTTCATTTCGCTTTTTGGCTGCTGTTAAGTTTCAAAAAAGCGATTTTCTTTTTGTAAAATTTTAAATATATATTAAAAAGACTGAGCACTTTTAATTTACATCGCTTTTCTCTATCTTTTTTCTATCGTTTATTTATTGGGTTTCTGTCAATTTAAATATCAATCTTTTTTGTATTGGTTTTGAGTTTGATTGGAGATTTTTCTGGAAAGGAAATTCATTGTCCATGTCAGAAAACATTTTACAAAATTCTGTCGTTCATAAATCATTTAAAAATGCCTGAAGTGTAAGTAGTTATTATTTACAAGCAGTGGTTTAGAACTTTTTGAATGTTGAGAATATTTTTCATTTTTTTAAGCTTTGGAACCTCTTTTTTATCGCTTTCACAAACCCATAACAGGGGCGGGGGTGGCTCAATCGGTAACGCGCCAGGCTCTAATCTGTACTTCCCAGGTTCGAGTCCCAGCTGGGTCAGCGTTGAGATTTATCTCCGCAAATTTCCCCGATCTGCCCACGGACAGTAGGGAACACCGATAGGCTTGTAAATGTCGCCGTCCGTCCGATGGGACATTAAGCCGTGGCCCCGTGTGCGGGAGAGCCATACCCTGTGCACGTTAAAGAACACGCTGGATGGTCTTGACGGGAGGCTACCATCTGTCTCCCAACAGCTGTTCCAATGGGTCCCCTCTCCCAACTTTCTCTGAGCCTTCAGGGTCCGTGCAACCTGGCCATTTATCCCATGGTGTGCAAAAAAGTGCCGCTTAGAGGTAAAACAACCCAAATCATAACCAGATGTCTGAAGCACATATTTTACGTTTGGTAAAGAGTTACCAAATTATTACACATTGGCTATACAGTTGCAAGTATTTAAACGTTTGGTATTATTCATACTCCATTTCATACAAAAAAAATTGGAGCGTTCAAGATCAGAGAAAGCAATCAACTAATGGAAAGATGCCACACCCACATAGTACTAGATTTCAGATGTAATGCTCCGCTACAGAAAATGGTTCTACGTCTTAAGCATGAAATAAATACTTTTTCTAACGTAAATTATTATTTTGTGTGGTTTATGGAAGTGAACAATAGAAAAGTCTGCTTTTAGTGTCCAAACATTGTACAATACAAGATAAGGCATGATTTCTAAAATATTTGCTCACATGTTCCCAAACGAGTTGTGGATTGGATTGTTTTACCTCTGGGCGGCACTTTTTTGCACACAATGGGGTAAATGGCCAGGCCACAAGGACCCCGAAGGCTCAGAGAAGGTTGGGGGAGGGGACCCACTGGAACAGCTGTTGGGAGACAGATGATAGCCTCCCGTCAAGGCCATCCAGCGTGTTCTTTAACGTGCACAGGGTATGGCTCTCCCGCACACGGGGCCACAGCTTAACGTCCCATCCGACGTACGGCGGCCTGTTCCAAGTCCATCGGTGTCCCCTACTGACCGTGGGCAGGGCGGGGAAATTTTGCGGAGATAAATCTCAACGCTGACCCAGATGGGACTCGAACCTGAGAACTACAGATTACGAGCCTGGCGCGCTACCGACTGAGCCACCCCCGCCCCAACGAGTTGTGGATTTCTACATTTTCAGGCGTACTATCTTGCTTTAAATTGACTTTCATGGTTAAGCGTAATAAGCCACAATTGGGCATCTCTTTGAATGAAACCTTAACTGGCATAAAATGAGGCCTTAACTGGCATAGTGGTTAGGCAGCTACCGACTGTTCCAGCAAGGCAAACTTTGTGTGTTGTGTTAGCTCTAACTGAGGCAGTGGTCAGCAGTGACTTTGGTCGTAGTAGGGCATGTCCTTGTATGAGAAGGCCTGTGAAAAGCTAGGAGTAGCTTCTAGGATTCTTCTCTGTCCTATATGTTGCAAATAATAAAACTTACAGTTCCATTCTCTGTGTGAAACGGAGTATAGCTTTCAGTAAACGTTAACTGTTGTAATGAAATGAAATTACAGTTGCGTTCTGATGAGATCAACCAAGGCATTTGCAAGAAGAAAATTGTAACTGAATAATGTTTTACGTTGTTAGTTGTATGAGCGTCAAATTCCCAGTTTGAACTAAGATTACGTATAATGCTAACATCACCTTATCACAAACATGGGAACTACAAATTATTCTACAGTAACTGGGGGTTCGTTGAACCTTCTTCAGAAGAGTTAAGGATTACGCTGTGGTCCCTGATCATATTTTAAGAAGCAAGAGAAAGTGATTTAGCAACAGATTTCTAAATATTCCCACACGACTCCTGCTATGTAGTCAAAGTATTCATTTTCTTCAACATTATATATTTGGGTTACGCGTTTACAGTTTTTAGTTTTTGCTGTGAAGAATATAGGAAGTTATAAGATTTGAAAGCATTCATTGACAGCAAAAGCTTGGGAAAATCTTATCTGTACACAATATTTAAAAGCAGTAAGATTTAGATAGATAAATAAGAGTAATAATAATCAGTGGTTAATATTTTATGGAAACAATGGAGGTAATGAGATTGCGCAGTGAACGTGTCGACAAATCTCATAGGTCATTGGTTGAATGAATTGGAATTTCTTGTTACTCAACAAATGGTTTGATAAATAATAGACAGTTCAATTCAACGCCGGATCTATGGGAGGCAAGGGGGCATGCCCCCCCCCCCCTTCAAAATGTTAATGATGATAATAGAGGCAAAAATTTATGAAACTTATCTATATTTCATGTATTGTTCAAGAAATTTTCTCAAGACTTGTAAAACGGAGGGAAAATGTTATACTGTATTCGAAATCCAGTCTCCCCCCGCCCTTTGAATTTTTTTCGGGTCGATTGTGCTTCTCTCCCCTCTTCCCCCTCTATTTGTTTCTAGATCCGGGCCTAGTTCATTAAATATTGATGTATCAAGTGACTGATACTGTAACCTATGAGAATCTTCGATGCTTACACAGAGAAATTTTATTATCTCATCTGTTTCCTAACTCTTTTCCACTGGCATATATACACCGGAGAGCTAAAACATTGTGACCAGCACGTCTTTAGGCAAATCGAAGCAGCTGCAGGTAAACGACAGCGCCTGTGAAGGTCCTGAAACGGTATAAATAACACCTGATACTGAGCTCTGTTAATCAGTGTTATTCTTGTTCTTCAGATGGGAAAGGCAGAGGACTTAAGGTGAATTTGACAAAGGCCAAATTGTAATGGCCAGACGACTGGGTCAGAGCATTTCCGAGACGGCAAGGCTGTGGGGTGCTCACTGTCAGCCGTGGTTAGTGCTTTCAAAAAAGTGGTCCGAGGAGAGAAAAACCACGAACCGCCGGAAAGGTGTCGGCCGATACGGCTCATCTATGCTAGAGGTGAGCGAAGGCTATCCCATATGGTACGAGCAACAGAAGGGATACTGTGGTGCAACTCGCCCGTAATTGGAATGCTGGTGACGGGAGTAATGTGTCACAACACACAGTACATCGAACCCTGCTGAAAATGGGCTGCGCAGGCTGCTCCGAGTCCTCATACTAACCTTGGTTCACCGTCGAAAGCGCCTATAATGGGTAAACGAGCATCAAAACTGGGCCTTGAATGATTGGAAGAAGGTCATCTGGTCCGATGAATCTCGTTTCCTGTTGCACCATGTGGCCGGCCAGGTACATGTGCGTCATTTAATCTGGGGAAGTGTTGGCACCAGGATGCACTGTGGGACGAAAACTAGCCGGTGGAGGAAATGTAATGCTTTGGGCAATGTTCTGCTGGCAAAACCTGGGTCCAATCATTCGTGTGCAGAAACCTATGACGTCTACCACCTACCTAGACATCATTGCAGGCAAGGTACATCTTTTCATGGCAACGGTATAACCCTCTAGTAGTGCCTTCTTTCAGCAGGATAATACACCATGCCACAATGCCCGAATTGTTCGAGAATGGTTCGCGAACATGAGGAACACTTCCAGGTATTTCCCTGGCTTCCAAATTCCCCAGACATCAATCCAATCGAGCACTGTGGTTTGTGTTGGAACAGTATATCCGATCTGCGGCGGCTTAACCACGCAACTTACAAGAGTTAAAGGATCTTTTGGTAACGTGTTTGTACCGATACCACAAGACACCTTTAGAAATCTTGTAGCGCACATGCCTCACCGGGTAAGAGCTGTTTTGGCGGCACGTGTAGGACCAACATCATATTAGGCAGGTGATCATAATGTTTTGAGTTTTCTGTGCATATTTAAAGGTGTCTGTAATTATCAAATTGATATTTACTGACAGGCTATTTGTTATCCAATCTTTGGGTTGTTCAGAACACAATTTCAAGAAACAATGACTTGGAGCAGCGATGTCCAACTTTTTCGTAAATGAGGGCTTCATTAGAACTTTTGATCCAAGTTATACGCTGTAAATCGCATATAGTCTGCTCTCGATTTACATGGGGGATGCGTTTTTAAAAATGGACGTTAACCCAAGCATAATTTTCCCTTAAGAAATAACAGAAACTGTAAGGATAGGTAGGAGTAAGGGAGTGCTGTCTCAAAACTCTTATTCCATTTATTCCACTGTTTTATTTCTAGCTATATATTATTTTGTTTTGCCATAATAAAGACATTATAGTAACACTAAAAGCGAAAAAATACAGACTATGTCCAGTATGAAAATAATTAATGTTTATGAAATATGTTTCTAACTCTGAGAACTATCTCGGAGGCTTGATGCTGCTGGTTATGGTGGAATTGAAAGGAATTGGGTTGTTTCACCTCTGAGCGGCACTTTTTTGCACACCATGGGCTAAATGGCCAGGTCACATGGACCCCGAAGGCTCAGAGAAGGTTGGGGGAGGGGACCCACTGGAACAGCTGTTGGGAGACAGATGGTAGCCTCCCGTCAAGGTCATCCATCGTGTTCTTTAACGTGCACAGGGTATGGCTCTCCCGCACACGGGGCCACGGCTTAACGTCCCATCCGACGGACGACGGCCTTTCCAAGCCCATCGGTGTCCCCTACTGACCGTGGGCAGGGCGGGGAATTTTGCGGAGATAAATCTCAACGCTGACCCAGCTGGGACTCGAACCTGGGAACTACAGATTACGAGCCTGGCGCGCTACCGACTGAGCCACCCCCGCCCCAAAGGAATTAGGAGTTACAGAGTCATCAACATCTGGGGCAGATGACTAAGTAGGCAAAGATGACTAAGTGCTCCTCGTTTAATAGCACTTGTTATATTCAGATAGAGAGTTGAGGTTCAAGTTTTACACTTTTCTTTTTGTTAAGGCAGGGAAGCAATGATGTTTAAGAGTCTTCCGTTTCCTTTTAAAATTTTCCATTTCAAATGTGGTTATTCCATAAAAAAAATCCAGGTAAATTAGATAAAGGTTCAAATAGAGTATGAATCCACGAAAGTTAGACCTCGCTTGTAGTGAAATAAGGAGAAAAAAATATTTATATAAATAAAACCTTTTCACAGCATTATTATTGAAAATCTTAATAATGAATATAATATTACCAAAAATTAATACAATAACTTTTTCCAGATTTTAAAATAAAGCTTCAGTATTACTGTGGTTCAACAACCAATATTTTTAACATACAGTGTCATACTTGCATTTTCAATCGTTTTCTTATTATTTCAGTCTTTAAATAATAAACAGATAAGGTTGAGAATCAAGATTTAGATAGATTTGATCAAAAGTCTTATTTTAACTTCAGTCACTTTTTTTTTATTAAAATCTTATTTAAGAAGTTAGTGAACTCTGAATCTGACTTTCTGTTACCCATAACGTGGGACTTCATTTTTCCATTTAGTATTCAAAAGTTCCAAGCTCCCAAAAGCAAACTTATTTCTGTTAGTCAATATTTGCATTTCATTAACTAATATCAATATTCTATAGTATAAAATGCGTAAAAATAATGAACATAGTGAAATATATTTGTTAACATATACGATCGGTCGAGTGGTTAGCGCGCTTGGCTACTAATCTAAGGGACCTGGGTTCGAGCCCCGGGTAAGGCATGGCTGTTTGTGTCGTTTATCTGCTGAGGTCCTGCCATCCTCTCAGACCTTCTACTCTGGCATATAAACTGACAGGCTCCTGTCAGACCTCTGTGTCAAGCAGCTGCTTGAGGGGGTATTTATTTATTTTTTATTAATGATGATGATGATGAAAAAGTAAATTGAGGGCTTATGATAAGCTTTGAAGGAGGAGACAGTTTGATGTTGATATTGAGTTACGAAGATGTGCCAGAAATTTATGTCCGTGTATGAGAAGGTCTGTAAAAACTAGGAGTAGCTTCTAAGATGTCCAAATGAAAACAAAAAAAATATAGGAATTTGAATTGTAGGCGAAAAGATTATGTTTGGAATTGAAACTCTAAACACTGTATTCATTGTCATTGCGTATTGGAATGACAGAGCATTCTGCTAAGAGATGTATAACTTTCCTGCTGATAAGAGATGTTATCAATCAGTGTTATCAATGAGGGGAGCCATCTCTTGAAAGGACTACAGAGCTGCGGTAACTGATGTGTGGTCAGACAGCTCGAATAGCGACTGCTTTAATCAGAATTCATCGGATAGCGACAGCTTTAATCAGAAATAATTGCAATCACAGTTCATCTACGCATATCACCTGATTTATCCATTATGCTAGCTCCCTTAATATACACTTTAGCTGATGGGAGATTTGGATGGGATTTCACGATTTGGAGGTATCCTGGCGCCATCTATGGATTTGAAAACAAAACACAAAACTTTACACAAGACTTTTTATAAAATAATATTATTTTGTAAATATAGTTAAAGTCTCCTCATTAGCTAGTGATTTAATTAGATGGGATAGATAAATAGATGAAAAACTCCTTACATGTTTTCAGATGGATATGAGTTCGATTCATACTCCTCCCGGAACTCCATGTTTCATCGGTTAACTTTTAAATTTTTTTAAGAAAAACAAAAAATTATCTGCAATTTTTTTGGCTGAATTCGTTCAACTAAGTTCTGAATTTTGGGGATAATTGTGACCTGAGCTTGATTCTTTTATGCAACACTTAACAAAGTAATTGGTGATAAACTAAAACCAACCTCTCCTTTATTGAAGTCCGAGCTAAAACCCAGAGACAATTCTCGACTTCAGTTTCTCGTCGAAAAAAGAGATGAAATAAATTGCAACATTTAGATCATTACAAATAATCCAATCCGTAGCGTATAAAAAATCTCATTATTTCGCATTATATAGCAAGGAGGGACGCAACAGCTACCCAAGGATGAATTTATTGCCACTTTGAGCAGTAATCCTTTTCTAAATCGATACAAACTGTCTAATTTGATTTCTGAAAGGGCAATATACAGAATAATCCAGTCCGTAACGTACCAGCCAGTAATAATATCCAATAAAAATAATCCAGTCCGTAACGTACCGAAAACTATCTAATTTGATTTCTGAAAGTGCAATATACAGAATAATCCAGTCCGTAACGTACCAGCCAGTAATAATATCCAATAAAAATAATCCAGTCCGTAACGTACCGAAAACTATCTAATTTGATTTCTGAAAGTGCAATATACAGAATAATCCAGTCCGTAACGTACCAGCCAGTAATAATATCCAATAAAAATAATCCAGTCCGTAACGTACCGAAAACTATCTAATTTGATTTCTGAAAGTGCAATATACAGAATAATCCAATCCGTAACGTACCAGCCAGTAATAATATCCAATAAAAATAATCCAGTCCGTAACGTACCGAAAACTATCTAATTTGATTTCTGAAAGTGCAATATACAGAATAATCCAGTCCGTAACGTACCAGCCAGTAATAATATTCAATAAAAATAATCCAGTCCGTAACGTACCGAAAACTATCTAATTTGATTTCTGAAAGTGCAATATACAGAATAATCCAGTCCGTAACGTACCAGCCAGTAATAATATCCAATAAAAATAATCCAGTCCGTAACGTACCGAAAACTATCTAATTTGATTTCTGAAAGTGCAATATACAGAATAATCCAGTCCGTAACGTACCAGCCAGTAATAATATCCAATAAAAATAATCCAGTCCGTAACGTACCGAAAACTATCTAATTTGATTTCTGAAAGTGCAATATACAGAATAATCCAGTCCGTAACGTACCAGCCAGTAATAATATCCAATAAAAATAATCCAGTCCGTAACGTACCGAAAACTATCTAATTTGATTTCTGAAAGTGCAATATACAGAATAATCCAGTCCGTAACGTACCGAAAACTATCTAATTTGATTTCTGAAAGTGCAATATACAGAATAATCCAGTCCGTAACGTACCAGCCAGTAATAATATCCAATAAAAATAATCCAGTCCATAACGTACCGAAAACTATCTAATTTGATTTCTGAAAGTGCAATATGCAGAATAATCCAGTCCGTAACGTACCAGCCACTAATAATATCCAATAAAAATAATCCAGTCCGTAACGTACCGAAAACTATCTAATTTGATTTCTGAAAGTGCGATATACAGAATAATCCAGTCCGTAACGTACCAGCCAGTAATAATATCCAATAAAAATAATCCAGTCCGTAACGTACCGAAAACTATCCAATTTGATTTCTGAAAGTGCAATATACAGAATAATCCAGTCCGTAACGTACCAGCCAGTAATAATATCCAATAAAAATAATCCAGTCCGTAACGTACCGAAAACTATCTAATTTGATTTCTGAAAGTGCAATATACAGAATAATCCAGTCCGTAACGTACCAGCCAGTAATAATATCCAATAAAAATAATCCAGTCCGTAACGTACCGAAAACTATCTAATTTGATTTCTGAAAGTGCGATATACAGAATAATCCAGTCCGTAACGTACCAGCCAGTAATAATATCCAATAAAAATAATCCAGTCCGTAACGTACCGAAAACTATCTAATTTGATTTCTGAAAGTGCAATATACAGAATAATCCAGTCCGTAACGTACCAGCCAGTAATAATATCTAATAAAAATAATCCAGTCCGTAACGTACCGAAAACTATCTAATTTGATTTCTGAAAGTGCAATATACAGAATAATCCAGTCCGTAACGTACCAGCCAGTAATAATATCCAATAAAAATAATCCAGTCCGTAACGTACCGAAAACTATCTAATTTGATTTCTGAAAGTGCAATATACAGAATAATCCAGTCCGTAACGTACCAGCCAGTAGTAATATCCAATAAAAATAATCCAGTCCGTAACGTACCGAAAACTATCTAATTTGATTTCTGAAAGTGCAATATACAGAATAATCCAGTCCGTAACGTACCAGCCAGAAATAATATCCAATAAAAATAATCCAGTCCGTAACGTACCGAAAACTATCTAATTTGATTTCTGAAAGTGCAATATACAGAATAATCCAGTCCGTAACGTATCAGCCAGTAGTAATATCCAATAAAAATAATCCAGTCCGTAACGTACCGAAAACTATCTAATTCGATTTCTGAAAGTGCGATATACAGAATAATCCAGTCCGTAACGTACCAGCCAGTAATAATATCCAATAAAATAATCCAGTGTGTAACGTACCAAAAATCTCACTATTTCGCATTATATAGCAAGGAGGGATGGAACAGTTACCCAAGGATGAATTTATTGCCACTTTAGAGCAGTAATTCTCTTTTCTAAAACGATACAAACTATCTAATTTGATATCTGAAAGGGCAAACATTTGCTTTTAATAAAGCAGTTGCCATAGAAACCTCTAAGATGGCTTCCTGCACATTGTCTGTGACCTAGATCCACCATCACTCTGCTTGTTTTGCAAATCTCGAAAGAGCCTCTTTTGATACATCCTTTCGCAGGTTTGCCGTTGATTGAACGCAGAGAGAGCAAATGCACGCACATGTCCATCAGTAGCATGGATGGTGAGGATTTCCACATTTCAGACACGTTTTGCTCTCATTTTCGTTTTGATATCGCCTTTAGAGCAAGACGTGTTTTGCATAGATCATGTCCTTCCACAGGTAGGGTGGCGGACGGCATCTATCCACCTGAAACAACTTGGAGCTCCGTAAAAGAGGAATATCAGTAAAAGTATATCTCTTGATGTCGCTCCTTCCTTAGAACATGGCTGCTCCCATTGTAATACTTAAAATGGAGACTTGAATATTTTGCTCCTTTGAACAATGGGTACAATCATGCAAATACTTAAAATGGAGACTTGAAAATGTTATACCTTTGGAAAAGTGGTCCTCCCATTTTAATACTTAAAACGAAGATTTGAATTTGTTGTTTGTTTGAAACATGGGTGTTTCCCATTGGAATACTTAAAACCTTTGTAATGCGTAAAATGGACGGTGAGGGTTTTACAGGATTGATTAAAATAGACACCACCAAAAACTCGAATGCTCCATAGGATTGCATAAAATGGCCAATTCTCTGGAACACGGTGTTCCATGGGATTGAGTAAAATGGACACTTTTCCGAAACGAGAGTGCTCCATAGGATTGTATAAAGTGAACAGATCTCTAGACCAAGGATACTCCATAGGATTGCATAAAATGGGCAAATCCACAATTTTCGGAAACGAGAGTGCTCCGTAGAATTGTATAAAGTGAACAGTTATCTAGACCAAGGGTACTCCATAGGATTGTATAAAATGGGCAAATCCACAATACGGATTCTCCATTCAATTGTGTAAAATGAACACTTCTTTGCAGCATGGGTATTGCATAAGAACAATTCTCTGTAATATGAGTGTTCCGTAAGTTTGCGTAAAATGGAACCTTACTTCGTTGTCCTCAGTAGCGTGGGTGCTGAATAGGATTGTTTTAAATGGTCACTTCATTTCAGTGCTTGTCTCAGAACATCTGCAGTGTCTGAAGGATAACTAGTAGTCAACAAATGACAATGACATCGTATCGTGAAGTGCGCTGGAGCAGCAGTGATCCAGAGAATTGCGTAAAATAGACAGTTGGTTTCAGTGATCCCATGAAACATGAGTGCTCTATGGAATTGCTTAAAGTCGACGCTAAAATTTATTCACTCACTCTCCACTCATAGATCACATCCTTTTGATGGCATAGGTCAAAAATCATTGACTGACGAGTGACTGATAACTCAGCCAACCGATGACTTATGAAAATCAACGCGTATAATCAATCGCTTTCTCTGAATTGTTTCCATGTGCGCTTTGCCCCTGGATTAGATTAGGATTGATCCAGATTTGGTTGGCGGATTTTTCATTTCGATCCTTTGCATATCAGACACAGTCAATTTGAAAATTAAATGCTTCTGTGAGAGTTTGTGACCATTACCAAAATAGTACAGTCGCTCAAAAGGTATCCGAACACTATGGTTGATTACAAAATTCAGAAAAATATCTGGCAACGATTTTTTTAGAAATTAGTCATCTGGCAACCTTCGTGTCACGTGACACGAAAGTTGCCAGATCACTAATTTCTAAAAAAATCGTTGCCAGATATTTATTTTGAATTCTGTAATCAACCATAGTGTTCGGATACTTTTTTGAGCGACTCTAGGTGGTCATATTATTTTGATACTAGATCGTGTGGGCTCACTCACGGAAGCGTGTACAGTTGCTGTACACGCTCCAAATATTTTTCCTGAATTCTGTAATCACGTGACACGAAGGCTGCCAGATCGCTAATTTCTAAAAAAATCGTTGCCAGATATTTTTCTGAATTCTGAAATCAACCATAGTGTTCGGATACTTTTTTGAGCGACTGTATTAAAAATTATAGGAAAAAGAAAGATGTCGTGTAGTGTCAATGCCAAAACATGGAAACTGCGGTGACAAGGTGTGAATAGAAGCAGTTGAGACATCATTGGTTATTAAAGATAATTAGTTGATTGAGATATCAATCACTTATCAACTAACCAATGATCGATGATATCCTTGCCTCTTACAGTTCATTGGTTGACTAAACTATTAGACACTTATCAATCAATGATCTATGATATCATTGATTCTCCCACGTCATTGGTTGACTGAGATATCGATGTGTGTGGGACATATCATTGTTCTCACAGGAATTCTCACTAAACGAAATATATAAACTCAGAATTGATGAGCACTTCGGAAATAGTCCGCCAGCACTATCTATTGACAAGAGTCCCAACTATCTCTGGGTCCAAACCTTTTCTCCATTATCTCCCGTTCTGCTCTCGGTGGAAAAAGGAATCCCATCCTTGGAATTGGAAAGACCGCCATCCATTGGATGGGACGTTAAGCCTTGCGCCTGCGTGCTGGAAACCATACTACCGGAAATTTAAAGAACGTGTTGGATGGCCTTCACAGACTTCTATCAATTTCCTAACAACAGTCCAGTACATCACTTTCCACAGTCTTCTCTGAGTCCTTGGGATCCTTGTGACCTGGACATTTATCCCATTTTTTGCAAAAAAAGTGCCGCTCAGAGATAAAACAAATCAGCCTAATGACGAGGTAAGTAATCTTAGCCACTGCGAAGAACTGGCATTTTCCGTTAGTAATAAATAAAAGGAAATAAATTTTAAAAAATTAGCATTTTTTTGAGAGAAATTACAGCTATTTCATTACATTACCAATGATCATTTAGAATAGGGGTTCTCAACGTGGGGTATGCAGTAAAATTTTTGGGGTACGCCGTGAGTGCTCAAAAGTCGCTAGATACATGTTATATATATACACAGTCATATCAGAATAATATGACCATCTACCACACATATACTATGACGTCGTTACTATGTCGATACTATACGGCAGTTACCATATACATTTCCAAGGGGTACCCCCTTGGAAATGTGTATGTAAATGTGTATATTGGCGTACCCATTGTATAGTGAAGCATAAAAGTACGTGAAGCATAAAAGTACGTGAAGCATAAAAGGTTGAGAACCACTGATATATATGTTTTATTTTATTCCCATTGTTATACTATAACTATAGTTTTATCTATCTATACAAGGGGTACGCCAGTTACATACACATTTCCAGGGGGTACGTGAAGCATAAAAGGTTGAGAACCACTGATATATATGTTTTATTTTATTCCCATTGTTATACTATAACTATAGTTTTATCTATCTATACAAGGGGTACGCCAGTTACATACACATTTCCAGGGGGTACGTGAAGCATAAAAGGTTGAAAACCACTGATATATTGTTTTATTTATTTATTTTATTATTTATTATGTATTATTATTTATAATAAATAAATAATTATACATAATAAATTTTATTATTTATTATTTATTATGGGTACGCCAGTTACATACACATTTCCAGGGGGTACGTGAAGCACAAAAGGTTGAGAACCACAGCTCTAGAAAGCAAAATACTGCAAAACAATTTCTTCAAAAGTGTCTTATAAATTTACAATAAACACCAGAAGCAAAAAAGGAAGTGTTTCTTTCATTTCATTGAAAAGATCGTATCCGTAACATTTAAAACGCAGCGTCAAAAAGTAGTAATTTTACCAATTCTGTTGTTGTTTTTCCCCATCGAAATGGGGCCGGGGTGGCTCAGTCGGTATCGCGCCAGGCTCGTAATCTGCAGTTCCCAGGTTCGAGTCCCAGCTGGGTCAGCGTTGAGATTTATCTCCGCAAAAATTCCCCGCCCTGCCCACGGTCAGTAGGGGACACCGATGGGCTTGGAAAGACCGCCGTCCGTCGGATGGGATGTTAAGCCGTGGCTCAGTGTACGGGAGAGCCATACCCTGCGCACGTTAAAGAACGCGCTGGATGGCCTCGACGGGAGGCTACGATCTGTGTCCCAACAGCTGCTCCACTGGGTCCCCTCCCCCAACCTTCTCTAAGCCTTCGGGGTCCTTGTGACCTGGCCGTTTAGCCCATGGTGTGCAAAAAAAAGTGCCACTCAGAGGTAAAACAATCCAACTCCATCGAAATGATAAATATTTCAGGTAATTAGCTCCATCGGAAAATTGTTAAAGTGATTCCTTTTATTCCGTGACTATCTGAACAGAAAACAAATAAAAACCCCAAACTTGAGCATTTTCTTCTTTATGAGATTCGCAGGGGGTTTCAGTAGATAAATGGCAAGTAAAAGGGTATTTTCTTTTATGAGATTCTTTAATTACGTCTTTGAGAACTAAAAGCTTAGACTTGAGATAACAAAACGCAATTAATTCAGATAATCAGGCTATCTCGTATCGACGTAATCAATTGCTACCCGAAAAGCTCACATAAATTACTCCCTTTAATCTAATCCAATAATTATTTTCTTTCCGTGTAGGTGATATTCATGATTATATTCATGAGCCGTTCTTTAACGAACACAAAACAAATTTATCAAAGCAAGAAAGAAGAGGATCTCATCAAAATGAACACGAAAGGATATTTTGGAGTTCAGTATCGTTCTTACATGCATAACTTTAAAATTTTCTATCAATTATTTCACCCGAAGTTCTCGGCTTTCATTTTATGTTGATGAGTAGTATACAGAAAGCTTTCATTTGTTCTTGTTCAGTTTCATTTAATAAATCGAAACGAAAAATAAGGGTAAGAACAACTTTTTTATTTTTCAGTACGATGTTTCTGATAAATCAGGCTTGATTTCATGAATATTTAAGTAACGAAATCGGGAGAATTGGAAGAAATATAAAAAAAACAACAACAATGGTGTTCTTCTTGCGGTTGTCGGAAACTTGGAAAACGACTTCTAAAACAAGTACAAAAATAGCAGCCACCTGCATTAATTTGCATGAAAGAAGAGTTAATAACTGGCGTCTAATTTGTATTCATCTTAACCCGTAGTGAGCTGGCATTAGGTTCAGGATCATTTAATTCAGCTTAGGAAGAGCAAGGTATTTGCATGAGAATCACCGAACGGAGAATCCCCTCTCTCCTGGCAAGTAAGCTTCTTTCAGTGTTACAACAAGACCATATTGCGTGAAGTACGGTTAGCACGATTATTGTCGAAATCTCTCATCCTTTCATTGCAAAGGAATGTCGTGTTAAAGAACATCGTTTCCCGTGGTAAAGTCTTTTAATGTTAGTGGCAAAGGACTAGGATGCAAAACTGTGAATGAAAGAAAAGATTTAAAACACAGTTGAAACAAAGAGATTGGATTAAATCCCAATGTGCCTTGCAGGTTGAGATAATTGTTTTAGAGAAATATGCAATGCATTTGTTTTGCATGACCTTTTCTACTCCTTTGTGCAACTATTCTCGACAATTAATATTCCCTTTGGATGCAATATTTCTGACACAACGGATTGGATTGTTTTACCTCTGAGCGGCACTTTTTTGCACACCATGTGCTAAATGGCCAGGCCACAAGGACCCCGAAGGCTCAGAGAAGGTTGAGGGAGGGGACCCACTGGAACAGCTGTTGGGAGACAGATGGTAGCCTCCCGTCAAGGCCATTCAGCGTGTTCTTTAACGTGCACAGGGTATGGCTCTCCCGCACACGGGGCCACGGCTTAACGTCCCATCCGACGGACGGCGGCCTTTACAAGCCCATCGGTGTCCCCTACTGACCGTGGGCAGGGCGGAGAAATTTTGCGGAGATAAATCTCAACGCTGACCCAGCTGGGACTCGAACCTGGGAACAACAGATTACGAGCCTGGTGCGCTACCGACTGAATTGGAGCGCAACAACTCAACGGAATGCAATATTTATTTGTGGAAGAACTTTCAGTGAGACCATGATGAGTGGAATGCTCTTTAGTTCCTTTTTATATAAGAAAAATATTTGAGAACAACAATTCCTCTCTATTTCGTCATCATGTCAAAGTTATATTCACGAGCCATCGGTGGTGGATCGTTCGGCGAAAAATGTTAACAGCACTTCTTAATATTTCAGCTGTTCTTTCATTTTGAAATATACATTGAAGCTTTACACGGATTAGAACAGATTAAGGTGTTTTTTTTTTCTTTTTTTTTCCTTTTCTTGTTACACTGTTAGATGACAGTTTTTTCGGAGGGATCTTTTACCCTAGAAATGTTTACTTTTTTCCTTGTTTCTGTCTTATCGGATAATAGTTTTTACATTTCAGAAAAAAAACCCCAGCTCTTTTTAATTTATCGTCTATCTATCCATCTATCCGTCTGTAGTGCATGAAACGTTTTAAACCAGGGTTTCCAACCTTTTGACTTCCCTGGCCACTTGAGTGAAGATGAATTGTTTAGGGCCGCACATAAAATATATATAGTATATAGTTAATGTATATGAAAACATTAACTATATATAATATATAGTTAATGTATATGAATAATAAAACTTCATTTATTTTCTTATGTTTTTATTATAAAATTAAAAAAGGGCAACATAAAATTAATGGGATATCAAGCACTCGCTGAAAATCACAAAATCATGTGAAAGCTTATGTCGTAAACACGTAAACTTTATGATTTTGTGGGCCGCTTTACTAGCTGTCCAGGGCCGCGGGTTGGACATGCCTGTTTTAAACAGATAAAGGAAAATCATTCCGAATATACCAACAGACTTCCGAAATAATAGATTTCCGATCAACTTATAATGCAACTAAAACAGTACTATTCCCCACTTTCGAATCTTTCATTAGTTTGAAAATCCACCGTTAGAGGACGCAAAATTTAGAGATTGTAGAAAACGAGTATTTCATACTACCTGTTGCTCATTTTTTTCTTGTTGCTATCGAAGTGGAAGATAAAGTTTCTTCATGCTCTTGCAACCGAAGATTGTTTTTCTTGCTGCTGTAGGGTAGTTGGATGATGATTTTTCTTCTCGTTGTCGGATCGGATGATAGTTTTTATTGTCAGTGTCAGAACGGGTGATCGCTTTTCCTGTCGCTATCGTACTAAGCAATAGTCTCGATTATTGATCTCGCATCGTATAAAAGTTTCATCAACGTCTGTTAACAGTTTTGACCAGGGCCTTTATAAAAAGCCCTGGTCAGAGATCTTCCTCAAGTAATAAGGGCCATTTGGCCTGAGCCCCCAAATTTTGATACTTGTCTTCCTTTTATATATGGATACAACAATAATAGGGGGCGGGGGTGGCTCAGTTAGTAGCGCGCCAGGCTCGTAATCTGTAGTTTCCAGGTTCGAGTCCCAGCTGGGTCAGCGTTGAGATTTATCTCCGCAAAATTCTCCGCCTTGCCCACGGTCAGTAGGGGACACCGATGGGCTTGGAAAGGCCTGCGTCCATCGGACGGGACGTGAAGCCGCGGCCCCGTGTGCGGGAGAGCCATACCCTGTGCACGTTAAAGAACACTGGATAGCCTTGACGGGTGGCTAACATCTGTCTCCCAGCAGCTGTTCCAGTGGGTCCCCTCCCCCAACCTTCTCTGAGCCTTCGGGGTCCTTGTGACCTGGCCATTTAGCCTACGGTGTGCAAAAAAGTGCCGCTCAGAAGTAAAACAACCCAACCCAAATGACCTGTAAAATCATAAACATCTCAACCTGCACGATCGTAATGTCCCAATTGCTCTCGCTTCACACCTGCTTTTTCCTTTTTTAACACTTCACGTTTTTACATTTTTTTCATTCTTGAATGGTAAAGAAAAATGAATAATTCAATTAACGCAAATTAAGCGAGAGAATTAATGTTAAAAAATGTTATAAATATTAATAGTACTGAAAAACACCATTGTCTAACGATAACCCACATTCCTTTACATAACGCAACACAATCACTAATTCGGAGTCTTACGCCTTTTCTAGCAGCTGCGAAACGTGAATGGATGCATTTGATCATCATCATCATCATCATCATGAAGAATAATTGGCTCTATTGTAAATCCTCCCCAGTTTGGGGGGATTATTCATGCGAACCATGTCTCTGGATATCAATTTTAAATCAAAAAAATTCTCAAAAGGAAAAAGAAAAAGTGAATTTTGAAGGAAGAGAGAATAAAAAATTAAAGAATGGCCCCGTAACATTTATATTCCGAAGAGAGAGAGAAAAAAATTCCAAAAAATAGTGAACAGTAGTTGTAGGCCTAATCGAAGAAAACAATAAATTTAGACAGGATTCAGACAAAAAAGATCTCAGCCAATGAGAAGAGAGGAATTTTGAATGAAGAGAGAATAAAAAATTAAAGAATGGCCCCGTAACATTTATATTCCGAAGAGAGAGAGAAAAAAATTCCAAAAAAGAGTGAACAGTAGTTGTAGGCCTAATCGAAGAAAACAATAAATTTAGACAGGATTCAGACAAAAAAGGCCTCAGCCAATGAGAAGAGAGGAATTTTGAATGAAGAGAGAATAAAAAATTAAAGAATGGCCCCGTAACATTTATATTCCGAAGAGAGAGAGAAAAAAAATCCAAAAAAGAGTGAACAGTAGTTGTAGGCCTAATCGAAGAAAACAATAAATTTAGACAGGATTCAGACAAAAAAGGCCTCAGCCAATGAGAAGAGAGGAATTTTGAATGAAGAGAGAATAAAAAATTAAAGAATGGCCCCGTAACATTTATATTCCGAAGAGAGAGAGAGAGAAAAAAAATCCAAAAAAGAGTGAACAGTAGTTGTAGGCCTAATCGAAGAAAACAATAAATTTAGACAGGATTCAGACAAAAAAGGCCTCAGCCAATGAGAAGAGAGGAATTTTGGTATTGGCTGAGAGCCTCCTATTTCAGATTACATTTAAAAAATGATTGACAAAGATTACATAAAGTACATTACTGATAGAACACATTGAAATATCTCTAAATTAGCTTAATTTAGGGATGATTCAAGAAATAAAATCAAAAGTAAACTAGAATTGATAAAACTACTTAAAAGGCTTGAGCAAAAGTTCTGCAATCTGGAGAAAGTCCCACACGGAAAATGTTTTCTGCTGAGGACACTTTTCCAATGCACACATGTATGTTTTCAAGTGCTTTTGAAGAACAAATCCATCTTTGGAAATAGTTTTTTTAAGAACATTAAAAATGGTTTTTTAAGACATTTAAAATTAGCTGGTACTTTACTTTCATAAGATGCCAGCTGTGGATCAGGGATAAACTTCAGAAGATCAATCACATCCTCAAAAGTTTCCAAAGCGTTTTCAGAATCACTTTCAGACAGTAGCAGCATTAGTATTTTTATGAAGCAGAAATTGTTTGAGTTCAAATATCAATGGTGGGTCAAATTCAACTTTAGCAGGCTTTTTGATTGTATTCACCTGTCTTCTCACTACTTCTGAATGAATTGAATCAGACGATGAAAAGGTGTGTTTTCTTATAATGGAATTAGAGTCCTTAATCTGAGATTCTTGAAACTGTGAAAGTTCAGAGGGCAGATCAGTTTGAGACTGAAGTTCCATCCTGAGGGAACAAACTGAAGGTGTCTGAAGGCAACTGTGGAATCAAGACTCTCTTTCTGTGAAGAAGATGTGTTCTGTGGATTAACAACAGATTGTTCAGGGAGTTGTTTTTTGCGACTGGAAAAAGTTGGGCAATCCTTGATAAAATGTGATGGTTTCTTGCACCATTTACACACTTTAGTGATTCCTGTATAAAAGATAGTTGCTGTAAAATTATCGATCTTAAGAAAGTTAAGTATAGATTTTTTAACTTCCACCTCAGTCACTCTTGTGCCCGTTCGAATGGTTTCTAACCCCGGGATATTTGAAAATTCATCAGGGATGCATTTTACGTTTCCGAAGGGCTCTAAGGCGGCAAGAACGAGTTCATCTGAAGCGAAACATGGAAGTTGTGATATCAATATCTTTTTAATTGGTAATCCAAGTCTACTGACAATCACTGATGAACCCTTGAAGAAGTTGAGAGGATCACACGCAAAGAATTCTGCAGATACTTCAGAGGCAAAGGTGATCACTGTTGTTCAAACATTAAGCTTTTGGGCAATATCAATGTTGGAAGGTCTAAAATCTGAAGCCAGTTTTTTGACAACTGTTTCATACGTAAGTCCTTCGTGTTTTATCATAAAAGACAATTTTAAACGTGAATCCTTCATAAAATCCATCTTGAATCAAAAAGTCATGGAGCACTACAAAAAACGTCTTATCACTATGATATCCGGAGAGAGAGTTGTTGTTTTACCTCTGAGCGGCACTTTTTTGCACACCATGGACTAAATGGCCAGGTCACATGGACCCCGAAGGCTCAGAGAAGGTTGGGGGAGGGGACCCACTGGAACAGCTGTTGGGAGACAGATGGTAGCCTCCCGTCAAGGCCAGCCAGCGTGTTCTTTAACGTGCACAGGGTATGACTCTCCCACACACGGGGCCACGGCTTAACGTCCCATCCGACGGACGGCGGCCTTTACAAGCCCATCGGTGTCCCCTACTGACCGTGGGCAGGGCGGGAAATTTTGCGGAGATAAATCTCAACGCTGACCCAGCTTGGACTCGAACCTGGGAACTACAGATTACGAGCCTGGCGCGCTACCGACTGAGCCACCCCCGCCCCGAGCGGAGAGAGAGAGAGTCTGGATGCATTTGAAACAATGAAACTGCTCAGTTTCCGGGAACGTCATTGGTTGACGTCGATTGTTTCTAAAATGTTATTGGTTGATTGATTTATCAATTACTTTCGAAGCAACCAAAGATCTCATAGATTAAATGATGATACCCTACACAACGTTGTTTGATTGATAATTGATAGTTCAAACAACCAATGAGCTATGAGAACTATTCATGACTCAACTGCGCAATCGCATTAGCTCAGTTATTTTCAATCACGCTTTGCTACTGATTTATAAATGACTCTTTCGGATTGTTAGCAATACATAAATATTTCTCTGTATAGTAGTATTGCCAAGGGTAAAAAAAATACATCTTTAAATCAAAAATAAAATTTTTGATTTAAAATGTATCTTTTTTTTTACTTGATTATTCATTTTTATTCATTTTTTCATTCATGATTATTCGTGAATGAAAATTTTTCATTCATTCATGATTATTCATTTTTATTTTTGATTTCGTGTAAAGTGTATGTCAATGTTTTTATGATATTTAATATTTTAAACATTGTGCAATTTTGTAAGCAAAAAACTCTTTTTAACTTTTTTTTCTCGTTTATTCTAGTGTGATGCAGCAGTTGGTATGAAATCTTTTTTTGATATGTTGTCCAAGAAACCGCCCAAAATGGTCCTGTTCGGTGCGGCGTGTACAGCTGTAACAGACCCCATTGCCAAAGCCTCCCCGTTCTTCCATTTGGTCCAGGTGAGTTTTTTTTTTAATATGCTTTCGTTTCCAATATCACGGAATTCGCCCTCTTCTGCTGATCAAAAATCACAACGACAATCGGCCAGGCAACACTCGACAACCACTCAATATTTATCATGCAAAATTTGTTTAAAAGAACTATGGTTAGAGGGTTGGGTGTTTTATCTCTGAGCAGCACGTTTTTTGCACATAATGGGTCATAATTGCCAGGTCATAAGGGCCCCAAAGGCTTAAAAATAATAAATAAATAAATACCCCCTCAAGCAGCTGCTTCCCAAAGAGGTCTGAACAGGAGCCTGCCAGTTTATATGCCAAAGTAGAAGATCTGAGAGGATGGCAGGACCTCAGCAGAAAAACGACACATTCATCCATGCTTTACTGTGGGCTCGAACCCAGGTCTCTTGGATCAGTAGCCAAGCGCACTAACCACTCGGCCATGGGACGGCTTAGAGAAGGTTAACAGAGAAAACCCACTGGACAGCTGTTAGGAGAGAGATAGTAGCCTCTCGTCAAGGCCATTCAGCGTGTTCTTTAAGTACAGAGTATGACTCTCCAGCACACGGCGTCACGGTTTAACGTCCCATCCGACGGACGGCGTCCTTTCCAAGCCCATCGGTCATCTCACGTACCCCCTGGAAATGTGTATGTAACTGGCATACCCCTTATATAGTAAATAAAACTAGAGTTATAATATAACAATGGGAATAAAATAAAACACTGACTTTGTTACTAGATCTAGCGACTTTTGTGATCTTACGGCGTATCCCAAAAACTTTTACCGCGTACCCCAAGTTGAGAACCCCTACTCTACCCTTTCCTTCTCTGGGTCTTTGTGACCTGACTGTTTAGCCAATTCTGTGCGATAAAAGCGCCACTCAGATAAAATAAAACTAAAAAAAAATAACCTTTCGAAATCGCTTATTTCAAGTTCGTAATGAAATGCGAAATATATTTTGAATTTTGCTTAATCGCCATTGCGTGTATTTGTCAAGGATTACTGAATGCTAACAGTGCAAGGGAATGGTTTGAATAATCTTCCAGGTGAATGCTTCGTCCGATTATTTTGTTTTATCAAGTTTTTTTTTTTCGGATTACTGTCATCACGGAAATAAAAAGGATTATTTGTTACATTAAACTCCAATTGCGTAATTTTGCTCTCTTAGATTCAAATGAATTTCATTTATCTGCAGCTATTTAAGATCAGAAGTAATGCCATTGACTGATAAATTCAGAACAAAACATTTTTCCGCCCAAACCAAATTTACTTTTTGTCGACCTTAAATAAATTTATTTTTATCCCTCTCAAATAAATTTATTTTTGCCACATCCAAACATTTTTTTGCTAAGTCCAAAAATACTTTTGCCACATCCAAAAATTTTTTTGCTAAGTCCAAAAATACTTTTGCCACATCCAAAATTTTTTTTGCTACCTCTAAAAATGTTTTTACAACTTCAAGTTTTTTTTTCTGCCGTTACCACTGATTTTATTTTTGTTGTTTAAAGCGATCGTATTACTTTTGTCATCTAAGGCGATTGCACTATTTTTCTCATCTTAAGCGATCGTATTACTTTTGTCATCTAAGGCGATTGCACTATTTTTCTCATCTTAAGCGATCGTACTAATTTTGTCATCTCAAGCGATCGTACTAATTTTGTCTTCTAAAGCGATCGTACTAATTTTGTCATCTCAAGCGATTGTACTAATTTTGTCATCTCAAGCGATCGTACTAATTTTGTCTTCTAAAGCGATCGTACTAATTTTGTCATCACAAGAGATCGTACTAATTTTGTCTTCTCAAGAGATCGTTCTAATTTTGTCTTCTGAAGCGATCGTACTAATTTTGTCATCTCAAGAGATCGTACTAATTTTTTCATCTCAAGAGATCGTACTAATTTTGTCATCTCAAGAGATCATACTAATTTTGTCATCTCAAGAGATCATACTAATTTTGGCTTCTCAAGAGATCGTACTAATTTTGTCATCTCAAGAGATCGTACTAATTTTGTCATCTCAAGAGATCGTATTAATTTTGTCATCTCATGAGATGGTACTAATTTTGTCACCTAAGCGATGGTACTAATTTTGTCACCTAAGCGATGGTTCTAATTTTGTCATCTCAAGCGATAATACTAATTTTGTCATCTCAATATATCGTACTAATTTTGTCACCTGAAGCGATGGTACCAATTTTGTCATCTGAAGTGATCCTGATAATTTTGCCACCTGAAGCGATGGTACTAATTTTGTCATCTCAAGCGATAATACTAATTTTGTCATCTCAATATATCGTACTAATTTTGTCATCTCAAGCGATAATACTAATTTTGTCATCTCAATATATCGTACTAATTTTGTCATCTCAAGCGATAATACTAATTTTGTCATCTCAATATATCGTACTAATTTTGTCACCTGAAGCGATCGTATTAATTTTGTCATCTCAAGAGATCGTACTAATTTTGTCACCTGAAGCGATCGTATTAATTTTGTCATCTCAAGAGATGTACTAATTTTGTCACCTGAAGCGATCGTATTAATTTTGTCATCTCAAGAGATCGTACTAATTTTGTCACCTGAAGCGATGGTACCAATTTTGTCATCTGAGTGATCCTGATAATTTTGCCACCTGAAGCGATGGTACCAATTTTGTCATCTGAAGTGATCTGATAATTTTGCCACCTGAAGCGATGGTACCAATTTTGTCATCTGAAGTGATTCTGATAATTTTACCACCTGAAGCGATGGTACTAATTTTGTCTTCTAAAGGATCGTACTAATTTTATCATCTGAAGGTGTTCGTGCCTTTTTGTCATAGCGATAGTTGTGTATCAGTTCTTCTACAAAAATACTGTTTCATCTATTTTTAACATTTACAACACACACTGAAAGCATAATTTTAGACATAAACACAGTAATTCACTGACAAAAGTTATGAAAATAATAATTACATTATGTAAAAACTTGTAACAATATCAAAAATAAAGAAAACGAAAAGAAATATCGTTTCAACTCTTGACATCAACGTAAGCGGTCGCGGGTCGTTTTAATTCATACTACATGTTCTTTCCAAGTTGGGTTGGGTTGTTTTACCTCTGAGCGGCACTTTTTTGCACACCATGGGCTAAATGGCCAGGTCACATGGACCCCGAAGGCTCAGAGAAGGTTGGGGAAGGGGACCCACTGGAACAGCTGTTGGGAGACAGATGGTAGCCTCCCGTCAAGGGCATCCAGCGTGTTCTTTAACGTGCACAGGGTATGGCTCTCCCACACACGGGGCCACGGCTTAACGTCCCATCCGACGGACGGCGGCCTTTCCAAGCCCATCGGTGTCCCCTACTGACCGTGGGCAGGGCGGGGAATTTTGCGGAGATAAATCTCAACGCTGACCCAGCTGGGACTCGAACCTGGGAACTACAGATTACGAGCCTGGCGCGCTACCGACTGAGCCACCCCCTTTCCAAGTTAAACAAGCATCAAACCAAATATCTGACTGATGATACTATGGTATTTCAGAATAATTACATTCGTGATTAATATGGCATTTTAATTCTCGATAAAATAATTTATTATTATTTACACTGAAGTGCCATTGAATTAGGGATAGGAGACGTTATCCAAATTCATGACGGCAAGTCCCGCATTTGCGCGCATGCGTGGCTGAAACTCTGGTCATATAGAGCTGTCAGCTTTGGCTTCCCCAAGCATTCGTCGTGAGAAGCGTAATGGGAAAGGCGCGGGATTTAGTTGCATTTGACAGAGGACAGTCGTAGATGCCTGATGATGGGACACGCGATGTCCGAAATTGTCAACGAACTTGGATTTTCTCTTACGACAGTTTCAAGAGTGTTCCGGGAATATGAAAATTCCGGTAAAAAAAAACACCCGAACAAACTGCAAAGGACAACCATCCTTGAATGATTGACCTAAACATTATTTGTTAATCTTCCTAAACGTGATCTTGGGCTTCGCCGTCTGACCCGCATCGTATGGATCTATAGGGGCCTGACATTATCTGAAATCACCTCCCATCTGAACGTGGGTTACAGCCGGGAAGTCAGTGCACGGACCGTGCAATGCTCACTTCATCGTCTCGGGTTCGGGAGTCGCCGACCAGCTAGAATCCCACTTCTAACGGCACAACACCAGACTCAACGCCTTGCCTGGCTAAAGAACATCGAAACTGGACCATCGAAAATTGGCAACGGATAGCCTGGAGTGATGAATCACGATTTAAACTTCATCACGACAATGGGAGACGCCAACCCCATGAAGCCATGGATCTTGCATGTCGGGTCGCAACAATACAAGCTGGTGGTGGCTCAGTGATGGCCTGGGGTGTCTTCATTTGGAGGTCTGTGGGACCATTGGTATGTGTACCGATGACTCTCAATGCATCCCGGTACTAGAACTCATGGCTGACCATTTACACCCATTTGTGGCCATCATGCATGCCAATGGAGATGGCGTCAACCAGCAAGACAACTGTTCATCTCACAGATCCAGGTTGGCTTCTGCATGGTTGCAGGAGCATTCTGCTGACTTTGAAATAATGAATTGGCCACCTAGAAGCCCTGATTTAAATCTCGTCGAAAATCTTTGGGATACCACATCAGTGTTCGTGGAAAGTCTCGTGTTCAGTAAATCAGTAAACTAATCTTACCAGAAATTCTACGAATCTTTCATACAATAATTGCAATAACTCACTTGCAATCCCATCAAAACCTGTAGATTTGTTTTTAGGTAATAACTTTATTTGAGTTTAAATCTCTAAGATCGTTACTTGTGATAAACAATGAAATATCCAAATCGCATTCTTTTCGCAGTTTCGCAATGAAAAATCTGAAGTCAAATTTTCAGTTTGTTTTTTTTTAGGAATAGTTACAAAGTATTCATTAAATAAATATGCAAATTTATGTGGTTCACCATTATACCAAATCATTTCGTTAGTATACATAAAGAGAGTTACAAAAACTTTTTTTATTCATATCCAACATTTATCTCGTTTACTATATTCCACACTTTTTAAGTTACCATTTGCATTTTAGAATTTATTTTTATAATATTTTTTTTTCTCTAATTCTATGAATTTCCAAATTTTTATATTCAGGAAATAAATTTCTTAAGAATAGATTCGTATGAATTTTTTTTCACATCTTTATATAATTTGTTTCTCTAATTAATTAACCTTACCAATTCATTAGTAATCCATGATTTTAATTTTGATTATTGTAACCTTATTTATTAAACATTGTAGTGTATTATTAAGGTTTTAAGTGATGTGTTTACACATCCTTCAACAAATATTGAATTCCAATCTGACCTTGCACTCAGTTCCTTAAATTTATTAAAATCCGCCATTTTGTTTCCTATTTTTTGTTGTATTTTATTCTCTAGGTTAATCTTAATCAAGCAATAATCTATAATAACAATATCTTTAACGAGTATATTACATTTCTAAATTATTTTACTTCATATACTTGATCAATACAAGTGGAAGTGTTACCTGTAATTCTAGTTGGTTGAGCTGACATATTTATAACATTTTCAGCTATTTCCAGATATTCATCATTATTAGCATTATTGTTTAGTAAATTATCGTTAATATCACCTACATAAATGCATTTGATTTGTTAATTGAATATAGAACAGTATTTAATTCATTATTATATCATTGAATATTTCTCGATGGTGATATGTCACACTATTCATTTGAAGGTTCTGTTGTATGGCAGATATCATATTTAATATAAATTGATATTCCTCCAGCTCTATAGTCATCCATACAATATGAGAAATATTTGAAACCATTTATATTGTACTGATATGCTTCATATGAATATACCCAAATTTCTGTTACAATAATTTGAGATGCTTGGCACAAGGTTTCTAAATGTATCAAAATTTCATTAAAATGTACTCTAGCGCTACATATATTTAATTGTAATATAGAAAAAAATGTTATTTTGTATAGGGGTTACAAAATAGGTAGGGTTAGGTTTACAAAAATTTAAATTTTATACAAGTTCTGTTCACTTTCCATTATTAAAGTTGAATATCAGTTTTAATATTGGGATATGAACAGAACTTGCAATTTTTTAATCATCCCTTATATAAAGTAGCTGCTTTAAGCACATCAAACAATTTATTAGTAACCCATCAAAATGGATATGTATATATAATTCTTTGTGGATAAAACAACTGATTAAAACTGATCAAGCAATATATGAGAAACCCATTGAAATCGCTCGTCATTATTTGGCCAACAGGCTGAAATTATTCACTTATTCTTATTCACTATTGTACAGTCGCTCAAAAAAGTATCCGAACACTATGGCTGATTAAAGAAATCAGAAAAAATATCTGGCAACGATTTTTTTTTAGAAATTAGTGATCTGGCAACCTTCGTGTCACGTGATTACAGAATTCAGGAAAAATATCTGGAGCGTGTACAGCAACTGTACACGCTCCAGTTACCGTTCACAGCAAACTGGAGCGTGTGCAGTTACTGCACATGCTTCAGTTTGCTGTGAACGGTAACTGCACACGCTCAATATTTCCGTGAATGAGCCCACACGATCTAATATCAAAATAATATGACCACCTACAGTCGCTCAAAAAAGTATCCGAACACTATGGTTGATTACAGAATTCAGAAAAATATTTGGCAACGATTTTTTTAGGAATTAGTGATCTGGCAACTTTCGTGTCACGTGATAAGAAGGCTGCCAGATCACTAATTTCTAAAAAAATCGTTGCCAGATATTTTTTTCTGAATTCTGTAATCAGCCATAGTGTTCGGATATTTTTTTGAGCGACTGTACATGAGTAGAAGAATAGAAAAGGTCATTTTCTATACATCCAGTCATCTACTACACTATAGATTCCTTCTTCAGAGGGGCGGGGGTGGCTTAGTCGGTAGCGCGCCAGGCTCGTAATCTGTAGTTCCCAGGTTCGAGTCCCAGCTGGGTCAGCGTTGAGATTTATCTCCGCAAAATTCCCCGCCCTGCCCACGGTCAGTAGGGGACACCGATGGGCTTGGAAAGGCCACCGTCCGTCGGATGGGACGTTAAGCCGTGGTCCCGTGTGCAGGAGAGCCATACCCTGTGCACGTTAAAGAACACGCTGGATGGCCTTGACGGGGAGCTACCATCTGTCTCCCAACAGCTGTTCCAGTGGGTCCCCCTCCCCCAAACTTCTCTGAGCCTTCGGGGTTCATGTGACCTGGCCATTTAGCCCATGGTGTGCAAAAAAGTGCCGCTCAGAGGTAAAACAACCCAAACAAAAACCTTCTTCAGAAAATTCTTGCAAGGTGAAATCGCGTTAATTAGATGCAAATTTTTCGTAAGAAATAATATAAATTAGTGGGGAGGATGTGTTCTGAATTCAAACCTGATTCACACAATTTTAATTTTATCCTTTATTAATGCTCTATACTTTAGTTGCGTATACTTCGCACAGGTAACTCATTTTTACAGAGATGAAACAATTATAAAGGTAGAAACAAAATAAAGTTAAATGAAGTTAATTTTTTACACAGAGTACGTATAGATGATTGTCGAGTAATGATGATTAAAAATGAAAATAATTTGTCGTAAAAATTGCTGTCAGATAATGAAGAGAACAAACTGTATTTCACCACGCGTTTCTCCTTTTCTCGTGGTGAAATTATAATTTTGAACCGATCAGGCTGAATTTGGATATGCGCACATAGCATCAGTCAGTGACAATTAAATGCCCTCTATAATTTACAAATATATTGTGTTATAGTTGCTTAAACACACATATTTTTATAGGAAAACGTGGGGAAGAATCCTTTTTGGATATGCTGAAATTATGGAAAACTTATAGGTCATATCGTGAGATAAGAATGGTCAATGTGTCTTCTGTGCTAAATGTAATTTAATAAACGACCTTAGGTTAGGTTGGGTTGTTTTACCTCTGAACGGCACTTTTTTGCACACCATGGGCTAAATGGCCAGGTCACATGGACCCCGAAGGCTCAGAGAAGGTTGGGGGAGGGGACCCACTGGAACAGCTGTTGGGAGACAGATGGTAGCCCCCCGTCAAGGCCATCCAGCTTGTTCTTTAACGTGCACAGGATATGGCTCTCCAGCACACGGGGCCAAGGCTTAACGTCCCATCCGACGGATGGCGGCCTTTCCAAGCCCATCGGTGTCCCCTACTGACCGTGGGCAGGGCGGGGAATTTTGCGGAGATAAATCTCAACGCTGACCCAGCTGGGACTCGAACCTGGGAACTACAGATTACGAACCTGGCGCGCTACCGACTCGGTGTCCCCTACTGACCGTGGGCAGGGCGGGGAATTTTGCGGAGATAAATCTCAACGCTGACCCAGCTGGGACTCGAACCTGGGAACTACAGATTACGAACCTGGCGCGCTACCGACTGAGCCACCCCCGCCCCATAAACGACCTTAGAAAGTACTGTATAATTCATGTTAAATCGAGCGTCAGTCCGATACAAAATTCTCATAAGAAATAATGTAGAGGAGGGAAGAATGCGTTGCAGAATCCTAACTAGATTGATATATCCAATATTAAAAATCGTGTTAGTCTGAGACTGGGTGTATAAGTAACTGATCGAAATGGATCACCCTGTACATGAGAAACCTACACGAAACTCAATAATTCGTTCCCTTAATACAATCTAATAAGACTAAGTTGATGCAATATCATTTGCATACATTTCGGAACACTCCTTGCTATTCAATCACCATATCACGTACACACTCTTTAACAAACAGTTACACCATTTTCGAGAACTGTTTATGCAAGCCAAAGCGCTTTTCGATTCTTATAATGAAAATAATATTATTCTCCTCACGATTAACACTTCACCTCCTTTTCCTCCATTTTAGCATACACACACACACAAAAAAAAAAAACATTCATCCATATATAAAGTAAAACTTCTCTATCCCCAAAGCCTGTGCGAAAACTTTCGAGTGATTCGTTTTAAAAAAGACATTTTAATTACAGGAAAGTAGGTCGGACTTAAAGCTCTACTAAAAAACATTTAATGACAAAAGAGGGCAAGTTAAAACAGCTAACGTCGTTTTCTCGTTTGGAAACTCGCCAGTCTTGGTTTCATTTGACCGAAGAGAACTCTGTCGTTATTAAAGTTTTCCAGCGCACTTGTGGAAGAAGAATTTTCGATCGATTGCTGCTCATTTATTCGGCAAATTAAGCTCGAATAGCTTCCATACGAGCAAATGAAGCAACTCAGTACGCATTTTTTCCTCTGTCACTTTAATTTATTTAGAGTACACTTTTCAAAGTGTACTTTCTTAATGGATTTCGATAAATTTCAAATGACCGGTATATCAGTAGTTTGAAGAGAAATATTCTTTTTCTTACGATTTTTTCGCGTGCGAAGTTCTTGTAGAAAACTCAACATATTTTACCTGCGTAATAAATGAATGTATATATATTATGCCTTCTTTTCCCTTTTTTAATGCTGTATAAATCAGAAAATAAGGCTTAAATTATTACCTTTTTTGCTCAGTGTGAATATATGTATATGTTTAATAATTTTTCTTGAAATATTCTGTTTTTTTTTTTGTTTCTTTTTGCTGTAAGCAAATATTTCACAAGCTTTCTTCCAACAGTCCCTATTCTTTTTTTATTTTATTTTCACTATTGAAATAAATTTTATATAATGTACATTTAAATATCCGTTTATTGTTGGGTTGGGTTGTTTTACCTCTGAGCGGCACTTTTTCTGCACACAATGGGCTAAATGGCCAGGTCACATGGACCCCGAAGGCTCAGAGAAGGTTGGGGGAGGGGACCCACTGGAACAGCTGTTGGGAGACAGATGGTACCCTCCCGTCAAGGCCATCCAGCGTGTTCTTTAACGTGCACAGGGTATGGCTCTCCCGCACACGGGGCCACGGCTTAACGTCCCATCCGACGGACGGCGGCCTTTACCAAGCCCATCGGTGTCCCCTACTGACCGTGGGCAGGGCGGGGATTTTTGCGGAGATAAATCTCAACGCTGACCCAGCTGGGACTTGAACCTGGGAACTACAGATTACGAGCCTGGCGCGCTACCGACTGAGCCACCCCCTCCCCAACTCTACCTACGTCCTACAACATAGTAAAGAAAGATGTTGTTGTAAATAAGATACCTTGAAGTTTGAAATTATAAAATTATTTATTAAAATCAACCATAGTAACTTTCGCATTACACACAGAAAATTTAGATAAGAAAAGATAATTTTATGTGTTTATTTTGAAAATGACCACTAGGACTTTAACTCTATGTTACACAACAGATGAACCATGTACGAAAGGTTTTTCAAAATTTTCTTATCTTCCCTTCTTTCTTTATGCTTTTACTGCCCCCCAATTGCACCCGAGGCTACTACCGACCCCCTGGATCGTTCCAGCGCCCCCCCCCCCCAGGGGGCGGTATCGCCCACTTTGGGAAACATTGATCTAAATAGTGTTCCAAAATTAGTAAGCGAAATTAGTAAGCATGTTGTTATAAGAGCATAAGTAAGTAGATTCTTTTTGGGAATGTAGTAGATGAAAGTAAATTTCTCCTGGGAAAGCAATGAATTAAATAATTTTTGGTGCAAGGAAAAATATATCCTTTCAAAATACTTTTTTATTAGTGGTACAGTCGCTCAAAAAATATCCGAACACTATGGTTGATTACAGAATTCAGAAAAAATATCTGGCAACGATTTTTTTTTTCAGAAATTAGTGATTTGGCAACCTTCGTGTACGACACGCTTGTCGATCAAACAGGCCAGGTACCTGGCAACCTTCGTGTCACGTGACACGAAATCACAGATCACTAATTTCTAAAAATATATCGTTGCCAGATATTTTTTCTGAATTCTGTAATCAACCGTAGTGTTCGGATACTTTTTTGAGCGACCGTAGGTGGTCATATTATTTTGATATTAGATCGTGTGGGCTCATTCACGGAAATATTAAGCGTGTGCAGTTACCGTTCACAGCAAACTGGAGCGTGTGCAGTAACTGACACGCTCCAGCTTGCTGTGAACGGTAACTGGAGTGTGTACAGTTGCTGTACACGCTCCAGATATTTTTCCTGAATTCTGTAATCACGTGACACGAAGGTTGCCAGATCACGAATTTCTAAAAAAATCGTTGCCAGATATTTTTTCTGAATTCGGTAATCAACCATAGTGTTCGGATACTTTTTTGAGCGACTGTAGTTTCAGCATTGGACATACTCCGATGATACTTGTCAGGCTACACAATATACGGCAATGGCAAAAAAGGGAAAACTTTGATACCATCACGCAAACGCATCGCGCTAAGGAATCGCAAGAAAAATGGAACAAAGAAAATTAGTGACTTTTTCTAAATGATTGTTTTTAAGTGATTTCTGTGACTCTTTCATCCTACGCAGTATTAAGAACAGGGCTGATAATAGTGATAACGTTGACATTTATATTATCTTAAAATTTAATGCTCAGTTTTTAAAATAAATATCTTGTAATTGGATTTAATATCACATTATAAGAGTCAAATATATTTTGGTTATATTTACATTTTATTTAGTGGCTAGTTCTATGGTTTTCTTAAATTTCGAAATAACCAGGCTTTTCGTAAATCGAAATTATTTTTATTTCTCCCTTGAAATTTAATTAACCAGATCTTACTCTACATACACAGTCGTATCAGAATAATATGACCACCTACCATAGTATATGTATGGTAGGTGGTCATATTATTCTGATACTACTGTATACATATATATAAATTGGAAAAAACATTCAACTGGTTTTCATTAATAAAGAAATAAATCACGATTCCTAATATGAACTAATCAATAATTTCTCCATCAACAATTATTTCAAAGATTGTTTCACATTTTTGTGCTAAATAATAACTAAAGAGAATCCAAAAAAAAAAAGAAAACTCAGAAGAGAAGTAAACAACTTCTCTTAGTTTCCTCAGAGTTTCGAAAAAACAAATCTTACTTCACAAAGATGGGGAAAAAAAATCTTAATTCGCAGAGAGAGAAAAAATGTTCCTTATCAAGAGTATTTTCTTTACTTTCTCCCATCCAAAGCCGGTAGCTTCTGTACAAAAAAGAAGGTCTATGTTCTTTCTTTTCTACATTATCTTGATTGGATCTAGGACGCAAGAGCATTGCAACGAGCGCTAACATAGAGTCCTGTTTTCTAAAAAGAATACGTTCCCGTTTCTATGCATTTCCTTTTCATTCTCATTTATCCCCTGATGTTATGGTGCAATTGATAACCCACAAAAATTTCAATTGTAATATAAAGCCAAGGAAATAAAGGGGAGCAAAAATAAAATACGTTGAAAGGGCTACTCGGCAGATTTCTAGAGTTTTGTTTTTCTCATTAAGCTTTTATTAGAGTCCAATCCTATCAAGAAAAATAAAATAAAATACATCGATCCATAGTAAATACACAGATTACCAGTAGAGATAGATTTCAAACATTAGTTAAAATATTCTGAAAAAAATTCATCGCCGACACGGCGGGAATCGAACCCGCATTTCTCCAGATTGCTCTGTCATGAATCTGGAGAGATGCGGGTTCGATTCCGCCGTGTCGGCGATGAATTTTTTTCAGAACATTTTAATAAATACATCATTGCTTATATATTTATTTATTTATTATATTTTAAATTTATGACTAAAAATTACTTGTAGATAGTACTGAATTGTTAGTGAACAAAATTTGCGTTTTCTTGTTGTTCCTGTTTTCTACATTTTTTTTTTAAATTAGACAAAATTGAGTTTTAAACCGATTGAAGGTAACTTTAACTGTTTGACGAGTGTTGTAATATATCAATGAGTTCACATTTAAAATTATAATTTTATTTTAAAACCAGAAATTTGAATCGATTGAAATATCGGTTCAGATCCGGTTCAGAGGATTAATTAAAATATTACGATTCTATAGTTTTTAAAAAAAAGCAGTTTTATTTAGCACAGTTGCACACAAACGTTTTTGGCATCACGGTGAAATGAGAATATTATGTTTGTTGTGGGCCGATAGATGGGACGGTAGTGCAATAAAAAGAACAAAAATAAAAAGGTTTAACTATGAAATAAAGAGCTGGGGAAAAAAAACTCTATTTCATGAGTTCCATGTCTACAGGCTTTATCCTGTGATTCTTTACTACAGGTTTAACTATGTTTATTAAATTTTACTTGTAATATTATCTGTAAGTTGCAAAATAATAAAAAAATTGAATATTAATATAAAATTTATTTTAACGTTAAAACTGAAATTGGCTTGTTGAAGCAGTATGTGCAGGATGGAACTGGGTCGCAGTAATGAGCTATGGAACATTCGGCTTCAATGACGCTCTTACTACTTATGTGATGTTATTCAAATTTTCGCTTTTCAGATTCGTTATTAAAACACCATTCATTTTAGAAGAGACAGATTTATTTTTTTAAATATATTTTCTAGTTTTAACTCGGGCGATTTGTTCACGTCTAATATAAGGGGGCGGGAGTGGCTTAGTCGGTAGCGCGCCAGGCTCGTAATCTGTAGTTCCCAGGTTCGAGTCCCAGATGGGTTAGCGTTGAGATTTATCTCCGCAAAATTCCTCGCCGTGCCCACGGTCAGTAGGGGACACCGATGGGCTTGGAAAGGCCGCCGTCCGTCGGATGGGACGTTAAGACGTGGTCCCGTGTGCGGGAGAGCCATACTCTGTGCACGTTAAAGAACACGCTGGATGGCCTTGACGGAAGGCTACCATCTGTCTCCCAACAGCTGTTCCAGTGGGTCCCCTCCCCCAACCTTCTCTGAGCCTTCGGGGTCCATGTGACCTGGCCATTTAGCCCATGGTGTGCAAAAAAGTGCCGCTCAGAGGTAAAACAACCCAACGTCTAATATAACAGATGCAACTGGCTCAAAACCAATTTTTAAATGTTTTCATATCTTCTGAGAAAACGGATAATCACACAATAATAACATAGATGTATAAGTTAATAAATGTACTAAATGGCAATTCGTAACATCAAGAAATTTAATTATGGACTGAAAGTACTAAATAAGGACCAAAAGCGCTTAGAGATAGAAAAGGGAACAAGAAACACTGGGAAACTGTTACAAGAAAAATGGAGGCTTGTCAAGGCCATCCAACGTTTTCTTCAACATGCACGTTAAGACGTGGTTCTGTGTACAGTTGCTCAAAAAAGTATCCGAACACTATAGTTGATTACAGAATTCAGAAAAAATATCTGGCAACGATTTGTTTTTAGAAATTAGTAATCTGGAAACCTTCGTGTCACGTGATTACAGAATTCAGGAAAAATATCTGGAGCGTGTACAGCAACTGTACACGCTCCAGTTACCGTTCACAGCAAACTGGAGCGTGTGCGTTACTGCACACGCTCCAGTTTGCTGTGAACGGTAACTACACACGCTCAATATTTCCGTGAGTGAGCCCACACGATCATCTACAGTCGCTCAAAAAAGTATCCGAACACTATAGTTGATTACAGAATTTAGAAAAAATAATTGGCAACGATTTGTTTTAGAAATTAGTGATCTGGCAACCTTCGTGTCACATGACACGAAGGTTGCCAGATCACTAATTTCTAAAAAAATCGTTGCCAGATAATTTTTCTGAATTCTGTAATCAACCGTAGTGTTCGGATACATTTTTGAGCGACTGTACTAACTGGAACACGGATTCAAACTTAATGATGGGTCCAAGAACGCTAGCTTTTCCATGCCTAACGGTGTCCGCTGCTCACCGAGGTTGTCTCGTTACGGGTTAGCGAGGAAAAATCTCAAAGCAGAAATAGTGAGGATTCGAACCTGGGAGCAGTCAGTTTGGTCAACTCCAGTCTGATTTGGTTTTTCCCAAATGTTTCTTTGGAGGAGTAGGGGTAGCTCAGTCAGTAGCGCGCCAGGCTCGTAATCTGTAGTTCCCAGGTTCGAGTTCTAGCTGGGCCAGCTTTGAGATTTATCTCTACAAAACTACCCGCCCTGCCCACGGTCAGTAGGGGACACCGATGGGCTTGGAAATGCCGCCGTCCGTCGGATGGGACGTTAAGCCTTGGCCCCGTGTGCGGGAGAACCATACCCTGTGCACGTTAAAGAACACGCTGGATGGCATTAACGGGAGGCTACCATGTTTCTTACAGATGTCCAATGGATCTCCTTCTTCCAACCTTCTCTGAGCCTTTGGGGTAGTTGTGACCTGGCCATTTAGCCTATTGTGTGCACAGAAAGTGTCATTCAGAAATTAACTTAATGCTCCCAATACTTAAATGAGGTAAAAATATTAAAAAAACGAATATATTATTTTTTATTAATATTCTGTCAATATTATTTTATCGTTTAAATCAGGTGTCACGCCTAATACACACACACCCACGGCTATCAGGGGGGGAGTCAAAGGGACCAATGCCTTCCCTTCTTTGAAAAAATGCTAGCAGGGGTAATGAAGACGAAAAAGTATTAAAGCTGCGCATATTTTACGAATATTTCAAGAAATTCCTAGAGACCTCTAAATCGGAGTAGAAATTGTTGCCACCTGACTCTTTTTGCTTTTCCAGTTCGAATACGTCATTGCCTTCCCCCCCTACACACACAAACACACACTTATTTTGTTTCTAGATATTGGGCTTCATTCTCCTAAACAAAGACCTGGGCGTCATTTCTAACTAGCTATGTACATGGGCAATAATTTTTTGTTCATTTTTAAATAATGGATCATGTAAGGTATTCAGGAAGTAGCACAAAGGGTATGTGTGTGTGCTCGTTTTCATGTCCTTTTCCCTATCCCCTCCCCCACTCTTGAAATGTACTTAAAAAGCTTTTTGACACTTTTTACGCTGTTTCTCTTTAAAAATGCATTTCCCGATTCTAATGTTCGCACCTGCAAACTTCATGCTTATTCTGACCGATGCGCTACTGGGTTGGGTTGTTTTACCTCTGAGCGGCACTTTTTTGCACACCATGGGCTAAATGGCCAGGTCACATAGCCCCCGAAGGCTTATAAAGGTTGTGGAGGGGACCCACTGGAACAGCTGAGGGAGACAGATGGCTATCCAGTGTGTTCTTTAACGTGCACAGGGTATGGCTCTCCTGCACACGGCGCCACGGCTTAACGTTCCATCCGACAAACGGCGGCATTTCCAAGCCCATCGGTGTCCCCTGCGGACCGTGCGCAGGGCGGGGAATTTTGCGGAGATAAATCTCAACGCTGACCCAGCTGGGACTCGAACCTGGGAACTACAGATTACGAGCCTGGCGCGCTACCGACTGAGCCACCCCCGCCCCGATGCGCTACTGGGATAAGATTCACTAAAACAGTAAACGCTAAGAAAAGCCTCTAAAAATAGTAATCGCAATCTCCCACTGTTTCGCGTCTTCTGCCCTGCATCCTGCGGGTGCTAAGCATGTCGTAAAAGGAGAAAGAAAGCAGCATGACAACCTAATTCTGAGCGTGGGCCTGACACACGTCTTCAGTGACCCAGAAAAAAACTCGACTGGGATGTGCGTTATCAAACGTCTATGGGGGAATAGCATGCCGAGAGTAATATTTCTACGAGTACACTCAGAGACAATCTACTTTGTCGCCACGCTTCCGACTCGTCGCTCGCAAGCAGGAAAACAAGAACCAAAACCTTGGATTTTCGCTTCCGTCTTTCCACACACGCGGCGACAATCACTTCCTGTCACCCTCAGAATACCTCGACTGAGAGAGGAGGAGGAGCAGCGCGAGCGAGGGAGAGAAGCAGAAGAGAAAACTGAAAGCTCTCGCGCCTTCTATCATCACCGTCACGTGATCTATAGGATACGCTGCCTTGTTTGGGTGGCCGCCAAACCCTTGTCAGTGTTGGGGGCTGTTTGCTCAAACCAGCAAATCTCGGGAATATTGTGAAGCAGGTGTCACTAACAACCTCCCTCTCGCTGGCTCAGCATCCGTATTGATGTGGAGAGAACTGGGCCACTTCACCTGCAAGTAATGATGCTCGCAGATGTAGAAGAGATAATCGATCCGCCTGGAAGATGGAGATGGGGCGTATTTACTTTCTCTTACGAAGCGACTTCGTAATCTCTTTCGCATGCAGTGTGAAGAAAAATAAAATGAAGAACGTATATCTGGAGGGATTAAATTTATATTGGTCTTTCACGTAGTAAGTAAAGTTTTTGCAGTGTAAACGGATTTATTTTTGCCGAAAAAAGATAAAAAAATTTATGTACCGATGTATTTTAGAATTGCAACGAAATTATTCGATTTTAAGCTCGTTGTATTTTATTCCAGAAGGTCGTAATTTGTTTCCGGGGAGAAGATGTTTTAGGCAGGGAAGCAAAAGAATTACAGTTTAAATCAAAATTATTCCCTTTTCACCTTTATCCATTTGAAAGATGGAAGCAGTGGTTCCGAACCTTTTTGGAATGAGCGCCCCATTTTTCCAAGAATTATTTTTCCTTACGCTCCCCCCCCCCACCTTCTCTGCTTCGTGGGGCGGGGGTGGCTCAGTCGGTAGCCTGCCAGGCTCGTAATCTGTAGTTCCCAGGTTCGAGTCCCAGCTTGGTCAGAATTAAGATTTATCTCCGCAAAATTCCCCGCCCTGCCCACGGTCAGTAGGGGACACCGATTGGCTTGGAAAGGCCGCCGTCCGTCGGATGGGACGCTAAGCCGTGACCCCGTGTGTGGGAGAGCCATACCCTGTGCACGTTAAAGAACACACTGGATGGCCTTGACGGGAGGCTACCATCTATCTCCCAACAGCTGTTCCAGTGGGTCCCCTCTCCCATCCTTCTCTGAGCCTTCGGGGTCCACGTGACCTGGCCATTTAGCCCATGGTGTGCAAAAAAGTGCCGCTCAGAGGTAAAACAACCCAACTCTCTGCTTCGTTGAAATCAAAGAATTTTTCGCGTATTAAATTTGTTGAAAAATAATTACCGTATACACAAACTTACGGATATTTTGATGAATTTTGATGAAATTGAACTTTAAAGGTTTTTCTCTCGAAATAAAACTTGCATAACCATGATAACAGGGGAGGGGTAGCCACTCGGTAGAGCGCCAGGCTCGTAATCTGCAGTTCTCAGATTCCAGTTGAGATTTATTTCGGCAAAACTCCCCACACTTGGGGGCGGGGATGGCTCAGTCGGTAGCGCGCCAGGCTCGTAATCTGTAGTTCCCAGGTTCGAGTCCCAGCTGGGTCAGCGTTGAGATTTATCTGCGCAAAATTTCCCGCTCTGCCCACGGTCAGCAGGGGACACCGATGGGCTTGGAAAGGCCGCCGTCCGTCGGATGGGACGTGAAGCCGCGGCGCCGTGTGCGGGAGAGCCATACCCTGTGCACGTTAAAGAACACACTGGATGGCCTTGATGGGAGGTTACTATCTGTCTCCCAACAGCTGTTCCAGTGGGTCCCCTCCCCAACCTTCTCTGAGCTTCCTGGCCATTTAGCCTATGGTGAGCAAAAAAGTGCCGCTCAGAGGTAAAACAACCCAACTCCACTCTCGGTCAGTAGGAGACTCCGATAGGTTTGGAAAAGATGTCGGATGGGACCTTTAAACTCTGGCCCCGTAATGCGACATAGAGCTATACCTTGTGTAAGTTAAAGAACATGCTGGATGGCCTTGACAGGAGGCTATCATCTGTCTCCTAACAGCTGTCCAAACCCTTCCCCCAAACTTTCCTGAGCCCTCGGGGTTCTTATAATCTGGACATTTAGCCTATTGTGTGCAAAAAAAGTGCTGCTCAGAGTTAAAACAACCCGAACCATGTTAATAATCTAAGTATTCGATATTCGCTTTCATCATTTCCTCAGGAAAACTGAAGAAACCACCTTCTCAAATTTATGAAACGCCCTCTTTGGGAATTACAGTCTTAGAGGTTCTCAGATTTGCTGAGGGAAGCAGATGTTCTGTGCTGGGGAAACGAAAGACTTCTAGTTTAAATAAAGAATATAGCAATATAAATACAAAAAGTACACCTCGAGTATAGTTGTTACAATTTCAGATTTTTTTTTCCGCATAGTAAAAGTAATATCGTTTAAATGGTCATGCGCAAAATTTTACTTTCTGCTATCTTTCATCTTCCCATTTATTTTGGTAAAATCATTTAATTAGTCCTAGGAAGTTTTATGTTTATTTTTTTTTTTCAAATTGCCCACTTAGGTGTGTCAACGTACCCCATGAGAATAGAGCAGAGGTTCCCATACTTATTTATCCTACCGCCTCCTTTTGAGAAAAAAAATTACTCCCCCCCTGGAAATCTACCTTCTTTAAGCGAACAAACAGAACGATGCAGTGATAAATTTGCGTTCTTTTATTTATCTATATTTCTACCTACGTCCTACAACATAGTCGCCAGGCTCGTAATCTGTAGTTCCCAGGTTCGAGTCCAGGCTGGGTCAGCGTTGAGATTTATCTCCGCAAAATTTCCCCGCCCTGCCCACGGTCAGTAGGGGACACCGATGGGCTTGAAAAGGCCGCCGTCCGTCGGATGGGACGTTAAGCCGTGGCCCCGTGTGCGGGAGAGCCATACCCTGTGCACGTTAAAGAACACGCTGGATGGCCTTGACGGGAGGCTACCATCTGTCTCCCAACAGCTGTTCCAGTGGGTCCCCTCCCCCAACCTTCTCTGAGGCTTCGGGGTCCATGTGACTTGGCCATTTAGCCCATGGTGTGCAAAAAAGTGCCGCTCAGAGGTAAAACAATCCAATCTAATCCTACAACATAGTAAAGAAAGATGTTGTGTATTCGGAAAATAAAGTAATCACTACGACTTTAACTCTATGTTACACAACAGATGAAACATGTACGAACGATTTTTCAAAATTTTCTTATCTCCCCTTCTTTCTTTATGCTTCCACTGCCCCCCCACAATTGCACCCGAGGCTACTACCGACCCCCTGGATCGTTCCAGCGCCCCCCCAGGGGGAGGTATCGCCCACTTTGGGAAACATTGCAATAGAGAGTAGACACATTAAAAGTTTTTATCTGAACACAGTGTAGAAAAACAACAACAACTTTATAATTATTTTTTTATCACTGATATATCAACTAAAATCTTCTATATGATAAATGCGCAGATTCTTATAAGTACATTATTCACAACACCATTCTTGATATGAAATGAACTGAATGCATTTTTCTTTTGGTTTGCTACTTGGAAGATAGTTTTTGCTGTTTCAGCCAAACCTCAATTGCATATTTTGTAATAACAGTTTCATTCAATGCTGTATTGTATTAGTAATTTTGAAAAGAAATATCTAATATACATTACAAACGCAATGGGTTGGGTTGTTTTACCTCTGAGCGGCACTTTTTTGCACACCATGGGCTAAATGGCCAGGTCACATGGACCCCGAAGGCTCAGAGAAGGTTGGGGGAGGGGACAAACTGGAACAGCTGTTGGGAGACAGATGGTAGCCTCCCGTCAAGGCCATCCAGTGTGTTCTTTAACGTGCACAGGGTATGGCTCTCCCGCACACGGGGCCACGGCTTAACGTCCCATCCGACGGACGGCGGCCTTTCCAAGCCCATCGGTGTCCCCTACTGACCGTGGGAAGGGCGGGGAGTTTTGCGGAGATAAATCTCAACGCTGACCCAGCTGGGACTCGAACCTGGGAACTACAGATTACGAGCCTGGCGCGCTACCGACTGAGCCACCCCCGCCCCACAAACGCAATGACTAACATATACTAACGATGATAAATGACTAAATATACCGATGTCGAAGGTTCTCATACGGATTGGTCTATTGTTCTATCAATTACTTGTAAATCCGCTAATAATCATTTAGATATATTCATTGATATCACTGGTTGAAAAAAAAATTGATACAGCCATGATCAATGAGTGTTAAAAATCATCCATCAGTCAAATGTGTTCTATCGTTGTCTCTAATGCTTTTCGTGAAAACTATTGATTTTTCTTCATATTATTATATTATTATTGATATTATTTATTACTAGCAGATTTACCCGGAGTTGCTCGGGTCTAAAACTTTCTAAAATGTAGAGTAGATGGCACTGCCCACGTCGCAACCTCTCATTTCGCATAAATATCATTTAGCCCTTTGTATTAAAAAAAAAATGCCTCTCAGAGGTAGGGCTGGATTTAGGGAAGGGCAAGGAGACCGCCCCTCACTGATAATGCCAATAAAGGTAATGGAAGCCAAAAATATTAAACGTCTGCATTTTTCAAGAATTTTTCGAAAACTCTAAAACGAATCTGAAAATATTATACTGCAACAGAAAACTGGGGTCTTAAACCGCCCTTTTACTTTTTTTCGGTTCGATTGCGTCGTTTGCCCCTCCCCCTCCCCTCTCCCTTTGTTTCTAGATCGCTGCTCAGAGACAAAACAACCTAATCTAATTCATTATTTGCTTTTTGTTTTGAATTTTAAAACCAGATCACGTGAAGTGATGCAATTAGCATATTTCAAGATAAAACGCAGAATACGAAGAGGATACACAGATTTTAAGGAAGATTTTCCTCTGTTCTTTTCTCCAAATAATTCGCACCTGTAATCCTATTAAATCTATCACAACAAATGCGAATAAAGTCTTAAAACCAATCCATCTTTTCCATAAGAGATTTGTAAGGAAAACTCAATTGTCTGCACTTAAAACTCCTTGGATATTTGGGTTGGGTTGTTTTACCTCTGAGCGGCACTTTTTTGCACACCATGGGCTAAATGGCCAGGTCACATGGACTCCGAAGGCTCAGAGAAGGTTGGGGGAGAGGACCCACTGGAACAGCTGTTGGGAGACATATGGTAGCCTCCCGTCAAGGCCATCCAGCGTGTTCTTTAACGTGCACAGGGTATGGCTCTCCCGCACCCCGGGCCACGGCTTAACGTCCCACCCGACGGACGGCGGCCTTTCCAAGCCCATCGGTGTCCCCTACTGACCGTGGGCAGGGCGGGGAAATTTGCGGAGATAAATCTCAACGCTGACCCAGCTGGGACTCGAACCTGGGAACTACAGATTACGAGCCTGGCGCGCTACCGACTGAGCCACCCCCGCCCCCTTGGATATTTGACTTTTTCCCTTAAGCAGAAAGCGATACAAAGACAATCCACTTTAAAAAAGAATAGTATAAAAAGAAAATATTTTGAAATCGCCGATGCAGAAGAAAATCACTAAATATTTCACAAGTAAAACTATTACAAACGAATAATGAAATCGCATACTAATGTACTGAAAAGGTTGGGTTGTTTTACCTCTGGACGGCACTTTTTTGCACACCATGGGCTAAATGGCCAGGTCACATGGGTTGTTGGGTTGTTTTACCTCTGAGCGGCACTTTTTTGCACACCATGGGCTAAATGGCCAGGTCACATGGACCCCGAAGGCTCAGAGAAGGTTGGGGGAGGGGACCCACTGGAACAGCTGTTGGGAGACAGATGGTAGCCTCCCGTCAAGGCCATCCAACGTGTTCTTTAACGTGCACAGGGTATGGCTCTCCCGCACACGGGGCCACGGCTTAACGTCCCATCCGACGGACGGCGGCCTTTCCAAGCCCATCGGTGTCCCCTACTGACCGTGGGCAGGGCGGGGAAATTTTGCGGAGATAAATCTCAACGCTGACCCAGTTGGGACTCGAACCTGGGAACTACAGATTACGAACCTGGCGCGCTACCGACTGAGCCACCCCCACCCCAGTACTAAAAAGGACTCAATCCAAATCTTTAGTATGACAACAGGATGTTTTACACTCCTAAATTCGTGACAGATGAGGTGAACGCTCTCTGTGAGATCCAATCAACTTAATGCAAGAAGAGCTATCCTAGAGGAAGACCAATACAAAGAGTGATGGAAAGAGAGAAAAACGAGGTTACTTCGCGAAGGAAAAACACACCTACACACCCTAGAGGTAAATGCAAGACGTTCAGGCTCTCCCGTAACTCACAGAGTTGCTCTGTGTGGACCCTCCTCGCTTCACTAACTGTGCTTTGACGCGAGTAAGGTGCAATTGCTAGTGGCCAGTGATAAAGTTAAGACGAACGGGAATCCCACTCAGACTAGGCCGAAGTCTTAACCAATGAAGTTCTGAAGGGCAGACATGAAATGTGATCAACGGAGACCGAGGTCATCGAGTAACAAAAAACAGAGAACAATTGTAATCGAGTTAGGGTTTGAAGACAAAAAAAATAACGGATGAAACATACTTTTTTTGTTTGGGAGGGGAGGAAATGAGAGTCAGCTGCGAAATGGAATCAACTGTTTAGTAGGTTTCATTTTCCCTGTAAGTAGTGGTTGTTCTAGATGCTATAAAATTAAATTGAAAAAATGTTATTTGCTTTTGATGCAGAAATAAATAAATAATAAAATAAATACCCCCTCAAGCAGCTGCTTGCCACAGAGGTCTGACAGGAGCCTGTCAGTTTATATGCCACAGTAGAAGGTCTGAGAGGATGGCAGGACCTCAGTAGAAAAACGAAACAAACAGCCATGCCTTACCCGGGGCTCGAACCCAGGTCCCGTAGATCAGTAGCCAAGTGCGCTAACCATTCGCAGAAATATTACATTGAAATATCAGCACTTCTGCATCAAACTAGTAATTTATCTGATAAAACAATTAAATGTGTTTATAAACGTGTGATAAAAGAGAAACGAAACTACGTAAAAAAAAACTTTTATTATTGAAAAATTATAGAAATCAAAAGTTTTCCTTGACAAAGCAATCCCCGTTGGTCCCGACGCATTTCACCATTCTCGTATTCTATGCTTTGAAACATTTTTTAGAAGTTTTCTTTCAAAATGCTTTTCAGGTGCTAGGTCGTACTTCTTTTCAGGTGCTCTGTCGTACTCCTTTTCAGGCGCTTTCTCGTACCCCATTTTAGGTGTTCTGTCGTACTCCTTTTCAGGTCCTCTGTGGTACTCCTTTTCAGCTGCTATGTCGTATTCCTTTTCATGTGCTCTGTCATATTCCATTTTAGGTTCTCTGTCTTGCTTCTTTTCAGGTGCTCTGTCGTACTCCTTTTCAGGTGTTTTGTCATATTCCATTTTAGCCAGAAAAAGTTAAAGGAAGGGAGGACTCAATTAAGACAGAAAAAGTTAAAGGAAGGGGGGGAACTCAATTGAGTCTGAAAAGGTTGAAAGGAAGGGGGGAGGGAAAAGCTCAACTGATCCAGAAATAGTTAAAAGTAAAGGGGAGGGGGAAAAACTCAATTGAGTCAGAAAAAGTTAAAAGGAAGAGGGGAAACTCAATTGAGCCAGAAAAAGTTCAAACGAAGGGGGAAGAAAAAAACTCAATTGAGTCAGAAAAAGTTAAAAGGAAGGGGGAAACTCAATTGAGCCAGAAAAGGTTAAAGGGAAGGGGGAACTCAATTAAGACAGAAAAAGTTAAATGGAAGGTGGGAACTCAATTGAGGCAGAAAAAGTTAAAAGCACTGGGGGGATTCAATTAAGACAGAAAAAGTTAAAGGAAGGGGGGGGGGGCAACTCAATTGAGTTTGAAAAGGTTGAAAGGAAATGGGGGGGGGAGAGAAAAGCTCAACTGAGCCAGAAAAAGTTAAAAGGAAGGGGGAGGAGAAAAAACTCAACTGAGTCAGAAAATTTTAAAAGGAAGGGGGAAACTCAATTCAGCCAGAAAAAGTTAAAAGGAAGGGGGGAACTCAATTAAGACAGAAAAAGTTAAAGGAACGGGGGGAACTCAATTGAGTCTGAAAAGGTTGAAAGGAAGGGGGAAAACTCAATTGAGCCAGAAAAAGTTAAAAGGAAGGGGAGGAGGGAAAAGCTCAACTGAGCCAGAAATTTTTAAAAGCAGGGGGGGGAGGAAAGAGACTAGATTTCTTCCTCCATTTTCTTGGTATTTAAAAAACGTCTTGCAAAATGCATAAAATAGGAATAAAATGGTTTATAAATTTCCTTTTATCTGCAGCATCATCCGAAATTTCGAGGCACACCTGACGAATCTCGCGGCACGCTGTTCGAGAACCAATAATCAACAACACGAAAGAATTGTAAATGTATTCCCTTAAGTGGCGAATTAGACGACATCAAGTTGCCAGCGACGAGGCGTGCATGGAAGCAATGAGACTGCGCAGTTCACAACGTATCAACGATTCTCAGGTGTCATTGGTTAATTGAGCTATCAATCACTTGTCAATCAACCAATGATCTCATACACAAAAGATTACTGGCTGATTAACAAGTGATTAATAGCTCAATCAACCAGTGATCCATGAGACCCAGCGATGTGTCAACTGCACAGTCTCGCATCTGGCGCGTCACTTTATGCGTCACTCCATGAATCAGTGTTACCTCGTCTTTCCAAGAGGTTAATTAAAAGTTCTCTTAAATTCCCAAGACTGATAAGAAAAACTTTGCAGATAAGTAGTATTTTCTTTATTCGTCCCGTCCCCCCCTCCATGTATTCGCGATAACTATAAGAAACATTTCATTTTCTACACTTAATAGAGTTTGGATTGGATTGTTTCACCTCTGTGCGGCACTTTTTTGTACACCATGGGCTAAATGACCAGGTCACAAGGACCCCGAAGTCTCAGAGAAGGTTGGGGGAGGGGACCCGCTGGAACAGCTTTTGGGAGACAGATGGTAGCCTCTCGTCAAGGCCATCCAGCGTGTTCTTTAACGTGCACATGGTATGGCTGTCCCGCACACAGGGTCACGGTTTAACGTCCCATCCGATGGACGGCTGCTTTTCTAAGCCCATTGGTGTCCCCTACTGACCGTAGACAGGGCGATGAGTTTTGCGGAGATAAATCTCAAGGCTGACCTAGCTGGGACTCGAACCTGGGAACTACAGATTACGATCCTGGCGCGCTACCAACTGAGTCACTACCGCCCCTCACTTAATAGAGAAAAAAATCAGACAATTACGACAATACGGATTGCATTCCCCAGTTTACGTTAATTCTCATGGAGGAAAAATGTCCAATATACGTAGTTTTACCAACGTCGCATTTTTCTGCTTTATATCCCCGGGCGAGTGGTTAGCGCGCTCGGCTACTGATCTAAGGGACATGGGTTCGAGCCCCGGGTAAGGCATGGCTGTTTGTGTTGTTTTTCTGCTGAGGTCCTGCGAGCCTCACAGATCTTCTACTGTGGCATATAAACTGACGGGCTCCTGTCAGACCTCTGTGGCAAACAGCTGCTTGAGGGGGTATTTATTTCTACCGTCCCATGGCCGAGTGGTTAGCGCACTTGGCTACTGATCTAAGGGACCTGAGTTCGACCCCCGGATAAGGCATGGCTGTTTGTGTCGTTCTTCTGCTGAGGTCCTGCCATCCTCTCAGACCTTCTACTATGGCATATAAACTGACAGGCTCCTGTCAGACCTCTGTGGTAAGCAGCTGCTTGAGGGGTATTTATTTATTTTATTTTTATTTATATCCCCGATTCATATCCATCTCTATATCTATCGAAATTCAAATCGATCTAGGCAAACATTCGAAAGTTTTTGCGAAACTAAAAACGAAAATACGAAAGACCCAATAGAATCAGAGCATCCGCTTTCACTAGCCAACGACCAAACACCTCGTACCAACCAATGAAAATCACCATGGCAACAAAGGAAGACTGTGCAAGCAAAAGGAGAAAGTTCCTCGTTGGGACGAATGAAGCGAAGAAATTTAGTACTCATAAAAACAAAGTAGACGTGCTCTTACATCAAAGAGTTCATCACCGTTTCTTTCACGGTTTTTTTCTCGGCGCTAAAGTAAAGAAGAAAGCACAGTTGGAGAACTTTCTCATCTCACATCCTGATCCTAGAGATCACTTCAGGAACCAAATTCTCAGGGAATGAAAAAAAAACGTGATCATCAGAAGCAGCAAAAGACTGAGAAAGGGTAAAAGGCAAAATAAAATGAAAAAAAAACGGGAAAAGAGCACGGCATTTTTTAAGACGAAATGAGACCATTTTAGGTAAGATTTAAAATTATTGACTTCTTATCTCTACCCTGACGGAAAACGAAAGCAAAAAATGGTGATAAAGCTGAAAGGAAGAACTGGAACTCTTTAAAGCGAACTTTTCGTCTTGCTTGAAGGTTTTAGAAGATGATGATAACATCGTGATTTATGAAGCGAATTCGGTTCTTTTTATATATCTCTTTTTCTCGGGTTGTTTTGTTTGATAGTTCATTGGCAAACGGTGCAGAAAGAAGCAGCAGAGATTGTCCTGAGAGATGATTCTGAAAGGTCTGATTAGATGAAGAAAAACTGAAGATGAAGAAAAGAAACTGAAAAAATGAAGAAAAACTCTTTTTTTACATTCTGTCAAAGGGTAATGATACAAACACGGTGACGAAGAATGAGGAACCAACTGAGGCAATGAGACTGTCCAGTTAAAACGTATCAGTGATTTTCATGGATCATTGATTGAACTATCAATCACTTATTATTCAATTAATATCATTGGTTGATCTGTGAAATGTTGGTTGATTTTTAGTCATTGGTAGCTCACTCAACCTAGGAACCTAGGAACGAGCATATCGATAACACTCTCGTAATCTGTGGGGCAGAGGTGGCTCAGTTGGTAGCGCGCCAGGTTCGTAATCTGCAGTTCCCAAGTTCGAATCCCAGCTGGGTTAACGTCGTGATTTATCTCCGCAAGACTCTCCGCCCTGCCCACGGTCAGTAGGAGACACCGATGGGCTTGGAAAGGCCGCCGTCAGTCGGATGGGACGTTAAGCCGTGGTCTCGTGTGCGGGAGAGCCACACCCTGTGCACGTTAAAGAACACACTGCATGGTCTTGACGGGAAGCTACCATCTGTCTCCCAACAGCTGTTGCAGTGGGTCCCCTCCCCCAATCTTCTCTGTTTTGCCCACCATGGGCTAAATGGCCAGGTCATAAAAATACCGTGGTGTGCAAAAAAGTGCAGCTCAGAGGTAAAACAACCCAATTCGTAATCTGTAGTTCCCAAGTTCGAGTCCCACCTGGTTCAGCTCTCTTTGCCATCGGTCAGAAAGGGGACGCCGATGGTTTGGAAAGGTTGACGCCCGTCGGATGGGAAGTTAAGCCATGGTTCCGTGTGCAGGAGTGCCCTGTGCACGTTGGATGATTGACATCTCAATAAACCAATGACCTATTAGAATAACTGACTCCTCAAATGCAGTCTTACTATCTTAATTGCTTTCACGACCTCATCTACTTTATAAAACGTTTCGATTGAGCTTAAAACTCACCTAAACTTTAGATTTAATGCACATAAATAGATTGTACTGAACCTAACATGAACATGACTGATCATTTGATTTAACCCGATTTCTCCACTACATTTCTATCATTATTTATATTATTGTATTTATCATATTAGAAAGCAACTAGATGCTTTCCTTGCTTCACCTATCTGACCATCTGTAGTGGATACTGACCCCACTGCGCAAATAGGGGCGGGGGGGGGCTCAGTCGGTAGCGCGCCAGGCTCGTAATCTGCAGTTCCCAGATTCGAGTCCCAGCTGGGTCAGCGTCGACATTTTTCTCCGAAAAATTCCTCCCTGCCCACGGTCAGTAGGGAACAAAGATGGGCCGTCCGTCGGATGAAACTTTAAGCCGTGGTTCCGTGTGTGGGAGAGCCATACCCTGTGCACGTTAAAGAACACGTTGGATGGCCTTGAAGTGCGGCTACCATCTGTCTCCAACAGCTGTTCTAGTGTTCTAGCTGTTCTAGTTCCAACAGCTGATCTCTCTCAACTTTCTCTGAGCCGTCGGGGTTTTTGTGACCTGGCCATTTAGCCCATGGTGTGCAAAAAAAGTGCCTCTCAGAGGTAAAACAACCCAACTGCGCCAATATGTAACGTTTATCATGTTACTACTGCGCCACATCTATAATGGGTTGTTCTTTTTTTTTTTCATATGACTACACAAATTTCAGTATTTTTCTCGTTTTCCGTAATTCCTCGCGCGATTCGTTTAAATATAGCGAAAAATTTTTTATTTCAGCTTCTTTAGAGATATAGAACTTCTCAGGAGGTTAAATACATTTCGATGCCTGAAACCTTGGCTTCAAGCTCTTTCCCTATTCTGGGTCACCATTCTGTTTCCACTTCATAAAGAGCAACAATTTATTATTTTAAGTGATTTTTCTTATCACCCAGACTAACAGAACCTTGTCCGATCACTTTTTGATTTTTACAGGGCTTCTTGTCCTACGACTTCACTTTGGGTCAGGCAACTCAAGGCTCGAAGACCTTACAGTGCACTAAATTACGAGAAGAAGAAGTAGACGAAGTTTGGTGTTCTTAGCTCCATCTAGGAGGTGTTGTCAAATAAACAGACCGGCTCAACCTTTCCACTTCGAAATCTTTATTTGGACCCCCATTTGTCTCGATATCTCTTCTCAAACATCTTTGTCGGTCCTTTTCCATTGGGCGAGTTACTCCTTAATGATTTTATGGCTTTAGCTTCCATCTCTGCGAAGTCAGAATCCTTCTTCCGAGAACCAGGTGCCTGAGGACAGACGCATTTCCCCTAGCCCTTCACCTTAATGTAAACCTCGAATTTCAGAAAAGCGAATATCAGTCTTTTCCCACTAATTAAATTCCATCTCCAAATAAATACATGGCATGTTACTGAGATTACTAATGGAATATTAAAATAGAAACAGATATTTTCTGTATGGGTGGGACATTACACCATTCATGTTCGTAAATTCAGGATTTACAAAAAAATTTTTCCCTTTTACCAATAAAATTGATGCGTTTAAACGACGTAATATATTTTATCCAATAAAGAACATTCTAATCGACCCTGACGGGTAACAATGTACAAATATACAAATTTACCATGATTGGTGGGAGACGTGTAGAATAGAAACGCTTGCAAACATACAGTTAGTCATTTTCATTATTCGACAATAATCGTTACAGCAATCAATTTCTCATTTTTCAATATTCGTTACTCAACAGTCATCTCTCCGTATCGTGTATTAAAATAAAACTGCACTAAGATGTTTATTGTTTATACCTTTATTAGCAGAATTGCCCTGCGTTGTTCGAACATTGATATGATGATTCAGAGTAGCAGGAATAGTCCGAAGGATGCGCGGACACTCGTTGATATCCAGGGTGACGTCACAGGTCGCGGAAGTTTTCGGTTCCTCGTAATAACTCAGGTACTGGACCGATCGATCCCGAATTTGGTGTGGTGGTCCTACTTACGTCTTGGTGCATAGGATTTAGAGATATGGTTTGTAGCTGCGTCTGATCAAGATTAAACTCTCCAGAAGGGTCCGAAATCTATGGGAGCGCTGACGTCGTCTACCTTATGAATGGAGAGTCGAAAGTTATGAATGGAGCAGTACGTTATCGATATACAAACGTTTAACCCCCACTTTTTGTGGAAGGCCTAATTTTCAAGGGTCAAAAACCTTATGGTGCACTTAGGTTAGATTGTTTTAACTCTGAGCGGCAGTTTTTTTGCACACAATGGCCTAAATGGCTAGATCACAAGGACCCCGAGGAGTCAGAAAACGTTGGGGGAGGAGACCTATTGGATATCTATTGAGATACAGATGGTAGCCTCCCGTCAAGGAAATCCAGCATGTTCTATAACGTGCACAGGGTATGACTTTCCCACGGAGGGAGCCACGGCTTAACGTCCCATCCGACGGATGGCAGTCTTTCCAAGCCCATTGGGGTCCCCTACTGACCGAGGGCAGAGAGAGAGAAGTTTCGCGGAGATAAATCTCAACTCTGGCCCAGGTGAGACTCGAACCTGGGAACTGCAGATTACGAGCCTAGTGCATTACCGACTGAGCCACCCTCGCCCTTACAGTGCACTAAATTACGGCGAGAAGAACCTGTAGACGAAGTTTGGTGTTCTTAACTCTGGCCGTCTACGAGTAGTGCAATGAACAGACACAGAGACTAATTTATATAATGGATCGCTGTTTCTTTTCTGTAAAAATGATTCAGGCATATAAAACATTGAAAACAACTAAAATACCAAAGTCTCAACCCAAGCATAGTCATAACAAAGGAGTAAAAATAAAAATAGGTCAATCAGGTTAGGATTTAAGAACGCATCCTTCCCTATTTACATGATTTCTTATGAGAAATTCTTGTCTGACTGATACGATTTAATCTTTCATGAAGTTTTTTGAAGAAACTATCTGTCATGTCAGTCGGATACTGAGTGTACTTACAATCTTTAATTTAATCTCCCCGTTATGTTGATATTTCTACTGAGAAAGAAGAAGAAATCGATCCCGAAAGAGAACTGTCGAAAAAGATCGAAACACCGATATTTATGATGTTTCAATCTTCCCACATGCTCAGCCAAGAGAGAAAGATGTCTGAGATAAAGAACAGCAATGCAAAAATCTATTTAATGGAGTTATGTAATGTCTGAGCCAACATATCAACATTCCACAGACTTAGATGAATGTATAGTATGTATGTATATATATGATTTATGGGTAGAGTTAAACCAATCAGATAATACCTATCTGCAATACATGATTGAAAGGTTGATTGCCTTCATCTGAAATGAAAGAGATCATACATGAAGCAATATTTCTCTTCATGTCCTCTTCTGGAAGATGTTACGTGGAAGAATAGAAGGTTCTAAATGTAGCAACATATCTTGCCTCCACATTCGCAAGCTCATTGATCAGGGTGCATTGTGGGAGGTGGATCCATATGATTGAGATGGATGTATATCTAGTCACTTCTTGAGGCAAAGCACGGTGAATATTGAGGATTACAGAGTGGGATCTTATAAAGGCAATCAAGAAATGAAACAGAGTAATGAGAATCTTGGAAGAGTTCTAATGCATATGCTTCAGCTAAAATGTCATTGGTATGAGATGATACCTGTTAAAAAAAAGCATAGATGGCATTCGGGAAGAATCATTTCATTTCCCAACTCAAAATTGAGTCGCAGGGATATCAATACCGATTCGCACTATATATCCCAGTGGGATTAATGTCAATAGGAAATCATTGTTACACAGGAGGCATAAAAAGATCATTGATACGAAAATTCCTGCAGAAATCAGCTAAAATCGGTTGGATACCATGGAGTAGATGGAAGCATCTTTTTGTAAGATAGAAAATTTTTATCTCTTGTCCAGTGAAGACGCAGAAGAGTTGAATATTACCGCCTACTGCAGTGAAACAAAAAACATGTATGAGATTCTTTCTGAAATCTGTAGAATTAAGGGTAGAATGAGCTTGATTGGAAGCAGTTGAAACATGAGAATGACCAGATGGCATAAATGGTTCCTCCCAAGTCAGTATGGGGCGGGGGTGGCTCAGTCGGTAGCGCGCCAGGTTCGAGTCCCAGCTGGGTCAGCGTTGAGATTTATTTCCGCAAAATTTCCCGCCCTACCCACGGTCAGTAGGGCTTGGAAAGGCTGCAGTCCATCGGATGGGACGTTAAGCCGTGGACCCGTGTGCGGGAGAGCCATACCCTGTGAACGTTAAAGAATACGTCAGATCGCCTTGACTGGAGGCTACCATCTGTCTCCCAACAGCTGTTCCAGTGGGTCCCCTCCCCCAACCTTCTCTGAGCCTTCGGGGTCCATGTGACCTGGCCATTTAGCCCATGGTGTGGCCATAATGGTTGTGGCCCATAAATTGCTAATGGGCTAAATATCCCATGGTGTGACCATAATGGTTGTGGCCCATAAATTGCTAATGGGCTAAATATCCCATATTGTGGCCATAATGGTTGTGGCCCATAAATGGCCCACAACCCAACCCAATTGTGGTTTGATGCACTTAACCACGAAATCCATGAAAAGCAAAACGAGACTCCTGAAAATGTATCAGTCCTCAACTCGTTAGGGCGCTAATGCTACATAGTGTAGTTTTGAATATTCTGGTGTTATGAACAACATTTTCAATTGCTCACTTCAATAAACTATGCATAAATTATAATTCACTTCAGAAAAAGTACTTATTTCTGGCATACGGAGCAGAAGTATTTGCTATAACGGAATATGACATCTAAGAATTGATCTTGTTAGTACTCATGTGGATGTTGCATCTTTTCATTGATTCTTGCCTTCTTTAACCTTCAGGTTTTGCCACCGCATTCCTTATGGGAACGGGGGCGGGGGTGGCTCAGTCGGTAGCGCGCCAGGCTCGTAATCTGTAGTTCCCAGGTTCGAGTCCCAGCTGGGTCAGCGTTGAGATTTATCTCCGCAAAATTCTCCGCCCTGCCCACGGTCAGTAGGGGACACCGATGGGCTTGGAAAGGCCGCCGTCCGTCGGATGGGACGTTAAGCCGTGTCCCCGTGTGCGGGAGAGCCATACCCTGTGCACGTTAAAGAACACGCTGGATGGCCTTGACGAGAGGCTATCATCTGTCTCCGAACAGCTGTTCCAGTGGGTCCCCTCCCCCAACCTTCTCTGAGCCTTCGGGGTCCATGTGACCTGGCCGTTTAGGTTGGGTTGTTTTACCTCTGAGCGGCACTTTTTTGCACACCATGGGCTAAATGCCCAGGTCACATGGACCCCGAAGGATCAGAGAAGGTTGGGGGAGGGGACCCACTGGAACAGCTGTTGGGAGACAGATGGCAGCCTCCCGTCAAGGCCATCCAGCGTGTTCTTTAACGTGCACAGGGTATGGCTCTCCCACACACGGGGCCACGGCTTAACGTCCCATCCGACGGACGGCGGCCTTTCCAAGCCCATCGTTGTCCCCTACTGACCGTGGGCAAGGCGGAGAATTTTGCGGAGATAATTCTCAACGCTGACCCAGCTGGGACTCGAACCTGGGAACTACAGATTACGAGCCTGGCGCGGTATCGACTGAGTCACCCCCGCCCTAACCTGGCCATTTAGCCCATGGTGTGCAAAAAAGTGCCGCTCAGAGGTAAAACAACCCAACCCAACCTTATGGGAAATAGGTATAGGAGCAGGGGAGGTAACTATATAATATATACTTTCGGCATAAAATTCGTGCAACACTGGTCGAAGAACAAATTACACTCCATATGAGGAATTTGCAGTCAGTCCCATTGTTATAGACATCATAACACACAATTTTGGAAAGTCAGTAGCTCACCGGACAAGATCTATTGCAGTAAGACAATTGAACAGCTAGCTGCAAAAAACTTGAACACGAATCCACAGTCAGTTTCCTGGCGCATTTGTTTCCAGTATTGATAATTTCGTACGATAGGAGAGATGCAATAAGAATTCATTCCCAACAACCACAAGAATAAGTACGGTAAGACTGCCTATTTCTGTAATGCCCCTAATGCCATGATAACTCTGATTACGTGATAGCTTTAATTCAGTGATCACTATTTTAACACTTCAATAGCATCATAAAAATTTCCTCTCAAGCAACTGCTTGCCACAGAGATCTGAGAGGAGCCTTCAGTTTATACACCATAGAGTTGGGTTGGGTTGTTTTACCTCTGAGTGGCACTTTTTTGCACACCATGAGCTAAATGGCCAGGTCACATGGACCCCGAAGGCTCAGAGAAGGTTGGGGGTGGGGACCCACTGGAACAGCTGTTGGGAGACAGATGGTAGCCTCCCGTCAAGGCCATCCAGAGTGTTCTTTAACGTGCACAGGGTATGTTTCTCCCGCACACGGGGCCACGGCTTAACGTCCCATCCGACGGACGGCGGCCTTTCCTAGCCCATCGGCGTCCCCTACTGACCGTGGGCAGGGCGGGGAATTTTGCGGAGATAAATCTCAACGCTGACCCAGCTGGGACTCGAACCTGGGAACTACAGATTACGAGCCTGGCGCGCTACCGACTGAGCCACCCCCGCCCCCACACCATAGAGAAGATTGGACCTCAGCAGAAAGACAAACATCCATACCTTACGGGCCTCGAACCCGGGTCTCTCTGATCAGTAGCTAAGCGTGATAACCACTTGGCCATTTTATATTTATGTCTCACATATTTGGGGGCGGGGGTGGCTCAGTCGGTAGCGCGCCAGGTTCGTAATCTGTAGTTCCCAGGTTCGAGTCCCAGCTGAGTCAGCGTTGAGATTTATCTCCGCAAAATTCCCCGCCCTGCCCACGGTCAGTAGGGGACACCGATGGGCTTGGAAAGGCCGTCGTCCGTCGGATGGGACATTAAGCCGTGGCCTCCTGTACGGGAGAGCCATACCTGTGCACATTAAAGAACACGCTGGATGGCCTTGACGGGAGGCTACCATCTGTCTCCCAACAGCTGTTCCTGTGAGTCCCCTCCCCCAAACTTCTCTGAGCCTTCGGGGTCCATGTGACCTGGCCATTTAGCCCATGGTGTGCAAAAAAGTGCCGCTCAGAGGTAAAACAACCCAACCCAGTCTCACATATTTATGTCTTTCAATTTCTTTTTAACCCGTTTGTATTTCTATACATCCAAATAAAAATATTGCACTTGTATCGAATTTTTTTTTACTTTTCATTTACTATATTCTACTCTCCCCCAACAAAAAAAGCTTGGATTATCACTACTCAGTCGTAATATGTAGAAATCGTGAACTTCTCACCTACATTAACTGCATGTAAACGAATCATCGTAACATCGTAATCATCAGAGAAGCAGCCAAAAGTATTGCTACAGGAATTATTCATAGAGTTAAATTTTTATTGTCACTACTGATTCTGATAACTTTCTCCCATCAATAGTCGCCATGGTGATCGGTATCATAATAGTCATCACGAAAAATCGCACAGACATCTTTCAAGCGTTGTCAGAATTCTACACATAGGCAAGGCAAGGAAGCAGAAAATCACCAATGAGTTGAAAAAAAGAAAATATAACATCAGCAATAAACCTGTCCAATCATTTCCACGCTAATCGTATATTATTTCCAGGAAGAACCTTTACGAGCAAATCGATTTCATGCACCCGGCTATAACTGTATCTAGAGCTAAAATTAAATATTCTAGATAGCACGATAAAAATTTTGAAATGGCTTTTGTAAAGTCAAGAATTGATGATTTGCTAATACTGGTTTTTATTGCTTCGATGTTTTACCTGAGTCTGGTGTTCCTTGGTTACTAGACATGTTTGGAATTTAATAGCTATTTCTATTTTTAGTCGGTTATTCTCTAAAATGACTATTTCTGTGATAAAAATATAAAGCGGGCTTCAAAGGCAAAAATTCGTTATAAGCAGTAAAATTAGAATTTTTAATGTTTTCCGTGTTTATTGGTATTATCGTAAAAAAAGAAATAGATTTGCAGGGCTTTTCTTACTATAGGTCTAGGGTTGGGTTGTTTTACCTCTGAGCGGCGCTTTTTTGCACACCATGGGCTAAATGGCCAGGTCACAAGGACCCCGAAGGCTCAGAGAAGGTTGGGGGAGGGGACCCACTGGAACAGCTGTTGGGAGACAGATGGTAGCCTCCCGTCAAGGCCACCCAGCGTGTTCTTTAACGTGCACAGGGTATGTCTCTCCCGCACACGGGGCCACGGCTTAACGTCCCATCCGACGGACGGCGGCCTTTCCAAGCCCATCGGTGTCCCCTACTGACCGTGGGCAGGGCGGGAAATTTTGCGGAGATAAATCTCAACGCTGATCCAGCTGGGACTCGAACCTGGGAACTACAGATTACGAGCCTGGCGCGCTACCGACTGAGCCACCCCCGCCCCTAAGCCAATTGGAGATACAATGCTATTAGGAGACAGATGGAAGCCTCTCATCAAGGCCATCCAGCGTGTTCTTTAACGTGCATAGGGTATGACTCTCCTACACAGGAGACTACGGTTTAACGTTCCATCCGACAAGACTTACTGCCTTTACAATCCCAGCAAAGTCCCCTCTCTTACTGAGAGCTTTATGAGAGTTGGCATAGATAAGGTCTGGGAAAATACACTGAATTTGTATCTGTAGCGTCACAGAAATGGCATGACTGCTGGAACAATCGCTGTGTTTTGTAATCAGTGGTAAATTCAGAGTCATTTGATTACCGATGTAATCATTCCACAACTGAGACTGCGCAGCTGATGCTACTCTACTTCTCATTGATCACAGACCAAAAACCGATCAAGAACCTATGATCTTTGAGAACTGGGAAAGTGACACAGTTGCCGTTTGTCGCTGACATCTTGCCACTCTGTTTCACAGAAAGTTGGGTTGGGTTGTTTTACCTCTGAGCGGCACTTTTTTGCACACAATGGGCTAAATGGCCAGGTCACAAAGACCCCAAAGGCTCAGAGAAGGTTGGGGGAGGGAACCCACTGGAACAGCTGTTGGGAGACAGATGGTAGCCTCCCTTCAAGGATATCCAGCGTGTTCTTTAACGTGCACAGGGTATGGCTCTCACGCACACGGGGTTCACAGAAAGAATAGAGTGGCGAGTCCATCTCAAAAAGTTTTTGTCCAATAGTGGCTTAGTGTTCTTAACAACGAAAAACCATGAAATATCTGAAATACATCAATCCTCGCTCGTCAGAAAGCTTCTACGACAAGGTGTTTTACATCGCGAATAATAATAAATACCCCCTCAAGCAGCTGCTTGCCACAGAGGTCTGACAAGAGCCTGTCAGTTTATATGCCAGAGTAGAAGGTCTGAGAGGATGGCAGGACCTCAGCAGAAAAACAACACGAACATCCATGCCTTACCCGGGGCTTGAACGCAGGTCCTGTAGATCCGCAGGTATAAAAGAAATTACGCTTCATTGTGTGTACTTTACAATATTCTGAAATTAAAAACAGCATTTTCAATTGTTCACTTCCATAAACTTTACATAATAATAATTTGCGAGAGAAAAATGCTTATTTCTTGCATAAGGCGTGGAACTATTTTTCTGTGGTGGATTGTTACATCTGCAAGTTGTGGTTGCTGGAACTAATGCTGGTGTGGCATGTTTTCATTGGTTGTTGTTTTCTTCGATCTTAAGTTTTTGTTGTTCCAGTCTTTGTATGAAATAGGGGATAGATATGTTATAGAAGTTTGAACTTACAGTTAGAACATAATGTTCTACTGTAAGATCTAAACACAATCCCTCAAAGTTTATACAGACTATCCTATCTCTTTTCCTCTTGGGCTAAACCATCTCTCATTTATGACAGCTTTGCACATTAAAAATTTTTAATATCTCTGATCCTCATGTCCCAAGTATAATCTGAAGCTTCAGCAATGCGATAATAATGATTTATAAGGAGCATTTGATACGAAGGGAGCCCTTGAAGAATAGTGCCAATAATATGGTCTGAGACTAGTCTCCGAATCGAACCATCAATTATTCCTATAACTGAGGACCGCTAAAACGAACTTTGTCATCGCAGTATCGAGATCGGTTAATGGAAGAGAGCCTCATCACTGATCATAATCTTGCCACAAGGGATATTTACTGGCATCGGAAGAATGATGAAGATGACGATCTGGAAAGAAGAAAGCTGGAATCAAACGATTTATCATTTTCTTTTAAAACAATGGACCACCAGCGACAAAACTAATGGTGAGGAAAAAGTATTGACTGATCTTTGTCTGGATCTGAAATTCTCTGAGCTTTTGTTGGTTGAGAGAGAAGAAGATAATAATGCCGTTTATCTTCGACGAGTCCTGAAACGGATCGAATCTCTTATGAAATGTTTATTTATCAAGATATCTGGTTTGAAAAACGAGAAGATAGTTTTTATTGCTTTTGTTGTTTCTTTTCACTTATCAGTCACAAGCTTAATTTAGTTTGTGACATTTTTAATAATTTGTAACTAAAGAGATGATGGATCATCATCATTTTGCTCATTTTTCAAAATATTTACAGGAATGCTTAATTATAGACATCTTTCTACATTTGGGGCGGGGGTGGCTCAGTCGGTAGCGCGCCAGGCTCGTAATCTGTAGTTCTCAGGTTCGAGTCCCAGCTGGGTCAGCGTTGAGATTTATCTCCACAAAATTCCCCGCCCTGCCCACGGTCAGTAGGGGACACCGATGGGCTTGGAAAGGCCGCCGTCCGTCGGATGGAACGTTAAGCCGTGGCCCCGTGTGTGGGAGAGCCATACCTTTGCACGTTAAAGAACACACTGGAAGGCTTTGACGGGAGGTTACCATCTGTCTCCCAACAGCTTGTTCCAGTGGGTCCCCTCCCTCAACTTCTCTGAGCCTTCGGGGTCCATGTGACCTGGCCATTTAGCCCATGGTGTGCAAAAAAGTGCCGCTCAGAGGTAAAACAACCCAACCAAAACCTGGGTTGTGCCTCTGAGTGGCACATGTTTTGCACACAATGAGCTAAATGTCCAGGTCATAAGGATTCCCAAGGACTCAGAAAAGGTTGGGGGAATGGGAACCGCTGGACAGCTATAAAAAGACAGATGGTAATTTCCCATCAAGGACATCCAACGACCTTAACCTCTCATCCGACAGACATACGGTTTTTCCAAAACCGTGGCTGTCCCTTTCTCACCAAAGGAAGGATGAGACCTAAAGGAATTGAATCAACGTTAGCACAGTTGGGAATCGAACCTGGAGGCAACGGATTTACGAGACTGGCTAGTTACCGACTGCCAACCCCTGTGACAGCATATACTTGAAATTGTTGGTTCGAGTAACAACTGTCTTTTTATGTACATATTTGAAACGTTTATTCATAACTCTACCTCTATAAGGGTTGTGTTAAGGTAAATCCCACAAGTTATCCTGGGTACGAATGATAAAATAAAATAAGTACACTTTTATGAAATAAATGCTGTAAGTCCTAAAAAATGCTAAAATGTTGCTGAAGTGTAAGAATAACGCTTTTCACTCGAGGGATAGTCAATTAGGCTCGAGCCGTTGACTGAGAGTAGCAAAAGGGGACTACTGCCTCTCACATAAGATAGGAACACCTGCTTAAGCCTCTTTTTATTTCAAGACACTTCCTATCAATAAAACACTGAAGTTTCAAGGGGGCGGGGGTGGCTCAGTCGGTAGCGCGCCAGGCTCGTAATCTGCAGTTCCCAGGTTCGAGTCCCAGGTGGGTCAGCGTTGAGATTTATCTCCGCAAAATTCCCCGCCCTGCCCACGGTCGGTAGGGGACACCGATGGGCTTGGAAAGACCGCCGTCCGTCGGATGGGACGTTAAGCCGTGGCCCCATCGGTGAAGTTTTTATAATATACCGGGAGAGCCATACCTGTGCACGTTAAAGAACACGCTGGATGGCCTTGACGGGAGGCTACCATCTGTCTCCCAACTGCTGTTCCAGTGGGTCCCCTCCCCCAACCTTCTCTGAGCCTTCGGGGTCCATGTGACCTGGCCATTTAGCCCATAGTGTGCAAAAAAGTGCCCCTCAGAGGTAAAACAACCCAACCCAACAACTCATCCCCATACCCTTGGTACACCAGATTTCTTCGAGGATGCCCTAAAACTTATTTATCTAGAGACTGTCAAAGGGCTTTATACCAACAAAGGTGGATGACCCATAATTGTTCCGTTCTTTAATGTCAAAGGGCAAAGACACTTTTCAAACTGGACTGGGGATAAACTTCTATCTCTTTGAAATGGTGACACTTATCAGGCTGGGCTTCAGACATTTTATGTGGTTACACAGAGAGGGAGGGGGGGATTTTAGGTTAGTGCCAGCATGTTTGGGAGAAGCCATGTCCCAGGTAGACTCTAAAATGAGTTGACAGTTCCTCAGTTCTCAAGATTCTCGAAGCAATGACGATAACTATGGCGTTACAATGAGCCTCATTTTCCAAAAGCTCAGGGTAGTGTTTCCTTACAGAATGGGACGAAATAGTTCATAAAAGATGAACAGACCTGCCCTAACGAAGGGACGGAATGCTGCTTCGGAAGTTAGCTGATTGGTGCGACTCCCCTGGAATTAGCTGATTGGTGCGACTCCTCTGGAAGTTAGCTGATTTGGCACTACCAAACTCCTCGAAAGTGCTGACGATTAGCAGCTACGAACTTACTCCTGTGGCGACGGCTGACTCTGTACTTCTGCAGATGGGTTGTTGACGAGTGACAAGACTATATCACGCAGATGACATCATTTGTTTGTCCAGGCTACTGCGCCTGTTGGTTTGTTCTCTCACCCACTCTTCAAGGGGTGATGTGTGCAACGCGTATCGTTCTGTGTTATGGCTCAGACCACAAAAGTTCCTTTTCTGCGACCATATGCACTGGGTTGGGTTGGGTTATTTTACCTCTGAGCGGCACTTTTTTTTGCACACCATGGGCTAAATGGCCAGGTCACATGGACCCCGAAGGCTCAGAGAAGGTTGGGAGAGGGGACCCACTGGAACAGCTGTTGGGAGACAGATGGTAGCCTCCCGTCAAGGCCATCCAGCGTGTTCTTTAACGTGCACAAAGTATGGCTCTCCCGCACACGGGGCCACGGCTTAACGTCCCATCCGACGGACGGCTGCCTTTCCAAACCCATCGGTGTCCCCCACTGACCGTGGGCAGGGCGGGAAATTTTGCGGAGATAAATCTCAATGCTGTCCCAGCTGGGACTCGAACCTGGGAACTACAGATTACGAGCCTGGCGCGCTACCGACTGAGCCACCCCCGCCCCTATGACACTGGAGCTGATTGTCATGCCCTTTCTAAACATCCATTGTTTCTTCTCTGGGTACACTCAGTTTTATCTTCTTATGACTATGTCAATACCGCATGGCGGTCCCGTTTTATTTCAAAGTTTCCATTCCCTTTACATTCATACCATCCTCTGGTGTTCCCATGACTTTACATGTGTTTCAATTGTGTTTGATTGAAATTAAATCAACTTTATTGCTACCGGTGGTGATCGTCAACTAAAGCTGCAGTCATAACTTAGCTGACTCTCTTTCCAAGGCTATGTGACTCGACCAACTGTGAAAATGGCTACTATCGTGGACCATTACCTGCGAATGTTGCCATAACCTGCGAATGGACAAAACACCTTGCATGGTATTAATGGGAGGCTTCCGTCTGTTTCGTAGCACAGTGTTGGTAAAGTGGTGGTCCACAGACAGTGCTGGTTTGTGAGCCATTAGTCACCGGGTCTGCAGAGAGCTGAAAGGTGAGAAATAAACGTTTTTATGAGCATAATATGGATATGCCATAGCGCCACAGTTAATACGTATATTCCAACACTCCAAATGAAGTCATGCATTGTGGGATGAATTGAGAAACACTACGTAGCATATATCCAGTAGTTCTTTTTCCGTACCCAGTTCTTAGGACATCGCGTCTTTGTAACTAGGCCATTCAACTCATTTTGTTAAAAAAAACGCCACCCACAGATAAATAGTTCGTTTTGAAACGATCGTCTAATAAAAGTAATATGCAAAACAGTAGTGTCAGTTAATATTTGAGATTCAGAGTGAAATGTAGTAATGATCCATATGCAGGATGCTCGGAGAATAGGTTTCAAAAGTAATGATCTCTCTTCATCGCTTTCGAGCCATCCAGAATAAGGATCGGTAGAAAAGAATCCTCTAAAACATTTACCTGACACAGTTAAACCGTAATACTGGTAAAGAGTGTATTTACAGAAAAATATTGATGCGACATATCAGCTGAGTTGGGTTGTTTTACCTCTGAGCGGCACTTTTTTGCACAACATGGACTAAATGCCCAGTCACATGGACCCCGAAGGCTCAGAGAAGGTTGGAGGAGGGGACCCACTGGAACAGCTGTTGGGAGACAGATGGTAGCCTCCCGTCAAGGCCATCCAGCGTTTCTTTAACGTGCACAGGGTATATCTCTCCCGTACACGGGGCCACGGCTTAACGTCCCATCCGACGGACGGCGGCCTTTCCAAGCCCATCGGTGTCCCCTACTGACCGTGGGCAGGGCGGGGAATTTTGCGGAGATAAATCTCAACGCTGACCCAGCTGGGACTCGAACCTGGAAACTACAGATTACGAGCCTGGCGCGCTACCGACTGAGCCACCCCCGCCCCACTATCAGCTGAGTAAGTTGGATTGTTTTACTTTCTGACAAGGCACCATTTTTTTTTTTGCACATAGTGGCGCTGAAATCCGAAAATGAGATTGATTCGCTTCTGCGGATCAAAGCCATGATAACGACAATCATCCATTAAGCATATAACAACCAATCAATAATTCATAAAAGAGATATTAATAATTATCTAAAATTTCTGTTTTGACAATATTAATAATTTATATAATACAAGGAATTTGTGCTTAACGATGTGAATACTTTCTTGGCAATTCCGCGTTAAGTAAAATTTTTTTTCGCGGTGTACAGTCGCTCAAAAAAGTATCCGAACACTATGGTTGATTAGAGAATTCAGAAAAAATATCTGGCAACGATTTTTTTAGAAATTCGTGATCTGGCAACCTTCGTGTCACGTGATTACAGAATTCATAGAAAAATATCTGGAGCGTGTACAGCAACTGTACACGCTCCAGTTACCGTTCACAGCAAACTGGAGCGTGTGCAGTTACTGCACACGCTCCAGATATTTTTCCTGAATTCTGTAATCACGTGACACGAAGGTTGCCAGATCACTAATTTCTAAAAAAATCGTTGCCAGATATTTTTCTGAATTCTGCAATCAACCGTAGTGTTCGGATACTTTTTTGAGCGACTGTAGGTGGTCATATTATCTTGATACTAGATCGTGTGGGCTCACTCACGGAAATATTGAGCGTGTGCAGTTACCGTTCACAGCAAACTGGAGGGTGCAGTAACTGCACACGCTCCAGTTTGCTGTGAACGGTAACTGGAGCGTGTACAGTTGCTGTACACGCTCCAGATATTTTTCCTGAATTCTGTAATCACGTGACACGAAGGTTGCCAGATCACTAATTTCTAAAAAAATCGTTGCCAGATATTTTTTCTAAATTCTGTAATCAACCATAGTGTTCGGATACTTTTTTGAGCGACTGTATATTTAAACATGTATTTCGGTGAGATAGAGTAGTGTCATGCAAAGGCCACCTCAATCCCACCTGCTCTGAAGAGTGCAGTAACAGAATAACTAATTTTGAAATATATACACTACAAGAAAAATATTGCGGCACCTAGAAGGGTTAATGTCATCTTATTGAAACGCAGGCAGCTGCTAGCATGCACTGAGATGTGCAATTGATTACATTATCAAAAAAAAATACGGAAAACTACCACTTAACTACCCGGTAAAGTGGTATAATTATTATGATGTTGAACTGCTCCGCGCAGCAAAGCATTCATGAACACGACAGGGAAGGCTATCGTACAGCTCTATAATTCCTCTTGAGGGGGGGGGGGGGGGGGGGGGGCTCAGTCGGTAGCGCTCCAGGCTCGTAATCTGTAGTTCCCAGGTTCGAGTCCCAGCTGGGTCAGCGTTGAGATTTATCTCCGCAAAAATTCCCCGCCCTGCCCACGGTCAGTAGGGGACACCGATGGGCTTGGAAAGGCCGCCGTCCGTCGGTTGGGACGTTAAGCCGTGGCCCCGTGTGCGGGAGAGCCATATCCTGTGCACGTTAAAGAACACGCTGGATGGCCTTGACGGGAGGCTACCATCTGTCTCCCAACAGCTATTCCAGTGGGTCCCCTCCCCCAACCTTCTCTGAGCCTTCGGGGTCCATGTGACCTGGCCATTTAGCCCATGGTGTGCAAAAATGTGCCGCTCAGAGGTAAAACAAAACAACCCAACCCTTTCTTACCTTCTTTTGTACAAAAGTTTCCAAGTCTGGTGTTTCAAGGTGACCTTGGTACTGGCCCCAACGTAATCTAAATAAGTATTCATAAAATTTAAACGTAGATATATATAGTGTAAACAACTGTAAATAAAGATGAAGATTAATATAATTTTACTTATAAATAAAATGAACACTAAACCTAGTGATCTCGGGGTTTGCTGCTTAACCAAATTAACTTCTTTGACATAGATTTTTCCCTCGAAATTAAAGTTGGGTTGGGTTGTTTTACCTCTGAGCGGCACTTTTTTGCACACCATGGCTAAATGACCAGGTCACAAGGACCCCGAAGGCTCAGAGAAGGTTGGGAAAGGGGACCCACTGGAACAGCTGTTGGGAGACAGATGGTAGCCTCCCGTCAAGGCCATCCAGCGTGTTCTTTAACGTGCACAGGGTATGGGCTCTCCCACACACGGGACTACGACTTAACGTCCCATCCGACGGACGGCGGCCTTTCCAAGCCCATCTGTTCCCCTACTGACCGTGGGCAGTGTTTCGGAGATAAATCTCAACGCTGACCCAGCTGGGACTCGAACCTGGGAACTACAGATTACGAGCCTGGCGCGCTACCGACTGAGCCACCCCCGCCCCATTTTTACATCTCTGATATGCAATATTCAAACTTCTATAACTCTTTAAGTACTGAACAGATATTGTTCAGAATAGAAATTTAGACAGTTCAATTGACATTTTATATATATCCTAAGTCATATGTTTCCATAAAAAATAATTTAAGCACTTACGGAGACTAGATTTTAACTCTCCGTTGACATAAGATGTTTCCATTTTTATGTCCATCGCCTGTACATACTTCGTTCTTTTATCTCTTGGTAGGTAATATTTGCAGAACTACGTTTCAAGCACTCCCTTGCGTGACGTCATAGTTCTGACCCTCCGGCAAAGCCGTGCTTTGGTAACGGAAAAAAGTGCCTCTTCAGTGAATTCGATTGTCAACACTTTCACGGGAGTTCCAACTCAATACAACAATGAACGATGGGCAGACTGCTTCACCAGTGTCGTTTACGCTAAGCTTAAAATCTCCTCTGGTATTGGTAACATAACGTTGGGCAGTTAGAGATCTCCTTATGATGGGGGGCGGGGGTGGCTCAGTCGGTAGCGCGCCAGGCTCGTAATCTGTAGTTCCCAGGTTCGAGTCCCAGCTGGGTCAGCGTTGAGATTTATCTCCGCAAAATTCCCCACCCTGCCCACGGTCAGTAGGGGACACCGATGGGCTTGGAAAGGCCGCCGTCCGTCCGATGGGACGTTAAGCCGTGGCCCCGTGTGCGGGAGAGCCATACCCTGTGCACGTTAAAGAACACGCTGGATGGCCTTGACGGGAGGCTACCATCTGTCTCCCAACAGCTGTTCCAGTGGGTCCCCTCCCCCAACCTTCTCTGAGCCTTCGGGGTCCATGTGACCTGGCCATTTAGCCCATGGTGTACACAAAAGTGCCGCTCAGAGGTAAAACAACCCAACCCAACCTTATGATGACCAGTTCTGAGCGGTTTTACGGATACAATTTCATTCAAAGGAAGAAGAAAAACCTAGAAGCTAAAATACGTTTGTCCTATTTTCTCCACAACACAAACACATACACAAACAACCATGCCATCTAGGGACTCGAACCCAAACCAAAGCAGCTATAGTGTCTCCATGAACCAACGCGATACCACTGCGCCACCCAGGCGGCGTTTTACGTGATAATCTACGACTGTTGGAATGCGATTCTGATGAATAGCTGCACATCATTTAAAAAAATGAAGGTAGTGTTGGTTGGTTGTTTTACCTCTGAGCGGCACTTTTTTGCACACAATGGGCTAAATGACCAGGTCACAAGGACCCCGAAGGCTCAGAGAAGTTTGGGGGATGGGACCCACTGGAATGGCTGTTGGGAGACAGATGGTAGCCTCCCATTAAGGCCATCCAGCGTGTTCTTTCACGTGCATAAGGTATGGCTCTCACGCATACGGGCCACGGCTTAACGTTTCATCCGACGGACGGTAGCCTTTCCAAGCCCATCGATGTCCCCTACTGACCGTGGGCAGGGCGAGGAATTTTGCGGAGATTAATCTCAACACTGACCCAGCTGGGACTCGAACCTGGGAACTGCAGTTTACAAGCCTAGCGCGCTACCGACTGAGCCACTCCCGCTCCTAAAGGGAGTGTGAATGTGAGTTAGTGACGCAATCAGTTCGGGGGGGAGGAAGTAAAAAATGAGTGGGAAAGAAACTAGATTTACATCGTATTGTAACATTTTATTTTCCCTTCAGTTATAGAGGTCTTTAAAAAAATTCTTGAAAAAATGTGGACTACATGCACAAGTTTAACAACTTTTCTTACATTGCCCTAACTAGCTTTTTCAAATGGGAGGAGGGTCATGAACCCTCTTTGCCTACACCCCCCTTACATCGCCGTGCTAGGCACTTATATATTAAATTAAATATAATGCTTCTTTTGTATTTTGTTTTCGTACTCTTGCCTTACTCCGAGTAGATAAGATGACAAGACTAGAGCACATTTCCACAAACAGTTCAAATTTAAGGAAAGATGCTTTTAGCCCCTACTTTCTAGTACTTTCGGATCACACCTTCTATGCCTTCCTTTGCGCTCGGAAGCCAAAGCATCACTAGCACCTTAAACATGGTAATTCGAAGAACACGACTATTAAGTATTTATTACCGGAGGCATTTCTGTCTAACTCTATTGACCGTACGACCTGCATGCTCTCTGAGCACACAAACACATACACAGAGTGGAACACATACGCACAAACAGTCAGCTGCTCTCAATCCGACATCAAAACGGAGGGATCGATTGGCTTCCTCTCTCTCTCTGCTCTCCGTGCTCCTCTCCTCCATCTCCTTGAGCACATTTCCTGTCAGATCCGTTCATCATGTGAATACTCTTCTTCATCTTCCAACTCCTATCTCCATCCTTGTTCCTGCTCCTAACCACCACCCGGGACTCTTGGAGGCTGCATGCTCGTCACGTTTCGCTAATGTTTGCGCCAATAAAATATTTCGAACTTAGTTTCATGCGTGCTGAGGAGAGATCGTAAAGTTTTTCGCATATACTTGGCTGTTGGGAACAAATTCGAAATATGATTTCACTTGACTAGGGAACGAAGGGGCAAAGTCAGGAATTTTTCTTCACGTTTTCATCTTGTTGTTCCTCATCGCCGTGTGCCGATGGAAACCAATACGATAAAAGAACCTCAACCATGTGACAGAGATGCCATAAAATTTGACTCTAGAATTATCTCCTTTTCGTTTTTAAGAGCTGCATTTTAGCCACCTAAGAGAGAATGAAAGTGTTGAGAAATGGGGCTGATGATAATATTTACCACAGGTTATGATGACTGTACGGGCCTATTTTTGTTGCTGTTAAATATTACTGCTTCCATAACTATTTAAATAAATGATGAATATTGTTGAAATTTCAGATTCATGTACATTTGATTGCGATCTTTAATTTATTCTCAGCAGCATTTTTTCCATACAGAACTAAATTTGAAATTTGTAGCTCTTTAAAAGTAATTTCTCATTGATGAAACTCCTTTAATAAGTTGAAATTCCTCCTGGATAATAAAAATTAATGTTTTCCCTATGAATTGAGGTGTACAGTCGCTCAAAAAAGTATCCGAACACTATGGTTGATTGCAAAATTCAGAAAAAATATCTGGCAACGATTTTTTTAGGAATTAGTGATCTGGCAACCTTCGTGTCACGTGACACGAAGGTTGCCAGATCACTAATTTCTAAAAAAATCGTTGCCAGATATTTTTTCTGAATTTTGTAATCAACCATAGTGTTCGGATACTTTTTTGAGCGACTGTACCAGTCTCCTATTTTCTACATTATATGGCCGAGTGGTTAGCGCGCTTGGCTACTGATCTAAGGGACCTGGGTTCGAGCCCTGGGTAAGGCATGGATGTATGTCGTTTTTCTGCTGAGGTCCTGCCATCCTCTCAGATCTACTTTGGCATATAAACTGACAGGCTCCTGTCAAACCTCTATGGCAAGTGGCTGCTTGAAGGGATAGTTTTTTTATCTTTATGTTTACAAATAAAATAATAATAAAATCCCGTATGACTACCAATAGTGTTTTAAATCACACGGCATTATAACTTTTAACAACGGCTTTAATTTCGAGTGCTTTTAACTCCAGTCTTAAATCTAGATTTAATCGAAACCGATTTCAATGTTTGCTCTTATGCTATTCTACCGTGTCGAAAATTTTTGCTCTACATATTGGTATATACAGGGTGAATCTGAAAAAGTGGGCAAAACTTTACGGGGTGGTAGAACGCAGCTATACGAGCAATATTCGTCATAGAATGTATGGTCGGAACGCAAACGGCGAGCCGCTAGGTGGCGTTGGAAATGGTATAAAAGGGTCGGTCCTCACTTGCATTCCCGTCCGCCGCACCGTACACAAAGTGCATATCCGCCATTTCGTAAAGTCATCCTCTCGGCAATCCACGGTAGAAATGCCGTTGGGTGCGAGGACCGACCCTTTTATACCATATCCAACGCCACCTAGCGGCTCGCCGTTTGCGTTCCGACCATACATTCTATGACGAATATTGCTCATATAGCTGCGTTCTACCACCCCGTAAAGTTTTGCCCACTTTTTCAGATTCACCCTGTATTGCTTAACTGAATGTTAGACGGGATGGCTCAGACTGTAGATCAGCAGGCTCGTAATCTGCAGTTCCCAGTTTGGAGTGCCAACATTAGAATTTTTATCCGTTAAACCTCTGTCTTGCTCTCGGTCAATAGGCGACACTGATGGGGGTGGAAAAGCCACCGTCAGTCGAATGGGGCTTAAAGTCGGGCATCGTGTGCCATGTCCTGAGCCATGTCCTGTTTCCCCAACCTTGTGTGAACACTCAGGTTCCTTATGATTTGGCCATTTAGTCCATTATGGGGAAAAAAGTACCTCTCAGAGATGAAACAACCGAAACCTAAACTGAATATCAGTTCTGAGAAGAAAAGTACATACAGGCAACTTTAAAAATACTACTAAACACAATTTTTTTAACCCACGCTAATGCTTTTTGTTGATCCCTTCTTTAGACATGATAATACTGATAATTTTAACATTTTTCAAAAATTTTCTTTTAAATATATTTATTAGGAACTACTTTAGAAGATCAACTGAGCTCTTAACAAACATATCTCAGCACTTTAACAGAATACTCTAAATTTAAAAGTAAAATTTTCTGACAAATTTCTTTAAATCAAACTCCCCCCCCCCCACACACACACCAAAAGAAAAAGAATTTTTCAAACTTTGAATAATGCACTTTCTCACTAGGTCGATAAAACGAAACAAATACCAATCATTTGTTTAGTGCTACGAAAAATATAAATATTTCCTTCTTCCGAGATCTCTCTGATGTCTCTTTTCTCAACATTTGCAAATATTACCTTTTTTTCGTTGGGGAAGACTTTCTTCTATCAGCAAGATGAAAATCGAAGACATCCAGATTACTCACGAGGTTTCCAAAGGGTACTACTTCAATACATCACGATTCCGACTGTACAGCTCGCACAAGAAACCGTCGAGATTTCATTTGGTTTTTCTACTCTTTATAAAAGAATAGCAGAAAAAGTTCAACCTATACTTTTTTTTGGTGGGGGGGGGGGGGGCGATTCTTTTCTTCCAGTAACCCGATCACCTTTCTTTCTCTGAACTCCCCAGGCTTGATTTTACCGAATTGATTGAAAAACCTCCACAGGTTACAGACACACCGGCTCCCTGCTCTGTAGACTCTTATCTTCATCCTCTTTTTCTTTATCCTCCATTGGCATCTTTCCTTTTCTGGAGGCTCTGCCGAGGGAGTTAAATGACGGGGCACGCGGAAAAAAAAGGAAAACCCTTTCCATTCGCGACTGATGGGTGAGCACGAGACGAGCATTCCCACTGTTTTTTTTTTCGCTACTTGTAACCTTACAAGCAGCTTGCTAGCTTTAGAAATGGGAAAGTGTTGTTTTTTGACCGAAGATGTGTTAGGTTCCACTGTTGCGCTTTCTCCGTCAGGTGTTTATTAACTTCCGTTTCCGCAGCCGATTATAAACTGTTGATCAAGTAAATTGGTGAATGAGAAAATCAGTCACAAGCAGAATATTTTTGACAGGAATAGATATAAGATAAAAAAGATGCGGGATTTTTTAGGCCCATCACTTTCCCATAATTAAATGTATTTATATATATATATACCGAAGAGACAAAACTTTATGACTAGCGCTACTTTATGCAAATCGAAGCAACTGCAGTTAACGACGACGCGTGTGAAGGTTACCAAACGGTATAAATAATACTTGATACTCAACTCTGTTAATCAGTGCTATTTTTGTTCTTCAGATGGGAAAGTCTTAAGTGAGTTTGACAAAAGCCAAATTGTAATGGCCAGATGATTGGGTCAGAGCATTTCAGAAAAGGCAAGGCTGTAAGGTTCTCATGGTCACCCGTAGTTAGTACAGTCGCTCAAAAAAGTATCCGAACACTACGGTTGATTACAGAATTCAAAAAAAATATCTGGCAACTTTTTTTAAAAAAAATAGTAATCTGGCAACCTTCGTGTCACGTGACACGAAGGTTGCCAGATCACTATTTTCTAAAAAAAAAAGTTGCCAGATATTTTTTTTTTTTTTGAATTCTGTAATTAACCGTAGTGTTCGGATACTTTTTTGACCGACTGTACCTTCAAAAAGTGATCTGAGGAGGGAAAACCACGAACCGCTGGCAAGGTGTGAGAAGACCACGGCTCATCGATGCTAGAAGTGAGCGAAGGCCATTCACCAATACGAGCCAACATAAGGGATACTGGGGCTAAACTCGCCAGTAATTTAAATGCTGGTGACGGAAGTAGTGTGTCACGACACACAGTACATCGAACCCTGATGAAAATGGGGCTGCATAGCCGCAGGCCTCTCCGAATGCCCATGCTAAGCTCAGTTCACCGTCTAAAGCGCCTACAATGGGCACGCGAGCATCAAAACTGGGCCTTGAATGATTGGACGAAGGTCGTCTGATCCGATGAATCTCGTTTCCTGTTGCACCATGTGGACGGCGTGGTATGTGTGCGTCGTTTACCTAGGGAAGTGTTGTCACCAGGATGCACCGTGGGACGAAAACAAGCTGGTGGAGGAAGTATAACGCTTTGGGCATTATTTCTGAACATAATTCTCTGGGCATTCTGTTGGGAAATCCTGGGTCCAGTCATTCATGTGCAGGAAACTATGACGTCTACCACCTACCTGGACATCATTGCAGACAAGGTACATCATTTCATGGCAAAGGAATAAAATAATAATAAATAAATACCTCCTCAAGCAGCTGCTTGCCACAGAGGTCTGACAGGTATACCCCTCAAGTTATGCCTTCTTTCAGCAGGACTGCCCGGATTGTTCGAGAATGGTCGCGAAACATGAGGAATGCATCCAGGTATTTCCCTGGCCTCCAAATTCCCTAGACATCAATCCAATCGAGCATTTGTGGTTTGTGTTGGAACAGCATATCCGATCTGCGGAGGCTCAACCACGTAACTTACAAGAGTTAAAGGATCTGCTGGTAACGTGTTGGTACCAGATACCACAAGACACCTTTAGAAATCTTGTGACATCCATGCTTCGCCGGGTAAGAGCTGTTTTGGCGGCACGTGGAGGACCAACATCATATTAGAAATGTGGTCATAATGTTTTGTCTCTTCGGTGTATAGGAAGGGCTACTTGATATTATAATATACGTAACACATAATGGTTCTCATATATATATATTATAATACGTAACACATAATGGTTCTCATATATATATTATAATACGTAACACATAATGGTTCTCGTATATATATTATAATACGTAACACATAATGGTTCTCAAATATTTCGGCACTGCAGTCCCCGAACATAGCAAAACGAGATCCCTAGAATCGTAGAAGCTAGATGCCAGATATTTTTTCTAAATTCTGTAATCAACCATAGTGTTCGGATATTTTTTTGAGCGACTGTATATAGTTAAATCTAATATTTCATTATACGAGTATTTACAGACGATAAAATGAAACAAATTTTAAATGAAACAAACTAACACAATATATTTTCCACAAAATACTTTTTTTGTATACATAGTCTCACATAATATTACAAAAACAAATTGGCCAGGATACAGTAATATTGACCGTCACTATCCCAACACCAGAACTCAGCAAATTCCAGAAATCCTCTTTTGATTATCCCAAACGTATAGATAATAATTTTCATTCTGTAAGAAGATAAATGAAAATAACCATTCAAAGTTTTGTTATACTCTTAACAAGACATCGTCCGTAGGATGGGACGTTAAGCCGTGGCCCCGTGTGCGGGAGAGCCATACCCTGTGCACGTTAAAGAACACGCTGGATGGCCTTTACGGGAGGCTACCATCTGTCTCCCAACAGCTGTTCCAGTGGGTCCCCTCCCCCAACCTTCTCTGAACCTTGGGGGTCCTTGTGACCTGGCAATTTAGACCATGGTGTGCAAAAAAGTGCCGCTCAGAGGTAAAAACAACACAATCCAACTTAAGAAACATGAAATGATTTCTTTCGTTTCAAAGTTTCAGATTTTGAACAAAAAAACTTCAAGTGGCAATGTTTCAAAATCAGATAACTTCGAAATGATCTGAAACGCGAACTCATCTGTCAGTAATATGTTGGCCCTTTATACAGGGTGATTCAAAACTTATCGTTCAAATTTCGTGGGGAGGTAGGGAATACGTCAGGAAACAGATTTCACACAGGAAAGTATATCCGCAAACGTCATCTACATGAACAAAATGGACAAGTAAAGTGAACACAAGGAAACAGTACAGTTAAGTGGTAACGAATGTGACTTTTATTCCAACAAGGTAAAGTACAAGGTTCACAGTAGGTGCTCAAAATTGCGACAATTTACACGGACACAGGATTCACAGCGCCGTTGCATCGACCGCCGAACATTTTCAAAAACGCCTGGCATATCACGGACAATGCCTGCGGCGGCCACTATTCGTGCAACAAGGTCCATTTCACTGTCGACGGGGGTCTCGTACACATGGTCTTTCATGGCCCCCCCCCACAAAAAGAAATCCATGGGCGATAAATCAGGTGACCTGGGTGGCCAAGCGATCGGTCCACCTCTACCGATCCATCGAGCTCCGAATGTTCGGTTCAGATAATCACACGCAACAATTGTGCTATGAGCTGGAGCCCCGTCATGTTGATACCACATATCTCGGCGGATATGCGCAGGAGCAGCGCCCAGAAAAGTCGGTAACACTGTCTCGAGAAATATTAGGTATTTCCGGCCGTCCAATCGGGGCGGTAGCAAGTAAGGTCCCAACAAACAGTCACCAATGATTCCAGCCCACACAATTACGGCAATACGATATTGCGCAGCGTGACTTCTCGTACCATGCGGGTTGTCACAAGCCCACACATGTGAATCGTGTGTATTGAACACACCTTCACGGGTGAATGAAGCTTCATCTGTAAAAAGGACAGAAGCTGGAAAACTGGGGTCCACAGCACCTTTCTGCATGAACCATTGTACAAATTCCACACGCTTCGGATAATCGTCAGGATGCAGTAATTGCACCCTTTGCAGATGGTAAGGATGCACACGTTCCTCGTGCAGTATCCGCCACACTGCTGACTGAGAGACCCCAAGCTGCTGAGCAATAGCTCGTGTGCTGGTATTTGGATTATCTTCGATGGACTGTAGGACTTGTTCTGCGACGTTGACAGTCCGCGTCAGTCGTCTTCTCCCCGTATCCTGCATGTTGCTGCGCAATGAACCACGTTCGCGCAGATTGCGATGCACACGTGCAAACATTTGATGCTGCGGTATTCTTCTGTTGGGGTATCGGTCTTCGTAAACTTGCCTAGCTCGCGGCCGCTTTCGCCAGCTGCCCCATATGCGAGATACATATCCGCTAGCTCTTGATGCATAAAACGATTCATCTTATCACTAGTAAGTCAGCTCGTACACTGATGACAGCGGGAGTGGTCGGGCGAGCTGTACACTGGTTGGGTACACACAGCGCCCTCTACATACGAATGCGTACATTTGCGGACATTCTTTCCTATGTGAAATCGGTTTCCTGACGTATTCCCTACCTCCCCACGAAATTTGAACGATAAGTTTTGAATCACCCTGTATATTAAAGTTTAAATTAAAACGAAAGCGGTAGGGGTAATGTAGTTTTTTTGAACTGAGATCTACAAATTTTATGATACGCTCTAGTTACTATTCACTGAAAATAATTTTATCATCAAAACTTTCGATGTAACTACGGCCATATATAAACTTTCGATGTAACTACGGCTGATGTAACCATCAGCTTTAATTTGGATATAGCTGAGATAAAATCCTCGTACTTTTTCATTAAAGTGAAATATGTGGTAAGCGTATTTTCATATGACAAAGATTTTTTATATTAATTCGAGATGTATAAGTAGAACTTATCACAGTGTAACTCCCTAACGACAAATAATTTTAGCCCGAAAATAAACGGTAGCGGGCCAGATTCCTAATCTGAAGTTTCCAGTTAAATTCCTACTATGCCGGGGGTGGCCTGTAAATGGTAGCTAGGCATAAACTGGAAGGAGAGCTGTGTACCAATCCCTAGTGATGATGCACAGAACCGGCCAGGTCTAGCACCTAATGTGCGACCCCGCCTTCTCGTGGTGCAGACCGTTAGTACCTTTCAAAAGAGATATTCTCTTTTGGAAGGGAACGGAAGGGGAGGGCTGCCAGTTCAGTATGGCCTACTGATCTGGTCATCTATGGCCACTTTTTTCTTTTTTTTCAACCATGCTGAGGAGTGGTCAATTTCACAGGGTCCTGGTGCTGACCATTTATACCTACTAGACTGGACTTGTTTACGGATTTGAGCTAGATTATGGATCCTGGACTTGCTGCACTGGTGGGCCTCTGTTGAGGGAGAATCTGCCGCTGTGTTTTCTGTTTGCTTCTGGGTTGCCAGCCCTAAGTGAACAGAGGCATGGGATACCTCATATCAGCTGGTGGATAATCCTGATCAGAGGCCATCGCAGATACCTGAACCTCACTTAGCTAGTTGGGCATCGTCAAGCCTAAACTGGAGTAATGTGTCTCAGGCAGGCCATATGGCTCTTGAAAAAGTCCCACTTGAAAAGGTGGTGCCTGAAGTTCCTACCAGCATCGGTGACTTCAGCCTTTAGCGGAGGAGGAACAGGTCTTTGCCCCATGCCTGCGATCACGGGGCTGTTTGATATTGTTGGCCTTACCTATCTCAATAAACCTAGTTTTTTAAAAATTCTACTAATTATTTTCTCTTTGCAGGAACGTGGAACGTGAGGACATTACATAGAGATTTTCTCTTGATGTCCTCATGTAGGAATTCCAGCGCTATAACCTAGATATTCTAGGCTTGCAAGAGACCAGATGGACAGGTAAAGGTGAGATATTTAAAAATAACTTTAAATTTCTCTTTACAGGGAGGGAGGATGGAAAGCATCACCAAGGCGTGGGTTTGCTGCTCAGCAGACATGCTAGTGATGCTCTTCTGGGATATGAGTGCATTAATGAAAGGTTTCTTACAGCAAAATTTCAGACAAGCATTAAAGACTTGAAAGTTATCTGCTGTTATGCCCCCACTGAGGATGCCGTTGAGGATGAGAAGGATAGGTTTTACGGACAACTTTAGGATATTTTGAATTCTGTCAAGAAAGGAGATATTACCCTTGTTCTAGGTGACTTCAATGCCAAAGTTGGTACTAACTCTGACCTTTGGGGAGGAGTAATAGGCCCTTTTGGTATTGGTAGCTGCAATGGCAATGGGCAACGTCTCCTACAGGTAAGTAAACTCAATAGATTCATAATAACTAACACTTATTACAAACACCGCGACATACATAAGTACACATGGGTTTCACCTGATGGGCTGCATAAGAATATGATTGATTATATATTAATTAACAGCAAATGAGCTAGTTCTGTTAGGAATACCAGGGCATATAGGGGAGCTGAAATTGGATCTGACCATTACCTTGTTAAAAGTGTCTTGCAACTTAAACTTAAAAAGTGTTGTGCTAAAGTTAAACATTTACCTTTAATACTGAAGCTCTGAAAGACCCAATTATAGCTAAAGCGTACCATGATAGGTTACTTAGTCATTATGACAGTCATGGTTTGCTTACTATTGAAGTTGAGGAGGAATGGGATCATTTTAAACAGGCTTTTTTGGAGACTAACAGTACTCTTTTAGGAAAAAAAGGAGCAGAGGAGACAGAATTATTTGAGTGATAAGTCACTTGAGCTTATTTCAGAAAGAAGGAACTGCAGGAATGTCCTTAATCAAAACCCTACTAGTCCTAATAGAAAGGATTACAGAGAGCTTAATAAACGTGTAAAGAATCAGTTAGCTACTGATAAGAATCTTTTGCTTGGTGACTTGGCTAACAAAGCTGAGGAAGCAGTTAGACAACACAACAGCAGAGAGCTGTACCAGATAGTTAATGTTTTGTGTGGTAGAAAACGGACAGGTATACATGGATTGAAGGATAAACAAGGTAAGGTTATAGAAGGTGAGGATTCTATCATGGCTAGGTGGGCTGAGCATTTCAGTGATGTTCTAAACAATGTGGTTGTTCTACTCCCATTGTTTGCAATGATGATAGATGCATTGGTGGCTTTAATGTTAGCCCTATAACACAATCTGAATTTCTAAACTTAAACTTCATAAATCCCCAGGGGTAGATGAAATTACTACAGAAATGCTTAGAGCTGGGAATGTTTCGGTTACCACTTGGATGACTGAAATTCTGAATATCTTTTATGATAAAGGCATGGTTCTTAAGGATTTTACCAGAGCTATTGTTATCCCTATTTTCAAAAAAGGTGATCGCAGTTCTTGTGATAACTATAGGGGTATCAGCCTACTCTCTGTTCCAGGTAAAGTTCTTTCCATGATTGTGCTTAATAGAATTAAGAATCTGCTTGACAGGCAATTGCTTGATGAGCAATGTGGATTCAGAAGTGGTAGGGGATGTGTGGATCAGATATTTTCACTTAGGCAGATTCTTGAGAAATGTTTAGAGTTTCAGAAACCTTTGGTTGCTAGCTTTGTTGATTTCAAAAAGGCTTTCGACTCTGTTGATCGTCATAATTTGCGGTTGATTGTGAAATCATATCGTATACCAGACAAATTAGTTAACATAATGAAAGCTCTCTATAATAACACTGAGTCGTGTGTGAGAGTTGTGGTAAGGCTTTTAGCAATTGGTTTAGCATTACTTCTGGTGTTCGACAAGGGTGCATTTTGTCTCCTTTTCTCTTTAGCTTGGTTATTGATTATGTTATGCGAAATTCACTTCAAGGGAAAGATTTTGGCCTTAAATGGACTGGAGATACTAAAATTTCTGATTTAGATTATGCTGATGATTTAGCCCTTTTGGTAAATGATGTTGATGAGATGAATTCTTTCATTCAAGCTGTTGATAAAGCTGGTAGTAGAGTAGGTTTTGTTATAAACAGAGAGATAACTAAAGTGATGAAAATTGGTCAGGCAGGTTGCGATTCAGTTCATCTGAATGGTTGCTGTCTTGAGCAGGTGTCACAGTTTAATTATCTTGGGAGCTATGTAACAGATACTGGTGATATGCGGCATGAGATTAACAGACGAATAGGGATTGCTGCCATGAGATTAACAGAAGAATAGGGATTGCTGCCGGGACTTTTAAGAATCTATGGAGATTGTGGAGAAATAGGCGTATACACCTAAAGACTAAAATTAGACTGTATAATAGTTTGGTTCTTTCTAGGGTTAGTTATGGTAGTGAAACTTGGACGCTTTGTAAACAAGATAAGAGGAAACTAGATGCTTTTGATTCTTGATGCTTACGTAATATCTTGGGTATTAGGTGGTTCAACTTTGTAACTAATGATGAGGTTAGGCAAAGGAATTTGCAACCTCTTTTAAGCAGCATATTGTGCAGAGAGAGACTGCGTTGGTTTGGCCATGTTGCCCGTATGGATAATTATAGATTGGCAAATGGGGTTATGAACAGTGTGCCTAGAGGTCTCAGAAAGAGGGGGAGACCTAGGATGCGGTGGGCAGACAATGTCAAACAGGACCTTGTTAGAATTGGTGTGCAGTGGCCGAATGCAGCAGATGCAGATGAATGCAGTGGACGAATGCAGTAGATGTAGCTCAGGACAGAAGTGCTTGGAGACATGGGCTACGGAGTTGGACCTCCGTAGCCCATGTCTGCTTGAGGATGATGATGATGATGAAACAATATTCATTATTTAAGTTTTAATTAATTTCTGAAGAAAATTCTTATGACGCATTAGTGTTGGAAAATATTCTAGCTTCTGTAATCCTTTATAATACCGAACAAATAGTGGTGAAAATCGAATTAAAATATATTTAAATATGATCTTCACTTTCAGTCACATTTTTCCATTTAATACATCTTTTAGAAATGGCCGAGTGGTTAGCGCGCTTGGCTACTGATCTAAGGGACCTGGGTTCGAGCCCCGGGTAAGGCATGGCTGTTTGTGTCGTTTTTCTGCTGAGGGCCTGCCATCCTCACAGACCTTCTACTATGGCATATAAACTGACAGGCTCCTGTCTGACCTCTGTGGCAAGCAGCTGCTTGAGGGGGTATTTATTTTTTTATTTTTTTTTTTAGAAATTATAGCTCTTCTAAATTAGATTTCCGTCGACATAACCTGAAAAGTTTCTAGATCAGTGTATAAAATGACGGATCTAGGCATATTGAAATTATATTTCCCCATATGATTAGAGTTAAACAGAATTTGATACGGGATTACATCAGTAAATATGTCTTTTTGTTAATGAAATTGGAGCAGGGGTTGGCTCGTAATTTTAATGTACCCGGGTTCGAGTCCCAACTGTGCTTGAGATTAATGTCTTCTAAATCTCATCCTGTCGTTTTCAGGTCATAAATTTCTATTCTTCCGACTAGAGTACTCGATTTTCGAACCAAGCACTAAATCTAGTACAAAAGGTTTTAGTAACTGATCGATAATTCCCCGCTGATGGACCTTACAACTGTAGAAGGAAATAACTCCTGCCGAGAAATCCCTAGAAGCCTCGAAAAAAGATCAGGTGATTTAGAGAAAACTGAAAAACTACTGCAGATGAGGTGATTTGGAAGATCTGCAAGTCATCAGCGATCAGCGATGGCATTCAAGCATCCCATAAAAGAGAACTTCCAACTTTGGTCTTTTTCGGGAGATGCTGGGATTTGCGGAGGGATGCTGCGATGATAGCATCACATAAACATTGCTCGTTAGCTATACGAGAAGTTCGCTTACATTCAGTCGAAGAGTTTTCTTGCGGTAGTTCGAAGAGATGAGTGTAAAGGAAATTTAAAAACAAGAAACTTATCTGTTATCTAAGAAGATGGTACATAAGATTTGAAGACGTTTTACCAAGTACGTTATGTGAACAATGCTTTGATAGGTCGTAACTAGATGGTTTCGAATGCAGATAATGAGAGTCGTGCAAACTACTAATTTAGAGATACATTGGAGTGTTTTGTATCTGAACTGATTGCAGACATCTCTATCTGTCTATCTATCTATCTATCTATCTATCTATCTATCTATCTATCTATCTATTTATCTATCTATCTATCTATCTATTAAAAAGATAAATTTGGACCTTTGAAACAGACTTATTCCGATAATTGGTTTTTAGGAAAAGCAAAAACTAATCGTACCAAAGTGATATATGAGCAGATTTTTCAGCTATCCTGTAATTAAACAACATGTAATTAACATAAGTAATAAATGAGCAGATTGTTTTAGTTATCCATGAAATTAAACATCGCGTAACTAATATAAGAAATAAATGAGCAGATTTTTTAGATATTCAAGTAATTAAACAACACGTAAGTAATATAAGACATTTCATCAGTGCCGGTCAAAGACGTTACGTTGCTCTATGATTTTGCTTGCTAAAAACAGGTTTTTTTAACCATAAGCGAACAGATGGAAGCCTTACGTCAAGGTCATCCAGCGTGTTCTTTAGCATGCACATGGTATGCTCTCCTACACACAGAGTCTACATTAAAGAACCTAAAAAAATAGTCAAATCGATAGTTCCTTCAAAATCAAACAAATATCATTGTTATGATACCTCTATGAAATCGTGAACTATGTTATTGAAAACGCTGCCCTTGAAGAAATACTTCATATACTTTAAATTACATACAGGTGATAACCCCCCGTATTAAACATCACGTCGTGCATGTAAATGTGCTTCGAGAAATAATATTGTTACGACAGATGAACGTGCTACAGTGAATTCATGATAAACGTGTCATGAACGCTCGTGTATGCTTCTGCATGAGAATTATGTAACCAACGAATTGGAACACAGAACCGATCTGAAAAATAGAAAAGATAAAATTGTTGTGTTGGAGTTGTGGATATCCGAAAGGAAGCATAATTAGTTTCAGTATGTACATGATGGGTGCATGAAAGGGAACAAATATTTTTATATGGTGAGTGCGCGGAAGGTTGATTAGTTCATTGGTGTGGATCGTGTTGGTAAGCTGGCAAAGGAAAATAAGAATTCGTCGTCTTGTGGGTGGTGATCAACGTCTGAAAGGAAGTGGTTCTGAGAAATCGCAGTTTTGGAGTACTTGAGGATTAAAACCTAAGATAGAAGTCATTTTGTGTATAATTATTTAGTTATCTAGGAATTGGTAAGGCCATTCTTAAGATATTGCGGGCGGGGATGGCTCAGTCGGTAGCGCGCCAGGCTCGTAATCTGTAGTTCCCAGGTTCGAGTCCCAGCTGGGTCAGCGTTGAGATTTATCCCCGCAAAATTCCCCGCCCTGCCCATGGTCAGTAGGGGACACCGATGAGCTTGGAAAGGCCGCCGTCCGTCGGATGGGACGCTAAGCCGTTGCCCCGTGTGCGGGAGAGCCATACCCTGTGCACGTTAAAGAACACGCTGGATGCCCTTGACGGGAGGCTACCATCTGTCTCCAACAGCTGTTCCAGTGGGTCCCCTCCCCCAACCTTCTCTGAGCCTTCGGGGTCCATGTGACCTGGCCATTTAGTCCATGGTGTGCAAAAAAAGTGCCGCTCAGAGGTAAAACAACCCAACCCAAATCTTGAGATATTGCAAGTATTCACAAATATGATTCTCATTAGATTAAAAATTTCTTCACACATAAGATGAAGGTTGGTATCTTTAGTTTATGTACATGTTTTTATCCACACTTTTGTATTAAATCGCATTATTTGAGATTTATTTTTACTAGATGTTATTTTTGAACTCACACTAAGTTTTCATCTGTTTGAATTCATACCAATATTCTAACCTCATTAGCTTAGACGGTACTTATCAATTGTTCAAATTTTTCATTGTAAGCGATGTGGACCACTCTAGACCAGGGTTTTTTTTAAACTTTTTCTTCGTTACCCAAAAAAAAAAGAATAACACTCCCCAAAACTCTTAGACACAAAAAATACGGAATTCTAACGTAGATACACTAATTACAAGAGAAAATTTTAGTATTCTTATAATTTATTCAATTTAGTATATTTGTTGTGTAATATAATTCGATTTAATTTCAATGATTCAAAATAACGGGTGAATAGGTCCATAAAACAAAAAGTATATGGATTTCAACATTCGTATAAAAATTTCATTTCCTTTAACTTTCATTAATTATTCATTCGTTATAAATCATTTATGATATGAATGTGATTAAAAATATTAATTTTTATTGTTTTATTTGCAGCACTAGAATTCAAAATTAAAATTTAACCTGCTGCGACCCATAGTTTTAAAGAAATGGTTCTCAACGTGGGACACGCGTACCCCTTGGGGATACGCGGTAAAATTTTTTGGGGTACGCCGTGAGAGCTCAAAAGTCGCTAGATCCAGTAACAAAGTCGCTAAGTTGGCAACACTGCTACTGGCCTTTCATCTTTAACTACTTTAAAAAAAATATAGAAACAGGCTGGATGTTAAAGTTGACTTGCAACTCTACCTTAGCAAGATATCCCCAACCATTGAGAACCACTGATATATATGTTTTATTTTATTCCCATTGTTATACTATAACTATAGTTTTATCTATCTATACAAGGGGTACGCCAGTTACATACACATTTCCAGGGGGTACGTGAAGCATAAAAGGTTGAGAACCACTGATATATATGTTTTATTTAATTGCCATTGTTATACTATAACTATCGTTTTATCTATCTATACAAGGGGTACGCCAGTTACATACACATTTAAAGGGGTACGTGAAGCATAAAAGGTTGAGAACCACTGATATATATGTTTTATTTGATTCCCATTGTTATACTATAACTATCGTTTTATCTATCTATACAAGGGGTACGCCAGTTACATACACATTTCCAGGGGTACGTGAAGCATAAAAGGTTGAGAACCACTGATATATATGTTTCATTTTATTCCCATTGTTATACTATAACTATAGTTTTATCTATCTATACAAGGGGTACGCCAGTTACATACACATTTCCAGGGGGTACGTGAAGCATAAAAGGTTGGGAACCACTGATATATATGTTTTATTTTATTCCCATTGTTATACTATAACTATAGTCTTATCTATCTATACAAGGGGTACGCCAGTTACAAACATATTTCCAGGGGGTACGTGAATCATAAAAGGTTGAGAACCACTGATATATATGTTTTATTTTATTCCCATTGTTATACTATAACTATAGTTTTATCTATCTATACAAGGGGTACGCCAGTTACATACACATTTCCAGGGGGTACGTGAAGCATAAAAGGTTGGGAACCACTGATATATATGTTTTATTTTATTCCCATTGTTATACTATAACTATAGTTTTATCTATCTATACAAGGGGTACGCCAGTTACAAACATATTTCCAGGGGGTACGTGAATCATAAAAGGTTGGGAACCACTGATATATATGTTTTATTTTATTCCCATTGTTATACTATAACTATAGTTTTATCTATCTATACAAGGGGTACGCCAGTTACAAACATATTTCCAGGGGGTACGTGAATCATAAAAGGTTGAGAACCACTGATATATATGTTTTATTTTATTCCCATTGTTATACTATAACTATAGTTTTATCTATCTATACAAGGGGTACGCCAGTTACATACACATTTCCAGGGGGTACGTGAAGCACAAAAGGTTGAGAACCACTGATATATATGTTTTATTTTATTCCCATTGTGATACTATAACTACAGTTTTATCTATCTATACAAGGGATACGCCAGTTACATACACATTTCCAGGGGGTACGTGAAATATAAAAGGTTGAGAACCACTGATATATATGTTTTATTTTATTCCCATTGTTATACTATAACTATCGTTTTATCTATCTATACAAGGGGTACGCCAGTTACATACACATTTCCAGGGGTACGTGAAGCATAAAAGGTTGGGAACCACTGATATATATGTTTTATTTTATTCCCATTGTTATACTATAACTACAGTTTTATCTATCTATACAAGGGGTACGCCAGTTACATACACATTTCCAGGGGGTACGTGAATCATAAAAGGTTGAGAACCACTGATATATATGTTTTATTTTATTCCCATTGTTATACTATAACTATAGTTTTATCTATCTATACAAGGGGTACGCCAGTTACATACACATTTCCGGGGGTACGTGAAGCATAAAAGGTTCAGAAACACTAATATATATGTTTTATTTTATTCCCATTGTTATACTATAACTATAATTTTATCTATCTATACAAGGGGTACGCCAGTTACATACACATTTCCAGGGGGTACGTGAATCATAAAAGGTTGAGAACCACTGATATATATGTTTTATTTTATTCCCATTGTTATCCTATAACTATAGTTTTATCTATCTATACAAGGGGTACGCCAGTTACATACACATTTCCAGGGGGTACGTGAAGCATAAAAGGTTCAGAAACACTAATATATATGCTTTATTTTATACCCATTGTTATACTATAACTATAGTTTTATCTATCTATACAAGGGGTACGCCAGTTACATACACATTTCCAGGGGGTACGTGAAGCACAAAAGGTTGAGAACCACTGATATATATGTTTTATTTTATTCCCATTGTGATACTATAACTACAGTTTTATCTATCTATACAAGGGATACGCCAGTTAATACACATTTCCAGGGGTACGTGAAGCATAAAAGGTTGAGAACCACTGATATATATGTTTTATTTTATTCCCATTGTTATACTATAACTATAGTTTTATCTATCTATACAAGGGGTACGCCAGTTACATACACATTTCCAGGGGGTACGTGAAGCATAAAAGGTTGGGAACCACTGATATATATGTTTTATTTTATTCCCATTGTTATACTATAACTATAGTCTTATCTATCTATACAAGGGGTACGCCAGTTACAAACATATTTCCAGGGGGTACGTGAATCATAAAAGGTTGAGAACCACTGATATATATGTTTTATTTTATTCCCATTGTTATACTATAACTATAGTTTTATCTACCTATACAAGGGGTACGCCAGTTACATACACATTTCCAGGGGGTACGTGAAGCATAAAAGGTTGGGAACCACTGATATATATGTTTTATTTTATTCCCATTGTTATACTATAACTATAGTTTTATCTATCTATACAAGGGGTACGCCAGTTACAAACATATTTCCAGGGGGTACGTGAATCATAAAAGGTTGGGAACCACTGATATATATGTTTTATTTTATTCCCATTGTTATACTATAACTATAGTTTTATCTATCTATACAAGGGGTACGCCAGTTACAAACATATTTCCAGGGGGTACGTGAATCATAAAAGGTTGAGAACCACTGATATATATGTTTTATTTTATTCCCATTGTTATACTATAACTATCGTTTTATCTATCTATACAAGGGGTACGCCAGTTACATACACATTTCCAGGGGTACGTGAAGCATAAAAGGTTGAGAACCACTGATATATATGTTTTATTTTATTCCCATTGTTATACTATAACTATCGTTTTATCTATCTATACAAGGGGTACGCCAGTTACATACACATTTCCAGGGGTACGTGAAGCATAAAAGGTTGAGAACCACTGATATATATGTTTTATTTTATTCCCATTGTTATACTATAACTATAGTTTTATCTATCTATACAAGGGGTACGCCAGTTACATACACATTTCCAGGGGGTACGTGAAGCATAAAAGGTTGAGAACCACTGATATATATGTTTTATTTTATTCCCATTGTTATACTCTAACTATCGTTTTATCTATCTATACAAGGGGTACGCCAGTTACATACACATTTCCAGGGGTACGTGAAGCATAAAAGGTTGAGAACCACTGATATATATGTTTTATTTTATTCCCATTGTTATACTATAACTATCGTTTTATCTATCTATACAAGGGGTACGCCAGTTACATACACATTTCCAGGGGTACGTGAAGCATAAAAGGTTGAGAACCACTGATATATATGTTTTATTTTATTCCCATTGTTATACTATAACTATAGTTTTATCTATCTATACAAGGGGTACGCCAGTTACATACACATTTCCAGGGGGTACGTGAAGCATAAAAGGTTGGGAACCACTGATATATATGTTTTATTTTATTCCCATTGTTATACTATAACTATAGTCTTATCTATCTATACAAGGGGTACGCCAGTTACAAACATATTTCCAAGGGGGTACGTGAATCATAAAAGGTTGAGAACCACTGATATATATGTTTTATTTTATTCCCATTGTTATACTATAACTATAGTTTTATCTATCTATACAAGGGGTACGCCAGTTACATACACATTTCCAGGGGGTACGTGAAGCATAAAAGGTTGGGAACCACTGATATATATGTTTTATTTTATTCCCATTGTTATACTATAACTATAGTTTTATCTATCTATACAAGGGGTACGCCAGTTACAAACATATTTCCAGGGGGTACGTGAATCATAAAAGGTTGGGAACCACTGATATATATGTTTTATTTTATTCCCATTGTTATACTATAACTATCGTTTTATCTATCTATACAAGGGGTACGCCAGTTACATACACATTTCCAGGGGTACGTGAAGCATAAAAGGTTGAGAACCACGGATATATATGTTTTATTTTATTCCCATTGTTATACTATAACTATCGTTTTATCTATCTATACAAGGGGTACGGCAGTTACATACACCTTTCCAGGGGTACGTGAAGCATAAAAGGTTGAGAACCACTGATATATATGTTTTATTTTATTCCCATTGTTATACTATAACTATCGTTTTATCTATCTATACAAGGGGTACGCCAGTTACATACACATTTCCAGGGGTACGTGAAGCATAAAAGGTTGAGAACCACTGATATATATATGTTTTATTTTATTCCCATTGTTATACTATAACTATAATTTTATCTATCTGTACAAGGGGTACGGCAGTTACATACACATTTCCAGGGGGTACGTGAAGCATAAAAGGTTGAGAACCACTGATATTTATGTTTTATTTTATTCCCATTGTTATACTATAACTATAATTTTATCTATCTGTACAAGGGGTACGGCAGTTACATACACATTTCCAGGGGGTACGTGAAGCATAAAAGGTTGAGAACCACTGATATTTATGTTTTATTTTATACCCATTGTTATACTATAACTATAGTTTATCTATACAAGGGGTACGCCAGTTACATACACATTTCCAGGGGGTACGTGAAGCACAAAAGGTTGAGAACCACTGATATATATGTTTTATTTTATTCCCATTGTGATACTATAACTACAGTTTTATCTATCTATACAAGGGATACGCCAGTTAATACACATTTCCAGGGGTACGTGAAGCATAAAAGGTTGAGAACCACTGATATATATGTTTTATTTTATTCCCATTGTTATACTATAACTATAGTTTTATCTATCTATACAAGGGGTACGCCAGTTACATACACATTTCCAGGGGGTACGTGAAGCATAAAAGGTTGGGAACCACTGATATATATGTTTTATTTTATTCCCATTGTTATACTATAACTATAGTCTTATCTATCTATACAAGGGGTACGCCAGTTACAAACATATTTCCAGGGGGTACGTGAATCATAAAAGGTTGAGAACCACTGATATATATGTTTTATTTTATTCCCATTGTTATACTATAACTATAGTTTTATCTATCTATACAAGGGGTACGCCAGTTACATACACATTTCCAGGGGGTACGTGAAGCATAAAAGGTTGGGAACCACTGATATATATGTTTTATTTTATTCCCATTGTTATACTATAACTATAGTTTTATCTATCTATACAAGGGGTACGCCAGTTACAAACATATTTCCAGGGGGTACGTGAATCATAAAAGGTTGAGAACCACTGATATATATGTTTTATTTTATTCCCATTGTTATACTATAACTATAGTTTTATCTATCTATACAAGGGGTACGCCAGTTACATACACATTTCCAGGGGGTACGTGAAGCACAAAAGGTTGAGAACCACTGATATATATGTTTTATTTTATTCCCATTGTGATACTATAACTACAGTTTTATCTATCTATACAAGGGATACGCCAGTTACATACACATTTCCAGGGGGTACGTGAAATATAAAAGGTTGAGAACCACTGATATATATGTTTTATTTTATTCCCATTGTGATACTATAACTATAGTTTTATCTATCTATACAAGGGGTACGCCAGTTACATACACATTTCCAGGGGGTACGTGAAGCATAAAAGGTTGGGAACCACTGATATATATGTTTTATTTTATTCCCATTGTTATACTATAACTACAGTTTTATCTATCTATACAAGGGGTACGCCAGTTACATACACATTTCCAGGGGGTACGTGAATCATAAAAGGTTGAGAACCAGTGATATATATGTTTTATTTTATTCCCATTGTTATACTATAACTATAGTTTTATCTATCTATACAAGGGGTACGCCAGTTACATACACATTTCCAGGGGGTACGTGAAGCATAAAAGGTTCAGAAACACTAATATATATGTTTTATTTTATTCCCATTGTTATACTATAACTATAGTTTTATCTATCTATACAAGGGGTACGCCAGTTACATACACATTTCCAGGGGGTACGTGAAGCATAAAAGGTTGAGAACCACTGATATATATGTTTTATTTTATTCCCATTGTTATACTATAACTATAGTTTTATCTATCTATACAAGGGGTACGCCAGTTACATACACATTTCCAGGGGGTACGTGAAGCATAAAAGGTTGAGAACCACTGATATTTATGTTTTATATTATTCCCATTGTTATACTATAACTATAGTTTATCTATACAAGGGGTACGCTAGTTACATACACATTTCCAGGGGATACGTGAAGCATAAAAGGTTGAGAACCACTAATATATATGTTTTATTTTATTCCCATTGTTATACTATAACTATAGTTTTATCTATCTATACAAGGGATACGCCAGTTAATACACATTTCCAGGGGGTACGTGAAGCATAAAAGGTTGAGAACCACTGATATTTATGTTTTATTCCCATTGTTATACTCTAACTATAGTTTTATCTATCTATACAAGGGGTACGCCAGTTACATACACATTTCCAGGGGATACGTGAAGCATAAAAGGTTGAGAACCACTGTTATATATGTTTTATTATATTCTCATTGTTATACTACAACTATAGTTTATCTATACAAGGGGTACGCCAGTTACATACACATTTCCAGGGGGTACGTGAAGCATAAAAGGTTGAGAACCACTGATATTTATGTTTTATTCCCATTGTTATACTATAACTATAGTTTTATCTATCTATACAAGGGATACGCCAGTTAATACACATTTCCAGGGGGTACGTGAAGCATAAAAGGTTGAGAACCACTGATATATATATTTTATTCCCATTGTTATACTATAACTATAGTTTTATCTATCTATACAAGGGGTACGCCAGTTACATACACATTTCCAGGGGATACGTGAAGCATAAAAGGTTGAGAACCACTGATATATATGTTTTATTTTATTCCCATTGTTATACTATAACTATAGTTTATCTATACAAGGGGTACGCTAGTTACATACACATTTCCAGGGGATACGTGAAGCATAAAAGGTTGAGAACCACTGATATATATGTTTTATTTTATTCCCATTGTTATACTATAACTATAGTTTTATCTATCTATACAAGGGGTACGCCAGTTACATACACATTTCCAGGGGGTACGTGAAGCATAAAAGGTTGAGAACCACTGATATTTATGTTTTATTTTATTCCCATTGTTATACTATAACTATAGTTTTATCTATCTATACAAGGGATACGCCAGTTAATACACATTTCCAGGGGGTACGTGAAGCATAAAAGGTTGAGAACCACTGATATATATGTTTTATTTTATTCCCATTGTTATACTATAACTATAGTTTATCTATACAAGGGGTACGCCAGTTACATACACATTTCCAGGGGGTACGTGAAGCATAAAAGGTTGAGAACCACTAATATATATGTTTTATTTTATTCCCATTGTTATACTATAACTATAGTTTTATCTATCTATACAAGGGATACGCCAGTTAATACACATTTCCAGGGGGTACGTGAAGCATAAAAGGTTGAGAACCACTGATATATATGTTTTACTTTATTCCCATTGTTATACTATAACTATAGTTTTATCTATCTATACAAGGGGTACGCCAGTTACATACACATTTCCAGGGGATACGTGAAGCATAAAAGGTTGAGAACCACTGATATATATGTTTTATTTTATTCCCATTGTTATACTATAACTATAGTTTATCTATACAAGGGGTACGCTAGTTACATACACATTTCCAGGGGATACGTGAAGCATAAAAGGTTGAGAACCACTGATATATATGTTTTATTTTATTCCCATTGTTATACTATAACTATAGTTTTATCTATCTATACAAGGGGTATGCCAGTTACATACACATTTCCAGGGGTACGTGAAGCATAAAAGGTTGAGAACCACTGATATATATGTTTTATTTTATTCCCATTGTTATACTATAACTATAGTTTTATCTATCTATACAAGGGGTACGCCAGTTACATACACATTTCCAGGGGATACGTGAAGCATAAAAGGTTGAGAACCACTGATATATATGTTTTATTTTATTCCCATTGTTATACTATAACTGTAGTTTTATCTATCTATACAAGGGGTACGCCAGTTACAAACATATTTCCAAGGGGGTACGTGAATCATAAAAGGTTGAGAACCACTGATATATATGTTTTATTTTATTCCCATTGTTATACTATAACTATAGTTTTATCTATCTATACAAGGGGTACGCCAGTTACATACACATTTCCAGGGGATACGTGAAGCATAAAAGGTTGAGAACCACTGATATATATGTTTTATTTTATTCCCATTGTTATACTATAACTGTAGTTTTATCTATCTATACAAGGGGTACGCCAGTTACATACACATTTCCAGGAGGGAATACGTGAAGCATAAAAGGTTGAGAACCACTGATATATATGTTTTATTTTATTCCCATTGTTATACTATAACTGTAGTTTTATCTATCTATACAAGGGGTACGCCAGTTACAAACATATTTCCAAGGGGGTACGTGAATCATAAAAGGTTGAGAACCACTGATATATATGTTTTATTTTATTCCCATTGTTATACTATAACTATAGTTTTATCTATCTATACAAGGGGTACGCCAGTTACAAACATATTTCCAGGGGGTACGTGAATCATAAAAGGTTGGGAACCACTGATATATATGTTTTATTTTATTCCCATTGTTATACTATAACTATCGTTTTATCTATCTATACAAGGGGTACGCCAGTTACATACACATTTCCAGGGGTACGTGAAGCATAAAAGGTTGAGAACCACGGATATATATGTTTTATTTTATTCCCATTGTTATACTATAACTATCGTTTTATCTATCTATACAAGGGGTACGGCAGTTACATACACATTTCCAGGGGTACGTGAAGCATAAAAGGTTGAGAACCACTGATATATATGTTTTATTTTATTCCCATTGTTATACTATAACTATCGTTTTATCTATCTATACAAGGGGTACGCCAGTTACATACACATTTCCAGGGGTACGTGAAGCATAAAAGGTTGAGAACCACTGATATATATATGTTTTATTTTATTCCCATTGTTTTACTATAACTATAATTTTATCTATCTGTACAAGGGGTACGGCAGTTACATACACATTTCCAGGGGGTACGTGAAGCATAAAAGGTTGAGAACCACTGATATTTATGTTTTATTTTATTCCCATTGTTATACTATAACTATAATTTTATCTATCTGTACAAGGGGTACGGCAGTTACATACACATTTCCAGGGGGTACGTGAAGCATAAAAGGTTGAGAACCACTGATATTTATGTTTTATTTTATACCCATTGTTATACTATAACTATAGTTTATCTATACAAGGGGTACGCCAGTTACATACACATTTCCAGGGGGTACGTGAAGCACAAAAGGTTGAGAACCACTGATATATATGTTTTATTTTATTCCCATTGTGATACTATAACTACAGTTTTATCTATCTATACAAGGGATACGCCAGTTACATACACATTTCCAGGGGGTACGTGAAATATAAAAGGTTGAGAACCACTGATATATATGTTTTATTTTATTCCCATTGTTATACTATAACTATCGTTTTATCTATCTATACAAGGGGTACGCCAGTTACATACACATTTCCAGGGGTACGTGAAGCATAAAAGGTTGGGAACCACTGATATATATGTTTTATTTTATTCCCATTGTTATACTATAACTACAGTTTTATCTATCTATACAAGGGGTACGCCAGTTACATACACATTTCCAGGGGGTACGTGAATCATAAAAGGTTGAGAACCACTGATATATATGTTTTATTTTATTCCCATTGTTATACTATAACTATAGTTTTATCTATCTATACAAGGGGTACGCCAGTTACATACACATTTCCGGGGGTACGTGAAGCATAAAAGGTTCAGAAACACTAATATATATGTTTTATTTTATTCCCATTGTTATACTATAACTATAATTTTATCTATCTATACAAGGGGTACGCCAGTTACATACACATTTCCAGGGGGTACGTGAATCATAAAAGGTTGAGAACCACTGATATATATGTTTTATTTTATTCCCATTGTTATACTATAACTGTAGTTTTATCTATCTATACAAGGGGTACGCCAGTTACATACACATTTCCAGGAGGGAATACGTGAAGCATAAAAGGTTGAGAACCACTGATATATATGTTTTATTTTATTCCCATTGTTATACTATAACTGTAGTTTTATCTATCTATACAAGGGGTACGCCAGTTACAAACATATTTCCAAGGGGGTACGTGAATCATAAAAGGTTGAGAACCACTGATATATATGTTTTATTTTATTCCCATTGTTATACTATAACTATAGTTTTATCTATCTATACAAGGGGTACGCCAGTTACAAACATATTTCCAGGGGGTACGTGAATCATAAAAGGTTGGGAACCACTGATATATATGTTTTATTTTATTCCCATTGTTATACTATAACTATCGTTTTATCTATCTATACAAGGGGTACGCCAGTTACATACACATTTCCAGGGGTACGTGAAGCATAAAAGGTTGAGAACCACGGATATATATGTTTTATTTTATTCCCATTGTTATACTATAACTATCGTTTTATCTATCTATACAAGGGGTACGGCAGTTACATACACATTTCCAGGGGTACGTGAAGCATAAAAGGTTGAGAACCACTGATATATATGTTTTATTTTATTCCCATTGTTATACTATAACTATCGTTTTATCTATCTATACAAGGGGTACGCCAGTTACATACACATTTCCAGGGGTACGTGAAGCATAAAAGGTTGAGAACCACTGATATATATATGTTTTATTTTATTCCCATTGTTATACTATAACTATAATTTTATCTATCTGTACAAGGGGTACGGCAGTTACATACACATTTCCAGGGGGTACGTGAAGCATAAAAGGTTGAGAACCACTGATATTTATGTTTTATTTTATTCCCATTGTTATACTATAACTATAATTTTATCTATCTGTACAAGGGGTACGGCAGTTACATACACATTTCCAGGGGGTACGTGAAGCATAAAAGGTTGAGAACCACTGATATTTATGTTTTATTTTATACCCATTGTTATACTATAACTATAGTTTATCTATACAAGGGGTACGCCAGTTACATACACATTTCCAGGGGGTACGTGAAGCACAAAAGGTTGAGAACCACTGATATATATGTTTTATTTTATTCCCATTGTGATACTATAACTACAGTTTTATCTATCTATACAAGGGATACGCCAGTTAATACACATTTCCAGGGGTACGTGAAGCATAAAAGGTTGAGAACCACTGATATATATGTTTTATTTTATTCCCATTGTTATACTATAACTATAGTTTTATCTATCTATACAAGGGGTACGCCAGTTACATACACATTTCCAGGGGGTACGTGAAGCATAAAAGGTTGGGAACCACTGATATATATGTTTTATTTTATTCCCATTGTTATACTATAACTATAGTCTTATCTATCTATACAAGGGGTACGCCAGTTACAAACATATTTCCAGGGGGTACGTGAATCATAAAAGGTTGAGAACCACTGATATATATGTTTTATTTTATTCCCATTGTTATACTATAACTATAGTTTTATCTATCTATACAAGGGGTACGCCAGTTACATACACATTTCCAGGGGGTACGTGAAGCATAAAAGGTTGGGAACCACTGATATATATGTTTTATTTTATTCCCATTGTTATACTATAACTATAGTTTTATCTATCTATACAAGGGGTACGCCAGTTACAAACATATTTCCAGGGGGTACGTGAATCATAAAAGGTTGAGAACCACTGATATATATGTTTTATTTTATTCCCATTGTTATACTATAACTATAGTTTTATCTATCTATACAAGGGGTACGCCAGTTACATACACATTTCCAGGGGGTACGTGAAGCACAAAAGGTTGAGAACCACTGATATATATGTTTTATTTTATTCCCATTGTGATACTATAACTACAGTTTTATCTATCTATACAAGGGATACGCCAGTTACATACACATTTCCAGGGGGTACGTGAAATATAAAAGGTTGAGAACCACTGATATATATGTTTTATTTTATTCCCATTGTGATACTATAACTATAGTTTTATCTATCTATACAAGGGGTACGCCAGTTACATACACATTTCCAGGGGGTACGTGAAGCATAAAAGGTTGGGAACCACTGATATATATGTTTTATTTTATTCCCATTGTTATACTATAACTACAGTTTTATCTATCTATACAAGGGGTACGCCAGTTACATACACATTTCCAGGGGGTACGTGAATCATAAAAGGTTGAGAACCAGTGATATATATGTTTTATTTTATTCCCATTGTTATACTATAACTATAGTTTTATCTATCTATACAAGGGGTACGCCAGTTACATACACATTTCCAGGGGGTACGTGAAGCATAAAAGGTTCAGAAACACTAATATATATGTTTTATTTTATTCCCATTGTTATACTATAACTATAGTTTTATCTATCTATACAAGGGGTACGCCAGTTACATACACATTTCCAGGGGGTACGTGAAGCATAAAAGGTTGAGAACCACTGATATATATGTTTTATTTTATTCCCATTGTTATACTATAACTATAGTTTTATCTATCTATACAAGGGGTACGCCAGTTACATACACATTTCCAGGGGGTACGTGAAGCATAAAAGGTTGAGAACCACTGATATTTATGTTTTATATTATTCCCATTGTTATACTATAACTATAGTTTATCTATACAAGGGGTACGCTAGTTACATACACATTTCCAGGGGATACGTGAAGCATAAAAGGTTGAGAACCACTAATATATATGTTTTATTTTATTCCCATTGTTATACTATAACTATAGTTTTATCTATCTATACAAGGGATACGCCAGTTAATACACATTTCCAGGGGGTACGTGAAGCATAAAAGGTTGAGAACCACTGATATTTATGTTTTATTCCCATTGTTATACTCTAACTATAGTTTTATCTATCTATACAAGGGGTACGCCAGTTACATACACATTTCCAGGGGATACGTGAAGCATAAAAGGTTGAGAACCACTGTTATATATGTTTTATTATATTCTCATTGTTATACTACAACTATAGTTTATCTATACAAGGGGTACGCCAGTTACATACACATTTCCAGGGGGTACGTGAAGCATAAAAGGTTGAGAACCACTGATATTTATGTTTTATTCCCATTGTTATACTATAACTATAGTTTTATCTATCTATACAAGGGATACGCCAGTTAATACACATTTCCAGGGGGTACGTGAAGCATAAAAGGTTGAGAACCACTGATATATATATTTTATTCCCATTGTTATACTATAACTATAGTTTTATCTATCTATACAAGGGGTACGCCAGTTACATACACATTTCCAGGGGATACGTGAAGCATAAAAGGTTGAGAACCACTGATATATATGTTTTATTTTATTCCCATTGTTATACTATAACTATAGTTTATCTATACAAGGGGTACGCTAGTTACATACACATTTCCAGGGGATACGTGAAGCATAAAAGGTTGAGAACCACTGATATATATGTTTTATTTTATTCCCATTGTTATACTATAACTATAGTTTTATCTATCTATACAAGGGGTACGCCAGTTACATACACATTTCCAGGGGGTACGTGAAGCATAAAAGGTTGAGAACCACTGATATTTATGTTTTATTTTATTCCCATTGTTATACTATAACTATAGTTTTATCTATCTATACAAGGGATACGCCAGTTAATACACATTTCCAGGGGGTACGTGAAGCATAAAAGGTTGAGAACCACTGATATATATGTTTTATTTTATTCCCATTGTTATACTATAACTATAGTTTATCTATACAAGGGGTACGCCAGTTACATACACATTTCCAGGGGGTACGTGAAGCATAAAAGGTTGAGAACCACTAATATATATGTTTTATTTTATTCCCATTGTTATACTATAACTATAGTTTTATCTATCTATACAAGGGATACGCCAGTTAATACACATTTCCAGGGGGTACGTGAAGCATAAAAGGTTGAGAACCACTGATATATATGTTTTACTTTATTCCCATTGTTATACTATAACTATAGTTTTATCTATCTATACAAGGGGTACGCCAGTTACATACACATTTCCAGGGGATACGTGAAGCATAAAAGGTTGAGAACCACTGATATATATGTTTTATTTTATTCCCATTGTTATACTATAACTATAGTTTATCTATACAAGGGGTACGCTAGTTACATACACATTTCCAGGGGATACGTGAAGCATAAAAGGTTGAGAACCACTGATATATATGTTTTATTTTATTCCCATTGTTATACTATAACTATAGTTTTATCTATCTATACAAGGGGTATGCCAGTTACATACACATTTCCAGGGGTACGTGAAGCATAAAAGGTTGAGAACCACTGATATATATGTTTTATTTTATTCCCATTGTTATACTATAACTATAGTTTTATCTATCTATACAAGGGGTACGCCAGTTACATACACATTTCCAGGGGATACGTGAAGCATAAAAGGTTGAGAACCACTGATATATATGTTTTATTTTATTCCCATTGTTATACTATAACTGTAGTTTTATCTATCTATACAAGGGGTACGCCAGTTACAAACATATTTCCAAGGGGGTACGTGAATCATAAAAGGTTGAGAACCACTGATATATATGTTTTATTTTATTCCCATTGTTATACTATAACTATAGTTTTATCTATCTATACAAGGGGTACGCCAGTTACATACACATTTCCAGGGGATACGTGAAGCATAAAAGGTTGAGAACCACTGATATATATGTTTTATTTTATTCCCATTGTTATACTATAACTGTAGTTTTATCTATCTATACAAGGGGTACGCCAGTTACATACACATTTCCAGGAGGGAATACGTGAAGCATAAAAGGTTGAGAACCACTGCTCTAGAGAAAACTTTTTAAATTGGAAGTTGAATTTTCAAATCAGAAAAATAGAGTAAAATACAGTGCAAACATTTTAAATGTGATTTAAAACTTTTAATCAGTTTTTAGTAATTAAAATTAATTTGCGCTATTCCGTTTTTAAAATAATTTTTTCGATGATTTTTGTTCTCACCAATGAATCATTTTAGCAGTTAGAATGATATTACTTGAGAATTTTCCTACGACATTTTTCTAGTCTTTTTAGTTCCAAACAACACTGGGATTTTTTTTCTTCAAATAATTGTAATTACTTTGAAGTGTATAATGTCTATAATACAAAGAATTAAACTAAGAATTGTTTAGCGGAGTAAAGGCATGAAGCTTGTTCAAATTTAAAATTTCACAAGATTTTCGTTCTGATCGATGTCAACCAGATCTCTTTCTATCTTCGGAAGGTAGCAATTCTTCCAGTATTTTATCTTTTTCCCCCAAATATTTCTGTATATATATAAGTTTTACGGCAACGGCAGAATTTTCTTATTTTCTAAACGGGCTCGAAAATTTGAGCCTTAACTCATTTTCCAATCTTCAAATTTAAGAAAAGTAAAATTGGCTGAGATTCATTACTCTAGATCAGTGGTTCTTAATTAGGAGTGCCCGAAGTAAGTCCAGGGGGTGTAGGAAGGAGGTCCAGGGGGTGCGGAAAGGAGGTTTAAGGAGCGCGAGAAGGAGGTTCAAGGGATGCGGTAGTAGGTCCAAAGATGCTGGAGAAAGATCCAAAGTGTACAGGAAGGAGCTCCAGAGGTTACGAGAAGGATGTACAGGTGGTACGAGAAAGAGATTCAAGGATGTGTAGGAAGGGGGTCAAGGGGATGGGGGAAGAAGTTCCAGGGGTTCGTATCACGTGACACGAAGGTTGCCAGATCACTAATTTCTAAAAAAATCGTTGCCAGATATTTTTTCTAAATTCTGTAATCAACCATAGTGTTCGGATATTTTTTTGAGCGATTGTACAGCTAAATACATGAATGAGGTACATTTACAGGATTTAACTGCACGAATGATTTGGACTATTTACCATTTGTCCTCAATCATTCCTTTGTTCTAAAAGTATTTGGTTTGTTTTACCTCTGAGCGACTCTTTTGTGCACACATTAGATTAAATGGCCAGGTCACAAGGACCTCGAAGGCTCAGAGAAGGTTGGAGGAGAGGACTCACTGGAACCGATGTTGGAAGACAGATGGTAGACTCCTGTCTAGGCCATCCAGCGTGTTCTTTATCATGCACAGGGATAGCTGTCCTGTACACAGGGCCACGGCTTTATCGTCCCATCCGACGGATGGCGGCCTTTCCAAGCCCATCGGTGTCCCTTACTAAGCGTAGGCAGGGCGTTTTGAGAAGATAAATCTCAATGCTGGCTCAACTGGGACTCGAACCTGAGAACTGCAGATTACGACCCTGGCGAGCTACCGACTGATACCCCCGTCCCTACAGAAGCAATTTCGGTAAACATGTAAGACGTTCTTGTCAAACAAATTTTAATAGTAATGTTGAAAAGGTTATCTGGTCCAATGCTACTTCTATTCTTAATTCTATTGATAGCATTCTTCAGTGCCCAATAGTTGAAAAGGAGGATTCCTGTTCTCAGGCTTTCAGTGTTCCTTAAGTAAGGAAGCTTCCTTAAATTTTCAAATTTTATCTCTGCTAATGTTAAAGCCGACCCGTGGCCGAGTGGTTAGCGTGCTTGGCTGCAAATCTAAGGGACCTGGGTTCGAGCCCCGGGTAAGGCATGGATGTATGTGTCGTTTTTCTGCTGAGGTCCTGCCATCCTCTCAGACCTTCTACTGTAGCATATAAACTAACAGGCTCCTGTCAGACCTCTGTGGTAATGCAGCTGCTTGAGGGGGTATTTATTATTTATTTCATAATGTTAAAGGCATTAAAGGTAGGCATTTCAAAATAAGAGATAAAGTGATGAATGCAATAGCATGCGATATTCTCGGTTATGTAATAAAAAATAAATACCCCCTCAAGCAGCTGCTTGACACCGAGGTTTGACAGAAGCCTGTCAGTTTATATGCCATAGTAGAAGGTCTGAGAGAATGGCAGGACCTCAGCAGAAAAACACCACAAACGCCCATGCCTTACCCGGACCTCGAACCCAGGTCCCTTAGGTCAGTAGTCTAGCGTGCTAACCACTCGGCCACGGGACGGCAGTTATGTAATTCAGAGGTAGAATAAGTGATTCAGGCTCGAATAGGTTCAAGTACAGTTCGCATTTTGTTTATTCTATTCCATATACAATAAATGAATGAAGATACTGCGAATTAAGATCATTGCAGAAGTAATACCCCTTTTTTTTTTCTTAACATTTTTTGCCTTTGTTTTGCCTTTAGCACGTGCTCTTTACTAGTTATCAATATCATTTAAATTCCCAGACCTTTTAGCACTTCTCAGAGCTCTCCTACTACCTTCGGTGATTTTTTTTAATTCAAGACTATAAGATAAATTTCACAAGCAATTCTATAGTGTTATTTTGATAATTTCTCATAAGTAGGACATTAAATTCGAATTATTCTATTATGTGTAGATTATTCTGGTTATCGATATCTTGAAGTTTATCAGAGATATCTTTCTTAAAATGAAACCAATTAGTGGGTTTTAAAACTGACTTACACTTATTAATCAAAAGCCTGGCAGAGATAATGACCGGTAGACGATTGCTCCCAAGAAAATCCTGATATGTTCTTCACCTCCAAAGGGGACGGGGGTGGCTCAGTCGGTAGTGCGCCAGGCTCGTAATCTGTAGTTCCCAGGTTCGAGTCCCAGCTGGGTCAGCGTTGAGATTTATCTCCGCAAAATTCCCCGCCCTGCCCACGGTCAGTAGGGGACACCGATGGGCTTGGAAAGGCCGCCGTCCATCGGATGGGACGTTAAGCCGTGGCCCCGTGTGCGGGAGAGCCATATGCTGTGCACGTTAAAGAACACGCTGGATGGCCTTGACGGGAGGCTACCATCTGTCTCCCAACAGCTGTTCCAGTGGGTCCCCTCCCCAACCTTCTCTGAGCCTTCGGGGTCCATGTGACCTGGCCATTTAGCCCATTGTGTGCAAAAAAGCGCCGCTCAGAGGTAAAATAACCCAAATCCTGGTATGTTCTTCACCTCCAAAGGTTTAGGAAAGGGGACAGACAAGAAAAGATCAATACCGCTTTCTATTCTTGGAGATATTTAAAAAAAAATGTACCAGAGCTGTCATTGAGAAAAAATGAGTTAAGATCCAATGACAAGTCTTCAACCATGTTTCCCCTTCTATCTGTGGTGTGACCACACCTCCATGTTCTGCCATGAGCGAATCAGTCTCTCTGGATAAGACAAGGTTGGGGCCATTCAATTACACAATTTTTGCAATCATCCAATGATAGATCACTACAAAGATTGCAAAGTGAAGTAATGCTGAAGATAAGATATTTAATTTTCACCTGAGATACTACGTTTTTGAGGAAAAGATTCCAAGAAGTCTCAATGTGCTCCTTTAAATCCATCGGTTCTTTGTTTTAGATAAGAAACGTACGAACTGATCTTTCGTGCCTTTTCTCTACAACTTTCGCTAAACTCTATAACTCCATTTTTTTGTCTGCATTGTTATTTTTCATGCCTTTACAGATCCACTGAAAAAAGGTAAGTTTTTAAAATTGTAATCAAGAAATTTGCTATTTCCTACAACTTTTTTATTTTTAACCCCTTCAGTCGTTCACAAGTATTTGCGAAATTTTGCTTGATTTTAAGTTTGGTCATATTGTTTCTCTTAAAAAACAGGACAGTGGTTCCAACCTTTTTGTATAAGTAGTAAGTAAGTGGGCCACATTGAATTATTAAATGTACGAGGAGAGCGTCACTTTAAAACCGGGGGTGGCTCAGTCGGTAGCGCGCCAGGCTCGTAATCTGTAGTTCTCAGGTTCGAGCCCCAGCTGGGTCAGCGTTGAGATTCATCTCCGCAAAATCCCTGCCCACGGTCAGTAGGGGACACCGATGGGCTTGGAAAGGCCGCCGTCCGTCGGATGGGACGTTAAGCCGTGGCCCCGTGTGCGGGAGAGCCATACCCTGTGTACGTTAAAGAACACGCTGGATGGCCTTGACGGGAGGCTACCATCTGTCTCCCAACAGCTGTTCCAATGGGTCCCCAACCTTCTCTGAGCTTTCGGGGTCCATGTGACGTGGCCATTTAGCCCATGGTGAAGTGCCGCTCAGAGGTAAAACAACCCAACAACTTTAAAACCGAGAGTCCAAGATAGTTTCAATATTTTTTTTTGTAAATATTTTATGCTTGGGTGCATTAAGAATTAAAAAATAAAACAATTTCAATATATTATTACAGCAGATGAGAAAAAAAACGAAATAATACTTTTTATTTAATGTGATCCCTGGCGAATAGTCCAACTGGAAATGTGGAACTAATTTCTTCTTTCCATTCACCACTTCCTCTGCATATACTCATCATCCCTTTTCTGGTTTAGCCTTAGCATAATAATCGAAGGGCTGATATTGATAATTCTTTAAAGACCACTTTTGTAGAGCTCTATAAAACTTATTTTCTTAAAATGGACAGGGCCAATTTGCGAGGCCCTGCGCAAGCAATTAGCGAGGCCTCTAACTGTTATCTATCTATACACTATATTTATGTTCATGGGTGCAGTGTGCAAATACACACACAGAGAGAGAATTAACAAAAAATAACTTTCGGATTTATTTAACGGCATAGAGTTCTTAAAGATTCGGTTTACAGAAATTTCACTATGAAAGAGAGGACCCTTGCCATTGATCAGCCCTGGGCAGCCTAATGCTTATTTCATGAATTAATTTAATAGAATGAAATTTTAAAGTTTAACCAGTTATTGCAGTGTCTCGCAAACATTTTTACTCTGCGGCACACTGAATCTAATTTTTTTTCCGCGGCACACTGAATCTAATTTTTTTTCCCGCGGCACACTGAATCTATTTTTTCCCCGCGGCACACTGAATCTAATTTTTTTTCCACGGCACACCTAAAAAAGAATAAAAGCAAACTCTATATAATCGTCATTATATTTGCGCTTTGTTGAAGTCATCAGCCTGGTTTTACTTGAAGATTTGCTCTCGTTCTATAATTCATAACTCGGTGTTTGTTTTAAATATTTGTCCATTCTATGGCTTGAAATAATCAAAAATTAATACCAAAATTTGGAAAAAGCTTGATAAATACTTACAAGATCCCATTTGATAAAATCTGAAAGATTTTTATTAAAGCACGTCGATAGCACGTCGATATTAAAGCACGTCGATATTGAAGCACGTCGATAACACAAGTCAAGTCAAAATGAAATCTTTGGAATGTCTAGTGTCAATTTGAAAAGCTCTCGCGGCACACTTGGAATCTCTCGCGGCACACTTGGAATCTCTCGCGGCACACAGTTTGCGAGACACTGAGTTATTGCATTAGAAAACTTATCTTAATAAATTAACAACTAGCAGTGGGAAACAAATTATTAAGCCAGATAAATTATTAATCTTAAGGCCAGAAACTTCATTCAAAGTTTATTATGCTATGGGTATTTTTCACGATGGTAAATATAGGATAGAGATATGAAATCCATTCGCGTCTGAGATGTTTCTTGGATTGTTTCCTGTTTCAGGCGTTACTTTTGTGTTCACGATGGCCTGAAATAAACAGGTCACAAATGGATCCCCAAGGACTCAGATCTATGTAAGAGAAAGAGACCCACTAGACATTTGCTGGATGGCAAATCGAAGTATCCCATTTAGGTCACCCAGCTGCACGTGGCTTAACGCCTAATCCAACTGACAACTGGCTTTCCAAGCCAATCGATGCCCCTTTTCTCAGAGCTGCTGATAGCGCAAAAAATCTAATACAGGAGCAGTGATGGGTTGGGTTGTTTTACCTCTGAGCGGCACTTTTTTGCACACCATGGGCTAAATGGCCAGTCACATGGACCCCGAAGGCTCAGAGAAGGTTGGGGGAGGGGTCCCACTGGAACAGCTGTTGGGAGACAGATGGTAGCCTCCCGTCAAGGCTATCCAGTGTGTTCTTTAACGTGCACAGGGTATAGCTCTACCGCACACGGGACCACGGCCTAACGTCCCATCCGACGGACGGCGGCCTTTCCAAGCCCATCGTGGGCAGGGCGGGGGAATTTTGCGGAGATAAATCTCAACGCTGACCCAGCTGGGACTCGAACCTGAGAACTACAGATTACGAGCCTGGCGCGCTACCGACTGAGCCACCCCCGCCCCAGGAGCAGTGATGATGCAACTTGGAAACATCAGATTATAAGTCTAAAGCCAGTCCTGTTTCTACATAGTATGACTGGACCAAACTCTATAGTTGATACAGATGTTTTTTGCATGTAACCAAATTAAAAACAACAGTACAGCGTTGAACCGACTCAGTTAAAAAATCAGAAAATACTTCTTTTTCATCTAACTCAATACGTTAATAGTGTTTTAATAAGATGAAAAACGGAAATTACAATAGCATTATATAATTAATTACACTGTCATTGTGAAGATGAATGTTCCACAGATTACTGGGATTCAGTCCCAACCTTCACATGCTGCTTCGAGAAGACAATCTCAGTTTTGACGTTGAAATAAACTTTTTATTAATATTTCATTCTAATTATTATTTTGTTACTATATGTGACAAAGAAAAATGCAATAAACATACTTATTTTCTGTTGTTACTAAGGGACCTGGGTTCGAGCCCCGGATTAGGCATGGATGTGTATGTCGTTTTTCTGCTGAGGTCCTGCCATCCTCTCAGATCTCCTACTATGGCATATAAACTGACAGGCTCATGTCAGACCTCTGTGGCAAGCAGCTGCTTGAGGGGGTATTTATATTTTTTAATTATTTATTTATTGCATACCCTTCCTCCCAACTATTGGCCAAAACAAACTTGTTATTTTATTTGCCCCGATGCCAAAAAAGTTTGTGCACCGCAGACGAACAAGTGACAAATAAAGAATAAAAAATCCTTGGCGCCTAAAACTGAGACATCCAGGATTTTCCGATAGCTCAATGACGAAGCTGTTTTTAAATATTTTGCATATTAATTTAAATATATCCTTTAAAAACCAACTGGTTGTTATTTATTTTTAAAAACTAGAGTTAATATTAAGTTTTTAATAATATTATAGTAAACCAGTGGTTCTCAAAGGGTTGGGTTGTTTTACCTCTGAGCGGCACTTTTTTGCACACCATGGGCTAAATGGCCAGGTCACATGGACCCCGAAGGCTCAGAGAAGGTTGGGGGAGAGGACCCACTGGAACAGCTGTTGAGAGACAGATGGTAGACTCCCGTCAAGGCCATCCAGCGTGTTCTTTAACGTGCACAGGGTATGGCTCTCCCGCACACGGGGCCACGGCTTAACGTCCCATCCGACGGACGGCGGCGTTTCCAAGCCCATCGGTGTCTCCTACTGACCGTGGGCAGGGCGGGGAATTTTGCGGAGATAAATCTCAACGCTGACCCAGCTGGGACTCGAACCTGGGAACTACAGATTACGAGCCTGGCGCGCTACCGACTGAGCCACCCCCGCCCCCGCCCCGGTTCTTAAAGGGTACTTGATGATTTACATTAGCGAAAATTGAGAGAATTAGCAGATGAACTTCTAAATAAACCATTATTTTAGTAAACATTTGACACAACAATTATTACTTCTGTTTCGATTAATTTGAGAGATAAATTCTTAGCACTGGCAACTTCTGCTGTTAAATATTCCAGCTTCATAACTACACCGCACGACATTGAAATTGCCCCACTCAGAAGGAATGAGGGGATAGAGGTGAAATGTTGCACACACATAGCAATACATATTGGCATGCCACGATTTAATTTGCAGCCACTTACAGCAGTTAGAAGATGAGATAATGCAGCACAATGTGTCTGCTTCAGTAGGTGGTTGCACCTACTCACGCCGTATTGCAGGCAGCAATACGGCGTGGCATGGAGTCATACAGTCGACAGGTATGGTCCTGAGGAATTGCACACCAAGCGGCGTTGACTTGCTCCCATAATTCATCGAGATTCCGAGCCAGCCGGTGAGAGGATTGTATACGTCGTCCAATTTGGTCCCACATGTTTTCTATTGGTGATAAATTGGAGATCGTGCTGGCCATGGATGTTGCAAACAATATCTGTAGACCCTAGCAGTGTGTACACGGGCGTTGTCATACTGGATGGGTTGGGTTGGGTTGTTTTACCTCTGAGCGGCACTTTTTTGCACACCATGGGCTAAATGGCCAGGTCACATGGACCCCGAAGGCTCAGAGAAGGTTGGGGGAGGGGACCCACTGGAACAGCAGTTGGGAGACAGATGGTAGCCCCCCGTCAAGGCCATTCAGTCTGTTCTTTAACGTGCACAGGGTATGTCTCTCCCGCACACGGGGCCACGACTTAACGCCCATCCGACGGACGGCGGCCTTTCCAAGCCCATCGGTGTCTCCTACTGACCGTGGGCAGGGCGGGGAATTTTGCGGAGATAAATCTCAACGTTGACCCAGCTGGGACTCGAACCTGGGAACTACAGATTACGAGCCTGGTGCGCTACCGACTGAGCCACCGCCGCCCCTGCCATACTGGAAAATGGGCTGCTGCATGCCTCCCAGGAACGGTAACAAAACGGGCTGCAGAACCACGTTAACGTATCGTGCAGCCGTCAATGTTCCCGTGATGCAGAAAAGAGGTGACCTGCTGTCATATATAATAGTACCCATACAATTATGCCTGGATGACGGGCGGTGTGCCAGTCGTAAACAAAAGCCGGATTCATCCTCTCTCCAGGTTGTCGCCACACACGGACCCGTCGATCGTCAGTACCCAGAGAGAAACGGGATTCATCACTAAACACAACAGTATTCCATTCGTGATTCCAGTTCGCACGACTTCGGCACCAAGCCAGACGAGCACTTCGATGATTTGAAGTCAATAGCAGTCGACGTAACGGTTGCCTAGAGCGCAAGTGTGCCTCATTCAACCTTCGGTTTACTGTTCGGATCGTTATGGGGACGTCCATGGCTGCTGATACAGCCCATCGAATATCGCCTGCAGTGCTCTGTGGTGACGAACGAGGATGTCGAACAATACACCTATCAAGACTTGCTGACATCTGTCAAACGGAAACACTCCCGGGGCAGGGGTTGCTCAGTCGGTAGCGCGTCTTGTAGTTCCCAGTTTCGAGTCCCAGCTAGGTCAGCGTTGAGATTTATCTCCGCAAAATTCCCCGCCTTGCCCACGGTCAGTAGGGGACACCGATGGGCTTGGAAAGGCCGCCGTCCGTCGGATGGGTCGTTAAGCCGTGGCCCTGAGTGTGGGAGAGTCATACCCTGTGCACGTTGAAGAACACGCTGGATGACCTTGACGGGAGGCTATCATCTGTTTCCCAACAGCTATTCCAGTGGGTCCCCTCCCCTCAACCTTCTCTGAGCCTTCGGGGTCCATGTGACCTGGCCATTTAGCCCATTGTGTGCAAAAAAGTGCCGCTCAGAGGTAAAACAACCCAACCCAAACCCAAGAACCACTCCCTCTGCGACGCACGCTACAACCTTTATTTCACCACTGTTGCCAACAGTGTCCAACAGTTTGTGCATCACGATGAACATGAGCAGCGACACGACGTGTATGTAGTCCATCCAGCTTCACATAGGCCTATAATTCTTCCTTTCTCAAAAGTATCCAAATTGCGATAAACCAGCGGACGGCGTGTACCAGGCATTTTCGGCCTTCGCTGAACAATTACCAAGTGGAACCACTTAATCTCAACCGTTCGCACGACTTACACCTGCATAAACACAATTCCATCACCTGTTCCTTCTTGTACCTTACATTTCTTGAGCCGCACACGTCATTGGTTCCGAATTATCATCATTTGCATATCTCAACTGCGCACGCCCACCCTTCTATTTACATGTTTGTACGACATGCCTTTCTGGGTAGGGCACTTTCAATGTCGAGCAATGTATTTCAAAACTGAACGAGTATTGCTGGAATTAAGATTTAGGTACACTGGATTTAGATCCTGAATTTACCTTATCTCGTTTGCACAAAAAAGTTTAATTTTTAAGTTGTCGAATTTTTAAAGTTGGCTTTCCATTACTATACATGGGAATTCCTTACATTTTTGTCTAATAACTTTATATACCAAAATTTAAAATGATCGGGACTTCTGTAGGACATACAAGCAAATGAGCAAGCACATCAAGCTGAAAACAGCGGTTCTCGTACGATCACCGAAGTTAAGCAGCTTTGAGCGCGGTCAGTACCTGGGAGGGTGATCACCTGGGAACACCGCGTGCAATTGGCAAAAAATCTGCTGAGGACCCGCTATCCTCACAGATCCTTCTACTATGGCGAATTAAACTGACAGGCTCCTGTGGCAAACCTTTGTGGTAAGTGGGACGGGGGTGGCTCAGTCGGTAGCGCGCCAGGCTCGTAATCTGTAGTTCCCAGGTTCGAGTCCCAGCTGGGTCAGCGTTGAGATTTATCTCCGCAAAATTTCCCGCCCTGCCCACAGTCAGTAAGGGACACCGATGGGCTTGGAAAGGCCGCCGTCCGTCGGATGGGACGTTAAGCCGTGGCCCCGTGTGCGGGAGAGCCATACCCTATGCACGTTAAAGAACACGCTGGATGGCCTTGACGGGAGGCTATCATCTGTCTCCCAACAGCTGTTCCAGTGGGTCCCCTCCCCCAACCTTCTCTGAGCCTTCGGGGTCCATGTGACCTGGCCATTTAGCCCATGGTGTGCAAAAAAGTGCCGTTCAGAGGTAAAACAACCCACAACTCTGTGGCAAGCAGCTGCTTGAGGAGGTATTTATTTTTTTATCAAATCTACAAACCGAGCAGAATGTCAAAATGGTCAATGGAATCAGAGTTTCGTTTTTCTCTGTCGATTGTTATATTTTTTTGCAAATAGTATTAGTTTCTGAATGAAATATATTTCATATTACGGAAATGCGTCATGTACTTATTCCTATGTAGACACAAGCAAGATTTAATCAACCCAGTTTACCGAAAAATAATAATTTAAAAAAACTGTGAATGGTAAGTAAGTAGTAGAGTTCTGTGGTTTTCCGCAGTTGTTGTCATGGTGACGACAACAACTGTGGAATGTTGTTCCACATGGTGTTGTGGTGACGACGATGATGCGACGACGACAATCGTGGTGATGATGATGATGCGGCGACGACGATAATAATAATTGTGATGATGAAGATGGAACGACGACGATAATAATAATTGTGATGATGGTGCAACGATGACGACCATAATAATCGTGACGATGATGTAACGACAACAACAAGAATTGTAATGACGCAATGACAACACTATAACAACACTCATGAGAATAATGCGATGACAACGTCAAAAATTGTGATGACTATGATGATACAGCTATAATAATAACAACAACAGTGACGATGAAGCAACGACGACGACAAGAATTATGATCACGCAACGACAACAATAACAACACTCATGACGATGATGCGGCGGCGACGACAAGAATTGTGATGATGCAATGACAACAATAACAACACTCATGACAATGATGCGATGACAACGTCAAATATTGTGATGACACAGCTGTAACAATAACGACAATAGTGACGATGATGCAACGACGAAGACAAGAATTGTGATGATGATGCAGCGACAACAAAAACTAGTAGGTTCGAGTCCCAGCTCGGTCAGCGTTGAGATTTATCTCAGCAAAATTCCCCCGCCCTGCCCACGGTCAGTGTGGGACACCGATGGGCTTGGAAAGGCCGCCATCCGTCGGATGGGACGTTAAGCCGTGACTCCGTGTGCGGGAGAGTCATACCCTGTGCACGTTAAAGAACACGCTGGATGGCCTTGACGGGAAGCTACCATCTGTCTCCCAACAGTAGTTCCAGTGGGTCCCCTCCCCCAACCTTCTCTGAGCCTTCGGGGTCCATGTGACCTGGCCATTTAGTGAAAATTATTTAGCCAAAAACGTGTCGCTCAGAGGTAAAACAACCCAACCCTAAGTAATCCCCTTAAACTCTTTCAGAAGCACTGCGCATAATAATATCGACCATCGAAACTGAAGCGAATAATGGAAATTCATTATAATGCTCCATTCTAAGAGCCAACCTGCTATAAACCCCGCGCATAAAAAGAGCTCTTTTGAAAGAAGAAAGAGCACTAAAGGGACATCTCAAGAGCAATATAAAAAGCCAGAAATAAGTTAAATGCCCTTTAAAAAAACTAATTTTCTGCTTCCAGAACATTAATACCGCAATAAAGAATTTCTTTCATAATCTCATAATAATATTGTTTATTTAACAGGAGAAACAACAAAAAGTTATGTCTTGCTCGAAATTAGTTGAATACATTTATAAGTTTATTTTTATTCGTTTTATTGTTGCAAATTAAATAAGAATTGATATTCAACTTCGCTGAGCATGGCATAATAATGTTTGGGGAGTCGATCTTTGTGACTCAATGTAGAATGTTTGAAATAGGTACGATGCAAAAAAAAATAGCTTCATACTCCGATAATCAGTGGGAAACAGTGTTTCATTTAATTAAGCTCCATATTTAACGAAAATAATAGATTTATTTATGCTTAAAAGATTTCTATATGCATAAAATATCCCCGCTGATCCTTAAAGCAGGACTCCTATCAAGTGTGTATCAAATTAATTAAAGAGTTTTTAATTAACAAACGTCTTAATTTAGATATTCTTCTTTCTGTCGTAAACAATTTGAAACAAAGGACAACGCTTTGATAGTTTATGGACAATTTGCAACAAATCGAATGACTGACAATTATATTTTCAAAAGTGAAAAAATGTTTTGATGCACAATAAATAGATTATTCGAAATAGGAAACTAAATGCTTTGAAAGTGTTTCGTAACATTTTTTAGCCCCTGTCACACTTATTTTAGCTGCCGACACTTGGAGAAATTCCTCGGTTAGTGAAAGATATGTTGTTCACCCAGTTTACTTAACTCTTAAAACGCCGATATTTTTTAAAAGAAGTAATAAAAATTCCTAAATTAAAGAACAGTAATAAGTTTTGTTATGTACCAAATGTAAGAACATTTAAGGGCTGTCCCGTGGCAGAGTGGTTAGCACCTTGGCTACTGATCAAGGAACCTAGGTTCGAATCCTGGGTAAGGCATGGATGTTCGTGTTATTTTTCTGCTGAGGTCCTGCCATCTTTACATACATTCTACTATGGCATATAAACTGACAGGCTCCAGTCAGACCTCTGTGAAAAGCAGCTGCTTGAGGAGCTATTTATTTTAAGAACATTTAATACACAAAGAAAAAAAATTACCTCTCAAGCAGCTGCTTGTCGGCAGATTAAGCTATAGATAAAATTTGTTAGATAGACAAGTTTCTTAGAGCAGAAAGACAAGGAAACAGGCACCCATTTCTTATCCGGGATTCGAATTCCTGGTCCCTGTGATAAGTAGCAAAGCGCTAATTACTCCGCATTGGGTTATTTTACCTCTGAGCGGCACTTTTTTGCACACCATGGGCTAAATGGCCAGGTCACATGGACCCCGAAGGCTCAGAGAAGGTTGGGGGAGGGGACCCACTGGAACAGCTGTTGGGAGGCAGATGGTAGCCTCCCGTCAAGGCCATCCAGCGTGTTCTTTAACGTGCACTGGGTATGGCTCTCCCGCACACGGGGCCACGGCTTAACGTCCCATCAGACGGACGGCGGCTTTTCCAAGCCCATCGGTGTCCCCTACTGACCGTGGGCAGGGCGGGGAATTTTGCGGAGATAAATCTCAACGCTGACCCAGCTGGGACTCGAACCTGGGAACTACAGATTACGAGGCTGGCGCGCTACCGACTGAGCCACCCCCGCCCCTACTCGACATTGTTTACATAGTTTATTATCCCATTAAAACGTTTATTAAATGACAAATTAAAAATTCCAGAGGAAAAACAGTTAAGTAAGCATGAAAATTAAATTATTTTCATGCTTATAGGAGTTTTCCAAAAGAGAAAAATCGCCTTGTGTCGCTTCACGAGTTAAAAAAAAACTTCTCACCTTAAACTTTCCAAAATTCAAGTGGTCAGACCTGTCACTTGACATTTTAGCAGACTTATTTGAACGTTTGTGTATATCTTGGACGCAAAGGTCGATGGCTGTTAAGTGTTTGAAAGCTTACTCACAACGCACAACTCAACGAGATTTTCTTTAAGGATTTCGAAGTGAATAAATTACGAAGAAGTTTTACAATTAAATTAGCCTTAACTGGCATAGTGGTTAGGCAGCTAGCGACTGTTCCAGCAGGGCAAACTTTGTGTGTTGTGTTAGCTCTAACTAAGGCAGTGGTCAGCAGTGACTTCGGTCTCAGTAGGGCATGTCCTTGTAGGAGAAGGCCTGTATTAAGCTAGGAGTAGCTTCTAGGATTCTTCTCTATCCTATATGTCGCAAAAAAATGGTAGTTAAAAAAAGCGATGCCTACGAAGTTTTCGACGAGTAAAGAGATTGTAAACGTGAAAATAAGTTGAAGGGAAAAGAGCACAATTTCTGTAAATTAATAATTTTCACAAAGCCTTTCAAAACGAATTTTTAAAAATTGACGAGTTTCAGAATGACAGAAAACTCTGATAAAATATGCTTATAAGTCGGTTCAAAGCTATATAAATCTAAGGAATTTTCAACGTGATCACTTACAAACAATGGGCACAAAAATTAAAACATCCTCATTATTTTGAATATATAGAATCAAATTCAAGGATTCAAGGTTCCATAACTGGTTGAATTTTTTCTTGTTACCATAACTGGTAAAACCATAACTGATTAAAATTTTTCTGAACAATATCTGTTCCGCACTTAAAGAGTTATAATGTTTGAATATTCAATAACAGAGATCTCAATCATAAGAATTACTTAAATTTAAAAAAAAGTTAATTTCAAGACATTTAATAAAATAAGTGTATGTTTTAGACTTTTGTGAAAATAATTCTGTAATAATTGGTAGTTTTACACAAGTTTCTTAGACCTGAATTTCCTGCTGTTAAGTATTGGGTATGGCTTTCCCGCACACGGGGAATATCCATAGCTTTTTAAATGCCCAACAAATATTATTGAAAATCGAGATTTAGATAGTATTGAATGAGATTTAAATTCCAATAGTTCTTATAAAAAGCTTGTTGTATAAATTACGGATCTTAGAATTTAACTCTCCATTGATTTAACATAGGAATGCTTCAAATTTTTCTGTCCAGTATCTGAATGTTATTTGCTTATTTGAAACATTATGCTTTGTAATGAAATTAGATTCAATACTATAATATTTATAGAAGAGAAATATTATTATTTAGTGTAGTGAAGCATGTACAGTCGCTCAAAAATGTATCCGAACACTATGGTTGATTACAGAATTCAGAAAAAATATCTGGCAACCATTTTTTTAGAAATTAGTGATCTGGCAACCTTCGTGTCACGTGACACGAAGGTTGCCAGATCACTAATTTCTAAAAAAATTGTTGCCAGATATTTTTTCTGAATTCTGCAATCAACCGTAGTGTTCGGATACTTTTTTGTGCTACTGTAGGTGGTCCTGTTGTTTTGATACTAGATCGTGTGGGCTCACACGGAAATATTGAGCGTGTGCAGTTACCGTTCACAGCAAACTGGAGCGTGTGCAGTAACTGCACACGCTCCAGTTTGCTGTGAACGGTAACTGGAGCGTGTACAGTTGCTGTACACGCTCCAGATATTTTTCCTGAATTCTGTAATCACGTGACACGAAGGTTGCCAGATCACTAATTTCTAAAAAAAATCGTTGCCAGATATTTTTTCTGAATTCTGCAATCAATCGTAGTGTTCGGATACTTTTTTGAGCGACTGTACAGTAGTGCTTCCCAACCTGTGTGTCGTGAAAGAGCTTCAGGGGTGCCAAGAAATATTTGTGTTTGTGCGAGATAAACGAGCGAAATATCAAGGAGTTTTCTTCGAAGGAAAAAGCTAAAATTTCCCACCAAAAGAATAAGAAAATGTCTTCAAAATTGAAACAACAATTTTTTATTAGCTTTAATCTCTTCAAATATTCAGCTATTATTAATGAGAACATACTAATAACTTCATTTAAATATTACATTAATTTGTATTGTTTTATTCCATAGGCAATTTTTAACATAACGTTTCATTTTATTTATTTTTGCCAAATAATTGATAATGTTTCTTTTATGATAAAGAAGATTTAGAAATTTTGCAATTGTACAATTAAAAAATGAGTAAATTTAAGTTTTGCCATTTTGTATTTAGATATTTTTATAGAATTATCAATGTATGTTTTAGCTGATTGGACTTCTCTGATGAATATAAAATACGAAAAATATTCACTGATTATAAAATAATAATAGTTATATTAACTAATGAAATAAAAGTTCGGGACACTTGGACCTAACCGCTAAATACCCAAAACTTCACCTCGAAGCGCCCGAAACTTCATTTCGAAACACCAGAAACTTTCCCTCGAAACACCTGCAACCTCACCTCGAAACACCCGAAACTTCACTTTGAAATACCCAAACTTCCCCTCGAAACACCTGCACCCTCACCTCGAAACACCCGAAACTTCACTTTGAAATACTCAAACTTGACCTCGAAACACCCGAAACTACACCTCGAAAAACCTGCAACTTCACCTCGAAACACCCGAAACTTCACTTTGAAATACCCAAACTTCCCCTCGAAACACCCGAAACTTCACTTTGAAATACCCAAACTTCACTTCGAAACGCCCGAAACTTCACTTTGAAATATCCAAACTTCACCTCGAAACGCCCGAAACTTCACTTTGAAATACCCAAACTTCACCTCGAAACGCCCGAAACTTCACTTTGAAATATCCAAACTTCACCTCGAAACGCCCGAAACTTCACTTTGAAATACCCAAACTTCACCTCGAAACACCCGAAACTTCACTTTGAAATACCCAAACTTCACCTCGAAACACCCGAAACTTCACTTTGAAATATCCAAACTTCACCTCGAAACACCCGAATCTTCACTTTGAAATACCCAAACTTCACCTCGAAACGCCCGAAACTTCACTTTGAAATATCCAAACTTCACCTCGAAACGCCCGAAACTTCACTTTGAAATACCCAAACCACCTCGAAACGCTCGAAACTTCATCGCAACACATCCAAAACTTCACAGTAGTTGTTGACCGTGCGCTTTTAGCCAATAATACATTATTATAAGTCGGCCAGCATAAAAATTCATTGTCATGAAAAAATAATTTTTATTTAAATAAAATATGACTGAAAAAATAAATTTTCATTTAAATAAAATATTTTGCTCAATGGCTTAATACCACTTATTTATAACAGATGAACAGAAATTGTGAATGAAATTAGGAAAATCTCTTAGCTAATATCTCTTTTACTATATTAGAGTTAATACTCTTCAATGTCAATATATTTTTGTAAATATGTAAATCACCTGGAGTAATACATATATATATATATAATTCTCTTAATACCATTACTTGCCTAATTCTTTTCCAAGCTAATATGCTTTCGTAAATATTGAAATAACTATAGTAATATTTATGTTATTAATAATACCTTCCCTTCAGAGTTATAATAATTTTATAAATATGGAAGTGTCATCAATTTTAGTTTGTCGAAAAAACAAACACGGTTTTTGTTTTAGTAATAGTCATTTCTTAAAAAACATACATTGCTGCAATACACAGAAACCTGAAGTAAAAAAAAATTAAATAAACCTTCATGAGCAGTTTATTCAACAAAATATTTTTCTTTTATATACACACTTAAAAGCAATATTTTTTTCAGTTGTATTGTGTTTTTACTCCTTTGAAAAATTCCCCGTCGTAGGATTCATATAAGAAGCCTTTCTTGCTACAAAACATTTAGGCATCGTAAGTCTTTGGATTATGAAGATTAACGTCAGTGAATGGAACTGGATACGATGCATCTAATCCTCTTCTATAAAAAGTAAACAGAGCAGTCACCCAACTACTATAGTAAGGATTACACACCATTCTGCTCAAAACAAAATTTCCCTTCCTCAAGTATTTCGGTGTTGAAAGCTCAAACAGATATATAAAAAAAATAAATAAAATAAATACCCCCTCAAGCAGCTGCTTGCCACAGAGGTCTGACAGGAGCCTGTCAGTTTATATGCCACAGTAGAAGGTCTGTGAGGATGGCAGGACCTCAGCAGAAAAACAACACAACATCCATGCCTTACCCGGGGCTCGAACCCAGGTCCCTTAGATCAGTAGCCAAGTGCGCTAACCACTCGGCCACGGGACGGCTAAAAATAAATACCCCCTCAAGCAGCTGCTTGCCACAGAGGTCTGACAGGAGCCTGTCAGTTTATATGCCACAGTAGAAGGTCTGTGAGGATGGCAGGACCTCAGCAGAAAAACAACACACATATCCATGCTTTATCCGGGGCTCGAACCCAGGTCCCTTAGATCAGTAGCCAAGCGTGCTAACCACTCGGCCATGGGACGGCACTAAACAAACAGATATATACGAAAGAATAAATCACACTGCTGACAATAGCTAAATTAAAGCAAAACGATTCGGATTCAACCCATTGCTTTATCAGAAGCTTTCCACGCTGCTCATACCTGTTTCCTAATATGAGTTTTCCAGTCTCTTAAGATCCCTCTGAAAGTCGTTGGCATCTACCAAAACATTGCGGAGAGCTTCGCCGCCATCTTGTCCTCTTTCTCTGTGCCCCATATGAAAGATGCTAATTATTAACAAACTCTCTCATCAAACAAATCCGATTACGTTCTTAATTAGCAATTAGCGTTCGCCAACTGATTCCGATAATGGCGGTAATTAGGAATACTTTCTCCCCTTCTAAGTGCGTTTGCTCTTCCCATACTTCCTATACCCATGGCCATGGTGGACGTATTGGATACCTAACGCGAAATTGCATCGCCTATCGCGAGGCTTACAGCTTTTCGCTCTAAGAATGGCCGCCTTGTCTAGCCGGGATTGGTTCGTTTATCAGCCGCGCTTGTTTCTAATGCGTTGTTTTAACGATTCTGAGAAGACGGTATCTTGTTTTATTTTGGAGTTCGTGTTAAATTTGTCTCTAATCGATACCAGTCGTGCAGGGATAGTCATGGAATACAACCATAGAGGGACCTACATCGAATCTTAGCTAAGTTAAGTAAATTGCTATAATTTTGAGGAAAATTCATTGGACAATGCAGGACCACCTATAAAAGTCTGGGCCCGAACAGTTGTCGAATTAAGGAGTGGAGAGGGGGAGGAAAATTAATAACATTTAACCCCCGCATAACTAAGTCATTGGGTAATGAATTTTCCCTTAACGCATTGTCTCCCCTAAGACCACATTATCTCACATAACGAATTTTTCCCTCATAACGAAGTCACGTTGTCGCCAATTCCGACCAATCAGAACACTCCAAAGTAGACTCGGTAGGTCTCAGCCAATTAGCAGCAACCATTAATAAGGGTCTTGAGCACAGTTAATTTTGTTCACATTATTGTGAACAAGACGTATGCTTCGATAATTACACGATACCAGAAGATTAAGTCAGTTGAAATGGGTCATAATTTTTTTTTTTGCTTCAATTTGGTCGATGGGATTTATAGTCTATATTAGCTTTATGTCCCATAGTGAGAACATCGACTTATATGACATATTTAGAAGTGAACAATTCCTTACTGATGGACAATCACAATACATGCGACAGAACAAACGATCCTGCCATATCCGGACCTGTTAGTTCCAGTCAGGGTTGGATCTGTCTTTATCCGGTAACAGAGACAAAAAATTATTAAACAACTGAATTTTTGCATGCATTTTTTTCAAGAATTTTTTAAAAGATCTGTAAAATGGAAGGGGAAATGTAAAAAATAAAATTTATATTTATTATAAAAAAGAACTATAATAATGCAAATCCGGTTCATATTATCCATTAATTAATTAATGCTGTGATATGTTCATAATTAATGACTGATTATTGTAGTTTCAGTGATGACTGTGAATTAAAAATATTATATGCGATAAAAACTTTTAATAATACACTAATGTCGAAAAGTAACCTGACACCCCCAAGTTATGTAAATGGAAAGCCACATTCAAAACTCTCTAACTTTGAATGGAAAACGACATTCAAAAGCTCCCTCACTTTGAATGAAAAACCACATTCAAAACTCCCTAACGTTGATTGGAAACCTGGAACCTGACACCCCCAAGTTATGTAAATGGAAAGCCACATTCAAAACTCCCTAACTTTGAATGGAAAACGACATTCAAAAGCTCCCTCACTTTGAATGAAAAACCTCATTCAAAACTCCCTAACGTTGATTGGAAAAAGACATTCAAAGCTCCCTAACTTTGAATGAAATGTCACATTCAAAGTTCCCTAACTATAAATAGAAAGCGACATTCAAAGCTACCTCACTTGGAAAAAACATTTTTTTTTATCAAAAAAGAAATATTACTGGAGATAAATTGATGATCTTATTCAAAACTCTCTCTAAATATCTATTTTGCACAATATTCATATAACATTTGAAGAATTATGGAAGCCGGATCATTTAAGTGTAACTTTTGTTACTCATGAAAATGCATTTTGTACATTCAGTCCATAATTAACTTTCTTGATGTTACGAATTGCCATTTAGTATATTTATTAACTTATACATCTATGATATTATTGTGTGATTATCCGTTTTCTCAGAAGATATGAAAACATTTAAAAATTGGTTTTGAGCTGTTGCATCTGTTATATTAGACGTTGGGTTGTTTTACCTCTGAGCGGCACTTTTTTGCACACCATGGGCAAAATGGCCAGGTCACATGGACCCCGAAGGCTCAGAGAAGGTTGGGGGAGGGGACCCACTGGAACAGCTGTTGGGAGACAGATGGTAGCCTCCTATCAAGGCCATCCAGCGTGTTCTTTAACGTGCACAGGGTATGGCTCTCCCGCACACGGGGCCACGGCTTAACGTACTATACGACGGACGGCGGCCTTTCCAAGCCCATCGGTGTTCCCTACTGACCGTGGGCAGGGCGGGAAATTTTGCGGAGATAAATCTCAACGCTGACCCAGCTGGGACTCGAACCTGGGAACTACAGATTACGAGCCTGGCGCTCTGCCGACTGAGCCATCCCCATGCATTTCAGTAAAAAAGATAAAACTCAACTGTGATAACAAATCGTTCACTAACGATGTTATAAATCTAATATTTGAAATTTGTGTAACGATTTTTTTTTTAATTTTTATTAATTTGAGTGGGGGGGGGGATATTTAGAAAGTGTTACAGCGGCGTCTGCTGTTAAATGTTCCTGCTTCAATAACACATTAAATCTAAAGTGAATATTGTTCAAAATCGAGATTCGGAGAGATCGGAGTGAGATCTTCAATTTATCTCTAGTTACATTTTGCGGTAAAAAGCCTATTTTTAAATTTAAGGAGCTTTTAACGTGGCTTTCCATTTAAACAATATGGAAATGTCCGGTTACTTTTTGTAATAGAGTGTATACTCGTATATATTTCTTTGGATTCAATATTATAAGAATTATTTAGTAATTTCTAAAATGCACTGATACTTTGTTTTAAAAAAAACTTTCTTTTTATCTTTATCAGCTGACTTATGCAGATACCCATCCCATGTACACTAAAGAAGGATACCCGAATTTCTTCCGAGTTGTGCCGAGTGAGACCGCCTTCAATCCTGCTCGTGTGGCTCTTCTTCGGTTGTACAACTGGACTCGAGTCGGTACCCTCTATCAAAACTCTCCCCGGTATGCCTTGGTGAGTGTAAATACTAAACTTTAGATGTCTCAGCGCCGAAATATCGTTTCGAACACGATACTTCCATGTCACGTGACACGAAGGTTGCCAGATCACTAATTTCTAAAAAAAAATCGTTACCAGATATTTCTTCTGAATTCTGTAATCAACCGTAGTGTTCGGATACTTTTTTGAGCGACTGTAGGTGGTCATATTATTTTGATACTAGATCGTGTGGGCTTACTCACGGAAATATTGAGCGTGTGCAGTTACCGTTCACAGCAAACTGGGGCGTGTGCAGTAACTGCACACGCTCCAGTTTGCTGTGAACGGTAACTGGAGCGTGTACAGTTGCTGTACACGCTCCAGATATTTTTTCTGAATTCTGTAATCACGTGACACGAAGGTTGCCAGATCACTAATTTATAAAAAAAATCGTTGCCAGATATTTTTTCTGAATTCTGTAATCAACCATAGTGTTCGGATACTTTTTTGAGCGACTGTAGGTGGTCATATTATTTTGATACTAGATCGTGTGGGCTCACTCACGGAAATATTGACCGTGTGCAGTTACCGTTCACAGCAAACTGGAGCGTGTGCAGTAACTGCACACGCTCCAGTTTGCTGTGAACGGTAACTGGAGCGTGTACAGTTGCTGTACACGCTCCAGATATTTTTCCTGAATTCTGTAATCACGTGACACGAAGGTTGCCAGATCACTAATTTCTAAAAAAAATCGTTGCCAGATATTTTTTCTGAATTCTGTAATCAACCATAGTGTTCGGATATTTTTTGAGCGACCGTACAGCGTGACCCGTACAACGAGAAGGTATTTCGAAAGGCATTCAAGCAAACGAATGAACAACATCGCAACCCGTTGGGCTTGGAAAGTCCGCCGTCAGTCAAATGGGGCATTAAACCGTGGTCTGTTGTGCAAGAGAGTTATGCCCTGTGCACGTTAAAGAACACTCTGAAAGACTTTCACCAAAGGCTTTTATCCTAACAGCTATTCAGTGAGTCTTATTGTTACCCAACTCTAAGCTCTTGGTGCACATCGGATCATGAAGGTCGGCAGGGATGGGGAGGCAACAACAAAAAGAGACAGTTGTCATCCCCCTTGGAAATAGTTATCAGAAATTCATATGTATTGAATAATATTACATGCACCAAAGTTAATCTCTTTTTTCCTTAACAAATTCAGTGGCTCAGTCAGAAGAGCGCCAGGCTCGTATTTTGCAGTTCCCAGGTTTAATTCCCGCTTGGATCAGCGTTGAGGTTTATCTCCGCAAATCTCCTCATCCTGCCCTTCAACAGTAGGGGGAAACGATGGGATTGGAAAGGCCGTCGTCCGTCTGATGGGATATTAAGCCGTGGCCCCATATGCGGGAGAGCCATATCCTGTGCACGTTAAACAACACGCTGCATGACTTGACGGGAGATTACAATCTGTCTCTCAACTTCGAAAGGATCCATCAGACATGGTGGCCTTTCCAAGTCCAAGGGTTTGGGCCCGATGTTGTTCTTTTATTTGTTTCAATGTCTTTCGAATTACCTGAGCAGTGCGTCCTCTCCCCCAACCTTCTCTGAGCCCCCGGGGTTCTTGTAACCTGACCATTTAACCCATTGTGTGCAAAAAACTGCCGCTCAGAGGTAAACAAACTTTAACAAATGTAATTTTGATTTTTTTTTACGTTTCTCTTCGAAACGAAACGAAAAATTATATACTTTCGTTTTCTCTCGAAAACGAAAATATATAATCTTATCGCATTTATTAATATAAAAAGATTTACCTTTATTTTCAATAATAAGTGCTCATTTTTTCCTTATGTTTTTGGGCATCCTTAGTTCTATTACGGTATGATACAGGCATGATTGCTACATTCACAACTGCATTCATCAATGAATGGCTCGACCTTACATCCTATATTCTTTCTATATTCTTTATATATTCTTTATATTATACTTTAATATTTCTAGGGGCGGGGGTGGCTCAGTTGGTAGCGAACCAGGCTCGTAATCTTGTAGTTCCCAGGTTCGAGTCCCAGCTGGGTCAGCATTGAGATTTATCTGCGCAAAATTCCCCGCCCTGCCCACGGTCAGTAGGGGACACCGATGGGCTTGGAAAGGCCGCCGTCCTTCGGATAGGACGTTAAGCCGTGGCCCCGTTTGCGGGAGAGCCATACCCTGTGCACGTTAAAGAACACGCTGGATGGCCTTGACGGTCAAGAAAGGAGGCCCGTCAAGAAGGAGGTTGTCCCAGAGAAGTCCCAGAGAAGGTTGGGGGAGGGGACACACTGGAACAGCATGTTCTCCAACAGCTGTTCCAGTGGGTTCCCTCCCCAACCTTCTCTGAGCCTTCGGGGTCCATGTGACCTGGCCATTTAGCCCATGGTGTGCAAAAAGGTGTCGCTCAGAGGTAAAACAACCCAACCCTTAATATTTTTATCTTAAAACATTGATCCCCTCCTCACCTGTAAAAAAATCATGCTCACCCCTAATTGCTTGTGACTTGGACCTATAGCGCATTGTATGCAGAGCTCAGAAGGAAAAACGGAATCCAATCCGAACAAAGCTAGTTGTGTCCACGGCAACCGTTTTCACGTGTCTGAGATATAGCAGCAAAATGATAGGTTGTCAGGAAGATGGATGGATGAATATGGTTTATAATTACTACAATATTATTACAAACTATACATCAGTAGATATTCAACTGAGTTGCCTCTCAAGGGTGAAAAATCCATCCAAACATCCATATTCGAGCGTGATATCTCACGTAATGCTCCAATTTCTCTATCAGTCACTTTAAGAAGTCAGTTGATTCACTCTTGCTTCATTAAAGTTGTTGTATTATTAATAACAAAGGGTCCGAAAAGCTAGATGAGTTTATAATTAACATCATGCATAAATATCAATGACGCCATGTAATTACCTCACTTGTGAATTACAGCGCATTAGGTAACGCCTCATTGTTGAGCTCCATACAAACAATTCAAGCAGCCATGGACTACGGATGTCAAACGGGGGCGGGGGTGGTTCAGTCGGTAGCGCGTCAGGCTCGTAATCTGTAGTTCCCAGGTTCGAGTCCCAGCTGGGTCAGCGTTGAGATTTATCTCCGCAAAATTCCCCGCCCTGCCCACAGTCAGTAGGGGACACCGATGGGCTTGGAAAGGCCACCGTCCGTCGGATGGGACGTTAAGCCGTGGCCCCGTGTGTGGGAGAGCCATACCCTGTGCACGTTAAAGAATATGCTGGATGGCCTTGACGGGAGGCTACCATCTGTCTCCCAACAGCTATTCCAGTGGGTCCCCTCCCCCAACCTTCTCTGAGCCTTCGGGGTCCATGTGACCTGGTCATTTAGCCCATTGTGTGCAAAAAGTGCCGCTCAGAGGTAAAACAACCCAACGGATGTAAAAAAAACCGTGCAAAATAGTTCTCCGAGCATGTCTTTCCTGAGCTGCATCTGCTGCCACTGTAGGCCAGTTCTAACGAGGTCCTGTTGGACATTGTCTGTCCTCCGTATCCTAGGTCTTACTTTTTTCTGAGGCCTTTAGACACACTGTTCATAACCCTATTTGCTAATCTATAATTATCCATACGGGCAACATGGCCACACCAACGGAGTCTCTCTCTGCACAATATGCTGCTTAAAGGAGGCTGCCGACTCCTTTGCCTAACCTCATCATTAGTTACAAAGTCAAACCACCTAATGCTCAAGATACTGCGTAAGCATCTAGACTCAAAGGCATTAAATTTCTTGGTATGTTGTTTACAAAGGGTCCAAGTTCTACTACCATATTTAACCCTAGAAAGAACCAAGGTTTTATAGAGTCTTGTACATTTTATGCCTTGTATATAATATGTGTATTTTCTTATCCATAGGCGAGTTTGTAACTGTGGGTAGTTTATTACAAACTGTCAAATGTAAAAGGGTTTCTAGACACTCTTTTATCTGGAAATAAATTGATTGATCGATTGATTTTAGTCTTTAGGTGTAAACGCCTATTTTCTCATACTCTCCATAAATTCTTGAAAATTCCATCAGCTACAACAGGGGTGGGCAAAGAAAGACCCGCTAAGAGTTTTTTGTGGCTAGCCTAGACAGTCAGAAAAATCCGCCTTGAACCGAGATTTCCTTCCCGTGCGCGACCGAAGATTCGTCTCGTATTTTCCACTAGGACGGCCACGTCAATACGCATGCACAGTGTAGATGCGAAAACAATTGCCCACCCCTGAGCTACAGCATATATTAAATGATTTCCATGTAACAGGACTAATCCTTTCGTTCTCAAGATGGCCGGAATATTTTGAGTGTTTTTCTTTTGAGTTGATGATTTTTTCATGAGTCAAAGACAAAAATCTTACAATGGTCAAAAACGAAGGACAAAAAATCTATATGGCCACACTTGAAAGAAAACACAAAATTTATTATACGTATAAGGGTCAGTGAAATGACAGATATAAGGCATAACTGTTTTCTTATCTACAGATATTTTTCATGCCTGTTGATAGATTTGTCCAAACGTGTAGTTAGCAACATTATATCTTTTTCGCAGAACGATTTTGGTTCTTGTTTGAGGGATTCTTTGACCGGATGCTGTATCTCTTCGTCTGACTCGAACTTCCTACTTTTCACGTCTTTGTTTAGAGGACAGAAATTGTGAAAAATCACAAAGCGGAGACGTCAAGACTGTAGAAATGGTGTTCGATGCACTCCCGATACCTTTTAAACGTTGCTACTCTGAATTGGGCAGTATGGAGACGGGGAATACAAGAAAACAACCTGCCTATGAGAAGGAGGGTCCTGGACACTTTGACGTAATTTCCTACCTTAAACATCCTGAATTTCCGCAAATTCCGATTTCAGGGATGTCATCACAGTCCAGAAATCGAATCAGCAGCGATCCTGATAGTCAATCTAAAACGTCAGCATACCGCATGTTGTTCAACTTTGGATGCCTGTTATGCGGGTTTGTTTGAAATTTACACATCTATCACGTTCGAGCAGATACTTGCCGCTCATTCTGGTGTTGATAAGTTCTTTATATTACCCTTACCCTGTGTGAGGGTAAAGGATCACTCAGTCTATTTACTCAAGTATATAGTAAGTTTCATATTTTCCATTCCTTCGGTTCTTTTCGTTATTTATTTTTCACTTATTCATGCAAAAAACAAATTCATTTTTGTTCTGTTTCTGTTCCTGGAAAATTTTAAGCATTTTCCACGGGCCACAATTTTTTTTACTTGGGCCGCATGAGGCCAACGGATCGCTATTTCAATATCTCTGCCATATCGTGGCTATGGTGACATGCCTTTATGTATGTAAAATTCATAGGAAATCCAAAGTATAATGGGCGGGGGTGGCTCAGTCGGTAGCGCGCCAGGCTCGTAATCTGTAGTTCCCAGGTTCGAGTCCCAGCTGGGTCAGCGTTGAGATTTATCTCCGCAAAATTCCCTGCCCACGGTCAGTAGGGGACACCGATGGGCTTGGAAAGGCCGCCGTCCGTCGGATGGGACGTTAAGCCGTGACCCCGTGTGCGGGAGAGCCATACCCTGTGCACGTTAAAGAACACGCTGGATGGCCTTGACGGGAGGCTATCATCTGTCTCCCAACAGCTGTTCCAGTGGGTCCCCTCCCCCAACCTTCTCTGAGCCTTCGGGGTCCATGTGACCTGGCGATTTAGCCCATGGTGTGCCAAAAAGTGCCGCTCAGAGGTAAAACAAACCAACCCAAAGTATAATTTTAGAGAAAACTAACACAAACTAATGATTCAAGTCATTTATATTTCGAGAATTTCTATGTAAACGGTGAATGTTATCTTTTATGTTTTTAATAATTTCAAAGCCTAAATTCTAGAGAGCGCAAAACAAAAAATAAATAAATAAATCCTTCATGCGTAAAGTGACTTATAAAAACAGGAGGCAAATAAATTCAAATGATTGTCCCCGGATTTATTGATCGTCATTACAAGACGTAAGTGAACTTATCGGGAAAAGATGCCGATATGAGATTAACGATAATTTTGACATGGTTAGTGTGGAATTTAATTACTAGTATAAAAACTTCGAAGACTTTGCAGCAAACAGCTGATGGTAACTGTCATCTGGTGGTTTATCATCTTGTGTCCCATCTGGGATGAGGGGAGGGGGACAAAAGCAAGTAAAACGGGGACTGGAAAGAGCTGTAGCTTTTTATACACATATAAATTCCAAAAGCTTTCTCGTTAAAGTTTAACTGATTATTGATGCGCTAAAGAAAAGCCTTCCCATGGCCGAGTGGTTAGCACGCTTGGCTACTGATCTAAGGGACCTGGGTTCGAGCCCCGGGTAAGGCATGGTTGTGTGTGTGTTGTTTTTCGGCTGAGGTCCTGCCATCCTCACAGACCGCCGTCAGCGTTGGCATATCTACTTTGGCATATAAACTGATAGGCTCCTGTCAGACCTCTGTGGCAAGCAGCTGCTTGAGGGGGTATAAAGAAAAGTGTTTGCAAAATTGAATTTGGGTGATTATATAGTGAATAAGAATGAAGTAAATATATAGTGAATAAGAGACAGATACTCCAGTTTTTAACTCAATACGATCTGGCGAATAGGATGCTTTGAGTTGTTTCACTTCTGGGCGTCACTTTTGCGCACAGAATGGCCTAAATGGGAGAGGTCACAAAGATTCCAAAGCTCAGAGTTTGGACAGCTGTTAGGAGACAAATGGTGTCCTCCAATTAAGGAGATCCAGTGTGTTCTTTAACATGCACAGAGAATGGCTATAGCGACCTTTTTAAGCTCATCGGTCATCTACTTTTTTCAATCGCTCAAATATAAACATGGGGGGAAAGACATCTGAGATTCTAAATAGTTTTCTGTTATAGGTAGGGACTTGAATGTTCATCTCACCGTGGGGTGTCATGGGGTTGGGTTGGGTTGTTTTACCTCTGAGCGGCACTTTTTTGCACACCATGTGCTAAATGGCCAGGTCACATGGACCCCGAAGGCTCAGAGAAGGTTGGGGGAGGGTACCCACTGGAACAGCTGTTGGGAGACATAAGGTAGCCTCCCGTCAAGGCCATCCAGCGTGTTCTTTAACGTGCACAGGGTATGGCTCTCCCGCACACGGGGCCACGGCTTAACGTCCCATCCGACGGACGGCGGCCTTTCCAAGCTCATCGGTGTCCCCTACTGACCGTGGGCAGGGCGGGGAATTTTGCGGAGATAAATCTCAACGCTGACCCAGCTGGGACTCGAACCTGGGAACTACAGATTACAAGCAGGGGACCCACTGGAACAGCTGTTGGGAGACAGATGGTAGCCTCCCGTCAAGGCCATCCAGCGTGTTCTTTAACGTGCACAGGGTATGGCTCTCCCGCACACGGGGCCACGGCTTAACGTCCATTCCGACGGACGGCGGCCTTTCCAAGCCCATCGGTGTCCCCTACTGACCGTGGGCAGGGCGGGGAATTTTGCGGAGATAAATCTCAACGCTGACCCAGCTGGGACTCGAACCTGGGAACTACAGATTACGAGCCTGGCGCGCTACCGACTGAGCCACCCCCGCCCCCAGGGGTGTCATGGGGATAAACCATGCAGGCGAATGAAGCAAGGAAAACTCGTTGACACATTCCTGGAACCTTTCGGTGATGATATGTGCTTTATGAGCAGGTGCATTATCTAACTGAACATGTCCATCCGAGTGAGAATAAACTGTACCTGTAAAGTGATGGACTTGATCAACAACAATGCTCAAATACCCTGTGGCATTTACATGTCCTTCGATGGGTATTAGGGGGACTAATGTCACACTAGGACAAATAGTGTTGACAACAGACAGATGGCTTCATGCCTCATGTTACTTGCGTCAAATTCTGATCCTTCCATCAGCATGATGAAAAAGGAACTTTGATTCGTCCGAGCATGCTACATTTTAACAGTCCTCAACGGTCTATATTTTTTTTGCGGTCTATACTTCTGCAGCTATTGGTGACGTGCTTTCGTGTTCTTCGCTGACAATATCGGCACTCAATATTGTTGTCGGGCTTTGTAGCCCATTTGCGATAAAGTCTGATACGTGATGCGTTCTAAGAAGACTTTCTGCACTCCAATGTTTCATTCTGCCGTTGCTGCTGCTTGTCTAGTTGTGGTCCGTCTGTTTGCTTGCAGGAGTCTCGCCTGTCTCTTTTGACTCTTACTATTCATAAGCTGCTTTCGTCCACAAGATCTCCAATTACTGGTAGTTTTTTGCTTTTTGCACCATTCTCGGCAAACCCTGGAAGCAGTTGTGTGTGAAAAGCCCAGGAAGACTCTCGAAAACAGCAGGCTTGGGTTGGGTTGTTTTACCTCTGAGCGGCACTTTTTTGCACACCATGGGCTAAATGGCCAGGTCACATGGACCCCGAAGGCTCAGAGAAGGTTGGGGGAGGAGACCCACTGGAACAGCAGTTGGGAGACAGATGGTAGCCTCCCGTCAAGGCCATCCAGCGTGTTCTTTAACGTGCACAGGGTATGGCTCTCCCGCACACGGGGCCACGGCTTAACGTCCCATTCGACGGACGGCGGCCTTTCCAAGCCCATCGGTGTCCCCTACTGACCGTGGGAAGGGCGGGGAATTTTGCGGAGATAAATCTCAACGCTGACCCAGTTGGGCCTCGAACCTGGGAACTACAGATTACGAGCCTGGCGCGTTACCGATTGAGCCACCCCAGCCCCGAAAACAGCAGACTTCGTGTGCTGTTCGCGAGGTGCTGTAGTAAGGGTGTACCAAGAATGGACCGCTGGCACACAGAGAACCTCCAGACGTCATAACTGTGAAGCCCCAAAGTCCATCGACCCCAGAGGAGAACGTCGCCTCCGTCGACTGGTAAAGGGCAATCGACGCGCAACAGTACAGCAATTGACCACTCAAATGAACGCTGAGGCACCCAGGTACGTGTCACTGATAACAGTAGAGCAAACTCTGTTAAGCACGGGTCTCCGGATTCGACGCTGCGTAAAGGCGCCCATGTTAACTAAGGTCCATCGGCAACAACTCCTGCAGTTCGCACGGGACTACCGTCATTGGACAGTGGAAGTGTGAAGAAAATTTGCCTTCTCCGTCGAATTGTGGTTTCTGCTCCACAGAAGTGATGGGCGGTGGCAGATATGGCATCAGACACATGAGAACCGGACACACTTGTCGGTCAAGTACAGGCTGGCAGTGGCAGGGTGCATCTCTGGAGGATGCTTTCCTGGTATGATCTGGGACCTACCACTGGATGGGTGTCCGAACGTCAATGGCTACCCGTCCATCCTCGCTGACCACATGCACGTTTACCCTAGTGGTGATGGTGCTACCAACTGGACAATGTGCCCTGCCATGTTGCTAAGGTGGTGCGTGACTGGTTCCAGGAACACGACAGCGATGTCTCCTTTCTCTCCGGCCGACGAAATCGCCAGACTTCAATCCCATAGAGTACTTGTGGGAACATTTGGATCGACAGGTTCGGCGTGCGGACCAACAACCATGCCATCTCCAGAACCTCCGTGCTCTGCTGGAGTCCGAATGGGCACTTGTGCCTCTGGTAACCTTCCAGGGCCTCATTGCGTCCATGCCACGCCGTCTCGATGCTGTCATCCGGGCCAAGGGTGGTTATTCCCATTATTAGGTAGGTGGTCATATATTCTGATACGACTGTGTAATCTAGCAGCAATCTGCCGCTCTTGTTGCAGGTTCTGGAGTGTGAAGCTACGTTCTTGGTATTTAAAACGACTGCCAGAACAGTAGGAATTCTTGTATCAAAAATGGAATTAAAATCATCGCATAAAAAAGTCAGAATTTGGTGGTTTGTATGCAGCTATAAAATTGATAGTGCCAAGATTGGTATTCTGTAATTGCGATTGCAGTAGTTTCCAAACTATTGAGTTCAGGAGTGGAAATTAAATGATGTTTTATGGATCGCTTGACAACAGCAGTAACCCCCCCCCCACACTGTTGTGCGATCGATCAGTCCTCTATACTTCAAAATTAGGAACTTTAAGTGCATCAAAAGGGGCGGGGGTGGCTCAGTCGGTAGCGCGCCAGGTTCGTAATCTGTAGTTCCCAGGTTCGAGTCCCAGCTGGGTCAGCGTTGAGATTTATCTCCGCAAAATTCCACGCCCTGCCCACGGTCAGTAGGGGACATCGATGGGCTTGGAAAGGCCGCCGTCCGTCGGATGGGACTTAAGCCGTGGCCCCGTGTGCGGGAAATACCCTGTGCACGTTAAAGAACACGCTGGATGGCCTTGACGGGAGACTACCATCTGTCTCCCAACAGCTGTTCCAGTGGGTCCCCTCCCCCAACCTTCTCTGAGCCTTCGGGGTCCATGTGACCTGGTCATTTAGCCCATGGTGTGCAAAAAAGTGCCGCTCAGAGGTAACCCAACCCAACCCAAGTGAATCAAAAGCACGGAGGTGCGTCTCACCCAATAGGACTATGTCAGCCTGAGAATCTGTTAAAAAGCAACAGAACTCAGGGAGATCGGTAGATTACCTTGCCTATTTCATGCAAAGATCTTAAGATAATTTTTCTGAATAGTATTATCCACTAAAGTTTAGAGTAGATATTAAATAGTCGAAAGCCTTTAAGCCAACTGTTAGCTTTCCCATTAAGCCGTTAGCTTTTTGATACTGTGCAATGAAAGTTTTAAAAGTGAGCAGAATTTTAGAAACATTTAAACTCTTAATAATCTGAAATATCCCCTTTAGATAAGTTAAGATATTAGTATCAAAATGATCACTAGTAGGAGGTGTTTCATTTGAAGGTTTTTTGGTTGGTGGTTTATTTACGGGTAAAGATTTCCCTTTATCATTTGTATTTGCTAAAGGTGCTTTATTTGCAACTGCATTAGCATAAGAAACCTGTGGCGCAACAAGCTTACTATTTGTCTTCTTTAAAGGAATGGTCTTTGAAGCAGTCACAACGTCCCGTTTGGGAAAGTGGGTACAGTCGCTCAAAAAAGTATCCGAACACTATGGTTGATTACAGAATTCAGGAAAAATATCTGGAGCGTGTACAGCAACTGTACACGCTCCAGTTTGCTGTGAACGGTAACTGGAGCGTGTACAGTTGCTGTACACGCTCCAGATATTTTTCCTGAATTCTGTAATCACGTGACACGAAGGTTGCCAGATCACTAATTTCTAAAAAAAAATTGCTTCCAGATATTTTTTCTGAATTCTGTGATCAACCATAGTGTTCGGATAGTTTTTTGAGCGACTGTAGGTGGTCATATTATTTTGATACTAGATCGTGTGGGCTCACTTACGGAAATATTGAGCGTGTGCAGTTACCGTTCACAGCAAACTGGAGCGTGTGCAGTAACTGCACAGGCTCCAGTTTGCTGTGAACGGTAACTGGAGCGTGTACAGTTGCTGTACACGCTCCAGATATTTTTCCTGAATTCTGTAATCACGTGACACGAAGGTTGCCAGATAATAATTTGTAAAAATATCGTTCCCAGATATTTTTTCTGAATTCTGTAATCAACCATAGTGTTCGGATACTTTTTTGAGCGACTGTACATCCTTTATAATTAGCCGTATGGCTAATTTAGGAGGAGTATCAGATTTATGTCGAGCGCAATCTTTAATAAGATGTTCACCTGCACGTTTCACGCATCTCAGGAGATTGTAACACCCACTTTGAATATGCCCACACATCTGGCATCGGTGGCACTGAGTTGGGCTCTTTTTGAATCTGTAGCTCTCTATCTTTAGGTGAAAGAGATCCGAGATGTATATTTTCTTGTTAGCTGAATTTTTGAGCAGTTCCACAAGAAATAATGGTATCAATATTCTCTCTTTCCCACGCTTCAAATGGGATATCTTAATGAATGAGAATCCCAAGCCTACTAATTCACGTTTTATTTCCTCACAGTCAACATCAATAGGTAGTTTTTTTCAGCCTTTAATTTGTGGGTATGAAACTGTGGTTTGGTGGTTCCAAATTGTTTTTACAAATGCACGATAGTCATCAATGTATTTGGTTTGAATGCGGATCGAGTCTCCTGAATTCTTGGCAGAGAAACTTTCTTCTGCTATCTTAGTTAATTCCCGATGAATAGTTGTCCAGTTTTTAGGAGATCGAGTATAATGGGAGGAATTTTCTCCTATTTCCCTTAGCTCGGGATTGAGCAAGATCTTCATTTGCGTCCATTTCAGACTCATTTGGATCCAGATTTTCTTCATCTAAGTCAGAAAATCTGGTTTTTGAGATATAATCAGTCTCGACAGAAGTCGAGAGGGCTCTTTGACGTCCCTTCTTCACCTTTATAAAACCATCATTGACTGTGTCAAATTCTTTGTGAGAATCAGTTTGTAATTGGTTGGTTGGTGGTTGTTTTACCTCTGAGCGGCACTTTTTTGCACACCATGGGCTAAATGGCCAGGTCACATGGACCCCGAAGGCTCAGAGAAGGTTGCGGGAGGTGACCGACCCACTGGAACAGCTCTTGGGAGACAGATGGTAGCCTCCCGTCAAGGCCATCCAGCGTGTTCTTTAACGTGCACAGGGTATGGCTCTCCCGCACACGGGGCCACGGCTTAACGTCCCATCCGACGGACGGCGGCCTTTCCCAAGCCCATCGGTGTCCCCTACTGACCGTGGGCAGGGAGGGGAATTTTGCGGAGATAAAGCTCAACGCTGACCCAGCTGGGACTCGCACCTGGGAACTACAGATTACGAGCCTGGCGCGCTACCGACTGAGACACCCCCGCCCCAATCAGTTTGTAAAATATTTGAGTTATTATCATTATTTGGTACAGTATCCATGTCATTCATTGGATTACTAGTACATTGGTAAGACGTAGAGGCCAGCTGGGCAACCTCAATGACATTTTCCATACTTTGGCATTACATATATGTTCATTACCCTCTTTTTCGAGATAGAACTGTTCTGGAATTGTTTTTTTATGAAAGCGTATCTCATGGGAGGAAGTCCAACGATATCTTTCACGTTGGGGAGATTATTTAAAATCTCATTAACGTCATGTAAAAAAATGTTTTTTATCAGCTATAAAAGCACAGACTTGTGCCTCATAGTTAACATGGGAGCTTTCTCGGTGGTCCGATATAGCTTCTATCATAACCGAGGCTTCCCGGTGGTCCGATATAGCTTCTATCATAACCGAGGCTTCCCGGTGGTCCGATTCAGGAGAATCGTTGAATTGGTCCTGTCGTTGGTCCGCAACAGAAATAGCAGTTCCTTCGTTTTGTGACATCATGTTAAATAATAAGAAATTTGCTATTTTTCAAATTTCAGGATATAATATAAATAAATGGTAAACTGGCACTTGTAAATCCTTTACAATACAGTTTAAATTTGACATTGAAACATATAAAATAATTTCACAAGTCAAGCGATAAAGTTATGAATAGCAAAAGCTTCAAAACTGACAATTAAATATTGACCGTTAGAATTGAACGCATATTGCGCCATCCTAACGGTAACAATTTTTTGAAAACAAAAGCTTCAACGGAAGTAAAAACTGACAAATTAAATATTTCTCAGTTAAAATCGAATACGTATAACAATTTATCCCACACAGAGATAAAAAAAAACGAACAGTAAACTAGCAGTCAAAAGAGTACAATTCAGAAAATGAGTAGAGATTTCAGTTTGAACTCTCTGCAATCCTACACATATAAACTAAAATTTAGGTAAATAATTAGGCTAAACTAATCCTAACCTGCCAACAAAGCCAAAGTCTCCACCGGGGTTGGGCGGGGGTGGCTCGTGGTTTCGTGGAAAAAAGATGTGGTTTTCTTTAACTATCGTTTCACAAAGTTAATCACCGATGGGCTTGAAAAGGCCGCCGTCCGTCGGATGGGACGTTAAGCCGTGGTCCAGTGTGCGGGAGAGCCATACCCTGTGCACGTTAAAGAACACGCTGGATGGCCTTGACGGGAGGCTACCATCTGTCTCCCAACAGCTGTTCCAGTGGGTCCCCTCCCCCAACCTTCTCTGAGCCTTCGGGGTCCATGTGACCTGGCCATTTAGCCCATGGTGTGCAAAAAAGTGCCGCTCAGAGGTAAAACAACCCACATCAACCCAACCCAACCCACCGGGGTTGGATATCCGATCTCGGTATGAAAGTCGATCTCGAAGTCTCAGTTTACAATTCGAAAGGATAATGTTATTTAATTTTATATTCTAATCTTTCTGCTGGTAGCAAATGAAAAAAAATAATAAATGTTAAAAATATAATTATTTTTGATAGTACTCAGAATGTTTTATTTTTTTACAGCCCCATAGCAAACTGTTAACAGATCTGGACAGTGCCAGCATAGATATCGCCGAAACTCAAGGTTTGGTTGAAGAACTTCAACACGAACTTTTAAAATTAAAGGTGAGTACTCGAACATTTCGTCAATAATATTTTATGAAAATATTTTTTGATATTTGCATTTGCTGCTATATTCTTTACGTATACATCCAGTCCCTACCTAACACGATAGATGCATTTCTAAAAAATTGTGTGTCGAACACGAATTCTCCCAAGAAATAATGCAAATAGGCAGGGTTGAATATTCAACTGGGCATGGACAATGCATCAATAGAATAATTAATTTTCAAATATATATATATATAGGCTGTTTTAATTAAGTAGTATCTCTAAAGACCAGACTGGTAGCTAATTATTTTTAATAAATTTTAAAGCATTCTTAAATATTTTAATAAATTCGTGTTGAATAAATTATTATATAATTTTTTAAATAAATAACATTTAGTGAACTTTTCATGCATATTTAATATCTTCCCTATCTTTCCTCCTTTTGTTCAACAAATGTCCGGGCCCTGTGTATTTAGATGGCTCTAAAATGGAATATTGGGGAGGGGGGGGGGCGAGAATTCGGAATCCTAACATGATTGAAATACTTTGTGTTCATGTGGTGATTACTTTGCATTTTATATACACTGGCGGAAATTGAAAAAAGGAACACCATTAATAACTGAAGCGTAATCTATAAGATTTATTTATTAGAAACAATTTGTTGAGAAAGGACAGTGATCACACATGTGAAGTGATTCAATGTTTATTGTACCTTTCAATGAGTATTACATTTTACAGAAGGCACATTTTAATAAGGTGTTGAACCTCCTCGAGTAGCAATAAAAGTTTTCAATCTGGCATGCAATCGGTCGTACAAATGCTGGATATCACGCTGGGGGATACCATTCCATGCGCTTTCAACTTGGATGCGTAATTCATTGATGGTCGTTGCCTGTTTCGGTCCGCGGAAGAGTCTTTGTCCGATTCATTCCCAGACATGTTCGATTGGAGACAAGTCCGAAGAGCTTGCTGGCCAAGGGAGTTAGTGCACTGCCTGAAGAGCATGTTCAGTTGTCCGGGTGAAGTGTGGTGGGCGTTATCCTCCTGGAATATCGTATTTGGGATTACACTCAAATATGGCAGGACGATCGGCTGAATGATGTCGCTGACGTACGTACTGCTTTTCAGCGTACGCTGTACGTGTCTGGTGTTTACTAGAAACGTATGAGAGTGAGAGCTAATCGCTTCCCAAACCATGATGCCCGGCGTGGGTCCTGTTTGTCGCTAGCGGATGCATGATGGAAGAAGCCGCTCACCTTGTCGCCTTCGGAGCCTAAACGACCATCAGACGCTCCTAAGCAGAATCGGCTTTTATCACTGAAGACCACAGACTGCCATTCTTCCCTCCAATGAACTCGTTCTTGACACCACTGCAAACGTGCTCAGCAGTGACGAGGTGACATTGGTAACCGTGCCAGCAGGAAGCGTGCCCATAGTCCTGCTTCCAAGAGACGATTGCATATCGTGTTTGTAGACAACCTTGGTACGACAGAGGGTCGAATTTGTGACGCCGTCTGCTCTGTCACCGCCGCCCTCCTGATACGTCAATCCTCAGATGCGTCCGTAATTCTGTGTTGCGTAGAACCACGTCTTCGAGTGTGCGAATGCTCTTCTTACCATCGATGCCACCATCGTACCACTGCCGCTACCTGTCGTCCAACGCGGTATGCAATTTGACGAAAAGATCAACGCAAATCGTATTCGCAGAATTACTGTTAGTCGGGAACTGCGTGTATAATGAGATTATCCATTAACAAATGAAAAGCAAAATGTATTAAACAAACTGCATCTTGATTTTTTTTTAGAGAAATAATTTTTTTTATTTAAATAAATGGTTAAATTCTTCTTCATATCTTTTCTAGTGATGTCTAATATTCGCTTCTTCATTGCAGAATAAAGACGTGAGAATAATATTGGGCAATTTTGACGAGGAGTGGGCCAGAAAAATATTTTGTGAAGTAAGTAAATTATTGTTTTTTATTTCGGTTTTCGTCTTAAATCTTCTATCAGTACTGGTGATAAAATGATAAGACTTCGGAGAATTATTTAATGATGGGAATAATAACAATTTATTCTTATTCTTATTGTGATTCGTATCGCATTCCGCTGAATTTTTTTTTTCTCAAATTTAAGAATATTCTTCGATCTATAAGCAATATGGATTAGTAATGATGAGTTATCTGATTTTGTATTCTATGTGATATTTCCTTCACCTCTTGTTTTCATTTGTCATTGTCATCTTCTTCTCTCTTCATCCTTCACCTCTTGTCATCTGTGAAATCCATTTCATTTCTTGTCATCTTCACCTCTTGTCATCTTCTTCTCTCTTCATCCTTCACCTCTTGTCATCTGTGAAATCCATTTCATTTCTTGTCATCTTCACCTCTTGTCATCTTCTTCTCTCTTCATCCTTCACCTCTCGTCATCTGTGAAATCCATTTCATTTCTTGTCATCTTCACCTCTTGTCATCTTCTTCTCTCTTCATCCTTCACCTCTTGTCATCTGTGAAATCCATTTCATTTCTTGTCATCTTCACCTCTTGTCATCTTCTTCTCTCTTCATCCTTCACCTCTCGTCATCTGTGAAATCCATTTCATTTCTTGTCATCTTCACCTCTTGTCATCTTCTTCTCTCTTCATCCTTCACCTCTTGTCATCTGTGAAATCCATTTCATTTCTTGTCATCTTCCTACATTCGGCGAGCTTTTCATTTCGTCTTTTATAAGTTCCCTGACTTCGATGTATTACTCCCTTCACATATTATCTGTCCCATATCTTCGATGAATTTAGGCTTTGATCTTCAAATAGTTGTTCACCTTGAATCCACGGAGATCCTGAATCCAATATTTCTAATGCGGCCAAACCTTGTCTCAAAGGTTTCATGACTGATCTCTAAAATGATAAAGCTTACAATTGAGATCATTATTACCAGAGCAAAATAGATTCAGTCCATTCTCCTCCTTGCAAGTTTTGACATGTGTATACATAAGTCGTTATATTGAACATAGAATCTCATTTCGATAAGCATATCTTCAGTTAGCCAATGGATGTAAGAAAATAAACAAGTAAAGAATAAACCTTAATTTTTTTTGTTCAGGCTGGATGTGAATGCAGCCTAGAGTCATAAACCTGTTGTGCCTAGCGTATTGTGATGTAGCTTTTATCACATCACGCAGGATGGAGAGCTTGCCTGCTATATAAATCTCCCTTTGAATATTCTTGTGTACTGGAAAACTCCTGAAAACAAACTCATTCAGTGCAACTTTCTGAGATTGAAATTTCTTTTCTTTATTTCAGTATTTTTTTATATATATATATTTTGTTATATATATATTTTTTTAAGTATATTTTCTTTTTTTTTTTCTTTCTTTTTTTTATGTATTATTATTATTTCTCTTTTTTTTTTTGGCTGTATGTTTTTCTTTTCTTTTCTTTTCTTTTATAATGAATCATACAAATTAATAGACCTTAAAAAGGTCAACAAATAAATATAACAAATAATTTTGTCTTCATTTTAATTGGTTCTAAAATGTTTTTGAAGTCCAAAGTTAAAATATTTAATTGTTTTAATTTTGTGTAATATAAGTTTCTTTCTAATGTGTATTTTTTACAATGAAATAAAATATGCTCCAAATTTTCATAAACTAAACATCTGTCACAAACTGGATGCTCAGATTTTTTCATCCTGTAAAGTAATGATTTAGTGATGGCAGAGTTTGTTTTTAATTTAAGTATTAAGTTTATTTCTTTTTTTTAAAACCATATTCATTAAATTTATTAATTTTATTAGAAATTTTATATCTGTGAGTGTTAGAAGCGTTGGAGTCATACCAGTTTTGAATATCTGTTTGAGTTGTTTTTTACATTGTTTTTTTTTCAAAATATATATGATAAAAGGTGTTTCTAAGTTTGGAGAGATCTGATTTGCTTTTTTATCTAATTCGTCTACTATTTCGTTATGTTTAATTCCAACATATGATGGTATCCATTGTATATGAATAATATTTTGTTTTTGTATATGTTGATTTATTAAGATTAAAATGTCACTAATATAGATTTTAAAATTGCTTTTGAGAGGATTGTTGTAAAGGGCTTCTATTGATGCTTTGCTGTCAGTCAAAACAACTATATTTTTCTTTTCAAATTTGAGGGCCCAGTTAAGAGCCAAAATTATAGTTGTGACTTCAGCAATGATAATTGGGTATATATTAGAAAGTCTGAAAAGGTATTCATATTTATCAGATGGACACCAAAAGGCTCCAGAAAGAGATTTCTGATCGACGTTGGGGCGGGGGTGGCTCAGTCGGTAGCGCGCCAGGCTCGTAATCTGTAGTTCCCAGGTTCGAGTCCCAGCTGGGTCAGCGTTGAGATTTATCTCCGCAAAAATTCCCCGCCCTGCCCACGGTCAGTAGGGGACACCGATGGGCTTGGAAAGGCCGCCGTCCGTCGGATGGGACGTTAAGCCGTGGCCCCGTGTGCAGGAGAGACATACCCTGTGCATGTTAAAGAACACAATGGATGACCTTGACGGAAGGCTACCATCTGTCTCCCAACAGCTGTTCCAGTGGATCCCCTCCCCCAACCTTCTCTGAGCCTTCGGGGTCTATGTGACCTGGCCATTTAGCCCATGGTGTGCAAAAAAGTGCCGCTCAGAGGTAAAATAACCCAACCCAACTGATCGACGTTGAGGGACCCATCTGTAAATATATGAACAAAGTTTGGATATTTATCATTTATATAATCTTCTGCTAATGTTTTTAATATAGATATGCCAGTTGCTTTTTTTGTATCAACTGCAGGCATTTTTGTATTTAGGATTGGAAATGCAGAAGTCCAATAAGGAATTTGAGTGATAATGTTTCCACTAGGGTTGTTATTTATGATATTTATAAGTTTATTTTTATTTATTGATGAGTTTAAAGAAATGTCTGAGTAGTTTTCTTTAATTTTATCTATTTTAGGATGATTAATATTTTTAGCTACAATTCTGAATAATTGGTTTTCTAATAAAAATTTCTTTTTAATGTGTATGGGAGGTAATGCTGTTTCAACATATACATTCAATCCGTTCGTGTATTGAGGAAGTCCAAGACAAAATTTTAATATTTTTATTTGAATTTGTTCTAGTGCTTTCAATTTTGTTTTTGAAATATTGTTAATTAATTCTATGCCATATAGAAATTTTGTTGGAAGAATAATTGAGTTATATAATAGTATTAATTTTTTTGTGGAGCATCCCCATTTTGTGCTTCCTAGGTATCTTAAATAGTTTAAAAGTTTGTTTGCTTTGTCTTTAGCTTTGTCTATATATTGTGTCCATTTTAATTTTGAATCCAAATGTGTACCTAAAAATTTAAAGTTATCTCGTAGATCGTAGATCGGTTATTCATTTTCAGAGTACCAGATACATGGGTACCCATAACCTCTTCCATCTGAATATGTGCCTAGTTGGCATCAGTGTAAACACAACATGATAAAATAAACCACCAATGGTGGGTCCCGAAGGACAATAAAGATCAACAGTAAAAACAGTAAGGATGCACAAGGGACCTAAAATGAATGACTATCTTTGCTGAAAGCCATCATTTTAGGCCTCTTGTAACTATTCATGACTTCATGATTGTAGTCGAATAAGCAAGAAATAATTCCATGTGGATTGCTTTGAACAGCTTCAAAGAAACCACGTGATAAAAACTTGATACAAGAGTAAATATGGTCGATGCCCAGATCTTTGTGGATTTCTCTGTTCGTTACAAACCAAGGGGCATCGACCTCACATCTCAAGATCTTGTTCTGCAAGACTTGAATCTTGTGTATATTGGTTGCAGTGGTGTTCGCCCAAATAGGAGAAGCATAGGAAATGATGGGACGTATGATCATGTCGTAGAGCAAAAGCTTGTGGTCAATCGAAATGACGGAGTTCCTTCTGAGAAAAGGTCCCAGCTGACATCGGACGGTGTTCACCTTAGTTATGATCCCGTGAATGTGGGGATCCCATTTCAGTTTCTTCTGCAAGGTGACTCCAAGGTATTTGACAGTGTCTTGCCATCTGATGTCTTCATCCATAAAAAGTAAAGTCTGAGGGTTATTGATCCTCTTGCCACTAAAAGTATGGCGTTGCTCTTGTCAGCATTGATTTTCATTTTCCAAGTATCATACCATGAATCTAACTCATCTAAACAATTCTGGAGTCTTCTAATTGCATACTCAACTCCCAAGGAAGGGGAGAGGAGTGCAATATCATCGGCATACTGGGCAATGACAATCCGGTCAAAAGAAGGGATGTCATAAAGGTACAATGAGAAGAGAGTGGGGCCTAGTAGAGACCCTTGTGGGACTCCAGCGGCCACCACTCTCTTTGTGGAAGTAGAGGATTTGATGCGAACCTGGAAGGTTCTATCAGAAAGATAAGATTGCAGGATACCAGTCAGGCCAAAGGAATTCCAATCTTGATCAGTTTATAAATGAGACCGTCCATCCAGACGAGATCAAAAGCCTTGGCCACGTCTAGAAAGACGACAGCAACAATTTCCTTTTTATTCGGAACCTCAGCGATAGTCTCCACTACTCTGAGGACTTGATGCTGAGTCGTTAAAGTTATCTGAAATATTTAAATTATTATTATTTATTTTGATTGAAAAATCATCTGGTAGTTTTTTGTTTCTATGAAAGTAAGATATTATAGTTTTATTTAAAGATATTTTTAAATTCCATTTTTCACAGTATTTGATAAAATTATTTATTAATTTTTGTAATCTATTTTGTAAGATATATGGATTTTTGTTGTAAGACCAGAAGATGATATCACTGCATAAGTTCCAAAAAATGTGTCATTACTAATTATTGTCTTGTAAATCATTTAAATATAAATTAAATAACAGAGGTGATAGAATATCACCCTGAAACAAGCCATTTTTGAATTGATATGAAGAAGATGTAATATTTCCAATTTTAACTTTAAATGTTTTGTTCTTTATAAAATTTAAGAGAAAACTGTAAAGGTTTCCACAGAATTTTAATTTTTTTAATTTATGTAATAGACAATTGTGTGACACAGAGTCGAAAGCTTTCTCCAAATCAATTATCATTACAGTTGGGTTGGGTTGTTTTACCTCTGAGCGGCACTTTTTTGCACACCATGAGCTAAATGGCCAGGTCACATGGATCCCGAAGGCTCAGAGAAGGTTGGGGGAGGGGACCCACTGGAACAGCTGTTGGGAGACAAATGGTAGCCTCCCGTCAAGGCCATCCAGCGTGTTCTTTAACGTGCACAGGGTATGCCTTCCCGCACACGGGGCCACTGCTTAACGTCCCATCCGACGGACGGCGGCCTTTCCAAGCCCATCGGTGTCCCCTACTGACCGTGGGCAGGGCGGGGAATTTTGCGGAGATAAATCTCAACGCTGACCCAGCTGGGACTCGAACCTGGGAACTACAGATTACGAGCCTGGTGCGCTACCGACTGAGTCACCCCCGCCCCAGAGAGATAGAGTCGTTTCCTGACATGTAAAATTGCTTGAATAACATCGGAACCATTAAAGTAGCCATAATAAAAATTATTTTTCTGGAATCATGAGTATTCTAGAAAGTGTTTTCGAGAACGGCTTTAAAGAAGTGACACGTGAGTTTTGTAGATTGGGTTGGGTTGTTCTACTTCTGAGCGGCACTTTTTTTGCACACAACGGGCTAAATGGCCAGGTCACAATAATTCCGAAGGCTCAGAGAAGATTAGGAGAGGGGCCCACTGGAACAACTGTTGGGAAACAGATGGTAGCCTCCCGTCAAGGCCATCCAGTGTGTTCTTTAACGTGCACAGGGTATGGCTCTCCCGCACACGGGACCACGGCTTAACGTCCCATCCGATGTACGGCGGCCTTTCGAAGCCCATCGGGTCCCCTATTGACTGTAGGTTGAGCGGGGAGAGTCAAATATAGTGTATGCGTAGCCTTCGCTGACCCTTGTCCTCAAGGTCATTCTCCGAATGGGTCATCTAAATCGGTACAGAGTGAATTAGACCAAACGCGTTCACCATTTGTTCGAAATCTTATCCAAAACTATGCTTATCATCATAAAAATGCAAGAACATTTGGTAAATAGAAATATTCTCTGCTGAAAATTTTGAATTTCGTGTTAAGTGGGACTCGAACCCAAGTGTTCTGAATACATGCCAGGTGTACTAACTAGGTAAATAAACGTAATAAATGCAGCTTAAATTTCACTTAGAATGTCACATTTGCATATATATATATATTTATTAACATATTAACTGTTAAAAATATTTGGCAAATGATTTTACACCGAATATTTACAAACAAATTACATATTTCAGGCAAAAAGGAAAGATCCTCAAGCATGTTCGAAATCGAAGAGAAAAGATCTTTCAATCAGAAATTCAAAAATAACTAAACCGCCGCGACAAATTTTTCTTGTATTTTAAGTGTTAAAAGTACTTTACATTTGAATAGTAAACCAATATATAATATTTTCGTATTGATCTCGTTTCGTAATGCAGTAAGGATTATTTCTTGCTTGCCAAAATTAAAATTTTTACATGCACCTAAACTTTCAGTGGTTCTCTTTTTCTTTTACCATTTCAACGTTTTACGGCATCTCGACAAAGCTCAGCTTTTCCGTCTCCAGAAGAAACGAACATTTCGATGCATCTATCTTTCTTGGGGCTTTAATTAAGGGCTTTATTAAATTGCTTAATTGATGCTTAATGAAGTTAGAAATTTGTATCTATTAACCGTAACCTCCATAGGCTCGGAATTAATACTCGATGTTTCCTCCAAATTGAATCAAGTTGAGAAAGGTTTTTTCGGTCTCGCTCTCATGTTGACACTTTCAATCAGCAGCTAAACATATGTTCACTTGAATTCTGATGCATATCATAATTTTTCTCAAATCATATATCACCATAGTCTTATATCTCCACGGTCAACTCTACTACCTGAAGGAGTTTCTTTTGTCCAGTTGGTTGGTTTGTGTTGTTTTACCTCTGAGCGGCACTTTTTTGCACACCATGGGCTAAATGGCCAGGTCACAAGGACCCCGAAGGCTCAGAGAAAGTTGGGAGTTGGGTTGGGTTGTTTTACCTCTGAGCGGCACTTTTTTGCACACCATGGGCTAAATGGCCAGGTCACAAGGACCCCGAAGGCTCAGCGAAAGTTAGGGGTTGGGTTGGGTTGTTTTACCTCTGAGCGGCAATTTTTTGCACACCATGGGCTAAATGGCCAGGTCATAAGGACCCCGAAGGCTCAGAGAAAGTTGGGGGAGGGGACCCACTTGAACAGCTGTTAGGAGACAGATGGTAGTCTCCCGTCAAGGCCATCCAGCGTGTTCTTTAATGTGCACAGGGTATGGGCTCTCCCGCACACGGGGCCACGGCTTAACGTCCCATCCGACGGACGGCGGCCTTTCCAATCCCATCGGTGTCCCCTACTGACCGTGGGCTGGGCGGGGAGTTTTGCGGAGATAAATCTCAACGCTGACTCAGCTGGGACTCAAACCTGGGAACTACAGATTACGTGCCTGGCGCGCTACCGACTGAGCCACCCCCGCCCCAACTAAAAGCAGTGAGTTGTTCTTGCCAGAATTCAGATGGTTGTGGCATTTTTTCATTGGTTGATTGCTTTCTTTGATCTTAAGATTTTGCAGCTCCATTCTCCACGTGAAATAGAGTCTAGTTTGTATCAAAATTTTCCTCAAATTATATATTTCAAATTATATATCCTAAAATAAATTGCATGAAACATTGTCGCAATCTTCCACTGTGCACTCATAGGGAAAGTAAGGGTTTCTATTCATATCGACTGTTCGGCGTGAAGGAAATATGCTTCATCACTCTTATGTCAGATAAATGAAAATAATACTTCATGAAAATAAATAAATAAGTTATTTTCGAATGAGGAAAAATATTATCGTCTTTTATTTATTTTACAATTGTTCTATGAGATGCATGCGGTCATGTGTTCTTAGTATGAATCGTAGCGCTTCCAAGCCCTTCAATAATGCTTAATGCAGAATGAGTGCTTTAAAACAGACTGCCTTACAATTTTTTGAAATACAAACCGTAATAATTTATAAGTATCTCGTATTTACTTTTATGCAGTCAGTTCTGGATCTTACGAGATAGAGGCTATATACACTGCTTGGCCAAATTGTTATCAATACCTACCTAATACTTCGTCGTATGTATCACGGTGCAATTCCCAAATTCCAAAGTTTCCAATACTCTGGGCATAGTTGTCGTTGAAATGGATTTTTGACGTACTGCTAGCGGTCATCTCAGCTGATGAATTGTAGCAGTTCTCTTTTGCCATACAGTTGGTGCTTGTCTGTCAGAGACTATTTTCTCCAGCATTTACAATGATTAACGGACGTTTTTGGGTTGGGTTGGGTTGTTTTACCTCTGAGCGGCACTTTTTTGCACACCATGGGCTAAATGGCCAGGTCACATGGACCCCGAAGGCTCAGAGAAGGTTGGGGGAGGGGACCCACTGGAACAGCTGTTGGGAGACAGATGGTAGCCTCCCGTCAAGGCCATCCAGCGTGTTCTTTAACGTGCACAGGGTATGGCTCTCCCGCACACAGGGCCACGGCTTAACGTCCCATCCGACGGACGGCGGCCTTTCCAAGCCCATCGGTGTCCCCTACTGACCGTGGACAAGGCGGGGAATTTTGCGGAAATATATCTCAACGCTGACCCAGCTGGGACTCAGCTAATGAATTGTAGCAGTTCTCTTTTGCCAAACAGTTGGTGCTTGTCTGTCAGAGACTATTTTCTCCAGCATTTACAATGATTAACGGACGTTTTTGGAGGCCGTTGCCATTCTCCACACACTTGGGATATTATATCCCGCGATTTTCTGCTAAGTATCATCGTTTCTATTACGGATTCTCCTGTCCATCACTCTCCAGCAAAAACTCAGCTGCGACTCCAACCTGGGAATCCCTTTTCGAAATCAGTCAGGTCAGGATTTTCATCCATGCCGCACTTGACTTTGCTTTCCACCATGCATTTACAGTTGGGCGGGGGTGGCTCAGTCGGTAGCGCGCCAGGCTCGTAATCTGTAGTTTCCAGGTTCGTGTCCCAGCTGAATTAGCGTTGAGATTTACTCCTCAAATTTCCCTGCCCTGCCCACGGTCAGTAGGGAACACCGATGGGCTTGGAAAGGCCGCCGTCCGTCCGATGGGACGTTAAGCTGTGGCTCCGTGTGCGGGAGAGTCATACCCTGTGCACGTTAAAGAACATATTGCATGGACTTGACGGGAGGCTACCATCTGTTTCCCAAAAGCTGTTCCAGTGGGTCCCCTACCCCAACCTTCTCCGAGCCTTCGGGGTCCATGTGACCTGACCATTTAGGCCATGGTATGCAAAAAAGTGCCGCTCAGAGGTAAAACAACCCAAACAAGCCTTCACAGCTTTTATCAGACTTCGAAATTATGTAGAATACAAACGTCAATAAGAAATTTAGCATACATTAATATTTTTCATGATATTTCGTGCATGATGCTGTTTTCAAAATAATTTGGCCAAGTCGTGTAAATGTCTGTTATTTTTGTTTTGTTTTTTTCGCAATACAAAAGAAAAAAGAGTTTGCTAACAAATGCTTCGCTTCCTAAGAAAGCACATATTTATCTTTTTGTGAAACGCTGACAGCTTATTGTTTCCACTTCAAATCGTTGAGTAATCGGAATTCCTGCAAGAGTTCGATAATTTTTTTCGGTTATGACTGAGCTGACTAACTGAGGATGTCGAAATGGAGATTTGATGCGAGTGTCCTCTCGCTGCAAGGAACAGAGTCAATAATAAATTTCCCATCTCTATTCATGAGCTTCATCCATTAAAAACGAATGTCTTTTCACGTATAAAACAGCTCACATTTCCAATCAAGAGAGTGGGCAAAAAAATTATTTATCGGAACTGCAAACACTAATTTAATCTTTTGCATGAGATGATCTTCTCCGCTCGTCAGACTGTTCCTATCATGCATATGGAATATGACGTCAGTTCGCAAAAAAATGTCACAAGAGTTTGTTAGCAAATGGACTCATGGTAATATCTAAGAAATCTCTTCCTTTCTCTCTGAAAAAAAAATACTCCCTCAAGCACCTGCTTGCCACAGAGGTCTGACAGGAGCCAGCCAGTTTATATGCCATAGTAGAAGGTCTGTGAGGTTGGCACGACCTCAGCAGAAAAACAACACGAACCCAGGTCCCTTAGATCAGTAGCCAAGCGCGCTAACCACTCGGCCATGGGACTGAGAATCTTTTGTATTTCGAAAGAATCCAGACACGAAATATCAGGAGGAACACTTCTGGGGATTTTTCTTTCAACCAGTGGTGGCTAACAAAACGTAGAGAAGTACTACTAGTAAAAAAAAAAACTATTCTTAATATGCCCAGAAATATTATTTACTTAAAAACCAAAACATACATCTACTGAAAAATAGATTAAAAAACATTATATTTTTAAGATTTCAGAAAATATCTTGATTAAAAAACATTTTAATGAGTATTATGAACTGGAAAAAATAGTTTAGTCATGATCCTAAATGTGCTGCGAAGAAATTGAAGAAATGAGCAAGATTTAGTATATTCATGACTTTTCTTATGATCCGCGGCTCTACCAGGCCTGTTTGAAACTATTTGGAAAGGAGTTGAGTTCAAACAAAACATTGTTATATATAAAAACATCGATAAAGTTAAAACTCCACAAAACTGGAATCAATCAATATTAAAGATATAGATTTTCGGTAGAAATAGAATTCAAGAAGTAATGTAGTTGAGAAAAAACAGTTTCGATTCCACTTTTCCTAGTTATATCCCGGGTATTCTGACCACTCAACAGGGGCGGGAATGGCTCAGTCGGTAGAGCGCCAGGCTCGTAATCTGTAGTTCCCAGGTTCGAGTCCCAGCTGGGTCAGCGTTGAGATTTATCTCCGCTAAATTCCCCGCCCTGCCCACGGTCAGTAGGGGACACCGATGGGCTTGGAAAGGCCGCCGTCCGTCGGATGGGACGTTAAGCAGTGTGCGGGAGAGCCATACCCTGTGCACGTTAAAGAACACGCTGGATGGCCTTGACGAGAGGCTGCCATCTGTCTCCCAACAGCTGTCCCAATGGGTCCCCTCCCCCAACCTTCTCTGAGCCTCTGGGGTCCATGTGTCCTTGCCATTTAGCCCATGGTGTGCGAAAAAAGTGCCGCTCAGAGGTAAAACTACCCTAACTGACCACTCAACTATCGATGATTGATTCAATTCCCCGCTAATTGTGACTTTAAATCTTCCTGATCTTGTCGCTCCTGACGCCATTTATGTCAACGGGTCATCTGCGAATTTATTATTCATTAATTTTTGAGTTAATAGCGCTTAGAGTGTCTTCCCAATTTACAACTGTGCTCAGCAACATTGAAAGATTTTCGAATATAGATGGCACCACGGGCGACATGGTCAGGCAGATTTAAAGTCACAATTAGCGAAGAAATGAATTGGCCGATGATAATTGAGTGACGAGAATACCCGGTAATATAATGAGAGATCCCTACCTAGTCTAGTTGTTAACGTACAGTCGCTCAAAAAAGTATCCGAACACTACGGTTGATTACAGAATTCAAAAAAAATATCTGGCAACGATTTTTTAAGAAATTAGTGATCTGGCAACCTTCGTGTCACGTGACACGACGGTTGCCAGACGAGAGATTTCTAAAAAAATCGTTGCCAGATATTTTTTCTGAATTCTGTAATCAACCGTAGTGTTCGGATATTTTTTTGAGCGACTGTAGGTGGTCATATTATTTTCATACTAGATCGTATGGGCTCACTCACGGAAATATTGAGCGTGTGCAGTTACCGTTCACAGCAAACTGGAGCGTGTGTAGTAACTGCACACGCTCCAGTTTGCTGTGAACGGTAACTGGAGCGTGTACAGTTGCTATACACGCTCCAGATATTTTTCCTGAATTCTGTAATCACGTGATACGAAGGTTGCCAGATCACTAATTTCTAAAAAAATCGTTGCCAGATATTTTTTCTGAATTTTGTAATCAACCGTAGTGTTCGGATACTTTTTTGAGCGACTGTACCTGACTGCTAAGATCGGAGGGGCCATGTCTTTGTGTAAGTGTTTCCTTGTTGTATGAGAAATCAGGAAAAGTCTAACTTAGCTTCTAGGTTATCTCCGTCCTTTGTGTAGGGAAGTACCTTCTTCCTTTAAAAAAATTAGATATAGGTCGAGTACTATTAACAGAGAAAGTCTTTTCTTCAGCTAAATTATTTCTCCACAATACAATTCAAACTTATGATGATCGGCTAACTCAGAATACAATTGTTGACTTTTCACAAAAGATGAGAGCAAAAAATCTTTGATGCTGCTAAGTCTTTTAACATTTCTCACTCGTTTTCCAATGTTTGTTTGATTGCTTCTTTCATAATAACTTTGTAACGAATGCGTTAGTCGTCCTTTATTTATATTATTATTTTTTTCATACCAAGCTCCTTTATGTAAACGAAGGCCATATGAGAAGGGTTGGGTTGTTTTACCTCTGAACGGCACTTTTTTGCACACCATGGGCTAAATGGCCAGATCACATGGACAGCGAAGGCTCAGAGAAGGTTGGGGGAGGGGACCCACTGGAACAGCTGTTGGGAGACAGATGGTAGCCTTCCGTCAAGGCCATCCAGCGTGTTCTTTAACGTGCACAGGGTATGGCTCTCCCGCACACGGGGCCACGGCTTAACGTCCCATCCGACGGACGGCGGCCTTTCCAAGCCCATCGGTGTCCCCTACTGACCGTGGGCAGGGCGGGGAATTTTACGGAGATAAATCTCAACGCTGACCCAGCTGGGACTCGAACCTGGGAACTACAGATTACGAGCCTGACGCGCTACCGACTGAGCCACCCCCGCCTCCACACGGTAAGGGAACCATAACGGAGATGCGTATTCTACAATGGGCCGAACGTATGTGATGAATGCTTTTATAAGTGTGCCTATGTTACACTTGCTGTAGCATTTCAAAATCAGTGCACGACACGGTTGGCCTTCATGGCAATGAAATTGCAGTGTTGTGAAAAGGATACACAGTGTCGTGTTAGGATGATGCCCAAGTCTGTGTGTCTTTCACTTTTTCAATATCCGAGGAATCAAGAGAGTAGGTGTGTTATATATTATTATGGGCTGTGTTAAACATTGTAGTTTTACCCTTCGAGATAGGTAGAGCATTAAGTGCGCTCCACTGTGCAATTTTATCACACTCCTCCTGAAGTGAATGGTGGTCGTCAGAGTTGGAAAGAGTAGGGTAGAATTTGACGTCATCGGTGTAGACAAAATTGCAAAATGGGCCTTAAAATGGAGAGAATTTCACTGGTGAAAATAACTAAAAGCAAAGCACCTAAAACGGAGCCTAGTAACTCGTTTAATTGGTGATAATGTGTTGCCCACTTTAATCTGTTGGGTGCGAGTTGAAAATAGGGCCTGCAATAACTGAAGCGTTTTGCTGGGAATACCGTAATTTGCTAGTTTTTTAAACAAGATTGACTTTTAGGCTTGTTGAAAGCTTTTTCGAAGTCAAGGAAGATGATCTCAATTGATTTGCCTTCTTCTAGTGCCTGATGTCCACCTAGGCAGTGTAATTCATTTTACGTAGTATGAGATTTGTATTGTTGTTGACCGACCAGGTACAAATCCAAATTGCTCATCAGAAATTTTGTTATTGCACAATAGAAAAGGAAGACATTTGGATAAAATGCAATGCTCCATAATTTTAGGTGAAATGCTAGTAAGAGAGATGGGTCAATAATTATTTGGATCAGTAGGATCACCCTTTCTCTTGAAACTAGGAGAAAAAATGGCATGACGCCAATTTCCAGGTATCTTGCCAGCTTCATAACAAGCATTAAAGAGAAAATAGAGTTTGGTAGAGATGCTACCATTAAGATACTTGAAGAATAAGGGAGAAATTCCATCAGGCACTGGAGAAAATCTTGCAGGCGTATTTCGGAGAAGATGTCATCAGATTTTCTGATGATTACATCGGAGAAGAAGTCATCAGATGCTGAAAACGGAGGACATTGGAATTCGTGATCCCTAACATAGGTAGCTGAGGTCCTGCCATCCTCTCAGACCTTCTACTTTGGCATATAAACTGACAGGCTCCTGTCAGACCTCTGTGGCAAGCAGCTGCTTGAGGGGGTATTTATTATTTTATTAACATAGGTAGAGTCAAATGTATTAGACAACAGAGTAGCTTTTTCAACATAAGAGGTTGCATATGATCCATCGGGAGATAATTGAATATTTTAAAACTTTTTTTGAACAAATATAAGAAATATTTCTGTTTATCCATGAGCCAAAACAAATTATGATCTTAGTTTTCATAAAACATGATAAATGATTACAAATATTCTATAAATATAATACCGTATTTCTTCGATTCTAAGACGCCATCGATTGTAAGACGCACCTTAATTTCAGTACCACCAACAGAAAAAAAAATGCTTTGATTCTAAGAAAAAATAAATAAATAAAACGCTAAAATATATCTAACAACCATTTTTATTAACATAGAATTCAATTGACTATCAACAATAGTACCTATTTATCAGTAAGTATGTTATTCATCACTTCCTTCTGAATCAATATCGGAGTCTGATTCTTCTGAGCCGTCATATCTGCATTTGAATCAATATCAGAGTCTACTTAACATCCAGAATCTTATTCTTCTGAGCCGTCTTTATCTTAATTATCCCATCATATATAGTCTTCTGAGCCATCGAGAGCGTTGGTGATGCAACATTTGTTAATTGAGTGCTGCACTATTCTTTCTGGGATTAGCTTCCAAGCTATTGATGCCCATTCCGCCATTTTTGATGCCGGCGCTTTCTTAATTTATCTGGAAGGTATCAAAAGAAGGTTGTCACAACAGACAGGTTCCAAGCTCACTATAATTCACGAACAGAGCTCCACTATGATGAAATAACGGCGGCTTCACATTTGGAAATCGCGCGAAAATACCCACGCCACTTTATTTTCCAATGGGCGGGGGTGGCTCAGTCGGTAACGCGCCAGGCTCGTAATCTGTAGTTCCCAGGTTCGAGTCCCAGCTGGGTCAGCGTTGAGATTTATCTCCGCAAAATTCCCCGCCTTGCCCACGATCAGTAGGGGACACCGATGGGACTTGGAAAGGACGCCGTCCGTCGGATGGGACGTTAAGCCGTGGCCCCGTGTGCGGGAGAGTCATACCCTGTGAACGTTAAAGAACACGCTGGATGGCCTTGACGGGAGGCTACCATCTGTCTCCCAACAGCTATTCCAGTGGGTCCCCTCCCACAACCTTCTCTGAGCCTTCGGGGTCCATGTGACCTGGCCATTTAGCCCATGGTGTGCAAAAAAAGTGCCGCTCAGAGGTAAAACAACCCAACCCAATCTCCAATGGAATTGGAGAATGCGATAACGGTCAAACTTGGAGGCAGGGTTTCCGCGTAAAAACAAAACGTGTGGTGCCGTGTGCAAAGTGCGGGAAAATTAAAAAAAAAATCTGCCATTCTAAGACGCACCTCGTTTTTAGAGACGTTTATATGGGAAAAAAGTGCGTCTTAGAATCGAAGAAATATAGAATACTACAAATATATAACAAATACCCCGAAGAGCCAAAACATTATGACCAGCTCGTCTTTATGCAAATCGAATCGGCTGCAGGTAAACGACGGCGCTTGTGTAGGTCATGAAACGGTTGTTTGGGTTGGGTTGTTTTACATCTGAGCGGCACTTTTTTGCACACCATGGGCTAAATGGCCAGGTCACATGGACCCCGTAGGCTCAGAGAAGATTGGGGGAGGGGACCCACTGGAACAGTTGTTGGGAGACAGATGGTAGCCTCCCGTCAAAGTCATCCAGCGTATTCTTTAGCGTGCACAGGGTATGGCTATCCCGCACACGGGGACACGGCTTAACGTCCCATCCGACGGACGGCGGCCTTTCCAAGCCCATCGGTGTCCCCTACTGACCATGGGCAGGGCAGGGAATTTTGCGGAGATAAATCTCAACGCTGACCTAGCTGGGACTCGAACCTGGGAACTACAGATTACGACCCTGGCGCGCTACCGACTGAAGCCACCCCATGAAACGGTATAAATAACACCTGAAACTGAGTTCTTCAGATGGGAAAGGCAGCGGACTTAAGTTTGACAAAGGCCAAATTGTAATGGCCAGACGATTGGGTAAGAACATTTCCGAAACGGCAAGGCTGTGGAGTGCTCACGGTCAGCCGTGGTTAGTACCTTCGAAATGTGGTCCGAGGAGGGGAAAACCATGAACCGCTGGCAAGGTGTGGGCCGACCACGGCTCATCGATGCTAGAGGTGAGGGAAGGCTATCCCGTATGGTACGAGCCAACAGAAGGTATACTGTGGCGCAAGTCGACCGTACTTAGAATGCTGGTGACGGGAGTAATGTGTCACAATACACAGTACATCGAACCCTGCTGAAAATTGAACTGCGTAGCCACAGGCAACTCCGAATGCCCATGCTAAGCTCGGTCCACCATCGAAAGCGCCTACAATGGGCACGCGAGCATCAAAACTGGACCTTTAATGATTGGAAGAAGGTCGTCTGGTCCGATAAATCTCTTTTCCTGTTGCACCATGTGGACGGCCGGGTACATGTGAGTCATTTAATCTGGGGAAGTGTTGGCACCAGGATGCACTGTGGGACGAAAACAAGCCGGTGGAGGAAGTGTAATGCTTTGGGCAATGTTCTGCTGGGAAACCCTGGGTTCAGTCATTCATGTGCAGAAAACTATGACGTCTACCACCTACCAAAACATCATTGCAAACATGGTACATCCTTTCATGGCAACGGCATAACCCTCTATAGGTAGGGCCTTCTTTCAGCAGGATAATGCACCATGCCACACTGCCCGGATTGTTCGAGAATAGTTCGCGGAATATGAGGAAGACGTCCAGGTATTTCCCTGGCCTCGAAATTTTCCAGACATCAATCCAATCGAGCATCTGTGGTTTGTGTTAGAACAATATTTCTGATCTGCGACGCCTCGACCACGTAACTTAAAGAGTTAAAGGATCTGTGGTAACATGTTGGTACCAGATACCACAAGAAACCTTTAGAAATCTTGTAGCGTCCATGCCTCGCCGCGTTGGGTTGGGTTGGGTTGTTTTACCTCTGAGCGGCACGTTTTTGCACACCATAGGCTAAATGGCCAGGTCACATGGACCCCGAAGGCTCAGAGAAGGTTGGGGGAGGAGACTTACTGGAACAGCTGTTGGGAGACAGATGGTAGCCTCCCGTCCAGGCCATCCAGCGTGTTCTTTAACGTGCACAGGGTATGGCTCTCCCGCACACGGTGCCACGGCTTAACGTCCCATCCGACGGACGGCGACCTTTCCAAGCCCATCGGTGTCCCCTACTGACCGTGGGCAGGGCGGGGAATTTTGCGGAGATAAATCTCAACGCTGACCCAGCTGGGACTCGAACCTGGGAACTGCAGATTACGAGCCTGGCACCTCGCCGGATCAAAGCTGTTTTGGCAGCACGTAGAAGACCAATATCATATTAGACAGGTGGTCATAATGTTTTGGCGCTTCGGTGTAAAGTACTTCGACCAATTGAACTTGACAAAAAAATAATGTGTAGGAATGCTTCATAGAGAAAGCTTTTGGAGGAACTAGATACGTTTTATGCCCTGATGTGGCCTAGTAATGAGTCAGAACCCGTCTTGAAAAACACATATCTTCATATTGCAAAAACAAAATAAATGGAGGCGACAACGGTGTGAATGTTGCGTATAAAAAAAAACGTACTATCAGTAGCTCCAAATCTTAATCCAGTAGAGAATTATTTGAAACATTTTCATTATCAATTGCCAATGTGCCGTTTTAAATTTAATAAATAATTTAAATCCATAACAAGACGTGAACGCAACTTTGTCAAGAGCATCTACGATAAATTCGACCCAAACATTGCGATAAATAAACTAACCCATTAACAGTTACTGTTATTGTAGTTATAATATGCTGATTCACAGCACAGAGTAACTTCAGGTCGAAACAGTGTTATACAGGGCAATCTTTTTAAATGAGAACCCATGTTAGGATATTTAACTCTCTCCAGATTGGACACCACCAGACTTTTTTTTCTATGGGACTACAGACAACGCCACCTATATAACCCACGTAATCTGGATGAACTGAAAACCAACATATTCAACGTCATTACCGACATTGCTTGGAGGAAGAGGTTGGTTCAGTCTGTAGCGCACCAGGGTCGTAATTTGTAGTTCCCAGGTTCGAGTCCCACCTGGCCCGGCATTCAGATTTATCTCCCTTAACCCCTAACCTACCTAGGTGAGAAAGGAAACACTGATGGCCTAAGAAAGGCCGGCGTCCGTCGGATGGGACGTTAACCCATGACACAATTTGCAGCAGAATCCTAACCTGCGCACATTTAATAACCCGCTTGATGGCCTTAACGGGATACTACCATCTGTCTCCTAACAGCAGTCTAGTAGGTCTCCTCCTCCAACAATCTGTGAGCCCTTGGTGTTCTTGTGACCTGGCCATTATGCCCATTGTGTGCAGAAAATGAGGGCGGGGGTGGCTCAGTCGGTAGCGCGCCAGTCTCGTAATCTGTAGTTCCCAGGTTCGAGTCCCAGCTGGGTCAGCGTTGAGATTTATCTCCGCAAAATTCCCCGCCCTGCCCACGATCAGTAGGGGACACCGATGGGCTTGGAAAGGCCGCCGTCCGTCGGATGGGACGTTAAGCCGTGGCCCCGTGTGCGGGAGAGCCATACCCTGTGCACGTTAAAGAACACGCTGGATGGCCTTGACGGGAGGCTACCATCTGTCTCCCAACAGCTGTTCCAGTGGGTCCCCTCCCTCAACCTTCTCTGAGTCTTCGGGGTCCATGTGACCTGGCCATTTAGCCCATGGTGTGCAAAAAAGTGCAGCTCAGAGGTAAAACAACCCAACCCAATGTGCAAAAAATGAAGTTCAGAAGTAAAACAACCCACTCCTGTCCTATTGCATGCAAGGGTTTGAAATTTTAATGCAAAACAGGGAATTGGCTCTTTGGTATTGAAAGCGCCCTATGCGAAAACGGCTTAAGTGTTACTTCAACAGTATTATAGAAAGGAATCCGGTCAGGATAAAATACGACTATTATTATTGTTTTTTTTTCCTAATAGTTGCCTGAGTTTTAGGTGTTAGTGAAGTAGAATGTTTTATCAAGTTTTGCATGCCATTTTATTACCTATATATTTACTTTTGTTACTTTGGATTATACAACAACGTTGATAAATGTTTGGATTTATTCTACTGTTTTACCAAACATTACCAATATAACAGTTATTTTCCGATCACAGTAACACTGACTGTTCCTGTCTTTCCATCTCATAGGCTTACAGGCTGGAGATGTATGGCCGCAAGTACCAGTGGATCATTGTCGGTATGTTCGACCACGGCTGGTGGGAGGTGAGAGATGACAGTGTGACCTGTGACCAAGCGGAGATGAAACAAGCCATGGAAGGTTACATCGCCACAGACATCCTACCACTCAGTACAACTAATGACATCACCATTTCGGGTTTGGTAGGTATGAAGAAAAATTTAATTGCTAATATTTTTTTTTTTTCATATGTTAAACAAAACGTTTCCTTGTTAGGAGTTGAGGTTGATCGTTAGTATGAAGTGCACACTGCTCTAAAGTTGCTTTTTCCGCCTTTTACAGGTTGGCCGATGGCGCGTCAGGCTCATAATTTGCAGTTGTAAGGTTTGATTCTTGAGTCTGCATTCTAAGGGGTGGCTCAGTCGGTAGCGCGCCAGGCTCGCAATCTGTAGTTCCCAGGTTCGATCCTAGCTGGGTGACATTTAATCTCCTAGCTGGGTGACATTAAATCTAAATTTTGAGATTTATCTCCGCAAAATTCCCCGCCCTGATCACAGTCAGTAAGGGACACCGATGGTCTTGGAAAAGCCGCCGTTCGTCGGATCCCGTAAGTCGTGGCCCCGTTTACGGGACAGCCATACCCTGTGCACCTTAAAGAACACACTGGATGGCATTGACAGGAGGATACCATCTGTCTCCTAAAAGCTGTTCCAGTGGGACCCCTTCCACAACCTTCTCTGAGCCATCGAGGTCCTTGTGACTTGGCCATTTAGCCCATGGTGTGAAAAAAAAAAGTGCCGCTCAGAGGCAAATCAACCCAAATCTACTGAAAGAAACTATACGCAAATGCATACACTGGTGCCATTAAGCGATGCATCTAAACGGCAAAGATGTTCAGCTATTCTGTGGCATTTAAATGTTGCTCCACCGGTATCAAGGGGGGGGGGGGGCTCAGTCGGTAGCGCGCCAGGCTCGTAATCTGTAGTTCCCAGGTTCGAGTCGAAGCTGGGTCAGCGTTGAGATTTATCTCCGCAAAAATTCCCCGCCCTGCCCACGGTCAGTAGGGGACACCGATGGGCTTCGAAAGACCGCCGTCCGTCGGATGGGACGTTAAGCCGTGGCCCCGTGTGCGGGAGAGCCATACCCTATGCACGTTAAAGAACACGCTGGATGGCCTTGACGGGAGGCTACCATCTGTCTCCCAATAGCTGTTCCAGTGGGTCCCCTCCCCCAACCCTCTCTGAGCCTTCGGGGTCCATGTGACCTGGCCATTTAGCCCATGGTGTGCAAAAAAGTGCCGCTCAGAGGTAAAACAACCCAACCCGGTATCAAGGGACCCAATACCTACCAAGAAAGCACTACGCACAGTATTATACCGCCACCACCAGTCTGCAATTTTGATTCCTGAAAGAATACATCCATGGACTCATACAATTTTCGCCATATCCTGGTCTCCTATTGCTATGAAATAAGAGATACCCTGTATTCATCAGACCAAGCGTCGTTTTTCCATTTCATCAGTGTCCAGTGCTTGTGTTCTGTAGCCCGCCGCTAGGTCATCAGCTGCCATACCGTTAGAAGATACTATGAGTAATACCTTCAAATATGCTCTTTCGCCACCACTGTGTACTCGGCTGCTATTTGACTAACTGTAGCCCGTCTCGGACTTTGCACAAGTCGTGTCAGTCTCCGTCACATTTCATCAACTATAGGCTGACTTTAGCTGGATTTTTTTTGGGTGTGGAACCATTCTCGATACTCAAGACGCTATCATGCATGAAAATATCATCAGTTTGGTGTTTCTGAGATGCTCATAGACGCGGGACTAGGGCTATAACTACCATGGCTTTGGGTTGTTTTACCTCTGAGCGTCACTTTTTTGCACACCATGGGCTAAATGGCCAGGTCACATGGACCCCGAAGGCTCAGAGAAGGTTGGGGGAGGGGACCCACTGGAACAGCTGTTGGGAGACAGATGGTAGCCTCCCGTCAAGGCCATCCAGCGTGTTCTTTAACGTGCACAGGGTATGTCTCTCTTCCGCACACGGGACCACGGTTTAACGTCCCATCCGACGGACGGCGGCCTTTCCAAGCCCATCGGTGGCCCCTACTGACCGTGGGCAGGGCGGGGAATTTTTGCGGAGATAAATCTCAACGCTGACCCTGCTGGGACTCGAACCTGGGAACTACAGATTACGAGCCTGGCGCGCTACCGACTCAGCCACCCCCGCCCCAACTACCATGGCTCTTTAAAAGTCTCTTAAATCTTTCGTCTTGGCCATTCTCGTGCTGAATTGTGCACACACTGAATCCTTAGCTACTTACCTATGTGCTTTAAATAGCATGGTATAAACATGTGATGCTGCCACTGAAAGAAAAGTCTATTTCATGAAAAGGGGAAGTATATCTCAAAAAATTATCCCTCAGTATATAGGCCCGTATATTAATTTGAATATGTGACCTCTACTCTCACTTTAAAAAATATATTTCTTCAGCACTTTCCAGAAGTATCCTGAATGCATTTCTTCTTAAAAAAAAAATACCCCCTCAAGCAGCTGCTTGCCACAGAGGTCTGACAGGAGCCTGTCAGTTTCTATGCCATAGTAGAAGGTTTGTGAAGATGGCAGGACCTCAGCAGAAAAACAACACAAACATCCATGCCTTAACCGGGGCTGGAACCCAGGTCCTTTAAATCAGTAGCCGAGCGCGCTAACCACTCAGCCACGGGACGGCAAATTTTCACTGCGACGACCTGGAATCGAACCCGGATCAACTGCTTGGAAGGCAGCTATGCTAACCATTATACCACCGTCGCTTCTACAAAAGGAAATTGTACTAAATATAAAACAATGTATTTATTTGTTCTTTTATGAGGATTACTATTTCGTCTACATACATATAACAACGAAATTATTAGCAATGCCAATATATTTATTACCTTATTATATTTATATACCTATGCTAACCCTTTCAGCAGGCTCCTTCTATTTATTACCTATGTTAACCATTTCAGCAGAATGCTAAAAATATTGAATATTTTGAAATTCTATTGAATGTTTTCAAAGCTATTTGTCTAATGAATAAAATATTTCAAAGCTAAACGATTTCAGTTCTTATGATTTAAACAATCATGAAAAACTTAATATTTATTATCTTCTTATATTTATATACCTATGTTAACACTTTCAGCAAGCTTCTTATATTTATTACCTATGTTAACCCTTTCAGCAGAATGCTTTACGATAATAAAATATTTCAAAGCTAAACGATTTCAGTTCTTATGATTCAAACAATCATGAAAAACTTAAAAACAAAATAATAATGTTCCTGAACTGATCTATGTGTACTCTATTAAAGGGTGAATATCAATGTATATATTAGTTCAAAATATGCACTTCTTTATCTATCAAAATGCTTAAAGAACATCTCTTTTAAACAAGCAATCATTATTAATAATTTATGGCCACCTTCTGTCCTATAAAAAGTTTTAGAGCTAATATTTTTCCACACGAAATAAACACACAAACTTTTATATTATTCATCCTGAAACGTAGCACGTAGAAGAAACCAAAAGCGAACAAAAAGCAGCACACGAGCAACATGGGGAGTTTGGAGCCTGAGATGGATTCTACTCTAAATATATTGCTCAAAATGTGGTGCAGAGTGGCAGCCGCTGCTGCTCTTCTCTATCTATGGAGGGTAGAATGATGAATGCGAGCTCCTGCGCCTTTATGGTCAACGGAAGTTGACTAGTTTTCATGCAGCAACAAACCACTCTATCTCTGTGAAAGCTATTCGCCCAGCTTGTAGAATTTTTCTTTCTTAATAGTAGCAACAAAAGCTGTGTGCTTAATGGAGCAAGAACTACTGATTTCTAAGGAATTTTTTACTAAAGAAGCTTTGAATTTTCTGAATCATCGGTTTGCATCGAAAGAATTTTCTGTCCATTATCTCTGTAGCAAAACTAAAGGATTTGCTGTTTAGTGAGGAATTACGTCTAATGTTAGTGTGGAATTTACGTCTAATGTTATTTGTTTCTAATTTGTTACACTAAATTGTTTGAACAGGAGATAAAGTGTTTACGGAGAAGAACTGAAGACACTTTATCAAAATTACACTCTTTTCTCCTTCCTAATTTGCTATAATAATAATATTTAACTTTCACTTCTTGAAGGTAGGAATCCAATTACGTATTAATTCAGAAACTAGACGGCATTTGTAGATGCAAGGATGATGGTGAATGTTAAATGTTTAAATGGTTAAAAAAGAAATTCTATAAATAAATTTAGATGAGATAAAAATTTGAAAGAAAAGAATCATATTTTCCCTACATGAATGTAAGAAGCAGTCTTGTTTATCTGACATGAAAAAAGCGAATATTCGTATGTGAAAATTTAATTCCATTAATTCAATTATTTTCATTAACTCACTCTGGTTAGTTTTATTAAAATTAACAAATAAATAATTTAAAAAAAAAATAGAAAACATTCTAGGGAGAAAGAAGTTTAATCACCTCCCTTGTGCGATAATAGTACATTTGGATTGTGTTGTATTGAAAATTAAAACAGGTTTCTGCTATAAGCCATGAACCTGCTCAGAAAGTGCCATTGTTAGACAGAAGGGTTTATCCAATCCAGCTGATAAACTCGATGTCTAGCCATAGATGTCCGACAGATCTCTATAGCAAGCAGCACTTGATTTTAAATTGCAAAAACTACTAATAAATACAAAAGATGGGACACAGTACGATAAATACCAATGATAAGTCCTTATTAAACAATATATTTTTATACCTAAAAAAACCCTAATAAAATATTAATTTTGCGCTTTTTATTCTGAATCACATAAGTCATTCCCGTTGGGTTTAGCATAACTCCTAACGTGAGACAGTATTACCAAAACAAAAAAAAAACCGCAACGAGTAACAAAATGACGTCTGGCTTTGTAGCGACGCGCAAAATTCAGATCAATTTTTCGACCAGCTAAGAATGGAAACAAATTATGGCTGGCAGTCGCGCAAATGCGATTTTTCCTCGTGGGGAGGAAGAGACGAAACGAAAATGCACCCCTCGTCAAATCATTTGTTTACATGTTTTGAAAAGCTTTCAGATTTCTTGCATCCTAACCACACAAGGATGGATCATTTTGCAGCGCGCCAGACTTGTAAATATGATGCTTTCAAACCCGAAACCCAACTGTCTTTGCGTTGAGACTTATCTCCATTACCCTTGTTTTGACCGTGGGGAGAAAGGAGACATTGATGGGCTTGGAAAGGTCGCCGTCCGTTGGATGGGACGTTAAACCGTGACTTCGTATGTAGGAGAGAGAACCATACTTTCTGCATGTTAAAGAACACGCGATGGAACACCCGATGGGAAAAAAAAAAGAACGATGGGAGCTTGTATTTCCTGTTCAATCAAATCTATTACCTTACCCTCACTCTTAGAGGCGGGGGTGGCTCAGTCGGTAGCGCGCCAGGCTCGTAATCTGTAGTTCCCAGGTTCGAGTAACAGCTGGGTCAGCGTTGAGATTTATCTCCGCAAAATTCCCCGCCCTGCGCACGGTCCTCAGGGGACACCGATGGGCTTGGAAAGGGCGCCGTTTGTCGGATGGGACGTTAAGCCGTGGCCCCGTGTGCGGGAGAGAGCCACTGTGCACGTTAAAGAACACACTGGATAGCCTTGACGGGAGGCTTTCATTTGCCACCAAACAGCTCTACAGTGGGTGTTCTCCCCCAACCTTCTCTGAGCCTTCGGGGTCCATGTGACCTGGCCATTTAGCCCATGGTGTGCAAAAAAGTGCCGCTCAGAGGTAAAACAGCCCAACCCTTACCCTAACTCTAATATTTTGGAGATATTTGTAAACTGTCAATTTAACCCATTGTGTCAACAAATGTCTCTTTCAAAAGCAAAAGTAACTGAAAACAATATTTTAACTATAGAATCTATCTAATGTTTTCATGTTTTATAGTCAAAACCAAACTCCAAAAAATAACTTTTCGTTTCTGATGGAGGAAAATATCGCCGCGGATTTTGATGCAACTGTGATGTGAACTAAAGAAAATATCCTTATTTTGGTGTTTTCTTGAAAATTAAGAATCGAATTTTCAGATCATAATCTCATTATTTTTCCTCGACTTATAATCGTTGTTCTATTTTCCAGATGGGGATTTTTTAATTATATATATACAGTATATAATATCGCAACATTATTATAGATATTTAACAAATACATTTAATTTGCATTACTAGCAAACATAAAACTCAGTGTTCATCACAGAATCATTTGTTCTTTTAGTCTGTCAAGTTTGATTTATCGAAATTTGATGATTTTACAAAAGTTTAATAACACATTTTTGCTGTGATAAATTTCTCTTTCGATTGCCCATTCCTATTAACTGTTAATGAGTCACTAATAGAGTTCAACAGTCTTCAGTTATGAACCTCGGTTTATGAGTTATCTAATGAATTTATCTAATGAACTATCTAATAAACATAACCACGATGTGAGGTATAAAAAGAGTAGAAAACGAAGAAATAAAATGAAAATCGATTTGAATGTTCATTAAAGCTATAATTTGATAATTTTTCAGATTAAATTCGAGAGACATAGCAATGTTTTCGATTTTCAGATCATCAGAAATTCGAGTTATTGATTTAATTCTTTGAATTAGTTACTGATATTAGTACTGTTAATTAAATTAAATTAAAAGTTAATAAAAATTACTTTAACATAAACATTATTTTAGCATTGTACATGATATATAGAATGATATATAGCACTACTTTCCGTTTTTTGAGTCAAGAGCAAAGTGTTTTCGAATATAGAATTGTAGTGGTACATTGTGAAAAACCAGCTTATTTTGAAGATAATTATTTATTTTGTTAGTCAACATAATCGGCTATTATTCGACAATCAGTGAATATTTTTTATGTTTTAAATTCACTTGAGAAGACCGACTAGGTAAAACATATATGGATAATAATATTAACACGAAACAGCTAAATTTTTGACTTAGATGTATTTCTTTTCGAAATTTCAATAAAATTTGCAAAGGAATTAGGTAACTCGTAGTACAGTACTCTCACTCCATCATACAAAATTACCTCACAAAAACATTACTTTGTCTCAATAAAAAAAAAATGGAGGAAAATTTCTACTTTCGACTTCCTAAATATCAAAAATATGATTTACAATGTGACGGATAGGCAGAGTAAGGCAGCAAAGCCACAAGAGACTAGCAAAGTCTAAAAACGAGTGCTTAATAGACGCACTTCACAAACTTAGTATAAAAGGAATCGTTGTCAAAACGAGATACAAAAAAAAGGAGACGAAAAGAAGTAAAAAAGTGAAACAAGAGCTTATGTTGATACGAAAAGGCACGGTTGGGTTGGGTTTTTTACCTCTGAGCGGCACTTTTTTGCACACCATGGTCTAAATGGCCAGGTCACAGGGACCCCTATGGCTCAGAGAAGGTTGGGGGAGGGGACCCACTGGAACAGCTGTTGGGAGACAGATGGTAGCCTCCCGTCAAGGCCATCCAGCGTGTTCTTTAACGTGCACAGGGTATGGCTCTTCCGCACACGGGGCCACGGCTTAACGTCCCATACGACGGACGGCGGCCTTTCCAAGCCCATCGGTGACCGTACTGACCGTGGGCATGGCGGGGAATTTTTGCGGAGATAAATCTCAACGCTGACCCAGCTGGGACTCGAACCTGGGAACTACAGATTACGAGCCTGGCGCGCTACCGACTGAGCCACCCCGGCCCCCATTTTTTAGGTCTTTAAAAGTATATTTTTAAGGTATATTTGTAATAAATAATAATAATATGGTCTTTATTAGTATTATATTTCAATAATACATATATTTTATTTATCATCTTTAATGCCTAATTTTATTATTATTTAACTATATTACATGTCGTTTATTAATATAATTTTTAATCCTGTGGAAAAATAAACTTACTTAGATGCGGAAATTATTTAGATACTTGAAGAAATAATATACTTACATAATTACTTATACTTACCGAAAAACATATATATTTAAATTATTACTTATACTTATCAAAATAATATACTTATATAGTTACTTATACATATCTAAATAATATGCTGATATAATTACTTATGCTTACCGGGAAAATATTTTTAAGTAACTGCTTATTCTTTCCGAAATGATATATTTCTAGAGTTACTTCTACTTAACTTACCGAAATTGTATGGCTATATAATTATTTATACTTACTGAAATGATATACTTATATAATTACTTATAATTACCAAAAAATATATTTATATAATTACTTATTCTTACCGAAATAATACATTTGAATAATTACTTATACCCGAAATAATACACTTAGATACCAAAATCTTTTACTTTATGATATTAAAATGAATAGAAAAGCTTTCAAATCTTCAAAAGAAACTTTACAACAAAATCTTACAACCTAAAAATTTAGTGAAAATCGAGTTTTCATCGGAAAACTAAAGTTTTTCCAATGAAAACTCAATTTTAAACGCATTTTATGTTTAATGGAAAGTGTGTTTAATGGGAAGTCTATATATATATAGACACTTCATTTACCGCTGTTGGTAAAATCCTAAAATTTATGCATTTCTGTCTGAAATCTGGACGGGCTACGGGTTCCTTTATTCCAGCTTTCTACTCTTGTTTATATTTCATTTGCTCTATTTGTATGTGGGGTGGGGGTAGCTCCGTCGATAGTGCACCAGGCTCGAAATCTACAGTTCCCAGGTTCGAGTCCAATCTGGGCCAGTTGTTGAGATTTATCTCCGCAAAACTCCCCGCTCTGCCCTCGATCAGTAGGGCACACCGATGGGCTTGGAAAGTCTACTTTCCGTCGTATGGAACGTTAAGCAGTCGTTCTATGTGCGGAGAACCATACCTGTTTTATGCATGTTAAAGAACACACGCTGAATGGCTTGATGGATGTTACCATCTGTCTTCTAACAGGTGTCCAGTGGGTCTCCTCCCTCAACCTCTTCTAACCCCTCGAAATCCTTGTGACCTGGTCATTTAGCCCATTGTGTGCGGAGAACCATACCTGTTCTGTGCATGTTAAAGAACACACGCTGAATGGCCTTGATGGATGTTACCATCTGTCTCCTAACAGGTGTCCAGTGGGTCTCCTCCCTCAACCTCTTCTAACCCCTTGGAATCCTTGTGACCTGGTCATTTAGCCCATTGTGTGCAAAAGATAGTGCCTCTCAGAGGTAAAACAACTCAACCCATTGCTTTTCTGCATTTCTTAGAATCGGAATAAATTGAAGAAATAGTAAAGTAAGTAAAAAGAAAAACGTCCTTGACCCTTTTAGATAGATGTCTCTCGAGCAGAATTTTATGGTTATTTTGGACCTGCGAATACAGTAGGCTAAATGGCCAGGTCACAAGGACCTGGGAAGCTAGCGGGAAGGAGATTCACTGGATAGCTGTTAAGACTTGCATTTTGGAAACTAACAGATATTTTCTTTTGATTAACAGATAGTAGACTCCCATCAAAGCCATCCAGCGTGCTCTTTAAAGTGCACAGAGTATGGTTCTCTCTCTCACACATGGGGCCACGGCTTAACCTTTCATCCAACGGACGGCGGACATTCCAAGCCCACCGGTATTACTTTTATTACCGAGGATAGAACAGGGATTAGCGGAGATAAATCTCAAGTGGACTCAGATTCACAAATGGTACTGGAACTTGGCACACTGTGGAGCGATTTTTTCCTCTCTTTGTCTGTTTTTTTCCATTTCAGGAATAAGAATTATAACAGGATTTTTTCCCCCACAATCCTAAACCATTTTCCTCATATCGTAGGGACGGGGGTGGCTCAGTCGGTAGCGCGCCAGGCTGGTAATTTGTAGTTCCCAGGTTCGAGTCCCAGCTGGGTCAGCGTTGAGATTTATCTCCGCAAAATTCCCCGCCCTGCCCACGGTCAGTAGGGGACACCGATGGGCTTGGAAAGGCCGCCGTCCGTCGGATGGGACGTTAAGCCGTGGCCCCTTGTATGGGAGAGCCATACCCTGTGCACGTTAAAGAACACGCTGGATGGCTTTGACGGGAGGCTACCATCTGTCTCCCAACAGCTGTTCCAGTGGGTCCCCTCCCCCAACTTGGGCCTTGGGGTCCTCTGAGCCTTGGGGTCCTTGTGGCCTGGCCATTTAGCCCATGGTGTGCAAAAAAGTGCCGCTCAGAGGTAAAACAACCCAACAACCCAACCTCATATCGTATGCGAAAATAAAAGGAAATAGAAAGAGAAGATGAACCTGGCAACTGAAGAATTTTAAGAACCAGTAATATTATGAAGTAAGGAAAGAAGTTAAGCAAAGTATTAAAAAAAAATAAATACCCCCTCAAGCAGCTGCTTGCTACAGAGATCTGACAGGAGCCTGTCAGTTTACATGCCAAAGCAAAGTATTAATAGGCGGAAAATGCGCTTTAAGGAAAAAATCTGTTAGTTTTCATAATGGTTTATCAGAAAGTTTACGACGTTTTATAATTTCAAAGGCAATTTTTTAATCAAAATTTTTTATCTTCTTTCAGGAGGTATACACCAAAAACTACCTATCCGCTATGTGAAAGTGCCTTGAAATAACGACCAGGAATATGAGGTTACAAATATAAAATAATTAAATTTTTGTGCTTGCAATTAATCGACCCAACCAAGGCTTCGTGAGCAATATTTACCTTCTTCTAAGTCTTCTCTTCAAACTGCATTACTGGAATTAATGTATTTTCCCGACTAATGGCAACTAGAGACATTCTGTATATGCATACACTCACACACTTCGAGTAACTGTGCTTGCATTCTAATGCATTCTTGTCTTATCTTTTTATTACTACGAATCTTTCCAGATAAGGAGATTGTTAGTTCGGAACTGGTTGTTTATTTCCTTCTTAAACCTGTTTACATTTCCTTTTGGTCTGCGTTAGCGTCGTCCAGATTTTCGTTTCTCTCTTACACGAGTCTGAGAAGACGATATCGTAAAGGGAAGTTTTATTTGTTTCGCTGAGAGTAATATGACATCGAGCAGCAGGGTTTATACTGTGATACATTAAGTTGTTGTTCGTTCCAGATGTGAGGGATATTAATATAAACATAAAAGTTTCTATGAAGGATTGTTGGGCTGTTTTACCTTGTGGCACATTTTTGCACACAATGGATTAAATGGCCAGCTCACAATGATATCAAGGGCTCGGAGTAGGATGGAAGGTTGTTGTTTGGGTTGTTTTACTTCTGAGCGGCACTTTTTTGCACACCATGGGCTAAATGGCCAGGTCAGATGGACCCCAAGGCTCAGAGAAGGTTTGGGGAGGGGACCCACTGGAATGGCTGTTGGGAGACAGATGGTAGTTTCCCATCAAGGCCATCCAGCGTGTTCTTTAACGTGCACAGGGTATGGCTCTCCCGCACACGAGGCCACGGCTTAACTTCCCATCCGACGGACGGCGGCCTTTCCAAGCCCATCGGTGTCCCCTACTGACCGTGGGCAGGGCGGGGAATTTTGCGGAGATAAATCTCAACGCTGACCCAGCTGGGACTCGAACCTGGGAACTACAGATTACGAGCCTGACGCGCTACCGACTGAGCCACCCCCGCCCCTATAGGCTGGAAGAGTAGGGGGTTAGCGGATAAAATTCTCAAAGCTTGCACAGTTGAGATTTGAACGTGGGAAGAACTAATTGCGAGCGTGACGCACTACAGACTGAGCATTCCCGCCCCCTTGGATGAAGGAAGTTCAATTTTAATCACTAAGAAGATGCTTGCCTAACTACAATAAATCTTTGATTATATTAATCAAAATATAATAAAATCTTCAAGATACACGACTTTTGAACTGAATCAAAAGAAACAAAATCTTCAAGATAGACAACTCTTCAACTGAACCAAGAGAGGTAAAATCTTCAGGATACACAACGCAATGTTTATTGTAATACAATTAAATAAAGGCCTTTATATACAGTCAACTCTCGATTTTCGTGAGCCTTCTTAAAATTGGCCGCGTAAACCAAACATATTTTTTCCCGCAGAGAAATTAAAGTAAATGGCAGGGCTAGGATAAAACGTTGTCATGTCTCTCTAATTTATTTATTTTTATTTATTATTGCATTTTTACTGTTGTAAATATATATATGTATTAAGTGAGTTTTAGGCAGTGCTGATGTGGAGATGTGACTCATGAGCTGGCTGACTTAGGTATGCTCACAAGTCGAAAAACCTTTTTACGACTAGTCTCTGGCGCGAGTGCTAGCGCCGATACAAGCGCAGCAATAATAAACAGAGTCTGAGCGTCGCTGTCAAACTGGAAGAACATTTGACACAAGTTAAGGGACGCCGCTCTTGCTCAAAAACCACTCTATAGTATAGAACGATCCCCTAACCACTCTATAGCATAAGACGATCCCCTAACCACTCTATAGTATAGGACGATCCCCTAACCACTCTATAGCATAGGACGATCCCCTAACCACTCTATAGCATAGGACGATCCCCTAACCACTCTATAGCATAGGACGATCCCCTAACCACTCTATAGTATAGGGCGATCCCCTAACCATTCTATAGTATAGAACTATCCCCTAACCACTCTATAGTATAGAACGATCCCCTAACCACTCTATAGTATAGGACGATCCCCTAACCACTCTATAGCATAGGACGATCCCCTAACCACTCTATAGCATAGGACGATCCCCTAACCACTCTATAGCATAGGACGATCCCCTAACCACTCTATAGTATAGGACGATCCCCTAACCACTCTATAGCATAGGACGATCCCCTAACCACTCTATAGTATAGGATGATCCCCTAACCACTCTATAGTATAGGACGATCCCCTAACCACTCTATAGCATAGGACGATCCCCTAACCACTCTATAGCATAGGACGATCCCCTAACCACTCTATAGTATAGGACGATCCCCTAACCACTCTATAGTATAGGACGATCCCCTAACCACTCTATAGCATAGGACGATCCCCTAACCACTCTATAGCATAGGACGATCCCCTAACCACTCTATAGTATAGAACTATCCCCTAACCACTCTATAGTATAGAACTATCCCCTAACCACTCTATAGTATAGAACGATCCCCTAACCATTCTATAGTATAGGACGATCCCCTAACCACTCTATAGTATAGGACGATCCCCTAACCACTCTATAGTATAGGACGACCCTAAAGCCCGCTCCACACTTACACGTTTTCCCTCACAAAACGCCAATACTAATCAACAACCCCACCCGAATTGCCGGCTTAAGCGTGTGAACCGTAATTGATTTGCGTCCACACGGAGTCTTTCCGCAGTTCCAGCATCTCCTCACTGCGCATGCGCTTATCACCAAAAGAACCACGTGGTTCTTCTTCAACCCTCAAACACCCCTCAAGGCTATGGAAGGGAAGGGCGGAGAGGGTGGACTGCAGCTGGAATTCCAACAGGCACGGAACGCCAAATTTCCCCCAAGTCGCGACGCCGTTCCCAGTGAAAAGCTCATTAAAGAGGATTAGGAAGGGTTGGTATGAGCCACTTAGGGAATGGCGCGTAGGAAAATGGGTACCTGTGGAGCGGGCTTTAAAGAGAGGGTTCAGTTCTGTGTGAACCAAGATACGGTTCTGTGTGAATTAGGGTTCAGTTCTGTGTGAACCAAGATACGGTTCTGTGTGAATCAGAGTTCAGTTCTGTGTGAACCAAGATACGGTTCTGTGTGAATCAGGATTCAGTTCTGTGTGAACCAAGATACGGTTCTGTGTGAACCAAGATACAGTTCTGTGTGAATTAGGGTTCAGTTCTGTGTGAACCAAGATACGGTTCTGTGTGAATCAGAGTTCAGTTCTGTGTGAATCAAGATACGGTTCTGTGTGAATCAAGGTACGGTTCTGTGTGAATCAGGGTTCAGTTCTGTGTGAACCAAGATACGGTTCTGTGTGAATTAGGGTTCAGTTCTGTGTGAATCAGAGTTCAGTTCTGTGTGAACCAAGATACGGTTCTGTGTGAATCAGGGTTCAGTTCTCTGTGAACCAAGGTACGATTCTGTGTGAATCAGGGTTCAGTTCTGTGTGAACCAAGATACGGTTCTGTGTGAATCAGAGTTCAGTTCTGTATGAACCAAGATACGGTTCTGTGTGAATCAGGGTTCAGTTCTGTGTAAACTGAGATGCGATTCTGTGTGAGTCAGGTTGTAGGCAGGAATTGAATATCCTTTCGCCGAGTTAGAGGTCGGTAAAGCGAGAATTTGCAAAGTGCAGATCTCCATCTCATTGCATGAATATTTGCAGCAGCAAAGGCCCCACGGAATCGAGCGCATCCCCAGCACGTAATTGCATACCACTGGAACAGCTGTTAGGAGACAGATGGTAGCCTCCCATCAAGGCAATCCAGTGTGTTCTTTAACGTGTACAGGGTATGACTTTCCCGTACACGGGAACACGGCTTAACGTCCCATGCGACGGACGGCGGTCTTTCCAAGCCCATCGGGTTCCCCTACTGACCGTGGGCAGGACGGGGGATTTTGCAGAGATAAATCTCAACGCTGGCCCAGCTGGGACTCGAACGTGGGAACTACAGCTTACGCGCCTGGCGCGCTACCGACTGAGCCGCTCCTGACGCAGCAAGTCTGAGGCATATGTCGGTACGAGTGTAACAATTCGCGAACCTGTGATTTCACTAAGTAATGGGTGAATGTAATTAAGGAACTAATTGATCGTCCTCTACTATAGAGTGGTTAATCGTTTGTGATCTGGCCCAACAAGACATTTGGCGCAGTTCAGCAGCATAGGTACTCACGCGTGATCTGACGAAAAAGAATCTGCGTCGTTCCTTACCACTGCACATCACAGTTGCCTAAAAATTCAGAGATACATCTATTTCCTCTATTAATTTATTTTTCACTATAGGTATTAATTTCAGACAATAAAAGAGCCATTATAATACATTACAGTAACGCTAAAAACTTAAGAATACAATCTATCGATCAAAAAAAAATTAACCTATTTGCAATAAGAGTATAAAAATATTTTACAATTTTTTTTTGTCTAACACGTGCTAAAAGCTCTCTCTGATAGCTTTATGGTAGGATTGGAAGGGGAACTTCTGGGTTAGATGACTGAATACGTGAAAGAGTAATGCCTCTTCACCTATTAGCAGCTGGGTTGGGTTGTTTTACTTCTGAGCGGCACTTTTTTGCACACCATGGGCTAAATGGCCAGGTCACATGGACCCCGAAGGCTCAGAGAAGGTTGGGGGAGGGGACCCACTGGAACAGCTGTTGGGAGACAGATGGTAGCCTCCCGTCAAGGTCATCCAGCGTGTTCTTTAACGTTGGATTGTTTTACCTCTGAGCGGCACTTTTTTGCACACCATGGGCTAAATGGCCAGGTCACATGGACCCCGAAGGCTCAGAGAAGGTTGGGGGAGGGGACCCACTGGAACAGCTGTTGGGAGACAGATGGTAGCCTCCCGTCAAGACCATCCAGCGTGTTCTTTAACGTTGGGTTGTTTTACCTCTGAGCGGCACTTTTTTTGCACACCATGGGCTAAATGGCCAGGTCACATGGACCCCGAAGGCTCAGAGAAGGTTGGGGGAGGGGACCCACTGGAACAGCTGTTGGGAGACAGATGGTAGCCTCCCGTCAAGACCATCCAGCGTGTTCTTTAACGTTGGGTTGTTTTACCTCTGAGCGGCACTTTTTTGCACACCATGGGCTAAATGGCCAGGTCACATGGACCCCGAAGGCTCAGAGAAGGTTGGGGGAGGGGACCCACTGGAACAGCTGTTGGGAGACAGATGGTAGCCTCCCGTCAAGACCATCCAGCGTGTTCTTTAACGTTGGGTTGTTTTACCTCTGAGTGGCACTTTTTTGCACACCATGGGCTAAATCGCCAGGTCACATGAACCCCGAAGGCTCAGAGAAGGTTGGGGGAGGGGACCCACTAGGACAGCTGTTGGGAGACAGATGGTAGCCTCCCGTCAAGGCCATCCAGCGTGTTCTTTAACGTGCACAGGGTATGGCTCTCAGACACACACGGGGCCACGGCTTAACGTCCCATCCGACGGACGGCGGCCTTTCCAAGCCCATCGGTGTCCCCTACTGACCGTGGGCAGGGCGGGGAATTTTGCGGAGATAAATCTCAACGCTGACCCAGCTGGGACTCGAACCTGGGAACTACAGAATACGAGCCTGGCGCGCTACCGACTGAGCCACCCCCGCCCCCTATTAGCAGCTGTTTCGCCGAAGTATGAGTGTTGAGATTCAGGTTTCCCATTTTCTTAAGGTCACCTTGGTGGGTGCCTTAAAAAACTGTCCGATTCACTGCCTTGGTAGCACAGGGCTTTCGCGTTGATTCTCAGTGATATTCAAACTGTTGGAGCCCGGGTTCGAGTCACGAAATGGCATTGTAGTTTCTTCTATCATAACCTGCAGATAAGTAAGTAGCTTTGAAGGTATGATCATAAATTGAAAGGAATGACTTTTGAGATATTTTCATTTTCTTTTAAAATTATTTGCGTTTAAGTCACATGTGTTAAAAATGTGTTAAAAATTATTTCAGTTAAGAGTTCAAACCGAGTTATTCGAAAAAAAAACGTATAAACTTAAAAAATGTTGCTACAGGGACCGCGTTATTCCGGAAACGCGTTAATCATACCTTCGAAGGTGGGGCGGGGGCGGCTCAGTCGGTAGCGCGCCAGGCTCGTAATCTGTAGTTCCCAGGTTCGAGTCCCAGCTGGGTCAGCGTTGAGATTTATCTCCGCAAAAATTCCTCGCCCTGCCCACGGTCAGTAGGGGACACCGCTGGACTTGGAAAGGCCGTCGTCCGTCGGATGGGACGTTACGCCGTGGCCCCGTGTGCGGGAGAGCCATACCCTGTGCATGTTAAAGAACACGCTGGATGGCCTTGACGGGAGGCTACCATCTGTCTCCCAACAGCTGTTCTAGTGGGTCCCCTCCCCCAACCTTCTCTGAGCCTTCGGGGTCCATGTAACCTGGCCATTTAGCCCATGGTGTGCAAAAAAATGCCGCTCAGAGGTAAAACAACCCAACCCAGCCTCGAAAATCGAGAGCTGACTGTACATTTCAATGCATTAAAACCTTTAAGAAAAAGAAATTTAATTCTTCAAATAAGGGTAAGAGAAAGTTCAATAAAAATTTATGAATTATTGCCCATTTTACGAATGTCACTCGCCAGACTGTCATCTCTACTGAAACGTTCAAGACAATTCTGTACATAATCTTCTGTTTAGTAAAGGAATTTCCCATTAAATCCCTCCGCAAGATTTCCATTTCGTGAATCCTTCACAAAAAGAGCAGCATAAAAGAATCGTCGGTAACAACAAAAGCAAAAAGGTATGCACTTTTCTGCGGCTGAAGATGGAAGACTCAGACGATAGATCCACATCCCATTATCAATTGGGAGCAGCAGAGAGGTCGATATTTCCATCACCAACGAAAAACAAGAACTTCAAAATTCCTACAACGTTCCGTTACATTCTTGTTCATAATACCGTAGAGATCCAATCCATGTGCAAAACTTTCAACCATCTATCTCTAAAGCAGCAGCGAGAAAATCTCTTTTTTCCTCCCAATGGTCCATTCTCTCATCATCTGCACTCACATCGTATGGTAACAAATCCTGTTATTGGGAAAGAGGCTCGTCTGCGAAGTGTTATCTGGTTTCATCCAATAATCGACTCTACCATCTCAACGCAGAATTCTTCTCTTTCCCATTTACTTTCTTCCCTTGCTCTTTTTTTTTTTCGCCAGTGTCTCTGGTCAAAGATGATGCTTCGGTCAGTTCTCTTATGGTTTTATAGGAGGTCGAGGTAATACGATATATTTTGTAACCATATGTTTTGTAGGAGGAAAATCGAGTTTTAGTAACTGTACCGGTACTCTAAATAAGAAAGAGAGACTTATTTTAATGCAAGATTGAAAGGGAGATAGGTCTTTGTTGAGGGATGCGGTTGTCTCAGTTGTCGCAGCTGGTGGCCCGCCAGGCTCGTAATCTGTAGTTTCAAAGTTCGAATCCCACGTGGGTGAGAGTTGAGATTTATCTCCGCAAAACCCCTGCCCTGGGTCATCAAAGGACACACCGATAGGTTTGGAAAGGACGCCATGTGTCGGATGGGACGTTAAGCCGTGGCACCGTATGCGGGAGAACCATGCCCTGTACATGTTAAAGGGTTGGGTTGTTTTACCTCTGAGCGGCACTTTTTTGCACACCATGGGCTAAATGGCCAGGTCACATGGACTCCGAATGCTCAGAGAAGGTTGGGGGAGGGGACCCACTGGAACAGCTGTTGGGAGACAGATGGTAGCCTCCCGTCAAGGCCATCCAGCGTGTTCTTTAACGTGCACAGGGTATGGCTCTCCCGCACAAGGGGCCACGAGTTAACGTCCCATCCGACGGACGGCGGCCTTTCCAAGCCCATCCCGTGGGGAGATAAATCTCAATATTGATTGATTATCTCAGCGTTGAGATAAATCTCAACGCTGACTGAACCTAGGAACAGCTGGGACTCGAACCTAGGAACTACAGATTACGAACCTGGCGCGCTACCGACTGAGCCACCCCCGCCCCACATGTTAAAGGACAAGCTGGATAGTCTTGAAGGGAGGGTATCATCTGCCTTCTAACAGCTTTCGAGTGGGTCCCCAACCCTCTCAGGGTCCTTGTGACCTGGCCATTTAAGCTGCTGTGTGCAAAATAAAGTACCGCTCAGAGGTGAAACAATCCAAAGTTCTTTGTTGCGAATTACTTTCAAATTCAGATAGGATTCTGAGAAGATGCTGGTCATCCAGTTCTTTGGCAAAAGGAATCACGGTTTTAATTTTTTTTTTTCTCTTATTTCTTGAATACTATTTTAGAGAAGACATAAAAATCAGTATTCTCTATAAATAAAAATAAATAAATAAATACCCCCTCAAGCAGCTGCTTGCCACCGAATTCTGACAGGAGCCTGTCAGTTTATATGCCAGAGTAGAAGATCTGAGAGGTTGGCAGGACCTCAGCAGAAAAACGACACATACATCCACGCCTTACCTGGGGCTCGAACCCAGGTCCCTTAGATCAGTAGCCAAGCGTGCTAACCACTCGGCCACGGGATGGCAAAAAATAAATACCCCCTCAAGCAGCTGCTTGCCACAGAGGTCTGACAGCAGCCTGTCAGTTTATATGCCATAGTAGAAGGTCTGAGAGGATGACAGGACCTCAGCAGAAAAACGACACATACATCCACGCCTTACCTGGGGCTCGAACCCAGGTCCCTTAGATAAATAGCCAAGCGTGCTAACCACTCGGCCACGGGATGGCAAAAAATAAATACCCCCTCAAGCAGCTGCTTGCCACAGAGGTCTGACAGCAGCCTGTCAGTTTATATGCCGTAGTAGAAGGTCTGAGAGGATGGCAGGACCTCAGCAGAAAAACGACACATACATCCACGCCTTACCCGGGGCTCTAACCAGGTCCCTTAGATCACTAGCCAAGCGCGCTAACCACTCGGCCAAGTGACGACTATTCTCTATAAGGGAATATTTTAAAAGAATGCTTATATTTCAAAGTGCTGTATTTTGATAAATAATTAAGTAACCAAAGTAAGTGTATGTCCAAAATGGCATGAAACGCTTAAATTTGCGTAACGGGTTGCTGTAAGTATCACAGGTAATGTCTTCAATGAAACAGTTCGAAATCAAAGGATTGGTAGAGGTGAACCAATCTTGTCAATCCTGCGGTTCCCTAGAAATTTCGATTTGACACCATCGGACTTCTGTTTTTGGAAATATATTAAAAACATCGTTTATTCCGAAAAAAAATTGATAATTTACAGGATTTAAAGGAAAGAATCACTGAAATGCTGCAAGTGTTACACCAGATATACTGAGCCGAGTACAAATAGAAATTTGAATATTACGTAATATTGATTTTGAACACAAAAAACGAAACTTTTTTTAATTACTTTTTTTACTTAATTACTTAATAAAACGTAACTCTTCAAAATGTAGGTACAGTCGCTCAAAAAATTATCCGAACACTATGGTTGATTACAGAATTCAGAAAAAAATATCTGGCAACGATTTTTTTACAAATTAGTGATCTGGCAACCTTGCGTGTCACATGACATGGAGGTTGCCAGATCACTAATTGTAAGATAACTAATTGATAAAAATATCGTTGCCAGATATTTTTTCTGAATTTTGTAATCAACCGTAGTGTTCGGATACTTTTTTGAGCGACAGTACAATAACGTAATCTTTATATTGAAATAATGCTTGATGAATATTACCAATGCTTTGCTGTGTGTAGGTGACATTTGGGTGTTACGTATAGTTTCAGTGTAGATGAATGTCTTTAGTTGAAACAAACCTTGTATCTTTGAGACCTGGACATTTATTCCACTGTGTGTAGAAAAAGTGCAGCTCAGGGATAAAAAATAGCGCAATTTATTGTTCCCACATCGTATTGAAGTGTCTTACGTTCTAATTTATGATTTAATCTTGCACCTATGATCAAATTCTAATCATTGCTATTAAAAAAACAAACATGATTGTAACATCTCTTATAAGTAGTTAATTTATCAGTCCATTTTTTTTATTCCTTTATGCAGACGGCAGCGGAATACGAAGCACAGTACAACAAATATCGCTCAGAAGAATACAGCCGTTTCCATGGTTACGCTTACGACGGCATATGGGCCATTGCCTTGGCAATCGAGGCGGTGGCAAGGAAGTTAAAGGCTCTGGGTTCGAATCTTTCCTTGAAGGATTTCGCTTACAGAGACCCTTTCTGGGGTCGAATTTTCTGGGAGGCATTCAACGAGACTTCTTTTCCAGGAGTCACGGTAAGTAAAATGGCTTCTTCATCGTGGTTAATGATATTATTTTTTTGGAAACTTCGGCGTTTTTCATAATCATATATTAAACAAGAGAGTTATAATCACGGGGGATCTATCAATTACGTGCCAAATAACTCGTGATCAATGAAAGCTGCCAAAGAGTTAATTGTGCAGTTTCATAATCTCCCAGGTTTTCACTCACGGTAATCATCATATGACACTAAAAATTTGGAAACGTGCATAATTTATTAAGGTACAGTCGCTCAAAAAAGTATCCGAACACTATGGTTGATTGCAAAATTCAGAAAAAATATCTGGCATTGATTTTTTTAGAAATTAGTCATCTGGCAACCTTCGTGTCACGTGACATGAAGGTTGCCAGATGACTAATTTCTAAAAAAAATCGATGCCAGATATTTTTTTTTCTGAATTTTGCAATCAACCATAGTGTTCGGATACTTTTTTGAGCGACTCTACATCTGCTTATAGCTGCTTTAGACTAGTTCAGATAGGGGCGGGGGTGGCTCAGTCGGTAGCGGGCCAGGCTCGTAATCTGTAGTTCCCAGGTTCGAGTCCCAGCTGGGTCAGCGTTTAGATTTATCTCCGCAAAATTCCCCGCCCTGCCCACGGTCAGTAGGGGACACCGATGGTCTTGGAAAGGCCGCCGTCCGTCGGATGGGACGTTAAGCCGTGGCCCCGTGTGCGGGAGAGCCATACCCTGTGCACGTTAAAGAACACGCTGGATGGCCTTGACGGGAGGCTACCATCTGTCTCCCAACAGCTGTTCCAGTGGGTCCCCTCCCCCAACCTTCTCTGATCCTTCGGGGTCCATGTGACCTGGCCATTTAGCCCATGGTGTGCAAAAAAGTGCCCCTCAGAGGTAAAACAACCCAACCCAACTAGTTCAGATATATCTATTAAATGTTCGCTGTATAATTGTATATGGCTAATCCGGAGTTATAAATGTATAGCATACCACCGAATGAGTCCTCCAATAATTACTCGATCCTGGCCCCCCGTGTTACATCAATGCCTAGAATGTCAATCCTGCCAAATCCTGGTTATGTTCGATATTCTCGGCTTTACGGTGTCCTTAAAAATAGTGGAAGGGATCTTGAATTTACCGTCTTTGATGTTACTCGGCAGAACACTTACCACATTATGAATTAAGACGGTACACTTTAATGGTCATAAAAAATTATTAGCGTCAAAGGAACTTGAAAATTAAAAAAAAAACCTTTGTACACTAAACTTTGTACAGTTAAATATTTCGTAAGTCCAATGTTTACAGGAGATTCCTGTGATATTTTACTATTGAATTATTGATTTAACGCTCTGATCGTGAGTGATGAAAATATTAAATTCCATCAAATGAGGCAACTCGGTTGTCCATAAATCACAGCAGAAGAAAAAGGTTAGCCGTTGATGATGTAACGGTCAGAACGCCTAGCATATTACTGGAAAACGAGAGTTTAAATCCCACTCATGGAAAAAGCCAAATATTTCAGAAGCTATAGTTAGTCATTTCACCTCTGAAAATTCAGATTTTCAGAAAAAATAAAAGTTTAATTTAGAGTCTAGGTTTTTCAGAAGAACGTGTATTCTAGAGACCCATTGAAATGAATGAATGCTTTTGTGAACAGAGTATATTTCAATTATTCAAAAGTTTTGTATTTTAATTGTGCGTGACATTTTTTTCCGTTATTTGTAGGGGCCAGTAAGTTTTATAAAGAATGAGAGGAGAGGACAGATTCTCCTGAAGCAGTTTCAAAGTAAGTCATGTTTTAGTTCACAAGAGTAAAGTTTTCAGAATATTACCCTAAATTGTGTTTAATTGCTGCGTTCTTCGGCGATCTTTGGTTTCTTTCTATCCGTCCGATTTATCTGAACCTTCCGCTTTCTCTAAATCCGTCTGTCTGTCGATTTTTTTTTTGCCTTTAGTTCTTTCTATCCCCTTTAGTTTTCTGTCTCTGCTTTTCCATATTTCTTTATGTCTCCTTTTTGTCTTTCTGCCTATTTTTTGCCTTTCCATATTTCTTTTTTTGCCAATCTCTATTTCTTTGTCTATTTTTTTTTCCTTTCTATATTTCTTTCTGTCTATTTTTTTCCTTTCTATATTTCTTTCTGTCTATTTTTTCCTTTCTACATGTCGTTTTTCTCCTGAGGTCCTGCCATCCTCAGAGACCTTCTACTATGGCATATAAATTGACAGGCTCCTGTCAGACCTCTGTGGCAAGCAGCCGCTTGAGGGGGTATTTATTTTATTTTTTATTTTTTCTTTCTATCCTATTTTTATGTTTCTATCTATTTTTTTTTTTTTTTTTGGCTTTCTGTATTTCTGTTGGATTGGGTTGTTTTACCTCTGAGCGGCACTTTTTTGCACATCATGGGCTAAATGGCCAGGTCACAAGGACCCCGAAGGCTCAGAGTAGGTTGGGGGAGGGGACCCACTGGAACATCTGTTGGGAGACAGATGGTAGCCTCCCGTCAAGGCCATCCAGCGTGTTCTTTAACGTGCACAGGGTATGGCTCTCCCGCACACGGAGCCACGGCTTAACGTCCCATCCGACGGACGGCGGCCTTTCCAAGCCCATCGGTGTCCTCTACTGACCGTGGGCAGGGCGGGGAATTTTGCGGAGATAAATCTCAACGCTGACCCAGCTGGGACTCGAAACTGGGAAATACAGATTACGAGCCTGGCGCGCTATCGACTGAACCACCGCCGCCCCCCTCTTCGCAGGGAATTCTTTCAGTTTAGTGCCTGAATATGTATCTTTTGCTATAAAAAGTCCTCTCTTACTCCAACCTAAAACTATTCATGACTACATGACTTTATCAGCATATTTTTCAACAAAAAACCTTTCCCCCTCCCCCTTCGAATATACGGTAGACTCTGGATTTTCTGAGGGGAGGGTCAAACGGATTTTGGATTAACCGACGTAAAAAGTAACAAAATACTGCCTAAGGTTACATAATAGGTAACCTTTTATCAGTTTTCGTCAAGCAATTTACGTGATGTTTAGCGTTCCTAAACTTTTGCACTAAAATTATTTTTACACTTTTTATAACAACTATAGAACGGTAAATGTGTTCCTAAATATTGGATGTAACTTTAACTAAATAAGTTTACATTAAATCCCTCTTATACCTCGTTTCGACTAGATTTGCTTTAGCTGCAATTTGGATTATCCGTGATCTTTTCCTCCCACGTTACTTCCCCATTAATCGAGAGTTGAACTATTTTTGACTATATATAGATGGTCATATTATTTTAATACTAGATCGTGTGGGCTCACTCACGGAAATATTGAGCGTGTGCAGTTACCGTTCACAGCAAACTGGAGCGTGTGCAGTTACTGCACACGCTCCAGTTTGCTGTGAACGGTAACTGGAGCGTGTACAGTTGCTGTACACGCTCCAGATATTTTTCCTGAATTCTGTAATTACGTGACACGAAGGTTGCCAGATCACTAATTTCTAAAAAAATCGTTGCCAGATATTTTTTCTGAATTCTGTAATCAATCATAGTGTTCGGATGCTTTTTTGAGCGACTGTACCTGAACCTACATGTTTTCCTAAAATCTCCCATCCCCACACTAATTTCCCTCAAATATTTTACGGCTACATGTCGAACTCTAAATATCTTACTACAAAAATTCCTTTCCACCTTAGAAAATATTTTGTAGCCACGTGCCTGGATCGACGTATTTTACTATATAAACGTCCTCTCCCTATCCTTTGAAAATATTTTATAACTACGTGCCTTACTCTACATATTTTACAACAACGTGTCTTCTCCCCTACCTTTCGAAAATATTTTATAAGTATTGGCTGGGATACACTAAACGAGTAATTTTCTTCAACGGGCCCTCTCCCCCAGCCTTTGGAATATATTTTATGGCTATATGCTTGAAACTATTTATTTTGAAAAAAAAAAAAGCCCTCTCATCACCCTTCGCAAATATTTTATGGCTACGTGCTTTAATCTACATATTTTACTGTGAAACTTTATAGAAGTATAAGAACTTTTAGAACCAAAATCTTCTCTTCAAATTGTTTTTTTTATTCCCGTTATTTCCCCATTGACAGGAAAGAGAAGTGAGCAAGAAAACCGAGCAATTACGACCCCCATTTCTATTTTTTTGCAATTCCGATTTTACCAATCCTATTGTCTGTCACTTTTACGTTACTTATTATTGTCATTATTTCTAAGGGGAAATCCGAAATGAAACAAAAAAGGCAGATTTTTACAGATCCGAAAAAGTGTCAAGGTATTGCTTTCCACCTTTCTTGTGTCTGGAAAGATGCAATTTTCGCATGGATAAGAATTTCATGAATATTTTAGACGCCAAAATTACGCTTTCTAAATAATGCCTCTTTTCTTAACGTCAGCGACGAGTTGTAGAAAGACATGTGAGAGGGGGAAGAGAAGGGGACATAAAGCGCATGCGCAAAATCTGTGTCGCTCCGACATCTCAGAGAGAAAAAAAACAGTTCGTTACTTTTCAGGCAGCTAATGATGACTGGTATCTTGGGCCTCGAGGAAGGAAGAGAATGATTTTTCTCCTTCAACTTGCTCTTTTCTACTTTCAACTCATTTCTATTTTATCGTCCAGTTCTTTAAGAAACTTCTTCCTCGTTTCAAGATTAAAATTGCTTTTTAAGTGCAGCAATTTTGAAATATCGTGAATATTCTCTTAGACGGAAAGAATAGATAAATGCCAAGAGGGTGAATGTTGACGAACTGCGTATAACCTTCGTCACATCAAGTTACGCAGTTACGATTGGACCATTTCGCTTAATGGAAAATTATCGAAGGCATACAATGTATGAAGACCGACAAAAATACAGTATTTCCTGGCAATCCAAACAGCATTTTACTATTCCTAGTGTGAGGGTGTGTAGATGCCTGTGTGGAATATAATTTTAATATTTCCACGGGGGAATGGTATTTTATTATTTGCATCAATCGACCATTCGCTGCGTTCAAAAAGGAATACCATTTTAGTGAGAATTTTTTTGAGGAATGCCATTTAACCATATAGAATATCCAGTGGGGATGTCTTTTTTTTTGCATTTCCAATGGGAATGCCCTTTTGCTATTTCGTGGTAATGCCATTATAATATTTCCAGGAAGAATGAAATTTTTGTATTTCCAATGAGAGTATATTTTTCCGTACTTCCGGTGGTAATACCATTTTAATATTTCCAAAGCGAATTGCGTTTTGCTATTTTCAGTGGTAATACCATTTTGGTATTTCCAAGGAGAATGTCATTTTGCTATTTTCAGTGGTAATACTACTTAGTGTTTCCAGGGAGAATGTAATTTTTCTACTTCCCGTGGTAATGTCATTTTAGTGCTTCCAGAGAAAATGCAATTTTCCAATTTCCAGTGGTAATGCTATTTTAGTACTTCCTGGTAGAATATTATTTCGGTATTTCCAGTGGTAAATTTTAGCATTTCCAGCAGGAAGAAATCATTTTATTTTTTCCAGGAGAATGTCATTTCTTACGTACTTCCAATAAAAGAAATACTGTTAGGTGGTGGGATTTTTTTTTTAGGTAGGGCTGTAGAGTACTGATTTATGATTTTGGGCAAAATATCGTTTCACTGTTTCCAGGGGAGGGAGAGGAGGAGGAGATAGAGCAATTTTATTAATTTCTAGGAGGAGGTGGAAAATGCTGCTTTATATTTGCTCTATGGTGGTGGGGGGGAGGGGGCGTAAATATTTATTAGAGACGTTTTTTTTCTTCCTGTAGGGAATCACTTTTCTCCTCTGGCGACAAAGACACATTTATATAAACATAACTCAAAATATACATTTGCTTTTATTATACGGCGTATTTACACACGCCAATGGGGCGGGGGGTGGCTCAGTCGGTAGCGCGCCAGGCTCGTAATCTGTAGTTCCCAGGTTCGAATTCCAGCTGGGTCAGCGTTGAGACTTATCTCCGCAAAACTCCCCGCCCTGCCCACGGTCATTAAGGGACACCGATGGTCTTGGAAAGGCCGCCGTCCGTCGGATGGGACGTTAAGCCGTTACCCCGTGTGCGGGAGAGCCATACCCTGTGCACGTTAAAGAACACGCTGAATGGCCTTGACGGGAGGCTACCATCTATCTCCCAACAGCTGTTCCAGTGGGTCCCCTCCTCCAACCTTCTCTGAGCCTTCGGGGTCCATGTGACCTGGCCATTTAGCCCATGGTATGCAAAAAAAGTGCAGCTCAGAGGTAAAGCAACCCAACACACGCCAATAGTTTCACATACGACTTTCAAAATCATAAAACAGGCTGCCCTTTAGTACCGCACCGCTGAACTGTACATGCATAGATACATCCTCAAATACTAAAACATTTGTCTTACGTTTTAAATGTTTTTGAAATAGTTTCAATCCCAATATATTCTTAAGTATCCTCGTGAAATGTTCAATTTTCTCCCCTGGTAATGTGCATGGATCTAAACTGCATGAACCCTGGCGACTTTTAAAAACTTCTTTAAATTTTAAAGTATGCAAAATGAAGAAATATTGAATTTCCTAATTTCTTTTCTTCAGATGGTAAAGAAGTGAAGATAGGAGAATATAATCCAATATCTGACGATTTGGATCTTAGTAAAGGTTCTCCAATTATATGGAGAGGTATGTATCTATTGAATTATTCTCTGCTGCATCATGTATTGATATATTTCACTTCAAAAAATTTATTTTTTATATCTAATGTTCTTTGTGAAAATGAAACAATTTCTTATGAATTTTCCTTTTAGCTTACTTTATACCCCTTTTTTGCATAGTGAAATTGGGGTTTCTTAGTAACAAACACACCTTATACAGGGTGAATCTGAAAAAGTGGGCAAAACTTTACGGGGTGGTAGAACGCAGCTATACGAGCAATATTCGTCATAGAATGTATGATCGGAACGCAAACGGCGAGCCGCTAGGTGGCGTTGGAAATGGTATAAAAGGGTCGGTCCTCGCACCCAACGGCATTTCTACCGTGGATTGCCGAGAGGATGGCTGGTTATACTAACCACGAAATGGCGGATATGCACTTTGTGTACCTTGTTACCTCAATTACATTCCTGTTAATAAAATGTTTTCTGAAGTATCTCCTCTCCTTCTTGTGTTCATTCTTTAAATGTGACAGTGGAAAACTACCTTTTAACTTCTCACCGCTTGCGTTCCGACCAAACATTCTATGACGAATATTGCTCGTATAGCTGCGTTCTACCACCCCGTAAAGTTTTGCCCACTTTTTCAGATTCACCCTGTATATTCTTAGATTAACATCTATGTTTTCTCGATTGTGCACTTTTCGGTGCAATCTATATGATGCGACTTTCTTCTCAGGTAGTAGTGGACCCCCTGCAGACAGAACGCACAGAAAAATTGCCAGGAAAAGAATCAGCATCACTGTATATTCCATCGTTGTCACGTTCGCCGTCGTGGGAATCATTTTAGCTACAGTCTTTCTCGTAGTAAATATCAAATACAGGAACCAAAGGTAATAATTATATTTCTTAACTTTCAGTTGTTTTCTGTTTTCAAATTCATGGTCGTTTTATATTAAATAAAATGTAAAGTCGTCTTTTGTGACTGAATGTAATTATACTCGTATATGGAAAATCTTTATTTCTTTATTCTGTGAAAATATGTAACAATTGGAATATATTTTTACAGATTAAAACACCGTCCGTTGGATGGGACGTTAAGCCGTGGCCCCGTGTGCGGGAGAGCCATACCCTGTGCACGTTAAAGAACACGCTGGATCGCCTTAACGGGAGGCTACCATCTGTCTCCCAACAGCTGTTCCAGTGGGTCCCCTCCCCCAACCTTCTCTGAGCCTTCGGGGTCCATGTGACCTGGCCATTTAGCCCATGGTGTGCAAAAAAGTGCCGCTTAGAAGTAAAACAACCCAACCCAACAGATTAAAATGGAATGAAAATGTCAAGTATTTTTTTTAAATTAATGAGTCTTTTAAGCAATGTTTTTTGATTAAAGAGTCTTTTAAATAATATCCTCAAATTAACGAGACTTCTAAGAAAACTTTACAAATTAAAGAGCCTTTTACGCATTCTTTTTTTGGGGCGGGGGTGGCTCAGTCGGTAGCGCGCCAGGCTCGTAATCTGTAGTTCCCAGGTTCGAGTCCCAGCTGGGTCAGCGTTGAGATTTATCTCCGCAAAAATTCCCCGCCCTGCCCACGGTCAGTACGGGACACCGATGGGCTTGGAAAGGCCGCCGTCCGTCGGATGGGACGTTAAGCCGTGGCCCCGTGTGCGGGAGAGCCATACCCTGTGCACGTTAAAGAACACGCTGGATCGCCTTAACGGGAGGCTACCATCTGTCTCCCAACAGCTGTTCCAGTGGGTCCCCTCCCCCAACCTTCTCTGAGCCTTCGGGGTCCATGTGACCTGGCCATTTAGCCCATGGTGTGCAAAAAAGTGCCGCTTAGAAGTAAAACAACCCAACCCAACAGATTAAAATGGAATGAAAATGTCAAGTATTTTTTTTAAATTAATGAGTCTTTTAAGCAATGTTTTTTGATTAAAGAGTCTTTTAAATAATATCCTCAAATTAACGAGACTTCTAAGAAAACTTTACAAATTAAAGAGCCTTTTACGCATTCTTTTTTTGGGGCGGGGGTGGCTCAGTCGGTAGCGCGCCAGGCTCGTAATCTGTAGTTCCCAGGTTCGAGTCCCAGCTGGGTCAGCGTTGAGATTTATCTCCGCAAAAATTCCCCGCCCTGCCCACGGTCAGTACGGGACACCGATGGGCTTGGAAAGGCCGCCGTCCGTCGGATGGGACGTTAAGCCGTGGCCCCGTGTGCGGGAGAGCCATACCCTGTGCACGTTAAAGAACACGCTGGATGGCCTTGACGGGAGGCTACCATCTGTCTCCTAACAGTTGTTCCAGTGGGTCCCCTCCCCCAACCTTCTCTGAGCCTTCGGGGTCCATGTGACCTGGCCATTTAGCCCATGGTGTGCAAAAAAGTGCCGCTCAGAGGTAAAACAACCCAACCCAACTCCAACGTGACTGCCGAGAGTTGTCATTATCAACGAGAGCTTTTGGATGCTGACGCAATTCTTAGCAAGTCCTTTTTCAATATCCCATTTATGCTCTTGCAAGTAGACAAAATGCTTTGCCAATTCTATGGACAGCAGTTCTGGCTAACATTTAGAGATCTTGATGTACAAGTTGGGCAGAGCGTTGGCAGCTCGTGAATAGGAGATGTCCATGAACTAACTGGAGGCATCCAAAGGGGGCTAAAAGGATAGCCACACAACTGTGGGGCTCCATACTCCAAAGTTCATCAAAGAGAATGAGTAAAGCAAAGGCCAGACGGATGCCTGCTCGTTCGTCTCAAAGCTGACGAAGTGCCTCGCAGACTGTTCGTTCTTTCAAACCTTCCTACGCTCCACTGTCAACTTAAGCGACTAAGTGTCTGAGGAGGGACATAGGTTTGTCAACCACCTGAAGTGAGAATTCATTAAAAATTCATAACTACCTGAGAGCCAAGTACAATTTCCCTCTTGCGATTCCTGCGAAAGTATGTATATCACGGTTTAAAAATAAACTTCATTTAGAACAATAAATTGTTAATCTGTTTTGAACGCCATCTTTGCCACTATGGCAAAGAACATTCGTGTTAGGAACCGGAAGTGAGTCGGTGCGAGGTTGACTTGAAGAGCGCCCAAGTCCAAAATCGCTAAGTCCCAAATCCAAAGTTGCCAAATCGGCATCGTCCCTGTCCGGACAACGAATAAAACTCGATGGTAAAAAATAGTAATCAGACCATGGAGCTTGCTGGCTAATCTGGAAAAGAATAGGTTGCGACCTAAGCATCCCTCTGTACTTCTCAACATTAATATTTCAAAGTTCAAGATCTAATTTTGAGTTCCATTTCTAGGTGATTCTGATGATGATGCTTGGTCATTATACGTGATCTCGTGCAAGGCTGATAGCATGCTACTCTGCTGTAAACATGATATGTACATTCGAATGGGATCTTGTCCGCTAAGATAACTCCACAGCTGACGATAGTCCTTTTCACACGAGATCCTTGACTTCCAGCTATCGATGAAGACAGGCAAGAAGACATGTCATGTGTGCAGCGCAATGGTTGGCAAAGAATTACTGTTATACGAGGACACAGTCGGACGTAGAGATCTTACCCTACAATAAAAATGGGGGGGGGGGGAAATAGCAAAAATGGAGCTCTGAAATTAAATTCCCATTGACATAACATGGATAACATGGAAATTCTCTAATATTTCCGTAGGCCAATGCACTACAATTGTACGACTTTTCGAATCTTCAAAGTTTTATCCTTTTTAGGACGCGGTTAAAAGTTTTATAAAAAAAACTGTCTTTTTTCCGTATTTATTATTCACTTTTTTGCCTAAAACACCTCTGTTTCACATCTCAGCATGAAATCAGCCCTGCAACAATCAATTTAAAGACAGAACAAAGAAAAAACTAAAAGCAATATAAAAAAAAAAATAAATACCCCCTCAAGCAGCTGCTTGCCACATAGGTCTGACAGGAGCCTTTCAGTTTATATGCCACAGTAGAAGATCTGAGAGGATGGCAGGACCTCAGCAGAAAACAATACGAACATCCATGCCTTAACCCGGGTCTCGAACCCAGGTCCCATAGATCAGTAGCCAGGCACTCTAACCACTCGGCCACGGGACGGCACATATACAATTTTAAAAATGCAAAAAGAACCTTGAGTGCCAACATCGTAAAACACTCAACATACAGAAACGGTCGCTTTGACTTTTCGATAAACATTTTCATAAATTCCCTGTTGCCATTGACGAAAACAAAATACATAAAAGAAACCTTGAGCTCTATATCTCAGATGAAACAACCTCGACGCAAACTCAGCAACATCTGTTCGATCCTCCATCAACCAAATTCTGTATTAACGTCGCTACAAGAACACACACACAAAAAAAACCTTTAACGAATACGCCTTTGCTATTAACAGACACTTACAAATGACTTCTTGTAAAAAAAAAGTCATCTTCTTTTTCTCTCTGCTTCTTGTTCGCCTCTATCTCTGAGTATGGTTAGGCAGAAACTGCCTCAGAATTAAACTTCTCAATGGATTAGTTTTGATTTATTACGCTCTGGGATTCTAATTAGCGAAAGTTGAGTCACGTTCTACTCTAGTCCTACACCCTCACCCACCTACTCTTATCTATCTCTGAACATAATGCTGACTCGCTCTTTCCCGTACTCTCTTAGCCAAGGTTGTCTGCAACCATCTCTGAGAAAATTTTGTTAGCCGTGGCTTTGCCAACTCCCTGATACGTTCTTGCCATTTCCGCTGAAGCTGAGAAATAGTGGGGAAACACGCACACTCACTATCCACAGCTAAAGTTGTTGGCTTCCTTTTTCTGACAAATGGCTCAACCGCGCCGCGATCAATATGACACGACCTGATACTTTTTCGAGAGGGTGGGTTGGGTTGTTTTACCTCTGAGCGGCACTTTTTTGCACACCATGGGCTAAATGGCCAGGTCACATGAACCCCGAAGGCTCAGAGAAGGTTGGGGGAGGGGACCCACTGGAACAGCTGTTGGGAGACAGATGGTAGCCTCCCGTCAAGGCCATCCAGCGTGTTCTTTAACGTGCACAGCGTATGGCTCTCCCGCACACGGGGCCACGGCTTAACGTCCCATCCGACGGACGGCGGCCTTTCCAAGCCGATCGGTGTCCCCTACTGACCGTGGGCAGGGCGAGGAATTTTGCGGAGATAAATCTCAACGCTGACCCAGCTGGGACTCGAACCTGGGAACTACAGATTACGAGCCTGGCGCGCTACCGACTGAGCCACCCCCGCCCCTCGAGAGGGTGGAAAAATGGGACTAGTAGAAATCTGAAACTTAAATGAAATGATATATCGCGCTGAATTCCGCGAAACTTCGACGGGTTTCTTTATTTTTAATGCAATTTGTTAAAAATATTGTTCAGTTAGTTTTCTTTCTTTGTTCTTTTTATTCGTAACTCTTAGTGTTTCCATTTATACTGAGCTTTGAGTTTTCACCTAAAGATTATAGCAGAAATATATACACAGTTGTATCAGGTGGCGGGGGTGGTTCAGTCGGTAGCGCCCCAGGCTCGTAATCTGCAGTTCCCAGGTTCGAGTCCCAGCTGGGTCAGCGTTGAGATTTATCTCCGCAAAATTCCCCGCCCTGCCCACGGTCAGTAGGGGACACCGATGGGCTTGGAAAGGCCGCCGCCCGTCGGATGGGACGTTAAGCCGTGGCCCCGTGTGCGGGAGAGCCATACCCTGTGCACGTTAAAGAACACGCTGGATGGCCTTGACGGGAGGCTACCATCTGTCTCCCAACAGCTGTTCCAGTGGGTCCCCTCCCCCAACCTTCTCTAAGCCTTCGGGGTCCTTGTGACCTGGCGATTTAGCCCATGGTGTGCAAAAAAAGTGCCGCTCAGAGGTAAAACAACGCAACTCAGTTGTATCAGAATAAAATGACCACCCACGGAATCACAGTGTACCCGCCCAGGCGCGTCACAAAGTGCACATGACAAGGTCGACCACACTGAGATATAAACGGCGCGTCAGGACAGATGAACTGTAGTGCGTAACGTGAGCACAATGGGCAGAGGTATTGATTTGATGGACGTTCAAAAAGGAATGATCATTGGCTACCGTGCATGGGATGGAAGCATCTCGGAAACAGCAGACTTTGTGGACTGTTCGCGAGGTGCTGTATTAAGGGTGTACCAGGAATGGACCGCTGGCACACCGAGTACCTCCAGACGTCATAACTGTGGATCCCCAAAGACCATCGACCTAAAAGGAGAACGTCGCTTCCGTTGACTGGTAAAGGGCAATGGACGCGTAACAGTGCAGCAATTGACCATTCAAATGAACGCTGGGGTACCCAGGTACGCGTCCCCAATAGCAGTAGAGCGAACCATCGACCTAAAAGGAGAACGTCGCTTCCGTTGACTGGTAAAGGGCAATGGACGCGTAACAGTGCAGCAATTGACCATTCAAATGAACGCTGGGGTACCCAGGTACGCGTCCCCAATAGCAGTAGAGCGAACCCTGTTACGCATGGGTCTCCGTAGTTGACGCTGCGTAAAGGTGTCCATGTTAACCAAGGTCCATCGACAACGACGACTGTAGTTCGCATGGTACTACTGTCATTGGACAGTGGAAGAGTGGAAAAAGGTTGCCTTCTCCGACGAATCGAGGTTTTTACTTCGCAGAAGTGACGGGCGGTGGCGGATACAGCATCAGACACACGAGAACCAACACCCAGACACGCTTGTCGGTCAAGAACAGGTCGGCGGTGGCAGTGTGCATGTCTGGGGGATGTTTTCCTGGTATGACCTGGGACCGCCTGGTAACACTGGATGGGTCCCTGAACACCAATGGCTACTTGTCCATCCTCGCTGACCACATGCATCCCTTCATGTTCGACATTTACTCTGGTGTGTGACGTCTACCAACAGGACAATGCGCCCTGCCATGTCACTAAGGTGGTGCGTGACTGGTTCCAGGAACACGACAGCGATGTCTCCATTCTCCCTTGACAGGCGAAATTGCCCGACCTCAATCCCATAGAGCACTTGTGGGACCATTTGAATCGACAAGTTCAACAACCACGTCATCTCCGGAACCTCCGTACCATGCTGGAGTCCGAATGAGCACGTGTGTCTCCGGCAACCTTTCAGGGCCTCATTGCGTCCATGCCACGCCGTCTCTACGCTCTCACCTGGGCTAAGGATGGTTATTCCCATTATTAGGTAGGTGGTTATATTATTCTGATACGACTGTGTATAATACCACTTTCAAGCAATTGGGTTTGGGTTATTTTGCTTTCAAGGTAGGTTGTTTTATCTCTGAGGGACACTTTTTGCGCACAAATCTCTAAATGGCCAGGTCACAAGGATCCAAAGGGTTCAAAGAAGGTTGGAGAAGTGGATCCTCTGAACAGCTGTTAGGAGACAGATGATAGCCCCTAATCAAGGTCATCCAGCTTGTTCTTTAACGTGCACAGTGATGGACTCAGTCGTTAGTGCGCCAGCCTTGTAATCTGTAGTTCCCAGGTTCGAGTCTCATCTGGGCCAGAATTGAGATTTATCTCCGCAAAACTCCTCGCTCTGCCGGTTACGGTAGTAGAGGACACCGATGGGCTTGGAAATGCCATCATCTGTCGTATGAGACGTTAAATCGTGGCCCCGTGTGCGGGAGAGCCATACATTGTGCAAGTTAAAGAACACGTTGGAAGTCCTTGATGGGAGGTTACCATCTATCTCCCAACAGCTGTTCCAGTGAGCCCCCTCCCGCAACGTTCTCTGAACCTCGTGGTCCTTGTAATCTGGCCATTTAGCCTATTGTGTGCAAAAAAAGTGATTCTCAGAGGTATAACAACCCAATTCAGTCCTGCACACGGTGCCACGGGTTATCGTTCTATCTAACCGATGCGACCTTTCCAAGCCAAGGAGGAGTGCTTCTTACCGAGGAGGAGGTTTGACGGAGATAAATCAGAACGCTGGCACAGGTGAAGCTCGAACTTTCTCCCTCTCCCCTCCCGCCCCTATTTCACTTTTGAGCGGCATAAAAATGCCGCTAATTTCTCAGACATGGTTGGAAAAGGGAATTCAATGGGACAATTGTTAGATGAAATTTTCGCATCAAGGCCATCCATTATGTTCATTAACGTCCATAGGGTACGGATATCCTATGCATGGCGCCGTCCATCGGATGGGACGTTAAGCCGTGGCCCCGTGTGCGGGAGAGCTATACCCTGTGCACGTTAAAGAACACGCTGGATGGCCTTGACGGGAGGCTACCATCTGTCTCCCAACAGCTGTTCCAGTGGGTCCCCTCCCCCAACCTTCTCTGAGCCTTCGGGGTCCATGTGACCTGGCCATTTAGCCCATGGTGTGCAAAAAAAGTGCCGCTCAGAGGTAAAACAACCCAACCCAAAATCCTGTGCATGGATCATGTCTTAACATCCCATCCAATGAATGGCCATCTTTTCAAGCCCACTGTGACCCCTTTCTCAACGAGGACAAAATGGAGGATAGATTTTATAAAATCTGAACTCAGATATGGTACACAGTAGGAATCGAAATTGGGAATATTAGTTTTGATTAATCAATATATGTGTCATAGCTTGCAAAATTTCCGCAAAACTCCCCGCCGTGCCCACATTCAGTAGGCAACACCGTCTGTCGGATGGAACGTTAAGCCGTGGCCCGTGTACGGATAGACATACCCTGTGTACGTTAAAGAACACACTGGATGGCCTTGACGAGAGGATATCATCTGTCTCCCAACAGCTATTCCAGTGGGTCCCCTCCCTCAACCTTCTCTGAGCCTTCGGGGTCCATGTGACCTGGCCATTTAGCCCATGGTGTGCAAAAAAGTGCCGCTCAGAGGTAAAACAACCCAACCCAACTGTGAAAAAATAATGACTCTGACTGGTTAACTATGGTAGCCAGGTAACTGGCGCACCATCACACATTGTCAGTGCGTGTCACGTTTGCCACGAAGTTACAACACGTGCACGTGGGGCTCAGAATGCTTTGTTTCTGCTTGACAAGAAAACTCTCCAGGCGAAACATTGTTTGTCTATTAAAAAAGATAACGATTGGAAGGCAACGAGAAGGTGTTGAAAAAATATTTTCTTAAATCAATATTTGTGTGTCTGAAGAGTTTGGTTGTTTTACCACTGAGTAGAACTTTGCTGCACACAGTAGACTAAATGGCCAGATCTCAAGGACCCCACGGGCTCAGAGAAGGTTGGAGAAGGCTGATGTTAAGAGACAGATCGAAACCTTGGGGCGGATTAAGCCTAGGAGACCAAAGAACTTCTACGGATCCAAAGAGTTGGGTTGTTTTACCTCTGAGTGGCACTTTTTTGCACACCATGGGCTAAATGGCCAGGTCACGTGGACCCCGAAGGCTCAGAGAAGGTTGGGGGAGGGGACCCACTGGAACAGCTGTTGGGAGACAGATGGTAGCCTCCCGTCAAGGCCATCCAGCGTGTTCTTTAACGTGCACAGGGTATGGCTCTCCCGCACACGGGGGCCACGGCTTAACGTCCCATCCGACGGACGGCGGCCTTTCCAAGCCCTTCGGTGTCCCCTACTGACCGTGGGCAAGGCGGGGAATTTTTCGGAGATAAATCTCAACGCTGACCCAGCTGGGACTCGAACCTGGGAACTACAGATTACGAGCCTGGCGTGCTACCGACTGAGCCACCCCCGCCCCACGGATCCAAAGAAAGAGAGGGACCTCCTTAGCTGCTAAGGCCTAGTAGGATTTTAAATGGAAATTATTATTTTTTCGACTTATGCAATCTTTTTAATTGGTAAGAAAGAAAGATACGTTCTAAATTGTGAAATCTGAATTAACGACTAGCTTGGAAAGCCTACGAATTAATTATCTCTCAGTTTCCCATTACGTGATATGCAAATGTCTTGAAGAAGGGTTGTACACGTAAAAAAAAATCAAAGTTTACCCAAGTATTTATTTCTTTTGCTTATTTAATAATTGATATTTGATTTCTGGTAACAGAAGGTCCCTCAAAATACTGAGGTCCTCGGGTCTCGTTATTGGATCGACGCTGTGTAAGTCTGCAAAGGACATCCACCATGTTCTTTAAAGTGCATATTGTATGACTTTCCAGCACATTGGGCCACGGCTTAACGTCCCACCAAACGAACTGTGGCATTTCCAACCCATTGGTGTCCCCTTTCTCACTGAGGGTAAAACTGGGGTCAGCGGAGAAAATTCTCAATGTAGGTACAGATAGGAATCGAACCCAAAAACTACACAATATGATCACTTAATAAGTTTAGTAGATTGCATAGCCAGATACGTACAGTGTACGGGGAGGGGGTGGCTCAGTCGATACCCCTCCCTGCCCACGGTCAGTAGGGGACACCGATGGGCTTGGAAAGGTCGCCGTCTGTCGGACGGGATGTTAAGCCGTGGCCCATGTGCGGGAGAGCCATACTCTCTATACGATACAGAACACGCTGGATGGCCTGGGCGGCTACGGAGGCTACCATCTGTCTCCAACATCCATGACGGGAGACTCCATCCTGTCCGGAGTGTCCATGACGGGAGGCTACCATCTGTCTCCCAACAGCTGTTCTCAGTGGGCCCTGTCTCCCAACAGCTGTTCTCAGTGGGTCCTGTCTCCCAACCTCTGAGCCTTCGGGGTCCTGTGACCTGGCCATTTAGCCCATGGTGTGCAAAAAAGCGCCACTCAGAGGTAAAATAACCCAACGTACAGTACATGAACCTGTTCCTCTGCCAACTGATCAATTCAAATCTATATCGTAGAGAAATAGCAGTTTCTAGGGAAGTCATCATCACTGAGCTGATCCCTCGAGTTTATATCTAGCGATAATTATGCTAAAACCCCAGATAAATTAAGAAGAGGTCCACATAGGTTAAAATCATTAAGATGTAATTTTAGGGATTTTTTTATAAGGGAGAAGAAAAAGAGGATAGTCAAAAAAAGAAGGAAGAAAACAACTCTTTTCGTTGATGCCGTGAACTGCAGGGAAGCAACTGACCAGGCAACTGAAAGTTGGCCTAGTTAAAAAAAAAATCCCCTCAAACCGAGTCTTGTCGCAGAGATCTTCTGACAGGAGCCTGCCAGTTTAATACGTCATAGAGAAGATCTGAGAGGAAGGCGAGACCTCATTAGAAAGACTACACAAACATCATGCCTTACTCGGGACTCGAACCCAGATCTCTCCGTTCAGTAGCCAAGCGCACTATCCATTAAACAAATCCAAAAATTAAATCAGAAGAATAAAATTCCACCAAAGCTGCCTTCACCTACCTTATGAATGAAATAGTACATTATAATAGAAACTTGCTAAGTGCAGCAATACATTGTCTGTGGAAACGTAACGAATACATTGTCTGTGGAAACGTAACGAATACATTGACGTTTCGCGTCAAGCTTCTGGCAGAGTTTAACTAGTAACTTTATAATTATCGTAATTAAACCCGTTGATCGTTTTTTTTTTCTCCCCTAGGTATATCAAAATGTCCAGTCCTTATCTCAACAACATCATCGTGGTCGGCTGTATGCTGACCTATACAAGCGTCATTCTTCTTGGCCTGGACAGTGGACTAAGCAGCGAAGCCAACTTTCCATACATCTGTGCTGTAAGTCAAATCCTTATTGTACAGTCGCTCAAAAAATTATCCGAACATTATGGTTGATTACTGAATTCAGAAAAAATATCTGGCAACGATTTTTTTAGAAATTAGTGATCTGGCAACCTTCGTGTCACGTGACACGGAGGTTGCCAGATCACTAATTTCTAAAAAAATCGTTGCCAGGTATTTTTTCTGAATTCAGTAATCAACCATAGTGTTCGGATACTTTTTTGAGCGACTGTACATCTAGTCGATGCCAATGTATTACTCATTGACTGATTGATTTATATGAAAAAAAAGCTTTTTGCAGTCTCTTCTTATAATATGTCAGTGTCTTCTTATAATTACTTTTTAATTTAATAATAATTTATTAATTTAATAAGAAGAAAATAACAATACAATACAAATATTTGCATGTATATGCAGAAAACAATATTACCACAAATCAAAAATGAATAAAATATATTTAAATTAAATACCTCCTCAAGCAGCTGCTTGCCACAGAGGTCTGGCAGGAGCCTGTCAGTTTATATGCCAGAGTAGAAGGTCTGTGACGATGGCAGGACCTCAGCAGAAAAACAACACACACAACCATGCCTTGCCCGGGGCTCGAACCCAGGTCCCGTAGATTAGAAACCAAGCGCGCTAATCCCTCGACCACGGGATAAACAAAATAAATAAATAAAATAAAAATTACATATTAGCAGACCTTTGACCAATTTGCTCATTTAGGGTGACAAAATGAATTTTTACATTCAGAGAAATGTATTTAGTGACAAAAAAATATGTGTCATTCTGTTAAAAACAAAATATTATTGTATAACTTTAAAGTAATAATCAATATTTGAAGAAGTAAAAATAACATATTTCACTTTCAATTTAAAAACATTATATGAACGTTCATATAGTGTTTTTAATATGTCAATCTCTTCTTATAATATGTACAGTCGCTCAAAAAAGTATCCGAACGCTATGGTTGATTACAATCACGTGACACGAAGGTTGCCAGATCACTAATTTCTAAAAAGGGCGTTGTCAGATATTTTTTGTGAATTCTGTAATCAACCATAGTGTTCGGATACTTTTTTGAGCGACTGTAGGTGGTCATATTATTTTGATACTAGATCGTGTGGGCTCACTCACGGAAATATTGAGCGTGTGCAGTTACCGTTCACAGCAAACTGGAGTGTGTGCAGTAACTGCAAACGCTCCAGTTTGCTGTGAACGGTAACTGGAGCGTGTACAGTTGCTGTACACGCTCCAAATATTTTTCCTGAATTCTGTAATCACGTGACACGAAGATTGCCAGATCACTAATTTCTAAAAGAAATCGTTGCCAGATATTTTTTCTGAATGCTGTAATCAACCATAGTGTTCGGATACTTTTTTGAGCGACTGTACGACACAAATAATATTTCACTTAGTGATATATGCATACATTAGGGCGATAAATTTATTTAAAAAGTGCAACATTATACACTGCACTGTCAAAATATTGGAGTTGGGTTGGGTTGTTTTACCTCTGAGCGGCACTTTTTTGCACACCATGGGCTAAATGGCCAGGTCACATGGACCCCGAAGGCTCAGAGAAGGTTGGGGGAGGGGACCCACTGGAACAAGCTGTTGGGAGACAGATGGTAGCCTCCCGTCAAGGCCATCCACGCTGGATGGCCTTGACGGGAGGCTACCATCTCTCTCCCAACTCTCCCAATTCTTTAACGTGCACATGATATGGCTCTCCCGCACACGGGGCCACGGCTTAACGTCCCATCCGACAGAAAAATATTGGAGAATTTCCATATTATGTCTAATTTCGAAGTTCTACAAATTTTAAAATATTCAGTTAGTGGGGAAAATAACATCAAACTATTTAAATTCGCGATTTTTCAACATTATTCGTTCGGTATCCAAAGAGTTTATAAAAGCTGAAATATTTTAAAATAATATAAATATTTAAATATGTTTTTTTTTCTTTCTCAAAATATTTCATAATTTATCAAATATCGAAATCATTATGCAAACTTAAAAAAATTGTATTTTATTTATTAAATATTTTGAACAATATTTAGTATTTAAGTTTCAATTAACTGTTGTGAAATATTACAGGATTCACAATTCTCTTAATACTGAACGAATAGGGGTAGCTCAGTCGGTAGCGCGCCAGACTCGTAATCTACAGTTTCTAGGTTCGAGTCCCAGCTGGGTCAACGTTGAGACGTATTTCCGCAAAACTCCCCGCCCTGCCCACGGTCAGTAGGAGACACCGATGGGCTTGGAAAGACCGCCGTCTGTCGGATGAGACGTTAAGCTGTGGCCCCGTATACGGGGGAGCCAAACCCTGTGCACGTTAAAGAACACAATGGATGACCTTGACGGGAGGCTACCATCTGTCTCCCAACAACTGTTACAATGGGTCCCCTCCCCCAACTTTCTCTGAGCCTTCGGGTCCTTGTGACCTGACCATTTAGCCCATGGTGTGCAAGAAAGCGCCGCTCAGAGATAAAACAAATTAACCTGAACAAATACTATTCAAAAAACGAGATTTAAATATAATTGATTATTATTTTTATCTTCAGTCCCATTTTCTCACTAAATGCATAGTTTAAAAGCTATAGAGCTACTCAGTTACAGTAGTTCCCTTCGACGTAACACGGAAACTTGGATACTTTGGTAGGCAGGGTAGAAGTCAAATTTTTTGCAACAACTTGAAGGGAGACAATTTCACTGATTAAATAAAAACACAATTCGAAAGTGCTCCTTCAGATGGTTTGAAAGCTGGCACTCACGAAGATACAATTCTCGAATATTCCAATCGTTGATGCCGTGAACATTGGGCTGAATGGCCAGGTCACATGGACCCCGAAGGCCCAGAGAACGTTGGGGGAAGGGGACCGCGGAACAGCTGTTAGGAGACAGATGGTAGCCTCCCGTCAAGGCTATCCAGTGTGTTCTTTAACGTGCATAGGGTATGGCTCTCCCGCACACGGTGCCACGGCTTAACGTCCCATCCGACGAACGGCGGACTTTCCAAACCCATCGGTGTCTCCTACTGACCGTGGGCAGGGCGGGGAATTTTGCGGAGATATATCTCAACGCTGACCCAGCTGGGACTCGAACCTGGAAACTGCAGATTACGAGCCTGGCGCGCTACCGACTGAGCCACCCCCGCCCCGTCCGTTCGTTTCTTTGATAATTTCACAAAACACGGTTAAGCTTCAGAAGTGTTGACTTAACAGATTCCATTATACGAATAAGAAATAATATGAAAAGCTTAACCGTGTTTTGTGAAATTATCAAAGAAACGAACGGACGGGGCGGGGGTGGCTCAGTCGGTAGCGCGCCAGGCTCGTAATCTGCAGTTTCCAGGTTCGAGTCCCAGCTGGGTCAGCGTTGAGATATATCTCCGCAAAACTCCCCGCCCTGCCCACGGTCAGTAGGGGACACCGATGGGTTTGGAAAGTCCGCCGTTCGTCGGATGGGACGTTAAGCCGTGGCCCCGTGTGCGGGAGAGTTGTTTTGTGTTGGGTTGTTTTACCTCTGAGCGGCACTTTTTTGCACACCATGGGCTAAATGACCAGGTCACAAGGACCCCGAAGGCTCATAGAAGGTCTGGGGAGGGACCCACTGGAACAGCTGTTGGGAGACAGATGGTAGCCTCCCGTCAAGGCCATCCAGCGTGTTCTTTAACGTGCACAGGGTATGGCTCTCCCGCACACGGGGCCATGGTTAACGTCCCATCCGACGGACGGCGGCCTTTCCAAGCCCATCGGTGTCCCCTACTGACCGTGGGCAGGCGGGGAATTTTGCGGAGATAAATCTCAACGCTGACATAGCTGGGACTCGAACTGGGAACTACAGATTACGAGCCTGGCTCGCTACCGACTGAGCCACCCCCCGCCCCTCCGAAGGTTCAGAGAAAGTAGGGCTAGGAGATAAATCGAAGCCTTCCTTCAAAGTCAACCAGACTGTTCTTTAACGTGCACAAGGTACGGGTAAAACACGGACTACTGCTTCGTCGGACAGCGGTTTTTCCAAGCCCATTGATATCGTTTTTCTGACTGAGGTGTTGGGTTGTTTTACCTCTGACTGCATTCCAAGCCATCCAGTGCGTTCTTTAAAGTTCACAGGATATGGCTCTCCCGCACATGGGGCCACGACTTAAGGTCCCATCCTTAATAATCGAACTCGGTCAATAGGGGAACACCGAACGACCTTTGCAAGCCCGTCGGTGTCCGCTATTGACCAAGGGTAGGGCGGGGAGTTCTGTGGAGATAAATCTCAACGCTGGCCCAGGTGGAACTCGAAACAGAGAACTTCAGATTACGAGCCTGGCCCGCTACCGACTGAGTCACCCCCAGTATCATAATAGTGGAGGTTTAGCAAAAATAAATCTGAAAGCTGGTATAGTTAGGACTCGAACCAGGGAACTAGAGATTAGGAATCTCTCGTGCTACCAAATGAAACAATCAAAGATAAGTCGTAACACAATATGCAAGAGAAATAGATTTTGTGCACGTAGAAGAACACGCTGTATGGACTTAATGGGAGATTTGGGTTGTATTACCTCTGAGCGGCACTTTTTTGCACACCATGGGCTAAATGGCCAGGTCACATGGACCCCGAAGGCTCAGAGAAAGTTGGGGGAGGGGACCCACTGAAACAGCTGTTGGGAGACAGATGGTAGTCTCCCGTCAAGGCCATCCAGCGTGTTCTTTAACGTGCACAGGGTATGGCTCTCCCGCATACGGGGCCACGGCTTAACGTCCCGTCCGACGGACGGCGGCCTTTCCAAGCCCATCGGTGTCCCCTACTGACCGTGGACAGGGCGGGGAATTTTTGCGGAGATAAATCTCAACGCTGACCCAGCTGGGATTCGAACCTGGGAACTACAGATTACGAGCCTGGCGTGCTAGCGACTAAGCCACCCCCTTAATGGGAGACTTTTATCTATCTTGCAAAAGCGGTGTAATAGATCTCCTCTGCTACTAACCTCTCCTGAGACTTTGGTGTACTTATGACCTACCATGTTTCTCATTTTGGGCATAATACTGTCGTTCGAAAGTAAAACAATGCAAAAAAACTTATTTTTTGCTTTCTTTCCATTTCTTTTAAAGAAGAACAACTGAGTTTGCAAGCTAAACGTCTAAAGGTAAGATTGTGTTCTGTGCGTGATGTATTGCTTTGCTACGAAAACAAAAATTTGAATTATTAATTGTCGCCCTTAAAAGCAGAGACAATGCAATTAAGTTGCAAAAGTAAAAAGGCCTGAAGGGGAGACAATTCCAGGATGTCACGAAAACAATAAAACAAAAGTTTAATTAAAAGGAGTATCCCAACGGAACTTATCCAAGACATTAACGTAAAAGTTGAAGACAGTTTCATTTCACAAAAGTGAAAGTTTTTTGGTTTTGGACTCGATTTTTCTCTCTGTTTAAATTTAGGCACATTTAATTACTGAAGTTTTGCTAACGCCCATTTATATACACGAAAAAAATTCAAAGGTACACTTTTAGTCATTTTGTTTCATGCTACAATTAATCTAGGACAAACATTTTAAAAAAGCATTCTGATTAAAAATTGAATCTCTTGAAATTAGTGAAAAGCTTACCAACATCACCTGCAAAACTAACCGTAAAAAACAAATGGGAACTGTCAGTTTGTTTCCTTATTCAAAACAAGTTTAACTAAGTGAATCTTGGACTAATAAACTCTTGGGATTTCTGAATATTTGCCTAAATTGCCTCATTTTGAAGCGATGAAGTAATATTAGCTGTCTTGCCAACCATCATATCATCTGGACGAAATGATGGCTTACTGAAATATCTGTGAAATTCGTCAAAACATTACCAATGATAACATTCAATGAATATTGAGGAAATTGTCAGCAACTCTGTCATCAGGAATTTGAACTTAACAGTAAGAGTTGGGTTGTTTTACCTCTGGGCAGCACTTTTTTTGCACACCATGGATTAAATGGCCAGGTCACAAGGACCCCGAAGTTTCAGAGAAGGTTGGGGGAGGGGACCTACTGGAAGAGCTGTTGGGAGATAGATGGTAGCCTTCCGTCAAGGCCATCCAGCGTGTTCTTTAACGTACACAGGGTATGGATCTCCCGCACGCCGGACCACAGCTTAACGTCCCATCCGATGGACGGCGGCCTTTCCAAGCCTATCGGTGTCCCCTACTGACCGTGGGCAGAGCGGGGATTTTTGCGGAGATAAATCTCAACGCTGAACCAGCTGGGACTCGAACCTTAATAGTGAGAAAATCTCAGTGTTCAAGCTGACAGAGAAAATAAAGGTTACTGAAACGTTACGTAGTGTTGTATTACGTCTGAGCGGTACTTTTTTGCACACAATGGGCTAAATGGCCAGGTCACAAGGACCTCAAAGACTCAGAGAAGTTTTGGGAAAGGGACCATGTAAAAGCTGTCCAGTGGGATAGCTGTTAGAAGACAGATGGAAGCCTCCCGTCAAGACCATCCAGCGTGTTCTCTATCGTGCACACGGTATGGCTCTCCTGCACACGAGGCTAGTTTTACAGTCGGTCAAAAAGGTATCCGAACACTATGGTTATTACAGAATTCAGAAAAAATATTTGGCAACGATTTTTTTTAGAAATTAGTGGGTTGGGTTGTTTTACCTCTGAGCGGCACTTTTTTGCACACTATGGGCTAAATGGCCAGGTCACAGGGACTCCAAAGGTTCAGAGAATGTTGGGGGAGGGGACCCACTGGAACAGCTGTTAGGAGACAGATGGTAGCCTCCAGTCAAGGTCATCCAGCGTGTTCTTTAACATGCACAGGGTATGGCTCTCGCGCACACGGAGTCACGGCTTAACGTCCCATTCGACGGACGGAGGCCTTTCCAAGCCCATCGGTGTCCCCTACTGACCGTGGGCAGGGCGGGGAACTTTGCGGAGATAAACCTCAACGTTGACCCAGCTGGGACTCGAACCTGAGAACTACAGATTACCAGCCTGGCGCGCTACCGACTGAGCCACCCCCGCCCCTAGAAATTAGTGATCTGGCAATTAGTGACCTGTGTGTTTCCAATTAATACTCGAGTATTGAGAACTTTGTAGTATACATGCTTTAAAATTGTATCTACTTAAATAAATGTGTTAATTATTGATGGTCGCTCTTCTGATGATCGTATTCAATTAGTTAATTAAAAAGAAAGAATAAAAATGACAGCGTGCAATCAAACAAGGCACCAACTAAAATTCCTAAAGTTTCGGTAGATTCATGAACCAATGTTACATTTGGGCAAACAATCCCTCTTTCGGACAATAGTGAAGAGAGGAAGGCATACTATTTCAAAATCAATTATTTATTAAGAACGAATACTTTTTTGGCTTTGTCGAAATCCAATAATCGTTTTTTCGGGAGCGTTGGCATTAAATTTTAATTTCTCCTACGTCAATTGTTGCTTTTTAAACCGCTCAGTGTCCATTAATCTTTAACTCCTTTTTAGAGTTTTATCTGAAAATCGAAAACATCATTGTCAAAAAATCTCCAATTCTCATTTCTCATTCAAATTAAAAAATGCATTTTTAAATGCGCTTTCATTTATTAGTAGAAGTTTCTCTATTAGCAAATACATTAGCTTTCATTACGGCAGACCACGATTAGTTTCTAAACGATTAGTGAATTATCCTGTCTTTTAAAGACCTGAATAATATGCAAATAGTAATTAAGAAGAAATTAAGCTTTTTTTTTAATGTTGTAGTGTTTTTAAAGAGACTTTTTTTTGATGATTTCAATTGAATTTTTTACTGCATATTTGTCCTCATTATTTTGTTTCATTCTGAGCTTTTTGTTTTCCATCTACGTTCATTGCTTTGACTTTTCTTTACAGAAAAGGGGAAAGGAATGAATATCTTTCATTTAACTTACAATCTGAAGAATCCGTTCCTTAACTATTCCATCTGCCATTTTTGGACTCTTTCTTTACACTCTTCTTTATATAATAATATCGTCTTTATATAATCTTTGATATTGGGAGAATAAGAGTAAAATTTTTTCTTCCTCTGAACTTTTGTATTGGGAGAGAAGATTGGAAGATTTTCTTTCCTCAGATCCGGGAACTGACCAGGATTGACTGGTAGACCAGAAGTAAAGATTTTTTTTTATTAGGAAAAAATTCTCTTCTTTCATCTTCGGTATTCGGAGATTAGGATTAAAGGTTTTCTTTCCTCCCATCTTCGGTATTGGGAAGCAGGATTGAAAGTTTCTTTCCTCTTATCTTCAGTATTTGTAGAGCAGGATTGAAGGTTTCTTTCCTATCATCTTCAGTATTAGGAGAAAAGGATTGAAGGCGTTCTTTCCTCACATCTTCAGTATTGGGAGAGCAGGATTGAAGGTTTCCTTTCCTCTCATCTTCAACATTTGGAGAGCAGGATTGAAGGTTTTTTCCCTCTCATCTTCAGTATTAGAAGAGAAGAAGTATTAGAAGAGAAAAAGTATTAGAAGAGAGAAAGTTTTCTTTATTCTCATCTTCAGTATTTTGGTGAGCAGGATTTTTCTTCCCTGTCATCTGCAGTATTGGGAGAGAAGGATTGAAGATTTTTCTCACTTTTCATCTTCACTACTGGGAGAACAGGATTGAAGGTTTTCTTTTCTCTCATTTTCAGTGTTGCGAAAGCAGGATTGAAGTTTCCTTTCCTCTTATCTTCAATATTCGGTGAACAGGATTAAAGATTTATTTTTCTTCTGATTTTCAGTATTAGTAAGCAGGATTTGCAGAGCGTGGTGTACTAACTAGACATATAAAGCAGATATTTTAAACATTTAGCTATACAGACTTCTCGAGCGTACAGGCAGAAATATAAATGAATGAACAGATTCGTACAGTATAATAGATGATACCCCAAACGCATACCTGTTTAAAAGCTTTCACCAGTAGAGACGGTGGAATATTCTTCATCTGAGCGGCACTCCCTTTTTTTTTTTGCACAGAATGGACCAAATGGCCAGGTCATCAGGGCCCAAGTAGCTCGGAGAATGTTGAGGGAATGGGATTCGCTAAACAGCTGCTAAAAGAGAGACGGTAATCTCCCGTTAAGAGTTGGGTTGTTTTACCTCTGAGCGGCACTTTTTTGCACACTATGGGCTAAATGGCCAGGTCACATGGACCCCGAAGGCTCAGAGAAGGTTGGGGGAGGGGACCCACTGGAACAGCTGTTGGGAGACAGATGGTCTCGTCAAGGCCATCCAGCGTGTTCTTTAACGTGCACAGGGTATGGCTCTCTCGCACACGGGGGCACGGCTTAACGTCCCATCCGATGGACGGCGGCCTTTCAAGCCCATCGGTGTCCCCTACTGACCGTGGGCAGGACGGGAAATTTTGCGGAGATAAATCTCAACGCTGACCCAACTGGGACTCGAACCTGGGAACTACAGATTACGAGCCTGGCGCGCTACCGACTGAGCCACCCCCGCCCCTCTTCCGTTAAGGCCACACAGTTTAGTCATTAACGTCCACAGTGTATGGTTGTCTTCCACAGGGAACCACGGCTTAACGTTCCAGCCGACGGCCTTTTGTCCTCTTTCTCACCGATGACGTGGTGGGGATTAGAGAAGGTAAATCTCACCGCTGACACAGGTGGGGACTCGAACCCGGAACTGTTGATTACAAGCCTAGCGCGCTACCGACTGAGCCAATGCCTCTCCCTCTCTCGGTAAAGCAGTACATTAAAGGCTATGAGTTGGGTTGATTTTTATCTGAGTGGCATTTTTTTTTGTTTGCACACACTGGGCTTCCAGGTCACCAAAGATCCCAAAAGACTCAGATACGGTTGTGGAAGGTGACCCAGTGAACAGCTCTTGGTATACCGATGGGAGCCTTTAGTCAAGATCATCCATCGTATTCTTTAACGTGCACATGGTATGGCTGTCATGTATCCAGGTCCATGGCTTAATTTCGCATGGGAGGGACATAGCCTTTATAAGCTAATCGGTGCCCCCTTTCTAACTTAGTCGGTATTGGGCCAGGCCCGTAATCAGTAGTTCCTGTATTCGAGTCCCAACTGTTCGTGCGTTGAGATTTATCTCCTGTTTGATTTCACCGCCTCGTGGCGGACTGATATCATGCTAGTTTGCGGTGACGCTACAACTAGAGGGCTGGGGTGTCTTAGTCGGTAGCGCGCCAGGCTCGTAATCTGTAGTTCCCAGGTTCGAGTCCCATCTGGGTCAGCGTTGAGATTTATCTCCGCAAAATTCCCCGCCCTGCCCACGGTCAGTAGGGGACACCGATGGGCTTCAAAAGGCCGCCGTCCGTAGGTTAGGACGTTAAGCCGTGGCCCCGTGTGCGGGAGAGCCATACCCTGTGCACGTTAAAGAACACGATGGATGGCCTTGGCAGGAGGCTACCATCTGTCTCCCAACAGCTGTTCCAGTGGATCCCCTCCCCCAACCTTCTCTGAACCTTCGGGGTCCATGTGACCTGGCAATTTAGCCTATGGTGTGCAAAAAAAGTTCCGCTCAGAGGTAAAACAATCCAAACAACCCAACACTACAACTAGGGTCCAGGTTCGAGTCCTGCGATGATATGGTCATTTATTCTGACATAACGTGCAACTAGCTAGTAGCTTTGCGGGTCTGATCTCAACTCTAGAACCAAAAATATAAAAATAAATAATTAAATGACAATAACCCACTATCCTCAGTAATAAAGTATCACAGGAAAAAGTCCTGTAGACAAAAAACACTCAAAATAATTAGTTATCCTAAGCGGAATTCGAACCCACATCTCGCAGGAGCATGCCAGGCGTCATAACCGTTAGATCACCAGAAACTAACCATTACTTTAATAATGTGGCATATAAGCATTCCGCAGGCAGCCAAGCTGATCTGGCTCATGTGATGGAAGGGGACTTGTCACTCATGCACACAGAGTTATATAAATAAATCAGGAATAAAGTCTCATAGGACAAAGGTCCTGTAGACAAGAAACACTTGAAATAATTAGTTGAAAATAACTGACTGTCCTGAGAGGGATTCGAACCCACGTCTCCCAGAAATCTCCCCTATCCTTCCCTCGACCGGAAAGGGGACACCGATGGTCTACCAACAGTTGTCCATTGGAATCCCTTCCACAACCATATCTGAGTCTTTTGGGGTCTTTGTGACCTGGAAGCCCAGTGTGTGCAAACAAAAAAGTGACACTCAGATATAAATGGGCTTGGAAAAGCCACAGTCCGTCAGATGGGCGTTAAGCCTTGACTCCTGCGTGCGGGACAGTCATTCCCTGATCCCGTTAAAGAACCCTCTGAATGTCCTTGACTCCTGTGTGCGGGACAGTCATTCCCTGCTCCCGTTAAAGAACCCTCTGAATGTCCTTGACTCCTGCGTGCGGGACAGTCATTCCCTGCTCCCGTTAAAGAACCCTTTGAATGTCCTTGACTCCTGCGTGCGGACAGTCATTCCCTGCTCCCGTTAAAGAACCCTCTGAATGTCCTTGACTCCTGCGTGCGGGACAGTCATTCCCTGCTCCCGTTAAAGAACCCTTTGAATGTCCTTGACTCCTGCGTGCGGACAGTCATTCCCTGCTCCCGTTAAAGAACCCTCTGAATGTCCTTGACTCCTGCGTGCGGGACAGTCATTCCCTGCTCCCGTTAAAGAACCCTCTGAATGTTCTTGACTCCTGCGTACGGGACAGTCATTCCCTGCTCCCGTTAAAGAACCCTCTGAATGTCCTTGACTCCTGCGTGCGGGACAGTCATTCCCTGCTCCCGTTAAAGAACCCTCTGAATGTCCTTGACTCCTGCGTGCGGGACAGTCATTCCCTGCTCCCGTTAAAGAACCCTCTGAATGTCCTTGACGGAAAACTTCCATCTGTTTCCTAACAGTTGTATAGTAGGTCTCCTTCCCGAAAATTTTCTGAGCCCTTTGGGTCCTTGTGACCTGTCCATTTAGTCCATTGTGTGCAAAAAAAGTGCCGCAAAAGAGGTAAAACAATCCAACCCAACCTCGAGACAGAGCGATCATCGATAAATAGGAACAAACGAAAATATACACGTGACAGGTTAAAACAGAAACAAATGAATATGTGTTAGCGTGTGTTCATCACTGTGAAGATGTGTTTTTTCCCTAACTATTCAATGACCACTTGCTACGTGTGCAAGCACCATGAAAGAATTGCTGTTGGCACACTGTTGCACAACGAATAAACGAGCAGTATTGCAATTAATGAGCGATAGCAGTCCATTATTTCGTAAAGTAGGTGAGTTTTTCCTAGACTGTTGCATGAGTAATCATTACGGAACATTATTCTAATGCAAGAACCGACGGAATTCATCAGCACGCACACTTCAGCATGCTAGACACTCTTGACGTTTGGCGGTCCAACATTCAACTGTGAATAAATTTGCCTTCAGTGAATTTAGTTGGAAACAAGTACAGTCGCTCAAAAAAATACCCGAACACTATGGTTGATTACAGAATTCGGAAAAAATATCCGGCAACGATTTTTTTTTTAGAAATTAGTGATCTGGTAACCTTCGTGTCACGTGACACGAAGTTTGCCACAGATCACTAATTTCTAAAAAATAAAAAATCGTTGTCAGATATTTTTTCTGACTTTTGTAATCAACCATAGTGTTCGGATATTTTTTTGAGCGATTGTATATACTGTATTTTTGAAAAATTTAGAGTGCAATTGAATGAAAGATTGACCCTCCTAAATCATTTGTTTAAAGATATTTTAAACACTAAATTTATTCAGAAGTTATTTATTTGGTTAATTTTCTTAGTTTCTGACAAGTCCATATTATATTGATTCAACACATAGTTTAATACAGGAAATTAAAAAAAATAATTTCAACAAAGATGATAGCAAAGGCGCTCTTTACAATGATTGTTATGTTTCCATATCGCCATGTTTTTTTTAATGTTTAAAATAGAACTGATCCATATTCTAGCCATATAATGAAAATCTTCCTGCAGATAAACCCTCGGCTCATCATGGATTATTATGCATGTATTGCATTATTGTTTCACGCAAGAATAAAGGTTATCATTAATATATACACCGAAGAGTCAAAACATTATGACCACCTGCCAAATATGATGTTGGTCCTCCACGTGCCACCAAAACTTCTCTTACCAGGCGAGACATGGATGCTACAAGATTTCTAAAGGTGTCTTGTGGTATCAACATGTTATCAGCAGATCCTTTAACTCTTGCAAGTTACGTGATTGAGCCTCCGCAAATCGGATATGTTGTTCCAACACAAACCACAGATGCTCGATTGGTTGATGTTTGAGGAATTTCAAATCCAGGGCAATACCTGGAAGTCTTCCTCATGTTCCGCCAACCGTTCTCAAACACTCCCGGCTGTGTGGCATAGCGCATTATCCTGCTGAAGGAAGGCTTGGGTTGGGTTGTTTTACCTCTGAGCGGCACTTTTTTGCACACCATGGGCTAAATGGTCAGGTCACATGGGCCCCGAAGGCTCAGAGAAGGTTGGGGGAGGGGACCCACTGGAACAGCTGTTGGGAGACAGATGGTAGTCTCCCGTCAAGGCCATCCAGCGTGTTCTTTAACGTGCATAGGGTATGGCTCTCCCGCACACGGGACCACGGCTTAACGTCCCATCCGACGGACGGCGGCCTTTCCAAGCCCATCGGTGTCCCCTGCTGACCGTGGGCAGGGCGGGGAATTTTGCGGAGATAAATCTCAACGCTGACCCAGCTGGGACTCGAACCTGGGAACTACAGATTACGAGCCTGGCGCGCTACCGACTGAGCCACCCCCGCCCCCTGAAAGAAGGCACTACTAGAGGGATATACATTGCCATGAAAGGATGTACCTGGTCTGCAATGATGTTTTGATAGATGGTAAATGTCGTAGTTTCCTGCACATGAATGAACCCAGGGTTTCCCAGCAGTACATTTCCCAAAGCATTACACTTCCTCCATCAGCTTGTTTTCGTCCCACAGTGCATCCTGGTGCCAACACTTCCCCAGGTAAACGACGCATACGTTCCCGGCCATCCACATGGCGCAAGAGGAAATGAGATTCATCAGACTAGACGACCTTCCAATCATTCAAGGTCCAGTTTTAATGGCGCATGCCTATTGCAGGTGCTTTCGATGGTACACCGAGTTCACTCGGAACGGACTGTGGTCATGCAGCCCCATTTTCAGCAGGGTTCGATGTACTGTATGTTGTAACACATTACTCCCGTCACCAGCGTTCAAATTACGGTCGACTTGCGCCACAGTATCCCTTGTGTTGGCTCGTACCATGTGGGAAAGACTTCGCTCACCTCTAGCATCGGGGGCGGGGGTGGCTCAGTCGGTAGCGCGCCAGTCTCGTAATCTGTAGTTCCCAGGTTCGAGTCCCAGCTGTGTCAGCGTTGAGATTTATCTCCACAAAAAATTCCCCGCCCTGCCCACGGTCAGTAGAGGACACCGATGGGCTTGGTAAAGGCCGCCGTCCGTCGGATGGGACGTTAAGCCGTGGCCCCGTGTGCGGGAGAGCCATACCCTGTGCACGTTAAAGAACACGCTGGATGGCCTTGACGGGAGGCTACTATCTGTCTCCCAACAGCTGTTCCAGTGGGTCCCCTCCCCCAACCTTCTCTGAGCCTTCGGGGTCCATGTGACCTAGCCATTTAGCCCATGGTGTGCAAAAAAGTGCCGCTCAGAGGTAAAACAACCCAACCTCTAACATCGATGAGCCTTGGTCGGCCGCCACCTTGCCGGGGTTTCGTGGTTTTTCCCTCTTTGAACCATTTTTCAAAGGTACTAACCACGGCTGACCGTGAGCACCCCCTCAAACCTTGTCGTCTCAGAATTGCTCTGACCCAGTCATCTGGCCATTACAATTTGACCTTTGTCAAACTCACTTAAGTCGGCTGCCTTTCCCATCCGAAGAACAAGAATAACATTGAGTAATAGCTCAGTATAAGGTGTTATTTATACAGTTTCATGACATTCACACGCCCGTCGTTTACCTGCAGTTGCTTTGATTTGCATAAAAACGCGCTGGTCATAATGTTTTGGCTCTTCGTTGTATAAAAAAAAATATCTTCTGAAATATTCAAGAAGAGGTTACTTTTCAAGAAAAATGAATTTCGAAACATGGGTTGTTCTTATCTCTGAGTAGCACGTTTTTTCACCCAACGGGATAAATGGCCAGGTCTCAAAGACCCCACGGACTCAGAGAAGGTTAGGGAAGCCAGTGGACAGCCGTTAGTCGCCTCCCGTCTAGGCCACCCAGCGTATTCTTTAAGGTGTACAGAGTAGGTCTCTCCTGCACATGGAACCACGGTTTAACGTCCCATCCGACGGACAGCTGACTTACTAAGTCCATTGATTTTTTCCCTTCTGACATAGGGTAGGTCCGGGGTTTAGTGGAGATAAATGTCAATGTTTAGCCAGGTGCGAATCGAACCTGAAAACTGCACATTACGAGCCTTGTGCCCTGCCTACTTAGCCATCCCTCGCCCCGCAGATTCAAAGGACAATATCCACAAAAGGTTATTTGAAAGGCATTAAAAAAGGATCACATTGCAAGTGGCTTACAATCCCACAAAAATGAGCGTTACATTGATGACGATGACTGTGCAGATTTAAACTATTCATCATCATCACTGATCACGTTCATAAAAATCATATTTTTCCACGCGCACTTGTTTTAAAGCTTCTGTCTTCAAAAATATTGGGTTCTGTTTACATGCATATGAATTAATATGTAACCTGATGTTCTAGGCCGTCCTGTAGCCGAGTGGTTAGCGCGTTTGGCTACTGATCAACGGGATCTGAGGTCGAACCCCTGGTAAGGCATAGATGTTTGTGTTTTCTTTCTGCTGAGGTCCCGCCATCCTCACAGACCTACTGTGGCGTATTAAACTAACAGGCTACTGTTAGACCTCTGTGGCAAGCAGCTGCTTGAGGGGATATTTCTTTTAATATTCTAGGATATATATATATTAAGTGAAATTTAAATAAAAACAATTTAAACAACAACTAAATATTATATTGTTCTTCTCTTTTCAAAGGCTCGGGCATGGGTCCTGATGTCTGGCTTCACTTTAGCATTTGGGTCCATGTTCAGCAAGACTTGGAGAGTCCACGCCATCTTTACGAACATCAAACTCAACAAAAAGGTTTGGCCTTCTTTGATTTGTGCTTTTTACTACTCTCGCAAAGTCTTATCGATTTTAACTTAGCCCTGTCAAGGAGAAAGACAGATCGTTCACTCATCGATTCTCACCTTCGGGAATTTCTCTAAGCCAGCAAAGTGACTAAGTGTCTGTTGGCATTTAAAAGGAATTAGAGAGACATAAAAAAAGATAATCGATTAAAAGGGAACTCCTTAAAAAGTAGAGAGCTTTTTCAACTTCCAAAAAACGAAATAGTATGCATTTAGGTTCGTATTACAGTAAACAAAACTCACTAGAGCCGAAATGATACACCCCGTCTAGTTGAAATATATCCGGATGATTGGAATTTCAGTTTTTCTTCTTGAAATAGATTGTATTTAGTGAATTGTGGGGGCATCGAAAACTTGAGTTACGCCTATAAAATTATATTTAAATTTCCTTAATAAGTTGAAGAAATTTCACGTTCTTTTTCTGCAAATATCGAAGAAGATATCACTCTTAACTCACCCGATATCAAATTTAGAAGAAAATGTGTCTTGAGTTGGGGGGGGGGCTCAGTCGGTAGCGCGCTAGGCTCGTAATCTGCAGTTCCCAGGTTCGAGTCCCAGCAGGGTCAGCGTTGAGATTTATCTCCGCAAAATTCCCCGCCCTGCCCACGGTCAGTAGGGGACACCGATGGGCTTGAAAAAGCAGCCGTCCGTCGGATGAGATGTTAAGCCGTGGCTCCGTGTGCGGGAGAGCCATACCCTGTGCACGTTAAAGAACACGCTGGATGGCCTTGACGAGAGGCTACCATCTGTCTCCCAACAGCTGTTCCAGTGGGTCTCCTCCCCCAACCTTCTCTGACCATTCGGGGTCCATGTGACCTGGCCATTTAGCCCATGGTGTGCAAAAAAGTACCGCTCAGAGATAAAACAACCCAACCCAACCTTGAGCTGGGTGAGATACGAATCCAGTTCGCATCCCACCTGGCTCAAGGAAATGTTTCCTCTAAATATGAGTCGATGCTAAACTAAGAATGATGCCGTCCTCGATGTTTTTTCTAAAGTTAAATAACCTTTTAAATGGCTTTTATAATTACTTTATCATTAGCAAATACGTTACTCAAATGTTGCCAAATGATCCCTTATCTGAGTAAACCACATAACACAAGAATAACTCTCCTTGGATGATCATTGCAAACAGAAGCAGCCTCCGTTGATTTTGTTTCCGAGTTTCTTTTTAAACATGTTGGGTTGGGTTGTTTTACCTCTGAGCGGCACTTTTTTGCACACCATGGGCTAAATGGCCAGGTCCATGGACCCCGAAGGCTCAGAGAGGATTAGGGGAGGGGACCCACTGGAACAGCTGTTGGGAGACAGATGGTAGCCTCCCGTCAAGGCCATCCAGCGTGTTCTTTAACGTGCACAGAGTATGGCTCTCCCGCACACGGGGCAACGACTTAACGTTCCATCCGACGGTCGACGGCCTTTCCAAGCCCATCGGTGTCCCCTACTGACCGTGGACAGGGCGGAGAATTTTGCGGAGATAAATCTCAACGCTGACCCAGCTGGGACTCGAATCTGGGAACTACAGATTACGAGCCTATCGCGCTAGCGACTGAGCCACCCCCGCCCCACCATTCCCACCTCAAACTATTTCAGAGAAACTGTTTTAGAAAAACTACTCTCTCTCTCTTCATCGTGAAAAAATTTTGCTCTTTTCTGAAACTACTTTTGCTTTCTTCTGAAACAATTTGTTTTCTCTCACTCCCCACCCAGAAAACATTTCCTTCTCTCGTAAAACAATTTTTCTCTCTCTCTGTCTCTATCCTCTGCCCTGAAAACATTTTTTTGCTCTCTCCTCAGCTTGAAAATTTTTTGCTCTCACTCTCTCTCTCCCCACCCACCCTGAAAACATTTTTCACTTTCATACACGGTTTTTGCTTTTTCCCTAAAACATTTTTCTCTCTTCTGAAACAATTTTACTCTCCCCCCACCCCCCCCACAAATAGAAAATGTCTTTATCGACGCCTGTGATTAAATTATACATTTTAAGTAAATATAAGCTTACATAAAGATAAAACGAACATCTCTGCACTGGAGCAAACAGATTTTCAGCTCAAATCCTTTGCCACTTATTTCGACCTAAAATTTAGAGTGCACAGACTCTTCGCAAGAAACTCATCAATAAAATACCGAGTCTCCATTTTTCTCTTCTTTCTTCTCTTTATATACTATATATCTTCCATGTCTCAATCTCTCTTCATCAGCTCTATTTCCTCGGATCTCACCACATCCCATTTCCTTTTTGTTGTTTGCAGGTTATAAAAGACTACAAGTTGTTCATGGTGGTTGGTGTGCTTGTCATGATTGACGTGGTTATTCTCACGACGTGGCAGATCATCGACCCTTTCTTCAGGGAAACAAGTACAGGTGCTCCTCTGGTGAGTATGAAAGGCTTGCTCTTGAAGGCTTCAGTACAAACGCAATACGAAAGGTTCAAATCCCAATGAAGCAATTGATTAAACTGATGCGAAATGTTTTCTCTTTAATGAATAGCAATCTAAAATGAAACCATAAAACGCTCCCAGTAGTTTTACCTATATTATTTCTTAATAGTAGAGATACTTTAATTACATTATCTATATTATTGATTTAATTCAGATAAAATTGCTTTATTCATGAGATACATTAATTGTATTTTACTCTATCAATGCTTTAATTATTATAATGCCGAGATGCTTTAGTTATATTAATCAACTATAAAAATTATATTATTTCTTTAATTACTCTATCAATGCTTTAATTATTATAATGCCGAGATGCTTTAGTTATATTAATCAACTATAAAAATTATATTATTTCTTTAATTACTCTATCAATGCTTTAATTATTATAATGCCGAGATGCTTTAGTTATATTAATCAACTATAAAAATTATATTATTTCTTTAATTACTCTATCAATGCTTTAATTATTATAATGCCGAGATGCTTTAGTTATATTAATCAACTATAAAAATTATATTATTTCTTTAATTACTCTATCAATGCTTTAATTATATAATGCCGAGATGCTTTAGTTATATTAATCAACTATAAAAATTATATTATTTCTTTAATTACTCTATCAATGCTTTAATTATTATAATGCCGAGATGCTTTAGTTATATTAATCAACTATAAAAATTACATTATTTCTTTAATTACTCTATCAAGTGCTTTAATTATTATAATGCCGAGATGCTTTAGTTATATTAATCAACTATAAAAATTATATTATTGCTTTAATTACTCTATCAATGCTTTAATTATTATAATGCCGAGATGCTTTAGTTATATTAATCAACTATAAAAATTATATTATTTCTTTAATTACTCTATCAATGCTTTAATTATTATAATGCCGAGATGCTTTAGTTATATTAATCAACTATAAAAATTACATTATTTCTTTAATTACTCTATCAAGTGCTTTAATTATTATAATGCCGAGATGCTTTAGTTATATTAATCAACTATAAAAATTATATTATTGCTTTAATTACTCTATCAATGCTTTAATTATTATAATGCCGAGATGCTTTAGTTATATTAATCAACTATAAAAATTATAGTATTGCTTTAATTACTCTATCAATGCTTTAATTATTATAATGCCGAGATCCTTTAGTTATATTAATCAACTATAAAAATTATATTATTGCTTTAATTACTCTATCAAATGCTTTAATTATTATAATGCCGAGATGCTTTAGTTATATTAATCAACTATAAAAATTATATTATCTCTTTAATTACTCTATCAAATACTTTAATTATTATAAGGCCGAGATGCTTTAGTTATATTAATCAACTATAAAAATTATATTATCTCTTTAATTACTCTATCAAAACTTTAATTATTATAATGCCGAGATCCTTTAGTTATATTAATCAACTATAAAAATTATATTATTGCTTTAATTACTCTATCAAATGCTTTAATTATTATAATGCCGAGATGCTTTAGTTATATTAATCAACTATAAAAATTATATTATCTCTTTAATTACTCTATCAAATACTTTAATTATTATAATGCCGAGATGCTTTAGTTATATTAATCAACTATAAAAATTATATTATCTCTTTAATTACTCTATCAAATGCTTTAATTATTATAATGCCGAGATGCTTTAGTTATATTAATCAACTATAAAAATTATATTATTGCTTTAATGCAGAGTTTCTTTAAAATGTTAACTTAAATATCTTAATTATTGATTTAATGCCAAGATGTTTTAATTATATAATGCTGTAATGCCAAGAAATAAAGCAAAAATGCAATTAAACATGTTAACTACATTTTTTTTTAATTTATTGACGACATTCTTTAATTGCATTAACTTATATTATTGTTTTAATTCCGAGATACTTTAACTATATTAAATACATTATTGTTTTAATGCAGAGTTTCTTAAATATATTAACTTAATTACCTTAATTATTACTTTAATGCCACAATGCTTTAATTATATTAATAATACTAGTGCTTTACTGACGAGATGCTTTAATTATATTATCGCTTTAATGCCGAGATTCTTGCTGTAATGTCAAGACGATTTTTTTATTAATTATATTGTTACTTTCTTAAGATGCTTTAACTATATTAACTATATTATTGCTTCATTGCCGAGTTTTTTAACTATATTACTGCTTGAATGCCGAGATGATTTAATTATATTAACTATAATTTTGCTTTAATGCAGAGATGTTTTGACTATGCTTTAACTATATTACTTGCATACTGTTGTAATACTGTACAGTCGCTCAAAAAAGTATCCGAACACCATGGTTGATTACAGAATTCAGAAAAAATATCTGGCAACGATTTTTTTATAAATTAGTGATCTGGCAACGTGACACGAAGGTTGCCAGATCACTAATTTCTAAAAAAATCGTTGCCAGATATTTTTTCTGAATTCTGTAATCAACCATGGTGTTCGGATACTTTTTTGAGCGACTGTACAGTAGTACAACAGTATGCAAGCAATATAGTTAATTATTGTAGGTGGTCATATTGTTATATGTTAATTATTGTAGGTGGTGGCTTGTTTATATATATTAAAGATTTTTTTTTTTCTTATGTGCATATATACGATGCGCTGTATATGTACAGTCGCTCAAAAAATATTCCAGCAATATAGTTGATTACAGAATTCAAAAAAATATCTGGCAACGATTTTTTTAGAAATTAGTGATCTGGCAACCTTCGTGTACGTGACACGAAGGTTGCCAGATCACTAATTTCTAAAAAAAATCGTTGCCAGATATTTTTTCCGAATTCTGTAATCAACCATAGTGTTCGGATACTTTTTTGAGCGACTGTAGGTGGGCATATTATTTTGATACTAGATCGTGTGGGCTCACTCACGGAAATATTGAGCGTGTGCAGTTACGTTCACAGCAAACTGGAGCATGTGCAGTAACTGCACACGCTCAAGATATTTTTCCTGAATTCTGTAATCACGTGACACGAAGGTTGCCAGATCACTAATTTCTAAAAAAAATCGTTGCCAGATATTTTTTCTGAATTCTGTAATCAACCATAGTGTTCGGATACTTTTTTGAGCGACTGTAGGTGGTCATATGATTTTGATACTAGATCGTGTGGGCTCACTCACGGAAATATTGAGCGTGTGCAGTTACCGTTCACAGCAAACTGGAGCGTGTGCAGTAACTGCACACGCTCCAGTTTGCTGCTGTGAACGGTAACTGGAGCGTGTACAGTTGCTGTACACGCTCCAGATATTTTTTCTGAATTCTGTAATCAACCATAGTGTTCGGATACTTTTTTGAGCGACTGTTGCATACTATGTACTATTGGCTTCAAAGTTTGATTATTGCGTTATTTCAACTTGAATAATATGTCACAGGTTTCTGTTGAGCACAGTCATGGGTCATAATTTAAAGATCCCAACTTCAGTCCGAAAATTAACATCTTATTAGCTTTCCACATTCCTCCACATAAAGACCACTGAAATGTGACATTCCTCCACAAAAGGACCACTGAAATGTGACATTCCTCCACAAAAGGACCACTGAAATGTGACATTCCTCCACAAAAGGACCACTGAAATGTGATATTCCTCCACAAAGGGACCACTGAAATGTGACATTCCTCCACAAAAGGACCACTGAAATGTGACATTCCTCCACAAAGGGACCATTGAAATGTGACATTCCTCCACAAAGGGACCACTGAAATGTGATATTCCTCCACAAAGGGACCACTGAAATGTGATATTCCTCCACAAAGGGACCACTGAAATGTGATATTCCTCCACAAAAGGACCACTGAAATGTGACATTCCTCAGTTCACAGCGGTTGAACAAAGTCTTGGTCGCCTATCCATCTAATCATAAAACAGTCAATAAACAAAAGATACATTGCCCTGTCAAAATATTAGAGAATTTAGATGTTAGTATGTCAATGGGTATTTAATTTCGAAGTTCTATAACTTCTAAAATATGAATTTAATGGGAAAAAATGTGACTAAAGAAAAATATTATAATCAATTTTTATTTAAATCTCTATTTTAGCAATATTCGTTCAGTATTTAAAGTTATGGGAGCTGGAATATTTCAAAACCTTAACGTGTCATAAGAATTCAGCTCAGAAATTAATTAAAATTTAAATAGTATTGTATCAAACCATTTAATAAAATAAATGTATATTTTAGAAGTTTGCATGATAATTATTTCAGTATTAGATAATTGCAAATAATTTTTATAACACAAGAAAATGTCTTATTAAATGTTCCAAATTTCATAATAACTCTTTGAATACTAAAATAATATTTCTGAAAATTGAGATTTAAATAGATTTTATTATGAACTTTAATTTATCTTCAAACATATGTTTTTCATTAAATGCATATTTTAGAAGTTATAGAGTTTGGAAGTTAGATTCCTAAAGACATAACAGGGAGATTCTCTAATATTTTAAAGGGCGGGGGTGGCTCAGTCGGTAGTGTGCCAGGCTCCTAATCTGTAGTTCCCAGGTTCGAGTCCCAGCTGGATCAGCGTTGAGATTTATCTCCGCAAAATTCCCCGCCCTGGCCACGGTCAATAAGAGACACCGGTGGGCTTGGAAATGCCGCCGTCCGTCGGATGTGACGTTAAGCCTTGGCCCCGTGTGCGTGAGAGAAGAGAGCCGATTTAAAAAAAAATAATAATAGATGGATAAATGAAAAAAGGAGTCCAACCATAAAAAAAACATATAAAATATAATAAATAAAAATTAAAAAAAAAGATATCAAAAAAAGAGGAAAAGAATTATAGAAAGAAAAAGGAGTTAAAAATTTTTTTTTTTTTTTGTTTATAGTGATTACAATCACTTTTCTCAACATTTTATTGGGAAAGCCTGAACAAGGGCATCCCATGTGTCTTGGAACGTTATGATGATGATGATGATACCCCGTGTAATTTAAAGAACACGCTGGATAGCCCTTGAGGAAAGGCTACCATCTGTCTCCCAACAGCTGTTCCAGTGGGTCCCCTTCCCTAATCCTCTCTGAGCCTTCGGGGTCCAAGTGACCTGGCCATTTAGCCCATGGTGTGCAAAAAAGTGCCGCTCAGAGGTAAAACAACCCAACAACTCTAATATTTTGGTAGAGCAGTATGGTATCTGAGGAAAGATACTTGAAACGTTGACAAGGCGTCAAATAAAGGACACAAATGATAGGATGAAAGAATCAAAATAAAAGATACTAAATACGGAAGCAAGTAGAAAAAAAAAGAAAACAAAATGTACGACGATAGTTGAAATCGAGGCTGATCGTTTCATGCGGAAGAAACCTACCACGTGCTTGACTTAACCTAGAAACGAATTCATTTCTGGTCAATTCAGCAAAGGGCCTTTTTTTATAATTTCAACTATGTCTTATATACTGTTCGACTTCGTGGAAGAAAGGACAATTTTTATGGTTTCCTTAAGTTCGCTTTTGTAAGTTTCCTCTTTTATTTTTTCTTTCGTAACAAATACATCTTTAACAATCAAGATAATAAGGAATTCCCAAAGTTGAATTGTTATAATAACTTCTTTTTTTCTGTCAGTGGCCAAGTAGTTAGCGCTCTTGGTAATGGGGTTGGGTTGTTTTACCTCTGAGCGGCACTTTTTTGCACACAACGGGCTAAATGGCCAGGTCACAAGACCCCGAAGGCTCAGAGAAGGTTGGGGGAGGGGACCCACTGGAACGTCTGTTGGGAGAGAGATGGTAGACTCCCGTCAAGGCCATCCAGCGTGTTCTTTAACGTGCACAGGGTATGGCTCTCCCACACACGGGGCCACGGCTTAACGTCCCATCCGACGGTCGGCGGCCTTTCCAAGCCCATCGTTGTCCCCTACTGACCGTGGACAGGGCGGGGAATTTTGCGGAGATAAATCTCAACGCCGACCCAGCTGGGACTCGAACCTGGGAACTACAGATTACGAGCCTGGCGCGCTACCGACTGAACCACCCCCGCCCAATCAATCATTGAGTTCATATTCACTTCAAAGGAAGATAGGGCGTCAGCAATCTTGTTGAGTAGATAAATCGTTGTCCTATCGTCCTTCAAAGTGAATGCGAACTCAGTGACTAATTTAGGTTTATTTTTTCCTTTTTAGAGCCCTATATGATGATAGATATTTTTTTAAATTTTTTAATTTATGTTTTTTGTTGTCACTAAAAACACCTACCTTCAAAAGCTTTCATTTGATATACGGCTAATAAACATCGAGCACATTTACTCCCCTTTTGGACTCATGTTTCAAGTAGCCAATGACATTACAGACGTCAAAAGCTTTAATTTGAGATATGATACGTTAAAGTCGAACCCCGCGAAAATCTGCCCCACCCCCATTTTATCAGGGGAAAATAGTGGGGGAAAATTTCGAAATAGTTTACGACTGTTATTATACGTATTTTCATTTGACACCAAACTCGTAAGTAGGAGGACCTCGCGTTCCGAAGATATAGTAGAACGACTTTCACATTTCGCGTTTTTTAGCGGAAATTTTTGCATTTCCGTTTTTTAACGGAAAATTCTGCATACAAAGTCGGTAAAAAAGTGCCGCTCAGAGGTAAAACAACCCAACTCAGAGTTGCGGAGTATTCCCGAACGGGAAGTTCGGAAGCCTTTTACGACATTCCCCGCATCAGAATATTTCATGCGACGTACAGCTAGTTAGTTTCGGCCTTCGTATTCTGGAGATATAACTTAAGAATATTTTATTATTTTTAAGCTGTATCTTCAGAATATATTCAATTTTTTATAGCCTATGTTATTTCTTGCGTCACAAGCTTTCATTTAGCACATAAATCATTAAGTTTCGCCATCGCGTTGAAAGATATAGGGGAACAACGTTTGTCAAATCCCCAAACTGACAAACTGACAAACCGACCAACGGACAAATGTCAAAGGCAATAGAAAGATAGGTAAAAAGGACTAGAGTCGACTTGTGCAAGGACATGTTGAAAATGTTTGAACCTTGTGGCCCCAACTGTTAACAGACATTGTAACAGGTGATGAGAGATGGTTTTGTTACTATAGAACTCCCAGAAAGATCTTCAACTCTGGAGTGTGGATGATGAACCGAATCCCCAAATCCTCCGGCAAGACTTCTTCATGACAAAGCCAATATTCACAAAACCCGGCAAGTTACGGCCTATCTGGAGCAGGAAAAAATCAGACAGCTAGCACATCCTGCATATTCGCCCGATCTTGTACCAGTCGATGTTTGGGTGGTTTCAAAAATTAAAACCTTGCTCGAAAGCCTTTTTCAAGGATGCAAGTCTTGCAAAAATGAGTTCATTCAGAGTTGCGGGGGGGGGGGGGGGGCTGAGTCGGTAGCGCACCAGGTTAGTAATCTGTAGTTCCCAGGTTCGAGTCCCAGCTGGGTCAGCGTTGAGATTTATCTCCGCAAAACTCCCCGCCCTGCCCACGGTCAGTAAGGGACACCGATGGGCTTGGAAATGCAGCCGTCCGTCGGATGGGTCGTTAAGCCGTGGCCCCGTGTGTGCGAGAGCTATACCCTGTGCATGTTAAAGAACACGCTGGATAGCCCTGGAGGGAAGGCTACCATCTGTCTCCCAACAGCTGTTCCAGTGGGTCCCCTCCCCCAACCTTCTCTGAGCCTTCGGGGGTCCATGTGACCTGGCCATTTAGCCCATGGTGTGAAAAAAAGTGCCGCTCAGAAGTAAAACAACCCAACTCAGATTTGCGGAGTATTCCAGAACCGGAGTACCACCAACCGTTCCAGAATTGGCGCAGACGTCTGCAATTTTGCATAGATGCTGGAAGAGAGTACTTTGGAAGACAGTAGAAGTTTTGTTGAGGTAAGTGCAATGAGTTTTGTTCTGCGGATGCATGTCAAGAACTCTTTGAACGCCCATCACCATATGTAAAGTGCACAAGCATCTTGAAAACAGTGTGGTTTGGAAGAAATTAATGGTGCATAATTTTCAGTCTAGAAGAGAAGAACTCAGCTGCATTTTTGCTCATTCATCATTTCTTAAATTTAATAAATAATTGCATTCTTTCATTAAAATGATTAATGTAAAACAGATAAAGTTTTCACTTATCAAAATTATGTTCCTAAACCAAGTTCTAGCCCGATTTTTCTGATACCGGTTACTTTTGCTTTTTTCTCATTTCAAATACAACTCTATACACTTATCTGAATGATCAAGAAAGGTCTTAAACAATAAATATTTGCAATTCTCTCAAAACAACGGTATTAAAATATTATCGGGACTCAAACACACCGATTACAAATATAATAATTCATTCATAACATACGTGTTGAATAATCCATACGATAGATCCAATGATAATTGTTATCTTACCTAATAAATAACGTATCATCAAGATAGGTATTGAGCATCAACTAAAACGACACAGCACTGCCTACATTTCAAGGGCCATGATTTAAACCTTCCACTCGCAACACATGTCAGGGTCTGTAGGAGTAATTTATGGCTACGCCAAGCCAGGTCATCCATTAAAACCTATTCATCATGTACACACAGAAAGCTCTTGCCCCTCCTTGACGCAGTTTAATTAAGATGCTGGAGCCTCTGCGTCCAAAGTCACCTCATCTCCTTCTCCTTAATCTTCTCCTTATTCATTTTTGCTATCTCCCACTGCGAATTTAGGATCCTCCGGGATATTTACTTCCCATTGCTCTTCTTCAGCGATTGATCGAAAAGAAACTATTCGGTGGTGAATTCATTAAAGATGGTGACATAATTGGGGCGTGGCAGCAGGTGTGGCGGAAGCAACTGATGGAGGGAAATAATTGACTTGAGTTATTAACGCTTAAAAAGAGGTTGCGCTTTATATTTTTTCTTTCAAGAAGGCTATAGGTTACGATTTTATTGCCGGTTTTATTTAAAATGTTGGTCATACTTTAGACAACATTTTCCAACATTTTTCTCTTGGCTATACACTTCTGAAATAGTCTATTTACTTGTAGTAAAAAAAAATCTCTTTTTTTATTAATATAATTTATTCAAAATTTAATTACGTGTAGTAAATTTAACAGTGGCATCGCTGCATTAGGAGCTACCTGGGATCGGCCAAGGCTACCTGGGGCGGGGGTGGCTCAGTCGGTAGCGCGCCAGACTCGTAATCTGTAGTTCCCAGGTTCGAGTCCCAGCTGGGTCAGCGTTGAGATTTATCTCCGCAAAAATTCCCCGCCTGCCCACGGTCAGTAGGGGACACTGATGGGCTTGGAACAGGCCGCCGTCCTTCGGATGGGACGTTAAGCTGTCGCCCCGTGTGCGGGAGAGCCATACTCTGTGCACGTTAAAGAACACGCTGGACGGCCTTGACGGGAGGCTACCATCTGTCTCCCAACAGCTGTTCCAGTGGGTCCCTTTCCCCAACCTTCTCTGAGCCTTCGGGGTCCATGTGACCTGACCATTTAGCCCATGGTGTGCAAAAAAAGTGCCGCTCAGAGGTAAAACAACCCAACCCAAGCCAAGGCTACCGCATTAGTTAAGGTGATGACAGTGATTTCAATAGTGCTATAAATACAACATTCATAGGAAATCCTCATGCAGCCATGGGCTACAGAGGTCCAACCAGATTGTGTGATTTTCCTCTCCACTCTTTTGAGTTACAGCTGCTGCATTTGGCCACTCTAAGCCAATTCTAGTAAGGTCCTGTTTGACATCGTCTACCCATCGCATCCTAGGTCTCCCTCTTTTTCTGATATCCTTAGGTACACTGTTCATAATCCTCTTTGCCAATCTGCAGCTATGCATACGGGCAACATGACCAAACCAACGCAGTCTCTCTCTGCACAATACGCTGCTCAAAGGAGGCTACTAACTCCTTTCCCTAACCTTATCATTACTTACAAAGTCAAACCACCTAATTCCCAAGATACTGCGCAAGCATCTAGAATCAAAACATCAAGTTTTTTGTTATCCTGCTTTACAAAAGGTCCATGTTTCGCTACCATAACTAACCTTAGAAAGAACCAAAAGCTTATCTTTTCACACCTGATTAACACATTGGCCATTTTAGCCATTGTGTGCACATTGTGTGTTGGGTTGGGTTGTTTTACCTCTGAGAGGCACTTTTTTGCACACCATGGGCTAAATGGCCAGGTCACATGGACCCCGAAGGCTCAGAGAAGGTTGGGGAAGGGGACCCACTGGAACAGCTGTTGGGAGACAGATGGTAACCTCCCGTCAAGGCCATCCAGCGTGTTCTTTAACGTGCACAGGGTATGGCTCTCCCGCACACGGGGCCACGGCTTAACGTCCCATCCGACGGACGGCGGCCTTTCCAAGCCCATCGGTGTCCCCTACTGACCGTGGGCAGGGTGAGGAATTTTTGCGGAGATAAATCTCAACGCTGACCCAGCTGGGACTCGAACCTGAGAACTACAGATTACGAGCATGGCGCGCTACCAGCTGAGCCACCCTCGCCCCTTCTAACATCAGAGATATATCGTGAAGAGCAGCTGGGGAAACTGTATAGAGACTATAAGATTGTGTTGTTGATGCTTAGACTGATCTCAGGTTGAGTTGGGCTGCTGTACCTATGAGTGGCACTTCTTTTGCACACAATGGGCTAAATGGTCAATTGTGTTAATCGGATGTGAAAAGGGAAGCTCTAGGGGTCACAAGGACCCCCAAGAGCTCAGAGAAGGTTGGGAAAGGGGACCCACTGGATAACTGTTAGGCACCAGATGGAAACCTTCCATTAAAGCCATGTAGCATGTTCTTTAACGTGCATAGCAAATTGCTCCCTCCCGCACAACGGAGTCACGTCTTAACGTCTCAGACGGCGGCCTTCTCTTGAAAAAAAAAAAGGTAAAAAAGAGTCTATTTTCAGAATCTTTTCAAATTCTTTGAAGTAGGTTTTAATAGCAATTTCTTTTTCTGTTTTACTTTAAGAGGAAGAATGTAAATTTATTTCAATCTAAATTATATTTTTTCTCTTGCATCAGCCTTCACCAGGCAACGAAGACATAGAGATCATTCCAGAGTTAGAATTCTGCCAAAGCCATAAGATGACGATATTTTTAGGTTCTATATATGCATATAAAGGTCTGCTAATGGTAAGTAAACAAGAAGAAATTATTAAATGGTAGAGTATTTTTAAATAACACTATACTTCTTCTGAAGTTGAGAATAATTCATTTTAATTTGCAATAGTGCTTAAATAATTTTATACTTCCATGCTAAGTATTTTTTAAAATTGTAATATTCTGCAAATAATGAAATTAATTTTCATCGTTTTAACACAGGCTAATATATATTGAGCCGTCCCGTGGCCGAGTGGTTAGCGCGCTTGGTTTCTGATCTACGGGAACTGGGTTCGAGCCCCGGGTAAGGCATGGATGCTTGTGTTGTTTTTCTGCTGAGGTCCTGCCATCCTCACAGACCTTCTACTCTGGCATATAAACTGACAGCCTCCTGTCAGACCTCTGTGGCAAGCAGCTGCTTGAAGGGGGTATTTATTTATATTTATTTAATATATATATCTATTTTCAAATTAACTATCTATATGATATAATTCGTTTCGTGGATATAAATGTAACAACGTGATATTTACATTTATAAAAACAGACAACGCTTGTTCCATTCATACTGTTCTCAAGCCAACTTGTTTCTAAATAAACCTTAATAATTATTAGCAATTTTATTCAATATTAATTGCGAAATTCAGTATTAATTACGAAATTCAGTATTAATTTTATTCAGTATTATTTTATCAGTATTAATTTACTGACTTCGAAACTAAATGTAAATAATGTCTTTTGATTATATCCTTTTACGGCAGAATATTGTTCTCAGTACAATCTTATTCGATGATCTGATATTACAGGAACATGGTCGCACATTTAAAACTTCAGCCTCCCATGTTTTAAAAATGTGTAGTAAAACACTAGAGAAATAAAAATTTCTAATCCATAGTATTTGAAAATTCTCATAAAGTACATTCATATTTGGGGGTGGCTCAGTCGGTAGCGCGCCAGGCTCGTAATCTGTAGTTCCCAGGTTCGAGTCCCAGCTGGGTCAGTGTTGAGATTTATCTCCGCAAAATTCCCCGCCCTGCCCACGGTCAGTAGGGGACACCGATGGTCTTGGAAAGGCCGCCGTCCGGCGGATGGGACGTTAAGCCGTGGCTCCGTGTGCGGGAGAGCAATACCCTGTGCACGTTAAAGAACACGCTGGATGGCCTTGACAGGAGGCTACCATCTGTCTCCCAACAGCTGTTCCAGTGGGTCCCCTCCCTCAACCTTCTCTGAGCCTTCGGGGTCCATGTGACCTGGCCATTTAGCCCATGGTGGGCAAAAAAGTGCCCCTCAGAGGAAAAATAATCCAACATTCATATTTTGATTTATATCTGCGAAAGTTATATAGCTTATAATTTTATTTTAAACAATATATAATAGTTTCAGATTATTATAGTAAGTAAATAATTTAATTATTTAATTTAAATTATTACTATTATTATTATTTTAGTAAAAGTTATATATTTCTTCTAAAGTAGGAATAAGTAAATTTAAACTGTAGAATTTTGAAAATAGTAGAATACTTTATCTTAAAGTAAACTTCAATAATTTACGTAATTACATGAATAATTTACATGCTCCTTCCAAACTAAATAATTCACTTAGTACAGTCGCTCAAAAAAGTATCCGAACACCATGGTTGATTACAGAATTCATAAAAGATATCTGGCAACGATTTTTTTTAGAAATTAGTGATCTGGCTACCTTCGTGTACAGTACACAAAGGTTGCCAGATCATTAATTTCTAAAAAAATCGTTGCCATAAATTTTTTCTGAATTCTTTAATCAACCATGGTGTTCGGATACTTTTTTGAGCGACTGTAGGTGGTCATATTATTTTGATACTAGATCGTGTGGGCTCACTCACGGAAATATTGAGCGTGTGCAGTTACCGTTCACAGCAAACTGGAGCGTGTGCAGTTACTGCACACGCTCCAGTTTGCTGTGAACGGTAACTGGACCGTGTACAGTTGCTGTACACGCTCCAGATATTTTTCCTGAATTCTGTAATCACGTGACACGAAGGTTGCCAGATCACTAATTTCTAAAAAAATCGTTGCCAGATATTTTTTATGAATTCTGTAATCAACCATGGTGTTCGGATACTTTTTTGAGCGACTGTATCTCGATCTATCATACTCGCATACACCATTTCTTTGGATTCATCGTTCACATCGTAAAACTGCAACTGAAACCTCATATGAACAACGTTAATTAAATTTGGTAGGCTTTTGGTTTTATGAGCAGGTTTTAAAACTGAAGCGCGTGTTAAAAGAAACATTCTCCGTGTTTTGAAACATGAGCAGTCTGTGCACTTTGCAAGCAATTCAAAAAAAAAAGTACGTCATTTCTCATAATAGCAAAATTTAAGTTTTCAGTGTTTGAGACGAAACCCGATCTACCATTCGTCTAGTCCTCCATTTGCTTTCGAAATACTTAAAGCTATTACCAAGTATGTGCTCCTGGATGTAAAAAGAAACCATTTATATAACAGAAGTCTCTATTCACACTGAAACGGAGGCGGGGTTCACCAAAAGTCGAAAATGTGCCAGGCTCGTAATTTGTAGTTCCCTGGTTCTAATCCTACTTGTGACAGTGCTCAGATTTATCAACGCTAACCCCAACGCTGTTCTCGGTCAGCAAGGGGACACCGATGGGTTTGGAAAGGCCATCGTCCGTCGGATGGGATGTTAAGCTGTGCCCACTAATGCAGGTTGGGTTGTTTTACCTCTGAGCGGCACTTTTTTGCACACAATGAGCTAAATGGCCAGGTCACATGGACCCCAAAGGCTCAGAGAAGGTTGGGGACCCACTGGAACAGCTGTTGGGAGACAGATGGTAGCCTCCCGTCAAGGACATCCAGCGTGTTCTTTAACGTGCACAGGGTATGGCTCTTCCGCACACGGAGCCATGGCTTAACGTCCCATCCGACGGACGGCGGCCTTTCCAAGCCCATCGGTGTCCCCTACTGACCATTGGCAGAACGGGGAATTTTGCGGAGATAAATCTCAACGCTGACCCAGCTGGGACTCGAACCTGGGAACTACAGATTACGAGCCTGACGCGCTACCGACTGAGCCACCCCCGCCCCACTTATGCAGGAGAGCCATATCATGTGCACATTAAAGAACATGTTGGATGGCCTTGACGGGAGGTTTCCTAATAGCTGTACAGTGGATCCCTTTCCCCAACGTTCTCTAAGCCCTTGGGGTCCTTGTGGTTCGGCCATTTAGCTCATTTTATGCAGAAAAAGACCGTTCACTCTCTTGAAACATCATTCTGCAAAGTAATTGACAAAAAAATAAATATTTTTTGTGAAAATAGTATATTGCTTCATCTCGATTGTTCGTTTATATAGTAGGGTAGTTTTTTAAAATATATTTTAATTGGCCATATTTAGTTTTTATGGCGTTTAGTTTTTTCTTGTTGTTGTTATTGATATTAGCTTTTTTTTATCTATGCTTTTTTCCATGGTCCCTTCTAAAAATGGGTTGGGTTGTTTTACCTCTGAGCTGCACTTTTTTGCACACCATGGGCTAAATGGTCAGGTCACATGGACCCCGGAGGCTCAGAGAAGGTTGGGGGAGGGGACCCACTGGAACAGCTGTTGGGAGACAACTGGTAGCCTCTCGTCAAGGCCATCCAGCGTGTTCTTTAATGTGCACAGGGTGTGGTGCTCCGCACACGGGGGACACGGCTTAACGTCCCATCCGACGGACGGCGGCCTTCCCAAGCCCATCGTTGTCCCCTACTGACCGTGGGAAGGGCGGGGAATTTTGCGGAGATAAATCTCAACGCTGACCCAGCTGGGACTCGAACATGGGAACTACAGATTATGAGCCTGGTGCGCTACCGACTGAACCACCCCCGCCCCTTCTAAAAATGAAGATCGAGATTTCCTGCAATCTTAATTTTCAGTATTTTTATACTGCATCGTTTGTAAAAGCAGTCCATTTCCTTCGGAAGAAAAGCATAAGCAATGCTGAGAATAAGCATAGGTCATACTAAAGATAAGCATAAGTAGTTCTGAGGGTAATTGGGAACAATTCTGAGGATAGTTATAAGAAGAATTCTGAGGAAAAAAACGGTAATTCTGAAGATAGATACGAGGTATTCTGTCATTAAGCATTAGTAATCGCCAAGAAAAGGCACTGATCGTGGGAATGAACATTAACAAGCCTGCACATTGTCATAACCATTCTGAGAACAAACATAAGCAAATCTTCAGATAATCATAAGCACTTTTAAAGAATTAGCCTTGTATCTAGAAAAAAAAAATAAAGAAGTGTGTATGTGTGGAGGGAGGGGAACAATTGAGCGGAAATAGATAGAAGGGGGGCCAAGAGACAGGATTTCCATTGTAGTGCAACATTTTTAGTTTCGTTTCACATGTTTTTTAAAAACATTATTTAAAATTGCGTGAAATATGCAAGAGTTTAATGGGTTTGGCCTCCGTTACCCTTACTAGCATTTTCAGAAGGGGGAATGACCCCCTCCCACCTAGATCCGGCCCTGCTGAGGATAATAATTTGGAATTCTGAGTGAAATCATCGTCACTTCTAAGGATCAGCAATTCTGAAAATATGCACCAGCAATTCTGAGGATAGACGTCGATAATTTTGGGGATAAGCATAAAATATTGTGAGGATAATAACAAGCATTTCTGAGAATGAGCATAATGTATCTGAGAATAAGCGGAGCTTAATCTCGAGGATAAGGATCAGCAATTTGGAGAATGGGAATAAGCAGCCCTTAGGATAATCTTAAGCAGTCCTGAAGATAATAATAAGTATATCTGAGAGTAATCATAAGCAATTTTGAGAATGAACAATCAAAGTATCAGCAATTTTGAGAATGAACATAAACATCTCCTACGATTGTCATAGCGATCCTAAAGATAATCATAAGCATTTTTGAGAGAAATCATAAAAAATTTTGAGAATGAACATAAACATCTCCTACGATTGTCATAGCGATCCTAAAGATAATCATAAGCATTTTTGAGAGAAATCATAAAAAATTTTGAGAATGAACATAAACATCTCCTACGATTGTCATAGCGATCCTAAAGATAATCATAAGCATTTTTTGAGAGAAATCATAAAAAATTTTGAGAATGAGCATAAGCCACTTTGAGGATAAGCATCAGCAATTTTGAGAATGAGCATAAGCATCTCATTTTTTGAGAATGATCATAAGTAATCCTAAATATAATCGTAAGCATTTCTGAGAGAATCATAAGCAATTTTGAAAATGAGCATAAACTATCTAGAGAAAAAACAAGCTATTTTGAGAATGAGAATAAGCATCTCTCAGGATAATCATAAGCATGTCTGAGAGAAATCATAATCAATTTTGAAAATGAGCTATCTTGAGGATAAGCTTAAACATACTCGATGCAGTCTGTTCAAGTGCTGCGTACTATTGCAGTGGGAATACATGTTTATATCTCAAAGAAATCGAGGATTGCAATTTCTCTTATACTATAATTTTAAAAGATAACAACATACGAGGTTAATTTCACGACCATATCGATTTCTGCCGTCTCATTTCTTGCCGAGAGAATGCTGGGTCGGGTTGTTTTACCTCTGATCATCAATTTTTTGTGCTCACATTGGACTAAATGGGGGCGGGGGTGGCTCAGTCGGTAGCGCGCCAGGCTCGTAATCTGTAGTTCCCAGGTTCGAGTCCCAGCTGGGTCAGCGTTGAGATTTATCTCTGCAAAATTCCCCGCCCTGCCCACGGTCAGTAGGGAACACCGATGGGCTTGGAAAGGCCGCCGTCCGTCGGATGGGACGTTAAGCCGTGGCCCCGTGTGCGGGAGAGCCATACCCTGTGCACGTTAAAGAACACGCTGGATGGCCTTGACGGGAGGCTATCATCTGTCTCCCAACAGCTGTTCCAGTGGGTCCCCTCCCCCAACCTTCTCTGAGCCTTCGGGGTCCATGTGACCTGGCCATTTAGCCCATGGTGTGCAAAAAAGTGCCGCTCAGAGTAAAGCAACCCAACTAAAATTAGGACCACGATTTAAGCGAAATACGAATGATTACTTGTTTTAAACGCTGTTCTACATCCTTTAGAAAAGATTATTAATGAGCCATAAATAATCATTTATCTATTCTATCTCTAAGAACTTTTAACTAAGAAATTTTAAGAAAAAGTTAAGCGCTATAAACTAAGAGCAGAATGAATGCAACGTAGCAACAAAACAGAAATACGATTCACGCCTCTCAGCATTAGCAGAATAAAATTCCACGTCATTTGCAAGTTAGATATTTCACGCACGATCGGTTTCTTATAACCGAAAAGAAGACGTTTACTTTTCCTAAATAACAATTTTCATTGCTCCCTTTTACAAGAACAACACTGCTTATTATCTCAAGAGAAATCAAAGTTCTTTTTTTTTATATTCTTCCTTCTCCTTGTTACCTCTCGTTTTCTCATCGAGTAGCGAGAAGTGTATTCTTAGAACGTCAACATCAGGCAACAGAGAAAAGGAGGCATTCATCTGTGTGATGCATAATGATGGAGATGAATAGATGCTGGGTAATGGCTATCTTGAATGGATGGCGTGTGAGTTAGGTACATCGAGAAACTATGTACAGAAAAACTTTAGCAAATCATTCCACACATTTTTCTGATTCTCTTGGAGAAATAAATGATAATCCTCCAATTAAATGGGTAAAATAATTGCATCTTACAACTTGTGCTTATGACAGCAAGTCTTTAACTTACTTTTCAAAAGAACGTGCGCTTTTTCTGTGGAACATTTCACTCATTTTTGTGAATCATTCATTCATTATCCATGCTTGGGGTAAGTATAATTGAATCCTTTGAAACAGAAAATTATTTGAAAATCTAGTTGCTTAAATCATTATCATAATAAATAAGTAAACGTATCCGAAAGGACGGACGAACACCGATAGAGAATACGGGCGTTTCGTCTGCTAGATTAAATATATACTGCCTGGCAAAATTATTATGAACACTCGGTCATTTCTTTCAGCTGATGAACTGTAGCACATCTGTTTTACCATAGAGTTCGTGTCAACAAACGCCTGTCGTTGTCTGTCAAAACTTGGGGCGGGGGTGGCTGAGTCGGTAGCGCGCCAGGCTCGTAATCTGTAGTTCCCAGGTTCGATCAGCGTTGAGATTTATCTCCGCAAAATTTCTCCGCCCTGCAACGGTCAGTAGGGGGACACCGATGGGCTTGGAAAGTCCGTCGGATGGGACGTTAAGCCGTGGCACAGTGTGTGGGAGAGCCATACCCTGCGCACGTTAAAGAACATGCTGGATGGCCTTGACGGGAGGTTACCACCTGTCTCTTAACAGCTGTTCCAGTGGGTCGCCTCCCCCAACCTTCTCTGAGCCTTCGGGGTCCATGTGACCTGGTCATTTAGCCCATTGTGTGCAAAAAAACTGCCGCTCAGAGGTAAAACAACCCAACCCTGTCAAAACGTTTTTTCCTTCCGTACTTGCCACGAATGGCGGACGTTTTTTGAGAGCATTGCCATTTTCCACACACTTTGGATATTGTGCCCCGTGACTTTCCGCTGATTTTTCACTACGGTCACAGATGTTCATGCCCATTGCGCTCCAACTATGAGCTTCCTTTCTAAGTTAATCACATCAGCCTCTTTACCCATATACCACTTTATTTTCAACTATGCCTCTAAGGCTTTCATACGACTTCGTTTCAAGGGACAGATTGGTGCGAAAAGCAAAAAACTATCAGTGATCGGCTATCCTGTGGACGAAAGCAACTTGTGGATCAGAGGGTCAAAGAGGACTGGCGAGAATCGTTGAAATGAAAAGATAATCCACAACCAGGCAAATCGCAGCAGAAATAAACATTGATAAGCAGACGGTCATCTCCGAATGCAACAAGTATCGGAACTGTCGCGAATAGGCTACAACAGTTTGACGAGTGCTGATGTTGCCAGCGAATTCGGGGCGGGGGTGGCTCAGTCGGTAGCGCGCCAAGCTCGTAATCTGTAGTTCCCAGGTTCGAGTTCTAGCTGGGCCAGCGTTGAGATTTATCTCCGCAAAATTCCCCGCCCTGCCCACGGTCAGTAGGAGACACCGATGGGCTTGAAAAGGCCGCCGTCCGTCGGATGGAACGTTAAGCCGTGGCCCCGTGTGCGGGAGAGCCATACCCTGTGCACGTTAAAGAACACGCTGGATGGCCTTGACGGGAGGCTACCATCTGTCTCCCAACAGCTGTTCCAGTGGGTCCCCTCCCCCAACCTTCTCTGAGCCTTCGGGGCCCATGTGACCTGGCCATTTAGCCCATGGTGTGCAAAAAAGTGCCGCTCAGAGGTAAAACAACCCAAAACAACCCAACAACAACGTTGCCAGCGAAGAAGACGAAAGCGTGTCTCCAGTGGATGGAGGAACTTTCAAACTGGACATTGAAGACTGGAAAAAAGTAGCCTGGTAGGACGAATCAACGCTCTTTTTGCATCATACTAATGGGAGGAGCAGAATTCGGCGCAAGCAACATGAGGTCATTGAGTCATCATGTCTGGTGAACATCTTGTCACAGAACAGGCCGGTGGTTGTGACGTGAGGAACGTTTTCCTGGCACACATTAATCTCCCCTGATAACCATCAAAGAACATCCGAATGCCACGGTGTATTTGAACATCATTGCTGACCAAGTTCATTCCTGCATGGATAGAGCTTATCCTCACTAAGATGGATAGGTTCAGCATGATAATGCACCTGCTCACAAGACACGTATCATCACTGATGGTTCCATGAGCTTTTCCTTGCTTCATTGGCCTGCACAGTCCCCAGATATAAACCCCATCGAGCATCTTTTGGGATGAGGTAGTGAGGGTTGTTCGCAGCCAGACTGTGCCACCGTCAAATTTTGCAGCAACTGCGCGGCATAATCATTTTCGCATGGTACAACATTCTAGCACAATGCATCTAGCATCTTCTAAGTTCCATACTCCATCGACTTCAGGCTGTTCTGAAGGCCAAAGGAGATGCAACACGCTACTAGGTAGGTGTACAGTCGCTCAAAAAAGTATCCGAACACTATGGTTGATTGCAGAATTCAGAACAAATATCTGGCAACGATTTTTTTAGAAATTAGTGATCTGGCAACCTTCGTGTCACGTGACACGGAAAACTTTCTTTCTAAAGGTGTTTCATTTAACGCTCAGATTTCAGGATTGGATTGTTTTACCTCTGAGCGGCACTTTTTTGCACACCGTGGGCTAAATGGCCAGGTCACAAGGGCCTCGAAGGATCAGAGAAGGTTGGGGGAGGGGACCCACTGGAACAGCTGTTAGGAGACAGATGGTAGCCTCCCGTCAAGGCCATCGAGCGTTTACTTTAACGTGCACAGGGTATGACTATCCCGCACACGGAGCTACGGCTTAACTTCCCATCCGAGGTAGGGAGTTTTGGGAAGATAAATTTCAACGCTGACCCATCTGGGACTCGTACCTGGTAACTGCAGATTACGAGCCTGGCGCGCTACCGACTGAGCATCCCCGCCCCTCGGATTTCAGGAAAGCATCCTGACCGCGAAACGAGGTATGCCAGTATTCTAAAACATCTCCTGCTGTCTTGATCTCTCAACCTGATCTAGTCTTCATCACCTCTCTTTTTGTTACAATCGCAATCTGTTTCAAATGCTTTTTTTATCTTCTGTCTTGTTTTATATTAGGCACACCCATAATAATGCTCTGGGAAACTAGCCTAGTCGGAATTCGCAGAGACAGAGTCTTTGGCCTAAGCCTAATTACTTTGTCCACGTGTAGATTACAAGACGTGTAGCTCCTGTCCAATCCTTCTCACGTAGTTTATCGAGAGCCATTATCATTTGTATTCTGCAAATAACACGTTTCTGTTGTTGGCAATAGCACTTAGTAATTAAGGACTGTCGCAGCTAATGCCAGCAGATAATTCACTACGGGAGATGTTGCGCTGTATACTTCTTTAGCTGCCTTACAAGAAACTCGCGAAATTACCTTCGAGTTGCTTAGAGGTAATTGAAAATTCTGTATACAGTCGAAATTTCTCATTTTCGGATACATGACCGATGTGGATAAAAAAGAAACAAATACATTTTAAACTCAGCGACGTCATGGCAAAATCTGAATTTGTTAAGTTATTCTCTGTGAAACACAACCAAGCTTGAAATTTTTTGTGTAATAAGCTATGTGATAGAATCGTTATAGAATCGCTTTTTTTAACGAAGGGTTATAATAATTATTATGTTGTGTAATAGAGTGTAAATTTTTTATTCAACAGCACGAAACAATATTCTGAAAGGTACTGTGTATTTTGATAGAAAACATTACAAAACAGTACTTTAAAAAAAAACTCCAGAAAAGGAAAATGAACTTCCACAAAACGGGAGCTTCTAATAATTAGAAGAATCACATTGCATCCATAGTAAATTCACAGATTACTTGTAGAAATAGTCTTCGAAAATTGCTGAAAACATCTGGAAAAAAAAAATTATCACTGACGCAGCAGTAATCGAATCCGCACCTCATTATATATATAGAGAGAGAGGTCAGAGTGCTCTAACCATTAAACCACGCATCAGACGCTAAAGTTTCTCAGAAATCAGATGCTAAAGTTTTCTCAGAAAGACGCTAAGTTCCTCCTAAATCTTTCACTGAGATATGGCGGACCTTGCGCCATCTGTACTTCAGGAGAGGCAACTTTTCCAATTGTTGCTAATGATGGAGATGTTAACAGGTAATCTGTGGGATGGATTTTTATAATAGATGCTTAAGCATAATTGGCCTACTCATTAACATACTGTTACGACAGATGAACGAGCGAGCAACAGTGACTTCTTGACATAACGTGACTAGAACGCTCGTGTGTGCTTCTGCGTGAGATTCATTTTAGCCAACGAATTAGAACTTAGAACAGTTCGGAAGAATGAAAATGGGAGAAATGTAATGCAGTAGTGCGTGGTATTGTGAAAGATGAAGTTCATCTGAGTATTTACGCGTTAAGTGTGTTAAAGTTGTGAGATCTGAAAGGACATTCAGATGGTCTGAATCAGTGCGCGATAAGTGAAAATAATTAGTATATTTATTAGTGTGTGCGTAGGTGTTTGTTTTCTGTTGTTAGTAACAAAAGTTTGTGAACTAGCACAGGACGAGAGATTCTTTACGTCTGAAGGTATTCAAGTGACATGGTAAACAAAGTGAAGAGGTAGTATTTTAGTAAAACAGACAGAGCTGATATTGTATGCTCTGTAAAAAGAGTTAACGACTTACGTATGATAGTAATCATTTTATTTATAAGATACTTCATCCATATTTTTGTAACAATTTGCATTGTATTGTAATTGGTTTGAAAATATACTTATTAATACTCACGCTCAGTGCCTATCCACTTAAAAATTCGCAACAATATACATCATTCGCAACAATTGAAAAAGTTGTCTCTCTTAAGGCATAGATGATGCAAAGTCATCCACATCTGGGGCGGGGGTGGCTCCATCGGTAGCGCGCCAGGCTCGTAATCTGTAGTTCCCAGGTTCGAGTCCCAGCTGGGTCAGCGTTGAGATTTATCTCCGCAAATTTCCCCGCCCTGCCCACGGTCAGTAGGGGACACCGATGGGCTTGGAAAGGCCGCCGTACGTCGGATGGGACGTCAAGCCGTGGCCCCCAGTGTGCTGGAGAGCCATACCCTGTGCACGTTAAACAACACGCTGGATGGCCTTGACGAGAGGCTACCATCTGTCTCCCAACAGCTTTTCCAGTGGGTCTCCTCCCTCAACCTTCTCTGAGCCTTAGGGGTTCTTGTGACCTGACCATTTAGCCCATGGTGTGCAAAAACGTAACGCTCAGAGAAAAAACAACCCATCCACATCTCAGTGAAATATTTATTGGTCTCATTGTGGAAGATTTGAGCGTCTAATTCGTGATTTAATGGTTAGATCGCGCTGGCATGTATCTACAGAGTTGCGGGTTCGATTCCCACAGCGTCAACGATAACTCTTTTCAGATGTTTTTAGGACTATCATTACTTCTTAGAATATGGGATTCTCGTTTGCAAAAAGATGAAAGTTTATTTACCGCCTTTACGGAGAATGGAAATCGATGACTGGGGGGAATATATAAAGTGTCTATATGTTGAATGTAAATAAATAGTGTATTGTCTCTGCTTAGCCAATACACTAAGTGCATTGGACAATTTATTTATTTCATAGAAGTCTAACATACACCTACATACTCTGTGCACGTTAAAGAACACGCTGGATGGCCTTGACGGGAGGCTACCATCTGTCTCCCAACAGCTGTTCCAGTGGGTCCCCTCCCCCAACCTTCTCTGAGCCTTCGGGGTCCTTCTGGCCTGGCGATTTAGCCCATTGTGTCGAAAAAGTGCCGCTTAGAGGTAAAATAATCCAATCTAACATACACCTAAGAATGAGTGTAAAAACCCGCGAAACTGATTTCGCCAATAAGCACGAATGAAGATTAATTAATTGGAGTAATTAATTAAGAGAATAATTAAAAAGAAGTTCGGGAGTGGACCACTACTAGTCCACGACACCAGATCTCTTCGATCAATAGCAAAATACGCTATTATACTCCATTATTGTAATTTACAAATAATGATTATAAAATTATATTTTCTCAGTTGCACATTGCTATTACCAAAGAGACGGAGGTGGCTCAGTTGGTAGCGCGCTAGGCTCGTAATCTATAGTTCCCAGGTTCGAGTCACAGGTGGGTCAGCGTTGAGATTTATCTCCGCAAAATTCCCCGCCCTGCCCACGATCAGTAGGGGACACCGATGGGCTTGGAAAGACCGCCGTCCGTCGGATGGGACGTTAAGTCGTGGATCCGTGTGCGGAAGAGCCATACCATGTGCGCGTTAAAGAACACGCTGGATGGCATTGAAAGGAGGCTACCATCTGTCTTCCAACAGCTGTTCCAGTGGGTCCCCTCCCCCAACCTTCTCTGAGCATTCGGGGTCAATGTGACCTGGCCATTTAGTCCATGGTGTGCAAAAACGTAACGTTCAGAGGTAATACAACCCAACTCAACCCAAACCGTAGGGGAAAGGGACCACTGTTCCAGTGGTTCTCCCCCCCCAGCCCCAGTGGATCCCCTCCCCCAATCTTCTCTGAGCCTTCGGGGTCCTTGTGATCTGGCCATTTAGCCCCTGGTGTGCAAAAAATTGCCGCTCAGAGTTAAAATAACCCGACCCAACGCTATTACCAAATGCTATTTAAATAGTCAAAAGTTATACCTTGCTTCCTGTCATTAAGAATGCATTTTAGAACCGAATTAGGTTGTTTTACCTCTGAGCGGCACTTTTTTGCACACCATGGGCTAAATGGCCAGGTCACATGGACCCCGAAGGCTCAGAGAAGGTTGGGGGAGGGGACCCACTGGAACAGCTGTTGGGAGACAGATGGTAGCCTCCCGTCAAGGCCATCCAGCGTGTTCTTTAACGTGCACTGGGTATGGCTCTCCCGCACACGGGGCCACGGCTTGACGTCCCATCCGACGGACGGCGGCCTTTCCAAACCCATCGGTGTTCCCTACTGACCGTGGGCATGACGGGGAATTTTGCCGAGATAAATCTCAACGCTGACCCAGCTGGGACTCGAACCTGGGAACTACAGATTACGAGTCTGGCGCGCTACCGACTGAGCCACCCCTTTTTGAACCGAAGAAGGTAATTTAACTTCAGGTAATGCAATAGGAGAATATTTACAGCATGTAACTATTGAAAGATACATATCCTTCACTAGTTTCATGCTGTAACGTGCAGATGACTTAGCCCTCCAGCGCCAAGAAAACCAAAGAATATTGCTTCTGGATGTGGGAAGGTCCACAGGGGTCATCAATCTGCTACCTTAGCAAGCAGCTGGGACCGGCGATAGCCAGAACTTTTAGCCCCTGTGTGGACAAAGCACCCCACGTGACCGAGTGCAAAAAGAAAGAAGATCAAGACATCAGCAAATAACTTCCTCTGCCACTCTACGGAGAGCATGAAGGAAACGCATCCTGTGAATCATTTGAGGAAAAAAGTGTTTTAAGGGCTAGTGATGCTTTCTTCATATGGAGCTGCATCAGCTAAGAACAGCAACACAATTCGCCTCTAAGCAGAATCAGGGCTTTGGTAAGAAGCAGCATTTCTTTTACTATTCATTCTGTGAAGTTTTATTCCAATATAAAAGAAATCGAACTTAGATAAGCTGATCGGACTAGATGTTTCCTCTGACAGTACTTTTACATACTTTCCTTGAGCGTCTCATCAATGCACGTTCACATTTTCTTTCTTATCTTCTTTCGTTATTTGCATAACATCATCATCATAACACGAATCGAAATGTGTTTTCCTCAATGTTGATTTACGTAGTCCATTTATATTTCTCCACAAAAAAATCCTTCAGCGATCTATTTTCCTGTTTCCATAACCGTATATCGCCATGTACAAAAGCATCACAACTCCGTTGCAAACTCTGAACGTTCGAAGTAGATGCGATGATTAAACAAGTTTTTTTTTTCTTTCCCCGTCTTTTCTGCAACAACAGATTTATGTTTTTTCTGTTCCCAAACGTTGAGAAAGGAAGGATTTCCTTTCAAAAATTCGGACTACCAGCGCAGAATTTCGAAATCATCCTGCTGTTGACAAAATATCGAATCCTGTATGAGAGACTTGCGAGTTCCATCCTAATAGAAGCTGTTTTCCACATTTTTATGCTTTCAAATTAACTTTTAAAAACTCCAGCTCGACGCAAAAGACGTCTTTTACTAAAACTACACACGTTTGTACTCAGAACGTGTTTTTTGTTCATTGGGTACGGCTCACTCTGGAGCATGCCAGGTTCGTAACCTGCAGTTCCCAGATTCGATTTTTTGTCTCCGATAAAACATCCACCATCCCTCGGTAAGTTGGGTTGGGTTGTTTTACCTCTGAGCGGCACTTTTTTGCACACCATGGGCTAAATGGTTAGATCACATGGACCCCGAAGGCTCAGAGAAGGTTGGGGGAGGAGACCCACTGGAACAGCTGTTGGGAGACAGATGGTAGCCTCTCGTCAAGGCCATCCAGCGTGTTCTTTAACGTGCACAGGGTATGGCTCTCCCGCACACGGGGTCACGGCTTAACGTCCCATCCGACGGACGGCGGTCTTTCCAAGCCCATCGGTGTCCCCTACTGATCGTGGGCAAGGCGGGGAATTTTGCGGAGATAAATCTCAACACTGACCCAGCTGGGTTGGGTTGGGTTGTTTTACCTCTGAGCGGCACTTTTTTGCACACCATGGGCTAAATGGCCAGGTCACATGGACCCCGAAGGCTCAGAGAAGGTTGGGGGAGGGGACCCACTGGAACAGCTGTTGGGAGACAGATGGTAGCCTCTCGTCAAGGCCATCCAGCGTGTTCTTTAACGTGCACAGGGTATGGCTCTCCCGCACACGGGGCCACGGTTTAACGTCCCATCCGACGGACGGCGGCCTTTCCAAGCCCATCGGTGTCCCCTACTGACCGTGGGCAGGGCGGGGAATTTTGCGGAGATAAATCTCAACACTGACCCAGCTGGGACTCGAACCTGGGAACTACAGATTACGAGACTGGCTCGCTACCGACTGAGCCACCCCCCGCCCCAACTTTTTGCGGACGCCACTGTTCTACCTGCTTATTTATAATCCTCTTCCATCAGTTTATCTAAAGAGAAGAATTTTACCAACTTAAAAGGCTCTACGAAGCATACAAACTAATTTATATCACACATTTACCTCGTTATTTCAATCACAAAAAAACTCAGCTCCACTTCCATTAACAAACTTATCAAACCTACTGAAGCTTGGGAAAAAAAAAAAACTTCATGACAGCAATGCCTAATAAAGTACATCACGTCAGATGCTTCACACGAAGCTGAAAAAATGATTCAAAGCGCCTTTTCGCTTTAATAAATAGAATAGCTTAATTTCTTAATGCATGTAGTAAAATATTTTTATCTCCTTATCCATTAAGTTGCTTCGTTAACAATTTAACCAGACAAATATTTCTTTCTGTTACAGGCTTTCGGCTGTTTCCTCGCCTGGGAGACTAGGCATGTTAGTATCCCTGCCCTCAACGATTCGAAGTACATTGGTATGAGTGTCTACAATGTCGTCATCATGTGTGTGATAGGCGCCGCTCTATCCTTCGTCCTCCGGGAGCAACAAGATGCAGCGTTCGTGATCATCTCCATCTTCATCATGTTCTGCTCCACCACTACCTTGTGCCTGGTGTTCGTTCCCAAGGTGAGACTGGTGAGGCCCAACTTAACATCATTATGTTTGTTTGTCGCTTTTTTCTCTCTCTCTCTCCCAGCACCACTGAGCATGCGCATGAACAAGCACTCTGCTCCAGGTCACCTAATTACCTGTTCTCTCTTCACAAAACTGAAGCACGATTTGGTCGATGTGGTTTGTCCTCTGCTTCCTGCATCTCAGCTTAATAAACAGTCGAGAAGAAAACTGCAAAGTCGTTAAGGTCTTAACGTCGCTTTCCACTAACGAAATTTTCCGAGTTAATTTATAACCGGTGGAGTAAATTCTTTTTTCGTTGTTGGTGATGTTCTGAAAACGCTGATCATTTTTATATTCATGACAGAGATTATTTGTTTTACCAAACATTTAAGCCGTTATCTTCGATGTTAAAGATCATGATAATACTGGGTATAGAGGAGGTTGGGTTGCTTTTTTTTTTTCCTCTGAGCTGTATTTTTTTAACACAATGGGCTAAATGGCCAGGTCACCCCGAGGGCTTAGAGAAGTTAGGGGAAAGGGACCCACTGGAACAGCTGTTAGGAGACAGATGGAAGCCTCCCGTCAAGGCCATACAGCGTGTTCTTTAACGTGCAAATGGCCACCGGCACACAGATTAATGGCTTAACGTCCCTTTGCACGGACGACGCTCTTTCCAACCCAATCGGTCTCCCCTACTGACCGGGGGCGGGGATGGCTCAGTCGGTAGCGCGCCAGGCTCGTAATCTGTAGTTCCCAGGTTCGAGTCCCAGCTGGGTCAGCGTTGAGATTTATCTCCGCAAAATTCCCCGACCCCCTGCCCACGGTCAGTAGGGGACACCGATGGGCTTGGAAAGGCCACCGTCCGTCGGATGGGACGTTAAGCCGTGGCCCCGTGTGCGGGAGAGACATACCCTGTGCACGTTAAAGAACACGCTGGATGGCCTTAACGGGAGGCTACCATCTGTCTCCCAACAGCTGTTCCAGTGGGTCCCCTCCCCCAACCTTCTCTGAGCCTTCGGGGTCCATGTGACCTGGCCATTTAGCCCATGGTGTGCAAAAAACTGCCGTTCAGAGGTAAAACAACCCAACCCAACTCTTCGATGAGAATGTGTGGTGCAGATGACGCACCGGCAGACATATGGATCATCATTAGACATCGAAGGCTGCGAAGAACTCGACGTCGGTTCACCTTCCTTCTCATCGTCTGAATCGATGGAAAATTATTTTAGAGGTTCTTATTAACACATTTACGAGGCATCCCTACTACTGGATTAAAACTGCAAGGATCACTTGTGTTGTACTTATAACTCAAGGATAAATGGGAATTGCTCAAAAGACTTGCTCACTCTACGAGACGTCGCTTACAACTAACAATTGCATCATCTTTTGTCCGCGATCGTAAAGCCGCGATGTCATGACTCAACTATATTACACAACACCTCCGGGGGTTGTGTGTATGGCAGGCTGATGCAATGCAACGCAATATGTTGCAATCTGGAGTTTAAAATACAGTGTTGCGAAATAGTTACCTATGTACTCAATGCGGACTGAGTCGTTTATACATGACCATTTCTGTCTCTCCTAAACAAGAGCCAATCGACAAATTGCATTGTCATTTTCGTGTTCAGTACCTCGAAATTGGTAAAGATTGGCTATTTTCATTTCAAAGACTTTCTGTGTGTTGCCCAGTGTTATTAGTTAGATATATTATTATCTAGTAGAATTATTTCTTTCTAATAAAGAACATAAAATTCCTCTAGTTTAGCATCAGCACAAAAGGAAGTAAAAATATCAATATCAACGATTCCTTAACTGTGGTACGCGAAATTAACAAAATAAAATAATCATTCTTCAGTACCACCTATTTTATTCAAGTACTTTTTTCAAAATGATTTTTTCATTAACTAAAGGATGTTTTGTAAGTTCTTATTTACCTTAATAATGAAAAATAAATACCCCCTCAAGCAGCTGCTTGCCACAGAGGTCTGACAGGAGCCTGTCAGTTTATATGCCATAGTAGAAGGTCTGAGAGGATGGCAGGACCTCAGCAGAAAAACAACACGAACATCCATGCCTTACCCGGGGCTCGAACCCAGGTCCCGTAGATCAGTAGCCAAGCGCGCTAACCACTCGGCCATGGAACCTTACTGCTGGTAAAAAAAATTGCTAGGTATTTGGAGGTACGAGAAAAAAAGGTTTGGGTTCACGAGGACTCGGGATTCATAATTTCGAATTCAGCGGACTCACGCTTCATAATTTCGGGTTCGGGCACTCAGGCTCCATAATTTTTGGCGGTCTCGGGCTCAATAACTTCGGGTTTGGGTCAACTCGGACTCGAAATACAGAGCGCGACCTCATCTCTAATGAGCAGATCACTTCATTGAGTATTGAAGAGTTGCCATCAGTTTTACTTGCGTAACAGATGACTGCTCTAGGATTCCTGTATATGTTTATGCCGTTCATTGGGTAGATGAGCTAATATTAATAAATAAAAATAAAAATAAATACCCCCTCAAGCAGCTGCTTGCCACAGAAGTCTGACAGGAGCCTGTCAGTTTATATGCCACAGTAGAAGATCTGAGAGGATGGCAGGACCTCAGCAGAAAAACGACACATACATCCATGCCTTACCCGGGGCTCGAACCCAGGTCCCTTAGATCAGTAGCCAAGGGCGCTAACCAAATTCCACGCTTTGTGTTTATCTTGGGAATCGTGGGTAGAATAGGGCATTATATTTCAAAATTAATCTTTCTTTATGTTTTAGAGCTTCTACAGAAAGTGTTTTATAAAATACAATTAATTTCAGTTGTAAAACGCATTTAAAAATGACTTAAAAGTTCAAAGACATAACTTGGATAAATTGTATAATCCTCCACTCCAATTAAAGTAAAATAATTTCTGAATAATGAAAATAAAATCTCGCAAAAAATGTTTGGCACGATTTTGGTGGTTTCGGCCTGCTTAGTTTATTCCTCGTCTTTTCGATATTTATTTTCATCTAAAAACAAGTACATAAGTTTTAAAAATTTAAAATAATTGTGTATGTTTTATTCTTGTACTATTTAGAAATTTCATACATATGCACCATGCATGTTTTTTCTCAAAGCACCATTTTTGGCAGTTTATTTATCTTCTATATTGGCTTAAAATGTATGAATATTTCACACACTTTTCATATTTCATCATCATCATCCTCAAGCAGCCATGGGCTACGGAGGTCCAACCAGACCGTGCAATTAATTTTCCAAGCAAGTCTATCCTGGGCTACATCTACTGCATCTGGCCACTGTACACCAATTCTAACAAGGTCCTGTTTGACATTGTCTGCCCACCGCATCCTAGGTCTCCCTCCCCCCACTTTTTGGGGCCCTTAGGCACACTGTTCATAACCCTATTCGCCAATCTATAATTATTCATACGGGCAACATGGCCAAACCAACGGAGTCTCTCTCTGCACAATATGCTGCTTAAAGGAGGTTGCAAACTCCTTTGTCTGACCTCATCATTAGTTGCAAAGTTAAACCACCTAATGCCCAAGATACTGCGTAAGCATCTGGAATCAAAAGCATCTAGTTTCCTGATATCTTGTCTACAAAGTGTCCAACTTTCACTACCATAACTAACCCTAGAAAGAGCCAAACTATTATACAGTCTAATTTTAGTTTTTAGGTGTATACGCCTATTTCTCCACACTCTCCATAGATTCTTAAAGGTCCCGGCAGCAATCCATATTCGTCTGTTAATCTCATGCCGCACATCACCATTATCTGTTACATAGCTCCCAAGATAATTAAACTGTGACACCTGCTCAAGACTGCAACCATTCAGATTTACTGAATCACAGCCTGCCTGACCAATTTTCATCACTTTAGTTTTCTCTCTGTTTATAACCAAACCTACTCTACTACCAGTCTCATCAAAACAGCTCGAATGAAAGAGTTCATCTCATCAACATCATTTGCCAAAAGGGCTAAATCATCAGCATAATCTAAATCAGAAATTTTTGTATCTCCAGACCATTTAAGGCCAAAATCTTTCCCTTGCAATGAATTTCGCATGACGTAATCAATAACCAAGCTAAAGAGAAAAGGAGACAAAATGCACTCTTGTCGAACACCAGAAGTAATGCTAATCCAATTCCTACAAGCCATATCAACTCTCACACACGACTCAGTATTATTATAGAGAGCTTTATTATGTTAACTAACTTGTCTGGTATACCGTATGATCTCACAATCAACCACAAATTATGACGATCAACAGAGTCGAAAGCCTTTTTGAAATCAATAAAACTACAAATAGTACTACAATAAAACTACAATCAATAAAACAAAGGTTTCTGAAACTCTAAACATTTTTCAAGAATCTGCCTAAGTGAAAATATCTGATCCACACATCCCCTACCACTTCTAAATCCACATTGCTCATCACGCAATTGACTGTCAACCAGATTCTTAATTCTATTAAGCACAATAATGGAAAGAACTTTACCTGGAACAGAGAGTAGGCTGATACCCCTATAGTTATCACAAGAACTGCGATCACCTTTTTTGAAAATAGGGATAACAATAGCTCTGGTAAAATCCTTAGGAACCATGCCTTTATCATAAAAGAGATTCAGAATTTCAGTCATCCAAGTGGTAACCGAAACATTCCCAGCTCTAAGCATTTCAGTAGTAATTTTATCTACCCCTGGGGATTTATGAAGTTTAAGTTTAGAAACAGCCAAAATAACTTCACTTTGTGTTATAGGGCCAACATTAAAGCCACCAATGCATCTATCATCATTGCAAACAATGGGAGTAGAACTTACTACATTGTTTAGAACATCACTGAAATGCTCAGCCCACCTAGCCATGACAGAATCCTCCCCTTCTATAACCTTACCTTGTTTATCCTTCAATCCTTGTATGCCTGTCCGTTTTCTACCACACAAAACATTAACTATCTGGTGCAGCTCTCTGCTGTTGTGCTGTTTAACTGCTTCCTCGGCCTTGTCAGCCAAGCCATCAAGCCAAAGATTCTTATCAGCAGCTAACTGATCTTTTACACGTTTATTAAGTTCTCTGTAATGCTTTCTATTAGGACTAGTAGGGTATTGATTAAGGACATTCCTGCAGTTCTTTCTTTCCGAAATAAGCTCAAGTGCCTTATCACTCAAATAATTCTGTCTCTTCTGCTCCTTTTTTCCTAAAAGAGTACTGTTAGTGTCCTAAAAAGCCTGTTTAAAATGATCCCATTCTTCCTCAACTTCAGTAGTAAGCATACCATGACTGTCATAATGACTAAGTAACCTATCATGGAAAGCTTTGGCTATAACTGGATCTTTTAGAGCCTCAGTATTAAAAGAAAAATTTTTAACCCTAGCACAACACTTTTTAAGTTTAAGTTGCAAGACACTTTTAACACGGTAATGGTCAGATCCAATTTCAGCTCCCCTATATGCCCTGGTATTCCTAACAGAACTAGCCCATTTGCTATTAACTAATATGTAATCAATCATATTCTTATGCAGCCCATCAGGTGAAACCCATGTGTACTTATGTATGTCGCGGTGTTTGTAATAAGTGTTAGTTATTCTGAAACCATTGAGTTTACTTACCTGTAGGAGACGTTGCCCATTGCCATTGCAGCTACCAATACCAAAAGAGCCTATCACTCTTCCCCAAAGGTCAGAGTCAGTACCAACTTTGGCATTGAAGTCACCAAGAACAAGGGTAATATCTCCTTTCTTGACAGAATTCAAAATATCCTGAAGTTGTTCATAAAACCTATCCTTCTCATCGTCATCGGCATCCTCAGTGTGGGCATAACAGCAGATAACATTCAAGTCTTTAATGCTTGTCTGAAATTTTGCTGTAAGAAACCTTTCATTAATGCACTCATATCCTAGAAGAGTGTCACAAGCGTGTCTGCTGAGAAGCACGCCTTGGTGATGTTTATTATCGTTCCTCCCTGAAAAGAGAAATTTAAGATTATTTTTAAGAATCTGACCTTTATCTGTCCATCTGGTCTCTTGCAAGCCGAGAATATCTAAATTATAATGGTGGAATTCTTGTGTGAGGACATCAAGAGAAAAAACTCTGTGCAGAGTCCTCACATTCCAACTACCTATGGAGAGAAAATGGTTAGTGGGATGTTTAAAGAAACTATGTTTATTGAGAGAGGGAATGCCAACAATATCAAACAGCCCCCTAATCGCAGACATGGGGCAAAGACCCGTTCCCTCACCACTAAAGGCTGAAGCCATCTACACTGGAAGACTTCCTCCAATGTAGAATTTGACGATGCCAATACAAGTAAAGAGTTCAGGTGCCTGCGATGACCTCTGCTCAGGATTATCAACTAGCTGATAAACATATCCTGTGAATCTATTCACTTGGGGCTGTCAACCCACAAACAAACAGAAAACACAGCGGAAGATTTTCCCTCCACAGAAGCCCACCAGTGCAGCAAAATCAGGATCCATAATCAAGCTCAGAGCCATATATCTGTCCAGTCCAGTGGGTTTATATGGTCAGCACCAGGACCCTGTGTGGTTGACCACTCCTCAGTAGGGTAGAAAAAAAAAAGAAAAGTAGCCATAGTTGTCCAGATCAGTAGGCCCCACTAATCTGGCAGCCCTCCCTTTCCGTTCACTTCCACAAGAGAGTATCTCTTTTGAAAGGTACTAACGGTCTGCACCACGAGAAGGCGAGGTCGGACATTAGGTGCTAGGCCTGGCCGGTTCTATGCATCATCACATGGGATTGGTGCATAGCTCTCCTTCCAGTGACTACCTAGCTACCATTTACAGACCTTTTCATAGTTACTGAAAATGTAAATCATTCCAATCATTTCGCACAGAACAAGGAATTTTTGCACATAACTCATCATCTGCACACATTTTGCACATAAGTCATCACACTCACGTCATCATTCTGCAGGTTCTGGATTATAACTGGGTTTTAAATTTTAAGATTTCTCTGGAAGACCTCCCAGAATTTTTGGAATTACAATTGTATTCTATATGTGTGTTACAGTTATATTATATAAAACGCGTTTCAGCTAATTCTAGTTTTACCTAGTCAATCCTAGAAATGACGAAAGCTACTTGTGAAAACCGAATTATCTTTAGGAATTGTAATATTCACTAAAGTTCGGTTAAAACCAGTTTTCCCACAAGTGTTATTAGTCAGTACTAGTTCAGACACGTTCTACCACTAATAGCCACCACGTATGCAGTTCAGTTGGAGACATTCTTCTATGTAGTCTTGATTGACAATACTGCCAGCCGCTGGTCATAATGTAGCACTTAACAAAGTTGCATGAAGAATGAATGTTGAATTGAAAGAGCCAATACATTGTAATTTTAGATTTTTGAACAAGGAATTGAGGTACCTTAAGTTTCCTTAATTATTTGTCCCGTTAAAAGATTCTGGGCATTGTTATTCTATTTCGATTACAAAGAACCGCAGACCGCATTATTGTTATAAAAAAGGCCTAGCAGCTGAGGTCCCAGAAGTAGTCAATCAGTAAAGAGTGGAATCCTATATCTCGACTTAACTAGTATTAACTAATAATTCCTGTGAAAAAACTAGTTTTAACTGAAATTTTAATGAATACCAGAATTCCTAAAGAAAAGTCGGGTTTTCCCAAATAGCGTTCGTCATTTCTAGTATTGACTGGATAAAATTAGAAGTAACTGAAATCTGGTTTAAACTGTAACATATGTATATATACTTTAATTCTATGTGAAGAGTCAAATTCAGTTTTTTGGGTGGGCTCTCTATTGCAAATCCTTTTTTTTTTTGTCAAATTCAGTTTTTTGGGTGGGCTCTCTATTGCAAATCCTTTTTTTTTGGAGGGGGGATTCTGCGCATTGTTATTCTATTTCGATTACAAAGAACCGCAGACCGCATTATTGTTATAAAAAAGGCCTAGCAGCTGAGGTCCCAGAAGTAGTCAATCAGTAAAGAGTGGAATCCTATATCTCGACTTAACTAGTATTAACTAATAATTCCTGTGAAAAAACTAGTTTTAACTGAAATTTTAATGAATACCAGAATTCCTAAAGAAAAGTCGGGTTTTCCCAAATAGCGTTCGTCATTTCTAGTATTGACTGGATAAAATTAGAAGTAACTGAAATCTGGTTTAAACTGTAACATATGCATATATACTTTAATTCTATGTGAAGAGTCAAATTCAGTTTTTTGGGTGGGCTCTCTATTGCAAATCCTTTTTTTTTTTTTGTCAAATTCAGTTTTTTGGGTGGGCTCTCTATTGCAAATCCTTTTTTTTTTGGAGGGGGGAGGAAGATTCCTTGATTGTTACACCACTGTCAGATGTACAATCGCTCAAAAGAGTATCCGAACACTATAGTTGATTACAGAATTCAGAAAAAAATATGGAGCGGGGGTGGCTCAGTCGGTAGCGCGTCAGGCTCGTAATCTGTAGTTCCCAGGTTCGAGTCCCAGCTGGGTCAGCGTTGAGATTTATCTCCGCAAAAATTCCCCGCCCTGCCCACGGTCAGTAGGGGACACTGATGGGCTTGGAAAGGCCGCCGTCCGTCGGATGGGACGTTAAACCGTGGCCCCGTGTGCGGGAGAGCCATACCCTGTGCACGTTAAAGAACACGCTGGATGTCCTTGACAGGAGGCTACCATCTGTCTCCCAACAGCTGTTCCAGTGGGTCCCCTCCCCCAACCTTCTCTGAGCCTTCGGGGTCCATGTGACCTGGCCATTTAGCCCATTGTGTGCAAAAAAAGTGCCGCTCAGAGGTAAAACAACCCAACCCAGAAAAAATATCTGGCAACGATTTTTTTAGAAATTAGTGATCTGGCAACCTTCGTGTCACGTGACACGAAGGTTGCCAGATCACTAATTTCTAAAAAAATCGTTGCCAGATATTTTTTCTGAATTCTGTATCAACCATAGTGTTCGGATACTTTTTGAGCGACTGTTATATATCAACCATATAGTTCGATATAGCGACTGTTATATATCAACCATATAGTAGATATATCAACCATAGTGTTCGGATACTTTTTGAGCGACTGTACACAGAAGTATATTACAATCTCCAGATTTCTCGATAACGTAAGTGACTATTCTACGTCATTAATCTACGACATGGTAGTGCGAAAAAGAAAGTATTTTGCTCATTATGACAGTAAATACGATTAAACCAAACTAGGAGACACGCTGGCCATTAAAGATTAAGCAAAATTTATTAAGCAAAAACTAGTAAAACAAAAAAAAAATAATTAAGCAAAAACTAGTAAAACAAAAAAAAAATAATTAAGCAAAAACTAGTAAAACAATATGAAAAGATCGCGATTACACACTAGAGTCATGGGCAATGAGGTAGGAAAAAAATTTATCCAAAAATTAATTTATGTAAAATAACATCACGCGTACCAAAATTAACGTTTTTTTTTTCCTTTAAAGACGCTATGCGTGATTCTTTATTTGCAACTGCACACATTGATCAAGAACTCGGCATAAATATTTCTTCTATCTTGAAACAATGATAATTTTTTTGCCCCTCCTGGAAATATTTTGCCCCCATATGAAACAAATTATCCACACATCCCCCATGGAAAAATTTCTACCGGTGGTATATATTTTTGCCCCTCCTGGAAATATTGGTTATTAGTATGGTAGCCCTCCTGGAAATATTGTTTGGTATAATATTTTTGCCCCTCCTGGAAATTTTTCTACCGGTGGTATATTTTTTTGCCCCTCCTGGTAATATTGGTTATTAGTATGGTAGCCCTCCTGGAAATATTGGTTGGTATAATTTTTTTGCCCCTCCATGGAAAAATTTCTACCGGTGGTATATTTTTTTGCCCCTCCTGGTAATATTGGTTATTAGTATGGTAGCCCTCCTGGAAATATTGGTTGGTATAATTTTTTTGCCCCTCCATGGAAAAATTTCTACCGGTGGTATATTTTTTTGCCCCTCCTGGTAATATTGGTTATTAGTATGGTAGCCCTCCTGGAAATATTGGTTGGTATAATTTTTTTGCCCCTCCATGGAAAAATTTCTACCGGTGGTATATTTTTTTGCCCCTCCTGGTAATATTGGTTATTAGTATGGTAGCCCTCCTGGAAATATTGGTTGGTATAATTTTTTTGCCCCTCCATGGAAAAATTTCTACCGGTGGTATATTTTTTTGCCCCTCCTGGTAATATTGGTTATTAGTATGGTAGCCCTCCTGGAAATATTGGTTGGTATAATTTTTTTGCCCCTCCATGAAAAAATTTCTACCGGTGGTATATTTTTTTGCCCCTCCTGGTAATATTGGTTATCAGTATGGTAGCCCTCCTGGAAATATTGGTTGGTATAATTTTTTTGCCCCTCCATGAAAAAATTTCTACCGGTGGTATATTTTTTTGCCCCTCCTGGTAATATTGGTTATTAGTATGGTAGCCCTCCTGGAAATATTGGTTGGTATAATTTTTTTGCCCCTCCATGGAAAAATTTCTACCGGTGGTATATTTTTTTGCCCCTCCTGGTAATATTGGTTATTAGTATGGTAGCCCTCCTGGAAATATTGGTTGGTATAATTTTTTTGCCCTCCTGGAAACATTTTGTCCCCATATGAAACAAATTATCCACACATCCCACATGAAAAAATTTCTACCGGTGGTCAAGATTATAGCAAGAGGCAAATAATGATGGAAAGCCCGCGTTGCTCCTTATAACATTAAAAGTCACAAAGCAAAGTAGAAAGCATGTCAGTAAAAACAGCAGTAGAAATAAACATAGGAAGTGTAGCACTCAGCATGGCACTAAGACGAAACAGCAAAGCAGAAGAGCACATCACCTCACAGAGCACTATGAAGAAAATAAAGTAGAAAGCACGTCACTGCACATAGCAGTATAAAGAAATAAGGTAGAAAGTGCATCGCTCTCTCTAGTAAGCAAGTTTTATTTTTCGTTTAAAAAAACGCATAATCTTACAATTATTCATTCTTATTTTTGAACAAGAGATGTTTATTATATTTAATAGTAATTAATTATTTAATTACTTTTACTAAGCTATATATATATATTATTTAATTATGAAAATTATTATTTTAACTAAAGAAACAAATTTTACAATGTAAAATAAAGGTTCTTCGTTGGGATTTAGTTTTTTTTATCTTTTTTTAGAAGATGCATGCTGTCTTTTAAATATCTGATCTCATTAAAAGCTGCATTGCTGATTTTTTTATTCGAATAATTTACAAAAAAATGTGCAGTTTTCTAAATTCCAAGAAAAGCAAGCAGGTAGCTCCATTTTCTTCATTTTTCATCTTGCACATTTGCTCACCATCGCATAGGATGCTATCTCATGGTATCAGGATAACTACACCAAGTGATACTTGAGATCAGTACCAGATACAGGAAAAAATAACGGGAACAACTCTTTAATCCATCCACCCCAACTTGATTTTTAATAATAGCCCTTGTGAAAGAGGCAATAATAGCCCTTGTGAAACGGCAAACACAAGTCCGTTCTCCGTTCCCACTTCGCCCCTCTAGCCAATTGCACGCCGCCAAACAGCGCCCTCTAGTATCGAAGGGTTACGTCAGCGGACGCACATTCATGATGAGCAATCTCAAGCATTCTCATGGTGAGCAAAGAGAATCGGAGCGCAGATATAAAATAAATTATAAATACCCCCTCAAGCAGCTGCTTGCCACAGAGGTCTGACAGGAGCCTGTCAGTTTATATGCCACAGTAGAAGATCTGAGAGGATGGCAGGACCTCAGCAGAAAACAGCACTAACATCCATGCCTTACCCGGAGCTCGAACCCAGATCCCGGAGATCAGTATACAAGCGCGCTAACCACTCGGCCACGGGACGGCAGATATACTTTTAATTATATAATGAAATACTTACTTTAATACTGAAATGAACCGGCCCGCCGGTATACTTTTTTCCCTCCAGTTTAGTGGATTTTATTAAATTTCTTGAAAAATATGGAAACATATATATTATGTATGTGTGGGTTTAATATTTTTAACCGCCGTTCCGGTTACTAACATTCTCAAGAGGTAGGAGGCAAAAATAGCAATTAATTATTAAAATAAAAGTAGTTGATAATCTACTATGTCATTTTAATTAATATAAATATATTATAATACTCTCTGTAACAACTCTCTGTACAAAATTGAATGGGAGATAGGGAACACCAAGAAAAACCTTTTTCGTCTATGAATGTATGTCCGCTGACGTAACCTTTCGGTGCTAGAGGGCGCTGTTTGGGAAGTGCTGTTGGTACAACCTCACAGCACCTCTTCCGTTTCCATTGGCAACCCCATACGCCAAATGCATGTCAGCCATCTCAGCAGTCGCAAAACACTCCATGTTACACGTAATGTGTCTGATTTACGAATGCCGACTGCAAACACAAGTCCGTTCTCCGTTCCCACTTCGCCCCTCTAGACAATTGCAACGCCGCCAAACAGCGCCCTCTAGTATCGAAGGGTTACGTCAGCGGACACACATTCATTGACGAAAAAGTTTTGTCTTGGCGTTCCCTATCTCCCATTGAAATTTGTATAGAGAGTTTTGAAACACCCTGTATATTAGAATAAAATGCTAATAAATTATATATATTTTTTTTAAAGCGAAATTTTATCCTACTATAAGCAATTTAACAGTGTTTTTGTTTATTGGTAATTTAGCCTCACTTTGTATCTGTTTTAGAGCAGCCAGGATTCTCAAATTAGCCTTAGTATCAATTCATTCAAAACAATTCAAATATTTATTTTCTCCAAACGTGTTCTGAGTTTGGGTTCACTGTGACCTGGCCGATTATCCAGCCAAAAAATTTAAAACGGCGAAAATAAACTAAAACAAACCAACTGCATAGTTTTTGCTTTGGTGAAACAGTAAAGAAAAAACAAGATTTCATCTGTAGAAAGTTGAATATTCAGACGAAAAAAAAAATGGCTGAAAATCCATTTCCAACGCTATGTAATAATCGTTCATCATCTGCATTCAAACGGTTCATAAAAACTGACAAGTTGCCTGAATACTATTACCGACATGACTTTCTTTGAAACAAAGTCTCCTAAAAACAGGGAGAAAATAAAAAAAGTCTGTTGAATTCCTATTAGCTTTAACTGGAGCGTGATATTAACTAGGACATGCATAAAATGGCGATCAAAAAGTGTCAACTTTTATTTTCCGCCTGTTTTTAGATTTGAAAAGATGTTGAAAAAACGATAACACGCCTTTCTGTGCAACAATGCAACCTAACCTGCTGAAGAAAACACGCTTCATTCGAAGTATTGGCTGTTCTCCATAGTCAGATGTCGGAATTGATTAAATCTGAAAGCAAGAAAAAAGGATCAGCAAAGAAAATGCTACAGATTCAAGCAAGGCAATAGGAATGTGTACTTTTCTTTAATTCTTTCCACGATAAATGCTTAAAAAACACTAAGACAGTCTTCTGAGAAAGTTAATATGTTTTTTTTTTCTTTTATTCTTAAGATTTTCTGAGTTTGTAAAATGATAGGAAGAATAACGCAGTAGTTTTTTCCCCCATTTTCCCGGCAATCGATAATTTAACTGTTTCTAATGTAATTAAGGAAAGCGAGAGAAAAAAAAAAACGTGCTTATGTTTTAGGTCTTTTTTTCGCTTCGTTAGATGATTTGGAAAGAATTTTTTTTCTCTTCGTTAGATGATTTGGAAAGAATGTTAAGTCTAGAAAATGACAAGTCTTTGCTGGAAAAACTTAGAACATCAGATATTCCAAGTCTTATTTCCTGAGAAATTTTTTTATTGTTAACTTCTTTTTTTACATAAACAAGGTTACAGTATAATAATATTTATTCAACTTCAAAATTAATTTTCGATTCTATGCAATTTAAAACGCATTTTGTTTTTCAGAACTGAGCGAAGCGGAAGTGTCAGAAATTGAATAAAATTTTAGTTTTGATTACGTCGTAATTTGGCAGCGATATTTTAAAATATTGTTTTGAAATTGTTATCGTTGTTAATCTCGTATAAATAAAACTCTGAATGTGTGAATTTCAGATGCCACCGTCAGTCATTTTTTAAGGATGATGCAAAAAAAACTGAAAACGAAATTATAGAAATGAAAAAAAAAAGTTATAAACTATTTCTTTAGAAGAATAAAGACTATGATCATTTGCTCTGAAAGTAACAATATAACCTACATAAAAACAAATATAATTCTCAAGTAAAAATAGAAAAAAATAAGACTTCTCGATATATGATGGGGCCACAGTTTATTTTTTAAGTAATCATGTAAAGACCAAATAAGTTACATTGCAATATTTGACCATATTTTATTTTAATAAAATTTTAATAAGTATAAAAACTTAAATTTTTGTTTTATTATTTAGATGTTACGTTCTTTTAATATCAAACCATAAACCGAAATTTCATTTGAAGTGTCTTCATCTTCAGCTGAATGCGACCACTTTCTCTTTACTCATGTGACGTCATCGCAGGTGAGTCAGGCTAGTAAGCCACAGCTCGCTACCACGATTATGATAGAACGTATTATTTGTGGACAGCACAAAAGGAATTCGCGGGCCACGCATTTAAGTTCCCTGGTCTACGAACCAGCCAGACTCTTAATTTCAAACTCCATATACATCTATCCTGAGCAATAGCAATTTGGCCAATGAGAGCCAATTTTAACAAGATCTTATTTGATATTGCCTGATTCGTTCTAAATCTCATTTTCAGTTTCCTAATTATATTCGTTAATCTGTCATATTGAATGTATGAGTCGAACAACCGACAGGCTCCTGTCAGATCTCTGTGGCAAGCAGCAGCTTGGGGGTCAGAGGGTATTTATTTATTATTTCAACACCTCTAAAGAATTGGATTCATACATTACATATGACAACATGCCCAAAGCGATTTCTCCCTATATAAAGTGCTATTTAAATGCAATTGATGACTCTTTCTTGTAATCTCCTCATTATTTACACAATCAAACCATCTAATATTCAAGTTGATGAGTAAGCATCTGAAAGCATTAATTTTCTTGTCAGCTTGCTTAAAAATATTCATATTCCTTTTCCCTCGGGGCGGGGGTGGCTCAGTCGGTAGCGCGCCAGGCTCGTAATCTGTAGTTCCCAGGTTCGAGTCCCAGCTGGGTCAGCGTTGAGATTTATCTCCGCAAAATTCCCTGCCCACGGTCAGTAGGGGACACCGATGGGCTTGGAAAGGCCGCAGTCCGTCGGATGGGACGTTAAGCCGTGGCCCCGTGTGCAGGAGAGCCATACCCTATGCACGTTAAAGAACACGCTGGATGGCCTTGACGGGAGGCTACCATCTGTCTCCCAACAGCTGTTCCAGTGGGTCCCCTCCCCCAACCTTCTCTGAGCCTTCGGGGTCCATGCGACCTGGCTATTTAGCCCATGGTGTGCAAAAAATTGCCGCTCAGAGGTAAAACAACCCAACCCTTTTCCCTCATAAGCTTCAAAAAGAATAAAACAATTATTCATAGGAATTTCAGTCTTTATGCCAATCCGCCTGGTTTCCCACATTCTACAAAAATTATGTTTCTCTCCTATTGCATATTGTCACTAACTGTCACGCAATTACCGAAATGATTAAATCAACAACTGCTCAAGAACACTATTCAAAAAAATTGAAGCACCAATCACCTGACCAGTCTCCTTCATTTTACTTTATCTTAATTTATGCCTCATTAACAGAGCACTATAACCGAGTGGTTAGCGTGCTTGGCTACTGATTAAAGGGACCTGGGTTCGAGCCAAGGCTAAGGCATGGATGTTTGTTTTCCTGCTGAGGTCCCGCCATCCTCACAGACTTTCTATTATGGCGCATAAACTTACAGGTTCCTGTCACATCTCTGTGACAAGCAGTTGCTTGAGGGCGTAATTATTTATTTTTTTAACAGTTGTAAAGAGTTGATTTTTGAACATCATTTCTCGAGAACGCCATATCATCAGCATAATTTAAATAATATTCTCTAAGACAATGGTTCTCAGCCTTTTATGCTTCACGTACCCCCTGGAAAAATGGGGCAGGGGTGGTTCAGTCGGTAGCGCGCCAGGCTCGTTATCTGTAGTTCCCAGGTTCGAGTCCCAGCTGGGTCGGCGTTGAGATTTATCTCCGCAAAATTCCCGCCTGCCCACACTCTGTAGGGGACACCGATGGGCTTGGAAAGGCCGCCGTCCGTCGGATGGGACGTTAAGCCGTGGCCCCATGTGCGGGAGAGACATACCCTGTGCACGTTAAAGAACACGCTGGATGGCCTTGACGGGAGGCTACCATCTGTCTCCCAACAGCTGTTCCAGTGGGTCCCCTCCCCCAACCTTCTCTGAGCCTTCGGGGTCCATGTGACCTGGCCATTTAGCCCATGGTGTGCAAAAAAGTGCCGCTCAGAGGTAAAACAACCCAACTCCCTGGAAATGTGTATGTAACTGGTGTACCCCTTATATAGATAGATAAAATTATAGTTATAGTATAATAATGCCAACTTAACGGCTTTGTTACTAGATCTAGCGACCTTTGAGCTCTCGCGGCGTACCTAAAAGATTTGACCGCGTACCCCACGTTGAGAACACCGGATCTAAGATATATAATTAATATGTAATTTCTCTAACAACAGCTGCGGAAAACCTAGCATTAAAAGTTACCTAATTGTAAAGCTCCATTCTTCAACCTTTCTTTTTTTACATCACCCGTTTTCGTTTCAGATCTTTCAAAACATCAAAACTTTCAAAATTTTATTTATTGTGGACATACTCGAATAGCACAATCAAACACAAACAAAAATATCGCCACCGAAATCTAATTAAAGAAATTTCATTTTCGTCGTTTTTATAATTTCTCAATTTTTTTGCGTTACATTTGATTATGTTCTTAAGTAACACATTACGAACTCTCCAGAGACTCAACTGTCATGCAGATCAATGACGACAGCTTACACTGTGCTTGAAGCATAGAATCTTTGATGCCGCTGAGGGTCAAGCACAGAATACTTGATGCAGTTGAGGGTCAAGCACAGAATACTTGTTGCAGTTGAGGGTCATGCGCAGAATACTTGATGCAGTTGAGAGACAAGCACGGAATACTTGATGCAGTTGAGGGCCAAGCACAGAATACTTCATGCAGTTGAGGTTAAAGCCCGGAATATTTGATGCAGTTGAGGGTCAGGCACAGAATACTTGATGCATTTGAGGGTCAAGCACAGAATACTTGATGCAGTTGAGGGTCAAGCACAGAATACTTGATGCAGTTGAGGGTCAAGCACAGAACACTTGATGCAGTTGAGGGTCAAGCACAGAATACTTGTTGCAGTTGAGGGTCATGCACAGAATACTTGATGCAGTTGAGGGACAAGCACAGAATACTTGATGCAGTTGAGGGACAAGCACAGAATACTTGATGCATTTGAGGGTCAAGCACAGAATACTTGTTGCAGTTGAGGGTCATAAACAGAATACTTAATGCAGTTGAAGGTCAAGCACAGAATACTTGATGCAGTTGAGGGTCAAGCACATAATACTTGATGCAGTTGAGGCCCAAGCACAGAATACTTGTTGCAGTTGAGGGTCATGCACAGAATACTTGATGCAGTTGAGGGTCAAGCACAGAATACTTGATGCAGTTGAGGGCCAAGCACAGAATACTTGATGCAGTTGAGGGCCAAGCACGGAATACTTGATGCAGTTGAGGGTCAAGCACGGAATACTTGATGCAGTTGAGGGTCAAGCACAGAATACTTGATACAGTTGAGGGCCAAGCACAAAATACTTGATGCAGTTGAGGGTCAAGCACAGAATACTTGATGCAGTTGAGGGCCAAGCACAGAATACTTGATGCATTTGAGGGCCAGGAACAGAATACTTGATGCAGTTTAGAGTCAAGCACAGAATATTTGATGCAGTTGAGGGCCAGGAACAGAATACTTGATGCAGTTGAGGGCCAAGCACAAAATACTTGATGCAGTTGAGGGTCAAGCACAGAATACTTGATGCAGTTGAGGGCCAAGCACAGAATACTTGATGCAGTTCAGGGCCAGGAACAGAATACTTGATGCAGTTGAGAGTCAAGCACAGAATATTTGATGCAGTTGAGGGCCAGGAACAGAATACTTGATGCAGTTAAGGGCCAGGAACAGAATACTTGATGCCGTTGAGGGACAAGTTCAGAATCACTTATGCCGTTGAGGGCCTCAGATTATTAATGTGCTTAATCTATACTAGCGATTGTATGACTTTATAATAAAATACATTTCATGAGTGTATCTTTCGGCGTATATATATATATGCATAAATATACATTCATGAAAATAAATTAATATAATAATTTGATTAAATAATGTAGGTAAATGAAATAAGATCAAACAACTCAACTAAATGATTTAAAAACACAGTTTTAATTATTATTGAAATGATGAAAGGTGAAAGATGAAATCAAATAAAATTAATTTAATGAATAAAATAATCAAAAAAAATTAGTAATGAATAAATGCGAGCATTGTGAAGAATCGTATGAATTTTAAAATTTATCAAAATAAAATTTAGCAAAATTGAATTATTTTAAAAATTCTTCAACTTTGAAAGTCAACTACTAAAAAATTGGAAAGATAATCTTGTTCTGTTAAATGTTTTTTGCTAGGATTCAATCGTTTTTCTGTTCAGAAAATATAGCAAAACCAGCAGATACTTTTGAAATTTAAAAACAAAGCAAAATAACGTGCTTCCACCAAAAATAATTTAGTTAAAAAAAGCGCTTTTAGCAGTCATTGATTTGATGAATAAAAATTTTTACCATTTACATGTCCTTAAAAAAATCTTGTACTCGATAAAAGGCTTTTTCAGAATAACTTCGATGAACAACCTGAACACGAAGGTCGAGGATTCGCATGAAAATCTCGATCCACAATTTGCCAATCACTGATCGAATCATTCCGTATAATAATAATTTGTATTTGTTGTTAGTATTATTATTAAGAATATGGTTGACAACTCAATTATTAGAAAGAATTTAAGTGTTCTATTAGAACATCACATTGAAGTAAAAAACAAAGAATAATGACTTCAAATTAGTTAGTTTTCATCCAACAAACAATCTTCTTTTGTACTCCAGTATTTAAGACATGACATGAGTTGAAATTAATTAGGAAGTTGATTGAACATTCTGACTATTAAATGCAGCGAATTATAGACTGTCCAAACGTAGGTTATCTAAACAACTACCCACCAACTTTTTTGAGTCCAGAGCCCCTTTATGGTTTCTAAAGGGGCGGAGGTGGCTTAGTCGGTAGAGCGCCAGGCTCGTAATCTGTAGTTCCCAGGTTCGAGTCCCAGCTGGGTCAGCGTTGAGATTTATCTCCGCAAGATTCCCTGCCCTGCCCACGCTTAGTAGGGGACACCGATGGGCTTGGAAAGGCCGCCGTCCATCGGATGAGACGTTAAGCCGTGGCCCCGTGTGCGGGAGAGCCATACCCTGTGCACGTTAAAGAACACGCTGGATGGCCTTGACGGGAGGCTACCATCTGTCTCCTAACAGCTGTTCCAGTAGGTCCCCTCCCCCAACTTTCTCTGAGCCTTCGGGGTCCATGTGACCTGGCCATTTAGCCCATGGTGTGCAAAAAAGTGCCGCTCAGAGGTAAAACAACCGAACCCAACCCAAATCCCATCCATTTTGAGCTTAGCGATCCCTTTATACTTTCTAACTTCTAATCCTCCCTTTATTCTTCTAGCAAATTCTATTCTTCAAACAATTCAAAATATTTTTCGTATACTAGTTGAAATAATATTTCGGTTATTCCGAATTGTTTCAACCTCTATTAATCCAGAGCAGCGAATTTGTACACAGTTTTCCTAAAACAAATCCCTATGATAAAGTTGTTGGGTTGGGTTGTTTTACCTCTGAGCGGCACTTTTTTGCACATCATGGGCTAAATGGCCAGGTCACATGGACCCCGAAGGCTCAGAGAAGGTTGGGGGAGGGGACCCACTGGAACACCTATTGGGAGACAGATGGTAGCCTCCCGTCAAGGCCATCCGGCGTGTTCTTTAACGTGCACAGGGTATGTCTCTCCCGCACACGGGGCCACGGCTTAACGTCCCATCCGACGGACGGCGGCCTTTCCAAGCCCATCGGTGTCCCCTACTGACCGTGGGCAGGGCGGGGAATTTTTGCGGTGATAAATCTCAACGCTGACCCAGCTGGGACTGGAACCTGGGAACTACAGATTACGAGCCTGGCGCGCTACCGACTGAGCCACCCCCACCCCCACCCCTATGATAAAGAAAACAACACATAAGCACATACATGCTACACACATCCTGTGTTATAATAAAAGTGAATGATTTGCTCTCCCCTGTTATTTTCCGTGCAGCTGCTCGAGTTGTGGGCCAACCCCCATGCCGGAGAGAGGAGGGTAAGAGCGACGTTGAAGCCACTAAAGAAATCCAGAAGGGATTCCGACGATGACGACATGCAGTGTAATATCCGGTTGCTTCAAGATGAAAATCGTCGTTACAGGCAGAAATCAGAAGATGTAAGCAGCATTTAAATTTTAATTTAAATAATTTCCTACTTTGCTAATGATTCATTACATATTAATATTTAAAATAATTTTTGTTTCTGTTGTAGACACTATCTGCGTTGTTTTGATCTTATTCTAACTTATCTTTTTATTATCTAACATTCCTTATTTTTAAAAAGGTCATATACAGGGTGTCTCAGAAATATAGGTACAAACTTTTAGGGGAGGCAGATAACATCTAAAGCATTGGAATTCATAACCGGAAACGTCATGGGAGAGTGGTAGCAGAGGTACAAGATCTGAAAGGACACAAGACAGTGATTAATGGGAGAACATTTATTGGACATAATTATTACAAATGGCGTATTAGATGATACATTTCATAATGTTACAGCAGATGCTCGAAGTTTCCACCATGAGATGCGATGCATGCGTGACACCGACGGAGCATTGACGGAGTCTGTGTGGGAAGCTTTCTTGATACATTCGTTGAGCGGCTCGTCCGTTGCCCTCAGCTATTCCATACACTAAGTGCATGTCTGCCAGCTCCCTGTTCGAATACCTTTGCATGCTCTTCGTCAGCCGACTACCGCTCGAATGAGGAAATCCGAAATTTCTTCTCTAGCGCACTGATGACTTACGGTGACGTTTCCGGTTATGGGTTCCTATGCAATTCTCATTCCTCATTCATTTTTTAGATGTTTTTTAGACCTCTCCTAAAAGTTTGTACCTATATTTTTGAGACACCCTGTATATATATTTCCAACATATGCAATATACATAATATTGTATGTGAGAGTTTTTATCCCAAGATAAGAAATTCATTATCTTAACTTTTGCACGCTTTTGGCAACTAATTTCCAAGCAGTCCTATGAAACAGATACATTCATTGACAATAGCAACTTATATCAGCCATAGGAATTTAATTGTTAGATCTTTTCTTTTATCAGTGAAATATCTTACGTAATGTTGTAGTTGAAAGATCTTACATAATGTATAATTCTTTTATCAATGTAGATCTTACATAATGTAGTAATTAAGATGGACGTATAGTGTCATTACATGTAATTTTAATTTCATCGAAAAATCATACATAATGTTATATGTTGGAGAAAGATTTCGACACAGAGTCGTTAAATGTAAGTTTGGTTTCATTGAAATATTATACATAATGTTTAATATTGGAGAAAGATGTAAGTATAGTTCGTTAAATGTAACTCTGATTTCATTGAAAAATCATACATAAGTATGTTAGAGAAAGATGTAAGTAACACTTGAAATAACGAGTTGTCCTGACTGGTATTCGAACCCAGGTCATATATCCACATGCTTCTGGAAGATCTGGGTTCGAATCCCAGTCAGGACAACTAATTTTTTTTTTCAATTCATTATTTCAAGTGTTTTTTGTCTACAGGAAGTTTTCTTGTGATAATATATTACGTTTGAGTTCATTGAAAGATCATACGTAATGTTGTATGTTGAAGAAAGGTTTAATTATAGTGCCGTTAAATGCAAGTTTGATTTCATTCAAAGGTCATACATAATATTGTATGTTGGAGAAAGATGTAGCTATAGTTTCGTTAAATTTAAATTTCATGTCATTTGAAAAAATCATACATAATGTATGTTGCAGAAAGATATAAGTATAGTGTCTTTAAATGTAGGTTGGATTTTATTCAAAGATCATACATAATGCTGTATGTTGGAAAAAGATGTTGGTATAGTGTCGTTAAATGTAAATTTGATTTTATTAAAAGATCGTGCATAATGGTGTATGTTGAAGAACGATCATACATAATGGTGTACGTTGAAGAAAGATGTAAATAAAAAAAAATAAAAATACCCCCTCAAGCAGCTGCTTGCCACAGAGGTTTGACAGGAACCTGCCAGTTTATATGCCATAAGTAGTAGGTCTGAGAGGATGGCAGGACCTCAGCAGAAAACACGACACAAACAGCCATGCCTTACCCGGGGGTCGAACCTAGGTCCCTTAGATCAGTAGACAAGCGCGCTAACCACTCGGCCATGGGACGGATGAAAGTATGGTTTCATTCAAAGGTCATACATAATATTGTATGTTGGAGAAAGATGTAAGTATAGTGTCTTTAAATGTAGGCTTGATTTCATTGAAAGATCATACATAATGATGTATGTTGAAGAAATATGTAATTATAGTGTCGTTAAATGTAAGTATGATTTCATTCAAAGGTATACTTAATATTGTTGGAGGAAGATATAGGTATAATGTCGTTAAAAGTAAGTTTCACGTCATCGAAAACTCATACATAATGTATGTTGGAGAAAGATGTAAGTGTAGTGTTTTTAAATATAGGTTTGATTCCATTGAAAGATCATACCATTGTAAATTTGTACATATTTTAATCATACCATTGAAAGTCCAACATACAAATATATTTGTTGTTGGAAAAAGATGTTGGTATAGTGTCATTAAATGTAAGTTTGATTTCAATGCTGAAATAAAAATCTAGTAATAACTTCGTGTTACTGATATAAGTTGATGTTGTCAATGAATCTGTCTACTTCATAGGACTGCTTGGAAATTAGTTGCCAGCAGCGTGCAAAAGTTAAAATAATAATTTTTTAATCGTGGGGTAAAAATAAACTACGGAATGTTAGATAACAAGAAGATAAGGTAAACTATGATCAAAATAGCTCAGATGGTATATAATTAAATCAAAAGTTATATTAAATATTAATATTTCAATTTATATTTCTCTAAAAGCACATAAAGTAGAATGTCGGTAATATATTCTTTACTGAACAGCGATTTAAATTTAAAAATTAAAACGCATAAGTGAAAGGGCATGAGGTCTCGATTGCCTTAAAAAATGAAGTGCATAAGTTTGTTTCGGGTTTCTGAAGAGCATTTTAAAACAGCATTTAAGTAATTTAACACAATTAATGGAATTAAAATCTAGTAATAAATTACTCTGAAACAGCTGCTTGCTAGCTGGTGGGATCTTGTCGATATAACTAGAGCTCTGCATCGATGATAAAAATTATTTCCTCTCCACCATCATAACAGTAAGGATTTCGCAAGCTTTGGGTTGTTGTTTTACCTCTGAGCGGCACTTTTTTGCACACCATGGGCTAAATGGCCAGGTCACATGGACCCCGAAGGCTCAGAGAAGGTTGGGGGAGGGGACCCACTGGAACAGCTGTTGGGAGATAGATGGTAGCCTCCCGTCAAGGCCATCCAGCGTGTTCTTTAACGTGCACAGGGTATGACTCTCCCGCACACGGGGCCACGACTTAACGTCCCATCCGACGGACGGCGGTCATTTCAAGCCCATCGGTGTCCCCTATTGACCGTGGGCAGGGCGGGGAATTTTGCGGAGATAAATCTCAACGCTGACGCAGCTGGGACTCGAACCTGGTAACTACAGATTACGAGCCTGGCGCGCTACCTACTGAGCCACCCCCGCCCTGGATTTCGCAAGCAATGATAACCTAGAGGAGCACATTATCTTGATTGCGAAACCAACCGAAACAAAAATTTTGAAGATCAACCACACTTTGATCTTCAAAAAATAAACAAAATACTTCGCCAGAAAATCGAACCAACCCATCGTATATTTTATATCGTATATTGTTATCAACCCATCGTATAATAATTTGTTTTAACATACAAATACTTCATATGCAAATTTCTATGTAGTGAAAAACTACTTTTAAGTGACTTCTTATCATATCAGTTATTCCAGTTAACGTATTTTTTTACCCTCCATTTTATCCGCTCTGTGCGTTAACATTAATCCTTTACCCACGTGGCGCACTTAACTATGCATATCCGGGGATGTCCACATCGGGGAAGGCTCAAAATGTGACAAGACATGTAAAATATCTGTGGAAAAAAATTTGATAACTGTGAAGTAATAAAACACAAGAAAAAAGCCATGCTTTTCCGCAACCAAACTAATGAGAAATCAATCTAATAATTCATTAATGACTAATAATTAACTGAAAGAATATTTATGCCAGTTAAATATTAATAATTAAAGAACAGAATATTTATGCCAGTTAAGATAATAATTAACAAAGCTAAGCCCCCCTCACTCACTACACTGCTACCCAGACAACTTAAGAGATAACATCAATAGCAAAATTAACTTTTTTTTTCCACCTTAGCGACAAAATTTATTTTTACCGATATGCTTTTTTTTTTATCCCACCTCGGTCAGCGTTGAGATTTATCTCCGAAAAACTCCCTACCCTGTCCTCGGTCGGCGTTGAGATTTATCTCCGAAAAACTCCCTACCCTGTCGTCGGTCGGCGTTGAGATTTATCTCCGAAAAACTCCCTACCCTGTCCTCGGTCACCATTGAGATTTATCTCCGAAAAACACCCTACCTTGTCCTCGGTTAGCGTTGAGATTTATCTCCGAAAACTCCCTACCCTGTCCTTGGTCAGCGTTGATTTATCTCCGAAAACTACCTACCCTGTCCTCGGTCAGCGTTGAGATTTATCTCCGAAAAACTCCCTACCCTGTCCTCGGTCAGCGTTGAGATTTATCTCCGAAAAACTCCCTACCCTGTCCTCGGTCAGCGTTGATTTATTTCCGAAAACTCCCTACCCTGTCCTCGGTCAGCGTTGAGATTTATCTCCGAAAACTCCCTACCGTGTCCTCGGTCAGCGTTGAGATTTATCGCCGAAAAACTCCCTACCCTGTCCTCGGTCAGCGTTGAGATTTATCTCCGAAAAACTCCCTACCCTGTCCTCGGTCAGCGTTGAGATTTATCTCCGAAAACTCCCTACCTTGTCCTCGGTCAGCGTTAATTTATCTCTGAAAAACTCCCTACCCTGTCCTCGGTCAGCGTTGAGATTTATCTCCGAAAAACTCCCTACCCTGTCCTCGGTCAGCGTTGAGATTTATCTCCGAAAACTCCCTGCTCTGTCCTCGGTCAGCGTTGAGATTTATCTCCGAAAAACTCCCTATCTTGTCCTCGGTTAGCGTTGAGATTTATCTCCGTAAACTCCCTACCCTGTCCTTGGTCAGCGTTGATTTATTTCCGAAAACTCCCTACCCTGTCCTCGGTCAGCGTTAATTTATCTCCGAAAAACTCCCTACCCTGTCCTCGGTCAGCGTTGAGATTTATCTCCGAAAACTCCCTGCTCTGTCCTCGGTCAGCGTTGAGATTTATCTCCGAAAAACTCCCTATCTTGTCCTCGGTTAGCGTTGAGATTTATCTCCGTAAACTCCCTACCCTGTCCTCGGTCAGCGTTGAGATTTATCTCCGAAAAACTCCCTACCCTGTCCTCGGTCGGCGTTGAGATTTATCTCCGAAAAACTCCCTACCCTGTCGTCGGTCGGCGTTGAGATTTATCTCCGAAAAACTCCCTACCCTGTCCTCGGTCACCATTGAGATTTATCTCCGAAAAACACCCTACCTTGTCCTCGGTTAGCGTTGAGATTTATCTCCGAAAACTCCCTACCCTGTCCTTGGTCAGCGTTGATTTATCTCCGAAAACTACCTACCCTGTCCTCGGTCAGCGTTGAGATTTATCTCCGAAAAACTCCCTACCCTGTCCTCGGTCAGCGTTGAGATTTATCTCCGAAAAACTCCCTACCCTGTCCTCGGTCAGCGTTGATTTATTTCCGAAAACTCCCTACCCTGTCCTCGGTCAGCGTTGAGATTTATCTCCGAAAACTCCCTACCGTGTCCTCGGTCAGCGTTGAGATTTATCGCCGAAAAACTCCCTACCCTGTCCTCGGTCAGCGTTGAGATTTATCTCCGAAAAACTCCCTACCCTGTCCTCGGTCAGCGTTGAGATTTATCTCCGAAAACTCCCTACCTTGTCCTCGGTCAGCGTTAATTTATCTCTGAAAAACTCCCTACCCTGTCCTCGGTCAGCGTTGAGATTTATCTCCGAAAAACTCCCTACCCTGTCCTCGGTCAGCGTTGAGATTTATCTCCGAAAACTCCCTGCTCTGTCCTCGGTCAGCGTTGAGATTTATCTCCGAAAAACTCCCTATCTTGTCCTCGGTTAGCGTTGAGATTTATCTCCGTAAACTCCCTACCCTGTCCTTGGTCAGCGTTGATTTATTTCCGAAAACTCCCTACCCTGTCCTCGGTCAGCGTTAATTTATCTCCGAAAAACTCCCTACCCTGTCCTCGGTCAGCGTTGAGATTTATCTCCGAAAACTCCCTGCTCTGTCCTCGGTCAGCGTTGAGATTTATCTCCGAAAAACTCCCTATCTTGTCCTCGGTTAGCGTTGAGATTTATCTCCGTAAACTCCCTACCCTGTCCTTGGTCAGCGTTGATTTATTTCCGAAAACTCCCTAACCTGTCCTCGGTCAGCGTTGAGATTTATCTCCGAAAAACTCCCTACCCTGTCCTCGGTCAGCGTTGAGATTTATCTCCGAAAAACTCCCTACCCTGTCCTCGGTTAGCGTTGAGATTTATCTCCGAAAACTCCCTACCCTGTCCTCGGTCAGCGTTAATTTATCTCCGAAAAACTCCCTACCCTGTCCTCGGTCAGCGTTGAGATTTATCTCCGAAAACCTCCCTACCCTGTCCTCGGTCAGCGTTGAGATTTATCTCCGAAAAACTCCCTACCCTCTCCTCGGTCAGCGTTGAGATTTATCTCCGAAAACTCCCTGCTCTATCCTCGGTCAGCGTTGATATTTATCTCCGAAAAACTCCCTACCTTGTCCTCGGTTAGCGTTGAGATTTATCTCCGTAAACTCCCTACCCTGTCCTTGGTCAGCGTTGATTTATTTCCGAAAACTCCCTAACCTGTCCTCGGTCAGCGTTGAGATTTATCTCCGAAAACTCCCTACCGTGTCCTCGGTCAGTGTTGAGATTTATCTCCGAAAAACTCCCTACCCTGTCCTCGGTTAGCGTTGAGATTTATCTCCGAAAACTCCCTACCCTGTCCTCGGTCGGCGTTGAGATTTATCTCCCAAAAACTCCCTACCCTGTCGTCGGTCAGCGTTGAGATTTATCTCCGAAAAACTCCCTACCTTGTCCTCGGTTAGCGTTGAGATTTATCTCCGAAAACTCCCTACCCTGTCCTTGGTCAGCGTTGATTTATCTCCGAAAACTACCTACCCTGTCCTCGGTCAGCGTTGAGATTTATCTCCGAAAAACTCCCTACCCTGTCCTCGGTCAGCGTTGAGATTTATCTCCGAAAAACTCCCTACCCTGTCCTCGGTCAGCGTTGAGATTTATCTCCGAAAAACTCCCTACCCTGTCCTCGGTCAGCGTTGAGATTTATCTCCGAAAAACTCCCTAACCTGTCCTCGGTCAGCGTTGAGATTTATCTCCGAAAAACTCCCTACCCTGTCCTCGGTCAACGTTGAGATTTATCTCCGAAAAACGCCCTACCCTGTCCTCGGTCAGCGTTGAGATTTATCTCCGAAAAACTCCCTACCCTGTCCTCGGTCAGCGTTGAGATTTATCTCCGAAAAACTCCCTATCATGTCCTCGGTCAACGTTGAGATTTATCTCCGAAAAACTCCCTACCCTGTCCTCGGTCAGCGTTGAGATTTATCTCCGAAAAACTCCCTACCCTGTCCTCGGTCAGCGTTGAGATTTATCTCCGAAAAACTCCCTACCCTGTCCTCGGTCAGCGTTGAGATTTATCTCCGAAAACTCCCTGCTCTGTCCTCGGTCAGCGTTGAGATTTATCTCCGAAAAACTCCCTACCTTGTCCTCGGTTAGCGTTGAGATTTATCTCCGTAAACTCTCTACCCTGTCCTTGGTCAGCGTTGATTTATCTCCGAAAACTCCCCACCCTGTCCTCGGTCAGCGTTGAGATTTATCTCCGAAAACTGTCTACCCTGTCCTCGGTCAGCGTTGATTTATCTCCGAAAAACTCCCTACCCTGTCCTCGGTCAGCGTTGAGATTTATCTCCGAAAAAGTCCCTGCCCTGTCCTCGGTCAGCGTTGAGATTTATCTCCGAAATCTCCCTATCCTGTCCTTGGTCAGCATTGATTTATCTCCGAAAACTCCCTACCCTGTCCACGGTCAGCGTTGAGATTTATCTCCGAAAAACTCCCTACCGTGTCCTCGGTTAGCTTTGAGATTTATCTCCGAAAAACTCCCTACCCTGTCCTCGGTCAGCATTGAGATTTATCTCCGAAAACTCCCTACCCTGTCCTCGGTCAGCGTTGATTTATCTCCGAAAACTCCCTACCCTGTCCTCGGTCAGCGTTGAGATTTATCTCCGAAAACTCCCTACCCTGTCCTCGGTCAGCGTTGATTTATTTCCGAAAACTCAATACCCTGTCCTCGGTCAGCGTTGAGATTCATCTCCGAAAAACTCCCTACCCTGTCCTCGGTTAGTAGGAGACACCGTATGCGGAACCCTGTACACCTTAAATGTGTGCCTCTGTGCACGCTGGATGGCCTTGATGAGAGGCCAACTTGACGAGAGTCTATCATCTATCTCCTACCAACTGTCCAATGGGTATCCTTCCCGAAACCTTCTCTGAGCCCTCGGGGTCCTTGTGACCTGGCCATATTGCCCATTGCGTGCAAAAAAGTGCCGCTCAGAGGTAAAACAACCCAGCCCGACCCTCTTCAAAACTTCCAACGTATGAAACACATTGGAAAATATAATCTATTTTCAGATAATACAAAATTACACGTATCAGGCAAGTAGTATATGTTCTGTGAGAATCGTCGACGCATCTTGGAAAGCCGCTGCCCAAGGGTAGTCAGAAATATCATTAGATTCGACATTCGTGATATTCGAAAGCGAGTTAATCATAAGTGCTGGTTGATCCAAATGACCTGAGAGATTCCCTTGACTGGGCAGGAGACACATGGTATGGCAGTCCTTACAGCGATTAAGTCATAAGGATTCTCCTAGGAGTCGTGAAAAAATTGAACTTTAGAAGTTGATGCACGAATCAAATAATGAAGACAGAAACTTGTGGGACGGAATGGATTTTTTTATATTGCACTTTAATACACATAAATGATTTGCGTATAATTGAAATAATCTGAGGTTGAAAACTATTAGTTTTTTCCATAACATGAAATCCATTTTCATACACTCTACTATCAATACAGTATTAATGAATTCTCCAAGTCAATGAGAATACAACTTTGAAGCTCTGTATCTTCTAAAATACATATTTAATAGAAAACTGTGACTCAAGATTAAATTAAAGATCATAATCATATGTACTTAAATCTCGATTTTCAACAATATTCGTTCAGTATTTAAAGAGTTATGGATGCTGGAATATTTAACAAGAGTAATTTGCCATTTACCACAGAAATGAATTAAAACTTAAATAATAAGCATTTATTTTCAAAACATTTATTAAAATAAACATACATTTTAGATTGGGTTGGGTTGTTTTACCTCTGAGCGGCACTTTTTTGCACACCATGGGCTAAATGGCCAGGTCACATGGACCCCGAAGGCTCAGAGAAGGTTGGGGGAGGGGAGCCACTGGAACAGCTGTTGGGAGACAGATGGTATTTTCCCGTCAAGGCCATCCAGCGTGTTCTTTAACGTGCACAGGTTCTTTAACGTTTCTCCCGCACACGGGGCCACGGCTTAACGTCCCATCCGACGGACGACGGCCTTTCCAAGCCATCGGTGTCCCCTACTGACCGTGGGCAGGGCGGGGAATTTTGCGGAGATAAATCTCAACGCTGACCCAGCTGGGACTCGAACCTGGGAACTACAGATTACGAGCCTGGCGCGCTACCGACTGAGCCACCCCCGCCCCCATACATTTTAGAAGTTTGCTTAATGATATTTCAATATTAGATAATTATAAGTGATTTTTAGAAAACAGATGTTCTTAAATATTCCGTCTTCTATAACTCTTTAAATGTTGAACGAATGTTGTTGAAAAAACAATATTTGAATAAATTTAATTATGCGTGATTATTAAATTTATCTTGAATTGCATTTTTCCATTGAATGTGCATTTTAGAAATTATAGAGCTTTGAAGTTAGATTCTCATTGATATAATATGGAAATTCTCCAATAATTCAGCAGGGCATTAAGTAACCAACAAACAAACGTATAATTGAATAAAATGTAAACTTCATTTCACTGTATTAATAAAAAATCTACTCTCATTGTGTTTTTTTATCTACAGGTGGCAGAAAAAAAAGAATTGTGTCGAACTTTAAATTCTGCAAGGTCGATTTACACTTAGATCTAAATAAGGCACAATTTTGAATTCACAACATACTTTAAAATGGAACCGTTCGCATCATAATAATGAAGAAATAGGAACAGCAATATCTTAAAAGAATACTATACCTATCGTTACTGTGTGTTTTTGTGGCTGTTTAAAGTACTAAAAGGGCCTATTAACCCTTTCAGGACCATAAGGTTTCTAAGAGTAAATATTAGTATGTAACTGTTTATTTTAGTTTGTTTAGACGTAAAATAAATAAAAATCATAAGAAAAATACATAACAATGTGTAGTTTTTTTGGAATTTTATGGGAAATATTTTTCCCAATGGACTATAAAGGTAACACAAATTATAGTTAGGCTTATTATGCAATGTCTTTTATTTATTGGTTTATTAGAACAAAATGTTAACTAAAATAATACAAATTTATGAAATAAAATTATTATACAAAATGATATGCTAATTATGATATTCTGCGAAGCAATTTCTTTTGGTAGTGAGGCAAAGATGGACATTGCACATAGTACATATATTATGCGTCCTGACAGTTCTGTTTTTGTTTTCTGAACGTTCCCGTTTACGTAATTGCGTTCGGCATACGTTCTATTTTGACATTCTGTATAAAAAATGCAGATAAGGTTATAATTAAATACGACAATCACCAATTTTAAAATGGGAAAAATTTTTCCTTAGTCGTGAAAGGGTTAAAGAACAGAAATTATGAACGTCTGTGCGTTTATTTCTTGGGGACAATACATTTTTTTAAAAATCATCGGAGTTTAGTATTAGTACAGTCGCTCAAAAAAGTATCCGAACACTACGGTTGATTACAAAATTCAGAAAAAATATCTGGCAACGATTTTTTTCGAAATTAGTGATCTGGCAACCTTCGTGTCACGTGACTCGAAGGTTGCCAGATCACTAAATTCTAAAAAAATCGTTGCCAGATATTTTTTCTGAATTTTGTAATCAACCGTAGTGTTCGGATACTTTTTTGAGCGACAATACTAAGAGCAGAAGAAAGAAACTCACAAAACGTGTAAAAACTGTAAATTCTATAAATGATTAGTGTTCCAGGGACTCTAGTCTTCTATTCATCATTCTAATCACTTATAGATAAGTGAAAATTATTGATTTTAAATATAAATAAATCCTATTAATACGCATTAATTTAAATATCAGTTTATTCTGCAATTTAGAATAATAATTAATTTTTTAAAGTATTTTCTCGTGGTGATAACGTTGCAATAAATAAATGCTTGCATTATTCCCTTAAATTTTGGGGCGGGGGTGGCTCAGTCGGTAGCGCGTCAGGCTCGTAATCTGCAGTTCCCAGGTTCGAGTCCCAGCTGGGTCAGCGTTGAGATTTATCTCCGCAAAATTCACCGCCCTGCCCACGGTCAGTAGGGGACACCGATGGGCTTGGAAAGGCTGAAGTCTGTCGAATGGGACGTTAAGCCGTGGCCCCGTGTGTGGGAGAGAGCCATACCCTGTGCACGATAAAGAACACGCTGGATGGCCTTGACGGGAGGCTACCATCTGTCTCCCAACAGCTGCTCCAGTGGGACCCCTCCTCCTAACCTTCTCTGAGCCTTCGGAGTCCATGTGACCTGGCCATTTAGCCCATTGTGTGCAAAAAAAAGTGCCGCTCAGAGGTAAAACAACCCAACCCTTAAATTTTTATATTTGTTAGGTTTATTTTAATAACAATTTTCTCAGTATTTCATAATTGTGATTACATAACGATGTATTAATTCTTCAAAATGGTGAAAATACTTATAAAGAGCGTATGATAAACAAAAACAATTACACAAATATAAAAAAGAAATGTGACGAATATCACTAAAGTTCTATTTCTGAGTTTATTCAATCAGTTTGGATTGCCACCCCGCAAAACGTTATGAATTGCTATGCCACAGGTTCTACGATATATGTACAGTCGCTCAAAAAAGTATCCGAACACTATGGTTGATTACAGAATTCAGAAAAAAATATCTGACAACGATTTTTTAGAAATTAGTGATCTGGCAACCTTCGTGTCACGTGACACGAAGTTGTTCGGATACTTTTTTGAGCGACTGTACTTTCCATTCTAGCATTATGCACAGTACTATATATATATATCAATATATGTATCAGAATATGGTAATTAAAGCTATACGAAAAAGAATGCTTAGGTCACCCTAAAGAATAAAGGTTTAGTGCATTCTAAAGAAAAGCCTTGTTCAACCTGATCTCTTTCTGCTAAAATTTAGCCCCTCTTTATAACCCTGATAAAAATATTTAGAGCATATCAATTTCATTAAAGAGAAAAAACTTTATTTTATGAGAATTAACAGTTGACAAAATTTGACTCTTTGCGGAGTATTGAGTTATTCATCGGTTTGTCGTATCTTGCGATGATATTTCCTCAGAGTATTGAGTTATTCATCGGTTTGTCGTATCCTGCGATGATATTTCCTCAGAGTATTGAGTTATTCATCGGTTTGTCGTATCCTGCGATGATATTTCCTCAGAGTATTGAGTTATTCATCGGTTTGTCGTATCCTGCGATGATATTTCCTCAGAGTATTGAGTTATTCATCGGTTTGTCGTATCCTGCGATGATATTTCCTCAGAGTATTGAGTTATTCATCGGTTTGTCGTATCCTGCGATGATATTTCCTCAGAGTATTGAGTTATTCATCGGTTTGTCGTATCCTGCGATGATACTTCCTCAGAGTATTGAGTTGTTCATCGGTTTGTCGTATCCTGCGATGATACTTCCTCAGAGTATTGAGTTGTTCATCGGTTTGTCGTATCCTGCGATGATACTTCCTCAGAGTATTGAGTTGTTCATCGGTTTGTCGTATCCTGCGATGATACTTCCTCAGAGTATTGAGTTGTTCATCGGTTTGTCGTATCCTGCGATGATACTTCCTCAGAGTATTGAGTTGTTCATCGGTTTGTCGTATCCTGCGATGATACTTCCTCAGAGTATTGAGTTGTTCATCGGTTTGTCGTATCTTGCGATGATACTTCCTCAGAGTATTGAGTTGTTCATCGGTTTGTCGTATCTTGCGATGATACTTCCTCAGAGTATTGAGTTGTTCATCGGTTTGTCGTATCTTGCGATGATACTTCCTCAGAGTATTGAGTTGTTCATCGGTTTGTCGTATCTTGCGATGATACTTCCTCAGAGTATTGAGTTGTTCATCGGTTTGTCGTATCTTGCGATGATATTTCCTCAGAGTATTGAGTTGTTCATCGGTTTGTCGTATCTTGCGATGATATTTCCTCAGAGTATTGAGTTGTTCATCGGTTTGTCGTATCTTGCGATGATATTTCCTCAGAGTATTGAGTTGTTCATCGGTTTGTCGTATCTTGCGATGATATTTCCTCAGAGTATTGAGTTGTTCATCGGTTTGTCGTATCTTGCGATGATATTTCCTCAGAGTATTGAGTTGTTCATCGGTTTGTCGTATCTTGCGATGATATTTCCTCAGAGTATTGAGTTGTTCATCGGTTTGTCGTATCTTGCGATGATATTTCCTCAGAGTATTGAGTTGTTCATCGGTTTGTCGTATCTTGCGATGATATTTCCTCAGAGTATTGAGTTGTTCATCGGTTTGTCGTATCTTGCGATGATATTTCCTCAGAGTATTGAGTTGTTCATCGGTTTGTCGTATCTTGCGATGATATTTCCTCAGAGTATTGAGTTGTTCATCGGTTTGTCGTATCTTGCGATGATATTTCCTCAGAGTATTGAGTTGTTCATCGGTTTGTCGTATCTTGCGATGATATTTCCTCAGAGTATTGAGTTGTTCATCGGTTTGTCGTATCTTGCGATGATATTTCCTCAGAGTATTGAGTTGTTCATCGGTTTGTCGTATCTTGCGATGATATTTCCTCAGAGTATTGAGTTGTTCATCGGTTTGTCGTATCTTGCGATGATATTTCCTCAGAGTATTGAGTTGTTCATCGGTTTGTCGTATCTTGCGATGATATTTCCTCAGAGTATTGAGTTGTTCATCGGTTTGTCGTATCTTGCGATGATATTTCCTCAGAGTATTGAGTTGTTCATCGGTTTGTCGTATCTTGCGATGATATTTCCTCAGAGTATTGAGTTGTTCATCGGTTTGTCGTATCTTGCGATGATATTTCCTCAGAGTATTGAGTTGTTCATCGGTTTGTCGTATCTTGCGATGATATTTCCTCAGAGTATTGAGTTGTTCATCGGTTTGTCGTATCTTGCGATGATATTTCCTCAGAGTATTGAGTTATTCATCGGTTTGTCGTATCTTGCGATGATATTTCCTCAGAGTATTGAGTTATTCATCGGTTTGTCGTATCTTGCGATGATATTTCCTCAGAGTATTGAGTTATTTATCGGTTTGTCGTATCTTGCGATGATATTTCCTCAGAGTATTGAGTTATTCATCGGTTTGTCGTATCTTGCGATGATATTTCCTCAGAGTATTGAGTTATTCATCGGTTTGTCGTATCTTGCGATGATATTTCCTCAGAGTATTGAGTTATTCATCGGTTTGTCGTATCTTGCGATGATATTTCCTCAGAGTATTGAGTTATTCATCGGTTTGTCGTATCTTGCGATGATATTTCCTCAGAGTATTGAGTTATTTATCGGTTTGTCGTATCTTGCGATGATATTTCCTCAGAGTATTGAGTTATTCATCGGTTTGTCGTATCTTGCGATGATATTTCCTCAATGTTTTGCTCATGTGCTTTCGTAATATCTTTGCTTCAATTTGAAACGGATTAAACCTTGTATTTTTACGGAAAACAGTTTTAGAGAAAGAGTTGCGAAAAGGCTCTTTACACCAAATTAAAGTTCTTTACACGAAATAAAATATAAGCCATAACCAAAAGTCTTTAAATAATTTTGTTTAAAAAAGCAGTCAGTTGTTTTCGTTTCCTATGCATAGACGGCGTAATGTCAAAACAATTTTTTTAAGATTTTTTTTTTCGTTTAGAAGCTTAATTACCATTTTGTTTTTTCGATTGTAGAAAGGGAAATGAAGTTTTTTTCGTGGATAGCAAAATATAAGTAACATATATTTTTTTTGGCAATGGCGTTCCTAATGCATTTATCCCAAAGTATCTAAGCGTTTTGCATATATCACTTGCAAAATGGCGTGAAAGTGAGGCACTTGTTATTCAAGTCACGTTTTTTTATTGTAGTCTTTATTTGCGTTCTTCCTTATTATTTGAAACATCAATATTTATGTAGTTTTGCGAACCATTTAAAGCTGCAAGAGTTTTTACTGAATCAGAATGTTTTTCTCAATGTTTTCTCTCATTATTTTTGCTTTGTACTGGAATAAAGTGAAGCAAAAGAACAATAGGGAGCATAAAAATCGTGTTTATTCTAACTTCGCTTATACTGCTACTTCCTCTCTTGCATTATCTAGGTCTGTAATCTAATATCTCAAATGATTAGGTTTCGATGATTTTTTTCCGTTCGAATTTAGCTTAATCTGTCTCTGTTGTGGCATTCAGAATCAGTCTTTTCTATTGTTGTAGTTCTTTCAGCTGGTTCTGCAGAGAGAACTAGAACTTGCTCTTATTTTGTTGTACACATTCACAGGTACAAAAACAGACATTTTATTGTTCCAGTTCTTGTTGCTGGTTCACACATAATAAAATCGAAATTTCTTTTGATATGTAGTCGTAGTGCTGTTCATAATTTTTCTTCTATTGTTTTGAATCGTTGTACGTCATTTTTGTAGTTGTTTTTAGTTCATTTTCAGAAAAAATTGAGGTCATGTTTTCACTCTGTCGGCTGTTTGTGTATTTGTCCGTCAATAGATATTCGAATTCTTTGTTTTTAAAAGATAGATTAAAAATTAGTCTTGGCTGGATATTGATGATTCACACTTTCGAAATCTCCCCATAGCTACAATTGCGCCCTCTAACGGTGGAAAAAGTTCGAAACGTCAGAATTTTAAACGAATATTGTAAGCATTGTAATTAGGTTAGAAATTTGAAATTTTGGTGATAAAATGTGAAGGTTGTGAAGTTGCTTTGACAAAAATGATTTTAATTCTTACCACTGAGGAAGACGATGTTTTATTTTAAGAATTGTTTGCTTTAAGAAGTAAATTGAAAATTTTGTTTGGGTTGGATAGGTATTGAGAAATTATGCGATTCACACTTTCGAATCTCCCAAAAGGTTTAATTGCCTCCTCTGGAGGTGAAAGAATTCGAAAATTGTAAACTTTTAAAAGAATATTGCAAACGATTTATGTAGATTACATATCTGGCATTTTATTGCTGACTGTGATGATTAAGGGGTTTACATTGGCAGAAAAAAATTGTCCCTTCACCAAAACGGAATTAAGAAAACGCAGCTTTTTTTTTTATTTTGAAAGATTAATGAAACTTTTTTCAGTTAAATAGGTACTAACTAAATATGATGATTCAGAGATTCTCGAATTCTCTAAAATAGGAGTTCTCAACGTGAGGTACGCGGTAAAATTTTTTTAGGTACGCCGTGAGAGCTAAAAAGTCGCTAGATCTAGTAACAAAGTAAAATAACCATTGTTATACTATAACTATAGTTTTATCTATCTATAGAAGGGGTTCGACAGTTACATACACATTTCCTGGGCTACGTGAAGCATAAAAGGTTGAGAACCACTGATCTAAAAGGCTTTAATTTACATCGTTAGAGGGCGCTAAATGTAGAAATGTAAAACTTGGAGTAATATTGCAAACGATATATGTATACTAGAAATTAGAAATTCTGGTGGTAGAACATGTTGATCAAGAACAGATATCCAGATAACTTACTAGCAGAAGCGCAATTTATATTATATAGAAATTTATATTTATATATAGGGTTGGGTTGTTTTACCTCTGAGCGGCACTTTTTTGCACACCATGGGCTAAATGGCCAGGTCACATGGACCCCGAAGGCTCAGAGAAGGTTGTGGGAGGGGACCCACTGGAACAGCTGTTGGAGACAGATGGTAGCCTCCCGTCAAGGCCATCCAGCGTGTTCTTTAACGTGCACAGGGTATGGCTCTCCCGCACACGGGGCCACGGCTTAACGTCCCATCCGACGGACGGCGGCCTTTCCAAGCCCATCGGTGTCCCCTACTGACCGTGGGCAGGGCGGGGAATTTTGCGGAGATAAATCTCAACGCTGACCCAGCTGGGACTCGAACCTGGGAACTACAGATTACGAGCCTGGCGCGCTACCGACTGAGCCACCCCCGCCGCTTTTTTTATAAATAGCAGAAGCGCAATTTATATATGTGCTAGAAATCAATCAATCGGTGTCTTTGGCACCTCTTAATTTCTAAATCGTCTCTCAGATCTGTATTTGACCTTGAATGCGACTCAGCTCTGGTGTATATCCGCAAAACTCGCCGCCTTGCCCACGGTCAACAATGGACGCCTATGAGCTTAGAAAGACCGCCGTCCGTCGGATGGGACGTTAACCCGTGGCCCCGTGTGCGGGAGAGCCACGCCATGCGCACGTTAAAGAACGTGCTGGATGGTCTTGATGGGAGGCTACCATCTGTCTCCCAATAGCTGTTCCAATGGGTCCCCAGCCTTCTCTGAGCCTTCGGGGTCCTTGTGACCTGGTCATTTAGCCCATGATGTGCAAAAAAGGTGCCGCTCAGAGGTAAAACAACCCAACCCAGCCATGGTATATTGAAATTTGACTTTTGACTTCAAAGGCTCGACCCATCGCATCAAAAATTTTATAACATTTCTGAGCTCTCCGACTCAAAATACCTCTATTCACCAATTTTCATCTGTCTAACACTAATAGATCTAAATTTGACCTTTCATCTCGAAGGACCCTTCAGATCCGAAATTTCGTAACGTTTCCGAGATCTACATCATGACATACCCCGAGACACCAATTTTTCACGTTTCTAGCCCTCGTAGATCAAGGTTTGACATCTGTATGACCTCATATTTACCATACGTCAGAGGTTAAATTTCCCATTTTTTCCGAGATTATGATTCGAACTACCCTTAAGTGCAAAGTTTCAGAGTTCTACCATTTCTGCACCATAGTTAGAATTAGCGTTATCTGCTGTCAGTCAGCCGTTCAATTACTTACAATCTTCTAGATTAGAGATTCTCAACGTGGGGTACGAGGTAAAATTTTTGGGGTACGCCGTGGGGGCTCAAAGATCGCTAGATCTAGTTAGTAACAAAGTAAAAATAACCATTGTTATACTTAGTTTTATCCATAATATATTATAATATCCATAATATAATATACATACAAGGGGTATGCCAGTTACATACACATTTCCAAGGGATACGTAAAGCATAAGAGGTTGATAGATGGTATGTTAGATGGTAGAAAGCATAAGAGGTGATAAGATGTTTTAGAATATTATAAAAATCATTTTGGTTAAAATTCGAACGGTGGCTTTTTTCATTCAAAAATTAATGCGTAATTTTAAAATTTTCAATAATATTTCAGTACACTAATAATAAATAAATTATTCTGTTTTACATACATTGAATGATTTGCCCTTTAACACTAGGATATGAGAAAAGGCAACTTTTTTATATTTGAGGTATAAATGAGAACGGTTGTAAAAGGTACAAAATATATTACTAATCATATTTTCTAATCATCCTTTAGTTCGAATTACTACTTTAAAAGGGGGCAAAATTCGAAAATTGAAAAATTTCATTTTTTTTAACGAACATTCCATATTTAGAGACCAGTTGAAAGCTGATACTCGCATTTAAAAGCTCTCGGCTGATAGGGGCGGGGGTGGCTCAGTCGGTAGCGCGCCAGGCTCGTAATCTGTAGTTACGAGGTTCGAGTCCCAGCTGGGTCAGCGTTGAGATTTATCTCCGCAAAATTCCCCGCGCTGCCCACGGTCAGTAGGGGACACCGATGGGCTTGGAAAGGCCGCCGTCTGTCGGATGGGACGTTAAGCCGTGGCTCCGTGTGCAGGAGAGCCACGCCATGCGCACGTTAAAGAACACGCTGGATGGCCTTGATGGGAGGCTACCATCTGTCTCCCAACAGCTATTCCAGTGGGTCTCCTTCTCTGAGCCTTCGGGGGTCCTTGTGACCTGGCCATTTAGCCCATGATGTGCAAAAAAGTGCCGCTCATAGGTAAAACAATCCAACTCGGCTGATAAATTTATTAATAACTATAATTTTGAAATATTTTTCACAATATTTCGTATGAGGTATACTTTTAGCATTGAAAGTTTAAGAATGATTGAGAACAGTTGAGGAACGACAATCTAAATTTCACGAATTCGTAGATCAAAAGTAAAGAAGAAAATTGAGAGTTGCAACTCAACAAACATTAAAAGTTCTACAATTTTCCATCATACAGAAAAAGTGAACGGATTTTTAAGAAAAGAAGACAAAATACACAAATCTTTTAAAAAGTATAGGTTCTCTTATACGCCTGTCAGTATAAATTATCACGAATGTTAGTTTTAAGTATCTGATCACCCATCTCAAATTTAAAATCTCATGAATTAATCTTTTAAATAGCAGATTTTAATAGCAGATTAAATTTCCATTGAAACATACCATTTTTGTTTTTTACTTGCAGCTTTTGCTCGAACTTAAAACTTTGAAGATAAAGATGAAGGAATTGGACGAGCCTGTCATTGTTATTACCCATGATATGCGGCATATATATGATATGACATCACCCATAGTAGAACTGCCTTCTCTGGAAGGTAAGTAGCACATTGCTTAGTATATAATTAAAAAAAATGATAATAAAAGGTATCCTCAACTGTAGATCGGGGAAGCTACATCTGAAAACAAAAATTAGTAGACAAAATGTAAAAAAATATATAAAAAAAGGAACGGTGTTGCAAGAAAAAGAAATATTTATCTTAAGCCCCCCCCCCCCCCCCTCCAACGAGTTTTCCAGTTCAGAGGAGAAATAAAGGGCCCTGGCATATATTTCTTGTCTTGTTGTCCCGGGTGCCATGAATACTGAGGTCGGTATTGGGTGTCCTGTAAATATGCAAAGACTTGATACTAAATATGTCAAGTACTGTGGGAATTTCATAAGTTCCAATAGGGAAAGTGGTTTGACGTGTTTGAATCTAACTGGCGGGATTATGCTTCAGTGACTGATTTTCAGGTATTGCCTTAGAAAATATGTGGTATTTAAATCAAATCCTCAAGTGAGGTAAGACCCCATAACATCCCTTCTTTGGTACGCCACTGAATTAAGCATATTAAATGATCAAAGCGTATTGGACACTTGAATCCTATGTGAATTAAAAACCATACTCAAAACTACTTAACTTTGAGTATGGTTTTTAATACCATTGTTGTGCGCACCTCGCGGTTGCAAGCAGTGTTCACTTTTAAGTAGAAATATGCAAATTTAAATCTGTGGCGTTGTGTTTCCCACATCACCTTAGTATAGACATATATTACCTTAATAGACAATATATATCACCTTAATTATATATATATAATATATATAATATATATAATTATATCACCTTAATTAGACAATGCGGGCCGCAAAAATCCCAGGCCGTCTCCTTAGGGTTGGGTTGTTTTACCTCTGAGCGGCACTTTTTTGCACACCATGGGCTAAATGGCCAGGTCATATGGACCCCGAAGGCTCAGAGAAGGTTGGGGGAGGGGACCCACTGGAACAGCTGTTGGGAGACAGATGGTAACCTCCCGTCTAGGCCATCCAGCGTGTTCTTTAACATGCACAGGGTATGGCTCTCCCGCACACGGGGCCACGGCTTAATGTCCCATCCGACGGACGGCGGCCTTTCCAAGCCCATCGGTGTCCCCTACGGACCGTGGGCAGGGCGAAGACTTTTTATTAATAGAAACACAATGATGAACACAACTCAGGTTTATGGAAACATAAAAGAGTAACAATATTTATTGAAGAAAAATATCTAACAGTACAGGCAAAACAATTAATCTATCTAAGAATAAATCATTTATCGTGGGCTTAAAAAAGAACTTAAAGAATTAAACGGACTATGGAACTCCTTTACAATTAACTCTAAAATTAAGGATAGTAACTTATAGTGAAAGGAAGGGTAAGCAATTAAAGGAAGGATAATCGTACCGTTCTAAGTGCTCAGCTCCTCCGTCAGCTGCATCGGATTACGGTCAGGTCGTCATCACTCCAGCACCGGGTGGGAATCATCTCCTTAGTTCGTCGTTTTAGCCGATGACACCGTCGCTAATTTGGCTGCGGCGAAGAGAGGCGGTCATGCTGGGAAGGGGAGGGTGCCCTTCACTGGTAGGCGCTTCGGAAGCAAATTCTCGTCTCTCTGCTTCTTATTTTAGGGAGCCACTCATTCATAGGAAGTCTTTGCGTTAACGCATCAAAGCAGGTGGCTGTTTATTCAACGTCATGCACTCATTTCCACTGATTCCGATATATCGATACTGAATCTGGCCCGCCCCGAGCTCTGGCCGTCCCGTCCAACTGCTCTCTCTAAAATCTCCGTGCTGTCTGCCCTGTTCCAAATCTCCGGTCCAACTGCTCTCTCTAAAATCTCAGTCCTCACTGCTCCTCGCTACAATTTTCCCACGTCTCTTCTCCCTTGATTTCCCACGAAAATGGTATGTGCAAACCATCCGTAACATCTGCAGAGGAACTTACGAGTGATAAATTCTCCCCAGGGGGTCTGTGAGGTTGACATCGCCGCCTGGGAAAAACGGGATCCCTCGTTCGTTACTACAACACTGGACAAGGTTGTCCAGCTCTGCATCTGCATTTGCTACAGGGGCGAACACAGCTTCTAGTGTGAAATCGGCACTAAAGCTGTCAGCAGACAGCTTTAGCATCCCCAGACTTCGCACCCCCAGACCACCCAAGCCGGACCTTCACTGCAAGAGAAGAAAGTGTGATTCTGCCTGCCATCCACCCACTGGGCGCTGTGCGGCGTGATATCGAATGTCATGAGATCTGGCGCTGGGTGTTCCGTGTGTGTGGCCCTCGATGCAGCTGCGACTTCCGACTACTCCTGACGTGTCCACCCTGTTAGTCTGTTCCCTTTGTGTTGGAGAAAAACAAAAATCTCAATCCAGTAAGAAATTAATTTAAAAAAAAATAAATCGTTATGCCTGATGTAAAATCAGCGCATAACAGCATTATTAATTAGACTTTTTAGAAGAAATTATACTGGAGATGAATTTCTCAGTCTGATATAGAAAACTCTGTAAAATCAAATGGCCAGGCCACAAGGATCCCGAGGCTTAGAAAAGTTAGGACAGTGAACCCACTGGAATATTTGTTAGGAGAAAAATAGTAGCCTCCCATCAAGGCCATCCAGTGTGTTCTTTAATGTGCACAGTGTGTGGCTCTTCAGAACACGGACCACGGATTAACATCCCATCCGACGGACGACGGCCTCTCCAATCTCATCGGTGTTCCCTACTTACCGTGGGCAGGGCGGGAAATTTTGCGGAGATAAATCTCGACTCTGGCTCAGATCGAACTCGAACCTGGGAAGTACAGATTACGCGCCTGGCTGACTACTTATTGAGTCAGTCCCTCCTACTATGGCGGGTAAAAATAAAGACGGGGAAGGCAGAAGTAACAGCATGTTAAACTTAAATTAGCTAAAAATATAGGGAGTAATAAAACAGCTAAAAAGCTAGGAAGGAAGAAGCAATCTTTATGCAGGGTTGGGTTGTTTTACCTCTGAGCGGCACGTTTTTGCACACCACGGGCTAAATGGCCAGGTCACATGGACCCCGAAGGCTCAGAGAAGGTTGGGGGAGGGGACCCACTGGATCAGGTGTTGGGAGACAGATGGTAGCCTCCTGTCAAGGCCATCCAGTGTGTTCTTTAAGGTGCACAGGGTATGGCTCTCCCACTCACGGGGCCACGGCTTAACGTCCCATTCGACGGACGGCGACCTTTCCAAGCCCATCGGTGTCTCCTACTGACCGTGGGCAGGAGGGGGGGAATTTTGCGGAGATAAATCTCAACGCTGACTCAGCTGGGACTCGAACCTGGGAACTACAGATTACGAGCCTGGCGCGCTACCGCTGAGCCACCCCATCCCCTTCTTTATGCAGGATTTCAACATCGGATCGTCAGCATTCTGTGATATAAAGTGACAGAAAGAATAGTTATTGAATCTTTTCTACTGCCAAAATGTTTTTGTTAACCTGTTTCAAAAAAAAATATTGCAGTATTATATTTCAATGTTCTTTTAAGGATTTTTTTTATTAATTATTATATTATATGTAAACTACTGATTTTAATTATACTTAAATGCACTCTCTCACCTTTTTTTTTTGTTTCAAACTATCCTACACTTTTTTGTGGTCACAAACGATCTTACCATTTTTATCTCGTTTTCAAAGAAAACGAAATAATAATTTCGTTTTGTCGTCTGTCTGTCTGTAAACATCGAACTTTTTTGTTTACAAAGATAAATTAAGAATTCTTTTTTGTGTTGGATAGGTATTGAAGAAATATTAAAATATGCACTTTCCGAATCTCTCTAAAGCTATAATTATGCCCTCTAGCGGTGGAAATTTTTAAAAATTTCAAAATTTCAAACGAATATTACAAACGTTGTGTTTATGCTAGAAATTTAAAATTTTGATAGTGAAATGTGAAGGTCACGAAATTTTCATTGCCAACAATGGGTTGGGTTGTTTTACCTCTGAGCGGCACTTTTTTGCACACCATGGGCTAAATGTCCAGGTCACATGGACCCCGAAGGCTCAGAGAAGGTTGGGGGAGGGGACCCACTGGAACAGCTGTTGGGAGACAGATGGTAGCCTCCCGTCAAGGCCATCCAGGGTGTTCTTTAACGTGCACAGGGTGTGGTGCTCCGCACACGGGGACACGGCTTAACGTCCCATCCGACGGACGGCGGCCTTCCCAAGCCCATCGGTGTCCCCTACTGACTGTGGGCAGGGCGGGGAGTTTTGCGGAGATAAGTCTCAACGCTGACCCAGCTGGGACTCGAACCTGGGAGCTGCAGATTACGAGCCTGGCGTGCTACCGACTGAGCCACCCCCTCCCCATTGCCAACAATGAATTGACCCCTTAGACTCAGAGGGGGTGGGACAACACACTTTTTTTCTTAGTTTTTTAGCATATAATTGTTTGCTTTTAGAGAAAAATAAAAAATTATTTTTGTGTTAGATAAAAATTAATAAAATAGTCCTATTCACACTTTTTAAATATTCCGAAAAACTCTAATTTCGCCCTCTAACGGTGGAAAAATTAACAAAATTCAAAATTTCAAACAAATATTGCAAACGACGTATTTAAGGTAGAAATTTAAAATTTTGGTGGTGGAATGTGAACACCATGGTGTTTCTATTGGCAACAATGAATTGATCTCTTAGACCCGGGGGGAGAAAGACAATTTTTTGTTTTAGCAGATAATTGTTTGTACTTAGAGATAAATGAAAAATTCTTTTTAGGGTTAAATAGGAATTGATAAAATATTATGATTCGCACTTTCGGAATCTTTCAAACACTATAATTACGCCCTCTAACGGTGAAAAAAAATTGAAAATTTGAAATATTCTATCGAATATTGCAACGATGTATTAATGATAGAAATATGAAATTTTGTTGGTGGAATGTGAACGTCATGAAGTTTCTACTGGAAACAATGAAAATGCTAATTAGAAAACTCTTTTTAGTTTGATTGGCACTAATGAAATATTATATTTCGCATTTTTCAAATAGTTTAATAGTTTTAATATAATGTTTCTTCGCAGATCACTGATAATGAAACAGCAGAGAAGTTATTATCGTAGATCGTAAGATCGTATAATCATATTCGATGTACCGGGTAATAATTTTACCCCTAACCATACCCAACATAAAGATATGCCTATTTGGCATGAGTAAGAACAAAATATATAAGTAAACAACCCTTAGATGGGCCCCTAAGGGCAAACATAAGAAAAGCTAAAAATAGCAGTAAAAATGTATAAGAAACCTAAAAACGGGTAGGTCTCCTCAGAGAGCGTTACCGTTTTAGGCTTTTTGTACTTTAGCAGTTATCAAGTTTTACAAATAAAATGTTTAGAATAGGTATTTGAAATATTAAGGGTAGTTTTTAAGAGAAATTCCACTGACAGCAATAATCTACCGACTTTTCTGACAGATGTGTGGGAAATGCAACTTTTTAAATTTAAGAATTACTAATAAAATAATATTTCCATTTTCCCCATCATCTGCTAACTCAAATTAAAACTTTTAAGGAATGAAACAGTAGGTAAAGGAAAAACTTTTTTCTCTTTGAAAACGAGATTCTCATATGCGCCAGCAGCGATTATGCGTCCTTCTAGTATCTCAAACGATCTTTCTCTTTTTGTCATCTCAAACGATCTTTTCCTTTTTGGCATCTCAAACGATCTTACCATTTTTGCTATCTCAAACGATCTTTCTCTTTTTGTCATTTCAAACGATCTTACCATTTTTGCTATCTCAAACGATCTTTCTCTTTTTGTCATCTCAAACGATCTTACCATTTTTGCTATCTCAAACGATCTTACCATTTTTGCTATCTCAAACGATCTTTCTCTTTTTGTCATCTCAAACGATCTTACCATTTTTGCTATCTCAAACGATCTTTCTCTTTTTGGCATCTCAAACGATCTTACCATTTTTGCTATCTCAAACGATCTTTCTCTTTTTGTCATTTCAAACGATCTTACCATTTTTGCTATCTCAAACGATCTTTCTCTTTTTGTCATCTCAAACGATCTTACCATTTTTGCTATCTCAAACGATCTTTCTCTTTTGTCATCTCAAACGATCTTACCATTTTTGCTATCTCAAACGATCTTTCTCTTTTTGTCATTTCAAACGATCTTACCATTTTTGCTATCTCAAACGATCTTACCATTTTTGCTATCTCAAACGATCTTACCATTTTTGCTATCTCAAACGATCTTACCATTTTTGCTATCTCAAACGATCTTACCATTTTTGCTATCTCAAACGATCTTTCTCTTTTTGTCATCTCAAACGATCTTACCATTTTTGCTATCTCAAACGATCTTTCTCTTTTTATCATCTCAAACGATCTTACCATTTTTGCTATCTCAAACGATCTTTCTCTTTTTGTCATTTCAAACGATCTTACCATTTTTGCTATCTCAAACGATCTTTCTCTTTTTGTCATCTCAAACGATCTTACCATTTTTGCTATCTCAAACGATCTTTCTTTTTTTGTCATTTCAAACGATCTTACCATTTTTGCTATCTCAAACGATCTTTCTCGTTTTGCCATTTCAAACGATCTTACCATTTTTGCTATCTCAAACGATCTTTCTCTTTTTGTCATCTCAAACGATCTTACCATTTTTGTTATCTCAAACGATCTTTCTCTTTTTGTCATCTCAAACGATCTTACCATTTTTGCTATCTCAAACGATCTTTCTCTTTTTGTCATTTCAAACGATCTTACCATTTTTGCTATCTCAAACTATCTTTCTCTTTTTGTCATCTCAAACGATCTTACCATTTTTGCTATTTGAAACGATCTTTCTCTTTTTGTCATCTCAAACGATCTTACCATTTTTGCTATCTCAAACGATCTTTCTCTTTTTGTCATCTCAAACGATCTTACCATTTTTGCTATCTCAAACGATCTTTCCCTTTTTGTCATCTCAAACAATCTTGCCGTTTTTGCTATCTCAAACGATCTTTCCCTTTTTGTTATCTCAAATAATATTACCCTTTTATTTCATCTCAAACGATCTTTTATGTTATCTCAAACTATCTTCCCCATTTTCTCATCTCAAGATCTTACCATTTTTATTATCTCAAACTATCTTCTCCTTTGTTGTCATCTCAAACGATTTCACTTTTTTTTTATTCGAAACAATCTTACATTTTTGTTATCTCAAACTATCTTACCATTTTTGCTATCTCAAACGATATTACACTTTATGTTCAAGACACTTTTATTTTGGTTGAAATTTAAGCAAGCCCTTGCAATTACTAGCAGCCGCCGTTAAAATTTTTCTACCGCAAGCGACTGCTTGGAATTCTTATGCTCTTGGAACCACCGCTGTGCAAAGCACATGTTGAGAAACATTGCATTAAACCATTAGTACCACGTTAATTTCAAAAGATCTTAGCTTGAAATTTAAGTTTTAATATTCAAAGTTTCAATAAACTTCTAGACCTGTCTGAAACAAGTTCCAACTACATCTATCATCATGCTATCTTTCTTAGTACATTTTGCAGCAGCAATTTATCAGATATCTTTCAACGAAAAACATCAGCAAAACAAACATTAGGATTAAAATTTTCTCTCTTACCAATTCGTGAAACGTGCCTTCTCTTAGTGCAAATAAATCTCTTCTTTTTCTCTTACTCCATTTCCCAATTCGGTCTGAGGATCCATACATCCAAGTCATTTAATCCATTTCCCTCCATTAGGACCTCTGACAGCTAACTGAAGTTGTCGCAGTCGCATGTGGCAGCTGTTTACACGGAATTCTCTGGGATAATTTATGGAGTGTTCACTCCCAAAGTTGTCCGGAATATTACGGCATCCTGCATCTGCACGAAGCTATATACAGGATTGAATTCAGTTGCTTATGGCATACTAATTAAAACGAAGTATCTAAGACATCATCCAGACAGCAGCTAGCTGGCTGACGTCACTGCCGCATCAAATATAAACCTTTCTGGTGGAGTAGTGTGATAGATTCCCGGTATTAAATTAGCAGCCCATATTCCAAGATACTTTTAATACTTGATTCCCTCAAACCCTGTAGGATCGATTTTCCTCTGGCGAAGGAGGTATTGGTAACGTGGATCTATAAATAGAGATGAAAGTAACGTTAATGTTACAGCCAAAAGTATTTAGTGTCATCGTCAATCCCGAGTTTAAAGTTTAATGATAGAGTGTTTAGTGTGTTTACTAGAATGAGCCCAAAAATTGTTAGATTGTATGAAGTTTTAATCATGATGTTGTCTATGGGCATTTAAAACGGCCATAGGGTGGTTCTTCCAAGAACTTCTTTAAGTAAGTACTATTGAATAAGCGAGATCGAATAATTTCCAAAATTTGGAAATTTTCAATTCTCTAAGTATAGTTTTCATTGAAATGGTTTTGAAATATTTCTAGCAGTCATCTCTCTCAGCCTTGTTTTGTGGTCCCGTGTGCGAGAGAGCCATACCCTGTGCACGTTAAAAAACACACTGGATGGCCTTAACGGGAGACTACCATCTGTCTTCCAACAGCTGTTCCAGTGGGTCCCCTCCCCCAACCTTCTCTGAGCCTTCGGGGTCCATGTGACCTGGCCATTTAGCCCATGATGTGCAAAAAAGTGCCGCTCAGAGGTAAAACAACCCAACAAAGCCTTGTTTTGTCATACAATTCATGCCAACAAGCGCCTGTCACTGTTGTCAGAGTAGTTTTACTCTCACATTTGCCACGATTGACAGACTTTTTAGAGACTGTTGCCATTTTTCATACACTTGGGATATTGTGCCCCATGATTTTACACTCAGTTCCATCACCTCAATTTCAGATGCCCTTAACCGTGGGTGGGAGTGGTTGTAGTTCCAGGTTCGAGTCCCGTCTGCGATACTACCGAGGGGTGGGAGTGGCTGTAGTTCCAGGTTCGAGTCCCGTCTGCGATACTACCGAGGGGTGGGAGTGGCTCATAATCTGCAGTTCCCAGGTTCGAGTCCCGTCTGCGCCAGCGTTGACATTTATCTCCGCAAAAATTCTCCGACCTGTTCTCGGTCAGTAGAAGACACCGATGATCCTGAAAAAGCCGTCGTCTGTCGGATAAGACGTTAAGTCGTGACCCGATATGCGGGTGAGTCATACACCGTGCACGTTAAAGAACGCGCTGGATGACCTTGGTGGGAGGCTTCCATCCGTCTCCCAACAGCTGTCTAATGAGTCCACTTCTCCCAACTTCTCTTTATCCTCAGGATCCTTGTGACCTGGCCATTTAGCCGATTTTGTGCAAAAAGGGTGCCGCTCAAAGATAAGACAAAATCCTACTCATCGCATTTCAACGACAAGCCCATTTTCGAAGTCAGTCAGATTGGACTTTTTAGCTATGTAGAACTTGACTTTGTATTCTTTTATGCTCTACGGTTTTACCCACGTAGCTCTGTCTTTTTGGGGCGGGGGTGGCTCAGTCGGTAGCGCGCCAGGCTCGTAATCTGTAGTTCCCAGGTTCGAGTCCCAGCTGGGTCAGCGTTGAGATTTATCTCCGCAAAACTCCCCGTCCTGCCCACAGTCAGTAGGGGACACCGATGGGCTTGGAAAGGCAGCCCTCCGTCGGATGGGACGTTAAGCCGTGGCCCCGTGTGCGGGAGAGCCATACCCTGTGCACGTTAAAGAACACGCTGGATGCCCTTGACGGGAGGCTACCATCTGTCTCCCAACAGCTGTTCCAGTGGGTCCCCTCCCCCAACCTTCTCTGAGCCTTCGGGGTCCATGTGACCTAGCCATTTAGCCCATGGTGTGCAAAAAAGTGCCGCTCAGAGGTAAAACAACCCAACCCAAGCTATGTCTTCTACTATGCCTCTCCAGCTTATTTTATTTTATAAAGAGGAAACCGACATTTGGAAATTTAGGGCCTTATCGACCCTCTATTTAGCCGTCCCGTGAACGAGTGGTTAGCACGCTTGGCTACTGATCTAAGGGACCTGGGTTCGAGCCCCGGATTAGGCATGGATGTGTGTGTCTTTCTCTGCTGAGGTCCTGCCATCCTCTCAGATCTCCTACTGTGGCATATAAACTGACAGGCTCCTGCCAGACCTTTGTGGCAAGCAGCTGCTTGAGGGGGTATTTATTTTATTTTTTTTTTATTCCCGCTGCTCTACGGCTTTTATTAGAACCCCTATATACCAGACCGATCTATCCGCCATTATTTGTTTACATTTGTCACATGGGGGCGGGGGTAGCTCAGTCGGTAGCGCGCCAGGCTCATAATCTGCAGTTCCCAGGTTCGAGTCCAAGCTGGGTCAGCGTTGAGATTTATCTCCGCAAAACTCCCCGCCCTGCCTACGGTCAGTAGGGGACACCGATGGTCTTGGAAAGGCCGCCGTCCGTCGGATGGGACGTTAAACCGTGAGCGTGTGCGGGAGAGAGCCATTCCTGTGCACGATAAAGAACACGCTGGATGGCCTTGACGGGAGGCTACCATCTGTCTCCCAACAGCTGTTCCAGTGGGACCCCTCCTCCTAACCTTCTATGAGAATTCGGGGTCCTTGTGACCTGGACATTTAGCCCATGGTGTGCAAAAAAGTGCCGCTCAGAGGTAAAACAACCCAACCTAACTCTTCACATGACTTGGTGTTGTGGTAATTGCCGTAGTGTGTATCAGCTACAGTGTTTTCAATCATTTAGTATATAAAAAAAATAATTATCGGAGGATATTCAGCTGCGAATTGTTTTAACAACAACAACAGGAACAATTTAACACTGTTCAAATTCCAAGTTGATCCAATTAAGTGGAAAAAAAAATGGGTTTAAAAAATTCGACTGAAAGCGTGTATTGGGCTTCTAGCTGTCTGTGATATATATTTCTGACTATTGCTTCTGTATTTTAATTTTATTTTATGAGATATATCGATTATTAATCAATGAACAATAGCTACATGTAGGCTATTAGTTACCAATAATTCTATCACCTATTTGGTAATATTTATATCACCACATTGGTATATAATAATTATATTACCAAATATTTTAATAATTATTATTAAGTTAAAGTGTATTGATATGATAATGCAAGCCGAAAACTTCATTCGTGACTACCGTAATGAAATACAATGGCGTAAATTATATACAATGACGACTTCTAGAAAACAAATGAAAAGCCTCCATCAAAGCCATACAGTATGCTATTTAAAGTTAAGAGAGTATGAATAACATTCCTTCACCTGGACCGCGGCTTAACATCACATCCAAGGGATGGTGTCTTTCGAATCCCAGTGGCGGGGGTGGCTCAGTCGGTAGCGCGCCAGGCTCGTAATCTGTAGTTCCCAGGTTCGAGTCCCAGCTGGGTCAGCGTTGAGATTTATCTCCGCAAAATTCCCCGCCCTGCCCACGGTCAGTAGGGGACACCGACGGGCTTGGAAAGGCCGCCATCCGTCGGATGGGACGTGAAGCCGTGGCCCCGTGTGCGGGAGAGCCATACCCTGTGTATGTTAAAGAACACGCTGGATGGCCTTGACGGGAGGCTACCATCTGTCTCCCAACAGCTGTTCCAGTGGATCTCCTCCCCCAACCTTCTCTGAGCCTTCGGGGTCCACGTGACCTGGCCATTTAGCCCATGGTGTGCAAAACAGTGCCGCTCAGAGGTAAAACAACCCAACCCAACTTTCGAATCCCAGTAGTATCAACTCTCTCACAAACGATAAAGGAAGGGTTTGCTGAGAAAATTGCAAAAGCGACGAAGAGAAACTGGAAACGTGAAAACATCACTTATCTAGCCTGGAGCGTTACTCTGCCTAGATGTTTCTCTAAATCGATGTTTCCAAATTTTTGGCCCGATTACCATATTTCCCACCTTGCGAGATCGGATAATTTCCCAAATTTGAAAGTTTTCAATTACCTAAGTGTAGTTTTCATTGAAATGGGTTTTGAAGTATTTCTAGTCACCATCTGTGCTAATAATCTGATTTTTACATAACAGAAGTGTAAGTTGGGTTGTTTTACCTCTGAGTGGCACTTTTTTTTGCACACCATGCGCTAAATGGCCAGGTCACATGGACCCCGAAGGCTCAATTTGGGTTGGGTTGTTTTACCTCTGAGCGGCACTTTTTTTGCACACAATGGGCTAAATGGCCAGGTCACATGGACCCCGAAGGCTCAATTTGGGTTGGGTTGTTTTACCTCTGAGCGGCACTTTTTTTGCACACAATGGGCTAAATGGCCAGGTCACATGGACCCCGAAGGCTCAATTTGGGTTGGGTTGTTTTACCTCTGAGCGGCACTTTTTTTGCACACAATGGGCTAAATGGCCAGGTCACATGGACCCCGAAGGCTCAATTTGGGTTGGGTTGTTTTACCTCTGAGCGGCACTTTTTTTGCACACAATGGGCTAAATGGCCAGGTCACATGGACCCCGAAGGCTCAGGAGAAGGTTCGGTGAGGGGACCCACAGCTTTTGGAAGACAGATGGTAGCCTCTCGCCAAGGCCATCCAGCGTGTTCTTTAACGTGCACAGGGTATGGCTCTCCCGCACACGGGAACACGGCTTAACGTCACATCCGACGGACGGCGTTTTTTCCAAGCCCATCGGTGTCCCCTACTGACCGTGGGCAGGGCGGAGAATTTTGCGGAGATAAATCTCAACGCCAGCTGGGACTCGAACCTGGGAACTGCAGATTACGAGCCTGGCGAGCTACGGACTGAGCTGCCCCCGCCCCAATATTTTAAGGAAATGTTCGTTTTATTCTCGCACCCTTCAGTATATGAGTTTTCTTATTTCAAATTCTTATTGAAATTTTTTTGATCAAAATGCCTTTCCCCTTTCTCTCCCCTTCAGTAAGCGATGAAGAATCTAGTGGAGACAGTCAAGCCAAGAAGTCGTCAATGGGAAACAAAAACAAGAGGATTTTGGAAAATGAGAGGAGAAGGTATGAACAATTTTAATTTTTGCATCTCTTATGAATAATAATATTTATTGAGATATTTTATTGATATTCAGACAATTCCATATACCTACAGTGCAATATTAATTTATCATTGGTCCTGACGGGAAAAATGGTACTGGATAATTTAAATTCACTGTTAACCGAAAAGGTCACTTAAAATGTGATTTTTATATTAATCATCATCATCATCATCCTCAAGCAGCCATGGGCTACGGAGGTCCAACCAGACCGTGCAATTTAGTTCTCCAAGCAAGTCTATCCTGAGCTACATCTACTGCATCTGGCCACTGCACACCAATTCTAACAAGGTCCTGTTTGACATTGTCTGCCCACCACATCCTAGGTGTCCCCTTCTTTCTGAGGCCTTTAGGCACACTGTTCATAACCCTATTCGCCAATCTATAATTATTAATACGGGCAACATGGCCAAACCAACGGAGTCCCTCTCTGCACAATATGCTGCTTAAAGGAGGTTGCAGACTCCTTTGCCTAACCTCATCATTAGTTACAAAGTTGAACCACCTAATGCCCAAGATACTGCGTAAATACAAAATGAATACATCTGGAATCAAAAGCATATAGTTTCCTGTTATCTTGTTTACAAAGTGTTTAAGTTTCACTACCATAACTAACCCTAGAAAGAACCAAACTATTATACAGTCTAATTTTAGTCTTTAGGTGTATACGCTTATTTCTCCACACTCTCCATAGATTCTTAAAAGTCCCGGCAGCAATCCCTGTTCGCCTGTTAATCTCACGCCGCACATCACCATTATCAGTTACATAGCTCCCAAGATAATTAAACTGTGACACCTGCTCAAGACTGCAACCATTCAGATGAACTGAATCACAGCCTGCCTGACCAATTTTCATCACTTTAGTTTTCTCTCTGTTTATAACCAAACCTACTCTACTACCAGTCTCATCAACAGTTCGAATGAAAGAGTTCATCTCATCAACATCATTTGCCAAAAGGGCTAAATCATCAGCATAATCTAAATCAGAAATTTTCGTATCTCCAGCCTATTTAAGGCCAAAATCTTTCCCTTGTAGTGAATTTCGCATAACATAATCAATAACCAAACTAAAGAGAAAAGGAGACAAAATGCACCCTTGTCGAACACCAGAAGTAATGCTAAACCAATTGCTACAAGCCTTACCAACTCTCACACATGACTCAGTGTTATTATAGAGAGCTTCCATTATGTTAACTAACTTGTCTGGTATACCATATGATTTCACAATCAACCACAAATTATGACGATCAACAGAGTCGAAAGCCTTTTTGAAATCAACAAAGCTAGCAACCAAATGTTTCTGAAACTCTAAACATTTCTCAAGAATCTGCCTAAGTGAAAATATCTGATCCACACATCCCCTACCACTTCTGAATCCACATTGCTCATCACGCAATTGACTGTCAACCAGATTCTTAATTCTCTTAAGCACAATCATGGAAAGAACTTTACATGGAACAGAGAGCAGGCTAATACCCCTATAGTTATCACTAGAACTGCGATCACCTTTTTTGAAAATAGGGATAACAATAGCTCTGGGAAAATCCTTAGGAACCATGCCTTTATCATAAAAGATATTCAGAATTTCAGTCATCCAAGTGGTAACCGAAACATTCCCAGCTCTAAGCATTTCGGTAGTAATTTCATCTACCCCTGGAGATTTATGTAGTTTAAGTTTAGAAACAGCCACAATAACTTCAGATTGTGTTATAGGGCCAACATTAAAGCCACCAATGCATCTATCATCATTGCAAACAATGGGAGTAGAACTAACTACATTGTTTAGAACATCACTGAAATGCTCAGCCCACCGAGCCATGACAGAATCCTCACCTTCTATAACCTTACCTTGTTTATCCTTCAATCCTTGTATGCCACTCCGTTTTCTACCACACAAAACATTAACTATCTGGTACAGCTCTCTGCTGTTGTGCTGTCTAACTGCTTCCTCGGCTTTGTCAGCCAAACTATCAAGCCAAAGATTCTTATCAGCAGCTAACTGATCTTTTACACGTTTATTAAGTTCTCTGTAATGCTTTCTATTAGCACTAGTAGGGTATTGATTAAAGACATTCCTGCAGTTCTTTCTTTCCGGAATAAGCTCAAGTGCCTTATCACTCAGATAATTCTGTCTCTTCTGCTGCTTTTTTCCTAAAAGAGTACTGTTAGTGGCCATAAAAGCCTGTTTAAAATGATCCCATTCTTCCTCAACTTCAGTAGTAAGCAAACCATGACTGTCATAATGGCTAAGTAACCTATCATGGTACGCTTTGGCTATAATTGGATCTTTCAGAGCTTCAGTATTAAAAGTAAATTTTTTAACCCTAGCACAACACTTTTTAAGTTTAAGTTGCAACACACTTTTAACAAGGTAATGGTCAGATCCAATTTCAGCTCCCCTATATGCCCTGGTATTCCTAACAGAACTAGCCCATTTGCTGTTAATTAATATGTAATCAATCATATTCTTATGCAGCCCATCAGGTGAAACCCATGTGTACTTATGTATATCGCGGTGTTTTGTAATAAGTGTTAGTTATTCTGAATCCATTGAGTTTACTTACCTGTAGGAGACGTTGCCCATTGCCATTGCAGCTACCAATACCAAAAGGGCCTATTACTCCTCCCCAAAGGTCAGAGTCAGTACCAACTTTGGCATTGAAGTCACCAAGAACAAGGGTAATATGTCCTTTCTTGACAGAATTCAAAATATCCTGAAGTTTTTCATAAACCCTATCCTTCTCATCCTCATCGGCATCCTCAGTGTGGGCATAACAGCAGATAACATTCAAGTCTTTAACGCTTGTCTGAAATTTTGCTGTAAGAAATCTTTCATTTATGCACTCATATCCTAGAAGAGCATCGCTTGCGTGTCTGCTGAGAAGCAGACCCACGCCTTGGTGATGCTTATTGTCGTCCCTCGCTGAAAAGAGAAATTTAAGATTATTTTTAAGAATCTGACCTTTATCTGTCCATCTGGTCTCTTTCAAGCCGAGAATATCTAAATTATAATGGTGGAATTCTTGTGTGAGGACATCAAGAGAAAAAGCTCTGTGCAGAGTCCTCACATTCCAAACTACCTATGGAGAGAAAATGGTTAGTGGGATGTTTAAAGAAACTATGTTTATTGAGAGAGGGAATGCCGACAATATCAAACAGCCTCCTAATCGCAGACATGGGGCAAAGACCCGTTCCCCCACTACTAAAGGCTGAAGCCATCTACACTGGAAGACTTCCTCCAATGTAGAATTTGACGATGCCAATAGAAGCAAAGAGTTCAGGTGGCTGCGATGACTTCTGCTCAGGATTATCCACCAGCTGATAAACATATCCTGTGAATCTATTCACTTGGGGCTGTCAACCCACAAAGAAACAGAAAACACAGCGGAAGATTTTCCCTCCGCAGAAGCCCACCAGTGCAGCAAAATCAGGATCCATAATCAAGCTCAGAGCCATATATCTGTCCAGTCCAGTGGGTTTATATGGTCAACACCAGGACCCTGTGTGGTTGTCCACTCCTCAGCAGGGTAGAAAAAAAGAAAAGTAGCCATAGTTGTCCAGATCAGTAGGCCACACTAATCTGGCAGCCCTCCCCTTCCGTTCACTTCCACAAGAGAGTTTCTCTTTTGAAAGTTACTAACGGTCCGCACCACGAGAAGGCGTGGTCGGACATTAGGTGCTAGGCCCTGCCGGTTCTATGCATCATCACAGGGGATTGGTGCATAGCTCTCCTTCCAGTGACTACCTAACTACCATTTACAGACCATTAAGACCTAACTACCATTACAGACCATTTATATTAATACCATTAAATAAAAAGTAAATATCGTAAGGAACAATGTGATCCTGAGTATTTCTCCTTACATTACAATATACTTCGGCATTTACGATCCAGAAATTTATTTTTGTTTCTCAGAAATCGTTAGAAATTAGGTTGGATTGTTGTCGCTTTTAGCATCGATTTTTTGCACACAATGGGTTAAATAGCCAGGTTACAAGGACACCAAGGGTTGAGAGAAGGATGCGGAGACGAACCCATATGAGAGTTGTTAGAGACAGCTGGAAGCTTCCGGTCTAGGTCATCCAGCGTATTCTTTAACGGGTGCAAGGTACGGCTCTCCTACACATGGAACCACGGCTTAAGTATCCGACGGATAACCATCAGTAGTGGAGTCCCACTACAGGGAACTTTAGGTCACGCCCCTTATTAATATTAATAATTAATAATTCATAACTAATTATTAATTTATAAGGGTGCGTGACAGGGAATTAATAATTATGAATATTAATAAGGGGCGTGGCTGGGAGTGGGCGTGGTCTGTGATGTCATGGTGGGCGTGGCCTAAAGTTCCCTATAGTGGGACTCCACTACTACCATCTTTCCAAGTCCAGCGATGCACGCTTTATCACTGGGGGCAGGGTGGAATTTAGTAGAGAAAAATTTCAACACTGACACAAGATACCCTCTACCCTTGAAGCTACCGCTGAGCCAACTGCAGCTGGGTTGGGTTGTTTTACCTCTGAGCGTCACTTTTTTGCACACCACGGGCTAAATGGCCAGGTCACATGGACTCCGAAGGCTCAGAGAAGGTTGGGGGAGGGGACCCACTGGAACAGCTGTTGGGAGACAGATGGTAGCCTCCCGTCAAGGCCATCCAGCGTGTTCTTTAACGTGCACAGGGTATTGCTCTCCCGCACACGGGTCCACGGCTTAAAGTCCCATCCGACGGACGGCGGACTTTCCAAGCCCATCGGTGTCCCCTACTGACCGTGGGCAAGGCGGAGAATTTTGCGGAGATAAATCTCAACGCTGACCTAGGTGGGACTCGAACCTGGGAACTACAGATTACGAGCCTGGCGCGCTACCGACTGAGCCACCCCCGCCCCACTCTCGCGAGGAAGAGTTTGATTCTTGTCCCCTTGCGTTCATTGGCTGCAAAACCTGCATCTCTAAGAATATCAGATCGTCTTCAGGCACTTAAGTGGAGAAATTAAATCAATGCATTAAAGTGAACTTAGCCTGCAGCAAAGAAACGAAACACCACATTACTTCATTAATATTATCAAAGCTACTTTTAAGTATAGAGAATTACGAGGAAAATTTCCTTTATCAGAAAGCACGACACGAAAACTTAGACTTTTCTAAAGAAAGTGGTTTCTGTGTTTAATAAATTAAATGATAACAGCTTGGATAAGAAATTCTCTGACAAAACACTTAATTCATCTAGGATTTTTATCTTCACTTTTCTCCGCTTCTGACGTTGTCCTAATTTAATTAAAAAAAAAGGAGTTAGATTATATTCACGAGAACGTCTTTATTCCCTGAAGGTTTACACTTTAATGGAATAGTTAATGCATCTGTCGTGAACCTCTGAAAACATCGCAGAGTCCTCATCTCTACCGACCATGAATTTGCTTCTGAAGAGTAAACTAAACATCGAAATTATTTAGCTGGTTGCAAAAACATTTCTCGGATCAAAACATATCCGATCGAACGCTTAGTCCGTTATAAATTAAATACAAAAAATTCGTGTCACGTGACACGAAGCGTCAACGCAAACTAGAACGTGTGCAGTAAACTGGAGCGTGTACAGTTGCTGTACACGCTCCAGATATTTTTCCTGAATTCTGTAATCACGTGACACGAAGGTTGCCAGATCACTAACTTCGAAAAAAATCGTTGCCAGATATTTTTTCTGAATTCTGTAATCAACCATAGTGTTCGGATATTTTTTTGAGCTACTGTACCTTGATGTAACGACTCAGGGTAGCAGGAGTAATTCGAAGAGTACTCGTATAGTCATTCACTTCTGGGGTGACGTCATCAGTGTCAGAAGACTTCTGTCACTAATGACCCCCCGTAATTTCGTAGGTACGCGATAGATCAGTCCATAATTTGTTCTGGTGATCCCACTTAGTTTTTGCTGCATAGGATTTAGAGAACGGATCCCGAGTGTGTCGGGATTCAACCCGCCGCAAGTGTCTGGAATCACTGGGGCGCTGCTGTCGTCTACCTTATGAATGGAGAGTTGAAATCTATGAATGGGGACAGGAGTGGCTCAGTCTGTAATGCGCCAAACTCGTAATCTGCATGGGGCGGGGGTAGCTCAGTCGGTAGAGCGCCGGGCTCGTAATCTGTAGTTCCCAGGTTCGAGTCCCAGCTGGGTCAGCGTTGAGCTTTATCTCCGCAAAATTCCCAGCCCTGCCCACGGTCAGTAGGGGACACCGATGGGCTTGGAAAGGCCGCCGTCCGTCGGATGGGACGTTAAGCAGTGGCCCCGTGTGCAGGAGAGACATACCCTGTGCACGTTAAAGAACACGCTGGACGGACTTGATGGGAGGCTACCATCTGTCTCCCAACAGCTGTTCCAATGGGTCCCTCCCCAACCTTCTCTAGGCCTTCGGGGTCCATGTGACCTGGCCATTTAGCCCATGGTGTGCAAAAAAGTGCCGCTCAGAGGTAAAATAACCCAACCCAACGTAATCTGCAGCTTTCAGGTTCGAGTCCCGCCTGAGTCAGCATTGAGATTTATCTCCCCAAATCTCCCGTCCCTGCCCATGGTCAGTAGGGGACACCGATGGGTATCGAAAGGCTTCCGTCCGTCTGATGGGGCGCTAAACCGTGGAACCGTGTGTGTGAGAACCATACACTGGGAACGTTAAAGAACATACTGGAAGGCCTTGACGGGAGGTTACCATCTGTCTCCCAACAGCTGTCCAGTATGTCCCATCCTCCAACCTTCACTGAGCCCTCGTGTTCCTTGTGGACTGGTCATTTAGCCCATTGTGTGCAAAAAAGTGCCGCTCAGAGGTAAAACAACCCAACCCTATGAATGGAGTAGTACCTTATATTGATGCACGAGTTATCAAATGACACACATTTCACATCCAACTTTTGGGGGAGGACATAATTTTGTGGAGTCAAAGCCGTATAGTCCACTAAATCACAATCACGGGCGGGGGTGGCTCAGTCGGTAGCGCGCCAGGCTCGTAAGCTGTAGTTCCCAGGTTCGAGTCCCAGCTGGGTCAGCGTTGAGATTTATCTCCGCAAAATTTCCCCGCCCTGCCCACGGTCAGTAGGGGACACCGATGGGCTTGATTATAGGCCGCCGTCCGTCGGATGGGACGTTAAGCCGTGGCCCCGTGTGAGGGAGAGCCATACCCTGTGCACGTTAAAGAACACGCTGGATGGCCTTGACGGGAGGCTACCATCTGTCTCCCAACAGCTGTTCCAGTGGGTCCCCTCCCCCAACCTTCTCTGAGCCTTCGGGGTCCATGCGACCTGGCCATTTAGCCCATGGTGTGCAAAAAAGTGCCGCTCAGAGGTAAAACAACCCAAATCAAAATCAGATGAAGCTGTAAATGAGATTTGGTGAACCTAGCTCTGACCGTCTAGGAGGAAAATCTATGTATAAAACTCAGTTTTATACATAGATGTATGAAGGGCCGCTTTTTAAGAGGCCATATAAGGATTCAATCGATCACTTTTCAATATATTGCTGGCGGCCTTTGTTTAAAGCAATAGTAAGCAAGAAGTAAATATTTATGTTGTTGTTTTATTACAGCATGTACATACTACATACTTTTAATATCAATATATAAACCTAAATTCCATGTTCTAACGCAGACGTCGGCAACCTTTTTTGGCTGCGGGTCAAAATCAACCAAAATGTGACTATTAAGAAGACAGTTCGGGTCAATGGGTATTTTCATTTTAAAACAGTCCGTTAATGAATAGTAAGATAACTTTTATTGAGAAAATTATTACAATATGCTTTTAAACTCAAAACATAAAAAAAATTATAATTCTCATTATTATAAAAACAAATATAATTATCAAGTTTTAGTTCATTAATAATTTATGAACTTTATTTATAAGCGTTCTCTTCGTTATCAATGGCTCCCCTGATACTGAATTTGTGACGTCAATTTAGTCAAGTCTGGTTCCTACTTAGTCACCTTAAGACAAATGCAAGCGTCTGAATTTTCGGTAGTTAATCTGCTCTGTTCTTACTTAAAATAAATTTCATGTGTGAAAATATTTGTTCACATTTATAAGTAGAACCGAACGCGGACAAAATGGCAAAGCCAATTTTTTTCAAAGATGAAAACTTCGTAGGAAGTGATGCCCAACACGATGATATCATGAGAAGCTGATTATCTTCCGTGTTTTCTAAATCTTTCCGCAATGTCTTGAATTTGTCTGTCCACAACGTTGAACTTTTAAAATCAATCATTTCTAAACTTAAATTGTCAATTTTAAGATATTCAAAATACTGCAAATCTGAAACATTTTCCTCTATTTCGTCGGGCTTTATTATAAATGTAAACATTTCGCCGTGCTTCTTAAAGCTTTGAAATCTACTTTCAAATTCACTTTTAATCTGCAAAATACAACTTTCGAACATATTTAGATTGCTTTCATCGATATTTTCTTTCTCATGTTGGCTTTTTAGTAAGGAAAAGAAAAGAAATATTTTAGTTTTTATGTCAGTTTCAAACAATATTAATCTCGAACAAAAAGTCTTCCATTCCTCGTACATTTTCAAAATTGTGTGGTTATTTCCTTGGAGTCGTACGTTGAAATCATTATAATGGTTCATTATGTCTGTTAAGAACAAAAGTCTTAAAAACCATTGTTTATCATTGAGCTCGAGATCATTTTCACTGATTTCGTAAAGAAATATTTGTATATCATCAAAGCATTCTACAAATCTATTAAGAACTTTGCCTCCACTTAACCATCGTACTTCAGCATGTAACAGTAAATCTCCCTATTTCGATTGAATTTCCTCCAAAAAAGCTTTGAAGCGCCTGTGTGTTAATGCAGATCGTGCTACTATTATGTTTACGATCTCAACAACCTTTTCCATTACATCCTTAAGTTGTTGCGTAGATGCCCTTGCAAATAAATTTTCTTCATGTATGATACAATGGAACGATAAAAGTGAGCGGCCAAGTTCATTTTCCATTAGTTTCACAAATCCAACAATTTTTCCTCTCATAGCTGGAGCACCATCAGTTCTTATGGCAAACAATTTACTTTTTAAATCCAATATTTTCCCATTTTTGAAATTTGTAAACTCTTGTACTTGACGGAAAATATGAATGCCTTTGGTCGTGTCATTCATTGAAGCAAGAACGCATAGTTCTTCATTGACATTCGAACTCTTTATTGATGCAAATCTAATAATTGCCAGCCTAGCCATACTATTTACATCGGTACTTTCATCGAGTGCAATGTTAATTACGTCACTAGATAACAAATCATTTTTGACCTGTGCGTCAATATTTTTTTCCATATCTTCAATGCGACGCTGAACTGTTCTGACCGACAATGGCATTTCTTTAATTCTCTCAATTATTTGTTTTTTATTTGCGAAGTCATTGAATAAGTGTTCGGAACAATTTATGAATGCGTTTTTCAAAAATTCGCCGTCTGTAAACGGTTTTCCGTTGGTACCAATACTAAGAGCTGCAATAAAGCTGGTAGATGTAGCGTAATTGTGGCTGGTAACAAATCTCTTCAAAAATTTATTTTGTTTACCATAATTTAATACACGTTTACATATGTTTTCATATTTTTCATCATTTGGCATTTCACTCGCATCTTTATGTTTTGAAGAAAAGTGTCGCTCAATATTGTAAGTCCTGGTGGTAATTATATCTGTACATAAAGTGCATATCAATTTGTCACCATTTTCCATACATCCATACTTTTCAGTCCACACATCTTGAAATAATCTCTTTTTTTGCTTTTTGTTTGTCCATGGTAATAAAAATAATAATTATTGCGCTTAAGTAACTGTTCTCGCGCTTCTGAACTACTGTTTATTCACGTTAAAGACGAAGTAAACGTAGACAAAAGTAAATGCGTGATCAGCAGGTGGGCAGGGCTCCTATTGGTCGGCTGCAGGTGGCACGCAGTCAGAGAGCCCAGCCGTTATTATGCTCGTCGACTAATGATGAGATTCATTCGGACAATGTCGCTGTATTCCGCCGATGTTCATTTCTGCAACTTTGTAATCAAACCAAAATGTTAATCTTATTATTTATACTTTCTCAAAGTGTTTGTTTCATGTTTATGTTTTATACTTTATTTTTATATATTATACTTTATTTGCGGAATCAAGTGGGTCACTTGAAATTATCAAATGGGTCACTTGGTGACCCGCGGGTCATAGGTTGCCGACGCCTGTTCTAACGGCTTCGTCTTGGGTTGAAAGTACTATATTTTACACATTGGCGTGGAATAATCGCAGTCGTGCGAATCTGTGAAGGCACAGTTCGCTTTTTTTGTATATGCCACTAGTTCTTGGGTTGATTGTTTTACCTCTAAGAGGTATTTTTTGTACACAATACGTTGCAAGGTCCTCAATAGCTCAGATAAGGGGAAAGGTTGGTTTGGGTTGTTTTACCTCTGAGCGGTACTTTTTTCCACACCGTGGGCTAAATGGTCAAGTCACAAAGACCCAGAAGGCTCAGAGAAAGTTGGGGGAGGGGACTCACTGAAACAGCTGTTGGAAGACAGATGGTAGCCTCCCGTCAAGGCCATCCAGCGTGTTCTTTAACGTGCACAGGGTATGTCTCTCTCCCGCACACGGGTCATGGCTTAACGTCCCATCCGAAGGACGGCAGTCGTTCCAAGCCCATCGGTGTCCTCTACTGACCGTGGGCAGGGCGGGGAATTTTACGGAGATAAAAAACGAGCCCCGGGTAAGGCATGGATGTTCGTGTCGTTTTTCTGCTGAGGTCCTGCCATCCTCACAGACCTTCTACTATGGCATATAAACTGACAGGCTCCTGTCAGACCTCTGTGGCAAGCAGCAGCTTGAGGGGGTATTTATTTTTTTTTTAAATCTCAATGCTGACCCAGCTGGGACTCGAACCTGGGAACTACAGATTACGAGCCTGGCGCGCTACCGACTTAGAAGACAATGGAAGCTTCCATCAAGGCCAAATAGCGTATTATTCACCTGTACACTGAAGATGAGATAGAGCTCGTTTTTTTTTCGAGCCCGAATCATTTGTGCAATTTTTTTAGCACGAACCCCATTTGGGGAAAATTTTCTCTGATGCATCTTAAGTCACATATAAATAAATAAATATCCCTTCAAGTAGCTGCTTGCCACAGAGATCTGATAGTAGCAACCAGTTTAATAGCCATAGTAGAAGGTATGTGAGGATGGTGGGACCTCAACATAAAAACTACACAAATATCCATGGTTTAACCGAGACTCGAACCCAGGTCCCTTTGATCAGTAGCCAAGCACGCTAACCATTCCGGTTATGTTAATGAGGCATAAAGTAAAATGAACGACACTTACAGAAATATACGTTGCTAATCAGTATTTTTTTTCTATTATTAATTATTATCAATTTTTGATTAAAATGATAATGCTGTGTGGAATTAAAAATATTAGAAAACCATTCCGTCACCACAAGATTTTTGAAAAGGGCTGGTTTTCGACTAACACGATTTCTCCATTAGGATCATTTAGTTATTGCATTTACGGTATAAGAAAAATCTTGGATGATTTCTTTGTCTAGTTCATTTGACCTATCATTGGCCATAATTTCAACACTTTAAAAAAAATACGTTTTACATTTTTCTATACAATTGAGGGTGTTTAAAAAGCTAGAAAATGTAATATATTTGTCAACAAAAAGATTATTTTAATTCGCGCTGATCGACGATAATGTAATCTTTTTAAATTCACATTTATTGGTGGGGGTGGCTCAGTCGGTAGCGCGCCAGGTTCGTAATCTGTAGTTCCCAGGTTCGAGTCCCAGCTGGGTCAGCGTTGAGATTTACTCCGCAAAATTCCCTGCCCACGGTCAGTAGGGGACACCGATGGTCTTGGAAAGGCCGCCGTCCGTCGGTTGGGACGTTAAGCCTTGACCCCGTGTGCGGGAGAGCCATACCTTGTGCACGTTAAAGAACACGCTGAAATGGCCAGGTCACATGGACCCCGAAGGCTCAGAGAAAGTTGGGGGAGGGAACCCACTGTAACAGCTGTTGGGAGACAGATGGTAGCCTCCCGTCAAGGCCATCCAGCGTGTTCTTTAACGTGCACAGGGTATGACTCTCCCGCACACGGGCCACGGCTTAACGTCCCATCCGACGGACGGAGGCCTTTCCAAGCCCATCGGTGTCCCCTACTGACCGTGGCCAGGGCGGGGAATTTTGCGGAGATAAATCTCAACGCTGACCCAGCTGGGACTCGAACTTGGGAACTACAGATTACGAGCCTGGCGCGCTACCGACTGAGCCACCCCCGCCCCGTATTAACTACGTAAAGTATAATATAATAAAGGGAAAAATTGAAATTGTGTCAATCAGGTTAGAATTCTGAACGCAATCCTCTTGTTTATATTGTTTGTTATGCGTAATTCGTGCCCGACTAACCCAACTTCATTTTACACGAATTTTTTGAAGAACGCATCTGTCATGTTAGCCTGGGATTCTGTGAAATGGATTTCAAAAACTTCCAATTTGCAGAATTTGTTAAAATCATGTTACAGTCGCTCAGAAAAATATCCGAACACTATGATTGATTACAGAATTCAGAAAAAATATCTGGTAACGATTTCCTTCGTGTCACGTGACACGAAGGTTGCCAGATCACTAATTTCTAAAAAAATCGTTGCCAGATGTTTTTTCTGAATTCTGTAATCAACCATAGTGTTCGGATATTTTTTTGAGTGACTGTAGGTGGTCATATTATTTTGATACTAGATCGTGTGGGCTCACTCACGGAAATATTGAGCGTGTGCAGTTACAGTTCACAGCAAACTGGAGCGTGTGCAGTAACTGCACACGCTCCAGTTTCTGTGAACGGTAACTGGAGCGTGTACAGTTGCTGTACACGCTCCAGATATTTTTCCTGAATTCTGTAATCACGTGACACGAAGGTTGCCAGATTACTAATTTCTAAAAAAATCGTTGCCAGATATTTTTCTAAATTCTGTAATCATCCATAGTGTCGGATACTTTTTTTGAGCGACTGAACATTAGTAATTTGAATTTGCAACTTGATAATTTCTAAATTTGTGTGTGCATTGTCTGCATGTGACGATTCCTTTTTTCCAAACAACTGCCAACTTCATTCTCATCCCTTAATCTAAATTGTAATCTTTCGCTTCTTTTCCAATGATGCTGGGCCTAATCCTGGGAAGCGAGGTTCTCTCAACTTCGGAAAAGACGCTTGAAATTACGATAGCAATTCCGGATTCACGTTGTGATTAGAAACGACTTTAAGTACTTCCCAACGCTACGTATGCTTGTAGCAAGCTTTACAGGAAAACTCAGACATGGGCATGTGAGTGTTTCTGCATAAGCAGGCTGAGAGTGAGAAAAGACGATGTGGAAATTGCAATCGAAACAGGATACGGTTTCAAAATTATCTCATATGTTTTCTCTGTGGAGTTTTTCGGATTAGTTAGCTGCGCTGTTTCCTAATTAAACAATTTTCGGAGAGAATCAGAATCTGAATTTGATACTTGAGATTTGAATTTGTGAAACCTACCACTGTGGCAAGCAGCTGCTTGAGGGGGTATTTATTTATTTTTTTATTTTGTAATATTGAGCTTGTAAATAGTATTTGCTGGGATTCATTTTAATCTTCTGGTATTGGCATTAATGTTACATTTGTGTTGTTTTACCTCTGAGGATTACTTTTTTCAGAAATATGGGCTAAATGTCCAGGTCACAAGGACCCCGAGAAAGTTGAGGGGAGCCATTGAACAGCTATTAAGAGAAGATAAAAGCGTTCACCTTAAGATTATCTAACGAGTTCTTTAACGTGCACAGGGTATGATGGCTCTTCTGCACACGGGACCACAGCTTTATGATCCATCCGACGGACGGTAGCCTTGCCATCGTTGTCCCCTTCTGACCGAGAACAAGGTGGGGTTTTTGCGGGGATAAATCTCAATTTTGCCGAGGTAGGACTCGAATCTAGGAACTACAGATTACGAGCCTGGCGCGCTACCGACTGAGCCACATAGTTGTAGAGTATAAACACAATTAAGTACGCTTAAATCTAATCACGATTGGCTAAATTTAGGATAACCCAGAAACAATCGCAAAAGAAATGTATAAATTTTATATCTAAATTCGTTGATTAGGAGAATTCATAAATTGGAGAAATTTTTTTTTCTTGCAGTGAACTGCACAAAGTGAATTCCAAATACAGGTCATTATAAAAGAATACTAATATTTCAAAATGTTGTATTTTATTAAATAGTTAAGCAAAAAAATAACTGTGTGTCTGAAATAAATATCAAGAAACTCTCCATGTTACCTTGTTATGACGTGGTGGAATTAATATCTCGTACAATGTCTCAAATGGCAAAAAAAGGGGGTGGCTCAGTCGGTAGCGCGCCAGGCTCGTAATCTGTAGTTCCCAGGTTCGACTCCCAGCTGGGTCAGCGTTGAGATTTATTTCCGCAAAAATTCCCCGCCCTGCCCACGGTCAGTAGGGGACACCGATGGGCTTGGAAAGGCCGCCGTCCGTCGGATGGGACGTTAAGCCGTGGGCGTGTGCAGGAGAGCCATACCCTGTGCACGTTAAAGAACACGCTGGATGGCCTTGACGGGAGGCTACCATCTGTCTCCCAACAGCTGTTCCAGTGGGTTCCCTCCCCCAACCTTCTCTGAGCCTTCGGCGTCCATGTGACCTGGCCCATGGTGTGCAAAAAAGTGCCGCTCAGAGATAAAACAACCCAACTCAAATGGCAAATTTTCTAGTCGCGGGATTGGTAGAGATGGACCGATCTTGTGATCCCGAAAACTCCCGATTTGACACCACCAATGACGATTCGTCTGCCGCAGTCCATCGCATGGGACGTTAAGTCGTGGTCCCGTGTGCGGGAGAGCCATACCCTGTGCACGTTAAAGAACATGCTGAATGACCTTGACGGTAGGCTACCTCAGTCATTTTCTTCTTGAAGATTTAAACGTTTCGAAACCGTTGCGATATTCAGTACTGATTTGTTTGATAATATAGATTTAGATTTTTAAAGCAAGTATTAAATTTTAATCTGTGCTATTACCACAATTAACAGCCAGAAAACACAACTGATAAAACATTAATGTAACAGCACATGCAATTAAATGGAAAAATAAAACATTTTTGGTCATTGTTTAGAATGAAATATCTAAAATCCCATTTTTTCAAAGAATTGATTTATCGTAGCTACCATCTTCTTTTTATGACATAACCAACTACTTTTAAAATTATCACTTAACTTAAAACTTACTTTAAGTTCTTACTACTTAAAACAACTTGAAGAATAATTCTAGTTAGACATTAAACCCAACTTTTAACGCGAGATATTTCTGCAACAGTCCATTTCCCACAAGTTTCTGAAATAGTCCATTACCACAACACATCTCCAAAACAGACAACTTTCTCAGCTTTATTGCAAGAACTGAATTTTCAATTTATTTAAACAAAAACACATACACCAAAGAGCATTATGACCACCTGTCATTATGATGTTGGTCCTTCACGTGCTGCCAAAACAGCACTTTCCCGGCGAGGCAGAGGCGGGGGTGGCTCAGTCGGTAGCGCGCCAGGCTCGTAATCTGTAGTTCCCAGGTTCGAGTCCCAGCTGGGTCAGCGTTGAGATTTATCTCCGCAAAATTTCCTGCCCTGCCCACGGTCAGTAGGGGACACCGATGGGCTTGGAAAGGCCGCCGTCCGTCGGATGGGACGTTAAGCCGTGTGCGTGTGCGGGAGAGCCATACCATGTGCACGTTAAAGAACACGCTGGATGGCCTTGACGGGAGGCTACCATCTGTCTCCCAACAGCTGTTCCAGTGGGTCCCCTCCCCCAACCTTCTCTGAGCCTTCGGGGTCCATGTGACCTGGCCATTTAGCCCATGGTGTGCAAAAAAGTGCCGCTCAGAGGTAAAACAACCCAACCCGGCGAGTCATGGACGCTACAAGATTTCTAAAGGTGTCTTGTGGTATCTGATACCAACACGTTACCAGCAGATCCTTTAACTCTTGTAAGTTACGTGGTCGAGGCGCCGCAGATCGGATATGCTGTTCCAACACAAACCACAGATGCTCGATTGAACTGATGTCTGGGGAATTTGGAGGCCAGGGAAATATCTGGAGGTCTTCCCCATGTTCCGCGAACGATTTTCGAACAATCCAAAGAAATCATTTGTTATTTGGTGCAGTTCTTTGGTGTGGTATGGCGCATTATCCTGCTGAAAGAAGGCATTACTAGAGGGAAATACCGTTTCCATGAAAGGATGTACCTGGTCTGCAATTATGTTTAGGTAGGTGGTAGACGTCATAGTTTCCTGCACATGAATGACTGGACCGAAGATTTCCCAGCAGAACATTGCCAAAGCATTACACTTGCTCCACCGGCTTGTTTTCGTCCCACCGGCTTGTTTTCGTCCCACAGTGCATCCTGGTGCCAACACTTCCCCAGGTAAATGATGCACACGTACCTGGCCGTCCGCATGGTGCAACAGGAAACGAGATTCATCGGTCATTCTTCCTTCAGTCATTCAACGACCTTCTTCCAATCATTCAACGTCCAGGTTTGATGCTCGCGTGTCCACTGTAGGCGCTTTCGACGATGAACCGAGGTTTAGCACGGGCACTCGGTGCTGCCTGCGGCTACACAGCCCCGTTTTCAGCAGAGTTCGATGTACTGTGTGTTGTGACACATTACTACCGTCACCAGCATTCAAAATCACTGTGAGATGCGCCACATTTTCCCTTCTGTTGGCTCGTACTATACGGGATAACCTTCATTCACCTCTAGCATCGATAACACCTTGGCCCACGTCTTGCGGTACCATTGATATAACACCTTGCTGACGGTTCATGGTTCAGTGGTTCGTAGTCAATCCAGAGGACACCGATAGGCTTCAAAAGGACACCGTCCATCGGATGGGACGAAAAGCTCCATGTGTGGGATAGCCATAACCCATGCAGTTAAAGAACACGCAGCTTTGAGGGAATCTACCATCTGTTTTCTAACAGCTGTCCAGTGGATCCCTTTCCCCAACCTTCTTTGAGTTCTTGGGGTCCTTGTGACCTGATCATTTAGCACCATTCTGTGCAAAAAAGTGCCGCTCAGAGGTAAAACAACACAACACAATTTTTGTTTGTAACTGTATTACCTTAAAAGCTTCAGGACAGAAGTATTATAACTAAAAGGCCAGAGGTGATTGGTGCACATAAATATAAATAAATGCAACAAGGTTACTAAAAATGCAAACTATGAAAATGCTGCACTACTACATACTTAGTGAGTATAAAGCACAAATCAATCATAGTGAGTATAAAGCACAAATACACGTATTAGTGAGTATAAAGCACAAATCAATCATAGTGAATATAAAGCACAAATCAATCATAGTGAGTATAAAGCACAAATCAATCATAGTGAGTATAAAGCACAAATCAATCGTAGTGAGTATAAAGCACAAATCAATCATAGTGAGTATAAAGCACAAATCAATCATAGTGAGTATAAAGCACAAATACACATATTAGCGAGTATAAAGCACAAATCAATCATAGTGAATATAAAGCACAAATCAATCATAGTGAGTATAAAGCACAAATCAATCATAGTGAGTATAAAGCACAAATCAATCATAGTGAGTATAAAGCACAAATACACATATTAGCGAGTATAAAGCACAAATCAATCATAGTGAGTATAAAGCACAAATACACATATTAGTGAGTATAAAGCACAAATCAATCATAGTGAGTATAAAGCACAAATTAATCATAGTGAGTATAAAGCACAAATCAATCATAGTGAGTATAAAGCACAAATCAATAAATGACGACGATGTTTCTGTCGTTTCAGACACTCAGAGGTCTCCATAAGAGTTTCGACTGTTTCTGAGAAGGAAAGCAGTTACGTCCGGACGGATGAATCATCGGTCCAGATGAGCTCTCCTCCACCTCCTGAGGATATACCCACACCGCCAAGGACAGAGGAAACGGTCCCTTCTGCATCATCCTCTTTAAGGCAGCTGCAGCCGCTGACTCTCATTGATGACGCCACTCATGTGGTCAAGTTCGTCGACTCAGACAGTAGTGACGGTTCCAGAAAGTCCCCTACGTCTCCCAGGGGGGACAGAGACTATCCTCTGGAGTCCGACGACACGTCCTATGCACGTGCCATAAAGAATACGCAACAGAAACGTGGAATGATGAATGGGTTGTCCTCTTCGTGTGACGAAGATACAGACAGATACGAAATGGGCACTTATTCAGAAGGTGAGTTGAATTTACTTATTCAGATGGTACGTTTAAATTTTCTTATTTGGAAGATAAGTTAGACTTGTTCATTAAGAACGTGAATTGGACTTGTTCATTAAGAAGGTGAGTTGCATTTTATCTTTTAGTAGGTAAGTTGAACCAGAAAGTGGACCGAACTTTCTTATTCAGAAGGTAAGTTGGCCTCATTCATTTAGGAAGTGGGTTACACCTACTTATTTAAAGAGTGGTTGGATTTTCTCTTTCAGGAAGTTGAGTTTCAAAATGGGTTAAACTTTCTTATTACAGAATTATGTCTTATTGAAAAGAGGCAGGTTGAATATTGTTATTCAGAATATAAGTTGGATTAATTGATCAGAAGGTGGATTTAACTTTCTTATTCAGAAGGTAAGATGGATTTATTGATTCAGAAAGTGAGTTCAATTTTCTTATTAAGAAGATGGATTGATATTTTCCTATTCAGAAGGGAGGTTGGATTGAGTAAGAAGGTGCGTTGAACTCTTTTATTAAGAATTCGGGTTCAACTTTCTTATTCAGAAGATGAGTTGATCAATGGAACTTTCTCAATCGATCCTTTTTGAGTCTTCTATACTCATAACGCCATAAAGCATATTTCAGAGAACATGCATATCATTATATTCATTATTTGATACTCTGTTATATATGATATTCTGTTATAATTGATAACTGTTAGTATATGGTGTTCGTTTTATTGAAAACTATATTACAGACATATTTTTTGTTTTATAAAATATATTTTGACGGAGATTGATCTGTATGCTTTAGGCTTGTGTTGGTTACTCGTGCAACGTGTAAACGCTTACACAAGGTCATGCCCTTTGGATTAGTAATCAGGTTCTCTAAACTGACTACTGATCCAAATTAGTTAGGCTACCAGCAGTTAGGGCTATCACCAGTAGGTATTTTTAAGTCGGGTTGGGTTGTTGTTTTACCTCTGAGTGGCACTTTTTTGCACACCATGGGCTAAATGGCCAGGTCACATGGACCCCGAAGGCTCAGAGAAGGTTAGGAGAGGGGACCCACTGGAATAGCTGTTGGGAGACAGATGGTAGCCTCCCGTCAAGGCCATCCAGCGTGTTCTTTAACGTGCACAGCGTATGGCTCTCCCATACACGGGACCAAGGCTTAACGTCCCATCAGACGGACGGCGGCCTTTCCAAGCATATCGGTGCTTATTTGTAGTACTTTAATACTTTATATCATATATAATAAAACATTTCTTTATTTCATCAAACCACTAAAGTGTTTATTCTGTCCTGTGGTCATTATCTCTGAATCGCTCTGTATCTCAACTATTTTTAATCCTATTTACCTCATTTTTAAACATAGGCTCGTATTATGGTCCTTACAAAACAGACATATAAATTTTAGGTCCACTCAGAGTAATAGGTTCTATTCTAAGACTCTCCTTTTTTTTCGTATATTATTGGAAGGCTGAAACAGAATCAAGGGACACTGAGGAATGATCACAGATCATTTACGCTGAATTTGTAATTAGAGAACGTTTGCATGTTGATAAAAATATGATTTTAGATATAGAAGTAGTTTGTTCACAACCGGGGAATCCCCCTTTGCACAGTGCTTCCCCCCTATGACGTCACAGGTCACGCCCACTTCCGGCCACGCTCCCTATGGCGTAATCATGACGCAACAGGCCACGTCCCCTTCATTAATATAAAAATAAAAAATAAATACCCCCTCAAGCAGCTGCTTGCCACAGAGGTCTGACAGGAGCCTGTCAATTTATATGCCATAGTAGAAGATCTGAGAGGATGGCAGGACCTCAGCAGAAAAACAACACACACATCCGTGCCTTACCCGGGGCTCGAACCCAGGTCCCTTAGATCAGTAGCCAAGCGCGCTAACCACTCGGCCATGGGACGGCTTTCATTAATATATGAATTATTAATTATGAATATTAATAAAGGGGCGTGGCCTGTTATGTCATGATTACGTCGTATGGGGGCGTGGCCGGAAGTGGGCGTGGTCTGTGGCGTCATAGGGGGAAAGCACTGTGCAAAGGCGGATTCCCCGGTTGTGAACAAACTACTTATAGAATATTAGAGATTTTGGTTCAAGTTGTACAAAAGCAAAAAGGAGATATTATTTCCTTAAATTTTGACTGTAAGTTTAATCGAACCATAAAACTATGGCCCATTTCAAAGAGTTAAATCTGCTAGTATGAACATGATAAGTACACAGTCATTAATTTTACTTTTACCGTATTATAATCACACTACAACTTACTTATACAAATGTTCTTTAAATCATAAAATCCTGGTTCAGCCATAGAATAACTAGTTGGCACAGATGACGACTGAATACCAATGCTTGCAACCCACCTTTAGCGTTATTTGGATTGGTTGTTTTACCTCTGAGCGGCACTTTTTTGCAGACCATGGGCTAAATGGCCAGGTCACATGGACCCCGAAAGGCTCAGAGAAGGTTGGTGAAGGGGACCCACCGGAACAGCTGTTGGGAGACAGATGGTAGCCTCCCGTCAAGGCCATCCAGCGTGTTCTTTAACGTGCACAACGTATGGCTCTCTCCCGCACACGGGGCCACGGCTTAACGTCCCATCCGACGGACGGCGGCCTTTCCAAGCCCATCAGTGTCCCCTACTGACCATGGGCTGGGCGGAGAATTTTGCGGAGATAAATCTCAACGCTGACCCAGCTGGGACTCGAACCTGGGAACTACAGATTACGAGCCTGGCGCGCTACCGACTGAGCCACCCCCACCCCCACCTTTAGCATCCGACCGTATTTCTCATTTTCCCATTAACTTTCAAAGTGTGTGGCCATCTTGCTTTGCAGTTCTGTTTTCGGTGTCGTATTCAAAGTGAACTAGGGGTTAGAATGACTGTCTAGAAATCAAGAAGGGGCGAGTTGTTTTAGGGTTGTTTTACCTCTGAGCGGCACTTTTTTGCACACAACGGGCTAAATGGCCAGGTCACAAGGACCCCGAAGGCTAAGAGAAGGTTGGAGCAGGGAACCCACTGCAACAGCTGTTGGGAGACAGATGGTAGCCTCCCGTCAAGGCCATCCAGCGTATCCTTTAACGTGCAGAGGGTATGGATCTCCCGCATACGGGACCACGACTTAACGTCCCATCCGACGGACTGCGGTCTTTCCAAGACCATCGGTGTCCCCTACTGACCGTGGGCGAGGCGGGGAGTTTTGCGGAGATAAGTCTCAAAGAATTGCCGAAGTCAGTGATTCATTTCTACTATCGTGTATATATATTATTTTGGGACACTGTATATTATGCATATTTTGCCAAAACATTTCTTTAAAAGAAAATTATACCGAAAAACATTTTGGTTCAATCCGGTCAAACCCATCACTCCATATATTTTTCTTTTGTAGATCCTTAGACATATTTTCTTTTCTGAACCATAAACTTCTATAATTCTTTCAAATGAAATGAGAATGCTCGAGTCTTTATGCACAACAAACGCACACATTCTAAAAACGGTTCACTAGATTCGGAGATACATATCAATAACCCCTTCAGTTATAATTTATTGGGGCGGGGGTGGCTCAGTCGGTAGCGCGCCAGGCTCGTAATCTGTAGTTCCCAGCGAGTCCCAGCTGGGTCAGCGTTGAGATTTATCTCCGCAAAATTCCCCGCCCTGCCCACGGTCAATAGGGGACACCGATGGGCTTCGAAAGGCCGCCGTCCGTCGGATGGGACGTTAAGCCGTGGCCCCGTGTGCGGGAGAGCCATACCCTGTGCACGTTAAAGAACACGCTGGATGGCCTTGACGGGAGGCTACCATCTGTCTCCCAACAGCTGTTCCAGTGGGTCCCCTCCCCCAACCTTCTCTGAGCCTTCGGGGTCCATGTGACCTGGCCATTTAGCCCATGGTGTGCAAAAAAGTGCCGCTCAGAGGTAAAACAACCCAACCCAGCTATAATTTATCAAGCAATCGAAAATTCCTCTTTCTGTCCTAAAAGCTAGTCTTTTCATCAATAATTCAATAAACACGACGAATTTATTATTGTTCTTTCCCCAACGAAACTTTTTCTAAAGATCTAATAGAGGTCGTTTGCTGATGTTTTACCGATGGAAGAGAACCCAAAGCAACCTACACATAGTAAAAAGATCGTGATTTAAAAATCAATATCTATCTGCTCTTCCTGAATTCAATGGATATTCCCAGCTCCGAAACTTGGCTTCCCTCCCACGATGAAAGCGCGGCAAAACCAACCAACGACTCAAAAGGTGGCCGAACAGGAGTTAATGATGGAGAAAATAACATAAAAATTCTCGCTTTGTGAAACCTACGTTATCGCGATACGTTTCGAAGGAAAATATTAGCTGCAAACACCAGGCATAATCAAGGGGTGTTGGAATAAATTGGAAGTGACTTCATTACCCGTTTGGGCTTTTCCTGTACGTTCTCTGGATGCTTGCCAGCGTGATTAAAGGAGCGATTTTCACAGAATGAAACGCACTCTGGCAAAGAGATTAAGGCAGATGGAAGCCGTGTTTTCAGCCAATAAAAACACGAACTAATGATGTATTTCGAATATAACCACTTAACTTATTAAATTTGTTCTGCAAATAACGACTCTTTGCTTCTTTTGGATTATGTTTAAAAAAGAAACTGACTGGTTGCAGGAGCCTGAAAATTAAATGGAATATCGGTTTTGTGTAAGGTATTGTTTTGTACAGATTGCTACGCCAACTGAGACAACTTTTTAATATACAGGGCAGGGGCATCATCTATGGCAGAAGGGGAAAAGGCCATCCCATTGAAATGTGGGATTTTCAGTAATTGGAAGCAAAAACATGGGACTGGAAAATGGGAGCTGCAGATTAATAGTATGGTACGCTACCAACTGAGCCACCCCCATCCTTTCAGGGTAAGGGAAACCATTTGTGAACCAAAAATGTTTCGGGATGGGGGGAGGGGAATATATTTTCAGGGGAGAGAAGAGCAAAAATGGTATTGAGGTGGAGGCTATGTGTTGTCAGAGAGGGGAGGAGGAAAGAGTTTCAGGGTGAGGGCAGTATTTTTTCAGGGGCAAGAAGAGCAAAAATGGTATTAAGGTGGATGCTATATGTTGTCAGAGAGAGGAGGGGAGGAGGAAATGGTTTCAGGGTGAGGGCAGTATTTTTTCAGGGGAGAGAAGAACAAAATTGGTATTAAGGTGGATGCTATACGTTGTCAGACAGAGGAGGGGAGGAGGAAATGGTTTCAGGGTGAGGGCAGTATTTTTTTCAGTGGGAAGAAGAGCAAAAATGGTATTAAGGTTGAGGCTATATGTTGTCAGAGAGAGGAGGGGAGGAGGAAATGGTTTCAGGGTGAGGGCAGTATTTTTTCAGGGGCAAGAAGAGCAAAAATGGTATTAAGGTGGATGCTATATGTTGTCAGAGAGAGGAGGGGAGGAGGAAATGGTTTCAGGGTGAGGGCAGTATTTTTTCAGGGGAGAGAAGAGCAAAAATGGTATTAAGGTTGAGGCTATATGTTGTCAGAGAGAGGAGGGGAGGCGGAAATGGTTTCAGGGTGAGGGCAGTATTTTTTCAGGGGCAAGAAGAGCAAAAATGGTATTAAGGTGGAGGCTATACGTTGTCAGAGAGAGGAGGGGAGGAGGAAATGGTTTCAGGGTGAGGGCAGTATTTTTTCAGGGGAGAGAAGAACAAAATTGGTATTAAGGTTGAGGCTATATGTTGTCAGAGAGAGGAGGGGAGGAGGAAATAGTTTCAGGGTGAGGGCAGTATTTTTTCAGGGGAGAGAAGAGCAAAAATGGTATTAAGGTTGAGGCTATATGTTGTCAGAGAGAGGAGGGGAGGAGGAAATAGTTTCAGGGTGAGGGCAGTATTTTTTCAGGGAGGAGAACAGCAAAAATGGTATTAAGGTGGAGGCTATATATTGTCAGAGAGAGGAGGGGAGGAGGAAATGGTTTCAGGATGAGGGCAGTATTTTTTCACGGGGGAGAAGAGCAAAAATAGTATTAAGGTGGAGGCTGTGTTGTCAGAGAGGGGAGGGGAGGCGGAAATGGTTTCAGGGTGAAGGCAGTGTTTTTTCAGGGGAGAGAAGAGCAAAAATGGTATTAAGGTGGACGCTATGTGTTGTCAGAGAGGGGAGGGGGGCGAAAATGGTTTCAGGATTAGGGCAGTATTTTTTCAGGGGAGAGAAGACCAAAAATGGTATTAAGGTGGACGCTATACGTTGTCAGAGAGAGGATGGGAGGAGGAAATAGTTTCAGGGTGAGGGCAGTATTTTTTCAGGGGAGAGAAGAGCAAAAATGGTATTAAGGTTGAGGCTATATGTTGTCAGAGAGGGGAGGGGGGCGAAAATGGTTTCAGGATTAGGGCAGTATTTTTTCAGGGGAGAGAAGACCAAAAATGGTATTAAGGTGGACGCTATACGTTGTCAGAGAGAGGAGGGGAGGAGGAAATGGTTTCAGGGTGAGGGCAGTATTTTTTCAGGGGAGAGAAGAGCAAAAATGGTATTAAGGTTGAGGCTATATGTTGTCAGAGAGAGGAGGGGAGGAGGAAATGGTTTCAGGGTTAGGGCAGTATTTTTTCAGGGGAGAGAAGACCAAAAATGGTATTAAGGTGGACGCTATACGTTGTCAGAGAGAGGAGGGGAGGAGGAAATGGTTTCAGGGTGAGGGCAGTATTTTTTCAGAGGAGAGAAGAGCAAAAATGGTATTAAGGTTGAGGCTATATGTTGTCAGAGAGAGGAGGGGAGGAGGAAATGGTTTCAGGGTTAGGGCAGTATTTTTTCAGGGGAGAGAAGAGCAAAAATGATATTATGGTGGACGCTATACGTTGTCAGAGAGAGGATGGGAGGAGGAAATAGTTTCAGGGTGAGGGCAGTATTTTTTCAGGGGAGAGAAGAGCAAAAATGGTATTAAGGTTGAGGCTATATGTTGTCAGAGAGAGGAGGGGAGGAGGAAATGGTTTCAGGGTTAGGGCAGTATTTTTTCAGGGGAGAGAAGAGCAAAAATGGTATTAAGGTGGACGCTATATGTTGTCAGAGAGAGGATGGGAGGAGGAAATAGTTTCAGGGTGAGGGCAGTATTTTTTCAGGGGAGAGAAGACCAAAAATGGTATTAAGGTTGAGGCTATATGTTGTCAGAGAGAGGAGGGGAGGAGGAAATGGTTTCAGGGTTAGGGCAGTATTTTTTCAGGGGAGAGAAGAGCAAAAATGGTATTAAGGTGGACGCTATATGTTGTCAGAGAGAGGATGGGAGGAGGAAATAGTTTCAGGGTGAGGGCAGTATTTTTTCAGGGGAGAGAAGAGCAAAAATGGTATTAAGGTGGACGCTATATGTTGTCAGAGAGAGGAGGGGAGGAGGAAATAGTTTCAGGGTGAGGGCAGTATTTTTTCAGGGGAGAGAAGAGCAAAAATGGTATTAAGGTTGAGGCTATACGTTGTCAGAGAGAGGAGGGGAGGAGGAAATGGTTTCAGGGTGAGGGCAGTATTTTTTCAGGGGAGAGAAGAGCAAAAATGGTATTAAGGTTGAGGCTATATGTTGTCAGAGAGAGGAGGGGAGGAGGAAATGGTTTCAGGGTGAGGGCAGTATTTTTTCACGGGGGAGAAGAGCAAAAATGGTATTAAGGTGGAGGCTGTGTTGTCAGAGAGGGGAGGGGAGGCGGAAATGGTTTCAGGGTGAGGGCAGTATTTTTTCAGGGGAGAGAAGAGCAAAAATTGTATTAAGGTGGACGCTATATGTTGTCAGGGAAAGGAGGGGAGGAGGAAATGGTTTCAGGGTGAGGGCAGTATTTTTTCACGGGGGAGAAGAGCAAAAATTGTATTAAGGTGGAGGCTGTGTTGTCAGAGAGGGGAGGGGAGGCGGAAATGGTTTCAGGGTGAAGGCAGTATTTTTTCAGGGGAGAGAAGAGCAAAAATTGTATTAAGGTGGACGCTATATGTTGTCAGAGAAAGGAGGGGAGGAGGAAATGGTTTCAGGGTGAAGGCAGTATTTTTTCAGGGGAGAGAAGAGCAAAAATGGTATTAAGGTGGACGCTATATGTTGTCAGAGAAAGGAGGGGAGGAGGAAATGGTTTCAGGGTGAAGGCAGTATTTTTTCAGGGGAGAGAAGAGCAAAAATTGTATTAAGGTGGACGCTATATGTTGTCAGAGAAAGGAGGGGAGGAGGAAATGGTTTCAGGGTGAAGGCAGTATTTTTTCAGGGGAGAGAAGAGCAAAAATGGTATTAAGGTGGACGCTATATGTTGTCAAAGAGAGGAGGGGAGGAGGAAATGGTTTCAGGGTTAGGGCAGTATTTTTTCACGGGGGAGAAGAGCAAAAATGGTATTAAGGTTGAGGCTATATGTCGTCAGAGAGAGGAGGGGAGGAGGAAATGGTTTCAGGGTTAGGGCAGTATGTTTTCAGGGGGAGAAGAGCAAAAATATTATTAATGTGGAGGCTATATGTTGTCAGAGAGAGGAGGGGGGAGGAAATGGTGTCAGGGTGAGGGCAGTATTTTTTCAGGGGAGAGAAGAGCAAAAATTGTATTAAGGTGGACGCTATATGTTGTCAGAGAGAGGAGGGAGGAGGAAATGGTTTCAGGGTGAGGGCAGTATTTTTTCAGGGGAGAGAAGAGCAAAAATTGTATTAAGGTGGACGCTATATGTTGTCAGAGAGAGGAGGGGAGGAGGAAATGTTTTCAGGGTGAAGGCAGTATTTTTTCAGGATGGGAGGGAAAATTGTGTTCAGGGTGAGGGAAATATTTTTTTCAGAAAGGGACGGAGTTAAAAAATGGTTTCGAGATGGAGGAAATCATTTTTCACAGGACGAGGACAAAATACAAATCTTTTATTCTAATTATTTGGAATAAAATTTTTTAAAAAATGAGGAATTAGAATAAATAAAATTTATACATGATTTAGAAAAAAATTTAGACGAAATCTTAGTATATATAAGCAAACTCATCTCATATCATGTATTATTACATCCAGAACAGCTCTGCTGCAGCGTACTAAAGATATTTTGTTTACAACGAACTTTTTCTCTTGCCCTTTTTCCGTAGAGGGAAAAATGTCTATAAAATATGCAACGGCCTGCGAAAAAAGTTCTCAGGTAAAGGGTTAATAAGTGGTTGAGATATAATTACTATTGTTCTTAAATTAATAATCAATAAGTTTCATGTTATTCGATGACAAAAAATTTTAAAATGCTTTGAAAAAAATATCGAAATTTGTTTCACAATATATTCTAACAAAAAATTTCGTTTCCTTTTTTCACAGCTGAAAGCGATTCTACCCAACAAGGACGGAGTGACATCCGACGGAGAGCCAAAAGTCTCGGGGCCCTGAAAGACAGTTCAGAAAAGACAGATTACGGTCCCGTTCGTGGTGCTGCAGCTGGTCAAACAGGAGTGTCAGTGATTCACAATAGAAGGACTGACCCCGGTTTATTACCACTGTTTCCCTATCTGAGCCACATCATGAATGATAGGAAAGCAGGCTCCCAACACGGGGATGACGAAGGGACCCCTCTGTACAGCTCCTATCCTTCAGTCAAGTGTGATATTGTGGAATACTTATGAGGACTCCTTTTCGCGTCACCGCGTAGGATGTTTCTTTTATTTTGTATTATACAGTATACAGACAACAACTTAAAACTCCATCGCCAGTGATGTTCATAAGATGTTAAGAGATCGGTTGAACAGAGCATGGAGATGAAACGGCGCACAAGAAATACAGTAAAAGAAAAACTCGATTATGAGGTAAAGAACAGAGGATGAAGATGACTGAGTTCTAGGATGGTGGTAAGAGTAGGAAGATTAAGATGATGAAGAGAACAATGTATGGAGATGATGGGGGGCAGAATAATTGTAAGGAAAAGAACATTAAGATGATGAAGAGAATAGTTTATGGAGGTGTTGGGTCTCAAGAATAACAGCATGAGCAAGAACATTATGAAGAGAACAGATTATGAAGAGAAAGAGCAAGACACTAAGATGATGAATAGAAAAATTTATAAGTATGATGGTGAGCAAGAATAATTGTAAAAGGAAGAACATTAAGATGATGAAGAAAATAGTTTATGGAGATGATGGGGCGCAAGAATAACAGAATAAACAAGAACATTAAGATGATGAAGAGAATAATGTATGGAGATGATGGGGAGCGAGAATAACTGTAAAAGGAAGAACATTAAGATGATGAAGAAAATAGTTTATGGAGATGATGGGGCGTAAGAATGACAGAATGAACATGAACATTAAGATGATGAAGAGAATAATGTATGGAGATGATGGGGAGCAAGAATAACTGTAAAAGGAAGAACATTAAGATGATGAAGAAAATAGTTTATGGAGATGATGGGGCGCAAGAATGACAGAATGAACAAGAACATTAAGATGATGAAGAGAATAATGTATGGAGATGATGGGGAGCAAGAATAACTGTAAAAGGAAGAACATTAAGATGATGACGAGAACAGTTTACGGAGGTGATGGGGCGCAAGATTAACAGCATGAGAAATAATATTAAAATGATGAAGAGAACAATTTATGGATATGATGCGGAGCAAGAATAACTGCAAAAGGAAGAACATTAAGTTTATGAAGTGGACAGTTTATGGAGTTAATGGGGCCCAAAAACAACAGCAAGAGCAAGAAGATTAATTCAATGAAGAAATCAATTTAACTAAGGATGCAGAGCATAAAGCTAACAGTAAGAGCAATAACATTAAGATGATGAAGATATCAGGTGCATAGAGGATGGAAATTACAGAGCAGGAGGATAAAAGCAAGAATAAGAGTCTTTGACGAGGAAAAAACGAGCTCAAAGAAAGGATTGAGATGACAGCACACAAGGATAACAATAAGAGCAAGTACAGTCGCTCAAAAAAGTATCCGAACACTATGGTTGATTACAGAATTCATAAAAAATATCTGGCAACGATTTTTTTAGAAATTAGTGATCTGGCAACCTTCGTGTCACGTGACACGAAGGTTGCCAGATCACTAATTTCTAAAAAAAATCGTTGCCAGATATTTTTTATGAATTCTGTAATCAACCGTAGTGTTCGGATACTTTTTTGAGCGACTGTACATTAAGATGATGAAGAGATCTGATAAACATAGGTATCGATGACAGACTAGAGGTTAATAGGAAAAAGTTTCCGTTTAGGATCTGAGATGCTTGTTTCAGAGAAGACTGCTCAATTTGTCAAGTGGTGTGAGAAGCCATGAAGAAAAACAGCAAGACACAAAGTCATGCCTTCTGTTATCAGTGATCTTCTGTTAGGGAGAAAATATTTCTTTCCGCCAAAAACCACCAATCAGCCCCAAGTGAAAGAATAGGAGAATAAGAACATAAGTCGCCGACGGAAAAGGACATATGATTGATTTCTCCAAGTACAATCAACATCAAAAGCTTTTAGTGGTATTTGAATCTTTTTTTTACTTACTTTGGACATTCAGAAAAAAGTGATAAATGTTATATCGATACACCACATATTTGTATGTGGTTTTCCAGTATCCCAAATACATTTGAACAGTGGGGGAAAAATATATCTTCAGCGAAATATTTGTATACATGTTTTTGTATCATCCCTCCTTGAATGTGTGCGTGTTTCCTAGAGAAGAAAATGAAAAAAAAAATGATGCATGTGATGCAGAAGAGAAAAGAATGAGTGATGTAAAGATGGTGATAAATAGAAAGTGACAATGTGCTTTCAACAGACGACCAGTATTAACTGTATTGATTTGCCAACACACACAAAAAACACTATGTGATGTTATAAAGAGACAGTTTTTTGAATGACTATTTTTAAAAGCTTCTTCTTTACTACGAGTTCATGACGTCACCACTGCTGCCTGTAATATAGTACATTCACCTAAAATAAATTATATAAAAGTTTTTCATTTATAAAAAAAAAATGTTTGAATTGTATGATTTAAGTTAATTGACTCTATTGTTATCACACTTCACACATTTTCGACAATTGACCACTGCACACAAACGCTGGAAAAGGGGATTTGGGTTGTTGGGTTGTTTTACCTCTGAGCGGCACTTTTTTGCACACCATGGGCTAAATGGCCAGGTCACATGGACCCCGAAGGCTCAGAGAAGGTTGGGGAAGGGGACCCACTGGAACAGCTGTTGGGAGACAGATGGTAGCCTCCCGTCAACGCCATCCAGCGTGTTCTTTAACGTGCACAGGAATATGGCTCTCCCGAACACGGGGCCACGGCTTAACGTCCCATCCGACGGACGGCGGCCTTTCCAAGCCCATCGGTGTCCCCTACTGACCGTGGGCAGGGCGGGGAATTTTGCGGAGATAAATCTCAACCCTGACCCAGCTGGGACTCGAACCTGGGAACTACAGATTACGAGCCTGGCGCGCTACCGACTGAGCCACCCCCGCCCCTGGAAAAGGGGAAGTTTGCTTTATAAATAATAGTGGAAATGTGGAATTTTTAATCTCTTATTGGCGGTCACCTCTTAGGGAACAATTTCAATAATTGTTTAAAGGACCTCAATCCATTTTAACACCCATTAAATGAATGACATCCTCCCATTTAACATCAAAATGGCATTAAATCAACAACCATACAAAACTCGCAACTTATATACCAATATTCAAAAGAAACTACCCATTTAACAACCAATTATACAGCCGAAACACATTTTTTAACAACCATTCAAAAAAAAAAAACGATACCCAGTTACTTTTTTTCTGCCAGTCATTCAAATATCTGCTATTCATTTCAACAATCATTCAAAGAGTCTTTGCCCATTTATCAGCTTCAAAGAGCTACAACAGATTAAAAAAACAATTATTATTAACCATTATTCTATAACCATTAAAAAGAGCTACGACACATTTAAATAATCATTCAAAGTATCGCAATTCACTACAATAACAATTTAAACGGTTGATATCCATTTTTATAGGGTTGGGTTATTTTACTTCTGAGCAGCACTTTTTTGCACACCTTGGGCTAAATGGCCAGGTCACATGGACCCCGAAGGCTAAGAGAAGGTTGGGGGAGGGGACCCACTGGAACAGCTGTTCGGGAGACAGATGGTAGCCTCCTTTCAAGGCCATCCAGCGTGTTCTTTAACGTGCACAGGGTATGGCTCTCCCGAACACGGGGCCACGGCTTAAAGTCCCATCCGACGGACGGCGGCCTTTCCAAGCCCATCGGTGTCCCCTACTGACCGTGGGCAGTGCGGGGAATTTTGCGGAAATAAATCTCAACGCTGACACAGCTGGGACTCGAACCTGGGAACTACAGATTACGAGCCTGGCGCGCTACCGACTGAGCCACCCCCGCCCCGTCTTTTCCAGGACTTGAACCCGTCATTAGTAGCCAAGCACGCTAAGTATTCAGCCACTTTTCATTAGTAGCCAAGCACGCTAAGTACTCAGCACCTGGACAAAAATGTGACTACATTACTGAAAGATTGGATCGTATTTTTCCAAGACCACCTCCTAAGCTTCCAATTAAGTTTCTCACGAAAAATATCAGATATCACCTTCAAGATTCATTTGTTTCTCTGCTCCCTAGGGGGTGGCTCAGTCGGTAGCGCACCAGGCTCGTAATCTGTAGTTCCCAGGTTCGAGTCCCAGCTGGGTCAGCGTTGAGATTTATCTCCGCAAAATGGCTTGGAAATAGTAGGGGACACCGATGGGCTTGGAAAGGCCGCCGTCCGTCGTATTGGACGTTAAACCGTGGCCCCGTGTGCGGGAGAGCCATACCCTGTGCACGTTAAAGAACACGCTGGATGGCCTTGACGGGAGGCTTGTTTATTTGAGCCACCCCCGCCCCGTCTTTTCCAGGACTTGAACCATCTGTCTCCCAACAGCTGTTCCAGTGGGTCCCCAACCTTCTCTGAGCCTTCGGGGTCCATGTGACCTGGCCATTTAGCCCATGGTGTGTAAAAAAAGTGCCGCTCAGAGGTAAAACAACCCAACGTACCTGTCACGAGGTACTTGCAGCCATATCTATTCTAACTGGTTGGTAGAGTCCATTTTAATATTTGACACATATTTTTAAATACAGAAAATAACAACGATCGATAATTATTTCTCAAACGGGCTCAAAAATAAAACGGAGATGTCGAAAGGCCGAAAGGAATGTGACTTCAAGTCTTCATCGGGAGAAATGAATATGGGAGCAACGGTTGTCATGGTAACGATAAAAGCTAATGGATTTCTTATTTCGTTTTTCGCGGAATGTATATTTTATGGCTGTTTCAGTTGTTTTATCTCTGCCTCACTTTTTCGCGACCAATGGGCTACGAAAATGGCTCTTGGATTTAAAATAAGCAAACGAAAATGGCTCTCGGATTTAAAATAAGCAAACGAAAATGGCTCTCGGATTTAAAATAAGCAAACGAAAATGGCTCTCGGATTTATAATAAGCAAACGAAAATGGCCCTCGGATTTAAAATAAGCAAACGAAAATGGCCCTCGGATTTAAAATAAGCAAACGAAAATGGCCCTCGGATTTAAAATAAGCAAGCGAAAATGGCTCTGGAATTTAAAATAAGCAAACGAAAATGACTTTCGGAGTTAAAATAAGCAAGATAAATATCTTGCTTATATTAAAAAATTAAATTACAAATTATCACGTTCCACGTCAAAATTTACGAGTCATCTGTAAACAATCATTTCTTCCTGTTAAAGAGTTAAATCAAGACGACATATTTAGTGTGACTTTTATTTCTGCTTAACTCAGAAACCCGCCATTAATTAGAGTAGTTGTTCAGTTGCTTTCATCAGTTGGCAAAATTTTTAGCTTGTTGCTTGGTCCAAAAATCCTCCTTACAATTTGAAAAAAAAAACACTCTTCGCACTTTTTAAATTTTTATTCTTGCTCGCTTTATTTTACGTTTCAAGAACATAATTTTTGAAAGAAACAAATACTCTTTTCAAAGAAAAAAATGCACCAATGATTCTTAATTCCAACAACAGGTTAGCACGCTTTAAACCTGTGCTATACAAATATTTCTGCTGCCATCGAGCCATGTAGAAAAATATTGTTTACTGTGGGCCAGTTGTTGGAGGCAATAAAATGAATAAAAAAATTGTGTTTATTACATTTTATTCATCATATGGATTGGTAGAAAATAATTTTAAAAGTTAAATTATAATATAAAGTGTTTATTTCAACGTCTAAACTTGAAGTTGGCTTTGAAGCAGGGTTGGGTTGTTTTACCTCTGAGCGGCACTTTTTTGCACACCATGGCTAAATGGCCAGGTCACATGGACCCCGAAGGCTCAGAGAAGGTTGGGTGAGAGGACCCACTGAAACAGCTGTTGGGAGACAGATGGTAGCCTCCCGTCAAGGCCATCCAGAGTGTTCTTTAACGTGCACAGGGTATGGCTCTCCCGCACAGGGGGCCACGGCTTAACGTCCCATCCGACGGACGGCGGCCTTTCCAAGCCCATCGGTGTCCCCTACTGACCGTGGGCAGGGCGGGGAATTTTGCGGAGATAAATCTCAACGCTGACCCAGCTGGGACTCGAACCTGGGATCTACAGATTACGAGCCTGGCGCACTACCGACTGAGCCACCCCCGCCCCAGGTCACTTCTAGACCAGAGCACGTTGAAACTCATGGAAAAGGTTGGTAGTGGTCTGGAAGAATACAACACCTCTCCCAAGAGTGTTCTAGGATAACTCTTTCACGGCCCTTGGTCTATTATCTCCGCAAAATTCCCCGCCCTGCCCACGGTCAGTAGGGGACACCGATGGGCTTGGAAAGGCCGCCGTCAGTCAGATGGGACGTTAAGCCGTGGCCCGTGTGCGGGACAGCCATACCCTGTGCACGTTAAAGAACACGCTGGATGGCCTTGACGGGAGGCTACCATCTGTCTCCCAATAGCTGTTCCAGTGGGTCCCCTCCCCCAACCTTCTCTGAGCCTTCGGGGTCCATGTGACCTGGCCATTTAGGCCATGGTGTGCAAAAAAGTGCCGCTCAGAGGTAAAACAACCCAACCCAAACCCCTTGGTCTATGGTATTTGTTACTAGAGATCAGTGAAATCGGAATATAAAAATTAATCGAGTCATCGTCATTATTACATTTATAAAAGTAAGATAAATTAACGTTAATGAATAAGAGCATATACTTGAGCTTTTTATCTGTCATTTTTCCATATTCACTAAAATTAATTCTAAATCATTGCACACTTTTAAATGAACTGTAAATGAAACAAATTAACAGAACAAGTATTGATATAAATAACTTCACTTAAATTGCCTTAAAGGAAAAGCAATCTAGTTATTTCTGTATTGAAATGAGAACGAACGAAAGTTTGAACTAAAGAGCAGAAAGAAATAATATTCAGTCATTTTCATCTATATTTGGGGCTGGGATAGCTCAGTCGGTAACGTGCAACGCTTGTAATCTGCAGTTCTCAGGTTCGAGTCCCATCTGGTCCAGCGTTTAGAATTATCTGTGCTAACCCTGCCCTCGGTTACTAGGAGACACCGATGGGCTGTAAAATGCCGGCGTCCGTCGGATGGAACGTAAAGCCGTGGGCTCTTGTGCATAAGAACCATAACCCTGTGCAGGGGAGGGCGGGGGTGGCTCAGTCGGTAGCGCGCCAGGCTCGTAATCTGTAGCTCCCAGGTTCGAGTCCCAGCTGGGTCAGCGTTGAGATTTATCTCCGCAAAATTCCGCGCCCTGTCCACGGTCAGTAGGGGGACACCGATGGGCTTGGAAAGGCCGCCGTCCGTCGGATGGGACGTTAAGCCATGAACCCGTGTGCGGGAGAGCCATACCCTGTGCACGTTAAAGAACACGCTGGATGGCCTTGACGGGAGGCTACCATCTGTCACCCAACAGCTGTTCCAGTGGGTCTCCTCCCCCAACCTTCTCTGAGCCTTCGGGGTCCATGTGACCTGGCCATTTAGCCCATGGTGTGCAAAAAAGTGCCGCTCAGAGGTAAAACAACCCAACCCAACCCTGTGCAGGTTAAAGAACACTCTGGATGGCATTGACTGGAGGTTACCAACTGTCCAGTGGGTCCCCTTCAACCAATCTTCTCTGAGCTCTCGGGGTCCTTGTGACCTGGCCATTTAGTCCACTATGCAGAAAAAAAGGGTTTTCAGAGGTAAAAGTAAACAACCCTATGTCCTCCATAACCCAGATGATTAGAGTACAAGAAGAAATTAGTGTTATTTTTAAGAAAAGATTAAAAAAAATTGTATGCATAGTTAAACAAACTTTTATATCAATGAGGCATGGGGTAGGCAAGAGTAGGAGATTATAAAAAAAATAAAATAAATACCCCCTCAAGCAGCTGCTTGCCACAGAGGTCTGACAGGAGCCTATCAGTTTATATGCCAAAGTAAAAGATCTGAGAGGATGGCAGGACCTCAGCAGAAAAAGAACACATACATCCATTCCTTACCCGGGCTCGAACCCAGGTCCCGTAGATCAGTAGCCAAGCGTGCTAACCAATAATACAAGAAGTAATTTCTGAAGAAGAATTATCGAAAAATAAATTTGTAATAAATAATACAGGTGTACCAAAAAACTTGCATTTTCCTTAGTGAAGTGTAATATTGATTTTTGTTTTGCGTTTTCTTTTGTTTTCGGAAGGATTTTTATTTTTCGTTTATTAATATGAAAAACTATTTTCACATGCATTTCCAATAACAAATTTCGCTTTTTTTTCCGGGGGTGGGGGAGGAGGGGCGCTCAGGAGGTTACGCGTTAGGCTCGTAATCGGCAGTTCTGAGGTTCGAATCCCAGCTGGGTCAGCGTTGAGATTTATCTCCACAAAATTCTCTGCCTTGCCCTTTATCAGTAGGGGACACCGAGGGGCTTGGAAAAGCAGCCGTCCGTCGCCTGGGACGTAAAGCTCTAACTCCGTGTGCTGGAGAACCATACGCTGTGACGTTAAAAAACACGCTGGATGACCTTAATGGGATCTGTATACTAACAACTGTCAAGTGGGTCCTTTTCCCCCAGCCTACTCTTAGCCCTCTGGGTCCTTGTGACCTGCCATTTAACCCATTGTGCGCAAAAACAGTACCGCTGAAAAGTAAAACAAAACAACAAATTCGTGTTTTTGTTTTGGGGAATCCTCCGTGATATTGTTACATGATTACTCCTTTCGCAACTATTCTGTTTGATGAGGGGCGGGGGTGGCTCAGTTGGTAGCGCACCAGGCTCGTAATCTGTAGTTCCCAGGTTCGAGTCCCAGCTGGGTCAGCGTTGAGATTTATCTCCGCAAAATTCCCCGCCCTGCCCACGGTCAGTAGGGGACACCGATGGGCTTGGAAAGGCCGCCGTCCATCGGATGGGACGTTAAGCCGTGGCCCCGTGTGCGGGAGAGCCATACCCTGTGCACGTTAAAGAACACGCTGGATGGCCTTGACGGGAGGCTACCATCTGTCTCCCAACAGCTGTTCCAGTGGGTCCCCTCCCCCAACCTTCTCTGAGCCTTCGGGGTAGATGTGACCTGGCCATTTAGCCCATAGTGTGCAAAAAGTGCCGCTCAGATTTAAAACAACAACAACCCAACCTGCCAATACCCCTGCTCTGAGGTGTTTTTAAGTTTCTTTTACTTCTCGTAAAACTCATAGAATTTGACAGAATTCTACTGAACAATATTTAAAACAACAAACCTTACAGTTCGCGCAAAAAATCAAATCTTCATTGTTAAGTAATTACACACATTTTTTTTTCTTACTTATCTGAAACGACATCAGGCTTTTATTTCCAAAAACTCTGTTAGAATTCTTCACTACGAAAGAACGCTAATCACTTCTATTCGTCAATGAGAGTTTTGTGAATATTTCTTATAAACATTATCACTTCTCAAACTTTCTCCCTAAATTCCCATCAGTATTTAAAAATTACTGCATTATAGTCTCTTTGCAATGGGAAGCATAAAATGGACATTTCATTCGTTCCAAAACGAAAATAACAAGTTCTTTCAGAATCATTCCATTCTAGCTTCTTCTTTCCAATCATCACAAATATATAAAAAAAAGAAATTCCATTCAAATTCCATGTTTGCCTCAAGCAGTCGGTAATCATTTCATAATTATTCTTTATATCTGTGACAGAAAGAACCATCCGATTTTTAGTCAGGAAACCAGCAGAAGAGGAAGAAGAAGAAGACTCTGAATGAAAAGACACAAAATTAAAAACGCATCTTCTCCCTCTTCAGTTTTATTCCTTACGGTTGAAAGTACGGCCTTGAGAAGAATATTAAAAATAAATCAAACAAGCTAAGCTTTTTATTTATTTTCATGAAAATTAATTTCTTATCTCAAACCCGAAAAAAAAAGAATATCGACGTATAGAACTAGATCGCGATGTTGAACATTTTTTACTGTTAGTATTACTCAACTTTTATTTCCATCGCTAAGATCTTTGTATCTTATATTTTGGATTCACCATTCTGGCCATATTAAATTATCCTTAGGAGTCGCTTCTTTAATTCATTACTTTTTACGCCATTGTTTTTTAAGGCTCATTAAAGAGTTAACTCAAAAGAATTTCGGCACAGATCATTAATGCGTTTTCAAATTACAACTCGAGAAAAAAATATATCTGAAGATTCAGAATCTACATGCAGAGAAACCTGGAAAAAATTTTGAAGGTGATTAAAATACTTTTTTAAACATAGGTCGATTATGTATTTTTTTTTTGGATTTCGACCAATTGTCTGTAAACATAAGATAGGTTTTTAAGCAACGACACCGTCACACCATCTTCTTAGCTGTGGACTTAATTAAGCTCAGTCTCATTATTTCCGTGAGATCCTTCTTTCGTTAGATTGCTTATCTAAGCATCTCATTAATAGAGCACAACATATCTGGCTATTTCAGCGGATTTACGCTGCCACATATGAGAAACTCGATATGAGAAAATGAAGACGAAGAAACTGAAGAGAATTCTTTCCCCCGCATGCTTTGATTTTTCTTATTGATCTCCGTTCTTTAAATAAGACGTGCATTCTTCCGTAACATTCATGCCTCTTCTATTCGCTGTTGTACAAATTGAACTGGTGGGAAAAAAACAAGAGGTTGTCAGTAGTGGAATGCGCAGCTTTTTCTTGTAGTAATGAGGAGATATAAATGAAGTTATTTTAGAGAATATCTTCAAGTTTTCCATTGGACGCGAGCCTTTTATCTCTATATTCATTGATCTTGATAAAACTGATTAGAGTGACACAGTGCGATGCGTAATGAGACTATAATAACACGTTGCACTATTGGATCTATTTACATAAATAATAAGATTTGTTTTTTACTACGTGAACTGGTGGTTAGCGTCCTTGGCTACAGTTCAAAGGAACCCGGTTTCGAGCCCTGAAAAAAGGGTTGGGTTGTTTTACCTCTGAGCGGCACTTTTTGCACACCATGGGCTAAATGGCCAGGTCACATGGATCCCGAAGGCTCAGAGAAGGTTGGGGGAGGGGACCCACTGGAACAGCTGTTGGGAGACAGATGGTAACCTCCCGTCAAGGCCATCCAGCGTGTTCTTTAACGTGCACAGGGTATGGCTCTCCCGCACACGGGGCCACGGCTGAACGTCACATTCGACGGACGGCGGCCTTTCCAAGCCCATCGGTGTCCCCTATTGACCGTGGACAGGGCGGGGAATTTTACGGAGATAAATCTCAACGCTGACCGAGCTGGGACTCGAACATGGGAACTACAGATTACGAGCCTGGCGCGCTACCGACTGAGCCACCCCCCGCCCCCCTGAAAAGAGATATGGATGTGTTTCTTTCTTTGTCGACTTTTGATGAGATCTCGACTTCACAGATCTTTGCTATGGCGTATTTAAAAAAGCCTTAACTGACATAGTGAACAAGCGGCTGTTCTATCAGGGAAAACTGTGTGTGTGTTGTTTTTTTTAATAATAAAGTAATCTTTATATTCTCGTGATAGTATGTAACAGAACAATTTACTGTTATCTCACAAAGCTACATAATTTGTTTGCAGGAAATATAACAATTGCAATATTTATTTAGATTAACGAATTTCAGGGAAAAAGCGATAGACATAAAAAATAATAAGCTTCAGATAATAAAAAAACAAATTAACGTAACATTAAACAAAAAGGAAGTAGAATAATCTGACTACATAGTTCACAAAGCCAGAAGCAAATAATTGTATATGATATTAAGCATTTTTGTCCCATATCTACGCAGAAATGAAAAAAAAAATCAATTGACAAGCTATAAAAATAAAACAAATTCGAATGCGATTTAAAAACAGCACTATTATAAAATGTCTTCCACAGAAAAACAGTTTTAATTTTTTATTCAAAGTCGAAAATTTGCAGATGCATAGTTTATCTCTAGGTAACGAATTATAGACAAAAGGCATTATAGTCATTTCAGATTTTCCATAATTATTTTTGATATTTGGTAGTTAAAAGAAAATAATTTTTATTTAAGCTGGTTTCTTTCTCATGGTTTATTTTAGTCTTAAAAGTATCGCAAAGAACCTTTTCAACACAGTATTATATTTATATAAATTTGAATAAGATAAGATATTTAAATAATTAAATCTCTCCCATTTTGTCAATAAATGAGCATTTTCATTGTTACCAATTGTAATCTTTGCTATTGCTGATTGCAATTTTTAATTTTATTATTTGTTTTATTTGTAGTTCCATAGTTTAATGTAGATTCACAAATTGTTTTCTAAACTAATAAACATGTTGTTCTGTAAATTGTATATCTTAGTTTATGCAATTTTGTTGCAACCAATCTTATCACATGCAAATTGCGTATGGCCATTCCATCTAAAACTATCATCAAAAAATAAAACCAAATATTTTATCCTTCGTACCTTTTCAGTTTCATAGCAATTGCAAATATCTTGAATAATTGTGTTTCCTTTATATAAACATCCAATTTGTGCGATTTAATAAATATATTTTCGATATTTCTGTAGCCTACAGAATGAAATATCATCCACTTTGTTTAGTTTTCATTTAAATATAAGCCAGCGAAAAATATGACTAAAATCCTCCTGTATTTCACTGCTTATCACTTTAGTTTTCTGTTGTTACTAATTATTTCTATGTCATCTACATAGAAGTAAACTGAAGTATTGAAGTTAATGTTACATAAATCATTACTGTATACCAGAAATAAGAGTGGGCCTAGTATAGATCCTTGTGGCACTCCGTAATTGTTTACACCTTTGACACTGTACACAGTGTTTATTTTTGTAATATCTATTACTTAAATAATTTTTAAACCATCTTAACGCAATACTTCTTATCCCATAATTTTCAAGTTTTTGCAATAAGAGATTGCGATTTACAGTATCAAAGCTTTTCTTTAAGTCTAAAAACATAGCTATTACTTTATGACCTATATTTAGTGAAGTTTTAAGCTATCTGTGAGTTTTCTTAGTAGTTTTATAGTATCTTTGCCTTTTTGAAATCAAAATTGATTATCGTTTAAAATATGATGGGTTTTTTTTTTTGGTTTTATTTTTTCTCAGAATGAATATAATATATCATGTATATATCTTTCCATAATTTTAGCAATGATGGGTATTATAACAATTGGTCTATAATTTGAATAATCAGTTGTTTTTTTACTCTCTTAAATAGAAGCTTTAATATAACCGTTTTTAGACCAGAGGTAAAACTCGAGTTTCTAAACTCTGATTTATGATTTTTGTAATTATATCAGAAGACATAATTTGAATATTACTTTTTATGTATTGGATATGAACAATATCATAACCCGGTGATTTATTAATATTTAGTGTAGTAATTATCTGAATTATTTAATGTGTATCAATCAGTGGGATAAAAATTGAATGTGTGTTTCTGGAAGTGTTAAAATCAATGTATTCCTTGTCAAGCTGATAATTCTTTTCTTTAATTTGACTGAAGTTATTGTTGAGCTATTAATGAAATTATTTGTTAGTTATTTCGGAGATATATCTTTAGGCATATTTACAATAATATTTCATCAACGGATTTAACTTTTTTATTTTCTAATATTTCATATATTAAATTCCAAATTTTTCTCATATCATTATTTTTTTATTAAAAGTTATCTCTTATGATATTTTTTTGCTGCTTTTGAGTTTTAATTCGTAATGTAACTAAATTACATATCTTTTATAATTTTTTTTATATTCCTCATTTTTATACCGTATCCAGGCTTGGTTCCTTTTATTCAATTAAATCAACAATTTCTGTTGTAATCCAAACTTTTTCCTGTCTATTTTCCTTGTCTTTATATTGTTTATGGGAATTTTATTTCTTTCTAAGAGTTTATTATAAATTTCAGACGTCCCGTTGCCGAGTGGTTAGCACGCTTGGCTATTGATCTAAGGGACCGGGTTCGAACCCCAGGTAAGGCATGGATGTGTGCGTCGTTTTTCTGCTGAGGTCCTGCCATCCTCACAGATCTTCTACTATGACATGTAAACTGACAGGCTCCTGTCAAACCTCTGTGGTAAGCAGTTGCTTGAGGGGGTATTTATTTATTATTATAAATTTCTCTAAATTTGTTAAAGGTTTTGTTAATATTTTTTCCATTAACAGAATCAGATATCAAAGATAAGTTGTTGAGCGTTCTTCGTTTATTTCTTATAGTCGTATCGACATAATTGTTTCAATAAACTATTTTCAGTATTTCTAATAGCATATTTCCCAATTTGAAAATTCCCAATATTTGCTGCAATTAAGTAGTGATTTGCAATTTTACTTCGTAATATTAAAGAACGTGATCAGAAATTTCTATCTAATTTGACATTAATGTGATCAATATATGTTTAAGTTGATTGTTCACTTAGAAGTTCTCTTGTATTCTGTGTTATACACCTTTCAAATCCCCATTCCGATAATAAAGTTAAATATTTTTCTGTTTCGTGTTTATGTTAAAGTTGCAAACAAAAATTTGGTTATGCAAATTTTTTTTTTTTTGTGTTCTCAAGCCAATTTCGAAAGTTTTCAAAAAAACATTTTTATATCGGAGCTGGGTGACCTATATAAAGTCAAAATATTATATATTTTCTTTTTTTAATAATTTTAAAATTTATTGTTTCTGCTGGTATAATTTCATCATTGAGCTTTTGTATTTCGATAGTATTTCTATAATGGATAATGATGCCTTTCGATTTCTGTTTTAAATTGTTTTGATAAAGTACCTTCAAAGTCTTCAAAATTAAATAAACCTCTTTCAGTATCAGAAATATTAATTTCTCTCAGAATAATTATATCTAAAAATTATGTTAGCTCTAACTGAGGCAGTAGTCAGGTCAACAGTGGCTTCGGTCTTAATAGGGTATGTCCTGGTATAAAGACGTTATTTTACTATTGGGCGGCACTTTTTTTGGGTTGGGTTGTTTTACCTCTGAGCGGCACTTTTTTGCACACCATGGGCTAAATGGCCAGGTCACATGGACCCCGAAGGCTCAGAGAAGGTTGGGGGAGGGGACCCACTGGAACAGCTGTTGGGAGACAAATGGTAGCCTCCCGTCAAGGCCATCCAGCGTGTTCTTCAACGTGCACAGGGTATGTCTCTCCCGCATACGGGGCCACGGCTTAACGTCCCATCCGACGGACGGCGGCCTTTCCAAGCCCATTGGTGTCCCCTACTGACCGTGGGCAGGCGGGGAATTTTGCGGAGATAAATCTCAACGCTGACCCAGCTGGGACTCGAACCTGGGAACTACAGATTACGAGTCTGGCGCGCTACCGACTGAGCCACCCCCGCCCCCACGTTTTTTGGACACAATGGGCTAAATGCCCAGTTCAGGACCCCGAAGGCTCAGAGAAGGTTGAGGGGACCCACTGGATAGTTGTTGGGAGACAGATGGTACTCTCCCGTAAAGGGCATCTGGAGTGTTCTTTAACGTGCACAGGGTAGGTTCTCTAGAAATGGGTCAAGGCTTTACGTACAACACGACGGCTTTTCTAAGTCCATCGGTGTCTCCTACTGATCGTGGGCAGGGTGAGGGGTTTAAGGGAGATAAATATCGACACTGATCCAGCTGGTACGCGAATCTGGGAACTACAGATTACGAGCCTAGCATGCTACCGACAGAGCCTCCTCTGCCCCACTAGAAGTAGCTTCTAGAATTCTTCTCTCTCCTCTGTCAGGGGCGGGGGTGGCTCAGTCGGTAGCGCGCCAGGCTCGTAATCTGTAGTTCCCAGGTTCGAGTCCCAGCTGCGTCAGCGTTGAGATTTATCTCCGCAAAATTCCCCGCCCTGCCCACGGTCAGTAGGGGACACCGATGGGCTTGGAAAGGTCGCCGTCCGTCGGATGGGACGTTAAGCCGTGGCCCCGTGTGCGGGAGAGCCATACCCTGTGCACGTTAAAGAACACGCTGGATGGTCTTGACGGGAGGCTACCATCTGTCTCCCAACAGCTGTTCCAGTGGGTCCCCTCCCCCAACCTTCACTGAGCCTTTGGGGTCCATGTGACCTGGCCATTTAGCCCTTTGTGTGCAAAAAAGTGTCGCTCAGAGGTAAAACAACCCAACCCTCCTCTGTCAGACCTCTGTGACAAGCAGCTGCTTAAAGGGTAAATTCTTTTCGCTTTTGAAGAGCAATATTTTTATTTCAAACCAGTCCAGTTACCCAGCTTTGTCCAGCACAAATGAAACCAACAATAGCTTCAAAAGAAATTGTGACTCATTATGGGTCGTACACTCTGAATGATTCTGAATTCGGAAGTCAGGCTGAAAAATGGTGGGGATGAAACTAGTTAGCAATCCTGTGGCCAAGTGGTCACAGTTCTTGATTGTGGATTAGAGAAATCTATTTTCTAATCTTAGATATATATATAGAGTAATATTTTTTATTTTGTGACACTCTTTAAAGCAAACACGGTCACGAAAAAGATGTGAGACTGAAGTCTCATAAGAAACGTCAAAGCATCAACTGCGCAGTTTCAAAGTCTCCCCCCTCCCAAGTACTTCACTGGAAACTAATCTCATAATACGGTTCAAACCCAAGATCTTTCTACAGCAATAAATCAAAACCTTAACACTTTCGAAGCGCTAAACACATCACCCTTTTTTTTTTCTCTTCAAATTTTAATTCCTTTATCTTTAACCAACACTTTTTAAACGCCTATTTATGCCTATAAACGCCTATTTATATTCCTTTTCTTTTTTAAGAAAACAATTCTAATATCTCTACTTCAAATTTTAAACTTGTCTTTCACTTTACACACTTCCCAAATTTGCTAATTAAGTTGAATCTTGACACTCCGCTTTTATTGTCAGAAATGAAACAGGTCAGAAAAAAAACAGCATTTTATATTAACCGAATATTGTTGTTCCGTTTCATTCAGGACCAAAACGCGCCTGTTTCCCCCCCCCCTCCCGGGGCTCAGTCGGTTGCGCGCCAGGCTCGTAATCTGTAGTTCCCAGGTTCGAGTCCCAGCTGGGTCAGCGTTGAGATTTATCTCGGCAAATCTCCCCGCCCTGCCCACGGTCAGTAGGGGACACCGATGGGCTTGGAAAGGCCGCCGTCCATCGGATGGGACGTTAAGCCGTGGCCCCCGTGTGCGGGAGAGCCATACCCTGTGCACGTTAAAGAATACGCTGGATGGCCTTGACGGGATGCTACCATCTGTCTCCCAACAGCTGTTCCAGTGGGTCCCCTCCCCAAACCTTCTCTGAGCCATCGGGGTCCATGTGACCTGGCCATTTAGCCCGTGGTGTGCAAAAAAGTGCCGCTCAGAGGTAAAACAACCCAACACAACCCCCCCCTCTCCCCCTTCATTCGAAACTCGAGCCAACTGAGCATGCAAATTTTATTCATAGTGGATCGGTTGGGAAGCAAGAATATCTTCACGAATGACATTTGATCATGTATCAACATTACTCTGACTCTGAATTTACTCATTTCTCTGACTCTGAAATTCAACTCTACCGTCCAAGACGCATTACATGTTTTCATGATTGATGACTTTCGACTGCTGTTTTTTATTGGTCTTATCGATCTGTTGGGTAAAATGTTTGCGTTTTTCTACTTCCGAGCTGTCAACACCCCCTCCAAAACACATTTACCTGTTTTTTTTTTGAGAGAAGCTTTTACAGAATCGATATTTTCATAGTGTAAATGCAGAGATAGCGCTATGAGAGAGAGAATTTACCTCAGATCCCACGCTTCAGAGGATACAGCATCTCGTATTTATCTTAAGCGGCATAAAATCGTTTTTGAAAAAAAAGGGTGAAACTGAATTCCAATCGAATTCTTCCACAGCAAAGAAGTGGGACTCGCATAACAATATCACCTGGCTTATCGGTCAGATGTCGACAGTCGATTATTATAGAGAGAAGTTGTTTCCAGGCTTTGAAAAATCCTCCTCCCAGGTCGGCGACCACTACATTTTATTGAAGGACTCCTAAAAATTAAGGGGCGGAGGGTGGCTCAGTCGGCAGCGCGCCAAGCTAGTAATCTGCAGTTCCCAGGTTCGAATCCCAGCTGGATCAGCGTTGAGATTTATCTCCGCAAAACTCCCTGCCCACGGTCAGTAGGGGACACCGGCTCAGAAATACATCCGTCCGTCGGATGGGCCGTTAAGCCGTGCTCCGTGTGCGGGAGAGAGCCATACCCTGTGCACGTTAAAGAACACGCTGGATGGTCTTGACGGGAGGCTACCATCTGTCTCCCAATAGCTGTTCCAGTGGGTCCCCAACCTCTGAGCCTTCGGGGTCCTTGTGACCTGCCCATTTAACCCATTGTGTGCAAAAAAAGTGCCGTTCAGAGGTAAAACATCCCAACCTAAAAATTAAAGATTTCGATCCGTGTCTTACCAGCTGTTAAGTGAGGTCCCCTTCCCCCAATCTTCTCTGACTTATTTACCTTGTGACCTGGCTATTTAGCCCTTTGTATGCAAAAAAGTGTCCCGCTCAGAGGTAACAATACCAAACCAACGCATAAAAGGGTTGGGCTGTTTTACCTCTGAGCGGCACTTTTTTACCAACAATGGGTTAAATGACCATGTCACAGGGACCCCGAGAACTTAAAGAAGATTTGGAGAAGGGGACCCACTGGATAGCTACTAGGAGACAGATGGATGCCTCCTGTGAAGACCATCCAACCTGATCTTTAACGTACACAGGTTATGACTATCCTAAACAATCGGCCAAGACACAACGTCCCACCCGACGGGGAGCGGGGGTGGCTCAGTCGGTATCGCGCCAGGCTCGTAATCCCGACAACGGGTGGATAAATTTTTTTTTCTTTTTATTATAAACGTTTTCCGTTTTATCCTGATTCTTAAGATTGCATTAATAATCATTTCAAGTCTTGTTTTTTTCTAATGAACTCTCCTCTTAGCACAAATTGGATTGTTTTACCTCTGAGGGGCACTTTTTTCACACGATGTATTAAATGTCCAGGTGACAAGTACCCCGAGGGCTCAGATAAGGGATGAGAGCAATTGGACAGCTGTTAGGAGATAACTGATAACCTTCTGTCAAGGCCATCCAGCGAATTATTTACAGTACTGTGCGAATTAGTTGGAACAAGCAAAGCCTGGAGAACCTCTTCGATCCGGCCACATCCAGCAATCCCCCAAACACCCACCCAAGGTCATGTTTTTTGGGGATGTTTCCCAGCTTCCGGGCCACAGACGCTTCACCCCATTGAAGGAATGATGGACAGTACAAAAAAGTACAATAGTACAAGTACATAAGTACATAGTAAAAAGTACATAGGTACATAGCAAAAAGTACATCTGGAGGCGAAAATGGTCCCAACACTGCAGAAGCTGTTTCCTAACGGCGATGGTGTATTTCAACAGGATCTGGCTCCATGTCACAATTCTAGGCTTGCTAAGAGCTTCTGTACCCAGCAACATTTGAAGGTATTGGAGTGGCCAGGAAATTCACCCGGTCTAAACCTCATTGAAAATTTGTGGGCCATTATTAAAGCGCGCATAACTAAGATGGATTGCACGATGAAAACCAAAATGATAGAAAGTGTCATGAAAGTGTGGTACCACGACCCTGAAGTGAAGGAGATGTGTGGAAAGCTAGTGGCATCAATGGTTGAGAGGGTGGAAGAAGTAATTAAAGCTAAGGGGGGTCACATTCACTATTAACTACACTATTAAACAAATAAATATTTTAGTTGTGTATTTGTTACTGCATTTTCCTATTGTCCCAACTAATTTGCACAGTGCTGTAATGTGCACAGAGTATAGCTCTCCAGCACACGGAGCCACGGCTTTACGTCCCATTCGACGAAAGGCGGCCTTTCCAAGCCTATCCTTTCTTACCGAGGACACGGTAGGGGATTAAAGGAGGTGGGAGCACGGGTGGGTCTGAAACCAGGGAACTGTAGATTACGAGTCTGGCGCGCCAACTTACTGAGCCAACCCCCGGCCCACCAATTGGGGATGTGAGGAGTTCGGATAATCGGAAATGCGGAAAATCGTTTACAAATTATTATTCTATTAGTTATGTATGTTATTGCAACTAAAAACATTTTATTTCTTGAATTTTTGAGAGATTTACGTGTAAAATCAACAACAACATTTAAATCTGAAAAATTACTTACTATTAAATTATTACTGCTGAGGACCCGCCATCCTCACAGATCCCTTCTACTATGAAGTGTTAAACTGACAGGCTCCTGTCAGAACTCTGTGGCCAGCAAACTGCTTGAGGAGGTATTTATTTATTTATTTTTTTATATTTTATATTTTAAAATTATTTACATTGAGGGCTAGTGGTATTGCGCTAAGATCTTGAATCTCCGGAGGTATTATCGACAACACTGCGTGGCACTATGTTTTCAAATAAATGCATGATGACCTAATTTTGGAAACTTGCCATGCAATGCGATATAATTGAATTTTTACTGTAGTCACTGTTTCTTGGAGGGGAGGGGCGGGGGTGGCTCAGTCGGTAGCGCGCCAGGCTCGTAATCTGTAGTTCCCAGGTTCGAGTCCCAGCTGGGTCAGCGTTGAGATTTATCTCCACAATATTCCCCGCCCTGCCCACGGTCAGTAGGGGATACCGATGGGCTTGGAAAGGCCGCCGTACGTCGGATGGGACGTTAAGCCGTGGCCCCGTGTGCGGGAGAGCCATACCCTGTGCACGTTAAAGAACACGCTGGATGGCCTTGACGGGAGGCTACCATCTGTCTCCCAACAGCTGTTCCAGTGGGTCCCCTCCCCCAACCTTCTCTGAGCCTTCGGGGTCCATGTGACCTGGCCATTTAGCAAATGGTGTGCAAAAAAGTGCCGCTCAGAGGTAAAACAACCCAACTGTTTCTTGGAAGTTTGAAACTTTGAACTTCAGCAATGCCTTGCACAACGCCAAACAAAACCTGGAGGCCAAACTTCAGGAGAATGATAAAGAATTCCATTTTTAAATTTCTGTTTGAAAGATTGCCAATAAAGGTGGTTGTGTCATGCAGCATATATAGCAGCCTACCTTGAGGGTTTCAGTAACGTATATTTTCTAAGGCTGCTCCTGAAAATTTCCGGGGGAGTGGGGTTAGGGATGGTTAGTAGCCCGCCAGGCTCCTAATCTGAAGTTCTCAGGTTCGAGTCCCAGCTGGGCAAGCGTTCAGATTTATCTCCTCAAAACTCTCCTCCTTGCCCTCGACCACTACACTGAAGGGCTTGGAAAGGCCGCCGTCTGTCGGATGGGATGTTAAGTCGTGGCTCCGTGTGCGGGAGAACCATACTCTGTTCACGTTAAAGAACACGCTGGATGACCTTGACGGGACGCTAATATCTGTCTTCCAACAGGTGTTCTAGTGGGCCCCAACCTTTTTTGAACCTTCGGGGGTCCATATGACCTGGTTATTTAGCCCATTGTGTGCTAAATAATCCGTTCAGAGGTAAAACAATCCAGTCATGAAAATATCCTGAAAATCGATCAGCCAAGACTCTCCTATTAGACTGAAATACATCAACCCTACCCCCCCCCCTACACACACAAAAAGCCCACCTGTGTCGGTGAGATTTATCTCCGCTAACCCCCGCCTTCCCTCGATTAGGAAAAGGACACCGATGGGCCTTGAAAAGCAGCCACCATCCAGTTAATCCATGAGACTGTGCTCAAGAGAGCCATACCCTGTGCACGTTAAAGAATACGCTGGATAGCCTCCTAGGGTGGCTTCCATCCCTCTTAACAGCTGTCCAGCGTGTCCCTTTTCCCAACCATCTCTAAACCCTGGGGGTTTTTGTGACCTGGTCATTTTGTCCATTATGTGCAAAGAAGTGCAGCTCATAGGTTAAACAACCAACCTTCTACAAGACAAGCACAAATGCTGTGACTCTCCTAGAAAAGAACTCAGATTACGTGACCTGAAAGATGACAGAAATTGATGGTTTTGTGAGAGATAAAAAAGGAGCAGAGTGACTTAACGCTACCTCCTTTGAGGCGGGGGGTGGCTCAGTTGGTAGCGCGCCAGGCTCGTAATCTGTAGTACCCAGGTTCGAGTCCCAGCTGGGTCAGCGTTAAGATTTATCTCCGCAAAATTCCCCGCCCTGCCCACGGTCAGTAGGGGACACCGATGGGCTTGGAAAGGCCGCCGTCCGTCGGATGGGACGTTAAGCCGTGGCCCCGTGTGCGGAAGAGACATACCCTGTGCACGTTAAAGAACACGCTGGATGGCCTTGATGGGAGGCTACCATCTGTCTCCCAACAGCTGTTCCAGTGGGTCCCCTTCCCCAACCTTCTCTGAGCCTTCGGGGTCCATGTGACCTGGCCATTTAGCCCATGGTGTGCAGAAAAGTGCCGCTCAGAGGTAAAACAACCCAACGTTAAAGAACACGCTGGATGGCCTTGATGGGAGGGTACGATCTGTCTCCCAACAGCTGTTCCAGTGGGTCCCCTCCCCCAACCTTCTCTGAGCCTTCGGGGTCCATGTGACCTGGCCATTTAGCCCATGGTGTGCAAAAAAGTGCCGCTCAGAGGTAAAACAACCCAACCCACTACCTCCTTTAATGCAATCCCATGTGGTCAACAGAACTGAATCATCCAATCGACGAAGAGGTTAAGAAAACTAAATGGTTAGATTCGATTCAGCTGCAATAAAAATTTTCAAATCGAATAAAAAAAAATAATCGATGCATTGAGTAAACGAATCCTCCTCCTCCTCTGTAACCCCCAAGCACGCTAGAAAGTTCACGTAATGTACGATACTCTGCTAGTTTCGTTCTAGTTTCACGGATAATAGAAATTCTGTTGAAACGCAAATTCAGCTACCCCAAGAAACAAAAACACGTAATTGGATTATGTGGACTACATTCACCAGACTTATACAATTCATTGACTTTTCCATTAAGTGAGCATTCGATTATCCGGCTACCTCCTCCGCATCATTAACCCGGTTAATCGAGGTTTAATTATATTCCTTTTATAACATTTGAGCAGTAAAGGAAGCAGAAAATAATATTAAATGATGCTCTTACTATCCACGACTGACGCCTGAAGTCTGACACCATTAATAGATGTTGAATTCGGCCTTCCAGCATCGGATTTCTGAGCATGCGCTCCTCGCTGCTGACACAACTTGTCAGAGCTTTTGTTCCGTATTCTAGAGAGAGGAAATGGACGAGGGGTCAAATTACAAGACGAGGGACGTCCCTGGAGTGGGGTCGGGTCACTGAGAGGGTAATGCGGTAGGATCGGTTAGAAATAAGACTCATCTCACTTTCTCCGTTGTGCAAGAACATTCCGTCGACTAATACTGATGCGAGTGTTAGCAGGTGATAGCTTTCACGGAACGCACATGGAAACTACAAGAATAATATATCACTTCTGGATAATCTGTAATGCTCGTTTCAAAGACAGTGTTTTTTTTTTCTTTTTTACTTTTACGTTGTTTAACTTTGGGTTGGGTTGTTTTACCTCTGAGCGGCACTTTTTTGCACACAAGGGCTAAATGGCCAGGTCACATGGACCCCGAAGGCTCAGAGAAGGTTGGGTGAGGGGACCCACTGGAACAGCTGTTGGGAGACAGATGGTAGCCTCCCGTCAAGGCCATCCAGCGTGTTCTTTAACGTGCACAGGGTATGTCTCTCCCGCACACGGGGCCACGGCTTAACGTCCCATCCGACGGACGGTGGTCTTTCCAAGTCCATCGGTGTCCCCTACTGACCGTGGGCAGGGCGGGGAATATTTTGCAGAGATAAATCTCAACGCTGACCCAGCTGGGACTCGAACCTGGGAACTACAGATTACGAACCTGGCGCGCTACCGACTGAGCCACCCCCGCCCCGGTCAAGGTGGGGGATTAGCTATGATCTGTTGAGACTTGAATCTATGTATTCTATATTACAAGCCAGTGCGCTATCGACTGTACAGGACTTTTGAACCCATTAGTGGGTCGTAAAATCAATTTAGTGGGTCTCGATCGGCATTTTTATTAATGAAGTAGAATAGAATTCCCTCTGTAAAAGAATCATTAATTAATGTAACTAAAAAATCAAGATGGTATTTCATCACTAACGTTAAAGTTTTAGAAATAAATTTATCACATTCTACTGATTTTCCATTACTAAGATTGCGAATGGAATTGAAAATTTCATCATGATTTGTCAATTGCAAATACATTGAATTCTTATAAAATCCTAAACTTGTTAGATAATCTGTATTATTCAAATTTTACTAAAAAGAACTGTCATTAATTCTGATGAAATGCTTGTTGAACTCAGAAGCCAAACCTGACAGGTCTGTATAGATAGGCAGGTATTCATCCTGGTTATTTTTTATCTAGAATCCGATTTAATAATTCCCATTCTTTCCTAGAATTACATAAACATTGAAAGAAATCATTTTCGTAATATTTAGATCTAATTCTTTGACGTTTTCAGGTATTAATCTTTTTAAATCTATATATTGATCTCTATACGCTTTAATGTAACGATGCTTTTTATGTTTCTTATACATCTCATCTCTGACTTTAAATAATTTAATTCTGGAGTAATCCAAACATAGTTTCCTTTGTTTTCCTTCTTAATATCTATTGTTTTATAGACCATTGTACTATTATTAATTTCGTAATTAATCTTCCCATTTAACAGATTTTTGAAATCGTGGATTAACACTCATCGTTTTAACTTCATATGCGAAATAAATACCATAATTTCTGCGGTCTTTGAAATGATGTTATTATCTTACCAATCAATCTACTCGTAATACTGAATAAAATTGATTTTAAAACGAAATATATATTATACAGAAAGGGAAAAGACCACGGAAATATCCAAATACATGCTTAACTAGACCACGATATTTACGATTCCTTAATAAGTAGTGTATTTGATAAGAATTACAGTCTGGTTGAACCTCCGTAGCTGTATAACTTCCAAATAATTGAAAATAACGAAATAGAGTGTCATTACCGCTATATTTTATTAAATAATTAACAAACATAATTGGGTTGGGTTGTTTGGGTAGTTTTACCTCTGGGCGGCACGTTTTTGCACACCATGGGCTAAATGACCAAGTCACATGGACCCCGAAGGCTCAGCGAAGGTTGGGGGAGGGGACCCATTGGAATAGCTATTAGGAGACAGATGGTAGCCTCCCGTCAAGGCCATCCAGCGTGTTCTTTAAAGTGCACAGGGTATGGCTCTCCCGCACACGGAACCACGACTTATCCCATCCGACGGACGGCGGCCTTTCCAAGTCTTTCGGTGTCCCCTACTGACCGTGGGCAGGGCGGAGAATTTTGCGGAGATAAATCTCTATGCTGACCCAGCTGGGACTCGAACCTGGGAACTGCAGATTACGAGCCTAGCGCGCTACCGACTGAGCCCCCCCCCCCCCCGCCCCTAATTTGTCGGGTTTTGTGAGCACTGGTATTATCATGAAGAAGGATAACCCTTCACACGCCTGTTGTTTCACACGCCTGCTCCTTCACCTTCTTAAATATTTTGGGCAAAACAATGTTGTATAGTATCGGTTTTTCAGGTAATGTGTCCATGGCTACCACTCCTTGGGAATTGAGAAATATGCAGAACATCCTCACCCTTGAGTGAAAGTCTTGTCGGGATTTTTCGGTACGCAATTTATTTTCCGCAACCCATACATAGTTGTCGCTATTTCTGAGAGTTGTATAGGAATAAAACCACGTCTCACCACCTGTGACAAAGTCTATTAACCGTTTGCGGCCACTACATTGAAATATTGGCAACATCTCCTTTTGCATGAGTCGACTCTAGCACTTTTTTGCTGTTTTATCGACTTGTGTTTTGGCCATTTGACACAGATCTTTCTGTTTAAATGTTAATGATTATTTGTTTCCATACTGCCAATCGATACACAGACATCTAAACTTATTGTCTGAATGGCAATGTGTGGGTTTTCCTTGTCAGAAGAGTCATGAACAGCAGCGATGGTTCTCTAGTTCACGGCCTCCTTCCGTCTTGCAGCAAGGGGGCGGGGGTGGCTCAGTCGGTAGCGCGCCAGACTCGTAATCTGCAGTTCCCAGGTTCCAGTCCCAACTTTGTCAGCGTTAAGATTTATCTCCGCAAAATTCCCCGCCCTGCCCACGGTCAGTAAAGGACACCGATGGGCTTGGAAAGCCCGCCGTCGGTCGGATGGGACGTTAAGCCGTGGCCCCGTGCGCGGGAGAGCCATACTCTGTGCACGTTAAAGAACACGCTGGATGGCCTTGACGGGAGGCTACCATCTGTCTCCCAACAGCTGTTCCAGTGGGTCCCCTCCCCCAACCTTCTCTGAGCCTTCGGGGTCCATGCGACCTGGCCATTTAGCCCATGGTGTGCAAAAAAGTGTCGCTCAGAGGTAAAACAACCCAACCCAATCCGTCTTGCAGCACAAGTATGATTTTCGAAGCTCTGCCGTCCTTCTCTGAATTTCGAAATCCATCCCATAGCAGTGCCAGATGAACAGGCATGATCCCCATATACTTGTGATAAATCGGCATGATTTTTCTTTATGTCGTCCCCAAGCTGTACTCTTGTGAAAATGTAAAATCTTTCCGCGTCTGTAGTAGGTTCCATAGCAAAACGCACAGATTTCGCAGACCGCACCACCAGCGAAGAGCGAAATGATGATACGGCCTTTGGTTTTAACTCATAACAAGTTCAGACAAGCTTTCAAACACGTCATAGCTTGTTATAACTTCGTAGGAACAAGTAGAAATCTACAAAATCTACAAACGTGTGAAGAATTTTTTAAACGCTCTCTTTAACCTCCCCTCCCTCTTCATGGAAGATTATGTTAATCTAAGAAGTTTTCGATATTTCATGTCATCTGTTTCCAAACTGCAGCTGAAAACACCATCACAAATTTCTGAAATGACCCCCCCCCCACCACCACCAACGTTGGGAACGACTAGTTTAAAGTTTTGCAATTTTGAACTTTTTAGTCCATATAGAGATCGTAATTAAACCTTTTGAAAGATTCTGAAAATGTGAATCGTAATATTTCATCAATATCCATCCAACCCGAAAAGAACTTGTTAGGTTATCTATTAAAAGAAACAAGTTGAATGTGTACAGACGAACAGACAGCTAGCAAAGTGGAAACGTTAACTTTTTCTTTCTTGAAAACGAGCTAACGAAACAGAGAAAATACAGTAGGTCTCGATTATACTTTCTAATGGTAGTTGTTGTTTGTTGTTGTTTTACCTCTGAGCGACACTTTTTTGCACACCATGGGCTAAATGGCCAGGTCACATGGACCCCGAAGGCTCAGAGAAGGTTGTGGGAGGGGACCCACTGGAACAGCTGTTGGGAGACAGATGGTAGCCTCCCGTCAAGGCCATCCAGCGTGTTCTTTAACGTGCACAGTTTATGACTCTCCCACACTCGGGGCCACGGCTTAACGACCCATCCGACGGACGGCGGCCTTTCCAAGCCTATCGGTGTCCTCTACTGAGCGTGGGCAAGGCGGGGAATTTTGCAGAGATAAATCTCAACGCTGACCCAACTGGGACTCGAACCTGGGAACTACAGATTACGAGCCTGGCGCGCTACCGACTGAACCACCCCGCCCCCTCTAATGGCAGAAGTGATTGATGAGCTCAATTATTAAAATTCACAATTAGTATAAAATGTAATTATACACTCATCCCCTGGTAGTAATAGAAGTTGCTTTACCTCTGAGCGGCTAAATGACCATCACAAAGACCCCGAGGGCTCAGAGAAGGTTAGAAGAAGGAGATCGCCGGGATAGCTGTTAAGAGACAGATGGTAGCTTCCCTTCAAGACCATCCAGAATGTTCTTTAATGTGCTGCACATGGAGCCATGGCTTTACATCCCATCCGATGGACAGCAGTCATTTCAAGGTCAAATGTGTCTCCTTTCTGGCCAAAGGCAGGGGGTAGTTTAGCTGACATTACACATAGTGGACTCGAACCTTGGAACTACAGAAGGAGGCTATCGCGATACCGACTGAGCCAACTCCCTCCCCAGTAATAACAAAGTAGCAAAAAATTCCAACGTATTTACAAAGCAGAGCTCATTTTCCATAAAGATTTTTTTTTAATTTCTTTACGGAAATTATTATAAGCGTATGCTGTTGTTATAGTTATAGCTTTGCTTAAATCTTTACTTTTCTTTCGTGAGCTTAGCCTTTTTGTCATTATTTACCTTGTTATTTGTATCGGGCTGGGTTGGCTCGTAATCTAAGTATCCGAGGTTCGAGGAATGTCCGAAGTCGAGTCCCAAAATTGCGCCAGAGTTGAGAATTTCTTCTTGATAGGTGATAAAGAGGCCCTGTGAGCTTGGAAATGTCGCTGTCTGTCGGATGGAACTTGAACTCCTGCCGCATGTGCAGGAGAACCAAATCCTGCACATGTTAAAGAACACTTTCGATGACCTTCACAGGAGGCTTTAATTTGTCTCCTAACAGTTCTCCCGTAGTCCCTTTCTCCCAAACTTCTCTCAGCCCTTGGTGTGCTTCTGACTTGTCCATCTAGCCCATGTGTGCAAAAATGCTCCATTCAGATGTAAGAAAAACAATCCAACAATTCGAACATCGAAGTCTACTTTCTCAATGAGAGTTTAATCACCAAATGTCTGCTCTCTTGGACACAGGGGAAGTGGGTGGCTCAGTTGGCAGTGCGCCAGGCTTGTAATCTGCAGTTCCCAGGTTCGAGTCCCGCCAGTTACAGCGTTGAGAATTTTCTCCGCTAACTCCAGTTCCGCCCTCGAACAGAAAGGTCACATCTGTAAGCTTAGAAGGGCAACCGTCCATCGGATGGGACTTTAAGTCGTGATCCATGTCCAGGACAGCCATATCCTGTGCGTGTTAAAAAAAAACCACTCGAATGACCTTGACAGGAGACTTCCGTCTTCCTCCTAACTGCTCGGGGCGGGGGGTGGCTCAGTCGGTAGCGCGCCAGGCTCGTAATTAGTAGTTCCCAGGTTCGAGTCCCAGCTGGGTCAGACGTTGAGAGTTATCTCCGCAAAAATTCCCCGCCCTGCCCACGGTCAGTAGGGGACACCAATGGGTTTGGAAAAGACGCCGTCCGTCGGATGGGACGTTAAGCCGTGGTCCCGTGTGCGGGAGAGCCATACCCTGTGCACGTTAAAGAACACGCTGGATAGCCTTGACGGGAGGCTACCAGCTGTCTCCCAACAGCTGTTCCAGTGTGTCTCCTCCCCCAACCTTCTCTGAGCCTTCGGGGTCCTTGTGACCTGGCCATTTAGCCCATGGTGTGCAAAAAAAGTGCCGCTCAGAGGTAAACAACCCAACCTAACTGCTCTCCAGTGATTTCCCTTCCCCAACATTCTGTAAGCTTCTTGTGAAATAGCATGCCTCTCAGAAGAAAAAAAAACAGCCTAACTCGAATTCTAAAAGCAGCCTTCATGGGCACTAACTTCTAAATTTGCACAAATTATACAAATTTTTAAATTAAATTTCTATAGTAAACATGAAAGTGCACAAGTGTTCAAGAAGCATTATTCCATAAATTTATATCACTTGTCAACCACGAGCAAAGTTCCACGGCATAAATTTCTCTCGTACATCTTTCTAATCTGCGTTCCACGTGTATCGATTGCAACGGCCAATCACAATGCACGCCAAATGTTAAAGAGTTATCCACTCTAAGCGTGTCGAGAACCTGCTGGCTGATAGGCACTCTATTTGCCACCAGAAGTATCGATTTTTCGTGCCTTTCTAACCACCGTAGTCTTTCGCCACACGGCGTCTTTATCAGGGACGCCGCCGCCACCATCGCCGTCCGAAGAGGGGAGGCATCCACCTGTGTGCTCAGACATGCCAGGAACGGATGGAAGATAAAAGAATCAACGACTCTTGACTTGGCGACAGCAACAGCCGGTACGAGCCGGATGCCAGGCGATGGGCTACCTGACCTTCGTCGTACAGTGGTGGCGGTAGTGGCGAGAGCCTGCTCGTTGCTGTTGCCAGATTCGCAGAATGAGCGGGGAGATCGATAGGACCGGCGGGGAAAGTCGTTTGTTGGGATCACACTGCCAGTGTTGAGACAACAAAACAGCACGGTTCGCAAGGCTCTCCACATCACTGTGGCGGTTCATCATGTCCGGGTATTTGCCCTCTTTGTAATCAGGTGCAGAGGGATTGATCATTAAATCACCCAAAGACTCAACTCAGAAACACGACGGCACTGCAAACAAAGAAAGGAAAATCTGACGCTTGGATTAGTTTTTCGTGATAGTTAATGGTTATTTAGGTGTGTGATTGCCGTAATTTGTCCGCTGTTGTGGGAATCGATCGCCAAAAGACAATTATGGTACAAAAAATGAAAGCAGTTTGAAATTTTCTGCATATAGTGGAACTTCTAGTTCAGTTTCACGAATGGGCAAAGGTTACAATTTAAAAATGAGTTAAGGTTTAAAATTTAAAGCTCATGACTTATTGAGGCAATATACTGTCCTACTACACTATTAGGAGAATTACCATTTAATGTTGTTGTTGTTGTTTTTACTCTGAGCGGCAGTTTTTTGCACACCATGAGCTAAATAGCCAGGTCACATGGACCCCGAAGGCTCAGAGAAGGTTGGGGGAGGGGACCCACTGAAACAGCTGTTGGGAGACAGATGGTAGCCTCCCGTCAAGGCCATCCAGCGTGTTCTTTAACGTGCACAGGGTATGGCTCTCCCGCACACGGGGCCACAACGTCCCATCCGATGGACGGCGGCCTTTACCAAGCCCATCGGTGTCCCCTACTGACCGTGGGTAGGGCGGGGAATTTTGCGGAGATAAATCTGAACGTTGACCCAGCTGGGACTCGAACCTGGGAACTACAGATTATGAGCCTGGCGCACTACCGACTGAGCCCCCCCGCCCCCCCATTTAATGTTAATCGGAATCTAACATCGAAGCTCTATAACTGCTAAAATATGCATTTAATATAAAAATGTGATGGACGATAAATTAAAGATCATAATCAAATCTATTTAAATCTGATTTTCAGCAATATTCGTTCAGTATTTAAAGAGTTAGAACCTGGACTATTTAACAATAAATTATCTTTCTTTATAAAAAAAATCCTTCACGTTTGTCTGATATTGATATTGCGCAAACTTCTGAAATGTTCCTTTATTTTAATATCAATGGTGTGGAATAATATTTCTTATTTAAGTTTTAAATTCTGAAGTAAATTTTTATGACGCATCATTTGAAATATATGATTATTTAACTTTATTTTTTATTATTTTTTAAATATATGATTATGTTAAATTAAAAATTATGATATTTGATTATTTGAAATATTCCAGCTTCCATAACTCTTGAAATACTGAACAAATATTGCTGAAAATCGAGGTTTAAACAGATTTGACTAAGATCTTAAATTTGCCTGTGCGATATTTATCACGTTAAATGCATATTTTAGAAATTATGGTACTCCGAAGTTAGATTCCCATTAACATAACATGGAAATTCTCTAATACTTTGGGAGCATAGTGTAAAATACGGAGAGAACTGAAAAACTCCATTTTGCTTACTTTATTGATATTTACTGCCTTGTGATTTTTCGTTGAATGTTAATCACAATTAATATTGTCATTATTAATATATTACTCGCGTGATATTGTCCATAAATCACATTCTAGGTCTAACTGTGTCATCAAATGTTTAAGACTACTTGCTTAACTCTGTCTGCTAAATTTCAGTTCTAAATATTTGCAACATGACCAAACTATTCTCTTTCTATATAAAATGATGTTCAAATTTCATTATTAATCATACAATCTTACCGCTAAAAAATTCCCCGCCCTGCCCACGGTCAGTAGGGGACACCGATGGGCTTGGAAAGACCGCCATCCGTCGGATGGGACGTTACGTCGTGGCCCAGTGTGCGGGAGAGCTCTGTGTACGTTAAAGAACACGCTGGATAGCCTTGACGGGAGACTACCATCTGTCTCCCAACAGCTGTTCCAGTTGGTCCCCTCCACCAACCTTCTCTGAGCCTTCGGGGTCCTTGTGACCTGGCCATTTAGCCCATGGTGTGCAAATAGGTGCCATACCCTGTGTACGTTAAAGAACACACTGGATGGCCTTGACGGGAGGCTACCATCTGTCTCCCAACAGCTGTTCCAGTGGGTCCCCTCCCCCAACCTTCTCTGAGCCTTCGGGGTCCTTGTGACCTGGCCATTTAGCCCATGGTGTGCAAATAAGTGCCATACCCTGTGAACGTTATAGAACACGCTGGATTGCCTTGACAGGGGGCTACCATCTGTCTCCCAACATCTGTTCCAGTGGGTCCCCTCCCCCAACCTTCTCTGAGCCTTCGGGGTCCATGTGACCTGGCCATTTAGCCCATGACGTGCAAAAAAGTGCCGCTCAGAGGTAAAAGAACCCAAATCTTACCGCCAAATATCCAAGATATTGAGTAAAAAGTCTAAAATCAAAGTGTAAAACTTCCTGTTATCTTTCTTACGATTCGACCATACTTACTACGTTTATTCTCTTAGTAAACTGTAGAAAGGACAAAATTATTATTGAGTTGTTTTAACTCTGAGCTCGCGTTTATGCACACAATGAAATGCATGTCTAGGTACAGGACAGGATATAGGGGGAGACAAGACGGCCATACCTTCCCCACACTTTGAGAATGCTACTGAAGGTTGGGTTGGGTTGTTTTACCTCTGATCGGCACTTTTTTGCACACCATGGGCTAAATGTGCATGTCACATGGACCCCGAAGGCTCAGAGAAGGTTGGAGGAGGGGACCCACTGGAACAGCTGTTGGGAGACAGATGGTAGCCTCCCGTCAAGGCCATCCAGCGTGTTCTTTAACGTGCACAGGGTATGGCTCTCCCACACACGAGGCCACGGCTTAACGTCCCATCCGACGGACGGCGGCCTTTCCAAGTCCATCGGTGTCCCCTACTGACCGAGGGAGGGCGGTGGTTTTGCGGAGATAAATCTCAATGCTGGCCCAAGTGCAAGAACTTAAGACTCCTAAGGAATCATCTTAATAACAAAATACAACTTATGACGAAATTAAGACGGTAATGTAGGAATACAGAAGCTAAACGCTAACTTCTTATACGGCGGTCTTCAAAAGATCACTGTTCGTCGAATGGGGCGTTATGCCGTGACACCTTGTATAGGCGAGCGATACTTTGTACTCGTTAACAAATGCACTGAATGGCCTTGATAGAAGGCTTCTATCTGTTTCCTAACATCTGCCCAGCAGATTTACTTCCTTAACCTCTCCGCAAAATTCCCCGCCCTGCCCACGGTCAGTAGGGGACACCGATGGGCTTGGAAAGGCCGCCGTCCGTCGGATGGGACGTTAAGCCGTGGCCCCCATGTGCGGGAGAGCCATACCCTGTGCACGTTAAAGAACACGCTGGATGGCCTTGACGGGAGGCTACCATCTGTCTCCCAACAGCTGTTCCAGTGGGTCCCCTCACCCAACCTACTCTGAGCCTTCGGGGTCCATGTGACCTGGCCATTTAGCCCATGGTGTGCAAAAAAGTGCCGCTCAGAGGTAAAACAACCCAAACAACTTCCTTAACCTCTGAGTCTTTGGAATCCTTGTGGCCTGGTCATTTAGCCCATTGTGCTTTAAGTCAGGTCTTTCTGTTCAGAAGTACCCATTGACAAAATTTCACAAAAGAATCTTAAACAATTCGATAATAGATATTATAATAGGCCAAAAAAATGTGTATTTTATAACCAATCAATCCGATTTCCGAGAACAACGAATGAAAACATTTCTCGATTTAAATCAACCAATCAAGCACTTCTCTGCGAAAACTGAATGAATCAAAATGTAACTGTTCCTTTTGAAAGTAAAGAAATGCCTACACATTATACTTTATATATTAGATAAAATTATAATTATGACAGATAAAAGACGTAATATTTATATTTAAAAAATTAGATAATAATTTGATTTGGAAAGTGTCCAAAAAATGCATTTTTTTTTTACTTTTTGCCATTGACCGTTTAGGATGCCATACCCCTTTAAAAAAAGAAATCCTGCGAACTTGCTACATCATCTCCCTCAAATAAAAATAAATAAATATTCCCCCCAAGCAACTGCTTGCCAGAGAGGTCTGTCAGAAGCCTGTCAGTATATACGACATAGTAGAAGGTGTGTAAAGATGGCTGGACCTCAGCAGAAAGACAACACGAGCAATCATGTCTTACCTGAGACTCGAACCCAGGTTCTCTTATCAGTAGACAAGCACTGGTAATAGGAAATGGTTAGTGAAACTAAAACAACTGGTAAATTATACAGATATAAATCAAAAAATACTTATTAATGCAAAGATAAAAACATCTGGAAACAAACTAAAGTGCAAATAACTACATAAAATGTTTCTGTTAAAAATTTTAAATGTATACTGTCCAAAATCTCAAAGAGGTTGAGTTGTTTTACCTCTGAGCGGCACTGTTTTGCACACCATGGGCTAAATGGCCACTTCACATGGACCCCGAAGGCTCAGAGAAGGTTGGGGGAGGGGACCCACTGGAACAGCTGTTGGGAGACAGATGGTAGTCTCCCGTCAAGGCCATCCAGCGTGTTCTTTAACGTGCACAGCGTATGGCTCTCCCACACACGGGGCCACGGCTTAACGTCCCATCCTATGGACGACGGCCTTTCCAAGCCCATCGGTGTCCCCTATTGACCGTGGGCAGGGCGGGGAATTTTGCAGAGATAAATCTGAACGCTGACCCAGCTGGGACTCGAACCTGGGAACTGCAGACTTACGAGCCTGGCGCGCTACCGACTGAGCCACCCCCGCCCCATCTCAAAGAGGAGAAATATATTCGGCATTAAGATATTTTAACAATTAAATTGTGAATGTAATTATAGTATTTAAAAAATTGCAATAATATTAAGATATGGAATGTATTTTGTAGATTTCCTAGTTTATAGTAAAATAATACAAAACAGAGCATTAAAGAAATATTAACTTCAAACATCCCATATTACTCGTAGAAAATTAAAAATAAATTTCAAATATCAACTAACAACACGACACAGCTATTTCCTGCATAAAATTAACAGAGCGGAAAGAATAGAATTAAAGTTGCTCTCTTATTTGACGAAAATGACCGTCAAACATCTTAATTTTCTTTTGAAAACAAAAAAGGAGCTTTGTATAATTTAACTCATTCTTCCTCTGCTGACAAAATGCATGCTTCTGTTGAAATTAAAATGCTGGTTGAAAATCCAGAATTACAAAACAATTTGTGAAGTGAGTTGTTAAGGTAATCTTGTATGCATTTTCATTTCAAGTAGGAACAAAAACGTCCGTTTTGAAATGGACAAGCGACTATCCTTTTAAGACATTCTCTATCGAAGCATGGAATGAGTGATAACCATAAACAAGTTATAAGATCTCCATTAATCATCCGGTGTGTTTCTTTAAATCCCCACTTGAATTATTTAGAAAGTGTAATTACTGGGGAAGGTCTTGTCTCTAATAAGATCCACTTAACACAATTTTGTTTTTTCACGTTTTGTTATGTTTTTTTATAACATGCTTAAGTTTTGCAACGAGTTAACAAATATGTTTTGATTTTGTTATAAAGAAAATGAAGGATTAGATGCTAAAAGATTTCTAAAATAAGCCTCTTATGGGAAACACGGTGTGAAATGATGAGTTAAAGATCTCACACAAATCTACCGCAAGTTTGATTTTCAAAACATTCGTTGACACTTAAAATGGGGGGGGGCGGAGTTGGCTCAGTCGGTAGCGCGCCAGGCTCGTAATCTGTAGTTCCCAGGTTCGTGTCCCAGCTGGGTCAGCGTTGAGATTTATCTCCGCAAAAATTCCCCACCCTGCCCACGGTCAGTAGGGGACACCGATGGGCTTGGAATTAGGCCGCCGTCCGTCGGATGGGACGTTAAGCCGTGGCCCCGTGTGCGGGAGAGCCATACCCTGTGCACGTTAAAGAACACGCTGGATGGCCTTGACGGGAGGCTACCATCTGTCTCCCAACAGCTGTTCCAGTGGGTCCCCTCCCCCAACCTTCTCTGAGCCTTCGGGGTCCTTGTGGCCTGGCCATTTAGCCCATGGTGTGCAAACAGTGCCACTCAGAGGTAAAACAATCCAATCCAATCCCGATTTCATAGCGTGAAAGAATTCAGTCTAGAAAAGTCAGATGTCGCCGCAATCCGAAACAAGTTGTATTTAATTAAGATTTCGCGAAGCACATTTCATTAAAATGGCAAGAATACAATTTTAGAGGAAAAAAAATATAACTTGTTACAGATGATGTTTGGTTTTTTAAATATAGGAATATGATATTATCGATATATTCACCATTAGTCTTCAATTTCCGGGACTCTACTTCGTAGCCAATGGTTTATATCTACATATATCTTCAGTCTCATCTTTGTATAAAGATATTTTTTCAGTTACTTTAGCTTCAAGTTTTCTAAAGTTATGGAACGATTTTTCTAAGGACCTTTTTTTAATTCCTTTTTTATGCTCAGCTCTATTCCCTGAACTCGAGTTTCTTTCACATATCTCTCTCAATTTCCTAGGCCCGATTTATTTTCATAAATATGTTTCGATTCCCTGCACTCGAATTTCTTTTAAATATCAGTCTCGATTCCCTGCACTCGAATTTCTTTTAAATATCAGTCTCGATTCCCTGCAATCGAATTTCTTTTAAATATCAGTCTCGATTCCCTGTACTCGAATTTCTTTTAAATATCAGTCTCGATTCCCTGCACTCGAATTTCTTTTAAATATCAGTCTCGATTCCCTGCACTCGAATTTCTTTTAAATATCAGTCTCGATTCCCTGCACTCGAATTTCTTTTAAATATCAGTCTCGATTCCCTGCACTCGAATTTCTTTTAAATATCAGTCTCGATTCCCTGCACTCGAATTTCTTTTAAATATCAGTCTCGATTCCCTGCACTCGAATTTCTTTTAAATATCAGTCTCGATTCCCTGCACTCGAATACCTTTTAAATATCAGTCTCGATTCCCCGCACTCGAATTTCTTTTAAATATCAGTCTCGATTCCCTGCACTCGAATTTCTTTTAAATATCAGTCTCGATTCCCTGCACTCGAATTTCTTTTAAATATCAGTCTCGATTCCCTACACTCGAATTTCTTTTAAATATCAGTCTCGATTCCCTGCACTCAATTTCTTTTAAATATCAGTCTCGATTCCCTGCACTCGAATACCTTTTAAATATCAGTCTCGATTCCCCGCACTCGAATTTCTTTTAAATATCAGTCTCGATTCCCTGCACTCGAATTTCTTTTAAATATCAGTCTCGATTCCCTTCACTCGAATTTCTTTTAAATATCAGTCTCGATTCCCTGCACTCGAATTTCTTTTAAACATCAGTCCCGATTCCCTACACTCGAATTTCTTTTAAACATCAGTCCCGATTCCCTACACTCGAATTTCTTTTAAACATCAGTCTCGATTCCCTGCACTCGAATTTCTTTTAAATATCAGTCTCGATTCCCTGCACTAGAGTCCCTTCAGAGATCTTACTCGATTCCCTTGTCCCAAGTTTCATTAAAATATCTGCCTCGATTTCTTATACCCAAATTTCTTTTAAATACCTGAGCCTTTTCCCTCGAGGATAAAATTAACACCGTCAACTTGAATTCACGATCCCGTATATGACCTCAGGTCAAATAAATATATGTTTCTTTCTTAGAACATCCTTTTCTTTCGAGAACACAACATCCTTTGGTGACAAACAGTCCAACATTCCCTTTCCTTTAAGAAGCATCCTTTCCTTTCGAGAACACAACCTCCTTTGGTGACAAACAGTCCAACATTCCCTTTCCTTTAAGAAGCATCCTTTCCTTTCGAGAACACAACCTCCTTTGGTGACAAACAGTCCAACATTCCCTTTCCTTTAAGAAGCATCCTTTCCTTTCGAGAACACAACCTCCTTTGGTGACAAACAGTCCAACATTCCCTTTCCTTTAAGAAGCATCCTTTCCTTTCGAGAACACAACCTCCTTTGGTGACAAACAGTCCAACATTCCCTTTCCTTTAAGAAGCATCCTTTCCTTTCGAGAACACAACCTCCTTTGGTGACAAACAGTCCAACATTCCCTTTCCTTTAAGAAGCATCCTTTCCTTTCGAGAACACAACCTCCTTTGGTGACAAACAGTCCAACATTCCCTTTCCTTTAAGAAGCATCCTTTCCTTTCGAGAACACAACCTCCTTTGGTGACAAACAGTCCAACATTCCCTTTCCTTTAAGAAGCATCCTTTCCTTTCGAGAACACAACCTCCTTTGGTGACAAACAGTCCAACATTCCCTTTCCTTTAAGAAGCATCCTTTCCTTTCGAGAACACAACCTCCTTTGGTGACAAACAGTCCAACATTCCCTTTCCTTTAAGAAGCATCCTTTCCTTTCGAGAACACAACCTCCTTTGGTGACAAACAGTCCAACATTCCCTTTCCTTTAAGAAGCATCCTTTCCTTTCGAGAACACAACCTCCTTTGGTGACAAACAGTCCAACATTCCCTTTCCTTTAAGAATTGTTTCGACACTTCACTACTCTTCCGAAACTTAAGTTCTTTTTTTTCTGACACGAGTTAAAATTTAACATTTTTTTTATAACCTCTGTAGGGAGGAGCGAAGAAAAAACGATCAAAGCTTTGGAAGATTGACAAGATACTTTAACGCGCAGTCCAGCTAAGCGACCTTGCCATCGTAGGACCATTACGGATGAAACAGTAAGCCGCAGTAAGGAGAACCCTGAGTGTCAGCTCGACAAGATTGATGACGAAATCATGATTCTTCGAGTATCGAAACGAAGAAATGTAAGAAGTCTGTTTTCACGTTAGATGAACCGAGCTGCTACGTTGTTTCTTTCTGCAATCCCAGGCTATTGAACTCATTCCTACGAATAAATTCTTCTTTCTGAATTGAAATTTTCCTGAATAGGAAACCATCTAAAGAGGTGAAACGAAAGACAGCCTGTAGTATAATCATCTTCTCGATTTTTTTTTTTAACTCGTTACACTGATTTTTCTTCCCTTGAACTTCTACTTTCTTCTCATTGTCATGGAGATTCTTCAGTCGAAAGTTTTTATTTTAAACCAAACAATATTTTTTTTATTTTATTATTTTTTATTTTATATTTATTTTACTTTAATTCATTTTTTAATATTATTAGAAAAATGTAATAGCAATACAACCAAAAAATCTCGATTCCCCGCACTCGAACAAACAAAATAACAGTTTAAAACACCTCAAAATGCGGGTATTCTTTTATAATTATAATACTGAAGATCAGTACGATTTAGAAGCCAAAAAATATTTCATAAACTGTACAACATACATGAGGTTATTTCTATGTTTTGTGAAAGAAAAGCCGCAACCAAAGCAGTTTTCAAATAAACATTTTATATTAAAACACTAAAGGAAAGAAATTAAATATCTCAGATCTCTTAAACCCTCATGAATACTTGCATCACAAGGATTATTAGAGTTCAAACCGCTGACAGTGAGAGCGGCTATGTTTGTCCTAAACAATTTTCTGGTGTTTTTCTGAGTTGTTGGGTTGTTTTACCTCTGAGCGGCACTTTTTTTGCACACAATGGGCTAAATGGCCAGGTCACATGGACCCCGAAGGCTCAGAGAAGGTTGGGGACCCACTGGAACAGCTGTTGGGAGACAGATGGTAGCCTCCCGTCAAGGCCATCCAGCGTGTTCTTTAACGTGCACAGGGTATGGCTCTCCCGCACACGGGGCCACGGCTTAACGTCCCATCCGACGGACGGCGGCCTTTCCAAGCCGATCGGTGTCCCCTACTGACCGTGGGCAGGGCGGGGAATTTTGCGGAGATAAATCTCAACGTTGACCCAGCTGGGACGCGAACCTGGGAACTGCAGATTACGAGTCTGACGCACTAACGACTGAGCCACCCCCGCCCCAATTGTCTAAGTATAATGACAGCAGTTGTTATATATGTTTTTTAATTATACAATAATTCAGCACCTAGTGGTTAGCGTCCTAGGTTGCGGATCAGAGACTAACAAGCATTGAGATACTTCTATGTATTGAGAATGGAAAGCCATATTCAAAGCTCGTGATTTTGAGACAAATGCTTATGTTAAAATGGCAATAGAGGAAAATGAACGATATTACTCCAATCTCTCTAATTCTTGCTTGTTTTTTTTTAATCCCTATTCGCGTCATATTACAAAGGCTATAGGAGTTGAAACTGTCGCTGTCAATTGCTCGAAAATTGTTCATAAACAACTGCCTGTCATTATGAGCCCCGCTTTTGTAGCAATATATTATTATAATACATAAAACTAAAAAATTATTATACATAAGTATAAAAATTTCTTACCTCCATTACCCTTACTGGCATTCTCATAGGGGATAAGAGGTGACAAGGGATTCAGTTATTCGAGATAAAAGAAAATATTGTTTTAACTCTGAGCAGAGGGGCGGGGGGTGGGGGTGGCTCAGTCGGTAGCGCGCCAGGCTCGTAATCTGTAGTTCCCAGGTTCGAGTCCCAGCTGGGTCAGCGTTGAGATTTATCTCCGCAAAATTCCCCGCCCTGCCCACGGTCAGTAGGGGACACCGATGGGCTTGGAAAGGCCGCCGTCCGTCGGATGGGACGTTAAGCCGTGGCCCCGTGTGCGGGAGAGCCATACCCTGTGCACGTTAAAGAACACGCTGGATGGCCTTGACGCGAGGCTACCATCTGTCTCCCAACAGCTGTTCCAGTGGGTCCCCTCCCCCAACCTTCTCTGAGCCTTCGGGGTCCATGTGACCATGGTGCCATGTAGCCCATGGTGTGCAAAAAAGTACCGCTCAGAGGTAAAACAACCCAACCTCTAAGCAGAACTTTTTTGAATACAGTGGGATAAATGGCCAGGTCACGAGGGCCCCCGAAGGCTCAGTGAAGATTGGGGGAAAAGGACCCATTACGCCATCTGTTAGGAGACGGATGGAAGTTTCCTGTCAATATCATCCAGCAGTTAGATTTCTAAATGTCTCAGCGTCACAAGATGATCTGTAGATAGCGCTTTGAAAATATGTTGTTAGAACGAGCAACAACAACATTTAAATAAAATTCCTGATCATTGAGAGTTTACTGTACGTTGTTGTATTGTTTTGAAAGAGTTTTATTCTTTATCAGCGCAAAATGCAGCCTCGCAGTATTTTGAGATGTGTAGTACCAAAAACTGTGAGATTCTTGATTATCTCTTAGATATTTAATTCCCAGTTTAGTCAAAAGCATGACTAGCAACTTTGGGAAAAGAACAGAATATTTGCTTCTAAATTTTAAAACAATACATTTTGAGAACTGCAGCGTACATATACAGAATAATTATAAACGAAATACTGATATTTCAATTACTGCGTTTGATTAAACAGTTAAGTAACAATAATTTTGTGTACAAAATGTCAAGTAACAAAAGTTTCGTTTTGTGTAACAGGATTGGGTTGTTTTACCTCTGAGCGTCACTTTTTTGCACACCATGGGCTAAATGGCCAGGTCACATGGACCCCGAAGGCTCAGAGAAGGTTGCGGGAGGGGACCCACTGGAACAGCTGTTGGGAGACAGATGGTAGCCTCCCGTCAAGGCCATCCAGCGTGTTCTTTAACGTGCACAGGGTATGGCTCTCCCGCACACGGGGCCACGGCTTAACTTCCCATCCGACGGACGGTGGCCTTTCCAAGCCCATCGGTGTCCCCTACTGACCGTGGGCAGGGCGGGGAATTTTGCGGAGATAAATCTCAACGCTGACCCAGCTGGGACTCGAACCTGGGAACTACAGATTACGAGCCAGGCGCGCTACCGACTGAGCCACCCCCGCCCCTATCTGTGGAGTACTATACTGAGCTAAAGATGTAATAATTTACTTTTTTGTTGCTTTAATTGTTAAACAACTTCAATCCGGAGCGCAGTGGTATCGCATTGGTTCTCCATGAAACTATTACAGCAACCGGGATCTGGGTTCGAGTCTACCCTGATTACATTGTATGAGAATCCAGGAAAAGATTAACTTTAAAATTATATTATATAATTATTTTTTAAATGGAACAAGTAAGGTAACAAGAATGCTGGGTTACATTGCAGATAGATTACTTTGGGTTGGGTTGCTTTACCTCTGAGTGGCACTTTTTTTTAAGACAATGGACTAAATGGTTAGTTCACAAAGACCCCAAGAACTCAGAGAAGGTAGGGGAAAGGGAACCACTGGACAACTATTAGGAGATAATTGGAAGCCTCCCATCACGCCCATCCAGCGTGTTGTTTAACGTGCACATGGTATAGTTGGGTTGGGTTGTTTTACCTCTGAGCGGCACATTTTTGCACACCATGGGCTAAATGGCCAGGTCACATGGACCCCGAAGGCTCAGAGAAGGTTGGGGGAGGGGACCCACTGGAACAGCTGTTGGGAGACAGATGGTAGCCTCCCGTCAAGGCCATCCAGCGTGTTCTTTAACGTGCTGGATCTGAGCCACCCCTGCCCCCACATGGTATAGCTCTCCTGCATATGAGAGTAGGGTTTAACGTCCATTCGACGGACGGCAGCCTTTCCATGCCTATTGGTGTTCCCTTTAACCGAAGACAGAGTGGGGGTTTAAAATAAATACCCCCTCAAGCAGCTGCTTGCCACAGATGTCTGACAGTTTATATGCCATAATAGAAGGTCTGAGAGGATGGCAGGACCTCAGCAGAAAAACGACACAAACATCCATGCCTTACCCGGGGCTCGAAACCAGATCACTTAGATCAGTAGCCAAGCGTGGTAACCACTCGGCCATGGGACGGCTGTGGGGGATTAGTGTATATAAATCTCAACGCTGTCACGTGGGAAATAACATTGAGACTCGAACCTAAGAACTTCAAGTTAAAAGATCTAAAGGCTGTAAAATGCTACCCTTAAAGTGTGCAGTGTCTTCTCTATTCTAATAATGGGGCGGGGGTGGCTCAGTCGGTAGCGCGCCAGGCTCGTAATCTGTAGTTCCCAGGTTCGAGTCCCAGCTGGGTCAGCGTTGAGATTTATCTCCGCAAAATTCCCCGCCCTGCCCACGGTCAGTAGGGGATACCGATGGGCTTGGAAAGGCCGCCGTCCGTCGGATGGGACGTTAAGCCGTGGGCCCGTGTGCGGGAGAGCCATACCCTGTGCACGTTAAAGAACACGCTGGCTGGCCTTGACGGGAGGCTACCATCTGTCTCCCAACAGCTGTTCCAGTGGGTCCCCTCCCCAACCTTCTCCGAGCCTTCGGGGTCCATGTGACCTGGCCATTTAGCCTATGGTGTGCAAAAAAGTGCCGCTCAGAGGTAAAACAACCCAACCCAACTCTATTCTAATGAAGTCAGAACAAACAAACTGATTAAACCCTAAATGCAAACGTCCAAATCCGCGATGTCAACCTAATCTGCATTCAGGCAAAACTCCAGATTGCACAACTCGCTTCTCCGAATGTCTAATATCTGATAGTCTTTAGCTTTGCCCTCCATTCTCTCCTTTCTCTTTGTGATGTGTTCGTCCGTAAAATTGTTACAGAAGCGTTCCTACCAGCATGTCGCTTCCTTCATAATCTTCCGAGGAGCAAACACGATTTTCAAAGGCCAGCGTCCAATTTCGTTGTCAAGAATAATGCCGAAAGGAGACTTAGTCTCGGAACAACGCAGGCGTTAATAGTGGTGGCTGCAAGGAGCATTTGAGACAATTTATGCACAGTACACTGATCGTTTAATAGGCAGTCATGAATGCGAAGCTGATTACTACTAAACAACAGTTGCTACAATGTCTGGTGAACGCTTTATCATCACTACACAGATGCATCAGAATTCTTCTCTCATCCGTTTTCGGCATAAACCGGCCTTCCAACTGAACACACGGAGCAAATCGTAAATTAAGTTACCTCTGAGCGGTATATTTATTATTTTCTTCTGTACACAATGGACTAAATCACCAGGTCACAAGGACCCGAGGACTCAGAGAAGATTGCGGGAAGGAGATATATGGTAGCCTCCAGCATGTTCTTTAACGTACACAAGGTATGATTTTCCCTCGCGCTACGTCCCATCCGATCGCTTTACGTCCCATCCGACGGACGGTGGCTATTCCAAGCCCATTGGTGTCCCCTACTGACCGAGGGCATGGTGGGGCATGATGGTCCAGATGGGACTCGAAACTGCATATTACCAACCTAGCGCACTACCGACTGAGCCACCCCCCCGCCATTTAACATGATCAGGTGAAACGAGGAACAGCATTCTGAGATAATTGCTCACAGGTTAGCACAATGCAACTTGCTAAGAACTAAAACGTTGCTGAGAAGTATGTTATATACTCGATTTAACGGAATAATAAGGGGGAAGGGCTATCCATTAAATCCGAATATTTAATAACGAACAAAGAGTACATGATAGTATCTTATAATATCCAATGTGGAACGTTAGTAACACAGTTAAACAGACTAATTCATATATCTAATAAATTAAATAACAATGAATAATTAAAACAAACAAAACTCAAAAGTAATCATAAGAACTTTTATTTTCAATCGGAGAGACTATCATGGTTCTATGGCCTCTTACTAGTAGAAGGTTGTGACGAAGAGTGAGAATCCTCCTGAGGACTCTTACTAGTAGAAGGTTGTGACGAAGAGTTAGAATCCTCCTGAGGACTTTTACTAGTAGAAGGTTGTGACGAAGAGTTAGAATCCTCCTGAGGACTCTTACTAGTAGAAGGTTGTGACGAAGAGTTAGAATCCTCCTGAGGACTCTTACTAGTAGAAGGTTGTGACGAAGAGTTAGAATCCTCCTGAGGACTCTTACTAGTAGAAGGTTGTGACGAAGAGTTAGAATCCTCTCGAAGACTCTTACTAGTAGAAGGTTGTGACGAAGAGTTAGAATCCTCCTGAGGACTCTTACTAGTAGAAGGTTGTGACGAAGAGTTAGAATCCTCCTGAGGACTTTTACTAGTAGAAGGTTGTGACGAAGAGTTAGAATCCTCCTGAGGACTCTTACTAGTAGAAGGTTGTGACGAAGAGTTAGAATCCTCCTGAGGACTCTTACTAGTAGAAGGTTGTGACGAAGAGTTAGAATCCTCCTGAGGACTCTTACTAGTAGAAGGTTGTGACGAAGAGTTAGAATCCTCTCGAAGACTCTTACTAGTAGAAGGTTGTGACGAAGAGTTAGAATCCTCCTGAGGACTCTTACTAGTAGAAGGTTGTGACGAAGAGTTAGAATCCTCCTGAGGACTCTTACTAGTAGAAGGTTGTGACGAAGAGTTAGAATCCTCTCGAAGACTCTTACTAGTAGAAGGTTGTGACGAAGAGTTAGAATCCTCCTGAGGACTCTTACTAGTAGAAGGTTGTGACGAAGAATTAGAATCCTCTCGAGGACTCTTACTAGTAGAAGGTTGTGACGAAGAGTTAGAATCCTCCTGAGGACTCTTACTAGTAGAAGGTTGTGACAAAGAGTTAGAATCCTCTCGAAGACTCTTACTAGTAGAAGGTTGTGACGAAGAGTTAGAATCCTCCTGAGGACTCTTACTAGTAGAAGGTTGTGACGAAGAGTTAGAATCCTCCTGAGGACTCTTACTAGTAGAAGGTTGTGACGAGAGTTAGAATCCTCCTGAGGACTCTTACTAGTAGAAGGTTGTGACGAAGAGTTAGAATCCTCCTGAGGACTCTTACTAGTAGAAGGTTGTGACGAAGAGTTAGAATCCTCTCGAAGACTCTTACTAGTAGAAGGTTGTGACGAAGAGTTAGAATCATCCTGAGGACTCTTACTAGTAGAAGGTTGTGACGAAGAGTTAGAATCCTCCTGAGGACTCTTACTAGTAGAAGGTTGTGACGAAGAGTTAGAATCCTCTCGAAGACTCTTACTAATGGAAGGTTGTGACGAAGAGTTAGAATCCTCTCGAAGACTCTTACTAGTAGAAGGTTGTGACGAAGAGTTAGAATCCTCCTGAGGACTCTTACTAGTAGAAGGTTGTGACGAGAGTTAGAATCCTCCTGAGGACTCTTACTAGTAGAAGGTTGTGACGAAGAGTTAGAATCCTCCTGAGGACTCTTACTAGTAGAAGGTTGTGACGAAGAGTTAGAATCCTCCTGAGGACTCTTACTAGTAGAAGGTTGTGACGAAGAGTTAGAATCCTCTCGAGGACTCTTACTAGTAGAAGGTTGTGACGAAGAGTTAGAATCCTCCTGAGGATTCTAACTCTTCGTCAAGTTTTTACTTGAAATTAAAAAAAAAATATCTTATAATCTACCTTATAATTTATTGTCAACTTATATTACTTTACTTGATATGCAATCTTCATCTTACTCATTCTATTTGCAATTATTATTGCATTATTTCAACTTACTCATTCTATTCTTATTGCCCAACAACTACGGCCACAATGCTCCCATTAAATTTATTAAATATTTGATATGGTTTAGAAAATTTATAAAAAAAAATACCCCCTCAAGCAGCTGCTTGTCACAGAGGTCTGACAGAAGCCTGTCAGTTTATATGGCAGAGTAGAAGGTCTGAGAGGATGGCAGGACCTCAGCAGAAAAACGACGCAAACAGTCATGCCTTACCCGGGGCTCGAACCCAGGTCCCTTAGATTAGTAGCGAAGCGCGCTAACCACTCGGCCATATTGGTTTATTATTACTTGTTATTTTTCGTATGAATAAAATAAATTTTTGAGGTGACATGAACTGACTTTTCAATTACCTATCCTGTCCTATTTTTTTTTGGCCCGCGAAATATTGGCGAAAAGAAAAATGGCCCGCGGTCTTAGAGAAGTTGGACAGCACTGGTATGGAGACTAGGGCCGTGGAAACCTTTTGAAAGATCGAACAGCGATGAGTTCGCTGATGGGAAGTTCCCTAACAAAATGTGTCAAGTAAATGTGTTTGTTTTGTGCTAAAATGTTTTTGAAGTTTTATTAACAAAGTAAGATAAATAAATGTATTTTTATAGTTAAATGATTTTGTTGAAGTGTATTAATGTGTAATATTTCTGAATCGAGAGTACAACGCTGTTTTTCTTAGCCCCCTCCTTTTTTTCATAAGATCGCTCCTAACATCAATCAACCACCCTAAAATTCGAAAGGGTGGTTATGATACAAGTAGAGGTTGTGATAAAGATTTAGAATCCTCCCGAGGCCTCTTCTAGTAGAAGTTGTGACGAAGAATTAGAATCCTCCCAAGGTCTTTTGATAGTAGAAGGGTGTGACGAAGAGTTAGATTTCTCCAGTTGCCTCTTGCTAGTAGAGGTTGTGACAAAGATTTTGAATCTTCCCGAGACCTCTTGCTAGTAGAGGTTGTGACAAAGATTTAGAATCCTCCCGAGGCCTCTTGCCAGTATAAGTTGTGACGAAGATTTAGAATCCTCTCAAGGTTTTTTGAGAGTAGAAAGGTATGACGAAGAGTTGAATTCTCCCGTGGCCACTTGCTAGTAAAGGTTGTGACAAAGATTTAGAATCCTCCCGAGGCCTCTTGCTAGTAGAAGTTGTGACGAAGAGTTAGAATCCTCGTGACAAAGAGTTAGAATCCTCCCGAGGCCTCTTGTTAGGTGAAGTTGTGACGAAGAGTTAGAATCCTCCCAAAGCCTATTTTTAGTAGAAGGGTGTGACGAAGAGTTAGAATTCTCCCGTGGCCTTTTTAGTAGAAGGTTGCTGGTGAAAGTTTAGAATCATCCCTAGAGCTTTTGCTAGTAGAAGGTTGTGACGAAGACTTAGAATCCTCCCTACGCCTCTTACTAGTAGAGAGTTGTGGTGAGAGTCTATAATCCTCCCCAGTACTCTTACTAGTAGAAGGTTGTGATCAGGATTTATAGGACAGTTGAATATTTCTTATGAGAAATTCGTGTCCGAATAATGCAATTTCACCTTATACGAATTTTTTAAAGAGTGATAAAATTCGAAGTCCGAAGATTTAAAGAGTGATATTATTCGAAGTCCGTGTTTATTATAATATTCCAATGAAGAGCATGATTCCATTTCTTCCCACCCCTCAGATCCTGTTCTAAAACCAAGCGACTTCTTTTGCTGTACAATGAGCTGAATGACGAGGTTAGAATTACAGAGAGAGATGTGCAAACGGATAAATTTGTGCAAACAGATTTAATATGCCACATTTTTAATCCACAACGCTGTTCAATTACAAGGTGTTTAGCCACTATTGCGTTGTTTAAGTATGATGATGTCAATTAGGTACAGAAGAAAAAGTGTCTTGAACCGGGTGGAATCTGAACCCACGACCCTGACAAGGATAACGTGGATTCAGATCACGCCATGTTCAAGACAATTTTTCCTCTGTACTCAGTTGGCATTATTATATTTCAACAGCGTAATAGTGGCTAAATACCTTGTAAGATTTAATCTGTATAAGAAATACGTATAATCCGCTACTAAAGCATCACTAGCTTCAATTCCTTATTGCAAAACAGATAAAATTCACAAATCTTCACCACTCAAATCTGCTTAGTTCATTTCTCTCAGATGTCTCCATCGATTCTATGAATAACTCGATGTAGAGTACTTAAGCCTAATAAACACTTTGAAAGTTCTCCTTCAGGGTTGGGTTGTTTTACCTCTGAACGGCACTCTTTTGCACACCATGGGCTAAATGGCCAGGTCACATGGACCCCGAAGGCTCAGAGGTTGGGGGAGGGGACCCACTGGAACAGCTGTTGGGAGACAGATGGTACCCTCCAGTCAAGGCCATCCAGCGTGTTCTTTAACGTGCACAGGGTATGGCTCTCCCGCACACGGGGCCACGGTTGAACGTCCCATCCGATGGACGGCGGCCTTTCCAAGCCCATCGGTGTCCCCTACTGACAGTGGGCAGGGCGGGGAATTTTGCGGAGATAAATCTCAACGCTCACCCAGCTGGGACTCGAACCTGGGAACTACAGATTACGAGTCTGGCGCGCTACCGACTGAGCCACTCCCGCCCCTTCTCCTTCAGTAAAATATAAGCAATGAACCTCACATTATCATAGATGTAGTTTTAAACAGTTTTACTCGCACGGATTCGATTAAAATCAAAATTTCTCTCTCTATTTTCAATTCCTACAGATTAATGACACTCAACTCGTCAAAAAACTCTTCCCTCAATTCTTACACACGTTTAGCAAAGAGAGATTTATAATAAATGTCCCCACATTCCCCGTTACAGAAGTACCACTTTCTATCAACGCACAGAACACAACACAATCAATCATTATTCTTCTGCGAGTGAAACTTCTTCCATTGTTCTCAAATGTTTGATCGGCAACTAAAGCAAGCAAGCAGTTGTAAAGAATTGTTCTCGAACGAAACTCTCCTTGCACGGAGAGCTATTCAAAATGCTTCGAGGAATACAAAACGGGGATTTAACTGGCTTCGAGGAAAGATTAATGATTCGTTTAGAATTTCTGACAGACTTATTCTACTTGAAACTCCTAATATATATTCAATACCATAGTAAAAATACAGAAAGTACATTGTCGTACTCTCTTTAACTGATACTTAAACGTGAAAGGTCAAAATCAGTTGTAAAAGAGATAATATCACATGAACAGAGCAAATTTGTGGAGTAGAATATATACGATTTAATTCTGCTCTTTAAAACATCCTTCGGAATTCATCTCGCTAACACAAACATCCTGATCAGCATGAACACATAATAAGTGACCTTATAAGCAAATGAATTAGGTAACAAATGAACTTCCTAAATGTAATCGCTGGTAATAGAAAACCAGATAGTAATTATAGTTTCGTAAACATTGAAACGAAACATTGATTATCGGTTTATGTGAAATAGTTTGTTTTAGACGATCAGATTAATGGCCGTGTTTCATGTCACACTTAATCGATTATTCTTAATAACATTGAAATAATCTAAAACAATAATAACGTATTAAGAAATGTTTGAAGAATTAACAACGTAATGGTATTTGCTTATCATTCGAACTGTTATTAAATGGTTTTAGAATCAAGCAGCATAATGATAATATATTCTTCGAATTAGTTATCTTTTTGTTTTAATTTAGAAAGAGGCTTCTGGATTTCATATGTACAGAGTTTTCTAAAATTATTCTTGCAGTTTTAATCTTGAATAAAACTTAAATGGAAATATGTGCAAATCTTTCATTTTTTTCCATTTTGTTCGAGTATTTCGCAAAGATTTATTGCTATTGTTGCGGATTACAAAAATGGATAGGCACTGAGCGTGAGTATTAAAAACTATATTTTGAAACCAAATTCAATACAAGGTAAATTGTTACAAAGAATATATGGACAAAGTATCTTATACACAATCAACTACTAACATGCACAAGTCATCAATCTTCCTGCGCAGAGCACACAACATTAGCTCTGTCTATTCCACTAAATATTACCTTTTTACTTGATTACCATGTCGCTTGAACATCCGCGTACACATCACATAAAAGCTACCACTTTTATACTTCCCGCGTACACAACACATAAAGATAATTCTTTATACTTAACGCGCACTGTCTCAGAACAGCTAACCGTCCATTTTCGAACTCTAGACCGTTGGAAACACGCTCCACTGTTCTTCTTCAATTTCTCCCAAAGTTCTTATTCGTTGGCTGAAACTTTTTGCTTTCGGTTGCCAGATTCCCTCTGTCGTAACAATATGTACATTTAGTTCGTTTTCGGGAAGAAAAACAACAGCATTGTTTTTGTTATTATTTCCTGTCAATGTTTAGCAATTGGACCTTAGTATAAATAAAATTTCCTCTTTTCTGTTCGTTAGGTATTAATAAAATATTATCATTCTCATTTCGTAATCACCATTTGTTTTCTTACCACCGTTAAAGAACTTTTAAAATCGTAAACGTTTTAAACTAATATTGTAAGCAGTCAATTTATTCTAGGAAATTGAACTTCTTTGAAATCCAGCATTCCGTATACGACAAAGAAAAAAGAAAATGCTTCTTGTTTTTTGTGTTGCTACTTGGGTGTTCTCATTGCCATTATGCAAATCGTGTGATATCAGGTGCGCCATTTATTCAGAAGAATACACACAGCATTTGTTTGGTTGACATCAATCCCCGTGCATACGTTGGGGAAGTCACAAAGCAGGGATACAAACAGTCGCTGCAGGTGACTGAAAACCCTTGGTTAAGTTTTAGTCACCTTAGAGTTAGAAAAAATACAGTTTTTCAATATCTACATTATTATTTTTTTTCTCGTCGTTTTCATCAACATCATCATCATCATCGTTGTTATTGTTGTTGTAAACAGTTATTATAATCTAATAACGTCAGAGAGCGGGAGCATTGTTACATGGCGTTGATTGGGTTAAATAAAAAAAAGACATATTAAACAATTTTTGTCCTTTTTTTTTGGTAAATCTCATCGCCAAAAACAAAATGCCAAGTAGCACTTGGAGTAGGTATCACTAGTTAAAACTTTTTTGATAAAAACTGTGTAAAAAAAAACTGTGTTACCTGAAAAGGGTGTGGCTCAGTTGGCATTTCATCAGGTTCGAGTCCTCATTGTATCTGGGTTGAAATTTTCTCCTTTAATTCCTCTCTATCCTAGACGAAAAAGGAGACAACGATAATCTTGCTGAAGACCATTGCCCCTGAGATCCGATGTTAAGCTCAGTTTCCGTGTTCTGATGAGACATATCCTGGTGCGCACGTTTTAAGAAAGCGCTGAAGGTCCTAGCGAGAAGCTTTCCTGTACCTCCTAACAGCTGTGCAAAGGATCCTTGTCCGCTATCCAACTCTGAATTGGGGCGGGGGTGGCTCAGTCGGTAGCGCGCCAGGCTCGTAATCTGTAGTTCCCAGGTTCGAGTCCCAGTTGGTCAGCGTTGAGCTTTATCTCCGCAAAATTCCCCGCCCTGCCCACGGTCAGTAGGGGACACCGATGGGCTTGGAAAGGCCGCCGTCCGTCGGATGGGACGTTAAGCCGTGGCCCCGTGTGCGGGAGAGCCATACCCTGTGCACGTTAAAGAACACGATGGATGGCCTTGACGGGAGGCTACCATCTGTCTCCCAACAGCTGTTCCAGTGGGTCCCCTCCCCCAACCTTCTCTGAGCCTTCGGGGTCCATGTGACCTGGCCATTTAGCCCATGGTGTGCAAAAAACTGTCGCTCAGAGGTAAAACAACCCAACTCTGAATCCTTGAGGTCCCTGTGATCTCGCCATTTTTTTATGTGCCAAGTAGCAGCGCTCAGATGTAAAATACCAAATCCTAAATTTCGCAAGCTGTCTACGATATAAGAAATACAAAATCATCTCCCTAATAAACCATTTAAAGAGATAAATGCTTAAGAAATTATTATAATTCAAGAGTATTTCTAAATTGCAAGTGTTTTACTCTGAAATTCGCATTTCTTTTTCTGTGTAAAACACCTATAGGTCACGTAACATACTTAATCAACGTAACACCCTTCATGCAAAACATTTAGCAAAACAGTATTCAGCCTAAAACACAAACACATAAAGAGACACTAAATAAACAAAAGAATTCCACATGAAAACTCTCATAAATACTAGAAATTCACGTAATCCATAAAGTCCGTACTTCGCAAAACTCCAAAATCCTTCCGTAAAAAGGCTGGGCTTATTTTTTTCTCTCGCACATTATGTTGCTATTATTTAACAATGACCTAAAAGTCACCACAATTCTTCTTCTTTTGTCTTCTCTGACAAGGAGGGTTGATAGCCAAACGACGTTAAGTATCTCTGTCTCTACAACCATGGATAATCTGATGCGTATTTTAGTCCAGTCCAGTTTTTCCTATCCTTCAATCTTTATCTTCTGTCTTCTTCTTCTTCCTCTGGATCTTCTTCTTCCTCTGGATATCCTTCCACTTATGTTTCCCCTCGAGTGACAAATGGAATAATTCGTATTTCTCCCTTCTAAGGAAAAAAAAAGAAATCTTTATCTCAACATCCATGGGTTGTTTTACCTCTGAGCGGCACTTTTTTGCACATCATGGGCTAAATGGCCAGGTCACAAGGACCCCGAAGGCTCAGAGAAGGTTGGGGGAGGGGACCCACTGGAACAAGCTGTTGGGAGACAGATGGTAGCCTCCCGTCAAGGCCATCCAGCGTGTTCTTTAACGTGCACAGAGTATGGCTCTCCCGCACACGGGGCCACGGCTTAACGTCCCATCCGACGGACGGCGGCCTTTCCAAGCCCATCGGTGTCTCCTACTGACCGTGGGCAGGGCGGGAATTTTGCGGAGATAAATCTCTACACTGACCCAGCTGGGACTCGAACCTGGGAACTACAGATTACGAGCCTGGCGCGCTACCGACTGAGCCACCCCCGCCCCCAACATCCATGGATAATCTGCTCCGTACTTATCAAGTCCAGTCTTTAGCATCTTCCATACATCTTCTTCTCCTTCTACTTTTGGAATCTTTCCCACTGAAATTTACCATAAAATGATAAACGGGATAATTCATCTTTCTCTCCTCTAACGCATAGTATCCCATTTTCCGCCTTCTAGCAATCTTCATCAATTCCTTCTTTCCGTTAAATCTCTTCGAAGCTACTTCTTTAGTCAGTCTCTCTGTTCAATCCGATTCTTTCCATTCTTCTCACATACCTCAATTTTTTTATTTTATATCTGGAACTCCAGCTCTCTTTGAAAGAATATTCTCAATCATGAACAACGTTTAGTCACGACCGGTGTTTCATTATTGTGGGCTCGATTTCCCTTAAGACACATTAGACACTTGCCTAGGGGCTCCAGCATTCAAGTGTTACATTTTGTTTAGTATCAACAAAAGTGTGCCTTTTCAATTCTTAGAAAGAATAAAGAACTACTTGCAAATGTCCTTGTTTGAAGAGCAGATCAAACAATAAATTCTCTCTTGTCAATCAAATTTTTAAGGGATATGTATTGTAAAGATACCCAGTATATTGTCAAACTTATTGGATGGAAATATCTTCATGTCATCTAAATAGAAAATCACATTTAACATTTCATAACTTTAAAAGCAAGCCTTTTAGAGAAAACTACCGCGAGCGATGAATTTCAGATCTGAAATTTATTGAAATCTCGATTTTAAATATTTAAAGAGTTACTGAAACTGAAGTACGTCGTATTTGACAGCAGACGCTACTATTATGTTTGTTCTAAACATTGTTTGAAAACTGATGGAAATTTAAAAAAAAAACTATTACACAAACTTCTAAATTGCATTTATTTTAGTAAAAGATTTGCTATAACATTTCTGGCACAGCTTACAGAACTGTTTAAATAGTAAACAAATTATGCTCAAGAAAGAGATATCGGAAATAGTTTTATAAAAATTTCGATTAGTTCCTGTGGCATTTTCCTAAAATATGTTTTTTTCAAAGTTCGACAGCTTTTAATATAGTTTTCACACAGCATAGGAGTTTCACAATACTTTGGAAAATTTGGTTTTCAAACGTTATTGCAAACTGAATATTGTATGTTATATATATTGTAATATTAATTTATTACATTTTTTTCACATTATTTGGTAATAAAGTTGTATTATTTATCATTAAAATTTCCATATCTATTTTGATTTTCATTATTTTTTTTTTGGTTTTGTGGTTGAGAAAGCAATAGAGTTTATGAGTTTTACAATAAATTAAGAATTTGACCTTACCTAAGTTAAGCAATACAGCTTTTTGTTATTAGGGGTGTATGAGAAATAAATTTGGGTCTTGTGGTTAAGTAACGTTCAAGCTTTGCTTTTTTGCAAGTTAATATTGTCTTAACATGTCTGAAATTTTATGTAAATATTAATAATAATAAAAAATATGAAAAAAGTAGTTTCTACTGAAAATGTGATTTAAAACAAACAAACATGAATTTTTCGTACTGTAAAATTTATTTTTTATTTTCACAATAAATTTAAGTAAATGATTTGTTTGCTCACACACCCATAATATTTATACTGGTCAAACCAAGCATGCGACCTTTGTTTTTAACCTTTTCCCTAAATGTTCCTGTTTGGGTGCATAAAAATATAGTAAAAAAATAAAAACATTCCCTCAAGCAACTACATGCCACAGAGGTCTGACAGGAGCCTGTCAGTTTATGCGCCATAGTAGAAGAAGTTCTGCGAAGAAGGTTCGACCTCAGCAGAAAAACAATCATTGCTTATCCAGGAATAGAACCCAGGTCAGTAGTGGTATCCCACTCCAGGTCACTTCCGGCCACGCCCCCTTCCGAACAAGCCCACTTACGTCATCGACCACACCCCTTATTAATATTCATAATTAATAATTCATAATTAATAATTCATAATTGATATTTCGTAAAGACCCCATGGTTGACCCCCTCATTAAAAAAATCCTTCATTAAAAATGCCTCCTTCTTTATTAAAAACCCGTGGCGCCATCTAATGTATATTATGAGTACTATACTTTAGAAAACCCCTCTATTTTAACCGTAATTTTTCAAATTTTTGACCCCCCCAATTTAAAAACCCCCTATATTAAAAATTCATCCCCAAGGTTCAAGGTTCAAGATGTTGTAAATATGGTGAAATTAGCCTCCAGAGAAGGGGCTCCCTACACCAGTCACAACGGAATAGTGAGATAGCGAATGCAGAAGAATCTGCCTCTCAGCTATCTCTCTCTCTAAAAAAAAGGCCCTTTTCAGGACAATGTAAAAGTACTGAACTTTACACCATGTGGAGGAGGCCAATGTTTTGAAAGAAGTCAGTGACAATACGGAAGCATGCACGTTGTAGCTTCGCACTATGGTTGTTGCCAAGAAGGGAGGTGATGGAGTAGTCAGTGGTTCCTATAGCATTTAAGCTCCCGGAACAAAGCATCTCTTTCGGCATTGTAGTGGGAGCACTTGAGCAGAATGTCGGATACAATCTCAGGTGTGCCGCAAGTGGCACAGTCTGGACTGTAAACTCTGCCAAGAGTATGCAGCGTAGAGTTGCTGTAGATGACACCAACTCGGAGACGATGAAGGAGGGTCTCCTCAGATCTGAGGAGATTGCTGAGGTTAGGAGCAGTGAGAGAAGGTTAAATCAGGTACATGAATGAGGAACACCTGCTATCCTTCTGCCACTGAGCAAGACAGAACTCCCGCAGTCGCTGAGAGAGAGAGGGTAATTAGTTACACACCTCTGACTCTCCAATGCCTCCTTTGTGATGTGATCAGCGAACTCATTTGCAGGTATCCTTATGTGGGAAAGGATCCATTAGAAATGGACCTTGATCCCAGCAGAAGTGACCTTCGAGCAATTCTCCGTGATCTTCTGGATGAGGAAGGGGTTGCAGCTATTGCTGTCTCGCTTCTAGAGAGCTTCCAAGGCTGACTTGCTGTCACAGAGGATGACAAAGTTGCCCCTCTCGAGGCTCAGGATGAAAAGTACAGCCTCAAGAATAGCATGAAGCTCTGCACAGGTGGAGGAGGTTAGAAGCGGGAGACGGAAACCTCTGGCAATGCCAGTATTGGGGATGACAATGGCAGAGGCAGCACGTTGCCTCTCCCGGTGCACAGATCCATCAGTGTAGACCTCAGTACATCTCTCATATCGTGCAGTGACATAGGAGGTGGAGAGAAGTCTGATGGCCAATGGATCAGAGTCGCTCTTCCGACCTAGAGAAGAGATAGTGACATTGATCATTAGATCACTGTTCCTCCAGGGTGGAAAGTCAGGGAAGAGAGTATTGCCAGCATCCAGTATCTGTCCCTGCCAGCTCGTGCATCTGGAGCTGGCAGGAAGGACTCGGTCGTAGACTTGGCGGACAGGGCGATTGGCAGAGTGAGGCATATCATGCAACTTTCTCAGAAGCTCATGGTTAGTGTGCAAGGAATGGAGCCTCGAGAGATGACACAGTATATCTCTCTTCCAGTGCAGGTGGAAAGGCATGTCATCAGCCTCTGCAATGACAGACGCATTAGGTGTGTTAGGGCAAAGTCCAAGACAGAGGTGCAAAGATATAGTGTGGACAGTTGCCAACTTGCTGAGCAGTGTATCAGAGGCATTGCACAGAAGGTGACCACTGTACTTGATGCGGGAGAGGATAAAGTGCCGGTACAAGACCAGGAGGGTCTTGCAGGAACTTCCCCAGTGGGTACCAGCAAGAAAGGACAGTATATTTCTCTGCGCAGTGGCAGCTGTCTTAAGATGCTGGATGTGAGGCCCGCAGCTCAGCCTGTTGTCCAGAACCACACCAAGGAACTTATGCTGATGCAAGAGGTCAGGGAAGGTGGGTGGAAGGCGTCTCCTTTCTCTGCGCAGTGGCAGCTGTCTTAAGATGCTGGATGTGAGGCCCGCAGCTCAGCCTGTTGTCCAGAACCACACCAAGGAACTTATGCTGATGCAAGAGGTCAGGGAAGGTGGGTGGAAGGCGTCTCCTTTCTCTGCGCAGTGGCAGCTGTCTTAAGATGCTGGATGTGAGGCCCGCAGCTCAGCCTGTTGTCCAGAACCACACCAAGGAACTTATGCTGATGCAAGAGGTCAGGGAAGGTGGGTGGAAGGCGTCTCCTTTCTCTGCGCAGTGGCAGCTGTCTTAAGATGCTGGATGTGAGGCCCGCAGCTCAGCCTGTTGTCCAGAACCACACCAAGGAACTTATGCTGATGCAAGAGGTCAGGGAAGGTGGGTGGAAGGCGTCTCCTTTCTCTGCGCAGTGGCAGCTGTCTTAAGATGCTGGATGTGAGGCCCGCAGCTCAGCCTGTTGTCCAGAACCACACCAAGGAACTTATGCTGATGCAAGAGGTCAGGGAAGGTGGGTGGAAGGCGTCTCCTTTCTCTGCGCAGTGGCAGCTGTCTTAAGATGCTGGATGTGAGGCCCGCAGCTCAGCCTGTTGTCCAGAACCACACCAAGGAACTTATGCTGATGCAAGAGGTCAGGGAAGGTGGGTGGAAGGCGTCTCCTTGTGAAAACCATGGCCACAGTCTTATCAGTGGAAAGAGTGAAGCTTAGGTTGTCAAAGAACTTGACGACCATGTCCACAGATTGTTTCATTATGAGCTGAGCATGGTAGGGGTCCTGGCTAGGGAACCAGATTTCAGATATCGTCTACGTAAATGGAAATACCCACTCTCTCCTCGAGTCGAGAGGGTAGGCCTGCCAGCAAGATATTCAGTAACATCGGGCTGAGGACACCCCCTTGAGGTACTCCATGATTGATGGTGTGGGAGACGCTGAGCGTGTTGCCCAGCTTCACGCGAACAGTCCTGTTGGAGAGATACGCTGTGATCCACTGGTTGATATTGCCTCTGAGGCCGAGATCATGGAGCCTGCAGAGAATATCCGAGTGGGACAGGGAATTGAATGCCTTCTGGATGTCGAAGAAGACAGCAACAGTATTCCCTCCCACGGACCGCCCCTGATCAGCAGCAGAGATGAAGTCGATGAGATTGTCCGACGTGCATCTCCCTTTTCGGAAACCTGAGAGCCTGTCAGAAAGGAGGCCATTGGACTCTAGGTACCATTCCAGGCGTCCAAGGAAAAGGCTCTCTAGGATCTGGTAATCTGATAATACATATAATAATAATTTATTACATTTTTTCACATTATTTGGTAATATAATTTACCAAATTATATTACCAAATAATTTGAAAAAAATTATTTGATAATATAATTTGAATAATATAACAATATAATAATATTTGAATAATATAATAATATAATAATATTATTTGGTAATATAATTAATTTGAAGGCGTTCATCTCGTCAACGTCATTTGTGGAATAACGCAGCATAAAACTATATTTCGATCGTTATGCGCTTTCTACTGCTAATTATCCGCAAAATTCCCCGCCCTGTCCACGGTCAGTAGGGGACACCGATGGGCTTGGAAAGGCCGCCGTCTGTCGGATGGGACGTTAAGCCGTGGCTCCGTGTGCGGGAGAGCCATACCCTGTGCACGTTAAAGAACACGCTGGATGGCCTTGACGGGAGGCTACCATCTGTCTCCCAATAGCTGTTCCAGTGGGTCCCCTCCCCCAACCTTCTCTAAGCCTTCGGGGTCCATGTGACCTGACCATTTAGTGACCTGACCATTTGTGCAAAAAAGTGCCGCTCAGAGGTAAAACAACCCAACCCAATCTCCACGGTCAGTAGGGGACACGATGGGCTTGGAAAGGCCGCCGTCCGTCGGATGGGACGTTAAACCGTGGCCCCGTGTGCGGGAGAGCCATACCCTGTGCACGTTAAAGAACACGCTGGATGGCCTTGACGGGAGGCTACCATCTGTCTCCCAACAGCTGTTCCAGTGGCTCCCCTCCCCCAACCTTCTCTGAGCCTTTGGGGTCAATGTGACCTGGCCATTTAGCCCATGGTGTGCAAAAAAGTGCCGCTCAGAGGTAAAACAACCCAACTACTGCTAATTAGGATTAAACTGCCTTAGGTTGCCTTTTGTTTTACCATCATGTTCACCATAATCGAGAGCAGATTAGGAATAGCGTTTTCGTGCCTATAGAAGTAAATATTTGGAAAATAATTATAAATAATAACTCGCTGTTTAAAAATGCCATCGACTTATTACTCTTGGTAAACACTTTATATATCTACGCAAAATTTCAAAATTCAGCCGGTTTGCACTGGTTTAGTCGAACTAGTTGTTAAAGAAATTAGAAAGAAATAAATGGAAATTAAAAAAATAATAAATATATGCTTTTTGGATACTTTTTCTTTAACTGATATTTAACTAGAAGGCTAACAAATTGCATCTGGTTAATACGAGATGCTCGTTTGCAAAGAGATTGAAATTCGTCATTTTTTTCATTTTACCGCCCTCCAGCGGTGAAGATTCGAGTTAATGGGCAGTAGAAAAAAATGCTTGTAATACTTCTTAGTATCACACGTACAACGAAGAAGTTGCGTTTTTCCACCCAGCTAGAGCTAAGGGGTCAAATCTCTGCTGTCAGTGTAAATTTCTTGATTATCAGACTCCGCCACTAAATTCAAATATTTAGCAATATTCGTTTAAAGCTTAATATTTTCCAGCTTTTGGGGGCCCTCTAACGATGGAAATTCAAACTATTGGAAGAAGTGAGAAGGTTATGCTTAAACAGAGAAGAATCTAGGGGGGGAGGAGAGAGAATGTTTGAGACAACCCACCCTAGCAACTCCTCCCCCCCCCACCTTGAGAATGTTAGTAAGGGAGTATGAATGAAGCCAAAATTATTAAATTTGGGCATATCTGAAGTATTTTTATGACTCTTTTTAAACTTTTTATTTTTTTTAAACCAAACGGATAATGTTACACTGCATGGAAATCCAGTCTCTTGCTTCTTTTGCAGTCTTTTTTTCCTGCTCGATTGCCTCGTCCCCCCCCCCCCTCACATACATATATACACCTTTTTTTTTGTAGATCTGGGTCTAATTGTAATAATTTTTATTACTCAATTAACAATATTCTTTATTACATTCTTATTCAAACATTCGCTGAGTTATTATTATAAATATTTCATTATTATCTATCGTACGTGAAAGAATTTTTCATTTATATTTTCAAACAAAAAGGATCAATGCATGCAAGCTGAAGAACAGACAAAATGACAGACAGACAGACAGAAGACAACTCGAAATTCACTCTTTTCTTTTTTAAAAAAAGCTAAAAATTCATTTCTCATAATGCAGTTGACTACAAAAGAAACATTAAAATTTATCTATCATTAATTCATTTCGATGGCATATTCTATTTTTCCCCCAAATATAAGTACAGAATTTTTTGCATATTATTTTTAAAATAATTAAATATAGCAGTAAAAAAAATGAAAAGAATCGGCTGAAATAATTTCCTGAAAAATATTTGATTTCATCCTAAGTGGGATTCGAACCAACGTTTCCCCCCCCCCCAAAAAAAAGGCATGTCAGACGTCATAACTACTAGACCATCATAAACTAATTGTTTTCTTCAGCAATGTTCATTTCCGCATTTTTTTTTTATTCGCCACTAGCGCCATCTACATAAGGAATCGAACAACCTAGCTGCCTCATATGGTGAAAGTAATATTTGTCCCTCACGCTCACAGCACTATAAAAATAATGCAGTAACAAAGTATCAGAGGAAAATGTCCTGTTGACAAGAAACACTTAAAATAATTCGCTGATGGACGCCTGACATGCTTCTGGGAGATGTGGGTTCGAATCCCACTCAGAACGAAATCAAATATTTTCAGCAAATTATTTCAAGTGTTTCCTATCAACAGGACAATTCCCGTGATAACTTATTACTGAAAAGAATCAGTTTTTAATAAATTGTAATGCCACCACTAGTCGCAAGACTCTTGTAACGCTTTAAAAGTAATTCTGTGATCAACAGAATTACTGATTTTGCATAAATTAATTATACATTACTCCGCAAAAAGACTAAATTTCAAACAAAATGAAGAGTAACCGTATTTAAACTAAATTTTTAAAATATATATCTACATAAATGCAATTTAATTTTTATATACATTTAAGCCGTCCCGTGGCCGAGTGGTTAGCACGCTTGGTTACTGATCTAATGGGACCTAGGTTCGATCCCCGGGTAAGGCATGGCTGTTTGTTGTCGTTTTTCTGCTGAGGTCCTGCCATCCTCTCAGACCTTCTACTATGGCATATAAACTGAAAGGCTCCTGTCAGACCTCTGTGGCGAGCAGCTGCTTGAGGGGGTATTTATTTTATTTATACATTTACATCCTTTAATTCTTTGGTTTGCAAAGTTAAATCATACTTATATCGAAAAGAGCAAGCATTAGAAAACATTCTCAGGAAGCTATTTTCTTTTGCCATTGTATGAATACAAAAGCTTTCATGCTCATGGACATCTCTACAATGAGAAGAATACAAGAGAAAATCGGTGATTTTTATGATTTCACTCGTAAACTATCGAGCTCATTATCTTAGAGCATTAATATTCCTGCTAAACCAACTCTACGAAGCCATTTCTAAAGATTTAAACCAAGCAGACCACAACGCCATTTGTCACGCCATTGTGACCGTGACAGCTCGCGCCTGGCACAGCGTGCCACCGTTCGTGTTGTGGCGAACGCTCGCTGAGTTATGTATCGTCTGCAGCTCATTTTCGAATAAATGGTGGAATTTAATTCCTTTAAGTATGGCTTACTTCTAACTTGATAATTTATGCAATTTAAACTATGCAGCTTTGTAAAATGTTACTTTGCAAAGTCGGTACTTCTTGTGCTGTGTATGCACTACTTTCTGTCCTGATTACTGCTTTTCGTTGCGCAGGAAATACGTCACGACGTTATGTAACGCAATGATTAATCAACTCGTATTATTTTATTTATTTACGAATTAAAATTTTAGGAGTTCCTTTTAAGTTAGCTTTTCCTAGTCATAGAATGAAACAAGCGTTTAAATGGATATATCCGTATATTTATGAAGTGGACATGACAGGGAATTATCATAAATGGTATGTCACTTCCGGAGCAGACGATGAACTTTGGATTTGTAGAAGTCTGCATTCAATAAGTATTCTGATAATAGTTACAGATAACAGCTAGAATATTGTTTTCACGTTTTGTGGTTTATAATTCGAGTAAGAGATAAAATGTTTTTTCCTGTTGAAAATACTACTATATTAGGTAAGTTTTATCAGGTAATAATAGCTTGGTTTCCGTAGTCAATGAAGCATAAACTGCAACGTTACAGATAAATTCCTTATCAAAATTGCATTGCATTATGTAAAGTCTGCTGTAATACAAAATTATTCTGATTGTGTAATATGTATCTAAAATATAAAAATGGTAGTGTTTTTTTGCGCAATCTGATTTCATTTAATATATATACGGGAATATTTATTGGTACTTTTCTTGAATATGTAAAAAAAGGACTAAATATATTAGACTGTTTTCTGCTTAAGATTTTATTACTTGAAAAATTGCAATTGTTTAGAGTTAATTGACTATCCTAACACCATGATGATGTAAATAACGTTAATGGAAATTTAAATGCCAAATTTTCGATCGCAATTAATTGTTCTAAATTTAAATACCTCTGAAGATTGAACTCTGCTGGAATTTTGTTTATTTCGTTTTGTTCCATGTTTATTAATTGTTACCATTTACCTTTAATTTGAGAGAATATATAACGCATTTTTTTATTATAACCTGGATGAGCTTGTATTTAGCTGCTTGTTTATATATATTAAAGATTTTTTTTTCTTATGTACATATATACGATGCGCTGTATATGTACAGTCGCTCAAAAAATATTCGAGCAATATAGTTGATTACAGAATTCAAAAAAATATCTGGCAACGATTTTTTTTTAGAAATTAGTGATCTGGCAACCTTCGTGTACGTGACACGAAGGTTGCCAGATCACTAATTTCTAAAAAAAATCGTTGCCAGATATTTTTTCTGAATTCTGTAATCAACCATAGTGTTCGGATACTTTTTTGAGCGACTGTAGGTGGTCATATTATTTTGATACTAGATCGTGTGGGCTCACACGGAAATATTGAGCGTGTGCAGTTACCGTTCACAGCAAACTGGAGCGTGTGCAGTAACTGCACACGCTCCAGTTTGCTGTGAACGGTAACTGGAGCGTGTACAGTTGCTGTACACGCTCGAGATATTTTTCCTGAATTCTGTAATCACGTGACACGAAGGTTGCCAGATCACTAATTTCTAAAAAAATCGTTGCCAGATATTTTTTCTGAATTCTGTAATCAACCATAGCGTTCAGATACTTTTTTGAGCGACTGTACATTATGTATATATTGGTACTTAAATATTCTAAATCGATATCCTCGATAAGCTTAGTTGCTCATGGTTTCATGTAAATTGTTGCTGTATTTCTATGTACTATTTATATATTATATGTTAAATAACTTAAATTTAAAAATATTAATTCCATTATATTTACAATATTACATTAGTATATACAGGCTGATCAAAAAGTCTGTGCACTTGATGAGGGATACCTGTACCATTACAATAAACGTTGAAAGTGTGTCTAGTGCGTCTCGAGACATTTAGGGACACGTGATGGCGTTAATGTGACGTTATTGGGAGTGACGCTGTCGCGATCGCCTGCCTGCCAAGCAGTCAGGCACTGTAGACGTGCGTTGTGGCAATGGTGTTATTTGTTGAGGAGCGTACCTTCCTTGTGGAACATGTGTTTTGGTGTGGCGGAGAATATACACAAGACGTTCAACAATGATTCCAGGCACAGTTTCCGGAAACCAAGGTGCTCCATCGTAATACAATGCGGCAGTCGATTCAGAAATTCCGGGAACGGTTCCGTGTGTGACACGTCCAGATCTGGTAGGCCATCAATAATGACAGAGGAGAAATCTCCATCAGGAGATTGTCACAGCATGTTGGTGTACACCTAGGCTTACACCCTTAAAAAATCACATCCATGCAGGAATTTAAAGCTTGCCGATAGTGGTAAGTGGAGTGCGTACTTCAGGTGTTTGTAGACTTTCTTGACCGTGAAGGAGAGGACATTTTGGACGTCACATTCTTCACAGATGAGGCGTACTTCAAATTTGTCGGGGTACGTGAGCAATCAAAACTCACGCCTCTGGTCCTCACACAATCCCCACGAGTTCCACGAGTCGCCACTGCATAATCAGAAGATTGGTGGGGTGGAATTTCGCGTAGGCGCTTAGTAGGATCCATTTTTTCCTCTGAGACTGTCAACTCCCAACGATACTGTGACAATGTTCTTTATCCTTTCTTAGCGCAATTGTCAGGAGATGAAATTAACGGGGCCTACTTTCATCAAGATGGCGCCACGGCCCACACATCGCATATGTCTATGGCACTCTTGCACGACATGTTTGGGGACAGAATCATTTCGAAAAATATTTGGCCTCCAAGATCCCTGGATCTCTCCCCGCCGGATATTTATCTACGAGGTGCGATGAAAAACTGTGTGTGTGTGTGTTTTTTTTTTGTGTGCTCCCTGTATGACAAAATGAAGAGAGTAATGTGTGAAAGGAAAGAAAAAAATCAGTTCTCCCATTATCACAATTATCGTCCCAGTGGACGAGAAATTGCGTGACTTGGTTGAGGAGTTAGAGAGCCGTGGGTTCCAAACCTAGAAAGCACTTTTAGTTAGCGATTTAGAAATTTGGCATTTAAGTTATTATATTAATATATTATACTAACTCCACGTCTTCATAACAAGGAAACCTTGAGAGTTCCATGACAATTTAGACACAGGATTTTTGTTACTTAATTATAACACTTTTGGGATAATCTTTTATAATGACCCTGTATAATATTTTTGCCTTTTATTGGATATTTCAATTATGACCATGTAAAAAATAAGATTTTGAATATATTACCTAATTAATTTTTATTTGAATGCGTGGGTCGGAAGCTTAACGTACTTCTAAAGTTGACGTGAAAAATTCGTTGGCGTTCTAAAACACTTGTATGGTAGTGAAACTTGAAACGTTTGCGACAAGGTAACAGGAAGCTTGATGATTCTAATACGAAATTCTGACGCAGCGTTTGGGTATTAGGTTAGATATATTATTTAGAAAGAGTCGTCTACCGTTTTTAAGCAGTATGTTAGGTAGGGAGAGACTGCGAATGATTTAGTTCCGTTGAGTGCATTCGATGGTTAGGAACGGTGTTCCTAATGATCGCTGAAAAAAAGGATAGACCTAAAATAAATGGATAATGAAAACAGGACCTTATTAGAACTGAGTTTATTTTTCCCAGAATAAGGTAAATGGGCAATGAAAACCATTCTTGAAGTGGATAAATGAAGCTGATATTTCTGAGAGGTGTATTTGGAGAACCAAATTGCGTAGTCTGGTTGGATCTCCACAGCCCATGTCTGCTTGAGATTATGTAATGTACGTATGTATGAAACGAAATTGAAAATGGGACGGTGCAAAGGAAACAATACTGAAAACGCAATCGACCCAAAAATAAAACTTAAAACTGGTTGATGTAAACAGAATTAATGGTGCAACATAATTGCACAAAATTTCTCAAGTTTAGATCGTTAATCAATACAAAATGCAGTCTCATCGTTCATTCTCATCCTTCGCCATCGTTCATCAGCGTTCAAATGCATAGATCGTTAATGAATGCAAAATGCAGTCTCATAATTCAGATATTCACTAAGCCTTCAAACAAGAACTGCAATTACTGAACGTAACATGTAGGTTCCCTAAAATAGAAGTTTACCAGAAAAATAAACTTATTAATTTGCTTTTATCGGAACTGCTATTTATGTACATCTTATTACGCCTTTTTATTAGAACCAACGACCATTAGAATTATTTTTTGGACTGTGCCCTTATAAATTGACAAAATTGGATGACATATCATTAGAGTCATTATATAAAATTGCTGTATAATAAGTAACCCTAATTATTACATTACAAAGCCCATTCATTCATATTCATACAGCCACTAGTCCACGTGAAAATGCTTCTCAGACGTTACAGGCTGTCAGTCAACGAGATAGAGATGGAAGTGCAGACACCTTTTTCTTATAGTTGAGACGCCTAATGAATCTGCTCCTAATCGGAAATCTCAAGAAAAAATTTTTACGATCGTAGTGTTTACATACTTCATATGGGAAAGTAAAAAATTTGAAAATCCATTTGAGAATTTCTAATGAAGCTTGGCGCGGAGTGGTGGTATATATAGATTTTTTCTTTTTCAACTGGTTAGTTAGATTTTTATTTTTCCATAATATTTTACATATTTATTATACTTTAGTATGTCTTTCTGTAAAAGCTTTCTCGTTTCTTTCTTATTTTGTATTATGAACAATAATAATTGAAATTATGAAAAAAATTATAAAAATAAAAGATTGAAATTAATGCATATTAAAAATGAAGGAATTTTTCTTCAAGAAAATGTTTGTCAAAGTCTGATAGGAACCAATCAGTGTAATGCGTCATAAAGAAGATTTGTGAGGAAGAAGACACCTCAGCAAAAAGTCAATCTGAAAAAAATGCCTTATCCGAGACTCGAACTAGATACCATTCATCAGCAGCCAAGCATATTAACTACTTGGCTACAGGAGCAGTCCCCTCCACCTTATCCCTTTATATTCAGAATCAAACCTTGTTTTATTTAAATGTGATTTGTTCCGGTTGCTTTACCTCTGAGCAGTACTTTTACACAATTGGGTTAAATTGCGACGTCACAAGGATATACGATAGGATACACGAGATATAACCATCTCGGTGAGAAATTATAGTGTAAGCCCATTGGTGTCCCTTTCTCGGTGAGAAAGGAACACCAATGGACTTACACTATAATTAAGTTTTCCAAAAAAGTGTTTTTGCTAGTATATTTAAACTCGCTCAATAATAACAAACACAGGCAGGAAAGTCCTGTAGTCATGGAACACATGAAGTTTTAGCTGAAAAAAAAATGAGTGTCGACAGAACTAAGATCCGAACTGTGGCGTAGCTACCATGGTTCATCTCAGCCAGTGCTTGATTTTTTTTTTTTTTTGGTATTAGAAGTGTTTCTTTATTACTTATTACAGATGGCCTTTGGTTGAGAGGGGCGGGGGTTGCTCAGTCGGTAGCGCGCCAGGCTCGTATCTGTAGTTCCCAGGTTCGAGTCCCAGCTGGGTCAGCGTTGAGATTTATCTCCGCAAAATTCCCCGCCCTGCCCACGATCAGTAGGGGACACCGATGGGCTTGGAAAGGCCGTCGTTCGTCGGATGGGATGTTAAGCCATGGCCCCGTGTGCGGGAAAGCCATACCCTGTGCACGTTAAAGAACATGCTGGATAGCCTTGACGGGAGGCTACCATCTGTCTCCCAACAGCTGTTCCAGTGGGTCCCCTCCCCCAACCTTCTCTGAGCCTTCGGGGTCCATGTGACCTGGCCATTTAGCCCATGGTGTGCAAAAAAGTGCCGCTCAGAGGTAAAATCAACCCAACAACCTTTGGTTGAGTCACCTCGATATACACCGAATCTTTATACAACCATCGAAAAAAGGGGCGAAATTAAATTGCGTAAAGTTTTATGATTTAATTTATTTAAAATTTAACTGCGTTATTAGACTATTTACGCTATTTGAATTCTAACAGCATAAAATAAGTTAATTTATTCGCCATTGAATATTTTAAAATTTAATATCAAATTTTTAAAAATAAATAGCTATTAGACCAATTTTAAGAGAAAACATTTTAATAAAAAAGCAAGAGTGTGTGTGTGTGTATATATATAAATATTGCTTCTATTATTGCACTCTCTGAGCCTGGTGTACTAGTTGGCCTTACCTTTGGTATCCGGTCGATAAAATAGGGCTCAAAACCTTTCGCTGATTTTTGTGCTATTAATTAAAATATTCTCTTAATTTTTCCCGAAAAAATATTTTGGAAGCCCGGTAAAGACGTCGCGCACCAACGCCCGGCATGCGAGCCCACGCTCTGAAAACATATCAGGTCTTGGGTTAGGATCCCATTTCCGGTGAAATTCAATTTTTTTCAGCTAACTCTTCCTATATTCCTGGATTAGAGGACTTTTCCTCTGCTTTATTATGATTATTGACTTTTGCATGGATAACGCTGTCTCTACATGATGGATTATAAAAATAGCATCTTTCTGTGGTAGGTTTCTGAGGTCGCGTCACGTGACATGAAGTTGCCAGATCACTAATTTCTAAAAAAAATCGTTGCCAGATATCTTTCCTGAATTCTGTAATCAACCATAGTGTTCGGATACTTTTTTGAACGACTGTACACCTGACACCTCAGTTGTAGAGCAGTTGTCAGGTTATTAAGCAGTCGCGGATTCGGATCCCATTCCCGCAGAGACAATTTTTTTCAGCTAACTCTTCATGTTATCAGTCATTATTACTTGTCTTATTATTGTATGTGCATGGAAAGGATCTCTTTAAATATCCGTGATATCAATTGAAACACTTTCTCTTTGATGTATTTGATATGCAAAATAAAAATAGCTTTTTTTTACTTTATTTTTCGAATTGCAGTCAACATTAACTGAATCGTAAAATCCGTTTTAGTTTGCTGATTACCTGAAAGCGTTTGCGGAAATTGTCGAAATAAAGATGGCAATGACGATGAATGTTTGTAAAAATAATTTACGATACTGAAAGAGGAAAAAATTCCTCAGTTAGAATTTTACTTTTGCTAATTACATTATCGTTTTGTTACGTTAAGAATTAGCATCTTTCTTAAAATTGCTTTCCATTGCTGAATCTTATTGAAGAGTGATATTTGAAAGCAACAGCTGTTGAAATCAATGTACGGGTTCAGATAATGCTGACATTTCCCGATTTTTCAATTAAACAAACTACTTGGCTTTTACCTGATATCATTTGCGTCTCTCTTTAGAGAATTACAATAGAAATAAGTTGAGCGCAATTTTGCCTTTGGCAATATTAACCAAATGTTCAGTTTGCCTTTATGATGTTTTGACGTATCTAGATCTAGACATTAAAGAGAAACTTTCAATAAACTTCTTATGCTAACGAAGTTACTAAAAAAATATTTTTTTTCTTTTTAAATGGAAAAAAATTACGCTTTTAAAGAACTTTTGGAAACATCTTAAAACAACTATTTTGCTTTTTTATATCATGCAGTTAGATGGGTAATTAGGTGTCGCCATTTCCCTAATGCCTTCTGAAATAACCAAATGCAATTAATTGACATAAATGTTTTCACTAAAGTATTGTATTCCCTACTGAAATAAGAGCATAATCTGGCTTGTTAAATTCCAATAACTACATCCAGTATCGGTTTCCATTATAAACGTTTTTCTTATTTATAAAGCTTATTTTATTATATTGTAAAGTTTCTTAATTTTTTTATTTAATAATTAATCATAAATTTTTTTCAACCGGCTTTCTCTTATGATTCTTTAGTTCCCCCCACGCCATATTTTTTTTTCGATGTTCTTTCCTTCTTTCCTTGTACAATATGCTTTTCTACAATCTGAGTGCCAGAGTGATTGGACATACCGGACTCTTGATTGTTTCCTCTCCGTTTGCTTTATCTATTGTAAAAGTTTTTGACGACAGACCTAATTAGGAGCATAATCTTAAGTACATAGTTTTCTAATTTGTCAAAATATCACTAACCTCCGTAGCCCATGGCTGCTTGTGAGGATGATGATGGTGGTGCGACTTATGAACTTTCTGGGTTTTCTATTTGATTCACACAGTGGCGCCATCTATCCGGGAAGGGGACAACTGTGGTGTCACATAGAGATGGAATTTTAATATTTATCACTCCCGTTCATGGCGTTAAATCAATAATTAGCAGTAAAGAATCACAGGATATGTCCTGTAGATATGAAACTCATAAAATAATAAACTGAAAAATTGGTTTTGTTTTGAATGGGATTCGAACCCGCGTCTGCTGGACACATCCTGTAATTCTTCAGTACTGAATTACTGATTGAACGCCATGAGCGTGAGTGCGGCTGTAATGTGTTAGAGCCGCACGAAAGCGCTCACACCATGTGGCATAAATTACCTAATCACGAGATGCATTAATAAATATCGTCATTTAAAACAGAAAGTTTATCATCTTCATACATATATCAATGATGAGAAAAAAATACATTAATGTAAAAAAATCTCATATTATGCAAGGCTTAAAGGATTAGATTGCAAGAGTCACTGCCGAGATTATATCTAGAGTTAGAGCTAGATTCTGTGTGAATGCTAGCGGTGGACACCGGAAAACATTGCAAGAAAGTACAAGTTCAATAATTTCCCAAACGTAAACATTTCAAAGACCACTTTGTAATTATAAATGATTAATGAAATCTAAATCATAATTTTAGCAAAAGAGGCAAAATTTTCAAATATATATATATTTTCTTTAAAGTATTCTACAAAAAGCTAATGGATTATACTTGTATATCTTTGCTATCTTCGGAAATGGACAAACGGAGAAGAAAATTTCGTCTGAGGAACCAAGCAAGGTGACAAAATGTGACTCTAGTCAAGAGTATTTAATGCGATTTTATTTCATTTTAATAAGTTCAGAATAAATGGTCAATTTTGAGTTTATTTAGCGAAGCCTGTCGTACCTCAGCGCAACACAAGTTGAGTGTTTCAGAGTAGACGGAAGTGAGGTAGTTTGATTGCTTGGAAGTTGATGACTGTAAGAAGAATAAGCTCTTTTCCATTCAACATCCGTATCATTTACATTTTCTGTTATCTGTGGTGTGCCACAGCAGGACAGCAAAGTGTAAATCTACATTTGAGTTTTCTCATGTGGTACCCAGAAAATTCCAGTGTGTGTGGAGGGAGGCGTTGATATGCTTGAATCTCTGATTTTCGGTGACTTCCTTAGATAATGAATGCTAGTAAAGCCCTAAAGGGAGGGGGAGGGGATCAGGGGTGTAAACCTTCCCACCACCACAAACACACACGCACCCTTGCCTTGGTACGTCACTGAAATCTTCTGTTATTTTTTTTTTCTCATAGTAGAGTTCAATATTAATTACCTAAATATCATTGTTAGGAGAAGTACCCGTCCTATTAGCAAGTGAATGTAAGCATGCCTTCTTGTTTTACTCTTCACGGCAGATAACAATGAGCAACAGCAGCAACCACAGCCAATAATATGGAATGAGTGTTGTCAGCAACACGGCAACTGTGCAGCTAGGCAAGTTGAAGGGTTACTGATCAGCTGCGATACCTCAGTTGGAGGTGAATTTTGTACATTTGAGTAAATAAGTGGAAACAATGAATAAACATACACATAACATATCATACTGCATACGTTATGTGTATATTAAAGATATAGTATATGATACATAACTTATCAAATATCCGGTCACTCTGATATTCTGACAAATCTGAAATGGTCACTTTGATATTTTGACAAATTAGAAAATTATGTACTTAAGATTATGCTCCTAATTAGGTCTGTCGTCAAAAACTTTTACAATAGATAAAGCAAACGGAGAGGAAACAATCAAGAGTCCGGTATGTCCAATCACTCTGGCACTCAGATTGTAGAAAAGCATATTGTACAAGGAAAGAAGGAAAGAACATCGAGAAAAAATATGGCGTGGGGGGAACTAAAGAATCATAAGAGAAAGCCGGTTGAAGAAAATTTATGATTAATTATTAAATAAAAAAATTAAGAAACTTTACACAGTAATAAAATAAGCTTTATAAATAAGAAAAACGTTTATAATGGAAACCGATACTGGATTGTAGTTATTGGAATTTAACAAGCCAGATTATGCTCTTATTTCAGTAGGGAATACAATACTTTAGTGAAAACATTTATGTCAATTAATTGTATTTGGTTATTTCAGAAGGCATTAGGGAAATGGCGACACCTAATTACCCATCTAACTGCATGACATAAAAAAGCAGAATAGTTATTTTAAGATGTTTCCAAAAGTTCTTTAAAAGCGTAATTTTTTTCCATTTGAAAAGAAAAAAAAAATTTTTAATAACTTCGTTAAACAGAGCGTAGAGGTGTACTGTAAATGTTTATTTCATGTTACGCAAATGGTAGGACTTTCCACAGATTGTTGAAATATTGCTTTTGGTATCGACGACCATCAATAAAACGTGGTTCTGTGAAAGTGCAGGATGATAGGGAAAACATTTGCACAGAACATGGGCTCGATAAATGGGAGTTTACGAAATCAGTTATTTTTACTAAGCAATGATTACTACGATGTCTGTCTATGAAACGTGCTTGAGAATGTGCGAGAAAGATAAATGAATCAGCCATAGTTATTAATTTTTAATACTCAGATTGGGAAAGAATATCTAAATAAAATAAGCTGAAAATTATTATACAGAGTAAGGATCCCCACTTTATATACCAAAATATATTTCATTATGCAGGACTTTTCAGATTGTAAAACCATCCGTCAATAAAACGTGGTCCACAGAAGACAAGGCAAATGGTGAACCGGAAATTACCAATTACAGGATGTATAAAGGATGAAAACGGGGCGAAAGAACCGGAAATATGTTATGTAACCGAAAATGAGAACCGGAAATAACCAATAACCTGAATGTGTATAGACATAGCACGTGACAGGATATGCGCGTGGTCGTGACCTCGGGGACTTTTCAAAGTCAAAACCGCCCAGGTTGGGGCACCACTACTCTAATAATATATTATTATTCACCTTTACAAATTACCCCTTAGTATGAATTACCACTGTTAAAGGGTGCAAAATTCTGAAAAAAAAAACTTCATTTTCTTTGAAAACGAAAGAGCCCATATTTGCCAGAGGCGATACGTCATTCTTCTTTTTGTTGTTGTTTATTACGTTAAGATCTCGTTGTACTAGACTTTTCCAAATATCGTATCATTGAATACACAAAGGTGAATTGCTAAGTCCAAATTCACGTGAATTAATTTTCGCCCTGAAGAATAAAACTTGTCTGAAGTAAAGCTCCACAATTTTTGCTCTTATCCTTGTATCCAGTTATCCGTTTCGCCAGAATCTCCCTTGTTAATGAACAACACCTGCTGATAAATAAATAGGTGAATGTAGTATTATGGCAGGTTATATGCACCCACAGTCGATAATTGAAAAATGTCTGCTTCTCTGAAACGTGGAGCTGCGGTTGGATTAACCTGTAGCGCATTAAACTCGTAATATGGTGTTCCAAGATTCGAATCGCCACACTGGTTGCGTTGAGATTTTCTCCACTGAACCTGGCTTTGTCCTAGGTGAGAAGAGAACATCAACGGCATGTTAAAGCGTGGGACGCTAAGCCATGCTACGTACGCAAGAAATAGCCATATTCTGTGCACTGTAAAAACATAGTAGATGGCTTAACAGAAAGCTCCTGTTAGACTTCTGTGGCAAGCAGCTGCTTGAAGGGATATTCATAGGAAACTAGATTTCCTATCCAGTTCTGAGCCTTTGGGGTCCTTATGAACTGATGTAGCCCATTGTGTAACTTAAGCTCTCTTAATTTGAAAAGCTTTAGGTTTTTATTCAGGCAGTTTAATATTTCCAACACAAACAGTTTGAGCGTTTAAAATGATTTATCAAAGATAGAATTCTTCTTATATGGATTATTTAGGCAGTAAATAATTAACTTATCGTATATGCCTAGTTTGTATAGTGGAGGCGAATAGGTTTCTTTCACCCAAAAAATACGCATTGAAGTAAATTGCTTCTCATCTGTTTGCTCAAATACCTCTAAGAGAACTTTAAATGTTCAAAACATTCCTCTTTCCTTGCGTTCGCCAAAATGGTAGTATGTGTGCTTGTAACAACCTTTGAGGAGCATTGTAAAGAGAAGAGATGCATAGACTTGCTAGCAAAATCCCAATAGGTATATGCAGTTGCACCTGATGTCAACAACTACGGTTTGTTTACTCTGAACGAATGCCGTGAAAGTACAACATTTAGAGATGAATCCAGGCCATGCGACTGATATTTGATGCAGTGAATTCCCATATGTAATTAAAAGGCGGATTATATCTGTAGAACGTTTGGCATTTTGTAAGAAAAATACGGCTTGTGAGGGAATGCTCCTGCAGAATTGTGGGAGAATGTTCCTAAAATATTCTTTCTTTTTATCTGAACTTAAACACGTGAAACCGGATTACTCTTTATCGAAATGAATCATTCCTAATGTAAATACACTATTCTAGTGCGAGTACATTATTAACGAAAGAGGATGGGTATTTTATTCGAAGGTTAGTAGCTCTTACTGTTGACATCTATGGAATTGTTAATAATACTTGCTGCTGATTTTTGCGGAATTGTTAGTAATGACTGTTGTTGATTTTTATCGAATTGTTGGTATGCCTGTATTGATTTTTATCAAATTCATAATAGTAGGAGTTTTATCAAATTGTTATACCACTGTTAATTTCATCTAATTATTAGTAATACTTGCAATTTATTTTATTGAATTGATTCACTAATTTCATGAATTCACATAAATGTTATATTGTTGTTGCCTTCTTTCCAAATTGGCGTTTTTTGACAGGTTAGATTAATTTGTTATAATATACTAATATTCGTGGCTTATAAGTAGTTTGAGATATGTAGGTCAAGCTGAGTCAACTTTATTTGAATTAATATTTAAAAGACTTTTTTTTTAATCAGATCTCCACGATTGGGCAAATCCGATTTCCACCAGACAAGGAGGCATCAAAGATTCACATTGCCAGTATGGAAATGTCGTGAAAGTGAATGGCATTGAAGTAGCACTATTTAGATATGGAGACTGTGTATTTGCAGTTGATCCTATATGTCCCCATGCAGGTTAGTGTTTTAATTATCTATTACTCAATTGTTTTGTTGAATAGTTGAACTAAAGCGATCCTGGGCAACAATGAATCTCTTTTGTTGCGATCTTATGCAACCACGGCAATTCCCGGTTCCGCTTGTACAGCACTACTTGGTTATGAAAAGCCGTGCTTATCTAGAGCTGGGGGCAAGGAATATGCCCTATAGGCGCACCTCAACCCCAGCCTCACATGGCAGCAGTCCTATAGAAGGAAAGCTGACCACCAGAAGAAACCTTACTTTAATCTATTCCCCGGTTTGCAAATGTACAAGGATATATAGATCCAAGTTCGATCGGCACCCGGGGTGGAGACTCTTAGTAAGACCCAGACTTTTTTGAGGGCTCGTGCCTACAAGGCGGGCTCAGACCGTTCGGCAGAGCCCTCGAACAGCCCACCCAGGGCTCCTGATGGGTGAGGTCTCCGACACCGTCACCATCCGACCGGCAATCAAGCCGGCCAGCAGCATCTTCGACCTCGGTTGGGCTTAGCCATGTCCAACCGGGGGACCAATCCGGTCGGCACAGCCTTCAGCCGGGTTGCTGGGCCCTAGGCCCCCCCACCACGACAAGGTGGTCCCCTATCGGGGGGGGGGGATCCTGGGCAACAGAAGATATTAATTTTTTAATTTAATTATCGTCTTCTTAATTTTTAAATAAAACATTATATTGTGGAAATTATTGTAATAAAATTCGCCATACTGCAGGAATATTAAGGATTTTAGTATTGCAAAAATATTTTACTATCAAAATAGGTTATTTTCAGTATATTGTAGTTTAAATATTACATTTGGGGAAGTAATGATCAAAGTTTTATCAAAGATGGGGTTTGCTTCATTATTTATTACTTCATTGGCAAGTGCAGTAGCTGCTTGCCAATGAAGTGAAGTAGCCACTTTGCCAAAAACAAGAAGATGATAATTAAATCAAGTTAAATAAATTTAATTACTATCCTTTCAAATATATTGGGATCATTTTAATGGCAAAATCAGCATTAAATACATGCATCTGTTAATTGATATATCACATTTGCCATATGATACTTTAATTCTTGCATTCACCATATTATTCTTATGCAATTTAAATGATATAATTTCTTGAATAACCTAGACATCAACTTCAATCTAATGATGGATACAATATATCCGAAATCGCGATAATTGACCAACTCTTATAAATATTTTTTCAGTAAGTTGTGTTCTGATTAGTTGTGCCATCCTTTTATATGTTCAGGAAATAGTGGTTTCTTCTGCAACCTTTGTAACATCATGAAATAAATCATCTTCTTACACTCCTAAGGTCATTTTTGGCTTTCGTGATACATGTTATATTTATCTTAAGAACATTATTTTTATATGAGCATTTAACAATTTCTCTGCTAGTATCTGTGGCAAGCAGCTGCTTGAGGGGGTATTTATTTTTTTTTTATTTTTATCAGTGAAAATGTGTATGCAAGGCATGGATGTATGTGTCGTTTTTCTGCTGAGGTCCTGCCATCCTCTCAGACCTTCTACTGTGGCATATAAACTGACAGTCTCCTGTCAGACCTCTGTGGCAAGCAGCTGCTTGAGGGGGTATTTATTTTATTTATTTATTATATATATTCTAGAATTTGAATAAAATCTTGAAGTTTCATTAAAAAAATTGCAAGTCATCATCTTTGATGGCGCTTAAGCTTATTTCTTAAGAATTTGACAAATTATCATTAAGTTTTTTTGAAGTAAACATTTTAAAGAATTGCTTTCTAAAAGTTGACGTCTTTCTAAAAGTTTACTTCCTTAAAGGAACTAATGTATAGAGATGTATGCATTTTAGTTAATTGAAATATTTATTCTAAAGAAATTCTGAAATTGTAATTATCTGCTATACGAGCAATTATTTCTAGTGAATAACCGCAAACTGAACCCATTTTGGTATAAAGTTATTAATTAATTTTCTTCTCTGAAATGTGTGTTGTGTTAACGGTATCTAGCAACAAAAAATAAGATGCCTGCTTCGTAGAATAGGTTTACTTTATGCGGAACGTTTAATTCATTATTTTGAAGAAGTTTCTAAATTGTAATTAGTTGTAACGAGTTGCTGTCATGGTGATGATGACAATGGTTTGCTTTGTGCTTCGCTGAACAGCTTTTTGAACAAAGTTGTTAAAGAATTTTCTTCTGGAAAATACGCAAACTCTGAGACAAAATTCTTTGCCGCCACACCAAACAGGGAATAGTTCTCTTTTAACTCGTACATTACGAACCGACCGCGATATTTTTATTAATCCTCTGAAATTCTTTTCTGGATGCATCGTTGTGCCAGCGTTTCGTGCATTGTGTGATGCTTATGGATTAAGCCGTGTTCATCCCAAAGCTTCGAGTCAGGAGAAACATAGAAATCAAACCCTTGTTTCCCTATGGGAGTATTATACTGAAGCAACAAGTAACGCTGTATTGTAACTATGAAGCAGAATTGAAATGCTTTGTTTGCGCCACTTTTGTCCGCTCCGGCAGTGGCTGTTTATTGATGAACTGGGAGTAAATGTTTATGAATACTTGATAAGTGCAATATTCGTGCGAACACTTTTAAGCGATCAGCCCCAACACAACAAAATAAGTATTCCCTGACCAAGTTGCAAAACGAAAAGAGTATTATTTATCTAGTTTCCTGTTGTTTTCCGAGTGTCATTTGTTTTTCATTTTTGTGGATTTTTCCAAACACGGAAAAATCCCCAAAACCGCCAAACGTCAAACGACGCCAACGTCCAAAAAAGAAAGACGCCAAATGTTGTTGCTCCATATCTTTCCAATCCGAAACCTGATCGTAATGAGTTTTCTATTAAATGAAATCACCTAACGTTATATGTACATTGATACGTTCCTTTCAACAAAGAGTTGTTTTGAAGTATGGTTTTAATTCCGATATTTCCTCATTAAGGATTAGAACGAGTGATATGTCAAATTAAAACTTGTGACGCTGGGAATAACATAGGGCTTATAAAAATTCTGCCGTTCAAAGTAGTGGAAACGTAGGTTTCTTTTAATGACGACTTCCATGTGAGGTAATCAATTAAAATACTAAATAAAAGCAAATTAAGAAAAACTGCTCCTTTAAGAGCTCGGAAGCGTGAAAAATAAAAATATCAATGATCACATCACTTACTCAAACCATATTAGTATCAAAGGAATATAAATAGCTTGAAATGGTTTCTTTTAAAGATGTATTGGGCCTTAAAGCTAAAGAAGTATTACCTTTACATTTTCCGAATCATCTATTAGTTCGAATTTTCGCCATTAGAAGAGGGGGAGAAAATCCAAAATAAAAACTTCATTCTCTTCGAAATCAAGAATTCCATATTTGCCACAAGCGATATTTTTTTTTTGCAGTTATTGCTCCAGCATTAACATTTAAATGTCTCCTTTCTCAAAATAAATCTGAAGAATTTTGTCAGTTATCTATCTACCTGAGAGTAAAACAAATATCCTGTTTCAAAAAACTGAATTATTTGGTGAAAGAACTTAGTTTCTTTCCAGCTATTGATTTTATGGATGCGCGAGGTCTGGAAACTGATTAAATCAGCTTCTGAAATTATAGTGATTGCGATGACTAAAACTAGAAATATTTGGTAATCGTGAACTGGAATATATTGCAGATATCTAATGTATACTCCCAAGTAGAATATTTATTTTGAATTTTTAATCTGTTCATAGAACTAAGCAGCTTTCAAATTTCGCAGTCGAAAATAACTAATGAAAGTTCGTTGAAATGCTCCTGCTCGATCCTCATACCTAGCGAGAGGTTTGTCTGCAATGGTGAATTAATAAAAATATTCTCAACTTGAGCTCTCTAACAACCACATCATTATTTCGATATTAGAATCCGAATGCTATATACATTATTCATAATTCACTTTATTCAGTTTAAAACGTATCATTAGTAAATGCAGATTTGAATTTCATTTCTCTGAGGTCCTTTCGCCAAACTTTTGTAAGAATATTTGCTGATAAATATATATATGCCTTTGTAGCACATCTTCGATAGGTTCGAAAAATGCTTCCCCCAAGAACTGAAATTGAGAGGAGATAAGTTCCAGTGCAGAAGCGAGGTAATAATTTTTTTAAAGAGGTGAAACGAAGGATGCAAATAAATAAATTGACACTCCTGCATATGAGTAGATTATCACTACGGAGCAAGGTGAAAAAAAAATCATGAGGTGTAAGTAAATATCTGTCCTCTAGCTGGTTTCTTGTTTACTCGTTGCAACAGAAATAAAATTTGCAGCATTAATAGCATTATGAACAACGGTTATTTCAATGTGTGTTCCTCTGGTATAAGGGATGTATATGTAGGTATTCGATGAAATATTTTATTTTTCATCTTTAAAAGAGTTCTAAATTTCACGAGTGTTTTAAATACAACAAAATCTAAAACAAAGTAAACGAGTATCTCTTACAACATGGAACAGTTGATAACATTATATAGCTTATTTTGGGTTGTTTTACCTCTGAGCGGCACTTTTTTGCACACCATGGGCTAAATGGCCAGGTCACAAGGACCCCCAAGGCTTAGAGAAGGTTGGGGGAGGGGACCCACTGGAACAGCTGTTGGGAGACAGATGGTAGCCTCCCGTCAAGGCCATCCAGCGTGTTCTTTAACGTGCACAGGGTATGGCTCTCTCGCACACGGGGCCACGGCTTAACGTTCCATCCGACGGACGGCGGCCTTTCCAAGCCCATCGGTGTCCCCTACTGACCGTGGACAGGGCGGGGAATTTTGCCCCGCCCTGTCCACGGTCAGTAGGGGACACCGATGACCTGGCCTTGTGACCTGGCCAAATCTCAACGCTGACCCAGCTGGGACTCGAACCTGGGAACTGCAGATTACGAGCCTGGCGCGCTACCGACTGAGCCACCCCCGCCCCCTATAGCTTATTTAATAGCAAAATATGTCAATCTCGTTATTCCGTCGAATTTATTTCATTATTTTTTAAGAGAAAAAAGGCTGCTATGAACATTTCGCACATTACGCTGAACTACATGATTTCTTTTGCTTTACACAGGAGGACCTCTACATCTAGGAGACTTGGAAGAGATATCTTCGGGTGCTCTTTGTGTTCGCTGTCCATGGCACAATTGGCGCTACAGTGTCGTCACTGGTGATCTTCTGCAGCCAAAGAATCGCAAACTGCAGCTGCGGGTGTTTCCTGCTAAAACAAACAAGGAGGGTAGGATTTATGTTTGTTTCACGAGCATCAGTAAAACGTTTTTCGTATCAGAAGATTTTTAAAGTAGCGGCACTACTGATTTATATATATGGACTTGCAGATTTCTTATCCTACATGTAGTAAAAATGCACAAACAAATGTATCTAAAAATAAATAGTTTTATTTTGACTAAAGATTTCTTTAATGTTAAATATTATTACCAATACCTAATTTTAATAGTTACCAATGCGAATTATTCAGATGCGTCTTTAGCATTTAGAGTTTCTGATGGCGACTAACTACTCAGAGGTAGTCCTTTGATCGACCATTCCTAAATGGTCTAGAAAAATCTTTTCCTTCACCGGTAGCCTTGTTAGTCATTGGATTGGTGGAACATAAATTTATTTTCGTTTGCGAAATTTGGAATCAGATTAAATGTAATTTGCTGAAACATTAAAATACTTTTGTTAACACCAGTCACAGCTTTAAATCGGTTTCAGACAGAAGCATTAGTAAGATGTTTCGTTAAGAAAAGAGAAGTTGAAAACAGAAAGGCTGATATTATATAGTGTTTATAAATATTTCACTTTTATATTATAAATTACAATCAAAAAGATAGAATGAATGTATATACAAGACTTAGTCGTAACATTTTCATAATGCCAGCGATAGGATTTGGTATTTGGACAACTATTCACACATTAAATGCACTTAACAATTACTCATATTATTTACATAAATAAAATATCTATATGAAAATATTGTAACCTAGTTTACAAAATTGCTACCTACTTACAAACTTATACACTTAAATTACTCCACACTGCATTAGAGCACCAATCTTGAACATTTATTAGAACACAAGTCTTGTATATACATCTATCCCACGATTTACAATGATACTCGATTTACACGGTATGTATTTTTTTAATGTATGTAGATGTAACAGATATTATGAAGTATATACGACAGTACGCTTCTCCCGTTACAAGAGCTCTTGTTGACAACTATTGCAAGAGTTGAAGTGGTACAGTCGCTCAAAAAAGTATCCGAACACTATAGTTGATTACAGAATTCAAAAAAAAAATATCTGACAACGATGTTTTTTAGAAATTAGTGATCTGGCAACCTTCGTGTCACGTGACACGAAGGTTGCCAGATCACTAATTTCTAAAAAAAATCGTTGTCAGATATTTTTTTTGAATTCTGTAATCAACTATAGTGTTCGGATTCTTTTTTGAGCGACTGTACAGCGTCAAGTGAGATTATTAGACTGTCATCCCAAAAAAATCTTCTAAATGGTTTAATTGGCATCATTTATTTTCAAGAATAAATCGACAATACTAAATTCTGATATTAATAAAAGCGTCCTCTGTAGCAAGTAAATTTTTTTCACTAAAATTATATTCTTGCCATTGTAATGCAATCTGTCACGCGACATCGTGATGAAATGAAACTTTGAATCGGCAGCGATAATTCTGACTTTTCTAGACTAAATTTTTCAGACTAGTAAAAACCGTATTTAACCTCATTTTTAGCAACAGGTTAACTTTGTTGACTATATATATGCTAAATACAGCTGATTCTTAAGTATACTGTTTTATGAAATATCACATCAAAACTAATTTTACAAAATGTAGCGATAAGTATTGGTAAAAATGCTTAATTTCTAATTTATATTCAGTTTCTTAAATATCCTTCTCGAGCCAAATTTAATAGTGTACGTCTACATTAACAATGAGTATTTTTCGTGACCAAAACGACATGTATGAGAAATTAATCTAAATTTATCTGAATTGGTGCAAATAAGTAACAAATAATGTTACATTAATGCTAATTATTACTGCTGAAGTGAAATTTGAGATAAATATGTATAAATAAAACTTTTAATTATGTTTCATTAATAACAAGTATTTTTTTCGGAACCAATCACCCCGCATAAGTTGTTGGTCTCGATTTACACGGTGATTTCCCGGAACTTACGCCGTGTAAATCGAGAAAAAGGTGTACATTCATTCAGCCTTACTGACTGTAATTCATAACAGTAAATATTTATTTATATAAACAATAGTATATAAGTTTGGTCTTCCTGTATTGGGCGTTTTATTTCTAATTTGCGCCTCTGCCTCTTCATGACGAAAAACTTACTAACCTTTCTGTTCCACACTGATTTCCAGCTGTGACTGATGTTATCAAAAAAACATTTGGATGTTTCAAAGGATCACATTTTGAGTCTTATTTCACAAAATGTAATTAATTTTTATTCCACAAACCTAATAATTAATAATAAGGATAATATTGAGGTAAAAATAATTTTCTACTATGTTTCTTATTAACGTTAACTGCATAATTAAAGTAAATTACTTTTTCTATTTCACCAAGGTATGCTACATAATTTCTATTCACCAAGGTATGGTACAGTCGCTCAAAAAAGTATCCGAACACTATGGTTGATTACAGAATTCAGAAAAAATATCTGGCAACGATTTTTTTAGAAATTAGTGATCTGGCAACCTTCGTGTCACGTGACACGGAGGTAGTGTTCGGATACTTTTTTGAGCGGCTGTACCAACACGTTAATAGCAGAGTCTGCTACATAATTTCTATATAATCTGATAATAATATAATAACATAATTTCTATATATCTGATAAAGCATATGATGAATTTAATCCGCTATAAAAGAGTAGCGGGTTAAATTCATCATATGCTTTATCAGATGACAACATTAGATAATATCAACTGTCTAAATGTTTTATTTTACAAATTTTCGAAATCTGTTATACACACTATACTAAAAAATATTTTCTAGTACGCCTTAAATAATTATTTTCCCAAAAGGAAAAACAATGTATCAAACTTCCAGACATTGTCTAAAAATATCCACATTAGCTCTGTTCTTAAAAGGAAAAATATCGCCTAGTTGATCCTGCAGATGAAACAAAAATATCCACGGCAATAGTTTCTTTGGGACCTTTGTGCGCTTTATATATACAACTTCTCTTTTTTTTTTCCTGGAAGAACAGCCAACACGTCTCTTTCAGCTTTCACAACAAATTACAACGAACAAACAACTTCCCCATTCACTGGTACGATCGCTATTTCCAACGGCTTGCTGTTCTGACCAGTGGCAGACAGCCTCAAGATTGGATCGTCAGTGGTAGTAAACGTGAAGTCCCGTGTGATAAACTTTCCCCTCCCCCTTTTTCTATAGCCTCTGCTTCTTTTTCCTCTCTCGGGATCAGATAAGAGAGGCAAGGGAAGAGTAAAAAGAGAGGGAACACGACGGCGAAGTCTGGGATCAGAAGAACCGCTAGACCGTACAAAAGAGTAGCGGTTTTAGATGAAAATGTCAATCATTGGCTTTCTGATAGAGCTCTTGTAATGGGAGAAGCGTACTATCGTATGCACTGGTGAAAGCACGCCTTCAGTCACCTGCCACTAGAATATCAGTTTCGTGGAATGCGTAATAACTCTTTTATTTGGTTAACAAGGGGTGTAGTCGATTTTCAACAGCATTTCGTAACCTTTAATAGTAACTTTCAACCAGTCAAATTTGTCTGGGGTCTTTTTTACATGTAAAACAGAAAAGAACACGCCAATGCTAAATTCCAGCTATCTCAGAAAACAAGTTTTTGTACATAACAGTACTGAGCAAAGTAGTTTATTAATTCTGTTGCCCATAAAGTAAGTTTGCATAATAAAACAAGAGATCAAATTAAATATATTTCGAACTGAACCTTAGCAGAAAGAAGATGTTGGGAATATATATATATGTATTTGGCAAAGATAGAGGACTCCAGGAGAACGAGAAAATTTCCCTCTTGTAACAGGTTTTCCACCTCTGGTAAAAATGGCAAAAAATAATTGCTTGAATTTAGTATGCATTCAATGTGTATAAAATTCAGTAGTTTTATATTTATTATAATCGTCTTGTTATTTATCACAAAATGAAGAAAATTAAACATATATTAACAATATTATTAAATAATGAATTATGAAAATTTTGAAAATATTTTTTCTACTTTTTACACATTAAAGTTGTACAGAAATTTCCGAATATATCTAAAAGTTAAAATTTCTGTTTCTCATTCGTTCATCATAAAGGGAAAAATTCTTATCGAAAATTATTTCGAAGAACCGTTTTTCTCAGGTTGTAGTGTATGCATAAAAGAAAAAAGTACAACATTTATGATAAGCATGAAAATCTTCAAACAGAATTGGTATTTATTTAAGACGAACTTTGAAAAGAATTTCTCAAATTAAAAGATTTCAAACATGTTAAAGATGTTGCGGAAAATTTCGATCTGCTTTCATTGCAATCATTTGTTAGAAATTATGTAGCATACCTTGGTGAATAGAAATTATGTAGCATACCTTGGTGAATAGAAATTATGTAGCATACCTTGGTGAATAGAAATTATGTAGCATACCTTGGTGAATAGAAATTATGTACCATACCTTGGTTTATAGAAATTATGTAGCATACCTTGGTGAATAGAAATTATGTACCATACCTTGGTGAATAGAAATTATGTAGCATACCTTGGTGAATAGAAATTATGTAGCATACCTTGGTGAATAGAAATTATGTAGCATACCTTGGTGAATAGAAATTATGTAGCATACCTTGGTGAATAGAAATTATGTAGCATACCTTGGTGAATAGAAATTATGTAGCATACCTTGGTGAATAGAAATTATGTAGCATACCTTGGTGAATAGAAATTATTTCCCGCTCATTTTTGATCGCTATTCTCTCTGATCCCGATTGGAGAAAAAAATTCTCTTACACATCATAAAACATATACAGAAATACATATTGCTAACTATTACTTTTTTTTAAATTGTTCCTGTTGTAATAAATTAATGATTTTAAAAAAATTATGCTTCTTTAAAGACAAATTAGAAGCTTAGTATTATTTGGAACGAAAAATGCAAGAACTGATTCATATAACAGTGTTAACAGCTCATTATAAACTATAAGGGGTATTAATCGATCAAAGTGAATAATATCTGAAAAATAATCAAAGGCTCATTGTGCTTATTAATATTAATTACTAAAGACTTATTAAAAGATTGTAATCTTGATCCAAAGAAATTATTTGTTTTCTTTTCCGATTTATGTATTTTCGCAATAATAAGCCAAATTTTAAATTTAAATCATGACTGAACCTGAAGTCACTTCTTCTGGGTCTTTTTTTGCATGTAAAAAAACTGACGTCTGTGCTATTTGAAGCTCAGTCAGGACCCGAACTCATCTATACTTGCGAACATTTAAAGTTCACATTTAAAAGATTTATTATTATTCAGATCCGTATTTCCTAAAATCTACAATATATCCATGTTTTACCAAATATAGTAAAAACCATATATAACATTCTGTGATGATCTATCATTTTAAAATTTATTTTGATAAATACAGTGTATCTGGTGACAATTAGCGTGCTATATATATATAACTCGTTCTATGTAAAAAAAAATAATTGTCTGTAAGAAACCAGGACAAGTCCAACAGAACTTCTAGGTTATCTCCATCCTTTGTGTGTTCCCTTTTTAAAAATAAATAATAATTTAAAAAAAATTTTAAAATGGTGAAAAATGAAATAACCATTGCACAAATTGCTAAAAATCCGCTTATATATTTTAATAAAGTTTAACATAAAGGTTATTGCTATCGTTTCAATCTTTTTTAAATTAACGTTTTGAGATCAATTGCTTAGAACAGCTTTGCTGCTGTTAAATATTTTAGCTTCCAAACTATTTTATTTAAAAAATTACCTCTCAAGGAGCTGCTTCCTACAGATATCTGACGTCTGTGCTATTTGAAGCTCAGTCAGGACCCGAACTCATCTATACTTGCGAACATTTAAAGTTCACATTTAAAAGATTTATTATTATTCAGATCCGTAGTCCTCACAGGTCTATCTATAGCATATTGTACTGACAGAAGCCTGTCAGTACAATATGCTATAGATAGACCTGTGAGGAAGGCGAGGTTGGGTTGGGTTGTTTTACCTCTGAGCGGCACTTTTTTGCACACCATGGGCTAAATGGCCAGGTCACATGGACCCCGAAGGCTCAGAGAAGGTTGGGGGAGGGGACCCACTGGAACAGCTGTTGGGAGACAGATGGTAGCCTCCCGTCAAGGGCATCCAGCGTGTTCTTTAATGTGCGCAGGGTATGGCTCTCCCGCACACGGGGCCACGGCTTAACGTCCCATCCGACGGACGGCGGCCATTCCAAGCCCATCGGTGTCCCCTATTGACCGTGGGCAGGGCGGGGAATTTTGCGGAGATAAATCTCAACGCTGACCCAGCTGGGACTCGAACCTGGGAACTACAGATTACGAGCCTGGCGCGCTACCGACTGAGCCACCCCCGCCCCATGGAAGGCGAGACTTCAGCAGAAAGACACCAGAAAAGAAGCATCCATACCTTCTCCGGGCTGGGACCCTCGTTCGACTCCCAAAAAAGGTAATGGAGTCACTTTTCTCGCTTTATATATCTACTGAGGTCTTGTCTTCTTCACAAACTTGATGTGTGACATATTGTACCGATAGGCTCTTGTCAGACCTCAGTGGCAAGTAGCTGCTCTAAGAATGATTTTTTCCACCTTAAATAACTACTTGATGTCGTCTAAAATAGAAAATTAGGTAAAATTGATTTAGATATTTACCATCAGTCCCGTGGCCGAGTGGTTAGCACGCTTGGCTACTGATCTAAGGGACCTGGGTTCGAGCTCCGGATTAGGCATGGATGTGTGTGTCGTTTTTCTGCTGAGGTCCTGCCATCCTCTCAGATCTCCTACTGTGGCATATAAACTGTCAGACCTCTGTGGCAAGCAGCTGCTTGAGGGGTATTTATTATTATATTTTTTATAAATAAACTCTGCATCTGACTTATTATTGACATAATATGGGGCTGTTTTAATAACGGGACAGCAGAATATATACTTATGCACACATTATACCAAGAAGTGATATATGGATGTTTCACTGTGAAATAAATTTCTTTTCAGAAAGCTCATTATTCACAAACTGGCTAACTTGCAAGGATATAAGATATTACATCTACAGTAAATGAGTGAAAATAAAATATATACACATTGCTTGGTATTTTATATTAGAGTTACAATTTTTTTCTTCAATAAGTTGCCTTCCATATTTTTTTGAATATTTTAGGAATATCTGTTGGTTCTTCTTCGAAGGTGCAAACGAAATGAATAAAAACAATCTCATTTCTGTCACAAGAGCGAAATTTTAGAATTATAAACATTTTCAATTTGATTCTTTAGAATAAAAATATTGGCAGAACTATGCCATTTCTTCTTGTTCATTTCGACAAAATAGAAAAGACTGCTAGCGTGCAGGCAAAAAAAGGTTGCAGATCCCGGGCTAGTTTATTTTTCGCCAATACTTCTTAGAATTTCATATTTCCTGAAACTAATTTAAAGTGGCTTAGAACATTTCTGTAAGTTTGTGGCATCGATTTCTAGCAAGAAGTTATTTGCATAGTAGGCTTTTGATATTGATTCAATGTGAGCAAAGCCGAAAGAAACAGTTAAGACAATTATTATTACTTAGTAGAACTCGGAGCTTTAGGCAAGAAATGCATTTACTGTTGTCATCTGGGCCACAATCAGATGTTTAAAGCACCTGAGTAGAATTGTATAAAAACTACTTTCGGACCTCTGAGCCAAAAATAGTCGTTTATTTATCTGTTTTTTTTTTAATTTATTATCCATGAGGAGAAGCTAATCTCGCCTTTGGCACTATAGTAATGTTCTTGGAAAGAGGAATATTTGAGGGGGTAAAATTTGACAAAAGACGAAGGAGTTTTGGTTTTGCTTTGTTTTACCTCTGAGCGGCACTTTTTTGCACAAATGGGCTAAATGGCCAGGTCACATGGACCCCGAAGGTTCAGAGAAGGTTGGGGGAGGGGACCCACTGGAACAGCTGTTGGGAGACAGATGGTAGCCTCCCGTCAAGACCATCCAGCGTGTTCTTTAACGTGCACAGGGTATTGCTCTCCCGCACACGGGCCACGGCTTAACGTCCCATCCGACGGACGGCAGCCTTTCCAAGCCCATCGGTGTTCCCTACTGACCGTGGGCAGGGCGGGGAATTTTGCGGAGATACATCTCAACGTCTGACCCAGCTGGGACTCGAACCTGGAAACTACAGATTACGAGCCTGGCGCGCTACCGACTTAGCCACCCCCGCCCCAAAGGCGAAGGAGAGAGGCAGAGAAGAAATTAGGATGGATAAAAGTAAGAAAAAAAACTCTAGAATATTCGCACAAAAATATAAGTTGCTTAGTAGTGTAATTACCTTTGACCTTCGAGCCCAAGATATTTACGGCACTATATAAAGCCGTCCCGTGGCCGAGTGGTTAGCACGCTTGGCTACTGATCTAAGGAACCTGGGTTCGAGCCCCTAGATAAGGCATGGATGTGTGTGTCGTTTTTCTGCTGAGGTCCTGTCATCCTCTCAGACCTTCTACTTTCGCATATTAAACTGACAGGCTCCTGTCAGACCTCTGTGGCAAGCAGCTGCTTGAGGGTGTTTTTTTGGGGGTATTGCAGCTGGTATTTTTGCTGGCCTTTTTGGGGTATTTTTTTGGGGGGTATATTTGCCTCTGTGGCAAGCAGCTGCTTGGGGGTGTTTTTTTTATATTTCGCTCAGTCAGTGTCGTGTTGCTACCCAGCGATTGAAAACACTGCTATAAAAGATATTAAAAAAATCAAAACTGTATTTTTGGGGTGGATTGTCTGAAGCATTGGGCCCGCGGACAAAAAACCCTAAATCTTACCTATTTACTAGCATAATTGCCTTGAGAAACATATATTTTTAAGGCTAGTCCACAAAATAATTCAGTGTAATATTGGACCTTCGGTACATAGATGCAAATGTGCCCGGGCCCAAGTGCTGTATGATGTCAGCGCTAAAGGAAAATAAAATATTTCGACAGAGAATGTTTAAATAGGAAACAAATATGAGTTTCCAAAAGTGTTTCCCATAGTTATTCATCTTGAGGCCGGAAGAACTGTATATCTCCTCCCTATTGCTCCTTCTTACTACATGTGTTCAAGTAAAGGACTTTAAATAAGGTAAAATACCACTAATCACATTTCTTTACGAAATTTTGATATTTTTTTTTTGATAATGTCAATTATATTTTTCATTTTCTTTTTTCGCCATCAGCTCTTGCGACCAGGTCAGTGTCTTTTAATTAATACTGCTCTAAAAGACATTAAAAAATCTTTATAATGGTAGGAAGCTAAAATATTTTGCCCGAGTACAGAAAATCCTAAATCTCGACTAAACCCTCTAAATTCGCCCACTATGCGATGATCTAAGTTAGCCTCTGGTTAAACCAGACCAGAACTCTTTTTTCAAAGCCTTTGTATATATCTGCAAATTAATTTTGATTGACATTCACTTTACTGTCTTACACATTAAAACGAATATTAATGACATGGACCAATAATAATGTTATTTTTAAGATGGAGGTAATTTATTTCGATTATTTTCGACCTTCTCGATGTCTTCCAGCGTTTTCTACCGTAGTTTAAATAACGCCTAGATATTTTACTCCACAGAAACAAATGTTACTGAATTTAAGAACAGTGGACGAAGAAACATCTCTAAGATGTGCCATATTACCTTTCAAACATCGCAACTCAACTCTTGCTAAAGAGTCCGAAGAAACAAAACATTTTTCTCTTTTATCTCATCTGAACTAAGCGTGATTAATGACTTAACTGTGCTCCCAAGTTGATCCTTGAGGCTCCATCTACGAAAGAGCCTCCTGCTCCCAGGCATCGTCGTCATTCATTCTTGGGCCTTAACACGCGCTCTTTTTTTCCCCTCTAAACTTCATTTTATTCGCATCTTTACAGCACATTACCCAATTTGATATTCATGGGAATTAATGCTTATTTCCTTTGTCATTTCTAGTCGCAAGGGACACTTTAAATGAAGTCCAGGGAACTTATTTACGCAGCAAGTGAGCATGAATGAATGTTTAATCAGTAGGTTTGGCCTAATGCAGTTTTGAATAAAACAGTTATTCAAACAGTGGAATTAAATTTCAGAAATGTCATCTTTTTTCGTGTGTCTGTGTGCTCGTTTTCGAATTCGTTATTTGTTGTTTAACTTTCGTTTAATCTAGTGATATATCTTAAACATTTATATGTTCGTGCAATAGGATGTGTTTGGGCGGGAGATGACAGCGTTGATTAAATATGTTGTACATAAATACAAAACAAATGAATAAATTGGGACTACGAGGGTTTAACCCTTAACTATAACACGTGGCGTTTGTATAAAATTACTTTTGTTGTTCACGATAATTATTTCCTACCAAGAGTACCTTTAAATGCCACCATTACCAGCGGATCAGTATTGCTCCGCAAAGTGTAGTTGTCGTCAAAGTAACATTCGCGTCTGTAAAAGTTGTTACTTTTCTTAATTGCACCAATAGTACACTGGCGGAAATTGAAAAAAGAAAACCATTAACAATTGAAGCGTAATCTGTGAGATTTATTTAGTAGAAACAACTTGTTGAGAAAGGACAGTGATCACACGTGTGAAGTGATTCAATGTTTATTTTACCTTTTAATGAGTATTACATTTTACAGAAGGCACATTTTAATAAGGTGTTGAACCTCCTCGAGCAGCAATACAAGCTTTCAATCTGGTATGCAATCGGTCGTACAAATGCTGGATATCAAGCTGGGGGATACCATTCCATGCGCTTTCAACATGGATGCGTAATTCATTGATGGTCGTTGCCTGTTGCGGTCCGCGGAAGAGTCTGTCCAATCCAGTCCCAGACATGTTCGATTGGAGACAAGTCCGAAGAGCTTGCTGGCCAAGGGAGTCAGTGCACTGCCTGAAGAGCATGTTGAGTCGCCCTGGTGGAGTATGGTGGGCGTTATCCTCCTGGAATATCGTATTTGGGATTGCACTCAAATATGGCAGGACGACCGGCTGTATGATGTCGCTCACATACACATTACTATTCAGTGTATCCTGTACAAACACCAGACATGTACGAGAGTGATAGCTAATCGCTCCCCACACCATGACGCCCGGCGTGGGCCCTGTGTGTCGTTGGAGGATGTACGATAGAAGAAGCCGCTCACCTGGTCGCCTTAGGACGTGTAAACGACTATCAGACGCTCCTAAGCAGAATCGGCTTTCATCACTGAAAACCACAGACTGCCATTCTTCCCTCCAATGAACTCGTTCTTGACACCACTGCAAACGTGCTCGACAGTGACGAGGTGACAGTGGTAACCGTGCCTGTAGTCCTGCTTCCAAAAGACGATTGCGTATCGTTCTTGTAGACATCCTTGGTACGACAGGATCGAATTTGTGACGCTGTAGCCGTCCGTTTTGCCACCGCCGCCCTCCTGATACGTCGATCATCTCGTGCGTCCATAACTCTGTGTTACCCAGGACCACATCTGCGAGTGTGCGAATGCTCTTCTGACCATCGATGCCACCATCGTACCACTGCCGATACCTCTCGTCCAACGCGGTGTGCAATTTGACGAAAAGACCAACCTGCTTCCCGAAGACCCGCTATACGACCTCGCTTAAACTCCGCTAACTGAACAAATGTTGCGCGCCTGTGTCGTCCTTAGGGGCGCGGGTGGCTCAGTCGGTAGCGCGTCAGGCTCGTAATCTGTAGTTCCCAGGTTCGAGTCCCAGCTGGCTCAGCGTTGAGATTTATCTCCGCAAAATTCCCCGCCCTGCCCACGGTCAGTAGGGGACACCGATGGGCTTGGAAAGACCGCCGTCCGTCGGATGGGACGTTAAGCCGTGGCCTCGTGTGCGGGAGGCTACCATCTGTCTCCCAACAGCTAATCCAGTGGGTCCCCTCCCCCAACCTTCTCTGAGCCTTCGGGGTCCATGTGACCTGGCCATTTAGTCCATTGTGTGCAAAAAAAGTGCCGCTCAGAGGTAAAACAACCCAACCCGACCTGTGTCGTCCAGGCATGGTATCTTCTTCGAAGAGCACTGAACAAGACGACACAAGACGAATAACTTCTTTCTTCACGTCCTAGTCCTTAAATACGCACGGCGTACATTTGCATGTTGTCATTCTCAGTGACGTCATTATTTCATCCAATGACTTTCAATCTTGTATCAAGGTTTCTGCTACCCTTAACTATTAACGTATTATGTTATGACGTTCCTAAAGGAAGTCCTTCTGGGTGTTCCTTTTTTCAATTTCCGCCAATGTATTATTTAAATGATATTTTTGCATGTAGAGATCAACTTTTTTAAAGTTTTTTAAATATAATTTCGAATGTATGCTTTATTTATGAAATATCTTTGTGACATTCCATTTTAAAATATTGGTATTTTCTCTCACTTTATAGAATATTTCAGTTTTTATAATACATTTTGTGGTCCCATTATTTATTTCTTTATTACAATTTTTTAGAATAAAAATAAATATATCGGTATTTTTAAAGAGCCACTAGGGAAAAACTTTCCTTAGAAAGCTACTAGGTTAAAACTATCTTTAAAGAGTTACTAAGAAAAAATTATCTTTAAGGAGCTACTAAGAAAAACTGTTTTCTTAAACAGCTATTAAGAAAAAAGCTGTATTTTTAAAATTTTAAAGAACTACTAAGAAAACAATATCCTTAAAGGAGCTATTAGGAAAAATCTGTATTCTTAAACAGCTATTAAGAAAAAAAATGTATTCCTAAAGAGCTAGGGGTGGGGGTGGCTCAGTCGGTAGCGCGCCAGGCTCGTAATCTGCAGTTCCCAGGTTCGAGTCCCAGCTGGGTCAGCGTTGAGATTTATCTCCGCAAAATTCCCCTCCCTGCCCACGGTCAGTAAGGGACACCGATGGGTTTGGAAAGGCCGCCGTCTGTCGGATGGGACGTTAAGCCGTGGCTCCGTGTGCGGGAGAGCCATATCCTGTGCACGTTAAAGAACACGCTGGATGGCCTTGACGGGAGGCTACCATCTGTCTCCCAACAGCTGTTCCAGTGGGTCCCCTCCCCCAACCTTCTCTGTGCCTTCGGGGTCCATGTGACCTGGCCATTTAGCCCATGGTGTGCAAAAAAGTGCCGCTCAGAGGTAAAACAACCCAACCCTATGTGTCCTTATTCCAGTTACAACTTATCAGCAGAGTTCTTAGTCTATGTAAGTAGTCCTTTAAACTTTTCCCATTTGAAGCAGCATACATGACTGAGCTTAAATTTCTTAATTCAAATTGTCTGAAGAATCAGAAGAAGAAAAAAAATGAGAAGAATATTTACAGCACCTCGCTGGCACGATCTGACGATAAATCTCGAAGCAAACAAATATAAATTTTTCATTCCACCTGGGAAGCTTCTAAAAGACAATCCCTTAAACAGAAAAATATGGTTTTCGCTTCAGTGCATTTATTTTGTTGGAGTTTTCATTTCCTACTGTCGCCGCGATGCTTTCCGCATCCCGCAGCAATTTCTGCTCCAACAGCATCGGCTCTGCACTTTACCACCTAAGTGTGCCTGCCTTGCAGCTGCCGCACTCTCCACAACTATCGTGAGGTGCTAACAGCGTTACTCGAAGAACAAAGTGTTCTGGAGTGTCGTATTTCGTGGCTAGGTGATGTTCTTACCACTATGGCCAAAACAACGAAAAATAATTTATTGTTCAATAAGCTTTGTTCGAATAAGATAATCCATCAATGGCGAATTTTAGGTTCAGATATCTTTGCTCTGCGTAGGCTTAATCTTTCAGCACAGCAACGGAATGAAAACTAGCATCAAAGAATTACATTGTGTTGTTTTATCTATGAGCTACACTTTTTGCACACAGTGCGCTAAATGATGTAGGGTTGGGTTGTTTTACCTCTGAGCGGCACTTTTTTGCACATCATGGGCTAAATGGCCAGGTCACATGGACCTCGAAGGCTCAGAGAAGGTTGAGGGAGGGGACCCACTGGAACAGCTGTTGGAAGACAGATGGTAGTCTCCCGTCAAGGCCATCCAAGGTGTTCTTTAACGAGAGCAGGGTGTTGTTCTCCCGCACACGGAGCCACGGCTTAACGTCCCATCCGACGGACGGCGGTCTTTGCAAGCCCATCGGTGTCCCCTACTGACCGTGGGCAGGGCGGGAAGTTTTGCGGAGATAAGTCTCAACACTGACCCAGCTGGGTTGGGTTTGGGTTGTATTACCTCTGACCGGCACTTTTTTGCACACCATGGGTTAAATCGCCAGGTCACATGGACCTCGAAGGCTCAGAGAAGGTTGGGGGAGGGGACTCACTGGAACAGCTGTTGGAAGACAGATGATAGCCTCCCATCAAGGCCATCCAGCGTGTTCTTTAACGTAAGGGTATGGCTGTCCCGCACACGGGGCCACGGCTTAACGTCCCATCCGACGGACGGCAGCCTTTCCAAGCCCATCGGTGTCCCCTACTGACCGTGGGCAAGGCGGGGAATTTTGCGGAGATAAATCTCAACGCTGACCAGCTGGGACTCGAACCTGGGAACTACAGATTACGAGCCTAGCGCGCTACCGACTGAGCCACCCCCACCCCCTAAATGATGTAGTCACAAGAGCTCAGGTATGGAAAGTGAACTCATTGGACAGCTTTTAAGATGCAAGTAGAAGTCTTCCATCAAGGCCATCCATCATTTTCCGAGCCAACTGCTTAACTTTCCATCCGACGAGCAGGGGCTTTTCCATGCCCATGAGTGTTCCCTTTCTCGCAGAGGGCAGCACAAGGGCACTGGACATAAATCGCAACCTAAGACACAGTTGAGACCTGGTAATGTCAGATTATGAGCCTGGCTTCACTGTGTCTGATGAGTTAGGTTGTTTTACCTCTTAGAGACACTTTTTTGCAACCTTGGCACAAGCAACAAATGGCCAGGTCACAAAGACCTCAAGAGCTCAGAGACAGGTTGAAAGACGGGGACACACTGGACAGCTGTTAGAAGATAGATGGAAGCCTCCTGTCAAGGCAATCCAGCGTGTTGTGTCAAGTCCGCAAGGTTATAGGACAGACGGCGTCCTTTCCAATCCCATTAATGTCCCTTCTCACCGTTGGCAAAGCTAGAATTAGCGGCAATACCGCTCAACTCCTGGAACAGCTAGGATTCGAGCCTGTGAACTGTAGATTGCGAACCTGGCACACTACCAACTGAGCCCCCTCCCCCCCCCCCCATAAGTTGTCAATTGAACTTCTCTAGATCAATATTTTTTTCAGTAATATTTGTTTGATTTTAGATTTTTAAAATTGACACAGAGTTTTATCTGTCTGTCGAGCAGCAATGATTAGTCAGGCTACTTTTGCACATTAAAGCAAAACCTTGTTATTTTGAATTAAACAATCTTCTTTATTTAAACTGTTTTATCGTCTCAACTATTAACACTCCTGACATAAATGACCTTCATTATGACCTTCAGCAGTTCGGTTTTCAAAAAAATATAAATAATAAACAAATACCCCCTCAAGAAGCATCTTGCCACAGAGGTCTGACAGGAGCCTGTCAGTTTATATGCCAGAGTAGAAGGTCTGTGAGGATGGCAGGTCCTCAACAGAAAAAACGACAAGAACATCCATGCCTTAACTCTGGGGCTCGAACCCAGGTCACTTAGAAGCTGTCAAAAAAAAAAATACCTTGTTATTTTAACAAAACTTTGTAATTAAAACAAAACCTTGTTATTTTGAATTAAACAATCCTCTTTATTTAAACTGTTTTATCGTCTCAACTATTAACACTCCTGACATAAATGACCTTCATTATGACCTTCAGCATTTCGGTTTTCAAAAAAATATAAATAATAAATAAATACCCCCTCAAGCAGCATCTTGCCACAGAGGTCTGACAGGAGCCTGTCAGTTTATATGCCAGAGTAGAAGGTCTGTGAGGATGGCAGGTCCTCAGCAGACAAAACGACAAGAACATCCATGCCTTAACTCTGGGGCTCGAACCCAGGTCCCTTAGAAGCTGTCAAAAAAAAATACCTTGTTATTTTAACAAAACTTTGTAATTAAAACAAAACCTTGTTATTTTGAATTAAACAATCTTCTTTATTTAAACTGTTTTATCGTCTCAACTATTAACACTCCTGACATAAATGACCTTCATTATGACCTTCAGCATTTCGGTTTTCAAAAAAATATAAATAATAAATAAATACCCCCTCAAGCAGCATCTTGCCACAGAGGTCTGACAGGAGCCTGTCAGTTTATATGCCAGAGTAGAAGGTCTGTGAGGATGGCAGGTCCTCAGCAGAAAAAACGACAAGAACATCCATGCCTTAACTCTGGGGCTCGAACCCAGGTCCTTTAGAAGCTGTCAAAAAAAAACAATACCTTGTTATTTTAATAAAACTTTGTAATTAAAACAAAACCTTGCTATTTTGAATTAAACAATCTTCTTTATTTAAACTGTTTTATCGTCTCAACTATTAACACTCCTGACATAAATGACCTTCGTTATGACCTTCAGCAGTTCGGTTTTCAAAGCTGTCAAAAAAAAAAACAATACACTGGTGAATTTGGCTAATAATAAATTGACGAGAAATAAATACCCTGCAAGTTATCAACGCTTCCGTTAAATAAGCAGCAGACATAAATCCAGTAATTAGAAATCGAATCCCGTCACATGATAACAATAAATTCAGCCCACTTCTTTCGGGGTTTCCTTCAAATATCTGATCGTCATAAACGTGAACACGCGAAGCAGAACGGATTGTAAGAACGGCATATCCAATGCCTAGAAGTTCATGCTTAACAAATTACTTTCTTAATTAAAACCAGTGCAAGACAATTAATATTCTTCGTTGATCGCCGTTAAGTAACTTTCTCCGTTTCCCGTTTTCTTACACCTCGGCTCACAGCTCCTCAGATAATCTAAGGTCCAATTATACAGCTTCGATCCGCTGGGATTCAGTTTTGCACTCTGATTTGCACATTCCGAAATGATGACTAACTGTCAAGCCTATCTCTCTCTTAAACTCGCCCACCTCACTTCGAGAGTTTATATATATCTATGTATATATCGTTTAGAAAGAGAGAATGAGATTTTTCAACGTTTCGCTGGCTGCGAATTCCTGGTTGACTGCTCGCTCGTCCATAATAACGTGGCACGGCGTTATGGAATATTAAAAATTGAACGTTTGGCGAAGCAGGCGTTTTGTTTGCCAATGGTAAATGCAGAGACCGCAAACTTGAGTTTTCTCTCGGCGAATTGATAACGCCAGTGCGGCCAATTGAACTGACGGTAATCGTTAGGGAAATTAAATCACTGATGAAGAATGGAGATGTGTTTAGAATTTAAAAAAGGTTTTTCCATTATCATACACTGCGAGGATTTCTTTTATAATTGTGCTGGTATTCCTTTTTTCTCCTTTTTTTTTTAAATTCAAATTTGCAGTCATATTTCTCATTGCTAGAACTAAGAATGGAGAGGAATATTTGATAGTTTGAACGGTTGGTTTGTGTTGTTTTACCTCTGAGCGGCACTATTTTGCACACAATGGGCTAAATAGCCAGGTCACAAGGACCCCGAAGGCTCGGAGAAGGTTGGGGGAGGGGACCCACTGGGACAGCTGTTGGGAGACAGATGGTAGCCTTCCGTCAAGACCATCCAGTGTGTTCTTTAACGTTCACAGGGTATGGCTCTCCCGTACACGGGGGCCACGGCTTAACGTCCCATCAGACGGACGGTTGCTTTTCCAAGCCCATTAGTGTCCCCTACTGATCGTGGGTAGGGCGCCGAGTTTTGCGGAGATAAATCTCAACGCTGACCCAGCTGGGACTCGAACTGGGAACTGCAGATTACAAGCCTGGCGCACTACCGACTAAGCTATCTACGCCTCTAGTTTGAACGGAGGACAGAAAAATAGTAAATATATATATATAAAATAAACAAATAAAATAAATACCCCCTCAAGCAGCTGCTTGCCACAGAGGTCTGACAGGAGCCTGTCAGTTTATAGGCCATAGTAGAAGGTCTGTGAGGATAATGACCCATAATTTACAAAACCCTTAGTAGGGGAAAAACATATATTGAACTATTTGGTGAAGAAATAATTTCTCTAAAGATGTATCGAAACTGTCTTTCAGGTTATTGTCCGTTCTGAATCAATCCAGACATTTGCTACCCCCCCCCCCCCTCCACCATTACCACCACCCGCCCATCTAAGGGGCAGAGGTTGGTTCAGTCGGTAGCGTTCCAGGTTCATAATCTGCACTTTCCAGGTTCGAGTCTCAACTGTGCCACACATGGTCATTTTTAAACTCATGATACCCTTTCAGCACATGTTGCACTGACAGGACACCTGAGCTGTACAGGGTTATGGAAGCCTTCCGTCAAGGCCATTTCTTTAACGGAATGTTCTTAAAGATACGTTCTGTAACGTACACAATATACGGCTTTACTGCACACGTGGTCACTGCTCTAGGTCCCATGAGACGGACGGCGGCCTTTCCAAGACCATCGGTGTCACCTTTCGCACCGAGGGCAGAACTGAGGTTAGAGGAAATAAATCTCAGTTCGGACACCGTTTGAATGTGAACCAGGGAATTGCAGATTACGATCCTGCTACAAGCTAAGTAACCCTCGCCTCTTCCAGTGGGGACTGAAACTTTGGAAATTGAGATTACCACTAGGATCGAGGAGGGGGGGGGGGGGACAGAGATGGGTTGGGTTGTTTTACCTCTGAGCGGAACTTTTTTGCACACCATGGGCTAAATGGCCAGGTCACATGGACCCGAAGGCTCAGAGAAGGTTGGGGGAGGGGATCCACTGGAACAGCTGTTGGGAGACATATGGTAGCCTCCCGTCAAGGCCATCCTGCGTGTTCTTTAACGTGCACAGGGTATGGCTCTCCCGCGCACGGGGCCACGGCTTAACGTCCCATCCGACGGACGGTGGCCTTTCCAAGCCCATCGGTGTCCCCTACTGACCGTGGGCAGGGCGGGGAATTTTGCGGAGATAAATCTCAACGCTGACCCAGCTGGGACTCGAACCTGGGAACTACAGATTACGAGTCTGGCACGCTACCGACTGAGCCACCCCCGCCCCGGGGGGGGGGGGACAGAAGACATATATTCTACTCTTTGGAGAGAATAATTCCTAAAAAAAAAACTAATGTTCTAGTCCGTTATGTCTTAGAATTGTCTCCACCCCACCCACTTTCTCTTTTTTCCTAGATTCGGACTGAATGTCAGCACCTTTAGTTACTACATTACAAGATTGATAGACATGTCCACTAATCCGGATGGAAAGAGTGGCGGGACGGTTCAATCAGTAGCGCGCCAAGCTCGTCATGTGCAATTCTCAGGTTCGAACTCCAGGTGCGTTGAGATTTATCTCCGCAAAAGCCCCATCATGTCTTAGGTCAGAAAGGGGAACATCGATGGGCTTGGAAGGACCGCCGTCCATCGGGTGGGATGTACAGCTGTGGCCCCGTGTGTGGGAGAGTCATATCCTGTGCTCGCTAATTAAAAAGCTGAATGGCCTTGAGCGGAAGCTTCCAATTGTCTCCTAACACCTATCCAGTGGGTCACCTCCCCCCAATTTTCTCTGTGCCCTCGTGGGTCCTTGTGACTTGATCAGTTAGCCCATTGTGTGCAAAACAATGTCGCTTAGAGATAAAATAACCCAACCTGGTGAAAATACGTCTAATGGGAAATTCTCTCTTAGTAGTAGGGGCGGGGGGTGGCTCAGTCGGTAGCGCGCCAGGCTCGTAATCTGCAGTTCCCAGGTTCGAGTCCCAGTTGGGTCAGCGTTGAGATTTATCTCCACAAAATTTCCTGCCCTGCCCACGGTCAGTAGGGGACACCGATGGGCTTGGAAATACCGCCGTCCGTCGGATGGGACGTTAAGCCGTGGCTCCGTGTGCGGGAGAGTCATACTCTGTGCACGTTTAAGTAAACGCTGGATGGCCTTGACGGGAGGCTACAATCTGTCTCCCAACAGCTGTCCCAGTGAGTCCCCTCCCCCAACCTTCTCTGAGTCTTCGGGGTCCATGTGACCTGGCCATTTAGCCCATGGTGTGCAAAATAGTGCCGCTCAGAGGTAAAACAACCCAATCCAATCTTAGTAGTAGGATTATTCCAATGCTAAAAACTGCCCACGCACAGAAAGATGGCATTTCAAAAATAGTTTGTGGTGCTAATCCTTAAAAAGTACTCTTAATTTATAAGTCGTTATTTTCTTTTTCTTTCACAATCAGAACAAGTACTTCGTACGAAAAAACAAAAACAAGTAGCACCAAAAACAAATCGTAAATTACCCCACGAAAAAACAAAACAAGGTCCCAATTTACCAAATACACGATTATGCTTTTCGATTCAATACATTCAGATATATATTCTTCTCCCTCGTAAATTGTTCGTAAGTGAAGCGTAATTACTTCATATTATTATCTCTCCCATTCCTGCAACCTCTCCATCCATTTTAAATCGTAGCTTTTGTTGCAAAAATAAATAGAATCCATCACCCAACTCACCCCAAGCTTTGCTTAAATTTACAACAACAGTCATCAAGCTTTAAACCCCTTCTGCGTTGCAAATACTTTTGGTGAACAAGAACATGAACAACTTCCGTGGCAACACAACCTCCAGGAAATTCCTGGAAGCCAGCGTCCTCAATTTTCTGCTCGGATGCATCCTTGGAGGTGATTAGTCCCTACCCTAGGCAGACACTTCACAGCATTCAGCCAAGAGTGATCAGGGCACTCATCAAGAAGGATGAGTAGTATCAAGGCCTCTGTGAACGGTTTCCATGAATGTTCTCACGGGTCGATTGGCGTACAACAATCGTCCATAGGCACCATAACGTCTTGCCGCCAATCTTCGGTCCATTCTGTGTCCTCTGGGGGTCGCGAGAACACCCGAGGAGGAGATTTATTGACCTCGTGGTCAATAAATTGCTATGTCAGGTTAACAAGCATCTGACAATGCACTCCAATGATCGTATTGTAAATCTGCAAATTGTGATAAGTCGCAGTTTTTTGTATTTTATCGTAGGTTGTTATCGTTTGTTGATATTCCAATACCGAAGAGTGTTTTTTTATTTCTCTTCCGGCTTACAATTTCGGTTTATTCGATGCTGTTCCCGGTTGAGACAATTCCAATATTTCGTCGTCAAGCGGTACAGAGTTGATGCCACAGCACACCGAAAAATAAATAATAAAATATTGCCTTAGGAAGCAAAATGGATGATGGAAGAAGTAAAAAAAGTTCTAGAGGGAAAATGCAAACTTCTTTCTAGTATTTTTTTTTTTATCCTGTTTCCTTGATATTAAAATTCATGGAAATTTCTTTGTTCTTTTTTGTTTCCATGTGCGTTGTCTCTGTCATATGGAAAGGGAAGAAGTTGGTGTTGTCCTTAGAGCAATCATTCTTTCGAAATCGTTCTTTTTGCTGTGACCAAAACTTAATATAGAAGGAGGAGGGAAAAGACAGTACGTCTTCCATAAGTCCTCCCTAGAGAATTTTAACAACCGGAACAAAAGCTTTGGGTTGTTTTACCTCTGAGCGGCACTTTTTTGCGCACAATGAACTAAATGGCTAGGTCACAAGGACCCCGAAGGCTCAGAGAAAATTGGGGGAGGGTACTCACTAGACAGCTTTTGAGAGACAAGTGATAGCCTCCTGTCAAGGCCATCCAGCCTGTTCTTTAACGTGCACAGGATATGGCTTTACTGAGACTTCACAGCATTCATCCAGCTTTCTAGAAAACGGGGCAAGGCTTTAGGTACCACACGACGGACGGCGGCCTTTTCCAAGCCTATCGGTGTCCCATATACTGACCATGGACAGGGAGGGAAGCTTTGTGGAGATAAATCTCAACGCTGACCCAGCTGGGGTTCGAACCTGGGAACTACAGATTACGAGCCTTGCGCGTAATCGCCTCTCCCCCCCCCCCCCTCCCGGAATGAAGGCGAAAATTGTAGTAAATATAAATGTGTTGTTTATAATCTGCAAGAATCGTAACTAGTTGTTTTTGGATGTGAAAAGTGCAAAATAATAAAGCGTGGGAAATTAAAACATTCCACACATTTCAGTTTGAAGGCACACAAATCACCGGCCAGAAACATTGCTTCGAACTACTTATCATTAATTTATAAATAATTTCTAAAAAAATATGCAAAGACATACATTCTGCAGCGTTTGTTTCTCCTCATCCCCCTGGGGCGGGGTTGGCTCAGTCGGTAGCGCGCCAGGCTCGTAATCTGTAGTTCCCAGGTTCGAGTCCCACCTGGGTCAGCATTGAGATTTATCTCCGCAAAATTCCCCGCCCTGCCCACGGTCAGTAGGGGACACCGATGGACTTGGAAATGCCGCCGTCCGTCGGATGGGACGTTAAGCCGTGGTTCCGTGTGCGGAAGAGCCATACCCTGTGCACGTTAAAGAACACGCTGGATGGCCTTGACGGGAGGCTACCATCTGTCTCCCAACAGCTGTTCCAGTGGGTCCCCTCCCCCAACCTTCTCTGAGCCTTCGGGGTCCATGTGACCTGGCCATTTAGCCCATGGTGTGCAAAAAACCCAACAACCCAATCCTCATCCTCCTCACACTTACTCTTTTTGAATCCTGGCGTCCTGCGATCAATATTGGACACCAGTGGGCGACATTTAAACTTACGGTACGATTTAAATATAAAATTTATTTCATTATAATATTTTTATTACATATTATAGTAAAGTAATTAACTTCTAGTAACATTTTCTCCCCTTTTCAGAATTGAAAGACAAAATCAAAATGCATTGCTGCTTTGATTTCTGTCGTGGGTTGGGTTGGGTTGTTTTACCTCTGAGCGGCACTTTTTTGCACACCATGGGCTAAATGGCCAGGTCACATGAACCCCGAAGGCTCAGAGAAGGTTGGGGGAGGGGACCCACTGGAACAGCTGTTGGGAGACAGGATGGTAGCCTCCCGTCAAGGCCATCCAGCGTGTTCTTTAACGTGCACAGGGTATGTCTCTCCCGCACACGGGGCCACGGCTTAACGTCCCATCCGACGGACGGCGGCCTTTCCAAGCCCATCGGTGTCCCCTACTGACCGTGGGCAGGGCGGGGAATTTTGCGGAAATTTCTGTCGTGATGTCAGGTTGGGAATCGCTGCTTCAGAGTGTCAAGTTTGTAACTCAATGTTTGGAACCACAGCATCAGCGTGTCAGGGTAGTTGGGTTGGGTTGTTTTACCTCTGAGCGGCACTTTTTTGCACACCATGGGCTAAATGGCCAGGTCACAAGGACCCCCGAATGCTCAGAGAAAGTTGGGGAAAAGACCCACTGGAACAGCTGTTGGGAGACAAATGGTAGCCTCCCGGCAAGGCCATCCAGCGTGTTCTTTAACGTGCATAGGGTATGGCTCTCCCGCACACGGGGCCACGACTTAACGTTCCATCCGACGGACGGCGGCCTTTTACAAGCCCATCGGTGTCCCCTACTGACCGTGGGCAGGGCGGGGAATTTTGCGGAGATAAATCTCAACGCTGGACCCAGCTGGGACTCGAACCTGGGAACTACAGATTACGAGCCTGGCGCGCTACCGACTGAGCACCCCCGCCCCCCCTGTCAGGGTAGTAACTCAATGTTTGAAACCACTGCATCATGGTTGTGTAAGGTTTGTAACTGAATGTTAAGAACCACTGCATTCGAGATTAAGTTTGCAACTCAATGTTTTGAAACCACTGCATTCGAGATTAAGTTTGCAACTCAGTGTTTGGAACCACTGCATCAGAGTGTCAGGTTTTGTAACTCAGTGTTTGGAACCACTGCATCAGCGTGTTAAGATTGTATCTTGAGTTTCCTAGATGTATGTTTCAACTTTAACCCTAATAATTGAGTCCCAGCTGGGTCAGCGTTGAGATTTATCTCCGCAAAATTGCCCGCCCTGCCCACTGTCAGTAGGGGACACCGATGGGCTTGGAAAGGCCGCCGTCCGTCGGATGGGACGTTAAGCCGTGGCCCCGTGTTCGGGAGAGCCATACCCTGTACACGTTAAAGAACACGCTGGATAGCCTTGACGGGAGGCTACCATCTGTCTCCCAACAGCTGTTCCAGTGGGTCCCCTCCCCCAACCTTCTCTGAGTCTTCGGGGTCCATGTGACCTGGCCATTTAGCCCATGGTGTGCAAAAAAGTGCCGCTCAGAGGTAAAACAACCCAACCCAAAAAAAAAAGGCTTTTCCTCCTAATATCTAGCATTATTTTAAATAAAATTAACTTGTTTTTGAACTTGATGAAAATTTTAAATTATTAACAACAATATTATACACAAGGAAAGGTGGCATAAGATCGGTACTTTTATTTGCCTATTTATTCACCTTTCATTTCTGATAGCATGACGTGAACCCCCAAAATCTTTGAGTGTCCGGAGCCTAGAATTGTACAATCCTACCCTGCTTGAATTTGTAAATACAAAATCAGTAAGACAAGCTTTTCGATTTGCGAACGTTCTGCTAAAGAAACTTTTTTTCCAGGAACATCCCTTTCGCAAATCTGAACGATGGCTGTGTTTTGGTGCGAAAATCTCGAGGACAGACCGTCATTGACTTTCGAGTTTCCTTCGTCTCCTTCCACGAGAGTAATCAATCACTGTAGTCGATAGTTTCGTAGAGGAAAGAAATCTTCGAAGGTCACGTGAGAGGACGAAATGCAGTCGCGATGAAAAGAATTCCTAACTGAAGGAGGAGAAGCCTCGTCAGATTTCTTGTTGTTATCCGCCTTGTTTGTTTTACACCCGATAACGATACAAACTGATTCAATGTCTAAGTGATCGAAAGACAAAACGAATTTCAGCTAAAACGTTTAGAGAGATGACCTCTGATTCCTCTGAAGATTGATAGAGATGTTATATTTTACTTTTTTTTTGTTTTATCCTCGATTTATGTAAAGTGGAGTTTCAGAAGTTGAACTTATTCAATATTAATATAATATTTTTACGTGCAGTTGGCCTTTTCGTTACGAATATTATAATGTGCATATTATTATCGAATTTCGTCCCATGGCCGAGTGGTTAGCGCGCTTGGCTACTGATCTAAGGGCCCTGGGTTCGAGCCCCGGGTAAGGCATGGCTGTTTGTGTCGTTTCTCTGTTGAGGTCCTGCCATCCTCTCAGATCTTCTACTATGGCATATAAACTAACAGGCTCCTGTCAGACCTCTGTGGCAAGCAGCTGCTTGAGGGGGTATTTATTATTTTTATTTTTTATTTATATATATAGATGATTGTGAATGAGAGAGAGAGAATATAGTGCCAGTGGAAAATGATAATTCTAATTATAATACAGAAAGGTAGAGCTCTGAAACGTCAGATCTACGGAGCGGATTACTCCAAGGTGCAATATACTTCATATATACACTGAGCTGGCTTTGCATTAGCAACATTTACCTTATACCTCGTGGGGCCTCCTTTTGCCCGTAATGCAGCCCTTACACGTCGGGGCACGGACTCCACAAAGTGTTGCAAGGTGTCCTGTGGACGTGCCACCTATGAGTTCCACAATGTGTCCTGTAATGCCTCCACATTGCCAGGTGAAAGGTCAGAACACCGAATTGCCTTTTCCAGTAGGTTCGAAAAATGCTTAATTGGAATGAGATCCGATGAATTGGGAGGCCATGGTAGGATAGAGAATTCATTGTCATGTTCCTGAAACCTGTTTGTAACCTGCTGGGTCATGGGACATGATGCTTTATCATATTGATAGACACCGGAAATAGATGCTTTATCATATTGATAGACACCGGAAATAGATGCACCACACTAGATGCACTGTCATAATCAACAGTTATATTTGGTCGGTGATGATAGAAATGAGGTGATTCCAGCTGGCCATTGATTCACTGTGATGGACCCAGGTTGGGTTGGGTTGTTTTACCCCTGAGCGGCACTTTTTTGCACACCATGGGCTAAATGGCCAGGCCACATGGACCCCGAAGGCTCAGAGAAGGTTGGGGGAGGGGACCCACTGGAACAGCTTTTGGGAGACAGATGGTAGCCTCCCGTCAAGGCCATCCAGCGTGTTCTTTAACGTTGGGTTGTTTTACCTCTGAGTGGCACTTTTTTGCACACCATGGGCTAAATGGCCAGGTCACATGGACCCCGAAGGCTCAGAGAAGGTTGGGGGAAGGGACCCACTGGAACAGCTGTTGGGTTGGGAGACAGATGGTAGCTTCCCGTCAAGGCCATCCAGCTTGTTCTTTAACGTGCTCAGGGTATATCCGACGGACGGCTGCCTTTCCAAGCCAATCGGTGTCCCCTACTGACCGTGGGCAGGGCGGGGAGTTTTGCAGAGATAAATCTCAACGCTGACCCAGCTGGGACTCGAACCTGGGAACTACAGATTACGAGCCTGGCGCGCTACCGACTGAGCCACCCCCGCCCCAATGGACCCAGAACAGGCCACGAAAACAGTCCTCAAACCTTAACATAACCGCCTACCGAATGCCGATGATTCATCCTGGTATCATGATCTCATGTTGCTTTCTCTAAATACGAACACACCCATCAGCATGATGGAGTTGGAAACAGTATTCATCTGCCCACGAGACAGATTTCCACATATCAATGGTCCAGTGTTGGTGCTCTCCTGGCCCATACAAGGCGCAGCTTCTTGTGTCTCACAGTGAGCATGAGGGCTAGCCGTGATGGCCATCAACTGTCATTGCCCATACGAGCTAAAGCCCATTGCATTGTCCAAGTGGATATTGGTCTTGCCATTTCAATGTTGTACTGGGTGATTAGCTAGGACAATATGCTGTATCGCTGCTAATTTGCGAGACAGGACACGACCTTTGGCTGGTTGTTCGACCATTGTTGAGCAGGTCACAATAGACTCGTGACACCACAGAAAGGGAGCAGCTCACCATGGTGACTGTTGTCGAGCCACTGGCACCTTAACGTCAGGGCAACCACGATCACACCATGTTCGAAGTCGGAAAAATCAGGACGCCACCCATTCTTCTTGGAAGTACCGCGAAAACTGATTTCCATATGTGCGCCTTACAATCGTATTGGCTATTCCCGACTGGGGCGGGGGTGGCTCAGTCGGTAGCGCGCCAGGCTCGTAATCTGTAGTTCCCAGGTTCGAGTCCCAGCTGGGTCAGCGTTGAGATTTATCTCCGCAAAATTCCCCGCCCTGCCCACGGTCAGTAGGGGACACAGATGGGCTTGGAAAGGCCGCCGTCCGTCGGATGGGACGTTAAGCCGTGGCCCCATTTATGGGAGAGCCATGTCCTGTGCACGTTAAAGAACAAGCTGGATGGCCTTGACGGGAGGCTACCATCTGTCTCCCAACAGCTGTTCCAGTGGGTCTCCTCCCCCAACCTTCTCTGAGCCTTTGGGGTCCATATGACCTGGCCATTTAGCCCATGGTGTGCAAAAAAGTGGCGCTCAGAGGTAAAACAACTCAACCCAAAATGTTCCCGACTACAGCTATCATCAGCGCCACAAATTGATCGATTCCTACACAAGAAGGTGTCGCAATGCAAGGAAAGTCATCTCAGTGTATGCATATATGCAGATATCAATTTCAGCGTTTCTCACATTTGAAGATCAAGGTTTGACCTTCCCTTTGCCCCTATTTGACCTTGAAAGACACATCAGAGATAAATTTCGAATATTTTATGAGATTTACGACGCAAATTACATGTCGTAGCTGTGTAGGGACTGCATTCCGACCATTTTGGACTTAACGGATACCATAGCAAGTCATGTTATAGGAACATCCTAAACACTTTTGCCATCCGTTAATTTGAATGCGGGGGATTTGAATCATTAGATCGTAGAATATACTCCGAAATTCGTAACCAAGCAAATATGAAAGAATAACAAAGTCAGTTAAAGATTCATTAATACATTTTTTCTTTCTGCTTCATATTAATAGCTTAATATTAATATTCGTTAATAAGTAACACATTTCTCATTAATAAACATAAAGACGTATTTCATCTTTATCCCATTTCTCTAATATCTTGACTACAATAGAAATACTGCAACTCAATTTTTTAAAAACTCTATGGATCATTTAATCTTCTCTGTTGAGTTGTTTTATCTCTGAGCGGCACTTTTTTGCACACGATGGGCTAAATGGCCAGGTCACAATGACACCGAAGGCTCAGAGAAGGTTGGGGGAGGAGACCATCCAAGGTGTCCTTTAACGAGAGCAGGTGTTGTTCTCCCGCACACGGAGCCACGGCTTAACGTCCCATCCGACGGACGGCGGCCTTTCCAAGCCCATCGGTGTCCCCTACTGACCTTGGGCAGGGCGGGGAATTTCCAAGCCCTTCGATGTCCCTTACTGACCATGGGCAAGGTGGGGAATTTTGCGGAGATAAATCTCAACGCTGACCCAGCTGATACTCGAACCCGGGAACTACAAATTACAAGCGTGGTGTGCTACCGACTGAGCCACCTCCGCCCCATTATTCTTGTGCATGCAATCTAACTTCGAAGCTCTATAACTTCTAAAATATGCATTTAATGGGAAAATATTACTAAAGACAAATATCGTAATGAACTCTATTTAAACCTCGATTCTTCAATAATATTCTTTCAGTATTTAAAGAATTATGGAAGCTGGAATATTTGACAATAAAATTGCCTTGTTTTATAAATATCGTTCATAATTTTCTGATATTGAAATAATCATTGCAAAAATTTCTAAAACGTACTTTTTTTTGTTAAATGTTTTGAAATAATATTTATTAAATTCTAATTAATTTCTGAGGTAAATTCTTGTGACGTATTATTATCTAAAAATATCCTAGCGTTCATAACACTTTAAATACCTAATAGAACATTATTTAAAAATTAAGATTTAAATATATTTGAATGTGAAATCTATTATATTATTTCATAAAAAAGTACGGGAAGGTATTCACGCAAGAGAATAAAAAAGCGATCTTGAGATTTTTGATTTCGGGTACTTTTTACAGCCCTTGAATTCGAAGATGTTTGTGCAAAGTAATCTGTCTGCTTTTCTATGAGAATTTCTAAATTACAGAATGATTGAAAGCATGGAGTTGATAGTTTCATTCTGGCATATTTTAATCAGACTGATGACCTTCAAGATATTAACTTTGTGAAACGATAGTTAAAGAAAACCACACCTTTTTTCCACGAAACCTTTTTTCCCACAAAGTATACTTAAAATGGTGATTTTTTTTTCTCAAAATCTAAAATTTTTATCCAATTTTGCTTATTTATAGGCCGTCCTGTGGCCGAGTGATTAGCACACTTGGCTACTAATCAAAGGAACCTGGGTTCGAGTTCCGATTAAGGCATGGATGTTGTGTTGCATTTCTGCTGAGGTCCCGCCATCCTCACAGACTTTCTGCTAAGGCGTATAAACTGACAGGCTCCTGTCAGACCTCTGTGGCAAGCAGCTGCTTGAGGGGGTATTTACTTATTTTTATATTATTTATAAGAAGCACAGTTGGAAACACTGCTGCAAAGGCCATAGGTCCAAAAATAACTAAGACCATCCATCAGAGGGGTCGTTAAGCCGTGGTTCCACATGCAGGAGAGCCATACCATATGCACCTTAAAGAACACGCTGAATGGCCTTGATGGGTGATTTACACGTCTTCTTTAACAGCTGTTCAATGAGTGCTCTTCCCCCAATCTCCTCTGAGCCCCTAGGGTCCTTGTGACCTGGCCACTTAGCCAATTGTGTGCAATTTGAGCCTTTGAGCTACAGTTTTGTAGCTCAAAGGTAAACAACCTAAACCCAATCCAAAAATAACTAATAAAATAACTAGCAAAAATAACTAAGAGCGTCCTTCAGATGACTTCTTATGCAGGAAGGCCATTCCCTATGCATCATAAAGAATGGCCTGGATGGGAATTTTCTATCTGTTTTCTAACAGCTCTCCATTGTGTTCTTTTCCAACCTTCTTTGGGCCTTTGGGGTCCTTGTGACCAGGAACATATTCAGGGGATCGGACTCACCCAACCTCCCCGAAACTTAATTATGGGTTTGTACAGTCGCTCAAAAAAGTATCCGAACACCACGGTTGATTACAGTATGCAGAAAAAATATCTGGCAACGATTTTTTTACAAATTAGTGATCTGGCAACCTTCGTGTCACGTGATTACAGAATTCAGGAAAAATATCTGGAGCGTGTACAGCAACTGTACAGGCTCCAGTTACCGTTCACAGCAAACTGGAGCGTGTGCAGTTACTGCACACGCTTCAGTTTGCTGTGAACGGTAACTGCACACGCTCAATATTTCTGTGAGGGAGCCCACACGATCTAGTATCAAAATAATATGACCACCTACAGTCACTCAAAAAAGTATCCGAACACTACGGTTGATTACAGAAATCAGAAAAAATATCTGGCAACGATTTTTTTAGAAATCAGTGATCGGGCAACCTTCGTGTCACGTGACACGAAGGTTGCCAGATCACTAATTTCTAAAAAAAATCGTTGCTAGATATTTTTTCTGAATTCTGTAATCAACCGTAGTGTTCGGATACTTTTTCGAGCGACTGTACCAGCTTGTGACCTGCCCATTTTGCCGTTTATATACACAAAATTGCAGCTCAGAGGAAAAAACAACCCAACCCACCTTGTCTTCGCCATCTTAGTCCATCGTGAGCAAAAAGGTAATATGATGAATGACAAAACCCAGATACTCCGCAATTCAGAGACTGCACTACATCTATTGGGAGATGCCACGTTTACCACACTCCACCATCTGGCCTGAACAGTACTATAGAAGTAAAGTCTAGCATTCGCCAAAACCTAGCTATAATCTTCGTCCTGGTCGCCATAAAACAAGGATATTGAGAATCCAAGTTAACACCTGGGCAAAAAGGTGCGGCTAAGAAATAAAACAACTCAGTCGTCCACGATTGCGCTTCATGTTTTACTTACTTTTTTAATTGGATTTAAGGAGGATTCTGCCGCAACTTGAGCGGTAAAATTTATTTCCATAATTACAATTATTTTTTCCCATAATTTCCATAATTTTTTCAAAATTTCTTTTTATAGCTGAAGCCAACTTTGATCCTATTTGGGGCGGGGGTGGCTCAGTCGGTAGCGCGCCAGGCTCGTAATCTGTAGTTCCCAGGTTCGAGTCCCAGCTGGGTCAGCGTTGAGATTTATCTCCGCAAAATTCCCCGCCCTGCCCACGGTCAGTAGGGGACACTCGATGGGCTTGGAAAGGCCGCCGTCCGTCGGATGGGACGTTAAGCCGTGGCCCGTGTGCGGGAGAGCCATACCCTGTGCACGTTAAAGAACACGCTGGATGCCCTTGACGGGAGGCTACCATCTGTCTCCCAACAGCTGTTCCAGTGGGTCCCCTCCCCCAACCTTCTCTGAGCCTTCGGGGTCCATGTGACCTGGCCATTTAGCCCATGGTGTGCAAAAAAGTGCAGCTCAGAGGTAAAACAACCCAACTTGATCCTATTTTTATATTTTGCCCAATGATTAACAATATTTCATCAAACAATTGACCATTTTTCTTTTTAATTGTTCAAAAGCTTAATCCTACGTTAAAATATAATTTACTGAATGATTCACCAGAGGCCAAGATATTCATGCAAAAGAGTTAATGATTCGTGGATTAAAACAACTCAACTGAAACTCGTTAATATATTTTTCGTTATTATCCTTCTAACTCTTCAAACTCACGAATGGTCTGACACCACAAATATGAACATAAAAAGTATATAACAATATTCGGCATACTTTGGCAGACAGAAAAAAAAACCGCATCTTATTAGCGCCTTTTTTAAGCCACAGATAAAACGTGCAAAGAAGAAGATAATGTGATCATTAGCTGGAGATAAGTGAGAGCTAAAATTGAGTCATTAATTTTAAATGTCATTTTAAACCTGTCTAAATCTCTCAATATCACAAAGAATAATGAAGCAGACAATATCGATCACAAAATAGGGAGAATTCGTGGACTGCAATATCAAGTCCTTCTTTCAAAGAATTTTTTTGCTGGGGGGGGGGAACTCAACTCTAGAGGCAATTTTTTTTTTTTTTTTTTTTTTTTTTTTGATAAAGTGGATATCGTTGCGATGTACACGAGACAATATAAGCATCATGTCTTCATGAAAATACTTGACTTAAATTTCTTTTCACATTGCTAATAACTGAAGCTGAGGCTTGTGATGAAAATATTTTCAGCTAATTACAAAGACACTTTCCGTAATGAGCCCCACTTATGTCAGCCATACTTAAGCAATATTATTGCTGTTAATGTCGCTGAGAAATGTAAAACGGATGACGGAAATTTTGTAAAAGAAATTATTTTGGAAAATAAGAAATTTAAAGACAAGGCAGCAGTTTTTTTAATATAAAGTGCTGAGATTAGTCTAGCATAGATAAGTGAAAAACTAATAAGAAAAGGGGGTGCTTTATTTTTAAATTGATTGAATGATCAAATTATAGGCTCTCCCACGTAGGTTTAAATTTAATCAAAACTAACAAAAAAAAACTCCATTTTTAACTTTTAATTAAAGTTATAAAAAGCTATACTTTGTTCCACTAAACCAGTGTCTCGCAAACTGTGTGCCGGCGAGAGATTTTCAAATTGACACTAGATATTCCAAAGATTTCATTTTGACTTGACTTGTGTTATCGACGTGCTTTAAAATCGACGTGCTTTAATAAAAATCTTTCAGATTTTATCAACTGGGATCTTGTAAGTATTTATCAAGCTTTTTTCAAATTTTGGTATTAATTTTTGATTATTTCAAACCATAGAATGGACAAATATTTAAAACAAACACCGAGTTATGAATTAAAGAACGAGAGCAAATCTTCAAGTAAAACCAGGCTGATGACTTCAACAAAGCGCAAATATAATGACGATTATATAGAGTTTGCTTTTATTCTTTTTTAGGTGTGCCGTGGGAAAAAAATTAGATTCAGTGTGCCGCGGAAAAAAAATTAGATTCAGTGTGCCGCGGAAAAAAATTAGATTCAGTGTACCGCAGAGTAAAAAGGTTTGCGAGACACTGCACTAAACTGATAGTGCGAACAAACACTATGACACGTTGCTATGGCATTGTTATGTGCAGAAAGAATGCAGTTGATTATGTTTCTGGACTCATTTTGAAGCACGTGGAAAATAAACTCAGTAGTAGTGATGAGGTATAGATCATCAACTGAAATTTAGCAATAAGGCGTTATAATTCCTTTCGTAGCAAATAATTTTCCGCAGTGGCTTTTGGGTTGTTTTACCTCTGAGCCGCCCCTTTTTTGCACACCATGGGCTAAATGGTCAGGTCACATGGACCCCGAAGGGCTCAGAGAAGATTGGGGGAGGGGACCCATTGGAACAGCTGTTGGGAGACAGATGGTAGCCTCCAGTCAAGGCCATCTAGTGTGTTCTTTAACGGTCACAGGGTCACTCTCCCAAACACGGGGCCACGGCTTAACGTTCAATCCGACGGACGGCGGTCTTTTCAAGCCCATCGGTGTCCCCTACTGACCGTGGGCAGAGAGTTTTGCGGAGATAAATCTCAACGCTGACCCAGCTGGGACTCGAACGTGGGAACTGCAGATTACGAGCCTGACGCGCTACCGACTAAGCCACTCCCGACCCATTCCGCAGTTGCACCGAGTGGCCAAATATTTCTCCAGGGAATTTTAAAATATTATTTTCGGTTCCTGCCAACGAACAGGATAACTTATTATGCCATTGTGTTAAGAAACCAGCGGAAGGAACTGAAACGATGATCTGGCAACGAAATAAATTATTATCGTTTGGGTTTAAACACTTAAACGTTTGTTGTTGTTTGTTTGTTTTTTTTTCCTAAAAAATGTGCAGTTCCCAGGTTCGAGTCCCAGCTGGGTCAGCGTTGAGATTTATCTCCGCAAAATTCCCTGCCCTGCCCACGGTCAGTAGGGGACAGCGATGGGCTTGAATAAGGCCGCCGTCCGTCGGATGGGACGTTAAGCCGTGGCCCCGTGTGCGGGAGAGCCATACCCTGTGCACATTAAAGAACACGCTAGATGGCCTTGACGGGAGGCTACCATCTCTCTCCCAACAGCTGTTCCAGTGGGTCCCCTCCCCCAACCTTCTCTGAGCCTTCGAGGTCCATGTGACCTGGCTATTTAGCCCCTTGTGTGCAAAAAAGTGCCGCTCAGAGATGAAACAACCCAAACAACCCAAATTCCTAAAAAATGAAGTTGTTTATTTTTAACAGGAGTTATCCAAGGCTTCCTTTAATACCAATTCATATTAAAGGATTTAGACTGAGTTTGTTCCTTTGAATTATGGAAATATTTGGGTGTTCTGCATAAGCGTAGGCCGAGAGAGCAAGAAAACTGTGTTCCCTTCCTGGAAAATGTTCAATATTTAAAGTTATGAATGCTGAAACATTTAGCTACTTCGTTCTGCAAATATTCACTCGAAATTGGCGAAAATATACATAATTATTAGCCGAACTATTAAAAATATTCTTAGCAAAGTTTAATAAAAGAGTTTTTGCATTCTTTTGTTTTTATTAATTTTTCAGAGCAATTATTTAAACTGGCATTGTTGCTGTTTAATATTCCAATTTCTGTATCCCTCTAAATACCGAAAGAATATTGTGGAAAATCGAGATCGGAATAATTTTGATTCAGATCTTTAAATTATCTTCAGTCTCATTTTTTCATAAAAAGCCTATTAAAGAGTAATGAGTTTTTTATCTCAGATATTATTGACATAACACATTTTTGTACCTAATAAAGTGGCCGTTGAACGTAAATATATATATCAATTGATTTTGCAACGTAAACATTTAGCGTGTGATTAGGGTCCGAACACTTTCAACTGCTCTTGGTAGTCACCTTCAGCGTGTGATTAGGGTCCGTACACTTTCAACTGCTCTTGGTAGTCACCTTCAGCGTGTGATTAGGGTCCGAACACTTTCAACTGCTCTTAGTAGTCACCTTCAGCGTGTGATTAGGGTCCGAACACTTTCAACTGCTCTTGGTAGTCACCTTCAGCGTGTAATTAGGGTCCGAACACTTTCAACTGCTCTTGGTAGTCACCTTCAGCGTGTGACTAGGGTCCGAACACTTTCAACTGCTCTTGGTAGTCACCTTCAGCGTGTGATTAGGGTCCGCACACTTTCAACTGCTCTTGATAGTCACCTTCAGCGTTTGATTAGGGTCCGTACACTTTCAACTGCCCTTGGTAGTCACCTTCAGCGTGCGATTAGGGTCCGAACACTTTCAACTGCTCTTGGTAGTCACCTTCAGCGTGTCGCAAAGTTCCTTGGGAAGGTGGTTTATTTAAGTAGAAAAATGGCGAAACGGAATCACACTTAGCACTGGTGTGAGCCTTATTTTGTGGTAAAGGTCCTGAAGTGTCGATGATACGAATCTTCTTCGTTCTGGAGACGCGAGTTTTGGGAGATCGATGACCACAATGTCTTTGAAGGAAGCACTTAGAAGAGTTACCCAGGCAGTCTTCCTCGGCAATCATCGGATATCATTAGAAATATACACTACCAAAAATTAGAGAATTTCCACATTATGTCAGTGGGAATCTAAGAAGCTCTAATGTCTACAATATTCATTTAATGGAGAAAATGTGACTGAAGATGAAGATCTTTGTAACGTTGGGTTGGGTTGTTTTACCTCTGAGTGGCATTATGTTGCACACCATGGGCTAAATGGCCAGGTCACAAGGACCCCGAAAGCTCAGAGAAGGTTGGGGGAGGGGACCCACTGGAACAGCTGTCGGTAGACAGATGGTAGCCTCCCGTCAAGGCCATCCAGTGTGTTCTTTAACGTGCACAGGGTATGGCTCTCTCGCACACGGAGCCAAGGCTAAACGTCTCATCCGACGGACGGCTGTCTTTCCAAGCCCATCAGTGTCCCCTACTGACCGTGGGCAGGGCGGGGAATTTTGCGGAGATGAATCTCAACGCCGACCCAGCTGGGACTCGAACCTGGGAACTACAGATTAGGAGCCTGGCCACCCCCGCCCCCATTGTAACAATCAGATGAAGCTAGTATGTTACTTCCCAACCGAAGCGAAGACCGAAGAGCCTTCGGACCGGATGTGAGGATTCTCAAGGGCCATCAATCGTTCATTGAGAGGCGCCGCAATCGACATACGTCCCACTATTGCCCCTGTTATAGGTGGAAAAGATTCACGTGACTACCCTGAGACAAGCAACGAAGAAAAGACATTGTTCCTGGGTCTTGCTTTAGAGCGTGCCGCAGGTCGGAGGTCAGGCTCAGACCGACATAAGAAATCGGCTTGGCGGATATCCCAGCCGCGGCCAGTGTTTTTCGGGCAGGATTTGGGTTAGGTTGGGTTGTTTTACCTCTGAGCGGCAGTTTTTTGTACACCACGGGCTAAATGGCCAGGTCATATGAACCCCGAAGGCTCAGAGAAGGTTGGGGGAGGGGACCCACTGGAACAGCTGTTGGGAGACAGATGGTAGCCTCCCGTCAAGGCCATCCAGTAACTGCACACGCTCCAGTTTGCTGTGAACGGTAACTGGAGCGTGTACAGTTGCTGTACACGCTCCAGATATTTTTCCCGAATTCTGTAATCAACCATAGTGTTCGGATACTTTTTTGAGCGACTGTAGGTGGGTCATATTATTTTGATACTAGATCGTGTGGGCTCACTCACGGAAATGTTGAGCGTGTGCAGTTACCGTTCACAGCAAACTGGAGCGTGTGCAGTAACTGCACACGCTCCAGTTTGCTGTGAACGGTAACTGGAGAGTGTACAGTTGCTGTACACGGTCCAGATATTTTTCCTGAATTCTGTAATCACGTGACACGAAGGTTGGCAGATCACTAATTTCTAAAAAAATCGTTGCCAGATATTTTTTCTGAATTCTGCAATCAACCGTAATGTTCGTATACTTTTTTGAGCGACTGTACATCTGTAGTAATGAAATTCCTTGGCACATGCCGAGACAGTGCTTCTACCTAATAAATAATCCTACGGATTTATTAATATTAATAAGCAATTATGAATATTAAATAGTTGTGATTTGTGATAAAGGGGTGCATATCAATAAGGGGTTAATAATATTAATAATTGGAAAAGGGGGTTATGAATATTAATAAAGGTGCAGTTCGTGACGTCATAGAAAACACTCTCCGTGGTGGTGCTAGGGAGTATCGTTACTGTTATCATCTTCTATCCGTATATTGCAAAATCTATTAATAGAGTGGCATAAGGAAGCATTTCTTTTGAACTACGTTGGATTACGATAACATGAAATCGCTTTTGGATTTGGGGGCGGGGATGGCTCAGTCGGTAGCGCACCAGGCTCGTAATCTGTAGTTCCCAGGTTCGAGTCCCAGTTGAGTCAGCGTTGAGATTTATCTCCGAAAACTGCCCGCCCTGCCCACGGTCAGTAGGGGACACCGATGGGCTTGTAAAGGCGTCGTCTGTCGGATGGGACGTTAAGCCGTGGTCCCGTGTGTGGGAGAGCCATACCCTGTGCACGTTAAAGAACACGCTGGATGGTCTTGACAGGAGGCTACCATCTGTCTCCCAACAGCTGTTCCAGTGGGTTCCCTCCTCCAACCTTCTCTGAGCCTTCGGGGTCCATGTGACCTGGCCATTTAGCCCATGGTGTGCAAAAAAGTGCCGCTCAGAGGTAAAACAACCCAACCCATTCTGTGCAAAAAAGGGTATCTCAGAATTACTTCTGTGATACCCTTTTTTACATTGTGTATCCTACAGACTACGCTGGATTGCCTTTAGGGAAAACTTCCATCTACCTTTTAGCAGTTATCCAGCGGGTCCACTTCACCAACCTACTCTGAGCCCTTGAGAGTCTTTGATCTGGCCATTTAGCCCATTGTGCGTAAAATTAGTGCCGCTCAAAAGCAAAACACCCAATCTAAATCCCTACGAAATGTTCAAATCATGAACGGCGTTTAAAAAAAAAATACCCCCTCAAGCAGCTGCTTGCCACAGAGGTTTGACAGGAGCCTGTCAGTTTATATGCCATAGCAGAAGGTCTGAGAGGATGGCAGGACCTCAGCAGAAAAACGACACATACGTCCACGCCTTACCCGGGACTCGAACCCAGGTCCCTTAGAACACTAGCCAAGCGCGCTAGCCACTCGGCCAACGGAATGGCGTTTACAATTGGCAAATACAAAACCAATTCCAATAAAAAGAATATTTAATAGAAACAAAATAAAGTATCAGAAACGAAAGATGTTTTATAGTGGCTGAAAGATCCGCTTCTGAGCAGAAATGGTTTGGCGGGGAACGCTAAAAGCAACAAGAACATATGGTGAACATCACGCTCCACAAAGAGCGCTTAAGAGTTCTCTTGAGATGTCGATGAAGGAGTTTCCTTCCTCTGCTATCTCATTCGTCATTCGTGACAGGTGCGGAAAGAACGAGCATGTCATCATCAAGACAGTACCGGATAAAAGAAAAGGAGAAAGAAAAACCAGAATGGGAATGCTCCCCAGATTATTTTCTACCCGGCTGTCTGTTTTGTTTGGACTTTTTTAATCTGGACTTATTTAGTCATGTAATTTTCTCTTCATGGGATACTTCTATACTCGTTCAATGCGAAATAAAATTCTGAGAACTGTATCGTGTTTGCGTATCATAGAAAACGCCACCGGATTTGAATAGAGTTTCTCAACTTTTTATGGATGACGTAGGGTTGGGTTGTTTTACCTCTGAGCGGAAATTTTTTTTGCACACTATGGGCTAAATGGCCAGGTCATAAGGACCCCGAAGGCTCAGAGAAGGTTGGGGGAGGTGACCCACTGGAACAGCTGTTGGGAGACAGATGGAAGCCTCTCGTCAAGGCCATCCAGTGTGTTCTTTAACGTTGGGTTGTTTTACCTGTGAGCGGCACTTTTTTGCAAATCAAGGGCTAAATGGACAGGTCACAAGGATCCCGAAGGCTCAGAGAAGGTTGGGGGAGGGGACCCACTGGAACAGCTGTTGGGAGACAGATGGTAGCCTCCCGTCAAGGCCATCCAGTGTGTTCATTAACGTGCACTGGCTGTGGCGCTTCCAAACATGGGAACACGGCTTAACATCTCATTAACCTTCCCAAGCCCATCGGTGTCCCCTACTGACTGTGGCAGGACGGGGAGTTTTGGGGAGATAAGTCTCAACGCTGACCCAGCTGGGACTCGAACCTGGGAACTGCAGATTACGAGCCTGGCGCGCTACCGGCTGAGCCACCCCCGCCCCAGGACGACGTAGTATCAGACGAAAATTAAAGGAGGATAATCTATAGGTGGAATAAAAAATTGAGGAATGTCGACTCGAACAAGGGTTACTTGGGTTCCGCAACAACCTGCTACTCGACTGCCTGCAGATCTACTGACCCTCCGGGGTCAAGGTCAGCCCTTGTGGTTCGACCGTTTCTCCCCCATAGTGGGGAAGTACAGTCGCTCAAAAAAGTATCCGAACACTACGGTTGATTACAGAATTCAAAAAAAATATCTGGCAACAATTTTTTTAGAAATATTTTTTAGCAACCTTCGTGTCACGTGACACGAAGGTTGCCAGATCCTGAATTCTGTAATCAACGATAGTGTTCGGATACTTTTTTGAGCGACTGTAGGTGGTCATATTATTTTGATACTAGATCGTGTGGACTCACTCACGAAAATATTGAGCGTGTGCAGTTACCGTTCACAGCAAACTGGAGCGTGTGCAGTAACTGCAAACGCTCGTTTGCTGTGAACGGTAACTGAAGCGTGTACAGTTGCTGTACACGCTCCAGATATTTTTCCTGAATTCTGTAATCACGTGACACGAAGGTTGCTAAAAAAATTCTAAAAAAGAATCGTTGCCAGATATTTTTTCTGAATTCTGTAATCAACCGTAGTGTTCGGATACTTTTTTGAGCGACTGTACTAAATGTTCTACTGAGTTACAGATATCCTGAGGCTTAGCATGTTGGAAGCCAAAGGAAGTTTACCCTTAAAATGTTCAATGAAGTGGAACTGTTCTTCATTTCAAAATAATACCTATAGCCATTCAAGCTTTAGAGCACGTCAAAACTGCAAGCTAATTTTATCTTACTCAATATACATATAGCGCAATGAATATTTAGTTACACCAAAGCTCTATCTATGGAGAAGACTAGATGTCACATGGGGGCGGGGGTGGCTCAGTCGGTAGCGCGCCAGGCTCGTAATCTGTAGTTCCCAGGTTCGAGTCCCAGCTGGGTCAGCGTTGAGATTTATCTCCGCAAAATTCCCCGCCCTGCCCACGGTCAGTAGGGGACACCGATGGGCTTGGAAAGGCCGCCGTCCGTCGGATGGGACGTTAAGCCGTGGTCACGTGTGCGGGAGAGAGCCATACCCTGTGCACGTTAAAGAACACGCTTGATGGCCTTGACGGGAGGCTACCATCTGTCTCCCAACAGCTGTTCCAGTGGATCCCCTCCCCCAACCTTCTCTGAGCCTTCTGGGTCCATGTGACCTGGCCATTTGGGCCATGGTGTGCAAAAATGTGCCGCTCAGAGGTGAAACAACCCAACCCTAGATGTCACATGACAACGACAGTGTGTGACATAGTAAAAAAAAGGCTTTCTGTTCCTCTACTGCAGTGAATTACGAATCTTTGGAAGAATGGCAAAAACTAAATATTTCCGGTTTCAATTTATTTTCAACGTGGAAATTTTTGGAGGATGAATAGAAAACATTGCGCTGGTAGTAAGCAGCTAAAATAACTTAGGACTGATATTGCGCATCCTCAAATCCTTTTTGTGTTCACAGTGATCACGGATCAAGATTGATTCGTGGGGCGGGGGTGGCTCTGTCGGTAGCGCGCCAGGCTCGTAATCTGTAATTCCCAGGTTCGACTCCCAGCTGGGTCAGCGTTGAGATTTATCTCCGCAAAATTCGGCGCCCTGCCCACGGTCAGAAGGGGACACCGATGGGCTTGGAAAGGCCGCCGTCCGTCGGATGGAACGTTAAGCCGTGGCCCCCGTGTGCTGGAGAGTCATACCCTGTGCACGTTAAAGAACACGCTGGATGGCCTTGACGGGATGCTACCATCTGTCTCCCAACAGCTGTTCAAGTGCGTCCCCTCCTCCAACCTTCTCTGAGCCTTCGGGTCCTTGTGACCTGGCCATTTAGCCCATGGTATGCAGAAAAGTGCAGCTCAGAGGTAAAACAACCCAACCCAAGATTGATCCAAAACGCATCTGTAAAATTTCTTAACATGAAGTGAGTTTTGTCTGCTTCCTAGTATCAGCGGTATATAAGATGACTGTTGCTAATTGACCGTAAAACCGACCTGCCGCGGAGCTGTGCCAAGAACCCTCGGAAACCAACGAGCGCAGGAGACGACGGTTCAACATCAGCAACATCCGCAAACCATCTATACCAGAGACTGGGAAGAAGATCCTTAACTGTGGCGGAAACAAAGTAAGTAGGAATGCCCGCAGAATGTTTTCAACACAACGGGACGATAGTGGATCTTACATTATATGTAACACATAAGCATGGATGTGTGTGTCGTTTTTCTGCTGAGGTCCTGCCATCCTCTCAGATCTCCTACTGTGGCATATAAACTGTCAGACCTCTGTGGCAAGCAGCTGCTTGAGGGGGTATTTATTTATTTAGTATAAACAAGAGATTCTCAAGCGTTTTTTTTTTTCTCGTGGCCATATTCTGAGCTTTATTTATTTCTATAAAAAAAAATACCCCCTCAAGCAGCTGCTTGCCACAGAGGTCTGACAGGAGCCTGTCAGTTTATATGCCACAGGAGGAGATCTGAGAGGATGGCAGGACCACAGCAGAAAAACGATACACACATCCATGCCTAATCCGGGGCTCGAACCCAGGTCCCTTAGATCAGTAGCCAAGCGTGCTAACCACTTGGCCACAGGAAATCGTTGTTAATTGGAAAAGGTATTTTACCATCTGCACTATTTATTGTCGTAAATATTCTAATAATTGATAATTTATTTCTAAGTAGGAAATAACATTATCAGCGACATAAAATGTGTAGTAGTACCAGCTAACAGAAATATTCTGATAATTGGCACTTTATTCAGTGTGATCCTTGTCTGATGCAAACTTTAAAGTATTTCAATATCTGACTGGGGCATTTTTAGTGACAAAAGATCATCTCACTTCACATGTTATTAAGGCGGTTATGATTTTTCGATCGTAGGCAAACTATTTGACTAAAGTCAGATTCAACAAGAAGAGGAAAAAACGATAAAATGCAACTTTGTTTTCTTCCAGAGCAGTGGAAATTTCCTATTCATTTCACTGCTGATCCATAAATTATAGTTGCCATCTTTGAATGTTTATTAAGTTTGTCGCGAAAATAATAAATTAGATTTTTACATATCAATCGTAATATTTTATTCTGGCAGCTACATTTGGGTGGCCCCTCTAATGTTCACTTTTTCCATGTGGCACCCTATAAGTATGGTGGGGCTGGGGTGGCTCAGTCGGTAGCGCGCCAGGCTCGTAATCTGTAGTTCCCAGGTTCGAGTCCCAGCTGGGTCAGCGTTGAGATTTATCTCCGCAAAATTCCCCGCCCTGCCCACGGTCAGTAGGGGACACCGATGGGCTAGGAAAGGCCGCCGTCTGTCAGATGGGACGTTAAGCCGTCGCCCCGTGGGCAGGAGAGCCATACCCTGTGCACGTTAAAGAACACGCTGGATAGCCTTGACGGGAGGCTACCATCTGTCTCCCAACAGCTGTTCCAGTGGGTCCCCTCCCTCAACCTTCTCTGAGCCTTCGGTGTCCATGTGACCTGGCCATTTAGCCCATGGTGTGCAAAAAAGTGCCGCTCAGAGGTAAAACAACCCAACAAACCCAACCTATAAGTATGGCGTGACCACCTGGGGAACCATATGACTCACACTGAGGACCACTGGTGTGAACAACAGCGCAGCAAAACTGAAAACACATCCCCACCGAAATAAATCAATCTAATGTTCCAATCTCCTCCTAAATGTTGTGTGACACAATTTACTCTTCAAGTCAGAATGAAGCCCATTAAATTTTTAATTAGTTATTAGCAACGAAATTCGTTTTCGTTAAGAGTGAAAAGTATCCTGATGTTTTCTCAATCATCATACGAAAGAAGTCACAAGGAGGGCAGCAGATGCATCGTACGAAAGAAGTCAGAAGAAGGACAGCTGATGCATCTTATGAAGGAAATCACAAGGTGGTTCTCAGTGGGCGGGGGTATCTCAGTCGGTAGCGCGCCAGGCTCGTAATCTGTAGTTCCCAGGTTCGAGTCCCAGCTGGGTCAGCGTCGAGATTTATCTCCGCAAAATTCCCCGCCCTGCCCACGGTCAGTAGGGGACACCGATGGGCTTGGAAAGGCCGCCGTCCGTCTGATGGGACGTTAAGTTCTCCTTGTGCGGGAGAGCCATACCCTGTGTACATTAAAGAACACGCTGGATGGCCTTGACGGGAGGCTACCATATGTCTCCCAACAGCTGTTCCAGTGGGTCCCCTCCCCCAACCTTCTCTGAGCCTTCGGGGTCCATGTGACCTGGCCATTTAGGCCATGGTGTGCAAAAAAGTGCCGCTCAGAGGTAAACCAACCCAAGGTGGTTCTCAGATGCATGATATGAAAGAAGTTACAAAGTGGACAACAGATGCATCTTACCAAAAAATAGTCCCGAGGAAAACAAATGCATCTTATGAAAGAAGCCTCAATATGGACAACAGATGCATCTTTTGAAAGAAATCACCTGGAGGACAACAGATCCATCTTACCAAACAAAAGTCCCAAGGACGACAACAGATGTATCTTTTGAAAGAAGTCACAAGGTGGACAACAGGTCCATCTTTTGATAGTCGTCAGAAAGAGGACAACATACATCCTATGAAAGAACTCAAAAGTGGGACAACACATGCATCCTATGAAAGAAGTCACAAGGTCGAAATCAGATGGACTACTTTCTCTTCCACTCGCCAAATCGTCTCGTCAAACTGAAGAAGGGAAGATGATTCCTCCTATAAGAAGTTGCTTAAAGGCGATTGATGAAACCTTAGTCTATCATCGTCATTATTTATAGAATTAAACCGCCTTATTTTTTTATGTAGGTGGTAACAGACCTAGCGAACAGTAGGTGTTAATTAAGAAAACTTCTCTATTACTAGTCTCATCAACAGGTCTATTGAAAGAGTTCATCTCGTCAACAGCATTTGCTTAGAGAGCTTAATCGTCAGCATAATCTAAATGAAAACTTTTCAGATGTCTAGACCACTTAAGGCGAAAATCTCCCCTTTGCAGTGAATTCAATCCAGCATAATCAATAAAGAAACTGAAGAGAAAAGATGAACGAATCAGCTTTGTCGAACTCCAGTGGTATTGTTAAATCAATCACTACAAGCTTTGCAAACTCTCATACAAAAGGGGCGGGGGTGGCTCAGTCGGTAGCGCGCCAGGCTCGTAATCTGTAGTTCCCAGGTTCGAGTCCCAGCTGGGTCAGCGTTGAGATTTATCTCCGCAAAATTCCCCGCCCTGCCCACGGTCAGTAGGGGACACCGATGGGCTTGTAAAGGCCGCCGTCCGTCGGATGGGACGTTAAGCCGTGGCCCCATGTGTGGGAGAGCCATACCCTGTACACTTTAAAGAACACGTTAAAGAACAAGCCTTGACGGGAGGCTACCATCTGTCTCCCAACAGCTGTTCCAGTGGGTCCCTTCTCTGAGCCTTCGGGGTCCATGTGACCTGGCCATTTAGCCCATGGTGGGCAAAAAAGTGCCGCTCAGAAGTAAAACAATCCAACAACAACTCATACAAAACTCAGTGTTATTATAGCGAGTCAACATTATGTTAACGAACTTATCAGGAATGCTATAAGATCTCACAATCAACGACAGATATGGAAGTCAACAGAATCAAACACCTTTTTAAAATCTGCGTAGCAAGTAACCATATGTTTTGAACTTCCGATATTTCTCAAAAATCTAAGAGTCAAGATGTGGTCAATGCAGCCCTATCCTCTTTGAACCCATACTGTTCATCCTGAAATTATGCTTCAACCAAATTTTGAATTTTGTTAAGAAGAGTAAGCAGCAGAACTTTACATGGAATCGAGAGCAGACTGATTCCCCTGCAATTATCTCAAAAACTGCGATCAGTTTTTTTAAATAGATACTTCTAATAAAATCCTTAGGAAGAACACCATCTTATAGAAAATATTCAACGCTGCAATCAGCTGTGTGACATTAAAATCAATCCTAACTCTAACCTTTCAGCGTTAATTTCATCTACTCATGAAGAATTGCGTGGGTTTAATTTCGAGATATCCAAAGTAACTTCGAATCGTTAAACCTAATTATTAAAAGTATTAATACAGTTCTCACCATTGCAATCAAAGGGAGAACTAATCATACTGCTCAGAACATTACTGAAATGCTCAGCTCATCTTGGCATGGCAGAAATCTCAGTTCCTTCCCATCCTTATCCGTTAATAATTCTATGACAGTCTCCCCCCCCCCCCCCGCACAAAATATTAATTCTTTGATATAACTCTTTTTTGCTTGTGTTCTCTAGCAGCCTTCTCTGCCTTAACAGTCAGGCTATCGTCAAAAATTCTTATCAGCATTCAACTGATCATTTACACTTATTAAGCTCCCTGTAATAACGTCTGTTAAGGTCAGTAAGATGTTGATTCAACCTATCATGATACGTTTTGACTGTCTAGGATCTTTCAGAGCTTCAGTGTTGGAAGTAAATTCTTTTAATCTAATTTTAAACATCATAGTGTTTCAAATGCCTTCTGATAAAAAGTGGGCTATGATAGGCTTAGAAAACCTACCATCTATCAGAAAAGACTTTAAGCCATGGCCCGTTTATAAGAGAGTCATACCTAGTGCAATTAAAGAATCACTGGATGACTTTGGAAGAAGTTACAAGAAGTCACAAGGATTGAACTTGTGATACTTGGGGTTTACAAGGTTACAAGAGTTAAAATTATTTTGCATTCTCTTTCACAAAATGTCAAAATCGCTCAACACAGCAATTTATCACAAAGCCTCTTCGAGTGACTTCCTTTATTAAACATCTGCTGCGTAATTAGTTTAGAAGAACACGAAAGCCGAACCGTTCAAAAACTGATTTAAAACAGCTGCTGAAAACATTTATTCTCCCGAAATGAATGGACTCTATGCGATCAATAGTAATCTAATAAAGACAAATGTGATTGTAAATCCTTTCACCCTGAAGATATTTGATTTACGTTCACAATGATTACATTTAACAGAGACTTTGTATAGACACCCTGTCACAATGTAGAGATCATTCCGCATCTGTTTTCTCTTCTGAGTGTTTTCAGCTGGGATCTGTCACCAGATGCTTTGGCTCCTGCTAACTGACTAAGCACAAAAAAGATCACTGACGACTACCTTAAACATCGCGTTCACCCCCTTCCGTTCCTGTCACACGTGACTGATGGAGACAGAGCTGGGAAAGTAGTCCATCTACTACTGAAGTGAGCTGCTCCAGGCGTTTTCCGCATCCGCGGGGCGGGGGTGGCTCAGTCGGTAGCGCGCCAGGCTCGTAATCTGTAGTTCCCAGGTTCGAGTCCCAGCTGGGTCAGCGTTGATATTTATCTCCGCAAAATTCCCCGCCCTGCCCACGGTCAGTAGGGGACACCAATGGGCTTGGAAAGGCAGGCGTCCGTCGGATGGAACGTTAAGCCATGGTCCCGTGTGCGGAGCGTGCACAGGGTATGGTCTGCCAAGCGTGCAGACCATACCCTGTGCACATTAAAGAACACGCTGGATGGCCTTGACGGGAGGCTACCATCTGTCTCCCAACAGCTGTTCCAGTGGGTCCCCTCCCCCAACCTTCTGTGAGCCTTCGGGGTCCATGTGACCTGGCCATTTAGCCCATGGTGTGCAAAAACGTGCCGCTCAGAGGTAAAACAACCCAACCCAACAACTGTGAGCGGCACTTTATTTCACGCAATGGGCTAAACAGTTAAGTCACAAGGACGCCAAACACTCGGCAAAAGCTAGGGAAAGGGACCAACTGGACAGTTGTTAGGAAACAGATTGGAGCATCCCATCAGAGCCATTCAACATGTTCTTTAACATGCATAGGGCATGGCTCTCTCGCACACGGAGACTCGGCTTTATGTCCCTTCCGACGGACAGTAACCTTTTCTGATCTCAATGGTGTCTCCTACTGACTAAAGGTGGGAGTTTAGCGCAGATAAATCTAAACAATGGTTCAAGTAGGACTCGAACCTTGGAACTGCAGAATACGAGCCTGATGCCTGATGCCCTACCGAATGAGTCAATCCCCTGCCTCTCTTAGTGCAGACATGATTAGGAATCGAACTTGGGAACATCAAATTACGAATGTTGCGCTAACCGATTGAGCAAATCCCTTTAGAAAATCCCCTTGGTATATCACCTTTAGAAAACTTCTTCTCCAAATGCCGCGTATCATTTATTTCTCGTTCAGAGTTTTTTAACCTCTTATGAATGGCAGAGCACCTAACGCTACTAATTACTTTTTCTTATATCAACAAATGTAGATTTCGAAAATGAAGTATGGAAATGAAACTTATTTCTTTAGCTCCCTTGAAAAGAATTCTGGTCCCCTTGTATTATGATGAAAACAATGAAATTTATTTGTTATTTTTAATTCGTTATTTCCATTTTTATAGTGCGCAACTCGTGCAGTTCCTGCTGAGGGTTGGGTTGGGTTGTTTTACCTCTGAGCGGCACTTTTCTGCACACCATGGGCTAAATGGCCAGGTCACATGGACCCCGAAGGCTCAGAGAAGGTTGGGGGAGGGGACCCACTGGAACAGCTGTTGGGAGACAGATGGTAGCCTCCCGTCAAGGCCATCTAGCGTGTTCTTTAACGTGCACAGGGTATGGCTCTCCCGCACACGGGGGCCACGGCTTAACGTCCCATCCGACGGACGGCGGCCTTTCCAAGCCCATCGGTGTCCCCTACTGACCGTGGGCAGGGCGGGGAATTTTGCGGAGATAAATCTCAACGCTGACCCAGCTGGGACTCGAACCTGGGAACTACAGATTACGAGCCTGGCGCGCTACCGACTGAGCCACCCCGCCCCTATCCTGTTGAGGAGGCAAAATGTACTTCATTAAGGGCTTTATTGCCAATTAAATGTACAAAGGATTCCATTACAATATTCTAAGGACTAGACTAAAATGTACAAAGAATGCGATTAAAGTGTGCAAAGGGCTCCAATTAAAATATCCAAAGGATTATATTAAAATTTATAAAGGATCCCATTAGAGTGTTCTAAGGCTCCATAAAAGCCTGCAGAGGTTTTAATTAAAATGTACATAGAAGCATATTAAACGTTTTTATGAACTGAATTAAAATATGTGAAGGACTCCGTGTACAAAGGGCTCCACTGAACAGGTTCATATAACTCCATTAAAATTTAGAAAGGATCAATTATTTCAAATAGATCCTTTCTACATTTTAATGAGGTCCTTTGGATTATGGAGTCTGATGGGATTTCTTTTAATGGGGTCTAATTGAGATTAAAGTGTTTCAAAGACTCCATAAAATATACAAAGGATTCCATTAGAGTGAAATAAGAACTTCATTAAATTTCACAACTTAATGCATTAAAGTAAACGAAGACCTCATTAAAATTTGTAGACGCCATTATAGTATACAAAGGATTCTATTCAACAAAGACTGCGAAAAAAAGATTCCATTTAAATGTTGAAAGAGTACAAAGATCATATTGAAATGTGTGAATGGTTCCATTAAAATATGCAAACATATAAAGACTCAATTAAAATGTTGAAATGGCTCCATTGAAGTGTTTGAAGAACTCCATTAGAGCATTCAAAGACTACTAAAGTATACAAAAGATACTATTAGAGTGTTCAAAGGACTCCACTGAAGTGTACAAAAGATACTATTAGAGTGTTCAAAGGGTTCCACTGAAGTGTACAAAAGATACTATTAGAGTGTTCAAAGGGTTTCATTGAAGTGTACAAAAGATACTATTAGAATGGTCAAAGGGTTCCATTGAAGTGTAAAAATGACACTTAGAGTGTTCAATGCACTTCAATGAAGTGTACAGAGTTCTATTAGAGAGTTCAAAGCACTCCTTTGAAGTGTACAAAGTATAATTGGAGTGTTCAAAGCACTCCGTTGAAGGGTACAAAGGATACTATTAGAGTGTTCAAAGGACTCCATTGAAATGTACAAAGGATACTATTAGAGTGTTCAAAGGATTCCGTTGAAGTGTACAAAGTATAATTGGAGTGTTCAAAGCACTCCGTTGAAGGGTACAAAGGATACTATTAGAGTGTTCAAAGGACTCCATTGAAATGTACAAAGGATACTATTAGAGTGTTCAAAGAATTCCGTTGAAGTGTACAAAGGATACTATTAAAGTATTCAAAGGAATCCACTGAAGTGTTCAAAGGATACCATTAAAATTTTCAAAGAACTCCACTGAAGTATACAAAGGATACTTTCAGAGTGTTCAAAGTACTCCACTGAAGTGTACAAAGGATACTATTAGAGTGTTCAAAGGATTCTGTTGACGTATAGAAATAACTCATTATCGTGTACAAAGGATTCTGTTATTGAAGCCTACAAAAGGACTTAATTAAAATATACAAAGGTCTTCTATAGCTAGAGCACCTGTTGCTCTAGTTCAGAGGTACTCAATTACATTTTCAAACTGGCCAATATTTTAAATTGTTTCTGAATGCGCAGTCTTTTTGCAGGTCACGACCATAATTATATTATAGTCGTGACGTGCCATATAATAATATATGTAATGTTATATTATATTAGCATATAAAATATCATTTATTTAGTGTATTTTATCAAAAACTCTCTTGCTTACTTTTTTTATTCATTTATATTTTTGCATTTGCACCGCTACCTAATGCAAAATTAGTTTTACTGGTTGCCAAATGAGTAGCGTTGCCTTAACTATCACAGTGGTTTAAAGAAAAATGTGACAATTGTTCCACATTTCCAACGTGTTCCTAATATTTTGAATGAATCAATATTGAATATATGCTTTACACATATATATATAAAATATTTTGCATATTTAGCTACTTAATATGATTAGTGTAGGTGGCGATACTCAACTTTTCGTTTGCAAATTTCTTTCTAACATTTCTTTAAATACTATCTGATCTCCAACTCAAAACTCAAATATGCGACAAAAATAAAAAGTAATAAATTCATTGAGTTGGGTGGTTTTACCTCTGAGCGGCACTTTTTTGCACACCATGGGCTAAATGGCCAGGTCACATGGACCCCGAAGGCTCAGAGAAGGTTGGGGGAGGGGACCCACTGGAACAGCTGTTGGGAGACAGATGGTAGCCTCCCGTCAAGGCCATCCAGCGTGTTCTTTAACGTGCACAGGGTATGGCTCTCCCGCACACGGGGCCACGGCTTAACGTCCCATCCGACGGACGGCGGCCTTTCCAAGCCCATCGGTGTCCCCTACTGACCGTGGGCAGGGCGGGGAATTTTGCGGAGATAAATCTCAACGCTGACCCAGCTGGGACTCGAAGCTGGGAACTACAGATTACGATTAATGGGGTCTAATTGAGATTAAAGTGTTTCAAAGACTCCATAAAATATACAAAGGATTCCATTAGAGTGAAATAAGAACTTCATTAAATTTCACAACTTAATGCATTAAAGTAAACGAAGACCTCATTAAAATTTGTAGACGCCATTATAGTATACAAAGGATTCTATTCAACAAAGACTGCGAAAAAAAGATTCCATTTAAATGTTGAAAGAGTACAAAGATCATATTGAAATGTGTGAATGGTTCCATTAAAATATGCAAACATATAAAGACTCAATTAAAATGTTGAAATGGCTCCATTGAAGTGTTTGAAGAACTCCATTAGAGCATTCAAAGACTACTAAAGTATACAAAAGATACTATTAGAGTGTTCAAAGGACTCCACTGAAGTGTACAAAAGATACTATTAGAGTGTTCAAAGGGTTCCACTGAAGTGTACAAAAGATACTATTAGAGTGTTCAAAGGGTTTCATTGAAGTGTACAAAAGATACTATTAGAATGGTCAAAGGGTTCCATTGAAGTGTAAAAATGACACTTAGAGTGTTCAATGCACTTCAATGAAGTGTACAGAGTTCTATTAGAGAGTTCAAAGCACTCCTTTGAAGTGTACAAAGTATAATTGGAGTGTTCAAAGCACTCCGTTGAAGGGTACAAAGGATACTATTAGAGTGTTCAAAGGACTCCATTGAAATGTACAAAGGATACTATTAGAGTGTTCAAAGGATTCCGTTGAAGTGTACAAAGTATAATTGGAGTGTTCAAAGCACTCCGTTGAAGGGTACAAAGGATACTATTAGAGTGTTCAAAGGACTCCATTGAAATGTACAAAGGATACTATTAGAGTGTTCAAAGAATTCCGTTGAAGTGTACAAAGGATACTATTAAAGTATTCAAAGGAATCCACTGAAGTGTTCAAAGGATACCATTAAAATTTTCAAAGAACTCCACTGAAGTATACAAAGGATACTTTCAGAGTGTTCAAAGTACTCCACTGAAGTGTACAAAGGATACTATTAGAGTGTTCAAAGGATTCTGTTGACGTATAGAAATAACTCATTATCGTGTACAAAGGATTCTGTTATTGAAGCCTACAAAAGGACTTAATTAAAATATACAAAGGTCTTCTATAGCTAGAGCACCTGTTGCTCTAGTTCAGAGGTACTCAATTACATTTTCAAACTGGCCAATATTTTAAATTGTTTCTGAATGCGCAGTCTTTTTGCAGGTCACGACCATAATTATATTATAGTCGTGACGTGCCATATAATAATATATGTAATGTTATATTATATTAGCATATAAAATATCATTTATTTAGTGTATTTTATCAAAAACTCTCTTGCTTACTTTTTTTATTCATTTATATTTTTGCATTTGCACCGCTACCTAATGCAAAATTAGTTTTACTGGTTGCCAAATGAGTAGCGTTGCCTTAACTATCACAGTGGTTTAAAGAAAAATGTGACAATTGTTCCACATTTCCAACGTGTTCCTAATATTTTGAATGAATCAATATTGAATATATGCTTTACACATATATATATAAAATATTTTGCATATTTAGCTACTTAATATGATTAGTGTAGGTGGCGATACTCAACTTTTCGTTTGCAAATTTCTTTCTAACATTTCTTTAAATACTATCTGATCTCCAACTCAAAACTCAAATATGCGACAAAAATAAAAAGTAATAAATTCATTGAGTTGGGTGGTTTTACCTCTGAGCGGCACTTTTTTGCACACCATGGGCTAAATGGCCAGGTCACATGGACCCCGAAGGCTCAGAGAAGGTTGGGGGAGGGGACCCACTGGAACAGCTGTTGGGAGACAGATGGTAGCCTCCCGTCAAGGCCATCCAGCGTGTTCTTTAACGTGCACAGGGTATGGCTCTCCCGCACACGGGGCCACGGCTTAACGTCCCATCCGACGGACGGCGGCCTTTCCAAGCCCATCGGTGTCCCCTACTGACCGTGGGCAGGGCGGGGAATTTTGCGGAGATAAATCTCAACGCTGACCCAGCTGGGACTCGAAGCTGGGAACTACAGATTACGATTAATGGGGTCTAATTGAGATTAAAGTGTTTCAAAGACTCCATAAAATATACAAAGGATTCCATTAGAGTGAAATAAGAACTTCATTAAATTTCACAACTTAATGCATTAAAGTAAACGAAGACCTCATTAAAATTTGTAGACGCCATTATAGTATACAAAGGATTCTATTCAACAAAGACTGCGAAAAAAAGATTCCATTTAAATGTTGAAAGAGTACAAAGATCATATTGAAATGTGTGAATGGTTCCATTAAAATATGCAAACATATAAAGACTCAATTAAAATGTTGAAATGGCTCCATTGAAGTGTTTGAAGAACTCCATTAGAGCATTCAAAGACTACTAAAGTATACAAAAGATACTATTAGAGTGTTCAAAGGACTCCACTGAAGTGTACAAAAGATACTATTAGAGTGTTCAAAGGGTTCCACTGAAGTGTACAAAAGATACTATTAGAGTGTTCAAAGGGTTTCATTGAAGTGTACAAAAGATACTATTAGAATGGTCAAAGGGTTCCATTGAAGTGTAAAAATGACACTTAGAGTGTTCAATGCACTTCAATGAAGTGTACAGAGTTCTATTAGAGAGTTCAAAGCACTCCTTTGAAGTGTACAAAGTATAATTGGAGTGTTCAAAGCACTCCGTTGAAGGGTACAAAGGATACTATTAGAGTGTTCAAAGGACTCCATTGAAATGTACAAAGGATACTATTAGAGTGTTCAAAGGATTCCGTTGAAGTGTACAAAGTATAATTGGAGTGTTCAAAGCACTCCGTTGAAGGGTACAAAGGATACTATTAGAGTGTTCAAAGGACTCCATTGAAATGTACAAAGGATACTATTAGAGTGTTCAAAGAATTCCGTTGAAGTGTACAAAGGATACTATTAAAGTATTCAAAGGAATCCACTGAAGTGTTCAAAGGATACCATTAAAATTTTCAAAGAACTCCACTGAAGTATACAAAGGATACTTTCAGAGTGTTCAAAGTACTCCACTGAAGTGTACAAAGGATACTATTAGAGTGTTCAAAGGATTCTGTTGACGTATAGAAATAACTCATTATCGTGTACAAAGGATTCTGTTATTGAAGCCTACAAAAGGACTTAATTAAAATATACAAAGGTCTTCTATAGCTAGAGCACCTGTTGCTCTAGTTCAGAGGTACTCAATTACATTTTCAAACTGGCCAATATTTTAAATTGTTTCTGAATGCGCAGTCTTTTTGCAGGTCACGACCATAATTATATTATAGTCGTGACGTGCCATATAATAATATATGTAATGTTATATTATATTAGCATATAAAATATCATTTATTTAGTGTATTTTATCAAAAACTCTCTTGCTTACTTTTTTTATTCATTTATATTTTTGCATTTGCACCGCTACCTAATGCAAAATTAGTTTTACTGGTTGCCAAATGAGTAGCGTTGCCTTAACTATCACAGTGGTTTAAAGAAAAATGTGACAATTGTTCCACATTTCCAACGTGTTCCTAATATTTTGAATGAATCAATATTGAATATATGCTTTACACATATATATATAAAATATTTTGCATATTTAGCTACTTAATATGATTAGTGTAGGTGGCGATACTCAACTTTTCGTTTGCAAATTTCTTTCTAACATTTCTTTAAATACTATCTGATCTCCAACTCAAAACTCAAATATGCGACAAAAATAAAAAGTAATAAATTCATTGAGTTGGGTGGTTTTACCTCTGAGCGGCACTTTTTTGCACACCATGGGCTAAATGGCCAGGTCACATGGACCCCGAAGGCTCAGAGAAGGTTGGGGGAGGGGACCCACTGGAACAGCTGTTGGGAGACAGATGGTAGCCTCCCGTCAAGGCCATCCAGCGTGTTCTTTAACGTGCACAGGGTATGGCTCTCCCGCACACGGGGCCACGGCTTAACGTCCCATCCGACGGACGGCGGCCTTTCCAAGCCCATCGGTGTCCCCTACTGACCGTGGGCAGGGCGGGGAATTTTGCGGAGATAAATCTCAACGCTGACCCAGCTGGGACTCGAAGCTGGGAACTACAGATTACGAGCCTGGCGCGCTACCGACTGAGCCACCCCCGCCCCAAATTCATTGAGATGTCCAATAGTAGTAGCATTAACTTCTTAGAAGGTCATTAAATTAGTCCTCACATTTTTAAATGAGTTCATACATAGCTAAGAACTATGTGCATAATAACACCTTTTAAACGACACATTTAAAGAATATCAATAATCAAAAACAAAATTAATCTAATTAATGTTTTATTATACATTATACATTTATTACCATGGATACATTGTATTACAATAATATTCATTATTATTCATTATGATGGATTTTAAATTAAAAAGCAAAAAGAATTAAACTGATAAAAAGTAAAACTCGAGAAAAAGAGCAAATCATGTGAAAGACAAAACCTCTGCAATTCTCTCTTTGCGAAAATTACTTTAGGATGTTGCTGTCCACTGAGAGTTGAGGCAATCTCTTTGGATTCCCAAAGGTTTTGGCCAGAAGCTTCAACAACAACCAACGAAGAAAGGTCTGTAGCTAACTTTGGCCTCTTCACTACATACGTGGTCCGAAGTGAACGGTGATCAGTAAAACGAATTGAATTCATTGGATCGTAAACTTTTACAAAGGTCGAATAGAAGCTTACTAGTTGGGTGACCAGTTCAGCTTCAAATGTTGAAGGAAGGACATTTCACTTAAAGTCAGTCGGTTTGTGTCCTGGAACTCGGGACATTTTGTGGGGGGGAGGGGGGGTTGTGTGCCACATCTAGAGGGTGGAGCAAAGGGTTAGGTTGTTTTACCTCTGAGCAGCACTTTTTTGCACACCATGGGCTAAATGGCCAGGTCACATGGACCCCGAAGGCTCAGAGAAGGTTGGGGGAGGGGACCCACTGGAACAGCTGTTGGGAGACAGATGGTAGCTTCCCGTCAAGGCCATCCAGCGTGTTCTTTAACGTGCACAGGGTATGACTCTCCCGCACACGGAGCCACGGCTTAACGTCCCATCCGACGGACGACGGCCTTTCCAAGCCCATCGGTGTCCCCTACTGACCGTGGGCAGGGCGGGGAATTTTTGCGGAAATAAATCTCAACGCTGACCCAGCTGGGACTCGAACCTGGGAACTACAGATTACGGCCTGGCGCACTACCGACTGAGCCACCCCCGCCCCTGGAGCAAAGGGAGTTAACAACCTTTGGCCATTGAATCTAATTTCCGTTGTTATTATTTCATTTTTGCTTTTGAAAATTTTTTTCTAAACTCTTTCGGAAAGCAGTTCATAATTATCTTTTAGTCTGCCTTCCGACATCATGACAAAATATCAAAACCAAGGCAATCCGTAACTGAATATGATGCTCTTTAAAAGTAATTAATAATCGCTTTCTCTAACTTCTTCACGACTTATACAATCAAGTCATTCAACGCCAAAACTCTGTGCAAACATCTGGAGCGAAAAGCAGAAAGCTTTGTATTATCCTACTAACAAAGAGACCAAGTTTCACCACCGTAATAAACTGGAGAAATGGCCAATTTGTTAATAATAACTTGAGCAATATTCCTATGATTTCTGTTAATCATAAACCATTCATTAGAACAGTTTCAAGTAATTAAAACCACTTATTACAACACACCATTGATTAATTTAAACTATTGATTGAAACACAGAGCCCATTTTCCAATTTTCATGTTCCTGTTTGATGAGCTAGTGATATCTCTAGCTTAGAATTCAAAGTGAACCCTATGACCATGCTTCCGCTGCAAGCATGCATATGTTATGTAGTTGTATCAACACACAGCTCAGCTGAATATATTTAGTCCCAACGATCCGCACACGTGTTCGATAGTCCAAGAGCTCTGTTAATCTTCCGTTCCCTTTGTTCTCAGTCGACACGACACGACCAATTACACGACCTCTGCTAAATGCTAAAACCACACGCTATGAGCATCTGCTGCATGCTCAATGTATTCACCGAACCGTAAAATGACCATTGCTCATATCTATAATCATTCCACCTTTCAGGATGGGACCAGACGAGGCATTTGATTAAAACTTCCACTTCAAAAATCTTGCTAAAATAATTGTAGTTTATTCTTTCTACAATTTTTTGGCACACGAAGTATGCTAATCTTTGTTTCAATCCCTACCTGCCAAATAAACTTTAATGAAGGAAAATATTATTTTTCGTTTCTTTTATTGCGTTTTAGCAATACCATTTTCCAACTCAGAACTATTTTCCAATACTCATTATTTACTCTGATGTCTCGCCTCTTTCTCGTCCTTCGACTTTTCTTTTCCTTATTCCTCTTCTTCTCTCTCCAGTTTCCAATCCGTCTTCTTTTTTGTTCATTCCTCATCTCTTTATCAGACCTAATGTCTCTTTTTCATCCCTCTTCTCTACACTTTCTGGTCCTTCACATTTTTCTCATCTTTCTCCACTTATCTTCCTTCCTTTCGTTCTCATTCCTCACCTCTATCTCATCCCTTTATATTTCCCTTCCCTTACCTCTTCCTCATACTTTCATCTTCCCCTTCCCTTACCTATTTCTCATCCTCTTCCTTTTTCGTCCTTCACCTTTCAACAGTTCTTGCCTTTTTACATCCTTCATCTTGATCTGCGGTATCACCTCTTTCTCACCTTCGTTTCTATATCATCTCCATCTTCCTCATTCTCCACCTTTTTCTCATCCCTCATTTCTTTCTCATCTTTCACCTTTATCTGCGGTCTCACCTCTTTCTCATCCTTCGTATCTTTATCTTTTTATCATCTCTCACATCCTTCTCATTCTCCACCTCTTTCTCATCACTTATTTCTTTCCCTTACCTCTTTCTCATCACTTATTTCTTTCCCTTACCTCTTTCTCACCAATTGCCAATTTCATCCTTCATCTCTCATCAGTCAGTTCTTACACCTTTCCCATTCTTGACCTTTATCTGGAGTCTCACCTCTTTCTTATCTTTCGCTTCTTTATCATCTCTCACATTTTCAGTCTTAAAAGCTGTATTTGGGTTTTGGCTCTTTCGTGCATACAATGAGCAAAATGACAGGTCACAAGGACCCCAAGAGCCCAGAGAAGGTTGGAGGAAGAGTTAAATACTGGACACCTGTTAGGAAACAGATGGAAGTTTCCAGTCAATGCCATCCAGCCTATTCCTTAACGTGCACAGAGTATGGCTCTCATGTACACGGCTTAAAGTCCCATCCTACAGAAAGCAGCCTTTACAATCCCATCATTATCCCCTTTCTAATCGAACGCAAGGTGGAGGGTGGAGCAATTTCAGCCCTAATATATTTGGGACTCGAACCTGGGAACTGCAGATTACGAGTCTAGAGCGCTACTGACTGAGCAAACCTCCTCTTCCTAGGGGTAAGGAAGGGTAACTATTTTTTAAGAGAAAAATGAAAATTTTTTGTGGGTGGATAAGTACTAATGAGCTATTACTCTTTGCATTTAGAAAAATTTATATTTCCATTAATTCGAATTTTCACCGTTAGACGGTGGAAAACTGTCAAAAAGAAAATATTTCGTTCTCTTTGGAAAGGACCATTATATATTCGCGAGAGTCTTTATATTTTCTTCAAGTTTATTTTTGTACTCTCAGTTGTTTTGGACATTCCTAATTTTTTTTTTTATCTTTCGAACTAATCACGCGTTTTTAAGCAGTTTTTGAGTTTCTAACTCTTTTCAAAAGGCTATTTGCTTTAGCATTCTACAAGATATCTCATTATTGTATTTGGAGAACTAAATTACACACTCTGGTTCGACCCCCCCCCCCCCATGTCCATGGCTGCTTAAAGATTAGGCATGATTGTATGTACTATTGCAACATTATAGCAGGCGCTAGAATTATTTTTTTTCCTACTTGGAATCATTTATTTATCACTTTGCACATTTTATAAATTAACTGATTGAGAATACAATTTTTCTCCATTTGCTCATTGGTGAAGACCACTTTAATGCAAGACCACTTTAAACTTCTGCTTGAACCAAAAAGTGATCACTTACATTCCTAAAATAGTCAAGTCTCTGTTATTCGGAATTTAACAACCGGAAGACTCATGAAACCCGAATAACATAAATATATAAAAGTAATGATGTTGCATAAAAGTAATGAAGGTATCCGGAATGTCTCTTTTAAATAGAACATGTTCTCTTTCTTTCTCTCCGATCTCCTTTTTTTTTTAGCATTTTATAGATTAAATGTTCTCTTTCTTTCTTTTCGATCCTCTTTTTTAACATTTTTATAGATTAAATGTTCTCTTTCTTTCTTTTCGATCCTCTTTTTTAACATTTTTATAGATTAAATGTTCTCTTTCTTTCTTTCTTTCCTATCTCCTTTTTTTAACATTTTATAGATTAAATGTTCTCTTTCTTTCTTTCTTTCCTATCTCCTTTTTTTAACATTTTATAGATTAAATGTTCTCTTTCTTTCTTTCTTTCCTATCTCCTTTTTTTAACATTTTATAGATTAAATGTTCTCTTTCTTTCTTTCTTTCCTATCTCCTTTTTTTAACATTTTATAGATTAAATGTTCTCTTTCTTTCTTTCCGATCTCCTTTTTAACATTTTTATAGATTAAATGTTCTCTTCCTTTCTTTTCGATCCTCTTTTTTTAACATTTTTATAGATTAAATGTTCTCTTTCTTTCTTTCTTTCCTATCTCCTTTTTTTAACATTTTATAGATTAAATGTTCTCTTTCTTTCTTTCTTTCCTATCTCCTTTTTTTAACATTTTATAGATTAAATGTTCTCTTTCTTTCTTTCCGATCTCCTTTTTAACATTTTTATAGATTAAATGTTCTCTTCCTTTTTTTCGATCCTCTTTTTTTAACATTTTTATAGATTAAATGTTCTCTTTCTTTCTTTCTTTCCTATCTCCTTTTTTTAACATTTTATAGATTAAATGTTCTCTTTCTTTCTTTCTTTCCTATCTCCTTTTTTTAACATTTTATAGATTAAATGTTCTCTTTCTTTCTTTCCGATCTCCTTTTTAACATTTTTATAGATTAAATGTTCTCTTCCTTTCTTTTCGATCCTCTTTTTTTAACATTTTTATAGATTAAATGTTCTCTTTCTTTCTTTCTTTCCTATCTCCTTTTTTTAACATTTTATAGATTAAATGTTCTCTTTCTTTCTTTCTTTCCTATCTCCTTTTTTTAACATTTTATAGATTAAATGTTCTCTTTCTTTCTTTCCGATCTCCTTTTTAACATTTTTATAGATTAAATGTTCTCTTCCTTTCTTTTCGATCCTCTTTTTTAACATTTTTATAGATTAAATGTTCTCTTTCTTTCTTTCTTTCCTATCTCCTTTTTTTAACATTTTATAGATTAAATGTTCTCTTTCTTTCTTTCCTATCTCCTTTTTTTAACATTTTATAGATTAAATGTTCTCTTTCTTTCTTTCCGATCTCCTTTTTAACATTTTTATAGATTAAATGTCTCTTTTTTTCTTTTCGATCCTCTTTTTTTAACATTTTTATAGATTAAATGTTCTCTTTCTTGTTTTCTTTCCTATCTCCTTTTTTTAACATTTTATAGATTAAATGTTCTCTTTCTTTCTTTCTTTCTTTCCTATCTCCTTTATTTTATAGATTAAATGTTCTCTTTCTTTCTTACCGATCTCCTTTTTAACATTTTTATAGATTAAATGTTCTCTTTCTTTCTTTCCGATCTCCTTTTTAACATTTTTATAGATTAAATGTTCTCTTTCTTTCTTTCTTTCCTATCTCCTTTTTTTAACATTTTATAGATTAAATGTTCTCTTTCTTTATTTCTTTTCGATCTCCTTTTTTAACATTTTATAGATTAAATGTTCTCTTTCTTTCTTTCTTTCCGATCTCCTTTTTTAATATTTTATAGATTAAATGTTCTCTTTCTTTCTTTCTTTCTTTCTTTCTTTCCGATCTCCTTTTTTTTTGCATTTTTATAGATTAAATGTTCTCTTTTCTTTAACTAAAAACTTTTTTAAACTTTTCTTCTCTTTAATTTAACTTTTCCTTTAACTTTTACTTTTACTCTTTCCTTTAAAACTCTTAATAAACAAATATCTTAGAAATACAAGATTAAAAATTACTGGACGAATCCTAATAATTATGCAGAATACCAAACTGCCGTTCAAAATGTCAAATTCAAGTGATATTTATTCCTAATTTCTCACAGTGGTTCTTTTGTTCATTTGCGATTGCTTCATATTAAACACGAATTTTCCGACAAAGAGTAAAAGATATTACTTTTAGGAAAATAAATTATCTTCGATAATGATCAAATTTATGTAACGTTATTTTTTTACAATAAAAGTTTCCAGGAAAGTTTAAGCGTTTCAAAAAAATTTAAAAATGTTTTCTCTTTTTTTTATTGCAAAAAAAAGTGAACATGTTCTCTTTTACTGCCTAGTTATGCATAAAACAAATATTGGAGTTGTCCATCGTGCAAAGCAATGTTTTCTGATTTCTCGATAGTTTTTAATTCTCGAGAATCGGGAATCGAATATCTGAATTTTTTTGTGATATTTTATCGGGAATTCTCGAGAATTCGCAGAAGAAATGGGAATCACCTCACTTTTAAGACACTTTTTTCAGTATTTTAAAATTTAGTTACAAAATTTAAAGCCATTTTATTACTCACCATACATATACTGATTGCTGTGCCGAGAATTTTAAGTTTAAATTGCGGAATTTACAAGAAATAACAAAAACTGCACGAGATTCAAATTTCGTTGCTTATGTTACTGTCTTGCCAACTTCGGAAAAATTAATATGCACCTATCCCTCGATTTACACGGTACTCAGTTCACACAATTATGACTTTACACGGTCAAAAAATGCAACCAGTTTCGATTTACACGGTACTGACTGAGACGTACATATAAAGGAAATCTCAGTCAGTACCGTGTAAATCGAAACTGGTTGCATTTTTTGACCGTGCAAAGCCAAAGTGGGTCAACTGAGTACCGTGTAAATCGAAACTGGTTGCATTTTTTGACCGTGCAAAGCCAAAGTGGGTCAACTGAGTACCGTGTAAATCAAGGGATAGGTGTACATAGCTTCGTCAATGAATAATGAGCAATGATTTTGGGTTCAGTTTCAACTTAGGCTCATTTTATCCCACAGAATAAATAGCTAGCATATATGAGCGGACCGTCCCGTGGCCGAGTGGTTAGCGCGCTTGGCTACTGATTTACGGGACCTGGGTTCGAGTCCCGGGTAAGGCATGGATGTTCGTGTTGTTTTTCTGCTGAGGTCCTGCCATCCTCTCAGACCTTCTACTCTGGCATATAAACTGACAGGCTCCTGTCAGACCTCTGTGGCAAGCAGCTGCTTGAGGGGGTATTTATTATTTTATTATTATATATGAGCGACCCAGTGCCAACTGCTTGCGGCGCCACCTTTAGCAGCCAGCCCTAAATCTCATTTTCCAACTAACTTTCAAAGTGTGTAGCCATCTTGCTTCACAGTTTTTCGTAGATCTATATTTAACCTTTGACCTCCAAGGACCCTCCGGATGCGAAATTTGGTAACATTCCTGACATCTACAACCCGAAACACCCCATACACCAATGTTCACGTTTCTAGCACTTCTTTATCAAGGTTTGACCTTTAAGTGGCCTCCATTTGACCTTGAATGACATGTCAGAGGTCAATTTTCGGATTTTTTTCCGAGATCTATGACCCGGATTACACTTAGGTGCAAATTTTCAGACCTTTTCCCGTGAATTAGTTTGAAACACTTTTAACAGTCAGTCAATCACTCACAATCGTCTATATATATATACACCGATCAGCCAAAACATTAAAATCACCTACCTAATATGATACAAGTCCTCCTCTCGCCACCAAAAGACCTCTCACCCGATGAGGCATAGATTCAACGAGATGTTGGTAGGTGTCGCTTGATATTTGGTGCCATGACTGCAACAGAAGATCCCTCAGTTCCCGTAAATTACGTGGTTGGGGTGATGCTGATCGTACCCGTTTCTCCAACTCAAACCACAAATGCTCAATAGGATTCATGTCCAGCGAATTTGGGAGTCATGGCAATAAATGAAATTCCTCATCATGTTCTAGGAACCATTCCTGAACCTTCTTCGTAGTGTGACATCGGGCATTGCCTTGTTGAAAGATGCCATCTTCTCCAGGGAGTACAGTTCGCCATAAAATGATGTACTTGGTCAGCCACAACGTTCAGGTTGGTGAGAGCTGTCAGAGTTTGCTCTACAGGGATAATTGGTCTAAGTGTTTCCCAAGAAAATATTGCCCAGACTATCACACTCCCTCCAGTCCACACAGTGCATCCCACAAGTGCATACAGGTGAGAAGGCTTCCGTGGGTAAACGTCACACACGATCTCTTCCGTCCCCATGGTGTAACAGAAAACGGGATTCGTCTGACCATGCGACCCTCTTCCAGTCTTCTGTGGTCCAATGTCGATGATTACGTGCCCACTGCAAGCGTTGACGATGGTGAATCGCTGTGAGCTTAGGCACACGAATGGGTCTGCAGCTGCGGAGACTCGTATCCAAGAGCTTACGATGAACTGTGTGTTCGGACACATTGGGCCCTTTACCACAATTGAAATTATGGGAAATATCAGCCACAGTAGCCCTCCTGTTGCTGCGGACAAGACGAGATAGCCTGCGCTGACCTCTGGCATCAATGAGGGGTGGACGGCCCACGCCTTGTCGACGGCTCGAAGTGTCACCTGTTTCGGACCATCTTTGATAGATTACTACTACTGCATAGCGTAAGCAGCCTATCAGCGTTGCTGTTTCGGAGATGCTCTTACCAAGGCGTCTTGCCATAACGTTGTTGAAATCAGATAAATCCTTTGCTTTTCCCATGTTGAGACGAAACGAAATACTGCTTGCGAGAGCTCCGACCCATGTATTATACATATCGACCTTGGCGCGTACGACCATTCGCGACCTTGGCACGTGATACTGATTGGCTGCAGGCGCGCTTCTTTGCATAACGCAGAGATGGTATTAATGTATTGGCTAATCGGTGTATATTAGACAGTATCATCATCATCATCATCATCATCATCATCATCATCATCATCATCATCATCATCATTATCATCCTCAAGCAGCCATGGGCTACGGAGGTCCAACCAGACCACGCAGTTTAATTCTCCAAGCATATCTGTCCTGAGCTACATCTGCTGCATCTGGCCACTGCACACCAATTCTAACAAGATCCTGTTTGACATTGTCTGCCCACCGCATCCTAGGTCTCCCCCTCCTTCTGAGGCCTCTAGGCACACTGTTCATAACCCTATTCGCCAATCTATAATTATCCATACGGGCAACATGGCCAAACCAGCGGAGTCTCTCTCTGCACAATATGCTGCTTAAAGGAGGTTGCAGACTCCTTTGCCTAACCTCATCATTAGTTACAAAGTTAAACCACCTAATACCCAAGATACTGAGTAAGCATCTAGAATCAAAAGCATCTAGTTTCCTGTTATCTTGTTTACACAGCGTCCAAGTTTCACTACCATAACTAACCCTAGAAAGAACCAAACTATTATACAGTCTAATTTTAGTCTTTAGGTGTATACGCCTATTTCTCCACAATCTCCATAGATTATTAGACAGTATAATCTTAATAAATTAATTTTTGTTTCATATTTTTTTTGTAAGAGGCAATAAGAAAAGCAAATAATAGTCATAAAAAAAACTGCGAACAGACATGGCCACACACTTTGAAAACGCAAAATTCCCCGCCCTGCCCACGGTCAGTAGGGGACACCGATGGGCTTGGAAAGGCCGCCGTCCGTCGTATGGGACTTTAAGCCGTGGCCCGTGCGAGGGAGAGTCATACCCTGTGTACGTTAAAGAACACGCTGGATGGCCTTGACGGGAGGCTACCATCTGTCTCCCAACAGCTGTTCCAGTGGGTCCCCTCCCCCAAACCTTCTCTGAGCCTTCGGGGTCCTTGTGACCTGGCCATTTGGCCCATGGTGTGCAAAAAAGTGCCGCTCAGAGGTAAAACAATCCAACCCAACACTTTGAAAATTAGTTGGAAAATGAGAATTACGGCTGACTCCTAAAGCAGCGCCGCAAGCAGTAGGCAATGGGTCGTCCATATGTACCAGCTAGTCATTCCGTGGGCTAAAGGATGCCAAAGTTGAAACTGAGCCCAAAATTGTTGCTCATTATTCAATGACGAAGCTATGTATATAATATTTCCATTCAACATCGCTTTGTTTCGCCCTTTTTTATAAAAAAAAAAGCTGCACACGCCTTATCTAGCGCTTGTTACTTATCATCCCGTATTGGCCCATTTTTTACCCCACGGCGATCGCTAAAGCAGAATTCCCAGCAGCCATCCACCAACTCCAAGAGACTCAGAAACAACCAAATAAGAACGCACAGAGCGTTCGTCTCTCTGTCTCTTTGCTGCTTGTTATTCCTCTGAGTGGTCAACAGACGCAAATGGAATGTTGTTTTGTTTAATGCAAGAGATCTTTTTTTGGTGGGGAGAAAAGCGACAACTACAAGTGTGCGAATTTATAACAAAGTGCATTTTATTTCCCAGACTGTTTCGTGTTACATTTGCCTCGTGTTTTGAAACTGAAACAAAACCCTGATGTGCGATAAAAGGATTTTTCCTCTAGATTTTTTCAAGATAAAGAGGGAAGTTTTAAAATATAAATAAGCAGTTGTTTCGTTCGCATTTTTTCCCCACTGGGTTAGGAACTCGAAACAAATTAACAGAACGAGATATATGTACAGTGGGTGTTTGCTTGTCGTAATTGATTGGGACCAAAAAACGTTTCTGTAAGCAAATTTCACTATCGGCGAGCAATTGAATTGTGCTGTTTTACCTCTGAGTGGCACTTTTGTACACAATAGGCTAAATAGCCGGTTTATAAGGATTCCGTAATCTACAGTTACCAGGTTCGAGTCCCAGCTGGGTCAACGTTGAGATTTATCTCCGCAAAACTCCCCGCCCTGCCCACGGTCATTAGGGTACACCGACGGGCTTGGAAAGGCCACTGTCAGTGCGGGAGAGCCATACCCTGTGCACGTTAAAGAACACGCTGGATGGCCTTGACGGGAGGCTACCATCTGTCTCCCAAATGCTGTTCCAGTGGGTCCCCTTCCCCAACCTTCTCTGAGCATTCGGGGTCCTTGTGACCTGGCCATTTAGCCCATGGTGTGCAAAAAGGTGCCGCTCAGAGGTGAAACAATCAACCAATCAGTAAGGATTCCGAGGGCTCGGAGAAGATTAGGGGAAGGGAACCCACTGGACAGTTATTAGGAGACAGATGGAAGTCTCCCATCTAGTCCACACAGCGTGTTCGAGTGCATGAGAGCACAGGTTATGGTTCTCATGCACACGGCTTAAAACCCCATCCGACGGATGGCGGCTTTTTCAAGCCCATCGGTATCCCCTGTTGACCTAGGACAGGGTGGTAGTTATGTGGAAATAAATCTCAATGCTGGTCTAGGCGGGCCGGAAAAGTGGGCGCTGCGGATTATGAGCCTGACGCACTATCGGTCCCGCACCAGGGAAATGGGGATTAATTGTTTTTTATTTGTAAATTGTTGCTATTATAAATAATCATATATAGATGATGTTTAAATAAAGAATATGTAAAAAAAAAGTACTCGTGGCTTTTCCTTTTCTTTTCAGGAAAATATGTTAAAATAAACGCAGCTGCAAATTACGCTCGATTAAAAAAAACTTGAAATAGTTAACAAAAACTTTTAATGAAAAATGTCTGTTTTGAATTAAAAAAAAAGCTTGAAACTTATAGTAGCAAAAAATTTAAATGAAAGCAAAATGCCATCTATGGAACTCTATGAACAGTAAAAAATTTTGAGATAAGGCGGTAACAAATTTCGCTCGTTTCTAATTAGAAAAAAAAAATTCGCTCATTTGAATTGGGGAAAAAAAATTCACATGCCTCGGAAAATCGCGGTCAATCGGATTTGACGAGATTTTTTTAATGCGTTCCAAAAGAAAAAACACGGTTGCAACGGAATGTAAACGGACCCCCAGTGTATACAGATTTTAATTTCTTACATTTTGTCTTATTTGAAATTAAATTTAAAATACGAAATATGAAACGCATTACATCGAAGTTCACAACTTAATGTTTTCCTTTTGATGAATAATAGCATGTCCTTCTTCCAATGCCAAATATCACTTTTCTTTTCACCGTGGAGATATCCTTGTTCGATATGATATAAATAAATACCCCCTCAAGCAGCTGTTTGCCACAGAGGTCTGACAGGAGCCTGTCAGTTTATATGCCATTGAACGGAACTAAAGATAGTTGATTCATTGTTTAAAAATGTTATATTCTTCCAATGATAGAGATATAGTCATGAGGTGCCCTTCATTTCTATTAATACATAAAATTCGTTGGAGATCTTAATGTCTCCTGAAACCCCTGAGACATCACTCAACTGTGAAATAAATTATTCTGATTCGAAATGATCTATAATGGCGAAAGCATTCCTTTATATTTATTGTTTTGCATCTACAATTGGTGGATCTCAATATTCAAATACTTAGTCCCTTGAATGATATCAAAAAGCATAGTGTCCTTAGAGAAATCTGCTTTTTGACTTAAAAATAAATAAAAAATAAATACCCCCTCAAGCAGTTGCTTGCCACAGAGGTCTGACAGGAGCCCTGTCAGTTTATATGCCATAATAGGTCTGTGAGGACGGCAGGACCTCAGCAGAAAAACAACACGAACATCCATGCCTTACCCAGGGCTCGAAACCAGGTTCCTTAGATTAGTAGCCAAGCACGCTAATCACTCGGCCACGGGATGGATCGATATGACACTCAAGATATCTTTTTTCCCTGTTATTTTCAGATAGATTTTTATCTCTATAGCAAAACCTCCAAATAGAACATTGATCAATTTTCATTTCTTCCAAGGATTTCTTAATTGCAGCATTCCAAAGGTTCAGAACTGGTTGGGTTGTTTTACCTCTGAGCGGCGCTTTTTTGCACATAATGGGCTAAATGGTCAGGTCACAAGGACCCCGAAGGCTCAGAGAAGGTTGGGGGAGAGGACCCACTGGAACAGCTGTTGGGGGACAGATGGTAGCCTCCCATCAAGGCCATCCAGCGTGTTCTTTAACGTGCACAAGATATGGCTCTCCCACACACAGGTCCACGGCTTAACGTTCCATTCGACGGACGGCGACCTTTCTAAGCCCATCGGTGTCCCCTACTGACCGTGGGCAGGGCGGGGAGTTTTGCGGAGATAAATCTCAACATTGACCCAACTGGGACTCGAACCTGGGAACTACAGATTACGAGCCTGGTGCGCTACCGACTGAACCCCCCCCCCCCTGGTTCAGAACAGGATAACAAAAGAAGGCATTCTCTGTATGTTTAATAATTGTGTATTTCTTTTCCATTTGGCCATGGGACTAAATAAGTAGGTCATCATAACCTGATTTTAATTCTGCTCACCTATTGACATATCTCTTTTAGGAGTTCATCTGTTTCTCTGCTTTTCGTTAAATATTACGTAAATAATTCCTTTTCAATTAATAAATTCTACTGTGCAAAAGAAAATTAACGTGCTTCTTAGAATGAGATGGCGTGGTTGGATCAATAGGTCTCAAGTAGTCTCAGGTTCGGGTGTCACGTGGACTAACATTGAGTTTTATCTCCGCTAAACCTTCACCCTGCCCTCTATCAGTAGGGGACACCGATGGGCTTGGAAAGACCGCCATCCGTCGGATGATACTTTAAGCCGTGGTCCGTGTAAGGTGGACCTTTCTGATGAAATTATTTTAATTGCCTTCTTCTGTGTCCTAGTAGGTTTCAGAATCTTCATGATCTCTATATATATACATAAATGGACGACCCACACACAGTGTAAAATACACTGTCGTATCAGAATAATATGACCATCTACCATGGATACTATGGTAGGTTGTCATATTATTCTGATACGACTGTGTACACTGAATACTCGGGGCGGGGCTGGCTCAGTCGGTAGCGCGCCAGGCTCGTAATCTGTAGTTCCCAGGTTCGAGTCCCAGCTGGGTCAGCGTTGAGATTTATCTCCGCAAAATTCCCTGCCCTGTCCACGGTCAGTAGGGGACACCGATGGGCTTGGAAAGGCCGCCGTCCGTCGGATGGGACGTTAAGCCGTGGCCCCGTGTGCGGGAGAGCCACACCCTGTGCACGTTAAAGAACACGCTGGATGGCCTTGACGGGAGGCTACCATCTGTCTCCCAACAGATGTTCCAGTGGGTCCCCTCCCCCAACCTTCTCTGAGCCTTCGGGGTCCATGTGACCTGGCCATTTAGCACATGGTGTTCAAAAAAGTGCCGCTCAGAGGTAAAACAACCCAACCCAACACTGAATACTTGGCTTTGATGGGAGGCTACCGTCTGTCTCCAAACCTTCTCTGAATCCTTGTGACCTGCAGCTAAAACAATCCAACCCAATCTGAAGGGTCCTTTATAACTTTTATGATTCTTGCAACATGTGGAATTCTTGTCATTTGGATATTTATTCCACGTTCAACAAAAATGTAGCACAAAATAACTCAACCCACAGAAAGAGGTTTCTTTTACCCTGACATTTATCATGGGATCCAATAAAAAACGAAACTATCAAAAGTAAAAACAACCCAATCCGTAATGAAAGTCTGCTTATCTTCGCCTCCAATCATTGGATCATTAAGACTTGGTCAATTAATAGATGATCGAGCTAAAAGAGAGCACTCAAGAATAAAACATCCCAATGTACATATACAGAATCATTTTAAGCCACTCTATTCTGACCTTTATGATTCTTTTTGATTCTGCCATTTGTTCCATGATGTGAAAGAAAACGTGGCACTTAAAAAAAACATATATGTCTTCATAAGAGCCGTCTATTCTGACTTTGGGAGACTTATAAACTAACCGTTTAACGAATGGTGCAGCAAGATATATTTATGGGATGGAAGAATAAATCAACCCATCCCATAAATTAGTTTCTTTTTCAAATCACTCTTTCCTGACCTTTGAGATAAAAAAAAACTAGCCGTAAATAATAAAAAACACAACGACGACTCTTTTTTAGAATCAACCCTATTCTGACCTTTCAGAATCTTTTAACAACCAGTCTGCCTGCAATGCAGCCAGAACGTTGAGAAATGCAACAGCCCATCCAACAGACAGAAAGGTAATAGCCAAACAGTCTGAGTTGGAATACATTAGAACAAATGCAATGTGCACCTGCTTTGAACGTCCCCAAATTAGAAATCACCTGCAACAACATCTGTAGAGATTCATTGAGGCGGCTGCACGGGCAGAATGGCGTCAGTGGTGGCAGCGACGTCGACGAGGGCCTTACGTCACGGTCGGGTGACTCGCGGCGAGAATCACGTGACAAATAGCATCCTTTCAGGTAGCGAACGCAGCGGGAAGAGGAGGCTGAAGAGAAACAGGAGGTGTCGCAGTATCTCACGTCTCCGCTACAATGGCTCCGCTCTTTCCACATCAGGAAGGGTGAAGAACGTAGCTGATGAGTCGCTCGATATCCCCACTCCCTTTGGGGCCATGAGGACAATCCGCATTATTCTTCCTCCCTTTCCTGCTTCTGTGGAAAATTGTTCTTTGCTTGTAACAGATATAAGCAACCTACGAATGACTTCAGAGCACGATAGAATTCTCACAATGACCGGATGAATGTAATCATAATGATACATATATAATTTATACATTTAGAGCATTTTATGTGCTCCAAATGTAGCACATTTATTAACCATTATAAAACTTTTAATACATTAAGTTACACGAACAAAAATGTCAATACTACATTAATTCGACTTACAAACATTCTAGCAAATTCTGACTATGCATTTCTGGTAATTATATATCGATGGAAAAAAAAGTTATAAGTAGTATAGGAAATGAGAGTTCTGGAACAATGTTTAAAGTGTAGGGGATCCCATGTTAACCTATGGGACACTTTTGAGGAGATGAGCGTTGACGTGGTGTTCGGAAAGACGTTTTGTGTGAAAGACAGGATATGAGGGATTTTGTTTGGAAAATGTTGCAGTTATCAACACTTCACTGAATTATTGGGGTGTTGGGGTGTAAAATTCGGTAAAATCAAAGAAATCGAGAAAAGTAAGATAGTTTTGGGAAATTAGTTTAAAAATATGACAGTTCAAAATCAATAAGTAAAATGAGGTTTTTCGTGGGCTGCGGGAGAAAAATATGACGGAAAAACGGATTTAGGAGTGCTATATGTGAATGTATGGATTTTTTACGTTCCAGTAAGGATGAGAAAAAACCCTCCGGTTGTCGGTCAAGAGGGTTCATCTCATTTTCTTCCCATGCACAGGTCCATTGTAGCATCGATATAGGCTGTTGTTTTTTTAGTATACATTGCAGAGTGATCACGACTTCAGGCACGAGGTCTGCAGGAAATATTATTAATAACTCTGCTGATAATCTCTTCGGGAGAAGGCTACTGCTCCAAATGTGTTTGTGTTGTTGTGACACTGGGTGCTGACTGAAGCTCTGTTAGACACCTCTTTATATAAATTAATAAAGACTTAAAAAATCACTCAGGCGTTGAGGGAAAAAAAAGCTGAATTCATATGTTGGAGTTTCTAAACTCTTCATTTCTTCTCTCCCATTCTATCTAGTCTCTTTATATACATTTATTTCGTGAGCAGCATTTGTGGGCCACTGTGAAAGCGAGCTTATGATAGCGATGCTTCCTGTTCAAATCTGCAATATGACGTAATGAATGTATTCTGAGAGACTTCTTGTTGACGTTAACGGAAATGCAATCTTTTGTTGGCTCTGAGCAACGGCTGGCTCACTCGGTTCAAAAAGGAGATAAAGATACGAAACTAATATTGGGATGTACTCTCTTCACAACGCAACTCCATTCGTGATTACTAAATTGTGGGTTATTGCCACTATAAGCGCGATGCTTGCTTAGTATTCGTCCGAATCAATTTATGCAAAACTTGACTTATTTTACCAGTGGCTGAAATAACAGCGACCTCTTCCGGTGTAGCGGCGTATTTCTGCAATAAGGATCTCGGTTGGCCTAACATTCCAGATTACTAAAAAAAAGTATTGTTGGATAAAGTGTTGGGGAACTCTTGGTAGAAAGTCTATTGTTATTGGTAAGTGGATTATTAAACTGTTTCATTAGCCACCCCCCCATTTAATATTTTTTACACATTTTTTCAGATTTTTTATGTTTTTCAGTTGATTGTTTTATAAACGGTATCATCTATCTTGTCATACATATCTGAAATTCGAAAATTCCCAAAGGCATACGTTTTAATGTCTTCTGTATCAACTATTCTTTTGGTATATTCATGAGACAATCCGATCTTTGTAATTTCAAATATTTCCATATCGTGTTGTAGAGATCGAAATTTTATTTGTTTGGTACTTAAAATTCTTTTCTGAAAGAGACAGTGGCGACAATTTTCAGGAGTAAATTCCTTTTTAACACCATTTGTTGATCTCTTGGAAATCGGGCCATCAATTGAATATAATATCGAAAGTCTCGTAATTCGAACTGTTGTGCTAAGTTTGTAAAAAATAGAATCATTGCGCCGTTTCGTTTCTTATGCTCGAAGCGGCGGCGTGGAGTTACTTAAAGAGTTTTTGTAAATGCTTCTTCTTCCCTTGCCCCATTTCCTGTGCTCGAAGCTGCGGCTTGATAAAAAAAAAGACTGATTTTGATAGTAATTTTTTATTAGCTTCTCGGCTCACAAACAAAACTCGGAGATCGACTGTCAAAGCTTCTTCCCCTTGTTTCAACCAAAAGCTGCTTCTCTACAGGGTCAGCAGATGCTTCCATAGCCTTTTCTATAGGGGTCAGTACTTTTCGCAGGTGTCTTTCAATTCTGCGGTCAGTCTGATTTCCTGTAAGGAGAAAAAAAAAGTGTCGTTATTATAATACATGGAACAGTTTTTTTATGTATGCACGCAACTTCTAAGTGTTCAAGAAATGTCTTGAAGAGAGGTTTGTTTGGGTGAGAATTGGGAGAAAAATCGATAGGTGTTTTTTCTGAAATTACTCAGAGGAAGATTTTTGTAGGTGTAGAGGAATCGTCAAGTTCCGAGTTGATTCGTTCCTATTGGGATCATCAGATGGACTGAGACTCATTCAGTCAAGCGCCGATCTAAGAAGAATTGCAAAGAAGTGGGTTGGCACATTGAGTGGCGAAAGTCGTTACTTAACAAGGTCAATATAAGAATATTCACTTAATTCTTCCGCTCGCTCGTTCCCTTGACAGCATCCAGGCCTCGTCTTTTCAGAGTTGCGTGTGTTGGGTTGGGTTGTTTTACCTCTGAGCGGCACTTTTTGCACACCATGGGCTAAATGGCCAGGTCACATGGACCCCGAAGGCTCAGAGAAGGTTGGGGGAGGGGACCCACTGGAACAGCTGTTGGGAGACAGATGGTAGCCTCCCGTCAAGGCCATCCAGCGTGTTCTTTAACGTGCACAGGGTATGGCTCTCCCGCACACGGGGCCACGGCTTAACGTCCCATCCGACGGACGGCGGCCTTTCCAAGCCCATCGGTGTCCCCTACTGACCGTAGGCAGGGCGGGGAATTTTGCGGAGATAAATCTCAACGCTGACCCAGCTGGGACTCGAACCTGGGAACTACAGATTACGAGCCTGGCACGCTACCGACTGAGCCACCCCAGCCCCAAGCTTAACAGTTAATGATTTAGTTATTAATAACCTACCTTTAGGGCCATAAAGAGGAGAAAGTGTCAAACGGAATACGTCGAAAGGTTGCATCTTTCCATTACACTTTTGTCCAGAATCATTGGCAGTCTTCACTTGCACTGAAAGAAACAGTTCTTCGAAAACAGTTCTTTTACAGAGAAGCGTAAGAGTTAATGAACGAATGATTAGTTATTACTTAGTTATTACCTTTAGAACCAGCTCAGGGGATCCGAGGATTGAGTTGACTAGCACAATAATTAATCGATGATCCGAATGGGTTGTTCCTAAAAGAAAAACAGTTTGAATAAGAGACTGACAAACCTCAGGGATGAACTTTGGATCGATAGCTTAACCAAGAGATTACAGTCAATCTGTAGTTTTCAGCCCTGAAAATAAATAGAAAGTTAGTACGTCCGGATGCGCTAAAAAAATATTATTAACATTATTAACATTATGCTGAAAAACAGTTCTTAGAATTAAGATGCATTCATTTCAGTAGAGACAGCTCAGGGTTGCATTTCAGTAGAGACAGCTCAGGGTTGCATTTCAGTAGAGATATTTCAGGGTTATGAAATCCAACGAGGAATCTTTTCGCTTGTGGGGCTAAAAGAGAAAAAAAGAGAAATTAATAAAAACAGAAGAGAGTTACTGGGCAGAATAATAATTTTTTCGTATAATTATTTCGTTCGTCTCAAAGCAGGAGTGTTGTCTGTTCGGCAGACTGTCAAATTCAGGTCTTTTCTGGCCAAAGTTTTTCACAAACGTCGAGGCATTTCTTGAAAAGCTCTTGCCAACATCCTTTCTTGATCTTGACGACGGCGTGGACCACGGACTAAAACGAGACTGTACTGATGATCTGGGATTTATTAAATAGGTCTTCTAAAAAAAAAAGGTAACGAACTTTTTTATGATAGTTAATTACTCTCTTTTTTTTTCTAAATGCGCTTCTGAACAATTTATTCAAGTGCGCACAGGTTCCATATCCAGATTTTTAAACAATGAAAGATTTTTTTAAGGAAATCAGACTGACCGCAGAATTGAAAGACACCTGCGAAAAGTACTGACCCCTATAGAAAAGGCTATGGAAACATCTGCTGATAATGTAGAGAAGCAGCTTTTTGTTGAAAAAAGGGGAAGAAGCTTTGAGAGTGGAACTCCGAGTTTTGTTTGTGAGCCGAGAGGCTAATAAAAAAAATACTATCAAAATCAGTCTTTATTATCAGTCTTTTTTTTTTATTAAGCCGCAGCTTCGAGCACAGGAAATGGGGCAAGGGAAGAAGAAGCATTTACAAAAACACTTTAAGTAACTCTCCGCTTCGAGCATAAGAAACGAAACGGCGCAATGATTCTATTTTTTACAAACTTAGCACAACAGTTCGAATTACGAGACTTTCGATATTATATTCAATTGATGGCCCGATTTCCAAGAGATCAGCGAATGGTGTTAAAAAGGAATTTACTCCCGAAAATTGTCGCCACTGTCTCTTTCAGAAAAGAATTTTAAGTACCAAACAAATAAAATTTCGATCTCTACAACACGATATGGAAATATTTGAAATTACAAAGATCGGATTGTCTCATGAATATACCAAAAGAATAGTTGATACAGAAGGCATTAAAACGTATGCCTTTGGGAATTTTCGAATTTCAGATATGTATGACAAGATAGATGATACCGTTTATAAAACAATCAACTGAAAAACGTAAAAAAATCTGTAAAGAATGTGTAAGAAATATTAAATGGGGGGGAGGGCTAATGAAACAGTTTAATAATCCACTTACCAATAACAATAGACTTTCTACCAAAAGTTCCCCAACACTTTATCCAACAATACTTTTTTTTAGTAATCTGGAATGTTAGGCCAACCGAGATCCTTATTGCAGAAATACGCCGCTACACCGGAAGAGGTCGCTGTTATTTCAGCCACTGGTAAAATAAGTCAAGTTTTGCATAAATTGATTCGGACGAATACTAAGCAAGCATCGCGCTTATAGTGGCAATAACCCACAATTTAGTAATCACGAATGGAGTTGCGTTGTGAAGAGAGTACATCCTAATATTAATTTCGTATCTTTATCTCCTTTTTGAACCGAGTGAGCCAGCCATTGCTCAGAGCCAACAAAAGATTGCATTTCCGTTAGCGTCAACAAGAAGTCTCTCAGAATACATTCATTACGTCATATTGCAGATTTGAACAGGAAGCATCACTATCATAAGATCGCTTTCACAGTGGCCCACAAATGCTGCGCACGAAATAAATGTATATAAAGAGACTAGATACAAAGGGAGAGAAGAAATGAAGAGTTTAGAAACTCCAACATATGAATTCAGCTTTTTTTTCCCTCAACGCCTGAGTGATTTTTTAAGTCTTTATTAATTTATATAAAGAGGTGTCTAACAGAGCTTCAGTCAGCACCCAGTGTCACAACAACACAAACACATTTGGAGCAGTAGCCTTCTCCCGAAGAGTTTATCAGCAGTTATTAATAATATTTCCTGCAGACCTCGTGCCTGAAGTCGTGATCACTCTGCAATGTATACTAAAAAAACAACAGCCTATATCGATGCTGCAATGGACCCTGTGCATGGGAAGAAAATGAGATGAACCCTCTTGACCGACAACAGGGGGGCTTTTTCTCATCCTTACTGGAACGTAAAAAATCCATACATTCACAGATAGCACCCAAAAATCTATTTTCTCCGTCATATTTTTCTCCCGCAGCCCTCGGAAAACCTCATTTTACCTATTGATTTTGAACTGTCGTGTTTTTTAAACTAATTTCCCAAATTGTCGTGCTTTTCTCGATTTCTTTGATTTTACCGAATTTTATACCCCAACACCCCAATAATTCAGTGTTGATAACTTCAACATTTTCCCAACAAAACCCATTCATGTCCTGTCTTTCACGCAGAACGTCTTGAGATGGATCCTCTTGACCGGCAACAGGGGGCTTTCTCCTACTAATATCTAATTAACGTAAAAAGTGTAATTAGTCCTTACTGGAACGTAAAAAATCCATACATTCACAGACAGCACCCAAAAATCTATTTTCTCCATCATACTTTTTCTCCCGCAGCCCTCGAAAACCTCATTTTACCTATTGATTTTGAACTGTCATATTTTTTAAACTAATTTCCCAAATTGTCGTGTTTTTCTCGATTTCTTTGATTTTACCGAATTTTACACCCCAACACCTCAATAATGCAGTGGTGTTGATAACTGCAACATTTTCCCAACAAAACCCCTCATATCCTGTCTTTCACACAAAACGTCTTTCCGAACACCACGTCAACGCTCATCTCCCCAAAAGTGTCTCATAGGTTAACATGGGATCCTCTATACTTTAACATTGTTCCAGAACTCTCATTTCCTATACTACTGTTATAAAAAATGTTATGTCAATGCGAAGCTAACTTCGAAGTTCTAAAAAATAAATACTTCCTCAAGCAGCTGCTTTCCACAGAGATCTGACAGGAGCCTATCAGTTTATATGCCATAGTAGAAGGTCTGTGAGGATGGCAGGACCTCAGCAGAAAAACAACACAAACCTCCATGCCTTTTTCGGGCTCGAACCCAGGTCCCTTAGATCAGCAGCCGAGCGCGCTAACCATTCGGCCACGGGACCAAATTCGAAATAGTACTACTTCTAAACTAATCTTATTATGGTAAAATATGATTAAAAATTAATTAAAGATCTCAATCAAATCTTTCGAATTCTCGATTTTCAGTTGATAACAATTCATTCAAATAACATTTCCCTCAGTCGGATGGGACGTTAAGCCTGGGTCCCGTGTGCGGAGAGTCATTTCCTGTGTACGTTAAAGAGCACGCTGGATGGCCTTGATTCCTCTTCCTCCAATCCTCTGTGAGCCTTTGGGGTCCTTGTGACTCGACGTTTAGCCCATGGTGTGCAAAACAAATGCCGTTCAGATGTAAAACAATCCAACTAACTATCAAATTTCGTAAACCGTCGGCACTGCATTGATCTCTGGCTAGAGTGTGCTCACTTTGGTAGTTGTGTAATGTGGCAGCCGCATAGGTTTTGGGGTAATATTAGCACACTAACTCGATTTAACAGAGTAAGTGATATCTAATTATATATAATTTCAGCAACTCTTTGGGGGAGCAGTCGCCAGCTGGTTTTCACAAGAGCGGTATAGAATTTCTGTATTCCTCTCTTACAATCATTGCTTTTTTCTATTAAACAGGTAATTAAAAATGACATAATCACTTGCATTTCGTAATGACTAGTGAACTTGCTTACTGGGCAACAGAATTTCGTAACAAATGTAACTTATTTGTTTTAAGAACAAAAGCATGGTATCATTTCTTTGAAATCTTACTAATTGCAAGAAATTCCCTAATTTAGGAACTTTCTGACACAGATAAAAAAATTATTGCAAAACAAATATGCTACATACAGAAAATAGCAAACGGACGGTAAAAAAAAACGTTGCTTTAGGAACTATGTATGGGTAAAAGAAACGAGTTATCGGGATTGTTTTACCTTAGAGTGACGCTTTTTTCTTTCTCGCAATGGGCAAGTGGGCAGGTCACAAGAACCCCAAGAGCTCAGAGGAGGTTGGAGAAGGGGGCCTACTTGGCAGCTGTTAGGAGACAGATGTTTGTTTTCCATCAAGGATATCAAGTGTGTTCTTTAACGTGCACAGAGTACAGTTCTCCTGCACACAGTTCACGGTTTAACAGCCCATCCGACGGACGGCTTTTTCAAGCCTATTGGTATCCTCTTTACGATCAAGCCAAGTTAGGGGTTAGCGGGAAAGAAAACTATATACATATATGGCAAAAAAGAGTAAAGCACAAATGTAAATTGCAAAAGCTGCAATAAGGATCATTGTAACAGAAAATAGGAACACAGATGCAAAAGATGAAGCAAAAATCATTGCAGTACAAATAAAGTAGAAAGACAAATGGTGAAAGGACATGTAAGAAACATTGCAAAACAAATAAAATAGAAGAATATATAGAGAAATGTGAAATAGAAATAATTGTGACACAAAGGAACTAGAAACATAAATAGAAAAAGGTCGGTTGAAAAAATCATTACAAAAACTAGCCTCAAACACAAATAGTAAAAGGTCCTGCAGAAGTAATTTGAAAGCAAATAAACCAAAAACACAAATGGTAAGAGTTCCAATAAAATGAAATTGCAAAATAAACAAACCACAAACATAAATGTCAAAACTCTCCAGCGAAAATCAGAGATCCCATTTTCCTCGATCAATTATTGCTTTAGTTTAAATTGCATCCCTTAAACATTTTTCAGAGAAGTAGAAAAAAGACAATAGCAAAAATCGAAAGAAATTAACCACTTCAACATTTGTACAGAGCCATCCGATCATCACCATCATTATCATCTTCGTCAATCAGCAGTCGCTCTCTGATAGACGACAGCCAATTTCATCCCATCTGAAGAGACAGACTCAACGAGAGTTCTCCATTAAGGGCAAAGGAGGCCTTCTGACTGCTGGTAAATTAACGCGATAACAAAAAGAAAAAGGCCACAGAAGATGCGGGAGGAAGTGAAAGATGGAGAAAGATGGAGTCCTCAGAACACTGATGAGTCCCCCCATCCCTAAGAGCTCTTCCATTAGCAGAGATCAATGGAAATTCCAGAGATTTCTTTTTCCTTCTTCTTCTTTTAACTGTCTAGTTGCTTGGTCATCGTGATCTGGAATTGATTTCGGCAGGAAAGCCTGATGGAATGTGTGTATCTCAAGGGATGAGATACCTGGAAACTTTCATTTGGCGCGTACCATCTCGTGAATGCCGTCGTGAAATGGAAATAGAGAGCCATTGATGTTGCTGTTGAGCAGAGGAGACAACTTCAGCTGTTATTTTCAACTGTTTATATTTAGGTAAATATATGAATGGGAGAATATATTGGGTTATGTCACAATCACTGTTTTTATTTCTATAAATATAATTTAAATATTTCTTCGAGTAAACGAGTAAAAACCAAATACATTTTTTTCATTTTTCTTTTCTAAAAATGCTAAAGTTCAATTTTTGGTTATATAAACAGCCACGTTAAGATATTTTACATTTCTCTTTATTATTAACAACACCTTGTGAAAGGAGAAAAATGTATTTTAATAACTTACTTTAAACAATTATTCATTCTTCAAAATCGATTTATTTGTTTAATGACTAATAGTACAGTCGCTCAAAAAAGTATCCGAACACTACGGTTGATTACAGAATTCAGAAAAAATACCTGACAACGATTTTTTTAAAAATTAGTGTTCTGGCAACCTTCGTGTCACGTGACACGAAGATTTTTAAAAAAATCGTTGTCAGGTATTTTTTCTGAATTCTGTAATCAACCGTAGTGTTCGGATACTTTTTTGAGCGACTGTAGGTGGTCATATTATTTTGATACTAGATCGTGTGGGCTCACTCACGGAAATATTGAGCGTGTGCAGTTACCGTTCACAGCAAACTGGAGCGTGTGCAGTTACTGCACACGCTCCAGTTTGCTGTGAACGGTAACTGGAGCGTGTACAGTTGCTGTACACGCTCCAGATATTTTTCCTGAATTCTGTAATCACGTGACACGAAGGTTGCCAGATCACTTATTTCTAAAAAAATCGTTGCCAGATATTTTTTCTGAATTCTGCAATCAACCGTAATGTTCGGATACTTTTTTGAGCGACTGTACATGCACAGTCGTATCAGAAAAATATGCCACCCAGGGAATCACAGTGTACCCGCCCAGGCACGTCACAGAGTGCACATGACAAGGTCGACCACATGGAAATATAAGCAGCCGCCGAAAACAGATGAGCCATAGTACGTAACGTGAACACAATGGGCAGAGGTATTGATTTGATGGACGTTCAAAAAGGAATGATCATCGGATACTGCGCCAAGGGTGGAACATCTCCGAAACAGCAGCCTTCGTGAGCTGTTTGCAAGGTGCTGTAGGGTGTACCTAGAATGGACCGCTGGCACACCGAGTACCATCAGACGTCATAACTGTGGAACCCCAAAGGCCATCGATCTAAAAGGATAACATCGCCTCCGTTGACTGGTAAAGGGCAATGGACGCGTAACAGTGCAGCAATTGGCCACTCAAATGAACGCTGGGGTACCCAGGTACGCATCCCCAATAGCAGTAGATCGAACCCTGTTACGCATGGATCTCCAGAGTCGACGATGAGTTAAAGGAGTCCATGTTAACCAAGGTCCACTGGCAACGGCGCCTGCAGTTCGCACGGGATTACCGTCATTGGATAGTGGAAGAGTAGGAAAAGGTTGCCTTCTCTGACGAATCGAGGTTTCTACTCCACAGAAGTGACGGACGGTGGCGGATACGGCGTCAGACACACGAGAACCAACACCCGGACACGTTTATTGATCAAGTACAGGCCGGCGGTGGCAGTGTGCATGTCTGGGGAATGTTTTTCTGGTATGGCCTAGGACCGCTGGTACCACTGGATAAGTCCCTGAATGTCAATAGCCACCTATTCATCCTCGCTTACCACATGCATCCCTTCATGTTGGACGTTTACCCTGGTGGTTATGGTGTCTACCAATAGGACAATGCGCCCTGCCATGTCGCTAAGGTTGTGCGTGACTGGTTCCAGAAACACGACAGCGATATATCCGTTCTCCCTTGGCCGGCGAAATCCCCTGACCTCAATCCCATAGAGCACTTGTGAGACCATTTGGATCGACAGGTTTGGCGTGCGGACCCATAACCACGTCATCTCCAGAACCTCTGTGCTCTGCTGGAGTCCGAATGGGCACGTGTGCCTCTGGCAACTTTCCAGTGCCTCATTGCGTCCATGCCACGCCATCTCACCGCTGGCATCTGGGCCAAAGGTGGTTATTCCCATTATTAGGTAGGTGGTCATATTATTCTGACTGCACATAACTAGACCAGGATCTAGAAAAAATTAAGGAGGAGGGGGAGGGGTGTCAAGAAACTCAATCGAGCCGAAATATGATAAGAGAGTTAGGCAAGTGACTGGATTTTCGTTATAGTATAACCTTTCCACCTCCGTTTTTGAAATCTTCAAAAACTTTCTTGAAAAATAAATGAAAAATTCATAAGTTTCATAATTTCTGCTCTATTACCCTTTTCAGCATTCCCATAAGAGGGGGATCATGGGTCCTCTCCCTCCTCTACCCTCCCCTAGATATGGTGACCCTTATGCAACATCCATTACTTTTCCATTATTTCTATATATGCAATTTTTACCACTGTGACATGATTAAGTTTTTGAAACTGACAAATGCTTTATTTTAGGAATGAAGAAATGTTTTCTTCCACAAATGAGTAAGAATTAAAGTCAAACGATAATATTAATTATAGGATACCACGTTTGCATGAAAAAATACTTAAACGACAACGAGTCCACTCTTGAAATGATAAGTCCCACTCTTGAGATAATTTCGACATTTTCGCCCCTATTATTTATTTATTTATACCCCTAACAACCATGGTGATGTTAGGGCCAGGCCCTTCTACACCAGGTTCAGTTAAAAACAATACAAAAAGTATAAAGGAAAACAAGAGAATATTTTAAATATTATACATATCAAACATATTAGTTGTCATTATTCAATGAAGTGTCATAGTTAATTAATTTATTAGTTTTCTACTTAGTAGTAAAATAAATAATAATTTAAAGTTTGAAAATAAAGATCTGAGTAATAATGATATATTTAATATGTGCATACATATTACACGTATCCACTACCAAAGTCAGGATGTGAAGGAACAAATTTCCGTTACAGAACGTTAGAGTAGAAAGATTGAATTTAACAACTGTAACCATAGAAACTGAAATCTGATTGGTCGAGCTTTCCCATTGTTGAGGGGAAATCCGGTTATATCCTGTTAAACGAAGAAGTCGCGAGCAGGAAGTTAATAAGAAAGTTGTAGTTGACGTCATCTACTGGAAAATTCAACATATCATGTAAAGTAAACTGATTTATTCCTAGTTGAGATAACTGCTGATAATAAATTTTACGTTCTTTGTCATAATGTGAACAGTTCAATAAAATATGTGAAATAGTTTCTTCACAGTTACAGTAAATACAATTTGCGCTATCTGATTTCTTTATCTTGTACAAGTAGCTGTTTAACTTTGCAGTACCAGTTCTCAATCTTAATATTTTGCAAAAATTCTTTCTAGACATTTTAATTTTTAGCAATGAACATATATTTTGATCAAGTTGATATCTAAAATGATGTTTAACAGAACTCTGAACTTTAAAATAATTGTTGAGCTCTATTTTTTCTGATGACTTAAGATAATTTTTAATATGTATATTATATATAGGAATATCAGTAGTGTCAGTTAAATTGATTGCATCTTTGGCATGTGAGTCAGCTAAAACATTTCCTTCAATTCCACAGTGACTAGGTAGCCACTGAATTTTAATAATGTTTCCTTTTTTATATAAATCATTACATAAATGTAATATATCACAGATTGAACTAGGATATTTATTTTCCAAAATATTTTTTTCTATCGAATATAAAGCAGATCTGCAATCAGTCAAAATAACAAATTTATTTAAAATATACTGTTCTTGTATCCAAAGTAAAAAGAATAAATTTTAAAGAGTTCTGCTTGTATAATAGTACATCCTTTTATAAATTTAAATGCGCCCCCTGGCGCGGCCCTTTCTAATAATGGAAACTTTATGCAGTGATGCAGGAACAGTTTATTTTGACCACAGGTCATGGGAAACGAGCTTCTCGCTCATGAAACAATAATTTTTAATAGTTCTGGGTCCCACTCGGGACAACGTGGTGGCAGCGTACAGAAAAGCATTCATGTGGAAGGATAGTACCAGATTTTAACGAAACGTTCCCCTACCTCCTCGGGGGCGGGGGTGGCTCAGTGGGTAGCGCGCCAGGCTCGTAATCTGTAGTTCCCAGGTTCGAGTCCCAGCTGTGTCAGCGTTGAGATTTATCTCCGCAAAATCCCCCCCCCCTGCCCACGGTCAGTAGGGGACACCGATGGGCTTGGAAAGGCCGCCGTACGTCGGATGGGATTTTAAGCCGTGGCCCCGTGTGTGGGAGAGCCATACCCTGTGCACGTTAAGGAACACGATGGATGGCCTTGACGGGAGGCTACCATCTGTCTCCCAACAGCTGTTCCAGTGGGTCCCCTCCCCCAACCTTCTCTGAGCCTTCGGGGTCCATGTGACCTGGCCATTTAGCCCATGGTGTGCAAAAAAGTGCCGCTCAGAGGTAAAACAACCCAAACAACCCTTACCTCCTTTTGTGCAGTCGTCTTTAGGAAGAAACACTGTCTGTCGGCCGCCTTGGCTGGTAGCTGGGGCGCTTACAGCGCATCACTCTGCCGCTGTAGAATATCGCTGTCGAGAGCAGAACTCAGCCAGAGGAGACTACTGATCGCTGTCGAGAACTCAACCAGAAGGGATACTCATCGCCGTCACGAACTCAGCCAGAAGAGACCACTTTTCGCAAGCCCCTCTCCTCACTTTCTGCTTGTTCATCCTCGCGCCCTCTAGTGGAGGTCCCCTTGGTACCTGATGCGTACGTACCTTATTGGTCAGAACATCCGAGGTGCGAAGGATGCATCCCTTCGCCACTTTGATGCAGGCCGCGACGGGTCACGTCGACCATGGTTTAACACCTGAGGGGACCAACGGATCTGTCGCGAACCTTCCACGCTGGAGACAAAGGCTCATCCTCTGCAGGAGCTGAACGTAGGAAAAATTCGACAATATGGAGGTCATGTCAGAATGTCACTGTCGCTGGAAGACCAAATGTTCGAGACCATTCCGGCCCACGGTCGTGTCCACAGGATAAGATCTCTGTGTGCACAACACGTATCTACAACTTTTTCTACAAGATTTGCACTCGTTCCACCGCGTATTGGCAGTATCGGGAATAACGACCTATGACTTGTTTGAATTTGGGTTGGGTTGTTTTACCTTTGAGCGGAACTTTTTTGCACACAATGGGCTAAATGGCCAGGTCACAAGGACCCTGAAGGCTCAGAGAAGGTTGGGGGATGGGACCCACTGGAACAGCTGTTGGGAGACAGATGGTAGCCTCCCGTCCAGGATATCCAGCGTATTCTTTAACGTGCACAGGGTATGGCTCTCCCGCACACGGCGCCACGGCTTAACGTCCCATCCGATGGACGACAGTCTTTCCAAGCCCATCGGTGTCCTATACTGACCGTGGGCAGGGCGGGGATTTTTTCGGAGACGACTTATTTGAAAGCTTGTCTGAATTTGTGATTACGTGTTAAAAACAAAGGCAGTACCATCTGTTCTCTCTTCACTGGCGGCGCGTAAAATTTGGTCTGCGAAATCTGTGCGTTGTTGCTATGGAGCCTACTAAAGGCGAGCAAAGATTTTACATTTTTACAAGGACACAGCTTGGGGATGATGCGAAAAGCTTAATGCCGATTTATCAAAAGTGTATGGGGATTGTGCCTTTTCATATGGAATTGTTAGGGATGGATGCGCAAATTCAGAGAACGACGGGAGAGCTTCAAAGACCTCCCTCGTGCAGGAAGACTGAAGAACGCTGTGGAGAAGAGAACCATCGCTGCTTTTCGTGAACTCATTAAGGAAAATCCACACATCATCATTCAGATAAAAATTTTAGATGTCAGTGTATCGATTGACATTCAAAGTTCCGAAGGATCAAATGGATGCTACACACAATGAGAGAAGGGCAAGAAAGGACTAGAGTCGACTCGTGCAAGGAGATGCTGAAAATGTTTGAACCTAGTGGCCCAAACGGTTATTGTCACAGGTGATGAGACAAAATTTTATTACTATGCAACTCCCAGAAAGATCGATAATTAAATAAAAAAAAAATACCCCCTCAAGCAGCTGCTTGCCACAGAGGTGTGACAGGAGCCTGTCAGTTTATATGCCACAGTAGAAGATCTGAGAGGATGGCAGGACCTCAGAAGAAAACAACACGAACATCCATGCCTTACCCGGGGCTCGAACCCAGGTCCGTAGATCAGTAGCCCAGCGCGCTAACCACTCGGCCACGGGACGGCATCGACAATTAGGTTTGGGTTATGGAAGACGAACCATGTCCGCAAAAAATCCGACAAGATTTTCGCCCAAAGAAGAAGATTTTAGGTTTGGGTTATGGAAGACGAACCATGTCCGTAAAAAATCCGACAAGATTTTCGCCCAAAGAAGAAGATTTTAGGTTTGGGTTATGGAAGACGAACCATGTCCGCAAAAAATCCGACAAGATTTTCGCCCAAAGAAGAAGATTTTAGGTTTGGGTTATGGAAGACGAACCATGTCCACAAAAAATCCGACAAGATTTTCGCCCAAAGAAGAAGATTTTTCACAATTTTTTTCTATTCTCAAGGAATAGTAGCCTTGGACATCTTACCCGAAAAATAACTATAAATGGCCATTGGCATTAATCCAAAATGATTAAGAAGATGAAGAGCAACAGTGTCAGATTTCTCCTCCTTGATGACAATGCCACTGCTCACGAAACTCAGCAAGTTACGGAATATCGCGAACGGAAAAAAATCAAACAGCTACCCAATTCTACATTTTCACCCGATTTTGCACCATGCGATTTTTAGTTGCTTCCAAAAATTAAAAGGGAACTTACTACGAAGCCTTTTTCAAAGGTGCAAGACGTTGCAAAATGCGTTCATTAAGAGCTGGGGAGTATTCCCCAACAGGTGTACGAGCAAGCGTTCCAGAATAGGCATAGACGTCTGCAACTTTGCATAGATGCTGGGAGTACAGTCGCTCAAAAAAGTATCCAAACACTACGGTTGATTGCAGAATTCAGAAAAAATATCTGGCAAGGATTTCTTTTTTAGAAATTAGTGATCTGGCAACCTTCGTGTCACGTGACGTGTTCGGATACTTTTTTGAGCGACTGTACTTTGAAGGAAAATAATAGTTTGTTGAGGTAAGTGCATGGTTTTTGTTCTGCAGATGCATGTCAAGAATTTTTTTAACAGAAGGTAACGGAGGTGAAATATTAATTGTGTGCAATTATTAAATGAAGTAGTAAAAGAAGTATCAGTGGAAGATGAGAATAGTGTTGGCAGTGTTCCTTTTAAAGAAATGGTTTGCAAAATAGTTAGGTTCTGCTGTAATGAATATATTATAAAGTTTGGTTCACAACCATTCAGGTAATGGACAGTGGAGGCTCGCGTATAGGCACTGTGGAACTGCAGCACCCCCAATTTCAACTTGATATTATCGGTAACATTTAATATAATGAGTCCTTTTTTCTTTAATTCTTTCTTTATAATTGTACTATATATAATCCTTAAGCTTAATGTCAGTAGCCATCCCCCAGTTTATGAAAAAGATACAAAAATCTTTGTATGGAACTGTGCGCTTCACAGTACTAGCGGCGAGGTGTTTGACTGTTGTGCGCATGCGCACATAGGAAGCTACACGCGAGGCTGCAAGGGAGAGAGAGCACTGTCGTTCCCGCAGTGCCGACCCTGGCGTGCTGGTTGAAGGTAATTTTTTTACTCCGCGTGTGTTGTGCTTAAAAACCGTGTACCATATTCTTGAATGTGATAAAGTGTAGAATTAGATTAGTATCCTGCTTAAAGCTATTCTATTTGATTCATTTTTTTTCGCGCAAATTAAAACAAGAAGAATGGATTTCATTTTTAAATGAATAGATTAAGCTTGAGCTGTAACAATTTAGGTTAAAGTAAGTAAAAAATGTTTGATTTTGTTCTTTTAGGATTTTATCAAGTTTCTGAATAAATTTTCTTTTTATACATGTTTGTTTCCTTTTACACAATTTTAAAACAAAGGCTAAAAATTTTCTGGAGCAGCACCCCACTAATTTTAGCTACGAGCCGCCGCTGGTATTGGGAGAAGAACGGGGAGGCTGCAGGCGTCTTCAAGTGGTTAGATAACTTGCTTGCGCAGCGTGCGATTGAGTTACAGGTACCGATGTCAGTTGACTTAGCGGTGAGCAATCACTGCAGCAGATGTGAATATGCATATTGACCATGAATCGACAGATTTTTACGCCAGTGCTTTTGCTGATATGCAAGCAGTCAAATAACCAACTGGAATTTGACACAGATACGAGGAGTCACAAAATACCGGAAGAAGGGATGGAAGGCTATTTGCGTCCTGAAGAACTGAAGCGCATGAGGCCAGACTTTGTAATGTCACAGCTTAATGTTTCTGCAGCTGGAGTTGCAGCATCAACTCACCATCAACTCACTCCACTCTCTTTGGGGCGGGGGTGGCTCTGTCGGTAGCGCGCCAGGCTCGTAATCTGTAGTTCCCAGGTTCGAGTCCCAGCTGGGTCAGCGTTGAGATTTATCTCCGCAAAATTCCCCGCCCTTCCCACGGTCAGTAGGGGACACCGATGGGCTTGGAAAGGCCGCCGTCCGTCGGATGGGACGTTAAGCCGTGGCCCCGTGTGCGGGAGAGCCATACCCTGTGCACGTTAAAGAACACGCTGGATGGCCTTGACGGGAGGCTACCATCTGTCTCCCAACAGCTGTTCCAGTGGGTCCCCTCCCGCAACCTTCTCTGAGCCTTCGGGGTCCATGTGACCTGGCCATTTAGCCCATGGTGTGCAAAAAAGTGCCGCTCAGAGGTAAAACAACCCAACACTCCACTCTCATTGCGTGGGAAAGTCTTGCGATGGCAATCATGACCTTCCTTGAAATGAACTTTTAATGTAGGAAGATGGAGAGAGAACGAAATTGAGACACAGTTCTATCTCAATTACTAAATGGGTTAGACAGGCATTTACCTGTTTAAGGAATGGGCCACCAATATACAGTCTGGTGCCAATCTTCCTAAAGAAGAAACAAAGTAAGCCGAAATGTGAAACTGAAGTATCTCCGAAATGCAAATTTTCGAGTGGACGATGTGCAGTGAGCTTCAGATACAGCAGGAGGTCCAGGTGATTGACCGTACTACGCGCGTTCCCATCACCCCCCTCTCCGTGCAGGTGACCATGCATCTCGGGAGGTTTGAAACAAAGACAGTCTTCGGAGAGCTGCGACTCTCTATAGACGTGACGAGAGGCATACGTGTGGTCATTTTGTGAAGGAACATTCCTTTATTGGACCTTGGAGGTCTGGAGCTCATCTGTTAATCAGTATGTGACAGAAGTCTAGCCTAGTTTAGGCTGTATATATAAAGTGTATATTTCTGTCAGATAATTAACTGGTATTAATAGTGGCAGCTGTCCCTAGTTTGCATTTCTTTATTCCTATATTGGAACATTCCTTTATTGGACCCTGGAGGTCTGGAGCCCATCTGTTAATCAATGTGTGACAGAAGTCTAGCCTAGTTTAGGCTGTATATATAAAGTGTATATTTCTGTCAGAAAATTAACTGGTATTAATAGTGGCAGCTGTCCCTAGTTTGCATTCCTTTATTCCTATATTGGAACATTCCTTTATTGGACCTTGAAGGTCTGGAGCCCATCTGTTAATCAGTGTGTGACAGAAGTCTAGCCTAGTTTAGGCTGTATATATAAAGTGTATATTTCTGTCAGAAAATTAACTGGTATTAATAGTGGCAGCTGTCCCTAGTTTGCATTCCTTTATTCCTATATTGGAACATTCCTTTATTGGACCTTGGAGGTCTGGAGCCCATCTGTTAATCAGTGTGTGACAGAAGTCTAGCCTAGTTTAGGCTGTATATATAAAGTGTATATTTCTGTCAGAAAATTAACTGGTATTAATAGTGGCAGCTGTCCCTAGTTTGCATTCCTTTATTCCTATATTGGAACATTCCTTTATTGGACCTTGAAGGTCTGGAGCCCATCTGTTAATCAGTGTGTGACAGAAGTCTAGCCTAGTTTAGGCTGTATATATAAAGTGTATATTTCTGTCAGAAAATTAACTGGTATTAATAGTGGCAGCTGTCCCTAGTTTGCATTCCTTTATTCCTATATTGGAACATTCCTTTATTCCTATATTGGAACATTCCTTTATTGGACCTTGGAGGTCTGGAGCCCATCTGTTAATCAGCGTGTGACAGAAGTCTAGCCTAGTTTAGGCTGTATATATAAAGTGTATATTTCTGTCAGAAAATTAACTGGTATTAATAGTGGCAGCTGTCCCTAGTTTGCATTCCTTTATTCCTATATTGGAACATTCCTTTATTCCTATATTGGAACATTCCTTTATTCCTATATTGGAACATTCCTTTATTGGACCTTGGAGGTCTGGAGCCCATCTGTTAATCAGCGTGTGACAGAAGTCTAGCCTAGTTTAGGCTGTATATATAAAGTGTATATTTCTGTCAGAAAATTAACTGGTATTAATAGTGGCAGCTGTCCCTAGTTTGCATTCCTTTATTCCTATATTGGAACATTCCTTTATTCCTATATTGGAACATTCCTTTATTCCTATATTGGAACATTCCTTTATTGGACCTTGGAGGTCTGGAGTCCATCTGTTAATCAGTGTGTTGTGTCTAGCCTAGTTTAGGCTGTATATATAAAGTGTATAGTTCTGTCGGAAAATTAACTGGTATTAATAGTGGCAGCTGTCCCTAGTTTGCATTTCCGGCCACCAGTTTCCTGACCTGCAATCATAGAGTACCCGATAGATGCTCCTCCCACAATCCCAACACGCCCTCATTTGAGAGGTTTATCACAATGGCTCCGTGTGCAAGACAGCCATACTCTGTGCATGTGAAAGAACATGATGGATAGCTATGATGAGATTGCTTCCATCTGTCCCCTAACAACTCTTCAATGGATCCTCTTCCTCAACCTCCTCTGAGCCCATGGTGTCTTTTGACTTCACCATTTAGTCAATTGCGTGGAAAAGGAAAGTGTCAGAGGTATAACAACCCAACCAACTAGTATTATTAATTCAGAATTCTATCCTAGTCATAGACTCAATCTACAACTTTCTAGAAGTCTTCAGATGCTCCATAGTCAGTTCTTAAGTTCTTCTAGAATATCCCTCTTGAATAGAATTTTAAGCTGGGAAATTCTGAGTAATCCGTTATTGACACATCTGAGTCCTGGAGAGTGACTCTGGCCCAATCTGTCTTCCCACGGCGGAACATTTGCTCCAAAAGAACCTTTGCTTTCCCCAACCGAAAAGAAAAAAAGAACTGAACACATCATCCACAGAACAATTTCACGGTTCGCGATGCTAGCAAAAGTAAGATGCCTCTTCGGACTCGCTAACCATCCCAAAAGACAACTTCCAAGATAAAATCCTCTCAAGAGTGTTTTCTTTCTCTTAAGACTTATAATGTGTTTCTTCGTTCCTACACCGGCTTGTTTCTTCACATTCCATTTTTATTTTTATTTTTGTAGACTTGGAACTTTTTTTTAATCCTAACCTCCTGGATTCGTTTTTTCTGCTTTTAATCAGTTCTTGCTCAACAGAGCATTCTGAAATGCAATGTGTGCTTGTTGGGAAGCTACTTGGGGTGGGACATACCCGGACATAAAGAAATATCAGGGGGGCAAGTTTCCAAATGTAAGGGAAGGGGAGAAGGGACTGCAATTCCATTGCAGTATAACATTTTTCTCTCAGTTTTAAAGGCTTCGAAAAAATTCTTGAAATTTTGAATATATATAAATGTAGGATGGGTTGGGTTGTTTTACCTCTGAACGGCACTTTTTTGCACACCATGGGCTAAATGGCCAGGTCACATGGACCCCGAAGGCTCAGAGAAGTTTGGAAGAGGGGACCCACTGGAACAGCTGTTAGAAGATAGATGGTAGCCTCCCGTCAAGGCCATCCAGCGTGTTCTTTAACGTGCACAGGGTATGACTCTCCCGCACACGGGGCCACGGCTTAACGTCCCATCCGACGGACGGCGGCCTTTCCAAGCCCATCGGTGTCCCCTACTGACCGTGGGCAGGGAGGGGAATTTTTGCGGAGATAAATCTCAACGCTGACCCAGCTGGGACTCGAACCTGGGAACTACAGATTACGAGCCTGGCGCGCTACCGACTGAGCCACCCCCGCCCCTAAATAAATATAGGATGGAATGAATATATATATATAGGTTGGAAACCCTTTCCCTCCATTGCCCTTACTAGCATTCTCAAGGAAGGGTGGGCTGTTTTACCTCTGAGCGGCACTTTTTCCCCACAATGGGCTAAATGGCCAGGTCACAAAGACCCCGAGGGCTCAGAGAAGGTTCAGGGGAGTAAACCCATTTGTCAACTGTTGGGAGACAGATGGTATCCTCCTGTCAAGGCGATCCAGCTGTTCTTTAAAGTGCACAGAGTATGGCTGTGCCGCACACGGAGCCACGGCTTAATGTCCCATCCGACGGGCGGCGGCCTTTCCAAGCCCGTCGTGCTTGTACATCGGTGTCCCCTACTGACCGAGGGCAGGGCGGGGAATTTTGCGGACTCAAAGGAAGGACAAGGCTTTGTCCTACCTTTCCCCTACCCTAGATATGGCTCTTGGCTTTTCTAATAGTCTCCTTCGTTCTAGAACGGAATTCTTTTTCTAAGAGCTTCTTTCGTTCAAAACACAGATTGAAAAAGAAAGGAAACAGTTTTTTCTCTCCAACCCTCCTAGTGAGAGTGTACAGTCGCTCAAAAAAAATCCGAACACTATGGTTGATTACAGAATTCAGAAAAAATATCTGCCAAGGATTTTTTTTCTGAAATCTGTAATCAACCATACTGTTCGGATGTTTTTTGAGTGACTGTACACTTCTGAATTCTCTTAGCATACTACGTAATAATCAATAACGGAGACGTTTCCAAACTGCAACAATTTTTCGACCCCCCAAAAACTTTTAATTTATGTCCGAAATAAGCAATTATCTTTTAAAACAGAAAAAAATAGTTGTGTTCCCCACCTACCCGGAGGATAAGGGCAACTCATTGTAGCCAATGCAAACCTCATGGTCGTCACATTCAAACACCAAAATTTGATATTTCTGGAATAATGCATTGTTTATAATATTCAACTGTTTTTCACCATGAGAATGCGCTATTTTAACTTTTGGGATCTTCGTATCGTGATATTTCGTCAATATCTATACAACACAAAAATAATTTTTAATTCCTCGCTAAAAACAAAAAAGTTAATTGTCTACAGTAGGAGTTCTAAACGAGGGGTGCGCGTACCCCTTGGGGGTACAGTCGCTCAAAAAAGTATCCGAACACTGCGGTTGATTGCAGAATTCAGAAAAAATATCTGGCAACGATTTTTTTAGAAATTAGTGATCTGGCAACCTTCGTGTCACGTGACAACAGAATTCGGGAAAAATATCTGGAGCGTGTACAGCAACTGTACACGCTCCAGATATTTTTTCTTTTGCTGTGAACAAAATTTGTGATTTTTTCTTTGCTGTGAACGGTAACTGGAGCGTGTACAGCAACTGTACACGCTCCAGTTACCGTTCACAGCAAACTAGAGCGTGTGCAGTTACTGCACACGCTCAATATTTCCGTGAATGAGCCCACACGATCTAGTATCAAAATAATATGACCACCTACAGTCGCTCAAAAAAGTATCCGAACACTATGGTCACGTGACACGAAGGTTGCCAGATCACTAATTTCTAAAAAAATCGTTGCCAGATATTTTTTCTGAATTCTGCAATCAACCGTAGTATTCGGATACTTTTTTGAGCGACTGTACGCGGCAAAATTTTTTGGGGTATGCCGTGAGAGCTCAAAAGTCACTAAATCTAGTAACAAAGTCGCTAAGTTGGCAACACTACTACTGATTAATTTCTGAGAACTGAGTAACGATGCGCAGGGCCGTAGTTCATGTCTGTACATGTTTGTCAATCCAACTTTCTCTATCTGAGAGCCGAACCTACCCGAACAGCTGATCGCCCAGTAAAAACATTCATTTTAAGTGAGTGAATGTGCCTTCTTACTGCTCTATGTTTTATTTTCTTCCCATTGTTATACTATAATTTTAGTTTTATCTATGTATACAAGGGGTACTCCAGTTGCATACACATTTCCAGGGGGTAGGTGAAGAACAAAAGGCTGAGAATCATTGGTCTACAGGTAGATAGACGACAAAGCGAAAAAAATTTATCTCGGGTTTTTTGAAAAGAGATAAAAAAAATTTGTTTGCCACACAAGTGGTGCATAGGATTTGGGTTGGGTTGTTTTACCTCTGAGCGGCACTTTTTTGCACACCATGGGCTAAATGGCCAGGTCACATAGACCCCGAAGGCTCAGAGAAGGTTGAGGGAGGGGACCCACTGGAACAGCTGTTGGGAGACAGATGGTAGCCTCCCTTCAAGGCCATCCAGCGTGTTTTTTAACGTGCGCAGGGTGTGGCTCTCCCGCACACGGGGCCACGGCTTAACGTCCCATCCGACGGACGGCGGCCTTTTCAAGCCCATCGGTGTCCCCTACTGACCGTGGACAGGGCGGGGAATTTTGCGGAGATAAATCTCAACGCCTACCCAGCTGGGACTCGAACCTGGGAACTACAGATTACGAGCCTGACGCGCTACCGACTGAGCCACCCCCGCCCCAGGCGCATAGGAAAATTCAATGTTTGCATCACAGGTTATATACGGAAAAATGAAAATTTGCATCACAGGAAAATATTTATTGTTTCAGTCTCGATGGTACAGTCGCTCAAAAAAGTATCCGAACACCATGGTTGATTAAAGAATTCAGAAAAAATTTATGGCAACGATTTTTTTAGAAATTAATGATCTGGCAACCTTTGTGTACTGTACACGAAGGTAGCCAGATCACTAATTTCTAAAAAAAATCGTTGCCAGATATCTTTTATGAATTCTGTAATCAACCATGGTGTTCGGATACTTTTTTGAGCGACTGTACGCGTTATCCTGTTGATGGTATGAATGTTTTCGTTATAGGGGCTACACTAAGGCGAAGTTATGCAAATAACCCCGTTTAACGGGGGAGATGCGTTCCGGGGGACCCGCGTTAAACCGGGGGGGGGACAGTTATCATTTGCTTATGTTTTGCATATCTCAGTTTTTTTGCTTTTTTTTCCTTTTAATGAATTTTATATTTCAACAAAAATATAATTCATAGTTTAAATTAAAATTTTCATAAATGCATAAATTATTACATATACGATCGATTACTTAATTTTAATTTTTTTAATAAGGAAAGAATTTAGCATGATTTGTTTTTCATGTCTTGTACAGTCGCTCAAAAAAGTATCCGAACACTATAGTTGATTACAGAATTCAGAAAAAATATCTGGCAACGATTTGTTTTAGAAATTAGTGATCTGGCAACCTTCGTGTCACGTGACACGACGGTTGCCAGATCACTAATTCCTAAAAAAATCGTTGCCAGATATTTTTCCCGAATTCTGTAATCAACCATAGTGTTCGGATACTTCTTTGAGCGACTGTAGGTGGTCATATTATTTTGATACTAGATCGTGTGGGCTCACTCACGGAAATATTGAGCGTGTGCAGTTACCGTTCACAGGAAACTGGAGCGTGTGCAGTAACTGCACACGCTCCAGTTTGCTGTGAACGGTAACTGGAGCGTGTACAGTTGCTGTACACGCTCCAGATATTTTTCCTGAATTCTGTAATCACGTGACACGAAGGTTGCCAGATCACTAATTTCTAAAAAAAATTGTTGCCATATATTTTTTCTGAATTCTGTAATCAACCATAGTGTTCGGATACTTTTTTGAGCGACTGTACGTAATTTGTCTGTAATATTCCACTAACTGGTTTTTACCTATGTACACGATTTTAGGAATTTTTAAAGTTTTTTAAAAATTCGTTAAAATCGTTTAACATTTTAAAAAAAGGAAAAGGAAGCATGTTAAACAGGAGTTACCTCTGGTAGAAATCGAAAACCTTAACTGCTATATCTTTATATTATTTATAGTATTTAAATGGGCAGACATACAATAATTATTATTTTGATATGAAATATACGTCTAAAGAAATTAGCTTTTTCAGTAAATAGTGTATTTAAATAGTAATTTAGTTCAATATTATATATTTTTTTTTATTTACTGAATGTACCCTAAATCAGGGATGACCATCTTGAGGCCCGGGATCACAAGAAAAAGTAAGTTTTACAAAACTAAAGGTTGGGTTGTTTTACCTCTGAGCGGCACTTTTTTGCACACCATGGGCTAAATGGGCAGGTCACAGGGACCCCGAAGGCTCAGAGAAGGTTGGGGGAGGGGACCCACTGGAATAGCTGTTGGGAGATAGATGGTAGCCTCCCGTCAAGGCCATTCAGCGTGTTCCGTCAGATGGTATGTTAAACCATGTCCTTTTGTGCAAGGAGAGCCATATTCTGTTTGACGTTAAATAAAACACTGAATGGTTTTTGACTGGAGGATTCCATCTGTCTTCCAATAGCTCTGGGGCGGATGTGGCTCAATCGGTAGCGCTCCAGGCTCGTAATCTGTAGTTCCCAGGTTCGAGTCCCAGCTGGGTCAGCGTTGAGATTTATCTCCGCAAAATTCCCCGTCCTGCCCATGGTCAGTAGGGGACACCGATGGGCTTGGAAAAGCCGCCGTCCGTCGGATGGGACGTTAAGCCGTGGCCCCGTGTGCGGGAGAGCCATACCCTGTGCACGTTAAAGAACATGGATGGCCTTGAACTGGATGGCCTTGACGGGAGGCTACCATCTGTCTACCAACAGCTGTTCCAGTGGGTCCCCTCCCACAACCTTCTCTGAGCCTTCGGGGTCCATGTGACCTGGCCATTTAGCCCATGGTGTACAAAAAAAGTGCCGCTCAGAGGTAAAACAACCCAACCCAATCCAATAGCTCTACTACCCATCTCTGAACCTTTAGGTTCCTTGTAACCTGGCCATTTAGTTCTTTGTGTGCACAAAAATACGCTCAAAAGTAAAACAACTCAACTAACACACAAATCTAAAACAGTCAACTTTTATATATATATACACACAGGGTGAACATATGAAAAGTTTTAACCTCCAAGAAAGAAGCAGCTTACCGAAAGAAAACTGTTTATGTTAATCATAAGGCCACAATGTTCAATGTTCACTCAAAGACACCAAGCCAAGATTTCCATCTTCCAGGACTCTAAGATATGGGATCAGAAAGACTAGGAGGAAATTGGTGGAATAAAAGAGTTCCGTTGCTTTCGGCAGAGACTTTCACATTCTAAACTAATTTTCTTTTCTGAACTCTGCGGTGCATTGTCCCTCTGTCGTTTTGTCTGACGGCTCAGCGGCTGCTTCTTGTGCCTGTCTCCGTAAATCCGGTCGTGCTGGGTTCAACGGTGACACTGCTTAATTAATCATGCTTGAAATGCGCCGAAACACACTCAGACACGAGAGAAAGGTCTTCGGACCATTAATTCAACTAAGAGATTTCCGATAGACTGACTTCCAACAATCCCTCTGAATTAATTCCTCCCACTTTTGGTCATTCTTTCTTTCAAACTCTTCTTACAATTTCTCTTCCTCTTCCTGTGACGTGTGCTCTTTTGTTTTCTGCTTGTGATTTTACTTGTTTTTTTTTCTCTTCCAGATTCTCTACTCTGTGCTTACGACCACCATTAAGGTTTTCTCTATATTCGTTTAAAATCCTGCTGATTCTGTTATTCTTTGCTTTTCAAACTTTCGTCTTAAATTGACACAGCTTCAGTTAATGGATAGTTTCAGCTAACATTTGCTCGTCTTTTATGTCTCGTTTTTCAGAGTTTACTTTAAGGCGAAAGTTTATTTGACTTTCTCGAAAAATTTAACGTATTTTTCTCGGCAATAAACTAAACTTTTACAACTATAAAGAAAAACTTTTCGCATACGTAAAGGTTTGTAAAAGTTTCGTAAAATCAACTAAATTGCTCTCGATGTGATGATTGGATTGTTTTACCTCTGAGTGGCACTTTTTTGCACACCATGGGCTAAATGGCCAGGCCACAAGGATCCCGAAGACTCAGAGAAGGTTGGGGGAGGGGACCCACTGGAGCAGCTGTTGGGATACAGATGGTAGCCTCCCGTCAAGGCCATCCAGCGTATTGTTTAACGTGCACAGGGTATGGCTCTCCCGCACACGGCTTAACGTCCCATCCGATGGACGGCGGCCTTTTCAAGCCCATCGGTGTCCCCTACTGACCGTGGGCAGGGCGGAGAAATTTTGTGGAGATCAATCTCAACGTTGACCCAGCTGGGACTCGAACCTGGGAACTATAGATTACGAGCCACCCCCGCCCCACTCTCGATGTGATGTGCGTATAAGCTCATACATAACATAAAATAAAAGTTAACAAGAGGTCATGCCTTTTTGAGAATTTTAATAACTGAAACGTGGGCGTAAAAATATTAATAAGCAAATATTATTTCACATATTTTAGGAGAATATTTTTAAAGTTCATTACTCCACCTGCTCTCGGTGAGAAAAAGGATCTGTATGAGATTATACGCACATCACATCGAGAGTGGGGCGGGGGTGGCTCGTAATCTGTAGTTCCCAGGTTCGAGTCCCAGCTGGGTCAACGTTGAGATTGATCTCCGCAAAATTTCTCCGCCCTGCCCACGGTCAGTAGGGGACACCGATGGGCTTGAAAAGGCCGCCGTCCGTCGGATGGGAAGTTAAGCCGTGTGCGGGAGAGCCATACCCTGTGCACGTTAAACAACACGCTGGATGGCCTTGACGGGAGGCTACCATCTGTATCCCAACAGCTGCTCCAGTGGGTCCCCTCCCCCAACCTTCTCTGAGCCTTCGGGGTCCTTGTGGCCTGGCCATTTAGCCCATGGTGTGCAAAAAAGTGCCACTCAGAGGTAAAACAATCCAAGGTTTGGAAAGGCAGCCGTCCTTAGGATTGAAAGTTAAGCGGCGGCCCCGTGTTCAAAAGAAGGTCCATATCCTTTGAAACCTAAAGAACACGCTGGATGAGTTTTTCAGGAGGTTACTATTTCTTTTCTAATATCTATCCAGTGGATCCCCTTCCCTAACCTTCTTTAAGCCCTTGGGGTCCTGGTGACCAGCCTATTGTGCACAAAAAAGTGCCGCTCAGAAGTAAAACAATCCAAACCGTTCCTTTAATATTCATCATTTTACAAAAATTCACATTTCTAATTTTATCTAATCTGTTTTTTTTTATGCTTTTGGTATCTTCTCCATTTATACTGATTTAACCCTTTTCGCAATTTCAATTTAATTATTGCCCATGTCTCGTTCCCATAGGCGGCTACACTTTGGATGATGGAATCGAAAATCTTCCTCTTGTTCGTTTTCGGGATAGCCTTATTAGACGCAATCAGTTCTAGAAAGAGGATTTTTGAACTAGGGGTACGGCAAAATACATCGATTCTATCCCCCACTTACCCATATAACAAAATAAAAAAATAAATGAAAAAAATTATGACTTACCCGAAATAACACTCAGAGTAGAATCCCAAAATCGCGTCTTCTCCCCTCATTTCAACACTAGATGCAACTGAGTCCGAAACTGTGATAGAGTTTTTAGCTTTTTTAGCTGCACTCGTAATGTCTCAACACTCTACGTCTTCTTCTAGCACCCATTCTAGACATTTAAAATTCTGAGTTTTTTTAATCATTTTCCCTTCAATTTCTCCCTGATGTTCTCTCCTATTCCAAGTTCCTAGAGGGGGACGGGGGGGGGGGGGCTCAGTCGGTAGCGCGCCAGGCTCGTAATCTGTAGTTCCCAGGTTCGAGTCCCAGCTGGGTCAGCGTTGAGATTTATCTCCGCAAAATTCCCCGCCCTGCCCACGGTCAGTAGGGGACACCGATAGGCTTGGAAAGGCCGCCGTCCGTCGGATGGGACGTTAAGCCGTGGCCCCGTGTGCGGGAGAGACATACCCTGTGCACGTTAAAGAACACGCTGGATGGCCTTGACGGGAGGCTACCATCTGTCTCCCAACAGCTGTTCCAGTGGGTCCCCTCCCCCAACCTTCTCTGAGTCTTCGGGGTCCATGTGACCTGGTCATTTAGCCCATGGTGTGCAAAAAAGTGCCGCTCAGAGGCAAACCAACCCAACCCAAGTTCCTAGATCTTTTAAATTTAATATTCAGACGCCATTTCTCACATTCTTCTTCTTTAACTTTTTTCATCATATCAGAATAAGTTCTGAAAAATAAAATGTAACCACCACCTTCTGGTATGTTGCAGTTCGAGCCAGTTACTTTTTTCTGCAAACACAAATTCTTTGCTGCTTATTTCTATTCTTAAACTTGGTTATTTTATGAGGGCGGGGGTGGCTCAGTCGGTAGCGCGCCAGGCTCGTAATCTGTAGTTCCCAGGTTCGAGTCCCAGTTGGGTCAGCGTTGAGATATATCTCCGCAAAACTCCCCGCCCTGCCCACGGTCAGTAGGGGACACCGATAGGCTTGGTAAAGGCCGCCGTCCGTCGGATGGGACGTTAAGCCGTGGCCCCGTGTGCGGGAGAGCCATACCCTGTGCACGTTAAAGAACACGCTGGATGGCCTTAACGAGAGGCTACCATCTGTCTCCCAACAGTTGTTCCAGTGGGTCTCCAACCTTCTGTGAGCCTTCGGGGTCCATGTCGTGGCCATTTAGCCCATGGTGTGCAAAAAAGTGCCGTTCAGAGGTAAAACAACCCAATGGTTGTTTATTTCTTTCAATATTAAGTTTTTTTTATAAAAGCGTCCTCTGTAACTCTATGTTTGTCTTTAACGGACACATAAATAAATAATCTTTTTATGAAAAGTTATTAGAATAGTTAGAAAAATCATAAGTTGAGGGAACTTATTAAAACATTAAACAGTAATTAAATTGCTGGAAGTAAAATTTAAAGCTGATTGCAAACTATAACAAAGTGAACTTGCAAAATATGTTACAAGGAAACTAGACTTTGAGATCATTACATGTCTTTAAATTATTATTATTCTTTCTTTAAAAGAAGTCCAAATATATTATAAATAATAATAAATACCCCCTCAAGCAGCTGCTTGCCACAGAGGTCTGACAGGAGCCTGTCAGTTTATATGCCATAGTAGAAGGTCTGAGAGGATGGCAGGACCTCAGCAGAAAAACGACACACACAGCCATGCCTTACCCGTTGCTCGAACCCAGGTCCCTTAGATCAGTAGTCAAGCGCGCTAACCACTCGGCCATGGGACGGCACCAGATATATTACACAATAGAAAAGAATCTTAGAAGCACGGGATGACTTTAAAAAATATTTTTCTCCAAAAAAAAATAAAACATTCAGAAATATTTTTATTTGTAGCTCCAAGAAATTTTGATTTAATACCTTTTAGCATACGAAGTGAAAATAAAAGTACTTTTAGCGCCAAAATCAAAGAGTTCTTGCTTAATATAAATGAAATCTAAAAGTATTCTATACCGCTCAATACCTTGAGACATTTCTTTAAATAACTATCCGATATGTCGTGTTATAAAAATTGCTGCCACCATTTTAATTTTAAAGGTAAATTTTTAAAACAGATGGGAATTATATATTATATAAGAAACATTAGCAGTTCAATACAAAAAACTAAGACTGCTTATTGGCTCATTGGTTGCTTTATAAATGACTCTCCATTCTGTGGCACGGGGGTGGCTCATTCGATAGCGCGCTAGGTTCGAGTCCCAGCTGTGTCAGCGTTGAGATTTATCTCCTCAAAATTTCCCGCCCTGCCCACGGTCAGTAGGGGACATCGATGGGCTTGGAAAAGCCGCCGTCCGTCGGATGGGACGTTAAAGCCTGGCCCCGTGTGCGAAAGAGCCGTACCCTGTGCACGTTAAAGAACACGCTGGATGGCCCTGATGGGAAGCTACCATCTGTCTCCCAACATCTGTTCCAGTGGGTCCCCTCACCCAACCTTCTCTGAGCCTTCGGGGTCCTTGTGACCTGGCCATTTAGCCCATGGTGGAGCTTTCCGAGACCATCCATCGATCCATTTAGCCATCTAAGGAGCGAGGGTAGCCCATTCGGTAACGCGCCAGGCTCGTAAACTCTAGTTCCCAGGTTTCAATGAGCAAAAAAGACGATTTATTTGAGTCCCACCTAGGCCAGCGTTGAGATTTATCTCCGCGAAACTCTCGGTCAGAAGGGGACACCGATGGGCTTGAAATAGCTGCCTTCCGTCGAATGGGACGTTAAGCCGTGGCTCCGAGTCATTAAAGAACAGTCTGGGACGCTACGATCTGTCTCCCAACAACTGTCCAGTGGGTCATCTTCCTCAAACCTTCTCTGACCTTCGGGGTCTTTGTGGCCTGGCCATTTAGCTTATTGTGTGCAGAAAAAGTACCGCTCAAAGGTAACCCGAACATTCGAGTAAAATTAGACACCTTCACTTAAAATCGTTTTCGTTGACCTAAGTTTTGTCTGCCCTAATGGCGAAATCTGGTAACAGCAAAGCTTACGATAAGGGTTGGGTTGTTTTACCTCTGAGCGGCACTTTTTTGCACACCATGGGCTAAATGGCCAGGTCACATGGACCCCGAAGGCTAAGAGAAGGTTGGGGGAGGGGACCCACTGGAACAGCTGTTGGGAGACAGATGGTAGCCTCCCGTCAAGGCCATCCAGCGTGTTCTTTAACGTGCACAGGGTATGGCTCTCCCGTACACGGGGCCACGGCTTAACGTCCCATCCGACGGACGGCGGTCTTTCCAAGCCCATCGGTGTCCCCTACTGACCGTGGGCAGGGCGGGGAATTTTGCGGAGATAAATCTCAACGCTGACCCAACTGGGACTCGAACCTGGGAACTACAGATTACGAGCCTGGCGCGCTACCGACTGAGCCACCCCCGCCCCACTTACGATAAAATTTTCCACTTGAGGCCTTTACAACTTTTAGCAACAACGAAAGAAAAAATGCTTGATTACCAGGATTCGAAGCATCTTCTCCATATTCTCCTTCTATTTGTACTGATTTTTTTTTTCCTTTACGCCCTAACACTCTCTGAGGTAATGTTCCTACCTTGTCGCTCAGATATACTTAAATGGAGACACAAAGGTAACGAAAAGAGTCGAATGAGCAAAAAAACTAGACACTTCCATTTCAGACGCAATTCCCATGGGCAAACTGAAACCAACCTGCGGGGGAAAAAATCAAACGCAACTGAACGCTGTCCTCAAAAACATTCTAAAGGGATAACACAAATAAAAAAGGGATCTCTAGGGTAATACAGTTGCTACAGCTTACTTCTTTTTGACCTGTTTCTTACATTGCATTAGAGGAATTGAAGATTAAAAGCAAGATAGTCGTTTTGATGCATATGTATATCGTTTTTTTTTAATGTTATTTATGACACATTCACCTTTAATGCATCTTAAGAGATATGGTTTTTTTTTGTTTCTTTTCCTTAAGAGCAATCGCAAAGGCATAGTGATCGTCTCAAAATAAAAAACAGTTGTATTTTTTTTCGATTGTTAGTATGGTGTTTCAACTCAAAATAAGCATTCTGTGCAGACTCTACATCAGAGGTTCCCAAACTTATTTGTGCTACCGCCCCCTTTTCAGAAAAAGAAATTTCTCAGCGCCCCCCCTGGAAATCTACCTTCTTTAAGCGAACAAACAGAAAGATGCAGTGACAAATTTTCGTTCTTTTATGTATCTATATTTCTACCTACGTCTACAACATAGTAAAGAAAGATGTTGTTGTAAATAAGACACCTTGAAATTTGAAATTATAAAATTATTTATTAAAATCAACCATAGTTAAAATGGAAAATAAAGTAATCACTACGACTTTAACTCTATGTTACACAACAGACGAAACATGTACGAACGGTTTTTCAAAATTTTCTTATCTTCCCTTCTTTCTTTATGCTTCCACCACCCCCCATTGCACCCGAGGCTATTACAGACCCCCTGGATCGTTCCAGCGCCACCCCAGGAGGCGCTGTCGCCCACTTTGGGAAACATTGCTCTACATCATGAACGTTTTATACGCTCAGTTGAAAGTATATATTTAGTTGCCTTACTCTTTTTGGCAACAATGGGCTAAATGGCCATGTCACAAGGACCCCAAGGGCTGAGAATATAAAAAAAATAAAATAAATACCCCCTCAAGCAGCTGCTTGCCACAGAGGTCTGACAGGAGCCTGTCAGTTTATATGCCATAGTAGAAGGTCTGATAGGATTACAGGACCTCAGCAGAAAAACGACACATACATCTATACCTTACCCGGGGCTCGAACCTACCCGGGTGTTGTAAATAAAAGTGCTCGGCCTTACCCGGGGCTCGAACCTAGGTCCCTCGATCAGTAGCCAAGCGTGCTAACCACTCGCCCACGATGAGAAAAGGTTGGGAAACGATACCCACTGGACAGCTATTAGGAGACAGATGAAAGCCTTTCCTTTAAGACCATTTTATACTTATTATTTTAGCACTCATTTTTGTACATAATGGACCAAATTACAAGGATCCCGAAGGCTCAGAGAAGGGTGGAGATAGAAGGACCCATTGGACAGCTATTGGGAGACAGATGGTAGCCTCCCGTCAAGGCATCCAGATTGTTCTTCACCTTGCACAGGGTCTGACTCTCCTGCACACGGGGCCATGGCTTAACGTCCCATCCAACGAACGGCAGCCTTTCCAAGTCCATCGGTGTCTACTTTCTCACCGAGCGAAGGGATTAATGGAGAGGAACCTCAAGGCAAGCCCAGGTGGGACTCGAACCTGACACTACAGATTACATTACTGGCGCGTTACCATCTGAGTCAGTCCCGTTCTTATATATTTCGGAATTCCAATCTGGATTATTAGTCCTGAGAATATAAGGTTTATGTCACGATTCATCAGGATATTTTCAGTAGAACTATTTCATTAGATGATGATGTTTGAAGAAAATAAAAACGCCAAACATTTCTTATTTGTAAAGAATACATTTCCAAATATCTTTCCAGACATCTTGTTTTAAAAAAACGATTGCTACAAATGTAAAAAAAAATTCTGGTAATCTTGCACTTTAATAGACTAAGCTTTACGTTCAGTTTGTTACAGAACCCTTAAACGTTTAGTGAACGTTTGCACTTTTAAGGGTTCATTTTGTATTCATTAATAATCTAAAATCATCATCATCATCATCAACCTCAAGCAGCCATGGGCGAGGTCCAACCAGACCGTGCAATTTAGTTCTCCAAGCAAGTCTATCCTGAGCTACATCTACTGCATCTGGCCACTGCACACCAATTCTAACAAGGTCCTGTTTGACATTGTCTGCCCACCGCATCCTAGGTCTCCCCTTCTTTCTGAGGCCTTTAGGCACACTGTTCATAACCCTATTAGCCAATCTATAATTATTCATACGGGCAACATGGCCAAACCAACGGAGTCTCTCTCTGCACAATATGCTGCTTAAAGGAGGTTGCAAACTCCTTTGCCTAACCTCATCATTAGTTACAAAGTTGAACCACCTAATGTCCAAGATACTGCGTAAGCATCTGGAATCAAAAGCATCTAGTTTCCTGTTATCTTGTTTACAAAGTGTCCAAGTTTCACTACCATAACTAACCCTAGAAAGAACCAAACTATTATACAGCCTAATTTTAGTCTTTAGGTGTATACGCCTATTTCTCCACACTCTCCATAGATTCTTAAAAGTCCCGGCAGCAATCCCTATTCGTCTGTTAATCTCATGCCGCACATCACCATTATCTGTTACATAGCTCCCAAGATAATTAAACTGTGACACCTGCTCAAGACTGCAACCATTCAGATTAACTGAATCACAGCCTGCCTAACCAATTTTCATCACTTTAGTTTTCTCTCTGTTTATAACCAAACCTACCCTACTACCAGTCTCATCAACAGCTCGAATGAAAGAGTTCATCTCATCAACATCATTTGCCAGAAGGGCTAAAATCATCAGCATAATCTAAATCAGACATTTTCGTATCTCCAGCCCATTTAAGGCCAAAATCTTTCCCTTGAAGTGAATTTCGCATAACATAATCAATAACCAAACTAAAGAGAAAAGGAGACAAAATGCACCCTTGTCGAACACCAGAAGTAATGGTAAACCAATTGCTACAAGCCATACCAACTCTCACACACGACTCAGTGTTATTATAGAGAGCCTTCATTATGTTAACTAACTTGTCTGGTATACCATATGATTTCACAATCAACCACAAATTATGACGATCAACAGAGTCGAAAGCCTTTTTGAAATCAACAAAGCTAGCAACCAAAGGTTTCTAAAACTCTAAACATTTCTCAAGAATCTGCCTAAGTGAAAATATCTGATCCACACATCCCCTACCACTTCTGAATCCACATTGCTCATCACGCAATTGACTGTCAACCAGATTCTTAATTCTATTAAGCACAATCATGGAAAGAACTTTACCTGGAACAGAGAGTAGGCTAATACCCCTATAGTTATCACAAGAACTGCGATCATTTTTTTTGAAAATACGGATAACAATAGCTCTGGTAAAATCCTTAGGAACCATGCCTTTATCATAAAAGATATTCAGAATTTCAGTCATCCAAGTGGTATCCGAAACATTCCCAGCTCTAAGCATTTCGGTAGTAATTTCATCTACCCCTGGGGATTTATGACGTTAAAGTTTAGAAACAGCGAAAATAACTTCAGATTGTGTTATAGGGCCAACATTAAAGCCACCAATGCATCTATCATCATTGCAAACAATGGGAATAGAACTAACAGCATTGTTTAGAATATCACTGAAATGCTCAGCCCACCTAGCCATGACAGAATCCTCACCTTTTATAACCTTACCTTGTTTATCCTTCAATTCCTGTATACCTGTCCGTTTTCTATCACACAAAACATTAACTATCTGGTACAGCTCTCTGCTGTTGTGCTGTCTAACTTCTTCCTCGGCTTTGTCAGCCAAACCATCAAGCCAAAGATTCTTATCAGCAGCTAACTGATCTTTTACACGTTTATTAAGTTCTCTGTAATGCTTTCTATTAGGACTAGTAGGGTATTGATTAAGGACATTCCTGCAGTTCTTTCTTTCTGAAATAAGCTCAAGTGCCTTATCGCTCAGATAATTCTGTATCTTCTGCTCCTTTTTTCCTAAAAGAGTACTGTTAGTGTCCAAAAAAGCCTGTTTAAAATGATCCCATTCTTCCTCAACTTCAGTAGTAAGCAAACCATGACTGTCATAATGACTAAGTAATCTATCATGGTAAGCTTTGGCTATAACTGGGTCTTTCAGAGCTTCAGTATTAAAAGCAAATTTTTTAACCCTAGCACAACACTTTTTAAGTTTAAGTTGCAACACACTTTTAACAAGGTAATGGTCAGATCCAATTTCAGCTCCCCTATATGCCCTGGTATTTCTAACAGAACTAGCCCATTTGCTGTTAATTAATATATCATCAATCATATTCCTATGCAGCCCATCAGGTGAAACCCATGTGTACTTATGTATGTCGCGGTGTTTGTAATATGTGTTAGTTATTCTGAAACCATTGAGTTTACTTACCTGTAGGAGACGTTGCCCATTGCCATTGCAGCTACCAATACCAAAAGGGCCAATCACCCCTCCCCAAAGGTCAGAGTCAGTACCAACTTTAGCATTGAAGTCACCAAGAACAACGGTAATATCTCCTTTCTTGACAGAATTCAAAATATCCTGAAGTTGTTCATAAAACCTAACCTTCTCATCCTCATCGGCATCCTCAGTGGGGGCATAACAGCAGATAACATTCAGGTCTTTAACGCTTGTCTGAAATTTTGCTGTAAGAAACCTTTCATTAATGCACTCATATCCTAGAAGAGCATTGCTTGCGTGTCTGCTGAGAAGCAGACCCACGCCTTGGTGATGTTTATTGTCGTCCCTCCCTGAAAAGAGAAATTTAAGATTAATTTTAAGAATCTGACCTTTATCTGTCCATCTGGCCTCTTGCAAGCCGGGAATATCTAAATTATAATGGTGGAATTCTTGTGTGAGGACATCAAGAGAAAAAGCTCTGTGCAGAGTCCTCACATTCCAACTACCTATGGAGAGAAAATGGTTAGTAGGATGTTTAAAGAAATTATGTTTATTGAGAGAGGGAATGCCGACAATATCAAACAGCCCCCTAATCGCAGACATGGGGCAAAGACCCGTTCCCCCACTACTAAAGGCTGAAGCCATCTACACTGGAAGACTTTCTCCAATGTAGAATTTGACTATGCCAATAGAAGCAAAGAGTTCAGGTGCCTGCGATGACCTCTGCTCAGGATTATCCACCAGCTGATAAACATATCCTGTGAATCTATTCACTTGGGGCTGTCAACCCACAAACAAACAGAAAACACAGCGGAAGATTTTCCCTCCACAGAAGCCCACCAGTGCAGCAAAATCAGGATCCATAATCAAGCTCAGAGCCATATATCTGTCCAGTCCAGTAGGTTTATATGGTCAGCACCAGGACCCTGTGTGGTTGACCACTCCTCAGCAGGGTAGAAAAAAAAGGAAAAGTAGCCATAGTTGTCCAGATCAGTAGGCCACACTAATCTGGCAGCCCTCCCCTTCCGTTCACTTCCAAAAGAGAGTATCTCTTTTGAAAGGTACTAACGGTCTGCACCACGAGAAGGCGGGGTCGGACATTAGGTGCTAGGCCTGGCCGGTTCTATGCATCATCACAGGGGATTGGTGCATAGCTCTCCTTCCAGTGACTACCTAGCTACCATTTAAAATAAAAACTGGAAAAGCGTGTGCATTTTATAAATACAACTCCAGTTTTTTTTTTCTCTCAATAGGTGAGAAAAAATAATTTTGTAGCTCCTATGAGTAATGACCTATCATCACAAATGGTACAGTATTGATATCCGCAGATATTGGGTTGGGTTGTTTTACCTCTGAGCGGCACTTTTTTGCACACCATGGGCTAAATGGCCAGGTCACATGGACCCCGAAGGCTCAGAGAAGGTTGGGGGAGGGGACCCACTGGAACAGCTGTTGGGAGACAGATGGTAGCCTCCCGTCAAGGCCATCCAGCGTGTTCTTCAACGTGCACAAGGTATGGCTCTCCAGCACACGGGGCCACGGCTTAACGTCCCATCCGACGGACGGCGGCCTTTCCAAGCCCATCGGTAGACACGCTAGTGATGCTCTTCTAGGATATGAGTGCATTAATGAAAGGTTTCTTACAGCAAAATTTCAGACAAGCGTTAAAGACCTGAATGTTATCTGCTGTTATGCCCCCACTGAGGATGCCGATGAGGATGAGAAGGATAGGTTTTATGAACAACTTCAGGATATTTTGAATTCTGTCAAGAAAGGAGATATTACCCTTGTTCTTGGTGACTTCTTGGTCCCCTACTGACCGTGGGCAGGGCGGGGAATTTTTGCGGAGATAAATCTCAACGCTGACCCAGCTGGTACTCGAACCTGGAAACTACAGATTACGAGCCTGGCGCGCTACCGACTGAGCCACCCCCGCCCCCGCCCCCCACAGACATTGCAATGGGCATCTGTAACTATGGACAATGCAGTTTGTGGATAGAAAAAACTGAACTTAATGCAAAAAAGATGATTTATTTCTGCAGCAAAGCTAAAACTTCAAATTAAAGCATACCAGAAAAAAAAAATGTTGAGCCTAGTGATGATTGAACAATAATAATACATAATACTGCCTCGTTTTCGCTTCCTGTTGTTGCTTTTAGGAAATTATTCCTGCCAAATAGCAAAATAAATGTTTCCTTCGTTCCAGTGATGTTTCGAAAGAGCATTCTTCAAAAATATGTATATATAATATATATATATAAAGAACATTGTATGTTTGTCTATCAGTCTGCTCATTTTTTCATTTAGTTCCTAAAGAGCTAGAGGCAAAATATTTCATAAATTTTCTTTGCATACAAGGGTGGGGTGGCTCAGTCGGTATCGCGCCAGGCTCATAATCTGCAGTCCCAACTGGGTCAGTGTTGAGTTTTATCCCCGCAGAACTCCCCGTCCTGACCACGGTCAGTAGGGAACACCGATGAGCTTGAAAATACAGCCGTCCGTCGGATAAGACGTTAAGCCGTGGCTCCGTGTGCGGGAGAGTCATAACCTGCGCACACTAAAACGAACACGCTGGATGGGCTTGACGGGAGGCTACCATCTGTCTCCCAGTTGCTGATCCAGTGGGTCCCCTCTCCCAACCTTCTCTGAGCCTTTGTGGTCCTTTTGACCTGGCCATTTAGCCCATTTTGTGCAAAAAAATGCCGCTCAGAGGTAAAACAACCCAACCCTTTCATACAGGGCATATAGGATTGGGTTGGGTTGTTTTACCTCTGAGCGGCATTTTTTTTGCACAAAATGAGCTAAATAGCCAGATCAAAAGGACCCCAAAGGCTCAGAGAAGGTTGGGAGAGGGGACCCACTGGATCAGCTGCTGGGAGACAGATGGTAGCCTCCCGTCAAGCCCATCCAGCTTGTTCGTTTTATATTTGGTTTTGACCACCTGTTTTGACCAGCGTGTTCGTTTTATATTATAGGTTTTGACCACCCACTAGTTTCTTCCAGTGTGGCAGTCTCAGGGGAGGGGTCATCCCTTACCTCCTCTCTCCAAAGGCTCAGAGAGAACGATTTTGCTCTTCCAATGAGTTCCTTTTTTGAGTTTTGCTTACTACTTCTCCCCGCTCCCTCTAAGATATAGTTCCTTAGTCTCCCTAAACCTTTGTCGACGGGGTTGAAAACCCTGAAATTTCCATAGAATTGATATTTGCAGTTTAAAAACCAGTGTAGACCGGTTTAATTTATTTGCTCCTAAATAATGAAAGCTAGGTACACCAAATTCGGTACAGCTTCCATTTACTGTAACTTAGACGAACTTAGGGTTTGAACTCCAAAGATGTATGGGGTGGCTCAGTCGGTAGCGCGTCAGGCTCGTAATCTGCAGTTCCCACGTTCGAGTCCCAGCTGGATCACCGCTGAGACTTATCTCCGCAAAACTCCCCGCCCTGCCCACTGTCAGTAAGGGACACCGATGGGCTTGGAAATGACGCCGTCCATCGAATGAAACGTTAAGTCGTGGTCCCGTGTGCGGGAGAGCCATACCCTGTGCACGTTAAAGAACACGCTGGATGGCCCTGACGGGTGGCTACCATCTGTCTCCCAACAGCTGTTCCAGTGGGTCCCTTCCCCCAACCTTCTCTGAGCCTTCGGGGTCCATGTGACCTGGCCATTTAGCCCATGGTGTGCAAAAAAGTGCCGCTCAGAGATAAAACAACTCAACCTTCTTATCATGTTCTAAGCAACATAAGTGCCCCCCCCCAATCTTTTTTACCTCCACCCCCACAAAAAAATGGGGAAATAATTAAAAGATTACCGAGCCTAGCTAGTTTTATCCCAAATGAAAACAACTGATGCAGGGAGTATCATCAGCTACGTCAAATTATGTCCCTTCTGGCAAGGACGCACCCAGAGAGGGGGTCCAGGTATTGCAGACCTCACCCTTTGCCACCCCCAACCCCGAAATCCCTTCGTCTTAAGCGAATTCTCAAACTACTCAGCGCGCTTTGAAATCCAAAATAGGGGTCTATACTTAATTTTAGCCCCACGTTATGTGCCCGAAACCAGTCCGAAGTAGAAAAGAATGAGGGGTGCAAGCGACACGATCGAGCTGGAAAAAGGTAACGCGGGGGGGGGGGGGGGGGGGGGCAAGAGACTGGATTTTCAATACGATGTAACATTTCCCTCTTAATTTCAGAGTTTTTTAAAAAATTCTTGAGAAACGCGTAAAATTTCCGCAACCTTAATCATTTCGGGCTCCATTACCATTATTAGCATTCTAAGGGAGAGGCATGGATCCTATAGTAAAATTAAATCTAGGAGATTAATAATTTTAAACTTTTATTCCATATAGAATATAATTTTAACCTTTCGTGTCCTGGGTTGGGTTGTTTTACCTCTGAGCTGCACTTTTTTGCACACCATGGGCTAAATGGCCAGGTCACATGGACCCCGAAGGCTCAGAGAAGGTTGGAGGAGGGGACCCACTGGAACAGCTGTTGGGAGACAGATGGTAGCCTCCCGTCAAGGCCATCCAGCGTGTTCTTTAACTTGCACAGGGTATGTCTCTCCCGCACACGGGCCCACGGCTTAACGTCCATCCGAAGGACGGCGGCCTTTCCAAGCCCATAGGTGTCCCCTACTGACCGTGGGCAGGCGGGGAATTTTTGCGGAGATAAATCTCAACGCTGACCCAGCTGGGACTCGAACCTGGAAACTACAGATTACGAGCCTGGCGCGCTACCGACTGAGCCACCCCCGCCCCTTCGCCTTCATGGGAGTCGATCGTAATGAGTTTTATATCAAACGAAATTTTGCAACTCAGGATACTACTATACATTTCAGAGAGTTTTATACCCTAGCAACTTCCTGCAAATCTGCTAGTTACATACCGTATGTTTACTACTCTTTTGTGTCCGTTACGTTTATTAAATTTCTCAAAGAAGAGGTTCATAGTGTCCTTGCCATAGTTTACTGATACATTAATTGCCTTGAAATGCTTGTCAATAAAAGGGGGTGGCTCAATCGATAGCGCGCCAGGCTCGTAATCTGCAGGTTCGAGTCCCAGCTGGGTCAACGTTTATATTTATCTCCGGAAAACTCCCCGCCCTACCCACGGTCAGTAGCGGACACCGATGGACTTTAAAAGGCCGCCATCCGTCTGATGGGATGTTAAGCCGTGGTCCCGTGTGCGGCAGAGCCATACCCTGTGCACGTTAAAGAACACACTGAATGACCTTGACGAGAGTCTACCATCTGTCTCCCAAAAGCTATTCCAGTGGGTCCCCAAACTTCTCTGAGCTTTCGGGGTTCTTGTGACCTGGCCATTTAGCCCATGGTTTGCAAAAAAGTGCCGCTCAGAGGTAAAACAACCCATCTTGTCAATAAAGAACAGCTAAAAATGTGTCTGGAGCAATAAATATTTTTCTCTTTTAAAAAATATCCCGTTAATATATGTATTCAAATTTTGCTCAAATAATCTGAAATTGTATATGTAAAAATTACTCCTTAAAGCATACTAACCTGGACAGTAAACATATTTCTTTCTTACCTATACGACAGTGAACAAGAAAAAATAACCAATATCATCCAAAGCACGTCGTGTGTTCTTTTCATAAACTCAGAGAATAAATATTCTTCCCTTGGCGAAAAGCCATAGATCGTCCTTTGTTAGAAAGACTTGTGACTTGACAAACCTGAAAGAGAGGTATGACACACTATCGGAAGAAGCAGACTCTTGTTTTTCCAAGTATCAGCCTGTTTTTCATCGCAACTACTTAGATGTTTATTCAGTAACTAAAGTTTACAGAAAGTTCGCGGGAGAAAAAATGGTGAATTTATTTCCCAGATGTTTGAAAGTCGCACATTGATCTGAAAGGCATTGTGGGAGATGCTTTGCTATTTGCTTTCTGATGTACCACAATGTCAAAGACCTCTTTGGGTTGTTCACTCAACTCTAGTGGTAAGCACTAAGGCAGGGTGTGAGGAATATGAAAGAGCCTGGTGCTTCTACTTGAATTGTGCCGTGTTATTCATTTTTATATATCTTTTGTGATTATTCAGCAAATTCTTTGACACCTCTAATGCCAGACTGCTGAAGATGGGCGGGGGTGGCTCAGTCGGCAGCGCGCCAGGCTCGTAATCTGTAGTTCCCAGGTTCGAGTCCCAGCTGGGTCAGCGTTGAGATTTATCTCCGCAAGATTCCCCTCCCTGTTCACGGTCAGTAGGGGACACCGATGGGCTTGGAAAGGCCGCCGTCCGTCGGATGGGACGTTAAGCCGTGGCCCCGTGTGCGGGAGAGCCATACACTGTGCACGTTAAAGAACACACTGGATGGCCTTGACGGGAGGCTACCATCTGTCTCCCAACAGCTGTTCCAGTGGGTCCCCTACCCCCAACCTTCTCTGAGCCTTCGGGGTCCATGTGACCTGGCCATTTAGCCCATGGTGTGCAAAAAAGTGCCGCTCACAGGTAAAACAACCCAACCAGCTGAAGATTCAGAGGTTACAGCTGAATCCACACTTCACCCAGGTAGCATTTATGAAGGAAAATAATTCCAGTTTTTCTTTTTTTCAAATAATTTTTCTTTTTCAAATAATTTTCTCTCTCAACTTTAGCATCTTATCTTCGAGTTAACGAATAATATATGTTACGGTAAAAGTGAATAATCCGGCGATTATGCTTTGTGTTGAGTTGTTTTACCTCTGAGCGGCACTTTTTGCACACCATGGCTAAATGGCCAGGTCACATGGACCCCGAAGGCTCAGAGAAGGTTGGGGACCCACTGGAACAGCTGTTGGGAGACAGATGGTAGCCTCCCGTCAAGGCCATCCAGTGTGTTCTTTAACGTGCACAGGGTATGGCTCTCCCGCACACGGAGCCACGGCTTAACGTCCCATCCGACGGACGGCGGCCTTTCCTAGCCCATCGGTGTCCCCTACTGACCGTGGGCAAGGCGGGGAATTTTGCGGAGATAAATCTCAACGCTGACCCAGGTGGGAGTCGAACCTAGGAAGGAGGAGAGGAAGAAATCCATAAAATATGCACATTAAAGAGCACGCTGGATAGCCTTGACAGGAGACTTCAATTCGTCTCCTTACTAACAGCTGTCTGGTGGATCCAGTTCCCAAACTTCTCTGAGCCCTTGGGGGTCTTTGTGACTTTGGCATTTAACCCATTGTGTGGAAAAATACCCAACAACGTTTACAATAACACTATTTTAATCCCGCTAGGCGATAGAATTCATTTGACGGCCAATGCCTTAGTTTCTGCTCTCATCTAAATCTCAGCTTCCTTCGTACGACCAGGGGCGGAGATGGCTCAGTCGGTAGCGCGCCAGGCTCTAATCTGTAGTTCCCAGGCTCGAATCCCAGCTAGGTCAACGTTGAGATTTATCTCCGCAAAATTGGGCTTGGAAAGACCACCGTTCGTCGAATGGGACGTTAAGTCGTGACCCCGTGTGCGGGAGAGTCATACTCTGTGCACGTTAAAGAACACGCTGGATGGCCTTGACGGGAGGCTACCATCTGTCTCCCAACAGCTGTTCCAGTGGGTCCCCTCCCCCAACCTTCTCTGAGCCTTCGGGGTCCATGTGACCTGGCCATTTAGCCAATGGTGTGCAAAAAAGTGCCGCTCAGAGGTAAAACAACCCAACGTTAAAGAACACGCTGGATGGCCTTGACGGGAGGCTACCATCTGTCTCCCAACAGCTGGTCCAGTGGGTCCCCTCCCCCAACCTTCTCTGAGCCTTCGGGGTTCATGTGACCTGGCCATTTAGCCCATGGTGTGCAAAAAATTGCCGTTCAGAGGTAAAACAACCCAACGTTAAAGAACACGCTGGATGGCCTTGACGGGAGGCTACCATCTGTCTCCCAACAGCTGTTCCAGTGGGTCCCCTCCCCCAACCTTCTCTGAGCCTTCGGGGTCCATGTGACCTGGCCATTTAGCCAATGGTGTGCAAAAAAGTGCCGCTCAGAGGTAAAACAACCCAACGTTAAAGAACACGCTGGATGGCCTTGACGGGAGGCTACCATCTGTCTCCCAACAGCTGTTCCAGTGGGTCCCCTCCCCCAACCTTCTCTGAGCCTTCGGGGTCCATGTGACCTGGCCATTTAGCCAATGGTGTGCAAAAAAGTGCCGCTCAGAGGTAAAACAACCCAACGTTAAAGAACACGCTGGATGGCCTTGACGGGAGGCTACCATCTGTCTCCCAACAGCTGTTCCAGTGGGTCCCCTCCCCCAACCTTCTCTGAGCCTTCGGGGTCCATGTGACCTGGCCATTTAGCCAATGGTGTGCAAAAAAGTGCCGCTCAGAGGTAAAACAACCCAACGTTAAAGAACACGCTGGATGGCCTTGACGGGAGGCTACCATCTGTCTCCCAACAGCTGTTCCTGTGGGTCCCCTCCCCCAACCTTCTCTGAGCCTTCGGGGTCCATGTGACCTGGCCATTTAGCCCATGGTGTGCAAAAAAGTGCCGCTCAGAGGTAAAACAACCCAACGTTAAAGAACACGCTGGATGGCCTTGACGGGAGGCTACCATCTGTCTCCCAACAGCTGGTCCAGTGGGTCCCCTCCCCCAACCTTGTCTGAGCCTTCGGGGTCCATGTGACCTGGCCATTTAGCCTATGGTGTGCAAAAAAGTGCCGCTCAGAGGTGAAACAACCCAAACAACCCAACCCTTCTTACGACCGATTGCTGCAAATGCCTATTGCCTTTCTACATCATTAAAGACGAAAATGAAATCTATTTCAACTACGAATTGAAAAGCAACTGAAAGCTAAATCAAGAAGGGGTGAAAGCTTACCATCATTACACCAACATCTTTACGTGCTTTCTCGCCATTAAATTGGAAAGAAATGGCTCTTTCAACAGGTCTGATTTTTCAGTCGTCAAGATTTACTGTACTTGAGATGCAAGTAGTGAATGTGATGTTTCTTTCACCGCACCCTGTAGAATTCTGCTTTACTCGTTTCTTAACAAATAATACAGTCGAATTCCAAACAAGATGAAGTGTCACTTCGCATAATTGCTATTCCGTTAATACTGAATGCAATATTCATGACTGCTGTTTAATTAAGTTGACATAATAATGGCGCTCTATAATTCGCTGAGTTGGGTTGTTTTACCTCTAAGCGGCACTTTCTTGCACGCCATGGGCTAAATGGCCAGGTTCATGTACCCCGAAGGCTCAGAGAAGGTTGGGGACCACGGCTTAACGTCCCATCCGACGGACTGCGGCCTTTCCAAGCTCATCGGTGTCCCCTACTGGCCGTGGGCAGGGCGGGAAATTTTGCGGTGATAAATCCCAACGCTGACCCAGCTGGGACTCGAACCTGGGAACTACGGATTACGAGAGTTAGACAAGGCTTCGTTTTGTCTCCTTTTCTCTTTAATTTGGCGAACTTTATGTTATGGAGAATACTTTTCAAAGAGAAGATTAAGGCATTAAATGATCGAGACAATCAGATCATTCAGCAGCAGAGGTTCCTAGCAGAGGTTCCTAGCCTTTCTTTAATTGCTGACTACCTTTCAAAAAAACCTCATATTAATTTCAGAAAGTATTTTTCGTGAGAGCCTTTAAGCAACAATACAAGAGGGCTGTATATTTCATTTACGTGAATGTACAGGTTAAAAAATAAATAGAAATAGTCTCATTTTAAGTCATGCTGTATATATATTTTTTTCAATGAACTAGTGGTTTTTCAAAAAACCGAACAAATTGTCTTACTACAACTTCTTTTTATATACCATGATGTAGCCTGTAGCTTACGGCAATGACTTTTATTAATAAGAAACTTTGACTTAATCATCTGTCAAATGTTCATCGATATCGGGTTCTAATGCTAAAAGTTTATCAATATCATGCTCCAATGCCAAACATTTATCGATATCGGGCTTCAGTTCCAAAGCTTTATCAATATTGGGCTCCATTGCCAAAGATTTATCAATATCGGGCTCCAAATGTCAAAAGTTTCTTTCAATATTGGGCTCCATTGCCAAAGATTTATCAATATCGGGCTCCAAATGCCAAAAGTTTCTTTCAATATTGGGCTCCATTGCCAAAGATTTATCAATATCGGGCTCCAAATGCCAAAAGTTTCTTTCAATATTGGGCTCCATTGCCAAAGATTTATCAATATCGGGCTCCAAATGCCAAAAGTTTCTTTCAATATCGGGCTCCATTGCCAAAGATTTATCAATATCGGGCTCCAAATGCCAAAAGTTTCTTTCAATATTGGGCTCCATTGCCAAAGATTTATCAATATCGAGCTCCAAATGCCAAAAGTTTCTTTCAATATTGGGCTGTAATGCCAAAAGTTTCTTTCAATATTGGGCTCCAATGTCAAAAGTTTCTTTCAATATTGGGCTCCAATGCCAAAAGATTTATTAATATCGAGCTCCAATGTCAAACGTTTATCAATATCGGGGTTCAAATAAATTAATACCGTGGTCCACCTACTATGGCATTATGATGTCCCTCTGTTTCATTTATTATTATATTTTATTGTATTTTTGTTATTGTAGATATTTTTATGTATTGAGTGTGTTCTTGAAGTGCTAGTGGGGGTGTGCGTGACTCACTGATGTTGTTTTCGAGTCTAAAGCTAGCTGCTTGCATTGAAATCAGTTCCAGAAATCTTTTATGGCGTATACGACTATGGGGCGGGGGTGGTTCATTCGGTAGCGCGCCAGGCTCGTAATCTGTAGTTCCCAGGTTCGAGTCCCAGCTGGGTCAGCGCTGAGATTTATCTCCGCAAAATTCCCCCGCCCTGCCTACGGTCAGTAGGGGACACCGATGGGCTTGGAAAGGCCGTCGTCCGTCGGATGGGACGTTAAGCCGTGGTCCCATGTGCGGGAGAGCCATACCCTGTGCACGTTAAAGAACACACTGGATGGCCTTGACGGGAGGCTACCATCTGTCTCCCAACAGCTGTTCCAGTGGGTCCCCTCCCCCAACCTTCTCTGAGCCTTCGGGGTCCATGTGACCTGACCATCTAGCCCATGGTGTGCAAAAAAGTGCCGCTGAGAGGTAAAACAACCCAACCCAACGTATACGACTAGCTTAGGGTTCGCAGTCGGCTCAGAAGACTAGAAGGGGAGATTGAAAGAACAGCTTTGGTGCGTGGACGTCGAGCGAGAGGGGGGCGTTTCGACAAGGGGGGGTGCGATTCCAAGGGGAATCGAGATTCTTGTGTGAATCTGAAAACAGTTTGGTGGATTCAGAGTGAACCACAGTGTAGGCAAAGGTTGATTATTCTTTCGCCGAGTTTGAGGTCTGTAAAGAGAGAATTTGCAGAGTGTGCGATTCTCCACCTCATTATTAATGTTAGCAGCAGCAAAGGCTTACGGAGTTGAGCACATCCCCAGCACGTGATTGTATAAAGTATAAATAAACTGTGTCATCCCTTTACAACTCTCGTGCAGTTATTTGATGGACTATTTCCATTCATCATTCAACACAGCGAATCTGAGGCGTACGGCGTTACGGGCGTAAAGATCCGCGAACCTGCCTTTTCACCGAAGCGAGGGTGAATTTTAATCGAGCGTTGGGAGACAGTTGGTAGCCTCCCGTCAAGGCCATCCAGCGTGTTCATTAACGTGCACACGGTATGGCTCTCCCGCACACGAAGCCATGGCTTAACGTCCCATCCGTCGGACGGTGGCTTTTCCAAGCCCATCGGTGTCCCCTACTGACCGTGGCAAATCGGGGAATTTTGCGGAGATAAATCTCAACGCTGACCCAGCTGGGACTCGAGCCTGGGAACTGCAGATTACGAGCCTGGCGCGCTACCGACTGAGTCACCCCCTTTTTTCTAAAATGTATCTATGTTTCATATGCAGGGCAGAATCTAAGAAGGGACCAAGGTATCCTCCTTATTTTTTTTTCTATATCCTAACATGATTTTATGTATGCACTACAACAATGTAAATGGGAATTAGTCGTTAAATTGTCACGTGTTGGATAGCTGTGAGAACCAACTAACTTACTACTTGTGTTCTGGTCATTTGACCGGCCTCAGGTGTTACTCGACAGCGGCGAATTAACGAGTCAATGAGGCGACATCATGGCCCCTTCCAACGGTCATCATTTCAGAAGCCTATTCGCTACCCCTTGGGGAGGTAGAGGGAAATGGGGAACGGGCAAGAAAAGGCGGGAACCAGCAGAAGAGGTTTAGCAGATGAACTGGGAGGAAGTATTTAATTTCGACCGCCAGGTAAACGTTTTTTCTCCAATCCTAGAAACAAAGAATTTGGTTCTCAACAGATAACTGAATATAGTATTAGGGTTGGGTTGTTTTACCTCTGAGCCAATTTCTTTGCACACCATGGGTTAAATGGCCAGGCCACAAGGACCCTGAAGGCTCAGAGAAGGTTGGGGAGGAGACCCACTGGAACAGCTGTTGGGAGACAGATGGTAGCCTCCCGTCAAGGCCATCCAGCGTGTTCTTTAACGTGCACAGGGTATGGCTCTCCCGCACACGGGGCCACGGCTTAACGTCCCATCCGACGGACTTTGGGACCTCTCCAAGAGACATTTTTTGACCTTTCCAAGCCCATCGGTGTCCCCTATGACCGTGGGCAGGGATGGGAATTTTGCGGAGATAAATCTCAACGCTGACCCAGCTGGGACTCGAACCTGGGAACTACAGATTACGAGCCCGGGGCGCTACCGACTGAGCGACGACCCCGCCCCCGAAGACACTAATGCAAGAAACTCAACTTCAGATGAATTTACGAGATAAATGTCCAAATCACAAGGACCTCAAGGTCTCTGGTGAAGTCCTTTCATCAAGGTCATATAGCGTGTTCCTTAACGTGAACAGGGTATAGCTAAAGCCACCTAGATAGCCCTGGGCTTGTACAGCTTCCGACCATAAAGAAATAAAATGATAATGGGTAATATGGTAATGTGTCCGGGATGAGATGAAAAACTCGATTCCGATTTCTTTTTGCAAGATCAAGACTTATTCTGTTGATAGTTCTTATAGCATAAAATAGTTTTTAACCCAGTTCTGTGAAACTTGTATAAATTAAGAATTATTATTATTATTCAAAAAGAGATAAAAAGTCTCGCTTCTGTGAGAGTATTGGGGCTGGGAACGCTGAGGGCCTACAACCTGCAGAGTCCCTTGCCAGTCTGTGCTTGTTCAAGGGTTGGGTTGTTTTACCTCTGAGCGGCACTTTTTTGCACACCATGGGCTAAATGGCCAGGTCACATGGACCCCGAAGGCTCAGAGAAGGTTGCGGGAGGGGACCCACTGGAACAGCTGTTGGGAGACAGATGGTAGCCTCCCGTCAAGCCATCCAGCGTGTTCTTTAACGTGCACAGGGTATGTCTCTCCCGCACACGGGGCCACGGCTTAATGTCCCATCCGACGGACGGCGGCCTTTCCAAGCCCATCGGTGTCCCCTACTGACCGTGGGCAGGGCGGGGAATTTTTGCGGAGATAAATCTCAACGCTGACCCAGCTGGGACTCGAACCTGGGAACTGCAGATTACGAGCCTAGCGCGCTACCGACTGAGTCACCCCCGCCCTTTTCAAGGGTTATTTGGGCGTAGATATAAGAAAAAAATAAAATGCAGTTTAAATCTAGATCTAGATTGAATCAGGTCGATCTAGATTCAAGACAGGTCAAAGTAAGGGTCGACAAAACAAGAGTGCCGAAGGCGGCGTTTAATTCTTGTGTTATTTATTACTTAATTTTATTTATTCTGTTAGCGAGCTCTACAGACCCAGTCATATCTGGTTAGCTTTGGTAGAGCTTTCTCGCAAAGGTTGAGTTGTTTTACCTTTGATGAACACTTTTTTGAACACAATGGGTTAAATAGTCAGGTCACAAGGACTCCCAAAGCTCAGAGAAAGTTAGGAGAGGGGACCCACTGGACAACTGTTAAGTAGCTACCCGGCAAGGCCATCCAGCGTGTTCTTTAAGGTGCACAGGGTATGGCTCTCCCTCAAACGGACCACGGCTTAACGTTGCATCCGACGGATGGCGGCAATGAGGAGAAGACGGTCAGCAGGGGACACCGATGGGCCTTTCCAAGCTCATCGGTGTCCCGTACTGACCTTGGGCAGGGCGAGGAGATTTCGTGTAGATAAATCTCGACGTTGGCCCAGTTGGGACTCGAACCTGAAAACTATAGATTACGAGCCTGGCGCGCTACAGACTGAGCCACCCGACCGATCCCTTCTTGCAAAGGAGACATGGCTTAATGTTATATCTGATGGATGGCGACCTTTCGGAACTTATTTACGTTTCTTTTCTTACACAGGGCAGTGGTAGGGATTAGTGGAAAAATTTTCATATGGAGAAGAAGAAGAAGAAAAAGAATGATATTTACCAGAGTGCATCTCCATCTCTCCCAAATCCAGACCATTTCTTTTTTCGATGGTTTTTCTATCTCATACTCTCCATGTTGTGAGTGACTCCATGTATTTAGTGTGGACTAAAATAGAGGATTATCAATTTACGAGCTTGCCACGTTACTGACTGAACCAACCTCTGCATTAGAAGTCTGGAATCAAAAGCATCAACATCCTGCTCATTACAGCTAGTCCAAGATTCCGCTTTAATTTGTCTTCATTTTCAGGCATGTGTGTTTTTCAAGATTATCTCAATAGTGCATTAAATACGATAACTAAATTTCCTTCTATAGATAAGGTACAGCTGGAAGTATCCCGTCTAGGACATCCAGCGTGTTCTGTAGCATCCACAGAGTATGGCTCTCATGCACACGGGGATAGTGTTTAACGTTTCATTCGACGGACGGAAGACTTTCGAGGCCCAAAGATGCTCCCTTTCTCATCGACGGCAGAGGAGAGGTTACCGGGGATTATACGTCATTATGACGTATAATCTTGGTTATTGTCATTTCAATCTTTCAGCTACTGACATCAGATTTTTTTTGTTGTTGTTGCAGTCTTTCCTAATGATCGAAGGGTGAAAGGTCATCTATTTTAACATCTACTCACATTTCCATTCCAATTTTTTAAGGGTTTCTAGTCCGCAAAAAACAACGCAGGGAAAAGCACGTTTCACGGCTGATAGTTTTCGTCAGTTGTTTCAGTAGCCGTTGGTATCTGAAACAAGCAGCGATAGTTTTTGTAGCTTGAGCACGTTCTTGAGCCTTTAATTGCTCTTAAAGAACATGGAGAGTAAGAGATAGAAAAACTATCGAAAAAAGAAGTGATCTGGATTTGGAAGAGATGGAGATGTGCTTTAGTAAACATCATTCTCTTTCTTCTTCTTCTTGATTCTCCAGGGATGGAGGAGGGGAAGAAGTTTAGATGTCTGAAAGGGACTGAGAATGAGCGTCAGATATAAATCTAAATTATAACCGCTTGATGCTTTTTTTCCCTTTCTGCTTCGAGTGATCCTTTTTTTTTCCACCGTTATTCCTCTTCCTCTCGAAGATGTTTACTGAGACTAAATGATTGTGCGTGCTTGAACAGTGAGGATTTAACACCGGAAAGGGAGCTGGTAACATTAACGCACGCTCAGGTGGAAGAAGAGGAGGAGGAGAGGGAGGAGAAGGAGGAAGGAGGGAAGAAAAAGGAGGAGGAGAAAAAGAGGAAGAAGAAGCGAGGGAGGGAGGGAGGAAGAGGAAGAAAGAGGGTAGGGAGAAAGAGGAGGAGGAAAAGGAGCTATAGGTGGAAACAGAGGAAGAGGAGGATAATGAAGAAGGGGAAGATAAGGAGGAGGTGGAAAAGGAGCTGTAGGTGGAGGCAGAGGAAGAGGAGGATAAAGAAGAAGGGGAAGATAAGGAGGAGGAGCGATCGATGATTCTTGGTTATTCCACTCAGACATCAACAATGTCAGAAAAGCGACGAGAGATGCATTTAATCAGAAATTAATTTGAGAAATTAAAGAAAAGTGATTTAGCCTCACATTATTTCGAAGCCTTTTGTAGTCTACTAAAACGTCGATTAGTTTGGGGGGAGTTTTGCTCAACGCAGAATTTGTTTTTTTTTTTTCATGATTTACTTGATGCTGTATTTTTTTAATAAAGTATAGAGAGAATATTGCTATCGCGAAAAACAAAACCCTAGTTTTTTATCAAGAGTACGAGTGATTTGATATTTTAGTCTGCCGGAAAACGTTTTAGGGACCCTTTAGACACGAAACGTGGTTTTGGCTTTGGATATGTTTGAGTACGACTTAACAGCCGAAAGCCGAAAAAGTGGATTTGATGTTCCGTCAGTCGAAATGAATTCTGGGAATCCCTGAACATGAGAAAAATGTTTCTGGCATTGTGTTAGCCGGAATACCGTTTTACGAACCACTAAACACACACACAAAAAAAAAACAGATATTTTGGCATTCCGTCCTCTGTAAAGTCTGGGGTCCCTGGGGGGAGGGGGATGTTGTTTTTGTCATTCCGTTCATCGGTGGATAGTTCAAGAGCTCCTGAACATGTAAAAAGTGATTTTTTATATTTCTTCCTTCGGAGTATCATTCAGAAGCCACTGAAGATGGAAACCACAAGGAAAAGTGTTCAGGGTTTAAGAACCCGTGAACACGGAAAATGGGATTTTGGCATTCCGTCCGTCGGAGTACCATTGAGAAGCCACTGAGGGTGGGAATTATGAGGAAAAGTGGCTTTGGCATTCTGATCGTCGGAGCACATTTTCGAGACCCCTGAACACGGAAAGGCATTCCGTCCATCGGAGTACCATAGAGAAGCTACTGAGGGTGGAAATTATGAGACAAAGTGGCTTTGGCATGCTGATCGTCGGAGCACATTTTCGAGACCTCTGAACACGGAAAGGCATTCCGTCCGTCGGAGTACCATTGAGAAGCCACTGAGGGTGGAAATTATGAGGCAAAGTGGCTTTGGCATTCTGATCGACGGAGCACATTTTCGAGACCTCTGAACATGGAAGGCATTCCGTCCGTCGGAGTACCATTGAGAAGCCACTGAGGGTGGGAATTATGAGGAAAAGTGGCTTTGGCATTCTGATCGTCGGAGCACATTTTCGAGATCCCTGAACACGGAAAGGCATTCCGTCCATCGGAGTACCATAGAGAAGCCACTAAGGTGGAAATAATGAGGCAAAGTGGCTTTGTGATTCTGATCGTCGGAGCACATTTTCAAGACCCCTGAACACGGAAAGGCATTCCGTCCATCGGAGTACCATAGAGAAGCTACTGAGGGTGGAAATTATGAGACAAAGTGGCTTTGGCATGCTGATCGTCGGAGCACATTTTCGAGACCTCTGAACACGGAAAGGCATTCCGTCCGTCGGAGTACCATTGAGAAGCCACTAAGAGTGGAAATTATGAGGAAAAGTGGCTTTGGCATTCTGATCGTCGGAGCACATTTTCGAGACTCCTGAACACGGAAAGGCATTCCGTCCGTCGGAGTATCATTGAGAAGCCACTGAGGGTGGAGATTATGAGGCAAAGTGGCTTTGGCATTCTGATCGTCGGAGCATATTTTTGAGACCTCTGAACACGGAAGGCATTCCGTCCGTCGGAGTACCATTGAGAAGCCACTGAGGGTGGAAATTATGAGGAAAAGTGGCTTTGGCATTCTGATCGTCGGAGCACATTTTCGAGACACCTGAACACGGAAAGGCATTCCGTCCGGAAAAGTCATTCATTTCTACCACAAGCAGTTCTATTTCTTTTAACAGATTACTTTTATTAATCTTTACCGAATGATTTTATTTGTTAAATTGTTCAATTTCTTTTTCCATGCTATGAACACTGCTCATTAATTGTTGCCTCTATTCTGAATTGAAATTTAGAGACTCTTTTAGTTGGCACAATTCATCAAACGTTACTTTATTCCAAATTTTAGCTATTATATCAATTTTGTTATCGTATTCAGAAGAGAAAATTCAGGCACACTAGGGAACATTGTCTTCTCATTCTCCAGGTTGAGTTGTTTTACCTCTGAGCGGCCTTTTTTTCCACACAATGGGATAAATGGCCAGGTCACAAGAACCCTGAGGGTCCAGAGAATGTGGAGGAGAGGTAAGTGCTGCTCAAAGGTAAAGGAATTTGGCAACCATAACTTTTTTTTACCTGATTATTTAACCATTGTCTGTTTAAAAAAAGTGCTACTCAAGGGCAAAAGAAGTTATTAAACTTTAATTTTTTGACTTTTGACCTGACCATTTACCATTGAATGAAAAAAGTGGTGTTCAAAGGAAAAAAAGAATTTATCAACTTTGAAATCTTTTTGACCTGACCATTTACTCATTGTGTGGAAAAAAGCACTTGCTCAAAGGTAAAAGAATTTAGCAATACTTGAAATCTTTTTCACCTTACCATTTATCCATTGGGTGAAAAAAAAAGTGCTGCTGAAAGGTAAAAGAAGTTATCAATCTTGAATTTTTCTGACTTTTGACCTGACCATTTACCCATTGTGTAAAAAGAAGAACCTGCGCAAAGGTGAAAGAATTTAACAAACTTGCGATCTTTTTGACCATAACATTTATCCATTGTGTGAAAAAAAGGGCTCATGAATTTTAAAAAATGTTATCAACCTTGAATTGTTTATGATCTTTGACCTGACCATTTACTCATTGTGTGAAAAAAAGCAGCTACTCAAAGGTAGAAAAATTTAGCAAACTAGAAATCTTTTTGACCTGACCATTTATCAATTGGGTGAAAAAAAAGTGCTGCTGAAAGGTAAAAGAAGTTATCAACCTTGATTTGTTTGACTTATGACCTGACCATTTACCCATTGTGTGAAAAGAAGCATTTGCGCAAAGGTAAAAGAATTTAGCAAATTTTCGATCTTTTTGACCAGACCATTTATCTATTGTGTGAAAAAAAAATGCTCCTAAAAGGTAAAAAATGTTATCAGCCATGAATTTTTTAAATTTTTGACATAACCATTTCCCCATTGTGTGAGAAAAAAGCACGTGCTCAAAGGTAAAGAATTTAGCAACCTAGAAATATTTTTGAACCGACTATTTATCCATTGTGAGAAAAAAAAGTGCTGCTAAAAGTAAAAGAAATTATCAATCTTGAATTTTTTTTTATTTTTGGCATGACCATTTCCCCATTGTGTGAAAAAAAGCACCTTCTCAAAGGTAGAAGAATTTAGCAACCTAGAAATCTTTTGAACCGACCATTTATCCATTGTGTGAAAAAAAAAAGTGCTGCTGAAAGTAAAAGAAGTTATCAACCTTGATTTTTTTTTATTTTTGACATGACCATTTCCCCATTTTATGAAAAAAAACCACCTGCTCAAAGGTAGAAGAATTTAGCAACCTAGATATCTTTTTGACCTGACCATTTATCCATTGTGCGAAAAAAAAAGTGCTGCTGAAAGGTAAAAGAAGTAATCAACCTTCATTTTTTTAAATTTTCGACCTGACCGTTTCCGCATTGTGTGAAGAAAAGAACCTGCTCAGAGTTAAAAGAATTTAACAACCTCGCGATATTTTTGACCTGAACATTTAATCATTGTGCGCAAAAAAGGACTCCTGAAAGGTAAAAAATGTTATCAACCATGAATTTTTTAGATTTTTGACATGACCATTTACCCATTGTGTGAAAAAAAACACCTGTTCAAAGGTAAAAGAATTTAGCAACCTAGAAATCTTTTTCACCTGACCATTTATCCATTGTGTGAAAAAAAAGGTGCAGCTAAAAGGTAAAAGAAGTTATCAACCTTGAAGTTTTTTGATTTTTGACATGACCATTTACCTATTGTGTGAAAAAAATCACCTGCTCAAAGGTAAAAGAATTTAGCAACCTAGAAATCTTTTTGAACCGACCATTTATCCATTGTGTGAAAAAAATGTGCTGCTGAAAGTAAAAGAAGTTATCAACCTTGAATATTTTTGATTTTTGACATGTCAATTTCTTCATTGTGTGAAAAAAAAGCACCTGCTCAAAGGTAGAAGAATTTAGCAACCTAGAAATCTTTTTGAACCGACAATTTATCCATTGTGTGAAAAAAAGGTGCAGCTAAAAGGTAAAAGAAGTTATCAATCTTGAATATTTTTGATTTTTGACACGTCAATTTCTTCATTGTGTGAAAAAAAAAGCACCTGCTCAAAGGTAGAAGAATTTAGCAACCTAGAAATCTTGTCGAACCGACCATTTATCCATCGTGTGAAAAAAAAAAGTGCTCTTGAATGATAAAATAATAAGTTATCAACCTCGAATTTGTTTGACTTATGACCTCACCATTTAACCATTGTGTGAAAAAAAAGCACCTGCTCAAAGGTATAAGAATTTAGCGACCTAGAAATCTTTTTGACCTTACCATTTATCCATTGGGTGAAAAAAAAAGTGCTGCTGAAAGGTAAAAGAAGTTATCAACCTTGAATTTTTTTGACTTTTGACATGACCATTTCCCCATTGTGTGAGAAAAAAAAGTACCTGCTCAAAGGTAGAAGAATTTAGCAACCTAGAAATCTTTTTGAACCGACCATTTATCCATTGTGTGATAAAAAAAAGTGCTGCTGAAAGTAAAAGAAGCTATCAACCTTCATTTTTTAATTTTGACCTGACCGTTTCCCCATTGTGTGAAAAAAAGAACCTGCTCAGAGTTAAAAGAATTTAACAACCTCGCGATCTTTTTAACCTGAACATTTAATCATTGTGCGCAAAAAAATTGTAACTCAGTGTAAAACAAGGAAAAACCTTGAGACCTTTTTGAACTGACCATTCACCCATTGTGACCAAAAAGAAAATTAGTGCCACTCATAGGTAAAATAATAACCGAACCAGAAAAAGATGAGGACTGCTTTTTATCTCAACTCCTGAGGACAGAATTACGTTTCGACGTAAAGAACCAAACTATTTCTAGTTGGGAAAATGTCTTTAAAGAAAAAAAATAGGAAACCCCAAAAATAATCCCGAACAAGTGTAGAGGAATCCACCGTCCTTTTTTCCCCAAACAAGAATCGCTTTTTTCCCTGCTTTCTAGACCGCCTTATCTCATTTTCCGCCTTGCCTGCAGTTTTCTTTTGTCTGACTCTCCACAAAGTTTTTCTGTAGCGTCTCATGGTTCACTGACGTAACGGGCGACTCCGTGGAGTAAATTACGCTTATAAAACCCTGACAATCTCTTGAATTCCAGTTAGAAGTCTTTCTTTTTCCTATCCTGAGGGAGCTTGCTTCTCTTAAAGTAATTTTCGCCTATACCTTTACTTTTTTAATTACTTTTTAACGCCATTGAACAGGAAAATGACTTAGCATGTATGCATGCGTGTGTGAGGTTCGCATCATGCAATGTTGCTTTATCACGGATGAATGCAGTCACCTTGTTACTCCGTTTGGGTTTTTTTATAGTATTAGAGTTTTTTTTCAAACAAGACTCTAAAGTTGGATTATTTTACCAATGAGCTGTACCTTTTGTGTTGTTTGTTTTACCGCTGAGCGGCACTTTTTTGCACACCATGGGCTAAATGGCCAGTTCACAAAGACCCCGAAGGCTCATAGAAGGTTGGGGGAGGGGACAAACTGGAACGGCTATTGGGAGACAGATGGTCTGCCGTCAAGGCCATCCAGCGTGTTCTTTAACGTGCACAGGGTATGGCTTTCCAGCACACGGGGCCACGGCTTAACGTCCCATCCGACGGACGGCGGCTTTCCAAGCCCATCGGTGTCCCCTACCGACCGTGGGCAGGGCGGGGAATTTTGCGGAGATAAATCTCAACGCTGACCCAGCTGGGACTCGAACCTGGGAAGTGCATATTACGAGCCTGGCGCGTACCGACTGAGCCCCCCCCCCCCCCCCCCCCCCCCCCCTGTGTTCACAGTGGACTAAATGGTAAGGTCACAATGAACCCACGGGTTTAGAGTTTGGTAGGACAAGAAAACCCAGTTGACTGCTGTTAGTAGACAGATATCAGCTTCTCGTCAAGACCATCCAGCGTATTCTTTAAACAGCACAGGGTATAGCTTTACCGCACATTGTACGGGCTTAACATGACATCAAAAGAACACGGTTTAACGTTCCATCCTATGGAAGGCAGCCTTTCCAAACCCTTTGGTGTGGCCTTTCTGACTGAGGGGCGGGTGGCACTGGTTCACTCATTGCACTAATAGCCATGTCACAAGCACCCCAAGGACTCAGAGAAGGTTAGTGGAAGGGAACCCACTAGACAGGTGCTGGGAGATAGATGAAAATCTCCCATTAAGGCGATCCGGCATGGTGTGGTTTAACGTGAACAGGGTGTGGCTGTCCTGAACACGGCACCACGGCTTACTCTCCCATCCGAAATCATCTTTCCAAGTCAATCGGTTCCCCCTTTGTCACTGAGAACAGGCTCAAGGTCACCTTTTTTTGATACATGAGGCTGGACAGTCGTTGCTCAAAAGGAGGGGAGAAAGGAGTGAAATTAATTATGCATTAAAATTTAAGAGATTTAATTTGTTTAAAATTTAAGTAAAAATCTATTTATTTTTTGTACAAAATAAAAGAATTTATTAATTACATTTATTCTAAGAGGGGGAATTTCTGAAAGGGGGGGGGGCATGGCCTTCCTTTCAGAAATTGAGTAAGGTTAAAAAAGGCAAAAAATATTAAACGTATTAATATTTCATTATTTTTTCAATTTTTTTTTGAAAACCCATATAATGGAAGGGAAATGTTATATTGCATTGGAAATAAAGTCTCTTGGCCCTCCTCCCCCATTTTATATTTTTTCGGATCGATTGTGTTTCTTGCCCCACCCCCGAATTTTTTCTAGATCTGCGTCTGATTTCGACTGTATTAAAATATTTATGAATATTTTAAAATTGATTACAAGATTTTAAAAAATTAATTACTAACAATTGAATTGTAACAAATATGTGTTACAATGACACTGGACTAGAACTGCTGGTGGGGCGGGGGTGGCTCAGTCGGTAGCGCGCCAGGCTCGTAATCTGTAGTTCCCAGGTTCGAGTCCCAGCTGGGTCAGCGTTGAGATTTATCTCCGCAAAACTCCCCGCCCTGCCCACGGTCAGTAGGGGACACCGATGGGCTTGGAAAGGCCGCCGTCCGTCGGATGGGACGTTAAGCTGTGTCCCCGTGTGCGGGAGAGCCATACCCTGTGCACGTTAAAGAACACGCTGGATGGCCTTGACGGGAGGCTACCATCTGTCTCCCAACAGCTGTTCCAGTGGGTCCCCTCCCCCAACCTTCTCTGAGCCTTCGGGGTCCATGTGACCTGGCCATTTAGCCCATGGTGTGCAAAAAAGTGCCGCTCAGAGGTAAAACAACCCAACCTAGAACTGCTGGTGCTCGAATCTAACTAAGAGTTACAGATTACGAGCCGAGTGCGCTATCGACTGGGTCGATCCCTGCCCCAACTCTACAGTAATTTCAATGAGACCCTTTGCCAACGTCTTGCATTATTTGGAGCAAATGCTTTAATGAATTATAGTTAAAAGAATTGAATAATGAGTTTCGTAAGATAATTTCTCTTTGATGAAATTGAAGAGAACAGTTGACAAGATAAGTGAGATAATTACTCGGAACACTAGGCTGACGGTCATTTAGGTTGTGCTAGGTTAATTAGGGTGCAGGGATTTCTGAATGAAAGGCCGATGGTTATTAGAACTCGAAGCACTACCCGCATTTTCTGTTCTGCTGAACTGGTTATATTTTAATCCCGTTGCAGTTGGCACTGAGATATTTGAATCATGTTGTTATCTTTATAATAAAATAAAGCTGCGAAATTTTTGTATCTGTTAAATGTTGCCTGGATCCAGTTTTATGGAGAGGAGGGGATAATAAGGGGGACATGGCCTCTTCCATAACACGTGCCGTTTGTAGTCGAGAAATGTAATGCGTAGGAAAAAAAATAGAGATTTGGGTTGTTTTATCTCTGAGTGGCAAGATTTTGCTCACAATGACCAGGTCACAAAGACTCCAAAGGCTCAGAGGAAGCTGGGGTAAGGGAACCCACTGAATACAGTTAAGAGACAGATGGAAGCCTTCCATCAAGGATATATCCAGCGTGCTTTTTAACGTGCACAGGGTATGATTCTCCTGTACACGAGGCCATAGCTTTACATCCCATGACAGACGGCAGCCTGCCTGTTGGGGAAAGGTGATCCACTGGATATCTGTTACGAGACAAATGGTAAGCTTCCGTCAAGGCCATTCTTTTCTTTAGCGTGCACAGAGTATGGCTCTCCTGCACAAGGGATCATGGCCCAAAGTCCCATTAGACGGATGACTGTCTTTCTAAACCCAACTGTGTTCTTTTTCTCACCGAGAGCAGGGTGGTTAGGCACAACAGGGTCTAAGCCCTATTGGGACTCGAACCTGAGAACTGCAGATTATGAGTCTGATGTACAAACATCCACCCCCGAAATATATAATTTTCATGTTTTTTTTAATGGAGAGATAATTTAAAAAATCTATAACTTCAGAAATAAATTTTTAACGTAAAATATTAGTGAAGATAAATATCGACATCAACTCTACGTGTTGTTATCTCATCTATACCTTATTCCCAGGCCTACATAATTCCCAGGCTTACGCGTCATTACCTGTCCTACACAAGTACCTAGGCGCGATAGCCCTAAATATAAATCAACCCAACATATCCTCCTAAAAGTATCAAGAAAAGAAGTAAATTAAGTCAAGTTGAAGTAGATCGAAATAAACTAACACGCGATATATTAATTATTCGAAATGTGCCTAGATTACAGAAAGTTCAAAGGTAAATTCTGACTCTACTGTTTTGCAGTCAACATTAACACGCAAGCCGTCGAAAACGATTTACTGGTGAAGTTTCTCTATAAAATGGCATGGCTGCTCGTTTGTCTAAAGTCTGTGAGATTCCATAGCTTTGATTTGCACAAACAGTTTTATAGAAAGGAAAGTAAAGCATACAAAATGGAGCGACTTCTTCATCAAGAAACTTAAACGCGTAGACAAAGCTCGGCGTGTAATACATCTCATTCTGAGTTGGAAGATTAGCATTTTTGCATTAACTCCTCTAGAGAAATATTGACGTCAAAGGCGACCTTAATCATCAACTGTTGATTATTGATCTTGTGAACGCTGCCTAAGAATAGCGCACCCTGGTGAGAAGAGTAGGTTTCGTCAGATTAATAGTATTTAGAAATCTTTCGGTTTGTTTTGTGCAAATCTTTTTCATCTGCCTAAACTAAACATTTTATTAATTTGTGCGAAACTTGTAGGTGCAACTACAACTTTTGTGCAATTTGTAGGGAGGAATAAAATACGAAGTTTAAAGCATTTAATAAATTTGTTTCAAAATACTATTTAAAAACGATAGTCTGTATATTTCCTTTTTTTCTTTTTCAGAGGAATAAGGTAAGTTATTGAGTAGTTTCTGAAACAACGTCGTTTCACGGCAACCGAGAGTCACTTGTGATGGAATTGTGATCTGTGCGGGAAGATGTTGACTCAGTCTGTAGCGCGTCAGGATCATAATATGTTGTTTCTAGATTCGAGTCCAATTGGACAAGCGTTGAGATTTATCTCCACGAAACTTCACCCAGCCCTCGGTGAGAAAGGGACATCTTTGGTCTTGTAAAAGGAAAAGTTGCCGTCCATCCATCGGATGGGACATTAAAGCCGTGATTCCGTATGCACTACAGCCATACTCTGTGCATGAAAAAGAACACGTTCAACGGGCTTTATGGGAGACTGTCTCATAGCAGCTGTACAATGTATCCTTTCCTCAACCTTATCGAACACTTCACGAAGAAGTGTTTTGTTATCTGGCCATTTAATGTGCCGCTCAGATTTAAAGTGTAGCTCAGAGGTAAAACAATCCGACAAATCAGCCCAAATTAAAATATTAAAATAAAATTGCTGGGAAATAGCTGCTTTCCACAGAGATCTGTCAGTATAATACGCCATAGTCTGTGAAAAAGGCAAAACCTTAACAGAAAGACAACACAAGCAAAAAACAGAAACAGCATTACATGCCTTATCCAGGCACCCAACCGAGGTCTATTTGATCTATAAGAAAGCACGCCAAACACAAGCATATAAAAAAAATTGCACCTGAAACTGCCTCTGGCCACAGAGATGTGAAAATAATAAACGAGTTTTATAACAACTGTCACTGTTTTAAGTAATTGATTTCTTAGCAACACGTACAGTCGCTCAAAAAAAGTGAGAAAATCTTTTGTTGTTTTCTGTGTTTGTGGGACAGTAGGGCCAGAAAGGAACACTACAAAACAAAAGACTGTCCCAAAAGAGGTGTTTTATTTCTGGAAAGAGTAATGTGAGCCTCTAGTTGACCCCTCTGATGTTCTTCTCCCACCACTACACATCAAACTGGGGCTTATGAAAAACTTTGTAAAGGCTATGGACAACACTGTTTAAGGGTTTTTGTACTTGAAAGAAAGATTTCCAAAACTAAGTGATGACATACCCAAAGAAGGGATCTTTGTTGGTTCTCAGATCAGGAAGCTACTGAATGATACTATTTTTGAAGAAAACTGAATATGAAGGAGCGCACTGTATGGAAATCCTTCACGTCTGTGTTCCAAGGTTTTCTGGGGAATCACAAAGAGGAAAACTACCATCAACTCATTTAAGATCTTCTCAAAAACTATAAAAATCTTAGCTGTCGAATGTCTTTGAAGATCCATTTCTTGCACTCGCATTTGAACTTCTTTCCCAAGAACTAAGCTGTCAGTGATGAGCAAGGTTCGAATATCCTGGTGAAGTAAAGATTTCATCAGATATCCGAGCCACGGTACAGAGATATCAGGCTAGTGGGACCCAAAGTTGGGTTGTTTTACCTCTGAGCGGCATTTTTTGCACACCATGGGCTAAATGGCCAGGTCACATGGATCCTGAAGGCTCAAAGAAGGTTGGGGGAGGGGACCCACTGGAACAGCTGTTGGGAGACAGATGGTAGCCTCCCGTTAAGGCCATCCAGCGTGTTCTTTAACGTGCACAGGGTATGGCTCTCCCGCACACGGGGCCACGGCTTAAGGTCCCATCCGACGGACGGCGGCCTTTTCAAGCCCATCGGAGTGGGACCCAGCAATGATGGGCAACTACTGCTGATTCTTGCAGAAGGAAAAGACCTCAGAACATAAAAGACAAAAATGGACTTCTTGTAAGTATAAAAGATCCTTACCCATGTTTTCTTATTTTGCGTTTCAATATTATTTCATTTGTTACTTTATATTCAGTGTTCTATAACTGTGATGATTCTAATTTTTTTCACTGTAATCATGTAATTAATTAATGAGTTTTAAGTTGCAATTTAGTAAAATAGTCACATTTATTTATTTATTTTTATTTCCCAGATATGCGTATTCATTGAAATTTGAATTACATCAATCCGTAATTAAGAAAACTGTACGTGCTGCAGATTTTTCACAGCCATATTTGAATTCAGCACCTCAAAATTAGTTAAAAATATTCTCTATGACCAATGTTATAAAAAAAAGTTCCAATTTTTGATCTAATGTACTTTTTATTCTACTTCTAGACAGCATTGTCTTGGCCATTTACAAAATAGTCACAGCTATATAACAATCCTTCCTTTTTTAAGCAATTATATTTATATTTTCAAACAGAGACATTTCATTCTTATCAAAAAGCCACGCATTTTAATAATTCTGTCTTTTCTAAGCAATTAAATTTTCTTATATTTTCAAACAATATTACTTCGCCACTGTCAAAAAGACACTGCACTTTAATAATTCTATCTTTTCTAAGCAATGATATTTTCTTATATTTTCAAACAACATCACTTCGCTACTATCAAAAAGACACTGCACTTTAATAATTCTATCTTTTCTAAGCAATGATATTTTCTTATATTTTTAAGCAACATCACTTCGCCACTATCAAAAAGACACTGCACTTTAATAATTCTATCTTTTCTAAGCAATGATATTTTCTTATATTTTCAAACAACATCACTTCGCCACTATCAAAAAGACACTGCATTTTAATAATTCTATCTTTTCTAAGCAATGATATTTTCTTATATTTTCAAACAACATTCCTTCGCCACTATCAAAAAGACACTACACTTTAATAATTCTATCTTTTCTAAGCAATGATATTTTCTTATATTTTCAAACAACATCACTTCGCCACTATCAAAAAGACACTGCACTTTAAAAATTCTATCTTTTCTAAGCAATGATATTTTCTTATATTTTCAAACAACATTCCTTCTCCACTATCAAAAAGACACTGCACTTTAATAATTCTATCTTTCTAAGCAATTATATTCATTTATATTTTCAAATACTACTTCAGCATTGTAAAAAAAAAGGAAAGCCACTGCTTCAAAACATTTCAGTCATTTTCTTCTCTCCTTTCAGTAATTTTAAATCTCTCACGCTAGAGAAAGACACGGCAGAAGACGCAAACAACAGTTGCGAAAAATGCCTCAAGAAAAAAGTAAAAAACAAAAGTAGTCTATAGTAAGTAGGATTATTGTCTTTTTAGACAACTGACGTGCTGAAAGGGGATTTTCATTATGTGAACGTCTTCCCAACGGAGAAGATTCAATCCCCATAGAATTTCCGATGTTAAAATTTGATATAATGTCTATAAACTCTAGATTGTCATTTCAATGTCTTTTACCCCCAGAGGAAATCATTTTGGCAGTCTCTTTCATATTCTCTTCGAGTTGGGCCTGACTCTCCAGATGGAAAACTCTGTCATGAAATGGGTTTTTTCGCCGAAACAAAAATGTCGCTTTTGGGAGTGGAAAGTAAAAAAAAAAGTTTAATAATCGAATGACGATAATAATAAAGGAAAAAAAAAATCTTATTTTATCGTCTCTATGAATTCCCGCGAGGGATCTTACAAGCCAAAGTTTATTTATTTAAGTGGTGAGTATATTCGATGATTTGTGATTTTTGTTGCTTAAGATTTTTCTTCTCATGAAACTGTCCATAGATGCAGGAAATAAAAAGACAAAATATTTGAAAAGATATAAACTGGACGTAGAATCATGATTAATTTTTAACCCAAAAGGCATAATGTTAAAGTTAAGAAGACAGAAATAACGTATGTAGAGTATTTGTGTTTTTATATTCTTACGGTAAATGTACGTATTTCAAATTCAGCTGCTTGGTATAAGATGAGCGGTTTCCTACATTTCTTTTTGGGAGGTGGGGGAGTTGTCTCAGTCGGTAGCGCGCCAGGCTCGTAATCTGTAGTTCCCAGGTTCGAGTCCCAGCTCAGTCAGCGCTGAGACTTATCTCCGCAAAACTCCCGCCCTGCCCACAGTCAGTAGGGGACACCGATGGGCTTGGGAAGTCCGCCGTCCGTCGGATGGGACGTTAAGCCGTGGTCCCGTGTGCGGAAAAGTGTGCGGAAATAAATTAACGGTCCCGTGTGCGGAAATAAATTAAAATTTTTTTAAAAACTCACTGTTTTCTTATAATGCGCTCTAGAAGATAAGGTGCCGATTTATCTACTCAACAAGATTTCTGGCGCCTTATCTTCCTTTGAATTGAATACGAATCCAGCGACTGATTGCACCATCAATAAGCTGTAGATTTATTTTCTAATTTTTAGAGTGGATATAGGAAGATACTTTTTTGTTTAATTTTTAACTTTATATTTTTCACTATTGTAGACTGAGTTGGGTGAGCGGCACTTTTTTGCACACCATGGGCTAAATGGCCAGGTCACATGGACCCCGAAGGCTCAGAGAAGGTTGGGGGATTTGACACACTGGAACAGCTGTTGAGAGACAGATGGAAGCCTCCCGTCAAGGCCATCCAGCGTGTTCTTTAACGTGCACAGGGTATGGCTCTCCCGCACACGGGGCCACGGCTTAACATCTCATCCGACGGACGGCGGCCTTTTCAAGCCCATCGGTGTCCCCTGACATATACTGTTGGATTGTTTTACCTCTGAGCGGCACTCTTTTGCACACCATGGGCTAAATGGCCAGGTCACATGGACCCCGAAGGCTCAGAGAAGGTTGGGGGAGGGGACCCACTGGGACAGCAGTTGGGAGACACCCTTCTCTGGGACCTTGGGGTCCTTGTGATCTAGTCATTCAGATTATTGTGTGCAAAAAAGTCGAAATCTAGATGCCGGTAACGCTCCAGTTATCGGTTTGATAAAACAAATGTCCCCACAAATTTGCAAAACATCCCTCGGGTAGTGCCTTCATTGGGAGCCACTGGGTTAAATGGATAAGTTTCAAAAATACCACGAATCAAGGAAAGTAACGTAATTACAGTCTCTCACACCCTGGGATTTCTTGGGTTGGGTTGTTTTACCTCTGAGCGACACTTTTTTGCACACCATGGGCTAAATGGCCAGGTCACATGAACCCTGAAGGCTCAGAGAAGGTTGGGAGAGGGGACCCATTGGAACAGCTGTTGGGAGACAGATGGTAGTCTCCCGTCAAGGCCATCCAGCGTGTTCTTTAACGTGCACAGGGTATGGCTCTCCCGAACACGGGGCTACAGTTGAACGTCCCATACAACGGACGGCGACATTTCCAAGACAATCGGTGTCCCCTACTGACCGTGAGCAGGGCGGGGAGTTTTGCGGAGATAAATCTCAACGCTGACCCAGCTGGGACTCGAACCTGGGAGCTACAGATTACGAGCCTGGCGCACTACCGACTGAGACCCACCCCGCCCCCCACACACTCTGAGAAGTAAATTGCATTTTAACATCATTTTGATTAATGCATGCCTATAGTATATTTTCGAGTAGACAAGGGGTTGGAGTGGAGTTTGATCCTTCCACACTGCTTAAAATTTTCATTTTAAAGAAATCCATTACTTTATATTAACAAAAATATTAAAAACATTTCATCCTTTTTCTAAAATCGTGCATATGCTATTGTTATATTGAATATGGTAATGAGATTAATATAAAAAAAATTGAGGGTTATATTTTAAAATCCCTCCCAAAATAGAACCGAAATATGTCTTTTCTTTTACGGAGGGATTACTTTACATTTTTAGGGATGAGCAGTGTTTTATTTTGTTTTTGTTCACTTCAGTCATTTGTCGCTTACCTCCTCCAAATTTTTTAAAACATATCCCTGTTTGAAGGAGCCAGCAACGTAAATAGCCACTCGAAGCTCTGGAGCAAGATTGAAAAGTAAAAAGTCCCCCGCCCTAAATTTTTAAAAATTTATCCCTGCTTGATGGAGCCAGTGACGTAAATAGCCACTTGGCTCTGGAGCAAGATTAAAAAGTAAAAAGTCCATAGCCCTAAATTTTAAAAAATTTATCCCTGCTTGATGGAGCCAGTGACGTAAATAGCCACTCGGAGCTCTGGAGCAAGATTGAAAAGTAAAAAGTCCCCCGCCCTAAATTTTTAAAAAATTATCCCTGCTTGATGGAGCCAGTGACGTAAATAGCCACTCTGAGCTCTGGAGCAAGATTAAAAAGTAAAAAGTCCCCCGCCCTAAATTTTTAAAAATTTATCCCTGCTTGATGGAGCCAGTAACGTAAATAGCCACTCGGAGTTCTGGAGCAAGATTGAAAAGTAAAAAGTCCCCCGCCCTAAATTTTTAAAAAATTATCCCTGCTTGATGGAGCCAGTGACGTAAATAGCCACTCGGAGCTCTGGAGCAAGATTAAAAAGTAAAAAGTCCCCCGCCCTAAATTTTTAAAAATTTATCCCTGCTTGATGGAGCCAGTGACGTAAATAGCCACTCGGAGCTCTGGAGCAAGATTAAAAAGTAAAAAGTCCCCCGCCCTAAATTTTTAAAAATTTATCTCTGCTTGATGAAGCCAGTGACGTAAATAGCCACTCGGAGCTCTGGAGCAAGATTAAAAAGTAAAAAGTCCCCCGCCCTAAATTTTTAAAAATTTATTCCTGCTTCATGGAGCCAGTGACGTAAATAGTCACTCGGAGCTCTGGAGCAAGATTGAAAAGTAAAAAGTCCCCGCCCTTAATTTTTAAAAAATTATCCCTGCTTGATGGAGCCAGTGACGTAAATAGCCACTCGGAGCTCTGGAGCAAGATTGAAAAGTAAAAAGTCCCCCGCCCTAAATTTTTAAAAATTTATCCCTGCTTGATGGAGGCAGTTACATAAATAGCCACTCGGAGCTCTGGTGCAAGATTGAAAAGTAAAAAGTCCCCCGCCCTAAATTTTTAAAAATTTATTCCTGCTTCATGGAGCCAGTGACGTAAATAGCCACTCGGAGCTCTGGAGCAAGATTGAAAAGTAAAAAGTCCCCCGCCCTAAATTTTTAAAAATTTATCCCTGCTTGATGGAGCCAGTTACATAAATAGCCACTCGGAGCTCTGGAGCAAGATTGAAAAGTAAAAAGTCCCCGCCCTTAATTTTTAAAAAATTATCCCTGCTTGATGGAGCCAGTGACGTAAATAGCTACTCGGAGCTCTGGAGCAAGATTGAAAAGTAAAAAGTACCCCGCCCTAAAGTTTTAAAAATTTATCCCTGCTTGATGGAGCCAGTGACGTAAATAGTCACTCGGATGTCTGGAGCAAGATTGAAAAAAGCTCCCTCCCGTGTCATGTCCTTTTCTGATTTTCGCAGCGTTAACGCTTGTCATTTCAGCATTAAGAAAGCAACTGTGCTCTGAAGGTGTATTCCTGCTCACCTTCCTTTCTGAAAACGCGTCGATTATTTCGGTTGTCTAATTCCCACGAGAGCTGTTCTCTCTGGGATATGGCAAGTTCACTCAGACCTAGTCTCTTGTGGTGGTTCTTTAGACTCTTCCTCTCTTCCTTACGTAGCTCTCTATGAATTTGAGTTCTCCTTTCCGAAATGGAGCCTTATTGCGTTGCACCGGAGGGGCTATCTTAGTTACACCGAAAACTGTAAAAGAAGGCGGGGAATACGTCAGAAAATTCAGGAAAACTCTGCTAGTACAAAAGGTTTGTGAATTGTTTAAACGGATTTCTTCCGTTAACCAGTGTGTGTTGAATGTCGATATTTGTAACTAGTTTCGAAAGAAACTCAAATTTGGTCAAATAATATATCAGATATATATAGAGAGATATAATTTCTGTGAATGAACTACAACCGGCTTCGAGGGGGGGGGGGGATTTATAAATCACATTTTAAAGTGCTGTACTCTATGTACTCATTGTAAATGGTATTTAGCATTTGCTTCTTTGGACAAGGGCTCAAAGATTGTTATGATGCTTAAACCCTTTCATATAAATGAATATAAAAGAAAAATAGAAAAAATCGTATTATTAAAAAATGTAACACAGATTTATTTAGAGATGTGCTTTATTTAGAGATATCTTGGGTTATCGGATCTCGGGTCTCTTTGCCGTTTTTGAGTCATAGAGACAATGGATAGAAGTTAGGCGATGGATAGAAGCCTCCCGCAAGGCTCTCCAGCTTGTATTTTAATAGGCACAGACAGAGACGGATTTAGGGGGGAGGGGAAGCAAGGAGACCATGTCTCTCTTCCCCCTTTGAGAATGCTGTATCCGGGACTGAGGGCAAAAAATATTAAATATATATTGTATATATATTACCCGTATTTTTCAAGAAATTTATTACAAACCACTAAACCAGTGGTTTTCAATCTTTTATGCTTCACGTACCCCCTGGAAATGTATATGTAACTGGCGTACCTCTTATATAGATAGATAAAACTATAGTTATAGGATAACAATGGGAATAAAATAAAACATATATATCAGTGGTTCTCAACCTTTTATGCTTCACGTACCCCCTGGAAATGTGTATGTAACTGGCGTACCCCTTGTATAGATAGATAAAACTATAGTTATAGTATAACAATGGGAATAAAAGAAAACATATATATCAGTGGTTCTCAACCTTTTATGCTTCACGTACCCCCTGGAAATGTGTATGTAACTGGCGTACCCCTTGTATAGATAGATAAAACTATAGTTATAGTATAACAATGGGAATAAAAGAAAACATATATATCAGTGGTTCTCAACCTTTTATGTTTCACGTACCCCCTGGAAATGTGTATGCAACTGGCGTACCCCTTGTATAGATAGATAAAACTATAGTTATAGTAACAATGGGAATAAAATAAAACATATATATCAGTGGTTCTCAACCTTTTATGCTTCACGTACCCCCTGGAAATGTGTATGTAACTGGCGTACCCCTTGTATAGATAGATAAAACTATAGTTATAGTATAACAATGGGAATAAAATAAAACATATATATCAGTGGTTCTCAACCTTTTATGCTTCACGTACCCCCTGGAAATGTGTATGTAACTGGTGTACCCCTTGTATAGATAGATAAAACTATAGTTATAGGATAACAATGGGAATAAAATAAAATATATATATCAGTGGTTCTCAACCTTTTATGCTTCACGTACCCCCTGGAAATGTGTATGTATCTGGCGTACCCCTTGTATAGATAGATAAAACTATAGTTATAGGATAACAATGGGAATAAAATAAAACATATATATACAGGGTGTCCGGAAAAGATTGTACCTATTTCTTCTTTTATTTTCTAGGTGACCAGTGTGTGGAGAGACATGTAACAAGCATTGATTGCAACTAGACTGCAAAAGTTTCACTTTAAATACCCGCCGTGCGCATGCGCACTGTTTTTTCAAAATGGCGCTGACCAAACAAAAGAAGGTGTTTTGTGTTTTAGAATATGCGAAAACGACGTCTGTTATCACAGTTCAACGCAATTTTCGGCGACAGTTTGGGGTTGATCCATCATCATCATCATCATCATCATCCTCAAGCAGCCATGGGCTACGGAGGTCCAACCAAACCGTGCAATTTAGTTCTCCAAGCAAGTCTATCCTGAGCTACATCTACTGCATCTGGCCACTGCACATCAATTCTAACAAGGTCTTGTTTGACATTGTCTGCCCACCGCATCCTAGGTCTCCCTTTCTTTCTGAGGCCTTTAGGCACACTGTTCATAACCCTATTCGCCAATCTATAATTATTCATACGGGCAACATGGCCAAACCAACGGAGTCTCTCTCTGCACAATATGCTGCTTAAAGGAGGTTGCAAACTCCTTTGCCTAATCTCATCATTAGTTACAAAGTTGAACCACCTAATGCCCAAGATACTACGTAAGCATCTGGAATCAAAAGCATCTAGTTTCCTGTTATCTTGTTTACAAAGTGTCCAAGTTTCACTACCATAACTAACCCTAGAAAGAACCAAACTATTATACAGTCTAATTTTAGTCTTTAGGTGTATACGCCTATTTCTCCACACTCTCCATAGGTTCTTAAAAGTCCCAGCAGCAATCCCTATTCGTCTGTTAATCTCATGCCGCACATCACCATTATCTGTTACATAGCTCCCAAGATAATAAACTGTGATACCTGCTCAAGACTGCAACCCTTCAGATTAACTGAATCACAGCCTGCCTGACCAATTTTCATCACTTTAGTTTTCTCTCTGTTTATAACCAAACCTACTCTACTACCAGTCTCATCAACAGCTCGAATGAAAGAGTTCATCTCATCAACATCATTTGCCAAAAGGGCTAAATCATCAGCATAATCTAAATCAGAAATTTTCGTATCTCCAGCCCATTTAAGGCCAAAATCTTTCCCTTGAAGTGAATTTCGCATAACATAATCAATAACCAAGCTAAAAAGAAAAGGAGACAAAATGCACCCTTGTCGAACACCAGAAGTAATGCTAAACCAATTGCTACAAGCCTTACCAACTCTCACACACGACTCAGTGTTATTATAGAGAGCTTTCATAATGTTAACTAACTTGTCTGGTATACCATATGATCTCACAATCAACCACAAATTATGACGATCAACAGAGTCAAAAGCCTTTTTGAAATCAACAAAGCTAGCAACCAAAGGTTTCTGAAACTCTAAACATTTCTCAAGAATCTGCCTAAGTGAAAATATCTGATCCACACATCCCCTACCACTTCTGAATCCACATTGCTCATCACGCAATTGACTGTCAACCAGATTCTTAATTCTATTAAGCACAATCATGGAAAGAACTTTACCTGGAACAGAGAGTAGGCTGATACCCCTATAGTTATCACAATAACTGCGATCACCTTTTTTAAAAATAGTGATAACAATAGCTCTGGTAGAATCCTTAGGAACCATGCCTTTATCATAAAAGATATTCAGAATTTCAGTCATCCAAGTGGTAACTGAAACATTCCCAGCTCTAAGCATTTCCGTAGTAATTTCATCTACCCCTGGGGATTTATGAAGTTTAAGTTTAGAAACAGCCAAAATAACTTCAGATTGTGTTATAGGACCAACATTAAAGCCACCAATGCATCTATCATCATTGCAAACAATGGGAGTAGAACTAACTACATTGTTTAGAACATCACTGAAATGCTCAGCCCACCTAGCCATGACAGAATCCTCCCCTTCTATAACCTTACCTTGTTTATCCTTCAATCCTTGTATGCCTGTCCGTTTTCTACCACACAAAACATTAACTATCTGGTACAGCTCTCTGCTGTTGTGCTGTCTAACTGCTTCCTCGGCTTTGTCAGCCAAACCATCAAGCCAAAGATTCTTATCAGCAGCTAACTGATCCTTTACAAGTTTATTAAGGTCTCTGTAATGCTTTCTATTAGGACTAGTAGGGTATTGATTAAGGGCATTCCTGCAGTTCTTTCTTTCCGAAATAAGCTCAAGAGCCTTATCACTCAGATAATTTTGCCTCTTCTGCTCCTTTTTTCCTAAAAGAGTACTGTTAGTTTCCAAAAAAGCCTGTTTAAAATGATCCCATTCTTCCTCAACTTCAGTAGTAAGCAAACCATGACTGTCATAATGACTAAGTAACCTATCATGGTAAGCTTTGGCTATAACTGGATCTTTCAGAGCTTCAGTATTAAAAGTAAATTTTTTAACCCTAGCACAACACTTTTTAAGTTTAAGTTGCAACACACTTTTAACAAGGTAATGGTCAGATCCAATTTCAGCTCCCCTATATGCCCTGGTATTCCTAACAGAACTAGCCCATTTGTCCACCTGATGAAAACTCCATTAAGTGTTGGTATACGCAATTCCTGGAGAGAGGTCGCCCGTCATGTTCGGAGAATTTAGTGGATAGAGTTCGACAAGCCTTCCAGCGCAGCCCCATGAAGTCGGTTCGAAGGGCGAGCCGTGAGTTGGAAATGCCCACTCTCTGGTGTGGGATGTGCTTCATAAGCGTTTGTTTGTGTACGCCGTTGTCCCACCGTTGCCTCGAGATCTGGTGGAGCTGAGAGCTTTCTCAGCTCTTTCTAATTGGCTGCTGTTACAGGAGACATGTTGTTTCGAGTATGGGAAGAAATGGACTATTGACTAGATATCTGTCGCGTCATGAAGGGTGTACATATTGAGTCTTTGTAAGGTATGCTAAAAAAACTTCGAGAGATTATCTTAGTTTTGTTGTAGAAAGCATCCGCATATCAGATCATGGGACCGAGAAAAATTTTTTTGAAAAAAGGTACAATCTTTTCTGGACACCCTGTATATAACATATATCTAGCGACTTTTGAGCTCTCAGGGCGTACCCCCAAAAATTTTACCGCTTACCCCACGTTGAAAACCCTGCACTAAACAAAGAAAAAAAGTTTATACCTGAACGGCGTTCCGGTTAGTTTGGACTCGATCTTGTCCCCTCCCCCTTCATTTTTTTTTAGATGCGTGCTTATACACGTGATATGATTAATACGTATGGGTTGGGTTGTTTTACCTCTGAGCGGCACTTTTTTGCACACCATGGGCTAAATGGCCAGGTCATACTGGACCCCGAAGGCTCAGAGAAGGTTGGGGGAGGGGACCCACTGGAACAGCTGTTGGGAGACAGATGGTAGCCTCCCGTCAAGGCCATCCAGCGTGTTCTTTAACGTGCACAGGGTATGGCTCTCCCGCACACGGGGCCACGGCTTAACGTCCCATCCGACGGACGGCGGCCTTTCCAAGCCCATCGGTGTCCCCTACTGACCGTGGGCAGGGCGGGGAATTTTGCGGAGATAAATCTCAACGCTGACCGAGCTGGGACTCGAACCTGGGAACTACAGATTACGAGCCTGGCGCGCTACCGACTGAGCCACCCCCGTCCCCTTTCACTATTGATAGAGCAGAATATTCGATTGTACAACAACGTTTTGCGACAATGGGCTAAAGACATTGGGAAAAGGTCACAAGGTTATTTGGGTTGTTTTACCTCTGAGCGGCACTTTTTTGCACACAATGGGCTAAATGGCCAGGTCACATGGACCCCGAAGGCTCAGAGAAGGTTGAGGGAGGGGACCCAATGGAAAAGCTGTTAGGAGACATATGGTAGCCTCCCGTCAAGACCATTCATTGTGTTCTTTAACGTGCACAGGGTATGGCTCTTCCGCACACGGGGTCACGGCTTAACGTCCCATCCGACGGACGGCGGCCTTTCCAAGCCCATCGGTGTCCCCTACTGACCGTGGGCAGGGCGGGGAACTTTGCGGAGATAAATCTCAACGCTGACCCAGCTGGGACTCGAACCTGGGAACTGCAGATTACGAGCCTGGCGCGCTACCGACTGAGCCACCCCCGCCCCTAATATGTATCGACTGCGGCATTATCCAAGTCTATCGGTAATCTTTCTTCTCCGAAGATGAGCGTTAGGTTGTTTTACCCCTGAGCTACACTTTTTTTTGCACACTATGGGCTAAATGGGCAGGTCGCAATGACCCCAAGTGCTCAGAGAAAGTTGAGAGAAGGAAACCCTATGGACAGCTGTTAGAAGACAGATGGTTGGTTCCCGTAAAATCCAACCAAAGTGTTTTTAAAATGCAAAAGGTATGGCTTTCCCGCACATAGGGCCACGGCTTTACGTCCCATTCGACGACCTGTCTCAGCCCATCGGTGTCCCCTACTGACCGAAGGGACCGTCAGGGCTTAGTGGAGATAAATCTCAATACTGGAACTCGAACCTGGGGAACTGGAGATGACGAGCCTGTTAACCAATTCCCAGTTAACGTAGATACAGATTTAAGGGGATTGTAGGGCATTTTTTTAAAGTTAATAAGGACAAGTTTCTATTATATTATATAAATAAAGATATATGACAGCTTATTTTCAATGAAAATATACAAATGGAAGAAAAAAAAGCGCTACTTCTTTTCGTTAAATAGCACAGTGCAGGCACGGATCTAGATAAAAAAATAGGAGAGGGGGGGGGGCGACGCAATTGATCCGAAAAAAAAAAAAAGAGTCCCACCAAGAAACTGTATTTCCTTCCTACCTGACCGTTTTCATACGTACTTGTTTGTACCATTTCCCTTTTCGTTTTACAGGTTTATAAAAGTGCTCGAAAAATGCGCGAAATATGCACAAGATTAATACTTTTTGGCCTCCATTACCATTACTAGCATTCTCAAAAAGGGATAGGGGGGTGGCCACTCTTGACTTCCTCCACACTAGACCCGGGCATGGCACAGCGTAATACAGATAATGTTTTTGAACGTCTTCGACAATTATGTAGCTGTAGCTGTTAGACGTAAAAAAGTTTTACCACTCTATAACATTTTAATAACACATATTTCGGAGCGAATTTAAACGATCATCTATTTTTATTAACGTGCAAGCACGTTTCTCACATTCACAAGAAATCAAAATTCCGAAACTGCAAAAGTGTATCAGAAAGAATTATTTAACCTCACCACAGAACGCGTACGTAGGGGAAATAAAACAACAAATAAATAAGGGGAAACTCTCTGGCCATTTTGCTTCCAGACACCAAAGATAACTTCCTTCTGATAACTTTTACAGCAAGGATTCAGTCTCCCATTTAACCCCGTAAAAATTCAACGTAAGATTAGGGACGCCGTAAACTTCAGACAGAAAAAGAAAAACTCCTCCAAACTCAGAACCTCTTAAAATTTGTTGCTCAAACGGACACGAAAACACGGAGGCAAGTTTACGAGCAGCAATAAAAGACGAAATCGGTTAACATAACGCTGCAGCCTGTTTCGAGAGTACCCCTTGCGTCAGGAAAGGCTTAATGTTCCATTAAGCCAGAGCAGGAGACGCCCAGCGCTGTTTGTAGTCCATCGAATCAAGGACTTCAATTACTGTGGTGTCTTTCTTGGGCCTGATTAACTTTTTGTTCCGACTAGAACACTAAGGAAAAATGTTTTACGCTCGCTCAACGCTTCTGTCACATTCTTGTCTTCTAGTGGCGCACAGAGTGTTGCCACAGAGTATTCAGAATTAATTTATAGTCGTTGGCATTTTCATTTCTATCTGACACGGTTACGGTTTTCTTTTAAGTCATGACGACAGTTTCAGTTTGAGAAATTTCAGGAATGATGTGAACTGCCAAAATTATTCATTTATTTATTTATTTTCCAGAGATTTTTGACCGCGATTTATCTAATCGTTTTTCATAACTTTTTTGAGCTACGTAGATGGCCTAACGATTGTCGGAATTTTGCATTTCGGCCGGCATTGTCTCTAAAAGTAAATTTCTGATTCTGGCCGCAATGCTGCCGAAAGTTGAAAACCTACGGAGCAGCCAAAAGCTACGGAGATGCAATCAGATTGAAATTTTGCCCTTGTCTGCTAATGATGCCCAGAAAAGTTGCCACAAATTATTCAGAAATAATTCATAATTTCTAATTTTTTTTGTACGTTACGATTTTATTCCCTTAAATTATGAGGATAATTGCAATTTGACGAATAAAGTGAACTAATAAAATTATTATTCCGTAATAAGATCCTGTTTAGCCGTCCCGTGGCCGAGTGGTTAGCGCGCTTGGCTACTGATCTACTGGACCTGGGTTCGAGCCCCGGGTAAGGCATGGATGTTCGTGTTGTTTTTCTGCTGAGGTCCTGCCATCCTCTCAGACCTTCTATATGGCATATAAACTGACAGGCTCCTGTCAGACCTCTGTGGCAAGCAGCTGCTTGAGGGGGTAAAAAAACAAAATAAGATCCTGTTTAGCATTATCCATCCACACTTAATCCATCCGTCTTCCCCTTCTTCTTGAGCATTAAGGCACAGTGTTCGTAACTCTTTTCGTGGCTGTCTTTTAAAAGGAGCCGAAGTAGAATAAATTTTAACTTTGAATTATCGCAGTGTAAATAAAAGAATAAAAAATGATATCTTGAAGGACATTCATATCATAAATGAATAATTAAATAATTCGATTTAACGAAAGCTGAGAGGAAACAAAATGTTCGTACGAATTTTTAAATCTGCGTCCTTTTTATTTCATAGACCGTTAATTTTATATATAACCGTCCCATGGCCGAGTGGTTAGCGCGCTTGGCTACTGATCTAAGGGACCTGGGTTCGAGCCCCGGGTAAGGCGTGGATGTTCGTGTTGTTTTTCTGCTGAGGTCCTGCCATCCTCACAGACCTTCTACTATGGCATATAAACTGACAGGCTCCTGTCAGACCTCTGTGGCAAGCAGCTGCTTGAGGGGGTATTTATTTATTAATTTTATATAGATACTCAGAAAGATCATCTTTGTGAATACCTCGTTGAAATTAAATATAATTTTAATAAATAACAGGTGTGTTAAATTAAATATACGCATGAATACTAAAATTGTGTTTCACATTTAGTGTATCTGAGTTGCCCTTCTTGATTTTTTTTAGCTTTAAAGGACCTTGGAGAGTGCAATTTTTATTTGGTCGTCGAAGAAAAAAAATTGGGAAAACCTGCTCTAGACCATTAGTTCCTAACCTGTGGACCATGATGAATGTGATGTACTCCCTTTTGGAATGCGATGGGACTAGGCCAAATGTCGCCGGAGTTATCTCCAGTGGGTCCCCTCCCCCCAACCTTCTCTGAGCCTTCGGAATCCTTGTGATTTGGTCATTTAGCCCATTGTGTGCAAAAGAAGTGTCACTCAGAGGTAAAGCAACCCAAATTAGGTTGGTGTTCCTAATAATTTGGCAGAAAGTGTATGTCCTCTATTTTGAGAAGCATGTGCAATTTAAAATGAAGCATCTTTTTTTGGGAAGATCCTGTATTTTCTTCATGATGATGATGTTAATAATCATCCCCACTGAAAATGGTTCAAAATTAGCTCCAAAACAATCATTTATCAGTACTGCATCGAAAGCTTTTATCGGTGAATTATTCGATTGTAGTGTAGTTGCTAAGTTAATAAGGAGCTTCTGCAATAGTTACGCATATAATTATTATGCTGCCACTAAAATTCGCCAAAGTGTAATTCTCTACCGAAAAGGTCACCCTCACGGAGAGCATTTGACTAATAATGTCTCAATAACTTTGTCACATCTGATTCATTCTTGGTAATGATACGAACTTTAAAGCTTGGGTTGGTTTACCTCTGAGCGGCACTTTTTTGCACACAATGGGCAGGTCACATGGACCCCGAAGGCTCAGAGAAGGTTGGGGGAGGGTTGGGTTGTTTTACCTCTGAGCGGCACTTTTTTGCACACAATGGGCAGGTCACATGTGGACCCCGAAGGCTCAGAGAAGGTTGGGGGAGGGTTGGGTTGATTTACCTCTGAGCGGCACTTTTTTGCACACCAATGGCTAAATGGCCAGATCACAATGGACCCCGAAGGCTCAGAGAAGGTTGGGGCAGAGGACCTACTGGAACAGCTGTTGGGAGACAGATGGTAGACTCCCGTCAACGCCATCCAGCGTGTTCTTTAACGTGCACAGGGTATGGCTCTCCCGCACACGGGGCCACGGCTTAACGTCCCATCCGACGGACGGCGGCCTTTCCAAGCCCATCGGTGTCCCCTACTGACCGTGGGTAGGACGGGGAATTTTGCGGAGATAAATCTCAACGCTGACCCAGCTGGGACTCGAGCCTAGGAACTACAGATTACGAGCCTGGCGCGCTACCGACTGAGCTACCCCCGCCCCACTTTAAAGCTTGGAGAATTATCTTAATAAATATCGGTAATCCAAATAAAGACTATTAATCGATTATTTACTTGCCACATAATGTTCAAGATAGCTTGCAAATTACGTCACATTGATTCCCATCACATGTTTACTGACTCTAACCTTGTTATTTTGTATTGCAATTCCTGTGAATGCTAGCTAAAGACTACTTTCAGATAAGAGATGTCATCACTATACTTTAAAAAAAAAACGTTCGAAACATGTTGTTGAATATGCGAAATTATTGCGTGAGATAATTTTGTGTTAGATTGTGCAAAAAAGAGTAAAATGTGATTATTTGATAATATAATAATGTGATAATTACTGACGATATAATAATGTGATAATTACTAAACTTATTAGGGGCGGGGGTGGCTCAGTCGGTAGCGCGCCAGGCTCGTAATTTGTAGTTCCCAGGTTCGAGACCCAACTGGGTCAGCGTTGAGATTTATCTCCGCAAAATTCCCCGCCCTGCCCACGGTCAGTAGGGGACACCGATGGGCTTGGAAAGGCCGCCGTCCGTCGGATGGGACGTTAGGCCGTGGCTCCGTGTGCGGGAGAGCCATACCTTGTGCACGTTAAAGAACACGCTGGATGGCCTTGACGGGAGGCTACCATCTGTCTCCCAACAGCTATTCCAGGGGATCCCCTCCCCCAACCTTCTCTGAGCCTTCGGGGTCCTTGTGACCTGGCCATTTAGCCCATTGTGTGCAAAAAAGTGCCGCTCAGAGGTAAAACAACCCAACGAATAGCCTTCACAGTAAACTCCCATGAGCCCTTAACAGTTTTTCATCGGACCCAAAACCTCCTGAGAACCAGGGTCTTTGCGACCTGTCATCTAAACCAAAAGAAACATCACCCAATGCAAAAACTAGGCTGAAAATCGTAAAAAATCGCAACTATCAAACATCTTCTCAAACGTGCCATTTATTCACAAGCATTCTCTAATTCCGTGCGTTCAAAACATACACGCTTCAAAAACATCATTGAAAAGAAGAAAAAAAAAGAAAAAGCAATGATCAAAACAGAGCACGAATTCACTTTAGAAACAACTTTCGTCACAATCTCAGAGACCTAAAAGGCAAATATGGCGAGAGAGACGGAATATCTGAAAGTTGCTTCTCCTCAGTCAGCACATCGAAAGCCGCCTCCTCATTGGCTCGACCGGACAGAAACGCTGAAAGCACGTAAGTGCGCCACGCTTTGCGCTTTACCCTAGCTACGAGCTCCTGCATCTCGCGAAGCTTGTTAGGTAATCTAACTGATGGAGTGAGCGTTGCGAATTCTGCCTCTTCCCTTATTCGAGTTAAATCTCCACGAAAAGCATGGCTGACATTTACTGCGGCACACTCTTACTGACGTCACACACACGTAGCTCATAAGGGCATGGACCGTGTTGCTAGATTCTCCCTATTTGTTTCTCGTGTTTTGTGGACTTTAGGGTGGCTTTTCTTCTTTACCCCCCTCTCTCTCTCTCTCGCTTTTCTTCTTTACCCCCCCCCACCTCTCTCTCTCTCTTTTCTTTATATTTCCTTTTCTTCTCTCTTTTGGAACAGTCAAACGAATTTTAGCACTGTCAAAGCCGCCGTGATGTCATGAATATATGGATAGATATTTGTGTCTGCTAGGAGAGAAATTTCGGTGCATGGTATGAATGCCACGTTTCTTGTCAGATGGGGAAAGCGGTTATCAAAACAGTTAGGCAGAAATTTCACGAATGAAAATTTCTGCCTTGGCAAAAAAATATGTGCATGCGGGAGATGTGTTAAGGAATAGACTGAATGCCTTAGAAGGATTTGAATTCTACATTTAATGTCGTAACTGATTTGGGGCGGGGGTGGCTCAGTCGGTAACGCTCCAGACTCGTAATCTGCAGTTCCCAGATTCGAGTCCCAGCTGGGTCAGAGTAGAGACTTGTCTCCTCAAAACTCCCCGCCCTGCCCACTGTCAGTAGGGGACACCAATGGGTTTGGAAAGGCCGCCGTCCGTTGGATGGGACGTTAAGCCGTATCCCGGTGTGCGGGAGAGTCATATCCTGTGCACGTTAAAGAACACGCTGGATGGCCTTGACGAGAGGCTACCATCTGTCTCCCAACAGCTGTTCCAGTGAGTCCCTCTCCCAACCTTCTCTGAGCCTTCGGAGTCCATGTGACCTGACCATTTAGCCCGTGGTGTGCAAAAAAGTGCTGTTCAGAGGTAAAACAACCCAACCCTAACTGATTTAATTATAAATTGCTCATACTTCATACTGAATTATATCTGTATACTTAGACTCTGAAGCATTATGAAGAATTATTTGATTATCAAACCACTAAAATGTTTATTCGGTCGTTTCAGACGTTATCTCTATAACGCTTTGTATCTCACACATTTTTAATCCTACCGACCTGAAATTTTGCCCATAGACTCTCATTACGATCCTCACAAACACATATATATATATTTTGGATCGATGCACAGTAGATTAGGGACACTTCTGAATGATTACAGAGTAGTATTCACACGGATCATTGTGATTAGACAAGTTTTGCATGATGATGGTAATGTGATATTAGAAGATTAGAGATTTTGAATCAAGTTTCACAAAAGCAAAAAGGGGAATTTATTTTCTTAAATATTGGATCCAAGTTTAATCAAACCAAACATAGAGCCAGTTTCAACACGTTTAATCTACTACTAGAAATATTAATCATTGTGCGCTTGACTAATGATCAAAGGGACCTGGGTTCGAGTCCCGGATAAGCCATGGATGTTCGTGTCGTTTTTCTGCTGAGGTCCCGCCATCCTCACAGACCTTCTACTGTGGCGTTTAAACTGGCAGGATCCTGTCAGATCTCTGTGGCAAGCAGCTGCTTGAGGGGGTTGTTTATTTTCCTTCATTTTAATCTCTTTCTTTTTTATCAATCTATTTCTCTGCATCTGTTTTTTTATTAGTCTGTTTCTCTGCATCTCTTTCTTTTTATTAGTCTGTTTCTCTGTACCTCTTTCTTTTTATTAGTTTGTTTCTCTGCATCGCTTCCTTTTTATTTCTCTGTTCCTCTGTAATTCTTTCTTTTTATTAGTCTGTTTCTCTGTAATTCTTTCTTTTTATTAGTTTGTTTCTCTGCATCGCTTCCTTTTTATTTCTCTGTTCCTCTGTAATTCTTTCTTTTTATTAGTCTGTTTCTCTGTACCTCTTTCTTTTTATTAGTCTGTTTCTCTGTACCTCTTTCTTTTTATTAGTTTGTTTCTCTGCATCGCTTCCTTTTTATTTCTCTGTTCCTCTGTAATTCTTTCTTTTTATTAGTCTGTTTCTCTGTACCTCTTTCTTTTTATTAGTTTGTTTCTCTGCATCGCTTCCTTTTTATTTCTCTGTTCCTCTGTAATTCTTTCTTTTTATTAGTCTGTTTCTCTGTAATTCTTTCTTTTTATTAGTTTGTTCCTCTGCATCGCTTCCTTTTTATTTCTCTGTTCCTCTGTAATTCTTTCTTTTTATTAGTCTGTTTCTCTGTACCTCTTTCTTTTTATTAGTTTGTTTCTCTGCATCGCTTCCTTTTTATTTCTCTGTTCCTCTGTAATTCTTTCTTTTTATTAGTCTGTTTCTCTGTAATTCTTTCTTTTTATTAGTTTGTTTCTCTGCATCGCTTCCTTTTTATTTGTCTGTTTCTCTGTAATTCTTTCTTTTTATTAGTCTGTTTCTCTCTAATTCTTTTTTTTAGTCTTTTTCTCTGTACCTCTTTCTTTTTATTAGTCTGTTTCTCTGTAATTCTTTCTTTTTTAGTCTGTTTCTCTGTACCTCTTTCTTTTTATTAGTCTGTTTCTCTGTAATTCTTTCTTTTTATTAGTCTGTTTCTCTGTACCTCTTTCTTTTTTTTAAGTCTGTTTCTCTGTCCTCTTTCTTTTTATTAGTCTGTTTCTCTGTAATTCTTTCTTTTTATTAGTTTGTTTCTCTGCATCGCTTCCTTTTTATTTGTCTGTTTCTCTGTAATTCTTTCTTTTTATTAGTCTGTTTCTCTCTAATTCTTTTTTTAGTCTGTTTCTTTGTACCTCTTTCTTTTTATTAGTCTGTTTCTCTGTAATTCTTTCTTTTTATTAGTCTGTTTCTCTCTAATTCTTTTTTTTAGTCTGTTTCTCTGTACCTCTTTCTTTTTATTAGTCTGTTTCTCTGTAATTCTTTCTTTTCTTAGTCTGTTTCTCTGTACCTCTTTCTTTTTTTTAGTCTGTTTCTCTGTACCTCTTTCTTTTTTTTTTTAGTCTTTTTCTCTGTACCTCTTTCTTTTTATTAGTCTGTTTCTCTGTAATTCTTTCTTTTTATTAGTTTGTTTCTCTGCATCGCTTCCTTTTTATTTGTCTTTTTCTCTGTAATTCTTTCTTTTTATTAGTCTGTTTCTCTCTAATTCCTTTTTTTAGTCTGTTTCTCTGTACCTCTTTCTTTTTATTAGTCTGTTTCTCTGTAATTCTTTCTTTTTATTAGTTTGTTTCTCTGCATCGCTTCCTTTTTATTTGTCTGTTTCTCTGTAATTCTTTCTTTTTATTAGTCTGTTTCTCTCTAATTCTTTTTTTTAGTCTGTTTCTCTGTACCTCTTTCTTTTTATTAGTCTGTTTCTCTGTAATTCTTTCTTTTTATTAGTCTGTTTCTCTCTAATTCTTTTTTTTAGTCTGTTTCTCTGTACCTCTTTCTTTTTATTAGTCTGTTTCTCTGTAATTCTTTCTTTTTATTAGTCTGTTTCTCTGTACCTCTTTCTTTTTTTTAAGTCTGTTTCTCTGTACCTGTTTCTTTTTATTAGTCTGTTTCTCTGTAATTCTTTCTTTTTATTAGTTTGTTTCTCTGCATCGCTTCCTTTTTATTTGTTTGTTTCTCTGTAATTCTTTCTTTTTTAGTCAATTTCTCTGTACCTCTTTCTTTTTTTTAGTCTTTTTCTCTGTACCTCTTTCTTTTTATTAGTCTGTTTCTCTGTAATTCTTTCTTTTTATTAGTCTGTTTCTCTGTACCTCTTTCTTTTTTTTAAGTCTGTTTCTCTGTACCTGTTTCTTTTTATTAGTCTGTTTCTCTGTAATTCTTTCTTTTTATTAGTTTGTTTCTCTGCATCGCTTCCTTTTTATTTGTTTGTTTCTCTGTAATTCTTTCTTTTTATTAGTCTGTTTCTCTCTAATTCCTTTTTTTTAGTCTGTTTCTCTGTACCTCTTTCTTTTTATTAGTCTGTTTCTCTGTAATTCTTTCTTTTTTAGTCTGTTTCTCTGTACCTCTTTCTTTTTTTTAGTCTTTTTCTCTGTACCTCTTTCTTTTTATTAGTCTGTTTCTCTGTAATTCTTTCTTTTTTAGTCTGTTTCTCTGTACCTCTTTCTTTTTTTTAGTCTTTTTCTCTGTACCTCTTTCTTTTTATTAGTCTGTTTCTCTGTAATTCTTTCTTTTTATTAGTCTGTTTCTCTGTACCTCTTTCTTTTTATTAGTCTGTTTCTCTGTAATTCTTTCTTTTTATTAGTTTGTTTCTCTGCATCGCTTCCTTTTTATTTGTCTGTTTCTCTGTAATTCTTTCTTTTTATTATTCTGTTTCTCTCTAATTCTTTTTTTTAGTCTGTTTCTCTGTACCTCTTTCTTTTTATTAGTCTGTTTCTCTGTAATTCTTTCTTTTTATTAGTCTGTTTCTCTCTAATTCTTTTTTTTAGTCTGTTTCTCTGTACCTCTTTCTTTTTATTAGTCTGTTTCTCTGTAATTCTTTCTTTTCTTAGTCTGTTTCTCTGTACCTCTTTCTTTTTTTTAGTCTGTTTCTCTGTACCTCTTTCTTTTTTTTTTAGTCTTTTTCTCTGTACCTCTTTCTTTTTATTAGTCTGTTTCTCTGTAATTCTTCCTTTTTATTAGTTTGTTTCTCTGTACCTCTTTCTTTTTTTTAAGTCTGTTTCTCTGTACCTCTTTCTTTTTATTAGTCTGTTTCTCTGTAATTCTTTCTTTTTATTAGTTTGTTTCTCTGCATCGCTTCCTTTTTATTTGTCTGTTTCTCTGTAATTCTTTCTTTTTATTAGTCTGTTTCTCTCTAATTCCTTTTTTTAGTCTGTTTCTCTGTACCTCTTTCTTTTTATTAGTCTGTTTCTCTGTAATTCTTTCTTTTTTAGTCTGTTTCTCTGTACCTCTTTCTTTTTTTTTAGTCTGTTTCTCTGTACCTCTTTCTTTTTATTAGTCTGTTTCTCTGTAATTCTTTCTTTTTTTTAGTCTGTTTCTCTGTACCTCTTTCTTTTTATTAGTCTGTTTCTCTGTAATCCTTTCTTTTTATTAGTTTGTTTCTCTGCATCTCTTTCTTTTTATTAGTCTGTTTCTCTATCTCTTTCTTTTTATTAGTCTGTTTCTCTGTATCTCTTTCTTTTTATTAGTCTGTTTTTCTGTAATTCTTTCTTGTTTTTAGTCTGTTTCTCTGTACCTCTTTGTTTCTATTAGTTTGTTTCTCTGCATCTCTTTCCTTTTATTAGTCTGTTTCTCTGTATCTCATTCTTTTTATCAATCTTCGTTTCTGTATCTTTTTCTGTCTATCTCGTCTCTCTGTGTCTATTTCGATTTCTGCCTGCATCTCTCTATGCCTATTTATCGCTGCGCTATCTATGTCTCTCTGTTAGCCTGCATCTCTTTCTCAGTCTGGAGCGTTCGTCGAGTCGGTACTGCGCCAAACTCGGAATCTGATATTCCCAGTTTCGAGTCTGAGCTATGCCAGAGATGAGAATTTTCTCTCTTAGATATTAAAAGACCTCTCAGAGAAGGAAAGAGACTCGATAGACCAACAACAGGAATGCCCAAGCCCATAAAATATGACATAAACCCAGGTCCAAAAAAATATAAATGGAAAGAAGGAAAGAGACTCGATTTCCATTTTAGTAAAACATTTCCCCTTTTCCCTCCGTTTTAGAGGTCTTCGTGCGTTTTTGAAGAAATTTTTTATTCTATACATAACTTTCATAATATTTTGCTTCTGTTACCCTTACTATAGCCCGATGGGCTTGGAAAGGCCGTCGTCCGTCGGACGAGAGAATCGTCATCCCCTTTCTTGCACGTCACACGCTGAGTGATAGTGACAAGGGGCTACAATCCATCTCCTAACAGCTGTTCAATCGGTTCCCTTCCACAAACTTCTCTGATTATTTAATGTCCTTGAGACCTGGCCATTTAGCCCATATTTGTGCAAAAAAAGTGATCCTGAAAGACCAAACAACCCAATCCAGTATAAACACCGGACGTAAAACAGATTACAGATTCACCATTAGAGTTATTTCTTTGTCATCGTCATAAAATTCACAGTCAATGTTCAGAAATGCGTAGAAGAGTCATGTGGATCGTTTTGCTCCAAATTCGATTTATCTCGCAGTGGTTTTTCTCTTCTGTTTGACTCTCCATCTTCATTAAATGAGGACTTCCGTCTTCTGCAGCTAACAACTCAAACATTTCTAATGAGACCATCCCTATAAGAGGATTATTCCAAAGTCACAGTAAGAAAAGAAAAACAAGGGAAAAATAACAATTCGGCACTGAATTTTTAGTTCCCCCTTCATGCATGAATATGCTAAAGGTAAAGGAAGTTAATATCAGCATCGGAAAGGGCTTCCACGTCTTCAGTAAAAGCAAATAAATCCTCTTATGCTCTCATGATGAGCTTAGGAAACTCAGGAAGAATAGAAAAATCAGTTCTCTTATAAGAGTTTTCCTTTTAAGTTTTCATTTTTAAATGTTGCAAGGGTCATTGATACTTTACTTCAGGGATGCCCAAATAGCGGTTCGCCGCAGAAAGGTACAGTCGCTCAAAAAAGTATCCAAACATTATGGTTGATTACAGAATTCAGAAAAAATATCTGGCAAGGATTTTTTTTTAGAAATTAGTGATCTGGCAACCTTCGTGTCACGTGATTACAGAATTCAGGAAAAATATCTGGAGCGTGTACAGCAACTGTACACGCTCCAGTTACCGTTCACAGCAAACTGGAGCGTGTGCAGTTACTGCACACGCTCCAGTTTGCTGTGAACGGAAACTGCACACGCCCAATATTTCCGTGAGTGAACCCACATGATCTAGTATCAAAACAATATGACCACCTACAGTCGCTCAAATAAATATCCAAACACTATGGTTGATTACGGAATTGAGAAAAAATATCTGGCAACGTTTTTTTTTTAGAAATTAGTGATCTGGCAACCTTCGTGTCACGTGATCACTTTTTCGATCTTCGTGGCACTTTTTTGAGCGACAGTATTTTGTTGAGAATGTTTAAAAAATATGAAAACGTAAACCAAATGAAGATTCAATATACAAATAACTGAGGAAAAGAGTTCGGCTTGAAAATGAAATTGATTTACCCGTCTCTATGTAATTAAATATTCAGAAATTATTCTAATGATATTTCAGTCTCTCTTATAAACTGTGGCTGAAATCTAGAGGTTTCTATTCTTATCAGTAAATCGCAGTTATCCAAATGAAAAATGAAGAAGAGCAACAGAGTTCTAAGGAGGTTTCTGAAGTTTAATAACAATAAGGGACGTATCGGGAGGGGGAGTGAAAGGGCTATGCCCCCTCCCTCTTCCAAAGCTACATAGGATAGTAGAGGCTAAAAATTGTTTTGTTTGTGCATATTTAACGCATTTTTCAATAATTTTTTAAATGCACTTAAAACTGAGGGGGAAATGTATTTCGGTGAAAATCCAGTCTCCCCCCCTCTTTTTTTTTTACTTTTTTTCGGCTTGATTGCATCACTCGTCTCGTCCCTAAATTTTTTTTTGTCCAGATAAGGGTCAGGCAATAATAATATTTTTCAGATTTTTCTTTTTTTTCTTATATTGTAGAAGGTCTTGTCCAAGATACAAAATTAAAAGACTAATCTCTTAACCCAAAGAAAATCTCTTCACCACAGGGAAGTAAAAATAAACGTAAAAGTGTCAAGAAACTTAAAGAATATCATAGCGCCCCTGGAAAATGCGGATTGTTCGTTTTCAAAGAGAATGAAGTGCATCATCTTCTGACCTTAGCACCCACTAACGGCGGAAATTCGAATTAATGGATGATTCAGAAATCGCGAATAGTAATATTTCGTGTTTATCCAGCACGAAAAGGATTTTATTTATCTCTTAAACCAAAACGATCCGTTTTCCAACCCCTGAGAATACGCGGATTAATCACTGCTTTCAATGTAATATGAAATCGCTGATCTTGATGTAATTCGAAATCACTGTTGTCAATGTAATTCGAAATCACTGCTATCAGTGAGCTTCTTAATTGCTGTTCTCAATGTAATTGGAGATGACTGCTGTCAATGTAATTCAAAATCACTACCGTCAATGTAATTCGAAGTCATTGCTTTTCGCAGTAACTGGAAGTGACTGTTGTCAATGTAAATAGAAATCATTGCTCTCAATGCAATTCGAAATCATTGCTATCAATGTAATTCGAAATCACTGCTATTAATGCAATTCGAAATCATTGCTATCAATGTAATTCGAAATCATTGCTATCAATGCAATTCGAAATCATTGCTATCAATGTAATTCGAAATCCTTGCTATCAATGCAATTCGAAATCATTGCTATCAATGTAATTCGAAATTACTGCTATCAATGCAATTCGAAATCTCTGCCATCAATGACATCGTAATCATTGTTCTCAATGTAAATTCGAAATCACTGCTGTCAATGTAATTCGAAATCACCGCTTTTAGTGTAATTCGAAATCACTGTTGTCAGTGGAATTCGAAATCACCTCTGTCAGTGTGATTTCAAAATGACTGCTGTCAATGTAATTCGTAATCACTGTTGTTAGTGTAATTCGAAATTGCTGCTGTCAATGCAATTCAAAATCAATACTGGCAATGTAATTCGAAATCACTGCTTTCACTGCAATTCGAAATCACTGCTATCAATGCAATTCGAAATCTCTGCTATCGATGACATCGTATTCATTGTTCTCAATGTAAATTCGAAATGACTGCTCTCAATCTAATTAGAAATCACCGCTGACAACAGTGATTTCGAAAATGAATCCGAAATCACTGTTGTAAGTGGAATTCGAAATGATTGCTGTCGATGTAATTCGAAATAATTGCTGTCAGTGGAATTCGAAATCACCTCTGTCAGTGTGATTTCAAAATAACTGCTATCAATGTAATTCGTAATCACTGTTGTTAGTGTAATTCGAAATCACTGCTGTCAATGTAATTCAAAATCACTGCTGGCAATGTTATTCGAAATAACTACAGTCAATTTAACTTGATCACCGTGTGGTGGTCAAGTTAAATTGACAAGCAAAATTTCAAATTTTTAGCACAATTGGACTGTTTAGAATATTCTTTCAAACTGTTGAATTTTTCAATTTTCGAATGCTTTAACGGTTGAAATTTAAACCATTGCGAAATTCAAAAACTGCGAATTTTTCAATGTCTTATTAATACAATAATTACTTCAACCCGAAAGAAATTTTCCATTTATCTTTTAACCCTTTCACGACTAAGGGAAACATTTTTCCCATTTTAAAATTGGTGATTGTCGTATTTAATTATAACCTTATCTGCATTTTTTATACAGAATGTCAAAATAGAACGCATGCCGAATGCAATTACGTAAACGGGAACGTTCAGAAAACAAAAACAGAACTGTCAGGACGCATAATATATGTACTATGTGCAATGTCCATCTTTGCCTCACTACCAAAAGAAATTGCTTCGCAGAATATCATAATTAGCACATCATTTTGTATAGTAATTTTATTTCATAATTTTCTATTATTTTAGTTAACATTTTGTTCTAATAAACCAATAAATAAAAGACATTGCATAATAAGCCTAACTATAATTTATGTTACCTTTATAGTCCATTGGGAAAAATATTTCCCATAAAATTACAAAAAAACTACACATTGTTATGTATTTTTCTTATGATTTTTATTTATTTTACGTCTAAACAAACTAAAATAAACAGTTACATACTAATATTTACTCTTAGAAACCTTATGGTCCTGAAAGGGTTAAAACATAAAACTTTAATGTTTACAGATAGACCGGCGACAAAGTTAACAGACTACCTCATTTTCAGAAAAGATCTAAAAATGTTAATTTCATTAAAAAAGGAACCTAAACTAATACTATAATGCCCAGTTTATAACGTTTTTTTAATTGGGGTGGACGGGAAACATTGTTATACTACCAGTTCTATTCACGAAAACAATGCACACAATATGTGATTAGGAAAAAAATGAAGCTTTGTATTTTGCATTTTATTTCTAGTACTTGAATTAATTACGTCGAAATACGATAATATAAAAAGATTAGTTTTATACAGAACACTTTTGGCCCTTGAAATGTAATTTAAACTATTTCCGTCAGAAGTAAAAACTTAGTGAACAGCCACTAGACAAAAACTATGTTCATAAGCAGCAACAAGAAAAATTATCTACTTAAAAATGAAAACATAAATTTCTAAATGAGTAATGAACTGAAAAAAAATTATACAGTCAAAAAAGCCGTCCTGTGGCCGACTGGTTAGCACGCTTGGCTGCTGATCAAAGAGACCTATGTTCGAGCCCTGGGTAAGGCATGGATGTTCGGGTTTATTTCTGCTGAGGTCCTGCCATTCTCTCAGACCTTCTACTATGGCATATAAACTGACAGTCTCCTGTCAGACCTCTGTGGCAAGGTCCTCACAGACCTTCTACTCTGGCATATAAACTAACAGGCTCCTGTCAGACCTCTGTGGCAAGGTCCTCACAGACCTTCTACTCTGGCATATAAACTGACAGGCTCCTGTCAGACCTCTGTGGCAAGGTTCTCACAGACCTTCTACTCTGGCATATAAACTGACAGGCTCCTGTCAGACCTCTGTGGCATGGTCCTCACAGACCTTCTACTCTGGCATATAAACTGACAGGCTCCTGTCAGACCTCTGTGGCAAGGTTCTCACAGACCTTGTACTCTGGCATATAAACTGACAGGCTCCTGTCAGACCTCTGTGGCATGGTCGTCACAGACCTTCTACTCTGGCATATAAACTGACAGGCTCCTGTCAGCCTCTGTGGCAAGGTCCTCACAGACCTTCTACTCTGGCATATAAACTGACAGGCTCCTGTCAGACCTCTGTGGCATGGTCCTCACAGACCTTCTACTCTGGCATATAAACTAACAGGCTCCTGTCAGACCTCTGTGGCAAGCATCTGCTTGAGGGGGTATTTATTATTTTATTATAATCAATAAAATATATTGATTGAAAAACAAAAAATACATTTTAATGAGTATTATCAATTGGCAAAATCTTTAACTTTATGCATCTAAAAATGTGCGGTCAAAAAATTTCAAAGAAAGGAGCCAGATTCAGTATATTTTATTACTAGCTGAACGGCACTGATGATTTTCACTTCACTGAAGGTTAGTAATGAGAGATCACTGTTGTCGATTAAATTCAAAATCACTGCTTCGATGGAATTCTAACTGACTGCTGTCAATGAAATTCTAACTGACTGCTGTCAATGAAATTCATAATCATGTTGTGGGACCCACTGGAACAGCTGTTGGGAGACAGATGGTAGCCTTCCGTCAAGGCCATGCAGTGTGTTCTTCAACGTGCACATGGTATGGCTCTCCCGCACACGGGGCCACGGCTTAACGTCCCATCCGACGGACGGCGGTCTTTCCAAGCCCATCGGTGTCCCTTACTGACCGTGGGCAGGGCGGGGGTTTCCCGTAGGAATAATATGGTAAACATATTTGCTTGTAGTATGCCCCCTTTAGGTATTTCGGCTTGAAATTCGGTACTGCAACCCAGACGACAACTAGAAATATTCTGCGAAATTTTGAAACGTCTACGACGATTTCCCAACAGTTATAGCTGCCACAGACACACACACACTCAGACATATTCTTTTATTAGTATAGATTTGCATTATGAACTAGAAGATCTTTTGTAATGATCCTTGGGTGAAAGGCCCTCAAGTAAACAATAGTATTCTGGTGCATTTTGAAGCTTTCAAATCCTTTACTGTAAAGTGAGCCCAAATTAACGTTCAATGGCTATATACCAAATATTGGATTGGAAAACAATGACTCTGATATTACATCCGGAGATTTAAAGTTATCTGGAGGAATCTTTACCATTTTAACTCAAGTGTTTAATTTCTCTGTCGAAAACCAGATGGATATTAAAAAAGAGACTCATTAAATAAGGTTTGCGTTGCAGACATTTATACTTATTTTTCTTCAAATCAGTTCTCAAGCGTAAATTAATGAAAAGACACTTTTCGCCTATAAAAAGAAATAAATCACTTAAGATCCCTATTAATCACTATTTACTGATGAAGGGAACCACTGGAACAGATGTTGTTTAAAGAAACTATGGAAACCTGGAACAACACTATTCCAGTGGTTCCCTTCATCAATATTCACTCGGGAAGGATGAGGAGCTGGATGACTCAAGGAAGTGTCCCAGGCTCAAAATCTGCAGTTTCCAGGTTCGAGTCCCACCTGTGTCACCTTTGAGATTTATCTCCACTAAATCCCTCCTACCCTCCCTCCCTCCCTCCCTCCCTCCTGTTGGAAAAGGGACACCGATGGGCTTGGAAAGGCTGCTAAAGAACACGCTGGATAGCGTTGAAGGGAGGTTACCATCTGTCTCCTAGCAACGATTCTTCAGAACTCGGCAGAGAGGGTTGAAATATAAAATTTTTCTCAAGACACCAGAATAGATTACAGCTGGCAGAAGTCAAATCCTGCTCAGAGCAACAGATTCGTAAAGCAGGTGTACCAGCAGAAAAGGCGTGAACTTGGCGGAATGAAATAGAAAACTACTTTTAATTTGCAGACATTCAATTTGTTCTTAAAAGCATTTAATTTGTTGCTTGATTAATTTGCTTTTGTAAATTTTTAATTTGTTCCTACAACTGTTTAATTTATCCCCACAAACATTTCCTTTATTCTTACAAAGATTTAAATTGCTGCTGCAAGCGCCTAATTTCTTCATCCAAAGACGTTTTTTTTTTTCCTTTCCAAACAATTAGTTTGCTGTTATATGAGGAAATATTCAATTTTTTCCTACAGATATCAAATTTCATCTTGAAACTATTTAATTTCTCCTGAGGATGTTTAATTTTTCCCAAGTGTTCCCAATTTTCCCAATTTTTTCCCAATTAAATATTTTTATCAAAAATATTTAATTTAGGAAAAAAAAAACTTTTTTGTTCTTGCGATCATTTAATTTGTTCCTTGAATCATTTTATTTTCTCCTTTAATTATTTATTTTTTCTTTCGCTCATTTATTTTCTCCTTGAATCATTTATTTGTTCCATTAATTATTTAATTTGTTTCTTCAATCGTTCAATTTCCTCCTTCAGTCATTTATTTGTTGTTTCAGAGTCATCCATTTGGTCATTCAATTATTTTATTTGTTATTTCAAACATTCATTTGGTCATTCAATCTTCTATTGTTACTATAATCATTATTCCTTTAAGCATTTGTTTCTTCAATCATTCTTTGCTCCTACAAATATTGAATTTCGTTTCTATAATCATTTAATTTGTTTCTTCAGTCATTCTTTGCTCCTACAAATATTCAATTTTGTTTCTTTAATCATTTAGTTTGTTTCTCCAATCATTCTTTGCTCCTACAAACATTCAATTTTGTTTCTTTAATCATTTAGTTTGTTTCTCCAATCATTCAATTTTGTTTCTTTAATCATTTAGTTTGTTTCTCCAATCATTCAATTTTGTTTCTTTAATCATTTCGTTTGTTTCTTCAATCATTCTTTGCTCCTACAAACATTCGATTTGTTTCTTTAATCATTTAATTTGTTCCTTCGGTAATTTATTTGTTCCGTCAATAATTCATTTGGTCTTTCAATGATTTATTTGTTCCTTCAATCATTTATTTGTCTTTCAATCATTTTATATGTTATTTCAATCATTTTATCTGTTATTTCAATCATTCAGTTTAAATTAACCATTTAAATTGTTCCTTGAGTCTCTTATTTGTTTCTTGAATCATTTAATCTATTCCTTCAATTGTTTATTTGATCCTTCAATCATTCATTTGGCCTTTCAATCATTTTATCTGTATTTCAATCACTCCATATGTTCATTCAATCTTTTATTTTTACTAAAATCATTGTTCCTTTAAATATTTAATTTGTGACTCATTTATTTGTTCCTCCAACAACTCATTTGGTCCTTCAATCCTTTATTTCTTATTTCAATTATTCTATTTGTTCCTTCAATCTTTTATTGTTACTATAATCATTGTTCCTTTAAACATTTAATTCGTTTCTTCAATCATTCAATTTGCTCATCAATCGTTTAAACTATTCCCTCCGTCATTCAGTTTGTTTCTTCAATCATTTAATTTGTTTCTTCAATAATTTAATTTGTTTCTTCAATTATTTAATTTGTTTCTTCAATCATTTAATTTGTTTCTTCAATCATTCTGTTTCAATTTTTTATTGTTACTGTAATCATTGTTTTGTTAAAAAATTAAAAAAATAATTCGTTTCTTCAATCATTCAATTTGCTCATCAATCGTTTTAATTGTTCCTTCGATCATTCAATTTGTTTCTTCAATCATTTAATTTGTTTCTTCAATCATTTAATTTGTTTCTTCAATCATTTAATTTGTTTCTTCAATCATTCAGTTTGTTCCTTCAATCATTTAATTCGTTAGTTCAATCATTTTATTATTTTATTTATTCCTTCAATTATTTCACTATTTTCTTCAATCATCATATAATTTCGTTCAATTATTTAATACGTTCCTTCAGTCATTTTTCCCGTTCTTTAAATCGGTTAATTCTTTTCTTCAATCATTTCATCTCTCTCTGTAAGTGATATTTTTTTTTCTGTCACAACTTTATACGTTTTTTCAGTGAATAAGTTCAGAGCTCTTATCGTCTTAGAAGAGATTACTTCTGATCAGTTCATTTTAACCGGAGGCTACTTCGTTCCCTATCCCTCCATAATGGACGATATAATCGTTCTTAGTTATTCAGCGGGGAATTCCTACAATTTTACTGCGTTTAATGCTTTTCTCGTGGATAATTTGTAACTGACAGTAAACAACTTAGACAGCTCAAATCGTCTCACAAAAAATTGAATGAAAAACCTCGACAACCGAAATACCCCTTCGCCTAGCATCGCTCAAGATTTTTGTTTGGGGGGGTAGGGGAATGAAATCGATGGTTACGTTCCTAAAAAGACATTTCGTGGGTCACATCTCATAAATTTTACGCCAGCTATAAAATATTTAGATATTCTTTCCATCGATTTCCCTGTCATTGCCCATATCAAATTCTCTGCGGTAAGCATATCACCCAGCCACCGCAAGAGAGCGCTGCCTTCCGAGTCTCTCTCCATCCCGTGATCTCCCGCATCACTTGCGTCATCGATCTGACAGTGATGACGTCAGAAGCGGAATGAAATGAACACGTGGAAAAATCAAAACCTTTTCTAGTCAATACTGATCGAATGCAGCGCTGGCGTTGGGAGCCAAAGTTAAAGCTCCTTGTTTTTTCAGATAAGGTTCTTTATGAAACATGGAAGAACAAAAAGAGAATGCCAATAATAAGGAAGAGACCGTGCAGGCTGCGAGAAGAACAATATTCGTTTGGGAGTCGATGGAGAGGAACGAAATAAGAAACTATCTTTTTTGTTCGTCCCTGTGTACCGATATCTTTACAGAATATGCTCTCAGCAAATAGGGAATTTTGTAATGTGTTTATGGCAGAAATTCTTCAGGAGTTCGGAGAAAGATTGTTAGAAATGGAAAGATATGAGTCAGATTATGTTCATGTGAGCTGTAGAGACGGAAAAATGAACCATTTCTTAGAAAAGGGAATAGTTTTCAATCGAAACGCATGAATTCTCAGTTCTGTGATAGACTAAAAGGCTTTCCTAGCACTCGAAATGCTAGTTGGGTTGTTTCAACTAAGTTTTGAACCTCTGAGTTTTGAACTAAGTTTTGAACCTCTGAGCGGCACTTTTTTTGCACACCATGGGCTAAATGGCCAGGTCACATGGACCCCGAAGGCTCAGAGAAGGTTGGGGGAGGGGACCCACTGGAACAGCTGTTGGGAGACAGATGGTAGCCTCCCGTTAAGGCCATCCATCGTGTTCGTTAACGTGCACAGGGTATGGCTCTCCCGCACACGGGGCCACGGCTTAATGTCCCATCCGACGGACGGCGGCCTTTCCAAGCCCATCGCTGTCCCCTACTGACCGTGGGCAGGGCGGAGATAAATCTCAACGCTGACCCAGCTGGGACTCGAACGTGGGAACTACAGATTACGAGCCTGGCGCGCTACCGACTGAGCCACCCCTGCCCCCCTCGAAATGCTAGTAGGCAAGTTGTTGTTTTACCTCTGTTCACATATTGGGCTAAATAGCCAGGTCACAACGACCCCAAGGGCTCAGCGAAAGTTGAAGAAGGGGATACACTGGACAACAGTTGGCAGATAGATGGAAGTCTCCCGTCTACGCCATCCAGCTTTCCTTTAACATCCCTAGCCAGCTGCTCTCGTTACACGGATCTATGGCTTAACGTCCCATCCGAAAGACGGCAGCCTTTCCAAGCCCAAATCGATTTACCCTTTCTCACCACGAGCAGGGTGAGAGATAGCGAAAAATAAATCTCAACCCTATCACAGTCGGGGAATTACAGATTGCGAGCCTAATACGCTACCAGCTGAGTCAATCACTACACCCCAGTTGACGAGCGTATCGGGCTTATGTTGATAATCACAGGATGCATGTTTCAATCACTTATAACCACGAATTCGAATAAATAAAACTTTAGCTGAAAAAAAGACTTCACTGAGGGGAGATCCGAATCCAGAGTCCCACTTAACATGTTATTCTAACTTCTGAGCAATCTCTTCGACCTCAACCCTTCAGGTAACAAGGATCCCTAACAATGCTTTTATAGATATCACAGTTACTAGTAAGATAAGGGATTGAAATATCAGTTACAGAAAGGCTTCCCTTGATTATGTACCATTAGATAAGAAGCATAATCCCCCCGCCATTCCCCGCCCTGCCAGCGGTCAGTAGGGGACACCGATGGGCTTGGAAAGGGCGCCGTCCGTCGGATGGGACGTTAAGCCGAGTCCCCGTGTGCAGAAAAGAGCCATACCCTGTGCACGTTAAAGAACACGCTGGATGGCCTTGACGGGAGGCTACCATCTATCTCCCAACAGCTATTCCAGTGGGTTCCCTCCTCCAACCTTCTCTGAGCCTTAGGGGTCGACAGTTGTTTTCAGTTGCTTGAGAAAGAGATTTGATCATAGGCATGCTTTACTTCTTATCTTTTACAGCTCACTGAAGAGGTTTTTTTTAAGTTGAGACTTTTACAGAAAACTTCGTCCCTAAAATCGCGTCTTTCTTCTGCTTCGGAGACAAAACTGTTGCGTTTCCTCTGTTACTCTGCACATGTGATTCCTTAGGATCGACTCCGTTAAATTTACGCCTCTTCTTTACTTTTTATTGAAGGGATGTAAGAAAGACGAAATTTAAAGTAGCCCACGTCACAAACTTTCGTTTCAGATACAACTCGTTTCTATAGACAGTCGGGAAATTCATTCCCCTTTTGGTTGGTTGTTTTACCTCTGAGTGGCATCTTTTGCACTCATTACGCTAAATGGCCAGGTCACAAGGACCCCGAAGAGTAGCCTCCCGTCAAGGCCATCCAGCCTGTTCTTTAAGGTGCACAGAGTATGGCTCTCAGGCACAAGGGGGCACAGCTTTACGTCCCATCCGACGGACGGCGGAATTTTCAAGCCCATCGGTATCCCTTACTATCCGAGGGCACAGGTTTAACGTAGATATATCTCAAAACTGCTACAATTGGGACTGGAACCTGGGAAATGCAGATTACGAGTTTGGTGCGCTACCGACTGAGCCAACCCCGCTCTGCTCCAAGGCACAGGTACAGTCGCTCAAAACAGTATCCGAACACTATGGTTGATTACAGAATTCAGAAAAAATATCTGACAACGATTTTTTTAGAAATTAGTGATCTGGCAACCTTCGTGTCACGTGATTACAGAATTCAGGAAAAATATCTGGAGCGTGTACAGCTACTGTACACCTCCAGTTACCGTTTACAGCAAACTGGAGCGTGTGCAGTTACTGCACACGCTCCAGTTTGCTATGAACGGTAACTGCACACGCTCAATATTTCCGTGAGTGAGCCCACACGATCTACTATCAAAATAATATGACCACCTACAGTCGCTCAAAAAAGTATCCGAACACTATGGTTGATTACAGAATTCAGAAAAAATATCTGGCAACGATTTTTTTAGAAATTAGTGATCTGGCAACCTTCGTGTCACGTGATTACAGAATTCAGGAAAAATATCTGGAGCGTGTACAGCTACTGTACACGCTCCAGTTACCGTTTACAGCAAACTGGAGCGTGTGCAGTTACTGCACACGCTCCAGTTTGCTATGAACGGTAACTGCACACGCTCAATATTTCCGTGAGTGAGCCCACACGATCTACTATCAAAATAATATGACCACCTACAGTCGCTCAAAAAAGTATCCGAACACTATGGTTGATTACAGAATTCAGAAAAAATATCTGACAACGATTTTTTTAGAAATTAGTGATCTGGCAACCTTCGTGTCACGTGATTACAGAATTCAGGAAAAATATCTGGAGCGTGTACAGCTACTGTACACGCTCCAGTTACCGTTTACAGCAAACTGGAGCGTGTGCAGTTACTGCACACGCTCCAGTTTGCTATGAACGGTAACTGCACACGCTCAATATTTCCGTGAGTGAGCCCACACGATCTACTATCAAAATAATATGACCACCTACAGTCGCTCAAAAAAGTATCCGAACACTATGGTTGATTACAGAATTCAGAAAAAATATCTGGCAACGATTTTTTTAGAAATTAGTGATCTGGCAACCTTCGTGTCACGTGATTACAGAATTCAGGAAAAATATCTGGAGCGTGTACAGCTACTGTACACGCTCCAGTTACCGTTTACAGCAAACTGGAGCGTGTGCAGTTACTGCACACGCTCCAGTTTGCTATGAACGGTAACTGCACACGCTCAATATTTCCGTGAGTGAGCCCACACGATCTACTATCAAAATAATATGACCACCTACAGTCGCTCAAAAAAGTATCCGAACACTATGGTTGATTACAGAATTCAGAAAAAATATCTGGCAACGATTTTTTTAGAAATTAGTGATCTGGCAACCTTCGTGTCACGTGATTACAGAATTCAGGAAAAATATCTGGAGCGTGTACAGCAACTGTACACGCTCCATTTACCGTTCACAGCAAACTGGAGCGTGTGCAGTAACTACACACGCTCCAGTTTGCTGTGAACGGTAACTGCACACGCTCAATATTTCCGTGAGTGAGCCCACACGATCTAGTATCAAAATAATATGACCACCTATGTACAATAGCAGAGTTTGAGATCCAGAGGCCCTATAGTAGTAATTTAAATGACCTCCAGAATCATGAAATCGTTTTGCATTTTTTCAAGTAATTACTGAAAAATGAGCGTTTTACTTTGATAATAATAACAAAAATCAAAAATACGATTCTTATATGATTTTATTTACAAATTATTAAATACTATTTGCAACTTTTTACGAATAATTACACAATTTTAAGAAATAAATTTTTAACGATTTCGGGGCCCCCAGTTGCCGGGGCACTAAGCGGAGTCCTTATTGGTAAATCGGCCCCTTTACCTGTGTTCTTCAAGACTGAAAATAATTTCCTGCAAGATACAAATAAACAGAACTTCATTATTTTTTACTTAATTCTTCTACATTTCCACAGAAATAAAAACAGTAGTAAAATAGTAAAATCGTTCAAGATACTAATAAAAAAGTTACATTGCTAAACTGATTCTTAATAAAGCTGTCACATAGAAACTTTTCGGAAGGTTCAGTGCCGTAAAGAAATTACGCTTATACTTCTGAAGCATTTTACAATTAAAATTAGAGAACAGAAAATGAAATGCAAACGTTACCCAAAAGTTTCTCAAAGTTTACCCCAAAAATTACCCAAAAACAAGACCTAAAACTTTCAGTGCAATTCCCAAGTAATCACTAACAAAAAAAAATAATTAATAGAATGATTCACCAAAATAATTTTTTTCCCACAAAAAATTTTTGAAAGCTAAGGAATCATAAGTAACCCCCCCCCCCATACATATTTCGTCTATGCCTTTAAAAAAATCGTAAAAAAATTTCCTTGTTTTTGTAGACTTTTTTCACTTCTACATTTTATTTTTCGTTTTTTTTTTTGTAAAGTCCACAAAGAAACTTTAATTTTCAGTAAGATGCCAGAAAACGGAATATTGTACTCCTTCTTAGCTAATCTAGTCTCTTCTTTTCATTAGAGCAGAAGTACGTGGCTTTCTTTGCTTGCTTGTGATGGGCATCAAGTCTTCTTCAAATAAAGTGTCCTGACAGGCCAAGATCTGTTCTCTCTAACGTTACTATGCAGCTAATAATGTTGACAGCTCGCGTAGAAATTTGTCTTCCACAACCTCTTTCTCCATTCCACTTATCGCAGAAGCTGGACCATTAGACAGACGTCGTTATTTTAATGGCAGCTAACGTCTTGCGATATTCCCCTCACGGGTTACCTTTAAACAATCACCAGACCTTGTCTCGCTCGGAATTCGAAATTCGCCTGTCAACTTCCTGCCTCCATTTTTCTTATTCTCGTTCTTCTTTTTTGGCTCCTTCTTTCTGAATTTTTTTCTTCTTTTCGTGCCTTTTTTTTTGCTCTTCAGACGTCGTCTGTCTACGTTTTGTTGAAACGTCAAACAACAAATACGGGGTTGCTATGCCAACGTAAAATGACGTTACAGTTCCTTGCGTAAAGAAGGTTGCATCGAGGAAAAGGCTACCGACCGCTGAAAGAAAGGATGACGCATCCTCTCTTTCTCACTCCCTCCTCTTAGTCTCACCCTCCCCCCCACCACGTCCACCCCCTCCACCCGCCCACATCTCTCCTCTCTGCGATTGTCAGTTCCGGAAAATGTTTCGCAAAGAACTTTAACACAATCAGGTTATGGTCAAATTGAGCTCGGGGATTACCTGGGTGTTCGTAGGTGTCTTGATAGTGAGAAAACGGCACAGAAATGAAAGACATATAGATATATACAGAAAGGAAACACACAGGAAAATGTCGAAATTTCATTCTAAAAGAAAAATCCTTTGGATCGATGGAATTATGACAGCAATGGCAAACAAAATGCTGGAGTTCGATGGAATTACGATAGTGGTGGAAAACAGGACTCTGAAGATCGATTGAGTTCATAACAAAAGGAATGATAAAGGACAACTTCTTTCCACAATTTCCTTCCTATCTTCAAATACCACCTTCGTTTTCCCCAGAAAGTCTTCTGACAACATTAATTTTAACCAATCTCCAACCGTAGACTTATTGAGATGTAGCGAAAAAGAAACAAAATATATAAAACTGTAATTTTTTTATTCTACCGTTTCGTTCTTTTTTATATTATGATCATGACTTTCTAAAGCAGTCATCCCTGGGGACATTGCAATTTTCCACGAAAAGCACGACCATCGAGGAAGATCCGTGTAAAGTCATTTCTGTATTTACCTTCTGCAATTCACCGTATATCAAACACAACAGAACTGCTGTTGAGGATCGCTGATCTCAGAGATTCCTGGCATATTCTTCTTGGCATATAAAGTGCGCTCGCGAGAAAAGAGTTCCAAAGAAAGGGAATTTATTTCCGAAATAAAATATCGTGAGATTTCAACTGAAAAAATAAGTCTCTAGAGTTTAATGCCCGTGGAGCATCATGGGCAGCTGGCGATGTGATCTTCACATATATCATTGTGTAGAAAAGCAGAGAATGAACAAAAAAATTCATTTAAAAGTGTATCTTTTTTGACCCTGCTCTCCCAAAATATTAGAGTTGGGTTGTTTTACCTCTGAGCGGCACTTTTTTGCACACAATGGGCTAAATGGCCAGGTCACATGGACCCTGAAGGCTCAGAGAAGGTTGGGGGATTCCATAAATAACCCACTGGAATAGCTGTTGGGAGACAGATGGTAGCCTCCCGTCAAGGCTATTCAGCGTGTTCTTTAACGTGCACAGGGTATGGCTCTAATGCACACAGAGCCACGACTTAACGTCCCATCCGACGGACGGCTGCATTTCCAAGCCCATCGGTGTCCCCTACTGACCGTGGGCAGGGCGGGGAATTTTGCGGAGATAAATCTCAACGCTGACCCAGCTGGGACTCGAACTTGGGAACTACAGATTACGAGCCTGACGCGCTACCGACTGAGCCACCCCAGCCCCCAAACTATTAGAGAATTTCTGTGTTTATGTCAATGGGAATATAAATTCGAAGCTCTTTAATTACTAAAATATGCATTTAATGGAAAAAAGTGATAGAAGATAAATTAAAGGTCATAATCAAATCTATTTACATCTCAATTTACAACAACATTCGTTCGGAATTTAAATAGTTATGGAAGCAAGATTATTTACAGCAAAAATGCTTCATAAGAATTTGCCTCAGAAATGAATTAAAACTTTAAAAAATAAGTATTGTTTCAAATCGTTCAATAAAATAAAAATACATTTTAGAAGTTTGCGTAATGATTATTTCAATATTAGACAATTTAAAACGATTTTTGTAAAACAATATATTTTATTTTTTAATATCCAGGCTTCCATAATAAACTTAATTCTTAAAATTCTGAACAAATACTGTGGAAAATTGAGATTTAAATAGATTTGATTACGATCTTTATCTTCAGTACCATTTTGTTCATTAAATGCATATTTTAAAAGTTTCAGAGCTTCGAAACTAGATTTCAATAGACATGACATGGAAATTCTCCAGTTTGGTAGCACAGCCATAATACGAACTTTAAAACATTGAAATATTTCTAGAATCATACAAAAAGGGACAGTTGATGTTTTAACCAGATATGAGGCAAATGCTTAAATCGTGAAGTCACTATTTATCATATAGCTTGTGTATATAGATATTTTTATGCTTAGCTTCATTAAGAAATGATCGAAACGAAATTAAATGGATATTTAATTAATGATGCAATCGATGCAATGGTAATTTAATGGAAACTCCAATTTGCAAATTGGGGCGGGGGTGGCTCAGTTGGTAGCGCGCCAGGCTCGTAATCTGTAGGTCCCAGGTTCGAGTCCCAGCTGTGTCAGCGTTGAGATTTATCTCCGCAAAATTCTCCGCCCTGCCCACGGTCAGTAGGGGACACCGATGGGCTTGGAAAGGCCGCCGTCCGTCGGATGGGACGTTAAGCCGTGGCCCCGTGTGTGGGAGAGCCATACCCTGTGCACGTTAAAGAACACGCTGGATGGTCTTGACGGGAGGCTACCATCTGTCTCCCAACAGCTGTTCCAGTGGGTCCCCTCCCCCAACCTTCTCTGAGCCTTCGGGGTCCATGTGACCTGGCCATTTAGCCCATGGTGTGCAAAAAAGTGCCGCTCAGAGGTAAAACAACACAACAACACAACACAACCAATTTGCAAATTACAGATTACGAGCATGTGACTCTATCGGATAAACCATTTTCAACCCCTGGTATCTACATCCTAGATATTTTGCCCATTATGTGCACAAAAAGCACATCTCAAAAACAAAACAAAAAAAAAACAATCCAATTAAAAAGAACATTATTATTATTATTTTGTTCCTAATTAAAAGAAAAATGTTAAATGAATATTATCTACTTTAAACACATGTTTAAAAATAAAGAAAAATATTAATGATTCTTTACGAGATTCAAAAAATTTTTTTCCAACCTTCCTTGTTCCAAGCTACAAATTAATTAAAGCCGTTTCTAATTATCTCTCTAAATTGGCTTCATCTATCTTAGGATTAGATTACAAACAAATGGTGCCTGAGGTTATTAATTTTTTTTCTGCATTCGCGTGCAATATCGTAAAAATAATGAAACGTGTCATTTTGCCTTTATTCTCAAGTATCAAAGCATTTTTAATAAGTCAGATCAATGTTCTTTCCCAGTAGTAGCCTGAGACTTTCCTGGGTAAGAGCTGAAAACAAAGACGATAGAAAGGTGGTTGTTTACCTACTACAGAAGAATTTATTAACAGCGGGTGAATAATCCAAGCGCTCGGCAAGCTGTTGCCAATAAATATGTTCCTAAACAAGTATTGATTAATTAATAAACAATATATATGTATTCAGCGTTACGAGATATTTTTATTTTATTTTATTATAATATAAACGAGTTAACAATTTTACTTTGCAAGGTCAACAAACAAGGAAAAGGATTCGGATTTCAAAACTGCTTTTCTTCGATGTAGTTTAGTTTCTATTCAGAAATGCAGAATTCTTCTTTAAAGTTAACTTCCTCAGTTGAGGACATAATAAGAAATTTTTGATGCATTTGATTCCCAAAAGACTTTTCGTATTCATTCTTGAATCCGAAAAGGTTTCTTTTATTCATTCTCGATTCCCAAAAGACTTCGTTTATTCATTTTTGTTCTTTTATTCATTCTTGATTTCCGAAAGACTTCTTTTATTCATTCTTGACTCCCAAAAGACTTTTTTTTATTCATTCTTGATTCCCAAAAGACTTATTTTATTCATTATCGATTCCCAAAAGACTTCTTTTATTCATTATCGATTCCCAAAAGACTTCTTTTATTCATTCTTGATTCCCGAAAGACTTCTTTTATTCATTCTCGATTCTCAAAAGACTTCTTTTATTCATTCTCGATTCCCAAAATACTTCATTTATTCATTCTCGATTCCCAAAAGACTTCTTTCATTAATTCTTGATTCCCGAAAGACTTCTTTTATTCATTCTCGATTCCCAAAAGACTTCTTTCATTCACTCTTGATTCCCAAAAGACTTCTTTTATTCATTCTTGATTCCCAAACGACTTCATTTATTCATTCTCGATTCCCTAAAGACTTCGTTTATTTATTCTTGATTCCAGAAAGACTTCTTTTATTCATTATTGATTCCGTCTTTGAAAAAAGGAGGACATTTCGGTTTGTGGGTTGAAAAAAGAACAATGTACTCACGTCGTGTGAATAGAAATATATTTTTGTACCAGGTGGGTTGTTTTACCTCTGAGCGGCACTTTTTTGCACACCATGGGCTAAATGACCAAATCACAAGGACCCCGAAGGCTCAGAGAACGTTGGGAGAGGGGACCCACTGGAACAGTTGTTGGGTGACAGATGGTAGCCTCCCGTCAAGGCCATCCAGCGTGTTCTTTAACGTGCACAGGGTATGGCTCTCCGGCACACGGGATCACAGCTTAACGTCCCATCCGACGGACGGCGGCCTTTCCAAGCCCATCGGTGTCCCCTACTGACCGTGGGCAGGGCGGGGAGTTTTGCGGAGACAAATCTCAACGCTGACCCAGCTGGGACTCAAACCTGGGAACTGCAGATTACGAGCCTGGCGCGTTACCAACTGAGCCACCCCCGCTCCTTTTGTACCAGTCTTCAACATAAAACAATTATGACAAATCAAAGAGTCTTCTTGTTTTATGGAACTATAGTTTTAGGGGAAAACTAAGCTGAATAGGATCAAATTTTATTTCTTTGTCTTGTCCCTACTAAGTCCTGAATATATCACTGCATTAAATATTATTCTATAGAAAATGCGACATAACATTTTGTCTCTTTTCTAAAGCCAAGATCATTTAACTCCCACTTCTAGCCAAGGAAACCATTTTGCTGACAACATCGTTGAGATTTCACCGATAAACTCCAAACATCTCTAATGTTAGCATTACAGATTTCCTATCGTCATTAATGACCATCCACCCCGCAGCCATTCTTAACTCATCTTTCCTATAACTGTGGATTTAGGAACACAATCTAATTAAATTATCGTCGATCGCCGCAAGAGAGAGGCTCGATGGCAGAGCCTTCCTGACATCTATAAGAGCGACTCAATCCATGTATCTTGATTCGTTGATGATTGCATTAGTTAAACAAGGTGCGCTGATTTCAATGGAGCAAGAGAGCTGATTAGAGGACTTCCTCTTAACCCTATTTGGCTTCGTTTGTTCACTTAGATCGTCTGGGTTGTCTTTGGCTTCATTGTCATTTTGTTTATGGTCTTAACAGGTGATGATGAGCGAAAATCAGGATGGAGTATCCTATCAGTAATTTATGAAGCGAAAATTCCGAGTCAGAAGCGGAAAATTCGATTAAGAAATTGAAAGCTAATTGGGGAAGTCGTTTAAACTTCAACTCCGGGTGCCATTTGGATGAAATTCTTTTAAAATTCTTTCTGGAGGAGAAAATGTAAATGTCAAAAGTCAGAGATGGATCTAGAGGAATCAAGAGTATTATGTCTTTCCCCCACCCCCGAGGGGAAGAATTTTAATGACCAAAAAACTTGAAAAATATCCACTAAACATAGATATTTATAAATAATATTTTTCTATATGCATCACAAAAGCAGAGGGTAAGAAAGCATATTCCCGAATTCCCAACTGACACGGTTACGGTTCAATACCATTAATTATTACCGAAATTATGTGAAACCAAATATATACAAACGAATCAATTATTAACCAAATTATTTGAAACAAAAGATATGAAACCGAATTAATTATTAACCAAATTATATGAAGCCAAATACATAAAACAGAATTTATTATTAATCAAATTATTTGAAATTGTCTTTGATAGTGAATATTTTTTAATTGTCTTGAAATTTTTTTGATATAAAAACGAATTATTTATTAACCAAATACAGTGGACCTTCGTTATAGCGCCTGCTCGCTAAACCGCGCACTCTGTTATAGCGCGGGCGATGTTCGCGATAAGTTCAAACATGTTTATACAGGTCCGTGCGGCGTTAGTGAGTATCGCATTTTATTGTTACTGCGTATTGAGTAATTGTGTATGTATTGAGTTCCTGCATGTATTTTGAATAGTGTTTAATTATTGTATGCATGATGAGTAAAAGAAAAGCTTACAGTGTGAAATTTATTGTGTCGCCACCGCGCCGCTGCTCGGTATAACGCGGTTCACCTTATAACGCGGGTGTTATTTCCCGCCCGACATGCGCGTTATATCGGGGGTCCACTGTATATCAAAACGAATTATTTGTTAACGAATTATATGAAACTAAATACATGAGAACGAATAAATTTTTAGCCAAATGATATGAAACCAAATATATAAAAATGAATTAATTAACCAAATTATATTAAATAAAAATATATAAAAACGAATTAATTGTTAACCAAATTATTTGAAACAAAAGATATAAAACGGAATTAATTATTAACAAATTGTATGAAACCAAATGTATGAAAACGATCAAAATGTATGAAACCAAATATATAAAAAATATACAAAATAATTATTATTTAAAAAAATAATTTTTAGTCAAATGACATGAAAACAAATATATTGAAGAATGCATAATGGCCTCTGCCACATATGGGAATCGTTTTCAAAGATAATGAAGTTTTGCCTTTACTACTTTTTCACTCCCTAAAAGTTGTAATTTGAACTAATGGATGATGGGAAAATGCAAATAATAGTATTTTATTAGTAATTACATCATAAAAAAAGCATTTGTGTTTTATTTCTTAAATTTAAAGTATTACTTTTCTCATACCTCACGCTGAAAAAAAGGGGGTAAGCTGTCAGTGAAATATCTCTTGGCATTCTACCACTGAAATTCCAAATTTATACCATAAATAGATCGCTTGCAATATTTGTTAAAAGTTTCATCATCATCGTCATCATCCACAAGCACCCATAGGCTATGGAGGTCCAACCAGACAGCGGAATTTAATTCTCCAAGCATATCTGTCCTGAGCTATATTTGCTGCATCCCCAATTCTAACAAGGTCCTGTTTGGCATTATCTGCCCACCGTATCCTGGGTCTCCCCCTCTTTCTGAGGCCTTTAGGCACACTCTTCATAACCCTATTCGCTAATTTATAGTTATCTATACGGGCAACATGGTCAAACCAATGCAGTCTCTCTCTGCATAATATGCTGCTCAAAGGAGGTTGAAGCCTCTTTTGCCTATCCTTATCATTTCTTACAGAATTGAACCACCCAATGCCCAAGGTACTACGTAAGCATCTAGAATAGGGGTTCTCAAAGTGGGGTACGCGGTAAAAAATTTTAGGGTACGCCGTGAGAGCTCAAAAGTCGCTAGATCTAGTAACAAGTCCATTTCACTGATTACCCAGTAAAATGTTTATAATTTTATAAGATTTTTTAAACTGTTTATGTCATTTTTTGCGTTTATCGATATATGTAATTTATGAATACAAAATTTAATGTGTATATATATATATACTGTATATGGTTTATTTTATTTCCATTGTTACACTATAACAATAGTTTATCTATCTATACAAGGGGTACGCCAGTTACATACACATTTCCAGGGGGTACGTGAAGCATAAAAGATTGAGAATCACTGATCTAGAATCAAAAGCATCAACGTTTCCTGTTATCTTGTTTACAAAGCGTCCACGTTTCAGTACCATAAATAACCCTAGAAATAATGAAACGATTTTATCGTCTAATTTTAGTCTTTAGGTGTATACGACAATTTCTCCACACTCTCCATAGATTCTTAAAAGTCCCGGCAGCAATTCCTATTCGTCTGTTAATCTCATGCCGCATATCAACAGTATCTGTTACATAGCTCCCAAGATAATTACCCTGAGACACTTTCTTAAGGGTACAACCATTCTAATTAATTAAACCACAACCTGGTTGACCAATTTTAAATAGTTTAGTTTCTGTCTGTTTATCACCAAACCTACTCTGCTACTAGTCTCATCAACAGCTCTAATGAGAGAGTTCATCTCATCAGCATCATTTGCCAAAAGGGCTAAATCATCAGCATAATCTAAATCAGAAATTTTAGTATCTGTAGACCATTTAAGACCAAAATATTTCCCTTGCAGTGAATTTCGCATAATATAATCAATAACTTAGCTAAAGAGAAAAGGAGACAAAATACACCCTTGTCGAACAGCAGACGAAATGCTAAACCAATTGCTACAAGCCTTACCAACTCTCACACTCGACTCAGTGTTATTATAGAGAGCTTTCATTATGTTAACTAACTTGTCTGGTATTCCATACGAGCTCACAATCAACCACAAATTATAATTACCAACACAGTCGAAAGCCTTTATGAAATCAACAAAACGTTTCAACGAAAGGTTTCAACAATCAACGAAAGGTCTCAAGAATCTGCCTAAGTGAAAATATCTGATCCACACATCCCCTACCACTTCTGAATCCACATTGCTCATCACGCAATTGACTGTCAACCAGATTCTTAATTCTATTAAGCACAATCATGGAAAGAATTTTACCTGGAACAGAGAGTAGGCTGATACCCCTATAGTTATCACAAGAACTGCGATCACCTTTTTTGAAAATAGGGATAACAATAGCTCTGGTAAAATCCTTAGGAACCATGCCTTTATCATAAAAGATATTCAAAATTTCAGTCATCCAAGTGGTTACAGAAACATTCCAAGCTCTAAGCATTTCCGTAGTAATTTCATCTACCCCTGGGGATTTATGAAGTTTAAGTTTAGAAACAGCCAAAATAACTTCAGATCGTGTTATAGGGCCAACATTAAAGCCACCAATGCATCTATCATCATTGCAAACAATGGGAGTAGAACTAACCACATTGTTTAGAACATCACTGAAATGCTCAGCCCACCTAGCCATGACAGAATCCTCACCTTCTAAAACCTTACCTTGTTTATCCTTCAATCCCTGTATACCTGTCAGTTTTCTACCATACAAAACATTAACTATCTGGTACAGCTCTCTGCTGTTGTGCTGCCTAACTGCTTCCTCGGCTTTGTCAGCCAAACCATCAAGCCAAAGATTCTTATCAGCATCTAACTGATCCTTTACACGTTTATTAAGCTCCCTGTAATGTTTTCTATTAGGACTAGTAGGGTAGTGATTAAGGACTTTCCTGAAGTTCTTTCTTTCTGAAATAAGCTTAAGTGCCTTATCACTCAAATAATTTTGCCTCCTTTACTCCATTTTTCCTAAAACAGTACTATTAGTTTCAAGAAAAACCAGTTTAAAATGGTCCCATTTTTCCTCAACTTCAGCAGTAAGGAAACCACGACTGTCATAATGACTAAGTAACCTATCATGACAGGTTTTAGCTATAACTGGGTCTTTCAGAACTTCAGTATTCAAGGTAAATGTTTTTTAACTTTAGCACAACACTTCTTAAGTTTAAGTTGGAAGACACTTTTAACAAGGTAATGGTCAGATCCAATTTCAGCTCCCCTATGTGCCCTGGTATTCCTAACAGAACTAGCCCATTTGCTGTTAATATATAATCAATCATATTCTTATGCAGCCCATCTGGTGAAACCCACGTGTATTTATGTATGTCGTGGTGTTTGTAATCAGTTATTCTTAAACCATTTTGTTTACTTACCTGTAGGAGACGTTTCCACATTTAGTGATTTCTAACGATATAAAATAAAACTTCCTAAGTATTTTAAAAATGCGAATATTCATATTTCATAAGTAACAATCCAGCTAAAAGACTTTTCCAATTATCTCTTTAAAAAAATTGCGTTTCCCACCTAGTCTGGTCTTAAGGATTCAACTCATCGCTGCCAATGGATACTTCATAATCTTCATATTTCACCACGAAAATTTCAAATTTCTAGCATCAATACATCATTTGCAATATTTGTTAAAAATTTGGAATTTTCAAATTTTTTCAATATGAGAGGATTCAGTTATAGCATTGGGGATATATGGAAAATGCAAATCGCAGTACTTCATCAATACATATCCAACCCAAAGGAAACTTTTAATTTATATCTAAAAACAAACAGTTATCTCTTAAAATGAAAAAGTTGCATTTTCCCACTACCTTTGAGGTTAAGGTTGGGTTGTTTTACCTCTGAGCGGTACTTTTTTGCACACAATGGGCTAAATGGCCAGGTCATAAGGACCTCGAAGGCTCAGAGAAGGTTGGGGGAGGAGACCCACTGGAACAGCTGTTGGGAGGCAGATGGTAGCCTCTCGTCAAGGCCATCCAGCGTGTTCTTTAACGTGCACAGAGTATGGCTCTCCGCACACAGAGTCACGGTTTAGCGTTCCATCAGACGGACGGCGGCCTTTCCAAGCCCATTGGTGTTCCCTATTGACCGTGGGCAAGGCAAGGAGTTTTGCGGAGATAAATCTCAACGCTGACCCGGCTGGAACTCGAACATGGGAATTGCAGATTACGAGCCACCCCCGCCCCTGAGGGTAAGGAGTCAACTCATTGTTTCCAATTTAAACTTCGCGACCTTCACATTACACCACCTAAATTTCAAATTTCTAGCATAACTACATCGTTCCCAATATTCGTTAAAATTTTCGAATTATCGAATTTTTCCACCGTTAGAGAGTCCAATTATAGCTTTTGGGAGATTCGGAAAGTTTGAATCGTAATTCATTTCATCAATACCTATGCACCAGCAAAAGAGATTTATCTCTATAAACAAAAAAAGATGTCTACAAAACAACAAAGAGAAATTATTATCTCATTTTTTTTGGAAACGAGATAAAAACGAATGAATCATTAATCAAATTATATGAAAACAAATATATAAGAATGAACTAATTATCGTCTAAATTGTATGAAACCCAAAGGGTATAAAGTGAATTAATTATTAACTAAATGATGGTAACAGTAAAAAGAATAAAATTAAAAATGTGCCAATAGGAATCACGAACGCATTCGTTCCTTCCCCTATTTGCATTATTATAAGACATTTATATCTGACTAACGCGATTTCACCTTACGCGAATTTTCTGAAGAATTTTTCTATCATATTAATCGGGCATTAAGTGTATTATTTCTCTTTGGTGGGGACCTGGATGGCTCAGTCGGTAGGGCGCCAGGCTCGTAATCTGCAGTTCCCAGGTTCGAGTCCCAGCTCGGTCAGCGTTGAGATTTATCTCCGCAAAATTCCCCGCCCTGCCCATGGTCAGTAGAGGACACCGATGGGCTTGGAAAGGCCGCCGTCCGTCGGATGGGACGTTAAGCCGTGGTCCCGCATGCGGGAGAGCCATACCTTGTGCACATTAAAGAACACGCTGGATGGCCTTGACGGGAGGCTACCATCTGTCTCCCAACAGCTGTTCCAGTGGGTCCCCTCCCCCAACCTTCTCTGAGCCTTCGGGGTCCATGTGACCTGGCCATTTAGCCCATGGTGTGCAAAAAAGTGCCGCTCACAGGTAAAACAACTCAACCCAAATTCTGGCGAGAATAGTTACTGGGAAAAAATTATCCGAACAGCGTTCTGGTAGAGCTCCAATTCTTTCATAACTTTCCCTACAACTTTATACATCAGGCCTGTCAAAGGTCTTGGTACACGGATATTTCCAACAAGAAACAAAAAAAAAAACATGTCCCTCCCTCAGACCCTAAGAATTAGAAAAAAATATATTTTACACACCAGTCAATCAATACGAAACATAGGCTGTGAAGTTCATAATCGTGTTTCCTACCAAACCTCGATGGGCTTGGAAAGGCCGCCGTCCGTCGGATGGGACGTTAAGCCATGCCCCGTGTGCAGGAGAGCCATACCCTGTGCACGTTAAAGAACACGCTGGGTGGCCTTGACGGGAGGCTACCATCTGTCTCCCAACAGCTGTTCCAGTGGGTCCCCTCCCCCAACCTTCTTTGAGCATTCGGGGTCCATGTGACCTGGCCATTTAGCCCATGGTGTGTAAAAAAGTGCCGCTCAGAGGTAAAACAACCCAACCCAACCTACCAACCCTACTTTTCAATTCGACAAAATTCTATTTTGCTTGCTTTCCCTTCCTTTTGAATGAAATCCTGCAAAAATCCATTCACTAGAATTTTTCTTTTGAAGAAGATTGTCAGCCGCAGATGAAAAGTAGTCGGTCTAATATACCTTAAAAGGTTTATGATCAGTGGCATATGAAGGATTGAAAAAAAAATGTTTTCTAAGGAAATCTCTGAAAATCAGAAACTCAGACTCATCGCCACCAGCCATTAGACTCAAATATTTCAATGCAACCTCATTTCCTACTTACTGCATTGGAAGTTTTCGGATACGCCACTGAGCCTGGCGCGCCACACGAGCCTGGCGCGCTAGTTATGGTACTGCGCGCTAGTTATGGATACGCCACACGAGCCTGGCGCGCTAGTTATGGATACGCCACACGAGCCTGGCGCGCTAGTTATGGTACTGCGCGCTAGTTATGGATACGCCACACGAGCCTGGCGCGCTAGTTATGGTACTGCGTGTTAATCGCACTAACTGTATAATAAATTGCGAAAATGTTACAGTCAACTCTAGATTAACTGGAGTAATGGGAGAGTGAAGGTCATGTGTAACCCGAAATCACGGTTAAAACAAAACGAACCAAAACGTGGTACAAATAGATTCAATGTAAACTTATATAGTTAAATTTTCATCCAATATTTAGGAACACATTTACTGGTCTACAAACGTCATCCAAAAGTGTACAAATAATAAAAGTACAATAGTTTAAGAACACACAACGTCATATAAGCTGCTTGGCGAAAAATGTTACATATTCATGATTTTTTTGCCACGATTATTACGCAAACCGTTTTTTTTTTAGTTAGTTGTCGAAAAAACGATCTATTGGTTTCACTTTGTCTTCCGCCATTTTGTCTCTTTGTCTGCAGACATTCAATATTTTCATTTTTAGACAGAAATGAAAATTGCTCTTTCTGTTAAATAGAGTTGGGTTGGGTTGTTTTACCTCTGAGCGACACTTTTTTGCACACCATGGGCTAAATGGCAAGGTCACATGGACCCCGAAGGCTCAGAGAAGGTTGGGGAAGGGGACCCACTGGAACAGCTGTTGGGAGACAGATGGTAGCCTCCCGTCAAGGCCATCCAGCGTGTTCTTTAACGTGCACAGGGTATGACTCTCCCGCATGCGGGACCACGGCTTAACGTCCCATCCGACGGACGGCGGCCTTTCCAAGCCCATCGGTGTCCCCTACTGACCGTGGGCAGGGCGGGGAATTTTGCGGAGATAAATCTCAACGCTGACTCAGCTGGGACTCGAACCTGGGAAGTACAGATTACGAGCCTGGCGCGCTACCGACTGAGCCACCCCCGCCCCTAAATGAATATTGTAAACGTTTTGTTCAAATCAGTACAAGAATGTCGGAAGCACAAGACGTGTTGACTTGAACGTCAGAAGAATTTTCGCCTCAGAAGAGCTTTAATATCACAACACATGTGGTGGCTTCAACATGTGGTTCACCTGTGGTGGCTTCAACATGTGGTTCACTTGTGGTGGCTTCAAAATGTGGTTCACTTGTGGTGGCTTCAACATGTGGTTCACTTGTGGTGGCTTCAACATGTGGTTCACTTGTGGTGGCTTCAACATGTGGTTCATTTGTGGTGGCTTCAACATGTGGTTCACTTGTGGTGGCTTCAACATGTGGTTCACTTGTGGTGGCTTCAACATTGTGGTTCACTTGTGGTGGCTTCAAATGTGGTTCACTTGTGGTGGCTTCAACATGTGGTTCACTTGTGGTGGCTTCAACATGTGGTTCACTTGTGGTGGCTTCAACATGTGGTTCACTTGTGGTGGCTTCAACATGTGGTTCACTTGTGGTGGCTTCAACATGTGGTTCACTTGTGGTTCACATGTGGTTCACTTGAACAGCTGAAGACGTGCGACTTCAACAGAGCACAAAGTTATTGGCTTGAACAAAACACGAGGAGTGACTTCAACAGCATAAGACGTTGCACACTTCTTGCACCACGTAAGTCGATCAAAAAAGTATCCGAACACTTTGTGTTCGGATACTTTTTTGAGCGACTGTAGGTGGTCATATTATTTTGATACTAGATCGTGTGGGCTCACTCACGGAAATATTGAGCGTGTGCAGTTACCGTTCACAGCAAACTGGAGCGTGTGCAGTAACTGCACACGCTTCAGTTTGCTGTGAACGGTAACTGGAGCGTGTACAGTTGCTGTACACGCTCCAGATATTTTCCTGAATTCTGTAATCACGTGACACGAAGGTTGCCAGATCACTAATTTCTAAAACAAATCGTTGCCAGATGTTTTTTCTGAATTCTGTAGTCAACCATAATGTTCGGATACTTTTTTGAGCGACTGTACATCAGCACTTATTCCGCTGGAATGTTCATTCTTCATAATGGTCAAAATTGAAAGACCACTGAATATAAAATGTGCGATATCAGTATAATAATCAATCTACTCTATGTGTCATAATAGCGTATATATATTTCTAAAACTAAAAAAAAAATCCAATATGCTTTGAGGATTTAAATGAAATAGCTCTCAATTTTAACCACAGATCCCTCCTTAAGGGTGACCCTAAAGTTGTCCGACCAGACGTTATCTTTTTCACTTCTTTCAATCTCTCCATTATTCTTACTTTTTCTTTGCATTGTCTCCTTCACTCCATTCCCTTTTTCAGTCTTTCTCCTCTTCCCCTTTTTTTATTTCCGTTTTCACTCCATTCCGTTTAATCTGTAGTTCCCAGGTTCGAGTCCCAGCTGTGTCAGTCGTTGAGATTTATCTCCGCAAAATTCCCTGCCCACGGTCAGTAGGGGACATCGATGGGTTTGGAAAGGCCGCCGTCCGTCGGATGGGACGTTAAGCCGTGGCCCCGTGTGCGGGAGAGCCATACCCTATGCACGTTAAAGAACACGCTGGATGGCCTTGACGGGAGGCTACCATCTGTCTCCCAACAGCTGTTCCAGTGGGTCCCCTCCCCCAACCTTCTCTGAGCCTTCGAGGTCCATGTGATCTGGCCATTTAGCCCATGGTGTGCAAAAAAGTGCCGCTCAGAGATAAAACAACCCAACGTTAAATAACAAGCTGGATGGCTTTGACGGGAGGCTACCATCTGTCTCCCAACAGCTGTTCCAGTGGGTCCCCTCCCCCAACCTTCTCTGAGCATTCGGGGTCCATGTGACCTGGCCATTTAGCCCATGGTGTGCAAAAAAGTGCCACTCAGAGGTAAAACAACCCAACCAACCCAACTCAATTCCGTTTCTTTTATTTCCTTTTGTCTCCCCCCCCCCCCTCCAAACCACTCTTTTTTTTTTCATTACCCTTTTTTCACTTGCATGCATCTGGACAGAAAATGGTTGCAGTCTCGCTTGAATTTTTTTGCACAAGTATTTATCATCATCTTCTAGTTTTCCTATTATTTTCATTGCCTTATTAACTCTTTTACATATCTTCTTCGTTTTCTTACTTTTTTTCACTTCCGTCTCAATCTGTTAATATTTCATTTTATCTCACTTTTCCCTCCATTTTATTATTCACTTAAAATATCTTTCTTACACTTAAACCGAAATGTCAGAAACACGCACACAGCCTGCGATAGACAGAAAGTTCGACATTAAAAAATGAGCTGGAAGAACGAAGACAGAAAAGAAAGAATACAGAAGTGATTTAATGCTTCTAAGTTTCTCAAATTCTTTAAGAAACTTCGCTATATTATGTTCTCTTCTTTTATAATTCCCTTTGGAAAGAGTTTCCTTCTTCTATTGCGCGGCTTTTCGATCTGAAAGAATGCCCGCAGATTAACGGCGGAAGCTGAGAAATGGTCTGTGGATGGAGCCTGCCTCTCTGATCAGATCCCCGGAAGCAGCAAAAAAGGAAAAAAAGCGATGCGAGGATCGAATGACGGCACTCTCCAAACACAGAAACAATTTCCCATCTTTGTTTTTTAATTTAACGAAAAAACGTTGTAGGTTTACAATCGAAAAAGATTGTTCATTTAGCGTTGGGTTCGGTTGTTGGGATGTTTTACCTCTCAGCGGCACTTTTTTGCACACCATGGGCTAAATGGCCAAGTCAAAAGGACCCCGAATGTTCAGAGAAGGTTGTGGGAGGTGACCCACTGGAACAGCTGTTGGGAGACAGATGGTAGCTTCCTGTCAAGGCCATCCAGCATGTTTTTAACGTTGGATTGTTTTACCTCTGAGCGGCACTTTTTTGCACACCATGGGCTAAATGGCCAAGTCACATGGACCCCGAAGGCTCAGAGAAGGTTGGGGGAGGGGGCCCACTGGAACAGCTGTTGGGAGACAGATGGTAGCCTCTCGTCAAGGCCATCCAGCGTGTTCTTTAACGTGCACAGGGTATGGCTCTCCGCACACGGGGCCACGGCTTAACGTCCCATCCGACGGACGGCAGTCTCTCCAAGTCCATCGGTGTCCCCTACTGACCGTGGGCAGGGCGCTGAATTTTGCGGAGATAAATCTCAACGCTGACCCAGTTGGGACTCGAACCTGGGAACTACAGATTACGAGCCTGGCGTTCACTAAGCAAAATAATAAGTTAGATTGAAATGTTTTACCTCTGAATGACACTTTTTCGCACACAATGGTCTAAATGTCCAGGTCACAAGGACCTTGAGGGATCAGAAAGTGTTAGGGAACCCACTGAACAGCTGTTAGCAGCCTGACTGCGGTCTTCCATCAAGACCACCGAGCGTGTTGTTTAACGTGCAAAAGGTATGGCTCTCTTTCGCAGGGGACAACGGCTTTACTTCCCATCCGACGGACGTCGTCCTTTCCAATCCCATTGGTGTCCGCTTTCCGACCGATGGAAGGGCGAGTATTTAGCGGAGATAAATCCTAATGTTGGCACGTGGGGCTCGAAGCTGGAAACTGCAAATTTCGAGCTGGTACTGTCGCTCAAAAAAGTATCCGAACAATACGGTTGATTACAGAATTCAGAAAAAATATCTGGCAACGATTTTTTTAGAAATTAGTGATCTGGCAACCTTCGTGTCACGTGATTACAGAATTCAGGAAAAATATCTGGAACGTGTACAGCAACTGTACACGCTCCAGTTACCGTTCACAGCAAACTGGAGCGTGTGCAGTTACTGCACACGCTCCAGTTTGCTGTGAACGGACAGGGCGTGTCCGACAGGGCGTGAACACGACAGGGTGTGTGCAGTTACCGTTCACAGCAAACTGGAGCGTGTGCAGTTACTGCACACGCTCCAGTTTGCTGTGAACGGTAACTGCACACGCTCAATATTTCCGTGAGTGAACCCACACGATCTAGTATCAAAATAATATGACCACCTACAGTCGCTCAAAAAAGTATCCGAACACTACGGTTGATTACAGAATTCAGAAAAAATATCTGGCAACGTTTTTTTTCTGATTTCTGTAATCAACCGTAGCGTTCGGATACTTTTTTGAGCGACTGTACGTTACCAACTGAGGCAACCCAGCTCCAAGTTTTTAAAGTATGCAACATTAAAATACTAAAACAACAATAATACAAATATTTATGCTTTGCTTCTTATTATTTATAATAAAATGCAGCCAGACGGTGATTGAAATGTAACTGATTCTTTTGTATTTGGGTTGGGTTGTTTTACCTCTGAGCGGCACTTTTTTGCACACCATGAGCTAAATGGCCAGGTCACATGGACCCCGAAGGCTCAGAGAAGGTTGGGGGAGGGGACCCACTGGAACAGCTGTTGGGAGACAGATGGTAGCCTCCCGTCAAGGCCATCCAGCGTGTTCTTTAACGTGCACAGGGTATGTCTCTCCCGCACACGGGGCCACGGCTTAACGTCCCATCCGACGGACGGCGGCCTTTCCAAGCCCATCGGTGTCCCCTACTGACCGTGGGCAGGGCGGGGAATTTTGCGGAGATAAATCTCAACGCTGGCCCAGCTGGGACTCGAACCTGGGAACTACAGATTACGAGCCTGGCGCGCTACCGACTGAGCCACCCCCGCCCCAATTTAAAATTGACGACAGAGTGAGAATCGCCTTTTGTATTTGAGTTTGTGATAAAGAGGTTTTAATATTAGACCAGTGATTATCAAGTTTTTTCTTGCTGAAGTCACACTAGAAATTTAAGTTGTTAACACTACAGAAGACTGGCGCATGCGCATTCTGCCTTCAGTAATAGCCATTTCTATGGAGTCATTTGTAAACGTACAGCTATTCTGGTCACGTTCTGACGTGTATTGATGGGGTCCTCTGATCACGTGTCCTTTACGCCTTGCTTCGAGTAACATCGCCTTAGTTGTCCTCGCGCCATGAAACTTCAAGCGACCAACCAAGCAATCTGACGTGTATTGAAGTTTGTCCGTACGCCTTACATGCTATGGGCACGTTTTTGTGTTAATTTTGGTTTTAACATTAAGATTTAATATGAATAAATTTTTAATTAAACTCAAAAAATTAAGTGAAGGGGCAGAATGTAGCAACGAAATGATGTGTAAATTTCCTTTTATTTGAAATATCATCTGAAATTTCGCGCGCACGTCCTTTGAGGTCCACTGCGCAAGAGACTCGCACAGACAGACGATATTCCGAAAAGGAAAAAAGCATCATTTACATTTAAAGCAAGATAGTGCTATTAAAGGCAATTAGAAGTACTTTTCAAATACTATTCGAAAATCTCAATAGTTTTCTCCCAAATCACAATACTTTTTGCATATTTGGAATGATAGAGTTCTTTGCATAATCATGAACAATGAAAGCCAAAGCTCGAAAGCGAAAATCAAAGCAAATTTCTTTTTTTTTTTCTTAGGGGGCGAGGTCGGCAGCGTGCCAGGCACGTAATCTGCAGTTCAGGTTCGAGTCTCACCTGGTCCAGAGTTGAGTCTCCTCAAAACTCCCCGCTTTGTTCTCGGTCAGTAGGGGTCACCGACGGGCTTCGAAAAGCCGCCGTCTGTTAGATGAGAGGTTAAGTCGTGACCTTGTGCGGGAGAGAACCATACACTGTGCACATTAAAGAACACGCTGGATGATCTTCACAGGAGGTTACCATCTGTCTCGCAACAGATGTTCAGTGGAACCCCTTCTCCCAAACTTCTGGGGTGGGAATGGCTCAGTCGGTAGCGCGCCAAGCTCGTAATCTGCAGTTCCCAGGTTCGAGTCCCAGTTGGGTCAGCGTTGAGATTTATCTCCGCAAAATTCCCCGCCCACGGTCAGTAGGGGACACCGATTGGCTTGGAAAGGGCGCCGTCCGTCGGATGGGACGTTAAGCCGTGGCCCCGTGTGCGGGAGAGCCATACCCTGTGCACGTTAAAGAACACGCTGGATGGCCTCGACGGGAGGCTACCATCTGTCTCCCAACAGCTGTTCCAGTGGGTCCCCTCCCCCACCCTTCTCTGAGCCGACGGGGTCCTTGTGACATGGCCATTTAGCCCATTGTGTGCAAAAAAGTGCCGCCCAGAGGTAAAACAACCCAACCCAAACTTCTCTGAGTGTTTTTGGTCCTCGCGATATGCCATTTCGCCCACTGTTTTTAAAAAAAAGTGCCTCTCTGAAGTAAAACAACTCAACTCTCTTTTTCTTCAGCATGTTTTTCTGTTTCCCCTCTTTAAGCTAAAGAATTCAGTGTTGGACTCAACGACCAGTTGTAAGCATTCTTCCCATTGCCTACTTTGATGTTAGCTGGTCGCAAAACTCAACCTTCATTTGCAGTTACATTTCTAACAGTTCCTTGTGCAGACTTGAAAGAAGATTTCGATCCAGACATTACATATAAGTTCTGTTATGCCTGAAATATAACAGTGAACTTGGTTCCCCATCAAATAAACACGTCAGGAAAAAGAAGTAATAAAAATTCCGCTTTGGTACCTACTCGTTGACGACTTTGACAGCATCTCCGTCATATTACTGGACCTGTCCTATTTTAATGGCACACTTTCGCTCCTATCTGACAAGCCCCACAAGGCCATTATTAAAGCAAACGGCAAAACATTATAGCTGTCAGCTACTACAAAGTTTGCAGACATTTTCAGCATACGCCAGTTCTATAGGTGATAACACAGGTCACAAAACTGCCATTTATCAGCTTTCTCAACTACAAGTACACGGAGGGGAGTCATTAAAACTGGTTTATTTCCTTGTGGTGTTTTACCAGAGCGTTAACCTTAACTGTAAAGTCACATAGTAGTTTTAAGATCAAAAGCAGAATATCAGATGTTACAAACATATAAGAGGTATTAACGGGTGTTTTTTTTTTAATTAGGTGCACACTTTATGGACATTTGACTAAAAGTTTAATCTTCATTGTTAAGTAATTACACACACTTTTTAGGGGCGGGGGTGGCTTAGTCGGTAGCGCGCCACGCTCATAATCTGTAGTTCCCAGGTTCGAGTCCCAGCTGGGTCAGCGTTGAGATTTATCTCCGCAAAATTCACACCGATGGGCTTGGAATTCCGCCGTCCTTCGGATGGGACGTTAAGCCGTGGCCCCGTGTGCGGGAGAGACATACCCTGTGCACGTTAAAGAACACGCTGGATGGCCTTGATGGGAGGATACCATCTGTCTCCCAACAGCTGTTCCAGTGAGTCCCCTCCCCCAACCTTCTCTGAGCCTTCGGGGTCCATGTGAGCTGGCCATTTAGCCCATAGTGTGCAAAAAAGTGCCGCTCAGAGGTAAAACAACCCAACTCCGTCTTCAAATATGAAACGAATCGAAAGATTGCATTTTAAATCAGTAAGGAATTGAAAGACTGTTTTGGCCTGGATATGATAAAAATAATCGAACAGGTAACCAAAATATATTCGTTATACTGAATTGCAATAAACAAATAACGCTATGATGGTTACATACTACAAAATAATCAGTATGAAAGAAATTCACCGTGTATTAGAGTTTGCTTCTTAACAAAAGTAGGTAATTTTTTTAACTGTCTGCTCCAAAAAACATATCTTTGTGAATAATTGTTAAATGTTGTCGCAAAACGGGGTTTTCTGACGTCATTAACGGAACTTTAAACAACGGAAAGAAAGCAGCTGCTATCTTTCTGGACTTTCGTAAGGCATTTGATACTTGGATCACGATATTTTACTTCAAAAATTGTATACCTATGGTGTCCGAGGTAAAAACCCCTTAAATGGTTTGAAAATTATGTAAAAAACAGAGTGCATGTTACCAAAATTAATGGAGTTTTTAATAATAAGAGAACAGTGTACACTGGTGTTCCACAAAGTTCAATTTTAGGTCCGCTTTTATTCATTATTTATATTAATGATCTAGCTAACCTTAAACTGAAGGGCTCTCCTTATATATATGCTGATGATAACGTGATGATTCATCAGCTAACGTATTGTGATTCACGTTAGCTGATGCTAACGTGAATCACAATATAGGAGACGCAGTACGAAATACATAGGATGATTTTAACAAAATTGTTAACTGGTCTCACATTAATCGTATTTGCATAAACCCAGATAAAACGAAATGGATGAGCTTTCATTCACCAGGATACTATGAACTTTCATCTTATGCAATTAAAAACCACGAATCCTTGTGTCCTCATAACATGATAACTCATGACCCTGCATGCTGCGGCTGTGATGTCATTGAATGTGTTGAGAGCCATAAATATCTTGGACTTTACATGGACACAACCTTCCGATGGAATACACATATTCAAAAGTTGGCAGGGAAATTGCGTCTAATGTGCATCTAAACTTTACAAACTACAATTTGTTGCAAGCACACATACATGTATTTTGGTTTACAAAGCTATCTGTGAATCTATATCGACTTATGGTTTGACAATATACGGCTCAACTAACCTGACAAATATAAAGAAAATAGAAACGATTCAATTATCCATTGCTAAAAATATAATCCCATACAACTTAAGAAATTCATTTTATCACAGCGAAGAAAGACTAAATTATCTAGGCATACTCTCTTTTCACAACCTTTACAAATACAGCATCACTTTAAAATATTTTTTGACAATCAATTTAAATCTAAAATCTCTCATGGGATAAACACAAGGTTGCAATTCAAAAATTATTTCCAACTTCCAAAAATATCAAACAATTACGGGAAATGTACAAGGGCATATACATGTCGTTTGATATTGTCGGCATTCCCTCTCTCAATAAACATAGTTTCTTTAAACATCCCACTAACCATTTTCTCTCCATAGGTAGTTGGAATGTGAGGACTCTGCACAGAGCTTTTTCTCTTGATGTCCTCACACAAGAATTCCACCGTTATAATTTAGATATTCTCGGCTTGCAAGAGACCAGATGGACAGATAAAGGTCAGATTCTTAAAAATAATCTTAAATTTCTCTTTTCAGGGAGGGACGACAAAAAGCATCACCAAGGCGTGGGTCTGCTTCTCAGCAGACACGCTAGTGATGCTCTTCTAGGATATGAGTGCATTAATGAAAGGTTTCTTACAGCAAAATTTCAGACAAGCGTTAAAGACTTGAATGTTATCTGCTGTTATGCCCCCACTGAGGATGCCGATGAGGATGAGAAGGATAGGTTTTATGAACAACTTCAGGATATTTTGAATTCTGTCAAGAAAGGAGATATTACCCTTGTTCTTGGTGATTTCAATGCCAAAGTTGGTACTGACTCTGACCTTTGGGGAGGAGTAATAGGCCCTTTTGGTATTGGTAGCTGCAATAGCAATGGGCAACGTCTCCTACAGGTAAGTAAACTCAATGGATTCAGAATAACTAACACTTATTACAAACACCGCGACATACATAAGTACACATGGGTTTCACCTGATGGGCTGCATAAGAATATGATTGATTACATATTAATTAACAGCAAATGGACTAGTTCTGTTAGGAATACCAGGGCATATAGGGGAGCTGAAATTGGATCTGACCATTACCTTGTTAAAAGTGTGTTGCAACTTAAACTTAAAAAGTGTTGTGCTAGGGTTAAAAAATTTACTTTTAATACTGAAGCTCTGAAAGATCCAGTTATAGCCAAAGCTTACCATGATAGGTTACTTAGTCATTATGACAGTCATGGTTTGCTTACTACTGAAGTTGAGGAAGAATGGGATCATTTTAAACAGGCTTTTTTGGACACTAACAGTACTCTTTTAGGAAAAAAGGAACAAAAGAGACAAAATTATCTGAGTGATAAGGCACTTGAGCTTATTTCGGAAAGAAAGAACTGCAGGAATGCCCTTAATCAATACCCTACTAGTCCTAATAGAAAGCATTACAGAGACCTTAATAAACTTGTAAAGGATCAGTTAGCTGCTGATAAAAATTTTTGGCTTGATGGTTTGGCTGACAAAGCCGAGGAAGCAGTTAGACAGCACAACAGCAGAGAGCTGTACCAGATAGTTAATGTTTTGTGTGGTAGAAAACGGACAGGCATACAAGGATTGAAGGATAAACAAGGTAAGGTTATAGAAGGGGAGGATTCTGTCATGGCTAGGTGGGCTGAGCATTTCAGTGATGTTCTAAACAATGTAGTTAGTTCTACTCCCATTGTTTGCAATGATGATAGATGCATTGGTGGCTTTAATGTTGGCCCTATAACACAATCTGAAGTTAGTTTGGCTGTTTCTAAACTTAAACTTCATAAATCCCCAGGGGTAGATGAAATTACTACGGAAATGCTTAGAGCTGGGAATGTTTCGGTTACCACTTGGATGACTGAAATTCTGAATCTCTTTTATGATAAAGGCATGGTTCCTAAGGATTTTACCAGAGCTATTGTTATCCCTATTTTCAAAAAAGGTGATCGCAGTTCTTGTGATAACTATAGGGGTATCAGCCTACTCTCTGTTCCAGGTAAAGTTCTTTCCATGATTGTGCTTAATAGAATTAAGAATCTGGTTGACAGGCAATTGCGTGATGAGCAATGTGGATTCAGAAGTGGTAGGGGATGTGTAGATCAGATATTTTCACTTAGGCAGATTCTTGAGAAATGTTTAGAGTCTCAGAAACCTTTGGTTGCTAGCTTTGTTGATTTCAAAAAGGCTTTCGACTCTGTTGATCGTCATGATTTGTGGTTGATTGTGAGATCATATGGTATACCAGACAAGTTAGTTAACATTATGAAAGCTCTCTATAATAACACTGAGTCGTGTGTGAGAGTTGGTAAGGCTTGTAGCAATTGGTTTAGCATTACTTCTGGTGTTCGACAAGGGTGCATTTTGTCTCCTTTTCTCTTTAGCTTGGTTATTGATTATGTTATGCGAAATTCACTTCAAGGGAAAGATTTTGGCCTTAAATGGGCTGGAGATAGGAAAATTTCTGATTTAGATTATGCTGATGATTTAGCCCTTCTGGCAAATGATGTTGATGAGATGAACTCTTTCATTCGAGCCGTTGATGAGACTGGTAGTAGAGTAGGTTTGGTTATAAACAGAGAGAAAACTAAAGTGATGAAAATTGGTCAGGCAGGCTGTGATTCAGTTAATCTGAATGGTTGCAGTCTTGAGCAGGTGTCACAGTTTAATTATCTTGGGAGCTATGTAACAGATAATGGTGATGTGCGGCATGAGATTAACAGACGAATAGGGATTGCTGCTGGGACTTTTAAGAATCTATGGAGAGTGTGGAGAAATAGGCGTATACACCTAAAGACTAAAATTAGACTGTATAATAGTTTGGTTCTTTCTAGGGTTAGTTATGGTAGTGAAACTTGGACACTTTGTAAACAAGATAACAGGAAACTAGATGCTTTTGATTCCAGATGCTTACGCAGTATCTTGGGCATTAGGTGGTTCAACTTTGTAACTAATGATGAGATTAGGAAAAGGAGTTTGCAACCTCCTTTAAGCAGCATATTGTGCAGAGAGAGACTCCGTTGGTTTGGCCATGTTGCCCGTATGAATAATTATAGATTGGCGAATAGGGTTATGAACAGTGTGCCTAAAGGCCTCAGAAAGAAGGGGAGACCTAGGATGCGGTGGGCAGACAATGTCAAACAGGACCTTGTTAGAATTGGTGTGCAGTGGCCAGATGCAGTAGATGTAGCTCAGGATAGACTTGCTTGGAGAACTAAATTGCACGGTCTGGTTGGACCTCCGTAGCCCATGGCTGCTTGAGGATGATGATGATGATGATGATATACAATACCTTGCGTGTTCAATCAATTACCAAGGGAAATTATTTTATTAAACAAATTTAAAGAAATCAAAAATAAGACTAAAAAATTTGAACCACCGCAATGGAGCTTCCACTGAAATTCACATAATTCGATGACATTGTTTTAAACTATATCTATGTGTTTTCATGTAACGTGGGGCGGGGGTGGCTCAGTCGATAGCGAGCCAGGCTCGTGATCTGCAGTTCGAAGGTTCGAGTCCCAGCTGGGTCAGCGTTGAGACTTATCTCCGTAAAACGCCCTGTCCACGATCAGTAGGGGACACCTGATTCTTTACCCCCAACCTTCCCTGAGTCTTTGGAGTCCATCTGTTAATATGGAAATCTCCAGTCACACAATAATAACACTGTACAGTGGTTCCTTTCCCCCAACCTTCCCTGAGTCTTTGGAGTCCATCTGTTAATATGGAAATCTCCAGTCACACAATAATAACACTGTACAGTGGTTCCTTTCCCCCAACCTTCTATGAGCCTTTGGAGTCCATCTGTTAATATGGAAATCTCCAGTCACCCAGTAATTTTTTTTTTAGAATATAATTTTTATTCATAAGAGTAAAGAATACAAATAGATTTACACTTTGACCCGCAAAGCTAAATAGCTTATCTGCAGGAAAATGAATAAATTATATTAAACATAGGTCATTCAGCCACAAAAATGGTGTGCATCAAATAAATCCACAAAACACAACACATAAAAATCAGCTAACTAGAAAATACCAAATAATTTTTTAATTCCATTTTAAGTCTTCTAAAAGAATCTATATTTAGTAATTCTTTTGGAATAGCATTAAATATAAGTGGTACTTGATATTCGGAGGTATGTTTCCCGTAATTATTTCGAAAATTTGGCAATTTGTAATAACCTTGGTTTTGAAGTCTTGTATTTTTATTATGTTGAATTTTTAGTTTGTAAGTTTCGTCAAAAACATTTTTAATTATTACATTATATTTATATAAATTTCTGTAGGATAAAAGATTTAAAAATTTTAATCTATCGGTAGAAGTTTTATAAATTTTTTGCAAATGAAACGGAATAATATTTTTAGCTATTATAGACTGCAATTTTTCTATTTTATTTATGTTAGTTAAGTTAGTTCTTCCATGCACAATTATTCCATAATTTAAAATAGATTCGCATATTGCTTTATAAAATAGTACACATGTTTTCATTTTTAATACGTATTTCAATTTTTGAATTTTTATCGCCGATTTCTCAAGCTTTCACATATGTGGGATATATGGGCATTCCACCTAAAATATTCATCAAAAATGATTCCTAAGTAATTTATTTTATTTACTTGCTCAACAAGTGGGCAACTGCATAATGATTCATAATTTGAAGCATCCTTTTTTCTGCAATTTATTTTATGAGTTTTGATAAAGAGGTTTTGATGAATATGAAATCCTGGTGAATGAATAATCATCAGTTTTGTTTTTTTCTCATTTAAATAGATTTTATTATGATTTAACCATCTAATAATATTATTGCAATCTGTTTGAACCTCTGAAATGCTATCATTTAAATATTTCTGACTGTTTATTAAAACAATGTCGTCAGCATATAGATTAATAGCACTATTTAATTTTGTATTGAACAAATCATTTATGTATACTAGGAACAATAAAGGACCTAAAATTGAGCCTTGGGGAATTCCACATCGTGTAATTACTTTTCTGCTGTAGCAGTTTTATTATTTTAGTAATTGTGTATCTGTCTGATAAATAATTTCTAAACCAATCTAACAATATACCGCGAATACCGTAATTTTCCAATTTATTTAGTAAAATGCTATGATCTATTGTATCGAAGGCTTTCTTTAAATCTAAGAACATAGTTACAATTTTTTCCCTATTATTCAATGATTTATTAATATTATTTGCAATTTTGGAAATTAGTTGAATTGTGTTTTTCCCTTTTTGAAAGCCAAACTGATTTTCATGAATTATGTTGTGTTTAAGTAAAAAGTTAAAAACATTATTATAAATATATTTTTCCATTATTTTCGAAAAAAATAGGCAGAATTGTTATTGGTCGATAGTTAGAAAAATCCTCCTTAATACCACCTTTAAAAATAGGTCTTAAAATACAGTACAGTGATTCCTTTCCCCCAACCTTCTCTGAGCCTTTGTGGTCCTTGTGATCTGACCATTGTGTGACTGGAGACTTCCATCTGTCTCCTAACAGATGTCCAGTGGGTCTCTTTCCCCCTTCTCTCAGTCTTTCGGGTCGTTGTGATCTGACCGTTGTGTGCCAAAAAAGTGCCACTCAGCAGTAAAACAACTCTCCTCAGCAATCATTTCAAATATCAACAATTCCGCTGATATTTCTGATTGTACATTGCGTCCTCCCATACGTACCTAACTGAGTCCATAATTGTTTTAACAATAATCTTCACTCTCATTCAGCTTGGGCTTAATAATCGAGACGATAAAGCCTTTTGGTTCTTTGGCAACCGCTCTCATAATTACGGGTGATTAGAATTAAGTGCTTACGGTTCCAATAACGATAAACAAGCTTCTCTGGTTATACATTATGGATCCGAGAGAGGCAGAAAGTGTGATCGCTTCTACGAGCGCCAGTCTCTTAGCAACGCATCATTAATCACGCAACATCAATGAGCATTACTGGCATTGATGCTGAAGATTTGACTAAGCCCTATCAACGAATTGCAGAGGAGCTAAAATACACTGAAAATGAGACTATGTCCCCCGAAGGCCAAACACGCAGTGCAAGCCATCAAGTCGACAACATTCTGTCAGCGACATTAACTCACCGGGCCACAACAAATCTCTCATTGACGTGGCCACTATTATGAGGAAATGACAGAGGACTTCTAAGATAGACCATTAATTTTTGGTGCAGCTTCTCTAGGGGTTGGTAGCTTGAACCGATGTGGAATCCCCAAAGTACAGAAGACGCTTACATCTAATTGCCAGTAATCACACCCAGATATCTTCCAGGACGAGGAGTAGTTCCAAAAGGGATTCGATAAGCTCTCAGTATCGTCTTCTGAAGAGGCCTTAATTAATTATTCCTACAGAAGTAAATTTGTTTCTTAAGAACAGTTTTAATCTCGTCGATGAGTAAAAGTATTAATAACGCATCACCTTTACGTTTGGGATTTTGGTGATTGCAATAAAGTAAACTTTTAAGAATTAATTAGAGTCGCCTGAACTGTTGAGTACGAAATTTGCAAATTACGGCTTCTACACTGGCTGGGGCGGGGGTGGCTCAGTCGGTAGCGCGCCAGGCTCGTAATCTGTAGTTTCCAGGTTCGAGTCCCGGCTGCGTCAGCGTTGAGATTTATCTCCGCAAAATTCGCGCCCTGCGCACGGTCAGTAGGGGACACCGATGGGCTTGGAAAGGCCGCCGTCCGTCGGATGCGGAGTTAAGCCGTGGCCCGTTAGCACATACCCTGTGCACGTTAAAGAACACGCTGGATGGTCTTGACGGGAAGCTACCATCTGTCTCCGAACAGCTGTTCCAGTGGGTCCCCTCCCCCAACCTTCTCTGAGCCTTCGGGGTCCATGTGACCTAGCCATTTAGCCCATGGTGTGCAAAAAAAGTGCCGCTCAGAGGTAAAACAACCCAACCTACACTGGCTGGGCATAAAATTTTGAGAAATTTCAAGTTTTGATAGTGTAGTCAATGTAGTTTTGATAGTGTAGTTTTGATAGTGTAGTTAATGTAGTTTTGATAGTGTAACGTCCCGCTCTATAGAGATTCCCGTGATTGTGTAACGCATGACATAGACAATATCTCGATGTCGACATAGTTGTAACTCAAATCAGGAACTCTCAGCTTAAACACTCTCAACTAAGTTACCGAGGTTCTGAACAGTAGATGGAGAATATAGAGTAAGCTCAATGCGTTACCTCTGGAAGGCACTATTTTAACACAAAATGGGCTAAATGGCCAGATCTTAAGGACCCCAAAGGGTCAGAGCTAAGTTGGGAAAAGGTAACCGTTGAATAACTTTTCGGAGACTAATGGAAATCTCTCATCAAGACTAAAAATTAAAGAGGTATCCAGCGAATTCGCTTTCCCTATCCAGATTTAAATCCTAGGGGTCCTTGTGACTCACCCATTTAACCAACTATTCCTAAAAAAAATCCTCTCAGAAGTTGAATTAATTTACCTTTGAGAGCCACTTTTATGCCCAAAACGGGCTAAATGGCCAGGTCACAAGGACCCCAAGATCTCAGAGAACGTAGGAGACAGATGGAAGCCTTCCGTCAAAGTTATCCAGCGTGTTCTTTAACATACACAAAGTATAACTCTCTTGCACACGGGCACGTGGCATTACATTCTATCCGACGGACGGCTGCTTTACCAATGTCCCCTGATTACCCAGGGCAGAACAAGGTTGGAGTAGATAAATCTAAACGCGATTGAAACTCGAACAGGAAAACTGAAGATTGCAAACACGTTGCGCTAATGACTGAGCCAACTCACCCCCCCCCCCCACACTTCCTTGAAGATGTAGAACTTCAGATTCATTGAAATTAATCAATATGTTCCATTCCATTCCCGTTTGTTCTTCGGCATGTAAATAATATGGCTCTCCTGCATATGCGACAAGCAGCAGGATTTCTAATTCTATCGGTATTCCCTCTTTCACTATTGGGTTGGGTTGTTTTACCTCTGAGCGGCACTTTTTTGCACACCATGGGCTAAATGGTCAGGTCACATGGACCCCGAAGGCTCAGAGAAAGTTGGGAGGAGGGGACCCACTGGAACAGCTGTTGGGAGACAGATGGTAGCCTCCCGTCAAGGCCATCCAGCGTGTTCTCTAACGTGCACAGGGTATGGCTCTCCCGCACACAGGGCCACGGCTTAACGTCCCATCCGACGGACGGCGGCCTTTCCAAGCCCATCGGTGTCCCCTACTGACCGTGGGCAGGGCGGGGAATTTTGCGGAGATAAATCTCAACGCTGACCCAGCTGGGACTCGAACCTGGGAACTACAGATTACGAGCCTGGCGCGCTACCGACTGAGCCACCCTGCCCCCTTTCACTACTGATAGAGCAGAAATTACTAAGGAAAATTTCAACACAACCACAGTAGGAGCTACAACCAAGATCAGATTACGATCGTATAACGCTACCTACTGAGCCAACACCATATGATGAACAAGAAGAGATTAAGAAGAGAAGGAGGAGGAGAGAGAATGACACTTGATGGGATGCAGGGAAGTGCTTACGTCAGCGTTCTGCTGCTCTTTAAACAAAGCTGTAAACCCTAATCGTCCCTTATTGGAAGCTGTTAATCAAGATTAGGAAAGAAATTAGAAGCGTCAGACTCAAACTACCTCATCCCACCTTTTCCAATTACACACACAAATAACTCATCACTGACTCGGAGTTTCTTTTTTTTGGCGTCATTGCTTAAGAATGTGTTTTGGCTCTAGGAGATTAAACTGGCTTTGGTACAGCTAAGCTGACATTACATTGGCATTTGTAGGTGATTAAACTGATCATATATAATACTGCTATTATATATATATTCAAGTAGCTTTGAATAACAGATAGATATTCGGCATCCGAGAGAGTTTCATCATGACTGAGTTTATAAGGAGAGTTCAAGGGAAAAGGTTGGGTTGGGTTGTTTTACCTCTGAGCGGCACTTTTTTGCACACCATGGGCTAAATGGCCAGGTCACATGGACCCCGAAGGCTCAGAGAAGGTTGGGGGAGGGGACCCACTGGAACAGCTGTTGGGAGACAGATGGTAGCCTCCCGTCAAGACCATCCAACTTGTTCTTTAACGTACACAGGGTATGGCTCTCCCGCACACGGGGCCACAGCTTAACGTCCCATCCGACGGACGGCGGCCTTTCCAAGCCCATCGGTGTCCCCTACTGACCGTGGGCAGGGCGGGGAATTTTGCGGAGATAAATCTCAACGCTGACCAAGCTGGGACTCGAACCTGGAAACTACAGATTACGAGCCTGGCGCGCTACCGACTGAGTCACCCCCGCCTCCGCCCCCTAAAATCGAGGGAGAAAATGTTGCATTGCAATGGAAATCCAGTCTCTTGTACCACCCTCCCCGATTTTTTTTTCCGTTTTCCGGCTCGATTGCGTAGACCTTCATTTTATTTACCCAATATTATTGAGGTTGAGATAAAGTTACTATAGGGATAACAGCTTAATTTTTAATTACTGAAAAATAAAGGGCCTCCCTTTTTTTTTTAGACCTAGGCATGCTTTGAGCAATTTAGTTTCATTGCAGATATAATTATTGATTTTTGTCGTCGATTCACAACTCTTCATTGTTATCAAATTTTAAACATTTCATTTTTGCTGACCTGCTTTATATCCAACACTCAAACCTCGATGCAGATGCTCTTTTCACTTTTCGGTCTGACTCCCTGAACTATCATATTCGGGGCGGGGGTGGCTCAGTCGGTAGCGCGCCAGACTCGTAATCTATAGTTCCCAGGTTCGAGTCCCAGCTGGATCAGCGTTGAGATTTATCTCCGCAAAATTCCCCGCCCTGCCCCCGGTCAGTAGGGGACACCGATGGGCTTGGAAAGGCCGCCGTCCGTCGGATGGGACGTTAAGCCGTGGCCCCGTGTGCAGGAGAGCCATACCCTGTGCACGTTAAAGAACACGCTGGATGGCCTTGACGGGAGGCTACCATCTGTCTCCCAACAGCTGTTCCAGTGGGTCCCCTCCCCCAACCTTCTCTGAGCCTTCGTGGTCCTTGTGACCTGGGGCGTGGGTGGCTCAGTCTTTAGCGCGCCAGGCTCGTAATCTGTAGTTCCCAGGTTCGAGTCCCAGCTGGGTCAGCGTTGAGATTTATCTCCGCAAAATTCTCCGCCCTGCCCACGGTCAGTAGGGGACACCGATGGGCTTGGAAAGGCCGCCGTCCGTCGGATGGGACGTTAAGCCGTGGCCCCGTGTGGCCTCCCGTCAAGGCCATCCAGCGTGTCCATACCCTGTGCACGTTAAAGAACACGCTGGATGGCCTTGACGGGAGGCTACCATCTGTCTCCCAACAGCTGTTCCAGTGGGTCCCCTCCCCCAACCTTCTCTGAGCCTTCGGGGTCCATGTGATCTGGCCATTTAGCCCATGGTGTGCAAAAAAGTGCCGCTCAGAGGTAAAACAACCCAACCCTTGTGACCTGGCCATTTAGCCCATGGTGTGCAAAAAAGTGCCGCTCAGAGGTAAAACAACCCAACCCCCAACCTTCTCTGAGTCTTCGGGGTCCATGTGACCTGGCCATTTGGGGCGGGGGTGGCTCAGTCGGTAGCGCGCCAGGCTCGTAATCTGTAGTTCCCAGGTTCGAGTCCCAGCTGGGTCAGCGTTGAGATTTATCTCCGCAAAATTCCCCGCCCTGCTCACGGTCAGTAGGGGACACCGATGGGCTTGGAAAGGCCGCCGTCCGTCGGATGGGACGTTAAGCCGTGGCCCCGTGTGCGGGAGAGCCATACCCTGTGCACGTTAAAGAACACGCTGGATGGCCTTGACGGGAGGCTACCATCTGTCTCCCAACAGCTGTTCCAGTGGGTCCCCTCCCCCAACCTTCTCTGAGCCTTTGGGGTCCATGTGACCTGGCCATTTAGCCCATGGTGTGCAAAAAAGTGCCGCTCAGAGGTAAAACAACCCAACCCAACCTGGCCATTTAGCCCATGGTGTGCAAAAAAGTGCCGCTCAGAGGTAAAACAACCCAACGCTCTTTTCAAAAGTGCGGGAAAATAATAGCGTGCATCAAATTGTTTGCCACAAATGGCGCGATTCAAAAAAAAAAACGTCCTTGTGAAAGCTGTCTTGTTACAATCAGGAATGAACTTGCGTTTTATTTTTTTCTTTTCATAGTAGCATAAAACGTTTTCTTCGTGTATGACTTGTAAATATAAAGAGATGAAATATTAATCGAAAATGTTACGTCTCTTCGAGGCTTCCTCTTTAAACGCTGCTGCCATCTATTATCTCATATTAGAAACACAGATTTACTTAAAGCTTACGGTTATTTTCACTCTAATCTTTTGCAGGCTTTGTTCAAAAACTACGATTTTGCATTTATTAATTCTGAAGTTATGAATGTACTCTAGTACATAGTAACAAAAAAACTAGCGGCTGCTCTAAATGTTAATTATTTTTTCTTAAAATTAAGCAGTTGTAATCAAAAAATATTTATGGGTGAAAATGGTGTAATTTCACAAATAAAAATTTTTGAAAAAAATGAGATATATTTAAATCTATAAAATAGCTAAGTTTTATGCTTTAATTCTATTTCTTTATTCATATAAAAATAATAATATTTTAATAAGTTCTAATTTATACACAGTCTTATCAGAATAATATGACCACTCCCCATTCCCATTATTAGGTAGGTTGGGTTGTTTTACCTCTGAGCGGCACTTTTCTGCACACCATGGGCTAAATGTCCAGGTCACATGGACCCCGAAGGCTCAGAGAAGGTTGGGGGAGGGGACCCACTGGAACAACTATTGGAGGACGACAGATTGTAGCCTCCCGTCAATGCCATCCAGTGTGTTCTTTAATGTGCAAGGGTATGGCCCTCCCGCACATAGGGCCACGGCTTAACGTTCCATCCGACGGACGGTGGTCTTTACAAGCCCATCGGTGTCCCCTACTGACCGTGGGCAGGGCGGGTATTAGGTAGGTGGTCATATTATTATGATACGACTGTAAATGTTTCCAACTTTATCAAGAACTATTGAAAAAAATAATCTGCAGCATCCTTTCTAGTTCTTCTAAACATCTCATTCAAAAGAATTTGGACATGCTGGTTACTCTTAGTCCTGAATAAGAGGAGGAATTATTTTTAGTTCTCTAAATTTACCAAATGTTTATCGTTTATTGCGAATTTTTATGGAATTGTTTTTCTATCTTGTTACATAATTGTGTTGTTATTGTAAGGTTAGGGAACAATTAAGTGTACGATGGTACGACAGAGTGTATTGGTCACAGTTTGTTTCCCGCAAAACTAGCAAACATGTGGACTCTGCCACCACCGCATGTTAGTACCAACAGTGTCGCTAAGTAGTTAAGTAGTTACTAAGTAGTTTACTAAGTAGTTAAGTAGTTACTAAGTAGTTTACTAAGTAGTTAAGTAGTTTACTGAGTAGTTAAGTAGTTACTAAGTAGTTTACTACGTAGTTAAGTAGTTTACTAAGCAGTTAAGTAGTTACTAAGTAGTTTACTAAGTAGTTAAGTAGTTACTAAGTAGTTTACTAAGTAGTTAAGTAGTTACTAAGTAGTTTACTAAGCAGTTAAGTAGTTACTAAGTAGTTTACTAAGTAGTTAAGTAGTTTACTAAGTAGTTAAGTAGCTTACTAAGTAGTTAAGTAGTTACTAAATAGTTTACTAAGTAGTTAAGTAGTTACTAAGTATTTAAGTAGTTACTAAGTAGTTTACTAAGTAGTTAAGTAGTTACTAAGTAGTTTACTAAGTAGTTAAGTAGCTTACTAAGTAGTTAAGTAGTTACTAAATAGTTTACTAAGTAGTTAAGTAGTTACTAAGTAGTTTACTAAGTAGTTAAGTAGTTTACTAAGTAGTTAATAAGTAGTTAAGTAGTTACTAAGTAGTTTGCTAAGTAGTTAAGTAGTTACTAAGTAGTTTGTTAGTACCAACAGTGTCACTGTTATACATCCGTGCTGCGAGGGGCACAGCCGGAGTGAACATGGTGAAGGAACAGCACGTGCAAATGAAGCTAGAGATCAGAGCAATAATTCGGATTCTGTATATTTCGACAGAAATTTGTTCGAAACGGATATTTGTTCCACATAATTTTGTTCGACCGAAATTTGTTCGAAACGGAAACATATTCGACCAACATTTTATCGAAGATTTGAGAGTTGAGAATTATTGAGATGTTGTTTGAGAGCGCACACCCAGACTCAGTAAGTCCCGTATGCGGAAGAGCTCTAGTTTGTGCACATTGAAGAACATGATGGATGACCTTGACAGGAGGCTACCGTTTATGTTCCCCAACAACAATGAAGTGGATCCCCTTCCGCCAACCTTCTCTGAGCTCTCAGAGTCCTTGTGACTTGCTATTTAGTCCATTGTGCCATTCAGAGGGGGGGGGGGCTCAGTCGGTAGCGCGCCAGGTTCGTAATCTGTAGTTCCCAGGTTCGAGTCCCAGCTGGGTCAGCGTTGAGACTTATCTCCGCAAAACTCCCCGCCCTGCCCACGGTCAATAGGGGACACCGATGAGCTTGGAAAGGCCGTCGTCCGTCGAATGGGACGTTAAGCCGTGGCACCGTGTGCGGGAGAGCCACACCTTGTGCACGTTAAAAAAACACGCTGGATGACCTTCCAACAGCTGTTCTAGTGGGTCCCCTCCTCCAACCTTCGTTGAGCCTTCGGGGTCCTTTGACCTGGCCATTTAGCCCAATGTGTGCAAAAAAGTGCCGCTCAGAGGTAAAACAACCCAACCTAACAAAAGCCATTCAGAGGCAAAACAACCCAATCCAGCTCTCACAGTCCTATAGGGCCATGAATATATTGATATTCAACACTAAGCTTGCACTGTGTTCAAATAAATTCTCAATCTGAAATCGATTTATCAACCAGTTCTGTACGTTAACAAAATCTTTTCCTTTATGATGACTCAGAAAATTCAAGAATTTCTTTCTGTGCCTTACAAACTGCAGAACAAACAGCACACCGGTATGACAACTGAAAAAAAAAAAGCATCAGCACAAATAGTTTACAATTTTTTTTTATCCTTTCCGTTATATTTGCCGTTTTGATCTCCAATATGAATGACCCCTGCAAGCTCAGCAAAGAACGCACTCGTCCATCTTACTGCCAAACGTCCAGGCACATTTCCCTAATCGACCTCTTTCAAAGCCTCCATCTGCAATGAGCTCGGCATGCCGAAGCTCCCTCACTTTCCACACTACAGCTTACGAACGCATGTATCGCCGTGAGTGTAAATGGCTCCTGCATGCATCACTTCCACATTTCGTAAGCATGTGTGTGTGTTCTGCAGGGCTCAGGCGAGAGAAACAGCATCACATGAAAGAGCGAGAAGATCTAGAGAAGGATGTTAGAAACTGCGTTTACGACTGCTCACACTAGCCAAGAATCCATTTCCCTAAGGTCACAGCGTTCTGTTATTGCACAACTGCTACTTCGAGTCACAAGGAACTAGTACCGTCGATATCGAATTCCAGAGTTACGCACGCCTCTTAAACCCCGACAGTCATCTCTAGCTTCTTCTGGATGCTGGCGCCGAATTAAAGCTACAGGTGGGATGCTCGTTGCTATAGTAACGTCATTGGAAGCCGGTGCGAAGTATAAGGAGAAAACTTCATTTACAATTCATCACGGCGAGTGACTACATTTTCTCCAGCCATGGGTGTGCGTTCGAGTACAAGAGTACCTACAAGGTGAGAAGATTTCTTTGGAATTGGATTGAGAGGAGTGCAAATAGAAGGTGAAGTAACAGATGATATAAATGGACTACGTTGACTCTTGTGGCATTTGCACTGTTCGCTTCAAGGGTCACATGATGTCATTCTAAAAGTTGAGAAGAAAAGTTTAGTGATCATTTTCCATTCGGATTCTTGAACTTTTAATTTTTTTTTCCAGGTTTTATTTCTGGAACGGAACTAAAGATAGTTGATTCATTGTTTAAAAATGTTATATTCTTCCAATGATAGAGATATAGTCATGAGGTGCCCTTCATTTCTATTAATACATAAATTCGTTGGAGATCTTAATGTCTCCTGAAACCCCTGAGACAACACTCAACTGTGAAATAAATTATTCTGATTCGAAATGATCTATAATGGCAAAAGCATTCCTTTATATTTATTGTTTTGCATCTACAATTGGTGGATTTCAATATTCAAATACTTCGTCCCTTGAATGATATCAAAAAGCATAGTGTCCTTACAGAAATCTGCTTTTTGACTTAAAAATAAATAAAAAATACCCCCTCAAGCAGTTGCTTGCCACAGAGGTCTGACAGGAGCCTGTCAGTTTATATGACATAGTAGAAGGTCTGAGAGTATGGCAGGACCTCAGCAGAAAAACAACACGAACATCCATGCCTTACCCGGGGCTCGAACCCAATAGGGGGATTAATTGAGGTTAGAGATTAGATGAGATCGGAATAAAGCAGTAGCCATTAGGTAAGCCTCTCTAGCTGGGAGTAAGATTTCCTAATGGCGTTCAAAGCATTATTTCAGTGTTGTTGTGTTGTTTTACCTCTGAGCAACCCTTTTTTGCACATAATGGGCTAAATGGCCAGGTCACAAGGACCCCGAAGGCTCAGAGAAGGTTGGGAGAGGAGACTCACTGGAACAGCTGTTGGGAGGCAGATGGTAGCCTCTCGTCAAGGCCATCCAGCGTGTTCTTTAACGTGCACACGGCCACGGCTTAACTCCGCATCCGACGGACGGCGGCCTTTCCAAGCCGCCGTCCGTCGGATGCGGTGTCCCCTATGACCGTGGGCAGGGCGGGTAGTTTTCATCAAGCAGTTAGTTTTTAATTTTAAGCAGTTAGTTTTCATCAAGTACTCATAAATAAATATATTTGCTGAGTGGTTAACGTTCTTGGCTGCGAAGGGATCTGGGTTCGAATAAGGACTGGATATTTTCATTCTTATTTATGTTGTATTTTTATTCAAATCTTGGATGGGATGGCTCGTGAGTCATGGCTCAGTATGTAATGCGCTAGGCTCATAATCTGTAGTTCCCAGGTTCGAGTCCAACCTGTTCCATCGTTGAGATTTATCTCCACTAACTGTTAAAAAAGGAACGCCAATGAAGTTAAAATGGCCGCCATCCGTCGGAGGAAATGTTAAGTTGTGGACCTGTGTGCAGGAAAGCCGTACCCTGGGCATGTTAAATAACATGCTGTATGGCCTTAACGGGAGTCTTACATCTGTCTCCTAACGACGTTGAGTGATGTTCAATGGATCCCCTTCCCCAACTTTTTCTGAGCCCTTGGGAACTGGCCATTTAGTCCATTGTGTGAAAAAAGTGCTGCTCAGAGGTAAAACAACTCTGACAAATCTCACTTCTTCAGAGATCTTCCCTATGGTGTATCACACTGAAAGGTTAATGTGATAGCTAAGACTATATATAGCTAACACACTAATGACCTCCATGATAATGCTTAGGGAGGGAAAAAATAATATTCATTGGGCTCTTTTACCTTTGAGTGTCACTTTTTTCCTCATAATGGACTGAAGGAATAAGTGACAAAGGCCCTGTAGCCAAACTTCTGTGGCCTTTTGAAATGTGTTACGACGCAATGTCTGTCCTTTGTCAGATTGGTCGCGACTCAGTCGAAGCCTTTGTCACATTGTCGCGACTCAATCGAAGTCTTTGTCATATTGTCGCGACTCAGTCGAAGTCTTTGTCACATTGTCGCGACTCAGTCGAGGCCTTTGTCACATTGTCGCGACTCAGTCGAAGCCTTTGTCACATTGTCACGACTCAGTCGAAATCTTTGTCACATTGTCAAGGCCTTTGTCGCATTTTTGTTTTTGTTTTGTCACATTTGTCTCGGTCCTTTGTCAGATTGGTCGAGACTCAGTCGAAGCCTTTGTCACATTGTCGCGACTCAGTCGAAGTCTTTGTCACAGTCGCGACTCAGTCGAGGCCTTTGTCACATTGTCGCGACTCAGTCGAAGCCTTTGTCACATTGTCACGACTCAGTCGAAATCTTTGTCACATTGTCGAGGCCTTTGTCGCATTTTTGTTTTTGTTTTGTCACATTTGTCTCTGTCCTTTGTGAGATTGGTCGCGACTCAGTCGAAGCCTTTGTCACATTGTTGCGACTCAGTCGAAGTCTTTGTCACATTGTCGAGGCGTTTGTCGCATTTTTGTTTTTGTTTTGTCACATTTGTCTTTGTCCTTTGTCAGATTGGTCACGACTCAGTCGAAGCCTTTGTCACATTGTCGCGACTCAGTCGAAGTCTTTGTCACATTGTCGCGACTCAGTCGAGGCCTTTGTCGCATTTCTGTTTTTGTTTTGTCACATTTGTCTCTGGCCTTTGTCACATTTGTCTCTGGCCTTTGTCGCATTTCTGTTTTTGTTTTGTCACATTTGTCTCTGGCCTTTGTCACATTTGTCTCTGGCCTTTGTCACAATGATCGCGACTCAGTCGAGATTTTGAATGTCTCCAAACGGAAGACGGGGAGCAATATTGATAAGAAGGAGGCTTCTCTTCCGAAACATAAGAAACAGAACAAAACGAAAGAGGACTGTACTATCAAATGAAGGATTGTTGGCAACCTCAGTTAGAAGTTTCGAATTTGTCGAAGATTTCACCATGATTTTAGAGATTCGGATCTGAGTATCATTAACAATGCTGTAAAAGTAAAAATAAAACCGAAAATTTAAAATGGTAGATTGTCCTCTCGATTTGAGGAAGGAACTGTGTCTGTGTGTCGGTTTAACACATACAGACACACCGAGAGAGAGAGAAAGACAGACATGAAGACGTATACACACACACATCCGATTTACCGAAACAAACATAAAACATACGCACTCACACACTCACCCGCACACAGAAACAAACATGCACACACAGAAACAAACATGCACACACACACACACACAAACATGAAAGCATACGCACGCACAAACATACAATTACAGAGACGAAACAAGTATGTGAGAAAAAACTTAGTCCATCGCATGGATATATGCATACACTTAGAAAGACATCCATTGAATAATACCATACACTACACAAGAATATACTTTGCATAAGATCAGAGAAACATTCTCCTACATATTCATAAACAGACTGCTTGAAAGTAATAATCTTCTTTTTACTCGAATCAGACAGTCAACATATTTGCTACTAGATAGCGTTGGTGAAAAGCCCAAAACTCAGAAAAATCACTTGTCTTAACTGTTGCACTGATCATCTTCCTTCGAAAGTTCTATCTTTTGTGTTCATAAGAATATATATGAAGAGACACAAGAAGGAGACACGTTTCAGTGAGTTCGCAAGAGTGTCAATATTCTGAAGTGACTGATTCACTTGCAGCTGAAATGTAATATTCACATGCTTACACGAAAAGTGAATGTTGCTGAAATGTAATATTCACATGCTTACACGAAAAGTGAATGTTGCTGAAATGTAATATTCACATGCTTACACGAAAAGTGAATGTTGCTGAAATGTAATATTCACATGCTTACACGAAAAGTGAATGTTGCTGAAATGTAATATTCACATGCTTACACGAAAAGTGAATGTTGCTGACTTGCATCTTCACCAGAAATGAACGCTGTTGTAAGAAATTGTAACATTAACGCTCTAATACTTAAAAAATGAATGGTTAAACCATTGTTACCAACCTTCTTGTTACCTTTTAAGCTGGCACAGGGCGCCCTCTGTTTCGAATGCTTACGTTTTCTTTTAATGTGAGAATGCAGGTAGTGTGCTTTCCTATCGCTTCTCTTTCTCAATCTCACTTCTGCAATATTGTTTGTCGTGGTTTGAAGTGTGAAATAACCTTTGAAAGACTTGACGCTTTATACGTTAGGTCCGTTTGAAACGCAAAGTATTGTCTATCCGTTATGGGGCCCTCAGAATCGAAATTACTACTGGCTTACAGGAGTAATGCTCGATAGACAGTGTTCTTTCCAAACAGGATACATAACATTATCAAAAAAAGGTGTGCTTGCCAGAACCACTTTCACACGAACATAGTACCACTTGTTCTAAGAATTCCACACTAGTGTAGAAATATTCTCATGCAGGAAAAATAATTAAATCGATTCTTAGACATGAAAATGTGTGTGTGTTTTACGGCTACTCCATTTACTTGAGAAGAAACTTGTGTGTGTCTCCATTTGCTCAAACGGAAATTTAGATAATCGCAATTTACAAAGATGTAGCTTAAAATAAGTCGCTATTTGGAGAGTATTTTAGTGATTTAAATTTTTCAATTTACTTTATCCCCTCTTGTTTTTCTTTTAGAGAAATAATTACATTATGTATTAAGAAAATCGCCCAATTCAGTCGTCTGAGGCTAAGACATTTAAACTCCCTCAATCCCTATCAGAAGACTTGTACAGGAGCTTTGTAAACTATCCTTTTGCCAAAGTGAAGAAGACATATAGAGACAACATTCTCTGAGCCTGATTCACAGTCCATTAGATTATCCCATGTCTACATCAGACCATGTCATCCTTCTATCCTTTCTGCCACCTTCTATGGGGCGTGGGTGGCTCAGTCGGTAGCGCGCCAGGCTCGTAATCTGTAGTTCCCAGGTTCGAGTCCCAGCTGGGTCAGCGTTGAGATTTATCTCCGCAAAATTCCCCGCAATGCCCACGGTCAGTAGGGGACACCGATGGGCTTGGAAAGGCCGCCGTCCGTCGGATGGGACGTTAAGCCATGGCCCCGGGTGCGGGATAGCCATACCCTGTGCACGTTAAAGAACACGCTGGATGGCCTTGACGGGAGGCTACCATCTGTCTCCCAACAGCTATTCCAGTGGGTCCCCTCCCCCAACCTTCTCTGAGCCTTCGGGGTCCATGTGACCTGGCCATTTAGCCCATTGTGTGCAAAAAGGTGCCGCTCAGAGGTAAAACAACCAAACCACCTTCTACCTCCATAATGCATTTTCTTTTCCACAGTCTGTTGTTTTGTTTTATGTACGGTCAATGTTTTCTCTAGCTTTTTTGTGATTTTCACATTTTTATCCTTTTTTTCCCACACAAAGGATACTTTTAAATCACACCACAAGAATATTTCTAACCTTGGCTTCATAGTATTATTTTAAACCGTTTCTCCTCCCGTTAAAACTACTGTGTACTGTGTAGTAAACAACGTGTGTGCCAATTTTTCGTGGGTCTAGTTTGTTCAATCCTATTAAACGAATATTTTCTTCCAAAAATATTTATGTCTTTCTGTCTACAATATTCGGCACTCTTCCAACAAAAAACAAGAAAAAATATACAATGCCATAAAGAGCACCAAATGGATTTGGGTTGGGTTTTTTTACCTCTGAGCGGCACTTTTTTGCAAACCTTGGGCTAAATGGCCAGGTCACAAGGACCCCGAAGGCTCAGAGAAGGTTGGGGGAGGGGACCCACTGAAACAGCTGTTGGGAGACAGATGGTAGCCTCCCGTCAAGATCATCCAGTGTGTTCTTTAACGTGCACAGGGTATGGCTCTCCCGCACACGGGGCCACGGCTTAACGTCCCATCCGACAGACGGCGGGCTTTCCAAGCCCATCGGTGTCCCTTACTGACCGTGGACACAGGGCGGGGAGTTTTGCGGAGATAAATCTCAACGCTGACCCAGCTGGGACTCGAACCTGGGAACTACAGATTACGAGCCTAGTAAGGAATTTTTAGTTTAATATCATAAAGAGAATTCTAAGCAGGAATACATACAGAGTTCCAAACCAAACAGAAAGTCGTACAGATTTCCGAATGTCAAACAACAAGGAATACATAGTATCAAAACCACACCAGAAGAAAAGCTTATAAAATCTCAAATGTAAACATTAAAGCATATAAAATCCTAAATTCGAACGCTAAAACATATAAAATCCCAAATGCAACCGCAAAATTCCCCGCCCTGCCCACGGTCAGTAGGGGACACCGATGGGCTTGGAAATGCCGCCGTCCGTCGGATGGGACGTTAAGCCGTGGCCCCGTGTGCGGGAGAGCCATACCCTGTGCACGTTAAAGAACACGCTGGATGGCCTAGACGGGAGGCTACCATCTGTCTCCCAACAGCTGTTCCAGTGGGTCCCCTCCCTCAACCTTCTCTGAGCCTTCGGGGTCCATGTGACCTGGCCATTTAGCCCATGGTGTGCAAAAAAAAGTACCGCTCAGAGGTAAAACAACCCAACCCAACCCAAATGCAAACACTAGAACGCATAGAATTCGAAACACAGAGTTCTAAGTAGTAAAGAAAGTAAGTTACTAAGTTCTGTAAAAAATGGAACTCGTGAAATAATGAGCTGAAAAAAAACTGATTTTTCCATGAGCTGGTTCCTGAAAATGTGGGTTCGAATCCTACTCATAACAGAGTTCTAAATCTGAAACAGAAAGACGTATAGGGTCCAGAATATAAAATAGAAAGTCATATAGAGTTCCATCGCCATCAATTGAGTGCCAAACATATGTGACATGAATTGCATGATTTAAAACTCCACTCACTCAGCTCTTCCCGAATCACATGAAATCGCTGGGAGCAAAAATCTCTTCTGAACACTCGAGATCATATCACCTCAACAACAAAGCCACGAGACAAAACCAAGAGACGACAACATCTTCATCATCAGCCTCCTCTTACAGCATCTTCCTTCATTACTCTAAATTCCATAAAGCTGCCGAGACATCCCTTCTCAAACCTAATTAAAAACTTTGCTCTTATCTCCTTCCCATCATAAACCAGGTCAATCTTTCTCTCTCACACACATACTCACTTCGAATCAATGGCTTCCACTCCGACCACGAAACTTTCTTCCGAGACCTGCTCTAACTTTCCCGCACTCTTCTTCCTCCTCCCACCCCAGCATCCATGATAATCTTCGGCGTCCATTAGCCAGGCAAATACTTTTGTAGTGTGTCTGTGGGACGCACCCGACGGACGCAATACCGTCTAATGACGCGCGAATGATTAATTGAGTGCGAATTGTCTTGTCTCCGACATATTCTACGTCCCCCCCACCCCAACCCACACCCGCTCCTCCCACCAGAAGTCACGTGACCTATACCCAGCGTTCCTCTCTGTGAGCCAGCTTGATTGTGTTCGCCCAACAAATGTGAGATTAGCATCTGAGCTTTGATGATGTAGTCAGAGCGTCCAGGACTCTTTTGGTGTCTTAACGAGCATGTCTAACGGAGACCTAATTAGGACCAATTAAATAGCAAATGGTAATGCGTCGCCATCCAGCACTGCAGCTTACTCTTTCCGATATGTCATTAGAATCAACTGTCCCGTATTTGATGTCTTCATGCTCCAAGTCTTCTTCAAATACGATCCCAGAGGAGAGGATAATTTAGATATAAACTGTCCATCTCCACTGGAGATTAAGTCCAATGCTTTTTGCAGTTGGTATTGCGTGTCACATTTTTTTTCTTGTTGTCGTTTTTAAATGCCATTTCCAAGCAATGTATCCAACTAATATTAGCGTTCATTTAATCATTAAGTCTGAAGTTATCAGTCACTAAAACTATTCTCTGAGGTACGATAGCCTAAGTGGTCGGAAAAGAAAAGAAATAAGTTCAAATGTCCCAAAGCACTGATGATCTCCAGGGTCGATGATGAGAAAAAGAATATGTACGCTATTTCATTAACGATGCGAGAGCATCCTCTGCCTCTACGATATTTCCAGAGTGATAGTGATCCTCTGCCTCTTCGAGATTTCGAGAGCGAACCTGGGTCTATTTCAAGAGCAACAGAGAATCCCGCCCTCTGTGCATTTCAAGAGCTGACATCGGTCTCTACGATATTTCAAGAGCAAACCTCGGTCTCTACGATATTTCAAGAGCGAACCGCGATCTATTTCAAGAGCAGCAGAGAACCCGCCATCTGTGCATTTCAAGAGCAGACATCGATCTCTACGATATTTCAAGAGCAAACCTCTGTCTATTTCGAGAGCAACAGAGAATCCCGCCCTCTGTGCATTTCAAGAGCAGACATCGGTCTCTACGATATTTCAAGAGCAAACCTCGGTCTCTACGTTATTTCAAGAGCGAACCGCGGTCTATTTCAAGAGCAGCAGAGAACCCCGACATCTGTGCATTTCAAGAGTAGACATCGATCTCTACGATATTTCAAGAGCAAACCTCTGTCTATTTCGAGAGCAAAAGAGAATCCCGCCCTCTGTGCATTTCAAGAGCAGACATCGATCTCTACGATATTTCAAGAGCAAACCTCGGTCTATTTCAAGAGCAACAGAGAATCCCGCCCTCTGTGCATTTCAAGAGCAGACATCGATCTCTACGATATTTCAAGAGCAAACCTCGGTCTATTTCAAGAGCAGCAGAGAACCCCGCCATCTGTGCATTTCAAGAGCAGACATCGATCTCTACGATATTTCAAGAGCAAACCTCTGTCTATTTCGAGAGCAACAGAGAATCCCGCCCTTTGTGCATTTCAAGAGCAGACATCGATCTCTACGATATTTCAAGAGCAAACCTCGGTCTATTTCAAGAGCAACAGAGAATCCCGCCCTCTGTGCATTTCAAGAGCAGACATCGATCTCTACGATATTTCAAGAGCAAACCTCGGTCTATTTCAAGAGCAGCAGAGAACCCCGCCATCTGTGCATTTCAAGAGCAGACATCGATCTCTACGATATTTCAAGAGCAAACCTCTGTCTATTTCGAGAGCAACAGAGAATCCCGCCCTCTGTGCATTTCAAGAGCAGACATCGATCTTTACGATATTTCAAGAGCAAACCTCGGTCTATTTCAAGAGCAACGGAGAATCCCGCCCTCTGTGCATTTCAAGAGCAGACATCGATCTCTACGATATTTCAAGAGCAAACCTCGGTCTATTTCAAGAGCAGCAGAGAACCCCGCCATCTGTGCATTTCAAGAGCAGACATCGATCTCTACGATATTTCAAGAGCAAACCTGTGTCTATTTCGAGAGCAACAGAGAATCCCGCCCTCTGTGCATTTCAACAGCAGACATCGATCTCTACGATATTTCAAGAGCAAACCTCGGTCTATTTCAAGAGCAACAGATAATCCCGCCCTATGCGCATTTCAAGAGCAGACATCGGTCTCTACGATATTTCAAGAGCAAACCTCGGTCTATTTCAAGAGCAACAGAGAATCCCGCCCTCTGCGCATTTCAAGAGCAGACATCTATCTCTACGATATTTCAAGAGCAAACCTCGGTCTATTTCAAGAGCAACAGAGAATCCCGCCCTCTGTGCATTTCAAGAGCAGACATCTATCTCTACGATATTTCAAGAGCAAACCTCGGTCTATTTCAAGAGCAACAGAGAATCCCGCCCTCTGTGCATTTCAAGAGCAGACATCGGTCTCTACGATATTTCAAGAGCAAACCTCGGTCTATTTCAAGAGCAACAGATAATCCCGCCCTATGCGCATTTCAAGAGCAGACATCGGTCTCTACGATATTTCAAGAGCAAACCTCGGTCTATTTCAAGAGCAACAGAGAATCCCGCCCTCTGCGCATTTCAAGAGCAGACATCTATCTCTACGATATTTCAAGAGCAAACCTCGGTCTATTTCAAGAGCAACAGAGAATCCCGCCCTCTGTGCATTTCAAGAGCAGACATCGGTCTCTACGATATTTCAAGAGCAAACCTCGGTCTATTTCAAGAGCAACAGATAATCCCGCCCTATGCGCATTTCAAGAGCAGACATCTATCTCTACGATATTTCAAGAGCAAACCTCGGTCTATTTCAAGAGCAACAGAGAATCCCGCCCTCTGCGCATTTCAAGAGCAGACATCTATCTCTACGATATTTCAAGAGCAAACCTCGGTCTATTTCAAGAGCAACAGAGAATCCCGCCCTCTGTGCATTTCAAGAGCAGACATCGGTCTCTACGATATTTCAAGAGCAAACCTCGGTCTATTTCGAGAGCAACAGAGAATCCTGCCCTCTGTGCATTTCAAGAGCAGACATCGATCTCTGCGATATTTCAAGAGCAATAGAAGCCCTCGGCACCTGCAATATTTCAAGAGCAATTCTTGTCTCTGCAGTATTACGCGGAAGAGCCATACCCTGTTCACGTTAAAGAACACACTGAATGGCCTTGACGGGAGGCTACCATCTGTCTCCCAACAGTTGTCCAGTGGGTCCTCTCACCCCAACCTTCTGTGACCCTCAGGGGTCCTTCTGACTGGCCATTTTGTCCATTGTACACAAAAAAGTGTCGCTAAGAGGTGAAACAACCTAACCCTCGGCCTCTAGGATATTTTAAAAGAAGCCTTCGATCTCTACAGTATTTCAAGAGCAATAGAGGTCTTGCCCTATGCGACATTTCAAAAGCGTCCTCGACCCTTGTGGTATTTAAACCTAGGATATTTCAAGAGCGACACTCAACCTCTATTCTGTTCCAATTTCCTCTACGTTATTTTAAACAGTTTTAAAAGAAATTTTGAAAGCGCCATTTCGATTCTGCAATATTTTAATAGTGGTCTTAGCCTCTACAGTAATCTATAAATTGCCATTGGATTTTATAATATTTGAAATAGCTCACTACTTCTCCAAAATTTGGGGGGGTGCTCAGTCGGTAGTGCGCCAGGATCGTAATCTGCACTTCCCAGGTTCGAGTCCCAGCTGGATCATCGTTGAGATTTATCTCCCTGCCCACGCACGGTCAGTAGGGGACACCGATTGGGCTTGGAAAGACCGCCGTCCGTTGGATGGGACGTTAAGCCGTGTCCCTATGTGCGGGAGAGCCATACCCTGTGCACATTAAAGAACACATTGGATGGCCTTGACGGGAGGTTACCATCTGTCCCCCAACAGCTATTCCAGTGGGTCCATTCCCCCAACTTTCTCTAAGCTTTCGGAGTCCTTGTGACCTGGCCATTTAGCCCATTGTGTGCAAAAAAGAGTCGCTCAGAGGTAAAACATCCCAACAAACAACAAAGTCCCCCAAAATATTTAAAAGCCGATATTTGACATCCACTTTGGGTCCCCGACCCAGATTCTAAATTGCTTAAAAAAAGTTACTTGTTCTAGTTACTTGGTAGTATTTTAGTAACGGTTCACAGCATCTACAGTATTGTAAAAATGGCCCTCGGTTTCTGTGTATTTCAATACGGTTCTCAACCTCTGCAGGGTTACTTGGGTTGGGTTGTTTTACCTCTGAGCGGCACTTTTTTGCACACCATGGGCTAAATGGCCAGGTCACATGGACCCCGAAGGCTCAGAGAAGGTTGGGGGAGGGGACCCACTGGAACAGCTGTTGGGAGACAGATGGTAGCCTCCCGTCGGCCATCCAGAGTGTTCTTTAATGTGCACAGAGTATGGCTCTCTCGCACACGGGCCAACGGCTTAACGTCCCATCCGACGGACGGCGGACTTTCCAAGCCCATCGGTGTCCCCTACTGACCGTGGGCAGGGCGGGGAATTTTGCGGAGATAAATCTCAACGCTGACCCAGCTGGGACTCGAACCTGGGAACTACAGATTACGAGCCTGGCGCGCTACCGACTGAGTCACCCCCGCCATAAAATAACCCACCCCACTACCCGAGGGCAAGCTTGCATATCTGATCCTGCAGGGTTACAATAGCCGCCCCGTCTCTAAGGCATTTCAATGATGGCTTTCAGCTTCTACGGTATCATAACAGCGGCTTTCGGTTTCCACGGTATTTTAATAACTGTTCTCCGTCTTTATGGCATTTTGATGTTTCCTGGTGAGCTTCCTAACGATTGGCTCTGGGTCTCCACGGAATTTAAGCAACAGTTCTCACCGTCCGTGATATTCTAATAATGATCCTTGGTCTCCGTAGTATTTCAATAACGGATCTCAATCTCTACGGTATTTGAATAGTTGGGTTGTTTTACCTCTAAGCGGCACTGCTGTGAACACAATGGAATAAATGGCCAGGTCACAAGGATCCCAAGACTCGGAGTTCGTTAGGGAAAGAGAACACCACTACACAGATGAAAATTTCCTGTCAGGACATCCAGTATGTTCTTTAACGTGCAGGATATGAATCTGCAGCAAAAAAGTTTTTTACTTCTGAGAGGCAATTTTTTACCCTCATAGGCTAAATGACTAGGTCACAAGGACCACGAGAGTTCAAGGAAGGTTTAGGAAAGAGGACCCACTGCAACAGCTGTTAGGAGACATATGTAGCCTTTTGTTAAGGCCATCCAGAATGTTCTTTAACATCCATAGTATATGTCTCTCTTACACAAGGAGACAGGCCTTTGTCCCCTCTTGGGGCGGGGGTGGCTCAGTCGGTAGCGCACCAGGCTCGTAATCTGCAGTTCCCAGGTTCGAGTCCCAGCTTGGTCAGCGTTGAGATTTATCTCCTCAAAACTCCCCGCCCTACCCACGATCAGTAGGGGACACCGATGGGCTAGGAAAAGCGCCCGTCCGTCGGATGGGGCGTTAATCCGTGGTTCCGTGTGCGGGAGAGCCATACCAAAACTCCCCGCCCTGCCCACGGTCAGTAGGGCACACCGATGGGCTTGGAAAGGCCGCCGTCCGTCGGACGGGACGACCGATGGGCTTGAAAAGGCCTCCGTTACGTCGGACAGGACGTCGGTTAAGCCGTGGCCCCGTGTGCGGGAGAGCCATACCCTGTGCACGTTAAAGAACACACTGAATGGCCTTAACGGGGAGGCTACCATCTGTCTCCCAACAGCTATTCCAGTGGGTCCCCTCCCCCAACCTTCTCTGAGCTTTCGGGGTCCTTGTGACTGGCCGTTTAGCCCACTGTGTGCAAAAAAGTGCCGCTCAGAGGTAAAACAACCTAAAACAAATTTGTCCCATCGAAGAGACGGCAGTTTTTCCAGGTCCATCGGTGTCCTACTTCTGACCGAGCTGGCCGAGGATATATTTACAGAGATAAATCTCAACACAGACATAATTGGAACTCGAAATTGGAAACTGCAGAATACGAGCCTGACGCGCTACCGCCTTAGCCAACCTCCATCCTGTTAGAAGAGTATAAAGCTTAATAGATTACACGCTGTTTTATAAAACATTGATAGAATTTCGTGCTTCGCCAAGAAAGCAACATCAATTCTGTGGCTTCTACGACTCACCGATCGCCATGTGCTATCAAATTTCCTTTCAATATTCAACAGCAGATAGATTCGCACACACCAGTTCTCATCTGCCTTGCAAATGCTCTTCAGCTCTATTGCAGGATAAAGAGGCGCTGTCTTCCCATGTCAACTCACATAGAACACGTTATTTTAAATGAATCCCTCAGCTGACTCACGACCAAAAATAATAAGCCCTACGGAACAGTTAACGTAGAGTCCAGTGTGTGTTAATCTACCACACCCAAGCTCATGATCAGTCTGTTCTCGTCTGAATTTCCGTACCCGGCGTTAGATTGCTCGCCAGGGAACTGAAGGACTAGGGCCACCAATGGAGACTGCCAACGAACAATGCGGCATTTTCTCGGCACAGTTTCGTGCACGAGAGGGATTTTTCCCGATTACGTGACCGTGGCTCGTGCGAACTTCGTAATTATTGTCTGCAGTGGGACTCTGCCGCTAATCCTTTCACAAGAGTGAAAGAAAAAAAGTACTAAGCTTTGGTCACGTGAGTACTGGCATTATCTCCAATTGACTTCAACGTCAGGTGGAAAGCTTTGAACACGGGAGTAGGTGGCTCTATCTAATGCCCATTATTTATTTTTTTCGAATGATGACAGTTACGTGGCTCTTATCAGAATGTTTTTTAATGACTTGGAAGATGCGGAGAGTTTGTTATCTGTATCTGAAGAGTTCTTGTTAAATTTCAGTATTTAATTGAACTTTTGGAATCTTTGTTTGTTTCGCAATAGCTCCCCAAAAGATCAGTCTCAATTTTCATAACGTCGTATTTGTAATAGAGTGCGCTATCCTCCAAAATGTATTGAAACACTTACATGTAATGTGAATGGAAATCTACATTAAAAGCTTCCTGGGCCGAGGGTGGCTCAGTCGGTAACGCGCTAGGCTCGTAATCTGCAGTTCCCAGGTTCGAGTCCCAGCTGGGTCAGCGTTGAGATTTATCTCCGCAAAATTCCCCGCCCTGCCCACGGTCAGTAGGGAACACTGATGGGCTTGGAAAGGCCGCCGTCCGTCGGATGGGACGTTAAGCCGTGGCTCCGTGTGTGGGAGAGCCATACCCTGTGCACGTTAAAGAACACGCTGGATGGCCTTGACGGGGAGGCTGCCATCTGTCTCCCAACAGCTGTTCCAGTAGATCCCCTCCCCCAACCTTCTCTCTGAGTCTTCGGGGTCCATGTGACTTTGCATTTAGCCCATAGTATGCAAAAAAAGTACTGCTCAAAGGTTGAGTAACCCAACCCTGAGCGGCACTTTTTTGCACACCATGGGCTAAATGGCCAGGTCACATGGACTCCGAAGGCTCAGAGAAGGTTGGGGGAGGGGACCCACTGGAACAGCTGTTGGGAGACAGATGGTATCCTCCCGTCAAGGCCATCCAGCGTGTTCTTTAACGTGCACAGGGTATGGCTCTCCCGCACACGGGGCCACGGCTTAACGTCCCATACGACGGACGGCTGCCTTTCCAAGCCCATCGGTGTCCCCTACTGACCGTGGGCAGGGCGGGGAATTTTGCGGAGATAAATCTCAACGCTGACCCAGCTGGGACTCGAACCTGGGAACTACAGATTACGAGCCTTGCGCGCTACCGACTGAGCCACCCCCGCCCCATATGTGTGCAGGAGAGCCATACCCTCTGCACGTTAAAGAAGACACTGGATGACCTTGACGGGGAGGTTACCATCTGTCTCCCAACAGCTGTTCCAGTGGGTCCCCTCCCCCAACCTTCTCTCTGAGCCTTCGGGGTCAATGTGACCTGGCATTTAGCCCACAGTATGCAAAAAAAGTGCCGCTCAAAGGTAAAACAACCGAACCTTAAAGCTCCGTAACTTTTAAAATAAACTTTTTACGTGAAAATGACACTAGAGAAAGTGCCAGAGTTACAGCTCACTCTCCCGTAGACATGGGGAGAGGGAGTTGGCTCATTCCGTAACGCGCCAGGCAAGTAATCTGCAGTTCCCAGGTTCGACTCCCACCTGAGCCATCGTTGAGATTTTTCTCTTTTATATCCCAGCCCCTGCCTTCGGTCAGCAGGTGACACCGATGGGCTTGAAAAGGCTGCCATCTGTCTGATGGATTAAGCCGTGGCCCTGTGTGCGGGAGAGACATACCCTGTGCACGTTAAAGAACACGCTGGATGGTCGTGACGGGAGGCCACCATCTGTCTCCTGACAGCTGCCCAGTGGGTCCGCTCACCCCAATTTCTCTGAGTAGGGAAATTCTGACAATCTATACATTTACGATTACCTATTCTAATGTATCGATTGTCAGAATGCATTAGAATAGATAATCGTGTGTGTCGTGTAATCTGGGTGTGTCACTCTAAGGCACATACTTCCACAGATTTTGTAACTTCCCAACTGATATTGAAAAACTTTCCCTGGTTTTTATTCTAGATAAAACATTGATTAACGTTTGATGCTATGCTATCCCAGATTTCTATTTAAAGCTCTATATTGAGGAAAAGGGTTTTGGTTCGAACCCCTGATAAGGCATGGGTGATTCTTTTTTTGTGTTTTCCTTCTGCTGCGGACTCACCTTCTTAACAGATCTGTGGGGCGGGGGTGGCTCAGTCGGTAGCGCGCCAGGCTCGTAATCTGTAGTTCCCAGGTTCGAGTCCCAGCTGGGTCAGCGTTGAGATTTATCTCCGCAAAAATTCCCCGCCCTGCCCACGGTCAGTAGCGGACACCGATGGGCTTGGAAAGGCCGCCGTCCGTCGGATGGGACGTTAAACCGTGGCCCCGTGTGCGGGAGAGCCATACCCTGTGCACGTTAAAGAACACGCTGGATGGCCTTGACGGGAGGCTACCATCTGTCTCCCAACAGCTGTTCCAGTGGATCCCTTCCCCCAACCTTCTCTGAGCCTTCGGGGTCCATGTGACCTGGCCATTTAGCCCATGGTGTACAAAAAAGTGCCGCTCAGAGGTAAAACAACCCAACCCAACCCTAACAGATCTGCTTTGTAACGTGTTACACTGACAGGCTGCTGTCAGATCTCTGTGGCACACTGACACTCTCCTGTCAGACCTGTCTTAAACTGACAGACTCATGTCGCATCTCTGCGGCATTGACAGACACCTGTCACACCTCTATTGTATATTATACTAACAGGCACCTGTCAGACCTCTGGAGCATCTTACATTGGCAGATTCCTGCAAGGCCTCTGTTGTATGTTATACTAACAGGCTCCTGTCAGACCTCTGTTGTGTGTTATACTAACAGGCACCAGTCAGACCTCTGCTGTGTGTTATACTAACAGGCTTCTGTCAGACCTCTGTTATGTGTTATACTTACAGGCTCCTGTCAGACCTCTGGAGCATCTTATATTGGCAGATTCCTGTCTACCTCTTTGGCGTGTTATATTAACAGGCTCCTGTCAGACCTCTGTTGTCTGTTATACTAACAGGCTCATGTCAGACCTCTGTTGTACGTTATACTAACAGACTCCTGTCAGACCTCTGTGGCATGTTACACTGACACTCTACTCTCAAACCTCTGTGACATGTTACACACACACTCTATTGCCAGACCTATGTGGCGTCTGACATTGATACTCTTCTGTCAGACCTATGTGGAGTGTTACACTGACACCCTGTTGTCACACCTCTGTGACATGTTACACTGACACTCTTTTGTCAGACCTCTGTTGCGTCTTACACTGACACTCTACTGTCAAATCTAAGTGGAATGTTACACTGACACACTACTGTCAGACATATGTGGAGTGTTACACTGACACTCTATTATCAGACCTCTGTGGCGTCTTGCACTGACACTCTACTGTCAGATCTAAGTGGAATGTTACACTGACACTCTACTGTCAGACATATGTGGAGTGTTACACTGACACTCTATTGTCAGACATATGTGGAGTGTTACACTGACACTCTATTGTCAGACATATGTGGAGTGTTACACTGACACTCTATTATCAGACCTCTGTGGCGTCTTACACTGACACTCTACTGTCAGATCTAAGTGGAATGTTACACTGACACTCTACTGTCAGATCTAAGTGCAATGTTACACTGACTCTCTACTGTCAGACATATGTGGAGTGTTACACTTACACTCTACTGTCAGACATATGTGGACTGTTACACTTACACTCTATTGTCAGACATATGTGGAGTGTTACACTTACACTCTATTGTCAGACATATGTGGAGTGTTACAATGACACTCTATTGTCAGACATATGTGGAGTGTTACACTGACACTCTACTGTCAAACATGTGTGGAGTGTTACACTGACACTCCATTGTCAGACCTCTGTGGCATCTTACACTGATACTCTACTGTCAGATCTAAGTGGAATGTTACACTGACACTCTACTGTCAGACATATGTGGAGTGTTACACTGACACTCTATTGTCAGACTTCCGTGGCGTCTTACACTGACACTCTACTGTCAGATCTAAGTGGAATGTTACACTGACACTCTACTGTCAGACATATGTGGAGTGTTACACTGACACTCTATTATCAGACCTCTGTGGCGTCTTACACTGACACTCTACTGTCAGACATATGTGGAGTGTTACACTGACACTCTATTGTCAGACCTCCGTGGCGTCTTACACTCACACTCTACTGTCAGATCTAAGTGGAATGTTACACTGACACTCTACTGTCAGACATATGTGGAGTGTTACACTGACACTCTATTATCAGACGTCTGTGGCGTCTTACACTGACACTCTACTGTCAGACATATGTGGAGTGTTACACTGACACTCTATTGTCAGACATATGTGGAGTGTTACACTTACACTCTATTGTCAGACATATGTGGAGTGTTACACTGACACTCTATTGTCAGACATATGTGGAGTGTTACACTGACACTCTATTATTAGACCTCTGTGGTGTCTTACACTGACACTCTACTGTCAGATCTCAGTGGAATGTTACACTGACACTCTATTATTAGACCTCCGTGGCGTCTTACACTGACACTCTACTGTCAGATCTAAGTGGAATGTTACACTGACACTCTACTGTCAGACATATGTGGAGTGTTACATTGACACTCTATTATCAGACGTCTGTGGCGTCTTACACTGACACTCTACTGTCAGACATATGTGGAGTGTTACACTGACACTCTATTGTCAGACATATGTGGAGTGTTACACTTACACTCTATTGTCAGACATATGTGAGTGTTACACTGACACTCTATTATTAGACCTCTGTGGTGTCTTACACTGACACTCTACTGTCAGATCTAAGTGGAATGTTACACTGACACTCTACTGTCAGATCTAAGTGGAATGTTACACTGACTCTCTACTGTCAGACATGTGTGGAATGTTACACTGACACTCTATTGTCAGACATATGTGGAGTGTTACACTGACACTCTATTGTCAGACATATGTGGAGTGTTACACTGACACTCTATTATCAGACCTCTGTGGCGTCTTACACTGACACTCTACTGTCAGACATATGTGGAGTGTTACACTGACACTCTATTGTCAGACCTCCGTGGCGTCTTACACTGACACTCTACTGTCAGATCTAAGTGGAATGTTACACTGACACTCTATTGTCAGACATATGTGGAGTGTTACACTGACACTCTATTATCAGACCTCTGTGGCGTCTTACACTGACACTCTACTGTCAGACATATGTGGAGTGTTACACTTACACTCTATTGTCAGACATATGTGGAGTGTTACACTGACACTCTATTGTCAGACATATGTGGAGTGTTACACTGACACTCTATTGTCAGACATATGTGGAGTGTTACACTTACACTCTATTGTCAGACATATGTGGAGTGTTACACTGACACTCTATTGTCAGACATATGTGGAGTGTTACACTGACACTCTACTGTCAGACATATGTGGAGTGTTACACTGACACTCTACTGTCAGATCTAAGTGGAATGTTACACTGACACTCTACTGTCAGATCTAAGTGCAATGTTACACTGAATCTCTACTGTCAGACATATGTGGAGTGTTACACTTACACTCTACTGTCAGACATATGTGGAGTGTTACACTTACACTCTATTGTCAGACATATGTGGAGTGTTACCCTTACACTCTATTGTTAGACATATGTGGAGTGTTACACTGACACTCTATTACACGGCACTTTTTTGCACACCATGGGCTAACACCAGGGCTGACACTCTTCTGTCAGACCCGTCTTCCTCTGTCTTACACTGACAGGCTGCTATCAGACCTCTGTGGCACATTGACACTCTCCTGTCAGACCTGTCTTCACCTGTCTTAAACTGACAGGCTGTAGTCAGACCTCTGTGGCACACTGACACTCTCCTGTCAGACCTGTCAGACCTCTGTGGCACATTGACACTCTCCTGTCAGACCTGTCTTCTCTGTCTTACACTAACAAGCTGCTGTCAGACCTCTGCAGTACACTGACACTCTCCTGTCAGGCCTGTCTTCTCCTGTCTTCAATGACACTCTATTGTCAGACCTCTGGGGTACACTGACACTCTATTGTCAGACCTCTGTGGCACACTGACACTCTCCTGTCAGACATGTCTTCCCCTGTCTTACACTGACACTCTCCTGTCAGACCTCTGTGGCACACTGACACTCTCCTGTCAGACATGTCTTCACCTGTCTTAAACTGACAGGCTGCAGTCAGACCTCTGTGGCACACTGACACTCTCCTGTCAGACCTGTCTTCCCCTGTCTTACAGTGACAGGCTGCTCTCAGACCTCTGTGGCACATTGACACTATCCTGTCAGACCTGTCTTCTCTGTCTTACACTAACAGGCTGCTGTCAGACCTCTGTGGCACACTGACACTCTCCTGTCAGGCCTGTCTTCTCCTGTCTTACACTGACACTCTATTGTCAGACCTCTGGGGTATACTGACATTCTATTGTCAGACCTCTGGAGTTGTCTTCCCCTGTCATACACTGACAGATTCTTGTCCCACCTCTGCAGCATTGACAGACTCCTTTCAGACCTCTGTTGTATGTTATACTAACAAGCTCCATCCCCATCCAGCAACTGCTTTCCACATAATTATTATGGGGGGCGGGGCGGGCTCAGTTGGTAATGCGTTAGGCTCGTAATCTGCAGTTTCCAGGTTCGAGTCTCGTAAAATTCCGTCCGTTATTTCCTAAAACTCTCTGTCCTTCCCTCGGTCAGTAGGGGGACTCCGATGGACTTGGAAAGGCCGCTGTCCGTCCGATGAGACGTAAAACGATGGTCCCATGTGCAAGAGAGCCATACGCTGTGCACGTTAAAAATCACGCTGGATGGCCTTGACACGAGGCTATCATCTGTCTCCTAAGAGCTGTTCACTGGTTGTCCTCCCCTCAACCTTCTCTAAGCCCTCGGGGTCCTTGTGACCTGGCTGTTTAGCCCATTATGTACAAAAAAAGCTGCCTTTCAGAGATAAAACAACTCAACCCATAATTTCTATGGCAACCATTAAAGATAAATTGTGATCATAACTAGTAGTCTTACAAGTGCTGCCATCTATTGCCCAAGTAGGAAGTTAATCAAACGTAGCAAATTTTGCAGTGCTTGCCTGGGGACATGGCTTGACTCTAGGGACTGATATTTAGGTTGCCGAAGGGTCTACGTCCTCCCCAACACTATTACCTCTTTGAAAGCGTTAATAATGAGGAAAATGTTAAATGCATATGCAGATTTATAAGGAAAAAAAATTAAGACCACTAAAATAGTGGGAAAAGTAGATACGGGAACGATTTCGGTTCTTGTGTACAGCCGCTCAAAAAAGTATCCGAACACTATGGTTGATTACAGAATTCAGAAAAAAATATCTAGCAACGATTTTTTTTAGAAATTAGTGATCTGGCAACCTTCGTGTCACGTGATTACAGAATTCAGGAAAAATATCTGGAGCGTGTACAGCAACTGTACACGCTCCAGTTACCGTTCACAGCAAACGAGCGTGTGCAGTTACTGCACACGCTCCAGTTTGCTGTGAACTGTAACTGCACACCCTCAATATTTCCGTGGTGACCCCACACGATCTAGTATCAAAATAATATGACCACCTATAGTCGCTCAAAAAAATATCCGAACACCATAGTTGATTACAGAATTCAGAAAAAATATCTGGCAACGATTTTTTTTTTAGAAATTAGTGATCTGGCAACCTTCGTGTCAGATCCGAACACCATGGTTGATTACAGAATTCAGAAAAAATATCTGGCAACGATTTTTTTTTAGAAATTAGTGATCTGGCAACTTTCGTGATCTGGCAACACGAAGGTTGCCAGATCACTAATTTCTAAAAAAAAATCGTTGCCAGATATTTTTTCTGAATTCTGTAATCAACCATAGTGTTCGGATACTTTTTTGAGCGACTGTACGAAATGATATACGATACGAAAAGATGTGCAGTTCTGGTATACGAAAGTATATATTCCTTCCCCACCCCTTTTTTGATTCTGTTCCGGTTCAATCCACTCCTTTGTCTACCCCTCCCCATTATAAATTCTTATCTAGATCATCTGGGTCTTACTGTGGATCAAATGGGTCTTACTGTGGATCAAATGGGTCTTACTGTAGATTACTCAAATTCAGGAGAAAGCATGATATACGAATAAGGTTATATACAGGAAATTTTAACTGAACAGAATCGGGGACTCCGGGAAATCGAAATCGTGCAAATCGAAACCAACAACTTATGGAAAAAAGGAGATACGTTCTGGTTTCCGAAAAAATCTTTGTTGTGAATATAACGTGCATTGAAAGTTTCCTTTATACATATTTATCTCAAATATCAGTTCAGCAGCAATAATAAGCATTAATGAAAAACTATTTTTAACTCTATTTGCACTAATTCAGATAAATTTAAATTAATTTCTCGTGCATTTCTTTTTGGTCGCGAAAAATATTCATCGTTAATGTAGACGTACAGTCGCTCAAATATATATTCGAACACTATGGTTAATTACAGAATTCAGAAAAAATATCTGGCAACGATTTTTTTAGAAATTAGTGATCTGGCAACCTTCGTGTCAAGGTTGCCAGATCACTAATTTCCGAAAAAACTCGTTGTCAGATATTTTTTCTGAATTCTGTAATTTTAAGTTTGAACTATTTTAAGTTTAGAAACAGCCAAAATAACTTCAGATTGTGTTATAGGGCCAACATTAAAGCCACCAATGTATCTATCATCATTGCAAACAATGGGAATAGAACTAACCGCATTGTTTAGAATATCACTGAAATGCTCAGCCCACCTAGCCTTGATAGAATCCTCCCTTTCAATAACCTTACCTTGTTTATCCTTCAATCCTTGTATACCTGTCCGTTTTCTACCACACAAAACATTAACTATCTGGTACAGCTCTCTGCTGTTGTGCTGTCTAACTGCTTCCTTAGCTTTGTCAGCCAAGCCATCAAGCCAAAGATTCTTATCAGCAGCTAACTGATCCTTTACATGTTTATTAAGCTCTCTGTAATCCTTTCTATTAGGACTAGTAGGGTGTTGATTAAGGACATTCCTGCAGTTTTTTCGTTCTGAAATAAGCTCAAGTGCCTTATCACTCAGATAATTCTGCCTTCTCTTCTCCTTTTTCCCTCGTAACCCCTTACTAAAAATTGTAGAATAAGATAAGTTCTTTACATGTATTTTTAATGGGGAATCCTTTTTTTAGAACCAGAAAAGACTATAGAAAGACAAAAATATTACTATATATTCATTTCGTTTTAATTTAATAATAAAATTAAACTACAGGTTCAATGACTATTTTGCTGTTGCTTGAGTTTAATAATATTCATGAAACGGGCCACTTTTTTTTTTAAATAGTGCATAGATGTTACCCTTCACATTAAATGAAGAGTTTTTTGGCCTTTATTTTGATATGTATGAATGATGAAATTCCATCTCACATAAGTAGAAATTAAGGAAATAAATTATTTTTATTTACGTCTTTGCATCTTATTATTGATCGTAAAATTTATCTGTCGCCCCCTAGAAAACACTCGCAAGAGATGCATATGCATCAACGGTTAAGAATCGCTAGCATATATACAGTATATAGTACATTTTTCGTCTTTTTTTTTTAATTACTTCTAATCCGGCGAAACATATAGAAAACTAAATTTTTTCCTATTATTTTTTTACCAACAAATTCTGCTACTATCACATTTTTTTTAGTATTCTAGTATTTATTGATTTGTTAGCGGCGCGAGCTGGCTTCTGCTCTGGTAAGTAACGGTCTTTTTTTTTTTTAATTTCCCGCCATGAGAGGTTAAAATTCTTCACTTAGTATTATTTTGACCGGATTTCTGAATCTTTCAAATTTGTCTCATGGGATTTGAGTTCCCTATTAACATCTTGTAACTTCATGTTAATAATAGGGCTGAACGTCGCTTAAAGCTTTCTATCATCATTTTTGCTGCTACTGAAGAAAACTATTTTGAGTTTATCAAAAACCATTTTGTGTCATTGTACCTTATAATCATGAAAAAGTCTGCTAAAGGTAAAAAGGTCTCTACTATCGAGCCTAAATACAAGCAGAAAGTGGACAAGAAAGTCAAAAAATACTCCTGTGCTACTTCTCTTTCTAATCTCACACATTCACCTGAATCTGAACCTGAACCTGAAACCTTACAGCAGTCTGTTTCTAGCAAAACCTCTGATCATGTAGAAGTGCAATCTCAGGATGTACATGACTTCACTTTCATTGAAGATACTCATGATGATCCTTTTTCCGAATTATCTTCTGAACCGGTTCAAGGATATTTTTTAAGGAACAAGACTGATAATCAAAGTACATCTAAACCTATCAATTTAATTACTTCTTCTGAAGCTAATTTATCTACTAGTATTCACCCAGATATTGTACAACATGAGGTAGAATCAATCTCTGGAAAATTTCCTAGTCATTCAACTACTTCTGTTAAATTAATTATAGCAGGGAAAAATAGTCCGATGGAGAGTCTTAGTATCGCCAGTTTAGTTCAGTTCTTTTACGAAAAGCTGGGCAGAAGAGTTACAGGAAAATATCTTCCTAAAGGAGACTTTTTGGTAAATCTAAAATCAGAATATGAAGCTAATATCATTCTAAAGTGTTCTCATATTGAAACTCTGCCTATTTCCATCACACGACCCAGAAATATTATTAATCCAGAAGGTATTATTAATAAAGTTCCACTGGATATTACTGAAGATGAAGCTTTCTTTTATCTCAAGGATCAAGGAGTAACAAATGTTAGACGTATGAGACATTTTGCCAAAACAGCAACGAATAAAACTGGAGAAAGAGGAAATCCTATCTCGAAAATGATCTTAACCTTCAATCAGAAGATTTCCGATAAGATAATAATTAGATTTAAAGAATACAAAGTGAATGCATATCTAAGGCCGCCTCCAATTTGTCATAATTGCCAGAGATTTGGGCATTTCGCGGCATACTGCAGAGGCAGAACTCGATGCAAAAGATGCAATGGACATCATAACCATAAAGAGTGCAAAGACACTTCGTTCTGTTGCCCCAACTGTGGAGGAGATCACCCTTCCACTTATGCAGGATGTCAAGTGAGACTGCAGGCCTGTCGAGTAAAGAAATTGATGATCCAAAATAATCTACCATGGTCACAGGCATTAAAAAAGATACAACAAGAGGATCATACCTACATCTCTAAAAGAACTTTACAAGTTGATAATGCTGAAACTTGTGATACTCTTACAGATCAAGACAGTGCAACACATATTTTACACAACGAAGCAAGGAAGGTTGTCAAAAAACAACTTTCTTCTAATGGAGTGTCCGTTGTAAAATCTGTTGAGAAAAACCAGGATCACATCGATAATTCCAATCCCCAGGAAAAAAATCGTTTGAAGAAACTGAAGATGAAATCATCCTCCTTAAAATTAATGATGTCCTGGAATGCCTAACAGATCTCCTAAACTTACTGAAAAGTTCATCTGAGGGCAATAATATAAATAAGTTTAGAATCAAGCAGAAATTTTTGCAGATACTGAATAAATATGAATAGCAACTTTATTAGTAAAAAGAAGGAAAAAAAATATTTTTAAGGATCTTTTCCACAATCCTAATAACTTCTTATTTCAGTGGAACTGCAGAGGTCTGAAAAACAAAATTCTTGAGTTGAATACTCTTTTCCGGGATATACATTTTGCAGTTCTAGTTTTAAGTGAAACGTATGTGGAAAAGGCTCCTAAGATTTCTCAGTATGTTTCGTATCTAAAACCTAGAAATGATGGATCTAATAGGGTTAATAGATCTAATAGGGGTGGGGTGATGTGCACTCCAAATTGCCTCAAGCTGCAATCGAGATCTCCTGTCGCAATCAATTCTCGAAATTGTAGCAGTGCAAGTGAAAATTAAAGATTTTACCTTCAGCATTATTTCACTGTATAATCCAGGTTATGATATTTCGTTGGAAGATTTCAAAAACACCTTGCATCAATGCCCCCAACCATGGCTTATCTGTGGAGACTGGAATGCACACAGTAGAACTTGGGGATGCCCCTCTACAGACAGAAGAGGAAACATTGTTGAAGATCTGATCATGAATCTTAACCTGGTTGTGCTCAATGATGGCTCTCCTACCTTTTTCAAACTTCCAGGAAGAGGAAGTGCTATTGATCTATCCATTGTCTCAGCTCCCTTTGCCAAACATTTTGCATGGACAACACATCATGATTCTCTTGGGAGTGATCATTTACCAGTCATTTTTTCAGCTAACTTTTGGTCTAAAATATCTAAACCTCGTTTGAAAGTTACTAATTGGTTCAAATTCAAGAAAAATATCTCATTTGAACTGCAAAATGCAAACAACCAGTCTAATCTAATTGAATTTAGTTCTTCTCTGTTCAGGAACTATCAATGTAACACTAAAGAATTCAAAGCCCCCATTAAAATTTGTTCTTATGCTACAGAAGTAAAAAACGATCACTGCAAATAGGAGAAGAAGTGAAAGAAAAGCTAAAAGATCTGGAAATTTAAAAGATATTGAAGATTACCAAAAAGTTTGTGCTAAAAGTAAAAGAGAAACAAAAATTATTGAGAAAAAACAGTGGCAAAACTTTTGCAAGGATATTAACTTCCAGACTCCTCAGTCAGCTATATGGAGGAAAATAAAGAATATTGGAACAGTTCCTGAACCTACTCCCATCTGGACCCAACTTACTATAGCTCTAAATTGCACAACCGAGAAACTGGCAGAATATTTCGTTCATCATTTCTCTTCTTATTATAAGTTACCTACTTCTGATTCATTCAGAAACAGCAGGGATAAAATTTCCAAATTTATGGAAGCAGTCTTGGATGAGTTGCCCCTGTCTCCAGAATATTTGAATACTCCTTTCAACATATGGGAACTTGAAAATGCTATAAAAAAACGAAAAATATGAGCAGTTCTGGACCAGATACAATCACCAATGTTATTATTAAATCCCTTCCACAGGAAGGACTGATACATTTATTGAAACTACTTAATGAATGCTGGAACAGATGCACAATTCACACAGAGGCCGGAATTGTGCCTCTGTTCCAGCATTCATTAAGTAGTTTCAATAAATGTATCAGTCCTTCCTGTGGAAGGGATTTAATAATAACATTTGTGATTCTATCTGGTCCAGAACTGCTCTTATTTTTGGTTCTTTTACCAAATTATAATATTAAATATTCAATTATACTTGGAAATATACAAGTATATTGGAATATTAAATATTCAATTATACTTGGAAAATAGCCCAGATCATTCCTATTGTAAAACCTAAGAAACCACCTAATTTATTAAGCTCCTACAGACCTGTTTCACTGACTTCTTGTCTTGGCAAAGTATTTGAAAGGATGATACTTTGCAGACTCAATTGGTTTCTTGAATACTCTGGAATGCTACCTCGTTTCCAAACGGGCTTTCGGAGAGGAATGTCATCTCAAGATAATTTACTTCAACTAATTGCTGAGTCACAAAAAGGTCTTTCCATAAAACAAAGAGTGGCTGTGGTTTTCTTCGATATCCAACATGCTTTTGACAATGTTTGGCATCTTGGACTGTTTTCTAAGCTTTTAAAATTAGGAATAACTGCAATATGTTTAACTATATAAACAATTTTCTGAAAGATAGAAAAATTCAAGTAAAATTAGGAAATATTTTTTCAGCTCTTATCCCTGTTTCTGAGGGTTTACCACAGGGTAGCGTTCTAAGTCCTGTGCTTTTCAACATCATGCTTCAGGACCTACCTAAGTGCTTAAACAAAAATATTAAATATTCAATTTTTGCTGATGATTTCGCTGTTTGGGTTACTGGCAGAGATCTTGACATCCTTCAAAAGAATCTACAAATAGCAGTCAATCAAGTCCATAAGTTTTTAGATGAATGGGGATTTTCAGTTTCACAAGATAAAACTAAGTGTTTAATTATTTCCAGACCACGATCTAAGCATTTCCCATTAAGACTACAAATTAACAATGAGCCTATTTGAAGTTGTTAAAGAACACAAATTTCTTGGTGTTCTTCTTGACCATCATTTAATTTGGAAACCTCAAATTAATCTAGTCTGTCTAAAAGTTAATAGCAGATTGAATATGCTGAGATATCTAACTGGTACATCGTGGGGAGCTAAATCTAAAACTCTCCTTATTTTCTACGAAGTTTTAATACGCCCGATTCTCGAGTATGGTAGCCAGCTTTACCTTAATGCTTCCGATTCCTTGTGCAAAAAGCTCGAAACCTGTCAAAATAAAGCTATTAGATGTTGCCTCGGATTACTTCCTGGATCTCCAACCCTTCCATCACTTGCTGAAGCTGCCATACCTCCACTCAGCGTTAGAAGAAATTCCATTGTTTTTAAAAGTATAGCAAGAATGAAAACCAAGACCAATAAAAATCTAATCTTAGAGAAAATTTTGAACTGCAAAAGATCGAGCATTTTTAGAAGTATCAAAAGTAATATTTTCCTTTTAAATTTGATTAACAGAAATATTGCAGGAGACAGCATACCCGATTTTCCCATTTGGAATATCTCTAGGCCAGATATTTTTCCTTACATCCCTGACGTGATTTCAAAACATCACTACCCTTCTGAAGAACTATGGACTCTTACCATGCAGTATATTGGTGGGAAATTTGCTGGTTTTTGCCACATCTTTACTGATGGTTCTAGAAGTGATGAAACTGGAATAGTATCCTGTGCTTTCTGCATTCCTGGACTCAGTATTAAAGAAGGATTTTCGTTGTCTAATCCAACATCTATTATGAATGGCGAACTTTGGGCTATCCTCAAGGCACTTGAATGGGCATTCATTTTTCATTCAGAAAAAATTCTGATTCTTTCAGACAGCAGGTCTTCACTCCAAGCTCTTCTAGCTGATCTACTTTCTACCTCTAACTGTTCATTAATTTCAGAAATATTATGGCAATGCAATAAACATGTTGAAGAAAATAAAAATCAAATTGTGATCCAGTGGATTCCTAGCCATATAGGAATCCATGGGAACGAAGAGGCTGACAAAACTGCTAGAGAGAGCTTACAGAAAACCGCAAACATATTTAACATCATTACATACAAAGATTTCTGCATTAGAGAAAATAAAATAACTCACTCTGAATGGATTAAACTTTTTCAAAATAGTCGGAAAAATGTTGGCCTATTCTATCGCAGTATCTTTAATAGCCCCCCCACCCCAACTTCAAACATCTCATCTGAGCAGAAGACAAGAAAGAGTTCTTTTCAGGATTAACCTTGATCACTGTGCTTTAAATGAAAAGCTCTTCAAAACTAACAAAAAACCCTCTCCACTTTGTGCCATCTGTAAAACTCCAGAAAATGTTTCTCATGTCTTTTTACATTGTCCTCTCTATCAATTTCAACGACAAATTCTGAAGGAAAAGATGAAGAAGATTATTGATGAAGAATTGTCAATGAAATCTCTTCTCTGCAGAAGCTACAGTAAAAGCAATAGATTTAGAATTCAGACCCTGATTCTCAGTTTCTTGGAGGAAAGTTCTTTATTATACAGAATCTGAATTCATCCTTTGCTGGGTTTTCGTTTCTCGAAAATAAAAAGAAGAGGAATTTAATAATATACAAATATGAAATATTGACTGTTCAAGAAAAATGTGTTTTTGCTTACAAACTTTCTCTAGTGGCCACTATCTCAAGTGATACCCTCATGGTTATTTTTGTGGTGGAACTGAAGAAAGTACTGTGACTGTTATTTTTTATACTTGTTTGAAGTGTTAATTTTGTTTTTGAAATCTCTTTTGGCTCAAAAAAGAAAAGAAATTAAGATCCAAGAGTATTGGATTACAGAAAGTCTACTCTGCATAAGTAGGAACTTTTAAAAAATTCAGAAAACTATTATTTTTACTTTCTACATTGTGATTTACACATCCGATTCTTTGTTTGGGATAGCAGGAAGCCCATGGTTGAAGGGTTTCTAACCTTCCCATCACATTTCATCACATCATCACTATAAGATAATAGATATAAATCCGAGAACCATCATCAAATTAACCTTTGATGATGACACAAAATATAATTTAATAATTTAAAAAAATAATTTTTTCCAGAATTTTGTTGTAAAATATTTTTTCCTAATTCTGACTCATAGCAACAGAATGGGGGATGAAATATTTTCCCTTCGTTTAGAAATAAACAAATCACAACTTCTCTTTACCACAACAATGGATCAGAAGAGCAGAATCGTTGCACGTGCTATCCACCTGGAAACGGCTATCTAGATTAAGATCCGTGAAAAGTGACGTCAGCGAATTCTCCACGCTGCTCTGTCCCTAATCATCACATGCATTGGCTTGGCAAACACCTGGCCAAACAGTAGAGACAATATTTTGAAGAGAGACACTTGTCCAGGAAAGAATGCTACAGCTGAATGCATCTGGTGCACGTTGATGGGAAGTAAATAACAGTGATGACAATGGATCAACTACAGCTGATTTGACAAAATATTCACGACAAATAACAGCTTTTGTACTGCTACGTTGTAGCCATGGTGTTTTTTTCTCCAAAAACCTTTTTTTTTTTGTAATGGGGCAAAACACGCTGGTTCAGTTTATTGGTTATTGTCGTCAACATGCTTGATCGGTTGGGTTGTTGTAGCTCTGCGCGGCACTTTTCTGTAGTAGAGATGAGTTTCGGTTGAATTTTTCGACAGTTGTTGAGCCCGAGTTCGAACTCTTTCGACAGTTGTCGAGCCCGAGTCCGAACTCTTTCGACAGTTGTTGAGCCCGAGTCCGAACTCTTTCGACAGTTGTTGAGCCCGAGTCCGAACTCTTTCGACAGTTGTTGAGCCCGATCCCGAATTATATCGAGAGTTGTTGAACCTGAGTCCAAACTACATCGACAGTTGTTGAACACGAATTCTTTCAACAATTGTTGAACCCGAACTCTTTCGACAGTTGTTGAGCCCGATCCCGAACTATATCGACAGTTGTTGAACCCGAGTCCGAACTATTTCGACAATTGTTGAACCCGATCCCAAACTATATCGACAGTTGTTGAACCCGAGTCCGAACTATATCGACAGTTGTTGAACCCGAGTCCGAACTCTTTCGACAGTTGTTGAGCCCGAGTCCGAACTCTTTCGACAGTTGTTGAGCCCGATCCCGAATTATATCGACAGTTGTTGAACCTGAGTCCGAATTACATCGACAGTTGTTGAACACGAATTCTTTCAACAATTGTTGAACCCGAACTCTTTCGACAGCTGTTTAACACGAATTCTTTCAACAATTGTTGAACCCGAACTCTTTCGACAGTTGTTGAGCCCGATCCCGAACTATATCGACAGTTGTTGAACCCGAGTCCGAACTATTTCGACAATTGTTGAACCCGATCCCAAACTATATCGACAGTTGTTGAACCCGAGTCCGAACTATATCGACAGTTGTTGAACCCGAGTCCGAACTCTTTCGACAGTTGTTGAGCCCGAGTCCGAACTCTTTCGACAGTTGTTGAGCCCGATCCCGAATTATATCGACAGTTGTTGAACCTGAGTCCAAACTACATCGACAGTTGTTGAACACGAATTCTTTCAACAATTGTTGAACCCGAACTCTTTCGACAGTTGTTGAGCCCGATCCCGAACTATATCGACAGTTGTTGAACCCGAGTCCGAACTATTTCGACAATTGTTGAACCCGATCCCAAACTATATCGACAGTTGTTGAACCCGAGTCCGAACTATATCGACAGTTGTTGAACCCGAGTCCGAACTCTTTCGACAGTTGTTGAGCCCGAGTCCGAACTCTTTCGACAATTGTTGAGCCCGATCCCGAATTATATCGACAGTTGTTGAACCTGAGTCCGAACTACATCGACAGTTGTTGAACACGAATTCTTTCAACAATTGTTGAACCCGAACTCTTTCGACAGTTGTTTAACACGAATTCTTTCAACAATTGTTGAACCCGAACTCTTTCTACAGTTGTTGAGCCCGATCCCGAACTATATCGACAGTTGTTGAACCCGAGTCCGAACTATTTCGACAATTGTTGAACCCGATCCCAAACTATATCGACAGTTGTTGAACCCTAGTCCGAACTATATCGACAGTTGTTGAACCCGAGTCCGAACTCTTTCGACAGTTGTTGAGCCCGAGTCCGAACTCTTTCGACAGTTGTTGAGCCCGATCCCGAATTATATCGACAGTTGTTGAACCTGAGTCCGAACTATATCGACAGTTGTTGAACACGAATTCTTTCAACAATTGTTGAACCCGAACTCTTTCGACAGTTGTTGAGCCCGATCCCGAACTATATCGACAGTTGTTGAACCCGAGTCCGAACTATTTCAACAATTGTTGAACCCGATCCCAAACTATATCGACAGTTGTTGAACCCGAGTCCGAACTATATCGACAGTTGTTGAACCCGAATTCTTTTAACAATTGTTGAACCCGAACTCTTTCGACACTTGTTGAGCCCGATCCCGAACTATATCGACAGTTGTTGAACCCGAGTCCGAACTATTTCAACAATTGTTGAACCCGATCCCGAACTATATCGACAGTTGTTGAACCCGAGTCCGAACTATTTCAACAATTGTTGAACCCGATCCCAAACTATATCGACAGTTGTTGAGCCCGATCCCGAACTATACCGACAGTTGTTGAACCCGATCCCGAACTATATCGACAGTTGTTGAACCTGAGTCTGAATTAATTGGACAATTGTTGAACCCGAACTCTTTCGACAGTTGCTGAGCCCGATCCCGAACTATACACCTAAAGACTAAAAATAGTCTGTCTAATAGTTAGGGTCTTTCTAGAGTTAGTTATGATAGTGAAATTTGGACGCTTTGTAAACAAGATAACAGGAAAATTGATTCTAAATTCTTTTGATTCTAAATGCTTTTGATTCTAAATGCTTATGCAGTATCTTGGGCATTGGGTGGTTAAACTGTGTACGTAATGATGAGGTTAGGCAAAGGAGTCTGCAACCTCCTTTAAGCAGTATATTGTGCAGAGAGAGACTCCGTTGGTTTGGCCATGTTGTCCGTATGGATAATTATAGATTGGCGAATATGATTATGAACAGTGTGTCTAAAGGCTTCAGAAAGAGGGGGAAACCTAGGATGCGGTGGACGGACAATATCAAACAGGACCTTGTTAGAATTGGTGTACAGTGACCACATGCAGCAGATGTCGCTCAGGATAGATATATTTGGAGAACTAAATTGCACAATTTGGTTAGACCTCCGTATTCTGTGACTGCTTGAGGATGATGATGACTACGACGACAATGATTATAATGACTACGATGATAATGATGATAGCTACGATGATAATGACGATGACAAAAATCAATTGTTCAACTTCATCCAAACATAAATTATTAATTATTTTTCGATATCGAAAATAATTGTGCAAACGTTCTCCTAAACGTAAATTATTAAATAAAAATAAAGAATAAATACCCCCTCAAGCAGCTGCTTGTCACAGAGGTCTGACAGGAGACTGTCAGTTTATATGCCATAGTACAATAGTTTGGTTCTTTCTAGGGTTAGTTATGGTAGTGAAACTTGGACGCTGTGTAAGCAAGATAACAGGAAACTAGATGCTTTTGATTCTAGATGCTTACGCAGTATCTTGGGTATTAGGTGGTTTAACTTTGTAACTAATGATGAGGTTAGGCAAAGGAGTCTGCAACCTCCTTTAAGCAGCATATTGTGCAGAGAGAGACTCCGCTGGTTTGGCCATGTTGCCCGGATGGATAATTATAGATTGGCGAATAGGGTTATGAACAGTGTGCCTATAGGCCTCAGAAGGAGGGGGAGACCTAGGATGCGGTGGGCAGACAATGTCAAACAGGACCTTGTTAGAATTGGTGTACAGTGGCCGGATGCAGCAGATGTAGCTCAGGACAGATATGCTTGGAGAATTAAACTGCGCGGTCTGGTTGGACCTCCGTAGCCCATGGCTGCTTGATGATGATGATGATGATGATGATGATGATGATGATGATGATGATGATGACGACGACGACGACGACAAGATCTGAGAGGATGGCAGGCCCTCAGCAGAAAAACGACACAGACAGCCATGCCTTAACCGGGGCTCGAGCCCAGGTCCCTTAGATCAGAAGCCAAGCGCGCTAACCACTCGGCAGTGCAAAAATCAATTGCCGAAACTTTCTCCTAAACCTAAATTATTAATTTTTAATCAATCCAAAAATAAATGTCCACACTTTCTCCCAAACGTAAATTATTAATCAGTATAAAAGTTAATCTCGCAGTTCAAATTTTTACTAAGATATATATATGAATTTGAAATTGTAGTTCCTGTAAAAAAACAAAATTTGATGAAATTTTAGAGAAATATTTTGATTTTTTTTCTATTTTTTTCGTTAGACAATTTTTATATGATTAGCCTAAGATTAGTCCTAAATTAAAGATGGCGGCTATTGTCTCTGTCGATAGCTCGTCAGGATAATCATTTTCAGTTCCCGGTTCAAGTTCCAACAACGCTCGCGTAGTTGATTATGTTCCTAACTCCATTGATGGGTGGGGTGGGGGTGGCTCAGTCGGTAGCGCGCCAGGCTCGTAATCTGTAGTTCCCAGATTTGAGTCCCAGCTGGGTCAGCGTTGAGATTTTTCTCCGCAAAATTCCCGCCCTGCCCACGGTCAGTAGGGGACACCGATGGGCTTGGAAAGGCTGCCGTCCGTCGGATGGGACGTTAAGCCGTGGCCCCGTGTGCGGGAGAGCCATACCCTGTGCACGTTAAAGAACACGTTGGATGGCCTTGACGGGAGGCTACCATCTGTCTCCCAACAGCTGTTCCAGTGGGTCCCCTCCCCCAACCTTCTCTGAGCCTTCGGGGTCCATGTGACCTGGCCATTTAGCCCATGGTGTGCAAAAAAGTGCCGCTCAGAGGTAAAACAACCCAACCCAACCCATTGATGGGTTAAGAAAGGCGCCGTTCATCGTTAAGCCATGGCACCTTGTGCAGGAGAGCTATAACCCTGTGCTCATTAAAGAACACGCAGGATGTCCTTGACCTTTAGTCTTCCATGTGTCTCCTAACATTCGACATGTCCATTGGATTCCCTTCCTCAAACTTCTCTCAGCTCATGGAGTCCTTATGCTGGACATTTAGCCCATTGTGTGCCAAAAATGTGCCACTCAGAGGTAAACAACCAGGCAGTTATTGCATTAAAATGTCCCTTTGACAAGCCCAGTAGCCCAAATGGACAAATGAATAAATCGAATGTTAAGTCACTAGCCTGAACTATTCAGCTTCTAAAAAACAGCAATGGGATGCTCGGAGCACAAGTGGTCCAAATTCGAATTTAATTCGGTTATATCATTTTCTTCTTTGCATTATAATTGTCTTTACAAAACAAATTGCGAAATGTGCATAATAAACATATGTTTGATACTTTTATCGCAATCATTTCAGTTGTTATCTTTCTCAAATGGATGGTGGCATCATGGCCCCCTTTCTTTCCCTAGATCCTGTCCTGATCTTATATGTTTCTTCCCCTAGATCCTGTCCTGATCCTATATGTTTCTTCTCCTAGATCCTGTCCTGATCTTATATGTTTCTTTCCCTAGATCCTGTCCTGATCTTATATGTTTCTTTCCCTAGATCCTATCCTGATCCTATATGTTTCTTCCCCTAGATCCTGTCCTGATCCTATATGTTTCTTCTCCTAGATCCTGTCCTGATCTTATATGTTTCTTCCCCTAGATCCTGTCCTGATCTTATATGTTTCTTTCCCTAGATCCTATCCTGATCCTATATGTTTCTTTCCCTAGATCCTGTCCTGATCCTATATGTTTCTTCCCCTAGATCCTGTCCTGATCCTATATGTTTCTTCTCCTAGATCCTGTCCTGATCCTATATGTTTCTTCCCCTAGATCCTGTCCTGATCCTATATGTTTCTTCTCCTAGATCCTGTCCTGATCTTATATGTTTCTTTCCCTAGATCCTGTCCTGATCTTATATGTTTCTTTCCCTAGATCCTGTCCTGATCTTATATGTTTCTTTCCCTAGATCCTATCCTGATCCTATATGTTTCTTCCCCTAGATCCTGTCCTGATCCTATATGTTTCTTCTCCTAGATCCTGTCCTGATCTTATATGTTTCTTTCCCTAGATCCTGTCCTGATCTTATATGTTTCTTTCCCTAGATCCTGTCCTGATCTTATATGCTTCTTTCCCTAGATACTATCCTGATCCTATATGTTTCTTCCCCTAGATCCTGTCCTGATCCTATATGTTTCTTCTCCTAGATCCTGTCCTGATCTTATATGTTTCTTTCCCTAGATCCTGTCCTGATCTTATATGTTTCTTTCCCTAGATCCTGTCCTGATCTTATATGTTTCTTTCCCTAGATCCTGTCCTGATCTTATATGTTTCTTTCCCTAGATCCTATCCTGATCCTATATGTTTCTTCTCCTAGATCCTATCCTGATCCTATATGTTTCTTCTCCTAGATCCTGTCCTGATCTTATATGTTTCTTCCCCTAGATCCTGTCCTGATCCTATATGTTTCTTCTCCTAGATCCTGTCCTGATCTTATATGTTTCTTTCCCTAGATCCTGTCCTGATCTTATATGTTTCTTTCCCTAGATCCTATCCTGATCCTATATGTTTCTTTTCCTAGATCCTGTCCTGATCTTATATGTTTCTTCTCCTAGATCCTGTCCTGATCCTATATGTTTCTTCTCCTAGATCCTGTCCTGATCTTATATGTTTCTTCCCCTAGATCCTGTCCTGATCCTATATGTTTCTTCTCCTAGATCCTGTCCTGATCTTATATGTTTCTTTCCCTAGATCCTGTCCTGATCTTATATGTTTCTTTCCCTAGATCCTATCCTGATCCTATATGTTTCTTCTCCTAGATCCTGTCCTGATCTTATATGTTTCTTCTCCTAGATCCTGTCCTGATCCTATATGTTTCTTCTCCTAGATCCTGTCCTGATCTTATATGTTTCTTCCCCTAGATCCTGTCCTGATCCTATATGTTTCTTTTCCTAGCTCCTGTCCTGATCTTATATGTTTCTTCTCCTAGATCCTGTCCTGATCTTATATGTTTCTTCTCCTAGATCCTGTCCTGATCCTATATGTTTCTTCTCCTAGATCCTGTCCTGATCTTATATGTTTCTTCCCCTAGATCCTGTCCTGATCCTATATGTTTCTTTTCCTAGCTCCTGTCCTGATCTTATATGTTTCTTCTCCTAGATCCTGTCCTGATCTTATATGTTTCTTCTCCTAGATCCTGTCCTGATCTTATGTTTCTTCTCCTAGATCCTGTTCTGATCATATGTTTCTTCTCCTAGATCCTGTCCTGATCCTATATTTCTTCCCCTAGATTCTGTCCTGATCCTATATGTTTCTTCCCCTAGATCCTGTCCTGATCTTATATGTTTCTTCCCCTAGATCCTATCATGATCTTATGTGTCTCAAACACTGAAATGTGTTAGAAGTCTATTTATAAAACAGAAAGTTTTGAAATTATTTTAACATGGAATTACAGGTTCTATAAACTTTCGAAATCAATTTTTATCAAAAACTAAATTTTAATTATATCAGAACCAGTTATCCCCCAACCATCCTGGATATTTATCATTATGAAGACCACTCTTTCTTTTTCACAGTTTCAAGTATACTTTAAATTCACTCCTAACTAAAAAAAGCTTCGAAATTGTTTCTTTTCAGCATTTGCAACGAAAGTGTCAATTAGGTTACCACGGTTACCAGCTTATCGAATGATTCAAAATTAAAAAACCGAAAGGTGAAATGAAAATTTCATTTAGTGTGATTCCTGATTTGCCCTCTCCTCCTAGTTGATCACCATAGCAACAACACAGCTCGGGTACTTCCATGAGAATAGCCACATTGAATCGATGACAATACCATTTCCGCCATCTCTCGCGTCAGCTTTGGAGAGACAAGAGGCCCGAGATCCACTTTTCCACCATCGCCACCCACCCTATCTCAGGTGCACAAACAGGGTAGCTCTTACACATCACACACAATGCACTATGTACACTTTCCCGGTCCTCTCCTGACAAGACCAGGTAGTCTCTGTTGCACGCAGAGCAACAGAGCTTTGCCCAACCTGCTGTAAAGTCAACACGGTCTGGATGCTGAGCCCATGAACGCCCACAACTCTTGGCAAGCATCCGTGGAGAAGGGGGTCTGCCCGCACGCATGCGGGGGCTAAAAAACTTCCCTCACACACACACACCTCAGTCGAGTTACATTCGGGCAATTTATTCTGTCTAGCAGCGAGGTTTAAAGGAACAGTTTGCTGTCAGAGGCTGATGTTTGGAGTGATGCAAGCTCAGCAGAAGCTCGCATGATGCTGAGTCCCAATTCCATATGATGATATCAGCTAAGTATAAATTCTAATTTATTCCGTGTTTTTTAAGATAGCTATTTTCTCTCCTTTCAGCATTTTTGTAGTATTCGGAACTGGCATTCAACTATTGCTTCAAGTCTAAAAACGGAAAAATTTTATTAACTTATATCCATTTATAAAAGAAATTTGATGCGTTCTCTAAAGAGATGCATTTGCCTACTCTGATCAAGGAATTCGTTATGAATTCTGTCTTCTCTGATCAAGGAATTCGTTATGAATTCTGTCTTCTCTGATCAAGGAATTCGTTATGAATTCTGTCTTCTCTGATCAAGGAATTCGTTACGAATTCTGTCTTCTCTGATCAAGGAATTCGTTATGAATTCTGTCTTCTCTGATCAAGGAATTCGTTATGAATTCTGCCTTCAAGAAGTCTGGGTCAGGATTTTCTTGTATTCCTTGGTAATATCCCCTTTAGGTGATCAATATCCGAGCTTTCAAGTGATCCCAGTTATAAAACATGAAGGAATTAGGTCAGATCATACGTTATCAGCAGATGAATACGTTCTTTAACTCAGGGAGGCAGCTCCAAAACAGTTGGGTTGTTTTACCTCTGAGCGGCACTTTTTGCACATCATGGGCTAAATGGCCAGGTCACATGGACTCCGAAGACTCAGAGAAGGTTGGGGGAGGAGACCGACCCACTGGAACAGCTCTTGAGAGACAGATGGTAGCCTCCCATCAAGGCCATCCGGCGTGTTCTTTAACGTGCACAGGGTATGTCTCTCCCGCACACGGTGCCACGGCTTAACGTCCCATCCGACGGACGGCGGTCTTTCTAAGCCTATCGGTGTCCCCTACTGACCGTGGGCAGGGCGGGGAATTTTACGGAGATAAATCTCAACGCTGACCCAGCTGGGACTCGAACTGGGAAGTACAGATTACGAATCTGGCGCGCTACCGACTGAGCCACCCCCGCCCCACATCCAGGCAATTTAGTACAAAATAAGTAAGGAAATCAACAGCGAAAAGAATTTTCCCGTCTGGATCTCTTAATGCTACTTCTAGACTACGAGAAAAAACAAAAATGAACAAACAGATTCGCGCGGTTTAGTAAAAAGGTGTCGCAAAAGAGAACTAATACGTGTTTTTGCGTTCGAAAGCATTCATCAGCAGAGGAGTACTTAATGCAAAATTCATGCACAGTTAGGATAGATTTTTCCCTTACTTTTATTATTATACACTTTGGTTCCTTTACGTTTAAATGACGTGTTCTGAAGATCTATATTAGCACCGAGTCTTGTAGCAATTGGTTTAGCATTGCGTCTGGTGTTCGACAAGAGTGCGTTTTGTTTACTTTTCTCTGTAGTTTGGTTATTGATTATGTTATGCGAAATTCAGTGCAAGGGAAAGAATTTGGGCTTAAATGATCTAGAGATCTGAAAATTTATGATTTAGATTATGCTGATGGTTTAGCCCTTTTGGCAAATGATGTTGATGAGATGAACTCTTTCATTCGAGCTGCTGATGAGACTGGTAGTAGAGTAGGTTTGGTTATAAACAGAGAGAAAACTAAAGTGATGAAAATTGGTCAGGCAGGTTGTGATTCAGTTCATCTGAATGGTTGCAGTCTTGAGCAGGTGTCACAGTTTAATTATCTTGGGAGCTATGTAACAGAAAATGGTGATGTGCGGCATGAGATTAACAGACGAATAGGGATTGCTGCCGGGACTTTTAAGAATCTATGGAGAGTGTGGAGAAATATGCGCATACACCTAAATTAGACTGTGTTACGGTTTGGTTCTTTCTAGAGCTAGTTGCGGTAGAGAAACTTGGCCGCGTTATAAACAAAATAACAGGAAACGATGCTTTTGGTTCTAGATGCTTACGCAGTATCTTGGGCATTATGTGGTTTAACTTTGTAACTAATGATGAGGTTAGGCAAAGGAATCGGCAACTTCCTTTAAGAAGCATATTGTGCAGAGAGAGACTCCGTTGGTTTGTCCATGTTGCCCTTGTGGATAATTATAGTTTGCGAATAGGATTATGAACAATATGCCTAAAGGCCTCAGAAAGAGGGGGAGACTTAGGATGCGGTGGGCAGTGTCATACAGGATCTTCTTAGAATTGGTGTGCAGTGGCCAGAAGCAGCAAATGTAGCTCAGGACAGATACACTTGGAGAACTAAGTTGCACGGTCTGCTTTGACCTCCGTAGCCCATGGCTGCTTGAGGAGGAGGAGGTCTGATAATTCGTGGTTTAAATTTATTGACGCATGCGGGGAACAACTTCTACTTTGGTACTATTTAAATTCCGCCAAAAGTTTGGCACAAAATGTATATCCATTGAAGCTTTCGCAGTAGCTAACTATATTCAGAGCTTTGCATTCTGAATGACTGCTCAATTGACAACTGTTATTGATAACGTACTACCATTCTAAAGGAATGACATTGTGTATCTAGCGTCGTGGGTGCAGAGTAATTCCTCTGAAAGTGCCCGAAAGTTTTTGGGCGCTGCCACCAAATCAACTCTTTCCTTCTTTTTAATCCACCGAACTCACAACTGAATATTCTTTTAGTAAAATCAGGGTTCCAAGTCGTTGTTGCTGTAATTTCCCGCCCTGCCCACGGTCAGTAGGGGACACCGATGGGCTTGGAAAGGCCGCCGTCCGTCGGATGGTACGTTAAGCCGTGGCCCCCGTGTGCGAGAGAGCCATACCCTGTGCACGTTAAGGAACACACTGGATGGCCTTGACGGGAGGCTACCATCTGTCTCCCAACAGCTGTTCCAGTGGGTCCCCTACCCCAACCTTCTCTGAGCCTTCGGGGTCCTTGTGACCTGGCCATTTAGCCCATGGTGTGCAAAAAAGTGCCGCTCAGAGATAAAACAACCCAACCCAACGTTGTTGCTGTAATTCGCACGCTGAAGCACACACCAGATTCAAAACGATGCATCATATTACGAGTTCATTGCAGCACGTTCATCTGTCGTAACAATATATTAATCTCCAGGGCCCCTCGATGACGTAGTGGTATTTTGTGGCTCGTGGTGATACTGCAGTTGCCGATGTCTGGGTTCGAGTCCCGAGACTTCATGATTGTGTGTTTCTATGTTGTGTGAAAAGCCTGATAGAACTCCTATGTTATCTTCATCCTTTGTGTAGTGAGAGTAGTACCTTCTCTCCTTAATTTAAAAAAAATATATAAAAAAGAAGGCGACAAACGTAACTTTGAGAATCAAAGAGATTGAAATCACACACAAAAAAAAGAAGTCGAATGTATATATTCCTTCCTTCAATATTGTTTTGATTATTGTTCTTAATAATAATAATAATAATAAAAACTGTTTATTGTGTTAAAAAATAATAATTCAAAATATTTAAAATAATTTATGCTATGAGTTTTCATACTTCTGCTTCAGATTTTACTGTTTCGTGTGGGGCGGGGGTGGCTCAGTCGGTAGCGCGCCAAGCTCGTAATCTGTAGTTCCCAGGTTCGAGTCCCAGCTGGGTCAACGTTGAGATTTATCTCCGCAAAATTCACCGCCCTGCCCACGGTCAGTAGGGGACACCGATGGGCTTGGAAAGGCCGCCGTCCGTCGGATGGGACGTTAAGCCGTGGCCCCGTGTGCGGGAGAGCCATACCCTGTGCACGTTAAAGAACACGCTGGATGGCCTTGACGGGAGGCTACCATCTGTCTCCCAACAACTGTTCCAGTGGGTCCCCTCCCCCAACCTTCTCTGAGCCTTCGGGGTCCATGTGACCTGGCCATTTAGCCCATGGTGTGCAAAAAAGTGCCGCTCAGAGGTAAAACAACCCAAACACCCCAACCCGCTATGGGGGACTCGTACCCCATCTCTCCAGATTCTGTCCCGAGTGTTCTAAACACTAGACTAACTCCGGGTCCGCCATTTACTTACTAATGTGACTTATGCATCTTCCCACATTTGTCCCCCCATGACGCCATCTATGATCAGGAAAGGTAACTTCTTTTTCCAATGTTTCTCTGAATAAGATGTAAATAAGGAAGTCACTCACGCTTAAAGTGTTATCAATGAAAAAATCAATCAGTAGGAAATATACAGAGTTATCTGCTGACACAGAAGTCAGCTAATTCAGTGGTTAGAACGCTCTGGTACGAATCTGAAGAGATGTGGGTTCGAATCCGGAAGACTTCAGACCATAAAATAAATAAATACCCCCTCAAGCAGCTGCTTGCCACAGAGGTATGACAGGAGCCTGTCAGTTTATATGCCACAGTAGAAGGTCTGTGAGGATGGCAGGACCTCAGCAGAAAAACAACACGAACATCCATGCCTTACCCGGGGCTCGAACCCAATAGGGGGATTAATTGAGATTAGAGATTAGATGAGATCGGAATAAAGCAGTAGCCATTAGGTAAGCCTCTCTAGCTGGGAGTAAGGCTCTCTAGCAGAAAAACAACACACACATCCATGCCTTATCCGGGGCTCGAACCCAGGTCCCTTAGATCATTAGCCAAGCGCACTAACCACTCGGCCACGGGACGGCTTAAAAATAAATACCCCCTCAAGCAGCTGCTTCCACAGAGGTCTGACAGGAGCCTGTCAGTTTATATGCCAGAGTAGAAGGTCTGTGAGGATGGCGGACCTCAGCAGAAAAACAACACACACATCCATGCCTTATCCAGGGCTCGAACCCAGGTCCCTTAGATCAGTAGCGAAGCGCGCTAACCACTCGGCCACGGGACGGCTTAAAAATAAATACCCCCTCAAGCAGTTGCTTGCCACAGAGGTCTGACAGGAGCCTGTCAGTTTATATGCCAGAGTAGAAGGTCTGTGAGGATGGCGGACCTCAGCAGAAAAACAGCACACACATCCATGCCTTATCCAGGGCTCGAACCCAGGTCCCTTAGATCAGTAGCCAAGCGCGCTAACCACTCGGCCACGGGACGGCTTAAAAATAAATACCCCCTCAAGCAGTTGCTTGCCACAGAGGTCTGACAGGAGCCTGTCAGTTTATATGCCAGAGTAGAAGGTCTGAGAAGATGGCAGGACCTCAGCAGAAAAACAGTATGCAAAAAGTAAGCTCAAGTGAAAAGTTCATCGGCAAAACTCATTTTTCCACAAAACTATTAGTTGAAAGCTAATTTATTTTCACAAAAGGTTCTCCGAGACATTTCTTACGTGACCCCCTTCCAATGTCCCCCCCCCCCCCCCCCCCAAGATTTTGAGCTACGACACTGCATTTCATCGTTACCTATCCAACATAAAAAATATTTTTTTCTAATTTCTCTCTGAAAACAAAATGATTGTCTGTCTATAGAGGGATAGATGACGAAATGAAAACCATCCCTCGTTTTTCTGAAGCGAGATAAAAATAAGAAAATATTCTCCTGTTATTTATTAAAATTAAGGAAATAAGAAATAGAGACCCGGATGTGGCAAGATGGTGGCATAGCTGCGTATCAACATCAGCTATGCTACATCGAGCCATGTCCTGGTTTTCTAAAAATCGTCAGAAGAAATAGAAGTATCGAGGAAAGAAATCAGGTAAATCCAGATCAGATCTTGATATAATCAATAATAATTATTATCAATAATAATTTTTCGCGTTATTTGTTTCTATATCCCTAGACACGTTTTAATGTGCGTAGTTCGTCTAAGAACATTTCCCAAAACATATCGAGCAAGATAATCGCAAAAAAACATCGCAGTTAATTAAACACTCCTTAACTTTAAAGAATAAGAAGTCCTAAAACGAAATAGTAAGTAAGGAGTAACAAGCGAAAGAAAAAATCTAGACATAGCAAATATTTCCGAGTTTTTTTTAATAAATAAAAAAGAACGAACACTAAATATTCCATCATATATAATATTGAGCGTGTGCAGTTACCGTTCACAGCAAACTGGAGCGTGTGTAGTAACTGCACACGCTCCAGTTTGCTGTGAACGGTAACTGGAACGTGCCAGATCACTAATTTCTATAACGACTGTAAGGTGGTCATATTATTTTGATACTAGATCGTGTGGGCTCACTCACGGAAATATTGAGCGTGTGCAGTTACCGTTCACAGCAAACTGGAGCGTGTGCAGTAACTGCACACGCTCCAGTTTGCTGTGAACGGTAACTGGAGCATGTACAGTTGCTGTACACGCTCCAGATATTTTTCCTGAATTCTGTAATCACGTGACACGAAGGTTTCCAGATCACTAATTTCTAAAAAAATCGTTGTCAGATATTTTTTCTGAATTCTGTAATCAACCATAGTGTTCGGATACTTTTTTGAGCGACTGTACTAGGTGAGAAACAGGCTCAACATCTCCAAACCAAGAGGCATGCAATGCCGGACAGCCGAAACAATGCGTCGAACTTTTCTCTGTTTGGAAAATCAGAGTAAATGCCTAAAACGACTTTCGCTCATAAGCCCACACCATCCAAAACCTGGATTTTTCATGGTACTGGAAATATCAAGCATCTGTCGTTTGCTGGTCTGATACATGTCATTTCTAACAATATGATAAAAGCAGCGTGCAGCAACGAATCCTGATAAAAAAAAAATGTACAAAAAGCGCAGATCAATAGAGACATATCATGGTCCCAATATTTTTTACCACAGTGCTCCCTTTATTCTTTCTTGGCTTGTTTTGTAGTGTTTGAAATATCTACAGACTCATTTCAACAATTGTAGAGAAGGAATTTCTTCAACAGATGGTTTAGCAAGGAAGGCTTGTTGTTCCTGATTAACGTAAACGAAAACATGAAGTTTATATCTTTTTCTTTATACTACATGTACTTAATGGGATATTTTTTCGTCTAGGCTCACTTGTTTGCGTACAATGGTCTAAACAGCAAGGTCATAAGGACTCTAAGGGCTCAGAGATGATTGGAGAAGGGCAGAGACGTTGAGAACTCATGTGCGCTCTGGTTAGGTTAGGTTGTTTTACCTCTGAGCGGCACTTTTTTGCACACCATGGGCTAAATGGCCAGGTCTTCTCCGACCCCAAAGGCTCGGAGAAGATTGAGAGAGGGGACTCACTGACATAGCTGTTGGGAGACAGATGGTAGCCTCCCGTCAAGGCCATCCAGCGTGTTCTTTAACGTTGGATTGTTTTACCTCTGAGCGGCACTTTTTTGAACACCATGGGCTAAATGGCCAGGTCACAAGGACCCCAAAGGCTCGGAGAAGATTGGGAGAGGGGACTCACTGACATAGCTGTTGGGAGACAGATGGTAGCCTCCCGTCAAGGCCATGCAGTGTGTTCTTTAACGTGCACAGGGTATGGCTCTCCCGCACATGGGACCACGACTTAACGTCCCATCCGACGGACGGCGGCCTTCCCAAGCCCATCGGTGTCCCCTACTGACCGTGGGCAGGGCGGGGAGTTTTGTGTTCTTCAACGTGCACAGGATATGGTTCTCCCGCACATGGAGTCACGGCTTAACATCCCATCCGACGGACGGCGGTAGGGCGGGGAATTTTGCGGAGAAAATTCTCAACGCTGGTGGGCTCCGATACAAAGTGTATGATGCGTGCCCCTTGTGTGTATGTTTCTGTTTGGCTGTGTGTCCACATGTAGCTTTAAGGATTAAAAGCAGCAAGTAATATTGAAAAAAAATTGACTCTATTTAACGAAAAAATAACGCAATACTCTTAAATAACCAAAATAATGAATATAACATAGAAATGAAATATAAATATAAAATTATATTAATTATACTAATTATATAAATATAATATGAATTATAGTCTGCCTTGCCCCTTGAATAATTGCTGCATCGGGACTAAAAAACATAATAATGAAGCAGATGTATTGAAATTCCACCAACTAAGTAAAAAAAAATTCCTTTACTGTAGCAAACTTTCTCACCAATATGTCTGCATCAAGTTATTGACTGTTCAAATTTCGAATCATTCCCATTATTTTGTGAGCGTCGCCAGTTGGTCAAATGGAATTGTCGAAGTGAAAAAAATTTGTCGCTAGTTTCTTGCAGCCTTTCGCCACATTTTCCGCTAGTACAGTCGCTAAAAAAAATATCCGAACACTATGGTCGATTTCAGAATTCAGAAAAAATATCTGGCAACGATTTTTTTAGAAATTAGTGATCTGGCAACCTTCGTGTCACGTGACACGAATAGGTTGCCAGATTACTAATTTCTAACAAAAAATCGTTGTCAAATTTTTTTTCTGAATTCTGTAATCGACCATAGTGCTCGGATACTTTTTTGAGCAACTGTAGGTGGTCATATTGTTTTGATACTAGATCGTGTGGGCTCACTCACGGAAATATTGAGCGTGTGCAGTTACCGTTCACAGCAAACTGGAGCGTGTGCAGTAACTGCACACGCTCCAGTTTGCTGTGAACGGATATCTGGAGCGTGTACAGTTGCTGTACACGCTCCAGATATTTTTCCTGAATTCTGTAATCACGTGACACAAAGGTTGCCAGATCACTAATTTCAAAAAAAAAACGTTGTCAGATATTTTTTCTGAATTCTGTAATCAACCATAGTGTTCGGATACTTTTTTGAGCGACTGTAGGTGGTCATATTGTTTTAATACTAGATCGTGTGGGCTCATTCACGGAAATATTGAGCGTGTGCAGTTACCGTTCACAGCAAACTGGAGCGTGTGCAGTAACTGCACACGCTCCAGTTTGCTGTGAACGGTAACTGGAGCGTGTACAGTTGCTGTACACGCTCCAGATATTTTTCCTCAATTCTGTAATCACGTGACACGAAGGTTGCCAGATCACTAATTTCTAAAAAAATCGTTGCCAGATATTTTTTCTGAATTCTGAAATCGACCATAGTGTTCGGATATTTTTTTGAACGACTGTACATATGTGTGTCTCTAAATGCCAGGGACGGACTTTAGCCTCCCGAAGCCCTAAACTATGACAAGTTTGAAGCCCTAAGCTTTGGTAATATTATTCTCATTTAAGGGAACATTTATAAAATAAACACGAATTTTAATGTGATGAAAATATTACACTAGAATTGGTATACAATGATGACCATCTAATTTGAACAATAGATTAGTTTTTTAAAAGATTCATGAAATAGTAAACTTCAAACTCACTTTTTTAGGCCCCTCTTAAACGTGAGGCCCTGAGCTGTAGCTTAGTTAGTTTATAAGTAAGTGCGGCCCTGCTAAATGCGATCGAAATTTTTCAAAATTACGTTACGACTTGTTATACTAACAGGCTGTTGTCAGACCTCTGTTACAATCAGCTACTCACAATGTAGTTTTTTTAATCTGTTGAAAAATTGGGGGGAATGGGCCACGTAGAATATTAAGCCCAGATCTAGGGGAAAATAAAGAGGGCTGGGGGAGGAACGCAATAGAGCAGGAGAAAAATGAAAGGGGAGGGAAAGAAACTGTATATCCGTTGCAAAAAACTTTTTCCCCTCTTTTTCAGGTCTTTAAACTTTTTGTTGAAAAATGCGCGAAAAGTGCACAGGTTTATCATTTTTTGCCTTCCTTACCCTTTTTTTTGTGTTGTTAAGGTAGGAGGCATGGCACCCTTATCAACCCCAAATCCGTTCCTGCTCTGTACAAACGAAGTTGGTTCTCAAACCTCATCTGTGAAAGAATCCTTGAAAATTTCCAGAGATGCATGAATGCGAATCCCAGAGCCCTGCGATTCAAATGAAATCAGTAAAATGCCTAAAGGAAAATTGGTTTTTCAGTCAACAGATGGCGCTAGTATGAACAGTAGAAATTGCATTCTCATGTCTGCTACTCCGACTAAAGAAATTAATTCCTCAGATATTATGGAAACGTTACAATTCTTCTGTTGAATTGTTTTCTAAATTATAAAGTAAATTACACGCGAATGTTAATGTGGATACTAATATAGCATTGTACTGTTGAAAGTTTATTTTACAATTGAATTAAGATTTATTTTATTTATCTTTTGTCTTCACTTAATGATACTACTGTTACATTTTTTATTTTATTTTTCTTCAATCGATATTACTGTTACTTTTTATCATTTTTGTCTTCAATCAATTACATTATCGTTGTTATTTTATTACTTTTCTCTTCAGTCAATAATAATACTCTTACTTTTTATTATTTTTTGTCTTCAATACATGATATTACTGTTATTTTATTATTTTTGTCTTCAAATCTATATTACTGTTACTTTTTACCATTTTTGTCTTCAATCAATTATATTATTGTTGCTATTTTATTACTTTTCTCTTCGTCAATAATAATACTCTTACTTTTTATTATTTTTGTCTTCAATACATGATATTACTGTTATTTTATTATTTTTGTCTTCAAATCTATATTACTGTTATTTTTTATCATTTTTGTCTTCAATCAATTATATTATTGTTGCTATTTTATTACTTTTCTCTTCAGTCAATAATAATACTTTTACCTTTTATTATTTTTTGTCTTCAATACATGATATTACTGTTATTTTATTATTTTTGTCTTCAAATCTATATTACTGTTACTTTTTATCATTTTTGTCTTCAATCAATTATATTATTGTTGCTATTTTATTACTTTTCTCTTCAGTCAATAATAATACTCTTACTTTTTATTATTTTTTGTCTTCAATACATGATATTACTGTTATTTTATTATTTTTGTCTTCAAATCTATATTACTGTTACTTTTTACCATTTTTGTCTTCAATCAATTATATTATTGTTGCTATTTTATTACTTTTCTCTTCGTCAATAATAATACTCTTACTTTTTATTATTTTTTGTCTTCAATACATGATATTACTGTTATTTTATTATTTTTGTCTTCAAATCTATATTACTGTTATTTTTTATGATTTTTGTCTTCAATTAATTATATTATTATTGCTATTTTATTACTTTTCTCTTCGGTCAATTATAATACTTTTACCTTTTATTATTTTTTGTCTTCGATACATGATATTACTGTTATTTTATATTTTTGTCTTCAAACCTATATTACTGTTACTTTTTATCATTTTTGTCTTCAATCAATTATATTATTGTTGCTATTTTATTACTTTTCTCTTCAGTCAATAATAATACTTTTACATTTTATTATTTTTTGTCTTCAATACATGATATTAGTGTTACTTTTATTACTTTGTCTTAAATAAATGATACTACTATTTATTTTTATTATTTTGCTTTTAATCAATGATATTACTGTTTTTTTTAATTATTTTTCACTTTAATCAATGATCTCATTATCTCTCTTTTTTGTTATTTTCCTCTTTTATCAATGATATTAGTATTTATTTTATTATTTTTCTCTTTAATCAATGATATTTCTATTGCTTTTTATTGTACTTACTTTAATCAACGATATTACTGTTTTTTATTATTTTTAAATTTAATCATTGATATTACCATTTATGTTTATTATTTTCCTCTTTAATCAATGATATTACTATTTCTTTTTATTATTTTTCTCCTTAATCAATGATATTTATATTGCTTTTTATTATATTTACTTTAATCAATGATATTACTGTTTTCTTTTATTATTTTTAGCTTTAATCATTGATATTACCATTTATTCTTATTATTTTTCTCTTTAATCAATTATATTACTGTTTTCTTTTATTATTTTTAGCTTTAATCATTGATATTACCATTTATTCTTATTATTTTTCTCTTTAATCAATGATGTTACTATTTCTTTTCATTATTTTTTTCCTTGATCAATGATATTATTGTTTTTTATTATTATTGTTTTTCTCTTTAATCAATGATGCTATTATTACTTTTTGTTATTTTTCTTTTTTATCAATGATACTTATCATTCATTTTTATTCTTTTTCTCTCTAATCAATGATATAACTCTTGCTTTCTTATTACTTTTCTTTTCAATACAATGATATTGCTGTTACCTGTTTTCTCAATCAATTATTACTGTTGTTCAGTAGTAAAGCATTACAGGAGATTGACTACAGACATAGGACTCATGAAAGAGTTAACTGAAAGAATTTAGTTTTGATGTGAGTGGGATTAGAACTCACGTCTCCTAATAAAATGATAAACACTACACCATCAGCAACTAACCTTTTCTCAGTTAATTTGACTTATAGACTTTCCAGCACATTATTTCATTCGGCTTAGTCAGAAAGGTTATTCATCTGGCTCAGTCACTAGTACAGTCGCTCAAAAAAGGTGTCCGAACACTATGGTTGATTACAGAATTCAGAAAAAATATCTGACAACGCTTTTTTTTAGAAATTAGTGATCTGGCAACTTCGTGTCACGTGACACGAAGCGTCACTGGACCGGAGCGTGAAACTGGAGCGTGTGCAGTAACTGCACACGCTCCAGTTTGCTGTGAACGGTAACTGGAGCGTGTACAGTTGCTGTACACGGTCCAGATATTTTTCCTGAATTCTGTAATCACGTGTCACGAAGGTTGCCAGATCACTAATTTGTAAAAAAAAAAATCGTTGTCAGATATTTTTTCTGAATTCTGTAATCAAACATAGTGTTCGGATACTTTTTTGAGCGACTGTACACTAGACTCAATCTACAGTTTCCAAGTTCCAGTCTCACCTGGGCCACCGTTGAAATTTATTTCCACTAAATCGCGTCATCGGTCATCAGGAGACACATGGGCTTCGAAAGGCTGCTGTCTGTCAGGTGGGATGTTAAGCCATGACATCCTGTGTGGGAAGCTATACCTTCAGCACATTAAACAACACACTGGATGGCCTTGACGGAAGACTACTCTTATGTCATCCAGTGTGTGTCCTAATAATGTTCCTCTAAATTGTTTCTTGTATATATGCTATATATGTATTTTCTGCTATATGTGTATTTTCAGCAATGTTTTCTGCAAATTTCTCTGTTATATGTGTATTTTCAGCAATGTCTTGGATGGGATTTGGGTTGTTTTACCTCTGAGCGGCACTTTTTTGCACACCATGGGCTAAATGGCCAGGTCACATGGACCCCGAAGGCTCAGAGAAGGTGGGGGGAGGGGACCCACTGGAACAGCTGTTGGGAGACAGATGGTAGCCTCCCGTTAAGGCCATCCAGCGTGTTCTTTAACGTGCACAGGGTATGGCTCTCCCGCACACGGGGCCACGGCTTAACGTCCCATCCGACGGACGGCGGCCTTTCCAAGACCATCGGTGTCCCCTACTGACCGTGGGCAGGGCGGGGAATTTTCCGGAGATAAATCTCAACGCTGACCCAGCTGGGACTCGAACCTGGGAACTACAGATTACGAGCCTGGCGCGCTACCAACTGAGCTACCCCCGCCCCGTAAATAAATGGGATGTCGTCCTCCACATGGTGCATTGGGCATTTACTTCTTTTATAGAGTCCAGTACGACTTCTGGCGCACATCAAATCTGACGAACATCGAAGCTCGGGTGAGACAACCTGCAGATCTGTGGATTCACCTAGAATAAAGAGGAAGATTAATTAAGTGGCATAATTTAATTAAAGGAAGAATTTAAGAAAAAAGAAGTTCAAGGGGTCCGTCACATCTCTTATCCAGCGTCCACAACAGCTACCACTTATCTCTTAACAGCTATCCAGTGAGTCCCCTTTCTCCAACCTTCTGGGTAGCGCGCCAGGCTCGTAATCTGTAGTTCCCAGGTTCGAGTCCCAGCTGGGTCAGCGTTGAGATTTATCTCCGCAAAATTCCCCGCCCTGCCCACGGTCAGTAGGGGACACCGATGGGCTTGGAAAGGCCACCGTCCATCGGATGGGACGTTAAGCCGTGGCCCCGTGTGCGGGAGAGCCATACCCTGTGCACGTTAAAGAACACGCTGGATGGCCTTGACAGGAGGCTACCATCTGTCTCCCAACAGCTGTTCCAGTGGGTCCCCTCCCCCAACCTTCTCTGAGCCTTCGGGGTCCATGTGACCTGGCCATTTAGCCCATGGTGTGCAAAAAAGGGCCGCTCAGAGGTAAAACAACACAACGTTAAAGAACACGCTGGATGGCCTTGACAGGAGGCTACCATTTGTCTTCCAACGGCTGTTCCAGTGGGTCCCCTCCCCCAACCTTCTCTGTGCCTTCGGGGTCCATGTGACCTGGCCATTTAGCCCATGGTGTGCAAAAAAGGGCTGCTCAGAGGTAAAACAACCCAACCCAACCTTCTGTGAGCACTCGGGATCTTTGTGACCTGGCCAATAGCCCGATGTGTGCAAAAAAAGTGCCACTCAGGGGTAAAACAACCGAACCCAATCGAATACTTCGGCTAGTCAACGATATTATAATTGTTTTCAATTATTAATCATTCAATTTATTATTTTGACATCAAATGAAATATTGTTGTTGGCCTTTCACTGTTTTTCATCAATCAATGTTGCAGTTATCTTTCAGCATTTTTCTCATTAATACCTTATTGTTTTTTTAATCACAATGATCTTATTGTCTTCTTTGACTGTTGTTAAAATAATCAATGATATTACTCTTATGTTCCATTGTCTGTCAGTCAAATATTACTGTTATCTTTTATTATGTTTTCAGCGATCAGTTACATTAATGTTATCTGTTAATATTTTTCCATTCAATTGCATTACTCTTATATTTTATTATTTTTTTCAAGACTGTTTTCAAGAGAAATTGTTCCGTTGAACAAAATCTCTGAAAAAAATCACGACGACTAAAGAACTCGTAAAAATCACACACTGTAGAACATTTGACTGAATGAGGCCCAGTTTGCTGAATTGCTTGCAGCTTTTTTTAGCAGTTGGGTGCTCTGAGCTGCACTTTTCTGCACACCATGGACTAAATGGCCAGGTCACATGGACCCCGTAGGCTCAGAGAAGGTTCGGGGAGGGACCCACTGGAACAGCTGTTGGGAGACAGATGGTAGCCTCCCGTCAAGGCCATCCAGCGTGTTCTTTAACGTTGTGTTGTTTTACCTCTGAGCGGCCCTTTTTTGTACACCATGGGCTAAATGGCCAGGTCACATGTATCCCGAAGGCTCAGAGAAGGTTGGGGGAGGGGACCCACTGGAACAGCTGTTGGGAGACAGATGGTAGCCTCCCGTCAAGGCCATCCAGCGTGTTCTTTAACGTTGTGTTGTTTTACCTTTGAGCGGCCCTTTTTTGTACACCATGGGCTAAATGGCCAGGTCACATGTATCCCGAAGGCTCAGAGAAGGTTGGGGGAGGGGACCCACTGGAACAGCTGTTGGAAGACAAATGGTAGCCTCCCGTCAAGGCCATCCAGCGTGTTCTTTAACGTTGTGTTGTTTTACCTCTGAGCGGCACTTTTCTGCACACCATGGACTAAATGGCCAGGTCACATGGACCCCGTAGGCTCAGAGAAGGTGGGGGGAGGGGACCCACTGGAACAGCTGTTGGAAGACAAATGGTAGCCTCCCGTCAAGGCCATCCAGCGTGTTCTTTAACGTTGTGTTGTTTTACCTCTGAGCGGCACTTTTCTGCACACCATGGACTAAATGGCCAGGTCACATGGACCCCGTAGGCTCAGAGAAGGTGGGGGGAGGGGACCCACTGGAACAGCTGTTGGAAGACAAATGGTAGCCTCCCGTCAAGGCCATCCAGCGTGTTCTTTAACGTTGTGTTGTTTTACCTCTGAGCGGCACTTTTCTGCACACCATGGACTAAATGGCCAGGTCACATGGACCCCGTAGGCTCAGAGAAGGTGGGAGGAGGGGACCCACTGGAACAGCTGTTGGAAGACAAATGGTAGCCTCCCGTCAAGGCCATCCAGCGTGTTCTTTAACGTTGTGTTGTTTTACCTCTGAGCGGGACTTTTCTGCACATCATGGACTAAATGGCCAGGTCACATGGACCCCGAAGGCTCAGAGAAGGTTGGGGGAGGGGACACACTGGAACAGCTGTTGGGAGACAGATGGTAGCCTCCCTTCAAGGCCATCCAGCGTGTTCTTTAACGTGCACAGGGTATGTCTCTCCCACACACGGGGCCACGGCTTAACGTCCCATCCGACGGGCGGCGGCCTTTCCAAGCCCATCGGTGTCCCCTACTGACCGTGGGCAGGGCGGGGAATTTTGCGGAGATAAATCTCAACGCTGACCCAGCTGGGACTCGAATCTAGGAACTACAGATTACGAGCCTGGCGCGCTACCGACTGAGCCACCCCCTTTTTTTTTAGCAGAGTTCAAAGAATTACACGATTCAGCGATCAATTACATTAATGTCATCTTTTAGTATTATTTTAATCAATTGCATTACTCTTATATTTCAGTATTTTTCAGCAATTAATTTCATTGCTCTTATATTATAATATTTTTTTCATCAATCATTTACATCATTTTTATTTTTTAGCAGTTTTTCATCAGTTAATAATTAAACAATTTTTTTTGCTTTTTTTCCTCAATCAATCATAATACTGTCATCTTTTTCTTCTTCATTAATCTTTTTTTTTTTTGGCCGAGTGGTTAGCGCGCTTTGCTACTGATCTACGGGACCTGGGTTCGAGCCCCGGGTAAGGCATGGCTGTTTGTGTCGTTTATCTGCTGAGGTCCTGCCATCCTCTCAGACCTTCTACTATGGCATATAAACTGGCAGGCTCCTGTTAGACCTCTGTGGCAAGCAGCTGCTTGAGGGGGTATTTTTTTTATTGCTGCCATTTATTACGTTTCCCTTCACTCAACAATAAATTTATTATCTTTTGGGTGTGTGGAATTTAAAATTATTGCTCACTCGACTGTTTTTGTGTAAATCGTTTACAACTAATATTTACAGATTTCAGGCGAATTTCATTTTCATATATTGCAATACTATCGTCGGTAATGATTTCAAAACTTAACGGTAAACTTTTGCAAATTTTAAAGTAGATAAATTGATTATATCTAGATTTTTTTAGTGGATCGATTTTATAATAAACCGAGTCAAAAAAAACTTTTGAATCAAAAAGCAAATTTCATTTAATTAATTCACAAATTTTCGGATTTTATCACTTAATGCGATTTCCCAAATCTCTTAATAATCACTACTACTTTCTCTACGATCATCGGGGGGGGGGCTCAGTCGGTAGCGCGCCAGGCTCGTAATCTGTAGTTCCCAGGTTCGAGTCCCAGCTGGGTCAGCGTTGAGATTTATCTCCGCAAAATTCCCCGCCCTGCCTACGGTCAGTAGGGGACACCGATGGGCTTGGAAAGGCCGCCGTCCGTCGGATGGGACGTTAAGCCGTGGCCCTCGTGTGCGGGAGAGCCATACCCTGTGCACGTTAAAGAACACGCTGGATGGCCTTGACGGGAGGCTACCATCTGTATCCCAACAGCTGTTCCAGTGGGTCCCCTCCCCCAACCTTCTCTGAGCCTTCGGGGTCCATGTGACCTGGCCATTTAGCCCATGGTGTGCAAAAAAGTGCCGCTCAGAGGTAAAACAACCCAACCCAACCTACGATCATCGGACATATAACACCATCTCTGAATAACAATAATAACACTAATGAAGCAAAAAAATCGCCTTTAACTTCTTCTACAAAACACCAAACTACTTTTCCTCTGCATTTACATCACTGCTTAAAACAAACAGATACAACAATTTGTGCTATCGACATAAAATGGCAAACCAAGATCATTGATACGACAGAGATGAAAGAAAACTCTCCAAAAAAAAAACCCCACCAATTTTTCACTCACTTCCCTGTCAGTTTTGTTTTTTTCGAGGATAGGCAACCACCGTGTGAAAGGACGAACCTCCACACACACGGAAGAAACATTGACGAAGGTCCCTGCTGGTCGAGCCCTGCCTCGGGCACGCTATAACCTACACACGTGCTCAGCATGCTCTCGGGCTGCACTCACCCCTGGGGTGACAGGATTCACCCGGCTGATGATCCCCACCTGTGGGCATCCTGGTTTGTGCATTCACTTCACTGTATTCGCAGTTAACCTGCAGGGTGCTCAGGAGTAGCATTCGGTAGTCACTGAAACTCAAAGCTCCCCATTCAAGGCGTTCACTTTTTTTTTCCAACAATTTAGGACAATATGTAAAAAAAAAACTGCTGTTCTTGAGGGTTATTATGTGTTTATTGTTTTGGCGATGAGGATTAATAAAAAATGAGCATCTGCGGTAAAAAAAAATCACTGACCTTTAGAAAACGTCTATCTTGATCTACTCCATAAAGCGCTTGGTCGCATTTTACTGTGGTGATAACTATGGATGTCAACAAGGGGGGGGGAAGTGGAAAATCCCCCCCCCCCAGCCTGAAGTTCGAGGAATCTGAAAATTTATACACTAGGAACCAGTTAATGTGATCATTTTGAAAAATCAAATTTTGATTCTATTAAGCCTTTCAGGACCATAAGGTTTCTAAGAGTAAATATTAGTATGTAACTGTTTATTTTAGTTTGTTTAGACGTAAAATAAATAAAAATCATAAGAAAAATACATAACAATGTGTAGTTTTTTTGGAATTTTATGGGAAATATTTTTCCCAATGGACTATAAAGGTAACACAAATTATAGTTAGGCTTATTATGCAATGTCTTTTATTTATTGGTTTATTATAACAAAATGTTACCTAAAATAATGCAAATTTATGAAATAAAATTACTATACAAAATGATGTGCTAATTATGATATTCTGCGAAGCAATTTCTTTTGGTAGTGAGGCAAAGATGGACATTGCACATAGTACATATATTATGCGTCCTGACAGTTCTGTTTTTGTTTTCTAAACGTTCCCGTTTACGTAATTGCGTTCGGCATACGTTCTATTTTGACATTCTGTATAAAAAATGCAGATAAGTTTATAATTAAATACGACAATCACCAATTTTAAAATGGGAAAAATGTTTCCCTTAGTCGTGAAAGGTTTAAGCCTGCGATTCTAATATGAGAAAATCTTAAGAATAGCATCTACAGGGTGATAAAATTGCAGATTATAAACTATGCAAATAGAAGGTAAAATAATTATAATTTCACCTGCTTGAAACTCCAACGTGCTGCACTGTTCCAAGGCTAAAGAATAATTCTTTGGCATCTTTGATAAACATAAGAAGTGGTCTGAGAACAAAAAGGAACGTGTGTCAAACCCTTAAATGTGACTTTATTCGGCAATTTACCGATACTTTTCATTAATCTATATGTGATTAGGAGGTTTTCGGCCCTTCCCTGGGGGGCTCAGTTGGTAGTGCGCAAGGCTCGTAATCTGCAGTTCCCAGGTTCGAGGCCCAGCTGGGCCAGCGTTGAGATTTATCTCTGCAAAACTCCCCGCCCTGCCCACGGTCAATAGGGGACACCGATGGGTTTGGAAAGGCCACCGTCCGTCGAATGTGACGTTAAGCCGTGACCTAGTGTGCAGGAGAGCCATACCCTGTGCACGTTAAAGAACACACTGGATGGCCTTGACGGGAGACTACCATATGTTTCCTAACAGCTGTTTCAGTGGGTCCCCTCCCCAAACCTTCTCTGAGCCTTCGGTGTCCTTGTAACCTAGCCATTTAGCCCACTGTGTGCAAAAAAAGTGCCGCTCAGAGGTAAAACAACCCAACCCTTCCCTGGAATAATTCCTACCGATGTTAAAGAAGAAGAAAGAATAATTCCTATCGATGTTAAAGAAGAAGAAAGAATAATTCCTACCGATGTTAAAGAAGAAGAAAGAATAATTCCTACCGATGTTAAAGAAGAAGAAAGAATAATTCCTACCGATGTTTAAACCTTGTATGCCCTACGCAATTCTGTTTCGTAGGCCGTTTGACAGATGCATTTTTATGGGTGAGTCGATTTCGATGATTAGGCGGGTGATCAAAATCATCTTTAATAATTTTTCTCCGATTGCAAAATGGTATATAACATGATCTTAACATTTTATTGATCACAATTTATTCAGGAAGCGGTCTTTGTTACGGTTCTTATCATATAGAAGAAATGGTCAAAACGTTTTTCGCAGACCTTAGGCACAGAGGCTATTGGATGACACGACCCTGAGGATTGGGTTGTTTTACCTCTTAGTTGCACTTTTTTTTAACACAATGGTCTAAATGGCCAGGTCATAAGGACCTCGAGGGCTCAGAAAATGTTGGAGGAAGAGGACCCACTGGATATCTGTTAGGAGACAGATGGTTGCCTCCCGTTAAGGCCATCCAATGTGTTCTTTAAGGTGCACAGCGAATGGCTGTACCGCACACGGGACAACGGCTTTACTTCCCATCCGACGGACGGCGGCTTTTCCAAGCTCATCGGCATCCCAACTGACCGAGGGCGACGAGTTTTGCGGAGATAAATCTCAACGCTGACCCAGGTGGGACTCGAACTAAGAAGTGCAGATTGCGAGCCTGGCGCGCTACCGACTGAGCCACCCCCGAAGTACCCTTCTTCTTCATAAATAAATATTAATTCTGTTATATAGATGATTACAACAGCCTCCCGTCAAGGCCATCCAGCGTGTTCTTTAACGTGCACAGGGTATGGCTCTCCCGCACACGGCTCAGTCGGTTATTAGATTCAGGTATTTCATCATTCTCTGGCAGATATTCAATTTAAAAATTCCGAAGTTTAGTAATAAAATTTTATAAAATTCCTTGGCCTGGTAATGAAGAATTGAAAATACAGAAAAAACTCATTTATCAACACCCCTATTATCCGGATATTCAATTATCCAGACAGCATGGTACGTTTTGAAAAATCATTCATTGCGCATTCATTAGTTAATTTTGTATGCAACTTTTCACTTTATTTACAAAATTACAAAAAATTAATAAGTTACTGTTTTTTGTTGTAACACTTTCTTTAATACACAATAAAAAATTTTTATAATAATAATAAATAAATACCCCCTCAAGCAGCTGCTTGCCACAGAGGTCATTATATACATAATAAATAAATAGCTTTTTTTTCTTCATTTAGACATACTCTATAGGACAGAGAAGAATCCCAGAAGCTACTCCTAGCTTTTACAGTCGCTCAAAAAAATATTCCAACGCTATGTATGGTTAGCGCTCTTGGCTACTGATCAAAGGGACCTGGGTTCGAGCCCCGGGTTAAGGCATGGCTGTTTGTGTCGTTTTTCTGCGGAGGTCCTGCCATCCTCTCAGACCTTCTACTGTGGCATATAAACTGACAGGCTCCTGTCAGACCTCTGTGGCAAGCAGCTGCTTGAGGGGATATTTATTCATTATTTTTATTTATGGTTGATTATAATAATAACAATAAATACCCCCTCAAGCAGCTGCTTGCCACAGAGGTCTGACAGGAGCCTGTCAGTTTATATGCCATAGTAGAAGGTCTGAGAGGATAACAGGACCTCAGCAGAAAAACGACACACACATCCATGCCTTAACCCGGGGCTCGAACCCGGTCCCTTAGATCAATAGCCAAGAGTGCTAACCACTCGGCCACGGGACGGCATGGTTGATTACAGAATGCAGAAAAAATATCTGACAACGAATTTTTTAGAAATTAGTTGCCAGATCATTAATTTCTAAAAAAATTGTTACTAGATATTTTTTCTGAATTCTGTAATCATCATAGTGTTCGTATATTTTTTTGAGCGACTGTACTGGCCTTCTCATGCAAGGACATGCCCTACTAAGATGGAAGTTACTGCTGACCAGTCTTTCAATTAGAGCTAACACCAATACGTAAAGTTTGACTGAGATGCCAGTTTATTAGGTACACTACCCTTGTTCACATAAATGGTTCGTTCTAACACGTAATATGCCACGTGACAGCTGTGTGCGGTATAAATCATACAGACCAGCTCTTAGAGCATCAGAGAGTCTGAGCATCAGAATGGGCAAAACGAACGACCTGAGAGACTTTGAACATGGCATGATAATTGGGGCTAGGCGTGCCGGTTCTAGCATTGCTCAAACGGCCGTCCTGCAGGGCTTTTCGGTAGCGCACCAGTCTCGTAATATACAGTTCTTAAGTTCGAGTCCCAACTGGTTAGTGTTGAGATTTATCTCTGCAAAAAACTCTCTGCCCTGCCCATGGTCAGTAGGGGACACCGATGGGATTGGAAAGGCCGCCGTCTGTCAGATGGGACGTGGGACATTAAGATGTGGCCCCGTATGCGGGAGAGTCATACCCTGTGCACGTTAAAGAACACGCTGGATGGCCTTGACGGGAGACTACCATATGTCTCCCAACAGCTGTTCCAGTGAGTCCCTCCCACAACCTTCTCTGAGCCTTCAGTGTCCTTGTGACCTGGCCATTTAGCCCATTGTGTGCAAAAAAAGTGCCGTTCAGAGGTAAAACAACCTAACTTAACTTGGGCTTTTCCCGCACAACAGTTTAAAAGATTTACAGAGAATAGTGCGAAAAGCAAAAAACTGCCAGTGATCAGCGATCCTATGGACGAAAACAGCTTCTGGATCACAGGTGTTAAATCTTAATTTTTTTTGATAGTCCCTATCTTACTGATAGAATATGATTTTTTATTTCGTTCAGTATAGGGACCTTTTGATGAGAGTTCTCCTGGTGGAAGAGACTGGCGAGAATCGTGCAAGCGAACAGACAGGCCACAACCTGGCAAAATCACAGCAGAATTAAGCATTGGTGTGCAGAAAGTCATCTCCAACTCAGCCGATGATCATGTCAAGTGCCGATGTTGTCAGCGAAGAACACGAAAGCGCATCTCCAGTGGTGCAAGAGCATCGACACTGCATCGTTGGGGGCGGGGGTGGCTCAGTCGGTAGCGCGCCAGGCTCGTAATCTGTAGTTCCCAGGTTCGAGTCCCAGCTGGGTCAGCGTTGAGATTTATCTCAGCAAAATTCCCCGCCCTGCCCACGGTCAATAGGGGACACCGATGGGCTTGGAAAGACCGTCGTCCGTCGGATGTGATGTTAAGCCGCGGCCCCGTGTGCGGAAGAGCCATACCCTGTGCACGTTAAAGAACACACTGGATGGCCTTGACGGGAGGCTACCATCTGTCTCCCAACAGCTGTTCCAGTGGGTCCCCTCCCCCAACCTTCTCTGAGTCTTCGGGGTCCATGTGACCTGGCCATTTAGCCTATGGTGTGCAAAAAAGTGCCGCTCAGAGGTAAAATAATCCAACAAAACAATCCAACTGCATCGTTGAGGGCAGGGAAAAGGTATCTTGGCGGAAGAATCAATGTTCCTTTTGCATCATGCTGATGGAAGGACCAGAATTTGGAGCAAGCAACACGAGGCCATGGAGCCATCTTGCCTAGTGTCAGCAATAGGGGCCTGTGGCAGCGGTTTGACGGTGTGCGAAATGTTTTCCTGGTACACATTAGGCCACCTGATACCCATCGAAAAACATCTGAAAGCCATGGCGTATTTGAACATCGTTGTTGTCCAACTTCATCCCTTCATGGCTATAATTGATCCTTGGATGGACACGTTCAGCATGATAATGCACCTGCAACAAGGCGCGTATCGTCACCGAATGGTTCCAGGAACATGACGATGAGTTTTCCTTGCTTCATTGGCCTGCACAATCCCCAGATCTAAATCCAGATCTAATCCGCAACTACGCGACACAATAATTTCCACATGGTACAACATTCCTGCACAACGCATCCAGCATCTTATAAGTCCAATGCCTTGACGATTTCGGGCTAAAGGAAGTCTAGCACGCTACTAGATTGGTACAGGGCCGTTTTAAGACCTTCGTAGGCCCTAGGCACTTTTATTTCTAGAGGTCTGTGTGTCGGATATCTTTACTCATTTTATACCAATTTTGTCGTTTGCACGCACAAAAAACCAACTATGAATTTTGAAAAATTTTCGCAAATTATTTAGATATGATTCGTGCACAAATCGATGATAACTCATAACAAGTTTTCCGAATGCAAACATAACATTCAGAATCTGTCTCTCCAGTTTCGGTTGTTGGGTTGTTTTACCTCTGAGCGGCACTTTTTTGCACACCATGGGCTAAATGGCCAGGTCACATGGACCGCGAAGGCTCAGAGAAGGTTGGGGGAGGGGACCCACTGGAACAGCTGTTGGGAGACAGATGGTAGCCTCCCATCAAGGCCATCTAGCGTGTTCTTTAACGTGCATAGGGTATGGCTCTCCCGCATACGGGCCCACGGCTTAACGTCCCATCCGACGGACGGCGGCCTTTCCAAGCCCATCGGTGTCCCCTACTGACCGTGGGCAGGGCGGCGAATTTTGCGGAGATAAATCTCAACACTGATCCAGCTGGGACTCGAACCTGAGAACTGCAGATTACGAGCCTGACGCGCTACCGACTGAGCCACCCCCTCCCCCTCCAGTTTCGGAACAAGTGCGGATAGAGAAAGAAATTGATCAAAGATGAAACTGATCAAAAATTATCTCCGATCAACAATGGGGCTACAACGATTGTCGTCACTTTCACTACTTTCGATTGAAAATGATGGGCGGGGGTGGCTCAGTCGGTAGCGCGCCAGGCTCGTAATCTGTAGTTCCCAGGTTCGAGTCCCAGCTGGGTCAGCGCTGCGATTTATCTTCGCAAAATTTTCCCGCCCTGCCCACGGTCAGTAGGGGACACCGATGGGCTTGGAAAGGCCGCCGTCCGTCGATGGGACATTAAGCCGTGGCCCCCGTGTGCGGGAGAGCCATGCCCTATGCACGTTAAAGAACACGCTGGATGGCCTTGACGGGAGGCTACCATCTGTCTCCCAACAGCTGTTCCAGTGGGTCCCCTCCCCCAACCTTCTCTGAGCCTTCGGGGTCCATGTGACCTGGCCATTTAGCCCATGGTGTGCAAAAAAGTGCCGCTCAGAGGTAAAATAGCCCAACAACCCACTCGAGAACTACTTTCTGATGTTTGATTTATCTTCGAAATCCACCTGACGTAGTCGCCAACTAATTACCGTAATCAGTGAGTGTCTGGTATTCCGAGTTCATCCCCATTTTCCGCCTCCCCCCCTCCCGCTAGCTGCTTTTCTTTCCCCTCCACCCAACGGGCGACATCGCCTCCACGTTCCACTTGTTGTGATGTTGTTGTTGTTTGTGTCCCGAATGATGACGAATTCCGGTATGTATGACCTCAGCCGGGATCGTCTGCTCTTCGCCTTTTCCGATTCCCCCCTAAGACCTGACCTGACCTCTGTTTCCGCCTCTTCCGTATCGCCAGTTTGCACTCTTCAAATGTCGTTTGGCACATCTCTCTTTTCAAGGAGTCAGACGAGGAGAAAAGAATTGTTCTCAACACTAACTCGATTTCACCTACTGCTCTTAGCAATCCAAGGATTACTTTTCAGCATTGCCTCAAGAGAAATTGTTAGGTGATGTTGAAGTTATAATAATAGAGTCATGAGACTTTTTTTTTTATTCGTTTAACTTATATTTAGAGTGGTCAGTCTTTCCTTTGTAGACTGCGTCTTCTTTAATTCAATTCTTGTTCCCATTAGGAAAAACATATTCGATTGTACAACAACGTGAGGTTTTTGGCGGTAGACCGGAAGTAGCGGTCGCATTTGTGTTTGCTCGCTGTTTTTGCTTACTAGATTCAGTGTGCTAGAAGTTTCGACATTGAATACTCGTATAACTTAAAATGGCTGCAGGTGGTAATAAAAAAAAGAAGTTATCTCCCCCGAAATTGAAGATAAAAGTGAAACGTAACAAATATAATGATACGGAAGAAAATAGGCCTAACGTGGATACTCCAAAATGCAACGATTTCCTAAAAAAGAACATCGATATGAAGACTTGTGAAGATATCCCCAAATCTGCTGCATCTGTGAATAATGAATACCTCATCCTTAAAGAAGACTTACAGATGTCAACTGACTCTGAAATTTCACCTTCTAAATCGAGCATAACCATGGAACAACAGGTAACAAACGATAACTTCAACGACCATTTAGCAGATAATGATATGATTTTAATGCAATCTAATGGCAAATTAACATCTAATGATTGCCTAAACGACTTAGAGACAAAAACAAACCACACAATCATAACTAATATGGATTGTAATTTCTCGAAAATACCTAATATAACTGATAAAGCTAGCAAAGATAATAATGACTTTTCACTTGTAATTAAGGGAGTTAACATGGATATAACTAAACTAGATATTTTAAAAGTTTCTGCTTTTTTTCATAATCTTCTAGATGACCGAATCGACGGTAAATATATCTCACAAGGAAGATTGCTAGTGATACCCAAAACAAAAGATCAACAACTTATTATACTGAAGTTAAAAGAAATACTTAATGAGAAGATCACAGTTGAGTACCCGGATTTTAAGAAATCCGTATTAGGCTCCATAATTGGTGTACCTACTTATCTAGATAATGATTTTATTCTTGAAAGCTTGGAACAACAAAATGTCATCAGCATGAGGCGTATGTGGCATTATGAGAAAGACTTTGATAGTAAAAGTGATACCTTCTCCAATCCCACGCAAAAGATCATCTTAGAATTTGAAGGCGAGGTTTTACCCTCCCATGTTTACATCGGATTCTCGAGACATTCAGTCAAACATTATAACCTTCCGCCACACCTTTGCCTCAAATGTTATGTGTTTGGACATCTTTTATACGCTTGCAGAGGGAAAATTACCTGTAAAAAGTGTGGGGGAGGTCATAAGTATAAACAATGCAATGCTAAAGGATTTTGCTGTCCTAACTGTAAAGGAAAACATCCAGCCACATATTCAGGCTGCCCGGTGAGAATCATCGCTTGTAAAGCCCGTGAAATTCAAATCTCCGAGAAATTAACTTGGCAACAGGCTTTTCATAAAGCAAATATTGCTGCTAAGAATAAATATGATCCATCAAAAGAACTTTCTCAAAAGCTAACATCAAATTTTGATGCTCAACGAAACACAAACATCGAGAAGATTCAAATGACAAAAAATGCGAACCTGACAGAGAGCTCTTCATACAATCGAATTGAGGACGTCTCAGAAGACTTCCCACAATTACCGTCAGGCTCAACAAACGCTGATATGAGAGAAGAAATGTCGCATTCAATCTACCAAAAAAAGGACTATGCTAAAACAGTTAAAAAGAACATCACCGGCCAAAAATCTTCAAATAAACCTACACTGAATAAGGACCCTAGAAATAATTGTCAAACCTCATCACAAAGAGCATCACAAGATAATGAAAATTCAAATTACACCTCTGGCAGATCTCTTTCAAATAATGGTAAGCGCCAAATGATAGAGGTTCTTATTAAATTGTTTGACCTGATTTTACCTTGCTGCCCAGAAGTAAACCTAATAAAGGATTTACTCATAACATTATTAAATGATGAGTCATGGTAAGGAACCCAATTTTAATGCAGTGGAATTGCCGAGGGATAGAGAATAAAAAACAATTTATCAAACATCTTGTAAACACTAAAAATATCCAAATATTATGCATTCAAGAAACTACAACATATAAAATACCAGAATTCACTAACTTTATATCCTATTCACAGAAAAATAATCAACATACTAAAGGTATTGTAACTTATGTAAACAAAAACTTACCTCAAAGGAAATTAAATACCAAAATAATAAATGATAGATTAGAAAGCATAATAATTCAAATTAAAATTTTTAATATTACAGTTAATATAGTAAACATCTATAATCCAGGTATCTTAATAACTTTTAATCAATATATAGATCTATTAAAAGAACTAGAAGGTGAAACAATAATATGTGGAGATTTCAACTCACATAACAAAACATGGTTTTCATATAAAAATGACTACAAAAGCATTCACCTCTTAAATTACATAGAACATAAGAACTTAATAATATTAAACACTGACCAAACTACAAGAATAAATAAAAATAATAACAACTCAGTAATAGACTTAACATTATGCACAGACAAGATAGCTAAAGAAATAGAATGGCAAATATCAACTGATAACTTAGGTAGTGATCACTACCCGATATACATTAAATTCTCAAAAAGCCAAAAAACTAAGAGGTTTGTTGCTATAACTGATTGGTCTAAATTCAAAAATGATCTAAATAATAATGTAGTGGAAGAAAACACAAATCTAGACTACATCACTATCATTGATAATCTGAAAAACACAAGCAAAAATAATACACAGAATATTTACAAAAAAATTCCAAAAAACAACATTCATACTGTCTTTATAAATAAATTAATAGCAATAAGGAGAAAAGCAGAAAGGGATATGATAAACAAAAAAACATTTAAAGCAGGGGAAATTTTTAAACGCCTAAATAATGCAATTGCAAAAAAAATAGCAAATATACAAAAACAAAACTGGAAACTTTTTACAGAAAACCTTTCTCCCATTACTTCCACATCAAATTTATGGAGAACATATAAAAAATTACACACAGAAAAAGAACCAGCCAACCCACTTCATTCTATTGCCCTTAAAAATAAAGAAAGTATAAATGAATTAACTGAAACTGTAGCAAAACATTTTATAAATCTCCATTATAAACCAAATAATAAACTAGACAAACAATTTAATAACTCAAACATTATACATCAATTTTACAAATGTAAATCCACAGAATATTTAAATAAACCTTTCACATGGTTTGAACTAAATTTTGCAATAAAAGCTCTAAAACCAAAAACTACTCCAGGACCAGATGGAATCACTAACAAGGAATTAAAAAACTTACCCAACACCTGGAAAAAATTATTATTAAACAAATTCAACAACATTTGGAACACAAAAAACTACCCAAAACAATGGTATGAAAATTCTATGATATTCATTAAAAAACCCAAAAAAGACCCATACAATCTAAACTCCTTCAGACCTATTTGTTTAAGTTCAAATGTCTTGAAGTTATTTGAAAGAATGGTTTTAAATAGATTAAATTGGCACCTAGAACACAACAATATAATAAACAATCACACTTTTGGCTTTAAACAAGGCAGATCTTCAAAAGATCTGCTACTTAACCTCATATCTGATGCTGAATTTGCTATTAAAAATAAATTATACATGATTGTGCTCATTTTTGACATTGAAAAAGCATTTGACTCAGTCCCATACAATGGTATTTTACATAAAATTAAACAACTAAAAATATGTGATAATATGTATTGTTTTCTTTTTAATATTTTAAAAAAGAAAAAATTTAGAGTCAAAATTGGCAAATGCTTCTCAGCTGAATATAATTTTGGAAATGGTCTTATTCAAGGAGACATTCTTTCTCCTACATTATTCAACCTATACTTAAATGACTTAATAACTTGCATTCCAGAGTATATAAACTATGGTACCTTTGCTGATGACCTAATCTTCTGGTCACTGGATAAAAAACCAGAATACATGCAAAATAGATTTCAAAAACTAACCAATAACATAATAAAATATTGCAATACATGGAACCTAACAATATCAATAGAAAAAACTACATTATCTTACTTTCACAAAAACAAAAAACTTACAAATGATTTTGAAATAAAAATTAACAAAGAAGCTATTAAAATTAAAGATAATTTTACTTTTTTGGGCATTCAATTTGATTCCAAACTAATTTGGTCCAACTATCTTGAATCAGCAAAAAATAAAGCCAACAAACTTTTTAATTTCCTTAGATATTTAGGTAGTTCAAAATGGGGTTGTGATAACAAATACTTATTATTATTATACAATTCAATCATTCTCCCAAAATTCACATATGGAATAGAGTTAATAAATAATATATCAAAAACAAAATTAAAAATATTAGAAAACTTACAATTAAAAATTTTAAAATTTTGTATAGGACTTCCCCAAAATTCTAACGGTCTGAACATTTATGCAGAAACAGCTTACCCACCTATAATTATTAAGAAAAAATATCTATTACAGAATTTAACATTCAGAATTGTTTCAAAAAATCAAATGCACCCAATTATAGATAAATTAATTAATAATTATAATGATATTTCTATTCAAAACTTAGCAGGAAATGATAATTTAAAAGAATTAATAACTAAAAGAAACAGTGGAGATTATAACATAAAAATACCATATTGGACAACTACATTCCCAATCTTAAACATAAATATAAATAATTTAACTTCAAAAAATTCCCATGACATTTCTACACTTAAACTACTTTCTGAATTACATATTGAGAATAACTACAAAAATTTTATCCATCTCTATACAGATGGCTCACTAAGCACTAATAGAAATGAACTGGCAGGAGCATTTATTTGCCCTGAAGAAAAATATGAATACTTATTTAAATTTAACAAATCTAATCCTATCATTACTGCAGAAATAACAGCAATAATCTTAGCCATTAATTGGGCTTTAAAATTTCACAACAAAAACATTGTTATTTTCTCTGACAGCAAAGCCGCTATTGAAACTATATACAATGACACCACAAAAAGTAACTTCAAAATTTTTATCAATGATATTTTAATATTAACCAAAAATCACCTAATGAATAGTAATACATTATACATTCAATGGATCCCTAGCCATGTTGGTATTAAATTCAATGAAGTTGTAGACAAAAAAGCAAAAGAAGCAATAAGAATAAACCCAAATTTGGACACACCTTTTTTTAATTACTTATTTAAAAAAAATAATAAATTAAACATATTAAAAGATACTCAAAATTGGTATGAAATAAATGCAAGTAATACATTCAGATATTTTATCTCATCTAAGATTAATAAATTCAATAAGCATGGTCTTACCAAAGAAGAATTTAACATTATTCTAAAAATTAAAACAAATTCAACGATTACCAAAGCAAAATTATATCAATTAAAAAAAAATGACTCCCCGACATGTAATATATGCCAAGAATACGAAAATTTAGAACACCTAATTTTCAAATGTAAGAAATATGAATATGAACGAAGGGCATACTACAATGAATTAAAGAAACTTAAAATTACCATCTTCAACTTCAAAACAATCCTTGAACCAGAAAATAAAAAAATGAAAACAAGATGTTACAAGCTTCTTTTGGCTTTCCTTAAACAAGCCAAACTATATAGTCTTTTATAAAAAAAATACATTTATATAAAAAAAAATATATATAAAAAAAAAATATATATAAAAAAAAAAAAAAAAAAAAAAAAAAAAAAAAAATATATATATAAAAAAAATATAAAAAAAAAAAAATAAAAAAAAAAAAAAAAAAATATAAAAAAAAAAAAAAAAAAAATTAAAAAAAAAAAAAAAATAAAATAAAATAAAAATAAAAAATAAAAAAATATATATATAAAAAAATATTGAAAAAAAAAAAAAAAAAAAATGATTATGAATGAGTTTGCTGCCAAATGATTGTATGGTAGCAAGAAGATTCATTTGGAGAGTTTCTTAAGTTAAGTACAACAACGTTTTGCGACAATGGGCTAAAGACATTGGGAAAAGGTCACAATGTTGTTTGGGTTGTTTTACCTCTGAGCGGCACTTTTTTGCACACAATGGGCTAAATGGCCAGGTCACATGGACCCCGAAGGCTCAGAGAAGGTTGGGGGAGGGGACCCAATGGAACAGCTGTTAGGAGACAGATGGTAGCCTCCCGTCAAGGCCATTCATTGTGTTCTTTAACGTGCACAGGGTATGGCTCTCCCGCACACGGAGCCACGGCTTAACGTCCCATACGACGGACGGCGTCCTTTCCAGCCCATCGGTGTCCCCTACTGACCATGTGCAGGGCGGGGAATTTTGCGGAGATAAATCTCAACGCTGACCCAGCTGGGACTCGAACCTGAGAACTACTGACTGAGCCCCCCCCCCCCCACCTGTTATTAAGACTTAAGGGATCTATCTATGGCTGAGGGACGGTTTAAAGGAAGACACGTCCTCCTTTCGTATCAGCTCCTGGGCACATTTCTCGGGAATCATTGAACCAAACGTGGCTCCAGCCCTGAAGTCATCCTCAAACTTTATCGACATGAGTAGGTTTCATCCCACTAAAACTTTTTCCACAAATAATTGATCGTCAAATTTAGATTGCTCATGAAAACGTGGAAATGCTGATTTGTTCTTGAAATGCATCAACGGATAGTCGATATTTAATTCTAATAAAAGTTACACATAAACCCAATCACGAAGTGGTTTAATGAAGATCACCGTAACTGCTTCATCAGAAAAAAAAATATTTTTATTCTTTATCGTCTCTTCGTGTTAACACAAATGACCGACCTCGTCTGTGTGTCGATCTGTCGAATCCTTTTCACACTATAAATAGGAACGTCAAGAACGCACAAGTGGCAGGTGCAGGAAGAAAACACTTCCTGCTTTGCTGAATCACTTCCGCAGCACGTGACACATTTACAAGAAAGGATTCAAATATTTTCGGAATTAATCTGCTTGAAGGAATTAGGTGACAATGTTTAAGTGATGTCGATGCGAAGGAGCACATTCAAAGTTCGGAGATTTTCAAGAAACTTCTTTTTTGCGAAACGTTTATTGAATAAAATACTGAATAGAGCAAGGATTGTTTTATCCATGATGGGTACTTTTTTTGCACACAATGGGCTAAATGGCTTGGTCACAAGGACCCCAAGGGTTTAGAGAATGTAGGGGACGAGACCCACTGGACAGCTGTTGGGAGGCAGATGGTAGCCTCCCGTCAAGGCATCCAGCTTGTTCTTCAACTTGCACAGGGTAGGGGCGGGAGTGGCTCAGTAGGTAGCGGCGGGAGTGGCTCAGTCTGCAGTCCCAGCTGGGTCAGCGTTGAGTGAGCAAAACTCCCCGCCTTGCCCACGGGCAGTAGGGGACACCGATGGGCTTGGAAAGGCCGCCGTCCGTCGGATGGGACGTTAAGCCTTGGCCCCATGTGCGTGAGAGCCACACGCTGTGCACGTTAAAGAACACGCTGGATGGCCTTGACGGGAAGCTACCATCTATCTCCCAATAGCTGTTCCAGTGGGTCCCCTCCCCCAATCTGAACCTTCGGGCACCTTGTGACCTAGCCATTTAACCAATGGTGTGCAAAAAAGTGTCGCTCAGAGGTAAAACTATCCAAAGCACAGGGTATGGCTCTCTACACTGAACCACAGCTTAATGTCCTATCCGACGGACGTAGGCCTTTCCAAGTCCATCGGTGTTCCCCACTGCCAAGGACAGGGCGGGGAGTTTTGTAGAGCTAAATCTCAACGCTGACCCAACTGGGACTCGAACCTGGGAACTGCAGATTACGAGCCTGGAGCGCTACCGACTGAGCCACCCCCGTTCCACCATCTGATAAGACTGTCACTGGGTGCAATTAACACTTGAATAGTTTTTACAGATTACACATACTTGTTAAAATCTGCCCACATATTGTTCAATTGAGCTACTTTTGTTTCAGCATTTTAGGAGACATTTATTTCGCGACGAGGCGTCTCAGGTGTTTCGTGAAACGTTGATGAAAAATTCAATATGGTAGACATTGTTAGTCATTCAACTTTAAAACAAAAACTTTCCCTAGTCTTTCTCTCATTTTTTGGAGCAGCTTAACTGAAAAACATCCTGAGATTTCAAGGAACTTTTTTAGACAACTGCTGCTTTTTTGAACCATTAACCTATTCGAATCGAGACACTTCAGACAGATTGTATAGTAGAGTAGATTGTATAGTAGATTGTACAGACTCGGTAGCACTCCAGGTTCGTAATCTTTTAGTTCCAAGGTTCGAGTTCCACCTGGTTCAGTGTTTACATTTATATCCGTTTAAAATTTCCTCCCCCCCCCCTTTGGGGTGGGGGTGGCTCAGTCGGTAGCGCGCCAGGCTCGTAATCTGTAGTTCCCAGAATCGAGTCCCGGCTGGGTCAGCGTTGAGATTTATCTCCGCAAAAATTCCACGCCCTGCCCACGGTCAATAGGGGACACCGATGGGCTTGGAAAGGCCTCCGTTCGTCGTATGGGACGTTAAGCCATGGTTCCGTGTGCGAGAGAACCATACCCTGTGCATGGTAAAAACACGCTGGATGGCCTTGACGGGAGGCTAACATCTGTCTCCCAACAGCTGTTGTCTGACCATCTGTCTCCCAACAACATCTTGTCTGATCCATTTAGCCATTGTCTGAACACTGAGTAATTTTTCTAAAGGTATTAAAAACAATAAAATTATTTTAATGCCTCTAGAAAAATACATATTAGAAACAATTTTATTGTTTCTAATATGCATTTTTATATAATTTTTATATTCCAGGATAATAAAAGGAAATATTTTTTGTAACGATGTTATTTAAGGAATTCCCAAAGGAAGACTTCAAATCGAATGATTAGTTGCAAATATAAAATATGTATCCTGTCAGACCTCTGTGGCAAGCAGCTGCTTGAGGGGGTATTTATTTTTTTTTATTTATATAAACAAGTACAAAATTTATTGAAAAAAAAATTAAAAATGGTAACAACATTTTGCTATACTTGCATGCATCTAAAGATATATACAGGGTGTCTCAAAAATATAGGTACAAACTTTTAGGGGAGGTAGATAACATCTAAAGGAATGAGAATTGCATAGGAACCCCATAACCGGAAACGTCACCGTAAGTCAATAGGCGGCGCTGTTCATCAGTGCGCTAGAGGGGAAATTTTGGATTTCCTCATTCGAGCGGCAGTCGGCCTACGAATAGCATGCAAAGGTATTCGAACAGGGAGCTGGCAGACATGCACTTAGTGTATGGAATAGCTGAGGGCAACGGACTAGCCGCTCAACGAATGTATCAAGAACGCTTCCCACACAGACATGTACCGGGCCACCGTTTGTTTGCGCGTGCGCATCAAAATTTGTGCGATTATGGGTCATTAAGAGCTGTAACATTATGAAATGTATCATCTAGTATGCCATTTGTAATAATTATGTCCAATAAATGTTTTCCCATTAATCACTGTCTTGTGTCCTTTCAGATCTTGTACCTCTGCTACCACTTTCCCATGACGTTTCCGGTTATGGGTTCCTATGCAATTCTCATTCCTTTATATGTTATCTACCTCCCCTAAAAGTTTGTACCTATATTTTTGAGACACCTTGTTTATATATCATGTATATCAGACCGCTGCCCGAAAAATCTTTTTCATGTTATAATTTAGCTCTGAATGAAACAAAAAAAATTATATTTTATTCAAAAAGCAAGAGTTGCCTATTCTTTAATGAAATGTGCCACATATTATGTAGGGTGGGATGTGGCTCATCCGGGTCTGAATGGGTGTGGCTCGCAATCTGCATTTCCCAGATTCGACTCCCACCTGTGGCAGCGTTGATATTTATCTCCGCAAAACTTCCCGCCCTATCCTTATTCAGTAGGGAACACCGTTGGGTTTGAAAAGGCCGCCGTCCATCGTATGGGACGTTTAATCCGTGACGCCGTGTGTAGGAGAGATTGGGTTGGTTCTTTTACCTCTGAGCGGCACTTTTTTGCACACCATGGGCTAAATGGCCAGGTCACATGGACCCCGAAGGCTCAGAGAAGGTTGGGGGAGGGAACCCACTGGAACAGCTGTTGGGAGACAGGTGGTAGCCTCCCGTCAAGGCCATCCAGCGTGTTCTTTAACGTGCACAGGTATGACTTTCCCGTACACGGGGGCCACGGCTTAACGTCCCATCCGACGGACGGCGGCCTTTCCAAGCCCATCGGTGTCCCATACTGACCGTGGGCAGGGCGGGGAATTTTGCGAAGATAAATCTCAACCCCGACCCAGCTGGGACTCGAATCTGGGAACTACAGATTACGAGCCTGGCGCGCTACCGACTGAGCCACCTCCGCCCCATATGTGTAGGAGAGAGCCATACCCTGTGCATATTAAAGAACACGCTGGATGGTCTTGACGGTAGGCTACCATCTGTCTCCCAACAGCTGTCCAGTGGGTCCAATAGATCCCCAACCTCCTCTGAGACGGGGCGGGGGTGGCTCAGTCAGTAGCGCGCCAGGCTCGTAATCTGTAGTTCCCAGGTTCGAGTCCCAGCTGGGTCAGCGTTGAGATTTATCTCCGCAAAATTCCCCGCCCTGCCCACGGTCAGTAGGGGACACCGATGGGCTTGGAAAGGCCGCCGTCCGTCGGATGGGACTTTAAGCCATGGCCCCGTGTGTGGGAGAGCCATACCCTGTGTACGTTAAAGAACACGCTGGATGGCCTTGACGGGAGGCTACCATCTGTCTCCCAACAGCTGTTCCAGTGGGTCCCCTCCCCCAACCTTCTCTGAGCCTTCGGGATCCTTGTGATCTGGTCATTTAGCCCATGGTGTGCAAAAAGTGCCGCTCAGAGGAAAAACAACCCAACCCAACCTCCTCTGAGCGCTCGGGGTACTTATGATCCATTTAGCCCATTGTATGCAAAAGAGTGAACTTGGAGGTAATACAATCCAACCCACATATTATCACATATTATGTTCAAAATGTGTAAAGTGATATCCAGGGAGGATGGAATGTAGAAGGGCGAAAAAATTGCTGTGCTGCACAAGTTGGCCATCCCTGTGACAAAGTAATAGCCATTTAAATCTACAACCTTTTCTCAACGACAAACAATAATGTAAATCTGATGTCATGTCAAAACTGACATCAGATAAATCTGACGTCATATCAGAACTGAAATCAGGTAAATCTGACGTCATGTCAGAACTGACATCAGAAACAATAAATAAAAATGACAGCAGACCATCTGATGGGTAATTAACACGTGGCTCAGCGTTGTTGGGTTGTTTTACCTCTTAGCGGAACATTTTTGCACACCATGGGCTAAATGGACAGGTCACATGGACCCCGAAAGCTCAGAGAAGGTTGGGGGAGTGGACCCATTGGAACAGCTGTTGAGAGACAGATGGTAGCCACCCGTCAAGGCCATCCAGCGTGTTCTTTAACTTGCACAGGGTATGGCTCTCCCGCACACGGGACCACAGCTTAACGTCCCATCCGACGGACGGCGGCCTTTCGAAGCCCATCGGTGTTTCCTACTGACCGTGGGCAGGGCGGGGAATTTTGCGGAGATAAATCTCAACGCTGACCCAGCTGGGACTCGAACCTGGGAAATACAGATTACGAGCCTGGCGTGCTACCGACTGAGCCACCCCCGCCCATTCTTCGTATTACGTCTAGCAAAAAAGAAACTCGTTATTGTTACTCAGACCGCTGTATGAACACCAAATGTATAAACTGCTGAAGTACAAACTAACTTCCAGTGGGTCTCCTCCCCCAACCTTCTCTGACCCTTCGGGGTTCTCGGGACCTGGCCATTTAGCCCATGGTGTTCAAAAAAGCCCGCTCAGGGATAAAACAACCCAAATGCTGAAGCTTAACAAAGATGCTTCTTTATAAGTTCACAAATCTCCAGCTAATCCATTGCAAGCAACCACCAATCCTAATTGGAAATGCCCGTGAAAACACACAACACATATTTCGCGTTTCCTTTGTGCCGACTACAGCTGTGCACCCCACAATAAACTACATCCTGTTCCCCCTAAACCACTTCACCCACCGATAAATGTCCCTTCTGATAAAGTGGAACCGACAAGGGAGCGACCAGGAGAAAATTTCCTTCCTTGACCTACATATCTCCTCTTTACTGAACAGTTAACGGCAAATCGCTGAAACTCTGCCTCGGAATCAGCACCCGAGGTCATTGATCCCGGATCCACAAACAACGGAACTAGGGGTGATGGAGTGGTGCAGAAATGATCCCCGTAGCCAAAAAAAGAAATTTTAGCCCTGCAGAGTATTTTTGGAGGGTAAAGAAGCATCTTATGAGTCTGATGAAGATATTTGTTCAGATGATGACCACTGGAACGCTTCAGTATTGTAGTGTTTTTTTTTATAAAAATAAAATATTACTCCTTAATCCGCAAGCAGCTGCTTGAGGAGATATTTATTTAATTATCTTTTACTGTCAGAAGCACCCATAACACTTCAGAAGCTTCAATTCCTACTGTATTTCAGGGGCAGGGGTGGCTCAGTCGGTAGCGCGCCAGGCTCGTAATCTGCAGTTCCCAGGTTCGAATCCCAGCTGGGTCAGCGTTGAGATTTATCTCCGCATAACTCCCCGCCCTGCCTACGGTCAGTAGGGGGCACCGATGGGCTTGGAAAGGCCGCCGTCCGTCGGATGGGACGTTAAGCCGTGGCCCCGTGTGCGGGAGAGCCATACCCTGTGCACGTTAAAGAACACGCTGGATGGCCTTGACGGGAGGCTACCATCTGTCTCCCAACAGCTGTTCCAGTGGGTCCCCTCCCCCAACCTTCTCTGAGCCTTCGGGGTCCTTGTGGCCTGGCCATTTAGCCCATGATGTGCAAAAAAGTGCCGCTCAGAGGTAAAACAATCCAATCCAATCCCCTGTTTTCCTCTTATTAAATGGTTATCCAGCACAAGTGGTTACCGGGAATTCGGTGGATTAGTGCTGTGCGAATACCAAAGATATAGTTTTGGAACGAATTCCAGAATTTTTTCTTACGAAATTGAAGCTGTTATCATTTCATTTTGAAAGTATTATTTCTTTGTGATAAGCTAATAAATTATTTTTCACTAAAAATATAAAAAAATTTTATCAGTAAACCATAAACCCTGAATTTCCAAAAAAAACTCGATGCTACACTTGTATTGCATGCAAAAAATATTCAATACATTCGGTTGGGTTGTTTTACCTCTGAGCGGCACTTTTTTGCACACCATTGCTAAGGTCACGTGGATCCCGAAGGCTCAGAGAAGGTTGGGATCCACTGGAACAGCTGTTGGGAGACAGATGGTAGCCTCCCGTCAAGGCCATCCAGCGTGTTCTTTAACGTGCACAGGGTATGACTCTCCCGCACACAGGACCACGGCTTAACATCCCATCCGACGGACGGCGGTCCGTCTTCCAAGCCGATCGGTGTCCCCTACTGACCGTGGGCAGGGCGGGGAATTTTGCGGAGATAAATCTCAACGCTGACCCAGCTGGAATTCGAACCTGGGAACTACAGATTACGAGCCTGGCGCGCTACCGACTGAGCCACCCCCAATGTATTCGGTTTTTACGGACAAAAAACATATAACTTCAATATCAACAACTATTTTGAATTGAATTGAATAACTTTATTTCACCCAAACATACATATAAAAAAAATAAAGACCCCCTCAAGCAGCTGCTTGCCACAAAGGTCTGACAGGAGCCTGTCAGTTTATATGCCATAGTAGAAGGTCTGTGAGGATGGCAGGACCTCAGCAGAAAAATGATACATACATCCATGCTTTACCTGGGGATCGAACCCATATCCCGGAGATCAGTAGCCAAGCGCGCTAACCACTCGGCCACGTGACGGCAACATACATATATTGGTACATAAAACACAGACAAGTTCACAGGGGAAAAAGAACATAATAAACCGTAGCTTTTGAATAAATGTTTTCTGAAATACACTTAAATTTAAAACATTGCAGGTGGACTTAATTTATACATTTATACATTTATTTGAGCACGTGAATTTTTGTGGTCTGACTCTATCATTGACTTCATAATAAGTATAGTTTACATTTAAAAGTTCTATATTGTTCCATTGCAGCAGTATCCTCTGGTATCTCGTCATTCCAAATCTTAATGCCAATGTACCGTATTGATCTCTGGCCTATAGATTTCTTATAAAGGGGCAACATGATCTTATTCTTAAGTCGAGTATCATAACTGAAAGTTTTCGTTCTTTCTAAGCAGCAGTAAAGTTCCGAGTACTCTGTCATTTTATTCTTCACTCTGTATACAAAATTCCCCATAACATACTTGTAAATATTATATATATTTAGTATTCCATTTTCTGCCATCAAGTGTTGTACCGGATTTCTGTAATTTAATCTTAGAATATATCTCATAATTCTCTTTTGCACTATTCAAATTGGCTGAACTAGTATCTCCCCAAACATTAATTCCATATATTAAATGTGGGTACACTAATGCATAATATAAATTTATCAAAGTTTGTTGATTTACATATTTTTTAATCCTCCCAATCGATCCAATATTTTTTGAAATAGTAGCTTTTAGCTGGTTAATATGATAATTCCAAGTTAAATTAGCATCTACCCAGAGTCCAACAAATTTTATATATTCACATATTTCAATCTTTTGATCATTCATCAAAATATTTATTTCATTATAATTCAGTTTTTTATTCTTGTTCTTAAAGGGGCGGGGGTAGCTCAGTCGGTAGCGCGCCAGGCTCGTAATCTGCAGTTCCCAGGTTCGAGTCCCAGCTGGGTCAGCGTTGAGATTTATCTCCGCAAAATTCCCCGCCCTGCCCACGGTCAGTAGGGGACACCGATGGCCTTGGAATTAGGCCGCCGTCCGTCGGATGGAACGTTAAGCCGTGGCCCCGTGTGCGGGAGAGCCATACCCTGTGCACGTTAAAGAACACGCTGGATGGCCTTGACAGGAGGCTACCATCTGTCTCCCAACAGCTGTTCCAGTGGGTCCCCTCCCCCAACCTTCTCTGAGCCTTCGGGGTCCATGTGACCTGGCCATTTAGCCCATGGTGTGCAAAATAGTGCCGCTCAGAGGTAAAACAACCCAACCCAACTTGTTCTTAAAGACCATACATTTTGTTTGAATTCCTCACCTACTCCGACAAGCTTGAAAAAAACTATTGAGTGCACAACTCACGCATACTTCTATCATCTTCTGATTGTGAAACCAGAGTACACTTGAAGAAATAAATACCATTTACTACTTACTATCATCATCAATGCATAAGGTCAAATGGATACCCGTCAAGACCTACCAGACCAGGAAAACTCTGTGAAAGTTCCGGAGGACGCTTTGACTGGAAGGCTGGGTCAACATGTATACCTCGTCTGCTCGAGTTTGCCGCCATTTCGGCCTATCCGATGCCTAGGCTAATTTCGCTTAAACGGTAGAGAAGATTTAGCAAGAAATCGTGCAGCCGCGAAAATTACGTGTAACCGTAACGGGTCAGAAATAACTTTACAAAACTGGGACTGGCAACAGTGACTGCATCCAGTGATCTGTAGCGCGAACGGAGAGAGAAGCAGCGGACCGTGCTTGCCGCGGATCCCGCTTCCTCGCGCTGGAGTGACGTAGGCGATGACAGCGTGCCAAAACTGTTGCAACGTTCTTTGGTACTTTATGAAGATATGGGTTTTTTATGTCCAATAACAGAATTGCCGGTGTAAAAATTAGTCGCTCTTTTGTTGTATGCAAGTTCAGGTTGGGTTGTTTTATCTCTGAGCGGCACTTTTTTGCACACCATGGGCTAAATGGCCAGGTCACATGGACCCCGAAGGCTCAGAGAAGGTTGAGGGAGGGGACCCACTGGAGCAGCTGTTGGGAGACATATGGTAGCCTCCCGTCAAGGCCATCCAGCGTGTTCTTTAACGTGCACAGGGTATGGCTATCCCACACACGGGGCCACGGCTTAACGTCCCATCCGACGGACGGCGGTCTTTCCAAGGCCATCGGTGTCCCCTACTGACCGTGGGCAGGGCGAGGAATTTTGCGAAGATAAATCTCAACGCTGACCCAGCTGGGACTCGAACCTGGGAACTGCAGATTACGAGCCTGGTACACTACCGACTGAGCCACCCCCGCCCCCCTTTGAGAGGTAAAACAGCCCAATATTCTTTGCTGATAGGACAAAAAAATTTTAATACAGAAACCGAACTGTAAAATATTTTACATCAACTTTTATCTTCGCCGATTTTTACGGTTTGTCTGACAAGCATTCATTATGATTCCAAAAAATTTGAAGAATATAAGACAAAAAAAGAAGTAAATTCCATTTTTGATTTTTCTTTTTTTTAGCTGAGATAAGATTAATCCTTTTCTCTCATTAGCTGCCTTGTTTAACCTCTGAGCGACATTTTTTTGCACACAATGGGCTAAATGGTCAGGTCACAAAGTCTCCGAGAGCTCAGAGAAGGTTGGACGAAAGGATCCCATTGGACGGCAGTTAGGAGACAGATTCTAGCCTCCCCGTCAAGGATATCCAGCGTGTTATTAAAATGCTCTCCTGCACATGGGGCCACGGCTTAACATCTCATCCGAAGGGTGGCCTTTCGAAGCCCATCGATGCACTCTTTGTGACTTTATGAGTGGCAGTTTAGCAGGCAGGACTCGAACCTGGGAACTGCAGATTACGATCCTGGCGTGCCACCGGCTGAGCCAATCCTCTGACCATTTCAGGCAAGGGAAATGATGCCTGCCAGATGAAGATATAGCGCTCCTTTGGATGGGGACACGGATTAATCTTCCATTCAATGAACAGCGGCCTCTTTATGCCAACGGTGTCTCTTTTCTTTCGTTTTTAAGCCAATGGTGTCTCTTTCCTTTTTGGGCCAACGGTGTCTCTATTCTTTCTAAGCCAGCTGTGTCTCTATTCTTTCTAAGCCAGCTGTGTCTCTTTTCTTTCTAAGCTAGTGGTATCTCTTTTCTTTTCTTCCTAAACTAGTGGTGTCTCTTTTCTTTCCTTTCTAAACCAACGGTGTCTCTTTTCTTTCTTGTCTAAGCTAGTGGTGTCGCTTTTCTTTCTAAGCTGGTGGTGTCTCTTTTCTTTCTAAGCTAGTTTGTCTCTTTTCTTTCTCAGTCAACGGTGTCTCTTTTCTTTCATTTCTAAGCCAATGGTGTCTCTTTTATTTCATTTCTAAGTCAACTGTGTCTCTTTTATTTGCTTTCAAAGTCAACTGTGTCTCTTTTTTCACCGAGGGCAGAACATAAAGTAGCAAAGATAATTGGCAACGCAGGATAATATCTTGAAGTTATCTATTTCTTGCACGAATTTCAATGCAGTTAAAATTATTCTGCCAATGTGTGATGGTGACTTATTGGCTGATTTGTCATATTCTTTCCCAACAAAATGCGTTTCCTTTTCATATCAAAGAGAAAACTCTGGTTTTCGCAATTTCTCATAGCTAACCTCGCTCTAGAAAAAGTCTTTCAATTGTCTAATATCAATCGCTCCAACACAGCTCAAAAGATCCTCCATTACTCTCTGTTTACAGATTCTTACTAACACTGTCTACTACAGATTCCTACTACTACTGTCTACAGATTCTTACTTGTACTCTCTGCGATTCCTACCACTACTGTCTACAGATTCCTACCACATACTTACAGATTCCTACCATATACTCTGTACAGATTCCTACCACATACTTACAGATTCCTACCATATATTCTCTACAGATTCCTACTACTACAGATTTTTACTACTACTGTCTACAGATTCCTACTACTATTAATACTACTACTACCTACTGTCTGCTGATTTTTACTACTACTGCTACTACTGTCTACAGCTTCCTGACAGATATTGTGTACAAATTCCTATCACATATTCTCTGCAGATTCCTGTCATATGCTCTCTACAGGTTCCTATCACATACTCTCTACAGAATCCTATCACATACTCTCTACAGATTCCTACCATATATTACCTACAGATTCCTGTCACATACCATCTATAGATTACTATTACCATATACTGTCTACATATTCCTACCACATACTGTCTCTACAGATTCCTACCTAATAATGTCTACAGATTCCTGCCACATACCCTCTACAGATTCCTGTCACATACTCTTCAGATTCCTACCACAATACTGTCTACAGATTCCTACCACAATGCTGTCTACAGATTCCTACCCCATACTGTCTCTACAGATTCCTATCACATAATGTCTACAGATTCCTGTCACATACTCTCTACAAATTCCTGTCACATATTCTCTACAGATTCCTACCACAATACCCTCTACAGATTTTTGTCACATACTGTCTACAGATTCCTACCACAATATTGTCTACAGATTCCTGTCACATACTGTCTACAGATTCTTATCACATCTGTTTACATATTCCTACCACATACTTTCTACTGATTCCTACCACATAGTGTCTACATATTCCTGTCACATACTGTCTATAGATTCCTACTACATACTCTCTACAGATTCCTACCACATAGTGTCTACAGATTCCTACCACATACTGTCTACTTTACTACCACATACTCTCTACAGATTACTACCACATACTATCTACAGATTCCTACCACATACTGTTTACTTTACTACCACATACTATCTACGAATTCCTACCATATACTGTCTACTTTACTACCACATACTCTCTACAGATTACTATAACATACTGTCTACAGATTCCTAATATTACTATCTACAGATTCTTACTACAACTGTGTACAGATTCTTAGGGTCATTGGTTTTGGTGTTTTCCTCGTTAAAAAGGTCACCATACGAAACAATTTAAAGCAAACTATTCCTTTCACTGAGATCCATTAACAAAGTTGCCATATTAGCTGCAATTCATCAGGACGTTGTAAGAGACTTTCGACACAATGCACAATAAATAGAGCTCGTTAGGATGGATATTCTCAAGATGGCAGATATCTTGTGATGGAAGCGACAGGACATGACCTCTTAATCTGTGTGCACTTGTAAACTACAACAATGGCAGAAAATACCTCTTGAACAAAACATCGTCATTTCTGAGTGGGCTATGTGATGAATTGAAATACCAAATCTAATCAGAAAGGTCTGATCACGACTTCCAAAGAAACAATTAATATTTTTGTGCAGCGTTAATTATTTTTTAGCATTGTTTCTTCCTTTTTCGGGTCACGATGTCAAGGGGCAGAAACGAAAGCATGGCGATGTGGCAATCTCGTTCTCACGCCGTCAAGAGGATCTTTTCATCTTTTTTGTCTTTCACATCCCAAAGCAGCTGTCCTGCTTCCATTCTTTCGTAAAATTTAATAGATGATGATGAGATTTTAAACATTTTTGGAAGTTAGAGTGATCACTCAGGGAAGCGCTCAAATCAGTCAGCTGAGACTCTGACCGTGTCAGTTATGATTAATTGGCTTAACCTCAATTACTTCTCATTTTACTCGTATTTTATTATGTATATATCTTCAGTGTAAAGCAAATAAGACGGATAAATAAGTAACACCTTCAAAAATAAAATGAATTCCTTAGACGGTTGAATTATTTTACCGGCACTTTTTTTGCATACATTCGGCTAAATGGCCAGGTTACAAGGACCCTAAGGACCAGAAAGGAAGATTTGTGAAGACACGGGGGATCAAAAAGTAGGAAATGTAAGGATTAAGAGAACCAGAAAGGAGGATATCTGAGGATTAAGAGAACCAGAAAGAAGGATATCTGAGGATTAAGAGAACCAGGAAGAAGGATATCTTAGGATTAAGAGAACCAGAAAGAAGGATATATGAGGACTAAGAGAACCAGAAAGAAGGAAAGCTGAGGACTAAGAGAACCAGAAAGAAAGATATCTGAGGACTAAGAGAACCAGGAAGAAGGATATCTGAGGATTAATAGAACCAGGAAGAAGGATATCTGAAGATTAAGAGAACCAGGAAGAAGGATATCTGAGGATTAAGAGAACCAGAAGGAAGGATATCTGAGGATTAAGAGAACCAGAAAGAAGGATATCTGAGGAGTTCAATGATCAGAAAAGGAGGCTCAGAGTTCGATAGAAGAAGGGAATCCACCAATTAGCTCTTAGGATATAGGAGGAAGTTTTCCGTTATGGCCATCCAGCGTGTTCATTGACGTGAACATAGTAAGGCTATCCTGTACATGGAAAAAAATTTAAACATCCCATCTAAAGAACAGCAACCGCTCGAAGAAAATCGGTACGATCTTTCTCACTGAACTTTGCGGAGAAAATGTCAACGCACACACGACGTTGACTAGAAACAAGAACAACATCAGGTTATTTGTTCTAGTTATATTATCCACTGATCAACCTACCTTCACACACCTTTCTGGAGAAAAACAATAAATTACTACTTATAGCTCCTAAAAATTCGATACACAACTGAGACCTATGTACAAAAAGACTTTTCCAATGCTGCTGATATCAGGACCTTTTAATCAATATCGTGAGAGAATATCTTACATTCAAAGAAACCGACGCATCAACAACAACATCGGAAACGATAGAAAAGTAACAAAATGCCTCTATCTAGGAAGTGTTTTATTGATTTTTTTTTTTTTCGCTGATTGCTTGAAGAATTCATGACACGGAAAAACAAATCTTTTTTAGTCACATGAAACCATCTTCTCGGCTATTTTCCAGAAATAATATTGCACTTCAGCATTTGTATCGGCTATGAAGACTTCACTTTCCCACAGTCCAAGATGCCAATGATAGCCAACGTCGGTCCTTTCAAGCAGAACTTCCTGAAAATACGAATAAATTCTCTGATCGTGATATTCAAGCAATGGATGTCCTTTCTAAAATTAAATCTTATCAGAAATAATTCCTCACGCATCGCTGGTTGCATTTTTTGAGATGGCAGAATCCTTTCAAATACGAAACAACGCCGACGATGCCCTTCTTCCTTTGATTCCCCCCCCCCCACCTTCTTCCCCTCTGGATCTGCCCGAGTTCCTGACGTCACGACCAGTTAGTGAACCGTGTCGGCTAAGAGTTCCATTACCGTCGTCAATCCAGCGTCAGTGGAAGTTGCTTTTATCGCCTGAGCTCCGAACCCGAACGTTGACGATTCCTGGTACCGATGCTCATGGCATGACTGCCACAGTTCTTCTTCCTATTACCTTCGCTCTTTCCTTCCTGAAAGAAAGAAATAGAAGCAGGTGAAGGTGAAGTGGAACCAACCATCGCTGACCTCGAAATTAGAGTCATTTGATGCCATTTCTTTCAAAAGGTGAAATGTAAACTAGAATTTTCCTTTCCCAAATAAGCGAACTTTTAACAGGATAATTACACATTTTGAATTAGCTCCGATTATTGATACTATTAAAAACTTAAGATCAATTTGCTGTTGCATCAATGCATACAATAACATTTTTGATGATGTCGAAGAATTCAGGACCTTTCTTTAATGATACCGAAAATTTCAGGATCTTTTTCTGGTAATGCCGAAAAATTCGGGACCTTTTCCCAAAGATGTTGAAGGACTGGGGACCTTTTTTCCAAATGATGCATAACAATTAGGGACTATTTTAGAATAATACCGAAGAATTTGGGAACTTTTCTTGAAAGATACTGAAAAATTCGCGACCTTTTCAAGCGATGACGAAAAATTTGTGGCCATTTTTCAAAGAATGCTGAAAATTTTGGACCATTTTCCTAACGATGCTGAAAAATTCGTGACCATTTTAAGCGATGCCGAATAATTCCGGACATTTTTCGAATGATGTAAAGAAATCGGGATGTTTTTTCAAGTGATGACAAAGAAATTGGAGCCGTTTTTCAAATGATGACGAAAAATTCGAACCGTTTTCCAAATGATGCCGAATAATCCGGGACATTTTTCGAATGATGTCGAAGAATTCGGGAACTTCCTTCAAATTATGAAAATAAATATGGGCTGTTTTCCAAATGATGCCAAAAAATGCGGGACCATTTGCTAATGATATCGAAAAATTCGGAACCATTTGCTAGTGATATCGAATAATTCCTGAACTTTTTTTGAATGATGCCGAAAAATTCGGGATCTTTTTCCAATGATGCCGGAGAATTCGGGACTTTCTTCCCCGAATGATTTCGAAGAAAGTTGAAGTGCCGCTATTAGGTATTCTTGCGACCTTGAGAAAAATGTTGAATCACGCCTCCACATCATCAATCATTATTTTTGAGTCAATCATTATTTTTTCTATTGACTAATAATCTGTACACTGCTGATATATTACCACAAAGATAACGCAACCTGGAGGAAAAAACTGCGTATAATGATGAAACAAAAACAACAAAAAATTGCAGATATAAATTTGTATCAAAAAAGTAAAGATTTTTTTGGAAACAACTTGGATTGGATTGTTTTACCTCTGAGCGGCACTTTTTTGCACACCATGGGCTAAATGGCCAGGTCACAAGGACCCCGAAGACTCAGAGAAGGTTGGGGGAGGGGACCCACTGGAACAGCTGTTGGGAGACAGATGGTAGCCTCCCGTCAAGGCCATCCAGCGTGTTCTTTAACGTGCACAGGGTATGGCTCTCCCGCACACGGTGCCACAGCTTAACGTCCCATCCGACGGACGGCGGCCTTTTCAAGCCCATCGGTGTCCCCTACTGACCGTGGGCAGGGCGGGGAAATTTTGCGAAGATAAATCTCAACGCTGACCCAGCTGGGACTCGAACCTGGGAACTACAGATTACGAGCCTGGCGCACTACCGACTGAGCCACCCTCGCCCCTTTTGGAAACAACATAGCCTATTATAAAATTTCTGTATAAAAATAACATTATTTATCTCTGTGAATTTAAGCATAGAATCTAAATAACGTGCAGTAAATTATACTAAAAACTAGAAATAAATTCTTTAAAAAGCGGAAATTCTGAAATTATCTGTGCTCTTTAGAATTTTGCATCGGGATCTAGTGTTCCGTCTCGTCCCACCTTATACTCTACGCCAGTGGTTCTCAACATTGGGTACGCGTACCCCTTGGGGATACGCGGTAAAATGTTTTGGGGTACGCCGTGAGAGTTCAAAAGTTGCTACATCTAGTAACAAAGTCGCTAAGTTGGCAACATTGCTGTGCAAAAATGTCATTTTTTTCGTGTTTATCGATATATGTAGTTTATGAATACAAAATTTAATGTGTGTGTATATATGCGTTTTATTTTATTCCCATTATTATACTACAACTATGCTTTTATCTATCTATACGTACGCCAGTTACATACACATTTCCAGGGGGTACGTGAAGCATAAAAGGTTGAGAACCACTAAATTTACACTATAAGGTTCTATTTCTTAATTCGTGTTTTTAAATGGATTTGAATTTTTTCTCTTACTTCATAAAGTCCATCATGTAACATCTGATCAGAAAATAGTAATAAATTTCCCTATAGCCCTGGTGGCTTTTCATTATCCCTACGAATTCAAATTCCTGAAAATGAAAAAAAAAATTGTCTTTCTTTATCTTTTCGCTGAGTATTTTAACTTACATTTGAAACACTAGATGGCGCTGTTTGGTTTCACAGGACATCAAGATTAGATATTTGAATTGAGAATAGCACAAGCTTTGATTGCAAGCACATGTAGGCACGCCTTTTGCATTCAAACACCAAATTCTCATTCATCTTAATTTTAGCGTAAAGTTAACGCCTCGATTTTGTGCATTTAGGCAAACGCGTCAGTCTCATAATCACTCCTTAAGGGTTATCTGAAGGTCGTGACTTCGATCCTCCCAGGGCAGCATATTTTTTTTCATACTATAGAGGTCCTGCCATCCTCTCAGACCTTCTAGTATGGCATATAAACTGACAAGCTCCTGTCAGACCTCTGTGGCAAGCAGCTGCTTGAGGGGGTATTTATTTGTTGTTATATATAACCCAGTTGTTCTCAACCTTTTATGCTTCACGTACCCTTTGGAAATGTGTAAGTAACTGGCGTACCCCTTGTATAGACAGATAAACTATAGTTATCGTATAACAATGGGAATGAAATATACTATTATAATATATATGTAGCAACTTTTGAACTCTGACGGGGTACCCCAATGTATTTTACCGCGACCCCCAAGGGGTACGCATCCCCACGTTGACAACCCCTACTGTAACCGATCATTGTTATATATGAATTATTCTACATGAAATATTAAACATATAATATTCACACACGGTTAATCTGAATGTACAGCCATAGACTGAAATGATTAAGTAGTATTTTTAATGTGTTAGCTAACATTTTATTTATTTTTAATAAACCCACTTTAAATATATTAAATTTTTTATGGGCTATGCGACTGAAGATAAGGATCTCACTCAAATCTCTTTAAATCTTGATGTTCCACAATATTCTTTCGGTATTTAGAGTTATGAAAGTTGACAATGAAGGTCTGAACTGTGAGCTATCTGCCCAAATAGCAGCAATGCAAATAATTACATTATTTGCATTGCTGCTATTTGGGCAGATAGCTTCCGTTTTATGCTCGGATATCCTCATTTTAAAGGTCTAAGTAAACAAAAGTTAATGATAACGCCGATACCGGGTAAAAAATTGCTGTTAATGCTGAGAGCGAATTTTTTCATTCGTGATATATTTTTTTTTTCGTCGCGGACATTTTTTCAATCGCGGGTATTTTAAAAATAGCAGGAACATGGGCAAATGTAACTGCATCACTGATTACTTTATTCACATTACTGCATTATTGATTACATTATTGACATTACATTATTTCATTACATTATTGGCATTACATTATTGATTACATTATTGACATCACATTATGGATTACATTATTGGCATCATATTATTGATTACATTATTGACATCACATTATTTGATTACATTATTGACATTACATTATTGATTACATTATTGACATCACATTATTGATTACATTGGCATTACGTTATTGATTACATTATGGACATTATATTATTGATTACATTATTGACATTACATTATTTGATTACATTATTGACATTACATTATTTGCATTGTTGCTGCATTATTGATTACATTACTGACATTACATTATTGACATTATATTACTGATTACATTATTGACATTACATTATTGATTACATTATTGACATTACATTATTGATTACATTATTGACATTACATTATTTGATTACATTATGGACATTACATTATTTGCATTGTTGCTGCATTATTGATTACAATACTGACATTACATTATTGACATTATATTACTGATTACATTATTGACATTACATTATTGATTACATTATGGACATTATATTATTGATTACATTACTGACATTATACCCAAAAATATTTTTCAAAGTTACATTTAGGTAGAATTTTGTCTAATATTAGTAAGGCGTATGTTTGTGAAATAAAGGGTTATATTTTCTTAGATCATACGTGTTCAGTTAATTATTAGTCGTTAACAAGACGTTAAACTGAATTCTTTCACTCGCAAACATAGTCGCTCAAAAAAAAATATCCGAACACTATGGTTGATTACAGAATTCAGAAAAAATATCTGGCAACTATTTTCCTGTCACGTGACACGAAGGTTGCCAGATCGTTAATTTCTAAAAAAAAATCGTTGCCAGATATTTTTTCTGAATTCTGTAAGCAACCATAGTGTTCGGATATTTTTTAACGACTCACCTCGGACTTTAAGCATTTACAAAAATTCAACGGTTATTAAGTAGCCAATGTATGCGGTTGCTTATGAAGATCTGCGGAACAGATAAGACCTTGTGGATAGAACTTTTATTTTCCGCACAGGGATCTGGTTGAAACATTGAATAATTCAGATCATTGTTCACAAAGTCGTTCAGAAGAGGAGACAGGATAAATGACTAAACTAAAAGCGAAAATGCGCTTGTAGATTTTAGTGAAGTAGGTATAACACAAAAGTCATAACTTTAGTCAGTTTGGATTAACTTTTCGGATGAATTATTTTTGATTGCCATTTCTTCTTTTAAAAACTATATGGAGCAGGAATATTTAAGTAATAAGTGAACATTGCTGTTTATCGAGATTTAGATACATTTGATTGAGATCTTCCCCTTCATTCACACATTCCCATAAAAACTTCATTTAGCTTTGGTTGTTTTACCTCTGAGCGGGACTTTTTCTTTACACGCAATGGGCTAAATGTCCAGGTCACAAAGGCCCCAAGCGCTCAGAGAAGGATGGGGAAGGACAGAGACTGGACAGTTGTCAAGAGACATGGAAGCCTCCTCTCAAGACCAAAACGTGTTCTTTAACGTGCACGGCTCTCTCACCCAAGGGGCCATGGCTCAACGTTCCATGCGACGTTTCCCAGGTTCGAGTCCCAGCTAGATCGATGTTAAGATTTATCACCGCAAAACTCCTCGCCCTGCCCACGGTCAATAGGATACACCGATGGGCTTGAAAAGGTCGCCATCCGTCGGATGGGACGTTAAGCCATGGCCCCATGTACGGGAGAGCCATACCCTGTACACGTTACAGGAGCTCTGTCTCCCAACAGTCGATCTAGTGGGTTTCCTACCACCAACCTTCTCTGAACCCTCGGGGTCCTTGTGACCTGGCCATTTAGCCCATTGTGTGCAAACAAGTGCCGCTCAGAGGTAAAACAACCAAAACAACCCATGCGACAGACTGCGGCCTTCCCAAACCCAGCAGTGCCCCTTTCTCACGAAGGGACATCCACCATATGTTCCACCATATCTTTCGAACACGATGAACAGACTTAATGCATACTGATATCCCTGATCTTATTTCAAAAACCTCATTATCCCTACAATGTCAAAAAATACTTACGGAGTCCTTTTGCTCCATTCAATATAAATCTTTATTCCCTATCTACACTGACGGATCAGTTGATTCTACTTCTAAATTCTCCTCTGTCGCCTTCTATTCTCCCATTACAAAATCCTTCTCAAAATTTAAATTTGACACCCATACACATATATCACAAGCTGAACTGTATGCAATTCTCTTTGCTCTAAAATGGGCCTCCACCTCCCTTTCCAATAAAACTATTATTCTTTATTCAATGGGGCGGGGGTGGCCCAGTCGGTAGCGCGCCAGGCTCGTAATCTGTAGTTCTCAGGTTCGAGTCCCAGCTGGGTCAGCGTTCAGATTTATCTCCGCAAAATTCCCCGCCGTACCCACGGTCAGTAGGGGACACCGATGGGCGTGGAAAGGCCGCCGTCCGTCGGATGGGACGTTAAGCCGTGGCCCCGTGTGCGGGAGAGCCATACCCTGTGCACGTTAAATAACACGCTGGATGGCCTTGACGGGAGGCTACCATCTGTCTCCCAACAGCTGTTCCAGTGGGTCCCCTCCCCCAACCTTCTCTGAGCCTTCGGGGTCCATGTGACCTGGCCACTTAGCCCATGGTGTGCAAAAAAGTGCCTCCTCAGAGGTACAACCAACCCAACCCACCTCCCTTTCCAATAAAACTATTATTCTTTATTCAGACTCAAAATACCTTTACACCACTTCTCCTGCAATATTATCAGAATTTTACAATCTTTTAACTTTAAATTATCTTGACTTCCATAATTCGTTTATTTTCCAATGGATCCCTAGCCATTGTGACATCAATGGAAATTATTGGGCAGACTTTTATGCAAATCAAGCTTTACAACTTCCTACTTTAACTCCTACTCATCATTTCTCTTCTAATTTAAAATAAGAAAAGAAACATTTTGAACATGTCTTACTCAATCATTTTTATCAAATTAATGGTCCTTTCAAATGTATTCATCGTTATTTTCTTGACTCAAAACTCTCCACAATTACAATTTTAAATTTCCCTAGACATTTTCTTTCAGTATTTTACAAACTTAGTTATTTAGGTCCACAAATCTTATTGTATTTGTTTTGGATTAAAAGATCTTCTTCAATAAACTGTTCTTATTGTAAAGTTCCAGAAACTATTTCACATACCTTATTGGGGCGGGGATGTCTCAGTCGGTAGCGCGCCAGGCTCGTAATCTGTAGTTCCCAGGTTCGAGTCCCAGCTGGGTCAGCGTTGAGATTTATCTCCGCAAAATTCCCCGCCCTGCCCATGGTCAGAAGAGGACAACGATGGGCTTGGAAAGGCCGCCGTCCGTCGGATGGGACGTCAAGCCGTGGCCCCGTGTGCGGGAGACCCATACCCTGTGCACGTTAAAGAACACGCTGGATGGCCTTGACGGGAGGCTACCATTTGTCTCCCAACAGCTGTTCCAGTGGGTCCCCTCCCCCAACATTCTGTGAGCCTTCGGAGTCCATGTGGCCTGGCCATTTAGCCCATGGTGTGGAAAAAAGTGCCGCTCAGAGGTAAAACAACCCAACGTTAAAGAACACGCTGGATGGCCTTGACGGGAGGCTACCATCTGTCTCCCAATAGCTGTTCCAGTGAGTTTCCTCTCCCAACATTCTGTGAGCCTTCGGGGTCCTTGTGACCTGACCATTTAGCCCATGGTGTGCAAAAAAGTGCAGCTAAGAGGTAAAACAACCCAACGTTAAAGAACACGCTGGATGGTCTTGACGGGAGGATACCATCTGTCTCCCAACAGCTGTTTCAGTGGGTCCCCTCCCCCAACCTTCTGTGAGCCTTCGGGGTCCATGTGACCTGGCCATTTAGCCCATGGTGTGCAAAAAAGTGCCGCTCAGAATTAAAACAACCCAACGTTAAAGAACACGCTGGATGGCCTTGACGGGAGGCTACCATCTGTCTCCCAACAGCTGTTCCAGTGAGTTTCCTCTCCCAACATTCTGTGAGCCTTCGGGGTCCTTGTGACCTAACCATTTAGCCCATGGTGTGCAAAAAAGTGCCGCTCAGAGGTAAAACAACCCAACGTTAAAGAACACGCTGGATGGCCTTGACGGGAAGCTACCATCTGTCTCCCAACAGCTGTTCCAGTGAGTTTCCTCTCCCAACATTCTGTGAGCCTTCGGGGTCCTTGTGACCTGACCATTTAGCCCATGGTGTGCAAAAAAGTGCCGCTAAGAGGTAAAACAATCCAACGTTAAAGAACACGCTGGATGACCTTGACGGGAGGCTACTATCTGTCTCCCAACAGCTGTTCCAGTGGGTCCCCTCCCCCAACCTTCTCTGAGCCTTCGGGGTCCATGTGACCTGGCCATTTAGCCCATGGTGTGCAAAAAAGTGCCGCTCAGAGGTAAAATAACCCAACATACCTTATTAAATTGTGTCCATTACAAAAACGAACTTAAAAAAACTATTTCATAACCTTGAAAAACTTGTTCTAAATGATTTTACTCTCTCCAACTTATTAAAAGTTCCTACGTCTACCTTACAACTACAATGCTTAAATGTTTTTTTTTACATTTTTATCTGAAACAAATTTAATTAATAAATTCTTGTTTCAAAGATTCTTTTCTTTTTCTTCTCCTGTTACCTTTAAAAAAAATTCTTTCCTGTTATTGTTCTTTTTATAGGTATTATACTGTTTATATAATACATCTGTACGTAAATAAATTAAGATGTTCATATAAACTTTTTATTGGGTAGAATATATATAGCAGACTTAATGATTTATGTGTCAAAAAAAGCTTGTGAAGCGGGGAGTGTCATAGGCTATAAAAAATTTACCCTCTAGCTTTCTTCTTCCCTATAAAAGGTAAATATGAAAACGATTGTTCTGTTTAATCTTCGCATCGCGAGGGCCGAAAGTAATGTGCTATGCGTAAGATGAATGTTTGTGACTTGGGGTTGGGTTCTGAGCGGCACTTTTTTTGCACACCATGGGCTAAATGGCCAGGTCACATGGACCCCGAAGGCTCAGAGAAGGTTGGGGGAGGGGACCCATTGGAACAGCTGTTGGGAGACAGATGGTAATCTCCCGTCAAGGCCATCCAGCGTGTTCTTTAACGTGCACAGGGTATGTCTCTCCCGCACACGGAGTCACGGCTTAACGTCCCATCCGACGGACGGCTGCCTTTTCAAGCCTATCGGTGTCCCCTACTGACCGTGGGCAGGGCGGGGAAATTTTGCGGAGGTAAATCTCAACGCTTACCCAGCTGGGACTCGAACCTGGGAGCTACAGATTACGAGCCTGGCGCGCTACCGACTGAGCTACCCCCGCCCCTTGTAACTTGGGGAGAAATGAATGTGAGAATTTTTATAATCTGTGACACTCCCCAAATCAAATGCTTTCATTTGACGCATAGTACTTACTTTCGGCCGTCGCCTAGCATAGAGTTGGGTTGTTTTACCTCTGAGTGGCATTTTTTGCACACCATGGGCTAAATGGTCAGGTCACAAGGACTCCGGAAGCTCAGAGAAGGTTGGGAGAGGGGACCCACTGGAACAGCTGTTGGGAGACAGATGGTAGCCTCCCATCAACTCCATCCAGCGTGTTCTTTAACGTGCACAGGGTGTGACTCTCCCATACACGGGGCTATGGATTAACGGCCCATCCGACTAACAGTGGTCTTTCCAAGCCCGTTGGTGTCCTCTACTGGCCGTGAGCAGGGTGCGGAGTTTTGCTGAGATAATTCTCAACGCTGACCCAGCTGGAACTCGAACCTGAGAACTGCAGATTACAAGCCTGGCGCGCTACCAGATGAAACACGCTCGTCCCTATGAGGTCCATCGTAGGCTATTTCGAATTATGCCACCACCACCGCCATTTCTCCCCTTTCCCCAAAAAGGGGACGGAATGCGGTGCCGCACCTTAACGAGTCGTATCTCAAATTAAACCTTGTGACGTCTCGAATGTCATGACTACCTCAAACACAACTCCAAAAAGGGGAGGGAAATTGTGATGGATTTTATGAATCGTATATCAAATGAATGTTTCTGAAAACAGGAATTTTTAATGACAAGGGAAAATTATAAATTCAAAAATTAAAAAAAATGACTATTTTCCTATATGGCCCTAAAAATAGAAAATAAAACTAAAACATATCGATGGTGCAATCAGTCACTGAAATCGTATTCACTTCAAAGGAAGATAGGTACAGTCGCTCAAAAAAGTATCCGAACACTATGGTTGATTACAGAATTCAGAAAAAATATCTGACAACGATTTTTTAGAAATTAGTGATCTGGCAACCCTCGTGTCACGTGATTACAGAATTCAGGGAAAATATCTGGAGCGTGTACAGCAACTGTACACGCTCCAGTTACCGTTCACAGCAAACTGGAGCGTGTGCAGTTACTGCACACGCTCCAGTTTGCTGTGAACGGTAACTGCACACGCTCAATATTTTGTGAGTGAGCCCACACGATCTAGTATCAAAATAATATGACCACCTACAGTCGCTCAAAAAAGTATCCGAACACTACGGTTGATTACAGAATTCGGAAAAAATATCTGGCAACGATTTTTTAGAAATTAGTGATCTGGCAACCTTCGTGTCACGTGATTACAGAATTCAGGGAAAATATCTGGAGCGTGTACAGCAACTGTACACGCTCCAGTTACCGTTCACAGCAAACTGGAGCGTGTGCCGTTACTGCACACGCTCCAGTTTGCTGTGAACGGTAACTGCACACGCTCAATATTTCCGTGAGTGAGCCCACACGATCTAGTATCAAAATAATATGACCACCTACAGTCGCTCAAAAAAGTATCCGAACACTATGGTTGATAACAGAATTCAGAAAAAATATCTGGCAGCAATTTTTTTTAGAAATTAGCGATCTGTGAAATGAACATTAATTGTTAATATTACAACTTTTGCAGATGACACTGCATTTACGTTTAGTAACCAAACTAAAACAGATTTATTGTCCAATGTCAATAATGTTCTTGAGAAGTTATATGTGGTTCGAAAATAATAAACTCTCAATTAATAAGAATAAAACTAAATTTGTTTTCTACAAGTTGAAAATTAAGCAAAATGCTGCAAATACTTTTGCCATTAAACTACATTCACCTCAATGCTGTAAACATATTGATTGCCGTTCTGATGACATAGAACAGGTTGAGAGCATAAAATATTTAGGTATTTTCATAGATTATAATCTAAAATGGAAGAAACATATTCACTACATCACAGGTCTTTACCTGTGATGTACCCACGCTCTACCCACGGTCAGTAGGGGACACCGATGGGCTTGGAAAGGCCGCCGTCCGTCGGATGGGACGTTAAGCCATGACCCCGTGTGCGGGACCATACCCTGTGCACGTTAAAGAATACGCTGGATGGCGTTGACGGGTGGATACTACCTGTCTCCCAACAGCTGTTCCAGTGGGTCCCCTCCCCCAACATTCTCTGAGCCTTTGGGGTCCATGTGACCTGGCCATTTAGCTCATGGTGTGCAAAAACATGCTGCTCAGAGGTAAAACAACCCAACCCTTCGACATTGCACGGATTGCCCTGATTTTGAAAGCCATTTTAAGGGCAAAACATTGAAAATATTTTTACTACGGTAGGTCGTAAACTATTCTTAGCCACTGCCTAGATTTTGCCTATCTACTTTGTTCAGTAAAAAGTTTTTCAGTTTTTTATAAAATAAATATAGCACGTTACAAACAACTCAAATTACACCACTTGAATTACAAAATTAATCTTAATATGCTGCGAACATTGTATTTCTCATGCATACAAGCTGCATTTCAATATGGTATAGTTTGTTATGGGTTCTCGGTTTTTAAACCTCTGGTGTCTCTGCAAAACAAAATTATTAAATTAATTGCAAACAATAACATTGATGTTTTAAGCAATTTCAGTCGTTACTCTATGCTAAAAATTCTACCAATTACACATATATTTGTTGATTAGAGTGATGGTATTTTTTAAGCAAAATTGGTTTAATTTTCACATTAAGTCGGATTTGTACAACTTCAGATAGAAAGGTCCAAAATACTCAGTTCCTTTGACCAAAAAAGAAATTGCTCATAAGTATTATTCGTATATCGCACCTAAAATCTTCATTCAGTTGCCTCTTGAAATTAGAAGTGAAAAAAATTTTAATATGTTCAAGCGGAATTTAAAAAGCTTTCTCTTTTCTTTGGAAGATGTTGCACCTATGTTTAAATAATCAAGTGTAAATTAAAAGTCTATTGTACATATATCGGAAAAATGACACATTTTTTTTAATCTTTGTAGTGAGTAAGTCGTTATTGTTTTTTGTATTAATGTCCTTTAGTGACCCAGACAAACCATATGGTTTTGGGTTACATTCATATTTTTCTGTTATAAATTGTATATGATGATGAAATAAAATTGATTGATTGATTGATTGGCAACCTTCGTGTACGTACTTCGTATATGTACACGAAGGTTGCCAGATCACTAATTTCTAAAAACATCGTTGCCAGATGTTTTTTCTGAATTCTGTTATCAATCATAGTGTTCGGATATTTTTTTGAGCGACTGTACCGACAGTCTTGTTGAGTAGGTAAATCAACGATCTCTCTTCCTTTGAAGAGAATACGAATTCAGTGACTTTTGGGTCTGAAATAAATTTCTATAAGAACACATCTATCATGGCATAATGGGATTCACTGAGGTTATGCTGATATTTGTTTTACGATCAACTCTATAAGAACGTAAACTTTCCGTGAATCGAGGACTGCTTATGTTTACATTTATATATTAATCAATAAAAAATGCTGTAAATTTTAAAATCATTTTTCTCTTCCCCCTGAATAAACTCATTTCTTTAATTCTATTTATTCCCTTCGACATTGCGGGGGCGGGGGTGGCTCAGTCGGTAGCGCGCCAGGCTCGTAATCTGTAGTTCCCAGGTTCGAGTCCCAGCTGGGTCAGCGTTGAGATTTATCTCCGCAAAATTCCCCTCTCTACCCACGGTCAGTAGGAGACACCGATGGGCTTGGAAAGGCCGCAGTCCGTCGGATGGGACGTTAAGCCATGACCCCGTGTGCGGGACCATACCCTGTGCACGTTAAAGAATACGCTGGATGGCGTTGACGGGAGGCTACCACCTGTCTCCCAACAGCTGTTCCAGTGGGTCCCCTCCCCCAACCTTCTCTGAGCCTTTGGGGTCCATGTGACCTGGCCATTTAGCTCATGGTGTGCAAAAAAGTGCCGCTCAGAAGTTAAACAACCCAACCCTTCGACATTGCACGGATGGCCCTGATTTTGTAAGCCATTTTAAGGGCAAAACATTGAAAATATTTTTACTACGGTAGGTCGTAAACTATTCTTAGCCACTGCCTAGATTTTGCTTATCTACTTTGTTCAGTAAACAGAGCAGATACTTGTGTAAACAATTGTTACATACTTCCTGAAGTATATATGGTTCTCTTTCTTCGTTTTCTTCACGCTCTTCCTAATTTCCGTGAAACAAAATAAAGCATTTTCCACTCTCTGGTGCATGTAACGTTCCTTTAGAGACGTTGATTATATTTCCGTTTCAGTCGACTGAAAGCAACGCTGGCGTTCCGCTGAAGCGTATACTTGATTTCATGTTAGGAAAGAAACCTTTCAGAACAACACTCAAGGGAAAACTATTTTGGTTGGAAGGATTGACCTTGAGAACTCATTACATGCAGGGAAAAAATACCCTTGAATAATTAGGTGGGGTTTTTTTAGTAGGAGAAATCGTATCGAATTGTAGGGGGTGGCTTGGTCGATAGCGCACCAGACTCGTAATCTGCAGTTCCCAGGTTCGAGTCCCAGCTGGGTCAGCGTTGAGAATTATCTCCGCAAAACTACGCGCCCTGCCCACGGTCAGTAGGGGACACCGATGGGCTTGGAAAGCCCGCCGTCCGTTGGATGAGACGTTAAGACGTGTCCCCGTATGCGGGAGAGCCATACCCTGTGCACGTTAAAGAACACACTGGATGGCCTTGACGGGAGAGCCATACCCTGTGCATGTTAAAGAACACACTGGATGGCCTTGACGGGAGAGCCATACCCTGTGCACGTTAAAGAACACGCTGGATGGCCTTGACGGGAGAGCCATACCCTGTGCACGTTAAAGAACACGCTGGATGGCCTTGACGGGAGAGCCATACCCTGTGCATGTTAAAGAATACACTAGATGGCTTTGACGGGAAGTCTATAATCTGTCTCCTAACAGCTGCCAGTGAGTCCCCTTCTTCTAATGTTATCTGAGTCCCCGGGGGTCCTTGTGACCTGACCATTTAGCCCTTGGCGTGCAAAAAAAGTGAAGCTCAGAGGTAAAACAACCCAACTATTGGGAACAAAGAAAAGTGCCGCTCAATGGCAAAACAAAACAGCAAAATAGAGCCATTTTATAGACCATTAAACCATTGTTAGCACTCTACAAGCAAATATCACCGATCGTTCAAAGCTAGTGTTTTAGTCACAGTCAAAAAAATTTTGGCCTAAATATAAGACTAAAGGAAAAGCGATACACTCCATTACATAGAAAATAAGTCATCATCTGAGCTAGTAAGGAAGAAACGTTCGTGATGCTGTAAAAATAAATCGGAATATTGGGTTAAAAAATAAAAGTGTAATCCATCAAATTTTGTCTTTAGTTTCGCGATTTTATCATAGTCACCTCTGATGGAGTAAGTTGGGTTGTTTCACCTCAGCGCGGCACTTTTTTCTATATACTAATGATCAAGTCACAAGAACCCCGATGGCTCAAAGAAGGTTTAGGAAAGGCGACCCACTAGACAACTGTTAGGAGAGAGATGGTAACCTCCCGTCAAGGTCATCCAGTGTGTTCTTTAAGATCACATGGTTGGGTTGTTTACATCTGAGCGGCCCTTTTTTTGCACACCATGGGCTAAATGGCCAGGTCACAAGGACCCCGAAGATTCAGAGAAGGTTGGGGGAGGGGACCCACTGGAACAGCTGTTGGGAGACAGATGGTAGCCTCCCGTCAAGTCCATCCAGTGTGTTCTTTAACGTGCAATTTTGGTATGGCTCTCCCACACACGGACCACGGCTTAACGTCCCATCTAACAGACGGCGGCTTTTCCAAGCCCATCTGTGTTCCCTACTGACCGTGGGCAGGGCGGGGAGTTTTGCGGAGATAAATCTCAACGCTGACACAAGCTGGGACACAAATCTGGGAACTGCAGATCACAGGGTACGGCTTTTTTCAGCACAAGGTGCCACGGCTTAACGTCCCATCGGACGGACGGCGAACTTTCTAAACCCATCGATGTTCCCTACTGATGGAGGGCAGCTGCGGGAATTCTGAGGAGATAAATCTCAAAGCTGGACCAGCTGGGACTCGAATCTGGGAACTGCAATTAGGAGTCTGACACTCTCTCGAGAAAGCCATCCATCCCCACCCCATGGGGGCGGGGGTGCTCAGTCGGTAGCGCGCCAGGCTCGTAATCTGTAGTTCTCAGGTTCGAGTCCCAGCTGGGTCAGCGTTGAGATTTATCTCCGCAAAATTCCCCGCCCTGCCCACGGTCAATAGGGGACACCGATGGGCTTGGAAAGGCCGCCGTCCGTCGGATGGGACGTTAAGCCGTGGCCCCGTGTGCGGGAGAGCCATACCCTGTTCACGTTAAAGAACACGCTGGATGGCCTTGACGGGAGACTACCATCTGTCTCCCAACAGCTGTTCCAGTGGGTCCCCTCCCCCAACCTTCTCTGAGCCTTCGGGGTCCATGTGACCTGGCCATTTAGCAAATGGTGTGCAAAACAGTGTCGCTCAGAGGTAAAACAACCCAACCCAACCCCCACCCCACTGTTACGAAGGATGCAAAGATTCCTTGCATTATAAATTCCGAAATCAGCGATAAGTTCTTCTTTCACAGAAATAAAAAAAAATAATATTTGCAGAGAATGAAAAGAAGATTAGAATAAAAAAAAGTGCACATTTGATGAGACAAATTATTGAAGTTATCCTCCCCCCTCAAAAAAATGAACTAAATAACCGTTATCTGGAGCGGAAAAGGATCTAACAACGTTCATTAAGATAATTAAGAAGTTTCCTGCTTATTGTCACGTTTTTATGCTTCACTCAATAGCATTCGGTAATATACTTTGTAAACCTTGATATACTACAATTTCCTTTACATATAAAGTCCGTATCGTTCATCAACATAAAAGGAAATAATTTTCTTACTGTAGTTTACAGTTTTATTTTTACATTCTAGTTCTAGTTACATGTTCCCTTACATCCTAGTTTTGTTGGTTAATTATATGTGTTTATCACTATTATAAAAAGAATATAAACATTGGGGGAAGGTCTCTTTTGGGGTTTCTCCCAATTATCGTTTTAGATCTATAACCATCATTCATTCTTTTTGAAGTGCGTGGCCTCAGTAGTGACGTAATGACAGTGGGAGGTACCTGTCCCTGAGGTCAGCAACATCTCTACCAAATGAGATTTTGACGTTGTAGCTGATACATAAATATCTAGGGCGGGGGTGGCTCAGTCGGTAGCGCGCCACGTGACACGAAGGTTGCCAGATCACTAATTTCTAAAAAAAATCGTCGCCAGATATTTTTGCTGAATTCTGTAATCAACCATAGTGTTCGGATACTTTTTTGAGCGACTGTAGGTGGTCATATTATTTTCGTACTAGATCGTGTGGGCTCACTCACGGAAATATTGAGCGTGTGCAGTTACCGTTCACAGCAAACTGGAGCGTGTACAGCTGCTGTACACGCTCCAGATATTTTTCCTGAATTCTGTAATCACGTGACACGAAGGTTGCCAGATCACTAATTTCTAAAAAAAAATCGTTGCCAGATATTTTTGCTGAATTCTGTAATCAACCATAGTGTTCGGATATTTATTTGAGCGACTGTACATCAAGGTCTGTATAGAAACAATAATCATAATGCTAAAATAGAAACCGCTATTTATATTTAATAAAATATTCTCACCAAAGAGGGAAATACAAGTTTCTATTTTTTTCTGTTCTAATGGTCTTTAAAAATATGTTCTAAAACTACAATTTCTACGTATGCTATTTTTTCCTCTTATATCTCTTAGAGCCAGGTTGTTAAACATCCAGGAGAAGCTTGGAGTATGTTACTTGCCAGAAAAAAATGCATTTTAGATTTGTATCATACTACTACTACGTATCAAATAACGTTAACAATCATTAATATGTTCTAGATTAAGAAAATGTTTGCATAAAAATCCCTTTTAATTCGGGGTCAAACCAACTTTTCAAGAGATAAAGTAGTGCTGCATTATTTGTGAGCGTTAAATGCTTCCACAAAAGAATATCACGCTTGCAGTCTTCACAGAATGACTTCATACCTCATAGGAAGTCGGATGCACACATAATTCAATGATTGTAAGTGGCTTAGACTAATAGAAATGCATATATATACTTTTAGAAAACTAAAACTGCGTAACTTATAGAGCATTGCTAAAGCTACGCATTAAAGTACTTCGGGTAATTGGAAGTCACGGTTTGATAAATATTCTTATTGCGGTTTGTAGGTTCGTGAAGTCTCTGTAGTAAACTTACTGACGTATGCATTCGCAAAAAGACAACGTTTTAGAATCACCCGCTAAGAAAGAGTCATTAATTTTCTTTTTAATTTTTATTTCTCAAACTAACGCGGTTATTTGTGGCAACACAAATTAAACGCCAAACGCTTCTGTTCCGTTTATTTCGGCAGCCAATCTGGCAACAAAGGTTGTCACGCGCGACGAGTTCGCGTGTTTGTCAACAAGGAAGTCTTCAAAATGCGTTAAATGATTTTAACTAGAGTTTGAAATGAACTCTGGTCAAATAAAATGTTTATCCTTCTTTTTTTTTGCACTCTTCGTTAATTTTTATTAATACTACGCACTATGAATTAAAAAAACATTTGCATATACTGTATTACTGCGTCCAAGCAATGTCATAGGCAAGGTAAAATGAAGAATTTCTCCGTTATTTGAAGAAAATATAAATAATAAAAGTCGGCACTTTTCAAAAGGTTAAAAGATTTTTATTTTGCATTTTTACTATTTCTTTATTTGTTTCGATAGAGATTAGAGATTTTTTAAAAAAATTTCTTTAAAAATGCTTGAAATATATATATAATTTAATTATTTTTTAACAGATAAATGAAAATTTATTTTTGCATTGTGTAGGTAATAATAAAATGTTTTTTGAATTTTCCTATTTACTCATCCTTTCGCATATTCACTGTTAGACAGTACTAAAGGCAGAAAATAAAAATTCCAATAGCTCCTTCTAACGATGGAAAATTTTGGAAAATGCCAAAGTTTATACCTTTACCCATAGCTGGTGGTAGGGAAGAATGCAATTTGTTTGTTTTAGGGGATAAATTAAACATTCTTTTGGTGTTTAATAGGTATAAATATAATTTACATTTTTGCAATTATCCACTAGTTCGAATTTCTACCGTTAGGCGGTGCTAAAGGCGGAAAATAACTTCATTCTCTTTGAAAACGAGCTCTCATATTTGCCGAATGCGATACGTTATTCCGGTTTTTTTTTTCGTTTTTTTTTTTTTTCATACAGTAGCGTTGAGATTTATCTCCTCAAAATTCCCCGCCCTGCCCACGGTCAGTAGGGGACACCGATGGGCTTGGAAAAGCCGCCGTCTGTTAGATAGGACATTAAGCCGTGGTACGTGTGCGGGAGAGCCATACCAAAATTGCACGTTAAAGAACACACTGGATGGACTTGACGGGAGGCTACCATCTGTCTCCCAACAGCTGTTCCAGTGGGTCCCCTCCTCCAACCTTCTCTGAGCCTTCGGGGTCCATGTGACCTGGCCATTTAGCCCATGGTGTGCAAATAAGTGCCGCTCAGAGATAAAACAACCCAATCCAAATTTCACACAGTAGCCAGATAAAAAGACTGCCCAAGTGTTCAGCATTCGGTAAGGAAAAAGAATCCACTGGAAAATTATTAAAAGACAGATCGAAGATTCCAGCCAAGGCTATCCAGTGTGTTCTTGAATGTACACGGAACGCAGCTTAAATTCTCAGCCCACAGAGGGCGCCATTTCCAACCCCATCGACGTTCGTTTTCTCACCAAGGTAAAATTGGGGGTTTATAGGAGAAATCCTCGACGAACTGTAAGGACACAAACCTGGGAACATCAGAAAAAACTTTTTAAAGGTTCGCTAGAAAAGGAAGCAGAAAAAATTTACTATTTGTATTTTATTACCTTTCTTTCTTTCTACTGTTTTTTATCTAAAAATAACTTGTATTATTCTAAATTAAAAAACTGATTTTTTTTTTCTTAAATTAAGTTAAAAAATTTTATTAATTTAAAATTTTTACCCTTCACCACAACATAATTGATAGTGACCTGTTTCATCTGGGTTCATTCCGAAAGAACTTAAGATTAATATTAATTTTTCTAAAATATATATCAATAACAGTAACGAAATTTACTATTGAAAACGAATATATAATTATTTATGTATCTTAACAGCATAAGTAAATATTCTATATTGGAATGATAGTTTTTTTTTTTTCATCTACCCGCATTTTATTTTAGAAATTACAATACAACAAAATGTCAATATAACGAAATCGAACAGGGGATAAAAAAAAATATTGGCTATACTGAATTGCAATAAAAAATATCTTTATAGATATTGGAGCTTTTGAAGACCGATGGTAGCTCCCATCAAGGCCATCCAGCATATTCTTATATTCTTTAACGTTCCCAGGGTAATACAGTCGCTCAAAAAAATATCCGAACACTAAGGTTGATTGCAGAATTCAGAAAAAATATCTGGCAACGACTTTTATAGAAATTAATGATCTGGCAACCTTCGTGTCACGTGACACGAAGTACGTACGTACACGAGTTTGGCTCAGTCGATAGCGCGCCAGGCTCGTAATCTGCAGTTCCCAGGTTCGAATCCCGCCTAGACCAGCGTCAAGATTCAGACTCATTCTGCCCTCGACGAGATAGGAAAATCCGACTGGCTTCGAAAGGCTATTATCAGTCAGATAGGACGTCAAGCCATGGTTCAGTGTACAGGAGAGCCGTATCCTGTCACGCTAGATGGACTTGAAGGAAAAACTTGATATAAAAAAAAATAATAAATACCCCATCAAGCAGCTGCTTGCCACAGAGGTCTGACAGGAGCATGTCAGTTTATATGCCATAGTTGAAGGTCAGAGGGGATGGCAGGACCTCAGCAGAAAAACGACACATACATCCATGCCTTATCCGGGGCTCGAACCCAGGTAAAGGCTAAATAGCCAGGCCACAAAGATCATAAAGGGTCAGTGAAAAACAGGAGAAGAGGATCCTCTCTGTCTCTTAACAGCTATCTGTAATTTCCAGGTTCGAGTCCCAGCTGGGTCAGCGTTGAGATTTAGCTCCGCAGAATTTCCCGCCTTGCCCACGGTCAGTAGGAGACACCGATGGGCTTGAAAAGACCGCCGTCCGTCGGATGGGACGTTAAGCCGTGGCCCCGTGTGCGGGAGAGCCATACCCTGTGCACGTTAAAGAACACGCTGGATGGCCTTGACGGGAGGCTACCATCTGTCTCCCAACAGCTGTTCCAGTGGGTCCCCTCCCCCAACCTTCTCTGAGCCTTCGGGGTCCTTGTGACCTGGCCATTTAGCCCATGGTGTGCAAAAAAGTGCCTCTCAGAGGAAAAACAATCCAATCCAATCTTAATAGCTATCCAGAGGATCTTCTTCTGAAAAGTTCTGCACTGATCCTTTACGATCTTTGTGGCCTGGCTATTTAATCCTTTGTATGCAAAAAAAAAGTCGCTCAGAAATAAAGCAACCAAACAAAACAAAGCGTCCTCCCCACCTCAAGAAAAAAAAACGATTTCCCTATAAAAAAAAACAATCCTCGAAATGTCTTCCTATTACCAATCAAATCACTGTCACCTTACTACACTTCCACATAAAAACACTAATGTGATGAAATTTTCAAATAGCCATGGCAAGATGCAAAAATTTTAGGTCATCACGAACTCTAGGCCTACATCCATTCTCAAATAGCTTTCTTGTATCTCTGATACAGAACTTATCCAATCTTTCTTCCCCTATACTCCCCCCCCTCACACGGCTCAACGACCTCGTTTTCCTCTTACAATCCTTTCATCTCCCACATTTGGAGATCACCAGCTCCATCTTCTATGATTTCGATAACCTCTTCTTCATGTGCACGAAGATACAAGCACTTGAGCCTCATCTTCAATATCGGTGTCGCTTCTAATTTCTCCCAGCTAGCAGTGCTTGTCTGGCAAAGTCTCTCGTCACAGGGTTACTGGGTCAAGTTCACGGACGGGAATATCCATCCGCTTTATTAACGCGGCAAAGCCATTGTCAATTCAGTAGCCTCTGCCGACGGAAACTTCACACGCCTCACTGAAGAAGAAATATTAATAGCGCTTTTATTCCCCATTTGAATGGCCATTGCGGATAAAGGTCACGTAAGGTTTGAACTTTCCCTGGTAATGCGATTTAGCTCTAGTTCAAATTATCCGCCATTTTTCCACTTTTGTCAAGGTCATATGCATTTCTAGAAAAAAACAAATTTCCTCGTGGAGGAAATTAAAATTTTGGCATTTTGTGATCGAGAAAATTTGAATTTTAACGATTAATCGTGGAAGGAATTGAATTTTACATTTAATCGTGGAAGAAAGTAGAATTTTAATATTTTTTTTCGCCAGAAAATTAGAATTTTTAATATTTAACCTTGGAAGAAATTTGGAATTTTTACATTTAATCGCCGAAGAAATTTGTTATAACATTTAGTCGTCGAAGAAATTTAGAATTTTAACATTTAATCGTGGAAGAAATTTAGAATTTTAACATTTAATCGCCGAAGAAATTTGCTATAACATTTAGTCGTCGAAGAAATTTAGAATTTTAACATTTAATTGTGGAAGAAATTTGAATATTAGCATTTAATCATGAAAAAAATTAGAATTTTAAGATCTAATTGGGGAAGAAATTAGAATGTTGACGTTTAACAGTGGAAGAAATTTAGAATTTTTACATTTAATTGAGGAAAAAATTTTAAATTTAGCATTTAATCGTGAAAAATAATTAAAATTTAGCATTTAATCATAAAAAAAATTAGAATTTTAGCATTTAATCGTGAAAAAATTTAGAATTTTGACATTTAATCGTGGAAGAAATTACAATTTTTCCATTTAATCGTGAAAAAGAAATAAAAATTTAGAATTTATCGTGAAAAAAAATAGAATTTTAGCATTTATCGTCGAACAAATTTAAATTTTAATTATACCTTATCTAAATGAAATCTGGTGTGTCTGGAACAGGAATTTTTTTTCCAGAGTTTTCGTCACTGTCTCTTTCAACAAGTCGGGTGACTATATGACATAACACTACTCGTATGTGAGAACATTCCTGTTTATTTTCTTTGGTGTAATGAACTGCCCTTTGCAGAAATTAAACAAGTAATCATACTTTCTGACTTATCATGGTATCTCAACGTTTAGGGGCGGGGATGGCTCAGTCGGTAGCGCGCCAGGCTCGTAATCTGTAGTTCCCAGGTTCGAGTCCCAGCTGCGCCAACGTTTAGATTTATCTCCGTAAAACTCCCCGCCCTGCCCACGGTCAGTAGGGGACACCGATGGGCTTGGAAAGGCCGCCGTCCGTCGGATGGGACGTTAAGCCGTGGTCCCGTGTGTGGGAGAGACATACCCTGTGCACGTTAAAGAACACGCTGGATGGCCTTGACGGGTGCCTACCATCTATCTCCCAACAGCTGTTCCAGTGGGTCCCTTCCCCCCAACCTTCTCTGAGCCTTCGGGGTCCATGTGACCTGGCCATTTAGCCCATGGTGTGCAAAAAAGTGCCGCTCAGAGGTAAACCAAGCCAACGTTTATGTCATTTTTCTGTTTTTGGTTAAGATATCAGATGCTTAATAATAGGAGAGATATAAGATCAATCTATGCTGATTTGCAGTTTGAATAAAAATAATTTAAAAATTCTTACCCTGTTACTAACAATTTCATTTTCTACTTGATGTTACTGAAACGTTTATAACATGCTTTGTTAATAACGTAATCAATAATTTTCTTCATTTCATTATTTTCGATGAAATCCTTTGTTGTTGTTCGTTTCGAACTCTTTCAAGCATAACAAACACAATTGCAATCAGTTGATTTGTTGCAATATGTCGAATGAATTTTATTTTAAAAATTATAAATTGTTTATCAATTCGAATTATCGTTAATTGATTTTTTCAATGATTAATTTATTTTACGTTAATTGATTTTTTCGAATTATCGTTAATTGAATTTCATGATTATCGTTAATTGATCAAACTCGCGGAATTCTGTGGATATTTACTATTTGAAATTTCGCTTTAGGTATGGGAAATTTGCATTTTCAAACGTGTCTTTATCTTTTATTAATATTAATGACCAATCTGTGGCGGAGCGGATTTCCTCGCTTTGCTGCTGAGCAGAGGGAACCAGATTCGAGTTCCGGATACAATACGAAAGTTTCTCTTCTGCTGAGATTTCGCCTTCCCATAGACCTCTAGGGAGCGTTGTACTCACAAACTTCTGTTAGATCACTATGACAAGTAATTGGTTCAAGAGTATTTCCTTTCAAAATGCTGAGTTGGGTTGTTTTACCTCTGAGCGGCACTTTTTTTGCACACCATGGGCTAAATGGCCAGGTCACATGGACCCCGAAGGCTCAGAGAAAGTTGGGGGAGGAGACCCACTGGAACAGCTGTTGGGAGACAGATGGTAGCCTCCCGTCAAGGCCATCCAACGTGTTCTTTAACGTGCACAGGGTATGGCTCTCCCGCACACGGGGCCACGGCTTAACGTCCCATCCGACGGATGGATGGCCTTTCCAAGCCCATCGGTGTCCCCTACTGACCGTGAGCAGGGCGGGGAGTTTTTGCTGAGATAAATCTCAACGCTGACCCAGCTGGGACTCGAACATGAGAACTACAGAGTACGAGCCTGGCGCACTATCGAATGAGCCACCCCCGCCCCTTTCAAAATACTGATGTTTGACAAATTTATGCATGTATTTTAAACAAAAAATTAGAATATAAATAGTTTTACTTGTTCATCAAATATGCATTTGTATCTTAAATTTACGAAAACTTTCTTAAATATATATTTTTTGAGGAGGATGGAGCTTTAGTCGGTAGCTAGCCTGGTTCGTATTCTGTAATTCGCACGTTAGAGTCCCATCTGAGCCAGATTGAGATTTACCTCCACAAAACTCCCCGCAGTGCACTCTGTTAGAAAAGGACACCGATGGACTTGGAAAGGCCGCCGTCCGTCGGATGGGACGTAAAGCCGTGGCATTGTGTGCGGAAAGTTGAGTTGGGTTGTTTTACCTCTGAGCGGCACTTTTTTTGCACACCAGGGGCTAAATGGCCAGGTCACAAGGACCCCGAAGGCTCAGAGAAGGTTGGGGGAAGGGACCCACTGGAACAGCTGTTGGGAGACAGATGGTAGCCTCCCGTCAAGGCCATCCAGCGTGTTCTTTAACGTGCACAGGGTATGGCTCTCCCGCACACGGGGCCACGGCTTAACGTCCCATCCGACGGACGGCGGCCCTTCCAAGCCCATCGGTGTCCCCCTACTGACCGTGGGCAAGGCGGGGAATTTTGCGGAGATAAATCTCAACGCTGACCCAGCTGGGACTCGAACCTGGGAACTACAGATTACGAGCCTGACGCGCTACCGACTGAGCCACCCCCGCCCCTGTGCGGAAAGCCATACCCTTTATACGTTAAATTCTAATTAATGAGGATGATCCTCGTTCTGCTCTTTCTTTTTGAAACTCATCTACTTCCCACCGACGCCAAGAAAAACACGGAGCACGCATTGACAACAATTGTTCCTCATTGAAGCCTTTGCAGAGACATTATCAATATCCTATTTGTAGGCCAATGGCGATAAAACCATTATTAAACTGATGTAATCACAAAAGCTTCATATTGGTAGCACATACGACAAACATTAGTCATTCTTACAATACCTGTGCATTAGAATAAAGTATCTCTTCATCGGTAAGACTTAATTTTTTTGGCTCCATGGCCTTACTGTTACCTGAGGAACAATTACATTCGCGCCCCATTTATTCATTCGCATTTGTATTTGCACTGAAACGGGGAAGTCCACACCACGGATTGGGTTGGAACGGACTGAACTAACCTGCCTCAGAATAGGGTGGGTCGGGGTGGCTCAGTCGGTACTGCGCCAGGTTCGTAATCTGCAGTTCCCAGGTTCGAGTCCGAGCTGGGTCAACGTTGAGATTTATCTCCGCAAAATTCCCCCGCCCTGTCCACGGTCAGTAGGGGGCACCGATGGGCTTGGAAATGCCGCCGCCGTCCGTCGAATGGAACGTTAAGTCGTGGCCCCGTGTGCGGGAGAGCCATACCCTGTGCACGTTAAAGAACACTCTGGATGGCCTTGACGGGAGGCTACCATATGTCTCCCAACAGCTGTTCCAGTGGGTCCCTCCCCCAACCTTCTCTGAGCCTTCAGTGTCCTTGTGACCTGGCCATTTAGCCCATTGTGTGCAAAAAACGTGCCGCTCAGAGATGTAAATCAACCAACCAATCAGAACAGGGTGGGAGTTCCAGATCAAAATATTGGTAACACCCTAATAAGTGGGTTGGGTTGGGTTGTTTTACCTCTGAGCGGCACTTTTTTTGCACACCATGGGCTAAATGGCCAGGTCACATGGACCCCGAAGGCTCAGAGAAAGTTGGGGGAGGGGACCCACTGGAACAGCTGTTGGGAGACAGATGGTAGCACTCCCGTCAAGGCCGTCCAGTGTGTTCTTTAACGTACACAGGGTATGTCTCTCCCGCACACGGACCACGGCTTAACGTCCCATCCGACGGACGGCGGCCTTTCCAAGCCCATCGGTGTCCCCTACTGACCGTGGGCAGGGCGGGGAATTTCCTAGTAAGTGAATATACTTTAAATATCTACGTAAAAACACAATATCCAATAAATCGAACATTCATCAAAGCAATATTTAAACTCCAAATTATCTAGAAGAAATGATGGATTATTAAATACACCCTGAGCCACAGCAGTTCACACAAATGCTCTAATCAGAATCTTTAAACTCTTTCCTTATAAATGGCCACAATGGCTGTAGGTCAGATTGTGGTTTTCACCCAGACATGCCTAATGACAGACATACCACAGTCAAGTCTTTCGTATCGCCCTCTTAGTATAAAATAACGGTGGTTGCAATCTCTACAAACTTCCTCCGGATTGTCAGATTAGACCTGTCGTGATTACTACTTGGTTGGTAAGCCGTCAAAACAAGATATCTGGCTACTCAGTTGAACAATAGTGGGAGGACAGTTCTCCCTATCTTCGAGAGAAAACCCAATGAACGCTGTCAGATCTGACCTTTGAATATGCCGGCTAGACAAGCGAACTGTGCGCTGCATCAAACAGCCGGAGCCAGTCTCTTATGTAGGTCAACGTCAAGCAACAAGTGAGGTAATGCAATATCATGTGAGTTTGATATCGGCAAAGTACTAACGACAACGAAGACAGACTGTTACATAAATGCTTTTTCAGCCAGCCTCTTAAGGTCGATGACGTCCTTTCTTTGTCATCATCTTCGGCAAACGAGGTTTTTGACTTCATCTTCGTTCAACTTGGTACGTCGTCAGCAGGAATTTTTTGGACTGACGTTTCTAGGGTTGATTGATGACGGAATTCTGCTCCGAACTTGCTTTGTTTGGGGAATTTTTTTATTTCTTATTTAAGGTGTCGGGCAGGTCTGTTCGTCTTCGGATAGGGGCTTGCTGGGTTGGGTTGTTTTACCTCTGAGCGGCACTTTTTTGCACACCATGGGCTAAATGACCAGATCACATGGACCCCGAAGGTTGGGGGAGGGGACCCACTGGAACAGCTGTTGGGAGACAGTTGGTAGTCTCCGGTCAAGGCCTACCAGCGTGTTCTTAAACGTGCACAGGGTATGTCTCTCCCGCACACGGGGCCACGGCTTAACGTCCCATCCGACTGACGGCGGCCTTTCCAAGCCCATCGGTGTCCCCTACTGACCGTGGCAGGGCAGGGAATTTTGCGGAGATAAATCTCAACGCTGACCCAGCTGGGACTCGAACATGGGAACTACAGATTACGAGCCTGGCGCGCTACTGACTGAGCCACCCCCGCCCCAGCTTGCTGTGTTACTAAGGATTGGATTGAGTTGTTTCACCTGTGAGCGGCACTTTTTTTGCACACAATGGACTAAATGGACAGGTCACAAGAACCCCAAATTCTCAAAGAATGTGATGGAAGGAGCCCCACTGGACAGCTGTTAGGGGTCAGAAATAGTCTACCGTGAAGGCCATCTAGTGCACTCTTTACGTATACAGGGTATGGCTCTCCAACATACGGAGACCACGACTTAATATCCCATCCGACGGACGGCGTCCATTCGAAGCCCATCGGTGTTCCCTACTGACCTAGCGCAGGGCGAGGAATTTTGGCCTCCAGTGAGCCAGAACTCATTGTCTCAAAGCCTTTTTTTAATTCTCTAAAGAATAAAATTTACAGGATATGTATCACTTCTGGGTAAGTGCACCCATTTGCACTTTACGCAGAAAATTATCATCATTTTGGTTTCACACAAAAGTATCTGTGGGTTCCAAAAATTTAAATTATTAAAAACTGCGAAAAAAAGTATTAATTATAAAATAGTAAATGAAAGATAGTGCATTTTCCGAATAGGGCCTCCCATGACATTTCTTGCGGGGGTAAAGGGGGCGGACTCCTGAGATTTTTCCGGTGAGCCACTAATAGTCGCTAAGGTGTGTAAGTTGGCCACTGCACGTTTCAATTGTATAACTCGTAAGAGTAGTAAAGGGGAGGAGGAGAAAATGAGAATTTTTATCTCCCCTTCGAAACATTTTATGCTTAATAAATTATTATTTCATTCATTCACATTAACAAAAATGTTAAGAATATTTTTCAAACATACTCTATTCTTTCATACAAAAATTCCGTCAATCCCCAAAAAATCCCCATGTAGGAACCCACGTACGAAATCTCACCGTGGAGGAAACCCCTACCACTGCAGAAGGAACAGATGTACTGTCACTCAAAAAAGTATCCGAACACTACGGTTGATTACAAAATTCAGAAAAAATATCAGGGCAACGATTTTTTCAGAAATTAGTGATCTGGCAACCTTCGTGTCACGTGATTACAGAATTCAGGAAAAATATCTGGAGCGTGTACAGTTGCTGTACACGCTCCAGTTACCGTTCACAGCAAACTGGAGCGTGTGCAGTTACTACACACACTCCAGTTTGCTGTGAACAGTAACTGCACACGCTCAATATTTCCGTGAGTGAGCCCACACGATCTAGTATCAAAATAATATGACCACCTACAGTCGCTCAAAAAAGTATCCGAACACTACGGTTGATTACAGAATTCAGGAAAAAAATATCTGGCAACGATTTTTTTTAGAAATTAGTGATCTGTCAACCTTCGTGTCACGTGACACGAAGGTTGCCAGATCACTAATTTCTAAAAAAAATCGTTGCCAGATATTTTCTCTGAATTTTGTAATCAACCGTAGTGTTCGGATACTTTTTTGAGCGACTTACTATACGAAACTACTGCTGACTACACGAAATTGTTGGTTGTGGTGTCGGCCTAAATGTCTTCTCAAAATTCGTTGCAAAACCAAAATAATACAATTTAATCTTTCCTTGAAAAGACTTGCGGGAAACAAATTAAAACTTTGGAGAAATTAGCAATTCAACAAAATTTGTGAAAATTTCCTAAATTATAAAATTGCCTCATATCCTCACGGATCTTCATTTTTTCGAAATTTGTCTGTTTCCAAAAATCGTAATGGATTTTTCATGAATGCCAGACAAAAACTGAATGGTTGCCTTAACATACCTCTTTTTTAAAAGATGATTATGATCAATGCCTTTTGCATTACGGGGCGGGATGGCTCAGTCGGTAGCGCGCCAGGCTCGTAATCTGTAGTTCCCAGGTTCGAGTCCCAGCTGGGTCAGCGTTGAGATTTATCTCCGCAAATTTCCCTGCCCACGGTCAGTAGGGGATACCGATGGGCTTGGAAAGGCCGCCGTCCGTCGGATGGGACGTTAAGCCGTGGCCCCGTGTGCGGGAGAGCCATACCCTGTGCACGTTAAAGAACACGCTATATGGCCTTGACGGGAGGCTACCATCTGTCTCCAAACAGCTGTTCCAGTGGGTCCCCTTCCCCAACCTTCTCTGAGCCTTCGGGGTCCATGTGACCTGGCCATTTAGCCCATGGTGTGCAAAAAAGTGCAGCTCAGAGGTAAAACAATCCAATCGAAAGCCTTTTGCATTGCCAACATGATTCTAAGAAACTATCGAAAGTACAATCATATTACCCTCATCAAGCCTTCAACAAATGTGTGAGATATACCAACACCGTCTGTAACAGAATGCCAGAAGATGAAATTTATGACGTCACCTTAAGTAGTCCTACCATATCATCATCATCCTCAATCAGCTATGGGTTACGGAGGTCCAACCAGACCGTGCAATTTAGTTCTCCAAGCAAGTCTGTCCTGAGCTACATCTGCTGCATCTCCACTTATATTTTTTATTCTAATATTATTACTGGTGGATTCTGTGCTAATCTTTACACTAATGTTTTGCTATAAATATATTTTATTTAGGAGTAAATTTATTTTTATTTATTATTATTATTATATTTGATAATAAATACGAATAATTTTATTTCTGTCTAATCTTTCTGGCTATTCATTCGATTTTATTTTGCACATAAACGTCAGATATCGTGGAACGGCTCATGACGGCCCAGCACCGCCCTGTGATTCCGGCGCCCTTGGCAACTGCCCCGATGCCAACACGTTCCTACGCCACGTGACACGAAGGTTGCCAGATCACTAATTTCTAAAAAAATCGTTGCCAGATATTTTTTCTGAATTCTGCAATCAACCATAGTGTTCGGATACTTTTTTGAGTGACTGTAGGTGGTCATATTATTTTGATACTAGATCGTGTGGGCTCACTCACGGAAATAATGAGCGTGCGCAGTTACCGTTCAGAGCAAACTGGAGCGTGTGCAGTAACTGCACGTGCTCCAGTTTGCTGTGACAAAAAGTGACCTGGCAAACTGGAGCGTGTGCAGTTACTGCACACGCTCCAGTTTGCTGTGAACGGTAACTGGAGCGTGTACAGTTGCTGTACACGCTCCAGATATTTTTCCTGAATTCTGTAATCACGTGACACGAAGGTTGCCAGATCACTAATTTCTAAAAAAATCGTTGCCAGATATTTTTGCTGAATTCTGTAATCAATCACATTGTTCGGATACTTTTTTGAGCGACTGTAGGTGGGTCCCTTTACTCCAACCTTCTCTGAGACTTCAAGGCCATTTAACCCATTTTGTTCGAGAAAATACCTCTCAGAGGCAATACAACGTAAACGCGTCAACTTTTCTTCAACGAATCGACAAAATTTGATATCACATCTTAAAGCCACAAAAGAAACCAACCAAGAACGGGAAAAAACTGGAAAAATAAATTAAAGAAAGTTTCAGAAAATTAGTACGTAACTGCTTCTGCACGACTAGTTAAGTAGCTAGATGAACAAAAAATTACTCCGAAAAAAAATTAAAAAATCCCTGAAAACAAGGCCTCAAAAACCCTGCGGCATCTCATCCATCTCTTTCGGAAGAAGAACCCTTAACTAGATACAAGTTATTCAAAACTGGATTCAGCACATTAACAGCACCGAAAAGTGTACCATGACATTGAAGACTATATCATCACAAGTAGCTGGTACTAATGAAAGTAGCCGCAAGATAAATATTTTTTTCTAATTTCGCGACTGACGGATACGCCTCCTGATCTTTCAGAACATCTATCTCTTTTGTATGAAGTAAGGCTCCTTGACACAGCCGAAGAGCATCTTATGATCGATCTTGTTTCTCTGTTATATGGGAACATCAAGTTCAATGGCCCTAGTTGCATACTGAGGCAGGTAGGGTGCGTTTAAATCTCTTTATCCGGCAAACATCGACGAAAGCAGGACATCATTTCGATTGAGACTGATAATTGGGGTTTATTGGGTTGTTTTACCTCTGAGCGGCACTTTTTTGCACACCGTGGGCTAAATGGCCAGGTCACAAGGACCCCGAAGGCTCAGAGAAGGTTGGGGGAGGGGACCCACTGGAACAGCTGTTGGGAGACAGATGGTAGCCTCCCGTCAAGGCCATCCAGCTTGTTCTTTAACGTGCACAGGGTATGACTCTCCCGCACACGGAGCCATGGCTTAACGTCCCATCCGACGGACGGCGGCCTTTCCAAGCCCATCGGTGTCCCCTACTGACCGTGGGCAGGGCGGGGAATTTTGCGGAGATAAATCTCAACGTCTGACTCAGCTGGGACTCGAACCTGGGAACTACAGATTACGAGCCTGGCGCGCTACTGACTGAGCCACCCCCGCCCTATTGGGGTTTATAAAAAGAGATTTCGTAATTGCATAATGCATCGAACTCTTGAAAATAAAGTTTTAAATTAACTAAAATTATCTCTCTCACAACTGTAGAATTGGTGAGAAGGATATAGGTTCCAAATTGAAGTTGTTTTTTTTTTAATTACGATATGTTTGTAGGAAAATAAACTGATACCAGGATTCGTTTCTCACCCGAATCAAGGGCTGGTTCTTTTTATTTCTGAACTGCGCTTTTTTTCCACACAATGGACTATATGGTCATGCTAACATGGCCTAAGGGCTCAGAGAAGATTGGGAAAGGGATCCACTTCTCGTTAAGGTCAGGGCGGGGACTGCTCAGTCGGTAGCGCGGTTGCCTTGTAATCTTCAGTTCCCAAGTTCGAGTTTCACCTGAGCCAGCGTTGAGATTTATCTCCGCAGGACTCATTGATTTACCCTCATCATCATCCTCAAGCAGCCATGGGCTACGGAGGTCCAACCAGACCACGCAGTTTAATTCTCCAAGCATATCTGTCCTGAGCTACATCTGCTGCATCCAGCCACTGCACACCAATTCTAACAAGGTCCTGTTTGACATTGTCTGCCCACCGCATCCTAGGTCTCCCCCTCCTTCTGAGGCCTCTAGGCACACTGTTCATAACCCTATTCGCCAATCTATAATTATCCATACGGGCAACATGGCCAAACCAGCGGAGTCTCTCTCTGCACAATATGCTGCTTAAAGGAGGTTGCAGACTCCTTTGCCTAACCTCATCATTAGTTACAAAGTTAAACCACCTAATACCCAAGATACTGCGTAAGCATCTAGAATCAAAAGCATCTAGTTTCCTGTTATCTTGTTTACAAAGTGTCCAAGTTTCACTATCATAACTAACCCTAGAAAGAACCAAACTATTATACAGTCTAATTTTAGTCTTTAGGTGTATACGCCTATTTCTCCACAATCTCCATAGATTCTTAAAAGTCCCGGCAGCAATACCTATTCGTCTGTTAATCTCATGCCGCACATCACCAGTATCAGTTACATATCTCCCAAGGTAATTAAACTGTGACACCTGCTCAAGACTGCAACCATTCAGATTAACTGAATCACAACCTGCCTGACCAATTTTCATCACTTTAGTTTTCTCTCTGTTTATAACCAAACCTATTCTACTACCAGTCTCATCAACAGCTCGAATGAAAGAGTTCATCTCATCAACATCATTTGCCAAAAGGGCTAAATCATCAGCATAATCTAAATCAGAAATTTTCGTATCTCCAGCCCATTGAAGGCCAAAATCTTTCCCTTGAAGTGAATTTCGCATAACATAATCAATAACCAAGCTAAAGAGAAAAGGAGACAAAATGCACCCTTGTCGAACACCAGAAGTAATGCTAAACCAATTGCTACAAGCCTTACCAACTCTCACACACGACTCAGTGTAATTATAGAGAGCTTTCATTATGTTAACTAACTTGTCTGGTATACCATATGATCTCACAATCAACCACAAATTTTGACGATCAACAGAGTCGAAAGCCTTTTTGAAATCAACAAAGCTAGCAACCAAACGTTTCTGAAACTCTAAACATTTCTCAAGAATCTGCCTAAGTGAAAATATCTGATCCACACATCCCCTACCACTTCTGAATCCACATTGCTCATCACGCAATTGCCTGTCAACCAGATTCTTAATTCTATTAAGCACAATCATGGAAAGAACTTTACCTGGAACAGAGAGTAGGCTGATACCCCTATAGTTATCACAAGAACTGCGATCACCTTTTTTGAAAATAGGGATAATAATAGCTCTGGTAAAATCTTTAGGAACCATGCCTTTATCATAAAAGTTATTCAAAATTTCAGTCATCCAAGTGGTAACCGAAACATTCCCAGCGCTGAGCATTTCTGTGGTAATTTCATCTACCCCTGGGGATTTATGAAGTTTAAGTTTAGAGATAGCCAAAATAACTTCAGATTGTGTTATAGGGCCAACATTAAAGCTGCCAATGCATCTATCATCATTACAAACAATGGGAGTAGAACTAACCACATTGTTTAGAACATCATCATCTGAAATGCTCAGCCCACTATTGTTACTACCACTAACCACATTGTTTAGAACATCATCACTGAAATGCTCAGCCCACCTAGCCATGACAGAATCCTCACCTTCTATAACCTTACCTTGTTTATCCTTCAGTCCTTGTATGCCTGTCCGTTTTCTACCATATAAAACATTAACTATCTGGTAGCTGCTCTCTGCTGTTGTGCTGCCTAACTGCTTCCTCAGCTTTTTCAGCCAAACCATCAAGCCAAAGATTCTTATCAGTAGCTAACTGATCCTTTACACATTTATTAAGCTCCCTGTAATGTTTTCTATTAGGACTAGTAGGGTACTGATTAAGGACATTCCTGCAGTTCCTTCTTTCTGAAATAAGCTCAAGTGCCTTATCACTTAAATAATTCTGCCTCCTCTGCTCCTTTTTTCCTAAAAGAGTACTGTTAGTTTCGAAAAAACCTGTTTAAAATGGCCCCATTCTTCCTCAACTTCAGTATTACGCAAACCATGACCGTCATAATGACTAAGTAACCTATCGTGGTAAGCTTTAGCTATAACTGGGTCTTTCAGAGCTTCAGTATTAAAGGTAAATTTTTTAACCCTAGCACAACACTTTTTAAGTTTAAGTTGCAAGATACTTTTAACAAGGTAATGGTCAGATCCAATTTCAGCTCCCCTATATGCCCTGGTATTTCTAACAGAACTAGCCCATTTGCTGTTAATTAATATATAATCAATCATATTCCTATGCAGCCCATCAAGTGAAACCCATGTGTATTTATGTATGTCGCGGTGTTTGTAATATGTGTTAGTTATTCTGAAACCATTGAGTTTACTTACCTGTAGGAGACGTTGCCCATTGCCATTGCAGCTACCAATACCAAAAGGGCCTATCACTCCTCTCCAAAGATCAGAGTCAGTACCAACTTTGGCATTGAAGTCACCTAGAACAAGGGTAATATCTCCTTTCTTGACAGAATTCAAAATATCCTGAAGTTGTCCGTAAAACCTATCCTTCTCATCTTCATCAGCATCCTCAGTGGGGGCATAACAGCAGATAACATTCAAGTCTTTAATGCTTGTCTGAAATTTTGCTGTAAGAAACCTTTCATTAATGCACTCATATCCTAGAAGAGCATCACTAGCATGTCTGCTGAGCAGCAGACCCACGCCTTGGTGATGCTTTCCATCCTCCCTCCCTGTAAAGAGAAATTTAAAGTTATTTTTAAGTATCTCACCTTTACCTGTCCATCTGGTCTCTTGCAAGCCTAGAATATCTAGGTTACAGCGCTGGAATTCCTGCATGAGGACATCAAGAGAATAATCTCTATGTAATGTCCTTACGTTCCACGTTCCTGCAGAGAGAAAATGATTAGTAGGATTTTTAAAGAAATTAGGTTTATTGAGATTGGTAGGGCCAACAATATCAAACAGCCCCCTGATCGCAGGCATGGGGCAAAGACCTGTTCCTCCTCCGTTAAAGGCTGAAGTCACCAATGCTGGTAGGAACTTCAGGCACCACCTTTTCAAGTGGACTTTTTCAAGAGCCACATGGCCTGCCTGAGACACATTACTCCAGTTTAGGCTTGACGATGCCCAACTAGCTAAGTAAGGTTCAGGTACCTGCGATGGCCTCTGATTAGGATTATCCACCAGCTGATATAACGAATCCCATGCCTCTGTTCACTTAGAGCTGGCAACCCAGAACCAAACAGAAAACACAGCCGCAGACTCTCCCTCAACAGAGGCCCACCAGTGCAGCAAGTCCAGGATCCATAATCAGGCTCAAATCTATAAACAAATCCAGTCTAGTAGGTATAAATGGTCAGCACCAGGACCCTGTGAAGTTGACCACTCCTCAGCAGGGTTGGAAAAAAAGAAAAAAGTGGCCATAGATGACCAGATCAGTAGGCCATACTGAACTGGCAGCCCTCCCCTTCCGTTCCCTTCCAAAAGAGAATATCTCTTTTGAAAGGTACTAACGGCCTGCACCACGAGAAGGCGGGGTCAGACATTAGGTGCTAGACCTGGCCGGTTCTGTGCATCATCACTAGAGATTGGTGCAGAGCTCTCCTTCCAGTTTACGCCTAGCTACCATTTACAGGTCTGATTTACCCTAGGGGACACAAATGGGCTTGGAAAAGACCCCATCCGTCCTTCTGATAGGACATTATTTTTTTTAATATAAATTCTTTATTTCCTTTATATTTACATGTACAGGTGGCTCAAAAAAGTATTCGAACGCTATGGTTGATTACAGAATTCGGAAAAAATATCTGGCAACGATTTTTTCAGAAAATAGTGATCTGGCAACCTTCGTGTCACGTGATTACAGAATTCAGGAAAAATATCTGGAGCGTGTACAGCAACTGTACACGCTCCAGTTACTGTTCACAGCAAACTGGAGCGTGTGCAGTTACTGCACACGCTCCAGTTTGCTGTGAACGGTAACTGCACACGCTCAATATTTCCGTGAGTGAGCCCACACGATCTAGTATCAAAATAATATGACCACCTAGAGTCGCTCAAAAAATTATCCGAACACCATGGTTGATTACAGAATTCAGAAAAAATATCTGGCAACGAATTTTTTTAGAAATTAGTGTCACGTGACACGAAGGTTGCCAGATCACTAATTTCTAAAACAAATCGTTGCCAGATATTTTTTCTGAATTCTGTAATCAACCATTGCGTTTGGATAGTTTTTTGAGCGGCTGTATATAGGTGATCATAGCACGTTCCGAGTAAAAACTCTGTAAGAACAATGATGCATACTACTTACAAATAGCATTATAAAAAAATAAATAAATAAATACCCCCTCAAGCAGCTGCTTGCCACAGAGGTCTGACAGGACTGTACAATTAATAGTGGAAACAGAGTAAACACTTAAAATAATGTTAATAAAATCCCTGCGAAGTTTGGTGTAGCTTATCTGCAGAAAACGTTAAATGTATGCAGATATAAATAGTTGATGTACATCAGGTACATATTGATATTCATAAAACTACAAAAGATCGTTAAGTTTAAAATAGACTTTTATACTCTTAACATTTTAAAAGCCTTTTAATTTTTTTAAAGATTTTTGATCTCAGATTTGAGTTTTGATAGCCTAAGAATGGATAAGAGTTTTCTGGGCAGAGTTAAAAATCAATGGAACTATATAGTTCCTGATGCGTTTACCCTAGTTTTGCTAAAATTTGGGATTTGGTAACAATAGTTGCTACGTAATCGGGTTGATCGACTGATCTAAAATTTTGCATCACTTTTGAAAAAATAACTGAATAGTACCGAAAAAACACTTTTGTGACATCTTATACAAATCTTCCACAAGAAACACATTGTGGTGTACAGTAGCTCAAAAAGTATCCGAACACTACGGTGGATTACAGAATTCAGAAAAAAATATCTGGCAACGAATTTTTTAGAAATCCTTGCCAGATATTTTTTCTGAATTCTGTAATCAACCATGGTGTTCGGATACTTTTTTGAGCGACTGTAGGTGGTCATATTATTTTGATATTAGATCGTGTGGGCTCACTCACGGAAATATTGAGCGTGTGCAGTTACCGTTCACAGCAAACTAGAGCGTGTGCAGTAACTGCACACGCTCCAGTTTGCTGTGAACGGTAACTGGAGCGTGTACAGTTGCTATACACGCTCCAGATATTTTTCCTGAATTCTGTAATCACGTGACACGAAGGTTGCCAGATCAGTAATTTCTAAAAAAATCCTTGCCAGATATTTTTTCTGAATTTTGTAATCAACCATAGTGTTCGGATATTTTTTTGAGCGACTGTACCAATCTGCTTGTGGTTCTTTTATCTTTGGTTCTTTTAACTTTCGGTGACATTGATCTCAATATTCAATTCCAAGTTGCTGATTTTAATTAAATGGGTTTTGAAAGTATTGCCACATACAGTAATTCCATACCTTATGATTCACAAATAGTTTTTATATCAATATGCTGATATGAGAGGTTACGAAATAGTTTATCTAGCAATTTTTTGCTGCACAAATTCTTATTCTGCCACATCTTAGAAATGTGTGTTGTCCATTTGACAATTCCAATCAATGATTAGGCAGAATAGTTATATTGCTTGACGATTTCAAGATAAACGCAGGAATATCCAGAGCAATCAGAAACTGTTCAAATACAGATCGTACGAGCTTTAATTTCAAGAAGGGTTGTTGGGTTGTTTTACCTCTGAGCGGCACTTTTTTGCACACCATGGGCTAAATGGCCAAGTCACAAGGACCCCGAAGGCTCAGAGAAGGTTGGGGAGGGGACCCACTGAAACAGCTGTTGGGAGACAGATGGTAGCCTTCCGTCAAGGCCATCCAGCGTGTTCTTTAACGTGCACAGGGTATGGCTCTCCAGCACACGGGGCCACGGCTTAACGTCCCATCCGATGGACGGCGGCTCTTTCCAAGCTCATCGGTGTCCCCTATGACCGTGGGCAGGGCGAGGAATTTTGCGGAGATAAATCTCAGCGCTGACCCAGATGGGACTCGAACCTGGGAATTACAGATTACGAGCCTGGCGCGCTACCGACTGAGCCACCCCCGCCTCTTAATTTCAAGAAGAATTCGATTATTATTTCTTTCAGAATGAATGCACATTAGTTTTATTAGCATTCAGTATTATTGAATTGCTGTTAAGCCATATATATTGTAATATTGCTGTAATCAGTTTCATTTAAAGCTATTTTGTAATCACTGTTACTATTTACAAGAATGATATCATCAGCATACAGATATATAATGCTCTTTGTTACAACATTTGTTATGTCATTAATATATAATAAAATAGGATAGGCTCAAGAACTGAACCTTTGGGAATCCCATATGTGATTTTCCGTAATTGCGCTCAGAGTGCAGGAGAGCCATGCCTTGTGCACGTTAAAGAACATGCTAGATGGCCATAACGGGAGGCTACCATCGGTCTAATAACAATTGTCCAGTGGGTCCCCCAACCTTCTCTGAGCCCTCGGGGACCTTGTAACCTGGTCAATTTAGCCCATTGTTGGCAAACAAAGTGTGTAGAAGAACCATACCCCGTACACGCTAAATAACACGCTGGATGGCCATAACAGAAAGCTGTCCATCTAATGGCTGTCCAGTTGGGCTTGGTTGTTTTACCTCTGAGCGGCACTTTTTTGCACACCATGGGCTAAATGGCCAGGTCACATGGACCCCGAAGGCTCAGAGAAGGTTGGGGGAGGGGACCCACTGGAACAGCTGTTGGGAGACAGATGGTAGCCTCCTGTCAAGGCCATCCAGCGTGTTCTTTAACGTGCACAGGGCATGGCTCTCCCGCACACGGGGCCACACTTAACGTCCTATCCGACGGACGGCGGCCTTTCCAAGCCCATCGGTGTACCCTACTGACCGTGGGCAGGGCGGGGAATTTTGCGGAGATAAATCTCAACGCTGACCCAGCTGGGACTCGAACCTGGGAACTACAGATTACGAGCCTGACGCGCTACCGACTGAGCCACCCCCGCCCCTGGCTGTCCAGTGATTATCTTTCTCCAACCAGTTCTGAGTTGTTTTTTATCTGACCGTTTAACATGCTGTGCACTAAAATACTATTTCTCGCGAGTAAAACCATCTAGTTACAACCCTGAGAACTGTTCATAATGAGTTAAATTACATTAAAAAGAAAGTAAACTAAATCTTCAACTTTCGAAAATGTCTCGTTGAGATTCTAATTTATATTTGAAATTATCTTCAATCTATAGTAATAACATATTTTCAACAAAAAGCTTATTTCCAAAAGTTAGAGATCCTTGAATGTTGCTTTTCATTTATATTACATGGTAACAGGAACGAATCTACAAAAAAGTGGGGAGGGGGTCAAGAAAATGGATTTCCATTGGAATAATAATAAAATATGCCTTAACTAGCATAGCGGTTAGGCAGCTAGCGACTGTTCCAGCAAGGCAAACTTTGTGTGTTGTGTTAGCTCTAACTAAGGCAGTGGTCAGCAGTGACTTCGGTCGTAGTAGGGCATGTCCTTGTATGAGAAGGCCTGTATTAAGCTAGGAGTCGCTTCTAGGATTCTTCTCTGTCCTGTATGTCGCAAATAAAAAAAAAATATGACTTTTCCCTCGGTTTTAAAGGTCGTTAAAAATTTATTAAAAAATGCATAAAATATACATTTGTAATAATAAATCGTTTGCATTTATTACCCTTAGTAGTATTCTCAAGGGGAAGTGCATTCCCCGCCCCCGATCCTGCATTGGAAGGGATATAATACTTTCGGTAATATAATGTAGAAGCATCAATCATAACAATGGAAAGGGTTGGTTGTTTTACCTCTGAGCGGCATTTTTTTGCACACCATGGTCTAAATGGCCAGGTCACAAGGACCCCGAAGGCTCAGAGAAGGTTGGGGAAGGGACCCACTGAAACAGCTGTTGGGAGACAAATGGTAGCCTCCCGTCAAGTCCATCCAGCGTGTTCTTTAACGTGCACAGGGTATGTGCTAACGGGCCACGGCTTAACGTCCCATCCAACGGACGGCGACATTTCCAAGCCCATCGGCGTCCCCTACTGACCGTGGGCAAGGCGGGGAATTTTGCGGAGATAAATCTCAGCGTTGACCCAGCTGAGACTCGAACCTGGGAACTACAGATTACGAGCCTGGCGCGCTACCGACTGAGCCCCCCCTCCCCACAATAGAAAGAATAGAAGAAACTGTGCTAAACCTTGAAATTCGGAACCTCCAACTGCACATCTTAAAACAATGCTGCTCTGAAGAACTGGATTTTGACAATATTCTGAAATAATGTCTAAAAGTATTTATAACTGTGTATTTAACCAATGCAGGTGTATACCTTTAAGCCCCCCTACTTTCAGTAGTACATAATTGCTAACTTAAGAGAAATTAGCAATTTCTTTTAAGAATAGAAGTTTAATTTGGAGGGATTGTTAGCCAGATCATCCAAATAGTTACATTTCCTTGTTTGGTAATAATAGCTTTCGTTTTTTACAATTTCTGTTATTGTTTGCGAAAATAAATTTTAGGCTCTATCCATAATTTATTCATTACTTGGCCTTGACGGGAGGCTACCATCTGTCTCCCAACAGCTGTTGTAAAAAAAAGTGAATTGATTATTATTATCTATTTTGCTCCAAATATTAAAAGGAATATTCTTAAACCATGAACAAGCGAATCATCAATGGGACAAATTTATAACGCTTAAACAAATAAATATCTCCTACAGCATCTGCTTGTTACAGAGATCTGACAGGAGCCTGTTAGTTTAATACGTCATAGAGATGATCTGTGAGGAACACGAAACCTCAGAAGAAGAACAAGAAAGAAGGGTTGTTGTTGTTTTACCTCTGAGCGGCACTTTTTTGCACACCATGGGTTAAATGGCCAGGTCACATGGACCCCGAAGGCTCAGAGAAGGTTGGGGGGAGGGGACCCACTGGAACAAGCTGTTGGGAGACAGATGGTAGCCTCCCGTCAAGGCCATCCAGCGTGTTCTTTAACGTTGGGTTGTTTTACCTCTGAGCGGCACTTTTCTGCACACCATGGGCTAAATGGCCAGGTCACATGGACCCCGAAGGCTCACAGAAGGTTGGGGGAGGGGACCCACTGGAACAGCTGTTGGGAGACAGATCGTAGCCTCCCGTCAAGGCCATCCAGCATGTTCTTTAACGTGCACATGGTATGGCTCTCCCGCACACGGGGCCACGGCTTAACGTCCCATCCGACGGACGACGGCCTTTCCAAGCCCATCGGTGTCCCCTACTGACCGTGGGCAGGGCGGGGAAATTTTGCGGAGATAAATCTCAACGCTGACCCAGCTGGGACTCGAACCTGGGAACTACAGATTACGAGCCTGGCGCGCTACCGACTGAGCCACCCCCGCCCCCATAAGAAAAAAAATCTTCCAAGCCGAAACAGTGACTCGAACACAAGTCCCTATGATTAGTATTCAAATATGTTAGCCACTACACTAGAACACCGGAACAGCTTGAAACACTACCTACTTAAGAAATCAGAACATGTTTTGAAAACTATGAATCTTTTTACAGAAAGAATTAGTCGCTTTGATACCCAACTCCTAGAGGCATCATTAAATCCACTTCCTGAGACCACATCCACACAGGTGAGCATTCTCTTTGCATTGTTACATCTTTACGCTTTAGATCTGTAAAAAAAGGATCGAATTAAAATCCCTCTTATTAAAGCTCACTTCTGCAGACTTGGCTGATTGCGTGTTCGAAGCTGTCAAAGGCGTGTGCCCAAAAAGGCGTGTGCTCATTCTTCTGAAACTGAGCTGTTAAAGTATAACCACACAGAAAGCGTTTTTAGATGTTTAGTAGTTTTCAGATAAGAGAAACTCTAGAAACGTTCATAACGCTCAACCTTTTTAAATCACTCTTAAGTGTGGCCGTACCCATCAATGAGAAGAAACAGCGGCCGTCATCAGAAGTTAACGAAATTGATTTTTTTTTTTTCGAGACCAATTATCCCCACCGATGCCGAAAGGGTCGTGCACAAACTAGTAATAATCAGCACGGGATTGGAGTGGCGTTTGTCCTCGCTCTCTTGGAACCGAAAACAAGTCGTCACCCTCACATAATTAGAGAGCAAACTAAAGAGAAGGCAGAACCCTTCAAACATCCTGTTTCTTCCTCTGCAAGTAATTAGTAGCTTAGTTCAGACAAGGGCAAAATTCGGCGCAGAGGAAGCGATGAGGAAGTCATTTTGCCGGATTCGTTTCTTTCGAATTTGCGTTTCGCATTGCTAAGGATGAAGCAAATTATTAGGAATGAGAACTAATGACTTTTTAGATGATCTTATGCAGGTCCGGATTGGGAAAATAATCAAGGGAAGAGCCAGGAACTTTGCTGGAAAGAGGCATTCAGTTCTTCCCTTTTTTCCGAGACTTTAGGATGATAAAATATTTAGGAGTAGTGTTGTTTACTTCTTGGCATCATTTTTTGCGCTAGATGTTTTGCTCGTATTTGAAAGGGCCGGGTTTCACAGTCGATGACTCACCAGGCTCATAATCCGTAGTTCCGAATCCCGCCTGGGCCTGGGGCGGAGGTGGCTCAGTCGGTAGGGTGCCAGGCTCGTAATCTGTAGTTCCCAGGTTCGAGTCCCAGCTGGGTCAGCGTTGAGATTTATCTCCGCAAAATTCCTCGCCCTGCCCGCGGTCAGTAGCGGACACCGATGGGCTTGGAAAGGCCGCCGTCCGTCGGATGGGACGTTAAGCCGTGGCCCCCGTGTGCTGGAGAGTCATACCCTGTGCACGTTAAAGAACACGCTGGATGACCTTGACGGGAGGCTACCATATGTCTCCCAAAAGCTGTTCCAGTGGGTCCCCTCCCCCAACCTTCTCTGAGCCTTCGGGTCCATGTGACCTGGCCATTTAGCCCATGGTGTGCAAAAAAGTGCCGCTCAGAGGTAAAACAACCCAACCCAACTCGCCTGGGCCAGCGTTGAGATTTATCTCCGCTAGACCCTCAACCTGACCTCTGTCAGAAAGAGGACACCGATCGGCTTGGAAAGGCCGCCGTCCGTCAGATGGGACGTTAAGCCGTGGCTCCGTGTGCGAGAGCGCCATGTCCAGTGCACGTTAAAGGATATGTTGGATGGCCTTGACGGGAGGTTTCCATCTATCTCCTAACAGATATTCAGTGGGTCTCCTTCCCCCCACTTTTCAGGGTCTTTGTGACCTGGCCATTTAGCACATTTCTGTGCAAAAAAATTGTCGTTCAGGGGTAAAACAACCCAAACTCTATTTGAACACTTCTTTTGAGTTGTTTTACCTAAGCCCAAAAGAGCGATTTTTTTAGTACACAATGGAATAAATGGTCATAGGGCTCATTTTAAAAAAGCCCTAGAGGCTCAGAGAAGGCCGGGAAAGGGGAACCAGTGGGCAGCTGTTAGCAGACAGATGGGAGTCTCCCAACAAGGCCATCTAACAATACATAAAAAACTGCTGCCACATGTTGAATTAGCAATTCAGTGGATTCTCATATCAGGCTTTTAAGATGGCCAACAGTACCGTGGCCCTATTTGATGGGCATGGCAGACTCCATGAGATGTCCCAAGATGCAGAAATTGAAAATGTGTCGAAATGCTCTAAGGAAGATTGCAGTCAGAATTTTAAGCCTACAACTCAGATTTCCATCCAAATTATTTGAAAAGCAACAGTCATTTCAACTGAAGAATCCACCGGATCTAAAGAAACTCCTGTGGGGTTACTTTTCCCCAATCAGTATTTCTCAATCTTTCCTCACTGAGGACCCGTAACAAAGTCTCCCTCATCTTGCGACTTTTCTCCTCATCCCCCTACTTTTTCTTAAAGAGAAAGCAGCGGGAATGAAGGAAATTTAACATGAGCCGATGGTAACAATTTGTATCACATGAAAGTTTGTGATGTGGGGTGATCATCTGCTACATATACATATTGTGGAGAATTTCATCTAATTTAGATATGGAATGGGTTAGGTTGTTTTACCTCTGAGCGGCACTTTTTTGCACACCATGGGCTAAATGGCCAGGTCACATGGACCCCGAAGGCTCAGAGAAGGTTGGGGGAGGGGACCCACTCGAATAGCTGTTCGGAGACAGATGGTAGCCTCCCGTCAAGGCCATCCAGCGTGTTCTTTAACGTGCACAGGGTATGGACTCTCCCACACACGGGGCCACGGCTTAACGTCCTGTCCGACGGACGGCGGCCTTTCCAAGCCCATCGGTGTCCCCTATTGACCGTGGGCAGGGCGGGGAATTTTGCGGAGATAAATCTCAACGCTAACCCAGCTGGGACTCGAACCTGGGAACTACAGATTACGAGCCTGACGCGCTACCGATTGAGCCACCCACGCCCCCAAATATGGAATGAATTCTGCGTTAATCTGACCACCTAATTACTGCCAACAGGGCCGCATCTGGAAGAGGAAAAAGCTCATTCCTCATTTGAGAATGGTAGTTAGAGTAATGGAGGCAAAAACATTTTTAACCTTATGTATATTTCGTTGATTTTTGCAAGACACTTTTGAAAGACCCCAAAAATGGAGAGGAAAATGTTGTACTAAAGTGGAATCTCAGTTACCCTCCCTCCAAACTCACATTCATTTTTTTTTCTAAATCCGTTTTTTCTACATCACTTACTAACATTGATAAAACAAATTCTGTTGCTCAACAGAAATACGGTACGGGGTGGCTCAGTCGGTAGCGCGCCAGGCTCGTAATCTGCAGTTCCCAGATTCGAGTCCCAGCTGGATCAGCGTTGAGATTTATCTCCGCAATACTCCCCGCCCTGCCCACGGTCAGTAGGGGACACCGATGGGCTTGGAAAGGCCGCCGTTCGTCGGATGGAATGTTAAACCGTGGCGCCGTGTATGGGAGAACCACACCCTGTGCACGTTAAAGAATACGCTGAATGGCCATGTCGGGAGGCTAACATCTGTCTCCCAACAGCTGTTCCAGTGGGTCGCCTCCCTAAACCTTCTCTGAGCCTTTGAGATCCTTGTGACCTGGCCATTTAGCCCATTGTGAATAAAAAAAGTGCCGCTCAGAGGTAAAACAATCCAACTCAACAGAAATGCTTATGTAATGCTATCAATTCAACACATCACAGAACACAGATGGTGTCGTTGTTGTTTTACCTCTGAGCGGCACTTTTTTGCACACCATGGGCTAAATGGCCAGGTCACATGGACCCCGAAGGCTCAGAGAAGGTTGGGGGAAGGGACCCACTGTTGGGAGACAGATCGTAGCCTCCCATCAAGGCCATCCAGCGGGTTCTTTAACGTTGGGTTGTTTTATCTCTGAGCGGCACTTTTCTGCACACAATGGGCTAAACGGCCAGGTCACATGGACCCCGAAGGCTCAGAGAAGGTTGGGGGAGGGGACCCACTGGAACAGCTGTTGGGAGACAGATGGTAGCCTCCCGTCAAGGCCATCCAGCGTGTTCTTTAACGTGCACAGGGTATGGCTCTCCCGCACACGGGGCCACGGCTTAACGTCCTATCCGACGGACGGCGGCCTTTCCAAGCCCATCGGTGTCCCCTACTGACCGTGGGCAGAGCGGGGAATTTTGCGGAGATAAATCTCAACGCTGACCCAGCTGGGACTCGAACCTGGGAACTACAGATTACGAGCCTGGCGCGCTACCGACTGAGCCACCCCCGCCCCACAGATGGTGTCAAAAACATCTTGATTACACCTTCAACATCGAAACAACAACCAAATGTGTCTGCCTACGTGTAACCGCACTAATTGCAAAAGGAAACCCAGCGAGAGAAAAAAATGAACCTGACCCGCAGGTGAGATGACTTTTCTGTCTCGAGCTTCCACCATCTCTCATTAATCGCATTTCTATTTCAGACACTCAAAAAATTTCCCCGTTCGTTGACCCAGTAGCGACTGATGCCTTAGACATGACTCTGTACTCTTGGGCAACCGCAGACATCCTCTCTCTGACAGATCGGTGTCAGTGTGTGCACTGCGACCTGCAAACCTGGAAAAAATGTGCACGTGATGATAGCCAATACAATCGGATTCACACCTCTCAAACTGACGTGACGAAACATTATTCCATCTGGCATTTCCAGTTAGTTGGCAAAGTATTTCGCCCGGTTCCATGTCCGGTTTCTTTCATAGAGAAGTTCGTTCTTTTACTGTGTCTCAGGGGCGGGGGTGGCTCAGTCGGTAACGCGCCAGGCTCGTAATCTGTACTTCCCAGGCTCGAGTCCCAGCTGGGTCAGCGTTCAGACTTATCTCGGCAAAACTCCGCGCCCTGCCCACGGTCAGTAGGGGACACCGATGGGCTTGGAAAGGCCGCCGTCCGTCAGATGGGACGTTAAGCCGTTGCCCGTGTGCGGGAGAGCCATACCCTGTGCACGTTAAAGAACACACTGGATGGCCTTGACGAGAAGCTACCATCTGTCTCCCAACAGCTGTTCCAGTGGGTCCCTTCCCCTAACCTTCTCTGAGCCTTCGGGGTCCATGTGACCTGGCCATTTAGCCCATGGTGTGCAGAAAAGTGCCGCTCAGAGATAAAACAACCCAACGTTAAAGAACACGCTGGATGGCCTTGATGGGAGGCTACGATCTGTCTCCCAACAGCTGTTCCAGTGGGTCCCCTCCCCCAACCTTCTCTGAGCCTTCGGGGTCCATGTGACCTGGCCATTTAGCCCATGGTGTGCAGAAATGTGCCGCTCAGAGGTAAAACAACCCAACGTTAAAAAACACGCTGGATGGTCTTGATGGGAGGCTATCATCTGTCTCCCAACAGCTATTCCAGTGGGTCCCCTCCCCCAACCTTCTCTGAGCCTTCGGGGTCCATGTGATCTGACCATTTAGCCCATGGTGTGCAGAAAAGTGCCGCTCAGAGGTAAAACCACCCAACCTGTGTCTCATATTAAGAGTTCAATCCCAAGAAAAAAAGGAAATATCGTTTTACTCCAAAGCAGGGTTTCCCAGACACTGCATCGTTGGGGATCAATGTTTTTCAGTATCATTTTTTGCGGCCGAAAAATATAAATGTATAATAAAAATAATCTATTATTTTCACTCTTTATATAATCTTATAACAATAACCAATTTATTAGGTGTGCACTTTATAACTTTTAAATCATTAAGAAGAGAAAGCTAAGACGAAAATACAAAATATTTCGTGGGAACAAGTCATGAATGTTGAGCTATAATCAGAGTATCGTGCGATTATATGTATATTCTCTAATGTTTGGTTCTTTTACCTTTGAGAGTCAGTTTTTTGCAGACAATGGGCTAAATGTCTAGCTCACATGGACCCCGAAGGCTCAGAGAAAATTGGGGGAGAAGACCCACTGGACAGCTGTTAGAAGACAGATAGTAGCCTCCCGTCAAGGCCATCCAGTGTGTTCCTTAACGTGCATTGTGTATGTCTATCCCTAACAGGGAGACACGGTTTAACGTCCCATCCGACGGATGACGGCATTTTCAAACCTACTCACCGAAGACAGAGTGAGGAATTTTGCGGAGATAAATCTCATCGCTGGCCTAGATGGGACTCGAACCTGGGAGCTGTTGATTACGAGCCTGACCTCGCGCGCTACCGACACAGCCCCCACCATCACCACCACCACGCTGGACGGCTTGAAGAGGGAACACCAACTGTTCCATGGGTTCCCTTCCTCCAACTTTCTCTTAGCCCTGGGATCCTTATGACCTAGCAATTTAGCTAGTGTGTGCAAGAAACGTGCAGCTGAGAGGTAAAAACAAACCAATCCAGACTTCTATAGCAAAGAGTTATTTGAGGAGTAAATTACTTCTATTCTTTTGGTTAAATAGTTTTCTCCAAACAGAAATCCTTCTCGTTCTTTATTCTTTTCGGAAGCGGAAAGTCAAAGTGTCTCTTAATGACCAAGATAACTGTTAATGCGCTGCGATAAAAGATAAAGAAATGCGATTACAGCATCTGAGAATACGCGGAGCACGCGGCCTCTGTGCAGCCTTTACGCCTTTACACCTGCGTCTCCATGGCAACCGGGAGTCCAGGTGACGGGGTTACGAGAGCAGGTGTACAAAGAACCAAAGGAGTGCCGCATCCTCCGAGTTCGTGAGAAACTCATTGACTTCGTGACCGGCAGAGAAACGTGTCTAGACGCTGTGCAAGCAGTGTGGGTGGGCCCTGTAATGAGATGTCCGGGACAAACCTTCTTCACCGATGAAAAACTTCCTCAATGAAAAACTTAACATAGATGTGATGCATTCGCAAACACCCAATGAATCAGAAATATGCTCTTCCAAATAAGGATTCTGTTTTACATCCTGATAAGTGTTCCCGGGTAAAAATCATGATTTGATTACGAACACAGATGATATGAACCGCGCCATTTAGGTTTATAGTGCAGCCGAGGGCCATGTACACTTAAGGGTGAGATAACAAGGATATGGATGACCATCCCCACCAACGGATGTTTATCAGTTTTACCTATGAGCGGCACCTTAATGCTGAAAGGGGCTAAATGGGTTGAATGGCCAAGTCACAAAGATTTCAAGAAAGAGACCCACTGAACAGCTGTTAAGAGACAGATGAAACCTCCATTCAAGGCCATCCAGCGAGTTCTTTAACGTGCACAGGATATGGCTCTCTTGTATCTCCTCGAAATTCCCCAACCTGCCCTCCGTCAATAGAGGACAACGATGGGCTTGTAAAGACTGCCGTCCGGCGATGGGACTTTATAGCCTAGCCGGGAAAGCCATATCCTGTGCACGTTAAAAAACACTCTGGGTTGTTTGGGTTGTTTTACCTTTGAGCGGCACTTTTTTGCACACCATGGGCTAAATGGCCAGGCCACATGGACCCCGAAGGCTCAGAGAAGGTTGGGTGAGGGGACCCACTGGAACAGCTGTTGGGAGACAGATGGTAGCTTCCCGTCAAGGCCATCCAGCGTGTTCTTTAACGTGCACAGGGTATGGCTCTCCCGCACACGGGAGCCACGGCTTAACGTCCCATCCGACGGACGACGGCCTTTCCAAGCCCATCGGTGTCCCCTACTGACCGTGGGCAGGGCGGGGAATTTTGCGGAGATAAATCTCAACGCTTACCCAGCTGGGACTCGAACCTGGGAACTACAGATTACGAGCCTGGCGGGCTACCGACTGAGCCACCCCCGCCCCTAACCGGCGATGGGACTTTATAGCCTAGCCGCATGTGCGAGAAAGCCATATCCTGTGCACGTTAAAGAACACTCTGGGTGGCCTTGACGGGAGTCTATTATTTGTCTCCTAACAGCTGTCGAGTGAGTCCCCTTCCCCCAACCTTCTCTAAGGCCTCTGACATTGTATCGTTGAAAAAAAAAGAACACACTGGATGGCCTTGACGGGAGGCTACCGTCTGTCTCCCAACAGCTGTTCCAGTGGGTCCCCTCCCCCAACCTTCTCTGAGCCTTCGGGGTCCATGTGACCTGGCCATTTAGCCCATGGTGTGCAGAAAAGTGCCACTCAGAGGTATCATTGGTCCTTGTGACCTGGCCATATAACCCATTATGTGCAAGAAAGTGCAGCTCAGAGGTAAAACCCGACACAAGTCTCCCACACAAGGAGTCACGGCTTAACGTCAAATCCGACGACGGTGGTAAATTACCAGTCACAAGGATCCCAAAGGTTCAGGGTTGAAAAGGAAAAACCTGTGGACAACTGTTAGACAGATAGATGAAATCCTCCCTTCAAGGCCATCTAATATGTTCTTTAACAGTGATAGTGTATGACTCACCTGTTCGTAAGACTCTCTAAATTAATTGAATGACTGCCCCGCCAAAAACGGCACTACAGGCTAAAAGGAGCAACTCTAAAATTTTGTTCTTCGCGACCTCCCCCCCCCCCCCCGGGTCCACTTGAAGAACACCATCATTTTTCTTTTACATCTTTCTCTTTATTAAAACTGATAACACATGTGCAATATATACAGTGAGGTTACTCTCTGGTACCCTTTACAAACATAAAACAAGTACATAATACATTTTCAAATAGATACAATAAAGCATTTGGCTACGAAGTCTTCTATCTTCTGGTTTCTTCTTCTTTGAAGTTTAAACCGTCTCAAAATTATAATCTTCTTGTCATCGTAGGAGGAGAGTCTTATCCCCTCCCTTTAATCTATTACAATAAGATTATGACTATTGTCATATACATATTTCATGATATACATATTTCCTGAAGGACTCTATCTCCCATAACATTTAATCTGTCATGACCGATTCTATTTAGATTAGTTCCTCTTATTATCACTAACTGTGGACAGTCAAATGTGTAATGCAGGGCTCCCACTTCACGGGAACCACAAACACATGAACAGTTTTTAATGTTAAATCGATTAAAATATTTCGGAACATTTCCGTTATCCGTGAACATATGATTTGAGTAAAAGTCCGTTGATGTTCTTTTAATAGATACTTTTCTTATATATTTAAATGTATGTCTCCCTGTGGAATCCTCTTGTTCCCATCTTGATTGCCATATTTTTAAACTCTTCTGTTTTAATCTTGTTTTGATGCTATCCTTTGAAGTGAGCACTTCAATATCATTTTGGGATCTTCTACAAGCCCTCTTAGCATGTTCATCTGCTAACTCGTTTCCCGGGCAGCCTTGGTGACTTTTAACCCAATGGAAAAGTATCTTCCTGTCTTCTTCTAGTTCTGTTATTAATCGTTTAATTTTATCCCCAATTGGGTTTTTGGGGTTTATCCTTTGCAATGCATATAGTGCTGATTGGCTATCCGAGTACAAGTCCACTTGTTTCTCTGAACGAGTGGTTGCAAACCACTCAACTGCCTTTAAAATCGCTAAGACTTCGGCTTGAAATATCGTGGCCGAATCTGTTAATCTATATTCGTCTTGAACTATGGGCATCACACCCTTATATATGCACATGGATGCTCCAATGTGTTGTTCCATTTTGAACCCGTCTATATATATTTTTATTTCATTATCTGAGTCCTCTGGTGGGATCTTGTCCCACCTGATTTGAGTTTGTTTTGCTGGGTGGTTGGGTTGGGTTGTTTTACCTCTGAGCGGCACTTTTTTGCACACCATGGGCTAAATGGTCAGGTCACATGGACCCCGAAGGCTCAGAGAAGGTTGGGTGAGAGGACCCACTGGAATAGCTGTTGGGAGACAGATGGTAGCCTCCCGTCAAGGCCATCCAGCGTGTTCTTTAACGTGCAAGGGTATGGCTCTCCCGCTCACGAAGCCACGGCTTAACGTCCCATCCGACGGACGGTGGCCTTTCCAAGCCCATCGGTGTCCCCTACTGACCGTGGGCAGGGCGGGGAATTTTGCGGAGATAAATCTCAACGCTGACCCAGCTGGGACTCGAACCTGGGAACTACAGATTACGAGCCTGGCGCGCTACCGACTGAGCCACCCCCGCCCCCACTTCACGGGAACCACAAACACATGAACAGTTTTTAATGTTAAATCGATTAAAATATTTCGGAACATTTCCGTTATCCGTGAACATCTGATTTGAGTAAAAGTCCGTTGATGATATTTAATAGATACTTTTCTTATATATTTAAATGTATGTCTCCCTGTGGAATCTTCTTGTTCCCATCTTGATTGCCATATTTTTAAACTCTTCTGTTTTAATCTTGTTTTGATACTATCCTTTGAAGTGAGCACTTCAATATCATTTTGGGATCTTCTACAAGCCCTCTTAGCATGTTCATCTGCTAACTCGTTTCCCGGGCAGCCTTGGTGACTTTTAACCCAATGGAAAAGTATCTTCCTGTCTTCTTCTAGTTCTGTTATTAATCGTTTAATTTTATCCCCAATTGGGTTTTTGTGGTTTATCCTTTGCAATGCATATAGTGCTGGTTGACTATCCAAGTACAAGTCCACTTCTTTCTCTGAACGAGGTGGCGGGGGTGGCTCAGTCGGTAGCGCGCCAGGCTCGTAATCTGTAGTTCCCAGGTTCGAGTCCCAGCTGGGTCAGCGTTGAGATTTATCTCCGCAAAATTTCCCCGCCCTGCCCACGGTCAGTAGGGGACACCGATGGGCTTGGAAAGGCAGCCGTCCGTCGGATGGGACGTTAAGCCGTGGCCCCGTGTGCGGGAGAGCCATACCCTGTGCACGTTAAAGAACATGCTGGATGGCCTTGACGGGAGGCTACCATCTGTCTCTCAACAGCTCTTCCAGTGGGTCCCCTCCCCTAACCTTCTCTGAGCCTTCGGGGTCCATGTGACCTGGCCATTTAGCCCATGGTGTGCAAAAATAGTGCCGCTCAGAGGTTAAACCACCCAATCAACCCAACTCTGAACGAGTGGTTGCAAACCACTCAACTGCCTTTAAAATCGCTGACTTCGGCTTGAAATTCAAATTCAAATTTATTTTCAATAAGTATTATCTATAATTGTATTACATAAAAAATCCCACTAAGCCGAATCTTATCAGCGGGAATGTACATATATGTTTTTACAGATATGATCTAGATTGCCTCAGTAGTACATAAAATGAAGGAGAGAAAAAAAGGAATAAATGAGAAAGAAAACCGACAAAATGATGAAAGTTTCCAAATAAAAACATCACTTTTTCATCAACCACTGAAATAATTTATCTTTAACATCACAAATTTTTTTTAAGTTAACTATTTCTCTAGGAAGCAAGTTAAATAGGTAGGGAATTTGATATTCTTTGGAATTTCGTCCGTAATTATTATAAAATTTTGGTTGTTTCAAAAAACCCATAGTCTTTTTTCTAGTAAACTTATTGTGGCAAATATTTTGCTTCGTCTTGAACTATGGGCATCACACCCTTATATATGCACATGGATGCTCCAATGTGTTCTTCCATTCTGGACCCGTCCGTATTTGGCTTCCCATAATTTAAACTCTTCTCTCAGTTTCTTTCCTTGGGTTTCATCTGTATAACATCTTTGAAATCTTCTCCTTCTGTTTTTAACTTCTTTTCTGAGTTCTGTCAGTTCTTTACTCCACCATGGGACTTTTCTGTAACATGATTTTGTTTCTTGGTTTTTCTGTTTCAGGTTATTTCTGCAAACACTTTGCAGTGTCTTGGTAATATTTATAATATAATTATCTATATCATTTTGATCCTCGACTTCTGCGGGTCGAAAATTTTTCTGATAACTCTTTTCTAAATTCTAGCCAATCGAGGTTCTTAATAGAAAATCTTTGTTTTATACTTGTATTAGTTGTGGCAAAGTTTAAATGAAAACTTATAGATGAGTGATCACTATAGCTGATCTCATCTATTATTGTCCACTCTGAGATGAAGTCTTGGTTTATAACTCTGTGTAACGTAATATCTATCCAGCTATCACCCAGACTACTGATGAAGGTTAGCTCACTATTTGGGTCATTTAGAATCGTGAAGCCATTTTGATTGATAAATTCTAAGACTTCTTTCCCTCTTTTGTCCTCCCTCTGAGGACCCCAAAGTCTACTGCTTGCGTTAAAATCCCCTCCTAGGACTATGTCCCAGTCAGGGTATATCTGGACCATGTTTGAAATGCTTTGGAAATTTTCTTCCAAAGAGTCTTTCGGTGGGCAATATATAGAGATCAAGACACATTTTCGATCCCCTTTTTCAGCTGTAATAACAACTACATCCCTAGAGGTGTAGATTTCTGTAACACTTATATTTCTTTTGCCAACTATTGCATATCTTCGCATTGGGTGAGACGCTCCAAAGATCCTTCACCCGGCTGGAAATCCCCTTATTTTATCTTTATAAATATAAGGTTCCTGGACTAATGCCATTTCAAAATCGTTTTCTTCCATATATAACACCAGTCTGTTTGTAGCAGCTCTGGAATGGTGTAAATTTATTTGAACTATTTTAGACAAGTGCATTTCAGTATTGTATCCGCTTGGCTAATAAATCGAGCTCTCTTCTGCAACAGGAGCAGTCCACGTCCAAACTGGAATGTTGGACATTTAATTTTAATCTGTATTTGTCATTAGCTGCTTTACAATTTGCACAATTTAGGACTGTTGCCTTACAGTCCCAATGTTTGTGGTCTTTCTGACCCCATTTTCCTTAAGTCTGGTCTTCTGTGCAATTGGTCTGAAAACGACCATATTTGTTACACTTAAAAAATCTCACAACCTTTAGGTATTCTTTGACATTTAGGCGGGACCATCCCACATTAACTTTTTTCTCTTTCATAAAGACTTTAAAAGTCTCAGAGTCAACCTGCACTACCTAGTGCTTCTTAATTATTTTTGCCTTTTTTTGAGAACTTTGCCTCCATTGAGGCTTCCACCAAATCTGTATTCTGTGCTTTGATTCTTTCTACTAGAACTTCTTTTTCAATATCACCATCAACATCATAAATTATTATTTGTGGCAATTTCTTTTCATAGGTCATCTTGCCGCACATTTGTCTTTTAAGACTGTATTTCTCTGTATTTCTGTTTTTAAAATCTTCTTATCAAACTCATCAGTACATTCTATTAGAACTCCCCCTTTTGCAATCTTTTTGACATTCTTAATGCCAATTTTCATCTTTGTTGGATCTAAATTCTTCAAGAGATCCTTCTTGAGTTCTTCTGAACTCTGACCCTCGTCTTCAGGGTATACCAACATTATATGTTGTTGGTCTCGCTTCTTGGGCTTCGGGGTTGAAGACCTTTTTGTCACTTCAGCATAACTTTCAGAGACTGACATCTTACTTTTGGCTATCATTTCTCTTTCAGCCAACTTGCTTTCGAGGTTGCTGATTTTCAACTCTTGTTCTTGCACTACATCTTGTAGTTTGCAAAATAGGTTTCTAATCTCAGCTGCTTGCTGCTTAGCCACCTTACTATTACTGCTGTTTAAGATAGAGTCCAGTTCTGCAAACAGTCCACTAGTTTTACTAGGGGCACTCTCTACTTGAGAGGCCACTTCATTCACTTCACTCACTTCGCTAGCCATTGCTTACCTGGTACCCTGGGGTTCACACCAGGCAGCTACTTCTTCTTTCTTCTGAGAGAGTGTTAGATCCTCCTCCAAGGAGGGAGCCCCTAGACCACGACAAGGTCCTCTCTCGACGAATTGGTTCTGATTGCACAAGTTACAAAGAGAATCTGTCCAATGACCTTACAATCACTATATTACTCGTATAAACGCACAAAGCTCACAAAATCAAAATCAAAACCAATTCCCCCTAGGGGTCACCTGTGCGTAAGGGACCACGGCTTAACACCCCACCCGATTCGCAGCTTGAGACTCGACTACGATTGGCAAGCCTATATCAATCCTTTTTTTATTTCGCCATGAGAAAAAAGATGCTCTATTTTTCGAAGAATACTGTACTTAAAAAATCCACAGAAAAAACACACATACTTGTACAGAACTGTTCAGAGGTCCTAAGCATACCGAAGTTTCAGGATTCACTGCATTAAAAAAAAATAAATAGATACCTCCTCAAGCAGCTGCTTCCCACAGAGGTCTGACAGGAGCCTGTCAGTTTAATACGCCATAGTAGAAGGATCTGTGAGGATGGCGGGTCCTCAGGAGTTTTTTTGCCAACTGCACGCGGTGTTCCCAGGTGGTCACCCTCCTAAATACTGACCACGCCCAAAAGCTGCTTAACTTCGGTGATCGGATGAGATCCGATGTTTTCTGCTTGGTACCGCCGTTTGCTCACTGCATTAGTCTGACATTAAAATTATACCTTAGCTTCTGGTATCTATGACAAAAATTGCTCCAGATTTCCTCCAGTAATTTCGCTAACCTTCCTCCTGTCTTAAGTGATTTGGGTTGTTGTTGTTTTACCTCTGAGCGGCACTTCTTTGCACACCATGGTCTAAATGGCCAGGTCACATGGACCCCGAAGGCTCAGAGAAGGTTGGGGGAGGGGACTCACTGGAACAGCTGTTGGGAGACAGATGGTAGCCTCCCGTCAAGGCCATCCAGCGTGTTCTTTAACGTGCACAGGGTATGGCTCTCCCGCACACGGGGCCACGGCTTAACGTCCCATCCGAAGGACGGCGGCCTTTCCAAGCCCATCGGTGTCCCCTACTGACCGTGGGCAGGGCGGGGAATTTTGCGGAGATAAACCTCAACGCTGACCCAGCTGGGACTCGAACCTGGGAACTACAGATTACGAGCCTGGCGCGCTACCGACTGAGCCACCCCCGCCACTGTCTTAAGTGAGAAAGCGGCCACCAATGAGCTTGGATAAGGCCGCCAACCGTCCGATGGGACGTTGTTGGGTTGTTTTACCTCTGAGCGGCACTTTTTTGCACACCATGGGCTAAATGGCCAGGTCACATGGACCCCGAAGGCTAAGAGAAGGTTGGGGGAGAGGACCCACTGGAACAGCTGTTGGGAGACAAATGGTAGCCTCCCGTCAAGGCCATACAGCGTATTCTTTAACGTGCACAGGGTATAGCTCTCCCGCACACGAGGCCACGGCTTAACGTCCCATCCGACGGACGGCGGCCTTTCCAAGCCCATCGGTGTCCCCTACTGACCGTGGGCAGGGCGGGAAATTTTGCGGAGATAAATCTCAACGCTGACCAAGCTGGGACTCGAACCGGGGAACTACAGATTACGAGCCTGGCGCGCTACCGACTGACCACCCCCGCCCCTTCCGATGGGACGTTAAGACTATCCTGTACATACCCTGTACATTTTAAAGAACACATGGATGGCATTGACGGAAGGCTACTATCTGTCTTCTGGTGACTGTCCAGTTGATCTTCTACACTAATAATCTTCTGTGAGTCCTTGAGGATCTTGTGGGTTGAGTTATTTTATTTCTGAGCGGCACTTTTTTTGCCACAATGGGCTAAATGACCAGGTAAGGACCCCGAAGGCTCATAGAAGGTTGGGGGAGGGGACCCGCTGGAACACCTGTTGGGAGACAGATGGTAACCTCCCGTCAAGGACATCCAGCGTTTTCTTTAACGTGCATAAGGTACGGCTCTCTCTCGCCCACGGGACTACGGCTTAACGACCCATCACACGGACGACGGCCTTTCCAAGCCCATCGGGTATTCCCTACTGATCGTGGCAGCGCGTTTTGTGGAGATAAATCTCAACGCTGGTCCTGCTGGGACTCGAACTGGGAACTGTCGATTGCGTGTCACGTGACACGAAGGTTGCCAGGTCACTAATTTCTAAAAAAAATCGTTGCCAGATATTTTTTCTGAATTCTGTAATCAACCATATTGTTCGGATACTTTTTTGAGCGACTGTAGGTGATCATATTATTCTGATACTAGATCGTGTGGGCTCACTCACGGAAATATTGAGCGTGTGCAGTTACCGTTCACAGCAAACTGGAGCGTGTGCAGAAAACGCTCCAGTTTGCTGTGAACGGTAACTGGAGCGTGTACAGTTGCTGTACACGCTTCAGATATTTTTCCTGAATTCTGTAATCACGTGACACGAAGGTTGCCAGATCACTAATTTCTAAAACAAATCGTTGCCAGATATTTTTTCTGAATTCTGTAATCAACCATAGTGTTCGGATATTTTTTTCAGCAACTGTACATTTGATTTCCGTACTTTTGAATCGGTCCGAGAATATTGTTTCGGGAGGGGGTGGGGATCCAAGAGTTCAGTTTCGAGGAGGCTCCGAGAATTTAGTTTCAGAGGAGGGGGGGGGATCTCAGAATAAGATTTCAGTAGCGTTTTCCAATTACTAAAGTATTGCCCCAAACACGGAAAAGTTAAAATGATATTCTATCTGAATAAGATTTTAGAGTTGTTTATTTTTTTTAATCTATTTTTAGTGCCGAACAAAAAATATGGGGCTAAAATAGAATTGTAGAAAGACAACTCTTTTGAATTCCAAAACAATTAGACAAGTTTGAGATTTAATATAAGACGACAGGATTTTTGGGGGTGGAGTCTGCTTCCCCCCTTTGGGTCTCCTCCCCCCTGCCTTAACCGGGTATTTTGTATATGTTGGTATTAATTAAAACCATGTAATCAGCATAAAAAACACGTTCCTATTCAATTTTAATTCTGTTAAATCATTTATAAAAATCGAAATTAATAATGGGCCTAAAACAGATCCTTGAGGAACATCATTTTACTTGACATTTTGCACAGTATAGATTTCGTTTATTTGGATTACTCTAAATCTGTTTAAATAGTTTTGAAATCGATGCCTCTAAATCCACAATTCTCCGATTCGTTTAGGAGCATGCCAGATTAAAAGTGGCAAGTATGAAAATATTGCAACAGATATATAAATAAAAAAATAAATAAATACCCCCTCAAGCAGCTGCTTGCCACAGAGGGCTGACAGGAGCCTGTCAGTTTAATACGCCATAGCAAAAGGTCTGTGAGGATGTCGGGACCTCAGCAGAAAAACAACACGAACACCCATGCCTTAACCGGAGCTCGAACCCAGGTCCCTTAGATCAGTAGCCAAGCGTGCTAACCACTCAGCCATAAAAAACGAAATATAAAAATTACACCACTGCAAAGCTAAAGAAAATCAGCTAAATAAAAGAGGACCAATTCCTGATTGTTCTATTATTGAATTATCAGGTATTATTGAATTAGAAACGGCAGAATAACGAGCAGGCCCCTTATTTGATCGGGGCGGGGGTGGCTCAGTCGGTAGCGCGCCAAGCTCGTAATCTGGAGTTCCCAGGTTCGAGTCCCAGTTGGGTCAGCGTTGAGATTTATCTCCGCAAAATTTCCCGTCCTGCCCACGGTCAGTAGGGGACACCGATGGGTTTGGAAAGGCCGTCGTCCGTCGGATGGGACGTTAAGCCGTGGCCTCGTGTGCGGGAGAGCCATACCCTGTGCACGTTAAAGAACACGCTGGATGGCCTTGACGGGAGGCTACCATCTGTCTCCCAACAACTGTTCCAGTGGGTCCCCTCCCCCATCCCAGGTTCGAGTCCCAGCTGGGTCAGCGTTGAGATTTATCTCCGCAAAATTCCCCGCCCTGCCCACGGTCAGTAGGGGACACCGATGGGCTTGGAAAGGCCGCCGTCCGTCGGATGGGACGTTAAGCCGTGGTCCCGTGTGCGTGAGAGCCATACCCTGTGCAAGTTAAAGAACACGCTGGATGGCCTTGACGGGAGCTACCATCTCTCCTCCAACCTTCTCTGAGCCTTCGGGGTCCATGTGACCTGGCCATTTAGCCCATGGTGTGCAAAAAAGTGCCGCTCAGAGGTAAAACAACCCAACCCTTATTTGATTAAGGCCTTCAGTTATCCATGTTGTGTAATTAAAGCTGTCGAAACGGTTTTGCGTGGCGAAATAAATTTGTTAGGAGAGTACAAAGGTTGTTCTTTTTAACTCCTATTCCCAAAGTTCATCCAATAGCAGTTAATTAAAGTATCAAAACCTATAAGCAGATGAGGATTATGCTGCGCAGAATAGCCATTGTCTTCCAATGGCATCATCATGCTTTATTTCGTACGCATGACTTGGGATCGCTTTGTAAAGCAAATACATTGTATTAAGAAGTAGCAAAGAGTAAGTCATCTTTTGTTACGATCATGCGCTGCATACTAATAAAAATTATGTGCATCAACTGCATATTAATAAATATTATATACATCCCGAAGGTATTAGTTCGCAAAGTTACGAAAAGCCTGAAACAAATTTTTATGCTGGATCTGATGGATTAATCGAAATAATCATTTTAATAATAAGACACCGAATGGAAGTAGCACATACAAGTGCGACAAAATATAAATCACATTTAGAGCAGAGGGTGTACAAATAAGGGCGAAAAAAAAAGAATTAAATCTTCTTCATCGAGGAAAGAGGCTGCACATAAGCATCCTAAAACCGTATGAAGAGAAGAGGCTGCACATTAGCATCCTAAAACCGTGTGAGCAGGAGGGGTTGCACATTAGCATCCTGGAAAAACATATGAAGAGGAGAGGGCTTCCATTAAATATTCTGGAAAAGCATATGAAGAGGAGAGGGCTCCCATTAAATATTCTGGAAAAGCATATGAAGAGGAGAGGGCTTCCATTAAGTATCCTGGAAAAACGTATGAAGAGAAGGGGCTTTCATTAAGTATCCTGGAAAACCATATGAAGAGGAGGAGTTTTCTTTAAGTATCCTGGAAAAGCATATGAAGAGGAGAGTCTTCCATTAAATATTCTGGAAAAGCATATGAAGAGGAGAGGGCTTCCATTAATTATCCTGGAAAAACATATGAAGAGAAGGGGGTTTCATTAAGTATCCTGGAAAACCATATGAAGAGGAGGGGCTTTGTTTATGCATCCTGGAAAGCCATATGAAGAGGAGGGGCTTTTTTAAGTATCCTGGAAAAACATATGAAGATGAGGGGGTTTGTTTAAGTATCCTGGAAAAGCATATGAAGAGGAGGGGCTTTCATTAAGTATCCTGGAAAACCATATGAAGAGGAGGGGCTTTGTTTAAGTATCCTGGAAAACCATATGAAGAGGAGGGGCTTTTTTAAGTATCCTGGAAAAACATATGAAGATGAGGGGCTTTCTTTAAGTATCCTGGAAAAACATATGAAGAGGAGGGGCTTTCATTAAGTATCCTGGAAAACCATATGAAGAGGAGGGGCTTTCTTTAAGTATCCTGGAAAACCATATGAAGAGGAGAGGCTTTCATTAAATATCCTGGAAAACCATATGAAGAGGAGAGGCTTTCATTAAGTATCCTGGAAAACCATATGAAGAGGAGGGGCTTTTTTAAGTATCCTGGAAAAACATATGAAGATGAGGGGCTTTCTTTAAGTATCCTGGAAAAACATATGAAGAGGAGGGGCTTTCATTAAATATCCTGGAAAACCATATGAAGAGGAGAGGCTTTCATTAAGTATCCTGGAAAACCATATGAAGAGGAGGGGCTTTTTTAAGTATCCTGGAAAAACATATGAAGAGGAGGGGTTTTCTTTAAGTATCCTGGAAAAACATATGAAGAGGAGAGTCTTCCATCAAATATCCTGGAAAACCATATGAAGAGGAGAGGCTTTCATTAAGTATCCTGGAAAACCATATGAAGAGGAGGGGCTTTTTTAAGTATCCTGGAAAAACATATGAAGATGAGGGGCTTTCTTTAAGTATCCTGGAAAAACATATGAAGAGGAGGGGCTTTCATTAAGTATCCTGGAAAACCATATGAAGAGGAGGGGCTTTCTTTAAGTATCCTGGAAAAACATATGAAGAGGAGAGGCTTTCATTAAATATCCTGGAAAACCATATGAAGAGGAGAGGCTTTCATTAAGTATCCTGGAAAACCATATGAAGAGGAGGGGCTTTTTAAGTATCCTGGAAAAACATATGAAGATGAGGGGCTTTCTTTAAGCATCCTGGAAAAACATATGAAGAGGAGGGGCTTTCATTAAGTATCCAGGAAAAACATATGAAGAGGAGGGGCTTTCTTTAAGTATCCTGGAAAAACACATGAAGAGGAGGGGCTTTCATTAAGTATCCTGGAAAACCATATGAAGAGGAGGGGCTTTCTTTAAGTATCCTGGAAAAACATATGAAGAGGAGAGGCTTTCATTAAATATCCTGGAAAACCATATGAAGAGGAGAGGCTTTCATTAAGTATCCTGGAAAGCCATATGAAGAGGAGGGGCTTTTTTAAGTATCCTGGAAAAACATATGAAGATGAGGGGCTTTCATTAAGTATCCTGGAAAACCATATGAAGAGGAGGGGCTTTCTTTAAGTATCCTGGAAAAACATATGAAGAGGAGAGGCTTTCATTAAGTATCCAGGAAAAACGTATGAAGAGGAGAGGCTTCCATTAAATATTCTGGAAAAGCACATGAAGAGGAGGGGGCTTTAATTAAGTATCCTGGAAAAACATATGAAGAGAAGGGGCTTTCTTTAAGTATCCTAAAAAATCCAAGAGACGAGAAATGCTCAAATAAGCATCCTAAAAAACCGTATGAAGCGGAGAGATTACACATATAAGAAGGCAAAAATTAAAATTTCACCGAGAGTGAAATTTGCCCAAAGTGTAGCAAAAAAAGGTGTTTTCAAGAGAATAGGCTACATACGTTGGTTTCCATAAATTAAGGAAAATCCCTATGTTAAGTATATTGGGAAGCTAAAATCAAAGCTCTTTAACTTCAAAAAGAAGTTTTTTTTTTTTGTTTTGAAAAATGTGATTGCAGATAAAGATCTCAATCATATAAATCAATATCTCGATTTTTAACAATATTCGTTCAGTATTTAATGAGTTATGGAGGTTTGAATATTTAACAATCTCAATGCCAGTCTTAAGAGACTTATACAAAACTGAAGAATGGTGAAAGAATTCTTTACACAAAGTTCTAAAATAAAAACTTATTTTATTAAACACTTTGATACAATTCTTATTACAAAGTTTTAATTAACTTCTGAAGTCAATTTTTGTGGCTGGCATTGTTATCGCTAAATATTCAAACTTCCATAACTCATTAAATACTGAACGAATACTGTTGAAAAATCGAGATATTGATTTATTTGATAGAGATCTTTATCTGCAATCACATTTTTCAAAACAAAAAAAAAAAACTTATTTTAGAAGTTATAGAGCTTTGTCGTTAGCTTCCCATTGACTTAACATAGGGATTTTTCCTTAATTTATGGAAACCAGTATACATAAACATATCAGGAGAAATATCATATCGTGAGGAAAGACTGTACGAAAAAAGTTCTATTCCAATTTTGAACATTGTTCCAAGCAGTAGTGAAAGTAGGCTGGTACGAGGCTGTACGCCGTACCGCTAAGACGTTTTTCAGTAATGGCTTAGTTAACGATTTCTTTTTACATCTTAATGCTCTTTCAACTGAGCAATTGATTTCACCTTTCATTTGTCACCCCGTTTCCGAGTTCTGTCTCTGCTAAGTAATTAAGACCGAACCCAGATAGCTACGGCTAATGCAAATATGAATTGTCTCCCTTACGGAAATAATAAAGAAGAAACGTAGATAAGTGTAAGATGAGAGAGAAAGGCGATTTTCTTTTACTTCTATTGGAAAAAATCCATTTTTCCTCTGTGTTTCTCGATTTCAGAGCACTACTTACTATAAGGGTTGGGTTGTTTTACCTCTGAGCGGCACTTTTTTGCACACAATGGGCTAAATGACCAGGTCACAATGACCCCGAAGGCTCAGAGAAGGTTGGGGGAGGAGACCCACTGGAACAGCTGTTGGGAGACAGATGGTAGCCTCCCGTCAAGGCCATCCAGCGTGTTCTTTAACGTGGACAGGGGGCCACGGCTTAACGTCCCATCCGACGGACGGCGGCCTTTCCAAGCCCATCGGTGTCCCCTACTGACCGTGGGCAGGGCGGGGAATTTTGCGGAGATAAATCTCAACGCTGACCCAGCTGGGACTCGAACCTAGGAACTACAGATTTCGAGCCTGGCGCGCTACCGACTGAGCCACCCCCGCCCCTGAACTCGGCGTGGAAGGCTATCGTACAGCTCTATAATGTCCTCCCCGAAGGACAGAATGCCAAATAGTGCGAAGTCGCTGTTCCATTTCAGTCGCTGTTTCCCTTAGCTGTTGTTGGAGCTGTCGAGCCATCATGTCCCAGACGTGGTGGGCCATGGTCGAGCGTGCTGGCCATGGTAACACCTAAACGTTTTGCTCGTGTAGATACTGCAGACTAATACGGGCTGTGTGGTGACGGGCATTATCTTGCTGGTAAAAGGTTCTGTGCCACTGAAAAAATGACAGAGCCACTGGTTGCAAAATGTTGGTAATATGTCGTTGGGCAGTCAGAGATCCCCTTTTGATGATCAGTTCTGACAAAGAAGTCCGACTAATGGCACCCCACACCAAGACACCAGGTGCTGAAGCTGTGTGACGATGTCGCAAGCACTGGGTGGTGGTCCTTTCCCCTGGATGATGGGGCGGGGGTGGCTCAGTCGGTAGCGCACCAGGCTCGTAATATGCAGTTCCCAGGTTCGAGTCCCAGCTGGGTCAGCGTTGAGATTTATCTCCGCAAAATTCCCCGCCCTGCCCACGGTTAGTAGGGGACACCGATGGGTTTGGAAAGGCCGCCGTCCGTCGGATGGGACGTTAAGCAGTGGCCGCGTGTGTGGGAGAGCCATACCCTGTGCACATTAAAGAACACGCTGGATGGCCTTGACGGGAGGCTACCATCTGTCTCCCAACAGCTGTTCCAGTGGGTCCCCTCCCCCAACCTTCTCTGAGCCTTCGGGGTCTTTGTGACCTGGCTATTTAGCCCATGGTGTGCAAAAAAAGTGCCGCTCAGAGGTAAAAAACACAAACAACCCAAACAACAACCTCTGGATGACGGCGAACACATTGTCTACCGTCGTGCTGATCAAGACAAAAGCGAGATTAGTTACTAAAATCATGTACTCCACTTTTGCTCGTTCTACCACTGAAGAAGCGCTTGCATGTGGGCAGATGCGAGAGCAAGTGCAATGCAGCTGTGGACGGTAGGTTCGCAATGAAAACTGAAAAAGTCTGTTGTTTACCGTCCGTCTGGTAGGTATTCGACGTGTTACCTGTTCCCATTCCCTTTGCAGTTGCGTTGTAGTCGCGAATCTGCCATGCAACAGGACCCCATTTGCAATGCCATGCACTGCAAATGGGGTCCTGTCGCTCTGTGGTCATACGTCGTCTTCTTGATCCTTGTCGGCGTCTGCTGGATCCTTTGTGAACCCACTTTCGCTATATGTGTACGATGGTGCTGGGATTGCAGCCAACAAGGCTGGCCACATCTCTGTACGACAAACCAGTTTCTCTAAGGCTTATTGGTTGGGTTGGGTTGTTTTACCTCCGAGCGGCACTTTTTTGCACACCATGGGCTAAATGGCCAGGTCACATGGACCCCGAAGGCTCAGAGAAGGTTGGGGGAGGAGACCCACTGGAACAGCTGTTGGGAGACAGATGGTAGCCTCCCGTCAAGGCCATCCAGCGTGTTCTTTAACGTGCACAGGGTATGGCTCTCCCGTACACGGGGCCACGGCTTAACGTCCCATCCGGGGGATGGCGGCCTTTCCAAGCCCATCGGTGTCTCCTACTGACCGTGGGCAAGGCGGGGAATTTTGCGGAGCTAAGGCCTATGATTCTTCCACGATCAAAATCTGTTAACTGTTGGAACGGCTGTCACGTCTGCATAAGGGCATCTTAGCGGTTTAGAACAATGTCCACAACGTTTTGTCAACTAGGCAACCAAAGTTGCCTTCATGTGTATTTGACTGCTCCGTACCTGTGACGTCAGCTCGCGTCTGTCCAATCGCTTCGATCGTCCTGCAAGCCTAATCATTTCCATGCATTTCCATATACTACCGCCTCCCTAAATTTCATAACATTTGCATAACTTCTTACAAGAGTTGCGTTTTTTATTTCCTGCAGTGTATTTCACATTAAAAAAATCTCTAAATCATTCGCTCTTTGCGGTAAACAAAGACAGAAATAGAAAATACTTGATATTGTATTTTCGCCACCATGTACTTCACTTTATTACTCCTGTAAGATGAGATTCCGTCTTACAGGAGTAATAAAGTGCAGCGACAGCCTGTCGTGATTTTCCTTGCACAGCTATGCTTTGAAGAGTGCCGTAGCGATAAGAAATAATATCTACTTCCACCACTAGTTGGGGCGGGGGTGGCTCAGTCGGTAGCGCGCCAGGCTCGTAATCTGTAGTTCCCAGGTTCGAGTCCCAGCTGGGTCAGCGTTGAGATTTATCTCCGCAAAATTCCCCGCCCTGCCCACGGTCAGTAGGGGACACCGATAGGCTTCGAAACATTCATCTTAATATCGATACAATGAATACTAAAAAACATGGCACAGAAAAATATATCACACTATTGGCTGAAATGAATTTTGAAAGATTAATAAGGGAAGCTACAAGAGAAGAAATAGTTAAAAATAAAATTATCGAAACCTGTATAGACCATATTAATATTAAACTGATTAAAAATATGTCAGCAAATTCAATAATTCAAACAAGCAAAATAGCAGATCACTATATGATTTTTACACTGATTAGCAACACCAATAACAATTTGAATAATACTAATTATAGTGAAACAGACCAGGAAAATAAGAATTGGTCATTTGGCCATAACAATATAAACAAAGCTATTTCTGAAACGAATTGGACTTTAGAAAATTATGGAGACAACTCAATGGATGAATTAAACCCATATAAAGTATTTAAAGACATTTATGATGGAATTTTAGGAAAAAATAGAATATATATATGAGGAGAGTTGGAAAGGTAAAAAGAAATCATAGCAAAAATTGGATAACACCGAACTTGATAGAATTAATTGAAGAAAGAGATAAAGCTTGGATTAAATTTAAAAACAATGATAAAAGTGATGCTTATAAAAATAACTATAAAATATTAAGGAATAGGGTTAATATTCAGATTAGAAATCAGAACAACTTTATTATAGAAATAAACTTATAATGAAAAAAAATGATATGAAGGCTACCTGGCAATTAATATATGAAATATTAGAAGGAAAACAGAAAAAATCATCGGACGATGTAATAATTGACAATATGGCCAAAAAGAAATTATCTGTGGAAGAAATAGCAAATAATTACAATGACATTTATAATACACTAATTTTACAGATAAGAAATACAAATCACCAAGACGATATAAATTATGTTCCAACCATGATACAAAGAGTTTTGAAATCTATCTATATACATGAAATCACTGAAAAACAAACTGATGAAATAATTACTTCATTAGACACCAATAAATCACCTTGTTATGATAATGTTTGCATTAAACATATAAAATTTAATAAAGAGACACTACTAAATATTATATCAAAAATTATAAATCAGATTATATTTAATGGGAACATACCTATTGAACTGATATTGGTATTAAGGAGGATTTTTCTAACTATCGACCAATAACAATTCTGCCTATTTTTTCGAAAATAATGGAAAAATATATTTATAATACTGTTTTTAACTTTTTACTTAAACACAACATAATTAATGAAAATCAGTTTGGCTTTCAAAAAGGAAAAAACACAATTCAACAAATTTCCAAAATTGCAAATAATATTAATAAATCATTGAATAATAGGGAAAAAATTGTAACTATGTTCTTAGATTTAAAGAAAGCCTTCGATACAATAGATCATAGCATTTTACTAAATAAATTGGAAAATTACGATATTCGCGGTATATTGTTAGATTGGTTTAGAAATTATTTATCAGGCAGATACACAATTACTAAAATAAAAAACTGCTACAGCAGAAAAGTAATTACAAGATGTGGAATTCCCCAAGGCTCAATTTTAGGTCCTTTATTGTTCCTAGTATACATAAATGATTTGTTCAATACAAAATTAAATAGTGCTATTTATCTATATGCTGACGACATTGTTTTAATAAACAGTCAGAAATATTTAAATGATAGCATTTCAGAGGTTCAAACAGATTACAATAATATTATTAGATGGTTAAATCATAATAAAATCTATTTAAATGAGAAAAAAGCAAAACTGATGATTATTCATTCACCAGGATTTCATATTCATCAAAACCTTTTTATCAAAACTCATAAAATAAATTGCAGAAAAAAGGATGTTTCAAATTGTGAATCATTATGCAGTTGCCCACTTGTTGAGCAAGTAAATAAAATAAATTACTTAGGAATCATTTTTGATGAATATTTTAGGTGGAATGCTCATATATCCCACATATGTGAAAGCTTGAGAATATCGGCGATAAAAATTCAAAAATTGAAATACGTATTAAATATGGAAACACGTGTACTATTTTATAAAGCAATATGCGAATCTATTTTAAATTATGGAATAATTGTGTATGGAACAACTAACTTAACTAACATAAATAAAATAGAAAAACTGCAGTCTATAATAGCTAAAAATATTATTCCGTCTCATTTGCAAAAAATTTATAAAACTTCTACCGATAGATTAAGATTTTTAAATCTTTTATCCTTATTAAAATTTATTAAAATTTTTTTGACGAAACTTACAAACTAAAAATTCAACATAATAAAAATACAAGACTTCAAAACCAAGGTTATTACAAATTGCCAAATTTTCGAAATAATTACGGGAAACATACCTCCGAATATCAGGTACCACTTATATTTAATGCTATTCCAAAAGAATTACTAAATATAGATTCTTTTAGAAGACTTAAAATGGAATTAAAAAATTATTTGGTACTTTCTAGTTAGCTGATTTTTATGTGTTGTGTTTTGTGGATTTATTTGATGTACACCATTTTTGTGGCTGAATGACCTATGTTTAATATAATTTATTCATTTTCCTGCAGATAGATAAGCTATTTAGAGCCGTCCCATGGCCGAGTGGTTAGCGCGCTTGGCTACTGATCTAAGGGACCTGGGTTCGAGCCCCGGGTAAGGCATGGTTGTATGTGTTGTTTTTCTGCTGAGGTCCTGCCATCCTCTCAGATCTTCTACTTTGGCATATAAACTGACAGGCTCCTGTCAGACCTCTGTAGCAAGCAGCTGCTTGAGGGGGTATTTATTTATTTATTTTTTTTAAGCTATTTAGCTTTGCGGGTCAAAGTGTAAATGTATTTGTATTCTTTACTGTTATGAATAAAAATTATATTCTAAAAAAAAAAGGCCGCCGTCCGTCGGATGGGACGTTAAGCCGTGGCCCCGTGTGCGGGAGAGCCATACCCTGTGCACGTTAAAGAACACACTGGATGGCCTTGACGGGAACTACCATCTGTCTCCCAACAGCTGTTCCAACAGAGTTCCCTCCCCCAACCTTCTCTGAGCCTTCGGGGGTCCATGTGACTGGCCATTTAGCCCATGGTGTGCAAAAAAGTGCCGCTCAGAGGTAAAACAACCCAACCCACCACTAGTTCCAAGTCACACAATACGAATTCCTCTCAAGCTTTATAATAATCCCCACTACAATTTTCCTATAAATTTGTTTGAATCGTTACTGCTCTCTAGACCTTCTACTATGACGTATGAACTAGCAGGCTGCTGTCAGACCTCTGTGGTAAGCAGCAGAGGGAATATTTATTTATGTTACATGTCTATTAAAACACAAAAAAGACCATTTGCAACAACAGGTTGAAAAATTTCATTGTAGAAAGTTTTGGGTAGGGTAGAAAGTTCAGGTTGGGATGGGTTGCTTTGTCTCTGAACGGCACTTTTTTGCACACCATGGGCTAAATGGCCAGGTCACAATGACCCCGAAGGCTCAAAGAAGGTTGGGGGAGGGGATCCACTGGAACAGCTGTTGGGAGACAGATGATAGCCTCCCTTCAAGGCCATCCAGCGTGTTCTTTAACGTGCACAGGGTATGGCTCTCCCGCACACAGTGCCACGGCTTAACGTCCCATCCGACGGACGGCGACCTTTCCAAGCCCATCGGTGTCCCCTACTGACCGTTGGCAGGGCGGGGAGTTTTGCGGAGATAAATCTCAACGCTGACCCAGATGGGACTCGAACCTGGGAACTGCAGATTACGAGCCTGGCGCGCTACCGACTGAGCCACCCCCTTCCCCCCCCCTCCATGAGAAGAGAGGAGTAAGTGTATGTTACACTATTTAAGAGGATAGAAATTTTGGCATTTCTCAGAACTACCTTTCGGCTCTCTTTTGGCGCGTAAAAAAGTTAACCGTGACCGCATACAGAAGTCTTGGGGATCACGCTCATGAAGCGAGCGAGCCATGTGTGTCAGTAGTCCGTGGCCACGCCTGCTGCTGCTTTTCCGGCGGTCACGGGTGAGGCTCGCGTGCTTGGTCACGCTGTGTGGGAGGAGAGAGATCGTGGGAAAGTAATCCCCCTATCTGGCGCTGCAGACCTGTTGCCAGCTTGAACAGGAAAACAAGGATCTGGAAGTATTATTACTTTTTTTTTGCATTTTCATTTTTTTTCTCTTTCTCATCTTCTCTCCTGGAGAATCAACGTTAAAATAACTGGAATTAGGCTCTCATCATGGATCTTTATATCGCATAATGTTGGAGATGTTTTTATCTGAAAAAAAAAATCCCTTGTTTATCTGGAGTGCGATGTAAATAAGGAGTCTGCGAAGTGAGCTACCTTCAAAGTGACGACGTGGGACTTTCGCAATTATGTGAACCATGATTTACTACTTTACTTACCATGTTATAGTATATAAATGGTCTACTGTCATGTTTTTTTTTTTAAAGTTCACATTAAGGTAAAAAAACGGTTTTGTTTACAATTGTGGAGGGGAAAAGACATTACAAATAAAGTTGCTCTCGTAGCTGTATAAAAAGAAATTCGTTTACTTGCTGCTCGATATTCTTTTACTAATTAGAGAATTCTTTTACTTGCTGCTCGATATTCTTTTACTAAATAGAGAATTCTTTTACTTGCTGCTCGATATTCTTTTACTAATTAGAGAATTCTTTTACTTGCTGCTCGATATTCTTTTACTAATTAGAGAATTCTTTCACTTGCTGCTCGGTATTCTTTTACTAATTAGAGAATTCTTTTAACTGCTGCTCGATTTTCTTTTACTAATTAGAGAATTCTTTTACCTGCTGCTCGATATTCTTTTACTAATTAGAGAATTCTTTTACCTGCTGCTCGATATTCTTTTACTAATTAGAGAATTCTTTTACCTGCTGCTTCATATTCTTTTACTAATCAGAGAATTCTTTTACCTGCTGCTTCATATTCTTTTATTAATCAGAGAATTCTTTTACCTGCTGCTCGATATTCTTTTACTAATTAGAGAATTCTTTTACCTGCTGCTCGGTATGCTTTTACTGATCAGAGAATTCTTTTACCTGCTGCTCGATATTCTTTTATTAATTAGAGAATTCTTTCACTTGCTGCTCGGTATTCTTTTACTAATTAGAGAATTCTTTTACCTGCTGCTCGATATTCTTTTACTAATTAGAGAATTCTTTTACTTGCTGCTCGGTATTCTTTTACTAATTAGAGAATTCTTTTAACTGCTGCTCGATATTCTTTTACTAATCAGAGAATTCTTTTACCTGCTGCTCGATATTCTTTTACTAATCAGAGAATTCTTTCACCTGCTGCTCGATATTCTTTTACTAATCAGAGAATTCTTTTACTTGCTGCTCGATATTCTTTTACTAATTAGAGAATTCTTTTACCTGCTACTCGATATTCTTTTACTAATCAGAGAATTCTTTTAACTGCTGCTCCATATTCTTTTACTAATTAGAGAATTCTTTTGCCTGCTGCTAGATATTCTTTTACTAATCAGAGAATTCTTTTACTTGCTGCTCGATATTCTTTTACTAATTAAAGAATTCTTTTATTTGTTGCTCTATATGTGTCCATGTCTCTCAACCTGTGGATAGTGGTCTGATGATGGCCGTGATCTTTGAAAAAAAAACTCAATTTTATTTCCAGGATATTAATGTCTTAAATCGTTATAAGATACGGAGTTTCGATTTTGATTCTCATTTGATATAAGTATCATGAGAATGACTCTAATGAAGTGGATATTTAGTGTTTATTAGTGAAAATATTGTTAACTTGGATTATTTTAGCAATATTTTTACTCCGTTCCTAGTGAAGTGAAGAAAAATAAATATTATTTATTTCATTTCAAAAACTTTACAGTGGTCACCAAGCAAAAAAATGAATCTAAGGTGCCAAAGGTAGAAAAGCATTCCATGTCTATAAAATGATTGCTTTCGGACATATTTCAGTTGCCGCATTTAGTTTTGCAAAAAAAAATAATACAGAACACCTGGTTTTTCTATGCATTTTACGGGAAACAACTGGATTTTCCTAGGCATTTCATGTGAAGCATCTGGCTTTATTAAGCATTTCATGCCAAACACCTGACTTCACTAAGCATTTCACTCGAAGCAACTGCAGTACTAAGTATTTCACGTTAAGCATTTTTTTTATTAAGCATTTCATGTCAAACACCTGGCTTCACTAAGCATTTCACTCGAAACAACTGCAGTACTAAGTATTTCACGTTAAGCATCTGGCTTTATTAAGCATTTCATGCCAAACACCTGACTTCACTAAGCATTTCACTCGAAACAACTGCAGTACTAAGTATTTCACGTTAAGCATTTCATGTCAAACACCTGGCTTCACTAAGCATTTCACTCGAAACAACTGCAGTACTAAGTATTTCACGTTAAGCATCTGGCTATATTAAGCATTTCATGCCAAACACCTGGCTTCACTAAGCATTTCACTCGAAACACCTGCAGTACAAAGCATTTCACGTTAAGCATCTGATTCACTAAGCATTTCATGCCAAACACCTGGCTTCATTAAGCATTTCACTCGAAACACCTGCAGTACTAAGTATTTCACGTTAAGCATCTGGCTTTATTAAGCATTTCATGTCAAACACCTGGCTTCAGTAAGCATTTCACTCGAAACACCTGCAGTACTAAGTATTTCACGTTAAGCATCTGGCTTTATTAAGCATTTCATGCCAAACACCTGGCTTCACTAAGCATTTCACTCGAAACACCTGCAGTACTAAGCATTTCACGTTAAGCATCTAGCTTTATTAAGCATTTCATGCCAAACACCTGGCTTCATTAAGCATTTCACTCGAAACACCTGCAGTACTAAGTATTTCACGTTAAGCATCTGGCTTTATTAAGCATTTCATGCCAAACACCTGACTTCACTAAGCATTTCACTCGAAACAACTGCAGTACTAAGTATTTCACGTTAAGCATCTGGCTTTATTAAGCATTTCATGTCAAACACCTGGCTTCACTAAGCATTTCACTCGAAACAACTACAGTACTAAGTATTTCACGTTAAGCATCTGGCTTTATTAAGCATTTCATGCCAAACACCTGACTTCATTAAGCCTTTCACTCGAAACACCTGCAGTACTAAGTATTTCACGTTAAGCATCTGGTTTTGTTAAGCATTTCATGTCAAACACTGGCTTTACTAAGCATTTCACTCGAAATACCTGCAGTACTAAGTATTTCACGTTAAGCATCTGGCTTTATTAAGCATTTCATGTCAAACACCTGGCTTCACTAAGCATTTCACTCGAAACACCTGCAGTACTAAGTATTTCACGTTAAGCATCTGGTTTTATTAAGCATTTCATGTCAAACACCTGGCTTCACTAAGCATTTCACTCGAAACACCTGCAGTGCTAAGTAGTTCACGTTAAGCATCTGGTTTTATTAAGCATTTCATGTCAAACAGCTGGCTTCACTAAGCATTTCACTCGAAACACCTGCAGTACTAAGTATTTCACGTTAAGCATCTGGCTTTATTACGCATTTCATGTCAAACACCTGGCTTCATTAAGCATTTCACTCGAAACACCTGCAGTACTAAGTATTTCACGTTAAGCATCTGGCTATATTAAGCATTTCATGCCAAACACCTGACTTCATTAAGCCTTTCACGCGAAACACCTGCACATTTCACGTTAAGCATCTGGTTTTGTTAAGCATTTCATGTCAAACACCTGGCTTCACTAAGCATTTCATGTCAAACACCTGGCTGCACTAAGCATTTCACTCGAAACACCTGCAGTACTAAGTATTTCACGTTAAGCATCTGGCTTTATTAAGCATTTCATGTCAAACACCTGGCTTCTCTAAGCATTTCATGTCAAACACCTGGCTTCACTAAGCATTTCACTCGAAACACCTGCAGTACTAAGTATTTCACGTTAAGCATCTGGCTTTATTAAGCATTTCATGTCAAACACCTGGCTTCACTAAGCATTTCACTCGAAACACCTGCAGTACTAAGTAGTTCACGTTAAGCATCTGGTTTTATTAAGCATTTCATGTCAAACACCTGGCTTCATTAAGCATTTCACTCGAAACACCTGCAGTACTAAGTAGTTCACGTTAAGCATCTGGCTTTATTACGCATTTCATGCCAAACACCTGGCTTCACTAAGCATTTCACTCGAAACACCTGCAGTACTAAGTAGTTCACGTTAAGCATCTGGCTTCACTAAGCATTTCACTCGAAACACCTGCAGTACTAAGTAGTTCACGTTAAGCATCTGGCTTTATTACGCATTTCATGTCAAACACCTGGCTTCATTAAGCATTTCACTCGAAACACCTGCAGTACTAAGTAGTTCACGTTAAGCATCTGGCTTTATTGCGCATTTCATGCCAAACACCTGGCTTCATTAAGCATTTCACTCGAAACACCTGCAGTACTAAGTATTTCACGTTAAGCATCTGGCTTTATTATGCATTTCATGCCAAACACCTGGCTTCACTAAGCATTTCACTCGAAACACCTGCAGTACTAAGTAGTTCACGTTAAGCATCTGGCTTTATTACGCATTTCATGCCAAACACCTGGCTTTACTAAGCATTTCACTCGAAACACCTGCAGTACTAAGTATTTCACGTTAAGCATCTGGCTTTATTAAGCATTTCATGCCGAACACCTGGCTTCACTAAGCATTTCACTCGAAACACCTGCAGTACTAAGTATTTCACGCGAAGCATCTGGCTCTACTAAGCATTCCACATAAAACACCAGGCTTTACTAAGCATTTCACTCGAAGCACCTGCCTTTACTTAATTTTCGCTCTACAACTGGCCTATACCTGCTCCAGTGTTATCGTACCTGACTACTAAGCCGAAGGGAATGCTGGATGAGAAATCAGGCTGACTTTACTAAGCATTTTACATTCAAAACCTGGCTTTACTTGGAGCACCAAATTCAGATTTTTGAAATAAAAGAGTAATAGTTCGGAATATAAACCCTCACTTTCCTTTACCTATCTAAATTAGACCACTTCTCGTCCAATGGTAATTGCAAAATGTACCTAATTATTCCTGCGGATAAGCTGTAACTAGCTTCGCAGGATAGAAGTTGTTTGTAATTTACAATTAGTAGGTATTCACTAAACCACTCTAAAATATGAATTACGAATTACCCTGTTACAAATAACTTCTATTTTTACCAACATGTTTTCCGTGCTTCGCGAGAATTTCGCATTATGTTTATCTTTATATATATCTCCAAAAGATTAAATATTATTAAGAAAACAATTATATGTTGTTGCTTTTTTTGTTGTTGGTGTTATTTTTGCTTTAATATTTGTGTACAGTGGCTCAAAAAAGTATCCGAACACTATGGTTGATTACAGAATTCAGAAAAATATCTGGGAACGATTTTTTTAGAAATTAGTGATCTGGCAATCTTGGGTCATGTGACACGAAGATTAATCAACCATAGTGTTCGGATACTTTTTTGAGCGACTGTGCGTGGGATGTAATTCCACAGACTGTTCTCTGAGCAACTGTTGAGAAATTAGTCATTTTTTTTAACTAAAACTTTGATAAAAATACATTTTTTTTGTCTGATTTCATTTCACTGCCAAAGGGAGAGGGGTGGCTCAGTCGGTAGCGTGCCAGACTCGTAATCTGCGGTTCCCAGGTTCGAATCGCACTTGTACCAGCATTGAGATTTATCTCCGCAAAACTACCCGTCCAGTCTTTGGTCAGTAAGGACCACCCATGGGCTTGGAAAGACTGCCATCTGTCGGATGTAAAGTTATCAGTGGAAGTATCAGGAGAGCCATATCCTATGCACCTAAAGGAACATTCTGGATGGCCTTGACGGATTTGGGTTCGGTTGTTTTACCTCTGAGTGGTACTTTTTTGCATACCATGGGCTAAATGGCCAGGTCACAAGGACCCGAAGGCTCAGAGAAGGTTGGAGGAGGGGACGCACTTGAACAGCTGTTGGGAGACAGATGGTAGCCTCCCGTCAAGGCCATCCAGCGTGTTCTTTAACGTGCACAGGGTATGGCTCTCCCGCACACGGGGCCACGGCTTAACGTTCCATCCGACGGACGGCGGCCTTTCCAAGCCCATCGGTGTCCCCCTACTGACCGTTGGCAGGGCTGGGAATTTTGCGGAGATAAATCTCAATGTTGACCCAGCTGGGACTCGAACCTGGGAACTGCAGATTACGAGTCTGGCGCGCTACCGACTGAGCCACCCCCGTCCCTGGCCTTGACGGGAGTCTACCATCCATCTCCTAACAGCTGTCCACTGGATCCCCTCCCCCAACCTTTTCTGAGCCCTTGGGATCCTTGTGACCTGGCCATTTAACCCATCATGTTCAAAACAATGCCACTCAGAGTAAAATAACCCAACCCAGTACCCGAGGGCAAACTTCTTGCATATCTGATCCGACTGAAGCAACGGCAATCAGCTTTTTATCTCGTCGACGTTAGAGTGTAGAGAAAAATCTCAATTTTTCCGATGACACCTTTTCGATCCATTATAGAGGCGGGAAAACTGATAGCCAATCAGAAAGAAGCAGAACACATCCAGCCTTGCATCTCATTGTTCGGAATATTCGGAATCTTTGATTCACATTCATTAGATTCTTGATGATCCTCAATGTAGCCACTTCCAGCGGTCAACCACTCCTTGCGGATATCGGGGTGGCACCGGCCACCGATTGGCATTAACATGCTCCATCCTAAAAACCAGAGAATCTCTGAGCGGCACTTTTTTGCACACCATGGGCTAAATGGCCAGGTCACATGGACCCCGAAGGCTCAGAGAAGATGGGGGGAGGGGCCCACTGGAACAGCTGTTGGGAGACAGATGGTAGCCTCTCGTCAAGGTCATCCAGCGTGTTCTTTAACGTGCACAGGGTATGGCTTTCCCGCACACTGGGTCACGGCTTAACATCCCATCCGACGAACGACCCCTTCCGAAAAGTTTCCAATTCTTGATCTCATTGGGGCGGGGGTGGCTCAGTCGGTAGCGCGCCAGGCTCGTAATCTGTAGTTCCCAGGTTCGAGTCCCAGCTGGGTCAGCATTGAGATTTATCTCCGCAAAATTCCTCGCCCTGCCCACGGTCAGGAGGGGACACCGATGGGCTTGGAAAGGCCGCCGTCCGTCGGATGGGACGTTAAGCCGTGGTCCCGTGTGCGGGAGAGCCATACCCTGTGCACGTTAAAGAACACGCTGGATGGCCTTGACGGGAGGCTACCATCTGTCTCCCAACAGCTGTTCCAGTGGGTCCCCTCCCCCAACCTTCTCTGAGCCTTCGGGGTCCATGTGACCTGGCCATTTAGCCCATGGTGTGCAAAAAAGTGCCGCTCAGAGGTAAAACAACCCAACCCAACCCTTGATCTCATGGTGTTTCTTCAACTTGTGAACCACTGACACTTGGTTTCACACAAAGATACATTTAGAGCGTTTTGTCATCCTTATCATTTAAATTTTTTTAATAACTTACTTGAACTGTTTGCGTTTGGCATTGTCCGAAATAATGCTGCTGACAAAAGTTCTGTTATCTCAGTTAAATAAACACTGTTATCTCGTACACGCATTTACCAAACGGGGAGTGTCATTATAACTAATCTTGAGATATCTGTCAAATAGTGTCTTAGTAATGAGCCCAAATGAGTTCCTTCATGAGAACGAGAAAACGTTATCTCTGTCAGCAAGAGTAAAACAATCGAATTCAACGTGAAATCTCTCCTTAACACTTGTCAAGATGTCTTCCGGTAATTATCAGCCTGTCACTACGTTTAATTCCAACAACGAAGATCATAAAATGTGTGAATGTCTGTTCAGCACGCTATAGACAAATATGACAATTCCAAAGCAACAGCATTGTGTTGAATCTCTTTCTTGCTGGATGAGATAGTCAAGAGATTGCCAAACGTATTGCATTGTGTTGAATCACCTGCTTCTTGTTGGAAGAGATGTTAAGATTGCTTCTCTACAATTGCGTGTGAGAAGTCTGACACATTATATAACACGCCATGTTTTATTTATGAATAAATTTGAGTTTTACTGCAATTACCTTGCCATGAAGAACTGGAAACCTCTCATCAAATTGAGAGATTAAGCAGAATTTTGCAAAGTCGAAATCTTTTTCTGGTAACGGTGGACTACCATTCAATGCACGAAATTCGGAAGCTACTAAGACAGAACAATAGCAACGTCTAGTTATTGTCAGAGTCCCAATGAATATTCCACTAATCAATCGACTTCAATGCGACTGAGGTTTTTGAAACTTTAATATCCCTCAGAGATCTCTAAAACATTTGGGCTACTACGGCTTGGATTGGATTGTTTTACCTCTGAGCGGCACTTTTTTGCACACCATGGGCTAAATGGCCAGGTCACATGGACCCCGAAGGCTCAGAGAAGGTTGGGGGAGTGGACCCACTGGAACAGCTGTTGGGAGACAGATGGTAGCCTCCTGTCAAGGCCATCCAGCGTGTTCTTTAACGTGCACAGGGCATGGCTCTCCCGCACACGGGGCCACGGCTTAACGTCCCATCCGACGGACGGCGGCCTTTTCATGCCCATCGGTGTCCCCTACTGACCGTGGGCAGGGCGGGAAAATTTTGCGGCGATAAATCTCAACGCTGACCCAGCTGGGACTCGAACTGGGAACTACAGATTACGAGCTTGGCGCGCTACCGACTGAGCCACCCCCGCCCCAGGCTACTACGGCAAATCGATGGGTTGGATTGTCTCTGAGAGGCACTTTTTTTTGCACAGAATGGGCTAAATGGTCTGGTGACAAGCACACCTAAGGCTCAGAAATGGTTAGAGGAGGGGACCTAATGAAACAGCTGTTGGGTGACAGATGGTAGCCTCCTGTCAAGGCCATCCAGCGTGTTCTTTAACGTGCACAGAGTGAAAAAGAAAGGAGGTTAATATTTATCCTCAGTGAAATTTCCCAAAAAATTAAACATCCTGTTTTTTATTTTTGTCATTACAATATAAAATATCATAGCACTGATCCTCCAATTTCTACCTAGATGTTTCATTTTTCACTTTTCTTTTTCACAATGTGCTTTTCCATCCGCAGCTGGGGCGGGGGTGGCTCAGTCGGTAGCGCGCCAGGCTCGTAATCTGTAGTTCCCAGGTTCGAGTCCCAGCTGGGTCAGCGTTGAGATTTATCTCCGCAAAATTCTCCGCCCTGCCCACGGTCAGTAGGGGACACCGATGGTCTTGGAAAGGCCGCCGTCCGTCGGATGGGACGTTAAGCCGTGGCTCCGTGTGCGGGAGAGCCATACCCTGTGCACGTTAAAGAACACGTTGGATGGCCTTGACGGGAGGCTACCATCTGTCTCCCAACAGCTGTTCCAGTGGGTCCCCTCCCCCAACCTTCTCTGAGCCTTCAGGGTCCATGTGACCTGGCCATTTAGCCCATGGTGTGCAAAAAAGTGCCGCTCAGAGGTAAAACAACCCAACCCATCCGCAGCTGCTGTCCCACTACCTCGAGAATTCTACAAACACAAAAAGAAATCGCTGGGTTTTAAGTCTCAGACTAACTACGTAATAAAATAACAGTTGTTTCTAAAGTTACATGAAAGACACTAATCTCCTTGTAGGGATAACAAGACAAAAAAAAAACTGAGAATATGACTTAGGTAAATGAGTGATGGAGGCTTACACTGTTTCGAAGCAGTCTTTGGCGGTTAAGGCCACATACACATATAGGACCTGAGGGCAAAGCATTGAACCAAAAAGTTTGATTACGCCAAGCAGTTGTATTAAAAAGTTATGCTTGAACTCTCTTCGCTGTTATCGACGCAAGAAAAATCCTCCCTATAAGGTCATCTTAACAGTTCTTGAAACCATTACATTATTTCTGTATCGTTTGACATCGCTCAGTTTAGGTAACGGTGTTTTGGAAGTTCAAATGGGCTTCAACTGCTAGAACAATGCGATTTTCTTGAAGACGTTAGAAAATGCAAAGCTGGTAATCCAAAGGACCTTCTAAGGTCAAAAGGATAAGGAGTCGTATGTCGCCTTACTAAAACAACAAGGAACGAGCTCGCGGTTAAGGTTTTAAACTGGGGAAGAACGGAAGAGATGAAGGAAGCGAAAAAAATATTCTTTGAGGGTTATTCGTATTAACATCGCGTTTACATTGCGATTCAAAAGATAAACGCAGAGTTGATGGATTTTTCCCTTTTGAATAAATTTCACATTATTTTCAGAATTATTTACTGTCATATTTACCCGGCGTTTGGGTCTGAAACACTCTAAAGTATGTAGTAGATGGCACTCCCCACGTCGGAAGATTTCATTTGATACAGTCGCTCAGAAAAGTATCCGAACACTACGGTTGATTGCAGAATTCAGAAAAAATATCTGGCAACGATTTATTTTAGAAATTAGTGATCTGGCAACCTCCGTGTCACGTGATTACAGAATTCAGGAAAAATATCTGGAGCGTGTACAGCAACTGTACACGCTCCAGTTACCGTTCACAGCAAACTGGAGCGTGTGCAGTTACTGCACACGCTCCAGTTTGCTGTGAACGGTAACTGCACACGTTCAATATTTCCGTGAGTGAGCCCACACGATCTAGTATCGAAATAATATGACCACCTACAGTCGCTCAAAAAAGTATCCGAACACTACGGTTGATTGCAGAATTCAGAAAAACATCTGGCAACGATTTTATTAGAAATTAGTGATCTGGCAACCTTCGTGTCACGTGACATGTGACACGTTATGGTATAATTTTTCTCCTCCTCTTTAGAGGAAGTCTGAGACTGTTTGAAGTTGCAGTAAATGGGGGTTTCCTACAACTCCCCATTTGATTTTGAATAACTGCTGATGCTAAATCTATGAGAGAGACGGGTCGGTTTTTAACTGCTAATGTAAAATCTGTGGGGATTTCGACAAATTTAAATTCCTTCTGCCTAAGTTTCCATTGATCCCAGAGAGTCTGCACATGGCCTATGTTCTTTCCTGGGGCGGGGGTGGCTCAGTCGGTAGCGCGCCAGGCTCGTAATCTGTAGTTCCCAGGTTCGAGTCCCAGCTGGGTCAGCGTTGAGATTTATCTCCGCAAAATTTCCCCGCCCTGCCCACGGTCAGTAGGGGACACTGATGGGCTTGAAAAGGCAGCCGTCCGTCGGATGGGACGTTAAGCCGTGGCTCCGTCTGCAGGAGAGCCATACCCTGTGCACGTTAAAGAACACGCTGGATGGCCTTGACGGGAGGCTACCATCTGTCTCCCAACAGCTGTTCCAGTGGGTCCCATCCCCCAACCTTCTCTGAGCATTCGGGGTCCATGTGACCTGGCCATTTAGCCCATGGTGTGCAAAAAAGTGCCGCTCAGAGGTAAAACAACCTAACCCATCCTATGTTCTTTCCCTGGATGAAGGGAACGTTCATGCAAAGTTTGGTGCCTCTAGCTCTCTTGGAGCGCCGAGTGCATAAGTGGACAAACAAACAATCACATAAATAAACACGTTATATATTCGATAGAATAGGGGTTCTCAACGTGGGGTACGAGGTAAAATTTTTCGGGATACGCCGTGAGAGCTTAAAAGTCGATTACCCAATACAATGATTAGAATTTTACAAGATTTGTTAAATTGTTTATGTCATTTTTTGTGTTTATCGATATATGTAATTTATGAATACAATATTTAATGTGTATATATATGTTTTATTTTATTCCCATTGTTATACTATAACTATAGTTTTATCTATCTATCCAAGGGGTACGCCAGTTGCATACACATTTCCAGGGAGTACGTGAAGCATAAAAGGTTGAGAACCACTGATATATATGTTTTATTTTATTCCCATTGTTATACTATAACTATAGTTTTATCTATCTATACAAGGGGTACGCCAGTTACATACACATATCCAGGGGTACGTGAAGCATAAAAGGTTAAGAGCTACTGATATATATGTTTTATTTTATTCCCATTGTTATACACTAACTATAGTTTTATCTATCTATACAAGGGATACGCCAGTTGCATACACATTTCCAGGGGGTACGTGAAGCATAAAAGGTTGAGAACCACTGATATATATGTTTTATTTTATTCCCATTGTTATACACTAACTATAGTTTTATCTATCTATACAAGGGATACGCCAGTTGCATACACATTTCCAGGGGGTACGTGAAGCATAAAAGGTTGAGAACCACTGATATATATTGTTGCGGATCACAAAAATGGATAGCCACTGAGCCTGAGTATTAAAAGCTATATTTCAAAACCAAATTCAATACAAGGTAAATTGTTACAAAGGAAATATGGATGAAGTATCTTATTAACAAATCAACTATTAACATGCACAAGTCATCAATCTTCCTGCGTAGAGCACACAATATCAGCTCTGTGTATTTTACTAAATACTACCTTTTACTTGATTTACCAGGTCACCCGAAGATCTTCACTCGTAAACCAATTCTCGTCCTGTGCTAATAACTTTTCACACACTAGCCGAACAAAAAGACAGTCCGTGTAGACATTCGAAGTTAGCCATAAAAGTTCCCACTTTTATACTTCCGCGTATACACAACACATCAAGTTACTTCTTGATACTTAACGATAAAAGATCCCACTTTTATCCTTCCGCGTATACACAACACATCAAGTTACTTCTTGATACTTACACGCCCTGTCTCAGAACAGCTCACCGTCCATTTTCGAACTCCTCGACCGTTACAACACAACGACCGTTACAATACAACGACCGTTAACGCTCCACTCTTCTTCTCCAAATTCTCCCAACGTTCTTATTCGTTGGCTGAAACTTTTTGCTTTCGGTTGCCAGATTCCTTCTGTCGTAACACTGCCCCCTTCCTAGGTCTTGTTCGTCCCGAACAATTCTGGATTCCAAAGTTTCTTCAGTTCTTCGATGAAACGGGGCCAAACGATCCACGTGAACCACCTTGCACTTTGTAGCTGGACGTCGACGAATGCGATATACCACGTCATTAATCCTGTTAACTATTGTATATGGGCCTTCCCAAGGTTTCTGAAGTTTTGGAGATAGTCCTTTCTTTCTATGTGGACTGTATAGCCAGACAAGATCTCCTTGATTGAAAATAGTTCCATTTATTTTACTGTCATATCTTGTTTTGGTTCTGTCACTTGTTATGTCGATGTTATGTCTAACGGAGTGATGGATTTCTTCTAGTCGTTGTTGCAATTCTTGTACGTATTGTGGAGTGGACACAGGCATTGCTTCGGGCCGACCATATAAAAGGTCACAGGGAAGACGTAACTCTCTTCCAAAAAGCATCATGGAAGGTGTCTGTCCAGTTGTCTCATGCACTGCCGTCCTATATGCCAGCAAAAGGAGTGGTACATGGCGATCCCAGTCACGTTGGTGGTCGTTCACAAATAATGCTAAATGCTGAGCAATTGTTCTATTGAATCTTTCAACCATACCATCCGACTGAGGGTGTAAGGGAGTTGTTCTGGTTTTCTGAATGCCTAATAGTTGACAGATGCCTTTAAACACATTGGATTCAAAATTCCGTCCTTGATCAGAGTGGAGTTGTAAAGGTACTCCATACCTACTAATGAAGTTATTAACTATCATCTCAGCCACTGTTGTTGCTTCCTGGTCTTGGATGGGATATACCTCAGGCCACTTTGTGAAATAATCCATTACCACTAATAAATATCGATTTCCATCATCAGTTCTAGGAAACGGACCCATTACATCAATGGCTATTCTTTCAAAAGGGGCACCAACGTTATACGTCTGCAGCTTACCCCGACTCCTAGTCTTAGGGCCTTTCTTTGCTGCACAGGCTTCACATTGCCTACACCATCTCTCAACGTCTGCCCTACTTTTCAACCAATGAAATCGTTCCCTGGCTTTGGCTAATGTCTTATTAACACCGAAGTGTCCTCCAGTGGCACTATCATGTACATCTTTCATCACAAGTTCCACTCGGGATCGAGGAAGGATTATCTGCCAACGGATCAGCCGTCCAGTGGGATTCTCCCATCTTCTGTATAATACTCCGTCTTCCATTTTTAAGGAGTCCCACTGTGCCCAGTAACTTTTAGTAGTTGGACTATACCTCGAGATTTGCTCCCAATTAGGTCTTACATCAGATTTTTCAATCAATTGTAATATTGGTTTTATGTCTTCATCATCTAGTTGAGCCTTCCTGATTTCAATTGGATTCCAGATGTTAGGGGTGTCATTGTTTGTTTGTGTCGATACTATTTGTCTTATGGGCATTATCTCTTTAGTTCCAAATTTCAGTTCTGCATTATAGCAATGTTTACAGTTGTCAATACATGGGCGCCTGGAAAGAGCATCTGCATTCTTATGCATTTTACCACTTCGATGTTCGATGGAGAAATCGTATTCTTGTAACCGTTGTATCCACCTAGCGATTTGTCCTTCAGGGTTTTTGAAGTTTAATAACCATCTAAGTGCAGCATGATCAGTACGTATAAGGAATTTCTGGCCATAGAGATAATGATGAAAATGTTCTATTGCTTTTACTATTGCTAACAGTTCTTTGCGTGTTACACAGTAATTCCGCTCTGGTTTGGATAAAGTTTTACTAAAGTATGCAATAACTCTCTCTTGTCCGTCTTGTTCCTGTGAAAGCACAGCACCAACTCCTGTGTTACTTGCGTCAGTATCTATTACGAATTGTTTTCCAGTTTGTGGGTACGCTAGCACTGGTGCTGTGGAAAGAGTTTTCTTTAGCTGTTGAAAGGCTATATCGCATTCGGTGGTCCACATAAACCGCTGGCCCTCTTCTGTCAGACGATGTAATGGCCTTGCGATGTTGGAGAAACCTTTGACAAATCTTCTATAGTAGGTGCAAAGTCCAATAAAACTACGAAGTTGATGAACATCTTGTGGTGGAGGCCAGTCTCTTACAGCTTCTATCTTACTAGGATCAGTCTTAATCCCTGCTGTAGTGATCACATGACCAAGGTAATGAACTTCTTGCTGGAACAGTTTACACTTTGTCGGTCCCAATTTTAACTTGGCTGCCTTAAGTTTTTCAAATACTTGACGAAGATTGCTCAAATGTTCTTCAAAAGTTCTTCCAAGAACTATGATGTCGTCCAAGTAAACCAGGCAGACCTCCAAAGACAAACCTTTGAGCACTGACTCCATTAGTCGCTCAAATGTGGCAGGTGCATTACAAAGTCCAAATGGCATCACCTTAAACTGCCAAAGTCCATTCCTTGTACTGAAAGCTGTTTTCTCACGGTCTTCAGGACGTATACCAACTTGCCAATAGCCGCTCTTTAAATCTAATGTTGAGAACCATTCTGACCCAGATAAAGTGTCTAGTGTATCGTCAATCCTGGGTAAAGGAAAGGAATCTTTCTTTGTTACGTCATTTAATCTGCGATAATCTACACAAAATCGTGTAGATCCATCCTTTTTCTTGACAAGAACTACTGGTGATGTCCAGGGACTCTGTGATGGTTCTATAATGCCCTGAGCTTCCATGTCCTTTATGAGTTGTTCCGTCTCCTCTCTTTTTGCCAATGGAAGCCTTCTTGCCGGCAGATGGACTGGAGGAGAATCACCAGTGTTGATTTTATGTTCTGTCAGGTTAGTACGGCCATAATCATTTGATGTGGCAGAAAAAATGTCAGAAAATTCTTTTAATAGGTTCTCGGCCTTAACAGCTTGGTTTTCAGTTAATATTTGTCTTGTTTCTCTCCATAATTCAGTAAGATGAGATGGGATGTCTGTATGATTTTGATGTGAATCGGTAACTTCTATTTTATTTATACTTGTTACACAGGTAACAGCTTCACATATTGCTAATTCCTCACCTTTTTTTAACATTCTATTGGATTTGTTACAGTTCATCACTCTGATAGGGATCTGTTCTTTATCTATTCTGACTAACGTCCTTGCAACCAGGATATTATGAGCCAAAGCTCCTTTACCAGAGGCATCAGTAACTGCCAATCGGAAGGCCCCAGAAGTCTCCGCCCGATGTCCACGGACTATAACTTCACTTTGTGCTGGGATCTCTGTGTCTTCCGTCACTAATATTGGAGTTACGCTTGATAAAGAATCAGACGTCCGGCTAAGCAGAGGAATCTCTTCTGTCTCATAGATGAGTAGGTTATCACTGGGTCTGATGTCGAATCCATGTTTCTTAAGAGAATCAAGACCTAATATGCATTCATCGTAGATGTCAGCGATGTAAACAGGATGGCGAACCAGACAGCTACCAACTCGGATGTTAAGTTCTATTTTTCCATGGACTTTCGCACGATCTCCAGTGGCTGTTTGTAGGCTTATTTTAGACTGTGTAGTATTCAAGTTTGGGTGAGGTATTATTTTCTTTACTATATCCGTTCTGAGTAAAGTTACATTTGCACCAGTGTCGACTATCATACGGCAAGGTATTCCATTTATGGCTCCATCAGCTACTAATCCATTATTATCACCATGTAATGTTGAAACATGGGCGACTTCCCCTGGGGCCAACCAATCAACAGCCAGCCTTTGCCCCGCAAGACTGACTAATTTCAGTTTCCCTGATTCTGTTGTCTAGTTGATGGACTTGGACTCCTCATTCGTTTCCTAGTGCAGTTGGTACGAATGTGTCCGGTCTTGCCACAATTCCAACACTGAAGGTCTGTTGTAGGTTTTGAAGAAGAACCTTTTATATCTTTCAAAACGGATAGTATGGCTTTGGTTAGTTCTTTCATTTCATTATCCTTTTCTACAGTTTCTTCTGCACTCACAAACCTCACTGCACGTTTGTTCGCTCGGGAGGAAAGCCTGGAGCACTCGTATTTCATAGCATGTACCACAGCTGACTTTAAGGATTCACCTTCCAACATCCTCAGAGATTGCTGAGTGTCAGGGTCAGCAATAGCATCAATAAATTGTAATTGAGCTAAATTATCTTGAATTTCTGGTGGACAGTTACTATAAGCCAATCTAGCTAGACGCTCAATATCACTAGCAAGCTCTTGCAAAGTTTCACCACTTTTCTGCATGCGATGTTTAAATTGAGTCACGTAATATTGTTTTAAATAACTATCACCAAACCTTAGTTCTAATGCAGAAACTAGACTTTGATAATCAAGTCGTTTTTCTTCTGGAACAGACTGCAAAACTTCCGCAGCAGAATTTCTTAAGGAAGCTGCAAGAAAACTGGCCTTTTGGAATTCATTCCACTCATTGGCTGTAGCGATAACTTCGAATTGTGTTTTAAATACTGTCCAAGATGATTGACCATCATATGTAGAAGGTTTAGTTGTATTTTTAGCGATATGTGTAATAACATTATTTCCACTAGAATTATTATTATCACAAGCAGAAGGTAACATTTCATTTCTCAAAATCTGAAACTGGCGTTCACAATCAGTTTTTACAATTTCTATTTCATGTTTATAATCTAACTTAACACTATCAAGATCATATTTTACACTGTCAATTTCAACCTTTAAACAATCACATTGTTTATTAAGTTCGGTTTTAATGTCCTTACACTGATCAGTAATCTTATCAATTTGAGAAGCCACTTCAGCTCTCATCTCAGTATTTTGTGCGGCCATTTCGGCTTTCAAGTCACCTATTTTATCGCTTTGGGCAGCTATATCACCTTTAATCTCAGTATTTTGTGCGGCCAGGTCACCTATTTTGTTAGCCATATCGGCTTTCAAGTCATTATTTTGACTTTTAATGTCATTCATCTGTGTAGCCATATCGGCTTTCATATCAATCATCTGCGTAGCCATATCGGCTTTCATATCAGTCATCTGCGTAGCCATATCGGCTTTCATATCAGTCATCTGCGTAGCCATATCGACTTTCAAGCTATTTATCAACTTTACTAATTCATCCATACTTCTAGTTAACGGCATTCAATAAATTATCCCACTTCTGACACCAAATGTTGCGGATCACAAAAATGGATAGCCACTGAGCCTGAGTATTAAAAGCTATATTTCAAAACCAAATTCAATACAAGGTAAATTGTTACAAAGGAAATATGGATGAAGTATCTTATTAACAAATCAACTATTAACATGCACAAGTCATCAATCTTCCTGCGTAGAGCACACAATATCAGCTCTGTGTATTTTACTAAATACTACCTTTTACTTGATTTACCAGGTCACCCGAAGATCTTCACTCGTAAACCAATTCTCGTCCTGTGCTAATAACTTTTCACACACTAGCCGAACAAAAAGACAGTCCGTGTAGACATTCGAAGTTAGCCATAAAAGTTCCCACTTTTATACTTCCGCGTATACACAACACATCAAGTTACTTCTTGATACTTAACGATAAAAGATCCCACTTTTATCCTTCCGCGTATACACAACACATCAAGTTACTTCTTGATACTTACACGCCCTGTCTCAGAACAGCTCACCGTCCATTTTCGAACTCCTCGACCGTTACAACACAACGACCGTTACAATACAACGACCGTTAACGCTCCACTCTTCTTCTCCAAATTCTCCCAACGTTCTTATTCGTTGGCTGAAACTTTTTGCTTTCGGTTGCCAGATTCCTTCTGTCGTAACAATATGTTTTATTTTATTCCCATTGTTATACTATAACTATAGTTTTATCTATCTATACAAGGGGTACGCCAGTTACAAACACATTTCCAGGGGGTACGTGAAGCATAAAAGGTTGAGAACCACTGATATATATGTTTTATTTTATTCCCATTGTTATACTATAACTATAGTTTTATCTATCTATACAAGGGATACGCCAGTTACATACACATATCCAGGGGTACGTGAAGCATAAAAGGTTAAGAGCTACTGATATATATGTTTTATTTTATTCCCATTGTTATACACTAACTATAATTTTATCTATCTATACAAGGGATACGCCAGTTGCATACACATTTCCAGGGGGTACGTGAAGCATAAAAGGTTGAGAACCACTGATATATATGTTTTATTTTATTCCCATTGTTATACACTAACTATAGTTTTATCTATCTATACAAGGGATACGCCAGTTGCATACACATTTCCAGGGGGTACGTGAAGCATAAAAGGTTGAGAACCACTGATATATATGTTTTATTTTATTCCCATTGTTATACTATAACTATAGTTTTATCTATCTATACAAGGGGTACGCCAGTTACAAACACATTTCCAGGGGGTACGTGAAGCATAAAAGGTTGAGAACCACTGATATATATGTTTTATTTTATTCCCATTGTTATACTATAACTATAGTTTTATCTATCTATACAAGGGGTACGCCAGTTACATACACATTTCCAGGGGGTACGTGAAGCATAAAAGGTTGAGAACCACTGATATATATGTTTTATTTTATTCCCATTGTTATACTATAACTATAGTTTTATCTATCTATACAAGGGGTACGCCAGTTACATACACATTTCCAGGGGGTACGTGAAGCATAAAAGGTTGAGAACCACTGATATATATGTTTTATTTTATTCCCATTGTTATACTATAACTATAGTTTTATCTATCTATACAAGGGGTACGCCAGTTACATACACATTTCCAGGGGTACGTGAAGCATAAAAGGTTGAGAACCACTGATATATATGTTTTATTTTATTCCCATTGTTATACTATAACTATAGTTTTATCTATCTATACAAGGGATACGCCAGTTGCATACACATTTCCAGGGGTACGTGAAGCATAAAAGGTTGAGAACCACTGATATATATGTTTTATTTTATTCCCATTGTTATACTATAACTATAGTTTTATCTATCTATACAAGGGATACGCCAGTTACAAACACATTTCCAGGGGGTACGTGAAGCATAAAAGGTTGAGAACCACTGATATATATGTTTTATTTTATTCCCATTGTTATACTATAACTATAGTTTTATCTATCTATACAAGGGGTACGCCAGTTACAAACACATTTCCAGGGGGTACGTGAAGCATAAAAGGTTGAGAACCACTGATATATATGTTTTATTTTATTCCCATTGTTATACTATAACTATAGTTTTATCTATCTATACAAGGGGTACGCCAGTTACATACACATTTCCAGGGGGTACGTGAAGCATAAAAGGTTGAGAGCTACTGATATATATGTTTTATTTTATTCCCATTGTTATACTATAACTATAGTTTTATCTATCTATACAAGGGGTACGCTAGTTACATACACATTTCCAGGGGGTACGTGAAGCATAAAAGGTTGAGAATCACTGATATATATGTTTTATTTTATTCCCATTGTTATACTATAACTATAGTTTTATCTATCTATACAAGGGATACGCCAGTTGCATACACATTTCCAGGGGTACGTGAAGCATAAAAGGTTGAGAACCACTGATATATATGTTTTATTTTATTCCCATTGTTATACTATAACTATAGTTTTATCTATCTATACAAGGGATACGCCAGTTGCATACACATTTCCAGGGGTACGTGAAGCATAAAAGGTTGAGAACCACTGATATATATGTTTTATTTTATTCCCATTGTTATACTATAACTATAGTTTTATCTATCTATACAAGGGATACGCCAGTTACAAACACATTTCCAGGGGGGTACGTGAAGCATAAAAGGTTGAGAACCACTGATATATATGTTTTATTTTATTCCCATTGTTATACTATAACTATAGTTTTATCTATCTATACAAGGGTACGCCAGTTACATACACATTTCCAGGGGGTACGTGAAGCATGAAAGGTTGAGAACCACTGCGATAGAAGATAACGAATGTTACTTCAATAAACAGCATTGCCAGATTCAGTCACCAAAATATATTAAACTTCAGCTACGAGACCTGGCAACAAAACGAATGCTTCATCAGAATATTGTGGAAATCTGTTGTTGTACCCAGCTATCACCTACGGCTTTAGTGCCCTGGCATTCTCTTCAAACCTAAGAAAAGTTTACGAAGCGTCACAGATCCAGATTGGTGGGTTTGCACTTAGAGCAAACCAATTAACTCCTAATGTAACGATTCAAGCTGAAATGGGTTGGAACACTTTTGAAAGCAGAGAAGCAAACTTTTTTTTTAGGTCGCCTTTATAATATGAATAAAAACAGGATAGCCAGAAAGTGTTTGAATATTATAGGGTATTAGCTCCTCGGGTACGTAATTCTGCGTTGTTTAGAAGAACTCTAGCTGTAGACAGAAAATTCGATCCTTAATCAGGTTCTTGGAATTGTAAAATTACCGTGGGATGGAAAAATATGATTATTAAAGATGTAAAAGGATCTTCACACGATTTATGGGTTTGGTTGCTTTACCTCTGAGCGGCACTTTTTTGCACACCATGGGCTAAATGGCCAGGTCACATGGACCCCAAAGGCTCAGAGAAGGTTGGGGTAGGGGACCCACTGGAACAGCTGTTGGGAGACAGATGGTAGCCACGCGTCAAAGGCCATCCAGCGTGTTCTTTAACGTGCACAGGGTATGGCTCTCCCGCACACGGGGCCACGGCTTAACGTCCCATCCGACGGACGGCGGCCTTTCCAAGCCTATCGGTGTCCCTTACTGACTGTGGGCAGGGCGTGGAATTTTGCGGAGATAAATCTCAACGCTGACCCAGCTGGGACTCGAACCTGGGAACTGCAGATTACGAGCCTGGCACGCTACCGACTGAGCCACCCCCGCCCCACACGATTTATGGAGAAGAGAAGTAATTATGATTCCTAGCCTAAGGCAAGTCTATGATAAGAGGACTGTGTGTACCAAAGAAACTTACATGGATAATTGGGAGTTCACTTCTTTGTAAAGTTAGAGCTGGTTCATTGGAAATGAATAAAAGTCTCTGTAAATTTCTAAATTGCTCTGAAAAATGTATTCTATGTCCTAATGTCGTTGAGACAACTCATGTACATTATACTGGAATGTGATTCTCTAGACCAGGGACCTCAACCTTTTATACTTCACGTACCTCCTGGAAATGTGTATGTAACTGGCGTACCCCTTGTATAGATAGAGTTGGGTTGTTTTACCTCTGAGCGGCACTTTTTTGCACACCATGGGCTAAATGACCAGGTCACATGGACCCCGGAGGCTCAGAGAAGGTTGGGGGAGGGGACCCACTGGAACAGCTGTTGGGAGACAGATGGTAGCCTCCCGTCAAAGCCATCCAGCGTGTTCTTTAAGATGCACAGGGTATGGCTCTCCCGCACCCGGAGCCACGGCTTAACGTCCCATCCGACGGACGGCGGCCTTTCCAAGACCATCGGTGTCCCCTACTGACCGTGGGCAGGGAATTTTGCGGAGATAAATCTCAACGCTGACCCAGCTGGGACTCGAACCTGGGAACTACAGAATACGAGCCTGGCGCGCTACCGACTGAGCCATCCCCGTCCCACGAGAAGGATGAAGAAAAATCACTCACATCAAGTATTAAAAATTCTTTAGAATAAATATAATATTACAATAAAGCATCGATCATCCAAAAATAATTATCTGAAATTTCGATTATTTGAAATGCTCCTCAGGTGACCAATTCAGCAATAATTAATGAATCATGAGTAGCAACTGTGGGAACCATGAGTCTGCGCAGTTGACACTTTGATTGTTTTCGTTGGTTCATTGGCATATGATTTTGGGTTGGGTTGTTTTACCTCTGAGCGGCACTTTTTTGCACACCATGGGCTAAATGGCCAGGCCACATGGACCCCGAAGGCTCAGAGAAGGTTGGGGGAGGGGACCCACTGTAACAGCTGTTGGGAGACAGATGGTAGCCTCCCGTCAAGGCCATCCAGCGTATTCTTTAACGTGCACAGGATATGGCTCTCCCGCACACGGAGCCACGGCTTAACGTCCCATCCGATGGACGGCGGCCTTTCCAAGCCCATCGGTGTCCTCTACTGACCGTGGGCAGGGCGGGGAATTTTGCGGAGATAAATTTCAATGTTGACCCAGCTGGGACTCGAACCTGGGAACTACTGATTACGAGCCTGGCGCGCTACCGACTGAGCCACTGCCGCCCCCCATTGGCATATGATTGATAGGTCATTGACCTATGCTCTCATAACTCTTGAGGAGCCAACTGTGTTGTCTCAGAGTCAAATCCAATTGGCATGCATGCTTTTGCTGCTGATACCTACTGTAGTGTGGCAGGAGTTCGCTCAATCCTAGGGGCGGGGGTGGCTCAGTCGGTAGCGCGCCAGGCTCGTAATCTGTAGTTCCCAGGTTCGAGTCCCAGCTGGGTCAGCGTTGAGATTTATCTCCGCAAAATTTCCCCGCCCTGCCCACGGTCAGTAGGGGACACCGCTGGGATTGGAAAGGCCGCCGTCCGTCGGATGGGACGTTAAGCCGTGGCCCCGTGTGCGGGAGAGCCATACCCTGTGCACGTTAAAGAACGCTCTGGATGGCCTTGACGGGAGGCTACCATCTGTCTCCCAACAGCTGTTCCAGTGGGTCCCCTCCCCCAACCTTCTCTGAGCCTTCGGGGTCCATGTGACCTGGCCATTTAGCCCATGGTGTGCAAAAAAGTGCCGCTCAGAGGTAAAACAACCCAACCCAACTCGCTCAATCCTAATTTGCCAGCTCGTTCTCCGTGTTCTGCAGTACACAGTGCCAGGGTTGAGGCACTGGAAAACTGGGGTCGATCAGTCGGTAGCGCGCCAGATTCGTAATCTGCAGTTTCACATTCGAGTCCCAGTTGCGTCCAGGCTCGTAATCTGCAGTTCCCAGGTTCGAGTCCCAGCTGGGTCAGCATTGAGATTTATCTCCGCAAAATTCCCCGCCCTGCCCACGGTCAGTAGGGGACACCGATAGGCTTCGAAAGGCCGCCGTCCGTCGTATGGGACGTTAAGCCATGGCCCCGTGTGCGGGAGAGCCGTACCCTGTGCACGTTAAAGAACACGCTGGATGGCCTTTACGGGAGGCTACCATTTGTCTCCCAACAGCTGTTCCAGTGGGGTCTCCTCCCCCCCCAACCTTCTCTGAGCTATCCGGGTCCTTGTGACCTGGCCACTTAGCCCATTGTGTGCAAAAAAGTGCCGCTTAGAGGTAAAACAATCAACCAACCAACCCTAATGTACGCTAAAGAACACTCCAGATGGCTTACAGCTGCCCATGGCTCCTCTTCCTCAACCTTCTTTGAATCCTTTGTGTCCAAATCAACTCAGATGTAAAACAATCCAACCCTACGCTCGCAAATATAAACTTTTACATTTATGTTATCCTTTCCTACTTTTTTCTAATTATAAACAACAAAAACCTTTTCTTCTGCCCACAAATAAATTCTTGCTTTCTCCATTACAATCAAAAATGGCGGGGAGAAAAACCGATCACGGAGTTCACATTCTAAAGATACTTCGTGAAATTCGACAGCCAAAATCTCCTTCTGATTACGCAGAAAAAACTTCCCCCAAGCCTCTGGGAGAAATTCCAGACGCCCGTAAGAAGACAACCAGCCGCAGCAAGTGTAAAACTGACCTAGAAAAGGACGACCACACATACCACAGTCACTGAGGCAGAGGGGGGGGGGGAAGAACCTGCGTCTAACAAGACTGGTTTCGTTGCTTCGATGGTGATGTGTTGGAGGCTGTACACAGTTCAATGTCTTGCCCTTCAAGTCTTCCAAGAGAATTCTTCTTCTCTCCAAGAATCGTGTTATTCTTCCATCTCTTAATGGTCTTGAAGTGTTTGAGCATTCTGTGTTACAGGGCAGCTGCATATTTGGGATGTTAAACCGCATTTCTGTTTTGGTGTTTTCAGTCGGAAGAGATGAAAAATATTCGAACTTTCGTGCGGTTAGCAATTCGCGAAATTGGATAAATATAGGGAAGATCTCGAACCGGTTCCGACGCTCGCTTTGGGAGATTATTGACCAACCACGTGTGTGCCCCACATTCGCCATCCCGAATTATACACGCTCGCGCATACTGCGATTTAATGGTCAGGTCAAAATGGAATTTAGAAAGTTTGATGTCAGCAAATCGTTGAAGATGGGTCCAAAGCACTCTGCACACGAATGTAGTTATTGTTCTGGAGAGCTTTTTTTAGGGGGGGGGGGGGGGGGGGGAGGGTTGTTACTTAGAGTAAAATGAGCTCTTTTGCAGGCAGCCTACAGTCGCTCAAAAAAGTATCCGAACACTATGGTTGATTACAAAATTCAGAAAAAATATCTGGCAACGATTTTTTTAGAAATCAGTGATCTGGCAACCTTCGTGTCACGTGATTACAGAATTCAGGAAAAATATCTATAGCGTGTACAGCAACTGTACACGCTCCAGTTACCGTTCACAGCAAACTGGAGCGTGTGCAGTAACTGCACACGCTCCAGTTTGCTATGAACGGTAACTGTACACGCTCAATATTTCCGTGAGTGAGACCACACGATCTAGTATCAAAATAATATAACCACCTACAGTCGCTCAAAAAAGTATCCGAACACCATGGTTGATTACAGAATTCGGAAAATATATCTGGCAACGATTTTTTTCTGATTTTTTCGATTTTTTTTCTGGCACCGATAGGCTTCGAAAGGCCACCGCCCGTCATAAGGGACGTTAAGCCGCGTTAAGCCGCCGATTTTTTTAGAAATGAGTGATCTGGCAACCTTCGTGTCACGTGACACGAAGGTTGCCAGATCACTCATTTCTAAAAAAAATTGTTGCCAGATATTTTTTTCTGAATTCTGTAATCAACCATAGTGTTCGGATATTTTTTTGAGTGACTGTACTTGTCATGGAGGTTTAGGTCAACATTTGAATAAAAACTGACATAAAGAAGTGTGAGTTAGGTTTAGGCTTCATTTTGACACAATGAAAATAGAAATGATCGAGTTTTTCGGGATTTTAATTACGAATCTGTTTGCTTCATAGCCAAACGATCTACCCATTGTCTCTCAACAGGGAAGTTTTAGAAATCTGCGGGAACGGTTTCTTGAGTTTTTCTGCGAAAATAAGTTAAATACAATATTTGGCTCATAATCTGTAGTTCCCAGGTTCGAGTCCCGTCTGTGCTAGCGTTGAGATTCATGTCAGCAAAACTTCTTGCCCTTGGTCAGTAGGGAACACCGATGGGCTCGGAAAGGCCGCCGTCCGTCGGATGGGACGTTAAGCCGTGGCCCCGTGTGCGGGAGAGAGCCATACCCTGTGCACGTTAAGAACACACTGGATGGCTTTGATGGGAGGCTACCATCTATCTCCCAACAGCTGTTCCAGTGGGTCCCCTCCCCCAACCTTCTCTGAGCCTTCGGGGTCCTTGTAACCTGGCCATTTAGCCCATGGTGTCCAAAAAAGTGCCGCTCAGAGGTAAAACAACTCAACTTTCCATTCTAGTTATCGTTTAAAAGATATGGAAAGGGTAACCATCACTATTCTAAGGAGAGGAAGGAAGAACAAATGGAAAGATTGCGTGGAGGAAGTGATAAGAATAAAGAAGTTTGCGAAAGTAAGATCAGATAAATACAAAGCAGAGGAAAAAAATGATCTTTATGTGCAGGAAACATTGAAACAGGGAAATAAAGGAAGGGAAATAAAAATATTTTTACAATAAATGCAAATATACATATAGGTTACCACTTGGTTAGATTCATTTCCACGTCATGTCAATAATAACTCAGATTCAGGGTTGGATTGGATTGTTTCACCTCTGAGGGGCACTTTTTTGCACACCATGGGCTAAATGGCCAGGTCACAAGGAACCCGAAGGCTCAGAGAAGGTTGGGGGAGGGGACCCACTGGAACAGCTGTTGGGAGACAGATGGTAGCCTCCCGTCAAGGCCATCCAGCGTGTTCTTTAACGTGCACAAGTTATAGCTCTCCCGCACACGGTGCCACAGCTTAACATCCCATCCGACGGACGCGGCCTTGCCGATCCCATCGGTGTCCCCTACTGACCGTGGGCAGGGCGGGGAATTTTGCGGAGATAAATCTCAACGCTGACCCAGCTGGGACTCGAACCTGGGAACTACAGATTACGAGCCTCAGATTCAGGACTCAGCAAGTTGTTAAATAAACTTTTGATGAAAAAATGTGAATGAAGATAATTTAAAAATATCAATCAAAACTACTTGAATCTCGATTTTCAACAATATGCCTTTCGGTGTTTAGAGAGTCACAAAAAGAGGAATATTCAACAGTAACAATTTCCAGTTTAAATAATTGCTCTGAAAAGTAAATAAAAACAAGTTAAAACAAGAACAAAAGTGAACTTTAAACTAAACTTTGTTGACGCATTCAAGAGCGTCTTTAGTGGTTCGTGAAACAATTATGTGTTGTTTGTTTGTTTGTTTTTATAGTGCGAACTAACACGCTGAATGTTTCAGCTTCCATAATTCTTTGGGGCGGGGGTGGCTCAGTCGGTAGCGCGCCAGGTTCGTAATCTGTAGTTCCCAGGTTCGAGTCCCAGCTGGGTCAGCGTTGAGATTTATCTACGCAAAATTCCCCGCCCTGCCCACGGTCAGTAGGGAACACCGATGGGCTTGGAAAGGCCGCCGTCCGTCGGATGGGACGTTAAGCCGTGGCCCCGTGTGCGGGAGAGCCATACCCTGTGCACGTTAAAGAACACGCTGGATGGCCTTGACGGGAGGCTACCATCTGTCTCCCAACAGCTGTTCCAGTGGGTCCCCTCCCCCAACCATCTCTGAGCCTTCGGGGTCCATGTGACCTGGCCATTTAGTCCATGGCGTGCAAAAAAGTGCCGCTCAGAGGTAAAACAACCCAACAACCCATAACTCTTTAAATACCGATTAGAAATTGAAATTGTTTGTTTATACTTCTTTCAATTTCATTACAGCAATCTGGGGAGCTTCTTATACCATGAGTTTATGTCTGTATAGTAAGTTAGTTAGTTCTTATATCATTAAATAGAGTTCATTGAGAGCTTTAAATAACCTTGTCGCATTTTTTCGTAAAAAAAAGTTAGCCGCGTTCTCATGTACATGAAAGCCATAACTTGTGTTTAATGGCATTGGATGTGTGATTTCAGTGATGTTAAAAATTAATTCAAAATAATTAAATTTCAGTAGGGGACACCGATGAGCTTGGAAAGGGCGCCTTCCATTGGATGGGACGTTTGGGTGCCTTCCATCGGATGGGACGTTAAGCCTTGGCGCCTTGCATTGGATGGGACGTTAAGCCTTGGCGCCTTTCATTGGATGGGACGTTAAGCCTTGGCGCCTTCCATCGGATGGGACGTTAAGCCTTGGTGCCTTCCATCGGATGGGACGTTAAGCCTTGGCGCCTTCAGTCGGATGGAACGTTAAACCTTGGCGCCTTCCATCGGATGGAACGTTAAACCTTGGCGCCTTCCATCGGATGAGACGTTAAACCTTGGCGCCTTGTCTGGGACAACCATATGCTGTGCATTTTAAAGAACATGCTGGCCTTGACGGAGGCTGCCATCTGTCTCCTAATAACTGTCTAGTGGGTTCCCTCCCACTATTTATATCTCCTCTAATAGCCAGGTCACAAAGATCCCGAAGGCTCAGAGAAGGTTGGGACCTTCTCTGAGCCTTCGGGGCCTTTGTGACCTGGCTATTTAGCCCATTGTGTGCAAAAAAGTGCCACTCAGAGGTAAAACATCCCAACCCAACTTTTATTTTTTTTTTTTTTTTTTTTTTTTTTTTTTTAATAATAATAATAATAATCTTTATTCATATTCATGTTAGTTATACAAAATTTTAAACAAATGACCCGCAAAGCATTTGCTTATCTGCAGGAGAGAAGAATAATAACGTTACATGAAAATACATAAGATATAGTTTAAAACAATGTCATCAAATTATATGAATTTCAGTGGAAGCTCCATTGTAGTGGTTGAAATTTTTATTTAAAATTTAGTGCCTAGAAGAAAATTTTTTGTCTTATTTTTGATTTCTTTAAAATTGTTTAATAAAATAATTTCCCTTGGCAGTTGATTGAACACGTAAGGTATTGTGTATGCCCTTGTACATTTCCCGTAATTGTTTAATATTTTTGGAAGTTGGAAATAATTTTTGGATTGTAACCTTGTGTTTTTCCCATGAGAGATTTTATATTTAAATTGATTATCAAAAAAATATTTTAAAGTGATGCTGTATTTGTAAAGGTTGTGAAAAGAGAGTATGCCTAGATAATTTAGTCTTTCTTCGCTATGATAAAATGAATTTCTTAAGTTGTATGGGATTATATTTTTAGCAATGGATGATTGAATAGTTTCTATTTTCTTTATATTTGTGAGGTTAGTTGAGCCGTATATTGTCAAACCATAGGTCAATATAGATTCACAGATAGCTTTGTAAACCAAAATACATGTATGTGTGCTTGCAACAAATTGTAGTTTATAAAGTTTAGATGCACATAGACGCAATTTCCCTGCTAACTTTTGAATATGTGTATTCCATCGGAAGGTTGTGTCCATGTAGAGTCCAAGATATTTATGGCTCTCAACACGCTCAATAACATCACAGTCGCAGCAGTCAGGGTCATGAGTTATCATGTTGTGGGGACACAAGGGTTCGTGGTTTTTAATTGCATAAGATGAGAGATCATAGTATCCTGGTGAATGAAAGCTCATCCATTTGGTTTTTTCTGAATTTATGTAAATACGATTAATGTTAGACCAGTAAATAATTTTGTTAAAATCATCCTGTGTATCTCGGACTGCGTCTCCTATATTGTGATTCACGTTAACCAAGGCGGTGTCATCAGCATATATATAAAGAGAGCCCTTCAGTTTAAGGTTAGCTAGATCATTAATATAAATAATGAATAAAAGCGGACCTAAAATTGAACCTTGTGGAACACCAGTGTACACTGTTCTCTTCTCACTAAAAACGCCATTAATTTTGGTAACATGCACTCTATTTTTTAAATAATTTTCAAACCATTTAAGGGTAATACCTCGGACACCATAAATATACAATTTTTGAAGCAAAATATCGTGATCCAACGTATCAAATGCCTTACGAAAGTCCAGAAAGATAGCTGCTGCTTTTTTTCCGTTGTTTAAAGTTCCATTAATGACGTCAGAAAACTCCGTTAAAAGTGTAATTGTATTTTTACCTTTTTGGAAACCATATTGCTTTTCACTAATAATGTTATGTTTTTTCAAGAAATTGGCTAGAACGTTAGCTACATATCTTTCAAGTATTTTGTGAAGGACGGGTAAGATGGCAATGGGCCTATAGTTAGTGCAATCGGATTTAGTTCCACTTTTGTAAATTGGTCTTAGAATAGCAATTTTGAGTTTATTAGGGATGTTTCCTGTAGATATGCTTTCATTGATAAAGTTTGTCACGAGATCAGCTAAGGAGGTTTTGCATGCTTTAATGTGCTTTATGTGTACCTGATCGTATCCACATGATTTTCTTTCATTTAAGTCACTTAGAATTTTGAAAGTTTCTTGTTTTGAGATGGGAGGAATAAAAATTGAGGGGACAGAAGGTTGGATATGTTTAGGAACTGTAGAGAGATTCTGTATACGGTTATCGTCTCTGAGTTTGACAATAATGTCTGCAAAGGTGTTGTTAAATTTCTCTGCTGCTTGAGTTTCAGACATACCTTGTGGCATATTCTTCATGATAAAATCGTCAATGGCAGTTTTAGGTTTATTGTTGATAATTTGGTTGATGAGTTCCCAATTTTGTTTTGGTTTATTTTTACATGACTCAAATTGTTTGAAGTAATATTTTTTCTTTTCCTGCCTAATAACGGACGTGACTGTGTTTCTTAAGTTTGTGTATAGTTCCCATAATTCTCTTTAGTTAGCCATTCAGAATTTCCAGTTTTTGCCCGCCTGTGAAGATTGGAGAGGTACAGTCGCTCAAAAAAGTATCCGAACACTACGGTTGATTGCAGAATGACACGAAGGTTGCCAGATCACTAATTTCAAAAAAAAAATCGTTGCCAGATATATTTTTCTGAATTCTGCAATCAACCGTAGTGTTCGGATACTTTTTTGAGCGGCTGTACACGAGTTATTTGCAATTGTCGAAAACTGAGATATTGATTATACAAAATATTTTAGATATTGGTTTTAATTATTTGTAAATTTATGGCTCTCTCTCTCTCTCTCCCAGACACAGAGCCACGGCTTTACGTCTCATCCGACGGACGGCAGCCTTTCGAAGCCCATCGGCGTCCCCTACTGACGGTGAACAGGATGGGTAGTTTTCCGGAAATGAATCTCAACTCTTGCCCAGGTCGGACTCAAACCAGGAACTGCAGATTATGAGCCTGGCACACTACCAACTGAGCCAATCGCACTCCAAAAAGTGTAAATTCATCGGACAGCTGTTAGAAGACTAACAGAAACATCCCATCAAGGGCTATCCAGCGTGTTCTGTAACGTGATCAGAGTATGGTTATCCTGAACACTGAACCACAGCTTAATGTCCCATTCGACGGACGGCGGACTATCCAAGCTCATCTGTGTCTCCTTTCCCACTGAGAGAAAGCTCATCGGTGTCTCCTTTCCACTGAGAGAAAGCTCATCTGTGTCTCCTTTCCCACTGAGAGCAGGTTCATCCATGTCTCCTTTCCCACTGAGAGCAAGCTCATCTGTGTCTCTTTTCCCACTGAGAGTAAGCTCATCTGTGTCTCTTTTCCCACTGAGAGTAAGCTCATCTGTGTCTCTTTTCCCACTGAGAGTAAGCTCATCTGTGTCTCTTTTCCCACTGAGAGCAAGCTCATCGGTGTCTCCTTTCCCACTGAGAGCAAGTTCATCGGTGTCTCCTTTTCGACTGAGGATGAACAGGGATAAATCTCAACTCAGGCGCAGTTGGGACTCGAAACTGGTAACTGCCTGACTCACTTCCGCTGAGCCAAAAACCTCCCAAGATTCTCTCTGGATCATCATCTATATGCTGTTCCTAATAAAGGCCGCTGAGTGCAAATAGCGATAAATTAAGTTTCAATCTGAGACGAGACTTAAGTGGCAATCTTATCGTATAAACAACCAAGTTTTAAACATAATAGCTCTAACGGACCTTCATGTATTTGAGGGAGGTAACTGCACAAGGAGCTCTATTAACATCCCGAATTGATGTTTATGTTGACATAATTGAGGATAATTTCCTTTCAATGGATGATGATGATGCTTGACATCACAGGTCACGTGCAATTAGACAATTCTGTAAACATCACCCGTATGGCCAACAAGATCTTCTGACCTAAATTCCATCGAACATACTTCTTTTTCTCGGGGGGGGGGGGGGGGGAGAAAAAGATTTCTTTTTTTTTTTCAAAGCATTCATTAAAAAGGATTTATGCCAAAAATTTTACGATTTAAATACTAAAACTGCAACATTTAACAATAGATGTTGCATTTATAAAATCGGAGAAAACTGAATCATTACATGATCTTATAAAAATTACGTTTGTTTTAACAAATTATTTGTTTGGAATTTTTATTTTTTTTTTGGAATAAACTATATTTTTAATATATTTTCAAAAAAAAGTCCAATAGTATCAAATTGGAACTTCTCAGGGCCGCAAGATCTTTTCAAACCGGCGATTTGGAAATCTGACATTTAAGACATTGCACATCTTAAAATTGTTCAAGGAAACTTTGAGAGTTATTGAGATTTTAGACACGATATTACTGTTACTGCTTCATTATTTAATAAAATATAACACTTTAAAATATCGGTATTATACGGGTATTCTTTTATAATGACTTTGTATTAGTGCTCGTTATTCAATTTGTATTCCAGTCGAAAACATTGTCTTCGAATTTATAGACGAGTTCTGATTCCTTCTGCATTTCGATTCTACTGCTCAAGTTGGGTTGGGTTGTTTTACCTCTGAGCGGCACTCTTTTGCACACCATGGGCTAAATGGCCAGGTCACCTGGACCCCGAAGGCTCAGAGAAGGTTCGGGGAGGGACCCACTGGAACAGCTGTTGGGAGACAGATGGTAGCCTCCCGTCATGGCCATCCAGCGTGTTCTTTAACATGCACAGGGTATGGCTCTCTCGCACACGGGGCCACGGCTTAACGTCCCATCCGACGGACGGCGGACTTTCCAAGCCCATCGGTGTCCCCTACTGACCGTGGGCAGGGCGGGGAAATTTTGCGGAGATAAATCTCAACGCTGACCCAGCTGGGACTTTAACCTGGAAACTGCAGATTACGAGCCTGGCGCGCTACCGACTGAGCCACCCCCGCCCCCACTGCTCAAGTACTTTTGCTTATGAGAACCAAATGATGACTCTATCCCAGTAGAGCTACTCAAAAGTCCATTAAAAGATCGTTCTGCTGAGCAGAAACCATTAAACGGGTTAGTGAAACATCTTGATAAAAAATAGTCATTTTTAATGTTTTCTAAATAGCTACTTAGACTGAAGGAAAAAGAACTTTGCTTCCAAGTTCCACTCTTGCTCAAAAGTTTTCTTTTAACGTTGCTCCATTTCACTGGAATTTTCGATGGGAATGAAATTGCTCAGTTTCTTCTTTTAAAGTTCCCATCTTTTTTTCCCCCCTTATCCCTCTCATTTGAAGGGATTGTAAACTAACACATCAAAATACTCAGCATTGTAAAGTAGCCTTCCATTTCAATTTCTTTTATTATGATTTCATTTCCGGGGCTCCACAGAATGTTTACAGATAATTTAATGGAACCTGTCTTTATATGAAGACGTAAATTTGTATTTCTTTCAACAGTGGGGGGTGGCGGGGGGGCACAGTCGGTAGCGCGCCATGCTCGTAATCTGTAGTTCCCAGGTTCGAGTCCCAGCTGGGTCAGCGTTGAGATTTATCTCCGCAAAATTCCCCGCCCGAAGACACCGATGGGTTTCGAAAGGCCGCCGTCCGTCGGATGGGACGTTAAGCCGTGGCTCCGTGTGTGGAAGAACCATATCCTGTGCACGTTAAAGAACACGCTGGATGGCCTTGACGGGAGGCTACCATCTGTCTCTCAACAGCTGTTCCAGTGGGTCCCCTCCCCCAACCTTCTCTGAGCCTTCGGGGTTCATGTGACCTAGTCATTTAGCCCATGGTGTGCAAAAAAAGTGCCGCTCAGGGATAAAACAACCGAACTTTCAACAGTGGATCTCACGATGGGTTAAACCTTATCATTTATCCTTCTTAATATCAGAGACACACGGAGTAACAAATGTTCACTCACCTCTGGCATGTATTGGTTTGTTGTTAGCTGTATTTTATAGTGTGGGGGGGGGGATTTTGTGCGTGCGATAATCCTTGTATCATGATTCCAATATTCTATAGTGGTTTTACAATAAATCATCCTTGCTCACTTTGCCAACAGTTATAAGAGAATAACTTAGGATAAACATATCTCTTAACATTAAGGATTTTCATAGCCCCCTATATTTGGTTTCTACCGTGATCGTATAGTATCAATTACTTAATTAATGGCACAGTAGACTGGGAGCCAAAGTCATCCTCCCAGACAATGGGGTTGGGGTTGTTTTACCTCTGAGCGGCACTTTTTTGCACACCATGAGCTAAATGGCCAGGTCACAAGGACCCCGAAGGCTCAGAGAAGGTTAGGGGAGGGGACCCACTGGAACAGCTGCTGGGAGACAGATGGTAGCCTCCCGTCAAGGCCATCCAGCGTGTTCTTTAACGTGCACAGGGTATGGCTCTCCCGCACACGGGGCCACAGCTTAACGTCCCATCCGACGGACGGCGGCCTTTCCAAGCCCATCGGTGTCCCCTACTGACCGTGGGCAGGCGGGGAATTTGGCGGAGATAAATCTCAACGCTGACCCAGCTGGGACTCGAACCTGGGAACTGCAGATTACGAGCCTGGCGCGCTATCGACTGAGCCACTCCCGTCCCAGACAAAAGGAGTCTGCAAAAGCAGTTAAGTAGATTTTCTTAAAAACAGAAAAATGCATTTATTTACAAATTAAAACATCACTGATTCGGTTCGTTAAATTCAATTATTCCACAATCAAATATTTCAATTTTAACATCATGCTCAACAGACTTACAGATTCAGTAGGTTGTCGTGATCACATCGTTTGCTCAACTGCCCCATTCTCTACCAAGCTAAACTCTTACGGGTCCATCGTAAACCAACTCTCTGCCCTCCTCTCTCAGCAGAAGAAAAAGTGACTCTCTCAGAAGTCTCAGAAGTGCATGACTGACTCCAACAGAAGTAGAGTAACTGACTCAAAAGTCTCGGAAGGATTTGGGTTGGGTTGTTTTACCTCTGAGCGGCACTTTTTTGCACACCATGGGCTAAATGGCCAGGTCACATGGACCCCGAAGGTTCAGAGAAGGTTGGGGGAGGGAACCCACTGGAACAACTGTTTGGAGACAGATGGTAGCCTCCCGTCAAGGCCATCCAGCGTGTTCTTTAACGTGCACATGGTATGGCTCTCCCGCACACGGGGCCACGGCTTAATGTCCCATCCGACGGACGGCGGCCTTTCCAAACCCATCGGTGTCCCCTACTGACCATGGGCAGGCGGGGAATTTTGCGGAGATAAATCTCAACGCTGATCCAGCTGGGACTCGAACCTGGGAACTACAGATTACGAGCCTGGCGCTCTACCGACTGAGCCACCCCCGCCCCCAAAGCGCAACACGTTCAGAATTGCCCTTAAATTTCCTTGAACTACCTAATTTTTTTCAAAAATTAGCATATTATTGTTATTTTCGACCTCAATTGTGTCACCTCTACAAGCGAGTAATGACAGCCCATGTCTTGGTATATTCCATCGTAAATATAATTCTAAGTACAGTACATCAACAATGTTTCCTGCCAGTATCCTTTTGCCACCTTTCAAATCTCTTTTTAATATATTTCTTTGTAAGAACTCCGAAAAATTACGGGGCGGGGGTGGTTCAGTCGGTAGCGCGCCAGGCTCGTAATCTGTAGTTCCCAGGTTCGAGTCCCAGCTGGGTCAGCGTTGAGATTTATCTCCGCAAAACTCCCCGCCCTGCCCACGGTCAGTAGGGGACACCGATGGGCTTGGAAAGGCCGCCGTCCGTCGGATGGGACGTTAAGCCGTGGCATCATGTGCGGGAGAGCCATACCCTGTGCACGTTAAAGAACACGCTGGATGGCCTTGACGGGAGGCTACCATCTGTCTCCCAACAGCTGTTCCAGTGGGTCCCCTCCCCCAACCTTCTCTGAGCCTTCGGGGTCCATGTGACCTGGCCATTTAGCCCATGGTGTGCAAAAAAGTGCCGCTCAGAGGTAAAACAACCCAACCCAACCCGAAAAATTACAATTTAAAACCTTTCGTGGAAAAACATCCTATAGTACATCTTATCCTATTTAGGTCAAAGGCCCGAACAAAAGAACGCAGCATCTACTAAATAATTCAACAGGATTTCCAGTTCCAAGTTTACGACATAAAAGAATACTTTTTTTTATGCAAAAAGCTAAAAAAGGGCAATTAAACACTCCTTAACCTAATGCCTGCGATACACACCTAGTTCCTAATCCTACACGTGGAACACATTTAAGTAACCGTGGAATCATAATTCCTTGTGAAGATGACATTATCTGTAATTCTTATTCAGAGCCATTTGGCAGCGTGACAGAGTGAATTCGCATTAAATGTCGAAGGCACGTTTCACTGCTTAGGTATACAAACATTACCTTGAAGGTAAAGTGTGTCGGGGGGCGGGGGGGGGGGCTCAGTCGGTAGCGCGCCAGGCTCGTAATCTGTACTTCCCAGGTTCGAGTCCCAGCTGAGTCAGCGTTGAGATTTATCTCCGCAAAATTCCCCGCCCTGCCCACGGTCAGTAGGGGACACCGATGGGCTTGGAAAGGTCCGTCGGATGGGACGTTAAGCCGTGTTCCCGTGTCGGGAGAGCCATACCCTGTGCACGTTAAAGAACACGCTGGATGGCCTTGACGGGAGGCTACCATCTGTCTCCCAACAGCTGTTCCAGTGGGTCCCCTCCCCCAACCTTCTCTGAGCCTTCGGGGTTCATGTGACCTGGCCATTTAGGCCATGGTGTGCAAAAAAAGTGCCGCTCAGAGGTAAAACAACCCAACGTTAAAGAACATGCTGGATGGTCTTAACGGGAGGCTACCATCTGTCTCCTAACAGCTGTTCCAGTGGGTCCCCTCCCCCAACCTTCTCTGAGCCTTCGGGGTTCATGTGACCTGGCCATTTAGCCCATGGTGTGCAAAAAAGTGCCGCTCAGAGGTAAAACAACCCAACCCAACGTAAAGTGTGTGCGCTAGGAAAATTAAGATACGTTTAAAAAATGCATCATTACAAGCATTTAAATGTTCTTAGAGTAACAACATCATGCAAAGCGTGTAAATCTAAATGTTAAATTGAATATTTCTTAAGAAAAAACTGTGTGATGAGCAATATTAATGTCAAGTGCACATCTTTATTCCAACATACTGTTGTCAATACCGAACAGAATTTTTACCAATTTTATTTCTGAAGAATTCAGTTTTTTACCTCTGAATGACGCTTGTTTTTCTGACCAAAATGGTGTTAATTGACCAGGACACAAGATCTCAGAAAAAGTTGGGAAATGGATTAACTGGACAGTTGCTAGGATTTTTAGGTTGTTTTACCTCTGATCGCCACTTTTTTGCACACCATGGGCTAAATGGTCTCGTCACATGACCCCGAAGACTCGGAGAAGGTTGGAGGAGGGCATATCAGATCCGGGCTTTGTGGTGGCCAGGAAAGATGGTGGAGCGTCGCTGTCATGCTTGCTGAACCACTGCTGAACGCATCTTGCATGATGGAGAGTAGCATTGTCATCCATGAAACAGTCGACACTTGCTGGATAAAAAGTCAACATTGCAGGATGGACTTGATTGGCAACAATGTTCAGATAATCCTTGGAGGACACCTAACCTTCCAGCAATATCAGGGGACCCGTTTCGTACCAACAGAACTTGCCCCATACCATGTTGGTTGTTTTACCTCTGAGCGGCACTTTTTTGCACACAATGGGCTAAATGGCCGGGTCACAAAGACCCTGAAAGCTCAGAGAAAGTTGGGGGAGGGGACCTACTGGAACAGCTGTTGGGAGACAGATGGTAGACTCCCGTCAAGGCCATCCAGCGTGTTTTTTAACGTGCACACGGTATGGCTCTTCCGCACACGGAGCCACGGCTTAGCGTCCTATCCGACGGACGTCAGCCTTTCCAAGCCCATCGGTGTCCCCTACTGACCATGGGCAAAGTGGGGAATTTTGCGGAGATAAATCTTAACGTTAGCCCAGCTGGGACTCGAACCTGGGAACTGCACATCATGATCCTGGCACGCTACCGATTGAAACACTCCAGCCCCCAATTTCTAGGAGACAGATGGTAGTTTGCCGTCAAACCCATCCAGCGTGTTCTTTAATGTGCACAGGGTATAGCTCTCCTGAACAAGGTGCCACGGCTTAATGTTCCACCGATGGCCGGGGCCCACCAGGGTCCTAATCTACGGTCCTGGGTTCGAGTTCCACCTGGGTCAGCGTTGAGATTTATCTCCACTAAACCCCCGCCTGCCCACGATCAGTAGTTGACGACAACGATGGGCTTAGAAAGACAACCATCCGTCAGATGGAATGTAAAGCACGGTCCTTGCAGGAGAGCCATACCCTTTGCACGTTAGAGAACACACTGAATGGCTTTGACGGGAGGTTACCATCTGTTTCCTAACAGCTGTCAAGTGGGTTCCTTTTCCCCAACGTTCCCTGAGCCTTCAGGATCCTTGTGACTTGTCCATTTAGCCCATTGTGTGGGGAAAAAGTGCCGCTTACAGTAAACGACACAATCTTTTGATTTTGTCTAAAATCATGCACCAATCAGAGCCAATACTGCATCTATTTTTCTTCTCTCAGATACTTTGGACTCCATTTCTCACAGGGGCAGGAGTGGCTCAGTCGGTAGCGCGCCAGGCTCGTAATCTGTAGTTCCCAGGTTCGAGTCCAAGCTGGGTCAGCGTTGAGATTTATCTCCGCAAAATTCCCCGCCCTGCCCATGGTCAGTAGGGGACACCGATGGGCTTGGAAAGGCCGCCGTCCGTCAGATAGGACGTTAAGTCGTGGTCCGTGTATGGGAGAGCCATATCCTGTGCACGTTAAAGAACACACCGGATGGCCTTGACGGGAGGCTACCATCTGTCTCCCAACAGCTGTTCCAGTGGGTCCCCTCCCCCAACCTTCTCTGAGCCTTCGGGATCCTTGTGATCTGGCCATTTAGCCCATGGTGTGCAAAAAAGTGCCGCTCAGAGGTAAAACAACAAAACAACCCATTTCTCACAGACTTTCGAGAAAGCAAATCGGTCTTAACGACGGGAATTTCCACGACACAAATTCAAAAGTTTTGCGATATCTGGAATTGCCACCATTCTTCTTCATCCGCAGAATTCTTTCATCACTGAAGGAAAATCTTCTCAGAAATCTTTCCATTTCCAGTACACCATTAATGTCACCCTTAATGTCTTTTCACTATAACGCCGCTGATGCAAAAATAAACCTATATCTGCTCGTCAATAAGTCGTTTGGAGCGGTCAATCATCAACTACTTTACGTCGCGTAGGCGTAAAACAGATTGGTGTGGAGAGGTCGTCGAATGAAGATTTAATGTAAAAAGAAAAACTGTTGAAACACTGTCCCGTTAAATATTAACTAAAAAACGATTATCGGAGTTTTTAATTTGTTGAAGAAGCGATGGAAATCTTCGCTAAGCACAGGAATGGAACTAGGCAGTGGGGAAGAGGTTGGTTTGTTTTACCTCTGAGCGGCACTTTTTTGCACACCATGGGCTAAATGGCCAGGTCACATGGACCCCGAAGGCTCAGAGAAGGTTGGGGGAGGGGACCCACTGGAACAGCTGTTGGGAGACAGATGGTAGCCTCCCGTCAAGGCCATCCAGCGTGTTTTTTAACGTGCACAGGGTATGGCTCTCCCGCACACGGAGCCACGGGTTAACGTCCCAACCGACGGACGTCAGCCTTTCCAAGCCCATCGGTGTCCCCTACTGACCATGGGCAGGGTGGGGAATTTTGCGGAGATAAATCTCAACGCTGACCCAGCTGGGACTCGAACCTGGGTTGGGTTGGGTTGTTTTACCTCTGAGCGGCACTTTTTTGCACACCATGGGCTAAATGGCCAGGTCACAGGGACCCCGAAGGCTCAGAGAAGGTTGGGGGAGGGGACCCACTGGAACAGCTGTTGGGAGACAGATGGTAGCCTCCCGTCAAGGCCATCCAGCGTGTTCTTTAACGTGCACAGGGTATGGCTCTCCCGCACACGGGGCCACGGCTTAACGTCCCATCCGACGGACGGCGGCCTTTCCAAGCCCATCGGTGTCCCCTACTGACCGTGGGCAGGGCGGGGATTTTTGGGAGATAAATCTCAACGCTGACCCAGCTGGGACTCGAACCTGGGAACTACAGATTACGAGCCTGGCGCGCTACCGACTGAGCCACCCCCGCCCCAGTGGGGAAGAGGAACCCTTGGTTTGAAAAATTCTGATAATCGAAACAAAGGACAAAAAATTTAGTAAACTATATATCACTCATATTTTGAAATAAATTTGTTTAAAAAAATACCACTAGAACGGGTTGAGTTGTTTACCTCTCAGCGGCACTTTATTTTGCACACAATGGGTAAATGGCCAGGTCACAAGAACCCCGAGGACTCAGAGAAAGTTGGAGGAAGGGATTCCACTGGACAGCTGTTAGGAGAGAGATGGCAACCTTCCGTCAAGGCCGTCGAATGTTCTTTAACATGAAAGGATGTGGCTCTCCGGCACACAGAGCTAGAGCTTAAGGTCCATTCCAAGTCCATCGGTGCATCCCCTGCTATCGACTTGGAAAGTTTGGGGAGATAAATCTAAACGCTGACCCAGGTGGGACTCAAACCTGGGAACTGCAGATTAAGAGTCTAACGAGTTACAGACACCCCCTCCCCCAGTCTCATTATGCATTCATCTCTTTATTATGACGTATCACTATCTGCATTCAATCCATCTCATTTATGTCCTCACTATCTTCATTGGGGGTGGCTCAGTCAGTAGCGCGCCAGGCTCGTAATCTGTAGCTCCCAGGTTCGAGTCCCAGTTGGGTCAGCGTTGAGATTTATCTCCGCAAAATTCCCCGCCCTGTCCACGGTCAGTAGGGGACACCGATGGGCTTGGAAAGGCCGTCGTCCGTCGGATGGGACGTTAAGCACACCATGGGCTAAATGGCCAGGTCACATGGACCCCGAAGGCTCAGAGAAGGTTGGGGGAGGGGACCCACTGGAACAGCTATTGGGAGACAGATGGTAGCCTCCCGTCAAGGCCATCCAGCGTGTTCTTTAACGTGCACAGGGTATGGCTCTCCTGACCACGGGACCACGGTTTAACGTCCCATCCGACAGACGGCGACCTTTACCATGCCCATCGGTGTCCCCTACTGACCGTGGGCAGGGCAGAGAATTTTGCGGAGATAAATCTCAACGCTGACCCAGCTGGGACTCGAACCTGGGAACTACAGATTGCGAGCCTGGCGCGCTACCGACTGAGCCATCCCCGCCCCAAAAAAGAAGGGAACAAGTATTTTATTCAACTACTTGCTAATATGATGGATTATGGCTGAAAAATAGGTTTAATATTTTGTGAAACATTTAATTAAAAGACTTTTTTTATTCTTTACTTTTTATTATGTTTTAAAAAGCTTTTTCTTTAATTTTCAAGCATGCGCGTATCAAGAGATATCTACTCTTGGAGACAATAAAGATTTAGAAAGTTAACATTTAAGCACTTACAACCTATTTTTGTTCTCCTCCCATCACATTGATTTTTATTTTTAGCCCCTTCCGAAATATTGTTTCGTCCCCCCCCCCCCCTGAAAAGCATTTTCTGACTGCGTACCTGATATGATTACTACAGTCGTTCAAAAAAAAAATATCCGAACACTTATGGTTGATTACAGAATTCAGAAAAAATATCTGGCAGTGATTTTTTTTTAGAAATTAGCGATCTGGTAACCTTCGTGTCACGTGACACGAAGGTTTGACACTAATTTCTAAAAAAAAATCGTTGCCAGATATTTTTTCTGAATTCTGTAATCAACCGTAGTGTTCGGATACTTTTTTGAGCGACTGTAGGTGGTCATATTATTTTGATACTAGATCGTGTGGGCTCACTCACGGAAATATTGAGCGTGTGCAGTTACCGTTCACAGCAAACTGGAGCGTGTGCAGCAACTGCACACGCTCCAGTTTGCTGTGAACGGTAAATGGAGCGTGTACAGTTGCTGTACACGCTCCAGATAGTTTTCCTGAATTCTGTAATCACGTGACACGAAGGTTGCCAGATACTAATTTCTAAAAAAATCGTTGCCAGATATTTTTTTCCTGAATTCTGTAATCAACCATAATGTTCGGATACTTTTTTGAGCGACTGTACCTTCAATAAAGATGTGATTCCCGATAGATTAAACCACGAAGCATTCATGAGAAATTGGCTTTCGAAATTAAATTCTGTAATTAAAAAATTGCGTTTTAATCAATATCGTGATGGCTGTTTTTTTTTTAAGTTTATATTCTTCGTCTCCTGCAGAGAAGCCAACTAGTTTTGCAAATCACTAAAATGTTGTCTATAGTCGGTGGATGATGTCAAGAAAGAAATTTTTTTCATGTTCTTTTATAACTCAAAAAAGAATTCATTTCTTTACCCCTCAATGACAGTCAACAGCCGTCCCATGGCCGAGTGGTTAGCGCGCTTGGCTACTGATCTAAGGGACCTGGTTTCGAGCCCCGGGTAAGGCATGGGTAAGGTTCGAGCCCTGGGTTCGAGCCCCGGGTAAGGCATGGATGTATGTGCCGTTTTTCTGCTGAGGTCCTGCCATCCTCTCAGACCTTCTACTATGGCATATAAACTGACAGACTTTTGTCAGACCTCTGTGGCAAGCAGCTGCTTGAGGGGGTATTTATATTTTTTTTACAATGACAGTCATTACTGAATAATGAACTAAATGTGATCGGATTTGCTAAAATAACTTCCTAAACCGATAAAAATCTCCAAACTTACTTTTCCTCCTTTGACACATTACATTAAATTAAATTCGTTACATCTCAGCTTTATTGCTGCACCTGAACTTGACCCAGTGGCGTACAAAGATGGAAACCGCCTTCACTTTAGTGACGTATCAGACAGAGGACGTACCCCGAGGAAGCAAAAGATCGGTAGCTAAACAAAATAGCTTGCTCTCCAATCTTAGGTCTACACCAAATCCTAAAACAAGGCAGGAAGAAAAGCAGAGAAAGCTAAGGAGGTGACGGAGGATGTTTCAAAAGAAAGATGTATATATATACATGTGAGGGGGGGGGGGTGAGTTGAAAGACAAAGCAACACTGAAAACCAAAAAAAGAGGACGCGAGGAATAAGAGAATTCAGTCCCTCGATGGTACCTCCGTGTCTGCCGAGTGGAAACCTACTATCTCGTGAAATGGAAATCGATGTTTCTTAGGTGCAACGAGTTTTGTCGTGGCCTTGACCTCGGGGCTGGGGATGAACGACCCGGAGAGAACGCGGAAGCGGTGCGCGGTGCAGTTGAAGAGAGAACAAGCGACCGCCGCTATTTTCAGGGTCTCTGTTGCCTGCGCCTTAGGGTGAGCTTCCGGTGCCAGCTCAGCGGTCTCGGTCAAGGCTATCTCTCGAGATGGCATCCTCACCCATTTCATGCCAGCACAGGAAGAGACGAAACCGCTCGCAGCACGTTTTTTCTCTGTGCCCGGGTGCGGTGCTTAGAACTAGGTAACATCCGCGTAGCCCACGGAAAGCAAAGGGGTTGGTTGCTAAGCAGCGCGACTAACGGACTTCTCTGGCTCCTCCCGTTGCTATGGTGATAGCCAATACTCTCAGCGATCGGACGGAATGCACTTCTAATATCAGCCCTCTACGCGTGGTTTCCCAGTGACTGTGACATCAGTGTCACGTGACGCTAAGGACCGCCCCTATCCCGTGGCCGGTTTAAATAATAATGGGCACACCATCTCAGGGCAGAAAAAACTTTAGTCTTTCCTGGATCAACACGGGGCAACTTCTCTCAAGTCTTGAGGTAAGTTGAACTTCTTGTGTGAAGCGAGTGATGGAAACAGGCAAGCCCAATTGGATTATCTGATATTCCAGCAATCGTTCACTTTCAAGAATAATGATAGAGTTATGGATTTGTCCAAATTTCAACGTGCTTAAAGAAAGGAACCGAATTAAACTTGTAGGACAGCGGTGTCTTGTCGACGAAATAAACAACAAAGATATGGATTAACTTGGAGTCAGAACTTTGAGTTTTCACGAAACGCGGTTCGCGTCGAGAATAGAATTTTTCCGAATTTGTGCGAAAGCTTCGGTTCAACTTGAGTGCCACCTTAAAGGAACAAGATGCTCCCCGCCTCCAGACGGAATTTTGCGTCGGTTCTTTACGGTGACGAAGAACATTTCGCTCAGGCATCTTACGTTTGCAGTGTTCTGCCATAAATGTTCCTTGTTGACCATTCTGCTCTCTATGGAATAGCTCCTTATCAGAATGTATCGCTTAACGCAGGGGTGGGCAAATAGCGGCCCGCGGGCCGCATTCGGCCCGCTAAGAGTTTTTTGTGGCCCGCCAAGACAGTCAGAAAAATCCGCCTTGAACCGAGATTTCCTTCCCGTGCGCGACCGAAGATTCGTCTCGTATTTTTCACTGGGACGGCCACGTCAATACGCATGCGCAGTGTAGATATGAAAACAATTGCCCACCCCTGCCTTAACGTATTAAATGTCTGGATGAGAAGCGTGAACGAGCCGAGAATGGATTGCAATTGATTCTGTCAGAGATTTCAACTAATTTTTTAATCAAATGTAATTTTAAGTGATGTTTTATCTCCTCAAATAAGCGAATTTAAATTCTGAATCTAACAAGTGGTAGGAAAGTATCTTTAATCACTTCATTTTCGTCTTTTTATCCAAGTCTAAATTGTGAGAAAAGTTTTTAAATAGTCTCGTATAAAAGCGCAACGGAAACATTATATCCATATGTGTGTATGATAAGAATAGAGCATATACATAGTCGTACGACGAGGGAATATTCAATATATATGACGAGGGGAATATTCCAATTAGCATATTCAGTGTCTTGATCTGAAAGTTAAATAAAAATGACAATTTTTTTTTTAAATTGACGACTGGGTTCAAAGTAAATTTGGCCCTCCTATATATATGTGTGTGTGCGTTAGAGTTATATTCCAAATTTTACTCTTAAGAATAGTCAGTACTCCATGTACAGTCGCTCAAAAAAGTATCCTAAAAAAAATCTACATTAACGTAAACCAACCTTCGTGTCACGTGACACGATTGTTGCCAGATCACTAATTTCTAAAAAGATCGTTGTCAGATATTTTTTTATGAATTCTGTAATCAACTATGGTGTTCGGATACTTTTTTGAGCGACTATAGGTGGTCATATTATTTTGATACTAGATCGTGTGGGCTCACTCACGGAAATATTGGGCGTGTGCAGTTACCATTCACAGCAAACTGGAGCGTGTGCAGTAACTGCACACGCTCCAGTTTGACACGATTTCTGTGATCAACACAGAAGTGTTCGGATACTTTTTTCAGCGACTGTACTCTTACTGTTTGTTACGAAAGTTAGAGATAAGGAAATAAAATTTAGTCATATTTGTTCAACGGGGCGGAAAAGTTCTCCATTTTGTTATTGTTAATGTTAAGTTGATTCAGAGGATAAACGTTTTCAGCATAAAAATTTAGAGATGGTTTAACAGCAAAATTTGTTTATTCTGACTTTTGACAACGTCGTAGTTTACGTTAAGGTAGTTTTTTGTGTGTGTATGATAAGGATAGAGCATATACACAGTCGTATCAGAATAATATGACCACCTACTATAGTATATGTATGGTAGGTGGTCATATTATTCTAATACGACTGTGTATATCAATGGCTAAGCTAATATCTTTTTAACCATAAATGATAGAGAGTAGCCGAAAGAACTGTTTTATTTTTTTTTAAATTATTTCATTTGAATCCAAAAAAAGGACCGAAAAATCAAATATTTTATCATTTTTTTAAAGAGTACAAAAACAGCAATGTGTCAGTATAATAAACTACTGTTTATAAAGTGAAAATAATTTTTATTTTATTATTATTATTAAGAAGTTTTAAGAATGAAGTTTCGTTGAGTGTTAGATTCAGTTTTTTTTTTAACTTTCGCAAAACCTAGATGTATAAAATCGAAAACTGCTTTTTAAATCAGTGATCTCAATTATAATCCACATGGGCTTTCCGTTTTTTTAGGTTATTTGCTGTTAATTACTATAATCTTGATTTAGCATTAATTTAAATTTATACATTAGAAGGTCAATAATTTGCCAATTAATGTTTTTTACGAATTCTGTTATGTACAGTCGCTCAAAAAAATATCCGAACGCTATGGTTGATTACAGAATTCAGAAAAAATATCTGACAACGAATTTTTTTTAGAAAATAGTGATCTGGCAACCTTCGTGTCACGTGATACGAAGGTTGTCAGATCACTAATTTCGAAAAAAAATCGTTGCCAGATATTTTTTCTGAATTATGTAATCAACCACAGTGTTCGAATATTTTTTTGAACGACTGTAAGTGCGAAATACTCCAAAAAAATTGTATATTATATGACCAATAGTTGTTCATTTTGTACTAAGTTGGTGACATGTTGAATTTCACATTTCGCTTGCAGACATTATTTTTATGTTATAGTAGATGTTATTTGTGATATTAACAACAGTAGCTGGTTGAGTTTGTTTGTTTTTTTCGACCTAAATGTTTTGAAATATTCGGATGTTACTCAAAGCTTTTTTAATTTTCACAATATTTTCGGATTTTTTTTCTGGTGATGATGGATAATTCCTTTTCAAAACCATCAAAGCCTGGGCACGTCGACACGGGAGCTCTTAGTCAAATTTCAGCGAAAGAACAAAGCAATTTTTATCCCTAAATTCCAAGAAACTGCACCATTTAGAAATGAAAATGTGAATAAGTATAAATGCATAGTACTTCAAACAAAAATAAATAGTGATTAAGAGCCAAAGCAAGAAAGTTACTAACAAATGCGTTCTGGATATACTTGTTAACCAAAATTTAGTTGAATGCTTTCTACGTATAATATGGAAAAGCCAGAATCCATTGCAACATTTCCAGCAAGGAACGAAATTGCAATTTCACCAACATTTCTCATTTCTCTGCATTTATAAAATATAATTTTCCTTATATTTCTTGCGTATCTGCATTCATAAAGCGTTGGTCGGGTTGTTTTACCGCTGGACTGCACTTTTTTTGCACACAATGGGGTAAATGGCCAGGTCACAAGGAACCCAAGGGCTCAGAGGAAGTTGGGGGTAGAGGATCCACTGGACAACTTGATGGCATCCTCCTGTCAAAGACATCCAGGGTGTCCCTTAACCTGCAGAGAGAATGGTTCTCTTGCGAACGGAGCCAGGGCTTAACGTCCTATCCGACGGACGGCGATATTTTTACAAGCCCATCAGTGTTCGTTATTAACCGACAGATGGGAATTTTGCAGAGATAAATTTCAAAGCTTGTACAGTCGCTCAAAAAAGAATCCGAACACTATGGTTGATTACAGAACTCAGAAATATATCTGACAACGATTTTTGTAGAAATTAGTTATCTGGCAACCTTCGTGTCACGTGATTACAGAATTCAGGAAAAATATCTGGAGCGTGTATAGCAACTGTACACGCTCCAGTTACCGTTCACAGCAAACTGGAGCAAACTGGAGCGTGTGCAGTTACTGCACACGCTCCAGTTTGCTGTGAACGGTAACTGTACACGCTCAATATTTCCGTGAGTGGGCCCACACGATATAGTATCAAAATAATATGACCACCTACAGTCGCTCAAAAAAGTATCCGAACACTATGGTTGATTACAGAATTCAGAAAATATATATGGCAACGATGTTTTCAGAAATTAGTGATCTGTGCGGACTACGCGTTAAAGAAACGCTGGATGGCTTTGACGGGAGGCATCCATCTGTCTCCTAACATCCTAAGTGCTATCCAGTGGATCCCCTTCCACAAACTGTCTCTGAGCCCTTGGGATCCTTGTGACCTGGCCATTTACCCCATTGTGTGCAAAAATGTGCAGCACAGAGGTAAAACAATTCAGCCCACCCCTTTCAACAGCCTACACGAAACTGTTTTATAGAAACTAATTACTAGTAGTGTTTGGGGCTTGCAGTAAAGAATATACAGTCGCTCAAAAAAGTATCCGAACACTATGGTTGATTACAGAATTCAGAAAAAATATCTGGCAACGATTTTTTTAGAAATTAGTGATCTGGCAACCTTCGTGTCACGTGATAATCATCCTTGACCTGTTCTCGAAGGTTGCCAGAACACTAATTTCTAAAAAAATCATTGCCAGATATTTTTTCTGAATTCTGTAATCAACCATAGTGTTCGGATACTTTTTTGAGCGACTGTACTTCTTCATTCGATCCTTTTCCAAGAACAAGGGTCAGATAATAACAGTTAGCCCCCCCCCCCCCCCTGAAGAAAAAAAATTGCGATTTTCATTTTATGGTATAATATTATTATTTATTATGGTATAATAGCATACATGTAACCAAGAAATTATAGTCCATAGCGCCGGGAGCCTTTCTCTGAAATAATTTCATCGCGTTACGAAAAAATATTATTTAAAACGGCACTGGTCACTCTGTAGCCCATGGGCCAATAGAGTGTAAAATTTAATCTTGCCAGCAAAGTATTTTTAATTCCAGTAAAAAACAGAAATAAGAATTTTAGCAATTATTGTACAAGAAAATAACCGTTACAAATTTTTATTTTTATTTTTAACATATATTTAGTCTGCGTTAAATTTAAATCTTTGTATGCTTAACGCGAGTCAAATAAAGAAAAAGAAGTAAAAAAAACATTAAATTTTTAATGTGAATATTAATAGCTTCATGAACAGAAAAAAAATTTCGTCCACACAAAAATTTAACCATGATGTGTTTAGATTATAACCTGATGAATAAATGAATTTTTTCTATATTAATTACTTTCAACCATTTTTTTTAATTACACCTACTACTTATAATTTTTTTCCCACAACCACTAAACTTTTGTTGGGGCGGGAGTGGCTCAGTCGGTAGCGCGCAAGGCTCGTAATCTGCAGTTACCAGGTTCGAGTCCCAGCAGGGTGAGCATTGAGATTTTTCTCCGCAAAAATTCCCCGCCCTGCCCACGGTCAGTAGGGGACACCGATGGGCTTGGAAAGGCCGCCATTCGTTGGATAGGACTTTAAGCCGTGGCCCAGTGTGTGGGAGAGCCACGTTAAAGAACACACTGGATGGCCTTGACGGGAGGCTACCATCTGTCTCCCAACAGTTGTTCCAGTGGGTCCCCTCCCCCAACCTTCTCTGAGCCTTCGGGGTCCTTGTGACCTGGCCATTCAGCCCATGGTATGCAGTAAAGTGCCCCTCAGAGGTAAAACAACCCAACCTAAACTTTTGATCTTCACTTTCTCTCATGGGGCCGCCGTCCGTCGGATGGGACGTTAAGTCGTGGCCCCGTATGCGGGAGAGCCATACCCTGTGCACGTTAAAGAACACGCTGGATGGCCTTGACGGGAGTCTACCATCTGTCTCTCAACAGCTGTTCCAGTGGGTCCCCTCCCCCAACCTTCTCTGAGCCTTCGGGGTCCTTGTGACCTGGCCATTTAGCTCATAGTATGCAGAAAAGTGCCGCTCAGAGGTAAAACAACCCCAACCTAAACTTTTGATCTCCACTTTCTCTCATGGAATATTATCTGGTTTATCTATAATATGATGAATGGATTGTTTTACGTCTGAGCGGCACTTTTTTACACACGGTGGGCTAAATGGCCAGGTCACATGGACCCCGAAGGCTCAGAGAAGGTTGGGGGAGGGGACCCACTGGAGCAGCTGTTGGGAGACAGATGGTAGCCTCCAGTCAAGGCCATCCAGCATGTTCTTTAACGTGCACAGGGTATGGCTCTCCCGCACACGGGGCCACGGCTTAACGTCCCATCCGACGAACGGCGGCCTTTCCAAGCCCATCGGTGTCCCTACCGACCGTGGGCAGGCGGGGAGTTTTGCGGAGATAAATCTAAACGCTGGCGTAGCTGGGACTCGTCCTGGAAACTGCAGATTACTAGCCTAACGCGCTGCCCACAGGTCACCCCTGCTCCTAATATGATGATTGCGGATATCCACCAAAAAAATTAAACATGAGCTATTCTAAAATTTAGAACAGAAGCACTTTGATGTAATTAGCAGCAAAGACGCATCGAAACGCGTCCCTTAGATAAAAAAAAGAACGACGAATAAAAAAAAAATTTTTTTGCTAAAATAATGCGTTTTGAAAATAGTTTAAAAAACGAAATATTATAAATTTACTGAAGCTAATTTTGCATCTTTTAATACTAAACTAGGGGCGTGTGTGGCGGCTCAATCGGTAGCGCTCCAGGATCGTAATCTGCACTTCCCGGGTTCGAGTCCCAGCTGGTCAATCGTTGAGATTTATCTCCACGAAACTCTCCGCCTTACCCTCGTTCAGTAAGGGACACCGATGTGCTAGTAAAAGCCACCGTCCGTCGCATGGGACCTAAAGCCGTGGTCTGTGTGCAGGAGAGACATATACCCTCTGCACATTGAATAACACGCTGTGTATGTCCTTGACGGGAGGCTTCCATCTGTCTGCTAAAATCTATCTGTTGATCCATCTCTACAACCTTCTCTGAACACTCCGGGGTCCTTATGACCTGACCATTTAACCCTGTGTGCGCAGAAAAGTGCTGCTCTAAATGAAACAACCAAATCTGTTTCATCTACAGTCGCTCAAAAAAGTATTCGAACACTATGGTTGATTACAGAATTCAGAAAAAATATCTGGCAACGATTTTTTTTATAAAATTAGTGATCTGGCAACCTTCGTGTCACGTGACACGAAGGTTGCCAGATCACTAATTTCTAAAAAAAATCGTTGCCAGATATTTTTTCTGAATTCTGTAATCAACCATAGTGTTCGGATACTTTTTTGAGCGACTGTAGATGGTCACATTATTTTCATACTAGATCGTGTGGGCTCACTCACGGAAATATTGAGCGTGTGCAGTTACCGTTCACAGCAAACTGGAGCGTGTGCAGTTACCGTTCACAGCAAACTGGAGCGTGTGCAGTAACTGCACATGCTCCAGTTTGCTGTGAACGGTAACTGGAGCGTGTACAGTTGCTGTACAAGCTCCAGATATTTTTCCTGAATTCTGTAATCACGTGACACGAAGGTTGCCAGATCACTAATTTCTAAAAAAATCGTTGCCAGATATTTTTTATGAATTCTGTAATCAACCATAGTGTTCGGATATTTTTTTGAGAGACTGTATATTATCTAAAGAAGTACCCGGAAATCACAGACTAAATACGTCAACTTCCCCTTCAACACCTTTGGAAGTTTCTGGGTACGTCACTGATCATAACTACGACTTGACGTCACTTTGATAACATAGCAGTTACGTCAGCTCATTATGTATTTTCTTCAGTTTTGTTTCTAATGCGACACATCGCGAAGCTGCGTCATATACGTCTTAGTTAATCCCATCATTTGCATGATGGGAGTCCAATTCCTGTTCCGAGCAAGTTTGTTCTTGCGGTGGGCACAGAGGTGCGCCTTCCACTTCTTCCTCATTCACACCTCAGCATTGACCGATAATTCTTGTACCTGAAATACATTCTTGCATTTTCTTCTGCCTTCCGTATGTGTCGAGAGCGTAACTACACCCAAAACAGCCTCGCATATTTTCTGCATACTTTAATATCTGCATTCTTAAACGTAATCTGTACGAACCGCACCCACCAACCTACCCATTTCTTTTACAGGATAGTTGACACTCTACGTCAACTTCCGCAACAAGTTTTGAGACAAGGCTCTGGGATTGGCTCAGTGGGTTGGGTTGTTTTACCTCTGAGCGGCACTTTTTTGCACACAATGGGCTAAATGGCCAGGTCACAAGGACCCCGAAGGCTCAGAGAAGGTTGGGGTAGGGGACCCACTGGAACAGCTAGTGGGAGACAGATGGTAGCCTCCCGTCAAGGCCATCCAGCGAGTTCTTTAACGTGCACAGGGTATGGCTCTCCCTCACACGGGGCCACGGCTTAACGTCCCATCCTACGGACGGCGGCCTTTCCAAGCCCATCGGTGTCCCCTACTGACCGTGGGCAGGGCGGGGAATTTTGCGGAGATAAATCTCAACGCTGGCCCAGCTGGGACTCGAACCTGGGAACTACAGATTACGAGCCTGGCGAGCTACAGACTGAGCCACCCCCGCCCCCAGGCTCAGTGGGTAATGCTTGCTAGTTAGCGTTGTCAGATTGGAATCTTCAGCAAGATTTCCTTCGTTAATCTGCCTTTGCTAACAAAGGGAGAATACTGATAGGCTTGGAAAGGCTGTCGTCCATCGGATGAAAGTTGAGCCGTGTTTCAGTATGCAGGGTGGGCAGGGAAGGGCCTACTAGGTAGCGCACCAGCCTCGCAATCTGTAGTTCCCAAGTTCGAGTCCCACCTGGGACAGCTGTGAGATTTATCTCAGCAAAATTCCCCGCTTGTTCTCTGTCAGTAGTGGACACCAATGGACTCAGAAAGACCGCCGTCTGTCGGATAAGACTTTAAACCATGGCTCCGTGTGCGGAAGAAACAGCCTGTGCACGTTAAAGAACACGCTGGATGGCTTTGAAGGAAGGCTGCCCTCTTCTCTTTACTTTGAAGGCTTCTCTCGGGGTCGTTATAACCTGACCATTTAGCCCATTGTGTGAAAAATAGTGCGGCTCAGAGATAAAACAACCCAACCTGTATACAGGAAAACTGTGCCTCTAAATAAACTCGCTACATGGTCTTGATGGGAGACTGCCATATGTCTCCAAGCAAAGCTGTCCTAATAGTGGAGGGGCGGGAGTGGCTCAGTCGGTAGCGGGCCAGGCTCGTAATCTGTAGTTCCCAGGTTCGAGTCCCAGCTGGGTCAGCGTTGAGATTTATCTCCGCAAAATTCCCCGCCCTGCCCACGGTCAGTAGGGGACACCGATGGGCTTGGAAAGGCCGCCGTCCGTCGGATGGGACGTTAAGCCGTGGTCCCGTGTGCGGGAGAGCCATACCCTGTGCACGTTAAAGAACACGCTGGATGGCCTTGACGGGAGGCTACCATCTGTCTCCCAACAGCTGTTCCAGTGGGTCCCCTCCCCCAACCTTCTCTGAGCCTTCGGGGTCCATGTGACCTGGCCATTTAGCCCATGGTGTGCAAAAAAGTGCCGCTCAGAGGTAAAACAACCCAAACAACAACAACCCATGTGACCTGGCCATTTAGCCCATGGTGTGCAAAAAAGTGCCGCTCAGAGGTAAAACAACAACAACAACCTAATAGTGGAACTCCTTCCCCAGCCTTCTCTGAGGCCTTTAGGGGTCTTTGTGACCTGATCATTTAATTTTCTTTGTGCACTGGATAGCTTGTTCAAAGAAGTGCAGCTCATAAATAAAACACCCCAATCCAGTGGCATAATAAGATAATATTTCACTAGCCTTCCTCAAATACCTTCTCAATGGCGTATTAAACTGACAGACTGTTCTTAGAGCTGTGTGATACTAGCGTGTGCAGTAACTGCAAACGCTCCAGTTTGCTGTGAACGGTAACTGGAGCGTGTACAGTAGCTGTACACGCTCCAGATATTTTTCATGAATTCTGTAATCACGTGACACGAAGGTTGCCAGATCGCTAATTTCTAAAAAAAAAACGTTGCCAGATATTTTTTCTGAATTCTGTAATCAACCATAGTGTTCGGATACTTTTTTGAGCGACTGTAAGTAATGAGTCGGCAATCTCCTTTTAGCAGCTCATTCAGCAAAAGAGAGACAGCATTTATATACATAAAGCAACGACACGCTTCCATATTATACACTTTTATTTTTCAAATTAATGCAGTGGGAAATGTCATCCCTTAAGCAGCTCTGAGCCCTTGGGGTTCTTGTGACCTGGCAGTATAGTTCATTGATGAAAAGCTAATACTAGTTATCACAATACGAAAAGAATATTGTCTAACAGCCTTGGATAGATCTTACAATTATATCTTCAGTTGCATTTTTTTTAAATGAAAATTTAGCTTTAAAAGATAGAGTTGGTTCGGTTGTTTTACCTTTGAGCGGCACTTTTTTGCACACCATGGGCTAAATGGCCAGGTCACATGGACCCCGAAGGCTCAGAGAAGGTTGGGAGAGGAGACCCACTTGAACAGCTGTTGGGAGACAGATGGTAGCCTCCCTTCAAGGCCATCCAGCGTGTTCTTTAACGTGCACAGGGTATGGCTCTACCGCACACGGGGCCACGGCTTAACGTCCCATCAGACGGACGGCGGCCTTTCCAAGCCCATCGGTGTCCCCTACTGATCGTGGGCAGGGCGGGGAATTTTTGCGGAGATAAATCTCAACGCTGACCCAGCTGGGACTCGAACCTGGGAACTACAGATTACGAGTCTGACGCGCTACCGACTGAGCCACTCCCGCCCCTTTTAAAAGATAGAACATACTGGATAATTTGTGAGGAAGTACACTCCCTGAGGGAAATATTAGTATTTCATTAGAATCATAAATGTAAAGCTTTTATTGCTTTGGCGAATATATTTCCATGCAAATTAAACGGTGTGTAATCTAAACAGAGAACTTTTTGTTTGCATGTTTGTTTCAATAAGTTGTAACTAACTTGCCTGCCTCGGTCAGTAGATGGCTCTGTCAGTCGGCAAACAATGCGTACTTGTTCCTATCGACAGAAAAAAAGGCCTTAGAATTATCTTTTAAAATTTAAATTAAATTCTTATTACTAGCAACACTGCTGTTAAATATTTCAGTTAATATATTTCTGTTAATATATTCTAACAACTTAAACATCAAAACGATTTCTCATCAAGCTATTGCTTGATGAATAAAAGAAGAATGCTCCCTATCAGCAGACACACGATGGGCTTCGGAAGGCCGTCATCCGTGGCTCCGTGTGCAGAAGGGCCATACCCTATGCACGTTAAAAAAAACACGCTGGATGGCCTTGACGCGAGACTATCATCCCTCCTAACAGCTGTCCAGTGCGTTCCTTTCCTCAAATCTTCTCTAGGCTTTTGTGGTTCCCAGGTTCGAGTCCCAGCTGGGTCAGCGTTGAGATTTATCTCCGCAAAATTTCCCGCCCTACCCACGGTCATTAGGGGACACCGATGGGCATTGAAAGGCCGCCGTCCGTCGGATGGGACGTTAAGCCGTGACCCCGTGTGCGGGAGAGCCATACCCTGTGCACGTTAAAGAACACGCTGGATGACCTTGACGGGAGGCTACCATCTGTCTCCCAACAGCTGTTCCAGTGGGTCCCCTCCCCCAACCTTCTCTGAGCCTTCGGGGTACATGTGACCTGGCCATTTAGCCCATTGTGTGCAAAAAAAGTGCCGCTCAGAGGTAAAACAACCCAACCCAACTCTCTAGGCTTTCGGGTCCTTGTGATCTGAATATTTCGCTCATTATGTGCACTAGAAATGCCGCTCAGAGGTAAAACAACACAACCCTGACAGCATGAGCTAAATGCTAGATCCCAAAGACCGCAAGGACTCATTGTTGGGAAGGGGATTCAGTACCTAGTTGTTCGGTGTCAAATGGACATCTCTCGTCTAGGCAACCCAGGGTGATCTGGTTTGCCTAGATCTAAGATCACCCTGGGTTGTCACACTCTGGCAAGTCACAAAAACCCCAAGGGCTCAGAGTAGGTTCGAGAAAGAGGATTCACAGGACAGCTTTCTGGAGACAGATGGTATCCTCCCGTCAAGGCCATCCAGAGTGATTTTAGGATGCACAAAGTATGGCTCTCCTGCACATGGGACCACAGCTTTGCATTCCATCCGACGGACGTCGGCGTCTCCAATCCCATCGGTGTTCCCTTTCTTACCGAGAGAAGGACTGGGGTGTAGCGGACATAAATATCAACTATGGTTTAGGTGGAACTCGAACCTGGAACTACAGCTACTGACTGAGTACTCCCAACCTGAAAGCACACTGAAAAGTTTTTTTAAGTGTGTTTGAAACCTGTAACAGGATGGGTTGGGTTGTTTTACCTCTGAGCAGCACGTTTTTGCACACCATGGGCCAAATGGACCCCGAAGACTCAGAGAAGGTTGGGGGAGAGGACCCACTGGAACAGCTGTTGGGAGACAGATGGTAGCCTCTCGTCAAGGCCATATAGCGTGCTCTTTAACGTGCACAGGGTATGGCTCTCCAGCACACGGAGCCACGGCTTAACGTCCCATCCGACGGACGGCGGCATTTTCAAGCTCATCGGTGTCCCCTACTGACCATGGGCAGGGCGGGGAATTTTGCGGAGATAAATCTCAACGGTGACCCAGCTGGGACTCGAACCTGAGAACTACAGATTACGAGCCTGGCGCGCTACCGACTGAGCCACCCCCACCCCAGCTGTAAGAGGAGATTCTAGAAATGATTGTTTTAATGAATCTGCTAATCTAAATAATAACAAGAGATTGAATAATGTTCAACGAAAAACACTTTTTTCACTTCTACAAAAGACGCCTTATGTTGATTCATTCCGAAACAACGGACTTTAGTAGGAAGAACTGACTTCTCTCTATGACTAAATTCTGCTACAACAGTGTGAGATGTTTACATATTTAGCTGTGGGCAAACCTCAACTTTATGAATTGCGTGATTTTCCATCGCCCTGTACAAAACGTAGCATAGTATGCATTCATTCTTTGAAATAATTTCTTACTTTAATGTGTGAAAACTCGGCGAATTTTCGAGGTGTGACAAATGTAGACGTTTCCAGCCCAGCACTTACACATTAAAAAAAGCATCTAAAAAAACTATTTAAAAAATGGTCGAATTGAGCACATAACTAGAAAAATGCATGGTTTTCAGTTTGCCTCTATTTTAGGGTAAAAATAATCAATTATTATTCAAAAATAATCAATTAATCGATCATTATTCGCTCTGTACGACTCCGCAAATTTCTCCGCCCTGCCCACGGTCAGTAAGGGGCACCGATGGTCTTGGAAAGGCCGCCGTCCGTCGGATGGGACGTTAGTCGTGGCCCCCCGTGTGCGGGAGAGCCATACCCTGTGCACTTTAAAGAACACGTTGGATGGCCTTGACGGGAGGCTACCATCTGTCTCCCAACAGCTGTTCAAGTGCTCAGCTCCCCCAACCTTCTCCGAGCCTTCGGGGGTTCTTGTGACCTGGCCATTTAGCCCATGGTGTGCAAAAAAATGCCGCTCAGAGGTAAAACAACCCAACCGCTCTGTACGGTTATTGCGCATAATCAGGACAACATAAACTACTATAGGGATTCCATTTTATATCTGCACAAGGCTACTGAAACCTTGAGGAGGACTCAAACGTAATTAATATATCTACTGTTTCAGCGAGCATATTTTGTGTTCTCTAACTGCTCCTGTAACTGCTCCTGTAACTCTCTCTCAATAAAAAGGAGGACACTGATGTGCTTGGTGTCCTCCTTTTTATCGAGATAGAGTTACAGGAGACCTCAAACCGTGGGAAAGGACGTGTCCAGGAGAGACATTAGAAAAAGATGCTGGATGGTTTGATACCTTAAGAGTTAAAGAGTTATTTGGCTCTTGATAATGGAACCATCAGTCCTTGGAGTCCTTGTGATCTGGCCGTTTAGCTATTGTGGGCACAAAAGAGAAGCTCAAAGGTGAAACAACCCTTGTACAGTCGCTCAAAAAAATATCCGAACACTATGGTCGATTTCAGAATTCAGAAAAAATATCTGGCAACGATTTTTTTTAGAAATTAGTGATCTGGCAACCTTCGTGTCACGTGATTACAGAATTCAGGAAAAATATCTGGAGCATGTACAGCAACTGTACACGCTCCAGTTACCGTTCACAGCAAACTGGAGCGTGTGCAGTAACTGCACACGCTCCAGTTTGCTGTGAACGGATCGTTTTTGATACTAGATCGTGTGGGCTCACTCACGGAAATATAGAGCGTGTGCAGTTACCGTTCACAGCAAACTGGAGCGTGTGCAGTTACTGCACACGCTCCAGTTTGCTGTGAACGGTAACTAGAGCGTGTACAGTTGCTGTACACGCTCCAGATATTTTTCCTGAATTCTGTAATCACGTGACACGAAGGTTGCCAGATCACTAATTTCTAAAAAAAATGTTGCCAGATATTTTTTCTGAGTTCTGTAATCAACCATAGTGTTCGGATACTTTTTTGAGCGACTGTACAAGAAAATTCAGAAAAAATAGGTTCCTTGACTGCCTGATATATCAGGTGCTCTATCTCTCAAATTTCTACTTAGATTATACAGAAATTTTGAAGAACTTTTGGCGTCATCTCTCAATTGCAGTTTTTTTTAAATACTCTTTTATAGAATGCTGATTGGATAGTTCAGATCATTTCCCTATAAGGAGATATTGTAGGTTTTTGATTCTTCAGATTAATAGGAAGGAGGATTAGCGCAAAACGTGTAATCATAAAATTATTTCAAGTTTTCTCTGGGTTTCGTTTCATTGAATGTTTTTGAACATGGGTATGTGACTGACGTTATAGAAATTCACTTAACATAAAATACAGTAATCGCCGCTTAATAGAATTAAAGGTATTAGAATTTTCTGTCTATTACAGTAAAAATGTGAAAAGAAATTGAAGAAAGCCTTAGTAAACGGTCTTTCATTTCAAGTAAAACATACCCATTTTTAGCAGTAGGGTGAAAATAAATACATATTCTGGGTTGTTTTACTTTTGAGCGGCACTTTTTAGCACACAATGGATAAATGGCCAGGTCCCAAGGACCCCGATGTTTCAGAGCAGGTTGGAGGAAGGGAACCCACTGGACAGCTATTAAGAGACAGATGATAGCCAAGGCCATCCAGCTTGTTCTATAACTTGCACAGTGTATGACTCTCCCATGTTTCCTCCAGGGGGCCACGGCTTGATGTTCCATCCGACGGATGGCGACCTTTCTTAATCCATCGGTGTCCTCTATTGACCATGGGCAGGGCCGAGAGTTTTGCGGAGATAAATCTTAAAACTGACCCAGCTGCGACTCGAAACTGGGAACTACAGATTACGTGTCTGGCGCGCTACCGACTGAGCCACCCCCGTCCCCTTTTGGTGTGCAATGCAATCATTTTTATTGTTTCAAAGATTTTTCAGCAAGGTTTCATATTTTACAATCAAGTTCAAGTGTAAAATGAAACTGAAAATGCTTCACGTCAATTGTGCTGATTAAAGTATATCTGAAAGTACCGCGGTTGACCGAGAGTCTAATTAAATTTTTCTCCAATGTTGTAACGTGAGCGACTACGAAACTACGCACCTGATACTCCAAAGATCTCAGTGATCATTGGTTGGCGCTTCTATTGTTCTCATCGATCATTGGGTGAATGACAGGTGATTGACAGATCATTACCCTATGATATGTTAGAACCACAAAAACGTCAAATGGCAGTTTCATAGCTCGTCTAGTCTAATCTTTACCACTCATAATATTGCCACTGTTTTTCTCTCAAACGTAGTTCAGGTTTTCAAAAGGAAATGAAGATTACTGGCTCCAATGGTAATAATTTTGGAAGCATTCCAAATTTTTTCCTATTGATCATGCCTTCCCTCCAGTGGATAAAGAGACTCCCACACACAAATATAGATAAATAAAGTAGGAGGAAAAGAGCGGGAGAGGGGGTGTTCTTCTACGTCTGGATCTTCTGGTTCATTCTGGTTCAGTTCCATTTAATAGCGTTTTACCCAAATTGCAAGGTTTGAAAGTTTTACAACTTGGGCAAAACCTGCTTTAAATGGGTTATATTTTTTGATGTGCTATGGTGAGGATGAGTAATAAGAGCTGCTGCAAGCTTATACTGGCATACAGTCGCTCAAAAAAGTATCCGAACACTATGGTTGATTACAGAATTCAGAAAAAAATATCTGGCAACGATTTTTTTTAGAAATTAGTGATCTGGCAACCTTCGTGTCACGTGACACGAAGGTTGCCAGATCACTAATTTCTAAAAAAAAATCGTTGCTAGATATTTTTTCTGAATTCTGTAATCAACCATAGTGTTCGGATACTTTTTTGAGCGACTGTAGGTGGTCATATTATTTTGATACTAGATCGTGTGGGCTCACTCACGGAAATATTGAGCGTGTGCAGTTACCGTTCACAGCAAACTGGAGCGTGTGCAGTTACTGCACACGCTCCAGTTTGCTGTGAACGGTAACTGGAGCGTGTACAGTTGCTGTACACGCTCCAGATATTTTTCCTGAATTCTGTAATCACGTGACACGAAGGTTGCCAGATCACTAATTTCTAAAAAAATCGTTGCCAGATATTTTTTCTGAATTCTGTAATCAACCATATTGTTCGGATACTTTTTTGAGCGACTGTACATACAAACCACATCCTGAAGTAGTCCTGGGCTGCTGAACTACAGACTGTGCAATTTAGTTCTCCAAGCACATCTGTCCTGAGTTACAGCTGCTGCTTTTGGTCACAGCAGGGCAATTCTAATGAGATCCTGTTTGACATTGTCCGACCATCGCATTCCGGGTGTCCCTCTTTTCCTGAGGATTTTAGGCACCTAGTTCATAACTCTATTCGCCAATCTGTAGTTATGCATACAGGCAACATGGCCAAACTAATTCAGTCTCTCCCTATGCAAGACGCTGCTCAATTGTGGTTGGTAACTCCTTCTCCTAACCTCATCCTCACTTACATAATCAAACCACCTAATGCTTGAAGCTCTGCGTAAGCATCTAGAATCAAAAGTATCACATATCCTATTATCGTGCTTTCAAAGTGTGCAAATTTCATTCGCACAGCAAAATTTAGAACGGACTAAACTATTTTGTAAACTAATTTTAATCTTCGGATGTATTACACTTATTTTTCCATAATCTCTACAGATTCTAAAGATCACAGTAGCAATGCCTATTCTGTAGTTTATTTCTTTCCTTCTACTTCTGAAAAATGGTCTGACCGAAGATCGAGAAATTTCTGAGTTAGAGCCACTGATTTGAAATTACTAATCAGGAAGAAAGCAATGAATTGCAATAGCTGCCAAATGCTAAATTGCAAAAGCAATGATTTGCAATTGCTTTGTTCCAGCGACAGCAAACACCTAGGCTCACTTTAGATCATAAGCGTAAAAATCACCTTCAAAGCCAGTGTAAGAAGGCCTATGAACAAATCAACGTGCAATTATTTACATATTAAGCAAAGCATCTATAATATTCTTGGAGAGAATCACGAAAATACTCTACATCATTACTAATAAGTGATTATCCACAAGAAACAAATTAATGAATTATTTACATTCTTCTGTTTTTCCAAAGTTGAGAACTTACAGCTTGCATTCTGAAATAAAAAGTTTCATTATGCTTTCTTATGTACTGCATTTGCTAAATGTGAAAAACGCTAACAATACTGCGAATTGTTAAGAAGAGTTCTTCAAGAGGTCGTGACGAAATATTAAGTGATTAAATGGGTTGTTTTACCTCTGAGCGGCACTTTTTTGCACACCATGGGCTAAATGGAAAGGTCACATGGACCCCGAAGGCCAGAGAAGGTTGGGGGAGGGGACCCACTGGAACAGCTGTTGGGAGACAGATGGTAGCCTCCCGTCAAGGCCATCCAGCGTGTTCTTTAACGTGCACAGGGTATGGCTCTCCCGCACACGGGAGCCACGGCTTAACGTCCCATCCGACGGACGGCGGCCTTTCCAAGCCCATCGGTGTCCCCTACTGACCGTGGGCAGGGCGGGGAATTTTGCGGAGATAAATCTCAACGATGATAAAGGCATGGTTCCTAAAGATTTTACCAGAGCTATTATTATCCCTATTTTCAAAAAAGGTGATCGCAGTTCTTGTGATAACTATAGGGGTATCAGCCTACTCTCCGTTCCAGGTAAAGTTATTTCCATGATTGTGCTTAATAGAATTAAGCTTAATCTGGTTGACAGGCAATTGCGTGGATGAGCAATGTGGATTCAGAAGTGGTAGGGGATGTGTGGATCAGATATTTTCACTTAGGCAGATTCTTGAGAAATGTTTAGAGTTTCAGAAACCTTTGGTTGCTAGCTTTGTTGATTTCAAAAAGTGTTTCGACTCTGTTGATCGTCATAATTTGTGGTTGATTGTGAGATCATATGGTATACCAGAGAAGTTGGTTAACATAATGAAAGCTCTCTATAATAACACTGAGTCATGTGTGAGAGTTGGTAAGTCTTGTAGCAATTGGTTTAGCATTACTTCTGGTGTTCGACAAGGGTGCATTTTGTCTCCTTTTCTCTTTGGTTTGGTTGTTGATTATGTTATACGAAATTCACTTCAAGGGAAAGATTTTGGCCTTAAATGGGCTGGAGATACGAAAATTTCTGATTTAGATTATGCTGATGATTTAGCCCTTTTGGCAAATGATGTTGATGAGATGAACTCTTTCATTCGAACTGTTGATGAGACTGGTAGTACAGTAGGTTTGGTTATAAACAGAGAGAAAACTAAAGTGATGAAAATCGGTCAGGCAGGTTGTGATTCAGTTAATCTGAATGGTTGCAGTCTTGAGCAGGTGTCACAGTTTAATTACCTTGGGAGCTGCGTAACTGATATTGGTGATGTGCGGCATGAGATTAACAGACGAATAGTTATTGCTGCCGGGACTTTTAAGAATCTATGGAGATTGTGGAGAAATAGGCGTATACACCTTAAGACTAAAATTAGACTGTATAATAGTTTGGTTCTTTCTAGGGTTAGTTATGGTAGTGAAACTTGGACGCTGTGTAAGCAAGATAACAGGAAACTAGATGCTTTTGATTCTAGATGCTTACGCAGTATCTTGGGCATTAGGTGGTTTAACTTTGTAACTAATGATGAGGTTAGGCAAAGGAGTCTGCAACCTCCTTTAAGCAGCATATTGTGCAGAGAGAGACTCCGCTGGTTTGGCCATGTTGCCCGTATGGATAATTATAGATTGGCGAATAAGGTTATGAACAGTGTGCCTAGAGGCCTCAGAAGGAGGGGGAGACCTAGGATGCGGTGGGCAGACAATGTCAAACAGGACCTTGTTAGAATTGGTGTACAGTGGCCGGATGCAGCAGATGTAGCTCAGGACAGATATGCTTGGAGAATTAAACTGCGCGGTCTGGTTGGACCTCCGTAGCCCATGGCTGCTTGAGGAGGAGGAGGAGGATGATGACCCAGCTGGGACTCGAACCTGAGAACTACAGATTACGAGCCTGGCGCGCTACCGACTAAGCCACCCCCGCCCCTAGTGATTAAATGTGTAGTCATGGTTGATTCAATAATAAAATACTTAAGATAGCTAAACTGAAGATGTTGAAACAGAAGACGGTTCTTATAAAATTAAAAAGGTCGAAAATTAACTTTTCTTGCATTTTAGTTTTTTTTCGTGTGGTTAGAGAAATTAAAAAAGCAGTTGGATGGTCATGAATTGGATGTATATGAGTTATATTCAGTCTGAATGCATTGTAAAAACAAAGTGAAAATGACTGTACTTGCTTTAGCCTTGTTAAGTTCATCTTTCAGAAACATTCTGCAGGAAGGCTATTTCCCCCTTTTTTAAACTCTTCTAAACAAATATGAGTCAAAAAAAAACATCTATAGCTCTTTCAAACTCATAGACATTTTCTATTCATTGATTTCGAGCGTTGAAACAAAATGCAACCCTTAGCACAGTTAACCGTGAAAATTCCTGTCATCAGTTTGAACTAATCACTTCTATTCCATTTTTATTCTCTCACACTGTCAAAGAAGAGACATCCTTCCTTTACCCTGCTTCCTCCCCCCGGCAACCTTCGTCTATCCCCCCCCCACACACACTTATATCGAGTTCTGAAAGTCCCTTCGGTTAGCAGGCCACATCCGCATAGCACAACGTCTTCCTACATCTCTGTTCTAAGACCGGTTGACCGGCATCGGTTGCTAGGACAAAGCGCATGCGCACTGCGCCGAAGCCTCGACGCCATTAAAAAATACCGGTCTGAGACGGACCTTGACATTAGGAAAGCTCTCTCAGTGTTCCGTTCATCACGGTAAAGAGCAGCACCTGTCAGCTATAAGTGGTATTGAAGTAGGTTACGCTGTGAGTGTGGCTTTATCTGATAATATCTAGTTGCATGTGTCCGTTTGTTTCGGAGTTTCTGTTCATGAGAGTTAAAAGGGTTAATTTTTAGTTCATTGTATGCTCTTTTTGTTGAACTAGATCTTCAAATAATCACTACTTGTCGTTAATATTGGCGCACGCTGTTGATATTGATCATAATTATAACTAAAATGAACCAAGGCTTTTTTTCTTCCTGACATCCCTTATACCTCTTCTTTGCTCTTCTCATCGCCTACATTTGTCTTCAAATTGTCTAGAGAAGTTCAATTACGAAGTCCAGTTAAGTGTTGCCAGAAATAATGACTAAACTTGTCACGAAAGAATTAATTTCTCAGACTTCTGAAAAGCACAATGGAAGCCTTTAACTGAAAGGCGGTTTTTGTAAAGTATTGTTTTGTTCCTTACTTTCTAAAGATAGAAAAGAAAAAAAAAATTTTTTTTTTTTCGTGGTTGATGCCGCTGTATTGTGGAGCCAGCATAAATTCCTCCGTGTTATTATTTGCTGTAGAGTGCAGATTGCATCTTAATAATCTTCTTTTCAAATCAACCTCGATTTTCATGAAAGAAAAATGAAGAAATAGTTTTGCCTTTCTGATTGCCACAAATTCTGTAGACTAAACAAATTATGAGTTGGCTGTGCTGAGGTTTCGGCCTCTTCACAAATCTTCTCGAAGGCATGGTGGGAAGTAGGCTGCTTGAGGGATATTTTTTTAGCTTAAATATTCACAGTCGACTGGTAGGAAAAAAGCAGTATACTTGTGTTGTCTGAGAACCAACCATGGGATTCATATGCTATTTAGAAATTTTGCACATTGTATCCCGTGACTTACATGGGTGACTATCCATCTTGATCGCATTTCAAAGATTCTAGGTGTGAATCTCAAATAAGGTATGAATGTTTCTCTTGACGTTTTCCTTTCTTCATGGATCCTCTCTATAAAAATTTAAACGGGTTGAGTCTGTCAACTTTCGTGACTAGCTGCTACTGTGAAAAGATTTCATGTTTAATTAATTGAATTAAGATAACTACGAGGAGATTTATTATTAAGTAGTAGGCTTAAGAATTTCTGATTCTTATTTATTCATTAATTCTAACGCTTGGAATATAATTCTTGAATATGTTAGTTTAGTTTATTCTTAGTTTGCATGCATATTTATATTTTCTTTACTTCACAAATTTTTGGTGCATTACGATTTTCTCCGCTTAGTTGTACAGTCGCTCAAACAAATATCCAAACATCATGGTTGATTACAGAATTCAGAAAAATATCTGGCAACGATTTTTTAAGAATTTAGTAATCTGGCAACCTTCGAGTCACGTGACACGAAGGTTGCCAGATTACTAATTTCTAAAAAAATCGTTGCCAGATATTTTTTCTGAATTCTGTAATCAACCGTAGTGTTCGGATTTTTTTTGAGGGACTGTACTTATGATCTGGGTGATAAAAAGGTGTGAATGGGTTTGGAAAAGCCCTTGTCCGTTAAATGATTATCAACCTGTGGTTGGTGTATAAGCCGAGCGTATTAAGATAAAAAGAGCAAAAGCCAAGGCATCCCTGTGCTTAAACTACACTGGATTGCCTTAACAAAGATAGGATTTCATCCAGTGAATCTCTTTCCGTAATCCTGTCCCAAGCCTTGAGGTTCTGGTGGCTTGACAATAAGTTCATTTTACGACAGAATGAAATTTCTGCTAAAACTAGACAATTATCAAGTAACTCTGTCTTAATTAGTGAGTCATAATAAGTTAAATAGTAAAACATTTTTGGTACAGTTTATTTTAACCTCATCGAAAAATGTGAGAAATGGTTTGTTGGTTGTTTTTTCCGAAGAGAATAATTTTCTGGTACTAAAAGCAAATATCCATCTGTCAATTCGCATACTGGACAAGCAGATATTTATAAATATAAATATTTTACATTGTGATTATAATTGTTATTATGAAGAGTGTCACTTATTGTACAATCTTTGTTCTAACTCATCTCACTTTATTAAACAATACTTGCAATAGATCATATTAAGTTTGAGACATGGCGCAGAGATGAAGAAAATAGTCTGTAATGTCAGCCATTTGCATATGACCATCCAGGACTTATATCCAATCGATTCTGCTCGATTTGCACTAATCAGTTAATGAAAGATTGTGCTCAGAAATGGTAGTCAAAAGCACTGAATCAGATATACAATAATTAATAGATTAGACTTCTCTGCGAAAGTTTAAAATCGTGAACTTAAAACTGCTGAATGCCACGCGATGTTTTCAACTGCAGTGTGAATAAGAAAACCGCAAGCATTTGGAAGATGTAACTGCAACCAATATTATATAGACGACGCCCACTGTGCTAACAATTTATCTAAAAAAAGTATAAGTATCAATCAGTATACTAAACAGAATAAATAGAATGAAACGCTGTAAAAAATACTTTGAGAATCATAGTAATAAATATCAATACAACACGTTAAGATATAGTACACCATTTTAACAAATATAATTCGTGCTTTCGGAATCAGGCTTATTAAAAACAGTTTGAAATATCTGTTATAATCTAAGATACATATCATTCTGTACATAATAATTCCTTCGCATTAACAAGTAAGCTTTCTTTCTTTCCAGGTGCTATGTTACGACTATGGTGTGCAGTGATGTTGGTGGTTGGTGCTTCTGCGGCAGCCACGGTCACAACGAAGCGAGAAGATGGAAGTAGCAGCAATAGCGGAGGAAGTAACCAACCCGTTTATTCCCCTTCATCCGCATCTAACAGCTACAGCAATTCAGGTTACGAGTCCGGAGATTCCAGCAGCAGCTACAAGGCACAACCCTCATCTCAAGGCAACCTCTACTATTATTACTACCCAGTACAAGAGAAGACACAAGATAATGCCTACGCCAGCTCTTCCACGCATAACTACGCCACGGCACCAGCAGCATCAAACCCTTACGACACCGGAGATGCAGCTTCATCAGGCTATCACGCAGCACAGGCTAGTGATGCTTATGTATCTCAAGATGCAAGCTATGCTGGAGCACTTAATCAACTCAGTGGGTACGGCCTTGCCAATGGCTATTCTTTAGGTTCTGGTGCTCTCAACTCCGGAGGGCTGAGTTCTTACGGTGTGAGTGCTTTAAGTCCCGGCTATGCTGCTGCTGGGATCCCAAGTGCCTACGCCTCGGGAGCCACAGTAGGAAGCTACCCAGCTGGAAGTGCAGCTATTGCTAACTACGCACCTCAGGGTTCTAGCCTAGCTCAATACGCAGCTCAGCTTTCCGGCTATGGTGGACAGTATGGCGGCTATGCTGTGCCACAAGGCTACGGTACGACTAACAGGAGGTATGGACTTGGAAGTCTGATCATGCCCATGTTGGCTCTTGCTGGCCTTACAATGCTCATTCCCACAGTCACCAGCAATCTTGGCAGCAGGAACAGGAGGTCAACAGAACCAGCAAAAAATCCTCTTTCCATGATAGGCGAGTACAAGGACAAATTGGAGCGATACTACGCCATCTACAGAACTGCTGTGGAAAAAGAAGAATGCATGAACAGGATCATTTGCGAGATGGGCACAGCAGTCAGTGACGTGAAAGGAAAAGGAGCCGTTGTTCTGTAAGTTGATTCTTTCGTTAATTTTACGTCTTTCAATGTCGGGTATGACATACTCCAATATTCCTACGATATTTCCCATTTATATAAGAGTAATTAACTTCGTTATTTGTTACTATTGACGTCTTTTGAAAGATATTGCGAGTAATAATTATTAAAGTGACAAGAGGTGGGAAACTGGCTGGGATTATTTTTGCTGGAATAATTATTTGATGTGGAAACAGTTTAGTGATGCATCCCTTTACAGAAAACATTTATATCCTGAACTGAACTTTAGTGCTATCAAAGGTTCAAAGCCAAACTACAAACTTTCCGGCAAAACTCACTAACTATTAGGTTAGGTGTTCTGCAATAATTCTGAGCAGCACATCTTTCTTTGCGAATAAGGATTATGGTCGCAAAGGATTCCAGGAAATCAGTGTTGGATAGAAAAAAGGAACCCACTAGACAGCTGTTAAGAGACAGAAACATCTCCTCAAAGCCATCCAGCGTGCACAGTATATAATTATTCCCGTACACGGGTCTGCGACTTAATGTCTCCTCCGACAGAGAGCAATCTTTTCAAACTCATCTAGCTGCTAGGTTCAAATTCCTTACAAAAGGAGCTCAGTCGGTAACCCACAAGGCTCATAAGCTGCAGTTCCCAATGTTCGAATCACACATATGGCCCATGTGCTCTATGACCACCCTACCCTTTGTCAGTAGGGGACATTGATGAGGTTGGAAAAGTCGCCGTCCATCGGATGGGACATTACGCCGTGGTTCCATGTGCGGGAGAGCCATACCCTGTGCACATTAAAGAACACACTGGATGGTCTTGACGAGAGGTTTCCATCTGTCTCTTAACAGCTGTCCAATAGGTCTTCTTCCCCCAACTTTCTCTGAACCTTCGGAGTCCTTTTGACCTGGCCATTTATGCAAAAAAAATGCCGCTCAGAGGTAACAGAACACAATTCTTACACAAAACAAATATCTATATTTATTCTCAATTTGCACACATGTACTACTATTTCAGTATGAAATTTAATATTTGTGAAATTTAAACGTTATGTGAAACGCAAATTTATGTGTTTCAGGGAAAATCTTAAAGATTGCAGCCCTTGATTTTTAAATGGAATGTGAAATCATTGATACAAGGGACGAGACAAAAAAAACCCAGACATTTGCCACCTTGCAATTTTTAAAATATTTTTCGTGTATTTATTTTTTGCGTCAATATTAAGTACAATGTGTGAATCTCAAAATCTATTCTTTTAATTCGTTTTTGCTTCCCCAATCCTGGAGGGGCGGGGGTGGCTCAGTCGGTAGCGCGCCAGGCTCCTAATCTGTAGTTCCCAGGTTCGAGTCCCAGCTGGGTCAGCGTTGAGATTTATCTCCGCAAAATTTCCCGCCCTGCCCACGGTCAGTAGGGGGACACCGATGGGCTTGGAAAGGCCACCGTCCGTCGGATGGAACGTTAAGCCGTGGCCCCGTGTGCGGGAGAGCCATACCCTGTGCACGTTAAAGAACACTCTGGATGGCCTTGACGTTAGGCTACCATCTGTCTCCCAACAGCTGTTCCAGTGGGTCCCTCCCCCAACCTTCTCTGAGCCTTCGGGGTTCATGTGACCTGGCCATTTAGCCCATGGTGTGCAAAAAAGTGCCGCTCAGAGGTAAAACAACCCAACAACCCAACCCCAATCCTGGGCAAATTATCCCAGTCAGCCCTGTTTACAACACGCTTAAATGCATTATAGTAGACGATGAAAAAATTCTAAATTTCTTACACGAAATTTCTATAGGATAGCAATTCACCATTAACTGTTTTCTCGTTCTTTTCAAATTCTTGGTTCACATTACAGTTTCTACAGATTTTTGAAAACTTATATAAAAATACTTCTGATAATATTGTCTAATTTTTCTATCAATACAGCAAAAGATATACTAGAATTATTATTTTTATGAAAAATCACTGTATATTAAATATTATTTTGTTAATACACTGCTCGACATTGAAAGTGCCCCACCCAGAAGGACATGTCGTACAAACATGCAAATAGAAGGGTGGGCGTGCGCAGTTAAGATATGCAAATGATGATAATCCGGAGCCAATGACGTGTGTGGCTCAAGAGAAAAATGGTACAATCGCTCAAAAAAGTGAGTGATCTGGCAACTTCGTGTCACGTGACACGAAGTTGCCAGATCACTAATTTCTAAAAAAAATCGTTGCCAGATATTTTTTCTGAATTCTGTAATCAACCATAGTGTTCAGATACTTTTTTGAGCGACTGTAGGTGGTCATATTATTTTGATACTAGATCGTGCGGGCTCACTCACGGAAATATTGAGCGTGTGCAGTTACCGTTCACAGCAAACTGGAGCGTGTGCAGTAACTGCACACGCTCCAGTTTGCTATCTGGTTTGCTGTTTGCAAACTGGCTCTTTTCTCTTCTCGTTTGCAAACTGGCTGTTTGCAAACGGCTCCAGTTCGCTGTCTGCAAACTGGAGCGTGTGCAGTAACTGCACACGCTCCAGTTTGCTGTGAACGGTAACTGTAGCGTGTACATTTGCTGTACACGCTCCAGATATTTTTCCTGAATTCTGTAATCACGTGACACGAAGGTTGCCAGATCACTAATTTCTAAAAAAATCGTTGCCAGATATTTTTTCTGAATTCTGTAATCAATCATAGTGTTCGGATACTTTTTTGAACGACTGTACAAGAAGGAACAGGAATGGTGTTGTGTTTATGCAGGTGGAAGTCGTGCAAACGGTTGAGATTAGATGGTTCCGCTTGGAAATTGTTCAGCAAAGGCCGAAAATGCCTGGTACATGACGTCAGCAGGTTTATCGACATTTTGGATGCTTTTGAAAGAGGAAGAATTATATGCCTATGTGAAGCTGGATGGACTATACGTTGTATTGCTGCCCATGTTCATCGGGATGCACAAACTGTTGGATGCTGTTGGCAACAGTGGCGAAATGAAGGTTCTAGCGTGCGTCGCAGAAGGAGTGATGCCATCTGACAGACATCAGCACAGCTTGATAGGTGCATTGTTTGACATGCTCCTTCGTCACCACAGAGCACCTCAGGTGATATTCGACGGGCTGTGTCAGCAGCCATGAACGTCCCCATAACGATCTAAACAGTAAACTGAAATTTGCATGAGACACACCTGCGCTCTAGGAAACCGTTACGTCGACTGCCATTGACTGCAAACCATCACAGCTCTTGTCTGGCTTGGTGCCAAAGTCATGCGAACTGGGGTCACGAATGGAATACTGTTGTGTTTAGTGATGAATCCCGTTTCTCTCTGGGTGCTGATGATCGACGGGTCCGTGTATGGTGACAACCTGGCGAGAGGATGGATCCAGCTTTTGTTCGCGACCAGCAACACTGCCCGACAGCCAGACATAATGTTATGGGATGCTATTGGATATGACAGCATGTCACCTCTTGCCCGCATCATGGGAACACTGACAGTTGCACGATACATTAGAGCGGTTCTGCAACCCGTTTTGTTACCGTTCCTGGGAGGCATGCAGCAGCTCATTTTCCAGCATGACAACTCCCGTGTACAACTGGTAGGGTCTCCAGACAATGTTTGCAACATATTCAAGTATTGCCATGGCCAGCAGGATCTCCAGATTTATCCCCAATAGAAAATCTGTGGAACCACATTGGACGACGTGTGCAATCCTCTCGGCGACTGGCGCGGAATCTCGAAGAATTATGGGAGCAAGCCAACGCTGCTTGGTATGCAATTCCTCAGGACCATATCCGTCGACTGTATGGTTCCATGCCACGCCGTATTTACTGCCTGTATTGCCGTTCACGGCGGTGCAACCACCTACTGAAGCAGTCACATTGTGATGCATTATCTCATCTTCTAACAGCTGTAAGTGGCTGCAAATTAAATCATGGTATGCCAATATGAATTGCTATGTGTGTGTTACATTTCACCCCTATCCTCTCACTCCTTCTGGGTGGAGCAATTTCAATGTCGTGCAGTGTAGCTACCTAATTACCGTATTAGTCCAACGATTTACATTGAAAAAATATTTCGTATTTTGTTTTCAAGATGTCAATGGTTTCTGTTTTAAAGTAAAAGATTTATAATTTTGAATTTATAATTTAAATATTTTGAAAGGGTCGCAGTCCTTCAGATGAAGCGTTTTACCAAGGTTCAGTATTCATGAGAGCCATACCCTGTGCACGTTTGCTGTTAGAAAACAGAACTCCATCTCCCAAATGATCTATAGTAGATCCCTTTTTCCAATGTAGTTCAGGGCGGGGGTGGCTCAGTCGGTAGCGCGCCAGGCTCGTAATCTGTAGTTCCCAGGTTCGAATTCAGCGTTGAGATTTATCTCCGCAAAATTACCCGCCCTGCCCGCGGTCAGTAGGGGACACCGCTGGGCTTGGAAAGGCCGCCGTCCGTCGGATGGGACTTTAAGCCGTGGCCCCGTGTGCGGGAGAGCCATACCCTGTGCACGTTAAAGAACACGTTGGATGGCCTTGACGGGAGGCTACCATCTGTCTCCCAACAGCTGTTCCAGTGGGTCCCCTCACCCAACCTTCTCCTGAGCCTTCGGGGTCCATGTGACCTGGCCATTTAGCCCATGGTGTGGCTAAATGGCCAGGTCACATGGACCCCGAAGGCTCAGAGAAGGACCCGTGGGCAAGGCGGGGAGTTTGCGGAGATAAATCTCAACGCTGACCCAGCTGGGACTCGAACCTGGGAACTACAGATTACGAGCCTGGCGCGCTACCGACTGAGCCACCCCCTTGCTCACCTAGAAGGGAATTACAGCTATTATGTGTATTAGAAGACTCAGCTAGAGAACTCACTCGTTTTGCAAGAAAAATACTTCTTTAAGGTTGGCAACGCTAAAATCTAAAGTAACTTTTTGATAACTGGCAATATTAGACGAACAAAAATTGATGTTTTCGAAACAAGGAGTAACAAGTTTACTATGTAGAAAGCGTTTGTCGGAAATTCTAAAAAATTAATTCACATTTCCAAATGTAAGTCAAAATTGAATTAATGTAACAGTTCTAAAGCAGAAGTGCAGTATTGGGTCCTCAGCCGCCATCTTGTTTTATTTCGCCGCGGTGAAAAAAAAGTCTGAATGGTAAAAGTAGTCCGTTCCGCATCTACCTTAAGATGCGTATTGAGGATATATAAATATAATTTAAAGGATATATATAAATATATATCTCATCAAAAGAAGATTTTACTAACAACAACGCTTATCGCTACAAAATGAACCATTGTTTCGCACTTAAAAAAAAACCCCGAAAATTAAATAATTTCGTCAAAATTAGATTTTATTAACAAGTCTTATCGCTAAAGAATAAACCTTCGTTCTGCACTTAAAAAAAAAACCCAAAAAATTAATATTCTCATCAAAACTAGATTTCATTAACAACTCTTATCGCTAAAGAATAAACCTACGTTCTGCACTTAAAAAAAGCCCAAAAAATTAATATTCTCATCAAAACTAGATTTCATTAACAACTCTTATCGCTAAAGAATAAACCTTCGTTCTGCACTTAAAAAAAGCCCAAAAAATTAATATTCTCATCAAAACTAGATTTCATTAACAACTCTTATCGCTAAAGAATAAACCTTCGTTCTGCACTTAAAAAAAGCTCAAAAAATTAATATTCTCATCAAAACTAGATTTCATTAACAACTCTTATCGCTAAAGAATAAACCTTCGTTCTGCACTTAAAAAAAGCCCAAAAAATTAATATTCTCATCAAAACTAGATTTCATTAACAACTCTTATCGCTAAAGAATAAACCTTCGTTCTGCACTTAAAAAAAGCTCAAAAAATTAATATTCTCATCAAAACTAGATTTCATTAACAACTCTTATCGCTAAAGAATAAACCTTCGTTCTGCACTTAAAAAAAGCCCAAAAAATTAATATTCTCATCAAAACTAGATTTCATTAACAACTCTTATCGCTAAAGAATAACTCCTTGTTCCTTACTGGAAAAAAGCCCAAAAATAAATAATCTCATCAAAAGATTTCATTAACAACGCTCATCGCTAAACAATGAAACCTCGTTTAGCACTTAAAAAAGCCCCTAAAATAAATATCAAAAGTAAATATCCTTAACAACACTCATCGCTAAAAAATCAACTTAAGAAAAGCCCCAGAAACAAATAATCTCTTTACACTTCTAAACGTCATATAACTATTCTAAACGTCATATATCAGGAGGACGGGGGTGGCTCAGTCTGTATCGCGCTAGGCTGGTAATCTGCAGTTTCCAGCGTTCGAGTCCCAGCTGGGTCAGCGTTGAGACTTATCACCGCAAAACTCCCGCCCTTCCCATGGTCAGTAGGAGACACCGATGGGCTTGGAAAGGCCATCCGTCCGTCGGATGGGACGTTAAGCTGTTGCCCCGTGTGCGGGAGAGCCATACCCTGTGCACATTAAAGAACACTCTGGATGGCCTTGACGGGAGACTACCATCTGTCTCCTAACAGCAGTTCCTCCTCCCCCAACCTTCTCTGAACAGTGGGTCCCCTCCCCTAACCTTCTCTGAACCTTCGGGTCCTTGTGACCTGGCCATTTAGCCCATTATGTGCAAAAAAGTGCCGCTTTTTTCTACCGCTCAGTAGGGGATACCGATGGGCTTGGAAATGCCGCCAGCCGTTGGATGAGACGTTAAGACATGGCCCCGTGTGCGGGAGACCCATACCCTGTGCACGTTAAAGAACAAGCTGGATGGCCTTGATGGGAGGCTACCATCTGTCTCCTAACAGCTGTTCCAGTGGGTCCCCTCCCCCAACATTCTCTGAACTTTCGGGGTCCTTGTTAGCTGGCCATTTAGCCCATTGTGTGCAAAAAAAGTGCCGCTTTTTTCAAAACCCTGAAAACCAGAAAAACCAGAAAAGGTTGGGGGAGGAAACGCTCAGAGGTAAAGCAACCCAACCCAACTCAGTCATAAACATTGGAACATGCGGATGGATATCATATTGCAATTCAACTTTACAGTCCTGGGGAAACATCCTGGAGAAAAGTGTTTCAAGGTGATATTTTATTTTATACACTGCCCTATTAAAATATTAGAGTTGGGTTATGTTACCTTTTAGTGGCACTTTTTTTGCACACAATGGGCTAAATGACCAGGTCACAAGGACTCCGAGGGCTCAGAAAAGGTTGGGGGAGGGGACCCATTGGACAGCTATTGGGAGACAGATGGTAGCCTCCCGTCAAGACCATCCAGCGTGTTTAATGTTCATAGTGTATGGCTCTCCCTCCCACGGACCAGGGTTTAACTCCCCATAACGACGGACGGCGGTCTTTCCAAGCCAAAAGTTTAAAAGTAGTTCATGATATGTTGATGGGAATCTAAGATCGAAGTTCTAAGATTTTTAAACTATGTATTTAATGGGAAAATGTGACTAAAGATAAATTAAAGATCGAAATCAAATATATTTAAATCTGAATTTTTAACAATATTCGTTCAGTATCTGAGGTCCTGCCAACCACACGGACCTTCTACTATGGCATATAAACTGACAGGCTCCTGTCAGACCTCTGTGGCAAGCAGCTGCTTGAGGGGGTATTTTTTTATTTAAAGAGTTATGAAAGCTAGAATACTTCGCAACAATTAAGGCGTGATAAGAATTTACCTTAGGACAGTTTCAAAGTATTTCATAAATTAGCATTTAGACCCGTGTTTCCCAACGTGGGGCCCACGCCCCACAGGGGGGCAATTTGATTGAAAAGGGGGGCAATTTGATTGTCAAGGGGGGCAATTCGAAAATGGAATCATTCAAAGTTTAACCGTATGGCGGTTAAATTTTACATAGGGGGTGGGGACATAAGAATTTTAGAAAGGCTTAAGTGGGGCATGGCACAAAAAAGGTTGGAAAACACTGATTTAGACGTTTGCGTAATGATTTTTCAATATTTCACAATTATGAATGATTTTGATAAAGCAAGATAATTTACTGTTAATTATTCTAGCTTCCATAATTCTTGAAATACCGAACGAATATTGTTAAAAAAAATCGAGATTTAAACAGATTTGATTACGATCTTTAATATATTTTCTGTTATATTTTTCCATTAAATACATAGTTTAAAAGTTGCAGGACTTCAAAATTCGATTCCCATTGACATAGCATGAAAATTCTTTAATATTTTTGTAGAGAAGTGTATATATTTAAAAGAAATATATTTGTTAACAAACTGAGAAATTCTGGAAGAATAATAAGTTATTCCATGCTGCGATCTCTACAAATCATAAACATGAAAAAATTAACAATATCAAGCATCCCCCCTCCCAGAAAATCCGGTCGTCTTATAAGATATCTTAAACTTTTCAACACTTCCCCCGAAAACTGTATTCTCGTCCCCCTCCCTAAAATATAAAAAATTCTCGCTACCTACCCTATCCCCGAAACGAATTCTCTGCCCCTTCTCCCCCCCCCCCCGAAAACTAAATCCTGGGTATGTGCTTGTCTACGCCCTGCTTGGAATTCGAATCCAGACCCTCTAAACTGAAATCTACAGCACGATTTTCAAGGATTGGGTTGTTTTACCTCTGAGCGGCACTTTTTTGCACACCATGGGCTAAATGGCCAGGCCACAAGGGCCCCGAATGCTCATAGAAGGTTGGGGGAGGGGACCCACTGGAACAGCTGTTGGGAGACAGATGGTAGCCTCCCGTCAAGGCCATCCAGCGTGTTTTTAACGTGCACAGGCTATGGTTCTCCCGCACACGGGGCCACGTCTTAACGTCCCATCCGAAGGACGGCGGCCTTTCCAAGCCCATCGGTGTCCCCTACTGAGCGTGGGCAGGGCGGGGAGTTTTACGGAGATAACCCCGGGTAAGGCATGGATGTATGTGTCGTTTTTCTGCTGAGGTCCTGCCATCCTCACAGACCTTCTGCTATGGCATATAAATTGACAGGCTCCTGTCAGACCTCTGTGGCAAGCAGCTGATTGAGGGGGTATTTATTTATTTTTTATTTAAATGTCAACGCTGACCCAGCTGGGACTCGAACCTGGGAACTGCAAATTACGAGCCTGGCGAACTACCAACTAAGCCACCACCGATTTTCAAGGAACTTTTCAACCAGCTGAAATACTTAATTGTAATTCCAGCATTAATGATTTTTGTCAACTAGCGCCTGGAGCGAGGATGGTTATCGCGTAATCACTAATATGTTATGCAATCATCATCATCTTCAAGCAGCCATGGGCTACGGAGGTCCAACCAGACCGAGCAATTTAGTTCTCCAAGCAAGTCTATCCTGAGCTACATCTACTGCATCTGGCCACTGCACACCAATTCTAACAAGGTCCTGTTTGACATGGGGCGGGGGTGGCTCAGTCGGTAGCGCGCCAGGCTCGTAATCTGTAGTTCCCAGGTTCGAGTCCCAGCTGGGTCAGCGTTGAGATTTATCTCCGCAAAATTCCCCGCCCTGCCCACGGTCAGTAGGGGACACCGATGGGCTAGGAAAGGCCGCCGTCCGTCGGATGGGACGTTAAGCCGTGGCCCCGTGTGCGGGAGAGCCATACCCTGTGCACGTTAAAGAACACGCTGGATGGCCTTGACGGGAGGCTACCATCTGTCTCCCAACAGCTGTTCCAGTGGGTCCCCTCCCCCAACCTTCTCTGAGCCTTCGGGGTCCATGTGACCTGGCCATTTAGCCCATTGTGTGCAAAAAGGTGCCGCTCAGAGGTAAAACAACCCAACCCTGTTTGACATTGTCTGCCCACCGCATCCTAGGTCTCCCCTTCTTTCTGAGGCCTTTAGGCACACTGTTCATAACCCTATTCGCCAATCTATAATTATTCATACGGGCAACATGGCCAAACCAACGGAGTCTCTCTCTGCACAATATGCTGCTTAAAGGAGGTTGCCGACTCCTTTGCCTAACCTCATCATTAGTCACAAAGTTAAAACACCAAATACCCAAGATACTGCGTAAGCATCTGGAATCAAAAGCATCTAGTTTCCTGTTATCTTGTTTACAAAGTGTCCAAGTTTCACTTCCATAACTAACCCTAGAAAGAACCAAACTATTATACAGTCTAATTTTAGTCTTTAGGGGTATACGCCTATTTCTCCACACTCTCCATAGATTCTTAAAAGTCCCGGCAGCAATCCCTATTCGTCTGTTAATCTCATGCCGCACATCACCATTATCTGTTACATAGCTCCCAATACCAAGGCTAAAGTTTGGCTTCCTGTCTAATATAACATATTTCTATTTTTGCCGTCTCACTACTTCATTGCATCACAATTGAGCAATTCCATCTTTAGACGCTGAGGAGCAAAAGAAATGACTTCCTATGGCACTCCACTGGGAGACTAAAATAGAGAACAATGGTTCCTAGTAGCTGAACTCGTGTAACACGACACGTTCTCAAGGTCACGGTCCATTGTTTCTTCGCACGGTTTATACCGAGTCGTGTTGATGCAGATGAGCAATTTTGCGAAGTAATTGTGTGAACGTCACGTCTGAGTAGCGCCAAGTTGATCGAATTTACCTACACAGTTGAGCAACTCGTGTGAAACGCAAACAATAAGTAATTATTTCTAAATGCGTCATTTCGATGGTATTCTAAGACTGCTATTTCCAGATTATTAATCGAAAAGTAATTAAATTGTAAATGTACAAGAAAAAGTTTAAAGAGATTAAACTCTTCTGGGTTGGGTTGTTTTACCTCTGAGCGGCACTTTTTTGCACACTATGGGCTAAATGGCGAGGTCACAAGGACTCCGAAGGCTCAGAGAAGGTTGTGGGAGGGTTCCCACTGGATATCGGTCTGGGTTGGGTTGTTTTACCTCTGAGCGGGGGGCGGGGGGGGCTCAGTCGGTAGCGCGCCAGGCTCGTAATCTGTAGTTCCCAGGTTCGAGTCCCAGCTGGGTCAGCGTTGAGATTTATCTCCGCAAAATTCCCCGCCCTGCCCACGGTCAGTAGGGGATACCGATGGGCTTGGAAAGGCCGCCGTCCGTCGGATGGGACGTTAAGCCGTGGCCCCGTGTGCGGGAGAGCCATACCCTGTGCACGTTAAAAACACGCTGGATGGCCTTGACGGGAGGCTACCATCTGTCTCCCAACAGCTGTTCCAGTGGGTCCCCTCCCCCAACCTTCTCTGAGCCTTCGGGGTACTTGTGACCTGGCCATTTAGCCCATGGTGTGCAAAAAAGTGCCGCTCAGAGGTAAAACAACCCAAACAACCTCTGAGCGGCACTTTTTTGCACACTATGGGCTAAATGGCGAGGTCACAAGGACTCCGAAGGCTCAGAGAAGGTTGTGGGAGGGGACCCACTGGAACAGTTGTTGGGAGACAGATGGTAGCCTCCTGTCAAGGCCATCCATTGTGTTCTTTAACGTGCACAGGGTATAGCTCTCCCGTATATGGGGCCATGGCAGACGGCGGTCTTTCCAAGCCCATCAGTGTCCCCTACTGACCGTGTAGTTTTGCGGAGATTAGTCTCAACGCTGACCCAGTTTGGACTCGAACCTGGGAACAACAGATTACGAGCCTGGCACGCTACCGACTGAGCCACCCCCGCCCCGATATATGGGTCTGCATTTATATTTTCAGGCTGAAGCGGATATTTTTTTGGAAAGCCATAGAACTATGTATTTATCTGCATTACTTTGTGTTGTTGGGTTCGACTGTTTTAGCTCTGAGCGGCATATTTCTGCACACAATGGCCTAAATGGCCAGGTTACAAGAACCCCAAGAGCTCAGAGAAAATTGGGGAGAGGATCCATTGGACAGTTATTATGAGACAATTGATAACTTCCCCTTCAAGGCCATCCAGCCTGTTCTTTAACGTGCGCAGGATTTGGCTTCCAGTACACGGGGCCACGGTTATACTTAGCATCCGAAGAACGGCTGACTTTCTGAGCCCATCGCAGCAATTCCAAGCAGAGATAAATTTCAAAGCTGGCTCAGGTAGGACTCGAACCTAGGAACTAAAGATTACGAGCCTGGCACCCTACCAGTTGAGCCAATCCCGACAAAATCTGTTGCCACATTGTAACTCTTGGGTCTTTTAAAACAAACGGATTTAGATTTATTAATAAGAAAAAACTTATGATTTAGCGCTAAAAGGATGAAATGTTGGCGCTAAGATTTTATTAATGGCTTATATTTCCTCAAAATCAGTTTTATATAGTTAATAAGAGGAATGGTTTCTGATTCTCATACATTAAGCACATTTACGTTATTCAAACTAAACGATTAACGTAAAGTTATTCTGCATACTACAACAAAGTCATTGCTTAGTTCCCTAGCCCAAAAGTTATACAGGCTTCGGTTGTTTTACCTCTGAGCGGTATTTTTTTGCACACCATGGGCTAAATGGCCAGGTCACGTGGACCCCCGAAGGCTCAGAGAAGGTAGGGGGAGGGGACCCACTGGAACAGCTGTTAGGAGAGAGATGGTAGAATCCCGTCAAGGCCATCCAGCGTGTTCTTTAACGTGCACAGGGTATGGCTCTCCAACACACGGGGACCACGGCTTAACGTCCCAGCCGACGGACGGCGGCCTTTCCAAGCCCATCGGTGTCTCCTACTGACCGTGGGCAGAGCGGGGAATTTTGCGGAGATAAATCTCAACGCTGGGACTCGAACCTGGGAACTACAGATTACGAACCTGGCGCGCTACTGATTATTATACAGGCATACGAGATAGCGGACGAAAAGCGAAATTCGATCGAATCGGAAAAAGGTTAAATTGGGGGGGGGGGGGGGGGTAAAGAAAAAGGTAACGATGGGGGGTTGGGTTGGGTTGTTTTACCTCTGAGCGGCACTTTTTTGCACACCATGGGCTAAATGGCCAGGTCACATGGTGCCCTCTAACAATGCAAAAAGTTGAAATTGTCAAGCTTTAAATGAATATTACAGACACTTAAAACATTTATCTGTTGATGCCAGAAATTTGAAATTTTGGCGGTAGATTGTGCTCGTTAAAAAATTTATAGTAACAGCAACGATCTGCCCTCTTATACTCAGAAGGTAGAAAAGTTGCATCTTTTTTGTTTCAAGAGATAAATGAGAAATTATTGTGCTTTACAGATACTAAAAAATATTCCATTAGATCGAATTAGCGCTGTTATAGGGTGCAAGAGACTTCATTTTCAAAGAAAATGAGCATCCCATATTCGCCAGAGACGATATGTACAGTCGCTCAAGAAAGTATCCGAACACTACGGTTGATTACAGAATTCAGAAAAATTATCTGGCAACGATTTTTTTAGAAATTAGTGATCTGGCAACCTAACTAATTTCTAAATTCACTAATTTCACTAATTTATCACTAATTTCTAAAAAAATCGTTGCCAGATTAATTTTCTGAATTCTGTAATCAACAGTAGTGTTCAGATACTTTTTTGAGCGACTGTAATTCTTCTAATTAAAATTAAGAAACAATCAGTGTTATTTCAATGGCAAACCAAATCTGAAAACTGGTAACGTTTAAAAAATCATTTTACCGGAAAAAATTATCTGAACGTTATTGAAAAAATGTACTTCCATGTAATAATACAAATCTTGAATTTAAACAATATTCGTTCAATATTATTAGAAGATTTAAGGATTTGGGTTGGGTTGTTTTACCTCTGAGCGGCACTTTTTTGCACACCATGGGCTAAATGGCCAGGTCACATGGACCCCGAAATCTCAGAGAAGGTTGGGGGAGGGGACCCACTGGAACAGCTGTTGGGAGACAGATGGTAGCCTCCCGTCAATTCCATCCAGCGTGTTCTTTAACGTGCACAGGGCATGGCTCTCTCGCACACGGGGGCAAGGCTTAACGTCCCATCCGACGGACGGCGGCCTTTCCAAGGCCATCGGTGTCCCCTACTAACCGTGGGCAAGGCGGGGAATTTTGCGGAGATAAATCTCAACGCTGACCCAGCTGGGACTCGAACCTGGGAACTACAGATTACGAGCCTGGCGCGCTACCGACTGAGCCATCCCCGCCCCCAAAGATGGGGGGGCTAGGCACTTAAATTCCATTGCTGTATAACATTTCCCTCTCCCTTTTAAGGTCTTTAAAATTTTTCTTTAAAAAAAGACCCTTAAGGAAGCTTGAAAATTTAACAATAGCATTTTCCATTATCATTTGCCTCAAAAGTTATTCAAAATATGGGCAATTTTTCAGATGTTAAAGTTTTATTAAAATAATATATATCTATAGAAGCTCGGGTAATATTTCAGTTTTCATTACTATTTTACAGAAATTATTTAGGTCCAGTGTTATATCCACTGTTAAATCATTCGGCTTCAGTAATTAAATATTGAGCAAAAATTTTTAAATCTGATTTAAATTGATTTGATTTCCATCTTTAAAAAACTTCTCAATAGCATTTTTTTAAAAAGGACTTTAAAAAATGCGAAAATTCAAATGTCTTCATTTTTATGATAGTACGGGGATGTCCCTTAATTTTGGAAACCAGTATACACTATACTACCAAAAGTAATCGGAACTTACATGTGATATAAATGAAAAGCTATATTCGAAACTTCCTAACTTTGAAAATAAGCTTTTTGCTGAAAATCTATATCTATAAATGTATAGAGATTATTCAGAAAAAGCTTATTACTAAATATAAATTGAAGATTTTGCCCAAATCTCTCTTAATCTTGTTTTTTTAACAATATTTGGTTTAATATTAGAGACGTTATTGACACTGATATTCAAATTAACATAATATTGAATAGCAATAACTTTATTGGGGAAAAATGTTGTCTAACTTCAAAGTAATTTCTGGTACTTGATACTCTGATTTTTACGATCAGATTTACGAGGAAAGATTTATTTAGGAAAGATTATTAGGAAAGATTTACGAGGACAGATTTTCGATTTTACGAGGAAAGCAGACATTGCTATCCTACTAATCCTAAATGCTTTTATCTTTTTTCTCAAACTTATGATAATAGAAAGAATCATTATACAAATTTTAAAAAAATTGCATTTATTTTAGTAGACGATTTTTATACTAAATAGCATTTCTGGATTAATGAACTTTTGGGTAAATTCTTAGAACGAGGAACACTGCTGTTAATTGTCACAGCCTCAATATTAAACAAATATTGCTAAAAAAACTTAAGATTTTGAGAGATTTGAGTGATAACGTCAATTTCTCCTCAACGATATTTTAGTTAAACGAATTGACTTCAAATGTGGAGCTGGGGTTAACTCAGTCGGGATCGCGACAATCTCAGAATCCGCAGTTTGCATGTTCAAGTCCCAACTCTGCCGGTGTTGAGATTAATATTCGCTAAATACCCTCCAACCCTGGGGGAGAAAAAAAACACCAATGAGCTTGGAAAGGTCGTCGGATGGGGTATAACGCCGTGGCCCCGTGTGCAGGAGAGTCTATACCCTGTTCTCGTTAACGAGGGGCGGGGGTGGCTCAGTCGGTAGCGCGCCAGGCTCGTAATCTGTAGTTCCCAGGTTCGAGTCCCAACTGGGTCAGCGTTGAGATTTATCTCCGCAAAATTTCCCCGCCCTGCCCACGGTCAGTAGGGGACACCGATGGGCTTGGAAAGGCCGCCGTCCGTCGGATGGGACGTTAAGCCGTGGCCCCGTGTGTGGGAGAGCCATACCCTGTGCACGTTAAAGAACACGCTGGATGGCCTTGACGGGAGGCTACCATCTGTCTCCCAACAGCTGTTCCAGTGGGTCCCCTCCCCCAACCTTCTCTGAGCCTTCGGGGTCCATGTGACCTGGCCATTTAGCCCATGGTGTGCAAAAAAGTGCCGCTCAGAGGTAAAACAACCCAACCCAACGTTAACGAACATGATGGAAGTCCTTAAATGGAGATTTCCATCCGTTTTTTAACATCTGTCCATTGGATTTCCGTTCCCAATATTGTGGAGGGGCGGGGGTGGCTCAGTCGGTAGCGCGCCAGGCTCGTAATCTGTAGTTTCCAGATTCGAATCCCAGCTGGGTGAGCGTCGATATTTATCTCCGCAAAATTCCACGCCCTGCCCACGGTCAGTAGGGGACACCGATGGGCTTGGAATAGGCCGCCGTCCGTCGGATGGGACGTTAAGCCGTGGCCCCGTGTGTGGGAGAGCTATACTCTGTGCACGTTAAAGAACACGCTGGATGGCCTTGACGGGAGGCTACCATCTGTCTCCCAACAGCTTGTTCCAGTGGGTCCCCTCCCCCCAACCTTCTCTGAGCCTTCGGGGTCCATGTGACCTGGCCATTTAGCCCATGGTGTGCAAAAAAGTGCCGCTCAGAGGTAAAACAACCCAAATCACAATATTGTATGAGCCCTTGGGGTTACTTGTGACCTGGACATTTAGTCCGTTGTGTGTACAAAAGTGTCGCCGATAGATAAAACAACCCGATCATTTCCGATTAAATGTGAATTTCCTTATTTAATCTAATATCTTCCAGTTCATTAACATGAATAAATCTACTCTATTCGAATTATGTAAATATCACAATCAATTAAATGTAACAATGACAATCGCTTTATTCGAGAAAATTTTGTCTAAACTCAGAATAATTTCTGATATTCCAATTTCTCTCACAAGTGGACCATAACATTATATTCTGATACGCCTACGTTGGAAACAGAACATTCTTATCAGTAGAAGAAGAACGCAAAAATAAAGGTAATTGCTGTAGGAAGCAAAACTATCTTTTCAAAAGAGCCGTCGGGGAATGAATGCGGAAGTGACGACTGGGCAGACGTGTTATACAGAACATCTGATCTTCCGGGTGACATTGATCGGGTTAGGTGAATGTCACGTAAGAAGCGGGAAGAAGGAAATGCCTCTTTTTTTAAAGAGAGTATCATGATTTGTTTTTTTGCCCATTCTTAATTTCATCACGTCACTTAAGGTCGCGAATAAAATACCAAACTTCGGTTATTAGAGCAAGTCATATTAAATATTATAGAACAGTCTCTTCCTTCTTCTTGAAAGTTGCAAAATGATAACTCCTTGCCACGAGATATCTTTTCACCATGAGATACTTTCTTTAACTTTGTGTTGCCATATCCGTTACATCTTTCAATATTTAAAAAATTGTTTTGAAAAGCAATCATTTCTGCTATAACGCATAATTTTACTACGCAATTTGCAGAGCCAGATTTACACCTCACGCGCCTATAGACACATGAATTGGAGTGTGTACTAAAAAAAAATTTAAAAAAATACCCCCTCAAGCAACTGCTTGCCACAGAGGTCTGACAGGAGCCTGTCAGTTTATATGCCATAGTAGAAGGTCTGAGATGACGTTCAGAAATTTTTATTTCTTATAAAAACTATTAATTTTTTTTGCTTTCTTACCACGAATAATGGAAATAATGTAATTGAAATGGATGTAGGAATTTCGACGATAAGTAATAGTTTTCTGAATAAAAACTAAAATTAATAAAAAAAAATTAATATTACACATAGCATATAACTTGCCGTCCCGTGGCCGAGTGGTTAGCGCGCTTGGCTACTGTTCTACGGGACCTGGGTTCGAGCCCCGGGTAAGGCATGGCTGTTTGTGTCGTTTTTCTGCTGAGGTCCTGCCATCCTCTCAGACCTTCTACTGTGGCATATAAACTGACAGGCTCCTGTCAGACCTCTGTGGCAAGCAGCCGCTTGAGGGGGTATTTATTTATTTTTATTTATTTATATAACTTGGAATGTTTAATTGGTAGTACGTTTAAAATAAATCATTCATTTGCAATTTTAGCATTTTTTCCTAGATTTTTATTATCTGGAAATGAACAAATTGGACTAAATTATAAAAGTATTAAGACATTTGCATATTGTGTGAATGAAAATTTTTATTTAAAACTTCATAACTCTGAATTAAGCCTTTTGCAGCAAACTGTCCCAAGAAATGGGAAATCTAAAAGCACTCAGACTAAAAAATGCCATTCCTTTTAACTCATGAATAACGCCTGAATACATAATTTTATAAGATAGAACTTTTTAGTTTATACATACTTATTTGGATTCATAGATATTCAGAGTTGTAGTGAGGTAATAGTTTTAATACTTCCCTAAAATTTGCTCCGAGTTATTTACAACCAGTGAAATCATGGAGGATGTTCCAATTTAAATAATAGCATAGATATTTGCAAGGAGTTTATCACGAGTTAAAAGAATTGATTTGGTATTAGAGTTAACAGGAATAATAAATAAAATAATCCCTTTTGTCTATTCCGATAAAAAAAGAAACAACTCCTATACCTTGAGTTTGCTTACTTTCACAACTCAAATTCTTACCAATTCGGTAATTTTGCAATCTTCTTGGAACGTCTAGCAATTATCCAATAAGAAACTCCATAGAACATATATATATAAAAAGCATGTTTTGAGAAATAAAAAACAGCTTCTTCTACTGTAAAAGGTTTTTTTTTTTAATTATTTTGTGCACTCTATAAATTCCAAAATAGTTTCATTTAATTTTACTGGGGTGGTACTAAATTTTTCCACGATAATGTTTATTAAGCTATTCATGCCTTTGAATATTTCCTACAGTTTATAGGGCGTTTCTCATGCATGGTTAATCAATTGATATATTATGATCCATTCTTCTTTAAAAGCGGTTTAATGTAAAAATGTTTTGAGGACTTCGTAACCGTCTGTATGCGTCCGTGAAGCATAACAAAATGACTGCTCTGTCTCATTCGAATTTTTTTTTTAATATAAAAATAACCTAACATTCAACTTGAAAAAATAAAGTTTTTAGTTCGTTAAATATTGTGCTGGAAGCAAATATCAAAATACTAACACTTGTTTTCAAGTGTTAGTATTTTCAAACATAAATAAAATTTTGACAAATTTTTTTAGCTTGAAAATAATACTTATTTTTTTACTATATTTACAGTGTTTTGGAAAAACTTCTTCCCAAATCCATGAGAACCAAGATGAATGTTTTCAAAGCCGGAGCCTTGTCACCAGAAATCGGAAAATGTAAGAAAATGTTCAAGTGTTGAAAGTAGTTTAGAGACATCTAACTACAGAACTATTGATAGCATATCGCCAAGAAGAACAAGAAATCTGCTCCGTTCCTGGACAAAAATAACACAAAACATAAGAAGACTGAATCATAATCGAACTGTGAATCGTAACCGTTTAACTTTATCCAATGATTTGTTTTAATCTTTTTTTTTCCAAACCAAAGTTTCCTGTTGACTCTTCGGATTACTTCCAGTGGAGGCCAACGTGTAGATCATCCCAGGTAACGCCTAGAACCTCACCGTGACCTGGGTCTGGTTGACTCAAAGCACCGTGACCTGGAAGACTGGTGAAGTGGTCTCGCTTCCGTTACCGATATGAGTCGGCGGGAAAAAAGTTACACCGCCTGCGGCACTCTCTCTCTTTGCATTCCAGGACCGCACGGCAGAACCTGTCTTCTTGGCCTTTCTAGTATATATTTAAATACCATTACTTATAAGTAAAGGAAGTTCGAGAGAGATTTTTAACTCTGGACCCAAGACTACCGGGTCAAGGCCTAATAATATGGTTAATGTCCAATGAAGTGATTGTTTTATATTTGTCCATAGCTACCTAAATTTCTGTAGAGTGTATAACTTTAGCAAATCATATATATATACCACGCATTAGGATTATAGAAGGTGTATGAACTAAGTTCGCAATTTGAAAAGGAAATAATTAATTAACACTGTTTTTAACATTGAAGTCGTATGGTTTAGGAAAATAATTTTTCGTGTTTCAAATTTTACAATCGTCGAAAAATTTTACGGGTGTAAATAATAATGACATTATTTATGCGCTTTTTTTCACTATCCTTAAACAGAATATTTATCTCTGCATTCCGGATATTACTGTAGCATCATTAAAGTAAAAGCCGTTCCGTATTTATATATTGCATTTTACATAAGAATATTCTGAAAACTTTTTAACTTAGTTATATTGGTGTTATTCCGTTTGTTCTGTGGAAGTTTGAAATAGCGAAAGATGATAGTTATGTCTTTGTTCTTGTCATTTCTTTCAAATATCTAAAAAAGAAATTATTGTGATTAGTAATTTGGGAATTAGGGACTATATTAGTTACTTGAAAAATCCCTGCATAGTTCATACTAAGCACGTAATTTTAAAGCAAATTCATTTACAGAAACCGTGTCATGTAACCGTATTTAAATTGCATCGAACATTATACTTCATGTGCAAACTATCTCATTTAACATCAGGTTCAGAATATGTTATTCACACATGGTGAATGGTATTACAATGGAATAAATATATAGGTCACAGGTCATTACACCAAACCTTAGTCTCAGCACTAAAATGGAATTTCCAGCTCAACGTTTCTCCTTGGCAATTGAATTTTTGTCAGGGAGGAACTATTGTTAGTGTTTGTGTACAGTTAGTTGTGAAACTCATGGTTGTTAAGTAGAGAGCTTTAATATGCATTTTTTTTCCTGTTTCTGCTCCCCATGACAACCACATTACCCTTCGTTAACGTCGACTGCAAAGATGTTTGAAAGTACAATCCGATGTACTTTTATTTATTCTTATTTCATGTCATAATGATTGCTGTGTATATGCATTGTTGTGTTGAATATGTGTGAAATAAATGTTTCTCTTTTTTGCTAATGAAATGACTTATTTATTTCGCTTCCTAACTACAGCTGAACCTCAAACTAATGAATATATTTCAAGGGCGCAATAAGTTCGTAATACGAATGTATAGTACACAGATTAAGGTAATCAGATGGGATACTTTGATTATTCTAATGGATTTCGAACGACCACTAACTGATATTGACACTAGCGGCATAATGAGAAATTAAATAAAAGCAAAGTTTAAGTGATTTAATTTATACAAAATTAAATTTCAAATTTAAAGCTATGTAAGTAAAATAATATGCTTATAATTATAAATTGAAATGTTAATAGCTAAATTTTTAAAAAATGAATAACAACCGATTAAATTTCAATATCTATAAATTTAATTTTCCACGATAATTAAATTTCAGTATTTATATTATTGAATATTAATGGTTATGGAGCGAAAATGAAGTGCATAATACATACCCATGACCAAAGCGGCGCTGAAAGCGGGCAAAGTATCGATTTTTATTCTAAGTGTCCTGTTTATAGGGAGTTACATTAATCTGTAAGTACAACCCACACATTGTTGCAGGTTTGGATGCAAACATTTACTTCCAAACGAAGCATCACTGTCTCGGACCAACAAAAATCGAGTACACCTATCCCTCGATTTACACGGTACTCAGTTCACACAATTTTGGCTTTGCACGGTCAAAAAATGCAACTCGTTTCGATTTACACGGTACTGACTGAGACGTACATAGAAAGGAAATCTCAGTCAGTACCGTGTAAATCGAAACTGGTTGCATTTTTCGACCGTGCAAAGCCAAAATTGTGTGAACTGAGTACCGTGCAAAGCCAAAATTGTGTGAACTGAGTACCGTGTAAATCGAGGTGTATTGAACTCCCAGAAATATGCAAGCTTAAATTTTTTGAGATCCTAAGGCGGTACTCTCAATTTAATTTAGCCACGGAACCCTTTCGCACGCGAAAAATCGTTTGCTGAATCCTTAATAAAATTCCTGTATCTGAAGCTAAAAAAAACTAGATCACAAATAAGTAAGGATAAAAAATAATATATGTTAAAAAGGATACGGGATGAATATATTATTCAGTCGCATCTATTTAGAAAAAAAAATCACATTTCATACATAAAAAATTATATTAAGGAAGATATCACTCTGAATTTAACGTCAAACTTATTTAACGATTAACGTTAACTTTCAGTGTGATATTTGCCTTAATATTCATCAAACACGTCGAAAAAAAAATCTCTTCAATTTAAAAATTGCATACCCAGAATATACCTGCTGTCTTCATGGCATGCTTCTCATTGTTTCTTGAGGCTGATAGCAGCTGGGACAAATACCTTCCTGAGACACAGAGAACTGTATACTATTGGTAGAAAGTTCATAGCATCAATTAGAGGAGGTCTTGATCAGCGGCCGATAGTTGAGTGGTCCAGAGCACCTGACATGTTATTAAGTGGTTATGGGTACGTATCCCACCCGGTAGTTTTTACCGGGTGGGATACGAACCCATGACCACTTTTAAGAAAACAAAGGTAACAAAGGTAATTCTGAAGAAGTCTTGAAGTTTTCGTAGCTATTTTGTCTTATTTAAAGGAAAGAAGACAAAGGTAACAGCAATTACATAAAATTTCTTAAAAAGCGAAATTTATTGAGAACTGCTAATTTTTTAAATTTTTGAAAAAATCGCCATTCTTCAAATCTACATAGATCAGGGGTTCTAAACGTGGGGTACGCATACCAGACAATTTTTTCCTCTAAAACTGATTGACGTTAAATTCAAAGTGATGTCTTCTTTAATATTCATCAAATACGTCGGGGGAAAAATATCTCGAAGAAAATATATACTTTTCTTGCTGAACCCTTTATTTTCAAATTGCTGCAGAACACCATTTGGGAAACACTGCCCTAGGGAACTATGAACAAAAGTCATCAGTGGAGAGCCAAGTGGTTTTTCATTCCAATGTATTTATTTCATAGTTGCTTTTATTAAATAGAGATATTCAGAATAATGAAACAGCTCACCAAAATAAATGTGAAAATGGCACTATATCATACATCTTTCATATCGTTACTAGAGAACAATTACAGTTTTGTAAGTAAAAAATTTGGAAAAAAAAATTGCAAAGAACAACGTGAAACAAAACATCTTTATTACATTTCGGAATTCCAATTTATTAAATAACTGTTCCCTCTTCCAAAACTGAAGTTACTCGTATGTAAAATTTGGGAATGGATAGACAATTATTTGGGAAGCTGTAGGTCGTAAAAACAACTATTAAACATCCTAATTTTTTTTGCAATTAAAATGTATTGATTCATTGTCAACAAATATTGAAGGAATGCTTATATGTCACTTTGTTGGAAAATAGATAGCTCTTGATAGTCCAGCTGTTAAGACTCCCAGTATGCTTCTGGGTTGATCACTAATCGGAAGGCCCCAGAAGTCTTCACCAATGTCCACAGAATATGACTTCGATTCGTGCTGGACTCTTGGGTTCGGTTACCTCTTAGCGGCACTTTTTTGCACACAATGGGCTAAATGGCCAGGTCACATAGACCCCGTAGGCTCAGAGAAGGTTGGGGGAGGGAACCCACTGGAACAGCTGTTGGGAGACAGATGGTAGCTTCCTGTCAAGGCCATTCAGCGTGTTCTTTAACGTGCACAGGGTATGGCTCTCCCGCACACGGGCCACGGCTTAACGTCCCATCCGACGGACGGCGGCCTTTCCGAGCCCATCGGTGTCCCCTACTGACCGTGGGCAGGGCGGGGAATTTTGCGGATATAAATCTCAACGCTGACCCAGCTGGGACTCGAACCTGGGAACTACAGATTACGAGCCTGGCGCGCTACCGACTGAGCCACCCCCGCCCCTCTGGACTCTTGGTTTTCACTGTGTAGCTTACAGTTTTGATACAATACCATTAACTTCTAAGATTCGAGGGTATATATCTAGATGAAGTATCGCGCAGTTTGATTCATCTGAATCAACATTTTGCTTGGAACATATCAGAGGCACCTTCGTCTCTTAGCAACATCAGTGCAATTCTTTTATATTCACTCTGCAAGATGTCTTCTCCAAGATGAAGGAAAATATTTTTCCTCGTCATTTTAATTGAATACGCCAACTTACTTGCCTGGAACACAACTACTCACTGTTGGAGCACAGGAGATAATACATTCACTGTTGTTGCAGTCACTATAAATTTCTTAGTGGGTTCTGAAGAAGTCTTGAAGTTTCGTAGCTATTTTGTCTTATTTTAGTAGCTACTTTGATTATCAAAGTAGAAAATTACTACTGTAATTTTTAAGAAGACAAAGATAACAGCAATTACATAAAATTTCTTAAAAAGCGAAATTTATTGAGAACTGCTAATTTTTCACATTTTTGAAAAAATCGCCATTTTTCAAATCTACATAGATCAGGGGTTCTAAACGTGGGGTACGCATACCCCTTGGAAGTATGCGGCAAAATTTTTTGGGGGACCCGTGAGAGCTCAAAAGTCGCTAAGTTAGCAACACTGCTGTGCAAAAATGTCATTTTTTGTGTTTATCTATATATGTAATTTATGAATACAAAATTTAGTGTGTGTATATATATATATGTTTTATTTTATTCCCATTGTCATACTATAACTATAGTTTTATCTATCTATACAATGGGTACGACAGTTACATACACATTTCCAGGGGGTACGTGAAACATAAAAGACGTAATTAATTTCTTTTTATCTACAACACAAAATTTTACTCAGTTTCTTTAGGAAGCAGATTTTTTTATTGTCTGTTCGAAAGAAACAGCGTGAAGTACTGAAAATTTTTCAGCTCAGCATAAGGGTAGTTAAGTATTCGCTAGAAGTGGCTGAAATGGTACAAACCACTATCAAAGCTGTGTACGTTTCATTCAGATACCATCAACTACTATGATGCGAGGATATATATCTAAATAAATACGAGTATGTCATATATAGTCGTCCCGTGGCCGAGTAGTTAGCGTGCTTGGCTACTTATTAAATTGCCCCATGGCCGAGTGGTTAGCGTGCTTGGCTACTGATAAAATTGTCCCGTGGCCGAGTGGTTAGCGTGCTCTGCTACTGATTAAATTGTCCCGTGGCCGAGTGGTTAGCGTGCTTCGCTACTGATTAAAGGGACCTAGGTTCGGTCCTGGGTAAGACATAGGTGTTTCTGTTGTACATTTTGATGAGGTCTCGCCTTTCTCAAAGACCTTCTCCGAAAATCTAAATTTCTGCCAGACCCTATGGCAAGCACTTGCTTGAGGGTGTATTTGTTTTATTATAAGACATGTGAAACAAATATTATCTGTTTAAGGATATGTCAGTAAAATGAAACATCAACTTCGATTTCTTTTAATTTTTATAAATTCTTAGAAATATTATCCGTAACATTTATTGGCTATAACAAAAGGGGAAAAAAAAGGTTTTTAGAAACGGCAAACATCACTTTCAACAAGTGATATAAAAATTTTTATTCTGTTTCTCTATCAGAAGGCTGTTTATTCTTAGGATCTATATGCTATTTTTGGAAAGAATGGTTTGTATTAGTACAAAATTACAACAGTTTATAACTGTTATTGAGTTGCATAAATATTTCAACAGATCAAGTGTTGTTTACAAGCACGTATTTCAAAGACCTAATAATATTTTAATACCGTTATTCTACAAATTGCTAAAAATTTAAACTTAATGCATTTCGGGCTCCTCAAGAGGAAAAATATTCAAGACTTGGTAATATTCTTGCCAACCCTCAATGGCAAGCATTGGCACCCGGAATGTCACCCACGGTTTGAAGACTAAGAACATTAGACGGCTTGGGTTGTTTTACCTCTGAGCGGCACTTTTTTGCACACCATGGGCTAAATGGCCAGGTCACATGGACCCCGAAGGCTCAGAGAAAGTTGGGGGAGGGGACCCACTGGAATAGCTGTTGGGAGACAGATGGTAGCCTCCCGTCAAGGCCATCCAGCGTGTTCTTTAACGTGCACAGGGAATGGCCTCCCGCACACGGGGCCACGGCTTAACGTCCGATCCGACGGACGGCGGCCTTCCCAAGCCCATCGGTGTCCCCTACTGACCGTGGGCAGGGCGGGGAATTTTGCGGAGATAAATCTCAACGCTGACCCAGCTGGGACTCGAACCTGGGAACTACAGATTACGAGCCTGGCACGCTACCGACTGAGCCACCCCTGCCCCCATTTATAAAGTGTTGAAAACTCTGTGCCAAATGGTATCTCACAAACTGACAAAACAACAAAAAAGAGGCTAGAATCAACTCATGCAAAGTGATGTTTGCAATGTTTGTGCCTAGTGGCCCGAACAAATTACAAAGTTAAACGATTAACAGACATTGTCAGAGGTGATGAGGTGTGGTTTTATTACTATACAACTTGCAGAATAATCAACAACTGTGTTTGGATTTGCAGAAGATGAACCACTTCCCCAAATCCTCTAACAAGACTTTTGCTCAAATCAAAGGATGTTCACAATTTTAAAATTCCCTAGGAGTGGTGCCGTGGACACCTTACCTGAAAAAAATGACCATAAATGTCCAAATACCACACCAAAATTGTTTTGCCCAAAATGGTCAAGGAGATAAAGGATTAGCGTCCAACAACAAACATGTCAAGGGATCTCCTTCAGGACAATGCCAGTGCTCACAAAACCTGGCAGGTTACAACCTATTTGGGGCAGGAAAAATCAAACAGCTACCCCATCCTGCATATTCACCCGATCTTCCACCTGCGATTTTTAAGAAAGTAAAAAGAACTTGTTGGGAAGCCTTTTTCAAGGGTGCAACACCTTACAAAACGTGTTCATTCAGAGTTGCAGAGTATTCCCCAACAGGAGTACCACCAAGAGTTCCAGAATTGGCATTGACGTCAGCAACTTTGCATAGATACTGGAGGGGAGCATTTTAAAGGACAGTAAAACTTTTGTTGAGGTAAGTGCAATGGTTTTTGTTCTGCAGATATATGTCAAAAACGTTTTGAATGCCCACTATAAGCTGAAAGTTACAAACGTGACTCAAATAATTTGGAGGGACTTACATTGAAAAATAGTTATAATTGCCCTTTCAGGTCTTAAACTTGAGGAACCAGAGGTTTGTGAATTTCAGGAGAAATGTCAAACTGAGCCTAAATGCACTTCAAGTGGAGATTGTAGACCACATTCACACTAACCAGTCTGCATTACCCTCACCGCTTATCATAAGGGACAAATTCAATGGATAGAACATTATAAAGCATGTAATTGAATGGCAAAAGCTAATTTCCATGCAAAAACGGGAGAAGATACCATCCGAGTTATCCCATATCTTAGAGGCAAACAATTTATTAAAGGCCCTAATAAGATTCCTCTTCCTCTTCTCTTCGTAGAAATCAAAAAGCCCAAGGGAGAAAGCAATTCGAAATATCAGCTTCTTTGTTTAATCTGAAAATTGTAATCGAAACTTACCGAAAGCGACTTGACTGAAGACAATACCATAGATACCAGCGGTTTACTCACCCACAGGCCAATTGCCATCATGAGCCAAGATGGGTAAAATGTGCTGGCATGCACCTTACAAAAGTCATTGAGTCTGTCCCACCTCACTGTATAAACTATGGTGGGCTCATACAGCCAACTATAAAGGCTGCCCCAATTATCCCAAACAGCCAGAAAAACACTAGAAGAAATAAAATCCTCCACTACTAAAGGAGTAAACAACCTGCGAAACGGAGACAAGTAGGCCATACTTATGCAGATACTACGACGAGTTCATTAGCCAGCATTCCAGCCCAAAGCACACTGCGAGAAAAAGTATATAAGAAATTATCGGATTCACAGAAATAAAAACATTACCAACGATAGCATCTTCAAAGAAATAATAGATCTTTATTCTATGTTTAAGGAAGAAAATATTGATAAAACAATCCAATTTCTCACGGAAACAGTACTTGATTTTAAGAATGCAGCAACATATTTAGATAAATGTGAAGTTGTTTTTCATATTTTCGAATTCGTTAATATTTTCGGCGATGGCAGGTAATCACTATCAGCCTACCTTCGTCTAGCCTTAGGAATGCTAATGAAACTTAAAGTTTAATTTCATGAATTCATTCACGACCACACAACTAATGTTGCTCTTATTTTAGAAATTCATCTGAAACCAGAGGATAAATTCAAAATTCCGAATTATTTCTGCGACAGGACTGATCGCCTACACACAAGAGAGGCGGCAGCGCTATTCTCATCAAATATCTTGGTTGCAAAATGTTGAATAGAGATTCAACACTTTGAAACCAAGATCTCCACTTTAATTTCCATTGAAGCCGCAGCCATTATCCTGAAAAGCACTCTCTCCTCTTGTCTTCACCTCACATGATTTGGATTTACTCTTTGTTGGCAGCCAACAATTGTTGCAGACGATTTAAACACCAAAAGAGCTCCCTCCACTTACCAGAATGCATGTCAAGGCAGGAACAGGTTTTACGCAAGTTTACTCCAGTCCAAACTTCGCGTAAATGGCAATGTTTACTCAGTGCTCCTCACCGAGGACTTGTATCATTAAAGGCTTGTGCTCACGATGATTTACCTGGTGCTCCTGGATCTAACGCGCTTGCAGAAACTTTAATTGTCTTCTCCCGTCTCTTGTATACATCGATTTGAAACCATGTTGAAAAGTTTTTGGGCTTGGATTGTTTTACCTCTGAGCGGCACTTTTTTGCACACCATGGGCTAAATGGCCAGGTCACAAGGACCCCAAAGGCTCAGAGAAGGTTGGGGAGGGAACCCACTGGAACAGCTGTTTGGATACAAATGGTAGCCTCCCGTCAAGGCCACCCAGCGTGTTTAACGTGCACAGGGTATGGCTCTCCCGCACACGGAGCCACGGCTTAACGTCCCATCCGACGGACGGCGGCCTTTCCAAGCCCATCGGTGTCTCCTACTGACCGTGGACAGGGCGGGGAATTTTGTGAAGATAAATCTCAACGCTGACCCAGCTGGGACTCGAACCTGGTAACTACAGATTACTAGCCTGGCGCGCTACCGAAGCTTGAGATATATCAACTCAAGTGATCGCCTCCTCTGGCTATGCTACACCTAAGGATATTGTTGCGTTTCCTACCCCTCTGGGAGTTGATTGAAACAAATGCGGTCACGTCTGAGTCACATGATGTTCATTGGGCATGCAGGGTCCATCAGCCAATGGAGTATGTCCACATCTTGCTTACAGCCGAAACTTCCCTAATGCAGAAGTCCTTAGGCACATTTCTAATCCCTCCCAACGGAACTGGCTCCGATGCTCTTTCTAGACGAAGTCTGCCACAATAGCGCTCATGGCTTCCCCCCTCCCCCTCGCACTACCTTGATCCAGCCTTTACAGTCGCATCAAAAATGCGCTCGTTAAAATAGTTGTATAAAAAATTAATTCCTTTTGATATAAATAGATGCTAATATTTTAATATTTGCATTTTCATAATCCTCAATACTCTGAATTTCTATTAGTGTCCTAAAGATGAGAAAGTTGCCAAATTTTAAATGAATGTTTAAAATACTTTATTAATGCACTATTTTTCATATTTTGGTGGTAGAATGAGGGGATCAAAAGATTTATTTCAACAGCAGTGTCCTTTTACTCTGAAAGAGCTGTATCACATATATATATATATTTTTTTTTTTTGGGGGGGGGGGGGGTCCGTATACCACCACCACCCCCAAAAAAAATTATTCACTACTAAAGTATGTGTATATAACTGTATATAACAACTGTTGTTATATACACAAAGTACTATCCTTTTCAAACCCTATCGTTTCTTTGAACTTACACTTATTAGAGGTTGCTAAAGTTTAAAAAAATATATTTTTTATCTTTGAAAATACACATTCCATATTCACCACAGGAGCAAAAACTTTCTAGTCTTGGGGGGTGGGAGTATACTGAATCCCAGTTTTGGAATTATACAGAGAAATTCCACTGCTAAATTTAGTTATCTATATTGGAATTGCTTTATACTAAATGAACAGAGAAATTTCATTGTTAAATTTAGTTATCTATATTGGAATTATTTTATGCTAAATGATGTTTCTAATTACTTGTTCACTGTAACATATCATTAATTAAATTCTCTTTCATGATAGGGTGAAAAGATTTTTCAAAAGTGTTAAATTTACAACTGTGAATGTATCCATAATTGTTTTTGCAAATAATTTCTGTATTCATGAGCTTCCATTCAAATTGGAATAAGAACATTATAAAGCTTAATATAAATGCAAAAGTTGAATTTTATGGGATATTATACTCATTCAGCCCAGTATGAAATGACATTGTACCAAATATTACCAGATTCTTTTAACTATCTATAGATACCAAAGAAGAAGAAAATGACCCTTAAAAGAGGGCAAAAACAATGGCATGTTATACATAGGCTTATATTGCAACTCTCTTACAACACATGAATATATTAAAAAATTATTCGTCTTTTTGCTGAATTTTTTTTAGTAACATATTTTAACCCATATTTTCTTTTAAAAGTATTTATGCTAAGAGCAGAAAAATATTTAATTAAAATCACAATCATTTTAGCATAAAACAATTCTAAGTTATAAAATTTATCATTACAGTTTTACTATGATTCATTTTACGCCACTGATACAATTTTGATAAACTGAAATCTAAGCATGATATTAATAACAAAATGGTTTCTGCAGGAAAGTTCAATAGAAAATTGAAGTTTTATTAACAAAAGTGCATCTTACAGAATATTAGTGAGCATATTTTTCCCCAGTTATGAAGCTCTCAATTTATGAATGACTTATATACAAAATGTTTCGTTATAGCCAAGTTACAGATTATGCTCTTTCAACAAAAAAGTCACAGATGGCAAATTTAAACAAAATACATGAATATTTTTTGTGTTACATTCAGTGCTGACACATTCGTTTCTTCTTAGCACACTTGTCTTCAATAATTCTATATTAAAATGAAAAAAGTTAGGATTTATGTAAAATAATTGATTTTGCTATCAGTTTCTTAATAAACAAGAAAAATACAATGCTCTCTGCAAGAGAGCAACAAAATTTTAATGCTTATTGCATTAAAATAAAAATAAGCATAATAAGTCATCTGTTCTGAAAGTTTTTTTTACACAATTATTAAAAGGCATTTGCTACCTCTGGAATAAAATATTAACTACAACCTAATAAACTGTTCTCTAATCATTAAAATGAAATTTCCTGCAATTCTTGTTCAATATGAAATGTCTCTGCATCCTGTAGTACAAAGAATTCTTATTCAATAGCTTATTCAATAGAGAATGCTTATTCAATAGCATGCCAGACTCATGTCCCCAATTGTCACTAAGATTTTCTCCATTATGTCCCACTCTGCTTTTTGTGAGAAAAGGGCTACTGATAGGCTTGGAAAGATCACTGTCTGTTGGATGGTACATTAACCCTTTGCACCTGAGGGCGCCACCTTGATTTTATCATAAAACTCGCAGGTGCCATAGTGGTGACACGCTACAGTCAGTCTGGCACTAACGTCCGTAGTGGATGGTTGTGTGTCATATCCGTGCTCTGTATTATTATTCGTGATCATTTTTACCCATAAACATGGCAGATAAAATACCAGTGATAGAAGTTATAGCATGATTGATAACAGTGATGATGAATTTGTTTTCAACAACTTTTGTGGTAGATGGAGGACAGACTAAACAATAAATTACATATCATGCATAATGGGACCAAAAAAGACTAGTTTGTTCCAATTTAAAAATGCTGGGTGGTAGACATGAAACCTACTTTTTTTTGTGATGCATGTGTGCAAAATCCTTGCATGCATGTTGGTGACTGTTTCGAACGGTATTACACATTAAAAAATTATAAGTTGTAGTTTTTTGTATGTGTATATTTTTATTGTAAATCACTTATTTTTGTTTCATAAATATGTATAAAGGTATATATTATCTTATCAATAAAAAAATTTTTGCACGCAAGTATTTTGATAATATTTATATTTAAAAAATTTTAAGCTACAATACGAAAGAGATATTTTTTTATCAATATTGCTTCGATTAACTGGTAACACTTATAAAAAAACACTTCGAGTACAAAGGGTTAAGCAATGGATAAAGCCATACCCTGCACACATTTGATCCAGCCATTTAATCCATTGTGTACAAAAAGAGTGCTATTCAGAGGGAGAACCTAACACTTGCATATTAAATTCTCACCAGTTAGATAGTGTTTTTAAAGGGTATTAGGCAGTGAGCAGCATTCAAACTGTGATCACAAAATATTTCAAAAGATGAAAAAGCATATTATCCATGCATTTTTGTGGCATAACTATCTGAAGATTTTCTCTGGCCCACACATGTATATTCTGTTTATTGATGGTACTTGTTTAAAGTGGAAGTGGGTTTTATTAGTGATACAAATGTGTTGAATTGGTTTCAGAAATAATCAAATGGCTACAAAAGTTATTTATCTGTTTCAACATCAATAAGAAATTAGTACATTTGAATTTTGTAGAGAAACATTTCTACATTTTATTAAAATGTTTAAGTGCACACTTCTTTTATATCGCACTATTGAGAGAGGCATTTTACAGATTTTACAGGTTGAATAAGTGCTATCTCTATGTAATGCCTTCTGGTATTTTTGACAATTCTTTCTACAAACTCCCCTTTCTTATTGTCTACTACAGCACCAATCTCTGTAAACATTTTTACTAACCTATTACTTTCCAATCTCTTTGAAGCTTTCAATAACACTACCAGTTTCCTAAAACACTTCGTACCAATTTCTGTACAGTTTGGTTCAAAATTGCTTGTTGAATATTCTGCTACCATCTTGCACCACAGGCTGATTTGTATACAGTTTGATTCAAAACCACTCACAGAATATTCTTTTAGCCAACTAGCACAATAGGCCAGTAATAAACTCCAAGGTTTTATGTGTAAATGAAAAAAAAAAATTTGTACAGTAATTTTTTTTTTTCAATTGCATGAAAATTTGGTCAATTGGAAATTTACTTTCCAAACTGAAAACACAATTTTTTTCCATTAATAAACAATTAAAATATTAACACTCTTAACTCTACATAATATAGGAACAAAAAACATAAATTACCATCAGTAAAAAAAAACTCTTTCAAAAGAGTCGCCAATTTTATCATTCAATTTTCTACGGATTTCCTAGTATGATGGGTTGACTGACATTACTAAATGTTTCACATATTGCCATGCTACATCTTGTGCCCCTGAAGATCAATGACCACAAAATGCTGGTTAGAACCAACAATAAATTCCTTTAAGGAGTGCTTCATTGACAAACTAGAGAAACTATAACGAAGATGAAAGATCGGAAATAATAATAGCAAATTATACAAGTTTGAAAACGCATAATTTCTAAGAACACTTTTTTTTTTAAATTATTCAGGAGCAAATATATCAATATTATGAGCAGTTTTTTTTTTCTTTTTTTGCGAATAATCCATATAGTTTTGTGCGAAATTTGCTAATTGTGTCTTAAAAGAAAATTAGAGTTTTTCTTTAGAGAGATTCGAATTAACCGGGTTTCACTGTATTAGTTAAAAATTAAGGTCTACCTATGACAGAATCCCAGTTAGAGTTTTAAATTTATTTATTTCTCCACTTCATTAAGGGATAAGAACCCACTGATTTTCAATGGAAAGTTTGACAGTTTTTATATTTATATATACTGTAAATGTTCAAATAGTTGCCTGGCTTGCGATCCAAAATTTCTTGCTTATTTAGAGGCATGTCCCCATTAATTTTGGATCTGTATTAAAAGGACTGAGTGTAGCTTAACTATTGTTCATTATTGGAGCATATGATTGCAGTGACATCCAAAGTTATAATGAAATCTCTCAAAATAACTTTTTAGAATCCCCATTGTGATTTTCAGCTTTTTAAAATAAACAAACTATTATTCTCATTTTGTCTATCATCTATCTGTAAACATCCAACTTGTTTTTATTATAATAGACCGAAAAAATTAATTCTCTTTGGTATGAATACTCATTTTTTTTCTATTTGCAGTTTTTGAATCTTCCAACGGTTTAAATTTCTACTGTAAGAGTGCCCTAAAGATGGAAAGTCGCCAAATTTTAAATGAATGTTGAAAACAATTTATTCATGGTCCATTTTTCGAATTTTGGTTGTAGAATGAGGTAGTCAAAGAGTTCAAGAGCAGTGATTTGTCCCTTTACTCTGAAAGACTTGTGATGTGAGAAAAACGCAAATTTTTTTAGTGACATATCATATATGCAAAAAACTACTATCCTTCTTTTCAAACCTGTCACTTACTTGAATTCACACTTATTAGAGGGTGCTAAGGTATCAAAAACAATATATTTTATCTTTGAAAACACACATTCTATGTTCACCAGAAGAGAGTGAACTTTCTAGCCATGGTCAGATCTGGGGGGATGTAAGGAGACCTTGCCCCATCCCATCCCCTGCCTTCCCCTTGAGAATGCTAGTGAGGGTAATGGAGATATATATAAGTCCTGCATCATATATGCTTTTACTTTCTGTAAAGCTTTTACTTATTGCTATTATGTGCTGCATTTTATATTCTTTTTATTTCCTAAGTTTATGAACAACCATCAAATTAAGTACAATTTTTTTGGTCATAAAGCACTACTGCTAGAATAAAATTTATACAATGTTTTTTAATGACAGGAAACGGTAGACTTTAATACAGTAAAATTGGATCATATCTTTCATGAACTTAGTTTTTCAAATATATTAAGAATTACAACAAAAATTTTAATATCCTGTCATAATTATCTGTGCATCTTTATTAACCCTTACAGTGTCCAACCTGTCTGTATACATAAAGAGAATCTGAATAGAGAGGCCAATGATGTATGTATATGCATTTAGTACAACAAAAATATATCAATTTTTTTTAAATAAAAATTGCCATTGTAATTTTTATACATAACTTATAAAAATATATAATTCAGGCTTCAAAAATAATATTTTGTTTTTTAATTTGATACATATTTTACTAAACTACAATATAAATAATTTTATAAAGCCATCTGATTGCCAATTTTTAGAAGCACTAAACGGTATTGCCAATTTGCTTGTTAACGTTCCTATTTGCTGAAGCAACTTTCTGATTTAAGCTCACAAGTTTGGTTTCAGCTATTATCAACAAATTTTTCCTTAAATTTTCGAAAATCTCCTAAAAATGAACAAAAAAACTGCTACTTTTAAAAACCATAGTTTTTGGAAGTAATTACAAAACATGAACCGCCATTTTTTTTTTCCGTTTCACACTCTTTTCTGTCACAAACGTATTTCAGTATTCCCAAGTTATCATTTTTCCCAGCATTCTATGCATCTTTCCCGCCTTCAAATCGAAACGGGAAGTAAACACATCCTTCTTAGAAATTCTGGTTGCACCTGCATTTAATTAGTTATGCTTCATTGAGGCAAACAATATGCAGATGGCTGACACATGATATCTCCATTGTTCCGTGTGCTGCGTTTTTTTTTTTCAGTTTTGGTCCAGCATATTGGATACTCTTTGTAAAGTTAGTATTTTTTTTATATATTTAAAGTTAGTTTTCATTTCCGATCTTTTGGCTGATCGATAAGTATTGATTTTTTTCATAGTTATATCGCATGGCCAGCCTACAACTTGTTGCTGTGGATATTTTTACATCACATTAGGCTATATGTTAATTATTTTATTATTTATTACTTTTACAGTAAAACTTTGATATATTATCATTTTCTGAAAATAAATGAGGTCTTGGATATGAAAGCAAATTAATTTCTGTACATTTACTTCCGTTAGTTAGCGATCGTCAATCGGTTGATTTATCAATCTTTCCGAATTATGCTAGATCAGAGGCTGGCTTAAAAGTTGTTGTGGATATTTTATTTAACATCCCATTAGATTATATGTAATTTTTCCTTTATAATTTCTTGTTTTTTTAATAAAAAAAACTGAGCTTGTACAGTCTTCTGAAAATTGAATGTCTTAAATATGGAAGCAAACAGACTTCCTTGCTACAGAAATCGGCCATCAATTGGGAGGGCAATTTCGGGAAGGGCTGGTCCTTGGTGCACAAACCTTTCTGCACTTGGGCAAGGAAGTTTATTTGTTTTTTTTTTCTATTTCATAACCATTTCAGAAAATCCCGTGAATGTGAGAAGTCCAAGCCACGTTGTATAACATTGGCCGTTTTTAAAATAAATGATACTGAAAAGAATCATTAAAAGAAATAAAAATCATATTTCAGGTTGAATATTATATTATTTGGGAGGCATTTTTTTTTTTGATAAATATATAATTTAACTATTTTTATTCAGCAGGTTTTCCAAAATGAAGCCTTAATTGTATAGTGCGATTTTTTTTCACCGTATCACATTGAAAAAGGCTTATTAAAAGCAATATGCTTGCAAATTTGCTTATTTTATTTTTATAAAATTTGTAATTAAATTCTGCTTAATTTGGTATATAACATAACCTATTTCCGTAGATTGGTTATTTTTTTTTAATTTCTAAAGTTGACTTGTTTATCTGACTGAGCATAGTTGGCTCAAAGCCTGGAATTTTCTCAAAGTATGGTACTGAGAAAAAAATTACAAAATGAGAAAAATATTTACTTAAAACCAAAAGAGTAATATTTTTATTATTCAGAAATATATAGTCATTCTATTCATGTGCATTGTAATCATTTCTGTCTCTATTAGTTTGTTTTTTTAATTTTTATTTATGTTGCAGATGCATATTTTTTACTACATGACTCTAAAAAAGTCTTATTAAAATGAAACATATTGTCTTTTTGTTAAATATTATAATTTCAGAAAATCCAGAATTAAATGCTGATTAATTTGGCATACAACATGCCATAATTCCTTTCATTAGTTATTTGGCAAAAAAGTTCTAAAGTTAAAATTTTTTTGGCTGAGCATAGGCAGAAAATAGCTTGGCCCTTGGATAGAAACTTGTTTTTCAGGCTTCATTAGTTATTTGGCAAAAAAGTTCTAAAGTTAAAGTTTTTTTTGGCTGAGCATAGGCAGAAAATAGCTTGGCTCTTGGATAGAAATCTGTTTTTCAGGCTGGACACTGGAAGGGTTAAAATACTAAAAATTTTAAACAAATAAGCTGTCAGTCAAAACATCACTTATCTATTCATAGAAGCAATACCTTAGTCACTCATTGCAGTAAGAAATATTATCCAGGTATCATTTGCCATTTGATACAGAAGGTTCTATGTCCATTTCTTCTTCTTCTGCAATTTTACTCTTGTTTGCTGCTAAAAACATAAAAATAAATATCTTAATTCAAATTTTTAAGAACATAAAATGAATTTTACTTCCTATTACAAAATAATTAAAACACCATCAAAAACATTTCTCACAAATTAATGCAATCATGGATCACAGGGATTCATCCAGTGTTGTTCAAGTCCTTAACTGGATTAAACTTTCTAAAACAGATAGTTATATAATGTTCCATGCACAATTTTTTTGAGAGGGGAAGAGGAAGCACATTAAGCCAAATCCTTATATTGTTCTAATTTATAAGTGGATGGAATAATATAATCCATCTGGAATTTTGGGTCATTAGCTCTCATTTTTAGTTCCTTTTTAGGGTAAAGTTTGAAGATCAAATCCTTACAAACACAAATTGATTACTTGATCTCAGGAACCTTCATACAAAATTTAGTTCAATATCTTATGAGATACCCAGCAAAAAAACAACTTTTCAAAATATAAAAGATTTATATTAAAAAACTTCTTAACTGTGGATAAAAACTTTAACTTGCTTAATTTAACCTTTTTAATTGTGGATAAAAATTGCATATGAGTATTATATCACAGCTAGGCATGCAATTTTCATCATCATTAGCTACAAATATTTTAAAAGCAAGAGAAAATATAGATTTTTTTTTCTATATTTCATCATTATGCATTATTAAAAGATCATGGGTTTAGATCCCATTCCCAGAGATACTCAACTTTTTCAGCTCAAAAATATTATAGTATGAAAAAGTGTGCATTTTTATGTTATTAGGTTGTTTTACCTCTGAGTGGCACTTTTGTGTACACAATGAGCTAAATGGCAGGCACAATGACTCAGGAGTTGTGTAAGGCAAGGAGACCCAATGGACAACTATTAAGAGACAAAAGCCTCTTGTTAAAAATGTATATCCAGCTCTTCTTTAATGTATACCGTACAGCTTTCCTAGTCACATTAGTTTTCTGAGTACTGCTCCCAGTCTCGTATCTTATGGCACTAGTGCAAAGGTTGGAAACCAGTTGCTATGAGCATGCTAAAATGCAGTTCATGATACAGGTTTTAGGCCACTTGATGTGTTATGGTTCATCAATCAATCGTAAACTTTTTTTTTTTTCAATGATTTTAACATTTTTGCTTAAACATTTTTGCTGAATCAGATGAGACTCGGCTAACTTTTTAGGGGTATAGGTAGGATCAGGTCTGTATGTGCCTCAAAGTCTTCCTCTGATGAATGTGAATCCATCTCCTCCTAATTGGTTGGAGGTATTGGTATAGGAAGATCTTCTCCGTGAGGAACTGGACTTATGGCTGAAGGCACATTTGGATATTGTATTTTGCTTTTGCTCTTTTTTTGAAAAGCCCAACATTTTAGTTAAAACAAAAATAGCAATCATGCAAGTGACTAGTTGGCTCATGCCAAACCATTGGAGCTTCAAAGGTCATGGATTTTATCTTACCTATCAACTATTCACTCATGCCAAGAAAACACAAAATGCAGCACACATGTGGAGCCCATGTTTTGTCCTGATCTCCAACATGACATCCAAAATACAAGTTATAAGCTTTCTGCACAATCTTTGTCAAAGAATGACCTAAAAATATAATTTCCACACACACATAACAAAACTTATCTGGCACATTAACACATACATGATGCTGCCTTTGTGCCATTTAAATGCAAAATTCACTCTTCAATGTACAGCTTGTATTCCTCCTACAATGAAAACAAAAAAGATGGTCTGAGGTTAGGTTACTGTTACATGTTTTCTCCTACTTGCTAATTAGTGTTGCCAGCCACAAAAAGTAAAATATCTAGTATCCTCCCAGTTGCCTGGAGATGCTGGTATAGGAAGATATTAATAGGAGTCAGAATGACCAACATAAAAATGTGACATGCTAGCCATTTTTTAAGGCCAGATCTGAAATCAGCACCTGAAAAATAGTTAAAGACAGCTACAATTGCTCATGTTATAAAACCCTTGTAAACCAGTATAATTTGCTAATTGCAAAGAGATTGAACTTTTAATTTCAGAACTAATTCTGATCTTTTTAACAACTATTTGCACATTTGTACAAGCAAGGTCTAATTATTTTTCAGTTCAGAGTTTGACAATCAACACCAAGTTTAACCTTTTTTTTTTCCTTTACTTTCTATGAAATCAATTTTCTGCAATGCTTCTTTATAATGCCATCCCATGGCCGAATGGTTAGCGCTCTTGGCTATTGATCCAAGGGACCTGGGTTCAAACCCTGAGTAAAGCATGAAACGTTCATGTTTTTCTTCTGAGGTCCTGCCATCCTCATAGACTTTCTACTATGGCATATAAACTAGCAGGCTCCTGTCAGACCTCTGTGGCAAACAGCTGCTTGGCAAACAGCTGCTTGAGGGGGTATTTTTTTTTTTATTTTTTTCTTTATAATACCATCACTAGGATTCTCATCTTTCCTTTATAGATTCCATTTTTTTAAGGGTTAAGTCACAAAGAAAATGACTAATAAGAGCACAAAGATTAAAAAAAAAGTGCTCAGCAGGCAAATGTTTCATTATGCACATAAGTGCTGAGTCCATCATGACATGAGAGTCTAGATCAGGCATGGCCAACATACGGCCCGCGTAATGAATTTATGTGGCCCGCGAACAATTTTTCAATATTAACATTTAACTTCTAGTAATTAATCGAATGAATTCTCGATACTTCTATATTTTTTAAAAAAGATTCAGTTATAAAGAATTAAAACTTTTATACTCATCTGCACTCGATGTTCAAGCGACGTTGCCAGCAGGCGAGTAAAATATTTTTGCATAGTGCAAAAATATTTTAAAAATCGATCATGTTACAAATGTAGTTGTGAAATTAGTGAATTTCCTACGATCAAAAGGATTAAATCACAGGCAATTTATTGATCTCCTTGAAGAACTAAATACCAGTCATTTAGATGTACTATATCACAATAAAATCCGTTGGTTAAGTTTGGGAAAAGTTTTAAGACGTGTGTGGGACCTTCAAGAGGAAATAAAAATATTTTTAATGCTTAAAGAAAATGAGGATTTTCCTGAATTATTAGATCCAAATTGGATTTGTGATTTAGCATTTTCTTTGGATATTCTCACACATTTGAACGAATTTAACACATGTATACAAGGAAAAAATTTATTTGCTCATGATTTAATACAGAAATTAAGAGCTTTTAAAATGAAGCTTAGCCTTTTTTCTACAATTCTGGCTGAATGTAAATTTGATCATTTTCCAACGTTACAGACCATATCTTTAAATATTTTAAAAGAAAAGGTTAAAACATTTAATAAAAACATCCTTGCAATAATGACAGATTTCGAGCAGAGATTCGATTGCTTCAAAAAAATTGATAAAATTTTATCTATTATCCGAAATCCATTTTCTGTACAAGTTGATGACGTTCCTGTTGATATACAATTAGAAATAATTAATTTACAATATGATGAATTATTACATGAGAAATATCGAGAAGAGCAAGAAAATTTGTGTAATTTTTATAAGCAACTGAATAATGAAAAATATGGAAATTTAAAAAAACTTGCCAAGACGTATTTAGTAATCTTTAGCTCAACTTATATTTGTGAACAAACCTTTTCTTTAATGAATCTAAATAAAAGTACAACAAGATCAAGATTGAATGATTTACATTTGGAGGCTGTGTTAAGAATAGCTACTACAAGTATAGAACCAGATATTAAAAAAATAATAAGCGGTGCAAACCGCCTCAACACGTCGCATTAGTTATTATGTTAATTTGTTGTATTCATTTACTTACAATTATTCATAAACAAATTTCATAATAAAATTTTGTTTACTTAAAGAAATAAGTGTTTTGCTTAACATTTTTCAATTTTAATATTTCGTCCGGCCCGTGAAAATATTTTTTTTCCAATCCGGTCCGTGAAAATATTTTTTTTTTCCAATCCGGCCCGGGGGCAAAAACAGTTGGCCATGCCTGGTCTAGATGCTGTAAATACTAGATGGGTGGCAATTGACAACTAGCATAAGTGCAGGTTGACACAAGTAAAGGACCATCTGTATTCCCAAATTTGCATTAATACTAAATATTAAAATATCTGCCATGACTTCTAAGAAAACAATTAAAATTTATAAACTGCTATAGTACAACACAAATCAAGGATGGTTAATGCAGCTGGTTATTAATATTTTGTTATGGTTGAGAACTGGCATTCAGCTTAAAGCAGTTTTTAATATATTATAAACTAATCAATCAATTTCCCTTCAAGCAGCTACTTGCTACAGATGTCTGACAGGAGCTTGTCAGTTTAAAACTACTTTATATCATACAATCTCTATATCTCTGTAAAATTATGCACAGTATAATAATAAATAATAATATTTATTTCCATACTCATTTACAGAAACATTACACACAAAAATTTGCCATCAAATTTATATGAAAACTGCAAAAAGAAATATAAAATAAAAAAACGATTAAAAATACAAAACTGACACAAACATACATTTTACAAGTATTTCTGTGTAATCTAGGAGTTACAAAACAACTCTTACAGATTACAAAAACAAAATTCTACTGTAAATGAAAACCTTTGTCAATGGATAAAAAAACTAAGAAATTACATTAAAAGCATCTTCAATATCTTCAGTATTTACCCAAAAAAAATTGTTTTTTTTCTTAAAATTACAATCACTTTTTTTCTTTTTTTATACTGTTAGGTAAAGAATTATATAATTTTGGTGCAATAAAATTGAAATGCTTATGCATGATTTCTTTTTTGGATTTCACAACATGCAACATGTTTGCAGAACATCTGGTATCATATGGGATGAACCGTTTTTCAATCCAATTGTTGTTTTTATGTAGAAACAAAAGACTTCTTTATAAATATAACTTTCTCAAGGGTAATATATTATTGCTTATGTAATGATAATTTACATTGTTAATATTGCTACTTGATTAGCTAACTATTATTATTTTACTGCTTAAACTTATAACATTTTACTTGGCATAAAACATTACAATTGGACATACCACTGAATATTACCACTGAATGTGTATATTCCAGACACTGCAGTTAAAACAATGCAAGAATTCATATTTATCAAGAGAAATTAGTAAAGCATCTGATCTCAATGCACACTGTAGATACAGATTTGTTCCTGATAACTGCACTTAAAAATGAAGCTCGGTAAATATTTCAAAATTTTCAGACCACTTATCAGTATGTTACAAAATGGCCTGCCAATGAAAAAAAGTATATCCCCTCAACACAACCAATTCCTTCAGTTTAATTATTATTACACATCTACCTTATAATGTCTCTTTAATGGTTCAATGAGAAAATATCATTAACGTAAAAGAGCAAATGAGGGGGAGAATGAAGAGGGTGAAGTTATGGGGTAAGAAAAGAAGATTAACATCTAAACACTTCAATTGCTTACATCTCACTATCTTCATGATGTTATGCTTTGAGTTGTAAGCATATATTTTTTGAAATTATACCTTTAATATTGGGCACAAACTACTAAAAATCCAAAACTTACTTTTAGTTTGATTTTGTGTTTCTTTCCCTGGAATTTGACCAGCTTTTAACATCAGATTTAACTTTTCCACTTCTTCTAATGTTGAGGCCTTAGCAATAGCAGCCTGTTAGAGGAAGAAAAAAAACATGCTTTGAATGAACTTTAATGACTATGAAGCAAACTTTGTAGAAAGATAAAATACAATTATTTGAATTGCATAATGTTATTGCAATGTTGCATGCATTTATAAGAAGTCTAAATTACATTAAAGTCTAGATAACAAAGGATGTCTAAAAAATTATATTAACAGGCTGAATCTGAAAATCTTAATATTTTTCGTTGTCAATAAGTTTTTTCTGGGACTCAGGCAACTGGCTCCCCCACTAGCCAAAAAGTCTCCATTTATTGGATCTCATTTGACTTGCAGACCATAAGTTACTCAACATAGTGATAAAAAATATCCTTAAATAGTCACTTTCCATAGAAGCCTGACAGGAGCCTATTACCTAAGTAAAGGGAATGTTCATGCAAAGTTTGGTGCATCTAGTTTTTCTTGGGGCTGAGTGCATAAGTGAACAGACACACTAGCAAACATACACACAAATACACAAACTTTTCCTTTATTTATTAGATACTCAATTATAATGACAAAACAGTATTGATTCCTCTATTAATGTTACAAATAAGTTCTACTGTGTGTCAAATATAAAAAACTTTCACATATATATTTGCACATTTAATCATATAACAATGTGGAAGTATCAATATTTATGCCAACAGCTAAAAATGGAAAGAGCTACATTTGAAGCTCCATAACTTTTAAAATAAGTTTTATAAGGAAAAAATGAGATCGATGATAAATTAGAAATATAACTTAAACCACCTAAACATTAATTTTCAATATCTGTTCAGTATTTCAAGTTAGATCAACTGGAATATTTAACATCAATGTCAATATACAGAGTTTATCTCAGAAGTCAATTAAAGCAAAAAATTATTTCTATATCAAAAACCACTTACTAAGTGTATTTTTACATGTTTGTTTAACAATTCAATTAGTTTTCGTTAATTTTGACAATGGTTTTTAGAAGTGACAATGTAACAATAAATGCTTCAGCTTCTGCAACTTTGTAAATATCGAACAAATATATAATTGAAATATCAAGATTTAGATTTCAGTTAGATCTTTAAACTTATCTTCAGCCTAATTTTCTAATAAAATTTATTTTAGAAGTTAAAATGCCTCAGATTTTTTCATTTATTAATAGCAACATATGAGTGCTCATATTTGAACAAGCACTAGAATATTATCTGCCTTTTAATTTAGGTTTACCTTAATAGCTTGGACATCAGCAGCAGATGGTCCACTTGGCTTATCATTACTACCACAAGCTCCAGCTGGAATACTAGCACCAGGAACAAAGGTTTTGGATCTTTTGCTAATTTCTCGCTCTAATTGCTTTCCTTTTTTCCCTTTAAACAAGCGTGCTGCTTCTTCTCTCTCCTTAAAATATGTAAAATAGTCACAGAAAGCTAATAGAATGCACTAGATCTAAAAATTATGTATAAATTAGAGGTAAATTAACTACAAACTGTTCAGAGAAGCAATCTGCATTTTACTATACCAAATTAGGGTATAGTAAAATGTAGATTTAAAGTAACTCCAGTGAGAGTATTTTAAATATATTAAAAAAAAAACAGAAACAAATGAATATATCTGTTATTCCTAATTAAATGTTTATTTTAGCATGTTAAAATACAGATTGAAAGAATATTTACAATGGAAGTTACTAGAAAACTTAGTTTTAAGCAGAGGGTTGGGTTGTTTCACTTCTGAGTGGCACTTTTTTGCACACCATGGGCTAAATGATCAGGTCACCCTGAAGGCTCAGAGAAGGTTGGGAGAGAAGACCCACTGGACAGCTGTTAGGAGCAGATGGTAGCCTCCTGAAGACCATCCAGCATGTTCTTTGTTATATTTATTTTATTTAGCATTTATTATATTAAAATGTTCTTTAATGTGCACAGGATATGGCTCTCCCACAAAAGGGACGATGGTTTAACATCCCATCTGACAGGCTTTCCAAGCCCATCGGTGTCCCCTACTGATCGTGGGCAGGGAGGGGAGTTTTGTGAAAATAAATCTCAACATTGGCCCAGCTGGGTCTCAAACCTAGGAACTACAGATTATGAGTCTAGTGTGCTACCAACTGAACCACCCCTGCCCCTTGCAGAGACAGGAATAAACTTATTATTCTGCAGTTCTTTTTATAAAGTTTTTTTTTTTAAAGAACAACTATAATAAGAAAAAAACATCTCCGCATGACCATATCAAACCACAGTTACTTGAGAAAGGAACCATAAATTCTGCCGACTTTTGAACAAGACAAATACAAAAAAGCTTCCTTGGCCTTGAATCTTACAGATAGAAACATATCAGCTTTACATTTGCAAATTGCTTCAAGTATATTCTATCTGATAAGCAATAATGAACTCTTATTATCCCAAGTCTGTCAGTATCATATTTAAAATTGTGACAAGAACAACATTAAAGTTTATTACATTTACATATATATTTGTACTTTTATGAAAATGAATAAATGCATATACAGGGTGATTCAGTTAAGCGTGTACAAACTTCTGGGAGGGGTAGGTTGCCACAAAGATGAAATGGAATCATATAGCAATGCAGGGTCGGTAACAGCATCAACATGTGCTAGTGTACAGAGAGGATGTGAATGAAAGAGCAGCACATAAGTGAACAAAATGCTATTTATTAATCACAATAGGTACATTTGCGAAATGCACAGAGGTCACAGAAGGTGTTCGAAGTTGCGAACATGAGCTGTAACACAGGCCTGACATTGGTGGCGCATGGAATTGTGTACATTCTGGAAGATTCCCGGCGTGTCTCGGACTTCCGAGGCAGTTACGGAGATGCATGCGACAAGGTCCTCAGCACTTTCAACGGGGGTGTCGAACACCAGTCCTTTGATGTAACCCCAGAAGAAGCAATCAAGGCATGATAGGTCCCAGTAATCTTGCAGGCCAATGAATGGGACCACCACACCCGACCCACTGTTGTCCAAATGTCACGTTTAAGTGTTGACGAACTTCATGGCTGAAATGGGCGGTGGCCCCATCGTGCTGGAACCACATTGCACGGCGCAGCGACTGAGGGACCTGTTGTTCATCCAAAAGTTCTGGCAAGACATCCTCCAGAAATATCCGGTAACTCTGTCTGTCCAGACGAACAGGCATGAGGTATGGACCTATTAAGTGGTCCCCAACAATGCCGGACCAAACATTTACAGCAAAACGGTTTTGTGCTGCACGTGTTTTTGTAGCATGGGGTTTCTCCACCACCCATGCATGCGCGTTATGCACATTGAAGCTACCTTCCCGTGTAAAGCATGCCTCGTCTGTGAACAGCACAGAAACAGGAAATTGGGGTTCTGCTGCACTCTTCTGCAGGTACCATTGCGCAAATGCAATACGCTGTGGGTAATCCTCAGGCTTCAGTGTCTGGATGCACTGCACATGATGTGGATGCAATTGGTTATCGTGCATAATCCTCCATACGGTGAATTGGGAAAGACCGACCCGGTGGGCGATTACTCGTCATACAGAAAGAGAATGTGCTATGTCATACAGAAGACACGTGGAGTGTCTTCTGTATGACGTAGCACATTCTCCTCCATGTCAGGGTTCCATGCCCATCATTCCCGACTCCTGGCAGGTCTCTGGAAGGAACCAGTGTCACATAACCTCTGATGCAGCCATGCAAACATCTGGTGGTTGGGAGTATGCCTCATCGATACTGTTCCTGGTACATGCGCACAGCGGCTTGCCCGTTGCAGTCCGCAGCCTCGCATGCAAGATGCATATCGGCCAACTCTGCGTTTGTGTAATCGGCCATCCTACTACCTCTGTGGGTGGTTCGCGAATGACTGTTATCTGCGAGGACGTTGTGCAGTCCCACGGCCGTACAATGACATCTACTGCGTCGAACAACGCCATCTACCACGTGAAGATGCTGTTACCGACCCTGCATTGTTATATGATTCCGATTCATCTTTATGCAACCTTTGCATATGGTCTTTTTCTCCCAGAAGTTTGTACATGCTTAATTGAATCACCCTGTATATCTGTACATTTATGAAGATGAACAAAGTATTCATATATTTGCTTGTGAAGTGATATAACCAAAGAGCAATAACTCATCTAGGTTAAAACAGTATGTATTAAGTTTTTTTTAAGTAACTATAAAGATATAGATTTAACTTCTTGAGACAAAAAATACATATAAATATAATTTTAAATCATTGTAAAATAGGAAGAAAGTGCACTAAATTGCTAATATTTTTAAGATAATTCTTCAGTAGACATTTAAAATAATAGGCATTTGAATCATTTTGTATAAAGGTAATGAATAAAAAAAAATATATTTGTCTCAAGAAAGTAGAAGTATTTATACATAATTTCTTTTTTCACAAATGGAATTACATATCTTAAGCCATTAAATTTACTATTATAATTCTTTTACAGTTGCCACTAAACAATATTTTTTAAATTGCATTAAATTTTTCTTTACTCTTTATTATACATTAATTATTCGGATTTGAACAGAAACAATACTTCTTAAATTTGTAATATAAGTAAAACCTTTTTAACATTAATCTTAGTTTATCAGCAAGCTATTTTATGCAGTTGCCATGTTAAATTATGATCAATTAAAACACTAAGATATCAAAAACTACAAACATCATCAATACAAGGACAAATTTTTTTATCAGACATTTTGATTTATGTATCTGTAGTAGCAACTTATTAAAATCTGCATCATTTTGTATTTATTAAAAGGAACAGGATATATTTAGATTTGGGCACTTTATTATCATAGAACCATTTTGCCATTTTTCAAGTTCTGAATTTACCAAAAATTGTAATTCTTCATAAGTTAAAACCATATCATCAGCATAGACATTAATATGACAATTTAGATTTTTACTACAAAAGTCATTAATATGGCTAGTTTTTAATGACAATTATGAAATATAATCAAATAAGCACGTTTATACATACATACAAAATCCTCATGCAGCCATGGGCTATATACAGATGCCCAAATAGATTGTGCAATTTTGTTCTTCAAGTGCATCTGTCCTAAGCTGAAGATGCTGCATTTGACCACTGTAGGACAATCCTAGCAAGGTCTTGTTTGAAATTGTCTGTCCATTGCATCCTAGGTCTCTCCCTTTTCCTGAAGCCTTTTGGCATGCTGTTCATAACCCTATTAGTCAATCTAGAGTTAGGCATAAAGGCAACATGGCAAAACAAGTGCAGTCTCTCTTTGCACAATAAACTGCTCAAAGGAGATTGCCTACTCCTTTGCCTAACCTCATCTTCACTTACAAAGTCAAACCATCTAATGTCCAAGATACTGTATAAGCATCTAGAATCAAAGACATCAAGTTTCCTGTTATCTTGCTTAAAAAGGTCCAAATTTCACAACCATAACTAGCCCAGAAAGAACCAAACTATATACAGCTTAATTTTAGTCTTTAGGTGTATATGCACATTTTCCACTCTCTCCATAGATTCTTAAAGGTCCCAGCAGCATTCCCTACCACACATCACCAATATCTATTAAACAGCTCTCAAGATAATTAAACTGAGACACTTGCTCAAGAGCAGAACCATTCAGGCAACTGAAGCATCATCTGCCTGACCAATTTTCACCACTTTAGTTCTCTCTCTGTTTATCACCATAATTACTCTATTACCAGTCTAATCAACACCATTAGGCAACAAGGCCAAATCTGCATAATCTAAAATCAGAAATTTTGAAATCTCTAGACCAGGGGTTATCAAGTGGGATGTGCGGTAAAAATTTTTGGGGTACGCCATGAGAGCTCAAAAGTCGCCACATCTAGTAACAAAGTCGCTAAGTTGGCAACACTGCTGTGCAAAAATGTCATTTTTTGTGTTTATCGATATATGTAATTTATGAATACGAAATTTCATGTATATATATGTTTTATTTTATTCCCATTGTCATACTATAACTATAGTTTTATCTATTTATACAAGGGGTACACCAATTACATACACATTTCCAGAGAGTACATGAAGCATAAAAGGCTGAGAACCACTTCTCTAGACCATTTAAAGCCAAAATCTCTCTTGGAAAGAATATACATAACATAATAACAAAACAAAAAAGGAGACAAAATGCACCCTTGTCGAACTCCACTAGCAATGTTAAACTAATTGCTACAAGCTTTACCAACTCTCACACATGATTCAGTGTTATTATACAGTGGGTATAAATGGTCGTCGTCCCGTGGCCGAGTGGTTAGCACGCTTGGCTACTGATCTAAGGGACCTGGGTTCAAGCCCCGGAATTAGGCATGGATGTGTGTGTCGTTTTTCTGCTGAGGTCTTGCCATCCTCTCAGATCTCCTACTGCGGCATATAAACTGACAGGCTCCTGTCAGACCTCTGTGGCAAGCAGCTGCTTGAGGGGGTATTTATTTTATTTATTTATTATAAATGGTCAGCACCAGGACTCTGTGAAGATGACTATCCTCAGCATGATAGAAAAAAAAAATGGCCATAGATGACCAGATCAGTAGGCCACTGATCTGGCAGTCCTCCAGTTCCATTCCCTCCCAGAAGAGAACCTCTCTTTTGAAAGGTACTAATACGAATTCTCCACACGAGCTTTCGTTTGACACCTAACTTGTAACTGTATGCAATTGGAAGATATAGTAAAAGAATGACTTTCAAATTTCCTCTTTTTCAGAGGAGAAGGAAGAGGGGTAAATTTTTATTGACCACAGCATTTCCCACGTCACAAGCTTTCATTTGAGATACAATTTGTTATGTTCATCTTTCAAAATATATAGTAGAAAAATTCTTCACATATTTTCCCCCTTTTTTGGAGTGAAAGAAGGTATGGGGAGGATTTTTATAATCTGTGAGACTCCCCGTGTCACAAGCTTTTATTTGACACACAGCCAATTACTTTCAGCCTTCAAAGATATAACAGAACAATCGATTTCACAATTCCCTTAATTTTAATGAGGGAGAAAGCATTTGGGGAGGGACTTTTTTTATAGCCTATGGACACTCCCCGCATTCCAAACTTTCATTTGACATATAATTCATTTTTTCTGTCGCATTCGAAAGGTATGGTGGAATAATTTTGACAAATGGCAAGTGAAAAGCAAAAAGATAGGCAAAAATATGCTAAACCAGAGTAAATCCAGTGTGTCTATTCTTATCAGCATTTAAAAAATGGAATTTTGTTTCTGAGCATTAAAAAATTACAGGTAGCCGTCCCGTGGCCGGGTGGTTAGCACGCTTGGCTATTGATCTAAGGGACCTGGGTTCGAGCCCCAGGTAAGGCATGGATATATGTGTCGTTTTTCTGCTGAGGTCCTGCCATCCTCTCAGACCTTCTACTGTGGCATATAAACTGACAGGCTCCTGTCAGACCTCTGTGGCAAGCAGCTGCTTGAGGGGGTATTTATTTTATTATATTTATAATCAAATATGAAAGTTTATATTCATTACATTGGAAATATTTTGATCTGTAATTTTTCCTAGCTTTGAAAGCAACAGACCATGACAGAAAATTCAGTCACTCTTGGCAATTGGATTTAACCAGTCTTGCAATAGTTGCTCAATATTAGTTAAGTAAAAACATATTTTACACAATGTTATTTAATTTTTTTACTGAAAAATATTTACAAGACTTTGTTTCTATTTTCGTAAACTTACCTTTTGACGAATTTTACGAAAATCCAAAAGCCTCAATTGTGGTACCTTATGAATAGTATATAGCCTATAATGCTTCTTAGATGACACAGGATTTTTCATTAAGCTTTAAATAAAATATATTTGAACTGTTAGCTATATAACAAATTGTACTATTTACATAGTTTCTTAAAATATGTTAAAATTAAAATCTATTATTCATTTAAGCAAGCATTTTATAAGTTAATGATAAATTTTAAATTTAGTTAAAAAATTTTTATTATTATTATGAGGTTGTTGCAAAGTTTGCTTTTTTTTAACTGCAAATTGGAGACTTAATATCTTCATTAAAATTAAAGTTGATTAATCAAAATAAGTTCCATTACAATCAATATATTTCTGCCAATGAGTTACAGATGCATTTATTCCATTTAAAAAAATTGCAGATTTCTCCCAGAGGAAATTGCTGAGATGTTTAAAAAGTGATAATTTTTGGAGGGAAAATTCAATAAAGGTGGATGAGAGAATGCTTCGTACTCCAACTGGTTCAGTTTCCAGGGAATGACTTGTAAAACATGAAGATGAGCATTTTCATAGAGTAGGATTAGCCCTCTTTGATTCACTGCCAGCCGTGGCTGGGACAACTTCTGGTGGACAATGGCCAATTCATGACAATACTTTTCTACTGATGGTTCAAGTTTTAGGCAATTATGGTAGATAACAATAGCTGCAGCCCACCAGACAGTGATCATGACCTTCGGTGAGTGGAGATAGGGTTTTGGCACTTCCATCTTTGTTGAACCACTGTGTTTATCATCTACAGTTGTCATAGAGAATCCTTTTTTGTTATACACAGTGATTTGGTTGAGATATGGATCATTCTTGTTTCTTATAATCAATAAAAAGCAGATCCCCAGTCAACAATTTTGTTTTTCAATTGATGGAGGCACCTACTTGACAAGCTTCTTCATACTGTTGTGTCTAGATGCAACTTAATGTCCCACCTGAAAGGCTTTCCATTCCAGGTCCATCAGTGTTTCCTTTCTTACCAATGGATGAGTGGGGTTAGAGAAGAAACACTGTAATGCTGGCACAATTGGGATTTGAACTACAAACTACAGATTATGAGACCACCTAGTAATAATAATAATTTTCTTATGTAAAAGCAAAATGAGAGCTAATAATGATTGTGAAATTTAAATAGATGTATGACTTTCAAAAATTGCTAAATTTAGCTACTAAATAGCAAAGTTGGCAATGTTGAACAGGAGGGGAAAAGAGGCAGTAATGCATGTTCAAACAATTCAGATAATCATAAATACAGAAACGGTGTTTGTTAATTGGAGAGCCGTTTTTTTTTAGCATATAAGATGTTTGTATGTATGAATTGTTTACAACTTGGTATTTGTAAATTGAAGTTCATCTGCATTTGTATAGATGGCAGTTTATTATACCTATATATGTATATAGACCATAAAGAACAGATTTAAAAACAAAGAATTCAAAAAGGCATACAACCAGATCTTAATTTTTTAAATAAAATGTTGATTAGTGTAAAAACTGGTTACTTGCCTCTCAATGCTTCAATTTTATCATTGTTCAAATATTTTGTTAGACAATGACCTTGCCTATTAATCCACTTCACTTAAAATGTATAAAAGTTTCAAAACACTTCTTAAATGTTAAGATTACAAATGAGATTTATATATTCTTATAAATCTCATTTACTGCATTAATGTTTATACAATAAATGAGATTTATAAAAATATATTAATAGTAGTAATATTTATTTTCCTAAATTATCATAATATGCAACTACTGAAAATTAAAAGGCTAAATTAATTCATGGCTTACCTCAGGCACACCAAAGACTTTATTGTACTTAAAGGATCAATATCACCCAATTCTTGAATATGGTTATTTGTCATGATTAAAGACTCCAGGTAGGGAAGACTTTCTTCTAGATTTTCTGCAATACGACTGTAACAAATACTTAATATAAAACTTATGGAAAAGAAGTAAAAAACAAAACACTGCCTATACAGAAAAAAGGAGTTCAAAAAGTTCTTGATACGTGTCTGTATATTTGCACTTGTTCTGCCAAAGTTAACCCTTTAACACCCAGAATGGTCTAAAATGGACTAGTCCAAATAGTGCTATTTCTTTGTCTTTACTACCCTCTTCTCAGATTTCTTGGGTGTTAAAGGGTTAATGAGCTATGACTTGTTTAAAAAATTGTCTAAATTTCTCATTACTAGTTAAAAATAAAGGTAATGCTCAACAAAAAAAGTCAATACCTATAAAATTAACTGAAAATTGTATAACCTGATTGCAAAAGAAATGATCAACTATTATTGCAATTATCAGATCTGCAGAACAGCATGGGATATATATTGATTCTTAATTTTATTAGCTATCTTCCTATTGCTTTTCACTCATCATTTGTTGGTTTTCCAGTTTGTGGGTTTGTCAAAACAGTTGTTCCACCATACCTTTCACAACACGACAAACTTTATGATTTATGTGCCAAATGAAGCTTGTGACATGAGGAGTATCTAGGCAATAAAAAAATTACCTCCATGCTCCCCCCCTCCCTCCTTTCGAAAAAGGGAAAATATGAAAATGATTGTTCCACTTCATCTTTGAAATGCAAGAGCCAAAAATAATAAGCTATACATTAAATGGAAGCTTGTTGATATGTGGAGTGTCACGTTGTAAAAATTTCCCCTTATTCCTTCTTCCTCCTCCCCCCCCCCCCAAAAAAAGGAGAAAATATGCCAAGGGTTCTACTTCCTCTTTCTAAAGCAAGGACTGAAGTAACAAGTTGTACATCAAGCGGAAGTCTGTGATGTGAGGAATGTTGCGGGCAATAAAAATATACCCTCCCCACTTAAAAAAAAAACAGGAGGAAATTGGAAAGTCATTCGTTTACTATATATTCTAAACATGAAGGTTTACAATTATGAGTTAGATATCAAATGAAAGCTCATATGACTGTTGTAGATTGTCTCATATGCAGGTAGAATTAGGGGAGAATTTGAATTATATCTAAAATTAAATCTTGTGATGTCTCCAATGTCATCGGCTACCTCAAACATGACTCAGAAAAAAAGGGAAGAAAAATGTGGTCAATATTTACGAGTCATATATCAAATAGAAGTTTCTAAAGGTAGGTATATTAAATTAAAAATTTTTAAAATGCCTATAGATAAATTTATCACTGAAAATGCATAACTATGTAGATATAAAATATTTACATGTTTCATGTAGATATAAAATCTAATTCTTATCACTTGGTCAGATAACTATATGCAATATAGTTATCTGACAACTGAAAAGTTGAATAAAATAAATACTCCCTCAAGCAGCTATTTGCCGCAGAGGTCTGACAGGAGCCTGTCAGTTTATATGCCACAGTAGAAGGTCTGAGAGGATGGCAGGACCTCAGCAGAAAACAACATGAACATCCATGCCTTACCTGGGGCTCGAACCCAGGTCCCTTAGATCAGTAGCCAAGTGCGCTAACCACTCAGCCAAAACTTAAAATATATTAATGGTGCAATCAGTCACTGAATTTGTATTCACTTCAAAGGAAGATAGGGTGCCGATTTACCAACTCAATGAGATTGCTCGTACCCTACCTTCCTTTGAAGTGAATGTGAATTCAATGACCAATTGCACTAGCGATTTTATGTTATTTTCTACTTTTTAGGGCACATATTGGAAGATAAAAAATGTAAATAAAATAAAAACCTTTCTATTCTTTTCATTGTTAGCTTGTTAACAGTTTGTAGATTTGTCAAAACAGCTGTTCAACATATTTTTCCCATTCGATGACCAATTTTCAAAATCTATGTAGCAACTGAAAGCTTGTAATGTAAAGAGTGTCACAAACTATAAAACCTTTACCACATCCCCTCCAAAAAAATTAAGAAATGTGCAAAAAGAAAACCATCTATATCTTCTGAATATGAGAGTCAAACAAAATACGCAAAATGAAAGTTTTGAAGTTGGGAATGCGTAAACTATTCAAATTATGCCTCCATAAGTTATATGTCAAATGAATGCTTGTGGTACAAAGAGTGTTATAGGCTATAACAAATTAAGCTTTCTCTCTCTTTTCATCCTCTCCAAAAGTGGGGAAGAAAAGTTAACTTGATCAAGCAAAACATGTCATATGGAATCTTAGGATATGGGGGTAACAAAGAGAACATAATAATTCACTCCTCTGAAGCAGAGGAAGGATGTATTATTAAAGATAAATATTTTTAAAACATACATATCTTCCAATACGTATCCTCACAAAGTAAAAAAATAAAACATAGTGCCAATGATGAAATCAATTACTCAATTCATATTAACCTAAGGAAAGACAGAATGCCACAATTTTTTTAATAGGTAAAAGAAACCCATTTTAGCAGATAATCTTTTTTGAAGTTACTGTGAAATAAACATGCAATTTCTTCATTGGTATTAAATTTCTTTTTCACTTTTCAGAACACATATAGGAAGATAGTCAACTCCCAGGTTACAAAACTTAAAACCAATAAAGCATTATATTTTGACACTGACTACATTTTTAAAATGATGGGGGGGGGGGGGGGGGGGGGGAAATACTGTTTTTGATGATACAGTAGAATGCTAGTTGTACAGTTTTATTGCGAATAAAATTAAACAGCTTTATAAAAACATATAAGTGAAAAAACAGATGCAGTCATTTAAAAATCAAATACGTGTTTATGGTTAAATTTTTAAACTGCATTCTACAATTTATAGTTTATAACAAAGTAACAAAATTAACATGTTGCAACATATCACACAGAGTGGGGAGAAAAAATGAGATGATACAAAACAATACACAGTAAGAAAGAAATGAGTGTATTGTGGTTTCTGGCAATCTGGACCCTTCATCAAGATTTCTAGGAAGACTAATGCTAAAAGCACTTTGGTGTCCATATTCTGGAAATAAACAAAGCACCCATACTAATCACTATAATCCAAGTTCCCCCTGGCCAAGCAATTCCTGCAGTGGTTGAACTGGATTATACCATGAGAAAAATACAGGAACTTCACCAACAGAAAAGAAAGCATTTCTCCAATGAGCATGGACAATTCAAATACATATATAAAACAATGGAGGCAGAAAAAGTATTTTCCAAAATATTCACAAAAATATTTGATTTTGTTCTGTAAAATGTAATATATATAATATAAATATGAAAAATATACAAATAATATTTTAGGAAGACATAAATTTATGTATAAACTGACTAAAAATGTAAAAATAACATTCCACTATATTCTGTAATAAATTTATTGGTAATATATTTATATGTAGTATAAAAATTTATATAGGTATAAAAAGAAACAAACAATTCACTTTACCATATCCTATTATTGTTCAAAAGCAAAGATTTCAATCTCTTCAAAAGTGGGAACCCATCCAACTTTCGTACATCATTATCTGACAAGTCTACGCAGTCAAACTGGTCCTATACAAAAATATTTATATCTTTTATGTATATATAAAATCTAATTCTTATCACTTGGTCAGGCAACTAATTGAAATATAAACCAAATCTTTTTATTCAGTAGCACTAAAAACAGAATTTAAATACTTCTATGAGCAATAAACACTGCTCATAAGTAGAACAATATTTCTTCAACATCAAAGATAATTTATAATTAAAACAATATCTGTACAGCTTTGCTACACAGTATTATTTGATTTTGTCAGAAGCTAAACCAATTCCTCAAAAATAAATCTTTAGAAATGTGTGAATAAATTTACCACTGAAAATATATTAACTAGCAAATTTACCAAGTGTTGCTCAAGTGTTGTAATTAACCCAATTAGAGTAAACTGTCTAATATATGTAGTAGATGACACTCATCGTATCACAAACTTTCATTTGACATATTACATACAATAATTACAAATGACCCCCCCCCCCCCCCAATGAAATTTTCCTCTTTTTTTGAGGGGGGAGAGGAGAGAAGCAGAAAGAAGGGGCATATTTTGAAGTAGCCCATGCTATTCCCCACATTAAAAGCTTTTGAGCTATAACACATTACACTCAGCATTCATTTACAAATTTCCTCTTTTTTTTGGAGGGTGGACCCAAACCTTTACATTGCTTTCGGTTATAATAAGAGCCAGCTGTATATACCAAATTGGGTGATCCAAGCTCATACTATTCAAGTTCTCCTTCACCAACCCCTACTTTTTTTTTTCATTTATTTATTATTATGTTTTATTTTTAGGGGGGGAGGTATTTAGAGGACTAAATTCTTATGTTGTTTTAGGTTAAAAGAGGAAACTAACAAATTTAGTGGCCCTGGCTCTTGCCACTTAGGAGTTCTGTTTTTCAGGGGAGGGTAAGTTGTTTCACCTCTGAGCAGCACCTTTTTGCATAAAAATTTGGCTAAATGGACAGGTCACTAGGACTACAAAGGCTCAGGGAAGGGAACCCACTGGACAACTGTTAGGAGACAGATGGTAGCCTCTTATCAAGGCCATCCACTGTGTTCTTTAATATGCACAGGGTATGGCTCTCCTGCATGTGCTTAACATCCCATCTGATAAATGGCAGTCTTTCCAAGCCCATCCCTACTGACCAAGGGCAGGGTGGGAAGTTTTGTGGAGATATCTCTCAATGCTGGCCCAGCTGGGACTTAAACCTGAGAACTGCAGATTATATGAGCTTGGCATGCTATCAACTGAGCCACCCCTGCCACTTTCAGAGAAGGATTTTTTTTTTTTCCTATTTTGGAAGGAAGAAATGTTGAGGAACCAAACCCTTACATTGCTTTAAGTTATTCTAGACAGAAAGTGACATACCAAATTTGGTGGCTGTAGTTCTTTAGTTCTTACCACTAACAAGAATTTCTCGATCAAAACAGAGACACAAACTCTAAAATGCATTACAGACTTAACTGAATTAGGCAGCATAATCTTTTTAATATATGCACTGTAAAATTCTGAAAATATATAGGTTGAGACATTCTGACAGTAAAAAACTAAAATATACAAAATTTGGAGTTGCATAGTTTAGCTTCTGGCAAACTTATTTATTCTACTAATGTCTTCCTGCTATTGAGATGGCTAAATAAAAATTTAGCCTTTTCCAATCTAAGGTTACCTGCATATCTACTTTCATCAATTGAAAATTTAGCACTGCTAGTGCCATATTTGAAATAATTATTCTAAGAGTCCATTTGCAGTGTGGTTATTAGCAATGAAATGAGCAGAAAAAAAAAACTTCATGTCTAATAAAAATGAACAAAAATTTAAAAAAGGTTAAGAGTATTCTTTATTATGATAACCTATATATCATCATTTCCAAATGCAGCACTACTCTTTTCTGGGCTGGATTGTTTTACTCCTAAGTAATGTGAGGTTTAAATAGCTATACTCTACATCAGTCATGGGCAACCCATGGCCCATGAACACTTCAAGTGGTCAAATTATTAAATTTTTTTATCTTACTCTTGAATTGGAAAATGTTTCTCTTCTTTCCCAATTGACCTTTACACTATTTTTGAACTTTAGTAAACTGAATTTATGCAGACATAGACCTAAGTTACTTCACTTTACACAAAGTAATCAACTGAGTTTTTCAGCTCCCACTTAAATAGTTCTGACCTTGACTGTCACTCAAATAGACAACACATCAGTAAACATTCTAATTATAAAAGTTATCAAGGCCAACACAGAAAAGAAAAATTTAAGGAACTTATGACTGCATTAAACATACAAAAAAAATTTGATGCCATTATGCATGAAAGTTTTGTTATTAGAGAGAAAATTGCTAAATATTCCAATATTATTTTGATGACATAATTGTAAAGGAGTGCCTGGAAAGTTTTTTTGCATATTGTATCCAGAGAAAAATAGATATGGGTTGGGTTGTTTTACCTCTGAGCAGCACTTTTTTGCACACCATGGGCTAAATGGCCAGGTCACAAGGACCCCTAAAGCTCAGAGACGCACTGGAACAGCTGTTGGGAGACAGATGGTAGCCTCCCGTCAAGGCCATCCAGCGTGTTCTTTAACGTGCACAGGGTATGGCTCTCCCGCACATGGGGCCACTGCTTAACGTCCCATCCGATGGACGGTGGCCTTTCCAAGCCCATCGGTGTCCCCCATTGACAGTGGGCAGGGCGGGGAATTTTGCTGAGATAAATCTCAACGCTGACCCAGCTGGGACTCGAATCTGGTAAGATTACGAGCGTGGCGCACTACCGACTGAGCCCCCCCTCCCCCCCCAAAAAAAAATAGATATGTTACTGTAATCATTATTATCAATGAATTTGCTGCCAATATGGAAAACGTCTTTTCAAGGCTTTCATTGAAATTTGAATATTTTTCTTTGGCTCTTAATGAATATACCAATGTTTCCGACACAGCTAAATGGTGAATTTGTGTGTGGAGTCAATGATAATTTCTATTAAAATGTATTTTATTTTTATCCAGTTATGCTTTTACTTTGATTTTCTTGTATATTTCATCTAATTTTAATTAAGAATAACAGCTTTTAATTAAAATTAGAAAGTACATGTTCCTTTTTGTGATAAATAAATATATGAACAGTTAAAATATGAAATGATATAAAATTTAACTCTTTACATTTTATATTTAAAATCCAAATAATTGCCTTGATTATAAATGCATATTGTTCACTCAGAGCACTGTACATGGGGGGAGATTAAGTTTAGTGTTTAATGCAATATGGTTCTGGCCTGTGGCACTCTGAAAAATCTCCATCTGCCCCACTGACAATAAAAGGTTGCCCATCCCTGCCCTACATCATCATATCTACTTTTAAAGATTAAACCTTAGTATTGTAATTGTTAGGACAGGGAATACTCTAGCACCACAGATATGGCCTGCATTCTGTGAAACTACATCCCAATCTCATAACCAGGGTTCCTACAACTTGTTGAATTCTGGAATTTACTACTGTTGCCTCTATTACTAAACAACCATGTTCCCATTTATCATTTTTAGTAAATTTTCTAATTAACCTATCAATCTTAAATTTCTCACAGAGTGTGTCATCTTATTCCAGTATTTTCACACTGGAAGAAGTTAAAGAGGGAACTGACTGCCCTGTCATGGCTCACTAGGCCAAGTTTTAACCACTGGACTAAAGAGAACCCATTAGTAATGATTGTATGTTAAGACTTTATACATTACACTCAATTATAGCAATCCATTACATTCTTCCTCCTCTATTGAAGAGTCAACTCATTAAGTCTCGGATGCAAAAGCAAGGCATTCCAGAACTGCAGGAAGGTCTGACTCTAACCAGCACACCTGCATCTTCATTTCACACATCTTTTCACTTAAAATTTAAAAAATCCATCTACACAGTTTAAATTGTTCAATATTAATAATACTATAAAACTGCAATTTCTTTAATGCCCTTTTTATAACAAAATATAAAATATCAGTTTCACAAACTGTCATACACTAGTTCAGCCAGTAAGTTGCCACGTCCTATGCTGATAATCTTTAGGCCCTTTTATGGGAGGCTACTGATCTAAGGGACCTGGGTTCGAGCCCTGGATTTAGGCTATGGATGTGTGTATGTGTGTCATTTTTCTGCTGAGGTCCTGCCATCCTCTCAGATCTCCTACTGTGGCATATGAACTGACAGGCTCCTGTCAGACCTCTGTGGCAAGCAGCTGCTTGAGGGGGTAATTATTAAAAAGAAAATTATTATATTCTAATGCTTAAGACATTCTCTTCATATATAGAAGGTAAATATAAGTCTATCAGCACTCATATTCAGATATGGCATTAGAGGGAAGGGCCCTAATAGCAGCTCCTACCACTGACAGGACACAATTCATGTATAGGTTGTGGCTCACTGAGACTTTCATTGTTCACACACAAAAAAATATGTAATCAAAATCACATTCTCAGGTTGCCAACCTAGGATTTCTTTCCCCCTCTCCATTCTTATCAGAAGAAATCAAAGCTACGTAGCTTTGGAAAAACCAATGATAGCATATAACTTTGATAAACCCATGACAGCATTTAGCTTCAATAAAGCCCCTTATGTCTTATCACTACATTGCACACAATTATGATGTTAAAAGGTTATGCTGAGCACAAAAATAATGGCACATATTTTCTCCAGATTTTGATAATTTCTACTTAAGAAGGTTAAAATACATTCCCATCTGCCATGCTATGATTCATCCCTGCAACTGACTTGTCCACTTCTGGGATCTAAATCTTAATATACTGCTGCCATCTATTAGCAAACACAAGAACTGCAATTTTCTTATTTAGATTTAAATAATCTATTTTTATTAACTTTTCCAACACTCTTATCAATTGCTAATTTCTTTTGGAGTGCCATATGATTATCAGCATTTTTTATACAGATTTTATACTATATCAGCATTTTTTCACTAGAGGAAGACAATGGATGAAATGCATAATAAATACTTCCTCAAGCAGTTGCCTGCCACAGAGATTTGACAGGAGCCTGTCAGCTTAATATGCAATAGAGAACATCTGTGAGGAAGGTAAGACCTCAGCATAAAGGACAGCACAAACATCCATGCCTTATCCAGGGCTCGAACCCAGGCACTTTTGATCAATAGCCAACTCGCTAATCACTCAGCCACAGGATGGTTACATACAATATGCATAACGATCCTAAATCTACTGGTTAAGAATTGGAACTGTCAGCTTGTTAGTCTAAGTTCTTAACTACTGAACTAAAAGAAACTTGTGAGCAAAAAGATTTTAGCTGACTGATAACACATATTAATGAAGATATTTACAATGAGTTTCAGAAATATATCAGTGAGACAAACTTTCTTATTCAAAACTTGTCATTAATACTTATGGATGGCATTTGATCTGTGGTTGAGTCATAGTTGGGTTTCATCACTTTTGATAAAAAGAATAGCAACAGATCAAATTTCTTTCACTCTACTGCATAATATGATAGCAGGTGTTGTGATTCAAAATCTCAACTACTTTCATGTTTTAGATATAATTGTGAAGATTGTTAATTGTTCATTATATTGTTTGCTAAACTTAAAGTTTGGTTGGCCTTTTGTATCCCAATTCACCAATCAAAAAGTATTATTATCTTTCAAAGTAGGGAAATCGTGTTTCCTGAACATTTAATCACTATTAGGCTATCTAAGTATCATGATGATTGGGTTGTTTTACCTCTGAGCAGCACTTTTTTGCACACCATGGGCTAAATGACCAGGTCACAAAGACCCCAAAGATTCAGAGAAGGTTAGGGGATGGGACCCACTGGATATAACACCTTGATAGTTCCAGCTTTATTTTTTTGGAAATGCAGCTCTCACCTTTAAAAAAATTTCAAGGCCACTGATCTAAGGATTTCAGAGATTTTAAATACTAACTAACAACTTTTTGTCTACAAAAACTATAAAAATAAGCGGATAAGACACTTTTGCACTGATATATGAAATATAATGGTAAAGGGTTGGTGAATTATAGTGTGTGTATTAGAAGTCACAGTTTGATATGCTGAAAAGCCCATAGTCATAGTTTTTCTGGAGAATCTTGAAATTTTTAATAATCTTCAAATATCTTTCACATCACCCATAAAGATGTCACACTATAAATTTTATTATATATTACAAATGCTATTTTAAATATCATGTAGTTTTATTGAAACTTTATAGCAACAATGTTTGATCTTTTTTTAAATCTGATGGAATTTTTGAAACTACCAAAATTATGATAATATCTATGGTGAGTCATAATTTCCTTCAGTAAAAATCTTGTGTGCTTCAACTCTATTCTACTTGTTGCAGAGTGTAACATCTTTATGTGTGGTACGCAAGATATTTAAGTACATTAAAGTTTCAGAATTCTCCAGAAAAATTGACTATGGGTGTTTCAGCATATTAAACCGTGATTTTTAATAGACACTATAATTCACCAACTCTTTACTGTTATATATCAGTGTAAAAGTGTCTTATCCATTTACTTTGATAGTATCACTGAGTTATTGTTACAGATTGTTCTATAAAAACTACATAATTATCTACTTATAAATCATGTCTTTATAATGTCATTCATTTAATTACTTTTTACCATTATCATTACTAAGTGTTTAATTCTAAACAGTAGTGATAATGAATGATTTGTGTGATAATTTGCTACAAAATAGGTGACTGATATTTTTGATTAATCTCACATTTAAAAGTGATACTATACTTACAAGAGTAGCTCCAAGATTTTCAATAACAGGTATCTTGTAACCTATATTAAAACAAACCTTTCATAAATAAAATATTCAAAACTTTACCATTTGAGCAACTGGATTCAATTGCATGATTCAATTCACCCTCCAGTCAAAAAAATGACTTTCATTGTTTACCAGATGTTATATAAACATGGAAAATATACCTATGCTATATTAAAATGATAATGTTTTGTTTAAAATATAGTTTGTGCATGTTGTGTTTGCTTCTATAAAACACACCTAAATATACAGTGTCTTGCATAAAAATAGGTCCACAAAAGAATGATTCTGGGCATGAAGAAGCATAAATCAAAATGGTATGTGCAGAAATAAAAATTAAAATAGTATCTCACAGGTAGAGATAAAAAAGAAACCTCTTTTACTTGCAGCAAAAAGGTACACTTACAAGAAAAATGACAATTGCTTATTAACCAATTTTAAGCATTATATTTTGGGCTAGAGATAAGAAAATTTCTGATTTAGATTATGCTGATGATTTAGCCCTTTTGGCAGATGATGTTGATGAGATGAACTCTTTCATTCGAGCTATTTATGAAACTGGTACTAGAGTAGGTTTGGTTATAAACAGAGAGAAAACTAAAGTGATGAAAATTGGTCAGGCAGGCTGTGATTCAGTTAATCTGAATGGTTGCAATCTTGAACAGGTGTCACAGTTTAATTATCTTGGGTGCTATATAACTGATAGTGGTGATATGTGTGGCATGAGATTAACAGATGGATAGGGATTGCTGCCGGGACTTTTAAGAATCTATGGAGAGTGTGGAGAAATAGGTGTATACATCTAAAGACTAAAATTAGACTGTATAATAGTTTGGTTCTTTCTAGGGTTAGTTATGGCAGTGAAACTTGGACACTTTGTAAACAAGATAACAGGAAACTAGATGCTTTTGATTCTAGATGCTTACACAGTATCTTGGGAATTAGGTGGTTCAATTTTATAACTAATGATGAGGTTAGGCAAAGGAGTCGGCAACCTCCTTTAAGCAGCATATTGTGCAGAGAGAGACTCCGTTGGTTTTGCAATGTTGCCGTATGGATAATTATAGATTGGCGAATAGGGTTATGAACAGTGTGCGTAAAGGCTTCAGAAAGAGGGGGAGACCAAGGATGCGGTGGGCAGACAATGTCAAACAGGACCTTATTAGAATTGATGTGCAGTGGCCAGATGCAGCAGATGTAGCTCAGGACAGATTTGCTTGGAGAACTAAATTGCACGGTCTGGTTGGACCTCCGTAGCCCATGGCTGCTTGAGGATGATGATGATGCATTATAAATAATAAAAAATAAATACCCCCTCAAGCAGCTGCTTGCCACAGAGGTATGACAGGAGCCTGTCAGTTTATATGCCACAGTAGAAGATCTGAGAGGATGGCAGGACCTCAGCAGAAAACAACACAAACATCCATGCCTTACCCAGGGCTCGAACCCAGGTCCCGTAGCTCAGTAGCCAAGCGCGCTAACCACTCGACCACGATAATTTGCAACATAATGTTGTAAATTCTATCAAGATAGAATTAATGGTATAGTGATCGAGTGGTTAGCATGTTAGGTTACTGGTAAAAAGGGATCTGGGTATAGAATTAATGGTATAGTGATCGAGTGGTTAGCATGTTAGGTTACTGGTAAAAAGGGATCTGGGTTTTAGATTCAGATAAGGTATGGATGTTGTTGTGTTATCTTTCTGCTGGTCTTACCTTCCTCAGAGATCTTCTCTATGGTGTTGTTATACTGACATCCCCCCCTGTCAGATCTTTGTGGCATGCAGCTGCTTGAGGAGAAATTTATTTTGAATACAATGAGCATCAATTAGCTCCTATTTAGCAATGAAAAATACTTTTAACTTCTTCCACACAGCTACCAATACCAAAGGGACCTATCACCACTCCCTAAAGGTCAGAGTCAGTGCCAACTTTGGCATTGAAGTCACCTAGAACAAGGGTAATATCTCCATTCTTGACAGAATTCAAAATATCCTTTAGGTGTATAATGAAGTTGTCCATAAAAGCTATATTTCCCATTCTCATCGGCATCCTCAGTGAGGGCATAACAACAGATAACATTCAAGTTTTTAAAGAAAGTCTGAAATTTAGTTGTAAGAAACCTTTCATTAATGCACTTATATCTTAGAAGAGTATCGCTAGCATGTCTGTTGAGAAGCAAACCTATGCCTTGGAGATGCTTCTTATCTTCCCTCCCTGAAAAGATAAATTTAGGATTATTTTAAAGAATCTGACCTTTATCTGTCCATTTGGTTTCTTGCAAGCCAAGCACATCTAAGTTATAATGGTGGAATTCTTGTGTGAAGACATCAAGAACATAATCTCTGTGCAGAGCCCTCACATTCCAACTACCTGTGAAGAGAGAATGGTTAATGGAATATTTAAAGAAACTATGTTTATTGAGAGAGGAAATGCTGACAATATCAAAAATAAATAAATAAATACCCCCTCAAGCAGCTGCTTGCCGCAGAGGTCTGACAGGAGCCTGTCAGTTTATATGCCATAGTAGAAGGTCTGAGAGGATGGCAGGTCCTCGGCAGAAAAACGACACAAACAGCCATGCCTTACCCGGGGCTCGAACCCAGGTCCCTTAGATCAGTAGCCAAGCGCGCTAACCACTCGGCCATGGGACAGCAACAATATCAAACAGTCCCCTAATTACAGGCATGAGGCAAAGATTTGTTTTCCTCACTACTAAAGGCTGAAGCCATCTACATTGGAAGACTTCCTCCAATGCAAGTTTGATGATGCCTGTAGAAGCAAAAATTCAGATACTTGCAGTGGTCTCAGATCAGGATTATCCACCAGCTAATAAAATGCATCCTGTAAATCTATTCTATTGGGGCTGTCAGCCCACAAACAAGCAGAAAACACAGCGGAAGGTTCCCCCTCAACAGAAGCCCACCAGTGCACAAAATTCAGGATCGATAAATCATGCTCTGAGCCATTATTCAATTCCAGTTGGTGTATATAGTCAGTACAAGGACTCTGTGTGGTTGACCACTCCTCAGCAAGGTAGAAAAAAAAGTAGCCATAGTAGTCCAGATCAGTAAACTACACTGATTTGGCTCCCTTCCCTTGGTACAATTTAATGGTAATATAAAATATTTAATGGTAATATAAAAATTAATGGTATATAAAATATTTGAACTTGTTTTTGCTAAAATTAGGAATTTCCAAATTTTATTTACTGATCAAATCTTACAATTTAATAATTTGCTCTCCTGTCCAGTTTTTTTACCTCTGAGTGGAATTTTTTTGCACACAATAGGCTAAATGGTCAGGTCTAAGTACTCCAAAGGCTCAGAGAAGGCTGTGGGAAGGGGACCCACTGGACAGCTGTTAGAAGACAGATGGTAGTCTCCCATCAAGTGTGTGCTTTAATGTGCACAGGGAATGGCTCTCCTGCCCATAGGGCTACGACAATACATCCATCCAACAGACAGCAGTCTTTCCAAGCACATCAGGTCCCCTACTGACCAAGGGCAGGGCAGCAACTTTTGGAAAGACAAGTCTCAATGCTGACACAGGTGGGACTCGAACCTGGAGCACTCCGATTGAGACATCCCAATACCACCTAAAAAGAAAGCCAACTAACCTTTGAACTATGTCACGACAATGGCTGCCCTAGTGTGGCATGTCACAAAGCAAGCAGCAAGAGGCAACATTACAGTGAGTCACATGTGAGTGTGTTATCTTAGTGCTGCTGAGGTACTGTAGACCATGTGTAATACACATGTTTGTAATACCTACCCAGTAGGAGACTTTTCTACATAAAAGATTGAATTATACAGTAATTTACACTGAGTTTTCATATGATATTGTGTGGAAATAAATGTACATAATTTGTCTTATAAAGTTTTAAAACTTGGGTCAAACTAAAGAAAATTTTAGCTCATGGAGCAGAGGGAACTTACAGTAGCTAAATACAGGAGAAATTAGTGTCCATTAGGTGTATTTTTAATGTAAAGCTGTCAATAATAATATATAAATAAAATAATAAATACCCTCTCAAGCAGCTGTTTGCCACAGAGGTCTGACAGGAGCCTGTCAGTTTATATGCCACAGTAGAAGATCTGAGAGGATGGCAGGACCTCAGCAGAAAACAACACGAACATCCATGCCTTACCCGGGGCTCGAACCCAGGTCCCGTAGATCAGTAGCCAAGCACGCTAACCACTTGGCCATGGGACAGCTTTAATAAGATATGCACATATAAAAATTGTTTCTGCAATTATGCAAAGAGTTTTCTGAAAATAAGTTAACAAATAACTAATCTTATCAAATGTTGTGTTCTGGGTAATTTCTCAAACTCAATGTTATGCAGAGTGTTAACTTGTTACATTTTTCAACCTTGTTATATATAACTATTTTTATTTTGCATGCATTTAAAATTAAGTAAAATATTATGAAATAATAGCAATACTTGAATGCAACTGCATAATAATTACTTCACATTAATTTCAGTAGAATGTAATGCTCAAATACGTATACTAAATTAGGTAAAATTAGTGGTAAAAAATTCCTATGAAATTGTTTATATGGAAAGTAGTTGAATATTTTCTAAATTACTCTTGAACTTGAAATTATCTGCTCATTCCATTGTGTACATGTCATTACCGATTACATGATTCATTTGAATCACTAACACTAATAAATTCTGTACTTGTTTATTCACATATCTAGAAGTCTCTGTGTGTGTGTGGGTGTGTCATTACTTGGTTTAGTGTCTACCAAATATCTGAATTACTAACTAGCATTTATTTCATGCATGTATACTGGTATCTGCAGGTACATTTTAATAACACTTTTCAGTTACAGCAAGGTATTTATGATTTGTCATTACTTAATGCATAAAATTATTCTAAATTGTTTCACTTCTTTCAGTAAATGAAATCATGGCATGCATGACATAGTTTTGCATGTTACCAAATATGCATATTAGATGAACAAAGTAGAGATTTAGATAAATCATATTTTTTCTAAACAAAGCAATGATATAGTAAATATATTTTCCTTTCAGTAAATGATATCATAGCATGCATGACATAGTTTTACATGTTACCAAATATGCATATAAGATGAACAAAGTAGAGATTTAGATAAATCATATTTTTTCTACACAAAGCAATGATATTAGTAATTATATTTTCCTATGAGATTTAGATTCATCTTTGGATATTCTGTATATTATTCGGGTTTGAATTTGATATATTTGTGTGTATGTCATCATAGTCTACATTATTTATCTGAATTACAATTTTTGGCGGGGTGGTAGTGGCTCAGTCAGTAGCGCACCAGGCTCTTAATCTGCAATTCCCAGGTTTGAGTCCCAGCTGGGCTAGCATTAAGATTTATCTCCACAAAACTCCCCACTCTGCCCACAGTTAATAGGGGACACCGATGAGCTTGGAAAGACTACCATCCATCAGATGGGACATTAAGCCATAGCCCCATGTGGGAGACAGTCATATCCTGTGCACGTTAAAAGACATGCTGGATGGCTTTGAAGGAGGCTACCATCTGTCTCCCAACAGCTGTTCCAGTGGGTCTCCTCCCCTAACCTTCTCAGTTTTTGGGGTCCTTGTGACTTGGCCCATTTAGCCCATTGTGTGCAAAAAAGTGCCACTCAGAGGTAAAACAACCTAACCATTTGTTGCATATTCTGTTTCTTGAAATATCTGCAAGTCTATCTCCAGTGTTTGTGTACACCATTTATCTGAATCACTAATCTTGTTCACAGTCTATCATATGTAATAAAACATTTCTCATTTCCAGGAAAGCAAATATATTTCTTCACTTAGTTAAAAGTATATGATATAATTTTCTCACTGAATGTGTTCATTTTATGTCCTACTTAGTAACTTTTTTTTTCATGTCACTTATAGGAAAGTTATGCATATTTTTAAAATATTTAAATACATATGATTTAAATGAATCATTCCTCTTGCTAATATTCTTTATATTTCAATATTTTCCTTCACTTTTAGGAGCTTTACATATTCCTTCATTTGAATCAGTATATAAAATTTAATCGAATCCCTCTTCATTTTGTTTATTTTTTTTATATTTTCCCCTTTTACACCTTTATGTATTTATTCATTTGGTTTAGTAATATAGCCGTCCCATGGCCGAGTGGTTAGCACGCTTGGCTACTGATCTAAGGGACCTGGGTTCGAGCCCCGGGTAAGGCATGGCTGTTGTGTCGTTTTTCTGCTGAGGTCCTGCCATCCTCTCAGACCTTCTACTCTGGCATATAAACTGACAGGCTCCTGTCAGACCTCTGTGGCAAGCAGCTGCTTGAGGGGGTATTTATTATTATTATTAGTAGTAGTAGTAGTAGTAATATAAAGAGTAGATGAATCATTCTGCTCCTTTTATGTATTTCTTTGCCTGGTATATCGTATTGAGTCCCCATCCCTCTTTATATTCTATATCTTCTATTTTACAAATCTCTCATATAGGAAAATATATCTGTATATATCATCACTTTGTTTAACAAACATCATTTATCCAAACCACTATTTTTGTTCATCTTATGCATATTTGATGGGTATCTACAAAACTATGTCATGTCTGTCATATTTCATTTACTGCAAACTGTATATGTATTAGAAATGTATTAAAGTTTAGTTGTTAATTATGCTGCTTAATTTTTTTGTCATGTAAATTTTTCTCTAAAATTTTTTGCATTTTCTTTAAATTGTAATCCATAAATTGCATATACTCTTAATCATTGTATAGAGGATATGTTAAAGAATTTAGGATTTTAATTTAAAAGTTTCATTCATTCTGTGTATTTCCAATTCGTAGATTTACTTTTTTCCATACAAGGTTCAAAAAACATATATACAATGAAAAGCCAAAACATTATGACCAGCACTTTTTTATACAAATCAAAGCAACTGCAAATAAACGATGGTGCATGTGAAGGTCATCAAATGGTATGAATAACACCTGATACTGGGCTCTGTTAGTCAGTGTTATTCTTGTTCTTCAGATGGGAAAGGCAGCGGACTTAAGTGAGTTTGACTAAGACCAAACTGTAATGGCAAGAGACTGGGTCAGAACATTTCTGAGATGGCAAGGCTTGTGGGGTACTCAAGGTCAGCCATAGTTAGTACCTTCAAAAAGTGGTCAGAGGAGGGAAAACCATGAACTGCTGGCAAGGTGTGGTCGAACCACAGCTCATAGATGCTAGAGGTGAGCAAAGGCTATCCTATATGGTACAAGCCAACAGAAGGGATACTATGGCACAACCCACAATTGAATGCTGGTGATGGAAGTAATGTGTCAAAACACACAATGCATTGAACCCTGCTGAAAATGGGGCTGTGTAGCTGCAGGCCATTCCGAGTGCCCATGCTAACCTCTGTTCACCGTCTAAGCACCTACAAATGGGCACGCAAGCATCAAAACTGGACCTTGAATGATTGGAAGAAGGTCGTCTGGTCTGATGAATCTCATTTCCTGTTGCACCATGTGGATGGTCGGGTACATGTGCATTGTTTACCTGGGGAAGTGTTGGCACCAGGATGCACCGTGGGAAGAAAACAAGCTGGTGGAGGAAGTGTAATGCTTTGGGCAATGTTCTGCTGGGAAACTCTGGGACCACCTACTCATTGCAGACCAAGAACATCCTTTCATGGTCGCAATGGTATTCCCCTCTAGTAGTGCCTTCTTTCAGCAAGAAAATGCACCATGCCACACTGCCCGGATTGTTCAAGAATGGTTTGTGGAACATGAGGAAGACTTCAGGTACTGCCCTGGCCTCCAAATTCCCAGACATCAAGCCAATCGAGCATCTGTGTTCGTGTTGGAACAGCTTATTCAATCTGAGGTGGCTCAACCACATAACTTACAAGAGTTAAAGGATCTGCTGGTAACATTTTGGTACCAGATACCACAAGACACCTTTAGAAATTTTGTTTTGGTGGCACATGGAAGACCAACATAATATTAGGCAGGTGGTCATAATATTTTGGCTCTTCGGTGTATATATTTAAAAAACTACATTTCATTTATTTGTTTTCAAGGAAAGGATATTCTTATCAGTAACAAGAAAATTTAAATAACCTGTATCTCACATCAAAATTTTGCAAAAATTCAATTTGTTTTTGTGCAATTGTTAAAAGAAAGACAGTGGTTGAATTTTAATTAGGTTAATTTAACTTTAATGCAAAGTTTGGCAGCTATATATTCCAGTTTTATATTTTCTCAAGGAATTATTTTTATTGAATAAATTAAATCTGCATTAAAAACAGTTTCATCTGAAATCATCGGAAATAACTTCACTTAATGGAATGATGTGCGAAAATAATGGCAGTGAACAGACCCAGTGAAAGCCTAGTAATGTCAAAAACAGATTGGTGGGCTTGTTTGTTCTAAGAGGCTATGGCCACCCCCACCCCATTTGTCTCCTGTGACACTAAAAAAATATATTCTAAACACTTTTTTTCCTGACCAACTTTTTGCTCTTAGTTTGGAATTAGTTAAAAACAGTAATAATCTTAATATTTTACCAGTAGAGGCATTTTACAATCTGCATACATATAACTAATTAAAATGATGCAAAATAACATTAACTGCATTTTTGTGCATCCAAAAAGCAAAGTTCAATGCTAATAAAAACTGTTTGAATATTTAATATTTTTTCTTTAAAAAATTAAGCAGTAACTATCTTAAATAGTATCAACAGAGCAACACTTCACAAAACAGTATTTTTAACATTAATATTTACAATAGTTAGAGCATAAAATTATCATAGGTTTATGGAAAAAACAAGCACATATATTTAATCACACAAGAAATGCTTACCTGAAATTCATGGTAACAACAGCACACATGTTCAGTGTCCCTTCAAAAAAAATCCTGTGGATTTTAATTACAATAGTTTTTAATCTAGTATTTTGTTTCTTAATGGTCACTTCTCGGCTTTTTTTTAACTCAATGTGAAAGATGAAAATATTTCTGCTGATGTTTTAATTTCTTATGAAATGTTTTTACATATAATGAAATAAATTCTCCAATTATTTTTTTTTTAAATTCCATTTTTATACATAGAATTTTGCACAAGTCATAAAACAAGACTCCAGGAGAGCCTGTTGATCTTCAAGCTTTTAACTCCCTATTTTTTTTTAATCTACATTGGGTCATTTTCAAAAATGTTTGGCAAATTGGTGTCCAACTATTGTTGAACGATTTTTAGACTGAATAAAACAGCAACTTATTAGTATATCAAGTTTCATTTAACTTTTCTGCTACATGTTTATTTTTTCAAATTCAGTGATTATAATATTGATAATATAAAACACACTTGCAAAATTAAACAGTTGAGTATACTCATGAATTTTGTTTTAATGCTATAAATTAATGACTTATTTCAAACAAGTTAAAACCAATTGAGCAGTCCATCAATTTCTTTTTGGAACTAGTACATTTGAAAAATTACAAATTTGTTGATATTACTAGCATTTGGTCATATATGGAACAATAGATTAAAAGTCAAATCAGATTCATATATTGCTTTTAATAAAAGAAAGAAGGCTAATTTTTATTGGTTTTTCAGCAAAAAATCACATGGAGAAAATTAAATGACATTTCCAGGTTTAAACAACTCCCAAAGTCAATTTCAGAGGGGTAGGGGTGGCTTAGTCGGTAGCAGATCAGGTTCATAATTTGCAGTTCCCAGATTCAAGTCCCAGCTGGGCCAGTGTTGAGATTTATCTCTGCAAAATTCCCTGCTCTGCCCAAGGTCAGCAGAGGACAATCGATAGGCTTGGAAAGGCCACAGTCTGTCGGATGGGACATAAAGTTATGGCCCCATGTGCACATTAAAGAACACGTTGGAAGGCCTTGACATGAGACTACCATCTGTCTCCCAACAGCTGTTCAAAGGATGCCTTCCCCAACGTCTTCTGAGCCTTCGGAGTCCTTGTGACATGGCCATTTAGTCCATTGTGTACAAAAAAGTGCTGCTCAGAGGTAAAACAACCCAACCCAATTTCGAATCTCAAGTATTTTTTTCATAATACGAAATAGTTAAGTAATTTTCTTGATGCCATTTATTTACAAGTATTACACTGTAATATTTTTGCTCTAACCATGTGAAGAGTATTACAATATTCTGAATGTTACACAGTAAAAATAATAAAACATAACACTTGATAAATCAATAAATATTTTGTGGGGAAAATTTTGCCGATATACAGGACTTGAACCTGCATCTCTCCAGAAACATGCGGGTTCAAGTCCTGTATGTCAGCAAAATTTTTTCCACAAAATATTTATTGATTTATCAATGTCAAAAAGTCAGCAGGTAATGCTGTGATTGTCATCTATGTTTATAACATAACACTTTTTCTTTTCATATTTTTCTTTCAATCATTTAAAAAAACTTTAAAATATATTGGAAAGGAAGTCTAATATAAATTGTAGCCAGGGGTGGGAACATTCAGAAATATCTGGCAAGCTAGCAGTTTTTATCACAATCCAGAACAAAGGCATATGCCAACATGGAGGGAAAGGGGCCAAAACAATTTCCTGCTTTGATATGCATTAAAAAAGAGCATGGACTAAAATTAATGATACTGCATTTAATAGTGAAAGTTGGTGTTCTTTCCACATGGAAATATTTTACTGTTGTAATTTTTTCTAGCTTTGAAAGTAACAACCAGACCAGAAAATTGACTCAACATTGACAAGTGGGCATGTAGATTTCACCAACAATGATTGTAGCTGATAATTTTTATTTCATTATTGCAGAAATGTATATAAAAAAAAAGCACCAACAGCCATCATGACAGTGGCTTCAACCACTGAGCAACTGGTTGCAAAATTTTCCTTAACATAAATCACTCGAAAAACAGTCTACAATTCTTGAGCAGGTGTCAGTAAAGTGTCCATTCACATTACAAGGTTATGGATTTAATGTTTTATTCAGCTGAAGTCAATTCTATCTACCAACTTAAAAATTGTTCCATCAACAAGATTAATGACATAAAAAGACTGATTAGACAACATTTAATACTATAAATTACTAAATATAGTAATATGATTTGATATAGTTGAGGGCATATATATTCATAGATAGTACTTTTTTTAAAAAATAAGAATTGCTGTGTTAGACAGGAAGCTCTTTCTCTTATATATTAAAATTGACAAATCTACTTTACTGTACAAATGCCGTTACAATATTAGAAACCAATATCTGAAATACAGGAAACACAAGAAGCTGAAACACCTTCAGTCTAGCAAAGTAAATATCCTGGATATTGAATACTAAAAACAAATGGGGTATTCCTTATCTTAATATTCTTTAATTAGCTCAAATACCTTATTTTTGAAAATGACCCTATTGCTTTAACCTGTACATTGCATTATTAAATGAACTACCTACTTTCATATATGTAATGCATGCAAATGCCAAGTCAAATTTGAAGTTCTATAACTTATAAGCATAATTTCCATAGAAAATCAGATAAAAAAATTTTAACAGTGAAAGATAGCCTTAAAAAATTATCTCAAAATTACAAAAATGAATACTAACTACATGCAGTGATCACTGAATTATGACCACCTCCCTTCGTGTTATGTTAATGAAAGCTAACTTAACTCTATAATTTCTAAACTAAGTTATTTTGTGGCACAATGGGGCTGAAGATAAATTAAAGATCACAATCAAATCTATCTAAATCTCGATTTTTCAACAACATTTCCTTAGAATTTAAAGAGTTATGGAAGTTTGAATATTTAACAACAGCAATGCCTAATGTTAGAATTTAAATAAAAAATAACACATACCCCCTCAAACAGCTGTTTGCCACAGAGGTCTGACAGGAGCCTGTCAGTTTATACACCACAGCAGGTCTGTGAGGTTGGCGGGACCTCAGCAGAAAAACGACATGAACATCCATGCCTTATATGGGGCTCAAACCCAGGTTCCTTTGATCAATAGCTAAGCACACTAATCACTCAGCCACTAAAAGTTAACTATAATTTGAATAAGAAGTATTATTTCACACCATTTAATGCAACAGATGTATATTTGAACAGTTAATATAACTAAGTTTTCGATATTTTTCAATTTTCCTAAGACTTGCACATTGTTGCTGTTAAATATTTGAAGTCCATAACTCATTAAGTACAAAGTGAACGTTATTGAAAATCGAGATTTAGACAGATTTGATTGAAATCTTTAATTTATCTTTCATTATATTTTCTCATTAAAAGTTTGTTCAGAAGTTATAGAACTTTGAAGTTAGCTTCAACTGACATAATACTGAGGGAGGTGGTCAAAATTCAGTGAGCACCAAGTGTATAGCATGCTAAGTGGCAGTATAACGTTCAGTTAAATAACGTTAAGAGCAGCAAAATGTGTACGAAACAAATTTTATTCAGCTACAACTCAAATGTAAAATAGTTATTCAACTATATCTAGCAGCAAGCAGCTTTGCACATCAAGAATGCTTTTTGTATCAAATATAACATGGTATACAATATTTCAAGCTCTGACTTAAATTATGAATTGGATAGTATTGCTAAAATTCAGATGTGAACAGACTGATTTATACACTTTTATGGCTTATTTTTAGCCCCATTTTTCCATCAATTATTTCAGAAGTTACAGAGTTTCAAATTTGGCTTTCAATTGGCATACACGAAAAGATTACTTCCTAAGGAAAAAAACACTGAAACCACACTAATTTATAGTTAACCACCTATGAATATGTAGTAACTGCAGATCCTTTCAGCTTAAAATCTAGTTAATTTATGAAACAAATATTTAACTTTTTAAATCTATAACTTGAATGGATAATCAATAACTGAGTTTTTCGCCAACATATTAACTGCAACACTATATATTAAAAACATTTGCAAAATATGAAACACTGAGCATTTACAAATATAATTAAATAATTATCCAACAATATCAAAAAAATTTTACTATTTGATTTTTACCATTTTACCAACAATATCAACAAAATTTTACTATTGATAACACATTAAATAACAGCAAGTTCAAAAAAAACAAACAAATTTATTGTAAAATGTTTCAATGACTAATTAGGATATCTCTTTCAATGGCTGTTAATGATAAAAGAAATTCAAACTTTTCTAGGTGTACTTTAAGAGACAGCTAACTTGACGCTTGAACTATTGAAATAGTCCTTTTGATTACGATACATATGAGTTGTTTCTTATAATTAAAAAAATATATTTCTTTAACATTATATTTAATGGAAAAAGCTAATACATGGAATAATGTCTAATCTGTGGAAGATTCTGTAGATCTTAATGTTGGCTGCAGTATGATAGCTATGTTTTGCAAAAGGCACAAGATATACAATAGTGCAATAAATAGCCATTGTTGACTGAAATTTTGAATATCTTTTAAAGGCATGGTTCCTAAGGATTTTACCAGAGCTATGGCCAAGTGGTTAGCATGCTTGGCTACTGATCTAAGGGACCTGGGTTCGAGCCCCGGATTAGGCATGGATGTGTGTGTCGTTTTTCTGCTGAGGTCCTGCCATCCTCTCAGATCTCCTACTGTGGCATATAAACTGACAGGCTCCTGTCAGACCTCTGTGGCAAGCAGCTGCTTGAGGAGGTATTTATTTATTTATTATTAACCCTATTTTCAAAAAAGGTGATTGCAGTTCTTGTGATAACTATAGGGATATCAAGCTACTTTCTGTTCCAGGTAAAGTTCTTTCCATGATTGTGCTTAATAGAATTAAGAATCTGGTTGACAGTCAATTGCATGATGAGCAATGTGGATTCAGAAGTGATAGGGGATGTGTAGATCACATATTTTCACTCGGGCAGATTCTTGAGAAATGTTTAGAGTTGTTCAGAAACCTTTGGTTGCTAGCTTTGTTGATTTCAAAACGGCTTTTGACTCTGTTGATTGTCATAATTTGTGGTTGATTGTGAAATCGTATGGCATACCAGACAAGTTAGTTAACATAATGAAAGCTCTCTATAATAACATTGATTTGTGTGTGAGAGTTGGTAAGGCTTGTAGCAACTGAATTAGCATTGCTTCTGGTGTTCAACAAGGGTGAATTTTGTCCCCTTTTCTCTTTAGTTTGGTTATTGATTATGTTATACGAAATCCTTTGCAAGGGAAAGATTTTGGCCTTAAATGATCTAGAGATTTCAAAATTTCTGATTTATATTATGCAGTTGATTTGGCCTTGTTGGCTAATGATGTTGATGAGATGAATTCTTTCACTAGAGCTGTTGATGAGACTGGTAATAGAGTTGGTTAAGAGATAAAACTAAAGTGATGAAAACTGGTCAGGCAGTTGGTACTTCAATCGCTCTAAATGGTTGCACCCTTGAGCAAGTGTCTCAGTTTAATTATCTTGGGAGTTATGTAACAGATACTGATGATGTGTGGAATGAGATTAACAGGTGAACAAGGATTGCCTCTGGGACATTTTAGGAATCTATGGAGAGAGTGCAGATTGGGTTGGTTTGTTTTACCTCTGAGCAGCACTTTTTTGCACACCATGGGCTAAATGGCCAGGTCACAAGGACCCCGAAGGCTCAGAGAAGGTTGGGGGAGGGGACCCACTGGAACAGCTGTTGGGAGACAGATGGTAGCCTCCCATTAAGGCCATCCAGCGTGTTCTTTAGCGTGCACAGGGTATGGCTCTCCCGCACACTGGGCCAATGCCTAAGGTCCCATCCGACAGACGGCGGCCTTTCCAAGCCCATCGGTGTCCTTTACTGACCGTGGGCAGGGCGGGGAATTTTGCAGAGATAAATCTCAACACTGACCCAGCTGGGACTTGAACCTGGAAACTACAGATGATGAGCCTGGCACACTACCGATTGAGCCACCTCCGCCCAAGAGAGTGTAGAAATAGACATATAAACCTAAAGATAAAATTAGACTACAATACTTTGATTCTTTCTAGGGTTAGTTATGGTAGTGAAACTTGGACGCTTTGTAAACAAAATAACAGGAAACTTTATGTTTTTGATTCTAGATGCTTACACAGTATCTGGGTATTAGGTGGTTCAACTTTGTAAGTAATGAAGAGGTTAGGCAAAGGAGTTGGCAACCTCCTCTATATGCAGTATATTGTATAGAGAGAGACTCCATTGGTTTGGCCATATTACCCGTATGAATAATTATAGATTAGAGAATAGGGTTATGAACAGTGTGCCTAAAGGTCTCAGAAAGAGGGGGAGACCTAGAATGCGATGGGCAGACAATGTCAAACAGGACCTTATTAGAATTGGTGTGCAGTAGCCAGATGCAGCAGATGTAGTTAAGGACAAATATGCTTGGAGAACTAAATTGTGCAGTCTGGTTGGACCTCTGTAGCCTATGGCTGCTTAAGGATGATAATGATGGACATGGTTCAATTTTTGTCCATTTTTTCCTCTTGATTATTGGTGGCTTACTTGGAGACACAATGGTGTATCTGAGGAAAAGTTTTGGGTTTAAACACCTTTTTCCTAACTCTAGTCATGATAAAGGAATGTAGGAGTTGAATATTCTATTTGATTTTGAACATACCTTCACCTACATATGCTTCAGTGTTGCTGAGTGGAGTGCTTGGTACTGATCCCAGGGCTCAAACCCACCTGGGTTTGGGCCCTGGGTAAAGCATGGATGTTTGTGCCTTCCTGAGGACTTGCTGAGGACTTGCACTTGCCTTCCTCTATGACACATTAAACTGGCAGGCTCTTTTCATACCTGGCAAGCAACTGCTTAAGGGGGGTATTTATCTTTTAACTTTAGATGAGTGGGTAATGAAGATCCTATTAAAAAAGACATGTTCTTAAGAGCACAAGTGGGAAAATTTTAAAAACTCTGACCAGCTGTGGCAGAGCAATGTGGAAAGAAGGGGGTAAATGCTTTTATGTCCATTAATAAAGAACTTTCAATGAAATTAAGAATACTGCATTTAAAGACAAAAGTTTATCTTTCCCTTGGAAATACTTTATCATTGTAATTTTCTCTAACTTTGAAAGCAACATGCCAGACCAAAAAAAAGTTAAATAGCTATTGAATATCTTTATTAATTGACAGAATGGAATGTTTCACACAGTGCCTAAATTGTGGAAAAGATAATTTAAAAAAATTTTCAGCAGAAAAACAACTGACACAGATATACATACTGGCCACTGAATTAGAAACCTTTATTCAATACCAAGTTGGACTTCCTTTAGCTCAAATTACAGCACGTATGTGGTTTGGCATAGATTCCACAGGGTGTTGAACAGTCCTTTAACTGGCTCAGATTTGACAGAAGAGGACTTTGCTCCCAGATCTGTTTTTCTAACATGCCCCATACATTCCCAATAGGGTTCAGATCTGGGCTTTGTTGTGGGCAGGGAAGATGGTGGAAGTTGCTGTCATGCTCACTGAACCTCTGCTGAACATATCTTGCACGATGGAAAGTAACATTGTCATCCATGAAACAGTCATCACCTGCTGGATAAAAAGTTAACATTGCAGGATGAACTTGATTAGCAACAATGTTCAGATAATCCTTGGAGGACACCCGACCTTCCACCAATATCAGGGGACCCGTTGCGTACGAACAGAACTTGCCCCCATACCAAGTTGGTTGTTTTACCTCTGAGCAGCACTTTTTTGCACATAATGGGCTATATGGTCAGGTCACAAGGACCCCGAAGGCTCAGAGAAGGTTGGGGGAGGCGACCCACTTGAATGGCTGTTGGGAGACAGATGGTAGCCTGTCAAGGCCATCCAGTATGTTCTTTAATGTGCACAGGGTATGACTCTCCCGCATACGGGGCCACAGCTTAACATCCCATCCGACAGACGGCGACCTTTTCAAGCCCATCAGTGTCCCCTACTGGCAGTGGACAGGGCGGAGAGTCTTGCAGAGATAAATCTAAATGCTGACCCAGCTGGGACTCGAACCGGGGAACTGCAGATTATGAGCCTGGTGCGCTACTGACTGATCCCCCCCCCCCCCCCACAAATATCATGACACCGTCTCCAGAACCTAGAGTTGTGTTTACAAGGCAAACTGGTCCATTGTTTCATGTGGCTCCCACCAAACTCTCTGCCTACCTCAGTACAGAATAAGGTGTACTGCGACTCACCGGACCATGTGACTTTTTTCCAGTCTTCCAGTGTCCAGTCACAGTATTCCTGACACCACTGTAGACAAACTTTCCAATTCTTCGCAGAAATCAATAGTTTCCGTATAGGCATGCGACTGCTAATACCGATCCTCTTCAATTCCCTGCAGTTTGCTGAGATATAAGTCGGGAACAACCTTCATTGAATGCTTTGGTTAATTGCTGCACACAGGAAGTCCTGTTTCTCCATATAAGCCTCATCAGACAATGGTGATTTCATTCCCAATAGATTGTTGTTGCACCACACTTAAACCTTTTAGACAAGCAATGTGGGTTATTTTTCCACTGATTAAAAACCCAAGATATCTCACCTTTTGAGAAACCATTCAGCTCCGCTGTTTTTAAAATCATTGTTCCAGCCAGATGGGCACCCACAATAAACCCTTTTTCAAACCCTGAAAGATCCTGTTTTTCTTATTGTGAACAACACTACTGACGAGCAGCAGTCTTAAATAGTTGCCTAGATCACATGACCACATATTTTGCATACACACTGCATAAGTGATGTTTATGCAATCTTCATAAAGGTTTCTAATTCAGCAGCCAGTGTGTGTGTGTGTATATATATAGAGAGAGATGATACATGCCAAATGAAAGAGCATTTCATTCTGAATAATAAATTACCAGAAATTCAAATTAAAATGGAGCATACTTAAGCCTAATTTTAAAAAATAGTAAACTCTCTTTGGACACTTCAAGGGTTAAGCTGCTATCTTCACTGCATTCTGCTAATACTGCATATAGAAAGGAAAATTGCTGAGATGGGTGGGGTTCAAACCTATGACCTTGTGAAAATATCAGGTGCTTTATCATGTCTCATATTTTCAGCAGGTGCTGGATTAGAATACCAAGCTCAAGAAAATTTATCACCTATACCCAGCATTAAGAGAATACAGCAAAGGTAGTGGCTTAAATATGAACTAATGGGATTGCTGTGTATAAAAAATGTGGTTTTGATATTAGTGTTTTTAAGCTTATTGTCTCTGATGGTATTATTTAGTTCAAGGGCTTTTTTATACTGTAATTGGTGATGAATTGTTTATTTTTAGATTTGTTATCATGAACATCATTTTGCTCTGAGAGCTTTTAAAAGTGTGATGAGGGCAGAAGTGCAGTATAGGGTTCTCAGCCGCCATCTTGTTTCATTTGGCCACAGTGAAAAAAAAAGTCTGAATGGCAAAAGTAGTCTGTTCTGCATCTACCTTGAGATGCGTATTGAGGATATATATATAATTTAAAGAAAATATATAAATAAGAGAAATATGGGTACTTTTCGGTTATCTCCAGTCAAATTTTCGATACTTTTTGGTTATCTTAAAGCAAGGAAAATTTTCAGCAATATCCAATGCTATATAGGAGAAAATCATGTTTCTGCACTAAAAATAATCTCATCAAAAGAAGATTTTATTAACAACATTTATCACTTATAGAATGACCCCTTGTTTGGCACTTAAAAAAAAGCCCCAAAAATAATCTTATCAAAATTAGATTTTATTAACAATTCTTATCACTAAGGAATAAACCCTTGTTACACACTTTAAAAAAGCATCAAAAATAAACAATCTCATAAAAATTAGATATCATTAACAGTTCTTATCGCTAAGGAATGAATCCTTGTTCCTCAGTGAAACCCCAAAAATAAATAATCTCATCAAGACTTCATTAACAATGGTTATCGCTAAACAATGAAACCTCATTTCCCACTTTAAAAAAAAAAGACCCCAAAATAAATATCAAAAGTAAATTTCGTTAATAATGTTCATCGCTAAAGAATCAACTTAAGAAAAGCCCCAAAAACAAATAATCTCATTGCTACTTTGGTGTTTATTTTTCATCGCCAAGAAAATGTGACTGGATACCGACTGTGATATGTGACTAGTACCGAAATATGCAATGCTACATAGAAGAAAATCATGTTTCTGCACTTAAAAAAATTACTGAGAATAATCTCATCAAAACAAGATTTTATTAACAACACTTATAGCTAAACAATGAAACCTCGTTTCACTTTAAAAAAAGCACCTAAAATAAATATCAAGAGTAAATTTCCTTAATAACACTCATTGCTAAAGAATCCTTAAAAAAAGCCCCAAAAACAAATAATCTCATTAAAGAGAACTATTCTAAACAGCATATATCAGTCATAAACACTGGAGCATGTGGATGGATATCATATTGCAACTCAACATTACAGGTTTTCCTTGGGAAAAGTACAACATGGCGGCTGAGAACCCTATAATGCATCATAGCCTTCATTTTAAAACTGTCAAATGAATGCTTGTTGGTCAGCAGTTATACACTGTTGAAACAAGTAGCCTCTGATGGCACTTACGGACTTCATTACATAGCAATATGTGTACTTATGAAAAACTACCTTGGGTGCCATTATTTTTGGTTTCTTACTATATGGAATTAAAATGTTCTGCTTAGAAATAAGTGTTTATGTCTATTTTTTTATTCAGTTTGTTCTTATTATACAATCTTTTCACCATTAGTGATTTTTAGACTATTATTGTTAGAACATTAATGAAGTTGAATATTCTTTATAATGTAATTTAAACATGTTTCACAATATTTTAAATGCATATTTAGTGTTATTGCTTTTATGGAAATAATTTAGATAGTTTTTTTGTACAATCCTTCAGGGAAAAGAATTTTTTTTCACTGCCATTAGTTGCCTTTACTAATCTGGAAGTAAATATACAACACATCATTAGATTGCTTTTAAAAAAATGACACCGCAGGGCTAAAAAATTCCCCGTTGGAAGTTTCTGGGTACACCACTTCCATCTTAAAATTTCAGTGAGACCAGATTTCCATGATAAGCTTTCTGTCTTGATTACTACTTTTAACTACTTGCATTGGAAAACCTAAAATTTGCGCTTGGTTGGGTTGCATTTTGTGCGTTGTATTTAATACTAAGAAAAAATAAAAAGGACTACTTGTATCCTATATCAACCACTGTATTACGCTTACTGTATAACTTTTGTCTACTACGTAGGCTCAATACAAAGCAATTGCGTTACAGGAATTAAACTTTTACCTCTTAAATCCAGTTCTCTATCACGAACTGGGTTGATATACTGTGCAGACTGCTGTATAAGTTCAGGTGTTAACTTCACCATTTTTGACGATTTTTGGCAAAAAAATAAGCGAAAAATCAAATAACACAAATTATTACACTGCTATAAAACTCAAGATATTATAACCGTACGATATTACTGCACAAACCACTTCGCATTTAAGTGTAGTGAATTTGTTTACTTCGTTTATTAGGGAACTAAAAAATATATTCTCTCTGAATGAGGTCTCTCTGTAATATATTTATTAAATATACGGCCCACGTTTCGGTAATTCCACAGAGAAAGGAGGGATAATTCTCCCTAATCGATACTAGAGGTCGCTTAAGACGCTCAAAACACTTGATCGAATTGTTAATGCGGTTTAATTAACTATTTCTTTTAACTGCAACAAGAGACCTCTATAGGTAGAGGTTCGCCATCTCAAAATTGGATGCCATGTTTTGTCGTTGCTCGGATTGTTTAGTGTGCGCAGCTGAAAGGTTTTGCACGAATACTTATGGATTCATGAAAAGGTAGGGTAATATTTGATACAGATTTCAATGTTCATGATTGGAAGATATTTAGAAAACGGCTACAAAAAGGAAAAGTAAATTTTACGGCTTTTTTTTAAAAAAAGATATAATTTCATTTTGTTGTCTTGTCCATCTGTAGACATCGAACTTTTTTGTTTATACAGATAAATAAAAAATTCTTTTTGTGTTAGATAGGAATTAATGATATATTGCGATTTGCATTTATCGATTCTCCCAAAAGTTATAACTGCGGAAAATTTTGAAAATTCCTAAATATTAAACGAATATTCCAAGCGATGTAGTTATGTTAGAAGTTTGAAATCTTGGTGTTGAAATGTGAAGGTTACGAAGTTACCATTGACAACAATTACTTGACCCTTTAGACCCAGAGAGGAGGTGATTGAAACTTTTTTTTGTTTTAACAGAAAAGTTTTAAAGACAAATTGAAAATTCTTTTTGGGTTGGTCAGGTATTGATGAAATATTACAATTTGCTTTTTGCGAATTTCCCAAATGCTAAAACTGCGCCCACTAACAGTGGAAAAAAAATGGAAAAATACCAAAAATTTAAAACGAATATTGCAAACGATGTAGTTATACTAGAAAATTGAAATTTTAGTCGTGGAATGTGAGAGTCTTGAAAATTCCATTGACAACAATGAGTTGACCCTAAGCGCAAGGTGGTCTGTAAATCGTAGCTAGGCGTAAACTGGAAGGAGAGCTGTGTAACTGAACCTTACTTAGCTGGTTGGGCATCGTCAAGCCTAAACTGGAGTAATGTGTCTCACGCAGGCCATATGGCTCTTGAAAAAGTCCACTTGAAAAGGTGGTGCCTTAAGTTCCTACCAGCATCGGTGACTTCAGCCTTTAGCGGAGGAGGAACAGGTCTTTGCCCCATGCCTGCGATCAGGGGGCTGTTTGATATTGTTGGACCTACCAATCTCAATAACCCTAATTGATTTAAAAATCCTACTAATCATTTTCTCTCTGCAGGAACGTGGAACGTGAGGACATTACATAGAGATTATTCTCTTGATGTCCTCATGCAGGAATTCCAGCGCTATAACCTAGATATTCTAGGCTTGCAAGAGACCAGATGGACAGGTAAAGGTGAGATACTTAAAAATAACTTTAAATTTCTCTTTACAGGGAGGGAGGATGGAAAGCATCACCAAGGCGTGGGTCTGCTGCTCAGCAGACATGCAAGTGATGCTCTTCTAGGATATGAGTGCATTAATGAAAGGTTTCTTACAGCAAAATTTCAGACAAGCATTAAAAACTTGAATGCTATCTGCTGTTATGCCCCCACTGAGGATGCTGATGAGGATGAGAAGGATAGGTTTTACGGACAACTTCAGGACATTTTGAATTCTGTCAAGAAAGGAGATATTACCCTTGTTCTTGGTGACTTCAATGCCAAAGTTGGTACCGACTCTGACCTTTGGGGAGGAGTAATAGACCCTTTTGGTATTGGTAGCTGCAATGGCAATGGGCAACGTCTCCTATAGGTAAGTAAACTCAATGGTTTTAGAATAACTAACACATATTACAAACACCGCGACATACATAAATATACATGGGTTTCACCTGATGGGCTGCATAGGAATATGATTGATTATATATTAATTAACAGCAAATGGGCTAGTTCTGTTAGAAATACCAGCGCATATAGGGGAGCTGAAATTGGATCTGACCATTACCTTGTTAAAAGTGTCTTGCAACTTAAACTTAAAAAGTGTTGTGCTAGGGTTAAAAAATTTACCTTTAATACTGAAGCTCTGAAAGACCCAGTTATAGCTAAAGCTTACCATGATAGGTTACTTAGTCATTATGACGGTCATGGTTTGCTTAATACTGAAGTTGAGGAAGAATGGGGCCATTTTAAACAGGCTTTTTTGGAAACTAACAGTACTCTTTTAGGGAAAAAGGAGCAGAGGAGGTGGAATTATTTAAGTGATAAGGCACTTGAGCTTATTTCAGACAGAAGGAACTGCAGGAATGTAATTAATCAGTACCCTACTAGTCCTAATAGAAAGCATTACAAAGAACATAATAAACGTGTAAAGGATCAGTTAGCTGCTGATAAGAATCTTTGGCTTGATGGCCTGGCTCACAAAGCTGAGGAAGCAGTTAGACAGCACAACAGCAGAGAGCTGTACCAGATATTTAATGTTTTGTGTGGTAGAAAACGAACAGGTATACAGGGATTGAAGGATAAACAAGGTAAGGTTATAGAAGGTGAGGATTCTGTCATGGCTAGGTGGGCTGAGCATTTCAGTGATGTTCTAAACAATGTGGTTAATTCTACTCCCATTGTTTGCAATGATGATAGATGCAATTTGGACTTTAATGTTGACCCTATAACACAATCTGAAGTTAGTTTGGCTATTTCTAAACTTCATAAATCCCCAGGGGTGGATGAAATTACTACGGAAATGTTTAGAGCTGGGAATGTTTCAGTTACCATTTGGATGACTGAAATTTTGAATAACTTTTATGATAAAGGCATGGTTCCTAAAGATTTTACCAGAGCTATTATTATCCCTATTTTCAAAAAAGGTGATCGCAGTTCTTGTGATAACTATAGTGGTATCAGCCTACTCTCTGTTCCAGGTAAAGTTCTTTCCATGATTGTGCTTAATAGAATTAAGAATCTGGTTGACAGGCAATTGCGTGATGAGCAATGTGGATTCAGAAGTGGTAGGGGATGTGTGGATCAGATATTTTCACTTAGGCAGATCATTGAGAAATGTTTAGAGTTTCAGAAACCTTTGGTTGCCAGCTTTGTTGATTTCAAAAAGGCTTTCGACTCTGTAGATCGTCATAATTTGTGGTTGATTGTGAGATCATATGGTATACCAGACAAGTTAGTTAACATTATGAAAGCTCTCTATAATAACACTGAGTCGTGTGTGAGAGTTGGTAAGGCTTGTAGCAATTGGTTTAGCATTACTTCTGGTGTTCGACAAGGGTGCATTTTGTCTCCTTTTCTCTTTAGCTTGGTTATTGATTATGTTATGCGAAATTCACTTCAAGGGAAAGATTTTGGCGTTAAATGGGCTGGAGATACGAAAATTTCTGATTTAGATTATGCTGATGATTTAGCCCTTTTGGCAAATGATGTTGATGAGATGAACTCTTTCATTCGAGCTGTTGATGAGACTGGTAATAGAGTAGGTTTGGTTATAAACAGAGAGAAAACTAAAGTGATGAAAATTGGTCAGGCAGGTTGTGATTCAGTTAATCTGAATGGTTGCAGTCTTGAGCAGGTGTCACAGTTTAATTACCTTGGGAGCTACGTAACTGATACTGGTGATGTGCGGCATGAGATTAACAGACGAATAGGTATTGCTGCCGGGACTTTTAAGAATCTATGGAGATTGTGTAGAAATAGGCGTATACACCTAAAGACTAAAATTAGACTGTATAATAGTTTGGTTCTTTCTAGGGTTAGTTATGGTAGTGAAACTTGGACGCTGTGTAAATAAGATAACAGGAAACTAGATGCTTTGGATTCTAGATGCTTACGCAGTATCTTGGGCATTAGGTGGTTTAACTTTGTAACTAATGATGAGGTTAGGCAAAGGAGTTTGCAACCTCCTTTAAGCAGCATGTTGTGCAGAGAGAGACTCCGCTGGTTTGGCCATGTTGCCCGTATGGATAATTATAGATTGGCGAATAGGGTTATGAACAGTGTGCCTAGAGGCCTCAGAAGGAGGGGGAGACCTAGGATGCGGTGGGCTGACAATGTCAAACAAGACCTTGTTAGAATTGGTGTACAGTGGCCGGATGCAGCAGATGTAGCTCAGGACAGATATGCTTCGAGAATTAAACTGCACGGTCTGGTTTGACCTCCGTAGCCCATGGCTGCTTGAGGATGATGATGACCAATCCCTAGTGATGATGCACAGAACCGGCCAGGTCTAGCACCTAATGTCTGACCCCGCCTTCTCGTGGTGCAGGCCGTTAGTACCTTTCAAAAGAGATATTCTCTTTTGGAAGGGAACGGAAGGGGAGGGCTGACAGTTCAGTATGGCCTGCTGATCTGGTCATCTACGGCCACTTTTTTCTTTTTTTTCAACCCTGCTGAGGAGTGGTCAACTTCACAGGGTCCTGGTGCTGACCATTTATACCTACTAGACTGGACTTGTTTATGGATTTGAGCTTGATTATGGATCCTGGACTTGCTGCACTGGTGGGCCTCTGTTGAGGGAGAGTCTGCAGCTGTGTTTTCTGTTTGCTTCTGGGTTGCCAGCTCTAAGTGAACAGAGGCATGGGATACTTTATATCAGCTGGTGGATAATCCTAATCAGAGGCCATCGCAGGTACCTGAACCTTACTTAGCTAGTTGGGCATCGTCAAGCCTAAACTGGAGTAATTCGTCTCAGGCAGGCCATGTGGCTCTTGAAAAAGTCCACCTGAAAAGGTGGTGCCTGAAGTTCCTACCAGCATCGGGGACTTCAGCCTTTAGCAGAGGAGGAACGGGTCTTTGCCCCATGCCTGCGATCAGGGGGCTGTTTGCTATTTTTGGCCCTACCAATCTCAATAAACCTAATTTCTTTAAAAATCCTACTAATCATTTTCTCTCTGCAGGAACGTGGAACGTGAGGACATTACATAGAGATTATTCTCTTGATGTCCTCATGCAGGAATTCCAGCGCTAAAACCTAGATATTCTAGGCTTGCAAGAGACCAGATGGACAGGTAAAGGTGAGATACTTAAAAATAACTTTAAATTTCTCTTTACAGGGAGGGAGGATGGAAAGCATCACCAAGGCGTGGGTCTGCTGCTCAGCAGACATGCAAGTGATGTTCTTCTAGGATATGAGTGCATTAATGAAAGGTTTCTTACAGCAAAATTTCAGACAAGCATTAAAAACTTGAATGCTATCTGCTGTTATGCCCCCACTGAGGATGCTGATGAGGATGAGAAGGATAGGTTTTACGGACAACTTCAGGACATTTTGAATTCTGTCAAGAAAGGAGATATTACCCTTGTTCTTGGTGACTTCAATGCCAAAGTTGGTACCGACTCTGACCTTTGGGGAGGAGTAATAGGCCCTTTTGGTATTGGTAGCTGCAATGGCAATGGGCAACGTCTCCTATAGGTAAGTAAACTCAATGGTTTTAGAATAACTAACACATATTACAAACACCGCGACATACATAAATATACATGGGTTTCACCTGATGGGCTGCATAGGAATATGATTGATTATATATTAATTAACAGCAAATGGGCTAGTTCTGTTAGAAATACCAGCGCATATAGGGGAGCTGAAATTGGATCTGACCATTACCTTGTTAAAAGTGTCTTGCAACTTAAACTTAAAAAGTGTTGTGCTAGAGTTAAAAAATTTACCTTTGATACTGAAGCTCTGAATGACACAGTTATAGCTAAAGCTTACCATGATAGGTTACTTAGTCATTAAGACGGTCATGGTTTGCTTAATACTGAAGTTGAGGAAGAATGGGGCCATTTTAAACAGGCTTTTTTGGAAACTAACAGTACTCTTTTAGGAAAAAAGGAGCAGAGGAGGCAGAATTATTTAAGTGATAAGGCACTTGAGCTTATTTCAGACAGAAGGAACTGCAGGAATGTAATTAATCAGTACCCTACTAGTCCTAATAGAAAGCATTACAAAGAACATAATAAACGTGTAAAGGATCAGTTAGCTGCTGATAAGAATCTTTGGCTTGATGGCCTGGCTCACAAAGCTGAGGAAGCAGTTAGACAGCACAACAGCAGAGAGCTGTACCAGATATTTAATGTTTTGTGTGGTAGAAAACGAACAGGTATACAGGGATTGAAGGATAAACAAGGTAAGGTTATAGAAGGTGAGGATTCTGTCATGGCTAGGTGGGCTGAGCATTTCAGTGATGTTCTAAACAATGTGGTTAATTCTACTCCCATTGTTTGCAATGATGATAGATGCAATTTGGACTTTAATGTTGACCCTATAACACAATCTGAAGTTAGTTTGGCTATTTCTAAACTTCATAAATCCCCAGGGGTGGATGAAATTACTACGGAAATGTTTAGAGCTGGGAATGTTTCAGTTACCATTTGGATGACTGAAATTTTGAATAACTTTTATGATAAAGGCATGGTTCCTAAAGATTTTACCAGAGCTATTATTATCCCTATTTTCAAAAAAGGTGATCGCAGTTCTTGTGATAACTATAGTGGTATCAGCCTACTCTCTGTTCCAGGTAAAGTTCTTTCCATGATTGTGCTTAATAGAATTAAGAATCTGGTTGACAGGCAATTGCGTGATGAGCAATGTGGATTCAGAAGTGGTAGGGGATGTGTGGATCAGATATTTTCACTTAGGCAGATCATTGAGAAATGTTTAGAGTTTCAGAAACCTTTGGTTGCCAGCTTTGTTGATTTCAAAAAGGCTTTCGACTCTGTAGATCGTCATAATTTGTGGTTGATTGTGAGATCATATGGTATACCAGGCAAGTTAGTTAACATAATGAAAGCTCTCTATAATAATACTGAGTCATATGTGAGAGTTGGTAAGTCTTGTAGCAATTGGTTTAGCATTACTTCTGGTGTTCGACAAGGGTGCATTTTGTCTCCTTTTCTCTTTAGTTTGGTTATTGATTATGTTATGCAAAATTCACTTCGAGGGAAAGATTTTGGCCTTAAATGGGCTGGAGATACGAAAATTTCTGATTGAGATTATGCTGATGATTTAGCCCTTTTGGCAAATGATGTTGATGAGATGAACTCTTTCATTCGAGCTGTTGATGAGACAGGTAGTAGAGTAGGTTTGGTTATAAACAGAGAGAAAACTAAAGTGATGAAAATTGGTCAGGCAGGTTGTGATTCAGTTAATCTGAATGGTTGCAGTCTTGAGCAGGTGTCACAGTTTAATTACCTTGGGAGCTGCGTAACTGATACTGGTGATGTGCGGCATGAGATTAACAGGCGAATAGATATTGCTGCCGGGACTTTTAAGAATCTATGGAGATTGTGGAGAAATAGGCGTATACACCTAAAGACTAAAATTAAACTGTATAATAGTTTGGTTCTTTCTAGGGTTAGTTATAGTAGTGAAACTTGGACGCTGTGTAAACAAGATAACAGGAAACTAGATGCTTTTGATTGTAGATGCTTACGCAGTATCTTGGGTATTAGGTGGTTTAACTTTGTAACTAATGATGAGGTTAGGCAAAGGAGTCTGCAACCTCCTTTAAGCAGCATATTGTGCAGAGAGAGACTCCGCTATTTTGGACATGTTGCCCGTATGGATAATTATAGATTCACGAATAAGGTTATGAACAGTGTGCCTAGAGGCCTCAGAAGGAGGGGGAGACCTAGGATGCGGTGGGCAGACAATGTCAAACAGGACCTTGTTAGAATTGGTTTGCAGTGGCCAGATGCAGCAGATGTAGCTCAGGACAGATATGCTTGGAGAATTGAACTGCGTGGTCTGGTTGGACCTCCGTAGCCCATGGCTGCTTGATGATGATGATGATGATGATGATGATGATGATGATGATGATGATGATGATGATGATGATGATGATGATGACGACGACGACGACGACGACAACGACGACGATGATGATGATGATGATGATGATGATGATGATGATGATGATGATGATGATGATGATGATGATGATGATGATGAAGCCCAAGGTAGGTAAGAAACGGAACGGTTTTGTTTTAAGAGAAAATTGGAAATATTTTTTTTGTTGGTTACTAATGAAATGTAATTCGCATTTTCAAAGGTAATTTTAATTTATATCATTGGAGGTCACTAAATATCGAAACTGCAAAACTTTTAACGAATGTTTCAAGTGATCTCTTTATGGAAGAAATTTCGGCAGTAGAGTTCTGTTATGGTAGAAATTCCACTAACAGCAATGATCTGCCCACTATTTTCAGAGGAATGAGAGAAAAGCAATTTTCTAAATTTAAGAACTAAAAGAATAATACTTTTTATGTTTTATAATGACAAATAAAATACTAATATGTGCATTTCCCCCGTCATATATTAAAAAAATAAATAAATAACCCCTCAAGCAGCTGCTTGTATATAGGTCTGACAGGAACCTGTCAGTTTATACACCATAGTAGAAGGTCCATGAGGATGGCGGACCTCAGCAGAAAAACAACACGAACATCCATAATTAAAACTTTTAAGGAGTGAAAAAGTAGGCAAAGGAAGAACTTAATTCTCTTTGAAAATGTGATTCCCATATGCGCCAGAAGCGATATGCGTTCTTCTAGTTGTTTCACATTTTCAATACCCTCTGACAGTGGAAATTCGGACTACTGTATAATTGAGAAAATATACTATTAATATTTTATTAGTATCTGTAATGTGCGAAAGTCTTTCATTTATCTCTTAAAGCAGAGAAGTTTTACCAATAGGACAAATCATTACTATTAGGGTAAACCACTTGATCATTACACTCTATGACCAAAAACTTAAGTTTCTAGCAAAAATAGATCGTTTGCAATATTTATTTAAAGATTTGATATTTTCCAGCTTCTTCCGCCGCTAGAGGTCGCCTTTCGAGTTTTTATTTACCGCTTTTAGCACTCTCTAACACTGGAAATTGCAGCTGAAGGGGATTCGAAAAACGTAAATATTAATATTTTTGTGGAAAAAATTTCGCCGACATACAGGATTCAAACCCACATCTCTTCAAAAACATGTCAGAGTATTCTAACCTATTGAACTAACGCCGGCTTTTTTCATTTATTGATTTATAGACGTTTAAACGTCTACAGGTAACGCTGAGATTATCAAATATTTTTTAATCATTATATTTTGTTAGTGCCTATAAAACAAATATATATATATGTATATAATATATTGTTTCATTTATTTCTTTAAAAAAGATTAGTTTTTCGCACCCCTTTTGGCTAAGACGGCAAAGCCTTTTTGCCATTGTAAACCTCCTGACCGTAACAATATTACCAAAATTTCAGATTTCCAGTGTAAATAGTTTTGTATGTAATATTCGTTTGGATGTTTAGCATTGTCCATCTTTTCCCATCTCTAGAGGGCGATATTAAAGCCATTGAAAATTTTTAAAATTGCGAATCGCAATATTTGTTCGACATCTATCCAACCCAAAAATAATTTTTCATTTAACTCTAAAAGCAAAAAAATTGATTGTCTATAGACGGACATACAACAATTAATGGAGAGACGGACAGACAGACGAACAAGTATTGGCATAGACAAATGAGAAAGTGAAAACATTAGCTCGTTTTTCAAACGAACCTTAAAAAAAATTATTTGTTGGTTTTCAGTTAGCTCGTTTCACTTTTGCAGCCATTTGCCGTCATCTAATGGAATTTCTCGGGGGGGGGGGAAAAATATTCATTTAATTTTTTCTTTGAGTGAAATTTTTACACCCAAATGCAGCGCAGTGAGGCATTCATAAAATATAACAGCTTTCATAAACAAAAAATGTGGTAGAAATATATAAAATTATAACAACTGAGAAGTTTTAACTTTTAACTTCGTCTCACGGTACGACAAAACATGGCGTCCATAAACCACGTGACTCAATCAACCAATGCCAGTGAATCACCAAGATGGCCAGCCTCTATGCACCTAAATCTGCGGTCTTACCCATAACACATAAACAACCCCCCCCCCCCCCCCCCGCCAACTCACTCAGCATAACTATAAACAATCACGACATCCCCCCTAGTTAAACACTCCAACTGGAAACAACACATCACGAATACACAATCCACATGTAATGGAGCTCTCAACATTCTCAAATCAATCACAAGAGCTAGCTGGGGTGCAAGTGACAGATCTATGATCACCCTTATTAAAACATTTATCAACAGCAGACTGGAGTATGGCCTGCTAGCTCTAAACACTACCTCACCCACATTTTTTGACAAACTTGAAACCATACAAACCAGAGCCATCAGACTTGCACTGGGTCTTAAAACTGGCTGCCCAAACTGGGCCACATGGGCAGAAGCCAACATGCCTCCCCTCGACAACATCAGACACAAACTCACCTGCAAACACTACGTCAAATTAAAACATCTAAACCCCAATCATCATCATCATCATCATCATCCTCAAGCAGCCATGGGCTACGGAGGTCCAACCAGACCGCGCAGTTTAATTCTCCAAGCATATCTGTCCTGAGCTACATCTGCTGCATCCGGCCACTGTACACCAAATTAAACCTCATAACATCAAACAATTTTTTTTTCATTAACAACTATAAATGTTTAGCATTTAATGATACTTATGATCTCATCTTTTTATATATACTGTGCAAGTTGGGTGTTCGTTTGCTGACTAATAGGACAAGATGCATGTTCTATTAACTTATTAATTACTTTAATGTATTTGATTTCTGTAATAAAATAGCATTATTTTAAATACATATCTACCTTAATAGGCATTAACAGGAACTCTGTTATTACATCATCATCATCATCATCATCCTCAAGCAGCCATGGGCTACGAAGGTCCAACCAGACTGCGCAGTTTAATTCTCCAAGCATATCTGTCCTGAGCTACATCTGCTGCATCCGGCCACTGTACACCAATTCTAACAAGGTCCTGTTTGACATTGTCTGCCCACCGCATCCTAGGTCTCCCCCTCCTTCTGAGGCCTCTAGGCACACTGTTCATAACCCTATTCGCCAATCTATAATTATCCATACACACAACATGGCCAAACCAGCGGAGTCTCTCTCTGCACAATATGCTGCTTAAAGGCCACCCCACTATAAATAGAATAGAATCTCCTACCAACACATCCCCCACTGCACAAATCATAAAGCAGCACCCACTATATTCAACATGGAGAAAAATCAAACCTTTCAACCCTAGATACACAATCCCCTATTGGACTATTAAAAAACCCTCCATAAATCTCACACTACCACTCATCACCCAAAAATATAAACACCTCCCACAAGAACTAAAATTTGCAGTGGAACAACTCATCATAAACATTCCTACCACAGACCTCATTATATTCACAGATGGCTCCCACATCCCACACACAACAAATGGCTCTGCTGCCTTCCACTCTACCCAACCAATTTTCTCACATATACTCAAAATGAACCATGCAGAAAACAGTACTGCTATAGAGCTGGCTTTGGAATTGTCCTCCACACAAAATACACACAGCATACATATTATCACTGACTCAAAATCTGCCTTGCACAACATCAACAAACATACATACAACCTATCACAAAATTACTCTCTTTTCCACATTCACAGAATTTCACACAATATAATTGCCACTCACAAAACACTAACATTCCACTGGATACCCTCTCATTGTAACATAACCCATAATGACACTGCTGACCACCTTGCTAAACAAGGACACAATATCCCTACACCTAAATATCACACCCCTGAGACATATAATCATCACGTGATTGAAATCAACAAATTCTTCCACTCCACATGGACACAAAACTGAATCCAACAGGCCACAATTAAAAATACATTCAGAGTCACCATTGTTACCATCCCACACACAGTACATCTCAACTACCTATCAAGAAGAGCCCAAACCGCAATTCATCAACTATGCACTGGCAGAACAAATCTCAACAAGGACATTTTCATGATACAAAAGGTCTGCTCTTTGCACTACATGCCAAGTGATAGAAGACATTCTACACTACCTTCTACACTGCTCCAAATACACAATACATATAATTACCCTCTTCCAGAGACTCACCACACTGGGAACCACTTATTTCTCAGCCCAAACAATTCTTGGTCCTACTCATAATAATATAAAAAGTCACTATAGGACCTTGGCCCTAAATATCAACAGCACTGGGAGATTCCCCTGCCAAGTGATAGAAGACATTCTATACTACCTTCTACACTGCACCAAATACACAATACATATAATTACCCTCTTCCAGAGACTCACCACACTGGGAACCATTTATTTCTCAGCCCAAACAATTCTTGGTCCTACTCATAATAATATAGAAAGCCACTATAGGGCCTTGGCCCTAAATATCAACAGCACTGGGAGATTCCCCTAAAGCCTCTCTGCCTCTACCTCACTTTTAAAAGATCCTTGGGACACTAAAAGATCCAGATGCCAATAAAAGATCCCCACAGGACATCAAAAGACGCATTTTGGACAACTTATTCGATAGAAACTAACTCAAAATAAAAATAAATATATAGTATAAAATCATCAAAAAAAAATCAATCTAACTATCAAAAATAAAGTCACATAAAGGAAAACTTGATTTCTATATTGGAAACTTTTATATTTCTCTTTAACCCAATAACTTATATGGAATCTCTCCCAGAACATAACATCTCTATTCACATTATCATACCTAATATACATATGGAATCTCACTACATCTCCCACTACCCTTTGATGGGAACCTTAAACTGCACTCCTGCCACACACCCCAAGCTCATGGCTGACCTTCCACTGGCTCTACAAAATTAAACACTGACCACCACACACTGAACATATAAATTTGATTTCCAACTCATATAACGTAGCTACATCATTTTCCTCCCTTCTCCTCCAAAAAAAAAATATCTTTACCATACTCCTTCCCATATATAAGGCTGTCACTGAGCTAAGACTTTTCCCAGATCCACCCCTGCGCAACATTTCACTGCATGGCAACCCAATGCTAACCTCTGGAGTTAGATAAGCTACCATAAATATTTCCTCCTCCATCTTCCTGACACAGAAGTATTACCTATCCCACCGTCTCAGCTCCCCCCACCAAATATTTCATCCCCCTTTGATTGACTCAAATCTACCATACTGGCAACTAACCATGGCCACAACTTCAAAAAACAACATAATATTCGCCACTCGAAAAATTATAAAAAAAATATATATATATACACTACTTCTTCCTCTATCTCTCTCCCACCCTTCCCCCCCTTCACATGACATGCAACTGGTATTTATTCTCCTTCACCCTTCAACATCAGCCTCTCCACCACTGGGCGGCCTGCGGCCTAAAGCTCAATTGCCAATATGTACGATTGCCAGCCTTCACTGTGCTGGCCAGTCTTTGCCGTTTTCATCCGCACCCACTGCCCTTTATGCGTATGGCCCTGATGATAAGGGGGCCGAGGCCCCCTTTACAAATAGGTCCAGCTTAGAAAGAAGGATGTATAAGAAGAAGAAGAAGGCCCGACCTCTATGGACCTGATGATAAGGGGGCCGAGGCCCCCTTTACAAATAGGTCCAGCTTAGAAGAAGGATGTATAAGAAGAAGAAGAAGGCCGGCCTCTAACTATACAGGCCCTCTAACTGCAACTAAAAGATTTTTTTCTTGCATCTGTTCCCAGGCATGGGTCACTTTCTGGTGCACTTAGCTGCCATTTTTTTCATGTGATACAGCGACTCATAATGAGTTTTTCCGCTATATCCACGTCGACTTACACCATAATAATATTAAAATCTTTGTAACTAAGAAGTGCTCTGATATAAAATGCTAGTAATGGAAATTGATAATGCTTACTTAAGTGTATGTACAGTAATACCCTCTGACCTAATGCAGTCTTCTGTGTCTGCATTTATTAACCCTTATAAAATAAATACCTACTCAAGCAGCTTGCTTTCCACAGTGATCTGGAAGGAGCATGTCAGTTTTTATGCCATAGTAGGTCTGTGAGAATGGCAGGCTTTCACCAGAAAAACAATACAAAATCCATGCCTTACCTGGGGCTCGAACCCAGTTCCCTTAGATCAGTAGTCAAGTGTGCTAACAATTCAGCCACGGGACGGCTTAACACTTACAGGGACAATTTTTTTCCTTTAAGAAACAACAACATTTAAACCTTATTATGAAAAACTAAGAAATGAAATAGTCAACGTTACATATCAAAAGAAAAAGCATTTAATTCTAGGAAAAAAAAATAATAAAAGGGAAAAAATGGTAGGTAAGCATGTTGCAGGTTCCTTTGTAGTGATTTTTTTTTAAAACTGCTTAATCAGCTTCTATCATTTTAAAGGTTAATATTAATAAGTGAGGCTTCTCACCTTTCTCATAGTACATGTGTGCAATTCTAAAAATTACTGAGCAGTGCCTTACAGGAAAAAAGTTTATATTCTCAACAACAACCATTTCATACCTAATTTAAAATTTCAGTTGAATGTCGTACATAGGCTTCTATGTATGTTGGTGCTCAAATCACTAGAGAGTCATATCACTAATAGGGAATTGGGTGTGGAAGTTGACAATCATGTTTATAATATGAAATAGAAGCATTACTAAGAATATGCTAAAATTAGACTTCACCACTTAGTTTACCACAAATTACGAAAAATTTAAAAGGCATCAATATCAGAGCAAACATCTAAATTTACACAAAACACCGCAACAAAAATATATTTTACAGTAACTTTATTTCTTTTATTGTGTGTATGTGTGATATGGATTTCCACTGCCTTAGCTGAAATGAAAATAGTTTAAAATTTTTTTCTTTTTTTTTTATAGCATGAAATCTCAATTATGTCATTTGTGTGTGTATGTGTGACCTCGGATTTCCTTCTGCCTTAGCTGAAATAAAAGTTTATATTTGCTTTCTCATAGCATGAAATTTCAATCGTACCATGAGTGTGTGTGTTTGTGGAGTTGGGGGGACTTGGGTTTCCTGCTTCAGCTGAATTGAGAAAAGGTTTACAATATTTATTTCTTTTATAGCATGAAATTTCAATTATGTCATGTGTGTGTGTATGTGACTTGGATTTCCTTCTGCCTCAGCTGAAAAAAATAATTTTTCAATATTTCTTTGGCGGGGGGGGGGGGGGGTTCACTGCATGATATTTCAATCATACTATGTATATTTGTTGGGGGGTGGAGGGCTTGGGTTTCCTTCTGCCTCTGCTAACATAAATAGCTTGCAATATTTGGTGTGTTTTTTACAGCATGAAATTAAATTATGTCATTTGTTGGAGGGGGGTGGAGGGAATTGATTTCTTGCCTCAGCTGAATTAAAAAAAGTTTACACTAGTTGGTTATTTCTTTTACAGCACAAAATTTCGCTTATTCATATACTTGTGTTGTAAATTGTCCAATGAATTGCTAAAGCAGTTTGTTTTCAATCCCAGTTTTATATTTTATTCTAACTTTTCTTTAAGGTAAGACATAACAATAATAATATATTAATGAAAGTGCAAAATGAATTTGACTTTTCACGTTTTTTTTAATGCACGGATTTCCACAATTAAGATCTAAAAATTTTGCAGACTTTTGCTTAAGCTGAAAGATTTGATCATGTATTAGATTTTAAAATATGTTTACCATTGTCCATGTTTTAAACGGGTTCAAAGTAAAGTCTGCTAAGTTTACAGTCAATTTAGTTCAGCTTTAACCACACATTAAGAGCATATAAAATTTTTCTAAATTTTCGGTATAAAACTCCAGTTTGAAAGAGAAGCAGTTTCCAGTGTCTTCGCTTTTCATCCAATATAAATCAATAAGTGTGTATTAACTAAATCTATTTTGTTTTAATTACTGCATCGGAATAACCACATTGAAATAAAAAATAAAAAGCAGCAAAGTTCTGCCTCATTTAAATTATTTGTTATGCATTTTTGAATAGCCTTCATGTTTGTTCGCAGCCAAATCGCAAGGTATCACGGGTATTCTTGCCTCATTAAGCAGTCGGCAGACACATTCGTCTGTAATCATGGCCATCAACGCTACGGGAATCGGAGTCTCGTCTCTAGTATTACTACCTCAATGCGTTGGACAGGCTTTTACAAGATTTTTTTGCCCACTTTATTGAACACTTATGGTTCATGTGCACTTTTGTTCTTTACTATATTCTCCCTGTTTCGAAATTCATTGTATAACTATTACAGGCAAATCTCCAGTGATGTTGAAATATTTAAGCAATCTATGCAATAAATACTTCCTCAAACGTCTTTGATCTGAATAGATCTTCCGTGTTGTCGCTTGGCAACACGGAAGTTTTAATAGAAATTATTATCTGAGGGTGGTGTTTGAGTTGGTGTTTGCTAGTAATTCTCTTGATAGCTGTAAAATGTCGGTGTAACGCATTAGAATATTTTTTATTGAAGAAAACTAGTAAAAAAAGTTTTCAAAATTATAATATTCCGTCATACTGACGTTTGTCAATTCGTATATAAACACCATGCCCAATGAAAGAAGAATTTTGTTGAAGGTTTGCCTGGATATCATATGCTTGTTGACAGGTGTGTAGTAAAAATTGTTTCGATTTATTCCTTTCATCTAAGCAGTTCTGGTTTTCGTTTTCTTTACTGAAATTTGTGAATTGTGTTATTTTTGATTCCAGATGCTTACGCAGTATCTTGGGCATTAGGTGGTTCAACTTTGTAACTAATGATGAGGTTAGGCAAAGGAGTTTGCAACCTGCTTTAAGCAGCATATTGTGCAGAGAGAGACTCCGTTGGTTTGGCCATGTTGCCCGTATGAATAATTATAGATTGGCGAATAGGGTTATGAACAGTGTGCCTAAAGGCCTCAGAAAGAAGGGGAGACCTAGGATGCGGTGGGCAGACAATGTCAAACAGGACCTTGATAGAATTGGTGTGCAGTGGCCAGATGCAGTAGATGTAGCTCAGGATAGACTTGCTTGGAGAACTAAATTGCACGGTCTGGTTGGACCTCCGTAGCCCATGGCTGCTTGAGGATGATGATGATGATGTTATATTACAGTTGAACATTTACAGAAGGGATCAACGGGTACCCTGCAAATGATTTCAAACTTTTGGGTGTGGTGGGGATTTTATCTGGGTGCAAAATTGTGTTCATGTGGAATTTAAAAACGTATTTTTTATGTATTAAAATTTAATTGGCGAGGTGGAATTCTTATAGTTTTCTTTACCATCATAAAAATACTCCAAGGTATTCAATCTTTGAAATAGTTCTCTGTATTCAATAATATTTGGTACTATGGTCCTAGGTTTTAATAGTTTTCTACAACAAGTTTCATCGAAAGAAAAATAATCTCATCAAAGACAACACATCACAAGAGACAAGAAAACTGGAAACAATACAATGCAAATCCAAATTATAAAAGGTTCCTCGAATTAAATAACACCATCAAACACAACACAATTAAAAAACAAATATTCAATTTCATAAGTAAATATATTAATAACTATCACATTCATAACAGCCATATTAATAAAAGCACACCCTTAAGCACACAGAATTAAGCTATCAAAAACACTACAGATCACTCTCAATCCATTAAAAAACACTTCTCCTGAATTACTCTAATCTTCCTGCTTTCATTACAGACTGTCATTTTTCCAAACCAATAATTCTACAACATACAAAATTTCTATATGAAAAAACAACTGACAAGTACCTTCAGATATTCCCAATAAATCATTAATAACATTAAAAAAGTAATATCTAAAAAATTAATGTATCTCTATAATAAAAAAATAAATACTCCCTCAAGCAGCTGCTTTCTACAAAGGTCTGACAGGAGCCTGTTAGTTTGTATGCCATAGTAGAAGGTCTGTGAAGATTGCTGACAGCAGAAAAACAACACAAACGGCCATGCTTTACCCAGGGCTTGAACCCAGGCTCCCAAAATGGGATGCTATTATTATAATATTATTATAAAATGGATGCCAAGTTGTTAGTGCGCCAGCCAAGCGGACTAACCACTTGGCCATGAGCTAATAATTATATTTAACTAATAATAACCACTCAATTTGTCATCTCAAACTACTATACTGAAAGATGTGTTTTCTTAAAACTGCCATTTCCATTCCCAAAAAATTCAAACATTTTTTCCTCATACATTTATCCACTCCATACTACATTAGAATCCTCTGAAAACTCATTGTATACACATTGCCCCAAAACTTCCTAATTTTTACCACTTCATCATTTCCCCCACATTCAAAGCTCTTGCCATTTTCTTGCCATACTCTCGACAAACACCTGTTACCTCCTACTACATACAACTTTAGGAGTAAAAACAGTTCTGATGATTCGCCCCTTCAAACCCTTACTCCAAAGAACTTGGGTAAAACCTTCCCCACATCCATAGCTGTAATAACCTCCCCAACTCCCACTTTCGAATCACCTAGCCATAAAATTACAACACATTTCACTAACACTTTCAATGACAGCATTAGTAAATAATTTCAATATCTAAATGCTTTAACATATTAATTCATCATCATCATCATCCTCAAGCAGCCATGGGCTACGGAGGTTCAACCAGACCGTGCAATTTAGTTCTCCAAGCAAGTCTATCCTGAGCTACATCTACTGCATTTGGCCACTGCACACCAATTCTAACAAGGTCCTGTTTGACATTGTCTGCCCACCGCATCCTAGGTCTCCCCTTCTTTCTGAGGCCTTTAGGCACACTGTTCATAACCCTATTCGCCAATCTATAATTATTCATACAGGCAACATGGCCAAACCAACGGAGTCTCTCTCTGCACAATATGCTGCTTAAAGGAAGTTGCAAACTCCTTTGCCTAACCTCATCATTAGTTACAAAGTTGAACCATCTAATGCCCAAGATACTGCGTAAGCATCTGGAATCAAAAGCATCTAGTTTCCTGTTATCTTGTTTACAAAGTGTCCAAGTTTCACTACCATAATTAACCCTAGAAAGAACCAAACTATTATACAGTCTAATTTTAGTCTTTAGGTGTATACGCCTATTTTTCCACACTCTCCATAGGTTCTTAAAAGCCCCGGCAGCAATCCCTATTCGTCTGTTAATCTCATGCCGCACATCACCATTATCTGTTACATAGCTCCCAAGATAATTAAACTGTGACACCTGCTCAAGACTGCAACCATTCAGATTAACTGAATCACAGCCTGCCTGACCAATTTTCATCACTTTAGTTTTCTCTCTGTTTATAACCAAACCTACTCTACTACCAGTCTCATCAACAGCTGGAATGAAAGAGTTCATCTCATCAACATCATTTGCCAAAAGGGCTAAATCATCAGCATAATCTCCAGCCCATTTAACGCCAAAATCTTTCCCTTGAAGTGAATTTCGCATAACATAATCAATAACCAAGCTAAAGAGAAAAGGAGACAAAATGCACCCTTGTCGAACACCAGAAGTAATGCTAAACCAATTGCTACAAGCCTTACCAACTCTCACACATGACTCGGTGTTATTATAGAGAGCTTTCATAATGTTAACTAACTTGTCTGGTATACCATATGATATCACAATCAACCACAAATTATGACGATCAACAAAGTCGAAAGCCTTTTTGAAATCAACAAAGCTAGCAACCAAAGGTTTCTGAAACTCTAAACATTTCTCAAGAATCTGCCTAAGTGAAAATATCTGATCCACACATCCCCTACCACTTCTGAATCCACATTGCTCATCACGCAATTGACTGTCAACCAGATTCTTAATTCTATTAAGCACAATCATGGAAAGAACTTTACCTGGAACAGAGAGTAGGCTGATACCCCTATAGTTATCACAAGAACTGCGATCACCTTTTTTGAAAATAGGGATAACAATAGCTCTGGGAAAATCCTTAGGAACCATTCCTTTATCATAAAAGATATTCAGAATTTCAGTCATCCAAGTGGTAACCAAAACATTCCCAGCTCTAAGCATTTCCGTAGTAATTTCATCTACCCCTGGGGATTTATGAAGTTTAAGTTTAGAAACAGCCAAAATAACTTCAGATTGTGTTATAGGGCCAACATTAAAGCCACCAATGCATCTATCATCATTGCAAACAATGGGAGTAGAACTAACTACATTGTTTAGAACATCACTGAAATGCTCAGCCCACCTAGCCATGACAGAATCCTCACCTTCTATAACCTTACCTTGTTTATCCTTCAATCCTTGTATGCCTGTCCGTTTTCTACCACACAAAACATTAACTATCTGGTACAACTCTCTGCTGTTGTGCTGTCTAACTGCTTCCTCGGCTTTGTCAGCCAAACCATCAAGCCAAAAATTCTCATCAGCAGCTAACTGATCCTTTACAAGTTTATTAAGGTCTCTGTAATGCTTTCTATTAGTACTAGTAGGGTATTGATCAAGGGCATTCCTGCAGTTCTTTCTTTCCGAAATAAGCTCAAGTGCCTTATCACTCAGATAATTTTGCCTCTTCTGCTCCTTTTTTCCTAAAAGAGTACTGTTAGTGTCCAAAAAAGCCTGTTTAAAATGATCCCATTCTTCCTCAACTTCAGTAGTAAGCAAACCATGACTGTCATAATGACTAAGTAACCTATCATGGTAAGCTTTGGCTATAACTGGATCTTTCAGAGCTTCAGTATTAAAAGTAAATTTTTTAACCCTAGCACAACACTTTTTAAGTTTAAGTTGCAACACACTTTTAACAAGGTAATGGTCAGATCCAATTTCAGCTCCCCTATATGCCCTGGTATTCCTAACAGAACTAGCCCATTTGCAGTTAATTAATATGTAATCAATCATATTCCTATGCAGCCCATCAGGTGAAACCCATGTGTACTTATGTATGTCGCGGTGTTTGTAATAAGTGTTAGATATTCTGAATCCATTGAGTTTACTTACCTGTAGGAGACGTTGCCCATTGCCATTGCAGCTACCAATATCAAAAGGGCCTATTACTCCTGCCCAAAGGTCAGAGTCAGTACCAACTTTGGCATTGAAGTCCCCAAGAACAAGGGTAATATCTCCTTTCTTGACAGAATTCAAAATATCCTGAAGTTGTTCATAAAACCTATCCTCATCCTCATCCTCAGTGGGGGCATAACAGCAGATAACATTCAAGTCTTTAACGCTTGTCTGAAATTTTGCTGTAAGAAACCTTTCATTAATGCACTCATATCCTAGAAGAGCATCGCTAGCGTGTCTGCTGAGAAGCAGACCCACGCCTTGGTGATGCTTATTGTCATCCCTCCCTGAAAAGAGAAATTTAAGATTATTTTTAAGAATCTGACCTTTATCTGTCCACCTGGTCTCTTGCTAGCCGAGAATATCTAAATTATAACTGTGGAATTCTTGTGTGAGGACATCAAGAGAAAAAGCTCTGTGCAGAGTCCTCACATTCCAACTACCTATGGAGAGAAAATGGTTAGTGGGATGTTTAAAGAAACTATGTTTATTGAGAGAGGGAATGCCGACAATATCAAACAGCCCCCTAATCGCAGACATGGGGCAAAGACCCGTTCCCCCACTACTAAAGGCTGAAGCCATCTAAACTGGAAGACTTCCTCCAATGTAGAATTTGACGATGCCAATAGAAGCAAAGAGTTCAGGTGCCTGCGATGACTTCTGCTCAGGATTATCCACCAGCTGATAAACATATCCTGTGAATCTATTCACTTGGGGCTGTCAACCCACAAACAAACAGAAAACACAGCAGAAGATTTTCCCTCCACAGAAGCCCACCAGTGCAGCAAAATCAGGATCCATAATCAAGCTCAGAGCCATATATCTGTCCAGTCCAGTAGGTTTATATGGTCAGCACCAGGACCCTGTGTGGTTATAGTTGTCCAGATCAGTAGGCCACACTAATCTGGCAGCCCTCCCCTTTCGTTCACTTCCACAAGAGAGTTATCTCTTTTGAAAGTTACTCAACAAGAGAATAGCTTAATTACCCCTTTTCTGTCTCTCATACAAACTCCTCATAAAATATGTATTAAACATATCTACATACCTGTGACTGTTCAAATAAATTATTCAAGCATGATGGCAAAATATCCAGAAATTCATGTCAAATCACACACATGGCACCAAGACTTGATGTTACCCACTCAAAAGACAAATAATAGCGTAGGCCACCAACAACACAGTTATGCTAATGTTTAAATATCAACATCATACTTTTTCAGAGCAGTGCCAGCTCTGGCAAAAAAAAAGAGATCTTTTTTTTGGTAATTCATCAGGAATAATGCTATTTTATTTTTCTATCCTTTGGAACCATCCACAAGTGGCTGTCCTCGCTGATAGAACCACACATTCATATCTAAGTAAATACAGTCTAGTCACATGATTGATAGTGCACTCAGTCAGACAGATTCAGCCCAATGCAGGAATAATAGCATCCCATATGAAGTTCATATGGAACACAGGACAAATATTGGAAAAATGGGAAATCATGGCTATATATTGACAACCCTACCTCTTTCTGTTCATTAATTACCTCAAGATAGGGTTTTAAAATTGAGTTTATTTCTTTGAAAAAAAAAGTGTTTGAAGAGCTAAAACACTGGGTCCTAATTTTAGTATTTGTAAAGTTTTATCATACTGCTATACTAGAAACTTAATAGGAAGATGCTCAGTAATAATTATTTGCAGCAAAGCTTATGCTGGGCAGTTGTTTTCTGATGTTTACCTGGGATTTGATAGAACTTGCTTTTGACAAAACCTGCCTTGTTTCGATAGAGTAGCTAATCATTCTGTGTTTTAATGGAGAAACCCATTATAGCAAAAGTTTGGTAACCTCTTAAATTTTGCTAGCATCATTTAGTAATATTAGTATTTAATAATCACCTGCAAATTATTTTTAAATGTAGGTGCAAATCAATGAACACTAGACTTATGCACACTGAATACATGCCAATTGTTATATTTTGGTTTTAGAACATCAATATTTCATCCTTAAAAATGGCATATGAAAAAAAAAATATAGTGTACTTCCTCATCCTCTAATAGTACTGCCAGAACTAAGCTTGTACATACACCGGCCACTGAATTAGAAACCTTTACTCAATACCGAGTTGGACCTTTAGCCCGAATTACAGTGCATATGCAGTTTGCCATAGATTCCACAAGGTGGAGGGCCTTTACATCTCCCGCATACCAGGCATTCATGACTGTCCTTTGACTCAGATTTGACGGAAGAAGACTTTGCTCCCAGGTCTGTTTTTCTAACATGTCCCATACATTCTCAATGGGATTCAGATCCAGGCTTCGTGGTGGCCAGGGAAGATGGTGGTAGTCGCTGTCATGCTTGCTGAACCACTCACTGCTGAACACATCTTGCATGATGGAGAGTAGCATTGTCATCCATAAAACAGCTGACACTTGCTGGATAAAAAGTCAACATTGCAGGATGGACTTGATTGGCAACAATGTTCAGATAATCCTTGGAGGACACCCAACCTTCCAGCAATATCAGGGAACCTGTTTCATACCAACAGAACTTGCCCCATATCATGACACTGCCTCCAGAATCTTGAGTTGTGTTTACAAGGCAAGCTGGGTCCATTGCTTCATGGGGCTCCCGCCAAAACTCTCTGCCTACCGTCAGTACAGAATAAGGTGTATCGCGACTTGTTGGACCACATGACTTTTTTCCAGTCACAGTGTTCCTGACACTATGTAGACAAACTTTACGGTTCTTCGCAGAAATCAGTGGTTTCTGTAAAGGCATGCGACTTCTAATACTGATCATATTCCTGCTCAATTCCCTACTCATAGTTCACTGAGATATGGGTTGGGAACTGCCTTCACTGAATGCTTTGGTCAATTGCTGCACACAGGAAGTCCTGTTTCTCCATATAAGCATTCTCAGACGATGGTGATCTCATTCCCAATAGATTATCATTGCACCACACTTACGTCTCTTCGAAAGCAATGTGGGTTATTTTTCCACTGATTAAAAACCTGAGATATCTCACCTTTTAAGAAACCATTCAGCTCTGCTGTTTTTAAAATCGTCGTTCTAGCCAGATGGGCATCCACAATATACCCTTTATCGAATCCCGAATATCCTTTGTTTTTCCCATTGTGAACAATTCTAATGACAGTCTTAAATATACTACTCACAAAAATTAGGGGATATATTATCGCTTCATATCCATTTTGAAATATCTCCTAATTTTTGTGAGCAGTATAGTTGCCTAGATGCCAAGCAGCAGTCTTAAATAGTTGTCTAGATCATGTGGTGATGCAAGTGGCCACGTATTTTGCATATGCTGCATGAGTGACTTTTACATACATCTGCATAAAGGTTTCTAATTCAGTGGCCAGTGTGTGCAGAACACCATGTTCGTATTCTACCTAGCTGAAGACTAATTTTCTATACTCAAGATTATCCATCATACTATTATTATACATATTGAGCAAAGCTATATTTTTCTCAGTGTTAACAGTGATAGATTGGTTATTAATTTTAATTTTGAAATAGTATGATCTCTAGTAGCCCAAATTGCAGAGCATCTAGCATATTAACAGTACAATTTGAATCCTATATGGGCCAATCTTTCATTGCCTACAGATTGTTTCATAGTTAATAGGAATAGTTTTTTTTTTTTTTGTTAATACTACTATTATATTTATATATCTATTTGTTTTAATTTTCTATCCTAATATTACTTAAACCGTAAATTGTTTTAAGAATTTATTTTTCATTGCAGTTGGCATCCCTATCCTGTTATTCTTTCTGATAGGAAAGCCAAAGCAGCGTGGGTATTTTTGTGATGATGACTCTATCCGATACCCTTATGAAGAATCAACAGTTTCCAACACAGCATTATATCTTGTAGGCATTTTGGTTCCAGTTGCTGTGGTAGGGAATATATTTGAACTTTTTACTTATATAATGAAGTTTAATATATATATACCCTAAATAGTTTAATTGATATTTAACCCTTCCAGGGTCCCCAATGAGCATAAACATTAACAGAATCTGAAATAAGAGGCCCAAGATGTCAATGTTCCTTTTTTAGTATTAAAAAAAACTTTGATTTTTTTTTTCAAAACCAGAAATTGCCATTTGAAAATTTTCTTAACGTATCTTTTAAAAATGTGTAATTGAAGTTTAAAAACTATTTTCTTTTTTCATTTGGTGTATATTTTTAATAAACTACAATATAAATAATTTGTTGAAGCCATCTGATTGCCATTTCTTAGAAGCTCTATGCAGTATTGCGATTTGTTTGTTAATGTTACTCTTTGCTGAAACAACCTTCTGATTTAAGCTCATTAGTTGGATTTGAACTATTATCAGCAAATTTTTCGTTAAAGTTTTGAAAATCTCCTGAACAAAAAATCTGCTATTTTTAAAAACAAGGTTTTCAAAGTAATTACAAAGTACATACCTCTGCCCCCCCCCCCCCAACACACACACTTTACACTGTTTTCTGCCTTAATATTATCAACAAATTTTTCATTAAAGTTTTGAAAATCTCCTGAAAAAATAATCTGCTATTTTAAAAAAACAAGGTTTTTAAAGTAATTACAAAGCACGTACCTCTGCCCCCCCCCCCCCACACACACACACATTTTACACTGTTTTCTGCCTTAACCAAAATAATTCTAGGAATTATTTTATTCTAAGGAAAATAATACTAGGAATAGTGAAATTTCCATTTCACTATTCCTAGAATTATTTTTATCATTTATCCCAGTGTTCTATGCAACTTTCCCACTCTTCAAATCGAACCTGTACTAACAAAGAGCTAGAGCTTCTTTAAGACTGCTACAGCCCACAGTGTCTCAGGAGAGGAAGTAGTAGGTGTTCTAATTTCTCACTCACACATGCAAGAATGGAGGTCATCTGCTAAATGGCTGTATGGCAGTTGTTTTCAGGATGATTTGAATCCAAATACTTGCTCCCAACATATTAAATACAATCTCCCTTCATAAAGTTTGTATTTTATTTCCATTTTTATAATTAATTGTTTTTACCTTTGTTTTCATTTCTGTAGATTTACTTTATTTCTGTAAATTACCAATCTTTCAGTCAATTGATATTATTGTATCATTTTCTGAAAATGAATGAGCTCTTGGATATGGAAGTAATAAAGGACTTCCTTGTCACAGAAATCCATCTTCATATGGGTCCTGCACATCAGAAATCCATCTTCATAAGGGTTTTTATCCCTCACCCTACCCCATTTGGCAATTTTTTTTAATTCTGAGTTTATATTAAATGAAAATAAATAATATTAACAGAGTTGCCATTGATTTTAACATTTATAAATCAATAAATATTTTTGTGGAAAACAGTTTTGCTGATGTGCAGGATTTGAACCCATGTCTCTCTAGAAAACATGCCAAAGTATTCTAAGGCAACTGCACTAATGCAGCTCTGTCTTTTCTCCTCTAATATGACATCACACTTCCCGTTAATTCAGTGGTCTTGGAATACTCTGGCATGTTTCTGGAGAGATATGATTTCAAATCTGATACATTGGTCAAACATTTTTTCCATAAAAATATACTGCTCACAAAAATTAGGGGATATTTCAAAATGAATATGAAGCTATAATATACCCCCTAATTTTTGTGAGCAGTATATTTTATTGATTTATATTGAATGGTTTTAAAAGCATTTATCCCCCCCCTCCCAGTATCTTGGCTGTTGCACTCTGATGTAGACCTTTTTGCTGTGGTGTGCTGACTTCCTTACATTCAGCCAAAATTCAACATCCAAAGAAAAAAAATTTATAATGTTTAGTAAAAAAAAGCAGCCAAGAAAAGTGTTCCTCTATTTCATAAACAGGACAGAAAACCCCATTAATGAGGAATCCAAATCATCTTGTATAATGCTGGCCCATGTTTTACAATATACCACACTTGAAAAGAATTGTAAAAAAAAATATTTCAAATAAATATTACATTATTCAGGAAGGAATTTCCTTTCTATTAATATAAAATTTAACTTGAAATAACTGATTGTCCCAAGTAAGATTCGAACCTACATCTCCCAGAAGCATGCCAGATGTCTGGTAGACCACCAGAAGCTAACCTTTACTTCAGCAAAGTGACATATATTCTTGCAGTTTTGTTGATTAACCAGTACCATCATGTTATCAGGAATGAGGCAGCCAAGCTGCCACATAAGATGGTAGTAATATTTGTCCCAATGATGTGACAAATGTTACTGAAATATAATTTAATTGATTTTTTTTTGTAGATTTTCCAAAATTAAGCTTTAATTGCAGAGTTTGATCTATTTTTTCACTATATCACTTTGAAAAAGTTTTATTAAAATTAATATGCTTGTATATTTGTTTAAATTTTTTATTTTTATAAAATTTGGAGTTAAATTCTGTTTATTTTGGTATATAATATGATCTATTTCTGTTGATTTTTTTTTTTTTAATTCTAAAGTTGACTTGTTTAGCACAGACCTGTAGACCAGAATTCCAGACCAATAGACCAATGTATATAGCCCAGCTGCAAAAAGCTTAGGCTTTTACAAATTATGGTACTGAGAAAAATTTATAAAAAGAGTAATTTTCTTGTTTGATGCAATTTTCTTTTTCAGAAATAGCCTTTCTATTCATATGCATCATAATAATTTCTATTAGTTTGTTTTTTGTAAATAAATTTTTATTTGCATTGCCAGATGTATTTTTTTTTACTGCATGACTCTAAAAATGCCCTATAAATAAAACTAGTTGTCTTTTTTTTGTAAAATGTTTTATCTTGATTAAAACCAGAATTAAATGCTGATTAATTTATCATATAGCATGCCATAATTTATTTAATTAGTTATTTGACAAAAAAAGTTCTCAAGTTTAATTTTTTGGCTGATCAGGGTGAAAAATTAGCTGAGCCTCTGGATGTAAACCAGTTTTCCATTGGGATCCTGGAAAGGTTTAAACCTTAATATGTGGTTTGCCATCCAAAAAACTATTGATTAATCTTTTTTAAAGTTGGCCATTGCAATCACAGCTACTCTATATCAATTTAATACACACGATCTTTAGCTTAAAGAGATGTATCTTATGTATTGCACATGTGGCAATATGATCTTTATGAGATGTTATGATAACCCCTATGCAATCATAATTAGGGGAATAGGATTGATTTTAAATACTGTACAGCTAAAGATTGTGTATTTAAATTGATATTGATCAATCATATTTAAAATTGTTTACTTAATTTCTTAATGTCATGTAATAGCTTTATTGTTTCAAATATTTTGCATTGTGTGCAAATGATTTTAGCATGCTTTTAGTTTGCTGTTACCAGGGCCATGCTGTCAAATATTTAACTAGTGGCTCACATATTGTCTAAAATAAAAATCTAATGTAAACAAATTAAATTAGAAATATTGCACTTTTTTTATTATAAATCTTTTTTTGTAAAAAATATGTAGGTGATATAAAAGGTCACAATATAATATTTTAATAGAAATTTCTTATGTTTTTTTTTTATTAATAGATATATCTTTTTTTGCTCTTTGATGAACTCTAGTTTCTGTTGCCATAGGCTCACCAATCTTCTAAATTTTTAACAACTGGCTTCCACTAATCAAACTGAATTGGCTCCATTTCACCACTGTTACCATCTAGCATCTTTCTTCAATGCATTAATTTTTTTCTCCTATAGTTCTGCAATGCTTGTGATTTTAACTGGTCAACAATTCAACTGTTGAGCACTCTCATATCTCAGGGTGAAGTTCAATTATGCAGGTGGATGCAACATTGTGAAGATGACTACAACCACTTAGAAACATTTTTTCAGCACAAGGCTTCAGACAGAAGGTGTACCATCAGAAAGCCTCCTGCATTGCTACAACCAATTCAGACATTGTAGCGATTGGTGATTCTTATAGATATAAGAAAAATATTGTTGCGGATCACAAAAATGGATAGCCACTGAGCGTGAGTATTAAAAGCTATATTTCAAAACCAAATTCAATACAAGGTAAATTGTTACAAAGGAAATATGGATGAAGTATCTTATTAACAAATCAACTATTAACATGCACAAGTCATCAATCTTCCTGCGTAGAGCACACAATATCAGCTCTGTGTATTTTACTAAATACTACCTTTTACTTGATTTACCAGGTCACCCGAAGATCTTCACTCGTAAACCAATTCTCGTCCTGTGCTAATAACTGTTCACACACTAGCCGAACAAAAAGACAGTCCGTGTAGACATTCGAAGTTAGCCATAAAAGTTCCCACTTTTATACTTCCGTGTATACACAACACATCAAGTTACTTCTTGATACTTAACGATAAAAGATCCCACTTTTATCCTTCCGCGTATACACAACACATCAAGTTACTTCTTGATACTTACGCGCACTGTCTCAGAACAGCTCACCGTCCATTTTCGAACTCACCGACCGTTACAACACAACAACCGTTACAATACAAAACCGTTAACGCTCCACTCTTCTCCAAATTCTCCCAAAGTTCAATTCGTTGGCTGAAACTTTGCTTTCGGTTGCCAGATTCTTCTGTCGTAACACTGCCCCCTTCCTAGGTCTTGTTCGTCCCGAACAATTCTGGATTCCAAAGCTTCTTCAGTTCTTCGATGAAACGATGCCAAATGATCCACGTGAACCACCTTGCACTTTGTAGCTGGACATCGACGAATGCGATATACCACGTCTGTGTCAAAATGAAAGCGAATCTCATTATGACGTAGATTTCTTTTCTGACTGAAGCCTCGTCCACAAACATAATACGTGTAAGGCCTATAGCCCTTGTGAACACGTTTATGTCTCTGCAGGGAGAAGAATCGACTAAGAGTTTTCGTGCAAAACCTGTAAAAAGTTTTCTTCTTTGTCGGAAGTTTTCTTCTTTGGATTTTTACTTCTATCAACAGTAACAAGGAATGAAAGTCATTAGTGACATAAAATCTAGGGAGAATTTTCATCCTGCAATCTGACCCTTTTGTCAGTTGACTTTCACTTAATTCAGAGCTGTCGTGATGAACCTTCAGCCATATTTCACCTGATTCGATTTGATCCCCAAGGTGCTTCACAAATATATCAGCTCCATAATTCTTTTTAGCGCTTCGGTCCATCTCCTCCTTCCATACTCTTGCTAGAACTGCAGCTTCTAATCCGACAACCTTACCTGTTTCTCCTGTATAAGTGAAATCAGTGATGTGTCGGGCTGCTAGCAATATTTTTTCTGTTTTACCTTCACATAGCCAGCTTGCAACATCTTCAGATACTCCTTGTTCTATTAACATGTTACGAAACTTGTTCAAAGCATTGCCGTTATGCAGAACCTTGCGGACACGTGATGCTTCATCTACCCTATTATCCACAATGTTCACCAAACGCAGAAGTTCTCCTCCTAACTCTTCGACGAGCTCTTGCAGTTCCAAGGATCCGTCACCAAGGAAACACTGAACAGCTTCCATCACTTCCAGAGAGTTGTCAACAGAGTTTTCAAGAGGTGAATCCATGTTGCTGATAACAGCTGAACAACTCAAACTCTTCATTCCACGAGCTTGTGATGCTGCAACCATTTTCTTAAGTAAATCAACAGCAACATCTTCTGTACTGATGAGATCAATAGCTTCTTTTCCGAATTCAACATCATAAATCAAAGCGCACACTCCTTCAGCCAGCTTTTTGGACACAACTGAGCATCTCATTAGAGGAACGCTATCTACGGTAGCCGTCAGATCCTTGCAGCGGTAAATCTCCTTATCTGTTGGCACCAGCTCCTCTGTCTGTACTACGATGCAGCATCCGACGTCTTCCATCATCTGCTCGATTTTATCTTTAGTGCAGTCGACTGTGAAGCTAGGGATGGATTCCAATTTGTCCAGAGTATCTCCCGTCAATTGGAGAGCAAGACCGGAGATCATAGGGACCTGGAGACCCAAAGCAGCAAGTGCAGGAGCCAAGACAAGACTCACTTTGTTGCCGACACCTCCTGTGCTGTTTTTATCTACCATCCGATGGCACCACTCGGGTCTCCAGCAAAACACATGACCCGAGGAGGTCATATTTGCTGTTTCTTCCGAATTCACTTTCTTGGAGCTCTCATTGTAATTAGCCAGGGAAATATCAGTCATGATTGCCAAATTGTTCATTCTGGAGATCAGAGACGAGTTCTGTAACATGATATTGTCCACTTTAGAGCTCTTGTAGTCGTGATAAAACTTTTCTATATCCTTATAATCTAAATGGTTATAATGTCCAAATCTGCACATTGACTGTTCAGAAAAGAAATTCAGCGTGGCTACGTTGAAATTATCTGAGGGATTCACTTCTCTCTGATCGTAACTCTGAGGCTTAGTTTCATCCAGAAAGTTAGTCTTTGAAGTACTGTCTCTGCCTGAAGCTCCTTTACTAGCATCACCTGTTACGCTTCTAAGCCATTCTTCGGAATTCTTCTTTCTTAAATCCCCACTTTCTATAAACGATTCAAGTGTGGCTATATGCTTCGGAAAAATCTCTCCGACTTCCCCGGTAACGACGAAGGACACTTTGTATCTATTCTGAATGGACGCCTCTTCTTTACTCGGACCACTCTGCGAAACGTAAACTCTGTTTCGTTCCCCCTCATTACCACTCGTTACTCTGCCTTTGCGATAATTGTCCATGACGCATTTTGCTGACGGCGAGGAATAGAATATCTTTCGTGTGGATCTCTCTTCAGATCGTGCCAGACTTGTATACCTAGGTATTTTGAAGTGCAAAGCGTACTGTATAGTCTCACAGCTCTCTGATCTGTGTGATTGTTCTTCACAGTTCCTAGACATGTCACCAGCGATATAGACACTCTGCCATGCATCACCAGTAGTTGCGTGGTCAAAGGCATTATCTGCGCTATCTCTACGATTCTTGATTTCCAGTAGCAGATCCACATTTTTATATGCGTTGCCTTTCTCTTTTTCTTTTCCATGTTTACAATCTAACTTAACACTATCAAGATCATCTTTTTCACTGACAAATTCAACATTTAAACTATTGCATTGTCTATTGAGTTCGGTTTTATGATCCTTGAAGTGATCAATAATCTTACCAACTTGAGAAGCCACTTCAGCTCTCAACTCAGTATTTTGTGCGGCCATTTCGGCTTTCAAATCATCTTTTTGAGAAACTATCTCAGTCCTCAACTCATTATTTCGTGCGGCCATTTCGGCTTTCAAATCATCTATTTTATCGCTTAGGGCGGCCAGATCACCTTTAATATCGGCTTTCAAGTCACCTATTTTATCGCTTTGGGCAGCTATATCACCTTTAATCTCAGCTTTTTGTGCGGCCAGGTCACCTATTTTGTTAGCCATATCGGCTTTCAAGTCAGTCATCAGCGTAGTCATATCGGCTTTGAAGCTATTTATCAACTTTACTAATTCGTCCATACTTCTAGTTAAAGGCATTCAATTAAATTATTATAATCCCACTTCTGACACCAAATGTTGCGGATCACAAAAATGGATAGCCACTGAGCGTGAGTATTAAAAGCTATATTTCAAAACCAAATTCAATACAAGGTAAATTGTTACAAAGGAAATATGGATGAAGTATCTTATTAACAAATCAACTATTAACATGCACAAGTCATCAATCTTCCTGCGTAGAGCACACAATATCAGCTCTGTGTATTTTACTAAATACTACCTTTTACTTGATTTACCAGGTCACCCGAAGATCTTCACTCGTAAACCAATTCTCGTCCTGTGCTAATAACTGTTCACACACTAGCCGAACAAAAAGACAGTCCGTGTAGACATTCGAAGTTAGCCATAAAAGTTCCCACTTTTATACTTCCGTGTATACACAACACATCAAGTTACTTCTTGATACTTAACGATAAAAGATCCCACTTTTATCCTTCCGCGTATACACAACACATCAAGTTACTTCTTGATACTTACGCGCACTGTCTCAGAACAGCTCACCGTCCATTTTCGAACTCACCGACCGTTACAACACAACAACCGTTACAATACAAAACCGTTAACGCTCCACTCTTCTCCAAATTCTCCCAAAGTTCAATTCGTTGGCTGAAACTTTGCTTTCGGTTGCCAGATTCTTCTGTCGTAACAATATGGTTTACAACTTGAAAAACTATAATTCAAATTTTATTTTAGTAAATCTTTACCTGTCAACTTTTTGTGGCTCTGAATATATTTTGTTCCAACAACACTGACTGTGACCAACAACACTGACTGTGACTCGGATCACTTTTCAGGTGTAGTGTTAGGTGCAACACACCAGTGTAATAAACACTAGCCTTTAATGTAGCACTATCAAAAGAAATCTAAGGGCTACTAAGGGAAATATGGTAAAACTGAGAACAATGGATTGATCCATTACAACCATTCCAGTTGTCTGGCAAGTACCATTCAAAAATTTGCTTACACTTAAATTCCAGCACAGAAAAGAACTTTTGAGGATTAATACTTGACAAATTTGTGCATAAATTTTTCCTTAACAAACCTAATATCACCAGATAGTATCATTTCACTGAAGTCATAGTGCTCTCCTTTCTCTGAAAAGCTTCTGAGTTTGTAATGATGTGAAGTTATAATTCCAGACCAATATGTACTTAATTGTAATGATGCCCTCTGGGGCTAGCCTCTTGGTGTTGTGGATTGTGCCCTCAGGGTCCCAAGTTCAATCCCAGCTGTAGGAAGCCTCATCTGGGCAAGATGTGTTCTCTATGAGCAGAGCTGCCTAAGTCTGATTTGGCTGATAAGCAATGATGTTTGGAGATTCAGAAGGATTTCTCTCTTAAAGAACCAGAATTGATTAGAGAAAAATTAATGAGTTGAATTCAGATATTGGTTCTTTGCTTTGTATCTAGATGACAGTATGAATCAAAGTTAATATAAAGAAGAAAAGAATTAAGATGACCATAGATGGCAGCAAAATAAGAACTCATCCTGTAGATAAATAGGGGGAAAGTTGCAAGCATGTGACCTGAATAGAAATAGTACAGTTACGGTCTTCTGATAGCTCCCTTCCACTTCATGATGTAATAAAGGTGGCTTTGCCAGTGCCAGCATTGTATCCTGAGATTTACTGACCAGTAGAGGCCCATGTATGAGACGATTAGCCAGGTGTTTAGGAACCTGTAGAACTTGTAGGGAAGTTTATATAGAAGATTTATGAGGATGAAATTGAAGAGTTTATAGATGAGTATTTATGGAGGTTTATTCAGTTTATGATATAAGAAGATTTATTCGAGATATATAAAGAGTTGGAGTTTGCTCCTTAAAACTTTTTCATATGCAAATTGTTTGAAAGATAAACTTTAAAATTTATTGCTTAATGACAGAGAACTAAATTATTTTAATAAAAAAAACCTGGTATATTTAATAAAAATTTAAAAGGTCATGTACAAATTTATATAGAAAAAATTGTATATATTTTGCTGAAAATTTGGATATGTGTAGTTTTCCTGTGAATCTTTTCGTATTAATAGTATATCTGATAACAGTATTTTATTATCTTTTTTATTAATCAAGAATTGTTGCTTTAAAATGTTTTGTTTACTTTAAGAACTGAGAAATAATAAGCTCACCAGACAAAAAATTATTTACCCCTAGCTGAATGTCACCAAATAGCACATAATGCCTCCGTGCGACCAAAGAACAGCCGAAATCTTGGCTAGCATGGAGGCCACCAGTGTGCGGATGTAGTGCACATCAATATTCATCCACTCTTCCAGCAGCAAATGCTGTAGTTTTGCTGGATGGCTGCGATGGCACTTCACTCTTTGTCCCAAATGGTCCCACAAGTTTTCTGTGCAATTCAAATCCGGGGATTTTGCGGGCTCATCGAGATGTTCGAAGGCTTCAAAATGCTCCTCGTGCCAATCCGACACACTTTGAGCCCTGTGCATGTGACAATTGTTGTTTTGGAAGACTGGGGTATCTTTCTGGTGTTCACTGTGGAGATGCTGCACAAAAGGCAGCACATGGTCATCTAGTAGCTCTATATAGTCCTTCTGGTTCAAGTGTGACATCAACACAACCAAAGGACCCTTTTCCTCGTATGTGAAACACCCCCAGGACACCACAGAGCCTCCAGCTTGAACAGAATTGACAGCCAGTTGCCTTGCATTATTCGAGTACAAGCAAAAATGTAGCTTCCAGCTTCTCAGACCTCCAGCTTGAACAGAACCTTGCACACAGCCACATGGAAGGCTTCATGCAGCTTACGATGCACCTGTTGCCTCGCATCATTTGAGTACAAGCAAAAATCTGACTCATCCTGCCAGATCACGCGCTTCCAAGAGTCGACAGTCCAGTCTTTGTGGCGCACTGTAGCTGTGCAGCCTTGTGCAGACCTGTTGCTTCTCATCATTCGAGTACAAGCAAAAATGTGACTCATCCGGCCAGATCACACGCTTCCAAGAGTTGACAGTCCAGTCTTTGTGGTGCACTGTAGCTGTGCAGCCTTGTGCAGAACTGTTAACATGGGTCTCTTCCATGGTACTCTGCTCCAGATAGCCATAGCATGCAGTTCCCTTCAGAGTGTTCATTCGGAAACAGCTTTTTGTAGGCCTGCATTTACTGACTAGAGCAATTCCTTCCTCGTTGCAAAATGGTTTGCCCTAAGAGTGTGTGACACTGCGGCCGTCCCTATTTGTGGGCACAGTCTTTCTGCCGCAGTTCTGGCAACGATTAGCGGTGGATTACGATGTACTCCACTGCTGGAAGACCCTTTGGACAGTATGTTTTGACACACCTGCAAAGGCAGAAACTTCTTGTACACTATGCCCTTTGGCTCGGCCAAATGCAATAATACCTTTTTACCACTCATTCACATCTTTGGTGTGACCCATGTTTCATGGAGCGACTAACATACATGTGGCACACAACCACTTCTTGTCACTGTATAAACCCTGTAGTGCATGGCACAGCTATTTGTAGGACATGTTTATTACTGGTGTGCCCTCTGTTACTGTCGAACAGATGTAACCCTCTTACGGCAGGAGATGACAATTTTTTTTGTCCGGTGAGCTTATTACATAACATTTTTGAATTTCTGAAGGCTTTTGCAAACATTTTAATTTGCTAAGGACTATTAGAGTTCACATTTTGTTAAAAACTATTTTCATGTGTAGTAATAGAAAGATGGCTGTATCTTTAAACTTGGTTAGTACAAATATATTTTTATTCATTTCTACTGATTAGTGAGAGATACTCTTCAAGTTTATGACTGTTTTGGTTGTTTTAGCCATATTATTGTTAGGACCATCTTGTTGATATAAGTATACATACTTATTAAATTATTATTTTAATCTCTTGGTAACATTTTCTTTCAGATAAGCCTGGTTGAATTTGTTAATGATAACACAGTGAAAAGACGGAAAAATGGGCAGACATTGGTTTTACTTGGACGGCCAGTTCCACCTTTAGCATGGCAACTTTATGTTCGAGTTGGTGTATTTTTATTTGGTGCCTGTTTATCACAGCTAACTACTGACATAGCAAAATACAGCATTGGGAGACTGAGACCGCACTTTCTAGATATTTGTAAGCCAAATGTAGAATGTACTTCAACAAATCAACATGTGTACAATGATAATTTTACATGTACAGGAACTGATGCTTTTAGAATAAAAGAATCAAGGTAATACTTACTAAAACTCTTACAAAAAAAAATGTGTTATCATAAATGCAAGGTGGTGCATGAAAGGTTGACCATGTAGAAGTTGGTTATATACTATATTGAATTATTTTTTAAACATGGAAAAGATATTTATTAATGTAAACATGTTCACACTGAGCTCCATTTTTGGCAAACAGCTTTTTCAAACTGAACATTCATGATTGTAATTATGTTGCAGCACATGTTCTCAGTAATTTCTTGACACAATTGAACAATCATGGCTATAAGTTCTACTTGACTGGCAATTTTCTTTATAGATACTTTTTCATGAAACCTTACAGAAAGAAATATCGTGGATTATTTAAAAGCTATGTGGTAGTCATTATGTGTTATAATCATAATCTGAAATCAACTTTATATCACACAAAGACTGAAATTCTTATGCAAATGGTATTAGTTTCATCATGTAGGAACCATAGTGTTAGGAGAAGCTGAGTTGTTTTCAGTTATAGCTTGTTCTACAACATGTTTGAGTAATGCTTTAACTATTTTCACAAAAAAGAGAAATTAAACCGTACAGCATATATGTATTTTGTGACTATCACTAAGCAAGTTTCAGTTCTTCAATATAAACCATGTCTAGAAATGGCAACCTATATAACTTCTGCTCCATAGCAAATTTGTGGAGATGGTGAGAATGTCCTACTGTTCAAAAGCAAACACGTTGTTTGTTGACAACACTATCAAAATGAAAATTGGCCTTATCAAAAAAAATCATATTTTTTCAACATTCTCATCTGATCTTTTGCCCATCTTGCAAATTCCAATCTTCCTTCATTGCCACAATCACCAAGTTTATCGTCACTGTCATTCTGTATGAAGATATTGAAAATCAACTTTAAATAAATTTTAATTAGCATACACTATACAGACTGCTGTGAAATTAATAATAGCAGCATGTTGACTTTTATGATCAACATTGAATTGCAACTTGCAGACCTTTAATATTTTAATGAATGATTAAGCACAAAAACATCTTTGAGTTTCAATAACATTTTTTGTTTATATGAAAAGATTACAGTTTCTGATTTTGGTTTCAGTGCAATGTATTCACAGTCAACTATTTTGTCTCTTGTTTTGGGTTCTGATTGAAAAATTCGTTCACTACTGCCTCCAGTTAATTTCGAAGAAACAGTGAAATTAAAAATGAAGTTTCAATTAGCAATATCAAATATTTTGTATTTAACATCAAATGCATCAACATATGTCATGTGCCACTCTATAGAAGATATGAGAACCGGAAATTTTTAATTATTGAAATTAAGAAAATCCAAAATGTACTTATAATATTAGATCATGGTGAAATTAGCTTCAATATGGAGCTCCCTATACCAAGAAAGGTACTTCCATAATTAATTCTGAAATTAAAAAAAAAATTATGCAAAAATTAATGTGTTTGTGTATATTCAATGCTAGCCTAAAGTATTTTACCATTCCCTTCAGGATTAAGGGGCCCACAGACTCTTTGCTTCAGTTTCACTCCTTAAATACCTCAGACCCACTCTTTGTAATCCTCCATGTCTCTAATGAGCTGATCACTATGAATGGTGGGGTGTGTTGTCAAAATCAGTTCCATAGCTGTCGGGATTTCAACCAGCTTCCTCCCTCTCTGACAGTTCCATGTGCTTGAACCAGAGCTACCTGGTTTAGTTCCCAATATCAGGTGTTGCTAAGTGCATGTGTAATGAAGATATCTTGGAAGAACTGAAATGAGAGCAGGAATGCCTGACTGTAGCCAAGCAGTTTTCCTATCTTCCACTGGCAATTATGGTGGGTGTTAGGGCATGGCACTGAAACAAAAACTGTGACAGACTTCATCTTGGTAGCATGTGAGGCTCATAATCTTCAGTCCCAGGTATGAGTCCCAAATTCTGCCAGCATTCAGATCTACTTTGACTAATCTACTCTGCCCTCAGTGAGAAAAGAGACACCAGTCAGCTTGGAAAGATTGCTGTCCATTGAATGGAACATTAAGCCATGGTCCCATTTGCAGGATAATTTTTCCCTGTGGACATTAAAGAATATGTTGGATGACCTTGATGGGAGGCTTCCATATCTTCCAACAGCTGTCCAGTGGGTCCCCCTTCCTCAACCTTCTCTAAACCTTTGGGGTTCTTGTGTCATGATCATTTAGTCCATTGTGTTCACAAAAATGCTTCTTAGAAGTAAAATAACCCAAAATCTCTCACTTCAGAACATTTTAATAAAAATATAACTTTTGTTTTTGCGATTTTTACAAGTTGCAAAAACCTTAATAATGACAAAGCAAAAAAAAATGAAACAGTAGGTGCTTTAAATTTTTTTATTAGAATATAATGCCACTAAAATTTAACATTTCTGGCAGCCTCCTGGGATACTGATATCTCAAATTGGTGCTTTATATAATAATATTATAGGTACACAAATATGGTTTTACTACTTATTTAGCTACATAGTGAAATTTTATGTGTTGAATTTTATAATTAAAAACATTACAATATTGTGTTTTTGGTTTGTATGTATTTTGGTATATATATATATATTTGGTATTATATGTGAAAAGATTATAATATATTTTTGGAAATATCTATCTAATCTGGCCAAATGTTTTATGGATGATTCAGTAAAAATAAATTGTGCAGCCAAATTAGAATGGACAGTTCATTACATGCTATTTTGTAGCAATTTAACTCATTCTGTACCTTTAGGGCAGCAGTGGCTCAGTCAGTAGTGTGCCAGGCTCATAATATGCAATTCTCAGGTTCAAGTTGCAGGTGGGTCAGCATTGAGATTTATCTCCACAAAACTCCCTGTCCTCAGTCAGTAGGGGACACTGATGGACTTGGAAAGGATGCTGTCCATCAGATGGGATGTTAAAAAACCATGTCCCTGTGTACGAGAGAGCCATACCCTGTGCATGTTAAAGAACATGTTGGATTGCATTGATGGTAGGCTACCATATGTCTCCCAACAGCTCTCCAATGGGTCCCCCTCCCCCCAACTTTCTCTGAGCCTTCAGGGGTCTTTGTGACCTAGCCATTTAGCCCATTGTGTGTAAAAAAAGCACCCTTGGAGGTAAAACAGCCCAACCTGTCCCGTGCTTGTGTAAATGTCACCTGAAATGATATATAGAGTAGTCAATGCCGTGCAGTGTATTCAGGAGTGTGTAGTGAATGTCAAATAATAATTCCAATTTTTTTTAAACTTTTATTTTAAAATGCCTCATGAGCTGTCGAAATCCAAACTTTAGTTATCTGAAAAAATCTTGTTTTTTTTGGAATTCATATATTGTAGCAGGTGAGAATAAAGCAGGATAATAAATTTATTCTCTTTATTAAAGATTTAGTCCACTCTCTAGATCAGTGGTTCTCAACTTTTTATGCTTCACGTACCCCCTGAAAATGTGTATGTAATTGGCATACACCTTGTATAGATAGATGAAACTATAGTTATAGTATAACAATGGGAATAAAATAAAGCATATACACAGTCATTTCAGAATAATATGACCACCCACAGAATTACAGTGTACCCGCCTAGGTGCATCACAGAGTGCACATGACAAGATCAACCACACAGAGATATAAGTGGCTGGCCAAGACATGAGCCATAGTGTGTAACATGAGCATAATGGGCAGAGGTATTGATCTAACAGACATTCAAAAAAGAATGATCATCAGCTACCACGTCAAGGATGGAAGCATCTCGGAAATAGCAGACTTCGTGGGCTGTTCGCGAAGGTGCTGCAGTAAGGGTATACCAAGAATGGACTGCTGACATGAGTACCTCCAGATATCGTAACTGTGGAACTCCAAAGGCCATCGACCCCAGAGGAGAATGTTGCCTCCGTTGACTGGTAAAGGGCAATCAACGCACAACAGTGCAGCAATTGACTAATAAAATAAACGCTGGGGCACCCAGGTATGTGTCCCCAATAACAGTAGAGCGAACCCTGTTACGCATGGGTCTCCGGAGTCGATGCTGTGTAAAGGTGCCCATGTTAAACAAGGTTCATCGACAACGATGCCTGCAGTTCACTGGGACTATCATCATTGGACAGTGGAAGAGTTGAAAAAGGTTGCCTTCTCTGACGAATTGAGGTTTGTACTCCACAGAAGTGATGGGCGGTGGCAGATATGGTGTGAGACACACGAGAATCAACTTCTGGACACACTGTCGGTCAAGTACAGGCTGGCAGTGTTCATGTCTGGGGGATGTTTTCCTGGTATGACCTGGGACTGCTGGTATCACTGGATGGGTCTCTGAACACCAATGGCTACCTACGGAGAGGACAAAGTTGAGGGCTCGCGACTGGGAGTGGGATCCCTGGTCAACAGGCTCATTGATGGAAAAGCCACTGAGATGCCGGTCATGCAGGCTTTTCGGTGCTGCCTCAGTGAACTGTCAGAAGACTGTAGCTATGGGCCACGCTCCGTGGCTCTGATGGAGAGGATGAAGTTGAAGGCTTGCAACTTGGAGTGGGATCCCCAGTTGACGGGCTTATCAATGGAAAAGCCAAACTAAGAGTCTCCACAAATAGAACTTTTGGCAATTGATTGTAGGATTAATATTAGAACGATGTGGTGGAGGGGCCTAGGGTGCCTTTGAGAAGTTGGGATCGGCTCATCTGTGTTCCTGGTGTTCACGAGAGCTTGTAACCTCAGATGGATAGGTCTGTGGAAGGTCCTGCTGGCTGGTTTGGGTGGGCCAGTCAAATGGGCTCATCTACTTGTCCTCTGGGAAGCTGCGGTGTTACAGCCCCGATGGAGGGGCCTGTATTTGAGGGTTCCACTGACTAGGATTGGAGCCCCTGGTCATGAGCTCTTTGATGCAGCCTCGGTGAAATCGTGGGTCAGCAGACTGCTCACTGGGGGGCAGTGGGTCGGTCCTGATGGAAAGGACAAAGTCTAGGACCATGCTGAATGGGAGTGGGATCCCCTACTAGGTTGGCTCATTGATGGGAAAAGCCTCTGGGAGTCTCCATCATGGCGGCTCTCTTAGTTCAAAAAGTTAGGTATATTATTCAATGATTGGCATTCAAAATTCAAAATTAACCAAAGTAAGGTTCTGTATATGTTTGGCATTTTATATTTGATGAAATTTTCACCGATGTGTTTGGCATTTTATATTTGATGAAATTTTCACCGATGTGTTTGGCATTTATATTTAGGCAATGATCAAAATTCGAAAAGACCTCTCACTACTCCTCAATGATTAAACAAACAGACTAGCATGATATATCAGTAAGGTCTTGCTCATTATAACAGGTCCTTTCTCTGCTGCTTAGCAGTATATGATTATTATTATAGAAGGCAACTCTGGAAAGTGGATGGCGTTAAATGGCATTTCCCACAAGATGTAGTGCTGTCTTGAATAGCGGAGCATCAGGACTTGCCATACAATACTGCAATTGTCCATCCTCGCTGGCGTCATGGTCGCTGAGTCAACTTGGATCTCTGTATCCTTGTTTGTGTTGCAATGTAATTGGTATACTCTTTGTATAGATATAGTATAACAATGGGAATAAAATAAAACATATGCAGTCATATCAGAATAATATGACCACCCATGGAATTACAGTAGGATGCTGGGACTACCATCATTGGACAGGAAGAGTGGAAAAAGGTTGCCTTCTCTGATGAATCGAGGTTTCCACTCCACAGAAGTGACGGGCGGTGGCTGATACGGTGTGTGAGACGCGAGAACCAACATCTGGACACACTGTCGGTCAAGTACATGCCAGCAGTGTGCATGTCTGGGGGATGTTTTGCTGGTATCATTGGATGGGTCCCTGAATACCAATGGCTACCTGTCCATCCTCGCTGGCATCACAGCCCCGAGTCAACTTGGATCTCTATATCCTTTGTTTGTGGCGACCCAGGACGAAGATTAAATTTAGGTTTGGCCGAGGGATGAACTTTATTTCTATAGTGCTATTCACTTTAGGATGTCATGTGCTGAGCTGTATCTATATGGTACTGACTTGTCCCCGACTGTAGATAGTGGTAAATATGGCATATTCCTTACAGATGGCATGCAGTCTCTGAATTGTAAAACATCTGGGTATGTCATTTCAATTAATTACCTCTCCATCCTCGCTGACCACATGCATCCCTTCATTTTGGACATTTACCTTGGTGGCGATGGTGTCTACCAACAGGACAATGCACCCTGCCATGTCACTAAGGTGGTGTGTGACTGGTTCCAGGAACACAACAGCGATGTCTCTGTTCTCCCTTGACTCATGAAATTACCCAACCTCAATCCCATAGAGCACTTGTGGGACCATTTGGATTGACAGGTTCAGCATGCGGACTCGCAACTGCATCATCTCTATATCACTGTCTTGCCTCGGCGTAGTTAGTGGTGTTCACGGCATTCTCCTCATAGATGGTGTGCAGTGATATGCTGCGGTACATCTGGGACTGGACTGGTAATATAATCATCTCCGGAACCTCCGTACTCTGCTGGAGTCCGAATGGGGACCTGTGCCTCTGGCAACCTTCCAGGGCCTCATTGCATCCATGCCACGCCATCTCACCACTGTCATCTGGGCCAAGGGTGGTTATTCCCATTATTAGGTAGGTGGTCATATTATTTTGATACGACTGTGTATATATAACATATATGTAGTGACTTTTGAGCTCTCATGGCGTACCCCAAAAAATTTTACTGCCGTACCCAAGTTCAGAACCCCTACTCTAGATTATATTTTTATCATAATTATTGTTCACTGTCTTCTAGTGTGCAAATTAAGGAAAAGTTTTCCAAACATTATCTAGTATTTCAGTTGCACCTTTAGGATGTTATTAAACCAGTTTTTTTTTTTTAATAAAACAGAAGTTGTTGCAATAAAATTATTATGTTAAAAATGGAAGATCTACTTCAGAGTCACTGCAGGTATTATATATCTGAAACAACACTCATATGATAATAATAATAACTGTTTGCAATACAAATCATTTCTTTGAAAATGAAATCACATATTAAAGACATTGCCCTCTTAGAAACCTGTATAGCTTGCATGATACCTAGGCTTCAAGACAGGATTAGTAATAATTCATGGCAACTTTCACCATCAAATGATATGTGACTCTTAGCCTATAGGCCTAATTAAAATGCTCAGTAATAGCTATATGTTAATAAGGCACAATTAAAGTTATTTTCCTACGTACCTGTTTTTTAATTAATAATATGATAATTTTTTAATTCATGATTATTAATCAGGAACAAAGATTTCTTTAACATTGTCAAAGTAGACTTGAATTGTATCTAGAAATGGAACATTAGCAATTTTATTTGTACTAGGTGTTAAGTTCATTGCTAATAGTGTTAGATTATAAGTTATTGGATTTTATCCCATTTATCAAATGACAAAATAATAATAATGTTCTATTTTTTATGCTAGTGGTAAGTCAAATTTGAATCATGCAAGTTCTAAAATAATTGAACTATTATTAATAGAATTACTCTATATCACTGTAATGTATAAAAAGGCTGAAATAATTGTTTCAGCCTTTTTATACATTATGGATTTATTTTTATCTACAAAATAATTAGATTTTTTCTTGGATTGATATCTGATAAATAGGTGAGTCTATTGACCTGTGGTAGGTAGTACAGTCCTTATTACTATGAGTTCACAGTGTTCTTGATTTTGCTGTTGTTCTTGGTGGGGATTCTATTGCAAGGTTGATATCTGTTTGATAGTGGCACAGAAGGATGAAATATGATGTTGGAGTCTGTGACTTGCTGTGCACATTAACCAAAGTATTTGTAGACTTCTAGTATATATCACAACTTTTCCAGAAAAAGCAAATAATGCATATAATTACTTATGCATTGTGTGTTTTGCATTTTTGCTCCAGTACATCATCAGGCAAAATAGTTGTGTGGCAGGCACAGATGTTAGCATGCTGCAGTCGGTGTTTGTGTATGTTAGGGTCAGAGCACATTGGGTGGTGTGGTGGGTGGTAGTATTTGTGGTGTCAACTATTGAGTGGTTGGAGAAATGGAATTTTAAAGATGTTATATTGGTGAGGGCTTTATAAAGAAGTATGGGGTATTATGTGTGGTGGTGTGGAGTCTGGCTTTATCCAAGTGTGCATGTAGAAAAGGTAAGTATGGTGAGGGGGAGCTGCCAAATTTTGTTTAATGTTTAGATAATTAGTGAGGAGTATAGACCATCCCGTGACCGAGTGATTAATGTGCTTGGCTATTGATCTAAAGGAGCTGGGTTCAAGCTCCAGGTAAGGCATGGATGTTTGTGTTGTTTTTCTGCTGAGGTTCCTCCATCCTCACATACCTTCCACTATGGTGTATAAACTGACAGGCTCTTGTCAGACCTCTGTGGCAAGCAGCTGCTTGAGTTTTTTTTTTTTACTGAGGGTTGTGAGGTTATGTCATTATTGAAGATTTTATTTCTTGTGTTGCCCCATCGTTCACTTTTGCTTTACCTTAACCAGTTTTGTTTAATTTACATTATATTTATCATTTTGGGGATTTTTATTTCCTTTTTGGCATCACAGGTGCTCGTTTCCAAGAGTTAGGAGTTGCGCATGCGCAACTCCGATCTTCCGACTGTCACCCGCTAAAGCGCGTGCACAAGGACCCACCCCCTCTTGCATCATAGCTTGCGTCGCTCATCATTTTATGTAATGGCGTTCCCGGCATGCAACATGACACTTTTGGCTCTTGTTAAAAGTCTGATGACATGTTGTCATGTCAGCACATAGTAAGGAGCATAGTGAGATAGCACAAGTGAGAGCACATAGCACAGCACAGCACACTGTAGCGCAGAGAGCATAAGCATGTAGCACGGAAGAGTGCTCAGTTAATGTATCTTCTTCATTGAAGTTTTGGTGAGTGATTTTTGGAAATAAATTTGTTTGTTATTTAAACCTTTTGAGTCTTTACTAATTTTTTCTCTTGAGCAACGTGAATTAAGTTTTGATTATATTTAGATATTTAACTTGACAATCATTTTTGGATTCTTACTCATTAACGCTCGCTGGTATTTTGAACCCTAATTTAACTTATTCTATTTTTTTGGCAATTTGTTAATTATTGCCTGGCGCCCGTCTCAGCTATCCGGAGCATAAAACTAATTGCATCAGAAAAAGGCTCCAAACTTAAAAGTATTTTGCATTTCTTTGGAGTGTTACATTCTATGTATATTGCAAGATTTTCAGCAAAATTTAGTTTGTTTTTTGGGGGAGGGGAAATAATAATTTTGCTTCATTAATATTTGGTATCAGGATTGGGTGATAGTAGCTTGGATATGGGTGATAGTAGCTTGGGCTTTTAACCCTCCTGGTACACATTTATCCTCATTGCTTTGTAATAAGAAATTATTTATAAATTCTTAGAAATAAGAATTATTTTAATTTTCTTAGGGTCAAAATTCTGCATATGTTATTTCAAAACATAATAAATGATAGTGAGCTTACATGTGTCATTGAGACCTGTCTTCACAGAAGGCTTGTAATGACTATACAACATAGTTCACATTATTAACTGTTTTTTACATAATGTGATGTAGCTCATACAACACTAATCTTCTATAGAGAATATACATGTAATTTGTGAAGAATCTGTTGGTGCTCTTCCAAAATGAGCTTTGAAAAGAAATTATACTTAAAGAATTTCAATAATTTATAGAATTAGTCTGTGAACTCCTTAAGTTTTTCCTTCATAAATACTCATTGCTCTATTTTTATGTGTAATATATACTTGAATGTTTGTTTCAATTGCATTATACAGAAATAAGGTAATATTTTAAGCATTTATATTTTATAGGTTGTCTTTCCCATCTGGTCATTCATCATTTTCAGCATACTCTATGGTTTATCTTGTGGTAAGAGAACAGATTTAATTATTTATTAAAAATGAATATATATCCAACAAGATAATTTATATTTGACCAAATTTCTGTACTTGTTCAAGTTGTCTTGAGTCATTTGCCTTAGTTACTATTACTCATTAGACCAAGCATGTCCAACCCGCGGCCCTGGACAGCTAGTAATGCGGCCCACAAAATTGTAAAGTTTACGTGTTTACGACATAAGCTTTCAACATGATTATGTGATTTTCAGCGAGTTTTTGATATCCCACTAGTTTTATGTTGCCCTTTTTTTAATTTTATAATAAAAAAATAAGAAAATAAATGAAGTGTTATTATTCATATACATTAACTATATTATATATTTTATGTGTGGCCCAAAATAATTCACCTTCACACAATGTGGCCCAGGGAAGTCAAAAGGTTGGACATGCCTGCATTAGACCATTAGTTTCCAACTTATTTTCTGCAAACCACTTGGGGTCCATGATGCCACAGTAGCTGGTCTGCAGTGTTAATTTATTTGGAGCCTGTATTCATAAACTTTCGATATTGGAGCCAGATGGGTTGCATTATGGTATAAAACGAAATTGTAATAAGACAGTGTTTATTTTTTAATGAACTATTTCTTCTATTTCTTTAACATGCACATTTATATAACTCATATATACATCTCTCTTGTTGTATTCTTATTTAGAGGCTCTCATAAAAGATAGGTTCAAAAATTAATATGCAGATTTTATAAGGGTTGTTCATAGCTTGATAAAGTTTTGAAGTGGTCATAACTAAAAGGTTGGAAACTGCTGCATAAGACTTCATTACATACACTTCATTTGCAGTAAAGCAAAGCTTCTAATCATTTCCCACCCAGTCTTCTCCAATTCTTCCCCCCTTTAAACCATTCACCTTTTAAAATTCAGCATATTTGGTCAAAAAATACTGAAATTATATTTCTTTAACACACATTAAATGTATTAATAAAATTTTTTAAATATCCATAAAGAGAATATAAATTTTTGATATAAGTCATTAAACTGAAGTTATTGTCACTCTCTAAGGCAAAGAATATTAACTGTAGAAAAGTTATAATTCTTTTCTAACTTGGTATCACAGGTAGAGTTAAATAAAGATTTTGCATGAGAGTGTAATAAAAATCTCTAGAAGTAAACACAGTAACAAAAAACTACATCCTTTGAAATAGTTGTCTGAGAAAAATTGATTTACTGATGTATAACATTCATAGACGTTATTAATGGCATGATAACAATAAAAAAAAAATCATCGTACTGGAAACGTAACTGTACCATTATTGTAATTTTGGATTGTTGATAAAAGATTATACTCTGTATTATATACCAATGGTGGAGAAAGCTAATTAGCACTCTGCATTTCTTTACTTTCTTGCAACATTGTCAGCAGTGTGACACTATTGAACATTGTAAAGCTTTGATATTTCTGCAAAAGTTATGCAAAGGCCTGAAACATTGGGGTGGGGGGTGGCTCAGTCAGTAGCGTGCCAGGCTCGTAATCTGTAGTTACCAGGTTCGAGTCCCAGCTGGGTCAGCGTTGAGATTAATCTCCGCAAAACTCCTCGCCCTTCCCACGTCCAGTAAGGGACACCGATGGGCTTGAAAAGGCCACTGTCCGTTGGATGGGACGTTAAGCTGTGGCCCCATATGCAGGAGAGCCATACCCTGTGCACATTAACGAACACACTGGATGGCCTTGATGGGAGGCTACCATCTATCTCCCAACAACTGTTCCAGTGAGTCCCCTCACCCAACCTTCTCTGAGCTTTCGGGGTCCATGTGACCTTGCCATTTAGCCCATGGTGTGCATAAAAGTGCTGCTCAGAGGTAAACCAACCCAACCCAAAGCCTGAAACATTCATTGTAAAAGTATATTGTTCCTTGGATTTTAGTCTTAAATTTTAAAATAATTAGTTGCATTTTAAAACTTGTTATTTAAAATATAGAAATCATTGATATTGGGCTTTTTTTGGTTTTGCTAGTAGGCTACTATGTACAATTAATGAATTTTGTTTTGCGTGTCCTTCACTGGACAGTAATGTGTGAACCAGAATGATTAGATACTTTACCATTTAACTAATTTCTAGTAATTGTGGTTCTTATACTGCAAAATATTAATATTATACACTACAGGGGAAAAAATTGCAACACCTGGAAGGATTAATGCCATTTTATTGAAATTCAGGCAGCTGTTAACATACATTGAGATGTGCGATTGATTATATTATCAAAAAAAAATATGGAAAATTACCACTTTACCTATCCGGTAAAGTGTTATAATTAGTATGATATTGAACTGTCCTGCACAGCAATGCATTCATGAACATGGTGGGGAATTCTATCATACAGCTCTATAATGTCCTCCTGAGGGATAGTTGATGCCAAATAGCGCAAAGTTTCTGTTCCATTTCAGTGACAGTGATTGGCGCACCTCTTGGGTGTTGCAGCTGTCAGCCCATCTTGTCCCAGACGTGCAATAGGTGAAAGGTCCAGCAAGCGTGCTGGGCATAGTAGTATCTGAATGTTTTGCTCATGTCTATACTGCAGACTAATACGGGCTGTGTGGGGACAAGCATCATCTTGCTGATAAAACGTTCCATGCTGCTGAACAAATGGGACAGCCACTGGCTGCAAAATGTTGGTAACGTATTGTTGAGCAGTTAGAGATCCCCTTATGATGACCAGTTCTGACCGAGATGTCCGACTAATGGCATTCCACACTAAGATACCAGGTGCTGGAGCTGTGTGACGATGTTGCACACATTGGATGGTATTCCTTTTCCCTGGATGATGGCAAACAAGTTCTCTACTGTTGTGCTGATCAAGAAAAAACGAGATTCATCACTGAATACCACGGTACTCCACTCTTGTTCATGCAAGTTCTGTATGAGGCAACACCACTGAAGATGTGCTTGCATGTGGGCAGATGTGAAGGGCAAACGCAGTGCCTGATGATAGGCTTGCAATGAAAACTGCAAAAGCCTGTTGTTTACTGTCTGCCTGGTAGATATTTGATGTGTTACCTGTTGCCAGTCCTTTTGCAGTTGCGTTGTAGTCGCGAATATGTCACGTGAATGGTGTTCCTATCGCTATGTGGGCATACATTGTCTTCCTGATTCTCGTGGCATGTGCTGATCCTTCTTGAACCCACTGACACCATATATATATATGATGGTACTGGGATGTGGCCAAGTAGGTTGGCCACATCTCTGTACAATAAACCAGCTTCTCTAAAGGTGATGATTCTTCCATGCTCAAAGTCTGTTAACAGTTGAAATGGCCATTGACGCCTGCATAACGCCATCTTTAGCAATTTAGAATGATTTCCACGTTTTGTCAACCAGGGAGCTTTGGTTGCCTTTATCTATGTTTGACTGCTCCGCACCTGTGACATCAGCTTGTGCCTGTCCAATCGTTTTGATCATCCTGCAAACCAAATCATTTCCATACATTTACATATACTACCACCTCCCTAAATTTTGTCACATTTGCATAACTTCTTGCAAGTGTTGCATTTTTTATTTCCTGTAGTGTATATATTTAAATAGATTGTATTTTATTTCCTGTAGTGTATATATAATAAATAGTTAAAAGTTATGCAACAATCTATCAGATTGTTGCATAATCTATCAGTTGATAATCTATCAGATTGTTGTATAACTTTTATGTGTAACCTTTAAACATTAATATTCAGGCATAATTTATCAGTAATTTTAATATATAGAGTCAAATTTAAATGATGTGGCTTTTAATTATATTTTTCAGATCTATCTTCAGATGTGCATGCGGTGTGATACTAATAGGCTATTAAAGCCCTTTCTTCAATTTCTTTTTTTGATGGCTACATGGTTTACAGCTCTATCTAGAATTGCTGATTATAAACATCACTGGAGTGATGTACTTGTTGGTGCTCTTCAAGGTACTATTGTATCTCTTATTGTGGTAAGTATATTTTGTACCCCTGTTTAATTTCTTGTTGAATTAAAAAAAAAATTTTCAAAAGTGTGAACACAAATATTGTTAATATTATAAGTTTCAAATATATACACTATGCAACATGGAAATTACAGCAGCATGATGATCATGAGAGAATTGTCTACATATATCAGGGACATCATCAGAAACAAATGATTAAAATTTGAATTGCAAAACTCTAACCCTTGTTCAATAAGCAGTATGCAGTATATCTCTAGCAATGATACAGGCATTGAGAAAGCAAGACACTGTCAATCAGATACAGTCATGTCTTGGAAGATATTTGCTTGTACAATATCACCCTTTGCTTGTTGCAGTTCCTAAAATGCATGGAGTTCCTGTGTAGTTGTCCATCCAATATGGTCCCAAATGGGTGCAATGGGGAACAGGTTTGGCAATCATGGTATTCCTGCCACACAGGCTGTCCATAATAAATTTATCCCTTTAATATGTAATTCACTTTAATAATGTAATATGTGCATTGCATGGGCATTATCTTGCTGCAGCATATTCCTGAAATATTTGGGGGAAAATAATAGTAATTGGGTTGTATGACATGGTCAGTAATGTTGGACAGTTTTGATACCTGGAATGTGTAACAGAGGCATGTCTCTGTGATGCATGATGCCAGCTTATAGCAGTGTACCAAAGCCTGACCTAAGATGTCATTGGATGATGGATATTTCCACAAATCATCCTCCAGACTGTATCGTGCCATCATGCTGTTTATTCATTGGTGAACAGTACAAATCTTCATTTATGCCCGCAGTGGCTCTGGGACTTTCCACCAATATCATCAGCATCAGCTTACCAAAATGACACCAATTTCATTCTGTCAATTTTATCAAATAAGTGGATGAATAAATCAACAGGTAATTTTTATTTTTAAATTCATCTTTCAGGTTCAGTTAAAATGATAAAAAGGGTGAGTTCATTCAGATTTTTTTTTTTCTTAACAGTACTGTGCAACAAAATCCATTAATGCTAGTGATTCCAGCTTCAATGATATTTCAGGTTTCAACTCTTTGTTCCAACTCTTTGAGAGTTAATATGAATTTTTCTAGGCTTTTTTCCACCTATTAAATATAGTGTATTAGTGGAACTAATTAACCAGAACTAATAATTTCTGTTTTATCCAATCTAGCTTATTCCTTTATTCACTAAAGGCTTTCCTGTAAATCATTTTCAGACTATATTTTCTTTATATCTCTTACCTATTGCTTTGTGATCTGATGGGTTGGTTTCATCCATGTTTTTTGGTTTCTATGGTTCCCATTTAGAAACTTACATGTTAAAGTGAAGCTACATGATGCAGAACTGTGAAAAATTAGTGATATGTTTTTTTAGTGTTTTTAAAAATTGGAGACTTGGTTTTTGAAGGTAAGAAAACAATGATAAAGAATGGTTGTGCATACACTACTTATAAACTAATGCAATTGCAATTTATTATTTCATTGGAGAGACCACAAAGCAGCAGGTTTTTAACTCTGAGAATTTGCAATTCTTGAAAAAAAACAAAACAATGAAGGAATGAATAACTTTTATGATTGATTGAGGGCATGGTATCTCAGGATCCAGCAGAAGTGCCAAAACATCTATTGATAAGCTATGTGATGGTTTCAATGGAAGTTTAAATGCAATATAATTTCAGTGGTCATTAAATTATTACCACCACCTCCCTCCATATTATGTCAATGGGAAGTTAAATTTAAAAAGCTACAATTCCTAAAATAAGTATTTTATGAAAAAATGTGACCAAAGAAAAAGATTACAAATCAAGTCTATAAATCTCAAATTTTTTCCCTATAATATCTGCTTGGTATTTAAAGAGTTATTGAAAGTTTGAATATGCAACAACAACAGTACAAATGCTAAGAAAATTGAAAATATTGAAATAATTATTTACACAAACATTTTAAAATATACACCTATTTTTATTAAATGGTTTGAAATAATTATTCAAATTATAATTAATTTTCAAGGTGCCTTTGTTAAATATTCTACCTTCCACAACTCTTTAGATAACAAGCAAATATTGTTGAAAATAGAGATTTAGATAAACTTTATTAAGATCACTAAATCTTCCTCAGCCATCAGTGCTATAGTGTGTACAAATATCTGCAGATCATGAGCATAGGTGCTGGTCAGCATTGCTGCAGAACAAATAAACTTCTATTGTTTTTAAATCGAAATTCTTATTTGAATTTCTTTTACCTGTATCCCATAAAAGTATATAATTCAAACTTCTAAAATAATGCATTTTCCATTTTTTGCAGATTTTTTTTTAAGATACAATATAAGTAAATTCTTCCAGCACTCTGATTGCCTTTCTGTAGATGTGATATGTGCTATTACCATTCCATTTCTTTTCATTTCCCCAGGTTGAAGAAACCCTCTGAAATAAGCTCATGAGTTTAATTTGAACTATTGTCAGCACATTTTTTTCTTGAAGTTTCAAAATTTTCCCAAAACATTAATCAAAAATATTTTTTAAATGTTTTGTAAACAGTTATGAAATGTACATGTTTATTTGTATTTAATTTTACTCTCTTTTTTTCATTTTTCTGCTTTAACTTTCCTTTAGTACTTCTGGAATTTTTTTTATCGTTCAACCCAGCATTCAATTCATAATTTCCCAAAAGTGAAACTAAAACCACTGATGTTTACTTCTGGAATCAAGCAAAGAAGATGCAGCTGCAATGTTGTTCAGTGTGCAGTGTGACCTAATTACATACACATGCATGTGGTTGCCTAGTACTGACTTGCTGTAAACACTGGAGAAAGAAGCTGTGGTTTCTCAGTTAGCATTTATATTTTTTATTAAACTTCCATATTTATTTGCACACATTTATTTCGATTTTGTTTACTTTGGAAACAGTGAAATAAGATTCATTATGGATATTTTGGACACATCTTCGCCATTTTTATCTGATGAGAAAGTCTTATAATTTGTTGTTGCAGTACTTTTTATGTCACCTAGGTTATTTCTTAATTTTTTTATTACTTGATTTTTAGGAATTGATCATTTCTGGTTTCCCAAGAATGAATGACGTCCTAGATATGTAAGCAAAAATTATTTCCTTAGCACAGGAATCAGGCCTCTTACTCACTCCCTTCTCTTGATAATCGGGCTGAGAGGAGTTTACCCCTCCTCCTGGTAAAATTTTATTTTAAATAAATTTTAAGCTTATGAGCTTATATTTAGTGATTGGAAATTTTTAACTTCCCCCTTGTTGAAGTTTTTTCACCTTGATGCACCAGTTCTTTGACACAACACCAAAGGAAAAAAATGCACAATGTTTAGTAAAAAAAAAACATCCAAGAAAGCATTGTTCCCCTTTGTAAACAGAGCAGAAAATCGTATGAATGTGAGCAGTCCAAGTCACCTTTTGTAACTCTGGTCCGTGTTTTACAATATACCACACTGAAAAAAGTTATAAAAAGAAATAAAATATTTACCTGAAACATCAATTTTATTATTCAGAAAGAAGTTTCCTTTCCATTGATATATAATGTAACGTTTTTATATCATTTTCGAAAAGAAAAAAAAAACTGGAGATAATGTAATGGTAAAGTATCACAGGAGAGACCTGTAGGCATGAAAACATGAAATAATAAGCTGAAAAATTTGTCCACTTTGCTGTCCGTCTGTCTGTCTGCCTCCCTCCCTCAAACGTTTTAGTGTTTAGAGATAAAGATTCTTTTTTGGGTTGGATAGATATTGATGAAATTTTATGATTCATACTTTCAAAATCTCCAAAAAACTATAATTGCACCCTCTAACGGTAGAAAAAGTTTGAAAATTCCAAATGTTCAAATTGATATTGCAAATAATATATTTATGCTAGAAATTTGAAATTTTGGTGGTGGAATGTGATGGTTATGACACTTTCATTAGCAACAATAATTTGATCCCTTAACCCCAGGGGTGGGTGGGGAAAATGCGAATTTTTTGTTTTAAGAAATGTTTACATTTAGAGATAAATTAAAAATTATCTTTGGATTGACTAGGCATTGATGAAATATATACAATTTGCACTTTTTGAGGCTCCCAAAAGCTTTATTCTGCCCTTTAATGGTGGAAAAAAACGAAAATTCCAAAAGTTTAAATTAATAATTTGAATGATGTATTTATGCTAGAAATTTTGGTGGTCGAATATGGCGGGCAATGAAGATTCCACTGGCAACAATGAGTTGACCCCTTACACCTGGGTGAGGGCGAAATGCAACTGTTTTAAGAGATAATTGGAAAACTTTTTTATTAGATTGTAGTAATAAAATATAATTTTCATTTTTTAATCCTTAAATAGTTTTAATTTACATAAATTTAGGTCACTAAATATGGAAACTGCAAAACTTTTAACAAATGTTGCAAGTGATCTGTTTACCACCAAAATTTTTAATATGGAGTTTCAAGAGAGATTCCACTGACAGCAACAATCTGCCCCTTTTTCTCAGAGGAGTGTGAGAAAAGTAACTTTTAAATTTAAGGAATAAAAGACATAATTTTTCTGTTGTATAATTACTAACAAAATACACTATTTGCATCCCCTCCCCCCATCATCCATTTGGCCAAATAAAATCTTATAAGGAGTTAAAAAGTATGTAAAGGAACTTCATTCCCTTTGAAAATGAGATTACCATATGCATCAGAGGCAATATGCATTCTTGTAGTTATTCATAAAGTTTTCTAAAATTAAGCTTTAATTGCCTAGCCAAATTCCTTTTTTTGCTCTATCACTGGGCTTATTAAAATTAATTTGTTTGTAAATTTGTTTAAATTTTTTTATTTTCATAAAATTCAGAATTAGAATCTGTGTAATGTGGTATATAAATAACATATTTTTGTTCAGTTGATTGGTTATTTGTTTCAAAAAAAATTTTTTTTAAGTTGATTTGTTTATTTGATTCAGCATAGTTGGCAAAAATCCTGAATTTCTCTCAAAGTATAGTACCAAAAAAAAAAATGGAAAAAGAGAGCAATTTTCTTGTTTCAAGAAATTTATTTTCTTCTTTTTCAGAAGGAAAATTCATTTCTAGTCATATGTATTAATAGTTATTTTGGTCTGTTGGTATTTTAATAAATTTTCATTTGCATTTACAGATGCTTTTTTTTTTACTACATGATTAAAAAAAAAGCCCTATTAAAATTAAACTTGTCATCAGTTTTGTTAAATGTTTTATTTTCGTAAAATTCAGAATTAAACGCTGATTAATTTAGCAAATAACATGTCCTAATTCTTTTCATTAGTTACTTGGCAAAAAAAAGTTCTAAAGTTAATTTTCTTTTTGGCTGATCACAGTAAAAAAGTAGCTTCTATGGTTACATTCCAGTTGCTTACATGGTTACATCCAGTATATTGCCACCATTTACAAATATAGTACAGATTACTACAAAAGCAGTTGTTTCCAGTTTCAGGATAATTGGAAAATATTTACACAAGCTATTAATTTTGATCCCCTTTGTGTTTTGAACCACTGTGTACTTGTACACAGAAAATTTAAATGTATTAACATGGAACACAATCCATTCTGAAAATTATGGATGTGGGCCAAGTTTTACTATAATTCAGTATATAGTTTTTAGTGATCTAGAATTGGTTATAATATTCATGATGCCTTTGTATGCTTATGATTTTAATTTTGATTATTTTCATTTCAGATTAAAATATCTTTTTCATTTTGTAAATATTTAATTCCTAATTAAACTTGCTTACTTCTAGGCATATTATGTATCAGATCTCTTTACAAAAAGACCAGAAGAAACAGCTGCCATCCCATTTCATAGTGGTCCTTCACAATTAACCACCAACTATAATACCATGGACTTAGAAAGTAGTCGGCAGTCTTCATCATAGCATTAACATGAACAGAAATATATTTCACTTGCTGTCTTTATTTACAATTATAATGAAACTAAACATTGAAAATTAGCAAATAGATTTTTTCAAATATATTAGTTGGCATAAAGAATTGCACAAGATGTGAAAGATAATTTTTTCTTAATATTAGGCTTAAAAATAGTGTTAGATAAGTTTTTTATGATTTAGAAAAAGATTTCATCAGGTATACATACAGGTAAAGTTTTGAGACTACTGATTAGTCTATGCTTAAGATTTACACTTGAAATTTTTTATGTAGCTTTTGTAACTACTGTAAAAAATATTAGTAGAATATTAAGTATTTGAAATTGCATGTCTTTTCAAACATTTCAATCATTAAATTGTATTGCATAAACACTTTTTTTATATCTTTAAACTTTGCATGTTTTTACTATTGCTATTATATTTATTCAGTGTACAACTTATGTAGTCTTTATTTTAATCCTTTGAAAAGCAAGTATTTTTTCACTATATATAACTGAATTTTTACTAAAACAATTAAAAGCTGAACACTAAATTGGAAAGTTCTCCAAGAGATGGTAAGCATCCACACTACTATGTAGAAAAGGTATGATCCACACTCTGTGTAGACTGTTATGCCAAATGTACTGGTATTTTCATACTAATCAAAGAGTTAAATAATGTACATTAAGAATGTAGAACAATTATAAATATTGTGACAGGAAACTATATATATTTAGATATCCTTGTATAGTTTTTTTTTTAATGTTACAATTATATTTATCTGTGTTATAAGTAATCTATCAAACCCACCTAAAGTTTAGCACCATATATTCCATTATTGTTATGGATATGATTCAAAGATGGCTGTGACTGTCAAAAAGGTTTAGATGATGTATAGGTATATTCATCTTCACCTTGAACTTGTATAAAGCTATTTTATGCAAAAATGTATATCAACTGTTTTTAAAATGGCCAAAGTAATTTCTGCAAGTGGTATAAAATCGCTTTATTTTCACCAAGTGGTAATGTTATATTTTTTTCTGAACATATTCTGGTTAAGTCATTACATATTAAATTATCTTTCGGAAGTGCAGCAATACAGATCTAATAATTGTTTCTACCTTTTCAAAAGATCAATAAACAAAATTGGATGTCATTTTGTTAACCCTTTACACTAATATTAAAAACCCTGTTATTTCCTGCCAGCTCTAACATTGGAAAATATAAACTTAGTGCTGAGTGATCTTGGCACATGGGTACAAGTGATATGATGCTGGGTGGTTCCTGATAAAGGAATGCAAAGAGTTAAATATTTAGTTTTCAAAAACACTGACTTTACTAAAGGCAGGGAGAAATTTTCTTTAAAAAAAAAAGGTTAATTTGTCCTCACAGTTACCATATTTACTTATAAAATAGTTGCTATCCCACGATTGTATACTTATATTTTAAGATAAAGTAGGTGTTTTTTAGAATAATTGTATCTAGTTTTCATTATAAGAATTTTTCTCATACTTCATGAACCTGATGCATTTTAAAAGGATAATAATGTCTAGAGTAGTAGTTGTCAAATATTATTAGAAACAGTAACTATTTATAAGCTTAGCATACTTCACTTATAGGTTGGTACGATTAAGCCTCAAAAAGCTTCCTGCTTTTAGAGCCTAACTAAAAATCATAATTAACTTTGTATATACAATGCTTAATCACTTTTTTCTTATACAGTCTTGTTTTTGCCTATTGCATTTTAAAACACATTCAACTTAAAAACTTTATATGTTGTATTTTTAAAACAATTTTAGTAAAACTGAATAACACTTAAATATCATGTTAAATAATAGGCATATCTGAACCAGCGATTCAACTGATGGGTGACCAGACACTGATAGAGAAATGCATCCATTTCTTCTATGCCATTCTGACATCAGTGCATGCACTATCTTATTCCTACTCAGACTGCTGAGAAAATTGTCGACAGATTTTGGCACCCTGTAATTCCCCAGATACTCAGCTGAGTGGTCTTAAATTTCATATGTGAGTGACCCTGTGTTAGGTAAAAGGTTCAGGTCCCTACCTGCATTGGGTTGGGATTGATCCCTTTGAGAATGCAGAAATCTGGGAGCACTGGTGTCGCCCTGCTATGCTGTGAAAATTATTGAATGAAGAATTACTTATCAAGCTTTTGGTGACAAAAGTTATCACTGGAGATCGTAAGTACATTTCACGCCATATTTTGGCAGGATGTAGTTTAAATAAAGAAAATAAAGCTTTTGTTAATAAAACTTTTTCTAGTTAAAGAGTGACACTATCTTAGTTAACAAAAAAGCATAGTATGTAAAAGTCATATATACTTTTGTTTTAGAGGATAAATTTCTTGTTTTCTACATTTAGTTTCAGAATTAAATTTTCATGAAATTGTGACTTGTGTGAGTAAATATGGTGATTGATGTAGTCAGTGATCTTGTTCAGAAAATAATGTTATCTAAATGGCATACAATTAATCTAATTTAAACCTCATAACATCAAACAATTTTTTTTTTATTAACAACTATAAATGTTTAGCATTTAATGATACTTATGATCTCATCTTTTTATATATACTGTGCAAGTTGGGTGTTCATTTGCTGACTAATAGGACAAGATGCATGTTCTATTAACTTATTAATTACTTTAATGTATTTGATTTCTGTAATAAAATAGCATTATTTTAAATGCATATCTACCTTAATAGGCATTAACAGGAACTCTGTTATTACAGGAGGACATTTAAAGATATGCATCATAGATTACATCTTAGTTTATTGTAACCATAATAAGTTGTGTTTCAGCAGAAATTTAAGTAGTTATTTTCTGTAGATTATTTCCCATTTACTCTTAGATGGCAGCATACTTTAGAATGGTTATAAGGTAAGAGTAATTTTAATGATGTAGTGGACATTGTAATAAACTGACACATAAAAGTAGTAGGCACAATATGAGTGGAAATTTTTCAAGGAGCTAAATGATGAAAAAGTCATCATCAAGCCTGGCTAAAAACAGAACTGGTTATTGATTTCATTTCAACTGTTTTATGCTAAGCTATAATCTATATTTCTAGTCCTGTCACCGTGCATGTTGTGTGTTCTTTCTGTAGTTCTACTATAGAACCCTTGCAAATATAAATAATTCATTATGAAATTATTAAACAAGCAGCTTCATTATTTATACTGAAAATATTATAAAACAAGTTTAACAGAAAGTTACTGAACCCTTTTCAGCAACTTTCTGTTAAACTTTGTCAATGAATTTCAGTCAGTTGTCAGTGAATTAGAATAGAAGGTTAATAATGTTCATAAAGTTTACCTATTATTCAATTCTATGTATACCTGGGATTGCCACTTCTACAAGTTTTAATATGCATCTCTGGTTCTAACCTGGAAATCTTTGAGTACCTTTTTAAGAAACTCAATTTTATTTTTTTTTCTAAAAAATTAACATGCCTAATAATGTTTAGAAAACATTATTTTCTAAAACAAAAGTATCATAGAGAAGATGGATGTCACACTTTAAAACTTTCTGCATTATTTAGTGTCTTTCAAATCAAAAAGGGTTAGTGTCAGAATTTAATCTAGGTGGAGAGACAGCAAGGGAACCAGGCAAATATTAGTAAATATATATTGCACCTATTTCGCTAGAATTCTTGAAAATGCCACAATATGAGATAATATTTTAATAATAAAAGTGCTTTGGTTTAATCCAGTTGCATGCTTGCTCCCTAAATTTTTTGTTTAATAAATCCAGCCCTGAGTTAAGTTCTCCAAGCTCTTCAGTTATTTTAATTTACATTTCTTATGTCATCTAAAAGGTATAAAAAATAGCTTATATTTAATAATATTTAAGAGCAAGGTTATTGATAATACATCCTTTTCATGTATGTTCAAATTTCAAGTTCACCATAATATATCACTTGTATTATATTCCCCATTACTGTTGAAATACAATGGTGTATCCTGAATGTAGTGGGTCTAGGCCTTCCCCCTCCTACCTCATGCATTCCTGAAACAATATAGAAAAAATATAGTTTTATAGTGCATATTTTTTGGTTTTTAAATATAATAAGTAAAAAATATTTTTGCATAATGTACAACAGTTGTTTTAATTTTCTTGTACTTTTTCATTGGCAGAAAAAACTTTATAGGTTACTTCTTAATATTAAATGAAGCAGCTGCTAGTGTTAGTGGAAAGATTTCTGTACATATGCTCATTCTGACAAAAGTGTAAAAAAATATTATGCTACTGACTACTTAATTCATGGACTAAAGTACATAGTAACCCACACGGATAGGGAAGACAAACTCCTATTGAAATGCAATATATTGTGGCCTTAACTAGATAACAATGTAATATAGCTACCATATGTTACTCAGTATGTTTATTGGTTGGTTTAAAATTATAAATAGAAATAATTCATGGGTGAATGATGACTAGATTTGCTGTGTACCTTGACCTCGGTTGTATTTGTTCTGTACAGTTTGAGATATGGCAATATTATATGCGCAGTAAGTTCTTGTTCATCATGAATTCATTTCTAGAAATTCACATGGAAGTAACATTTTGTGCAGCACTTGTAAATATCTGGGGTTTTTTGCAAACAGATCTTGCCATAGTTGGTGGCAAGGGTAAATCTCATACACTTCATGTTCTCCAACTTCAAACATGCAAATAATATTCAAATTTTTCTCTAATGTCATGTTTTTAATTTTAGCCTTTTTCTTTCCTAGTAAGAAGCTATCAGTTGCTGTACATTTTGATGTCTTAATTAAACAAGATATATTTTTAGCATATATAAAAACCAATCAGTGCAAAAGTACAACCAATTTAACAGCAATGTGGCTCAATGTGAGCCAGCTAGCCAACATGTCGCACTCTGAGTGTGACACACCCTAAGGGAGTTTTATACACTGATTCATGAGTGTATTAAACTCAAATAATGAACAGTGAGAGCTTAATATATGTGTGCCTTACTTTATTGCAACCACAAAAAGCTACTTCATTATCTTTAGGATGCAAGCAATCTCTAATATAAAGCAGCATTGCTTTGTAAATATGATGTTCAAAGATATTGGGATGGATGGTTTCTATTGTTAGGGTTCCCATGTAACAACTTTATTTCATGTAATATTAGAATACAGCTTTGAATTTCTTAAACAGATGTTAACATGCATATTGTCACCAGATTCAGATATGTGCTCCATAAAAATTAGTGCATTTCTGTATTAAAGTATTGTTGAGCCACTGAGGACTGATTAGTTGCATGCTGTGATGCTTTAAAAAAAGTTGTTTATTCACCAGGAAAAATAGTACTTGTTCTAGTAATATCCTTAATATTTTAATATTCGTATTATATATATATATATTTTTGTATGATAGCACTATTTAATGTCTTTCAGTCATAAAACACCAAGAAAATTTCTTTTCCAAATGAATAATTTTGCTAGTATTCTGTTAATGAATGTTTTTAATTCTTAAAATTCCAGTCATTTAGTGTACAATTTTTGAATATAATGAAAGGGCATAAAATTTTTATCAATTCTATGTATACCTGGGATTGCCACTTCTACAAGTTTTAATATGCATCTCTGGCTCTAACCTGGAAATCTTTGAGTTCCTTTTTAAGAAACTCAATTTTATTTTATTTTTCTAAAAAATTAACATGCCTAATAAGTACATACCAAGGCATACCATAACAGTTTTGCATGTGAAACCTTCAACTGTGATTAGTGACAGGTAATTGGAACATTATTTTGCACAAGAAAATTCAACCTATATAATAACATTTATTATATATATATTAATAAAAAGCTATATCTGAATTCTCAGGGCATAAGTTAAATTCTTAGTTCATTACCTAAATTTTCTGTATCATTTACAAAGTTGTCCAGGCTATCAAGATCTGGAAATGCAGATAGTGGCAATTCTATGCATGCTATAATTGAATATTAATAGACTGTCATATTGAATATTTAGTCAACATGAAGCATTCTATTTTTGTGGTAATTATAATATAATTTTAGCATCATAGAATGTGATAAGTACACATAAAAGTACAAAAATAACAATTTTTAATATATTAACATATAATTTATAGACTTTTAATTTCAAAACTGAGTTATGTGTATTTCAGACTTGCATAATGAAAAGTACTTTTCAAAACTATAGAAAAGTTTCTTTTATTCTGCAATTTAGTATATTAAAGTTGAGCCAAGATTGTTTAATTTCAGATTTAAATATGTGAATTGTGAGTGTCTTAGTAATAAACTAAGTTGTAACAAGGTGATTTCAGAATATAGAATTTGAAGAAATGTCTCAGAAATTAATTACAGTGATGAAGTATATTATTTTAGGTAGTTATAATTTCCATCTCTAAAGTGCATAATGGAGAAATAATTTATCGTAGTTTTATGTATATGGAATGTTTTTGCTCATATTGCATCCATATTCTTTAAATACAAGCTTAAGCACAGTACTGTTTCACTAGTAGATAACTAAACTAAAACTTACAAATGTATATTTTATAACTGCTTTAAACGTTATTTTGTGTTTTCATACAAATCATTAGGCTTACACTTTAATCATTTCCAATAGTATCCATTCAATATATATTTAGTCAAGAAAAAAATGTAACTTTTGTTTCAGTGATTGCTTGAAGTTTTGCTTGTATTATATGTTGAAAACACAAGGGTGAGTCAGTAAATAAGTTACAAAGCTTCAAAATATTTTATGCACACCAATGAGACAGTGGAATGAAATGTAGTGTTATTTTTCAATATAATCGCCTAGTACATTAAGGCAATTGTTCCATCATTTTATTAAGGCTTGGAATCTTGATGTGTATGGGTGCTGGCATATCCAAAAATGGATAGTCATATCTTCATATAGTCTATGAAGCATCTGTCACCAAGATGTTTCAGGAGACACAGAGTAAGTGGAATCACTCAAAGTTCATGCTGTAGAGGGGGAAATACAAGAACTTTCTACCTTGTTGTTGCAGTGATGTCTTGAGTTTTTGGACAATATTGGTCATTATTAAATTATGCATTATCACTATAGAAGTGGCAGAGCACTATTCAATATCCCAGCCTGTTTTTTGTAAATTGTCTGCCTCTAAAAGTTATACGACAGGTGCTGTATCATGCAGCATTAATTGTATCATCAGGCGTTTGGAAATACATGACAATAATGCTTTACACATCTCAAAGACTTAATATAACCTTTCCTGATGATGGTACAGCTTTAAATTTATTTAATGTGGGAGGCCCAATATATTTGCAATGATGTATATATATTTAGGCTGGAAATGTTGAACTCAGAATTCATTTCACATAATATTTCTGAGCATTTCGTATCTCTGTCGATGGGATCTTCCAAAGCCAATCGCATACATTTTATTTTGTAGTCAGGTGCGAGTTCCCTGGATACATCTTTCATCACTTTCCAAAACTGGAATTAATCGTATAGAGTGCTATGGATCACTCTATGTGAATATCCCCAAATTGCCACTACAACATCAACATGAAGATGTGTGTCTGAACCATTGCTTCCACTTGTACAACATTGTTGGTTACAATTGAAGTTGAATTATTGTCCTGAACTTCTGTCCAACACTGCATGAATTTTCTGCACTAGTTGCAAACAGCTTCTAAATGGTTCTCACCCTATATCAGCAACATTTCTCTCTCAGAATCTTTTGGGACATTGTCTTTGGTACATAAAAATCGAACAACTGTATGCTATTCATCATATTTACCCACCTGCAGTACTCCCACAGATTTTTGTTGTTGTTGTTGACACAACTATGCAGTGTGAGACAAAATAGGTGATTCTATTCAGTGCTGAAACTTTGCTGTGTAATGTATTTTGTCAGCAATATCCATATGTTGTAACTTAACTGATTCACCTATGTAATTGTGGTCATTACACATGTACAAATTATGTGCTATCGTGTTAGAATGCCCAAAATATATTCAAATTAATGAGAAATGTGTAAGAACTAAGTAAGCACAATTGAATTTTAAAATTGCCAGAAATCATTCTTTAGAATATTTAACTTTATTAAATAATAAACATTTCACAGATACTACTTAGTTTTTTACATACAAAACAACAAAATCTAAAATTATCAACAAAACTAGAAAAATTCAAGTGTTTGCAAAGATGAGAACTACAATGAGTATTTGCATTCTATAAATAAAAATCTATATACAATGCTATGTTTGTAGAACATTAATGAATTTTGTCTTATACAGAGATTTATAAATTTTAAGAAAGGTAAAAAGTTATTATTAAAATTCTCCTATAATTTTTAGAAATTAGGGTAGTGTTTGTGATAATTTTATCAGAATATGTTTATTGCAATCAATTAGGCATATTTCTTTAATGGAGTAAATGTTTATTGTTGTTATAAGATAAAATGTTTTTTCTGTAACAATGGGTATACTGTACAATGTACAGCCCATGGGCCAGTCTGATCCTTTAAGTGAATGTAGATAGGTTGCAAGAATACTTTTGTTTGAGTTTCTGACCTTTATAATGAAGTTTGATGCACTCTCATAGTAATAATTATGTGCTTATCTTTCCTAATATTTTCATATAATGTAATCAAGTGTAATGCTCAGGCCTGAAGGACATCTACATTACTGGAAAATGACCCCCCAGTGAAAAAGGTTGAATGTCCCTGATCTGGCACATATTTTTTCACATATGTTTTTTATATTAATGTCATATTATTTGCATTAAAATAAGTTTGAAAAAAAAATTTTCAACCTTATTCATCATTTTTTTTTAAACTTATTCTTAAAACTTTATGTAGCAGTAAATGTTAATAACTTCTGGGCTAACTAATCATGTGCAAAATTCGTTTATCCTTCAAGTCAAACTTAATATTATTTTAATTTGTTCATTTATTCATACATTTGCTTTTGCATTTTTAATATTCATATCTATTCTTTCACTTATAACATTTTGCCAACTAAGTATAATTTATATATTGTGGCCTAAATATATTTTTTTTGCTAGTAAATCAATGTATAGTAAGAAATGTTAATTCTGATGGCATTTTTTTAATGCCCTTTAATTTCTTTGTTTTAATTTGGTGCTATGGTCATAATTTCTACCATATAATAAAACATTTTCTGGGAGTAAACATAATTATGCAAGTAAAAAACTTGATTATATTTGCCATGTTTATCATTGAAAAAAAATGTGCAACATTCCATTTTCAATTTAATCTTGTTAACTGATTTTGACCTGATAATATTTTTACATAAGTACATGAGTGCCTCTTTATATAGAGATGTAAAAATATCTCTTTATACTGTGATAAATATTGTTTAAATAACATTAAATAATGTACATTGTGTTGTTAGTTAAATCAACTTGCATAGAAAGTACAAATCAATCATTTGCCAGCATGAATTAAAATGTATCTAAATACTCGTGCAGTTTCAGTACAGATACTTTTGCTAATTAAACCCAGGTAGATGTATAAAGTTTTCATTAACTTAATTTTTCTTTATCAGTGGCGTTAACAGAAAGTGGTATAACAATAATTGAAATATAATTTATGTAATCAATGAAAAAACTTATTGGAAAGCTTAATTCTTTTGTATTTTCTTTAGCTGACAAAAATATTTTTGTACCAAAACTCTAAGAGTTTTTAATTTTTTACATTCTTATATCTAAATGTTTAAAAATGGTAAAATAGGAATTTGTTAAATAAAATTTTATGCACTTGTTTATAGAATTTGACAATATTATTGAATGATTCTGAGCTTCGTTTCCTTACATTCTAAATAATTAGAGGGTGTGAGACATTAGTATATTTTGTAAACAAATTTTACAGTAGTATACATCCTTTCAGTTCCTTTTTTCATATCACTGTAGATATTATTAGTCACTCATGTGTTTATCATATTCAGCTTTCATACAGAAATATTTCTTATCATTGAGTCAGTCTTCTGGATATTGATGATATGGAGGGAGGGGTGTGTGTGCACACAAAAGTGGCATTTGCATCCCACCCATAAAATTCGGCACACGTTTTTAATAGATAATAAATTGTGAATCAAAATCGGCCTCTACCCCCAATTCCAACAAAATATATATTCTCTCCCTACCCCCATTAAAATTCTTTTGAATTTAATCTTTGGACCTTATTTTTCCGTATAATACTGTGATATCTGTGTCACGCAGAAATAAAACAGATGGGCTTATAAATTCCATCAGATAAACATTAACAGTGATCCCCCAAGGCAGGAGACATTGCAGGGTATGGGCAGGAGAGTCATATCCTCTGTGCCCTTAGAACACTGAATAGTCAAAGTGAGGCTGCCATCTAACAATTAGCCAATGGGTCTCCTCCAATCTTGTTCTGAGTTTATACATTATTACAACATGGTCACTTAATGTTTTTCAACTATGATAATCTTAATTTATCAGGTGGTATGCAGATGTGAAGTACCACCTATATTAATAATAGATATGTCCACGTGTGGACAGACTCTTGGGCAATCTGCAAACAGTGCATGTCTTTCTTACATAGCATGCTGGCATAACTCTTGATAGTTCTTCAAAACTCCACTACTGTTGGTGAGAATTTAATGGGTGCTTTAACTCTTTTTAAACACATTTTGACTCCCTGTAATTATCCAAATACTTGGCCTCTCAGTCTCAAATTTTGTAATGGGTTTCCTCTGTGCCAATCTATGTTGGATTAAAAAAAATGCACCTCAATCTCTGATAGAACCAGAGTTTAAGCCCATTTTATTACTACATTTTAAGAATCCATTGAATTTCAATGGGAAAACTGCTAGTCTTTATTATTTATTGGTAGTAAACAACTTACAAAAAATTTTATTAATAATATTGTCAGATCTTTCTACGATTTCTAAATGAATGTTAGTTAAATTTCAAGTGGTACCAAGAGATATATTTTCTCCTTTATTATAATAATGAGTAACATTGTACTTACAATGGACATCTGTGCCAGCATACTGATGTAAGAAAATAATTATTGAATAGAAATTATTTGGAATGAGATTGCTCTTAGGGGTGTTTTTCTTATGTGTAACCTTTCCAATATTGTATTGATTTTTAGGGGGTAGGGGGTGGCTCAGTCGGTAGCGCACCAGGCTCGTAATCTGCAGTTCCAGGTTCGAGTTCCAGCTGGGTCAGCATTGAAATTTATCTCCACAAAACTCCCCATCCTGCCCACGGTCAGTAGGGGACACCGATGGGCTTGGAAATGCCGCTGTCCTTTGAATGGGACATTAAGCCATGACCCCGTGTGCAGGAGAGCCATACCCTGTGCACGTTAAAGAACACGCTGGATGGTCTTGACAAGAAGCTACCATCTGTCTCCCAGCAGCCGTTCCAATGGGTCCCCTCTCCCAACCTTCTCTGAGCCTTCGGGGTCCTTGTGACCTGGCCATTTAGCCCACTGTGTGCAAAAAAGTGCCGTTCAGATATAAAACAACCAAATTGATTTTTAATTAAAACTTTATTCTTTTGGTGTAATAAAATACATGTTGCTATTTGTTAGTGCAAGAAGGAATTAGCTTACTTAACTGGTATACAAAATGATGTTTTCTCCAAAAGTAAAAATTAGGCAAAAAAGTCATTTGGCAGCAGTAAAACTGATTTGGAAAACATTTAGTGTGTAAAAAGTGTTGCTCATTGTAAAACAATATATACTACTAAACAGGTATTTGAACTTTCTCTGCATAATAGACCCTTCCAGTGGCCATATTTGTGCAAAGTTTGGTATTTGTCTCTCAATCTAATATAGAATTTTAAATTTGGCTGTTCATGTGTAATGCACCGGATTTTTATACAAAAATATATTTTGGGGTCTTCAGAATTAGCATAAACACTATCACCATGAATGTTTCACACTGATGCAGTGTCACTAAATCCTGGTGGTTAATTCTGGAATTTGCTACAAATTAGGTGTCTTAATGTGTGTGATACTTATTCTTTATTTTTGAGTAGAGTATCAGTCACAATAATTAAAGTGCAATTGTATATTTTACAGTTTATATATATATTTTAACAGTAATTAGAAAAATCTAATTTTCTACCTACCAATATCACGTTTCTGACAAGCATTCAGCTTGTCTTGAGTTTTGCTCCTTTAATACAAAGAGCACCTCTTCTAGTCATTATTGGGACTTTTAGCTGATAATCTTGTTAATTTTTTAATCTACAATTTTGGCCCTCATAAAATTAATGCTCTACCTTTGAACCTTCCAAGGTCCACATAAATTAAACACATACCAATCTTTTGAAAATAGAAATTGCAGTTTAAAAAATTTGGCATCTATATATTATAAAAATACATAATTCAAACTTCAAAAGTAGCACTTTTTTTCATTTGATGAGTATTATGAGAAAAAAATATAGTGAAAATATTATTATAGTTAAAAGCTAGCTTGGCCTCTGGTTATATATCAGTTTTTCAGGCTGAACCCTGGAAGGGTTAATTTAAAAAAAAAAAGAATATATTTTTATGTATAAGAACCAATATTATTATGAATTACAGATACTTGAATGGATATATATAAATTTTGCATACAAATCAGATATATGCCAGTAACAAGGTATGCAATGTTGAAATCCAAAGTGAATGCACAGTATTCCCTGTTAAGAAACAATAATTAATAGATTCTGAAAAAAATTCATCGCCGCCACGGCGGGAATCGAACCCGCATCTCTCCAGATTCATGCCAGAGCGCGCTACCATTGCACCACGCGTCGGACAACGGATATTTCCAGAATATGACCTTTTAAGTTTTTCTTCTTGAGACGTGACTGAGACAGCGCCATCTATACTCAAGGAGATGCAACGTTTTACAGTCGTTGCATTTGATTATCAGATGTTAATGAGAAGGTCGCTAACGCTAAGACGTTAAATATATAATTGAAATCCAAAGTGAATGCACAGGGTCGGACAACCACGCGTCGGACAACGCGTGGTGCAATGGTAGCGCGCTCTGGCATGAATCTGGAGAGATGCGGGTTCGATTCCCGCCGTGGCGGCGATGAATTTTTTTCAGAATCTATTAATTATTGTTTCTTAACAGGGAATACTGTGCATTCACTTTGGATTTCAATTATATATTTAACGTCTTAGCGTTAGCGACCTTCTCATTAACATCTGATAATCAAATGCAACGACTGTAAAACGTTGCATCTCCTTGAGTATAGATGGCGCTGTCTCAGTCACGTCTCAAGAAGAAAAACTTAAAAGGTCATATTCTGGAAATATTCGTTGTCCGACGCGTGGTGCAGTGGTAGCGCGCTCTGGCATGAATCTGGAGAGATGCGGGTTCGATTCCCGCCGTGGCGGCGATGAATTTTTTTCAGAATCTATTAAGGTATGCAATGTTTAAACAAACATTATAGAAATAAAAGGAAGCTATTCACATAAACAGTAACAGAAATTAATTTATACAACTGTTTACAGTTTTTCATCTAATTCGAAATTTATACATTTGCAAGAAATTTCGCACTGCACCAGAACACTGGCATTCAGCTTAAGAGCATAAATTATGACTCTATCCTATCCACCAGACTTAAGTTAATTTCAAAATACTGCAACTAATCAAGTATTAATTTCAAATTTACCAGGTGATTTATTCATTCTCAAAACATTGGTATGCACACACTGTCATCAGTGCTTACCACCATACACCCTTAAAAACTCATTTTGATGACTAATTTTTGTGAATGAAAAATTTAAGGTTATACTCTACCATATAGGTTTCTAAGATGAACTCATAATGTCAATTGAGTTAATATGTAATTTCAGTAGTTAACAACTATTATTGCAGTAAGTTTTCAAGTATGAAATGTATAATTAATGTTATTAAAATCAAAATATATAATAGCTATAATTCTGGGCAAATGAATGGGCAGGTGCGCATATGTGTGATATTATCAGTGGCAGAAATTGTGGTTCTGCAGGTATTTGGAATCAGTTTCAAGTTTGGTTTAGATTGTTTCACTGAGTTCTGGCGTTGTTGGGGTAACAGATCGGGTTTGTAGCTGCTGTGGGTTAGGAGTGATCCCTTGAAAAGTGTCCAGAATTTCTGGAGCACCACTGCCAACCCTTACCTTGTGAATGGAGTAGTACATCAATGGTAGAAAGCTGTGAATGAACTTATCAATCGGAAGAGTTATCAATGGACAAATTTTTCGCACCAAATATTTGGTGTAGGTTTAACTAGTATTTAAATAATACACGTACAGATTTGCTTATATTGATAACAAGACTTGTAGTACAGCTTTGACCAACTTCCTTCCTCGGGTAAATTGTGGTGGTGATACTTTGCAGTTTTAAATTGTTTTTATTAGAATAATTAATTATTTCATATCGGTTAAAAGAATAGTTTTCAAAATTAGGAAGAATCTAGTCTTGCATTTTATTGTTTTGCTTCATTTTCTAATTTCTGTAGTTATTTTAAAGCAAAAAATACATTTACTTTTCATGATTAAATTGCAAATGTATAAATGCAAATGAATACCAGTTTATTAGTTGTGGTAATAGTAAAAAACTTATGTGTATTTTCTATGATATGATTTTTGATATCATTGTTCCTAGAAACTAAATGTATAGATACATAAATTTATTAGAACTGTATGTTAATAACAGAAATCTTCACACCATGACAGAGAATGTCTAACAGTGCCCCAAAACCATTTGCCCCGTGAGGAAAGTTGTATGACCAGATGGTTTGAAATGATTGGGGGAGGGGCGGGAACAACAAATAGTCAGTGCAAAATTAGTTTAATAAGATCAGTAAAATTCTTTTATTTCCATTATATGTTAATTATTATTTGATATATTTCAAAATATGACTAAATTAAATTCATCTTCAGATTTTGGGGTGGGGTTTGCTCCATCAATAGTGCACAATGCTCATAATCTGCAGTTCCCAGGTTTCAGTCCCAACTCTGCCAGCATTGAGATTTATCTTCACTAAACCGCCATCCTTTCCTCAGTCAGAAAGGAAACATTCTTTGATGGGATGTAAATACATGATCCCATGTGCAGAAGAGCCATTCCCACACATGAATTGGAAAATATGGTGGATGGCCTTGATAAGAGGTTTACATCTGTCACCTAACAGCTGTCCAATGGAGCCCTTCCCCCCAACTAACACAGAGCCCTTAGCGTGTTTGTGACCCATTCATACCCATTGTGTGTACGAAAGTGCAACTCAGAGGTAAAGCAAATTTTCAGATATTACAGTGAGAAAATATATATGTATATATAAAATATGAGAATGATTAAATATTTTATTCAGTTAAGATTTTAAAAATTTCTAAACTGTGATAATATTTCCAGATTTTCTGTAATACTACTAGTAGGTTTAACCATGAACATACATCTCAAACAACTGCTTGGGGATGCACAATTTGAATTCACAAATGATTGTGTTTTGAAATTTCCAATAAAAAAAACACACTGTACACTTAATGTTGTCGTTGGGCAATTAATACCTGATCCATTGCAGCTACATTTAGTAAACTTGTATTCACGATGTTAAAAATTAAAAAAAGACATTTGAGATTATTAGTGTACTAAGAGTGGTTGACTGGACTTAACACTAATTGTAACAAAAAATAACATTGCCATGACTCTGAATTACGAAAATTTTCAAATTATTGTACCATATAAAAGTTTTTTTTTAATTTCTTTCTCATGTTTTTAGATTAGCTTTCATTAATAAATGGTGTTAAGTGACTTTAAAGCCCATTATATGCAATTAATCCAGATTTGAGCTGGCTTCCTCTAAAGCACACGCATCAGTCCCTAATATGTGTGTTTAGGTCGGCACCCAGAAAAATAAAACACAGGTTACCCATAAAAGTAAAACACGTAGCCAGGTTACCCATAAAGCATTTCAAACTTATAGACAGGTATTAAATGAGATGTGAAGTTTTTTGTTTAAGAAGAGAGATGTAAAAGATAGTCATAATATCTTTTAACCACTAAGTGTATAATTGCAGTTAATGCTGTACATGTGACAAATCATGATTAATATTTTATTTGTTGTGTTAACTTTTAGCATTTTATTACTCAAGATGTTCCTTCAGTTAATGCATTTTTACAAATAACTCTTCATGAATATCAATTCTGTGAATAAAAAAAAGCTTGGAAAGTTATTTGTGAATAGTCCGCCCAAAGCTATTAATCATAGTGGAAATACTGATGTCTGTTAAACGATTTTTAGTGTTATCTTGTTAATCATTGAAGTAAACAATATTATTCTTAGTACCTAATGTAGAGTAACACTAATTATCAGTTTCAAAAGTATGTGAAAAAAATTTGATGTTGACTTTGCGCATAGTTCTCTTTAATGTTGAATATTTATGAAAGATTCAAAAGGTTTATTGGTTTTAGTCTGCTCTGGGCTCGTTTCATTATATTTAGCAGCTTGAATTTCATATATCTATCAGCATTTTCCTAGAATGCTTTCTCATTTCAGTGATCTCTACAGTGGGGTCAGTGATTGATCTTAATGAATCAACTCTCGTTTGTAATATATATTGTGTGTATCAGATCCCCACAAAACTGCGATATATTAACAAGACTCGTTAAGTTAAAAAAAATGCTTATTTAACCATCTAACTAGTCTGAATTTTAACTAGTTTCTAAACCGTAACCAAATAAGCTATTGTGTGAATGAATCTTAACCTGCAGAGTCTGGGAGCGGGGGTGGCTCAGTCGGTAGCGCGCCAGGCTCGTAATCTGTAGTTCCCAGGTTCGAGTCCCAGCTGGGTCAGCGTTGAGATTTATCTCCGCAAAATTCTCCGCCCTGCCCACGGTCAGTAGGGGACACCGATGGGCTTGAAAAGGCCGCCGTCCGTCGGATGGGACGTTAAGCCGTGGCCCCGTGTACGGAAGAGCCATACCCTGTGCACGTTAAAGAACACGCTGGATGGCCTTGACGGGGGGCTACCATCTGTCTCCCAACAGCTGTTCCAGTGGGTCCCCTCCCCCAACCTTCTCTGAGCCTTCGGGGTCCATGTGACCTGGCCATTTAGCCCATGGTGTGCAAAAAAGTGCCGCTCAGAGGTAAAACAACCAACCAAACAACCTGCAGAGTCAGACAAACGTATCAATTTGTGTACATCACCTAATCAGAAAGTAAAAAGGTTCTATAAATTAGATTTTAAACTAGTCTTTTACCACGTGCTTCTGCATGATATCAGTATTAACGATAGTGTATCGATATTATTCATAATTACAGCTAGTGTTTCTTGAGTCATGCTCCGCATAAGCTGGGATTGTTGACTTTTTATTCCCCCAAATATGTGGGTTGTTCTTGTGTATGTAGTAATGTTGCTTCATGTATGTAGTTCTTCAGCACCTCCACTATTTTTAGTTCCTTAAATTTTTCCTTTTGAAAATATCGATAAAAAGAAATACTATGGTTTCTCGAAGGCCAATATGTGGCCTCAAAAATAAAAAAATAAAAATTCGAAAAAAAAATCACTGAAATGAAAGCAAACCTCTATTTTTATCAGTTATTTTTGGAAAACAGTGTGCATTCTTTTTCAAAATCAGTTTTGAAAACTATTTTCAAAATTCTAAGTTGTAATGAACATTCCTTATTGCAGATTTAGTAGGTCTATTCAATATTTTGTAAATTCCTATCTGATCATGGATTAATAATAATACCCCCTCAAACAGCTGCTTGCCACAGAGGTGGTAAATCCATCTGATATAAACAACTTTAACATTTAATTATGCTCTGTGAATTGTTTATATCAACAGTATATATAAGCTTTGCTAAATTCTCAACTTGTCCATTACTTATGGGGCATCACTATAAAAATTTAATGTCATCAAAAGTTTTAATTATTGAACAAAAATATTCTTTACAATGCTGTTCATTGAAGTGTTAAGTAGTTAAGAGTGTAATTCTCTTCCGTCAGGTAAAAAAGAAGCCAAATGTTAGAGACTAATTGGGATCGAATTTTACATATGAAATATCATAGCTTTTTCTCATGGCTAACCATAGAAATTGCTGGGAAAATTATAGTGAAACGCTGTCCAAAATGGATCAAAAGTGACTACTAAACCATGGTCTCTAGAAAATTTCAACTTCAGAGAAATTTTTTGCCCTGTCTAGTTTTACTTTAGGTATGGAAATTTTGATCGAAATGTTTGAAATTTGAAGCACACGGTGAAATAATGAGCCTTAACTATTGCAGTAAACGATAATTTTTAATACCCAGATCTTGCGACGTCTTAATTTGAAAAGAACAATATCCGTTCATATTTTAGGAATTCTGAAAGGTTATTCATCTCTGAAATTTCGATATTATCAAAAATGGCTGCTCTGTGTTTCAAAAAATAGACGTAAATTATGTGAAGTGATCAACCTATACTGTATGTTAAATTTATGCAAGTATTCATAAAATTTAGAGTAATAGACATTTAAAGATCATGTAGTCTTCTAAGATATGTTTTATTCATTCAAATGTTTTGAACTCTGTAGATATATTTTATGGTATCAAAGGTACTGTTAAAGCAAACTGTTATGTAGGCGGTTTCTTTAAGGAAATGGAATAAGCTCTCGAAATGTGAAAAGTTATCATATTTCGGGCTACTGGAAAAAATATTCATACCAGTTATTGTAGGCTTAGTGAGCCGAATTTTATATACAAGGACAATGACGAAAAAATTGGGATTTGAATATGGCAAAAAGTTTTGCAACAATAAATTTTTAAAAAATCACTAAATCGGAGAGGGGAAGTATATTAACTTGACAGTGTTCTACTCCATTGTCGCTTATTCAATCACTTGCAGTTGCCCTTTTTTTTTTCAAGATTTGCCTGGCTGAGCATTTAATGTACTCTGTCGCAATTCAAATAAATCTGAATTAGAATAACGGATGAGGCATTCTCTTGCAGGTCGTGTGACGATTTGCAATCAATGAATCCTTTAAGACTCATTTGTAAATGGTTGCCTGGGAACAGATTTAGTTTTAAGTAAAAATGTCTGGATTACACCAATTTCTGGGGGGGGGGGAGGGGCTCAGTCGGTAGCGCGCCAGGCTCGTAATCTGTAGTTCCCAGGTTCGAGTCCCAGCTGGGTCAGCGTTGAGATTTATCTCCGCAAAATTCACCGCCCTGCCCACGGTCAGTAGGGGACACCGATGGGCTTTGAAAGGCCGTCGTCCGTCGGATGGGACGTTAAGCCGTGACCCCGTGTGCGGGAGAGCCATACCCTGTGCCCGTTAAAGAACGCGCTGGATGGTCTTGACGGGAGGCTACCATCTGTCTCCCAACAGCTGTTCCAGTGGGTCCCCTCCCCCAACCTTCTCTGAGCCTTCGGGGCCCATGTGATCTGGCCATTTAGCCCATGGTGTGCAAAAAAGTGCCGCTCAGAGGTAAAACAACCTAACCAATTTCTGGTTTACAGTCTTTACCTCAGTATCAGCGATGATTTCATTTTATCATCTGAAGAATTAAAACGTGTGCTAGATTTTATTCTTAACACCGAAAATTTCATTTGCTGATACAGAGGTTCGGACCAAAACATGTTTGCAACTGCGGTGATTCATAAAAAAAAAGTAAAACTGAGCAAATATCATGGTCATTTATATGACACAAAAAATAGAATTTTTTTTAATGTTAAGAATTTACAAATTGTATAGAATCTCTGTTGGCCTGGTATTCATTTTTTGTGCTTTGACCCAGTAATTTTATCTTCAGCAGTGATAATGCTCTTGTTATCCAACACAGTACAAAGCATGTGTCGATTGCCTATATGATCGCGACTTTTAACCTTGCTGTCATTTCCAATAAAGATGCCTTTCGAAATGTATTATTAGCATTACTCCTAAATTAGGCTATAATGGTAACATGTCTTTCACTGAACAAATCACGTCAATCATTAGTGGCTTCTTAGCAGCGCTTCCTCCTTAAAAAAGTTCTTTATTATTGGAACACTAGAAGAACTCTATTCAGTCTTGGCACTTAAGAAAATCTCCCCCTTATAACCACGTAATCAGTTGCAATTGATGACCTCATTTTTACTGCAATAAAGCCCAGTGAAAGAATTGGCCTCTAGAAGATGATCTAATGGGCCACTTTAGAAAAGACTGGAGTGTTGTAAAAAAAGTAGTTTGAGAACCAGAGGAATGACCCTAGCATTTCGGAATTAGAAAGTCCTATCTCCAACCCACCTGTAAATTCTGGACATTGTACGTCAGAAACAAGAAAAGTACACAATATTGAAAAAAATATATGTATACAACTTTAGGGAAAGCAAATACCAGTTAAGCTTATCCTAAATAAACGAGGCCATACCAAATTTGTGTAATTCAAAACTAATAATAATTGCTCACTAGGTGATAAACAATTTTATCTAGTCATTTAAGCAGTTAATTTATTAATCCTGATGTCTAAATCATGGGTGGCCAACCGAAACTAAATGAGACACTAGTAGAAGAAAAAAAAAAACTACCATACCCTAGGTCAGAAAGGGAACTGCCTAGTAAAAGCCACTAGTAGAAGGAAAAAAAAACTACCATACCCTAGGTCAGAAAGGGAACTAACTGCCTATCGAGTGGGATATAAAGCAGTGGCCACATGTGCAAGAGAGCTATACACTGTGCATGTTCAAGAACACTCTAAAAAGCCTTGATGGGATTCAATTTCTTAACAGCTATCTCCTTCTCTGAGTCTTAGTATCCTTGTGACCTGGCAGTTGTGTGCGAAAAAAGTGCCACTCAGAGTTAACCCAACTAGAGAAGAAAAACGTCTTGAAGAACAGGATGAAAAATTCTCTACGTAAAAGCGATAGCATACATTTCTAATAGAGTTTTAAAACAAATACTCAATTTTAATGAGCGCTATGAATTGGAAAATTGTTATGCACATAAAAATGTTTCAAAAGAATTGGGAGAAATGGGCCGGATTCAGTATATTGCTAATTTGTTTTATGAGTCATATTGGCTATACGTGATCAAAATCAATGTAAAAAAAAAAAAGTAACGCTCTCAGACCTAGCAGAAGTAAGACGTATCCATCATGTTTATACTGATTTCATGTTTGAAAATTATGGTCATCCCCTACCTTTGAGGACCACACAGGAGTTAGGTATTGTAGAAATCAAGGCAAAATTCAGTTTTGAACCCGTTAGGATTCTACTTCCAAAATGAAGCTATGAAAAAGATTGATTCAGAATGTTAATTACATACGTTTTACCACTTTAATACTGTGGAGTAATCAAATCGGTTAGCGCTCTTGGCTACTGATCTAAGAGACCTGGGTTCGAGCCCCGAGTTAGGCATGGATGTATGTGTTGTTTTTCTGCTGAGGTCTTGCCATCCTCGCAGACCTTCTACTATGGCATATAAACTGATAGGCTCCTGTCAGATCTCTGTGGCAAGCAGCTGCTTAAGGGGGGTATGGAGTAATCAGTGGTCAGTCATGATTTCATCCCCATTAATCCAATATTACTTCTCCTTCGCTTCATTTTAAGTCATTCGGTGCAACGCCAGTACTAGTTATACTTCTGCTATTAATACTAAAAATGCAAATTTTGTCCATAGAAAATTCAAGTTAATGTATCTTGGCACACCAACTTGCTATGCATTTCTGTAGCATATACCGTATCATGGTAGATATAGAAGGTTAATTCAGCAGTAACATCGTAGTATTCCTTCCTGGCCAAACTGTTGATGCCCTTGCAGCACACTACTTTGGGTTGCCGCAATTTATGTTGCAATCAACAAAGCTTTAACAGGTTCGCACTGGCAATATTACAGATTAGAAAATTTCGTTATATGTGGTCAGTGTCATTTCGTGGAATTGTTAATATGGCTGAAAAAAATTGTATTCTAAAAATTGGTACTGCTTTTGTAGAAAATTGCTCAAAAACAAATTTTCTTAGTCTTAGACATAGCTGAATTTTGTTAATTTCATAGTCATGTAGCTAAATAATATTTCTCTATCATTTAAATATAAATATGTGCTTTTTATAAATATAATTTTTTTTACGCATTTGGGTAAAAAATTGTATGTTTTTGAAAAAGAAACGCCAAATAGGTCCCACTGTAAATACTTCATATGAACTTAATAATTATTTCAGCCATTAAATTGTTAAAGAAATAATTGTGAGTGAATACCTGTGAAAAAAATTACTGTTTTACAGTTTTCTCGCTTGGTTTTGAATATCCTGTTCTATTAAACCAATATGAATTCTACGCTTGATCTCTCTGGAATATTTCTTCCATTTCAGAACAATTGCTTTCAGTAATATGTTGAAAAGAATATGTTATATATTGTAATTGCAGGGAAAGAGTAAAAATTAAGTCCGACGTCAGTGAAAAAAATGTATATTCCGTCTGGAAAATGCACTTTTTAAAATATTTATCTTTAAATAATTAGTTTACTCAAGATCTCATCGATCACAACTTTTCAGATTGGAAAAAAGGGGTATCCTAGACAATTTAATAAACACGTGAGAAGTTGAAACAGTGGTGCCGAAGTTTCGGAATTTATGTACTAGTAAAAATATTTCTGAGAAAACGAACTTGCTATAGAAAGGGTGTAAGCCATGGATACAGGAACAATAATATAAGCTGCTGAAAATAACCAAGAGCTTGATCGACACTCTACAAGATGTTTCAATTATATAGATATTTCATAAATATTCAAACCATAATGACAGACTTTTTCGAGTTCGTTTTATGTTTGAAATCTACTTTTGTATTTTATGCACTTGTATCCAGATTGAATTCTTAGTCTAGAAATCGAAAAAATTTTATACGTAACTTTTTTGTTTTTATTTGATGATTTGATAATTTTGTTATTTAGGATTGTTAATCATATTTTCTTTTTTTATTCGCTTCAAAATTTTTGAAGTGTTTAATTGTGTTAATCATATTAATAAATTTGCCACATTTTGTAATCAATGCATATATTAAGAAATATATATTTCTAACTATATTTGAGATTATAAATTTATGTTCGAAGTTGTTATTTACAGAGAATAAATGATTACTGAAAGTAATGTTTCATGAAATTCTTAATAGTAATGTAGATTAGTAGTAATTGAAAACAGCAGAGAGCTGGAAGAATAAAAATTGACTAGTGAATATGGGATGCTTTTTTTGAAAACGAATGTTAGAATTTTACATTGCCCCCACTGTTATTTGCAGTGATTGTTGATTTGTTTCCGATGTAATGGTTCGTGTGCTGTTTAGCAAAAGATAGCCAATTCCTGTTGTCATCAACTAATAATCAACAGTCAAGTAATTCAAATCAATAATATTTATTTGCTAAAAAAAAGTTACGGGGAGGCAGCCAGTAGGCAGTTGCATCATTATTAAGATGACATCACCACTGTAGAACTTATTTCGTAGGGCAGGTTACTACCTTATGTAGTACCAATGAAGAAAAGGCAGAGGTATCGATTTAGTCGCACAGTACATCTCAATCCACAGCAGTCACAGGACAAGATTTTAGATCTTGAAGTCCTATGACTGCAGTGGACTGAGTTGTATACCGAAGATACCTGAGATGTATACTGACCGAAGGGCAGGCGAGTCTCTAACTTGCCCTTCGGTCAGTTGACAAAATATACCGTCGTCCTCAAGGTCAACTCGCCGCTGTACATTAGCTCCAATTGCCCCCTTTACAGGTAAGGAACACACTGCGAGGTGTAGGGGCGGGGGTGGTTCAGTCGGTAGCGCGCCAGGCTCGTAATCTGTAGTTCCCAGGTTCGAGTCCCAGCTGGGTCAGCGTTGAGATATATCTCCGCAAAATTCCCCGCCCTGCCCACGGTCAGTAGGGGACACCGATGGGCTTGGAAAGGCCGCCGTCCGTCGGATGGGACGTTAAGCCGTGGCCCCGTGTGCGGGAGAGCCATACCCTGTGCACGTTAAAAAACACGCTGGATGGCCTTGACGGGAGACTACCATCTGTCTCCCAACAGCTGTTCCAGTGGGTCCCATCCCACAACCTTTTCTGAGCCTTCGGGGTCTATGTTGTTGGGTTGTTTTACCTCTGAGCGGCACTTGTTTGCACACAATGGGCTAAATGGCCAGGTCACAAGGATCCCGAAAGCTCAGAGAAGGTTGGGGGAGGGGACCCACTGGAACAGTTGTTGGAAGACAGATGGTAGCCTCCCGTCAAGGCCATCCAGCGTGTTCTTTAACGTGCACAGGGTATGGCTCTCCCGCACACGGGGCCACGGCTTAACGTCCCATCCGACGGACGGCGGCCTTTTCAAGCCCATCGGTGTCCCCTACTGACCGTGGGCAGGGCGGGGAATTTTGCGGAGACGGGGTCCATGTGACCTGACCATTTAGCCCATGGTGTGCAAAAAAGTGCCGCTCAGAGGTACAACAACCCAACCCACTGCGAGGTGTCGGAACAATAAAACTTTATAACTCGGCATGGCCAGGTTCCTAGTGCTTGAGGGTTAAACCTGTGTCATTTCATGGACCACACAGATTTATGACATCTGTTTCCTGTTGTTAATTGCACTAAGTGAGGTTCGGCTGCCAGATTCTATTTTAATATTTCAACTACACCTTATAGTAGAAATTCGAAATAATAAATTGAGAAATTCAACTAGTAATATTTTATTTAGCACTTTAAAAAATTGCATATTCTGCCCCACTGTGGTTAAGAGTGCAAATCATTTATGTCAGTGTAAACCTTTTAAAAGCAAAACTTTGCTCGATTATTGCAAACGATCTATCTCAAACAGAAAAGCGTGTTTTCGTACATCTCCGGATATAAGGGGGAAATCGATAGACACAACCGAAATTTCTGGCCTAAATAGATAGTTTGTAATATTCGTTCAAAGTTTTTTGAAATTTTTACACCGTTAGTGGTCGCTATTAAAAGTGGAAGAGAATCGGAATATACAATTCCTACTGTTTCATCAATTTCCAACACAAAATTTTTTAAAATTCTCTAAAACGAAGAAGAACGAGACTGATAGACAAAGTGAAAATAGAAGATAGTTTAATTTAAAAAAGCTGAAAATGAACTGTTTTGATGTTTAAGCAAAAGGTAAAAATCGACGTGGGCACAAGTATGCCATCAGTTTTTTGCTCATTTAAAAAAGATGAGAACTATGCATTTCCACTTTTCATTTTGTATGGGTTTGGGCATTTTAAAATCGGATACAAGCGTGAGATGTTGGAAGAGGGAAAGTTGCAGTCTCCTGGAAAAAAAGGATCGAAATTTTTATGTTTAACAATATAAGGTACAACAGATAATGATTTCTTTTCCATTAACAAAGTAATTCATAAAAAAAAATTCTGTGAACGACATCCTCTCTGTCTGTGATATATATCATACTTGAAAATAAATATGAAAACAAAGTTTACATATTAGTATATACACAGCCTTGCATTAGAAACAATACATCGCGAGGGCCGCCTCCCCCCCTCCCCCGTGATACAGCCCATTCACGAGGCGTGGACATCCTGCACACAAAGTATTGATTGTCCCATAGTAGTGCTAACCATGCATTCTCCAATGTGTCTAGTAATGCCTGACATTTCTAGGTGGAGGGTTGGAGTATCGAATTGCCTTTACTAGTACTTCCCAAATATGCTTAATTGGATTGAGATCTGGTGAGCTGAGTACCTTGGGAGGGCAGAGAATTCATTGTCATATTCCTGAAACTAGTTTGCAACCTGCCTGAATGTGCGACATGGCATTTTATTGATAGACGCCAGAGTTGTCTGGATCTATTATCATGAAGGGATGTCTTGGAAACGATAGAGATGTGATCCTGTTGTATGTAATAAGAGCAATCTCCGATGCATTGTCCATGTGGATAATCTTGCATTCCAGTGTTGTACTGAGTGGTTAGCTGGGCCACTGTGCTGTGTTAGGAGATGTGACACATTTGTTCACTCCCTGTCGACCACACGTGAGACCTTTAGCTGATTGACCACTCTTGAGCTAGTAACGGTAGACTGGTGACACCACAGAGCGGGAGCAGTCCACCATGGTGGCTAATGTCGAGATAGTAGCATCTAAAAGTTGTTCCACCACAATTATACTCCATTCGAGTTGGAAAGATCACAGTTTCGACTCATTCTCCCTTGAAGTAATACAGAAACTGATTGCAATGTGTATGCTCTACAATCATATCGGCTGTCCCGAACTTGAGCCATCGTCACCAGTGTGCCACAGACATGTCCATTCCTTAACTAGGGGATGTCAATAATGCAAAGCCAACTAAGTGTATATATAGTACTTCAAATTAGTTGAGAATATGTGAAAATAATGTTGCTAGATTTAAAGAGAAATAATTAGAAATCAAAATTTCACTTATTGTCATATGTCATAAGAACATATATGCATACAAAGGTATTCAAGTCATGGAAAATTCCACATGTTTAATGTGAGGGGGGGGGGGCTATTTACCTGTGACACTTTTTAACACAGTGGGATAAATGGACAGGCCACAATTGCTCAGAGAAGGCTGGAGGAAGGGGACCCATTGGATAGCAATTAGGAAGCCTGTCAAGGCCATCCAGTATGTTCTCTAACATGCTGGATGACCTTGACAGTAACGTAATGGGCCAGGGGCTGAACTCCTGAACATGGGCCACAGCTTTTTGCCCCATCCAATTGGCAGTGGCCTTTCTTAGCCCATTGGTGTTCTTTCTTGCTAAGAAGAGTTGTCTGAGATAATCTCAATATTGCACAGTTTGTACTTGAACTTATGATTGGTTGTTGCCCGGATGATTATGGGTTGGGTCAGCAACTATAGTACAGTACTTTAAATTTCATTGGAGCTGAAACATTTATTATAAAATGTTTCCAGTCATGGCAATTTGTTTTAAAAATTTTATGGAAACTAATTTTATATTTACAAATAAATTCCCCCTCAGGCAGCTGCTTGCCACAGAGGTCTGACAGGAGCCTGTAAATTTATATACCATAGTAGGTCTGTGAGATCGATGGGACCTCAGCAGATAAACGACACAAATATTCATGCATTATCCGGGGCTCGAACCCAGGTCCCTTTGATCAGTAGCCAAGCAACTATTTGCTAAAATAATTGGGCATTTAAAGGTTAATCTAAAATTATTTAAAGTTTCTTCAATTTTGACGAAAAATTTAGGCAACAGTGACACTTGTTAAATGCTTCAACTTCGATAAATCCTTAATATTAAATCAATCTTTCTAAATTGGAGATTTAGATAGACTTCATTTAGACTTTGAATTTATTTGGATTGCAATCTATTCACCAATCCCCTATGATGATATATAGAACCAGTCAGGCTTAGCAACTAACGTCCGACCCCGTGTCATGGTGCAGGCTGTTAGTACCTTTCAAAAGAGATACTCTCTTCTAGAAAAGAATGAAAAGGGAGAGCTTCCAGATCAGTGTGGCCTACTGATCTAAACAATTATGTCTACTTTTTTTTCAACCCTGCTGAGGAATTGTCAACTGCACAACATCCTGGTGCTGATCATATACCAACCTGAACGGAATAATGGCTCTGAGTTTGATTATGTATCCTGAATTTGCTGCACTGGTGGACTTCTGTGGAGAGAGAATCTTCTGTTGTGTTGTTTGTTTGTGGGCTGACAGCCCCAAGTGCATAGATTCACAGAATATGTTTTATCAGCTAGTGGATAATCCTGAGCAGAGGTCATCACTAGCACTTGAAGTCTTGCTTCTATGGGAATCTTCAAATTCTACATTGGAGGAAGTCTTCCAGTGTAGATGGCTTCAGCCTTTAATAGTGGGGGAACAGGTCTTTGCCCCATGCCTGCGATTCAGGGGGCTGTTTGATATTGTTTGCCCTACCTATCTCAATAAACACAGTTTTTTTTTTCAAATATCCCACTAACCATTTTCTCTCCATAGGTAGTTGTAATGTGAGGACTTTACATAGAGCTTATTCTCTTGATGTCCTCACACAAGAATTCCACCTTTATAATTTAGATATTCTCGGCTTGCAAGAGCCCAGATGGGCAGAAAAAGGTCTGATTCTTAAAAACAATCTAAAATATCCCTTTTCAGGGAGGGAAGATAAAAGGCATCTCCAAGGCGTAGGTTTGCTTCTCAGCAGACATGCCAGTGATGCTCTTTTAGGATATGAGTGCATTAATGAAAGGTTTCTTACAACAAAATTTCAGACAAGCATTACAGACTTCAAGATTATCTGCTGTTATGCCCCCAATGAGGATACCGATGAGAAGGATAGGTTTTATGAACAACTTCAGGATATTTTGAATTCTGTCAAGAAAGGAGATATTACCCTTGTTCTTGGTGACTTCAATGCCAAAGTTGGTACTGACTCTGACCTTTGGGGAGGAGTAATTGGCCCTTTTGGTATTGGTAGCTGCAATGGCAATGGGCAAAGTCTCCTACAGGTAAGTAAACTCAATGGATTCAGAATAACTAACACTTATTACAAACACCGTGACATACATAAGTACACATGGGTTTCACCTGATGGGCTGCATAAGAATATGATTGATTACATATTAATTAACAGCAAATGGGCTAGTTCTGTTAGGAATACCAGGGCATATAGGGGAGCTGAAATTGGATCTGACCATTACCTTGTTAAAAGTGTGTTGCAAATTAAACTTAAAAAGTGTTGTGCTAGGGTTAAAAAATTTACTTTTAATACTGAAGCTCTGAAAGATCCAGTTATAGCCAAAGCTTACCATGATAGGTTACTTAGTCATTATGACAGTCATGGTTTGCTTACTACTGAAGTTGAGGAAGAATGGGATCATTTTAAACAGGCTTTTTTGGACACTAACAGTACTCTTTTAGGAAAAAAGGAGCAGAAGAGGCAAAATTATTTGAGTGATAAGGCACTTGAGCTTATTTAAGAAAGAACTGCAGGATTTTCCTCAATCAATACCCTACTAGTCCTAACAGAAAGCATTGCAGAGAGCTTAATAAACGTGTAAAAGATCAGTTAGCTGCTGATAAAAATCTTTGCTTGATGGCTTGGCTGAGGAAGCAGTTAGACAGCACAACAGCAGAGAGTGGTACCAGATAGTTAATGTTTTGTGTGGTAGAAAACAAACAGGTATACAGGGATTGAAGGATAAACAAGGTAAGGTTATAGAAGGTGAAGATTCTGTCATGGCACTTGAGATTATTTTGGCCCTTTCTAAATTTAAATTACAGAAATGCTTAGATGTGGGAATGTTTCAGTTGCCATATGGATGACTGAAATTTTAAATATCTTTGATGATAAATGCATGGTTTCTAAGGATTTTACCAGATCTACTATCATCCAGGGCGTAGGTCCAGATCTATTATCATCCTTATTTTTAAAAAAGGGTGATCGCAGTTCTTGTGATAACTATAGGAGCATCAGCCTACTTTCTGTTCCAGGTAAAGTTCTTTGCATGATTGTGCTTAATAGAATTAAGAATCTGGTTGACAGGCAATTGCATGATGAGCAATGTGGAGCCAGAAGTGGTAGGGGATGTATAGATCGGATATTTTCATTCAGACAGATTCCTGAAAAATATTTAGTTTCAGAAACCTTTGGTTACTAGCTTTGTTGAAATCGAAACGGCTTTTGATCGTCATAATTTGTGGCTGATTGTGAGATCATATGGCATATCAGACAAGTTAGTTAACATAATGAAAGCTCTCTATAATAACACAGTCGTGTGTGTGTGTTGGAAAAGCTTATAGAAAATGGTTTAGCATTGCATCTAGGGCTCGACAACGGTGCATTTGTCTCTTTTCCTCTTAGTTTGGTTAGATATGAAAATTTCTTTTTTAGATTATGCTGATGATTTAGCCCATTTGGCAAATGATATTGATGATATGAACTCTTTCATTCAAGCTGTTGGTGAGACTAATATTTCAATAGGTTTGGTTATAAACAGAGAGAAAACTAAAGTAATGAAAATTGGTCAGGCAGGCTGTGATTCAGTTAATCTGAATGGTTACAGTCTTCAGAAGGTGTTGCAGTTTAATTTTCTTGGGACCTATGTAATAGATACTGGTGATGTGTGGCATGAGATTAGCAGATGAATCGAGATTGCTGCCAGAATTTCTAAAAATCTATGGAGAGTTTGGAGAAACATGTGGATACACCTAAAGACTAAAATTAGATTGTATAATAGTTTGGTTCATTCTAGGGTTAGTTATGGTAGTGCAACGTGAACTCTTTGTAAACAAGATAAAAAAAACTCTTTAAAAGAGTTAAAACGAACTAATGGATGATTCGGAAAATGCAGGTTATTATTTTATTAGCATCTATGATATATAAACTGACAGGCTCCTATCAGACCTCTGTGGCGAGCAGTTGCTTGAGGGGGTGTTTATTATTTATTTATTATAAAACAAAAAAAGAAATTCTCATTTATCCATTTAAGTGAAAAAGTTGCGTACCCACCCCCCTCCTGTGAGTAGTCTGTTGCATCCTGGGCCAAATCTCCATTTAATGAAATTATGGTGTTTATGACAAGATTTGTGGTATATTTAAGTCAGTAGCATTTTGAGATCCTTTCTTTAGTGGGAGATATAAATCAGTTTCACCTGCTGATGCCTTTTTTATACGATGTGCATTTTTTTTTTTCAAAAAATAAATAATCTTTTTCAGTTTGCTGCTGTACTGCTGCTCAATATTCTTTGCTACTACTGACATGAAGAAGTTTAGTTTTTAGAGTTATGAAATGACTAGTGTTAATGTTTGAGCGTTGGAATTAGTGACATTATCAACGACGTACTAAAAATGTTTTCGACTGTTTTAAACGATTAGTAGAGAGTAGAGGTGTTGTATAGTTAGAGGCTGGCCATCTCGGTGATTCACTGTTATTGGTTGATTGACTCACGTGGTTTATGGGCGCCATGTTTTGTCTTACCGTGAGACGAAAGCCTACGAGTTAGTGTATGTACCAAGTAAAACTTCTCAGTTGTTATAATTTTATATATTTCTACCACATTTTTTGTCTATGAAAGCTGTTATATTTTATGAATGCCTCACTGCGCTGCATTTGGGTGTAAAAATTTCATTCAAAGAAATAATTTAATGAATATTTCTCCCCCCCCCTCCCCCCCGAGAAATTCCATCAGAAGACGGCAAACGGCTGCAAAAGTGAAACGAGCTAACTGAAAACCAACAAATAATTTCTTTTAAGGTTCGTTTGAAAGCGAGCTAATGTTTTCACTTTGTCGTTTGTCTATGCCAATGCTTGTTCGTCTGTCTGTCCATCTCTCTGTTAATTGTTGTCTGTCCATCTGTCTGTCCGTCTATAGACAATCAATTTTTTCGCTTTTAGAGTTAAATGAAAAATTCTTTTTGGGTTGGATAGGTGTCGAACAAATATTGCGATTCGCAATTTTGAAAATTTTCAATAGCTTTAATAGCGCCCTCTAGAGATGGGAAAATGCTAAACATCCAAACGAATATTACATACAAAACTATTTACACTGGAAATCTGAAATTTTGGTAATAGTGTTACGGTTAGGAGGTTTACAATGGCAACAAGGCTTTGCCATCTTATCCAGAAGGGGGTGGGGCGAAAATGAAACTATTCACTACTAAACGATAAACATAACAGATAAACGAAACAACATATATATATATATTTGTTTTACAGGCACTAACAAAATATTAATGATTTAAACAACATTTGATAATCTAAGCATTACCTGTAGACATTTAAACGTCTATAAATCACTAAATTTCTTGAAAAAAAAAAAGCCGGCGTTAGTTCAACAGGTTAGAATACTCTGACATGTTTTTGAAGAGATGCGAGTTTGAATCCCGAATGTCGGCGAAATTTTTTTCCACAAAAATATTAATATTTACATTTTTCAAATCCCCATCAGTGAAATATCCAGTGTTAGTGTTAAAAAAATAAAAATAAATAAATACCACCTCAAGCAGCTGTTTGCCACAGAGGTCTGGCAGGAGCCTCTCAGTTTAATATGCTATAGTAGAGGGATCTGTGAGGATGATGGGTCCTCAGCAGATTATTTGCCAACTTTCACACAGTGCTCCCAGGTACCGACTGCACATAAAGCTGCTTCACTTCGGTGATCGGACTCTCTAAAAACATACAGTTTTCTGTTAAAACAAAAAAAATGTTGCATTCACATCCCCCCCCCCCCTGGGTCTAAAGGGTCAAGTAATTGTTGTCAATGGTAACTTCGTAACCTTCACATTTCAACACCAAGATTTCAAACTTCTAACATAACTACATCGTTTGGAATATTCGTTTAATATTTAGGAATTTTCAAAATTTTCCGCAGTTATAACTTTTGGGAGAATCGATAAATGCAAATCGCAATATATCATTAATTCCTATCTAACACAAAAAGAATTTTTTGTTTATCTGTATAAACAAAAAAGTTCGATGTCTACAGATGGACAAGACAACAAAATGAAATTATATCTTTTTTTAAAAAAAGCCGTAAAATTTACTTTTCCTTTTTGTTGCCGTTTTCTAAATATCTTCCAATCATGAACATTGAAATCTGTATCAAATATTACCCTACCTTTTCATGAATCCATAAGTATTCGTGCAAAACCTTTCAGCTGTGCATGCTAAACAATACGAGCAACGACAAAACATGGCGTTCAATTTTGAGATGGCTAACCTCTACCTATATAGGGCCTCTAACTCTGGCCTGTTTCTGGAAAGTTGCGGGTACGAATCCCGTATAACGGCGAAATTTTTGTCCACATAAATATAAATATTTACATTTTTCGAATCTCCATCTGTCGGAATTTCCAGTGTTAGACAGTGCTAAAGGCATGTAAATAAAAAACTCGAAAGGCGACCTGTAGCGGCAGAAAAAGTTGGAAAATACCAAATCTTTAAATAATTATTGCGAACGATCTATTTTTGCCAGAAACTTAAATTTTTGGTCATAAAGGGTAATGATCAAGTGGCTTACCCTAATAGTAATGATTTTTCCCGTTGGTAAAATGCAACTTTTCTGCTTTAAGAGATAAATGAAAAAATTTTTTGCACATTACAGGTACTAATAAAATATTAATAGTTCATTTTTCTCAATTAAACAGTAGTTCAAATTTCCACTGTAAGAGGATACTAAAAGTATAAAATGACTAGAAGAACGCACATCACCTCTGGCGCATATGGAAATCTCATTTTCAAAGAGAATGAAGTTCTTGTTTTGCCTTCTTTTCACTCCTTAAAAGTTTTAATTATGGATGTTCATGTTGTTTTTCTGCTGAGGTCCCGCCCTCCTCATGGACCTTCTACTATGGCATATAAACTGACAGCTCCTGTCAGACCTCTGTACAAGCAGCTGCTTGAGGGATTATTTATTTATTTATTAATGTATGATAGGGAAAATGCACATAGTAGTATTTTATTAGTAATTATAAAATATAAAAAGTATTTGTCTTTTAGTTCTTAAATTTAAAAAGTTGCTTTTCTCTCTCCGAAATTTCTACCATAAACAGATCATTTGAAACATTCGTTGAAAGTTTTGCAGTTTCGATATTTAATAATCTCTAATGATATAAATTAAAACTACCTTTGAAAATGCGAATTACATTTGATTACGAGTGGTTAGCATGCTTGGCTACTGATCTAAGAGGATGTGTGTGTTGCTTTTCTGTTGAGGTCCTGCCATCCTCACAGACCTACTATGGCATATATACCGATTAGGCTCCTGTCAAACCTCTGTGGCAAGCAACTGCTTGAGGGGGTATTTTTTTTTTTATTTTTAATAACCAACTAAAAAAGAGATTTCTAATTATCTCTTAAAACAAAACCGTTCCATTTCTTACCTACTTAAGGCTTAGAATCAACTCATCGTTGTCAATGGAATTTTCAAGACTGTCACATTCCACGACCAAAATTTCAAATTTCTAGCATTACTACATCGTTCGCAATATTTATTTTAAATTTTGAGATTTTTCGACTTTTTTCCACCGTTAGAGGGCGCAATTTTAGCTTTTGGGAAATTCGCAAAATGAAAAATTGTAATATTTTATCAATATCTGTCAAACCCAAAATAAATTTCTAATTTATCTCTAAAAACATACATTTTCTGTTAAAGCAAAAAAAAGTTGCATTCACCTTCCGCAACCCCCCCCCCCCCCACGTCTAATGGGTCAAGTGATTGTTGCCAATGGTAACTTCGCAACCTTCACACTTCTAACATAAATACATCATTTGGAATATTCGTTTGATATTTTGGAATTTTCAAATTTTTCCACCGCTAGAGGACGCAGTTATAATTTTTGGGGGATTCGAAAAATGCAGATCGTAATATTTTGGAATTTTCAAATTTGATAATTCCAAAATATACGATCTGCATTAATAACTATGTAACACAAAAAGAATTTTTAATATATCTGTATAAACAAAAATGTTCATTTCTACAGATGGACAGACAACAAAGCGAAATTATATCTTTTTTTAAAAAAAAAAAGCCCTAAAATTTCCATTTCCTTTTTTTTAGCCATTTTCTAAAGTGCTTCCAATCATGAATACTGAAATCTGTATCAAATTTTACCCTATCCTTTTCAGGAATTCATAAGTACCCTGCAATACCATTCAGCTATGCACGCTAAACAATCCGAGCGACGACAAAATATGGCGTCCAATTTTGAGATCGCTAACCTCTACCTAGGTTAGCACGCTTCGCTACTCATCTAAGGGACCTGAGTTCGAGCCCTGGGTAAGGCATGATTGTGTGGTTTTTCTGCTGAGGTCCTGCCATCCTCACAGACCTTCTACTATGGCATATAAACTGAGAGGCTCCTGTCAGACTTCTGTGGCAAGCAACTGCATGAGGGGGGTATTTATTTTTATTTATTTTTTTTAGTAGAGAGCAGAATAAAACTTGTTCCGTCATAGGAATTTACTTATCTAGTTAATTTTTTAACTTTCTTTATGAAAGAAGTAAACAAGTTTATGTGAATGTTCAAGAAACATGGCGATAACTTTGAAAGAATGTAATGCCTTATTAAAGTAAGTCAAAGAGAAATTTTGTTTTCCATTATATTAAGCATTCCCCATTGAAGTTCCCTTTGGAAGCGCATTTTTATGAATTTACAGAAATTAGTGGTAGTTTCCTCAGGAAGTTACAGTGATTTTACCGATGGGCTTGAAAAGGCCGCCTTTCGACGGATGGGATGTTAAGCCGTGGCGCCGTGTGCGAGAGAGCCATACCCTGTGCATGTTAAAGAACACGCTGAATGACCTTGACGGAAGGTTATCATCTGACTCCCAACAGGTTTTCCAGTGGATCCCCTCATCCAACCTTCTCTGAGCCTTCGGGGTCCTTGTGATCTGGCAATTTAGCTCATTTTTTGCGAAAAAGTGCCGCTCAGAAATAAAACAACCCAAGATATTTTACGATACAGATGATATCGAAACCTTAGAGACAGTTGAGTAATTCAGAAATTTTCGAATATTTGAAGCAAGAAAAAAATTCTTCCTTTTTATATGTAATAGTATCTTTTGCACAAAATATGCAATAAATATTATACATAAGCCAGTAGTTGGTGGAAAAACTATAGTGGGCTCCATCCACTTTGTTTTCAAAAAGTGAGGAGTTCGGGGTGTGCATTGAAATCATGGCCTAACTTTCTTAATGTTCTTCAGTAAATAGTTGATTTAGTTCAAATGTAGAGGTGCAACATTTACAACCATAATAGCTATGGCATGTTTGTGCACTAACACAGATTTCAGATTCTTTTGAAAAAAATTAGTAGACATGTAATGAATTAGTAAAATTTTTCAAGCTTTACTAACTCATTAGCGGTATTACATATTATCATTATTACTGTTTTCAATATGAAAAACAGATTCTTTTATAGTATAGATTTGTTATAGCATAGTCCATTATTTGTTATTGTTTAAGCATAGATTTAGAGCATAGTCCATTATTTTGCAAACTGTAGTAGAACAAGAAAGTGTGTAAAAATATATTTCTTACATTTCTGAAATAATAAATTGGTATAGAGAGAATGGTTGAATGCATCAAACAAAACCTGCTAGAGCATCATATAATGATAAACCAGTGTTAGGAAACTTCAGAATCATGGGATTAACTGGTAATAAAAGGTACCATTTAGTTCATACTTGTACTCTACAATTAGATGCTGAACTGTTATGAAAAATATTTTATGTATAAGCAAAACTAAGTTCTCACAAGGTGCGAAACTCTTGTCATACCTGTTTGGAGTCTACAAGAACAGACATTACAAATGCATTAATTCAATAAAACATTTACAATAATTTATGCATTAATTGAGTAAAACATTTGCATTAAAGTATAAATTAATATATTTTTTGTTTTTTAAGACCTACCCATATAATGGCTAGCAGACTTTATTACTAAATCAGTATCCTTAAATGTATATTTGTATGTTTTATGAAGAACCAGAACAAGTTCGGTAAAGAATTTTTGTTATATCTGTGTTAGAGAACTGCTTCCTTTTTACAAAATCTAGAGTTAAAACAAACCAACAACAAAATGTAGTATCATACTAAAAACTTGATGTATTCATAATTCCAGGAATACCAATATGTCAGAGGCACACTTGTTACTGAAATCAGCCATTTAACGTACAGTGATGGTATAGCTGTATTTTTGCATGAGTAGGATAAAGTAATAAATCAAAAATAATGTAATTACTGTAATTCTGTACATGACTTGCAGTTTGTGGCACTCAGGCACCATATTTTTTTCTGCAATGTGAGACAATGTGTTTTCATCAAATGCCCACCTCTGGATCCCTAATTCTGGCAGCAGAAAAAAATGTTTCAATAATCATATAAAAACTACTGAACACAAGAGAAAACAATAGTAAATGAGATAAAGAAAAAAATACTATAAATAGCATAAATTTTGAACAATATTCAACTTGGCCCATTCCAGTAATAATAGTTGAGAACAATATATGATGATAATGATGAATATATGACAAATAACATTAATTCTTAAATATATAACCTTGTTTCTGCATTTAAAATTCTGAAACTAAACTTCATCTGAGACAGTTTTAAACAGTGTACAAATTTCAGGCAAACCAATGTAACAAAATAATCTCATTTGATGCAACTGTTATAAGCAGTGCATATCACTAAACAATGAACCTCAATTTTGGACTTTAAAACTGTACCTGAACAAAATAATTCCATCAGAGGCAGCTAATATAAAGAAAACATAATGGCAAACAATGAAACTCAGTTTAGCATCTAAAAGAAATAGGAAAATAATCATATCAGAGACAGCTAATATAACAAAGTATAATACTAGCCAATAAAACTCAACTTTTCATATTAAAAAAAGAATCCTGGAGCAAAATAATCCTGTTACAGATGGCTATTCTAAACAGCTCATATTGCTAAATAATAATAAGCTTTTGTTCTGTACTTAAAAAAAAACCCTGAACCAAATAATTCTATCAGAGAGAGTAACTGTAAATAATGCAGCCTGAATACACGACCTCTATTTCTCATACATGAAACCTGCTAACATAACCTAACTTAATGTACACTTGTATGCAAAACCTAGTCAAAATACAACTACTAAATAACAATAATTGCAAGAAACACTTAACTGTAGCAAAAAAAAAAGTACCAAATAAAAAAAACTCACCAAAACTGTGAAAATATACATTAAACCAGAATTACTAGAAAGTCACCAACAACCAAAAAAGGACATAAAATTGCATTTCTGCAAATGACATATATAATGTGAAAAAGGGGGAGCAATAATCATTTGCAGATTTCTGCATATTGTAGTAGCAACAAGAAGCTAGTAAACAGGCCATTTTCTCAAAATTCACATCCTGCACTTAGTCAGAAAGGGGACACTTATGGAAAGGCTGCTGTCTGTTGGATGCGATGTAAAATCATGGCCTGTATGTGGAGAGCTATACCCACTGCATGCTACAGAACATGCTAGATAACTTTGATGGGAGGCTACTTACCATCTGTCTTATAACAGCTGCCCAGTAGTTCCCCTTCCCATAACATTCTCTGGATTCCTTGGAGTCCTTGTGACCTGATCATTTAGTCCATTGTGTGCAAACAGAAGTGCTGCTCAGAGGTAAATACCACCCAAACCCATGATTGAATTCTGGTACTACATTTTTTGTTTTATTTTTGATTTTAATGCAATTTATTAATTTTTGTAATTATCTAATTACTTTGAATTTATTTAAGGGGTGTCATGGCTTATTTCAACATTTTCATTCTAAAAAAATAACTCTATACTCAGCTTGCTAGGCCAAGACCATTCTCACTGACAAAAAAAAAAAAACTCGTTAGTATAGTATTTTGATAGAACTGTAGTTACGTTTTTGTGAATTTACATATGACACCACAATAATTAAATTTACATTAATTATACGGGTTTATAAGTGTTAGGAAAAACAGGAATATTCTATAGTTTTTTTAAGTTATTGAAAAATACAGGCCAGTTAAGACTTTACATTATTTTCCACTAGTTGTTGTTTTGAAAGAGCATAGTAATTGCTTTTCTAACTAGTATTATGTGAAATTGGAAAGGAAATTTAAAAAATTATATCTAGGAGCAGGAGATAATGGGAGAGATTTTGAGATGGATATAGAAATGGATGAACATGTTTAAGTATCTCTGTAGTGTACCTTGTCCAGGAGAATGATATATTCATGGAGAATGATGGAGTGAGAGCAAGAGTACAACCAGTAAGAAAAGCTATATGAATACTAAATTAGTTGTATAAGATAAAATATATATAAAAATAAATAAAGTTTATTGATTTTCTACACAATTGTAGAGATATTCTAACGATAGATCAAAGATGGATGTTGACAGAAAGGTTGATATTTAAAGTAAAGAACAGTTGAATTTCTGAAGAAGATGTGCACAGATAACAAGAATGGAGAAAATTTAAAATGGGAGAAATTAAAAGAATTGTAGGAATGGAGGAAAATGTTACCGAGAGAAAAACCACAATTGTATAGACATATAAGATGGATGATAGCCAAAGAAAGTATGGAAATTGCACCTACTGGAAAATGAAGGGAAGGACTGAGGAAGAAACAGATGAGAGGAAAATTGGATAAAAATAAATGGAGCTGCTCTTTAGATACAGGCAACCCTGAAGTAGGGAATGCCTGTGAAAGTAAGTAGTAGTCATTTTAGTTTCTCTAGTCTTATATTGTGTGCAATATCATTAGTTTCGGTAATTCTAAGTTTTATATATGTTTATTATACCGCATTTACCCAACCATAAGATTTAAATTTTTATCATGGAAATCTTTAGGAATAATTTTAATATTTCAAGCAAATAGTTAGCTATGTTTTACATAATAGAATATGATGATGGGAACCTAAAACAGATTTTCAATTTATTATATGTGAAATTCATCACACATAGAACATAACAATTTTAATCTAAAAATTACCAGTTTTTCTCAATAAATATTGAAAATGTAAAGCTTTATCTGCTAAGTCATAATTCTTTTTGAATTTGGGTAACCTTATGGTTTTGTAAATAAAATGCTTTTTATATTTTTAACTGACTTTGATATTTTTGTTAATTTAGGCAGTTGGTAAATAACACTAAATCTAATGTAAGGCTCAGCGTAATTGTTTGCAGAGCCAGATTAGATATCATGGGGGCCCTAGACCTGAGTAATATGTGGAGTTTCTTATGCTGTACAAAATCATGCAATTTGTAACAAAATTATATATACTGCTCACAAAAATTAGGGGATATATTATCGCTTCATATTCATTTTGAAATATCTCCTAATTTTTGTGAGCAGTATATTTTAATAACAGTGGACCACTGTATGGCCAGAGCCTAGGTGGTCTGTGTATTAATCAGTTACTGTTAATTATGTTTTATAGAAACATTTTGTGATTAAGTAATAGCAGAAATGCAGTAGTATTTTTGTAAATTATAATTGACTTGTTAATTAATTCTTGTCATTAAAGTATTTTAGAAGATGAAACAATAGAGCAGCAAACCTTTGAAACAATAGCATCAAGTTTCCATAAGTGCTTCAGTAAACAAGATCATTTTCACCTAGGCTGTTCTTTGGTAAGGACTCTTTTTTTTTCCCTTTAGTTATTGAAATGAATTATCCATGTTTTATTTCCAGTGTAGAGAATTATTTTGCTTAAGCTGAAGCGAAAGGCGATTCTACACTAATTCTCGCTCAACAGATGGCGCTGAATATCGCCCGATTCCTAGGGGGTGGGGGTGGGGTGAGATTGACCACAGGGAGGACATTAGGAGGCTTCTGTATTGTTTGTGTTAAAGAGGGGTCAGGAATTGATTTCTAAAAATAGCTTCAATAGGAGGAGAACGCCCCCAACGAGAAGCTAAATACCCTAAGCTTGGCCAACAAATTATTGTTGGCCAAACCCTAAGTTTCTGCTTCCTTGAGCTTCTGATTTCTTTTGCTTTTCATAGCTGAAATAGTTCTTACAATGATTTTATTCTTGGATGTTTTTAGTTTTATTGAGTAATTCTTTAGGCCAAACTTCTTTACGTATCCATTGTAAATACACAGATAACCTGTAGATATAGAATTCAACAATTATTCATCTGAAAAAAATTATTGCACATCACATCAGCAATAATTTTCTTCAGATGAATAATTCTTTACGTATATTTGTAGTTTAATTTTATTTATGTTTTTATACGTATATATTACAATTTCAGTTATAAGTCATTTTTCCAAAAAATCAAAAGAAATTAGACCATATCGAAATATTTAATGTGGTCTATATTTAATAATTTAATATATATATATATGAGTTTTGTACTGTGATAAAAAGATTTAATTCTGATGACCAAGGGATTATCTTACTTGACTACTAATGAAAAGGACCTGGGTTCGAACCTCGGATAAGGAAATGATATTTCGTTTCTTGTGTTGACTCTCTGGTTCCACACAATGATACTATGATATAGTTATACCTACAGGCTCTTGTCAGACCAATATGGCAAGCAGCTGTTTGAAGAATTTTTTTTTAATAAAAGCTTGGCAGAATCTTTTTAGTCTCTGATTTTCTCAGAACATTTGTATTTTCAAAAATTTAGAGTACATTTGAAATAATTAGCTGGAAAGAATTTGGCTGTCCTGAGTGGGATTGGAACCCAGTCTCCCAGAATCCATCCAGGACAACCATTTTTTTTTTCCAGCTAATTATTTGAAGTATTTCTTGTCTACAGAATATTTTCCTGCCATACTTTATTAGCGAATTAGAGTACATTTTTTAAAAAATATTGTGCTACCTAAACTACCTTGCTTATGTGCAATACCTTGCTTATTTGCTTATGTGCGTTTGCAAATGCCTGGTGTAACAATTGCCATTAGTTACACTAATCCTAGTAATTGAAATGATACGTGAGGAATCATATCGCTTATTATTTCAGTAGGTTTACAATAATTAATTTTTAACAGAAAATTATTTAATTGTTGCCAGTTCCAACTTAGGGTAGCTGCTTATAAAAACAATATCTCAGTTTTTAATATGATTAATTTTTTTTTCATTTAATTAAATAGTGAGCAAACTTCTTTAGCTATTGAAAAGCACATTTAAAAATCCATATTGAATGCTCATCATCCCAATTTTCTTCCAATGAAACAAAATGTTATGTATTGCATGAGACATTTGCAGTCAAATTCCACTGGATAAATTTAGTTCTAACTCAGAGATATCTATGCTTTCCGAAATAAAATGACTAAAACTATCATTGCTAGTGAGGCCCTCTTCTTCAGAATTTCTCAAAAATCAGAGTTTTTCTTCGTGTGTTAATTTATTTTACATTCAGTTATAATAATTGTGAAACTCAAAGGAAAAAAATAATAAATTTTCTTATTACACAGAAAAACTGAATTTGATCCAGGGCTGGACTTACACATAAACTAAGTAAGCTATGTCTTAGAGCCTCATGATTATGAGGGACCTCAAAAATTAAGTTTGAAGTTTACTGTGACATGATTTTTTTTAAATTAATATATTATGCAAACACTATTCATCTCAGTTTTGCATCGAATGAAAGCTTCTGATGCGGGGAATGTCATTACATAGGCTACGAAAAATTGACCCCCCCATGCTTTCTTCCACCCTAAAAAAAGGGGAAGTATGAAAATGATTGTTCCCATATATATATCCTGAATGCGAGTGCATGAAGTAACGAGCTATGTGTCAAGTGAAAGCTTGTGACATGGGGAGTGTCACAAGCTATAAAAAAAGACCCCCCATGCTTTCTTCCTCCCTAAAAAATGGAAAATATGAAAGTCTTTCTACTATATCTTCCAAACGCCAGTACCTACAGTTATGAGTTAGGTGTCAAATGAAAGTTCGTATAATGATGGTTGTTAACTATTTCGAATTTCGCTCTCACTATTTCTTCCTGATAAAATATGAGAGGGCTGATTTTCGCGAGGGTCGATTTTAATGAGTTATCTCAAATTAAAGCTTGTGATGTCTGCAATGCCGTCATCTACCTCAAACGTGACTCCAAAATGGTGGTTTTGACTCCAAAACGATGTTTTTGAGTCATATATCAAAGTTTTTGAAGGTAGGTGTTTTTAGTGACAACAAAAGAAAATATATATTAAAAATTTTAAAAAATACCTACCTTCCTATAGGGCCTAAAAAGGCAGAAAATAAACCTAAAGGGTGCAATCAATCACTGAGTTCGTATTCACTTCAAATGAAGTTTCTTGTTCAGTACGTAAATTAGAATTCGAATACGAACTCAGTGACTGATTGCATCATCGATATGATTTAGATTTATTTTCTACTTTTTAGGGCCCTATAGGAAGATAGGTATTTTAAAAAAAATTTAATTTATATTTGTCTTAAAACGTTCTTTGCTTTTAAACAAAACAATCGAATATCAAAGCAACTCGTAAAGGAAACTGAAACAACTCATATTAACATAATTATTTGTTCTTAATAATCCAATCCTGGTTAAAATGGATTTTATATTTATATTAATTTCTTCTCCTCCTAAAGGATGCAAATGGGAATTATTTTTTGGTATTCATCACTTGTCATTTCTAAGTGAACATAACATCTTTTTTATTCATTTTGCAGTTATAATTGCATGTTGTGAAGACAATTACAGCATTTACTTTACTGATCAGGGTTATGTTGGCTGCTTTACTATTGTCAACATGAATTTTATCATATAACTACAGTCCAAAATCTTAGCATTATATATTACCTCCCGTCAAGGCCATCCAGCGTGTTCTTAAATGTGCACAGGGTATGGCTCTCCCACACATGGGGCTACAGCTTAACGTCCCATCAGATGTACGGCGGTATTTCCGAGCCCATCGGTGTCCCCTACTGACTGAGGGCAGAGTGGTGAGTTTTGCGGAGATAAATCTCAACGCTGACCCAGCTGAAACCCAAACCTGGAAACTACAGAATATGAGCTTGGCATGCTACCAACTGAGCCACCCTGCCCTCTTCAATGTGTACAAAGTTTATTGAGTATTTTGCTGAATTTCTGGTTTAACATCGTCAGCATCTAAAACCTGCGATATTTTCTTACTGCTTACTTATTAGCACTTGAAACTTTTTTCAGACTGTTTAATTATTAATTTTTATTTTTTAATGGCATCAGGAATATACTGTGGCTCTCTTAGTGGCATATTTCTTGTAGCTTTTGGGGTCAAAATTCTTTAGGATGGCACATTTCATGTAAGATTTATGTAATTTTGACTAAATATTTTCCCAGAAGGTTATATTTCTCTCAATTCATATTATTTTTCGAATCGGTCTTACACTAAAAGAAAAAAAAATCGCACCATTTCCTATTTCTGATGGCTGACTGACCCTGAATTCGAATATAATATTTATGCTTTGTGGAGAGGAAACAAGATTCATCATTTTTTAATTTTATGCTGATAGTGTGTGTTCATAAACCATACAATTTTTTTTACATTACTGCAGATGACGGACATAACATCTACCAAATCATCGTCACCAATCAACACATCAGGACTCATGCAAAGGAAAAGTTTACGTTATTTGGTTTTGAATAAAAGCAACAATTCAGTGGATAATCATGGATAATGACACAAAACTCATGTGCTCTCACCACCGATTGTTAGAATCTTGGAACCGAGGCCCCCACTCCAGGCGACCTTCTCAAGAGTCAATGGATACGCATCTCACTAGAATGTCCAAGTTCGGGCCAGGGGGGAGAAGGAGGTTTGGCTCCGTGGTGACATATTTATTGCTTTGGTCGGGGGAACAGAAGCCTGAGGTGCCTGAGGTCATGGCGGACTGCCGACTAAACATAGCTATGCAACTTTTCGTCCACATATTCGTATATAAAGAAGCATATAATATAGAAACTAAGTAATTAGGTTTACAGAATGGAATGTAATGCACATTATTGCTGTTAATTTTTTTAGGAAACGTGATTAGAAAATAAATCATTTTCAAAAAGTATTGCGTCTTACAGTAATGGAGTGCTACAGAAGGAAGAGTAGTGCCATCTAGTGTCTGTAAGGGGACATATTTCATGGTTAATTCTGCAAGTTAATAAAACGTATATCTAAAAATATTCTCTTTTTTCTATTTTTGACTCGGCCATAATTTTATTTTTAAGTTTCTGTAATACCCTACAAATTCTCTAACTCGAGCAATCTTTCATTTTTGTGTAGTTGTGACTCAAAATATTTACCATTGAAAGTATATGGCTTTCACTTCCCCTTAACTTCAGTATTTTTGCACAATGCATTTTTGCGTAATTTTTTTAAACCTATTCCATACTCCCCTTCAGGCCTGGTTGATTGGTTGTTTTACCTCTAAATGGCACTTTTCTGCACATAATGGGCTAAATGACTAATTTGCTAAAAAAACATAATTGGCACATAATGGGTTAAATGGTCAGGTCACAAGGACACCAAAGGCTCAGAGAAGGTTGGGGAGGGAACCCACTGGAACAGCTGTTGGGACACAGATGGTAGCCTCCCATTAAGGCCATCCAGCATGTTTTTTAATGTGCACAGGGTGTGGCTTCCCTTCAGGTCTGGATCTAGAAAAAAAAAAATAAAGGGGTGGGTGGTTGGTTGGCAAGTGATGCATTTGAGCCAGAAAAAAATAAAAGGGATGAGGATGAAACTTGATTTCCATTGCAATATAACATTCTCTCTTCTGTTTCAGAGGCTTTGAAAAATTCTTGAAATTACCCTTTCAAGTATTCTCAAGGGGCTGGGGGGGGGAGAGAGCTCTCTTAGCTCCCCTCCTAGATCTGACAAATTCGGTAATAATTGCTACCAGTGGATACATCCATTCATATTACAATACTAAAGATAAAAAAAAATGGAAATTTAGAATTTTATTTGCTGGGAGCTGAAGCAAATATAAACAAATGATGGCCATGGTATTCAATCTTGATCATTGCTGTAATAGAGTAGTTTCTTCATTATTCAGCATTTAACAGCATAAAATTACATTTCAGAACTGTTCCCATTTGTGTGGGAAATTTTTATGTTTCCATAAATTAAATGAAATAAACATTTTTTTAAAAAGATTGATGCAGTTTGAATCACTCAGCAAATATGTGCTGTGTTTTGCTTTTATGTTTTACTACCCTTAAAGTTTTTAAAACTTTTTCGTTTTACTTCTGTGATTTTTTTTTTTACACTAAAATGTATATTGTACATGTACATGCATTTTGTTGTCCCCATTACAAAATTTATACATACTACGTTTCATGCCTTTTTTTATATTATTAAAGATATGATATTCATTTAATTTTGAATACCAGTATGGTTCAAAATTGTAACATATAATTTTTCCAAAATATTTCTTTTGTTATATTTGGGATAAATTTGCAAGAAAGTTAATACCCATTAGTAAATGTGTGATATTCCCAAGAAGGTAATATGCATTGGAATATGATGCTATGTATATTGAAATATTTTTCTTCAAATATTTGTAATGCCATTTTCCCATGTGCAAAAAAAAATTTTTGTTGCAAAATCTCTTGCATAGTTTTTTTTTTCAATTTATGTGAAGGAGGACATTTCAAAGGGGAAAACAGTTACTAAAAGAAGTGCTGAGAATGGATTGGATCATTATTTCAATATGTTTTCGTTATGTTTCCGTTATGTTTTCGTTAAGTGCTGAGAATGGATTGGATCATTATTTCAATATGTTTCGTTATGTTTAACAGCTGTTGGGACACAGATGGTAGCCTCCCATTAAGGCCATCCAGCATGTTTTTGGTTTTGGCTCTTTGAATTCTATTAGTTCTACCTTTTTCATAATTTCACCTCCTTTTTTTAAAACCTATATTTCAAGATGATATCCATATTTAAAAAACAACTGAGAAATGATGAGAGCTTGTATTTATTGCTTTTGGGAAAAACGTGATCACTTTATATCCTAAGAAAAGATTTCTTAGGAATACAGTGACTTTTCTGCTTGAGGGGACATTTATTTATTTTATTATAGATCACTAAGACAGTTACTATTATTATTGCTGTACAAAGATGAATTTAGCAGCTAGCACCCAATTCTGTGTACAGGAAAGGGAATAATGGGTATTGTTTCCATTACACACTGTTGTACACAGAGTTGTAAACTAATTGAATTTCTAAAAAAAATGTTTAAAATCAGTAGAATATATATAAACTTCTTTAAAATCATCCTCCTACTCCTGTACATAACTTCTCACTTTCATACTAATAGAAGAAGTTATTTTTGTCATTTTTAGACTATCACACTAAGTTTAAAAAAATGCAATTTGTTTAAAATGCAAATGACTTAGTTCATGAATTAACACATGTATAAGCAGGAAGTGCTCCTTGTTCACTGGCACCAAATGAAGTGGGTGGACTATTAATAATGAAACTTATAAAAGTTGGAAACTCAAAATAGTAGTAAATGTACCATACACTGCAGCAAATAATTTTGTTCAGATTTTCTACGAATATTTTAAAGATACAACAATCATTGTAAATCTCTGAATTTCATTCTAGAGCAGTCACCATTAAAGATGTGAACAGATACATTTTGTAATCACAACCTCTGTGGTGGTAGTAAGTCTATTAGCAACATGAAACATGCCTTAAGTGGTATGATCTCAAATATTTTCTCTTTTTGAGATTGCAACAAATCCTTATTAATAGTTTGAAAAGGGGTTTCTCACTCTCCCAACTTGCAATAAATTGATGGCCTGGCACTTCCATTATCATACACTGTTATGTATCAGGAAAATTTAAGGATTTATACAAATATAAGTTATTTTAGAAATATGTTGTAAAAGTTATTAACATATCAAGTTTTATATCAGGTGTGACATTTATTTATTTTATTATAGATCACTAAGACAGTTACTATTCTTATTGCTGTACAAAGATGGATTCAGCAGCTAGCACCCAATTTTGACTTCCCTGGGCCACATTGAGTCAAGATGAATTGTTTTGGGCCGCACATAAAATGTATAATATAGTTAATGTATATGAATAATAAAACTTCATTTATTTTCTTATGTTTTTAATTATAAAATTAAAAAAAGGGCAACATGAAACTAGTGAGATATCAAAAACTCGTTGGAAATGACATAATTATGTTGGGTTGTTTTACCTCTGAGCGGCACTTTTTTGCACACCATGGGCTAAATGGCCAGGTCACATGGACCCCGAAGGCTCAGAGAAGGTTGGGGGAGGGGACCCACTGGAACAGCTGTTAGGAGACAGATGGTAGCCTCCCATCAAGGCCATCCAGCATGGTCTTTAACGTGCACAGGGTATGGCTCTCCCGCACACGGGGCCACGGCTTAACGTCCCATCCGACGGACGGCGGCCTTTCCAAGCCCATCGGTGTCCCCTACTGACTGTGGGCAGGGCGGGGAATTTTGCAGAGATAAATCTCAACGCTGACCCAGCTGGAACTCGAACTTGAGAACTGCAGATTACGAGCCTGGCGCGCTACCGACTGAGCCACCCCCGCCCCACATAATTATGTTGAAAGCTTATGTCATAAACGTGTAAACTTTATGATTTTGTGGGCCGCATTACTAGCTGTCCAGAGCCGCGGGTTGGACACACCTGTTTCATATCAATATGGTCGTATTTTTTGTCTTTGCAAATAATAGTTGTTTTTTCATAATTTTGATGGCAGCTTTGTTTCCCTTTCATCCATAAATGTTTCACTGTTTTTTAATTTTTTGTTCTTTTAAATTTGTTTATAAGTACTAAAAATTGTCTCTCTAAATTACAGGTAATGATGCTACAGCATTCAGATTTGCTACCACTTCAAGCTCAGAGGTTAACCGCAATTTTTCTTTTATATGAAATGTATCGAACAGAACCAGTAGCTGCAAATCCATTTGCTTCAGTGTTCATTCATTTATTGGTAAGTTTGCATTTTACATTTCTTAATAATGAAACTTATATGATAATTTAACACTTCTTGGCATATCTTAAAGCACTTATAATTGGAGAAAGTATAAAGTTTAGCTGAGCAGTGCATTATAATTTTATTTATAACAAAATAGAGTATTTAATGTAAAAGCACAAGCCTAAATTGAGTTATATAGCTATTATTACCATATTTAAAGTTGCCTAAATTACCAGTCAGTAGCATACTATGTTGTTAATCTAAAGTTAACTGGGACAGTGAGTAACTCAGTAGTGTTCTTGGCTCATAATCTGCAGTTCCCAGGGTTGGGACTTAACCCTGGGAACTGTAGATAATGCAGATTATCCATTAAATCTGCAATTTAGGCTTGTGCTTTTACATTTAATACTCTATTTTGTTATATATAAAACTATAATGCACTGCTCACCTAAACTTAATACTTTCTCCTGAAATGCTGTAACATGCTCACCTAAACTTAATACTTTCTCCTGAAATGCTCTAACATGGACCCCAAAGGCTCAGAGAAGGTTGGGGGAGGGGACCCACTGGAACAGCTGTTGGGAGACAGATGGTAGCCTCCTGTTAAGGCCATCCAGCGTGTTCTTACACAGACAAGCAGAAAATTATTATCTGTAATTTAGAGAGGCAATTTTTACTACTTATGAACAAATTTAAAAGAACACAAAATTAAAAAACATGGTGCAGTGTTGAGATTTATCTCCTCTAACCCCCACTCTGCTCTGAGTGATAAAGGGGACACTGATGGACTTAGAAAGACTGCAGTCAGTCAGATAGGATGCTAAGCCATGGTCTTATGTACAGGAGTACCATGCCCTGTGCATGTTAAAGAACTTGTTGGATGTCTTAATGAGGCATCCATCTGTCTCTTAGCAACTATCCAGTGAGTCCACATCCCCCAACTTTCTATGAGCCCTTAGATCCTTGTGACCTGCCATTTAGCATATTGTGTGCAAGAAAGTGCCATTCTCATAGGTAAACCCAAGTTTAAATCCAATATTTAAGAGCTTTATTTTCTACTTGTCAGTTTTTCCCATTTGGTGAAAAAAAAAGCCATTTGGATTTGTTGAATGATGTTTTAACCATAGCCCTGGATACAGAGCAACTATACATTCTTAACCTTTAGCATGCCAGTTTTTTTTTTCTCTAAAAATGGAATTCAATTTCCGAGTCTTATTATGAAACAACTAATTAATGAAATAGTTTACATTACATACTAGTAGAAAAGCCATTTAATTTTGGGCAAAAAATATAAAAATTAAAAGGAAAAAAATTTTGCAAGTTCATTTGTAGTGAATTTTGAAAACTGAATAATCAGTTTCTGACACTTAAAAGGGGATTAATAAAACTTGTTAGCCAAATCTGACAGGCTATTTCTGTCTGCTCAACTTCCAACAACTCTCTATTGAGTCTTCTTGGACCAACTTGCAGTTTTAAATCCAACATTATTGAGTTTGATTTTCTGCTTGTCTGTTTTCTCATTTTAGTGAGAAAAAAAGACTTGCCAGGCTTATTGAATGGGTGCTTCAAGTTAGTTTTTCATGGACAGATTATCCACACTGCAGATTAATTATATACAATGATGCATAGAATTCCTCAAGTAAAAAAATGGGTGGCTCATTCAGTAGCACTCCAGGCTTGTGATCTGCAGTTCACAGGTTCTAGTCTCACCTGGGCCAGCATTGAGATTTTTTTCTGGAAAACTCCCCTCTCTGCCCTTGGTCAGTAGGGGACACCGATGAACTTGGAAAGACTGTTGGATGGGATGTAAAGTAGTGCTCCCATGTGCAGGAGAGCTTGTGCATGTTAAAGAACAATCTGGATGGCTTTGATGGGAGGTTACTATCTGTCAACTATCAGTTGTCCAATGGATCTCCTTCTTCCAATTTTCTCTGAGCCCCCAAGGGTCCATGTGACCTGGCCATTTTAGTCCATTGTGTGCAAAAAAGTGCCATTTAGAGGTAAAACAGCCTCTCAAGTAATCCTCAAGTAAAAGAAATTAAAAATTTTGATGATTTTAATAAAGCTTAGATTGTTGCGCAGAATTAACTGCAAAGAATTCTTATTCTAATGAATCCTTTGGCATTTCCTCCCCACTTTTCTAGTTTATATCACACTAATTCTCAAAAGGTTGTATGGAGGGAAATGATTTTTTACACAAAGGTATGTTTCAAGTTTGAAGGGTGAACTAAATGTGCCTCTTGAAACAAAAATGGCATATCAGTTGCTTAGCTACACACACAACATCTACTGCTTAGCAATTAACAGTAAAATATGTTCAAATTATTTCATTTAGCTGTAAGTTTTACTGAATACTACCTAGTAGACACTTTTTGTAAGGTAATAATAACATTCCAAATTATAGTACACTGTCTACCAATGAAATTGTATTACTTAGACCTAATGCATTGATAAAGAGTTGATACTATTTCAGTGGGGGAAACATATTTAGAGAAACAAATTGTACTTGGTCTATGACTTAGTTAATATGTGTTGTATGAAATGTGTTGTATTTAGTAATATGTGTTTTGAACATTTTTCTCTTTTTATAAACACACATGTTTTGTACATTTTTCATTTTCCATGCTGTTGTTATCTATGCAACTTTTAATCTTGATAATTTTCTCTATTGTATATAAATTAACATGATATTTCTGAGAATATTTGGTAATTAAATATTTGAAAGGTATTTTAATTTGACAGCTAATTATGTCATCTTTACTTTAAATATGGGCAGTTTTTGTTACATTGGATATTTCAGAGTTGTAAAGTTAGGAGATGGAATTCTTCTTCTTTTTTTTCATTCTAACATGCTGAATTTAGTATTCAGCAATGTAAAAAAAATACAAAGATGTCTTTGAATTTGAGAAGAGAAATTGAAGATATAGGGCTGATATCATTTCTGTTTTAGAAACCCTTTGTTGGGAGGTCAACAAGATTGCATAATTTCTGGTGGTCTTAATGAGGTGAATAGGGATTTGTGGTAACTTTTGTTTTGCTCAGTGTGGTATCTGTTGTGGATCTAATCAGGATTTATTTATTTTTTATTCTCCTCTTTAGCTGTTGCCAGTTTTTCTTTTTTGGCATTCTCTGCTTGTAAAGGTTTTACTTCTGAACTGACCTTTGGCATCCCCAGCCCAGTGATCGAAATGTATATACTGTCAGGACACTTCATGGCATTGCCTGCCCCAGCACATTTTTCTTTCACAAATGGTACATTAAATTCTAATTTTTCTTCCAAAATTCTTAGGACTTTCTCCCAGCTATATGTACTTAAAGCTACTTTTCATCTGGGATAGAAGTCTCAGCCAGTCTGCTTTCCATGTGGTATAGATTGTTTGAAAAAAAAGACCATACAAAATTTGAAAACCATGGGTTTAATGCATTTGTATATTAAATTTTGTAAGTTGAAAGAGCTAAGTTTTGTTTAGCTCTAAATGGGTATAACTGCCATGCTTTTAGTGATGAGGTACATGATTAATCTTTAAGAAAAAATCTCTTGGATAGGATATCTCACAGAGATAGTAGAAGAAACTTAGATTTGGTTTAAGTATAAAGATCATTCAAATGAAGAGTGAACAATTTTGAAATGAAACATAAATCATTTATTGATCTGTTCAAATTTGCCAAGCCTGCTTGAGACATTTGTCACAACATGAAATTAGTAACACGATACACTCTTTCCAAGTGTGTCTTTGGCAGCTGTGTGAGGACATCTGTGAAAAAGCACCACACTTTTTCGTTCAACTTCAACATTCTTCTTTTGATGGTGTAAAATTTAGAGATTAAGAAATGTGAAAATCTAATAGGAGAGATGCCAGGACTATAGGGAGGATGTTCCAGACACTTTCAAACATGCCTGTTCAACATTATTATTGATACTTGAGCAGCACAAGAGCAGATGTTGTTATGTGACAAAACTTTCCTGCTAAAAGTCATTGTTGTTTCAGCCATATTACCTGCTTTCAAATGTCCATAGTTTTACAGTAACTTTGTGAGTTTAAATTACCACCACCGTCCAGAAATCCGATCAACAGTAGACCATGATAGTCAAATTAAAGTATCAGCATATGTGTATTGTTCCACTTTTGATACTTTCATGTGGGTTGTCCGTGATGTTCAAACCAATAATTTCCACTGATTCTGGTGTTGATGAATTCCTTCTGTGCAGGGCTAAATCTTTTGTGTGTGTGTGGGGGGGGGGATATGCTCCCCACTTTGAAAATGCTGGTATTGTAATTCTCCAAAGATTATTAACTTTTCAAAGTTGGACCTTTTGTCCGATCCAATTTATTCAAATTCTGGATAGCCCTATCAGGTGCCAGGCAATAATAACTTGCCAAATAAATTTGAAATAGGGTCATTAATATATTTATCAAGCATTACTTATTGAGTAAGAATTCAAAAATGATTGTCAAGCTTAAGGTTTAAATCTAATCAAACTATCAATTTACATTGCTCAAAAAAAAAAAAATCAAAGATTCAAAAGTTTCTAAAACAAATAAAGTTTATTTCCAAAAATTCAACTCACCAAATTCAATGATTGAATACATTAGCAACTCACATCTATCTAAAGTACATCTCCACTCTGTGACCCATTGTCACCACTCTCTAACAATACTGACTCCATCTACTAACAAACTCTATCACAATCTACTAACTCTAATCTAACTCAGTGACCTAATGTCACCAAGTTATAACAAGCGGCGTACAAAGCCGACACACGCTTATTGCATGCCGGGGAAGACATTTGCATAAACTGACAAGTGCGCTAGCTATGACGTAAAAGAGGGCATGTCCTAAACATGTGCTTTAGCAGTTGTCAATCAAAAGGTCAGAGTTGGGCATGTGCAACTCCTGCGCTTAGAAACGAGAATTGAGACGGTTCACAAAATGAATTAAAATCCCCAAACTGATAAATATAATGTAAATAAAGCAAACTGGTTAAGGAAAAGTAAAAGTGAATGGGTGAACCATCATCTTTTTCTCTCTCTGGCTTGATTGAGTTTCTTGGTCCTCCCCCCAAAATTTTTCTAGATCTAGGCTTGTCTCTATGTATACCTGTGTGAGATGAATTCCATGTATCTGTTGTTTCCAGTATGAGGGAATAGTATTCAGCTATAGGGATTGTCCACTTTTCATTCAAATGACCTTTATAAATGTCTTAATTTCAAAGTAAGCAGATCTGTTATGTTGTACAGAAACATTTATTGTACCTATCTCAGTATGTTCATTACTCAAAAGAAAAACAGTTGTTATTCATGCAATAGCTCTATTCATCAATATCCTCTACCACCTACAGCAAGCTGCAGGTGGTAGAGGTAAATTAGTTGGAATTTGGTTGTGTAAACAAAATACTAAAAAAAGTTCAAATTTTGTATTTAATTCTGTTTTTATAAGTTGAATCATGAAAATGTAACAGTGCATGCTTCTTTAAATTTTATTATATGTTTCATTCTAATTATACCTATTCATGTGCTTTCTTATAGTTTTTCTTCAGAGTATTTATATGCTTTTAGATATGTTACCTATTGTAATGTCTCTTAAAACCCTAATAATCATAGAGACAGGGATGGCTCAGTTGGTTACTCGCCAGGCTTATAATCTACAGTTCCCAGATTCTCATCCCACCTGGACCAGTTGTTGAAATTTATCTCTGTAAAACTCTCTGACCTACCCTTTGTCAATAGGGGACATCAATGGACTTGGAAACGCCATTGCCCATAGGATGGGACATTATGGATGGCTCCATGTGTTGGAAGCCATACCCCATGCACATTAAAGAACATGTTGGATGGCCTTGTCAGAAGGTGACCATCTCTCTCTGTGATGCCCCATCATTCACTTTTACTTTACCTTAACCAATTTTGCTTAATTTACGTTATATTTATCATTTTGGGGATTTTTATTTCCTTTTTGGCGTCACAGCACTCGTTTCCAAAAGTTAGGAGTTGCGCATTAGGGTGGGCCGAAAAAATTCAAAAATTTTTTTTTAAAGTCGTAATACCATGGAAAAGTTGTGAATTGGGGAGACTAAAAAGGGGTTAAAAAAGAAATAAAATCGGTTTATATCTTCCGGTCGTGCATGTGCTCTAAAGTTTGCCGAAATTTGGAAAAATTCACATTTTTACGATAATTTTTAACATTTTTAAATTAGCCTCTTCCCGAATGCAATAGCTCAAATTCTTATGTATTAGAACCACAGAAAATAATGTTTAAATATTATTTGAATCCATCAACATCTTCCGGTCACGCATTGCCTTCAAAGTTAAAGAAATTTTGAAAGAAATTTACAAATAAAGGTAGATCACAGTTCAAGGAAAAAAAAAAACACTAACAACTTACATGTTCTTTATATTTGTTCTTTATTGAATGCAAGTTTAAATGTTTAAAAACAAATTATTTTAGACCATTAGTAATATTTATAAACAGATTTTTTTATTGAAAAAACTAAGTTTTTGTATGAGGAGTCGTAAGTCCAAGAAACTCATGTTGAACAATTGAACATCTCCGTTTTCACTCATTCTTAACTGAAGGTACTTTGAAATCTGATTTATGGGTGAAGTTAGGCATGGTTGACCTTGACAGCAGAGTCATTCTGATAAAACCATCCCTAGACTCAGCTCCGCAAACTTTTCCTGAGGTTTCTATCACGAGTTTCACACATCGTTCAATTGCCTGTGTGTGAACTGGGAATGTCTTGAATGTTATATCCCAATTAGGGACTGAGTCACTTTGAATATGTGATTTAATCTCATCGTCACTGATATCTTTTAATAATGGGGGAAATGCTAAGTGGCTGCGAAAAACATCTAGTGATTGGCTTCAAGAGTATTGACTGTCAGATCCCCACAATAGACAGAAGTATGCTAAGTAAGGATCAGCAATATCTACTCTATATTTCCATGGCAATAAAGTCGGGAAACTGTAAAGAGGATTTGGCTATACGAGATCCTGGTCCCTTGTCACACTCGAGGTGGTTGACAACAGCAAATCGAACTCTCAGATTGTACTTAAGTGAAGAAAGTCCCACACCTGAACTTCAAGAAATAGTTGTATTTATTTTGAAGTCATACATGCCAATGTGGTTTAGTATTAAAACAAGTAAATACTTTACAGAGGGACCAAAACTTGTGTACCAATCAATACAATCTTCAAGGTACCTGCCTGAAGATTTACGTAATATTGTCGATCCTGTGAACGAACGAAATGGCTTTTTTGCTCATCCAGAACATTTAATGTTAGCCATGACACAAGATAATACAAAACACATATGAGAGCTCGGACTTCGATGAATTCTAAAGGCGAGACAGTTAGATCAAAAGAGAACAACTATTAGAACATTCATGCCGCCAAAACAATTTCAAGGCTCAAGACTACTCGGAAATAATTAACTGGATGGACTGTGATTTATCTTCTCCCCCATTTATAAAAGATATCAGTGACGATGAGATTAAATTACATATTCAAAGTGACTCAGTCCCTAATTGGGATATAACATTCAAGACATTCCCAGTTCACACACAGGCAGTTGAACGATGTGTGAAACTTGTGACAGAAGTCTCAGGAAAAGTTTGCGGAGCTGAGTCTAGGGATGATTTTATCAGAACGACTCTGCTGTCAAGGTCAACAATGCCTAACTTCGCCCATAAATCAGATTTCAAAGTACCTTCAGTTAAGAATGAGTGAAAACGGAGATGTTCAATTGTTCAACATGAGTTTCTTGGACTTACGACTCCTCATACAAAAACTTAGTTTTTTCAATAAAAAAATCTGTTTATAAATATTACTAATGGTCTAAAATAATTTTTTTTTAAACATTTAAACTTGTATTCAATAAAGAACAAATATAAAGAACATGTAAGTTGTTAGTGTTTTTTTTCCTTGAACTGTGATCTACCTTTATTTGTAAATTTCTTTCAAAATTTCATTAACTTTGAAGGCAATGCGCGACTGGAAGATGTTGATGGATTTAAATAATATTTAAACATTATTTTCTGTGGTTCTAATACATAAGAATTTGAGCTATTACATTCGGGAAGAGGCTAATTTAAAAATGTTAAAAATTATCATAAAAATGTGAATTTTTCCAAATTTCGGCAAACTTTAGAGCACATGCGCGACCGGAAGATATAAACCGATTTTATTTCTTTTTTAATCCCTTTTTAGTCTCCCCAATTCACAACTTTTCCGCGGTATTACGACTTGAAAAAAAAATTTAGAATTTTTTCGGCCCACCCTATTGCGCATGCGCAACTCCGATCTTCCGACTCTCACCCGCTAAAGCGCGTGCACAAGGACACGCCCCCTCTTGTGTCATAGCTTGCATCACTCATCAATTTATGTAAATGTCTTTCCCGGCGTGCAACATGACACGTGCGGCTTTGTACCTCTTGTTAAAATTGGTGACATGTCACAGTAGACAGTAGCTCATAGCATGTAGCACATAAGCACAGAGCAGTAGCACAGCGCACTGTAGTGCAGAGAGTAGTAAGCATGGAGGAGCACAGTTAGTGAAATGTGTAATCAGAATTGATGTATTTTCATTGAAGTTTTGGTGAGTGATTTTTGGAAATAAATTTGTTTGTTATTGAACCTTTTGAATCTTTACTAATTTTTTCTCTTGAGCAACGTTAATTGTTTGATTAGCATTTATCTTTACGTTTTGACAATCATTTTTGAATTCTTACTCATTAACGCTCGCTGGTATTTTGAACCCTAATTTAACTTTATTTTTTTGACAATTTGTTAATTATTGCCTGGTGCCCGTCTCAGCTATCCGGAGCATAAAACTAATTGGATCAGAAAAAGGGTCCAAACTTAAAAGTATTTTGCATTTCTTTGGAGCGTTACATCTCCTAACAGCTGTCCAGTGGATCCCTTCCCCCAACCTTCTCTGAGCCCTCGGGGTCTTTGTTACCTGGTCATTTAGCCCATTGTTTGCAAAAAGGGGTCACTCAGAGGTAAAACAATCTAACTTAACCTTAACAATCATAAGTTGTATATTGATGCAAACTGTTTTATAGTTAAACTTGAAGTGAAACCTCATTAAAGAAAATCTGTTTTAAGTTATAAGTAAATCAATATTTTTTTTTATAATTTAGCATCCAGCTGAAGAAATGAGAAATAAGAGTATGAAACTAGAATATGCTTGGACACTTCCACACCTTACAAGCCCAGAAAAGTACTTTTTAACACAATTAATATCAATGCCTTCCAAAGATGTAAGTAATGTATTTTATTCTTATATGAAGAGAGATATATAGCAAATTAGTTTTATGTTTATATAGGCTGTTTTACCCTTATGTTGTATATTTTGCTACACGATGAGCTAATTTGAAACTTACTAGGACTTGAAGGCATTGGGAAAGACTGCAGAAAGTTATCCACTGGACAGCTGTTATGATGAGATATGATAAGAATGAGTGAAAACGGAGATGTTCAATTGTTGAGCCATGTGTTTTTTAGTGTGCACTGGGGTGTCAACACTCCATTTGCTGGAGAGTAACCATTTTGAATTCTTCAGCATTACAATTCTCACTGTGGGCAGGGTGCAGGTGACTGGGTAAACTCAACATTATGGCACACTTGAAACTTCAGACAGTGCACCGTTTAGTTTTATGTTTATATATATATACATCTGTATTTTTTATGACAGAGTTTTGAAAATTCTTTTAAGATTGTGTCAGCAAAAGGTATAATTTGTAAATTTTGCATTTTTGCCACATTTTTTGCTGTATTTATATTTACTCTTGTGGGATATGCTTGCTTGTAGAATATGCTTGGACACTTCCACACCTTACAAGCCCAGAAAAGTACTTTTTAACACAATTAATATCAATGCCTTCCAAAGATGTAAGTAATGTATTTTATTCTTATATGAAGAGAGATATATAGCAAATTAGTTTTATGTTTATATAGGCTGTTTTACCCTTATGTTGTATATTTTGCTACACGATGAGCTAATTTGAAACTTACTAGGACTTGAAGGCATTGGGAAAGACTGCAGAAAGTTATCCACTGGACAGCTGTTATGATGAGAAATGATAAGAATGAGTGAAAACGGAGATGTTCAATTGGTAGCCATGTGTTTTTTAGTGTGCACTGGGGTGTCAACACTCCATTTGCTGGAGAGTAACCATTTTGAATTCTTCAGCATTACAATTCTCACTGTGGGCAGGGTGCAGGTGACTGGGTAAACTCAACATTATGGCACACTTGAAACTTCAGACAGTGCACCGTTTAGTTTTATGTTTATATATATATACATCTGTATTTTTTTATGACAGAGTTTTGAAAATTCTTTTAAGATTGTGTCAGCAAAAGGTATAATTTGTAAATTTTGCATTTTTGCCACATTTTTTGCTGTATTTATATTTACTCTTGTGGGATATGCTTGCTGTACCTGTTCTATACTATTGCATATACCACTGCCATAGTAACAAGTAAGCAGTGTATGAATTACAAGGCATTGGCAACTAGGAACCTAGAATATGCCTGAACTCTCCCACAGATTACAGGAAGGTTAACAGTGAAGATACAGTTTAAAATTTTAACTATGTTAGGCTCAATAGGGAAAGTAATACAATAGTAACTGTATGATATATGGTGTGCAAAAGCTAAGTTACAATCCCATGTTATTGTCAGTGAGAAGTTAATTTTGTGAGTGGTTAGGATGCTTGGCTACTGATCAAAGGGACGTGGGTTCGAGCCGTGGTAAGACATGGTGTTTTTCTCCTGAGGTCCCACCATCCTCACAGATTTACTATGGCATATAAACTGATATGTTTCTGTCAGACCTCTGTGGCAAGCAGGTGCTTGAGAGGGTATTTATTTTTTATTTATAACATCTAAAATAAGCTTTTTATGATAAAATGTGACTGAAGATAAAGGATTTTGTCAAATATAAATCTTTATTTTTATTAATAACAGTTAGGTATGTAAAGAGTCATGGGAGCTGGAGCAGTAGCAATACCACTGATAACTTATTAAACCACAAAAACAGCAAAATTTGTGAACATTGAAAGAATTACATAAATGTATAAAATATACACTTATTGAAGAGTTAAAAATAATAAACCCATTCCTCAATTTACACTGCTGAAGTTTAACTATAAAACAGTTTGCATCAATATACTATAAAAACAGTTTGCATCAATATTCACTTGATTTGTGGTTTCACATAATCAAGAAAATGAAACCAGTTTTGTTTTTCACTATGATAGATTTGGTTTTTCAGTTTTACACGATATTGATTTAGAGGGTATTGGCTACTGATCAAAGGTGCCTGTGTTCAAGCTCTAGATAAGGCATAGATGTTTGTATTGTCTTTCTGCAGAAGTTCTTGCCTTCCCCACAGACCTTCTACTATAGGGTATAAACTGACAGGTTCTTGTCAGACTTCTGTGGCAAGCAGCTGTTTGAGGGAATATTTATTATTTTTTATAAATATGGATTTAGAGTTTTTTATATATGCATAAAATACATATTATGAAGTAGCAGTGGTATAGTTTCAAGGGAGACCATTAAAAGTAAAAACCTGCCCAAAGTAAAAATCAGTTAAATGGTTTTAATTGATATCATCATTTATTTTTAAGAATAAATTTATAATAATAAATTCCTATATTAAATAACATCTGTAATAAGTTATATTCTTTCACTAACATTTTATTCTTGCCATTGTAAATGCAATCTGTCTCACAATATCTTAATAAAAGAAAACCCAATTTGGATCTGTAGTGAGATCTGACTCTTATAGACTGAATCCTTCAAGTTAATAAAAAATTGTATGTTTTCTCATTTTTATCAGCAGGTTTAATTTTGTAGATTATTATTTAGGCTAAATATAATTGAATCATAAGAACACTAATTCATAAACTATCACAAATGGTTTATTTTTGTAAAATAAGTTTTTAAGTATTGATGCAAATGCTTAATTTCTAATTTATATTCATATTCAGTTCATAAACACTTTTTTTTTTTCAAATTTCATCTTCATATTTTATTTTTGTATGTCAACTCTACTGCAAATTCTGTACTATATGTATGATATATTTTTTGTGACCAAAAAGAAGAGTATGAGAAATGAAATCTATGCTTATCTGAATTAGTACAAATAAAATGCAAAATAATGCCACATTAGTGCTTATTATTACTGCTAAACTGAAATTTGAGATTAATTTGTTCAAATGAAACTTTCAGTGTATGTTTCATTAACAAAGAAGATATTTTGGTATCTATAGCCCTGTTTTCCATAAGTTGTTGGTCTCAAATTGAACAGTTTCAATTAACATGGTAATTTTCCAGAACCTATCTGCCATGTAAATCAAGAATGATTAGTTATTATGTTTTAATTTAATGTAATTGTTTTTAATTTTATTTAAGCTATTTTTTTTTACTCTATTGGTTATAAATATCCAGACTTCTATAATTCATTGCCTACTGAATGAATATTGTTGAAATTCTAGGTTTAGAAGCACTTGATTGAGATCTTTAATTTATCTCCAAGTCATATTTTACTATAATATGCTTAGTTTAGGAATAATAAAGCTTTGATGTTAGCTTTACAATGACATAATATGAGGTTGTAACTTTTGCACTTTAGTAAGTATTTTGTATAAAACAAAATACTTACTAATAAACAAAAAAGGCAAAGAGTTGCTGTTATAAGAAAGAATAAAAGTTGATGGAGAGACTATAATTATGACATGATTATTTTCATGATGTTAGAGATGCTAATTTTCAATATTGTCACTGTATTGTAGTGAGGAGGGGTTTTTTTTATAGCTTGCTTTAAAAGAATTTGCTATTGCATTCACTTTATAATTTTTTTTGTGAGCATTATTTTTTTTTCTTTTAAGAGATAATGAAAAATTCTTTTTGGACTGAATAGATATTAACAAAATATGATTTGCATTTTTCATTTCTTTTAAGTCTTAATTTCCCCTGTTAGAAGGTGCTAAATTTGGAGAATTACAGATTTTTACTCTTTGAAAATGAGCATTTCATATTCTCCAGAACTTCTAGTGTAGTTTTATATATTTGTAATTGTTTTTTTTTTTATGTATACACAGTCATATCAGAATAATGTAACCACCTACCATAGTATATGTATGGTAGGTGGTTATATTATTCTGATACGACTGTGTCTATCTCTACTTGACCGACCAACCACAAGTTGTGCACTTTTGGTGCAGACATAAAAGCTGCACTTAAACAGTAAAAGTTCATTATAATGAGAGTTAATTATTACAAAAAGTACCTTTAGAATGGGGTTTTTCATAGGTTCCACCTATTTTCTGTTTATATCTATTATTTAAAATGTGTATAAAAAGCTAAACTTAAGGATAGGTAAGGATATAATGAGACAAAAAATCAGTCTTTTCTATACAATTAGTGTTTTTTGTAATTTGTTTTAAATGTTTTGTATGTTTTCTACCTCGGTCAAAATAAAAAGCATAAAGTAAATTTGAATTAACTTTTTTAGCTGGACATGGGTTGGGTTGTTTTACCTCTGAGCGGCACTTTTTTGCACACCATGGGCTAAATGGCCAGGTCACATGGACCCTGAAGGCTCAGAGAAGGTTGGGGGAGGGGACCCACTGGAACAGCTGTTGGGAGACAGATGATAGCTTCCTGTCAAGGCCATCCAGTGTGTTCTTTAACGTGCACAGGGTATGGCTCTCCCACACACGGGGCGACGGCTTAACGTCCCATCCAACGGACGGTGGCCTTTCCAAGCCCATCGGTGTCCCCCTACTGACCGTGGACAGGGCGGGGAATTTTGTGGAGATAAATCTCAATGCTGACCCAGCTGGGACTCGAACCTGGGAACTACAGATTACGAGTCTGGTGCGCTACCGACTGAGCCACCCCGCCCCATTTTTTAGCTGGACAAATATAGAAATTCCTTATCATTTACTTTTCTAAAGCTAGTCACAAAAAATTAAATTTTCAGGAGCAACAAGTATGATTTCCTCAGCAGAAATATTTGGTGAAGATGTAGCCATAACCAAATAAGTAAAAAAAGGCACAAAACGTCAATAGAAATTGCAATCATGCTAAATGAGCAAAGGCACATTTATCCACATTTTAAGAAACTGGAAACTTCTGCGCACTGAAGGTACTGCATGTGGTATTGTTTGTTCAGAGTCTGTGGTTTACTGCACACTTGTTTCTAATTGTCTGTACTGCCTCTTTTGGGTTGAACAGAATGACATTCCCAGAAACAAAAGTTTTTTGGAGATTATGATTGGAGGAGTATTATTTTCTTAAACCTTACATTGTATATCTGTTGTAGAAATATAATGTATTTGGATAGAAATAAATGAATAGAAATGAAAAAGATTAAAGCTAAAAAAAAAGTGTAAAAAATAGAGGAACCACAAAACTTATCTGCCAAACTATGTGCATTTCTTTAAATCAGAAAGAGAATTTTTTTTTTCAAATTAAGGCAATGGTTCAGAGTGCATTTCATTCTGAAACAGTTGCATAATGTGGAAAACACCTATATATCCAATTCACTAAAATGTCCACACCACCTTCATTCAAGGGATTAGTTAATAAGTTTTCATCAATATAATCAACTAAAAAAAAGAATCATATTCTCCCAATATGATTGTGTAGGGGTTATCATAACATCTTATCCAGCTATATTGCCACATGTGCAATACATAAGTCCCTCTGTTGGGACTCATGGCTGACACCGTTATGTGCCATGTTGGGCATATAGCATTACAACGTACATCACTTAAGCCAACACTTTATCTTCAGTATGTGGATGATGTATTGATTCTTTGGAACCACCCTGTAACTGAATTAAATACACTCATTTATATGTTTAATAATATTTTACCATCTATTAAATTCACCCATGAATCAGAGAGTAATGGGGAATTACTTTATTTAGATATTAGGATCAAAAGGAAAATACCAAGGTGTGATTTAGAAGTTTATCGCAAAGTATCATTTATACCAAACTTACTACCTTATAATTCCACACACCCTATACATTATAAAAAATCTGCAATTTATCCATATTTCCTAAGGGCCTATCATTATAATACAGCATCTAAGGCATTACAATGTGAATTAAAATTTATATATAAAATAGCTGAAGGCTGGTTATCCTAGAAATTTAGTAAAATAATTAAATAATAAAGCTAAATTCCAAAACAGTAAAATCTCACAACCCACCCCAAATTAACAAAAGGATACTAAGAATTATACATATAGCTTCCCATATACAAAAGGAATAACTAAAACACTTGGCAATATTAAAAAAAAATATCAAATGACAGTACCCCACACGATACCCAATACGATTAGAAGATTGGTATTAAATGATTGAGACAAACTTATAACTACAGGCGAAGGGGTGTACAATATAAATATAGATGACCCAGGTAATAAATTAGCAGGGAAAAATAATTACATGGGAAGGCATATTGGACATACGATCAATGTATTTGAGCATAACAGTGATATTAAAAGCAAGAAACCTAATACAACATTGTCACAGGTAATATTAGAAAATAATATAAAAATGAATAAAATACAATATACACTGTTAACCACACCTCCAACCAAATTCCAACTACAGTATGCTGAAGCACTTTTAATAAATTTACGTAAAATGTCCATATGTAATATCGAGATACCAACCGTATCTTGAAACCTCCTGTTGCATGAGCAACATGAGCAACAAGTTGCACAGTTAGCCAATAACAAAAGAAAGACGGTATATAATGAGGTCAGCAGTTAAGTGGGACTGCATTTGCACCTGAGGAAACCCCAAGGTTAGTAATGGGATGTAACGCGTTGTGATGTAGTAGTTTATTGCAAAGTATTTAATGTTTTATGAGTGGAGATTTTAATGGTTAAATCTTAAATATTTTATACATTATTAAGATTCATTCAGAAGTCATATTTTAGTCAGTTATTTTACTCTCCCTATAATGAGAAAAGGGGAAATCAGTAATGTCAGCATGGAATATGGTCACTTAAAAATTAGTGCTCCTTTAAATAGTTACAATATCAGGAAAGTCTGGTAACCTTAATATAGAGTGTCTTGATGGAAAGGCTGCTACAAACAAGGTGTAATGCATCAAAGTGAATATATTAAGTGACTGTACCAACCTCAACAGGAAAAGCACAATTATGTCATCAGTGTGATGCATCTTCTGTTGATAACATTACCAGTTAACAATGGAAAAGAGTTGATCCAGTATGGAATATTATATTGGGAAGAAAATCATCTGGAAGAATTGTAATACCATGGGCTGGCCCAATCGGTTGAACTGGTAATATTTCTAATATCTTTTACATTATGTCAATTTTTTGTAATTAAAAGTTGATGTCAAGCTTAATTGTGGCTTAAAGAGATATCTTATGTATTGCACATGTGGCTGTATAGTTGGAAAGATGTTATGATAACCCCTACACAATCATATTGGGAGAATAGGATTGATTTTAAATACTGTACAGCTAAAGATCGTGTGTATTAAATTGATATAGAGTAGCTGTGATTGTAATATTTTTAAACAAAAAAATTCAGATTTTTTTAAATGTCGATCAGCTTAGCAGCATAGGCATGACTTTGGTCTTTGATTTCATTGAACTGAGAACATTTGAGGAGAACATTTGGTGAGTGTTAATTGTTAACAGCTTTGACTGTAACTGGTGCCTTATCAGTTGCAGTTGTGAAATCAGCAACTTTTTTTTTTTGGTGCATTTTGTTTTTACAATCCTCATTCAAAAGCATTTGACTGGGTGATATTTCATTTTATGGTTTATTAAACTGCAGTAGATTTTGTCCTTTTTATCTACCTGAAAATCAAGGACTTACCTGTATAATGTTCATTAGAGCAAGTATTTTTCTAGTCCCTTCAATCTCATAATGAACATTTACTCTTAAGTTGAACTTTGATATTGTTAAGTATAATTTATAAAATTTAAATAGCAAAATTGTTTTTCTGTGATTACTATTTTTATTTATTAATTGTTATGAAAAAATAATGAAAGTAACTTATTATTACATACATGCTATATCTACTTCAAAAAACTAAATTCTTTCATCTTTTTTTTAGTTGTTCAAAAAAACACCGTATCAAATATTAAATATGGATGTTGGCAACATGCAGGTAAGTTTTTCATTGCTAATTATATATTTCGGTTTTTTTTTTATTTTTGGACAGATTTGTATATTCTCTCAGCCAAAGGTAATGCCTCATACAAACCTGTATATTACACTAGAGTTAAATTACATGACTTGTCCATGTTCATTCATAGTTTGCTCATTCATGTATTCTGTACTCATTACCAGCTTTTTAGGATTAACTGTTAATGGTGTAAGAGATTTAATGTTACTTCATTACTGTTGTTGGAAACATAACTTGTTACTCTTTATCAAAATTTATCCAGCATGTAGTAAGTTTGCAATTAAGCTTTTGGTAACATTATAGGGAAATAGTTTTAAAATTTTCTGAAGTTACAGAACCCTATTGCTCTATTTTTTTTTTCTCTGTTGAATCTCTTTTGCACTGTATTTTGAAGAAACTTAAGCTTAAATCACAAGTGGTTACTTTTGGAATAAGTGTCAGGTTAACCTATTGATTATAAAATATATAGTATTATGCATTTCCACACTTGATATTACTGAGGCATATCAAAATGCAATAAAAAAAGTAAAAAGTTTAAAGTAAAAGTAGAAATAAAAAAAAAATGGATATCTGCTATTATTGAATTTTTTACTCATATAATCATTATATACCTATTGTAAATACGAACAGTCGTATTGTTATACGAACAGTTTCAGAAATGCTTGTTCAAGAAGTTAAGAATTGAGCCCAAAAGCAAAGAGCTTCAATTTTAATACTAAAAATTGCATCTTCCTTTTCACTGTATGATTGAAACCAACTGTATGGTTTCCAAAAATGCATTTTGCTGCACAAGGGAAAAATTATATATAATCAGCAGTTATTACTGAATAGTTTCCACCTCATATATGTCTAAAGGAAATCAGTTTTCTAGATTTTTGAACAGACTAGCATTAACCTTTAACTGTTTGAGAATATGCTTATGGCACTTAATCCCTTTGCTTCATGTGTATATTTTTTTTTATAAAATTTTTATTTTGCATAACATTCATACAATTTATCTGTTTCAGTCATTTGATATCAGTGGCCTTCAGCTTGCTCTTGCTGAACGTCATTCAGAAATGCCACAGACAAGCAAATGTGCAATTCCAGTTGTGTTGTCAGATCCAGAGACAAAGGCGCCAATGTTAGTATTTGTCTTAATGTAATCTTATTTTCTCATATTTTGTATATTTGTAGTTCTTGATGTAGGGAAATAAGAGGTTTTTAACTTATTTCATCATAATTCAAATTGTATCTGGAATTTGTGATATGAAGGTCTTGTAAAGCAAAAAAAAATACAATAGTCTTTTTAAAAGCACCTAATCCATAATGATGCCTAGAAATGTCTAGGAAGTCAAATAATTTTAAGTACTTAGTAGATTCACACTCTAGTAGAAGGTAATATAAAACTTAAATGGCATGTAATTCCAATTGCATTTTTTTCTCATTTAGGGAAATAATTCTGAGTTGTGTAACTATCAAATAGGATGATATAGATCTTGTCAAAATAGAATGTAAAACATGTATAACTAACTGGCATATAATATGTTGATAGCATGAAAAGCTATCTGAAATTTTTAATGTACAAGTTGGCTTCTTTTCTGATTTAGCTGTATGTAAAACAAGTAGTATTTTAGAATAAATTTTGTCAGGGTTGCAAAACTGAGTAGATATGAGTGACTAATATACAGGTGACACAAGTTACTAATTCAGCTAGCCGAAATCAACCTGCACACTTGTATGGGATGAGTAATGGCAATTGACTGAAAAACAAATTAAGTACTTAAATATAAATTAATGAGAGTGGTTTAAATATTTTCAGTAGTTTGTGAGTTAATTAATTTTTAAATCTAGTTACATTAACTACTTTTCGAATGTAAATCTTAACCCTTTGCACTTGAAGTTTTTTTTTAAAGGTGTTACTAGTTATTCAAAGCAATATTGATAAAAAAAAATAGCTTTTTCATATTATGCCTTAAAATTTTTTTAATATGAATATTATCAAAATATTTGCCTGCAAAAACTTTTTTTATTGTTAAGGACTTTTATACATATTTATGGAACAAAAGTAAATAAAAACAAATACAAAACAAGCAAAGGAAATATACATATACAAAAAAACTACAACTTATAATAATTTTACAAATTCATCGTCACTGCTGTCAATCACGCTATAACTTCTATCACTGGTATTTATTTTATCTGCCATTTTTATGGGTAAAAATTATGATCACGAAAAATAATATAGAGCACAGATACATCACATTACCATCCACTATAGGCATTAGCACTAGACTGACCATAGCATGTTGCCGTTATGGTGCCCATGAGTTTTACAATAAAATCAAGATGGCACCCTCAGGTGCAAAGGTTAAGTTATATCCTAATTGAATGGTAGGTTTTTTGCTTTTGTTGCTATATTATATTTAATTTTTTGAGGGTATGGAAATTTAGGAAACTAAACTGCAAGTGAGGCAATTATTTGCATATTGAATCAGACATTTTTATGTATATCTGTTGTGCTTTTTTAGTGGTAGTAATTAAAATGGTAGTTTGTATAAATGTCAAATAAACACATTTTTTATTGTAAACAGATTTTATGATTTAATTTCACTTAGCTTTTGTAGTAGTTTAAATTGTAATATTTTATTTCTTTGCCAGGACATTTACATTGGGGCAATTTACAATTTCTTTATTGAAATACTTGCAATAATAATTTTTCTCCATTTGAAACTTTGTTATTGACCTTATTTGTTGTATTTATAAATATTAAAATGTTCTCGGAGCACTACCTTTTATGCAGAGTGTAATATACATTAAAATTCATTATTTTTTAAAATGTGTGTGGTTTTTTGAGAAGAAATATTTTGAAAATAGTATGTAGTAGGAACTATAAGAAACAATTTGATCCAAATGTTTTGTAGATGAAACTGCTGTCTCAACATTTTTTATTAAATGCCTGGGAAAATTTTTCAAGTTTGGTGTGAAGAAAAGTTTTTTAATTATGAGTAATAATGAGTTTGATCATTAAGATAATGTTTTAAACCCAATTTATAAAAGGAATGCAAGGCTAACTTATGTTGCAATTGCATGTGTACATATTTCCCATTGAGTTTTATTTTATACAATATTGGTATGTTCTTGATAGATAGTTTCAAAATATTATTTTGTGTCAATGTTGTATGGTGCAGTGAAATTAATTTTGTGTGCATTTGCACATTCATCATCTACCACTAGCCGTAAAACTTACAATCCTCAACTTATAATCACTCACAATACATAAATTCTCATTACCTCGTTTGCAAATATGTACCTAAATTTGTTTTTCCATGTGCAAGCTGTATTAATATTTCAGTGACTTTAGTCTTGATTTTTATAACTAATAATACTGAAGCTTTCTTTTCAACCTTTTCTAAACAAAACGCACAATCAAAATTTTAATATTTTTGCTGGTTAGTGTTAATTCAACTATTTTGACTGTATTATCCCTAATTGCATAGACCAATATTGTCGAAATATTATTGAAGAAACCCATTCTTTTGTGTGAGCCAATTGTTTAACCTGAAACTTAGGACAATGAAGTTTCTTGAAATGCTTTTTGTTATGGAAACCTTGCCTCACATATAGTCAGATACAGTGTTCTGACATGTGGAGTTGAATTTATTAATATTTGTGATTTATTATCCAATGTAAATTAAACAAAGTTCTTTTAAGTAAAAAAAAATATTGTTTGAAATAATGCTATCAAGAAATTAGTATTTAGTTGTCTTTTAATAAAAATCTTTTTTTTTTTTTTTTTTTCAGAGGTCCAACAGAATCTAATGCTGTCCATAAAACCCTAGAAGCACTTCTTTGTGGTTCTAAAGCTCCAGTAGAACAATGTTTCAGGCCAGAAATTGTCAGACTTGTACCACCGCTACATATTTGTGAAGATGAAGTAGGTTTTCACTCATTATTTACTTTTACAGCAAACTAAAGCCTTTTGTAACTGAAAGTTTTGTATAAAATGATAATCAGAAGTAATTTGCCATCTCTTTCAGAAAACCATGGTTCTCAAGATTTAAAATGAAATATTTCCTTTGTTTTGTTTTGTAGGAATTGTGGTAATCTCGAAAGAGCTTTTATTTTTGAAAAATTTTTGTAATGTTATAAGAAACAAATATCATTTATATAGTTGAATTCATAACATTATCTAGATGCTTCACTGTACAAATTACCATCACATCATTGAGTTTAAAAAACACATGAGTAATATCTTGTACAACACAGCACTCAACTTGGTACAATATTGTGTAGACAAAGCATTTAAAATGCAGAGATTGTACCTCTACAGTTCTCTGCATGTTTTTGAATTTATCTTTTATGATAGAGATATAACTTTTTTACTTTAGTGTAATATGAATGATTTAAAATCCTTTGGTAAATGTAGATGCTAGTAGAATTTAAAAAAATAGTGCCTCAGTAGTCCAATGACTGCTATTGTAAATTAACAGGTATGAGGGTTTGGTGTCCATTGGTATTATTAAATCTACTAATATGGACTTGCAGATGAAAATTGCACATGACTAAAAGGAGATGAAAGTCAGCAAAGTAGTAGCATGACTGATCCAGGTCTAAATTGTACCAATTTTAGGATTTTTCTCCACTTGTTTCTGTGCTGCTTTTAGCAAAACAAAAAATCTCTAAGCATAGAAAAGCTGAGTTCTATTTGGTGAGATACAAAGCTTGTGTTGAGGAGATCCATATACTGTTAACTTTTAATCTACTTTTGTGTAGAGCAGTAGATGACAAATTTGATAAATGTTTCTCTTGTATGAAAGATTACCAGTATAAAAGCTTTATTTTTCTGAAATATAAATTGATGATTTAAATTGCATATTTTAATCAAAAAAGTATATTTTAAAGTATCTAAATAATATTTATGTATTTAAAATTAGAAAGAAAAAGATGCATATGAACCAAAATATTTCAGGAACACATTCTGTTCCTCTGATTCATTTATTAGAATAATGATTTAATTTCAAATAGTAATAATTTTAAATACTAACTGTATCTGAACCCATCTGTAATATACTTTGTACTCAAGAAATAGCTAAGAAAAAGAGTTTCCCCACAAATGGGATACAAATCCACCATAGCATGTTATTGAAAAGTTGTGGGTTTGTATTTCACTTGCTGCAAAACTCAATTTTTTTCAGCTATTTCTTGAGTTCTAAGTTTATAGGCAACTCTGTACTCTACTATTGAATGATACATAATAGTTTCCCAGCATAACTACTGGAATTGTCATCCCATTTCATTCAGAATTTCTGAGGTATCAAATAAGTTTTCAGAGATATGTCATTAATAACATTGGTTATTACTTTTAACATTGGTATTTTCTTTTAAATCTCAAGTAATAGTTGTAAGTCTTTTCACATTGATGTTTTTAACTTGATATAAATACCATTGAATTTACTGTTAATTTGGAGGAATGGAAGTTGGCTTGGTTAGTAGTGCACCACATTTGTAATCTGCAGTTCCCAGGTACAAGTCCCACCTGTGCCAGCATTGAGATTTATCTTTGCTAAACCCCCAGCTTCTCTTTGAAAGAAAAGGTACACTGATGGGCTTGGAAAGGCTACTGTTGACATCAGACAGGACATTAAGTTGTGACCCTATGTGAAGAAAAGCCATACCCTTGTGCACATTAAAGTACATGCTGGATGGTTTTGATGTTTGATAGGAGGTTTCCATCTGTTTCTTAACAGCTATACCCTTCTTCTAACTTTCTCTGAGCCCTTGGAACATAGCCATTTAGCTCATTGTGTGCAGTAAAGTGCTACTCAGAGGTAAAATAACCCAATAGTTAATTTTGCAACTGCCATTGAATCTTTACTGATAAATTCAGCAGCAGTTGATTAAAGTTTTAATATGCACTTTACCCAAGCACACAATAGTCTTATCAAATTTTAGTATACTGTGAAATATGAATTGTTTTTCCATTTCTTCGCTCCTTTTAGGTGTAATTTGATAATTTTTTTAAAACATTTTTGTGGTTTGAAAGTTAAACAATATTTCTATAACACTATGTTGTAAAGCCCAGACCCAGATGTAGAAAAAAATCGGGGGGGGGGGGGGGGGGACCAAACCAAGAAACACAACTGAGCCAGAAAAATAGGGAAAGCAAGAGACTGAATTGCCAATGCAGTATAACATTTCCTCCTTTATTTTATAGACGTTCAAAAATTTCTTAAAAAATGCATGAAATATAAATTATAATTCCATTTGATGAGCTGTTTCATTGTAGTAGTTGAAAAGTGAACTTGTAATATTTTTTATCCAGATAAATTTTTCTTTTACCATTTAGTTTTACTGATATAAACTTTCTATATGAAATCATTGCCCTTTCCCAAACCTCTATCACTAGTTCCTAAGTTTATTGGCTGTTGGGACTTAGAAACTTCATTTTTAAAGTGAGCAAAACAACTTTACATCCTGTTTATTATATTAACTCATTGATTATGAGGTAATATAATACTGATTGATTATGATAATAATAATTGATTATGAGGTCTATTAACTATGCTAAAATATGTAGCCTGTTGCAAATCTATTAAGGTAATATCAATATTAAGTTATGTTTCTAATAATATTTTAAGGTTTGTAATTTTCTTAAATGCAGCATTTTTTTATATGTATAATGTTTTTATAAATAAAAAAAATAAATCCCCCCTCAAGCAGCTGCTTGCCACAGAGGTCTGACAGGAGCCTGTCAGTTTATATGCCACAGTAGGAGATCTGAGAGGATGGCAGGTCTCAGCAGAAAAATGGCACACACATCCATAATTATATACTTTATTCATTACTTAAGCTTTATAGTAACATTGCATAGATGTATAAAACAACAGTTGCATTGTGATGAAAAAATTTCTTTTACATATTTAGTTAGTTTGGATGAACTTAACTGAGCCAGCAGAACACAAGATAGCCTGGGATACATCTATGTGTGTTAGCAATACTGCAGGAGTGGAAGCTAAAAGACTAATGGCCAAAGCATTTAAAGGTTCATTGTCTATACAACATCAACAACAGCTTTTATCAGAATTAGAACAAGATCCCAAGTTGGTGTATCATATTGGACTTACTCCAGTTAAAGTAAGAATTTATATGCATAAAGTAATCAACAGCATTCATTCTGTAATAAAAAAAATATCTGTTTAATTATTGGAAAAAAATTAAATCCAAAACAAAATTTTAACATAAATTTTATTTAAAATTTTTAAACTGTCAGCTGGGTTAGTCACAAAATTAAGTTGAATGCTTCAGACCTGACATAATATTATTTTCACTATTTTGAGCTCTCAAAATGAACTAGTATGTGAGAATTAACAGTTTGCCACTGGAAATCCAAAGGTAAACACGATGGTTGTTGATTTTGTATAACTTCTCTTTTTTGATATGGATTTTGTTCTAGCTAAATTTGAAAGTAAAGTGAAATTTAGATTTATTACAATTTGAGCATCTCTTTTAAGAAGTTTTTTTTTTAAAATAGAAATATGTTTCTTTGTTGAACAAATTTTTTTTCATCATGCAATGATATAGTTAAACCATCTAGTGTGTTTACTTGTTCTTCATAGTCACAGTTTCCAAATCAAGTGAAACTGTTAGAGCTCAAACCTAGTAATAGAACATAATTAATTTGAAGTAACTCTAAAACACTTACCTGATTTTACAAAGCAAAATTAGTTAAGAGCATTACCTAATTTTTCTGAGCTAATGCTGTAATAAAAAACATTTGCAGAGGTATTCATTATAGTAATATAAAAACTATAGTTTTAGTAATATGTTCTTTTGTTTATACATATGTAGGATGGAAGCTGACCCAAAGATTTTTTTTTTCTTAGAATAAGTGGTCTACACTTAACCACATTTTGTGGAACCTAACTAGCCAATTTCGATATCACACTATGATTGGAAGATCTGTTTCAGTTTCCAACTAGAGGGTAGTTTTGCAATATTATTCTGAATATTTGTACAGATATTTGATGCTAAAGACAGCTAACACTTCAATTTTTTGTATGATTTTTCAGCTTCCAGATTTAGTAGAAAATAATCCTTTAATTGCTATTGAAGTGTTATTGAAGCTTATGCAGTCAAGCCAAATAACTGAGTAAGTAGGGTTTTTTTAATTTTCTTTGTTTAATTTGACAGAAAGCATTTAGGCTAAATGAGTAAGATTTCAAAAATAAGATAAATTGGTCATTCCAAATGAAATTAACCAATTCCAATAATGTATCTTGCTACACTCATCATAGAACATTCTGAATTAATTTTCAGTAGACAGATAACATGATCAAAATAGCAAATTGAATAATGTCTTAAAGTTTCATCCAGTGTTTCAAGTAATTAAATATGCAGGAATTGTCTATGTTAAATGATGGTTGCAAATTGCATGAACACTCATATCTTTACACCAACAGTATTATTCCAGAACTCATATCTTTGCACCAACAATATTATTCAAGAACTGTTGTAATTCAGTCATAAAAGTTTTTGAATGCAGATATCACACAGAAAGATAATTGAAACTTGGGGTTTTAAACTCTGTAATGAAAAAACAGTTCTAAAAAGTGCTCATATTCAAAAACAAAATAATATGTTTTGCAGCAAATTAAATAGCTTTTGAACAGCTCCTAGAAGTCGCAAGTCTAGAAATCAATATTGACACTTGTATAGGAATTAAATTAATTTTTTTAAGGTTAGAATTGTGTTTTCCTAGGTTAGTAGAAAAAATATTTGGACTAAGTGGATGCAAACAAGCACCCTCATTAACATATCAGTTGTTCAAGTTTTCTGTTTAAACAAAATAATTATTGCAGAAAAGACAGAATTTTCCATATTGTATCATCAAAATAACATTAATTCAAGAAACAGAGTTTAGTGGGGTACACAAGAGGTTCCAATTACATCACCCTTTAGGAAGATTGGGGTTCATAAAAGCAGTAATTTGAGTTTAATATCATTTAACATATAATATAAATTCACAGAGTTAACAATAACTTAAAATTCTCTGTCATTGAGCAATAAAATTTTAAAATTTATCCTTCAAACTATTTGTATGTTAAAAGTTTTTAGGAGAAAACTCAGAAGCTTTTTGGAGCAAGGAGTGTGTTTTGTCTTCAGTGAAGTGACACTATATGGTGAAGTTAGGGGTGTTTAGACAAAGAGCTTCTTTCCACATGTGAAGGGCGATTCCAGTGTCTAAACACCGCTAAAGTCACCACATAGTGATTTTACATGACTGACATGTTCATGCTGTGCATTTTGCACCATCAGTGGAAACTATGAATTGGATGTGCATATGTGATATCCTTGTTTCAAACAATGCTATTTCTCATCTTTCTAACTGTCAGTTTAATTACTGTATTTAATTGAGGTTGTTGTCCCTATGAAATTTCTGTTTTAATTTTTTTTATGCCTTTTATGTTAACCTTCATTTAAATGAACTATGGTTCCTAAACATAAAGTAGTCAAGTAGTAGTATAGTAAAGAAATCATGCAAAGTTATTATTTTGGCTGAAAATTTAGTAAGTTTAGACAAATTATGTGGCAATATGAATGCAGTGTCGAAGAATATCAATTGAACAAATTGACCATACATAATATTCATGCTATATTAGGAAAAGTTTATGCTAATACAAGTATTTCTGCAAGTAAGCACAAAGATATTAAAGTGAGTAAAGTGTATAATAAGATGTGCCTTTTTTATGCTTTTACTGCATTTTAATGTACAGTATATGAATCTCTGATATTTTTTTATGTATCCCATACATATGTACAGGCATTTACTCTCATGCTTTTATAGCAGAAAAAAAAACTATTTCTATATATTTTCTGATTGTGTATCCCCATTTTACATTTTTTTCGTAAAGTAATTGGAATTGCAGATAGCAGTTTTGTCAGTCATGATCTTTTCAAGGAATCTCATGATCAACAAAAGTTTCCTGTGTATCATTTTGTAGCTTATATCAAAAATGAAACAGCATGTTAATATGTGTATCCTAATCTGCGCAATAACATATTGCACTAAATATTTTTGGCTATTAATAAATATGGATAATGTTTTAAGACTTGGATATCTGTTTAAGGTTTAATGCTGAGTGCTATGTATGCACAATAAGTGCTATGGTGATGGCTCAGTACTTGTTTGACCTGCCTTCTTTAACCCTAGAAGTACCAACTGTGCAAGCATTGAGAGTTTTCTCAACTAATCCCCTTTCTGCTTTTGGTGAGGAAAAAAGTATACTGATGGGCTGGGAAAGGCAGCAGTTCATCAGATGGGACATACAGCCATGGCCCTGTGTACAGGAGAGCCATACCCTAGCATGTTAAAGAAGACACTGGATGGTCTTAATGGGAGATTACCATTTGTCTCCAGACAGCTGTCTGTTGAATCCCCTTCCCCTAAACTTTGACTGCTTGGGGTCCTCATGACATGGCCTTTTAGCCCATTGTGTACAAAAAGTGCTCCTCAGTGGTAAAACAACTGAACCATAGAAATAGAATTCTCACATGATCATCAAACCAATTTTTTTCATCACATCTTTATTCATTGCTGTGTTTAGTTACAGAAAATATTTTCATTATAAATCATAAAATTCATTGATGTGTTTAAGTTACAGAAAATATTTTCATTATAAATCATAAAATTGATCAATAACTAGTATCCACAGAGTATCTTTATTCATTGCTGTGTTTAGTTACAGAAAATATTTTCATTATAAATCATAAAATTCATTGATGTGTTTAAGTTACAGAAAATATTTTCATTATAAATCATAAAATTGATCAATAACTAGTATCCACAGAGTTGATTGTTGATTGTGAAGTCAATAAATCAATAAATAATTTTGTGGGAAAACAGTTTTGTTGATGTGTGGAATTCGAACCCATGTATAACCAGATACATGCCAGAGTATTCTAAAACCATTAAACTAGCACTGGCTACACTTTTTTTCCACTAATGTGGCCTTATCAATCTCCTGTCATTGTTACACTTGGCTTTGGCACTATCTATGATCAGGGGAAGGCAACTATTTCTTTTTAATGTTGCACTGAGTGATGTAAATAAATAAGTTAGTCACTCATCCTAAAAGCATTGTTAATGATTTAATCAATAAATAGTATCCACAGAGTTACCTGTTGACAGAGAACTCTGTGGCATGTATCTGGAGAAACATGGGTTTGAATCCTGCATGTCAGCAAACCTTTTTCCACAAAACTATTTATTGATTTATTGACTTCAAAGTCAACAGGTAACTCTGGATACTATTTATTTATTAAATCATTAATAGCACTCTTAGCATGACCTATTTATTTACATCTTACTCAATGCAACATTAAAAAGAAATAGTTGCCTTTCCTGATCATAGATGGTGCCAAGACCAAGTGCAGCAATGATGGGAGATTGATAAGGTCAATATTGGGTTCATAGTGGTTAACAATATTGGGGTTCATAGTGGGTCACATTAGTGGAAAAAAGACAGAAAACGACATTAGTTTAGTGATCTTAGAACACTCTGGCATTTATTTGGAGAGATGTAGGTTCAAATCATGCATGATGGCAAAACATTTTTCAACAAAACTATTTATTAGCATAAAATTGTTATTTTTCAGCCCTTTTCATTTGTTAAAATATATGCATTGAGGCTGCATGTTACTCGTGCTTTATTCAGCATCCTTTATAAATTGTAATATTACTTTGATCTTTACTGATATTTTTTGCATAAAAATGGCATTTTACTATATTTTTTTTATTCCAGGTATTTTTCTGTGCTAGTCAACATGGAAATGTCCCTTCATTCAATGGAAGTAGTTAACAGGCTTACTACAGTAAGTAATTATTTTTTATCAGTGTCAAAAGTTTCAAATAATAATAATGATTGTGTAAACATAGTTTATATAATCTTAAGTTTAACAATATGTTGGGCTTAAGAGCACTAACTTAGCTAAAACTTCAGCCCTGTTTTTTGAATATTTTACCTGCAATTTTCAATTATCGCTTTGGCTAATTAATAATGTACCTGTAATGAAATTATGCATTATACTGTAAATAGATGCAGCCTGTAATAGTAGTTTTTAGATAGACTTTAAGTCACATAAAATTAAGAAATGAATGAACTGGGTTTGACAATACTTTTAAAATTTGATTTAACTCAGCTCACATCTTCAACTTCATAGATTCACTAGACAATAAAAAGGCAAATTCTTTTTATATGTGAACTACTTATAAGTTCATATATCTGTATTATACAGAATCATTTGGGTTGAACTAAAATATATCCTGAAACTGGTTCATAATATATTTATAGTATTTGATATTGCATTTTGAATATATTATATACAGTGAAATATCAGTGTAACAAATGGCAGAGTAATGAAATATTCAGTATAAAAAAAAACATTTTCTGATCCCAGCCAATTTACTATACATCTTTATGCAAAAACGTTTCGTTTTAATGAATACCAGTATAATGAAATTATCGTTTAATGAAATAAAAATTTGTCTTGATACAAAAAAATATGATCAGTATAATGAAAGTTTTAAAAAGAAAATCTTAAACAATATGTGCAATGTGCATTTTAGCATCTGGCAATGCTGCAATAATTAATTTATTGTAAATAGGTTATTATAATATTTAATTCTAAGCAATAATATAGAGAAAATCAAAAGAAAAAAAAGAATGTAAGCATGGGAAACATGTTTGATGACCAGAATAAAGCAGTATAAAAAATGGATATATCCATTGGGAACTTGCAAGGAATTAATTCTTGTTATAGAATAATAGAGTTACGAAATATTTATATTGAAATAATTAAATAGTTTTGGGAAAAAAAAGTGAAATTGTAAAAAAATTATTAAACTTAAAAAGAGTAAAATTTTACATTTTTAAAAACATTTCACCTTATTGCATTAAGGTTTCTCATTTATTATTTAGATTAAATTATCTTTTTGGTATATAACATGACACATTTTGTTACTTTAGAATAAAGTTCTGAAGTTCATTTTCATTTTGAAAACACTTCAAATTAATAGTTCAACAATCTCAGTGTGTAGGTTGTAGAATGCAAAATTAAAATCGCCTTTAAACACTGATAAATTTATGTACAATCTGAAAAATTATTTTTTTAATAAAAGTGCAACAGAAAAGCCAAGATGAAGTCAATTCTGTAGTTGTAGATACACTTATAGTTCCAAGTAATAAGAGATGAATGGTAACTTCTAGATGAACAAACTTGATGTTATTCTGGAGCAATTGAGAATAACTGCACACAATATTAAATAACAAGAAATTGCATAAAACACATCATAAAACATAGTAAAAACTTATCAATGGTAAAAAATTATAGTATCTAGATTTCGAAATGTACAACATGTTCTTCAGCAAAATAGTGGTTGGTTCTATATCACATTCTGTTGTGAGAAGGTATATTTGAAAAACATTGATGTAAGATTTATAACATATCATTACTGAGATGTGTGTGCATGAAGTATCATTATAGTAGGAGATGATATATATGATGGTGCATTTTTGTTGTTGTAGCATGTTATTAGAAAATTGGTGATATTTCTTGTTGATTAAAATATCCGGATTAGGGTAGTCTTTTAATAGGAGTTTCCAGGCTGTAGGTAAAATCAGTAGTTAGTCATTGCAGCAGAATTCTTTGTTGATATGGATTATTATTTTTTCACTGTATCAAAGTTTAAATTGAGTATCAGGATTCGAAATAATTCTGGCTTCTTCAAAGATTGGAGTTGCATTATGTTTGATAATGATATTAGATAAAGCTGTTGCTGGTATTTTTCTTTTCTTAATATTGTATTTATGTTCTTTAATTTTTTCTGGTAAGCTTCTTGAAGTCATGCTGATATATCCAAGTGGTGATTTAACATCATTATTGGGATTGGTTTCTTCTTTTAAAGGAAATTAGGTAGCCACTTATCTTACTTCACTGCAGCATAATTATTGCCAACAGACACAATAAAAAAAATTAGAAATATTAAAACGTTTTTCAAGTAATGACTCCAAAAAGTTGTATTCTATCAAGCCAGTTCCTTTTATCAACAAATCTAATATTATTCCTAATAATCTACTACAAAGAGCTCTTGAAAGAGACCCAATATTTTGCTATCCTCTAAAAATACAGTCTATTGATAAATTAATCCCAGAGATTGAAAACATCATTAAACTGATACCACATAGTGCTCAGGACAAAGAAAGATTTTGATTTTATAGAATTATCAATAATATCTATTGCAACAGAAAAACTACCATATATGAACTGAATCAGTTAAAGAGAAATTATCAAATAAAGATTTTATCAGCTGACAAGAGTAAACAAATAGCAATTCTGAATAACTATGAATATACTACTAAGCTGATGACTTCCTTAAACTGCATTGAAATCAACTACAATTTTAAAAATTTATTAAAAAGTTAATTTTTTTTAAAAAAATTCCCATTTTCCACAATCATTGAAAAAATGTTGCAAACCTCCTATCAATTATGACATACCTAGATTATTTCTCCAAATAAAACTACATAAAGAAAATAACCCTGCATGCCCTCTTGTCTCCAAATAAAAAAAGTTCTACTTACCTACTTGAAAGAAAATTATTTAAAGAATTATCAACCATATTTACAAAAACTAAATATATAAATATTTCCTCATATGATTTCATTGAATCTGTCAAAAATTTATACATACCCGAGTATGCAAGACTATATTCTTTGGTGGGGAGGGGATGGCTCAGTCGGTAGCGCACCAGGCTCATAATATGCAGTTCCCAGGTCAAAGTCCCAGCTAGGTCAGAATTGAGATTTATCTCTGCAAAACTCTGCCCTGCCCACGTCAGTAGAGAACACCGATGGGCTTGGGAAGGCCACTATCCATCGGATGGGACGTTAAGCCGTGGTCCATGTGTGGGAGAGCCATACCCTGTGCACATTAAAGAACACGCTGGATGGCCTTGAAGGGAGACTACCATCTGTCTCCCAACAGCTGTTCCAGTGGGTTCCAATCTTCTCTGAACCTTCAGGGTCCTTGTGACCTGGCCATTTAGCCCATTGTGTACAAAAAAGTGCCGCTCACAGGTAAAACAACCAACCAACCAAATATATTCTTTGGATGTTGTCAGCCTTTATCCTAATACTCCAATATTTTAATTTATTATGTTAATTAGAAAAGAAACATTGAATTGCACAAATATAATATTTATCACTTTTATGCAATTGTTTGAAGCTCTAGATATCATAAAAGACAGTGCTTATTTTCTAGTTGATAAATTCTACTAACAAAATTTTGGTACTTCCAAGGGATCACCACTATCAAGACTTCTATCTGATGTCATAATGAGAGACATTGAAAATAAAATAATAGACAGCAGAATATTAAAGCCTTTATTATGGAAAAAGATGCGTTGATGATATCTTTATTATATGGGAATACTCTGAACAATCCTTACTTGATTTATTATCAGAACTTCAAATTACTCCAGAGAGTGAAAAAAAAAAGCATTACTTGATATTCTTATCCAAAGATGTAATAATGAACTCATAACATCAGTATACCACAAAGCTACCTTTGTAAACAACCTAACACCTTATAATTCATTGCATCCACATCAATACCTTTTCTTCAAGTCTTAAAAATTTATCTAACAGAGCTATCAAATTATGCAATGCAAACTATCACTTACAAACAGAAATCAAATTCATATACTTATTAGGAAAAATGCAGGCTATCCACTGAATTTCATAAAAAAAAAAATACCATTCATCTATATTCCAAGTAAATAATCATCACACCACCAGTAAAACAACTGACAATGTCGTTAAATATACGAACTCTAGATCATGTTTATGTGCTTTGAACAATACCATTAAAATCATCATGAAAATCTATAACTACATAGTACCAAGTAAATCTCCTATCACTTTATTAAGATCCATTCTTGAAAGACAGACTGCTATATCCTTACAGAAGGTGTCTACCTAATTCATTTAAAAGAAGAGTCACTTCACTGAAGACAGAGCACTGTCATTACTCCGAAAAGCTTCTGAGTTTTCTCCTAAAAACTTTTAACATGCAAATAGTTTGAAGGATAAACTTTAAAATTCTATTGCTCAATGACAGAGAATTTTAAGTTATTTTTAATTAATTTTGAGCAAGAAGGTCCTTTTAATTGTGTATTAAAAGAAATTCTTGAAAATTTTGATACCATGTATAATTCTAATAAAGGTTCATGTTTATATCTTTCATTAAAAAAAAATTCACCTGTTTTGCTAAAATATTTAGTTTTTAAGTTGAATATTGAAAGAGAGTTCTTTTTTATTAAAACTTAAAAAAAAGAGTACGTTTTATCATATATTCATGTGTATGATAATTAAATCATCTTATTTATTATTTTTCAGGCTGTAGATTTGCCAACAGAATTTGTTCATTTGTACATATCAAATTGTATTTCTACGTGTGAAACAATTAAAGATAGATACATGCAAAATAGACTGGTCAGGCTAGTATGTGTGTTTTTGCAGTCATTAATTAGGAACAAGATAATTAACGTGCAAGTAAGTACCATGTTTTCTATTACCTGTTTTTGTATTTGTTACAAATAAGCTATATTGATAAAAAAAAGAAATATTTCCATCTTGCTTACATCTTGGCAAGTGAGAAACAGAAGATGTTGTGCAAGCAGTAGTCATATAGGGTTTCAATTATCTAATAAGTCATTAATCCAATAATGTAATTCAGTTGAAAGTTCACAGATTACTTTAGGAGCCAGTCTTTAAAATTAACATGTTAAATGATAGAGTTAAATATCAGTTCTAGCAGTGATAATAATATAGTTAGTTATCATGTATAATGTGAGTTCTGGGATTTTTGACAAAACTGCAGTTTAAAGCAGATAACAAGTAATCCACTAGTCTTAGTTGTGGCAGAGCCATAAGTAGCTGCCGGGTGATGATATAAAACAAGTTTCCTTTAAGTTGCTTACAGATGAAAATTTTTCAGGTGATATTCATTAAAAACAGGAATGGTAAAGAATGGTAAATAGGTTTGAGTTGAAATTCCAAATCTTAAATGATTTCAGGCGTGGTGTATTAACATAAGTTAAGATTCTTTAGAAAAAACAATTAAAATATCAGTACACATTTTATTATATTTATCACTAAATGCAAAAATATAAACCCAAATAAAATAATTATGAAAAGATATAAAAAGATAAGATTAATAAATGTAAACATTTTGATCATATTAAATATAAGAATACTGATTATATAAGAGATATATAAGAATACTGATAATATATAAGAATACTGATTAAAATATAATTATTTTTGAATAATAGATAATCACAGGTAAACATCTGTAGGTGATATATATTAAATAAGTATAGAGGAAATATTGTCATTAGGTGGGTGGAATCTGAACCCACAACCTCTTGATAACATGTCGGGTGCTATGACTGCTGAATGGGGCAGGGGTGGCTCAGTCTGTAGTGTGCCAGACTCGTAACATACAGTTCCCTGGTTTGAATCCCAGCTAGGCCAGCATTGTGATATATCTCTGCAAAACTCCTCGGTCAGTAGGGAACCCCTATGGGCTTGGAAAAGTTCTATCAGATGGGATGTTAAGCCATGACCCTGTGTGTGGGAGAGTCATGCCCTGTATGCATTAAAGAACATGCTGGATGGCCTTGATGGGAGGCTACCATCTATCTCCTAACAGTTGTCCAGTGGGTCCCCTCAACCTTCTCTGAGCCCTTAGGGTCTTTGTGACCTGACCATTTAGTCTACTGTCTACAAACCCAAATCTAACTGTTTAGCTACTGGGTGCTGATCAATATCCTCTGTGAAGAAAAGTATCACTCTTAGTTTAACATCAATATCAATTTTAGAGGAAAAATTGTCTTGAGCCAGGTGGGATATGAACCCACAATCTCCTGATGGCATGTCAGGTGCTCAGCTGCTGATCAAAATCTCTAATTGATGTTATGAACTTTCTACCTACAGTATACAGTTTTCTGTGTCTCACAAAAGTATTATCTCAACTTCTCACAAACAGCTTCATGAAGCAGATGACAAGTATGTCTTGAAGATAGCAAGTATGTTATGAGTATAAAATTGAATAAATTTCTTGATTTTTAGTTCAGCTGTGAAGGAAAGTATCACTCTTAGTTTAACATCAATATCAATTTTAGAGGAAAATTATCTTGAGCCAGATGGGATACGAACCCATGACTTCCTGATAATATTTCAGGTTGGGTTGTTTGAACTCTCAACAGCACTTTTTTGCACACAATGGGCTAAATGGCCAAGTCACAAGGACCCCAAATGATGAAAGAAGGTTGGGAGGAAGGGAACCATTGGACAACTGTTAGCTTCTCACCAAGGCCATCTAGTGTGTTCTTTAACGTGCACAAATATAGCTCTCCCACATATGGGGTAATATGTCAGGTGTGCCTGACATGTTATCAGGAGGCTGTAGGTTTGGATCCCATCAGGCTAGTGACAATTTTTTCTCTATCCTGATTTAAGAATTTTTTTTAATCCTTTTAGATGCAAGTTTGTTAATATTTGATTCATGTTTTGTGAACTGCAGGGAAATACCTGCAACTGAATCTTTATCAATTGATTTCTGATATCTGATTTTATTAAATTCATTATGGAAAAGATACTTTAAAAATAAGTAAATAAAAGAATACTTGAGAGGAAAAAAATGCAACTTTTTTCTTTAAAGAAGTAAATATATCTGGCATAGTGTTTAAATATTTCAAATTTTATTTTACCCTTTACTCAATTGAGGATTTTCTTTATTGAAAAGTTTAGAATTATTTTGCTGCATGCAAATAACATTTCTTGGCTTTCCACATATTTGCCATACCTGCATTAACTTATAAGTGGTTTCAGAAATGACCTATATATTAATTATAACAACATTAATGAAGGTTGGTTGGAAGCACTGGTATAAAAGTGCTTAACTGAAAGATAGTTTAGAACTTCTCAAAGTAGTGGCCCATGAACCATCAGTTGCCAGTCTCCAACAAGCTGCTGGAAAAGAACGAAATATGTTTTCATAATGTGATATAGATTTTTTGCTCCTTTTTTTCTTAACTGAATGTTATATATATTGTTTTAATATTTTTAATAAAAATATATAATTTTCAATTCAAATTTTTTAAAATTCCCATAGAGGTGGCAATCCTACACTGGTTCCACAGTCCAATTTCAGACAGAAAAGAAATTTCTGGTTCGCCACATCACTTAAAGAATATCACATCATATTGCACATAGACTATGGAAATATACCAGTGATATATAATGAGGATAGTAGTATTCTTTAAATTCAGTCAAAGGAAGGTATCGGGGTTGGGGATGGCTCAGTTGGTAGCATGCCAGGCTTGTAATTTGCAGTTCCTAGGTTCAAGTCCCAGCTGGGGTACATTGAGATTTATCTCTGGAAAACTCTCCACCCTGCCCACAGTCAGTAGGGGACACCAAGAGGTTTGAAAAGGCTGCTATCCATCAGATGGGACACTAAGCCATGGCCCGTGTGTAAGACAGTTATACCCTATGCACTTTAAAGAACATGCTGGATGGCCTTGATGGGAGGCTACCATCTGTCTCCCAATAGGTGTCCCAGTGGGTCCCCCCCTAACCTTCTCTGAGCCTTCGGGGTCCTTGTGACCTAGCCATTTAGCCCATTGTGTGCAAAAAAGTGTTGCTCAGAAGTAAAACAACCCAATCCAAAGGAAGGAATTGCCTATCTTGATGAACATTAATCAAAGGAAAATGTTGCCCATCTTATAAACATGAGTCCACAGCACTAATATTTTAGATTTTAATTAACTCTAAATCTTAGGATTTAAACTTTATTTTAAAGTTAGGTTGCATATGGTAAAGGAAATTTTAGTTGTGTTATTTACATCAAACTGAATTTTTTGCATTCACTAGATTTACCATCTTCTATAGCTACTTGTTCTTGTTTATTCCTTATTTCTGCTGTGTTATTTTTTTGTGTGCAGCTGTTTTCAAACCCCTGATTTTGGCAGTTTTCAACAGAGCAGCAATCTGTTGAAATGTGCTTCAGCAGCTGATGTTTTGAACTGAATTCTCTATATTCATCATACATCTTATGAACCAACGATATTGAAAGTCTTTATGTTTAAGATTTACACCACAAAGGTTCCAATTGGTTACAGTTTACAGGATTTGTACATGATGTTTCCATTTGCAATTTTGCAAGTTCTTCAGCTCATACACAATCTTCAAAATAACACCCCATGAAGATGGATGATAATTTCCTTTGATTAAATTTAAATGATAGTACTATCCTAATATGTTACTTGTGTGATCAATAGTATGTGTGCAAAATGACTGGTTAAAATCTCTGATACCTTTGGTGAGCTACATTGTTTTATTGCAGTGAAATCATAGATTAAATTTTGAAATTATTCATTAGGCATCAGTCTTGACAAAGTGCATATTTCATAAACTTTCAAACTGTTCACCATCATTTCTCCCTAAAGGCTGTTAAATTTGGACAGTGCATATAAAGTTTTGAAACTAATTTTATTTAATGAATATTATGTATATTTAAAAATACTGAAACTTAAAAACTTAAATTTTACTCATATTTAAATAATGAATGTATTTATAATATGCATTCCTTTTACCTTAATTTCCAAAAAAAATTCCTTAATTTTTTTAAATCTGTGAAATCTGTGTTTTAGAAATAGTTAAATATTTTAATAGAATATTAAAAGTTGTATTGCATTGTTTCTCAGGATCTTTTTATTGAAGTTCAAGCATTTTGCATAGAATTCAGTCGTATTCGAGAAGCAGCAGCACTGTTTAGGTTGCTGAAGCAAATTGACAGTGGGGAACAAGGACCTGGTCAAGTGCCTCCTGCTCAATCTTCAGGAGTGAAGCAATAAAGCAACTTTAGGAGTGATGAATAGTGTGGATTAAAATATGACTATTTGATAACGGTCAACTGTTTAAATACATTATAAAATTCTATTCTACATGGTCTGTTACTAAATATTAATATAATAATCACAAACTTTCAAATGCAATACATTTATCTAATTTTTAAACTCAATAATGAAATTTTAGTCGTTAAAAATAAATAAAAGTTATCATTGGATTTATTTTGTTTGAATTTCCTCAAATATTTATTGATAAGATCATTTCATTTAAACTTCACTGAGTTGTCATATATAAATAAGAACACTATAAATAATTTTCAAGAGTTTTTGGTTGCCAGATGTCCAACTCATCAGACAAAATCTTTAGTACTGTAGACCTTTTATAATTAGAATTGTTCAAATTATTACTTTTTCAGAACATGGATGTTTAATTTCAGACATAAGCATCAAACAAATTAAAATTTTATCTGTATTTTAATTATTTTGTTAATAATTTTTATTAAAAATATAAGAAATATTTAATAATAAAGGAATTTTTTATAACTATTTTGATAGTAGCAGATCATTTGATGATACATTTATTTGTAAATACAGTGGAATATATGGTTATTCATTTCTTAAAGGACTGGAATGAGAAACATGTATAAAATGTTGATAACTGTAATTCTGTTTCCTTTTTAAAAAAAAGTAATTGTTTTTCTAGTGCATTCTACATTAGCATTTAGATTTGATACATTTAGTGTCTTAACAGATTAATTAATATACTCACCTGGGTTGCCAGCTGTCCATGGGGCACAGGTTGAATCCCAACTGTGCCTATGCTGAGAATTTTCTCTGCTAACTCTCTTTGTGCCCACAGTGAGAAAGGGGAAATCATTGGGCTTGGAAAGGCTACCATCTATTGGATGAAACTCTAAACCATAACCCCACATGCAGGAGAACTATACCCTGTATATGTAAAAAGCATGCAGGGTAGTCATGACAGAATATTTCCATCTGCACCTAACTACTGGGTAGTGGATTTCCTTTGCCAACCTCTGAGCCTGAGCCCTTGGGGAATTTGAGGCTTGGCCATTTAGCCTGTTATGTGCAAAAAAAAAATGCTGCTCAGAGATAAACAACCTAAATAAAGCTAATATTGGACACACCTATAAAATCTAGAAACAAAGAAATCTAATGGTTTATAGAATAAATATTTGTCTTATTTGGCAGTTATGATTTAGAAGTATTTCAACCTTTAAAGTCACAAAAATTTGAACATGAAACAAAATGGCAAAATTTACCAGTAGTGTAGTTTAAAAGTTAATTTTGCACATTAAGAGTTACAGAATACTGGATTCTTGGTCATTTGTCTCTTATACCTATCAATTGGATATTTTTATACCCATCTAGTCCTGAGCTTTGGGCTCTTATGACCTGGCCATTTTAACTTAATTTGCAGGAGAAATGTTGTCTAGGATTAAAACAATCCAATTTTCAGAAAAAAATCAATTCAAAGAGGTGAACAAAAATTTTAAATATTTATGATTTAGTTATTTATTTCAGTAGTCTTTCGTGAGTTACCATTCAATCAAAAGTGGATCATAATCAGATTGCAATTGAAGTCCCAAAACAACTTTATATAATTAGGCTAGTGTGAAACCTTCCCCTCCACCAATCTCCCTCCCAAAATCCAACATGGTATCTCCTAGTTATGTACCAGTTTCTCTACCCATTGGGGCAGGGGTGGCTCAGTCGGTAGCACGCCAGGCTCGTAATCTGCAGTTCTCAGGTTCGAGTCCCAGCTGGGTCAGCGTTGAGATTTATCTCTGCAAAACTCCCCGCCCTGCCCATGGTCAGTAGGGGACACCGATGGGCTTGGAAAGGCCACAGTCCATCAGATGGGACATTAAGCTGTGGCCCCGTGTGTGGGAGAGCCATACCCTGTACACATTAAAGAACACACTGGATGGCCTTGATGGGAGGCTACTATCTGTCTCCCAACAGCCGTTCCAGTGGGTCTCCTCCCCCAACCTTCTCCGAGTCTTCGGGGTCCTTCTGACCTGGCCATTTAGCCCATTGTGTGCACAAAAGTGCCGCTCAGAGGGAAAACAATCCGATCCAATCTCTACCCATTGAGCTGAGATGGTAATTCACACTTGATTAAATAAGATTATGAAGGTAATTTATGCTGTGAAGCACTACCTTGTAGTTCAAGTTATTAGGATGTACTATGCACTATTTATATTGATACTTGAACTGAGCTTGTAATAACCATGTATTTGTGGCAAGCAGCTGCTTGAGGGGGATTATTTGTTAAGTATTAATATACCATGGATTATTCTGATGGCAATAGTGCTGGAGCACTTGATGTTAATCACCTTATTAGTCCCTGGGCAGAAATCATTTGATGTGAAGCAATGAAACATATTTGTGATAGTCTTAAGGGACATTTAATTTAAATAATTTTTCAAGTGTGGAAAAAAGCACTCTTTATATAGTTCAGATTAGCATTTCTCAACAGCTGTATCCCAAGGTCCTGTGAACTTATTTTAAAAATTCATAAATGCAATAAAATAGCAGGAAAAAACACATTTATTCAAAAAAGAAAATATACTGTAAAATATTTTAAAATGTTGTAGAATGTTTGCAAGACAGATGGGTTTTTACTTTTTAATTAAATATGAAGCATGCTGACAAAAAATAAAAATGTTAGTAGCTGAAATATTACTATACTACTGTACATAGTTATTACCAGGTCATGGAACTGAGAGTTTGCTGGGCTGCAAGGTCAGTAATATTGAGAAACACTGGTTTAGTTCACTTACAAATTTTACAAAAATAGCAATGTTAGTTATGCCCATTTCAATTCTATCGAAAAGTTTGACATTTGTGCAGGGCCATTGCGAGGTAATCTGCCACCTGAGGTGAATCTATCAGATTCCACCCTAGAGAAGTTGAGGGGGGGGGGGGGATTTTTTCTTAAAAATGTTATACATAATCATCTCTTTCTTATGTGATAGTAATCAAAATATAAGCACTTTGAAGGAAATGGGAAACTTCATTTCTTACCTAAACTCTTTTTTTTTACTTTCCTAGCAAATAAAATACACCCCAAAAGTATAAAATACCAAATTGTTCTGATTTAAATACAATAGATTTGCTGTACACATATTAATTATATACTATTATTCGCATTTATTTAGTTCAAAATCAAAAGAAAGGAGTTTACAACTTTAAAATATATTCAGCAGTTGCAGGACAGTCCTTTTTTTTCATCATTTTGGACTTTTAGTTTTCCTTCTAAGAATTTACATTCTTTGAATATTCATGAATAAGCCCAGTTTTAGGATGCACACTTTGAGAATGCTAGGAACTGGAAGGGAAAAAATTAAATAAATATATTACATTACAGTTTTCAAGAAATTTTTAAACACCACTGAAAAAGGGAGAGAAAACCACTGGAATGGTGATCCTGTTCTTTGCCCCACCCCTTTAATTTTTTTATGGTTCGATCCTGTCACTTCCCTCACCCTTATTTTAAGATCTGTGCCTGTTTAAAAATAACTGGTTTTCTTACCATCATATTTACATAATAATACTTTAAGTTTCAGTATTTTTTCCCAGTAGTGATCAAGCATTCATTTACGTCTGCGCTGAAAATTTGTATAAAACACTGATTACAGTTAGTTACAAAATAAACATTAATCATTCATATTCTCAAAACGATCTGTATAATAGCATTTCTGTTAAATACAGTTTTTAAATGTAAAGTACAAAAAAAAATATTTTCTCTATAATGATAAAATATATTACCTTATAGTACAGGACTATTCAATTTTATTTTTAAGCTGGCTAGATTTATTTCACTTTTCAGGCCAGAGGTGAAGAGAAAAAAAACTGTACTTTACATTTGTAAAATAGAGTAATATAGAACTCTTCATTATTTTTGATATTTCTTATTCGAAAGTAAACGCTTTTAGATTTAATTTTTCTTGCTCTTCACATATTCTCTTTGAAACACAAAATTTCTTTCAGGAGTGGGATGTGGCCCATGGGACATTTGAGTAGCTCTCTGATATTACATAGTGTAGCATTCATAAAAAATTCTGTAAGTGAAGAAATTTCAACCTTCTTTACAAATATTATTTAGAAAAAATCTTATTTTTGTTACAAAAAAAGCAGTAATGTTTGATTATTGCAATTTTACACATCTAGCTTTTGTTTTCACAAAATCATCAATGATGTCATCATGATTTAAAACATGCTATTTCATTCCCAATTGTTGACAGTGAGAGACCAACCAACTTTTCCTGACTCAGAGAAGATCTTATATAATTTTAAACTGCGAAATAATCAAGATTTAGATAGTACTCTATCTAAGTACTATCTAAATAAAAGTTTTTCATTGAAAGTGATTAGTTATAGATGAAGTATAAGAACTTATTAGAATATACATACAAAGTGACTATTACTAAATAATCCTAATAATTTCTGCTTTTGATTTTGTTATGGTACAAGTTTGATTCTGAGTGGTCCCCCAGAAATCCTAGATCCATGGCATTTTGCCACCAATGCCACCCTATTGTTACTACACTGATTTGTTTATAATCTTTAATTCATCTTCAGCCATATTACATAAAAAGCTTTTTTAAAAAGCATTACCTAAAAAGCTTTTTTCATAAAGTTATAGAACTTCAAGATTAGCTTTCCATTGACTTAATATTGGAATACATTAATATTTGTGCCGTCCCATGGCCGAGTGGTTAGCGCGCTTGGCTACTATAATCTAAGGGCTTACTTATCTAAGTAACTTTTCAGATACTTTTCAGGCCAGTGGTGATACTTTCAGGCCTTAGATAAGTAGCGCTTGGCTACTTATCTAAGGGACCTGGGTTCGAGCCCCTGTTTGTGTCGTTTTTCTGCTGAGGGCCTGTCATCCTCACAGACCTACTATGGCATATAAACTGACAGGCTACTGTCAGACCTCTGTGGCAAGCAGCTGCTTGAGGGGGTATTTATTTATTATTATTAATATTTGTATCCCAGTGTAGCTGATATCAAGACAAAATAATCCATATCTTAGGTGGAAATCTAAACCATACCAATTAGCATCATAGTCGTTTGTATTGAACAAACTACTCTTTAATAAGTCAGTCATTAGATAAATGATTTTAAATAGGAGAAGAGTAACTAACATTTGTACTTCTAATTTATTGCAAAACTTTAAATTTAATGTCAAACGTTTAAACTTCATAACGTGTTTTTTAAGCTATATTACCATTCAATTAAAAGTATCAATTTAAATCACCTAGTTTTTATTGAGATGCAAAATTTTGATTCAGTTACTATGTCTCATACATGTTTTTAAAAGGAAGCTTACAACCTGTACAGTATATCGTGAATCATTCATTTTAGGTGGAATATATTTATTAACCCTTAACACACGTGTGATCTGAGAGACCACAATGAAACTAAATATTGTTATAAAACTACTTATGTTTATGATAATTTTGTGCCAAAGTACCTTTAAATGGCCTCATTAACTGCTGATCAATATTAGTTTTTGGAATTTCATCATCCTTCAGTTTATGAGTAGCTGTTGTCAAAGTGACATCTTCGTCTGTGAGAACCAATGTGTATATACATAGTTTTAAAAAAATGGAATCAGTGTATATGTTCAAATGATATTTTTATACGTAAACATCAATTTTGTTGCTTTTTTTTATACTTTAAGTGTATGTTTTGTAAATATAGTTTCACACTTTAATTAAAAATATAGCCATTTTCTATCATTTTGGAGAGTAATTTTGATTATTATAATATTTTTGACTCATATTCCATATATTATTTATTAATTAATTAATTAATTTTTATTGTTACTTAAGTGGTACTGGACCATTCATGGTAGTTTGTTAACTTTTATGTGTCCAGCATATTTTTTAACAGCATTTGGCCTCTGAGAACCATGTGTGTTCATTAAGTCAGTGGTCCTCAAACTGTGGGTTGCGAGCTGCTTGCAAGGGGGTGGCAAAGCTCTGATAGTTTTATAATTGATAGTATTTTTAGTGCTAACCTTTTTTTGTAATATTATATGAGGTTGTGTGTTTATATAGAAAAAAATGTTTTGTTCCAAATGTATTTGTTTTACATGCAAAAATGTAATTTTGTTTCATTTTATCCTATCTAAATATAATGAAATCATTAGATGTAACTGTAGATCCTACACTTTAGGAAAGAAGTCACATAATTTTATCTACAATTCTAGGGAGTGACAGTATTTAAAAAGTTTGAAAACCACTGCTTAATTAGACTCTCTCAATGGAGATTGACAGTAACTAGTTGGTATAATAATAGGTAAACCATGGAGAAAATGTGTGAGGAAGGCAAGAACTAAGAAAGAAAGAAACATCCATATCTTATCCAAAATTTGAACCCAGGTCCCTTTGCTTAGCAGCTAAGTATACTAACTACTTGGCACATTTCTATGTTTATTTATTTATTTATTTATTTATTAACACCCAGTATCCACATGTACGTTAGTGTTTTCCATTTTAATTTTTCCTTAATTTTTTGCAAGAATCAGTGTTACATTGAAGAATTAATCCTTCATAGTGTTCTTTCAGAAATACCAGTCCACTCGAAAAAGGCAGGGACAACTGCTCGACATTCCCTTACTGGGAACAACAGAGCTTAACAAATTAACACAGCAAGACTCCTGACTAGAGCTGCAAGGGGAGTATCATTGTCTCTGACCACTTAAGACATAATCAGTGATTTAAAGCAAGGTTTAAAGAGCTTTCGTTTGGGAGAGTGCATTCCAAAACTTGACAGGTGTGGATCTCAAAGGTATTAGTTTAATGAGCCAATGGGTGTTAAATGGTTAATGTTGATGAATGACTCGACTCCCTCACTCCACCACGAAGAAAACTTCCGATCCCACCCAATATGGCTGGGGGACAAAATAGCAATACATATGTGATTTAATCTATGGTTGCCAACATATTTGTTTAGCCCATTCTTCACCCTAGCACATGCTTTTCTATTGCATGAAATGTTTTTAGAACCCTTCAAGCACTTTGCAAGTTCTTTGTTTTATTCCCTCTTTGCCACTCTTTCCTTGAATGTTATTACTCCTAAAATTTCTTGGGGTGTGTTAACAGCAAATATGCTGTCAGATATATAAACCCATGGATTGGTCCTCTTGAACCAAAAAAAATGACTGGGAGAGGGAAAAATTCTTGCTTATTGAAACTAATCTTTAAATTGTGCATCTACTAAAGTTAAAGCAGATTTGATTTCAGTTCCTAAAAAAATAATAAATTGACATAATATATAAACAAAAATTTCTTCATAAGCAAGAAAATATTTCACCCCTAAAAATTTGCTGCCCAAGCGACTGCTTGGAATGCTTTTACCATAATGCCTCTTCTGAAACTGCCAAATTATGATCCTATATGTCCCTGCATTAATAAACATGAACACTGCTAAGCGTAACAATTTCCCTTTCAGAAACGTAGTAAATAACAATTATATATATTTCTAGATAATAAATTTATTAAAATGCACTTGTGATATGCCTATAATAACAAAAGTGCATTTTGTTTATGTTTATTGATTGCACATATAATAATGGAAAAAAATGCATCTAAATGTTTAGTACTTGTATTTTTTTTATTTTTCAAAAAAAAACTCTGAATTGTGCTGCCTCATTATCTCACTCCATGCAGCTGCTCTGCATTTGTGCCTCAACTATTGTTTTTAATATCTAATCAATACAACTTTAAATTTTATGTATTGTGAAGTAGAATGCCTTGTGCAATTAGTGATGAATGCCCAGGCTCTGTTGTTTTGTAACTCGGGCTACATAAACGGGAGAAAAAGGCCTACTTTTCCCATTAAAATTTGTGTATGTTGTCTGAAAAATTCTTACTTTTGTAAAATTGTGTACATTAAAATAGTAAACAGCAACATTTCATATATTGCTATGTATTATTTCTGAATTTTACTGGTAATTTTAAACATTTAATGATTTCATCTGTATTTATCATGAGCTATCAATTCATCACAGGTAAGTTGAAATTGCAAAATGGATTGCAAATGGATCACAAAGCAAAGAAACCAAGTGTACTGTGTGTAATCTAGTGTGTGGGGGGGAGGGGGCAATGGTTTCCACAGTGTTGGGCTTCTCTCCCCCCATAACCCCATTGTCTAAGGAGTCATGGGAACTGGAAAAAAATGGAAAAGCTTTTTAATACACAAAAATTAGAAAGGGGGCGTGACTAAATCTTTGCTAAGCTGGTGTGTGTGTGTGGGGGGGGGGTATATTATTATATTATTTATAATATATTATTATATTATTTATATAATAATATATAAATAATATATATTTTATATATTATTATATAAAATTTGGAAATTACAAGTTTAAGGTTTGAAAAGTTTTGGTAGTCTACATAATTTGCTGATTGTAGTTAAGATTTAATTTTTCTTTTTCCTAAGGAATTACACTGATGATGTACTTTTGGTTGAAAGTTGGTGACGTACGTTTGGTTGCAGTATACCTTTTATGATTTATCTCTACTCTTAGATGAATTGATTACTGTGCTCTCCAACTATTAAATTTTCCCATGAGGCAAATAAGAACTTTCTTCCGTTTGATATTCTAATGCACTGCTTTGATCACGATTTTGTAAATTGTCTTTGTAAAATTAACCTTTCTGTTCAATCCCATATAATTCTGTCCACCACCTCATAAACTGTCATATTTAACCCCCTTGTTGCCTGATTTAAATTTCTTCTTGTATATTCTTGAATACTTATTTAAATTATAGTATGGATGTGTGTGCTGTTTTTCTGCTGAGGTCTCGCCATCCTCACAGACCTTCTACTATGGCGTATTAAACTGACAGGCTCCAGTCAGACCTCTGTGGCAAGCAGCTGCTTGAGGGGGTATTTATTTTTTTTTTATTATAGCTAAGAAATACTATGGAGATAAAAATATATAAAATAGTTTTTTATTTCCAATGATTCAGTGATTACTATAATTTTTATTATATTCATTACTTTAGTACATATACTGATTTATTTCTTCTTCTGTAAGATGTTTACATCCACCTCTTGCTGTATTGCATAAAATATCAACTTGTTCTTCATAGGAAGGATATGAATTTTATTTCTGCAATATCTACTGTAATTTTTTCAAATGAGTCATCATAATAAAAATAATAATTGCATGCATAATATTATCTTTTGGTTATAATGGAATTACTATCAATATCTTTTAATGACTAATGTATCAGAGCTTTTGGCCTTTTCAGCTCGTAACGTGTGGGACGTGAGGTTTTACACAATGGGTTAATACATATTTTAGAGCATTATTGCTATTGTAACACCACCTTTACTGTTCAAACAAGAAATAAAGTTTATGTTTTAGTTTGAAAAAGATGCAGATTACCAACTTTATTTTGTTAATATAACATATAAGAGAATTAAATTTAAGTTTCTGAGCAGTTGACAGCTACCAAAACTAATCACCAAAAAAATTGGAAAAAGAAAAATTCTATATCACTTCCATTCATTTCAGATATTATTTTCAGTTCGTGAAAATTCCTTTGTACATATCAATGTATCTCACATGGTAGCAAAATTGATTGAAAACAATGGGTTGCCTATTTTTACCTTAGAGTGGCACTTTTTTTGTCCACAATGGTCTAAATGGTCAGGTCAAAAAGGCACTGAGGCCTCAGAGCTGAGAAGGGGAGCAGAATCTATTGGATTTCTATTTGGAGACAGATGGAAGCCTCTCATTAAGCTCAGGGTGGAGAAGGCTTAGTTGAAACCAAACAAGGCTCGTAATCTGCAGTTCCTGGGTTCAAGTCCCAGCTGGGCCAGCATTGAGATTTATTTCCACAAAACCTCCACCCTACCCTCTGTCACTAGGTACACTAATGTTCTTGGAAAGGCTGCTGTGAGGCCTTGCCTGCTCATAGCTAAAACTACCCAACCCATTATGATCATTACATGTTCTTTAATGTGCACAGAGAGTGGCTCTCCTGCATATGGAGTCAGCTTAATGCCTTATCCAATGGATAGTGGCCTTTTCAAGTTCATCAGTGCCTCCTTAGCAAGAGCAGAGTGGGGTTAGCAGAGAAAATCTCAATGCAGACACAGTGGATATTCAAGTCCGAGAATATCACGTGCTTGGTGCTACCAACAGAGTCAATTTTCAGCCCCAAAAAGTAGGATCCTTATCAATAGTGGTATTTACTGTACAACTTTAAAGGACTTACGAAATTATAGGTCCTAAAAATATATAGTTCAGGCTTTCTGTTAAATCTCAATTAGATTGTAAGAACATTAGTATGATTTCACTAATGAATTACACAAATTGTAATCACAAACATTTGTTATCTGAAGCTCAGTTTTCTGAGGGTTTAAAATTTTCATCTAATGTTTTGTAGTCTTTCATTCCAGAGTTGTTGAGTTTGAGGTTGCAAACATTTTTAAAACTAGATTTTTGTTTTTTTGGAAATCATTGCAGACTTCATGTCTGCAATGAAAAATATATATATATAATTACATCCGAAGTGTGATATGTTAAATGGACGATATAGCTTCACCTCTGCAATGATTGCATCTGATTATTTCTGTTGACTGATTATATTTAGTGAAGACATTATTGGGAAAAAATTATAACTTCGCACATCTATATATAGCCAAATGCAGATGTATTTCATTAGCATTTTGCTGGATCAGGGTTATGCACAGGGGAGACCAGGTGGTCAAACCCCACCCCTCAAAAATCCAGTCTTATGCGAAATCTCAAACTTATCTACCTGCTTTGAAATTCAAAACAGGGTGTTTATATAATTTTATTTTAGCCCCATAATATATGTCCAATGCTAAAAATGGATTTAAAAAACAATTATAAAAAATTTTTCCATATTGATATCATTTTAACCTTTCCTGTCCACTCGAAATAGTTTTGGAAATAGGAATAACTTTAGTTAAATTTTAAGAACAGAATCTTATGTATATTTCAGTCATATGACAACATAATCATTCCAAGGTCTCCGCATTTCAGTGATAATTTCATATTCTCTTGGTAATTTGGGTATCTTAATTTTGAGATTACCAAAATAATTATCAAGGTTCTGATATATGGTCAATATTAATCCTTTCAATACAATATTTTTTTGCTTACATAAAATTGCACATTATTTGAAATCACAGGTGTTGCTGGATGGTGCATATTATTGATTACATATTCCTCACCTGTAGTTTACTAAAAGGAAATGACTGAACCATGTATTTTACCATTCGTCATACACATATGCCCCAATATTGTTACTTCGCAATTTTTCTCCATGGTCATGAATGAAGAGTCAACAAAATAAAAGTATTATAATTAACCGAAGTGTGATATATTAAATGGACGATATAAATAGGAAACCTCTTATTATTGAAAAATTGTTTCAGTTTCTGAAGTGGCATCATTTAAATCTTTAAGATTATATATATATCTCATAATCTGGAGTTCCCAGGTTCGAGTCCCAGCTGGGTCAGCGTTGAGATTTAACTCCGCAAAATTCTCCGCCCTGCCCACAGTCGGTAGGGGACACCGATGGGCTTGGAAAGACTGCCGTCCGTCGGATGGAACGTTAAGCCGTGGCCCCGTGTGAGGGAGAGCCATACCCTGTGCACGTTAAAAAACACGCTGGATGGCCTTGCCGGGAGGTTACCATCTGTCTCCCAACAGCTGTTCTAGTAGATCCCCTCACCCAACCTTCTCTGAGCCTTCGGGGTCCATGTGACCTGGCCATTTAGCCCATGGCGTGAAAAAAAAAGTGCCACTCGGAGGTAAAACAACCCAGCTGTAAAATTATAAAAATAATGTACCTGTTGGATGTCCTAAGTAATGTAAATACCCAACAAAGTTAACATCTTACAGTTACCGACAGACAACAAGTTTACTTGCCTCATAATATGGACATTGTTATTTTGCACACAGTTAACATTGCTCCTTAGTATTCCTTTAGTCCTGCAAGTATGGGAGAATATATCTTTTCTATAAAGTGAATGTACAGAATATTGGTTGAAAATATAAGGCCGTCATAATTAACGTTCTGTTGGCAAGAACATTATTTTGCACACAGGTAGCATTGTCCCTTAGTATTCCTTTAGACCTGGAAGTAAGGGAGTATATACCTTTTCTCTAAAGTGAATAAATATACAGAATATTGGTTGAGATACAGGGTCGTCATGATTAAAGTTCGGTTGGCCAACGGTATAAGACAACTACTTAGAGGCGTCTGTATTACCCAAGGTTGGGTTTTACCTCTGAGCGGCACTTTTTTGCACCATGGGCTAAATGGCCAGGTCACATGGACACCAAAGGTTCAGAGATGGCTGGGGAGGGGACCCACTGGAACAGTTGGGAGGCAGATGGTAGCCTCCTGTCAAGGCCACCCAGCGTGTTCTTTAATGTGAACAGGGTATGGCTCTCCCACACACGGGATCACGGCTTAACGTCCTATCCTACAGACTGCGGCTTTTCCAAGCCCATCGGTGCCCCCTACTGACCGTGGGCAGCGCGGGGAATTTTGCGGAGATAAATCTCAATGCTGACTCAGCTGGGATTCGAACCTGGGAACTAACAGATTACGAGCCTGGCGCGCTACCGACTGAGCCACCCCCGCCCCCTTACCCAAGGAATAGATGATTTGCTTTTCCATTTGAGAATGCAGAACAGAATTATGCAACACAAAAAGTTGTAAAAACGTCATCATACGGATAAAGGATGGTTGCGAAATTTCAGGATATATTTTTGTTTTATGTATATGTGATTGAAAGGATGAAATGACCGTGTACATGGATATGGTAGTGCTGATCAGTGATAATGTTTTAGGCCCATCCCTAACAGTATGGATTTCTTCATGTACAATGTCACTCCTTGCATGTCTAGAACAGTGTTAACCAATGTTATGGTAATCAGTTGTGGGTTCCAACCTCATGGTCCCCATGTTTGTACCCATATGGTTTTTGCCATTGAAAGACCAGTTCTCTTGTGGACTTGGTAGCCACTGGTCAAATGATGCTGATTTTTATCTCGTTAGATCTGCATTTCATAGCTAAAATTGTTCTATAAATTCACCGCATTGCAGCCAATAAAGGGCCACTACATAGATTAAGTTTTGCTCTGAAATCAACCATCCCCCCCCCCCACTTCTTGTGAAATTTGGAACTAACTGTTTGTTTCACATAATTCTTTGGAACACGCAGATCCTAAATGTCGATATAATCCGACCATTTTTTTAGGTCTGTAGGGTCAGGCATGAACTGACAAGGGGTACAAGGTATTGTCGCGTATCCGTGCCCATGTCCTCATAAAAAGCAAGACTTAAAAGTCTTAATTTTACACAAGTTATACGGAATCGGAAGAAACCATTTCAAGCAATGAGTACGAACTGCCAACAAAATAAGTATCTTACCAAAATCTTACAAGAAATGATAGAGTTTTTTTATTGCAGCCACGGCCTCCCTGCTATAGTCGCATCCCTGAAAAAAAAAGTGCCTGTCTCCCTTGTATAATATCATATGAGTAAGAGAACTTTTATTATGACTATTCTGTACTTACAGACAAGATACAGTTCGTGAATTGCCTTTGAGTAAACCTTTTTTTTTAAGGTAGAAGGTTTTAAAATCCATACGGATTACAAAATGTATTCAGTATAAATGGGTTCAGCGAAACAACTAATATTTGCGGTTGTTAAAGAATATACAACTCAACTTTGGTACTATTTTAGGAAACTTGATTAGGTGATGTTTTAACAGATCATATAGTTTGCTATAAAAATGCTTATGCGTATATATGTAGTAGCACTCGTTAAGTTTGTTATTTCCGTCTCCAAAAAAAAAATTGATTATAGATGTCCATGTGTAGTCCAAATATATATCACACATATATCTGTAAATGAAAATTTTTTCAAAAGTTTACCAGTTGCTTAAAATAAAGAGTAGACTTCTACATAAACTACTGCATGCAGTTCCCTGCATTTTGAAGTAGCAATTAGAGACTAATAAGTAAACCTTTTAATGAAATCATTTATTCTTAGAATAAAAATGTAAATGTACTACTCTGGATATAAAACTAATTAAATTTTTCTCAAATTTAATACTTTTCTTATTCCATCTTGATATAAAGGACAGTGATCTTGAAGATTCTTTTCAGGTTCAATAGAAAGAATCGGTCAAACGTTTCGACGCTGTGAAGTTTTAAGATTGATGATGATTTTTTATAAAGAGTACTTGTGGGACTTTATGTAACTGTTTTGTTGATTTTAAATATAGTTCGGATTCCAGCTGCAACTCGCTTGTATTAATGTAACACGAAGAATCGTAAAAATACGAATGCAGTGCCACAGTTCTGTTTATTGTATAGTAATATATGAATGATGATACTTTCATTAATTGTAAATAATGATTTCCCAATAAATTTTTTAAACTTTTTGTCCGGTAATATTTGTTACTTAAGGAATGTGGGGGGGGGGGGGGAAAGGACTAGTATTTTAAAAATAATTATATAAACCCAGAAATCAGTATAAAAATTCAATTTTGTTCAGCCAGCCTGCTACCACGTAGATGCAACATGAGACTGTCAGTATGATATGCTGTAGCAGTGTTTCTCAACCTTTTTTCAGCACGATCCATCTAAACTTCAGAAGACATTTCACAATCCACGTGGTCATTTCTCCTCTTGACTTTCACACGCCCATACCGGTTGACATCCGGATAGAAGAGGATCTGAAAGGAAGTGAAAGTGGTACGAATGTAGCATATCGATTAAACTTTCATCTCTGGCTTGAAATTAAAATTTTCGTAACCCACCTCAATATTTCGTATATACACTGTACTGTAATGTCGTTTCCCAAATGTGTAGTCGACAGCCGGATTGCTCCTGAAAAAAAAATGCCAGTCCTTAAAATCATAGGTTTATTTGTATATTTTCTATTATTGCGCAAAATTAATAACGTGGAAAGACAACTAGTTCTTTCCGTATTTTATATATCTTATATATATATATTTGGTTTCTCTTAATTATTTAAAAGCAGTAAAGTGCACATAGGGCCGGACTCAACTTCTGACACCCTAATTCTACGTCAAGCTTTAGAGCCCTAAAACTTCGAAAGTCATATTTATTATTCTAACTGAAAGGAACATTAAACTAGAAGGATAACATATCGTCTATGGCGAATATGTAATGCTCATTTTCAGAAAAAATAAAGTTTTTACGAATTTAACGCACCCTTTAACAATAGTAATTCGTACTAATAGGTGATAGGAAAATGTAAATAGTTCTGTAAAACGCAAAAAACCTATCTCATTTATTCCTTAAAATTAAAAAGATAATTTTTCTTATCCCCTAGGGTAAAATTTTAATTGTTTAATTGAAACATGAATATCGATTATTTCAATTTTAACAACACGTTCTATCACCAGAATTTCTAGCATATTTTTACATTTTCTACATTTAGTGCCCTCTAACGATGTAAATTAAAGACTTGGAGTTGAAAACTATGAATTATATTTCGTTAGTGCCTATTCAGCTCAAAAAGAATTGTTCATTATCTCTGAATGCAAAAAGTTGCCTCCCAAGGTTGTTGGATCAAATTGTTACTGCCAATGAAAACTCCTTGATCATCACACTTCACCATTAAAATATCAAATTTATAGCCCAAATAGATCGTTTAAAGTTTTTCACCGTCAGAGGGCGCGAACTAAAAATAAACATGAAACTGAGACGATGAAAACATTTATTATATTTTACAATTAGTATCTTTATTTTTTACTATTAAAAAATAAATACCCCCTCAAGCAGCTGCTTGCCACAGAGGTCTGACAGGAGCCTGTCAGTTTATATGCCACAGTAGAAGATCTGAGAGGATGGCAGGACCTCAGCAGAAAACAACACGAACATCCATGCCTTACCCGGGGCTCGAACCTAGGTCCCGTAGATCAGTAACCAAGCGCGCTTACAGAGTAGAATTTGAAATGCATTTCTGTTTTGCCCCACTTCATCAAGCCACTTGAACGTTCAAATTAATATCCTAAATTACCTGTACCTTGGCTTTATTGTAACCCCCTGCATGAAATAAAATAATATTATATCGTAACGAACCCTAAAGCTCTAGCTTCGCTAATGCGTAAGTCCTGCCCTGATTGCACACATAATAAACTCAATAATATGGTAAAAATTAAAAAGTAAAAATTGTATTTTTTTCTATTTTTTATTGTTTATTTTTTGGCCGCAAAAAAAAAAAACCTTGGTGCCTAGCTAAATAAAGTTTGGGAAACCTGTGTTATAGGAGAAACTTCTGAGGTAAACTGTAAAAAATAGCCTCGAATTTTTTTGGGATTCGAACTCTGCTCCAGAACATAACCTTTTCCACCATTAGAGGGTGCAATTATAGCTATTGGGTGATTCCGAAAGTACCAATCGTAATGTTTCAATGGGGCGGGGGTGGCTCAGTCGGTAGCGCGCCAGGCTCGTAATCTGCAATTCCCAGGTTCGAGTCCCAGCTGGGTCAGCGTTGAGATTTATCTCCGCAAAATTCCCCGCCCTGCCCACGGTTAGTAGGGGATACCGATGGGCTTGGAAAGGCCGTCGGATGGGACGTTAAGCCGTGGCCCCGTGTGCGGGAGAGCCATACCCTGTGCACGTTAAAGAACACGCTGGATGGCCTTGACGGGAGGCTACCATCTGTCTCCCAACAGCTGTTCCAGTGGGTCCCCTCCCCCAACCTTCTCTGAGCCTTCGGGGTCCATGTGACCTTGCCATTTAGCCCATGGTGTACAAAAAAGTGCCGCTCAGAGGTAAAACAACAACCCAACCCGTAATGTTTCATCAATACCTATCCAACCTAAAAAGAATTTTTTTCTGAAAAACAACCAAAAAATAAAATATCTAATTTTAGACGGATTTTCATGATTTGATTTCTCCACAAATTCCCTGGAGATAGAGAAAATTTTATTACGCACCCAAACAAAAGTGTTTGAATGACGATGACTATCTTTTATCTATCTATAAAAACTCTCATGCAAAATTAAGCATCGCGTTTGTCACGCTTTTGGAGGGAAAGGAATTATTCAGTTTTTGTCTTACTGAGCCATTTTACTCTTAAGCAAAAATGTGACTCAAAAATAATTGGCTGTCAGTAAAGGTTTTCCTTTTGTCTGTAAAATTTTGCTCTGAGGTTGGCAATCCTGAATCGCAGAGAACTATATCACCAAAACCACTATCTTTCTAATTCCTGTGTGCCGAAGAGTCATACTTAGAGCACACTAAGAACACGTTGGATGACTTTGCAGAGAGGCTATCATTTGTCTCCTAAAAGTCCAGTGCATTCTCTGAACCCTAGAGGTCCCTAGGGGTCATAATTTCAGCGTGACATACCTGCGTCAAAATTTTTCAGTTAAGAAATTACTCGTTGAGGAGTTACCCCTGTGAAATTTACCTCCCCATTTTTTGAAGGATGGGGTCATAACTTTAGGCAGTCTATGACGCTCTCATGATGCAAGCATTCATAATATATTTGAGATTTTTTTCAAAATTCCTGTACGGAAAAAGTTAGGATTACCAAATTTAGTGTATAGCTTCCTCTCATCATAAAAGAGTGTAAAAGTTTAGATCAATGTTTCCCAAAGTTGGCGATACCGCTCCCTGGGGGGTGCTGGAACGATCCAGGAGGTCGGTGGAAGCATAAAGAAAGAAGGGAAGATAAGAAAATTTTGAAAAAAGGTCGAGGTGTCTTACTTACAACATCTTTCTTTACTATGTTGTAGGACGTAGGTAGAAATATAGATACATAAAAGAACGCAAATTTGTCACTGCATCTTTCTGTTTGTTCGCTTAAAGAAGGTAGATTTCCAGGAGGACGTTGAGTAATTTTTTTTCTGAAAAGGGGGCGGTAGGACAAATAAGTTTGGGAATCTCTGGTTTAGATCTTCAATCTTTCCAATCTTCCCTAAAAGAAATTACCCCCACTCCCCCCCCCCCCCAATAAAGAAAAAAGTAAGAAGGATTTCAATTAATCGCTAAGAGATATCACTGAATTCGGCGGGGGGGGGGGGGGGGGGGGTTCGTAATCTGTAGTTCCCAGGTTCGAGTCCCAGCTGGGTCAGCGTTGAGATTTATTTCCGCAAAATTCCCCGCCCTGCCCACGGTCAGTAGGGGACACCGATGGGCTTGGAAAGCCCGCCGCCCGTCGGATGGTACGTTAAGCCGTGGCCCCGTGTACGGGAGAGTCATATTCTGTGCACGTTAAAGAACACGCTGGATGGCCTTGACGGGAGGCTACCATCTGTCTCCCAACAGCTGTTCCAGTGGGTCCCCTCCCCCAACCTTCTCTGAGCCTACAGGGTCCATGTGACCTGGCCATTTAGCCCATGATGTGCAAAAAAGTGCCGCTCAGAGGTAAAACAACCCAACTGAATTCGGCATACATCTTCCTCTCATCGTAGTTAAAGAAAGGTAATGGTGAGACCCCAACCACCAAAACATGAAAAAGGGAAAATAATTTATACTGTCTTCTCTGCGTAAGAGTTCTGCCCGGCTCTCTTAATTTGGTGGGAATGGGTTGGCTTAATCGGTAGTACTCCAGGCTAGTAATCTGTACAAGTCAATCACACAAGTTTGAATGCCAACTATCAGCGTTGAGATTTATCTCTGCTAAATCACATCCTGCCCTCGGTCAGAAACGGAATGCCTTTGGGCTTAAAGAGGCTGCCATCCATTGGTTGGCATCCTCTTCAAGAGAAACTGCTATTTTCTATTTACCTTTGAGAATTCAAATCTACGAAATTTGATCTACTAAGCTTCCTTTAAATATGTCTAAACTCTCATTCAACTTACACTTATTAAAGTAGTATCTATAATATTAAAATATGTGTCTTTGAAAGATCTTGAAATAAGCTTTAAAAGGAGGTAGGGAATTTTTTAATAGTAAAATTAAATTTCAGTGTCATTGCCCAAAACGATTGACCTTGAATATTGTAAAACAAGTCTTTTTTTTTTCTAATAAAATATATCTGTCAGTGCAATATCATTTCCTATGACATATAAGCAGAGTTCAGCCGCAGGGATCCCGAATAGGATTTAATGAGCCCATGGTTAAATTTCTGCTAGTTTACTCAACTAGTAACTAATTTCCAGTTTATTATTAAAATGGGGCGGGGTTGCCTCAGTCGGTAGCGCGCCAGGCTCGTAATCTGTAGTTCCAAGGTTCGAGTCCCAGCTGGGTCAGCGTTGAGATTTTTCTCCGCAAAATTTCCCCGCCCTGCCCACGGTCAGTAGGGGACACCGATGGGCTTGGAAAGGCCGCCGTCCGTCGGATGGGACGTTAAGCTGTGACCCCGTGTGCGGGAGAGCCATACCCTGTGCACGTTAAAGAACACGCTGGATGGCCTTGACGGGAGGTTACCATCTGTCTCCCAACAGCTGTTCCAGTGGGTCCCCTCCCCCAACCTTCTCTGAGCCTTCGGGGTCCTTGTGGCCTGGCCATTTAGCCCATGGTGTGCAAAAAAAGTGCCGCTCAGAGGTAAAACAATCCAATCCACGTTCAGATCTCCGTAACTTTGCAAATTAGCTTTTTACGAAAAAATGTCACTGAAGTTTAATTGAAGATTTCACTCCTATTTTTCTAATTCTCCATTTTCAAAGCAATTCCTGTGATATTCAAAGAGTTATGGAAACTGAAGCATTTAAAAACAGCTTCACCGATTATAAACCACAACACTTCAAAAGCCAATTAAAACGCGAATTATAATTTTCGCAACAAATCGACTTCTAAAATAAAGGCAAATCCAGTAGTTGGTGTAGTGATTCAAATCATTCTGAAAATGTTTAGAACGAGTAGAAACCAGCGTTATGTTTCCAAGGTAATAACTCTGAAATATTGTTGAAAACTGAAAGATTTTGAGGAGGGATTTTAAATTTATTTTTAAAATTTTTTTCCCATAAAAAGCTTATTTCCGAAATTAGGGAGATCCGAGTCTGACTTTCCATTTCACCATTTTCAACATGGAACTGTCCGGAAACCGGGTCGATAGTAGAGAAAAATTTTTTTAATCTTATTTATATTTCATTCATTTTTAAAGGAATTTTTTAATGACCTGTAAAAAGGAGGGGTAAAATGTTATACTGTATTGGAAATACAGGCTCCCCCCCACCTCCCTTTATATTTTTCCGGCTCGATTGTGTTTCTTCCCCCCCCCCCCCCTCAATTTTTTTCTAGATCAGGGCCAGCCGGAAACTTTGGATTGGATTGTTTTACTTCTGAGCGGCACTTTTTTTGCACACCATGGGCTAAATGGCCAGGCCACAAGGACCCCGAAGGCTGGGGGAGGGGACCCACTGGAACAGCTGTTGGGAGACATGGTAGCCTCCCATCAAGGCCATGCAGCGTGTGCTTTAACGTGCACAGGGTATGGCTCTCCCGCACACGGAGCCACGGCTTAACGTCCCATCCTACGGACCGCGGCCTTTCCAAGCCCATCGGTCACTGACCGTGGGCAGGGCGGGGAATTTTGCGGAGATAAATCTCAACGCTGACCCAGCTGGGACTCGAACCTGGGAACTACAGATTACGAGCCTGGCGCGCTACCGACTGAGCCTTCCCCGCCCCACCCAGCCGGAAACCGTTTGTAGTACAGTATGTATGTGAATCAGTGATATACAACAGCAGCATTCTTGTCCGTTCTGATTCAATCTAGTCACTCTCTCCCCCTTAGTTTTTTTTTTCTCTAAATCTCTTCTTGATTATAAGTGAATAATTTTTACTCTAAAACTATGCTATCAAAATCAAATTGACCGGATAACTGCACAAAACATCTATTCACAGTCATTTATAACAACATGCCACTTATCTGAGAAACCAGGTGCGAAAAGATAAAGAGCCAAGAGCATTTGTTGGGCGATCTTGTTGGGTGACATTTGCACCTGATAACGCGACAAGTGAGAGCCCCACCTGTTGATGAGCTCCACCCCTTAGTCTCTACTTCCAATCACAAGCTGCTTCTCTCGATATATGACAAGAGCTTCAGCCAATCCTATTCTTTCTGCCTTCTGTTCCCCCATTCACGTTTAATCTCGTGTCACTAAGGTTACATATTAGTGGGCAGTTCCAGTATCATTTGCGGTCGTTTCGTCTCATCGATAATGAATTGTGACGAATTTTCGCGTGAACTGATTGGACGCCGAATAACCCTGTTATAAACACGGCTTGACCTTCTTAACAGATCACGTGAATCCTTACCAGAGTCTCCCTGTGAGTTGGAAGATTAAAGAATACCAAAGAGCAAAGGATCTTTGTTTCGTTGTCGAAACTCTGATGGGAGAAATGGGCCATTAAATAAAATAGGTAAGTAATGCAATCAGTAGTTTGTGTTCAGTGTAATGCAGCACTGAAGACTTTTTTTTAGGTTTCGTGCATAAGGGAATCACCATCATCCTCAAGCAACCATGGGCTACGGAGATCCAACCAGATTGTAGAATTTAGTTCTCCAAACATATCTGTCTTGATTTTAAAAAAAGCAAAGCAAATTACTCCTCGTGCAAGCAGGACAGGATCTAGGGGGAGGGGACCCCACCCCCTTTTGAGAATGCTAGCAAGGGTAATAGTGGCAAAAAATTATTCAACTGTGCATATTTCATGCATTTTTCAAGGTTGGGTTGTTTTATTCTGAACGGCACTTTTTTTGCACACCAGAAAACCTAAATGGCCAGGTCACGTGGACTCCGAAGGCTCAGAGAAGGTTGGGGGAGGAAACCCACTAGAACAGCTGTTGGGAGACAGATGGTAGCCTCTCGTCAAGGCCATCCAGCGTGTTCTTTAACGTGCACAGGTTTAACTCCCGCACACGGGGCCACGGCTTAACGTCCCATCCGACGGACGATGACCTTTCCAAGCCCATCGGTGTCGCCTACTAACCGTGGGCAGGGCAAGGAATTTTGCGGAGATAAATCTCAACGCTGACCCAGCTGGGACTCGAACCTGGCGCTCTACCGACTGAGCACTCCCCCCCCATTTTTGAAGATATTATTAAAATGCGTCTAAAATGGAAAGGGAAATGTTTAGTCCAATGGAAATCCAGTCTCTTTACTTCCCCCTCAGTTTTTTTAATTTTTACCGCTCGCTTGAGTTTCTTGCCCACTCCCCCGTTTTTTTTTTATTATTATTATTTTCTTCGGATTTTTAAATGAGTACAAAATTTATATATTTGAAGAGCCACAGTTAACTTTCTGAGGAGCGAAAAAAATTGTTTTAACTCCTCCGCTCGATGCTAGCCTGTAAGTGATACCTAGACATAACTGGAAGGAGTGTTTTGGGTTATTCCTCTGTGATGTTGATATCCAGAACCGGGCACCCATAGCAGCTAGATTCCGACTCCGCCATCTGGTGCAGCCCGTTAGTACAGTCGGTGAAAAAAGTATCCGAACACTATGGTTGATTACAGAATTCAGAAAAAATATCTGACAACGATTTTTTTAGAAATTAGTGATCTGGCAACCTTCGTGTCACGTGACACGAAGGTTAAAAAATAAAATAAATACCCCCTCAAGCAGCTGCTTGCCACAGAGGTTTGACAGGAGCCTGTCAGTTTATATGCCACAGTAGAAGATCTTAGAGGATGGCAGGACCTCAGCAGAAAAACAACACTAACATCCATGCCTTAATCCGGGGCTCGAACCCAGGTCCCTTAGATCAATAGCCAAGCGCGCTAACCACTCGGCCACGGTTGCCGAACTATATTTTACCAAGTGGATTAGAATTTTGTCAACTACTCTAGATTTTGCCAACTCGCCGTAATTTTACAGAAAAAATCGCAGTTTTTACATCTTCCCTGGATTTGCCAAGTCACTTCGAATTTTATAAAATCTCCTTAATTGCACAAGAAAGGCATAATTTTCACAACTCCCATGTATTTTACCAAGTGGTTTCGAATTTTGCCAACTCCCCTAGATTTTGCCAAGTTTCCTCCATTTTGCCATCTCGCCAAAATTTTACAGAAAAAAATCCCAGTTTTACATCACACCTGATTTTTGCAAAGTCACTCTGAATTTTGCCAACTCTCCTAAATATTGCAAAGTTGCCTCGATTTTGCCAACACGCCATAATTTTACAGAAAAAAGATTGCAATTTTTAGATCTCACCTGAATTTTGTCAACTCTCCACGATTTTCCCAAGTCACTCCGAATTTTGTCAACTCCCCAAGATTTTGTCAAATCATTCCGAATTTTGCCAACTCCCCAAGATTTTACCAAGACACTCCAAATTTTGTCAACTCCCTAAGATTTTACCAAGTCACTCCGAATTTTGCCAACTCCCCAAGATTTTGCCAACTCCCCAAGATTTTGCCAAGTTGTTCCTATTTTGCCAACTCCCCAAGATTTTATCAAGTCACTCCGAATTTTCCAACTCCTTTGACGGGGAGTCTCTCTCAGATTATGGCCCTAAGATTTTCCCAACTCACCTCTATTTTACTAAGTGGCTTCGAATTTTGCCAACTGCTCTAAATTTAGCCGTCTCTCCATTTTCCAAACTGCCTTAGATTTGCCAAGTTGCCTCAATTTTGACAGCTCCCCTTAATTTTCCAAAAAAAAAATTGCAAATTTTCACAACTCACCTAGATTTTACGAAGTCGTTTCGAATTTTGCCAACTCCGAGTTACTTTGACGGGGAGCCTCCCCCATCCCTCCCCCCATGGCTACGCCCGTGTCTAGAGCATATTGTCCTACCTGCAGGTAACCGATAATAATTCTACATGTTTGCGAATATTCTTAAATAAAATTAGTAACGTCAAAACGATTAAGAAAATAAAATTATTTCAACAGCCTTTTTTAACATATATACTAAAACAGACATACCAAACAGGGCCAGATCTAGGAGGGGACAAGCCCCTACCTCTTTTAGAAGACTAGTAACTGATAACGGACGCGAAAAATTATTAACCATACATACAGTACATCACACGGGTTTTTTGAAAAATTGTCTTTCAAGGTCACTAAAACAAAGAGAAAAAATTTATTCCGAAATGGGGTTCCAGCTCAATCTTGTCCCCCCCCTCCTTCCCCTTTATTTTTTTCTAGATGCCGAATATTTCCCCCCCTCCCCCCCCTAATAATCCTTTCAAACGAATGATAATCGTTCAGAATCAGGCTCGGAGCCAGAGAAGAGCTAATGGACTCTTCCGTCAAGGCCATCCAGCTTTTATTTAAGGTCCAGAGTAAAATGAGTTTCAGTTTGAAATAGCAGACGTCTTCGGGTTCTGTTATATTTCAAATCTTTAAATTTTCTTGAAATTGTGAAAAAAAGGAAATATAATTTCTTTGATTTTAATTTCATCCTTTTAATCGGCCTCTAGTGATTTTTCAAGCACCATTCAGTCTTTGATTTTTTTCATGGTAGTCTGTCTTTTATTAAGAAATTACTCTTGGTGTTTATACTTAATGTTATTCAAGCACTTTTAGTTTCTATGAATTAATTCTAGTATTTTTTTTTTTCTTTTAAATACCGTATTTCCTTGATTATAAGATGCCAGCGATGTAAACTTTCGCACCCCTGAAATAGTAACAGTTTTCGAGAAAAAATATTACTACAGAAATCGTTTTTAGTTAAATGTAAAATTTCTGTATTTGTATCAAAAAAAGGAAATCCACACAAAACTGAAAATTTAATAAAATGATTCCTCCATTCACAATCCTGATAATCACTCCCACACCCAGTTTCATGTTCTCATCATCACTCCCACCAGGGGCGTAGCTATAGGGGGAGGCTCCCCTCCAAAGTAACTCGGGTTGGGTATAGGGGGAGGCTCCCTCCAAAGTAACTCGGTCTAGGGTTGTTGTTGGGTTGTTTTACCTCTGAGCGGCACTTTTTTGCACACCATGGGCTAAATGGCCAGGTCACATGGACCCCGAAGGTTCAGAGAAGGTTGGGGGAGGGGACCCACTGGAACAGCTGTTGGGAGACAGATGGTAGGCTCCCGTCAAGGCCATCCAGCGTGTTCTTTAACGTGCACAGGGTATAGCTCGACCACACACGGAGCCACGGCTTAACGTCCCATCCGACGGACGGCGGCCTTTCCAAGCCCATCGGTGTCCCCTACTGACCGTGGGCAGGGCGGGGAATTTTGCGGAGATAAATCTCAACGCTGACCAAGCTGGGACTCGAACCTGGGAACTACAGATTACGAGCCTGGCGCGCTACCGACTGAGCCCCCCCCCTCCCCCCCCTGGCGCGCTACCTACTGAGCACCGCCACCCGAAAAATTTTAAGCGAGTTGGCAAATTTAAGCAGAGTTGATAAAGTTGAAGGAGATAAAAAATTTTAAAAATTTAAGGAGAGTTGGCCAAATCAAGGGGAATTGGGAAAATTCACACTGACTTGCTACAATTCAGACGAGATGTAAATATTGGGAAAATTCACACTGACTTGCTACAATTCAGACGAGATGTAAATATTGGGATAATTCCTGTGAAATTATGGCTAGTTAGCAAAATGCAGGAGAGCTATGAAGATTGTCTTCCCCCCCACACACGGAGCGAAAATTTAAGTACAGTCGCTCAAAAAAGTATCCGAACACTATGATTGATTACAGAATTCAGGAAAAATATCTGGAGCGTGTACAGTAACTGTACACGCTCCAGTTACCGTTCACAGCAAACTGGAGCGTGTGCAGTTACTGCACACGCTCCAGTTTGCTGTGAACGGTAACTGCACACGCTCAATATTTCCGTGAGTGAGCCCACACGATCTAGTATGAAAATAATATGACCACCTACAGTCGCTCAAAAAAGTATCCAAACACTATGGTTGATTACAGAATTCAGGAAAAATATCTGGCAACGTTTTTTTTAGAAATTAGTGATCTGGCAACCTTTGTGTCACGTGATTACAGAATTCAGGAAAAATATCTGGAGCGTGTACAGCAACTGTACACGCTCCAGTTACCGTTCACAGCAAACTGGAGCGTGTGCAGTTACTGCACACGCTCCAGTGTGAGTGAGCCCATACGATCTAGTATCAAAATAATATGACCACCTACAGTCGCTCAGAAAAGTATCCGAACACTATGTTTGATTACAGAATTCAGAAAAAATATCTGGCAGCTGATCCTTCGTGTCACGTGACACGAAGGTTGCCAGATCATTAATTTCTAAAAAAAACCGCTGCCAGATATTTTTTCTGAATTCTGTAATCAACCATGGTGTTCGGATACTTTTTTGAGCGACTGTACGAATCAGACAGAGACATTATTTTGTCAGTTGGCAAAATTTGATTTTCGAGTTGAAATTTTTTTCGGTTTCTCCCCCTCCCCCAACCATAGTCCTTCGCTACGCCCCTGACTCCCACGTACAGTTTCATGTTCTCATCATTACTCCCACATTAAGTTTCGTGTCCTCATCATCACTCCCACATACAGTTTCATGTTCTCATCATCACGCCCACACCTCTTTCATGTTTTCATCATCACTCCCATACCTCGTTTCATGTTTTCATCATCACTCCCACACCAAGTTTCATGTCCTCATCACCACTCTTACACCCAGCTTCATGTCCTCATCATCACTCCCACATATAGTTTCATGTTCTGATCATCAAGCCCACACCTCGTTTCATGTTTTCGTCATCACTCCCACACCTCGTTTCATGTTTTCATCATCACTCCCACACCTCGTTTCATGTTTTCATCATCACTCCCACACCTCGTTTCATGTTTTCATCATCACTCCCACACCTCGTTTCATGTTTTCATCATCACTCCCACACCAAGTTTCATGCCCTCATCACCACTCTTACACCCAGCTTCATGTCCTCATCATCACTCCCACATCTAATTTCACAATCGGAGTCTACAGATTCTTCTGAATTGCTTTCTGAGTCAGGACAGTCAAAATCAGAATTGTTCCATAGAACAGTGTATCTCAAACTTTTTCCAAAACGACCAATTTAATTTTCAGAAGACATTTTACGACCCACATATGAAATTTTCAGATTTCGAGTTGGGTGTGCTACCGATGGAAACCTTCTGTCACCACCATACAACGTTTTCTTTAGAGTTCACATCGTATGATTCTCTTGCACACGGTGCCATGATTTAATGTTGAATCCCACAGAGGGTTGTGTGGGGCTATTTTAGCTCTGAGCGGCACTTTTTTGCACACAAAATGGCCAGGTCGCGAACATCCCAAGGGCTCAGAGAAGGTTGGGGGAGGAGACTCACTGGATAGTAGTTAACTTCTTATCAAGTGTATTCTTTAATATGCACAGAGTATGGCTCCCCTGGACACGGAGTCACGGCTTAACGTCTCATCCGACGGACGATGGCCTTTTGAAGCCCATCGGAGTACCTTTCCAGAGCCTCCTTATTAACTGAGGTCACGATGAGGGTTTTGCGGAGATAAATCTCAACACTGACCCTGATGGGTTGGGTTGTTTTACCTCTGAGCGGCACTTTTTTGCACACCATGGGCTAAATGGCCAGGTCACATGGACCCCGAAGGCTCAGAGAAGGTTGGGGGAGGGGACCCACTGGAACAGCTGTTGGGAGACAGATGGTAGTCTCCCGTCAAGGCCATCCAGCGTGTTCTTTAACGTGCACAGGGTATGGTTCTCCCGCACACTGGGCAACGGCTTAACGTCCCATCCGACGGACGGCGGTCTTTCCTAGCCCATCGGTGTCCCCTACTGACCGTGGGCAGGGCGGGGAATTTTGCGGAGATAAATCTCAACGCTGACCCAGCTGGGACTCGAACCTGGGAACTACAGATTACGAGCCTGGCGCGCTATCGACTGAGCCCCCCCCCCCCCCCCCCCCCTTCAGTATAGGGGACAGCTGTGAGAAGACAGATGGAAACCTTCTGTCACCACCATACAACGTTTTCTTTAGAGTTCACATCGTATGATTCTTTTGCACACGGAGCCATGATTTAATGTTCAATCCCACAGAGGGTTGTGTGGGGCTATTTTAGTTCTGAGCGGCACTTTTTTGCACACAAAATGGCCAAGTCGCGAACATCCCGAGGGCTCAGAGAAGGTTGGGAGAGGAGACTCACTGGACAGCTGTTAACTTCCTATCAAGGCAATCCAGTGTGTTCTTTAATATGCACAGAGTATGGCTCCCCTGGACACGGAGTCACGGCTTTAAAGTCTCATCCGACGAACGACGACCTTTTGAAGCCCATCGGAGTACCTTTCCAGAGCCTCCTTATTGACTGAGGTCACGATGAGAGTTTTGCGGAGATAAATCTCAATACTGACCCTGATGGGATTCGAGCATGGGAACTTCAGGTTACGAGCCTGGTGCGCTACCAACTGACACCCCCTCCCCCTCCCCGAAATGCAGACACGCCGTTGGTAGCATTTTCCTGTTCCATTAGTGACCCCTTTCTCACAGATAGCAGAACGGGAGAAAATCTGAACAAAAGTAGAGTGGAGATTCGAATCGGGAAATTATAGTTACGAAGTTACAGTGCAACTGAATGAGCCTCCTAATTGCCTCCTAAATTGGTGTTAAAGTAAAATAAAGGCCCGCAGTGGGTTGCCATTTTCGCTTAGAATACTAACTCTTATGGTTTGAATACTCTACTATTAACATTGATCACATCTACTGTATATTTTGCAACCTAAAAAAATCGTTTCCATAAAAAAATAAATACCTCCTCAAGCAGCTGCTTGCCACAGAGGTCTGACAGGAGCCTCTCAGTTTTTATGCCATAGTAGAAGGTTTGAGAGAATGGCTGGACCTCAGCAGAAAAACGACACAAACAGCCATGTCTTACCCGAGGCTCGAACCCAGGTCCCTTAGACCAGTAGCCAACCGCGCTAACCACTCGGCCACGACAATTTGGAAAAATTGCAAAAGATTGCAATTTTTACATCTCACCTGAATTTTGCCAACTCCCCACAATTTTGTCAACTCCCCAAGATTTTGCGAAGTCACTTCGAATTTGGCCAACTCTCCTAGATTTTGCCAACTCGCCATAAATTTACAGAAAAAAATCCCAATTTTTACATCTCACCTGAATTTTGCCAACTCCCCACAATTTTGCCAAGTCACTCCGAATTTTGCCAACTGCCCAAGATTTTGCCAAGTTTCAACTGCCTCAGATTTTTGGGGCGGGGGTGGCTCAGTCGGTAGCGCGCCAGGCTCGTAATCTGCAGTTCCCAGGTTCGAGTACCAGCTGGGTCAGCGTTGAGGTTTATCTCCGCAAAATTCCCCGCCCTGCCCACGGTCAGTAGGGGACACAGATGGGCTTGGAAAGGCCGCCGTCCGTCGGATGGGACGTTAAGCCGTGGCCCCGTGTGCGGGAGAGCCATACCCTGTGCACATTAAAGAACACGCTGGATGGCCTTGACGGGAGGCTACCATCTGCCTCCCAACAGCTGTTCCAATGGCTCCCCTTCCTTAACCTTCTCTGAGCCTTCGGGGTCCATGTGACCTGGCCATTTAGCCCATGGTGTGCAAAAAAGTGCCGCTCAGAGGTAAAACAACCCAACCCAAAAGCCTCAGTTTTTGCCAAAAAAGTGTCGCTCAGGCAGTGTAGTAAAACAGCCTAAAACTCTCTGCCTCTATTTTCAACAGTCATTTTAACTAAAATGTTTTGCACTGAAGCAAATATATGTTATTTAGCTTATTCCTCTGTTAATCCTGGGGTGGAGTTCTCTCAGTTGGTACCACGCCCTATCCAGGTCAGTATGGGTTACCGATAGACATGGAAAGGCCGCCGTCCATCGGATGGAACGTTAAACCGTGGCCCCATGTGCGGAAGAGCCATACCTCTGTGCACATTAAAGAACACGCTGGATGCCTTGTCTGTCTCCTAACTATCCAGTGGGTCCCCTCCTCTAAACTTCTCTGAGCCTTTAGGGTCTTTGTGGCCTGGCCATTTAGCCCATTGTGTGCAAACAAAGTGCCGCTCAGGGGTAGTTATACCGTCAGCTATAAAACGGTAAACATGTAGTGTAAAGTAGCAATATCATGAAATTATCTAAACGTTCACTATTAGGTTGGGTTGTTGGGTTGTTTTACCTCTGAGCGGCACCTTTTTGCACACCATGGGCTAAATGGCCAGGTCACATGGGCCCCGAAGGCTCAGAAAAGGTTGGGGGAGGGGAACCCACTGGAACAGCTGTTGGGAGCCAGATGGTAGCCTCCTGTCAAAGCCATCCAGCTTGTTCTTTAACGTGCACAGGCTATGGCTCTCCCGCACACGGGGCCACGGCTTAACGTCCCATCCGACGGACGGTGGCCTTTCCAAGCCCATCGGTGTCCCCTACTGACCGTGGGCAGGGAGGGGAATTTTGCGGAGATATTTCACTATTAGGTAAAGATGTGTTAAGGAGAACAAAATGAGGAGTTAAAAACTCGATTATGGTTGAAAATTTGGCCAAACGGGCTTTGTAATCTTATAGGGCAAATGACGCAATTCAATAGTTATCTTATTAATTTATTATCGAATTATATCATTACCCACCCCGTAGTTTGCCCAGGCCTGGTCTAAACCATGTACAATCGCTCAAAAAAGTATCCGAACACTATGGTTGATTACAGAATTCAGAAAAAATATCTGGCAACGATTTTTTTAGAAATTAGTGATCTGGCAACCTTCGTGTCACGTGATTACAGAATTCAGGAAAAATATCTGGAGCGTGTACAGCAACTGTACACGCTCCAGTTACCGTTCACAGCAAACTGGAGCGTGTGCAGTTACTGCACACGCTCCAGTTTGCTGTGAACGGTAACTGCACACGCTCAATATTTCCGTGAGTGAGCCCACACGATCTAGTATCAAAATAATATGACCACCTACAGTCGCTCAAAAAAGTATCCGAACACTACGGTTGATTACAGAATTCAGAAAAAATATCTGGCAACGATTTTTTTAGAAATTAGTGATCTGGCAACCTTCGTGTCACGGGACACGAAGGTTGCCAGATCACAAATTTCTAAAAAATAAATCGCCCGATATTTTTTCTGAATTCTGTAATCAACCATAGAGTTCGGATACTTTTTTGAGCGACTGTACACTGTATCCGTGGAAAGATACCACTTTCTCTCTCTCCTATGAGGAAAATATACAAGAGATCTATTGAATTGCATCTTTACACTTTCATCAGATCATAAAGCCTGTTTGGCTAAATTCTCAACCACATTCGTTTTTTAAATCCTCGCTATGTTCCCTTTTACACATCTTTACCTAATGATGAACGCTTAGATAATCGAGAAGATTGCCTTCATGATGCAGCTACATTACACGTTTATCGTTTTACAGCTGAGAATAAAGCTACAGTTGCCAGGCCTTTTTGTCTTAGTCTGCGGTGGTGTTCACAGTGCAGACATGTTCCTTTCTACAGCTAATTTTCATTGCACTTGTTGGTCAAGTAACTGGTTTGAACTATAGTGCCTATAAGTAATAGTGTAGCAATCGTCAATAGCCTAGCCATTGAAAAGTGGTCCAAATAATGGTCCCCTACCGACAGGGTTACTAGAGTCGTATCATAACTTCGTACATGCGCAGTGAAAATATATTGGTATAGTACCGTTTTATGCTAAATTACTCCGCCGCAAGTAGTTCTAGATAGAAAAAAGTAGTTCTACATAGAAAATTATATCGCGAAACGTTTATGGGCATGAAAAACATGATACTCTATAAGCAGCTAAAATGTTTCGTTAGTTTCCTCCAGAAATTTAAATATTAAGAATTAGCTTACATAATAAAAAATTGTTTAATTGGGGTGGCATCCTCACAAGTCCCATTTGTACTTCTTTACAACCATTTTCATTTGGTAAGTATAAAGTGAATAAACCTTTAATTTGTTTGATTTATTTAGCATAATTGATCGTTTATAGAAGTTTCAGGGCAGTTATAAATTTCAGTGTTTGCTATGTTTAACGTTATGAAAACGAGAGAATTATATAGTTTATATTCGCTCGTATTTAACCTCACGTGACATTTAATACAATTTCAAGTACAACTTGCTGAATACTGTGTCGCCATAAGAAATTCAACTTTCCGTGGCTAAAATATAAAGCGGCAAGGCATGATCGCGTCCGTTGTACTTTTAACGTAGTAAGGTGTGCTTTGCATGCGGCATCTTGAAGTGATAGGAAGCGCTAGCCTTACGATTGCAACGAACAGTTTTAAAAGTATTTTTCTCAGTGTAACAACTTTCTTTTGCACAGTGCAGTTAAGACGAGAATTTTTAAGAGTAATATTTAGAATTTTAGATTCTTCTCAAATATAAATAAATTACTGAGGTTTTGTTTTTACGTTAAGAACATTCAAGTCTAATATGCATTGTGGGTACGGTAAAGCTGTTATTGGTTCCTGTCAACTCCATGACCTGTGTTCCAGTACTTAACGGTAAAAAAATGCTGTGACATTCAGCACGGGATGGTAACAGCGTTTAACAATCCTTCATCCTTTCCTGGACCACTTTGTAAAAGGGGCCTCAGTCCCTTTATCATCTGGTCCAATCGCAAAATTCAATTTTGAGCGCTGTAAGCAATGACTGGGGGGACCAGGACCGTAAAGTGCTGGTTATCCGACATTTTGGCGATTAGGCTTAATGGCTCGCAGGCCGCCTAGATTCGTTGCAAAATGAAAAAAAAAGAAGCAAAGGGAAGCTGTTACGTCGTAAAAAGTATTAGAGAGTGGTGGGGAGTAGTTAAAATATCTTCCACGATGGAGGGTGAAATGTATAATGCTTTTTGTGGAACATGCTGTGAGTTGGTGTCAATAAGGTAGATTTTAGCGCTTGCGTTGCGTTACACAACGTAGCGTAACATCCTAGTAAATGGGATGGACTGTAGTTAAAGGTATGGGGTGTTTTAATGGTGTGGGGGAGGAGGGATCTGGGGTCTTGAATAGGGGTGGAAATTTGTGCCCTGAGGGGGCTAAGATAGAACTTTTACATTCTTTAAATCCTCTTGCATTGGAGGGAGTTAACTGTAGAAATGGAATTTTTAGGGGTGAGGGGGAGAGGGGCCTTTTATTAACTGCTCTTAAAAATTTTTAAATGTGCCATTAATTTAATGGGGATGTGAATTGAGGTATATGGGGGTAAGGATGTTAGCCAGTTAGATTAGCAATAGTAATGAAGTGGAATGCAGTGAAGCAGACTCGAAAGGGTCCAGGGCAAACTGTATTCCTTGTGAATTAAAGGATATTTGATACCATAATTTTTTTCCCCTTATAGTAAGGGGGTATGGGGATCTGTTTATGACGAATTGGTGTTTTCAGAGTGGTGAAGTGGGGGTTGTGGGTTGACAGGGGTAATAAAAATTTGAATTAATAGGTTAGAGCATTTTAATACAGAATAATCATGATACTAATAATTTGCAGTATTAAAATGATCTAACCTATCAGTTAATTCAAATTTTTATTGCTTGAAGTATATTTTATAATTTGAAGATGTGACAAATAACATACATACTAATATGTGACGTTTGGACTCGCCAATTAATAGAAGTCCTGGCGTAGATATCCTTGTAAATTGCAAAAGCAATTTAAAACGTTATAATTGGCTAAACAAGAAAGAATAATTATGATACTAATAACTTGCATTCTTGTTTAACCAATTACAACGTTTTAAATTGCTTTTGCAATTTACAAGGGCATCTACGCCATAAGACTTCTATTACAATTGGCGAGTCCAAATGTCACATGTTAGAACATAAGTTACATCACGTGTCATTCGAAGAGTTTACCAAAGAGCCAATCAAAACGATCACTTCAGTGCTCTGATACATAAAGAGGAATGCGGTTGTTTTGATCGAACGGCCATCAATTTTCTTCGTTTTAAAAAAATATACTTGCTCAAGCGTTCTCTAAGTTTTACTAGTTCAGTTAAAATACGTAGGAATAATGTGTATTTGAATGGTAAAATCATTGCATAAATGTTTCTATGTTTAAAAGTCATTGAAAAGCGAAACGTCCGTAGAGGATAATGTTAACAAGGCAAGAATATCGTTCCCAGCGCCCTCTACTGGTATGGGACACTTCTTCTGCCAGATCTTAATAGGCGAATGCCACACTAATAGGCACTATAGTTTCAACTAAAGTGTGGTTGACGTGATTTTGGTAACAATCGAGGCTATCAATCTACAGTAATATATATAGGGGGATTAATTGAGATTAGAGATTAGATGAGATCGGAATAAAGCAGTAGCCATTAGGTAAGCCTCTCTAGCTGGGAGTAAGGCTTCCTAATAGCGTTCAAAACATTATGATCAGTGTTGTTGGGTTGTTTTACCCCTGAGCAGCCCTTTTTTGCACACAATTGGCTAAATGGCCAGGTCACAAGGGCCCCGAAGGCTCAGAGAAGGTTGGGAGAGGGAATCCACTGGAACAGCTGTTAGGAGACAGATGGTAGCCTCCCGTCAAGGCCATGCAGTGTGTTCTTTAACGCACAGGGTATGGCTGTCCCGCACACGGAGCCATGGCTTAACGTCCCATCCGACGGATGGCGGTTTTCCCAAGCCCATCGGTGTCCCCTACTGACCGTGGGCGGGGGGGGGGGAGGTATGATCAGTGAATGAGTAAGTGGGTAAAGCTGTAAAGTGGGCTTTTTGACGGTGCTCTGCACGAGCATCGGAAGGAATTTATTCAAGGGGGAGGGCGACAAAAACAAATCAATATTTAAAGTTTTTTTATTTATTAAACTATTTAATATAAAACTTGCCAATTATTTAGTTCGAGCTGTTCATTAACGAGCACACTTGCGAAAAAAACAATCATGCAAAAATTGCAATGCCCGAAAACGAAACGAAAAAAAAAAAAATTCTTATTGAAAATGCACGTAAAAGTATTTTTTTCACATAATGAAAAATGCTTCCAAAAACAAAACGTTTAAAAAAATCAAGATTACATTTCTTTATGGGAACGTTAATTTTTTGTACACCCGTGTTATTCATCATAATTATAAATTAACTTTTTCGATAAATTTTTCCAGAGGGAGGGAGTCAACTACAACTCTTACTCCCCCCTCCCCCCATCTGCCGTGACTCATTGATCTCTTGCTCATGAATCACGGGCATCTGCAAGATGTTAGCCAAGGGCTGTTCTTCTTGTTTGCAAGGGGCAGGGGTGGCTCAGTCGGTAGCGCGCCAGGATCGTAATCTGCAGTTCCTAGTTTCGAGTCTCAACTGTGTCAGCATTGCGATTTATCTCCGCTTATCCCCACCCTGCCTTCGGTCCGAAAGGGGACACCTACAGGCTTGGAAAAGTTGCCGTCCTTCGAATGGGACGTTAAGCCGCGACTCCTTGTTCAGGAGAGCCATACTCTCTGCACGTTAAAGAACACGCTGGATGGACTTGAAGGGAGACTTTCATCTGCCTGCTAACAGTTGTACAGTTAATCCTCTTCCCTTACACAACTCTGAGCCTCTGGGGTCCTTGTGACTTGGCCATTTAGCCCATTGGGCGTAAAAAAAAGTGCCGGTAAAATAACCTAGCCCATGCCATTGAACATTGTTTTTTAATTCTCCATATTACAAACTATTACAAAACTTTAAAATAATTATAAAAATTTGAAGACCAAAGAATGAATCAATGCTATTTGGAATGAAAAATACTAGAAATGATTCTCAGAAACTTTTTTTTTTAGAAACATCTTTATAATCGCTAAAATAGAGTAAAGGTATTACATAAATCAATCAACTTTTGCAAAGTATGTAGGGGTTACGACCTACTAAGAGTACTTCGCAAGATTTAGAGCAAAATATGATGTTATCTCTCAAGCAGCTGCTTGCTAAGAGGTCTATCAGTCAGCTTTCAGAATGATACGCCATAGAGATAGGAAGGTGTGATCTCAGCAGAAAGACAATACAAATAAAAAAACATTTATGCCTCATCGGGAGCTCGAACCCAGGTCTCTTTGTTTGCTAGCCAACACGCCAACCACTTAGCATGGAGCAGAAACAATTGCAAAACTCGATTCAACGATAATGAGATTAATTCGCATTTAAAGCAGACGAAAGAAAGAAATATAGCAAAAAAATAAATACACTGAAAGCTGCTCACTTTTAATTTATTGAAGTCTGATTAAAATATTGAAATTATCATCATCATCATCATCCTCAAGTAGCCATGGGCTACGGAGGTCCAACCAGACCGCGCAGTTTAATTCTCCAAGCAAGTCTGTCCTGAGCTACATCTGCTGTATCTGGCCACTGCACATCAATTCTAACAAGGTCCTGTTTGACATTGTCTGCCCACTGCATCCTTGGTCTCCCCCTATTTCTGAAGCCTTTAGGCATACTGTTCATAACCCTATTCGCCAATCTATAATTATCCGTACGGGCAACATGGCCAAACCAACGGAGTCACTCGAACTCATTTCTAATAACATTTTAAATCATTTAATAAAATAAATGTACATTTCAGCATTTTGTTTAAAAAAAAATCCGTTCAATATTTGCAACTTTGTATAAATTTCTTTTGACTGGGTTGTTTCGGTTGTTTTAGCTCTAAGCGGCACTTCTTTTTCCACAATATGGGCTAAATGAGCAAATCACAAGGACCCCGAGGACTCAGAGAAAGTTGAAGGAAGGATGCCCACTGGACAGCTGTTAGGAGACAACTGATAGCCTCTTGTCAAGACTACCCAGTACATTCTTTAACGTGCACATGGTATGGCTTTCTTGCACACGGGGCAACGGCTTAACATTTTATCCGAGGGGCGACTACTTTTTCCAAGCGCATTCATGTCCCCTTTTCTGACTGAAGACGTGGTGGGGGTTAGCTTCGATAAATCTCAACGCTGGTACAGATGGGACTCGAACCTAGGACCTACAGATTACGTATTATCACAAGCTAGCGATGGAGCCAACCCCTCCCCAGATAACTGGGATGGGGAGTTGAACTTTTGAGCTGACCCTCTTTTTTTTACAATGGGTTAAGTGGTTCTCTCTAGGGTTGGTTATGGTAGTGAAACTTGTACACTTTGTAAACATGATAACAGGAAACTAGATGCTTTTGATTCTAGATGCTTATGCAAGTATCTTGGGTATTAGGTGGTTCAACTTTGTAACTAATGATGAGGTTAGCCAAAGGAGTCTGCAACCTCCTTTAAGCAGCTATTATGTAGAGAGACTCCGTTGCTTTGGCCATGTTGCCCGTATGGATAATTATAGATTGGCAAATAGGGTTATGAACAGTATGCCTAAAGGCCTCAGAAAGAGGGGGAGACCTAGGATGCGGTGGGCAGACAATGTCAAATAGGACCTTGTTAGAATTGGTGTGCAGTGGCCAGATGCAGTAGATGTAGCTCAGGATAGACTTGCTTGGAGAACTAAATTGCACGGTCTGGTTGGACCTCCGTAGCCCATGGCTGCTTGAGGATGATGATGATGAAGTGGTTAGGTCACAAAGACCTCAAGAGCTCAGGTCTGAACTCTCCTTCTACATTTACTGATCTGTAATCTGATTATTTTTATAACCTTATTCTGTTTTGCTAGACAAATATTTCTTTATGCCATAAATTTTACTTCGTACTACCAAATGGCTGGTTGTTATTGTAACCAATAATAATAATAACTCCAAGAGTTCCAAAAATAGCTGTCATCTAAAAGTTACGATTCCATGTTAATGGAAAGCTTAACTACCAATCTCTAATTTCTAAAAGAGGCTTATTATAGAAATCTGTCAGGGAACTCAATTACAGGTCTCAATGAAATCTAGCCAAATTTTTATTTTCGACAATATTTGCTTATTACCACAAGATTTATTTCAGCTGGAATATTTAACAGCTATATATTAACTGCTATTAAAGTAGTTCTAAACATTTTTCGTTTTAAAATTGTAAAAAATGACTTATTTTTCGTTGAAGAATACTTTTATTTATTAAACTATTTAATATAAAATTCTTCCGCTTTTTTATTTTGATTAAATTCTAGCTGACAATGTTGATGTTGAATGCTACAATTGAGCTGAATAATTAGATAAATTTTATTTTATTCAACATGAATAATAATCGGTGTTTAGATGACTGTTTATATCATTGCAAATCTTAAAATATTATTACAACAAAAATTAAAAGAATTATTAACTGAGAAATGGAAGAATTCTCCTTCAGTTCCCGATGATCAATTAGATTAGACAGAGCTGAAAATTTATAATAAATATGTAATAATTTTTGTTGAAAATTAAAAAAAAGAATGAAAATTTAAAATTTTCTAAAATTCCTTCAGATAATAAGGTAAAACATAACCATTAATAATAAATTAAAAATAGAGGAACGCATGTCACCTCTGTCGCATATGGGAGCAATTGCAACCGCAGATGGACAAATTTAGCTAAAATGTGTTATGAAATTCTTCAAATTATTGGCAATAGCCGTAGAATAATGAAAGAAGATTCTTTTTTAAATTAGCTAATTTTTTAAAATTCGAAAATTAAATAGTTTTCGTTGAGATCGATAAATTTATCTTCAGTTAGATTTTCCACGAAAAGAATCCAGATGCTCAATGACACGGGGTCGCAATTTTTTGGACACCAGTATAGTTACATAAATTAATTATCACAGGTCTGTTTGGTCTGCGACGACTAGTTATTATAATTCAAAAATATAATTAAGAGTCACAACACATTAAAAACCTACTTACATATTTCGGCAACACAGCAGTCTTCATTAAACAGTACTCAGAGGCAATGTAACAGAAATCCAAGTTGCATTGAAGTTGCTCATCCAGGTCCCAAAAGACTTTTTCTATTCATTCCTTTTGTACATCCACAAGTCCTGTGACTCTCACATCAGAGTATTCTGTTCAAAAGGATCAGATAGCGATTTTTATTCTTTTATGGAAGTCCAAGCGAAATGGCGATAATCCCAACAAACTAGACACTGGAGAAATGTCTCTACATGCTTAGGAGCAGACATGGATGAAAGTAACAGAGAAAGTTGTTTTGGAAGTGCAGTCGTTCTGACGACCTGGGAATGTGTGAAGAGGCGCTCTACATGGAATTTATGGACCGGTATAAAACGTTTGGGCAGCTCTGGTGGACATTCCTTTGTAGCTGAGTGCGTTAAGAATGGTTGTAACGTTTTCTTATTACTTTTTTCGTTGTCCACCTGGAGAAATTACAACCTGGTGTTTTAGTTACAGCTTAGTGTCTTCTTTGGTAGAGAAGATATGCTTTATGATGGGTCTGTTTGGAAACAGGAACGCATGCTGCATCTTAAAAATGTTTTGTTGCTTTTCTTGATGGGTGTTGATAATTTGAATGTCGTTTGGGAAAGGAAGCTGCGAAATATTGACGTAAAAGTTCCGTTGCCTCTAGACGCGTGGGAGTGGATGACACAACTGCAGTGTGCAAGGGTGGTGATTTTCTCCATTTGTTTGATTTGCATTTAGTAGGTGGGCTAAATGGCCAGGTCATAAGGACACCAAGGGATCAGAGAAGGTTGGGGAAGGGGATCCACTGGACAACTGCTAGGTGACAGATGGTAGCCCTCCCGTTAAGGCGATCCAGTGGGTTCTTTAACGTACTCAGGGCATGACTTTCCTGTACAGTCGCTCAAAAAAGTATCCGAACACTAGGGTTGATTACAGAATTCAGAAAAAATATCTGACAACGATTTTTTTTAGAAATTAGTGATCTGGCAACCTTCGTGTCACGTGACACGAAGGTTGCCAGATCACTAATTCCTTCGTGTCACGTGACACGAAGGTTGCCAGATCACTAATTTCTAAAAAAATCGTTGTCAGATATTTTTTCTGAATTCTGTAATCAACCCTAGTGTTCGGATACTTTTTTGAGCGACTGTACACGAAGGTCATGACTTAACGTCCCATGCGAAGGAATTCCAAGCTCCGACCAGCCCTGAATATACACAGTCTTATCAGAATAATATGATCACCTACCATAGTATATGTATGGTAGGTGGTCATATTATTCTGATACGACTGTGTACATAAATGTATAAATGTGGTGTACTTGTAACTGGGAAAGAATGTTAGGTTTTTGCACCTAATACTGACACTGAGATCACAGCAACCTAGAGGCCACTTTATTAGGTACAGTTGGATTGTTGTGTCAATAGTAATTCAGATAGAGAACTCAGTATCTTCTTAAATAAGTTTTTTTATGAAAAAATGTGACTAAAGATAATATAAAGATCTCATCCAAATCTATTTAAATCTCTATTTTCAACAATATTCGTTCGGTATTTAAGGCGTTATGGAAATTGAAACAGCAAGTTGCTCCGAAAAAAAAAATTCAAAATTGGTGAAAATTAATATAATTATTACGCGAACTGATAAAAATATTCTTACACGTGTTGGTGAAATTTCGTATTACTGTTATTGTTTTTCTTTTAAATTGATAGCCCGTTTTTTTTTCTTTTTTTTCCCCCTGGGTTGGGTTGTTTTACCTCTGAGCGGCACTTTTTTGCACACCATGGACTAAATGGCCAGGTCACATGGACCCCGAAGGCTCAGAGAAGGTTGGGGGAGGGGACCCACTGGAACAGCTGTTGGGAGACAGATGGTAGCCTCCCGTCAAGGCCATCCAGCGTGTTCTTTAACGTGCACAGGGTATGGCTCTCCCGCACACGGGGCCACGGCTTAACGTCCCATCCGACGGACGGCGGCCTTTCCAAGCCCATCGGTGTCCCCTACTGACCGTGGGCAGGGCGGGGAGTTTTGCGGAGATAAATCTCAACGCTGACCCAGCTGGGACTCGAACCTGGGAGCTACAGATTACGAGCCTGGCGCGCTACCGACTAAGCCACCCCGCCCCTTTTTTTTCCCCCTGAAAACGAGCTAATGATTTCACTTTGTCGTCTGTCCGTCTGTAGACATCGAACTTATTTGTTTCCAGAGATTTGTTTCCCGATTCTTCCTATAGCTATAATTGCGCCCTCTAACGGTCGAAAAGTTTTAAAATTACGAAATATCAAGCGAACATTGCCAGCGATATAATTGCGTTTAGAAATTTTGCTTGTGAAATGTGAATCTCATGAAGTTTGCCTTGACAACAATGGTATTCACCTTTTATCCCCGGAGGGGGTGGGAAAACGCATTTTTTGAGAGATTATTGTTTGTTTTTAAAGATCAATTGAATAATAAGGTATTAACTTATTATATTGAGGTATTGATATTATTATTGACCCAAAAATAATAAGGTATTACTTTTGGGTTAGATAAGGTATTGATAAGCTTGAAAAAAATGAGTTGATAAAAATTGGTTGTCTTGACTGAGATTCGAACCCAGGACTTCTAGAAGTATGCCGGGCGTTTTAACAATTAGACGCTACATGCTTCTGGGCGACCTGGGTTCGAATCTCATTCAGGACAACCAATTTTTTTCCAAGTATTTCAAGTGTTCCTTATCTACAGGACTTTACCTGTGGTAATTTATTACTGAATATTGATAAGTTATTATGATTCACACTTTTAGACTCCGCCCCCCCAAAAAAAATAAATAATAATTGTGCCATCTGACGGTGGAAAAGTTTGAAAATATACACATTTTAAACGAATATTGAAAACGATCAATTTCCGCTAAGTTTTTTACATTATAGAGTGGAGTGTGATGATCAAGGGGTTTGCATTGGCAGCAACAATTTGGCCCTTCATCCTTGGGGGGGGGGGGGGGGGGGGTTAGGGAAACAGATTTTTGTTTTGATATATTAATGAACGCTTCTTTCTGAGTTGAAATAGGTACAGTCGATCAAAAAAGTATCCGAACACTATGGTTGATTACAGAATTCAGGAAAAATATCTGGAGCGTGTAGAGCAACTGTACACGCTCCAGTTACCGTTCACAGGAAACTGGAGCGTGTGCAGTTACTGCACACGCTCCAGTTTGCTGTGAACGGTAACTGCACACGCTCAATATTTCCGTGAGTGAGCCCACACGATCTAGTATCAAAATAATATGACCACCTACAGTCGCTCAAATAAATATCCGAACACCATGGTTGATTACAGAATTCAGAAAAAATATCTGACAACGATTTTTTTTAGAAATTAGTGATCTGGTAACCTTCGTGTCACGTGACACGAAGGTTGCCAGATTACTAATTTCTAAAAAAATCGCTGCCAGATATTTTTTCTGAATTCTGTAATCAACCACACTGTTCGTATACTTTTTTGAGCGACTGTACTAACGAAATATGATGATTCATAAATGATTCCTTTAAATGACTTTAATTTACCATCTTTAGAGACCGCTAAATGTAGAAAATGTAAATCTTGAAGTAATATTGCAAATGATATAATTTATTTATGCTACAAATTGGAAATTCTTGTTATAGAATGCGTTTATGAAACACATAATAATTGTTAAGAGGGTAACAGAATAACGGGAGTAAGAGAAAATTGGCAGCTTGGTTGGCTATTTGCTATCCCAAGAATAATTGATAGTCATGTGTTCTAATTAACATGGAGTTGGTTAAAATTCGACGATTGCTTCTTATTTTTTTATAAATTTAGTATTAATCTTAAAGTTTTCAGTAATATTATTTAGTAATATTTTTTTCAGTAATATTTTTCAGTAATTTTATTTATTATATCAAAAATTATAAATCAGGTTATATTTACTGGGAACATACCTACTGAACTCAAAACAGGTATTTTAACACCTATTTTTAAAGGTGGTATTAAGGAGGATTTTTCTAACTATCGACCAATAACAATTCTGCCTATTTTTTCGAAAATAATGGAAAAATATATTTTTAATACTGTTTTTAACTTTTTACTTGAACACAACATAATTAATGAAAATCAGTTTGGCTTTCAAAAAGGAAAAAACACAATTCAACTAATTTCCAAAATTGCAAATAATATTAATAAATCATTGAATAATAGGGAAAAAATTGTAACTATGTTCTTAGATTTAAAGAAAGCCTTCGATACAATAGATCATAGCATTTTACTAAATAAATTGGAAAATTACGGTATTCGTGGTATATTGTTAGATTGGTTTAGAAATTATTTATCAGACAGATACACAATTACTGAAATAAAAAACTGCTACAGCAGAAAAGTAATTACACGATGTGGAATTCCCCAAGGCTCAATTTTAGGTCCTTTATTGTTCCTAGTATACATAAATGATTTGTTCAATGCAAAATTAAATAGTGCTATTTATCTATATGCTGACGACATAGTTTTAATAAACAGTCAGAAATATTTAAATGATAGCATTTCAGAGGTTCAAACAGATTACAATAATATTATTAGATGGTTAAATCATAATAAAATCTGTTTAAATGAGAAAAAAACAAAACTGATGATTATTCATTCACCAGGTTTTCATATTCATCAAAACCTCTTTATCAAAACTCATAAAATAAATTGCAGAAAAAAGGATGCTTCAAATTATGAATCATTATGCAGTTGCCCACTTGTTGAGCAAGTAAATAAAATAAATTACTTAGGAATCATTTTTGATGAATATTTTAGGTGGAATGCCCATATATCCCACATATATGAAAGCTTGAGAATATCGGCAATAAAAATTCAAAAATTGAAATACGTATTAAATATGGAAACATGTGTACTATTTTATAAAGCAATATGCGAATCTATTTTAAATTATGGAATAATTGTGCATGGAACAACTAACTTAACTAACATAAATAAAATAGAAAAACTGCAGTCTATAATTGCTAAAAATATTATTCCGCTTCATTTGCAAAAAATTTATAAACTTCTACCGATAGATTAAAATTTTGAAATCTTTCATCCTACAGCAATTTATATAAATATAATGTAATAATTAAAAATTTTTTGACGAAACTTACAAACTAAAAATTCAACATAATAAAAATACAAGACTTCAAAACCAAGGTTATTACAAATTGCCAAATTTTCGACATAATTACGGGAAACATACCTCCGAATATCAAGTACCACTTATATTTAATGCTATTCCAAAAGAATTACTAAATATAGATTCTTTTAGAAGACTTAAAATGGAATTAAAAAATTATTTTGTATTTTCTAGTTAGCTGTTTTTTATATGTTGTGTTTTGTGGATTTATTTGATGTACACCATTTTTGTGACTGAATGACCTATGTTTAATATAATTTATTCATTTTCCTGCAGATAAGCTATTTAGCTTTGCGGGTCAAAGTGTAAATGTATTTGTATTCTTTACTCTTATGAATAAAAATTATATTCTAAAAAAATATAGTAATAATAAATATAAATTATTTTATTTTACATACAGTCGCTCAAAAAAGTATCCGAACATTATGGTTGATTACAGAATTCAGAAAAAAATACCTGGCAAAGATGTCGCGTGACACGAAGGTTGCCAGATCGCTATTTTCAAAAAAAAAAAAAAACCTTTGCCAGGTATTTTTTCCGAATTTTGTAATCAACCATAGTGTTCGGATACTTTTTTGAACGACTGTAGGTGGTCATATTATTTTGATACTAGATCGTGTGGGCTTACTCACGGAAATATTGAGCGTGTGCAGTTACCGTTCACAGCAAACTGGAGCGTGTGCAGTAACTGCACACGCTCCAGTTTGCTGTGAACGGTAACTGGAGCGTGTACAGTTGCTGTACACGTTCCAGATATTTTTCCTGAATTCTGTAATCAACCATAGTGTTCGGATACTTTTTTGAGCGACTGTATACTAGATGATTTTTCCTCTTAACCCTGAGAAATGGAAGAGCAAAGCTTTCTTATTAGCACAAATTTCTACTAACTGTCATAATGGGTGAAAATTTCGGAAGAGGAAAAGCTTGCTTTTCTCTGAAAGCGAAATCCCATATTCGTCAGAGGCAACATGTTATCCGTCTACTTTTCATTAACTTTTCGAGGCAATCATTCAAACTGGCATTGTTACTGTTAAATATTTCAATTTCGGTATACCGAATGAATATTGTTTGAAAAACGAGATTTAAAAATTTGACTGAGACCTTTAAATTATCTTCAGTCATTTATTTATTTTTTTTATTAAAAGCGTATTTAGGAAGCTACATTGGTTTCCATAAATTAAGGAAAATCCCTATGTTAAGTCAACAGGAAGCTAACGTCAAAGCTCTATAACTTCTAAAATAAGTCTTTTTGTTTCGAAAAATGTGATTGCAGGATAAAGATATCAATCAAATAAATCAATATCTCGATTTTCAACAATATTCGTTCAGTATTTAATGAGTTATGGAAGTTTGAATATTTAGCGATGACAATGCCAGTCTTAAGAAACTTATACAAAACTGAAGAATAGTGAAATAATTTTTTACACAAAGTTCTAAAATAAAAACTTATTTTATTAAACACTTTGATACAATACTTATTACTAAGTTTTAATTAACTTCTGAAGTCAATTTTTGTGGCTGGCATTGTTATCGCTAAATATTCAAACTTCCATAACTCATTAAATACTGAACGAATATTGTTGAAAATCGAGATATTGATTTATTTGATCGAGATCTTTATCTGCAATCACATTTTTCAAAACAAAAACACTTATTTTAGAAGTTATAGAGCTTTGTCGTTAGCTTCCCATTGACTTAACATAGGGATTTTTCCTTAAGGAAATCAGTGTACTATGGACAACTCAATTCATGTGGAGGTGTAAATCATTTACTTCTCAAAAGTAAAATGCAAGCCGCATTTTATTGGATGCAAAAATAAGCGAAGCATAATTACTTATATTGTTTTATTATTTAAATGATAAACAATTTTAATATCAAACCATAACCCAAAAGTTCATTTATAATGGCTTCATCTTCGTCTTTAAGCGACCATATTCTCCCTTCTAGTGTGAGATCATCAATCGAATCAAGTTAGTAAAATCAAAATTCGCCACCATGATTAGGGAGTGGCTCAATCGGTAGAGCAGCAGGCTCTTAATCTGCAGTTCCCAGGTTCGAGTCCCGCCTGGGTCAGCATTGAGATATCTCCATAAAACTCCTCATCCTGCCCTCGGAAAATAGGGGAGACCGATGGTTTGGAAAGGCGCCGTCCTTCGGATGGGACGTTAAGACGTGGGCCCATGTTAAGGAGAGCCATATCCTGTGCACGATGAAGAACACGCCAGATGGCCTTGATAGGAGGCTATCATCCGTCTCCTTAGCAGTCAGGCTCTTAATCTGCAGTTCCCAGGTTCGAGTCCCGCCTGGGTCAGCATTGAGATATCTCCACAAAACTCCTCATCCTGCCCTCAGAAAATAGGGGACACCAATGGTTTGGAAAGGCGCCGTCCTTCGGATGGGACGTTAAGACGTGGGCCCATGTGCAGGAGAGCCATATCCTGTGCACGTTGAAGAACACGCCAGATGGCCTTGATAGGAGGCTATCATCCGTTTCCTTAGCAGTCAGGCTCTTAATCTGCAGTTCCCAGGTTCGAGTCCCGCCTGGGACAGCATTGAGATATCTCCACAAAACTCCTCATCCTGCCCTCGGAAAATAGGGGACACCAATGGTTTGGAAAGGCGCCGTCCTTCGGATGGGACGTTAAGACGTGGGCCCATGTGCAGGAGAGCCATATCCTGTGCACGTTGAAGAACACGCCAGATGGCCTTGATAGGAGGCTATCATCCGTCTCCTTAGCAGTCAGGCTCTTAATCTGCAGTTCCCAGGTTCGAGTCCCGCCTGGGTCAGCATTGAGATATCTCCACAAAACTCCTCATCCTGCCCTCGGAAAATAGGGGACACCAATGGTTTGGAAAGGCGCCGTCCTTCGGATGGGACGTTAAGACGTGGGCCCATGTGCAGGAGAGACATATCCTGTGCACGTTGAAGAACACGCCAGATGGCCTTGATAGGAGGTTATCATCTGTCTCCTTAGCAGTCAGGCTCTTAATCTGCCGTTCCCAGGTTCGAGTCCCGCCTGGGTCAGTATTGAGATATCTCCACAAAACTCCTCATCCTGCCCTCGGCCAATAGGGGACATCGATGGTTTGGAAAGGCGCCGTCCTTCGGATGGGACGTTAAGACGTGGGCACATGTGCAGGAGAGCCATATCCTGTGCACGTTGAAGAACACGCCAGATGGCCTTGATAGGAGGCTATCATTTGTCTCCTTAGCAGTCAGGCTCTTAATCTGCAGTTCCCAGGTTCGAGTCCCGCCTGGGTCAGCATTGAGATATCTCCACAAAACTCCTCATCCTGCCCTCGGAAAATAGGGGACACCGATGGTTTGGAAAGGCGCCGTCCTGCGGATGGGACGTTAAGATGTGGGCCCATGTGCAGGAGAGTCATATCCTGTGCACGTTGAAGAACACGCCAGATGGCCTTGATAGGAGGCTAGTATCTGTCTCCTTAGCAGTCAGGCTCTTAATCTGCAGTTCCCAGGTTCGAGTCCCGCCTGGGTCAGCATTGAGATATCTCCACAAAACTCCTCATCCTGCCCTCGGAAAATAGGGGACACCGATGGTTTGGGAAGGCGCCGTCCTTCGGATGGGACGTTAAGACGTGGGCCCATGTGCAGGAGAGCCATATCCTGTGCACGTTGAAGAACACACCAGATGGCCTTGATAGGAGGCTATCATCTGTCTCCTTAGCAGTCAGGCTCTTAATCTGCAGTTCCCAGGTTCGAGTCCCGCCTGGGTCAGTATTGAGATATCTCCACAAAACTCCTCATCCTGCCCTCGGCCAATAGGGGACATCGATGGTTTGGAAAGGCGCCGTCCTTCGGATGGGACGTTAAGACGTGGGCCAATGTGCAGGAGAGCTATATCCTGTGCACGTTGAAGAAAACGCCAGATGCCTTGATAGGAGGCTATCATTTGTCTCCTTAGCAGTCAGGCTCTTAATCTGCAGTTCCCAGGTTCGAGTCCCGCCTGGGTCAGCATTGAGATATCTCCATAAAACTCCTCATCCTGCCCTCGGAAAATAGGGGACACCGATGGTTTGGAAAGGCGCCGTTCTTCGGTTGGGACGTTAAGACGTGGGCCCGTGTGCAGGAGAGCCATATCCTGTGCACGTTGAAGAACACGCCAGATGGCCTTGATAGGAGGCTATCATCTGTCTCCTTAGCAGCTGTCCAGTGGGTTCCCTTCTCTCAACCTTCTCTAAGTTCTTGGGGTCCTTGTGACCTGGCCTTTTGGCCCATTGTGTGCAAAAAAGTGCCCTCAGAAGTAAAGCAACCCAATCCAAAGCCTCCATGGTTATGATAAAACCATGAATGCAATTCCTTCCGAGTCACACAAATGACTCAGCGGGCCACAAATTTGAGACCCCTGGTTTGTATTCTGCTATATCTAAATACTTTTCATTCTGAATTTACTACTTTCTTTCTTCAAAGTTCAATTGTTTTCATTTTAGGCAAGAAGTTTTGTAGAAGGAAGCAGAAGAGCTGTTAAGGATGACTCAAACAGCTGATGTTCTCATGAGTTTAGAAAGCGAATCGGCGGAAGAGAGAAGAGGAAACGTACGAAGAAAGTCCGATTCGGCATCGAGTGAAATCGGAAGAAATTCGGTGAAACCTCGTCCAACCGAACCTCCTCGCAAGACCGTTTCTCAGTTGCTGAGAGACAAGAAGCGGCAAGCAGCAAAAACTATGAGATGGTAAGGTGATATACGTACAGTCGCTCAAAAAAAGTATCTGGAAAGAAATTAGTGATCTGGCAACCTTCGTGTCACGTGACACGAAGGTTGCCAGATCACTAATTTCTAAAAAAATCTTTGCCACATATTTTTTCTGAATTCTGTAATCAACCCTAGTGTTCGGATACTTTTTTGAGCGACTGTACAATATTTTTTCAATTATTTTTCAAGTTATTTTCGTTTATCAATTCTGATCTTGCCACTACGATACAATTTGGATGGATGTGTTTCCAATTTGGACTGGATTCGAATCCATTATACTTGAATTGAGATTTTCTCCGGAAATCTCCGTTCTGCCCTCAGTTTGTTTTACCTCTGAGTGGCACTCTTTTGCACACCATGGGCTAAATGACCAGGTCACAAGGACCCTGAAGGCTCAGAGATGGTTGGGGGAGGGGACCCACTGGAACAGCTGTTGGGAGACTGATGGTAGCCTCCCGTCAAGGCCATCCAGCGTGTTCTTTAAAGTGCACAGAATATGGCTCTCCCGCACACGGAGCCACGGCTTAACGTCCCATCCGACGGACGGCGGCTTTTCCAAGCCCATCGGTGTCCCCTACTGACCGTTTTGCGGAGATAAATCTCAACGCTGACCCAGCTGGGACTCGAATGTGGTAACTACAGATTACGAACCTGGCGCGCTACCGACTGAGCCACCTCCGCCTACCAAGCTGAAGGGTCTTGATGGGAAGCTACCATCTGCTCCTAACAGCTGTCCAGTGGATTCCCTTCCTCCAACCTTCTTTGAGTCCATGGGGTCCTTGTGACCTGGCCATTTAGCACATTGTATGTAAAAGTGCCACTCTGAGGTAAAATGGGCGGGGCTGGCTCAGTCGGTACTGCGCCAGACTCGTAATCTGCAGTTCCCAGGTTCGAGTCCCAGCTGGGTCAGCGTTGAGATTTATCTCCGCAAAATTCCCCGCCCTGCCCACGGTCAGTAGGGGACACCGATGGGCTTGGAAAGGCCGCCGTCCATCGGATGGGACGTTAAGCCTTGGTTCCGTGTGCGGCAGAGCCATACCCTGTGCACGTTAAAGAACACGCTGGATGGCCTTGACGGGAGGCTACCATCTGTCTCCCAACAGCTGTTTCAGTGGGTCCCTTCCCCCAACCTTCTCTGAGCCTTCGGGGTTCATGTGACCCGGCCATTTAGCCCATTGTGTGCAAAAAAGTGCCGCTCAGAGGTAAAACAACCCAACCCAACTGAGGTAAAACAACCCAAACAACAAAATTGAAAGTAGTAAAAATTGAGTTATGAGACTATATTTTGTATTGAATAACGACCTAATCATAAAAAAGTTTATGTGCTGCAACTGTTTTAGTTGCTGATATATCTTGTGCATGATCTACGTCACTGACTGCTTTCTGTTTTTGAAATCGCTGTTATTTGATTCTCCAGGTTAGAAGAAAACTACTGCGCATGCGACGATGTATGCCTCCCCAGGGGAATCGTCTACGAACATTATCTAGACTTTTCTCGTAAAGAGAACATTGTGCCGGCATGCAAGGCTACTTTTGGGAAGGTAAAAGTTTACAGATAAATAATAATGTGTCTATTATCTTTCGTCTCTAGAATTTCATTTGCTATTCTGACCTTCGTGTAACACAAAGGTTGTGTTACACACGTTAAACTAATTTCTAAAAAAATCGTTGCCAGATTTTTTTTCTGAATTCTGTAATCAACCATAGTGTTCGGATACTTTTTTGAGCGACTGTAGGTGGTCATATTATTTTGATACTAGATCGTGTGGGCTCACTCACGGAAATATTGAGCGTGTGCAGTTACCGTTCACAGACAAACAGTCTACAGACGGACAGACAGACAGACGACAAAACGAGTTTGTCGTCTGTCTGTCCGTCTGTAGACATCGAACTTTTTTGTTTACAGAGATAAATTAAAATTTCTTTCTGTGTTGGATAGGTATTGATGAAATATCACGATATGCACTTTCCGAATCTCTCTAAAGCTATAATTACGCCCTCTAGCGGTGGAAAATTTTGAAAATTTCAAACGAATATTGCAAACGATGTATTTATGCCAGAAGTTTGATATTTTCGTGGTGGAATGTGAAGGTCACGAGGTTTCTGTTGCCAACAATGACATCTGGCAACCTTCAGGCCACCCCTTAGACTCAGAGAGGGTGGGAAAACAACTCTTTTTTAGTTTTAGCATGTAATTGTTTGTTTTTAGAGATAAATGAAAAAATATTTCTGGGTTAGATAGGAATTGATAAAATATTATAATTCACGCTTTTTAAATCTTCCGAAAACTATGATTGCGCCCTCTAACGGTGGAAGAATTTGAAAATTCCTAAGAGTGGGAAAACACAATTTTTTGTTTTAGCAGATAATTGTTTATATTTAGAGGTAAATGAAAATATCTTTTTAGGGTTAGATAGAAATTGATAAAATATTATGATTCGCACTTTCGGAATCTTTCGAACACTATAATTGCGCCCTCTAACGGTGAAAACGGTTGAAAAATTTGATTCCAAAACTTTCGAACGAATATTGCAATGATATATTTAATTAATTTAATTTGGTGGTGGAATGTGAACATAACGAAGTTTCCACTGAAACAATGAAAATGATAATTAAACAACTCTTTTTTCAATTTGATTGGTACTGTTGAAATATTATAATAACCATTTTTAAAATACTTAGTAGTTGAAGTTAGTTGATGTGATGGGAAGGTTAGAAACCCTTCAACCATGGGCTTCCTGCTATCCCAAACAAAGAATCGGACGTGTAAATCACAATGTAGAAAATAAAAATAATAGTTTCTCTGAACTTTTTAAGAGTTTCTACTTATGCAGAGTGGACTTTCTGTAATCCAATACTCTTGGATCTTAATTTCTTTTCTTTTTTGCGCCAAAAGAGATTTCAAAAACAAAATTAACACTTCAAACAAGGTATAAAAAATAACAGTCCCAGTTCTTTCTTCAGTTCCACCACAAAAATAACCATGAGGGTATCACTTGAGATACTGGCCACTAGAGAAAGTTTGTAAGCAAAAACACATTTTTCTTGAACAGTCAATATTTCATATTTGTATATTATTAAATTCCTCTTCCTTTTATTTTCGAGAAACGAAAACCCAGCAAAGGATGAATTCAGATTCTGTATAATAAAGAACTTTCCTCCAAGAAACTGAGAATCAGGGTCTGAATTCTAAATCTATTGCTTTTACTGTAGCTTCCGCAGAGAAGAGATTTCATTGACAATTCTTCATCAATAATCTTCTTCATCTTTTCCTTCAGCTTAACGTTACAAGCTCACTGAGAGGTCCGTTACCGGCTTTCTCAGTTTTCCTTCAGAATACATAGTAGTTTTAATATTTATATATATATCTTTAAAGATCAATGAAATGATGAAACAGCAGAAGTGTTATCGAGTTTTACAAATAATACGAATAGAATACAAATTTGAAAAGTTAGTGGTAGTTTCTAAGAGATATTCCACTAAGAGCAATAATTTACTCTTTTCTAAGACAGGTGTGAGAAATGCAAGTTTTTAGATTTAAGAATTAAAAGACAAGTATTTTTATGTTGTGCGCCGTCCCGTGGCCGAGTGGTTAGCACGCTTGGCTACTGATCTAAGGGACCTGGGTTCGAGCCCCGGATTAGGCATGGATGTGTGTGACGTTTTTCTGCTGAGGTCCTGCCATCCTCTCAGATCTCCTACTATGGCATATAAACTGACAGGCTCCTGTCAGACCTCTGTGGCAAGTAGCTGCTTGAGGGGGTATTTATTTTTTTTATAATTACTAATAAAATAATATTTGCATTTTCCCAATCATCCGTTAAATTATATTAAACCTTTAAGGAATGAAATTAAACCAAATCAAAATCTTTTAAACTGAAACCTTGAAAACCTTTAAGGAATGAAAGAATAGGTAAAGGAACAACTTAATTCTCTTTGAAAACGAGTGTTGGGTTGTTTTACCTCTGAGCGGCACTTTTCTGCACACCATGGGCTAAATGGCCAGGTCGCATGGACCCCGTAGTCTCAGAGAAGGTTGGGGGAGGGGACCCACTGGAACAGATGTTGGGAGACAGATGGTAGCCTCCCGTCAAGGCCATCCAGCGTGTTCTTTAACGTGCACAGGGTATGGCTCTCCCGTACACGGGGCCACGGTTTAACGTCCCATCCGACGGACGGCGGCCTTTCCAAGCCCATCGGTGTCCCCTACTGACCGTGGGCAGGGCGGGGAATTTTTGCGGAGATAAATCTCAACGCTGACCCAGCTGGGACTCGAACCTGGGAACTACAGATTACGAGCCTGGCGCGCTACCTATTGAGCCACCCCCGCCCCAGAGTCTTTGAAAACGAGATTCTCATATGCGCCAGAGGCGATATGTATTCTTCTACTTTAAATTAATTTGTATATCTTTTAGCATATTTTGACCTACCATGATTTCACAAATGCTTGACCTTTTGACCCCAAATTGCGTATTTGAGATTTCCCAGTGTCCATATCCTGTGTTGGTAATAAAACTCAAATCTCTGTCTGTAATAGAATCCGACTCAAAGCCTCGAAACACGCTTTTTTTTAACCGTTTTTCCTAATTTGTCGGTTGAAACCTTCATTAAACACTTTTCAAATCCTTCCATAAATTTCAGTCTTTAATGCTCTGTACAGTAGCTCAAAAAAGTATCCGAACACTACGGTTGATTACAAAATTCAGAAAAAATATCTGGCAACGATTTTTTTTAGAAATTAGTGATCTGGCAACCTTCGTGTCACGTGATTACAGAATTCAGGAAAAATATTTGGAGCGTGTACAGCAACTGTACACGCTCCAGTTACCGTTCACAGCAAACTGGAGCGTGTGCAGTTACTGCACACGCTCCAGTTTGCTGTGAACGGTAACTGCACACGCTCAATATTTCCGTGAGTGAGCCCACACGATCTAGTATCAAAATAATATGATCACCTACAGTCGCTCAAAAACGTATCCGAACACTATGGTTGATTACAAAATTCAGAAAAAATACCTGGCAACGATTTTTTTAGAAATTAGTGATCTGGCAACCTTCGTGTCACGTGACACGAAGGTTGCCAGATCACTAATTTCTACAAAAATCGTTGTCAGATATTTTTTCTGAATTTTGTAATCAACCATAGTGTTCGGATACTTTTTCGAGCTACTGTACGAAATATCTCCTAAGAGTTCACTCTTGGCCCTCACGTGATGCATTAAAAAGTAAAGTCTCCACCTAAAATAGAACTCGAGTTCAAGTTTAAAAGGACCGTTTAATTTTAATGAGAAATCTGCTACTTATTATATACTGAGAGGCCAAAAGTCATGGGAATAGCATTTAAAGTAGAACTAGCGCACTGTACTCGTAACCTATGCGTTTGACGTCAACCGCAGAACGGCGCTGCAGTAGCCTTACAAACCCAACATTCATTTCGGAGTAGTTGTTATTTCAGCGTGGTTGCATATCGTGAGTTGTCTGACTTTGAACGTGGCTTGATCGTCAGTGTCAGAAGGTTGGGTCATGCATTATCGGAGATTATGCAGAAATTCGGTTTTCCCAGGTCTATGGTGTCAAGAGTTTATCGTCAGTATTCTATTGATGGCATTTCCACACACATAAACCAGCCACATGCAATTGACGAACAGAACTCGCATCGGCTGTCAAGAATGGTAACGACCAACAGACGGGCTACAGTGCATGAAATCACTGCCAATTCGAATTGGGCCAAACACAAAACGTTTCTGAAAGGATTTTCCGTCGCCACCTGCACTCCATTGGATTTGGTAGCCAAAGACCCACTCGTGTTCCATTGCTTTCACGTCGTCAAAGAGCTCAACGACTGGAATGGACCTGAAGACATCGAAATTGATCAGTAGAACAGTGGTGTCAGGTAGCATGGTATGATGAATCAAGGTTCCAGTTGTTTCATGCTGATGGGTGCGTTAGAGTGTGGCATATGACCTGTGAAGCCATGGACCCTTCCTGTCTGCAAGTTACTGTTCAGGCTGGAGGCGACTCTGTGATGGTGTGGGACGTGTTCACATGGGCTACATTGGGCTCTCTCGTCTGTTTGGAGCAATCGCTGACAGGTATGAGATACGTGGACATTCCCGCAGATCACCTGCATTTATCCGCAAAATTCTCCTTCGCCATCAGGGTGTTCAAGAGTCATGAAGGGGTTCATGACTCTTGAACACCCTGATGGCGAAGGAGAATTCTAACAAATAATGCAACATGTCTCCAGTATTTGGTTGCTAGGAGGTGGATCGAGGAACACTTTACGGACTTTACCACCATGAATTGGCTTGATCGTCGGTGCCAGAAGCCCGCACGGTCCCCCAATATGAACCCATTGGAGCGTCTGTGGGACACAATGGAAACAAACTTACGATCCATGAATCCAGCACCATCCAATGCAACACAATTATGGGCTACACTGCAGGATGTGTGGGCTGCTATCCCTTCAGAACGGTACTGGCAACTCGTTGACTCTATGCCTCGACGTGTGGCTGCACTGCTAAGGGCTCCAGAAGGAGCAATCCGTTATTAGGCACGTATCCCATGACTTTTGGCCTCTCAGTGTATATAATAGCGGTAATTCCATTGCTTCGGGAGGTGGATTTATCGGTAGCACACAGGGTAGTAATCTGCAGTTCTCAGTATTAATCCAAACTGTGCCAGCATTGTACTTTATCTCTGCTAACCCACCCTACCCTGCCCTCAGGGGACGGGGGTGGCTCAGTCGGTAGCGCGCCAGGCTCGTAATCTGTAGTTCCCAGGTTCGAGTCCCAGCTGGGTCAGCGTTGAGATTTATCTTCGCAATAATCCCCGTCCTGCCCACGGTCAGTAGGGGACACCGATGGGCTTGGAAAGGCCGCCGTTCGTCGGATGGGTCGTTAAGCCGTGGCCCCGTGTACGGGACAGCCATACCCTGTGCACTTTAAAGAACACGCTGGATGGCCTTGACGGGAGGCTACCCTCTGTCTCCCAACAGCTGTTCCAGTGGGTCCCATCCCCCAACCTTCTCTGAGCCTTCGAGGTCCATGTGACCTGGCCATTTAGCCCATGGTGTGCAAAAAAGTGCCGCTCAGAGGTAAAACAACCCAACAACCCAACCTGCACTCAGTCAGAAAGGGGACACTGATGGACTTGGAACTGTCCACCAGATGGGATGTAAAATCATGATTCACTGCACAGGAGAGCCGTACCCTATGAACGTTAAAAAACAAGCTGGATGTCCTTGACGAGAGATTTCCATTTGTTTGCTAACAGCTGTTCAATGTTCTTTCCCCAACCTTCTTTTCTGGGTGTCCTTGTGACCTGGACATTTAACCCATTGTGCGCAAAAAAGGCCGCTCAGAAGTAAAACAACCGAACAATAATCCTTTATTCCGTTTGGGCCCAATAGTCGGCGACAACGAATGCTGACGCAGCACTTGGCACTCTTCCAACGGGACATGTCTAGCGAAAGAAGTCGCCGCATCGTTTGCTCTTTTAAAAGTTTGATGTCTTTTTTTTAATGGGGCGGGGGTGGCTCAGTCGGTAGCGCGCCAGGCTCGTAATCTGTAGTTCCCAGGTTCGAGTCCCAGCTGGGTCAGCGTTGAGATTTATCTCCGCAAAATTCCCCGCCCTGTCCACGGTCAGTAGGGGACACCGATGGGTATAGGAAAGGCCGCCGTCCGTCGGATGAGATGTTAAGCCGTGGCCCCGTGTCCGGGAGAGCCATAACCTGTGCACGTTAAAGAACACGCTGGATGGCCTTGACGGGAGGCTACCATCTGTCTCCCAACAGCTGTTCCAGTGAGTCCCCTCCCCCAACCTTCTCTGAGCCTTCGGGGTCCATGTGACCTTACCATTTAGCCCATGGTGTGCAAAAAAGTGCCGCTCAGAGGTAAAACAACCCAACTTTTTTTTAAACAGATTTTTATCTCCTATAAGTCCCTAAATGCTTTACTATGTAGTCCCAAATTTCCTCATGAGTTTCAGCCGGCAAACCCATGATGCATTAAAAAGCAGAATTTCTGTCTCTGACAGAACACGAATTCAGGTTTAAAACCACTTTTGTTTTTGTTCCTCAAGAGCCCGATGGATTTCAACGGGAAAGTTCTAGCACTGAATACTGACGCTATCAGATCAAATATAAACCTAAAATTCAACTTATTTTTGTAGATTTTTTTTAACGTTATTCAAAACCAAATTTATATTTTTATAATATAAAACTAGGTTGCTTTTCTGTTATATGTGATAAGACGGTCACTCGATTAAAAATTTCGCTCCTATGGCACGGATCCCAATGGCAAACCATGGAACTTTGAATAGCATAGAGGAATTTAAAGGTTGGTTTGAGTTGTTTTACCTCTGAGCGGCACTTTTTTGCACACCATGGGCTAAATGGCCAGGTCACATGGACCCCGAAGGCTCAGAGAAGGTAGGGGGAGGGGATCCACTGGAATAGCTGTTGGGAGACAGACTGTATGGTAGCCTCCCGTCAAGGCCATCCAGCGCGTTCTTTAACGTGCACAGGGTATGACTCTCCCACACACGGGACCACGGCTTAACGTCCCATCCGACGGACGGCGGCCTTTTCAAGCCCATCGGTGTCCCCTACTGACCGTTAGCAGGGCGGAGAATTTTGCGGAGATAAATCTCAACGCTGACCCAGCTGGGACTCGAACCTGGGAACTACAGATTACGAGCCTGGCGCGCCCCCGCCCCAGGAATTTAAAGTCTTGAGCGCCTGATTTTAGAGAACTTCCGATACTTAATCAAGCAGTTAATGAGGTTTGGGTTGAGTAGTTTCACCTCAGAGCGGCACTTTTTTTGCACACAATGGGCTAAATGGCCAGGTCACAAGGACCCTGAAGGCTCAGAAAAGTTTGGGGAAGGGGACCCACTGGAATAATTGTTGGGAGACAGATGGTAGCCTCCCATCAAGGCTATCCAGTATGTTCTTTAAGGTGCACAGAGTATGGCTCTTCCGCACACAAGGGACCGCAGCTTAACGTCCCATCCGACGGACGGCGGCCTTTCCAAGCCCATCGGTATCTTCTACTGACCGTGGGCAGGGCGTTTTGCGGAGATAAATCTCAACGCTGACCCAGCTGGGACTCGAACCTGGGAACTACAGATTACGAGCCTGGCTTGCTACCGAGCCACCTCCGTGCCCAGTTAATGGGGATTGAATGAGCCCAATATGCCTTATATACTTTTGGCTACCCACTTTTGATAAACGCTGACTTAGTCTATTGCGCAGGAAAGAAGGTCAGTCAGAGCTAAAACAACCTGCAATTATTGTTGAAGAAACATTTTATATATACAATGATAATAAATGCACTGTTATATTAATTTATATTTTGCGCAACTGATCACTGTGTCTTTTTTTTCCTGTTTTGACAGCTCATCAGAAACAAGTTTCCTCACGTGACTTCCAAAAGACTTGGAGCCCGTGGCCATTCCAAGTAAGTGAAATAATTTATTTTTGTTTGAAAACTAAAATTGAAAAGGTTTTTTTTAACAGTGTTTGAAGCACGTGTTCAATGTAGGCTTCATGTTTCAATTCTACGGACTGGCCAAATTGTTAAAGGTGCTCAAATCCAAACGCAGACAAATGTTTTTCTTTTTAGTTTCTTTCTTCTTTATTTTCAACTATTGTGTTGAGATTTTCTTTCGTTTTATTTTTGACTATGAAACTTACAACAGTAATATAAATGATTCACGAAGATAATTGCCGGTATATTTGGGGAAATTTCTAATCCTTCGTTACCTTTATGCGAATAAAACGGTTTGGGTTGTTTTTACCTCTGAGAGCATTTTTCTCTACACAGTGAGCTAAATGGTCAGGTCACAAGGATCCCAAATGCTCAGAGAAGATTGGAGGAGAGGGGTCCACTGTACAGCTGTTAGGAAACAGATGCAAGTCTCGCATCAAGGTCATACAGCTTTAACGTGTACCGACTGTTGTTCTCATGCACACGTGAGCTAAATGGCCAGGTCACAAGGATCCCAAATGCTCAGAGAAGTTTGGAGGAGAGGGGTCCACTGTACACCTGTTAGGAAACAGATGCAAGTCTCGCATCAAGGTCATACAACTTTAACGTGTACCGACTGTTGTTCTCATGCACACGTGAGCTAAATGGCCAGGTCACAAGGATCCCAAATGCTCAGAGAAGATTGGAGGAGAGGGGTCCACTGTACAGCTGTTAGGAAACAGATGCAAGTCTCGCATCAAGGTCATACAACTTTAACGTGTACCGACTGTTGCTCTCATGCACACGTGAGCTAAATGGCCAGGTCACAAGGATCCCAAATGCTCAGAGAAGATTCGAGGAGAGGGGTCCACTGTACAGCTGTTAGGAAACAGATGCAAGTCTCGCATCAAGGTCATACAACTTTAACGTGTACCGACTGTTGCTCTCATGCACACGTGAGCTAAATGGCCAGGTCACAAGGATCCCAAATGCTCAGAGAAGATTGGAGGAGAGGGGTCCACTGTACAGCTGTTAGGAAACAGATGCAAGTCTCGCATCAAGGCCATACAGCTTTAACGTGTACCGACTGTTGTCTCATGCACACGTGAGCTAAATGGCCAGGTCACAAGGATCCCAAATGATCTAAGCCTATCGTCTTCTCCTTTCTCACTGAGGTTAAGGTGGGGGTTAGTGGAGATAAATCTCAACACTAGCATAATGGAACTCGAACCTGACAACTGCAGATTACGAGACTGGCGCCTGCAGAACTGAGCTATCGCTGGCCCCACTGAATAGAGGAAGTGTGGAAGAGATCATCCTCACTGAGCAGCTGCTATAAACTGATGGATGTCTCACAACGAGATCATCCAGCGTGTTGTACAGACTCAGCACTAACTCTAGCTCTGCTGCACATCGTGCCATGGCTTAATATCAGAACTGATGGACGATGATCTTTCCAAATTCATCGGCGTCCCCTTTCTCACTGAGGTGGAAGCGGAAGGTTAACGGTGAAACTCTTAAAGTAGACACAGGTGAGGAATCGAACCTGGAATCATCAGATTATGAACAACACCACCGTCTAAGTGATGACTAACAGCTTGCATATTACAATTTCATTAAGCATATATTACAGTGCTAGGATTTTCTTTTGTGAAAACTACACTGAAACAAAATTAAAAAATGACAGTAAATATGCAAAATAATATGATCTTTTATTTATCTCTCTTATTTACATTCGCTCTACTTTTTTTCTAGGTATCATTACAATGGTATTGGTGTGAAGCATACCAGCGAGTATTACCATACAGTCCACACGGTTAGAGGTCTTACCAGGTAAGATTATCTGTGGAATTAATACGGCTTAACTAATTCAGTGAATAGATAAATGTTGACTATGATTCTTTGCTGGGAATGTCTGCTTGTTTAATGCAAAACAAGAAGATCAAAAGCACGAGGGTCGCTTTGTGAAATACATTGCGGTCAAAAATGTTTCACACTAAATAACTGTTGTGAAGGCGGAAATTTTTAACCGATTTGAGTGAAAGTGAATTTTTCTTTAAACTGTAAGGAGGAGGCATTCATTTTCGCTTCGTTTCATGGATTGTTGTTTTACTTCTAAAAGACATTTTAGTGCACACAATGGGCTAAATGGCCAGGTCACAAGGACTCCAAGGGATCAAAGCAGGTTGGGCAAGAAATCGATTGGACAGCCGCTCAAAAAAATATCCGAACACTATGTTTGATTACAGAATTCAGAAAAAAATATCTGGCAACAATTTTTTTTTAGACATTAGTGATCTGGCAACCTTCGTGTCACAATACACGAAGATTGCCAGATCACTAATTTCTAAAAAAAAATCGTTGCCAGATATTTTTTTCTGAATTCTGTAATCAACCATAGTGTTCGGATATTTTTTCTGAGCGACTGGACAGCTGTTAGGAGCCTTCCATTAAGCTTCCGTCAAACATGTTCTTTAACGTACACCTTTTTTGCACACAGAGCTGCGGCTTAACATCCCAATCGACGGACGGCGATCTATCTACGTCCAGTGGTGTTCCTGCACAACGCCGAGGCTAACATAATGGAAGGAAGAGAGAGAGAGGGGGGGGGCTTTAATTTCAATTGCATTATTACGTTTTTTCCCCCCATTTTAGAGATCTTGAAAAATACGTGAAATATGAAAAGTTTATTCATTTTTGCCTACATTACTCTTAATTGCATGCTCGAAGGGGTTTGGTCCCCTTGTCCCGACCTAGATTGGGATGACACGTGATCATCAAAAATCATGCAAAATCAGGGAAAGAAAAGTGAGATATTATCGCACTTCATTTCGAATACTGAGTATAGAGAAGCCCATAAGATGGGTTGGGTTGTTTTACCTCTGAGCGGCACTTTTTTGCACACCATGGGCTAAATGGCCAGGTCACATGGCCCCCGAAGGCTCAGAGAAGGTTGGGGGCCCACTGGAACAGCTGTTGGGAGACAGATGGTAGTCTCCCGTCAAGGCCATCCAGCGTGTTCTTTAACGTGCACAGGGTATGGCTCTCCCGCACACGGGGCCACGGCTTAACGTCCCATCCGACGGACGGCGGCCTTTCCAAGCCCATCGGTGTCCCCTATTGACCGTGGGCAGGGCGGGGAATTTTGCGGAGATAAATCTCAACGCTGACCCAGCTGGGACTCGAACCTGGGAACTACAGATTACGAGCCTGACTCGCTACCGACTGAGCCACCCCCGCCCCACCCATAAGATAGCTCGCTATTAGAGACAGAGGACATCCTCCCATTGCAATGCGCCATAAAACACCAAACAACCAGACCAGCCTCCCATTAAAACAACGCCTAGTTTTCTGTGACTTGTACACGGAGCCATGGGTTGTCGTCTCAACCGGTGAACGACGAACTTTTATGTCTCTCAGTTGACACCTTTTTTTTCGTTGATCGCTTTGAAGGAGGGAAATAATTTATGTTGAATAACATCTGGTGTACTAAAAATGAATAAATATTAAACACAAAGATTCCGTGACTCGGTTCGAATGCCACTCACGGCTAAACCTATCATTTCGTAATTCTATATCTACAGATAATCTGTGTATTTACCAATGGCTGAGTTTTACTCTAATAACAATTTTTTAGCGTGAGTGATTTGTTCAATATTTACCATTGACTGAGACCATTGTCCAATTTAACAACACTTCTGAGCAATATTGAAAGGTTGCTGTTCCGATAATAGATGGCGCCACGAGCGATAAGGTCAGAAAGATTTGTAGTCACTATTGGCGGATATGTTACCGTTAAAGCTCGAAAGCCGTTAATATGCACATTACCTAGCTAATCTGCAGATTAACTGATTTGCTCCGTTAACGTGCGGAATCAAGAGTTTTCCGCATTTTACCTAGGTAATGTGCACAGTAACGGCTTCCGTATCGTTAAAGTTCAAAAGTTTGTTTCTCTCATAGTGGTGAATCTCTTGAATATGAATCTTCGTGTCACGTGATTCACTCGTCCGCATTATAAAAAACGCCCCGGATGAGCGGAGTCCAAGTGAGAACGAATCGGTAAAGTGATTCATTCTTGATAACGAATCACTAAAATGATTCGTTCTCACTTGGCCTGCACATTTTGGGGGCTTTTTTTTATAATTCGGACGACTGATTCATGTTGACAGAGGGATGACCCTGGTTTCAACTCTACTCTCGGACACTAGATAAATAACATTATGTTAATTTAAGCGTACAGAAACGTTCCTGTTGTTCCAGCAAAGATCTTATTTTCACTTTAACGAGTGCCTAGTAGGTAATGTGCAGATTATCCAGGTAATTTGCAGATTACCTAGATAATTTGAGAAATGAAATAATTTTCCGCACGTTAACGGATCACCCTAGTTAATCTGCAGAATACCTAGATAATCTGTAGAATAACTGATTTCTGCACTTTAGCGGTAACAGATATATTACCTAGCCATTGATAGTTTACTGGTAAGAATAAAAAAAAATAAATAAATACCCCCTCAAGCAGCTGCTTGCCACAGAGGTCTGACAGGAGCCTGCATGTAATTGGGAGTGGCGAAGCTCATTTTTTTTTTCATCCAAATTATTTCCAAAAATATAGGTCGTTTTTTCCCTAAGGCCGTCCCATGGCCGCTTGGCTACTAATCTAAGGGAACCTGGGTTCGAGTCCTGGATAAGGTATGGATGCTTGTGTCGTTTCTGCTGAGGTTCTGCTATCCTCACAGACCTCCTACTATGGCATATAAACTGTCTGACTTCTGTGCCAAGCAGCTGCTTGAGGGGGTATTTATTTTATTTTTTCTTAATGAAGCGTAATTTTGATTTTTTTCTTCTCTTTTCTCGTTTTCTTTTAGGAAGTTAGTCATTTATTATTATTAATAGGTAAAACATTTTTTACGTATATTTTCGATATATAAGTTTCAATAATTTTCCCTTTTTTTCGTTTTGTTACAGGAATTAGTTGTCTTATGGAGTGATGTCTGTTGCTCTATTTGCGATTGCGCTCATTAAGGAATGGCTCGACATAAATATTTCTCGCTTGAACCATTGATTATTTTTGGCCATCCCCTGGAATTTTTACCCCCCCCCCCCCCCCCCCCCGAATTCTAGTTGATGGCAACTGCCCAACTTAAATGTGAATTAGAATAAACTATCTGCAACATATGTACAGAAATTGTATGGAAAGCTTCCATTTAGCCCCCTAAATTTTAACCTGGGGAGTCATCATATTTGAGTTGAGATTTATCTCCGCAAGATTCCCCGCCCTGCCCACGGTCAGTAGGGGACACCGATGGCTTTGGAAAGGCCGCCGTCCGTCGTATAGGACGTTAAGCCGTGGCCCCGTGTGCGGGAGAGCCATACCCTGTGCACGTTAAAGAACACACTGGATTGCCTTGACGGGAGGCTACCATCTGTCTCCCAACAGCTGTTCCAGTGGGTCCCCTCCCCCAACCTTCTCTGAGCCTTCGGGGTCCATGTGACCTGGCCATTTAGCCCATGGTGTGCAAAAAGTGCCTCTCAGAGGTAAAACAACCCAACCCAACCTTGCATCGGACTCGCCAGGAGTGTGACAGTGAGATGCAAAAAAAAATGCGGACCCTGCTCTAAGCAGGACTAAAGGAACAAGAAGAAGAAGCAGAATTATCTTTTCTAGCGTTCAAAAAACTTAAAGTTTGTAACCGTAATGAGATAAATTTATGTAAACATTATGCGCTGCCTTCCAAAATATTAGGGAATTTTCGTCTCATGTCAATGAGAATCTAACATGGAAGCTACCCTCTAGAGGTGGGAAAATTTGAGAAATTCACAACTTTAAGGGAATATTGTAAACGATCGATTTATGTGAGAAATTGCAATGTTTTGTGAAAGCTACGTTCAAGAGCTTTCCATTGACTGTGGGGCCGCAGCTAGGGGAGGAACCTCACTCCGTAGAATTCTAGTGAGAGTAACAGAATATGCCTTGAGAATGGTAGTAATAGTAATAAAAGCAAGCAAATATTAAACTCATGTATGTTTCATGCATTTTTTAAAGAAATTTTTAGACTTCTAAAACGGAGGGAAATTTTATATTGCATGGAAATACAGTCAATCCCGTTATATTTTTTTCCAGATCAGAGTCTGACTGACAGCAATGATTTACCCATTATCCAAAGGAGGATGGGAAAACGCATTTTTTTTTTTGCTTTAAGAGATAATCGAAAAAATTATTTTTGTGTTGTGTACTTATAAAATATTATTATTTGCATTTTTTTCCAATCAACAATTTCTGGGGCGGGGGTGGCTCAGTCGGTAGCGCGCCAGGCTCATAATCTGTAGTTCCCAGGTTCGAGTCCCAGCTGGGTCGGCGTTGAGAATTATCTCCGCAAAATTCCCCCGCCCTGCCCACGGTCAGTAGGGGACACCGATGGGCTTGGAAAGGCCGTCGTCCGTCGGATGGGACGTTAAACCGTGGCCCCGTGTGTGGGAGAGCCATACCCTGTGCACGTTAAAGAACACGTTGGATGGCCTTGACGGGAGGCTACCATCTGTCTCCCAACAGCTGTTCCAGTGGGTCCCCTCCCCCAACCTTCTCTGAGCCTTCGGGGTCCATGTGACCTGGCCATTTAGCCCATGGTGTGCAAAAAAGTGCCGCTCAGAGGTAAAACAACCCAACCCAACAATTTCTTCGAATTTCACTGTTAAAGGCTGACTAAAGGCATCCCATACTTCGCCAGAAGCGCTAGGTTATTCTTCTAGTTTCAAACCAAATTCTCTTTCTTCTGGAAGTGAGTTTTGTAAATGTAGTGAGATGAAGTTTTAGCCAACCTTTGCCTTTAGCTTTAGCTCGCCATTTATAACAGATGCGGTGAGAGTTGGAACCACTGTAGTTCCCAGAAGGCTACGAGATAGCAGATACAAGCCAGTAAGATTTATAGCCAATTTCCTGGGGAGAAGTTATAAACGGACTCTGATAGTAGATAAGAGAAGAGGAGCGATTGAGATCAACAAACTGGATGATGTAGAAGGCCTTCCTGTGCCTCGACAAGCAGCTTAAGACAAACTAATTAAAGAAATCAATTGGGCACTTTGGTATATGGCAGAGACGATGTTTCATCTGCAAGGAGGAATATAGGGAATGTCTTAGTCCTGTTTCTATGTTGTAGCTTTGATGGAAGACACGGATGGACCACTTACCTAATGGCCACTTTTCCAAAATTGACAGGCTTTATAAATATATCTCATATCAATAATAATGCACAGATGCAAAATAATATTAATCTCTTAAGAAATATCTTGACATTAGTTAGGTTGTTTTACCTCTGAGCAGCACTTTTTTTGCACACCATGGGCTAAATGGCCAGATCACATGGACCCCGAAGGCTCAGAGAAGGTTGGGGGAGGGGACCCACTGGAACAGCTGTTGGGAGACAGATGATAGCCTCCCGTCAAGGCCATCCAGCGTGTTCTTTAACGTGCATAGGGTATGGCTCTCCAACACACGGGACCACGGCTTAACGTCCCATCCGACGGACGGCAACCTTTTCAAGTTGGTTTGGGTTGTTTTACCTCTGAGCAGCACTTTTTTTGCACACCATGGGCTAAATGGCCAGGCAACATGGACCCCGAAGGCTCAGAGAAGGTTGGTGGGAGGGGACCCACTGGAACAGCTGTTGGGAGACAGATGATAGCCTCCCGTCAAGGCCATCCAGCGTGTTCTTTAACGTGCATAGGGTATGGCTCTCCAACACACGGGACCACGGCTTAACGTCCCATCCGACGGACGGCGGCCTTTCCAAGCCATCGGTGTCCCCTACTGACCGTGGGCAGGGCGGGGAATTTTGCGGAGATAAATCTCAACGCTGACCCAGCTGGGACTCGAACCTGGGAACTACAGATTACGAGCCTGGCGCGCTACCGACTGAGCCACCCCCGCCCACTTGACATTAGTTTCAACAGAAACTGTATAATTCACTTTTACTTTCAATTCTTGTTCTCCCCTCCCCCAATAGATTAAATTCTCAAATTCTCAGACGTCCCCTTCCCCCCCGAAACTGAATTCTCGCCCGACACCACCCGAAACTAAATCCTGAGACCGGACCTCTGATGTAGGGAATTAAAAATGTTGCAATTGAAAGTATTTAGATATGCATGTAATTACAATAAATTTATGTTAGAATAAAAAATCTGACTCAACTAAAACTAGATAAAAAAAATTAGTGCAAAATGCATTTTTTTTTTTATGTGAAAGGTGATACACTAAATCACAGTTTTAAATGAGTGTGCTTTCTTGGGTGTTGATAGCATTTAATGCACAAGTAAAATCATTTAAAAATATCTGTTATATTTTTTATATCTTTCCAATATTATTTACAGAATAATCTTGATGCAAATACCTAAACGAAAAAAAATGGGAAACAGTGGCTTTCGCAGAAAATTATAAACGCAAGAGAATCACGTGTTTCAGACTGCGGTTTCCGAAGACTCTCTTAGAAAATATGGGGGAGGGTGTTGTGTGTGTTCGGTTGTATTACCTGTGAGTGGCAGGGTTTTACACACAATTGGCCACCTCTCGTGTTGCGATCTTATGCAACCACGGCAATTCCCGATTCCGTCTATACGACACTACCAGTTATGAAAAGCCGTGCTTTCTAGAGCCGGGGGCAAGGAATACGCCATATAGACGCACCTCAACCCCGGCCTCACATGGCAGCAGTCCTATAGAAGGAAAGCTGACCACCGGAAGAAACCTAACTTTAATCTGTTCCCCGGTTAGCCATGAACAAGGATATGTAGATCCAAGTTCGCTCGGTACCCGGGGTGGAGACTCTAGTAAGGCCCAGACTTTTAATAGGGCTCGTGCTTACTAGGCCAGGGGGGAACCGTTCGGCCGAGCCCGTAACTTGCTCACCCAGAGCCCTGAGGTTGAGGCCTAAGACACCGTCACCGTCCAACCAGTCATCCGACCGGTCGGCGATGTCGTCGGCCTCGGTTGGTCTTGGCTATGCCCAACCGGTGGAGCCACCCCGGTCGGCACAGCCTTCGACCAGGTTACTGGGCCCGAAGCCCCCCCACCAGGTCAAGGTGGTCCCCTATCGGGGGGGGGGGGGACACAATTGGCCAGGTCACAAGAAGAAGGTTGGGGGAAGGGGATCCACTGGACATCTGTTAGGAAAGAGATGGTCGCCTGACGCCAAGGCGATCCTGCTTGGTCCCATTCGACGGACTGCGGCCTGTAAAAACCCAAGCGGTGTTCCCTACTCACCGAAGGCAGAGCGAGGAGTTTTGCTGAGATAAATTTCAGCGCTGGTCCAAGTGGGACTCGAACCTAGGAACTGCAGATTTAGAGCCTGGCACGCTGCCCGCTGAGCTCAGTCGGTAGCGAGTCAGGCTAATCTGATGCTTCCAGGTTTGAGCCCCAACTGTGATTGCATTGAGATTTTCTCTGTTAACTCTCACTCTGTCCTCTGTGGGAAAGGAGACAGCGATGAACCTCTAAAGCAGTGTCTCGCAAACTGTGTGCCGCGAGAGATTTTCAAATTGACACTAGATATTCCAAAGATTTCATTTTGACTTGACTTGTGTTATCGACGTGCTTTAATAAAAATCTTTCAGATTTTATCAACTGGGATCTTGTAAGTATTTATCAAACTTTTTCCAAATTTTGGTATTTATTTTTAATTATTTCAAGCCACAGAATGGACAAATATTTAAAACAAACACCGAGTTATGAATTAAAGAACGAGAGCAAATCTTCAAGTAAAACCAGGCTGATGACTTCAACAAAGCGCAAATATAATGACGATTATATAGAGCAGTGTCTCGCAAACTTTTTTACTCTGCGGCACACTGAATCTAATTTTTTTCCGCGGCACACTGAATGTAAATTTTTTTTCCGCGGCACACCTAAAAAAGAATAAAAGCAAACTCTATATAATCGTCATTATATTTGCGCTTTGTTGAAGTCATTAGCTTGGTTTTACTTGAAGATTTGCTCTCGTTCTTTAATTCATAACTCGGTGTTTGTTTTAAATATTTGTCCATTCTATGGCTTGAAATAATCAAAAATAAATACCAAAATTTGGAAAAAGCTTGATAAATACTTACAAGATCCCAGTTGATAAAATCTGAAAGATTTTTAATAAAGCACGTCGATAACACAAGTCAAATCAAAATGAAATCTTTGGAATATCTAGTGTCAATTTGAAAATCTGTCGCGGCACACAGTTTGCGAGACACTGATATAGTAGAGTCTGCTTTTATTCTTTTTAGGTGTGCCGCGGAAGAAAAATTAGATTCAGTGTGCCGCGGAAAAAAATTAGATTCAGTGTGCCGCAGAGTAAAAAAAGTTTGCGAGACACTGCTCTAAAGGGTCACCGTCATTCGAATAGAATGCTAATTCGTGAACTGGAGCGTAGAAGAGCCATATCTGTCTCCCAACAGCTGTTCAACAGCTGCTCAGAGAAGGTGGGTCCCCTCCCCCAACCTTCTCTGAGCCTTCGGGGTCCATGTGACCTGGCCATTTAGCCCATGGTGTGCAAAAAAGTGCCGCTCAGAGGTAAAACAACCCAACTAATTCGTGAACTGGAGCTTAGAAGAGCCATATCGGGTACATGTTAAAGAACACTCTGGAAAGCCATGAAGGAGGTTTCCATCTGTCTCCTAACAAATGTTCTCTTCTCCAACCTTTTCGGAGACCTTAAGATATTTTCACTTTTCCATTTAGCCCATTGAATGCAAAAAAAAAAGAAAAACAACTCGGAGGTAAAGCAACTCACTCAACTCGTATAGGATTACTAGTAGATTGCACCTCAAACATGACTCGTAGTAATTATTCATTAAAAGTTCAATTTGAAAGGTTTTAAATATAATTTTTGATTATATTCAATTGCTGCCATAGACAACTCAATGTGAAGTGAGCAGAGTATTTATTTATTTATTTATTACTTTTCTGATGAATGGCCTCAGTGGCGTAACAAATATAAAGATGCATAGTATCTATAAATGTAGTACATAGCATAAAAAATATGGCGATGTTTACAGGCTCAGTGCTTAACATAAAAATAGCGATGCATCTACAAATATAGATCCTATATCTACACAATCATTAATAGCAATAAATATCTATACAATCATTAATAATTAGCTTCGTTCCCTCTACTAGGATTATCTTTATAATATTACTGTAATAATATCCTTATAAAATATATGTATTGAACAAATTGTAAATAAGTTTCTTTTATTCTCATTGCAGGTTTTCTGGCTGCAAGATGAAAAATGAGGTAAGTTTTTTTTTTAAATATTAACTGTGCTCTATTGCATTCTTCCATTAGAAATAATTATCTCATTTCTACACTGAAGATCCAACCAACTTTATATGTTGTGTAATTACTGACCGGTGTCCCCTACTGACCGTGGGCAGGGCGGGGAATTTTGCGGAGATAAATCTCAACGCTGACCCAGCTGGGACTCGAACCTGGGAACTACAGATTACGAGCCTGGCGCGCTACCGACTGAGCCACCCCCGCCCCGTTTTACTCAAAGGTAGAGGTGTAGTTCGCTTTCTAGATTTTCAATCAAATTGCACTTTAAAACTCATCAATAATTCTGCCAACATTGACATTTATCTCCGCTGATCCCCCACCCTGCCCTCTGTGAAAAAGGGACATCGATGGGCTTGTAAAGGCCGCTGTCCGTCGTATGGGATATTAAACCGTGCCCTACTGGGCGCGAGTTGGGTTGTTTTACCTCTGAGCGGCACTATTTTCACACCATGGGCTAAATGGCCAGGTCACAAGGACCCCGAAGGCTCAGAGGTTGGGGGAGGAGACCCACTGGAACAGCTGTTGAGAGACAGATGGTAGCTTCTCATCAAAGCCATCCAGCTTGTACTTTAACGCGCATAGGGTATGACTATATCGCACACGGGGCAATGGCTTAACGTCCGATCCGACGGACGGCGGCGTTTCCAAGCCCATCGGTGTCCCTTACTGACCGTGGGCAAGGCGGGGAGTTTTGCGGAGATAAATCTCAACGCTGACCCAGCTGGGACTCGAACCTGGAAACTGCAGATTACGAGCCTAGCGCGCTACCGACTGAGCCACCCCCGCCCCTACTGGGTAGGAGAGCCATACCTTTCGTACGATGAACACGTTGATTGGCGTTGACGGAAAATTTCCACCTCTCTCTTAAAAGTTGTCCAGTAGGTCCTTTGCCCCAACCTTCTCTGAGGCTTTGTGGTTCTTGTAACTTGGCCATTTAGCATGTTGTGTGCAAAAATAAATAAAATAATTAAATAAATAAGGCAAATGACCCAACAAGTCGTAATCAGTGGTGCTTATAATGGGTTGTTTTACATCTGATGGGAACTTTTTTTTCCACACAATGGTTAAATGACCACGTTACAAGGAGGGACGGGGTGGCTCAGTCGGTAGCGCGCCAGGCTCGTAATCTGTAGTTCCCAGGTTCGAGTCCCAGCTGGGTCAGCGTTGAGATTTATCTCCGCAGAATTCCCCGCCCTGCCCACGGTCTGTAGGGGACACCGATGGGCTTGGAAAGGCCGCCGTCCGTCGGATGGGACGTTAAGCCGTGGCCCCGTGTGCGGGAGAGCCATACCCTGTGCACGTTAAAGAACACACTGGATTGCCTTGACGGGAGGCTACCATCTGTCTCCCAACAGGTGTTCCAGTGGGTCCCCTCCCCCAACCTTCTCTGAGCCTTCGGGGTCCATGTGACCTGGCTATTTAGCCCATGGTGTGCAAAAAAGTGCCGCTCTGAGGTAAAACAACCCAACCCTATCCGATAGACGTAACTTCACCATTTCTCGCGGGTGGTAGCGGTGTGTGAGTGGTGAAGTGGTGAGGTGGTGAAGGGGGGGGGGGTTAGAAGAGATAAATATCAACACATGCACAGTCGGGACTCGAACCTGGGAATTGTAGTTTCCCATTGTGTGCAAAAAAAGTGCTGCTCACAGGAAAAAATCCAGCTATTTCCGGGCAAAGAGTTGAGCCTTCATTAGTATCCGTGGCCGAGTGGTTAGCGCGCTTGGCTACTGATCTAAGGGACCTGGGTTCGAGCCCCGGGTAAGACATGGATGTTGCTGTTGTTTTCTGCTGAGGTCCTGACAACCTCACAGATCTTCTACTTTGGCTTTTGAGGCGGGGGTGGCTCAGTCGGTAGCGCGCCAGGCTCGTAATCTGTAGTTCCCAGGTTCGAGTCCCAGCTGGGTCAGCGTTGAGATTTATCTCCGCAAAACTCCCCGCCATGCCCACGGTCAGTAGGGGACACCGATGGGCTTGGGAAGGCCGCCGTCCGTCGCATGGGACGTTAAGCCGTGGCCCCGTGTGCGGGAGAGCCATACCCTGTGCACGTTAAAGAACACGCTGGATGGCCTTGACGGGAGGCTACCATCTGTCTCCCAACAGCTGTTCCAGTGGGTCCCCTCCCCCAACCCTCTCTGAGCCTTTGGGTTCCATGTGACCTGGCCATTTAGCCCATGGTGTGCAAAAAAGTGCTGCTCAGAGGTAAAACAACCCAATTCTACTTTGGCATATAGACTGACAGGCTCCTGTCAGACCTCTGTGGCAAGCTGCTTGAGGGGGTATTTATTTTTTTTTATAGTGTTTACTGAAAAGCTTCTCATTCGATCGTAGCTGTCACGCGTATTGCCACTTATGCACTGCTGCTAATACTACCTTCTGGCGCCAAGCAGTCTGGTCGAGTCGACAGGCGAATGATTCCCCATCTATCAGCCTTTTTCGTCAGTTCCTGATAAGTCTTGATAACTTGCCACTTGACCTGGTCGATATCTTTCTTTTTTTTTCATTCATTTCACAGATAGCGAGGAGCAAATATCAGAAGCCGGAATTTGAACGACATCGCTTGAGCTCCGACAGCTGCGTGGATTAAGAATTGAATCCGACAGCTGCACTTAGACCAACAGTGGAACGAGGAGTAATAATTTTTGCCCGAGTTCCTGAAATAGGTAGTCAGGGTTCAATTTAAAACTTGCCATATGGAAACACTTACTCTACGGTTACTTTTAATTAATATGAAAGCTGCTCATTAAGCGAATCTGTGTGTGATTACAGAAATATAAAAGACCTCGTGGCAAGCATCTGCTTGAAGAGCAATATATTATTTTTAGGTGTCCTGGTGTCCGAGGGGTTAGCGCACTTGACTAATGATCAAAGGGATTAAGTTTCGAGCCCCAGATAAGTTGTCGATCTTTCTTTTATTTGGGGAGGGGGTGGCTCAGTCGGTAGCGTGCCAGGCTCGTAATCTGTAGTTCCCAGTTTCGAGTCTCAGCTGGATCAGCGTTGAGATTTATCTCCGCAAAACTCTTCGCCCTGCCCACGATCAGTAGGGGACACCGATGGGCTTGGAAAGACCGCCGTCCGTCGGATGGGACGTTAAGACGCGGCCCCGTGTGCGGGAGAGCCATACCCTGTACACGTTAAAGAACACGCTGGATGGTCTTGGCGGGAGGCTACTATCTGTCTCGCAACATCCGTTCCAGTGGGTTCCCTCCCCCAACCTTCTTTGAACCTTCGGGGTCCATGTGCCGCTCAGAGGTAAAACAACCAACCAATCAATCTTTCTTTTATTATGTTGTCTTTCTGCTGATATCTCGGTTGGGTTGGGTTGTTTTACCTCTGAGCGGCACTTTTTTGCACACCATGGGCTAAATGGCCAGGCCACATGGACCCCGAAGGTTCAGAGAAGGTTGGGGAAGGGGACCCACTGGAACAGCTGTTGGGAGACAGTTGGTAGCCCCCCCACTCTTACCAATCAGCGTATGCGTTAAAATAAATGTCACAATTTTTTTCTCAACGCTGATATATTTGATTATACGCGGTCTTGAATCCCATACTGACCATGTAAAGTAATACTTTACATTCAATCATTTGTAACATCATAGAAAGCAATCCACAATCACATTAGCGACTGCTGCAGTCTCACACATGGCTGACGAACACGCATTTTGTGCATCAATGGCAATGGGCAGGATTGTTTTACCTCTGAGTGGTATTTTTTTGCACATAACGGACTATATGGACAGGTGATAAGGACCCGAGGGTTCAGAAGGTTGGGGGAAGGGGACCAACTGGACAGCTGTAGCCTCCAGTCAGGGCCATCAAGCGTGTTCTTTAACGTGCACCCGTTAGTGGTTCTCCCACACACGGAGCCACAGTTTAACGTCCAATCCGACGGACGACGGCCTTTTGACCTCGAAGAACACTCCGAATCCGAAATTTCTTAACGTTTCTTACTTCTAGAGCCCAAAATCGGGTTAGACGCCAATTTTTCCGTTTCCAGCACTGGTAGATCTGGGTAGATCAAAATTTGACCTTGAAGTCCAAGTCGGATGTCAAATTTGAATTTTTCCTGGGATCTCCGATCCGGATTAACCCTAGGTGTAAATATTCTTAGCACTGCTATTTCTGCATCATAGAATTAGCATGATCACTGACAATCACTAACAATGGAGTGCGGGGTGGCGCAGTCGGTAACGCGCCAGGCTCGTAATCTGTAGTTCCCAGGTTCGAGTCCCAGCTGGGTCAGCGTTGGGATTTATCTCCGCAAAATTCCTCGCCCTGCCCACGGTCAGTAGGGGACATCGATGTGCTTGGAAAGGCCGCCGTCTGTCGGATGGGACGTTAAGCCGTGGCCGCGTGTGCGGGAGGGCTACCATCTCTCTGATAACAGCTGTCCCAGTGGGTCCTCTCCCCCAACCTTCTCTGAGCCATTGGGGTCCTTGTGGCCTGGCCATTTAGACCACTGTGTGCAAAAAAAAAGTGCCGCTAAGAGGCAAAACAACCCAGCCCAACTGACAATGGTGTGTACATATGCTGGATATTTATTAGATGTACTGGGGCACTTCCATGTTAGATTTTTTTTTTGTGAATATTTCATAACTTTATAAATAAGCTTTTTATAGGAAAATGTCACGGGCATAAATTATAGATCTCAATCAAATTTACAGAAATCTCCATTTTAAGCAATATTCGCTTAATATTTAAAGTTATTCAAGCGAAAAACATTTGCCAACAAATACTGTTCAAAATAAATGGAAAACTAAAACAATTATGACACAAACTTCTGAAATTACATTTATTTCAATAAACAATTTATATATTTTGAATAAAATTCTTGCGAGTAGCAAACACTTCTGTTAAATCTCTCTTGAAATATTCCTCAAAAATCAAATTTTGCAAAATTTTAAAAGATTTTCAATTTATTTGCAACATTTTAAAAGGTTATTTGCAAATTAAGAGAACTTTGAATGTAGCTTTCCATTTGCACAGCATAAATGCTTTGTAATAACAAAGCTTTTGTAATTTAGAGTAATTTGTTCATTTACCAGAGAAAAAGGCGAGGAAGAAAAATGTTTAAATTTTAAAATGAATAATTTTAGCCACTTAATTAATTTCTTGAAGTTACTTTCAACAGAACTTATGAAATCACTCTTAGTTTAATATCGATATCAAATTTAAAAGAAAAATTGTTTTGATCCTGGTGGGATAGGAACAAAAATATATTTTTTAAGTACACTTTATTAAGCGTATATTGGTGACATAAATTATGACATTAACTTCAACAGGTTGTATGAGCAGGTTGTATCTGGCAACCATCGTGTCACGTGACACGATGGTTGCCAGATCACTAATTTCTAAAAAAATCGTTGCCAGATATTTTTCCGAATTCTGTAATCAACCGTAGTGTTCGGATACTTTTTTGAGCGACTGTAGGTGGTCATATTATTTTGATACTAGATCGTGTGGGCTCACTCACGGAAATATTGAGCGTGTGCAGTTACCGTTCACAGCAAACTGGAGCGTGTGCAGTAACTGCACACGCTCCAGTTTGCTGTAAACGGTAACTGGAGCGTGTACAGTTGCTGTACACGCTCCAGATATTTTTCCTGAATTCTGTAATCACGTGACACGAAGGTTGCCAGAGCACTAATTTCTAAAAAAAATCGTTGCCAGATATTTTTTCTGAATTATGTAATCAACCATGGTGTTCGGATACTTTTTTGAGCGACTGTAGGTGGTCATATTATTTTGATGCTAGATTGTGTGTGCTCACTCACGGAAATATTGAGCGTGTGCAGTTACCGTTCACAGCAAACTGGAGCGTGTGCAGTAACTGCACACGCTCCAGTTTGCTGTGAACGGTAACTGGAGCGTGTACAGTTGCTGTACACGCTCCAGATATTTTTCCTGAATTCTGTAATCACGTGACACGAAGGTTACCAGATCACTATTTTCTAAAAAAATGTTGCCAGATATTTTTTCTGAATTCTGTAATCAATCATAATGTTCGGATACTTTTTTGAGCGACTGTACTGCAGGAAAGAAAGTTCATAACATCAGTTAAAGTAGATCTCAATTGACATCCGGTAATCAGCGGTTCGAGCACCTGACGTGCTATCAGGAGGTCGTATTTTCGGGGGTTTTATTTCAGTAAGGAACGATGAGTTATTCTTTAGCGATGAGCTGTTAATGAAATCTAGTTTTGATGAGAATATTAATTTTTGGGGCTTTTTTTAAGTGCAGAACGAAGTTTTATTCTTTAGCGATAAGAATTGCTAATAAAGTCTAATTTTGATGAAATCGTTTAATTTTCGGGGTTTTTTTAAGTGCGAAATGAGGGTTCATTTTGTAGTGATAAGCTTTGTTAATAAAATCGTGTTTCGATTAAATTATTCTCAATAATTTTTTTAAGTGCAGAAACATGATTTTCTTCTATATAGCGTTGCATATTTCGGCTACGCTGCAGTATAGGGTCCTCAGATTCATCCGCGTAGTTGCTACATCGTCCTCAGATTCATCCGCGTAGTTACTACATCGTCCTCAGATTCATCCGCGTAGTTACTACATCGTCCTCAGATTCATCCGCGTAGTTACTACATCGTCCTCAGATTCATCTGCGTAGTTACTACATCGTCCTCAGATTCATCCGCGTAGTTACTACATCGTCCTCAGATTCATCCGCGTAGTTACTATATCGCAATTTGTGGGATTGTTTTCCGCCAAAACTACTGAATTCACGAATCTAGTCATCCGTGATAGGTGAAATGCATTTTTAAATTTATGTTAGACGTTTTATTACATGTTTTTTTTGGTAAAAATTGCAGTTGTTTAGTTCTAGCATTATGACTTTTATGCGCTGTTTCAAATAATTGTCTATAATGAGATATTTATGGGGTTTTTTTTAAGTGCGGAACCAAGGTTTAATTCCTTAGCGATAAGCGTTTTTTATTAAATCTACTTTTGATGACATGTTTTATTTTTGGGGCTTTTTTAAATGCGGAATGAGGTTTCATTCCCCAGCGATAAGCGTTGTTAATGAACACTTGTTTCGATGGAATTATTTTAAGGGTTATTTTCAACTGCTGATACGTGATTTTTTTTTGTAAAGCATTGTATGTATTATGATGCTAGCCTATAAACATGTCTGAAGGTAGATGCGGGACGGACTACTTTTTCATCGCGGTGCCTTCTGACAGTCTGCGATGGAAAAAAAAGTAAGATGGCGGCTGAGGACCCGATACTGCAGTTCTGCCCATATTTCTTTTATATATATATATATCCTTTAAATTATATATATATATATACCCTCAATACGCATCTCAAGGTAGATGCAGAACCGGACTACTTTTACCATTCAGACTTTTTTTTCACCGCGGCGAAATAAAACAAGATGGCGGCTGAGGACCCTATACTACAGTTCTGCCCTGAATTTTTATAAATTATATACTACGTATAAAATTAATTTATTTCGTTAATTTTTACAGCATTCAGTGACAAGTCTATATTACTTATCACTAAATTCCCACATCCATTTCGATTACATTATTTCTTTTCTTCATTGCTGCGAAAGTAAAAAAGTTAAAGAATGACTAGCACATAACTACGTCTTACCGCTTTTTGTAACAAGGGTCTGGTTAGGTGTAACAAGGGTCTGGTTAGGTGGACGATGGCCATGCTGTAGAGTACGATTTTGTTTGTTATAAATACTTATAACTACCGTATTTCCCCGAAAATACGACCTAACCGGAAAATCAGCCCTAGCATGATTTTTCAGGATGCTCGTAATATAAGCCCTACCCCAAAAAAAAGCCCCAGTTAAGATCGTCAGCCAGACGGACGCATTTAGTACGTCCGTTGCAACACACGACGGACGTATTGAATTATAAAATAATAATATTAATATATAATTAAATATAAATAAATAATATTATTGACATTAATACTTAAAATAAATGATAATATAAATTATAATTATTAATTATAATTAGAGTTATGATGATGTTCCAGAAGAAGATGACATGACTGTATTTGAATAAATGTAGATTTTTGTACATGAATAAATGTAGATTGTTGTACATGAAAAAATAAGACATCCTCTGAGAATAAGCCCTAATGCGTCTTTTGGAGTAAAAATTAATATGACCCGGTCTTATTTTCGGGGAAATACGGTACTTACAGTTACTGGAGAATAATCGATAGAGACAGATGTTTAGATACCCAGAACTTTCTATTCCTGTTCCTGATTCCTTACCATGGTAGCCTTTTATAATTTATCTTAGCTCCAATCATTCTTCCTCGATATTAGTAAATTTTTCTTTCTGCCATTTCGATTTCATTAAAAAATCGCTAATAGGATAAAGTCTCAAAGACGTTAAAAAAATAACGTCTTTCTTATAACAATCAATATAGATATTCGTTTGCTATGCAGGCAAAAATGGCAATTAAATTTTTAAATCCTTTCAATGTATTTTTAAGTTATTTGTACGTTTAAAACTTAAACACCAGGTACAACAGTAAGTTAACACATTTCTCATTGAAAACGATATAGCAAGGTGTAAAGTTTAACCGTAACCGTAAACCTAGTTTGCATCGTTTCTGATTCAAATCAATCTAAAACTTGTTATTAGTTTTCATGCTGAAATAGTTTTTAAAAGCCTTTGAATAGCCAACTGTTGCAATCAGGGCTTCAATTCGAAATGCCTAAACTATATATTATTTTTTTTCCTGAACTGTGATCATTAAAATACATATAATTACCATAAACACAAATTTGTATTAATGTTTTTTTAGATTTTTATGACATAGAGTTATTTTAAGATATTTACTCTTTCAACAGGGTGGATTCACGAGGAAATATTCTCTGTCATCGAAAGTCGGGACCTTGTTGCCAGATTTCCCGGAGGCTTCGATGCTAAATATTCCACAAACTCTAGATAAAGAAATGGTAAGCTAGGAATTTCATTGGATAAAAAATATAATTTTTTTTTCATTAAATGTTATTGTTTAAGGCTATATATCTTCTTTGTCAAATCTTAATGCCGAAACTGTTTAATTTTGTCAATTATGATTTCTACTATGGATATAAACTGACAGGCTCCTGTCAGACCTCTGTGGCAAGCAGCTGCTTGAGGGGGTATTATGCCGTCCCGTGGCCGAGTGGTTAGCACGCTTGGTTACTGATCTAAGGGACCTGGGTTCGAGCCCCGGATTAGGCATGGATGTGTGTGTGTGTGTGTCGTTTTTCTGCTGAGGTCCTGCCATCCTCTCAGATCTCCTACCGTGGCATATAAACTGACAGGCTCCTGTCAGACCTCTGTGGCAAGCAGCTGCTTGAGGGGGTATTTATTTTTATTTTTTTTATGAAGCCCTCTTCGTAAGAGGTAATGAGCCTGATTCAAGATCTAAGGTTTGCCGATTCAATTCCTAACTTTGCTAGAGTTGAGATTTTCCTTGTTTTTTCGTACGCTATCTGCGCTGAGAAAGAGTTTTATATTTTTATTTAGATGGCGAATTTTTTTAACGAAATCCAAACAGTAATTAGCATTTGACGAATATTGGGGAACAGTGATTGAGGATAAAATGCCATTACACTTGAACATACAGGGTTTATGAAAGAAAAAGGTGGGATTTGGAGAAAGATCTTTACGACCGGCCCGATATTAGTTAATGATGTTAATCGATATGAGAGGTATAAATATGACTCTCAACGCACATTTTAGAAATTGCTTTTTGGGGCAGTGTGGGAGCAATGGCGTATCTAGAGGTCTTAGGCGCAAAAGATTTGAGAGGCCGCAACTGTCCTGGAGTGAGTGGGCGTATTTGGGGAGGGGGAGTACTCATTCCACAAAAAAATGGCAAGTTACGAATGAGAAAAATGCATACAGTAGATTAAATAATTTGAATTACAGAAATGCATAAAATGAAAAATTTAATATGTGTTATATAAATTTGCTCATACTAAAAATGAAGGAAAACTTAATTGTAAACAACTAAGTAATTGTTCATTTTAATGTAGTTAACAAAAATCACATCACATTTGGTATTAATCTAATAAAAGCACTAAATATATACGTAAATAGTACATTGCACTGATTGTGAGATAAAAAATCACGAAATGTTTACGAAAATAGTACATTATACTGACTATTTTGTTCAATAAAATGTTCTAAAAAATAGTTTTGACTGTTTTGAGGCCTCCATGAGTGTCGATGCCCTTAGGCAAGTGCCTCATGCGCCTATTGGGTAATCCGTCACTGGATGGGGGAGGGGCTTTTTGAGTTTTTTGGCAAAAATAGATTAAATAAAATATCGAATATTTCCTAGATCAACATAGATTAGCATGTTTCGTATATCCATGTTAGAAATTAATGGATGCAAAAAAAACCTCGTAAATTTGTAAGTTACAATAAATATTATTTCAACTTGTGTTATGCAGGAAAAAATATTTTTAATTCCAACCGAAATTCGTCATTATAAACGCAAAGAGCCATTTATTTAATAAAGATAGAGAATATGTAAAAAATAATCAAAACCGAATGATGTTTATTTTTAATTCTAAAAGTTGATTAAAGAGTTGAAACTATAGTCAAAAAATATTTTATATTTTTATTTATTTTATTCACAATTACAAGACATGTTTGAAATTTAAATTATTCTGAGCCCGAGCCAGAACTTATCTTTAATCGAGACCAAACTTTACATCTCGAATATTTGTTTCGCATAATTCACACCTGGCAATAAAAGAACAATCGGAGAGAAGAAATTTGAAAAACCTCTTCTGAAACTACTATAAACATTTATTTTTATAAACGGTGGAATATAAGAGAATATGTGTTTTTGTTATATAGACAGTACTTGTTTTCTAGGAAAAAGATGGGGGGGGGGGGGAATACTGTGGTCTTTGAACAATTTTGTTATGAGAATCGGGGCGAGGGCAGGTGAGAAAATATATTTTACTAGAATTTAATTTACTGGAAAGTTAAAACAAAAGTGCATATTAATATTATAAAGAGTTAACAAAATCAACTTCAGACAAATTATATAACAGAATACAAATCCGAGTCATGCTTTTTGATGTTCAATATCTCGATTTCGCTCTTTGCTTTTGGGGTCTTTTGGTGGTTTCAATACTGTGGAGAAAATGGGGTAAAGAAATACATCATCAACTATATATTAAATACTATATGTCAATGGTTCTCAACCTTTTATGCTTCACGTACCCCCCTGTAAATGTATATGTAACTGGGGAACCCCTTGTATAGATAGATAAAACTATAGTTATAGTTTAACAATGAGAATAAAATAAAACACACATATATATGCACATTAAATTTTGTATTCATAAATTACATATATCGATAAACATAAAAAAATGACATTTTTGCACAGCAGTGTTGCCAATTTAGCGACTTTGTTGCTAGATCTAGCGACTTTTGAGCTCTCACGGCGTACCCCAAAAAATTTTAGCGCGTACCCCACATTGAGAACCCCTGCTATATGTAACTCACAAACTATCTAATAGAAGAAAATAAGTAAATTTTATTTTTTTATACGGAGGAAAAAAGATGGGAAAATGGGGTATACCCGCGAATCCCCAGACAAAAAAACCCTGGATATATATATGTATATTGAATACTTTTGAATTTTTAGGTATATTCGTTTGAATGGCCATAACTCGTTAAAAATAATTGAATATTGTTGAAAATTAAAATTTAACGCTTTGCAGTCCAAATATTTTTTTGGAATTTGAAGCTACAAGTAGATTGCACCAGCTTACGACAATACAACTGTAACAGTATACGGTTTCGTACTCAGATCATCCCCGCCCTACCCACGGTCAGTAGGGGACACCGATGGGCTTGGAAAGGCCGCCGTCCGTCGGATGGGACGTTAAGCCGTGGCCCCGTGTGCGGGAGAGCAATACCCTGTGCACGTTAAAGAACACGCTGGATGGCCTTGACGGGAGGCTACCATCTGTCTCCCAACAGCTGTTCCAGTGGGTCCCCTCCCCCAACCTTCTCTGAGCCTTCGGGGTCCATGTGACCTGGTCATTTAGCCCATGGTGTGCAAAAAAGTGCCGCTCAGAGGTAAAACAACCCAACCCAACGTACTCAGATCGACGTTGGCCTTGCTACAAGCGCTTGGGCTTGCCGAGTCCGACTCGACGTTGGACTTGTATGGGTTAAAGAAATCAGACTGAGGTCAAAATCTCTAATAACATCTTTCGATACAAAAACGTATTTTCAAAGTTATGCAACTTCAAATGTGATTTTCCAGTGACATAACGCTTTTGAATATGTATTATTTTACTTGACTGGTGTTTCCAACATGTACGTGACATGCAGCTGGAAAGAGAAGTATAAAAAGAGACATAGAAACTGAGGTTATCTTTTAAAGAGATAAGGCGACACGCACGTACAAGATCAACAACCACTTCTCTATTGACTTTAACACGAAACTTTTATCACTGGTTGTGACGTTGGGAATTTGTTGTGACACGACTAACACAATGTCCGGATACTGATAACACTCGTAAGCTTGATCATTAACATATCTATCAAGCTTTCGGTGAAAATGTTTCTTAGCGTTAAGCAAAAATCAGAGAAATGAGAGGTGATTTCATCGCCTTGTGATTACAAAATGTAATTGGATTTGATCAAAACTGGATCTGTAACTGTGTAACGCAGTCCGGTTGCCAGATCGTGAAAGCAAACTATAAGTCGAAATGAAGTTTATATGATTACGAGAAGATTAGGTTTTCGTTGAATAAAACGTATTTTCGTCTGGGTCACCCTATAAAGGGCTCCACAGACCTTTTCCTTCAGATCAAACTGAAAATATTCAGGACTGAACAGTTTGGTGTGCCCCACACATAGCTCAGTTAAACGTTGAACACCGATGGGCTTGGAAAGGCCCCCGTCCGTCGGATGGGACGTTAAGCCGTGGCCCGTGTGCGTTAAGCCGTGACCCTGTGCATGTTAAAGAACACGCTGGATGGCCTTGACGGGAGGCTACCATCCGTCTCCTAACAGCTGTTCCAGTGGGTCCCCTCCCCTAACTTTCTCTGAGCCTTCGGGGTCCTTGTGACCTGGCCATTTAGCCCATGGTGTGCAAAAACGTGCCGCTCGTGTTGGGTTGTTTTACCTCTGAGCGGCACTTTTTTGCACACCATGGGCTAAATGGCCAGGTCACATGGACCCCGAAGGCTCAGAGAAGGTTGGGGGAGGGGACCCACTGGAACAGCTGTTGGGAGACGGATGGTAGCCTCCCGTCAAGGCCATCCAGCGTGTTCTTTAACGTGCACAGGGTATGACTCTCCCGCACACGGGGCCACGGCTTAACGTCCCATCCGACGGACGGCGGTCTTTCCAAGCCCATCGGTGCCCCCTACTGACCGTGGGCAGGGCGGGGAATTTTGCGGAGATAAATCTCAACGCTGACCCAGCTGGGACTCGAACCTGGGAACTACAGATTACGAGCCTGGCGCGCTACCGACTGAGCCACCCCCGCCCGTGCCGCTCGGAGGTAAAACAACCCAACAACAACAAGCCTACTCCTAACTAAATATGTTATTTTTTTATTTATCACTTATTGCGTATTTCATTTGTTGAAGGTGAGCTTCTGTTGTTCACCCCCCCCCCCCCTCGACCAAATAGTTTTTATTTACTTCGCCAACAGCCACGATAGGAGACAAAATAATTTCCTTTTTTCTTACTTTGTATCCGTCTGATAATATCTGTTTTAGTTTATCTTTGTCCACCTCGAACAAAAAAATTGCTTTTATTTTTCTTTCGTTCTCTCTCAATAAAATTACTTTTTTTTTATTTTTTCGGGGAATTTGTAGGACCCGAAAAAATGATTCCTTTAATTTTTTTCACCCCCCCTTCCCCCATATAAAATAAGATGCTTCTGCATCTATTTTGCAGGAGGAGATCTGTGCCCTCTTTCAGCAGGGTTTTGTATCGTAGATATGACACAAAATTTATAGAAAAATATCGACTTTCATAATTCATAAATGTATAATGTCTCGGGTTGTGTTGTTTTACCTCTGAGCGGCACTTTTTTGCACACCATGGGCTAAATGGCCAGATCACAAGGATCCCGAAGGCTCAGAGAAGGTTGGGGGAGGGGACCCACTGGAACAGCTGTTGGGAGACAGATGGTAGCCTCCCGTCAAGGCCATCCAGTGTGTTCTTTAACGTGCACAGGGTATGGCTCTCCCATACACGGCCTTTCCAAGCCCATCGGTGTCCCGACCGTGGGTAGGCTGGGGAATTTTGCGGAGATAAATCTCAACGCTGACCCAGCTGGGACTCGAACCTGGGAACTGCAGATTACGAGCCTGGCGCGCTACCACTTAGCCACCTTCGCCCCATAGAGTTTCTCAATGAATCGATTAGGTTAGCCTGCAAACGGCTTCAATAGCGATATACTGATTTTTTTTTTTTGGGGGGGGGGAAAGATGTGGAACAGTATTGTTTGCTTTGATTTTCTTTAATGTAGGTAGGTAGATTTTTTTACTTAAATTCTGAGGGTTTTCTTTCCATTTTTTGTGCCGAATTTTTTCATTTTTTAAGATAAATAAAATTGAAAGTAATATTCTTTTATATGAAAGTTTTTTTTTTCTTCTTCTTAAAGTTGCAAATTTTCCTGACAATGTACAAAACCCACTGCCAGTGTATTGTGGACACAGCCATCAGTGGAAACTTTGAAGAGGTAATTTATAATAATAATAATATAATAATGATCTTTATTTTATTCCGCCAGTCAGTACAATATACATTTACATAGTATAATTATCTAATAACAATTGATACATACATGAGAAAAATCGAGAAGTGAAATAGCTGAGAAATATCAATTGCATCGGAAAAGGGAAATAATCATATAAAATATTAGTGATCAATAGGAAAGGCGAAACCAAAAAGGAGAGCATAGTAAGCTGTCGCTTATTTTTAGTTAATGCTCCCTATTTCCTTTAAAGTTCAATTATGACAACAGTAATGTATATACAATTGTAAAAGATATTAAGAACTGCACAATTGCTTTAGACTTTAGAATGTACAAGGTGAGATTTTCAAATAGAAACCTTAGAAAGTGAAAATAATCCAGTTTTTTTATCGCCTGTGTCTGAGGGTTTTTATTTCTTGAAGGTTACACTTTGGTATCTATTCGGTGACCTATAACTCAGACAATACTCAAGTACAATGTATTGTATTAGTATTGTTTAGGTAAGTGTATTTCGGCGCAGAACCTTTGGGAATATATCTGTTACCGCTAAAGTGCAGAAATCAGTTATTCTACAGATTATCTAGGTATTGTGCAGATTAACTAGGGTGATCCGTTAACGTGCGGAAAATTGTTTCATTTCTCAAATTACCTAGGTAATCTGCAAATTACCTGGATAATCTGCACATTACCTACTATGCACTCGTTAAAGTGAAAATAAGATCTTTGCTGGAACAACAGGAACGTTTCTGTACGCTTAAATTAACATAATGTTATTTATCTAGTGTCCCGAGAGTAGAGTTGAAACCAGGGTCATCCCTCTGTCAACATGAATCAGTCGTCCGAATTATTAAAAAACGCACCCCAAAATGAGCAGGCCAAGTGAGAACGAATCATTTTACTGATTCGTTATCAAGAATGAATCACTTTACTGATTCGTTCTCACTTGGCCTCCGCTCACCCGGGGCGTTTTTTTATAATGCGACGAGTGAATCACGTGACACGAAGATTCATATTCAAGAGATTCACCATTATGAGAGAAACAAACTTTTCAACTTTAACGATACGGAAGCCGTTAATGTGCACATTACCTAGGTAAAATGCGGAAAACTCTTGATTCCGCACGTTAACGGAGCAAATCAGTTAATCTGCAGATTAGCTAGGTAATGTGCACATTAACGGCTTTCGAGCTTTAGCGGTAACATATACACTATATTAACGATGGAGCATAACACTATACAGCGCACTATTAAATATATGCAAAACTTCAGTACTGCCCCCAACACAGTCACTGAGCGGCCACAGCAAGAAAGGCTGCAATAGGCCTTCAGATGATCCCGCACGTACAAAGAGGAAACAGCTAAAGCAAGCCTGGACGATCAGCACCTGACAGTAGAATCATTCTGCACTTAAGTCTCAACTCTCATTTTTTTCAAAATAATCTTGTTCAAGCTACTGTTAAGAGTCATCGCCTGTCGTTTCTTGGTTGGGTTGTTTTACCCAGGAGATGTACTTTTTTTTTACGCACAGTGGACAAAATGCCAGATCATAAGGACCCCGAAGGCTCAGAGAACGTTGGGGAGAAGAGGACCCACTGAAACAGATGTTGGGAGGATTGGGATTGAAACAGATGATTGGGATGTGGATAACCTCTCGTCAAGGCCATCCACCGTATTTTTTAACGTAATGATGGCTCTTCCGCACACGGAGCCGCGGCTTAACGTTCAATCCGACGGACGGCAGCCTTTCCAAGGCTGACGAGGGCAGGGCAGGGAGTTTGCGGAGATATATCTCAACGGTGGTTCAGCTGGGACTGGAACCTGGCAACTGCAGATTCGTTATCGGAGGACTAACTGTTCAGAAACACTGGTCCAAATCGTTTATAATTGACTCAATTTTCATTACCATTAAAGGGCGGGGGTGGCTCAGTCGGTAGCGCGCCAGGCTCGTAATCTGTAGTTCCCAGGTTCGAGTCCCAGCTGGGGCAGCGTTGAGATTTATCTCCGCAAAATTTCTCCGCCCTGCCCACGGTCAGTAGGGGACACCGATGGGCTTGGAAAAGCCATCCGTCCGTCTGATGGGACGTTAAGCCGTGGCCCCGTGTGCGGGAGAGCCATATCATGTGCACGTTAAAGAACACGCTGGATGTCCTTGACGGGAGACTACCATCTGTCTCCCAACAGCTGTTCCAGTGGGTCTCCTCCCCCAACCTTCTCTGAGCCTTCGGGGTCCTTGTGGCCTGGCCATTTAGCCCATGGTGTGCAAAAATGTGCCGCTCAGAGGTAAAACAATCCAATCATTACCATTAAATTGTTCAAATTACCGAGGTTTCAATTCATTTATTTATCGACTTGTTCTCTTCAGTTCCAAATGCAAAATTCGGTTACAGTGTTCGAATCCCATTCTTTCAGATTCGGGTTTTCCTCCTTCACTTCTGGCAGGGACTGCCCGAGCACTTGTTGCCCCTAACGAAGCACGCGCTTGTTGTTGACGTCATCGCTGTGTGTGACTGGATCCTCTACAAGGTGAGTTCTCTTTTCAGGAAGAATTGATCTTCTATTTATATGACATTTCTGGAATAAAAATTTATTTAATCGCTTGCCTGTTGTTGAACACTTGAAAACAATTCGCAATCAATTAGATCAAAATCTGGATAATTTAAAATAGATATTTCAAATAAAATATTTAAACTATAAATTTAAAAAACATATCTTTTGGTTATTTCTGTTTCATATGCGCCCTGAAATGTAGAAAATAAACCTAAAGTATATCGCTAGGCTATTGATCTAAGGGATCTGGGTTCGAGCCCCGGGTAAGGCATGGATCTTCGTGCTGTTTTTCTGCTGAGGTCCTTGCCATCTTCATAGACCTTCTACTATGGCCTTTGCGGCGGGGGTGGCTCAGTCGGTAGCGCGCCAGGCTCGTAATCTGTAGTTCCCAGGTTCGAGTCCCAACTGGGTCAGCGTTGAGATTTATCTCCGCAAAATTCCCCGCCCTGCCCACGGTCAGTAGGGGACACCGATGGGCTTGGAAAGGCCGCCGTCCGTCGGATGGGACGTTAAGCCGTGGCGCCGTGTGTGGGAGAGCCATGCCCTGTGCACGTTAAAGAACACGCTGGATGGCATTGACGGGAGGCTACCATCTGTCTCCCAACACCTGTTAAAGTGGGTCCCCTCCCCCAATCTTCTCTGAGCCTTCGGGGACCATGTGACCTGGCCATTTAGCCCATGGTGTGCAAAAAAGTGCCGCTCAGAGGTAAAACAACCCAACCCAACTATGGCTTTTAAACTGACAGGCTCCTGTCAGACCTCTGTGGCAAGCAGCTGCTTGCGGGAGTATTTATTATTTTTATTATTATATCGATGGTGCAATCAGTCACTGAATTCGTATTCACTTCAAAGGAAGATAGGGCGCCGGCAATTTTGCGCCCTATCTTCCTTTGAAGTGAATACGAATTCAGTGACTGATTGCACCATCGATATGCTTTAGGTTTATTTTCATTTTTAGAATCATATCAATTTTTAAAAATTTTCAATTTATTTATTTTTCTTATCACTAAAAACAGCTACAGACGCTCAAAAAAATATCCGAACACTATGGTTGATTATAGAATTCAGAAAAAATATCTGGCAACGTTTTTTTTTAGAAATTAGTGATCTCGCAACCTTCGTGTCACGTGACACTAATTTCTAAAAAAACCGTTGCCAGATATTTTTTCTGAATTCTGTAATCAACCATAGTAACTGCACACACTCCAGTTTGCTGTGAACAGTAACTGGAGCGTGTACAGTTGCTGTACACGCTCCAGATATTTTTCCTGAATTCTGTAATCACGTGACACGAAGGTTGCCAGATCATTAATTTCTAAAAAAATCGTTGCCAGATATTTTTTCTGAATTCTGTAATTAACCATAGTGTTCGGATACTTTTTTGAGCGACTGTAGGTGGTCATATTATTTTGATACTAGATCGTGTGGGCTCACTCACGGAAATATTGAGCGTGTGCAGTTACCGTTCACAGCAAAGTGGAGCGTGTGAAGTAACTGCACACGCTCCAGTTTGCTGTGAACGGTAACTGGAGCGTGTACAGTTGCTGTACACGCTCCAGATATTGTTCCTGAATTCTGTAATCAATCATAGCGTTCGGATACTTTTTTGAGCGACTGTAGGTGGTCATATTATTTTGATACTAGATCGTGTGGGCTCACTCACGGAAATATTGAGCGTGTGCAGTTACCGTTCACAGCAAACTGGAGCGTGTGTACCGTTCACAGCAAACTGGAGCGTGTGCAGTAACTGCACACGCTCCAGTTTGCTGTGAACGGTAACTGGAGCGTGTACAGTTGCTGTACACGCTCCAGATATTTTTCCTGAATTCTGTAATCACGTGACACGAAGGTTGCCAGATCACTAATTTCTAAAAAAATCGTTGCCAGATATTTTTTTCCTGAATTCTGTAATCAACCATAGTGTTCGGATATTTTTTTGAGCGACTGTACCTTCAAAAATTCTCATTTGATATATGACTCATAAACATCGACCACATTTTCCCTCTCCCTGCTTTTGGAGTCATTCGAGACATCACAAGTTTTAATTTGAGATAAAAAAGATAAGTTCCACCCCCGTGAAAAACCGCCCTCCCCCTTTTTTTTTGGAGGTGATGATGGAGTGCAAAATTCGAAACCGTCTACGACCATTCTCACATGAGCCTTCATTTGACACCTAACTCTTAATTGTATGCCTTCTCGTTCCCAAGAGGGGCGGGGTGGCTCAGTCGGTAGCGCACCAGGCTCGTAATCTGTAGTTCCCAGGTTCGAGTCCCAGCTGGGTCAGCGTTGAGATTTTTCTCCTCAAAAATTCCCTGCCCACGGTCAGTAGGGGACACCGATGGGCTTGGAAAGGCCGCCGTCCGTCGGATGGGACTTTAAGCCGTGGCCGGTGTGCGTGGTCCGGTGCCGTGGCCCTGTGCATGTTAAAGAACACGCTGGATGGCCTTGACGGGAGGCTACCATCTGTCTCCCAACAGCTGTTCCAGTGGGTCCCCTACCCCAACCTTCTCTGAGCCTTCTGGGTCCATGTGACCTGGCCATTTAGCCCATGGTGTGCAAAAAAGTGCCGCTCAGAGGTAAAACAATCCAATCCTAACTCTTAATTGTATGCCTTCTCGTTCCCAAGATAGCGGAACAATCGTTTTCATATTTCCTCTTTTGAGGGGGGAGGGGGAAGAAACAGGGGGAAATTTTTTTTAACTTATAAAACCTTGTCGAAGCTTTTATTTGACGTATAACATGTTACTTTCGACCCTTGCTTTCCGAAGATATAGCGGAACAATCGTTTTCATATTTTCCCTTGTTTAGCGGGGAAGAAAGTATGGAAGGTCAATTTTTTATAGCCTATGACACTCCCCGGGTCACAAGCTTTCATTTAACACATAAATCATTAAGTTCCTCCAACGCGTTCCAAAGATCTGGTGGAGCAACTGTTTTGGCAAATCCACTAAACCGACAAACGTCGAGCGACTTTTCGCCTGACCATAGATAGACAAAAAACAGAGTGAATGGGTAAAAATGGCGTTTCTGTGCAGCGCTTATACCTCGCTGTAAACGATTCGCTGACCATCACTAGCTATCCATATCTTTACATTTAAAAACATATTTCCAAATACTTCTTGGGTTGGGTTGTTTTACCTCTGAGCGGCACTTTTTTGCACACCATGGGCTAAATGGCCAGGTCACATGGACCCCGAAGGTTCAGAGAAGGTTGGGGGAGGGGACCCACTGGAACAGGTGTTGGGAGACAGATGGTAGCCTCCCGTCAAGGCCATTCAGTGTGTTCTTTAACGTGCACAGAGTATGGTTCTCCCGCACACGGTGCCACGGCTTAACGTCCCATCCGACGGACGGCGGCCTTTCCAAGCCCATCGGTGTTCCCTACTGACCGTGGGCAGGGCGGGGAATTTTGCGGAGATAAATTTCAACGCTGACCTAGCTGGGACTCGAACCTGGGAACTACAGATTACGAGCCTGGCGCGCTACCGACTGAGCCACCCCACCCCAAATACTTCTACTATGGCATATAATCTGACAGGCTCCTGTCAGACCTTTGTGTCAAGCATCTGCTTGAGGGGGTATTTAATTTTTGGCCGTCCCATGGCCGAGTGGTTAGCACGCTTGTCTACTGATCTAAAGGACCTGGGTTCGAGCCCCAGGTAAGGCATGGATGTATGTGTCGTTTTTCTGCTGAGGTCCTACCATCCTCACAGACCTACTATGGCATGTAAACTGACAGACTCCTGTCAGACCTCTGTGGCAAGCAGCTGCTTGAGGGGGTATTTATTTATTTATTTTATCTACAAATCAGTTGGGTTGGGTTGTTTTACCTCTGAGCGGCACTTTTTTGCACACCATGGGCTAAATGGCCAGGTCACATGGACCCCGAAGGCTCAGAGAAGGTTGGGGGAGGGGACCCACTGGAACAGCTGTTGGGAGACAGATGGTAGCCTCCCGTCAAGGCCATCCAGCGTGTTCTTTAACGTGCACAGGGTATGGCTCTCCCGCACACGGGGCCACGGCTTAACGTCCCATCCGACGGACGGCGGCCTTTCCAAGCCCATCGGTGTCCCCTACTGACCGTGGGCAGGGCGGGGAATTTTTGCGGAGATAAATCTCAACGCTGACCCAGGTGGGACTCGAACTACAAATCAGTAGTAAAGAATCACAGGATAAGTCCTGTGGACATGGAACTCATGAAATAAGGAGCTGAAAAAATTGATTTTGCCATGAGTGGGATTCGAACCCACGTCCCCATGAGTTCCATGTCTACAGGACTTATCCTGTAATTCTTTACTACTGATATATTGATTTAACGCCCTGGTGACAAATATTAATTCCATCTCTAATGAGGCAACCGAGTTGTTCACTTCCCGGATAGATGGCGCCACTGTGCGAATCAAATAAATAAATCCGGAATGTTTATAACGTCACTAAGCTTAGAAAAGGTTAGCCATTGATGGTGTAGTGATTAGCATAACAGGCAGGTTTCCTGGAGACGGGGATTCGAATCCCACTCATGGCAAAACCAATTTTTTCATCTCCTTATTTCATTACTATCTACAATGTCATGTTTTTTCCACAATGTTTTCAATTATGATCTCAACATTCGCGTATTATTATTTTACACAAGATAAACTTAAAAGTAATGATATGATATACAAAAATAACAGTTGCATATATAAGTTATTTATAATTATTTTTCTTACATCAATATAACAAACCATTTCCCTAAAAATAGTATATGTAGAAAGAATATGTAATGTATTTTGAAAAATCATAAAAACTGAAAAGAAATAAGCTAGACTTTTCTTCTTTTCAGACATTGTTGGATATTTTAATTCCTTCTACAATGCAAGAAATGTCGGAAAGGTAAGACCTGGTCTAGAATGTATCAAAACTAGAATGTGTGAAAGAATGTAAGAAATGTATCAACAACAAAATACAAATAAAATACAAAGAACAACATTATTCTTCAATTTTCAGGTATTTCGGTTGCAATGATTTGTGTTGTTAAGAGACCTGCAATCTTTAAGAATCTGAGATGTCCGATTTATGTAATCGCAGGAATGGACAAAAGTTCAAATTTACACTAGCTGAAAAATTCCCGTTTCAAACGGGCTAAAATTTGTAGTTAAAACTTTAAATTTTATAAAATAAGTTAATCTTTTTTTAAATTTGTTTTTTTGGGTTGTTTTACCTCTGAGCGGCACTTTTTTGCACACCATGGGCTAAATGGCCAGGTCACATGGACCCAGAAGGCTCAGAGAAGGTTGGGGGAGGGGACCCACTGGAACAGCTGTTGGGAGACACATGGTAGCCTCCCGTCAAGGCCATCCAGCGTGTTCTTTAACGTGCACAGGGTGGCTCTCTCGCACACGGGGCCACGGCTTAACATCCCATCCGACGGACAGCGGCCTTATTCAAGCCCATCGGTGTCCCCTACTGACCGTGGGCAGGGCGGGGAATTTTGCGGAGATAAATCTCAACGCTGACCCATCTGGGACTCGAACCTGGGAACTACAGATTACGAGCCTGGCGCGCTACCGACTGAGCCACCCCGGCCCCTTTTTTTAAATCAATTTCTGTATTGAAACTTAAGTGAAATCTTGTTTTAACAAAAATAATTGATTATTTCGAAGAAAGAAAATGTGATTCATCTATATTAAACTGTTTATACCAGGCGTGTCCAACCTTTCGACTTCCCTGGGCCACATTGAGTGAAGATGAATTGTTTTGGGCCGCACATAAAATATATACTATAGTTAATGTATATGAATAATAAAACTTCATTTATTTTCTTGTTTTTTATTATAAAACTAAAAAAGGGCAACATAAAATTAGTGGGATATCAAAAACTCGCTGAAAATTACATAATCTTGTTGAAAGTTTATGTCCTAAACACGTAAACTTTACGATTTTGTGGGCCGCATGCTGACCGCGGGTTGAACACGCCTGGTTTATACCATAACTAATGGACCCTATCACACCAGCTTCGTAACCTGCAGTTCCCAGGTTCGATTCCCAACTGTTCCAGCGTTGAGAATTTTCTCTGGTAGTACCCTGTCATGTCTTCGGTGAGAAATACGCCACTATTGGGCTTGGAAAGGCCGCCATCCATCAGATGAGATGTTAAGCCGTGTGTGGGAGAATTATAGCCTTCGCACGTTTAAACATTACGCTGGATAGCCTTGATGTAAAGCTTCTCTCTCTGTCTCAAAAACAGTCCAGAGGCGAGGGTGGCTCAGTCGGTAGCGCGCTAGGCTCGTAATCTGTAATTCCCAGGTTCGAGTCCCAGCTAGGTCAGCGTTGAGAATTATCTCCGCAAAACTCCCCGCCCTGCCCATGGTCAATAGAGGACACCGATGGGCTTGGAAAGACCGCCGTCCGTCGGATGGGACGTTAAGCCATTTCCCCGTGTGCGATATTGTCATACCCTATGCTCGTTAAAGAACAAGCTGGATGCCCTTGATGAGAAGCTACCATCTGTCTCTCAACAGCTGTTCCAGTGGGTCTCCTCCCCCAACCTCTGAGCCTTTGGGGTCCTTGTGACCTGGCCGTTTAGCTCATGGTGTACAAAAAAGTGCCGCTCAGAGGTAAAACAACCAAATTGAGTCCAGTGAATTCCCTTCACCCACTTACTCTGAACCTTTGGAATCCTTGTGACCTGGATATTTACCCCTTGTGAGCACAATAGTGACACTCAGACACACTGCCTGGTAAAAAAAATTGGAATCCTTTCCCTGTTTACCATAATGCGATGCAAAGATATGCAAAGAAGATCACACATGGCTGCCACGTGATTCCTGAGCTGCCTTAAATATAAGCAGCACAGCCACTGGCCAACATACGACCACGAGAAGGGAAAAATCTTTGTTATAAACGACTTCCAAAAAGGTGTCACAGTCAATCACAGCGAAAACTATAGAACTCTCAAGACTGTCAGAGGCTACTACTATCTGTGAAGTGTACGCAAGATTTAGAATCTCGATGTCTGGAAGAATGCAGAAAACATCGCGATAATATTGACAGGGCCATATAGTCTTACATAGGCATGTAAGGATAATTCGACATTCCACTATGCACCAAATGACCACGCTTTCAACATTGGCCGTAATAAACCCATATCAACTCAAAAAATGTGCAATAAGACCCAGCACCTTACATTCCATAAAAAAAAATTGATTTCGTCTTTAGTCGCTGGTAATATTCTCTATGACATCTAGTTGCTTCGTTGTGGTGGTCGGCGATGATAATGGTGTCATCAGAATCTGCCAGATGATTTGATGACTTTTCTGGCATTGCCATAATAGGTACCTGTTTAAGCAGACAGTTTCCAAATCGCTTAGCAATGGTTTGGTAAAATTTTCCTTATATTTTGCTGAGTCTTCGTGCTGTTGATTACATGATATTTGTAACGAAACTAAAACATATACACAGCCGTATCAGAATAATATGACTACCCACAGAATCACAGTGTATCCTCAGAGGCGCATCACAAAGTGCACATGACAAGGTCGACCAGACAGAGATATAAGTGGCCGGCCAGGACAGAGGAGCCATAGTGTGTATCGTGAGCACAAATGGGCAGAGGTATTGATCTGATGGACGTTCAAAAAGGAATGATCATCGGCTACCGCGCCAAGGGTGGAAGCATCTCGGAAACAGCAGACTTCGTGGGGTGTTTGCGAGGTGTTCTAGTAAGGTACCAAGAATGGACTGCTGGCACACCGAGTACTTTCAGACATCATAACTATGGACCCCAAAGCCCATCGACACACAACAGTGCAGCAATCGACCACTCAAATGAATGCTGGCGCACCCAGGTATGTGTCCCCAATAACAGAGTGAACCCTGTTACTCATGGGTCTCTGGTCAAAGGTATTGATTTGATGGACGTTCAAAAAGGAATGATCATTGGCTACTGTGCATAGGGTGGAAGCATCTCGGAAACAGCAGACTTTGTGAGCTGTTCGCGAGGTGTACTAGTAAGGGTGCACCAAGAATGGACTGCTGGCACACTGAATACCTCCAGATATCATAACTGTGAAGCCCCAAAGGCCGTCGACCCCAGAGGAGAACGTCAACTGGTAATGGGCAATCGACACACAACAGGGCAGCAATCGACCACTCAGATGAACGCTGGGGCACCCAGGTATGTGTCCCCAATAACAGAGTGAACCCTGTTACTCATGGGTCTCTGGTCAAAGGTATTCATTTGATGGACGTTCAAAAAGGAATGATCATCGGATACCGCGCCAAGGGTGGATGCATCTCGGAAACAGCAGACTTTGTGGGCTGTTCGCGAGGTGTTCTAGTAAGGTACCAAGAATGGACTGCTGGCACACCGAGTACCTTCAGACAACATAACTATGGACCCCAAAGCCCATCGACCCCAGAGGAGAAGGTCAACTGGTAATGGGCAATCGACACACAACAGTGCAGCAATCGACCACTCAAATGAACGCTGGGGCACCCAAGTATGTGTCCCCAATAACAGAGTGAACCCTGTTATTCATGGGTCTCTGGTCAAAGGTATTGAATTGATGGACGTTCAAAAAGGAATGATCATTGGCTACTGTGCATAGGGTGGAAGCATCTCGGAAACAGCAGACTTTGTGGGCTGTTCGCGAGGTGTTCTAGAAAGGGTGTACCAAAAATGGACTGCTGGCACACCGAGTACCTTCAGACATCATAACTATGGACCCCAAAGCCCATCGACCCCAGAGAAGAACGTCAAGTGGTAATGGGCAATCCACACACAACAGTGCAGCAATCGACCACTCAAATGAACGCTGGGGCACCCAGGTATGTGTCCCCAATAACAGAGTGAACCCTGTTACTCATGGGTCTCTGGTCAAAGGTATTGAATTGATGGACGTTCAAAAAGGAATGATCATTGGCTACTGTGCATAGATGGTGGAAGCATCTCGGAAACAGCAGACTTTGTGCGCTGTTCGCGAGGTGTTCTAGTAAGGGTGCACCAAGAATGGACTGCTGGCACACCGAGTACCTCAAGATGTCATAACTGTGGAGCTCCAAAGGCCATCGGCCCCAGAGGAGAACGTCAACTGGTAATGGGCAATCGACACAACAGTGCAGCAATCGACCACTCAAATGAACGCTGGGGCACCCAGGTATGTGTCCCCAATAACAGAGTAAACCCTGTTACTCATGGGTCTCTGGTCAAAGGTATTGATTTGATGGACGTTCAAAAAGGAATGATCATCGGCTAACGTGCCAAGGGTGGAAGCATCTCGGAAACAGCAGAATTTGTGGGCTGTTTGCGAGGTGTTCTAGTAAGGGTGTACCAAGAATGGACTGCTGGCACACCGAGTACCTTCAGACATCATAACTATGGACCCCAAAGCCCATCGACCCCAGAGCAGAACGTCAACTGGTAATGGGCAATCGACACACAACCGTGCAGCAATCGACACACAACCGTGCAGCAATCGACACACAACCGTGCAGCAATCGACCACTCAAATGAACGCTGGGGCACCCAGGTATGTGTCCCCAATAACAGAGTAAACCCTGTTACTCATGGGTCTCTGGTCAAAGGTATTGATTTGATGGACGTTCAAAAAGGAATGATCATCGGCTACCGTGCCAAGGGTGGAAACATCTCGGAAACAGCAAACTTTGTGGGCTGTTCGCGAGGTGTTCTAGTAAGGGTGTACCAAGAATAGACTGCTGGCACACCGAGTACCCCCAGATGTCATAACTGTGGAGCCCCAAAGCCCATCGACCCCAGAGGAGAACGTCAACTGGTAATGGGCAATCGACACACAACAGGGCAGCAATCGACCACTCAGATGAACGCTGGGGCACCCAGGTATGTGTCCCCAATAACAGAGTGAACCCTGTTACTCATGGGTCTCTGGTCAAAGGTATTGATTTGATGGACGTTCAAAAAGGAATGATCATTGGCTACTGTGCATAGGGTGGAAGCATCTCGGAAACAGCAGACTTTGTGGGCTGTTCACGAGGTGTTCTAGAAAGGGTGTACCAAAAATGGACTGCTGGCACACCGAGTACCTTCAGACATCATAACTATGGACCCCAAAGCCCATCGACCCCAGAGAAGAACGTCAAGTGGTAATGGGCAATCCACACACAACAGTGCAGCAATCGACCACTCAAATGAACGCTGGGGCACCCAGGTATGTGTCCCCAATAACAGAGTGAACCCTGTTACTCATGGGTCTCTGGTCAAAGGTATTGAATTGATGGACGTTCAAAAAGGAATGATCATTGGCTACTGTGCATAGATGGTGGAAGCATCTCGGAAACAGCAGACTTTGTGCGCTGTTCGCGAGGTGTTCTAGTAAGGGTGCACCAAGAATGGACTGCTGGCACACCGAGTACCTCAAGATGTCATAACTGTGGAGCTCCAAAGGCCATCGGCCCCAGAGGAGAACGTCAACTGGTAATGGGCAATCGACACAACAGTGCAGCAATCGACCACTCAAATGAACGCTGGGGCACCCAGGTATGTGTCCCCAATAACAGAGTAAACCCTGTTACTCATGGGTCTCTGGTCAAAGGTATTGATTTGATGGACGTTCAAAAAGGAATGATCATCGGCTAACGTGCCAAGGGTGGAAGCATCTCGGAAACAGCAGAATTTGTGGGCTGTTTGCGAGGTGTTCTAGTAAGGGTGTACCAAGAATGGACTGCTGGCACACCGAGTACCTTCAGACATCATAACTATGGACCCCAAAGCCCATCGACCCCAGAGCAGAACGTCAACTGGTAATGGGCAATCGACACACAACCGTGCAGCAATCGACACACAACCGTGCAGCAATCGACACACAACCGTGCAGCAATCGACCACTCAAATGAACGCTGGGGCACCCAGGTATGTGTCCCCAATAACAGAGTGAACCCTGTTACTCATGGGTCTCTGGTCAAAGGTATTGATTTGATGGACGTTCAAAAAGGAATGATCATCGGCTAACGTGCCAAGGGTGGAAGCATCTCGGAAACAGCAGAATTTGTGGGCTGTTTGCGAGGTGTTCTAGTAAGGGTGTACCAAGAATGGACTGCTGGCACACCGAGTACCTTCAGACATCATAACTATGGACCCCAAAGCCCATCGACCCCAGAGCAGAACGTCAACTGGTAATGGGCAATCGACACACAACCGTGCAGCAATCGACACACAACCGTGCAGCAATCGACACACAACCGTGCAGCAATCGACCACTCAAATGAACGCTGGGGCACCCAGGTATGTGTCCCCAATAACAGAGTGAACCCTGTTACTCATGGGTCTCTGGTCAAAGGTATTGATTTGATGGACGTTCAAAAAGGAATGATCATTGGCTACTGTGCATAGGGTGGAAGCATCTCGGAAACAGCAGACTTTGTGGGCTGTTCACGAGGTGTTCTAGAAAGGGTGTACCAAAAATGGACTGCTGTCACACCGAGTACCTTCAGACATCATAACTATGGACCCCAAAGCCCATCGACCCCAGAGAAGAACGTCAAGTGGTAATGGGCAATCCACACACAACAGTGCAGCAATCGACCACTCAAATGAACGCTGGGGCACCCAGGTATGTGTCCCCAATAACAGAGTGAACCCTGTTACTCATGGGTCTCTGGTCAAAGGTATTGAATTGATGGACGTTCAAAAAGGAATGATCATTGGCTACTGTGCATAGGGTGGAAGCATCTCGGAAACAGCAGACTTTGTGGGCTGTTCACGAGGTGTTCTAGAAAGGGTGTACCAAAAATGGACTGCTGGCACACCGAGTACCTTCAGACATCATAACTATGGACCCCAAAGCCCATCGACCCCAGAGAAGAACGTCAAGTGGTAATGGGCAATCCACACACAACAGTGCAGCAATCGACCACTCAAATGAACGCTGGGGCACCCAGGTATGTGTCCCCAATAACAGAGTGAACCCCGTTACTCATGGGTCTCTGGTCAAAGGTATTGAATTGATGGACGTTCAAAAAGGAATGATCATTGGCTACTGTGCATAGATGGTGGAAGCATCTCGGAAACAGCAGACTTTGTGCGCTGTTCGCGAGGTGTTCTAGTAAGGGTGCACCAAGAATGGACTGCTGGCACACCGAGTACCTCAAGATGTCATAACTGTGGAGCTCCAAAGGCCATCGGCCCCAGAGGAGAACGTCAACTGGTAATGGGCAATCGACACAACAGTGCAGCAATCGACCACTCAAATGAACGCTGGGGCACCCAGGTATGTGTCCCCAATAACAGAGTAAACCCTGTTACTCATGGGTCTCTGGTCAAAGGTATTGATTTGATGGACGTTCAAAAAGGAATGATCATCGGCTAACGTGCCAAGGGTGGAAGCATCTCGGAAACAGCAGAATTTGTGGGCTGTTTGCGAGGTGTTCTAGTAAGGGTGTACCAAGAATGGACTGCTGGCACACCGAGTACCTTCAGACATCATAACTATGGACCCCAAAGCCCATCGACCCCAGAGCAGAACGTCAACTGGTAATGGGCAATCGACACACAACCGTGCAGCAATCGACACACAACCGTGCAGCAATCGACCACTCAAATGAACGCTGGGGCACCCAGGTATGTGTCCCCAATAACAGAGTGAACCCTGTTACTCATGGGTCTCTGGTCAAAGGTATTGATTTGATGGACGTTCAAAAAGGAATGATCATTGGCTACTGTGCATAGGGTGGAAGCATCTCGGAAACAGCAGACTTTGTGGGCTGTTCACGAGGTGTTCTAGAAAGGGTGTACCAAAAATGGACTGCTGGCACACCGAGTACCTTCAGACATCATAACTATGGACCCCAAAGCCCATCGACCCCAGAGAAGAACGTCAAGTGGTAATGGGCAATCCACACACAACAGTGCAGCAATCGACCACTCAAATGAACGCTGGGGCACCCAGGTATGTGTCCCCAATAACAGAGTGAACCCTGTTACTCATGGGTCTCTGGTCAAAGGTATTGAATTGATGGACGTTCAAAAAGGAATGATCATTGGCTACTGTGCATAGATGGTGGAAGCATCTCGGAAACAGCAGACTTTGTGCGCTGTTCGCGAGGTGTTCTAGTAAGGGTGCACCAAGAATGGACTGCTGGCACACCGAGTACCTCAAGATGTCATAACTGTGGAGCTCCAAAGGCCATCGGCCCCAGAGGAGAACGTCAACTGGTAATGGGCAATCGACACAACAGTGCAGCAATCGACCACTCAAATGAACGCTGGGGCACCCAGGTATGTGTCCCCAATAACAGAGTAAACCCTGTTACTCATGGGTCTCTGGTCAAAGGTATTGATTTGATGGACGTTCAAAAAGGAATGATCATCGGCTAACGTGCCAAGGGTGGAAGCATCTCGGAAACAGCAGACTTTGTGGGCTGTTCGCAAGGTGTTGTAGTAAGGGTGCACCAAGAATGGACTGCTGGCACACCGAGTACCTCCAGATGTCATAACTGTGGAGCCCCAAAGGCCATCGGCCCCAGAGGAGAACGTCAACTGGTAATGGGCAATCGACACACAACAGGGCAGCAATCGACCACTCAAATGAACGCTGGGGCACCCAGGTATGTGTCCCCAATAACAGAATGAACCCTGTTACTCATGGGTCTCTGGTCAAAGGTATTGATTTGATGGATGTTCAAAAAGGAATGATCATCGGCTACGCGCCAAGGATGGAAGCATCTCGGAAACAGCAGAATTTGTGGGCTGTTTGCGAGGTGTTCTAGTAAGGGTGTACCAAGAATAGACTTCTGGCACACCGAATACCTCCAGATGTCATAACTGTGGAGCCCCAAAGCCCATCGACCCCAGAGGAGAACGTCAACTGGTAATGCGCAATCGACACACAACAGGGCAGCAATTGGCCACTGAAATGAACGCTGGGGCACCCAGGTATGTGTCCCAATAACAGAATATCCTTTGAATTATTGTCCCCAATAACAGAATCTCCTTTGACCAGTGACCCATGAGTAACCCTGTTACTCATGGGTCTCTGGTCAAAGGTATTGAGTTGATGGACGTTCAAAAAGAAATGATCATCGACTACCGCGCCAAGGATGGAAGCATCTCGGAAACAGCAGACTTCGTGAACTGTTAGCGAGGTGCTGTAGTAAGGGTGTGTCAAGAATGGTGTACCAAGAATGGACTGCTACACCGTGTACCTCCAGATGTCATAACTGTGAAGCCCCAAAGGCTATCGACCTCAAAGGAGAACGGCGACTCCGTTGACTGGTAAAGGGCAATGGACGCGTAACAGTGCAGCAATTGACCATTGAAATGAATGCTGAGGAACCCAGGTACGTGTCCCCGATAACTGTAGAACGAACCCTGATAAGCATGTCTCCAGAGTCGACGCTGCGTAAAGGTGCCCATGTTAACTGAGGTCCATCGACAATGATGCCTGCAGTTCGTACGAGACTACCGTCTTTGGACAGTGGAAGAGTGGAAAAAGTTTGCCTTCTGCGACGAATCGAGGTTTTTACTCCACAGAAGTGATGGGCGGTGGCGGATACGGCATCAGACACACGAGAACCAACACCTGGACACGCTTGTTGGTCAAGTACACACCGGCAGTGGCAGTGTGCATGTCTGGGGGATGTTTTCCTGGTATGACCTGGGACCGCCTGGTAACACTGGATGGGTCCCTGAACACCAATGGCTACCTGTCCATCCTCGCTTCCCACCACAGGAGCCGAGGCAACTTAGAACTATATATCCTTGTTTGTGGCTAACTGGGGCACAGATTAAATTTAGGTTTTGACCGATGGATGAACTTTACTTCTACAGTACTGTTTGCCATAGGTAGCCATGGGGCAAGCTGCATCTATATGGTCTTGTCTTGCCCTCGACGTAGGTAGTGGAGATTTTGGCATTATCCCTATAGACATAGTGTAGTCCTTGAATTGTGGAGCATCTGGGTTTTGTCTTCATTACTAATTTCCTGTCCATCCTCGCTGACCACATGCATCCATTCATGCTGGACGTTTACCCTGGTGATGATGGTGTCTACCAACAGGATAGTGCGCCCTGCCATGTCGCTAAGGTGGTGCGTGACTGGTTCCAGGAACACGACAGCGATATCTCCATTCTCCCTTGGCCTATTCCTAATTCTGTGAGTACAGTCGCTCAAAAAAGTATCCGAACACTACAGTTGATTACAAAATTCAGCAAAAATATCTGGCAACGATTTTTTTAGAAATTAGTGATCTGGCAACCTTCGTGTCACGTGACGCGAAGGTTGCCAGATCACTAATTTCTAAAAAAATCGTTGCCAGATATTTTTTCTGAATTTTGTAATCAACCGTAGTGTTCGGATACTTTTTTGAGCGACAGTACAGGCCTAGTGGCAGAATACTACAACTTGTATCCATACTGAAAAAATCTCTAAACAATCTGAAGGATGCAAGAAAAAAAGTCTGAAGATCATACGAAATTTTCAAAAAGGAGATTCTAAATTCTTCGACTTTCCATCAAAATGACACAGAATTCCATAAACACACAAAAGGAGTGATAAATAGTATAAAAAACCTCCTTCTATTTCCAAATTTATAACTTTTACGTTTTCTTTGACCTGTGAAGTAATGCTTTCTTATACCTTTTAACAGCCTCATGTGCGGAGTGCGTAACTTGGCTCATCATTGGGAGCGATGGTTGAGCAGCTCTTTGGAGAATCTCACCGAACTTGTAGCCAATGCAAAGCTGCCTGTGGCCAGAATGTTCGCCCGATCACTAAAGAGGCAAATCTCATTCCTTCATCTCGCTCAGGTGCGTAGTTCCTTTCATTTCATAATGTGGCCACCCTATCCCAAAAGAGATAAGTCTCATTCCTCACCTCTCTGAAATTCTCACTTCTTTTCACTTCCTACATGACCATAACATTCGTCTGATTATCGAATCTCATTCTTTCATATCTCCTAGGTGCAAAGTTTCTTGAGAAAAAAATATACAATATATTTAATAACGATATTCAGCTGGGTTGTGTTGTACCTCAGAGCGGCACTTTTTTGCACACCATGGGCTAAATGGCCAGGTCACAAGGACCCCGAAGGCTCAGAGAAGGTTGGGGGAGGGGACCCACTGGAACAGCTGTTGGGAGACAGATGGTTGCCTCCCGTCAAGGCCATCTAGAGTGTTCTTTAACGTGCACAGGGTATGGCTCTCCCGCACACGGGACCACGGCTAAATGTCCCATCCGACGGACAGCGGTCTTTCCAAGCCCATCGGTGTCCCCTACTGACCGTGGGCAGGGCGGGGATTTCAATAATCTTGTACGGGAAGCCCTCCCAATCCTCAGCTCATAAAGCAAATAATCAATATATTGAATCTGACTCATTTCTTCCATTTTTTTTTTTGACCAAACATTTTTAGGTGCATATGTAAACGGTTTTGTTATTCATAATAGTCATTAAAAATGCATGTTTGGTTTTTAATTATTATATTTCCTTGATTCCTTAAAAATGTAGTTTTTTATTCCAATTCGTTACTCATTAGAACTGTATGTTTTGGTTTTCAAGTAGAGAATTTTTCCTGCGCTGTTTAAGAATATAGTTTTTCCTCGTAGCTCTTCAAGAGCAGGGGTGGCTCAGTCGGTAGCGCGCCAGGCTCGTAATCTGTAATTCCCAGGTTCGAGACCCAGCTGGGTCAGCGTTGAGATTTATCTGCGTAAAATTCTTCGTCCTGCCTACGGTCAGTAGGGAACACCAATAGGCTTGGAAAGGCCGTCGTCCGTCGGATGGGACGTTAAGCCGTGTCCCCGTGTGCGGGAGAGCTATACCTTATACTCGTTAAAGAACACGCTGGATGGCCTTGACGGAAGGCTACCAACTGCCTCCCAACAGCTGTTCCAGTGGGTCCCCTCCCCCAACCTTCTCTGAGCCTTCGGGGTCCATGTGGCCTGGCCATTTAGCCCATGGTGTGCAAAAAAGTGCCACTCAGAGGTAAAACAACCCAACCCTAGTTGCTCTTCACTAAGCTTGATTTGAACTGACCTGTTGTAAAGGTAACGTCAGCAGCGTTTACCTATTTTCCAGAAGAAAATTACTTAACAGCGTTATTCAAAAAACGTGTAATGAAACCTATGGGGAAGAACATTGTCACCATTGCAACGATTGATTTTTACAGCTGAGAAGAAGACGTTTCAGTTTCATTATTTGGCAATGATGGAAACGCGTAATGAGACACAAAACTCGGAGACCTTTAAGACTGGTGACTGGATACGAAATTTGGTGATCCAGCTCTTACCAATCAGAGGATTTCTTGATCAAACAAATTCTCCAAAGTATATATTAGATATGAAAATGGTATGGCACCGTATTATTATAGGGGCGGGGGTGGCTCAGTCGGTAGCGCGCCAGGTTCGTAATCTGTAGTTCTCAGGTTCGAGTCCCAGCTGGGTCAGCGTTGAGATTTATCTCCGCAAAATTCCCCGCCCTGCCCACGGTCAGTAGGGGACACCGATGGGCTTGGAAAGACGCCGTCGGATGGGACGTAAACCCATGGCCCCGTGTGCGGGAGAGCCATACCCTGTGCACGTTAAAGAACACGCTGGATGGCCTTGACGGGAGGCTACCATCTGTCTCCCAACAGCTGTTCCAGTGGGTCCCCTCCCCCAACCTTCTCTGAGCCTTCGGGGTCCATGTGACCTGGCCATTTAGCCCATGGTGTGCAAAAAAGTGCCGCTCAGAGGTAAAACAACCCAACCTGTGCCAGTCTATTTCTGTGTCAGTCCTTTGTCAATCTGTCAGTTTGTTTTTTCTTTTTTTCTTTTTTTTTGTCAGGATATGCCAATCTATTATTGTGACAGTCTATATCAGTTTCTCAGTCCTTTGTCAGGCTGTGCCAATTTATCTGTGTCACTCTGTGCAGTCTATAGCAATGTTAGTCGGCTTCTGTGACAATCTATAGCAGTCTGTCATTCTGTTAGTCTTTTGTTTGTCAGGCTGTGCCAATTTTTCTGTGTCACTCTGTGCAGTCTATAGCAATGTTAGTCGGCTTCTGTGACAATCTATAGCAGTCTGTCATTCTGTTAGTCTTTTGTTTGTCAGACTGTGCCAATTTATCTGTGTCACTCTGTGCAGTCTATAGCAATGTTTGTCGGCTTCTGTGACAATCTATAGCAGTCTGTCATTCTGTTAGTCTTTTGTTTGTCAGGCTGTGCCAATTTATCTGTGTCACTCTGTGCAGTCTATAGCAATGTTTGTCGGCTTCTGTGACAATCTATAGCAGTCTGTCATTCTGTTAGTCTTTTGTTTGTCAGGCTGTGCCAATTTATCTGTGTCACTCTGTGCAGTCTATAGCAATGTTAGTCGGCTTCTGTGACAATCTATAGCAGTCTGTCATTCTGTTAGTCTTTTGTTTGTCAGGCTGTGCCAATTTATCTGTGTCACTCTGTGCAGTCTATAGCAATGTTAGTCGGCTTCTGTGACAATCTATAGCAGTCTGTCATTCTGTTAGTCTTTTGTTTGTCAGGCTGTGCCAATTTATCTGTGTCACTCTGTGCAGTCTATAGCAATGTTAGTCGGCTTCTGTGACAATCTATAGCAGTCTGTCATTCTGTTAGTCTTTTGTTTGTCAGGCTGTGCCAATTTATCTGTGTCACTCTGTGCAGTCTATAGCAATGTTAGTCGGCTTCTGTGACAATCTATAGCAGTCTGTCATTCTGTTAGTCTTTTGTTTGTCAGGCTGTACCTACTCGTATCTGTGTCAGTCTATGCTAGTCTGTTTCTGTCAAAATCTACAACAGTCTATCAGTCCTTTACCAGTCTGTCAGTCTTTTGTTTGTCAGTGTGTGCCAATTTACATCTGTGTCAGTCTGTTTCTGTGACAGTTTACATCTGTCCGGCTGTCTGTTGTGACTTGTTGTTATGCATTTAATACCCTACATTATATTTTAAGGTAAATGCAGCAACAAGTGACTTGCACCTGTATAGTGTACAAGCACAGAAATAGGTGAATAAATTATCTACAGGGTGTTTCAAAACTCTCTGTACAAATTTCAATGGGAGATAGGGAACACCAAGACAAACCTTTTTCGTCTATGATTGTATGTCCGCTGACGTAACCTTTCGGTGCTAGAGGGCGCTGTTTGGGAAGCGCTGTCGGTACAACCTCACAGCAGCTCTTCCGTTTCCATTGGCAACCCCATATGCCAAATGCATGTCAGCCATCTCAGCAGTCGTTGGGTTGTTTTACCTCTTAGTGGCACTTTTTTGCACACCATGGGCTAAATGGCCAGGTCACATGGACCCCGTAGGCTCAGAGAAGGTTGGGGTAGGGGACCCACAGGAACAGCTGTTGGGAGACAGATGGTAGCCTCCCGTCAAGGCCATCAAGTGTGTTCTTTAACGTGCACAGGGTATGGCTCTCCCGCACACGGGGCCACGGCTGAACGTCCCATCCGACGGACTGCGGCCTTTCCAAGCCCATTGGTGTCCCCTACTGACCGTGGGCAGGGCGGGGAATTTTGCGGAGATAAATCTCAACGCTGACCCAGCTGGGACTCGAACCTGGGAACTACAGATTACGAACCTGGCGCACTACCGACTGAGCCACCCCCGCCCCCTCAGCAGTCGTGAAACACTCCATGTTATACGTAATGTGTCTGATTTACGAATGCCGACGGCAAACACAAGTCCGTTCTCCGTTCCCACTTCGCCCCTCTAGCCAATTGCAGCGCCTCCTGACAGTGTCCTAGGGTTACGTCAGTGGACATACATTCATAGATGAAAAAGATTTGTCTTGATGTTCTCTATCTCCCATTGAAATTGGTACAGAGAGTTTTGAAACACCCTGTATATATTTTACTAGAATACTCTATACATATATATATATCTTCTTACAAAATATTTTATATATAATTTTTTTATAATCTTTCGAACTATCATTACAACAGATGACTCACAAAATTCCACAGAACACAAGGTATAAGACCGTAGTCAATATATAAATAAAAAACTTCTTCTGAAGCAGTCCCTTAGCGTCTCACAGGAAGAAATCGTCAGCTTAATATTCCAGACGAGACCTCATCAGAACAACATCCAAACTTTATCCGGGATTCGAACCTAAGTTCTATTAGTCGTAAATAATGCTTCTAATGGTGACATTTTTAAACTAATATCTCATTATAATAGATAATATTTAGTCTCAATAGAAGCTGAAACCTTTTCATAAATAAATGTACTAATACTTGATCTAAAAAACAGTTAATACTTTTCATCCCACAGACCATTCGTCCTGTCCTGTATGACGTCACAACCGTCCAAGCAATGACAGAGGATGTGGAAAAACTGGACATCCATTGCATCACTAGTCAAACTTTCTACGCAACATCCGACTCAACTGGAGATTCTGACTCCCATCATCTGGATGCTGAATGTATGATGATCATCTCTTGGTAAATGGGCTCCCGTGTGCTTCTGTCTGTTTAGTGGTCGTCTGCATTATGCTGTGGGAGAGAATTCGGGAAGGGATATTCGTGATTCATTTGATGTCTGATGGTACAGTCGCTCAAAAAAGTATCCGAACACTATGGTTGATTACAGAATTCAGAAAAAATATCTGGCAACGATTTTTTTAGAAATTAGTGATCTGGCAATCTTCGTGTCACGTGATTACAGAATTCAGGAAAAATATCTGGAGCGTGTACAGCAACTGTACACGCTCCAGTTACCGTTCACAGCAAACTGGAGCGTGTGCAGTTACTGCACACGCTCCAGTTTGCTGTGAACGGTAACTGCACATGCTCAATATTTCCGTGAGTGAGCCCACACGATCTAGTATCAAAATAATATGACCACCTACAGTCGCTCAAAAAAGTATCCGAACACTATGGTTGATTACAGAATTCAGGAAAAACATCTGGCAACGATTTTTTTAGAAATTAGTGATCTGGCAACCGTGACCCGAAGGTTGCCAGATCACTAATTTCTAAAAAAATCGTTGCCAGGTATTTTTTCTGAATTCTGTAATCAACTGTAGTGTTCGGATATTTTTGTGAGCGACTGTACAGTCAGCTCCGTGTGAAAAACAAATGTTGCTCAGAGGTAAAACAACCCAATTCCCTTGATTCTCTCTATTTTGTGTTGTTTTACTATTCGACTGCACTTTCTTTTACACAATAGACTTTCTTGCACACCCTAAGAGCTCTGTACAGGAAGAAAAAAGGACGGGGGTGGCTCAGTCGGTAACGCGCCACGCTCGTAGTCCAGGTCCTTCCCAGGTTCGAGTCCCAGCTGGGATAGCGTAGACATTTATCTCCGCAAAATTCCCCGCCCTGGCCACAGTCAGTAGGGGACACCGATGGGCTTGGAAAGGCCGCCGTCCGTCGGATGGGACGTTCAGCCGTGGCCCCGTGTGCGGGAGAGCCATACCCTGCGCACGTTAAAGAACACGCTGGATGGCCTTGACGGGAGGCTATCATCTGTCTCCCAACAGCTGATCCAGTGGGTCCCCTCCCCCAACCTTTTCTGAGCCTTCGGGGTCCATGTGACCTGGCCATTTAGCCCATGATGTGCAAAAAAGTGCCGCTCAGAGGCAAAACAACCCAACCCTGTACAGGAAGGGATAATTATTATTCTCAATTTGTTTTTATTTGAAATAATTTTTTTACCTTACACCTGGATTAGCGCTTGATGGATATACCCTTTCAAAGGAAGGAGTAATGCATGTTTTTAATTACCTTGTCAAAAGTATTAATATGTGTTTTTAATTTGCTGATTAAAGTAACTGAAAATGAATTTTACAAATTACAGTAGGAACCTGATAAGTTCGGTACACTCAGGACCTAGCACTTGCCGGATTTTAGAAAATTCAGATTTTTTGAAAATGTTCACTAGCTACAGTACTGTGCAAATTAGTTCGGACAATAGGAAAATGCAGTAACAAAGGCATAACTAAAATATTTATTTGTTTAATAATGTAGTTAATAGTGAATGTGACCCCCTTAGCTTTAATTACTTCTTTCACCCTCTCAACCATTGATGCCACTATCTTTCCACGCATCTCCTGCACTTCAGGGTCGTGGTACCACACTTTCATGACACTTTCTATCATTTTGGTTTTCCTCGTGCGATCCATCTTAGATATGCGCGCTTTAATAATAGCCCACAAATTTTCAATGGGGTTTAGATCGGGTGAATTTCCTGGCCACTCCAATACCTTCAAATGTTGCTGGGTAAAGAAGCTCTTAGCAAGCTTAGAATTGTGGCATGGAGCCAGATCCTGTTGAAATACCCCATCGCCGTTAGGAAACAGCTTCTGCAGTGTTGGGACCATTTTCGCCTCCAGAACGCCTATGTACTTTTTGCTGTCCATCGTTCCTTCAATGGGGTGAAGCGTCTGTGGCCCGGAAGCTGTGAAACATCCCCAAAACATGACCTTGGGTGGGTGTTTGGGGGATTGCTGGATGTAGCCGGATCGAAGAGGTTCTCCAGGCCTTGCTTGTCCCAACTAATTCGCACAGTACTGTATCTGTATCTTCTACTCTGTGTTCTTAAGATGTACTACATGTATCGATCAGCTGACAATTTGGATGTTTCAATTCTGAGCGGCCCTTTATTGCACATAATGCGCTAAATGGCCAGGTCACAAGACATCAAATAAGGTTGGGGGAAGGGATCATAATAAAGGGAAGATAATCCACTGGACAGCTCTTAGAAGACAGATGGTAACCTCTTGTCGAAGCAGATGGGCTGAAAATGCCTAACAGCTGATATCATTTTTGCGGATGAATAAAAAAAAAGAGTGGGGGGGGGGCTCTTCCGTACACGGGGCCAAGATTTTTTTCTTTTCCAAGTCCATTGGTGTCCCCTACTGGCCGAGGAGTGTTGCGGAGATAAATTTCAAGCTGGCTCAGATGGGAGGGGCGGGAGTGGCTCAGTCGGTAGCGCGCCAGGCTCGTAATCTGTAGTTCCCAGGTTCGAGTCCCAGCTGGGTCAGCGTTGAGATTTATCTCCGCAAAATTCCCCGCCCTGCCCACGGTCAGTAGGGGACACCGATGGTCTTGGAAAGGCCGCCGTCCTTCGGATGGGACGTTAAGACGTGGCCCCGTGTGCGGGAGAGCCATACCCTGTGCACGTTAAAGAACACGCTGGATGGCCTTGACGGGAGGCTACCACTGTCTCCCAACAGCTGTTCCAGTGGGTCCCCTCCCCCAACCTTCTCTGAGCCTACGGGGGCCATGTGACCTGGCCATTTAGCCCATGGTGTGCAAAAAAGTGTCGCTCAGAGGTAAAACAACCCAACCCAGATGGGACTCGAACCTGGGAATTGCAGATTGCGAGCCTGACGCGCTACCTAATGAATCACCCCCGCCCATAACTGGATATGTCTTGATTGGCTGTCTCCACAGCTCCAGATTTTTTGAATTATGAAGAGCAGTTTTGTGTTCACTGTTCCTAGAGGAATAGCTCACAAAATTTCAAAATATGTGCACTTTTCAAAAAAGGACCAGATTTTGGTACTTCCGGTTTTTTGAGTGGCGAATTTATGAGGTTCTGCTGTATTACCTGAACCATATATATTAGCAGAATAACATGTGCTCTATATTTTCAGTTCTTCAAGATTTCAAAGAACAGTTAACAAGACAAGCGACAGTTGAAAACTTTGTTGAATGGTTAGATTTAGTTGTGGAGCAAAAGATAGTTAAGGTGAGTTGAGGATTAAATTCTTCTTCAGAATGTTTTTAAGAAGTTTATGGTTCAAGGATATCGATTTGTATGTAGATCACATTTTTTTAATCATGTTATGTAGATCACATTTTTTTAAACGTGTTAACTAATAACTCTGCTTAATCTCCCACTCCATCAGATGATGCCGTTTATCAAAGTTTCAATTCACCAGCGACAAGGTACGAGGAGAGACGAGACGTATCAGGCTTTAGAATTTAATTTCCGGGGGAGGGGGGGTCTGAGAATTCGATTTCAGGAGGGTTCGAGAATTTAATTTTCGAGGGGGGGGTCTGAGAATTCAATTTCAGGAGAGTTCGAGAATTTAATTTTCGACGGGGGGGCTGAGAATTCAATTTCAGGAGAGTTCGAGAATTTAGTTTCGCGGGGGGGCGGATAGAGAGTTGTAAAGTTTGGACCATTCTTTTTCATCGGCAAGGTACGAGGAGAGGGGGACGTATCAGGCTTTAGAATTTAGTTTTCGGGGGGGGGTTTCTGAGAATTGAATTTCAGGGTGGGGAATTAGAGGGTTACAAAGTTTGGAGCATGCTTTTTCATCTGCATAACGTATGTGTTTGGCAAAAGTGCAAAAAAATGACTCCACATACCAGGAGTATTTTTTTTATTAGACCTTCAGAATATCCTAACTGACAAGTTTCTGGCATAATATTTTACAAGAGTTTTCATTAGTTACGCTAATGTGAAAAAAATCCACCGATTCCTTTTCACTGATTCGAAGAGTGATCTTCAGGTTATAGACCAACAGCTGTGTACAGTCGCTCAAAAAAAGTATCCGAACGCTATGGTGGATTACAGAATTCAGAAAAAATATCTGGCAACGATTTTTTTAGAAATTAGTGATCTGTCAACCGTGACCCGAAGGTTGCCAGATCACTAATTTCTAAAAAAATCGTTACCAGGTATTTTTTCTGCATTCTGTAATCAACCATAGTGTTCGGATATTTTTTAATATATATAATGCGTATGAATATAGAATGCAATGAATATGGAGCGTGTGCAGTTACCGTTCACAGCAAACTGGAGCGGTTGCGGTTAATGTTCACAGCACATTGGATCTTGTGGGCTCACTCACGGAAATATTGAGCGTGTGCAGTTGCTGTACACGCTCCAGATATTTTTCCTGAATTCTGTAATCACGTGACACGAAGGTTGCCAGATCACTAATTTCTAAAAAAATCGTTGCCAGATATTTTTCTGAATTCTGTAATCAACCATAGCGTTCGAATACTTTTTTGAGCGACTGTACGCGTAATCAGGTGATGCCGTGTTTCAAATCCGAATGTCGGATTAGTGGGTTTTTTCATACCACTAAATATTGAAGCTAAATTATCTCTTAAGACTATCACAAAAATGAATTTAATCATGCAAGAGTGTTTAATTAACAAACTTAAATATTTCTTTCCAGACCAGCGAAGGGAATGCCTCTGCATTAAAAACAAAAGCTCAAACTTTCCTTCTCAAGTGGACTTACATCTTCAGCAGACTTTCTCACACTCTAACTCTGAATAATGCTCAAAGCTTTGGTATGTTCATTTTTGTGTCTCATCTCTTGGGAAGACTGGTTTTAGCAGGGTCGGATTAAACAGTTCCGGGGCACTTAGAGATTTTAATTTTCCCCTCCCTCATGTTATCAGAAATGAAATATAAATAAATGAGTATGTAAATAAAGGCACAGATCTTTTATCACTTTTTTTTAGCGTAATATCGCTGTTTTCAATTTCAAAATTTGCACAAGTCCAAAACTATGTTAAGCTAGGTACAGTCGCTCAAAAAATATCCGAACACTATGGTTGATTACAGAATTCAGAACAACTATCTGGTCACGATTTTTTTTAGAAATTAGTGATCTGGCAACCTTCGTGTACGTACAGTCGCTCAAAAAAGTATCTGAACACCATGGTCACTTGAGTGTCACTCCTGTCACCGATGATGTCGCGCCATGGACGTACAGGAAAAGCTTGGGCACACGTTCGTTTGCCCCGTAAATACGGCTATCATACAATATGATAATATTTATCCAATACAGCAAAAAAATATTAGTAAAAAAAAATTATAAAAAAAAACATACCATTCGAGATTGTTTGGAATCAAACCGAAAACTTTCAGTCAGAAAATGAGAAAAATAACTTACTATGCCAAACTTTAATTGCTTTCCATGGGGCGGGAGTGGCTCAGTCCGGTAGCGCACCAAACTCGTAATCTGCACTTCCCAGGTTCGAATCCCAGCTGGGTCAGCGTTGACATTTATCTCCGCAAGATTCCCCGTCCTGCCCACGGTCAGTAGGGGATACCGATGGGCTTGGAAAGGCCGCCGTCCGTCGGATGGGACATTAAGCCGTGGCTTCGTGTGCGGGAGAGCCATACCCTGTGCACGTTAAAGAACACGCTGGATGGCCTTGACGGGAGACTACCATCTGTCTCCCAACAGCTGTTCCAGTGGGTCCCCTCCCCCAACCTTCTCTGAGCCTTCGGGGTCCATGTGACCTGGCCATTTAGCCCATGATGTGCAAAAAAGTGCCGCTCAGAGGTAAAACAACCCAACCTAATTGCTTTCTAAGCGACATAATTAGAAGTGTAAGAGCTGTTGTTATATTATAAAAACATATATATATATAATCTGCTAAAGTCATTGGACGGAGGGGGGGGGGGGGGGCTAACTATCTGAATAGACAATATATTTTTAAAATCACGGTAATTAATTATAAATACTTATTATAAATATAAAATGTAAAAATTACTTTTTCAACTTTCGTAATAAGTGTACTTATTATGAAAAGGAACTTAAGAATTAAATATTCGAATTGTATGAAATAACGTACTATTTGTGATTATAAATTATTTCATTATATACTGTACAATAGAACTGATCCGTATAATGTAAAATTTCCTGCAGACAAGCCCCTGGCTTTGTAGGATCATATGCAATGTGTATGTATTATTTCAATGCTTTAAATGTGATGTGATGTAAAGAAAAAGAAATCAGAAATAAATAACATAATTAAGACGCCAGTAATTTGAAAAATTTAAGCTGTTCAAGGGTTGCCCATGACTGGTTTACAACAGTGATGTGTAAACTGTGCTTTGAAAAACAAACGAAAGAGCTTTCCGATCTTAATCCAGAAGATGACGTGAAATTAACAATTTCCAATATTACGCCATTGTTTTGGTATAAACGAATGGAAATTATAATTATTTATTTTAATATTTTCTTGAAGATGTTTCATCTCTTAATTGAGTAAAATATAAAGTAATTTTTCCAATATGCATTCAAAATAAACCCATATTTCCTTATCTTTACGAAATAATAAATCTCTTATGGCATGAACACATTAAAACTATACGTTAAAAAAGTTTGAGGGTCGCATAAGTTAATTATTTAATAAAGAGAATCTGAGTTTAAAAAATAGTTTGCGTATTGCTGGATTCTCTAAACCCGTGTAAAAAAACAACCCACACAACCACAATCTCCAGGAAATATCCATAAGATATCTCAGTTGACTCATAGATATCTATTTGCCATCTTAGATATTTTATGGATATTACCTGGAGATTGGGGTTGTGTTGGAAGCTTATTTATGAATAACTGAACTCTGAATATGATGCTTATTAGCACAACATTTGTCTCTTCCTAATGAAGTAGCTACTGAATGTATACAGTAATGATATAATGAATATTAATAAAGAAATATATAATTTGATTAGGTTTAAAATGATATTGTTTTGCAAAGCTATTTCAGAGCAGTCTTCTGAAAAATTTCATTTGTTCCCTGCCTCATTTCTATCCCTTCAAATCCAGCATCCTTCCATTTGCTGTTTGCATTACTTCATGAATACCTCCTGCTGTCTATTGAAGCGCTTCTAGAAAGACAGAAAGAAGCTTCACTTCACGAAATTCTTCAGTCACATCTCAAGAACTCAGGTAAGTTAACGACTCTCACACATCACAGAATTTGAACATGCAAATTATCACTAGCAGATTTAACTCTCGCTGCTTACCTACCAAAACATGGGTGACTTATATGACATGGATTGGATTGTTTTACGTCTGAGCGGCACTTTTTTGCACACCATGGGCTAAATGGCCAGGTCGCATGGACCCCGAAGGCTCAGAGAAGGTTGGGGGAGGGGACCCACTGGAACAGCTGTTGGGAGACAGATGGTAGCCTCCCGTCAAGGCCATCCAGCGTGTTCTTTAACGTGCACAGGGTATGGCTCTCCCGCACACGGCGCCACGGCTTAACGTCCCATCTGACGGACGGCGACCTTTCCAAGCCCATCGGTGTCCCCTACTGACCGTGGGCAGGGCGGGGAAATTTTGTGGAGATAAATCTCAACGCTGACCCAGCTGGGACTCGAACCTGGGAACTACAGATTACGATCCTGGCGCGCTACCGACTGAGCCACTCCCGCTTCGACTTATATGACATGGGACTCAAGTAAACCAATATATGTTGAATTGGGGGGTCAAGTGTTAAATCGCCCGCTATTTCGATAATTACTGAACATCAGCATAGATAGTCCTTAAAATCTAGATATTTCTTATACATTTATTTCTATTAATATAATTGATGAGGGGTGGGGGTGGCTTAGCAGGAGTGCAGCAGGCTCGTAATCTGCAGTTCCCAGGTTCGAGTCCTAGCTGGGTCAGCGTTGAGACTTATCTCCGCAAAACTTCCCACCCTGCCCACAGTCAGTAAGGGACACCGATGGGCTTGCAAAGGCCGCCGTCCGTCGGATGGGACATAAAGCTGTGGCTCCGTGTGCGGGAGAGCCATACCTGGATGGCCTTGACGGAGACTACCATCTGTCTCCCAACAGCTGTTCCATTGGGTCTCCTCCCCAACCTTCTCTCAGCCTTCAGAGTCCCTGTGACCTGGCCATTTAGCCCATGGTGTGCAAAAAAGTGCCGCTCAGAGGTAAAACAACCCAACCAAATCTATAACTGATGAATTTTTTACACTAATTTTATTTACAAACATACCTTTTTCAGAAGGAAATTGATTCGTATATATTAGCATTATCATAATGCTAATACATATGTAAAATGTTTTCTAAATAATGTATATTTATAATTAAACATTAGTTTATAAATGATGATTAGTATTAAAATACACAAGTAATAATAACAGAAATAAATATATAAGAAATGTCTAGATTTTAAGACTACCTATGCTGACGTCATAACTTAGTTGCACGGCCTTTTGTTACAGGAGGTATAGGCCAGGGTCACATTGATAATGAAGACCATTAGAGCGAATCTGATGACGTCATGAAAAAGAATTTTTTTTTCCTTTCAATATAAATTTTAGTATAATATCACTGCAGAATGTTTTAGGATATATCTAATTAATGAATAAAACGATAATTAGTAATAATAATTAAATATGTATTCATCAAATAAATACCATTTTTCATTTTGTGGTATTACTGTAAAAGTAATTTAATATTTCATTGTTAGATATATTGTAAAGCTCCTTACAGAAATTATAATAAAAGTAAAAAATAAAAAGTCCCTCCTTTCGTAACGTCATTACAATAGCTATGATAACCTTAATTATCAGGGTTGCTTTGGGGTGACTCAGTTTGTAGGGCGTCAGGCTTGTTACCTGCAGTTCCCAGGTTCGAGTGCCAACTCTGCAGCATTGATATTTTTCTCCCTTAGCCACGTTCTGCCCTCGGTGAGAAAGGGCACGCCATTAGTTTCAGAAAAGTTACCTTCTATCAGATCAGACCTTAAGCCTTGGCTTTGTGTGCAGGAGAGCCTTACCCTGTGCACGACAAATAACATTCTGAATGTGCCTTGTTCGGAGGCTACCATCTCTTTCCTAACAGTTGGCCAGTAGCTCTTCTGTGGGTATTAGTTTGTGATCCAAAGACCTGGCTATTTAGCCCATGGTGTGCGAAAAAAATGCCTCTCAGAGATAAAGCAACTAGATCCAACTGAACCACCTGAAAAGAAGGAAAAAATTCTGTATTCATCATAAAATATAGGTTGATATAAAGAGGAAAAATACCTGAAGCTGTACCATTTTTTAATTCATCGTACGACTGAGTATTTTAAATAAATTTTATCAAATCTTAAAAGTATAGAAAATATGAATTTGAATATGTAATGTGTAAATATTTTAAGCATTAAAAAAAGCTATTTGGTAAAAGTACACCGCTTGACATAGAAACTGCTAAACCACGAAATAAGATGAAACTTACCACTCACATGTAGACAAGTAGGCGGTAAAGAAGCGAATTAATTTCTGAGGAATTACACGAATGTCATTGGCGAGAGACAGTATAATGTGGCCTGAATCAGTATGCAGTATGACCCCCATGCTGCGTATACATTCGGCAACACAGCATGGCATCAAGTGGAAAAGTCTCCGGATGATATGCTGAGGTATTGTGGCCCATGTGTCCATAATTCATTGACATTGCGAGGAGGTCGTGCAGAGGCATAAAGTTGTCTACCAATGACGTCCCATGCATTCTCTATTGGGGAGAAGCTGGGGATCATGCTTGTCAAGGCAGCACCTGAACACCTTGTAGGCACTGTCTACTGATGTTGGTAGTGTGCAGGGGTTATCGTGTTGAAACTGGGCATCAGGGATACCATGGAGATATGGGAACAAAACGAACTGCAGCACCTCATCGAGATATCGTCATGCTGTCATTGTATTCACTATTGGTGAACGGCTGTTGAAACTGATAGTGTCCCAAACCATCACACTAGGTCGAGGAGACACTCATGGATGGCAGAAAGATCAGTCTGGTGTCCACATCATCTCCAGACTATCAATCGGCGATTGTCGGTGCTGAGACAAAAGCGAGACTCGTCGCTGAATGCAACATGGTTTGGAACCACAAGGTTGCAGTGGTAAGGAACTTTGCGTGACGTTGTGCTGCGGTAAGTGGCAGTCATCTCAAGGCAGGTGAGAGTGCAAACCTGCCTCAGCCAATATGCGATTCACAGTCCGTGTCGACATAGGATGTCCATAGCTGCCTGTACACCACATTGAATGTTGTCCACTGTGGATTGTGAGACTGTTATGGCTTGCTGTCAAATGTGGCTATCAAAGCATTTGGACATATACCTATGTACACTAGTCCCTACGGGGACACATGTTACCTTCCTCCAACTACTGTCGCCAAATTCGGACAATAGTTGTTGTAACCTGATGTGTTTCCACCAGAATGCCAGGGACCACCCAGCCGTAAGTCGTCCTGGAATGAAGCCTCTGGTAAATGTGTCCATGTGATGGTAGGATTCCCGATGACGTCGCCCAGGCATTCTCACTCCTTACACACAATTTGCCACCAAGATCACTCTGATGCAGTGGTCCACACACCCAGCTGAGGACAACCAAACTTAGCTACAGTACTGTGCAAATTAGTTGGGACTATAGGAAAATGCAGTAACAAATACACAACTAAAATATTTATTTGTTTAATAGTGTAGTTAATAGAGTGAATGTGACCCCCCTTAGCTTTAATTACATCTTTCATCCTCTCAACCATTGATGCCACTATCTTTCCACACATCTCCTTCACTTTAGGGTCGTGGTACCACACTTTCATGACACTTTCTATCATTTTGGTTTTCGTCATGCAATCCATCTTAGATATGCGCGCTTTAATAATGGCCCACAAATTTTCAATGGGGTTTAGATTGGGTGAATTTCCTGGCCACTCCAATACCTTCAAATGTTGCTGGGTAAAGAAGCTCTTAGCAAGCTTAGAATTGTGGCATGGAGCCAGATCCTGTTGAAATACCCCATCGCCGTTAGGAAACAGCTTCTGCAGTGTTGGGACCATTTTCGCCTCCAGAATGCCTATGTACTTTTTGCTGGGTGAAGCGTCTGTGGCCCGGAAGCTGTGAAACATCCCCAAAACATGACCTTGGGTGGGTGTTTGGGGGATTGCTGGATGTGGTCTGATCGAAGATGTTCTCCAGGCTTCGCTGGTCCCAACTAATTCGCACAGTACTGTATGCTGAGCCATTTTGCCCTGTTATCTCCCTCACCTATCACGTGATTGGTTCGCATCTGCAGTCATTTCCATAACCCAACTGTCGACACATACCCACCTATTTGTATGACGCTCCAACAAATACTTCCCGGTGTGGCATTTTCTATGTCGAGCAGTGCAATTCACAAACTACGTTTGAATACCTTTCAGTTTCCTATAAGTTATTTCCATTATAGCTTCCATTATAAACGGTTTTTCTGTCTTATGGGCAGGTGCGATTTAGGAATAATTCAGAGTAAATTATCAAACATTTTTGAATGCTTGCATGTATTAAAGGTACGCTGTTTTTTATTTTCTCTCTCACAGATGGCGCAGCACATCAGTTGTATAATGCCCCTACTTCCTGTTTCCTTGTCAGTCTTCAGCAGCAACAGCAACAAAGGACGCCAACGAAAGACTCCCAAGATGACAAAGCCACCGTTGTTTCTTCCATAAGAGATTCCTCTTCCTATCTGCGGAAGCCTACTCTGAACAGTAGATCACCCAAAAATGTCAGTCGCCCAGTCAAAAACGTTGCCGTGGTTCCACCTATGGAACATCTTACGAATCATCCTACCCCGAACAATTCGTTCCCAAGCGCTGCTTTGTCTTGTAGTCATGACAATCATCAACATTTAAGTGGTCACCGATGGCACTATGCTGAGAGAGAAGAATATGGTAATTAATGGCATTATTTTTAATTTTGGTTAGCACTGTAAACGTGAAAGTAGATTTACAATCTATGCAATGCATCAGATTGTTGCAGAATAGTATATCTAGGAAATTGATTTCTTACTGAATTCATGTGACCTAACCTGTGTCACATGTATATGGGCAGAATAGGATTAAGTAGGGGGATAAGGAAAAAGAGAACCCATTTTGTGATTAATACCTAGCATTATTTAACACAAAATTAGCATATTTTTGAACTTGTGTCATACACCACTACTCTGTGCTGAGCTGAGAGGGGTGGACAATGGGGAAAATTCTTTTCAGGGGGATTTTTTATTTGGGTATTTTATTTCATGCATGGTTCGTGATCATAATACTTAAGTTATGACTTTCGTCCATGGCTCTCCCTTTATAAGTTCACTTTACTCAGAATTCATATTAGACGACAATTCCAATGAGACTGAATTTATTTCACAGACACCTATTCATTTTTTATGAATAATACTTTTTATTAGTCTCTGTGGGCTCACACTCGCTAACAACAGGCTCAGCAGCTCTTTGGGCCTGGAACAAAGCATAGAAATGGAACCAACAATTTTTGTTTATTCAACATGATTAGGCAGTGGTTAAAAATTGCTGGGCCCATGCACTTGGAAGCAAATGACGTAAATAGGGAGGAGACGGGAAGAGAGAGAATGATATGAAAACGTTTTTGACTGTCTTCCAAACCGCCCACTGATCAGCATGGCAGTGACATCTTTTGGTAACTCTGGCAAGCATTCTTTTCAATTCCTACAGTTGTCCCTTTCTTTGATGCTTCAGCCCACTTGCGCACTGATTCTCAGTACCCAAAAGGATGAAACCAGCACAAAGGTTTTGGCAGACAACCTCTATGTTATTGAAATCGGCTTATCTCCAGCTAAGCCACGGCCTTTTTTTTGTTCAGGGCTTCCCACACTCTCACAGTGATGTGTCGCCGGCTCAAAGACTACAAGAAGAAGGTACGTTCATCACGAAGTCAGGTGTGGATGATTGAGAAAGTGGCGGATGCCTTCCTAGGAATATCAGTTGAGGTCGTGTTGAAAGTCCATTGGTGGTTGAAGCACGTGATGAGCATGTGTCCAATGTGGCAGGGATGAGGGAGTGAAAACGGGGGAACCGAAGTAGGTACTATTCAAGGAATATAGAAAAGAGGGGAGTGGCCGTAAACGAGTATCGCCGTAACAACAGGTGAAGCATAGGACGGCCATATATTTGTGCCCATAAACTCCGTGCCAAGTATATGTCAGATATCAAGTTAGTTTATTTATTGACTTTATATGATGAAAAAATACTCTAGTTGAAATATTATTAACTGATTATGATTATTGTCAAATTAAATAATACGTAAAAAATGATATAGATATATAAAATACGCTTAGAAATCATAAAATATTTCATTACAGAGAAAAACTTTTGAAAGCTACAGCAGAAAATGATTTAAAAAAATTTTACAGTATAAAATGTTGGATAAATAGATTGGTAAGAACTTATTTTGGAAAGTTATTTAATTCACATTATTTTAGAATGATTCTATGCTTATTGCTTGGCCACATATGAAATATCCCGTAGCCTTCAGTTATGCTGCCGCAACTCTTGCTGCGCGTGCCGAATACCTCCGGTTTCTACTACCGGTGAACGCGAGTATCGATCACAGAATTCACAGGGGCCAAAATCGGCCTCCCTGTGGCAAAATGCACATTAGACTTGAATGTTTTTAAATGTAAATATAAAATAGGCTATTTATATTTGAGTAGAATCTAAAATTCTAATATTACTCTTACAAATTCCCTTCATAACTGCAAAAAAAGAAGTTATTTAAAAATATATATATTTACTTTTATAACTGTTTGACACAGTTTTGTGCGATGCAGTCTTAGATTTCGAGCGAACGGTACCCTTGCGGTACCCATTGCTTCACGGTGCCCCACACGAAGCACAGCTTACTACGGCCAAAGACCGTTCGGCTGAATTTCTTACGGCAATTTCCGACATCCATAATTTACGACATTTTTCACCGACATCCATAATTCATACTTAGAATTGTCTAAGCTTCGTTTAATAAAACATCATGTTAGATAAAATACGAATAAATTTAATTATATAATTCTTTACTTTTCATAGTGTTAAAGTTCAACTTAGAAACACTGAAAATCGCCTTTAAATTTCCGAAACTGATTTCACAGTAATGCCTTGTATAAAGGTCAGTAGGGGACACCGATGGGCTTGGAAAGGCCGCCGTCCGTCGGATGGGACGTTAAGACGTGGCCCCGTGTGCGGGAGAGCCATACCCTGTGCACGTTAAAGAACACGCTGGATGGCCTTGACGGGAGACTACCATCTGTCTCCCAACAGCTGTTCCAGTGGGTCCCCTCCCCCAACCTTCTCTGAGCCTTCGGGGTCCATGTGACCTGGCCATTTAGCCCATGGTGTGCAAAAAAGTGCCGCTCAGAGGTAAAACAAACCAAACCAAACCAAAGCCTTGTATAAATGAAACAGGTTAAACGTTTATTCACGTATTGTGCGATATTCCTTGTATCTTTCTGGGCAACCGTGCAGATGGATTTGTTAGACACACGATTAACTATTCTTAGAAAATCTAATTTCCTTACTATACAAATTCCATAGAAACTCCTTGGCGAGGCTCTGGTGACGGGCACAAACAAATGGCCGTCGATCATGCGCAAATGCTTCACGATTTCATTCAAAGGGCGCCTCCTGTACTTCTATAATTCTTGGTATTAGTCGACTCTTTCTCTGACTGGGACTGGGACTGCTCCCGGCCACAAATAGGGTAACTCTTTACGGATAGGACACTACCTCAAAAAAGCGACCAGACCGATCTCAGAGCCGCTATCGTCAGTAATACTGAGTTACTCAGTTGGTACTTGATGTCGATGGTGCGCACGTCTCTCCTTACGTGTGAGCGCATTGAACTGGATGAACACATCTGTCTAATGTTTGCGATATTGATGTAGGAAGCCTCATATTGGAGTCTAATTTCACCAAGAGCTAATATTAACTTGAATTATTTATGCAATGAAATATGAATGTTTTAATTTCAACTGTTTTATTTATGGAATTGTAGAATGTCGAAGAAAATTCGTGTGTATGTGTGTGAAGCAGTATGAAGCGGTTTCATGTAGTAACAGCAGTCGCAATACTAATGTTTCTCTGTTAGGATTTCCAAAGAATAATTCTATTGAATAAATTGATTTTGCGATTCGAAAACTCTGTTTTTGATGCTAATATAAAAAAAATAGTTCTTTAAACTAATAATATTTTCAAATTGCTTTAACCTTTGCAAATGCATATTTCTTTTTTGGTTTTTTAAGTGATGGTAATAGATAAAAAGCTCGATTAAATGTAAAGGCTGACGAAAATGGCATAAAATAAGATTTCATCGTGAATGAAAAATCTTTTTTCATATCCATTTAGCCCATTGTGTGCACAAAAGCTCCACTCAGAGGTAAAACAAGTCAAACCAGATCATAGGTTAATGACCTGTCAATCAACCAATAATCGATGAGAACTGCCTAGTCATTAGGCAATAATGTATGAGAATTTATCAAACGTCAACAGCCTCGTAATCTTCTCTGCAAAAATTCCCCGCCCTGCCCACGGTCAGTAGGGGACCCCGAATGGCTTGGAAAGGCCGCCGTCCTTCGAATGGGACGTTAAGCCGTGGCCCCGTGTGTGGGAGAGCCATACCCTGTGCACGTTAAAGAACACGCTGGATGGCCTTGACGGGAAGTTACCATCTGTCTCCCAACAGCTGTTCTAGTGGGTCCCCTCCCCCAACCTTCTCTGAGCCTTCGGGGTCCATGTGACCTGGCCATTTAGCCCATTGTGTGCAAAAAGTGCCGCTCAGAGGTAAAACAACCCAACCCAACCCTCGTAATCTTGTCCAGAGTTCCCTATTGCCATTGGTTTCTACTGAGTGTCCATGAACTCTTTTTTGCCTGCTCACGAACTCGTTAACATAACTCTTTGTGATAAGAATTTTTCCAATCTTTGCACATTATTCGATCATATAATAGCACATCTCTCGCTTCATTTTCATTAAAATATTTTATAATTTTTTTTATTATTGCAGTTTTTTTTTTGGTCCATAATGTTTGAGTATAGTACTTACAAAATTTGGTACATACAAAAAAAAAAAGCACTTAAATTAGGGAAAAGCAAAACTGTCATTTGAAAATCTAAGCTATCAAATAAAAAACATTACCAGCAAAGACGACGGGAGAAATATTCACACATAATTAATATATTTTTTTATAAGAAAATTGACCAAGATGATGAAAATTGTGAAAAAACATTTATATCGGAACCGTGTTCTAGTTTGTTTGGACTCAATCCAGTTATTTGATCCTCACTTATCTTTTTAATTCGAGCCTTTACTAGTATTTAAACTATTGAAATATCTTAATTAAAATTGTGGTAGCGTGCCAGGCTCATAATCTGCAGTTTCCAGATCCAAGTTGCAGCTGGGCCAGTGTTAAGATTTGTCTCCTCAAAACTCCCCGCCCTGTCCATGATCAGTAAAGGACAATGATGGGCTTCGAAAGGCAGCCATCCATCGGATGGGACATTAAGTCATGCTCTGTGCAAGTTAAAGGACAAGGTTGGATGGCCTTGATGGGAGGCTACCATCTGTCTACAAACAGCTGTCCAGTGGGTTCCTGCCCCCAACCTTCTTGGAGTCTTCGGGGTCCTTGTGACTGGCCATTTAGCACATTGTGTGCAAAAAAAATGCTGCTCAGAGGTAAAACAACCCAATCGAACTCGATTGAAATTGAGAGTTGTTAGTAATGGATTTAAATTAACAATTAACAATCGGATAAGACGTCACCATACAATTTCCACTAGAATTATTTGTTTTCAGAACACAGGCCTGTGACAAAACAAGAAAATTTTTTTTTACACTAAAAAATTATTATATCATATTGCTGTGTTTCCAACCTTGCCCTTTTATGCATTTTAATATTTTCATAAACTAAATAAGACTTTATTAATGCATGCTAACTCCAGGTTAACTTCATGATTATTTCTTCTGAACCATGTGAATTTATATACTCTGCTCATACGACTCTTTAAATTCGTTTTCCACGAATACTTTCAGCATGACTGAAGTTTGGATCCTCGTGATTGTTCTGTTGAAATTGGGAAGACTGAAAACCCTAAAAACGTGTCTGTTTTTTTTATTATTAATCGTATAATATATTATCTATTTTAGGAATTCAGCACGGAGCAGCTACTGATTGTAGCGAACCTTCTCTCCAAACTACCTGTACTTCGTCTTGTTACGACGCTGGTGTCCAGAGCTACCACAGTCATGCCTTCTTTCCAAACCAGGACCGAAATATGCCTGTGACATCATTAGCTTATTTTTCTCAGCAGCCACACGAGGGATCTGTCAGGCACTTCCAACATGGCTATAGTCCTTATTCTAACCAGCAGCAATTAAATTTTAATGGATTCGGGGAAAAACATTGCACAACTGATTTCCATGGTAAGTATAGTAATTATCTCTTATCATTGGCGTTGTTGTTAATGCAATATAAATAAAAATAAATACCCCCTCAAGCAGCAGCTTGCCACAGAGGTCTCACAGGAGCCTGTCAGTTTATATGCCATAGTAGAAGGTCTGAGAGGATGGCAGGCCCTCAGCAGAAAAACGACACAAATAGCCATGCCTTACCCGGGGCTCAGAACCCAGGTCCCTTAGATCAGAAGCCAAGCGCGCTAACCACTCGGCCATGGGACGGCAAAAAAAACCCTCCTCAAGCAGCTGCTTGCCATAGAGGTCTGACAGGAGCCTGTCAGTTTATATGCCATAATAGAAGGTCTGAGAGGATGGCAGGCCCTCAGCAGAAAAACGACACAAACAGCCATGCTACAGATTACGAGCCTGGCGCGCTACCGACTGAGCCACCCCCGCCCCATATTGAGGAGCATTCAGGAAAACATCGATATAATGGAAAATATTTTCGCGCTCATGCTCAAAATATAGTAGCCTTTTTATGTGTGTGAGTAATGCTTATATTTATGAGATTTCTGCACTTACCTGTTATTTTGAAGGAAGGTTTTTAACGAACAGTTAACACAGAAAAAGACTGTAAAAAGAGAAGAGGCGGCAACACAGATAAAAAATCAGTTTGAATGCTTAGAAGAAAATGTCTTCTTATTCATCATTATATAGTCGTGCTTCCTAGATATGCGGCCACCCTAATCTCAGGAACCCATTTCAGGCCCTGTAGGCACGTGCCTGGTTTGCCTTTGCCATGAGCGGGCATTGCTTCCAACTGCCCAACAATTCAATAAATCATGAATCGATATTAATTCAATCGAATTAATATCGATTCATGATGTATTGAGAATGAGAATCGAATTAATTTCAATTAATATCGATTCATGATTTATACGATTTATATGTGTTTTGTCCGTATTAGTGATAATTGTATATTTTAGACAATCTTTCAGTTTTGAAAAACCGAGACAAATCAACCCCTCCCAAAGACATTTTTTCGGAATACCAGCACAATAAGTTCAAATCCGGGACATCTAGTTCCATTAATTATACTGAATTATGTAATTAAACTTTGCTGAAATTCGCTATACCTTTCGAACTATTAATATAAAATAAATATTGAATTTCGACGAAATACGTTTGGGGATTCTTAAGCAATGATTGTATTACTAATTGATAAATATTTTTTAAAACTTACAGTATTTATGAATTTCTTTCCTTGATAGTACAGATTAAAGGGTCATCACATTTAATCAGTTTAGCAGCAAAGACATTCAGTTTCAAATCTCAGATATAGGATAATTGGTTTTAGTTTCCTTCTCCGCAAAGGTCTAACATTTCTTACAGGTCTTCCCTGTGGTGTATTATACTGATACACTCCTGTCATACATCCAATGCCTCTTTGTCCAATAGGCACTTGTCTAGGAGCCATGGGGAGCGGGGGTGGCTCAGTCGGTAGCGCGCCAGGCTCGTAATCTGTAGTTCCCAGGTTCGAGTCCCAGCTGGGTCAGCGTTGAGATTTATCTCCGCAAAACTCCCCGCCCTGCCCACGGTCAGTAGGGGACACCGATGGGCTTGGAAAGGCCGCCGTCCGTCGGATGGGACGTTAAGCCGTGGCCCCGTGTGCGGGAGAGCCATACCCCGTGCACGTTAAAGAACACGCTGGATGGCCTTGACGGGAGGCTACCATCTGTCTCCCAACAGCTGTACCAGTGGGTCCCCTCCCCCAACCTTCTCTGAGCCTTCGGGGTCCTTGTGGCCTGGCCATTTAGCCCATGGTGTGCAAAAAAAGTGCTGCTCAGAAGTAAAACAATCCAATCTAGGAGCCATGAACGTCGACATTGGGTGGAAGAACGCCCGCTTTTAAAGCTCGACGCATTTGTGTACCAAAACTTACTCCCGTGTCATATTTTACATACTATACGTGGCCTTCACGTATTTCTATCGTCGGAGTTTTACGATATCCCGTTTTTTTTATCATATCTTCGTTAATTTGGAAACCAATGTATCATTCCTCTCTGTCATCATAACGCTGAAGCAATTCTTTCGCTCTACAGTGAGTAGCTAACCATAAAAATAACGTTACTTCCCTATCCTTATTATTGTGAACGAATAATTATCTCGATAGATATTGTTAATGAAACTTACTCTTTGGTTATATTTATTGCAGCACCATTTCATGCCAACAATGTCAGTTGCACGAAGCAATCTTGTGAAGCGATGACCACGTCATACTTGCAACCTGTTCTTCCTGAAAGTCGCCATCTGGAACACCAATGCTATCCTCCCCCAGTTGAGAATGGACTCGATGGCATCCCATCTGTGATTATGAACAGAGACAGTAAGTTTATTATATGTTACTAAGAATGGTCAAGCAACGGCATTTGTTCGCCAATCGCTCGTCATTTAATAATAATATAATAATGATCTTTATTTTATTCCGCCAGTCAATACAATATACATTTGCATAGCATAATTATCTAATAACAATTAATATATACATGAGAAAAATTGAGAAGTGAAATAGCTGAGAAATATCAATTGCATCAGAAAAGGTAAATAACAATCATATTAAATATTAGTGTTTAATAGGAAAGGCGAAACAAAAAAGGAGAGCATAGTAAGCTGACGCTTATTTTTAGTTAATGCTCCCTATTTCCTTCAAAGTTCAATTATGACAACAGTAAAGTATACAATAATTCAAATAGTACAATAATTCAATAGTATAAAAGGTTAGCTGTCACGTGGCCGAGGTTAGCGCGCTTGGCTACTGATCTAAGGGACCTGGGTTCGAGCCCCGGATTAGGCATGGATGTGTGTGTCGTTTTTCTGCTGAGGTCCTGCCATCCTCTCAGATCTCCTACTGTGGCATATAAACTGACAGGCTCCTGTCAGACCTCTGTGGCAAGCTGCTGCTTGAGGGGGTATTTATTTATTTTTTTTATTTATAAAAGGTCAAATGGTTATGAGACATATTACACTGATACATAGAAGAAGGTTTCATTGCTTTGTAAGAAGAAACGTTCTACATTTGATTTTAAATAATTTTAAAGATTTTGCATTTTTAACATCATCAGGAAATTCAGACCAAATTTTTACTGCATTGTATTTGATAGATCTCTGCCCAATTGACAATCGACACAAAGGTATACTCAGATCCTCTCTATGACGTGTTTCATAATTATGAAAAGTCGAAAGACTCTGAAAATAGTCTTTAAATCTATCCAATTTAATCAATCTCATTGTAATCGAATACACAAAGTTTCCTGATATCAGTTTGTAATTATTATAGACATTAAGAATTTTAACCTTAGAAAATAAATGTGCCACGGGATCATAATATCTTTTACCAACAATATATCTAACAATTCTTTTCTGAAGACGATTGTTTATCAAGACAGGTAGGTGTTCCACCATATCTTTCGAATGCGAGGGCCAAATTTACTGTTATATGTCAAATGAAAGCTCGTGATGTGGCAAGTGTCACAGGTTATAATGCATAATACAAAAAAAAAGTGGGGAGAAATGTGTAAAGGATTTTTCTACTATATCTTTCGAACGAAAGGGCCAACATAGTAAATTGTATGTCAAATGAAAGCTTGTGACTTGGGATTGTTAGAGTATAAAAATTAGCCCACTCATCCTCGAATAAAAGGAAAAGTGTTGGGTTGTTTTACCTCTGAGCGGCACTTTTTTGCACACCATGGGCTAAATGGCCAGGTCACATGGACCCCGAAGGCTCAGAGAAGGTTGGGGGAGGGGACCCACTGGAACAGCTGTTGGGAGACTGGTAGCCTCCCGTCAAGGCCATCCAGCGTGTTCTTTAACGTGCACAGGGTATGGCTCTCCCGCACACGGGGCCACGGCTTAACGTCCCATCCGACGGACGGCGGCCTTTCCAAGCCCATCGGTGTCCCTTATTGACCGTGGGCAGGGCGGGGAATTTTGCGGAGATAAATCTCAACGCTGACCCAGCTGGGACTCGAACCTGGGAAGTACAGATTACGAGCCTGACGCGCTACCGACTGAGCCACCCCCGCCCCAAAGAAAAAGTGAAAATTGTTCTTCTACTATACCTTCCAAAAGTAAGGGTCCACAGTTACGAGTCAAATGAAAGTTTTTGAGGTGGGGATAGTAGTAGACTACTTTGAATCTCCCCCACTCACACCAAAGGAAACAAATTTCGCGGGGGTCGACTTCAAAGAGTTGTATCTCGAATTAAAGTTAGTGTCGTGGGGCTAACTGAAATCATGGCCCCTCTAGCTCTCATCAAAATAGAGTGAGAAAGAAAGGGGTCGATTTTTACGAGTCATGTGAAAGATTCTGAAAAGTTTTTTTTTACTTTGTCACTGAAAATGTTATCTTACAATGTGTGCCCTAAAGAGTAGAAAAAAAAAGCCCATACGAATGGTCAAATCACTCCTTGAATTCGTATTTACTTCAAAGGAAGATAGGGCACCGATTTACTTATTGAAGGAAAATTTCTTTTGAAGCGAATATGAATTCAGAGAGATTTCGCCATTGGAATAATAAATAAATAATAAATACCCCCTCAAGCAGTTGCTTGCCACAGAGGTCTGACAGGAGCCTGTCAGTTTATATGCCACAGTAGAAGATCTGAGAGGATGGATCTCTATGTTGCGATCTTGTGCAACCACGGCAATTCCCGGTTCCGCCTGACAGCACTACCTGGTTAAAGAAAAGCCATGACTATCTAGAGCCGGGGGCAAGGAATACGCCCTATAGGCGCACCTCAACCCCGGCCTCACATGGCAGCAGTCCTATAGAAGGAAAGCTGACCACCGGAAGAAACCTAACTTTAATCTATTCCCCGGTTTGCAAATGTGCAAGGATATAAAGATCCAAGCTCGATCGGCACCCGGGGTGGAGACTCTTAGTAAGACCCAGACTTTTTGAACAGCTCGTGCCTACTAGGCCGAGGGAAACCTTTCGGCAGAGCCGTTGAACTGACCACACAGGTCCCTGAGAGGTGAGGTCTCCGACGCCGTCACCACCCGACCGGCAATCAAGCCGGCCAGCAGCGTCTTCAACCTCGGTTGGCCTTGGCCATGTCCAACCGGCGCCCAACCCGGTCGGCACAGCCTTCAGCCGGGTTGCTGGGCCCTAGGCCCCCCCACCACGACAAGGTGGTCCCCTATTGGGGGGGGATCTGAGAGGATGGCAGGACCTCAGCAGAAAACAACGCGAACATCCATGCCTTACGCGGGGCTCGAACCCAGGTCCCGTAGATCAGTAGCCAAGCGCGCTAACCACTAGGCCACGGGAATGCTTTATTTTAATTATTTCAGCATGCACATAGGGAGATAAGTATTTTTTTTTAATTTTATCTCTAAAACGTCAAACATTCTGTGATTGCGTATGGCAGAAACGTAGTCAGGGTGAACGCTAGCTATTTTGCCGTTCGGAGCAAACTTGGACTCTGCCACCACATTCTGAAGTCTGATCTTGGATATTAACGATTAATTTAGCTAAATTTAATGCCAACTATATCACTCCACTCCTATTAGAATACTGAAACGTTTGACCAAAATTCTTTTTACACCCCTCTTCCCACTTCCCCATCTTTGCCATTTTTCTGGATTATCCGCAATCCTTTTTCCCTGTTCAATCATCTGATATTCTCTGTTATTCTTAAAGTTTCTTTTTACCCCCTGATGTACATAGTATATACATATATATTCCTCCTTTTACTACGGGGGTGGCTCAGTCGATAGCGCGCCAGGGTTGTAATCTGCAGTTTCCAGGTTCGAGTCTCAGCTGGGTCAGCGTTGAGATTTATCTCCGCAAAACTGGCTTTGACGGGAGGCTATCATCTGTCTTCCAACAGCTGTTCCAGTGGGTTCCCTCCCCCAACTTTCTCTGAGCATTCGGGGTCCTTGTGACCTGGCCATTTAGCCCATTGTGTTCAAAAAAGTGCAACTCAGAGGTAAAGCAACCCAACCCTGCATGGATTAAATAATAACTTGGCTAAATTTAATGTTAATGATTAACTTAGCTAAATTTAATGTGATTTTTAAGTGTAATTGAAAATCATCTGATGAAAAATAGGTCGTACTTATCCAGTCAACCTTACTGCAGATATAGTCGTTAGTTTGAAAATTTATTGCCCTGTGCAGTCGAACGTGCTGTAGTGCTGTCCCATGCATTGCATATAACGCCAATATAAGGAGACTGAATGTTTCACTACATATCTAATTTCATATTTGCCGATCCTTTTCAACATTTTTTAAATGCGTGGGTTTAACCTTCCAAACTTTAACAGTCAACGAACGAATAAAATAGGTCTGTTGCAATTGCTTTATCTGTGCACATGCTCAAATGAAAATGCCATTAGCAATTTCACATTTCTAGAGTGTTGTGGATGCCATAATATGAAGTCTCTCTCTGAAAGTACTTAAGCCCCTTTTCTCCAGGGGCAAATCTGTTTCTTGAAATGTCTTAATGGCAGCATTATAAAGAGCTTACTAAACGTGTAAAGCATCAGTTAACAGCTGATAAGAATCTTTGGCTTGATAGTTTGGCTGACAAAGCAAAGGAAGTACAATAGTTAGACAGCACAACAGCAGGGGGTTGTACCAGATTGTTAAATGTTTTGTGTGGGAATAAACAGACAGGTACACAGCGTTTGAAGGATAAACGTGGTAAGGTAGTTGAAGGTGAGGATTCTGTGATGGCTAGATGGGCTGAGTATTTCAGAGATGTTCTAAATAATGTGATTATTTCTACTTCCATTGTTTGTAATTAGGATAGATGCATTACTGGCTTTGTTGGTTTTGACCATCTTGATTTTGAGCATAAAATATAAACCACACCATTTTGACCATAAATTGCATAAATACCGACTGAAATTTTGAATATTTTGCATGATAAAGGTATTGTTCCTAAGGATTTTACCAGAGCTATATCCTTATTTTTAAAAATGGTGATCGCAGTTCTTGTGATAATTATAGGGGGATTAGTTTACTTTCTGTTCCATAGAGTTCTTTGCATAATCATGCTTACTGCAGTTAGGAATTTGGTTGTGGGATAACTGGTGAACACACTGTGGATTCAGAAGTCCGGAGATGTATGGATCAAATATTTTCATTTAGGCAGATTCTTGAAAAATGTTTAAATAAAAATAAATACCCCCTCAAGCAGCTGCATGCCACAGAGGTCTGAAGGGACATGTCAGTTTATACGCCATAGTAGATCTGTGAGGACCAGAAACCTGTGGTTAACAGCTTTATCGGGTTCAAAAAGGCTTTTGACTCTGTTGATCGTCATAATTTGTGGTTCATTGTTAGATCATATGGAACGCCTGACAAGTTACTCAGCTTAATGAGAGCTCTCTATAACAACACTGAATCGTGTGTGAGAATTGGTAAGGCTTGTAGCGATTGGTTTTTTGTTCGTGGAGTTAGACAAGGGTGCATTTTGTCTCCTTATCTCTTTAGTTTGGTTATTAATGTTATGTGGAATTCTATGCAAGGGGAAGATTTTGGTCTCAAATGGTCCAAAGATTTCAAAATTTCTGATTGATTATGTAGATGATTTGTCTTTGTTGGCTAATGATGTTAATTAAATGAATTCTTTCATTAAGGTATGTTGATGAGACTGGCAATAGAGTAGGTTTTGTAATATATAGAGATAAAACTAGAGTGATGAAAATTGGTCAGGCAGATGGCGCCTCAGTTGCTTTGAATACATAATTAAAAAAAGACCTTGTTCACAAATTAATTAAAATAACTTAAAATTCTATGTCATTGAGCAATAAAATTTTTGAGTTTATCCTTCAAACCATTTGCACGTTAAAACTGAAAAATTTTATTACTCAACGACAGAGAATTTTAAGTTATTTTAATGCTTTGAATAGCTGCACTGTTGAGGATGTGTCTCAGTGTAATGATCTCAGGAGCTAGTAAAAGATACTGGTGATGTGTAGCATGAGGCAAACAGAATAGAAATTGGGCTTTTAAGAATTTGTGGAGTGTGTGGAAATATAGACGTATACACCTAAACACACTGTATAATAGTTTGGTTCTTTCTAAGGTTAGTTATGGTAGTGAAACATGGATTCTGTATGCAGGATAATAGGAAACTTGATGCCTTTGATTTTAGATGCTTATGCAATATCTTGGCCATTAGGTTGTTTGAATTTGTACGTAATGAGGTTAGAAGAGGGAGTCAGCAATCTCCTTAGCAGCATATTGTGTAAAAAGAGACTGCTTTGGTTAGGCCATGTTGCCCATATGCATAGATGCAGATTTTCAAATAGGATTAGGAGCAGTGTGCCCAAAGGCTTCAGGAAAAGGGGGAGACATAGGATGACATAGCAGACAATGACAAACAGAACCTTGCCAGAGTGGCCAAATGCAGCAACTATTGTTCAAGACAGACACGTCTGGAGAACAAAATTACAATCTTGTAGGACCTCCGTAGCCCATGGTTGCATGAGGGTTATGTATGTATGTATGTATGTATGTATGTATGTATGTATGTATGTAATATTCTTCCTAAGTTGTATTTATATTTTAAATAAAATTTAAAATAGATTCTCTAATTACAATATCTCTAAGATATGTTGACATTCTACACAAAAATCAATTATAACAAATTCAATCCTTCCGTTTTAAAACGTTTTTAGTTGAATTGTTAATATGTCTTCATATGCATTTTTATTCTATTCCAGATGCATCCTTTCCAGGAGTTACAGCAGTGGAGCACACACATATTCAACCATTAGGTGACATGCAGAACTATGTGAGAGAAGGATATTATCCACACCATCATCTTGGCTACGGTTATTCTGCAGCATCTGATTTTTCCGTTATCAGTGCATCTTTTATGTCCTGAAACTAACTTGTTTCAATTGTAAAATTTATTCGAATGCTTTATAAAAAAATAAAAATGATTATTTCTACTGGAAAAAGTTCTGTGCAAACTTAACAGAATAAAATACTTGGAAATAAAACGATTCTTACATTTGCAAAAGTGTCAGCTCATGTGTCATGCTTATTCCCTTAAATGCTTCATTTTTTATACTATCATATTCAATGAAGATAAGTCACGTTTGATGGCATAGACATATATATAAGAAAATATTTAAACGGCTAATGGCAATAGAAAAAAGCTCTGTAACTTTGAAAAGAAGCTTTTTATCAAAATATAAGCTTCCACTTAGATGTGGCATATTTCCAATCTATGATAGTTACATGTTAATTACTAGCTGAGAAATTGTAGGTTTCTCTTGACCGACATCAATCTATAAATATCTCCTGTAGAGAACGTGTATTTTTCCCAAAATAACGGAATTATCTGGCAAATGTAGGGGAAATCTGTACTCGCCCAATTTATGAATGTGGAACAAAATACGTAATATTTTGAGGTACCAAAAAATACCTTGTTCAACTAGAAGAATAGCATATCACCTATGCGAATATGGAATGCTCGTTTTCAAGTAGAATGAAGTTCGACACTTTCCGACTTTAGCACCATCAAACGGTGGAAATTTGAACGGATGACAAAAATACAAATAATATCCTAGTACCTATCAAACTCAAAAAGTTTCTGTCCTCTGGGGGAATGTCGATGTAAACACACACTACCACCCAGATTTCTAGTATGAGTAAGTCGTTTCAAATACAGTGGACCTTCGTTATAGCGCTGCTCGCTATACCGCGCACTCGGTTATAGCGCGGGCGATGTTCGCGATAAGTTCAAACATGTTTATACAGGTCCGTGCGGCGTTAGTGAGTATCGCATTTTATTGTTACTGCGTATTGAGTAATTGTGTATGTATTGAGTTCCTGCATGTATTTTGAATAGTGTTTAATTATTGTATGCATGATGAGTAAAAGAAAAGCTTACAGTGTGAAATTTATTGTGTCGCCATCGCGCCGCTCGGTATAACGCGGGTGTTGTTTCCCGCCCGACATGCGCGTTATATCGGGGGTCCACTGTATATGTTTCGAGTTTTGCAGCTTCCAATTTTAGTTTAACTTCAAACTGTGAAAGTTAAAAAAAGACTATTGAGAAATGTGAATCCTAATATTTCATTAGCACATATACAACCAAAAACGAAATTTTCATTTCTCTAAAAACGAAAAAGATGAATGTTTTACAGACGGACAGAAAGTGAAAAGAAGAGCCAATTTCTTACAAACAAAAACAAGCTAAAAATAGTATATGTCACAAAAAAGTTTCTCGACACAACTTCTGAGACTATAGTTTGAGAAATACTGGGTCAGAGCACTTGGGATATTATGAGTAATTACAAATTATGGAAGAGGTTCTAGGGTTTTTTCCCCCTACTTGCTAACCTTTCAAGATTGGATTGGATTGTTTTACCTCTGAGCGGCACTTTTTTGCACACCATGGGTTAAATGGCCAGGTCACATGGACCCCGAAAGCTCAGAGAAGGTTGGTGGAGGGGACCCACTGGAACAGCTGTTGGGAGACAGATGGTAGCCTCCCGTCAAGGCCATCCAGCGTGTTCTTTAACGTTGGGTTGTTTTACCTCTGAGTGGCACTTTTTTGCACACCATGGGCTAAATGGCCAGGTCACAAGGACCCCGAAGGCTCAGAGAAGGTTGGGGGAGGGGACCTACTGGAACAGCTGTTGGGAGACAGATGGTAGCCTCCCGTCAAGGCCATCCAGCGTGTTCTTTAATGTGCACAGGGTATGGCTCTCCCGCACACGAACTTAACGTCCCATCCGACGGACGGCGGCCTTTCCAACTAACCTTTCAAGATGAGTGGAGAAAAAAGTGGAGGGGAGGGGGAGAGAAATGCTACTTAATTTTCATAATCTAGGACTTCTATGAATCATTTCGTTTTACTACTTATATTTCTATGAAGTGTGTATTACTCACTGACTCATTATCATTCCAAGAACAAAGTGTGTATTAAACTATTTTAAATTACTTTTTTGAAGCATTTAAAATTAAAGTTTTTATGACAGAATGGATATTCTATTTAAATTTTTAACCAATTAAAATACACAACAGTATAACATCAGATCTCTTATTGTGATGTATAATTTCAAGATGTCATAAAATCAATCGGATTGCAAAACTAATTACTCACATTACTGGTAGTAAATTCTGTTAAACGCTTTAGAACAAATTACTACAAAAAAGTTTTTTTTTTATATCTCCATTAAAACCACAGAGAAAAATATTGTCACTACAAAAGTAGATTAAAGCTCAAGCAGTCTGTTTTAAATTTAAAACAAGATAATTTGGAAGCATTGTATGAAAATGACACTTTAAAATTGTCCAAAATTTTATTTGATGTTTCTGATAATTAACATTGCTTTCATGCTGATATTCGGAAATTAGTAATAGTGAAATTTGGGTTGGATTGTTTTACCTCTGAGCGGCACTTTTTTGCACACCATGGGCTAAATGGCCAGGTCACATGGACCCCGAAGGCTCAGAGAAGGTTGGGAGAGGGGACCCACTGGAACAGCTGTTGGGAGACAGATGGTAGCCTCCCGTCAAGGCCGTCCAGCGTGTTCTTTAACGTGCACAGGTTATGTCTCTCCCGCACACGGGGTCACGGCTTAACGTCCCATCCGACGGACGACGGCCTTTCCAAACCCATCGGTGTCCCCTACTGACCGTGGGCAGGGCGGGGAATTTTGCGGAGATAAATCTCAACGCTGACCCAGCTGGGACTCGAACCTGGGAACTACAGATTACGAGCCTGGCGCGCTACCGACTGAGCCACCCCCGCCCCAGTAATGGTAAAATGCTGTCGATTTATTTGCCGAATTTTGAATGGAGTACAAGATTTCATTCCGTTCAAATGAACATTATGATAGATTTCACTAGAATAAAGGGCTTTTGGAAAACGTTCACACTACAGGCATATAGATAGGGCTTATATACTTTACCTTAAATATAAAAACTTATTATGATAATAGGAATATATATATATAGCATTATTATAGAATATGCTTATTACAACTATTAAACAGAATCATATTAATAGATAATGCGTAGCTATAGAACATATAGCCAGAAAATTAATATGTTTACGTTCTATAGCTACGCATTATCATAGCTATAGAACCAGGGACGTAGCGAAGGACTATGGTTGGGGGGGGGAGTCCAAAATTTTGGCAAAATTTGCCAACTGAGCAGAATTGCTTGCTTAAATTTTCGCTCCGTGGGGGGTGGGGGGGGTGTAAGACAATCTTAACCTTCTCTCCTACATTTCGCCTTTGCCATTTGACTTCCAAATTTATCGGAATTACTTCCAATATTTACATCTCGTCTGAATTGTAGCAAATCGGTATGAATTTATGCCTTGATTTGGTCAAATCTCCCTAATTTCACGAAACTAATCCCAATCTATATATCTCTCTCCTAAATTTGCCAAATCACTTCAAACTTTCCAATTTTTTTTTTTGGAAAATTAAGGGGAGTTTGTCAAAATCGAGGCAACTTGGCAAATCTAAGGCAGTTTGGAAAATGGAGAGACGGCAAAATTTAGAGCAGTTGGCAAAATTCGAAGCCACTTAGTAAAATACAGGCGAGTTGACAAAATCTTAGGGAGCAGGGAAAATTCGGAGTGACTTGGTAAAATCTTGGGGAGTTGGCAAAATAGGAACAACTTGGCAAAATTCGGAGTGACTTGGTAAAATCTTGGGGAGTTCACAAAATTCGGAGTGACTTGGCAAAATTCAGGTGAGATGTGAAAATTGGATTTTTTTTCTGTAAAATTATGGACAGTTGGCAAAATCTAGGGTCAGTTGGCAAAATTCGGAGTGACTTGGAAAAATCGTGGAGAGTTGACAAAACTCAGGTGAGAGGTAAAAATTGAAATCTTTTTTCTATAAAATTATGGCGTGTTGGGAAAATCGAGGCAGCTTCGCAATACCTAGGAAAGTTGGAAAATCTTGGGGAAGATCGAGTAAACTTGGCAAAATCTTGGGGAGTTTGAAGTGATTTTAGTCAACTATCCTGAATTTCACAAACCCAATCATCACAACTCGTCCGTATTTTCCAAGTGGATTTGAATTTTGCCAACTGCCCTACATTCTGTTACGTTTCCTCAATTTATCCAACACTCCTTCATTTCACAAAACAAATCTCAATTTTTATAACTCGTCTATATTTTACCATATGCATTCGAATTTTGCCAACTCGCCGTAGTTTTACAGAAAAAATCGCACTTTTTACGTCTTCCCTGAATTTACCAAGCAACTTCGAATTTTATCAACTCTCCTTAATTGCACAAGGCACAATTTTCTCAACTCCCCTGTATTTTACCAAGTGGCATCCAATTTTGCCAACTCCCCTAGATTTTGCCAAGAGTTCTTGGTTTTTCCAACTCTCCTTAATTTCACAAAACCAATCCCAATTTTTACAACTCACCTGCACTTATCAAGTGGTTTCCAGTTTTGCCAACTTCCCTAGATTTTGCCAAGTTTTCTCGATTTTATAAACTCTCCTTAATTTCACAAAAAACAATCCCAATTTTCACAAATCGCCCGTATTTTACCGTGGATTCGAATTTTGCCAACTCCCCTAGATTTTGCCAAGAGTTCTCGATTTTTCCAACTCTCCTTAATTTCACAAAACCAATCCCAATTTTTACAACTCACCTGTACTTTACCAAGTGGTTTCCAGTTTTGCCAACTTCCCTAGATTTTGCCAAGTTTTCTCGATTTTATAAACTCTCCTTAATTTCACAAAAAACAATCCCAATTTTCACAAATCGCCCGTATTTTACCAAGTGGAATCGAATTTTGCCAGCTGTCCTAGATTTTGCCATCTCGCCACAATTTTACAGAAAAAAATCCTAATTTTACATCACACCTAATTTTTGTAAAGCCACTCTGAATTTTGTCAACTCCCCCAAGATTTTCCAATTCTCCTAGATATTGCGAAGCTGCCTCGATTTTGCCAACACACCATAATTTTACAGAAAAAAGATTGCAATTTTTACCTCTCACCTGAATTTTGTCAACTCTCCACGATTTTGCTGTCACTCCGAATTTTGCCAACTGACCCTAATTTTTGACAACTCCCCTTAATTTTCCAAAAAAAAAATTACAAATTTTCACAACTCACCTAGATTTTACGAAGTCGCTTCGAATTTTGTCAACTCCGAGTTACTTTGGGGGGCTCCCCTCCCCCATGGCTACGCCCCTGTATAGAACTTATTGTTAACAAATCATTCAGAAAAGTTGATGAACTAGTTCAGTTTCATAATTATTTTGGTTAACATTATGTAAGATTACGTGATAAAATGTTGCCACTGATATGGCAATATTGTTAAGCAGAAACAGATCTTTGGCACACAGTTGTGTTTAGAGTGTTACATGATAGAATTATGCAGTGTTGAAGTTTACTATCATGTACTTTTTCTTTTCGTATTGTGCAGAAAATGTGTGAAATATGCAAAAGATAGTCTTGAGGAGTAGTAACAACAGATAAATTGCTTGGATTGAGCTCTTTTGCTGAATTCAGTTGTAAGAAACGTTTCAAAATCATTTTGATAAAAGCTTTCCATTTCGACTATCCATTTGCTGCATTCACAAGAAGTTTTTTCAAACTAATCACTTGAGTAATAATGGATGACTAAAATGTTGCTGAACAAAAACGATTATAATTGTATTTCCAGTATGTCATTTGAGATCATATATTTTTGCTAAAACTGAACATGTAGTGCAGTATCTCGGAAACAGGAATGTTAATCTTTTTTGTTTCCAAAAGGCCACTGTCAATATTACTATGCAACTTGAAGGCTACAGAAGTACATTTTTATGAACAATATGCCTGCTTAAGGATATTTCCAACAGGAGAGAGTACCACATCAATTATTACTTGGATGCTATATTTCTTTTAGGATGAAATGGAAGATGCACAACTCTGGTTTGACCCCTGTGGTGTCCTTATATAGTTTATTTTTTTTTTTCAGTTATTCTCAAAATGTGTTATTTAGCAAGAAATTTTTTTTTTGGAGGGGGGGGGTTGTTGTTTTACCTCTGAGCGGCACTTTTTTGCACACCATGGCCAGGTCACATGGACCCCGAAGGCTCAGAGAAGGTTGGCGGAGGGGACCCACTGGAATAGCTGTTGGGAGACAGATGGTAGCCCCCGTCAAGGCCATCCAGCGTGTTCTTTAACGTGCACAGGGTATGTCTCTCCCACACACGGGGCCACGGCTTAACGTCCCATCCGACGGACGGCAACCTTTCCAAGCCCTTCGGTGTCCCCTACTGACCGTGGGCAGGGCAGGGAATTTTGCGAAGATAAATCTCAACGCTGACCCAGCTAGGACTCGAACCTGGGAACTACAGATTACGAGCCTGGCGCGCTACTGACTGAGCTACCCCCGCCCCTGGGGGGGGGGGGGGGGAACAGACTCAGAAAGGTGTTTTGGTCCTTTCTTGCTCACTTCACTTCATTGAACATTTTAGGGGTAAACTTCCTTTGGACAAAGTTACAGGATATCTGAAACCCAGAGAGTCAGTAGATCCTCAGGCAAACAAGAAACAGGCTGTTGTGGAACCAAGTATTTTGCTATTTTCTTATAGTAATTATATATATATGCATTTTTCTTCTCCATTCTAGTGCCATTTTAAAAACCATATGTGAAAATATGTCTATACATAGGTTTACTATTTTTTTGCCTCCATTCTGATTATAAATTTATATTTTAAACTGAATTAATCATTATAAATTATCACTTGAACGGTTGTCTTTTTTTATTACATTTAATTTCCAACATGATATATTTATATTGATTTATTATACAATGAATTGTAAAAAAGTCAATGGTAATACATAAATGATATAAAAATACAAATAACATAAAAAATTTGGAAAAAAAAAAAACTCTTACGACAGCAACTGGTATCAAACTGGAAACTTTTGTGTTTATGAGTCAAAAGACATTGCACTGAACTAAGCACTACTGACAAAATTTATTGTTAAAATGTCCTATTAATATTCCATTGTACACCAAATGTTCAACACATTATACAGGGTGTCCCTGAATGATCATATAAACTCTGCATGGTGATACTCCTCTTCGTGAGAGGATCAAATATACCCAAAGAATTATGACTGTGTAAGTGATAGTTTTCATGTAAATCAGTTGAAAAATTTTTAATGTAACATCCACTTACAAACACCCATACGTTATTTCAATTGTTACACTATGGTAGATCAGGCAACAGGTATGATATATGATATAAGGCATAAGCATGACTGCAATGGAAAACCTGAATATCTTTACAACTTGTAAGTACTGATAAAATAAAATTACGTGGGCAACAAGTAGTATTTGGTATACCCACAGCCAGAACTGGGGGGAGTAGATCTCTTCCTAGATATGGCCCTGGCTGTGGGTATGGAAAAAGATTGGGTGTATTCCACAAAATCTAACAATATTGATAATATTTAATGGTAGATTCATGAAATGATATCAATGTACCAAAAGACTGTTAGAATTCTTATGCATGACAATTTGTATCAACAAAAATGAGAAACAAAAAGTGCACCTTGGTAACTTAATACATAAATTACACCTAATAATTTGATATGTAAATTCTATATGTTATATAATAAATATATATGTTATATAATAATGTTTATATAATAAATAAACTATTTTTCATATAAATGGCAACAAATTATTGCCTAATATTAACTTGTATAACTGCACACGTTACATTTGAGTTAAGTATCAAAATTTTGTACTAAATTCCTATGGAAACACTATAATATCACAGCTTGGTTCTCTAATTCAGTATAAAACCTGAATATATTCTTCTGTAAAGTTTAAGGAACATGGATATAAAAATTCTTCTTTAAACCTTTATCAGAGCTTGTAAAAAAACTTCTGACAAATTTCTGAAGCTTCACAGTAACTTTTTTGTTGAATATCTTTTTGGTATATAACATGACCTATTTCTTGTTGTTTGTATAAGAATTTTATTTTCTAAACAAAATAATCTCCCACTAAAATTTCAAAACTGATTAATAACAAATAGCATTCAGAATATTTATCAAAGTCTACTAAACAGAAACATGTATTATATGGGAAGACATTATACATATAGCAGAGATACCTAAGTGAGCAGCCTGATTCCCCAGTTCTTAACTTCTATAATCTTACTGATTTAACTTCTTCCATTGCTTCAACTTTTGCTTGCAACAGATGTAGGTTAAACCACTTATAGAGAACAACACAATAATTATTCCTTTCTGAGTGGATAAGTTTAATTTCTTTATAAGTGGTAGACATGATCTCATATCTGATCACATTTTTGGAAGCAATAAACAGGGCTGGAGGCATATCCAGATACTGTTTGGGAAGGATTAAAAATGTTTCTTTTTTTTCCACTAAGAATCATTGTACTGTATACTAATTTGATGTTTCTTTTCATAAATCAAATTAATAATATGGTGTGTTTTCTTAGTTATTACTGTGGAGTTGATGATCTATAATACTACAATATCATTACATAGAACATTGTGATCCACTATATTTACCATAGACTACATTTTCCATCCCACTATATTTACAAGTATTTTCAGTGGTTCATATGTGTAAAAATACAGTTGAAAATTATTCCTAAAATTACTTAATGTTGCAAAGTTTGTTTACCCACTATTCACAATTTCTTATTAAAGCTAACAACATGCATTCCACATTATTTCCAGTTCAACTATAGTGAATTTCTTATCAGCATGCCCAAGTAACTGCGGAATGCATAAAATAAAACTATTAAATCACTAATTTGTTAAATAAAGGACAAATCACAGCTAGTTACTACTAATTTAATTTTCATGATATTTACCTGTATATTACAATCTGAGTCACTATCTCCCCTGCCAGATAATTACAATTCACACATAAATCAAACTGTGTGATCATAAGATCACATATTTTATGATGACTTAACTAAGCTTAGGAACTTAGTTTTAAATCGTATTTTAGAAGCTACAAGAAACAGGTTTTCCAGCACCTTTGAAAACAATGGAAATTAACTAAACTTATTCAATTATCATATGGATAATTTTATATCAGGATTTATATGCATTGTTTAAATCAGGTGTTTTATAATTTAAATGGAAAACAAAAATTTATTTTAAAAATTTAAACTGGGGAAAAATTGAAAAGATTTTAATAGGAATTCTACGGTTATGCTTTTAATTAGCAAGATTCTGCAATAAATTATTTGAACTTACTTCCTGGTAATGACTGATACACTCTGATATTTGAAACTGTCAAATGAACTGAATATTTTTACCATGTTGAATCGTAAAACATCTCTCTTATTTTCCTTAAAAAGTATAGTTTTAAAGATAGACACAATGAATACAGAATATCATACTATCTTCACATATTTAATTAACAGATGAAGAAGGTTTCAACAGTGGATCCTTTTCTGTAGCCTCTTCATCAGAATCTGCAACAGCTTCATCTTCAGTTTTGTCCTTTAACCTTTCTCCCAGAATTTGTTTCATTTCACGACGACTCATGTTTAAAACTCCTCCCTATAACATTAAAATTTTTTTTTAAATACATTGAACATTGCAATTTTAGTGCATATAAACCAAAAGAATAGTGATTTTTGGATGAGTGTGATCATGCTCTCATATGTGATGTAGTTATTCTTTAAACTGGGGCTTATGGCAGCTACATCATGAAAAGAGGTGGAATCAAAATTACTATATTTATTTCCATATACAGTAAAAATCTGTTTATCCAGACTGCATGGCATGTTTCAAAAAATGGCTCCCTGTATATACTTGATTGTTAATTTTGTATTCAATTTTTCCCTTTACTTGTATAATTACCCCAAATTTAATTAGCTAAATGTTTTTTTGTTGAAACACTTTCTTTAATGTACAATAAAATATTTCATATACACTATATTACAAACAGCCGTCCCGTGGCCGAGTGGTTAGCACTCTTGGCTATTGATCTAAGGGACCTGGGTTCGAGTCCCGGATTAGGCATGGATGTGTGTGTCGTTTTTCTGCTGAGGTCCTGCCATCCTCTCAGATCTCCTACTATGGCATATAAACTGACAGGCTCCTGTCAGACCTCTGTGGCAAGCAGCTGCTTGAGGGGGTATTTATTTATTTTTTTTTATATTACAATAGGTACTTTCATGTTATATGAATGGAAAGCCACATTCAAAGCTCCCTAACTTTGAAATAAGTTTTTCTTAAATAAAAAGATGTTACTGTAGATCAATTGAAGATCTCACTCAAATTTCTTTAAATATCAGTTTTTTGCAATATTCATTTAATTTGAAGAATTATGGAAGCTGAAACATTTAACTCTAACTTTTACTACTCATGAAAATGGACTTCGAAAGATAAAACACAACTGTTAAAACAAATAGTTCACTAACATATATATAATATTTGAAGCATGCATTTTTTTTTCGGGGGGGGGGGGGGGGGGGGCTTAGGAAGAATGTGACAGCAATGGTTGCTGTTAAAATGTTCCAAATTCAAAAACTTTTAAATGTTAATTAAATATTGTTGAAAATTGATATTTACAGCGATTTGAATAAGATCTTCAACTTATCTCTAGCTACATTTTCCATACAAATATTATTTTAAAAGTTAGAGAGCTTTGAATGTAGTTTTCTATTCACATAACATGGAATGATGGTTTGTTTGCTTGTTTTTTGAGGGTTTTATAGTAAATCAGGAACTTTAGCTAAAATTCAGCAAAAAGGGGAAAAAGGCAGATAACCCACAACAGTTAAAATAAAAAGACATAACTATAAGCACAAGAAAATAGTAAAACAACACAAAAGGTGAAAAATCAGTGTAAAGGAAAAAATAACAATGGGTATAAAGGATCCATACAAACAGCAAGTAAAATTGTAAAACCTAAAATACGAAGATAAAACATCAAATATAAGTAAAATAACTAAGATACCTTAAAAATGATAAACCTTGTGCTAAAAAAGAAATATCAGATAAAACATGCCCAAGTGTAAGAGGCTTGGATGGCAAATGAAGAGAGAGAAAATAATTTCATTGTTCATAATTAAAAGTTGGACATTCAATTAAAATATGTTTGATAGTTAAAATGGTGCCTAAAACCTCACACAAAGGTTTGTCATCCACCTGTAGAAAAGAATATATAATAAATGAATGGCTTATGCAGAGCTGAGCAAGTATAATTTACTTCTTGTGACTCCTGTAAAAAAATAACTGCTACAGTTTGACAACAGGTTGTTTTGATTTAGTTGTTTAGGGTTTACAGTGCATTAGCAACTGATGCTATAGAACACCAAACAAAAGACAAAACAAAGAATAAAAGATATGAAACCCTCAACCAAAATTAACAAAAGAAAAGTACATAAAAATTTTGCAAAAATATATACCAAGAAATGTAAAAAGACCCAAATAACAAGGGTATAAATAATATAATAAATAAAATCAACCCGGATTTGTAAAAGACCAAGGCAAAAATTACAGAACAAATATAACAATGATGCAAAATTTCCTTTTAAAGTCTGTTAAAATAATCTTCATAGTGTAAATGTAAATCATTTACCCTCAGAAGAAAAGAATGAGTAATAAAGGAATGACCTAAGCACAGCCGAGCAAGTACAGCTTCCTCCTTTTGATTCATGTGAAAAGATGATTGGCAATTAGGCTTGTCAAATCATGGCAAAGAGTTTATTATCAATCTGTTGTGACCAGATCTTATCCATGGATGGAGCTCGATAGAGAAACACTGCTTGTAGCCATGGTCTATGAGATAATGCACTGACATCAGCAATCCAAAGTAAATTTTTTTTTGTTGTATCTGTGCTAAAGGGTCAGTGGGAGAAGGGGGGGGGGGCACAATGCCCATAAATTGTGTGGTGAAAATCAGAATATACAGATCAAAAGCTAGACCTAGGGCAGTGCCTGGTGCTGTTCTGCTAGTAATACATATAACTGTTTTATTTAAAATAGATTATCAGGATTTTTTTATTATCCAACATGCATACATCCCCAAATAATCCAGATTATTACAATTTTACTGTATTTCCTTCTTGCATATAGTTTCCTACTTTCAAGAAATTTTTTGCTGAAAAAATCGAGTTTTGCCATGAGTGGGACTCGAACTCATGTCTCCTTATTACATGCGAGGTATGCTAACCAATAAACTATCTGCAGCTAACATTTGTTTCCTGCAAATTGTGACTAAAATCTTCCTGATTTTGTTGCTCATGGCATCATCTATGATCAGCATGGGCAGTCCAAGTTACCACATCTAAGATGTTTATTACAGTCAAACTTGATAACAGCTACTGATAACTTTTTTTTTTTCAAATCTTCCAGTACCATCAACACTGTACAGTATGTTCAAATTTTATAGGAGCATAAGCACTGATCAATATAAGAAGCACAACAAATTAAACTTGAATTTTTAAAAATTAGAATTTCCTATATAAATTTTTTTCATATATAAATATACACAGTTGTATCAGAATATGACCACCTACCATACATATACTATGGTAAGTGGTCATATTATTCTGATATGACTGTGTATTATTCAGATTATGAAATATTCTTTACCTGTTCAATTTTGATGCACTATAAAATAATCTTTACCAGCTTTCTGATTGCCATTCCTTAGTATTCAAATGACATTAGCTTCTCTTTACTCTTGAAATCTCATGTCAAGAAATCCTCTGATTTCAGATCATGAGTTTGATCTGAGCAGTTGCTAACACGCTTTCCATAAATTTTTGAAATCTTCCAGAAAATTTACTAAAAAAAAAATGTTTTTTAATCAGAGGGTTTTGAAAACAATTACCAAGCAAGTACTTCTTTTTTTTTTACTTTCTCTTTTCTGGTTTAAACTTATTTCAATATTTCTATAGTTATTTCTATTATTTATCCTATCATTCATCACATACTTTCCAAAAATTGAAATCAAAACCACTAAGAGTTCTTTACTTCTAGATTCTGGGAACTATCATGGTTAATTGGAATGAGCAAAAGACACAGTTAATTGGATATATATGTGCATGCTTGTGCACATTGTTTCACTAGCCTGCCTTACAATAAACAAATGTTGAATATTTATTTATATTGCTGGTTAGTAGTATAAATATTTATTAAACTTTCATTTAAATTTCCATAGATTTAGATATCATTATCAATCTTTCAAGGTTATTAATACTTTGCCAGTTTTTTCTTATGAGAAACTCTTACATTTTGTTGCCAGAGATTTTTTTCTAAACATTGCTTTAGGTTGTTAATTTTTTATTTTTTCTTGTTTTCCTATCAAAATACTTTGATCTTTTACCATTTTCTGAGAATGAATATGGTCTTGGATATGGAAACAAAAGTATTTCCTTGGCTCAGAAATCAGTCCTCCTATTGTTGGGTGTGGGATGATAATGATACAATTTGGTCAAGAGGGCTTTAATTCATCCCCATCTCTCTCTACTGTTACAATGGGGTAGGCCTCTCTTAGGCTTCTCCCACCCACTTGGCAGAATTTTAGTTTTAGAGTTATTAATTCATGAGTTTGCATTAAATGATTTAAAAGTATAACAATCACCCTCAAAATACTTTTTGGCTGTGCTATGCTGAGGATATTAAGGTTTCTTTTAGCCTTAATGCACTTTGCTATGATCTATAAAGTGCAACACCCACAGAGAAAACGCATGATGTTCAGCAAAAAGAAAAATACAGCTAAGAAAGTACTCCTCTATTTTCATTAAGTCCCATGAGTGCAAACAGTGCAAAGTAACCATGTGCAATTCTGGCCCATGTTTTAACTCTTTAATGCCCAGAACGGCCCAAAACGGCCGAGATTTTGAAATGGACTAGTCCGAATAATGCTATTTCTTTGTCTTTACTGCCCTCTACCTTTTTCTCAGATATCTTGGGCATTAAATGGTTAAAGTATTACAATGAAAAAATTATACTTATAAAAAAAAGCACTCCTATTTTAGGTAATTTTTTTATATTATTCAGAAAGAAATTTCCTTTCTACTGTTATATGTAAATAATGTAACTATGTTAAAATAACATAGTTACTTTAATAATTTAATTCATTTGACTTTTCTAGAAGTAAGCCTTTATTTGCCTTGTCAGATCCTTTTTTATTGCATCACTCTGAAAATGTCTTATTAAAATATGTTTTAAACTTTTTTAAATATGTTACATGAAATTTAGAATTAAATAGCGTTTAATTTGGTATATAGCATTACCCATTTCTTTTGACTGATTATTTGGCAAGCAAAATTCTAAATTTCACTTTGACAGCAGATTTGACAAAAAGTCGGAACTTTTCTCAAAGAACATCACTGAGAAAAAAAATTGCTTTATAATTATTTTGGTCTATTAGTTGTTGAAATAAGTTTTTATTTGCCTTGGCAGATCTTTTTTCTGCTATATCATTCCAAAAAATTCTTATTACAATTAATATATACCAAAGAGCCAAAACATTATGACCACCTGCCCAATATGATGTTGGTCCTCCACGTGCCACCAAAACAGCTCTTATACAGCAAGGCATGGACACTACAAGATTTCTAAAGATGTCTTATGGTATCTGGTACTAACACATTACCAATAGGTCCTTTAACTTTTGTAAGTTATATGGTTAAGCAGCCACAGATCAGATACGATGTTCCAACACAAAACAAAATGCTCGATTGGATTGATATCTGGGTAATTTGGAGGACAGGGCAATACTTGGAAGTCTTCCTCATGTTCTGCAAACCATTCTCGAACAATCCTGGCAGTGTGGCATGACGCATTACCCTGCTGAAACATGGCACTACTAGAGGGGTATACTGTTGGCATGAAAGGATGTACCTGGTCTGCAATGATGTTTAGGTAGGTGGTAGACATCATAGTTTCCTGCACATGAATTTGGACCTGGGCTTTCCCAGCAGAACATTGCCCAAAGCATTATACTTCCTCCACCGGCTTAATTTCATCTCACAGTGCATCCTGGTGCCAACACATCCCTAGGTGAATGACACACACGTACCTGGCTGGTCATGTGGTGCAACAGGAAACAAGATTCATTGGACCAGATGACATTCTTCCAATCATTCAAGGTCCAGTTTTGATGCTCACATGCCCATTGTAGGGGCATTGTAGGCAGCTGCATTTTCAGCAGGGTTTGATATACTGTATTGTGACACATTACTCTCGTCACCAGCATTCAAATTGCAGGTGGGTTGCACCACAGTATCCATTCTGCTGACCTTTGCTTACCTCTAGCATTGATGAGCCATGGTCGGCCAACACCTTGCCAGCAGTTCATGATTTTTCCCTCCTCAGAAGTCCTTTCCACTTTTTGAAGGTACTACCCACAGCTGATAGTGAGCACCCCACAAGCCTTGCAGTCTCAGAAATGCTCTGACCCAATTGTCTGGCCATTACAATTCGGCCTTTGTCAAACTCACTTAAGTCGGATGCCTTTCCCATCTGAAGAACAAGAATAACACTGATTAACAGAGCTCAGTATCAGGTGTTATTTATACTGTTTCATGACCTTCACACGAGCTGTTATTTACCTGCAGTTGCTTCGATTTACATAAAGACGCACTGGTCATAATGTTTTGGTGCTTCAGTGTTTTATTTTCATGAAATCCAAAATAAAATGCTGGTTAATTGGTACATACAATGATATATTTCTATTCACTAATTATTTGGCAAAAATTATAAAGTTAGTTTCATTTTTAGCTGAGTGCAATGAAAAAAATAGCTTCATCTATGGTTCCATTCTATTTTTCTGACTGGGCACTGGAAGAGTTAAAGAAAGTTGTGTAAAAACAATTTATGCATACATTTCTCAACTCTAAAATAATTGAAAAAATATTTTTGCACATAAATTTCTTGTTTACTTTTTGTGCAAAAGGTTTTCTTTTACAATGTTGCTATTAATACCCATCAAAGTAAAACAATGGCTGTCAAAATTTTCACCGCAAAAAATCTCGTTCCACTCATGCTTAATTAGAATGATTTCAATATTCACAGATGCTCATGCTCTTGACCCAACAAACTCAACAACGATTTTATCATGCAAAATTAGAAAGAAATTAGTTTGATGCATTCTTTATTTCAAATTTATTGGTGGCAACAGTTATTTTGAATAACTTTCAACCATTAATGTTAAGTCTATGGGGATTTTGAGAAATTCAAACCTGCCCACCCTCAATTTTGGTTGATCTCAGCAGGTTTGCCCATTGCCTATATTCTTCCCTTGGGTGAAGGGAATGTTTATCTAAAGTTTGGTGCCTCTAGCTCTTCTGGGGGCCAAGTGCATAAATGGACAGACACCCAAACAAACTTTCTTCTTTATATATTAGATGAAAGATATGGGTATAAACAAATAATTAATGTACTTCATATAACTGAAAACATTATCACAAACCTTTCTGCGATCATCAATATTCACAACAATTGAAGTTGCAACACAAGCTAAAGTATTTGCTAAAAGGTAGATCATTACATATTTCCATCTCCGAAGAATAACATCTCTAGGTGGTGGTCTAGAAAGTAAATATGTAATAAGTGAGTTATTAACGATGAGTTTCAAAAATATGTGATAATGCAAATAGCATATATATTCAATCATATAATTGTGGATGTGAAATGTCAAATTATGTGAAAGATACAACAATTTCAAGATATTTATATAAATCTACATTTCATAAAACAAATTATTTAACTTTCTGGTGCTGGAGTAAATGGCCATGGATTGGAATCACAGATAACCATAGTTGTTAGTGTTGCTTTTCAGTTAAAATTTCACCTCTCCAATAGGTATGCTCCAATGGTGAATTACATTGATAAGCTTGTGTCACACATTTATGGCAAAGGCTGTTTGAGGTGAATATCAAGATTTTTTTTTTTTGCCTTCTTCACTCAGATCACTATTCTAATAATTATGATTCTTTGTTGCAATTTTATCCTAGTAATTTGCTTTAAAATTTAACTCAAACACGCAATTTGGAAGACACTCTCAAAGATAAAGTCCGAGATACCATATATACTTATTGAAACCATGTGATAACCGACAATTGTTGGTGAAAATTGTGTGTTATATGATGAGGTACTCAACATGCTGTGAATAATACATCATATCTGCATAGAAAAAAGGGAGCTAATGAGTTCTGAGAGGAGGTAAGTTCAGAAAGTTGATTTGTGTGTGTGCAAATCTCAGTTTGGATACTATCATTAACCAGTTTTTATGTAAGTGTAGCATGTATCAGTGAGCCTTTTGAAAATAATGCTCAAATTTTTAGTGTCTTCATTATGTGTATTGAAGGCAATATTTTTATTAGTCAACACAATGATTTTTATGAATTGTAAAATAGTTATTTGGTAAGAATTGCCTTATAATTTGTTAACTAGAATATCATATAACAAAAACTTTGAATATTTTACTCTGTTTGCATTTATTACCAAGAATGATCAGTTATTAGTTAGCCAAGAGTATGGTTAGTCCATTTATTCATTAAATTATTAAGTGAAATATTTGAGTTTTATTTAGTTCTTGTAAAATAATTGTTTTATCTATTAAATAAGCTCATTTATTATCAGTCTGGTAAATTCAAACCCTTTACACTATGTTTGGGTGTATTGCTAAATATACGTTACTGAGACTTTGCAACAATGCATACAAAATGCTCAAGCTGCTATAGGTTATGGAGGTCAAACCAAACTATGCAATTTAGGTCTGTCTTGAGCTGTGGCTGCTGCATTTCACCACTGCAAGCTAATTCTAACAAGATCCAATTTGATATTATCTGTCCACCACATTCTAGGTCTTCCCTTTTTCTGGGGCCTTTTCCCACACTCTCCATAGATTCTTAAGTCCCAGAAGCAATACCTATTTTTCTATTTATCTTGTGTTATTGTGTTGCCATCTGTATTCTTTGAACAGCTTCCAAGATAATTAAACTGAGACACTTGCTCAAAAGTGCAACCATTAAAAATAAATAAAATACAACCTGCTTAAACAATTTTCATCAATTTAGTTTTTGTCAACAGCTCCAGTAAGTTCATATCATCATGTTTGTAACAATTTTTCAAACGAAAAATAAAAATTATGAGTAAAGAGTTTATTAAATGGCATGTTTCAAACAAACAAAAAAAATTGTAATTATGCTGACTTAAAATTATTTTGCTAACAAGTTTTAATACTTTTCATACAAAGTTTAATATTTTTCACACATATAAATTATTAGTACTATATAAAATTATAGTAGTAATAAAAATTTAGTGCAAATATACTAAATCTTACTTTTTCTCTTTTCCCAATATTTCACCAACAATCAAATTGGATATTCCAATGCCAATCATCTGGATAGAAGTAATTATACCCATAGCTGTACCAACTGTAGACTGAGAAACCACCAGTGGGATGGATGGCCACAAACTTGCCTGTAATCAAATAATTGCCATTAATATTCATCATTTATAATTATATATTTTATATTAATTTTTCTATTTTTGATTTTATCATTTTAATCACACATTATTCTATATTAAATACAATGCACAAAATTTCTATTCAAGTATTCGACTTACCACAGAGGTCTGACAGGAGCCCATTATCATAAAGAAAATCTCTGAGAGAGGTAAGACTGATAGAAACACAATACTAAAGCCTTTTCCCATAATCTCTTTTTGTGGCTCAAGAGATTATTTTCCATGAAATAGGGAGTGGTATGTCTCAAATTTTGCTTCATTTGTGAAAAACAAAGAATAATGTAATGGCAAAAGCTTCTCATGAGCAGTGGAAAATACATGGATGAATTCATACCTTATACATGAGTTTCAGTACTGCAAATCAAAGTATGATATGGAAAATGCAGTTAACTCTGACCAGAGGAACATTTTCATGTAGAATAAGGTATATATACAAAAATACATAAACACACTGCAAACCAAAATTCATTTTACAAAAAGAATGTAATATGTAAGAAATGTATACTATACTTTAACCTTTAAACTGTCAGGTTTCTGAAACTGGTCTCACTCTGATGACCAAGTTAATTTTGAAGTGTTTTCAGAAAATAAAATCCACAACTTTAGAACCTCATCCTGAGGTAAGTAATGAAAGAAAAAACTCATGTTATATACCAAAAGAATGAGCATTTAATTGTGATTAATAAAATAGTAAAAATTTGAAGAAAAATAAAACACTAGTTAAAGTTTTCAAACATATTTTAAACTATTGCAATTTTCTATTTTTTGCTTTTGTAAAAATTAAAAAAAACAAGCATTTCTCAGTTTTTCCAAATTATTTTACATCTTAATATAAATAGTTCATAATATTTCCATTAATGCTTAAATCTTTCATTTACTCAGTTTTTCAAAAATTTCTAGTCATTTATGCAAACAATGTATAACACGTGCTTAGAGTTTTGGTGATTGGCAAACTCTAAGCCTGAGGAGTATCCTAAAAAATTCCTTTCGGTTTGAAAACAAGATAATTTAAATAAAAAGTAAGAAATATATCTAGAAAGATAAAGAACTGTGAAAAAATTTAATAAAAGTATTTCAAGCATTTAAAGTTTAACTGTGAAGCACTGAAACTGAGAATAAATTGTTTTAGTATAACTGCTAGAAAAAAGTTTATTTTTAAAATTGTGGCAAAAATTTTTGTTAATAAATCGTAATTCCCTACCATTAATTAGTGTATTTAGTTAAAATATTATTAAAATTATCGCTAAAGTAAGACCTACCTTCAAAAAAATCATGTTTTTAGACTAATCCTATGATTCTTTCGATATCCGCCATTAGAGATCACTAGTGGCTTCATTTTCAATCATTTCAAATTAATTCTTTATAATCATAGTATACATTTAAAAAAGCAGTACAAAATAATTTCAGAAACACTAGAGTAAAAAAAAAACCTCTTTGGAATCAAAAGTCTGCTCAAATATTGACCAAAGTGTTCTGCAAAGTTCCTGGATGATGCAACTTCTGGTAGTAATAAAATCAATAACTTACGTAAAATTTTAGAAAAAAATCAATTCTACTACAGCTTTAAGTAAGTCAGCATACTGGAAATCAAAAACCGATCAATAATCTATTATGGTAAGGCTGAATAAAGGCATAAAATAAATCATCATTACTTGATGCTATTTACATTGATTCAATGTGCCATACAATGATTATAGGCTCAAATAAGTTTTTTTTTTAACTTTTCATATTTTTTCAAGCAGAATCAACAAGCAAAAAATATATATCATAGACTGAAATGTTATTTCCAATATCTGGTTAGAAACAGTTAAAAATGACGATTTCTGTTTAAAAAAAAATAAAATTTATTATCTTGCATTACAGAACAGTAGATTGCAATTACACTTCTTGAGCTGTGATTTCGGCTTTCAAATCATCATTCTGAGCTGCCATTCTGGCTTTCAAATCATCACTTTGAGTAGCAATTTCATTTCTTTGAGCTGCCATTTTGACTTCTAGTGAAAGGCATTACAAATTATCCAGACTCCTAACATCAACTGTTACAGATTTTTATTTGCATTTTTATTCATAATAAATAAAGACAGTAAACGAACTGATTTAATAACTGAGGCAATATATTTTACATGGGTATGCAAATTTAAGTATCAGTCATTTGAAACACCACTATGCTAAAGGAACTATACTAAATGATCCTGATATTCATTAAAAACTACTGTATTTCTTCGATTCTAAGATGCCATCAATTGTAAGATGCAACTTAATTTCAGTACCACCAACAGAAAAAAAGCTTTGATTGTAAGAAAAAATAAATAAATACAGTGCTAAAAATAATCTAACAAATACTTTTATTGTAATAGAATCAAATTGACTAACAACAATAGTACCTATTTATTAGTAGGTATATTATTTATCACTTCCTTCTGAATCAATATCAGAATCTACTTTACATTCAGAGTCTGATTCTTCTGAGCTGTCTTTATCTTCATTATCCCATAAAATATCGTCTTCTGAGCCATCGAGAGCGTTGGTTATGCAACATTTTTTTGAATGAGTGCTGCACTATTCTTTCTGGTATTAGCTTCCAAGCTGTTGATACCCATTTCACCAATTTTGATGCTGGCGCTTTCTTAATTTTCTTGAAGATGTCAGCGGAAGGTTGTCAGTCAACAGCCAGGTCCCAAGCTCACTATAATTCACTCACATAGCTCCATTATAATGAAATAATGGTGGCTTCACATTTGGAAAGCATGGGAAAATACCCACGCCACTTTATTCTCCAATGGAATTGGAGAATGCAATAATGGTTAAACTTGGAGGCAGCTTTCCGAATAAAAACAAAATGTTTGGTGCCGTGTGTAAAGCATGGGAAAATTTGGAAAAAGAACTGCGATTCTAAGACGTCATCGATTCTAAGACGCACCCCGTTTTTAGAGATGTTTATATGGGGGAAAAAGTGTCTTGGAATCAAAGAAATACGGTAACTGATAAACCAATGTAACATTTTAAAACTTAATAAAATCAAAGCATAGGTACAAATTTTACCTATGCTTTGATTGAATCACCTTACCACTGCTTATACACACACTGACCACTGAATTAGAAACCTTTATGCAGATGCACATGTAAACATTACTTGCACAGTGTATATGTAAAATATGTACATCACCATATGATCTAGGCAACTACTTAAGACTGTTGTTCATCAATAATTGTCAGTGGTGGTGATAACAATGGGAAAAACAAAGGATTTTTCAGGGTTCGATAAAGGGGTTATTATGGGGCCCGTCTGGCTGGAGCGATGATTTTAAAAACAGCAGAGATGACTGGTTTCTCAAAAGGTGAGATATCTTGGGTTTTTAATCAGTGGAAAAATAAACTACATTGCTTGTCTAAGAGGCGTAAGTGTGGCACGACGACAATCTGTCAGGAACGAGATCGCCATTGTCTGAGAAGGCTTGTGCAGAGAAACAGGACTTCCTGTGTGCAGCAGTTGACTGAAGCATTCAATGAAGACTATTCCCGACCCATATCTCAGCAAACTATGTACAGGGAATTGAAGAAGATCAGTATTAGCAGTTGCATGCCTAAACAGAAACCACTGATTTCTGTGAACCAGAAAGTTTATCTATAGTGGTGTCAGGAACACCGTGACTGGACATTGGAAGACTGGAAAAAAGTCGTGGTCTGATGAGTTGTGGTACATCTCATTCTGTACCGATGGTAAGCAGAGAGTTTGGCGGGAGCCCTATGAAGCAATGGACCCAGTTTGTCTTGTAAATACAACTCAAGGTTCTGGAGGCAGTGTCATGGTGTGGAGCATGTTCTGTTGGTATAGAATGGGTCCCCTGATATTGCTCAAAGGTCGAGTGTCTTCCAAGGATTTTCTGAACATTGTTGCTGATCAAGTCCATCCTGCAATGTTGACTTTTTATCCATAAGGTGACGGCTGTTTCATGGATGATAACGCTACTATCCATCGTGCAAGAAGTATTCAGCAGTGGTTCAGCAAGCATGACAGTGACTTCCACCATCTTCCCTGGCTACCACAAAGCTCAGATCTGAACCTTATTGAGAATGTATGGGACATGTTAGAAAAACAGATCGAGGAGCAAGGTCCTCTTCCATCTAATTTGAGCCAGTTAAAGGACTATCTGGTGAACTGTCTGGCCTGGTATACTGGGGATTTAGAGGCACTCCAACATGCTAAACTGCATACGTTCTGTAATTCAGGCTAAAGGAGGTTCAACTCAGTATTGAAAAAGGTTCAGTGGCCGGTGTATGTACATCACATATATAAGAAATGATGCTCTCTACAGAGATTAAAGATGCACTGTTGATTAACTTCCAAACAAAACTACTTTTACCATCATATATAGACAATTTGCTTTGAAATCAACTGTATTCCAACAAAACCATGATGTAATTTACACCATGTACTATATCTCATGTCTCAGAGTAAGCAGTCACACTTTCATTGTTGCATGTTATATTCCATTTCAATATGCTGGCGACACCATTGTAAACATGCTCTACTGTGAGGGGTAGTCAAGGGAACACAAACAATAGTTATCTTGCATAGAGAGCATTATTATTAAGCATCCTGTAAAAGTATACATCGGGATAAAGTCATTAGTGGATAATGAGAGGACTGATCCACTGGAATGTACACCAGATAATGGTTTTCCATGCTGAATTCACTCTATGACATCTTTAAGTCATCAAGAAATGTTTTGAGTCTCTCGAAACTGCCTTCACAGATGGTTAATAACAGAATGATCCACATTTAGTCATCTGGCCACTCAGCTTAAGATTGCCTTGCTTCCAGTCTCCTTATGGCTCTCCATCTCAATGAATTGTCCAAATGGCTTCTCTTATGACATGTTCAGAATGTTGCAAATCTTACTGCCAACTTTGTAAGACTATCACACACATACACACTCTTGCATTTTCAAATGCATATCTTTACATATTTGGCTTGCATCTAACCATATAAATTTCTCACAGGGTTATTTTTATTGTGTTTTCATGTACTGTCTTCTAACTCACTGGACAACACATTTGCTGTTTTACATGTAACAGTACTTTGGGGTGATATCTTTGCACCACTGCAGTAGTGATACAATTTTTGTGTTTGTTCCTTTAATTTTGGCCACTAGTGTATGTTTTGTGATGCCCAGCTGAAGTGCATGAATGCAGAGCATACTATATATTGGATAGTGGCTGAGCTTCAATGTTAAAGCAGGAGAGCATCAAATTTCAACTAGAATAATATATATAAGGTAGAGCAGTTTTTCTGATCCCTAAAAAAAATTTTGCTAATGACAGTAGCATCTGAAGTTTCCACCAGTATAGTGACTTAAGTCCTTGAAACAAAGAAAAAATTTTATATATCTCTAATTCGGAGGTGTTTCCTTTTTTTAAAAATATTGTAACTGCCACTATACACAAAATTTTTTATACAAATCTAAAACAACTTAAATACAAAGGTTATGAGATACTTACTGCAGCAATCGAGTACGTAAAACCAAGCCATAACGTTGAGACCAAAGGATGCACCATAGAAAATGCCAAAAGACCAAATACTGGAATCGTTAACACTGCACAAGAAACAGCAAGTATCCCTCTTTTTCCAAAAACATCCTATTGGAATACACACACATATATTTACAGTATAATAACTTAGTTGAGAGAGAAAAACATTTTCATAAAAACTTAAGTCTCTTACTTAATCTTAGAATAACTGCATTACATACTAAATATATTTTATGAACAAACGTTTGGTATACTTAAAAAAACACTAATTTTAAAAAAGGACTGTAAAGCTCTCAGCATATTTAACAAATTTGTTAAAGCAATTATTATTACCACTAAAATTAGTAAGTGTAGTGCTTCTGAAATATTGTGAGTACAATTATACTAGCTTTATACAAATTCACAGAATGTAAGTTAGCAGTTGCATATCAAACCATATGGCAGAATAGATTCTATATAAAGAAAAGCTCAAGCAGCTGAAAGCTATGGAAGTTCAACCAGATTATATTGCACATATTGTGAAGGCCAATCAGACTATATTGCACATATTGGGAAGTCCAACCAGACTGTGCAATTTTATTTTCCAAATGCATTTAAATCATACTAAAATATAATATATTATTATTTAGTAATTATATAGGATAAATTAGAGCACTAAAAAACCCAAATTCTAATAAGGTCTTATTCATTTCCTTTTTTTTGCCTTTTTCCCAAGCCTTTAGGGATACTGTTCATAACTTTATTTACTAATCTATAATTCTGCACACCTTTCTCTAAATATGATGCTGCTTAAAGTTTAATGACTTCTTTGTCTACTTTATGTAATCAAACCACTTAATGTCCAAGATGCTGTTTAAGTATCTGGAGTCAGAAAGTATAAAGCCTTCTGTTATTCTGTCTGCAAAGGAGCCAAGTTTCAGTAGCAGAACAAACTTGGAGAGGACCAAACTACATGGATGTTAAATAAGCCACATCCAAGGATGTTATGCTCATTTTATTACTTCAATATACACATCCATAACAAAGAATACTGGACAAAACATTTATTCCTCAGACATTTGCCCCAGTGACACACCAGCTGTTCAATTACTGCACTGAAAAATATCACACAAGCTGGATTTGAGGGGTGGGGGAATTGCATATACTGAAGAAGGATCACTCCCTTGATTGATCCCAGTTGATCACTCAGTTGCTTGCTAATCAAAAGTTCACTATTTTACCAATAAATGTAAAATGGTGAAATTTTGTAAAATAGTCAGTATATAATTATTGAAAATTCAAACTACAAGCAAAGTCAGTTTGAATAGTTTAGCAATTCATTTACTTTATAAATGGCAAGCAAATTTTACTATATTTTAATAAATTGTGGTGGTGGTGTTTTTTTTCGAAAACTAAAAAAATTTTATATGAGGGCTGAAAACTGTAAAGTTAGAATAATGTGGCCCAAAATCTAAACATCTGCAAAATATGGTAAACTTGCTTGGGGATATCAATTTGCAATGCGATTCTCAGTTGATTGAATTAAATCCAAAGTCACTGAACAACTCAGGGTTTTCAGTTCTAATAAGCAATCCTTTGACTTGTCATGTGTAAAAAAAGGTAAGTTTTTTTAAAACAGAGAACTTCAGGAGTTGACTAATCCCACATTGAATATACACAGTCTCTCACAAAACGAGTGAAAAAACTGGGGGGTTATTTTAATTTTGAGTAGAACTAAAAGCAGAGAAAAGAGATAAGTCAATGCTGTAAAAATGGTGGGCTACTGAGTGGTAATATGCATCTATACTGGCATCAAAGAACCAGGAGAAGTGAGAATCAGAAAGCTAATCCTTGATAATCCAACCCTCTAACTGTATAAGTACTACTACAAAAATGGACTATTCTTAACCAAGTTCTAGAGAAAGGAAAACAGATAAAACAAAAGGAAAAAAGAGGTTAATTAAACTCAGATTAATATATGATATCTTTGGAAGTTAAATGTATGGGGAAAAGTGTGAGCTGAAATAGAAGTGTTTTCTGCCAAGATCAAAGCAAGAACACTTGATCTGTATAATAGAGTACAACATACCTCCCAACCAAACATGGTAAGAGCATAGACCATATAAGACAATGCATTTTTCTAAAGAAAACAGCAAAGCACTGCACTGAAATGGCCTTCAAAACATTATTCTAATAACTAACAGAATAATACATCATTTAACTACAAAATAAAAGGCAAATAAGAAAATCCACTCAACTATCAAGTACCCTTTCTTTTTCAAGAGTTAAAAATAGGCACATAGAGAAAGCAACTTGAAGTGGGCAATGGATTATAGTAGTGGTATCTGAAATTGTAGAACCATCAATGGTAAGTATTCTCACCACAATCAACATCAAGGGGAAAACAGGTGAGAATTTGAAAGTAACAGATTCAGAACCTGCTATAAATTCTAATGTTAAAATACTTAAATTAAAAATAAAATATTTATATAAAGGAATTATTTCCCTTAGATAATAACTATTATAAATGCTAAGAGACAGGAATTATTCAAAAATAAAACTTACAATTAATCCACCTAAGAAAGGGGAAAGAATCATAGACACATCATACACTGCTCCTGCCATATATGCTGATGTATCATGATTGTATCCATATTTGTCATGAATGAATTTGCTGTCAAAATAAAATCACAGAACATTTACTTATAGTACTATGCTATTCCATAAAAATTTAGACAAACTTAGATAATATAATAAAAACACTGCTCAAAATATTTTAGTAATATGTGCATAAAATGTGCATATATTTAAACACTGATTTCAAATACAAAACAAAGATGATGTTATGCAAATTATGTAAAGTGTACAATCATTGAAACACAATTTCTTGGATGATTTTGATGACATTTAAACTGCTTCTGCTGCTTCAAACTGAAACAAAAATGTTTAAGAAAAGAAAATATTCTATATGCAATGCAAAAGTTGTATACTGTTATGTATGTTATATATGTTATGTTATTCATGCTATGAACATGTCCTAATGCATAAGTAAGAGATTTCAAAAATTAATTAGCTAGGGATAAATAAATGCTCTTAATCAAGACTGTCATTTTGGAACCTAACATCATAGACATCCACTGAAAAAGAACTGCTATGCCTGCAGTATATTCTTAATGTAAGGAATTATTATATATCAGAAGTCATTTGTATGAAGGGAGACTTCATGGTAGACACATACCTGTAAGGTGATAGAATTTGCAATAAGCATAAGAGCATGAAAGACCACTCTTTTTTGACCACTGCCATTTTTATTTACACCTAGATACAGGGCTTGTTCATGCCTGGTGAACTTCTGCATCTAATAATTTCCTCCACAACATTCAAGAAGTGTATCCTTAAGATGAGTTTTGATCAAATTTTTTAACTAAGCCAAAACTGCAACAGCCACCTGGGTCCAAAATGCTTCAATAATTTTCTGAGCCTAAGCCCACTTAGAGAAGAAAAAAAAAACTTCTGCCACAATTAGTAAAATGCATACACTGAGTAACCGCTTTATTAGGTACACCTCCCCTTCCATGAAAGTGACTGCTCCTTCAGTGACAGCATCATATGTTCATACTATGCTATTTAAAGCAAATAGACAGGTAACTGAGAATTCTGTGTGTGCAATTCAATATGAAAATGGGCAAGATGAATGCTAAGTGATTGATACTCAAGAGATAATGATTTAAGTGACTTTGAACATGGCAGGGTAGCTGGTGCCAGATGCACCAGCATGAACATCTTAGAAACAGCAACCCTGCTGTGGTTTTCACAGCAGGGTTGCTGTTTCTCATATGAGGGCAAAAGGAAGAGCTATTTGCTATTAGGTAGGTGTAAAGTGACCACTCAGTTATATAGGAAATGCATGTGCTAAACCATTATTTTAATCATTCAAGACATGATTAAAATCATAATGTCATTGGAATTAAAAATACAAGACATAATTCATAGATATTAAAAATTATTGAGTAACATAATTGTATTTAAAATGTAAGGTGATCCATTAACAAGAAAGAGAGAGCACCTAAAAATATAATCAAAAGTTGAATAGTACTATTAATTTCAATTACCATGCACTGATTGGATTGTAATAAAAAAAAAGCTGTTTATGTTTTAACTGATTTTTTTTTCATTTATAAGCAGTACTGGAAATTTAAATTATGAATAAGTTCAAGAACAAAGTTTTCTGTGGGTTTTAAAGCCCACATCTAAACTCTTTTTTAGTATCTATTGCAGAGATTCTGTGATCTGGAATGGAATTTGTCTTTTATGAATAAACCACAGTTTAATCAATGGAACTTTATGCAATATTTGATAAAATGATATCTTTCTTCTGCCTGTTGATAATAATTTCCCTTCATGCAAAATAATGTATGTATATACATTGGTCAGCCAATGGAGAAGGTTATGGAGCAGATGGAACCCTCCCATCTAAGCCATCCAGCATGTTCTTTAATATGCACAGGTTACGACTCTCCCACACAATGGCCATGGCTTAATGTCCCATTTGACAGACAACAACCTTTCCAAGCCCATCAGTGTCCCCTTTCTGACTGAAGACAGGGTGGGGGTTTAATAAAGATAAATCTGGCCCTGGTGGCCCAATGCTGGCCCAGGTGGGGCTTGAACCTGGGAAAATGATTTTCAGCCAATGCAATTAAATGTCATAAGGAAAGGTATTTTGACATGACTAAGAGCAAGTGGATTAATGATGAAATTGCGTAATATGCATGACAGCTTTATATGAGAGTATGAGTTCCATAATGGGAATGCTGGAATTAGGGGACATGAGATGTTACTAAGGCATACAATTACCTCTGATAGCATGTTGATGTAATAATAAAGCCCACTCCTCCACAAAAGCATATCAGCTTATGAAAGGTTCTAAGAAGGGCCAGCATCATGCAGTTCACATCTTTAGGGCACACCATACATCCTAAATTGGATTCAGGTATGGAGAGTTGGTTGGCCACTCTATGAATTCAAGGGGGATTATCTTTCATAATGATAAAATCAGCAATAAGAGCACTGAATAAAAATCTCATCTCTGCATCACTGAGAAGCCAGAATGCCTCCATACAAGATGTAAAGCTCTGTGCAGACAGTCATCATGATGCTAGCTAACTCTATCATATTACTGAACCTGAAATTGTCTTTTTTCTCTGATGTTACAATGACAATAGCAAGTTCTTGTTGTCTCTAAGTGAACACATTAAAAACCATTGTTTAAAATGAATCTGAACTCACTTGTGAAAAGCACATTTACCTCCAAAGGTAATGTCATCTGCACCATATTAAACAACCTCTTCTGTTGAAGAAAAAAAACCTTCTCAAGTAGCTGCTTGCTGCAGAGGTCAGACAGGAGCCTGTAAGTTTATACACCATAGAGAAGATCTGTGAGGAAGACCTTAGCAGAAAGACAACACCAACATCCATGCCTTACCCAGGGTTCAAACCAAAGTCCCTTTGATCAGTAGCCAAGAACATTAACACTCAGTCACAGGCCACTGTTGACAACAGGACACAGTTACAAACTTTGGTCTTCATGCACACAGACTTGTTCATGAAGCCTCCTGTACATAATGTCTGTTGAACATAAATATAATATCTAATATATAATCTAATCATAAATCATAATGTATGTTGTTGTCCCTGCTGCTGACAGCTCAAGGAAGTTGTCTTTATGTCATCTTGCTGTTAGAGACAACTAGTGGTCATCCTGAAGAGTTGTGACCCTGACCTATAATTAACCCATCTTGTTCAATAAAATTGTCTCCAAAATAATGAGAGGGAATTTTGTGATATGTTTAAGGTCCCATATGCAATCTGGGACTGACCCACTCCACCCTAACTACTGCTCTCCACCATACACAGTCATCCACACATCTGGCTGAAATGCAAATGAGCAATGACTACAGCTATGTACTCTTTAATATCAACCCCAATTTGTACATCATAGTCACATCTGTTAAATGTATATATATATACTTTCTTTTTTTATATTGCAAAATTTACAGATACAGCACATTTTATGCCATTTCCTTATGTATTTTTCAAGATATGACATTGTCCTTTAATTTTGAATACCAGCATATATTGGTAGTAATTCTTTAGCACTTTTAACTGATAGTCTTCATTACAGGAAATAAGATTAGATATACATACATATATAATATAAATTTTCATGTAAAAAATATATCTTTTAAATGGTGAATTGAATAATTGAAATAGTATACCTATATTAATACTGCAAAAACAATAGGTATAAAAAAAGTGTTAATAATAGTAATTATAATATTTTAATAACTATAGATTATGCTTGTTCATTGAATTATTGGGAAGCATGTATAGAATAAATGACATTACCTGGCATCAGCCACGAAAGGAAATATACCATTGTAGAAAAACATGATAGTCACGGCTAATAACCAAAAGGCTGCAGAGAAGTACTTAATATCCATAAGACGCTGTAATAAAAACAAAAATATTACCATTAAAATTAAATATGTTGAATAGCAATAGCTTTTTGTAATATTATATATCAATAAATACACTATGAAACACATTGAAATTGCATTACCCAGGAGTGGATGCATTTGCATGCAGACCAGCAAGTGAATGCAGGACAGTGATATAAGCATATGACTATATTTCCCATAATCAACATGTGTGGTATCTATGGGAGATTACTGCACAAAAGCTGCAACTAGGCCAAATGCTTCACATACTGTAGTACTAAAAAGAGTACTGATAGCAGATACTAAGATTATTAATTTATTTCTGGTGACATTCTCACATAAAAAGCTTGTTTACAAAGTTTCAAAACTTTGAATGCAGATGTTCATTTACATAACCTGTGACATTTTTTAAATATGCATGTGTGTGTATATGGTAATACAAAAGACAGAATTTTTCTATTTTCAGACAAAAAGTACTAAAAAAAAACACAACTTGCCTTATATGAGAATTTTATAAGTTATATATTTTAGTGATACTCACTAATTTCTTTGACTGTATTGATAAAGCATCAGTCTGCCCAAGTTCTCGAACACCAACTACATCCAGAAAGCTTACCAATATGGCAGATACAAATCCAATTCCACAAAGCATAGCACCTAGCAAAATATATATATATATAAACACAGAAAAAAATTTATCAGGTTTTAAAGGGCACTTTTTTTAAATATATTTTTTTAAATCTAACATCATCAAATTTGCTAACAGACTACCATCAAATTAGTTAGCATTTAACACCATCTAATTAAACATAGTCAGAATTCATTTCACATTTTTTTTATCTATATTTTCTTCGCTTGGTGAATTTCTCCTTCTGGGAAGTCTTTCAGGTAATTTTTATTTCCTTCTCATGTAGTTTGCTACTGCCAAACTGTGCAGTAGCAAACTACATCCTTCAAAGAATAAAAAAAATAATGTTTCATATACATTCAAATTAGAAGCAAAAATTAGTATGAAGTGGGTGCTGCAGTGCCAGCATGAAGATAAATTCGATGAACACTGCTAAGATATGTGGTTAACATTTTTCAGATACTGTTAAGATCAATCGCATGTAAGGTTTATGAAGCAAACTCTTAGGACTACCTATTAAGTGTAAATTATATAATAATGTTATTCCAGATTTAAAAAAACTGTCGCATAAAAAATTCAGTTTTGTTACTATGACTGATTCTACTTTGACCAAACGATTGCTATCATGGGAAACAACAAAATGATTGTTGGAATAAGAAACCTATCATTCTGAAAATTACATCAATGTACCCAGTAAAAAAGTAGCATTATCTCAGGTAATTGATAATTTAAATACCTTGGCTTATACTATACTAATTCATGGGAATAAAAATTATGGGTAGACAATGTCAAACAGGACCTTGTTAGAATTGGTGTGCAGTGGCCAGATGTAACAGATGTAGCTCAGGACAGATATGCTTGGAGAACTAAATTACACAGTCTGGTGGACCTCTGTAGCCCATGGCCATTTGAGGATGATGATGAAAAGCTTGTCAGTGCATCAAAGAAAATTACATCAGCAGTTTCAAATTGCTATTAAAAACTAAATAAAGCTGAGGGGAAAATCTCTACTTTGCAAACAAAATTACGATCAAAGCAAAAGCAGTGGAATAAATATATATAAAAATTGATACAGCAGAATAAAAATTTCAGAATTAATCAAAACAAGTAAAAAGAAAGCAGACTTTTTGTTGAATAACTCCAAGAAAAATTTTCTTAGTAAATTGAAAACTGTATTTATGCCAGGTCACATTCAATATTTTTTGGAAGGGGTAAAATTTAAACCACTACTCATGGTTACAAAAAATTATATTTTTATTATGATTATTAACAGAGTTGGTAAAAAGGTAAGTTAAAATAAAGATCTGGTGTTTTAATTCGATTGAATTTAATTTTAAGAGCAAGATCATAATAATTTCTCAGATCATGTAATAGAAATTCTAAATTCTATAGTAATTCGATATAAATTATAATAGAATTTCCTTATTTATTATATTTATTATTTATATCTATTATTAACTTTTTGAAAGCAATTATTTAAATTGGAATTACTGCTGTTAAATAGTCCAATTTCCTTAACTCTAAACAGAGAACGAATATTGTTAAAGATCTAGGTTAAAGATTTCAGATTTCAATTGGTTGTTTTACCACGGAGCAGTACTTTTATGCACACATGGATCCCAAAGGCTCAGAGAAGGTTGGGGGAGGGGACCCACTGGAACAGCTGTTGGGAGATAGATGATAACCTCCCATCAAGGCCATCCAGAATGTTCTTTAACCTGCACAAGGTATGGCTCTCCCGCACACAGGGCCATGGCTTAATGTCCTATCCAACAGACGGCGGCCTTTCCAAGCCCATCGGTGTCCCTACTGACTGTGGGCAGGGTGGGGAATTTTGCGGTTATAAATCTCAATGCTGACTCAGCTGGGATTCGAACCTGGGAACTACAGATTACAAGCCTGTCGCGCTACCAACTGAGCCACCCCCATCCACAGATTTCAGATCTTTAAATTGTCTTCAGTTACACTAATTTCAAAAAGTGATTATTTAAGATGTTCCCCAGTTCTATATCTCAGTTACTATTGACATAACATGGAACTGTGTGGAACAGAATAAAGTGGCTGCTGAGTGTGTATCTATAACAATAAATATTTCCTCGATAGCTACATAGACCTCAAACACTTAAAAAAACTGAAATTGTAATTTTACACTTCTTCCAACAGAAATATATCTTACTGTATGCTTCTTACATGCTTTGTTTACCTTCATCACAGTAATTTACCTTCATCACTGGGGAGTATAAAAACTCCCCATTATGGTATCAAAATGCCTAGTCAATGACTGTCAAGAAATGCTTCCTTGTGGAGTGGCACCACCCTTCCTTCATTCACCCTAGGAGAAAGGGCTCTTTTGCTGCTTACTCTAAATCTTTCCCTGACAAAATCTCAATTTAAAATATATATATATAAGAAAAAAAACTTTATTTCACATGCTATTGATAAATTGCTTTCAGTTGACATTTTTTTGTTTGTTTTCAAAAATTAACCATAGTTTTGACTTTGTCATCTGTCCATCCATCTGTAGATATTTAACTTTTTTGGTTTAAGAGATAAATTAAAAAATAATTTTTTGTTGGATAAAGAGTTTTCACACTTTTTGAATATTCTGATAATTTAATTTCCCCCATAAAAGGGTGCTAAATAGGAAAATGGTAAAACTTTAAACAAATATTATAATGATGTTAATTACGGAATATCATTTTCTACCATTAAAATCACTTAAGTTTGCTGAAATTTTAAGTACTGTTTATTAATTGTAACAAAAAGAAATAAAAACAAATCTTAATTTCTTACAAGTAAGCTGTTATATAAATCATGTAAATTCTGAAAATCCCAGAGTAATTAAATATCTGTTATTAAGTTTACACCACAAGATTTCAAAATCCAAAAATTGTACTGCTTCCATAATAGCACGAAAAGACCAACATTTATATCATTTGTACACAAACCAAGACTAAAAGAACACTACTAAAATAAACTAAAAAATACATATCAAAAAACATTTTAATTAATCCAAATCAGATACTCATTGGACAAGAAAATCTCCATATAAAATTGCATAAAAATTAATCTTCAAAGAGCTCCATATTAAATCAATGGCTGAAACATCATCACATATGTACAGTATGAATAGAAATTCTGGTTAAATATTTTTCTGTGTACAATAAATTATCACACAAATATCCTGTATTTAGCAATTTGCTAATACATGATATTATATTATTTTTTACATACAAAAGTTTCAGAGGAATCTCCATGATCATGTGCCTTATCCGTAGTATCCCCTGTGGTTCCATTATGATTATGCACAGGCAATTTGCTAAATACAGGATTTGGGTTGGGTTGTTTTACCTCTGAGCGGCACTTTTTTGCACACCATGGGCTAAATGGCCAGGTCACATGGACCCCGAAGGCTCAGAGAAGGTTGGGGGAGGGGACCCACTGGAACAGCTGTTGGGAGACAGATGGTAGCCTCCCGTCAAGGCCATCCAGCGTGTTCTTTAACGTGCACAGGGTATGGCTCTCCCGTACACGGGGCCACGGCTTAACGTCCCATCCGACGGACGGCGGCCTTTCCAAGTCCATCGGTGTCCCCTACTGACCGTGGGCAGGGCGGGGAATTTTGCGGAGATAAATCTCAACGCTGACCCAGCTGGGACTCGAACCTGGGAACTACAGATTATGAGCCTGGCACGCTACCGATTGAGCCACCCCCGCCCCACTAAATACAGGAACAATAAATCTAAATTTCACTGTGCAGATCTAAGTATAATGCTGATGAAAATTTAGTGAATTAGTTTCCAGCTGTAAATGTAAAAAATGAACTTCCATAAATTGGCTGTTTCAATAAGATATAACAAATCTAGTTATCAAAGAATGCTTTTACTTACCAATCCACAATGTCCAGATAATACCCACTGAACTATAAATATGACTGGTCAAGAAAAAATTTAGAACACTTCCTAATCGTGAAAAAGCTAGTGTTATTCCAAAAGCCAAAGCTAGTTCTTTTCCTGTGAACCAGAATGCTGTTATCCGATTCTGTACAACTGAAATATCAAAAGCAAAATACAAACCTAAGATACATATTTATTTTTAAAATAAACTTCTATTAACTATTAAGATAATAAAAATTTTGTTGGAAACCAGCACAAAACTTTGTTTTTACAAAACCCATATAGTAATTTCAGTTATGTTGATGCAGAAAAAGGCTTTGACTACCTTATTAAATATAAAACATTATAATTTCTATTACTACTTTATGATGAAGATGGTGGACTTTCTATATTTAATTCTAACAAATATTTCAAAATCTTATGAGCACATGATGTCAACAATTTAGTTTTAAACTGAAAGTAAAGGTAATTTTACTTGGTTTGTTAAAATCAAAAACAATTTTAATCTAAGAAAAAATATTTGTTTACATGGACAATAAATAGTAATATCAAAGCAGCAAAAGCACATACTCCTTAAAATATGTGAATTACAACCAATCTGATATCCATTTTTTTTTCTGGTAAGCCTTTTAAAAACTTGCAAAATTGTTAAAAATCAAAAGGTGGCAATAGTTTAAAAAAACATTAGCAATCAATAATTTAGTTCTGAAACAAGAGAACAAAATAAGCAAATTAAATACTCGTGAACCAAATGAAGTCACAATAATGGCTGTAACAATAGTATAACTTTTTTCATGAACATTTTTTAAACATCAATGGATATGTAAATCATTAGGTATACATTTATTATCAAATTTTATTTATAAATTCTTCTTATTTCCAATTAGTTTAACAACCAATAAAATTGAATTTTTTTTCCAAACCAGAGAATTTCCAGTATTGTAAAGCCAGTGTTCTTATGTAATTTTTTCCCATAGATAGCTATCCAATAATACGATGTTCAAGGCAATTTCAATTCAGACAAGAAAAAAATTAATTTTAAATCATTTTTTAATTAAAAATTACATTTGGAGAGTGAAGAATACAAAAGGGCATGCTTAATTAATATGCTGTTTCATGGCCCCTGATTAAGATTACAACTGAAGAGAAATGAATTTTAATAAATTGGGATGATACTACTGTGTTGAAACTTCCTGTACAATTCTTTTTTCTTTTTTTGGAAAATTTTCATAAACTCACTGCTTTTTTAGAAATCCTCCATATATTCTTTGAAATTTAAAACTTATTTTGTTAGTTGAACATGATGAATAGGTGTACCCTGGAATAAATTAAAAATACAATACTGTATAAAGATTTATATTTAGTCTCCTAGATCAATAGTCATAGGAATAGATGGCCTGTAGTCAGAGGTATCATCCAGCTGGTTTGCTTAATAAAATAATGTATCAATTCCTAAGAAATGTTGAAGGTGAGGGGAATAGGTTTAAAGAGTACTAATATTATTACCAGGCAATGGGAATATATTTGCATTTTTTAGTATGCCAGAGGAATATATTCATGCATTTTTTTTTTAGTATGCCAGAGGAATATATTCATGCATTTTTTTTAAAGTATGCCAGAGGAATATATTCATGCAGGCTGTGAGGTCAGTTGTGTTGAGAACCACTGGGTCTAAGATGATTCAAATTGTTAGAACTTGATATTTACGAATTTAAAATTAGTCTACTAAATGTTACTTCTATTATTAGCACCAACACACAATGGTTTTTCTTAACCATAGTGGATATAAATAGTTGCATGTTCCAATTTTTGAATGTAGTTACAATATTTGACTTGGAAGTTTATATAGCAGTTAAACCTGAGTGTTTTGGGAAAAAGCTCAAACTATAATGTAGAACAAAAAAAAGTTTAATAGCAATTTTTACATTTCGAATTCTTTTTGCACAAAGAATCAATTTTTTTTATTTTGAATTTGGTACATATTTTTTTTACATACTAAAATTTCAGAGGAATCTCCATGATCATATGCCTTATCCATAGTATCCCCCTGTGGTTCCATTATGATTATGCACTAATAAGAAATGTAAACTTGTTGAGATATCACATCAGTAATGCTTTTGGAACAGACTGATGTAGTAGGGAAAACATGCTTCAGTTGCTTAGAGGATTAAGAAAAAAAAGAATTGAATTTAAAAAGTTATTTTGCTTTCGGTCACTAAAAAATTACCTGTAAAGTGCAAAAATTCATTTTCAGTAATTAGCAAAGAATAAATTTATATTTGCAATGTGAAAAATATATGAATAGGAAAATGCAAAAGTTAAAAAAAAAGCTTCAAAATTTAAAGAAGCTGTGGTATTAAGTTCCTTTTATACAATAGGTTATATTGCTAATTAAATGAAACTAGGTCTACTCGATAACTATAAATTTTAGTGTCTTTCATCTTTGAAATGCATTAAAAATGATTGATAGTCATTACTAATGGTTTTTATGAAATCTAATTTATACCATGTTCAGGAGTACAAAACATAATTATGTGATCACAGACTAATATATTTTCTGCAAACAGTTTTATAATGCTGATAATTTATTTGCCTATTATTAAAAGTATAAAACTTACTGGTTAATGATCCATTTCCAGCACCAAATAAGAGACGACCTAGCAGCATCAAAGGTAAAATGGCAGTAGTTCCACGATACATTGATCCCACAGCAAAAATACTAGATCCAATCACACATAGTGATGAAAACAAGAAAACTCCAACTATTACAAAGAACATGTAAAATAATGATTATGTGCAATAAACAATTAACTTTAAAATTAAACACACAATTGGCAATTAATGTTCATTTAGATATAAACAAATATGAAAATTCCATTGACAAATCTTCTAAATTCAAATATTGGATCTCATCAGTCATTTCAATTATAAATGTAAAATAATAAATAGTTCACAATTTTTATACATTTTACTACCTTATAAATAAAAGAAAAAATAAGGCAAACTAATAAAGAATATAATAAATGAGATTTTCACTTTTTAAAAAATATATTTAAAAAAAACTGTTAAAGAAATAAAGAAAATGTCTCACCTCTATTTCCTAGTTTATCAATAAGAAAACCTGCAACAATCACAACAAGTGCATTCCTAAGTAAACAGAAAAATAGATATTCATTATTTTCATCTGGATGCCAAGTCACCATGATTATTCAAGAGTACAATCTAAAATGCAAAATGATGAAAATATAAAGGATTATAGACTACATGAAATAGACTCTTGATTATCTGCATGTGAATTAATTAAATATGTTTTGAAATCCTACTATTCTATCAATAAAACCACAATATACAAGTTAGCTGTCTGATTTATTAAAGTATTTATGGTTATTTCTGAGAGGTACAAGTTTCTTCCTTGAGCAAGAGGCTATGCACCTATGCATTTTATGACAAAATAAAAAATATTCCATTTTGAAATAGAGAATGAAAAACATTCTATTCTGTTATTTGAAATTATGATTATCTTAACCAAAAACATGATTACAAAATCTGGAGAAAAATACACTGTGGAAGACACTTCTTTAGTATTCATATTTTGATTCCAATAAATGGCTGATTCCATTAGGTGATATCTACTGGTTTCACTTAAGTGAATTCCAAGAAAATCAGGCCCATATCCATATTAAAATTTAACTAAAATGAGATTTAAAGTAAATTTAAATGTTTTTTAATTATCCACCCAAATCGACACACATTTGGATTATTCACACTTATTATTGCAAATAATTCAGAATTCATTGCATATAAGATTAAGTTACCTGGATTTGATATTTCAAATAGATGGTTTGAATCTATTTGTAACATCTAAAGTTAACAACTGATATTTCAAAAAAACTTCTATTATTTGCTTACTGGTGTTCTGCCAGTAGGCAAAAAACAATACATAATATGATATATATAAGGTGATATGTTATTGAGTTGAGTACATATTAAGTTTTTTTTAACATTTCATTGTTAATTTTGAGTACAGAGATATTGCTGACAAAAAAGTAGACCACATATTTAAAACAATTCTGTGCACTCAGACTTTATAATATCAAAGCTACTGACCTTTTTGGTTAGCGATATTATTTACCTTTTTGGTTATAATTTTTCAGAGGTGATAGTGAAGGTGGGAAAGGCATGATAAAGAGGACAAAACACTACTGAAGAATAAAAACTTTCAAACCATAAAAATGAAAATAAATACTTCACTTACCATTTTTATCTCATTTTCAAAAATGAGCTATTGTTTTCACTTTCTAATCTTCCTGCAGACCTTCACTTTTTTGTTTTTAGATAAATGAAAAATATTCTTTTTGAATTGCATAACTGCTTAAGAAATATTTATGATTTCTAATTCCCAAATTTCCAAACCCTTCTAAAACAAAAAAAAAAAAACAAATACCCCTCAAGCAGCTGCTTGCCACAGAGGTCTGACAGGAGCCTGTCAGTTTATATGCCACAGTAGGAGATCTGAGAGGATGGCAGGACCTCTCTAACAGTAGAAAAAGTTGGAAAATAGCAAAACTATAAATGACTATTGTAAACAATTTATTCATGCTAGAAATTTGAAAATTGAGTGGTAGAGTGTGGTAGTCAAGTGGTTTACATTGATAGCAGTGATTTGACCCTTTGCTTATGCAGTTGGGGGAGAGGGAGAATGCAGCTTTTTTGTTTTAAAGGGTAAATGAAAAACTTTTTTTATTTTAAAAGGGTATTAAAGAAATATTACTATTTGCATTTTCCAATTTATCTAATAATTCTAATTTCACCATTAGAGGATATTAAAGTTGGAAAATGAAAATGTCATTCTCTTTAAAAACAAGCATTTCATATTTTTCAGAGGTGATATGTTATTCTTCTACTTATATTACTATTAATCAATTCTTTTTTTTTCTTTGTGTCTATATAACTGACTATTTTTATACATTAACAACTTAATAATAAGGTGCCAAATGCAATTTATACAGTTAAAACAATAAGATAGTGGCCATAGAAAGAGATTGTGGCTCATATTAGCAATGTATGAGTTGAGTTAATCTTTGCACTGAAGAGTGTATGGTTTCATCTAACATCAAAGAGTAAATTCAAATCTAAAGGTACTTTAGAAAATGCTTATAATAAATTTAATAAAACTATGTAACACTTTATATAAGTAAAACAGGGCAGAAATGTGGCAGTATTATCTAACATTAATGGTAATAGTGAATGTATCAGGATCTTAGGTAACAAGAGTTTACAAAATAGATGCAAAAATGGCACATAAGACATGTTTGTCTATATTTCATGCACAGAAGTATCTCCTTAACATAGAACTAACATTTCTATATCTCTATAGAGTGAAATTCCTTATGAGAGATGATGACAATATATGAAGTTTGTAAGATATGGTAAACACCATACAAGGAGATTTGTTACATATTTGAAGGTTTTTTTTTATATTTCATTGTTAATTTTGAGTGCAGAGATATTGCTGACAAAAAAGTAGACCACCTATTTAAAACAATTCTGTGCACTCAGACTTTATAAATCAAAGCTACTGACCTTTTCGGTTAGCAATATTATTGCACTTAAAATTAAACAATGAACTGTAAAAAAACATCAAATACATAACAGCCTGCCTTGCAATGGCATTAGCCTTATCTACAAACTTCATATAGTGTCGTAATCTCTCATAAGGAATTTCACTATATATAAGTATAGAAATGTTAATTCAATGTGAAGGAGATACTTCTGTACTGAAATATAGACAAAAATATCTTATGTGCCATTTTGGCACCCATTTTGTAAAATCCTGTTACTTCAGATCCTGATTCCACTGTTACCATTAATGTTGATAACACTGCCTCATTTCTGCTGTGTTCTACTTATATACAGTGTTATAGAGTTTTATTAAATTTATGATATGTATACTGTGATTTTATTGTATTATAAATGTTTACAATCCAATAATGAGCTGATAATTTATTTTTAATATCAACAAGAGTATGTTTTTATTCCTTGCATTTCATTTATTGAAAAAATAGGATTAAAACTTTATAAACATATTTGGAACAGTTTGGTTGCTTGGTGTTTATGGTACATCAGTAATTTTGGCTATAAATGTGACAAATGAGAGAAAAAGATGATAAAAGACAAGTAACCCACAACCAATGCTAAAATCCAAAGACAGCAATAAAAACAAGGAAATGGGAAAACAAAAAGGTGAAAAATCCTTGGAAAAGAAAAAAAGGAAAACAACAATTGTAACAATTGAAAATTAACTCTTAGTTGACAAAACAACTAAGAGTGTAAAGACCTGTGTAAATAGCAATAACAAGTGTAAAACATAAAATGAAAAGGTAAAATGTTAAAGACAAGTAAAACAACTGAGATACCATTAAAAAAGAATAGTAGGTAAAAGATGTCTGAGTGTAAGGGGCTCAGATAACAAATGAAGAGAGCTAAAATAAATTGGACATTCACTACTTTCTTTTCCCTTTGTAACATATTGTTAAAGAACAAAACTGTGAATAAATCTACTAAAATCACACATTTATGTGATTTTAAAGTAATGTGTTTAACAATCACAAAAATATGTATTACTTACATCCATGCATATATGGCATAAAGGAGGTTGTAGTCTGTAGAACTCATACCTAAACAGTCTGAACAGCAGATAACATCTGATGAATTATCTTGTGAACTATTTGTGTTGTTACACTTGTAGTTCTGAAAAATAAAAAAAAATGTTATATACTGGGGAAAAAATCAGTGGTCAATTGGAAATGGTCAAATTAGTAATTCTAGGTACTTGTTTTAAATAAAGATACTTGTTATAAAAAGTGAAATAAAAGTGTAAATAAAGGTACTTGTCTTAAATTTGGAAATGTAAATCTGGAAATCATTAAGAAAAATCACAGCTGTAAGCCAGCCATTTATTATCAATCAGCTGAAAGATTGATAATTTACAGAAATAAATCTACTGAAATGAAAACTAAGGTTTAAATATAGAAAAGTAGATGATAAAAAACTACTTTTCTAACTTTACAAAGGGTATACAATATATTATAAACAATCTATTATGGAGCCACTTATAATACACAGAACGGAGGTAGCACGTGTGAACCACCTGCCTCCTTGAGCAGTGAGCCATAATGTAATTAGGCTGCAAGATTGGGTACAGCTGCACCGAGAAGGATGCTTTTACTTACAGTTTCAATTTTAAGAGCAGGAAAAGCACATAGAATGCTGTGATAAATGATAAAAATAATTCTGTAAATACTGAGATAGGTTTAAGGCAGAAAGAAGTGTAAAATAAAAAAAATAAAAAAAATTGTAATTACTTCCAAAATATTCAGCTTTTAAAAAACGGCATTTTTTTTGTTAATTTTTAAGATTTTCAAAACTTTAAAGAAACATTTTTTGATAATAGTTGAAATCAAACTTGTAAACTTAAAACAGGGGGTTGCTTCCACAAAAAGCAATGTTAACAAACAAATCAGCAACACCATACAACACTTCTAAGAAATAGTAATCAGATGGCTTTAACAAGTGATTTATATTGTAGTTTAATCAAATATGCATCAAATGAAAAAACATTATCTTTCAAGCCTGAACTATATATTTTTATAAGAAACACATAAAAAAAAATTCCCAACAGCAATTTTTATTTTTTTTTAAATTGAAATTTTTGTCTATTAAAAACATGTACATATGTCCTTGGACTCTCATTACAGATTCTGCAAATGTATAGAGACGACAAGGATATTGAAAGGGTTAAGAGAAGGATTGAAGCCTCTCATCCAGTGCATTTTTAACAATTACTAGAAGAACCTGCAAGATGTGTTTTATTTCAGGAAAATTATGCAAACATCCCTATTCCTTCAGAAAAATATTAAAACATTATATTGTTATTATAATGTATTGAAATTTATAGTATATAAAATTAAAGTTTTTAATTCTCTATGATAAATGTTTTTAAGCACTTCAACACATGGACTATGCTATCAAGTATCAAGAGTTAGTAAGGAGAGATTTATGTACTGTACCATAGAGGATGGGTAGTACAGGAACTTCTGGGATGCTTTCGGTGACAAATTTAATAATCGACATTCTTGCCAGCAAGTGATATCTCAGTGGAGATTAAAAGAAGGATAACAAATGCCAATGGTCTGCCCCATGGCGAAGGAAATAACTATTTATACCTTTGATAGCATAGTGTGCTTTAAAAAGCTTTTGATCCAAGACACATGCTTTGCACCCATAATTTGGGAGTTTCGTCAGGCAGGATGTGAGTAACTTAAGCTAATGCAGGAGAGGCAGTTGGTTATTGAGAGCAGGGAAGGGGTGGGGTGCCAAAAATTGAATTGTCAGTGGCTCAGCTCTGAGGATTGGAGTGGTCGGCGGATGTGCAGGTGGCCATAATGTGATCTGCATGTGATGGAGGTTGGGAGAGGGTGTGGGATTATGGGAAATTGTCAAGATCAGTGAGTGTCGATGGTAGCTTCACTATTTGTGGCTAGCAATTTGTAATTATAATGAGTGGGGTACTTTTAGTGAATTTATAAATTTCGTAAACTGAATTTTGGGGTTAAGATAATTATGTTAGTGAGGGCCTGAATAATGGTTTTCATATCAGTATTGCTAATGGGAGTTGTGTGTGTGTAGGGGGGGGGGGGGTTAAGCACTCTATGCTATCAAAGGTATAAATGGTTATTTCTTTTGCCAAGGTGGGTAGACCATTAACATCTGTTATCCTTCTTTTAATCTCCACTGAGATGTCACTTGCTGGCAAGAACATCAATTATTAAATTTGTCACTGAAAGCATCCCAGAAGTTCCTGTTACTACCCATCCTCTATGGTACGTAAATCTCTCCTTAACAACTTTTGATACTTGATAGCATAGTCCATGTGTTGAAGTGCTTAAAAACATTTAACAGTGTCATAGAGAATTAAAAACTTTAATTTTAATTACTGCACTGTGTACCTTTAGTCTAATTTTTGTTTATAGTATTGTTGCGGATTACAAAAATGGATAGCCACTGAGCGTGAGTATTAAAAGCTATATTTCAAAACCAAATTCAATACAAGGTAAATTGTTACAAAGGAAATATGGATGAAGTATCTTATCAACAAATCAACTATTAACATGCACAAGTCATCAATCTTCCTGCGTAGAGCACACAATATCAGCTCTGTGTATTTTACTAAATACTACCTTTTACTTGATTTACCAGGTCACCCGAAGATCTTCACTCGTAAACCAATTCTCGTCCTGTGCTAATAACTTTTCACACAATAGCCGAACAAAAAGACAGTCCGTGTAGACATTCGAAGTTAGCCATAAAAGTTCCCACTTTTATACTTCCGCGTATACACAACACATCAAGTTACTTCTTGATACTTAACGATAAAAGATCCCACTTTTATCCTTCCGCGTATACACAACACATCAAGTTACTTCTTGATACTTACGCGCACTGTCTCAGAACAGCTCACCATCCATTTTCGAACTCTCCGACCGTTACAATACAACGACCGTTACAATACAAAACCGTTAACGCTCCACTCTTCTTCTCCAAATTCTCCCAACGTTCTTATTCGTTGGCTGAAACTTTTTGCTTTCGGTTGCCAGATTCCTTCTGTCGTAACACTGCCCCCTTCCTAGGTCTTGTTCGTCCCGAACAATTCTGGATTCCAAAGTTTCTTCAATTCTTCGATGAAACGGGGCCAAACGATCCACGTGAACCACCTTGCACTTTGTAGCTGGACGTCGACGAATGCGATATACCACGTCATTAATCCTGTTAACTATTGTATATGGACCTTCCCAAGGTTTCTGAAGTTTTGGAGATAGTCCTTTCTTTCTATGTGGACTGTATAGCCAGACAAGATCTCCTTGATTGAAAATTGTTCCATTTATTTTACTGTCATATCTTGTTTTGGTTCTGTCACTTGTTATGTCGATGTTATGTCTAACGGAGTGATGGATTTCTTCTAGTCGTTGTTGCAATTCTTGTACGTATTGTGGAGTGGACACAGGCATTGTTTCGGGCCGACCATATAAAAGGTCACAGGGAAGACGTAACTCTCTTCCAAAAATCATCATGGAAGGTGTCTGTCCAGTTGTCTCATGCACTGCCGTTCTATATGCCAGCAAAAGGAGTGGTACATGGCGATCCCAGTCACGTTGGTGGTCGTTCACAAATAATGCTAAATGCTGAGCAATTGTTCTATTGAACCTTTCAACCATACCATCCGACTGAGGGTGTAAGGGAGTTGTTCTGGTTTTCTGAATGCCTAATAGTTGACAGATGCCTTTAAATACATTGGATTCAAAATTCCGTCCTTGATCAGAGTGGAGTTGTAAAGGTACTCCATACCTACTAATGAAGTTATTAACTATCATCTCAGCCACTGTTGTTGCTTCCTGGTCTTGGATGGGATATACCTCAGGCCACTTTGTGAAATAATCCATTACCACTAATAAATATCGATTTCCATCATCAGTTCTAGGAAACGGACCCATTACATCAATGGCTATTCTTTCAAAAGGGGCACCAACGTTATACGTCTGCAGCTTACCCCGACTCCTAGTCTTAGGGCCTTTCTTTGCTGCACAGGCTTCACATTGCCTACACCATCTCTCAACGTCTGCCCTACTTTTCAACCAATGAAATCGTTCCCTGGCTTTGGCTAATGTCTTATTAACACCGAAGTGTCCTCCAGTGGCACTATCATGTACATCTTTCATCACAAGTTCCACTCGGGATCGAGGAAGGATTATCTGCCAACGGATCAGCCGCTCAGTGGGATTCTCCCATCTTCTGTATAATACTCCGTCTTCCATTTTTAAGGAATCCCACTGTGCCCAGTAACTTTTAGTAGTTGGACTATACCTCGAGATTTGCTCCCAATTAGGTCTTACATCAGATTTTTCAATCAATTCTAATATTGGTTTTATGTCTTCATCATCTAGTTGAGCCTTCCTGATTTCAATTGGATTCCAGATGTTAGGGGTGTCACTGTTTGTTTGTGTCGATACTATTTGTCTTATGGGCATTATCTCTTTAGTTCCAAATTTCAGTTCTGCATTATAGCAATGTTTACAGTTGTCAATACATGGGCGCCTGGAAAGAGCATCTGCATTCTTATGCATTTTACCACTTCGATGTTCGATGGAGAAATCGTATTCTTGTAACCGTTGTATCCACCTAGCGATTTGTCCTTCAGGGTTTTTGAAGTTTAATAACCATCTAAGTGCAGCATGATCAGTACGTATAAGGAATTTCTGGCCATAGAGATAATGATGAAAATGTTCTATTGCTTTTACTATTGCTAACAGTTCTTTGCGTGTTACACAGTAATTCCGCTCTGGTTTGGATAAAGTTTTACTAAAGTATGCAATAACTCTCTCTTGTCCGTCTTGTTCTTGTGAAAGCACAGCACCAACTCCTGTGTTACTTGCGTCAGTATCTATCACGAATTGTTTTCCAGTTTGTGGGTACGCTAGCACTGGTGCTGTGGAAAGAGTTTTCTTTAGCTGTTGAAAGGCTATATCGCATTCGGTGGTCCACATAAACCGCTGGCCCTCTTCTGTCAGACGATGTAATGGCCTTGCGATGTTGGAGAAACCTTTGACAAATCTTCTATAGTAGGTGCAAAGTCCAATAAAACTACGAAGTTGATGAACATCTTGTGGTGGAGGCCAGTCTCTTACAGCTTCTATCTTACTAGGATCAGTCTTAATCCCTGCTGTAGTGATCACATGACCAAGGTAATGAACTTCTTGCTGGAACAGTTTACACTTTGTCGGTCCCAATTTTAACTTGGCTGCCTTAAGTTTTTCAAATACTTGACGAAGATTTCTCAAATGTTCTTCAAAAGTTCTTCCAAGAACTATGATGTCGTCCAAGTAAACCAGGCAGACCTCCAAAGACAAACCTTTGAGCACTGACTCCATTAGTCGCTCAAATGTGGCAGGTGCATTACAAAGTCCAAATGGCATCACCTTAAACTGCCAAAGTCCATTCCCTGTACTGAAAGCTGTTTTCTCACGGTCTTCAGGACGTATACCAACTTGCCAATAGCCGCTCTTTAAATCTAATGTTGAGAACCATTCTGACCCAGATAAAGTGTCTAGTGTATCGTCAATCCTGGGTAAAGGAAAGGAATCTTTCTTTGTTACGTCATTTAATCTGCGATAATCTACACAAAATCGTGTAGATCCATCCTTTTTCTTGACAAGAACTACTGGTGATGTCCAGGGACTCTGTGATGGTTCTATAATGCCCTGAGCTTCCATGTCCTTTATGAGTTGTTCCGTCTCCTCTCTTTTTGCCAATGGAAGCCTTCTTGCCGGCAGATGGACTGGAGGAGAATCACCAGTGTTGATTTTATGTTCTGTCAGGTTAGTACGGCCATAATCATTTGATGTGGCAGAAAAAATGTCCGAAAATTCTTTTAATAGGTTCTCGGCCTTAACAGCTTGGTTTTCAGTTAATATTTGTCTTGTTTCTCTCCATAATTCAGTAAGATGAGACGGGATGTCTGTATGATTTTGATATGAATCGGTAACTTCTATTTTATTTATACTTGTTACACAGGTAACAGCTTCACATATTGCTAATTCCTCACCTTTTTTTAACAGTCTACTGGATTTGTTACAGTTCATCACTCTGATAGGGATCTGTTCTTTATCTATTCTGACTAAAGTCCTTGCAACCAGGATATTATGAGCCAAAGCTCCTTTACCAGAGGCATCAGTAACTGCCAATCGGAAGGCCCCAGAAGTCTCCGCCCGATGTCCACGGACTATAACTTCACTTTGTGCTGGGATCTCTGTGTCTTCCGTCACTAATATTGGAGTTACGCTTGATAAAGAATCAGACGTCCGGCTAAGCAGAGGAATCTCTTCTGTCTCATAGATGAGTAGGTTATCACTGGGTCTAATGTTGAATCCATGTTTCTTAAGAAAATCAAGGCCTAATATGCATTCGTCGTAGATGTCAGCGATGTAAACAGGATGGCGAACCAGACAGCTACCAACTCGAATATTAAGTTCTATTTTTCCATGAACTTTTGCACGATCTCCAGTGGCCGTTTGTAGGCTTATTCTAGACTGTGTAGTATTCAAGTTTGGGTGAGGTATTATTTTCTTTATTATATCCGTTCTGAGTAAAGTTACATTTGCACCAGTGTCGACTATCATACGGCAAGGCATTCCATTTATGGCTCCATCAGCTACTAATCCATTATTATCGCCATGTAATGTTGAAACGTGGGCGACTTCCCCTGGGGCCAACCAATCAACAACCAGCCTTTGCCTCGCAAGATTGACTAATTTTCTGTTTCCCTGATCTTGTTGTCTAGTTGATGGACTTGGACTCCTCATTCGTTTCCTAGTGCAGTTGGTACGAATGTGTCCGGTCTTGCCACAATTCCAACACTGGAGGTCTGTTGTAGGTTTTGAAGAACCTTTTATATCTTTCAAAACGGATAGTATGGCTTTGGTTAGTTCTTTCATTTCATTATCCTTTTCTGCAGTTTCTTCTGCACTCACAAATCTCACTGCACGTTTGTTCGCTCGGGAGGAAAGCCTGGAGCACTCGTATTTCATAGCATGTACCACAGCTGACTTTAAGGATTCACCTTCCAACATCCTCAGAGATTGCTGAGTGTCAGGGTCAGCAATAGCATCAATAAATTGTAATTGAGCTAAATTATCTTGAATTTCTGGTGGACAGTTACTATAAGCCAATCTAGCTAGACGCTCAATATCACTAGCAAGCTCTTGCAAAGTTTCACCATTTTTCTGCATGCGATGTTTAAATTGAGTCACGTAATATTGTTTTAAATAACTATCACCAAACCTTAGTTCTAATGCAGAAACTAGACTTTGATAATCAAGTCGTTTTTCTTCTGGAACAGACTGCAAAACTTCCGCAGCAGAATTTCTTAAGGAAGCTGCAAGAAAACTGGCCTTTTGGAATTCATTCCACTCATTGGCTGTAGCGATAACTTCGAATTGTGTTTTAAATACTGTCCAAGATGATTGACCATCATATGTAGAAGGTTTAGTTGTATTTTTAGCGATATGTGTAATAACATTATTTCCACTAGAATTATTATTATCACAGGCAGAAGGTAACATTTCATTTCTCAAAATCTGAAACTGGCGTTCACAATCAGTTTTTACAATTTCAATTTCATGTTTATAATCTAACTTAACACTATCAAGATCATCTTTTACACTATTTAGTTCGGTCATAATGTCCTTACACTTATCAGAAATCTTATCAATTTGAGAAGCCACTTCAGCTCTCATCTCAGTATTTTGTGCCGCTATTTCGGCTTTCAAATCATCTTTTTGAGAAACTATCTCCGTTCTCAACTCATTATTTTGTGCGGCCATTTCGGCTTTCAAGTCATTACTTTGACTTTTAATGTCATTCATCTGTGTAGCCATATCGGCTTTCAAGTCATTATTTTGACTTTTAATGTCATTCAACAACTTTACCAATTCATCCATACTTCTAGTTAACGGCATTCAATAAATTATCCCACTCCTGACACCAAATGTTGCGGATTACAAAAATGGATAGCCACTGAGCGTGAGTATTAAAAGCTATATTTCAAAACCAAATTCAATACAAGGTAAATTGTTACAAAGGAAATATGGATGAAGTATCTTATCAACAAATCAACTATTAACATGCACAAGTCATCAATCTTCCTGCATAGAGCACACAATATCAGCTCTGTGTATTTTACTAAATACTACCTTTTACTTGATTTACCAGGTCACCCGAAGATCTTCACTCGTAAACCAATTCTCGTCCTGTGCTAATAACTTTTCACACAATAGCCGAACAAAAAGACAGTCCGTGTAGACATTCGAAGTTAGCCATAAAAGTTCCCACTTTTATACTTCCGCGTATACACAACACATCAAGTTACTTCTTGATACTTAACGATAAAAGATCCCACTTTTATCCTTCCGCGTATACACAACACATCAAGTTACTTCTTGATACTTACGCGCACTGTCTCAGAACAGCTCACCGTCCATTTTCGAACTCTCCGACCGTTACAATACAACGACCGTTACAATACAAAACCGTTAACGCTCCACTCTTCTTCTCCAAATTCTCCCAACGTTCTTATTCGTTGGCTGAAACTTTTTGCTTTCGGTTGCCAGATTCCTTCTGTCGTAACAGTATATATTATAATGTATAAAATACATGGTATTTTTATTGTAGTGAAAGCCTCTTCAAGATTTTGGCACAGCCATCCTGTTAGCTGATATTCTGAGTCAATATTGTTTGTGGGTCTTACTGTCTATACAAGGGAGCACACTTAACATTGCAACTTATATAGGGTGTTTCAAAAAGGAAGCAACCCTAAATATAAGAGAGTAGATCTTACGTGCCTGTACATTTTATGTCATAATATTAGTCAGCTGGCATTACTGTACTCAAAGTTAACAGCCTTTAGCAGTTGAAATGACCTTGTCACATGCTAGTCTCATTCAAGCATTCATTCCTTTGTGTTGTGTCAGCTACATCATTTTCCAAAAACGAACATGTATTTAATGTTGAGACTTATTGTGGGTACAAATCTTACATACGTGTGAGAGAGGAATTTTGAGTTGAAGTTTCCTCAGTCTGCAGTTCCTAACAAGTCGACAATATCTCATTTGACTGATAAATTTCGTGACACTGGGTCTGTACAGGATCGAAAGAGCCCAGGACGACCATCACTGTTAACTGCTGAAGTTCTTGATAATGTGTCTCAGCGTTTAACTCACTCACCCAGAAAATCTCTTAGAAAGTTATCTTCACAGGTTGGACCTGTCACCAGTTACTGTTTTCAGGGCTACAAAGAAGCAAAAATTTCATGCCTACTGCATTGGTGTCGTTCATGAACTGAAAGAACCAGACCATGAAAAACGTTTACGATACTGTCATTGGTTTCGTTCTTTCATTGATGAAAATGGAATTGAGGTGTTGGACCATGTTTATTTCAGTGACAAGGCTTTGTTTCACTTGGATGGGTATGTGAACAGTCAAAACAGTTGAATATGAAGCAGTGAAAATCCTCACTTTTCACAAACAACCATTACACACATAAAAACCATTACACCATTACACACATGGAAAATTGGTGTTTGGTGTGCAATTTCCTATTGTCATGAGATAGGGCCTTTATTTTTTGACTAAACTGTAACTGGTGAAGTTTTTAGTGATGTCATTCAACAGTTTATTGCACTATTGGATGTGAATGAATGAGAGTGTTGGTTGCAACAAGATGGCACAACCGCCCATACTGAAAATGACACAATGGTCATGTTGCAGGAATTTTTTGGTGATCATTTGATTTCAAAAAATTTGTGGCCCCTAAGATCCCCAGATCTCACTCCTCGTTTTTTTCCTTTGGGGATATCTCAAATGTGTAGTGTGTCAAAACACCTCATACACTTGAAGACTTGAAGCCTAACATTGAAAGAGAGATTTTACACATAAGAAAACAAACATTATGAAAGGTGACTGCAAATGTCATGAAATGGGTATGAACCTGCATCCAGGTTGCAGGAAATCACTTTCAACATCTGTTGTAAAGGTAGATATATGTCTAATTTGCATCTTTGGAAATTTGTGTCTTTTGCCAAGTTTAAATAGAAAAATACAATAGAGGGTTGTGTCCTTTTTGAAACACCCTGTAGATGATAGGCTTTCCAAGCCTACTAACATTCACATTTAGGGTAAGCACAATCAAACAGAAAATTATTGATATTGACACAGGTGGGACCTGTTACATGTCTAGTTCAAAATGAATCCTTGGCTAATTCAAACATTTTTAGTTACTGCAAGAAACTATTTCCATTTAAAAAATCTAATAGTCTAATGTAAAATTATACTTCAAAAAATCTGAAAACTTTAGTATATCTTATCATGAAATTCTTCACATTTCATCTAGCATTATAATAATAATGCTTTGGCTGATATTTGTTGCATGAGCAAATGGTTTAGTTTAACCCTTCCAGTGTCCATCCTGAAAAACAGATTTCCATCCAGAGGCCAAGCTATTTTCTCACTATGCTCAGACAAAAAGAAACTTTAACTTTATAACATTTTTGCCAAATACCTAATGAAAAGAATTATGGCATATTGTATGCAAAATTAATCAGCATTTAATTATGGATTTTCTGAAAAAAATTTTTTTAACAAAAAAGACTTATTTCAATAAGACATTTTTAGAGTCATGTAGTAAAAAAATGCATCTGGCAACACAAATAAAAATTTATTTAAGAAAAACTAATAGGCAGAAATGATTATAATGCACATGAATAGAAAGGCTATTTACTTCTGAATCATGAAAAAATTATTTTTTTGGTTTGAAGCAAATATTTCTCTCGTTTTATAAATTTTTTCTTATTACCATACTTGCAGAAAATTCCAGGTTTTAAGCCAAGTGTGCTGAGTCAGATAAACAAGTCAACTTTAGGATTTAAAAAAAAATAACCGAAAACAAAAAATTAAAAAATTCCAATCAACAGAAATAGGTCATGCTATATACCAAATTAAACAGAATTTAATTACGAATTTTATTAAAATAAATAATATAAACAAATTTACAAGCATATTGTTTTTAATAAGCCTCTTTCAATGTGATATGTAAAAAAAAATTATTGCACTATACAATTAAGGCTTTATTTTGGAAAATCTGATGAATAAAAATAGTTAAATTATATATTTATAAAAAGGAAATTTCCTCCTGAATAATATAATATTCAACCTGAAATAAGATTTTTATTTCTTTTAATGATACTTTCCAGTATCATATAGTTTAAACATGGCCAGTATTATACAAAGTGACTTGGGCTTCTCACATTCACGGGATTTTCTGAACTGGTTGTGAAAAAAAAAAAAAATTCCTTGGCTGCTTTTTTAGCTAAACATTATGATTTTTTTTCTTTTGGTGTTGAAGTTTGGTGATCTTGGCTAAGTGCAGAAAGGTTTGTGCATCAAAGCAAAAAAAACAGTGTTATATTGTCTGTGTGGCACAGCCAAGGCACTGAGGGGGGGGGGGGGGGCTTTAATATCATTCAATATAAACATAAAAACTCATAATTTAAAAAAAATTATTTTTCTAGATGGGGGAGGGGAACTTTTATTGTGAGTTTAGCAGATGGGACACCTTCCCGAAATTGCCCTCCCACATGACGATTGATTTCCTTAGAAAGGAAGTCTATTGTCTATATTGCTTCCATATCCAAGGTATTCATTTTCAAAAAACAGTACCAGCTCAAAGTTTTTTACAAAAAACAAGAAATAATAAAAGAAAAATTACGTATAACCTAATAGAATGTTAACTAAAATATCTGCAACAACTTTTAACCAGCCTCCGATCTAGCATAACTTGGAAAGATTAATAAATCAGTCGATCGAAAGATCACTAACTAATAGAAATAAATCTACAGAAATGAATTTGCTTCCATATCCAAGATCTCATTTATTTTCAGAAAATGATACCAGATCAAAGTTTTACTGGAAAAGTAATAAATAATAAAATAAAAATTAACATATAGCCAAATGCGCTGTTAAAATATCCACAGCAACAAGTTGTAGGCCAGCCATACGATGTAGCATAGCACTGAAAAAAATCAATACTTATTGATCGGCCAAAAGATAAATAATTTCTGAAAATAAATAGACTGAAATGAAAACTAAGGTTTAAATATAAAAAGTAAATATTAACTTTACAAAGGGTATCCAATATGCTGGCCCAAAACTGTAAAAAACACTTATAGCACACGGAACAGTGATAGCATGTGTCAGCCATCTGCATCTTGTTTGCCTCAGTGAAGCATAACTAATTAAATGCAGCTGCAACCAGAATTCCTAAGAAGGATGAGTTTACTTCCAGTTTCAATTTTAAGAGTGGGAAAGATGCATAGAATGCTGGGAAAAATGATAAAAAGAACTTGGGAATACTGAAATAGGTTTACGACAGAAAAGAGTGTGAAATAAAAAAAAAAAGGCGGTATGTATTTTGTAATTACTTCCAAAATCTATCTTTTTAATAATAATATTAATAATTAATTATAAATAATTATTATAAATAATTTTTAATAATAAATTAAAATAGAAGTTTTTTTTTAATTTTTAGATTTTCAAAAATTTAAGGAAAAATTTGTTGATAATAGTTCAAATCAAACTTGTAAGCTTAAATCAGAAGGTTGCTTCAGCAAATAGGAACACTAACAAGCAAATCAGCAATACTGTTTAGTGCTTCTAAGAAATGGCAATCAGATGGCTTTATAAAATTATTTATATTGTAATTTAATAAAATATGCATCAAATTAAAAAACAATATTATTTTTGAAGCCTAAATTATATATTTTTATAAGATATATATATATTAAAAAATTACAACGGCAATTTTTACTTTTAAAAAATCGGTTTTTTTGTTATACTAAAAACGGATGCATATGTCCTTGGCTTCTCAATTCAGATTCTCTCAACATATACAGACGATGTGGACACTAGAAGGGTTAAAGCTATACTTGCTCAATAATTTACAATGAGAAATAATATCTGATGTATAGGTACAAAGATATAGCACATATCCATGTGTAACATGTTACAAAATAAAATATTTAAGTATCTTAATTTATACTTACACCTTGCATCTGATCTTGAAGCACGCTTGGCATATCAAAACAGAAATAAGATCCGAAAGTTAACATACAGTTGAAGAACAGGACAGTAAACCTGTATGTAGCTGTTAATATAAAGAAATAAGCAATACTAATGAATGTTTGCAAATACATAATTCACATAATCTACATTTCAATTTAAAAAAATGTGAACATATTTATTGCACATTGACAGATCATAAGCTAAAACCATCATACACTCATCGTGTATTGAAATTAGTTTACCATTTTATGCCTGTGTCAACTAAAATTTGAAACAGATTCATAAGAATAGCTATTCCTTCATTTTCACTATTCGTTACCAACTCTTTGGTTATTTATTTCTACACGGTTAAATGTAAAACTAAAAGTAAGTTACATTCACTAAGTCTATAAAAGAAGTATTACATATTATGAACAGGGTAGCCAAGTTGTTAACGTGTTTGGCTACTGATCAAAGGGATCTGAATTTGAGCCTCAGATAAGAAAAGGATGTCTTCTTTCCAGTGTTGTTGTTCTGCTAAGATCTCACCTCACTTACATATTTTCTCTGTGACATATTATAGTAACAAAAAACATGTGTTCACAGAGGTGTGACAGGCTCCTGTCATTACTCTGTCATAAGCAGCTGCTTAAGGGGTAGCTTGAATTTTTTTAACATTCCTTTAATTTTAGCTTTTAATTCAATGACAAAAAACTTGTCTGGTCATGAAATTATATTACTACTTGCAATGTTAGAAAACATGGTAATTAACAATGGTGGGAAAAACCTGACAAATTAGCAATTTTACCATATGCACATACCAGCCCATTTATCAAAGGCATATATTGATAGAGAGCTTATTTTTCTGTAGCTAAGCAAATAACTAATATATGCATCTCTTGATTTAAACAGTAGAGGTTAAGAAAAATCACTATAAATTGCAACTGTGCACATTGAGACAAATAACTTATGGGGGGAAAGGGGAAAGACATTTTTTAAAATTCATTTTTATTAATAAAAGGTACATTGAAAGCTTTATTTATACATTTTATCTCAAATTTCAGTTCAACAGTAGTAATAAATATTAATGCAACATTATTTTGTACATTATTTGCACTAATTCAGATAAACCTATATTAATTTCTGACACTTTTTTTTTGGTCATGAAAAATATCATAAATGTAGATGTACACTATTGAATTTGAAAGAAGGATTTTAAGAACTGAACATAAATTACAAATTAAGGATTTATATCAACACTTAATTTTATAATCTATGTATTACAAATGAAAAGGTTTCTCACTCTTTTAACAGTTTCATCCAATCCTATGTAATATGACTTTATTTTTATCCCAAAGCAAATTTTCTAAATTTGCATATTATGGTACTTACGTATTAACGCCACCGCAGCGTGTAATAAATTAATAATTCCACACTTTAACTAGTTATTCTATGAAATAACTAGGTATTCTATGAAATAACTAGGTATTCTATGAAATAACTAATGATAGACAATTAAAGTGTAAAATAAACAATCTGACTGAATTATACAGCATACAAAATGTTATTTATATAGACGCAATAAAATCATTTGTTACAACAGGGATTACTAAAATGGCATTTGAAATTGCCCTAATGTGCGAAGGCCAAGTAAGAACGAATCCGTAAAATGGTGAATCTCTTGAATATGAATCTTCGTGTCACGTGATTCACTCGTCCGCATTATAAAAAACGCCCCAGATGAGCGGAGGCCAAGTGAGAACGAATCAGTAAAGTGATTCATTAAAGTGATTCGTTCTCACTTGGCCTGCTCATTTTGGGGGCGTTTTTTATAATTCGGACGACTGATTCATGTTGACAGAGGGATGACCTGGTTTCAACTCTACTCTCGGACACTAGAAATAGTCTTTTTTTAGTAATCCCTGTTGTAACAAATGATTTTATTGCGTCTATATAAATAACATTTTGTATGCTGTATAATTCAGTCAGATTGTTTATTTTACACTTTAATTGTCTATCATTAGTTATTTCATAGAATACCTAGTTATTTCATAGAATAACTAGTTAAAGTGTGGAATTATTAATTTATTACACGCTGCGGTGGCGTTAATACGTAAGTACCCATATTATCATTTAATATATATATAATTCTAAGTATTATTAATTATATAGAATAAATCAAAATGCTTTAACAATAGAGGCAAAAACATTATATATCAAGGTCATTAATATTAAAGGACATTTTCATATTCTAAATTTATTAAAACTAATGCAGTAAAAAATCTTTTCTAGTTACTACATTAAAATTATTATGTGATAATAAAACATTCCAACATTCCTAGAAACAAAAGATAAAGAAGAACTAAAGCTAAAGAAGCACTAAAGTTATCTTATGCAGTAAACTGATTTATCACAATAGTTTTGGACAATGACCTCTGCTGTTTAAGATAATGAATGATAGTGTTGGGGAACTTATAGCAATAAACACTTTTACTTTCAATAACTTTTGTAAAGATAAACTAGTGATTATCATATGTGTAATTAGAACAAGAAAAAATATTTAAAAATTATTATTTAAAGCAAATGCAATCTGATGCACCCTTACCAAATAAATGCATATATTCATGTTAATCTTTTATTTTTTTAATTATACATTGGTCTAAAATGATCCACATTAACATTTGTAAACTTGAAATATATATATAATAGCTGACCCTTTTATACTTTGCATAAATGCATCTAATTCAATAAATTGTTTTCACACCTATTAATCAATGTTTTTTTTTTTATCAAAATAATGATTTTATAGCACGACAGTCCTTTAGAGTGCAGCAGAACTTTCATTTCACTTTAAAATACTCTATAAACATTACTTTCCGAATTACCACTATGGCTGAATACAAATATTTGAGCCTTCTGCTTCATTTCTCATTAAGTAAAAATTTACTGAACAGTACGATTTCGGTAGTTGGTGGCTACCAAATTCGAAGATGATGGCTAAAGTGCTGATTTTTATTATCCATCAGTTATGAAAGCAGTTTTTCCTTTTTACAGATTATAAGTTTTTCGATTAGACAGCTCAGTTGCACTAAAAATATAAAATTTAAACACCGAAACTATTAAATTTGCAAAATATTCTACCGATAAAATATTTTGTGTGATAGCAAAAACTATGTCCACTTTAGTGAATCTTATTTTTTGTATAAAACGTAGATAAAAATCCATTTATTTTTAAGGAGATGTTGAAAGGAATAAGGTATAAATAGAAAAAAATTCATTCTCAGAAAGCCACATTATCAAGTGTTGTCAAACGCCTGTCAGATTGTCTGGACGGCGAGGGAGGTGACCCCAAATACAAGAGCATTACAAACACCCATCTCGTATCTAGGTTTTAAACAAAGGAGAATTCCACACTTCAGTCAAAACCGACAGCCGCTCAGCTATTTAAATAACGTATAAAAATTCTACTATGCAATAAAAATAAATATTTATCTCATACTTACGCTTATTTACGTCTAAGCAGAAAGCCATCTTGTCTAACAGGTGACGAAAGTAAAGTTGCCAGATTCATATTTACACGTATTTTTAATTTTTTTTTTTTGGTTTCTGGGACCATAGGACCCACAGATTAGTTAGAACCATTGTAGACACTTTACTTATTCTGTGAGCTAGATAGAGTCCATCCCAGTCGTGTAAAACCCAGCAGTCTTACTTGCATTTAGATTTACCTTTAGTTTGCTCTTGAGCTGCATCAGCTGAGCTCCTAACTTCAAGTCAAATGTCTGCCCACCTTTTACACATTATTTATCCGAGTGCCATAACTCTAGACGAGGATTTTCGACAACCTTTTGGACGGATTTTCCTTCCTGGAGGACGAAGGATTTCATTTTTCAGGTAATTATCACGTCAAGAACTTGGGAACTAACTTCAGATATCATTGAACTTAGAATTCTTGGTGGAATCACTAGAAATAATCTCAATCTGCTTAGACTGCTTTCGCTAATTAGAGCAGCCTTTTATATAATCGTTATTCTCTTTATTAAACTTTATTTGTTACTAAACTCAAAGCTGAGTAAATCAATTAGTCTGAATTAACTGAGCTTCACCTTCTCTACTAAACCTGGAAGTTTAAAACGAACTAAAGATAAATAATCCACTATACGATCATTACCCTTCGGTGGATCAACTCTGGTTTCCCTCGTAACATTCTGTATCAGAGAAATTCAGTTTTATCAAATAACAATTTTTTTGGAAGATAGGGGGAAAATGAGAACGTTGTTCATGTCTTTAGGCATATATATTTTGATACGATAACCATTAGAAGTGTATGTGCTAGTAATATACACTGAAGTGCCATTGAATTAGGAATAGATGTTATCCAAATTCAGTACCGCAAGTCTCACATTTGCGCTCATGCGTGGCTGAAACTCTGGTAATATATATAGCTGTCAGCTTTGGCTTCCACAAGCAATCATTGTGAGAAACGTAATGGAAAAGGTATGGGATTTAAATGCATTTAACAGAGGGCAGATCGTAGGTGCCCGACGGAGGGAACACTCGTTATTTGAAATCGTCAACGAACTTGGATTTTCTCGTACAATAGTTTCAAGACTGTTCCGGGAGTATGAAAATTCTGGTAAAAAAACAAGTACCCGGACAAACTGCAAAGAACAACCAACCTTTAATGATCGTGGACTTTACTGTCTGACGGGGCATTGTATGGACTAATAGGGGCCAGACATCATCTGAAATCACCTCCCATCTGACGTGGCTTCCAGCCGGAAAGTCAGTGTACGGACTGTGCAACGCTCACTTTGCCTCGTCTTTGGGAGCTGCCAACCTGAGAGACCCACTACTAACGGCACGATACCGGCTCAATGCCTTGCCTGACCTAAAGAACATTGAAGCTGTATCATCGAAAGTTGACAACGGATAGCCCGGAGTGATGAATCCCGATTTAAACTTCGTCACACCATTGGCAGACTGTGGTGCCAACCCCATGAAGCCATGGATCTTGCACGTCAGGTCGGAAACAGCCCAAGCTGGTTTTGGCTGTGATGCCTGGGGTGTCTTCAGTTGGACATTTGTGGGACCTTTGGTATGTGTACCGATGACTTTCATTGCATTCTGGTACATAGAACTCATGGCTGACCATTTACGGCCATCATGCATCCCAATGGAGATGGCGTCTACCAGCAAGACAACTGTTCATCTCTCAGGTCCAAGTTGGCTACTGCATGATTGAAGCATTCTGCTGACTTTGAAATAATGAATTGGCCATCTAGAAGCACAGATTTAAATCCCATCGAAAATCTTTGGGATACCGTCGAGCAGTGTGTTCAGGACTATGTCCCATCAGCGACGACCTTGAAGGAATTGTTGACAGCTCTGGAGGATGCATGGGTCGCTATAACTATGGAATATTTACACAAGCTTGTGGAGTTCTTGCCTCGTCGTGTGGCGGCCGTTATCAGGGCTAGACGGGATCCAACACGTTACTAGTTTGCTATCCCTTATTCAATGGCTCTTCAGTGTATGATTACATTCTGAGAGTATGTAATTCATTCTCAGAGTGTATGATTACATTCTGATATTCTCAGAGTGTATGATTACATTCTGAGAGGTAATAATTTCGTCTGCCAGATTATGTCTTATTTTAAAAATTGAGGATTACGTGAAATTTAACGGGCCTCAAGCTTTTAATACTTGGACGATAATTAACATTTAAAATAACAGTGAAACCATCATTTTACAGTATTAATATTTTTGTAGTGAAAGTGGCTGATGGTCCTATAAACATCTTATGATGCTCAGTAGACAGACAAGTGCAATATCCAACCAAAATATTTTTATGACTGTGATAGCGATTTTAAAGTGAATTTGCAGTTAATAAATTAAAATATATCAACTATCTAAAGATGGCATATAAACACCGATATATTTTTTTTAGTGTCTTTTAAAAAAATATGTCAGAGGGGGTGAACCAGTAAAATGCAGAATCGAAATATCGCCCATAATCTCATTACCAAATGTTTTCGCAAAATGTCCGCAGCCATTACTCTAAAACATGAAATTTGTGAAATATGTTATCTTTCCAAAACATAGTCCCTAGTTATTTTACTTCCTTAATATTGTAAAACGAAATTACCATCACAAAATTTAAAAATATGCACAGCTGAACCACAACCAAAAGAACACCCGTGGCTAAATAACCCATTCGGATAAAATTCAGTTCCGACCATTACTATATTAGTTGCTATCCAATATTCAACTATTGGAAAGTGTATTAGTCGGAACCATTGAGGTCAATGGTTCCGACTAATACACTTTCCAATAGTTGAATAATAACTACAGTTAACCGTGAGCACTCCACAAGCCTTGCCGTCTCGGAAATGCTCTGATCCAGTCGTCTGGCCATTACAATTTGGCCTTTGTCAAACTCACTTAAGTCCACTGCCTTTCCCGTCTGAAAAACAAGAATGACACTGATTAACAGAGCTCAGTATCAGGAGTTATTTTATACTTTATCACGACCTTCACACGCGCCGTCGTTTACCTGCAGTTATTTCGATTTGCATAAAGACGCGCTAATAACGTTTTGGCTCTTTAATGTATATGAACTTTTGATGTATATCATGAGATATATGCAAACATAATTTGCTTCCAGAACCACTTTTTTCTGCAAAAACTGCATCATATTTGGAGCTTTGTAGCAATTCTTTCTCTAATATTCATGTTGTAACCAATTTGCAAAGATCTCACTTCATAGCAAATAATTATCTTATTCTTCAACCACTTGTAACTATTTTGCATACTAAAAAGCATTGTAGCAGGACTAAAAGCGAAACTATGGAATATTCATTTATCTTTAGGAAGTATTTTTTTTTAATTTAAAAACGCCCCAAAATGTTTGTTTTTTTGCAGGGCACCAAAGAAATACATAAAGATTACATAGACCGTAGACTGAATTGTATTGGGGAATTAAAACTTCATTCAGGACTCTAAAACACAGTTTTTATATTGAAAAGAGAGAATTTTTTTTTCTTTCGTTTGAATTACTATTTTTTCTTATTTTCATTAATATGGAATTGATCGAATAGGCAAAATTGAATTCCTTAAATAATATGTTCTAATCTAAGAGTAACAAAGCAGTTTTCATTGATTAATTACAAAAAAATCAGTAAGTACTTGAAGCTTAAATATTTATTATTAGCGATCAAAAATACATAAAAAGTCAAAAGATCATATATTGCACCAAAATAATAACATTGTTATACAAGCACCGGTAATTTAATAACAGTTATTCACATTACTGACCGATTGTTTCTGACATAGGAAAAAAAATACTCTTTTGTTCCAACTCTTCTCGTAATAATTTACTTTATTGCACACATTGCAACTTTATATCTATGAATGATATAAAATAACAGTAAAAATAGTCACTATATTATATAATTAACAAGTAAAATGAACACAATAATTCTGGTGGTTATAACAACTTATAATACCATTTTTTTAACAAAAAAACTTTGAATTTAGTTGCTATCCAATGAAAAATGTACCTGCAGACATAACTAGAACATGCAACAATTTTAAAAGGATAAAAATTCAGTTCTCTTTCATTTCGTAAAAAATAAGTAAAAACCATTACTACAAACATATAAACATAATCATTCATAATTAAATGCAATTTTATTGCAAAAATGCATTTTACTATACACTAAAGAAAAAAATTACATAACATTTTAATACAATGTATTCACAGTATAATCTTCAAATTTCAACTATACCATTGGAAATCTTTCAACTCTTTGCACTCGTTTCTCAACTAATTTATTGCAATGCTCAATTTCTTAGCTATACAAATAGTTTACAGATTAAAAAAAGTCAACCAGAATTTACATAACCGGATTTTCAAAAAGGAGTTAAGCATTTGCCTAGAAGTGTGAACGTAACGACACATCAGCATTCAAGTATTACATTTTGCTTATTTAAGTATCAAAAAAATTATGATCGTTTCAACTCATAGAAGAAATAAAAACTAGTTGTAAATACTCATGGTTCAAAGAACTCTCCTGCCAATCGAAAGTGAACTTAATATTACATTATTTGATAACACTTAATTATTATCAAATGTATTGGGACACTTTCATGTTATGTAAATGGAAAACCACATTTCGGGTCCATAACTTTAAAAATAAGCTTTTTACAGAAAAGTGACACAACAGATAAATTACATATCTCTATGAAATTTATCCAATTATTGATTTAACTAATATTCATTTAATATTTAATGCTGAAATGCTTGACAGCAAATGCTGTTCTTACACTTGTTTTTAAACACTATTTCAAAACCAATGTAACCTTAAAAACTATTATACAAACTTTTACAATTACAATTTGTAATTTTTGAGATAAATTTGAATGACTAGCAACACCACTGTTAAATGTTTCAGCTTCTAGAACATTCAGATATACACAAATGTTGCTTGAAAAAGAGATGCAGTTTTTTTTTAATTTTTTAAAAAATTTTTTGTGACATTTTGTTGTAAAAGTCTTATTCGAAAAAAAAAACTTCTAATATTGCTGAATAACTTTGAATGTTGCTAACTGGGAACTTTGGATATTGTTGAATATAACCCAGGCAAACCTGCCATAGCTTCTAGGCTATCTTTGTCCTTTGTATAGAGCAATACCTTCACTTAAAAAATATCAAGGAAGGAAACTGCTCAAATTAAAAAATTATTTTATTTTTACAGCATACTGTAAATGATATACCATTATAGTAATTTATTACATGACTAGGGGTATGTGAGGTGTAAATCCGGCACTGACAATTTATATAATATAGTGCAAGATTGCTCAAAAGCAATGTTAAGCAAATTACTTTCCTATTATTATTTTGTTTTGAATACATTGCAATTCACAAAAGTGGTAAATCCAGTTGATGTATTGTCATAATCTACATCAATAAAAGCTAACTTTTTCACAGTTTTATCCAACAACTACTTCCCTATTATGAGAGATGTGTTTCTGGATAAAAAAAATGCTGAACACATTTTGAAAGTACATGTATTATTATGCTAGCTGTACATGAAATTCGCATACATTACAAATATCACCTATAATTTGAACTTACATTGAAAAAATTTACAAAAAAAATTGGAAATGCATTACCCCTGAAAAAATTTAGGGCACCAAAAGTTATAGAAATCCATTGGCAGAGTTAAAGAGATTTTAATTAACTATCAGTATTAAATAGATGGGGCCATAATGTGAAAAAAGCTAGCAAAAAACTGCTACTATGGGAAGCCCAACCAAAAACGTCAATAACAAAAGGTACTTATACATGCAGTCAGATTAAAACATTGATAAGTAAAATAACCACTGAACCACTCAATGGGTTGTAATGCTTCTCCTGATAAAGTACTGAACTCATTCTGAAACATTACACAGTATCAGTGCCTCTCAGAAAGATGTAATGGATTTTGTTCAGAGCAATCAATAGTTATGAGTGAGAGAAATGTCAAAGGATGGGAAATGGAGGATTATATAAAAATGTTTTATTGATATTAGCAAAAAACAGGAAAGTTAAACATAAATATATGTGTATGAAATAATTTACAATATGCATAAATTTTTTATTTCCATCAACAAAAAAGCAATAATATATATTGTATTTATAAATTCTTATAAAATATTTCATCTGTTAAACAGTAAATGTTTTAAATACATATGCATAATAAATATCTTCTACTGAATTGCAGATGTCTAAAATTTCTTTATGCTAACATGAGGAACTGAATAATATGGATTGCTGCTGAGACTTTCAAGAATCTATGGAGAGTGTGGAGAAATAGATGTATACACCTAAAGACTAAAATTTGGCTATATAATAGTTTGGTTCTTTCTAGTATTAGTTAATGGTAGTGAAACATGGACCCTTTGTAAGCAGGATAACAGGAAACTTAATACCTTTGATTATAGATGCTTATGCAGTATCTTGGGAATTAGTTGGTTTGATTTTGTAAGTAATGATGAAACAACCTCCTTTGAGCAGCATTTTGTGCAGAAAGAGACTTCATTGGTTTGGCCATGTTCCCATATGCATAGCTGCAGATTGACAAATACAATTATGGACAGTATGCCTAAAGGTTTCAGGAAATGGGGGAGACCTAGGATGCAATGGGCAATGTGAAACAGGACCTTGCTGGAATTGGCCTATAATGGCTAAATGCAGCAGCTGTATCTAAAGACAGACATGTATGGAGAACAAAATTAGTCTGGTAGGAGCCCATGGTAGCATAAGGATTTTGTATGTATGTATGTAAAACAGGAATTCATCATAGACAATCCAATGTCTCAAGTTTTTATAATATAACTGGAAGGATTATCTGAGACAAATTGCCTGAAGTAAGAATAGAGAACCTTCAAGTATGGAAACTGAAATGGAAGATGAAGAAATTTTTCTTCTTGATACTTGAAGACTTAAAATTGTGGGTTATCTAAATAAAATAAAATAAATACCCCCTCAAGCAGCTGCTTGCCACAGAGGTCTGACAGGAGCCTGTCAGTTTATATGCCACAGTAGAAGGCCTGAGAGGATGGCAAGACCTCAGCAGAAAAACGACACATACATCCATGCCTGCAATCATAATTAGCCTTACAAAGGGGAATATTTTCATATTTTTGAAAGCTTGAATATTATTAAGAATGAAATAGGAGAATTTACTAAAAAAAGTGTTAAAATCACTTTAAAGAATTCTTTTTAGATCACTGAAAATGATATCATAATTAAACATATTTGCATGCAATTGATACTTTTAATCACACTTTGTTCATGTATAGGTTATTATTAAATTTTGTTTTGGATAATTTTTATAAGCCACTTTCAATTTTTTGTTATGCAAAAATCCAGTTAACTTTTATATACAATTTGGGGAGTTTTAAATTTTTTCTCTACTACATTTTTAAAACTTATATTCAACAAACATTATCCAAAATGATCAGTTTTTCTAGGAATAGCAGGTGTCCATCATAAGACAAGTTTCGCTGCATGCATGCTAAGATGACAGATGCATTCGTCTGTTCTTCCAGTAAGAGTGAAAAAACTAATGCTTGAAAAATGTAAAAAATATGACAGCCATTTTTCTAATAAAATGCTCAAAAAAAAGTAATCATTTGTCTAGTCCTGTATATATATAAATATAATAAAGATATAACATGTAAAATATGCAAATTTATCCCATTATATGCAATATTTATTCCATTATGCTATCAGGAGGTAGATATTAAATGTTTTATAAACATGAGTTTGTGTATAATAAACATACTGTGTGAAATATCTATAGCATTAAAATATTATGAGGTAGATAGTAGTAAATATTACACATTGATACATCTGCAATAATGGGCAGACAAAAAATGTCACATGCAAAATGAGTATACTCTAAAGAGGTAAAAAGTACTGCATAAATATATAACTAATTCAAACAAAGCACGAATAATGTTATTATATAGATAGTAAATAATACTTGCAGACTAAGAGGAGGGGGGGGGGGGAGCAAGATGGATCATGTCTTCCCAGAAGGGAGGAAAAAATATTCACACACATATACAGAAAATCTTGTCAATTGTAGAGGTTATGCTCCTTGAAAAGTTTGTGATCAGCGACAATAATCAACAAATACCATACCATATGGGAAAAAAGTTAAAATGAGGATACATGACCATGAAAAATAAGCAAATGGGAGCATAAATAGCTTATTTTTTCCCCCAATAACAGCTTCAGAGTGCATCTCTTCAAACGCAGGTTACAAACAAATCAAGAAACAAGATTCTCAAGCAAGAGATGCTGTATACATGATGACATGTAATAAAAAAATAAATACTCCCTCAAGCGGCTGCTTGCCACAGAGGTCTGACAGGAGCCTGTCAGTTTGTATGCCATAGTAGAAGGTCTGTGAGGGTGGCAGGCCCTCAACAGAAAAACAACAGGACCAGGGCTCGAACCCAGGTCCCTTAGATCAGTAGCCAAGCGCGCTAACCAAATTTGTTTAAAATAATTATTTTTTCGGTCCAAGTCATAACTTTGTATGATTTCTTTACTGCCCTTCTACTGCCTAGTGAAGACCCTTGGCATCTAAGAGATAGTTTAATTAAATAAGGGTTTAACATAAGAAACAAAAGAAATTGAAATAAAAATTTCTCAGGGACAACAACTACAGCAAAATACAATAACTGACTTATTCGCTCGCTGAACTCACTGAAATGTTTGATCATCATCTGCAGCAAAGAACTTTACACTCACTTGTGATGTCACATGCTTAATATAGCATAAGGTGTATGCCCAAACCTTAGTTTCTGTTTGTACTACAAAAAACAGGTCATGTATGTCTCAGCTATGTGAAACTTCATTAGTCATTTATGTGATTATAGCTTTCTATTACCTATAAATGCTGCTTGAATGAAAAATATTAATTTGTCACATATATAACATGAGATTAAACACTGAAAGCTAATCATATTTTTTCTGCACTGGGCAGAATAAGTTGCACATTTATTTATGCACAAACAATAAAATCCACAATTGGCAAGGGTTCTTGCATTTTGCAAGGAAATTTTTCAAAGACTGCTAAAACAAATTGCAAGTTTAATATATACCAAATGCAACCATTCCAATTTGTTCTGGTTCAGTCCTTTGCCACCCCCAACCCTTTGCGCTCATTTGCTGGGAGCCACCTGCATTATATCACTTGCTAAAAGTCATCCAACATATTATACTTCCATTATTCAGCAATTATTTGTAGGCTTTAATAGCCTACAAATAATTAATGAACTCAACTCATTTTGGGTACTCCAATAAATAACCACTCTATTAAGTTGCTCAAATTTAATAGCCTTCTAACGCTGTTACATTTTGATGGAACCTTGAACTATTATCGCTAGACAGGTATATACTAATAAACACTTTGATATATTATTAATATTATCCAGACAAATATTTATTTTGAGTATCCCCAGATAATGTGCAATTTTTCTTATTTTACAGGTATTTCCATAGAATGTGCAGTGTGAAGCAATCATAAAATAAAAGCTGGAAGGAACGAGTGTATATTTTTGTGAAATTTACACCAGGCAACCGAGACTTTATCCTGGGTAGGTTTATCAAAAAATAAATAAAAACAATTAATAAATAAATACCCCCTCAGGTAGCTGCTTGTCACAGAGGTTTGACAGGAGCCTGTCAGTTTATATGCCATAGTAGAAGGTCTATGAGGATGGCAGGACCTCAGCAGAAAAGCAATACAAACATCCATGCCTTAGCCAGGGTTCAATTCAAACCCAGGTCTCAGATCAGTAGCAATGTGTGCTAACCACTCAGTCACGGGATTATTTACTGAACTCACTGCAGCAAAGAACTTCACATTCACCTGTGATGTCACATGCTTATAGTTTTCTTTTTCAGATTCTAATCACACTATTACAAGTATACATCAAAATTAAATTTCCACCTAATATTAATCTCAGCTGGCTGTGAAGAACAGCATTTTTTAATATGAGTGCAAAGGGTTATTTTCTTTTCTAGATCCAGACTTGCTTGCAGACAGTATACTTTAAACAGTATACATAGGGATTGTAATCAAGTATCTCATTTATTGCACCAAAATACTAAAACAAAGTTATATTATCACAGTGCTATTTTATACATTGCTAATTAGGCATATTAAGTGAACAATATATACTAATAATTGTTAAAAGCTCATTGTGAAAACTTTGTTTTAGCCTTCCATTCATCACGTTTCCTTCAATTTAGTAACATGACCTCTAATAATTTAATATTTCTTCTAAAGTGCCATGTTTCCAATATAATTTTATTTCTTTTTAAATATAGTGAAAATACAATATATCAATATATCATCCCCTTTCAATTTCAGTTACTGATTCCCCTTTCATTACCATGATAAAATTCTGAATAGCATTCTGAGAAACATTAAAACTTAATACTAACTAGACAATTTTGTTAACAAAGTCTAAGACTGATCTCCAAAGATCCCATAAAAATGTGAATTTAAAATGCATAGAACAAAATTGTTCAAAATTTTCTAAATTACATTTTTGGGGGGAGGTTTTACACACCTAGAACTCTCTCCAACCTTTAATTCTTTATTTGTAAATCAGACTGATATACTGAAAAAAATGCATTCATATTAGTTAAAACATAAAGTGTGTTGTCCTCAAGACTATTTACTCAACCTTAATGGCAATCACAGGGTTGATCTTTGAAATTATTTTCCAATCACTATAAAGCCTACAGTATATGGATGAAGTTTCCCTAAATTTCAGCAAAAATACACCCACAATTTGTTTTACAATTCCTTATATCTTGTGGATGGTTCAAAATTAACTGGATATTATAACTGCTTAAAAGTTGAATATTATGCTTTAAGCTCATATTACAAATACCACAAACATACTAAGCAATTATAATAACATTGTTTTCTAGTGGATCACAAAAACGTCCTTGGCAATCACTTATTGCACACTCTTAATTTTGAAACTTTGATCTAAAGTATTTTATTAATTCCAAAATTAGCAATGGGCATGAATTTTTGCAAATCCCAACCTTAAAGGTGCATCAGTGTGAGCAAGATATATTTTAACTTTGAGAAAATTAAATGATAATCTTCAAACTGCATTCAATATTATCTTTTTTAAGCTGACTTACAAGTTGCAATTTAAGTATAATTAACAAACTTAATATTCGAAATTTTTTATCTCATACAAATAAAATAAAATTATTCTAAGTATCTCATTTGGTATACATCATGTCAAGCATTTTGTATGGATAGAAAATATAACTCACACTGCTTGGGAAATAATATAAATGTGATAAACAACAATATATTCATTTTGTAACAAACATACTAATAACACTTAAAATTTGTTCATCATTCTTGGGATAAAAAATATATAACTGATGAACTCTTATTGCACATAAAATGAAGATTACTATATATGGTACATAATATATTAAAAAAATCAAACCATTCCAAAGTATCACTTTAAACCGACTTAAAATATAAATTTTTTACAAAAAAAAAAACTTTTCTCTACTATATTAATATATCTATTAGTAAATCTTAAACTATGCATCTCTTCAACCAATTAAAGGTGCAGATGATTTCAATAATGGATCTCTTTCTGTAGCTTCTTCCTCAGAAGGAGAAACAGCATTTGTGTCAGTTTCATTCGTTAGGTTTTCATGAAGAATTTGCTTTATTTCATGGTGGTTCAAATTTAAAACTCCACTCTGAGATAATAAAAATAACAATTATAAATAAATAACATTAGAGTTACAATTCTAATATGAAGTATCTAATGAAAAAAAATGCTAATGAAAGAAGATTTACACCACTGTAAAATAATATCTGTCTGCAAGTTATTGGGAATTTCAATTGTATAGGAGCTGGGATAATATTATCAAAGCATGTTAAAATATATCTAGAATTTCCATTGAAAATAAAATTATTTAACCCCTAATGCAGATTCATTCTAAAAAAATATATATATAAAATTAAAGAACTTGGAGAAAATTCCAAGTTTCATTTATACAAATGTCTTAACAGTTTTAATATTATGATTACAACCTTACATCATCTTCATACAATTTAAACAAATTCAATTAAAAATCTTTAAGCTATATTGATTTAACTCTGCAATTCAATGTAATATTTTTGTTTTACAGCTTTATATCTATAACATTTGTACATTTCTATTCAGGCATTTGCAGAGCTTCAACCTTATACGATCAAATTGATGAGTTGGAAGAATGAAAAATTAGAGCAATTACAGGCATTTATGCAAACCAAGTATGTGGTGCAATTTAACCCTTTTACTACTATACCAGCCCAAAATGTCTGATTTTAAATGGGTTCATCCAATCAATACTATTCCTTCCTCTTCACTACCTCCTACCTGCAGTTCAGGCTGTTTTGGGACAGTATGGTAATGAAAGGGTTAATATATCAATTATTAATCAATGCACAATGAATATATATATATATTGATTGATTGTTGGTTATTAATTATTAGCAATTAAGTTAAATTTCATTATGAAAAGTATGCCCCTAACCATTTCCTGTGTCACTTTCTGAGAGCTGCCATTGATGATCCAAGCATTTTATACAAAAATGGGTGACCAGCATTTCATGCTATTCCTTCTGTACTGTAATGTTAATTTATGCAATATTTAGGTTAATCAATTATTAATGAATGCATGAATGATGCATGTTACTGATTGTTGGGTACTATCATAATTACATTGAACATTACATGTGTTTTGTAAGTGCAAACAGCCATTTTTTATGCAAATCGAGGTGCTAAACATGAAAATGACAACAAAAATGTTTGATTTGCTATGGTTTTCAAGATATAGTCACTTACCTGTATTATGTCATTCACTGAAGGTTGCATATTGTTCTACAGTAATCTTCGCCCCTTCACCTGCCACTTATATACCAAACCTTGAGAATCTCGCATCACATTCCAGCAGTAATCTGCTAACATTGATGGGCTCCATCTTCTTCGATATCTCTTTTTAATTGTAGCAATTACCTTATGAAAACATTGCTGTGCTCATCACTCACAGCACCACAGTTTTCCAGAAAGAAATCCAAATGAGAACTTAAGAAATATATCTTCATGTTTTTCATACTACATCCTAGTTGTGATATGAGGACAGCAGTTCTTCCACAAGATTCTTGTAATTTTCTGCTTTTTTATTCCCTAAGAGGGCTGTTGGAAGACATGTTATGTCTCCATTCATCACCAGTGATGATATGATCAAATACCTCATCATGAAGCAGTGAGCGAATATTTGTACTGGTTATTCAACATTAACATGAATTCAGTAAGAGATTTAATCATTTGAGTTTTTTCTTGAACTTTTTAAGACACATATGGGAAATTTTTTAGTTTTTTTAGTTTATATATTTAATTTTAGCTTATTTTTTAAAAATGAGCTACTGTTTCATCCATTCATCAGTCTGTATGCCTATATGTATGTCTTCTTTTAATAGCTTTAATTTCCACAATTACAGAGTATCAAAGGTGGAAAATGGCAAAACTTTAAACAAATATTGTCAACAGTCTATTGATATTAGAAACTTGAAATTTTGGAGGTAGTGTGTGGAGTCAAAAAGGTTACATTGATAGCAGCAATCTGCCCCTTTATCCCCAGAGGGATAGGAAAATGCAACTTTTTTTTTTGCTTTAATAAATAAATGAAAAATTATATTTTGGACTGGATAAGTAGAAATAAAATAATACTATTCACATTTTTCATATCATTAATTAGTGCAAATCTTCACCATTAGAGGGTGATAAACTCAGAAAATAGCAAACTTCATTCACACTGAAAACAAGCATTCCATATTTATCAGAGATGATTATTTTTCTAGTTACTATTAATTATAAAATATGAACAGTATGTCTGAAAATGAGACAAAAATTTGGTTTTGGCAGACTTCTCTCCCTCTCTCTGAAGTTCAAAATGAAGATAAAAGGGAAATGATTTCTTACCATCTACATCACCTAAAAGAAAGTTACCAACCATTAAAGCACTGATTCCCAACCTTTCTTTGGTTGCAGACCGCTTCAAAATTTTACCAAAAAGCTGCAGACCACCCTTGAAAAATCTGCATATTAATGTTAAAAATTATCAGTACGACGAAGACAATCATTCATCACTAAATGTAATTTTGATTAATATAGAATCAAAATAACAGCTCCAGAATAAAATACAAATATCTCACATTTTTAAAATACAGAAAAAAGAATTAACATGATCAAAAATAAATTGTCATACTGCAACTTCTTTTCATACCATAATGTAGCCCTACTGGTGGCTATAACAATGACTTATATTAATGAGAACCCTGCATTAGGTCTTCTGTCAAAAGTTTATCAGTATCGGGCTCTAATCTTAAATGTTTATTAATATCAGGCTCCGAATGAATTAACATCACAGACCAACTACTAGGCATCATGGACTACAAGTGGTCCACTGACCACAGGTTGGGAACTAATGATCTAAAGGTGGTTAACTCTGGTGGAATTTGAAGAATGCATTCAATGATTAAAAGACAAGTGTAATATGTGTATAGAGTCCCTTGGTGATTATTTCGAATGACTTTCATAATAAATTCTTTTTCTGAACATTTACTTTTGTTTCAGAATTTTTGTCTCATTACTTTTCAGATGCACTGAGTACATCAAATAAACATAAATAAATATATAAACAAGTCAATGATAAAGTGAAAAGAATATAACTCCCAAACCTTTTTGCGATCATCAAGATTCAAAGCAACTGAAGTGGCAACAGAAGCTAAATTATTCATCAAGAGATAAATCATCACATATTTCCATCTTTTAAGAGTGTCAGCTTTTGATAAGCTAGGAAAAGGATAATATATTTAATTACTACAGCATGCTTAAAGCTGGATCATTAAAATTTTAACTTGTGGTATGCTACATATTTAATAAGATAGCCAAATATGGTAAGCAGATAAAATAATTATAAAACAACAAAGTATAATGATATCAGAAATCATTTCCAAATATTTCTATTGATTTAGAATTAAATAAATTTTATTATACTTCATGTAACTGGCAGAACTTGTTCACCTTGGAATTTCAGATGTACGCATATTATATATAAATATATATACACACACATACACAAACCAAAAAAAAAAATCAAAAATGATTGAGGCAAATGTTTGAGTTATTCCAGAACAATCACAACCATAAATGAATGAAAAGTAAAAAAATAGATCCAGTAAAAAATGTCCAGTAAAAATTATGCTTTGGAAATTTGCAGAAAAACAGTTAACTAAATTTAAAAATTATAATTCATAGTTCGTGATACAATTTCTAACAGAACTTTCGTTTCATTTACATGCACAATTTACCTCATTTTAAAAAGTTTCAATAACATTTAAAAATTCGTTTCATTACTGTACCTGGGTTTGAGCCCCAGAAAAGGCATAGATATTTGTGTTGTTTTTCGCTGAGGTCCTGCCATCCTCACAGAACTTCTACTATGGCATATTAAATTGATAGGCTCCCATCAGACCTCTGTGGCAAGCAGCTGCTTTAGGGGATATTTATTATTTATTTTTACATAGACAAATGCTAACTAGTCATATAGACAAGCTTTCAGTAGAATACTTTCTTCTGGCAACAATTTATTCAAAAGTCCTGTTAGTAATGTGCAAAGCCCACAACCAAAGGTTCAACAACTTGTTTGTTGCATCAGTATCAAGATATTCTTCATTTGTCTGTACCATCCTCTTTCATAAGCAAGAGGACACAATAGGCTTGATAAAGGCTACTGTTCATCCTAAGGGATGCTAAGCAGTATGTGAATGTAAGAAAGAGAGACCTTCTGAAGGCTATAAAGAACATACTTGTTGGCTTTGAGAGGTTCCCTTACTTTTAACAGCTCTGAAATGTTTTCCCTCAATTCTGATTCAAGATTTGGAAAACTTATGGCCTTGTTATTTAGCACATTGTGCAGTAAAGTGTCACTTGGGGATAAAACATTTTAACATCACTGTGATTATCACTTTTTCATACTTTGCATGGAACAGTGAATGTTAGCGAAATATGCATTTCTACTTATCTTCCTATTGCTTTTGGTTTTGACATTTGTTGGTTGGTTGGTTTGTGGATTTGACAAAATGTTGTTCCACCATATCTTTCAAACATGATGGAGAAACTTTATGATTTATGTGCCAAATAAAAGCTTGTGACATGGGGAGTGTTATAGGCTATAAAAAAATGACTCCCGTACTTTCATCCCCCCTAAAAAAGGGGAAATGTGAAAACTATTCTTAAGCTATATCTCCAGAATGTGAAGGCTGAAAGTAACAAGCTATATGTCGAATGAAAATTTCTGACGTGGGGAATGTCCTAGGCTATGAAAAATTGACTCCCCATGCTTTCTTCCCCTAAAAAAAGGGGGTAAATGTGAAAATGATGGTTCCTCTATATCTCCTGAATGCAAGTATGGAAAGCAATGAGCTATGTGTCCAATGAAAGCCTGTGACTCAGGAGTGTTGCACTCTATCAAAAATTGACCCCCTAAAAAACAGGAAATGTAAAGTTGCTCTATTATATCTTCCAAAACGAGGGCCTACAGTTACCAGTTAGGTGTCAAATGAAAGCTCATATGATGACAGTCGTAAACTATTTTGAATTTTGTCACCACTATTCCCCCCTGATAAAATGGGGAGTGGACTTTCATGAGGTTCGACTTTAACTAGTTGTATTTCAAATTAAAGCTTGTGACATCTCCAATGTCATGGGCTACCTCAAACATGACTCCAAAATGGGGAAAATGTGTTCGATGTTTATTAGTTATTTATCAAAGTTTTTGAAGATAGGTGTTTTAGTGAAAACAAAAAAAAATATAAATTTAAAAAATGCCTATCTTCCTATAGGGCACTAAAAAGTAGAAAATAAACCTAAAGCATATCGATGATGCAATCAGTCACTGAGTTTGTATTCGTTTTAAAGGAAGATAAGGTGCTGATTTACCTACTAGGCAAGATTGCTGGCACCCTATCTTCCTTTGAAGTGAATACGAACTCAGTGACAGATATCTGGACAGATAGGTTTATTTTCTACTTTTTAGGGCCTTATAGGAATATAGGTTTTATCTTTTAATTTACATTTTTTTTACAAATAAATTAGTCTTATTATTCCTAGTTAGCTGAAAAAATTGAGTTTTGCCATGAGTGGGATACGAACTCCCAACCTCCTGGTAACATGCCAGGTGCTGTGAGTATATATCTAACTTGCAGTGAAACTTAATTTTTTAGCTAACTATGTAACCATGTTTATATGACATTTTCTCTACTTTTCTACTATTGAAATTAGCCTTATACTTTTAATTCTGAATAAAATAATTATATATCATTAAAAAAACATACTGTAAGGTTTTAGTTAGGCACGTAAATGAAATTCTGAAACTTCATATTCTTTATATTATTGTAATGATGCAACAAATTTAATGATAATTACCTAAAAAATGTGAATTTTAAAATAATAAAATGTGGACATAAAGATAACATGTAATATATGTTGACATTTTCTTCTCTGTGAAACTTGTACCATCTTGTAAAACTATTTTTGCAACTTTCATGCAATATTTTAAGTGAATATGTGGTCCTTTAGCAGTGTATATAGATTCCAATGATTTCGTATGTGAAAGGGAAATCTTACACTTATCATCATAAACATTTGCCTCACAGATATAAAAACTTAGAAATGTAATATTAGGATTTTAAACAATTTTAAAAGCTTTAAGAACTTTAACCCTCTAACACCCATAACAGCCCAAAGCAGTCAAAATTTGAAATGAACTAATAGCACCATTCCTTTGTCTTTAGTCTCCTCTACTCTTTTCTGAAATTTCTTGGATGTTAAAGGGTTAAGCTATTTTATTATAGTAATATACTGAAACCTGCCTTTGAGTTTTACCCAGTATTTGGCCAACTATAACATTAGATATACCAAACCCAACCATCTGGACAGATATTGCTAGGCCCATTGCAGTGCCAACTGTAGCTTGAGAAACCACCAGAGGGATAGAAGGCCACATGCTTGCCTGTAAACAAATTAAATAAGTTTAATTTTTCAAAATTCACTGTTTAGAAGGACAAAGTTATAATAGAGATGCAAGAAATGTATTTAGATTCAGTTTAAAGATGATATCTAAAATAGATGACCATATTTTGTTTCTTGTTACAGTATAATCTTGCATGTATAACAAAGTCTAGAATACTGTTTCTTAACCACTGAGCCATGAATGGTCGGTCACCTGCTGGATTGTAATCTTATTTTAAAAAATATACTCCACTTTGGAAAATAATACTTCATTTAAAATTTAAATGATTTAAGCCAGATGTACATATATGTATGTACATCTTTTGTTATGATTTTTGTTAATATATCATTTGATTGCAATAGTTTATATTCTAAAGTATTAAAGTTTATATACTAAAGTGTTCAATGCTCAGCAAAATAATGCATTGATCCATATGCAATGTTAAGGGAAGAAAGTTTAAAGTATATACTTAAGAGTTAGAATTGGGCAAAGGAATATATTCATGAAATTTGAAGACAGTGAGGGGAGTAATGTTGAGAATCACTGTTCTAAAATAATCTATCTAATTCAAATTCATTATAATAATTTGATGTACAGTCCTCTCCTTTTAAATTGACAAATGCAACTAGCTCAGAATTTGCCAACTTATTCAAGGAATGTTTAAATGAGCAGAGTTCAAAAGTTTCATACTAGTTTTTTAACCATACTGGAAATAAAGCCCATGTAACTCAGTAACACACTATGCTATTAAACAACAATTCATGTGATATAAAACAATTTTTATAGGACATATTTTAGTATATAAAATTTATTACAATTATATTCTTTGAACGTTTAAAAAAAAATGATAAACTAGGACATTAGAAATTTTGTACCAGTAAATAAGATACTACCATATATGAAAATTGCCACTTCTCTAGCCATGTATATAATATTTGAATGTCTTGTTTTGATGGTGATTATCCTTCTGAGAAAAGTGTGTTTTTCATGTTCCTGCTGCTCCAAATGAAAGCATCTATTTCGCATCATTTTAACTTCTGAACCTCCATCTAATGGTGAGAAACCTAATGCATTGTGATTTTCCACACTCCCAAATTCCATTCCACAATGTGCAATACATTAGGGGCTTCAATTTTTTTCACTATTCCACACCAATAAGTAATAATAGTAAATGAAGACAATAGCACAGTCATCTGAAGCTGTAGAAAAAAGAATGTACACTAGCCACTACTGCCGAAAACACCTACACCCAGAATAGAGTCATTTCAGTATGGCAATGCAGTATCTCCAATGCCTTATGGAGCCATTATAGCACTGGCTAATAATCTTGTGATCTAGATCTGATGAAAGCTTGTTGTTTCATTTTGGAGAAAATTATCCTAAGTTAGCAAGATGGTCTTTATTTTTTCAATGTGTTGGCAGACCAGCAAGTACCATTTTGCAGATGACAAGAACTAGTTGCTTTGAAACGAAAAAATTTAGAAAGACAAAAGTCAATCTGCTGCTTCAAACATTGTTACACAGACAGTATTTACATCATTTAATATATTGGAGAGATAGTGTAACATTTGTATTAATGATATAAAAAATATAAATTTGCAATAGAGGAAACATTCATTATGAAATCAAGATAACGATGAAATAAATAATGCAACTAAAATAAAAAACTCTCTCTAAAAATGCTTAGAATATATATATATATAATACCAAATGCTTAGTAAACATGTTTTCATTTGTCACTGGCAGCCTAAACTGACCACTATTGATGAAAAATAATCACAAGTATATAAAATGCATTCAAAACAAAAATGATAAGAGATAATGTGCTGCTATTTCATGTCAATATTGAATATTAAAAGAGGGAATGACAATCCTTTTTTGGACAATAAACTTATCAGTTTTTTTATGTTCCACATAGAATTGTGAAGATTCAATATATTTGTGTATATTTAAGTCCTTTATACATTTGCAACAACCATCATCTTCAAATTAAAAATAGTTGAAAGTTATTTTTCCCCACATATCAACATTACAGAATTTCTGTTATTAGTTCCAAGTAATTCAAAGACATATGCATCTATGAAGGCAATCTAAAATTTTCATTCTCGATTTATTTAGATACTCTTTCATTAACACCAAATCTGCTCATTTTTGTTTGTATATTTTTCCTAAAACCGTTTTTCTGTTATGCAACCATAGAAAACATCTTTACAAATCTGAACTCACATCTAACATTTTTAATTTATCTACTTGTTAACATGAATTTGTTAATCCAGCAAATGAGTTAGTCTGACTACAGTTCTGTAGTTACATTATTATCTTTGCAGCATTTTAAAGATCTTGAAATACTATTAAATTTTAATATGCAACTGCTACACTGATTTAGGTATCAATCCTGTCATATCTGATGGGGGATCATTTCAACTTTACATACACCCATCAGTCTCAATCTGTCAATAATTTCGATTTTTTGTGGAAAATGGAAGTTTTCACAAATAATGCTAAACAATTATGTATTTTGACCAAAATTAGTCAAATAATAGCTTTTTTGGTGAAGCTTTACAAATATGATATGCATTGAAACAGTTTGGCAATTTTATCCATAACGTATCCATATTGCTGAAAGTTGAAAGGTTAATAAAGATATATAATTTAATAATTATTATAATTTAGTAATAAGATTTTTAAAATCAGAGCAGTCCCATTACATTCAGCATGCAGTTGCAGAATCTTTATTAAACAGAGTTACATTCCATTTGTCTAAGGCCCTCTCTTACATCACTGTTGTATATCTTACATAATCCATCTTTACCATTGTTGTTCATCTTTTATAATTACTTCCCATCTTCCTCCCACACAACAAAGCTCATTTTGTTTTATTAAAACCATATAAATTAACTCAAAGTAGTTTAATGACTTAATTAATTGTAGCAGTTAGGCAAATTAAAAATTAAACATAAAGAATGAATAAAAGTATAGTAAAATGGTATTGTAGTCAACACCAAAGTAACAAAATATTCAGTATAATGATAGTTTATTCCATCCCCAACCAATTTACTACGTATCTATGTGAAAAGGTTTCATTTTAACAAATACTCTTGTAATGAAAATATTAATTTAACATAATAAAAAATTATCCTGGTATGATCACTATAATGAATTTTGTAAAAGAAAAAAATCCTTAAACATGTACAATGTGCACATTTTTTTAATCTTTATGCACTTCGGATTTTAGCATCTGACAATGCTGCAATGGTTTAAATATTATGAAATGCCAATCCAATTACAACACTATGCATCATGTAAGGCTCCAAAGAATTTAAATACTTTTAAAGTTTATTAAGTATTGGACCCTTTGTCTGATCCAATAATTATTTAAACTCCGGATAGCTGAGTTGGGCGCCAAGCAATAATTAACAAATTGCCAAAAATAAAGTTTAATTAGGGTTTGAAATACCAGCGAGCGTTAATGAGTAAGAATTCAAAAATATTAAATGATTGTCAAAATTTAATGTTAATTCTAATCAAAACAATTAATGTTGCTCAAGAGAAAAAAATTAGTAAAGATTCAAAAAGTTTCTGTAACAAACAAATTTATTTCCAAAAACACTCACCAAAACTTCAATGAAGAAGATACTACCTCATTTACTACAAACTCTTCAACAAAACTCCAACTACACTCTTTCTCAACTAACTGACTTCTCACAAACTACTCTGACTGTTCTCTAATTGTGATACACTAACTCAACTGACTGTTCTGATTTTGACTAACATGTCACCAGGTTATAACAAGAGGCTAGAAAGCCAGCACTTGTCATGTTGCATGCCGGGAAAGACATTTGCATAAACTGACGAGCGGCGCAAGCTATGATGCAAGAGGGGTCGTATCCTTGTACATGCGCTTTAGCGGGTGACAATCGGAAGTTCGGAGTTGCACATGCGCAACTCCTATGCTCTTGGAAATGAGTGCTGTGATGCCAAAAATGAAATAAAAATCCCCAAAATGATAAATATAACGTAAATAAGCAAAACTGGTTAAGGTAAAGTAAAAGTGAATGAGGGGGTATCACAATCATGTGCTATTGTATATCACTCAGTAAGCATTTTTGCCAATCTCTGTGTTCAGCATAGATGCTCTGTATTACATCATATTTTATCATCTACTAAAGTTATGTTTTATTCATTTTATAGTTTAAGTTTGTTAATTAGTTGTGTTGCATACAGTATAAGAAGGAGAAGAAAGAATTAGAGATTGATAATATAAGAAGAAAAAGCCAATATGCACAAAGTTTTTGCTGTTTTATAATGACATGGAAAAATGTCCCAGATGATGTGTTGGAAGTGCGGCATCATTAAGAATTCATGAATAGATGCTTGTTGGAACAGACAGGAAACAAAAATAATTACTTACTTTTTAAGAATATCTTAATGCACAGTAGATTGAAAGTTGAATATAAGTGTTGAAAAATTTCCTTGAAAGATTTCTTCATTATGATTATTTTGTAGTATGTAACTGTCATACCACTTTTTTTTATTGCCTTTCACTATAACAAAATTTCAGTATAATGAATACAGTTTGATCACCTTCACGACTTCATTATATCGATATTTTTCTATATATAATGTTTAATATAGATAAACATATAAAACTAAATTTCCTTTATGACTATCACTAATGCAAATTAAATTATATTTAATATTTACATGTGATTATGCTGTATAAGCCTTATAATATTCTTGAGACCTTATGCTATATTTAGCTGAATGTTGTACATTGCTTCTGTTGCAATGTTCTCAGCATAACTGAATGTTGTACATTGCTTCAGCGGCAATGTTCTCATACATAGCATATGCTTAACTTAGAGATACTTTTTAGCTTGAAAAAGTTCAAAAGTAAAGAATGGATGTTAAAAGGAATATATTACCATTCTTGCAAATTCTTCCTATGGCTAGCTCAGATAAAATGGATAATGGATCATATTTGGAGTATGTAACCTGGCAACAGTAATATAATTACTGTTGCCAGGTTACATCCCCTTTCTTTGGTTCCAACTTGTTTGTTGTTACTTGTTAATCAGGATGTCTTTTCTCCACTGAAAGAGTGAGGCAATATTCCAGTAATTTTTAATGCCATATACCAGTCTTTTTGTTGAAGATTCACATCAATTCCAATGTGAGGGCTGTCATAGGCACTGTTGTTGATCATCACTGTTGAACAAACTGTCATACATTTTGGTTGGTAAAGTCAGAACGATCATTGGTATAAAGACCATCATTGCCACTACATGGTACCATTTACACCAATATGGCATCATTTTACTGGGTACCATTTACATGGTACCATTTTATGGTTTCTGAGTAATCAATATTGATTACTCAGAAACTAGTAAAATGTATTACAGCAGTATATCAGAAACCTATATTCACACCAAATATTATCCATTATACATCATCCCATCCTATTAATCATAAAAAATCTGCATTAAATGCATGTTTTACACAAGCACACCAATATTCATCTAATAAATTTATATTGAAAAAGGAATTACAACTTATATATGAAACAGTGAACACAGCTGGATACCCCAAAAATTTCATAAATAAAATATAAAAATTGGAAAAGCAGAACACTTATTCCAGCACAACAAACAGATAAACAGCTATATACTTACAGTTTCCATACATCCCTGGGGTATCACAAACTGTAAAAATGAATACCTAAATATGAAGTCAAAGTACCCTAACAATAACTAATAGTATTAAAAAATTTATTATAATGACAGAGATAAATCCTCCCCCCCCCCCCCTAAAAAAAAGTACGAGTTTATAATATTGAAATCCCTGATCCAGATAGTTGTTTCATTTTGAAACAACGATCAATAAAAAAAATAAATTGGACAATAATAAAAAAAACAAACAAGAAATAAATTGGAAGGAAATAATCAATACATAAGCAAAACATACAGAACATACAAGCAAGGAATTGCAGAGCACCAATAAGATATACGAAACAAAAAACCTAATACTGCTCTGGAAAAAAATAATCATAGAAAAAGAATTAACAATAGATAGGCTAATTATTAAACCCATAGCAGTAGCACCCCCCCCCCCAATTAAATTTCAACTTCAATAATGATATTCCACCCCTACCAGCAGCATGAAATCTCCTGCTGTGCAAGCAACACAGTAATGATACAACTTAACACTAGAGGAAATTCCTGCAGATGACCCCATCCTTATTAACATATTTCACCCCCCGACATGCTTAAATGCCAGAGGAAGACTGACAGGTGACCACCTGCAGGCTTCCTCTGACATTTAAGTTTGTCAGGGGTGAAATATGTCACCTGTTCGGGGGAGGGGGGGGGGGGCACTTAAGCTTGTTGGGGGTGAAACATGTCACCTGAACTAGCCATTTTTTAAAGTTGAGGTTTTAAATTTTCATTTTGTTAATTGTGAGTTTAAATAGAAAGTTCAGTTAAATGTTCTTGAGTGAGCATCTAACATTGCAAAAAAGTATACCAATGATCCTTGGACTTTATCAACCAAAAAAAGTGTGAAAGATTGTCCAACAATGATGATCAGCAATAATGTCTATGACAGCCTTTATACCAATGATCATTCTGACTTTACCAACAAAAAAGTGTGACAGTTTGGTCAACAACATTGATCGACAACAGTGTTCTATGATGGCCCTCACATCGGAAGTAACATGAATCTTCAGCAAAAGGACTGGTATATGGGGCCAGATACCACTTCACTCTTTCAGTGAAGAAAATACACCCTGATTAACAAATAACAAACAAGTCAGCACTGGAAAAAAGGGGATGTAACCTGATAAGAGTAAGACCATCTAAGCCAGCCTTAAGAAGAATTCACAAGAATGGTAATATATTCCTTTTAACATCCATTCTTTACTTTTAAACTTTTTCAAGCTAAAAAGTATCTTTAAGTTAAGCATATGCTATGTTGATATGGCTGATGACACTGCAACAGAAGCAATGTACAACAATCAGCTAAATATAGTATAAGGCCTCCTACCATGTAAATATAAAATGTATTTTAATGCTGTGGTTTGAATTTAATTTTTCAAGTTACATTGTTTGATAATACATTTTATTTAAAATCTAAAATGTGCTTCTAAAAATTAAAAATTCATATGAAATCTAAAAGACTTACAGCAGCAATAGAATATGTAACTCCAAGCCATAATGTTGAGACTAAGGGAGGCAAAGTAGAAAATGCCAGCAAACCAAATACTGGGATTGTTAGCACTGCACAAGAAAAAGCAAGTATGCCTCTTTTCCCAAAAACATCCTGCAGAAAAACAGATATTACATGGTAATATATGGGCTGAGAGTAAAAATAATGTTATAAAAGTATACTAATATAAGCTCACCAGAAAAAAAATTAGTCACCCCTGGCTAAATGTCACCAAATAGTGCGTAATGCCTCAGTGTGACCGAAGAACAGCTGAAATCTTGTCTGGCATGGATGCCACCAATGTGCAGATATAATGCACATCAATATTCATCCACTCTTCCAGCAGCAAATGCCGCAGTTTGGCCAGATTGGCTGGATGGCTGGGACGGTGCTTCACTCATTGCTCCAAATAGTCCCACAAATTTTCTATGGGATTCAAATCCAAGGATTTGGCAGGCCAGTCAAGATATTTGAAGGCATCAGAATGCTCGTCATGCCAATCCGACACACCTTGAGCCCTTTGCATGCGACAATTGTCATCTTGGAAGACTGAGGTATCCTTATGGTGTTCACTGTAGAGATGCTGCATAAAAGGCAGCATGTAGTCATCCAGTAGCTCTATATAGTACTTCTGGTTCAAGTGTGATGTCACCACAACCAAAGGACCACCACGTCCTTTGGTTGTGGAGACATATGTGAAACACACCCAGAACATCACAGAGCCTCCTCCTGCTTGAACAGAACCTTGCACACAGTCCACATGGAAGGCTTCATGCAGCTTACGATGTACCCGTCACCTCACATCATTCGAGTACAAGCAAAAATGTGACTCATCTGACCAGATCACACACTTCCAAGAGTCGATAGTCCAGTCTTTGTGGCACCGTGCCCACTGTAGATGTGCAGCCTTGTGCAGAGCTGTTAACATGGGTCTCTTCCATGGTACTCTGCTCCAGATATCCATGGCATGCAGTTCGTTTTAGAGTGTTCATTCAGAAACAGCTTGCTGCAGGCCTGCATTGACTGACTGGAGCAATTCCTGCCTCGTTGCAAAGCGATTTGCCCTAACAGTGTGTGACACACCGTGGTGGTCCCTATTGGTGAGCAGTCTTTCTGCCACAGTTCTGGCAACAATTAGTAGTGGACTGTGATGTATGCCACTGCTGGAAGACCCTTTGGACAATATGTTTCGACACACCTGCAAAGGCAGCAACTTCTTGTACACTATGCCCTTTGGCTTGGCCAAACACAATAACACTTTTTGGCTACTCATTCACATCTTTGGCACGATCCATGTTTCACAGAGCGACTAACACACATGTGGCACACAACCACTTTTTGTCACTGTATGAACCCTGTAGCACATGGCACAGCTATTTGTGGGACGCGTTTATTACCTGTACACCCTCTGTTGCTGTCAAACGGATGCAACCCTTTTACGGCAGGAGATGACTAATTTTTTGTCCGGTGAGCATATTATTAAATTAAATAACAAAAATATAAATGGTGCAACCAGTTGGAAGATGTTTTAAATCTATCCTGAGCATTAGGCCGTATTTGTAAAGCTTGTTCACATAAAATCAGGTATTATTTCAAAAATTGTAGATATATATATATAAACAGAGTAAACGTTCAGCAAGTTTAAGAGACTATAAAAAAAGTTCTCCTAACAGACATCACATTATTTAGGACAGGCCCTTAATTTTCATTTATGTTGATAAATACAAATAAAAAATCTGTATTATAATTGGCTGGATTAATAAATTATAAAATGAAGTATCACTCAGCAAGTGCTCTTGAATGAAGTATGTAAAACACTCTGAATAAAGGACAATTTCTGATTACATAATAGTTAATGATTATGCATCAATTGCAGTTACACCAAAATTCCGACTATGAAACATCACAATCTGTCTTCTCACGTACTATTGGTTGTATAAAAATACCCTAATGTTGTGCCAACATTGAGCAATTAATATAAAAAAACTTATGAGCAATTAATATAAAAAAAACTTATGAGCAATTAATATAAAAAAAAACCTTAAACACTTTTGAAAACTTTTAAATTCAGTCAGAAAGTTAATGAATTAAAGTCTAAAATAAAAAAAATTACCTGTTTATTTATTCATTCTATTATTGATGGAACTTAGGAAATAATCATGTAACAAAGTCGGTGTAGTTGTGGCCAACCAACTAAACTCATTATTTTCTACATAATGCAATTATCCAGAATGAAATGCATTTCCTAGCACTGATAGTTTCTGAGATCTCATGCTACAAAGGATCAGCACATACCTACATGTAAAATATACTGGTTTCCATAAATTAAAGAACAAATGAAAAACACAATATCATAAAACTCCAACAAATAGATTGGGATGGGTTATTTTATCTTTGAGTGGCACTTTTTTTGCACACAATGGGCTAAATGGCTAGGTCTCAAGGGCTTAGAAAAGTTTGAGGGAAGGGGGCCTACTGGACAGCTGTTAGGAGATAGATAGCTTCCCATCAAGGCTATCCAGTGTGTTCTGTAACATACACAGGGTATGGCTCTTGTGCACACATGACCATAGTTTTATGTCCCATACAATAGACAGCAGCTTTTCATTGGTGTACCATTTTTGACCAATGGGAGGGGGGGGGGATTAGGGGAGAAATATCTATTCTGGTCCAGGTGGGACTCAAACCTAAGAACTACAGATTACAAGCTTGGTGTGCTACTGACTGAACTTGCCTTGTCCCCCAATGATAGAAATGCATGGAACTCATGTATATTATGTGAAATAAAATGGAAGATCAAGGTATGGTATTCAAATGAATGCCACTGGAAGTGGTATATAGAAATGCGTTGTTATAAATGGGTATTTCAAAGCTATTCTCCTGTGAAGTGCAAGGTGGAGTTTTTGAGAGAGCAAATTTGTTGGGTATGTCTACCACACATCAATTATTGGAAGAAATGTGGTGGTGAGCTATAGATTAGCTTAAAGCAGGTCAAAGTCAAGCAGATGTTGCCAGATGGCTTAATGTGAGTTGTTCAGTGGTGCATATACTTTGACAGAGATTCCAAAAAGGATAGAGCACATCCAGACAATTCAGTAGTGGGCAACAATGGGCAACAACCCCAAGGGATTTCATTGACTACAATAGAGGCTTCATGATAACTTCATGGATGGATGGACAGACAGATTGACTGGAAGATGCTTTAAATATTTTGACTCTGGCATTATGGAATAATTTTAAGCTTATTCACATAAATAAGACCATTTAAAGGCATATTTTATTTTTTTAAGCTACTGAAATACAACTGCATCTACGTTTTTGGTAACTAGCCTTTCTGAGGTGTTTACAATTGCTTTAAAAAAAAAAGAGGATTTAATTTGTATTCTCCAGTTCAGAATTGTCAATATGGCTGATGAACCCAGGTTGTATCTTAAATGCTTCCAACTTTCTTATTGGCATTTTCAATATACTGACATTTTAAATTCTACAGATAACTGTTCCTTTTTGTTATATTTTGTAACTATTGTCATTAACAAAATGCTTGGAAAACTTGCTTGAAATGCAAGGTGACAAAACTTTATTTTCAAATGCAGAAGTTGAGGTTGCAGTAGTTGTGTTCCTACTAACAGCTTCAGTATGCACACGACAGCAGAAACAAAAGAATCATGCTATGCTGTGGTTTACATGGCCTGCTTATAACACACACAGTTAAAGCATTGATTAAAATTTTTCTCCTTGACAAAATCAAAAAAGAATGTGAATTTTTTCAAACAAATGCTAGGACACACATTTATTGCCTTAAAAAAACTGATTTTTGCCTTGTAACAGCAAATAAAATTGGCAGTAAATAGTTTTGCATTGGAAATAGCTTGGAATATTTATTTTTAACTGTAAATAATGCAGAAAATTGTAGCATATATCAATGGACTGACAAAATTCACAAAGATAAAATTTTGCTTGATTTTTGTGCATTTTTATTTTTGAATTTGTAAGTCTGTGTCATACTTCACCATATTGTAAAGCAAGAACTGCATATCATTTGAGGGGGATTTTAGAGTGGGTCAATTTAAATGTTAAACATACCATAAATTAAAAGAAAAAGCATTAAAAAAAACAATTCCACAAAAACAATGTTAACATTTAAACATTAAAAAAATCTGCATATCACATATTAGCCAATATATAGTATCAACAAATAGGAAAAACAACTTACAATTAATCCACCTAGGAAAGGGCACAGAATCATAGATACATCATAAACTGCACCTGCCATGTATGCTGATGTATTACTATCATATCCATATTTATCCTGGATAAATTTACTAACAAAATGGAACAAAAAATATACTATGTAATATTTTTATGAAAGAAAAATGTATGCACAAATAATACTAATTCCTAAAAAAAAAGATTCTTTATACTGATATCATTTAAGGTATATTTGTTCTTGGACATATTTAATACAATAGGCAAAATGTTAAAAGTACAATGTTTAAAAAAACTATAAGAAAAAATATATTATATATATAATTCTCAGATTTTATGGTAAAGGAATGACTATGAAAATATTTTTTGCAACTTTCATTTGAATAAAAGTTATCAAATAAAAATTATTTATATTTCATCCCTTTCTATTACATTACTACCCTTTCAAACTATCTTCAAAATTATTTTAATAAATTAAAAAATACATTAGTAGAAACCTAATGTCAGACAGAGGTATTAATCCTGTTAATGGCAAGTTAACCTCTTGACTGCTCCACATCCATTGGGACACTGCTGTAATACATTCTATACCACAAGAGTGCATTATAAGCAAGGGTGTGCTACCAATTTGTTAACAAGGGACTCACTTGCAAAAGGCTTGCCATGCAAGAGTGTAAAAGAAGAATAATCCTCAGAAATTTAGTGAGAGGCTTGAGAGAGCCACCTCCAGCACACCTCTGATTATAGGTAAGATTATGTTACCATAAGGTCTTACTATATTATTTCTATTTATAATTATTGGGTTCCAAGAAGGATACACATTATACAGAAATCCATGCTATATTATGTAGGTCCCCACTGTACACTGATCATGGTATAAGCACTGTGTTAGATGTTGGAGCTTTGCGCCCATAGGACAGAAATTTTCAAAAAATCAGAACACACTGTATACTTCATAAATTCAGTAGTTGGAAACATCATGCAAATATCTATATATTCTACATTGTTGGAAAGGTGGAATTTTCAGAAACAACTGCTTCGTATTTAGTTTTTTAAGCTTCATTTTGGGTTCAAGATATTAGCTTAAAAATGAAAAAATGCATTATAAAAAGCCTCTTATTTATTTTTAAAACAAGGTGCAAGAATGCATAAAAATATTAGAAAAAGCACAAAAGTGGTCACTATTGGTTCCTTAGAGCCAACACATGAAAAGACCAAAACAATGTAATAAGAAACTTCCCAAATCACATGCACAGTTGCAAATAACCAGTTCAACCAAGGAAAGAAATATCCCTATTGTGATGCTATAAACTTAACATCATTTATGCAGGTCCAAAAAAATATACTGTTGCATGGCAATCAAGACCAAAAAAAAAATGGAAAGACTTTCTTCAATAGTCAGACCTTGCCAGTTTATCAACTTTTGTCACAGTAAAATGTTTATTGTAAACAAGTAAAATCAGGGTTGCTGATCCTGACCAACATAAAAATGCAACTATAGTTGGAACTGCCAATTCTAGTTAACATGCAAGAAATTATTATACTCAGAGTCACTGCTTAAGGAGTTAATACATACACACTCCAAATTTAGTAAATTTGTCTTTCAAAACTTTTGAATAGTCAACTGAGATTTTAACCTGATGTAGAGAATAAAAGAGATCATCTGAATATGAACAGGCATACTTGTTATATTTAGAGGTATCATTGTCAATGAAATATTTTTTTCAAATATCTTTACAGCTGGTATCTAACAAATGATAGTGTATATTTATCACACTAGGAAAGCTACTTAAGAGTTTTTGTAAAATTATTCTTAGAATTCAAAGTGAAGAACCAAGGGTTCTTTTCACTTTGAAGTAGCTATTATACTTATCAAATATTAATAATATATTATAACTATCAAAACATATCAACAACAGTTAACAAATTTTGTAAAAAAACATAAGCCCTACAGGAATATCCCTACTATGATGCTACAAACCTAGCATCATTTATGCAGGTGCAAAAAACATATTTGTTGCAATGACAATCAGCAACAAAAAAATGGAAAGACTTTCTGAAAGAAGAAGAAAGAAATCAGAAAGTAAAATTCTTTTTTCTCTCTTCTGCATGCCATTTAGTTCAGTTTTTCTTTGCCACTGATGTTTACTCTTTTACTGCTCACTACTCTTACTTTTTACTACCCTATTCTTTTCAGAAAAAGAAAAAAAAACTAAAATTTGGGGGGGGGGGGGTTATTTAAAGAAATAGTAGTTTATTTTAGAAAATAGCTTTTTATTTTAGAAATAGTGGTTTTTATTTAAAGAAAATGTGAAAAGTGAATAAAAAGCTCAAAATCAAATTTTTTAACAACTAATTTGGATTTTCATATTTTAAACAAAAATTTGAACTTTAAAAAAAATTGGTTAAGTTAGCAGCTAAGAATATGTTCATGTTTTACTTCTCCTTCTTTTGCTAATGAGCCTTGGCCATCCTCCGGATGGAAGTCTGGTGATGCCTATGATTATAGAATGTAGTATACCATATATATTGTACTGCAATGCATGTAATATATATATAGTACTATACTTTAAATATATTTGTGAAATTTATATGGAACAAGCTCATTTTTCAATTTTACAACTTTTCCAAATTAAAATCTATTTATTCTGACAGTCATAATCAAATTCTACTATACCTCCTGAACTAATATTTTAAAAGTGAAACAGGTAAAGCATTACACTTAAATCAATAGTAATATCATATGAAATAAGTAACTAAATGCTGTACAAACTTTTGTAAAAAAAAAGAAATAATTAAAAACATAGTTAAGATGATGGAGACATACTAAACACATGTGCAAATTAATGTCATCCATAATTTAAGGATTGCATTTTTTTCAGCTCTTTAAAAACAATTAATAAATAATAATGGACTAAGTGTACAAACTCTTTAAACTATTACATAATAAATATATCATTCACAGATAAAACACTTTACCTAGCATCAGCCACAAAAGGAAATATACCATTGTAGAAAAACATGATGGTAACTACTAACAGCCAAAAAGGAACAGAGAAAAACTTGACATCTGTAATATGCTGTGAAAAAACAACAAACAAATAACACAAATACTATCCAAATTTCTGAGAAAATGTGATACTATATCAGCAAAAATAATATCATGCAACTTCATTGTAAGGCATGTAGTAACAGATCAATTTCTCAAAAAAAAAAGGAGGGGGGGGGGGGGGAGAGGAAAGAAGCACAATTTAGTAGGAAAAAAAATTGTCCTTGAGCAGCCCTCTTGCCATAGAGACCAAGAGGATCATAATGGACAGATCTGTGGGAAACACAGTAAATCAGCAAAAAGACAACATAAATCAGAAAGAGTATCCATGCTTCCTCCAGGATTCAGACTCAGGTCACTTTACTTTGCAGTCTAATAAGCATTCAGTTGTATTTCAGTAAAATAAAATTATGTATTCAAATTATTGTATACGTTATGAAGCTAAGCAAATTTAGGATGTGCAAACTCAAGATTTTTAAGCTGAACTCTAAAAATAGTGTGAGGTAAATTTTGAAGATAGGCAAATCTTAGTCAATTTGAATTTTGAAAAACAAGGGATAGTCAAGTTCATGATTTTCACCCAACTATTGCTTTTCAAATCTTTAAGGTTAAAAACTCATATCCAATATGTTGTATTGGTATGCATTATATTTTATTTTGCAAAGACAATGCAGGGAGGGGGTGGCTAAGTCAGTAGCACACCTGGCTAGTAGCCTGCAGTTCCCAGGTTTGAGTCTCATCTCGGCTAGTGTTGAGATTTATCTCCACAAAACCTCTCGCCCTAGCCTTGGTCAGTAGGAGACTCTTTTGGCTTGAAAAGGCCGTCATCCATCAGTTGAGACATTAAGCTGTGGCCCTATGTGAGAGAACCATATCCCCTGCATGTTAAACAACATGCTGAATGGCCTTGATTAGAGGCTACTATCTGTCTCTAACGACTTATCTAGTAGGTCCTCCCCCGAACCTTCTCTGAGCCCTTGGGGTCCTGGTGACTTGGCCATTTAGTCCATTGTGAACAAAAATGTGCCAGTCAGAGATAAAACAAACTAAGCAAAGCAATGCAGATTTTTACACTGACGATTTTGACAACATTAACTGAAATGTGATTTACATATGGTGGCAGAAACTGAAAAAAATTAACTGAAATGTGATTTACATATGGTGACTTTGAGGATAGCACATATTAGCAGAAGAACTTGCTAATATGTGCTATCCTCAAGTCATAAGATTTTTAATCTAATAATTTGCCTACAAGCCAACTAAATAATTAGGAAAATCTTGAGCTTTGCATACTACACGTATAAATGATGAAAATGTAATAAAGAAATTAGACTCTGAATATGTCCTGGTATATTGGCTTCAGTATGTTTGCCTGATAGTAGAGGGAATTCACTTTGGCATTCTTTTCTGAAGCACAATGAGATAAATAACCAGGTCCAAAGGGCCACATGGTTCAGGAAAGGGTTGATAAGATGACTAACTAGACATCTGTTAAGGGCAGATGGAAACTTTTTTCAAAACCATCTAGGATACTCTTAACATGCACATGGTATAGCTTTTTTGGCATAGAGAACCATGTAGCACCATCAATATGCTTTAGGTTTAGAGCAGCCTTTGCAAACTAGCTGATGTTTCATCTCTCACAAGAGATATGGTATTGATCAGTAGAAAATCTTAATGCAGGTAGGATCCAGTCAAATTTGGGTTGTCTTACCTCTGAGCAGCACATTTTGCACATAATAGATATATGGCCAGGTCACAAGACTACAAAGGATCAGAGAAGGTTCAGTTATTTTATTTCTGAACAGCACTTTTTTGCACACAATGGGCTAAATGGCCAGGTCACAAAGACCCCAAGGCTCACAGATGGTTGGAAAAGGGGATCCAATGGACAGCTGTTGGGAGATAGACGGTAGCCTCCCATCAAGGCCATCCAGTATGTTCTTTAATGTGCAAAGGGTAAGGCTCTCCTGCACATGGGCCACAGCTTGATGTCCCATCCAATGGATGGTGGGCTTTCCAAGCCTATCGGTGTCCCCTACTGGCCATGGGTAGGGAGTTTTGTGGAGATCTCAACATTGGCCCAGCTGAGACTCGAACCTGGGAACTGAAGATTATGAGCCTGGTGCGCTACCGACTGAGCCATCCCCGCCCCTCAGAGAAGGTTGGTGAAATGGATTAACTGGTAGACAGATGGATACCTCTCATCAAGACTATTCAGCTTGTTTCTTAATGTGCACAGGGTATGACTCTGCTGCATAAAGAGCCATGGCTTAACATCCTGTCTAATGTACAGTCTTTCTAAGCCCACTGCTGTATACTTTTTCAATAAAGGCCGAATTAGGGATTAGTAGAGAAAATCTCAATGGAGGTATAATTGAGACTCAAACCTGGGAACATCAGAGTGTGAACCTGGCACACTACTGACTGACCAACTTCAAAATACTATGAGGATCAGTGTAAATATATGTGAATAAAGGAATTAAACGGAACTAAAAGTATGATTAATTCAAAAATTTAAAAAATACCTATCTTCCTTAGCGCCCTAAAAAGTAAAAAATAAACCTAAAGCATATCGATGGTACAATCAGTCACCGAGTTTGTATTCATTTAAAAGGAAGATAGGATGCCAGCAATCTTGTTGAGTGGGTAAATCGGTGCCCTATCTTCCTTCGAAGTGAATACGAACTCAGTGACTGATTGCACCATCAATATGCTTTAGGTTTATTTTCTACTCTTTTTGGGCCCTGTAGGAAAATAGGCATTTTTTAAAATTTTTAATTAATTTTTTTTTTTGTTTTCACTAAAAATACCTACCTTCAAAAACTTTCATTTGATATATGACTTATAAAAATCAAGCACATTTTTCCCCTTTTTGGTTGGGTTGTTTTTACCTCTGAACAGCTTTGCACACAATAGGCTAAATGGCCAGGTCACAAAGACCCTGAAGGTTCAGAGAAGGTTGGGAGAGGTGACCCACTGGAATAGCTGTTGGGAGACAGAGGGTAGCCTCCAATTAAGGCCATCCAGCGTGTTCTTTCATATGCACAGGATATGGCTCTCCCGCACACAGGCCATGGTTTAATGTCCCATCTGATGGATGGCAGCCTTTCGGAGCCCATCAGTGTCCCCTACTGACCGTGGGTAGGGCAGGAAGTCTTGCGAAGATAAATCTCAACACTGACCCAGCTGGCCCCTTTTTGGAGTCATATTTGAGGTAGCCCATGACATTGGAGACATCACAAGCTGTAATTTTAGATATGACTTGTTAAAGTTGAACCCTGCAAAAATCCAACCCCCTCCCCTTTTATCAGGGGGGAATAGTGGGGGGAAAATTTGAAACAGTTTATGACTGTCATTACATGAGCTTTCATTTAACACCTCTCATAACACTATGGCATCACATTTGGAAGACATAGTAGAATGACTTTCACATTTCCCATGCTTTATGGAGGAAGAAAGCATGAGGGGGGTCAACTTCTTATAGCCTACGACAAGCTTTCTTTAGACACATAGCTTGTTACTTTTGGCATTCGTATTAAGGAGACATTGGGAAACCATCATTTTCATATCCCCCCATTTTTTAGGGGGAAGAAAGCATGGGGGATCCACTTTTCACAGCTTGCGATATTCTCCATGTCAGAAGCTTTCATTCGACATATAGCTTGTTACTTTCATCCTTCACATTCTGAAGATATAGCTTAAGAATAGTTTTCACATTTCCACTTTTTTAGGGGGATGAAAGCATTCAAAAGATATGGTGGAACAACATTTTGTCAAATCCACAAACTGACCAACTGACAAATGCCAAAGTTAAAGGCAATAGAAAGATAGGTAAAAATGTATATATATATTTATTTTAAAATAATATAGCTAGTGGAGAACAGAGAGGTAATGATATGATAAGCAATGTACACAAAAATAAATGGTATATGCTTAGGTTGCAAAAAGAAAGAGTATCAAAAGTTGAGATAATGAAGACCTACCCATTAGAGCCAAATAGGATAAACCATAATCAAGAAAAAAAAAAATACATTTGTCAGAAAACAATATTTACCACTTTCTTTGACTGTATTGCTAATGCATCACTCTGACCTAGTTCATGAACACCGGCTGTATCTAAAAAGCTGATAACTATAGCAGATAAAAATCCAGCTCCACAAAGGATAGCACCTAGAAAATGTGTAATTAAATTCATTTAACAGATTTCATTAAACAAGTTAGGTTTCATAGTAAATGCTATTTTCCATCAATTTTACATGAAAAGATTTTGTTGTGATATTAATATCCTGAAAAATATATGGATATTAAAAATAATTTTTTCTTCTGCCTACTTGCCACAAATGATATGACCTTGTTTGATATAATATGCAAAAAAAACCTGTTAGGAAGGTAGGACTTGAGCAATAAAACAATATAAGTCAGAAATAAATCATCCATGTTTTATCCAGGATTCAAGACCAGTTACCTTTGCTCTGCAGTTAAAAATGCAAACTGCCAGAAATCAAAGCACTGAAATCTTGACACCTAAACTGGCTACTATGGGTTTCCTATGACCAATGTACCAAAAAGAATCATACCTGCTAAAAAAATAAATATCCAGAATAATAATATCCATAATTAATTTCCAATTTCAGGGTTGCTAATGATAATGGTATCATGAATATTTTGGTTTAGCATTTGAAGGACCTTCTATAATAATGTTGTTATTTCTGATCTCATTATTCACAGCAAAGTGAATTCCTGACTTTAATGTTAGTCCAATATTTAAAAATTAATTCAGTGATCTCTCTTTGGTGATCTAAGCATATGCATTGGGGTAGATGAAAATACTGCTGAGAGCTGGTGCTAAAATTGTTACCAAATGGTCAAATGCAAAATCCTTCTCTTAGAAATGATGCTTTAAGGATTTTACTAATGCAAAACTGTTCCGGTTTCCAATGAAAATGACTACAGTCATTACATTCTGTGAAATAGACCCAGTCTTATGCAAGTGAAGGATTCCATCTGCATATATTTGTGGAAACAATACACAAAAATGGATTGTCACTTAATATGATAATGGAACTTTTGAATATATATAGATATGTGACAGTGTTCTGTATACATATATCTACACATGTAAGTGGTTAGTGTTTAGAGAACACAATTTATAAATGTTGAAGGCCATGAAATACAATATAATCACATGCTACGCATAAACATAGTCTTTATGCAACATAATTCTAATATACAGAGAATGATTCTACTTACCAATCCACAATGTCCAGCAAAGACCCATAGAATTATACATATGACTAGTCAAAAAAAAATTTAAAACACTTCCAACTCGAGAAAAAGCTAAAGTCACTCCAAAAGCAAAAGCCAGTTCTTTTCCTGTGAACCAGTAGGCTGTGATACGATTCTGGGCAACTGAAAAAGCATAAATAAATTGCAATATAGTTTGCTTTTTTCATCCAAAAATGAATGCAAAGAGATTTGAAGATTTACAACTTTCTTGCATAATATTACTAACTTAAACTAAAAAGATTACAATATTTTCAGTACACTCTACACTGAGAAACAAATGATACTGAATATTTTACTACCACAAATATTCACATTTACTAGAGCTCCCAAAGATGCATAGTGTCATTGATATCAATACAGGTAAATGGAATACAATACAGTCAAAGCAAAAACATTTTATTTGGTGAATGATGCTGCATTGTGCCACATGCCATTGTTTAATGGTTAAGTTTGCTTGATGGCAGCTGGAAGATTTCCTCTTTGAGTATAGAACACTTTTCTAATATGCAATCAGCAAAAATAGTGACAGAATTTTGTAAATTCTTGTTTGCTTCTGAGTGAAATATTCAAGCCTTTACATATCTAATTATAAGCTATTATATCCAGACCCTGACTAACATAATAAATGTGTTTTTAAAAAAAATTATATAAAGTGAAATTGTGTTAGTCAGACATGAATTTCTCATAAGATATAATATAAATGGGAGAAGGGGGTGGGGGAAATGCATTCCAGAATCTTAACCTGAGTGACATATCTTTATTCCTTTATGACTATAGTTTGATAAATGCTCCACTTTTTATTTGTTTCTGTATATTTCACGTAACTCATTTTTATAGAAGTGAAACAGTGATAAAGGTAGAGACAAACAAGCAGTAAAATGGTTAAATGCAGTTTTAACTCAAATTTACTCACAGTGATAAGAATTTTAACCTTCTAACTAATTTTACAAAGAATTTTGGGGTTTAAAAAAAACATTCCATCATATACAGGGAGCTGAATTTTTAACACAGCATGTGATAAAGTGGCTGAAATTACAAACAAGGATAGGTCAGATACATGAGACAAGGAAAACATCCAAGGTGTCTTTTTATATGGTAAATACAATAATACAAACTCACCAACTGACAAATGCTACCTTTATCTCTACCTTTATCACTGTTTCACTTCTACAAAAATGAGTTACGTGAAATATACAAGAGAAGTTGGGTTGTTTTACCTCTGAGTGGCACTTTATTTGCATGCACTGAGCTAAATAACCAGATCACAAAGACTTCAAGAGCTCAGGGAAGGGTGGAGAAAGGGATCCATTAGACAGCTGTTAGAAGAGATAGACATATCCTGTCAAAGCCATCCAGTGTGTTCTTTAACAAGCACAGGGTATGGCTCACCTACACATGGAACCAGAGCTTAATATCCCATCCAACGAACAGCAGTCTCTCTCGTTGAAAAGTAGTGGAGAAATCATGTTAAATCAAATGAACAAAGTCATGTTAGTTCAAAAAAGAGCCTTGCTTTAAACACTGCATTAAACCGAAATCATGTTGGTAGAATTCATACTAGTCAGGGACTGGGTGTACTTAAAGACTATATATATATTCATTCCAATTCTTCCATGAGCTACTTTCTAACTTTTTTCTTTGCCATTTACAGAGAATCTCATTTATCTGATGCTTAAGATTAGATGGGCTTCAAATAAAGCAGTTTGGGCAAAGAGCAAATAACATTTTCATTTTGTAAAAGTTGACATTTTTTTTACATTATGAAAATTACACTTATGATTTTTTTAAACCTTTGAAGTAATATGCTTTACTAAAAACATTTGAATGAGTTAATAGAACTAACTCTGAACATTTAACTATATGCTGTTGTATTAATTTTTTTTGTCCATTACACAAAAATTATTTTACATGTATCCTATTATTGCTTAGACAGTGGCAAGCTCAAAAATTTAACTTAAAACAAAGATGTAAAGCTCTTCATTTAACTCAAGAGTTTTAATTAAATGGGTATTGGATAAGGTTCTAATTGCACTTATAATTAATTTTCAAATATTCATAATATGCCATTAAAAATAATTTTCTACGATAATATTTTACAAAACAAGTTCCTTTACATTTGTTACTTTTGGGCCGATATTTGAACACATACTCATAGTCACTTATTAGATTTAACTAGATACATCATCACTTTCTAAATAATAGTGAAATATTTTTTCATTAAATGTAAGTAGTAGTTTTTTTTTTTTCATCATAATATGCATAAAGCACATATCCAATTTGGGTAAATATTAACAAAATGGACATCCAGACAGAAAAAGAATCTCATTAAGTAAAAACTATTAATCATGCTCCCAACAATTACAACACAATGCAATCAATACAATACAAAAACTCATTCTATGCTTTATATCCCTGCAAATTTCACCAACTGCTGTTTAATTAATTTATGATGCAAAATAATGCTATCTCTTTGCCTTAAGTAAAAAAAGTACTTCATTACTTAAGATGTAAAATGCTTTAAATATCTCAATCTGAATAAGTTCATTAACCCTTATAATGTTTCAGAAACTGAACTGATTCTGGTGGCTGAATTAATTTTGAAATGTTTTTAGAAAATAAACTTTAGAATCTTATCCTAAAGAAACTAATGAACAGAAAAAAAAATACATATCAAAAGAAAGGGCATTTGTGAATAATAAAATAAAAATTAAAAAAAGAAACATAAGTGAATTTTCTTAGGTTTTTTTTAATGGCATAATTTTAAAGTGTATTTTAATTTTTACTTAGTGAAATGTCTCAAAAATATAGGTACAAACTTTTAGGGGAGGTAGATAACATCTAAAGGAATGAGAATTGCATAGGAACCCATAACCGGAAACGTCATGGGAAAGTGGTAGCAGAGGTACAAGATCTGAAAGGACACAGTGATTAATGGGAAAACATTTACTGGACATAATTATTACAAATGGCGTACTAGATGATACATTTCATAATGTTACAGCTCTTAATGACCCATAATCACACAAATTTTGATGCACATGCGCAAACAAATGGTGGCCCGGTACATGTCTGTGTGAGAAGCATTCTTGATACATTCTTTGAGCAGCTTGTCCGTTGCCCTCAGCTATTCCATACACTAAGAGCATGTCTGCCAGCTCCCTGTTTGAATACATTTGCATGCTCTTGTCAGCCGACTACCGCTATAATGAGAGTCGAATGAGAGTCGACTAGAGTCGAAATTTCCCCTCTAGCGCACTGATGAACAGCACCGCCTATTGACTTACGGTGACATTTCTAGTTATGGGTTCCTATGCAATTCTCATTCCTTATGTGTTATCTACCTACCCTAAAAGTTTGTACCTATATTTTTGAGACACCCTGTATATACATATATATATATATTTTACAATATTTTGGTCATTTATGCTTATAGGTATAATGTGTGTGCTTTAGAGTGTTTGTTGGCAATTGGTAAACTGTAAGATTAGGAAGCAGTGCCATAAAAATAAATTTTGCTTTAAAATCAAGATAATCTAAATAAAAACTGAAAAACATATTTAATAAGAGGTATAATTTTAAGGTTAGAGGAAAAATTGTATTGAGCCACATGGAATAAAAATCTGACTTCCTTCATGGATAGATTTTAATTTTTTATCAATTTTGATGAAAAATCTTTATGAAGTGTGACCATTGATCAATGTTCCAGCTTCCAAAATTCTTCAAATACTAATGGCTATTATTGAAAATAAAAACTTAGAGATATTTGAGAATTTTAACTTATGCCCAGTGATACTTTGCCATAAAAAACTGTTTTTCAGAGTTACAGAGTTTTGAATAAGACTGACAAAACACATCACTATCCCTAATTATTTGAAGTAGTGTATTTAATTAAGAAAAATAAATATTTGATTCAAAAGAAAATACAGACTCTTGATACATGCAAATCAATGTGAAACTTACTGATTAATGAACCATTGCCAGCTCCACAGAGAAGACGCCCTATCAACATCAGAGGCAAGAGGGCAGCAGATCCTCGAAACATTGTTCCCAATGCAAACACAGCAGATCCAATCACACAAAGTGATGAAAACAAGAAAACTCCAACTACAATAAAGTATATCATTTTCACATACATTCCGGATTAGATATATAATTTAAATATGCTTAGGAAAACCAACATTCTTCTTATGTAAGACAAAATTCTATACAAACATTTATGTAGCAGATTGACAAAGTGATGGAAACTTCAAGCATCAGATAGACTTGTTTGTACATCACGAAAATATCCTAAGAAATATTAAAAACTTTGATACTTCTATATGAAATTCTATATATGTAAAATATATATATATGTAATCTTCTATATGAAGGGAAATGAAAGGCAAGTTACTGGGGAACATGCTTAAGACTGTATGTTTACACAAGGCCAGCTCAAGATATTTTTGTACCTAGAGCAATGATGCAAATTTAGTTCATCCTTTTCATCGGGACTTTTTTTTTCAACAAGTTATAAAAATTGAAATAAGAATGTCAAAAATAAATACATAAATAAAATACACCAAGATGCTTAAAAGTTTTTAATAATAAAAGATGCTTAAAATTCTGGAACCCAAGCAGTCATCTAGTTCACCAGTATCTTAAACCACTCCTGTATTTACAAATGCAACATAAAATGCATATTACCCATATCTGCTATGATTTCCTGCCCAATGGAGTTTCTTACCTCTATGCTGATGTTCTTGTTACTTGGCATTCATGTCATTGAGCAAGAAAAATAGGGCTGCACAAGGATAAAACTCAATAAAGGCTTTATTTTCTATTGCAACAATTCAAATTCAGAAAATATAAATCAAAAATAGGTATTGACAGTTTTACTGCCTTTTGCTAAAATATATCTGAGTATTTAATGCACAATTTTTCAGTGGATAAAAATGCTGTTCATTAGATACACTTATCAAAGGTTAGAAGAAATATTAGTGCATATTCAAATAAAATTTTATAGGTTTAAAATTTAAAGACAAATATTAGAGAGTTGTACTAAAAGTACTTAATGAAGAGGGTTCAGAAGCCAGTCTGTACACCTTTTTTAGACAGACTATAATTTCTTATATAGGTTAGTCATAATCAAGCTCATTTTGAGCATGCAAAAATAAAGATTTCAGATTCTAGTAAAATTTGAAATCTATGAAGAAAATTAGTTACAGAATTTATGCAGACATGAAAAACCAGTTGTAGAGCAAATCAGCATTAGTTTATACTGATGTTTTAATTTTGAAGATATTTTAAGTATTAAAAGCTTTAGTAAGGAAGTGAAAGATTTTTAGCCATTTTTTTTAATTCCATAGCAGAATTTGTTATTTTCCAACCAGATATTATTCGCTTTGCTTTATTACTACAAGCAATATAAATATCCGTTTAAAATGAATTGAAATGGCTGTCTCACCTCTGTTTCCCAGTTTATCAATAAGAAAACCCGCAACAATCACAACTATTGCATTCCTAAACATTAAAAGAAAAGAATATAGATGTTTTTACAGCATAGACACCAAATTATGAAAAACTTAATGGAACTACAATTCCAATTGCATTATGGTGAAAGAAAAATATGTTTAATGTTTCAAAGCATAATCTTTAACTACAGATAATACTTAAATGTACCATTGTCACAACATGGGCTAACCCAAGATTGTGACAATGTTTTACACCTAATGTATTTGAAATGCATATGGAAAATATGCAATAGCAGCTGTATACTCTTTATCTCATTTTCTGTACATAAATGTGGTTAAAATCTCTTCAAAGATTGAAGAAAAGATTTCTTTCCTGTATAAAATACTGATACAGATGTATAGAGAAATGCCCTTTCAATAATATAAACTTTCTCAGTTCTAGCACTGATATTTCACATGAGTTGGCAAAAACAGATAATAGAAAGAAATGGCTGAAAATTTGTATTCACAGCATCATAATCCAATATAAATGTGAAGAATGTTTTATTTTGCCAGGTAAAGACATCACTTAGTACAGAACATTGAAAGTTACATTTAGTTGCAGAGTGATACAGAGTTCCTTGCGAAAGCTGGTTTAGTTAAAGAAAATATCAAAATAAAACAATACTTATTAAATGTGTGCATTCTCATTGCTTCCTATTTGAGGTTCTGTATAGGCATACGAATGAGGATGCATGGGGGAGTGGTAATTGTGTATCCTCATTCACACATGTCACCTGGCAGCAATTCACTCTTTGCCTTCTATGCTTTAAAGACTTGTCATACATGTCAACTCTTCAAAGTATTTTACTAAAATACATTGTGGAATTTGACCTCCCAAAACAGTAACTGTTGTCACAGAACAATACTTGAACCAATGCCTCTACAATAAACTTTAATCAGAAAGAAGATTCCAACCTTTGATAAGTGTATTTTTATTTTGTCATTTCTTGCAAGTGTAGCCAGCTTGACCAAATGCACTTTGCATCATTCCGTCCCAAACAGACTTCCATGCACAGTTGAAAGCACTTGACCTCTGCTTTTATTCAATCTTTCAATGTCTTCTTTTTAATACTTCAGTTGTAAATTTCTTATACTGGTATAATAAAGGTTCTTTATATTTATATTAATACTAGCAATACGATACAAGTCATCTCCTTGATAAAAGAGTTTAGGTACATCCAGTGTAAATGTGAAACTGCAGGAAATGATGAATTTAGCAGTATTACAATATACAAGCTCTCCAAACTTCATCACAAAGATGTTGGATGATGTCGGTCAGTTGGTTGGGGTTTAATGATGCAAAGGTAACTGGATAATGCCACCAAGACAAATGAAATAACTAACAGTTGCACATTTGTACTAATATCAATCACTGATAACAAAAATGCATCCGTTAAAAAAAAACACGATATTTAAAATTTATCAATTTAATCACGATTAAAGCTGTATTACATAATAAGGTCTTTGAAATTCATCCCAAATATGGGGCGTGTTTAATAAAGTTATTACAGATTCAGCCTTATGGATAAGCACTTTTGGCGCTAAACTTTGCTTTATCGTTACTTTGTTTAACATGCTATATATTTATCTTATCTTGCATTATTAACCTTTATCCTAGTGCAAAGGTAATCAAGAGAATGAAAAATTATAGTTACCATAGTCCACCTTGTCTAGTACAATGGCTTTGGAAGATCTCTGCTTGATGTTATGCAATTTTTAAGAAGAGTACCTCTGCTTAATGTTACAATCAGCTATAGACTTATATCTTCTAATTTCTTCCAGGCATTACTAGTCCTTATATAATGCACTCTTTGATGTTCACTTAATGTAGTGGATATAGCTGGATGTTGAGATGTTAATTGCTGATATCTTTTTAAGTCCTTTGATGTCAATCCTGGCATGCTTATGCTTAATAATTGTTGGTTGATAATCACTCAGGTGGCATTGCTATCACTCATTCACCATTAATTTGTGCATAAACTGGAATAACTATGAACGTGCTTCACACCATCCACTATGAACGTTGACATGTTATCAGGTTGGGTTGTTTTACCTCTGAGCGGCACTTTTTTGCACACCATGGGCTAAATGGCCAGGTCACATGGACCCCGAAGGCTCAGAGAAGGTTGGGGGAGGGGACCCACTGGAACAGCTGTTGGGAGACAGATGGTAGCCTCCCGTCAAGGCCATCCAGCGTGTTCTTTAACGTGCACAGGGTATGGCTCTCCCACACACGGGGCCACGGCTTAATGTCCCATCCGACGGACAGCGGCCTTTCCAAGCCCATCGGTGTCCCCTACTGACCGTGGGCAGGGCGGGGAATTTTTGCGGAGATAAATCTCAACGCTGACCCAGCTGGGACTCGAACCTGGGAACTACAGATTACGAGCCTGGCACGCTACCGACTGAGCCACCCCCGCCCCCATGTTATTAGGAGGTTGTGGGTTCGTTGACATGTTATCAGGAGGTTCTGGCTCGACAATTTTTCCTCTAAAATTTGAATCGACGTCAAAGTGCTGATTTATCAGTAGATATTGAATAGTCGAGTTTATTTCATTATTTATCATTAGCATACTTCTAAAACATGCTTTCCATCTATATGGCAAATAGAAAGCCACTTGTGGCTAAAATTGCCTGAATAGCACCTATATGTGACATAATAGGAATATTTCATAGCGTTAATTAGAGATCTTGATTGGCAGCCGGTAGCTCAGTGGCCCAGAGCACCTGACATGTTATCAGGAGGTCGTGGGTTCATATCCCATCTGGCTCAAGACAATTTTTCCTCTAAAATTTGAATCGATGTCAAAGTGCTGATTTATTAGTAGATATTGAATAGTAGAGTTTATTTCATTATTTAAAAATTACTATTTCACAACAGCTAACTTATCATTATAAAATAACAGAATCAGATATTTGAATATCTGATATGACAATTAACCTCTTTATGAGAGAAAATATTTGGCTGAACAATTTTTAATTTGTCTCCAGGATGTATGCTCTAGTCATTGTACAGAAATGCAGACATGAATATAATCATCATATCCATTACATATTACAGGTAGAAAATGTTGTGATGAATATTTTCCTCCTGCTCATTTATAACTGAGTCAATGACATGATGGTCAATATTGTTATACCCGCTTAAAATATTAATAATATTTTTGTACTGATGTAATCAGAGATTAAAAGTGGGGGAAAAAATCAGATTTTCATTTCTATGAAAGAAAAAAAATTCTACTTTTTCCCCCAAAAAAGAGTGGAATTAGGGAAATAGTAGAGTAGGAAAAATAATAGAAAATGTTTCAAAATGAAATATTGGCTAATAGCATAATTAATTTGTTTTCCTGGCTTTAAATGCACATTTATATATAGTGTCATTCTCTTTTGCAAAAGCAGAAGGGTTCAAAAGTTTAAGGTTAGTAACATAATTTTTTATCATATTACAATTTGTGTGAGGAGAGAGGGGAGGCTGAGGCAATTCAATAATTCATGTTCATGAAAAAAATCCCTTCATAATATTTAACAATTGGTGAAAGAAGAGTGTGCATATCAAATTAATTAATGATCACATATCTTTTCCACCAAGAAAGTCCATTTATTAATTATGATACATATATTATAAACTATTTAATCAGCACAAAAATATGATTTACTTACATCCATGCATATATGGAATACAGAAGGTTGTATTCACTAGGAGTCATACCTAAACAGTCAGAACAGCAAGTGCTGTTACCTGAAGTATTATGTGCTCTCTCTTCTGAACTATTTGTATTGCAGTTGTAATTCTGTGGAAGACAACTTTCAGTTTATTTTAAAATTAATCAATGACCAATTATAATTAAGAAATTACAAGATTTATACTAAATACTACTTTACATATATACTTGGCTTTCACTTATAGGAGTCATGAAAAATTTAGCAAAATCTTATCTTCCTGTCAATTTAGTATAACTCATTTAAAAGCAGCAGTGATGATGACAATATACTGAAGAAACAAATCGACCAAAATAGCAAATGCTCAAAATAAAATACACTGATCTCATATTTTGGAAAGTGGCTTGGAAAGGAAAGTGGCATTTGGAGAAATCTTAAGATATCTGTAACCAAATTTTGCATCATGGTTCTAGAGATCAAGAAGAAAGTTACCAATGTTTCTGATTCTCTGTGGAAAAAAGTTGCATGGTAGCAACTAAAACAACTATGGCAGTACTAAAAATAATAAAGTTTATTGTTTTTCATTCCACATCATTAAAGATATTCTGAAATTCTGCTAATGCTACTCATTAAATTACTAAAAGTTACTTCATTATGTTACACACATTTTCCAACACTGCCTAAATTCTTAATTTCCTATAAACTTCCCCAAGTTCCTGAACTTAAAGCTAGTTTTTGAAGAATTTGATATGATTAGAGCATAAACTAGAAATATACATTGGTACATGTTAATGTATCAATGCATATGATGTTCTTCAGTGATTGTTATTTCAAATAAACACTTGTTTATTATTTTAGCAGGGAAAACTAGTTCCACAATGGTAAACATTAAAAAATGTGTATTTTAACCCTTCCCAGGTTCAGCTATTTTTTTCTCTCTGATCAGGTAAAAAAAAAATTAACTTTAGAACTTTTTTTGCCAAATAACTAATGAAAGGTTATATGTCAAATTAATCAGCATTTAATTCTGGATTTTCTAAAAATAAAATATTTGGTAAAAAAGTGACGTTTTATTTTAATATGACTTTTTTAGAACTCATGTAGTAAAAAAAATGCATCTGGCAACAAAAATAAAATTTTATTTAAAAAAACACTAATAGACAAAAATGATTATAATGCACATGAAAAGGCATTTATTTCTGAATAACAACAAAAAAATTTTATTGTTTAAACTAGACATTTCTTCCATTTTGTAATTTTTTTTCTCCATACCATACTTTGAGAAAAGTCCAGGCTTGTTCCACAGTCCAATAAACAAGTCAACTTTAGAATTTTTTTAATAAATAACTAATCAACAGAAATAGGTCATGTTATATACCAAATTAAAGAGAATTTAATTCTGAATTTCACTGAAGTAAAAAATATGAACATCATAGTAAATATTAATTTTAATCAGTGGTATACTGAAAAAATAGGTACATATTTTATAATTACTTCTGAAATCTTCTGTTTTTAAAAATAGCATTTTTTTGTTAATTTTTAGATTTTTGAAAATTTAGGGAAAAATTTGATGATAATAGTTCAAATCAAACTTCTGAGCTTAAATCAGGTGATTGCTTCAATACAAAGTAATGTTAATAAACAAATTGGCAATACCGTATAGTGCTTCTAAAATATGGCAATCAGATGGCTTTATTGAATTATTTATATTGTAGCTTAATAAAATATGCATCAAATGAAAAAAAAATATTTTTCAAACTTGATTTATATTTTAAAAGATATATGTAAAAAAAATTTTAAACAGCAATTTTGTTTTAAAAAAAAACAAAGTTTCACATGTTGTACAAAAAAAGTCTTTAGATGTCCTTGACCTGGGAAGGGTTAATAATATAGCAATACAGTGTTGTGCAAAAGTATTCAGAGCTAGTTTGAATTGCTTTTAGTATCAATTGTTTTGAATTTGTTCATAAGATTTAGTGTAAAATTAACTGTTGTGGCTACACTATCACACAAGCAAGCTTATGAAAATTACAATTATGCATCGTGGACACGGTGGGAATCGAATCCGCATCTCTCCAGATTCATGCCAGAGCGTGCTACCATTGTACCACATGTCAGACAATGAAATTTTTCAGAATAAGACCTTATAAATCTGCTTCACTGAGACATGGCTGAGACAGCACCATCTATACTCAACGAGATGCAACTTTTTCAGTCGTTGCTATTGATTATCAGATGTTAATGAGAAGGTCGCTAACGCTAAAGCATTAATACATAATTAAAAATCAATCCAATGTGAATGCATTCCACCATGTCGATGATGAATTTTTTTCAGAATCTATTAATTAATGTTTGATGTCTATCTTAACAGGGAATACTGTGCATTCACTTTGGATTACAGTTGTGCTACTACACAATCAAACATATGACTTTAAAGGCAAAGTAACCAACAAATTCTTAAATATAATTTGATCAGCTGACTTTATATTATGCTCGGAATGCCAAAACTAAGCTTTACAATCTGTCAACTATAAAAAATTTAATAAATTCCCCATCCTGCTTGTTGGTTATGTAATTTTAGTCTTGACTACACTAAGCTGCAAATGACAATGTCTGAGAAGTCTTGGTCTTTGAATTTCCACTAATATAAACGTGTGAGGAAATGCTACATTTAAAACAGAATAAATATTTGGATTAGATGATTTCAATAAGCATTGACTTGATATTTTCATTTTACAATTTATTTCTGCTCACTATACAAAATATGAAAACAGCTAATTTTATTACTAAAATAATATTAATAAAGCTCTAGAAACTTAAAAACATTCTATAGATGTTTATTTCATAGCATACAAAGCATAAGGAATTGAACCATTTCCTTGTTTAGTACTCTACAGAATTTTTTTCATCATATCAATAGAAAATTTATTTCCATTCAAAATCCTGATACAAATAATGCAATTAAGATAACACTAAAATTACTAAAGAACATTAAAAAAGGCAAACTATCTTGTAGCTACAGAAATAAAACATAAAATTTAGCATCTGAAACCAAACCACTTTTCAGTTTAAATTAGGATTAAATGAAATACTAACAAACTATAATTTTAAAACCAAAACATTACTAAAATCCCCAAATATTTATTAAATAATATATTCTTTAAAGGGTATTCTTTGCAAATGTTATATCAACTTCAGAAACAGCTACTGTAACTTGCAATGACAGCCATCAACCAACTGGCATTGTCAAAAAGAATAAATGGTTCTACAATAAAAATTAAGCAGTTGTAGATTAAAAACTTTTTCTAGACTTCAAAAGCTTTGCCTTTTAACAAATTTTTAGCTGAAGTTAAAAGCTATCATAAATAAACGCTATATCCAAATAGTTGGAATCTTGTAAAGTTAACTCCCACATGAAATACTGTGTATTTCATGTGGGAGTTAACTTTACAAGATTTGGCAAAAATGGTGGAATCCCCAATGGTTGATTCCAGTTGTTTCTCCATTATACCTTTACAAGTCTACATATATAGAATTTGCTATGTGTACATAAATTAATGTATTACATTATGTAATAAAAATAAATGATAACAAACCATTAGTAAACTATTATATACTTACACCTTGCAATTGCCCTTGAAGTACGCTTGGCATATCGAAACAAAAGTACGAACCAAAGGTCAACATGCAGTTGAAAAACAGAACAGTAAACCTGTAAACAGCTATGAATAAGAAAATAAGTAATATTATCCAAACTACATACTTGTGTTTATCACATAAGATTACAGTCACAAGTAGTATTTAAATCACATAACCATGGCTACATGTCAGCTACTCTAATCACTGATCATCAAAAATGGCTGAATATTTTGTGTCATAAAACTCTTTCATGAAACTCCATGGCATGTTTTAACTTTTAATAAACAGATGGTATCACAAAGGCTTGCACTATGGTGATTCATAAGTCTACACTTTTCACTATACAAAATGCGTATCATTACACATCACTGTGTTGCATTTGCATATCTCTAATGTAGCACTAAGGGAAAGTATAAAGTCCACTGCATCAATCCATAACTATTGCAAGTATCTGAATCTTGTTTTCCATAGTTAGAAATATTGTACAATGAGTGAGTTAAATATTGAAATTTGTGCAATTTTACATCATTATTGGAAAAAAGAATTCAAAGCTACCAGAGCAGCCTGAGAAATATGTGAAGTGGAATGTGTGTGTGTGTGGGGGGGGGGGGGGGCAGCTCCATTAATGATGTTCAGGGAGTTTGAAACACGAGGCTTGAAAGTAAGCTGTGATTTGGATGGCCAATATTGGTAGATTGAAACATTTTGTGTCATGCTGATCAACTCACAGGCACTCACAGGCTTTCATCTGAACCTGGTTGCTCACAAACAACTATAATGCAGCATCTGCAATGCATTGGTAAAGTAGCAGGAGTTACTGAAGTGTTCCACGTGAACTGACTACTGAACAAGTCACTGATCCACATGATCACCATTTCATCAAGCAAATTGCTATGTGCAATGAAAAATATACCTTTTTCAACAATCTGAACACCTGTAAGCAGTGGCATGACCCAGGCCAGCTCACATTTCCTGTCCCAAATACGGGATGATTTGAAATGAAGGCAATGTTGTATGCTTGGTAGAAGTTTGAGGATATATTGCACTTTGAACTGGTTCTCAATGGATGTACTATCAATGCTGACATCTACTCAGCACAACTGGAATGTGTGCACTCTGTGATGCTTCAATCCAACACAAGATTTACAACACAGATATCAGCTACTCTTTCAACAAGACAATGCAAAACAGCACACTACACTTTGGACCAAAGAAAAACTCAAACTGTATTTGAGCTTCTTCATCTAACATAGTCTAAACCTAGCTCCTTCTGGTTACCACCTGTTTCACTCCATGACATTTTCTTCTAGGTAGGTGATTTCAAACTTTACAGGAAGTCGAAAACGGATGTCAGGAGTTTTTCACCTCCAATGGCAAAGCATGGTATTGAAGAGGAATCAAACAACTTGCTTAGATGTCTATGAACTATTGAAAATGATGGTGTATATTTTGATGAGTAAGGTTCATTATTCATATTGTAATAATCATTTCTCAAGTGGATGATAAACACACACACTTATGAATCACTCTATTATTATTGACTACATTATTGGAGGTAAGATTCTTTAAACACTAAATGCTTAAATTTTTATGTTCTCTATTAAATTAGCAATTACAAATAGTTATAAATGTAAAAAATGAAAATATCATTTATTTATAAATCTCCATTTGGAGATTAACAGTACATGCAATGTAGAAATCAAGGCACTACTGTAGCAATTGGATAAACTGTTACTGCAAATTACTTTTCAGATAAAGGGCTTGGGACCCATTAGAGCTGAAAAAAGGTGGAGTAAGGGATAGTATCATCAGTGGATTATATAGTAATTCAATGTGATGTGGACCAGTGATAGATGATAAACATGTTCAGAGAACTAGTCTGATTAGACTATGAGAGTCTAAGGCTGTTTGATGATTATGTACATATAAACATGTATAAAATATTTCTGCAGTCCAAACACTTACAAAATTGTTTATAATAAATAAATAAATATCCCCTCAAGCAGCTACTTGCCATAAAGGTCTGACAGGAACTTGTCAGTTTAATGTGCCATGAAGAAGAATCTGAGAAAGGCGAGATCTCAGCAAAAAGACAACATCCATGCCTTATCTGGGGCTCTAACCCAGGTCCCTTTAATCAGTAGCCAAATATGCTAACCACTTGACAATGGAAAACTCAAGGGAAAGAGAAATCCAAAATATTATCCAAAATTCTCACTATCTGAAGATGATACAATCTGAAATTACAGAGCAGAAACAGGCCCAAACTCATTTCTCAGTATATGAAAATTTGATTTTTTAAAACAGGAAATATCTAATTCAAATATTTCATTATACACATTTGAAAAAATTAAACTTTAAAGTTAAAATAATGTTTATTTTGTTTCATTTATTATAAAATATGACTGGTTTTTCTTTTTTGCTGAATAAGTTAAAAAAAGACTGGGCACCTGATTCATTCACTTTTTAGGCTGGATACTGTGTTAATATATTCATATTAGTGGGATCAGGTAGAAGTGGTTTCAATTAATATCTATTTCATAAAGTCCCTTTAAAGCAAGCTTACTAGAACTATCTGTTGATTAAAAGAGCTGATTTGCATCATGAGACACTTCATAAAAGGCAGTTTTAAAGCAGAAAAAAATAATGAACTCAGAATTTCTATGATTACAGTAGTTGTCATGTAAGCAGTTGATGTTCCAGCTGGGTAACAAAATGTTAAATGGCTTTAAAAATACATTTATACACAATACAAAAAGTCTCTATGTAATGCTCTTTTTGTCTGAGAACCATGAAAAACCCCCTGGTGTAAGGATATATTGAATGCTTCTGAAAATGAGCTAAAATGTATGCACACACACACACAACAAGTTTTTAATTTGTACTACACTCAAGCCTAATTAGTAATTTGTGGTCTAAAACCATCCACGTCTGGCATATTTAAAAATTTTTAAAAAATTTAAATGCTACTGCAGTTAAATTCCAGTATAATGAGGTAATATAGGTTACAAAAATATATTCATTACAATGAAATTGTCCAAAAAAAAAAAGTCGGGAATAGTTACATATTGCACAATAATTTAAATGAAAGAATCTTTGAATTAATTTTCAGATGTTAAAAACCATACCCAGATGAGTTTTAAAAAACAAAAACCTGACCTTAATTTACACAGGTATTCTTCATATTGAATTGACAACTGTATGTTCATGTATGTATAATGCTCTTTATCATTTAAAACGACTGTTCGTAGTACTCATTTAATTAGAATTATAACTTTAATAGAGAATTACAATATCTTCCTAAGGATTACTTCCAAGGTAATCCAAAGTTCAAAATACCCCGCAGGAAATAAAACCACAATAAAAAAAATAAAAATCTCAAGAAGCTGCTTGCCACAGAGGTTTGACAGGAGCTGTCAGTTTAATACGCCATAGTAGAAGATCTGTGAGAAATCCAACAACTCAACAGAAAGACAGCACAAGCATCCGTGCATTATCTGGGGCACATGTCAACATTTTATTCACCATTCAATAGTAATCTTGGTCGACATTTTTGAGGGTAATCAACATGAGAAGCAAAAAAAAAACTCGGTGTGAACTCCCAAAAACATTCCTTCTTTCACTTCTAAAAAGCACTGATTAGAAAGAAGTTTCTCATAGAGTACTGTATGGGGATGTAAGCTATGTTATGAAAATGTCAGTCAATAATAAATATACATCAGCTGATACTTACGGTCACTGACCCTTAAACAAAACGCCATATTAGCTGGCTTTTCTTTGTTTACTTCTTTTCTTGGATAAAAGGAAATTTCATATCTTTGGAAAGTTGTGTGCAATGTTAAATAAAGTTTTGATATTCTTCATCGCTAATAACTTTGCCAATAATTCAAAGCCGTGTAATAAAATTTCTTTCAGTTTCTTTCAGTCACAATCGTCTCTCTCTATATATATACTGAACATTGATATAAAAACGACTTTAAGGGAGTGACTCTAATTCTACAATGCATAAATAGTAGAAATCTCAACATTTGTACATAGGGGTAATCCCGCCTGTAGATCTCAAGAAAAACCGTAATTTTATGTTCGACGTGTACTGTAAGGTCAAATGGAGGTCACGTAGAGGTCAAACTTTGATCTACGAGTGCCAGAAACTTGAAAATTAGGGTCTGATTGGTGTTTTGAACTGTAGATCTCAGAAATATTACGAAATTTTGGATCCGGAAGCGGGGGGGGGGGGGGGGTTCTTTGAGGTCAAATGCCCAATTACAAGTGCAAAAAAAATGATGGCGTGGGTATTTTGAGTCCTTCGAAGACAAAATTCGATATACTAGTGTCAGAGAGTCGAAATTTGGTGCTTGGGGGTATTTCCGATAGTGCTCTCAAAAATACAGTGAAATTTTGTATGTGATGGGTGTTTGAATAAGGGGTCAGAATGGCAGTCGAGAGGTGCAGAAGAAGAAGATAGAAGGCACCGATTGATTTCTAGTATATATATAGATATGTTACGAGAGAAACCGCACTTGGTCCCTTGAAGGCTGTTGATCGTATAGTGGCTTGATTAACTTTAATTGATATTCTAAATCCCGGTTTTAATAGAGATGCAAGTACTCAGTTAATTCACTCTAAATGATTTACACAACTCGGTAGTCAGGCAACAAACAAAGTTTAATCAAAAGATAAAGCTGATGTAAAAAGCTGCATTAGGTTGCTTTAAGGAGGTCGAAGCAGATAAATTCTAATTTTAACAAGTTCACTAAAGATTCTCCGTTCACTGATATCTGAAGGTTCTTTTGAATCGATAACTATGGAGTTTACCTGAGGAAAATTAAAATCCATCGTTATCTAGGCTGGAACATCCGTCAGTTGGGTGGTTCAATCTGACGTCTCTCTGTCTGAGAGAGACGTCATCTCTCTCAGACAGAGAGACGTCTCTCTCGTCTGATGTATTGGCACTCGGAAAAATATTAAGTAAGATGAGGGCAGACTTTTACTTGAAGATCTCAGCTCAGCTGATGCAGCTCAAGAGCTCACTATGGGGAAATCCAGAGGCTATACTTTCAGCTGGGGTGGGCGCTATCTAGCTCAGATTTTCTGACGCTCTCTCTAACTGACTAAAGGAAAAGAAGTTCGAGACTACGGGGGTTCAGGGTAATATCTTTTCTACCTGATCCAAAAACAGCTCTCAAATCTTCCGTTCAGGTTCTCTATTGGTTCGCTAGCGAAGGGACGTTCAGAGGATGATAACCATATTAGGCATCTTATTGCGATGTAGGTATTCAGGGAAACTGAATCTCCCAACGGTCTGAAAATAGGGGAGTCCATATATGGTTCAAGAGTGGGAGAAGTGACAGAACTCAAAAATAAACTTCTGGTTTCCCTGCTTCTTTTAGACTTATAAAAAGCTAAGCTGTTTTCTTATATTATACTTATTTCTACTTTATTAGTTATCAAGGTATGTTAATATCATGATAACAGATATATGTATGTTTACTGTAGTTTTACTTCGTTTCTGCTAAAGAAAAAGTAAATAGGCATTTTACAAAAGGACACTTCTTTAAAAAAAAAGCTAGAACCGTTTCTTGCAGGGGCATCTGTAGTAGTGATCAGATAGCAGCACGTACAAGTGCGAATGACGTTAGAAGATTGAGTGAATGTTTCCGCCAATATTGCCTTCAACCATACGTCTATGGTAGAGGTCGAAGGATGCTGCTTTTTATCTTCGTACATAGAAATCATAGTATGAGTGTTATATTAATCATAAAGAAAGCTGCAATTTCTTGCTTTTGTTCGTTACACATTTAAATAAAATATTTTTATTTAAAATAAAAATTAGTTGGGGTCATAGTTTGCTCATAATATGAAACAATAAACAATATTAAATATTTATATTTCTGCTCATACTACAGAGAACTATGCAAACTAGAGGAAAATCGCGTATGTATGCACCATTAGACGCCATGAATCAACCGAATAGCTGGGCAAAACACCAGAAACGTACTTCGTGTCAAGACGGTAGAATCATATATCAGTTTAGATCCTTATACGTGTAATATACACATTATATATATATATATCTTTTTTTCGCAAATAGAAATCAATGTATCAAGATAATTAATGTGTAGATATTTCTTATTTCGAAATATAGTGGTTTAAAAGCATTAAAAAAAGGTGTTCCTAGTACTTTCATATGATGTTTGTCTCTGCGTTTGTCAAAGCAAATGTTTTGATCATTTCCCTAAACATGGAATAATCCTGGAATAACCCTAAATCCTGGAATCTGTCATAACAGTTTCTGCATCAAATGAAAGTTTATGAGATGAGGATTAATAGGTCATATAAAATTTTGGTATTCTCTCAACAACAAAAAAATTTTACAATTTTTATTTTTACTGATTGTAAATAATGTGTCATATGAAAGCTTATGTTGAGGGTATTACTATACGATATAAAATATTAATATCTTCTGTCATCTCCCCAAGTCTACACAGCATAGAGATAAAACCATTACTGTTTCCATCAGTGCCGAAATATCTTGACAATTTATTCCAAAACAAGTGAAAGACACATGTGTGCACATTCAGGTTTAGAAAACAATGCATGGGTTGACAAGATTTCCATTAGAAAAAAAATAACTTGAAAACCAAGGAACTGAATATAATATTAATAAAGTCATTACCAGAGCTGTGCAGAGGGTGTCACATAGGCCTAAGCCCTGCCCTTTTCCCTCCACTAGTCAAAAGTTCCATTTTTACAGTAAGCCAAACCATCCCCTAAAAAGAAGGGCCCCCTTTTTTGGTTCTAATTCCCTGCTCATTACATGCTCCTTGCATGGCACTGGTCATTGCACAATACAGAGCCCTATCAACTGATTTGGGAATGCCAACATCTTGTCAATGGGAATTTTGTTTCTTATTTATTTCAATGTTATATCAGTGGAATAATTTAGAACTTCTAAAATACTCTTAATAAAATTTTGTTGAAGATAAATTAAACATCTCAATCAAATCCATCTAAATATATATTTTTAACAATATTTGTTCAAAATTTAAAGAATTGTGGTAGGTGGAATTCTGTGGTTAATCATCATCATCATCTTTATTCATATTCATGTTAGTTATACAAGAGTTTAAACAAATGACCCGCAAAGCATCTGCAGGTGAGAATAATAACAACGTTCCCTGAAGAGACATAAAATGTAATTTAAAACAATGTTACCGAATTATGTAAATTTCAGTGGAAGCTCCATTGTGGTAGTTCAAATTTTTATATTGATTTTAGTGCCTAGAAGAAAATTTTTAGTCTTATATTTGATTTCTTTAAATTTGTTTAATAAAATAATTTCTCTTGGTAATTGATTGAACACGTAAGGTACTGTATATACCTTTGTACATTTTTCGTAATTGTTTAATATTTTGGAAGTTGGAAATAATTTTTGCATCGTAACCTTGTGTTATTCCCATGAGCGGTTTTAGATTTAAATTGATTGTCAAAAAAATATTATAAAGTGATGCTGCATTTGTAAAGGTTGTGAAAAGAAAGTATGCATAGGTAATTTAGTCTTTCTTCGCTATGATAAAATGAATTTCTTAAGTTGTATGGGATTATATTTTAGCAATGGATGATTGATTAGTTTCTATTTTCTTCATATTTGTGAAGTTAGTTGAGCCGTATATTGTCAAACCATACGTCAATATAGATTCACAGATAGCTTCGTAAACCAAAATACATGTATGGGTGCTTGCAACAAATTGTAGTTTGCAAAGTTTAGGTGCTCATAGACGCAATTTCCCTGCTAACTTTTGAATATGTGTATTCCATCAGAAGGTTGTGTCCATGTAAAGTCGAGGCGGGGATGGCTCAGTCAGTAGTGCACCAGGCTCGTAATCTGTAGTTCCCAGGTTCGAGTCCCAGCTGGGTCAGCATTGAGATTTATCTCCGCAAAATTCCCCGCCCTGCCCACGGTCAGTAGGGGACACCGATGGGCTTGGAAAGGCCGCCGTCCGTCGGATGGGACGTTAAGTCGTGGGCCCGTGTGAGGGAGAGCCATACCCTGTGCACGTTAAAGAACACGCTGGATGGGCTTGACGGGAGGCTACCATCTGTCTCCCAACAGCTGTTCCAGTGGGTCCCCTCCCCCAACCTTCTCTGAGCCTTCGGGGTCCATGTGACCTGGCCATTTAGCCCATGGTGTGCAAAAAAATGCCACAGAGGTAAAACAACCCAACCCATATAAAGTCCAAGATATTTATGGCTCTCAACATGCTTAATAAAATCACGGTTGCAGCAGTCAGGGTCATGAGTTATCATGTTATGAGGACACAAGGGTTCGTGGTTTTTAATTGCATAAGATGAAAGATCATAGTATCCTGGTGAATGAAAGCTCATCCATTTGGTTATATCTGAGTTTATGTAAATACGATTAATGTGAGACCAGTTAATAATTTGGTTAAAATCATCTTGTGTATCTTGGACTGTCTCTCCTATACTGTGATTTATGTTAACCAAGGCGGTGTCATCAGCATATATGTAAGGAGAGCCCTTCAGTTTAAGGTTAGCTAGATCATTAATATAAATAATGAATAAGAGCGACCAAAATTGAACCTTGTGGGACACCAGTGTACACTGTTCTCTTCTCATTAAAAACGCCATTAATTTTAGAAACATGCACTCTGTTATTTAAATTATTTAAGTGGTTCTACAATTGTTAAATTTTATATATATATATATACTTATACAAGTCCTCATGGGCTATGGAGGTCCTACCAAACTGTTTAATTTTGCTCTCCAGACTTGTCTGTTCTGAGCTACAGTTGCTACATTTCGCCACTGTAGGCCAATTCTAGTAAGGTCCTGTCTCATGTTGTCTGCCCATCGTATCCTAGGAGTCTCTCTTTTCCTGAAACCTTTAGGCACACTGTTCATAATCCTATTTGCCAATCTGCAACTATGCATACAGGTTACATGGGCAAATCAAAGCAGTCTCTCTGCACAAAATGCTGCTCAAAGGAGGTTACTTTGTAAGTAATGATAAGGAGGTTACTTCCATCTTATCATTACTTACAGTCAAACTACCTAATGCCCAAGAGAGTGTATAAGCATCTAGAATCAAAGGCATCAAGTTTCTTGTTATCCTGCTTACAAAGTGTCCAAGTTTCTATACCATACCTAGCCTTAGAAAGAACCAAACTATTATACAGCCTAATTTTAGTCTTTAGGTGAATATGCGTACTTTTTCACTCTCTCCATATTATTTTAAAAAGTCCCAGCAGCAATCCCTATTCTTCAATTCATCTCATGCTGCACATCGCCAGTATCTGTTGCATAGCTCCCAAGATAATTAAATTGGGACACTTGCCCGAGTTCAGCCATTCAAAGCAACTGAAGAACCATCTGCTTGACCAATTTTCTCACTTTAGTTTTATCTCTGTTTATCACCAACCCTACTCTTTTATCACTAATCAAAGAATTCATCTCATCAATATCATTAAGCAAGTCTAATCATTTGCATAATCTAAATCAGAAATTTTTAAATCTCTAGATCATTTATGGCTAAAATTTTCCGTTGCAAAGAATTTTGCATTACGTAATCAATAACCAAAGAGAAAAGGAGACAAAATGCATCCTTGTCTAATTCCACTAGCAATGATAAACCAACCATAAATTATGTCAATCAACAGAGTCAAAAGGCATTTTGAAATCAATAAAGCTAGTAGTCACAGGTTTCTGAAACTAAACAATTCTCACGAATATGCCTAAGTGAAAATATTTGATCTATACATTCCCTACAACTTTTCAATCAGCATTGTTCATCACGCAGTTGTCCATCAACCAAATTCCTAATTCCATTAAGTACAGTCATGCAAAGAACTATACCTGGAACAGAAAGTAAACTAATTCTCCTATAATTTTCACAAGAACCACGTATATTTACTATTAATTAATACTAATCATGAACAAAAAAAAATGCAATATCCAAATGTGCCATCAGCCACAAGGCCAGTTCGTCATGGGGAGGTAGGGATGGCTCAGTTGGTAGCAATCCCTACCTCCCCTGCAGTTCCCAGGTTCGAGTCCCAACTGGGCCAGTGTTGAGACTTATCTCTGCAAAACTTCTCACCCTGCCCATGGTCAGTAAGTGACACCAATGGGCTTGGAAAGGCGGCCGTCCATGGGATGGACGTTAAGCCGTGGCCCTGTATGTGGGAGAGCCATACACTGTGCACATTAAAGAACATGCTGGATGGCCTTGATGGGAGGCTACCCTATGTCTCCCAACAGTTGTTACAGTGTCTCCTCCCCCAACCTTCACTAAGTCTTCGGTGTACTTGTGACCTGGCAATTTAGCCCATTGTGTGCAAAAAAAAGTGCTGCTCAAAGGTAAAACAACCCAACCAACCCAGTTAATCATGGAGATATCCCTTTACCAACACCTCTAACCAAATGGGAGATGGATTCACATTCATCAGAAGAAGACTTTGAAGCACATACAGATCCTGATCCTATATACACCCCTAAAAAGTTAGACGAGCCTAATCTGATTCAGAAAATGAACTAAATGATCTTGTTCGAGACCTAGGACTTTCCAAACAAGCTGAGGTTTTAAGTTCAAGATTTGAAGAGTGGAATCTTCTGGCCAAGAGTACCAGATTTTCCCTGTTGTTCAGAAAGAGAAATTTGGCTTTATCTGCTTATTACGAGATGCAAGATGGTTTGTGTTTCTGCACAGATATTTCAGGGCTGATGGAAGAAATTGGAATAACTCACGACCCTAAGGAATGGTGTCTATTTATAGATTCGTCAAAATTCAGCTTAAACGCTGTCCTTTTGCATAAAGGAAACCAAATACCTTTCATTCCAGTGACACACGCTGTGGGAATGAAGGAAACTTATGAAAACATGGAAAAAATACTCACTGCTATAAAATATGACTTAGTGGACAATATGTGGTGACCTAAAAGTCATATCTTTCTTGCTTGGGCTTCAAAGAGGCTTCACAAAATTTTGCTGTTTTCTGTATTTGTGGGACAGTAGGGCCAAAAAGGAACACCACAAAACAAAAGACTAGCCCAAAAGAAATGTCTATTCCTGGAAAGAGTAATATGAGGTATAAGCCTCTAGTTGACCCCTTTGATGTTCTGCTCCCATCACTACACATCAAACTGGGTTTTATGAAAAACTTTGTAAAGGCTATGGACAAAACTGCTAAGGGTTCTTGCATTTTAAGGAGAAATATCCAAAACTAAGTGATGCCAAACTCAAAGAATGGATCTTTGTTGGTCCTCGGATCAGGAAGCTATTGTGATACTGTTTTCAAAGAAAAACTGAATATGAATGAGCGTGCTGCATGAAAATCCTTCGTCTGTGGTCCAGGGTTTTCTGGGGAATCACAAAGAGGAAAACTACTATCAGCTCATTGAAGATATTCTCAAAAAGTTAAAAATCTTGGCTGCCGAATGTCTTTGAAGATCCATTTCTTGCACTCGCATCTCGATTTCTTTCTCTAGAACTTAGGAACTGTCATTGATGAACAAAGGGAAATATTTCACCAGGATATCTGAATCATGGAGGAGAGCTACCAAGGCAGGTCAGACCCAGCAATGATGGGTGACTACTGTTGCTTCTTGTATAAGATATCTCAGAACATTAAAGACAAAAATGAACTTTTTGTAAGTATAAAAGATTCTTATCCGTGTTTTCTTATTTTGCGTTTCAATATTATTTCATTTGTTACTTTATATTCAGTGGTCTATAACTATAATGGTTCTAATTTTTTTCACTGTAATCATGTAATTATTTAATGAGTTTTAAGTTGCAATTTAATAAAATAGTCACATTTATTTCCCAGATATGCATACTCATTGAAATTTGAAATACATCAATCGGTTATTAAAAAAAATTACGTGCTGCAGATTTTTCACAGCCATATCTGAATTCAGCACCCCAAAATTAGTTAAAAACATGCTTTTTGACCAATGTTATACAAAAATTTCAATTTGTTGTCTAGTGTTATTAGAGACAACTGTTCACAAACTGAAGCTTTCTATACAAAGTGCCAATTTTCATATTTTGCAAATGAGACAAAATAAGTTTCACGTTCTTTTTTCAGCAAAAAATCTTTTACAAAGTGCTTATTCTGTTACTATATGGTCTTAAGGAATGCTGTGGTAAGTAGTTATTACTTATTAGCGATTAAGTTACATCTTGATAATATTTTAAGCTACTCCTTAGGCCTCAAAGACTCACTACTACAACAGTCGTTTCCTGGCTTTAGAACGATTCCAAAATTGGCCTATCAGCAAACAATCATAGTTTAGTGACTCCCGGTAGCCGCCATGGATATAGCCGCAATATCAGTAAGAATAGCGATTTTACCGTCAGCTTCTGAAATCCAATGACCTAACCACTCGCTTTTTCCACGTTAAAGGCATTGCCCACTATTTACAGGACATTTGCTTAACATTTTGTTTGATCGCTCTAATATTTTCCTCCATTTTCATAGCTTCTCCAGATTCCTACTTCAGAATGGTACCCGACACATTAATGGACATTCTATTGTGACAATTGGCTCAACATATAAATTATTTACATCTTTATATATCGCACTTGAAGGCAAATCATCAGGTTAATCTGTTCATTCTTTCTAGGTGGTGCAATACATTACCTGCCCAATTAGAGTAACTTCTAATTTGCTGATATTTTTTACCATATATGCTATGATACAAAACCAATCATCAAATTAGTTTGATCAACATACGAATTACAGTATGTCTACTGCAAGAAATTTGAGTTTCAAAAATTATTTGTAAAACTTTAATTTTATCATAAAAGTGTTTTGCCTTTAATTTAGAGAAGCAATCTTTTTCGTCAGTTCGCTTTAAATTGTAAAGATTGCAAAATGGTCTCAAGATGTTCAGAGTAGATTTTTCTTTTCCAGAACTGAAAGAGATCTCTCTGAGCAATTAGTGGCTAGTACAGGAAAAACAAAATACCAAGACCGATATCGCATTAGAGTATAACTCTATTAGATTACATTATCAAAGATAGTGGATCGCAATCCTAATTCCACAAAACATTCTGAGTTTCGATCCAATGGTATTATTTGCCACAACCAGCATATGCGGGCAGAGGCCATTCCTCAGACAATGTGATCTATAAAACACAAGCATCTTTTTCCCATCATGTGGGCCAACACTATGGGATATCTGTGCCAGTCACTTGTTCTTTGATACCGTTTTATGCAGGTTGCTTGAAGATACAATAAAAAATATTTCATGAAGCAGCTGCTTGAGGGAGTATTTATTTATTTTATTAATCACTCAAACTATATTACTATAAAAATGGGTGAGGATGGCGGGACCTCAGCACAAAGACAACACATTCATGCCTTACCTGGGGCTCGAACCCAGGTCCCTCTAATTAGAAGTCAAGCATACTAACCTCTTGAAGCTATACTCTTGTCATTTATCAACACATATGGTTCATGTGGAATTAGCATTGAGCTCCACAAGCCAGAGCTGAAACCCTCCACACTGCGCATGTAGTGTACGATGTGAAATATTGACAGAACTAATGCAATTTTGGCAACATGCTTATCAGTTTTCTGCCTTGATAATGTTCCCAATTTATGACTTACTTCAAGGTTACCTTGTATATAGTCAACAACAATATCGTAATACATGGACGTTTAAATTCGTCAAAATTGCATCGATAACTTCTCATTATGATGAACTCTTCAAAATGTTTGAAGTAGGAGGTGGAGCAACTTCCTATGTTATCAATTTATGCTTTATATGCTGTACCAAAAATTGGTTCTACTAACAGCACTAAGGACCCATTTCCTTCGTGTATACTGCCCAAACATTCTTTGTAGTGAAAAGGTAAACTGCAATTAGCCAGGATTTTACTATGGCTATTACTCGTTTTAAATACATTTCTCAAGCAATTAAACGCATACTCTGTTCAATAAGACAAATTCTTTAATTTCTGTTCATTGGAATTCTCATAATGATCAACGTGAGAAAATCTATTCTTTCCATCATTGAGCCTGCTGCAAACACATGAAACTTTTTCAAACTGCATGCATGGTAGAAAAAATACCCCTACTTCCTTAATAGTGTAACCATTTCCTATTATTCACCTTTTGACCAAACAACTGCCGTGTACAATGTTGTACGGAATTTGGGTATTATCATTCCAACAAATATCCGTGAGGGGAGACCTATGACATTATGGGTTTGTTAGCCACAACTAGTGGCTGGAGATAAATCCGAGGTCACGATGAAAGAGAAAGAAACGAGACCTACGGTGGTGGTAATGTCATGGTTTAGGTCGTTTCATCTCGCAGCCCTTTTTTTGCACTCAATAGGCTAAATGACAAAGTCACAAGGGCCCCGAAGCTCAGAGGTTGGGGGAAGTGATCAACGGAATAGCTGTTGGAAGCCTCCCATCAGGACATCCAGCGTATTCTTTAATGTGCAAAGGATATGCTCTCCCACCCACAGCTTGTCGTCCCATCTGACACTTTCCAATCCCATCGGTGTCCACTATTGATCGTGCCAGTTGTGTAGATAAATCTCAACAGTGGCACTAACTTGAGAACTGGATTACGAGCCTTGCACGCTACTGACTGTACCCCCCCCCCCCCCGGCACAGAAATCAACATATATATATTTTGATGTGAATATAAGCCAAATGCAATATGCATACGTACTTACCCAGGGCCATCATTACTCACCTGGGCCCCTAGGTAAAATAAGCCCCCCACCCCCGAAATATTAGGGGAAAAAATCGCGGATCCACAGCATTTGCCTGTGCCAAAAGATGACACTGTTAACGTCAGCTCTTAAACTATCGTTCCTAATTAATCAATTTGCCAGCAGACTTCTTTGAACTTATGCAATAGAAAGGAGCCACAATATTTCCATTCCATGCTTGCGCGTATTTTCTGCAGTGACAACGTGCACGAGAAATTCTTAGCTACTACTGGCATACTGTTGCAGGAAAGACAGGATACAATCCATCCTTTGCACATTGTGGTCTTCTGATAGTGCTCGAGATGCCCATCGCACATACTTTGAACTCATCCCAATCGTTCAATGCGACAGATTAGTATTACAGATCACTCATCGAAATTCTCACTATACGTCTTGTCCGGTGCACTTCCTTTTGGGTCTACAGCTACCATCACAATCGTCCAGTATGCAGTCTACCTATTCATCATATCGTTCCCTCAATAACTGGGAAGAAAATATGTTCTGCTCCAAATGTTTTTTTAGGCGTCTTTAAAATTGTAGATTTTTTTTCTAAGTAGACCACCTGATATTGTAAGATTTACAAATCTCTCCATGCAGATGAGAAAATACCCATTGGTCACGAGGTAAATTTCCAGATAACGAAACCACATCTTAACCTTTTCTCAAAAAAAAAAACATTTGTGCTTAGTCAACTCTCTACTAGTTATTTGATATAAAACTTTTAGGACGCAACGTATAAAATTTGTGGGGAAGAATCGGAGACAAAATCTTGACAGTTTAGGAAGTCATTCACATCAGTTTTTAAAGATCCGTCGTAGCACTCGGGAGTCATTCATGCCCCTTTCTTGGTTAAGATGTCAAACCCTAAAGCAGGCGTATCCAACTAGCGGGCCGCTAGTTAAAGCGGCCCACAAAATCGTAAAGTTTACGACATAAGCTTTCAACATGATTTTCAGCGAGTTTTTGATATCCCACTAGTTTCATGTTGCCTTTTTAATTTTATAATAAAAAAACAAGAAAATAAATGAAGTTCTATTATTCATATACATTAACTATAAATTTTATGGCGGCCCAAAACAATCTTCATTCAATGTAGCCCAGGGAAGTCGAAAGGTTGGACACGCCTGTCCTAAAGCATGTAATAAAAGATGCATACCGAATTTGGTCTAATATTTACTCTTTATTTCTTGCTTAATCTCGATTACAAATTTTCAACGTGCTTCTTTGCAGTTTTTCTTAAGCAGATCAGTGGGTAAAACGATTACGGCCACAATTTATATCTTACACTTGGAACACGAGGTAGGAACGACAGATCTATCCCTTCCATCGGCTCTCATGACCAAAATAAAAATATAGTTTTGCTCCAATTGTTAATCCTTAAAATTAAATTCCTTTGTAATTCTGAAGGTCATAGTAGACAGGTACGCGATTATAACAGTAGTCCGCTTCATTCCATTAGAAATCTATCCTGCATTGAAAAAAATTAATTTTTAAAGCTGCATTTTTAATTCTTTGCTAACGTTCTTAGTCCCCTGTCGTTCGCAGGGCTGTGATACACCCATTACGTTTGTAATATTTATATAGGAGCAAAATCAAAAACCTAAAAGATGTTAAATGCTTTTGCTCCTATATAAATATTACTAAAGTAATGGGTGTGTCACAGAGCCCTGCCAACGTCATGCTCTCTTCAGAAAGAGCCCAAAACATACAATTACCATAGCCCTGCCAACGTCATGCTCTCTTCAGAAAGAGCCCAAAACATACAATTACCAATGTATTTGCACCTCATTGTATTATATTACACCCATATTGTCTTCCCACACATAAAAAAATACGGCAGAATGAGTATTATGTAACATACGAAGAGGAACCGACATTTAGCCATCCCATACACCTCCTAAAAAAAATCCGCTACTTTCCCCTAAAATATTCATCATTCCCAGACGGTACATATTTGAAAAGTTACTTTTTCTCTACAGCAAAGACGTAATCTACTTAATGTAAGGAACTGAATAAACGTTTTAGCATTTTGATCCCCTTTCCAAGTTCAGCTCAATAATTTGTCTAATGGGCATAATCTTAGTTTTGGAAATGAAATAAACCAAACCATAAAATCTTTATTATATGAAAATAGACTTTTCTTCTACGAATTTTTTTGGCAACAGACCCAAATTTATACTACCCAAGAATTTAAATGGGAGGATGAACTAAATATTTGAAACATACTTTAACACTTTGCCTTAGTAAGGCAACTTTTCAAATAATTTTTGGCTTTCTTCCCCCTAAATTTACTGTTTGGTTTCCAATTAAAAAAATTCACATATAAATTTGAGTGAAAGAGGGTGTAATTGCATCTTAATACACTTAACAAGCATTTATAGTGCCAATTATAAAGTGGGGGGAGAATCTAGATAGTCTGAAAATGTAAAGGAAAAGTTTGATAGTATCATCGACTGTTATATTAGAAATGAAGGTAAATTAATGAAGCTTTACAGGAGTTTACAACTCCTTAAAAACGTTCAATTAAAAACAATTTAAGAAGGCTTCAAATAACTTTATTCACTTTCATTCAATCAAGATTTATGAAAATCTTCTGACAAGATAACCTGTAATACCTATAAGGAAAAATAGTAAAATGTTAATTTTTTAGACAAATACTAATTACAAAGATAGTAACAGTTTGCAACTCAAGAATTTTTTAGATGAACAGTTATGTTTATATTTCAGATATTTCTATAACCCTTTCAAAACTCTTGGATGATATGCCTGATTTTAAGTTTATGAATGACTAGTGAGGTATAATTGACCTAAGGTTATCACTGAAAATGTGACATACTAAAAAAGTAATGATCTATCAAACATCTCGATTGAAAAAATTCCGCCCCATAATAGTTATCCTCCACGAAAAACTGATAATGCAATAGAACATGAAAACGTTTTCCATCTGAAGAGCACTGTGAATCATTTTGAAAATGCAAATATTGACAGGATATTTAAAACAAGACTTGCAACCGTGTTCATATCAAATCAAACCTTCAACTAAAAAATCAGTTACTTTTGAAAAATAAGGAATGCTTATTTTCAAAAGGGAATTAAATTTTGTCATAACTTTAGCATCTTCTAATGGTGGAAATTCAAACCAATGGAAGTTGGGGAAAATGCAAATAATAATACTTGATTGGCAACTACCAGACCAAAAAAATTGATTTTTCAAAAGATTTCCCAGCTAGTGGAGTGGTTCAAGTTAGAGTAGTAAATGTAAATCTCTTGACCATTACACTCTTATAATTATTAATACCGAAACATACCTATACATGGAAAAACATTATGGTTGCTCCCCCTAAACGAATTTTCAAATCATTGTGTTAAAAATGATACTAAAATAAAAATTACAAATGAAGAGAACTGGTTGTTAATAAATTATGACAACAGTAGTCTAAATCTAATGGTAAAAAAACAAACATGATATACAATTCTTTTATAATACTGATATTATAAAAAACACCTTGCACAAAATAAGATTTTATCAAAGCATTTAAAACATAAGCTTTTAGGTTGGGTTGTTTTACCTCTGAGCGGCACTTTTTTTGCACATTGTTGGCTAAATGGCCAGGTCACAAGGTTGGGGAAAGGGACCTACTAGAACAGCTGTTGAGAGACAGATGGTAGCCTCCAGTCAAGGCCATCCAGCGGGTTCTTTAACAGGGCATGGCTGTCCCGCACACAGGTGACGGCTCAACGTCCCATCCGACAGACAGCGGCCTTTCCAAGCCCATCAGTGTCCCCTGCTGACTGTGGGCAGGGAGTTTTGCGGAGATAAGTATCAACACTGACCCAGCTGAGTAAGCTTTTAGGTAATACAAAAATGTAGTATATCTTCTAACGTTATAGTATTAGTAGAGCATTAACTACCACACTTAATATCAGTTACTTTGCACACACGAGAATTTCTAGGTTAAGCCAGTGGAAACCCAATTTATATGCTCCATAACTGAATACAAGGTTTCTTCCCAAAATGACACTCTCAACTATATGAATTCAACATGGGCACAAGCTGTAGAGCAGACATTGGTGCAACTGTAAAATGATGATACTCAGTAAAGTAAGTCCAGAGTAGCTGTTCGATATTTTCGGCATCATGCCACCCTTTTGATTTTTAGGAAATGCTCATGCCTTTCCACCACTCATTTATTTTCATCCAATCTCCCTTTAAATAATTTCAATTCATAAATACAGAATAACACAAAAAAACACAAACTCAACTTGTTTTACAAAGAGCATGTAATGCAACACAGGATTTTTTTTTGTTTATGTCAGTTATACAACACAGAAGAAAAAATGCAAAATGCTAAATTAACCCAAAACAAGGAGGGCTCTATCTAATCTGTATTACAATATAATGCTTAAAGCAGTGACCTCCAAACTTTTTATAATGAAGCATGCTCAGTTTACCAAAGATTGTGCACAAGCAAAAAATATATGAAAGGAATGTTAATTCTCGAGATGTAAAATGCAGACAAACTCAAATATATGCAACTATGTTGTGATTTGCCAAGAAACAAATATCTACTATTCGTGACATTAACTCTTCGAAATTGTGCTAGAGATGCAATGACTAAAGAGAACTTGAAATTGAATGGAATGATCTTTTAGCTGCATAGGTTATGTTCCTAAAAGCAATGCATGAAACAATTGCTGACATTTTGCTATAATATTTTAATGCTTAGTGAAAGAATAATCTTTAAATTGTTTTTTTTATTGAAACTTTTCCTTACATGGTTACTGCACACAATCTGTGAATTATTAGTAAACAAATCATACAGGATTCCTGAATTATAGAAACTAAGCTAGTCTTCTCTTTTCACAAATGGGAAATTTAATTGCTCCTTACGTTTTACATTCACTAATTTCAGCTGTAATGCACCATTTTTTAAGATTCGCCTGTCTTTATATTCCAAACTTTGTAGGATTTCCTAGCAGTCTGCTTCTTTTCTTACTGCGCTATTCTGTAATGTATACCAAAGCTAATTTGCTGCATCATGAAGAAAAGATTGAATCCTGCCAATTTGCTGCATCATGAAAAGATTGAATCCTGCCAATTTGCTGCACCATCATGAAGAAAAGATTGAATCCTGCCAATTTGCTCATGTGAGATGTGACAATTTTCCAAATGCAAATTTTTGTTTCCAAAAGGATATCAACTGACATCCCTTTATATCTGGATTCTTCCTTTACTTTTGCTCACTGATGACCACAGTTGTTCAGTAATTTTTCCTCATGTGACCAATATAATCCAACAATTACACTTCATTTCTGGCAAACGATTTTATTCAATACAATGTGGATTGGCACCCTCTCATAAAATGGTGCTCTGGACCACTTGACATGTTATCAGGAGGTCGTGGATTCGTATCCCACCTGGCCCAAGACAATTTTTATTCTAAAATATGAATCAACATCAAAGTGCTGATTTATTAGTGGATGTTGAACTGTCAAGTTTATCTCATTATTTATCATCATTAGCATACTTGTAAGACATGCTTTCCATCTATATGGCAAATAGAAAGCCGCTTGTGGTTAAAATTGCCCTAATAGCACCTATATGTAAAATAAAAGGAATGTTCATAGCATTAATTAGAGGAGATCTTGATCGGTGGCCGGTAGCTCAGTGGTCCAGAGCACCTGACATGTTATCAGGAGGTTGTGGGTTCATATCCCACCCGGCTCAAGACAATTTTTTCTCTAAAATTTTAATCGACGTCAAAGTGCTGATTTATTATAGGGGTGTAGCGATTCTTTCAACTGATTTTGAAAATGCTTAGAATGAGTATAGCATATATTGTAAATATTTCCAACTTAATAACTATAAATATTAAAATACTGTTGAAAAACAAAAGATTTAATAAAAATTTGAGTGTGATCTTCAATTAATATCCAGTGGCATTTTTCCATAAAAAGCTCATTTTCAAAGAATTTCAATGTGACTTTCTATTCACAGAACATGGGTGTGTCAGGAAATGTCTGTAATAGTGTGGTTACTAAATTTCTTTTACATTTTAAGTTACATAACAGCTTGATGAATAGCACTTTTGGCTTGAAGTTCATTAATATAGATAAAACTTGTAAACCATTGAAGAATGACTAGGCATAACTGACATTGGATGCAATATTTTGATATGACTAATGGAGAGTAAGCAACAATAAACTAGGTGAAGATAGTACACATAAGAACAAAATTGCACTGTATTCTAGTGAAGCTTAATTGCTAAATTTAACCAGCAAGGTTTCATAATATTTGGAAAGAAAGCTAAGGCAAAAATACAACCTGTTTACTTTCCAGAGTGAAACTAGCTGAAACCTTGTACACAATGAGAAACCAATAGCTCCTAGGTTTAATGTAGATGAACTAGAACTTTCAGTTACTCAATGGTTCAGCTTAAAATGGAAATGATTTTTTTTTTCTTTTTAAAACGTTTAAACACAAAAAATACGGTTAGTGTTTGAGCATCACTGAAAAATACAGAATAATACTAATATTAATTTGAGCTACACAGCAAAATGTTTAAAAATATTTAATTCACGATTATGCTGTAATAATATTAACAGTTCTTGAGCAACATTATTCTACATTTAGCTTATCGCACAGTCAAGCCACGAGTATTTTCACCATGGTATAATACCACTTAAGGATACTTTTAATCCTTGTGAAAAGTTTCCAAATAGGTGGAAAATATTACCATTTTCAGGTGTCTTTCAAAACTTCTTATGCTGGCTGTTGATTGGGCTGTTATCCTTACATTGTTTTTGTAAGGGCCTGCATCAAGTATTTTAACTTGGTTGCCGATGACCTCTTACTGGCAGCCACTGCTAATACATAGCACTGATGTTTATCACTTGATATTTGGATACCAGATACCGGTCCAAGTTTTTAACTAAGTAGACACTGTCCATAAGGTCATTTACCATCAACCAATGCTGGTTGTGTTGTGCATTCCTTATTATTCATACTGTAGAAGTCATAAAGAATGCACAAAATAAAACCAGCATTGGCTGATGGTAATGACCTTATGGACAGTGTCCGCGTAGTTAAAAACTTGTACTTGTAACCAAATATCGTGACAAACTTTTTAAAAGTAATATTTAACCATGGTGAAAATACTCATATGGCTTGACTATGCAAATAGTGATAAGCTAAATTTAGAATAATGTTGCTCAAGAGCTGTTATTATATTACAGCATAATTGTGAATTAAATATTTTTAATACAAATATTGGCTACTGAACCAATTTTAAGTGTAGCGCTCTAAAAAATTTCAAACTATTTAGTCAAATCTTTTAAAATAAGATTTATATAATTATAGTCTGCAAAGGCATATTTCATTTCTATTTAAATGTTATATTGCAGTTTCTATTTCAGTGTTTGAAATTTGATATACATGAAATGTGTTACTCACCAAGCCTTCATTCATTTGGTAAATCATCTTAACCTTCTTGCTTCTCTTTCAGACTCTAGAAGTGTTAGAATATCACCTTCTCGAACAGGACCTTTGACATTTCTGATAATGGATCGGTTAGACTCGTCTAGAAACTCGACCCTAACCTAGAATGGGAGAGCATGTATAAATACTTTTCTCACAGCATAGTGGCAAGTTTATGGTTGTTATCCACATCTAATAGTCCCTATTTGATTCTGTATACCTCTAAACTTTTATAGAATGAGACTGATATACATTGAACAGTATACAAGTCATTTTTGTCATATTAAATCAATTAAAAGTTTTGCAACGTTCAAACTTAAAAAAACTTGATTGGTGTGGTTATTTAAGCTTTATTTCTACACTAATTTTCACATAAATTTCATTTCTCTAGTTTATGAATAGCTAAGACAAAAATTATGGCTTTTTTAGGAAAATTTAGTACAATTAAATAATTCCAAATTATATATATTAACATTATAACAAACAAGTTAGTGTTATTAACCTTTCAATCACATCAATAAGAAAAATTTATTAAAATTATAACAAGACAGAACAATTTTTATTTGGTATCAAAAATAAAAACTTTTAAAGGATAGAAAAAAAAGTTTTTTTTTTTTATAATTATATAGGACACCTTAAAAATATAGGATGAATGGTCAGCATAGCAACACTGAAGAGTCAAAACATAATGACTAGTACATTTTTATGCAAATCAAAGCAACTGCAGGTAAATGATGGCACATGTGAAGGTCATGAAATGGTATAAAAAACACCTGATACTGAGCTCTGTTAATCAGTGTTATTCTTGTTCTTCAGGTGGGAAAGGCAGCAGACTTAAGTGAGTTTGACAAAGGCGAAATTGTAATGGCCAGATGACTGGGTCAGAGCATTTCCAAGACTGCAAGGCTTGTGGGGGTGCTCATGGTCAGCCATGGCTAAAGACAAAAAGTGGTCCGAGGAGTGAAAAAACCATGGAATGCCGACTGACCATGGCTCATTGATGATAGAGGTGAGCAAAGGCTATCCCATATGGTATGAGCCAACAGAAGGGATACTATGGCGCAACTCACCTGTAATTTGAATGCTGGTGATGGGAGTAAAGTGTCACAACACACAGTACATTGAACCCTGCTGAAAATGGGCTGTGTAGCTGCAGGCTGCTCCGAGTGCCCATACTAACCTCGGTTCACTGTCGAAAAAGCCTACACAGTGGGCATGTGAGCATCAACACTGGACCTTGAAATGCCACACTGCCTGGATTGTTTGGGAAACATGAGGAAGACTTCCAGGTATTGCCCTGGCATCCAAAGACATCAATCAAGCATCTGTGGTTTGTGCCAGAACATATCCAATCTGTGGTGGCTCAACCACAAAACTTACTAGAGTTAAAGGATCTGCTGGTAACGTGTCAGTACCAGATACCACAAGTCACCTTTAGAAATCATGTGGCATCCATGCCTCGCCGGGTAAGAGCTGTTTTGGAGGCATGTGGAGGACCAACATCACATTAGGCAGGTGGCCATAATGTTTTGGCTCTTCGGTGTATAATGTGCTATTTAAAAATGACAAAACACGTAAATTACAAAAAATAAGAGCTCCATAAAAATAGTAAATAACCTACAGTTAATATTCTTGGAAATATACCAGAAAAATCACCTAAAGAAGCTTTTGAAGGAATTGTGATTCAGCATAAGAAGGTTTTAAATAATGAATTCTGCAATATGGCTTAGTCGATATTACTACCAAATTAATAAAGAATTCTCATATTATCAATATCTGTACTGTGTCCTATACAAACATTGTACAAGATACAAAGTTTTCCAGATTGGATAAAATCTGTCTGAATGCACTGTTAATCACGATATGCAATCAAATTGACGGGTAGAACAATTAAAACTAAATAAATCATTTTAACAAATTTTGAATTGGCTCAGAATTTTTGAAATTGTTGCAATATGATGAAAAGCTATTAGCTATTGTCAATGAAATTTTTTTTTTAATTTTTCATTTTTATTGTTAATCATTCAGGAGGGTGGACAGACAGTGTGACATCGGCAATTTCCCCCATGGTTTTGCGGCTACACGAGCAAACAGTCCCAAATTTGGTGGGGTGGTCCCAGTTAGTTCTAATCCTCTTTGGGTGACAGATGGAATTCCTAGCTATTAAAGGAACGAGAGTTATCCATCAAAAAGCATCAAATTTCTGGGGTGCTGCTGTCGCCTACCTTGTGAGTAGTATGTGTGGAGAGCTGTGAATGAAATTATAGATTAACAGGTTTGGTGGGATTCAATTGTGATTGGAAATGATGTAAAACAATTTGCCTGGTAGATTGAGTGGTGCAGCAATGTTTCTAACTTTCAGATATGCAATGTTCTGAGTCTGATTATATACATATGGAACACCCCGTGTGTATATATAAGTCCTTATATGTAGGCATGGGTTTCCCATTAAACGATGTATCGTCTCACACCCAAGAGAAAGTGAAATTGATAGTTATTAAAGTTGCTGGAAAAATGTCAATGAGAAGCACGAGAGGAATTTCACAGGCTTCATCCAGACAAGCCAAAGCCATGTCTGTTAGTAATATTCTGAAGGCGACTGGTTTGGTGATAGATAAACCTAGACCAGGTCACCCAAGTAGTACCACAAATGAAGACCACACTGTGGATGTTCTGACTAAAGTCGAAGTTAGCCTTGCCGGTCTGCAAGAAAAACTGCACAGGAGATGAGAAATGGAAAATCATCTGCATTCATAATTCTGAGAAGAAACAGGTTCTAATGCAAATGGTACAAGAGTTGTATGGGAACAACTTGGATCACAGAGAGCAGTTATGCGATTGGGTACTAGAAAAACTTCAGGAATAACCATCTCTTTTGGCTGACATAATATTCAGCGATGAAGCAAACTTTCCCTTGAATGGGACAGTCAACCACCACAATGTTATTAGGCTGCAACACAATTACACTGGGTAAGACACACATGTTCAAAACAATCCCAGGGTATTGGTTAGGTGTGCAATTCATGGTGACATCATAGAATCTTACTTTTATAAAGGTACAGGTGACTTATTTGCAAATGTTAAATGTCATTTTGGTACCATACTTAGAGGACATACCCTCAGCACATTACCTGTTTTCCTTTCAGCAGAATGGAACACCACTCCTCTAAATGTCCAAACTTGGTTGAATTAAACATTACCCCACAAATGAAAAGGTTAACAGGGGCAGTGGAATGGCCACCTGAAAGTTCAGAATTGACTCTCTTGGTTTTTTTCTTCTTCTATGGGACCACCCAAAATCACCCTTAAAACATTGGATGATTTAAAGGAGACCATCTGCAGTGAATATAGCAAGATAATGCTGTACATTCTCCATAATGTGTGTCAGTCATTCAGACAGGTTTGCAATGTGCAAGCTAACATGGGAGCTCAGTTTGAGCATTTTTGATGTCTTAGTATGGATTCGGTACAGTTGAATATTATTACTTGTGTTAATAAATGTGTATTTTATTGTTGACTGAAAAATTATCTCAGTTCTCATTATTGCAAATGTCTGTTAATTTGGTTGTGGGTCCAGGAATTTGCCTTGATTTTTGCAGCAAGGAACGCATCACGGCCTAAAAGTTGTGCCGCCCTAAAAATACTCTAGGGGGGTCATAACAAATTGGTGCCGTGACCGGGATCTTGGTTATTACGGTGTAATAAGAAATAGGTTCCCGTGACCAGCATTACCAAACCTGTGGGTTATTGTGGATAAAAATTTGAAAATAAAAATTTGGAAAAAGAAAATTGAAATTTACTTTAACATAATTGTGTAAAGAGTTGGTTTGGTTTCAGAGTATGTAAGCTGTAAAGTGTTACTAAATTTTCATATGTGCAGTAAATTTATGAAGCAGGTTGAATTGTTGTTTAGTTTTATCTTCAGTGGCATGAATAGGGTAAAAGTGTATAATTTGAATAAGGTTATTTAAGAGAATTGATGCATATTGTGTTAGGCCCAATAGCCATTTGCACATCTGAGTGTGCTGCGCCATCGTTTGTTCTAGAGGAAAAAATTAACAATTAGTCTCCTGTGCAGTGGAAAGGTTGCTTGATGATACCATTGTAGAGAGTGTTTAAGATGCAATGCTACGTTGTAGATATTGATATGTGATGATTTAATAAGTTTTCTGATGAGTTAATCGGTTAAACGGTGTTGGGAATTAGTGCTAAGGGTTCTTTGTAGTGAAATTTTTCTATTCTTTGTAGTGAAATTTTGCACGAAAGTGATCACTGCCCAGTAGCTCAATTGGATAGAGCAGCTGACCCACAATCAGCAGGTGTAGGGTTCAGATCCCACTTGGACATATCAGCTTTCTTAATTCACTACACTGCTAGTGTGTCAATTTTTTTAAGGAAAGAGTATCGGAGATAATCGATTATATTAAGAGTCGCTGAATTTTATGTGTGTAATTAAAGTTGAGAATTTTGAGTAAGTTAGATAGCAATTTAGCAGGTTTTGTTTGTGAAGTTAATGAGATATCAAGATTGCATTTTGAAAGGTTAAGAGGTCTATGAGATAGAAGATTTTGTGAAGTATTGATGGTAAAGTTGAGACATTGAGTGAAAAATATTGTATTAAGGTGCTATTGAGTAATAGTATATTGCAGTGGGATTGAGGTGATAGTAGAAAAGAGTGTATTGCATAGATTAGTTTGTATTAACCCTCCTAGCTGCTGATTCGCAGAGGAACATAGCCAAGGTATGCTGATAATTAGCACCCAGGTCACAGAAAAAGGACAGAAGCGTAGTTTGAATATGCCTAAGTTTGAAGTAAAGAAACGTGTAATGTCTATGTACAAGGAGGACCCCGAGAAAAGAGCATTTAGAAAGGGCCTAATTGTGAGAAGGGTTAGGAAGAAATTTAGGAATAGATTGAAATCAAGTAGAGTAACTAAATGTAGTTTTTGTAAGGAAGAGAGCTGTTAATTCGCACAAAATAGGCACCAAAGTTAGAAAGGTCAGGTACACTCAAGTATTGAGATTAAGTAAATTAGTTAAGCAATGGAAGACAAGAAAAAAAAATTGTTATGACCCCCCTAGAGTATTTTTAGGGCAGCACAACTTTTAGGCCATGATGCGTTCCTTGCTGCAAAAAATCAAGGGAAATTCCTGGACCCACAACAAAATTAACAGACATTTGCAATAATGAGAACTGAGATAATTTTTCAGTTAACAATAAAATACACATTTATTAACAAAATTACTTTCAAACAGTCTACATATATGTAGTTCCCACTTTTGGGACAGATTCAACAATGCCTCTAGCATGGCCCTTGTTAATTAAGGGAACTTTAAGATTATTAATCAACAGTCATTAATCGACAGTTCATGATGAACAGCTACTTGCTCGTGACTCTAACAGTCCTTAACAGCTAAGACAGTTCCACTCTGGTCACCGTGATGGCCGTTCACAGAAATACATTCAAATGCAAAAGAAAAGTGGAGCCAGTTTCATTAAAGTACCCCCTTACCTCGTCAAGTCGAGTTCCTCGGGAAGGCAATCACTGGGCCGCTGCGCTCCAAGTTGCTGGGAGCCTGGGCTGCTTAGCGCTTCCCCCGCACATAACACTGTTCACACTTCGGGGCTTTGCTAGCTGGAGAGGATCATTTCTGTTGACCACACAGCCCAGATGAGAAGAGACTGACTGTTTTTGCCAAATTCTTTCTTGTCCTTTTTCGCTGGCCCTCCTTGTGGAGGTCACCTACGCTCATGCGTGGCTGTATGGCCACAGTAGCTGAGGTGTGAATCTCAGCTCCCCTCTGGCCAATGTTGTTTACCAGTCATGTCACGTAGTTCCTCTGCCATCTGGGGTTCCAGGCTCAATCTAGAAAGTTCGGGGCCTGCAGCAGAGTTCCTCTTCATTGAACTGGACACAAAAATGGAGGCAGTCAAAATTGTCACTATTAAAATGGAGCCTAATCTAATGATGTCCCGAAGCCCACCAAGTCTTGGCCATGTAATAAAATTACGTGGGCATGACACTTGGCTTAAGTATAAGGACTTATGGGACACCCTACATATTTAAACCTTGGTCATTTTGAGCCAGTATGGTAATGAAATGGTTAATGTGCAAAGGGTATGGCTCCTGAACTTAGGCCACAAGTTAATGTCCCATCTGAAAAAGGATGGGAGCCTTTCCATGTGCATTGCATTTTCCACTTTCTGACTGAGAGCAGGACTGGGGTTTAGCAGATAAATAAAGCTTAAAATAACAAAAATTAAAATTGCAAAGTTACAAAATTAGAAACAGCTTTGTGGCTTTTTTTTCTTTCCAGCAGACAACAAAATCCTATCCTGAAATAATTAACAAATAAAAATTGCCCACTGTAAATTTAAAAAAAAAAGGTTATTTAAAAATCACTTTTAAAAGTTAGCCAGAAAGCCTTTGCTACCCAACAATGTTTCAGAAATATTTAGAACACTGGTAACACATATTTTGTGTTGTAAGTAAACATCAATTGTTTTGGAAATGAGATTATTTTTCCAAGTTTTTACCTGAGTACACTGTCCTTGGGAACCAGTTCTTCCCAACACTTTAGTCACCTGTAAAGAGAGAAAAAAATATGTGCATAAACATTTAATGAAGAAATCAGATACATTGTTAGTTTTCAACTCAAAATCTTTTTTTATAATTTTATTAGTTTTTTTCTACAACTAAATAGTGCATTAATTGTACATATGCTTATACATAGGTCATAGAAACCTAAAACTCTTCCCAGCTTATACACTGTCACAAAAGAATGTCAACAGACAAAACAAATCTGGTTCTTTGACTACTACTTCAACAAAACACACAAGGCATATCCTACTGGGAAAGTAGCTAGCCTTCTAAACACTATCTCTGTTTACCTGAATACAAAATTTTCTTTAAATTTAAAAACTTGATTTATTTGATCCTTATGTTTATTAAAATGCTTATTGTTAATGCACTAATAGAGATGCTGCTGCATTGGCACTTTGACAGTAACATGGTTAACCTTTAAAGTGTCAGTTTCCCATAATACATGAAATTGGGTCAAGATAATTTTTTAACTTGCTTTTCAGCAAGACAACTTTATCCTGCATTGAGTAACTGGTTGCTAAAATAAAAGAACTCAGTAATAAAATAAAAATCCAAATTAAAATGAAAGCAACTTAATCCTAAATTTAAAAAAAATCTTTGGACAGTTAAATAACAATGGAACAAGTTTTTTGGTAAAATTATGTTTTTATATATTTTGAGGTTATTCAGAATGATTTCTACTATCAATAATAAAATTTAAAATACAGAAATTAAAAACTGTTTTACCTCTAAATGGCACTTTTTTGCACACAATAGGCTAAATAATCAGATCACAAGGATTCTAAAGAACTGAGAAAATTGGAGGAAGGAGACCAACTGCACAGCTATTAGGAGACATGGTAGCCTATTATTAAAGCAATCCAATGTGTTCTTTAGTGTGCATAGGTTATTTTACTGCACATGGGGATAAAGCTTATATCATCCAACAGAAGGTTGTCTTCCAAGCTTATCGTTATCACCTTTCTCACCAAAGGCAGAATGGGGGTTAGCAGAGATAAACCTCAGTGCTGATATAATTGAGACTTGAACCTGGGAACTGCAGATTACAAGCTGAGCCACCCCTGTCCCTTTTTTTCAAGCATGGAATCATTTAATGCTTTATTTTTGCAATGTTTTCTTTTTAACAATTTGTTGCCTTTTTACTTGGCAACAACCTCATTGTCAAAAAGTAGTTTCATCACATTTCTAGAATACGGGAACCACACAAAACAGTACAGATTATAAAAATACCCTCTTCAAACAGATAAATTAATTCTCCCTCGGAGGTCTGTTAGAACCCTGATAATTTATACTGTTTCTCTTTTCAGGGAGGGAAGATAAAACGTATCTCCAAGGCATAGGTCTGCTTCTCAGCACATGCTAGTGATGCTGTTCTAGGATACGAGTGCATTAATGAAAGGTTTCTTACAGCAAAATTTCAGACAAGCATTAAAGACTTGAATGTTATCTGCCATTATGTCCCCACCGAGGATGCCGATGAGGATAGGTTTTATGGACAACTTCAGGATATTTTGAATTCTGTCAAGGAGATATTACCCATTGTTCTAGGTGACTTCAATGCTAAAGTTGGTACTGACTATCTTTGGGGAGGGGTGATAGGCCCTTTTGGTATTGGCAGCTGCAATGGGCAAGGTCTTCTACAGGTAAGTAAATTTAATGGTTTCAGAATAACTAACACTTATTAAAAACACCGTGACATACATGAGTACACATGGGCTACAAAAGAATATGATTGATTATATATTAATTAAAAGCAAATGGGCTAGTTCTGTTAGGAATATTAGGTTATATAGAGGAGCTGAATTTGGATCTGACCATTACCTTGTTAAAAGTGACTGCAATTCAAAGTATTGTGCTAAGGTTAAAAAATTTACCTTTAATTCTAAAGCTCTGAAATACCCAGTTATAGCTAAAGCTTACCATGATAATAGGCACTTAGTTATTACGACAATCATGGTTTGCTTATTACTGAAGTTGAGGAAGAATGGGACCATTTTAAACAGGCTTTTCTTGAAATTAACAGCATTCTTTTCAGAAAAAAGAAGCAGAGGAAGCAAAATTATTTGAGTGATAAGGCACTTGCACTTATTTATGAAAGAAAGAACTGCAAGAATGTCACTAATCAATACCCTACTAGTCCTAGAAAGCATAATGTGTAAAGGATGAGTTAGCTGTTGATGAAAATCTTTGGCTTGGGCATTAGGTGGCTCAACTTCGTAACTAATGATGTTCGGCAAAGGTGTTGGTAACCTCCTTTGAGCAGCATATTGTGCAGAAAGAGACTGTTGGTTTGGCCACATTGCCCGTATGGATAATTATAGATTAGCGAATAGAGTTATGAACAGTGTGCCTAAGGGCCTCAAAAAGAGGGGGAGACTTAGGATGTGTCAAAATTGGTATGCAGTGGCCAGATGCAGCAGATGTAGCTCAGGACAGATATGCTTGAAGAACTAAATTGCATGGTCTGGTTGGACCTCTTTAACCCATGAATGATGAGGAGAGAAGATGTGAAGAGTGATACAACATAAACACTCAGTTATCCAGGGTAAAGGAGAAGGGATGTGCGAATAATACAAAAAAAAAAAAATCTTAGATTTGGGCTGCATTTTAAAAAAATGTGCATTATATTTCTGGGTTTAGCTCTGTGCATGACTTCTTGCATTAATAGGCTAAATGGCCAGGTCACAAGGACTCAAAGTTGGGGAAGGGGACCAACTGGACAGCTGTTGACACAGGTCGAATCCTCATGGCAAGGCCATCCAGCATGATCTTTAATATGTACAGGATATGGCTCTCCTGCACATGGGGTCATAGCTTTACATCCATTCAATCAACATTCACCTTTCCAATCCTATCAGTGATCTTTTTCTGATGGAGAGCAGGGAGGGGAGATAAATCTGAAAGTTGGCTCAGGTGGCACTCTTAACTGGGAGCAACAGATTATGAGCTTGGAGCACAACCCACTGGGCAAATTTCCACCTCAATTTCTGCATATCTAATAAAGTCAAGAAGTAACAGTGGTTCCTAGAGTCAAATGCAGTGGCATATTTGTTGAGAATTACAGTTCTCCAGAAAGTAAAAAAAATTACCAACTAAATTTTATAATTTAAACCCAAAATTTAGATATTCAATAAAATTGCAAATATTACAAAAGAAAGCATTACACTGCTGAGGCAGCCATTAACATGACTTCCCCCACATACCCGAGTGTTTAAGTTATATTTCATTTTCTAATGTCCACAAAGTCTCATGGAGTGTTCTTGGAGTTGAAAGCACCCCCTCCCCTTTTCTTGATCTTTTGAAATTAAACCTAAAATGACCTGTATTATGGGTTAGCAGTAAATGCAGATACCACAAGTGAAAAGGAACAGTATAAAAATGACTAATGAAAACTTGCAGCAGTACGGTAAAAGTACTTTGAAATAAGATATATATATAATTCTGTTTCAGATAAATCTGTGCATATATTACACAGAATTAAATGCTCCTTCTTTCAAGACATGACATTATATGCTCATTACTTACAAAGAAGCTCAAATCCAATTACTCTTTTTCTACTATACTGTCGTGCTTTGATATTGTCTGCATACTGCATCTTAGATCACCTTTTTCTGAGGCCTTTAGGAAGGCTGGTCATAACCATATTTGTTAATATATACTTATTTGTAAGGACAACATGACCAAACTAACAGATTGTCTCTTTGCACAATATGTTGCTCGAATGAGGTCAGACTCCTAATTCATCATTACTTAAAAAGTCAAACCACTTAATATTCAAGATACTGCATAAGTATCTAGAATCAAAGGCACCAAGTTCCACTACCATATCAAACCATAAAAAGAACCACACAATTATACAGTCTATATGCTTACATTTCCACTTTCCATATTCTTAAAAGTTCCAGCAGCAATCCCTATTGTTCAGTTTATCTCATGCAACACATTATCAGTATCTATTAAACAGCTCCCGAGATAATTAAACTGACACCCCCCTGCTTAAAGAGGCAGCCATTCAAAGCAACTGAAGCACCATCTGCTTGACCAATTTTCATCACTTTAGATATCTCTATCATCTAACCTACTCTATTACCACTCATCAACAGCCCTAATGGAAGAATTCATCTCATCAAAATCATTAGTGAATGGGGTGGGTCATGGTGAGCAAAATGGCTCTTCTGCATATGGAATCTTGGCTTAAATGCCCCTCCCATTCAACAGACAGTGGCCTTTCCAAACCCATCACTGTCAGCTTTTTCACTTCAGCCAGAGCAAAGGATAGTGGAAAAAAAAAACTCAATGCAGACATATGGGAGGATCAAACTAGGAACATAAAGATACGAGTCTAGCATGTTACCAACTGGACCAATTCCACCCTCTCACACTAGTAAAGTAATATTGGCTTCCTTAATCATATTAGTGGCACACTACCATACTCATTACTGGTAAAAATTAATAAACTGTGCTGTCTTGATTTTACTTTGTTTCCACAGTATCCCAAAGCTGAAACAAAGACTATGCTTTGATAAATGTCACTAGAAAGTTAGGTGTATTTTTTTTTGACAAACACCAATAATCAATAGGATTTCTTAACTGCGTTTCATTTTGTTTCTTTAAAACACAAGGTGATTATAATTAAACTGACAGTACTCAGAGCGATGTGGAGAAGGATCTACTTGACAGATCACAGCGAAAAGTGGTGGATACCTTAATAAGAACACGGGGTAGATAATTTGTGAATAAAAAAAATTAGTGTTAGTGCCACCAGGTGGTATGGGTGCACTAAAGAAAATACCAAGTTGAACAAACAACCTTTATTTTACAAATCAAGATTCTCAATATATGAACCATTCATATGTAAAATGTGCTAGAAACATAATATGGCACTGTTCCACAGCTGCTTGAAACATATCCTGGGGAATGGCTGCAACATGCTGTTATTCTTGCCTTCAATTCAGCAAGCGATTCAACATTGCCTTGGCAAACTTGGCTTTTCAAATAATCTTTTTTCAAAAATTGCATGGGTTTAGGTCGTGGGAATGTGGTGGCCAAGCATTGGAATATTCATGAAATAATTCTATTCTCACCAAATGTGGTATGCAACAATTGTGTTGCCGCATATGCAATACGGAGTGGCACCCCATCCTGCATGAAGGTTATGGAGTCTAAGCAATTTCTTTTTGCAAAGTCTGAGTAATATTGCAGTGGAGAATATCTGTGTAATGTGGTTCATTCACCGATCAAAGCATGGGGCTTTGAGGTGCGATCTCCTCAAAGAAAAGTGGTCCGATTATAAGGTTTGTGGTAAACCCATACCATACAGTTACTAGTCGGAGTGTAGGTTCCTATATTCGGCAGTTGTGCATATTCACTGCTTCATGTACGGAAAAATGCACCTCATCAGTCCATAAGACTTTTGAAGGTCATATGTCATTGAGCTGCATCCTCACCAGAAATTGGAAAGTGAAGTTGGTCCACTGTTCAGGGTCACATGAGTGCAACTGCTGCACCCTATGAATTTTACGGACAGTTGACATGGAGTGAGCTGCCGGGATACCTGTCAGTGAGATTGGCAAAAATCAGTGCAATATACAATAGCAAGTGATTCATAGTGCTGTGTTTGGGTCGATATTTCACGTGAAATATCGACCCAAACACAGCACTGACCTGATGACAGTCCTGATGTTTTTAAGCTACCAGTGGTGGCTTAAAAACATCAGGATTGTGACAATTACATCATTGCAACTGTTAATACCTATGTTAAGCAATGTGCCAGCTTCCGCAAAGTGGTAACTATCCTTTATTTGCTTTAAGATCTAGTGTAGCTTCAAATAGCTTTAAGATTACAATTATGGCTTTTAAATTACTTTAATATCTTTATATCTTAGTAATTATGCTCCCAGCTTTGGTGGGAAATAATATGCACTTTGCACACTAAGATTGTGATACACTGTGCTACCAAATGTAACAGCTTAATCGTGATATATTAAATTTTAACTACTATTAGCTGTGTTTAAATTATTTATAGTATATTTCATTACTCTGGTGTTCTTTGACAGTTCACTGTATTAGTGACAATCCCAAAAAAGTACACAAAAGATGAAGGTTTTAGCCATAGCTCATGCAAACCAATGCTTCTTGCAGGGTCAGATTTACAACTCATGTACCCCTAGGCATAAGAAATAGTAGGGTGCACATATTTGTGGTTAGTTTCTTAATATTTTTGAAAAACTTATAAATTCTATTACTTTCACAACTATGGGAAAAAGAAATAATGTAAATCAAAATGGATATGGGAATTTTAATAAGTAATACAGCTTTGTTATCAAATAATCTTAAATATTACATTTAGTATATTCAGTTTGCAGTAACATTTAAAAACCAAATTATTCCATTCAAAATTTAAAGAATTTCCTTTATCCTTTTGTCTCTGGGAATGGACAAAATATTCTAAATTGCAAAGTATTGACACTTCCATGTTGTATGAATGGAAAGCTATATTCAAAGTTCCCCAACTTTGAAATAAGACTTTTCTACCAAAATGTCACAGAAAATAATGTTCTTGAGCAATATTTGTTTACTATTTAAAGACAGGTGTGCCAAGCATTTAAGAGTTACATTTTGCTTAGCACAACAAAATGTCCTTTTAAATTCTTAGAAGGAATAAAAGAATGTTGCAAATAACCATGAGCAAAGCTGGTCATAAGAACAAATCTTTAATATATAAATACCCCCTTAAGCAGTTGCTTGCCACAGAGATCTCACATGAGCCTGTAGGTTTATACACCATAGTAGGTCTGTTAGAATGGTGGGACCTCAGCAGAAAAACATGAATATATATGCCTTATCTGGAGCTCAGATTTAGATAAATTTTAAATCTGTAATTTATCCTGTCATTATTCCCTAAAAACCTTACTTTTGAAGTTACAAAGTTAATGTAGTTTTCCATTCACATAATATGGAAAAAAATAATCCATTTGCACTTTTGCAGCATCACACTTCTGCTTGAGTTACCCTAAGTAGCATGAAGAAATGCATTAATTTATAACTTTCCTTTGATAAACCATAATGCAGATATATTTTTATAGGTTTCATTTCCATGAATTTGGCATACTTTTCCCATCTAGCAAAGTAGAAATAAATTGGTTGTCCTGACTTGGATTCGAACCTAGGTCTCCCAGAAGTAAAGCGTTTCTTGTCTACAGTACTTTTCCTGTGATAATTTATCATTGTAATGCTTCTTTGAACTTTTAACTTAAGATGTTGATTTTTATTATTATTGGAAGATGCATCATCCAACTACACACATCACTTTCGGTCAATATTTTATAGATTTTCAATTTTAAAAATGGCATTTTTGACTTTGTTGCTTCTGGAATTTTTTCACACCTCAAATATATACTGCAATTAAGATGAACAAACTATTTTAAAACTACTGTAAATGAAACAATATAACATTATGCAAGAGGTACTGCTGCTCTCAAAATGTAACCATCTTAAAAAAAATTGTGGAGGAAAACACTTTTTGAAAGTGTGATTTACTTAGTTTTTAAAACCTAAGTGTACACACCTAAAAGTAACATTATTTTATGACTAATACTAAGAAATTATAAATTTCAAATGAAATAATTGTCATTGCTTAAAATTAACTTTTCTGTACCATAATACATATAAATGTAACTTAAGGTAAAAGTGATTCATTCTCAATTTTAATGCTTATTAAACTTTATGGCCCATGTAGTGGTTACGGTCCTCAGCCGATAGATGGCATTGCTCAAGTGGCGTGTGACGCTGAAGTGTAAAGTATGATGTTGATGTGTAAAGTATGATGTAAAACGTAACTGTTGGTGGCCTATGGCTCTTTGATTTGTTTCTTTTCGGTGGGTAATGTGGAGTCATGTGTTATGTATGTGATTTAACGAGAGTGTGAAGTTACGTTTGTTTTTTTTGCCATTTTTGCTTGATGACTTCTTTGGATAACATGCCTATATGGTTAGAGGTAAGTGCGTGTGTATCGTATATTTAATGGGGGTGGAGTGTTCTGTGATACGAATAATTAATATGTTGTAGCTTTTTTTTTGAGAATTGGTTAAGATATGGTTTATAATTAGTTATTAAAGCTATTTTGGGGCCTGTATAGTGGGGGGAGTATGCTTGGAGGAAAGAATGTTGCAAGTTTTCTGCGTGTGGGATTGAAAATGGCGATAGTAACGAACACACGTATTTCGTTAGAATACTTTGGGGTGAATTGAATGTTTTTAGTAGTTACATGTAGTATGGTAGTTATTAATGTATTATAGTGATTTATTAATTTTGTTGTATATTTAGGAGTCTTTTAAATTTAGTTATGATTTATCGTTAATATGTGGAAACGTTTGAAGCTTTTTGATGCAGTAATTATGGGTATTGTAGAATTGTCGGTGTTTGAAAAAACGGCAGTTTTTGATGGAGTCAGGAAAGAATGAAAAATTTATGGGTGGGGTGAGAGTGGTGGAGTTGGTAGCGTGCCAGGCTTGTAATCTGTAGTTCCAAGGTTTGAGTCCGAGCTGGGTCAGCGTTTAGATTTATCTCGTCAAATTTTCAAACTCTGCTGATAGTACGGGACACCGATGGGCTTGGAAAGGCCGCCGTCCATCGGTTAGGATGTTAAGCTGTGGCCCTGTGTGGGGGAGAGTTATACTCTGTGTATGTTAAAGAACATGCTGGATGGCCTTGACGGGAAGTTACTATCTCCCAACAGCTGTTCTAGTGGGTCCCCTCCCCCTACCTTCTGTGAGCCTTCGGGGTTCATGTGACCTCGCCATTTAGCCCATGGTGTGGGAAAAAAGTGCTGCTCAGAGGTAAAATGACAATGTAATTTAGGGGAGGGTTATTTGAGCTGTAAGATGTTTCTTTTTGCCAGATTTTTGTTTCGGGGCTTTTTTTACAATTCGGTCGGCGGTGCACTGTTTCCGATTTTCATGTTTTTTGGTTTGTGTTGCCTTGGAGGACATTATTTAGTCTTGGGGCTTTTTTATAATTCAGTCGGCGGTGCACCGTTTCCAATTTTCATGTTTTTTGGTTTGTGTTTTCTTGGAGAACATTATTTAGTCTTGGGGCTTTTTTATAATTCAGTCGGCGGTGTATTGTGTTTTGAAAAGAGGGGAGGGGGAATGGTGGAAGTGGTTTACTGTATGTGGGAAGACAATCGTTTTATTTTTGTTGGATTTGGCACTTTTATGAGCTTTCATTCTGTAATTGATGGTTACGAGTTTTTTTTTGCGGTAATTTAATTCTTTTTTACGTTTGTTAAAACGCAATTTTATGTTACTATGGTTACGGTGCGTTGCATTTGACGTAAACTCGGGTTTTTCGTTACTATGGTAACGAAAAAAACAATCTTTTTTCTAGAAACCCCAGTTTGAGTTAGGGTCTCGGGAGTTGTGGGAATCAACTAAAAGGGCCATTTTGTTACGTTGCGTCAAAAACAAAATGGCGGCTGAGGCCCGTGATCTGTACTACTGCCAACTTTATTTTACTTTGAAATATATTCACAACTCATACCTGTAGTTCTTATTTAAATCATTTTGTTCTTAAAGCAAAAATAATTTTTAGGCCAAGTACTTTTCTAGGCTTGAATTTGGCAATCACTAAAAAACCTAGAGTATGGTCTTCTTTGCATGACCAAAATTTTTTTCTGAACTATTTATATTAAAATAATGAAATAATTTAGAAAAGACAGAAAAAATAATTCTTTACAAAATTTACTGTAGTTAAAAAAAAAAAGCAGCAAAATTTTGCTACTTTTGAAAAAATTTCACCTCCCTTCGTTTTGGAATGCTTGTCATTTCATTAATCACAATTAAATGCTCTTTCTTTTGATATATATATATAACCTGTTCATTACTTACTTCAGGAAGAGGTTAAGACACTTTCAAAATTAATTTGATCACTAGAAAGAGTTGTTTCAGAATTCTGACACAATTAATGATACCATTGACTGTACAATATATTACGAATTAATTTAAATTTCCACAATACTGAAAAGTGAGCATATTTTCTTGACAATCCAGATAACAACAGGCATTCATGAACCTATTCATGTTGAAATACCAATCATGGCTTACAGACCACAGAAACTTTCTAAACTGCAACTTAATCTTCAAGGCAGTGTTCTAAGTATTCTGATTTGCAATTAGTGAAGGTGAGGGATATACACCCATTTAAATACAGAAATGTGGCATTCAACTCTTTAAAAGAAGTTAGGTGCGACCATTGCCTAGTGTTTTGTTTGGAAATGACCAGCTCAAGTCCTTTTGGTGGGCGACTTTTATGTACTGCTTTCAGCAGGTAGAAACAAAATGGTGATGAGTACCAATTAAAAAGTATTATGTATTCAGCTCCAAGAATTTACACGAATTATCGAAAAAAAAAAGCGCCATTAATGCAATAATAGAACATCAGGCAAAAAAAGATTTCGGTTGCATTCTATATTCAGAAATACTAAATCATAATTTAAACCAAGTAATAAAACATTTATTATATTCTTATGTCTAACCTAGGGATTGGCAGATCTTTGTCTAAAATTTACACTGTTACTAAATAGTCAATTTTATGCTTCTGATGACAAAAAAATAATAAAAAGAGGCCAACGAAAATCTTTGGAACATACAGAAAATAACAATTTCGGAACAAAGATGGCGGGTTCACATACTGGCGTCAAGCAACGATAAGCAGATTTATTTTGCCGTTTACAAAGTACCTTAAGAATTTCAGTTATTAATAATTACACTTATCAGCCATATAATCTAAATAGAACCCAGAAAAATAATTTGAATACTAACAAAGAAATACTGTTACATATACCTAATTTTTCAAATTTCAGTTCGATTGCACGAGTTCAAAAGCACATTATGGCTCAAACAATATATGCAAGTTATATTTTCATAAGCATTACAGAATTATATTTATATACTTCAGACTTAATATAAGAAACTTTATTTACCCTAGCAAGCTTCACTTTGTCCATTGTGAAAAGACTTGAGAACACAAAAAAGAATACTACCCTTTTCTCACAAGAATTTTTGCCACTGCTTCTCGATAACACGTTGGGCGAAAAAGAGATGCCAGGTTCATAATTAAAGAAAATAGGACATATGGTGGAAATAATAATAAATGCTAATATCTGGGATTTATATGTCTGGCTGACATTGATTCTCATACGTGGCTGATTGGTCAATAAATCTACAGAGAACACAAAATGAATTCGTTTGTAATTTGTGAATAAATCTAACTAGTTAAAAGAATAAAAACAACTAGCTCAAGAAATTTTGATTTTGTTCCTAGGAGAAGCAGAGAATGTAAGATAGTAAATAATTGAATAACCAGGCTGATCCAGAGGGGATGAACAAAAATGATCTCACCTCCTTTTTAGATTTTGGGAAAAAAAAATGTAAATATATATAGTACATCCTGCTCTTCATTGAAACCACATGGAGCTATGAAGAAGGGAAGGGAACATCTGAGCCGTTTGCCATACTAGATGTTGAAGGCGACACCAGGGGAGTAGCGGACTATGTTTGGGTGGGGAGGGAGAAATCGAAAATAAGATTTTGCCAACTGAGAAAAATAATGTCTGTCAGGTTCGCACCCAGATTTACACTGAGGCAATTTTCACAAACTATCCTGCATTTTGCCATGTAACTTCCAATTTTGACAACTAGCTATAATTTCACAGAAATAATCTCAATGTTTACGTCTCACCTGAATTGCAGCGAAAGTCAGTGTGAATTTTTCCAACTCCCCTTGATTTGGCCAACTCTCCTTAATTTCACAAAACGAATCCGATTCTTTATATCTGTCCTGAATTTGCCAAGTCATTCCAAATTTTTCAAATTCCCAAAGATTTTGCCAAGTTATTTCCATTTGGCCAACAATTTTTAATTTCACACTACTAATCTGAATTTTTCACAACTCTCCTGTATTTTAGAGTTGATTAAAATTTTGCGAGCTCCCCTAGATTTTGCCATCTCCCCAAGATTTTACCAAGAGTTCTCAAATTTGCAAACTCTCCTTAATTTCATAAAACCAATCCCAATTTTCACAACTCACCTGCGTTTTGCCAAGTAGTTTCCAATTTTGCCAACTCCCTTAGACTTTTTGAAGTTGCCTCTATTTTGCCACCTCTCATTAATTTCACAAAAACAATCTCAATTTTTACCTCTCTCCTGAATTTGCCATATCACTGCAAATTTTTCAAACTCCTCAAAATTTTGTCAACTCTCCTTAATTTCACATACCCAATTCCAATTATCACAAGTCACCCGTATTTTGCCAACTGCCCTAGATTTTGCTGTTTTCTCGATTTGCCCAACTCTTCTTAAAATCACAAAACTAATCCCAATTTTTACAACTCGCCTATATTTTACCAAGTGGATTCAAATTTTGCCAACTTACCGTAATTTTACAGAAAAAAAATCGCAATTTTTACATCTTCTCTGAATTTGCCAAGTCACTTCGAATTTTATCAACTCTCCTTAATTGCACAAGGCACAATTTTCACAACTCCCCTGTATTTTATCAAACGAGTTCGAATTTTACCAACTCTCCTTAATTTCACAAAACCAATCCCAATTTTCACAACTCATCTGTACTTTACCAAGTGGTTTCGAAATTTGCCAAGATGCCTCGATTTTACCACCTCTTCTTAATTTCGCAAAAACAATCCTAATTTTTACATCTCACCTGAATTTTGCCAACTCCCCACGATTTTGCGATGTCATTCCAAATTTTGCCAACTCCCAATGATTTTGTCAAGTCATTCGGGATTTTGCCAAGTTGTCCCGATTTTGCCAACTCACTTATATTTTACGAAATGGCTTCAAATTTTTCCAACTGTTCCAGATTTTGCCTTCTTCATTTTCCCGACTGCCCTAGATTTGTCAAGTTGCCTCGTTTTTGACAACTACCCAAGATTTTGTCAAATTATCTAGATTTTGCTAAGTCCCCTTAATTTTACAAAAAAAAAATAGAAATTTTAACAACTCACCTAGATTTTACAAAGTCGCTTCGAATTTTGCCAACTCAGAGTTACTTTGGGGAGGATGGAGCTTCCCACCCATAGCCACGCCCTTGGGGGCCACACCCTTTCGGTAATCGAGAAAGATTTGACAGCGATGGCATTTCGTTTGTTATACCTGTTTAGAATTTTAGATACAGCCATGATACAAATCACATTATGATCAGGGAAGGCAAAATAATATTTCATTCTTTGTAGAGTGTGAACGAATAAGAATTCAGTTTGGCATTTATGGTCAATTTATTAAGGTATTACTTTTGTTGTATATCGAAGAGTTTCTACTTTATTTCGTAAAATATAGTCAATGTGAATTAGTGGTGCACAACCTTTTCCTATGAACAGGTTGCAGAAGAGAGTCTCTGTGCGTGCGAGCTCGCAGTAAAAAATTAGGTATCGAAAATAAGAATATTCGATTTAGATATTTTCAGGACATTGTCCTGAAAATATCTAAATCGTCGTTGTGTGAGTATTTCTCTCTTTGAGCTCAAAACAAATGGAATGACACATAGCAATGCACACAAGGAATGATTAGGTTTGTGTTAGCTGAGTGGTTAGCACGCTTGGGACCTGGGTTCCAGCCCCGGATAAGGCATGGATGTTTGTATAGTTTTTTCTGCTGAGGTCCCGCCATCCTCACAGATCTTCTACTATGGTGTATAAACTGACAGGCTCCTGTCAGACCTTTGTGGTAAGCAGCTGCTTGAGGGGTATTTGCTGTTGGACGACGAAGAGACAAGCTCACACGTCCGGCGACACTTTGGGAGACGATAGTTGCCGATGATGCTGATACGAGTGCTTACGGCATGGTAAAAGCATCGTAGATGTCGCTATAAACTGCACATCATATGATCGTGCAGGACGGGATGAGGAAGAACTGTCGGAAGATAGTGCCATGTGTAGATCAGAATCACAAGCAGCTGCGATCCGTTGTGGCCTATGATACTATCACTACATATTTTTTGATACTATTGGCAAAACAGACTAGTAGTATATATAAAACTCCAAGATGAAAATATATACACTGGATAATCAGATCAGCTTACGTTGTTTGGAAACCTAGGGACATTAGCACACACGATCTCCAACGAATAATTTAGCAGTAAAATTAACTAATTAAAGTCAAAAGTGTAAACATATCCACGGAAAAAAAATTTCATGTTCTGTGTATTATTGCACTTTGCGTATTATTTCATTGATTAAAAAAGAACCTGCAGATTTTCCGAGAATGTAACAGGCTTTTAAACCTTTCAGTTTTCGGGAACACTAACTTAAAAAATTAATAAAAGAAACAAACCTAAATAAAACACGTTTTCGAATGTTGATTTCGACATGTAATATGATTATAATTAGGTTTTTTTTAAGAGGGAGGGGGGGGAAATATTTATTTCGGTCCCAATAACAAAAACACCATGCCCAAATATTGTTAGATGAACCAAATTAATTCAGGACTGAAAGGTTTCAAAGAACGTCGTTTTTGATACCAATGAACTTAAATGTTCAAATATTCTGCGAGTGGTGTTGATAATGCTTTTTACAATATAGCCATATTCGAAAGCACATTAAATGACAACTATCGCTGCTATGAAAAACTGTGAAATAATTAAATAACACTGATAATTTGTGTCCTGGTTGCCCTCCCTCCTCCCTCCAAAAAAGAAAACTAGTTTGCAAGATCAGGTAAATTGGATTATTTTACCTCTGAGCTTTTTTTTCCCTCTCCACGGGCTAAATGGCCTGGTCGCAAGTACCCAAAGGTTTGGGGGAAGGAGACCCACTAGACAACTTTTAGGAAACAGATGGGAGCCTTCTGTCATAGCAATCCAATATTTCTGAATGTGCACAGGTAAGGTTTTGAATTTCTCAATTTTAAATTCTCTGAAATTGGGAATCAGATATCTGAATGCTAGAAAATTTCCGAGATATCTAATTATATAAAATAATTATTTTCTATTACATTTTTCTCCAATCGTTTATTAAAATAGTAATTACTAACGAAACAATCTGCTAACTAAACAAAACCTAATTTTTTAATTCTAATTTATTAAGAAACAAAAATATTATTATTTTTTGCTTTATAAAAAATATTATTAAACAAAAGTATTTCTTTGTTATGTTTAGTTTTTAATACAATTTTATTAAAACCAGTATATACACATTGTGTTTTAAGTGACACTTAAAAAAACACAAAAAGCATCGATCGCACATCTGATAAACTCTTTTGTTTCGAAATGAAAAATTCTAAGTCGGGAAATTTCTTTCGTTTTGTGTAATAGTTGGTCTTATAGTTGAAGTAGTGATCGGAAAAAGTTTTATCTTTGGTGTTACTTTGTACTTCATGGTCGTTGAACTCCTTTATTAATGACCTAAAAATTTTGAGACGTGGAGATGTCTCTGCTTTTGCCGCAGATAATGCCTTTTCTAAATTTTTTTCGCTTCTGCACTCGTATTTACTATAGTTTCCGCATTTTCCTCTTCCACTGGATTGTTGGAAGGAGTGCTTTGCCTCTGAGCTGCTCTTTTTTGCTCTCAATGAGCAAGTCACATGGATTCTTCATGATGGTCAATGACTCATTTCGCTTAGATTTGGAAGACGTACATATCTCGAGAAGAAATTCTATGTACAGAATGTTTTTTGTCCCACCCAATGGATGGCTATTTTTCTAAGCCACTGGGTTTAGTTTTATGACTGAGGATAAGCATGGCTATGAGGAAAGATAGGGTTTTAGCAGAGGTTACTCTCATTCCTGGTGGGGCGGGGGTGGCTCAGTCGGTAGTGCGCCAGGCTCGTAATCTGTAGTTCCCAGGTTCGAGTCGGTCAGCGTTGAGATTTATCTCCACAAAATTCCCCGCCTTGCCCACTGTCAGTATGGGACACCAATGGGCTTGGAAAGGCCGCCGTCCGTCGGATGGGACGTTAAGCCGTGGCCCCGTGTGTGGGAGAGCCATACCCTGTGCACGTTAAAGAACACGCTGGATGGCCTTGACGGGAGGCTACCATCTGTCTCACAACAGCTTTTCCAGTGGGTCCCCTCCCCCAACCTTCTCTGAGCCTTTGGGGTCCATGTGACCTGGCCATTTAGCCTATGGTGTGCAAAAAAGTGCCACTCAGAAGTAAAACAACCCAACTCATTCCTGGCACAGGCACATGTGGGACTCCAACTTGGGAACTGAAGACTATAAGCCTGGCACACTTCTGATTCAGTCAACCCTCGACAATAGGTAGCTCTCTGTCTTTCAATTCCAATGAAGTGTAAATACAGAGCCACATATTTCTAAATACATATTTAATTTATAGGGTTTTAGCAGAGATTACTCTCATTCTTGCACCAGGAGCATGTGGGACTCCAATCTGGAAACTGAAGACTATAAGCCTGACACACTTCTGACTCAGTCAACCCTCGACAATAATAGGTGGCTTTCTGTCCTTCAATTCCAATGAAGTGTAAATGCAGAATCACATATTTCTAATACATTGGCTTTCTCGGAGACGATAGCTGAAGTATAAAAAAGGGCAATTTAGCTACGCAAAATATGCTATATCAGAATTCTTCCTTCCTGGATTATAAGGAATTTTTTGAATCAATGCTGTCGAAAAGCATAATTATAAATTTTAAAAGATCTCAAACAAGCGACAATATTGAGATTTGGAGGGACAAATAATTGTTTTATGATGCAATAAAGAGTAAAGGGTAGAGTAAATCAATCTCATGATTTAATGGGCTCTGCAAATGCAGGAGTATTCATAGCTAATGGATCTCAGAATCGAGAGATTAAAATTAAGCAAGATGACCCTGAATAGCAGAACCTTACAGAAGCATTACAGCTTCTCACCACGATAGTCATGTGGAAGTACATTCCACTCTTCTCTTTTTGACGAGCAGATCAGAGCTCATAAAAGGTTATTGGAAGAGGGTGGGGGGTTAATGACCTCCAAGTGCATCCCATACATGCTCTATAGGGTTCAGGTATGGAGATCAGACTATTCACTGCTTATCATTTTTGATGAATTCATCTGTCTGATCCCTATGAAGGTGGGCATTATCATCCATCAAAATTTACTGGGTTCCAATGGCACCCCTGGAAAGCCTCAAATAGGCTGAAAAATAATGTCCCTATATGACTGACCAGAGTACCTCAAGCAAAGTACAGAACCTGGGAACTACAGATTACGAGCCTGGCGCGCTACCGACTGAGCCACCCCGCCCCATAGCTAGATTGGAAATGAGCTTCTTTCTCTCTCCAGATCAAAACGGGTTTAGAATCAATCTGTAGTTTGAGTTGTGATTCGTTGAAGAGCACATGGGTCAGTCTGGGTTCCAGTCATGCTTTCTGCACATTTGTATTCAGCGAATACAAGTTGTAGGTTCTGTCATGGAGCCTTCTCTGGTGAAAGAAGCCTTCTGTTAACCTCAAACCTATCTTCCCAACAGTTGTAGTTACTTAGCTGACACCGCACTATTACGTCATCCTAGGCTGTTTTAACTCTTGGACGACCTAGCACTTGTCTATGACCGTCTCCTGGAACCGTCTCTATGCATATTGTGTATAGTCACTGAAAGCACTCATTGGGAAAAATTTAATCCTTTCCTTGCCACATTGTTATGTACATAGCTGAACACCAATAAAGCCAATTATTTAATATTTTCCCTTATAAGCAGTTACAGGAATCCAACTATCGCTACGTTCTTGTCATCTCAATAGGTTTAATTTTATCGTTTAGTAACCTAAAATGTGCTTGTCTCGCAATTGAGGCATTTTTCAGTGCAACTCTTTCACAAATTTCATTCACCAAAGAAAAATCTGCATCCTTAGCTGAAAAAAAATTAACCCATCTTTTCTTCCCTCCAAAAGCGAAAAGGATTCTCTATATATTCCAAGGAGGGCCCCAGTAATGAGCTATATATAAAATGAAAGATGTAGTGAAGCATCATGCTACTTTTAGTTACCCCCTTTATCATATCTTGCAAAATAAGGAATAAATTTCAGGGGATTGATTTTAATAAGTTAGTTATATAGATTTCAAAAATATTTGAAATCGTAATGAAATCGTAATCTCCAGAAATTTGGCAGTAATTATATTACTTAAAATTGGAATGATTGAATTGGGAAATCAATTATGAAAAAAAAAAGTTTAAAAGAATCCAGAATTGCAGTGTAAGCCATATACGTTGCCATATACGACTTTAAATTATTTCACTCCTTAGCAGGTTTGTAATTTTATCTTCAGATAATAACCTTAAAATTAACTTTGTCTCAACACATTTACACCCGCAAAGACACTATGTTTCAAATACCATCCTTACTATTTCATAAAAACTCACACAAGCAAACACAATATTACTAAGTTTATTAAACTAAAACATGCATCATCTAGTTATTCTCTCTTAATATTTTATTATACAAACTCTAAAGTTTTTGGCCATCTGTAAACTTCAAGTATTTCATGAGCACTAATAATTACATTTTTCTTTTATTTTGTGACTTCCTTCCACTCATAAGTAGTTCCTGGGTATATAAACTTTAATTTAGTTTCTGGAGGTTTTTTCTCAGAACTACATAAAGAAAAGAATCAAAACTTACTGCATTAAAAACCAAGAAAATTTTGTAACAATTACGTATATTATTCTTTATTCATTCGACATGCTATTAATCCTAGATTGCTAACATCGGTAAATATTCAATGAGCTTAGTTTTGAATTTCTGCTATTTCAGTATCTGACAGATAAAAACATAACAAGGATTCTCAATCTGATGTATTTTACCCATTTATAATTAGTAATAAATAAAATAAACCCTAGAACTTTAAAAACGTATTCATTCTAAATTTAATACTATAATTTCATTCTAATGTTAGCACTTAAGGGTTAAAAATTAAGAGTTAAATACAGAATATTATTAGTTTATAGAAATGAATTATTCTGATCACTCTGGAAACACATTTTTATTTGGCCAAGTAACAATCTCTACAGGCACTGGTAGAAATATTTCCAGGGGAATGGACAAATTGCTACTTTATGCATTTCTATGGTGGCTAAAATATTGATCGGAGATATTTTTAACATTAGTGTGATTTTTTGGAGAAAAGGGTACATTTCCCTGGCCCTTTTAAATGCCTGAAAACATGTAGAAATATGATGAAACATACACATGTGTTGCCAATTGCACAACTGTTTTTGGACTGTATGCGAGTTCTTGCAGTTAAATGCAAGAATCACATACAATTTTCCAGTTTTGTGACAAATTTAAAATTCACCGACACATTATATTTTGACTTTACCCACTTCAGGTTTACCATTCAAAATATTTGGCCTGATACTTTTTCAGTAAGCTGAAGTTACTTTAGCTGAGATTTTATGCTTTCATCCTTTTCTGTACTAAATAAAATAAAGTTTTATTACATAGAAACTCATCACTAAATAATAAATTATCAAATGCTGTAGACTGGAGTATTATTTGAAATTTATGGATCAAATGAAATAAAAGAGAATATGTATAACTTTTCATTTTGAAAATGTAAAAACTTGTCAGGAAACTTACTGAAGAAAATTAATTTACTTAATTTGATCATTATCAAAGAGAATTTATTTTCCTAAAAGTAGTGTCTTTTATAGCTCATAAATGAAGTCTTTGTTGGAAAATTCATATTTAATATCAAGGAATCACAAGTGAATCAAGAATCACTTGAATAATCATGGTTATAGAGGAAAACTGTCTTGAGCCAAGTGGTATACAAATCTATGACTCCATGATAACTAACACATTTGATTATGTGATAATTCATTTTTCAAATTTTGATTTTCTCTGAAAATTTCTTACAAGACGATTCTTTGTAATTATAAATCACATTCAGTGTTACACACAGAGTTGATTTTTTGTTTCTTTGTTTTATGCATTACTTTCCATCACTGAAAATATTCTTTGAACACTGATATATTTGGAATAATTTAGAGGAAACTTAGATTATGGAATTAAAAAAAAATATTCAATACACTTGATAAGGGGTAATGAATTTTTGAAGTTCATTAAAGTCTAATAAGAAGTATTTTGTAGCTTTTGGCTGTCAGTCTATTTTGCAATGTGTCCAAAATAAATATCACTTGCAAAAATATGTCTCATATGGATAGTTAACCAAATGTTGACAATAGAGCAAATCCTATTTTTGAAACATAAGAAAATTTTGTTGGAATACTACAATATACTTAATAAATTTATACTAAGGTAATTAGATTCATTTTTCTTGAGGTTGCTGAGGAAATTCTATATGCATATCAAATGTACATAGAATTGTTTGTCGGTCATTAACCATTCCAACAAACATTTCAGTTATAAAATATTAAGAATTTAAATAATATTATGTCAATAACTTTACAAAAAAGTATCATTAGAAACATATTTGAAGCAAATATCTTTTCATATATGTAATAGAAAAATTGTGATTGCAGGTCACCAACTGACTCATGGGTCATGTTTCCAACAACCGATCTACACTATGAACAATTAAAATAGTTACTGGGCTTCTAAAATGAACCAAATGTGCACCTATTTTGTATTACAGTGATTTATCTAAAACTTCATTTACATGCTTTTCTGATAAAATTCAACATTTAAGCTTGTCTTAATCTTTTTCACTTTTTTAACTTTAGCTAATGCTGTTGTTTCTACATGTCGCATAACCACGTCTGCCATGAGTCCAGACAGTGGTGAACCCATTGGGACACCCTATGTCTGGACCCATGACTGTTGGTTAACAGAAAACCAATTGCAGGTGGCTGCCAGCTCCAAGGCCGCATGAACGCTAAAATATTCAGGGGCCATGGGTCTGGCAACCCACAACCACTCAGCCTTAAGGTGCATCACTGCATCCAAACGAGGTGTGTTTGGATACAGTCACACAACGTCCAGTGAATGCATAGTTGTTGTTTCCAAAATTGGTGTGTTTTGAATAATTTTTAATGCTTGATAGCATGAAGTTAATGTACCAGAGGATCCAAAAGTAATAGAAAAAGTAAAAATGCAATAATTTGAAAAGTATAGACAGTAGCATGATGTGGTTTTCACAGAAATGTACAGAAAGACATGGGATTTCTTTTAATAACGAAAAATTTTATTGCCAGAATAGTTACATTTGTCACCAACAGGTGGTGCTGTAGCTGTCCTGGAGCTGCTGCCTGTCGCTATTTAAACAGATCCGCCGGCCGCCGCTCCTCAAATGGTGCGAGACCGCGAACATTGATCAATCTGACTTTGCCGTGAGATACGTAAATTTCAGATGTAGTGAATAATGAAGTTAAACTTTCAGCATTTAACGTTTATTACCGAAGTTAAATGTTCTGCCAAGGTGAGGCATGTTATCGTTACGAGATAAAGCACTTTTAGTTAAGCTGTATTATCAGAACTCCGAATGTGCAAGTGCGGCTTTGCGCACCTATCGTTCGAAGTGGAAAAGGACCGATGTCTTGTTCCTCACTGATAGCTATGACGAAAAGGTTTGAGGACACTGGCAGTTTGGAAGCATGTGCTAGAAGCGGGAGACCCCCAAAAAAAACTTGCAGTTGTGCATGAGGCCAACACACAATCAGCAGCTTCCGCACATGGGGAATGCAGTGCGCGTGAAATTTCTAGACGAACTGGCATTTCGTATGGGACTTGTGGCGATCACTCAGGATCATCCTCAAGAGGTATCCTTACAAAATCCAACACATACAGGAACTGAAACCAACTGATTTCGAGAGATGTCACGAATTTGCAAATTGGGCTTTTCAACAGATGGAAAACAATGCGGACTGGCTGTCAAACATCCTGTGGACTGATGAGGTGCACTTTTCGCTTAATGGAAGTGTAAATGCACACAACTGCCACATCTGGGCGAGAACCCACACGCGATTGTGCAAACCCCTTTGCATCAGCCAAAGGTGACAGCATGGTGCGGGTTCACTGCATCATTCATTATAGGCCCCTTTTTCTTTGAGGAAATCCACAGCGGTACATTTCGAACTGTTACTGTCACAGGCGAGTGTTATGCAGCGCTTTTAAGAGACAGCATCATTCCCTCCTTGCAAGAGATGCAAGTGCTCCATAGTGTAACATTCATGCAGGATGGAGTGTCTCTGCACATCACAGGTCCTGTCCAGCACCTGCTGCGATCGACATTTGTTGATGACTGTGTCCTCAGTCGCTCTTTCCCGCATGAATGGCCACCAAGGTCTCCAGACCTTACACCTTCTGACTTTTGGTTATGGGGCTACTTGAAGTCACAGGTGTACAGAAGTCAGCTGACGTCATTGGCCATGTTGAATGAAGCCATTCACCATCATGTGACAGGAATTACAGCTGAAACCCTCTTCGATGCTGTGCAGAGTGTTGTGCCACGTCTAATGGCCATTCTCATGAATGATGGCCATCACATTGAACATTTGTAATCCTAGCTGCGTTGCGAACTGTGCTGCACCACTGTACAAACTACTGACACAACTGAAGCACCACCTGTTGGTGGCAAAATGTAACTATTCTGGAAATACAATTTTTCTTTATTAAAAAAAATCCCATGTCTTTCTGTGCATTTCTGTGAAAATTGCATTGTGCTATTGTCTATACTTTTCGAATTATTGCATTTTTACTTTTTCTGTTACTTTTGGATCACCCAGTATATTGCATAGGTGGAAAGATTGGGGAGAAAAATTCAAATAATGCTTGTTCAAGATTATATGTTGGTGATTTTTGTCTTGAAATTTGAGGTCGAAAGGGTTTATCTTGTTTATGGAGTTTGATTTTGACAAACAATTGCGGTATGTCAGAGTACATTGGTGGGATGTATTTTAATGCCATTTGTTCTGGAAGAAATGGGTCATTTTTAAGTTCTGATAATTTTTTTAAAGTTCTTGGGAGGGGATCAGTATTTAATGGTTTACTTTTTAATTCCTGCAATGTTTTGTTATCTTTTGATCATAATCATCTTTATCTACTATAACAATTTGATCCGTTTTATGAACTAATATGATTTTTACATCTGGGTTCTGTTTTAAATTTTGTAATATTTTACTATCTTTATCACTATGTAGTTTTCATTTGTTTAAACACCACCAAACATGACAGAGACCAAACAAAACCAACTGAGGGGGGGGGGGGGGAGTTATGAAATTGAAATTCCCAACCCCACAAATAAATTAAATGGAAAAAATAATTACATAGGGAAAACATATCGAACATTCGAACAAAGAATGTTAGAACATCAAACAGATATTAAAAATAAACAACCTACTACAGCATTAACTCAACCAATTCTAAATAATGATATAAAAATAGAGCACATTACATATAAACCATTAGCAACACCACAAACAAAATACCAACTTACCTATGTTGAAAATATGTTAATTCACATTAATCAACATAAACTCTGCAACACAGAGATTCCACTCCTGCTGTCGGCATAGAATCTTTGTTGTGTGAGCAGATGTGTACAAACAATGAGCAATAACCCATGATGTCAATGAGACACATATTTAAACTCGCACAGCATCAGAATATGGGAGAATGAGGATGTCAATATGTGAAAGTTGGTGAAACGCATAGCTGATGAAAGGGGGCTTATGGTTTAAACTTGTTTTAAAGAATTTTAAAAGAGTTTTAAGTTATGTATTAAGTCTTGGGGATGAGCAAGAAACTACCTATTTAACCAGTGATAACCAGTAATAATAGTGAGAAGCTATATTGAGAGGCATAACATCAAGATATTAACCAAAGTATTGATACAGAAGCTGAAGTAATGGCACAATTGTACTAAGTGTCAATAACATCAGTTTACAACAGGCAAGACTTATCAGTCCAGAATCAAAATGCAGCAGTAGCGGTGACGACAACCCCCTACCAAGTCTGACCAAAATCCTCTTCCAACAACAAACAAAAGAAAATGTAAAGCTACCTGTACCAGCAAACAACCATCAAGTTCTTCACTTAAAAACTGGTAACTATAACTTCCTATATTCTATAGCCCCTTTGTAAGAAAAGGAGAGTTCTTAGACTGTACCAACAAAGGAAATTACGTTAAAAGCATGATAACTGTAACGTAGAGGTTACTTAGCTAAAGGGATATGTAAAATGCACTCCTCTTGATCTTAATTTAACTTTACTGTATAGCAAGTAATCGTGATGAATTAAATTTTAAAACTGTTTCCTTTATGAGAATATGCAATACATTTACAATTAATGAAAGGAATATTTTTTATTTTGTATTTTAATTTCAAATTTTTTTTTGTGCCCCATTTGGACTCAAATAACCATAATATTGTGCTCCAAGCTGAAAGGGTTAAGCTAATAAGCTAAAATGTGGATATTCATGTAAAAAGTGAATGTCAAAAAACTTACTCAGGTTGATTGTCCATCTGTAAAAGAAAACTATAAAAGTTCAAGATTTATGTAGAGGAGAATGAATAAATCTCTGCAATTTTTGTGAAAAGAAGATTGCCATGATTTGTTAGGAACTAATTCAGAACCATTTGCTGTTAGTCATTCCAATCAAGATGCCTGCTATGAGCAAGATAATAAAAGTACTGTTGGTAATCTGTATGGAACAAGCAAATAACAACAACATTATTGCTTGTCTGGGGGTGTGCTTGGGCCCTCAACAAAAACAAATGGTGTTGGTGCTAGCCAAATAGTATAATTTGAGATGGACATTATACAGAACAAGGTAAAACAAGTATAATAAATGTTATTGAAATAAGTTGAGGTTGTTTCTGTTTAGAGTTTATGGAGAATCATCATTAGTTATGAGATTACATAAAAATTCCACTTCATTTTTTAATTCACGAATCTATGGGAGTACTTTTGAGAATTTCTAGTCAAATTTTAAGATCAATGACCATAAAAAGTTATAATGCTAGATATTTTTAGCCAAGCATATCATTTTAAAGGCTAATCAACAAAACTCATTTTTCCACATATTATTTCTTGAATTATATGTCATTTATCTGGGAATTTATTATTGATTGATTCTTGCTTTTCAAATAATAAGTTACAAAGTTTGCTCATTTTTTGTTTTATGAACTGTCATTTCTCAGAAACTATTGACACTAAAAAAAATATCTTGTACAGAAGTTTTATAATAACTAGAACTCATTAAATTTCATTAAAATAAAAAATGTCTTTTTGTGTTGATTTGATATGAATGACTTTTACATCTTTCTCACAGAATGTGATGCCCCCTCATTCACTTTTACTTTACCTTAACCAGTTTTGTTTAATTTACGTTATATTTATCATTTTGGGGATTTTTATTTCCTTTTTGGCAACACAACGCTCATTTTCAAGAGTTAGGAGTTGCGCATGCGCAACTACGAACTTTCGATTGTCACCTGCTAAAGCGTATGTACAAGGACACGCCCCCTCTTGCGTCATAGCTTGCGCCACTCGTCAATTTATGCAAATGTCTTTCCCGGCGTGCAACATGACACATGTGGGCTCTGTAGCCTTTTGTTATAACCTGGTGACAAGTTAGTCACAGTTAGCATTGGAGTAGAGTAGTGGAGTTTTGTTGAAAATGTTTGTAGTAAGAAATGATGTAGTATCTTCTTCATTGAAGTTTTGGTGAGTTTTTTTTTGGAAATAAATTGTTTTGTTATTTAAACCTTTTTGAATCTTTACTAATTTTTTTCTCTTGAGCAATGTTAATTGTTTTGATTAGAATTAACCTTTACATTTTGACAATCATTTAATATTTCTGAATTCTTACTCATTAACGCTCACTGGTATTTCGAACCCTAATTAAACTTTATTTTTGTCAATTTGTCAATTTATGCCTGGTGCCCGACTCAGCTATCTGGAGCATAAAAATAACTGGATCAGACAAAGGGTCCAAACTTTCAAAGTATTTCATTTCTTTGCAGCGTTACAAGAAGTCCATATCTGATGCATATGGCCAAAACTAAAAAGGAAATGACAGATACTACAGCCACATTGATACTTATTTGGTTACGAGACCAAGGTACTGAAACCTATTACTTAACACATTGCATGCCAAGCTGATTTCACCAAGATTTTCCCTGGGGCAATGTGACTTTCTTCAACTGTCATTTTATGTTAATAATTTTATCACTTGTGATTTTAAACCCTCTAAAATAAATTTTTTGTGTCATTCATATATGAATGACATGGTTCCTTGTGAAAATTTTAACCTGTATTGCCACATCATTCAATTATATATGACATTATGTATGTCATATGTATATGTATGTCGTGGCACCGGTTGAACTATATTAGTGTCATTGATGAATGAATGACATGATATTCAAGGTGTTAAGAGAAAAAGGCTTCTTGAGTTACATCCAAGTAATAATTAAATTCATGATAATTCAAATTTTAAAATAATAATTCAAAATTTCATGGTATCTTCTACAGGTTCTTTGATGATTTCTAAGCTCAGATAAAATAATTTTTAAGTTAGTAAATCCATCTTTACCAATTATTAGTTAAAGTAACTTACCTTGAAGCAGGAGCTTCACCAGAAGTCAAAGCTTTTCTTTCTCCCCCTTCAACTAAAATCATTGGTGTTCTGCTTTCACGCCGTCCATCCCTACTATAGTAGTAATTAAAGGCAACTTTATGGGAAGGGCCATCTGGCAAATTTGGATGGGGTGGTGACCTATGTGATTAATAAATTTTCAACATTAAAAATCAAAATGTGTATAATTCAAACATTAGCTCACCAAAGTATACAATAAGTAGAGAATTTATATAAACCTGAAGTATGAAAAATAAAAAAACAATGGAATGAAATAACACTGTTGAGAGATAGATGGTAGCCTCCCATCAAGGCCATCCAGCATGTTCTTTAATGTGTGCAGGGTATGGCTCTCCCACACAAAGATTCATGGTTTAACATTCCATCTAACAGTGACCTTTCCAGGACCACTGGTGCCCCTACTGACCATAAGCAGGGTGGCAAGTTTTGTGAAATCTCAATGCTGACCTAGCTGGGACTCGAACCTGGGAACTGCAGATTACGAGCCTGGTGTGCTACCGAGTCACCCCCTCCCCCCGGTTTTACTGTGACAAGCAAGAAGAAATAACAGGAGATTAGATGAAATGAACTTTGAAGAAAATGTCCGTAAACAATAACAACAACAAAAAAAAAAAAACACTGAGGGAGCAACAGCATTAGAGACAACCTTTCTGTGTGTTATGCAGCATTCTGAGTCATCACCTGCTGATGTTCTCTTCCTGAAAAGGTGAGGTGATGCAGAGGAAAAAAGGATGTATGACAAAACAAAAGACTCAAGACTTTTGGACAATTTTTATCATTAATATAGAATTTTTTTATTACTGTATATTATTTTCCAGTGACATTCATCTTACTTCTGTAATTATTTTTAATAATAAGCATTTTGTAAATATATATTTTTCTTTTCTTCATTTATATTTTATTGTTCCCTTTAATCCAAGTTTGGTCCAGTCTCATTCATCTTGGATAATTGAGACTACTTCACATTGTAAAGTTTATAAAATTTGCTCTAATATATAGGGGGAAAAAATATGACAACTTCAATAGGCAAATAAATACAAAACACTGAAATTGCAAATAAAGCCTTATGTTTCACCTACCTTGTTGACACTTTATCTTGAAACCTCAAAGCATTTTTCAGCTGTCGCTACAGAAGATATCAAGCATGTATTAAAATGTACCAATTATAAACACAAATAGTTCAGAACTTATATCAGTTATTAAAGAGATATTATACTAAAGGGTAGAAGATACCATTGTGATTTTATCTGGACTTTGTACTATCTTCCCATGAAATATCTGTCAAATGGTTTATCATGTAACTAGAGAATCAACCACAAGCTATGGTTTGATTATGGTAAAACTTCCTGTTCAGATATAACTAAAATGAGAAACAAAATAATTCGAAATACAATTGCTAAACAATGCACTAACCATCACAAAAATAAACTCCTTAACATTAATATTGGCTACACTATTATGAATATATTACCTACCAGTCAGTTATATAAATATAAAGCAATACTTAGGCATTACTTTGATAATACTTACATATTCAAGATTAATCGTAATAAAAGTATTAGATATAAATCTAATAGTAAATACAAATTGCCACTTAAAAGACAATATGGAAAAAATTGTGAAAATTATGAAATTCTCTCTATGTTCAACAGTATTCCTGAGTGACTCAACAATAGTGCTCCATTTTCAGTGGTCTTCTAATTGTGTTTTCTGCTTCTTAATTAAAAAAAATTACAGATGCAATCAATAAATAATATCCACAGAGTTATCTGTTGACTTTGAAGTCATTAAATCAATACACAAAACAATTTAACTACTGATTACTTTGTGGTATCTTTTAATTGTAAATACTAAGTTTATTTGCTAAGCCCACACTAAAGTTCGGCACCGAAACATATTGATAAGACTTCCCATCAACAAGTTCATTCACAGTATTCCACCAGTCCAGTTGAAATTAAATCCTGTCAAATGTATGTTCATTGATAACTTTATTGACAGCTTTCCTCTGTACTACTCACAACTCATTCCCAAAGTAAGTGACTGCAGTGCCCCCAGAAATTTCAGATGCTTTTTGAGGGATCTCTCTTGACCCACAACAGCTAGGAACTCAATCTGTTAGCCCAAGAGGATTAGACTAAGTGGGACCACCCCATCAAATTTAGGACTTACTGCTCATGTAGCCATGGAACAATGGAGAAACTACCAATTTCTGCCACTGATGATGTCAGATGTGTCTGCCCACCCACCTGTTCATCTGCCTGGAATTATGCGTATTATAAAATATGGTTTTATAATATGACTGTTCATTGGCTCATCTACTGTATTTGGATTTCTGTTGACAGCTTTTTCCCTTCATGTAACTTGGTTTTGCACTAAAAAAGTTAAAGAATTTGATAAACAAAAATAAACAATAAAAAAGGTCTTGTATAGTCAATGCATACACTCATTTGCTTTTTAATATTTTGTTAACAAAATTGTTTTAAGCATTAGACTTAAATTACATATATGTACTAAAATAAGTGAAAGCTCTGTTATTGTGCAATAAAAATTTTAAAGATTATTCTTCAAACCATTTGCATATTAAAAGGTTTTGAGGAGAAAATTCAAGAGCTTTTTAGAGTAAAAATAGAGCAAGAATAGTGCTCCATCTTCAGTGGTCTTCTAATTGTGTTTTCTGTTTCTTCGAACTGTCACAAAACTGTAATTTGTTTAATTAAACTTCTAATTGTCTTTCAGTGGTCTTCTGTCACAAAACTGATATTTCATAGCTTTATTATTGATAGTGGCAGATTTAAGATTTTGCTGTCCTGACATAATTTCTTAACTCTTTCCCCCATTACAAAATCTTATTTTAGATCTTTTGGAACATTGCTAAAAATATACAATGCAATTTAAAAATTTAAAAAGAAAAATTTAAAAGTATGAATAATTATTGAATTAAAAATAACTTCTGAATAATCATAATTGAACAGACACATCCTCTATTTCACAGTAGTTATGCCATTGAGCAACCTACATTTTTGTTTACAAATTTTGTATATTTTTCTTCCTCTCCTGCCTAGTTTTCTCATCTTTTTGTTCACAATATGTCACCTCTTTAAATATAAATTTTGCCATCCCAGATACATACTTAAAGGTGAATTCATCTTGACCCCCACTTATCACAGCTAACTAATAACATTAACCCCATGATTACACTAAAGATTTTTGGTTCTTGAATAAAAATAGGTGGCCTACATGTACTGTTATTTTATCATGAAGCTATTTTTGAAGTTTTTCTCATCATGTATACATTTTAGGAAATTTCAATTTTATTAAAAACTAGAAAATTATAACATAATTTAAGTAAATGGCCTAACTTTCTAGAAGGTTTTTTTTTGCTTTAGTTCAGGAGTAACAATTAAATCAAATGATACATTTTATTTTCTGTGATTAGAAGGTTTAACCTGAGTAAGGTTTAAATTAGCATTTTTGCTACTTTCTTTCCATTGCTACAATGCAATGTGCTTAGCAATTTTTAATTTTCAACATTCAAAACTTAAAGTGCTAAAAAGAGTACCAAAGTCCTAAATTTGATTGATATTACCATTCAATGTGATGGTGATTGCTGGTTCAGATTTGTATTCTCAGCTCTGGGTAATGATTTCTCTTTCACAGGTATTGGATTTGTAGTGAAAATGCTAATTTAGGTCTTACTCAGGTTAAACTTCTATTGTAAATACATAAAAAATCGTGGAACATATTCCATATTGCTGTGAATAAATATATTTTAACCTTTGATGTTACAATGATGCAAAGATTTCTAAATTTGGGTTATTTTACCTCTGAGCAACACTTTTTTTGCAAACAATGGGCTAAATGGCCAGGTTACAAAGACATTGAAGGGTCAGAGAATATTGGGGAAGGGGACCCATTGGGCAACTGTTAGGAGATGGTACTCTCCCATCAAGGGCATTCAGCATTCTTCAGAATGCACAAGTATGGCTCTTCTGCACGAGGCCACGACTTTACATCCCATCCCAAGGACAGTGGACTTTCCAAAGCCACCAGTATCCCCTACTGACCAAGGGCAGGGGGTTTTGTGGAAATGAATCTAAACACTGGCCCAGCTGAGACTCGAACCTGGGTAATGCAGATTACGAGCCTGGAACAATACAGACTGGGCCATCTCTGCCCCAGAGATTTCTAAACGTTTTTGTTTAGATCGCATTGGGTCTGAACAATATGTTTGTGACGATATTTTTATGCTAATGCAGATAGAGTGAATAATCAAAATGTACGTTGTTTTCAAAACGAGCTTAAGTACGTTGGTGAACCGAGCATTGCAAAACATACGAATTGTTTGCATAAATCAGAATCCTTTTCGGTAAAAATAAATGCACGCGAATTAATTTTAATTAACTGCGAAGTAGTTTAAATTCTCATTTTAACTTTCCGACACTCAAACTTTTTGCGATTTGGTGAAATATAATAATTTATTTTAATGTTGACCTGTATTCAAAAATTGGACACTAGCAAGTTTCTAATACTTTTTTCTCTGGATAATTCCAGTGTTTCTCTTAAAGAAAGTAACGAAATGATTTGTCGAAAAGCACTTGCTTCAAAAGAACATATACAGGATAAATATTCAATTGGTCATAAATATCTAATATAAAAAAAAAATACTTACTCCTAACAGTAAATTTCTAATCCATCTTAAAATGGGAGAAATATCTCTCGGAGGAACGGACATGTTTACTATAAGCTATTGCCATATATTAATTCCAAATAAGTAATAATAACTGTTCAAGCACGGGCCTAATTCGCAATGATTTCTACCTTTTTCAAGAAAATTATGTTATTATTATTATTATCTAATTTGACATTCTCAGTAAATGGTAGCTAGGTAGTCACTGGAAGGAGAGCTATGCACCAATCCCCTGTGATGATGCATAGAACCGGCCAGGCCTAGCACCTAATGTCCGACCCCGCCTTCTCGTGGTGCGGACCGTTAGTAACTTTCAAAAGAGATACTCTCTTGTGGAAGTGAACGGAAAGGGAGGGCTGCCAGATTAGTGTGGCCTACTGATCTTGACAACTACGGCTACTTTTCTTTTTTTTCCACCCTGCTGAGGAGTGGTCAACCACACAGGGTCCTGGTGATGACCATATAAACCTACTGGACTGGACAGATATATGGTCTGAGCTTGATTATGGATCCTGATTTTGCTGCACTGGTGGGCTTCTGTGGAGGGAAAATCTTCCGCTGTGTTTTCTGTTTGTTTGTGGGTTGACAGCCCCAAGTGAATAGATTCACAGGATATGTTTATCAGCTGGTGGATAATCCTGAGCAGAAGTCATCGCAGGCACCTGAACTCTTTGCTTCTATTGGCATCGTCCAATTCTACATTGGAGGAAGTCTTCCAGTGTAGATGGCTTCAGCCTTTAGTAGTTTGGGAACGGGTCTTTGCCCCATGTCTGCGATTAGGGGGCTGTTTGATATTGTCGGCATTCCCTCTCTCAATAAACATAGTTTCTTTAAACATCCCACTAACCATTTTCTCTCCATAGGTAGTTGGAATGTGAGGACTCTGCACAGAGCTTTTTCTCTTGATGTCCTCACACAAGAATTCCACCGTTATAATTTAGATATTCTCGGCTTGCAAGAGACCAGATGGACAGATAAAGGTCAGATTCTTAAAAGTAATCTTAAATTTCTCTTTTCAGGGAGGGACGACAATAAACATCACCAAGGCGTTAGTCTGCTTCTCAGCAGACACGCTAGCGATGCTCTTCTAGGATATGAGTGCATTAATGAAAGGTTTCTTACAGCAAAATTTCAGACAAGCGTTAAAGACTTGAATGTTATCTGCTGTTATGCCCCCACTGAGGATGCCGATGAGGATGAGAAGGATAGGTTTTATGAACAACTTCAGGATATTTTGAATTCTGTCAAGAAAGGAGATATTACCCTTGTTCTTGGTGACTTCAATGCCAAAGTTGGTACTGACTCTGACCTTTGGGCAGGAGTAATAGGCCCTTGTGGTATTGGTAGCTGCAATGGCAATGGGCAACGTCTCCTACAGGTAAGTAAACTCAATGGATTCAGAATAACTAACACTTATTACAAACACCGCGACATACATAAGTACACATGTGTTTCACCTGATGGGCTGCATAAGAATATGATTGATTACATATTAATTAACAGCAAATGGGCTAGTTCTGTTAGGAATACCAGGGCATATAGGTAAGCTGAAATTGGATCTGACCATTACCTTGTTAAAAATGTGTTGCAACTTAAACTTAAAAAGTGTTGTGCTAGGGTTAAAAAATTTACTTTTAATACTGAAGCTCTGAAAGATCCAGTTATAGCCAAAGCTTACCATGATAGGTTACTTAGTTATTATGACAGTCATGGTTTGCTTACTACTGAAGTTGAGGAAGAATGGGATCATTTTAAACAGGCTTTTATGGACACTAACAGTACTCTTTTAGGAAAAAAGGAGTAGAAGAGACAGAAATATCTGAGTGATAAGGCACTTGAGCTTATTTCGGAAAGAAAGAACTGCAGGAATGTCTTTAATCAATACCCTACTAGTCCTAATAGAAAGCATTACAGAGAACTTAATAAACGTGTAAAAGATCAGTTAGTTGCTGATAAGAATCTTTCGCTTGATGGTTTGGCTGACAAAGCCGAGGAAGCAGTTAGACAGCACAACAGCAGAGAGCTGTACCAGATAGTTAATGTTTTGTGTGATAAAAAACGGACTGGCATACAAGGATTGAAGGATAAACAAGGTAAGGTTATAGAAGGTGAGGATTCTGTCATGGCTAGGTGGGCTGAGCATTTCAGTGATGTTCTAAACAATGTGGTTAGTTCTACTCCCATTGTTTCTAATGGGGATAGATGCATTGGCAGCTTTAATGTTGGCCCTATAACACAATCTGAAGTTATTTTGGCTATCTCTAAACTTAAACTTCATAAATCCTCAGGGGTAGATGAAATTATTACAGAAATGCTCAGAGCTGGGAATGTTTCGGTTACCACTTGGGTGACTGAAATTTTGAATAACTTTTATGATAAAGGCATGGTTCCTAAAGATTTTACCAGAGCTATTATTATCGCTATTTTCAAAAAAGGTGATCGCAGTTCTTGTGATAACTATAGGGGTATCAGCCTACTCTTTGTTCCAGGTAAAGTTCTTTCCATGATTGTGCTTAATAGAATTAAGAATCTGGTTGACAGTCAATTGTGTGTTGAGCAACGTGGATTCAGAAGTGGTAGGGGATGTGTGGATCAGATATTTTCACTTAGGCAGATTCTTGAGAAATGTTTAGAGTTTCAGAAACCTTTGGTTGCTAGCTTTGTTGATTTCAAAAAGGCTTTCGACTCTGTTGATCGTCATAATTTGTGGTTGATTGTGAGATCATATGGTATACTAGACAAGTTAGTTAACATAATGAAAGCTCTCTATAATAACACTGAGTCGTGTGTGAGAGTTGGTAAGGCTTGTAGCAATTAGTTTAGCATTACTTCTGGTGTTCGACAAGGGTGCATTTTGTCTCCTTTTCTCTTTAGCTTTGTTATTGATTATGTTATGCGAAATTCACTTCAAGGGAAAGATTTTGGCCTTAAATGGGCTGAGATACGAAAATTTCTGATTTAGATTATGCTGATGATTTAGCCCTTTTGGGAAATGATGTTGATGAGATGAACTCTTTCATTCGAGCTTTTGATGAGACTGGTAGTAGAGTAGGTTTGGTTATAAACAGAGAGAAAACTAAAGTGATGAAAATTGGTCAGGCAGGCTGTGATTCAGTAAATCTGAATGGTTGCAGTCTTGAGCAGGTGTCACAGTTTAATTACCTTGGGAGCTATGTAACTGATAATGGTGATGTGTGGAATGAGATTAACAGACGAATAGGGATTGCTGCCGGGACTTTTAAGAATCTATGGAGAGTGTGGAGAAATAGGCGTAAACACCTAAAGACTAAAATTAGACTGTATAATAGTTTGGTTCTTTCTAGGGTTAGTTATGGTATTGAAACTTGGACACTTTGTAAACAAGATAACAGGAAACTAGATGCTTTTGATTCCAGATGCTTACACAGTATCTTGGGCATTATGTGGTTCAACTTTTAAACTAGTGATGAGGTTAGGCAAAGGAGTTTGCAACCTCCTTTAAGCAGCATATTGTGCAGAGAGAGACTCCGTTGGTTTGGCCATGTTGCCCGTATGAATAATTATAGATTGACGAAGAGAGTTATGAACAGTGTGCCTAAAGGCCTCAGAAAGAATGGGAGACCTAGGATGCGGTGGGCAGACAATGTCAAACAGGACCTTGTTAGAATTGGTGTGCAGTGGCCAGATGCAGTAGATATAGCTCAGGATAGACTTGCTTGGAGAACTAAATTGCACGGTCTGGTTGGACCTCTGTAGCCCATGGCTGCTTGAGGATGATGATGATGATGATGATGAATTTGACATTATGATTATCGTAGATATTATCGTATTTTGACATGATTATAATAAAAATTATTTTATTTTGTAGCTTTCTATTTTTCGAATATTTGCAAAATGGTTTGTTACATGTAGTGAAGGACATTTTACTAGATATTAGGTAATTAATATTTAATATGGTGTTTAATGCAAGTGATGAACAAACTTAACGCCATGGCTGTATCAGAGGGGCGGGGGAGATCTGAAAATCTCCCATCCTCAACGGCTAAGCGAGAAAGTTAGAGAAAGAACCATAATGAATATTATTTTTCCATTGGCCTGTTTTCCAGTTGAAAAGCATTGTGAAACCGTGTTGATCAAGAATGTATCTAGGGGAGATGGGAGGGGTATGACTTGCTCCCTTTCAGTATGCCACTAGAGGAAATGGAAGCCAAAATTGGTTAACTTATGCATACTTCACGCATTTTTCAAGAAATTTTTTAAAACCTCCAGAACGAAGGGCAAAATTTTCGATTACGTTTCTTGGTCTCCCTTTATTTTTTTCTAGATCCGGGCTTGGGTTGATGTTACCTTACCGGATTTGCTCGATCTTGAAGACTGATGCTATATTTCAACCATTACTCGACAGAAAATGCTTTCTCTCACACCCCTCACCAACACAAAGTAAAAAATAGTTTTATATCTTTCAAGTTTTACAGCTACTTTGCAATTATCTTTATATTTGTTCAGGTTGAACAGGATTGTGCAATTTTGTTCACTTGTTTTTTAAAAAAATTTAATTTTTTTCTGTCCTTATTGGAAAGCGTTTTCACCAATTAAAAAGTGTTCATTCCTGCCCCATCCACGAAAAAAAAAGTGCCTTCTGAGATAGCCGCTGCTCTATACGTTGGCGAAATTCACATAATTTCCTTCATAAATCGCGGCTAGTGGAATGAAAATGATAGTTCTTCCCAGAGTTGCAATTTCAACTAACTTTAATAAATAAATGTTTCATAGTGTTTCCAAATAACTTAGCTTTCAGTCAAATTTCAAAATAATATAAATTAAATCATTTCCAAATTTTACAAACATACATACATACAAAATTCTCATGCAGTTACGGAGGTACAATCAGACTGTAAACTTTTGTTATCCCAATAGGTTTGTCCTGTGTTCAACAGTTGCTGCATTTGGTCACTTTAGGCCAATTCTAACAAGGTCCTGTTTGACATTGTCTGCCCAATGCATCCTAGGTCTCCCCCTTTTCCTGAGTCCTTTAAGCATGCTGTTCATAACTCTAATAGCCAATTTAGAGTTAGGCATACTGGCAACACGGACAAACCAACGTAGTCTCTCTTTGCACAATAAGCTGCTCAAAAAAGGTTGCCTACTCCATTACCTAACCTCATCATTACTGAAAAAGTGAAACCACCTAATGCCCAAGATACTACATAATTATCTAGAATCAAAGGCGTAAAGTTTCTATTATTTTTCTTAGAAAGGTCCAAGTTTCACTACCATAACTAAATCTAGAAAGAACCAAATTATTTTACAGCCCAATTTTAGTTTCTAGGTATCTGTATATGGCAATTTTTTTCACACTTTACAAAGAATCTTAACGGTCCCAGCAGCAAGTCCTTGTTCTTTATCTCAGGGTTTACTGGCAAATAGAAAAAATTAACAGCTCCCGAGATAATTAAACTGTAACCATTGCTCAAGAGTGCAACCATTCAAAGCAACTGAAGCACCATCTGCCTGACCAATTTTAATCATTTTCTTTTTCTCTCTGTTTATCACCAAACCTACTCTGTTACCAATTTCATCAACAGCTCTCCGAGCTCAGGAGTTCATCAACATCATTTGTCAAAAGGGCTAAATCATCGGCATAATCTAAATCCGATATTTTCAAATGTCTAGATTATTTTAAGTCAAAATCTTCCTCTTGCAGGTACCGTATTTCTTCGATTCTAAGACGCCATCGATTGTAAGATGCACCTTAATTTCAGTACCACCAACAAAAAAAAAGTTTTGATTCTAAGAAAAAAAAAATGTTAAAACATATCTAACAAATATTTTTTTTATAATAGAATTCACTCTACTAAGAACAATAGTACCGATTTATCAGTAGATATGTTATTCATCACTTCTTTCTGAATCAATATCAGAGTCAACTTCACATTCAGAGTCTGATTCTTCTGAGCCGTCTTTATTTCCATTATCCTATATAATATATCGTCTTCTGAGCCATCGAGGGCGTTGGTGATGCAACATTTTTTAAGTCAGTGCTGCACTATAATTTCTTTATTTTTTGGGATTAGCTTCCAAGCTGTTGATATCCATTCCTCCAATTTTGATGTCGGAGCTTTCTTAATTTTTCTGGAAGGTGTCAGCGGAAGGTTGTCAGTCAACAGACAGGTTCCAAGCTCACTATAATTCACCCAAAGAGCTCCACTATAATTAATTTTCACATTTGGAAAGCACTGGAAAATACCCACGCCCTTTATTCTCCAATGGCATTGGAGAATGCGATAACGGTCAAACTTGGAGGCAGGGTTTCCGCGTAAAAACAACACATGTGGAGTCGTGTGCAAAGCGCGGGAAAATTTGAAAAAGAAAAAAGAAAAAAAACTGCGATTCTAAGACGCACCCTGTTTTCAGAGACGTTTATATGGGGAAAAAAAGTGCATCTCAGAATCGAAGAAATACGGTAATTCCCATAATATAATCAATATCCAAACTGAAGAGAAAAGGTGACGAATTGCACCCTTGTCCAACTTTACACAATGCTAAATTTCATTCCTTTTATTCGAAAGCTGCAGGCCTATTCTATATAAAAGTGTCTCTAATCTTATTGTGCAAAAAGTTTTAAGCTGCACCTTCGTTAAAGTATATGTAGTGGTTGAAGAAATAATCCTGCAGAAAAATGATTTGCTGATGAGTGGGATTCGAACCCACACTTGCAGTTACATGCCAGGCACTCTAACCACTAAGTTATCACCAGGTCTGTCATTTAGTTTCTCAGTTAATGGCTTTTAAATCTCACTGATCTTGTTCATGGAACCATCTATGATCATCAGGCAATCTGTGAATTTATTATGGATTACTATAGTGGTTGTCTTGATAATATCTCCTATCCTCATTATGAACAAAATATATTTAATGAAAGAAAAAAATTAAATTTAATCAATGGTATGTACTCTATATCTGGAAATATTACTACTACATTTCCAAACTGAGCTGAAATAGCGAAAGAACACACACATACACACACACACTGGTTTCCATAAATTAAGGAAAATGAGAAAAATCGCGATAAATCGCCAAAATATTGTGCGATCCTCACTCAAACTTGTTCATGTATCCATAAAGTAATGCCGAATGAGCATATCATATGCAAATTAGTCTAGGTTGCGCAAATTTGCGTAATTGGATAAGGCATAAAAACGGGTGTTTTGAAGTGAATCGTCATTTAGTGTTGTAAATGTGAGTGAAGAAATTCGAAATAGCCATTTTGTAGAAATGACCTCGAGACATCATTTGCCAAATGAACAGCGGGGGAGAGCTATTGGCTGGCTCGAAGCAGACCAAAGTCAATCAGACGTGGCACGATGGCTGAATGTGAGTCCTTCTGTGGTCCATAGACAGTGGAATCAGTTTCTTAGCACGGATTCTGCATCTCGTAGGTTTAGCCGAGGAAGGATTAGAGTTAGGACCACTGTAGAAGACTGATAGCTGCGATTAACAGCACAAAGGAGCAGGACGTCTACTCCCTCTTAGCTATGATCCTCTCTTGCAGCAGCCCCTGGGAGAGTTGTATCTGCTTCTACTGTGCATAGAAGGCATCATGAGGGAGGTCTGTACGCTAGAAGGCTAGCAATTTGTATACCCCTCACGTCATGTCGCAGGAGAGAGCGGTGCATCCTGATATTGTATGTGAGTCCCCCCCCCTGAGAATTTAAAAACCTGCCGCCAGTGGGTGCGACCATTCAAAATAAGTGAACCGCAATCTGCCTGACCAATTTTCATCACTTTAGTTTTGACTTTGTTTATCACCAAACCCACTCTATACTCAGACTCTTCAACAGCTCAAATAATAGTAGTAGTTTATTTATTTTTCGTATTAACTTTACATATACAACTGTATTTTTGAGTCTTACGAGTGTAATATAATTCGTGAGATGATAATTTAACAGATATTTTGCAAACTGTAGACTTAATACAAAATAAACAATTCAATACAAAACATAAGACTTTCAATGGAAAACTTTCTCTTCATCATCCATCTTTAAAATATGGTCCTTAAGAACCTTACGAAACATTTGTTGTGTTTTTAATGGTGGCCAGAAGGGAAGGAAGAAATTTTGAGGGATAGCATAGATAATAGTGTCTAAATATTTCCTTGTGTAACTGAGGAATTTGGAAATTTATATTTTTATCGTACCTTAACTCTTATTAATTTCCAGTGTTTATTTTTGGCATGCTCATTTCTCAGGTAAAAATATTTAGAAATTTGAAAGATATAATCATGCCTCAAAGGTAGGATTCCTGCCTGTTGAAAGAAGGGCAACGAAGGCTGCCTTCTTAAACTGTTAGTAAAGAGGCGAATAAATTTTCTGAAGTACTAGTAGTTGATTAAAATTATTAGAGTACATACCCCACCAAGATTTAATACCGTAGGGCAACTGTGAGCGAATAAGTAAGTGAATGACATAAAGTATGCATAAATTTAGATGATACTACATTTTGTACCAAATATAATTGTGTGAGTGCACCTAGGACCGTTTTTTTTTCACTCATCCAATATCTATATTCCAGTTAAACGAGCATCAAGCCAGATTCGAAGATACTGAAGAAACTTTGGGAATTTCTGGCCATTTGCAGTGATTTTTAAAATTACATTTGAAATCCCAATAAATAAGTTATTGAGAAAAATTGTGGAAGCTGAACTATTTTGCTTTAAACGGAAAAAAGAACATTTGTCTTTTTTATATTTATAGTTAATAAATTAGTTGTAAACCTATTTAGAATTAGTAGCAAGTCAGTGTTTGCCAGAGATACAATAGTTTGAGGATTTGGACCAGTATATGCCAAACACGTGTTATCTGCAAATATAGTTAATTTTCCATTTAAGTCAATTGTGTCTAAATCATTAATATGAATAATAAATAATAAAGGTCCAAGAACTGATCCTTACAGTGCACCATAACTAACTCTATTCCAATTACTATAAGCATTACATATTTTAACATCTTGTGTTCATATTAGTTAAGTAACTTTTAAACCATTTAAAAGTAACGCTTCTGACTCCAGCCCTCTGTGGCTTTTCTAACAAAGCTCCATGATCAACAGTATCGAATGTCTACTTTAATTCTTTTAAAACTTTAAAAGAATATTGCAAACGATCTATTTATTCTAAAAATTTGAAAATGTGATGGTAGAGTATGATGGTCAAAAGGATTATATTATCGGCAACGATTTTCCCAGGAACGTACCCAGGGTTTAATTTGTGTGTGGGTGTCCCGAGAAAAAGACTTGAGTAAGATTTCCCAATTACTGAAATATTCCACCAGAGAGATAAGATTAAAATGATTTTTTATATGGAATAAATTTTTTTATCTTTTAAAACTATTTTTAGTTTCGGACATATAGCATGCTGCTAAAATTATAAAAAACAACAACACCTGTTTCGGATTTCAAAGCTGGTAAACAAGTTATAGAGCTTGTACAGTCGCTCAAAAAAATATCCGAACACTATGGTTGATTACAGAATTCAGAAAAAATATCTGGCAACGATTGTTTTAGAAATTAGTGATCTGGCAACCTTAGTGTCACGTGATTACAGAATTCAGAAAAAATATCTGGAGCGTGTACAGCAACTGTACACGCTCCAGTTACCGTTCACAGCAAACTTGAGCGTGTGCAGTTACTGCACACGCTCCAGTTTGCTGTGAACGGTAACTGCACACGCTCAATATTTCCGTGAGTGAGCCCACACGATCTAGTATCAAAATAATATGACCCCCCTGAAAAGCACATGGAATTCCCCTTTTTCTCCCAGGAGGGGGAGGGCGACCTTTTTTCATGAGATAAACGAAAAATTCTTTTTGTGTTTTATAAATAAGTAATGAAATATTCCTTTTTTCATTTTCCTGATCACCCATCAATTCGAGTTTCCACTGTTAGAGAGTTCTAAAGGCGGGATTTTAAAAACTTTCTTTTCTTTGAATACAAAAGTCTCATATTGGCCAGAAGCAACATGTTATTCTTACAGTTTTATGTAAAAAATATCTTTAATATTTTACGTAGCCACTTATTTTTATGAATATCGCAATACAATTGAATATAATAATCGTTGACAATACAAGAATGGAAGTTTTATTTTCAGAAGGGGAGTACGAAGAGAAATTTTTTAGTATCACAATAAAACTATAAAATATGAAAATAAATATGGTAATTGAAATGTTTCCATGTTGCATGAGGCTCATGAAATTTTTTGAATACGGTGTAATCTTCTGAAAGCTATCACAACTTTCAAACTATTTTTAATGTTTTGCGTGTAACTTATGCAAATGATTTTTTTCTCCCTACATATAGTTATGAATTGCATATTTAACAGTCTATGCATATTATTCGTTGTTTAACTTGCTAATGGAAGGCCTTAGGCTTAGACAGCATAACATTCAAAACAGCTATTCTTCCCCGATTGTCTTCCTTCCAACATAAAAAAAAAATTCATATCATCTTAGATTCCCCATTTTTATATGTCACTGCCATAAAAGATCTCTCTTTGTCTACGTCTTCGTAGTTATACACATCATTATTTGTTAGCAAAGCAAAGCAATATAAATGAAAAGATTTATTTTTGAAATAGTATCTTCTTTCCTTTCCCAAACCATTCGTTGCAACAGTTTTCATCACGAGTACGAGCCTTCTTCACTCATAGTATAGTTTTAAAGCTTTAAGTGTAACACAATCCGAACAATGCCTCTCAATTATCTCTCAAAGATTTTTCACATGATTTTCGCCTTCACATGACGGCTTCAGCGTTATGACATCATGCTCCGCCTACTTCTTATTACTTGGTCTATAGGTGAACCCTTATTCTCAGTCTGAGAAATTTTTAGTCTGCTACCATTATAAGAAACTTCTTTTTTAATTAATATTTGTTTACTTCTTTTTAGTGTGATGTAAAAATATATCTTCTTTTAATTTGGAAATTATAAACTTCTCAACTAAATTTTAACCATTCTAATACCTAATTACTTTCGGTCTATTCCATAAAACAGACGAGAATAGTGTTTCATTTTGAAATTTCAGTGCATTGAAATGTAATTTATACATAAATAACAATATTTTTAATAACTTTTAATCATTATTGGTGGTCAAACGTCACTTCCGCTAACAGAACATTTTTTTTGTCGCATTTTCCTATAACGTGTAAAAACCAGAAATTTTCAGTTGCTGAAGAACGATGAAGATTCCGATGACTATACAGACCATGTGGTCAGTGACTGGGTGTATTTATCTTTTAATATCAGCAATTTTTTTAAAATGAGACCGAATATTATTGTCATGTCAGGAGATCGAAATGAACGCTTGCATGTTTATAATTTGATTGAGATATGGACCGTTTTGTTTCGAGAAAAGGTTTCGTTCACATTCAAGAAACAAACACAACAAAATGTCGTCTAGTGTGCTGCTAGGAGCAAAAAAAGGGATAAAGATATCACAGTTTCTGCAACTTACAAGGTTACAGATATTTCTCTTTCACATATTACAAAGTCTTTCCTAACTATAAATAAATATCTGAGCTATTAATCTTTCTCCTTCTGTCAGTCGAAGTGGTATAAAATCCTGATTTAGTTTCCATAATCGGTATTTGAAATGTTATCGTGTTTTGAGAATTTTCAATAGATTTTAAGAAGTTTATACAAGCAAGATAGTACACGAAATGGATGCTGAAGTAAATTATATTTCAGCCCAGAAAAATCCTTGTTTTTTTATTTATATAAGAATGTAAGCTTTCCATAAGCTGAAGAGTAAAACGTCGATATAAAAAAGGAAACCTGATCCTTATTTAATGAGGCACTAGTAACTTCGATGCTTCAAGTAAAAGATGCGCAGTAAACTGAAATCCGAGCATTCGTGGAATTTATTTTTTTTGGTAAACCGATATGAGGTAGCGTTTCTAAACAAGCCTTTACCGCCAGCTTTAAGGTTCAAAAATAACCATGCGTTTGGTAATCCTTAGTGTCTAAAAATCGACAAATACGTTTATTAAAAGCATTAGGTATATGAGAACACTGAAGCTATTTGTTGTCGAATAATTTAAGTTGTTACGCAAATTATGCAAAATCGAATCACACTTGCACAGACCTGTTCCGCTTACTTTTACCGATGGGCTTGGAAAGGCCGCCGTCCGTCGGATGGGACGTTAAGCCGTGGCCCGTGTGCGGGAGAGCCATACCCTGTGCACGTTAGAGAACACGCTGGATGGCTTTGACGGGAGGCTCCCATCTGTCTCCCAACAGCTGTTCCAGTGGGTCCCCTCCCCCAACCTTCTCTGAGCCTTCGGGGTTCATGTGACCTGGACATTTAGCCCATGGTGTGCAAAAAAGTGCCGCTCAGAGGTAAAACAACCCAACCGCTTACTTTTGCTTTTCGTATCATGAGAGGTTGCCATTTCTTTCTAAAATATTCAGGATACTATTGAAACAAAAGAAATATTGTAATGTTTAATTTCCTATAAACTATGCTTTACATTTATATCAATCTAAGGTTCATTATCCTTCTGTTGTGTTGAAAACCTTCTGTGGGACACTTCTATTTACGTTATTGTCACCGCAGTTAGTGACCTTCTTTCCGCTCTCTGGCACAGATGTTGCTGTTGAGGCGACATCTCCTGAGTTGTTGGGTAGTTTTACCTCTGAGCGGTGGGGCGGGGGTGGCTCAGTCGGTAGCGCGCCAGGCTCGTAATCTGTAGTTCCCAGGTTCGAGTCCCAACTGGGTCAGCGTTGAGATTTATCTCTGCAAAATTCCCCGCCTTGCCCACGGTCAGTAGGGGACACCGATGGGCTTGGAAAGGCCGCCGTCCGTCGGATGGGACGTTAAGCCGTGGCACCGTGTGCGGGAGAGCCATACCCTGTGCACGTTAAAGAACACGCTGGATGGCCTTGACGGGAGGCTACCATCTGTCTCCCAACAGCTGTTCCAGTAGGTCTCCTCCCCCAACCTTCTCTGAGCCTTCGGGGTCCATGTGACCTGGCCATTTAGCCCATGAAGTGCAAAAAAGTGCCGCTCAGAGGTAAAACAACCCAACCTCTGAGCGGCACTTTTTTGCACACCATATGCTAAATGGCCAGGCCACAAGGACCCCGAAGGCTCAGAGAAGGTTGGGGGAGGGGACTCACTGGAACAGCTGTTGGGAGACAGATGGTAGCCTCCCTTCAAGGCCATTCAACGTGCTCTTTAACGTTCACAGGATATGTCTCTCCAGCACACGGTCCACGGTTTAACGTCCCATCCGACAGACGGCGGCCTTTACCAAGCCCATCGGTGTCCCCATGGACAGGGCGGGGAATTTTGCGGAGAAAAATCTCAACGCTGGCCCAGCTGGGACTCGAAACTGGGAACTACAGATTATGAGCCATCCTCACCCCTTCTGAGTTGTACTGAGATGTTATTGTTAAATATTCCAATTTCGGTAACTCTCTAAATACCGAACAAGTATTGTTGAAAATCGAGATTGAAATCGATTTGATTGAGATCTTTAAATTATCTTCAGTTACATTTTTTTCCATAAAAGCTTGTTTAAGAAGTTACTGAGTTCTACAACTAAGTTACTTTTTAAATAACATGAAACTGTACCTAATCAAGTGGCCACTAAGTGTCTATTATATAAACACTAAGCGTACATTATATAAACACTAAGTGTCTATTACATAAACAGTTTTCCATTTAGCTTTACCTGTATCACTCGATCGACCTTCTTGTTTTCTCCATTGCGAAGTTTTAGAAATATATATTATATAAGGTACAAGTGCCGCCACCTGGAAGTATAAAATATAAGTTTAAGATACAGTCGGTTCATGTAAGCTTTATGAGACATAAAATTAGCAGGGTTATAAAGAAGGAGTACATAGCAGTACACTTAGCTAGGGCTGGTTAGATGTTTTGCGAGCTCTAGGAGAAAAAAATTTGCATAGCTTCGAAAAATTCACTCCGTTAAGAGTTAAAAATTCAAGTTTTTATCTATAGTAGAACACAAGTTAGAACACAGTTTTGAAATAGAATGTATTAGTTTACTAATAACGAAATTAAACGATATATATAAGTCAAAAAGAGGCGGGGGGGGGGGTGTAATCGGTAACGTGTCAGTCTCGTAATATGTAATTCCCGGGTTCGAGTCCCAGCTGGGTCAACGTTGAGATTTATGTCCACGAAACCTCTCCGCTTTGCCCACGGTCAGTAGGGGACATCAATGGCTTGAAAAGACCACCGTCATCGGGTGGAACGTTAAACGGTGGCCAGTGTGCGGGAGAGAAGGTTAAAAAACTCTCTGGATGGATTTGACGAAAGCTACCATTTGTCTCCCAGAAGCTGTTCTAGTGGGTCCCCTTCCCCAACCTTCTCTGAGCCTTCGGAGTCCTTTTGATTTGACATTTAGTCCGTTGTGTACAAAAAGCTTGAAAATCGAATTTTACACTAAGTCCAAAGGGACTTGGATTCGAGCCACTGATAAGGTTATGTTTGTGTTTGCCACGGATGTTTGTGTTGTTTTTCTGCTGAGGTTTCACCATCCTCACAGACCTGACAGGCTCCTGTCGGGCGGGGGTGGCTCAGTCGGTAGCGCGCCAGACTCATAATCTGTAGTTCCCAGGTTCGAGTCCCAGCTGGGTCAGCGTTGAGATTTATCTCCGCAAAATTCCCCGCCCTGCCCACGGTCAGTAGGGGACACCGATGGGCTTGGAAAGGCCGCCGTCCGTCGGATGGGACGTTAAGCTGTGGCCCCGTGTGCGGGAGAGACATACCCTGTGCACGTTAAAGAACACGCTGGATGGCCTTGACGGGAGGCTACCGTCTGTCTCCCAACAGCTGTTCCAGTGGGTCCCCTCCCCCAACCTTCTCTGAGCCTTCGGGGTCCCTGTGACCTGGCCATTTAGCCCATGGTGTGCAAAAAAGTGCCGCTCAGAGGTAAAACAACCCAACCCAAATCCTGTCAGACAACTGTGGCCAGCAGTTAATGGAAGGGTGTACTTAAAGCTGAAGAATATTGCTTTGATTTCGCCCGTTGTTTTCAACGGGATTTCTATTAATTTCATCAAAATAGTGACTGAATAATGAATCAACTGAATTTTTAAAGATCGATTTTTTTAAGTACTTCACAATCACAGTTGTGCACATCAAGACAATTTCTATGATGAGATATTATATTTTAGATCTCCAGGAATCGCGATTTCCAGCAATAGTTGCTCCATATTTAAAGAAATATGGAAACTGAAACACCTAACAACTTACATCGTTCCGAAAAAAAATCATGAAACAAACTGTTAAAATAGGCTTATACAAATTGAATTAAGTTTAATACAACAGTAATTGCCTCAGTTTAAACCTGTCTGAATTAACTTCTCAGGTCAGTTATTTGAAAGGGAATTCCTGCTGTTATAGAGTTGTTTATCTCATTTTGTGTAAGTCATTAATTAAATACTGACTGATATTGTTGAAACTCAAGATTTAGATAGATTTGATTGAATCACATTTTCTGATAAAACGCTTATTTAAGAACAGGGTCGGATATAAGGAGGGGAGGAGGGGCATCCCCCCATCCCCCCCATCCCCTGTCAGACTGCGAGTAAGGGTAAAAGAGGCAAAAAAATCATTCAACTTATTTGTATTTCATGCCTTTTTCAAGAATTTTTTAATAACCTCTAAAACGAAGGGTTGGGTTGTTTTACCTCTGAGCGGCACTTTTTTGCACCATGGGCTAAATGGCCAGGTCACATGGACCCCGAAGCCTCAGAGAAGGTTGGGGGAGGGGACCCACTGGAACAGCTGTTGGGAGACAGATGGGAGCCTCCCGTCAAGGCCATCCAGCGTGTTCTTTAACGTGCACAGGGTATGGCTCTCCCGCACACGGGGCCATGGCTTAACGTCCCATCCGACGGACGGCGGCCTTTCCAAGCCCATCGGTGTCCCCTACTGACCGTGGGCAGGGCGGGAAATTTTGCGGAGATAAATCTCAACGCTGACCCAGCTGGGACTCGAACCTGGGAACTACAGATTTCGAGCCTGGCACGCTACCGACTGAGACCCCCCCCCTCTAAAACGAAGGCGGAAATGTTATACTGCATTGAAAATGAAGTGCCATGATCCCTCCCTTTTATATTTTTTCGGCTTGATTGTGTACCCCTCGATTTTTACCCCAGACCCTGCCTGGGCTGTTTAAGAACATATCGTTTCTTCATTTGGCTTGCTCTAAGCATGAGTAATCCTAATAGAGTGGCCACTGGGTGAATATAAATCTTTGAAGAAGAAACTTACGACTATAAGTTCAGAACACCAAACTTTTGAACTAAAATTTATATAATATGCGAAAACAAATCTTACAGCCATATCTCGACTCATCCTTTTAATACACTCCTAAGTTCCTCTCACGGAAAAAAAACTTCTGGCTGCATATAAATAAATACAGCATTGCTGCTGCAAAGTATCTCAGCATTTGAAACTCCTTGAATATTGAACGAATATTTTTGAAAATCAAGATTTAGACAAATTTAATTTAGATCCAATGAAGCAGTTATGTAAGAAGCTCTTGTGTCTGAACGTTTTTCCAATAAAGTAGCTACTAAGTACGTATAATCTTTGAAAAAAAATCCTGAAACAAACTGTTAAAATAGGCTTATACAAATTGAATTAAGTTTAATACAACAGTAATTGCCTTAGTTTAAACCTGTCTTTACTTGTTACTAGTTTAAACTTGTCTAAACCTGTCCAACTTAAGCCTAAAGCCTCAGAACACCAAACTTTTGTAACTAAAGGATATATAGTATACGAAAACAAATTTTGTAGCCATAGCTCGACTCATCCTTTTAATGCACTCCTAGGTTTCCTTTTACCAACTTCTGGTTATTGTAAATAAGTTACTCTGACCAGTCATCACATATCTGGAGACTGCAGACACTGATCGATCAGCAGTGTGCTGCTTTCTGCCACAGCAGTTTCCCTTTCTCATGCCTCTCTACATTGCTTATTCTTTCCTTCAGTTTTAAGAGAGCCCCTTCCTGTTGAATGTAAAGAAATGAAGTTTACCTTCCAATTCCTCGAGCGCTGCGAGCTATTTCGAGGACTTTGCATTAGCCTACACAAGAAAAATTGCATTTTCTCTTCTTTCTTAAGACTCCATATTCCTCGATCTCTCTGTCGCGTTGAATTACTTGTGACCTTTAAGGGAAAGTTTCGCAGTCAGTGTTAAGTAGCACCAGGATCCATAAATGCCTCTCGTGTACTGTAATAGAATATTATGCTATAGAAGTTGGGTGTCGAATATCAAAGCTCGTTAAATATTACATCACTTTGCCTCCGCAAAATTCCCCGCCCTGCCCACGGTCAGTAGGGGACACCGATGGGCTTGGAAAGGCCGCCGTCCGTCGGATGGGACGATAAGCCGTGGCCCCGTGTGCGGGAGAGACATACCCTGTGCACGTTAAAGAACACGCTGGATGGCCTTGACGGGAGGCTACCATCTGTCTCCCAACAGCTGTTCCAGTGGGTCCCCTCCCCCAACCTCCTCTGAGCCTTCGGGGTCCATATGACCTGGCCATTTAGCCCATGGTGTGCAAAAAAGTGCCGCTCAGAGGTAAAACAACCCAACCCAACACCACTTTGCTCCTAACGTTATATTATCGGTTGTTAGAGACGTGTGAGGCTAGGAGTGTTCATCGGTAGTAATCTTGGCTCCTAATCTGTATTCCTAAGTTCGAGTTTTAACAGAACGATGGTTGGCTGTAGTTCCCAGGTTCGAGTCAACCTTAGCACTCCCTACGTGAGCAACGGGACAGCGATGAGGTTTGAAAGACGCCGTTTGTCGGATGTGACGTAAAGTTGTGGCCCATGCGCAGGAGAGCCGTGTTCTGAGCATGTTAAAGAATGCGCTGGTTGGATTTGACGGGAGGCTTCCATCTGTCTCCTAACAGCTGTCCAGTGGGGTCCCCTTCCCCCAACATTCTCTGAACCCTTGAGGTTCTTTTGACGACCATTTAGCCCAGTATTTCAAAAAAAAAAATGCCTCTCAGAGATAAAAAAAAAAACCAATACAGAGCTTAGTTGGTAGTATGGCAAGTTCGTAATCTGTAGTTCCAAGTTTCGAGTCCGACTTTTGTCAGTGTTGAGATTTATCTCCGTTAAACCCTCCCCCCCCGCCCTCGGTCAGAAAGGGGACAGCGATACTGGTCAGAGTAACTTATTTACCATAACCAGAAGTTGGTTTCTGTAAAAGGAAACCCAGGAGTGCATTAAAAGTTTGAGTCGAGATATGGCTGCAAGCTTTGTTTTCGTATAATATGTATCTTTTATTTTAGTTTTGAAAGTTTGGTGTTCTGAGGCTTTAGGCTTCAGTTTATTATTCAAAGATTTTATGCACTCCATGGCTATTATAAAAGGAAAGTATTCAAAACCCAAGAACCCTGTCCACCAACCAAGAACCCCCTCATCTGTCCCCTAACAGCAGCCCAGTGGGTTCCCTTCCTGAACCTTCTATGAACCCTTGCAACCTGGGCATTTAGCTCACTGCGTGCAAAAATATGCCGCTCATAGGCAGGGCGGGGGTAGCTCAGTCGGTAGTGCGCCAGGCTCGTAATCTGTAGTTCCCAGGTTCGAGTCCCAGCTGGGTCAGCGTTGAGATTTATTTCTGCGAAATTCCCCGCCCTGCCCACGGTCAGTAGGGGACACCGATGAGCTTAGAAAGACCGCCGTCCGTCGGATGGGACGTTAAGCCGTGGCCCCGTGTGCGGGAGAGTCATACCCTGTGCACGTTAAAGAAAACGCTGGATGGCCTTGACGGGAGACTACCATCTGTCTCCCAACAGCTGTTCCAGTGGGTCCCCTCCCCCAACCTTCTCTGAGCCTTCGGGGTCCATGTGACCTAGCCATTTAGCCCATGGTGTGCAAAAAAGTGCCGCTCAGAGGTAAAACAACCCAACCCAACCTGAACACATAGGATTGATACCTCCTGATTGTTGAGTCCACTTACGACCGGATTGCGACCAGGTGTATGCAAAAAATGTGCCGCTCAGAGGTAAAACAACCCAACCGCTCATAGGCAAAAACAACCCAACAGAGTCCGTTTAGATATTTTTCTCGGCTCACTTTACGTTCTGTCTTCGGAGTGGAAGACGACTCCAACAGGCTTGTCGTCCTTTGGATGTGATGTTAAGACCATTCTTCGTATGTATGTAAACTAACACCTGTGCACATTCCGCTGGATGCCCTTGTTGGGAGGTTTCCATCTGTCTCTTAACAACTGTTCTGCCAATACTTTCTCAATTTTCTCTCATCTATTGGGGTCATTGTGACCAGGATTTAGCCCGTAGTGTGACAAAGGTATATCTCAGGGGTAAACAACCCAAGAAGTTGCTATTATAATAATCATGGCTTTGAGCCATTCAAAGGTATACGGAAATAAAAAAAATTCTTAATAGCGATGCTTCGCTTTATATCCTTATTAGAAACATGTTATACTTAACGAAAAATATTTCGGCCTCTCCTCCCCACTGTTTTGGGGCGGGGGTGGCTCAGTCGGTAGCGCGCCAGGCTCGTAATCTGTAGTTCCCAGGTTCGAGTCCCAGCTGCGTCAGCGTTGAGATTTATCTCCGCAAAATTCCCCTCCCTGCCCACGGTCAGTAGGGGACACCGATGGGCTTGGAAAGGCCGCCGTCCGTCGGATGGGACGTTAAGCCGTGGCCCTTGTGCGGGAGAGCCATACCCTGTGCACGTTAAAGAACACGCTAGATGGCCTTGACGGGAGGCTACCATCTGTCTCCCAACAGCTGTTCCAGTGGCTCCCCTAACCTTCTCTGAGCCTTTGGGGTCCATGTGACCTGGTCATTTAGCCCATGGTGTGCAAAAAAGTGCCACTCAGAGGTAAAACAACCCAACCTAACCCCACTGTTTTACTGTGCGGATCACCGATTACATCCCATTTCTTTCTAACTTTGATGATTGAGTCTGAAATTTTTGTTCAACCGTTTTTTGAAAGAATAAGTAAAAGTAATTCTTCCGAGTGGTGGTTTGGGTTGTTTTTCCTCTGAGTGCCGCTTTTTTGCATATAATGGTCTAAATGGCCAAGGACCCTCTAGGGTTCAGAGAAGGTTGAGGGAGGGGACCCACTGGACAGCTGGTAGGAAGCAGAGAGTAGCCTCCCGTTAAGGCCATCCAGCGTGTACTTTAGCACGCACAAATATGGTTCTCTCCTGACAGGGGCTGTAGCTTAACGTTCCATCCGACGGGGGGCTGGGGTGGTTCAGTCGGTAGCGTGCCAGGCTCATAATCTGTAGTTCCCAGGTTCGAGTCCCAGCTGGGTCAGCGTTGAGATTTATCTCCGCAAAATTTCCCGCCCTGCCCACGGTCAGTAGGGGACACCGATGGGCTTGGAAAGGCCGCCGTCCGTCGGATGGGACGTTAAGCCGTGGCCCCGTGTGCGGGAGAGCCATACCCTGTGCACGTTAAAGAACACGCTGGATGGCCTTGACGGGAGGCTACCATCTGTCTCCCAACAGTTGTTCCAGTGGGTCCCCTCCCCCAACCTTCTCTGAGCCTTCGGGGTCAATGTGACCTGGCCATTTAGCCCAAGTTTTGCAAAAAAGTGCCGCTCAGAGGTAAAACAACCCAACCCAACCCAAAAATCCCATCCGACGGACGGCGGTTTTTACAAGCCCATCCCTATTTTCACTGAGGGCAGGATGGGGATTAGTAGAGATAATTCTCTACTAATAGAGATAAGACTACTAATAAGATAATTCTCTATTAGTAGAGATAATTCTCTACTAATTAATTCGCTAGCGCAGCGGGTACTCAGCCTGAGAATTGCAGTTTACGAGCCTGTCGCCCTACCCGCTGAGACAACTCGTGCCCACACAACGTCAAATTTTTTTAAATAATTTCATAGGGTTCTGTATAAAGAAATCAATTCGAGAGCTGTCTGCGGTCAATCAATCAGAAAGAAATTAGTTTGATGCATTCATTATTTCAGCTTTATTGGTGGCAAGTTATTTTGAATAACTTTCAACCGTTAATGTTAAGGCTACGGAGATTTTGTGAACTTCAAACCCGCTCGCCCCAATTTCGGTTGACCCCAGCGGGTTCACAAATAACCTATATTCTTCCCCTGTATGCGGGGCGGGGGTGGCTTAGTCGGTAGCGCACCAGGCTCGTAATCTGTAGTTCCCAGGTTCGAGTCCCAGCTGGGTCAGCGTTGAGATTTATCTCCGCAAAATTCCCCGCCCTGCCTACGGTCAGTAGCGGACACCGATGGGCTTGGAAAGGCCGCCGTCCGTCGGATAGGACGTTAAGCCGTGGACCCGTGTGCGGGAGAGCCATACCCTGTGCACGTTAAAGAACACGCTGGATGGCCTTGACGGGAGGCTACCATCTGTCTCCCAACAGCTGTTCCAGTGGTCCCCTCCCCCAACCTTCTCTGAGCCTTCGGGGTCCATGTGACCTGGCCAGTTAGCCCATTGTGTGCAAAAAAGTGCCGCTCAAATGCAAAACAACCCAATCCACTGTATGAAGGGAACGTTTATGCCCTGTGCACGTTAAAGAACACGCTGGATGGCCTTGACGGGAGACTACCATCTGTCTCCCAACAGCTGTTCCAGTGGGTCCCCTCCCCCAACCTTCTCTGAGCCTTCGGGGTCCATGTGACCTGGCCAGTTAGCCCATTGTGTGCAAAAAAGTGCCGCTCAAAGGTAAAACAACCCAATTCCCTGTATGAAGGGAACGTTTATGCAAAGTTTGAAGCCTCTAGCTGTTCTGGGGGCCGAGTGCATTATATGCACTCGGTCCCCAGAAAAGCACAAGAGAATAATATAATAAGAAATAATATAAGAGCATTAGCGGAATATCAAACAAACAAACAAACATTCTTCTTTATGTATTGATATAATTTAATATTGAATAATTGAACAGGTAGTTTTAAAAATATCAGATTTTTTTATCATTTATTAAAAGAAATTTTGAATTATATGATAAAAACGGTTTACAGTGTTTTGCATTTTTCGCATTATTTGCCGCTATAAAAAAAAAAAAAATAAATACCCCCTCAAGCAGCTGCTTGCCACAGAGGTCTGACAGGAGCCTGTCAGTTTATATGCCAAAGTAAAAGATCTGAGAGGATGGCAGGACCTCAGCAGAAAACAAAACACATACATCCATGCCTTACCCGGGGCTCGAACCCATATAAATAAAAAAAATAAATAAATAAATACCTCCTCAAGCAGCTGCTTGCCACAGAGGTCTGACAGGAGCCTGTCAGTTTATATGCCAAAGTAAAAGATCTGAGAGGATGGCAGGACCTCAGCAGAAAACAAAACACATACATCCATGCCTTACGCGGGGCTCGAACCCATATAAATAAAAAAATAAGTACCTCCTCAAGCAGCTGCTTGCCACAGAGGTTTGTCAGTTTAATACGCCACAGTAGAAGGGATCTGTGAGGATGGCGGGTCCTCAGCAGATTTTTTTTGCCAACTACACGCGGTGTTTCCCCAAATGGTCACCCTCCCAGGTACTCACCGTGCCCAAAGCTGCTTAACTTCGGTGATCGGACGAGAACCGGTGTTTTCAGCTTGTAACCGCCGTTGCCTCTATGCGCAGCGATAATTCTCATCCTCCGACTAAAGAGATTTCACTTAACGTTGATTTATCAGGAAAGCCTCCACAGCGTTAAACAGGAATTTTCTGTTATTTGTTTTTCCCCAGAGCAAAAAATAGTTGAGGAAAAAAAGTGTTTAAATTTTAAATGCTTTAAATTTGTTATAACAATTTAAATGTTATGTGTTAATATTAATTTATTATATTAAGTTTTTGCATCATTTGATAGCAATACTCTATTACTTATGATTTAATGGGGGCGGAGATGGCTCAGCAGTAATCCGCAATTTCCAGGTTCTAGTCCCAACTGGGACAGCTAGTAATGTACAGTTCTCAGATTCGAGTCCCATCTGTCACGTTTGATATTTATCAATGATAAACCCCCCACCCTTCCCTCGGTCAGAAAGGGGGTAGCGATGGGCTTGGAAAGGTCGCCGTCCGTCAGATGGGCCTTAAACCTTGGCTCTAGGAGGGACGGGGGTGGCTCAGTCGGTAGCGCGCCAGGCTCGTAACCTGTAGTTCCCAGGTTCGAGTCTCAGCTGGATCAGCGTTGAGATTTATCTCCGCAAAATTCCCCGCCCTGCCCACGGTCAGTAGGGGACACCGATGGGCTTGGAAAGGCCGCCGTCCGTCGGATGGGACGTTAAGCTGTGGCCCCGTGTGTGGGAGAGCCATACCCTGTGCACGTTAAAGACCACACTGGATGGCCTTGACGGAAGGCTACCATCTGTCTCCCAACAGCTGTTCCAGTGGGTCCCCTCCCCCAACCTTCTCTGAGCCTTCGGGTCCATGTGACCTGGCCATTTAGCCCATGGTATGCAAAAAAGTGCCGCTCAGAGGTAAAACAACCCAACAACAACCCTTGGCTCTAGGTGCAGGAGAGCCATATCCTGTGCACGATAAAGAACACGATAGATGGCCTTGTTGGGAGACTTCCATCTGATTTCCGACAATTGTTCAGTGACATGATGACTTCCATCTGATTTCCGACAATTGTTCAGTGACATGATGACTTCCATCTGATTTCCGACAATTGTTCAGTGAGTCTCCCTTCCCCTAGTCTTCTCTGAGCCCTTGTACCTGGCCATTTATCCTTTTGCAACGCAATAACTCAACTTCTAATCCCATTCTGTTCTCTGTGAAATAAAGGGACACCGGTTGGCTTGGAAACACCGGTATTCGTCGGATGGAACTTTGAATCATGGTCTAATGCGTAGGAAAAACATACCCTGTGCACGTTAAAGAACACGCTGGGTGGCTTTGACGGGAGACACATCTGTCTCCTAATAGCTTCCCGGTGGAGTCCCTTCCTCAATCTTTTCTGAACCTTGGAGTCTTTATGGCCTGGACATTTAGCCCATTGTGTGCAAAAAATGTTCCGCTCAGAGGTAAAACAATCCAAGCGAATGTTGGAAACTGATCGACGCTTTTGGTACAATTAACAAATTGTGATATACACATAATCTTGGTTTAATGTCCTTCTGATGGATGGTGGTGTTTGAAACCCATCAATGTGCCCTTTATCACCGAGATAGAGCTCGGATAAGCGGAGAATGCCTGCCTGCATGAGCGATAACTAAACCTTCGATATTTAAGATAAACCTTTTTATGCGACAGATAACATAAGAAAGATCATGAAACAAAACTTGAAGGCTGAGATAAAAATCGGTACTTTCACGTCAGAATTATTTAGGTTATTTAGTACAGAAATGCTACTCTCTGCTGTGAGAGAAGTTCCACTTCCCAATAAGCTCTACAAATCTATAGAAACTGTGTTTTAAAATAAAAAATGGCAGATGCATACATCATCCAACGAGTGGTACTTAGGAAGAGTTTCATTCTCTGTTAGGTACTTAGTGATTTACGCTGAATAAGCTTAATTACTCTTTAAATGATTCTATACTCTTCTAGCTCAATACCGAGCCTGTCAATTTAGACTTTGGCAACAGATAACAACAGGGCTCAGAAGATGACTTAATTACAACGCTGAAGTAATTCCTGTGTTGCTTATTCGAGAGACAGCTTTGTAACTGAGGTTGCAGAAATTAAGTACTGCCGGCATCTTGCTTTCTTGGGGATTATATTGCGAGCTATTATGTGCTGGAAGTTAACAGGAGAACACTCATGAATTGTTTTCTTTGCAAGAAACAGTTTTAATACCCTTGAATGCGGATACCTAGAGTTTAATGAATTTGGTTGATTGTCTAGATCAGTTGTTCTCAACCTTTTATGCTTCACGTACCTGAAAAGTGTATGTAATTGGCATATCCCTTGTATAGGTTGGGTTGTTTTACTTCTGAGCGGCACTTTTTTGCACACCATGGGCTAAATGGCCAGGTCACAAGGACCCCGAAGGCTCAGAGAAGGTTGGGGGAGTGGACCCACTGGAACAGCTGTTGGGAGACAGATGGTAGCCTCCCGTCAAGGCCATCCAGCGTGTTCTTTAACGTGCACAGAGTATGGCTCTCCCGCACACGGGGCCACGGCTTAACGTCCCATCCGACGGACGGCGGCCTTTCCAAGCCCATCGATGTCCCCTACTGACCGTGGGCAGGGCGGGGAATTTTGAGGAGATAAATCTCAACGCTGACCCAGCTGGGACTCGAACCTGGGAACTACAGATTACGAGTCTGGCGCGCTACCGACTGAGCCACCCCCGCCCCCACGTACCCCTTGTATAGATAAATAAAACTATAGTTATAGTATAATAATGCCAACTTAGCGACTTTTGAGCTCTCACGGCATACCCCAAAAAATATTATCGGGTATCCCACGTTGAGAACCCTTGGTATAGATCAGGCGTGTCCAACCTTTTGACTTCCCTGGGCCACATTGAGTGAAGATTTGACTTCACTGGGCCACATTGAGTGAAGATGAATTGTTTTGGGCCACACATAAAATATATAATATAGTTAATGTACATGAATATTAAAACTTCATTTATTTTCTTATGTTTTTTATTATAAAATTAAAAAAAAAAAGGGCAACATGAAACTAGTGGGATATCAAAAAACTCGCTGAAAATTACATAATCATGTTGAAAGCTTACGTCGTAAATACGTAAACTTTACGATTTTGTGGGTCGCTTTACTAGCTGTCCAGAGCCGCGGATTGGACACGCCTGGTCTAGATGATCAGAGAAATCGCTGGAGCTATTTAAATTCAATGTCTTTCGTTTCCTTACCCGTAAGGAAACGAAAGGAAACTTTTGCGCAAGGTGGGCTAAATGGTCAGCTTACAAGGACCTGGGGCGGGGGTGGCTCAGTCGGTAGCGCGCCAGGCTCGTAATCTGTAGTTCCCAGGTTCGAGTCCCAGCTGGGTCAGCGTTGAGATTTATCTCCGCAAAATTCCCCGCCCTGTCCACGGTCAGTAGGGGACACCGATGGGCTTGGAAAGGCCGCCGTCCGTCGGATGGGACGTTAAGCCGTGGCCCCGTGTGCGGAAGAGACATACCCTGTGCACGTTAAAGAACACGCTGGATGGCCTTGACGGGAGGCTACCATCTGTCTCCCAACAGCTGTTCCAGTGGGTCCCCTCCCCCAACCTTCTCTGAGCCTTCGGGGTCCATGTGACCTGGCCATTTAGCCCATGGTGTGCAAAAAAGTGCCGTTCAGAGGTAAAACAACCCAACCCTGCTTTGAAATCCAAAACAGTTATCTTTGTATAATTTTAATTCGGTCCCATATTTTATTTTCCAAAACTAAAACTAGATTTAAAGAAAACAACAGTAAAATCTCATTCCATATAGAATATCATTTTAACCATTCCTGTTTGATAGAATATTTTAGCAATTGGGGAACCTTATTCAAATCTTATTTTAGACTCCTCTCCCTAGACGTCATATCTCATCGACAGACGGCCACCTACTCCAATCAGTGCCGCTTCTTACCGAGTGCAGGGGGGCGGGGGTGGCTCAGTCGGTAGCGCGCCAGGCTCGTAATCTGTAGTTTCCAGGTTCGAGTCCCAGCTGGGTCAGCGTTGAGATTTATCTCCGCAAAATTCCCCGCCCTGCCCACGGTCAGTAGGGGACACCAATGAGCTTGGAAAGGCCGCCGTCCGTCGGATGGGACGTTAAGCCGTGGCCCCGTGTGTGGGAGAGCCATACCCTGTACACGTTAAAGAACACGCTGGATGGCCTTTATGGGAGGCTACCATCTGTCTCCTAACAGCTGTTCCAGTAGGTCCCCTCCCCCAACCTTCTCTGAGCCTTCGGGGTCCATGTGACCTGGCCATTTAGCCCATGGTGTGCAAAAAAGTGCCGCTCAGAGGTAAAACAACCCAACCCACCGAGGGCAGAAAGGGAGTCAGAGGAGATAATTTTGAATGCAGGAAAAACTGGGACCCGAACCTGGGAACTACAGTTGCGAGCCTGGCGCGCTACCGACTGAGACAAATTGGGTTGTTTGACCTCTGAGCGGCAGTTTTTTGCACACCATGGGCTAAATGGCCAGGTTACAAGGACCCTGAAGGCTCAGAGAAGGTTGGGGGAGGGGACTCACTGGAACAGCTGTTGGGACACAGATGGTAGCCTCCCGTCAAGGCCATCCAGCGTGTTCTTTAACGTGCACAGGGTATGGCTCTCCCGCACACGGTGCCACAGCTTAACATCTCATCCGACGGACGGCGGCCTTTCCAAGTCCATCGGTGTCTCACACTGACCGTGGGTAGGGCAGGGAATTTTGCGGAGATAAATCTCAATGCTCACCCAGCTGGGACTCGAACCTGGGAACTACAGATTACGAGCCTGGCGCGCTACCGACTGAGCCACCCCCGATTGAGACAATCACAGCCTCTATTGTTTAAGACGTCGTTTCGTTGCTCAACGAAAACTGTCTGCTTGTGTATCTAAACGTGGCATATACGTCTGGATCTGTGCTGTACTTTGGCGAATCATCCATGTTATCTTCTTGGTAACTGCGTAATAAAGTACCAGGTACCCAGGAGGTCCGCTTCCACAGTTGGTAATGACTCTCAAAATAACGTCTTCGTATGTAATTTGGAAACAGATGGGAAGACGGAGGAGTAATCGTCTAACCATGTAAAATTTTCGAGTGTCTAGACACGATTCGTAGAGGTGATATTCGCAGCTAAACAAACAAAGTATCATGGCTATAAAGTATGAAGAATATGACCATAAAGGTGAAATACAATAAAATTTCTATTCCTGTGAGTCAAAATGCCTCTTTGTTAGCTTTGCTGATATCTGTACAGTAGCATGACGAATTGATTTAATATTTTAGTATGATTTATATTTACTCAAATTGTGTGTCACTCTCTGTAAATAATTTTGGATCAAGGTAACAAGAGGAGATCACGAAAATCTCTAACTTTCCTTCAGCTGTTTAATCACTTGAATTTCTCCCAGCATCTTTCGACAGCGTGGCATAAGACCCAAGTAGCCAATCAGCATCTTTCGACAGCGTGGCATAAGACCCAAGTAGCCAATCAGCATCTTTCGACAGCGTTGCATAAGACCCAAGCACCCAATCAGCATCTTTATAGTGTTCTGGCGTGGTGTTATTAATCTCGATGATCCCTGTCTTTGTCATACAGTAGAAGGTAGCTTTAAAACCCAGGGCTCGACTTGCGGACGACACAGGAGAATTAGCTTTGAAATTTAATCTTAAACGAAGACTAAACTTTAAGTAGTTAATAGTAGTTGAATTTCATTTGGTCAGAGAAGTGATCAGAGTGAACGACGATAATGAATAGTCTTGTACTTTTGATCAGTGTTATAGTAATTTCTGTTGCATATTATGCAGAAGGGTGCTATTTTTATCCGACGTTGAAAAAGGAAGATATGAAGCCTGTTATCGTATGTGCCGCTAAAAGTAAGTAGGGTTGTTTTACCTCTGAATGGCATGCACTAATATAGCTAAATAATAGGCTAAATGGTAAGGTTACAAGGACCCTGAAGGCTCGGAGAAGGTTGGGAGTGGGGAACCGCTGAGTAGGATTTCCCAATAACTAAAGCTGTTGGGAGACAGATGGTAGTCTCCCTTCAAAGGCCATCCAGCGTATTCTTTAACGTGCACAGGGTATGACTCTTCCGCACAGCGGCCCACGGCAACGTCCCATCGTGTCCTCTGCTGACGGGGGCAAGGTTGGGTTGTTGGGTTGTTTTACCTCTGAGCGGCACTTTTTTGCACACCATGGGCTAAATGGCCAGGTCACATGGACCCCGAAGCCTGAGAGAAGGTTGGGGGAGGGGACCCACTGGAACAGCTGTTGGGAGACATATGTTGGTCTCCCTTCAAAGGCCATCCAGCGTATTCTTTAACGTGCACAGGGTATGACTCTTCCGCACAGAGGCCCACGGCAACGTCCCAACCGACGGACGTGTCCTCTGCTGACGGGGGCAGGGTGGCGAGGTTTTGAGGAGATGAATCTGAACCCTGACGCGCCTGGGACTCGAAACCTGGGAATTGCAGATTACGAACCTGACGCACTACCGACTGAGACAAGCCTTGCCAAACAAGGAGCTTTCTATCACAGTATTTTCAAATTTTTAGCTTAAATACATCATTTGCAATATAAATCTAGAAGTTTTAAAATTTTCAAATTTACCACAGTTAGAAGGTGCTATTAAAACTATTGGGAGATTGGGAAGGGTGCGAATGAATCGTAACGTTTTATCAATACCTGTCCAATCTCAAAATAAAATTTTTATTTACATCTAAAATAAAAAATGTTGAATGACTACAGAGGGACAGACGGATGGAGAACAAAGCGAAAACCTTAGCTCGTGTTTCTGCAAATGAGGCGAAAAGTGCGATCGCAGTTCGTTTGATAATTAGCTTTTTGTTACTGGTTGGGTTGGGTTGTTTTACCTCTGAGCAGCACTTTTTTGCACACCATGGGCTAAATGGCCAGGTCACATGGACCCTGAAGGCTCAGAAAAGGTTGGGGGAGGGGACCCACTGGAACAGCTGTTGGGAGACAGATTGACGCAAGCCCTCCGTCAAGGCCATCCAGCGTGTTCTTTAACGTGCACAGGGTATGGCTCTCTCCCGCACACGGGGCCACGGCTTAGCGTCCCATCCGACGGACGGCGGCCTTTCCAAGCCCATCGGTGTCCCCTACTGACCGTGGGCAGGGCGGGGAATTTTGCGGAGATAAATCTCAACGCTGACCCAGCTGGGACTCGAACCTGGGAACTACAGATTACGAGCCTGGCGCGCTACCGACTGAGCCCCCCCCGCCCCCCGGGGAGGGGGGGACGCCTAAGAATAAGACTTGAGTAGGACACACGATAGGAAAGATTCCACACGATAGGAAAGATTAAAATGATATTCTACAAGGAATAAAACTTTACAGTTGTTTTTAAAATCTTTAGTTTTGGATATACACTATGGGGCTAAAAATAAACTTATGCAAAGACACTTGTTTTGGATTTCAAAGCAGATAGATAAGTTTGAGATTTCATATAAGACCACCGGTTTTTAGGAGGAGGAGGGTTCCGGACCTTTTCCCCCTCTGGTATATCCCTGGTCCTTGTGGCCAAGTTGTTAGAGTGCTTGGTTGCTGATCACAGGAACCCCCGAATACCTCATAAGGAATGAATATGGTATTCTTCTGCTGAGGTCTGGCCTTCCTTATATATCTTTTCTATATCAGTTCCTACCGACCTTGAGGCAAGCAGCTGCTTGAGGGGCAATGTAAAAAATGTAAATATTCATTATATAATCGATTCTTGAAATGCCGACTAACTGAATGTAAAATATATAATTCTAAATTGTACTTAGAAATATGACTGCTTTTGGAATACTTTTAATCATTTTTTTTTTCCATTTCAGAAGGCAAACATGTGGTCGATGCTTATTTAAAGTGCAGGGGCCCAACGCAGGTAAGTTATCATAAAATCCTTTAACTTATTTATTACATATAACAGTGAACAACAACGTTTTACTTTTTTCTGATACCATGTGCATGTTAAAGAACACGCTGGATGGCTTTGAGGGGAGGCTACCATCTGTCTCCTAACTGCTGTCCAGTGAGTTCCCTCCTGCCATGGGGTGGCTCAGTCAGTAGCGCACCAGGCTCGTAATCTGTAGTTCCCAGGTTCGAGTCCCAGCTGGGTCAGCGTTGAGATTTATCTCTGCAAAATTCTCCGCCATGCCCACGGTCAGTAGGGGACACCGATGGGCTTGGAAAGGCCGCCGTCCGTCGGATGGGACGTTAAGCCGTGTGTGGAGGAGCCATACCCTGTGCACGTTAAAGAACACACTGGATGGCCTTGACAGGAGGCTACCATCTGTCTCCCAACAGCTGTTCCAGTGGGTCCCCTCCCCCAACCTTCTCTGAGCCTTCGGGGTCCATGTGACCTGGCCATTTAGCCCATGGTGTGCAAAAAAGTGCCGCTCAGAGATAAAACAATCCAACAACGTTTCTCTGGTTTGTGGCTAAAAATGTGTGATTATAAAAGATGTTTTCATGATTATAAAAGATGTTTTCATGATTATAAAAGATGTTTTCATGATTATAAAAGATGTTTTCATGATGAATTCAAATGCGTTTTTAGATTTTTTTTCTCGCTATAGATTTTGGAAAAAAAAATACAACGAAATTTTGTAATAAACTAGCAAAACTGCATCCGGCGCTTTCCAGATATCACTTTTAATCTCTTTATTCTTATTTTTACTGTGCTAGCCATTAGTGGTGTAGAAGTAGCATAACAGGCATGTTTCCTGGAGACGTGGGTTCGAATCCCACTCATAGGAAAGCCAAATAGCCGTCCCATGGCCGAGTGGTTAGCGCGCTTGGCTATTGATCTAAGGGACCTGTGTTCGAGTCCCGGGTAAGGCATGGATGTATGTGTCGTTTTTCTGCTGAGGTCCTGCCATCCTCTCAGACCTTCTACTCTGGCATATAAACTGTCAGACTTCTGTGGCAAGCAGCTGCTTGAGGGGGTATTTTTTTTTTAAAGTTAGCTTGGTGAGTAACCTCTTCTCCTCCCCACCTCGAATTCTTAGCACCGATTGACCACAAAGAATTCTCGTTGTCTGATCAGGTCGTTGCTGATGTCACTGCATCTCTTATAGCCAATGGCTTCATTTCTACGCAAATTATTGAGTTTTTTATTTACATTTCGACTCTGTTACCACAGTACCAGAATCTATTACTCCGTAATATTACTCCGAATCTATTACTCCGTAAGTATCACGATTTCCGAGTACTTAACCGAATAATTTCAAATTTTGTATGAGGGTTCCTCTTACATGATACCCACAGCTCTATATATATGTTACCGCTAAAGTGCAGAAATCAGTTATTCTACAGATTATCTAGGTATTGTGCAGATTAACTAGGGTGATCCGTTAACGTGCGGGAAATTGTTTCATTTCTCAAATTACCTGGATAATCTGTACATTACCTACTAGGCACTCGTTAAAGTGAAAATAAGATCTTTGCTGGAACAACAGCAACGTTTCTGTACGCTTAAATTAACATAATGTTATTTATTTATTTTTCGATATCTAAAGAATAAAGTTTATACAATCAAACAGTCAACAAATTAGTTGATAGAATCAATCATCAATCAATTAAAAAACTATAATACAAAGAATCAAACTTCCCGGGGACTTTCTCTTCGTTTTTTTTATCATATTTTAGGGCTACTGCTCTTCTTCCAGTGGGTGTCTTTTTTTCTTCTCTAAGTCCGTTTTTTTTATTTTTTGTGAATTTTTGAAAATTTTAGCTTTTCGACGTTTTTGGGTCTGAATTCCCATAGTTCCCATTTTTACTGATTCGTTCTCACTTGGCTTAAAATAATTTGGGGCGTGTCATGATAATTCGGACCACTGATTCTTGTAGCAGGGGGATGACTCTCTATACTAGAGGGGTCATTTCGAACGATTTGTTTTTTTTTGGCCTCTCTCAGGTCCGATTGCGTTTTTGGCACTTTTTGCGTAATAACTCTAGAAATAGTCACTTTTTTGTGATTTTGACGCTTGATTCGGGTTCCTAAGTAGGGAAAGGAAATGAGAGAAACAAACTTTTGAACTTTAACGATACGTGAAGCCGTTAATGTGCACATTACCTAGGTAAAATGCGGAAAACTCTTGATTCCGCACGTTAACGGAGCAAATCAGTTAATCTGCAGATTAGCTAGGTAATGTGCACATTAACGGCTTTCGAGCTTCAGCGGTAACATATATACTTGAGGGAGAACTCGTATGTCTTCTTCTATTGAATGCCATGGCCTGTAAAGGAGGTAGTATCATGGTGAATTGTTGGGCAAAATAACAGATGTTTTCAGAAGTACGTTCAGTTGCTTTGGTCTCTGCCCATGTTAGGAAAGCATTATATGGATATTTTTTGGTGAATAAAACCCAAAGGTATAAATTCTACTCTATGTAGAAGGGCGGGATCTTGGGAGAGGCATTCCTCCCTCTCCCCTGAGTATTCTAGTAACCAGGAAGAAAGCGAAAGATTATTAAACATAGGTATATTTCATCCAGTTTTTAAAAATATTTTTAAGAACCACGTCAACAAACTGCAAACTTTTATAAGTGGAAGAGCAATGGAGTCTCTTTCTCTCCTTTTTTTATTTATAGATCCAGGCTGCTATATAGGTATTTTTTAATGCAGAAATATATTTGGCAGTAGAAGTATGAGAAAAGGGGGTTGACCAAACAGTCAATGTTATCCTATGGAGTCCTTGTGAACTTTGAAATGAGTACTCACATCATATAGCTTCGGTGAATATTTTAGGATTCGACTCTCATCTCATTATCTGTACGTTATTCAACACTTCTATAGGAATAATATGGCATAATTTATGATCATTAATACAGTTTCGATAATTTGTGTGATATAAATATAATTGTAAGGAAAACTTGATGGAAACAGAATAACTCTATTCACGAAAACAGTATTTCGGCATCAGATATAAATCTGACACGAATTCTGTTGAAGTTGAAATACAAAGTCAATTTTGCTTAAAAAAAGGAGATTAAAAAACTTGTTCGAAAAAATTGAGAGATTTATCTTGAGTATAAAAATTTGTGCATTCTATGACAGAACTTGATTGTACAGTCGCTCAAAAAGGTATCCGAACTATGGTTGCTTACAGAATTCGGAAAAAATATCTGTCAACGATTTTTTTAGAAATTAGTGATCTGGCAACCTTCGTGTCACGTGACACGAAGGTCAGTGTTCGGTACTTTTTTGAGCGACTGTACCATGTCAAATAATATCGGCAAAAAAAGTTGTCTGTTCTACGTTAAGGAATATAGTAAAGACATCCTTTCTGCCCAACCAACTCAGATCCATTGTGGCCCATGATACTGTTGCCACAACTATCTCTAGTATATATATAGAACTGTTGGTGTGACCCCATGTAGGGTTAAGAACTCAGGTTCCTACCTGCAGTGGGAAGCTTTAATGTAATAATGCGTTAAATGAACTTTTAATGACTTTCATTACTTACAGACTTCACCCTGTTGGGTTGTTTTACCTCTGAGCGGCACTTTTTTGCACACCATGGGCTAAATGGCCAGGTCACATGGACCCCGAAGGCTCAGAGAAGGTTGGGGGAGGGGACCCACTGGAACAGCTGTTGGGAGACAGATGGTAGCCTCCCGTCAAGGCCATCCAGCGTGTTCTTTAACGTGCACAGGGTATGGCTCTCCCGCACACGGGGCCACGGCTTAACGTCCCATCCGACGGACGGCGGCCTTTCCAAGCACATCGGTGTCCCCTACTGACCGTGGGCAGGGCGGGGATTTTGCGGAGATAAATCTCAACGCTGACCCAGCTGGGACTCGAACCTGGGAACTACAGATTACGAGCCTGGCGCGCTACCGACTGAGCCACCCCGCCCCAGGAAGTGACAGTTTATTTCTTCCAAAAGTCCTAATCGGAAGCACACACTATGCTGAGTTGCAAACTTTTTGTCTTCAGTGGATTAGATCGGTAAGGACGATGGCGCATACAAAGTCATTCACTGCTCTGCATTCGCAGAAAGGTGGAAGGAAACATTTATTATTTCGGGCTCCTTTCCGCAATCAGTGGAGGGAAAGGAGAAAGTTCATTGCAGTTGGGTTACGAGGGGCATTCAAAAATTTCTTCACATGCATATGCAGAACGAAAAACATTGCACTTACATCAACAAAACTTTAACTGTCGTTCTAAGTACAGTCGCTGAAAAAAGTATCCGAACACTATGGCTGTTTACAGAATTCAGAAAAAATATCTGGCAACGATTTTTTTAGAAATTAGTGCAGAAGGTGCATCTGGCAACCTTCGTGTCACGTGATTACAGAATTCAGGAAAAATATCTGGAGCGTGTACAGCAGCTGCACACGCTCCAGTTTGCTGTGAACGGTAACTGCACACGCTCCAGTTTGCTGTGAACTGTAACTGCACCCGCTCAATATTTCCGTGAGTGAGCCCACACGATCTAGGTCTTTGTGAGCTCACACGATCCAATGTGCTGTGAACATTAACCGCAACCGCTCCAGTTTGCTGTGAACGGTAACTGCACTCGTTCCATATTCATTGTATTATATATTCATACGCATTATATATATATTATAAAGTATCCGAACACTATGGTTGATTACGGAATTCAGAAAAAATATCTGGCAAGGATTTTTTCTTATAGAAATTAGTGATCTGGCAACCTTCGTGTCACGTGACACGAAGGTTGCCAGATCACCAATTTCTAAAAAAAATCGTTGCTAGATATTTTTTCTGAATTCTGTAATCAGCCATAGTGTTCGGATATTTTTTTGAGCGACTGTACTTCCCTCTAGCATCTACGCAAAGTTGCAGACCTCTACTCCAATTCTGGAACACTTGATGGTACTCCTTTTGGGGAATATTCGACAACAATTCAACACATTTTGCAAGGTCTTGCACCCTTGATAAAGGCTTCCCAGCAAGTCACTTTTTAATTTTCGGAAACAACCAAAAATCGCATGCGGCAATTTGGATGAATATGCAGGATGGGGATGCTGTTTGATTTTCCACTGCTCCAGATATACCGTAACGTGCCGAGTTTTGTGAGCACTGGCATTTTCATGAAGAAGGAGAACCCTTGAATGCCTGTTATTGGAATCTTCTCCTTCATCTCTTTAACCATTTTGGGCAAAACAATGTTAGTGTAGTATTGGCCATTTATAGTCACTCTTTTAGTAAGGTGTCCACGGCCACCACTCCTTGGGAACTGAAAAAAAATTTTTGAACATCCTCTTCTTTAAGCATTGTCAGAGGATTTGGGGGCGGTTTATCTTCCGCAACCCACACATAGTTGCCGATCTTTATGGGATTTGTATAGTAATAAAACCATGTCTCATCACTTGTGACAATATCCCTAACCGTTTAGGTCCACTAGATTCAAATATTTCCAGCATTTTCTTGTATGAGTGGACTCACCACTTTTTTGCTGTTCTCTCAGTTTGTGGGGTACCCATTTGACATAGAACTTTCCGAACTTTAAATGTTGATGAATAATTGTTTCCACACTGTCAATCGATACACTGATATTAAACTTATTACCTGAACGGTGATGTGTAGGCTTACCGTAATGAGTTCACGAACAACAGCGATGGTTCTCTCGTTCACGGCCACCTTCGGTCTTCCTGCACAAGAGAGGTATTTGAAGTTCTGCTGTCTTGCTCTGAATTGTACATCCATATCCGTAACAGTGCCATATGAACAGCATCAACTCCATATACTTGTGATAACTCGGAAGGAATTTTTTTCGCATTATCCCAAAGCTGCATCCTTATGAAGACGTAAAATGATTCCTCATCTTTAGTAGGCTCCAAAGCAATAATGCACAGATCTCGCAGCCCGAGCTTTACGTACCACCAGAGAAGAGAGAAATGATGATATGAGTAGGGAGAAAGTGAGGGTTCTGAGCCAGTGGCGGAGCTATGTTAATCCTATGGGCTCCGCCACCCGTGTGTTACAAGCTGGTGGCGGAGCATATTGGTCAGAATTCTCACTGTTTTTAAAGACTGAAGTTCGACAATGGTGAATAGAATACCTCCCTCCAGTGGTGTAATAATCTGAAATTATATTATTCAGTTAAATTGCAGATAATCCATTAGTAATTACCACCGACGCCCATCTTGGTTTCTACCCTCATCCGAAATTTCTAAGTCCAGACTCTGCCATTTTGAATCCTGACTCACCTATTAGAAGTTCTGCCTTTCAAAATATTTTTACCCAATAGCTTTGCTTCTTTTCGTTGCTGCAGGACAGTTTTTTTATTCCAGTTTCTGCGGGATAGTCCTTCTTCTAGTATAAATACGACATCCATCAGTCAGATTCCTCATTCTATTGTCAGACGTTGACAGTGACGGTTCTCTGCTGCTGCTTCTCCGTGATTTTTTTTTCAACTGTTAGAAGGCAATAGTGATAGTTCTCCACGTCCTCGTGTAGTATCAGCTATTTTTACAACTCACTGTTTCATAATGTATCCATGCGATATATGCGAGAAGGCATTCACGCTCCAGAAAAATCTCATTCGTCATATGAGAAATCATGATGGGAATAACCTGTTTAAGTGCTCTGAATGCAAATCGACATTCTCAAGGAGAGATGACGTCCGACGTCACGAGTTATCCCACACCTCCAGGAAAACCTACAAATGTGAAGAGTGCGCAATGGAGTTTGGGAGAAAAGACAGTCTTTAGCGCCATCAAAGAAACCCCCACAATAATAAGCGAAAACGTTCCGATGATGAAAGGATTCCCCAGAAGAAACAAAAACCAGACCCTGAAGACCCCTGTCAGTTTACAGAAGAAATGAAAAGGACCCTGTCAACACATAAGCTGGTGGCAACGGATGAAACATCTGTCGATCTCACTTTTTTCCTTGAATCCTCACGGGAGTCACTCATGACACATCTGAAAGAAGAATTGACCTCGAAAGGTAGCATTAAATGGTACCTTGCTGTACAAGTGCGCTTCAGGCGAAAAGTTTCCCCTTCTACCTTCGAACATTGCACTCCATTTTTCCGAAGTAACTGTGTCACAAGTCTTCCTACATCATCCCTAAGCAGAGAATTGGATTCCGCATATAAGAAGATTAAGGCCTCATTTGAAGAATGTGAAGGAGCACATAGTGGATGGACACTGGATGCTGTACTCCACGCTGAAATGAACATTGGGAAATATATACCTCTTGCAGGATCTAGTTATATCCCTACTCCAAAAGAATTACTGTTAAAACACGCTATTGTCAATGTATGTAATTCCGACCAAAAATGTTTTGTCTGGTCTGTTTTAAGCCTCTTTGTATCCTGCCACAGATCATCCGCAACGCCTTAACAACTACATACATTTAGAAGAAAAATGAAACACATCTGGCCTAATTTACCCTGTTACAATAAATCAAATATCTAAATTCGAAAAAATGAACAATATTTCTGTTAATGTTTTTGGATATGAGAAAGAAGTGTTCCCACTCTACATCACACCATTCAGATTTAAAGCGCACACGAATCTCCTTCTGTTATCGGATGGTGAAAAGCAGCATTATTGCTCCATGAAGAATATGAGTAGACTTCTCAGTCCTCTCACTAAACATAAATGTCAGACTTTCTACTGTGATTACTGCCTTCACCGTTTCAAAAATGAATCACTCTTGAAGGATCATATCCCATATTGTCAAGAACATGGACCTCAGAGAGTAGAATTCCCAACTGAAGAAGAGAAATGGCTGAAATTCACAAATTTTAAGTTTCAGCAGCCTGTTCCATACGTGATTTATGCCGACTTTGAATCATTCCTAGTGAAAGTGGACACTTGTATGCCTAACCCTGAAAAATCTCACATCACTATCACGGCAAATCATGAACCCTGTGGATTTGCATATCTTGTTGTTGCACCTGATGGCTGCAGCCATAAACCTGCAGTAGTTTATAGAGGTCCTAATGCAGTAGAAGAATTTTTAGAACGTCTGCTTAAAGAAGAAGAAAACATTAAAAATTTACTATCGATGATAAAGCCAATGCAACTCTCGAATCATGAAGAGAAACTGTTTCACGACGCTACTGACTGTCATATTTGTAAGCATGCCCTAGGAGCAGATCGTATGAGAGATCACGATCATATAACAGGTAAATTCCGAGGAGCCGCCCATAATTCCTGTAATCTAAACTTTAAGTTAACCAATAGGATTCCAGTTATCTTCCAGAACCTAAAAGGATATGACAGCCACCTTATTATGCAGGGAATCGGCAGAATCAAAAATAAGAAGATTATTTGCATTCCCAATAACATGGAAACATACATAACCTTCTCCCTGGGGACATTGCATTTCATAGACTCCTATCAGTTTTTAAGCACATCCCTTGAGAAGCTAGTAAATAATTTATCACCAGATGAGTTCCACATTTTAAAGGAACATGTTGAAACTGAACGGTTACACCTGGTTTTGAGAAAAGGAGTTTACCCCTATGATTATATTGACAACAGTGATAAGTTTGAAGAAACAGTATTACCACCACGCGAAGCATTTTACAACCAACTCACAGAAGAAGCACTAGGGGATGAAGACTACACCCATGCAATAAGAGTATGGAATACATTCAACATAAAAAAATCTAGGGCAGTATCATGACTTGTACCTGAAGACAGACGTGCTCCTCTTAGCTGTTGTTTTCGAAAGTTTCAGAAAAATATGCATCAGATACTATGAAATCGATCCCTGCCATGTTTACACAGCTCCTGGATTAGTCTGACAAGCATGCTTAAAAATGACAAATGTAAATCTTGAGTTGATAACTGACCCTACAATGTACCTTTTCCTGGAAAAAGGCATACGAGGGGGAATTTCTGTGATATGCAATCGTCTTAGTACAGCAAACAACAAGTATTTGGACACCTATGATCCTCAGTTACCCTCTAAATACATTATGTACTACGATGCCAACAATCTTTATGGATGGGCAATGTCGCAATGTCTCCCTCAAAGCGATTTTCGATGGCTTAATAAAGAAGAAATAGAAGATCTAAATATTACGATAATTGCTGACGATGCGAATAAAGGATACATATTGGAAGTTGATTTAGATTATCCAGTTTCTCTACACGACAAGCATAATGATTACCCACTAGCCCCTGAGAAACTTCAGATTACCAGCAGCATGCTATCCCCATATTGTCAAGAGGTTGCCCAAAGCCTTGGAATAAATACAAGCCAATCAGTCGTGAAATTAGCCCCAATTCTAAATTCTAAGGAAAAATATATCCTTCATTATCGAAATCTCAAACAATATTTAGCCTTCGGTATGCAGCTGAAGGAAATACATCGCGTTTTAGAATTTAATCAGTCTTGCTGGCTAAAACCATATATAGAATTTAATACAGATCAGCGGAAGAAAGCTAGAAACGACTTCGAGAAGGACTTCTTCAAACTGATGAATAATGCTGTGTTTGGAAAAACGATGGAAAATTTGAGAAATCGAGTGAAAATTGAATTGACTCAGAGCCCGAAGAGAGTATGTAAACTCGTAGCATCACCTGCTTTTCACGCTTTTCGTGTTTTTGACAACGACCTCGCATGTGTGCAATCAAAGATAACTAAATTGAAACTCAACAGGCCTATTTATGCTGGTTTCAGTATTCTAGATATTAGTAAACTATTGATGTATAGCTTTCATTATGACTATATTAGTCCGAAATATGGAGAAAAAGCTAAATTATTGTTCATTGATACAGATTCACTGTGCTACGAGCTTGAAACCGAGGACGTGTATGCTGATATGAAAGCAGATATAGATCATTTTGACACGTCCGACTATCACATAGACCATGTTTTGCATAGTACACATAATAAAAAGGTACTAGGTAAAATGAAAGATGAACTTTCGGGAGTACCTATCAAACAATTTGTGGGCCTTCGTTCTAAAATGTATTCCCTTCAGAGTTTACATGAGGAGAAGAAGACGGGGAAAGGAGTCCCCAAATACATCGTAAAAAGAATCCTTCGTCACAAGGATTACAGAGACTGCTTAATAAACAAATCACCTTGTCGAGTAGATTTGACAAGGATTCAAAGTAGCAACCACCATCTTCATACAGTGAAAGGTGTAAAACTTGGTCTGTCACCATTTGACGATAAAAGATATATTTCAGAAAATGGTTATGACACCCTTTCTTACGGTCACTACAAAACAATGAAAAAAATAACATAACAGAAAAAAAAAAGAATATTTCACTGTGATTTTTTTTTGATAGGTGTGAGCTATTTATGTATAAAAATATAATAATTTTATCCACATGTATGCATATAACCCCCTATATATGTAAAAATATTACATGTCATCATTATTATATATAGACAGCTGTATGTAAAAAACCATTTCCTCTGTTATCCTGCATTTTTTTTTTGTAAGCAGGCTGTAAAGTATAATCAATGTGAAAAAAAGCATCATTGTGAAAGGTATAAAATTATAAACTAATGGAAATCATTACATGTGCATGCATTGTCATTGTATCACCCAATACTTTGAAATCAATAAAAATTTTTAAATGAAATATATGTGTCGTCTGAGTCTTATCTTTAGCAAGCGGGGAGATAAACAAGCATTATCATGGACACTCGAGGTGTTGAGTCATTACCTCGCCAGTATTGCGTTGGAAGCAGTTCACTCAGTCACTGGGAGAAAGCCCTTCTGGGAATCAATTTCTGGGATTACACTAATAATAAAAGGTTGGTAATTCTCTAAATTTTCATGGTTTATCAAACATTACTTATAATTTCGCGATGTAGTGACGTTCTCAAGTATTAAGAAGTGATGAAAATATAAGATTTTCTTTCAAAGTTATCGTAACTCGCTTGCTTGCTAGTTCATTACATGGCCCGAATCGAGCCACCTCGAAACCAACGTTTTTTTTTGAAGTGATCACTTCTCAGAAGTGGAAGACTTCAATAAATGCACCGAGTGCTATGTTTATGAGAAAATTATCAGCACGGAATGAAATTCTAATTTTTTTTTTACTTTGCAGAGACGAGAACTTTACGTAGATTTTTACAGAGAAATAATCGAAATTATTGCATCAGCCATTTAGCAATAAAGTGTTTTACTGAATATTAATACTTTAGAATAAAGGATAATTTCCGGTATACAATACAGAGGTGTACAGACGAATTTTATTTCCTATGAATAAAAAAAATAGGATTTTCATACCGCTATTCGAATTACTCAGTTAATTCACCACTTATTTCAACTGTAAAAAAAATACATTTAATTCCCAGATTTTTAACGACTGAGATAAAAAAAATAATATGCTTACCTACATTAAATACAATGTAAAATAGCGAAAATTCACCACTAATTTCAGCTGCTTAATATCAAGAAATACAGACGATTTCCTGTATTCATTTTTAGTATTGCACATAAGAAAAAAAAAAGACTAGCCAACGTATCAACATGTACCTCTGATACTTAAATATGACATGCTCTGTGTTTCAATATTACACATTTTTTCAGTAGTTTATGCATTAATTACTAATTTTTTTTCATTTAACAGTTAAGTATCCCAATTGGAAGTAATGTGAGCAATATTTCCTGTTTAAATGCATCTCCAAATCCGCTTTAAAACATTTTCTTATAATTTAAGGGGAAAATAAAGAATTTTAATTGAATTTCTTTTAACACTATATACTTAATATATTGTAATCAACGTATTCTATATACAAAACGAATTAATACAGCCTAGTTACTGGAAATTAACATAATGTTGAAGTGCTTTCTACCTAAAGATTAAAAAAAAAACCCTGAATACTTTAATTTTAATTACATTTTCAGCCACTGGATGGCGACACAGTTACTAGTAGACCTTGGGACAGACGAGAGAAACTTGAAGCCTTTGCTCAGAGCGCCACCTAGCGGGATTTTCAGTAGTTTAGTGGCACTATACGGAATTCCTTGGGTCAAAGTCCAGGTGGTGACGTCATAGGGGGGGGGGAAGCACTGTGCAAAGGGGTTTCGTGGAGACTAAACTACTGAAAATCCCGCTAGGTGGCGCTCTGAGCAAAGGCTTCAAGTTTCTCTCGTCAGTCCCAAGGTCTAATAGTAACTGTGTCGCCATCTAGTGGCTGAATATGTAATTAAAATTAAAATATTCAGGGTTTTTTTTAATCTTTAGGTAGAAAGCACTTCATCATCATCATCATCATCCTCAAGCAGTCATGGGCTATGGAGGTCCAACCAGACCGTGAAATTTAGTTCTCCAAGCAAGTCTATCCTGAGTTACATCTACTGCATCTGGCCACTGCACACCAATTCTAACAAGGTCTTCTTTGACATTGTCTGCCCTCCGCATCCTAGGTCTCCCCTTCTTTCTGAGGCCTTTAAGCACACTGTTCATAACCCTATTCGCCAATCTATAATTATTCATACGGGCAACATGGCCAAACCAACGGAGTCTCTCTCAACACAATATGCTACTTAAAGGAGGTTGCAAACTCCTTTCCCTAATCTCATCATTAGTTACAAAGTTGAACCACCTAATGCCCAAGATACTGCTTAAGCATCTGGAATCAAAAACATCTAGTTTCCTATTATCTTGTTTACAAAGTGTCCAAGTTTCACTACCATAACTAACCCTAGAAAGAACCAAACTATTATAGTCTAATTTTAGTCTTTAGGTGTATACGCCTATTTCTCCACACTCTCCATCATCATCATCATCATCATCATCATCATCATCATCATCATCATCATCATCATCATCATCATCATCATCATCATCATCATCATCATCATCATCATCATCATCATCATCATCATCATCATCATCCTCCTCCTCCTCCTCCTCCTCCTCCTCCTCCTCCTCCTCCTCCTCCTCCTCCTCCTCCTCCTCCTCCTCAAGCAGCCATGGTCTACAGAGGTCCAACCAGACCGTGCAATTTAGTTCTCCAAGCAAGTCTATCCTGAGCTACATCTACTGCATCTGGCCACTGCACACCAATTCTAACAAGGTCTTGTTTGACATTGTCTGCCCACCGCATCCTAGGTCTCCCCTTCTTTCTGAGGCCTTTAGGCACACTGTTCATAACCCTATTCGCCAATCTATAATTATTCATACGGGCAACATGGCGAAACCAACGGAGTCTCTCTCTGCACAATATGCTGCTTAAAGGAGGTTGCAAACTCCTTTCCCTAATCTCATCATTAGTTACAAAGTTAAACCACCTAAAGCCCAAGAAACTGCGTAAGCATCTGGAATCAAAAGCATCTAGTTTCCTGTTATCTTGTTTACAAAGTGTCCAAGTTTCACTACCATAACTAACCCTAGAAAGAACCAAACTATTACACAGTCAAATTTTAGTCTTTAGGTGTATACGCCTATTTCTCCACACTCTCCATAGGTTCTTAAAAGTCCCGGCAGCAATCCCTATTCGTCTGTTAATCTCATGCCACCATCACCATTATCTGTTACATAGCTCCCAAGATAATTAAACTGCGACACCTGCTCAAGACTGCAACCATTCAGATTAACTGAATCACAGCCTGCCTGACCAATTTTCATCATTTTAGTTTTCTCTCTGTTTAAACCAAACCTACTCTACTACCAGTCTCATCAACAGCTCGAATGAAAGAGTTCATCTCATCAACATCATTTGCCAAAATGGCTAAATCATCAGCATAATCTAAATCAGAAACTTTCGTATCTGCAGCCCTTTAAGGCCAAAATCTTTCCCTTGAAGTGAATTTCGCATAACATAATCAATAACCAAGATATAGAATACGTTGATTACAATGTATTAAGTATATAGTGTTAAAAGAAATTCAATTGAAATTCTTTATTTTCCCCTTAAATTATAAGAAAATGTTTTAAAGCGGATTTGGAGATGCATTTAAACAGGAAATATTGCTCACATTACTTCCAATTGGGATACTTAACTGTTGAATGAAAAAAAAATTAGCAATTAATGCGTAAACTACTGAAAAAATGTGTAATATTGAAACACAGAGCATGTCATATTTAAGTATCAGAGGTACATGTTGATACGTTGGCTAGTCTTTTTTTTTCTTATGTGCAATGCTAAAAAAAACAGGAAATCGTCTGTATTTCTTGATATTAAGCAGCTGAAATTAGTGGTGAATTTTCGCTATTTTACAATGTATTTAATGTAGGTAAGCATATTATTTTTTTATCTCAGTCGTTAAAAATCTGGGAATTAAATGTATTTTTTTTACAGTTGAAATAAGTGGTGAATTAACTGAGTAATTCGAATAACGGTATGAAAATCCTATTTTTTTCTATTCATAACCGGAAATTATCATTTATTCTAAAGTATTAATATTCAGTAAAGCACTTTATCGCTAAATGGCTGATGCAATAATTTCGATTATTTCTCTGTAAAAATCTACGTAAAGTTCTCGTCTCTGCAAAGTAAAAAAAAATTAGAATTTCATTCCGTGCTGATAATTTTCTCATAAACACAGCACTCGGTGCATTTATTGAAGTTTTCCACTTCTGAGAAGTTATCGCTTCAAAAAAAAAACGTTGATTTCGAGGTGGCTCGATTCGGGCCATGTAATGAACTAGCAAGCAAGCGAGTTACGATAACTTTGAAAGGAAATCTTATATTTTCATCACTTCCTAATACTTGAGAACGTCACTACATCGCGAAATTATAAGTAATGTTTGATAAACCATGAAAATTTAGAGAATTACCAACCTTTTATTATAAGTGTAATCCCAGAAATGGATTTTTCAGAAGGGCTTTCTCCCAGTGACTGAGTGAACTGCTTCCAACGCAATACTGGCGAGGTAATGACTCAACACCTCGAGTGTCCGTGATAATGCTTGTTTATCTCCCCGCTTGCTAAAGATAAGACTCAGACGACACATATATTTCATTTAAAAATTTTTATTGATTTCAAAGTATTGGGTGATACAATGACAATGCATGCACATGTAATGAATTCCATTAGTTTATAATTTTATACATTTCACAATGATGCTTTTTTTCACATTGATTATTATACTTTACAGCCTGCTTACAAAAAAAAATGCAGGATAACAGAGGAAATGGTTTTTTGCATACAGCTGTCTACACATAATAAGGATGACATGTAATATTTTTACATATATAGGGGGTTATATGCATACATGTGGATAAAATTATCATATTTTTTATACATAAATAGCTCAAACATATCAAAAAAAAATCACAGTGAAATATTCTTTTTTTTTTCTGTTATGTTATTTTTTTCATTGTTTTGTAGTGACGGTACGAAAGGGTGTCATAACCGTTTTCTAAAATATATCTTTTATCGTCAAATGGTGACAGACCAAGTTTTACACCTTTCACTGTATGAAGATGGTGGTTGCTACTTTGAATCCTTGTCAAATCTACTCGACAAGGTGATTTGTTTATTAAGCAGTCTCTGTAATCCTTGTGACGAAGGGTTCTTTTTACGATGTATTTGGGGACTCCTTTCCCCTGTGTTCTTCTCCTCATGTAAACTCTGAAGGGAATACATTTTAGAACGAAGGCCCACAAATTGTTTGATAGGTACTCCCGAAAGTTCATCTTTCATTTTACCTAGTACCTTTTTATTATGTGTACTATGCAAAACATGGTCTATGTGATAGTCGGACGTGTCAAAATGATCTATATCTGCTTTCATATCAACATACACGTCCTCAGTTTGAAGCTCGTAGCGCAGTGAATCTGTATCAATGAACAATAATTTAGCTTTTCCTCCATATTTCGGACTAATATAGTCATAATGAAAGCTATACATCAATAGTTTACTAATATCTAGAATACTGAAACCAGCATAAATAGGCCTGTTGAGTTTCAATTTAGTTATTTTTGATTGCACACATGCGAGGTCGTTGTCAAAAACACGAAAAGCGTAAAAAGCAGGTGATGCTACGAGTTTACATACTCTCTTCGGGCTCTGAGTCAATTCAATTTTCACTCGATTTCTCAAATTTTCCATCGTTTTCCAAACACAGCATTATTCATCAGTTTGAAGAAGTCCTTCTCGAAGTCGTTTCTAGCTTTCTTCCGCTGATCTGTATTAAATTTTATATATGGTTTTAGCCAGCAAGACTGATTAAATTCTAAAACGCGATGTATTTCCTTCAGCTGCATACCGAAGGCTAAATATTGTTTGAGATTTCGATAATGAAGGACATATTTTTCCTTAGAATTTAGAATTGGGGCTAATTTCACGACTGATTGGCTTGTATTTATTCCAAGGCTTTGGTCAACCTCTTGACAATATGGGGATAGCATGCTGCTGGTAATCTGAAGTTTCTCAGGGGCTAGTGGGTAATCATTATGCTTGTCGTGTAGAGAAACTGGATAATCTAAATCAACTTCCAATATGTATCCTTTATTCGCATCGTCAGCAATTATCGTAATATTTAGATCTGCTATTTCTTCCTTATTAAGCCATCGAAAATCGCTTTGAGGGAGACATTGCGACATTGCCCATCCATAAAGATTGTTGGCATCGTAGTACATAATGTATTTAGAGGGTAACTGAGGATCATAGGTGTCCAAATACTTGTTGTTTGCTGTACTAAGACGATTGCATATCACAGAAATTCCCCCTCGTATGCCTTTTTCCAGGAAAAGGTACATTGTAGGGTCAGTTTTCAACTCAAGATTTACATTTGTCATTTTTAAGCATGCTTGTCAGGCTAATCCAGGAGCTGTGTAAACATGGCAGGGATCGATTTCATAGTATCTGATGCATATTTTTCTGAAACTTTCGAAAACATCAGCTAAGAGGAGCATGTCTGTCTTTAGGTACAAGTCATGATACTGCCCTAGATTTTTTATGTTGAATGTATTCCATACTCTTATTGCATGGGTGTAGTCTTCATCCCCTAGTGCTTCTTCTGTGAGTTGGTTGTAAAATGCTTCGCGTGGTGGTAATACTGTTTCTTCAAACTTTTCACTGTTGTCAATATAATCATAGGGGTAAACTCCTTTTGTCAAAACCAGGTGTAACCGTTCAGTTTCAACATGTTCCTTTAAAATATGGAACTCATCTGGTGATAAATTATTTACTAGCTTCTCAAGGGATGTGCTTAAAAACTGATAGGAGTCTATAAAATGTAATGTCCCCAGGGAGAAGGCTATGTATGTTTCCATGTTATTGGGAATGCAATTAATCTTCTTATTTTTGATTCTGCCGATTCCCTGCATAATAAGGTGGCTGTCATATCCTTTTAGGTTCTGGAAGATAACTGGAATCCTATTGGTTAACTTAAAGTTTAGATTACAGGAATTATGGGCGGCTCCTCGGAATTTACCTGTTATATGATCGTGATCTCTCATACGATCTGCTCCTAGGGCATGCTTACAAATATGACAGTCAGTAGCGTCGTGAAACAGTTTCTCTTCATGATTCGAGAGTTGCATTGGCTTTATCATCGATAGTAAATTTTTAATGTTTTCTTCTTCCAGACGTTCTAAAAATTCTTCTACTGCATTAGGACCTCTATAAACTACTGGAGGTTTATGGCTGCAGCCATCAGGTCCAACAACAAGATATGCAAATCCACAGGGTTCATGATTTGCCGTGATAGTGGTGTGAGATTTTTCAGGGTTAGGCATACAAATGTCCACTTTCACTAGGAATGATTCAAAGTCGGCATAAATCACGTATGGAACAGGCTGCTGAAACTTAAAATTTGTGAATTTCAGCCATTTCTCTTCTTCAGTTGGGAATTCTACTCTCTGAGGTCCATGTTCTTGACAATATGGGATATGATCCTTCAAGAGTGATTCATTTTTGAAACTGTGAAGGCAGTAATCACAGTAGAAAGTCTGACATTTATGTTTAGTGAGAGGACTGAGAAGTCTACTCATATTCTTAATGGAGCAATAATGCTGCTTTTCATCATCCGATAACAGAAGGAGATTCGTGTGCGCTTTAAATCTGAATGGTGTGATGTAGAGTGGGAACACTTCTTTCTCATATCCAAAAACATTAAGAGAAATATTGTTCATTTTTTCGAATTTAGATATTTGATTTATTGCAACAGGGTAAATTAGGCCAGATGTATTTAATTTTTCTTCTAAATGTATATAGTTGTTAAGGCGTTGCGGATGATCTGTGGCAGGATACAAAGAGGCTAAAACAGACCAGACAAAACATTTTTGGTCGGAATTACATACATTGACAATAGCGTGTTTTAACAGTAATTCTCTTGGAGTAGGGATATAACTAGATCCTGCAAGAGGTATATATTTCCCAATGTTCATTTCAGCGTGGAGTACAGCATCCAGTGTCCATCCACTATGTGCTCCTTCACATTCTTCAAATGAGGCCTTAATCTTCTTATATGCGGAATCCAATTCTCTGCTTAGGGATGATGTAGGAAGACTTATGACACAGTTACTTCGGAAAAATGGAGTGCAGTGTTCGAAGGTAGAATGGGAAACTTTTCGCCTGAAGTGCACTTGTACAGCAAGGTACCATTTAATGCTACCTTTCGAGGTCAATTCTTCTTTCAGATGTGTCATGAGTGACTCCCGTGAGGATTCAAGGAAAAAAGTGAGATCGACAGATGTTTCATCCGTTGCCACCAGCTTATGTGTTGACAGGGTCCTTTTCATTTCTTCTGTAAACTGACAGGGGTCTTCAGGGTCTGGTTTTTGTTTCTTCTGGGGAATCCTTTCATCATCGGAACGTTTTCGCTTATTATTGTGGGGGTTTCTTTGATGGCGCTAAAGACTGTCTTTTCTCCCAAACTCCATTGCGCACTCTTCACATTTGTAGGTTTTCCTGGAGGTGTGGGATAACTCGTGACGTCGGACGTCATCTCTCCTTGAGAATGTCGATTTGCATTCAGAGCACTTAAACAGGTTATTCCCATCATGATTTCTCATATGACGAATGAGATTTTTCTGGAGCGTGAAAGCCTTCTCGCATATATCGCATGGATACATTATGAAACAGTGAGTTGTAAAAATAGCTGATACTACACGAGGACGTGGAGAACTATCACTATTGCCTTCTAACAGTTGAAAAAAAAATCACGGAGAAGCAGCAGCAGAGAACCGTCACTGTCAACGTCTGACAATAGAATGAGGAATCTGACTGATGGATGTCGTATTTATACTAGAAGAAGGACTATCCCGCAGAAACTGGAATAAAAAAACTGTCCTGCAGCAACGAAAAGAAGCAAAGCTATTGGGTAAAAATATTTTGAAAGGCAGAACTTCTAATAGGTGAGTCAGGATTCAAAATGGCAGAGTCTGGACTTAGAAATTTCGGATGAGGGTAGAAACCAAGATGGGCGTCGGTGGTAATTACTAATGGATTATCTGCAATTTAACTGAATAATATAATTTCAGATTATTACACCACTGGAGGGAGGTATTCTATTCACCATTGTCGAACTTCAGTCTTTAAAAACAGTGAGAATTCTGACCAATATGCTCCGCCACCAGCTTGTAACACACGGGTGGCGGAGCCCATAGGATTAACATAGCTCCGCCACTGGCTCAGAACCCTCACTTTCTCCCTACTGATATGGCATTTGTTTTCAACACGTAAGGATAAGGTAAGACGAGCTTTCAAATAAGTTGTAGTTCATTCATTTCGGAGGAACGAGCACAAATTTGTAGACACGTGTCAAAAACGTTTTGGACGTAATTTACACTACTTTCGTGGATTTGGCTGGTCTGATGCTACCGTCACTATTTGGGAATATAGTTGGTCTAATGATTCTGAACAATAGCACTCATAAAGTCAGGGGGTTATGTTCGAATACAGGAATTGTAGGATAACAGCAGTTTATTCTCAGTTCCTTTCAATTTGGGCTGACTATTTGGTCAGCATCAGTTGGACTTGCTGATCTCAACAGTGTGTGATTGCCGACTTCCCAAGATCTCTGGGCATTGTTCTGAAGGTCTTCTCAAGCGTAAAGTTCGTAGTAAGTGACACTGTGACGTCGAGGTCATCGCTAATATCCCATTCTGCCACCTGTCAATCAATTGGGTTTTTCAGTCTCCCAATGTTGACTAGAGAAGGACGAGATCACGTGTTTACCTTTTCGTCTGGGCTGGCGTGTGCTGCAGGTAAAGGCAAAAAAAGGAATGCACGCCATCCCAGCTACAAACTGTAAACTGTTTTGCAGCGTCAGCTGCAAGACGCTGGATCCTTTTCTGGGAGCCCATCGTCGTGCAGCTGGTCAGGCCATAAATCCCATCTTATAGGTTTTGGGACTACTCGTGTTCGACTTCACTATCCTTTTGTTTGGAAAGCTAAATACGCTGAGGCAAACTTGGTGAATGATATATGTCTCCATATATTACTGTTTATTATGATTCCTTAGGATGAAATTTTGTAAGATTAATCTCTTCTTATTTTGTTGACCTATGAATTTCAACGGCGAAGTTCCCTTGCTGTTTTTATTGGACTTGTGCTAAATCAGACAGGTTTTAATATGTTAGCCGCCTGTCTTCTCTGTGTTTACATCGAATTGTTTTCTTTACCCCTGATGCTCCAGAAGTAAACAGAAAACTAGAGAGAGGAAGAAATAAGTTCTGGTAGTCCGAGGCAGGAGAAAAAAATGGCTCACTCAGTTGCACTGATGCGAATCTTATAGCAACAAGAATGCTGACTGATTTAGAGGTCTGCATCAGAGAAGCAAATAGATGCATTGCAAATGACGCAAGTTAAGCGTCCATGCGAGTACTTTCTGCTAATTCAACATGGAAACGGATATTCGCCATTCCATATGTTGTCATAGATATAAAGGAAAGTTTTTCATGTGGCTCCAGCTCGACTAACCTAGCAAACCGATGTTTCTATTTATTATAAAATGTACTATGAAAAATTTCATGGAAATTAGAAGATTGTTATAAAAGGCAAAATTTGTGTTAAAATAAACTTATTAAACGTACGAAAACATTTTTAATTTTGTGTAAAAAACGTATATATTATATTATTATATTATACTATATTATATTATACTTATATTATACTTTATATTCCATTTTTGCAGAAATTTGCCTTGTTTAAGCTTTGTTTAGAGATGACAATACCAAAGGCTTCAAATATCTATAATGCATTTAAAGAAGCAAAGAAAAATCATTGTTTGATCGATGACGTAAGTAATTATCTAATTGGTCAAAAGTTATTTTTGTAGGCATCCAATAATTAATTAAGTGTTTTAAATATAAATAAATGACCGAAATTGTATTACTAGACAGTTACGACCATAATGTGCTTTGTTTAGTAATATTGAGAGTAAATATTTCGTTTTTTCTTCCATTCCAAAAGAAAGATTTTACAGTTTTTTCCTATTAACATTAATCGTATTATATTGAGTGTTTCAAATGAATATATAATTTTTAAATTTAATATCATTATTTAAAGTTTCTCTACAGTTGCAAAATCTGGCCAAGTTGGAATCAAAAACCTAATGGTTTTACTGAATGGAATTAGTTTAGAAATATGATCACAGATTAAACTGATTCCAAGAGTTATTTTCCTATGGATTTTTTTTGCATTTCAGTGCAAATTTGAAAAATTGAAAAAATTAAAATTAAATAAAAAAAAAATGCTCTCGCTCAATCCTACATAGGTACACTCGTCCAAGATGGGTAATCGTGATCATGCCAAAAGTAATAACTGGGATTACACAATAAGTATACAATGTTGTGCAAAAAAGTGAAAGAAAGTCCAAAATTTTCCATTGGACAAATGTAAGAAAGGAACAGAAAATGCAAAGCCATATAATGTAAATTTAAGTTAAGAATCTTTGTAAGGAAACTTTTTTAATACAAAATTATTTTATTACTTTAGATTCCGTTTTACCGGATGCCTTTGTTGTACAGGCTGCCATCTGTCAGATGGGAGTTAAGACATGGTCCGTCTGCATGAGAGGATAACCCTAACACGTAAAAACGCGCTGGATGGCCTTTCCAGGAGGCTATCATCTGTCTTCTAATAGCCCCTCAAGCTTATGCAAAAAAACGCGCTGGATTGCCTTTCCAGGAGGCTATCATCTGTCTTCTAATAGCTGTTTCAGTGAGTCCCTTTGTCCAACGCGCTGGATTGCCTTTCCAGGAGGCTATCATCTGTCTTCTAATAGCTGTTTCAGTGAGTCCCTTTGTCCAACGCACTGGATTGCCTTTCCAGGAGGCTATCATCTGTCTTCTAATAGCTGTTTCAGTGAGTCCCTTTGTCCAACCTTCCCAGAGCTCTTGGTGTCCCTGTAGTCCCTGTAACGTGTAACTATTAGTCCACTTGTGTATAAAAGCGCCACTCACAGGTAACACAACTCATATATTGAAGATTCTCTGAAAATAAGCATATCTGTACCTTGCTTTGAACATTTTGCCCTCTAACACGATTTATGTTTCGGAAGCTCAATCGATTTTCAGGATCACTATTTTGTTTTCAGCACAGTTTTGAAACGTTTCTCTCAGCATTAGAAAATAAAAACTTTTTAGTAGTTAAAATTATTGATAAATACATATTCTGTTTGTCATAAGCCGTCCCATGGCCGAGTGGTTAGCGCGCTTGGCTACTGATCTAAGGGACCTGGGTTAGAGCCCCGGGTAAGGCATGGCTGTTTGTGTCGTTTTTCTGCTGAGGTCCTGCCATCCTCTCAGACTTTCTACTATGGCATATAAACTGACAGGCTCCTGTCAGACCTCTGTGGCAAGCAGCTGCTTGAGGGGGTAATTTTTTTGTCATATCCTCCTAATTCGTTCAAATATCGTATTTTTTTGTTGTTGTTGTAAATTCAAATTCAAATTTATTTCAACCATATAATACCATTCTCTATATACTTAAACACTGCAACCTCTTAATGAAACCTGTTTCAGGTTGCAAAATTATGCAAAAATTTCAAAGCAAAAATAACTGATAACACACGCAAATAAATAATCAATACTTTCCAACTTCATAAGCTATTCAAAGATGTGGTTTTTAAACAATACTTCATTATTTAAAGAACAAATATCAATATTTAACTTATTATATAATTTGGACCGGTATACAGAACATTTTGTTTAAACTTTGCTTTATATTATCTTGAAATTAATAATTTATTTTTATTATCTCTGATACAGTATTTAGATGCAGTATTTGATACAGTATTTAGATATTTTGATGTATATTAGATGATTTTGATACAACCATTTATATTTATAAAGATCATCATTTGGAAATTTGATCGATCTTTATAAATATAAATTAATAGCCTGTATATGTAAAAAATTTTCAATGGTAATATTCTTAGTTATTGAAATAAAGCTGCAGAATCAACTTTGGTTTTTTTAACATAACTCTTATAATATATTTCTATAATAATTTCAATCTCCTCATTTGCATTTTACTTCTACCTTCCCCTATTAGAAGGGCATAATTCAATTGAGAATGTACACATGAAAAGTAATACATTACTAAAGTTTGCCTATTTAAAACATTTCTTAATATATAAATTCTATTTATAAAAAATTTTAGCTTCTTTATAATATAATTTTAAAGATTTTTCCATGTTAGTTGACTGTCAAAAAATACACCTTATATTTAATTTCAAAAACCTTTTGAATTGATGGAGAAATACAATTTGATTCACCTATTAATCCACAAGAATGGAATTGAATTTCATAATTTTCAGATAACATATTACCAAGTGAAAAATTCATGTCATCATCATCATCCTCAAGCAGCCCTGGGCTACGGAGGTCCAAATAGACGGTGCAATGTAGTTCTCCAAGCTAGTCTGTCCTGAGCTACATCTACTGCATCTGGCCACACTGCACACCAATTCTAATAAGGTCCTGTTTGACATTGTCTGCCCACCGCATCCTAAGTCTCCTCCTCTTTCTGAGGCCTTTAGGCACACTGTTCATAACCCTATTCGCCAATCTATAATTATTCTTATGGGCAACATGGCCAAACCAACGGAGTCTCTCTTTGCACAATATGCTGCTTAAAGGAGGTTGCCGACTCCTTTGCCTAACCTCATCATTAGTTACAAAGTTGAACCACATAATGCCCAAGATACTGCGTAAGCATCTGGAATCAAAAGCATCTAGCTTCCTGTTATCTTGTTAACAAAGTGTACAAGTTTCCCTACCATAACTAACCCTAGAAAGAACCAAACTATTACACAGTCTAATTTTAGTCTTTAGGTGTATACGCCTATTTCTCCACACTCTCCATAGATTCTTAAAAGTCCCGGCAGCAATCCCTATTCGTCTGTTAATTTCATGCCACATATCACCATTATCAGTTACATAGCTCCCAAGATAATTAAACTGTGACACCTGCTCAAGACTGCAACCATTCAGATTAACTGAATCACAGCCTGCCTGACCAATTTTCATCACTTTAGTTTTCTCTCTGTTTATAACAAAACCTACTCTACTACCAGTCTCATCAACAGCTCGAATGAAAGAGTTCATCTCATCAACAGTCGAATGAAAGAGTTCATCTCATCAACATCATTTGCCAAAAGGGCTAAATCATCAGCATAATCTAAATCAGAAATTTTCGTATCTCCAGTCCATTTAAGACCAAAATCTTTCCCTTGAAGTGAATTTCGCATAACATAATCAATAACCAAGCTAAAGAGAAAAGGAGACAAAATGCACCCTTGTCGAACACCAGAAGTAATGCTAAATCAATTGCTACAAGCCTTACCAACTCTCACACACGACTCAGTGTTATTATAGAGAGCTTTCATTATGTTAACTAACTTGTCTTGTATACCATATGATCTCACATTCAACCACAAATTATGACGATCAATAGAGTCGAAAGCTTTTTTGAAATCAACAAAGTTAGCAACCAAAGGTTTCTGAAACTCTAAACATTTCTCAAGAATCTGCCTAAGTGAAAATCTGATCCACACATCCCCTACCACTTCTGAATCCACATTGCTCAACACACAATTGACTGTCAACCAGATTCTTAATTCTATTAAGCACAATCATGGAAAGAACTTTACCTGGAACAGAGAGTAGGCTGATACCCCTATAGTTATCACAAGAACTCAGATCACCTTTTTTGAAAATAGGGATAACAATAGCTCTGGTAAAATCCTTAGGATTTGGGTTGGGTTGTTTTACCTCTGAGCGGCACTTTTTTGCACACCATGGGCTAAATGGCCAGGTCACATGGACCCCGAAGGCTCAGAGAAGGTTGGGGGAGGGGACCCACTGGAACAGCTGTTGGGAGACAGATGGTAGCCTGCCGTCAAGGCCATCCAGCGTGTTCTTTAACGTGCACAGGGTATGGCTCTCCCGCACACGGGGCCACGGCTTAACGTCCCATCCAACGGACGGCGGCCTTTCCAAGCCCATCGGTGTCCCCTACTGACCGTGGGCAGGGCGGGGAATTTTGCGGAGAAAAATCTCAACGCTGACCCAGCTGGGACTCGAACCTGGGAACTACAGATTACGAGCCTGGCGCGCTACCGACTGAGCCACCCCCGCCCCTAAAATCCTTAGGAACCATGCCTTTATCATAAAAGGTATTCAAAATTTCAGTCATCCAAATGGTAACTGAAACATTCCCAGCTCTAAGCATTTCCGTAGTAATTTCATCTACCCCTGGGGATTTATGAAGTTTAAGTTTAGAAATAGCCAAACTAACTTCAGATTGTGTTATAGGGCCAACATTAAAGCCAACAATGCATCTATCATCATTGCAATCAATGGGAGTAGAATTAACCACATTGTTTAGAACATCACTGAAATGCTCAGCCCACCTAGCCATGACGGAATCCTCACCTTCTATAACCTTACCTTGTTTATCCTTCAATCCCTGTATACCTGTTCGTTTTACAACAGCAGAGAACTGTACCAGATAGTTAACATTAACTATCTGGTACAGCTCTCCGCTGTTGTGCTATTTAACTGCTTCCTCGGCTTTGTCAGCCAAACCATCAAGCCAAAGATTTTTATCAGCAGCTAACTGATCCTTTACACGTTTATTAAGCTCTCTGTAATGCTTTCTATTAGGACTAGTAGGGTATTGATTAACGACATTCCTGCAGTTCCTTCTTTCTGAAATAACCTCAAGTGCCTTATCACTTAAATAATTCTGTCTCCTCTGCTCCTTTTTTCCTAAAAGAGTACTGTTAGTTTCCAAAAACGCCTGTTTAAAATGGTTCCAGTCTTCCTCAACTTCAGTAGTAAGCAAACCATGACTGTCATAATGACTAATCATTATGACAGTCATGGTTTGACTGTCATAATGATTAGTCATTATGACAGTCATGGTTTGCTTACTACTGAAGGTGGTTACTTATTACCTATCATGATAAGCTTTAGCTATAACTGGGTCTTTAATACTTTCAGAGCTTCAGTATTAAAGGTAAATTTTTTAACCCTAGCACAACACTTTTTAAGTTTAAGTTGCAAGACACTTTTAACAAGGTAATGGTCAGATCCAATTTCAGCTCCCCTGTATGCCCTGGTATTCCTAACAGAACTGGCCCATTTGCTGTTAATTAATATATAATCAATCATATTCTTATGCAGCCCAGCAGGTGAAACCCATCTGTACTTATGTATGTCGCGGTGTTTGTAATAAGTGTTAGTTATTCTGAATCCATTGAGTTTACCTACCTGTAGGAGACGTTGCCCATTGCCATTGCAGCTACCAATACCAAAAGGGCCTATTACTCCTCCCAAAAGGTCAGAGTCAGTACCAAATTTGGCATTGAAGTCACCAAGAACAAGGGTAATATCTCCTTTCTTGACAGAATTCAAAATATCCTGATGTTGTTCATAAAACCTATCCTTCTCATCCTCATCGGCATCCTCAGTGGGGGCATAACGGCAGATAACATTCAAGTTTTTAATACTTGTCTGAAATTTTTGCTGTACGAAACCTTTCATTAATGCACTAATATCCTAGAAGAGCATCACTAGCGTGTCTGCTGAGAAGCAGACCCACACCTTGGTGATGCTTATTGTCGTCCCTCCCTGAAAAGAAAAATTTAAGATTATTTTTAAGAATCAGACCTTTATCTGTCCATCTGGTCTCTTGCAAGCCGAGAATATCTAAATTATAACTGTGGAATTCTTGTGTGAGGACATCAAGAGAAAAAGCTCTGTGCAGAGTCCTCACATTCCAACTACCTATGGAGAGAAAATGGTTAGTGGGATGTTTAAAGAAACTATGTTTATTGAGAGAGGGAATGCCAACAATATCAAACAGCCCCCTAATCGCAGACATGGGGCAAAGACCCGTTCCCCCAACACTAAAGGCTGAAGCCATCTACACTGGAAGACTTCCTCGAATGTAGAATTTGACGATGCCAATAGAAGCAAAGAGTTCAGGTGCCTGCGATGACCTCTGCTCAGGATTATCCACCAGCTGATAAACATATCCTATGAATCTATTCACTTGGGGCTGTCAACCCACAAACAAACAGAAAACACAGCGGAAGATTTTCCCTCCACAAAAACCCACTAGTGCAGCAAAATCAGGCTCCATAATCAAGCTCAGAGCCATATATCTGTCCAGTCCAGTAGGTTTATATGGTCAGCACCAGGACACTGTGTGGTTGACCACTCCTCAGCGGGGTAGAAAAAAAGAAAAGTAGCCATAGTTGTCCAGATCAGTAGGCCACACTAATCTGGCAGCCCTCCACTTCCGTTCACTTCCACAAGAGAGTATCACTTTAAAAGGTACTAATGGTCTGCATCACGAGAAGGTGGGGTCGGACATTAGGTGCTAGGCCTGGCGGGTTAGTAGTATAGTCCCACTCCACGGAATCCCACCAGTGCTTTCCCCTATGACGTCACTTCCGGTCACGCCCCTATGACGTCACTGACCACGTCATTTATTAATATTCATAATTAATAAATCATAATTAATTAAAAAAACCCTTACTACCCACCCTTTTTAACCCCTGGCGCCATCTGGTGACTATGGAGTACTATTTTCAGAAAAAACCCTATTTTAGCTCTAATTTCCCGATTTTTGACTTTCCCTTTATTAAAAATTTCTCCCCCCTTATTAAAAACCCCCCCTTCCTTCTCCCCCTTTTTAACTCCTGGTGTCATCTGGTGACTATGAGGAGTACTATTTTCGGAAAAACCCGTATTTTAGCTCTAATTTCCCGTTTTTTGACTCCCCCTTTATTAAAAATTTCTCCCCCTTATTAAAACCCCCTTCCTCCCCCCCTTAACCCCTGGCGCCATCTGGTGACTATGAGGAATACTATATTCGGAAAAACCCCTATTTTAACTCTAATTTCCCAATTTTTCAGCCAACCCATCATTAAAGACCCCTGGTTGACCCACCTATATTTTAAGCCCTCCTTCTCGATTTTTCTTTATTTCAGACCCCCCTGGTTTACCCCCCCCCTATATTTTAAGCCCTCTTAATCTCCGAATAAGTCCCTTACCAACTAAACTTCGGGATGGCAACGATCGGCTGATGCAAACCTCAGAATAATTGCATGGGTGGCCACCTCACGCAGAAAGGGATGATGCAAGTTTCTAAATAATTGCAAAACTTTCGATAGCAGTCACTCCCAGAAAATCAACTCTCAAAGTTGTATTACCCATTTTTTATTCCTTATTAATAAACACACATTTAAACCCCTCCCCTTTATTAAACCCCCCTTATCAAAAGTTCACTCTATTAAAACTTCACTGAATGCAAACTCCCATCCTTTTTACAAGTCCACTAAACTTAGAAAATAACTCCCCAAAGTTGTATTACCCATTTTTATTCCTTATTAATGAAACACTCATTAAAACCTCCCTCTCCTTTATTAAACCCATTTATCAAAAGTTCACTCTATTAAATCTTCACCAAACTTTTTTGGTGTCCACGTTCATCTGAAATTTGCCAAGTCCTGCTAAACTTTGGGTGGCAACCCCTCGCTGGATGGTTGATGCAATCCTTGAACAAGGTCCCCGTATTTTGCGAGTTCGACTTTCACTAGAAGAAGGACTATCCCGCAGTAACTGTTTTAAAAGACTGTCCCACAGAAAATACCATTGGGTAAAAAAATTAATAAAAGGAGTAAAATCTGATTTAAAAATAAATTATTCGTAATAATGAAATGATATAGAGGTGTAATATGGTCTGTAGGGGTGACATATATGACCCACTTTAGAACATGCAACAGACGTTCGGTACCTCACCCCGGACCACGTTTTATTGACGGATCACTCTCAGCAGTGAAAAAATTTTCGAAGAGTCTAATCTTTCATCTGTGTCAACAATCGCGCGGTGCGAATTGACCTTCCTTCAAATCATACGACAGGGTCGCTTATCGATGGGTGCAATCGACCTTTCATCAACTCGCGTGATGTGCATTTCGCAACAAGCAGGCTATGTACGATAGAACTACTGCTATCTGCCCCGCAATATTTGCATCTGCTACTGATAAACGATTTCCTTCATTAAAAATAGAAACTTGGTAAATAATTCCACTGCATTCATTAAGAACACAAACTGATTTCGTGCTAAAACATCCTCTTTCACACCAGATTTCAACTTACTTGAAAAACTAATGTTAAAAATTTATGTGAACCAGTGACTTGACAGATGGAATCACTCAATCACCATAGGAATATACTATTGGTGCAGTGTCGGGAAAGCAAAGAAAGAAAAAAACTTCGAAATGAAGTGGAAAAATGCGAAAAAAGAAGAATGGAGTTTAGAGAATGGAGGCGAGGAGAGTCAAATGGAGAACAAGAATTATTCGCTCAGTAGTCTTCCAGAACTGATGAGAAGAAACAACCGACATTATTTAAAAGATTCGTAAGGATGAAAACTATAAAAAGTACGAGGAAAACTAAGGTCAAGGTATGCAAATTCATTCAAAGTGACAAGCAGGGTGTGATTCTGCATATTTCAATGAGTTCCTTTGGTAGCCGCTAGGAAGGTGGGAAGTAGGAGATTAGCAGACTGAGAAAAATAACATATCGTTGGAATATGGGAGGTTCGTTTCCAAAGAGAATGAATGTTTTTTATTTTACACCTTCAGTGCCCTCAAAAAGTTACATATCTGCGGTCTATTATTATTTTGTACCATGGAAAACCAGTTGATCAGCCAAGAAAAATCAAGAGTTGATGTATATATTAATGTTTCGCTGCATTATTTATTGGAATGAATGCAGGAAATACAAAACATAAATATTGATGAAACAATGCAAAAACAAAATTTTTCAAAGAGTTACATTTAGTACACACAATTCTTGTTAGTTTTTTTTTCTCTGCTTTACACATGGCCGTCTTGTGTTTACTTCGACTGTCAAATAATCTCCTACCCTGAGCATGCTTTTAGAAGCTTCTTCTGCACCAACAGGGAAAAGCACGGGATATTTTGCTACCAATGAACTAGGAATTAACTCTTTTTGCATTACCACTGGGACTACTTTCCACATATATAAATCCTGTATTAACTGTGAATGAGCCTGTAATAAATTGAATGCCTTAACAACTATATACATTTAAAAGAAAAATATATCTAAATTCGTAAAAATGAACAACATTTCAGTCAATGTTTTTGGATACGAGAAAGAGGTGTTCCCACTCTGCATCACGCCATTCAGATTTAAAGCGCAGGCAAATCTCCTACTGTTATCAGATGATGAAAAGCAGCATTATTGTTCCATTAAAAATTGATAAGAATCTATGAAATTCAAAGGGGGAATGCTGTTTTCCATATTATTGGGAACACAATTAATCTTCTTATTTTTGATCATTCCTTATATAATAAGATGGCTGTCCCTTAGGTTATGAAATATAACTGGAACATTATTAGGGAGCTTGAAAATTGGGATGACACGTATTATGAGCGCCTCCTCGGAGAAGTACTATGAATTTGATTCCTGTCATGTTTACACAGCTCCTGCCTTCATACCTGAAGATGACAAATATAGTTGATAAACTACAATGTACCTTTTTGGGAGGTATACGAGGGGGAATTTCAGTGAATCATTTTAGCACGGCAAGCAAAAGCATTTAGAATGAAAGCCCGATTGCAAGTTTGTTTAAACTAACTCTTCAGATGCACGTTTCTCCACAGATTCGTAAAACTCTCATTATGTATTCTTTGCTTTTTCTCTCACAAGATAATTAAAGTTCAAACACTAATACATCTTCCCTATGTGTATCTTTCTAATAAACCATTCGATCAAAGTAGATAAATCGCAAGCATCATCTGCGTCAGATCTGATTCCATATATCTGCTTACGACGAAAATCTCACAATAGCCTGAAATGGGCAGTACTTAACCTACGACACAGCATGTGACTAGGTCGTTTAATCAAATTACATGCATAAACGAAAATTAGAAAAACAACGAAATGGTTGGTAAATTCAATGAGAATCACTAAAATGTAAAGGGTATTGGAATATCTGTAAATACACACACATTTCAGTGGATAGGTGAATATTTTCACAATTCTTTGGAAGTGGAAGACACAATAACTGTAAAACATACTGTGACGTGAAAATATAAAAATGCAGTGGGTGGTTGTAAAAATCGCTTCAAAACAGCAAATTACAGCGCAAATACTGTAAGATAGAAAAAACGACTATTAACAAGCGCCATCTAGTGTGTAAAATAAGTGAACCTAAGGAGTAACTGATAAAAGTCACTCTTTAGCGGAAGGACTAATACAGGAAAAATCATAAAATATTAAGGTCCTACGCTAGTAAATCACGGTCCATTGCGTACACACGGATGGATGAATATCACAAAATACTTTGCATATAGAAAACATCAGTAAAGAACCACAGAAGTTTGGAAATTTAAAATCCGAAAACTCACTGTTTATAAGAAAACAACAATATTTTCAGTATTTCCATGAAAAGTTGGGCCCCAGAATCGAGACCTAACTTTGCATTCTCTGACTTCAACCGCCAATAAAACGTAACATAAACTCTCTCGATGGTTATTCCAAGGCGCTATCTCTTTTCAGAGTTCCTGGTCCCCTGGTACGTTTGAATAAGCGCATAAGTGTGTGAAGGTGGTTAGCTGCAAACACAAGTTTTTTGACAAAGATAGGGTGTTTCACTACAATCTAACACGGAGATGTCTGTTTAGTTATTTTTCCCTATTTCTATACTAGTGTGCAATTCTTAGAACAAGTGGTACTATGTTCGTGTGAAAGTGGTTAGAGCAAACACAAGTTTTTTGATAATGCTATGTATCTTGTTTGGAAATAACTGTCTATGGAGCATTACTCCTGTACATACCATAAGCATAATTCCTCGCGATTCTAAGAGTTCCCAGAACCGATAGACAATACTTTGCGTTTACAGGACCTAACGTATAAAGTCTTTCATATTTCAAACTCAATCATCAAGACAATCAATATTGCAGAAGTAAGATTGAAAATGAAAGGAGAAGTGATAGAGAAGTGAAAGAAAAGCAAAACACCCAGAATTACCAATGGTATTTTCTTACCCAATGGTATTTTCTGTGGGACAGTCTTTTAAAACAGTTACTGCGGGATAGTCCTTCTTCTAGTGAAGGTCGAATTCGCAAAATACGGGGACCTTGTTCAAGGATTGCAACAACCATCCAGTGAGGGGGTTTAGCGGGACTTGGTAAATTTCAGCTGAACGTGGATACCAAAGGAGTTTGGTGAAGTTTTAATAGAGTGAACCTTTGATAAGGGGATTTATTAAAGGGAAGGGGAGTTTTAATGAGTGTTTCATTAATAAGGAATAAAAATGGGTAATACAACTTTGGGGAGTTGATTTTCTAAGTTTAGTGGACTTGTAAAAAGGATGGGAGTTTGTGATCAGTGAAGTTTTAATAGAGTGAACTTTTGATAAGGGGGGTTTAATAAAGGGGAGGGGTTTTAATGAGTATTTCATTAATAAGGAATAAAAAATGGGTAATACAACTTTGGGAGTTGATTTTCTGTGAATGACTGCTATCGAAAGTTTTGCAATTATTTAGAAACTTGCATCATCCCTTTCTGTGTGAGGTTGCCACCCATGCAATTATTCTGAGGCTTGCATCATCCGATCGTTGCCATCCCAAAGTTTAGTTGGTAAGGGACTTATTCGGAGATTAAGAGGGCTTAAAATATAGGGGGGTAAACCAGGGGGGTCTGAAATAAAGAAAAATCGAGAAGGAGGGCTTAAAATATAGGTGGGTCAACCAGGGGTCTTTAATGATGGGTTGGCTGAAAAATTAGGATTTTTAGAGTTAAAATAGGGGTTTTTCCGAAAATAATATTCCTCATAACCACCATATGGCGCCAGGGGTTAAAAAAAAGGGGGGAGGGAGGAAGGGGTTTTTAATAAAGGGGAGTCAAAAATCGGGAAATTAGAGCTAAAATAGGGGTTTTTCCCGAAAATAGTACTCCTCATAGTCACCAGGGGTTAAAAAGGGGGAGAAGGAAGGGGTTTTTTTAGTAAGGGGGAGAAATCTTTAATAAAAGGGTAATCAAAAATCGGGTTGGGTTGGGTTGGGTTGTTTTACCTCTGAGCGGCACTTTTTTGCACACCATGGGCTAAATGGCCAGGTCACATAGACCTCGAAGGCTCAGAGAAGGTTGGGGGAGGGGACCCACTGGAACAGCTGTTGGGAGACAGAAGGTAGCCTCCCGTCAAGGCCATCCAGCGTGTTCTTTAACGTGCACAGGGTATGGCTCTCCCACACACGGGGCCACTGTTTTACGTCCCATCCAATGGACGGCGGCCTTTCCAAGCCCATCAGTGTCCCCTACTGACTGTGGGCAGGGCGGGGAATTTTGCGGAGATAAATCTCAACGCTGACCCAGCTGGGACTCGAACCTGGGAACTACAGATTACAAGCCTGGTGCACTACCGACTGAGCCACCCCCGCCCCATCAAAAAACGGGAAATTACAGCTAAAATAGGGTTTTTTCTTAAAATAGTATTCTTCATAGTCACCAGATGGCGCCAGGGGTTAAAAAGGGGGAATGGAGAGGGAAGGGAGGGGGTTTTTAATAAGGGGGAGAAATTTTTAATAAAGGGGGAGTCAAAAATCGAGAAATTAGAGCTAAAATAGGGTTTTTTTCCGAAAATAGTACTCCTCATATTCACCATATGGCGCCAGGGGTTAAAGGGGGAGGAAGTTTTTTAATTAATTATGAATTATTACTTATGAATTATTAATTATGAATATTAATAAGGGGGCGTGGTCAGTGACGTCATAGGGGGCGTGACCGCAACTGCCGTCATAGGGGAAAAGCACTAGTGGGGGCTCCATGGAGTACGACTATACTACTCGGTTCTATGCATCATCACAGGGGATTGTTGCATAACTCTCCTTCCAGTGACTTCCTAGCTACCATTTACAGACCAAAAAAATACTTTGTCTTATTTAAATTTAAAAACAGTTTGTTATTTGATAAAAATTTATAAAATGCATATCATTATTTATATATCGAAACATTAAATCATTATCAATAACATATAATAAGACAGTATCATCTGCAAACGCGATTATTTCACTATGAAATTTATATCAAAAATATCATTGATAAAACAGTTAAATAAAATTGGGTCCAATACTGACCCTGAGGCACACCAATATCAATGAGCAAAATATCACTTAATTCGTTATTTCATTTAACTATTTGCCTTCTGTCTGATAGATAAGATAAAATCCATGAATAACAATTACCTCTGATTCCCATAGTAAAAATTTATTCAATAAAATCTTGTGATTTACTAAATCACCAAAAAAAAATATAGCATTTACATCCTTGCCTGCATTTAGTGCATTATGTATCTTATCAGTCAGATAGATAAGAGCATCCAAAGTTTCTTGGGACGGGGTGGCTCAGTCGGTAGCGGGCCAGGCTCGTAATCTGTAGTTCCCAGGTTCGAGTCCCAGCTGGGTCAGCATTGAGATTTATCTCCGCAAAATTCCCCGCCCTGCCCACGGTCAGTAGGGGGACACCGATGGACTTGGAAAGGCTGCCGTCCGTCGGATGGGACGTTAAGCCGTGGCCCCGTATGTGGGAGAGCCATACCCTGTGCACGTTAAAGAACATGCTGGATGGCCTTGACGGGAGGCTACCATCTGTCTCCCAACAGCTGTTCCAGTGGGTCCCCTCCCCCAACCTTCTCTGAGCCTTCGGGGTCCATGTGACCTGGCCATTTAGCCCATGGTGTGCAAAAAAGTGTCGCTGAGAGGTAAAACAACCCAAACAACCCAATCCAAAGTTTCTTCTTGTGCTTGAAATCCAAACTGTCTTTTATTTATGATTTTATATCTATTCAGAAAGTCAACAAGTCTGTTTTTAAATAATTTTTCAATTACCTTTGTAAAAACTGAGAAATTTGATATTGTTCTCTAATTATCCATTTTAGTTTTGCTTCCATTTTTATATATTGATGTAACTATTGAAGTTTTTAGAATATCAGAAAAACTGCCAGTAGTAAATGATAAATTGCATAAGTAAGCTAACAATTCCAATATACCGTATAAGGACTAATGGCTTTCAAAACGAAAGCATTCACAGTATCAAGGCCACTAGCACTAGTGTTCCTTAATGATAATATTTGTGTATAAATCATTGAGGAATTTTGAGAAAGCTTCTTGTGCAGACATGATCATTATTTTGTATGGATACAGTCGCTCAAAAATATATCCGAACACTATTTTTGAACAACCATAGTGTTCGAATATTTTTTTGAGCGACTGTACATTTTCTATATCTTTCAACAAATCAGTTTCACAAGTAGAGAAGTATTTATTAAAGGAATTAACAAATAGTTTTGGATTAGCCTCAAAATCTATTGTTTTTGTCACCACACTCTAAAGTTGTTAATTTAGTTTGAACTCTCCTGTTATTAGCCTCAAAAATTATTAGTAACATGTATTGGTTTTTCTTTCAATTCAATTTGCTATTTGTCAATTCATTTACTATATTCCATTTTTTCTCATATCATTACCTGGTTTTAAAAGTCTACCATGATAATATTCTTGTTTAGTCTTTTTTATCTGATCAGTTAAGAATTCCTAAATTTCTTATACTCATTAATATTACATTCACCCTTCTGTAATGTAATATACATGGTTTTTCTCTCTTTAGTTGCATAAAGTGAAGCATTTGTCATCCAATTTTTATCTTTTTGTTTCTGCTATTTATCCTAAAGGTGCTTTTAGAGAGATCTTGACATTGCTTTGACTTATTAATGAAAATATTAAATGCAATGTTAATATTTGAATTATTATAAATATCAGTGCAGTTTAAGTTTGCAACTCTTTCTATCATTTCATTGTAATTAATGACAGTTTTATTTTTTGGTTTATCAGTTGGTTTAAGTTTGCTGCCAAGCAAGTCCAAAGCAATTAGATTATGATCACTAATATCTCTTTGAATTACATAGCTGTTGAAGTTAATCTGATAATTTGATCTAAGATAAATGTGGTCTTTACAAGAATTTGAAGAAGGTCTTGTCACTTCATTTATATAAGAATTTGAAGAAGGTTTGGTCACTTCATTTATACAAGACACAAAACTAAAACTTTTAAGTAAATCAGTAAATATTTAAGAATTGTGGGTCCTTTTTAAAGTTTCAACATTTATATCACCAACAACAATCATATTCTTAACAGTACCAGTAACAATGTATTGCATCAAAGTGTCAACAAAATCTTGTACCTTAGAATCTATTGACCTATGTATAGCCAAAACCGACCATTTAGAGTTAACTCCCAAGTTTATCTCAATCAAAACCGATTCAACTGACTGAAAATTAAACTTAATCAACTCAATTTTGTAACTATCTAATATGAGCACAACAACACCACCAGATTTATTAGTTAGTCTACAGTTCTAATACCATGTAAATTCCTTAAATTTCTAATATTTAAATGTAAAACAAAGAGTTTACTACATACACCAAAACCCTGCCAAGACAATTCATCCAAATTGTAAAATATTGGTTTCATTGCAATTCATACATATAAAAATAAAATATACATATTGTAATATACAAAGTTTTATAACTTAAGCAACTTTCCCACATTTTGAATTAGAATAGCTGGGGAATATCAGGTATCCTCAGATAGATTTTACCATTTGTTGTCCATACATATTTCCATTTTCTTTCTCTATGTTTCTGTTTTGATAGTACAGCAATCTTTTTTTTTCTCCGGTTAAATGTTCATTAATATAAACTAGCCCTCCCTCAGCTGTTGGTACATCAGACATCAGTAAGCCTTTTATAATCTTTTTTTTCTCCATCCACAACTACTTGCATTGAACAGTATTACTGTTCAATGCAAGTAGTTGTGGATGGAAAAAACTTGCATTGAACAGTATTACTGTTCAATGCAAGTTAGTTGAACAGTATTACTGTTCAATTCAAGTTAGTTGAACAGTATTACTGTTCAATGCAAGTAGTTGTAGATGGAAAAAAAAAAGGTTATAAAAGGCTTACTGATGTCTGATGTACCAACAGCTGAGGGAGGGCTAGTTTATATTAATAAACATTTAACCGGAGAAAAAAAAAGATTGCTGTACTAGCAAAACAGAAACATAGAGAAAGAAAATGGAAATATGTATGGACAACAAATGGTAAAATCTATCTGAGGATACCTGATATTCCCCAGCTATTCTAATTCAAAATGTGGGAAAGTTGCTTAAGTTATAAAACTTCGTATATTACAATATGTATATTTTATTTTTATATGTATGAATTGCAATGAAACCAATATTTTACAATTTGGATGAATTGTCTTGGCAGGGTTTTGGTTTGATTTATTGGGATTCTTTGTCTTAACTTCATATATATTACATGTCTATCTGAATAATTCTTACTGTAATATATATATATAATTAGATATATATATATATCTGTATTAAGTGTATTTTTAGAAGTGCTGACATGAGGATGTGACTCATGAGTTGTTATTCGGGTGTGAACTGACTGACTGCAGATGCTCATAGTTTCGAAAGCACTTTTACAACTGGCCTAAAGCTCTGCGCGAGTGAGAGAGTGAAGCGCAAAAACAATGTAGAACTGTCTGGGTGTCTCTGCGAAATTAGAAGCACGTTTGATGCGCGTCAAGGAGCGCGGCTTTGCTCAAAACCTTGAGGAAAACGTTTGGTTCTGTGTGAGCCAAAGCATGGTTCTGTGTGAACCAGGGTTCGGTTCTGTGTGAACCAAGGTACGGTTCTGTGTGAACCAGGTAACAGTCAAGGATTGAATATCCTCTCGCCGAATTTTGAGGTTGGTAAAGCGATTTCTGTAAGGTGCAGATATCCGCCTCATTGTATGAAAGCTTGCAGTAGCAAAGCAGCGTTGAGATTAAATTTGGGCCGATTGGAGGAAGTCCAAAAACATCTAGGAAGCCGAATCACTCTGATCTTTTTTTGGGGGCGGGGGTGGCCCAGTCGGTAGCGCGCCAGGCTCGTAATCTGTAGTTCCCAGGTTCGAGTCCCAGCTGGGTCAGCGTTGAGATTTATCTCCGCAAAATTCCCCGCCCTGCCCACGGTCAGTAGGGGACATCGATGGGCTTGGAAAGGCCACCGTCCATCGGATGGGACGTTAAGCCGTGTCCCCGTGTGCGGGAGAGCCACACCCTGTGCACGTTAAAGAACACGCTGGATGGCCTTGACGGGAGGCTACCATCTGTCTCCCAACAACTGTTCCAGTGGTCCCCTCCCCCAACCTTCTCTGAGCCTTCGGGTCCATGTGACCTGGCCATTTAGCCCATGGTGTGCAGAAAAGTGCCGCTCAGAGGTAAAGCAACTCAACAACAACACTCTGATCTTCAGCACAGGAAAGGCCACGGAATCGAGCGCATCCTTAGCACGTGATTATATGGAATGTAAACTATGTTGTCCATCCACTACTCTAGTGTTTGAATTGTTGGTCATCTTTCTGCACGTCACTTAGTGCAGCAAGTCTGAGGGATATGTGAGTATGGACATAACTATCTGCGAACCTGTGATTTCACCTAGGTAATGGTGAATTGATCGATCTCCTCAACTAAGGTTGGTTTCGTTTATGATCCCGTTCCCCAAAACATGACATTTGGCACAGCCGCGGCAGGATTACCATTCACGTGCCGAAAAAAATTCCAATGTGCTAAAAGGAAAAGAGTAAGAAAATATCTGCTGTGCTAAAGAGGAAAAACTGCAAGAAATTCAGAAGATTCTGTGATTCTGTATCAGTTAATCTGTGAAAGTGAGGAAGCTGCAAACAGTTCAGTGGGCTAAGCCACATCCAAGATCTGTGAAAGTGAGGAAGCTGCAAACAGTTCAGTGGGTTAAGCCACATCCAAGATCTGTGAAAGTGAGGAAGCTGCAAACAGTTCAGTGGGCTAAGCCACATCCAAGATCTGTGAAAGTGAGGAAGCTGCAAACAGTTCAGTGGGCTAAGCCACATCCAAGGTCTGTGAAAGTGAGGAAGCTGCAAACAGTTCAGTGGGCTAAGCCACATCCAAGGTCTGTGAAAGTGAGGAAGCTGCAAACAGTTCAGTGGGCTAAGCCACATCCAAGATCTGTGAAAGTGAGGAAGCTACAAACAGTTCAGTGGGCTAAGCCACATCCAAGGCCTGTGAAAGTGAAGAAGCTGCAAACAGTTCAGTGGGCTAAGCCACATCCAAGGTCTGTGGCTTTTCTGTCTTTCTTTCATTTATTACGAGTTTTTGAGTTGCCAATGATGCATAGGAGTCGCGATAAAACCAAGGATGGAACTGATCAGAACGAGAACATTAATTTAACAAGGCACATTGAGACTGGGGAAAATGGGGGAAATTAGCGAAATTGATAGGATTGATAGCAATTTTGGGGTAGAACAGGGTGCTAGCAGATATGGTTTGAATCCGTCCGAAATGAGTATTCAGGTACTAAATCAGTCTCAGAGATGGAATATGAAATGATGAAATGGCAAAGAGAGAAAGAGGAAAAATATAGGGAAGAAAGTATATTGGAAAGGGAAAAAAGAGATTGGAAAGGGAAGAAAGAAGAAAGAGATCGCGGAGAAGGAAGAGATAGGGAAGAAAGAAGATTGGAGATATAATACAAAAGAGAGAAAAAGGAAATGGATAGGGAAATAGAACTTAGGCGATTAGATATAGAAGAAGGAAATTAGGTATAGAAAGGACAAGTAAGAGTAGCCAAAGAAGTCAAAGTTCAGTGGATTCAGGAGATCTAAAGTTAAAAAGGCTTCACAAGATTCTAAATAATACTAACTATCCTTTACCGAAAAAAGTGGATGAATTGCTAGCTTATTTCGAGACAATAGAGAAATTATTTAAACATTACCGACATAAAGGATGACTTGCAAGGAATGTTAGTACATCCTCTGCTAGGGATGTGAGTGCGAAACATTTTTTACTCTGTTGAGTGACGAGGAATTCAAGGGTATGAATAAATTAAATCTGCCCTTTTAAAAGACAGCCAATTGACTCCGTTGGAGTACAAAAGGAAATTTGATACTATGTTTAAATTCTCTACGGAAATTTGGACTCAATTTTCATCTCCGACGAAGAGTCACTTTAATTATTATCTGAAGAGTATGGAAGTATATGATTTCCAGAAATTAAAAGATTTTATATTAGCCGGCAAAATTAAAAATCTATTACCACCAGATGCGGGTTGGGTTGTTTTAACTCTGAGCGGTGCTTTATTGCACACAATGAGGTAAATGGCCAGGTCACAAGGAATCCGAAGGCTCAGAGAAAGTTTGGGGAGGGATCTACTGGAGCAGCTGTTGGGAGACAGATGGTAGCCTCCCGTCAAGGCCATCCAGTGTGTTCTTTAATGTTCACAGGGTATGGCTCTCCTGCACACGGAGCCACGGCTTAATGTCCCATCTGATCGAAAGCGGCTTTTCCAAGCCCATTGGTTCTCCTAATGACTGTGAGCAGGGTGGGGAGTTTTGCAGAGATAAATCTCAACTCAAACCTGGGAACTGCAGATTACGAGCTTGGCACGCTACCGATTGAGCCCCCCCCCTGCCCTTCCACCAGATGCAAAAAATCATGTTGCAGGAGAATGGGTCTTGGAAAAATTGCCACGAAATTGCCGATGTTGCAGAACTTTGTGCAGGCCATTAAGCTATAAAATTAAATTGTAATCAAAGGAATTTAGGACAAAATTCGAACCCGCAAAACAAATTGACAGAAAACAAAAGTAGCGATTTTACAAGAAAACGAAATGAGAGTTTTTCTTCAAGAGCATACTTTATCTGTAAACAGAAGGAACATTTTGTTAAGGAGTGTAGCAAGAACACGAAAGTGACCAGAGCGTTTAGTTTAAACACTCACGAGTCTGAGCCTGCAGAATGTAGAAGGGTCATTATTGCAAAAGTTGGAGACCAGTTTATGACATTTGAATCAGAAGCAAGATTGGAAGGCTGCAGTGCAGAAAGAAGGAAATTGAGATGTCCACGTCAAGATATAGAGTCTTTAACGATGTTCCCATTCAGTGTGAAGATGAAATGTTTAATGCTGTTGTGGATTTGGGGACTCAAGTTTCTGTCATAAAAGGTTCTTTGGTCCCAGAGAAATATAAGCAGTTGGAAGCAAATATTCTATTAGTTAAATGGGGCGGGGGTGGCTCAGTCGGTAGCGCGCCAGGCTCGTAATCTGTAGTTCCCAGGTTCGAGTCCCAGCTGGGTCAGCGTTGAGATTTATCTCTGCAAAATTCCCCGCCCTGCCCACAGTCAGTAGGGGACACCGATGGGCTTGGAAAGATCGCCGTCCGTCGGATGGGACGTTAAGCCATGGCCCCCGTGTGTGTGAGAGCCATACCCTGTGCACGTTAAAGAACATGCTGGATGGCCTTGATGGGAGGCTACCATCTGTCTCCCAACAGCTTTTGCAGTGGGTCCCCTCCCCCAACCTTCTCTGAGCCTTCGGGGTCCATGTGACCTGGCCATTTAGCCCATGGTGTACAAAAAAGTGCCGCTCAGAGGTAAAACAACCCCACTCTATTAGTTAATACTTTCAGAGACCAATTGGAGGCTCCATTAATCACTGTCCCTCTTTAACAGGCTGCTGCTGATGGAAGTCAGGTGGTAGTATAGGAGGAAAGTGTGGAATTTTGTGTGCAATGGTGAATGAATTGAGTGCTGATATGTTGATCACAGGAATTGTTTCGCCGCTCTAGAGAAGTTGCCTGAAAAAGTGAAGAACAAGGTTAAATTTGAGATACATAACAAGAAAAGATGTAGCAGTAGTGCAATTAAATTTAAGATGGAGAAGAATGTGGCTAGATTTAGTGAAGAAAATACTTCTCTTTATGATAAGTGTGAATAACTGTGTAATGTACCTGATAAGGAGAAAGATAATAATAAGAGTATTAATATCAAAGAAAGAGGAATAGAGTGTAGCAATCTGCATGAGAGCAAAGTAGATAATAGAGTAGATAATGAAGATAAAATTAAATGTGAGGAGGATGGGAATGATACAGATTTAAATAGTGATTTGCTTAATAGAGTGGATTATTGTAGAGCAATTAATGGGTATAATAAAATTAATTGTGAGGAGAGTACAAATACTATAGGAGCAAGTACAGTTTTAGGTGATAAAGATGATATTTGTTGCGAAAGCGATGATCACAGCCAAGCAGAAATTATCACTAAAAATCAAGAGATTATGTGTAAAGGATACTGCGGTTGACTATCTAATAGGAGATAAAGGGGAATCCGAAGATCGCAATAATTGTCAGATAGAAACTTTGTGTCAATCTGAGGTTAAAGATAGAATAGAATTTGATATGGTGACTGATTCTGAGGTAAAGAATCATTGTCAAGTAGTTAGAATAAACGATCCTGATGTAGAGTGAGATCTTCCACAGAAAAGATGTGTAATTTTGAAAGTGCGAATTAATTTTATTTCGATAGAATGTCTGAATGTCATGTTAAAAATAATTGTGAAGCAGACAAGGACCCTAATATTAAAATAAAGATTAATGTCTACATTGAAAAGGCGAAAGAAATTAGTCAAATAATGTCAGATAAGAACCAAATAGGTGATAGATATAATTCTGAGGTAACAAATAGAGTACAGATATTAGATATCGAAAAATCGGGTTGGGTTGTTTTACCTCTGATCGGCACTTTTTTGCACACAATGGGCTAAATGGCCAGGTCACATGGACCCCGAAGGCTCAGAGAAGGTTGGGGGAGAGGACCCACTGGAGTAGCTGTTGGGAGACAGATGGTAACCTCCCGTCAAGGCCATCCAGCGTGTTCTTTAATGTGCACAGGGTATGGCTCTCCCGCACACGGGGCCACGGCTTAACGTCCCACCCGACGGACGGCAGCCTTTCCAAGTCCATCGGTGTCCCTATTGACTGTGGGCAGGGTGGGGAATTTTGTGGAGATAAATCTCAACGCTGACCCAGCTGCGACTCGAACCTGGGAAGTACAGATTACGAGCCTGACGCGCTACCGACTGAGCCCCCCCCCCCCCCCCCCTCCGATAAATCGGAGGAAGTTAGATAGTTAATGAAAAGTGAGAATCTACTGAGAATTTATGTAAGATCGGAAATGTAAATATCAAAGAATTAGGTTGTAAATATAAAGACGACATTATATTGAGGATTATGTAAATGGTGGTGATAGTGAGAGAATGTTAAATGAGATAAATGAGAGTTTTTTAAACAGATATGATCTTAAGGAGAAATTGTTAAAAGTTCTGTTAAATGCTGTCGGAGATATGAAAGTGACCAGAGCGTTTAGTGTATACACTCACTAGTCTGAGCCCGCGGAATGGAGAGGGGTCATTATTACAAAAGTTGGTTAGCAGTTTGTGACATTTGAATCAGTAGCAAGATTGGAAGACTGCAGTGCAGAAAGACGGAATTGATAAGGAGTCGTGTCTTGATAAGTGAAAGAAAAAAAATTTTGTCCTTGATAAGGAAAAAGTGTTAAAAGTTCCTTGAAATGCTGTCGAAGATACGAAAAGAAAAGAGCGGCTATTTTATCTAAATGAACGAAATTATGCTAGAGTTGGAGGAATATTTCATCAAGGGGCTGATATAGCAGAAAACGATTCTGATATTCATGCTGTGATTGGAGAAAAACTTGTTAAAGGTAGAAAAAAGTCAGAAGTGGACCTAAGTGGCCATTAACTGTTGATAAAGAGTGTATTAATAGTAATCATAATTTCGGTGTTAACATCGCCGAGGAAAATAGATTTATTTCTGGAGGGATGGATGGTAACTCGTTTGGAAACAATACCTCATTAAAACACAGAAACTGAGTAAAAAGTAGTGATAGAACAAACAGAAGATTAATTAAGGAATGTCATAAGACAAAAGAAACAAGTCCGTAGAAAAAAATAAAAGATGAAGAGTGAGAAATGGCATATAATTTTTCCGGACGTAGCCGATTTACAGATGCCAATAAAACTGAAAGTGAGGATACTGGATGCGTCCCCAGTATGAGACGTCGAGCGAAGGTCAAATGCGCATGGCATATTCATTATCTCTAACAGATCGGAGTTGGTTCTATTGCACAGCACTCTGTCATTAGGGAAGCTCCTGTGGGTGGAATTCACCCGACCCACTAGTGGGGAGATACTCTGCTCGAACATTGAAGGTCATCGAGTCTGTGGACACTCATAAAAGGGAACTGCAGTCAATTACTTCCGAGTGACAGCGACAATTGGTCCACTACAAGTAAATTTACCCTACAGTCTTTTGGTGAGGACATTGTCCACCAGATAAACGGGGTGTAATTAATATCAGAGTGGCACGAAAGCATAGTTTTTGCTGCTAGGTCATAGATGGGACAAAAACATTTTAATGGGGGGGGGGGGGGTGTCATGTCCCTCTAATTTATTTATTATTGTATTTTTGTTGATGTTATTGTTGTAAATATATATTTTTGGAAGGTTTGAGATGGGTTGGGTTGTTTTACCTCTGAGCGACACTTTTTTGCGCACCATGGGTTAAATGGCCAGGTCACATGTACCCTGAAGGCTCAGAGAAGGTTGGGGGAGGGGACCCACTGGAACAGCTGTTGGGAGACAGATGGTAGCCTCCCGTCAAGGGCATCCAGCGTGTTCTTTAACGTGCACAGGGTATGGCTCTCCCACACATGGGGCCACGGCTTAACGTCCCATCCGACGGACGGCGGCCTTTCCAAGCCCAACGGTGTCCCCTACTGACCGTGGGCAGGGCGGGGAATTTGGCGGAGATAAATCTCAATGCTGACCCAGCTGGGACTCGAACCTGGGAACTACAGATTACGAGCCTGGTGCGCTACCGACTGAGCCACCCCCGCCCCATTTGAGATGGAGATGTGACTCACGAGTTGTTATTCGGGTCTGAGCTGGCTGACTGCAGATGCTCAAAGTTTCGAAAGCACTTTTACAAATGGCCTGAGGCTCTGCACGAGTGAACGAGTGAAACGAAAAAATAATGAAGAGCAGTCTGAGTATCGCTGTAAACCAGAAGGACGTTTGATGTGCGTCAAGGGGACACCGCTCTTGCTCAAAAAAAAAAATTCTTCAGGAGAGGATTCAGTTCTATGTGAACCAAGGTACGGTTCTGTGTGAACCAGGCAAGGATTGAATATCCTTTTGCCGAGTTTTGAGGTCGGTAAAGCGATGTCTGTAAAGCACAGATTTCTGCCCCATTGTATGAATGCTTGCAGTAGCAAAGCAGCGTTCAAATTAAATTTGGTCCTCCACTCAGCCCAAAGCTGTACACTTTCGCACCAATGGAAAAATTCAATTAGCAAATGAAATTCAAAATGGAGGCTCAATTGGGATCCAAACCTGGGAACTTCAGATTACGAGACTGCCGCGCTACCATTGAGCCAACCACTGCCCCTTGAGTGTTAAGAATTTGATTATGTAAGCCAAGTGGTTCTCAATCTTTTTGGCTGAGGTACCCCCTGGAGTGTTGGCCAGGTACCCCTAAGGTTATTGTAGGTGTAGAACACTAAGAAAGGGGTACTTTTCGGTCTTTTGCATACATGTAATGTATTCTGGTTCAACCAAAAAATAAATGTTTCGCTTAGAAATTTTAGATAAAAAAAAATGCAAGTATTATTATGATATTAATGAAAACTGAACTTACTGAATTTAATGAGAGACCTACTTCGACAATTTTCGGCGATTTGCTGAAATTGGGAGCTAAAACTGATAGTTGACAGCGAATATCTGGTGAAGCCATTTTGAATGCAACGTTTGAGGTATTCCTTGTATATCTCAATGTATCTCTAGCGGTTCATGTATCCCCTTTGAGAACCATTGATGTAAGTACTGATGAAGTTGACGAAGGACTGGACAACTACCTTTGAACAGCATCTTATGCAAGGAGAGAATGCTTTGGTCATGTTATCAGCATGCACAATTATAGATTTGGGAAGAGTTGGGATCAGTGTACCTAAAGACCTCAGAAAAAAGGTAGGGTTGGGTTGTTTTACCTCTGAGCGACACTTTTTTGCACACCATGGGCTAAATGACCAGATCACATGGACCCCGAAGGCTCAGAGAAGGTTGGGGGAGGGGACCCACTGGAACAGCTGTTAGGAAACAGATGGTAGTCTCCCGTCAAGGCCATCCAGCGTGTTCTTTAACGTGCACAGGGAATGGCTCTCCCACACACGGAGCCACGGCTTAACGTCCCATCCGACGGACGGCGGCCTTTCCAAGCCCATCGGTGTCCCCTACTGACCATGGGCGGGGAATTTTGCGGAGATAAATCTCAACGCTCACCCAGCTGGGACTCGAACCTGGGAACTACAGGTTACGAGCCTGGCACGCTACCGACTGAGCCACCCCCGCCCCAAAAAGGTAGGGACTTAGAATGTTGTGAGTTGGGTTGTTTTATCTCTGAGTGACACTTTTTTGCTGCACCACTGAAACAGCTGTGGGGAGACAGATGGTAGTCTCCTGTCAAGGCTATCCAGCATGTTCTTTAACGTGAACAGGGCATGGCTCTCCCGCACACGAGCTATGGCTTCATGTTCCATACAATGGATGGAGGCTTTTCCAAGCCCATCAGTATTTCCTATTGGTGGAGGGTAGGATGGGGAATTTCACGGAGGTAATTCTCAATGCTGGCCCAGCTGGGACTCGAACCTGGGAACTACAGATTATGAGCCTGGCTGGCTATCGACTGAGCCACCCCCACCCCAGAATGCTGTGAGTGAACATTTTAAAGAGGCTTGAGTGTAGAGGAAATGTTGTCTTGAGCTAGGTGGGTACAAACCCGCGACCTTCTAATAATGTGTCAGATTCTCTGACTACATCTGCTAGCGACAGCCGATCGACATCTTTTTTACTGATGACTTTAAATCATGAGATCAATCATTAGAAGTAGTTCATGAGTGCAATTGAAGATTATGGTCGATGGAAGACTTTTACCTACGTTTATTAGACAAGCTACATCTATTACCGATCGCCGGTCGACATCTTCTTTACTCAGTCCCGTCGACAGGGTGTAGCATAGAGGCAGCCTGCCTCACGGCGCCTGTGTTGGGAGATACGTGATGGGCGGCGCCTGTGTTGGGAGATACGTGATGGGCGGCGCCTGTGTTGGGAGATACGTGATGGGCGGCGCCTGTGTTGGGAGATACGTGATGGGCGGCGCCTGTGTTGGTAGATACGTGATGGACGGCGCCTGTGTTGGGAGATACGTGATGGGCGGCGCCTGTGTTGGGAGATACGTGATGGACGGCGCCTGTGTTGGGAGATACGTGATGGGCGGCGCCTGTGTTGGGAGATATGTGATGGGCGGCGCCTGTGTTGGGAGATACGTGATGGGCGGCGCCTGTGTTGGGAGATACGTGATGGGCGGCCCCTGTGTTGGGAGATATGTGATGGGCGGCGCCTGTGATCCATCAGAGGCGATATTTAATTGTTTACCCCAGGGCGCATTCTAATCTGGCGACGGCCCTGTCTCTACTGATGACTTTAAATCATGGGGTGAATCATTAGAAGCAGTTCATGAGTGTAAATAAAGGTTATGGTCGATGGAACACTTTTAGCTGTGTGTATTGGACTAACCACACCTGACATGTTATCCGAAGGTCGTGGGTCCGTGTCCTACACGGGTACACCTAAAGACTAAAATTAGGCTGTATAATAGTTTGGTTCTTTCTAGGGTTAGTTATGGTAGTGAAACGTGGACACTTTGTAAACAAGATAACAGGAAACTAGATGCTTTTGATTCCAGATGCTTACGCAGTATCTTGGGCATTAGGTGGTTCAACTTTGCAACTAATGATGAGGTTAGGCAAAGGAGTTTGCAACCTCCTTTAAGCAGCATATTGTGCAGAGAGAGACTCCGTTGGTTTGGCCATGTTGCCCGTATGAATAATTATAGATTGGCGAATAGGGTTATGAACAGTATGCCTAAAGGCCTCAGAAAGAGGGGGAGACCTAGGATGCGGTGGGCCGACAATGTCAAAGAGGACCTTGTTAGAATTGGTGTGCAGTGGCCAGATGCAGTAGATGTAGCTCAGGATAGACTTGCTTGGAGAACTAAATTGCACGGTCTGGTTGGACCTCCGTAGCTCATGGCTGCTTGAGGATGATGATGATGATGAAATCTCAACGCTGACCCAAGTGGGACTCGAACCTGGGAACCGCAGATTACGAGCCTGGTGCGCTACCGACTGATCCATCCCCGTCCCCATTGGATTAAAGAGTCTAGGGTTTAAACTGTGAGTGAATATTTTACTAGCCCCTTATCCTAGTAATTCTCGGTCAGCCAATAAATAACCAAAACCATAAAAATGTATTCTAATCTGGCATTTGAAAAAACAATAACACTTTGTTTTGTAGCCTTTGTCATTTTACAGAAGCTGCGATTAGACGTGTTGTCCGATTTCTGTACTTCCAAAAAACGACATACAGCAAATAATTGCCTGAAGGAACAGAACGTGTATATGCACTTTAGCGTATTTAAATAACCTAAATTTGGTGATCAAGACATTGATTCAGACCTTTCTGTTAAACCTAGATATAGGTTGATCACAACGCTAGCACCGTTATCAGGAGGCTGGTTCGAAATGAAAGCTCAGTTTATATTACTCTTAGGAAGTGACAGTTGGGTTGTTTTACCTCTGAGCGGCACTTTTTTGCACACCATGGGCTAAATGGCCAGGTCACATGGACCCCGAAGGCTCAGAGAAGGTTGGGGGAGGGGACCCACTGGAACAGCTGTTGGGAGACAGATGGTAGCCTCCCGTCAAGCCCATCCAGCGTGTTCTTTAACGTGCACAGGGTATGTTTCTCCCGCACACGGGGCCACGGCTTAACCTCCCATCCGACGGACGGGGCCTTTCCAAGCCCATCGGTGTCCCCTACTGACCATGGGCAGGGCGGGGAATTTTGCGGAGATAAATCTCAACGCTCACCCAGCTGGGACTCGAACCTGGGAACTACATATTACGAGCCTGACGCGCTACCGACTGAGCCACCCCCGCCCCAAAGTTAAGGTGGAACAATTGTTTTGACAAACACGAAAACCGACAAGTGACGAGCGAAAAGGAATAGGAAGAGAGGTCAAAACATAGATTTAGAGAATGCACATTATATTGTGAAACATGAATTAAAAATAAAAAAAATAAAAAATAACATGTATATGTTATTAAATTATTTTTAAATGAAACGTATTATCAAACAGAAAAATGCCTCAAGAGGTAAAGTAATGATTTTTTAATTATATTAATCTAATTCATTCTTAATATTCATAATATATATAGAATTAATATGAGATAAAAAATAGATCTCAAATTAACCAAATCTCGATTTTAAAGAATTATTTAATGTGTTTAATATTTAAAGGTTCATTGAAGCTGAGATATTTGGGAGCATGTTGTTTAATTTAGTAAACGCCTGGTTGTAACTTTTGAAATGAATTCTTCCGACTATAATAGTAAGCACTGCAGTTAAACATTTCAGTTTCCATAACTTTTTAACTATTACACAAATATTGCTAAAACGATATTTGTTAATTTTTTAATTTTTAATTTAATTCTTGTGACATTTTGCTACAAAAGGCTTATTTAAAGGTTAGGAAGCTTTAAATATAGCCTTCGAATAGCACAAAAGATAAGTGTTCCAATACTTTGAAAGCGAGGAAAATCAATGCTTAAATTTTAAAACGAATAATTTGTTTTTTAAATGTACTGCATATTGAATAATATAAAACACATGCGATATATAGTATCAGTTAATTACGTTAATTTTTAAAGTGGAGTAGACCCTTTATTTACGACGGTTTCATTTACGCCGATTTGAATATCCGCCGGTTTGAGAATTTTCAAGTAGTTTCCTTCAAAAATTCTATTCCGTGCTGCCGCCACCAGAAAAAGTCACTGCGCAGCTCTACTGGGCAGTGTACACGATTTCAGGGGGTTTGAGGAAGTATTACAGATTGCAAATAAAATTAGCGTAATCGTTCAGGAGATATACGGTTTGACAAATTTAAGCCTGATGATGTGACTGAGTTGTTAGAGAACCATTTTCAACCTCTTAGAAATGAGGAACTGGAAAATTTGGCTGAACAGTTGAATCAGGAATGCAGCAGCAAGAACAAGAAGAGCCCATTTTACGGTCTATAAAAACTCATGACTTGCAGGAAATTCTGGCTGGGAATGATAGATACCTGCAGAGGCCAACGATCCTGACCGGGAACGAAGCTGTTCCAATAGTAATCAATGCAGTGTGCAGCCTTACTACCATTTTTGCAGGAGAGGTGACATCAGCCAATGCAAACAACCCTTCTTTCTTATTAAAAAAAATCTGAAAAGTCTTCAACTGATCTAAAGTCGCCAGAGGATGATCCAATCTTCCCTGATGATCCATAACCAAGACTTTCCTCTCGCCAGTAATGCCTAACTGTTTATATTATACAGGTACGCAATGCGAAATAAACGTGATTTTAATTCACGTATATAATGTTTACGTTTAAAATACTAAAAGTGTTGTATTATTATATGGAAAGAGAGTGTTAGTTTCCGTAGACTTGGAACACATCTCATTGAAATACATTATAATTCAGATTCCATTCACCAATTCGATATACGCCGGCATCTCCAAGAACCTAACCCAAGCAAAATCAAAAGCCTATTATATTTAGTAATATATCTGTAATACTTTTCATTAAAATTCCCACATTCGTTTTTATTATATTACTTCCTTTTTTGGTTATCGTGAAAATCGAAAATTTTATGGCACTCCCCCTACCCCAAGTGCGCACTACCACTTCTTGTGGCTAGGGGCGCGTGATGTTTAAAGTTGGCCCCGTGTGCCGTAGACCAGGAGAGCTCGAAAGGTGCGAGAATCCCATCGAGTGAAAAAAAAAAGAGCATCTCTCTCAACAACTCTGTTCAAAACAACAAATAACTCAGTGATGAAAGAAATCTGCCGAGAGTATGACGTACATTTTCCGATACTGTTCTGTGAAAAGTGGGGCGGGGGTGGCTCAGTCGGTAGCGCGCCAGGCGCGTAATCTGTAGTTCCCAGGTTCGAGTCCCAGCTGGGTCAGCGTTGAGATTTATCTCCGCCAAATTCCCCGCCCTGCCCACGGTCAGTAGGGAACACCGATGGGCTTGGAAAGGCCGGCGTCCGTCGGATGGGACGTTAAGCCGTGGACCCGTGTGCGGGAGAGCCATACCCTGTGCACGTTAAAGAACACGCTGGATGGCCTTGACGGGAGGCTACCATCTGTCTCCCAACAGCTGTTCCAGTGGGTCCCCTCCCCCAACCTTCTCTGAGCCTTCGGGGTCCTTGTGACCTGGCCATTTAGCCCATGGTGTGCAAAAAAGTGCCGCTCAGAGGTAAAACAACCCAACCCAACCCTGTGAAAAGTAACGTATAAATCTTTTATTTATAACTGAAATAAAAGAACTTTGAAAGCGGTGATAAATTTCCAGGATTTTGATAATTATTTCAAATGGTATAACTGCTGCTATTAAAACCATTCTTTTAGCGAATTTCTTCATTTGAAATGTCATTTATAATTCTATATTCTTCTTTCATAAACACTGAATTTGTTTTTCTTAAGACAATGCTTCTCATTTTAAATTATTTAGTTGTGCTTAATAAACAATAGAAACATTATAATACTTCAATAGGCGTATTATTTATGCATAATATCTACATAATGAGATTTTCGTTTTATATTTTCAGGTATTTTATTGCCAGATCAAAAATATGAAATGCGTAAGTGAAAACTTTCCTTTTACTTCTGCTTATAACAAATTAAAATGTCTAAATTAATGATAATGTTTGAAATGGACACATAGCATCGATTCGATGCTATATTGCATTATACATTTCCCCCTTTTTCAGGGGAAAGAAACTCTGTTCAAAACAAAGAATAACTTCTTATAGCGTAAGTAATTAAGAGAATAACTTCTTATAGCGTAAGTACAGTCGCTCAAAAAAGTATCCGAACACTATGGTTGATTACAGAATTCAGAAAAAATATCTGGCAACGATTTTTTTAGAAATTAGTGATCTGGCAACCTTCGTGTCACGTGATTACAGAATTCAGGAAAAATATCTGGAGCGTGTGCAGCAACTGTACACGCTCCAGTTACCGTTCACAGCAAACTGGAGCGTGTGCAGTTACTGCACACGCTCTAGTTTGCTGTGAACGGTAACTGCACACGCTCAATATTTCCGTGAGTGAGCCCACACGATCTAGTATCAAAATAATATGACCACCTACAGTCGCTCAAAAAAGTATCCGAACACCATGTGATTGATTACAGAATTCAGAAATTTTTTTTGCCGAAATTAGTGAGAAAAAGTGGAGTAAAAGAAGTCAGTTTTATATATGATTAAATGACTAATAATTAACTGAAAAAAATATACTGCGATAAAAATACAAACCTTGATTTCAGAAGCATTTGCCTTCCTAAATATTAGACAAAAGATCTGGCAATCTTCGTGTCACGTGACACGAAGGTTGTCAGATCACTAATTTCTAAAAAAATCGTTGCCAGATATTTTTTCTGAATTCTGTAATCAACCATAGTGTTCGGTTACCTTTTTGAGCGACTGTACAATCTTCGCATTACAAGCTTTCATTTAATACATAACATTATTAATTCGGTTAAAAGTTTGGGAGATATGGTGATAGAACCGTTTTGAGAAACACAAACCGACGAATGAAGGGTAATTAATTAGAATTAATAGGAAGACAGGAGAAAATTATTTCTATCCGTTACAAGTAGCAAAGTCGATCATGGTACATTTTAAAGCTGATGCATCTGCTAATTCACTAATAAAGCAGCACCTCGAAGTGAAAAGCCATGAATATTAAGCTATATACTGTCCTAACAGAATGTTATATAATTTTCATGTTATTGTAATGGTAATTTAACTTCGAAGCTCTGGAACTTCTATAATACGCATTTAAATGAAAAACGTAATCGAAGACAAATTAAAAATCATAATCTAATCTATTTGAACTTCCAATCGCAACAATATTTGTTCCGCATTTAAAGAGTTATAATTGCTGGAACATTTCATAACAGTAATGCATCATAAGAATTGATCTAAATTAAATAAAACTTAAATAATAAGTATTGTTTCAAGACATTTAATAAAATAAAAATACATTTTAGAAGTTTGCATAATGGACATTTTAATATTACACAATTAAGGATTTTATGCAAGATAATTTATTTTTAAATATACCAGCTTACATACCTCTTTAAATACTGAACGAATGTTGTTGAAAATCCAGATTTAAATAGATTTGATTTTGAACTTTAAATTACCTTCAGTCACATTTTCCCATTGAATGCATAATTTAGAAGTTTATAGAGTTTCGAAATTAGATTCCCATTTGGCAAAACGTGGAAAGTCTCTTATTTTTGGTGAGGGAGGGAATAATTCTTAAATGTTGGCCCTAAAATGGGAGCAATTAATATTAATAGCACTTCCAGGAAAAAAGTAAAAATCAATTATTTCTTTGGGATCAAAAGTATGACGAATCATATGCAGTGATATTCATTCGAGGGAGACTACAGGAAATTGTAAAGTGAAAATTGAGTAAAACTAAGAGTTACTATTTCATGCTGAAACCGAGGAAACAGAGGTATAGTTAACACACAAATTATCTGTAGGCATAGAATTTTTCAGCTAAATTATTATTGATATGTACATTTCTTTTTCCAATTTTATTTTGCTAAAGGAAATTAGGTCATATATTGGGTAGATGCTCTACTCAGAACTTCTATCCAACTGCGGAAGAAAAAATTATCACAGACAGCTAAATCTTAATTTAAAAAAAAAGGAAGAAACTTAAAATATTGTTTGCTGAAAAGGTAAGAAAATGAGCATAATAACTTCTGCCATTACAGACTTGTTGTATCGGAAAAAAATATTTATATTATTGGCCAACATAACCATAATCAGTGAATAATAAATACATAGACTGTTTGACATAAAGTCAAAAGTTGACCTTGAAATTATTTAGCTATGTATGCTGCTTTAAAAATCAGTTAAACGTTTGTGGAAATTCCCATTTTTGTAATATTTTTGAAATTTACAAAAAGGTATAAATTCCCAAATATTGCCGCAATTTTACCTTTGCATAAATAATAATGCAAGATTAATTTTTACTCGTGTCAATTTTTAGTTTTTGGCACCGTCGGATAGATAAAGATGAAATAATTATTTCTCCTTGTTTATTGAAATTTAGTTCATTCCATAGATATCGTAACGGAGAAATAGAACATACCTTGGCAACAAACCGTGACCACAGCTAACTTTGCATGCGACCGCCATATTGGTGGTAAGAAACTTATTCTGATAAGAAATTCCTACTCATTAAACAAGTTTAAATATTTTGAAACTGGATTTAAATGAAATGTATCTTATGGCTGATAAATCTGGATAATACTGTAACAAAAATGGTGTTTTTTCGTTTTTAAGATTTGCAGTAGCCTTATTTTCATTTCAAAAGAATGACGAGATTTGGAAAAGCAATTGATTTGCAACATTTCTTCAAAGGGAAGCAAAATTTTCCCTATTATGAGACATGCAAAGCTATCTGCTTACAATGCTAACTGTAAAGGAGACGAAAAAAGTTTACATAGTTCTACAATATATTTGCATTACTTTTGAAATGCTCCCGAAACGAAAGCGAATTATAGAGTATCTTTAATACGTTACATAACGATTACAGTTGTTCACTTTGAATTTATTGTTTCTATATTGTGTAATATTTTATCCTAATAATGTATAATACAAATAAAAATCTTCTCTGAGTAAAACAAAATGTAACATCAAATCTGAATTCCAACGATACTTACAGTTAAAGGTCAACATAACGAACTCCAGAAAAAAAGATATTAAGTGTAACGAAAAAAATTTCAAACTCCGGCTAATTTTTATGTAAAAATGTTTGTTTAATGAATACCAGTATAATTAAAATATTAATGTAACAAAACAAAAATCTATTCCGATGCAAAAAAAAAAAAGTGATCGATGTAACGAAATTTGAAAAAAGCAGAATTCTCAAACAATATATACAATATATATATTTTAGCATCTTTAATAATCTCATCATCATCATCCTCAAGCAGCCATGGGCTACGGAGGTCCAACCAGAGCGTGCAATTTAGTTCTCCAAGCAAGTCTATCCTGAGCTACATCTACTGCATCTGGCCACTGCACACCAATTCTAACAAGGTCCTGTTTGACATTGTCTGCCCACCGCATCCTAGGTCTCCCCTTCTTTCTGAGGCCTCCAGGCACACTGTTCATAACCCTATTCGCGAATCTATAATTATTCATACAGGCAACATGGCGAAACCAACGGAGTCTCTCTTTGCACAATATGCTGCTTAAAGGAGGTTGCCGACTCCTTTGCCTAACCTCATCATTAGTTACAAAGTTAAACCACCTAATACCCAAGATACTGCGTAAGCATCTGGAATCAAAAGCATCTAGCTTCCTGTTATCTTGTTTACAAAGTGTCCAAGTTTCACTACCATAACTAACCCTAGAAAGAACCAAACTATTATACAGTCTAATTTTAGTCTTTAGGTGTGTAGGCCTATTTATCCACACTCTCCATAGATTCTTAAAAGTCCCGGCAGCAATCCCTATTCGTCTGTTAATTTCATGCCGCACATCACCATTATCTGTTACATAACTCCCAAGATAATTAAACTGTGACACCTGCTCAAGACTGCAGACATTCAGATTAACTGAATCACAGCCTGCCTGACCAATTTCATCACTTGATTTCTCTCTCTGTTTATAACAAAACCTACTCTACTACCAGTCTCATCAACAGCTCGAATGAAAGAGTTCATCTCATCAACATCATTTGCCAAAAGGGCTAAATCATCAGCATAATCTAAATCAGAAATTTTCGTATCTCCAGCCCATTTAAGGCCAAAATCTTTCCCTTGAAGTGAATTTCGCATAACATAATCAACAACCAAACTAAAGAGAAAAGGAGACAAAATGCACCCTTGTCGAACACCAGAAGTAATGCTAAACCAATTGCTACAAGCCTTACCAACTCTCACACACGACTCAGTGTTATTATAGAGAGCTTTTATTATGTTAACTAACTTGTCTGGTATACCATATGATCTCACAATCAACCACAAATTATGACGATCAACAGAGTCGAAAGCCTTTTTGAAATCAACAAAGCTAGCAACCAAAGGTTTCTGAAACTCTAAACATTTCTCAAGAATCTGCCTAAGTGAAAATACCTGATCTACACATCCCCTACCACTTCTGAATCCACATTGCTCATCACGCAATTGACTGTTAAACCAGATTCTTAATTCTATTAAGCATATATTGCATGAAAAGAACTTTCCCTGGAACAGAGAGTAGGCTGATACCCCTATAGTTATCACAAGAACTGCGATCACCTTTTTTGAAAATAGGGATAACAATAGCTCTGGTAAAATCCTTAGGAACCATGCCTTTATCATAAAAGATAATCTAAACGGTGTGAAATGTGTAAACAATCGCAGCGCTGTGAATCACGCAAATCACCCAGCAGGTGTTTTTGCTGATATCACTAAAGCGTCGTTGCCACATTTTCCTAGCAAAAAAGGGGATTTTCAGACTTGGAGATCTGAGTGATTCTGATTGTATTTGCATTATTGTTTTATTTAAGTTCGTTAATTAACTTAGTTTCGTTATTAGCAGCCAATGTGGCGTGAAGTCTTCGGCATTTCGTAATGACACGGAAACATATTCTGGACAATGTGTTGAAGAATTCATAGAAAGATGGTTTTTGGAAGAGTTAAAAAAATACCGACTTTTTCAAGAAGTAAACTCTATTACACGGTAAATTTCTTTCATAATGATTATTTTGTAGTATGCAACTATCACAGCACGATTTTCATTCCATTTCGAAATAGCAAATGTATTTTGGCCACGCTCTCGATTTCATCATCCTGACATTTCACTGCAATAACAACTAAAGAACCTCCATTTTGGTGTCAAACTGGGCTCACAGTTATTTAAATTTTGATCCCAGTTTGCCAGCAAGAAAATTCTGGTCGTACACATCTAGTTCCTCTTTACTATATCTATGGTTCATTCTCATGAAACAACTTCCATTGATATTTTTATTTCAAATACAGGAGCTCTTCTTTTGTTTAAAACAAAGTCAATGGTGAACAACACAGAGAAGGAAATGTGACTCAAAATGGGCGAATAGGTCGAATCGGGCACGAACTTACCAGTTGAGTATTAAAAATATTTCATTAACCTAGCCCACTCTTGAAACAAGTTGAAAACCTCTGCTGTATACTTTTTCGAGAGTAAATTTTTAACATAATAATAATTTACCTTTTTTTTTTACTTCTTTGATTTTCCACATGAAAAATATGACGTAATGAAAAATTTGTTTTCTTTTCATAATATTGGAATAATAATTAATACTGTCTGATTATTTCTAGTAAACACATCCAAAACCCGATCATTCTGTCCTGAATTATATTTAATATGTAAATTGCTCATTTTATTTAACCGTTTTTCTATTTGACTTTTGACATAATTTCTTTGTTATAATTCAATTAACTCAAACTTCAATTACTCTGTACCAATAAAATTTTCTGATTTCCTTATTTTACAGATCACTTGTGAGGACTACAATGTTACAATGGCCAAATTTGAGGTAAGTCCCATGTATAAAATATTATTTCACACAGTAATTTAGTGAAGGTGGGAGCGAAATGGGGAAGGGGATCAACTTCCTAGGGGAAAATATATTTTTAAGACATTACTGGTTCATTCACTAACAACAACGCAAGATTTTAAAACGCACCTCCTAAAATCCCCTCCCCACAAAAAATGAAAGAAAAACAAAATTCGGACTAGAGTTTCGTAACCCGAAGTTTTTCGGAAGACTATAGTAATCTACCATCAGGGACGGATCTAGGGGGAGGGGTCATGCTCACCCCCTTTAAGAATGGTAGTAAAGGTAATGGACGACAAAAAAATTTTAAACTTCCGCATTTTTCACACTTTTTCCATGATTTCAGGGGCGGGGGTGGCTCAGTCGGTAGCGCGCCAGGCTCGTAATCTGTAGTTCCCAGGTTCGAGTTCCAGCTGGGTCAGCGTTGAGATTTATCTCCGCAAAATTCCCCGCCCTGCCCGCGGTCAGTAGGGGACACCGATGGGCTTGGAAAGGCCGCCGTCCGGCGGATGGGACGTTAAGCCGTGGCCCCGTGTGCGGGAGAGCCATACGCTGTGCACGTTAAAGAACACACTGGATGGCCTTGACGGGAGGCTACCATCTGTCTCCCAACAGCTGTTCCAGTGGGTCCCCTCCCCCAACCTTCTCTGAGCCTTCGGGGTCCATGTGACCTGGCCATTTAGCCCATGGTGTGCAAAAAAGTGCCGCTCAGAGGTAAAACAACCCAACCCAATCCATGATTTCAAAAAAATCCTAAAACGAAGGGGAAGATGTTACACTGCAATGAAAATCCAATCTTTTGCCCCCCCCCCCCTCGACTTTTACCAATTTCCGGCTCAAATGCGTCACTTGCACCCTCCCCAATTATTTTTTCAAGTTTCGGGCCTATCACTGATAGAACGGTTAAAATAAGTGGTATTATTTATATATTTTTCACTACTCAGACTATTTTTTACTCTCTTCTGTATACTTTTCCCTTGAAAACAATGCAGCATACTTTTAGCATCATCATCCTCCTCCTCCTCAAGCAGCCATGGGCTATAGAGGTCCAAACACCGTGCAATTTAGTTCTCCAAGCATATCTATCCTGAACTACATCTGCTGCACCTGGCCACTGCACACCAATTCTAACAAGGTCCTGTTTGACATTGCCTGCTCACCATATCCTAGGTCTCCCCCTCTTTCTGAGGCCTTTAGGCACACTGTTCATAACCCTATTCACCAATCTATAATTATCCATATGGGCAACATGGCCAAACCAATGGAGTCTCTCTCTGCACAATATGCTGCTTAAAGGAGGTTGCCAACTCCTTTGCCTAACCTCATCATTAGTTACAAAGTTGAACTACCTAATGCCCAAGCTACTGCGTAAGCATCTAGAATCAAAAGCATTTAGTTTCCCATTATCCTACTCACAAAGTGTCCAAGTTTCACTATTAAACAAACCCTAGAAAGAACCAAACTATTATACAGTCTAATTTTAGTCTTCAGATTCTCTCCATAGATTCTTAAAAGTCCCAGCAACAATCCCCATTCGTCTGTTAATTTCATGCCGCCCATCACCAGCATCTGTTACATAGCTCCCAGGATAATTAAACTGTGACACCTGCTCAAGACTGCAACCATTCAGATTAATTGAATCACAACCTGCCTGACCAATTTTCATCACTTTAGTTTTCTCTCTGCTTATAAACCAAACCTACACAACTACCAGTCTCATCAACAGCTCGAATGAAAGAGTTCATCTCATCAACATCATTTGCCAAAAGGACTAAATCATCAGCATAATCTAAATCAGAAATTTTCGTATCTCCTGTCCATTTAAAGCCAAAATCTTTCCCTCGAAGTGAATTTCGTATAACATAATCAATTACTAAAGAGAAAAAGAGACAAAATGTACCCTTGTTAAACACCAGAAGTAATGCTAAACCAATTGCTACAAGCCTTACCAACTCTCACACACGACTCAGTGTTATTACAGAGAGCTTTCATTATATAACTAACTAGTCTGGTATGCTGTACGATCTCACAATCAACCGCAAATTTTGACGATCAACAGAGTCGAAAGCCTTTCTGAAATCAACAAAGCTAGCAGTCGAAAGCTTTCTGAAATCAACAAAGCTAGCAGCCAGAGGTTTCTGAAACTCTAAATATTTCTCAATAATCTTCCTGAGTGAAAATATCTGATCTACACATCCCCTACCACTTCTGAATTAACATTGCTCATTACGCAATTGACTGTCAAATAGATTCTGAATTATGTTAAGCACAATCATGCAAAGAACTTTACCTGGAACAGAGAGTAGGCTGATACACCTATAGTTATCACAAGAACTGTGATCAACTTTTTTAAAAATAAGGATAATAATAGCTCTAGTGAAATCCTTAAGAACTATTCCTTTATCATAAAAGATTTTCAAAATTTCAGTCGTCCATGGGGTAACCGAAACATTCCCAGCTCTAAGCATTTTCGTAGTAATTTCATCTACCTCTGGGGATTTATGTAGTTGAACTTTAAAAACAGCCAAAATAACTTCAGATTGTGTTATAGGGCCAACATTAAAGCCACCAATGCATCAATCATCATTACAAACAATGAGAGTAGAAGTAACCACATTGTTTAGAACATCACTAAAATGATCAGCCCACCTAGCCATGATAGAATCCTCACTTTCTATAACCTTACCATGTTTATCCTTCATGTATATAAAAATTCAAGGTCACAAGGATCCCGAATGCTCAGAGAAGATTAGGGGAGGGACTTACTGGACAGCCGTTAGGAGACGGATGGTAGCCTCCAGTCAAAGCCATTCACCATGTTATTTAACGTGCACTGATCCGCACACGATCTTAATCTCCCATCCGACAGATGGCGGCCTTTCCAAGACCCATCGGTGTCCCCTACTAAACGTGGACAGGGAGGGGATTTTTACGGAGATAATCGGTTATAGAGAAGTCATCTGACGGATGACTGTTAGTTTATACGCCATAGTAGAAGATCTGTGAAGATGGTGGGATCTCAACAGAAAAGCAATACAAACAACCATGCCTTAGCCGGGGCTCAAACCCAGGTCCCTTTGATCAGTAGCCAAGCGCGCTAACCACTCGGCCGCGGGAACCTGTCCGGTTTCTCCCACATGAAACGTTAACCATTTGGTACCGCTCTCTGCTGTTGAGTTGTCTAACAGGCTTAAACTTACTTTAAATAATATACATGGTGTCCCGTTGGAACATTACCTTGAGATCTATCTGTCATCGAAATCTGAAAAGATATTGTGAGTTAATTTTGGGTCCGAGGCTTACGAAGCAAGAAAAACTGCCAGAAAGGTGTGGGGAGGCAGGTATGTACCAGTGAAAGAAGGTACGCAGAAACAATTAATTTGCAAAGTGTTTCAGCTTTCATAACACCTTAAATACTGAAAGAATAATGTAGGAAATAGGTTTAAATAGACTTCTCTATAACCGATTATCTCCGCAAAAATCCCCTCGCCAACACACTCGCGAACTCCCTCACGAACACAGTACTGAGGGACTTACTGGACAGCTGTTAGGAGACCATTCGTCTCCTAACAGCTGTCCAGTAAGTCCCTTAGTAGTGTGTTCGCACTCCAGCCCCCAAGCACTGTGCTTTCCCCAATGACACCAGAGGCCACGCCCCCGTCATTATATTTGCGCTTTGTTGAAGTCATCAGCCTGGTTTTACTTGAAGATTTGATCTCGTTCTTTAATTCATAACTCGGTGTTTGTTTTAAATATTTGTCCATTCTATGGTTTGAAATAATCAAAAATTAATACCAAAATTTGGAAAAAGCTTGATAAATACAAGATCCCAGTTCATAAAATCTGAAAGATTTTTATTAAAGCACGTCGATAGCACGTCGATAACACAAGTCAAGTCAAATAAAATCTTTGGAATATCTAGTGTCAATTTGAAAATCTCTCGCGGCACACAGTTTGCGAGACACTGTACTAACGTAATGAATGCACTGTAAGGTTTTCTACCACATAAAATAAGGTTCTTCCCCCAAACGTCCACTCGAAACTTGGCGAGCGTACTACTTCATTTCATGACTTTCCATTCATAAAATAGGCGACGGTAGCGCGCTAAGGTTCGCAGATATTTGGGACCCTCTCGGCTTGTTCAGTCCCGACCCACCGCAACTAGGAACCTGATCTCTAAATCCTACGTAGCAAAAATTAAGCGGGACCATCACACCAAATTCAGGCTCGATCTGGGAGCACTGTCGCTCAAAAAAGTATCCGAACACTATGGTTGATTACAAAATTCAGGAAAAATATCTGGCAACGAATTTTTTTAGAAATTAGTGATCTGGCAACCTTCGTGTCACGTGATTATAGAATTAGGAAAAATATCTGGAACGTGTACAGCAACTGTACACGCTCCAGTTACCGTTCACAATAAACTGGACCGTGTGCTGTTACTCTACACGCTCCAGTTTGCTGTGAACGGTAACTGCACACGCTCAATATTTCCGTGAGTGAGCCCACACGATCTAGGTCTTTGTGAGCTCACACGATCCAATGTGCTGTGAACATTAACCGCAACCGCTACAGTTTGCTGTGAACGGTAACTGCACACGCTCCATATTCATTGCATTATATATTCATACGCATTATATATATTAAAAAATATCCGAACACTATGGTTGATTACAGAATTCAGAAAAAATATCTGGCAAAGTTTTTTTTACGAATTAATGATCTGGCAACCTTCGTGTCACGTGATTACAGAATTCAGGAAATATATCTGGAGCGTGTACAGCAACTGTACACGCTCCAGTTACCGTTCACAGCAAACTGGAGCGTGTGCAGTTACTGCACACGCTCCAGTTTGTTGTGAACAGTAACTGCACATGCTCAATATTTCCGTGAGTGAGCCCACACGATCTAGTATCAAAATAATATGACCACCTACAGTCCCTCAAAAAAAGTATCCGAACGCTACGGTAGATTACAGAATTCATAAAAAATATCTGGCAACGATTTTTTTTTAGAAATTAGTGATCTGGCAACCTTCGTTGTCACGTGACACGAAGGTTGCCAGATCACTAATTTCTAAAAAAAAATCGTTGCCAGATATTTTTTATGAATTCTGTAATCAACCATAGCGCTCGGATACTTTTTTTGAGCGACTGTACATGTATTGTCGCGGATGTTGCCTGGAAGACAGGCAAGTGCCCAGAGGTTTGTCCTGAAAGAAGGATTGATATAATGCGTATGAATATTAATATAATGCGTATGAATTATATGTAATGCGTATGAATGCGTACGTTTTAATAAATTCATGCCGTTTCTTTCTCTGTTCAATTATATTTAGCAGTGCACTTAAAATGCTAAACTCGTAATTTCATAGTTTTTGAAGCCAATAATTTTTTTAATGCAGGAGTGCTTACAATGTGTATTCAAGGAACACTGTACCGAAGAGGATGGTGAATATGACCATTGTGAATGTAGTCCTCCTTCTAAAGATGTTGATCTTGGTCCATGTAAATGTTGCAGTGTTTGAGACAGCTGGGAAGCTCTGGTTCGTAATTCGCATTATAAGCAAGATCATCCTTTGCTTCAAGGCTAATGCTGCATTATCATCATCTTTTGAAACAAATTCTTCATCTTCTGCCTTTAAGACGAATTTCGCATCATCTTCTTGTACTACGAGTTCTTCATCCTTTGCCTCTATGGGATATTCTGCATTATCATCTTCTGAAACAAATTCTCCATCGCTACCTTTAAGAGCTGTTCTGCACCATCATCTTGTAATGTTAATTTTCCATTCTTTGTTTCTACGGCGAATTATAAAATTAATTGATTGCTATTAATCACTTAAAGATATGATATAACTATTTTGGAACGATCTTAAATGATATAAGGTGTTAAAAAAGAGTTTCTCTGTAGATTAAAAAACTGAAATATCAAACAGATGGTGAATAAATTTCTGTATTTAAAATAAATATTGCAACCAACTTCGTTTATTGTTTTAAGATACAGTATTTGCTACTTTTGATTGCTTTATTTTTTTAGTACCGTCCACATTTAGTTTTTTTTGATGAGGAAGAAATCTGTCGTGTATCAGAGTTGCTGTTTTACCTCTGAGTGGGACTTCTTAGCACACAATGGGTTAAATGACCAGGTCACAAGGACCCCAAATCTCAGATCCAAGGCCATCCATCATGTTCTTTAACTTGTACCGGATATAGCTCTGTTGCACACGGGGTCACGTCTTTACGTACCATCCGACGGACGGCGACCATTCGAAGCCCATCGGTGTTCTCTTTTCAATCGAGGGCAGGGTGGGTTTAGCGGTTGGGTTGTTTTACCTCTGAGCGGCACTTTTTTGCACACCATGGGCTAAATGGCCAGGTCACATGGACCCCGAAGGCTCAGAGAAGGTTGGGGGAGGGGACCCACTGGAACAGCTGTTGGGAGACAGATGGTAGCCTCCCGTCAAGGCCATCCAGCGTGGTCTTTAACGTGCACAGGGTATGGCTCTCTCCCGCACACGGGGTCACGTCTTTACGTCCCATCCGACGGACGGCGACCATTCGAAGTCCATCGGTGTTCTCTTTTCAATCGAGGGCAGGGTGGGTTCAGCGGAGATAAATCTGAACTCTGGGACTGTTCATATTCAAACCTAGGAACTGCTGATTACGAGTCTGATGCGCTATTGACCGAACCAACCACGACGTATCAGCAGTGGCATCCCCAACTCTTTATTATCTAAGTTTTACTCCACCTATGATTGCAGGTGAAGCCACAAATACGCGCGGGTTTCATGCCAATGCTCTCGGTGTTCTCGACGTCGAGAAGCAAATATCTAATGAATGTAGAGCACGAAGCAGACATCTGATACATATATAGACTAGTTAAATCCACGCCAAAAGTTTGGCACGAAACGTATCTCCATCAACAATTTCATCCATAGCTTTACTCCGTTAACGTCTACTCCAGTCACAATTAAATTCCGCCGAAAGGTATGTCCATTGATAACTTCAGTCACAGCTTTACACATGTACTACTCCATTCACTAGGTAGGCGACAACAGCGTCCCCACCCGAAATTTCGGACGTTTTTCGAGGGATCGCTCCCGATCCACGGCAGCAAGGAACTCGATCTGTTACCCCAATAGGGCTAGAACTAAGTAGGACCACTGCACCAAATTCGGGACCGATCTCTCAAGTTGGTTGGTTGGTTGTTTTACCTCTTAACGGCACTTTTTTGCACACCATGGGCTAAATGGCCAGGTCACAAGGACCTCGAAGACTCAGAGAAGGTTGGGGAAGGGGACCCACTGGAACAGCTGTTGGGAGATAGATGGTAGGTTCCCGTCAAGGCTATCCAGTGTGTTCTTTAACGTGCACAGGATATGGCTCTCCCACACACACGGATCCACGGCTTAATGTCTCATTCGACGGACGGCGGCCTTTTCAAGCCCATCGGTGTACCCTACTGACCGTGGGCAGGGCGGGGAAATTGCGGAGATAAATCTCAACGCTGACCAGTTGGGACTCGAACCTGGGAACTGCAGATTACGAGCCTGGCACGCTACCGACTGAGCCACCCCGCCCCCGATCTCTCAAGTACACAAGGGGCCACGAGGAAACCGTCAATTCCTACCATCGATGACGTCAGACGTATCCATCCCCCATTCATCCGGAATTACGACTATTACTAATATGAAAAATGTGTCTGACTGACTGACTAACAGAGGAAAAACCCTAATTCTATGATGCAGAAATAGTAGAGCTCTGAATATTTGCACCTAGGGGTAATCCAGGTCGTAGCTCGGAAAAACTCTGAAATCCTACCTCCAGCATGTCCTTCAAGGGCAAATGGAGGTCACGTAGAGGTCAAATCTTGACTTACGAGTACTAGAAACGTGAAAATTAGTGTCTCGGGGGGGTTCGGTTTATATCTGTCGAAAAAAATGAAATTTCGGTTCCCGAGGGTCCTTTGAGGTCAAAGATCAAATTTAGGTTTACCAGTGGTATAGAGTTAAAATTTGGTACCATTTTTTGGGTCGCTCGTACATAGATCTCTGAAATTTGACGTTTTGGATTCAATGGGTCTTTCGAGATGAAAGGTCAAATTTTTATTTAATGTTGCGAGAGTGCTAAAAATTGGGGCACAGAGCTATTTCGAGCAGTAGAACCCATAAATATTAAGGATGCTTAGAGCTTGTTCCTCTTTTACGGTCAAATACGGGTCAGAGTGCCGGTCTAGAAATGAAGAGGTGGCGAAGGTTACGGTTGATTTTAGATTCGTTTCCATAAATTAAGGTTGTTTTACCTCTGAGCAGCACTTTTTTGCACACCATGGGCTAAATGGCCAGGTCACATGGACCCCGAAGGCTCAGAGAAGATTGGGGGAGGGGACCCACTGGAACAGCTGTTGGGAGACAGATGGTAGCCTCCCGTCAAGGCCATCCAGCGTGTTCTTTAACGTGCACAGGGTATGGCTCTCCCACACACGGGGCCACGGCTTAACTTCCCATCCGACGGACGGCGGCCTTTCCAAGCCCATCGGTGTCCCCTACTGACCGTGGGCAGGGCGGAGAATTTTGCGGAGATAAATCTCAACGCTGACCCAGCTGGGACTCGAACCTGGGAACTACAGATTACGAGCCTGGCGCGCTACCGACTGAGCCACCCCCGCCCCTTTGTGGTAGCATGGTATTTCAGTGTATCACCAAGATGGCCAGCCTCTAACTATACAGGAAATTAGTAATGAAGACAAAACCCAGATGCTCCACAATTCAAGGACTACACTACGTCTATAGGGATAATGCCAAAATCTCCACTACCTACGTCGAGGGCAAGACAAGACCATATAGATGCAGCTCACCCCACGACTACCTATGGCGAACAGTACTGTAGAAGTAAAGTTCATCCATCGGTCAAAACCTAAATTTAATCTATGCCCCGGTTAGCCACAAACAAGGATATATAGATCCAAGTTGCCTCGGCTCCCGTGGTGGGAACTCTTAGTCGGCCTTACCAGGCCTCTCCCCCGGACCCCGTCCGACCATGGTACCCCCAATACCAGTCAGCGTGGCCATCAACTTCACCGATACCCAGCCGTTCCATCGGGGCCCTGTCCAACCAGATATTCCCCGATACCAATCAGCGGAGCCCTCAACTTCACACGGGCCTTCACCCCCCCCCCCCACGACAAGGTGGTTCCCTTTCGGGGGGGGGGGGTGCGTTCTAACTATACAGGACCTCTAGGTGAGACTAGCAATACTTCTCCCTTCAGCAGCCTAGAAGTGCTAACTACAAATATGAGATTTGGAGATCTTACTGGTCAATTCATACGCGCTTTAATATGGATATGAATGAGGGGCGGGGGTGGCTCAGTCGGTAGCGCGCCAGGCTCGTAATCTGTAGTTCCCAGGTTCGAGTCCCAGCTGGGTCAGCGTTGAGATTTATTTCCGCAAAATTCCACGCCCAGCCCATGGACAGTAGGGGACACCGATGGGGTTGGAAAAGCCGCCGTCCGTCGGATGGGACGTTAAGCCGTGACCCCGTGTGTGGGAGAGCCATACCCTGTGCACGTTAAAGAACACGCTGGATGGCCTTGACGGGAGGCTACGATCTGTCTCCCAACAGCTGTTCCAATGGATCCCCTCCCCCAACCTTCTCTGAGTCTTCGGAGTCCATGTGACCTGGCCATTTAGACCATGGTGTGCAAAAAATAGCCGCTCAGAAGCAAAACAACCCTACCCTGATACTTGTTGGGTCAGAGAAGGCTCAGAGAAGATGTGGGGAGGGGACCCACTGGAACAGCTGTTGGGGGACAGATGGTAGTCTCCCGTCAAGGCCATCCAGGGTGTTCTTTAAGGTGCACAGGGTATGGCTCTCCCGCACACGGAGCCACGGCTTAACGTCCCATCCGACGGACGGCGGCCTTTCCAAGCCCATCGGTGTCCCCTACTGACCGTGGGCAGGGCGGGGAATTTTGCGGAGATAAATCTCAACTCTGACCCAGCTGGGACTCGAACCTGGGAACTACAGATTACGAGCCTGGCGCGCTACCAACTGAGCCCCCCGCGCCCCCCTGATGCTTGTGAGGAGGAATTTTTTTTCTAAAATTTCAGCTCACTGTGTACACAAAATTGTGATTTTTCAGAGGTTAAAAGCATTCAGTACGACACAACCAGCATTATTAACAAATGAAAATCTTGTGTACTATTTTTATCCTCCACCGAAAAATTAAGTTCGACAAATAGAATTTTGGAGTCAAATTCTGTTTCGCATTAAAATTCCTATATCGAAAAAACAAAATCTCATTCATTGAAAACGCGAATCTTGTTTACCGTTTGCAGAAAGAAACTTCAATGTATAAAATAATGAAGCAGAAATTACTTTGGGTTCACGTTTCTTTAGCTAATGGATGGCCTTGTAGGAAATTGTAGAAAGAATAAAAAAGTTATGATAGAAAAAAAAATGAGATTACATTCATGGCTTGAAAATATAATGATTATCGCAATGAAAAAAAAAATATCAATCATAATTTTATTTTGTATGTCCTGTTGATGAATTTATTTCGAGCATGAGAGACAAAATAGTGTAGAGTTTCAGATAGAACAAGTTTGGTTCCTGATTCCTTAATGTTTCCTTTCTTTTGCGTAGAACCTTGACTATAAACGAAAGTTTTCTGTGTTTTCGAAAAGTTCAGGTTTCAAACCTCTGCAAAGAACGATGTTTTCAAAGTTCAGATTGGGAGGACTTTTTTCCTCTTATTACAAAGTTGTTTATGCTTCAGAAGGGCAGATCTGTCTCACCTAGCAAAGTCTTACCTTTTTTTGTACTTTGCTTAAGTTGTACTTCATAGCAATGCTTTAAATAACTACCATCGTAACGCAGTTCAAGTGCAGCTACCGAACTATAATAGTCCAAGCCTCTATCTGGAGGAATAGTTTTCAAAACTTCAACAGTAGGACCTCTTAGTGAAGACACAAGGAAGCAAGCCTTCTGGGAGTCACTCTGATTTTAAACCAAGTTTTAAAATTGTCTAGGATGACCGTCCATCATGCGGGTGTGAATTTTATTTTACTCTTTACCAGAGTTAATTGTCCAGCATTATCATTCTCAGTAATTCGTTTTTAATTTGTGTAACTTCGTATACGAGGGTGGACCATTTAATTTGTGGACTGACGACTTACCTTTAATCTTCATCGCCGGAGTCTGCTTATGTTTTATCCTTCTCAAAGAGTTCCCATTGAAAGCTATAGACTTAGGTCATCGCCTAATCTAGCCCTTGAATATTCCCTACAAGCCATTTTGTGAAAATATTCCATGACTTAACGCCCCATCTGAACGGACGGCGGTCTTTACAGTTGGGTTGGGTTGTTTTACCTCTGAGCGGCACTTTTTTGCACACCATGGGCTAAATGGCCAGGTCACATGGACCCCGAAGGCTCAGAGAAGGTTGGGGGAGGGGACCCACTGGAACAGCTGTTGGGAGACAGATGGTAGCCTCCCGTCAAGGCCATCCAGCGTGTTCTTTAACGTGCACAGAGTATGGCTCTCCCGCACACGGGGCTACGGCTTAACGTCCCATCCGACGGACGGTGGCCTTTCCAAACCCATCGGTGTCCCCTACTGACCGTGGGCAGGGCGGGGAATTTTGCGGAGATAAATCTCAACGCTGACCCAGCTGGGACTCGAATCTGGGAACTAAAGATTACCAGCCTGGCGCCCTACCGACTGAGCCACCCCCGCCCCGGTCTTTACAGTAGTTTTGGGTTTTGTTCAACATAACATTTAGTTTTCAACACTTGTTCAACATTAATATATTTTAGATTTCAGTATCATATTCGTGATATCATTCACGATATTCAGAGCTATATAAATTTCACACTTAACTAGTTGGATTTCTGTTACTGAAATTTTATTCCAATGAAATGTTTATTTCCTTCATTTTAGTATTTTGTTTCGTTATTCTGAGTTTTCAGTTCAGCTTTTTGGATTTTCCATTTTGTTCATTATCCAGTGGTTCCCAACTCGTGTGTCGTGTCCAAATTCCAGGTGTGGCACGAAAATTTAAGGAAAAAAAAACAATATTGCAGAATAATTTGCACTTTAGTACTTTCTTTTACAATTTTTTATTATAATTTTATTTATTTTTTGTCAAATGTTGAGCTTAATATGATTTCTGTTTAAATAAATTAAATTTTGAGATAAAATTAACAAAAAACTGGCTTTTTACAACGAGTATGTCGCGTTAAAAGGATTATTTCAGAAATGCATCACGAAGAGAAATAGGCTGAAAAACACTGCATTAAACTAACTAATTCATCTTTTTCATCACTGGATTTAAAATTGATAGCAATTCTACCTCACTTTTGAGGCCAATTTTTTAGGAATCAAATGAAGCTAAGTTGGGTTGTTTTACCTGTGAGCGGCACTTTTTTGCACACCATGGGCTAAATGGCCAGGTCACATGAACCCAGAAGGCTCACAGAAGGTTGGGGGAGGGGACACACTGGAACAGCTGTTGGGAGACAGATGGTAGTCTCCCGTCAAGGCCATCCAGCGTGTTCTTTAACGTGCACAGGGTATGGCTCTCCCGCACACGGGGCTTAACGTCCCATCCGACGGATGGCGGCCTTTCCAAGCCCATCGGTGTCCCCTACTGACCGTGTGCAGAGCGGGGAGTTTTGCGGAGATAAATCTCAACGCTGACCCATCTGGGACTCGAACCTGGGAACTACAGATTATGAGCCTGGCGCGCTACCGACTGAGCCACCCCCGCCCCCAAAAGAAGCTAAAGAAATGTGAATGTTAAATTACGTGCAAATTCTTAGAGTAACAGTAAAGGGAAAAATCATAGTACAACACAAATTAATGGAAAGAAAAAAATCAATCTATTTTATATATAGACATAACGATTACAATTATCAAAAAAAACTTCCCTTGAATTTCAGAAAGACTCATTTTTCCTTTCATCGATAACTATAAAAGATATAAATTTATAGTTGCAATGAAGCTTTATAATTTAGCATAGATACTAAGCAACTATGCGAGCAAGAAACAGATAAAAATCACATAAATGTTATTGACTACGTTTTTGCAGGATTACTTGCTTTTCTATGACTTGTTCACCCAAACCTTGACGTGTTTCACTTGGAAATCCTAATAATAGTAAACTGTAACTATTTGTCAACCCCTCTCGGCCCAGTACAGAGTGAAGCTGTATGAAATCTTGATCGAACTAGTTTGGTTTAAATTTTTCTCCTTTCTCTCAATTCTAAACTTTCGTTTCAATTTTCACTCATGTTTTAATTCTACACTTTGGTTTATATTCTATTCTTCTACTTTAATTCTACACTTTTAGCTTATCCGTTTAGCGCATCTTATTTTTTTCATCTTAGTCCTAGTCTTTTGTTTCAGTTTTACTATTTTTTTTTAATTCCACAATTTTTGTCTTACGTGAAGTGGTTGTTTTCGCTTTGTTCTATAAAACCAGCACTTTCGGATAATTTTCCCCTAACAGATTTAAAAGCCGGATGTGGAGAAATATTCCAGAATAATTTTCGTTTTTTTTTCGTGAGGATTCACAGAGTGTTATCACTTTTACCAATCAAACCACAAAAATGCTTATTTTACCCTTTGATCATTATCTCTGTAACGCGCTGTATATCAGCCAATTTTAATCCTATCGGCCTATTGTCAGACTCTCACCCTTTATCTGTGCACATTTGAAATCATAGAAACAAAGAGAATTGAGAGACAATTATGAAAGATCCCAGAGTATTTACGCAACATATTGTGATTAGAAAACTTGGGTGATGATACTTTAATATTAGTTTTAGAAGATTACAGATTATAAAGGTACTTTATATCCTTAAAAACTGACTGCAAATTTATTCAAATCCAAAACCCACGGACTTCATCTGTTAGTATAATAATAAAATTGCAAGCAGGCATCAGTAGTGTTTGAGAATGATCAACATGTCCAAGGTCGCGAACACATTGCATTGTCGATTGGCGTCTCTTTGCAAATGAGACAAGCTCTAAATGATTTGCAAATGAATAGAGAAGTCGACGCTGTGTGAATAAAGGTGTATTTGACAGCAGACACCATCCAAACAATGAACAGCTGTGCGATTGATTCGCAGTGGATTTGGTATCGTTGAAGGTTTCGTGATGAGTTCGTAGTCATTTGATGTGCTGAATAGCACGGAAAGTGAAATTTGTCTCATGGTAGCTCACGAAACTGCCTAGGCATTCGCAACGCGTGTTTGGAGCCTGCTGTTCAGCACCTCAATGCATAACCGTGGGAATCTCAGCACAAATTATCAGATGAGGCAAGGCACAGTTATTGTGTTTGCAGGAGATGTCCCTCAAAGGTGTTAGAACAAGATGGGGAAACTTTACAAACTTTCAGTTCTGGTATATGACATTGATTCGTTAACTGACAATGCATGGGAGTAGTTTTGTATTCTTTTAACTTTTCAATAAATGCTTTGAATGAAAATGAAGAATATTAAAGATAATTAAACAATGGTATATTTGAATCAACGGGATACAGGCGACAAAGTTGGGTTGTTTATCTCTGAGCCGCTATTTATTAACACAATGCTAGGTTAAAAAGACCCCAAGGCCTCAGATCTGGAATCCACTTAACAGCTGATAGGAAGCAGATGGGAGACTCCTATCAAGTCCATACAATGTGTTCTTTAACGTGGATGTGTTATGACTCTCTGCATATGGGAGCCACGGTTTAACGTTCCGTCTAACGGACGACGATCTATCGAAGTTCATCGGTGTCTCCTTTCTCACAGAGGGCAGGGTAGGGGTTAGCGGAGGTAAGTCTCAATGCTGGAACAATTAGGACTCGAACCTGGAAATTGGCAGATTACGAGCCTGGCTCGCTACTCATTGAGTCCGCTCTGCACTCTTACAAAAATAATGCGTAGCTTGAAACATCTTCCTAAGTTGACCTTTCTCATCAGATATAATGTTAAATTCATTAGTCTTTAATTAAAATAGTGTTTTGGAAACATTAAAGAATAAATAAATATAATTCAAGTTTTACCTAGCAAATTTCGATTTTTGCTATTCGGAAATTTGCTAGGCAAAACTTGAATTATATTTCAGGTTACAATTCTGCAAATCCTTAAATACCTTTATGGAAAAAAATGACTCTTAAAAGAAGTCCGGTGGGTCCATTCCCATAACCTTCTCAGAGTCGTTGGGGTTCTTGTGATCTAGTCATTTAGCCCATTATGTGACAAAAAACAAAACAAAAAAAAAAAAACAGCCCGCTTAGTGGTAAAACAACCCAACGCGTTAATTCTATTGTATTAGAAAAATGTATAAATGAATATATTGTAAAAATGTTATTAAAAAATGTACTCGTCAAATCAATATGAATATACATATACACCCAATTCTGTTTTTACACGGTAGACAGGTTCCCGAAAAAACCGCGCAAAAAAAAATCCGTGTAAAAAAATAGAATACATATGGAAAAATAGGAGATTGGTTCCAGACGTGTAAACCCAGTACAAATAATAAGTTGTTTTCAAGCAAATCATATCAAAATCTTTAATTTAATATTTATTTGATTTTTATTCATTTAAACGCATTTTTTATTTTGCAAACTTATAAAGATATTATCATATGTACTTGTATAAAGTGAATTATCAATTCATAAAGAAAATAATATGTCACTAATTCAAGACTACAAAAGCGCAAAAAAACATGACTTACATATACTTATTAACTAGATTTTATTCGTTGTCCTTTCTGTGAATAGACGCATTTGTTTGCGTAAGACTGGAATTAAATCACTTTCATTGCTTGAAACATATTGGCCGTCGTGTTCATATTCCAATGGTGAAATTCTCTCTGTGGCATGGGGAACCAAATTATCACTTGTTTCCAGTGATTCTGAAGTTTGATTAGTTTTGACAACGAACTCCGTAATCAATCGTTGAGATCCTGCTTTGACTAGATCTTTGTACAATTCTTGATAACGCGCCACACATGACTTCAGTTCACGTTTAAACTGCTCAGCTCATTCGACAATGGGATCATGTGTAAGAAAATGACTTTCCAATTTACTAGCCAATTGAAGCTCTTCGTTAAACAAACCTGCAGTGAGTGGAACCTCTTCATCACCATCACTTTTTTCTTTTTCATCAGGAGTCTCAAGGACAACTTCTATTATTTCATCTTCGTTAAGAGCTTCGTAAACCAGCAAATTCATCAATATCTGCAAACGATCAATCATCGAATCCTTTTCCATCAACTGCATGTGCTAAAGTGATGATATTAGGATATTCAGTCATATTTGGGTGTACAGGATCTTTCCTTTTTACACATTTTGGCCAAATAGCTTTCCATCTTGCGTGTAGAGTTGATGGTTTTAATTCTGATAACGTCAATCCAGCATGTCTGATACAATCTAAAATAGAAGATTTCTCCTACACACCAATAACTGTTAATGTTTTATCCTTATCTAGTTTATCCAAAACGCATTGGAATGTTCGTCTTACGTAGTAAGTTTTAAATGTGGCAATTATACCCTGTCTAGTGGTTGTTTGCATTAAGGATGTCGTATTAAGTGGCAGAAAACAAAATTGCACATTTGGGTGTTCCAAAACAGGATGGCCAGGCGCATTGTCTATAATCAATAGAACTATAAATTCGAGATTTTTTCCCTTCAAATGGCGTTTAACTTCTGGAACAAAACATTTATGGAACCATTCATTAAAATTTCCTTTGTAGCCAAGGCTTTTTTGTTTTCCATCCATTACACTGGCAATTTATTCAAATCTACACCTTTCATTGACTGTGGTCTTAGGGATCGATTGATGAGCAGCGGTTTTAACATACGATCTCCTGAAGCGTTGCTGCAAAATAGAAAGGTCACACGATCCTTAGCTGCTTTAAAGCCACCAACAGTTTTTTTGTGATTTTGCAACCTAGGTTGTACTCGGCATTTTTTTTCCAAAAAAGACCAGTTTCATCTGCATTCCAAACTTGATCAGGAGTGTATCCACCATCTTCATGATTCATGATGATTTGGGCCAATTTTGGACAAAATTCTTTAGCAGCCGGCTCATCTGCAGATGCAACTTCACCTTTTATCTTTACATTATAAAACGCGTGTCTTTAAACAAATCCTGCAAGCTAACCTATACTTGCAGAATATTCATAATTTTTGTTTAACTAGGATGATGAAGTTGGTTGACCTCTGTGGCAAGCAGCTGCTTGAGGGGGTATTTATTTTATTTATTTATTCATAATGCCATCTGTTTGATGGTATTTCCATCTAGAGGTATTCTTTTTTGCGAGTTATCATCTATCCACATTATTAGTGCCTTTTCCATCTTCGCTTTTACAATATATCTCGTGTACGATGACGACTTAGCACTCAATTCTGTTCCAGAAAGCACAGATTTTAGCATCTTCATTTTTCTTGATGGTTCTTACGGTAGCTTCGTTCACATCAAAATGTTTACCTATGAATATTGAACCGTCTCCAGTTTCAAGACGATCCAAAATTTGGATCGCAGTATCAAAAGAGATAATTTTGCTTTTCTGCTTTTGTGTAGTTGAATTATCCGACAACGTGGTAAGACTTACGAAAAATATTTGAATTGTAGTTAGTAAATCAGATGATGAAAAATTGCAAATTATCTATCAGCAAATTTAGTAAATTTATATTATGCACACAAAACCTTAAAAAACAAAACAATTTTTTTCCCATTTCTTTTATTAAACATCTAAACACTTCATCTAAACACTTCTAACACATCTAAACAGTTCTTTAAACCCGAAATGAGAAACCAAGACTAATGTATGTATTGAAGATAAAATTGAGGGAAATTTCCGGACCTCAATGTAGCTACTTTATTCCGAATGAAGTAGGTTTTGTACAATTTTTCCATAAAATAGAGAATGAAATAGAGAAAACTTGTTGTGTAGTTACGTTAGTGTAGTTTTTATTTTGGGGTTTTTAGTGCACAAAAATCCGCAAAATTCCCCGCCCTGCCCACGGTCAGTAGGGGACACCGATGGCCTTGGAAAGGCCGCCGTCCGTCGGATGGGACGCTAAGCCGTGGCCCCGTGTGCGGGAGAGCCATACCCTGTGCACGTTAAAGAACACGCTGGATGGCCTTGACGGGAGGCTACCATCTGTCTCCCAACAGCTGTTCCAGTGGGTCCCCTCCCCCAACTTTCTCTGAGCCTTCGGGGTCCATGTGACCTGGCCATTTAGCCCATGGTGTGCAAAAAACTGCCGCTCAGAGGTAAAACAACCCAACCCAACCCAAGTGCACAAAATATGTATATATAGTACATTTTCAAAGCTAAAACTACTTCGAAAAATGTGATCATAAAAGTGGCATCTTTGTTATAAATGCAAATTCTTTCTTGAATAGGAATATTTTTTCCGAATTAAATTGAAATGGAGATTTTTTAAAAAGTCGCCGTTTGAATCGTGTTAGATCAAAATAAATCGTGTAAAAAGAGAATTGTATTTTTTTTTCTAAACCGTGTTAAGCCAAAATCGTGTAAAAAATCCGCGTAAAAACATAATTTGGTGTATATACATGGGCGTCGGTAGGAATTTTTTCAGGGGGAGCGGTGGAAAAAATGGTTTCGGGGGGATAAAATTGTTTTAGGGGAGAGGTTTTCGCGAATCAATGTCTCTTAAACAAAAGCGAATACCTCATGCCCATGCATGCAAATGACTAAAGTTTCACAGTCAATGAACGTCCATGGTTCTCAGAGCGCATTTGAATCGCGCACCCAGTGGCCTAGATGTAGGCTGTCAGACTTCGCTCTGAATATTCTGTCTGCGTTATTAGTTGCCGAGATAAAGGCTGTCAGAATTTCGCTCTGAATATTCTGTCTGCGTTATCAGTTGCTGAGATAAAGGCTGTCAGAATTTCGCTCTGAATATTCTGTCTGCGTTATCAGTTGCTGAGATAAAGGCTGTCAGAATTTCGCTCTGAATATTCTGTCTGCGTTATCAGTTGCTGAGATAAAGGCTGTCAGAATTTCGCTCTGAATATTCTGTCTGCGTTATCAGTTGCTGAGATAAAGGCTGTCAGAATTTCGCTCTGAATATTCTGTCTGCGTTATCAGTTGCCGAGATAAGGGCTGTCAGAATTTCGCTCTGAATATTCTGTCTGCGTTATCAGTTGCTGAGATAAAGGCTGTCAGAATTTCGCTCTGAATATTCTGTCTGCGTTATCATTTGCCGAGATAAAGGCTGTCAGAATTTCGCTCTGAATATTCTGTCTGCGTTGTCAGTTGCTGAGATAAAGGCTGTCAGAATTTCGCTCTGAATATTCTGTCTGCGTTATCAGTTGCTGAGATAAAGGCTGTCAGAATTTCGCTCTGAATATTCTGTCTGCGTTATCAGTTGCTGAGATAAAGGCTGTCAGAATTTCGCTCTGAATATTCTGTCTGCGTTATCAGTTGCTGAGATAAAGGCTGTCAGAATTTCGCTCTGAATATTCTGTCTGCGTTATCAGTTGCCGAGATAAGGGCTGTCAGAATTTCGCTCTGAATATTCTGTCTGCGTTATCAGTTGCTGAGATAAAGGCTGTCAGAATTTCGCTCTGAATATTCTGTCTGCGTTATCAGTTGCTGAGATAAAGGCTGTCAGAATTTCGCTCTGAATATTCTGTCTGCGTTATCAGTTGCTGAGATAAAGGCTGTCAGAATTTCGCTCTGAATATTCTGTCTGCGTTATCAGTTGCTGAGATAAAGGCTGTCAGAATTTCGCTCTGAATATTCTGTCTGCGTTATCAGTTGCCGAGATAAAGGCTGTCAGAATTTCGCTCTGAATATTCTGTCTGCGTTATCAGTTGCTGAGATAAAGGCTGTCAGAATTTCGCTCTGAATATTCTGTCAGCGTTATCAGTTGCCGAGATAAGGGCTGTCAGAATTTCGCTCTGAATATTCAGTCTGCGTTATCAATTGCCGAGATAAAGGCTGTCAGAATTTCGCTCTGAATATTCTGTCTGCGTTATCAGTTGCTGAGATAAAGGCTGTCAGAATTTCGCTCTGAATATTCTGTCAGCGTTATCAGTTGCCGAGATAAGGGCTGTCAGAATTTCGCTCTGAATATTCAGTCTGCGTTATCAGTTGCTGAGATAAAGGCTGTCAGAATTTCGCTCTGAATATTCTGTCTGCGTTATCAGTTGCTGAGATAAAGGCTGTCAGAATTTCGCTCTGAATATTCTGTCTGCGTTATCAATTGCCGAGATAAAGGCTGTCAGAATTTCGCTCTGAATATTCTGTCTGCGTTATCAGTTGCCGAGATAAGGGCTGTCAGAATTTCGCTCTGAATATTCTGTCAGCGTTATCAGTTGCCGAGATAAGGGCTGTCAGAATTTCGCTCTGAATATTCTGTCTGCGTTATCAATTGCCGAGATAAAGGCTGTCAGAATTTCGCTCTGAATATTCTGTCTGCGTTATCAGTTGCTGAGATAAAGGCTGTCAGAATTTCGCTCTGAATATTCTGTCTGCGTTATCAATTGCCGAGATAAAGGCTGTCAGAATTTCGCTCTGAATATTCTGTCTGCGTTATCAGTTGCCGAGATAAGGGCTGTCAGAATTTCGCTCTGAATATTCTGTCTGCGTTATCAATTGCCGAGATAAAGGCTGTCAGAATTTCGCTCTGAATATTCTGTCTGCGTTATCAGTTGCTGAGATAAAGGCTGTCAGAATTTCGCTCTGAATATTCTGTCAGCGTTATCAGTTGCCGAGATAAGGGCTGTCAGAATTTCGCTCTGAATATTCAGTCTGCGTTATCAGTTGCTGAGATAAAGGCTGTCAGAATTTCGCTCTGAATATTCTGTCTGCTTTATCAGTTGCCGAGATAAAGGCTGTCAGAATTTCGCTCTGAATATTCTGTCTGCGTTATCAATTGCCGAGATAAAGGCTGTCAGAATTTCGCTCTGAATATTCAGTCTGCGTTATCAGTTGCCGAGATAAAGGCTGTCAGAATTTCGCTCTGAATATTCTGTCTGCGTTATCAGTTGCTGAGATAAAGGCTGTCAGAATTTCGCTCTGAATATTCTGTCAGCGTTATCAGTTGCCGAGATAAGGGCTGTCAGAATTTCGCTCTGAATATTCTGTCTGCGTTATCAATTGCCGAGATAAAGGCTGTCAGAATTTCGCTCTGAATATTCAGTCTGCGTTATCAGTTGCCGAGATAAAGGCTGTCAGAATTTGGCTCTGAATATTCAGTCTGCGTTATCAGTTGCTGAGATAAAGGCTGTCAGAATTTCGCTCTGAATATTCTGTCAGCGTTATCAGTTGCCGAGATAAAGGCTGTCAGAATTTCGCTCTGAATATTCTGTCAGCGTTATCAGTTGCCGAGATAAGGGCTGTCAGAATTTGGCTCTGAATATTCTGTCTGCGTTATCAGTTGCTGAGATAAAGGCTGTCAGAATTTCGCTCTGAATATTCTGTCAGCGTTATCAGTTGCCGAGATAAAGGCTGTCAGAATTTCGCTCTGAATATTCTGTCTGCGTTATCAGTTGCTGAGATAAAGGCTGTCAGAATTTCGCTCTGAATATTCTGTCTGCGTTATCAGTTGCTGAGATAAAGGCTGTCAGAATTTCGCTCTGAATATTCTGTCAGCGTTATCAGTTGCCGAGATAAAGGCTGTCAGAATTTCGCTCTGAATATTCTGTCTGCGTTATCAGTTGCTGAGATAAAGGCTGTCAGAATTTCGCTCTGAATATTCTGTCTGCGTTATCAGTTGCTGAGATAAAGGCTGTCAGAATTTCGCTCTGAATATTCTGTCAGCGTTATCAGTTGCCGAGATAAGGGCTGTCAGAATTTCGCTCTGAATATTCAGTCTGCGTTATCAGTTGCTGAGATAAAGGCTGTCAGAATTTCGCTCTGAATATTCTGTCTGCGTTATCAATTGCCGAGATAAAGGCTGTCAGAATTTCGCTCTGAATATTCAGTCTGCGTTATCAGTTGCTGAGATAAAGGCTGTCAGAATTTCGCTCTGAATATTCTGTCTGCTTTATCAGTTGCCGAGATAAAGGCTGTCAGAATTTCGCTCTGAATATTCTGTCTGCGTTATCAATTGCCGAGATAAAGGCTGTCAGAATTTCGCTCTGAATATTCAGTCTGCGTTATCAGTTGCCGAGATAAAGGCTGTCAGAATTTCGCTCTGAATATTCTGTCTGCGTTATCAGTTGCTGAGATAAAGGCTGTCAGAATTTCGCTCTGAATATTCTGTCAGCGTTATCAGTTGCCGAGATAAGGGCTGTCAGAATTTCGCTCTGAATATTCAGTCTGCGTTATCAGTTGCTGAGATAAAGGCTGTCAGAATTTCGCTCTGAATATTCAGTCTGCGTTATCAGTTGCCGAGATAAAGGCTGTCAGAATTTCGCTCTGAATATTCTGTCTGCGTTATCAGTTGCTGAGATAAAGGCTGTCAGAATTTCGCTCTGAATATTCAGTCTGCGTTATCAGTTGCTGAGATAAAGGCTGTCAGAATTTCGCTCTGAATATTCTGTCTGCGTTATCAATTGCCGAGATAAAGGCTGTCAGAATTTCGCTCTGAATATTCAGTCTGCGTTATCAGTTGCTGAGATAAAGGCTGTCAGAATTTCGCTCTGAATATTCTGTCTGCTTTATCAGTTGCCGAGATAAAGGCTGTCAGAATTTCGCTCTGAATATTCTGTCTGCGTTATCAATTGCCGAGATAAAGGCTGTCAGAATTTCGCTCTGAATATTCAGTCTGCGTTATCAGTTGCCGAGATAAAGGCTGTCAGAATTTCGCTCTGAATATTCTGTCTGCGTTATCAGTTGCTGAGATAAAGGCTGTCAGAATTTCGCTCTGAATATTCTGTCAGCGTTATCAGTTGCCGAGATAAGGGCTGTCAGAATTTCGCTCTGAATATTCAGTCTGCGTTATCAGTTGCTGAGATAAAGGCTGTCAGAATTTCGCTCTGAATATTCAGTCTGCGTTATCAGTTGCCGAGATAAAGGCTGTCAGAATTTCGCTCTGAATATTCTGTCTGCGTTATCAGTTGCTGAGATAAAGGCTGTCAGAATTTCGCTCTGAATATTCTGTCAGCGTTATCAGTTGCCGAGATAAGGGCTGTCAGAATTTCGCTCTGAATATTCTGTCTGCGTTATCAGTTGCTGAGATAAAGGCTGTCAGAATTTCGCTCTGAATATTCAGTCTGCGTTATCAGTTGCCGAGATAAAGGCTGTCAGAATTTCGCTCTGAATATTCTGTCTGCGTTATCAGTTGCTGAGATAAAGGCTGTCAGAATTTCGCTCTGAATATTCTGTCAGCGTTATCAGTTGCCGAGATAAGGGCTGTCAGAATTTCGCTCTGAATATTCTGTCTGCGTTATCAGTTGCCTAGATAAACCCGTCAGAATTTCGCTCTGAATATTCTGTCTGCGTTATCAATTGCCGAGATAAAGGCTGTCAGAATTTCGCTCTGAATATTCTCTCAGCGTTATCAGTTGCCGAGATAAAGGCTGTCAGAATTTCGCGCTGAATATTCTGTCTGCGTGATCAGTTGCGTTCACTTCAGTTGAACGCATTTGAGAGGAGCTGCATCGTTGCCCTGAGGGAAGCAGGCTGGTCGTGTCGACAAATAGCCCAACACCTGAGCTGTAGTGATGCAGCAGTGAGACACTGTTGACAGAAGTGGGTACTTGAGGGACTTTCGGAACACAGCAGGAGGGATTTTGACCCATTCTTCCTGCGAAATGACTTCAAGGTCCCGAAATGAAGAGGACAGAGGAACGCAAACTGTCCCATATGTTTTCGATTCGATTAAAGTCAGGAGATTGTGCATGCCAGGGATGGTGATAAAAGTCTTATCACCATCCCTGGCCTGGCCTCATGGTCCTCAAATCGCTCTTGTACGATTTGAGAGAGATGAATTTGTGCATTATCATCCAAGAACTTGCTATCTCCACTGGAGTGCAAATAGTTCATCATTGGCAGCACGTGATCATCCTTTATATTTCCGAGAAGTGAAGCGGGTTGTTGTTGTTTTACCTCTGAGCGGCACTTTTTTTGCACACCATGGGCTAAATGGCCAGGTCACATGGACCCCGAAGGCTCAGAGAAGGTTGGGGGAGGGGACCCACTGGAACAGCTGTTGGGAGACAGATGGTAGCCTCCCGTCAAGGCCATCCAGCGTGTTCTTTAACGTGCACAGGGTATGGCTCTACCGCACACGGAGGCCACGGCTTAACGTCCCATCCGACGGACAGCGGCCTTTCCAAGCCCATCGGTGTCCCCTACTGACCGTGGGCAAGGCGGGGAATTTTGCGGAGATAAATCTCAACGGTGACCCAGCTGGGACTCGAACCTGGGAACTACAGATTACGAGCCTGGCGCGCTACCGACTGAGTCAGTCCCGCCCCGAGAAGTGAAGCGACCCTGCATGGATACCAGAGGACTTAAATCCAAACCAAGAAAGTGCTCTTCCACACTCTGAACAATAGGAACTACATATGATGGATACACGGTTTCATGGATTGTTCCCACACTCTGTCTTCCATCTGTTGAACACAACAGTGTCTAACATGATTCGCCTGACCATACGATACGTTTCCCGTCCTCCAATGACCAGTTTCGCCGCTTCATATATCATCAGAGTCTTTGAATCCTGTTGTTTATGGAAATGAAAGGCTTTCGTATCATGGCACATTTCCAAATTTCAAAGTTTTCAACTCTCTCATTTCGTCGAAATGGGTTTTGAAATACTTCTAGCGGTCATCTCCCCCAACTGATGAATTGTAGCAGCTCTATTTTGTCGTAAAATTCATGTTGGTAAACGTCTGTCTCTATCAGAGACTTTTCCTCCCCTATTCGCAACGATCGACGGACGTTTTTCGAGACCGTTGCCATTCTCCACACGTTTGGGACACCATGTCGTGATTTTACGTCGAGTTCCATCAACTCTTTACGGATGCTAATGCCCAACGCTCCCCAACAATGACCCCCCCCCCCCCCACTTTCCAAGTCGGTCAGATCAGCCTTTTTATCCATGTCACACGCGAATTGGCTTTCCACCATGCCTTTACAGCTTTTACAGGACTTTGTAGTGAAGTAGAATATTTACATCTGTAAGAAATGTTTCATACATTGGTATGTTTCATCAGTACAATGAAACATGTGGAAAATTCCTACAAATTCCCATATTACTAGATTCCAACAGCAAATACCATTTTTTCCCATTTAAAATGGTTTGATTTTTGTCCTCTGATAACTGTTCCTGAGAACCGCCTAAGCTGTTTCAGTTTTACTTGGTTGGATTTTGTTGCACATAAAATAGAAATATGCACAGATAGTAATATTTCTTAAGTATAGAAAAATTTTCGCAATGGAATTTTAAACATTTCATCGTTTCGTCTGTGGGAACAAAAAATCTGCTTCACTCCGTTGCCTTGGTAACGCAGCTGCGTAATTTACGAAGAGAAACCACTTCATACTAACGTCTCAGTCAGTGTAAAAATCTAGGGGTTTCATAATTTGATTTGTTTGCATTCTTCCGTTTGCAAAAAAAAACCGTTGCAGACTTACACAATGTTCAATTCTTCTTGCAGCCAACGATTACTAAAGCTGATTTGTTATAAAGGAAAAAACCATTTAAAAGCATTTTTAATTGAAATACTAGAATGACTTAAATAAAAGAACGCATATCGCCTCTGGCATATGTGGTAATCTCGTTTTCAAAAGAGAATGAAGTTTTTCCTTTGCTTACTTTTTCATTCCTTAAAAGTTTCAATTCGAACTAATGGATGAGGAGGAAAATGCAAACAATAGTAATTTATCAGCACTTGTACAACATAAAAAGTATTTGTCTTTTATCTGCAATTTGAAAAGTATTCTTTCCCACACCTCTCTGAAAAAAAAAATGAGAGTCATATAGTTTTTAGCATGGGGCGGGGGTGGCTCAGTCGGTAGCGCTCCAGGCTCGTAATCTGTAGTTCCCAGGTTCGAGTCCCAGCTGGGTCAGCGTTGAGATTTATCTCTGCAAAATTCCCCGCCCTGCCCACGGTCAGTAGGGGACACCAATGGGCTTGGAAAGGCCGCCGTCCGTCGGATGGAACGTTAAGCCGTGGCCCCGTGTGCGGGAGAGCCATACCCTGTGCACGTTAAAGAACACGCTGGATGGCCTTGACGGGAGGCTACCATCTGTCTCCCAACAGCTGTTACAGTGGGTCCCCTCCCCCAACCTTCTCTGAGCCTTCAGGGTCCATGTGACCTGGCCATTTAGCCCATGGTGTGCAAAAAAGTGCCGCTCAGAGGTAAAACAACCCAACCCAACCCATAGTTTTTAGCAATGACCATCTAATTTGTCCAATGTTTGTTTATGTGTCGTTATTTGCATATCGTTTGCATGAGGGACGTATGTTACCTAAATAGCGTCCGTTAATTTACATTATCACTTGTGTTTTGTGAAACATATCGGATAAGAAATATACAGGGTGATTCAAAACTCTTGGGCCAAACTTTAAGGGGTGATAGAACACACCTAAACAAGCACTTTTCGTCATGCAATGCATGGTCGGAACTCAAGCGGTGAAGCGCTAGAGGGCGCTGTCCAGTGAACACTTATAAGCGCTGGTTTTCGCCCTCGTCGTCATTTCTACCGTGGATTGCAGAACGGATGGATTGTTTCACGAATCAGGAGAAGGCGGACATGCAATTCACGTACGGAGATGCGGACGGGAATGCGAGGGAAGCTGAAAGACTGTGCAATCCACGGTAGAAATGACGACGAGTGCGAAAACCAGCGCTTACAAGTGTTCACTGGAAAGCGCCCTCTAGCGCTTCACCGCTTGAGTTCCGACCATGCATTGTATGATGAAAAGTGCTTGTTTAGGTGTGTTCTATCAGCCCTTAAAGTTTGGCCCAAGAGTTTTGAATCACCCTGTATACATTTTAATAATGACAGCAATTTTTAAAGAACAAGGAGGTGATGCTGTCGGCAGTGTGCCAGCCTCGTAATCTGCAGTTCCTAGGTTCGAGTCCCATATGTGCCAGCGTTAATATTTATCTCCGCTAAACTCCCCACCCTGTCCTCGGAGAGAATGATGACATCATTGAGCTTGGAAAGGCCACTCTCCGTCTGATAGGGCTGAAAGGGCGTGACCCCGTGTGCGGAAGATCCGTATCCTGTGCACGTTAAAGAACAAGCTGAATGATCTTAACACGAAGCTTCCATCTGTCTCCTAACAGCTGTCCAGTGGATTCCCTTCCCCAACATTGCTGAGTCTTCGGGGTACTTGTGACCTTGTCATTTAGCCCATTGTAAGCACAAAAGTGCCGCTCGGAGGTGAAACAACCCAACAACTAGCTCTGAAACCTTGGGGTCCTTATATCCAGGTCATTTAGTTCATTGTGTGCAAATAAAGTGCCGATCAGTGACACTTTCTCTTCACACAATGGGCTAAATAACCAGGTTATAAGGGTTGGGTTGTTTTACCTCTGAGCGGCACTTTTTTGCACACCATGGGCTAAATGGCCAGGTCACATGGACCCCGAAGGCTCAGAGAAGGTTGGGGGAGGGGACCCACTGGAACAGCTGTTGGGAGACAGATGGTAGCCTCCCGTCAAGGCCATCCAGCGTGTTCTTTAACGTGCACAGGGTATGGCTCTCCCGCACACGGGGCCACGGCTTAACGTCCCATCCGACGGACGGCGGCCTTTGCCAAGCCCATCGGTGTCCCCTACTGACCGTGGGGAGGGCGGGGAATTTTGCGGAGATAAATCTCAACGCTGACTCAGCTGAGACTCGAACCTGGGAACTACAGATTACGAGCCTGGCGCGCTACCGACTGAGCCACCCCCGCCCCTTGTATAACGAATGTTTAAGTACTATTTCAATAGCTTCCTATTAGCAAGGCCTCCAGACCGGAGGCAAATTTCCGAAAATATTAAATTTAAACTAATCGCCATCGAAGCGGGTGGAATTAGCACAGGCCTTAAAAAAGATATTTTTCTTCGAACTAAAAACGTAGTTTTAGTCGAAAATCCGATTTTTCCAGCCTTGATATGTTCTTTGTATTTTATTGTGAGAGAGTAAAAATCGAATGTTCATGCTAAATAATTGCTTCATTCAAAAAAAAAAAACTGACAGCACACCCCATAATTGAAAATCGTACGAATCCCTGCATTGAGAAGAATAAAAAAGTGACTTTTGCGAACTGCATTAAAACCAAAGACGTTTTGCGAAGATTCATACTTGGAAAACAAGATGCAAAAGCAAGATAATCACACCTTGGACTAGATGAATGTTTTAATCAGTAAGTTTGTTTCAGTTGAATTCATCTGGATATTTTTTTCACTATTCCGGTGGGTGTTTTATTAAATGCATCCCCAAAACTCCATCTCACTGTTTCTCAGTTTTCATTAATTCGAACGCCTTATTAACTTGAATGAAACAGCTATAAAAAGAAATGTTGAGAAGTGATACTAATGACGGCACTCAGTTGAATTAATTATTTCGCTGGTGAGTGTTCGGTGAAGAGTGTCGCAAAGGTAATTTTTATGTCCAACACAGATTCCTGCGAAAAAGAATGAAGGCATTTTTACATAATACGCTTCCATTAGAATTGACTGAATGTAGAAAAAAATCTCTGTAATGAGAATCAATCTGTCGGATTCGTTTCTCGTTTATTTTTGTATTGGACGGTATGTTTTCGATTTCAAATGCAGACGGTTTTTTTAGAGTCTAATTTGGAAACTATTTTTTAGAATACATATAGGATGGAGATCTGTTCTAGAAAATATTCCTGGTTTGTACAGGCTTTTTCTTAGAAGGACATGCCCCACTAACACCGAAGTCATGCTGACCACTGCCTTAATTAATTAATTACTTAGAGAAAACAGCGCAGAAACAACCAATCATGCCAGTCTGGGACTCGAACCTGGAGACTGGCAATTGCAGTGTCACTGCGAACCTGTGGCATTCCACTGCCCCATCTAGGCGGCATATTGTTTTCCTTTTTTGAAATCTGAGACTGACCAGGGGCTCCCCTCCAGAAAATAGGGGACTGACCAGGGGCTCCCGCCCCAGAAAATCCAGTCGTCTTATACGAATTCTCAAACTTGTCTGTTTGCTTTGAAATACAAAATAGGAGTCTTTATAATTTTATTTGAGCCCATAGTATACGCCTGACACTATAAATAGGTTTAAAAATAAACTACGAAATTTTATTCTATACGGAATATCATTTTAACTCTTTTTGTCCTCTGGAATATTGTAGCAATTCGAAAGGCCGCCGTTAGTCGGATGGAACGTTAAGCCGTGTTCACATGTGCATGAGAGCCATACCCATGTTTAAGAACACGCTGGAGGGCCACGAGAGACCTACCATCTGTCTCCCAACAGCTGTTCCAGTGGGTCCCCTCCCCCAACCTTCTCTGAGCCTTCGGGGTCCATGTGACCTGGCCATTTAGCCCATGGTGTGCAAAAAAGTGCCGCTCAGAGGTAAAACAACCCAACCCATTATCTTATTGTTTTCGACCAATTTGTTTCTTCTGTCTTTGATAAAATATGTCATTACATTCAAGAACTTCCTTTGCAAAAATTCAATATCACTAACTGATGCTAAATAGGTTCCATCCCAAGCAATTAAACCATATTGTAACCAGACTCAATCTATGCATGGAGCGGGAGTGGCTTAGTCGGTAGCGCGCCAGGCTCGCAATCTGCAGTTCCCAGGTTCGAATCCCAGCTGGGTCGCGTTGAGACTTAGCTCCGCAAAACTCCCCGCCCTGCCCATGGTCAGTAGGGGACACCGATGGGCTTGGAAAGGCCGCCGTCCGTCGGATGGGTTGTTAAGCCGTGGCCCCGTGTGCGGGAGAGACATACCCTGTGCACGTTAAAGAACACGCTGACGCCTTGACGGGAGGCTACCATCTGTCTCCCAACAGCTGCTCCAGTGGGTCCCCTCCCCCAACCTTCTCTGAGTCTTCGGGGTCCATGTGACCTGGCCATTTAGCTCATGGTGTGCAAAAAAGTGCCTCTCAGAGGTAAAACAACCTAATCCATGCATAGTATAACTTCAGCATAAATGCATTTGACACTCTTTCTTATATAAGTTATATAAATAGTAACTTTAAAACTGGTCTTTTTTGGAAAAAAATGCCGAATGGAACCTATGTAGCAAAATCACAAAAAAACTGTTGGTGGCTTTAAAGCAGCTAAGGATCGTGTGACCTTTCTATTTTGCAGCAACGCTTCAGGAGATCGTATGTTAAAACCGCTGCTCATCAATCGATCCCTAAGACCACAGTCAATGAAAGGTGTAGATTTGAATAAATTGCCAGTGTATTGGATGGAAAACAAAAAAGCCTTGGCTACAAAGGAAATTTTAATGAATGGTTCCATAAATGTTTTGTTCCAGAAGTTAAACGCTATTTGAAGGAAAAAAATCTCGAATTTATAGTTCTATTGATTACAGACAATGCGCCTGGCCATTCTGTTTTGGAACACCCAAATGTGCAATTTTGTTTTCTGCCACTTAATACGACATCCTTAATACAAACAACCACTAGACAGAGTATAATTGCCACATTTAAAACTTACTACGTAAGACGAACATTCCAATACGTTTTGGATAAACTAGATAAGGATAAAACATTAACAGTTATTGGTGTGTAGGAGAAATCTTCTATTTTAGATTGTATCAGACATGCTGGATTGACGTTATCAGAATTAAAACCATCAACTCTACACGCAAGATGGAAAGCTATTTGGCCAAAATGTGTAAAAAGGAAAGATCCTGTACACCCAAATATGACTGAATATCCTAATATCATCACTTTAGCACATGCAGTTGATGGAATAGGATTCGATGATTGATCGTTTGCAGATATTGATGAATTTGCTGGTTTACGAAGCTCTTAGCGAAGATGAAATAATAGAAGTTGTCCTTGAGACTCCTGAAGAAAAAGAAAAAAGTGATGGTGATGAAGAGGTTCCACTCACTGCAGGTTTGTTTAAAGAAGAGCTTCAAATGGCTAGTAAATTGGAAAGTCATTTTCTTACACATGATCCCATTGTCGAATGAGCTGAGCAGTTTAAACGTGAACTGAAGTCATGTGTGGCGCGTTATCAAGAATTATACAAAGATCTAGTCAAAGCAGGATCTCAACGATTGATTACGGAGTTCGTTGTCAAAACTAATCAAACTTCAGAATCACTGGAAACAAGTGATAATTTGGTTCCCCATGCCACAGAGAGAATTTCACCATTGAAATATGAACACGACGGCCAATATGTTTCAAGCAATGAAAGTGATTTAATTCCAGTCTTACGCAAACAAATGCGTCTATTCATAGAAAGTGACAACGAATAAAATCTAGTTAATAAGTATATGTAAGTCATGTTATTTTGCGCTTTTGTAGTCTTGAATTAGTGACATATTATTTTCTTTATGAATTGATAATTTATTTTATACGTGTACAAATAATTATCTTTATAAGTTTATAAAATAAAAATGCGTTTAAAAGAATAAAAATCAAATAAAGATTAAAGATTTTAATATGATTTGTTTGAAAATAACTTATTATTTTTACTGGGTTTTCCCGTCTGGAACCAAGCTTCTATTTTTCCATATGCACTGTATTTTTTTTACATGGTTTTTTCGGGAACCTATATACCGTGAAAACAGAATTGGGTGTTATATTATTGGTTTATATATGAATGAGTCCGCCGTAGAAAGAGAACAATATAGGGTGGGCGAAATAGAACGGTGGAGACAGGTAGAAATTTGACGATTTAGGGTAACAAGATATCTTAATCGATCCTGTTAATTACCAATTATTTTCTCCCTGCATACAATTAACGATTCCTTTAATATTCGCTTTACGAGCAACTCAACCAGACTGCCATTTTTCTATTCCTTAGATTGCGGGCAGAAAAAAATGTGTAAGATTCGATTGTACTTCAGGTAACAGCATTTGGAACTTAACTGTTTAACGTTGTCGATGCAAGTAGTAGATTTAGTGCCATTTTTTTTCTTTAGTTCAGCATACATTTCTTTTTCCCTGGGAGCCTCATCATTCTTGATAATTAGTTTTTTTCTTTACCTTTCCAGTTGTTTTGCTTTTTAATGGTTTTTTGAGTGTTTAAGTGCGTTTTTTTGTGGCTCAATGCATCCAATGAGCAGGCCACAAGAACTGCAGGTGCAGATTACACTCCACTACCCACTAAACGATATTTGTATTTGAAAACTTAAGTTGATGCTTAAATAACAAGATAAAAGGCCAATGGAGAAAAGTTTAGAGTGTCTCCTCGTAGAAACGGTTGTTGGATTGTTTTACCTCTGAACAACATTTCTTTACCTGCGATGGGTAAATGGCCAGATCACAAGGACCCAAGAAGGTTGAGGGAAGTTGGGTTGGGTTGTTTTACCTCTGAGCGGCACTTTTTTGGCACTATTATACCAAAAAAATGCCATTTTATGGGCTATATGGCCAGGTCACAGGGACTCCGAAGGCTCAGAGAAGATTGGGGTAGGAGGCCCACTGGAACAGCTGTTGGGAGATATATGATAATTTCCCGTCAAGACCATCCAGTGTGTTCTTTAACGTGGACAGGGTATGGCTCTCTCGCACACGGGACCACGGCATAACTTCCCATCCGACGGACGCCGGACTTTCCTAGCCCATCGGTGTCCCCTACTGACCGTGGTCAGGACGGGGAGTTTTGCGGATATAAGTCTTAACGCTGACCCAGCTGGAACTCGAACCTGGGAACTGCAGATTACGAGCCTGGCGCGCTACCGACTGAGCCACCCCCGCCCCGTTAAGGGAAGTGGACCCACCGAAGATATGTTAGATGGAATCCTCTCGTCAAGGAGTGCTCTTTAATGTGTACAGGGTATGGCTCTCCTGAACACGGCTTAACTTCCCATCCGACGGACGGTGGCATTTCCAAGCCCATCGATGCTCTCTTTTTGACCGAATGAAGGACAGAGGTTAGTGTAAGTTAATCTCAACGCTCTCACATTTTAGATTCGAACCTGGGAATTGCAGATATGAGGTTGGCGCGCTACCGACTGAGTCGATCCTTCCCCACTAAAAGGCAGGTCACTGGGATTTCAAGGATTCAGGAAAGGGAGGGATCCATTGAACTGTCACTAAGAAACACACAGAAGCCTCTCTTCAAAATCATCCATCTTGTTCTTTAATCCCTTCTGCACATGCAGCCAAAATCTATCTTTCCTGCCGATGGCTGCGACTGATTCTAGGATCATCCGTTCCCCTTTCCTGGCTGAAAGGGGGCGGGGGTGGCTCAGTCGGTAGCGCGCCAGGCTCGTAATCTGTAGTTCCCAGGTTCGAGTCCCAGCTGGGTCAGCGTTGAGATTTATCTCCGCAAAATTCACCGCCCTGCCCACGGTCAGTAGGGGACACCGATGGGCTTGGAAAGGCCGCCGTCCGTCGGATGAGACGTTAAGCCGTGGCCCCGTGTGCGGGAGAGCCATACCCTGTGCACGTTAAAGAACACGCTGGATGGCCTTGACGGGAGGCTACCATCTGTCTCCCAACAGCTGTTCCAGTGGGTCCCCTCCCCCAACCTTCTCTGAGCCTTCGGGGTCCATGTGACCTGGCCATTTAGCCCATGGTGTGCAAAAAAGTGCCGCTCAGAGGTAAAACATCCCAACCCTCGCTGAAGGCTTATGCCGCAGTGGTTCTGAAATTGTGGGTCCCAAGCAGGTTGGAAGTGAGTGGTAAAGCTCTGATAATTTTGCATTTGCTAGCTTTTTTAGCGAAAATGTTTTTTGCGAATACGTAGGTCCTATGCCGTAGGGAAAAAAAAGAAAGGGTTGCAAAATTTTATCTAGTGTTCTAGAGAGTCGCATAAATTGATTACGATTCTAGCGGGTCGCAGCATCACAAGATTTGAGAACTTCTGGTACATGGTTAGAACTATAGACGGCGATCGGGATATTTTCCTAGTATGTCGTCTAAAGCATTTGCCAAAGAAGGTTCGATTTCCAACCATAAAAACTTTCAGAGTATGAAATCAAATCTATCTTTGAGGGTTGTATTGAACAAAATTGTGATTATTACCTGATGAATTACAATTTTTATACTTTTAATTTGCAGATTTACCTGGCGTTGCTCGGGACTGAAATTTTCTAAAATGTAGAGTAGATGGCACTCCCCACATCGCAAGCTTTCATTTCGCAAAAACATCAATTTCAATAACACTCGATCTCTTTCCCCCCAAGGAGGGCTGGGGGGGATCAGTTGTTAGCGCCAATCTGTAGTTCCCAGGTTCGAGTCCCAGTTTGGTCAGCGTTGAGATTTATCTCCACAAAACTCCCCACTCTGCCCACGGTCAATAGGAACCCGATGGGCTTGGATAGGCTGCCGTCCATCGGATGGGACGTTAATCCGTGGCTCTGTGTGCGGGAGAGCTATACCCTGTGCACGTTACAGAACACACTGGATGGCCTTAACGGGAGACTACCATCTGTATCCTAACAGCTGTTCCAATGGGTTCCCTCCTCCAAACTTCTCTGAGCCTTCGGGGTCCTTGTGACCTGTCCATTTAGCCCATTCGTGTGCAAAAAAAGTGTCTCTCAGAGGAAAAACAACCCAACTCCTCCGGTTAAATATTTCTCCTTCTCTTTTAGGGGAGGAATGAAATGAACCTGGGGCGGGGGTGGCTCAGTCAGTAGCGCGCCAGGCTCGTAATCTGTAGTTCCCAGGTTCGAGTCCCAGCTGGGTCAGCGTTGAGATTTATCTCCGCAAAATTCCTCACCCTGCCCACGGTCAGTACGGGACACCGATGGACTTGGAAAGGCCGCCGTCCGTCGGATGGGACGTTAAGCCGTGGCCCCGTGTGCGGGAGAGCCATACCATGTGCACGTTAAAGAACACGCTGGATGGCCTTGACGGGAGGCTACCATCTGTCTCCCAACAGCTGTTCCAGTGGGTCCCCTCCTCCAACCTTCTCTGAGCCTTCGGGGTCCATGTGACCTGGCCATTTAGCCCATGGTGTGCAAAAAAGTGCCGCTCAGAGGTAAAACAACCCAACCCAACCCAAATGAACCTAGTTCGAGGTCCTCATAATTCTCCCCACGTCAGAAGTTTCTGAACCAAAAACCGGAATTTCCTCGCTCAGATAATCGTACTTTTCATTTGTACCCACCAGAGTTCCTCGGATACAATTTGCCCAGGCTCATTGTAATGATAATTTAATCATTGTAACAATGTTTCATATGTAACTTTATAGCAAAAGAAAATTAACTATGGTCTGAGGTGCAAAAATTTTTTTTCTATTATTAAATAAAATTATTTATTACTTAATATAATATTTAAAACATATATTAATTATTTGTATATACTTTTATTAGCTTTTGCATATTTTTCAAATTATTTTAACTTCTGATACGAATTTAGTTTTTGAATTTCGTGTTCTTCTCGTGCTTAATTAGAACGGTTTCAATATCCATGGATGCTCGCGCTCTTGAGCCAACAAAATGAACAATGAGCTTATCACGCGAAATCAAAAAGAAATTAGTTTGATGCATTCATTATTTCAAATTTAATGGTGGTAAAAGTTATTTTGAAAAAATTGCAACTGTTAATGTTCAATCATACGAAATCAGATGTTAGTTTAGTTTGATGTATTCCTTTTTTCAAATTTATTAGTGGCAACAGCTATTTTGAATAAATTTCACCCGTTAATGTTAAGTCTATGGGGATTTTGAGAAATTTCAACCTGCCCACCCGAATTTTGATTGACCCCACCGAATTCGCAGGTGAGGGGCGGGGTGGCTTAGTCGGTAGCGCGCCAGGCTCGTAATCTGTAGTTCCCAGGATCGAGTCCCAGCTGGGTCAGCGTTGAGATTTATTTCCGAAAAATTCCCCGCCCTGCCCACGGTCAGTAGGGGACACCGGTGGGCTTGGAAAGGCCACCGTCCGTCTGATGGGACGTTAAACTGTGACCCCGTGTGCGGGAGAGCCATACCCTGTGCACGTTAAAGAACACGCTGGATGGCCTTGACGGGAGGCTACCATCTGTCTCCCAACAGTTGTTCCAGTGGGTCCCCTCATCCAACCTTCTCTGAGCCTTAGGGGTCCTTGTGACCTAGCCATTTAGCCCATGGTGTGCAAAAAAGTGCCGCTCAGAGGTAAAACAACCCAACCCTTTGGGGAAAGGAACATTCATGAGAAGTTTGGCGTATCTGGGGGCTGAGTGCAGAAGTGGACAGACACAGAAACAAGCACACAAACTTTATTCTTTATATATATTAGATTATCAGGGTCGGGACTAGGGGGCCGTTCAGAATGCTAATAAAGGGAATAGATGCAAAAATTGTTTAGCTTTTATTAATATTTATTATTTTTATTATTAAATAAAAATATATTTTTATTATTTTTAAATTTATTAGCAAAAATGATATATTTAATGCATTTTTCGGACTTTTAAAATGGAGAGTAAAATTTTATACTGCAACGGAAATCCAGTATTTGGCTGTATTATTATATATTATATACATGTTATATATGTTATATATAATATAGTATGTATTATATTGGCACTCGCTTTTGCAATTTTCAGCCTCGATTGTTTTTTTGCCCCACCTCCTGGAGTTTTTTCTAGATCCGGGCTTGTTAATTATTAAATTTATTCTGCCAAAAAATTCAACAAGTATGCTCCCGTACTGTAATTCGAAAATGACATGAAAAGTGTTCATGTGCCATTTTTAGAACAACGGTGTGCCTCTTGTGGGGGGCGGGGGTGGCTCAGTCGGTAGCGCGCCAGGCTCGTAATCTGTAGTTCCCAGGTTCGAGTCCCAGCTGGGTCAACGTTGAAATTTATCTCCGCAAAATTCCCCGCCATGCCCGCGGTTAGTAGGGGACACCGATGGGCCTGGAAAGGCCACCGTCCGTCGGATGGGTCGTTAAGCCGTGGCCCCGTGTGCGGGAGAGTCATACCCTGTGCACGTTAAAGAACACGCTGAATGGTCTTGACGGGAGGCTACCATCTGTCTCCCAACAGCTGTTCCAATGGGTCCCCTCCCCCAATCTTCTCTGAGCTTTCGGGGGTCCATGTGACCTGGATATCTTGCCCATGGTGTGCAAAAAAGTGCCGCTCAGAGATAAAACAACAACAAAAAAAAGGTTCTTGTGAAGTACCACTGATGCAGAGGTTAACTAAGTGATCGCATTGCGCAAATGAATTAAAGGAAAAGAATAAATCTAAGTTCAAGTTTCGAAAAAGATTTCCATCATTAGTAATGTAATTCGTTCCCTTAAGAGAAATCCATTCCAACATGCTCGAAATAGCAGCGGAATGATCTCAACGAAAGCTTACTTGCACCTTTGGGACTATGCATTTGTAATAACGCGCAAAACAAAAGCGATAAAAACAGACAGATGAAATCAACAACAGCTTTTAAAGACTAGCTCAAATATTCCGCAGTCAACCAAAGAGAGACACACTTACAGTCGGTGAATATATTTCGTAACTATAAGTATTTACGTCAGCGTTTGTGCATTAAGTGCTTTTGCGTGGGAGACAGAAACAGAATCAAGAATGCATCATAGGAGTAACAACAAGCTCGCAAAAAAGATTGCTCCTCTGAGATGGAAGGGAGGTAAAAGGATTTATTCGGTGCCACTTTATCTCTAGGTTACCTGACTACTTGTCAGTCTTGTGGCTACATGAGAATGGGTATGTGCCTCCTGACAAGCGACCACTAGGTGAACAGAATTATATTGTCAGGAGGCTCAGAGTTGGAAATTCAGCATCCCCTTCCGATGGCAAAGGTAGAAAAATAGGTCTTATGGCATCAAATCACTTCTTCGGAACTTGGGACGACCATTGGATGTTGGCAGTCCACTTTCTCGGTTTCTTTAGGAGGGAAGCGTATTTGAGATTGGTTACTGTCAAAGGCAATGATGCCGAGAGAGTTGGGTTGTTTTACCTCTCAGCGGCACTTTTTTGTACACCATGGGCTAAACGGCCAGGTCATATGGACCCCGAAGGCTCAGAGAAGGTTGGGGAAGGGGACCCACTGGAACAGCTGTTGGGAGACAGATGGTAGCCTCCCGTCAAGGCCATCCAAGTGTTCTTTACCGTGCACAGGGTACGGCTCTCCCGCACACAGAGCCACGGCTTAACGTCCCATCCGACGGACGGCGGCCTTTCCAAGCCCATCGGTGTCCCCTACTGACCGTGGGCAGGACGGGGGAATTTTGCGGAGATAAATCTCAACGCTGACCCAGCTGGGACTCGAACCTGGGAACTATAGATTACGCGCCTGGTGCGCTACCGACTGAGCCACCCCCGCCCCCTTCTTTAGGAGGGAAGCGTCTTTGAGATTGGTTACTGTCGAAGGCAATGATGCTGAGAGAGATTTGGGATCGGAGAAGCGTTCTTCACGAAGGGAAATTTTTCTTTCCGAGTGTCTGTAGTTCTCAATTGAAGTTGACGACGTGTGATTTGAGTCATCTAGGTCTAAACTCTTTGTAATATGCTTATGAACTTCTATAAGAAGAAATAAGAATGGAACTATTAGACTTTTTTTAGAAAAGGTTTTTATCAGAAAAATTTGTTAAATATATGTGATAGTCCCTTTGTTTGTTTCATTATAGTTGGTTTATCTGTCGATGTTGCACAGTCTCTTGTCGAATGGTATAGTAGATGAAATAGTAAGAAAGCTGATATCTGGGGAGATTATGAGACTGAGGAGTTGACGCTTCGATCTTTCTCGTAAATGATTAGTCAATGATCTATCAATCGCTTCTCAATCAACCAATGATATAGGAAAAGTTTCGAAATGTGAATTGTGGACTCTTATAGTGTCCCAGGCTGCCACATAGGGTACTTCACTGCTTACCATAAGCAATTTTATTACTTTTATAAATAAGGATTCAATGATTTCCTTGAAACGTTTCTTATTTATATGAGGTGTAGTTACAAACACTTGGGACGGGGGTGGTTCAGTCGGTAGCGCGCCAGGCTCGTAATCTGTAGTTCCCAGGTTCGAGTCCCAGCTGGGTCAGCGTTGAGATTTATCTCCGCAAAATTTCCCCGCCTTGCCCACGGTCAGTAGGGGACACCGATGGGCTTGGAAAGTCCGTCGTCCGTCGGATGGAACGTTAAGCCGTGGCTCCGTGTGCGGGAGAACCATACCCTGTGCACGTTAAAGAACACGCTGGATGGCCTTGACGGGAGGCTACCATCTGTCTCCCAACAGCTGTTCCAGTGGGTCCCCTCCCCCAACCTTCTCTGGGCCTTCGGGGTCCTTGTGACCTGGCCATTTAGTCCATGGTGTGCAAAAAAAGTGCCGCTCAGAGGTAAAACAATCCAATAGAATGCAAACACTTCTTTATATGCCCATATGTTAAAAGAAATAGATCTAATACGTCCAGAACAAAAAATGTAGTTCAGTTTCTTATTAAAGTTATACATTAGAGAATCATATGTTACATTCAACCATTGGAGCAGACACAAATTCAGTCGGTAGCTTATATTTAATACCTGATGTCCCATATTTAATATCTATGGTTTTATAACCTGATGTCCCCAGATTCGAATTTCGACTGGAGGTGAGATATTTTTCGTTATTCCCAACCCTGCCCTCGGGAAGAAAGTGGACACTATCAGTTTGAGACATAGCGTTAAGCTTTAGTCCCATATGATGGTAAGAGACGTACAGTCGCTCAAAAAAATATCCGACCACTATGATTGATTACAAAATTCAGAAAAAATATCTGACAACGACTTTTTTAGAAATTAGTGATCTGGCAACCTTCGTGTCACGTGATTACAGAATTCAGGAAAAATATCTGGAGCGTGTACACCAACTGTACACGCTCCAGTTACCGTTCACAGCAAACTGGAGCGTGTGCAGTTACTGCACACGCTCCAGTTTGCTGTGAACGGTAACTGCACACGCTCAATATTTCCGTGAGTGAGCCCACACGATCCAGGTCTTTGTGAGCTCACACGATCCAATGTACTGTGAACATTAACCGCAACCGCTCCAGTTTGCTGTGAACGGTAACTGCACACGCTCAATATTTCCGTGAGTGAGCCCACACGATCTAGTATCAAAATAATATGACCACCTCAGTCGCTCAAAAAAGTATCCAAACACTATGGTTGATTACAGAATTCAGAAAAAAATATCTGGCAATTTTTTTTAGAAATTAGTGTCCCCTACTGACCTCTGTCAGTAGGGGACACCGACGGCCTTGGAAAGGCTTCCATTCGACCATCCAAACTATGACCCCATGTGCAGGAGAGCCATACCTTGTGCACGTTAAAGAATACGCTGGATGGTCCTGACGAAAGACTACCATCTGCCTCCTAGTAGCAGTCCAGGAGCCAGGGACAAATTTGATTCATAAGTGATTAACTTTCACTTATTTTTTTAAATTGTATCTACAATTTCCCTCAAGAATTTTTCAAAAACTAAGTCAACATATTTACATGGTAAAAAAAAATGATATTATTTTAAAGAGTTGCATATAGTCTTATGTACGATCACGCGAATAAAACAATAAGGGAAGGTATATTATAGAGATAAGAGAGATAAGAGAGTGGGGGGGGGGGCGAGGATTTCTAATCCTTCATTACCTTCAAACGTATCATTAATTCATCTCTCTTTTATTGGAATCTTTCTGGAAAATTTTAAATATTTGCCTCCTTAAAAGTGAGGCTTTTCTTTGAAAGTGCGGACTCCAGGCATGACTCTTTGGGGTCCGTGTGAACTGACTATCTAGCGAATAAAGTGCAAAAAAGTGCTGCTCAGAGGCAAAACAATCCAACTAATGGTCGCAAACATTCCGAGTTTCAATTTATTTCGTGTCCAAGCATGATCACAGTCATTCTAGCATTATTAATGCCACGGAAATCAAGGGATAAAAACAACTAGAAAATAATCAGCAATCATTCGAGTAATTAAGCAAGACGACATTTTTCAAGTTAGCGTTGGGGCGGTGGTGGCTCAGTCGGTAGCGCGCCAAGCTCGTAATCTGTAGTTCCTAGGTTCGAGTCCCAGCTGGGTCAGCGTTGAGATTATATCATATATTTGAGCAGGTCACGGGGAGAAACGCTCTCGGGGGGAAAAACGTTGTATAAGTAATTAACTAGGGAGAGTGACTTTTTCCTCACTCTCCCTACTTAATTACTTATACAAACTACCCGCCCTGCCCGCGGTCAGTAGGGGACACCGATAAAGGTCAGTAGGGGACACCGATATAAAACTCCCCGCCCTGCCCGCGGTCAGTAGGGGACACCGATAAAGGTCAGTAGGGGACACCGATATAAAACTCCCCGCCCTGCCCGCGGTCAGTAGGGGACACCGATGGGCTTAGAAAGGTCGCTGTCCGTCGGATGGGACGCTAAGCCGTGGCCCCGTGTGTGGGAGAGCCATACCCTGTGCACGTTAAAGAACACGCTGGATGGCCTTGACGAGAGGCTATCATCTGTCTCCCAACAGCTGTTCCAGTGGGTCCCCTCCCCCAACCTTCTCTGAGCCTACGGGGTCCATGTGATCTGTCCATTTAGCCCATGGTGTGCAAAAAAGTGCCGCTCAGAGGTAAAACAACCCAACTCAAGTTGGCGTTTAATAAATCTGCTGTCCTTTTCGCTATGCAAAGCATATAAGATGTGATATGGAATGGATCGATAATTGGTCAGTTCATCTGGAAGCGATTATTTCTATCTCGAGACATAGGGAGAGTGACTCTTTTATCCAGCAACAGGTCAGGGGGAGAAAGGCTCTCGGGGGGAAAAACGCTGTATAAGTAATTAACTAGGGAGAGTGACTCTTTTAATCCAGCAACAGGTCAGGGGGAGAAAGGGTCTCGGGGGAAAAACGTTGTATAAGTAATTAACTAGGGAGAGTGACTCTTTTAATCCAGCAACAGGTCAGGGGGAGAAATGCTCTCGGGGGAAAAACGTTGTATAAGTAATTAACTAGGGAGAGTGACTCTTTTAATCCATCAACAGGTCAAGGGGAGAAAGGCTCTCGGGGGAAAAACGTTGTATAAGTAATTAATTAGGGAGAGTGACTCTTTTAATCCAGCAACAGGTCAGGGGGAGAAAGGCTCTCGGGGGAAAAACGTTGTATAAGTAATTAACTAGGGAGAGTGACTGTTTTAATCCAGCAACAGGTCAGGGGGAGAAAGGCTCTCGGGGGAAAAACGTTGTAGAAGTAATTAACTAGGGAGAGTGACTCTTTTAATCCAGCAACAGTCAGGGTGAGAAATGCTCTCGGGGGGAAAAACGTTGTATAAGTAATTAACTAGGGAGAGTGACTCTTTTAATCCAGCAACAGGTCAGGGGGAGAAATGCTCTCGGGGGGAAAAACGCTGTAGAAGTAATTAACTAGGGAGAGTGACTCTTTTAATCCAGCAACAGGTCAGGGGGAGAAAGGCTCTCGGGGGGAAAAACGTTGTATAAGTAATTAACTAGGGAGAGTGACTCTTTTAATCCAGCAACAGGTCAGGGGGAGAAATGCTCTCGGGGGGAAAACGCTGTATAAATAATTAACTAGGGAGAGTGACTCTTTTAATCCAGCAACAGGTCAGGGGGAGAAAGGCTCTCGGGGAAAAACGTTGTATAAGTAATTAACTAGGGAGAGTGACTCTTTTAATCCAGCAACAGGTCAGGGGGAGAAAGGCTCTCGGGGGAAAAACGTTGTATAAGTAATTAACTAGGGAGAGTGACTTTTTTAATCCATCAACAGGTCAAGGGGAGAAAGGCTCTCGGGGGAAAAACGTTGTATAAGTAATTAATTAGGGAGAGTGACTCTTTTAATCCAGCAACAGGTCAGGGGGAGAAAGGCTCTCGGGGGAAAAACGTTGTATAAGTAATTAACTAGGGAGAGTGACTGTCTTAATCCAGCAACAGGTCAGGGGGAGAAAGGCTCTCGGGGGAAAAACGTTGTAGAAGTAATTAACTAGGGAGAGTGACTCTTTTAATCCAGCAACAGTCAGGGTGAGAAATGCTCTCGGGGGGAAAAACGTTGTATAAGTAATTAACTAGGGAGAGTGACTCTTTTAATCCAGCAACAGGTCAGGGGGAGAAATGCTCTCGGGGGGAAAAACGCTGTAGAAGTAATTAACTAGGGAGAGTGACTCTTTTAATCCAGCAACAGGTCAGGGGGAGAAAGGCTCTCGGGGGGGAAAAACGTTGTATAAGTAATTAACTAGGGAGAGTGACTCTTTTAATCCAGCAACAGGTCAGGGGGAGAAAGGCTCTCGGGGTAAAAATGTTTTATAAGTAATTAACTAGGGAGAGTGACTCTTTTAATCCAGCAACAGGTCAGGGGGAGAAAGGCTCTCGGGGGAAAAACGTTGTATAAGTAATTAACTAGGGAGATTGACTCTTTTAATCCAGCAACAGGTCAGGGGGAGAAACGCTCTCGGTGGGAAAAACGTTGTATAAGTAATTAACTAGGGAGAGTGACTTTTTTAATCCAGCAACAGATCAGGGGGAGAAACGCTCTCGGGGGAAAAAGGTTGTATAAGTAATTAACTAGGGAGAGTGACTCTTTTAATCCAGCAACAGGTCAGGGGGAGAAAGGCTCTCGGGGGAAAAACGTTGTATAAGTAATTAACTAGGGAGAGTGACTCTTTTAATTCAGCAACAGGTCAGGGGGAGAAAGGCTCTCGGGGGAAAAACGTTGTATAAGTAATTAACTAGGGAGAATGACTTTTTTAATCCATCAACAGGTCAAGGGGAGAAAGGCTCTCGGGGGAAAAACGTTGTATAAGTAATTAATTAGGGAGAGTGACTCTTTTAATCCAGCAACAGGTCAGGGGGAGAAAGGCTCTCGGGGGGAAAAACGTTGTATAAGTAATTAACTAGGGAGAGTGACTTTTTTAATCCAGCAACAGGTCAGGGGGAGAAAGGCTCTCGGGGGAAAAACATTGTATAAGTAATTAACTAGGGAGAGTGACTCTTTTAATCCAGCAACAGGTCAGGGGGAGAAACGCTCTCGGGGGAAAAACGTTGTATAAGTAATTAACTAGGGAGAGTGACTTTTTTAATCCAGCAACAGGTCAGGGGGAGAAAGGCTCTCGGGGGAAAAACGTTGTATAAGTAATTAACTAGGGAGATTGACTCTTTTAATCCAGCAACAGGTCAGGGGGAGAAACGCTCTCGGTGGGAAAAACGTTGAATAAGTAATTAACTAGGGAGAGTGACTTTTTTAATCCAGCAACAGATCAGGGGGAGAAAGGCTCTCGGGGGAAAAACGTTGTATAAGTAATTAACTAGGGAGAGTGACTCTTTTAATCCAGCAACAGGTCAGGGGGAGAAAGGCTCTCGGGGGAAAAACGTTGTATAAGTAATTACTAGGGAGAGTGACTCTTTTAATTCAGCAACAGGTCAGGGGGAGAAAGGCTCTCGGGGGGAAAACGTTGTATAAGTAATTAACTAGGGAGAATGACTTTTTTAATCCATCAACAGGTCAAGGGGAGAAAGGCTCTCGGGGGAAAAACGTTGTATAAGTAATTAATTAGGGAGAGTGACTCTTTTAATCCAGCAACAGGTCAGGGGGAGAAAGGCTCTCGGGGGAAAAACGTTGTATAAGTAATTAACTAGGGAGAGTGACTTTTTTAATCCAGCAACAGGTCAGGGGGAGAAAGGCTCTCGGGGGAAAAACATTGTATAAGTAATTAACTAGGGAGAGTGACTCTTTTAATCCAGCAACAGGTCAGGGGGAGAAACGCTCTCGGGGGAAAAAACGTTGTATAAGTAATTAACTAGGGAGAGTGACTTTTTTAATCCAGCAACAGGTCAGGGGGAGAAAGGCTCTCGGGGAAAAAACGTTGTATAAGTAATTAACTAGGGAGAGTGACTCTTTTAATCCAGCAACAGGTCAGGGGGAGAAATGCTCTCGGGGGGAAAAACGCTGTATAAATAATTAACTAGGGAGAGTGACTCTTTTAATCCAGCAACAGGTCAGGGGGAGAAAGGCTCTCGGGGGGAAAAACGTTGTATAAGTAATTAACTAGGGAGAGTGACTCTTTTAATCCAGCAACAGGTCAGGGGGAGAAATGCTCTCGGGGGGAAAAACGCTGTATAAATAATTAACTAGGGAGAGTGACTCTTTTAATCCAGCAACAGGTCAGGGGGAGAAAGGCTCTCTGGGGAAAAACGTTGTATAAGTAATTAACTAGGGAGAGTGACTCTTTTAATTCAGCAACAGGTCAGGGGGAGAAAGGCTCTCGGGGGTAAAACGTTGTATAAGTAATTAATTAGGGAGAGTGACTCTTTTAATCCAGCAACAGGTCAGGGGGAGAAAGGCTCTCGGGGGAAAACGTTGTATAAGTAATTAACTAGGGAGAGTGACTTTTTTAATCCAGCAACAGGTCAGGGGGAGAAAGGCTCTCGGGGGAAAAACATTGTATAAGTAATTAACTAGGGAGAGTGACTCTTTTAATCCAGCAACAGGTCAGGGGGAGAAACGCTCTCGGGGGGAAAAACGTTGTATAAGTAATTAACTAGGGAGAGTGACTTTTTTAATCCAGCAACAGGTCAGGGGGAGAAAGGCTCTCGGGGGAAAAACGTTGTATAAATAATTAACTAGGGAGAGTGACTCTTTTAATCCAGCAACAGGTCAGGGGGAGAAATGCTCTCGAAGGGAAAAACGCTGTATAAATAATTAACTAGGGAGAGTGACTCTTTTAATCCAGCAACAGGTCAGGGGGAGAAAGGCTCTCGGGGGGAAAAACGTTGTATAAGTAATTAACTAGGGAGAGTGACTCTTTTAATCCAGCAACAGGTCAGGGGGAGAAATGCTCTCGGGGGGGAAAAACGCTGTATAAATAATTAACTAGGGAGAGTGACTCTTTTAATCCAGCAACAGGTCAGGGGGAGAAAGGCTCTCTGGGGAAAAACGTTGTATAAGTAATTAACTAGGGAGAGTGACTCTTTTAATTCAGCAACAGGTCAGGGGGAGAAAGGCTCTCGGGGGAAAAACGTTGTATAAGTAATTAACTAGGGAGAGTGACTTTTTTAATCCATCAACAGGTCAGGGGGAGAAAGGCTCTCGGGGGGGAAAACGTTGTATAAGTAATTAACTAGGGAGAGTGACTTTTTTTAATCCAGCAACAGTTCAGGGGGAGAAAGGCTCTCGGGGGAAAAACGTTGTATAAGTAATTAACTATGGAGAGTAACTCTTTTAATCCAGCAACAGGTCAGGGGGAGAAAGGCTCTCGGGGGAAAAACGTTGTATAAGTAATTAACTAGGGAGAGTGACTCTTTTAATCCAGCAACAGGTGAAGGGGAGAAAGGCTCTCGGGGAAAAACGTTGTATAAGTAATTAACTAGGGAGAGTGACTCTTTTAATCCAGCAACAGGTCAGGGGGAGAAAGGCTCTCGGGGGAGGGGGAAACATTGTATAAGTAATTAACTTCAAGCTTCAGTGGCGAATGTCAGCTGTTGTGAAGACAGGAAGAGACGTTGATTTGGTGGTTTTGTAATTGAGCCCTTGAAGATCAGCTGTTGGAAAAGCAATTACAGAACCCGTATCTTTTGTCTACTTCAAAGGCTCTTTGTAATACAATTCTAGCGCTTATTTTTCTTTTGAATTATTGATTGGGTTTGCAGTTGATGATATTTTTGATTATTACTTCTTATCTGCTTATAAATCGCAGATTTAAAATAGAAAAAACAGAAAATGAATTTTTTATTTTTGAATATTTTATTGGAGTCTTGAGTGTTTTCGCCACTGAATTGCCCTTTTGTTGAGACTGCAGCAAACGACCAGGTCACAGATGCTGATAGAGCTCAGGACTAGTTAGGGAAAAATGGATTTACTGGATAACAAATGGAAACCTCTCGTGAAGACCATTCAGCACGCTTTTTAACATGCACAAGGTACGGCTCTCCTGCAAAAGGTATGGTTCTCTTGCACAAGGTATGGATCTTCTGCAGAAAGGTATGGTTCTCCTGTAAAAGGTATAGTTCTCCTGCAAAAGGTATGGTTGTCCTGCACAAGGTATGGTTTTTCTGAAAAAGTAAGACTCTCCTGCAAAATGTATGGTTTTCCTGCAAAAGGTATGGTTTTCCTGCAAAAGGTATAGTTCTCCTGCAAAAGGTATAGTTCTCATGCAAAAGTAAGGTCTCTCCTACAAAAGGTGTGGTTCCTTTGCAGAAGGTATGGCTCCTCTGCACAATGAATGGTTCTCCTGAGAAAGATATGGCTCTCCTGCACAAGCTATGGATCTTGTGCAGAAAGGTATGGTTCTCCTGAAAAAGGTAGGTCTCACCTGCACAAGGTATAATTCTCCTGAAAAAGCAAGGTCTCTCCTGCACAAGGTGTGGTTTTCAAGCAAAAGGTATGGTTTTATTGCAGAAGGTATGGCTCCCTTGCACAAGGTATGGTTCCCCTGCACAGTACGGTTCTCCTGCGAAAGCTATGGCTCTCCTGCACAAGGAGCCACAGCTTAACGTTCCACACGAAGTACAGTGACCTTTTCCGAGGGCAGAATGGAAGTTAGGGGACAAAACTCTAACGCAGACACAATAAATGGAATGTTGAAACACCAGATTGTGAACCTGATGGCTAGCAACTGAGCTTAATCTTGCTCCTGAGGTTATGATAGCCTCTGAGATTAGTTAAGTTCAGTGATCAACTACTAGTTATATATAACATTTCAATTTACCAGTCTTGTAACGTAGGCACTGTCTCCAAATACAGGAAAGGAATCACATGAAATGTTTTTCCCCACTCAAACAGTTTCACTGATGGTCACCAGCAAGACGTAGCACCGGCACATTTCTCAAGATATGTTACGGAAGTTCTTAGTGAAACACTTCCTGACAGATGGTTTGGCAGGACTGGTCCATTTCTAACCATCAAGTAGCCTTGATTTGACACCCCTTGATATTTTCTTGTGGGGCTTTGTAAAGAACATTGTTTATATGAACAAAATTCGAGACCTGAATCATTTGAAAGCCAGAAAAAGAGAAGCTTTTGGATTGGATTGTTTTACCTCTGAGCGGCACTTTTTGGACACCATGGGCTAAATGGCCAGGCCACAAGGACCCCGAAGGCTCAGAGAAGGTTGGGGGAGGGGACCCACTGGAACAGCTGTTGGGAGACAGATGGTAGCCTCCCGTCAAGGCCATCCAACGTGTTCTTTAACGTGCACAGGGTATGGCTCTCCCGCACACGTGGTCACGGCTTAACGTCCCATCCGACGGACGGCGGCCTTTACAAGCCCATCGGTGTCCCCTACTGACCGTGGGAAGGGCGGGGAATTTTGCGGAGATAAATCTCAATGCTGACCCAGCTGGGACTCGAACCTGGGAACTACAGATTACGAGCCAGGCGCGCTACCGACTGAGCCATAATAACCCCCGCCCCTAATAAGAGACGCAAGTTGAAAGCCTGAACAAGAGATCTGCTGCAGTCTGTATGGCAAGAAGTGGAATACTCTTTGGGCATATTCAGGATCGCATGTTGAAATTCATTTAATCTTAAAAACTATTTGAGGTACGCTTTCAATAACAGCATTACTCTCTTCAATATTATTTTCCTACATACTGGTTCTCGAAAACTCACCATTATTTTCCGGACACCCTATATTGTTATTCGCACTTTTGAATCTCCCAAAAAATTTCATACTGCTCTCTAATCATGTAAAAATGTGGAAAATACCAAAATTCGAAACGAACAAAAGCTCTACGTATACTAAAATTTGCTCCTTATCCAAACAGGTGGTAGAAAAAAAGAATTTGTTTCGTCTTAAGAGAGCTAACACTTGCTACTAGTCGAGATCCGACCACTACACGCTACACTTTCTGCTATTCGCTAACACTTTCTGCTACGCTAACCCTTTCTTAATTAATTTTACGCTAATATTTTCTTAATTAAATTACGCTAACACTGTCTGCTATTCGTGATCTGATCACCGTGCTGACACTTTCAACTTTTCTAGATTTGATCACCCTGCTAACACTTTCTACTTTCGATATATGATCACCGTGCTGACACTTTCTACTCTTTTAGATTTGATCACCCTGCTAACACTTTCTGCTATTCGAGATCTGATCACCGTGCTGACACTTTCTACTCTTTTAGATTTGATCACCCTGCTAACACTTTCTGCTATTCGAGATCTGATCACCGTGCTGACACTTTCTACTATTCGAGATCTGATCACCGTGCTGACACTTTCTACTCTTTTAGATTTGATCACCCTGCTAACACTTTCTGCTATTCGAGATCTGATCACCGTGCTGACACTTTCTACTATTCGAGATCTGATCACCGTGCTGACACTTTCTACTCTTTTAGATTTGACCACCCTGCTAACACTTTCTACTATTCGAGATCTGATCACCGTGCTGACACTTTCTACTCTTTTAGATTTGACCACCCTGCTAACACTTTCTACTTTCGAGATCTGATCACCGTGCTAACACTTTCTACTCTTTTAGATTTGACCACCCTGCTAACACTTTCTACTATTCGAGATCTGATCACCGTGCTAACACTTTCTACTCTTTTCGATTTGACCACCCTGCTAACACTTTCTACTATTCGAGATCTGATCACCGTGCTGACACTTTCTACTCTTTTAGATTTGATCACCCTGCTAACACTTTCTACTATTCGAGATCTGATGACCGTGCTGACACTTTCTACTCTTTTAGATTTGATCACCCTGCTAACACTTTCTACTATTCGAGATCTGATCACCGTGCTAACACTTTCTACTCTTTTAGATTTGACCACCCTGCTAACACTTTCTACTATTCGAGATCTGATCACCGTCTGACACTTTCTACTCTTTTAGATTTGATCACCCTGCTAACACTTTCTACTATTCGAGATCTGATGACCGTGCTGACACTTTCTAATCTTTTAGATTTGACCACCCTGCTAACACTTTCTACTATTCGAGATCTGATCACCGTGCTGACACTTTCTAATCTTTTAGATTTGACTACCCTGCTAACACTTTCTACTCTTTTAGATTTGACCACCCTGCTAACACTTTCTACTATTCGAGATCTGATCACCGTGCTAACACTTTCTACTCTTTCAGATTTGACCACCCTGCTAACACTTTCTACTATTCGAGATCTGATCACCGTGCTAACACTTTCTACTCTTTTAGATTTGACCACCCTGCTAACACTTTCTGCTATTCGAGATCTGATCACCGTCTGACACTTTCTACTCTTTTAGATTTGATCACCCTGCTAACACTTTCTACTATTCGAGATCTGATGACCGTGCTGACACTTTCTACACTTTTAGATTTGATCACCCTGCTAACACTTTCTACTATTCGAGATCTGATGACCGTGCTGACACTTTCTAATCTTTTAGATTTGACCACCCTGCTAACACTTTCTACTATTCGAGATCTGATGACCGTGCTGACACTTTCTACTCTTTTAGATTTGACCACCCTGCTAACACTTTCTACTATTCGAGATCTGATGACCGTGCTGACACTTTCTACTCTTTCAGATTTGACCACCCTGCTAACACTTTCTACTATTCGAGATCTGATGACCGTGCTGACACTTTCTACTCTTTTAGATTTGATTACCCTGCTAACACTTTCTACTATTCGAGATTCGACTTCTATTTTAACACTTTCCACTATTCTAGATTTGGATTTGATCGCCGTGCTAACACTTTCTACCTATTGAGATCCGATCACTTGCTAACACTTTCCACTATTCGAGATCTGATCACATTATTCACAATATCTGCCCAAGTACTGCGCTACTGATTGAGACTCAGTCATATCTTTGTAATATCTGTCCAAGTACCAGACTGTTATTTATAACTTGAATTATCAAGGTATCTTTTGAGGTTGGGCAATCATTTACAGTATCTGTGCACCAGATACTATTTGAGATCCAATGACTGTAATATCTGTGAAACTCTCAGCTCCAAGCTCGTAATCTGCAGTTCCCAAGTTCGTGCCCCGTTTGTGAGAATATCGATATTTATCTTCTCTAACCCCCACCTTGCCCTTGGTGAGAAAGGAGACACCTATGGGATGGGAAAACGCCGCCCTCCATTTGATGAAACGTTATTCTGAGGCGCCGTGTCGTGGAGAGCCAAAATCTATGCACGATAAAGAATAAGTTGGATGACCTTGACGGGAGATTTCCATCTACTAATATCTCCTAACAACTGTTCCTTCTCTTATCTTTCTTTCTCGAAATATTATATTCCTGTTCTTCCTCTCTCTCTCCTTCATTTCTCCTGCTTCTTTTCTTCTCTCTCCTTTCCACTTGGACCCTTCATCCTCCTTCTCCTTTCTCACCTGTTCTCCTCTTCCGAATCTCTCATTTGGTTCTCCCTTTTATTCCGGTCTCTTCTCCCTTTTTCCTCATTTACTCCTCTTCTTTCTTCCTCTATATTTTCCTCACTTTTTTTCTCCTCCCTTTTCTATCTCCAGCTGCTTCTTTTTCTCAATTCTCCTCCTCCTCCTCCTCCTCCTCCTCCTCCTCCTCCTCCTCCTCCTCCTCCTTAACCTTCTCTCAGCCTCCTACTCCTCCCATCCTTAACCTTCTCTCAGCCTTTGGAATCCTTGTTACTTGTCCATTCAGCCCATTATGTGGAAACAAATTACCGCTCAGAGATAAAATAACACAAGCTACCAATTGAGACCCGTTCACTATTTGTAATATCGTTGCTGGTATCAGGCTGTTATTTATAAACTACATGCAATTATCAGGCTACTATTTGAAGCCCAACAATTATTTAAAATATTTGTGCTGGTACTCGATTACTATTTACAGTATCTCTGCTAGTATTTGCCAATATTCGTTCACTCTTCTCTTTAACTCGATAATTTAATCGGGAATTTTAAGATTTCTCATAAATACGTTTTATTGATTTGCAGAGAAAAATCTTTTCAGATATCTGCAAGAAATGTTAAATTTTATTCCAGACACTTTTACTCTTCAGTTTCCCTTAAATTGCAGGGATAGAATTTCGAACGGTAACTAATTATTTCCTCAATTGCTATAACTAATTTTATCAAATTTCTTTTCTTCTGCTTCAAGTACGCTTTAATACTCGAATGTCAAAGGCATGCTCATCTTTTGAGTATGCATTGTACCGATCTTGAGGTTTTCACCTCTAAACCCTACTCCAACTCGGTGAGAAGAAGAAAATCGATGGGACTAGAAAGATCGCTATCCGTCGAATGGGATATTGAGTCCTGATCCTGTTTGATGGAGGACAATGCACTGTGCAAGTTAAAAACACTTTCTATAATTTTAACGGGAGGCTTCCATCTGTTTTTTGACAGTTCTAAGCTCTTGAAGTCCTCGTTACTTGGAGGCTCTTAATCTGTAATTCCCAATTAACCTGCAGTTCCCAAAATAAAATCTGCAATTATCAGGCTACTATACTCCCAAGTCGCAACTGAGCCAGCGTCAAGATTTTCCTCTGCTAACCCTCACTTTATCATTGATGAGAATGAGACAATGATTGGCTTGGAAAGGCTTCCTGTTCGTTGGATGAGACAACGATTGGCCTGGAAAGATTTACTGTCCGTTGGATGAGACAACGATTTGCCAGGAAAGACTTCCTGTCAGTTGTATGAGACAACGATTGGCCTGGAAAGAATTCCTGACCTTTGGATCAGACAACGTTTGGCCTGGAAAGACGTCCTGTCCTTTGGATCAGACAACGATTGGCCTGGAAAGACTTCCTGTCCTTTGGATCAGACAACGATTGGCCTGGAAAGACTTCCTGTCCTTTGGAGCAGACAACGATTGGCCTGGAAAGACTTCCTGTCTTTTGAATCAGAAAACGATTTTCCTGGAACGACTTCTTGTCCTTTGGAGCAGACAACGATTGGCCTGGAAAGACTTCCTGTCCTTTGGATCAGACAACGATTGGCCTGGAAAGACTTCCTGTCCTTTGGAGCAGAAAACGATTGGTCTGGAAAGACTTCCTGCTCGTTGGACGAGACAACGATTGGCCTGGAAAGATTTACTGTCCGTTGGATGAGACAACGATTGGCCAGGAAAGACTTCCTGTTCGTTGGATGAGACAACGATTGGCCTGGAAAGATTTACTGTCCGTTGGATGAGACAACGATTTGCCAGGAAAGACTTCCTGTCAGTTGTATGAGACAACGATTGGCCTGGAAAGAATTCCTGACCTTTGGATCAGACAACGATTGGCCTGGAAAGACGTCCTGTCCTTTGGATCAGACAACGATTGGCCTGGAAAGACTTCCTGTCCTTTGGATCAGACAACGATTGGCCTGGAAAGACTTCCTGTCCTTTGGAGCAGACAACGATTGGCCTGGAAAGACTTCCTGTGTTTTGAATCAGAAAACGATTTTCCTGGAACGACTTCTTGTCCTTTGGAGCAGACAACGATTGGCCTGGAAAGACTTCCTGTCCTTTGGATCAGACAACGATTGGCCTGGAAAGACTTCCTGTCCTTTGGAGCAGAAAACGATTGGTCTGGAAAGACTTTCTGCTCGTTGGACGAGACAACGATTGGCCTGGAAAGATTTACTGTCCGTTGGATGAGACAACGATTGGCCAGGAAAGACTTCCTGTCCGTTGTATGAGACAATGATTGGCCTGGAAAGACATCCTGTCCTATGGATCAGACAACGATTGGCCTAGAAAGACTTCCTGTCCTTTGGATCAGACAACGATTGGACTGGAAAGACTTCCTGTCCTTTGGAGCAGACCCACGATTGGCCTGGAAAGACTTCCTGTCCTTTGGATCAGACAACGATTGGCCTGGAAAGACATCCTGTCCTTTGGAGCAGACAACGATTGGTCTGGAAAGACTTCCTGCTCGTTGGACGAGACAACGATTGGCCTGGAAAGATTTACTGTCCGTTGGATGAGACAACGATTGGCCAGGAAAGACTTCCTGTCCGTTGTATGAGACAATGATTGGCCTGGAAAGACATCCTGTCCTATGGATCAGACAACGATTGGCCTGGAAAGACTTCCTGTCCTTTGGATCAGACAACGATTGGCCGGGAAAGACTTCCTGTCCATTGGATCAGACAACGATTGGACTGGAAAGACTTCCTGTCCTTTGGAGCAGACAACGATTGGCCCGGAAAGACTTCCTGTCCTTTGGATCAGACAACGATTGGCCAAGAAAGACTTCCTGTCCTTTGGAGCAGACAACGATTGGCCTGGAAAGACTTCCTGTCCTTTGGATCAGACAACGATTGGCCTGGAAAGACTTCTGTCCTTTGGATCAGACAACGATTGGCCGGGAAAGACTTCCTGTCCTTTGGATCAGACAACGATTGGACTGGAAAGACTTCCTGTCCTTTGGAGCAGACAACGATTGGCCCGGAAAGACTTCCTGTCCTTTGGATCAGACAACGATTGGCCAAGAAAGACTTCCTGTCCTTTGTAGCAGACAACGATTGGCCTGAAAAGACTTCCTGTCCTTTGGATCAGACAACGATTGGCCTGGAAAGACTTCCTGTCCTTTGGAGCAGACCCACGATTGGCCTGGAAAGACTTCCTGTCCTTTGGATCAGACAACGATTGGCCTGGAAAGACATCCTGTCCTTTGGAGCAGGCAACGATTGGTCTGGAAAGACTTCCTGCTCGTTGGACGAGACAACGATTGGCCTGGAAAGATTTACTGTCCGTTGGATGAGACAACGATTGGCCAGGAAAGACTTCCTGTCCGTTGTATGAGACAATGATTGGCCTGGAAAGACATCCTGTCCTATGGATCAGACAACGATTGGCCTGGAAAGACTTCCTGTCCTTTGGATCAGACAACGATTGGCCGGGAAAGACTTCCTGTCCTTTGGATCAGACAACGATTGGACTGGAAAGACTTCCTGTCCTTTGGAGCAGACAACGATTGGCCCGGAAAGACTTCCTGTCCTTTGGATCAGACAACGATTGGCCTGGAAAGACTTCCTGTCCTTTGGAGCAGACCCACGATTGGCCTGGAAAGACTTCCTGTCCTTTGGATCAGAAAACGATTGGCCTGGAAAGACATCCTGTCCTTTGGAGCAGACAGCGATTGGTCTGGAAAGACTTCCTGCTCGTTGGACGAGACAACGATTGGCCTGGAAAAACTTCCTGTCCGTTGAATGAGACAACGATTGTCCTGGAAAGACTTCCTGTCCGTTGTATGAGACAATGATTGGCCTGGAATGACTTCCTGTCCTTTGGATCAGACAACAATTGGCCTGGAAAGACTTCCTGTCCTTTGGATCAGACAACGATTGGCATGGAAAGACTTCCTGTCCTTTGGATCAGACAACGATTGGCCTGGAAAGACTTCCTGTCCTTTGGAGCAGACAACGATTGGCCTGGAAAGACTTCCTGTTCTTTGGAGCAGACAACGATTGGCCTGGAAAGACTTCCTGTCCTTTGGAGCAGACAACGACTGGCCTGGAAAGACTTCCTGTCCATTGGATCAGACGATTGTCATGGAAAGACTTCCTCTCCTTTGGATGAGAAAACGATTGGCCTGGAAAGTCTTCCTGTCCGTTGGATGAGACAACGATTGTCCTGGAAAGTCTTCCTGTCCGTTGGATGAGACAACGACTAGCCTGGAAAGACTTCCTGTCCGTTGAATGAGACAACGATTGGCCTGGAAAGACTTCCTGTCCGTTGAATGAGACAACGATTGTCCTGGTGAGAATTCCTGTCCGTTGGATGAGAAAACGATTGTCCTGGAAAGTCTTCCTGTCCGTTGGATGAGACAACGATTGTCCTGGAAAGACTTCCTGTCCATTGAATGATAGAACGATTGTCCTGGAAAGTCTTCCTGTCCGTTGAATGAGACAACGATTGTCCTGGAAAGTCTTCCTGTCCGTTGAATGAGACACAGGTTGTCCTGGAAAGACTTCCTGTCCGTTGGATGAGACAACGATTGGCCTGGAAAGTCTTCGTGTCCGTTGGATGAGACAACGATTGTCCTGGAAAGACTTCCTGTCCGTTGGATGAGACAACGATTGGCCTGGAAAGACTTCCTGTCCGTTGAATGAGACAACGATTGGCCTGGAAAGTCTTCCTGTCCGTTGAATGAGAGAACGATTGGCCTGGAAAGACTTCCTGTCCGGTGAACGAGACAACGATTGGCCTGGAAAGACTTCCTGTCCGTTGAATGAGACAACGATTGGCCTGGAAAGTCTTCCTGTCATTTGGATGAGACAACGATTGTCCTGGAAAGACTTCCTGTCCGTTGGATGAGACAACGCATGGCCTGTATAGATTTCCTGTCCGTTGAATGAGACAACGATTGTCCTGGAAAGACTTCCTGTCCGTTGAATGAGACAACGATTGTCCTGGAAAGACTTCCTGTCCTTTGGATGAGAAAACGATTGGTCTGGAAAGTCTTCCTGTCCCTTTGATGAGACAACGATTGTCCTGGAAAGATTTCCTGTCCGTTGGATGAGACGACGATTGTCCTGGAAAGACTTCCTGTCAGTTGAATGAGACAGCCATTGGCCTGGAAAGACTTCCTCTGTCCGTTGGATGAGAAAACGATTGTCCTGGAGAGAATTCCTGTCCGTTGGATGAGACAAAGATTGTCCTGGAAAGACCTCCTATCCATTGAATGAGACAACGATTGTCCTGGAGAGAATTCCTCTCCGTTGGATGAGAAAACGATTATCCTGGAAAGTCTTCCTGTTCGTTGGATGAGACAACGATTGTCCTGGAAAGACTTCCTGTCCGTTGAATGAGAGAACGATTGTCCTGGAAAGACTTCCTGTCTGTTGAATGAGACAACGATTGTCCTGGAAAGTCTTCCTGTCCGTTGAATGAGACAAAGATTGTCCTGGAAAGACTTCCTGTCCGTTGGATGAGACAACGATTGGCCTGGAAAGTCTTCCGGTCCATTGAGTGAGACAACGATTGTCCTGGAAAGACTTCCTGTCCGTTGGATGAGACAACAATTGGCCTGGAAAGATTTCCTGTCCGTTGAATGAGACAACGATTGGCCTGGAAAGACTTCCTGTCCGTTGAATGAGACAACGATTGTCCTTGAAAGACTTCCTGTCTGTTGGATGAGACGACGATTGTCCTGGAAAGACTTCCTGTCCGTTGAATGAGACAACGATTGGCCTGGAAAGACTTCCTGTCCGTTGGATGAGACGACGATTGTCCTGGAAAGAATTCCTATCCGATGAATGAGACAACGATTGTCCTGGAAAGACTTCCTGTCCGTTGAATGAGACAACGATTGGCCTGGAAAGACTTCCTGTCCGCTGAATGAGACAACGATTGTCCTGGAAAGACTTCCTGTCCGTTGGATGAGATGACGATTGGCCTTTAAAAACCTGCTGTCCGTTGAATGAGACAACGATTGTCCTGGAAAGTCTTCCTGTCCATTGAATGAGAAAACGATTCGCCTGGAAAGACTTCCTGTCCGTTGGATGAGACAACGATTGGCCTGGAAAGTCTTCGTGCCCGTTGGATGAGACAACGATTGGCCTGGAAAGTCTTCCGGTCCGTTGGATGAGACAGCGATTGGCCTGGAAAGATTTCCTGTCCGTTGAATGAGACAACGATTGGCCTGGAAAGTCTTCCTGTCCGTTGGATGAGACAACGATTGTCCTGGAAAGACTTCCTGTCCGTTGGATGAGACAACGATTGGCCTGGAAAGTCTTCCGGTCCGTTGGATGAGACAACGATTGTCCTTGAAAGACTTCCTGTCCGTTGGATGAGACGACGATTGTCCTGTAAAGACTTCCTGTCAGTTGAATGAGACAACGATTGGCCTGGAAAAACTTCCTATCCGTTGGATGAGACGACGATTGGCATGGAAAGACTTCCTGTCCGTTGAATGAGACAACGATTGTCCTGGAAAGACTTCCTGTCCGTTGAATGAGACAATGATTGGCCTGAAAGACTTCCTGTCCGTTGAATGACACAACGATTGGCCTGGAAAGACTTCCTGTCCGTTGGATGGGACGACGATTGGCCTGGAAAGACTTCCTGTCCATTGAATGAGACAACGTTTGGCCTGGAAAGAATTCCTGTCCGTTGAAAGAGACAACGATTGTCCTGGAAAGACTTCCTGTCCTTTGGATGAGAAAACGATTGGCCTGGAAAGACTTCCTGTCCGTTGAATGAGAAAACGATTGGCCTGGAAAGACTTCCTGTCCTTTGGATGAGAAAACGTTTGGCCTGGAAAGTCTTCCTGTCCGTTGGATGAGACAACGATTGGCCTGGAAAGTCTTCCTGTCCGTTGGATGAGACAACGATTGTCCTGGAAAGACTTCCTGTCCGTTGGATGAGACAACGATTGGCCTGGAAAGTCTTCCGGTCCGTTGGATGAGACAACGATTGTCCTTGAAAGACTTCCTGTCCGTTGAATGTGACAACGATTGTCCTTGAAAGACTTCCTGTCCGTTGGATGAGACAACGATTGGCCTGGAAAGACTTCCTGTCCGTTGAATGAGACAACGATTGGCCTGGAAAGACTTCCTGTCCGTTGAATGAGACAACGATTGGCCTGGAAAGACTTCCTGTCCGTTGAATGAGACAACGATTGGCCTGGAAAGTCTTCCTGTCCGTTGGATGAGACAACGATTGTGCTGGAGAGAATTCCTGTCCGTTGGATGAGACAACGATTGTCCTGGAAAGTCTTCCTGTCCGTTGGATGAGAAAACGATTGGCCTGTAAAGATTTCCTGTCCGTTGAATGAGACAACGATTGGCCTGGAAAGACTTCCTGTCCGTTTAATGAGACAACGATTGTCCTGGAAAGACTTCCTGCCCTTTGGATGAGAAAACGATTATTTTGGAAAGTCTTCCTGTCCCTTTGATGAGACAACGATTGTCCTGGAAAGACTTCCTGTCCGTTGGATGAGACGACGATTGGCCTGGAAAGACTTCCTGTCAGTTGAATGAGACAACGATTGGCCTGGAAAGACTTCCTCTGTCCGTTGGATGAGAAAACGATTGTCCTGGAGAGAATTCCTGTATGTTGGATGAGAAAACGATTGTCCTAGAAAGACTTCCTATCCGTTGAATGAGACAACGATTGTCCTGGAGAGAATTCCTGTCCGTTGGATAAGAAAACGATTGTCCTGGAAAGTCTTCCTGTTAGTTGGATGAGACAACGATTGTCCTGGAAAGACTTCCTGTCCGTTGAATGAGAGAACGATTGTCCTGGAAAGACTTCCTGTCCGTTGAATGAGACAACGATTGTCCTGGAAAGTCTTCCTGTCCGTTGAATGAGACAAAGATTGTCCTGGAAAGACTTCCTGTCCGTTGGATGAGACAACGATTGGCCTGGAAAGTCTTCCTGTCCGTTGGATGAGACAACGATTGTCCTGGAAAGACTTCCTGTCCGTTGGATGAGACAACGATTGGCCTGGAAAGTCTTCCTGTCCGTTGGATGAGACAACGATTGTCCTTGAAAGACTTCCTGTCCGTTGAATGAGACGACGATTGTCCTGTAAAGACTTCCTGTCAGTTGAATGAGACAACGATTGGCCTGGAAAAACTTCCTATCCGTTGGATGAGACGACGATTGGCCTGGAAAGACTTCCTGTCCGTTGAATGAGACAACGATTGTCCTGGAAAGACTTCCTGTCCGTTGAATGAGACAATGATTGGCCTGAAAGACTTCCTGTCCGTTGAATGACACAACGATTGGCCTGGAAAGACTTCCTGTCCGTTGGATGGGACGACGATTGGCCTGGAAAGACTTCCTGTCCATTGAATGAGACAACGTTTGGCCTGGAAAGAATTCCTGTCCGTTGAAAGAGACAACGATTGTCCTGGAAAGACTTCCTGTCCTTTGGATGAGAAAACGATTGGCCTGGAAAGACTTCCTGTCCGTTGAATGAGAAAACGATTGGCCTGGAAAGACTTCCTGTCCTTTGGATGAGAAAACGTTTGGCCTGGAAAGTCTTCCTGTCCGTTGGATGAGACAACGATTGTCCTGGAAAGACTTCCTGTCCGTTGGATGAGACGACGACTGGCCTGGAAAGACTTCCTGTCCGTTGAATGAGGCAACGATTGGCCTGGAAAGACTTCCTGTCCTTTGGATGAGAAAACTATTGGCCTGGAAAGACTTCCTGTCCGTTGGATGAGACAACGATTGTCCTGGAAAGTCTTCCTGTCCGTTGGATGAGACGACGATTAGCCTGGAAAGTCTTCCTGTCCGTTGAATGAGACAACGTTTGGCCTGGAAAGACTTCCTGTCCGTTGAATGAGACAACGATTGGCCTGGAAAAATTTCCTGTCCGTTGAATGAGAAAACGATTGGCCTGGAAAGACTTCCTGTCCGTTGAATGAGACAACTATTGTCCTGGAAAGACTTCCTGTCCGTTGAATGAGACAACGATTGTCCTGGAAAGACTTCCTGTCCTTTGGATGAGAAAACGATTGGCCTGGAAAGACTTCCTGTCCGTTGGATGAGACGACGATTAGCCTGGAAAGACTTCCTGTCCGTTGAATGAGACAACGTTTGGCCTGGAAAGACTTCCTGTTCGTTGAATGAGACAACGATTGTCCTGGAAAAACTTCCTGTCCTTTGGATGAGAAAACGATTGGCCTGGAAAGACTTCCTGTCCGTTGAATGAGACAACGATTGTCCTGGAAAGACTTCCTGTCCTTTGGATGAGAAAACGTTTGGCCTGGAAAGTCTTCCTGTCCGTTGGATGAGACAACGATTGTCCTGGAAAGACTTCCTGTCCATTGGATGAGACGACGACGGGCCTGGAAAGACTTCCTGTCCGTTGAATGAGACAACGATTTTCCTGGAAAGACTTCCTGTCCTTTGGATGAGAAAACGATTGGCCTGGAAAGTCTTCCTGTCCGTTGGATGAGACGACGATTTGCCTGGAAAGACTTCCTGTCCGTTGAATGAGACAATGTTTGGCCTGGAAAGACTTCCTGTCCGTTGAATGAGACAACGATTGTCCTGGAAAAACTTCCTGTCCTTTGGATGAGAAAACGATTGGCCTGGAAAGACTTCCTGTCCGTTGAATGAGACGACGATTGTCCTGGAAAGACTTTCTGTCCGTTGGATGAGACGACGATTGTCCTGGAAAGACTTCCTGTCCGTTGGATGAGACAACGATTGTCCTGGAAAGACTTCCTGTCCATTGGATGAGACGACGACTGGCCTGGAAAGACTTCCTGTCCGTTGAATGAGACAACGATTTTCCTGGAAAGACTTCCTGTCCTTTGGATGAGAAAACGATTGGCCTGGAAAGGCTTCCTGTCCGTTGGATGAGACAACGATTGTCCTGGTAAGACTTCCTGTCCGTTGGATGAGACGACGATTGGCCTGGAAAGACTTCCTGTCCGTTGGATGAGAAAACGATTGGCCTGGAAAGACTTCCTGTCCGTTGGATGAGACAACGATTGACCTGGAAAGACTTCCTGTCCGTTGGATGAGACAACGATTGGCTTGGAAAGACTTCCTGTTCATTGGATGAGACCTGAAGCTGTGGCCTCGTGTGCAGTAGAGTTATACCCTGTACACACCAAAAAAAAAAAGAAAACATCTGTATAGTGGATTCCCTTCCACAACCTTCTCTGAGCCTTCGGGGTCCTTGTGACCTATTCATTTAGCCCATTGTGTGCAAAAAGGTGCCTGGTAAAACAACCCAACAAACCCAAACCTTGTGTAAGTGGTCTTTTAACCGATCATGTTTGAAAAACAAGAGCTGCTCCAGAGTAAAACAACCGAACATTTTGTAACGCGTGTCGTCAGAAAATTTAATTCAGGAAAGCTAATTCGATATTGATTCAGAAAATCATTCTAGAAAAAGAAACTAAATATCCATTGATTTAGAAAATGCCCATGTTTCGTAATAAGAAAAAGGTGAATAGAAGATCAAGGATGAGACTTTTATCACACTAAAATAAAGATCGATTCCGCATTGCTGTTAAGCGCTAAGTAAGTTTTTTTAAATCTTACTTAGCGCCAGATGGCTATGTAGCAGTTTGGAATTACAAATTTCCCTTTCCGCTTACGAAATACTGTTTGTCTGTGTTTTATTCCAGCTGAGTCTTCAAGGCGGCAATAAAATCAACAATTTTGCATTTCGGTGCAATAAAAGTGGGAGTGGGTTTGGAATAGGCTCACACACAATGGGTTGTCTACGTTTCACACTTCAGATCGACCAGAAAAGAAATTTAAAACATCTTTATAGCATTCATTAATAAGAGAAGGTTGCATTTCAAATAAAGTTTTCTTCAAGTTGTCAAATGAAGGTCTCAAAGGTAAAAGAACTAGACGAGACAGATCAATAACATTTTCTGTGACAGTTGTTAGAACAGTAAGTTGGGTTGGGTTGTTTTACCTCTGAGCGGCACTTTTTTGCACACCATGGGCTAAATGGCCAGGTCACAAGGACCCCGAAGGCTCAGAGAAGGTTGGGGGAGGGGTTGTTGGGTTGGGTTGTTTTACCTCTGAGCGGCACTTTTTTGCACACCATGGGCTAAATGGCCAGGTCACAAGGACCCCGAAAGCTCAGAGAAGGTTGGGGGAGGGGTTGTTGGGTTGGGTTGTTTTACCTCTGAGCGGCACTTTTTTGCACACCATGGGCTAAATGGCCAGGTCACATGGACCCCGAAGGCTCAGAGAAGGTTGGGGGAGGGGACCCATTGGAACAGCTGTTGGGAGACAGATGGTAACCTCCCGTCAAGACCATTCAGCGTGTTCTTTAACGTGCAGAGGGTATGGCTCTTCCGCACACGGAGCCACGGCTTAACGTCCCATCCGACGGACGGCGGCCTTTCCAAGCCCATCGGTGTCCCCTACTGACCGTGGGCAGGGCGGGAAATTTTGCGGAGATAAATCTCAACGCTGACCCAGCTGGGACTCGAACCTGGGAACTACAGATTACGAGCCTGGCGCGCTACCGACTGAGCCACCCCCGCCCCGAAGCACAGTAAGGGAAGTTTTTATAATTTCGATATGGATTATAAGGTAGATTTATTTTATGTCTTCTTGTGAAATTTTCTGTACCTGGATAAAGGAGATGTAAATTTTAATTTTGATTTAGACTGTTCAAAGAGTGATGCTTTGGTAAATGAAACTGGAAAAAAGCCTAAAAACGTGTGAAATTGGTCTAGTAACTACAGAATCTATTAATTTTTTTTATTAATCTACATAATTTTACGAGTATTAAAACAGCTAATATTTGTAAGTATAATTAAATATTTTCGTATTCATATTGCTCTTGGTTGCTAGTTCGTTGTATGGAACATTAAACCATGTTCTGTGTTTGTTAAGAAATACGCTGGATGACCTTGATGGGACGCTTCCATCTGTCTCCTAACAACTACTCAGTGGATCTTCTTCCACACCATTCTACGAGCATTTAGCCCATCGTGTGCAAGAAGAAAAAAGTGTAGCTCAGAGGTAAAACAATCGAACTCGGTTGCTAGCGAGAAAACTGTAAAAGGGAATTTGCCATCTCAATGAAGACTTTTTATTCACATTTGTTAGTAGGGTTGGCAACTGTAAGTGTCACTGGAAAAGAATCGGTCTCACGGAAAAAACAATGGGTCGGAGAGGAAATTAAAAATTCCTAGGAAGAAGAATAGGGTAAAAGATTAAAAACGTAGGAGGAAGAGAGGATGAGGAGCGAAAAAACATAGAGGAGCAAAGGGGAGGAGGAGTAGAGAGAGAAAAGGACAAGAAAAAGGCAGAAAAAAAGGTAGGAGACTGGAAAAGGAGGTAAAGGAAATTGCTTGTAAAAGGTTTGTAAATGGAACAAAAAAGGAGGAGAGAAGAAGAGGAGAATCTAAGAATAGAAGAGAAAAAGGAGGAAAAGAAGAGAGAGGAAGTAGAAGAAGAGGAGGTTCTAAGAACAGAAGAGAAAAAGGAGGAAAAGAAGAGAGAGGAAGTAGAGGAAGAGAAGGAGAGAATAAGTAAAAGAGGAGAAGATAGGAAGACAAAGAGGTGGATTGAGAGATGAGGAAGAAGAAAAGGCTTTAAGCCTTCTAGGATTTGAAAAAATAATATTTTAATAATTAAGTATTAATTTCTTTTAACCTCTAAAGCAGTGGTTCTCAAAGTTTTCCAGTCGCAATCTCCCTTACTATTAATGGAATTTCATGCCCCCTTTTGCTATTGAAGGAATCTGTCACACACATCGCTTCATTAAAAGGGAAAAAGAGGAAAGAGGAGGAAAAGAAGAAAGGAAGTGGAGGGAGAGGAGGAGACAGGAAGACAAAGAGGTGGATTGAGAGATGAGGAAGGAAAAAAGGAAAGAGGAGCAAAAGAAAAGAACGATAAAAGATATCATTGATAAAAGTAACAGGAATTAAGGATAGGATAATTCTCATAACAGATTGCACCAGAAAAATCTAGAAAACTAAGAAAGTGGCGAGAAGGCTGGCATAATTTATGTCGATGGTGGTGGAATACATATGACTCCGGAGGTCCAGCAGAGGTAAGGGTCAACCACCAGCTGAAGTTCATTCGTTCTGACAGTATTTGTTTCAAGTGCAATGCTTCGGAGCTTTGCTTCCAAGCATTGCACTTTCCAAACGCCTTGCTATTCCATTGGGAAGCGCACCTACAACTTTTAGAGCCCTTGTTTTAAATAATGAGGATCATATTTTTGGGGTTTTCCATGTTGTATATTTTTCTTTGGTACGGATTTTCATTTCTTACCTCCAGTTGATAAAGTCGACGTAGATGGTCATGGTGAAGTTGAAATTGATGTTGGAAACAATTCTCTTGATTCTGTGATCTCGTGGATCTCTGGTTTAAGATTCAAAGCTTCATGGGAGGGGGGGGGGGGCAATGATGCGATCTACAATTTGAGAGCACATTGTTCGGGATTCCTCCATTGTACACAGATAAATACAACTGAGAATTGGGCTTCTTAATCTCTTCACCCTTGTAAACACAAAACGCATTTGATGAGGAGCATGATATAAATGAACCAAAGCAAAATTTTAGAGCGAATAAAGAACAGAAATTGATGTTCATTAATCACATAAATGATAACAGCTGAGAAGTTCTCAGTATCGTTTGTTGAGATTTGTCTTCTTCATCCTAACAAGGAAATGAAATACAAACAAGACGAAATGATCCGGAATGAACTAGGGAAAGTAAAATGTTTTACGATTTTTCCGTGTTTTCCAACATGATAAGAAGTCTCGTTATGTCGGACAATACTTGTAGCAGTGTTGGCATAAAGGACATTTTTATCCACGAAATTTGGCAAAAGGATGCTCTCGATATCCGGAAGCTTACGTGCAAGGGACTTCTGATACATGTGACTTCCACTTTCGTCCTCTAGATAAAGAAAGGGAGATAAATGACGCAGAGGGAAAAGAATTTCAATCTTACGAGGAGAAGTGATTAGGTTGCAAGTTGATCTTCGTGGCCTGTCTGACGAGGGAGAGAGGTGCACATTGGGTGCTCTTGATCTTTTTTGCTCTTGATCTTTTTTGTCTAGCTTAGTAAAAAAAAAGGATAAATGGAGTTTCTTGCTGATTAAAGATTGTTGAGGAGGATGGTGGAAAAAGAGAGGAAGAAAAAGGAGAAAGGTGAAGAGGAGGTGTAGGAGAGGGAGAAGAAAAAAGACGAAGGAGGAAGAAAAGTGAGGAAAATTGAGAGGAAGAAAGAGGATGAGGTGGAAAATGAGAAGGAAAGGGAGGGAAATAGAGTGGAAAAAAGAAAGAGGAATAGAGGAGGAGGAGGAGGAGGGGGTGAGAAAACGAGAGATACAGAGAGGAAGAATGTGGAGAATTGAGAAAAAGAAATAGAAGGAAATATAAAAGGGAAAAGAAAAAACGGTGAGGATATAGAGAGGAAGAAAGGAGAGGGGTAAATGAGGAAACGGAAAGAAGAGGCAGGAATAAAAGGTGGAGATGCAAATGAGAGATACGAAAGAGGAGAACAGGAGAGAGAGGGAAAGGAGGATGAAGAATCCAAGTAGAAAGGAGAGAGAAGAAAAGAAGCAAGAGAAATGAAGGAGAGAGGGAGAGGAAGAACAGGAATATAAGATTTCGAGAAAGAAAGATAAGAGAAGGAACAGATAGAGAGAGAGGGAGGGGAGAAGGTAATAATGGAACAAGCTGAAGAGCAGGAAGAATAGGAACAGATTTTTTGTAAATGAAGACGAAACAGATCGAACATGTGATGATGGTGGAGCAAACACAAGGAAGAGGGGACAAAAGATGAAGGAAAATGGAAAAATCGGAGGTCGGAGAGGAATAGGATTAAACTAGAAAGACAGTGGGAAAAGAGATAACAATTACCTTTAGTACTTCAAAAGAATAAATTTATACGAATGAAAGTTAAACAGATTTCTTAAAATTCAGAGTAAGATTAGTAGTTAAATATTTTCTGATTTGTTAAGTATGGGTGGATTCTTAATCATAACATTGTGTGCTCAGCAGTGGAAAATAATTATCCCCTAACTTCCCTCCCCCTTTTTAAAGTGTTTTAAGTAATGTTATATTCAGTTATTATTCACTGTTTTATAAGCTGAGCCCGAAATCTTATTTGAATAACGAATTCGTAGTTTTCTGAAAAATGGAGAAAAGAAAAAACATAAATTATAGTTGGCTTTCAATTTCGTGACGAAAACATCATTCGTTTTCCAAAGAATAATCAGAAAATAATTCTTTCTCTTGCAAACAGAAAAGAGAAGAAAAAAAGCAATTGACTCTTGGTTAAATTGCTTCCTTTGGTTTTCTTTTATTTGGGTAACAGAAAAACAGAGAAGAAACACTGTCCTTTATATATTTCTGTGTGTGAATTTGAGCATGAGATCAAGCAACTCCATAATCGCAAGATCTCCTTTACGTAGATGACTCATAATGAGCTATGTCAGGGCTAACATTCATGACAGAAGGATCAGTCAAGAAAGAAGCGAAAAAAAAAAAACGAGTAGATCACTTTCTTCCATGGGAGCGGTCGTTGCTTGGGGTGATAAAGACATCTAATCAAATTCTGTGCAGAAAGAAAATTGCATCTGGGACTATTTTTCTTGTATGGATTGGATTGTTTTACCTTTGAACGGCACTTTTTTTGCGGTTGGGGTCACAAAGACCCCAAGGGCTCAGAGCACATTTGCGTGGGAGGTCCATTGGGAAGCTGTTAGGAGATATATGGAAACGTCACATCAAGACCATCCAGCGTATTATTTAACGTGCAGAAGGTATGGCTCTCCTGATCACGGAGCCACGATTTAATGTTCTATCCGACGGACGGCGGTCTTTCCGAGCCCATCATTGTCCCCTTTCAAATGGAGGGCAGAGTGATGGTTAATTTGAGCTATTTACCTCTGAGCGGCACTTTTTTTTGCACCAAATTAGCTAAATGGTAAGGTCACAAGGACCCCAGGTAGAGGAAAGGGGAGCTACTGGACAACTGCTAGGAGACAAATGGGATTATCCTGTCAAAATCATCCAACTTATTCTTTAAAGTGCACAGACTATAGTTTTACTGAACATGTGGCCACAGCTTAACATTGCATCCGACAGATGGCGGAACTCCAAAATCATCTACGTCCCCTTTCTCACCTAGGGAAGGGTTACAGAGGTAAATCTCAAAGCTGCCACAAGTGGAATTAAAACCTGGGAATTTCTCGAAAGAAGTCTGCTCTGAGCTACAGCTGCTGTATTTGGCCAGATTAAGCCAATTTTAAAAAGGTCTTGTTTTGACATTGTCTTCCCACAGCATCCTAGGTCATCCCCTTCTTTCTCACGCCTTTAGCCACATTATTCATAACACTGTTCTCTAATTTGTAGTCATGCATGTGAAGGAATAGGGTCAAACCAACGCAGTCTCTCTCTGCACAATAGGTTATTGCAAGGGGGTTTCTGACTCCTTTGCCTAATCTTATCATTATAGAAAACGTCAAATCACCTAATACCAAAATATTTCGTAAGCATCTAATATCAGAGGCATCTGGAAGCCATAGCACCTAAAACACTTTCTAAAACTAATGGAGAATTTCCACATTTGTCTAGTTCATCAGTTTTTAAAGCAGAGTAATCCAATCTTATTTTGGTCGCGGGCAGCATGAGAAAGAACAGGTCTTGGCAACGATTCTGCCCACTCATCAGTACAGCTTTTTTCGTCACCTTCACGTGTTATATATTACAACCTCAGAAGAAAGGACGGAAGAAGGAAAACAGTTCATTCACACGCGTTAGCCTGCGTGCAAAGGAAGGCTACGGTCAAAGCCAAGTGACATGAATGAATCGATTTTGATCCATGCGTTCATTCACACGCGTTAGCCTGCGTGCAAGGGAAGGCTACGGTCAAAGCCAAGTGACCCTGAATGAATTGATTATGATCCATCCGTTCATTCACACGCGTTAGACTGCGTGTAGAGGAAGGCTACGGTCAAAGCCAAGTGACATGAATGAATTGATTATGATCCATGCGTTCATTCACACGCGTTAGTCTGCGTGCAGAGGAAGGCTACGGTCAAAGCCAAGTGACATGAATCAATTTATTTTTAATAGAATATAATTTTTATTCATAAGAGAAAAGAATGCAAATACATTTACACTTTGACCCGCAAAGCTAAATAGCTTATCTGCAGGAAAATGAATAAATTATATTAAACATAGGTCATTCAGTCACAAAAATGGTGTACATCAAATAAATCCACAAAACACAACACATAAAAATCAGCTAACTAGAAAGTATCAAATAATTTTTTAATTCCATTTTAAGTCTTCTAAAAGAATCTATATTTAGTAATTCTTTTGGAATAGCATTAAATATAAGTGGTACTTGATTTTCGGAGGTATGTTTCCCGTAATTATTTCGAAAATTTGGCAATTTGTAGTAATAACCTCGGTTTTGAAGTCTTGTATTTTTGTTATGTTGAATTTTTAGTTTGTAAGTTTCGTCAAAAAATTTTTTAATTATTACATCATATTTATATAAATTGCTGTAGGATAAAAGATTAAAAATTTTAATCTATCGGTAGAAGATTTGTAAATTTTTTGCAAATGAGACGGAATAATATTTTTCGCTATTATAGACTGCAGTTTTTCTATTTTATTTATGTTAGTTAAGTTAGTTGTTCCATGCACAATTATTCCATAATTTAAAATAGATTCGCATATTGCTTTATAAAATATTACACAGGTTTCCATATTTAATACGTATTTCAATTTTTGAATTTTTATCGCCGATATTCTCAAGCTTTCACATATGTGGGATATATGGGCATTCCACCTAAAATATTCATCAAAAATGATTCCTAAGTAATTTATTTTATTTACTTGCTCAACAAGTGGGCAACTACATAATGATTCATAATTTGAAGCATCCTTTTTTCTGCAATTTATTTTATGAGTTTTGATAAAGAGGTTTTGATGAATATGAAATCCTGGTGAATGAATAATCATCAGTTTTGTTTTTTTCTCATTTAAACAGATTTTATTATGATTTAACCATCTAATAATATTATTGTAATCTGTTTGAACCTCTGAAATGCTATCATTTAAATATTTCTGACTGTTTATTAAAACTATGTCGTCAGCATATAGATAAATAGCACTATTTAATTTTGTATTGAACAAATCATTTATGTATACTAGGAACAATAAAGGACCTAAAATTGAGCCTTGGGGAATTCCACATCGTGTAATTACTTTTTTGCTGTAGCAGTTTTTATTTATAGCAATTGTGTATCTGTCTGATAAATAATTTCTAAACCAATCTAACAATATACCACGAATACCGTAATTTTCCAATTTATTTAGTAAAATGCTATGATCTATTGTATCGAAGGCTTTCTTTAAATCTAAGAACATAGTTACAATTTTTTCCCTATTATTCAATGATTTATTAATATTATTTGCAATTTTGGAAATTAGTTGAATTGTGCTTTTTCCTTTTTGAAAGCCAAATTGATTTTCATTAATTATGTTGTGTTTAAGTAAAAAGTTAAAAACAGTATTATAAATATATTTTTCCATTATTTTCGAAAAAATAGGCAGAATTGTTATTGGTCAATAGTTAGAAAAATCCTCCTTAATACCACCTTTAAAAATAGGTTTTAAAATACCTGTTTTGAGTTCAGTAGGTATGTTCCCAGTAAATATAATCTGATTTATAATTTTTGAATCTGATTTAATCGATTATGATCCATGCGTTCATTCACACGCGTTACCCTGCGTGCAAAGGAAGGCTACGGTCAAAGCCAAGTGATATGAATGAATCGATTATGATCAGTGCATTCATTCACACCCGTTAGCCTGCGTGCAAAGAAAGGCTACGGTATAGCCAAGTGACATAATTGAATCGATTATGATCCATGCGTTCATTGACATGCGTTAGTCTGCGTGCAAAGGAAGGTTACGGTAAAAGCCAAGTGACATGAATGAATCGATCATGATCCATGCATTCATTCACACGCGTTAGCCTGTTTTCAAAAAAAGGCTACGGTAAAAGCCAAGTGACATGAATGAATCGATTATGATCCATGCATTAGCCTGCGTGCAAAGGAAGGCTACGGTCAAAGTCAAGTGACATAAATGAATCGATTATGATCATTCCATTCAGTCACACGCGTTAGCCTGTTTTCAAAAAAAGGCTACGGTAAAAGCCAAGTGACATGAATGAATCGATTATGATCCATGCATTCATTCACACCCGTTAGCCTGCGTGCAAAGGAAGGCTACGGTCAAAGCCAAGTGACATAAATGAATCGATTATGATCATTCCATTCAGTCACACGCGTTAGCCTGTCTTCAAAAAAAAGGCTACGGTAAAGCCAAGTGACATAATTGAATCGATTATGATCCACGCGTTAGCCTGTGTGCAAAGGAAGGTTACGGTCAAAACCAAGTGACATGAATGAATCGATTATGATCCATGCGTACATTCACACGCATTAGCCTGCGTGCAAAGGAAGGCTACGGTCAAAGTCAAGTGACATGAATGAATCGATTATGATCCATGCGTACATTCACACGCATTAGCCTGCGTGCAAAGGAAGGCTACGGTCAAAGTCAAGTGACATGAATGAATCGATTATGATCATTCCATTCAGTCACACGCGTTAGCCTGTCTTCAAAAAAAAGGCTACGGTAAAGCCAAGTGACATAATTGAATCGATTATGATCCACGCGTTAGCCTGTGTGCAAAGGAAGGTTACGGTCAAAACCAAGTGACATGAATGAATCGATTATGATCCATGCGTACATTCACACGCATTAGCCTGCGTGCAAAGGAAGGCTACGATCAAAGCCAAGTGACATGAATGAATCGATTATGATCCATGCGTACATTCACACGCATTAGCCTGCGTGCAAAGGAAGGCTACGGTCAAAGTCAAGTGACATGAATGAATCGATTATGATCATTCCATTCAGTCACCCGCGTTAGCCTGTGTGCAAAGAAAGGCTATGGTAAAGCCAAGTGACATAATTGAATCGATTATGATCCACGCGTTAGCCTGTGTGCAAAGGAAGGTTACGGTCAAAACCAAGTGACATGAATGAATCTATTATGATCCATGCGTTCATTCACACGCGTTAGCCTGCGTGCAAAGGAAGGCTACGGTCAAAGTCAAGTGACATGAATGAATCGATTATGATCCATGCGTTCATTCACACGCATTAGCCTGCGTGCAAAGGAAGGCTACGGTCAAAGTCAAGTGACATGAATGAATCGATTATGATCCATGCGTTCATTCACACGCGTTAGCCTGCGTGCAAAGGAAGGCTACGGTCAAAGTCAAGTGACATGAATGAATCGATTATGATCCATGCGTTCATTCACACGCGTTAGCCTGCGTGCAAAGGAAGGCTACGGTCAAAGCCAAGTGACATGAATGAATCGATTATGATCCACGCGTTCATTCACACGCGTTAGCCTGTGTGCAAAGGAAGGCTACGGTCAAAGCCAAGTGACATGAATGAATCGATTATGATCTATGCGTTCATTCACACGCGTTAGCCTGTGTACAAAAGAAGGCTACGATCAAAGCCAAGTAACATGAATGAATCTATTATGATCCACGCCTTCATTCGCACGCGTTAGCCTGTGTGCAAAGAAAGCTACGGTCAAAGCTAAATGACATCAATTTTCAGCTTTGACCAACTTTCAGCTTTCTAGTAGCAGTAGATCAGGATTTGACCTTTGACTTTGAAAGACTTCCACGTATCCGAAATTTCGTAACATTTCTCAGATTTGCAACCCGAAACATTCCCAGACATCAATTTTCACGTTTCTAGAACTCGTAGATCAAGGTTTGACTTCCACGTCGCCTTTATTTCATTTCAAAGGACACAACGAAGGTTGAATTTCGGATTTTTCCGGTATTTCCAATTCTTCCTAACGCTCCTAACAAACAACAAGTATGAATCAGAAGTGCGGAAAAAATCGAACCGTCTTCCTCCAGTACTCGGAATCTCCTAGTAATGCGCCAGTTGTTCTACAGTTTGAGCTAAGACTCTACCTCCCGGACTTGGGATCTCCTAGTAATGCGCTAGTTGTTTCACAGTTTGAGCTAAGGCTCTACCTCCCGGACTCGGGATCTCCTAGTAATGCGCTAGTTGTTTCACAGTTTGAGCTAAGGCTCTACCTCCCGGACTTGGGATCTCCTAGTAATGCGCTAGTTGTTTCACAGTTTGAGCTAAGGCTCTACCTCCCGGACTCGGGATCTCCTAGTAATGCGCTAGTTGTTTCACAGTTTGAGCTAAGGCTCTACCTCCCGGACTTGGGATCTCCTAGTAATGCGCTAGTTGTTTCACAGTTTGAGCTAAGGCTCTACCTCCGGGACTCGGGATCTCCTAGTAATGCACCAGCTGTTCTACAGTTTGAGCTAAGGCTCTACCTCCCGGACTCGGGATCTCCTAGTAATGCGCTAGTTGTTTCACAGTTTGAGCTAAGGCTCTACCTCCCGGACTTGGGATCTCCTAGTAATGCGCTAGTTGTTTCACAGTTTGAGCTAAGGCTCTACCTCCGGGACTCGGGATCTCCTAGTAATGCGCCAGTTGTTCTACAGTTTGAGCTAAGGCTCTACCTCCGGGACTCGGGATCTCCTAGTAATGCGCCAGTTGTTCTACAGTTTGAGCTAAGGCTCTACCTCCCGGACTCGGGATCTCCTAGTAATACGCCAGTTGTTTTTTTTTTTTTTTTTTTAGAATATAATTTTTATTCATAACAGTAAAGAATACAAATACATTTACACTTTGACCCGCAAAGCTAAATAGCTTATCTGCAGGAAAATGAATAAATTATATTAAACATAGGTCATTCAGCCACAAAAATGGTGTACATCAAATAAATCCACAAAACACAACACATAAAAATCAGCTAACTAGAAAGTATCAAATAATTTTCTAATTCCATTTTAAGTCTTCTAAAAGAATCTACATTTAGTAATTCTTTTGGAATAGCGTTAAATATAAGTGGTACTTGATATTCGGAGGTATGTTTCCCGTAATTATTTCGAAAATTTGGCAATTTGTAATAACCTCGGTTTTGAAGTCTTGTATTTTTGTTATGTTGAATTTTTAGTTTGTAAGTTTCGTCAAAACATTTTTTAATTATTACATTATATTTATATAAATTGCTGTAGGGTAAAAGATTTAAAAATCTTAATCTATCGGTAGAAGTTTTATAAATTTTTTGCCAATGAGACGGAATAATATTTTTAGCTATTATAGACTGCAGTTTTTCTATTTTATTTATGTTAGTTAAGTTAGTTGTTCCATGCACAATTATTCCATAATTTAAAATAGATTCGCATATTGCTTTATAAAATAATACACATGTTTCCATATTTAATACGTATTTCAATTTTTGAATTTTTATCGCCGATATTCTCAAACTTTCACATATGTGGGATATATGGAAGACTCTACCTCCCGGACTCGGGATCTCCTAGTAATGCGCCAGTTGTTCTACAGTTTGAGCTAAGGCTCTACCTCCCGGACTCGGGATCTCCTAGTAATGCGCCAGTTGTTCTACAGTTTGAGCTAAGGTTCTACCTCCCGGACTCGGGATCTCCTAGTAATGCGCCAGTTGTTCTACAGTTTGAGCTAAGGCTCTACCTCCCGGACTCGGGATCTCCTAGTAATGCGCCAGTTGTTCTACAGTTTGAGCTAAGGCTATACCTCCCGGACTCGGGATCTCCTAGTAATGCGCCAGTTGTTCTACAGTTTGAGCTAAGGCTCTACCTCCCGGACCTCGGGATCTCCTAGTAATGCGCCAGTTGTTCTACAGTTTGAGCTAAGGCTCTACCTCCCGGACTCGGGATCTCCTAGTAATGCGCCAGTTGTTCTACAGTTTAAGCTAAGGTTCTACCTCCCGGACTCGGGATCTCCTAGTAATGCGCCAGTTGTTCTCCAGTTTGAGCTAAGGCTCTACCTCCCGGACTCGGGATCTCCTAGTAATGCGCCAGTTGTTCTCCAGTTTGAGCTAAGGCTCTACCTCCCGGACTCGGGATCTCCTAGTAATGCGTCAGTTGTTCTATAGTTTGAGCTAAGGCTCTACCTCCCGGACTCGGGATCTCCTAGTAATGCGCCAGTTGTTCTACAGTTTGAGCTAAGGCTCTACCTCCCGGACTCGGGATCTCTTAGTAATACGCCATTTTTTCTACAGTTTGAGCTAAGGCTCTACCTCCCGGACTCGGGATCTCCTAGTAATGCGCCAGTTGTTCTACAGTTTGAGCTAAGGCTCTACCTCCCGGACTCGGGATCTCCTAGTAATACGCCAGTTTTTCTACAGTTTGAGCTAAGGCTCTACCTCCCGGACTCGGGATCTCCTAGTAATGCGCCAGTTGTTCTACAGTTTGAGCTAAGGCTCTATCTCCCGGACTCGGGATTTCCTAGTAATGCGCCAGTTGTTCTACAGTTTGAGCTAAGGCTCTACCTCTCGGACTCGGGATCTCCTAGTAATGCGCCAGTTGTTCTACAGTTCGAGCTAAGGCTCTACCTCCCGGACTCGGGATTTCCTAGTAATGCGCCAGTTGTTCTACAGTTTGAGCTAAGACTCTACCTCCCGGACTCGGGATCTCCTAGTAATACGCCAGTTTTTCTACAGTTTGAGCTAAGGCTCTACCTCCCGGACTCGGGATCTAGTAATGCGCCAGTTGTTCTACAGTTTGAGCTAAGGCTCTACCTCCCGGACTCGGGATCTCCTAGTAATGCGCCAGTTGTTCTACAGTTTGAGCTAAGGCTCTACCTCCCGGACTCGGGATCTCCTAGTAATGCGCCAGTTGTTCTACAGTTTGAGCTAAGGCTCTACCTCCCGGACTCGGGATCTCCTAGTAATGCGCCAGTTGTTCTACAGTTTGAGCTAAGGCTCTACCTCCCGGATTCGGGATCTCCTAGTAATGCGCCAGTTGTTCTACAGTTTGAGCTAAGGCTCTACCTCCCGGACTCGGGATCTCCTAGTAATGCGCCAGTTGTTCTACAGTTTGAGCTAAGGCTCTACCTCCCGGACTCGGGATCTCCTAGTAATGCGCCAGTTGTTCTACAGTTTGAGCTAAGGCTCTACCTCCCGGACTCGGGATCTCCTAGTAATGCGGCAGTTGTTCTACAGTTTGAGCTAAGGCTCTACCTCCCGGACTCGGGATCTCCTAGTAATGCGCCAGTTGTTCTACAGTTTGAGCTAAGTCTCTACCTCCCGGACACGTGATCTCCTAGTAATGTGCCAGTCAGTTGCTCTACAGTTTGAGCTAAGCTGTGAGCAATGAACGCTTTCTTAATAAATTTGGACTATGAAGCCTATGAATCAATTTGGGTGACAATGCGTGGATTTTTTTCACCCTGCCTAATTACTGCAAATGGTTATCACTGTAGTGGGAATCTTTCCTTCCCAAACAACAAATAACTTGAATTGAAATCAAAAAACAGTACCTAAGAAAATAAAAAAAATCTAACGCCTGCTTATTAAAGCTGACAACTACTTTACATGATCTTAAGGAATACCGAAGAGAAAACGTATGTTAAACATTTTTCTGGCTTTTTCATTTCGGAGAAGAAGGATTTTTGGATCTCACAACACGAAGAGAACTCTTACCTCATCGAATGTGGTATCCATAGCAACCAATTTCGGTTGGTTTCTTGAATCTAATGTCACGAGGTTTTGTTTCTTTTCTGTTTTCCACAGCGTTATGCTTGGGCTGAGTTTAATGAAAAGTTCCCCAATGCCGGCGGCCAATCCTTTTCTCGTTCCTCACCAGAAGCTCTCTTATTTGAGGTGTATAAACATGCTCAGAAACTCACATGTCAGGCGGAGAAGACGTTAGGTAAATTGATCTCGTTCTGGAGGAGGTAAAAATCGCAAAACTTCCACTCACTCTGAAGTTTAACTTGCAGCATTTCTCTCTGAACAAACGAAGCAGAATAAGACGTTTCTTGATATCCAGGATCTATGGTCAAATGATATCCTTTTAACGCACTAACAGAGGTACAAGCGGTTTTTTCCTAATATTTCAGAAAAGAAATTTCATTGTGTGTTCGATTACTAAAAAGTGTCTCAAGAAGACGTTTCTTTGGTTTATTTTGAGTCAGGGAAAGTGAGAACTTTGTAGCCATTTTTTTTCGCTACTGGTAAGGGTGATGAGCAGAATGTTCCAGAAAAGGAAATTATTCAAGAGGAATATTTCTTGTGCATAAGTAGCTAAAGCAGAAGGTTTGTGTTAGTTCAGTCTGTTTACGAGACAGACACAAATTAAAAATTTTCTTAATAGTGTTGTTCTTAAGTAGTTGTTGGCTGGTTGTTTTACCTCTGAGCGGCACTCTTTTGCACATAATGGGCTAAATGGCCAGGTCACAAGGATCCCGAAGGCTGAGAGAAGGTTGGGACAGGGGACCCACTGGAACAGCTGTTAGGAGACAGATGGTAGCCTCCCGTCAAGGCCATCCAGCGTGTTCTTTAACGTTGGGTTGTTTAACCACTGAGCGGCACTTTTTTTGCACACCATGGGCTAAATGGCCAGGTTACAAGGACCCCGAAGTCTTAGAGAAGGTTGGGGGAGGGAACCCACTGGACAGCTGTTAGGAGACAGATGGTAGCCTCCCGTCAAGGCAATCCAGCGTGTTCTTTAACGTGCACAAGGTATGACTTTCCCACACACGGGACCACGACTTAACATCCCATCCGACGGACGGCGACCTTTCGAAGCCCATCGGTGTCTCCTACTGACCATGGGCAGGGCAGGGAACTTTGCGGAGATAAATCTCAACGCTGACCCAGCTGGGACTCGAACCTGGGAACTACAGATTTGCAAGCCTGGTGCGCTACCGACTGAGCCACCCCCGCTCATTCTTAAGTAGTATTTCTGCAAACACTTTCTAGTTGTTCTTGGCAGTATTTCTGCAACACTTTCTAGACATTATTTAAGGACGAAGAAAGAGTTCTTGAATTTTGATTTCTTGGCGTTTCTAGTGAGCTTTCGAACACAGGAGAACCGGTTTTAGGCGAGTAAGAAAAGTTCGCAGCATCCGACCCCGATGCCAGAGAGGTATTCTAAACGAAAATGATGTTGAACTATCCACGCACTCTTTTACAGCATAATACGCAAAATAAGGAAAGCTTTTTCATGGAAATCACCATCATTCCAGTGAAATTTTCCTTGGCTACAACATTGAAAATAGCATTAGAAACTCTGTTTCCAGATATTTATAAGCTATTTCACGTGAGACAGCTTGTATGTCGTTGTTAATATTATGTTTTTCATCCTTCAAAAAGATATAAAATGCTGGAATAATTTAAAGAACTAAGTAATCGCTTTGAAAATGAAGCTTTTCAGTTCCTTTAAAGTTCAACTTCTCATTTAAATTTGATGCGCATGAAATACTTTATCATAAAGTTCAAAAATAAACTGAAATGCTTCAGTGCATTGAAGTCTTAGAACTACCTTCTTCTAGTGTATGATTAACTTTTACTCTCTCTTGAAATTATTTCCGAATTCTTGATAGGGCCTTTTATGATACACGTACCCCTTGGAAATGTATATGTAACTGGCGTAACCTTTGTATAGATAGATGAACCTATAGTTATAGTATAACAATGGGAATAAAATAAAACACATATATCAGTGGTTCTCAACCTTTTATGCTTCACGTACCCCCTGGAAATGTGTATGTAACTGGCGTACCCTTGTATAGATAGGATCCCAAGTATAACAATGGGAATAAAATAAAACATATATATATACACACACACATTAAATTTTGTATTCATAAATTACATATATCAATAAACACAAAAAATGACAGAAACAATTTAACAAATCTTATAAAATTATAAAACTTTTATTGGGTAATCGACTTTTGAGCTCTCACGGCATATTCCAAAAAAATTTTACCGCGTAGCCCACGTTGAGAACCCCTACCATGGATGATATAAAATATTTTTTGATTATAAGTTCAACTTTTTAACAATCTTTAGTAATTAAAAATAAGCACCATGAGACTTTTGATTATATTTTACTTATTCTCTATCTTTAATAAATAAATGGCTCTTTGCATTTTTAATGATGTCACCGACGAACTTTCGGTTTCTGTTAATAGTATTTCAAATATTTCTCGTTCCAAAATAGAACTAACATTTTCATTTTGTTATATAATGATTTTAATTAATAATATAAGAATAAAATATATGATTATCGGCATGCACTTCTGTTTATATGCCTTACTATAAATCAATGGATGACTTTGGCAACTCGTGATTTCTAGCTTGTCACAACGACCCCTATTTGACCTTGAATGCAACACTGGATCTAAAATTTCCTTTATTTCCGAGTTCTAAAGCCTGAAATAGCCTCATTCACCAATTTTTACTTTTCCAGTACTGGTATGTCGAAATCTGAACTTTGACCTCGAAGGATCCATCGCATCCAAAATTTAGCATAATTTCTGAGATCTATGACTCAAAATCCGCCCTCCCACCCCAAGAACCAATGTTTAGCCCTCTAACAATGGTAGCTCTATATGTGACCTCGGAAGACCTATCACATCCCAAATTTCAAAACATTTCTGAGATTTACGACTCAAAATTCCCCCAGGAACAATTATTTTTATATCTCTCTGGCACTGGTAGATCTAAATTTGACCTTTCACCTTGAAGAACCCCACCGGATTCAAACTTTCGTAACATTTCTGAGATCTGCGATCCGTAACGCCCTCGGACACAAATTTTCATGTTTCCAGCACTGGTAGCTCAAGGTTTGACCTCTACCTGACCTCCGTTTGACCTTGAAGGATACGCTGGAAGTCAAATTTCGGATTTATTCCGAGATCTACGGCCCGGATTACCCTTAGGAGCAAATTTTCAGGGCTCTACCATTTCTCCAGCAAAAGTTAGAATTGGCATAACCCCCCCTCCCTATCAGTCAGCCGTTTGTCAATCACTTACAATCGTCTATTTACATTATTTTGCATCAGAGTTGGGTTGGGTTGTTTTACCTCTGAGCGGCACTTTTTCGCACACCATGGGCTAAATGGCCAGGTCACATGGACCCCGAAGGCTCAGAGAAGGTTGGGGGAAGGGACCCACTGGAACAGCTGTTGGGAGACAGATGGTAGCCTCCCGTCAAGGCCATCCAGCGTGTTCTTTAACGTGCACAGGGTATGGCTCTCCCGCACACGGGGCCACGGCTTAACGTCCCATCCGACGGACGGCGGACTTTCCAAGCCCATCGGTGTCCCCTACTGACCGTGGGCAGGGCTGGGAATTTTTGCGGAGATAAATCTCAAAGCTGACCCAGCTGCAACTCGAACCTGGGAACTACAGATTAGGAGCCTGGTGCGCTACCGACTGAGCCACCCCCCGCCCCGTTTGCATCAGAGAAATATTCTCTCTAAATCGGGCTAAACAATTGTCGAAATAGTTCGGCTCGGGAAACTCGATCGCAATAACTTTGGAATCGGGCTCTAGGGAGCTCGAAAAAAATGAGTTCAAACGCAGCTATAATAGACGCAATTAAGGCTATTGGGAGATTTCGAAAATACAAATTCTAGTATTTCATCAACCACCTATCCAATTGAAAAGTAAATTACAATTTATCTCTAAAAACATAAAAAGTTACATGTCTACAGACGGGAGTACAAAGTGAAAACATGAGCTCAATTTTTTTTTTTGATAAGGGATTTTCTCACAATGCATTTCTAATGGCTTTTCCCAATCTCATTAGTGATGTAACTACTTTATTTTATTTACTCTTCAAGGCGAACTGGGAGAAGGTTTTTTTGTGGTTGGAAAGGTCCCCACGGAATCATAAACGGAACATTAGGGCCGAGACAAGAACAATGTTTTTTTGTTGCATACCAGATAAAAAGTTTTTTTTATAATTTTTTTCTCTTTGCTAATGGGATATGAGAGAATGGGTCTATTTATTATTCGGATGACGGGTATAATTAGTGAATTGTGTATCCGTTTTGAAAGTCTTCATGCTTTACGCAATCGGGGCTGGGGTGGCTCAGTCGGTATCGCGCCAGGCTCGTAATATGTACTTTCTAGGTTCGAGTCCCCAGCTGAGTCAGTGTTGAGATTTATCTCCGCAAAACTCCCCGCCCTGCCCACGATCAGTAGGGGACACCGATGGGCTTGGAAAGGCCGCCGTCCGTCGAATGAAACTTTAAGCCGTGGCTCAGTGTGTAGGACAGCCATATTTTGTGCACTTTAAAGAACACGCTGGATGGTCTTGACGGGAGGCTACCATTTGTCTCTCAACAGCTGTTCCAGTGGGTCCCCTTCTCTGAGCCTTCGGGGTCCATGTGACCTGGCCATTTAGACCATAGTGTGCAAACAAGTGCCGCTCAGAAGTAAAACAACCCAACCCTTTACGCAATCATTGCAAACTATTTTAAATCACTTCCACCAATCATCGGTATTTTCTTTTGAGTTGCATTTCTCGACAATAAAATTGTCAACAGAAACTTTTAACGCCCCCCCCCCCCCACCTACACTGCCGGATGTTGTTTCCATTTCCTATCCTCATCAAATGTGCATTTGAGAGGAATATTCGTGAAATGAAGTCAATGCAAAAAGACCAATCTCCAGTGCATGTGAACAGATCTTCAACATCAAAAGCTTAACAACAAGATAATTAACTTCCAGGTTCCTTTCAGAGTTAAACCATTACCCTGATATTTATTCCCTTGGCTCGCTATCAGATACTCTCCCATTTCTCTGCTCGACTAATAAAAAGAAAGGAAAGAACAAGAACCCAGAAACGTGTATGAAAGACAACTTCGAACGAAACTAATTACTTTCAGAATTATCTGTAGCTTGTGTTTCTCAGTCTCTGTTGCGAGAAAGCCTAACTCTTCAGGCGATTGGAGGGTCTCTGTAAGACATCACGTGACTGTACTGAATATTTTAATGACTTTTCTGAAATCTGCACCATTCTCAAAACGAGAGGTTAATTAAGCTGACAAAAAAAAAATTCTTTTCAGAGAGATTTCCCTGTTGAGTATGATAACGTTTCTGTAACATTTTCTCGTTCAGTAGTCTTAAAGGTTCTTTTCGAAACCGATCACAACCGTCAATGATTTTACTTTCTCGTGTGTGAATCACGGAGAAATCATTGTTCTTGAAGAAAAGTAACCTCGAGTGTTCTATTAGTGATTCAGATATCCATGAATTTGATTTAGTGATGGTCGTAATCATAAGGTTCGTGTTCCAACTGTGTCGAAGGCGAAAAAAAAATGATATACCTTGCTAAATTTTGTTACTCTGAAGATTTCTCTTCTTATTGCTAGAAGCCATCTTCTCTTCATCCTGGGGAAAATTGTAACCGCGCACATTTCTTGAACTTTCATAATTTCCTCTACAGCCAGGAACATAACAAGGATGAGGCATTTCTTCAAAAAACTATGATTCACAAGTAAAAACTTAATAACAGAAAAGTAAAGCTCCACTTCGAAGATAACACAACATTAGAAAATCCCCCAATACAAGCAGCTACGAGGTATCAAGATGTTAGATCCACGAATGCTGACGTCAGAACATATGACGTCATCAGTGAAATGGCCTTGAGTCTCGATGGTTACGGGGCAGGGCGGGGAATTTTGCTGAGATAAATCTCAACGTTGACCAGCTGGGACTCGAATCTGGGAATTGCAGATTGCGAGTCTGACGCGACCAACTGAACCAACCTTTGCCCAGACGTTGGATGGACTTAACAGAGGCTACCATATATCGAATAATAGTCGTCTAGTTAGTCCCTTTCCCAACTTTCTAGGATATCTTGGGATACTTCTGATTTGGCAATTTAGAGCATTGTGCACTAGAAAGTGCAGCTCACGGGTAAAACAACCACAAAGTTCTCACAGTATTCTTGTCACTGAAGTCATTGACCTTTAGAGCTAAAATGCGGAAGAACTAACATTGATTACTCTAAATATGGTAGTTCTTCATATGGGATAGATATATTACTTGGAGCTCAAATGCTGAAGTGTTCAAATGCCGGCAGCCGAGGTTCCAAAACTTGAGTGTTGCCTACATGGCCACTATTAAACAAAATCTGGATATTCCTGATCACCTCGCGCGCGCGCGCGCGTGGGGGGGGGGGTCCGTTGGTAGCGCGCCAGGATTGTAATGTTTAGTTCCCTGGTTCGAGTCCCGCTTGGGTCAGTGTGAGATTTAACTCCCTGCCCTCACTCAATAGGAGACACGGATCGTCTTGGAAAGTCCGCCGTCCGTAGGATGGAGCGTTAGGCCATGGTTCCCATGAGTACGGAGGAGCATACCCTCTTCATGTTAAAGAAGAAGTTGGATGGCCTTGACTGGAGGCTACCATCTCTCTCCTAACAGCTGTCTTGGTGGGTCTCATTGCCCCAACCTTCTCTGACCCCTTGGGTTTCTTGTGACCTGGACATCTAGCCCAGTGTGTACAAAAAGCAAAAAATAAAATAAATGCCATTCAGAGGTAAAATAACTCAAATCCTCATTATTTAAATTCTCTTGATCACGTGTCTGATCTAAGGGACCTGGGTTCGAGCCCCGGGTAAGGCATGGATGTTCGTATTGTTTTTCTGCTGAGGTCCTGCCAACCTCACAGACCTATTATGGCATATAAACTGATAGACTCCTGTCAGACTTCTGTGGCAAGCAGCTGCTTAAGGGGGTATTTATTTTTTTTTTCATTAAATGAAAACCACCTGAATACTCCTTCTAGACACATCACGAGAGTTGCGCCTCACTTCGGAGATGTCCATCATTCAACAAATGTAGTGAGCGCTAAAAACTCAACGGAGTCGCTTTTACCGCCTCTGAAATGAAAGTCATTATTTAAATAATTCTAAAAACATTCAAAACTTAAAATTAGATATTTAATGATTTCAAACTTCTTAAAAATTGTTTCAGATTTCTTTTCTGAATTTATTATAATAGAAACTGCTGTTGGTTAACGGTATTGGCAAAAGGTAGGTGGCAAAGTTTCTTTGTAATCACCCTGTATTTGAAGAAACATGAATTCATAAGTTTGGAGGAGGGTTGGGTTGGGTTGTTTTACCTCTGAGCGGCACTTTTTTGCACACCATGGGCTAAATGGTCAGGTCACATGGACCCCGAAGGCTCAGAGAAGGTTGGGGGAGGGGACCCACTGGAACAGCTGTTAGGAGACAGATGGTAGCCTCCCGTCAAGGCCATCCAGCGTGTTCTTTAACGTGCACAGGGTATGGCTCTCCCGCACACGGGGCCACGGCTTAACGTCCAATCCGACGGACGGCGGCCTTTCCAAGCCCATCGGTGTCCCCTACTGACCGTGGGCAGGGTTGGAGGAGGGGGTTCTTGTATTTTGTTTCATCTTATTGCATTCCTTTTCCTCTCTGTAGTTGCATTTTCTTTCCACTTGAACTGATATTCGATCATCTAGAAACCAGATTATCCAGGAAGTGTTTTAGATAGATAACACGAGCTGAAGATCATCACAAGAACAAAAGGCGACGAACTTGTCCCTTTTTATCTTCTTGAAAGCTTCGTATTTTTCATCTTCCTGTGTGGCGGGCTTTTCAGCTGCACATGTGTCCCAGATCTCTCAATATCGAAATTCCATTTCCGACACTGTCAGCGAGACGGCGAAATATTTTTTTCATCGTCAGTTGTCCAACGGCATCGATTTTGGTCAAGGAACAATAAAAAAACGAAAGAATAAAACTGCAAAGCTTGCTTTAGTTCCTTGAGTTTGATACTTATTGGATCTGTTTAAAAAACAGCCTTATTTTTACGACAAGGGCACTCAAAACGACATCGAAATGTAACTGTTTTTTCAACCATTGTGTTTTGAAATGGGTTGGGTTGTTTTACCTCTGAGCGGCACTTTTTTGCACACCATGGGCTAAATGGCCAGGTCACATGGACCCCGAAGGCTCAGAGAAGGTTGGGGGAGGGGACCCACTGGAACAGCTGTTGGGAGACAGATGGTAGCCTCCCGTCAAGGCCATCCAGCGTGTTCTTTAACGTGCTCAGGGTATGGCTCTCCCTCACACGGAGCCACGGCTTAACGTCCCATCCGACGGACGGCGGGCTTTCCAAGCCCATCGGTGTCCCCTACTGACCGTGGGTAGGGCGGGGAATTTTTGCGGAGATAAATCTCAACGCTGACCCAGCTGGGACTCGAACCTTACGAGCCTGGCGCGCTACCAACTGAGCCACCCCCGCCCCGTTTTGAAATGGAGAGTTTGATGTTATTTTTATTTACAAAAGAAAGAAATTTGGGAGCGTTCTGATGAAGAAGATTTAAAAAGTGCCCTCAAATGATAAGGTCAGCAGCACTAATACACCAGACTGGTTTATCGAAAATGAATGGGGTAAAAAATCCCGGAGACTCGAAGTCACATTTAATCCGCCATCCGTATAAAACGTACAAAAACTTCAAAACTTTTAAAAAATATCGTAGACTGGATTATTCGTTTAAAATAGGATTGTAAAGAAGTTTCTTTATTCCTTCAGTCGCCTTTTGGGGAATTTTTCCGTAAGCGTTTTGTTGCGTGAAATCTTATCGTATCTCAGCAGCTGCATTTTCTTTAACGTCATGCAATGTTATTTTTGGGCATACATTATTTTTTTTCGACATCCCTGTTAATCTGACACTGGGCAATCGAGAATCTAAAGTGATTTCGAAAATGATCTCTTCATTCGTTTCTAGAACGGGGGGGGGGGGGGGGCTTAGTCGGTAGCGCGCCAGGCTCGTAATCTGTAGTTCCCAGGTTCGAGTCCCAGCTGGGTCAGCGTTGAGATTTATCTCCGCAAATTTCCCCGCCCTGCCCACGGTCAGTAGGGGACACCGATGGGCTTGGAAAGGCCGTCGTCCGTCGGATGGGACGTTAAGCCGTGACCCCGTGTGCGGGAGAGCCATACCCTGTGCACGTTAAAGAACACGCTGGATGGCCTTGACGGGAGGCTACCATCTGTCTCCCAACAGCTGTTCCAGTGGGTCCCCTCCCCCAACCTTCTCTGAGCCTTCGGGGTCCATGTGACCTGGCCATTTAGCCCATGGTGTACAAAAATGTGCCGCTCAGAGGTAACCCAACCCAAATCTAGAACAGGGTTCTTTAACGTGCCTAGGGTTTGGGTTTCCTGCACACGTAGCAATGGATTTAACTTCCACCCGACTTGGGGTGGGGGTGGCTCAGTCGGTAGCGCACCAGGCTCGTAATCTGCAGTTCCCAAGTTCGAGTCCCAACTGAACAAGGTTGAGCTTTATCTCCACAAAACTCCCCGCCCTGCCCTCAGTGAGTAGGTGACACTGATGGGCTTGGAAAGACCGTCGTCCGTCGGATGCGACGTTAGAATTGGGTTGGGTTGTTTTACCTCTGAGCGGCACTTTTTTGCACACCATGGGCTAAATGGCCAGGCCACAAGGACCCCGAAGGCTCAGAGAAAGTTGGGGGAGGGGACCCACTGGAACAGCTGTTGGGAGACAGATGGTAGCCACCCGTCAAGGCCATCCAGCGTGTTCTTTAACGTGCACAGGGTATGGCTCTCCCGCACATGGGGCCACGGCTTAACGTCCCATCCGACGGACGGCGGCCTTTTCAAGCCCATCGGTGTCCCCTACTGACCGTGGGCAGGGCGGGGAAATTTTGCGAAGATAAATCTCAACGCTGACCCAGCTGGGACTCGAACCTGGGAACTACAGATTACGAGCCTGGCGCGCTACCGACTGAGCCACCCCCGCCCCACCGCGACGTTAGAAAGAGACGTAGAGTGGTGGCTCCGTGTGAAAGAGAGTCATACTCTATGCACGTTAAAGAACATACCGGATGGCCCTGATGGAAGGCTACCATTTGTCTCGTAAGAGCTATCCAGTGGGTCTCCTGCCCCCAAACTTCTCAGTCCTTGGGGTTCTTTTGACCTGGACATTTAACCCATTATATGGAAAAAAAAGTAATGCTCAGAGAAAAAAAAACAACCCATCCGATGGACAGTGTTTCCAAGCCCATCGGTGCTCTCTTACTCACCGAGGGTAGGGTGGGGTTATAAGAGATAAATCTGAAACCTGGAGCAGTCGAGACTCAAACCTGAGAACTGAGTACGAATCTGGAGCCAACCCAACCTCCTCCTTAAAAAAAAAGGCGAGCTTATGACTTTTATCTATAAGAGAGAAGACTCCTTTGTGTCTGTTATGTAGGTGGTCATATTATTTTGATACTAGATCGTGTGGGCTCACTCACGGAAATATTGAGCGTGTGCAGTTACCGTTAACAGCAAACTGGAGCGTGTGCAGTAACTGCACACGTTCCAGTTTGCTGTGAACGGTAACTGGAGCGTGTACAATTGCTGTACACGCTCCAGATATTTTTCCTGAATTCTGTTGTCACGTGACACGAAGGTTGCCAGATCACTAATTTCTAAAAAAAATCGTTGCCAGGTATTTTTTCTGAATTCTGTAAGCAACCATAGTGTTAGGATACTTTTTTGAGCGACTGTACTTGCTAGAAAATGAGGAATATGACTTAAATTTGCAACAAAAAATGAAAAGCTTTCGTTCTTTCCCATGGTGAAAAACAGGAGAATGACTTCTACTTGTAACAGAGAACTTATAACAGAGCGTTAACTGTTACTTGTAACAGAGAACTTATAACAGAGCGTTAACTGGTACTTGTAACAGAGAACTTATAACAGAGCGTTAACTGGTACTTGTAACAGAGAACTTATAACAGAGCGTTAACTGGTACTTGTAACAGAGAACTTATAACAGAGCGTTAACTGGTACTTGTAACAGAGAACTTATAACAGAGCGTTAACTGGTACTTGTAACAGAGAACTTATAACAGAGCGTTAACTGGTACTTGTAACAGAGAACTTATAACAGAGCGTTAACTGGTACTTGTAACAGAGAACTACTTTTACTTGTAACAGAGAAGATTATTTTGCGTCTATTACCTAATGGAAAAAAGAAAGATATGACTTCAAGTTAAAACAGATAGGATTATTTTGCAATAATTCCCTAGTGGAAACAAGAGGGTTGGGTTGTTTTACCTGTGAGCGGCACTTTTTTGCACACCATGGGCTAAATGGCCAGGTCACATAGACCCCGAAGGCTCAGAGAAGGTTGGGGGAGGGGACCCACTGGAACAGCTGTTGGGAGACAGATGGTGGCCTCCCGTCAAGGCCATTCAGCGTGTTCTTTAACGTGCACAGGGTATGGCTCTCCCGCACACGGGGCTACGGCTTAACGTTCCATCCGACGGACGGCGGCCTTTCCAAGCCCATCGGTGTCCCCTACTGACCGTGGGCAGGGCATTTTGCGGAGATAAATCTCAACGCTGACTCAGCTGGGACTCGAACCTGGGAACTACAGATTACGAGCCTGGCATCACTGATGGAAAAAAAACACTTTAACAGAGAGAGAATTATTTGGCTGGTGAATCTTTGGTGGAAAAAGAGAGCGTATGATCCCAACTTAAAACATGTAAAATTACTTTGCATCAGTTTCTTGGTGAAAAAGGGGCGGGGGTGGCTCAGTCGGTAGCGCGAAAGGCTCGTAATCTGTAGTTCCCAGGTTCGAGTCCCAGTTGGGTCAGCGTTGAGATTTATCTCCGCAAAATTCCCCGCCCTGCCCACGGTCAGTAGGGGACACCGATGGGCTTGGAAAGGCTGCCGTCCGTCGGATGGGACGTTAAGCCGTGGCTCCGTGTGCGGGAGAGAGCCATACCCTGTGCACGTTAAAGAACACACTGGATGGCCTTGACGGGAGGCTACCATCTGTCTCCCAACAGCTGTTCCAGTGGGTCCCCTCCCCCAACCTTCTCTGAGCCTTCGGGGTCCTTGTGACCTGGCCATTTAGCCCATGGTGTGCAAAAAAGTGCCACTCACAGGTAAAACCACGTTAAAGAACACGCTGGATGGCCTTGACGGGAGGCCACCATCTGTCTCCCAACAGCTGTTCTAGTGGGTCCCCTCCCCCAACCTTCTCTGAGCCTTCGGGGTTCTTGTGACCTGGCCATTTATCCCATGGTGTGCAAAAAAGTGCCGCTCAGAGGTAAAACAACCAACCAACTTGGTGAAAAAAGGAAGAATATGCCTTGAATTACAATAGATGAGATTGCTTTGCATTTTTTACCTGACGGAGAAGATGTGAATATGAGATTTCAGATTAGAAGAAATAAGATTGCTTTTCGTTTATTTACTTGATGAAGTTGTGACATGAGACTTCATATATTTCTGAGAGCCATACCCTGTGCATGTTAAAGAACACGGAAAATAGGATTGCGTTGTATTCATTACCTCATGGAGAAGATGTGCATATAAGGCTTCAGATCACAACAAACGAGATCACGTTGAATTTATTACCTCGTAGAGAAGTTGTGAATATTCTCTATGATATATCATATTACAACAAGCGAGACTGTTTCTTTTTTATTACCTAATGGTGAAGATGTGTATATGAGACTCAAGATCCTTTTAAACTAGATTCTTGCAAACTATGTGTAATATCCACTGCCACTCTTTTTTTTTCTTCCATTGAGAGCGGCGGGGGGCTGGCTCAGTCGGTAGCGCACCAGGCTCGTAATCTGTAGTTCCCAAGCTGGGTCAGCGTTGAGATTTATTTCCGCAAAATTCCCCGCCCTGCCCACGGTCAGTAGGGGATACCGATGGGCTTGGAAAGGCCACCGTCCGTCGGATGGGACGTTAAGCCGTGGCCCCATGTGCGGGAGAGCCATACCCTGTGCACGTTAAAGAACACGCTGGATGGCCTTGAGTGGATGCTACCATCTGTCTCCCAACAGCTGTTCCAGTGGGTCCCCTCCCCCAACCTTCTCTGAGCCTTCGGGGTCCTTGTGACCTGGCCATTTAGCCCATGGTGTGCAAAAAAGTGCCACTCACAGGTAAAACCACGTTAAAGAACACGCTGGATGGCCTTGACGGGAGGCCACCATCTGTCTCCCAACAGCTGTTCTAGTGGGTACCCTCCCCCAACCTTCTCTGAGCCTTCGGGGTCCTTGTGACCTGGCCATTTAGCCCATGATGTGCAAAAAAATGTCACTCAGAGGTAAAACAACCCAACGTTAAAGAACACGCTGGATGGCCTTGACGGGAGGCTACGATCTGTCTCCCAACAGCTGTTCCAGTGGGTTCCCTCCCCCAACCTTCTCTGAGCTTTCGGGGTCTTTGTGACCTGGTCATTTAGCCCATGGTGTGCAAAAAAGTGCCACTCAGAGGTGAAACAACCCAACCTTCCATTGAGAATACCAAAATTCTGAAAATGAGGTGGAGGAGGGGCCAAACAGAGAATTTTTATTGGACTGATAAAGTCAAGAGTAAAATTTTATAAGGTGGAAAAAAATTAACGAATCGAAATTATTTTGTGTTCGCACTCCAGATATTTCTTGCAAAACGCACACTAAAATTAATTTCTGAGCATACACAGAAAAAGACATTATCTATTTTATTAGTAACATTTTTAGGTTCACTGTTAGGTTTTAGTACATAAGTGGGTTCAGATCTCACGCGGCTCAAGACAATTTACCTCTGTTCTCACGTTGACCTACAGCATAATAATGTTCAAAAAAAGTTGTTAGATAGAAAAAGAATTTGATTTTTTTTGTTGATATTTATTTACATTGATTGATTTTTATAGTTTGAAATTATTTCCCTGCGTTGTCTTTATGCAACGATTAAGATAAATAACGGATACATAAAGGCAATACGGCATTAATTTCTGTCCATTTATATTCAAGCAGGAAATGGGCTAAAGGAAGCTTTGAATTCTTTGCCTCGTTAGGTGTCCTTTGGTTTTGCAATCAATGAATTTAATCCCTTGCATTTAATTCCTTGCTGAAAGGAAGGAAAAGGCTTTTATTTCGAAACATCATGATTGCCGCTTAAGAGGTAGATAATTTTGTTTGACTTTCTGCACTTAATCTTATTTCTTTTCCAGGATAAATACCATAGCTTTATCGTAAATTAGCCAACTTTCTTTTAGCATTCATTGCTTTTAAGGTTATGGGTATTATTGAGATGAAATTCAATAACTGCTTTTCATGGCAAAGAAACGAGCAATGACATGTGATTGCAGAGAAGCAATCAATGAATGAAATTGCTGCCCTTTCTTCCATGGTTAAAAACCTCCGAAATTAATACGAAATCAAAAACGTTTATCAATCTGATTTGGAGGCAAATTAGAAGCCCCATTTGCCATTCAGGACTGCATGAAGTTTCTCCATAAAACCCCAACTCCACCAACTACGGGGTTGGGGTGGCTCAGTCGGTAGCGCGCCAAGCTCATAATCTGTAGTTCCCAGGTTTGAGTCCCAGCTGGGTCAGCGTTGAGATTTATCTCCGCAAAATTCCCCGCCCTGCCCACGGTCAGTAGGGGACACCGATGGACTTGGAAAGGCCGCCGTCCGTCGGATGGGGCGTTAAGCCGTGGCCCCGTGTGCGGGAGAGCCATACCCTGTGCACGTTAAAGAACACGCTGGATGGCCTTGACGGGAAGCTACCATCTGTCTCCCAACAGCTGTTCCAGTGGGTCCCCTCCCCCAACCTTCTCTGAGCCTTCGGGGTCCATGCGATCTGGCCATTTAGCCCATTGTGTGCAAAAAAGTGCCACTCAGAGGTAAAACAACCCAACTCCACCAACCACAAAGTTCCACTTTCTTGAAAATTTCATAACAACCGTAATCATTGGTTTCTGTAGATTTTTTTAAACCAAATAAGCAATCTCTCAGTTTGCTTAACGAGATGTCTCAATTAAGTTGCTTCGCTTAATTTGCCATCTGTATTCTTACGGAAAAACAGTCAAAATACGCTTCATCGTCAAATTTGTGCGCTCTGAGTTGATCGTCCAATTAATTGTCTTTTAATTTGTGCTGGGAAGAACGGAAATTATTTTCCTCCGACAAAGCGAAAAAGAACAGTCACCGGTGCCTTTATTTCTAAATGGCTTAATACCTCAGAGAATTAATTAGTGTGGCAGAAAACTTTGTTAACTTGATTTTCGAAGGTCGCTAGGGAATGGTTCGTAAAGGAAACTTTGTCCTTTGGAGGAAGTTGGAGAAAGAGCTCTTCAAGGGCGATTTAAAATTCGTGTAAAGCAATGAAAGAGCCCTTGAAGAAATCATAGGGGAAGAATGAAAGAGGGAATATATTCCATAGGAGATTTCTAGGTCAATTGAAGTGCCCAGAAATGTATTGCACATAATAAGAATGAATTCAATTAAAAATGATCCTAAACTTTTACAAATAGCGGTCAATTAAAAGAGAAAAAGTAGAAAAATGTCATCATTTACAGGTATCGTGGAACAGTTGGGTTGTTTTACCTCTGAGCGGCACTTTTTTGCACACAATGGGCTAAATGGCCAGGTCACATGGGCCCCGAAGGCTCAGAGAAGGTTGGGGAGGGGACCTACTGGAAAAGCTGTTGGGAGACAGATGTTCCCTTCCGTCAAGGCCATCCAGCGTGTTCTTTAACGTGCACAGGGTATGGCTCTCTCGCACACGGGGCCACGGCTTAACGTCCCATCCGACGGACGGCATCCTTTCCAAGCCCATCGGTGTCCCTTACTGACCGTGGGCAGGACGGGGAATTTTGCGGAGATAAATCTCAACGCTGACCCAGCTGAGACTCGAACCTGGGAAGTACAGATTACGAGCCTGGCGTGCTACCGACTGAGCCACCCCCTCCCCCCTCGTGGAACAGAAGTTTAAAACTCTGTTTTAAAAGAGGTCTGGCCAACCTACTGATCATTGCAGAAGAACTTGCGGCCCATAAAACTAATCATCAATATACTGAATCAGGTTCATTTCTCCCTATTTTTGGTCTAAAGCATTTTTAGGCAGATAACAAAAGGATTTGGTCAGTTCAAAATAACAACTGTACATTTTTGTTTCTTAATCAAAATATTTTTTTGATTCTCTAAAAATATAATTTTTTTACAGAATTCATTACTCTATATGTATATAGTATATGTTATAAAGCCCTATTTAGGTGATTGTCGATTATCAGGAATAATGGAAGCAGAGGTGTGCTAAAGCGGTGGCAGAGTTGTTAGGGAGCTTAGTTCGCTAACTAAGATCTAGGTTCAAGCACTTGATAAGGTATGGTTATTTCTTTACTATGTTGTCTTCTTGCTCAGTTTTAGTCTTTCTTAAAGTTCTCTATGGTGTGTTAAATTGACAAGCTACTTTCTGTGGAAATTGAGCGGGGGTGGCTCAGTCGGTAGCGCCCCAGGCTCGTAATCTGTAGTTCCCAAGTTCGAGTCCCAGCTGGGTCAGCGTTGAGATTTATCTCTGCAAAATTCCCCGCCTTGCCCACGGTCAGTAGGGGACACCGATGGGCTTGGAAAGGACGCCGTCCGTCGGATGGGACGTTAAGCCGTGGCCCCGTGTGCGGGAGAGCCATACCCTGTGCACGTTAAAGAACACGCTGGATGGCCTTGACGGGAGACTACCATCTGTCTCCCAACAGCTGTTCCAGTGGGTCCCCTCTCCCAACCTTCTCTGAGCCTTCGGGGTCCATGTGACCTGGCCATTTAGCCCATGGTGTGCAAAAAAGTGCCGCTCAGAGGTAAAGCAACCCAATCCCGACGAATTTTTTTTTCTTTCTGAATCGCGTATCTATGAAGTTTCAATGATCTCTGGCAGGTGGGATATTTTCTTCAAAATCACATCCTCCGGAAATGGAGAACGTGTGAAAGGAGAACTGGGTGTATTTCTAAAGGTTTGGAAAGACGATAATTCCGGCATTTCCAAAGAGTGAGAATGGTGAGAAAAGGTTTTCGAGGATATTTCCAGATGGTGAGGAAATCGAATGGAAATATTGAGAATGTAGTGATAAAAAATATTGCTGATGCAATCTATATTACCACCCAGTTCTGACAGCAGTCTGACAGCTTCATCAAGCAATCAACTATGTCTACTTCGAACCAAGATACCTTTCACCGTCGTCGAACATTCTAATAGCTCTGTCAACGTGAGATCCTAAGGAAATAAGATTCCATCACTTCCTCCATACCTTTACCTTTAATATATATAGACCAATCCGTCGATTTACAGGGTGGATAGTTTCCGGAAAAAAAACCGTGTAAATGGAAACCTTACAAATCGAAACCAGCAACTTATCGAAAAATGGGGGATAGGTTCCAAAAAAAAGTTTTAATTTATAAAACTTAAGTTGAAAGATTTATTTATATCACATTTCAGTTAGGCAGGAAAAAAATAAACATTGACGTAATATTTTTTTTTGTACTTTATTTGCACTAATTCAGATGGGCGGGGATGGCTCAGTCGGTAGCGCGCCAGGCTCGTAATCTGTAGTTCCCAGGTTCGAGCCCCAGCTGGGTCAGCTTTGAGATTTATCTCCGCAAAATTCCCCGCCCTGCCCACGGTCAGTAGGGGACACCGATGGGCTTGGAAAGGCCGCCGTCCGTCGGATGGGACGTGTTCCAGCGTGTTCTTTAACTTGCACAGGGTATGGCTCTCCCGTACACGGGGCCACGGCTTAATGTCCCATCCGACGGACGGCGGCATTTCCAAGCCCATCGGTGTCCCCTACTGACCGTGGGCAGGGCGGGGAAATTTTGCGGAGATAAATCTCAACGCTGACCCAGCTGGGACTCGAACCTGGGAACTACAGATCACGAGCCTGGCGCGCTACCGACTGAGCCACCCCCGCCCCTTCGAAATGAGCACCGATGTCTTGGTACGATAATCCGCCTTTCCTAATCCCACAATTCTCTCTGGATTAAAGTCGGAAACCTGGTCGTATGGATGCTGTGTTCTTCGACGAGGCATACCTGATCCTTTAGTGCGCAAGAACTGCGAGGAAACACAATTCCAGTGCTTTACACCGGCTCTTTGTAATTTCCTCATACCACTTCCAGGGGGCATTATTGTCACACATGATGTGCGTATGTGCTGCGTTTTGAATCATTTACATGTTCTCCCATGGGCTGTTGGGGCGGGGGTGGCTCAGTCGTTAGCGCGCCAGGCTCGTAATCTGTAGTTCCCAGGTTCGAGTCCCAGCTGGGTCAGCGTTGAGATTTATCTCTGCAAAATTCCCCGCCTTGCCCACGGTCAGTAGGGGACACCGATGGGCTTGGAAAGGCCGCCGTCCGTCGGATGGGACGTTAAGCCGTGGCTCCGTGTGCGGTTATTAGGGAGAGCCGTACCCTGTGCACGTTAAAGAACACGCCGGATGGCCTTGACGGGAGGCTACCATCTGTCTCCCAACAGCTGTTCCGGTGGGTCCCCTCCCCCAACCTTCTCTGAGCCTTCGGGGTCCATGTGACCTGGCCATTTAGCCCATGGTGTGCAAAAAAGTGCCGCTCAGGGGTAAAACAACCCAACCATGGGCTACCCATCTTGCATATTTCGGGACAATCTGAAGAGTTCTTCCTGGTGTCACACTTTTAATGGCCAGCAGTGTAGTTATACAACATGAAAAGTATTTTCCTTTTATTCCCTAAATTTTAAAAGTTGCCTTTCTCACACCTCTATGAAAAAAGGGGGCAGATTATTTCTTTCAGTGGAATGGCTCTTAACAATTTGTCTCCTAAATTTCAAATTTCTACCATAAACTTATCACTTGCACATTCATTAAAAGTTTTACCATTTCTATATTTAGTGATCTCTAACGATATAAATTGAAACTACCTAAGGATTTGAAAAATGAGAATTGTAACATTTCATTGGTGCCAATTCAAATAGAGTTTTCCAATAATCTCTTGAAACAGTTGCGTTTCTCACTCACGTTGAGGTTAAGGGGTCAACTCACTGCTGCCAATGGAAACGTCATGATCTTCACATTCCACCACTAAAAGTTTAAACTTCTAGTATAAAATACATCGTTTGCAATGTTCATTTCAATGTTTGGAATTTTCAAATATTTCCACCGTTAGGTGGCATAATTATAGTTTTTGGGAGATTCGGAAAGTGCGAACCAAAATATTTCGTCAATACCTATCTAACCAAAAAAGTTTTTTAATTTATCTCTAAAAACAAAGTTTGATGTTTACAGACCGACAGAAAGAGACAGACAGACGGATGTACGGACAGACAGACAGACAGAAAGACATACAAACAGACAGAGAGAAAGATATACAAACGGACAGACAGACAGACAGACAGACAGACAGAGAAAAATACAGACAGACAGACAGAGAGAAAGATATACAAATGGACAGACAGACAGAAAGACATACAGACAGACAGACAGATAGAAAGATATACAAACGGATAGATAGACCGGCAGACAGAAAGACAGACAGACCTGGAAGACAGAAAGTCAGCTAGACGGACTAGCAGACAGAAAGACAGACAGACCTGGAAGACAGAAAGTCAGATAGACGGACTAGCAGACAGAAAAACAGACAGACAGACAGACAGACGACAAAGTGAACCCATTATTTAATTTCCTTTGAAAACGTGATAAAAAATCTAAATCCGCACCGTGTTAAACAGAGTCTATAATTATGTAAAGTAAAAGTGGTCGCTTTTCTTGACCATGTGAAACGAAGGATAGATATATTTGTCTCCCCTTAAAATAAAGCTAAGTTTTCTAGCTAATTAACATCTGTTCATTTACCGAACAATATAAACTCGATAAATAGTAAATTGATGTATTTAATATTCTCGCTATACCTCACGAAACCAAGTACCCAGCCAAGCTACCTTAAACAGACTCTGCGTTTATCTCAAGAATAACTTTGCCCTTCTGGATTTCTGTTGCTCACATTCAAATCCCATTGGATAGATTCTCGAAGCTCGATAGAGACTCAATACGTTCATTACTTAAATGGTTCACGAAGCTGCTCGTTAATTACCGACCAGGGATGGTGGTCTCGTCAACGAAGCCCACACTTAAATTGGTGTAGTCGATAAATTGCGCCTACATCTTCTCGATGCTCCTCCTTCATCTAGTTGGTGAATTCTCTTGGAGCTTAAACTCGTTTTCCCTTTCGCCTATTCGATATCGATAATGAGCTCTCAGTATCCGGTTCATCATACGTCATTTCCTTTCGCCTTTTCTCTAAACGACGCTAATGAGGCAAGACTCCCTGTTCGCGAACTCTCCATTTGCTAGTCCGACAACAACTTCTTTTCCCCAGTTCTAGTGACTGCGGTTTCCTTATAAGGGATTTCTGTTTGTGTCTTCTAATCACGAGAAAGACGAAAAAAAAAAAAGATTGTTAAAAAATGAGGGAAAATGGAGTACCATGTCAAATTATGAATGAAAAAAACAAACTTTTTGAATCTGGCTTCAGGCGATTTGTTTTGAATTGCAGTTAGAAGTGACGTTCAAAGAAGAAATTTATTTGTTCAAATTCTTGTCATTCTTTTTTTAAATACTGAATATCACAAATACTAACTAGTTGGGTTGTTTTACTTCTGAGCTGCACTTTTTTGCACACCATGGTCAGGTCACATGGAACCCGAAGGCTCAGAGAAGGTTGGGGAAGGGGACCCACTGGAACAGCTGTTAGGAGACAGATCAAGCCTCCCGTCAAGGCCATCCAGCGTGTTCTTTAACGTGCACAGGGTATGGTTCTCCCTCACACGGATGCACGGCTTAGCGTCCAATTCGACGGACGGCGGCCTTTCCAAGTCCATCGGTGTCCCCTACTGACCGTGGGCAGGGCGAGGAGTTTTGCGGAGATAAATCTCAACGCTGACCAAACTGGGACTCAAACCTGGGAACTACAGATTACGAGCTTGGCACTAGTAATAGTAAAATACAAAAGATTGTTATATTTTGGGGGGCCCCACAAATACTAACAAAATGACAGTCTCTTCTGGACTGAGTTTAGCAGGAATCGAATACGTCTGAACCTTTTTTTTGTATTTCGCTCTTTTTTCGAGAGTTTAATTTCGGAAAAACTTTCAAACGCTTCCATAATTCTTTCTCATTTTTGATTAAAAAAAAATCTATTTCACGGACGATTCCTATTTATCGTCAACTATTCCGAAAATTTCCCGCAGAAAAGGACAAAAGATTATTATAATACGGGAAAGATAGTTTGCGACTTAAAAAAATTGTTAAACAATTCGTCTTAAAAATGATACTTCTTCGCACGGGAATTTAGATATCATTGAAGTTCAGAGCGACAGTATTCCAGATTATTGAATGGTAATAATGTATCATAGCCGTCCCGGGGCCGAGTGGTTAGCGCGCTTGGTTTCTGATCTACGGGACCTGGGTTCGAGCCCCGGGTAAGGCATGGATGTGCGTATTGTTTTTCTGCTGAGGTCCCGCCATCCTCACAGACCTTCTTCTATGGCGTATTAAACTGACAGGCTCCTGTCCGACCTCTGCGGCAAGCAGCTGCTTGAGGGGGTATTTATTATTATTTATTTATAATAATGGATCAATTTTTCAACTTGAATCCTTTTACGCAAATGAACATTCGATACGCGCCAGAGGTGATTTATTTTTCGAATTATCATACTATTACTTGTAACATAAAATGATATGAAACACAATTTAGGGTTGGGTTGGGTTGTTTTACCTCTGAGCGGCACTTTTTTGCACACCATGGGCTAAATGGCCAGGTCACATGGACCCCGAAGGCTCAGAGAAGGTTGGGGGAGGGGACCCACTGGAACAGCTGTTGGGAGACAGATGGTAACCTCCCGTCAAGGCCATCCAGCATGTTCTTTAACGTGCACAGGGTATGGCTCTCCCACACACGGGGCCACGGCTTAACGTCCCATCCGACGGACGGCGGCCTTTTCAAGCCCATCGGTGTCCCCTACTGACCGTGGGCAGGGCGGGGAAATTTTGCGGAGATAAATCTCAACGCTGACCCAGCTGGGACTCGAACCTGGGAACTACAGATTACGAGCCTGGCGCGCTACCGACTGAGCCACCCCTTCCTATTTTGAGAAAGCTCTCGAATGCTGACATGTTTTGCTGCTGACATTAATAAATAAATATCAGTTTGGGATGTTTTATCTCTGAGCGGCACATTTTTGCACACAATGGACTAAAATGGCCAGGTCACAACAACCCCAAGGGCTTAGAGAAGATTGGGGGAAAGGAATACACTGGACAGCTTAGAGGAGACAGATGGAGGCCTCCCGTCAAGGCTATCATTCAATTAAAAATTATTAATAAAAATATGTTAACTTCACAGGGAGCACGGCTTAACATCCCATATGACGGACGGCGATCTTTCCAATCCCATTGGTGTCCCCTTTTTGATCGAGAGTCACTAATTTCTAAAAAAAAATCGTTGCCAGATATTTTTTCTGAACTCTGTAATCAACCATAGTGTTCGGATACTTTTTTGAGCGACTGTAGGTGGTCATATTATTTTGATACTAGATCGTGTGGGCTCACTCACGGAAATATTGAGCGTGTGCAGTTACCGTTCACAGCAAACTGGAGCGTGTGCAGTAACTGCACACGCTCCAAGTTTGCTGTGAACGGTAACTGGAGCGTGTACAGTTGCTGTACACGCTCCAGATATTTTTCCTGAATTCTGTAATCACGTGACACGAAGGTTGCCAGATCACTAATTTCTAAAAAAATCGGTACCAGATATTTTTTCTGAATTCTGTAATCAACCATAGCGTTCGGATACTTTTTTTGAGGGACTGTAGGTGGTCATATTATTTTGATACTAGATCGTGTGGGCTCACTCACGGAAATATTGAGCGTGTGCAGTTACCGTTCACAGCAAACTGGAGCGTGTGCAGTAACTGCACACGCTCCAAGTTTGCTGTGAACGGTAACTGGAGCGTGTACAGTTGCTGTACACGCTCCAGATATTTTTCCTGAATTCTGTAATCACGTGACACGAAGGTTGCCAGATCACTAATTTCTAAAAAAATCGGTACCAGATATTTTTTCTGAATTCTGTAATCAACCATAGTGTTCGGATACTTTTTTTGAGGGACTGTAGGTGGTCATATTATTTTGATACTAGATCGTGTGGGCTCACTCACGGAAATATTGAGCATGTGCAGTTACTGTTCACAACAAACTGGAGCGTGTGCAGTAACTGCACACGCTCCAGTTTGCTGTGAACGGTAACTGGAGCGTGTACAGTTGCTGTACACGCTCCAGATATTTTTCCTGAATTCTGTAATCACGTGACACGAAGGTTGCCAGATCACTAATTTCTAAAAAAATCGTTGTCAGATTTTTTTTCTGAATTCTATAAATCAACCATAGTGTTCGAATACTTTTTTGAGCGACTGTACCTTTAATTTCTGCTTGTATAATTTATTAAGAAAGTCCAATAACCTTTTTATCAAAAATTTAGTAGAGTTTTTCCAAAAGCCTCTGAGGGGCGGGGGTGGCTCAGTTGGTAGCGCGCCAGGCTCGTAATCTGTAGTTCCCAGGTTTGAGTCCCAGCTGGGTCAGCGTTGAGATTTATCTCCGCACAAAATTCCCGCCCTGTCCACGGTCAGTAGGGGACACCGATGGGCTTGGAAAGGCCGCCGTCCGTCGGATGGGACGTTAAGCCGTGATCCCGTGTGCAGAAGAGCCATACCCTGTGCACGTTAAAGAACACGCTGGATGGCCTTGACGGAAGGCTACCATCTGTGTCCCAACAGCTGTTCCAGTGGGTCCCCTCCCCCAACCTTCTCTGAGCCTTTGGGGTCCTTATGACCTGGCCATTTAGCTCATGGTGTGTAAAAAAAAGTGCCGCTCAGAGGTAAAACAACTCAATCCACTTGCTTTAATTGCACCCTCTCACTATCAAAATATTTGGAAAATGATAAAATTTTAAATGAATTAAAGGTTTTTTTTATGCTAGAAATTAAAAAATTTGGGGGGAGTGTCATTTTCAAAGTACTGGGCAATGGGATTCTCCTCCTCCAGAAGAAGTATTGAGAAAGGTTCCCAACACCTTCATCGCCATCTTGGCAGTGGGCGATCTTTTCGTGCTCTCCGGAGCAGTTCTTTTCACCGCAGGGGTTTACGTTCATCTCTTGCACATGAAAGAAAATGGACAATTCCCATGTCATCTAAATTGAAGCTGTGTAACTTTTAAATTATGTATTTAATGGAAAAATGTTGCTGAAGGTAAAATAAGGATCATAATCAAATCTATTTATATCGCGATTTTCAACAATATTCGTTCAATATTTAAAGAGTTACGGAAGCTGGAATATTTAACCATAAACTAAGCCTCATAAAAGTCATTCATAATTGCCTAATGTTCAAACAATCATTATGCAAACGTTTAAAATGCATATTTTATTAAATGGTTTGAAGGAATATTTATTATTTAGCTTTTTAATTAATTTCTGAGGGAAATTCTTCTGACGTATGCTTTACCTCTCCAAATCAAAATTAAAAAATTGCCTTTAGAACGCTTATTAGAGCACAGATGTAGAAAGTCAATAAAATCCTGTCTTTATCACTGCGATGAACTGATGCTTCGATGAATTGACACTGATAAACTGTCGTCTCGATGAATTGACGCTGCGATGGACTGATGCTCGATGAATTGACGAATAAAAAAATGATTGTTGATCAATGGAGATTGCGACTGATGTTTTATTTACTCTATTAATTGATTGCATTGGAATGGGATATGAATAGTAGGAGATAAATTTATTCATTACAGAAGATGAAATTGACATTTTTTCTATGTTTACATATTTATATATTAATGTGCTCAAGACTGAAGGATGCATATGTTTTATAAATATCCACTTTCTAGTTAAATACTAACTCTTATGAAAGTTGACTGTGTATTGTCTATGTATTTAAATATCGAAGAATTGAAATTTAAGACTGGCATTGCTCCCAGTTAAGTTAGTCGATCCACTTCTTTCTCTTCTGCATGTCCGTTAGGTTGTTAACCAACCATTACTCAAATTCATAGATAAGCATATGTGTTCGTTCACAAAGCTCGAAACTTTTTAGGTTTTTTACCTTGAACACAGATTCCTTAATTAAACGAAACCGCCGATAGGTTTATGATAAAAAGCGGTTTACTGACTTTTTCGTCTTTTCGAGCTTTAGCGCTGCACGTCTGCATCTTTATTAAGGACAGTATTGCAAAAAAAAACTTCGGGTTTTTTGCTTTTAATTAAATATTGATCCATATCCTGCTTTTATTCTTGCGAATGGAGAAAAATTTCGATGTTTTTTAAATGAAGAACCTTATTTATTCTCTACATTCATTTCAATAACAACAACTATTAAGAGCATAAATCCGAACATTTATTTTCTTTGCTTAAAGAGGTTCTTTCGTAAATAACAATAAAGAAATAATAATAAAGAATTTCTTTCGTAAATAAAGAAAGAATCACTTTAAACGGAAATATTTACGAATGAAGAGAATAAGTAAATAAATCTTGTGATCAAAATACAATTAAAACTATCATTGGACACTTTAGAAATTTATCCAATTAAAGGCTTTTGAAAAATAGAAAAAAACAGCATACAGATATGAATGAAGCATTAGGGTTGGGTTGTTTTACCTCTGAGCGGCACTTTTTTTGCACACCATGGGCTAAATGGCCAGGTCATTGGGTTGGGTTGTTTTACCTCTGAGCGGCACTTTTTTGCACACCATGGGCTAAATGGCCAGGTCACATGGACCCCGAAGGCTCAGAGAAGGTTGGGGGAGGGGACCCACTGGAACAACTGTTGGGAGACAGATGGTAGCCTCCCGTCAAGGCCATCCAGCGTGTTCTGTAACGTGCACAAGTATGGCTCTCCCGCACACGGGACCACAGCTTAACGTCCCATCCGACGGACGGCGGCCTTTCCAAGCCCATCGGCCCTACTGACCGTGGGCAGGGCGGGGAATTTTTGCGGAGATAAATCTCAACGCTGACCCAGCTGGGACTCGAACCTGGGAACTACAGATTACGAGCCTGGCGCGCTACCGACTGAGCCACCCCCGCCCCCGCCCCTGAAGCATTAGGTAAACGTAATCCCTGTGGTTCTGAAGCGTAAATTTGTAAAAAATAATTGAGTAATGCATTTTTTTTTCGGTTTTTGGGTTTAGACTATTAGTCTTTAGGGAGGTGAATATTATGTCTAAAGGTTATCACTCGAAATTACACAGTCGTATCAGAATAATATGACCATCTACGACTGTGTATTTGCTATTGCATCTTCTTCTTTCTATGACTTCCGAAAATATACTGCTTTCATTAAGTTAAATAACTAATTAATTAATATTAAGCATATTTAAAATATTTCATATACGAGGGAGAGTCAATAAATAAGTAGAATTTATATTCTTACAGACTTATATATCAACTTAAATATTCTTTATTATGCACCCTCATTAGTGCATATCTGAACAGAGAATACTTGAAGTTTCCTATAAAGTTGGTCATATTGTCACAGATACTCAGTTTTTTGCATGCCGGCTCCTTTAAGACTACACCTCAGTTGAAGGGTGAAGTGCCATTCGATTTATGGTACTAGAAGGAGTTAAATCAGCGAAAATAGCACACCACGAAAACACAACAGTAGTGTAACACCACTATAGACCGACTCACTTCCGGCCTGACGTCACCGACCACGCCCACTTCCGCTCTGACGTCACCGACCACGCCCCTATGACGTCTCAGGCCACGACCATATAACGTCACATGCCATGCTCCCTTCCGGCATGGTCGGTGACGTCATAGGGGCGTGACCTCGGCCGTCAGACCGGAAGTGGGCGTGGTTTGTGGCGTCAGACCGGAAGTGGGCGGAGTCGGCCTATAGTGGTGTTACACTACTCACAACTATTAAACTGTTAAGAGTGAAAATCGTAGTAAAAAATATCGTAGTAAACAGATGGATCCTGGAATATGTGCACAATATGGGAACAGTATGTTCATCATTAAAAAAAAAGTGTATAAGAGGTTTGAACTGCTAACAAATGATCGCGCAAGTGTAGTGGCTGAACATCGACCTTTAACACAGGAGAACCAACGCACGACACTGGATGGAATTTATGCAGAATAAAACGTTAGCCATGGGATAGCTCATGCCTTAGTGCATGGCAAATTATATTTCACTGGAAGTTGTTGATGGATCCCAAACCAGCAATAGGGGACGATAAAGATGCTCAAAATGAGGTCATAAGTGACTTCACTCTCTACCAAAAACTTTGTTCTCTGATGGAATAAAAAGTTTGTCAGTGGCTGGAATAAATGTGTCCAAGTAGCAGGAGATTACATTTAAAAATAGTGCATGTTAATGTTTCTGGAATAAACACTTTTGAAACTACTCTTAAATTCACCTTATTTATTGACTCGTTCTCGTATATTAGGCCCATGGAAGACAGCAGAAAATATTCCGATTTCTGTAATCCTGTTTAAAGACGAGGTGTGCATTTGTGTGGGGTAGAAGAGTAATTAAAAAAATCGTTGCAAGATATTTTTTCTGAATTCTATAATCAACCACAGTGCGAGGATATTTTTTTGAGCGACTGTACTTTTATGTTAGAGTCCGAATAAAGCAATTTGATTTATATATGGAAATGCTTCAATTCTGAAGACACGGATGTGGCATTTTTTCATCATTATGTGAATTATCAGTATCAAGCAAAATTGAAGATTTCATGGCTCAATGGTTCAATTGGTATGTAACCCAAGGGCTCAATGGTTCAATTGGTATGTAACCCAAGGGCTCAATGGTTCAATTGGTATGTAACCCAAGGGCTCAATGGTTCAATTGGTATGTAACTCAAGGGCTCAATGGTTCAATTGGTATGTAACCCAAGGGCTCAATGGTTCAATTGGTATGTAACCCAAGGGCTCAATGGTTCAATTGGTATGTAACCCAAGGGCTCAATGGTACAATTGGTATGTAACCCAAGGGCTCAATGGTTCAATTGGTATGTAACTGAAGAGCTCAATGGTTCAATTGGTATGTAACCCAAGGGCTCAATGGCTCAATTGGTATGTAACCCAAGGGCTCAATGGTTCAATTGGTATGTAACCCAAGGGCTCAATGGTTCAATTGGTATGTAACCCAAGGGCTCAATGGTTCAATTGGTATGTAACTGAAGAGCTCAATGGTTCAATTGGTATGTAACCCAAGGGCTCAATGGTTCAATTGGTATGTAACCCAAGGGCTCAATAGTTCAATTGGTATGTAACCCAAGGGCTCAATGGTTCAATTGGTATGTAACTCAAGGGCTCAATGGTTCAATTGGTATGTAACACAAGGGCTCAATGGTTCAATTGGTATGTAACCCAAGAGCTCAATGGTTCAATTGGTATGTAACCCAAGGGCTCAATGTCGCTAAGGGAAGAGAATTCACTGCAGAATTGTAGGCGACAGATGAAGTTTCCGGTGAAGGCTATGCAGTGTGTTCTTTAACGTGTACATGACGTGGATCTCTTGCACATGGGAACACGGCTTTATGGTCACATCTGATGGACGGCAGCGTTTCCAGATCCATCTGTTTGATGGATTTATTGTATGGATCTATCTTAGAGTATGGGTCTATTCGCTAATCTATAGTTATGCATACGGGCAACATGGCCAAACTAACGGAGTTTCTCTCTGCACAATATGCTGCTAGCAGCTGGAATTATAGCCATTAAGTTTCCTATCATTTGGTTCATAAAGTGTCTAAGTTTTACTACCATAACCCTAGAAAGAACCAAAACTTTATATAGCCTAATTTTAGTCTTTAAGTGTGTACGCTTATTTTCCCACATTCTTTATAGATAATTAAAAGTTCCAGCATCAATTCTAATTCTTCTGTTTATCTCGTGCCGCACATCATCAGTACCTATATTGCAAAGCACCAATACCTATTGCACATCACCAATACCTATCGCACATGACCAAAACCTATTACACAGCACCTTAGATGTTTATTATAAAAATAACGTATTAAATGTTCATTAAGAGTGTTAACTAATGAAATAATGTAGAAGTCGTTTAAAGAACTTTACTTTTATTATAGCAACGAACAAGGGTTGGGTGGTTGGGTTGTTTTACCTCTGAGCGGCACTTTTTTGCACACCATGGGCTAAATGGCCAGGTCATATGGACCCCGAAGGCTTAGAGAAGGTTAGGGGAGGGGACCCACTGGAACAGCTGTTGGGAGACAGATGGTAGCCTCCGATCAAGGCCATCCAGCGTGTTCTTTAACGTGCACAGGGTATGGCTCTCCCGCACACGGGGTCACGGCTTAACGTCCCATCCGACGGACGGCGGCCTTTCCAAGCCCATCGGTGTCCCCTACTGACCGTGGACAAGGCGGGGAATTTTGCGGAGATAAATCTCAACGCTGATCCAGCTGGGACTCGAACCTGGGAACTACAGATTACGAGCCTGGCGCGCTACCGACTGAGCCACCCCCGCCCCAACGAACAAGGACTACCCAGTGAAGGGAGGGTAACAAGGGGATCACAGCCGAAAATCAGGTGGTCTTATACGAAATCGCAAACTTATTTATCTGCTTTGAAATCCAAATCCAAAACAGGTGTCTTTGTATAATTTTATTTTAGTCCCATATTTTATGTCCGACACTAAAAATAGTTTAAAAAAAACTATAAATCTTATTCTATGCAGAATATAATTTTTACCTTTCTCGTGGCCGAGTGGTTAGCGTGCTTGGCTTGATCTAAGGGATCTGGGTTCGAGCTCCGGGTAAGGCATGGATGTTTGTGTGGTTTTCTGCTGAAGTCCTGCCGTCCTCTCAGACTTTCTACTGTGGCATATAAACTGAAAGGCTCCTGTCAGATCTCTGTGGCAAGTAGCTGCTTGAGGGGGTATTTATTATTCTTATCTTGTTCGATAAAATATTTTAGTAAATGGGAAACCATACTAAAGTCTTTTCTCACTCCCTTCCCCCTCCTGAAACTAAATTCTCGGAACTCCCCCACTCCCATGAAACTAAATAAACTAAATTCTCGGAACTCCCCCACTCCCATGAAACTAAATAAACTAAATTCTAGGACACCACCCCGTAATTAAATCCTGGGTATGTCCCTGGCAACGAAAGAGCCAAAATGATGAGAATGAAGCTGATGGTGTCCATGGAGAAGATAGAAAGCGAATCTTCTAACGCATATTGACAGAAACAAAAGCATTAATTGCATTAATAAGCATTAATTTGCATTAATCAACATCGAGGAGCATGTGTGCTTTCTCTACTGAAAGGATACATGTGGAAACGTAACGAATAACAGAATCAAAAAAAGGCACTTTACACAACCAAAGACCATCGCGAAATTCACTTTATACGGATTAGCTTCCTGATGAATAGGGGCGGGGGTGGCTCAGTCGGTAGCGCGCCAGGCTCGTAATATGTAGTTCCCAGGTTCGAGTCCCAGCTGGGTCAGCGTTGAGATTTATCTCCGCAAAATTCCCCGCCCTGCCCACGGTCAGTAGGGGACACCGATGGGCTTGGAAAGGCCGCCGTCCGTCGGATGGGACGTTAAGCCGTGGCCCCGTGTGTGGGAGAGCCTTACCCTGTGCACGTTAAAGAACACGCTGGATGGCCTTGACGGGAGGCTATCCTCTGTCTCCCAACAGCTGTTCCAGTGGGTCCACTCCTCCAACCTTCTCTGAGCCTTCGGGGTCCATGTGACCTGGCCATTTAGCCCATGGTGTGCAAAAAAAGTGCCGCTCAGAAGTAAAACAACCCAACCCTTCATGATGAATCAAACAAAAGACAGTCTGCATAAAAAGGCTTGTAAAGATTAATGATTACTGAAACCTAAGTAATTAGCTCTGAGATTCAATACGAAATGCCGCTGACACTAAAGGGGAAAGCAGATTTGTAAAAAAAAGTGAAAACGAATGCGAGATACGTAATAAGATTTGCAGTTAATATTATGCTAGAGGGCGTAAGAGATTCCGACTGATGTTAAAGATGAGCAAACAAAGGCTTCAAACGATGCCATTGAGAGAGGAAAGTTAATCTCTGTAGATCGCGAATGGCGGAGACAAGAGATGCGAATAACATACGTGCCTTAAAAAATTATCGCGACCAGCGAGGGCTTTGGGTTGGGTTGTTTTACCTCTGAGCGGCACTTTTCTGCACACCATGGGCTAAATGGCCAGGTCACATGGACCCCGAAGGCTCAGAGAAGGTTGGGGGAGGGGACACACTGGAACAGCTGTTGGGAGACAGATGGTAGCCCCCCGTCAAGGCCATCCAGCGTGTTCTTTAACGTGCACAGGATATGTCTCTCCCGCACACGGGGCCACGGCTTAACGTTCCATCCGATGGACGGCGGCTTTTCGAAGCCCATCGGTGTTCCCTACTGACCGTGAGCAGGGCGGGGAATTTTGCGGAGATAAATCTTAACGCTGACCCAGCTGGGACTCGAACCTGGAAACTACAGATTACGAGCCTGGCGCGCTACCGACTGAGCCATCCCCGCCCCCCTGCGAGGGCCTCACATGAATATGAATATTACAGAATTATGTATACAAAGAGTAGTTGAAAAGAAATGAGGCAAAAATTCTAAAACTTAACATATAAAAATAACGGTAGATAAGTTTTCGATTTCGTATAAGACCACCGGATATTCGGCTGCGATCCCCTTTACTCTCTCCCTCACTGGGTAGTCCTTGTTCGTTTCCATAACAAAGGTAAAATTCTTTAAACGACTTCAAATGTCACCATCATCATCATCATAATCATCCTCAAGCAGCCATGGGCTACGGAAATCCAACCAGAGAATGTAGTTTAGTTCTCCAAGCATGTTTGTCTCCAATCCAAATGTTGTCTCCAAAGCAAGCTGTCTCCAATCTGTTGCATCCGGCCACTGCACACCAATTCTAACAAGGTCCTGTTTGACATTGTCTGCCCACCGTATCCTAGGTCTCCCCCTCTTTCTGAGGTCTTTAGGCACACTGTTCATAACCCTATTCACCAATCTATAATTATCCATACGGGCAACATGGTCAAACCAACGGAGTCTCGCTCTGCACAATATGCTGCTTAAAGGAGGTTGAAGACTTCTTTGCTTAACCTCTTTTGTAACTAAACTTGAAACTAATGATCATCAACATCATTAGTTACAAAGGTGATCCACCTAATGCCCAATATACTGCTTAAGCATCTAGAATCAAAAGAATCTAGTTTCCTGTTATCATGTTTACAAAGTATCCAAGTTTCGCTACCATAGCTAACCCTAGAAAGAACCAAACTATTATGCAGTCTAATTTTAGTCTTTAAGTGTATACGCCTATTTCTCCACATTCTCCATAGATTCTTAAAAATCCCGGCAGCAATCCCTATTCGTCTGTTAATCTCATGCCGCACATTATCTGTTACATAGCTCCCAAGATAATTAAACTGTGACACCTGCTGAAGACTGCAACCATTCAGATTAACTGAATCACAGCCTACATGACCAATTTTCATCACTTTAGTTTTCTCTCTGTTTATAACCAAACCTACTCTACTACCAGTTTCATCAACAGCTCGAATGAAAGAGTTCACTTCATAAACATCATTTGCCAAAAGTGCTATATCATTAGTATAATCTAAATCAGAAATTTTCGTATCTCCAGTCCATTTAAGGCCAAAATCTTTCCATTGAAGTGAATTTCGCATAACATAATCAATAAGCAAGCTAAAGAGAAAAGGACACAAAATGCACCCTTGTCGAACACCAGACGTAATGCTAAACCAATTGCTACAAGCCTTACCAACTCTCACACATGACTCAGTGTTATTATAGAGAGCTTTCATAATGTTAACTAACTTGTCTGGTATACCACATGATCTCACAATCAACCACAAATTATGGCGATCAACAGAGTCGAAAGCCTTTTTGAAATCAACAAAGCTAGCAACCAAAGTTTTCTGAAACTCTAAACATTTCTCAAGAATCTGCCTAAGTGAAAATATCTGATCCACACATCCCCTACCACTTCTGAATCCACATTGCTCATCACGCAATTGACTGTCAACCAGATTCTTAATTCTATTAAGCACAATCATGGAAAGAACTTTACCTGGAACAGAGAGTAGGCTGATACCCCTATAGTTATCACAAGAACTGCGATCACCTTTTTTGAAAATAGGGATAATAATAGCCCTGGTAAAATCCTCAGGGACCATGCCTTTATCGAAAAAAATATTCAAAATTTCAGTCATCCATGTGGTAACTTAAACAATCCCAGCTCTAAGCATTTCCGTAGTAATTTCATCTTCCCCTGGGGATTTATGAAGTTTAAGTTTAGAAATAGCCAAAATAACTTCAGATTGTGTTACAGGGCCAACATTAAAGCCACCAATGCATTTATCATCATCACCAACAATGGGAATAACTACATTGTTTAGAACATCACTGAAATGCATAGCCCACCTAGCGATGACAGAATCCACATCTTCTACAACCTTATCTTGTTTATCCTTCAATATTTGTCTGTGTTCTACCACGCAAAACATTAACTATCTGGTACATATGTCTGTTGTTGTGCTGTCTAACAACTTCCTTGGTTTTGTCAGCCAAGCCATTAAGCCAAAGATTCTTATCAGTAGCTAACTGATCCTTTACACGTTTATTAAGCACTCTGCAATGCTTTCTATTAAGAATAGTAGTGTATTGATTAAGGACATTCCTGCAGTTCCTTCTTTCTGAAATAAGCTCAAGTGCCTTATCACTCAAATAATTCTGTCTCCTCTGCTCCTTTTTCCCTAAAAGAGTACTGTGAGTTTCCGAAAAAGCCTGTTTAAAATGGTCCCATTCTTCCTCAACTTCAGTAGTAAGCAAACCATGACTGTCATAATGATTAAGTAACCTATCGTGGTAAGCTTTAGCTATAACAGGGTCTTTTAGAGCCTTCAGTAATAAAGGTAAATTTTTTAACCTTAGCACAACACTTTTAAAGTTTAAGTTGCAAGACACTTTTAACAAGGTAATGGTCAAATCCAATTTCAGCTCCCCTATATGACCTAGTATCCTAACAGAACTGGCCCATTTGCTGCTAATTAATATTTAATTTATCATAATTCTTATGCAGTCCATCAGGTGAAACCCAAGTATACTTATGTATGTCGCGGTATTTGTAATATGTGTTAGTTATTCTCAAAAAGGAAATAATTTATTATGAAAATCATCCGAAATATTATTATGGAATTCTTCCATAATATTATACCTTAATATAACCATAATATTCACACTTATTACACCTATCTTTTACCCGATGAAATTACTTTACTTAGGTGGGACGTATAGCCATGGTCTGGTGTGAGGGAGGGTCACCCTGTACACGTTAAAGAACATGCTAGATGTGTTGGGCAGGAGATTGCAATCTGTCTCCTAATAGATGTCCAGTGGGTTCTTTCCCCAACCTACTCTGAGCCCCTGGGGTCCTTGTGACTTGGACATTTAGTCCATTGTGTGGAAATAGGCCACTAAACCGTAAAATGACCCAACTTTTTTCAGAAGGTTATGGGCGAGGTCTAGGAGCATCTTGTGCAATTTCAGGGCTTTTGTTTACTGTTTTGGTTGGGGTGTTATCTGAGTGGCACTTTTATGGATACAATGGGCTAAATGACCAAGTCACAAGGACCCTGGGGACTTAGAGAACGGTTGGGGAAGGGACCTACAGGACAACTGTTAGGAGACGAATGAAAGCCTCCCGTTAAACCCGTCGGTCGGATGTGAAGTAAAGCCATGGTCCCGTGTGCGGGAGAGCCATACACTGCGTATGTTAAAGAATAAGTTCGATGGCCTTGACGGGATGGAGGCTACCATCTGTCTCCCAACAGCTGTTCGAGTGAGTCTCTTCCCCCAACCTTCTCTGATCCTTTGGGGGCCATGTGCCCTGCCATTGACCTTGTGTGCAAAAAAAGTGCTGTTGAGAGGTAAATCAACCCAACCCGTCAAGGCCATCCAGCATGTTCTTTAACGTGCACAAAGCATGGCTCTAAGTCCCATCCGACGGACGGAGGCCTTTCCAAGTCCATCTATTTTTTCTTACTGACCGAGGGCAGGGTGGGGGTAATGCGGAGAAAAATCTGAACTGCGGCCCAGGTGGGAATGGAACCTGGGAACTGCAGATTACAAATCCGACTTGCTGCCAAGTGAGTGCCTCTGTCCCTTACTATTTGGGACTATGGGCAGATAGAACATTAAGTATTGGTGCCATGTGTAGGTTGGGTTGGGTTGTTTTACCTCTGAGCGGCACTTTTTTGCACACCATGGGCTAAATGGCCAGGTCACATGGACCCCGAAGGCTCAGAGAAGGTTGGGGGAGGGGACCCACTGGAACAGCTGTTGGGAGACAGATGGTAGCCTCCCGTCAAGGCCATCCAGCGTGTTCTTTAACGTGCACAGGGTATGGCTTTCCCGCACACGGGGCCACGGCTTAACGTCCCATCCGACGGACGGCGGCCTTTCTAAGGCCATCGGTGTCCCCTACTGACCGTGGGCAGGGCGGGAATTTTGCGGATATAAATCTCAATGCTGACCCAGCTGGGACTCGAACCTGGGAACTACAGATTACGAGCCTGGAGCGCTACCGACTGAGCCACCCCCGCCCCGCCATGTGTAGGAGTTTTTATCTTGTGCAAGCTAAAAACACGCTGGATGACCTTGAGGGATCATATTGCTGTTTTACCTCTAAGAGGCAGTTTTGGGCACACAATAGTCTAAATGGCCACAATAGATCTGAATAATCCAAAATAGCCTAATGGCTAACGCGGGTTCTTGCCACTCTTTAGTTTTTTTTTTTTTATGCAGGGGGTGGCTCAGTCGGTAGCGCGCCAGGCTCCTAATCTGCAGTTCCCAGGTTCGAGTCCCAATTGGGTCAGCGTTGAGACTTATCTCCGCAAAACTCCCCGCCCTGCCCACGGTCAGTAGGGGACACCGATGGGCTTGGAAAGGCCGCTGTCGTCGGTTGGGACGTTAAGCGCCTTGTGCGCGTACGTGCACAGGGTATGGCTCTCCCGCACACCCGTGTACGGGAGAGCCATATCCTGTGCACGTTAAAGAACACGCTGGATGGCCTTGACGGGAGGCTACCATCTGTCTCCCAATAACTGCTCCAGTGAGTCCCCTCCCCCAACCTTCTCTGAGCCTTCGGGATCCATGTGACCTGGCAATTTAGCCCATGGTGTGCAAAAAAGTGCCGCTCAGAGATAAAACAACCCATGCAGTATAAATTATAAATTACTATATACATATGGTAAAATTAAAACAAAGTTACGTGCATACAGTAAATAATAACGTAAAAGAATGCATATTTTTTTACAATTCTTGCTTAAAAAGAATTTTTTTATAAAAAAGGGCCCTCTTTCCAAGAGACGAAGTTTACAGGAGATATTAAAAAAGTTGATGTTATTGGTTCGAAACAAATTTTCATGCATGCTAAAGTTCTTTTCTGTAACACACATTGATAAATTAAATACCATTGCTATTAAAACATTACATGGTGCATAGGGGATTTACGAAAAAGAAGGAGCCGTGGCAAAAAAAAGGTCTTTTGAAAAAGGAATGGCGCGTGCTGTTTTAATAATGAAAATCTTTCATGCATGATGATAGCAAAAGCAACGGGACTTGTTGGCCAGTGCAAATGTAAAACATAAAATGGAAGAGAATCCATTTTAATGCAGCGGAAGATGATTTTTTATGTTTTTTTTAACGTTGACCAGCTGTTTCTTCTTAGGTTGGTTAGCTGTTTCTCCTTATATTGGCTAGGGGGCGGGGTGGCTCAGTCGGTAGCGCGCCAGGCTCGTAATCTGCAGTTCCCAGGTTTAAGTCCCAGCTGGGTCAGCGTTAAGATTTATCTCCGCAAAATTCTCCGCCCTGCCCACGGTCAGTAGGGGACACCGATGGGCTTAGAAAGGCCGTCGTCCGTCGGATGGGACGTTAAGCCGTGGCCCCGTGTGCGGGAGAGCCATACCCTGTGCACGTTAAAGAACACGCTGGATGGCCTTGACGGGAGGCTACCATCTGTCTCCCAACAGTCATTCCAGTGGGTCCCCTCCCCCAACCTTCTCTGAGCCTTCGGGGTCCTTGTGACCTGGCCATTTATCCCATGGTGTGCAAAAAAGTGCAGCTCAGAGGTAAAACAACCCAAACCTTATATTGGCTAGCTGTTCCTTCTCCTACGCTTCGATAACCGGAAGAGGAATAGCAGTTACATCTATTTTCGTACTAGATGAAATGTGCGGTGAATTAACTGAATTATGTGTTGTAACAGTTACAAGTGGTTTCTGCCATAAATCATCATTTGGAATTGAGATATTTCAGAATGCAATTTATTCTCAGTTTACCATCCTACTTTCAAAAGTGTTCTCCGCTGGTTTTCACTTGATCACTACAACATAAAATATTTGCTAATCAAAATGAAAAAAAATAATAACATAATTATGGACATTGCGTTGGACTTTCAAGTTCCTTTTTCGGCTCTGTAATCCTTGTCCCATTATTTTTTTTAACTGAGTGGTTGGATTGGATTGTTTTATCTATGGATGGGACATTTATTTGTGGGGATGGAATTTTGGCTCAGTCGGTAGCGCGCCAGGCTCGTAATCTATAGTCCCTTTTGTGCGGGAGAGCCATACCTTGTGCATGTTAAAGAACACGCTGGATAGCTTTGGCTATCCAGCGTGGATTGGTATGATGGGAGGAATGATGTGGGGCTACTATTTGTCTTCAGCTATCCTGTGGGTCCCCTTCACCCAACCTTCTCTGAGCCCTTGGGGTCTTTCTGACCTTCCATTTAGCCCAGGCGTGTCCAACCTTTTGACTTCCCTGGGCCACATTTGAGTGAAGATGAATTGTTTTGGGCCGCACTTAAAATATATAATATAGTTAATGCAGTGAATAATAAAACTTCATTTATTTTCTTATGTTTTTTATTATAAAATTAAAAAAGGGCAACATAAAACTAGTGGGATATCAAAAACTCGCTGAAAATCACATAATCATGTTGAAAGCTTATGTCGTAAACACGTAAACTTTACGATTTTGTGGGCCGCTGGTTGGACACGCCTGATTTAGTCCATTGTGGACAAAAAAATGGTTTTTTCCAGAGGTAAAACAAAGACATTTGTTTGCACATAATATGCTTAGTGGCCAAATAACAAAGAGCACAAAGGTTTAGAGCTGGATAAGGATAATATATCCATGAGCAACTTTAGGAAAGAGATGGAAGCTTCCTGCAAGGTAGTCCAACTTGTTGTTTAACTCGCACACGATCTGCCTTTTTCTGTGCTCTGGTCCACAGCTTAACATATCATCCGACGGATGGCGACTTTTTCAAGTCCATCTGTGTATCCTTTCTTACCCAAGGCATGGTAGGGGTTACTGGAGATAAATTTCAACGCTGACAGATTGGGACTCTGTGTATCCTTTCTTAATCAGGGCATGGTAGGGGTTAGTGGAGATAAATTTCAACGCTGACAGAACTGGGACTCTGTGTATTCTTTTTTACCCAGGGCATGGTAGGGGTTAGTGGAGATAAATTTCAACGCTGACAGAACTGGGACTCTGTGTATCCTTTCTTACCCAGGGCATGGTAGGGGTTAGTGGAGATAAATTTCAACGTTGACAGAACTGGGACTCTGTGTATCCTTTCTTTCCCAGGGCATGGTAGGGGTTAGTGGAGATAAATTTCAACGCTGACAGAACTGGGACTCTGTGTATCCTTTCTTACCCAGGCCATGGTAGGGGTTACTGGAGATAAATTTCAAAGCTGACAGAACTGGGACTCTGTGTATCCTTTCTTACCCAGGGCATGGTAGGGGTTAGTGGAGATAAATTTCAACGCTGACAGAACTGGGACTCTGTGTATCCTTTCTTAATCAGGGCAAGGTAAGTGGTTAGTGGAGATATATTTCAACGCTGACAGAACTGGGACTCTGTGTATCCTTTCTTACCCAGGGCATGGTAGGGGTTACTGGAGATAAATTTCAACGCTGACAGAATTGGGACTCTGTGTATCCTTTTTTACCCAGGGCATGGTAGGGGTTAGTGGAGATAAATTTCAACGCTGACAGAACTGGGACTCTGTGTATACTTTCTTACCCAGGGCATGGTAGGGGTTAGTGGAGATAAATTTCAACGCTGACAGAACTGGGACTCTGTGTATCCTTTCTTTCCCAGGGCATGGTAGGGGTTAGTGGAGATAAATTTCAACGCTGACAGAACTGGGACTCTGTGTATCCTTTCTTACCCAGGGCATGGTAGGGGTTAGTGGAGATAAATTTCAACGCTGACAGAACTGGGACTCTGTGTATCCTTTCTTACCCAGGGCATGGTAGGGGTTAGTGGAGATAAATTTCAACGCTGACAGAACTGGGACTCTGTGTATCCTTTCTTACCCAGGGCATGGTAGGGGTTAGTGGAGATAAATTTCAATGCTGACAGAACTTGGACTCTGTGTATCATTTCTTACCCAGGGCATGGTAGGGGTTAGTGGAGATAAATTTCAATGCTGACTGAACTGGGACTCTGTGTATCCTTTCTTACCCAGGGCATGGTAGGGGTTAGTGGAGATAAATTTCAACGCTGACAGAACTGGGACTCTGTGTATCCTTTCTTACCCAGGGCATGGTAGGGGTTAGTGGAGATAAATTTCAATGCTGACAGAACTGGGACTCTGTGTATCCTTTCTTACCCAGGGCATGGTAGGGGTTAGTGGAGATAAATTTCAATGCTGACAGAACTGGGACTCTGTGTATCCTTTCTTACCCAGGGCATGGTAGGGGTTAGTGGAGATAAATTTCAACGCTGACAGAACTGGGACTCTGTGTATCCTTTCTTACCCAGGGCATGGTAGGTTTTAGTGGAGATAAATTTCAACGCTGACAGAACTGGGACTCTGTGTATCCTTTCTTACCCAGGGCATGGTAGGGGTTAGTGGAGATAAATTTCAATGCTGACAGAACTGGGACTCTGTGTATCCTTTCTTTCCCAGGGCATGGTAGGGGTTAGTGGAGATAAATTTCAACGCTGACAGAACTGGGACTCTGTGTATCCTTTCTTACCCAGGGCATGGTAGGGGTTACTGGAGATAAATTTCAACGCTGACAGAACTGGGACTCTGTGTATCCTTTCTTACCCAGGGCATGGTAGGGGTTAGTGGAGATAAATTTCAACGCTGACAGAACTGGGACTCTGTGTATCCTTTCTTAATCAGGGCAAGGTAAGTGGTTAGTGGAGATATATTTCAACGCTGACAGAACTGGGACTCTGTGTATCCTTTCTTACCCAGGGCATGGTAGGGGTTACTGGAGATAAATTTCAACGCTGACAGAACTGGGACTCTGTGTATCCTTTCTTACCCAGGGCATGGTAGGGGTTAGTGGAGATAAATTTCAACGCTGACAGAACTGGGACTCTGTGTATCCATTCTTACCCAGGGCATGGTAGGGGTTAGTGGAGATAAATTTCAACGCTGACAGCACTGGGACTCTGTGTATCCTTTCTTACCCAGGGCATGGTAGGGGTTAGTGGAGATAAATTTCAACGCTGACAGAACTGGGACTCTGTGTATCCTTTTTTACCCAGGGCATGGTAGGGGTTAGTGGAGATAAATTTCAACGCTGACAGAACTGGGACTCTGTGTATCCTTTCTTACCCAGGGCATGGTAAGGGTTAGTGGAGATAAATTTCAACGCTGACAGAACTGGGACTCTGTGTATCCTTTCTTTCCCAGGGCATGGTAGCGGTTAGTGGAGATAAATTTCAACGCTGACAGAACTGGGACTCTGTGTATGCTTTCTTACCCAGGGCATGGTAGGGGTTAGTGGAGATAAATTTCAATGCTGACAGAACTGGGACTCTGTGTATCCTTTCTTACCCAGGGCATGGTAAGGGTTAGTGGAGATAAATTTCAACGCTGACAGAACTGGGACTCTGTGTATCCTTTCTTTCCCAGGGCATGGTAGCGGTTAGTGGAGATAAATTTCAACGCTGACAGAACTGGGACTCTGTGTATGCTTTCTTACCCAGGGCATGGTAGGGGTTAGTGGAGATAAATTTCAACGCTGACAGCACTGTGACTCTGTGTATCCTTTCTTACCCAGGGCATGGTAGGGGTTAGTGGAGATAAATTTCAATGCTGACTGAACTGGGACTCTGTGTATACTTTCTTACCCAGGGCATGGTAGGTTTTAGTGGAGATAAATTTCAACGCTGACAGAACTGGGACTCTGTGTATCCTTTCTTACCCAGGGCATGGTAGGGGTTAGTGGAGATAAATTTCAATGCTGACAGAACTGGGACTCTGTGTATCCTTTCTTACCCAGGGCATGGTAGGGGTTAGTGGAGATAAATTTCAACGCTGACAGAACTGGGACTCTGTGTATCCTTTCTTAATCAGGGCAAGGTAAGTGGTTAGTGGAGATATATTTCAACGCTGACAGAACTGGGACTCTGTGTATCCTTTCTTACCCAGGGCATGGTAGGGGTTACTGGAGATAAATTTCAACGCTGACAGAACTGGGACTCTGTGTATCCTTTCTTACCCAGGGCATGGTAGGGGTTAGTGGAGATAAATTTCAACGCTGACAGAACTGGGACTCTGTGTATCCTTTCTTACCCAGGGCATGGTAGGGGTTAGTGGAGATAAATTTCAACGCTGACAGAACTGGGACTCTGTGTATCCTTTCTTACCCAGGGCATGGTAGGGGTTAGTGGAGATAAATTTCAACGCTGACAGAACTGGGACTCTGTGTATTCTTTCTTACCCAGGGCATGGTAGGGGTTAGTGGAGATAAATTTCAAAGCTGACAGAACTGGGACTCTGTGTATCCTTTTTTACCCAGGGCATGGTAGGGGTTAGTGGAGATAAATTTCAACCCTGACAGAACCGGGACTCTGTGTATCCTTTCTTACCCAGGGCATGGTAAGGGTTAGTGGAGATAAATTTCAACGCTGACAGAACTGGGACTCTGTGTATCCTTTCTTTCCCAGGGCATGGTAGGGGTTAGTGGAGATAAATTTCAACGCTGACAGAACTGGGACTCTGTGTATCCTTTCTTACCCAGGGCATGGTAGGGGTTAGTGGAGACAAATTTCAACGCTGACAGCACTGGGACTCTGTGTATCCTTTCTTACCCAGGGCATGGTAGGGGTTAGTGGAGATAAATTTCAACGCTGACAGAACTGGGACTCTGTGTATCCTTTCTTACCCAGGGCATGGTAGGGGTTAGTGGAGATAAATTTCAACGCTGACAGAACTGGGACTCTGTGTATCCTTTCTTACCCAGGGCATGGTAGTGGTTAGTGGAGATAAATTGCAATGCTGACAGAACTGGGACTCTGTGTATCCTTTCTTACCCAGGGCATGGTAGGGGTTAGTGGAGATAAATTTCAATGCTGACAGAACTGGGACTCTGTGTATCCTTTCTTACCCAGGGCATGGTAGGGGTTAGTGGAGATAAATTTCAATGCTGACAGAACTGGGACTCTGTGTATACTTTCTTACCCAGGGCATGGTAGGGGTTAGTGGAGATAAATTTCAACGCTGACAGAACTGGGACTCTGTGTATCCTTTTTTACCCAGGGCATGGTAGGGGTTAGTGGAGATAAATTTCAATGCTGACAGAACTGGGACTCTGTGTATCCTTTCTTACCCAGGGCATGGTAGGGGTTAGTGGAGATAAATTTCAACGCTGACAGAACTGGGACTCTGTGTATCCTTTCTTACCCAGGGCATGGTAGGGGTTAGTGGAGATAAATTTCAACGCTGACAGAACTGGGACTCTGTGTATCCTTTCTTACCCAGGGCATGGTAGGGGTTAGTGGAGATAAATTTCAACGCTGACAGAACTGGGACTCTGTGTATCCTTTCTTACCCAGGGCATGGTAGGGGTTAGTGGAGATAAATTTCAACGCTGACAAAACTGGGACTCTGTGTATCCTTTCTTACCCAGGGCATGGTAGGGGTTAGTGGAGATAAATTTCAACGCTGACAGAACTGGGACTCTGTGTATCCTTTTTTACCCAGGGCATGGTAGGGGTTAGTGGAGATAAATTTCAACGCTGACAGAACTGGGACTCTGTGTATCCTTTCTTACCCAGGGCATGGTAGGGGTTAGTGGAGATAAATTTCAACGCTGACAGAACTGGGACTCTGTGTATCCTTTCTTTCCCAGGGCATGGTAGGGGTTAGTGGAGATAAATTTCAACGCTGACAGAACTGGGACTCTGTGTATCCTTTCTTACCCAGGGCATGGTAGGGGTTAGTGGAGATATATTTCAACGCTGACAGCACTGGGGCTCTGTGTATCCTTTCTTACCCAGGGCATGGTAGGGGTTAGTGGAGATAAATTTCAACGCTGACAGAACTGGGACTCTGTGTATCCTTTCTTACCCAGGGCATGGTAGGGGTTAGTGGAGATAAATTTCAATGCTGACAGAACTGGGACTCTGTGTATCCTTTCTTACCCAGGGCATGGTAGGGGTTAGTGGAGATAAATTTCAATGCTGACAGAACTGGGACTCTGTGTATCCTTTCTTACCCAGGGCATGGTAGGGGTTAGTGGAGATAAATTTCAATGCTGACAGAACTGGGACTCTGTGCATCCTCTCTTACCCAGGGCATGGTAGGGGTTAGTGGAGATAAATTTCAACGCTGACAGAATTGGGACTCTGTGTATCCTTTCTTACCCAGGGCATGGTAGGGGTTAGTGGAGATAAATTTCAACGCTGACAGAACTGGGACTCTGTGTATCCTTTCTTACCCAGGGCATGGTAGGGGTTAGTGGAGATAAATTTCAACGCTGACAGAACTGGGACTCTGTGTATCCTTTCTTACCCAGGGCATGGTAGGGGTTAGTGGAGATAAATTTCAATGCTGACAGAACTGGGACTCTGTGTATCCTTTCTTACCCAGGGCATGGTAGGGGTTAGTGGAGATAAATTTCAATGCTGACAGAACTGGGACTCTGTGTATCCTTTCTTACCCAGGGCATGGTAGGGGTTAGTGGAGATAAATTTCAACGCTGACAGAACTGGGACTCTGTGTATCCTTTCTTATCCAGGGCATGGTAGGGGTTAGTGGAGATAAATTTCAACGCTGACAGAACTGGGACTCTGTGTATCCTTTCTTCCCAGGGCATGGTAGGGGTTAGTGGAGATAAATTTCAACGCTGACAGAACTGGGACTCTGTGTATCCTTTTTTACCCAGGGCATGGTAGGGGTTAGTGGAGATAAATTTCAACCCTGACAGAACTGGGACTCTGTGTATCCTTTCTTACCCAGGGCATGGTAAGGGTTAGTGGAGATAAATTTCAACGCTGACAGAACTGGGACTCTGTGTATCCTTTCTTTCCCAGGGCATGGTAGGGGTTAGTGGAGATAAATTTCAACGCTGACAGAACTGGGACTCTGTGTATCCTTTCTTACCCAGGGCATGGTAGGGGTTAGTGGAGATAAATTTCAACGCTGACAGCACTGGGACTCTGTGTATCCTTTCTTACCCAGGGCATGGTAGGGGTTAGTGGAGATAAATTTCAATGCTGACAGAACTGGGACTCTGTGTATCCTTTCTTACCCAGGGCATGGTAGGGGTTAGTGGAGATAAATTTCAACGCTGACAGAACTGGGACTCTGTGTATCCTTTCTTACCCAGGGCATGGTAGGGGTTAGTGGAGATAAATTTCAACGCTGACAGAACTGGGACTCTGTGTATCCTTTCTTACCCAGGGCATGGTAGGGGTTAGTGGAGATAAATTTCAACGCTGACAAAACTGGGACTCTGTGTATCCTTTCTTACCCAGGGCATGGTAGGGGTTAGTGGAGATAAATTTCAACGCTGACAGAACTGGGACTCTGTGTATCCTTTTTTACCCAGGCCATGGTAGGGGTTAGTGGAGATAAATTTCAACGCTGACAGAACTGGGACTCTGTGTATCCTTTCTTACCCAGGGCATGGTAGGGGTTAGTGGAGATAAATTTCAACGCTGACAGAACTGGGACTCTGTGTATCCTTTCTTTCCCAGGGCATGGTAGGGGTTAGTGGAGATAAATTTCAACGCTGACAGAACTGGGACTCTGTGTATCCTTTCTTACCCAGGGCATGGTAGGGGTTAGTGGAGATAAATTTCAACGCTGACAGCACTGGGGCTCTGTGTATCCTTTCTTACCCAGGGCATGGTAGGGGTTAGTGGAGATAAATTTCAACGCTGACAGAACTGGGACTCTGTGTATCCTTTCTTACCCAGGGCATGGTAGGGGTTAGTGGAGATAAATTTCAACGCTGACAGAACTAGGACTCTGTGTATCCTTTCTTACCCAGGGCATGGTAGGGGTTAGTGGAGATAAATTTCAATGCTGACAGAACTGGGACTCTGTGTATCCTTTCTTACCCAGGGCATGGTAGGGGTTAGTGGAGATAAATTTCAATGCTGACAGAACTGGGACTCTGTGCATTCTTTCTTACCCAGGGCATGGTAGGGGTTAGTGGAGATAAATTTCAACGCTGACAGAACTGGGACTCTGTGTATCCTTTCTTACCCAGGGCATGGTAGGGGTTAGTGGAGATAAATTTCAACGCTGACAGAACTGGGACTCTGTGTATCCTTTCTTACCCAGGGCATGGTAGGGGTTAGTGGAGATAAATTTCAACGCTGACAGAACTGGGACTCTGTGTATCCTTTCTTACCCAGGGCATGGTAGGGGTTAGTGGAGATAAATTTCAATGCTGACAGAACTGGGACTCTGTGTATCCTTTCTTACCCAGGGCATGGTAGGGGTTAGTGGAGATAAATTTCAATGCTGACAGAACTGGGACTCTGTGTATCCTTTCTTACCCAGGGCATGGTAGGGTTTAGTGGAGATAAATTTCAACGCTGACAGAACTGGGACTCTGTATATCCTTTCTTACCCAGGCATGGTAGGGGTTAGTGGAGATAAATTTCAACGCTGACAGAACTGGGACTCTGTGTATCCTTTCTTAATCAGGGCATGGTAGGGGTTACTGGAGATAAATTTCAACGCTGACAGAACTGGGAATCTGTGTATCCTTTCTTACCCAGGGCATGGTAGGGATTAGTGGAGATAAATTTCAACGCTGACAGAACTGGGACTCTGTGTATCCTTTCTTAATCAGGGCAAGGTAAATGGTTAGTGGAGATATATTTCAACGCTGAAAGAACTGGGACTCTGTGTATCCTTTCTTACCCAGGGCATGGTAGGGGTTACTGGAGATAAATTTCAACGCTGACAGAACTGGGACTCTGTGTATCCTTTCTTACCCAGGGCATGGTAAGGGTTAGTGGAGATAAATTTCAACGCTGACAGAACTGGGACTCTGTGTATCCTTTCTTACCCAGGGCATGGTAGGGGTTAGTGGAGATAAATTTCAACGCTGACAGAACTGGGACTCTGTGTATCCTTTCTTACCCAGGGCATGGTAGGGGTTAGTGGAGATAAATTTCAACGCTGACAGAACTGGGACTCTGTGTATCCTTTCTTTCCCAGGGCACGGTATGGGTTATTGGAGATAAATTTCAACGCTGACAGAACTGGGACTCTGTGTATCCTTTCTTACCCAGGGCATGGTAGGGGTTAGTGGAGATAAATTTCAAAGCTGACAGAACTGGGACTCTGTGTATCCTTTCATTCCCAGGGCATGGTAGGGGTTAGTGGAGATAAATTTCAACGCTGACAGAACTGGGACTCTGTGTATCCTTTCTTACCCAGGGCATGGTAGGGGTTAGTGGAGATAAATTTCAACGCTGACAGCACTGGGACTCTGTGTATCCTTTCTTAATCAGGGCAAGGTAAGTGGTTAGTGGAGATAAATTTCAACGCTGACAGAACTGGGACTCTGTGTATCCTTTCTTACCCAGGGCATGGTAGGGGTTAGTGGAGATAAATTTCAACGCTGACAGAACTGGGACTCTGTGTATACTTTCTTACCCAGGGCATGGTAGGGGTTAGTGGAGATAAATTTCAATGCTGACAGAACTGGGACTCTGTGTATCCTTTCTTACCCAGGGCATGGTAGGGGTTAGTGGAGATAAATTTCAACGCTGACAGCACTGGGACTCTGTGTATCCTTTCTTACCCAGGGCATGGTAGGGGTTAGTGGAGATAAATTTCAACGCTGACAGAACTGGGACTCTGTGTATCCTTTTTTACCCAGGGCATGGTAGGGGTTAGTGGAGATAAATTTCAACGCTGACAGAACTGGGACTCTGTGTATCCTTTCTTACCCAGGGCATGGTAGGGGTTAGTGGAGATAAATTTCAATGCTGACAGAACTGGGACTCTCTGTATCCTTTCCTACCCAGGGCATGGTAGGGGTTAGTGGAGATAAATTTCAATGCTGACAGAACTGGGACTCTGTGTATCCTTTCTTACCCAGGGCATGGTAGGGGTTAGTGGAGATAAATTTCAACGCTGACAGCACTGGGACTCTGTGTATCCTTTCTTACCCAGGGCATGGTAGGGGTTAGTGGAGATAAATTTCAACGCTGACAGAACTGGGACTCTGTGTATCCTTTTTTACCCAGGGCATGGTAGGGGTTAGTGGAGATAAATTTCAACGCTGACAGAACTGGGACTCTGTGTATCCTTTTTTACCCAGGGCATGGTAGGGGTTAGTGGAGATAAATTTCAACGCTGACAGAACTGGGACTCTGTGTATCCTTTCTTACCCAGGGCATGGTAGGGGTTAGTGGAGATAAATTTCAACGCTGACAGAACTGGGACTCTGTGTATCCTTTCTTACCCAGGGCATGGTAGGGGTTAGTGGAGATAAATTTCAACCCTGAGAGAACTGGGACTCTGTGTATCCTTTCTTACCCAGGGCTTGGTAGGGGTTAGTGGAGATAAATTTCAACGCTGACAGAACTGGGACTCTGTGTATCCTTTCTTACCCAGGGCATGGTAGGGGTTAGTGGAGATAAATTTCAACGCTGACAGAACTGGGACTCTGTGTATCCTTTTTTACCCAGGGCATGGTAGGGGTTAGTGGAGATAAATTTCAACCCTGACAGAACTGGGACTCTGTGTATCCTTTCTTACCCAGGGCATGGTAAGGGTTAGTGGAGATAAATTTCAACGCTGACAGACCTGGGACTCTGTGTATCCTTTCTTTCCCAGGGCATGGTAGGGGTTAGTGGAGATAAATTTCAACGCTGACAGAACTGGGACTCTGTGTATCCTTTCTTACCCAGGGCATGGTAGGGGTTAGTGGAGATAAATTTCAACGCTGACAGAACTGGGACTCTGTGTATCCTTTCTTACCCAGGGCATGGTAGGGGTTAGTGGAGATAAAATTCAACGCTGACAGAACTGGGACTCTGTGTATCCTTTCTTACCCAGGGCATGGTAGGGGTTAGTGGAGATAAATTTCAATGCTGACAGAACTGGGACTCTGTGTATCCTTTCTTACCCAGGGCATGGTGGGGGTTAGTGGAGATAAATTTCAATGCTGACAGATCTGGGACTCTGTGTATCCTTTCTTACCCAGGGCATGGTAGGGGTTAGTGGAGATAAATTTCAACGCTGACAGAACTGGGACTCTGTGTATCCTTTCTTACCCAGGGCATGGTAGGGGTTAGTGGAGATAAATTTCAACGCTGACAGAACTGGGACTCTGTGTATCCTTTCTTACCCAGGGCATGGTAGGGGTTAGTGGAGATAAATTTCAACGCTGACAGAACTGGGACTCTGTGTATCCTTTCTTACCCAGGGCATGGTAGGGGTTAGTGGAGATAAATTTCAATGCTGACAGAACTTGACTCTGTGTATCCTTTCTTACCCAGGGCATGGTAGGGGTTAGTGGAGAAAAATTTCAATGCTGACAGAACTGGGACTCTGTGTATCCTTTCTTACCCAGGGCATGGTAGGGGTTAGTGGAGATAAATTTCAACGCTGACAGAACTGGGACTCTGTATATCCTTTCTTACCCAGGGCATGGTAGGGGTTAGTGGAGATAAATTTCAACGCTGACAGAACTGGGACTCTGTGTATCCTTTCTTAATCAGGGCATGGTAGGGGTTACTGGAGATAAATTTCAACGCTGACAGAACTGGGACTCTGTGTATCCTTTCTTACCCAGGACATGGTAGGGGTTAGTGGAGATAAATTTCAACGCTGACAGAACTGGGACTCTGTGTATCCTTTCTTACCCAGGGCATGGAAGGGGTTAGTGGAGATAAATTTCAACGCTGACAGAACTGGGACTCTGTGTATCCTTTCTTACCCAGGGCATGGTAGGGGTTAGTGGAGATAAATTTCAACGCTGACAGAACTGGGACTCTGTGTATCCTTTTGTACCCAGGGCATGGTAGGGGTTAGTGGAGATAAATTTCAACGCTGACAGAACTGGGACTCTGTGTATCCTTTCTTACCCAGGGCATGGTAGGGATTAGTGGAGATAAATTTCAACGCTGACAGAACTGGGACTCTGTGTATCCTTTCTTACCCAGGGCATGGTAGGGGTTAGTGGAGATAAATTTCGACGCTGACAGAACTGGGACTCTGTGTATCCTTTTTTACCCAGGGCATGGTAGGGGTTAGTGGAGATAAATTTCAACCCTGACAGAACTGGGACTCTGTGTATCCTTTCTTACCCAGGGCATGGTAAGGGTTAGTGGAGATAAATTTCAACGCTGACAGAACTGGGACTCTGTGTATCCTTTCTTTCCCAGGGCATGGTAGGGGTTAGTGGAGATAAATTTCAACGCTGACAGAACTGGGACTCTGTGTATCCTTTCTTACCCAGGGCATGGTAGGGGTTAGTGGAGATAAATTTCAACGCTGACAGCACTGGGACTCTGTGTATCCTTTCTTACCCAGGGCATGGTAGGGTTTAGTGGAGATAAATGTCAACGCTGACAGAACTGGGACTCTGTGTATCCTTTCTTACCCAGGGCATGGTAGGGGTTAGTGGAGATAAATTTCAACGCTGACAGAACTGGGACTCTGTGTATCCTTTCTTACCCAGGGCATGGTAGGGGTTAGTGGAGATAAATTTCAATGCTGACAGAACTGGGACTCTGTGTATCCTTTCTTACCCAGGGCATGGTAGGGGTTAGTGGAGATAAATTTCAATGCTGACAGAACTGGGACTCTGTGTATCCTTTCTTACCCAGGGCATGGTAGGGGTTAGTGGAGATAAATTTCAACGCTGACAGAACTGGGACTCTGTATATCCTTTCTTACCCAGGGCATGGTAGGGGTTAGTGGAGATAAATTTCAACGCTGACAGAACTGGGACTCTGTGTATCCTTTCTTAATCAGGGCATGGTAGGGGTTACTGGAGATAAATTTCAACGCTGACAGAACTGGGACTCTGTGTATCCTTTCTTACCCAGGGCATGGTAGGGGTTAGTGGAGATAAATTTCAACGCTGACAGAACTGGGACTCTGTGTATCCTTTCTTACCCAGGGCATGGTAGGGGTTAGTGGAGATAAATTTCAACGCTGCCAGAACTGGGACTCTGTGTATCCTTTCTTACCCAGGGCATGGTAGGGGTTAGTGGAGATAAATTTCAACGCTGACAAAACTGGGACTCTGTGTATCCTTTCTTAACCAGGGCATGGTAGGGGTTAGTGGAGATAAATTTGAACGCTGACAGAACTGGGACTCTGTGTATCCTTTTTTACCCAGGGCATGGTAGGGGTTAGTGGAGATAAATTTCAACGCTGACAGAACTGGACTCTGTGTATCCTTTCTTACCCAGGGTATGGTAGGGGTTAGTGGAGATAAATTTCAACGCTGACAGAACTGGGACTCTGTGTATCCTTTCTTTCCCAGGGCATGGTAGGGGTTAGTGGAGATAAATTTCAACGCTGACAGAACTGGGACTCTGTGTATCCTTTTTTACCCAGGGCATGGTAGGGGTTAGTGGAGATAAATTTCAACGCTGACAGAACTGGGACTCTGTGTATCCTTTCTTACCCAGGGCATGGTAGGGGTTAGTGGAGATAAATTTCAACGCTGACAGAACTGGGACTCTGTGTATCCTTTCTTACCCAGGGCATGGTAGGGGTTAGTGGAGATAAATTTCAACCCTGAGAGAACTGGGTCTCTGTGTATCCTTTCTTACCCAGGGCTTGGTAGGGGTTAGTGGAGATAAATTTCAACGCTGACAGAACTGGGACTCTGTGTATCCTTTCTTACCCAGGGCATGGTAGGGGTTAGTGGAGATAAATTTCAACGCTGACAGAACTGGGACTCTGTGTATCCTTTTTTACCCAGGGCATGGTAGGGGTTAGTGGAGATAAATTTCAACCCTGACAGAACTGGGACTCTGTGTATCCTTTCTTACCCAGGGCATGGTAAGGGTTAGTGGAGATAAATTTCAACGCTGACAGACCTGGGACTCTGTGTATCCTTTCTTTCCCAGGGCATGGTAGGGGTTAGTGGAGATAAATTTCAACGCTGACAGAACTGGGACTCTGTGTATCCTTTCTTACCCAGGGCATGGTAGGGGTTAGTGGAGATAAATTTCAACGCTGACAGAACTGGGACTCTGTGTATCCTTTCTTACCCAGGGCATGGTAGGGGTTAGTGGAGATAAAATTCAACGCTGACAGAACTGGGACTCTGTGTATCCTTTCTTACCCAGGGCATGGTAGGGGTTAGTGGAGATAAATTTCAATGCTGACAGAACTGGGACTCTGTGTATCCTTTCTTACCCAGGGCATGGTGGGGGTTAGTGGAGATAAATTTCAATGCTGACAGATCTGGGACTCTGTGTATCCTTTCTTACCCAGGGCATGGTAGGGGTTAGTGGAGATAAATTTCAACGCTGACAGAACTGGGACTCTGTGTATCCTTTCTTACCCAGGGCATGGTAGGGGTTAGTGGAGATAAATTTCAACGCTGACAGAACTGGGACTCTGTGTATCCTTTCTTACCCAGGGCATGGTAGGGGTTAGTGGAGATAAATTTCAACGCTGACAGAACTGGGACTCTGTGTATCCTTTCTTACCCAGGGCATGGTAGGGGTTAGTGGAGATAAATTTCAATGCTGACAGAACTTGACTCTGTGTATCCTTTCTTACCCAGGGCATGGTAGGGGTTAGTGGAGAAAAATTTCAATGCTGACAGAACTGGGACTCTGTGTATCCTTTCTTACCCAGGGCATGGTAGGGGTTAGTGGAGATAAATTTCAACGCTGACAGAACTGGGACTCTGTATATCCTTTCTTACCCAGGGCATGGTAGGGGTTAGTGGAGATAAATTTCAACGCTGACAGAACTGGGACTCTGTGTATCCTTTCTTAATCAGGGCATGGTAGGGGTTACTGGAGATAAATTTCAACGCTGACAGAACTGGGACTCTGTGTATCCTTTCTTACCCAGGACATGGTAGGGGTTAGTGGAGATAAATTTCAACGCTGACAGAACTGGGACTCTGTGTATCCTTTCTTACCCAGGGCATGGAAGGGGTTAGTGGAGATAAATTTCAACGCTGACAGAACTGGGACTCTGTGTATCCTTTCTTACCCAGGGCATGGTAGGGGTTAGTGGAGATAAATTTCAACGCTGACAGAACTGGGACTCTGTGTATCCTTTTGTACCCAGGGCATGGTAGGGGTTAGTGGAGATAAATTTCAACGCTGACAGAACTGGGACTCTGTGTATCCTTTCTTACCCAGGGCATGGTAGGGATTAGTGGAGATAAATTTCAACGCTGACAGAACTGGGACTCTGTGTATCCTTTCTTACCCAGGGCATGGTAGGGGTTAGTGGAGATAAATTTCGACGCTGACAGAACTGGGACTCTGTGTATCCTTTTTTACCCAGGGCATGGTAGGGGTTAGTGGAGATAAATTTCAACCCTGACAGAACTGGGACTCTGTGTATCCTTTCTTACCCAGGGCATGGTAAGGGTTAGTGGAGATAAATTTCAACGCTGACAGAACTGGGACTCTGTGTATCCTTTCTTTCCCAGGGCATGGTAGGGGTTAGTGGAGATAAATTTCAACGCTGACAGAACTGGGACTCTGTGTATCCTTTCTTACCCAGGGCATGGTAGGGGTTAGTGGAGATAAATTTCAACGCTGACAGCACTGGGACTCTGTGTATCCTTTCTTACCCAGGGCATGGTAGGGTTTAGTGGAGATAAATGTCAACGCTGACAGAACTGGGACTCTGTGTATCCTTTCTTACCCAGGGCATGGTAGGGGTTAGTGGAGATAAATTTCAACGCTGACAGAACTGGGACTCTGTGTATCCTTTCTTACCCAGGGCATGGTAGGGGTTAGTGGAGATAAATTTCAATGCTGACAGAACTGGGACTCTGTGTATCCTTTCTTACCCAGGGCATGGTAGGGGTTAGTGGAGATAAATTTCAATGCTGACAGAACTGGGACTCTGTGTATCCTTTCTTACCCAGGGCATGGTAGGGGTTAGTGGAGATAAATTTCAACGCTGACAGAACTGGGACTCTGTATATCCTTTCTTACCCAGGGCATGGTAGGGGTTAGTGGAGATAAATTTCAACGCTGACAGAACTGGGACTCTGTGTATCCTTTCTTAATCAGGGCATGGTAGGGGTTACTGGAGATAAATTTCAACGCTGACAGAACTGGGACTCTGTGTATCCTTTCTTACCCAGGGCATGGTAGGGGTTAGTGGAGATAAATTTCAACGCTGACAGAACTGGGACTCTGTGTATCCTTTCTTACCCAGGGCATGGTAGGGGTTAGTGGAGATAAATTTCAACGCTGCCAGAACTGGGACTCTGTGTATCCTTTCTTACCCAGGGCATGGTAGGGGTTAGTGGAGATAAATTTCAACGCTGACAAAACTGGGACTCTGTGTATCCTTTCTTAACCAGGGCATGGTAGGGGTTAGTGGAGATAAATTTGAACGCTGACAGAACTGGGACTCTGTGTATCCTTTTTTACCCAGGGCATGGTAGGGGTTAGTGGAGATAAATTTCAACGCTGACAGAACTGGACTCTGTGTATCCTTTCTTACCCAGGGTATGGTAGGGGTTAGTGGAGATAAATTTCAACGCTGACAGAACTGGGACTCTGTGTATCCTTTCTTTCCCAGGGCATGGTAGGGGTTAGTGGAGATAAATTTCAACGCTGACAGAACTGGGACTCTGTGTATCCTTTCTTACCCAGGGCATGGTAGGGGTTAGTGGAGATAAATTTCAACGATGACAGCACTGGGGCTCTGTGTATCCTTTCTTACCCAGGGCATGGTAGGGGTTAGTGGAGATAAATTTCAACGCTGACAGAACTGGGACTCTGTTTATCCTTTCTTACCCAGGGCATGGTAGGGGTTAGTGGAGATAAATTTCAACGCTGACAGAACTGGGACTCTGTGTATCCTTTCTTACCCAGGGCATGGTAGGGGTTAGTGGAGATAAATTTCAATGCTGACAGAACTGGGACTCTGTATCCTTTCTTACCCAGGGCATGGTAGGGGTTAGTGGAGATAAATTTCAATGCTGACTGAACTGGGACTCTGTGTATCCTTTCTTACCCAGGGCATGGTAGGGGTTAGTGGAGATAAATTTCAACGCTGAGAGAACTGGGACTCTGTGTATCCTTTCTTACCCAGGGCATGGTAGGGGTTAGTGGAGATAAATTTCAATGCTGACAGAACTGGGACTCTGTGTATCCTTTCTTACCCAGGGCATGGTAGGGGTTAGTGGAGATAAATTTCAACGCTGACAGAACTGGGACTCTGTGTATCCTTTCTTACCCAGGGCATGGTAGGGGTTAGTGGAGATAAATTTCAACGCTGACAGAACTGGGACTCTGTGTATCCTTTCTTACCCAGGGCATGGTAGGGGTTAGTGGAGATAAATTTGAATGCTGACAGAACTGGGACTCTGTGCATCCTTTCTTACCCAGGGCATGGTAGGGGTTAGTGGAGATAAATTTCAACGCTGACAGAACTGGGACTCTGTGTATCCTTTCTTACCCAGGGCATGGTAGGGGTTAGTGGAGATAAATTTCAATGCTGACAGAACTGGGACTCTGTGTATCCTTTCTTACCCAGGGCATGGTAGGGGTTAGTGGAGATAAATTTCAATGCTGACAGAACTGGGACTCTGTGTATCCTTTCTTACCCAGGGCATGGTAGGGGTTAGTGGAGATAAATTTCAACGCTGACAGAACTGGGACTCTGTATATCCTTTCTTACCCAGGGCATGGTAGGGGTTAGTGGAGATAAATTTCAACGCTGACAGAACTGGGACTCTGTGTATCCTTTCTTAATCAGGGCATGGTAGGGGTTACTGGAGATAAATTTCAACGCTGACAGAACTGGGACTCTGTGTATCCTTTCTTACCCAGGGCATGGTAGGGGTTAGTGGAGATAAATTTCAACGCTGACAGAACTGGGACTCTGTGTATCCTTTCTTAATCAGGGCAAGGTAAATGGTTAGTGGAGATATATTTCAACGCTGAGAGAACTGGGACTCTGTGTATCTTTTCTTACCCAGGGCATGGTAGGGGTTACTGGAGATAAATTTCAACGCTGACAGAACTGGGACTCTGTGTATCCTTTCTTACCCAGGGCATGGTAGGGGTTAGTGGAGATAAATTTCAACGCTGACAGAACTGGGACTCTGTGTATCCTTTTTTACCAAGGGCATGGTAGGGGTTAGTGGAGATAAATTTCAACGCTGACAGAACTGGGACTCTGTGTATCCTTTCTTACCCAGGGCATGGTAGGGGTTAGTGGAGATAAATTTCAACGCTGACAGAACTGGGACTCTGTGTATCCTTTCTTTCCCAGGGCATGGTATGGGTTATTGGAGATAAATTTCAACGCTGACAGAACTGGGACTCTGTGTATCCTTTCGTACCCAGGGTATGGTAGGGGTTAGTGGAGATAAATTTCAAAGCTGACAGAACTGGGACTCTGTGTATCCTTTCTTTCCCAGGGCATGGTAGGGGTTAGTGGAGATAAATTTCAACGCTGACAGAACTGGGACTCTGTGTATCCTTTCTTACCCAGGGCATGGTAGGGGTTAGTGGAGATAAATTTCAACGCTGACAGCACTGGGACTCTGTGTATCCTTTCTTAATCAGGGCAAGGTAAGTGGTTAGTGGAGATATATTTCAACGCTGACAGAACTGGGACTCTGTGTATCCTTTCTTACCCAGGGCATGGTAGGGGTTAGTGGAGATAAATTTCAACGCTGACAGAACTAGGACTCTGTGTATCCTTTCTTACCCAGGGCATGGTAGGGGTTAGTGGAGATAAATTTCAACGCTGACAGCACTGGGACTCTGTGTATCCTTTCTTACCCAGGGCATGGTAGGGGTTAGTAGAAATAAATTTCAACGCTGACAGAACTGGGACTCTGTGTATCCTTTCTTACCCAGGGCATGGTAGGGGTTAGTGGAGATAAATTTCAACGCTGACAGAACTGGGACTCTGTGTATCCTTTCTTACCCAGGGCATGGTAGGGGTTAGTGGAGATAAATTTCAACGCTGACAGAACTAGGACTCTGTGTATCCTTTCTTACCCAGGGCATGGTAGGGGTTAGTGGAGATAAATTTCAACGCTGACAGCACTGGGACTCTGTGTATCCTTTCTTACCCAGGGCATGGTAGGGGTTAGTAGAGATAAATTTCAACGCTGACAGAACTGGGACTCTGTGTATCCTTTCTTACCCAGGGCATGGTAGGGGTTAGTGGAGATAAATTTCAACGCTGACAGCACTGGGACTCTGTGTATCCTTTCTTACCCAGGGCATGGTAGGGGTTAGTGGAGATAAATTTCAACGCTGACAGAACTGGGACTCTGTGTATCCTTTCTTACCAGGGCATGGTAGGGGTTAGTGGAGATAAATTTCAACGCTGACAGAACTGGGACTCTGTGTATCCTTTCTTACCCAGGGCATGGTAGGGGTTAGTGGAGATAAATTTCAACGCTGACAGAACTGGGACTCTGTGTATCCTTTCTTACCCAGGGCATGGTAGGGGTTAGTGGAAATAAATTTCAACGCTGACAGAACTGGGACTCTGTGTATCCTTTCTTACCCAGGGCATGGTAGGGGTTAGTGGAGATAAATTTCAACGCTGACAGAACTGGGACTCTGTGCATCCTTTCTTACCCAGGGCATGGTAGGGGTTAGTGGAGATAAATTTCAACGCTGACAGAACTGGGACTCTGTGTATCCTTTCTTACCCAGGGCATGGTAGGGGTTAGTGGAGATAAATTTCAACGCTGACAGCACTGGGACTCTGTGTATCCTTTCTTAATCAGGGCAAGGTAAGTGGTTAGTGGAGATAAATTGCAACGCTGACAGAACTGGGACTCTGTGTATCCTTTCTTACCCAGGGCATGGTAGGGGTTAGTGGAGATAAATTTCAACGCTGACAGAACTGGGACTCTGTGTATCCTTTCTTACCCAGGGCATGGTAGGGGTTAGTGGAGATAAATTTCAATGCTGACAGAACTGGGACTCTGTATCCTTTCTTACCCAGGGCATGGTAGGGGTTAGTGGAGATAAATTTCAATGCTGACTGAACTGGGACTCTGTGCATCCTTTCTTACCCAGGGCATGGTAGGGGTTAGTGGAGATAAATTTCAATGCTGACAGAACTGGGACTCTGTGTATCCTTTCTTACCCAGGGCATGGTAGGGGTTAGTGGAGATAAATTTCAATGCTGACAGAACTGGGACTCTGTGTATCATTTCTTACCCAGGGCATGGTAGGGGTTAGTGGAGATAAATTTCAACGCTGACAGAACTGGGACTCTGTGTATCCTTTCTTACCCAGGGCATGGTAGGTTTTAGTGGAGATAAATTTCAACGCTGAGAGAACTGGGACTCTGTGTATCCTTTCTTACCCAGGGCATGGTAGGGGTTAGTGGAGATAAATTTCAATGCTGACAGAACTGGGACTCTGTGTATCCTTTCTTTCCCAGGGCATGGTAGGGGTTAGTGGAGATAAATTTCACCGCTGACAGAACTGGGACTCTGTGTATCCTTTCTTACCCAGGGCATGGTAGGGGTTAGTGGAGATAAATTTCAATGCTGACAGAACTGGGACTCTGTGTATCCTTTCTTACCCAGGGCATGGTAGGGGTTAGTGGAGATAAATTTGAATGCTGACAGAACTGGGACTCTGTGCATCCTTTCTTACCCAGGGCATGGTAGGGGTTAGTGGAGATAAATTTCAACGCTGACAGAACTGGGACTCTGTGTATCCTTTCTTACCTAGGGCATGGTAGGGGTTAGTGGAGATAAATTTCAATGCTGACAGAACTGGGACTCTGTGTATCCTTTCTTACCCAGGGCATGGTAGGGGTTAGTGGAGATAAATTTCAATGCTGACAGAACTGGGACTCTGTGTATCCTTTCTTACCCAGGGCATGGTAGGGGTTAGTGGAGATAAATTTCAACGCTGACAGAACTGGGACTCTGTATATCCTTTCTTACCCAGGGCATGGTAGGGGTTAGTGGAGATAAATTTCAACGCTGACAGAACTGGGACTCTGTGTATCCTTTCTTAATCAGGGCATGGTAGGGGTTACTGGAGATAAATTTCAACGCTGACAGAACTGGGACTCTGTGTATCCTTTCTTACCCAGGGCATGGTAGGGGTTAGTGGAGATAAATTTCAACGCTGACAGAACTGGGACTCTGTGTATCCTTTCTTAATCAGGGCAAGGTAAATGGTTAGTGGAGATATATTTCAACGCTGAGAGAACTGGGACTCTGTGTATCCTTTCTTACCCAGGGCATGGTAGGGGTTACTGGAGATAAATTTCAATGCTGACAGAACTGGGACTCTGTGTATCCTTTCTTACCCAGGGCATGGTAGGGGTTAGTGGAGATAAATTTCAACGCTGACAGAACTGGGACTCTGTGTATCCTTTTTTACCAAGGGCATGGTAGGGGTTAGTGGAGATAAATTTCAACGCTGACAGAACTGGGACTCTGTATCCTTTCTTACCCAGGGCATGGTAGGGGTTAGTGGAGATAAATTTCAACGCTGACAGAACTGGGACTCTGTGTATCCTTTCTTTCCCAGGGCATGGTATGGGTTATTGGAGATAAATTTCAACGCTGACAGAACTGGGACTCTGTGCATCCTTTCTTACCCAGGGCATGGTAGGGGTTAGTGGAGATAAATTTCAATGCTGACAGAACTGGGACTCTGTGTATCCTTTCTTTCCCAGGGCATGGTAGGGGTTAGTGGAGATAAATTTCAATGCTGACAGAACTGGGACTCTGTGTATCCTTTCTTACCCAGGGCATGGTAGGGGTTAGTGGAGATAAATTTCAACGCTGACAGAACTGGGACTCTGTGTATCCTTTCTTACCCAGGGCATGGTAGGTTTTAGTGGAGATAAATTTCAACGCTGACAGAACTGGGACTCTGTGTATCCTTTCTTACCCAGGGCATGGTAGGGGTTAGTGGAGATAAATTTCAATGCTGACAGAACTGGGACTCTGTGTATCCTTTCTTACCCAGGGCATGGTAGGGGTTAGTGGAGATAAATTTCAACGCTGACAGAACTGGGACTCTGTGTATCCTTTCTTACCCAGGGCATGGTAGGGGTTAGTGGAGATAAATTTCAACGCTGACAGAACTGGGACTCTGTGTATCCTTTCTTACCCAGGGCATGGTAGGGGTTAGTGGAGATAAATTTGAATGCTGACAGAACTGGGACTCTGTGCATCCTTTCTTACCCAGGGCATGGTAGGGGTTAGTGGAGATAAATTTCAACGCTGACAGAACTGGGACTCTGTGTATCCTTTCTTACCCAGGGCATGGTAGGGGTTAGTGGAGATAAATTTCAATGCTGACAGAACTGGGACTCTGTGTATCCTTTCTTACCCAGGGCATGGTAGGGGTTAGTGGAGATAAATTTCAATGCTGATAGAACTGGGACTCTGTGTATCCTTTCTTACCCAGGGCATGGTAGGGGTTAGTGGAGATAAATTTCAACGCTGACAGAACTGGGACTCTGTATATCCTTTCTTACCCAGGGCATGGTAGGGGTTAGTGGAGATAAATTTCAACGCTGACAGAACTGGGACTCTGTGTATCCTTTCTTAGTCAGGGCATGGTAGGGGTTACTGGAGATAAATTTCAACGCTGACAGAACTGGGACTCTGTGTATCCTTTCTTACCCAGGGCATGGTAGGGGTTAGTGGAGATAAATTTCAACGCTGACAGAACTGGGACTCTGTGTATCCTTTCTTAATCAGGGCAAGGTAAATGGTTAGTGGAGATATATTTCAACGCTGAGAGAACTGGGACTCTGTGTATCCTTTCTTACCCAGGGCATGGTAGGGGTTACTGGAGATAAATTTCAACGCTGACAGAACTGGGACTCTGTGTATCCTTTCTTACCCAGGGCATGGTAGGGGTTAGTGGAGATAAATTTCAACGCTGACAGCACTGGGACTCTGTGTATCCTTTCTTAATCAGGGCAAGGTAAGTGGTTAGTGGAGATATATTTCAACGCTGACAGAACTGGGACTCTGTGTATCCTTTCTTACCCAGGGCATGGTAGGGGTTAGTGGAGATAAATTTCAACGCTGACAGAACTGGGACTCTGTGTATCCTTTCTTACCCAGGGCATGGTAGGGGTTAGTGGAGATAAATTTCAACGCTGACAGCACTGGGACTCTGTGTATCCTTTCTTACCCAGGGCATGGTAGGGGTTAGTAGAGATAAATTTCAACGCTGACAGAACTGGGACTCTGTGTATCCTTTCTTACCCAGGGCATGGTAGGGGTTAGTGGAGATAAATTTCAACGCTGACAGCACTGGGACTCTGTGTATCCTTTCTTACCCAGGGCATGGTAGGGGTTAGTGGAGATAAATTTCAACGCTGACAGAACTGGGACTCTGTGTATCCTTTCTTACCAGGGCATGGTATGGGATAGTGGAGATAAATTTCAACGCTGACAGAACTGGGACTCTGTGTATCCTTTCTTACCCAGGGCATGGTAGGGGTTAGTGGAGATAAATTTCAACGCTGACAGAACTGGGACTCTGTGTATCCTTTCTTACCCAGGGCATGGTAGGGGTTAGTGGAAATAAATTTCAACGCTGACAGAACTGGGACTCTGTGTATCCTTTCTTACCCAGGGCATGGTAGGGGTTAGTGGAGATAAATTTCAACGCTGACAGAACTGGGACTCTGTGCATCCTTTCTTACCCAGGGCATGGTAGGGGTTAGTGGAGATAAATTTCAACGCTGACAGAACTGGGACTCTGTGTATCCTTTCTTACCCAGGGCATGGTAGGGGTTAGTGGAGATAAATTTCAACGCTGACAGCACTGGGACTCTGTGTATCCTTTCTTAATCAGGGCAAGGTAAGTGGTTAGTGGAGATATATTTCAACGCTGACAGAACTGGGACTCTGTGTATCCTTTCTTACCCAGGGCATGGTAGGGGTTACTGGAGATAAATTTCAACGCTGACAGAACTGGGACTCTGTGTATCCTTTCTTACCCAGGGCATGGTAGGGGTTAGTGGAGATAAATTTCAATGCTGACAGAACTGGGACTCTGTGTATCCTTTCTTACCCAGGGCATGGTAGGGGTTAGTGGAGATAAATTTCAATGCTGACAGAACTGGGACTCTGTGTATCCTTTCTTACCCAGGGCATGGTAGGGGTTAGTGGAGATAAATTGCAACGCTGACAGCACTGGGACTCTGTGTATCCTTTCTTAATCAGGGCAAGGTAAGTGGTTAGTGGAGATAAATTTCAACGCTGACAGAACTGGGACTCTGTGTATCCTTTCTTACCCAGGGCATGGTAGGTGTTAGTGGAGATAAATTTCAACGCTGACAGAACTGGGACTCTGTGTATCCTTTCTTACCCAGGGCATGGTAGGGGTTAGTGGAGATAAATTTCAACGCTGACAGCACTGGGACTCTGTGTATCCTTTCTTACCCAGGGCATGGTAGGGGTTAGTGGAGATAAATTTCAACGCTGACAGAACTGGGACTCTGTGTATCCTTTCTTACCCAGGGCATGGTAGGGGTTAGTGGAGATAAATTTCAACGCTGACAGCACTGGGACTCTGTGTATCCTTTCTTACCCAGGGCATGGTAGGGGTTAGTGGAGATAAATTTCAACGCTGACAGAACTGGGACTCTGTGTATCCTTTCTTACCAGGGCATGGTAGGGGTTAGTGGAGATAAATTTCAACGCTGACAGAACTGGGACTCTGTGTATCCTTTCTTACCCAGGGCATGGTAGGGGTTAGTGGAGATAAATTTCAACGCTGACAGAACTGGGACTCTGTGTATCCTTTCTTACCCAGGGCATGGTAGGGGTTAGTGGAGATAAATTTCAACGCTGACAGAACTGGGACTCTGTGTATCCTTTCTTACCCAGGGCATGGTAGGGGTTAGTGGAGATAAATTTCAACGCTGACAGAACTGGGACTCTGTGTATCCTTTCTTACCCAGGGCATGGTAGGGTTTAGTGGAGATAAATTTCAACGCTGACAGAACTGGGACTCTGTGTATCCTTTCTTACCCAGGGCATGGTAGGGGTTAGTGGAGATAAATTTCAACGCTGACAGCACTGGGACTCTGTTTATCCTTTCTTACCCAGGGCATGGTAGGGGTTAGTGGAGATAAATTTCAACGCTGACAGAACTGGGACTCTATGTATCCTTTCTTACCAGGGCATGGTAGGGGTTAGTGGAGATAAATTTCAACGCTGACAGAACTGGGACTCTGTGTATCCTTTCTTACCCAGGGCATGGTAGGGGTTAGTGGAGATAAATTTCAACGCTGACAGAACTGGGACTCTGTGTATCCTTTCTTACCCAGGGCATGGTAGGGGTTAGTGGAGATAAATTTCAATGCTGACAGAACTGGGACTCTGTGCATCCTTTCTTACCCAGGGCATGGTAGGGGTTAGTGGAGATAAATTTCAACGCTGACAGAACTGGGACTCTGTGTATCCTTTCTTACCCAGGGCATGGTAGGGGTTAGTGGAGATAAATTTCAATGCTGACAGAACTGGGACTCTGTGTATCCTTTCTTACCCAGGGCATGGTAGGGGTTAGTGGAGATAAATTTCAATGCTGATAGAACTGGGACTCTGTGTATCCTTTCTTACCCAGGGCATGGTAGGGGTTAGTGGAGATAAATTTCAACGCTGACAGAACTGGGACTCTGTATATCCTTTCTTACCCAGGGCATGGTAGGGGTTAGTGGAGATAAATTTCAACGCTGACAGAACTGGGACTCTGTGTATCCTTTCTTAGTCAGGGCATGGTAGGGGTTACTGGAGATAAATTTCAACGCTGACAGAACTGGGACTCTGTGTATCCTTTCTTACCCAGGGCATGGTAGGGGTTAGTGGAGATAAATTTCAACGCTGACAGAACTGGGACTCTGTGTATCCTTTCTTAATCAGGGCAAGGTAAATGGTTAGTGGAGATATATTTCAACGCTGAGAGAACTGGGACTCTGTGTATCCTTTCTTACCCAGGGCATGGTAGGGGTTACTGGAGATAAATTTCAACGCTGACAGAACTGGGACTCTGTGTATCCTTTCTTACCCAGGGCATGGTAGGGGTTAGTGGAGATAAATTTCAACGCTGACAGCACTGGGACTCTGTGTATCCTTTCTTAATCAGGGCAAGGTAAGTGGTTAGTGGAGATATATTTCAACGCTGACAGAACTGGGACTCTGTGTATCCTTTCTTACCCAGGGCATGGTAGGGGTTAGTGGAGATAAATTTCAACGCTGACAGAACTGGGACTCTGTGTATCCTTTCTTACCCAGGGCATGGTAGGGGTTAGTGGAGATAAATTTCAACGCTGACAGCACTGGGACTCTGTGTATCCTTTCTTACCCAGGGCATGGTAGGGGTTAGTAGAGATAAATTTCAACGCTGACAGAACTGGGACTCTGTGTATCCTTTCTTACCCAGGGCATGGTAGGGGTTAGTGGAGATAAATTTCAACGCTGACAGCACTGGGACTCTGTGTATCCTTTCTTACCCAGGGCATGGTAGGGGTTAGTGGAGATAAATTTCAACGCTGACAGAACTGGGACTCTGTGTATCCTTTCTTACCAGGGCATGGTATGGGATAGTGGAGATAAATTTCAACGCTGACAGAACTGGGACTCTGTGTATCCTTTCTTACCCAGGGCATGGTAGGGGTTAGTGGAGATAAATTTCAACGCTGACAGAACTGGGACTCTGTGTATCCTTTCTTACCCAGGGCATGGTAGGGGTTAGTGGAAATAAATTTCAACGCTGACAGAACTGGGACTCTGTGTATCCTTTCTTACCCAGGGCATGGTAGGGGTTAGTGGAGATAAATTTCAACGCTGACAGAACTGGGACTCTGTGCATCCTTTCTTACCCAGGGCATGGTAGGGGTTAGTGGAGATAAATTTCAACGCTGACAGAACTGGGACTCTGTGTATCCTTTCTTACCCAGGGCATGGTAGGGGTTAGTGGAGATAAATTTCAACGCTGACAGCACTGGGACTCTGTGTATCCTTTCTTAATCAGGGCAAGGTAAGTGGTTAGTGGAGATATATTTCAACGCTGACAGAACTGGGACTCTGTGTATCCTTTCTTACCCAGGGCATGGTAGGGGTTACTGGAGATAAATTTCAACGCTGACAGAACTGGGACTCTGTGTATCCTTTCTTACCCAGGGCATGGTAGGGGTTAGTGGAGATAAATTTCAATGCTGACAGAACTGGGACTCTGTGTATCCTTTCTTACCCAGGGCATGGTAGGGGTTAGTGGAGATAAATTTCAATGCTGACAGAACTGGGACTCTGTGTATCCTTTCTTACCCAGGGCATGGTAGGGGTTAGTGGAGATAAATTGCAACGCTGACAGCACTGGGACTCTGTGTATCCTTTCTTAATCAGGGCAAGGTAAGTGGTTAGTGGAGATAAATTTCAACGCTGACAGAACTGGGACTCTGTGTATCCTTTCTTACCCAGGGCATGGTAGGTGTTAGTGGAGATAAATTTCAACGCTGACAGAACTGGGACTCTGTGTATCCTTTCTTACCCAGGGCATGGTAGGGGTTAGTGGAGATAAATTTCAACGCTGACAGCACTGGGACTCTGTGTATCCTTTCTTACCCAGGGCATGGTAGGGGTTAGTGGAGATAAATTTCAACGCTGACAGAACTGGGACTCTGTGTATCCTTTCTTACCAGGGCATGGTAGGGGTTAGTGGAGATAAATTTCAACGCTGACAGAACTGGGACTCTGTGTATCCTTTCTTACCCAGGGCATGGTAGGGGTTAGTGGAGATAAATTTCAACGCTGACAGAACTGTGACTCTGTGTATCCTTTCTTACCCAGGGCATGGTAGGGGTTAGTGGAGATAAATTTCAATGCTGACAGAACTGGGACTCTGTGTATCCTTTCTTACCCAGGGCATGGTAGGGGTTAGTGGAGATAAATTTCAACGCTGACAGAACTGGGACTCTGTGTATCCTTTCTTACCCAGGGCATGGTAGGGGTTAGTGGAGATAAATTTCAACGCTGACAGAACTGGGACTCTGTGTATCCTTTCTTACCCAGGGCATGGTAGGGGTTAGTGGAGATAAATTTCAACGCTGACAGCACTGGGACTCTGTTTATCCTTTCTTACCCAGGGCATGGTAGGGGTTAGTGGAGATAAATTTCAACGCTGACAGAACTGGGACTCTATGTATCCTTTCTTACCAGGGCATGGTAGGGGTTAGTGGAGATAAATTTCAACGCTGACAGAACTGGGACTCTGTGTATCCTTTCTTACCCAGGGCATGGTAGGGGTTAGTGGAGATAAATTTCAACGCTGACAGAACTGGGACTCTGTGTATCCTTTCTTACCCAGGGCATGGTAGGGGTTAGTGGAGATAAATTTGAATGCTGACAGAACTGGGACTCGAACCTGGGAACATGAGGTTTACATTCTTAGAGTGATCTCGACTGATTCAATCCCCGCCTCACAATTTGGTGGAACGTTTTCACCTTCCATAAGTTGAAGCTTAATGGGCCATGCACCAAAACGCCTGTCTCAATTTCATTCTTCAGTTTATAATGTAATAAACGGAATTATGTTTTGCATGACAGCTGATGGGAGACAGATGGTAGCCTCCCGTCAAGGCCATCCAGCGTGTTCTTTAACGTGCACAGAGTATGGCTCTTCCGCACACGGGGCCACTGCTTAACGTCCCATCCGACGGACGGCGGCCTTTCCAAGCCCATCGGTGTCCCCTACTGACCGTGGGCAGGGCGGGGAATTTTGCGGAGATAAATCTCAATGCTGACCCAGCTGGGACTCGAACCTGGGAACTACAGATTACGAGCCTGGCGCGCTACCAACTGAGCCCCCCCCCCCCCCGAATTACAGGGGATCACGCTAATTCTAACCATGACGCAGAAATAGCAGAACTCTGGAAATTGGCACCTAATGGTAATCCGTGTCGTAGATCTCGGAGAAAATTCGAAATTTGACCTCCAACTGGTTATTTGAGGTCAAAAGGAGGTCACGTAAAGGTCAAACCTTGATCTACGACTGCTAGAAACATACAAATTGGTGTCTGGGTGTGTTTCGGGTAGTAGATCTCAGAAATGGTGTCAAATTTTGGATGTTATGGGTCCTTCGAGGTCAAAGGTCAAATATCGACACGTCGGTGCTAGAAAGATAAAAATTTGTGTATAGAGGTATTTCAGACCATAGATCTTAGAAATGTTGCAAAAGTTTGGATGCAATGGGTCTTTCTAGGTCAAAGGTCAGGTTTCGATATACCAACGCTAGAGAGCTAAAAATTGGTGCCTGGCGGTATTTCTGATGTACATATAAGAAAGATTGTGAAAATGTAGATGTAATGAGTGTTCAAGGTCGAATAATGGTCGAAGTGAATGTCAAGAAATCAAGATGTGTAGAAAACAACGATTGGTTGCTAGTATAAGAATGCGGCCAATAAGCTTTTAGATCTCTTACTGCTCATCAGTTATCCAGCTGGAACAATGTCTAGGTGTATTAATCAGTCAGCACTAAGCACTTTACTAATCACAAACTCATCTAATCGCTAGAACAATTAGGCCTCAATTAAGCGATGACCTGACTAGGCTCCAATTAACAATTCAACCAGTTATATCCGTCAAATGACTAGACAAATTAGGCCTCAACTAACTGCTAGTTTAAATCTCACTAACATAGACTAGTCTCAAATAATTTTGGGGGGCGGGGGTGGCTCAGTCGGTAGCGCGCCAGGCTCGTAATCTGCAGTTCCCAGGTTCGAGTCCCAGCTGGGTCAGCGTTGAGATTTATCTCCGCAAAACTCCCCGCCCTGCCACGGTCAGTAGGGGACACCGATGGGCTTGGAAAGGCCGCCGTCCGTCGGATGGGACGTTAAGCCGTGGCCCCGTGTGTGGGAGAGCCATACCCTGTGCACGTTAAAGAACACGCTGGATGGCCTTGACGGGAGGCTACCATGTGTCTCCCAACAGCTGTTCCAGTGGGTCCCCTCCCCCAACCTTCTCTGAGCCTTCGGGGTCCATGTGACCTGGCCATTTAGCCCATGGTGTGCAAAAAAGTGCAGCTCAGAGGTAAAACAACCCAACTCAAATAATTTCCCGATTATTTATTCTTAAAACAACTGCTTGCTAGATCTCAATTAACCGTAAGACCAGTTAGGTCTAATGATGTAGCGTGAGTGGTAACTGGGGGAAATTACGCTACTGCGCAGTTGATGCGGAACTGTTCAACTGTTTTGATGAAGTTGAACATTTTCTGTTTCCCTTTTCTTCCGTTCCTAACACTGTTTGGTTTCTACGAACGTCGCGAAAAAAGTTACATTACAACTAACAATTTTAGACATTTTTTAAAGCTGACGAACAATTTGTTTTGGCGTAATATCGGGATTTGCAATTACTGTTGTAAATAAATATTATCAACTAAATTTCATTTCTATTATTTTTCTTTATGGAAAATAGGAGTCTAATGTATAATACTTGAAGATAGTACCGGTATCTCGATATCTATAATACTTAACACTGTTCCAATTCACTATCTATAATTCTTGACATTGTTCCAGTTCGATTTCGACTGGCCACAATAGCAGGAGGCCTCGATGAGTTCACATCAGTAGTGATGCCTCGATTTGTCCACAATAGCAGCGAGTCTTAACTAACACACAGTGGTAGTGAAGCCTCAACTAGCCCAAAATGGAAGTGAAACCTCAACTAGCCCAAAATGGAAGTGAAACCTCAACTAGCCCAAAATAGCAGTGAAACCTTAACTAGTCCACAACAATAGCGAGCCTATAACCCACACAATTGCATTGTGGCTTCGACTAGTCCACAATAGTAATGAGCTCAACTAGTCACAATGAGAGTGAGGCATCAACTAGCCTACACTAAGAGGGAGACATCAACTAGCCTACACTGAGAGGGAGACATCAACTAGCCTACAGTAATAGGAAGGTATCAACTAGCCTACACTGAGAGGGAGGCATCAACTAGCCTACAGTAACAGGAAGGTATCAACTAGCCTACACTGAGAGGGAGGCATCAACAAGCCTACAGTAATAGGAAGGTATCAACTAGCCTACACTAAGAGGGAGACATCAACTAGCCTACAGTAATAGGAAGGTATCAACTAGCCTACACTGAGAGGGAGGCATCAACTAGCCTACAGTAATAGGAAGATATCAACTTGTCTACAATAACAGTGAGGCTTTTTGGGTTGGGTTGTTTTACCTCTGAGCGGCACTTTTTTGCACACCATGGGCTAAATGGCCAGGTCACATGGACCCCGAAGGCTCAGAGAAGGTTGGGGGAGGGGACCAGTGGAACAGCTGTTGGGAGACAGATGGTAGCCTCCCGTCAAGGCCATCCAGCGTGTTCTTTAACGTGCACAGGGTATGGCTCTCCCGCACACGGTGCCACGGCTTAACGTCCCATCCGACGGACGGCGGCCTTTCCAAGCCCATCGGTGTCCCCTACTGACCGTGGGCAGGGCGGGGAATTTTGCGGAGATAAATCTCAACGCTGACCCAGCTGGGACTCGAACCTGGGAACTACAGATTACGAGCCTGGCGCGCTACCGACTGAGCCACCCCCGCCCCAACAGTGAGGCATCAACTAGCCTACAGTAATAGGAAGGTATCAACTAGCCTACACTGAGAGGGAGGCATCAACTAGCCTACAGTAATAGGAAGATATCACTGGAAGGAGAGCTATGCACCAATCCCCTGTGATGATGCATAGAACCGGCCAGGCCTAGCACCTAATGTCCGACCCCGCCTTCTCGTGGTGCGGACCGTTAGTACCTTTCAAAAGAGATACTCTCTTGTGGAAGTGAACGGAAGGGGAGGGTTGACAGATTAGTGTGGCCTACTGATCTGGACAACTATGGCTACTTTTCTTTTTACTACCCTGCTGAGGAGTGGTCAACCACACAGGGTCCTGGTGCTGACCATATAAACCTACTGGACTGGACAGATATATGGCTCTGAGCTTGATTATGGATCCTGATTTTGCTGCACTGGTGGGCTTCTGTGGAGGAAAACTCTTCCGCTGTGTTTTCTGTTTGTTTGTGGGTTGACAGCCCCAAGTGAATAGATTCACAGGATATGTTTATCAGCTGGTGGATAATCCTGAGCAGAAGTCATCGCAGGCACCTGAACTCTTTGCTTCTATTGGCATCGTCAAATTCTACATTGGAGGAAGTCTTTCAGTGTAGATGGCTTCAGCCTTTAGTGGTGGGGGAACGGGTCTTTGCCCCATGTCTGCGATTAGGGGGCTGTTTGATATTGTCGGCATTCCCTCTCTCAATAAACATAGTTTCTTTAAACATCCCACTAACCATTTTCTCTCCATAGGTAGTTGGAATGTGAGGACTCTGCACAGAGCTTTTTCTCTTGATGTCCTCACACAAGAATTCCACCATTATAATTTAGATATTCTCGGCTTGCAAGAGACCAGATGGACAGATAAAGGTCAGATTCTTAAAAATAATCTTAAATTTCTCTTTTCAGGGAGGGACGACAATGAGCATCACCAAGGCGTGGGTTTGCTGCTCAGCAGACACGCTAGTGATATGAGTGCATTCTTCTAGGATATGAGTGCATTAATGAAAGGTTTCTTACAGCAAAATTTCAGACAAGCATTAAAGTCTTGAATGTTATCTGCTGTTATGTTCCCACTGAGGATGCCGATGAGGATGAGAAGGATAGGTTTTATGAACAACTTCAGGATATTTTGAATTCTGTCAAGAAAGGAGATATTACCCTTGTTCTTGGTGACTTCAATGCCAAAGTTGGTACTGACTCTGACTTTTGGGGAGGAGTAATAGGCCCTTTTGGTATTGGTAGCTGCAATGGCAATGGGCAACGTCTCCTACAGGTAAGTAAACTCAATAGTTTCAGAATAACTAACACTTATTACAAACACCGCGACATACATAAGTACACATGGGTTTCACCTGATGGGCTGCATAAGAATATGATTGATTACATATTAATTAACAGCAAATGGGCTTTTAATTAATATGTAATGTTAGGAATACCAGGACATATAGAGGAGCTGAAATTGGATCTGACCATTACCTTGTTAAAAGTGTGTTGCAACTTAAACTTAAAAAGTGTTGTGCTAGGGTTAAAAATTTACTTTTAATACTGAAGCTCTGAAAGATCCAGTTATAGCCAAAGCTTACTATGATAGGTTACTTAGTCATTATGACAGTCATGGTTTGCTTACTAATGAAGTTGAGGAAGAATGGGATCATTTTAAACAGGCTTTTTTGGACACTAACAGTACTCTTTTAGGGAAAAAGGAGCAGAGGAGGCAGAATTATTTAAGTGATAAGGTACTTGACCTTATTTCAGAAAGAAGGAACTGCAGGAATGTCCTTAATCAGTACCCTACTAGTCCTAATAGAAAGCATTACAAAGAACTTAATAAACGTGTAAAGGGTCAGTTAGCTACTGATAAGAATCTTTGGCTTGATGGCCTTGCTGACAAAGCTGAGGAAGCAGTTAGACAGCACAACAGCAGAGAGCTGTACCAGATAGTTAATGTTTTGTGTGGTAGAAAACGAACAGGTATACAGGGATTGAAGGATAAACAAGGCAAGGTTATAGAAGGTGAGGATTCTGTCATGGCTAGGTGGGCTGAGCATTTCAGTGATGTTCTAAACAATGTGGTTAGTTCTACTCCCATTGTTTGCAATGATGATAGATGCATTGTTGGCTTTAATGTTGGCCCTATAACACAATCTGAAGTTATTTTGGCTGTTTCTAAACTTAAACTACATAAATCCCCAGGGGTAGATGAAATTACTACCGAAATGCTTAGAGCTGGGAATGTTTTGGTTACCACTTGGATGACTGAAATTCTGAATATCTTTTGTGATAAAGGCATGGTTCCTAAGGATTTTACCAGAGCTATTGTTATCCCTATTTTCAAAAAAGGTGATCGCAGTTCTTGTGATAACTATAGGGGTATCAGCCTACTCTCTGTTCCAGGTAAAGTTCTTTCCATGATTGTGCTTAATAGAATTAAGAATCTGGTTGACAGTCAATTGCGTGATGAGCAATGTGGATTCAGAAGTGGTAGGGGATTTGTGGATCAGATATTTTCACTTAGGCAGATTCTTGAGAAATGTTTAGAGTTTCAGAAACCTTTGGTTGTTAGCTTTGTTGATTTCAAAAAGGCTTTCGACTCTGTTGATCGTCATAATTTGTGGTTGATTGTGAGATCATATGGTGTACCAGACAAGTTAGTTAACATAATGAAAGCTCTCTATAATAACACTGAGTCATTTGTGAGAATTGGTAAGACTTGTAGCAATTGGTTTAGCATTACTTCTGGTGTTCGACAAGGGTGCATTTTGTCTCCTTTTCTCTTTAGCTTGGTTATTGATTATGTTATGCGAAATTCACTTCAAGGGAAAGATTTTGGTCTTAAATGGGCTGGAGATACGAAAATTTCTGATTTAGATTATGCTGATGATTTAGCCCTTTTGGCAAATGATGTTGATGAGATGAACTCTTTCATTCGAGCTGTTGATGAGACTGGTAGTAGAGTAGGTTTGGTTATAAACAGAGAGAAAACTAAAGTGATGAAAATTGGCCAGGCAGGCTGTGATTCAGTTAATCTGAATGGTTTCAGTCTTGAGCAGGTGTCACAGTTTAATTATCTTGGGAGCTATGTAACAGATAATGGTGATGTGCGGCATGAGATTAACAGACGAATAGGGAATGCTGCCGGGACTTTTATGAATCTATGGAGAGTGTGGAGAAATAGGCGTATACACCTAAAGACTAAAATTAGACTGTATAATAGTTTGGTTCTTTCTAGGGTTAGTTATGGTTGTGAAACTTGGACATTTTGTAAACAAGATAACAGGAAACTAGATGCCTTTAATTCCAGATGCTTACGCAGTATCTTGGGCATTAGGTGGTTCAACTTTGTAACTAATGATGAGGTTAGGCAAAGGAGTTTGCAACCTCCTTTAAGCAGCATATTGTGCAGAGAGAGACTCCGTTGGTTTGGCCATGTTGCCCGTATGAATAATTATAGATTGGCGAATAGGGTTATGAACAGTGTGCCTAAAGGCCTCAGAAAGAAGGGGAGACCTAGGATGCGGTGGGCAGACAATGTCAAACAGGACCTTGTTAGAATTGGTGTACAGTGGCCGGATGCAAAAAACTTATGACTGATATTTCTACTTTATTGTTTTTCTGTTCTAAAAAATTTATGACTGATATTTTTACTTTATTGTTTTTCTATTACTTGGCTGATATTTCTACTTTATTGTTTTTCTATTCTAAAACTTATGACTGATATTTCTACTTTATTGTTTTTCTGTTCTAAAAAATTTATGACTGATAGTTTTACATTATTGTTTTTCTATTACTTGGCTGATATTTCTACTTTATTGTTTTTCTATTCTAAAACTTATGACTGATATTTCTACTTTAGTGTTTTTCTATTCTAAAACTTATGACTGATATTTTTACTTTTATTGTTTTTCTATTCTAAAATTTATGACTGATATTTTTACTTTTATTGTTTTTCTATTCTAAAATTTATGACTGATATTTCTACTTTATTGTTTTTCTGTTCTAAAAAATTTATGACTGATATTTTTACTTTATTGTTTTTCTATTACTTGGCTGATATTTCTACTTTATTGTTTTTCTGTTTTAAAAATTTATGACTGATATTTCTACTTAATTGTTTTTCTATTCTAAAACTTATGACTGATATTTTTACTTTTATTGTTTTTCTATTCTAAAACTTATGACTGATATTTTTACTTTTATTGTTTTTCTATTCTAAAACTTATGACTGATATTTTTACTTTTACTGTTTTTCTATTCTAAAACTTATGACCGATACTTCTACTTTATTCTTTTCTCGTCATCTCAAATATGTTCAAGGGACAATAAAAGAAAATAGTAGAAATGTAGTTGTTTCAAAAAATCGCTTATTAATAATGAATGAAAACTGGTGTAATGTGACCAACTGTCGGTGATATTTCCCCTCTAATTGGTACATTTTCTTCATCTTGGAACTTCAGATGCGATGTTATCTAAAGAAAGAAAAATGCGAAAAACTGGGGGGTGGGTAGTGAACGTTCCAAGGGACAAAGGAAGATAGCTGCAAAAAATGGAAACAAACTAGTCGCTTCACTTAGTAAAAATTCTAAATAGCTTTCGAAAATGTGACTTAAAAGTCTAAAATTACAAAAAATGGGTAAGAATATAGCAAATAATGAAAACATAATACTACGCAGTTTCTTAATAGGTAACAAAAGTTTCGGTTTCCAAGTAATCATTCTAAAGTTGTTAAAAATAAGCTTGCTTTCATTTCTAACGATTATGTTCGGAGAAGAACCATCACAGAACATCCCGGACGATGCAAATTAACCGATAGCGCAGAGAATTTTGATTAGTGGGAAAATTGCGTTGTTCTTTCGCTCTGTGTGTGGGATGCGATGGGATCATGACAGCTGAGCCCAACTGAAGACGAATGGAAAACCAGAGCCAAATGAGGAAATTAAATATCCATTCTTCTTCTCATGGATGCGAGAAACAAGATTGGATTCCCGAGTTTGATTATGAGTGGGAAGATTCCGCCTTCAGCATATTCCTTTAAATGATGTTGCACGATGAGGCCTGCTTCAGCTGAAGATGATCTTCAAATTCTGTGTAGCGATGCTAGGAATGTGCGAGTCCTTTTACTAGATTGCAAAACGAGTCTTTAAAGGTTTCTAATTTCATATAATGTAGAATAGGAGTTAGAGCAGTTCAAGGGATGAATGACTCAGAAAAAGTGTGATTGAAAAATTGTGTTTTTCGGAGAGTGGAACACACACTATGATTTCCTCTTAAAATGTCACATACCCTCACCAATTGAGTTATCTGGTAACGTATAAGAGGCTCTTACTAAAGGTGATATCTGATAACTTCTCAGGTGCTCTTATCAATTGAGATATCTGGTAACAACATATCAGTTGTTATTACTAATAGAGATATGTAATAAATTATCAGGTGCTTTTACCGAGATATCTGATCGTGTATCAGGTGCTCTTATGAACTGAACTATATATCAGTGCTTTACCAATTGAGTTATCAAATAAATTGGTAAATAATATATATATATAATGGGTAATAAATATAATCAGTGCTTATGGGTAATATAATCAGTTATATGGTATTATAAATGGGTAATATAATCAGTTATATGGTATATAATATAAATGGGTAACATATCAGTGCTTTTACCAATTGAGTTATCTAATAAAGTACAGGGTGATGAAAAAGTCTCTGTGTACCTGATGAGGAATGCCTGTACAGTCGCTCAAAAAAGTATCCGAACACTGTGGGTGATTACAGAATTCAGAAAAAATATATGGCAACGATTTTTTTAGAAATCAGTGATCTGGCAACCTTCGTGTCTTCGTTTCACGTGATTACAGATTTCAGGAAAAATATCTGGAGCGTGTACAGCAACTGTACACGCTACAGTTACCGTTCACAGCAAACTGGAGCGTGTGCAGTTACTGCACACGCTCCAGTTTGCTGTGAACGGTAACTGCACACGCTCAATATTTCCGTAAGTGAGCCCACACGATCTAGTATCAAAATAATATGACCACCTACAGGCGCTCAAAAAAGTATCCGAACACTATGGTTGATTACAGAATTCAGAAAAATATCTGGCAACGATTTTTTTAGAAATCAGTTATCTGGCAACCTTCATGTCAATTCAGTCAATTTCTTCAGTTCAATTTCTAAAAAAATCGTTGCCAGATATTTTTTCTGAATTCTGTACTCATCCACAGTGTTCGGATACTTTTTTGAGCGACTGTACCATTACAATAAATGTTGAAAGTGTGTCTAGTGCATCTCGAGACATTTAGAGACACGTGATGGCATTAGTGTGATGTTAGTGGGAGAGACACAGTCACGGTCCCCTGCCCTCCAAGCAGTCAGTGAGCCACATTGAGCCAAGCAGTCAGGCACTCTAGACGTGTGTTGTGGCAATGGTGTTATCTGTCGAGGAGCGTACGTTCCTTGTGGAACATGTGTTTTAGTGTGGCGGAGAATACACACAAGACGTTCAACAACGATTCCAGGCACAATTTCAGGAAACCAAGGTGCCCCATCTGATTCAGAAATTCTGGGAAACCGGTTCCGTGTGTGACACTCCCAGATCTTGCAGGCCATCAATACTGGCAGAAGAGAAAGTGTTGGATATCGCATACCGCATTCTCCGAAGCCCGAAAAAGTCCATCAGGAGATTGTCACAGCAGGTTGGTGTTTCATATGACATGGCCCATATGGCTGTAAAAAAATGTCTAGGCCTACATCCTTAAAAAATCACATCCATGCAGGAATTAAATCTTGCCGATAGTGGTAAGTGGAGTGCGTACTGCAGGTGTTTATAGACTTTCTTGACCGTGAAGGAGAGGACATTTTGGACGTCACATTCTTCACAGATGAGGCGTACTTCCATTTGTCTGGGTACGTAAACAATCAAAACTCACGCCTCTGGTCCTCACACAATCCCCATGAGTTACACGAGTCGACACTGCATGATCAGAAAATTGGTGTTTGGGTTGGAATTTCGCATAGGCGCTTAGTCAGACCCATTTTTTCTCTGAGACTGTCAACTCCTAACGATACTGTGACAATATTCTTTATCCTCCTTTTGCGCAATTGTCAGAAGATGAAATTAACAGGGCCTACTTTCATCAGGATGGCGCCACGGCCCACACATCGCATATGTCTATGGCACTCTTGCCCGACGTGTTTGGGGACAGAATCATTTCGAAAGACATTTAGCCTCCAAGATCCCCGCCCGATTTTTATCTCTGGGGTGCGATGAAAAACTCTATGTATTTGGATAAACCCCGCACAATTAATGATTTGAAGACATCCATCGCAGAATACATTCGAAATGTGGACCATGCTGTGCTGAACGACGTCTTCAAGAACACAGTTCGGCATGTCACTAAATGTCTAGAGACGTGCGAGATACAGTTTTAACATTTATTGTAATTGTACAGGTATGAATCTCTCATTCCTTATCAGGTGCACAGCGACTTTTTGATCACCCTGTATAAAGTGCTCTTACCAACTGAAATGTCTGGTAACGTATCAGGTGTTTTTGTTAATAGCGGTAGCTGATAACGTATAAGGTGTCCTTCCATATGAAATATATAATAACCTGTCAAGTGCTAATATTAAATCAGATATCTGATAATTTGTTGAGCGCTCTTACAAAATTCGAGTTCTGATAATATGTCATAGCTCTTAGCGACTGAATAGCTGCTAAACTGTCTGTTAGTCTACTATAGGGTTAGATTGGGAGGGGGAAGGAGCTACGTACCCCCCTTTTCAGAATGCTAGTAAGGTTATAGAAGTAAAAAATCGTTAAAATTATTTATATTTCATGGATTTTTCAAGAAACGATTAAGACCTGCAAAACGGAGTGGAAGATGTCATACTGCGTTGGAAATCCAGGTTCTTGGCCCTGTCCACTTTAAATTTTCGAGGCTCGACTCTATTTCATGGCCCTCTCTTTCCCTCGATTTTTTCCTAAATCCGGAGATATATCTGCCTCAGTGAGCTTCTCAACTAATTTGGACTCCGGAAAGATTACTCTCAATTGAGTTGTGGCCATGTCATCATTTGTCGGTTAGGAATTAGAGCACCAGACATCATTATCATCATGTCAGGAGTTCACGTCTCACTTGCGTCAAAATCTCATTTTGTTCGGCTTCCCTTCACTTTTTTCCTTTCATAACAAGAGAAATGTCTTGTTCTATGTTCCATAATACACTTCTCTCCGAGTTAGTGTAAATGAAATAAAACTTTCAGAATGCAGAATTCGTTTGATAGGCAATACAAAAAACATATTCTGAAGAGTTGGATTGTTTTTCATCTGCATGGCACTTTTGGGGACAAAAATGAGCTAAATGGTTAGGTCATAAGGACCTGAAAGGCTCACGGTTGGGTTGTTTTACCTCTGAGCGGCACTTTTTTGCACACCATGGGCTAAATGGCCAGGTCACATGGACCCCGAAGGCCCAGAGAAGGTTGGGGGAGGGGACCCACTGGAACAGCTGTTGGAAGACAATGGTAGCCTCCCGTCAAGGCCATCCAGCGTGTTCTTTAACGTGCACAGGGTATGCACACGGTCCCGCAAGTCTTAACGTCCCATCCGACGGACGGCGGCCTTTCCAAGCCCATCGGTGTCCCCTATTGACCGTGGGCAGGGCGGGGAGTTTTGCGGAGATAAATCTCAACGCTGACCCAGCTGGGACTCGAACCTGGGAACTACAGATTACGAGCCTGGCGCGCTACCGACTGAGCCATCTCCGCCCCGAAAGGCTCAGGGGTTGAGAAAGGTAAGGGAATACACTGGGCAGGTATTTGGAGAAAGATGGTAAGCTCTCATCAAGGCCATCCAGCATGCTGTTTAATGTGCGAACTTTACGGCTCTCCTGTATAAGACTAATGGCTAAGTTCCAATCGAGTGATGAGTACATTTTGTGAACATTAAATGTGTTCCATATCCACTTAATGGGTGACGCCACGGGTACTGCCTAACCATGGAACTATTTTCATAGTCACTGTGAGATGAAGGGTTACTAAGAACGAGGTAATTCATCGCAAAGACCCCTGAAATGTTGTTCTGATTGTATTCCTGCCAGAACTTAATTTTTCATATAAATAATCAAATTCAGTCGTTGTTTGGGTTGTTTTACCTCTGAGCGGCACTTTTTTTTGCACACCATGTGCTAAATAGCCAGGTCACATGGACCCCGAAGGCTCAGAGAAAGTTGGGAACCCACTGGAACAGTTTTGGGAGAGAGATGGTAGCCTCTCGTTAAGGCATCCAGCGGGTTCTTTAACGTGCACAGGGTATGGCTCTCCCGCACACGGCGTCACAGCTTAACATCCCATCCGACGGACGGCGGTCTTTCCAAGGCCATCGGTGTCCCCTACTGACCGTGGGCAGGTCGAGGAGTTTTGCGGAGATAAATCTCAACGCTGACCCAGCTGGGACTCGAACCTGGGAACTGCAGATTACGAGCCTGGCGCGCTACCGACTGAGTCACCTCCGCCCGTATATCAATTCAGTAGTAGCTGTTATTCATATAGTAGCATTGAAATGAAAGAAAACATTTCTAGAACGAATTAGCAGTGAGAATGATGCAGATTTTGAACCTGGGATTCGTGAGAAGCATTCCACTGCCTTCCAGTGTATCGGTATTATTTGAAATGCAAGCGACATGGATTTCGGTTACCCAGATGTTTTAGAACAGGAATTGGCTGCGACTGTGATAGAATAGCCTAAAAGGATTAACCCCTGGGACATTAAGCCCTGTGTGAAAGAGATCTATATAGCCAGTGGACTTTAAAACACGCTGGATGGCTTTGATCGTCATCCAACATGTACATAAATGTCTCTCAGAAGTAAAACAACTTTTCCGTTGAAGATATCCGTCTCCTTGCGAGACCCAAATTTTCTTCGTGGGAGGAATAACACCTTCCTGTGAGTTCAAAGTCGCTTTGTTCAGAGATAGCTGCCGTATTTTGAAGCACCACGTTTTAATTATTTTTAAAGAGATTGCAGCCTCCCTGTGGAGATTGCAGCCTCCCTGTGTGAAAGAGATCTATTTAGCCAGTGGACTTTAAAACACGCTGGATGGCTTTGATCGTCATCCAACATGTACATAAATGTCTCTCAGAAGTAAAACAACTTTTCCGCTGAAGATATCCGTCTCCTTGCGAGACCCAAATTTTCTTCGTGGGAGGAATAACACCTTCCTGTGAGTTCAAAGTTGCTTTGTTCAGAGATAGCTGCCGTATTTTGAAGCACCACTTTTCAATTATTTTTAAAGAGATTGCAGCCTCCCTGTGGTGAGCAACGTTGATATGCTTAGGAGAAATTCCAGCTTCTCTTTTGAGACACAACATTTCTGCTTCGGTAGAGAATGCAGCTTTCTTCATTAGGAAGGATATATCAAAAGGAAATACAGAATTCTTCGATTCTTTTCTCTGTATTGTTACACTCTCTATAAAAAAAGCTTCTAGCTAAGCCTAGTTTGAGTTATAGTGCTCGGAAGAAATCCTTTTAGACACACAACTTTACAAGACCCGTTTTTTCTAGGGAAACAGAAAGCAAGTTGTTTGAAAGTTTCGACGTTAGGAGAAAAAAAAACGTTCTTTCCTTTAGGTTTTGATAAAAACGTAGGTTGTTTCTTCAGGTGCATAACGCTCTCCTTCCCGTCAAGAAGACGCAAACGATCAATGATTCTGTTGATTCTGTTGAAGTTACTTTTTATTTTACAAGACTCCATTTATCATGAACGACAAAAGAAGAACACCCTCTTATCAGTTATTCAAGATGGAAGGAATGGAAATCAGCCAAGGAGATTGTTCTTCATAGCATACAAGGATCGAGAAGGACGAAATAAGATTTTGAATTGTCTTTATGGGAGAAAGTAGACTTTGTGTCTCGTGTGGTGATGGAGCCTTCGAAAATCGTTTCCGTAGTATTTGAAAGGAAAATCAGATTCGAAGCACTTTTAAAATAAATGTTGACTGAAAAACGAAGACTGAAGTTGAACTTCCACGCTACCAGTTTCCTAAGTATATAACGGACTCACTTCTCAAGGGTCAAAGATGTTCGGAAAATAAAGAGATGTTGGATTGGATTGTTTTACCTCTGAGCGGCACTTTTTTGCACACCATGGGCTAAATGGCCAGGTCACATGGAACCAGAAGGCTCAGAGAAGGTTGGGGGAGGGGACCCACTGGAAAAGCTGTTGAGAGACAGATGGTAGCCTCCCGTCAAGGCCATCCAGCGTGTTCTTTAACGTGCACATGGTATGGCTCTCCCACACACGGGGCCACGGCTTAACGTCCCATCCGACGGACGGCGGCCTTTCCAAGCCCATCGGTGTCCCCTACTGACCGTGGGCAGGGCGGGGAAATTTTGCGGAGATAAATCTCAACGCTGACCCAGCTGGGACTCGAACCTGGGAACTACAGATTACGAGCCTGGCGCGCTACCGACTGAGCCACCCCCGTCCCCAATTGACCGAGTTGAGAAGCCAAGTTTTATTCTTTATTTACTCTCAGGAGGAGTCAAAACAAGTGAAAGTTAAGGTAGAATGTGTGACAATATGGGGGCAGTTGTTTATCGTTAAAAAATGTGTAGATGTGGTGCGAAGTTTATAAAAACGGTGGAACGAAGTCTAATGGATGAATATCGACTTGGTAGACCAGTAGAAGAAGCAACACCTGATACGGCGCAATGTGTTAATGACCTTGTTCAGGAAAACCGACGCATCACTCTGAAAGAATACTAAGGGAAAAGCAAAAGGGGCACAAAAAAAATATCCACAGAGTTATCTGTCGATTTTAACGTCAATAAATCAATAAAGGTTTTTGTAGAAAAAAGTTTCTTCCAACATCGTCACGTCGGAGAAACTTTTTTCCACAAACACATTTATTAAAGGGCAAACGTTCAGGGATGATACAGATATTCAAAATGAGGTGCATTAGTTAGCTATGCTCTTTACCTAAAGCCTGTTGTTTTTCTGACGGAATCGAAAAACTTGTCAGCCATTGGACTAAATGTATCGGGGCGGGGGTGGCTCAGTCGGTAGCGCGCCAGGCTCGTAATCTGTAGTTCCCAGGTTCGAGTCCCAGCTGCGTCAGCGTTGAGATTTATCTCCGCAAAACTCCTCGACCTGCCCACGGTCAGTAGGGGACACCGATGGCCTTGGAAAGACTGCCGTTCGTCGAATGGGACGTTAAGCCGTGACCCCGTGTGCGGGAGAGCCATACCCTGTGCACGTTAAAGAACACGCTGGATGGCCTTGACGGGAGGCTACCATTGTCTTCCAACAGCTGTTCCAGTGGGTCCCCTCCCCCAACCTTCTCTGAGCCTTCGGGGTCCATGTGACCTGGCCATTTAGCCCATGGTGTGCAAAAAAGGGCCGCTCAGAGGTAAAACAACCCAATTAAATGTATCGAGAGAAAAGGTGATGGCATTGGAAACCTGCGTATGTACATGTTTCTGGAATAAATTGCTTCGATGTTAAATTCACCTTATTTATTGAGTTTTATACAACTCACATTAGTTACAACACAGCATCGTGTAATAACTCACTTGCTAACTCCTAATAGTTAAACTTATCTACCAATGTGGGTCATGTTGTTGTGAGTGAAAGACCCAATCGCCTCTGAGCCTTTGAGGTCCTTTTGATCCTGCCATTTAGCCCCATTTTGTGCAAAAAAAAAGTGCAGCCCAGAGGTAAAACAATCCAACTAAAATACGTAAAAAGATTCTTAAAGTGAAGGAACGTTTTGAACGTGACGTTTTACTCACGTGGCTGGCAGGGTTCCAATGCACGTTAAAGGATTGTGTATATAGATAGCCTAATTTTAAAAGACAGTAAATATAAACACTTAGGAAAGCTTACTCCTTGTTATAAAAGACCAGAACATAACTGGAATAAAGTGCAATGAAAAAAAGAGATAAATATAAATGGCTTTAGAATTTATTGCTGTTCAAGGTTCCTTAATGAAATCAGGCTATTTTTGGAAAAATGAGAATAGCCAGATTAGATTGTTTGCGCCATCCAGAGATTGAACTTTTTAAAGAAATTCCGGGTGAAAATATCGCACTGAATTAGAGACGCCAATGTTGCATGTGGATTATATCAGAAAGGAAGAGCGCAAGGAAGAGAAATAGTAAACGAGGAGGAGGAAGAAGAATGTTTCTTCTCTTCTAATTTGATACCGGAAAGAGATAGATCATTAACAGAAGGTGAACTAAAAGATACGAGGATAGGGAATGCAAGGGGAAAGAAAATTGAAAACTCCGAAGAAAGATGGGGAGATTAAACGAGGTGAACGAAGAAAACTAAAAAATCTTCTTGCTTAATAAACTAGAGGAAAGAAGATCCAAGGGAATCTGAGAATTAGCTGACCAGATAAAAAGAAAATTGCTTCGAGTAATCTCGAAAAACATTAAATCAATAGGAAACAGAAGAGAAAAAAAATGAAATAGACGGATTTACTGAAAAGAACGTTGATTAAAAGAGTTGAAAATCCGAGGAACTGGTGAAGGAGTTATCGTGGGATGCATTCAAAGGATGGAATTTTGTTAGATGAAGTCGCGAAGAGATAAAAGTGAGTTGACTGATTTCTTTGTTCTTATTTGAAACGTGTTTTATAAGGGAAGTTGAGAGGACTGTTTCCGTTCTGTTATTTACAATTTGTTAATCTCCACTGTTTCATGGGTAGAGTAATTGTAATCATTTGTGTTGGATTAAAGCAACTGTTCTCAACTGGGAGTACTTAACATTAGGCAAAATTTATCTCTAGGAGAATAGGGTGGCATTAGCAACTAGACACAATGAAGAATTCTTCTTCATTGTGTCTTCATTGTGTAAATATTGTTTTAGAGTAGTCCTTCTATTCAATTCTGGGTCCTATGAGACTTCATGGGTATGAAGAATGAATTTCAATGTTGTGGTAGACACAAATTCTGATTTCTTTAGTGCTTTATATGCAAGTGAATTGTAATGTTCCTCTTTTCATAAGTGATGCTATCACGGTACATAAAAACTTGGTCAAAATTTGTAAGTTGGATGACTAATATTATGGTGTGTGTGTGTATGTATGTAGTGCATGGTGTGTATATATATATATATAATGCATGGCGTATGGTGTGTGTGTATAGTGCATGGCGTATGGTGTGTGTATATAGTGCATGATGTATGGTGTATGTAGTGCATGGTATATGGTATGTGTGTGGTGTATGATGTGTGCATGTAATAGTGTACGGTGTGTGTATGCATGGTGTGTGTATGGTGTGTGTATGTATGGTGTGTGTATGGTGTGTGTGTGTGTATAATGCATGGCGTATGGTGTGTGTATATAGTGCATGATGTATGGTGTATGTAGTGCATGGTATATGGTATGTGTGTGGTGTATGATGTGTGCATGTAATAGTGTACGGTGTGTGTATGCATGGTGTGTGTGTATGGTGTGTGTATGTATGGTGTGTGTATGGTGTGTGTATGATGTGCATATGTAGTGTATGGTGTGTGCCTATGTAGCATATGGTGTGTGTGCACGTGTATGAGTTAGAGAACACACATAAGTTTGCCACACATTGGGGATGTTACACACATTGAGTACGCTGTGAGTATGATGTGTATGAGTGTGTGTGGTGATATTGAAATATGACGGTGTGTATGGTTGGACAATGTGTACGGATGCAGTGTGTCTGGTGTGATTGAAAAAATTGCAATTATGTGGTATGGTATGCACTCGAGGTGGGTTTTGTGTGTATGGTTGTGGTACGTGATTTATTTTTTCAATTTAGATACGCTGTTTATTATATAATAAATAAAAATTCTAAATAAACATATTTATCAAAAATTACTGAATTACTGATAAATAATGTTTTTATTATTCACTATGTAAACTATTTAGCTTAATAAAATTACTTTTATGAAGTCCTCCTCATCTGCCCATTCGACATATTGTTTTAGAGTAGTCCTTCTATTCAATTCCGGGGCGGGGGTGGCTCAGTCGGTAGCGCGCCAGGTTCGAGCCCCAGCTGGGTCAGCGTTGAGATTTATCTCCGCAAAATTCCCCGCCCTGCCCACGGTCAGTAGGGGACACCGATGGGCTTGGAAAGACCGTCGTCCGTCGGATGGGACGTTAAGCCGTGGCCCCGTGTGCGGGAGAGCCATACCCTGTGCACGTTAAAGAACACGCTGGATGGCCTTGACGGGAGGCTACCATCTGTCTCCCAACAGCTTTTCCAGTGGGTCCCCTCCCCCAACCTTCTCTGAGCCTTCGGGGTCCTTGTGGCCTGGCCATTTAGCCCATGGTGTGCAAAAAAGTGCCGCTTAGAGGTAAAACAACCCAACCCAACTATTCAATTCTCTGTAGCAGCATTAAGAACAATTAAGCAAAATGAAATCCTCAGTATGTATGTACGCAGACTTGTATGGTAACCTTATAATAGAAAGTAATTTTTTGTTTGAGAATGTAGAATCTTTAACTTTTCCCTTTTTATTTAAACACATAATTACCAATCATCATCAAATATGCATAGACTGTTGACGGTCACCACACGTATTTCGTTGGGGCGAAGGTGTCTCAGTCGGTCGAGCGCGAGGATCGTAATCTGTAGTTCCCAGGTTCGAGTCCCAGCTGGGTCAGCGTTGAGATTTATCTCCGAAAAATTTCCCGCCCTGCCCACGGTAAGTAGGAACACCGATGGGCTTGGAAATGCCGCCGTCCGTCGGATGGGACGTTAAGCCGTGGCCCCGTGTACGGAAGAGCCATACCCTGTGCACGTTAAAGAACACATTGGATGGTCTTGACGGGAGGCTACTATCTGTCTCCCAACAAATGTTCCAGTGGGTCCCCTCTCCCAACCTTCTCTGAGCCTTCGGGGTCCATGTGACCTGGCCATTTAGCCCATGGTGTGCAAAAAAGTGCCGCTCAGAGGTAAAACAACCCAACTCAACCACCCTGTCTTCAGTGAGAAAGGGAACACTAATGACATCACAGTTCGTCAGATGGTACATTAAGCCTTTGTTCCGTGTGCAGAACCATACCTTATGCACGTTCCATACCCTGTGCATGTTAAAGAACACGCTGGATGGCCTTGACGGGAGGCTACCATCTGTCTCCCAACAACTGTTCCAGTGGGTCCCCTCCCCAACCTTCTCTGAGCCTTCGGGGTCCATGTGACCTGGCCATTAAGCCCATTGTGTGCAAAAAAAGTGCCGCTCAGAGGTAAAACAACCAAACCCAACCTTATGCACGTTAAAGAACACGCTGGAGGCTACTATCTGTCTCCCAACAGCTGTTCCAGTGGATCCCCTCCGCCAACCTTCTCTGAGCCTTCGGGGTCCTTGTGACCTGGTATGCGAAATTAGCCCATGGTGTGCAAAAAAGCACCGCTCAGAGGTACACACTAACCTCAATACACATCAGAACTTGAACATAATAACTATCCACAGAAATGACTGTTACTGAAGAAAAAACTGCGCATGCGCTAGTCTCTCTTAGTATTACCACTTTGAATTATTAGTGTGCCACAAGTATTCACGGATAAAAATAGTGTGCCGTGAGCAAAAAAAGTTTGAGAATCACTGCTCTAACCTATCAGGTAGCTATCATTATCAAAGTCTTAAAGTTCTCATAGTTTTGAAAACCTCTTAAGTTTTTTTTCTGGTCGACTAAGGGTTCTCAACGTGGGGTACGCGGTAAAATTTTTTGGGGTACGCCGTGAGAGAACTCAAAAGTCGCTAGATCTAGTTGAGTTGTTTTACCTCTGAGCGGCACTTTTTTGCACACCATGGGCTAAATGGCCAGGTCACAAGGACCCCGAAGGCTCAGAGAAGGTTGTGGGAGGGGACCCACTGGAACAGCTGTTGGGAGACAGATGGTAGTCTCCCGTCAAGGCCATCCAGCGTGTTCTTTAACGTGCACAGGGTATGGCTCTCTCGCACACGGGGCCACGGCTTAACGTCCCATCCGACGGACGGCGGCCTTTTCAAGCCCATCGGTGTCCCCTACTGACCGTGGGGAGGACGGGGAAATTTTACGGAGATAAATCTCAACGCTGACCCAGCTGGGACTCGAACCTGGGAACTACAGATTACGAGCCTGGCGCGCTACCGACTGAGCCACCCCCGCCCCAGCTAAATGGCCAGGTCACATGGACCCCGAGGGTTCAGAGAAGGTTGGGGGGAGGGGACCCACTGGAACAGCTGTTGGGAGACAGATGATAGCCTTCCGTCAAGGAAATACAGCGTGTTCTTTGACGTGCACAGGGTATGGCTCTCCCACACACGGGGCCACGACTTAACATCCCATCCGATGGACGGCGTCCTTCCCAAGCCCATCGGTGCCCCCTACTGACCGTGGGCAGGGAGTTTTTCGGAGATAAATCTCAACGCCGACCCGATGAGACTCGAACCTGGTAGCTACAGATTACGAGCCCGGCGCGCTACCGACTGAGCCCCCCCCCCCCGCTAGATCTAGTAACAAAGTTTTATTCCCATTGTTATACTTATCGCTATAGTTTTATCTATCTGTACAAGGGGTACGCCAGTTACACATTTCCAGGAGGTACGTGAAGAATAAAAGGTTGAGAATCACTGTGGTAGACAATTCTTTTAAATCAAAGAACAATAATTCATGAATTTATATGAAACAAATTAGCATCTGGAAGCTTGACAGTTGTCATATTTTTTCCTTAAATTAAAAATGAATTGTCTCCAACATATTTCCTTTATTTTGCAGTTCATGTGCGCAGCGTTTCACAAAAAGGATAATTTCCTTTTCACTGCATTACTTTGTCTAGTTAACAAGGGAAAGCTAGCCATTGATTTCCCCAGTGAGCTAGTCGCGGCTATCAACAAATAGATTTAAGTGCTTGTCTTCTAAAGATCAAACAAAATGTTTGCCTAGCCTCTCTTACAATGAGGGTCTAATTTAATCTAATGGGAAAGAATAAGGATTACCAAACTGTTGGGAGTATTTTTCTGCTGCAGAACAAAACTTCTCGTTGGGAGTCTCCTGTCAATACCAACGGGGGGCGGGGGTGGCTCAGTCAGTAGCGCGCCAGGCTCGTAATCTGTAGTTCCCAGATTCGAGTCCCAGCTGGGTCAGCGTTGAGATTTATCTCCGCAAAATTTCCCCGTCCTGCCCACGGTCAGTAGGGGACACCGATGGGCTTGGAAAGGCCGCCGTCCGTCGGATGGGTCGTTAAGCCGTTTCCCCGTGTGCGGGAGAGACATACCATGTGCACGTTAAAGAACACGCTGGATGGCCTTGACGGGAGGCTACCATCTGTCTCCCAACAGCTGTTCCAGTGGGTCCCCTCCCCCAACCTTCTCTGACCTTCGGGGTCCATGTGACCTGGCCATTTAGCCCATGGTGTGCAAAAAAGTGCCGCTCAGAGGTAAAACAACCCAACCCAATACCAACGAGCTTGACCTTGAGTCTGGCTCTCTGTAACATTGGGTTGTTTTACCTCTGAGCGGCACTTTTTTGCACATCATGGGCTAAATGGCCAGGTAACATGGACCCCGAAGGCTCAGAGAAGGTTGGGAGAGGGGACCCACTGGATCAGCTGTTGGGAGGAAGATGGTAGCCTCCCGTCAAGATCATCCAGCGTGTTCTTTAACGTGCACAAGGTATGGCTCTCCCGCACACGGGGCCACGGCTTAACGTCCCATCCGACGGACGACGGGCTTTCCAAGTCCATCGGTGTCCCCTACTGACCGTGGGAGGGAAATTTTGCGGAGATAAATCTCAATGCTGACCCAGCTGGGACTCGAACCTGGGAACTACAGACTACGAGCCTGGCGCGCTACCGACTGAGCCACCCCCGCCCCAAGGTAGATAGTGTGTCGATTTATATACTCAACAAGTTTGCCAGCGCCTTATCTTCCTTTGAGGTGAATATGAATTCAGTGATCGATTGCACCATCGATATGCTTGAGGTTTGTTTTCTGCAGTTTAGGGCCCATATAGAGAGATGGTATTTTTTAAATTTTTTTAATTTATTTATTAAGCGTTATGGTTATTTCTGGAAAATTTACATTTAGAGAAATATTCCTTCCTTCATTATTTTATTCATTTCCTTTACGGCTTAAAGTGTAGGGGCGGGGGTGGCTCAGTCGGTAGCGCGCCAGGCTCGTAATCTGTAGTTCCCAGGTTCGAGTCCCAGCTGGGTCAGCGTTGAGATTTATCTCCGTAAAATTCCCCGACCTGCCCACGGTCAGTAGGGGACACCGATAGGCTTGGAAAGGCCGCCGTCCGTCGGATGGGACGTTAAGCCGTGGCCCCGTGTGCGGGAGAGCCATACCCTGTGCACGTTAAAGAACACGCTGGATGACCTTGACGGGAGGCTACCATCTGTCTCCTAACAGCTGTTCCAGTGGGTTCCCTCCCCCAACCTTCTCTGAGCCTTCGGGGTCCATGTGACCTGGCCATTTAGCCCATGGTGGGCAAAAAAGTGCCGCTCAGAGGTAAAACAACACAACAACAACACAAGCTTAAAGTGTAATGGATAAACATATATCTATGTTCTTTACAGACAGATATAATTAAAAAAATAATTAATGTCACTTCAAGGAAAAGAACTCGATGAATTATTCTGAATATATCTACAGACAAGTTTTCACGACTACCTCTGATTGTGCGAGCCATCATCGTTATTTGATGAGAAAAAAATAAATATTCATTTTCTTGGACTGAGCATGCACAGTTTATTCGGTATCATTTCCGTTCAGTCAAAGAAATTTCCAATAAGTGGAATGAGCCTCATTTGCATGAAGAAGCGGTAGAGCTGGCTTCTTCGTTTCAATCTTCTATGGCAACACGTGGCTGGCATTGGATAGATAATCACAGTGGCATTATGGGTCCGGCTTTACCGTCTTCTCCGTGCCACGTGATACGGAAGTCATTAATCACGTGATGGTGCAGCGTCAGCACTTTCTGCTCCGTCATCGCAATGTTCCTCGTGCTAGAACGAAGATGACGTCTTTCAGAGAGCATTCAAATTTCTCTCGGTCTCCTTTGCGAAAATCTCTCTTGATGTGAATCTCTCTTGATGTGATCTCTTCAATGGATCAGTGGACGTGTTTCAATCCATGAATGTTCTGTACAACGAGATTTGTAGAGAATTGCGCCGATTTCGTGGAGAAATTGAGCATTTAGTATCACGATAATGTAAGAGACTGTTAAAAAAGAACAATTGAGGACAATGATCCTTGAGGGATCCTTTGGCCTTACAAACCAATCACATAATCAGAGTTGTGACGTCAGCGTAAACTGATAGATAGGTTGGGTTGTTTTACCTCTGAGCGACACTTTTTTGCACACCATGGGCTAAATGGCCAGGTCACATGGACCCCGAAGACTCTGAGAACGTTGGGGGAGGGGACCCACTGGAACAGCTGTTAGGAAACAGATGGTAGCCTCCCGTCAAGGCCATCCAGCGTGTTCTTTAACGTGCACAGATTATGGCTATCCCGCACACGGGGCCACGGCTTAACGTCCCATCCGACGGACGGCGGCCTTTCCAGGCCCATCGGTGTCCCCTACTGACCGTGGGCAGGGCGGGGAATTTTGCGGAGATAAATCTCAACGCTGACCCAGCTGGGACTCGAACATGGGAACTACAGATTACGAGCCTGGCACGCTACCGACTGAGCCACCCCCGCCCCACTGATAGATAGTGTCACGAATATAATTCAGTTGATAGTATCGATGGAAATATCCCATAAAACTACCCAGCTTGTTTTTAATGCGCCACATGCTATGTTCTTTTTGCACACACACACCATGGTTTATTGTCCAATTTCATGAAGATGACTTTTCAAATCTTAGCTATGCCTCTTTTCTCACTTTTCTTGAATTGTGGTAATAGAAGAAAATTTTACTGCTGGCACTTTTGGATTACTACATCATAGGGTATTAATTCCAGAAAACATAACCATTATCTCCGGGAACTACCTTTAAATTTCGGTGTCATGACCTACATTCTCAGGAAAGTAATCATTTAATTCTTGAACATATGACACACATCCTCTGGAAGTAATCTTTCCTATCGTGGAGACATGATACCCTTTCTTTGGGTTGGGCTGGGTTGTTTTAGCTCTGAGCGGCACTTTTTTGCACACCATGGGCTAAATGGACAGGTCACCTGGACCCCGAAGGCTCAGAGAAGGTTGGGGGAGGGGACCCACTAGAACAGTTGTTGGGAGACAGATGGTAGCTTCCCGTCAAGGCCATCCAGCGTGTTCTTTAACGTGCACAGGGTATGGGTCTCTCTCATACGGAGCCACGGCTTAACGTCCCATCCGACTGACGGCGGTCTTTCCAAGCACATCGGTGTCTCCTACTGACCGTGGGCAGGGCGGGGAATTCTGCGGATATAAACCTAAACGCTGAACCAGCTGGGACTCGAACCTGGGAACTACAGATTACGAGCCTGGTGCCCTATCGCCTGAGCCCCCCCCCCCCCCCCCCCCCGCCCCCTTCCTTCCTCTGGAAACATGCTTTTAATTCCGCATGTCACGATCATCGACTTAATAGTTTTCTGACAGACAGTAAGATTCCAGAATCCTCATCCCATATTTGCATACATTCAATTATAGTGATCGGAACCGAAGAAAATACCTCTTTAAAAAAATGCTACGATTCCATCTAAAATCCCCCATTTTTTTTTATCTAACAAGGTTAGCATAGCTTTTCAATCGCTTCAAAAACTTAGGACAAAATATAAATTCGCTGCGGAGGATCGATGATTCACCTTTTGTCATCATGTTCGATTCTTGAGCCGAATAGAAGTCGAAAATCTCGTCTCCTTAGCTCAAATTCATTTCCGGCTTAAAAATTTAAATGGGAAACGAAGTGTTGAAAATGTAACTGAAAGATGAAGGCAATCGCGTGCAAAGTAATTGCATAAGTCCCAATAAATTGGGGGCGGGGGTGGCTCAGTCGGTAGCACGCCAGGCTCGTAATCTGTAGTTCCCAGGTTCGAGTCCCAGCTGGGTCAGCGTTGAGATTTATCTCCGCAAAAATTCCACGCCCTGCCCATGGTCAGTAGGGGACACCGATGGGCTTGGAAAGGCCGACGTCCGTCGGATGAGACGTTAAGCCGTGGCCCCGTGTGTGGAAGAGCCATACCCTGTGCACGTTAAAGAACACGCTGGATGGCCTTGACGGGAGGCTACCATCTGTCTCCCAACAGCTGTTCCAGTGGGTCCCCTGCCCCAACCTTCTCTGAGCCTTCGGGGTCCATGTGACCTGGCCATTTAGCCCATGGTGTGCAAAAAAGTGCCGCTCAGAGCTAACACAACCCAACCCAATAAATTGACCTTCAGAAGACAGAAGAACGTGTGAATTAAAAAAACAACTCACTATGAAGAATTATTTTCACTGACAGCATCTCTCCATGATTGTTCAATTCTCATGTGAGACGAAGAACTTAAGGAAGTGCAAAATCAGATTTCTGGAGAGTTCTGCAAAGAGCGCTCTTACGATTAAAAAATTAAATAACTCATCTCACGTTCTTGGAGCAATTCAAAAAGTTCAAAAGGAAGAACTTCAACGTTTAGAGAAGCATGAGAGTTCGCAAATATATTGACCAGAAAATAGGATGCTACTAGCAAATATCACGTGAAATAAAAAGAAAGACCTTCATCTTTCAGTTGCATTTTTGATGGTTTAAATTTTTTTTCCATTATCAAAGATTTTCCTTTACAGTAAAATTTTGTAATCCGGATTGGATTGTTTTACCTCTGAGCGTCACTTTTTTTGCACACCATGGGCTAAATGGCCAGGCCACAAGGACCCCGAAGGCTCAGAGAAGGTTGGGGGAGGGGACCCACTGGAACAGCTGTTGGGAGACAGATGGTAGCCTCCCGTCAAGGCCATCCAACGTGTTCTTTAACGTGCACAGGGTATGGCTCTTCCGCACACGGGGCCACGACTTAACGTCCCATCCGACGGACGGCGGCCTTTCCAAGCCCATCAGTGTCCCCTACTGACCGTGGGCAGGGCGGTGAATTTTTGCGGAGATAAATCTCAACGCTGACCCAGCTGGGACTCGAACCTGAGAACTACAGATTACGAACCTGGCGCGCTACCGACTGAGCCACCCCCGCCCCTTTTGTCATCTCTAAGAGTTGTAACTCATAGATTACACAGAGATACTTATTAAGTGTATGTTTCTATCAGTTGTGTATTTCATCGTTTATGTTATTTTCATTTTACAGTTTCCATCCAAATTTGATGGCAAATTTTTGTTTTTAATATTTCTGTAAATAAGTATGGAAATAAATTATTGTTACTTTGAGAAAAAAAAGACCCTGAATTCGCACTTTAAGACACCAGCTTCTATTGCTAATAGATCCTCTTATGTTCCATATGATGCAATAAAAAATACAAACTCCTCAACATAATTCTTTTAAATCAGGTCCGCCAATTCCAAACTAATTGAAGAGTCATTAAGAAAACATTAGATTCTTAAAGAGCCGCGGGAAAAAAATCTCTGCTTAAAAGGGAAACATACATTTTTAATGAGTAATGAGTTGAGAAACGAAACTATAGTTTTAAAGAATTGAGAAAAAAGTCTCTTAATAAAAAGCAAAAATATACATCTTTAACAAGTACAGTCGCTCAAAAAAGTATCCGAACACTACGGTTGATTACAGAATTCAGAAAAAATACCTGGCAACGATTTTTTTTAGAAATTAGTGATCTGGCAACCTTCGTGTCACGTGATTACAGAATTCAGGAAAAATATCTGGAGCGTGTACAGCAACTGTACACGCTCCAGTTACCGTTCACAGCAAACTGGAGCGTGTGTAGTTACTGCACACGCTCCAGTTTGCTGTGAACGGTAACTGCACACGCTCAATATTTCCGTGAGTGAGCCCACACGATCTAGTATCAAAATAATATGACCACCTACAGTCGCTCAAAAAAATATCCGAACACTATGGTTGATTACAGAATTCAGAAAAAATATCTGGCAACGATTTTTTTTAGAAATCAGTGATCTGGCAACCTTCGTGTCACGTGACACGAAGGTTGCCAGATCACTAATTTCTAAAAAAATCGTTGCCAGATATTTTTTCTGAATTCAGTAATCTACCATAGTGTTCGGATATTTTTTTAAGCGACTATACATGGAGGATTTATTGTAATCAATTTGAAAGAAATTTACCGTGTTATTAAAGTCTACTTCTCAAAAAAAGTCGGAATTTTTTTAATTGTCTGTTCCAACACGCATCTCTCTGTGAATTCTTAAATAATATCGCAACTCTCCAACACATTATACGGACATTGTTCACAGGTCACGCATTTTTCGCGACTTTAAAAAAAATTCTCGAAATCGAAGAGTAAAATGTAACACTGCAATGCAAATCCCGTCTCTAGCCCTTTTACCTTTTTTCCGGCTCGATTGCGCCCTCACTTCCTTCCCCCCTTTATTTTTTGAAGATCCGGGCCTGACTGTGATCAACGACTTTTATTTCAAAGGCATAGCTACTATAAAATACTAATAAAATAAATGCACGGTTTATTTTCGAGAGGACGTCCTTCAGAACTAACGTTTTATTGAACAAAATTAAACTGAAACGTCAAGAACACTTTGTGTCTTAATCGATCCTTTCAGTTTTTGGTTTCTACGAAACAACCGTGAAGCGCTAAAATAACCAATTGATTATATGAATCCAGGTCCTCCTGATGACCAGTCATCAGGAGGATTAGGAGGACATCATCAGGAGGACATCATTAGGGGGACATTATCAGGAGGACCTCATCTCTAACGTTTTATTGAACAAAATTAAACTGAAACGGCAAGAACACTTTCTGTCTTAATCGATCCCTTCAGTTTTTGTTTTCTACGAAACAACCGTGAAGCGTTAAAATAACCAATTGATTATATGAATCCAGGTCCTCCTGATGACCAGTCATCAGGAGGATTAGGAGGACATCATCAGGAGGACATCATTAGGAGGACTTGGATTCGCATATCAATTGGTCAAACCCAAAAACTGCTTCGCTATCTCTAAACTGCACCTGACTGCTGCATCAAGTGTACGAAAAATTTTCAATGTTCATGATATGAAGTATAATAATGTGATGTCCAATGTTGTCCTTCTTACCAGGTGAGCTATCGAAATATTTATGTTTAAGCAAAATTTATACCCTTATAAATTTTTATTGAAATTTGAAAAAAAACTACATAAGATAAACAGTTTGCTTTTTCACCTTTATATTATTAAATTATCCACATATGCTTTAGTTGGTCGGCCTCCTCAAATGAATATAAAATATAAAAATATTAATTGATTCCGAAATAGCAGCCCATTGTATTAAATAAGCATTTATTGTATTAATCTTAAAAATAGCTATGCATTGTTTTTTTTTCCTCCTGATGTGCCACGGACTCAAATAGTGGAATATAATTTTACTTTAGTTTGCGTTGGGTTGTTTTACCTCTGAGCGGCACTTTTTTGCACACCATGGGCTAAATGGCCAGGTCACATGGACCCCGAAGGCTCAGAGAAGGTTGGGGGAGGGGAACCACTGGAACAGCTGTTGGGAGACAGATGGTAGCCTCCCTTCAAGGCCATCCAGCGTGTTCTTTAACGTGCACAGGGTATGGCTCTCCAGCACACGGAGCCACGGCTTAACGTCCCATCCGACGGACGGCGGCCTTTCCAAACCCATCGGTGTCCCCTACTGACCGTGGGCAGGGCAGGGAATTTTGCGGAGATAAATTTCAACGCTGACCCAGCTGTGACTCGAACCTGGGAACTACAGATTACGAGCCTGACGCGCTACCGACTGAGCCACCCCCGCCCCACTTTAGTTTGGGAATCCTTTATTTCGGCAGAAGGGTTTGTTTTTGAGACTTCCCCTTAAAATGACTTAATAATTCTATTCTTTAGAGATAAAACGGAACAACCATTTTATTTCTTAACTAAATATCAGAGTTAAGAGAAAAAAGTTAAAGAGGGAGTGTTTTGCCTTTTTAAACATTTTTATGACATAAAATGTTGTCTATGTAGGCTTACGTTAGTGTAACTGTGTCCCTTGCAATCCTTCAATTTGCAGGCCACTGATTTAAATCGCTCGCTTCTACACCACACCCTTCCCGAAGTAATTAAAAGGACAACCATAGTTTTACAAGGTTGGGGCAATTAGCGATCTTGTTCAAGCTAGAGAACATTTCGGATGACCTTGATTCAATTCGCTCTTCTACCTTAAAAGCCGTCTAGCCACTTGCATAGGGGCGGGGGTGGCTCAGTCGGTAGCGCGCAAGGCTCGTAATCTATAGTTCCAGATTCGAGTCCCAGCTGGGTCAGCGTTGAGATTTATCTCCGCAAAATTCCCCGCCCTGCCCACGGTCAATAGGGGACACCGATGGGCTTGGAAAGGTCGCCGTCCGTCGGATGGGACGTTAAGCCGTGGCCCCGTGTGCGGGAGAGACATACCCTGTGCACGTTAAAGAACACGCTGGATGGCCTTGACGGGAGGCTACCATCCGTCTCCCAACAGCTGTTCCAGTGGGTCCCCTCCCCCAACCTTCTCTGAGCCTTCGGGGTCCATGTGACCTGGCCATTTAGCCCATGGTGTGCAAAAAAGTGCCGCTCAGAGGTAAAACAACCCAAAACCCTAGCCACTTGCAACTTGTTCTGTTTTCAGCTTTTGGAACTCTCATAGCATGGACATTTAACCGACTGTGCGTCGAAAAATTATCTGTAACGAGAAACATCAATCCTACTTCGTTACTTGTATAGGTTCAAATTTATTTTAACGCTTCACGGTTGTTTCGTACAAAACGAAAACTGAAAGGATCGATTAAGGCTGAATGTGTTCTTGACGTTTCAGTTTAATTTTGTTCAATAAAACGTTAGTTCTAAAAGACGTCCTCTCGAAAACAAACCGTGTAGAAGTCTCTATTTGTAGGAAAAGCCGTTACGAGAAAATACGAAGCAGAATTTGTAAAGATAGAGGACTAGAGTTGCTGTATTTCTCTTTTTTTGTTTGATCCGACACGTTTATTGTGTTTCTGAGTTTCTTTATCCTGTTGGAGAAGCAGATGTGTCGTATCAAAAAGTTTACGGCATCTGCTTTCTGAAAGAGAATTGTTTAATTGACATCAATAACTCAGTTGGTGGCGGCGTTTTAATGAAGATTTTATTTAAATAAGATAATTCCACCAAGTTGCGGTTTTCTCATAATTTCTCTAGTGGAAAGGAAACCGTGGGTTTTGAAGTTTTAGTGTTTCTACATTGTTTGTTGTTTTAAAGTTATTTTAATGTTGGAGGTTTCTTCAGGACAACTGAGGATAAGAGAGAATCTGAATAGAACACAGATACTGACAAGTTTGCCCCATAATATTTTTTAGTATACAATGATATTTGAGAATAGTTTTAGAAATTTAAAAACGATTAGATTAATGTATTACTTGTGGTTTGTTGAGGACTGATCTTTAAAGTTAGTAGTCGATCAAGTTAGTAAGTAAAGTAAGATCTAATTTAAGTGGTATCCATTTAAAATACAAGATAAGTGATCCTGAATTTTGATCTTTAGAAGTTCTGAATAAGCTCTAATTTTTCGACCTGTCTCCTGTTATAGGTGTAATTTAATAATCCATTGCTCGGAAGCAGTATTTAGCCTCCTGTCAAGATTTTTCTGCAAATTAAAACACACACTGTCTTAGTTATTCAAATTGATGTCCCCATGGTGTTTCCTGGCCACTTCTAAAAAATCAAGAAATACTGTATATTGGTATAATAACACAAAAGAAATTTTAAATTCGCTGCATTTTGGTGTTAACCTCGAACTGCTCCTCCAATCATTAAAAGGATAAACAATCCTTCAAGCAGCTGCTTGCCACAGAGGTCTGACGGGAGCTTGTCAGTTTATTACGCCATAATGAAGGTCGGTGAAGAAGGCTGGGTTGGGTTGTTTTACCTCTGAGCGGCACTTTTTTGCACACCATGGGCTAAATGGCCAGGTCACATGGACCCCGAAGGCTCAGAGAAGGTTGGGGGGAGGGGACCCACTGGAACAGCTGTTGGGAGACAGATGGTAACCTCCCGTCAAGGCCATCCAGCGTGTTCTTTAACGTGCACAGGGTATGGCTCTCCAGCACACGGAGCCACGGCTTAACGTCCCATCCGACGGACGGCGGCCTTTCCAAACCCATCGGTGTCCCCTACTGACCGTGGGCAGGGCGGGGAATTTTGCGGAGATAAATCTCAACGCTGACCCAGCTGGGACTCGAACCTGGGAACTACAGATTACGAGCCTGGCGCGCTACCGACTGAGCCACACCCGCCCCTTAGAAGCACGCGGAGGAAGAAGGCTGGACCTCAGCAGAAAGACAACATAAACATCCATGCCATACCCAGGCTTGAATCCAAAATCCTTTTGATCAGTCCCAAGCATGTTAATTACTCAGCCACGGGCCCGCCCATCACTATATTGCAATTAACACCGCGGTAGATTTCACCCCCTTTTGAATTTCGGTTTGGTTGGTAGGTTGTTTATTTTACTCTGAGCGGCACTTTTTTGCACACAATGGGCTAAATGGCCAGGTCACATGGACTCCGAAGACTCAGAGATGGTTGGGGGAGGGGACCCACTGGAATGGATGTTGGGAGACAGATGGTAGCCTCCCGTCAAGGCCATCCAGCGTGTTCTTTAACGTGCACAGGGTATGGCTCTCCCGCACACGGGGCCACGGCTTAACGTCCCATCCGACGGACGGCGGCCTTTCCAAGCCCATCGGTGTCCCCTACTGACCGTGGGCAGGGCGGGGAGTTTTGCGGAGATAAATCTCAACGCTGACCCAGCTGGGACTCGAACCTGGGAACTACAGATTACGAGCCTGGCGGAATTTCGGTTTGTATTTGATAATGTATTACCATTGGTGGTATGGAAAACTGATAATTCTCCAACATTAATAAAGACAAAAAATGCTATTAATTGAAATTTCGCACAAAAATTTTCCCGTACAATTTTACTTAATAACAGTTTATTTTGTTTTTCTTTATATTTTTATTGTTTTCTGACTTGTATATAAAAGTCTTTCCATTTATTCTAGTATTTGTATTGTTGTTATTAAAGATATTAAAATTAAAAATGTTTGTAGTAAAAGCTGTTTGTAGTAAGCTGCTTGAGGGGGGTATTTTTTTTAATAAAAAAAATACCCCCCTCAAGCAGCTGCTTACCACAGATGTCTGACAGGAGCCTGTCAGTTTATATGCCACAGTAGAAGATCTGAGAGGATGGCAGGACCTCAGCAGAAAAACGACACATACATCCATGCCTTATCCAGGGCTCGAACCCAGGTCCCTTAGATCAGTAGTCAAGCGCGCTAACCACTCGACCAAGATAATTTAAACATATGAAAAATAAATTTTTCATCTCTCATTAAAAATATGTTTTACCTAAATTAATCTCGATTGAGTTTCAATGAATACTCTTTATTTCGACGAAACTTAAATCTATAAAAGAAAGCTTTTATTTATCAAGTCACCTTCAAAAATAAATTTTCCCTTTGTCTCTGTACAATGTCGATTGTGCTTCGATCTTCAGCTTTCTTCTCTCCTATCGCAGAGAAGTCTTGTCCATTCACCGACCTGGTGCTAAGGAATGCTGCTGTACGATGAGGCTCACACTAGAAACCTCTGCTATATCCTTCAGTGCCTGCATACGACTTAGGGGAGAACATGATCCCTGAGCAACTACTGAACAGACCTGTGGCGCACTTCTGAGGTGCTATGGACGGTTACAAAAGGAAATAAAATCGCTCTGAATTGTTCTCTTCCAAGATGTTCTCTGTTGCGCTTCATACTGATAAGAGAAACTTAGCTGCTATTCCAGTCAACGTACTCTTCTATATCGCATACTTTAGATGAATTGATGTTAGAAGTAAAGAGAAATCTCATTGGGCGATGGTCTCCTATGAAAAATTTAGACAAGGCACACGGAGTTTCTTTTTGCTATGAGTAGTATATAGGGTTAAAAAAATCGAATTTTTACATCGGTGATTTTTTACTTTTTGTACTTTTTGTCACGTTGGGCTGTTTTACCTCTAAGCGGCACCTTTTGCACGTAATGGGCTAAATGGCCAGGTCACAAGGACTTCAAAGCTTAGAGAAGTTTTGAACCACTAAACACTTTTTTTGCACACCATGGGCTAAATGGCCAAGTCACATGGACCCCGAAGGCTCAGAGAAGGTTGGGGGAGGGGATCCACTGGAACAGCTGTTGGGAGACAGATGGTAGCCTCCCGTCAAGGTCATCCAGCGTGTTCTATAATGTACACAGTGTATGGCTCTTCCGTACACGAGGCCACGGTTTAACGTCCCGTCCGACGGACAGCAGCCTTTCCAAGCCCATCGGTGTCCCCTACTGACCGTGGGAAGGGCGGGGAGTTTTGCGGAAATAAACCTCAACGCTGACCCAGCTGGGACTCGAACCTGGGAACTGCAGATTACGAGCCTGGCGCGCTACCGACTGAGCCACTCCCGCCCCACAGCTGTTACGAAAAAAAGGTAGCATCTCCTCAAGGCTATCCAGCGTATTCTTTAACGTGCACAGGATATGGCTCTCTCCCACTCACGGAGCCATAGATTTACGTCTCATCGGAAGAATGGTGGCCTTTCCAATCCGGGGCGGGTTTGGCTCAGTCGGTAGCGCGCCACGCTCGTAATCTGTAGTTCCCAGATTCGAGTCCCAACTGGGTCAGCGTTGAGATTTATCTTCGCAAAACTGCCCGCCCCGCCCACGGTCAGTAGGGGACACCGATGGGCTTGGAAAGACCGTCGTCCGTCGGATGAAACGTTAAGCTGTGGCCCCATGCCACAATGGCCCCATGCCACAATGGTCTCCCGCCATGGGAGAGCCATAAGCTTATGGCTCTCCCATGGCGGGAGAGCCATAACCTTTGCACGTTAAAGAACACGCTGGATGGCCTTGACGGTAGGCTACCATCTGTCTCCCAACAGCTGTTCCAGTGGGTCCCCTCCCCCAACCTTCTCTGAGCCTTCGGGGTCCATGTGACCTGGCCATTTAGCCCATGGTGTACAAAAAAGTGCCGCTCAGAGGTAAAACAACCCAACCCTCTTTCAAAGCCGGCCAGATTAGCCATTTTTCATATATTGGCATGCTTCATTGCACTTCATGGCACTTCGTTCATAATAATTTCACCAACAGTGTACTTTCCTGTCAACAACGTACCTATGCCACACTTAACTTTGCTATCCACGGCTTTTATAAGACTTCGTAGTGACGTAGAATACTTACACGAGTAATAAATTTAGCATACGTATATTGTCTTGTTCCATGGTACTTCGCGCACGATCAATTTCCATAACAATTTTGCCAGGGAGTGTATTTCCTACCGAAATTCAGGAAGTGCTTGCTAAAATTTACTTTCTGTAAAAGGAGAAAAATTCAAAATCCGAATTATTGGGCTATAGAAAAAAAAAATAATTTATAAACATTCAGGAAGAGAAGAATCTATATTCTAAATTCCCACAACCTTTTGGAACTAAAGTTAGTTTCCCATTTTACTATTTCTCTTTGCTTCTAGTAGGAGATTTCGCTAGAATTTCAGCATTTAGTGTAGGTGGGAAGTACTCTAGGCTAATCATTCATAAGTAAATATGCATTTTCAATATATGTTTATATAATAGTGTTAGTATAGCATTTAGTGTAGGTGGGAAGTACTCTAGGCTAATCATTCATAAGTAAATATGCATTTTCAATATATGTTTATATAATAGTGTTAGTATAGCATTTAGTGTAGGTGGGAAGTACTCTAGTCTAATCATTCATAAGTATATATGCATTTTCAATATATGTATATATAATAGTGTTAGTATAGCATTTAGTGTAGGTGGGAAGTACTCTAGTCTAATCATTCATAAGTAAATATGCATTTTCAATATATGTATATATAATAGTGTTAGTATAGCATTTAGTGTAGGTGGGAAGTACTCTAGGCTAATCATTCATAAGTAAATATGCATTTTCAATATATGTATATATAATAGTGTTAGTATAGCATTTAGTGTAGGTGGGAAGTACTCTAGGCTAATCATTCATAAGCAAATATGCATTTTCAATATGTGTATATATAATAGTGGTAGTATAGCATTTAGTGTAGGTGGGAAGTACTCTAGTCTAATCATTCATAAGTAAATATGCATTTTCAATATATGTATATATAATAGTGTTAGTATAGCATTTAGTGTAGGTGGGAAGTACTCTAGTCTAATCATTCATAAGTAAATATGCATTTTCAATATATGTATATATAATAGTGTTAGTATAGCATTTAGTGTAGGTGGGAAGTACTCTAGGCTAATCATTCATAAGTAAATATGCATTTTCAATATATGTATATATAATAGTGGTAGTATAGCATTTAGTGTAGGTGGGAAGTACTCTAGGCTAATCATTCATAAGTAAATATGCATTTTCAATATATGTATATATAATAGTGTTAGTATAGCATTTAGTGTAGGTGGGAAGTACTCTAGGCTAATCATTCATAAGTAAATATGCATTTTCAATATATGTATATATAATAGTGGTAGTATAGCATTTAGTGTAGGTGGGAAGTACTCTAGGCTAATCATTCATAAGTAAATATTCATTTTCAATATATGTATATATAATAGTGTTAGTATAGCATTTAGTGTAGGTGGGAAGTACTCTAGGCTAATCATTCATAAGTAAATATGCATTTTCAATATATGTATATATAATAGTGTTAGTATAGCATTTAGTGTAGGTGGGAAGTACTCTAGGCTAATCATTCATAAGTATATATGCATTTTCAATATATGTATATATAATAGTGTTAGTATAGCATTTAGTGTAGGTGGGAAGTACTCTAGGCTAATCATTCATAAGTAAATATTCATTTTCAATATATGTATATATAATAGTGTTAGTATAGCATTTAGTGTAGGTGGGAAGTACTCTAGGCTAATCATTCATAAGTAAATATGCATTTTCAATTTATGTATATATAATAGTGTTAGTATAGCATTTAGTGTAGGTGGGAAGTACTCTAGGCTAATCATTCATAAGTAAATATGCATTTTCAATATATGTATATATAATAGTGTTAGTATAGCATTTAGTGTAGGTGGGAAGTACTCTAGGCTAATCATTCATAAGTAAATATGCATTTTCAATATATGTATATATAATAGTGTTAGTATAGCATTTAGTGTAGGTGGGAAGTACTCTAGGCTAATCATTCATAAGTAAATATGCATTTTCAATATATGTGTATATAATAGTGGTAGTATAGCATTTAGTGTAAATGGCAAGAGGCGTATACACCTAAAGACTAAAATTAGACTGTATAATAGTTTGGTTCTTTCTAGGGTTAGTTATGGTAGTGAAACTTGGACACTGTAAACAAGATAACAGGAAACTAGATGCTTTTGATTCCAGATGCTTACGCAGTATCTTGGGCATTAGGTTGTTCAACTTTGTAACTAATGATGAGGTTAGGCAAAGGAGTTTGCAACCTCCTTTAAGCAGCATATTGTGCAGAGAGAGACTCCGTTGGTTTGGCCATGTTGCCCGTATGGATAATTATAGATTGGCGAATAGGGTTATGAACAGTGTACCTAAAGGCCTCAGAAAGAAGGGGAGACCTAGGATGCGGTGGGCAGACAATGTCAAACAGGACCTTGTTAGAATTGGTGTGCAGTGGCCAGATGCAGTAGATGTAGCTCAGGGTAGACTTGCTTGGAGAACTAAATTGCACGGTCTGGTTGGACCTCCGTAGTCCATGGCTGCTTGAGGATGAAGATGATGATGTAGGTGGGAAGTACTCTAGGCTAATCATTCAGAAGTAAATATGCATTTTCAATATATGTATATATAATACAATCGCATCTTTATTTTCAGTGAAATTTCAGTGATATTTTCAGTGAGACAATCGCATCTTTATTTTCAGTGATATTAAAAAAACAGTATCAATGTGGCTACGTTTTGCTTCTAGTTTATCTGGGAAAAATGTTATCATTGGGAAAAAGATTTTTGTTTACGTTTTTGGAGAGCGATGTTCTAATATAGCCCCTCCAAAAAAAAGAGGCGAACGAATCCAATTTTATTATTGATGTTCTATAATGTGCATTTTTTATTCTTGCTTTCATTAAAAAGGATGCTAAAGTTTAGTTGAAAAACTCTTTCTTCAATTTTATTCATTACTCCTTTTATTAATAGTTCTCTCCCACCACCAGGGAATTTCAAGGATGACGAGTGGTCCTTTGTACAGTCTGTCAAAAAAGTATCCGAACACTATGGTTGATTACAGAATTCAGGAAAAATATCTGGAGCGTGTACAGCAACTGTACACGCTCCAGTTACCGTTCACAGCAAATTGGAGGGTGTGCAGTTACTGCACACGCTCCAGTTTGCTGTGAACGGTAACTGCACACGCTCAATATTTCCGTGAGTGAGCCCACACGATCTAGTATCAAAATAATATGACCACCTACAGTCGCTCAAAAAAGTATCCGAACACCATGGTTGATTACAGAATTCATAAAAAATACCTGGCAACAATTTTTTTAGAAATTAGTGGTCTGGCAACCTTCGTGTCACGTGACACGAAGGTTGCCAGAGCACTAATTTCTAAAAAAATCGTTGTCAGATATTTTTTCTGAATTCTGTAACCAACCATAGTGTTCGGATACTTTTTTGAGCGCCTGTACCTAGTGGCAAATCTGTCCTCCTACAATGCATCTTCTCTCTATGGTTGGGTTGTTTTACCTCTGAGCGGCACTTTTTTGCACACCGTGGGCTAAATGGCCAGGTCACATGGACCCCGAAGGCTCAGAGAAGGTTGGGGGAGGGGACCCACTGGAACAGCTGTTGGGAGACAGATGGTAGCTCCCGTCAAGGCCATCCAGCGTGTTCTTTAACGTGCACAGGGTATGGCTCTCCCGCACACGGGCCACGGCTTAACGTCCCATCCGACGGATGGCGGCCTTTCCAAACCCATCGGTGTCCGCTACTGACTGTGGAGAGGGTGGGGAATTTTGCGGAGATAAATCTCAACGCTGACCCAGCTGGCTTCTCTCTATGCCAGAGTTTGACTATAGATCACTCTTGGCAGCTATCCTCATTGACTCATTGATCTCTGCAACGCCATTCAGAAGAAGAAATCTTAGGAAGCCAAGTGGGTGGCGCGCAGAGCTCGTTTAACATTTTTTTTTGCGGCTCTAGGCCAGAACCAAGTTTTGAGCTCTATCCTCCTATCATCTGCAACGTGAAAAAAAATATTGCACGAATCAGTAAAATTTTAAACAAAAAAAAGAAACGATTATTTCGGGATAATAGCATCATGTCAGATACGACACAGAAAAAACGACGAGCAAAACAATGCGATGAGAAAGATCACATTTTATAACGGAATATACAGCGAAGAGCAAAAATATTATGACCAGCGCACCTCTATGCAAATTGAAGCAACTGCAGGTAAACGACGGCGCGTGTGAAGGTCATGAAACGGTATAAATAACACCTGATACTGAGCTCTGTTAATCAGTGTTATTCTTGTTCTTCAGATGGGAAAGGCAGCGGACATAATTGATTTTGACAAAGGCCAAATTGTAATGGTCAGAGTAATGGTTGACTGGGTCAGAGCATTTCCGAGACGGCAAGGCTTTTGGGGTGTTCAAGGTCAGCCGTGGTTATCACCTTCAAAAAGTGGTCCGAGGAGGGAAAAACCATGAACCGCCGGCAAGGTGTGGGCCGACCACTGCTCATCGATACTAGAGGTGAGTGATTGCTATCCTGTATGGTACGGGTCAACAGAAGGAATACTGTGCCACAACTCGCCCGTAATTTGAATGCTGGTGATGGGTTGGGTTGGGTTGTTTTACCTCTGAGCGGCACTTTTTTGCACACCATGGGCTAAATGGCCAGGTCACATGGACCCCGAAGGCTCAGAGAAGGTTGGGGGAGGGGACCCACTGGAACAGCTGTTGGGAGACAGATGGTAGCCTCACGTCAAGGCCATCCAGCGTGTTCTTTAACGTGCAGAGTGTATGGCTCTCCCGCACACGGGGCCATGGCTTAACGTCCCATCCGATGGACGGCGGCCTTTCCAAGCCCATCGGTGTCCCCTACTGACCGTGGGCAGGGCGGGGAATTTTGCGGAGATAAATCTCAACGCTGACCCAGCTGGGACTCGAACCTGTGAACTACAGATTACGAGCCTGGCGCGCTACCGACTGTGCCACCCCCGCCCCGCTGGTGATGGGAGTAATGTGCCTCAACACACAGTGCTTTGAACCATGCTGAAAATGAAGGCCGCTCTCAGTGTTCATGCTAACCTCGGTTCACCGTCGGAAGCACCTATAATGGTCATGCAAGCATCAAAACTGGACCTTGAATGATTGGAAGAAAGTTGTCTGGTCCGATGAATCTAGTTCCGTGTTGCACTATGGACGGCCGGGTATGTGTGTGTCGTTTACCAGGGGAAGTGTTGGCACCAGGATGTACCATGGGATGAAAACAAGCCAGTGGAGGAAGTTTAATGTTTTGGGCAATATTCTGCAGGGAAACCTGAGTCCAGTCATTTATGTACCGGAAACTATGTCGTGTACCATCTACCTAAACATCACTGCAGACCAGGAAATCCTTTCAGGACAGCAGTATATCTTTCTAGTAGTACCTTCTTTCAGCAGGATAATACACCATACCACACTGCCCGGATTGTTCGAGAATGGTTCATGGAACATGAGGAAGAATTGCAGGTATTGTTCCGACCTCCAAATTCCCCAGATATCAATCCAATCGAGTATCTGCGGTTTGTGTTGGAACAGCATATCCGATCTAAGGTGGCTCAATCACATAACTTACAAGAGTTAAAGCATCTGCTGGTAATCTGTTGGTACCAGATACCACAATTTACCTTTAGAAAGCTTTTAGCTCCCATGCCTCACTGTGTCAAAGCTGTTTTGGCGACATGTGGAGGACCAACATCATATTAGGTAGGTGGTCATAATGTTTTGGCTCCTCGGTGTACATATTGAACATACATCACATTTTATAAAGGAATATACACCGAAGAGCCAAGACATTATGACCACCTACCTAATATGATGTTGGTCCTCCACGTGCTGCCAAAACAGCTCTTACTCGACGACACATGGACACTACAAGATTTCTAAAGGTGTCTTGTGGTATCTGGTACCAACACGTTACCAGCAGATCCTTTAATTCTTGTAAACTTAAACAACGTAAATCCTTAAACGTTGTAATTTGCATAGTTGAAACGCCGCAGATTTGATATGCTGTTCCAACACAAACCACAGATGCTCGATTGGATTGATGTCTGGGAAATTTGGAGGCCAGGGCAATACATGAAAGTCTTCCTCATGTTCCGTGAACCATTCTCGAACAATCCAGGCAGTGTGGCATGGCGCATTATCCTGCTGAAAGAAGGCATTACTAGAGAGAAATAACGTTGCCATTTAGGTAGGTGGTAGACGTTATAATTTCCCACAAATTAATGACTGGACCCAGAGCTTCCCAGCAAACCATTGCACAAAGCATTCATCTTCCTCCACTGGCTTGTTTTCGTCCCAAGGTACATCCTGGTGCCAACACTTCCCCAGGTAAACGACGCACACATACCCGGCCGTCCACATGGTACAAGAGGAAACGAGATTCATTGGACCAGACAACTTTCTTCCAATCATTCAAGGTCCAGTTTTCATGCTCGTGTATCCATTGTAGGCGCTTTCGATGGTGAACCGAGGTTAGCATTGGCCGATCACTAACCTCGGTCACCGTTGTACTGTGTCTTGTGACAGATTATTCCCATCACTAGCATTCAAATTACGGACGGGTTGCGCCACAGAATCCCTTCTGTTGGCTCGTGCCATACGGGATAGCCTTCGCTCACATTTAGTATTGAAGAGCATTGGATTGGATTGTTTTACCTCTGAGCGGCACTTTTTTGCACACCATGGGCTAAATGGCCAGGCCACAAGGACCCCGAAGGCTCAGAGAAGGCTGGGGGAGGGGACCCACTGGAACAGCTGTTGGGAGACAGATGGTAGCCTCCCGTCAAGGCCATCCAGCGTGTTCTTTAACGTGCACAGGGTATGGCTCTCCCGCACACGGGGCCACGGCTTAACGTCCCATCCGACGGACGGCGGCCTTTTACAAGCCCATCGGTGTCCCCTACTGACCGTGGGCAGGGCGGGGAAATTTTGCGGAGATAAATCTCAACGCTGACCCAGCTCGGACTCGAACCTGGGAACTACAGATTGCGAGCCTGGCGCGCTACCGACTGAGCCACCCCCGCCCCGTATTGAAGAGCAGTGGCTGGCCCACACCTTACCAGCGTTCGTGGTTTTTCCCTCCTCGGACTACTTTTAGAAGGTACTAACCACGGCTCACTATGAGCACCCCATAATCCTAGCCGTCTTCGGAAAGGCTCTGACCCAGTCGTCTGGCCATTACAATTTGGCCTTTGTCAAACTCACTTAAGTCCGCTGCTTTTCCCATCTGAAGAACAAGAATAACACTGATTAACAGAGATAAGTATCAGGTGTTATTTGTACCGTTTCATGACCTTCACCTGCGCTGTCGTTGACCTGCAGTTGCTTCGATTTGCATAGAGGTGCGCTGGTCATAATGTATTGGCTCTTCAGTGTGTATACTGAATGATGTGTTTTTGATCGACAGCGGTTTCAAAGAAAAATAAATGTACCGTGTGGTAAAAATAAATTTACCTCTGAGTGGTCCTTTTCTACACACAATGGGCTAAATTGCCAACTCACAAAGTCCACTAAGGCTCAGAGACTGTTTTGGGAAGGGGTTTCACTGGACTGCTCTTAGGAGAAATATGGGGACTTCCTGATTAGGCCATACAGCGTGTTCTCAAAGTGTACAAGATATAGCTCACCAGCTTAGGGGCGGGGGGGTCAGTCGGTAGTGCGCCAGGCTCGTAATCTGTAGTTCCCATATTCGAGTCCCAGCTGGGTCAGCGTTGAGATTTATCTCCGTAAAATTCCCCGCCCTGCCCACGGTCAGTAAGGGGCTTGGAATGGCCGCCGTCCGTCGGATGGGACGTTAAGCCGTGGCCCCGTGTACGGAAGAGCCATACACTCTGCACGTTAAAGAACAGGCTGGATGGCCTTGACGGGAGGCTACCATCTGTCTCCCAACAGCTGTTCCAGTGGGTCCCCTTCACCAACATTCTCTGAGCCTTCTGGGTCCATGTGACCTGGCCATTTAGCCCATGGTGTGCAAAGAAGTACCGCTCAGAGGTAAAACAACCCAACCCAACCAGCTTAGGGAGACACAGCTTTACGTATAGGTGACCAGATTTAAAGAAGATACATGGACTTTTAAGAAAATGTTTATCTGAAGGATTGACTTTTTATTAGGATTATGAGATTTAAAGAAAAATATCAGGAGACTTCCGAAAATTCATTCTGAAGGACTGACTTTTTTGTGAAATTATTACGTTAAAAGGTTATAAAATGATTTTCAGTAAGAACATATTTTACACATTATTGGACATAATAACCTTAATATATAGTAGCACAAAATAAAATTTAAATAATGTCGGTTAATTAACAAAAAACATTTTTATTTTGTATAGTTTTCGTACAATTGATTTTTTTTTTTAAATAATTAAAAAAATTTTTGTGTAGTTTTCGTACAATTGATTTTTTTTGTAAAATAAATTCATTTTTGGCAGGATTTGCACTAAAGATTTCACAAGACACGAAAATTTGCCCACACTTGCAGCAAAGTCTTCGCAGTGTCGACTTTTATACGTGATTTCTCATCCGTCCCATGTTAAATTCATGTTTGAAAAAATTCTTTCATTATGGATGGAAAGGGTTGGGTTGTTTTACCTCTGAGAGGCACTTTTTTGCACATCATGGGCTAAATGGCCAGGTCACAAGGATCCCGAATGCTCAGGTTGGGGGAGGGGACCCCCAACCTTCTCTGATCCTTCGGCTGTTGGCAGACAGATGGTAGCCTCCCGTCAAGGCCATCCAGCGTGTTCTTTAACGTGCACAGGGTATGGCTCTCCCGCATAGGGGGTCACGGCTTAACGTCCCATTCGACGGATGGAAAGGGAAATTTTCCCCTGGCAGTTTTCTTCACCGTTTTCTTCATTCACAAGCTGCGAAAGTGGCGGCATAACGATGTTAGATCTCCCACATTTGCAAATCCGTTCGAGTTTCTAAACTCGTTCCATTACAAGTTGGACCCAACTTGTTTTCCCAAATTTTTTTCCAAAAATTTTTTCCCCAACTCAGGGTTACATTTCCAAATTTGAGACCTTCGGTCGAGTATCTGGGGAATTACCGGACGACGAAATCTGTTGAAACAGAAGATAGAACTTAACAATTTGCATAGTAAGTAAGCCATTGGCATCCATAAGGCACGCGATGGTTCCAGCAAGGAAAAAAAAGACATGCGTTCTCTGCTGGTATCCGCACGGAAACACTATGATGATTCTAGTCTCAGTTTTTCAATCATCTGCATTGCGATAGAAATATTTTGTAACAGTATTGCCACTGCTATTCTGTTAATAAAAATATTCTCAAGATGTACAGTCGCTCGAAAAAGTATCCGAACACTATGGTTGATTACAGAATTCAGAAAAATATATCTGGCAACGATTTATTTAGAGATTAGTGATCTGGCAACCTTCGTGTCACGTGATACGAAGGTTGCCAGATCACTAATTTCTAAAAAAACATCGTTGTCAGGTATTTTTTCTGAATTCTGTAATCAACCGTAATGTTCGGATATTTTTTAATATCTATATAATGCGTATGAATATATAAGGCAATGAATATGGAGCGTGTGCAGTTACCGTTCACAGCAAACTGGAGCGGTTGCGGTTAATGTTCACAGCACATTGGATCGTGTGAGCTCACAAAGACCTAGATCGTGTGGGCTCACTTACGGAAATATTGAGCGTGTGCAGTTACCGTTCACAGCAAACTGGAGCGTGTGCAGTAACTGCACATTCCAGTTTGCTGTTAACGGTAACTGGATCGTGTACAGTTGCTGTACGCTCTCCAAATATTTTTCCTGAATTCTGTAATCACGTGACACGAAGGTTGCCAGATAACTAATTTCTACAAAAATCGTTGCCAGATATTTTTTCTGAATTCTGTAATCAACCATAGTGTTCGGATACTTTTTTGAGCGACTGTAGGTGGTCATATTATTTTGATACTAGATCGTGTGGGCTCACTCACGGAAATATTGAGCGTGTGCAGTTACCGTTCACAGCAAACTAGAGTGTGTGCAGTAACTGCACACGCTCCAGTTTGCTGTCAACGGTAACTGGAGCGTGTACAATTGCTGTACACGCCCCAGATATTTTTCCTGAATTCTGTAATCACGTGACTCGAAGGTTGCCAGATCACTAATCTCTAAATAAATCGTTGCCAGATATTTTTCTGAATTCTGTTATCAACAATAGTGTTCTGATACTTTTTTGAGCGACTCTACTGTCAATTCAATATATAAAAAATATCTATAACTGAATTCCGAAGGAATATATCCCCGGAAAACTGGAAGGAAAGGTCCCCCTATTGACGCCCCATCCGACGGACAGCATCCTTTCCAAGCCCATTTGTCTCCTTTCTGATCGAGAAGAGTTTAGCGGAGATTAATGTGAATGTTGTGTCACAGGTAAGACTCGAACCTGGGAACTGGAAGACCTCTACTTAGATAACTGTTATCTCTGTGTTGTATCGTACAGTCGCTCAAAAAAGTATCCGAACACTATGGTTGATTACAGAATTCATAAAAAATATCTGGCAACGATTTGTTTAGAAATTAGTGATCTGGCAACCTTCGAGTCACGTGATTACAGAATTCAGGAAAAATATCTGGAGCGTGTACAGCAACTCTACACGCTCCAGTTACCGTTCACAGCAAACTGGAGCGATACCAAAACTGCACACGCTCCAGTTTGCTGTGAACGGTAACTGCACACGCTCAATATTTCCGTGAGTGAGCCCACACGATCTAGTATCAAAATAACATGACCACCTACAGTCGCTCAAAAAAGTATCCGAACACTACGGCTGATTACAGAATTCAGAAAAAATACCTGGCAACGATTTTTTTAGAAATTAGTGATCTGGCAACCTTCGAGTCACGTGACACGAAGGTTGCCAGATCACTGATTTCTAAAAAAAATCGCTGCCAGATATTTTTTCTGAATTCTGTAATCAACCGTAGTGTTCGGATACTTTTTTGAGCGACTGTACATATTGTATAGAAATATCTCAAAGCTATCTGTCAACCACATAGGTATATATATGATGATATCATACAATATGTAAGAATTTGTTTCTGCTAGCATAAAAAGATGTTTGAATTGTAGGTTGCTTACAATTGAAAGTCAAAACTTTTCCTTCTAACATCTTTTTTTCAAGAATGTATCATTGGTCCAGCAATGGGCATGTTTATTCAGGTTATGAAAACAGATATAACAAATTCAATATCCAGGCTCTAGAAATAAGTTGTGCAGAATTGGACAAAGAATAGATTTAAGGATTTATCGATATTGTTATCCCAATTTCAAGTAACGATACGGATTGTAGGAACGGTGGAATTGTTGCTGGAGTTATAAAAAAACTAACTGAAAGACAAATACTCCGAAACAAACTGATGGGAAAGCAGATGATATTTTTACATCTCCAACAAAAGAGGTGAGTGTAATAAATAAATTATAAGCTCTCTTGAACCAAGAAATGTATCCGTGTCCCCGTAACAATCACCATCTCATGTGCAAAAGAATCGTAGACACAGCTACGGACAAAACTACTACACACTACTCAGAGAACTTCATCATTGCAAACAACGAGAATGTAAAAATATATGCTATAGAGTCAACCATTGTTTTTTGTGCCAAATGTGAAACTTGGGTTGAAGGATGTAAGCAAATGTTTCGATTAGAGAATTCTTAGATTTTCTCTTGGGGGCGGGGATGGGGGTTGCTCAGTCGGGTGCGCGCCAGGCTCGTAATCTGTAGTTCCCAGGTTCGAGTCCCAGCTGGGTCAGCGTTGAGATTTATCTCCGCAAAATTCCCCGCCCTGCCCACGGTCAGTAAGGGACACCGATGGGCTTGGAATGGCCGCCGTCTGTTGAATGGGACGTTCAGCCGTGGACCGTGTGTGGGAAAGCCATACCCTGTGCACGTTAAAGAACACGCTGGATGGCCTTGACGGGAGGCTACCATCTGTCTCTCAACAGCTGTTCCAGTGGGTCCCCTCCCCCAACCTTCTCTGAGCCTTCGGAGTCCATGTGACCTGGCCATTTAGCCCATGGTGTGCAAAAAAAGTGCCGCTCAGAGTAAAACAACCCAACTTAGATTTTCTCCATGAAGGCTTTGGTAAGTTATTCATAAAAAAAACTGATTTGAAACGCATATTGTATCTTTAATCCTCACATATTGAACTGATGGTCTTCAATAGATACAAGAGGTAGAATGTGATATTCCCACCAGAAATAATCCTTGTATCTACGAACACTTATGATTGACAGTAAGTCTGACCATTTTGAACGAATATGATTGAAGGCTTATTCCCCAAATGGAGTTAAACCAGGTAAAACGAAATTTATGTCTGTTAGAGAGGATATTTTGTTTATTTATGTGCTTCGTTTTCACTCCCCATTGGAATTGTTTAAAAGTATTCGTGTTAACCAGGAACTGGTTTCTCAAAATATTAAAAAAAGGAATATTTCACTCAAAATGTTATTCTTTACAATAAGTACTTAATTTTTTTTATACCATATGGGAATGTATGGAAGTTATATTTTTTAAAATTCAGTAAAAAATAGTTTTTTTTTTGCAATAAATATTTTTTTCAATTGATTGATTTTAAAATCTCGATGAGTTTTTTTGTAGCAGAGTAGACGTTATCACTGAATTTAAAAACTCAGGGAGAACGTCTACTCTAATATTTTGTTTGGAAATGTATGTACAGTCGCTCAAAAAAGTATCCGAACAACTATGATTGATTACAGAATTCAGAAAAAGTATCTGGTAACAATGTTTTTAAAAATTAGTGATCTGGCAATCTTGGTGTCTCGTGACACGAAGGTTGCCAGATCACTAATTTCTAAAAAAATCGTTACCAGATATTTTTCTGAATTCTGTAATCAACCATATTGTTCGGATACTTTTTTGAGCGACTGTACTTGTGCTAGTTGTGTTATTTTATCTCTGAGCGGCACTTCTTTTTTACACAGTGGGCTAAATGACCAGGTCACAAGGATCCCAAGGACTCAGTAAAGGGAATCCAATGGATAGCTGTTAAGAGACAGATGGAAGCCTCGCGTCGAGGCCGTCCAGTGTGTTCTTTAAAGTGCATTGTGTAGCTCTCTTGCACACCGAACCACGGCTTAACGTCCCATCCGGCAGATAGCGAACATTCCAAGCCCATCGGTGTTTCCTTTATGACCAGGGTTAGGGAATCTAAAGGAAATAAATCTCATCGCTGGCCCAGGTGGGACTCGAACCTGGGAGCTTTAGATTACAAGACTTGCGCGCTACTACAGACAGAGTCAATCCCGTCCCATTTCTGTTAGTAAATTTTAAATTATGAAATAAATGCATTCAAATAACGAGAACCGTAGTTCATGTTTCTTTTTTATTAACTCTTAAAAAGGTGATTCCACTGTAATATCGTCGTCCAAAAGGGGTTTTTCAAGCTGTGGGCTGCAGTCTTTGGAAAGGGTTGCGGCGCATTAAATTTCAACTTTCAATTTTTTTACGATAAAATAACAAAAATCCACTACTTGAAATGAATTTGTGCCATAAATAAATTATAATAAATGAATAATCAAATAATTCGATGTAATGAAAATTGAAAGCAACCAAACTTTTTCTACTAGTGTTGAAATCGATGTTTTAATTTATTTCATGCACTAATTCACTCATCATTTCGAATGCCTCGTTGAATTAAAATTAATCATATTGAATGCAATTATGTTAAATTAAATGAAACCTATGAACTCTAAAATGTTCGTATTTAGTGTATCTACGTTGCGATTTTGTATTTTTCGGAGTATAGGGGCAGGTATTAATTTTTTTTTTCAAAAACATGCTCTATAGCAGGTTAGAAATAATAATATAAAAATGGGTTGGGTTGTTTTACCTCTGAGCGGCACTTTTTTGCACACCATGGGCTAAATGGCCAGGTCACATGGACCCCGAAGGCTCAGAGAAGGTTGGAGGAGGCGACCCACTGGAACAGCTGTTGGGAGACAGATGGTAGCCTCCCGTCAAGGTCATCCAGCGTGTTCTTTAACGGGCACAGGGTATGGCTCTCCCGAACACGGGGCCACGGCTTAACGTCCCATCCGACGGACGACGGCCTTTCCAAGCCCATCGGTGTCCCCTACTGACCGTGGGCAGGGCGGGGAATTTCGCGGAGATAAATCTCAACGCTGACCCAGCTGGGACTCGAACCTGGGAACTACAGATTACGAGCCTGGCGTGCTACCGACTGAGCCACCCCCGCCCCAATATAAAAAAAAATGAAAATTGAAGAGATTAGGTTGTTAATCATTGGAATGACACCACTGAGTAACGTATTATACGAAGTAAAATTCAAAGTATTAGTAAAGTATCCAAATCCCACGATAAGCGGCTACAATAACAGTTCCACTACAATTTAAGGGATTGCGTTTCACTGTATCATAAAATGTCCCTTTTGAGAGAAAGGAAAGCGAAACAATACTCTGAAGAACACTTCAGTATTCTAAACTGCTATCAACCTTCTTTCAAAGTTGATGCTTTGACAGTAATTAAATGAGTTGACGGAATTGTCCTTTAAGGCTCATTACTTTCTGAATCTGCTTCAGGTCTAGTCTTATTTTAAGTATATATATATATGCATATGCCTCCCACCAGAGATAATACATAGAAAGCACAAAAATTAATTAGGTATAGGGGCCTAATTTTCAATGCAAATCATGCACCAAGTGTGTGAAGCAGCCTTTACGATTCTCTAGGCTCCAACAAAACTTACTGCATGTCAATGAGAAATTTTGCAAGGATGCGAAATAATATTTCGGCTGAAGATGTTTCTTAAGTATTCTTTAGGTGTCGAACAGCAGCAGACGCATTACGGCTTTTGTTATCTTACTTTGGCAGAGTGTTCTTCATCTTCTTGCTTAGGGGCAGAGGTATGGTACGAATGAGACGGAGACATGGTACGGATGCTGCAGAAACAAAGCAATCGATTACATCCCACGGTCTTTAGCACTGCTCGCTCATGTAGAAGGATTCGTAACTTGACTTTTAATTACTAGGAACTACATTATTTACACCGGAGCTCATAGTTTAATTGAAATGCTTTCTCTTGCTAGGTGCAGCGTTTGGCGGCTCGGTCGAAGAAGTGGCTGACTTGTAATCTAGACTTTAAAGATTCAGGTTCAAAGAGCAGAGATTTCTTTTAGTTGACCACCTTGTTCCTAGGAGAACGAAAAAATAACTATTCTGTGATTCATAGGATCGTGTTCAAAGTGTGCTAGAGTTGGAATTATCTCCACTTCCATGGACTTCGTTCCTGGCGGTGGAACACAGCAAATGTGATGTTGGCTTTGCCTCTTTCAAAAGGAACACAGGGTTGGACGATCAGACGATCCAGCGTGTTCTTTAACGTGCACAGGGAATGGCTCTCCTGTACGGTCGGCGGCTTCGTTCCTGGCGGTGGAACACAGCAAATGTGATGTTGGCTTTGCCTCTTTCAAAAGGAACACAGGGTTGACACGTCAAGACGATCCAGCGTGTTCTTTAACGTGCACAGGGAATGGCTCTCCTGTACACGGAGCCACGGCTTAACGTCCCATCCGACGGTCGGCGGCTTTTCCAAGCCCATCGGTGTCCCCTACTGACCGTGGGCAGGGCGGGGAATTTTGCGGAGATAAATCTCAACGCTGACCCAGCTGGGACTCGAACCTGGGAACTACAGATTACGAGCCTGGCGCGCTACCGACTGAGCCACCCCCGCCCCAAGGAACACAGGAATTCTAATGCTCGCTTTGTCTTTGGCAGAAGAGCAAAAGAATTAGGAGTACTGAAATGATTCATATTTAGTGTATTTAGGCCGCCATTATCGTGATCGTGTGCGAAAAATAAGAGGCTTTGCTTAATAAAATGAAAGATGATTGACGGCTTTTTAAACTAATGATCGAAATGGAAGAGAATCTAACATTGAAGACCCGACCAAACGAATAAACTGTAAAATAAATCAATTTAGCTACAAAACTGCTGCACTCAGTTTATACCTGATTAGATTACTTGGAAACAAACCTTTTGGATTTGAATTCAAATCACTTTCTGTTTTAATACAACACAGTATAGATGAATTCGGGCTCAGAATAATTTAAATTTGAAATATTTCTTGTAATTGTGAAAAAAAAAAGGCAAAATATCAAATATCCTTTTGTTTTTAATATCAACGTTTTAATTCGGTAATTAAAAATAAGCACAATGTGATTTTTCAATTTTTTACATATTCTTTCCCTTTAATAAGCATAAATATATATCAAATCATAACGCTTATGATGCGTCAGGCAAATTTTTTCCCTCAAATCGGGTTCGAAACATTGAACCCGAACTCATCTCTATAAGACATCGATGATGTTGCATGAATGGAAACGGAGAGACGAGGCGACTCCGCAGTCGACTTTTCGACAGTTCTTAGAGTTCATAAGTAGTTGGGTTGTTTTACCTCTGAGCGGCACTTTTTTGCACACCATGGGCTAAATGGCCAGGTCACATGGACCCCGAAGGCTCAGAGAAGGTTGCGGGAGGGGACCCACTGGAACAGCTGTTGGGAGACAGATGGTAGCCCCCCGTCAAGGCCATCCAGCGTGTTCTTTAACGTGCACAGGGTATGGCTCTCCCGCACACGGGGCCACGGCTTAACGTCCCATCCGACGGACGGCGGCCTTTCCAAGCCCATCGGTGTCCCCTACTGACCGTGGGCAGGGCGGGGAATTTTGCGGAGATAAATCTCAACGCTGACCCAGCTGGGACTCGAACCTGGGAACTACAGATTACGAGCCTGGCGCGCTACCGACTGAGCCACCCCCGCCCCATTCATAAGTAGAACCCTACGGATAAAAGAATAATGTTGACTCGGTAAATCATTCATGATAACGCGATAGTGGATAAAATCGTCGGTAAAACATTGATATTAACGCGGATAACGTATAAAATCGCGGGCTGGGTTATTTTAACTCTGAGCGGCACTTTTTGCACACAATGGACTAAATGGCCAGGTCGCAAAGACCCCAAGAGCTCAGAGAAAGTTGAGAAAAGGCGACATACTGGATGTTGTTGGAAGACAGATGGTAGCGCAGCTGGGAGACACTGGACCACGGCTTTAAGTCTTATCCGATAGATCGACTTTCCGAGCATATCAGTGTCCTCTACTGACTGAAGGAAGAATGTGGATTTAGCGGAGAGAAGTTTAAACGCAGACCTAGGTGAAACTCGAACCTGAGAACTGCTAATCGCGAACTTGGCGAACTATCGACTGAGTTAACTTCCGCCCCTAAAACTGCGAATAAAATAAGATCTGCAGATACGTGGGCAAACATTAATGCATTATCGATGACTGACATGAGTGAAAAGAACTACACGACATGACGGGAAAAAAACCTGATTCGGAAATTCAGTGATGATATTCACTTTACACAGACTTAGAAAAAAAAAACTTATTTTATGTCAAGGCAGCGTTCTTTTCGCTGACAAAGCAGAATGCAAGTTGAGAAAAATTTCTCGAGTGTTGCGTAGAAAACTGGAATTAAATCTGTATAAATTTCCATCTTGCAGATCACTACTAAGTTTTCATAGTAAATGAGGGGGGGGGGGGGGTCAGTCGGTAGCGCGCCAGGCTCGTAATCTGGTTCGAGTCCCAGGTTCGAGTCCCAGCTGGGTCAGCGTTGAGATTTATCTCCGCAAAAATTCCCCGCCCATGGTCAGTAGGGGACACCGATGGGCTTGGAAAGGTCGCCGTCCGTCAGATGGGACGTTCAGCCGTGGCCCCGTGTGTGGGAGAGCCATACCCTGTGCACGTTAAAGAACACGCTGGATGGCCTTGACGGGAGGCTACCATCTCTCTCCCAACAGCTGTTCCAGTGGGTCCCCTCCCCCAACCTTCTCTGAGCCTTTGGGGTCCATGTGACCTGGCCATTTAGCCCATGGTGTGCAAAAAAGTGCCGCTCAGAGGTAAATCAACCCAACCCAACTCATAGTAAAATGTAGAGGAGAGTTATTGGGCAATAAAAAATAGCGTCTCTCTAGAATCACGGATAACCTCATTTAAAAGAGCAAAATTGCATTATGATAAATTTTTATCTCTTGTTTAGCCAGGTATATTTTCCTGAAATGCAGGTTTATTTTTATTCCAGCAGTTTTCCAGTTAATAGCTAATAAGCCATTACACTGATTTCGTTTACCAGCAAGATTGCGATTAAGAAGAATCTTCATTGAAGGTCTGACTCAGATCTCTCTAAATATTTATTTTATGTAATATTCGTTTATTATTTAAAGAATTATGGAAGCTGAAATATTTAACTGTAACTTTTCCTACTTGTGAAAGTTTACTTCAAAAGATAAAACAGAACTGATATAACAAATCGTTCACTAACATAAATATAATATTTGAAGTTTCTGCAACGATTTTGTTCAGTTTTTTTAAATTTGGGAGAAAGATATTTACGAAGAACGTGACAGCGGCGTCTGCTGTTAAATATTTTAGATTCGATAACTCTTTAAATAGTAAGCGAATATTGTTAAAAATTGAGATTGAGAGAGAGATTTGAGTGAGAGCTTCAATTTATCCCCAGTGACATTTCCCCCCCCCCCCCCCCGCAAATCCTATTTTCAAAGTTAGGAAGCTTTGAATAGGGCCTCCCATTCACAAAGCATGGAAATGTCTGGTTAGTTTTTTGTAATATGGTGTAAACCAGACTTCAAGCAATCACAAAATCTCAACAGGTTATTAAGCAGCCAAAATATGTGGACGATAATATAGATTTGCGGATAAGACATTGCGGATATGGGTGCGGAAAGCACCCGTATCCGCAATGTCTTATCCGCAAACCCATTTACCGAAGGTCCGAAAGATCTTATCCGCAAACCCATTTGCCGAAGGTCCGAAAGATCTTATCCGCAAACCCGTTTAGCGAAGGTCCGAAAGATCTTATCCGCAACCCCATTTACCGAAGATCCGAAAGATCTTATCCGCAAACCCATTTACTGAAGGTCCGAAAGATCTTATCCGCAAACCCATTTACTGAAGGTCCGAAAGATCTTATCCACAAACCCATTTACCGAAGGTCCGAAAGATCTTATCCGCAAACCCATGTACCGAAAGTCTGAAAGATCTTATCCACAAACCCATTTACCGAAGGACCGAAAGATCTTATCCGCAAACTCGTAATACCCGTTTGCGGTACTATCCATCCAGGGCTCTTAATAACAATTTGATTGACAGGTAACCAATAAGATTTCTTAATAATTATTATTTATTTTCTTAATATATTAAGTCTTAAAATTTCGCAGATTGACATTCACCTATGCCATGCTAACAATTGCGTTGGGTGGGTTGTTTTACCTGAGTGGCCCTCTTTTTGCACACAATGGGCTAAATGGCCAGGTCACAAGGACCCCGAAGTCTCAGAGAAGGTTGGGGGAGGAGATCCACTGGAACAGCTGTTGGGAGACAGATAATAGCCTCCCGTCAAGGCCATCCAGCTTTTTCTTTAACGTGCACAGGGTATGGCTCTCTCCCGCACATGGGACCACGGCTTAATGTCCCATCCTAAAGTCGGCGGTCTTTCCACTAGCATTTGCACTACTGTGTGTCGTCACAGTGAACCTTTTTAGTAACGACTACACGTTGAGGAAAGAAGATAACAACTTTTTTCAGGAAACGATCCTTATGTAAGCTCCTTCTCCGGTGAGCTTTCGCAACTGAAAAAAATAAGAGGAACGAATGTCAAAATTTAAATGATTACGCTCGCCTCACGAACATAAACAACTTATCCTCTGGAGTAACAAAATTCCAAAACTTACAAATGGTGCAAAACTTTACAGAATTTCTTCGCTCGTTAACGAGAGCTTGTTAGCGTGTGTGATCCTTCGTTTTAAGCGAGAGAGCCTGCCACATGTCATCTGCTTTTCACTTGCAAGGAATAACATCACTGCTTGTAGAATTGAAGACTAAATCCCATTCTGCTAGCGCTGGAAAGGAAGAAAATAACACATGCTATACTAGTGTAGAAAGAATAGCTCTTTTTCTAGGCTTGATGTTTTTGTCATGTGATTGCATTAGACTCGCTATCTCTTTTACAAATCAAGGTCATCAAAAGATGTTCTTCTTGGTAGCTTACATTGGTGGATAAACCAGATTATGGCTTCGTCGCCCCATTAGTGGTGACATTTGATGTCGCATTCTTTACGTAGAATGGGGCGGGGGTGGCTCAGTCGGTAGCGCGCCAGGCTCGTAATCTGTAGTTCCCAGGTTCGAGTCCCAGCTGGGTCAGTGTTGAGATTTATCTCCGCAAAATTCTCCGCCTTGCCCACGGTCAGTAGGTGACACCGATGGGCTTGGAAAAAGCCGCCGTCCGTCGGATGGGACGTTAAGCTGTGCCCCCTTGTGCGGGAGAGCCATACCCTGTGTACGTTAAAGAACACGCTGGATGGCCTTGACGGGAGGATACCATCTGTCTCCCAACAGCTTTTCCTTTGGGTCCCCTCCCCCAACCTTCTCTGAGCCTTCGGGGTCCATGTGACCTGGCCATTTAGACCATGGTGTGCAAAAATGTGCCGCTCAGAGGTAAAACAACCCAACTCTTTACATTGAAAGAAGTTTGAGATCGTTAAATACTGATGATTCACGTGGGCTTCAAAATGTAATTGTTCTCTCTGTTTAGTTCAGACTAGAGAACTGGGGTAGAACTAGAGAGTGAAATCGCCTCTGGTGAAATGCTGGTTTTCAAAGAGCAAAAAAATCTAAGGAATCCCATCACTCCGGGGGTTGAGGACAAACCGTGGATGTCAATGTAAGTCTCTTCAGCAAAGCCAGATTTAGGGTGGTTTGATTGTAATTTGAGAAGTAGATTGAGAATATTAGTAAAAGTAATAGAGGAACAAATAGTTAAACTTATGTATAAGTCATTGATTTTTCAAGAATTTTTTTAAAGACCTTTTAAACCGATGTGTAAATGTTATATTGCAATGGAAATACAGCTCTTGTTCCACACGAACATTATTATTTTCCTAGATCTGGATCTGCACTGAGTACCCCACTCTAGCATCAAAATATCAAATTTCTAGCTTAAACAGACTATTTGCAATATTTGTTTAGTGTTTTTTTTTTTTTTCGTATTTTAACAATGGCGGGGTTGGGTTGGATTGTTTTACCATTAACCAGCAATTTTTTGCACACAATAGGTCACAGGTCACAAGGATTCAGAAGCTCAGAGAGAGTTGGAGGACAGGACCCACTGGACAGCTGTTGGAAGACAGATACAGATGGTAGCCTCCCGTTAAGGCCATACAGCGTGTTCTTTAGTGTGCACAAGGGTATAGTTTCCCTGCACACGGAGCCACAGCTTAACGTCCCATCCGACGGACGGTGGGCTTTTAAGGGCCATCTGTATCCTCTAACGACCGAGGTTAGGGGGGGGGGGATTTGCAGATTACGAGCCTGGGGCGCTACTGACTTAGCGTCCAGGATAAATGGATGGGAAATTGGATGGAAAGTTGGCCATCAAAAAGGACGGCCAACATTTCTCCCCTGTCCCTCCTACCCCCTGCCCCCCTGCCCCTCCTACCCCTTGCCCCCCTGCTCCCTGCCTCTCATGCCCTCCTGCCCCCCCTGCCCCTCCTGCCCCCCCTGCCGCCCTAGATCCGACCCTTACTGTAACTATATTTTTACCAATTTTGAATTTCAGATAAACCATCTCTCGTGAGATATTTGGAAATCCTTCCTCCGATACGAAGAAAAACTTAAAATTCAAAAGCGCAAAAGCTTTCATTCGAGCGCATAGAACAAGTTTGCGATTTTTAACACCATGAATAATACACGAGATGCTTAAAATAAGTTCTGTCGTTAGTAACGAAATTATTCAATTGTAATCGGAGCTTTTACAACTTCTTTGCGTCGGTGCACAGAAAAGGCAAAAGAGCACATCTGAATTTGATAAAGCGCAGACACCTCATTATAGAATTTAAAAATGAATATTACATTAATTCTGGCGGAAACTGAAACTTTTCATTAAGGATAAATCTGTTACATAAGCCGCAAAGTCGAGCCTTGCCATTCCTCCATCTCCTCTCTTCTCTAGAGAGAAACAAAGATGCGGGGATGAGATAAATTCATCCCTTCACGTTCATGGACTGAGATAACAAAAGATTCACGTGTTGCATAGTTAATTTACGCTAAACAGTCTCTTGTTCTCCGCTTGGATGAGATCTTCTGAACAGAGCTTTGCGTATCTGCCCAGATATTGTACTGTTTAGTTTGTTTCTATTCTTGCCGTTGGGAAGAGGATGGAGAAGAGGAAAGAAGAGCAAGAGTTAGAAGATTATTCTCATCGCGATGTTGAAAAGCCACCTGAGAATCTGAGTATTTATTTATATGGAAATGTGCAGAAGCAAAATGTCATTGGTATGTAACAGAGTTAGGGACGCTCCATCACCTTCCTCAGGGTAGGCAAGTAATCCATTTATCTAGTTTAATGTCGACACATCCACACACCAGGATGAACAGGAGCGCTGTGAATAGGAGTGGGAGAAGCATTAATTTGCTTCGTTAGCGACAGTGGGCTTGGTTATTAATTGGCCTTCCTAAAGAGAGCGATGAGGCAGGGTCAGTGCAACCGGAGATAATTGGGGAATTTGTAACACCTGCTAAAGGGAGGAATGCAAACGCAGACAATGAGCTGTTGAAAATTAGTCCCTCTTTGGGGTTAATTATGCGATGGTGAAAAATGGAATTTATGTGAGATGGTTTTAGGGAATTGTTGGAATGAAAGATTGGGTTCGTTTTGCAGAGGAGAATGGGTAAGATAAAGAGCAAGTGAATGTAAGGGAATGGATTAGTGAGAGAGATGCGATAGGAGAAAGAGGGAAAAGTAAGTAAAAGTAAAAGTTAAAGAGTAGTAAGTTCTAAATTAAAGGAAGAAAAAGAGTAGGAGAAAGAGTATGTGAAAGAGTTGGATGAAGAGTAAGAGTTTCAAAATAAGAAGAGTAAGTTAAAAAGATTGAGAGCACATAAGATAAAATAGTAGAAAGATTAAGAGCGGGATTAAATGAAAGAATAGAGGAGAACACAAAGAGTATGTGAGAGTGTAGCAAAAGGAATAGATCATAAAGCAGAAAAATGACAGTGAGAAGATGAATCAATGGAAGAGTAAATGAGAGTGCATGGTAGAGAATAGAGGAACGGTAACAGAAAGATGAATTGGAAACTGAGGAGACTGAGTAAGATGAGGAGTAAGTGAAACAGTTGGAGAGAGAATAAGATATGAAATAAATAATAGAGTAATAGTAGAAATAAAAGGAGTAAAGTAAATGAAAAGAAACAAGTAAGTGAAAGAATTGGAGGAAGAGTAATGGGAAGTGTAAGTGAAAGAATTGGAGGAAGAGTAATGGGAAGTGTAAGTGAAAGAATTGGAGGAAGAATAATGGGAAGTGTAAGTGAAAGAATTGGAGGAAGAGTAATGGGAAGTGTAAGTGAAAGAATTGGAGGAAGAGTAATGGGAAGTGTAAGTGAAAGAATTGGAGGAAGAGTAATGGGAAGTGTAAGTGAAAGAATTGGAGGAAGAATAATGGGAAGTGTAAGTGAAAGAATTGGAGGAAGAGTAATGGGAAGTGTAAGTGAAAGAATTGGAGGAAGAGTAATGGGAAGTGTAAGTGAAAGAATTGGAGGAAGAGTAATGGGAAGTGTAAGTGAAAGAATTGGAGGAAGAGTAATGGGAAGTGTAAGTGAAAGAATTGGAGGAAGGGTAATGGGAAGTGTAAGTGAAAGAATTGGAGGAAGAGTAATGGGAAGTGTAAGTGAAAGAATTGGAGGAAGAGTAATGGGAAGTGTAAGTGAAAGAATTGGAGGAAGAGTAATGGGAAGTGTAAGTGAAAGAATTGGAGGAAGAGTAATGGGAAGTGTAAGTGAAAGAATTGGAGGAAGAGTAATGGGAAGTGTAAGTGAAAGAATTGGAGGAAGAGTAATGGGAAGTGTAAGTGAAAGAATTGGAGGAAGAGTAATGGGAAGTGTAAGTGAAAGAATTGGAGGAAGAGTAATGGGAAGTGTAAGTGAAAGAATTGGAGGAAGAGTAATGGGAAGTGTAAGTGAAAGAATTGGAGGAAGTGTAAGTGAAAGAATTGGAGGAAGAGTAATGGGAAGTGTAAGTGAAAGAATTGGAGGAAGAGTAATAGGAAGTGTAAGTGAAACAGCAAGTGAGAGTAGAAAGAGAATAGGAGAATGTAATTATAAGAGAAGGATTAAGTGAATGAATAGGAGAAAACACAAAGAGTATATGAAAGAGTAGCAGAAAAAATAAATGATATAAGGATACTGAAAAGGAGAAACGGATAGAGAAAATGGTGTGAAGATCTAAGAGAAAAATATGACAAAAAACAAGTGATCCAGCAGGCGATAGAAAAGGAAAAAAAGAGTGAAAAACGAGAAAGAAAATAAAACGAAAATGAGAAAGTAAATCGTAAAATAGAAAAATGTATTGGATAAAAAAATAAAGAAAAGATTTAGAAAAAAGAATAAGACTGAAAGAAAAGGAGTAAGATAAAGAGTAAGCGAAAAAAAGTTGAAGAGAGAAAGTAAGATGTAAAATAGGCGAAAGAATGGTGGTAAATGAGAAAGAGTAAATGAGAGAGCACGACAAAAAGTGTACGATACCGAGTAAGAAGTAAAAGGGTAGCAGAAAATGCAAAAAATGGAAGAATTAATGAGAATGCAGAGATAGAATATATATAAGAGTATGAGAAAGATTCGGCAAAAGGAAGAGGAAAAAAGAGAAATGAAAAAACGGGAAAAGAGGAGGAGAAGAAAAATAAAGAGGAAGTCAAAACGTGCGAAAAAACGTAAGAGAAACACTTGAAAAAAAATTATTTGTACTACTGGGATTCAAACTCAAGTCTTCCCGTAGTATGCAAGGCGTCTTAACTGCTAGACCAGCGAGGAACTGACCATCCCTTCAACTGTGACATATACGTCTTCCTGTTGAGTCACCAGTGGCGCCATTTATTATCAAGAGTTGGGTAGCCAAGTCCCCCCATTTTTGATGGTAATAATATTTGTCACTCACGCTCACAGCGTTATATAAACTATTCAGTAATAAATTATCACAGTAAAAGTCCTGTAGACAAGGAACACTTGAAAAATTGAATTGAGAAAAAAAAAAAACGTTGTTAAGACGCCTGGTATGCTTCTGACCATCAAATAAGTGACGGCATGGCTGCCCAACTCCTGACAATAGATGGCGCCACTGGTGACTCAACAGGAAGACGTATATATCACTTAGTTGAAGCGATGATTAGCTCCTAGGTGGTCTAACGGTTAAGACGCCTGGCATGTTTCCACCCCTCCAATAGGGGACCACCTTGTCGTGGTGGAGGTGCCTAGGGTCCAGCAACCTGGTCGAAGGCTGTGCCGACCGGCGTGGCGGCACCGGTTGGACATAGCCAAGACCAACCGAGGTTGAGGATGCTGCCGACCGGTTGGACGTGTCGGTTGGATGGTGACGGTGTCCGAAACCTCACCTATCAGGTGCTCTGGGTGAGCAGTTCGAGGGCTCGGCAGAACGGATTTGGTCCCCTAGTAGGCCAGAGCCCTCTCAAAAGTCGGCCTTACTAAGACGGCCGAGCGAACTTGGATCTATATATCCTTGTTCATGGCTAATCGGGGAACAGATTAAAGTTAGGTTTCTTCCGGTGGTCAGCTTTCCTTCTATAAGACTGCTGCCATGTGAGGCCGGGGATGAGGTGCGCCTATAGGGCGTATTCCTTGCCCCCGGCTCTAGATAGCACGGCTTTTCATGACTGGTAGTGTCGTATAGGCGGAATCGGGAATTGCCGTGGTTGCTTAAGATCGCAACAGAAGAGAGGTGGCATGTTTCCAAGAGAAAAAACTGTTAGTATCTATCATTCTTGAGGCGTTGCCAGACAGGTTCAATCTGGTTTTGCCAGTCTTGAGAATTTCTCCACTTGTTCATCATTGACTTCTGTTGTCTAAAGGAGGAACAAACGTTTTTTAAAAGAATAGCAGTAATACATTTCCGGATGAGTTTGATCCCAGATGTCTTTATACCTAAATAACTACTTTTCCTTAGGTGAAACAACTTTTATTTGAAATAATTTTCGAAACAGTTTGGTACCAAAGAGATGAAAAGATGGTTTGGTTGTTTTACTTCTGAGCTCTACTTTTTTGCGCACAATGGGTTGGGTAGGGTTGTTTTACCTCTGAGCGGCACTTTTTTGCACACCATGGGCTAAATGGCCAGGTCACATGAACCCCGAAGGCTCAGAGAAGGTTGGGGGAGGGGACAGATGGTAGCCTCCCGTCAAGGCCATCCAGCGTGTTCTTTAACGTGCACAGGGTATGGCTCTCCCGCACACGGGGCCACGGCTTAACGTCCCATCCGACGGACGGCGGCATTTCCAAGCCCATCGGTGTCCCCTACTGACCGTGGGCAGGGCGTTGAGTTTTGCGGAGATAAATCTCAATGCTGACCCAGCTGGGACTCGAACCTGGGAACTACAGATTACGAGCCTAGCGCGCTACCGACTGAGCCACCCCCGCCCCACACAATGGGCTAAATGATCAGGTCACAAGAACCACGATGACTCAGAGAGGTTGGGAGGAGGGCACCTACTGGACAACTGTTAAGAGACAGATGGCAGCCACCTGGCATGGCTATCCGGCGTGTTCTTCAGCGTACACAGGGTATGACTCTCTCCCGCGCAAGAAGCCACGGCTTAACGTCTCATCCATCGGACAGCAGCCATTCCAAGCCCATCGGCACCCTTTTTCTCACAGAAGGCAACAAGGGGAGCGCATAAATCTCAACGCTGGCCCAGGTGGGACTGGAACCTGGGAACTGCAGATTACGTGCCTAACACGCTACCGACTGAGCCAACCCTGCCTCTAAAAGACCTGGAAACACCAAAATGGACATACCATTTTCTACCCTCAGAAGTGGCGGGGGTGGCTCAGTCGGTAGCGCGCCAGGCTCGTAATCTGTAGTTCCCAGGTTCGAGTCCCAGCTGGGTCAGCGTTGAGATTTATCTCCTCAAAATTCCCCGCCCTGCCCACGGTCAATAGGGGACACCGATGGGCTTGGAAAGGCCGCCGCTCGTCGGATGGGACGTTAAGCCGTGGCCCCGTGTGCGGGAGAGCCATACCCTGTGCACGTTAAAGAACACGCTGGATGGCCTTGACGGGGAGGCTGCCATCTGTCTCCCAACAGCTGTTCCAGTGGGTCCCCTCCTTCAACCTTCTCTGAGCCTTCGGGGTCCATGTGACCTGGCCATTTAGCCCATGGTGTGCAAAAAAGTGCCCCTCAGAGGTAAAACAACCCAACCTACCCTCAGAAAAATGAAGCGACTTGCATCACTCTCCTACAATACTTGAATAATGCGCACTTTTATCTCCGGCGATTTAATATGCAATGTTTAAATATGACACGAAACATTTTCACTCCGTGTGTTCCTAACAACAGTATGCTTTCAAACGTATAAGGGAACACTACGTATTTCGATACTTGTGCTGAAATACGGATGACATTCAAATGAATAAAATGAAACTGACTTTACTTCAGATGAGGGACAAAATTAAATTACAGTGACTGCATATTCCACAAAGCTCAGAGTATTTGATAATCATCTTATCCCTTTCCAGGAAAAGTATCGTTTCTTTGTTCGGATATTCTTACAGCCAAAGTTTCAGACATTTTATCGAACATTCATTTTCATTGTAGTTTCATTCGCAAAGAATAAAGGAATAAGTTGCTCTTGTTGTAATAAATAAGGGAAAGCAGAAAAATAAGTAAAATTCAATAAATAAAAAAAATGAGGAATTTTTTTACAATTACCTTATAAACATAAATTTTTAATTTTCAGTTCAGGTATATTTACAAATATTAAAATATTTCAGTCAAGGTAGAGTAGAACCTCATAAACAGGGTACTCAAAAATCTGGAATTATCAAAAATCTAGCACTTTTTAACAAGTGCATTTTAAAAAAAAAAAATTGTATTTATTCCGCTATGCGTCGCTTCTCATCAAAATTCACGAATCTAGAATCAGTTTTTAAATTATCAGACAGCCAATCGAAACACATCGAATTGTCAACTGACCAATACATGTTGGTACAGTTGCTCAAAAAAGTATCCGAACACTATGGTTGATTGCAGAATTCAGAAAAAATATCTGGCAACGATTGTTTTGGAAATTACTGCTCTGGCAACCTTCGTGTCACGTGACACGAAGGTTGCTAGAGCAGTAATTTCCAAAACAATCGTTGCCAGATATTTTTTCTGGATTCTGTAATCAATCGTAGTGTTCGGATACTTTTTTGAGCGACTGTAGGTGGTCATATTATTTTGATACTAGATCGTGTGGGCTCACTCACGGAAATATTGAGCGTGTGCAGTTACCGTCACACCGTAACTGGAGCGTGTACATTTGCTGTACACGCTCCAGATATTTTTCCTGAATTCTGTAATCACGTGACACGAAGGTTGCCAGATAACTAATTTCTAAAAAAATCGTTGCCAGGTATTTTTTCTGAATTCTGTAATCAACCATAGTGTTCGGATACTTTTTTGAGCGACTGTACCTTATACAACACAAAAAGAAACTTTCATTTCTCTCTTAAAAATAAAAGAAGTTTCATTTCCTCCCCCCCCACCTCTTTGTGGTAAGAGTCCATTTCTGCCAATGAAAACATTTTGACCATTATATTCCACAAACAAAATCTCAAATTTTCTAGCTTAAATTGATCATTAACAATATTCGTTAAAAAGTTTGGCATTTCGCCAACTTTTTTCCATGGTTAGAGAGCTCAATTTAAACTATTAGGAGATTCGGAAATGGGAATCGCAATATTTCACTACTACTTAACGCACCCAAAAAGAATTTCTAATTTATCTCTAAAAATAAAAACTTTGAATGAACGCCAAAGTGAAAATACGAGCATGTTTTTTTCCTGAAAACGAACTATAAACTACAGCCCATTGTAGCGCTATCTGAGAATATCTTATAAACTAAATTCGCATTATTATACTATAACTATAGTTTTATCTATCTATACAGTATAAGAGGTACGCTAGTTACATACACATTTCCAGGGGATACATGAAGTATAAAAAGTTGAAAACCACTGAACTAGATGATACTGATTGCGTTGTTTAATGTCTTCTTGGATGCGGGGTGGCTTAGTCGGTAGCGCGCCAGGCTCGTAATCTGTAGTTCCCAGGTTCGAGTACCAGCTGGGTCAGCGTTGAGATTTATCTCCGCAAAATTCCCCGCCCTGCCCACGGTCAGTAGGGGACACCGATGGGCTTGGGAAGGCCGGTGTCCGTCGGATGGGACGTTAAGACGTGGCCCCGTGTGTGGGAGAGCCATACCCTGTGCACGTTAAAGAACACGCTGGATGGCCTTTACGGGAGGCTACCATCTGTCTCCCAACAGCTGTTCTAGTGGGTCCCCTCTCCCAACCTTCTTTGAGCCTTCGGGGTCCATGTGACCTGGCCATTTAGCCCATGATGTGCAAAAAAGTGCCACTCAGAGGTAAAACAACCCAACGTTAACCGCAAAAATTCCCCGCCCTGCCCACGGTCAGTAGGGGACACCGATGGGCTTGGAAAGGCCGCCGTCCGTCGGATGGGGCGTTAAGCCGTGGTCCCGTGTGCGGGAGAGGCATACCCTGTGCACGTTAAAGAACACGCTGGATGGCCTTGACGGGAGGCTACCATCTGTCTCCCAACAGCTGTTCCAGTGGGTCCCCTCCCTCAACCTTCTTTGAGCCTTCGGGGTCCATGTGACCTGGCCATTTAGCCCATGGTGTGCAAAAAAGTGCCGCTCAGAGGTAAAACAAACCAACAACGTCTTGGATGCTGATTTTAGTTTTAACTTGCTTATTTAATTTCGCTTCTATCTAACCGATTCTAACGATGCAACGTGATAAAATGATAATTTAACAATTGAAATTCGCGTGGATGTTCAATTCTAGCGCCTTAAACCTTATTATCAAGATCGACGACAAACATTTGATTCTATAATTAATTTAAACACAAAACAAATTCGAATTTTTCAAAAAAGTAAAAAACTCGAATTTGGTCATGCCTTTAAAAACACAATTATAAAAATCTGTTCAAAAAATTTTGGATATTTTAATGAATCTCTGCAATACCGAAAGGCAGAAACGAAAATTACATACATACTTAATCAGCAGCCTTATTACAACTTTACCAACAAGCATTAATCCCATTCTCAAACATTTACCCTGAGATAAATCATTCCCTTATTTCTCTTGATGAGTCTTCGCGTTCCAATCAACCAGTAAATTATTCCAGATTTACTCGCACGTTAATCCTCCTTGCCTTCCTAACCCCATTCACCTTTCGTGCATTTAAATTTCATTCACCTTCGACAGTTCCTCCCGTTAAATATGGCAACAGCTCTTTTTTCTTTCTTCCCGCTCCAAGTGGCGCCCCCTAAAGCCTACCTGAAAGGGCAGCTCTTTGCCCATTGGTCGAAAGAGCGCCAGGAGAGCGAGGTAGATTGTCACTTTGATGCCCAGCAACCGTCTCCTCCTTCTCCGTTAGTGACGTCTGCTCCCGCGCTTCCGTAACGTGTTGTTGCCATGTCAGTTTGGTGAAATTCTCGGCTACTGGCAGTCGTCGCCGAAATGTTTCTCGTGTGGACATCGCTGAATTACGAAGAGTATCTTGCCAAGGGAATGTGACGGTTTTTCTACTTCCAGTGAATATTTAATTTCTGTTTAATTCTAAATTGTATTTTTTTTTTCATTTATTGTTTTCTGATATGGTTCAAGGAACTGTTTATTTCTGTTTAGCGTATTTATAATTTGAGTTTATTTATTGTTTTTCAACTGTGGTGTGGAAAATCAGATGATGATTCTTCTTTCGAAGCTTTCAAAGTTTAAAGGTTGCAAGTAACTGTAAGTACCAAAAAGTTAGTACTTTTTAAGTTCGTTTTTTCGTGTTGTGGTGACGTGAATTAATATAATTCTTAAGGTTTTTAGATTGTAACGAAGCTGGTATTTAAAAAAAAATGTTACCAAAAGGTAGTGATATTTATTTTACTTCTTGAAGTTTGTGACGATGAATCTCCAGACTAAAATAATCGTTAGTCAAGCTTCATCTGTGAATGATATTTATTGTGATTCTCTGATAATACAACCTTTTCGGCGAAATTTAATATTTTTTTCCAATGGCTTGTAACGTATACTAATCAAAATAATAAAAAAATCTGAATATCGTCGAAACTTTTCCAGAATCCGTAAGATGCGAAAAAAAAAAGGAAATTTTTCTATGCAAAAAAAGTTTTAATATAACAAGGACATGATTTTTTGGCAGCTATTCAATGTATTCGTTCCTTTTTAATGAATGTTTTGTAATATTTAAATCAATGCTTCTAATATTCAACAAATTGCGGAAGATTTTAAAGTTATTTACTTCTTTTCCGGAACACTGATGTCTCTTTGAAAGTTAATTAACCTAGACTGGCTATAATATTCCTAATGAAGTTTTCTGGAAGACAAATAGTATAGACAGAGTATAATATTCGTTATACCTACGCATTATTATTATTTCATGGGGAAAACAATTTAGGAAACTGAATCAAATGTAATTTTATTTGAATATAACGTGGGTAATAACTACATTCATGGCTGGCTTAGAATAGGTAGATTAAAAAAAAATTCAAATGGTGAAATTAATTGGTTTTAATTGGGGTAGTTGATTAGGAAGCTAAGCATTGTTTCAGCAAACTTTCTTAAACTGAGGAAGTGGGCAGTAGTGACTTCAGTTTCAATAGGGCACGTCCTTGTATGAGTAAGGACTGTAAAAAGCTAGAAGCAGCTTCTAGGACTCTTCTCTACAAGTTGCAAATAAAAAAATTGCTAAGGTTGATAGGAGGTTTGGGTATATAAGTTTACTTATTCTAAGTGTGCGTTTCGTTAAAGAAAGTTAACCGACAAGTGTTGGTTGTTTCCTTTTTTTTTTTTGGAATGGTTGAAAATTTTTTTTCGGTAATTACTTTATTTTTTTTCGTTTTTCCATAATCTTTGCTTGCCGTTGATTGAGAAATATTGGTTTTAGACTATTTGGTGGGTGAAAGATGTTACGACCAGAGGAATAGTTTTGTTTTCTTTTTGCTTTAATATAAAACTTATTTCATTTAACAAAGAATAGCAGTTTTAATTATATTTCGAAGTTATTGCAATTCAGTGATTTTTAAAAATATTTCTTGCGTTTCAAATTTCCATGTTTTTGAAATATGTTTTTTATTCAATTACAGTATTATAAAAGCCGAAAATAAATTCGAAATCTGCATGAACTTTAAAGAAATATTCCGTATTTTAATGTTCTTTTTTTTTCGATTGATAAGAAACACAGGGTTGGGTTGTTTTACCTCTGAGCGGCACTTTTTTGCACACCATGGGCTAAATGGCCAGGTCACACGGACCCCGAAGGCTCAGAGAAGGTTGGGGGAGGGGACCCACTGGAACAGCTGTTGGGAGACAGATGGTAGCCTCCCGTCAAGGCCATCCAGCGTGTTCTTTAACGTGCACAGGGTATGGCTCTCCCACACACGGGGCCACGGCTGAACGTCCCATCCGACGGACGACGGCCTTTCCAAGCCCATCGGTGTCCCCTACTGACCGTGGGCAGGGCGGGGAATTTTGCGGAGATAAATCTCAACGCTGACCCAGCTGGGACTCGAACCTGGGAACTACAGATTACGAGCCTGGCGCGCTACCGACTGAGCCACCCCGCCACCAAGAAACACAGGCTAATGTGATTGTCGCCCAGTGAAAATATCTGTATTTTGAAGTAGGTTGTATTTCTTATGAATAGCACTTCTGTGCACAGAATAGACTAAATGACTACGTCACAAGAACCCCAAAAAGACTCAGAGGAGATCCATTGGATGGCTATTAGGATACAAATGGAATAATACAGTCAAGGGTCATCTAGTATCCCTTAAAACACAAGGTATATCTCCTGCACACAAGGACAAGCCATGTCCTTGCATGCAGGAGATATACCTTGTGTTCAGGAGAAGGACATGACTTGTCCTTGTGTGCAGGAGATATACCTTGTGTTCAGGAGATATGCCTTGTGTTCAGGACAAGGACATGACTTGTCCTTGTGTGCAGGAGATATACCTTGTTTTCAGGAGATATGCCTTGTGTTCAGGACAAGGACATGGCTTATCCTTGTGTGCAGGAGATATACCTTTTGTTCAGGAGAAGGACGTGGCTTGTCCTTGTATGCGGTTCAACGTCCTATCTAACAGAGAGCCGCCTTTAAAAGCCCATCGGTGCTTACATTCTTGTGGAGGAAGATCAGAGGTTAGTGGGCTGAAAGCAAAGCAATTGTGGGATCAAAGCAGGTGCAGTGGAAAAACTCGAACCTGAGACCATCAGATAATGAGCCGAGAGCATTGACAACTCAACAGACTCGTCCTCATTTGATACTGCAAAATTTTACTTTCGGTTTTGTAATAATACTAAGGGCATCAGACCATCGAATTTATGTTTGCAACATGTAATCTTTATGCAACCATCTTTAAGAAACAATCATGAACATTTTTTTTCCTCTCTAAATCGTTATTGGAATATCGAATTGAGTGTCACGACTGTACAATAAGCAAAGTCGCAATATAATCTCGTCAGACCGTTTTCTGATTCTCACGCTCCCATCTTATGTTCCAAAATATATTCTAAGTTTTAGATATTTTTCTTCTTACCATCTTTTTAAGGGTTGACTTTACTCAGAATGCTTAACACAGAAGATGCATTCGAGTGATTACTGAACTAGTAGCTGCAATTCCGGTTCATGCATGAAAAGTTTTATATAAGCTAGAAGTAATATCTTGGATCCGTTTGTGTCATATTCATATAACTATACATTTATACAACCAACAGTCAGTTTATTAGGTAAAGTCGTCATACAATGAAATTTCATTACTTCAATTCAGGGAGATTTTACTAAGTTCGGTTCTCAAACATAAGACTTTTTTAAAGATTTCATTGCATTAAGTTGCATTCATGAGCGTCCGCAGAAAATTTTCCAGAGGGGGGGGGGAGCAAAGCTTGGAGACAAACAATTACATCAATAAATTTTTATTTAATTATTTAATTATTTTGTTTTTTTCACAAGTAGATTATAGAATACAGTATTGCATTAATACAAAAACACAGACATAAATAAATAATAAACACCCCCTCAAGCAGCTGCTTGCCACAGAGGTCTGACAGGAGCCTGTCAGTTTATATGCCATAGTAGAAGGACTGAGAGGATGGCAGGACCTCAGCAGAAAAACGACACATACATCCATGCCTTATCCGGGGCTCGAACCCAGGTCCCGTAGATCAGTAGCCAAGCGTGCTAACCACTCGGCCAAATGTATATAAATTTACAACATAAAAGAAGCAAGAATTAATTGAAACAAGAATTTTTACTCGATCCGGGGGGGGGGGGGCAAGTGTCTCGTTTGCCCCTCTCTGCAGATGCCGATGGTTGCATTGTACAAAAAACGGCCTGTTTTTGAGAGTAAGTTATTGTTGTTTATCTTCGAATGTAAATGACGTTTTCCAATCGTATTGCTTCTTTGGATGGCATTTGGGATCACAACCCGGACCGATGAGCTCATAACAATTCGAGTCCTAGCTCTGATAGATATTTTCTCCGTAAACAAGAATCTGTTCTTCGTCGAGAAACAAAACGCCCTCTAGCGATTCTAAGCCTTCTTTCAATTTCAGAGGAGTTCCATTATCTCCACGTTAAAGAAGATAGTAAATAACTTCTGGAAGAAGTTACTACCTGATTGTAACAGTTCTCTATTGTATAGGGGTGGACAGTACAGGATCTGGAAAAAGTGAAGTAGGGGAGGGGAGGAAAGAAACTTTATTGAGCTGGAAAAAGGTAAAGGGGGGTTGGGTTGGGTTGTTTTACCTCTGAGCGGCACTTTTTTGCACACCATGGGCTAAATGGCCAGGTCACATGGACCCCGAAGGCTCAGAGAAGGTTGGGGGAGGGGACCCACTGGAACAGCTGTTGGGAGACAGATGGTAGCCTCCCGTCAAGGCCATCCAGCGTGTTCTTTAACGTGCACAGGGTATGGCTCTCCCACACACGGGGCCACGGCTTAACATCCCATCCGACGGACGGCGGCCTTTCCAAGCCCATCGGTGTCCCCTACTGACCGTGGGCAGGGGACACCGATGGGCTTGGAAAGGCCGCCGTCCGTCGGATGGGACGTTAAGCCGTGGTCCGTGTGCGGGAGAGCCATACCCTGTGCACGTTAAAGAACACGCTGGATGGCCTTGACGGGGAGGCTACCACCTGTCTCCCAACAACTGTTCCAGTGGGCCCCTTCCACCAACCTTCTCTGAGCCTTCAGGGTCCATGTGACCTGGCCATTTATCCCATGATGTGCCAAAAAAGTGCCGCTCAAAGGTAAAACAACCCAACACTGCCCTCAGCGAGAAAGGGGTCCCGATGGGCTTGGAAACGCATCCGCTAGAGAATAGGGACGTTTAGCTGTTGCCCCTTGTACATGATACCTTGTGTACGTTAAAGAATACGCTGAATAGCCTCTATGGACCGTCTCCAACCTTCCCTGAGTTCTTGAGGTCCTTGTGACCTGGCCATTTAGCCGATTGTGCTGAAAAAAGTTCCGTTCAGAGGTAAAACAACAGAACTCTACTGCATATTCGGGGCGGGGGTGGCTCAGTCGGTAGCTCGCCAGGCTCGTAATCTGTAGTTCCCAGGTTCGAGTCCCAGCTGGGTCAGCGTTGAGATTTATCTCCGCAAAATTCCTCGCCCTGCCCACGGTCAGTAGGGGACACCGATGGACTTGGAAACGCCGCCGTCAGTCGGATGGGACGTTAAGCCGTGGCCCCGTGTGCGGGAGAGCCATACCCTGTGCACGTTAAAGAACACGCTGGATGGCCTTGACGGGAGGCTACCATCTGTCTCCCAACAGCTGTTCCAGTGGGTCCCCTCCCCCAACCTTCTCTGAGCCTTCGGGGTCCATGTGACCTAGCCATTTAGCCCATGGTGTGCAAAAAGTGCCGCTCAGAGGTAAAACAACCCACATCCCACAACTACTGCATATTCCTTCGCCGAACCTCTGCTGGATCTTGAGGTCCTTGTGACTCTCTCCTCAAAATCATCAAACCTACTGTAAAGCAAAAAGTTCTACTCTAGGTTATAACAAGAGATATAACTTTTTCCTGCCCTCTTACTTAAACGTTGCACACTTGGTATTCCATACGTGTATGAAATTCGCATTTACTGAACTGTTGTGCGCCACGAAACTTCGGAAGCCTCCTTAGACATTCAACAGACAAGGAGTAAAACGACAGAGGAAACGAAAGTAGGATAAATGACCATCATGATTTCGCCATTCGATTCGAAGTCGCTTCGTTCTCTTTTCTCGTTGTTGTACCGATTTGTTTGTGTGGTAGCTGTAACGCTATTTTGTTTTTTATGTGTCTGGTAAAAGTCTCCATGTCGTTCTCTGGTGTATTCTTTTTTTCTTTCCTGCAATTGGATATACCATAAAATTTTTATACCATAAAATGCTATAAAAATATAAACGCAGGAGGGGGTTTTAAGTTCGTATGTGGCATTTCTGTGGTTCAACCTCGTGAGGAGAGTTTTTAAACGATCCAAATTTTGGGTTTAATTTCTGGGAGGTAATTTTTTTTATCTGAACAGTAAACATACTAAGGAGTTTTCTATGAAACAAAAACGCTTAACCATATCTCTGACAGTAGGGGACACCGATGGGCTTGGAAAGGCCGCCGTCCTTCGGATGGGACATTAAGCCGTGGTCCGTGTGCGGGAGAGCCATACCCTGTGCACGTTAAAGAACACGCTGGTTGGCCTTGACGGAAGGCTACCATCTGTCTCCCAACAGCTGTTCCAGTGGGTCTCCTCCCCCAATCTTCTCTGAGCCTTCGGGGTCCGTGTGACCTGGCCATTTAGCCCATGGTGTGCAAAAAAGTGCCGCTCAGAGGTAAAATAACCCTAACCCTTATCTCTGACCTCAGTGAGAAACAAGACAACGATGGGTTTGGAGAAACAGCTGTCCATCAAATTTTTAGGCCGTGTTGCTATGTGCAGGATAGTCATACCAGGTGCCGTTAAAGAGAAAACTGGATGGCCTTGACATGAAGACTCTGTCCAAGTTGCATTGTTTTACCTCTGAGTGGCACCATGGGCTAAGTGGTCAGGTCACATGCATCCCGAAGGCTTAGATAAGTTTGGGGGAGGAAACCCACTGGAACAGCTGTTGGGAGACAGATGGTAGCCTCCCGTCAAGGCCATTCAGCGTGTTCTTTAACGTGCAGAGGGTATGGCTCTCCCGCACACGGGGCCACGGCTTAACGTCCCATCCGACGGACGGCGGCCTTTCCAAGCCCATCGGTGTCCCCTACTGACCGTGGGCAGGGCGAGGAATTTTGCGGAGATAAATCCTAAGTTGCATTGTTTTACCTCTGAGCGGCACCATGGGCTAAATGGTCAGGTCGCATAGACCCCGAAGGCTCAGAGAAGGTTGGGGGAGGAGACCCACTGGAACAGCTGTTGGGAGACAGATGGTAGCCTCCTGTCAAGGCCATCCACCGTGTTCTTTAACGTGCACAGGAATGGCTCTCCCGCACACGGAGCCATGGCTTAACATTCATCCGACGGACGGCGACTATTCCAAGCCTTTCGATGTCCCCTACTGACCGTGGGCAGGGCGGGGAATTTTTCGGAGATAAATCTCAACGCTGACCCAGCTGGGACTCGAACCTGGGAACTACAGATTACGAGCCTGGCGCGCTACCGTCTGAGCCACCCCCGCCCCCTAGATCGTGTGGGCTCACTCACGGAAATGTTGAGCGTGTGCAGTTACCGTTCACAGCAAACTGGAGCGTGTGCAGTACTGCACACGCTCCAGTTTGCTGTGAACGGTAACTGGAGCGTGTACAGTTGCTGTACACGCTCCAAATATTTTTCCTGAATTCTGTAATCACGTGACACGAAGGTTGCCAGATCACTAATTTCTAAAAAAATCGTTGCCAGATATTTTTTCTGAATTCTGTAATCAACCATAGTGTTCGGATCTTTTTTGAGCGACTCTACCATTACTTTCACCCTAAAAGACTCAATAGAAGAGTCATCATCAGTGCAACAATCTCGTGCAATCATCAGTGCAACAGTTCTCGTCTTGTCGTGTCGATAACATGGGACTATTTCGTCAGATTTAAATGCTTTAAATTAATTTTCCATAAATTTAAGAACAGTCCTATGCTTTGTTAATGGAAAGCTAACATTGAAGTTCTATAACTTCTAAAATAAGTTTTTTTGTTTCGAAAAGTGTGATTGCAGATAAAGATCTCAATCAAATAAATCAACATCTCGATTTTCAACAATATTCGTTCAGTATTTAATGAGTTATGGAAGATTGAATATATAGAAAATAATGATGCCAGCCACAAAAATTGACTTCAGAAGTTAATTAAGACTTAGTAATAAGTATTGTATCAAAGTGTTTAATAAAATAAATTTGTATTTTAGAACTTTGTGTAAAGAATTCTTTCACTATTCTTCAGTTTTGTATAAGTCTCTTAAGACTGGCATTGCTGTTGTTAAATATTCAAACTTTCATAACTCTTTAAATACTGAACGAATATTGTTGAAAATCGAGATATTGATTTATTTGATTGAGATCTTTATCTGCAATCACACTTTTCAAAACGAAAAAAGATTATTTTAGAAGTTATAGAACTTCGACTTTAGCTTCACATTGACTTAACATCCCCTCCCCCCTAAATAGTAGGTCACAACGCCCTCACCCCCCAGGGCTCAGAGAAGACTGGGAGGAGATGACCCACTGGATAACTGTTAGTAGACAGATAGTAGACTCCTATCAAGGTCATCCAGTGCGTTCTGGGTATGTCTCTCCTGAACACAGGGTCCACGCTTTACGTCAATCCGACGGACGGCGGCCTTTCCAAGGTCATCGATGTCCCTTATTGACCAAGGGCATGGCGACGATTATTGCGGAGAAAAATCTCAACACTGGCCCAAGTGGGGCTCAAACCTGGGAACTGCAGACTACGAGCCTGTCGCGCTACCGACTGAGCCACCCCTCCCCGAGAACTTAGTTCAGATCATCGTTCGCACAATCGAGATCTGAAGATAACATATTGCATGAGCACTTCTAAAATCTCTTGCCTCTCCTTAAGACTGCTCTGTTATCAGATTTAGATCCCTCTATTTTCTTTAAAGGGGAGGCTAAAAGTTTTTAATTTACCATATATCTGTTCGGCTTTTTTTAAAGAGAAAAATAAAAAATTCTTTTTGGATTTCGTGGGTATCGATGAAACATTACGAATCGCATTTTCCGAAACTCCCAATAGCTTTAATAGGGCCCTCTAACGGTAAAAAAAAGAAATTGGAAAATGGCCAAACTTTTAAGAAGAGTGAAAGTAATTTTTTTTTATGCGAGGAATTCGACATTTGGTGCGACACTTGGTGCTAGAGAATCGTAATCAAGAAGTTTGCATTGACAGCAATGATTCACTTCGCCCCCTGGGGGTGGCTCAGTCGGTAGCGCGCCAGGCTCGTAATCTGTAGTTCCCAGGTTCGAGTCCCAGCTGGGTCAGCATTGAGATTTATCTCCGCAAAATTCCCCGCCCTGCCCACGGTCAGTAGGGGACACCGATGGGCTTGGAAAGGCCGCCGTCCTTCGGATGGGACGTTAAGCCGTGGCCCCGTGAGCGGGAGAGCCATACCCTGTGCACGTTAAAGAACACGTTGGATGGCCTTGACGGTAGGCTACCATCTGTCTCCCAACAGCTGTTCCAGTGGGTCCCCTCCCCCAACCTTCTCTGAGCCTTCGGGGTCCATGTGACCTGGCCATTTAGCCCATGGTGTGCAAAAAAGTGCCTCTCAGAGGTAAAACAACCCAACGCAACCCACTTCGCCCCCTGGTGGTAAAACGCAACGTTTTCGTTATGAAAGTTCATTGAAAAAATCTTTTTTCTCTTGTATAAGCACTAATAAAATAGTATTACTATATTCATTTTGCATTTATATTTTAGATCGCAGTTCCACAGATAGAGAGTGCTAAATTGAGAAAATTAAAAAAAAATTATATTTGAAAATGAGTGTTTCATGTTAGCTTTCTACAGTGGTTTCCATAACTTAATGAAAATCCCTATATTAAGTCAATGGGGAGGTAACGTCAGAGCTCTAAAACTTCTAAAATAAGTTATTTTGTTTTGAAAGATGTGATTGCAGATAAAGATCTCAATCAAATAAAATAATGTTATCTCGATGTTCAACAATATTCGTTCAGTATTTAATGAGTTATGGAAGTTTGAATATTTAACAACAGCAATGCCAAACTTAAGAGACTTATACAAAACTGAAGAACAGTGAAAGAATTCTTTATACAAAGTTCTAAAATACAAACTTATTTTATTAAACACTTTAATACAATACTTATTACTAAGTTTTAATTAACTTCTGAAGTCAATTTTTGTGGCTGGCATCGTTATTGCTAAATATTCAAACTTCGACAACTCATTAAATACTGAACGAATATTGTTGAAAATCGAGATATTGATTTATTTGATTGAGATCTTTATCTGCAATCACATCTTTCAAAACAAAAATTATTTTAGAAGTTATAAAACTTCAATGTTAGCTTTCCATTAACAAAACATAGGATTGTTCTTTAATTTATGGAAAATTAATTTAAAGCATTTAAATCTGACGAATAGTCCCATGATATCGATAAACTCCACGACAAGACGAGAACTGTTGCACTGATGATTACTCTTCTATTGAGTCTTTTAGGGTGAAAGTAATGGTACAGTCGCTCAAAAAAGTATCCGAACACTACGGTTGATTGCAGAATTCAGAAAAAAATATCTGGAGCGTGTACAGCAACTGTACACGCTCGAGTTACCGTTCACAGCAAACTGGAGCGTGTGCAGTTACTGCACACGCTCTAGTTTGCTGTGAACGGTAACTGCACACGCTCAATATTTCCGTGAGTGAGCCACACGATCTAGGTCTTTGTGAGCTCACACGATCCAATGTGCTGTGAACATTAACCGCAACCGCTCCAGTTTGCTGTGAACGGTAACTGCACACGCTCCATATTCCTTGCATTATATATTCATACGCATTATATATATATATTAAAAAATATCCGAACACTATGGTTGATTACAGAATTCAGAAAAAATATCTGGCAACGATTTTTTTAGAAATTAGTGATCTGGCAACCTCCGTGTCACGTGACACGAAGATTGACAGATCACTAGTTTCTAAAAATATCGTTGCCAGATATTTTTTCTGAATTCTGTAATCAACCATAGTGTTCGGAAATTTTTTGAGCGACTGTAGAGGCCAGCGATAGCGAACCTATAGCCTGCGAGACGATTTTTTGTGGTACGCCATTGGGAAGTGAAATAGATGCATTGAAATATCAGTTTAAAAAACGCCAGAATGAAGAAATATTCAATGTACTAAATTTTTTCCCGAAATTGTTATGTAGGTTGACAATTTACTATACCTCTGTGTGAAAATGTTTCATTAAAACGAATGCCACTGTAACGAAAATATCAGTTTAAAAAAATAAAAATTTATCAAGATACAAAAAAATATAATCAGTGTAATGGAATTTTTAAAAACAAAATCCTTAAATAATATGTGCATTTGTGCATTTTAGCATCTGGCAACGCTGCAATAATTTAATAGCTGTGAAATATCTAACCAATCCCATGCTATTGTATATCTTTGGGTTGAGTTGTTTTACCTCTGAGCGGCACTTTTTTGCACACCATGGGCTAAATGGCCAGGTCACATGAACCCCGAAGACTCAGAGAAGGTTGGGGGAGGGGACCCACTGGAACAGCTGTTGGGAGGCAGATGGTAGCTTCCCTTCAAGGCCATCTAGTTTATTCTTTTACGTGCACAGGGTATGGCTCTCCCGCACGCGGAGCCACGGCTTAACGTCCCATCTGACGGACGGCGGCCTTTCCAAGCCCATCGGTGTTTCCTACTGACCGTGGACAGGGCGGGGAGTTTTGCAGAGATAAATCTCAACGCTAGATCAGCTGGGACTCGAACCTGGGAACTACAGCTTATGAGCCTGGCGCAATAACAGACTGAGCCACCCCCGCCCCTGAACAATGCGTTGGAGAGTTGTAACATTATTTAAGTATTCACGGACAGATGCTTCTTGGATCAAAAAATTTACCGACTTTTTTAACCCTTTCAGGACCATAAGGTTTCTAAGAGTAAATATTAGTATGTAACTGTTTATTTTAGTTTGTTTAGACGTAAAATAAATAAAAATCATAAGAAAAATACATAACAATGTGTAGTTTTTTTTGGAATTTTATGGGAAATATTTTTCCCAATGGACTATAAAGGTAACACAAATTATAGTTAGGCTTATTATGCAATGTCTTTTATTTATTGGTTTATTAGAACAAAATGTTAACTAAAATAATACAAAATTATGAAATAAAATTACTATACAAAATGATGTGCTAATTATGATATTCTGCGAAGCAATTTCTTTTGGTAGTGAGGCAAAGATGGACATTGCACATAGTACATATATTATGCGTCCTGACAGTTCTGTTTTTGTTTTCTAAACGTTCCCGTTTACGTAATTGCGTTCGGCATACGTTCTATTTTGACATTCTGTATAAAAATGCAGATGAGGTGATAATTAAATACGACAATCACCAATTTTAAAATGGGAAAAATGTTTCCCTTAGTCGTGAAAGGGTTAAGAATTAAACTCTACTACAAGGTGAATGTCTTTCATAATGATTATTTTGTCACTTGTAACTATCACAGCACGTTTTTCATTGCATTTCAGTATAACGATTGTACACTGCTCACAAAAATTAGGGGATATTTCAAAATGAATATAAAGCGATAAATAAAAAGAAGCATTTGATTTTTTTATTAAACAAGAACATCAGAAAAGCAAACGACAAGTCAAAGAAAGTTGTTCGATTATGCAAATGACATGCAAAACCAACTTTTATTTCATTGGTGAAAATGCAGTATACAAAAGGCTGAAAGTACTGGAGTATCTGCACGTTCCCTGATCTTGAAAGTGCACATCCTGCAATTTCCCAGCCCTTGCAATGCCCTTGCAACACGATTTGCCCGAATGCGAAGCCTGGAGAGCCATAGGACGTCTTGAAGCTGGTCAAACACAGACGACAGTGGCAACAGCACTTGGAATACCCCAGAGCGTGATTATTGTGCAATCGCTTTCAAGAGACTGGCACAGTACGAAGAAGACGAGGGCAGGGTCGCCCATCTGCCACAACAGCAAGCAATGACCGCTACTTGACCTTATTGGCAAGAAGGAACAGGCGCAGCAATGCAACAGAGCTGCGGGGACAGTTTCTTGCTGCCACTAGACGACGGATATGTATCCAGACCATACGAAATCGGCTCCATCGTGTTGGACTGCATGCCCGGCGACCAATGGTATGCATTCCGTTATCTGCTGAACACCGTAGAACCCGTAGAAGGTGGACTGATGAGCATCATCATTGGACCCGTGATGAGTGGTCAACTGCCCTCTTCTCTGATGAGTCACATTTCAGTCTGCAGCCTGACAATCATCGTGTCCTGATCTGGCGTGAACGAGGAACACGGGAGAATCCACGTTTAATGCGAGAAAGGGACTCCTTCGGTGGTGGTGGAATCATGGTGTGGGTTGGCATCAGCATTGGTGGTCGTACCGACCTCCACGTCATCAGAAACGGATCGCTGACTGCTGTCAGATATCGAGATGAGGTCCTGCACTCTATAGTGGTACCCTATGCTAGAGCAGTTGGAAACAACTTTCTTTTCATGGACGATAATGCAAGGCCCCACCATGCGCATCTAGTCAACAACATGCTTCAGGAGGCAGGAATCGAACGCATGGACTGGCCTTCAAGTTCTCCAGACCTGAATCCCATTGAACATGCTTGGGATGCACTGGGAAGACGTCTGGCAAACCGTCCAATGCCTTCCACAACACTTCTTGAGCTGGAAGTTGCCCTGGAGCAAGAGTGGCAGAGGATCCCACAAGAACTGCTGGACATTCTGATCCTGTCCATGCCCCATCGCTGTCAGTGTGTTTTGGCAGTCTTGGGTTACCATACACCCTACTGAACAGTCAATGTGTGCCACTCTCGTCCAGTTTGACATGTTTCTGTTCACCCCCTCCAATATGTCACTTGCTACTCAATCACGACAATTAAGTTTGCATCTCATTTGCATAATCGAACAACTTTCTTTGATTTGTCGTTTGCTTTTCTGATGTTCTTGTTTAATAAAAAAAATTCAAATGCTTCTTTTTTTATCGCTTCATATTCATTTTGAAATATCCCCTAATTTTTGTGAGCAGTGTATTTTCGTCACGCACTCAATTTCGTTATATTGAGATTACACTGTACACATCTATATCTGGTATAGAGTTGGGTTGGGTTGTTTTATCTCTGAGCGGCACTTTTTTGCACACCATGGGCTAAATGGCCAGGTCACATGGACCCCGAAGGCTCAGAGAAGGTTGGCGGAGGGGACCCACTGGAACAGCTGTTGGGAGACAGATGGTAACCTCCCGTCAAGGTCATCCAGCGTGTTCTTTAACGTACACAGGGTATGGCTCTCCCGCACACGGGGCCACGGCTTAACGTCCCATCCGACGGATGGCGGTCTTTTCAAGCCCATCGGTGTCCCCTACTGACCGTGGGCAGGGCGGGGAATTTTGCGGAGATAAATCTCAACGCTGCCCAGCTGGGACTCGATCCTGGGAACTACAGATTACGATCCTGGCGCGCTACCGACTGAGCCACCCCCGCCCCACTGGTATAGAGACTTGGTAACAATGGTCCTAGCAATTCAATACATATGGATGAATCATTGATAGCAGGATGGCGATCACGCTGCTATAATTAATTGCTTATTAATTATTAACTTCAGTAGTGCGCCCACATGTCATAAAGATCTTGTCAAATAACTGATTATCCATTGCAGAATATACTGCGTCATTTAATATATGAATATATGGATGATTGTAAATGATTGACGTTGACTGACAACAGATCATTCTAATGCTAACTAGGATGCAGAAATGCCAGAGCTCTTAAAATTTGCATCTAGGGATAATCCGGATCGTAGATCTCAGAAAAAATACGGAATTTGGCCTCCGACGTGTCCTTCAAGGTCAAACGGGGGTCACGAAGAGGTCATACCTCGATCTACTAGTGCTACAAACGTGAAAATTGTTTTCCGAGGATGATAGATTGTCAATATAGGAAGAGATATTTCGGATTCAGAGGGTCCTTTGAGGTCATAGGTCAAATTTAATTCTATCGGTGCTGGAGAGCTAAAAATTGGTTCCTGGGGGTATTTTGGGTCGTAGATCTCGAAAATGTTGTTGAATTTTGGTCGTTGTGTTGGGTTGTTTTACCTCTGAGCGGCACGTTTTTGAACACATGGGCTAAATGGCCAGGGCACAAGGACCCCGAAGGCTCAGAGAAGGTTGGGGGAGGGGACCCACTGGAACAGCTGTTGGGAGATAGATGGTAGCCTCCCGTCAAGGCCATCCAGCGTGTTCTTTAACGTGCAAAGGGTATGGCTCTCCAGCACACGTAGCCACCGCTTAACGTCCCATCCGGCGGCCATTCCAAGCCCATCGGTGTCCCCTACTGATCGTGGGCAGGGCGTGGAGTTTTGAATTTTGGTCGTGATGGGTCCTTCGAGGTCAAAGGTCAAATATATATCTACCGGTGATAAAGGGCTAAAAGGTGGTGCTTGGGGATTTTTGAGTCGCAGAGCTCAGAAATTATGCCAAATTTTGGATGCGATGGATTCTTCGAGATCAAAGGTCATATCCCGATATACCGGCGATATACCCTTGTATAATGGGGAATCTAAAACTTAGTATTTTGCATCATTTAATATATGTTGTATGATAAACGGATACGTAACCTTAGCTGGCATAAATAACAGTTTGAAGCATTTTGGCAATATTTGCACGCGAGCTCAAAAAGGTTCGCCATCATAGGTGTAGACTGTGACGCCGATGGAATTCTGCTTCTGAAAGAGATCATCCCTTTCTGCACAGCAACGGTTGACGGTTAAGAGGATGTGAGCAGCAGTGACAGGCGTTATTGCATCGTAAGCAGTATGCACTGTTGGTTGTTCCACGAGTGTGTAAGTTAGTGGTGCGTATAAGTGGTTCTAACACAGGAGGATGAAATGGGGGTTCTTCGGTTTTCCGAGTCTTCAAAGGTTCAGAGGGGAGATAGTAGGATCTACAAGGGTTGGTTTGCTTTACCTCTGAATGGCACTTTTTGGCACACCATGGGCTAAATGGCCAGGTCATTGTGACCAGGCTATTTAGTCCATGAAGCTTTGAAGCCATTAGCCCATGAAGCCATGAAGGCTCAGAGAAGGTTTGGGGAGGGGACCCACTGGAACAGCTGCTGGGAGACAGATGGTAGCCTTCCGTCAAGGTCATCCAGCGTGTTCTTTAACGTGCACAGGGTATGACTCTCCCGCACACGGGGCCACTGCTTAACGTCAGTTCCGAAATCTTCAATGAATCTGTAGCAAAGAGAGATCAGAATGTCTCTGCCACTGAGGTTGAGGAACTGAAAAACATGAACTCCGTGCAGAAGACGAATTCTTTTAATGGACACTAGACATTGTTCCCGTGGGTACAGGGGGCGAGGGTGGCTCAGTCGGTAGCGCGCCAGGCTCGTAATCTGTAGTTCCCAGGTACGAGTCCCAGCTGGGTCAGCGTTGAGATTTATCTCCGCAAAATTCCCCGCCCTGCCCACGGTCAGTAGGGGACACCGATGGGCTTGGAAAGGCCGCCGCCCGTCGGATGGGACGTTAAGCCGTTGTCCCGTGTGCGGGAGAGCCATACCCTGTGCACGTTAAAGAACACGCTGGATGGCCTTGACGGGAGGCTACCATCTGTCTCCCAACAGCTGTTCCAGTGGGTCCCCTCCCCCAACCTTCTCTGAGCCTTCGAGGTCCTTGTGGCCTGGCCATTTAGCCCATGGTGTGCAAAAAAGTGCCGCTCAGAGGTAAAACAATCCAAATCCGATCCGTGGGTACATTACAGCTGTACTAACCCATCTGGTTGCTTTCTGGTAAATGTCATGATTGTCTTTTGAGAGGAGCCGGATCACGTGATTCTATACTTCTTTCTTTTGCTACCTGATAGCCAAGTGAGACACTCGTAGCCATGGGAGTCGGCAGAAATGTTTTCCAAGGAGTGGCAAAAAAAAAACAATATTTCAAGAGAGAAAATAATGAGGTCCATTTATTAATCCATGCATTTGCGAAACAGTAATCACGTCTACATAGCTTCTGAGTAATCTGTTCATTTCCAAAAATTGAAATCCAACCAACCGTGATGTACGTCATTTTCATTAGACGTACATCATGGCTGGTACTTTCCTTAATAGGTTTGCGAAACAGTAGACTGATATTATAATACAACTAAAGATAGCCGAAAACAAAACGAAAAAAAAAAGGAAATTTACTATTGAAAATGAATATGAAAAGTTTTTTTATATTAATAAATAAAAATTATATGCTTCCGAAAACAAATCATCATCATCATCATTCTCAAGCAGCCATGGGCTACGGAAGTCCAACCAGACCGTGCAGTTTAATTCTCCAAGCATATCTGTCCTGAGCTACATCTACTGCATCTAGCCACTGCACCAATTCTAACAAGGTCCTGTTTGACATTGTCTGCCCACCGCATCCTAGATCTCCCCCTCTTTCTGAGGCCTTTACGCACACTGTTCATAACCCTATTCGCCAATCTATAATTATTCATACGGGCAACTTGGCTAAACCAGCGGAGTCTCTCTCTGCACAATATGCTGCTTAAAGGAGGTTGCAGACTCCTTTGCCTAACCTCATCATTAGTTAAAAGTTAAACCACCTAATGCCCAAGATACTGCGTAAGCATCTAGAATCAAAAACATCTAGTTTCCTGTTATCTTGTTTACAAAGTGTCCATATTTCACTACCATAACTAACCCTAGAAAGAACCAAATTATTTTACAGTCTAATTTTAGTGTTTAAGTGTATACGCCTTTTTCTTCACAATCTCCATAGATTCTTAAAAGTCCCGGCAGCAATCCCTATTCATCTGTTAAGCTCACCAGTATCTGTTACATAGCTCCCAAGAGAAACTGACACCTCCTCAAGACTGCAACCATTCAGATTAACTGAATCACAGCCTGCATGACCAATTTTCATCACTTTAGATTTCTCTCTGTTTATAACCAAACCTACTCTACTACCAGTCTCATCAACAGCTTGAATGAAAGAGTTCATCTCATCAATATCATTTGCCAAAAGGGCTAAATCATCAGCATAATCTAAATCAGAAATTTTCGTATCTCCAGTCAATTTAAGGAAAAAATCTTTCCCTTGAAGTGAATTTCGCATAACATAATCAATAAGCAAGATAAAGAGAAAAGAAGACACAATGCACCCTTGTCGAACACCAGAAGTAATGCTAAACCAATTGCTACAAGCCTTACCAACTCTCACACACAACTCAGTGTTATTATAGAGAGCTTTCATTATGTTAACTAAGGGTAACCATATGATCTCACAATCAACCACAAATTTTGACGATCAACAGAGTCTAAAGCCTTTTTGAAATCAACAAAGCTAGCAACCAAAGGTTTCTGAAACTCTAAACATTTCTCAAGAATCTGCCTAAGTGAAAATATCTGATCCACACATCCCCTACCACTTCTGAATCCACATTGCTCATCACGCAATTGTCTGTCAACCAGATTCTTAATTCTATTAAGCACAATCATGCAAAGAACTTTACCTGGAACAGAGAGTAGGCTGATACCCCTATAGTTATCACAAGAACTGCGATCACCTTTTTTGAAAATAGGGATAATAATAGCTCTGGTAAAATCCTTAGGGACCATGCCTTTATCATAAAAAAATATTCAAAATTTCAGTCATCCAAGTGGTAACCAAAACATTCCCAGCTCTAAGCATTTCCGTAGTAATTTCATCTACCCCTGGGGATTTATGAAGTTTAAGTTTAGAAATAGCTAAAATAACTTCAGATTGTGTTATAGGGCCAACATTAAAGCCACCAATGCATCTATCATCATCACAAACAATGGGAATAACCACATTGTTTAGAACATCACTGAAATGCATAACCCACCTAGCGATGACTGAATCCTCGTCTTCTGCAACCTTATCTTGTTTATCCTTCAATATTTGTCTGTTTTCTAACACGCAAAACATTAATTTCTGGTACATATGTCTGTTGTTGTGCTGTCTAACAACTTCCTTGGTTTTGTCAGCCAAGCCATTAAGCCAAAGATTCTTATCAGTAGCTAACTGATCCTTTACACGTTCATTAAGCACTCTGCAATGCTTTCTATTAAGAATAGTGGTGTATTGATTAAGGACATTCCTGCAGTTCTTTCTTTCCGAAATAAGCTCAAGTGCCTTATCACTCAAATAATTCTGTCTCTTCTGCTCCTTTTTTCCTAAAAGAGTATTGTTAGTGTCCAAAAAAGCCTGTTTAAAATGGTCCCCATTCTTCCTCAACTTCAGTAGTAAGCAAACCATGACTGTCATAATGACTAAGTAACCTATCATAGTAAGCTTTAGCTATAACTGGGTCTTTCAGACCTTCAGTATTAAAAGTCAATTTTTTAACCCTAGCACAACACTTTTTAAGTTTAAGTTGCAACACACTTTTAACAAGGTAATGGTCAGATCCAATTTCAGCCCCCCTATATGCCCTGGTATTTCTAACAGAACTAGCCCATTTGCTGTTAATTAATATATAATCAATCATATTTCTATGCAGCCCATCAGATGAAACCATGTGTACTTATGTATGTCGCGGTGTTTGTAAAAAGTGTTAGTTATTCTGAAACTATTGAGTTTACTTACCTGTAGGAGACGTTGCCCATTGCCATTGTAGCTACCAATACCAAAAGGGCCTATTACTCCTCCCCAAAGGTCAGAGTCAGTACCAACTTTGGCATTGAAGTCACCTAGAACAAGGGTAATATCTCCTTTCTTGACAGAATTCAAAATATCCTGAAGTTGTTCATAAAACCTATCCTTCTCATCCTCATCGGCATCCTCAGTGGGGGCATAACAGCAGATAACATTCAAGTCTTTAATGCTTGTCTGAAATTTTGCAGTAAGAAACCTTTCATTAATGCACTCATATCCTAGAAGAGCATCAGTAGCATGTCTGCTGAGCAGCAGACCCACGCCTTGGTGATGCTTTCCATCCTCCCTGCCTGTAAAGAGAAATTTAAAGTTATTTTTAAATATCTCACCTTTACCTGTCCATATGGTCTCTTGCAAGCCTAGAATATCTAGGTTATAGCGCTGGAATTCCTGCGTGAGGACATCAAGAGAATAATCTCTATATAATGTCCTCACATTCCACGTTCCTGCAGAGAGAAAATGATTAGTAGGATTTTTAAAGAAATTAGGTTTATTGAGATTGGTAGGGCCAACAAAATCAAACAGCCCCCTGATCGCAAGCATGGGGCAAAGATCTGTTCCTCGTCCGCTAAAAGCTGAAGTCACCGATGCTGGTAGGAACTTCAGGCACCACCTTTTCAAGTGGACTTTTTCAAGAGCCATATGGCCTGCCTGAGACACATTACTCCAGTTTAGGCTTGACGATGCCCAACTAGCTAAGTAAGGTTCAGGTACCTGCGATGGCCTCTGATTAGGATTAGCCACCAGCTGATATAAGGTATTCCATGCCTTTGTTCACTTAGGGCTGGCAACCCAGAAGCAAACAGAAAACACAGCGGCAGACTCTCCCTCAACGGAGGCCCACCAGTGCAGAAAGTCCAGGATTTATAATCAAGCTCAAATCTATAAACAAGTCCAGTCTAGTAGGTATAAATGGTCAGCACCAGGACCCTGTGAAGTTGACCACTCCTCAGCAGGGTTGAAAAAAAAAGAAAAAAGTGGCCTTAGATGACCAGATCAGTAGGCCATACAGAACTGGCAGCCCTCCCCTTCCGTTCCCTTCCAAAAGAGAATATCTCTTTTGAAAGGTACTAACGGCCTGCACCAGGAGAAGGCGGTGTCGGACATTAGGTGCTAGACTGGCCGGTTCTGTGCATCATCACTAGGGATTGGTACACAACTCTCCTTCCAGTTTATGCCTAGCTACCATTTACAGACTATACAAAGGAAACTGTAAAAAATCAAGCTGCATTTTCATTAATCTTTTATTTTCGCTGGCTCACTGCTAGGAATTTGTAATGGACGCGTGTCCTTGCTAACGTATCTGTGCAATTTCATTTTTTTCGAACCTGTCGTTACAGAGATTTTCATGGTCAAAGTATATTTATATCTGTAAATTTTTTTCGACAAAATTTAACGGAAACAAAATATTTTTATTCATCTAAGTGATATATTTGCACCATTTTTATTTACATAAAAAAATATTCTTCAAAACTCCTAAATCCTATTTTGATGGGTTGTTTTACCTCTGAGCGGCACTTTTTTGCACACCATGAGCTAAATGGCCAGGTCACATGGACCCCGAAGGCTCAGAGAAGGTTGGGGGAGGGGACCAACTGGAACAGCTGTTGGGAGACAGATGGTACCTCCCGTCAAGGCCATCCAGCGTGTTCTTTAACGTGCACAGGGTATGGCTCTCCCGCACACGGGGCTACGGCTTAACATCCCATCCGACGGACGGCGGCCTTACCAAGCCCATCGGTGTCCCGTACTGACCGTGGGCAGGGCGGGCTCAACGCTGACCCAGCTGGGACTCGAACCTGGGAACTACAGATTACGAGCCTGGCGCGCTACCGACTGAGCCACCCCTTCCTATTTTGAGAAAGCTCTCGAATGCTGACATGTTTTGCTGCTGACATTAATAAATAAATATCAGTTTGGGATGTTTTATATCTGAGCGGCACATTTTTGCACACAATGGACTAAAATGGCCAGGTCGCAACAACCACAAGGGCTTAGAGAAGATTGGGGGAAAGGAATACACTGGACAGCTTAGAGGAGACAGATGGAGGCCTCCCGTCAAGGCTATCATTCAATTAAAAATTATTAATAAAAATATGTTAACTTCACAGGGAGCACGGCTTAACGTCCCATATGACGGACGGCGATCTTTCCAATCCCATTGGTGTTCCCTTTTTGATCGAGAGTCACTAATTTCTAAAAAAAAAATCGTTGCCAGATATTTTTTCTAAATTCTGTAATCAACCATAGTGTTCGGATACTTTTTTGAGCGACTGTAGGTGGTCATATTATTTTGATACTAGATCGTGTGTGATCACTCACGGAAATATTGAGCGTGTGCAGTTACCGTTCACAGCAAACTGGAGCGTGTGCAGTAACTGCACACGCTCCAGTTTGCTGTGAACGGTAACTGGAGCGTGTACAGTTGCTGTACACGCTCCAGATATTTTTCCTGAATTCTGTAATCACGTGACACGAAGGTTGCCAGATCACTAATTTCTAAAAAAATCGGTACCAGATATTTTTTTCTGAATTCTGTAATCAACCATTGTGCTCGGATGCTTTTTTTGAGCAACTGCATCTACTCTGAATATCGTAAAAAATATCGTAGGCGTATGTAGGACATACTTCATGATGAATTGCTGAAATTTGTCATGCTTCTGTTCGGTTCTCATTTCGTTGCTCCATTTATTTAGGCCAATTATCATCTACAGCCAATCCCAGTGCAGAATAACGAACCGGCAATAAGTCTGATGTCAGACAATTCCCAATCGCAGTTAATTTACAAGTCGGAGTCTTACTAAACTCTCGTGTTTAGTCGACCTTTAATTACCGACTGACCGTTAAATTCGTCTAATTGCAAATTCTCCGCGAAGAACCTATTAAGGAAAGTACCAGCCATGATGTACGTCTAATGAAAATGACGTATACATCACGGTTGGTTGGATTTCAATTTTTGGAAATGAACAGATTACTCCAGAAGCTATGTAGACGCGAATAGGGTGTGTTTAACGTTTAACTACTTGGGGTTGGATTGGTTTATTCACCTTTGAGGGAATCTCCGCAAATTTCCCCGCCTGCCCACGGTCAGTAGGGAACACCGATGGGCTTGTTAAGGCCACCGTCCGTCGGATGGGACGTTAAGCCATTTCCCCCGTGTGCTTGAGAGCCATATCCTGTGCACGATAAACAACACGCTGGATGGCCTTGACGGGAGGCTACCATCTGTCTCCCAACAGCTGTTCCAGTGGGCCCACTCCCCCAACCTTCTCTGAGTCTTCGGGGTCCTTGTGACCTGGCCATTTAGCCCATGGTGTGCAAAAAAGTGCCGCTCAGAGGTAAAACAACCCAACCCTGTCTGTCAGAGCCTTTGTCCTTTGTTGAGATTTATCTCTGCAAAATTCCTCGCCCTGCCCACGGTCAGTAAGGGACACCGATGGGCTTGGAAAGGCCGCCGTCCGTCGGATGGGACGTTAGGCAGTGGCCCCGTGTGCGGGAGAGCCATACCCTGTGCACGTTAAAGCCTTGACGGGAGACTACCATCTGTCTCCCAACAGATGTTCCAGTGGGTCCCCTCCCCCAACCTTCTCTGAGTCTTCGGGGTCCTTGTGATCTGGCCATTTAGCCCATGGTGTGCAAAAAGTGCCGCTCAGAGGTGAAACAACCCACAACCCATCTTTTAGGATCGCGTTTTACGCACAATAGTCTAAATGTTCAAGTCACAAAAACCCCAAGGGCTCAGAGGAGCTTGTGGAAAGTGATTCATTGAGTAGCTGATAGGACAAGAAAGCATCTCTTCAAGGCCACCCAGCGTGTTCTTCGATGTGCATACATGGCCAGAGCTTAACGTCGTATTCGAAGGAAGGCGGCCTTTCCAAGTCAATCAATGTCACCTTTCTGATCCAGAGCAGAGTGAGGGTTAGCAGAAATAAATTTCACATCAAGTGACCTAATGGTTTTGATAGTTTAATTGTTTACAAATAATTCTAACACCGTAAAACTTGACTCTGAATGTTCTTTTGTATCAAGAATGAGGCACTTTCGTTTGCTACATTTGCACAGCGAAGGGGCGGGGGTGGCTCAGTCGGAAGCGCGCCAGGCTCGTAATCTGTAGTTCCCAGGTTCGAGTCCCAGCTGGGTCAGCGTTGAGATTTATCTCCGCAAAATTCCCCGCCCTGCCCACGGTCAGTAGGGGACACCGATGGGCTTGGAAAGGCCGCCGTCCGTCGGATGGGACGTTAAGCCATGGCCCCGTGTGCGGGAGAGCCATACCCTGTGCACGTTAAAGAACACGCTGGATGGCCTTGACGGGAGGCTACCATCTGTCTCCCAACAGCTGTTCCAGTGGGTCCCCTCCCCCAACCTTCTCTGAGCCTTCGGGGTCCTTGTGGCCTGGCCATTTAGCCCATTGGGTGCAAAAAAGTGCCGCTCAGAGGTAAAACAATCCAATCCAATTGCACAGCGAATGTTAGATACGAAATAACTGTCATTCATTTCGCCAAAACAGATCCGTCTGATTATGAAATGACACGTTTGCGATTTCAGTTTAAAACCGAGGACATTATTGTATCTTCATCATTGTTTTTAGTCATCGTATTTGTAAATATTTATTTAACATTTATGTATATAGTAAATAAGCATTTCAAAAAGTATTTTTAGCTTGTTGGGTTATTTTTGTCCTGTGCACATTATCAATCAAGGACGGTTTGAGGTATTCCTGGCCATGAAACGGAACTTTTCCATTGTACAATGTGCTAAATAAATGGTTCTCAACAGAGGGGGGAACTTCTACTTTTTCTGTAGAAATAAAAGGTAGCGTTCTACCCAAAATGGTTGGAACCCACTAGGCTGAATGGTCGGGATGAAAGGAATGGGGTTTGGCTCAGTCGGTAGCGCGACAGGTTCAAAATCTGTAGTTCCCAGGTTCGAGTCCCACCTGTGACAGCATAGAGAATTATCTCCGCGAAATCCCCACTCTGCCTCGGTCAGTAGGAGCGTAGGGGGCACCGAGCGTAGGAGGCACCGAGCGTAGGAGGCACCGATGGGTTTGGAAAGGCCGCCGTCCATAGGATGAGACGTTAAGCCGTGGCCCCGTATGCGGGGGAGAGCCACACCCTGTGCACGTTAAAGAACACGCTGCCTTGACAGGAGGCTTCATTCTGCCTCGTAACAGTTGCCCAGTGGGTCCCCTTCTTCCAACCTTCTCTGAGTCCTTGGAATCTTTGTGACCTGGTCATTTAGTCCATCGTGTGCAAAAATGTGCCGTTCAAAGGTAAAACAACCCAAGCTTGGTGGAACAAGGTGGCCTGAGGACATGCATTAGGACACTGGAGAATGCACTGAAGATTAACTAACGTGAATAGGATAGGTCTATGCTAAATATAGAGGCAGTGGATGAACGGTACCTTGCCTCCCAAAACATCGCTTAGGGATGTTTTGTATTACCAACAGAACACAATATCCTGGGTACACTTAAAAAAATGGATATCTTGCAAAACAAAATCGCATATGAGAACTGAAAAAAAAATCGCCTAAGAGAATTACTAAAAAAAAGTAGTTTAGAAACCTTTCAAAACAAAACCTTCTAGGAGCACTGGAAATATTTGGGGCGGGGGTGGCTCAGTCGATAGCGAGCCAGACTTGTAATCTGTAGTTCCCAAGTTCGAGTCCCAGCTGGATCAGCATTGATATTTATCTCCGCAAAATTCCCTGCTCACGGTCAGTAGGGGATACCGATGGGCATTAGAAATGCCGCCGTCCGCCGGATGGGACGTTAAGCCGTGGCCCCGTGTGCGGGAGAGCTATACCCTGTGCACGTTAAAGAACACGCTGGCTGGCCTTGATGGGAGGCTACCATCTGTCTCCCAACAGCTGTTCCAGTAGGTCCCCTCCCCCAACCTTCTCTGAGCCTTTGGGATCTATGTGACCTGGCCATTTAGCCCATTGTGAGCAAAAAAGTGCCGCTCAGAGGTAAAACAACCCAACTGGAAATATTCGCTTACAGATCTGTCAAAACAAAATCGCATTCTAGGGCCGACACCCTAAATTCACTTCTGGTAATAGGACCTAAAAAAAATAAACGCGTTTTAGAATCTACTTAGAACAGCAGTTCGTAAAAGTAATATATAAATTTCGTTACAAGAAGCCATGAACCAAATCTGTCAGCAGTCGAAAGTCGAAGAGTAAAAGATCGTCACGCAAGTAGTCACAGTGAAATGAGAACAGATCATGTAGACGACTTTCCTTTTCAAAAACATAATCAGAAGCTTTCCAGGGAGGTCTTGTTCTATTCCTGGACTCGCATAGTGATTAACGGATAGCGTGTGCACTTCAGAGATGGAGAACTGATGCTTCGATCACAGATAGAGAGTCCGTTTTTCACTTTCTAGAGAGTCTTTATAAAGAGTGAGTGGGAATGATCTTCTCAGCTGGTCGAAACGTTGCCCCGTATACAGGATACTTTGAATGCTCGCAAGGTATTGATGATGAGTTTATCACATACTGTGAAGCAACTGTGAGTTGATGAATTTCTCTTATATTGCGAAATGCCTGTGATTTACTGATGAATGGATTTTTTTATGCATCGGAAAAGCTTTTAAATTACTGATAATGAGTTTTCGTATACAGGTTGATTCAAAACTTATCGTTCAAATTTCGTGGGGAGGTAGGGAATACGTCAGGAAACCGATTTCACATAGGAAAGAATGTCCGCAAATGTACGCATGCGTATGTAGAGGGCGCTGTGTGTACCCAACCAGTGTACAGCTCGCCCGACCACTCCCGCTGTCATCAGTGTACGAGCTGACTTACTAGTGATAAGATGAATCGTTTTACGCATCAAGAGCTAGCGGATACGCATCTCGCAGATGGGGATACACTGATGACAGCGGGAGTGGTCGGGCGAGCTGTACACTGGTTGGGTACACACAGCGCCCTCTACATACGCATGCGTACATTTGCGGACGGACATACTTTCCTATGTGAAATCGGTTTGCTGACGTATTCCCTACCTCCCCACGAAATTTGAACGATAAGTTTTGAATCACCCTGTATATCAGTCAATGCCTTTTAGTTATTGATGATGACTTAAGGATGATGAGTTTTTTCGTATACCACACAATGACTTCAGGTTACTAATTTTGAATTCCTCATAAGAGCGTGAACTTCTTGTGATTCACACTGATGGTGAGTTTTTCATTGCTGAGTTATTGATATGATTTTGAGTAAACAGTAAATACCTGTGAATTAGTAACAATGAATACCTTATCACCAGTAATACCAGGCATTGTACTGTATAAAAAAAGTTTTATTTACCAGTCAATACCGGTGAGTTATTGATAATTTTTTTATATACCGATTAATGTTTATGCCTTATTGATGATGAAGTTTTCACACACCAATCAATGCCTATGAGTTATTGATGATGAGGGTTTCATATATGAATCAATACCTATGAGTTAGTGATGATGAAATTTTCATAAAACAGACCAATGCCCATGAGCTATTGATGATATTTTCATACACCGATTAATGCCTATGCATTATTAATGATGAATTTTTCATACACCAATCAATTCCTATGAGTTATTGATGATGAGGGTTTCATATATGGATCAATACCTATGAGTTAGTGATGATGAAATTTTCATAAAACAGACCAATGCCTATAAGCTATTGATGATTTTTTATATACCGATTAATGCCTATGCATTATTAATGATGAAGTTTTCATACACCAATCAATGCCTATGAGTTATTGATGATGAGGATTTAATATATGGATCAATATCTATGAGTTAATTATAAGGTTTTCAAATACCTATTAACACCTATGGGTTTTTGATGATAAGGTTTTCAAATACCTATTAACACATATGGGTTTTTGATGATATGGTTTTCAATTACTGATGAATTCCTATGAGTTAATGATGATGAGCTTTTCATAAACCGATCAATACCTATGAGTTATTGATGATGAGGTTTTAATTACCAATCAATGACTATGCTTTACTGATGGGGAGGTTTTCATATACCAATCAATGCCTATGATTTAATTATGATAAGGATTTCAAATGCCGATCAATACCTATAAGTTATTGATGATAAGGTTTTCATAACACAGATCAATGCCTATGAGTTATTAATGAGTTTTTCAAATATCGAATGAATATCAGTGGATATCAGCAACACAGATACAAGCTGTACACAGATACAAGCTGTATGAATACAGCTTGTATCTGTGTACAGTTGCTCAAAAAAGTATCCGAACACTATGGTTGACCTGTAAATGGTAGCTAGGCGTAAACTGGAAGGAGAGCTGTGCACCAATCCCTAGTGATGATGCACAGAACCGGCCAGGTCTAGCACCTAATGTCCGACCCCGCCTTCTCGTGGTGCAGGCCGTTAGTACCTTTCAAAAAAGATATTCTCTTTTGGAAGGGAACGGAAGGGGAGGGCTGCCAGTTCAGTATGGCCTACTGATCTGGTCATCTATGGCCACTTTTTTTTTTTTTTCAAACCCTGCTGAGGAGTGGTCAACTTCACAGGGTCCTGGTGCTGACCATTTATACCTACTAGACTGGACTTGTTTATGGATTTGAGCTTGATTATGGATCCTGGACTTGCTGCACTGGTGGGCCTCTGTTGAGGGAGAGTCTGCCGCTGTGTTTTCTGTTTGCTTCTGGGTTGCCAGCTCTAAGTGAACAGAGGCATGGGATACCTTATATCAGCTGGTGGCTAATCCTAATCAGAGGCCATCGCAGGTACCTGAACCTTACTTAGCTAGTTGGGCATCGTCAAGCCTAAACTGGAGTAATGTGTCTCAGGCAGGCCATGTGGCTCTTGAAAAAGTCCACTTGAAAAGGTGGTGCCTGATGTTCCTACCAGCATCGGTGACTTCAGCCTTTAGCAGAGGAGGAACAGGTCTTTGCCCCATGCCTGCGATCAGGAGGCTGTTTGATATTGTTGGCCCTACCAATCTCAATAAACCTAATTTCTTTAAAAATCCTACTAATCATTTTCTCTCTGCAGGAACGTGGAACGTAAGGACATTACATAGAGATTATTCTCTTGATGTCCTCATGCAGGAATTCCAGCGCTATAGCCTAGATATTTTAGGCTTGCAAGAGACCATATGGACAGGTAAAGGTGAGATACTTAAAAATAACTTTAAATTTCTCTTTACAGGGAGGGAGGATGGAAAGCATCACCAAGGCGTGGGTCTGCTGCTAAGCAGGCATGCTAGTGATGCTCTTCTAGGATATGAGTGCATTAATGAAAGGTTTCTTACAGCAAAATTTCAGATAAGCATTAAAGACTTGAATGTTATCTGATGTTATGCCCCCACTGAGGATGCTGATGAGGATGAGAAGGATAGGTTTTACGGACAACTTCAGGATATTTTGAATTCTGTCAAGAAAGGAGATATTACCCTTGTTCTAGGTGACTTCAATGCCAAAGTTGGTACTGACTCTGATCTTTGGGGAGGGGTGATAGGCCCTTTTGGTATTGGTAGCTGCAATGGCAATGGGCAACGTCTCCTACAGGTAAGTAAACTCAATGGTTTCAGAATAACTAACACATATTACAAACACCGCGACATACATAAATATACATGAGTTTCACCTGATGGGCTGCATAGGAATATGATAGATTATATATTAATTAACAGCAAATGGGCTAGTTCTGTTAGAAATACCAGGGCATATAGGGGAGCTGAAATTGGATCTGACCATTACCTTGTTAAAAGTGTCTTGCAACTTAAACTTAAAAAGTGTTGTGCTAGGGTTGAAAAATTTACCTTTAATACTGAGGCTCTGAAAGACCCAGTTATAGCTAAAGCTTACCATGATAGGTTACTTATCATTATGACAGTCATAGTTTGCTTAATACTGAAGTTGAGGAAGAATGCGGCCATTTTGAACAGGCTTTTTTGGAAACTAACAGTACTCTTTTAGGAAAAAAGGAGCAGAGGAGGCAGAATTATTTAAGTGATAAAGCACTTGAGCTTATTTCAGAAAGAAGGAACTGCAGGAATGTCCTTAATCAGTACCCTACTAGTCCTAATAGAAAGGATTACAGAGAGCTTAATAAACGTGTAAAGGATCAGTTAGCTGCTGATAAGAATCTTTGGCTTGATGGTTTGGCTGACAAAGCTGAGGAAGCAGTTAGGCAGCGCAACAGCAGAGAGCTGTACCAGATAATTAATGTTTTATGTGGTAGAAAACGGACAGGCATACAAGGATTGAAGGATAAACAAGGTAAGGTTATAGAAGGTGAGGATTCTGTTATGGCTAGGTGGGCTGAGCATTTCAGTGATGTTCTAAACAATATGGTTAGTTCTACTCCCATTGTTCGTAATGATGATAGATGCATTGGCAGCTTTAATGTTGGCCCTATAACACAATCTGAAGTTATTTTGACTATCTCTAAACTTAACTTCATAAATCCCCAGGGGTAGATGAAATTACTACAGAAATGCTCAGAGCTGGGAATGTTTCGGTTACCACTTGGATGACTGAAATTTTGAATAACTTTTATGATAAAGGCATGGTTCCTAAGGATTTTACCAGAGCTATTGTTATCCCTATTTTCAAAAAAGGTGATCGCAGTTCTTGTGATAACTATAGGGGTATCAGCCTACTCTCTGTTCCAGGTAAAGTTCTTTCCATGATTGTGCTTAATAGAATTAAGAATCTGGTTGACAGGCAATTGCGTGATGAGCAATGTGGATTCAGAAGTGGTAGGTGATGTGTAGATCAGATATTTTCACTTAGGCAGATTCTTGAGAAATGTTTAGAGTTTCAGAAACCTTTGGTTGCTAGCTTTGTTGATTTCAAAAAGGCTTTCGACTCTGTTGATCGTCAAAATTTGTGGTTGATTGTGAGATCATATGGTATACCAGACAAGTTAGTTAACATAATGAAAGCGCTCTATAATAACACTGAGTCGTGTGTGAGAGTTGGTAAGTCTTGTAGCAATTGGTTTAGCATTACATCTGGTGTTCGACAAGGGTGCATTTTGTCTCCTTTTCTCTTTAGTTTGGTTATTGATTATGTTATGCGAAATTCACTTCAAGGGAAAGATTTTGGCCTTAAATGGGCTGAAAATTGGGGGAAACGAAACTGGGGAACGAAAATTTCTGATTTAGATTATGCTGATGATTTAGCCCTTTTGGCAAATGATGTTGATGAGATGAACTCTTTCATTGAGCTGTTGATGAGACTGGTAGTAGAGTAGGTTTGGTTATAAACAGAGAGAAAACTAAAGCGATGAAAATTGGGCAGGCAGGTTGTGATTCAGTTCATCTGAATGGTTGCAGTCTTGAGCAGGTGTCACAGTTTAATTACCTTGGGAGCTGCGTAACTGATACTGGTGATGTGCGGCATGAGATTAACAGACGAATAGGTATTGCTGCCGGGACTTTTAAGAATCTATGGAGATTGTGGAGAAATAGGCGTATACACCTAAAGACTAAAATTAGACTGTGTAATAATTTGGTTCTTTCTAGGGTTAGTTATGGTAGTGAAACCTAGACGCTGTGTAAACAAGATAACAGGAAACTAGATGATTTTGATTCTAGATGCTTACGCAGTATCTTAGGTATTAGGTGGTTTAACTTTGTAACTAATGATGAGGTTAGGGAAAGAAGTCTGCAACCTCCTTTAAGCAGCATATTGTGCAGAGAGAGACTCAGCTGGTTTGGCCATGTTGCCCGTATGGATAATTTTAGATTGGCGAATAGGGTTATGAACAGTGTTCCTAGAGGCCTGAGAAGGAGGGGGAGACCTAGGAGGCGGTGGGCAGACAATGTCAAACAGGACCTTGTTAGAATTGGTGTGCAGTGGCCGGATGCAGCAGATGTAGCTCAGGACAGATATGCTTGGAGAATTAAACTGCGTGGTCTGGTTGGACATCCGTAGCCCATGGCTGCTTGAGGATGATGATGATGATGATGACACTATGGTTTATTACAGAATTCAGAAAAAAATATCTGGCAACGATTTTTTTTAGAAATTAGTGATCTGGCAACCTTCGTGTCACGTGATTACAGAATTCAGGAAAAATATCTGGAGCGTGTACAGCAACTGTACACGTTGCAACTGTACAGCAAACTGGAGCGTGTGCAGTTACTGCACACGCTCCAGTTTGCTGTGAACGGTAACTGCACACGCTCAATATTTTCGTGAGTGAGCCCACACGATCTAGTATCAAAATAATAAGACCACCTACAGTCGCTCAAAAAAGTATCCGAACACTATGGTTGATTGCAGAATTCAGAAAAAATATTTGGCAACGATTTTTTTTAGAAATTAGTGATCTGGCAACATTCGTGTCACGTGACACGAAGGTTGAGTGACACGAAGAGGTGCTGTGAGTGCAACATGTGCGGAAAAGGGCCGTGAATTTGAAAAAGGTCACGTTACTGTAGTGGATGAGGATCTATTCACTTGGCGATGATCAACTGTTCACCACCATCTGGCGCCGTCTGATTTTTCACTTGATGAGAAGCTGAAGAAGCATCTCTGAGGATGACGCATTTCTCCGAAAGATGTCCCCAAAGTGTGGAAATCGCAAATTGGCTTCAGGAGCAGGACTCATCCTTCTATTGACTGAATATTTGAATAAATATTTGGTGCTCTCAAGTTGAGTCTAGTGTTATGATTTACTATTTGATATTCGTCCTGTAGTTTTTTTTTATCACTTTGGGGTGCATAGTTGGTATTAAGGGCGAAATTAATTATTAGAAAATTGTGTTTGTTTGATTTTTATGTTTTGTATGTTTTTGCTTACTCTTTTCGTCTTTATGCGTTGCTATTTATATAATGTTAGGAAGGGAGCATAAGAAAAATCAATAGATTATACTGCTCACCTTTTTTCACATATTCCAGTTTTTTGTTACATCAAAATTAATTGAATTTTTTGCATTATTTTTTCCAGTAAAATAAGAAATAATAATTATTATAGCCAAGCCTTCGATAAGCTGGTCTACCTTTACGACAAGTATTATCAACAAATAGAAACTACGTTGAAAAAGTAATAAACCATTTGTGGTGACATTTCCTGTGTATTGTCTTTCGTGTAAATCAAATTACAGTTGGGTTGTTTTACCTCTGAGCGGCACTTTTTTGCACACCATGGGCTAAATGGCCAGGTCATATGGACCCCAAAGGCTCAGAGAAGGTTGGGGGAGGGGACCCACTGGAACAACTGTTGGCAGACAGATGGTAGCCTCCCGTCAAGGCCATCCAATGTGTTCTTTAACGTGCACATGGGTTGGGTTGTTTTACCTCTGAGCGGCATTTTTTTTGCACACAATAGGCTAAATGGCCAGGTCATATGAATGACAATTTCCCTCTAATGGAAGTATTGAGGAAAGCAAAATGACATTTTCCCTCTAACGGAAGTATTGAGGAAAGCAGAATGACATTTTCCCTCTAATGGAAGCATTGAGGAAAGCAGAATGACATCTTTCCTCTAATGGAAGTATTGATGTTAGCAGAATAACAATTTTCCTCTAATGGAAGTATTGAGGAAGGCAGAATGACATCTTTCCTCTAATGGAAGTATTGATGTTAGCAGAATGACAATTTCCCTCTAATGGAAGTATTGAGGAAGGCAGAATGACATCTTTCCTCTAATGGAAGTATTGAGGAAAGCAAAATAACATTTTCCCACTAATGGAAGTACTGAGGAAAGCAGAATGACATTTTCCCTCTGATGGAAGTATTGAGGAAAGCAGAATGACATTTTCCCTCTAATGGAAGTACTGAGGAAAGCAGAATGACATTTTCCCTCTAATGGAAGTATTGAGGAAAGCAGAATGACATTTTCCCTCTAATGGAAGCATTGAGGAAAGCAGAATGACATCTTTCCTCTAATGGAAGTATTGATGTTAGCAGAATGACAATTTCCCTCTAGTGGAAGTATTAAGGAAGGCAGAATGACAATTTCCCTCTAATGGAAGTATTGAGGAAAGCAGAATGACATCTTTCCTCTAATGGAAGTATTGACGAAAGCAAAATAACATTTTCCCTCTAATGGAAGTACTGAGAGGAAAGGCAGAATGACAATTTCCCTCTAATGGAAGTACTGATGAGGAAGGCAGAATGACAATTTCCCTCTAATGGAAGTATTGAGGAAGGCAGAATGACAATTTCCCCCTAATGGAAGTATTGAGGAAAGCGGAATGACATTTTCCCTCTAATATAAGTATTGAGGAAAGCAGAATGACATCTTTCCTCTAATGGAAGTATTGATGTTAGCAGAATAACAATTCCCTCTAATGGAAGTATTGAGGAAGGCAGAATGACATCTTTCCTCTAATGGAAGTATTGAGAGAGGCAGAATGACAATTTCCCTCTAATGGAAGTATTGAGGAAAGCAGAATTACATTTTCCCTCTAATGGAAGTATTGAGGAAAGCAGAATGACATCTTTCCTCTAATGTAAGTATTGATATTAGCAGAATAACAATTTCCCTCTAATGGAAGTATTGAGGAAGGCAGAATGACATCTTTCCTCTAATGGAAGTATTGATGTTAGCAGAATGACAATTTCCCTCTAATGGAAATATTGAGGAAGGCAGAATGACAATTTCCCTCTAATGGAAGTATTGAGGAAAGCAGAATGACATCTTTCCTCTAATGGAAGTATTGACGAAAGCAAAATAACATTTTTCCTGTAATGGAAGTATTGAGAGAGGCAGAATGACAATTTCCCTCTAATGGAAGTATTGAGGAAGGCAGAATGACAATTTCCCCCTAATGGAAGTATTGAGGAAAGCGGAATGACATTTTCCCTCTAATGGAAGTATTGAGGAAAGCAGAATGACATCTTTCCTCTGATGGAAGTACTGATGTTAGCAGAATAACAATTTCCCTCTAATGGAAGTATTGAGGAAGGCAGAATGACAATTTCCCTCTAATGGAAGTATTGAGGAAAGCAGAATGACATCTTTCCTCTAATGGAAGTATTGACGAAAGCAAAATAACATTTTCCCTGTAATGGAAGTATTGAGGAAGGCAGAATGACAATTTCCCTCTAATGGAAGTATTGAGGAAGGCAGAATGACAATTTCCCCCTAATGGAAGTATTGAGGAAAGCGGAATGACATTTTCCCTCTAATGGAAGTATTGAGGAAAGCAGAATGACATCTTTCCTCTAATGGAAGTACTGATGTTAGCAGAATAACAATTTCCCTCTAATGGAAGTATTGAGGAAGGCAGAATGACATCTTTCCTCTAATGGAAGTATTGAGAAAGGCAGAATGACAATTTCCCTCTAATGGAAGTATTGAGGAAAGCAGAATTACATTTTCCCTCCAATGGAAGTATTGAGGAAAGCAGAATGACATCTTTCCTCTAATGGAAGTATTGATGTTAGCAGAATAACAATTACCCTCTAATGGAAGTATTGAGGAAGGCAGAATGACATCTTTCCTCTAATGGAAGTATTGATGTTAGCAGAATGACAATTTCCCTCTAATGGAAGTATTGAGGAAGGCAGAATGACATTTTCTCTCTAATGGAAGTATTGAGGAAAGCAGAATGACATCTTTCCTCTAATGGAAATATTGAGGAAAGCAAAATAACATTTTCCCTCTAATGGAAGTAATGAGGAAGGCAGAATGACAATTTCCCTCTAATGGAAGTATTGAGGAAAGCAGAATGACAATTTCCCTCTAATGGAAGTATTTAGGAAGGCAGAATGACATTTTTCCTCTAATGGAAGTATTGATGTTAGCAGAATGACATTTTCCCTCTAATGGAAGTATTGAGGAAAGCAGAATGACATCTTTCCTCTAATGGAAGTATTGAGGAAAGCAAAATAACATTTTCTCTCTAATGGAAGTATTGAGGAAAGCAGAATGACATTTTCCCTCTAATGGAGGTATTGAGGAAGGCAGAATGACAATTTCCGTCTAATGGAAGTATTGAGGAAAGCAGAATGACATTTTCCCTCTAATGGTAGTATTGATGTTAGCAGAATGACATTTTCTCTCTAATGGAAGGTTGGTTGGTTGTTTGGGGTTTATTGGCGCAACAGCAACTAAGGCTATATTGCGCCAAACAAACGATAAAAAAGGGATAAAAGTCTCAGAACCCACAACCAAAGTTAAAAAGAACACAAACGAAACGGCACAAAAACGATAAGTAAAAAAGAGTAAAAAGAAACAACAAGAGTAGAAGTTAACAATAAAAATGGGTGTATATGACCTATTTAAAATCGCAAACAAGGGTAAAATCTAGAAAATATAGTAAAAATCAGAGACGTGTAAAATAACCAGTAAAACGTAAAAAGTCAAAAACAGGAGTTAAAAACGATTCATCAGATAAAAGATGGCCGAGTGTAAGAGGCTCAGCCATAAAATTGTGGAAAGTAAAATACAATTTACGTTCAAGGTTAAAAGCTGGACACTGAATTAAAATATGTTTAACAGCTAAAACGGTGTCACAAAACGGCACTTAGGTACTGCGTCCGCCTTAAGAAGAAAAGAGTGGGTTAAAAACGAGTGACCTAAGCGGAGCCGAACAAGGACAACTTCGTCCTTACGATTCCTGCGAAAACAAGACTGCCATGGTTTGACAATGGGCTTGATCTCGAAGAGCTTGTTCGCAACCTGTTCAGACCAAGATCTCTGCCACTGTGCCCGGAGCTCGATGGTGAAACGCTGCCGGAAATCCACATATGGAACCGGCAACGGAGAGTCGGACAGGGGCGTGCCTGACCTGGCAGCAGAATCTGCCAAATCATTACCCCTGATTCCGACATGACCGGACACCCAACAGAAGAAAATCATGGTGGTGGCTGCCAGACGATGGAGCTGCTGGCGGATCTTGGAGAGAACAGGGTGAGGCCGATGCCTCACCGAGATCAAACCCTGTAGCGAGCTAAGCGAGTCGGTGTAAAGCACACACCGACAATGATGCTTAGCTGCTATATGGTCCAAGGCAATGCTGATAGCATGCAACTCAGCTCCCTAATGGAAGTATTGAGGAAAGCAGAATGACATCTTTCCTCTAATGGAAGTATTGAGGAAAGCAAAATAACATTTTCCCTGTAATGGAAGTATTGAGGAAAGCAGAATGACATTTTCCCTCTAATGGAAGTATTGAGGAAGGTAGAATGACAATTTCCCTCTAATGGAAGTATTGAGGAAGGCAGAATGATATTTTCCCTCTAATGGAAGTATTGAGAAAGGCAGAATGACAATTTCCCTCTAATGGAAGTATTGAGGAAGGCAGAATGACATTTTCTCTCTAATGGAAGTATTGAGGAAAGCAGAATGACATCTTTCCTCTAATGGAAGTATTGAGGAAAGCAAAATAACATTTTCCCTCTAATGGAAGTATTGAGGAAGGCAGAATGACATTTTCCCTGTAATGGAAGTATTGAGGAAAGCAGAATGACATTTCCCCTCTAATGGAGGTATTGAGGAAAGTAAAATGACATTTTCCCTCTAATGGAAGTATTGAGGAAGACAGAATGACATTTTCCCTCTAATGGAAGTATTGAGAAAGGCAGATTGACAATTTCTCTCTAATGGAAGTTTTGAGAAAGGCAGAATGACATTTTCTCTCTAATGGAAGTATTGAGGAAAGCAGAATGACATCTTTCCTCTAATGGAAGCATTGAGGAAAGCAAAATAACATTTTCCCTCTAATGGAAGTATTGAGGAAGACAGAATGACATTTTCCCTCTAATGGAAGTATTGAGAAAGGCAGATTGACAATTTCTCTCTAATGGAAGTATTGAGGAAGGTAGAATGACATTTTCTCTCTAATGGAAGTATTGAGGAAAGCAGAATGACATCTTTCCTCTAATGGAAGCATTGAGGAAAGCAAAATAACATTTTCCCTCTAATGGAAGTATTGAGGAAGGCAGAATGACATTTTCCCTCTAATGGAAGTATTGAGGAAAGCAGAATGACATTTTCCCCCTAATGCCAGATCACTAATTTCTAAAACAATCGCTGTCAGATGTTTTTCTGAATTGTGTAATCAACCATAGCGTTCGGATACTTTTTTGAGCGACTGTACATAGCTGAAGCAAATAAATCTATTTATCATAGGATCCTAATAAATGTTTATTCAGGATACACTTCAAAAGCAAGCACATTTAGGTCAGAGCAATTTTTGTTTATTTTGAAGCCAGTTGACATTTTTTTTTTAAAAATTACTTCCTAGTTGATTGAAAAGATTTTGCTCTGAATAGCCCTAATGATAACAATTTTCCTTCTTTTGAGAATACAAATAGCCATTGAAGCATACAAGGAAACGATTTTATTTTCACAAAATAACCGCCTTCATTAATTGAAATTCTTTCCTGGAATATGAAATGATTTTGCTTTTCTACATAAGTGACGAAACGTGAATGGTTGATTCTTATAGGTGAAGAAATGTAGTAAAGTCATATTTCTTATTAAAAATGGGGCGGGGGTGGCTCAGTAGGTAGCGCGCCTGGCTCGTAATCTGCAGTTCCCAGGTTCGACTCCCAGCGGGGTCAGCATTGAGATTTATCTCCGCAAAATTCCCTGCCCACGGTCAGTAGGGGACACCGATGGGCTTGGAAAGACCGCCGTCCGTCAGCAGGGATGTTAAGCCGTGGACCCGTGTGCGGGAGACCATCCGTCTCCCAACAGCAGTTCCAGTGGGTCCCCTCCCCCAACCTTCTCTGAGCCTTCGGGGTCCTTGTGACCTCGCCATTTAGCCCATGGTATGCAAAAAAGTGCCGCTCAGAGGTAAAACAACCCAATCCAACGTTGTTAAGAATTAACTTTCCTTCCTTGCTGAATGCACCAGTTTATCTCATTCATAAATACACTCCGTCAGAAAAATAGTCTCACAATTCCATTGTATGCGAGTGAAATGTCAAATTTTAAGCCCTAAACTTCTAAGAGTATTAAGAATTCGGCTGGGTTGTTTCACCATTTTCTGTAGCACTTTTTGCACACAAGGGGCTAAATGATCAGATCACAAGGACCCCTAGTGCTCATAGAAGTTTGGGGGAAGGGAGTTTGAACTTCTTGATTTCTAGTTCCAATGACATAACTCGAAAATGACCGAATACTTTTGCCAGGCTAGTAATCTGTAGTTCCCAGGTTCGAGTCCCAGCTGGGTCAGCGTTGAGATTTATCTCCGCAAAATTCCCGCCCTGCCTATGATCAATGGGGACACCGATGGGCTTGGAAAGGCCCTGTCCGTCGGATGGGACGTTAAGCCGTGGCTCCGTGTGCGGGAGAGCTATACCTTGTGCACGTTAAAGAACACGCTGGATGGCCTTGAAGGAAGGCTACCATCTGTCTCCCAACAGCTGTTTCGGTGGGTCCCCGCCCCCAACCTTCTCTGAGCCTTCGGGGTCCATGTGACCTGGCAATTTAGCCCATGGTGTGCAAAAAAGTGCCGCTCAGAGGTAAAACAACCTAACCCAACCGAATATTTTTGCGAAAATAAAGCATTGAGTTCATTATTGAAATTGTCGAATTGAGAGGCTAAAATATACTGCTGCTCAAATGTTAAGCAACGAATGCAGAAATGGGCATATCTTGTGTGGTAATCGACATAAATAACAGAAGTCAGAGTTTTACATGAAAAACGACGCTGAGTTCAAATCTTCACAGGAAATTTGCATTAAGTACAGTCGCGCATGCGGAACAAGTCTGTATAAAAAAACACCTCATATGTGCGTTCACATCAGTTTGTATTAGAGTCGACATCCGACATAGTCAACGTGACGTACGACATCCGACATAGTCAACCGTTAGATAATGGCCGGAAGAAATCTTTTGAGTGGCGAGCAATCGGGAGGATCGAGGCTGGACAACTTCGGTCTGAGTTAGCCAGATTGTTAAATGTGAATCCTAGTGTTGTAAGCCGCCATTGGAATTGATTGCAAAACAAGCCAAACCATTCCTAGAAGACCTTTTCCTGGACGTCCGAGGTCCACATCATCTAGGGACGATCATTGCCTGCTCCTAAATGCAAAAGGGGCGGGGGTGGCTCAGGCGGTAGCGCGCCAGGCTCGTAATCTGTAGTTCCCAGGTTCGAGTCCCAGCTGGGTCAGCGTTGAGATATATTTCCGCAAAATTCCCCGCCCTGCCCACGGTCTGTAGGGGACACCGATGGGCTTGGAAAGGCCTCCGTCCGTCGGATACGTTAAGCCGTGGCTCCGTGTGCGGGTTGGGTTGGGTTGTTTTACCTCTGAGACCCGTGTGCGGGAGAGCCATACCCTGTGCACGTTAAAGAACATGCTGGATGGCCTTGACGGGAGGCTTCCATCTGTCTCCCAACAGCTGTTCCACTGGATCCCCTCCCTCAACCTTCTCTAATCCTTCGGGGTCCCTGTGACCTGGCCATTTCGCTCATGGTGTGCAAAAAAGTGCCGCTCAGAGGTAAAACAACCCAACCCTAAATGCAAGGCGCCATATAACTCGCAAAGCATTCGAGCTGTGTGTTCGACCTCGCTGCATCCACCGCTGGAGATGTATCCCGGCAAACTGAGTCCAGAAGTCTTCATGCAGGTCATCTTTATGCAAGACGATCAGTTGTATGTGTCCCTTTGATATTAATAGAGAAACGTTCTGTTCACCGATGAATTCCGATTTGGACTGTAAATCGAAACCCGACGACTATTGTTCTGGAGACAATCTGGAACCAGATATCATTCCATTAACATCCGGGAAAGAGACAGATTTGGAGCTGGTGGGTTGGATTGTTTTACCTCTGAGCGACACTTTTTTGCACACCATGGGCTAAATGGCCAGGTCACATGGACCCCGAAGGCTCAGAGAAGGTTGGGGAAGGGGACTCACTGGAACAGCTGTTGGGAGACAGATGGTAGCCTCCCGTCAAGGCCATCCAGCGTGTTCTTTAACGTGCACAGGGTATGGCTCTCCCGCACACTGGGCCACGGCTTAACGTCCCATCCGACGGACGGCGGCCTTTTCAAGCCCATCGGTGTCCCCTACTGACCGTGGGCAGGGCGGGGAAACTTTGCGGAGATAAATCTCAACGCTGACCCAGCTGGGGCTCGAACCTGGGAACTACAGATTACGAGCCTGGCGCGCTACCGACTGAGCCACCCCCGCCCCTTGGAGCTGGTGGTATGTTGGTGTGGGCATAAGTCATATGGACTCCCCTTCCTTTTCAGAATGCTATTACGGGAAATAGAGGCAAATAATTTTCGAACTTTCTAATATTTCATGCATCTTTTAAGAATATTTTTAAAGACTCTAACATTGAGGTGGAAATGTTATGCTGTAAAATAAATACTCTCTTTTTCTCCCCCAACCTTTTATTTTTTTGGCTCCATTGTTTCTTGGTTTCCTCCTTAATTTTATTCTAGCTCTAGCCTTCTATCTAGCCGTCCCGTGGCCGAGTGGTTAGCACGCTTGGCTACTGATCTAAGTGACCTGCGTTCGAGCTCCGGGTAAGGCATGGATATACGTGTCGTTTTTTCTGCTGAGGTCCTGCCATCCTCTCGGACCTTCTGCTTTCCACAGAGGTGTAACAGGCTCCTGTCAGACCTCTTCTGCTTTCCACAGAGGTGTAACAGGCTCCTGTCAGACCTCTGTCAGACCTCTGTGGCAAGCAGCTGCTTGAGGGGGTATTTATTTATTTTTTAGCTTTCTATCAAAATATCTGTAGCATTTGTTTTCTATTTTGTGATAACAATACCATCTTAAAGAGTATTCGTAATATCTGGTTCACGCTTTATACTAGGATTGCGTTACCTGGGCGAAATGCGTATATGGATACCTGAGTGAACAAGAAACTCTTCTGGCGTTCCTTGAAACACTATACCCCCTCAAGCAGCTGCTTGCCACAGAGGTCTGACAGGAGCCTGTCATCAATATAAAAAAATAAATATCCTCTTCCGATTACCACTTGACTTTATTCCCAAATTTGAATATACAATTTCGTATTTAAGGGTTGGGTTGTTTTACCTCTGAGCGGCACTTTTTTGCACACCATGGGCTAAATGGCCAGGTCATATGGATCCCGAAGGCTCAGAGAAGGTTGGGGGAGGGGACCCACTGGAACAGCTGTTGGGAGACAGATGGTAGCCTCCCGTCAAGGCCATCCAGCGTGTTCTTTAACGTGCACAGGGTATGGCTCTCCCGCACACGGGGCCACGGCTTAACGCCCCATACGACGGACGGCGGCCTTTCCAAGCCCATCGGTGTCCCCTACTGACCGTGGGCAGGGCGGGGAATTTTGCGGAGATAAATCTCAACGCTGACCCAGCTGGGACTCGAACCTGGGAACTACAGATTACGACCCTGGCGCGCTACCGACTGAGCCACCCCCCGCCCCTCTTATTTAAGGGTCTGCGCGATGTTACATTTGACTTCGTGAAGAGAAATAGCTAGACAGGAAAGATTACTTCCATTTTTGTTGGTATCTTTTACCTCTGACACTTGAAATCTGCTCTAGTCTTATTTAATCAAGAGTTTTACCACATATGCTGGACCACTGAATGTACAGGGAGTTATTAGTTAGTCAGTGCACTAATTAAATTTTCCCTTCGCAACCCATACAAACTGATGAATTTTTTTTCTCCTGAGCCGTCCCATGGCCGAGTGGTTAGCGCGCTTGGCTACTGATCTAAGGGACCTGGGTTCGAGCCCCGGATAAGGCATGGTTGTATGTGTTGTTTTCCTGCTGTGGTCCTGCGATCCTCACAGACCTACTTTGGCACATAAACTGACAGGCTCCTGTCAGACCTCTGTGGCAAGCAGCTGCTTGAGGGTCATTTATTTTATTTTTTTTATTCAGTTCTAATTTTATCTGATAGGAGTATTTTAGGAAAAAAACGATTAAATTTCTGTCAAGCGAAACCACCGACAAAGGCAGAGTTCGAACAATCAACGGGTGTGCCACCACACAAAATTAGAAGCCAAAACAAAACGCGTATTCTATTTCTCTAGAAAAAAGCTTTCTAAGTAATTTAATACATATAAAAAGTGGTATCTTACAGTGACTAATAACTCTAACACTTAGCTAATGAGTTACATAGTCAGCGAAATGTAAGTGAATAAAATCGTTTCTTCAGTGTTTGGTATCGAAAGGACTTGAGAATTCTCAGGAGCAAACTTTTAACTATGAATATCTGCGAATATAATTAATCACTCACGACACGAAGGTTGCCAGATCACTAATTTCTAAAAAAAATCGTTGCCAGATATTTTTTCTGAATTCTGTAATCAACCATGGTGTTCGGATACTTTTTTGAGCGACTGTAGGTGGTCATATTATTTCGATACTAGATCGTGTGGGCTCACTCACGGAAATATTGAGCGTGTGCAGTTACCGTTCACAGCAAACTGGAGCGTGTGCAGTAACTGCACACGCTCCAGTTTGCTGTGAACGGTAACTGGAACGTGTACAGTTGCTGTACACGCTCCAGATATTTTTCCTGAATTCTGTAATCACGTGACACTACTCACAAATTTAAAGTTCTTTTTCCACATGGAACCATTTCTTTTTTCATCAAAGATTTATAAAAATAGCTCGCTTCTAGAAGTGAAAACGCGTTTTCCATCCGAAACTACATTCATCTTACGTTCCTTTCAGCTCGCAGACGACGGCCACACTTCCAGCAGACGACTTCGTTGCTATGATCATCACGTGCCCACTTAGAGATCGGTTGTCGTCAGTTAACTCCTGAAGTTCATGAAATTGTTTGCCATTTGATGTGGCCCCATACTGCGAGCATTATGGCCTGGAAACTTCCCATGATTGGTACAGTCGCTCAAAAAAGTATCCGAACACTATGGTTGATTACAGAATTCAGAAAAAATCTGGAGCGTGTACAGTTGCTGTACACGCTCCAGTTACCGTTCAACTACAGCAACTGTACACGCTCCAGTTACCGTCCAGTTACCGTCAACTGCACACGCTCCAGTTTGCTGTGAACGGTAACTGGAGCGTGTACAGTTGCTGTACACGCTCAACTTTTCCTGAATCCTGTAATCACGTGACACGAAAGTTGCCAGATCACTAATTTCTAAAAAAATCTTTGCCAGATATTTTTTCTGAATTCTGTAATCAACCATGGTGTTCGGATACTTTTTTGAGCGACTGTAGGTGGTCATATTATTTTGATACTAGATCGTGTGGGCTCACTCACGGAAATACTGAGCGTGCGCAGTTACCGTTCACAGCAAACTGGAGTGTGTGCAGTTACTGCACACGCTCCAGTTTGCTGTGAACGGTAACTGGAACGTGTACAGTTGCTGTACACGCTCCAGATATTTTTCCTGAATTCTGTAATCACGTGACACGAAGGTTGCCAGATCACTAATTTCTAAAAAAATCGTTGCCAAGTATTTTTTATGAACTCTGTAATCAACCATAGTGTTCGGATACTTTTTTGAGCGACTGTACAGGTGATCTTCGCTCAAAATATAAAGCTTCCTTTAAAGTGTAACCTAATCCGAGCAATGCCTCCCAATTACCACTCAGAGCCTTTTAGACCGTTGGCTTTCGCTTACATGACTCACTTTCAACATGCCGGCTTCACAGCTGTGACGTCATGCTCCATCTACTTCTGCGATTTGTTACGTGTCAGTCTTTCCGGATATCGTTCGAAGGGTAGTTGACATGGTAGCAGAACTACACCGCATTGTTCTTACTAGAGACTGTAATAAAAAATAAATGTCTTGTAAGTAGTCTTTGTGACTGACTCTGGTAATCTTCGTAATTCCCACTAAGGCAGTGTTTCCCAAACTTTTTTGTGGCATGCCCCACTTAAGCCTTTCTAAAATTCTTATGTCCCCCCCCCCCCCTATGTAAAATTAAATTGTTCGTTGAAGTAACTTAAAAGATATGTTTCAGAAAGAAGTCACTAGGGAATTGTAGAGGAAACACAGTAAGTAACCCTCTGTAATTTGTATTGATTCTTGGCAAGGGCAATGGGCGCCCTCATTGTTCTCTTGAAGAAGGATAATGACGACTAACAATGTAATCTTCGGGTTTTCTTTTGTCTGGGCTCGCTAATCCTACGGCCGCCATACGGTTAAACTCTGAACGAGTCCATTTTCGAATTGCCCCCCCCCACAATCAAATTGCCCCCCCTGTGGGGCGTGGGCCCCACGTTGGGAAACACGGCACTAAGGTATTCTACCTGAAAACATTTCTTATAACAGTTCTTTTCACATTACAGCATTCTTGTGGGGCGGGGGGTGGCTCAGTCGGTAGCGCGCCAGGCTCGTAATCTGTAGTTCCCAGGTTCGAGTCCCAGCTGGGTCAGCGTTGAGATTTATCTCCGCAAAACTCCCTGCCCACGGTCAGTAGGGGACACCGATGGGCTTGGAAAGGCCGCCGTCCGTCGGATGGGACGTTAAACCGTGGCCCTGTGTGCGGGAGAGCCATACCCTATGCACGTTAAAGAACACGCTGGATGGCCTTGACGGGAGGCTACCATCTGTCTCCCAACAGCTGTTCCAGTGGGTCCCCTCCCCCAACCTTCTCTGAGACTTCGGGGTCCTTCTGACCTGGCCATTTAGCCCACGGTGTGCAAAAAAAAGAAGCTCAGAGGTAAAACAACAACAGCCCTCTATTAGAGGGAATTATTCAGTGTTTACTATATTTTAAAAATAATGGTTTCCAAAAAAAAAATCGCTCAAGGGACAGTTTACGAAAAAAATAATTTGTGCCACGATTGAACAATTGACTGATATAAACGATGTACAAATGTTTTCTTACAGGATTTTCTTATTGTTGTCAGTTACCGTGACAAAGAAAATCCCGTTTTTGAAGTAATTAATTTCTTTCGGTCATCAGGCTGTCATGATGCGAAAGCAAATAACTCCTGTTGGACCATTCTATCTTCATTGACGTCACTTTAGCCAAAGACCGTGACTTCTCCCATTTATCACTGGCTGAATTTGTCGTCACAAGTCATCTTCGGAAAGAAACATTCCTTAATTAAATTATATCCATGATAAAGGCCGTTTCTCTTGTCTGACCGGGGGCGGGGGTGGCTCAGTCGGTAGCGCGCCAGGCTCGTAATCTGTAGTTCCCAGGTTCGAGTCCCAGCTGGGTCAGCGTTGAGATTTATCTCCGAAAAATTCCCGCCCTGCCTATGATCAATAGGGGACACCGATGGGCTTGGAAAGGCCCCGTCCGTCGGATGGGACGTTAAGCTGTGGCCCCGTGTGTGGGAGAGTCATACCCTGTGCACGTTAAAGAACACGCTGGATGGCCTTGACGGGAGGCTACCATCTGTCTCCCAATAGCTGTTCCAGTGGGTCCCCTCCTCCAACCTTCTCTGAGCCTGCGGGGTCCATGTGACCTGGCCATTTAGCCCATGGTGTGCAAAAAAGTGCCGCTCAGAGGTAAAACAATCCAACGTAAACGAACACAATGGATGGCCTTGACGGGAGGCTACCATCTGTCTCCCAACAGCTGTTCCAATGGATCCCCTTCCCCATCCTCCTCTGAGCCTTCGGGGTCTTTGTGACCTGGTCATTTAGCCCATTGTGTTCCAAAAAGTGCCGCTCAGAGGTAAAACAACCCAACCCTTGTCTGACCGCTTTTACACGAATTTTTCAAAAGAGTTGACCAGTCGAAGTAACGGCATGTGATACTGTTCTACCTTCAAGGTAGTATAATTTCTTAGCGAACTTTTTTGCCAGGTCACAAAGCTCCCAAGACTCAGAGAAGGTTGGGAAAGGGTCCCACTAGACAGCTGTTCAGGAGACCGATGGAATCCTCCCGTTGGGTCATCCAGCGTGTTGTTTAGCATGCACGGAGTATAGCTATCAAGTACACGGAACCACAGATTGCAATCTCCTACGACGGACGCCTGCTTTTCCAAGCCCACCGGTGTTTCCTTTCTGACGGAGGGCAGGGTCGAAGTTTTGCGGAGACAAATTTCAACTCTGGAACAGGTGGGATTCGATCCTGAAAACTTCAGATTTTATGAACCTAGCGCCCAACTGACTGAATCAACCCTCTCTCCAACAACTTTTCGGAAACATGTAGAAACTTACCATCCAGGAACGGAATTGTCTCAGCCATAAATGCACCAGGCTGGCAATCTGCAATTTTCAGTTCGACTCTCAAGAATGCCAGCGTTAAAAAGATTCTCCGCTAACTCTTGTGTTACCATCGGTAAGAAAGGGGACACCGTTGAACTTGGAAAGGCCGCCGTTCGCCGGATGGGACTTTAAGCGTGACCCATTTGCACGAGAGCCATACCCTGTGCACCTTTTAAAGAACATGCCGGATGGCCTTGACGGGAGGCTGCCATCTGTGTCCTAACAGCTGTTTAGTGAGTCTTCCTCCCTAACCTTCTCTTCCTGGGGATTTTTTGTTGGGTTGTTTTACCTCTGAGCGGCAGTTTTTTGCACACCATGGGCTAAATGGCCAGGTCACATGGACCCCGAAGGCTCAGAGAAGGTTGGGGGAAGGGACCCACTGGAGCAGCTGTTGGGAGACAGATGGTAGCCTCCCGTTAAGGCCATCCAGCGTGTTCTTTAAAGTGCATAGGGTATGGCTCTCCCGCACACGGGGCCACGGCTTAACGTCCCATACGACGGACGGCGGTCTTTCCAAGCCCATCGGTGTTCCCTACTGACCGTGGGCAGGGCGGGGAATTTTACGGAGATAAATCTCAACGCTGACCCAGCTGGGACTCGAACCTGGGAATTACAGATTACGAGCCTGGCGCGCTACCGACTGAACCACCCCCGCCCCCTTCTTGGGGATACTTGTGACCTGGCCATAGAGCCGATTTGTGTAAATAAAGTACCATTCAGAGGCAAAACAACCGAACCTAGTCTTTCGGATAATTTTACTTCTTGGTGAAACTTTTTTTGACACTAAATGCCAGGTAACAGTGCTCCTGAGAATATATTGAGGAAGAGAATGCACTGGACAGCTGTTAGCCTCCCATCTAGTGTAACAAGAACAAGTTAAGGCTTTCCTGCACACGGTACTACGACTTAATGTCCCATTGACCGACGACAGCTTTTCTAAGGGAATCGCTGCCCTCTTTCTCACCAAGGGCAGGGTTAATAAAAATAAATATCAACTCCGCAACAGTTGGAACTTGGAAACAAGAGATTATGAGCCTGGGGCTCTTCTGACTGAATCAATACCATCTCCAATATTAAGATATTATCCATAACAAATGTTATTTGGAATGAATACATATATTAATCAGAGTGTGTTAATTTCAATGAGTAAACTGAGATATTAAATATTAAAGTTAAATATTTAAACTAAAAGATAAGTAAGAAATAAAACGTAATTTATGAAACAGAACAGTTTCATATGTGCCATGGGCTAAAGCCCAATTAACTGAGTGAGGTCTTCGTGTTCAGTTCGTACATCAATGGTTCTGATATTATTTGCAATCATTGGGTTCCTTAGGCGTAAATTAAAGTTGCATGGTTTTTAAGTTAAGGAGAAATTTACCCATCATTTAATTTTCATTCAAAGTGCTACTCTGCTAAACAACTCTGAGATAATATTCAGTTCCTGAATAAATAATATCTAATAAATACTCTGGAAGAAATCTTGTAAGAATCTTGCATGTTTAATAGGTTAGTGCATGCCGATATTTGTATAGATTAGTCAAACACTTTTTTTTTCTGAAACCGTTAATTTAATACGAATTAGTTTTAATCAATCGGTAATTTAATGATACGACGATATTGTAGAAGCTTAATATTTTTCCTTATGGGGCTGTTTATGAAAATAACAGAGACCGTTTTAATCAATAATTCCTGAGTTTGCATTTGCTTCAGAAAGTTACATTAAATTAATGTCGATTGAATAAGTTAAACCTCTTAGTTTATACTTTTGTAATTCTAAAAAAATTCTTCTTGGCATCTTCTAGGAGAGATGTTTAATAAATAATAATAAAATAAATCCCCCCTCAAGCAGCTGCTTGCCACAGAGGTCTGAAACTACTTGTAAAACAAGATAACTGATATGGGAATCTCGTTTTCAAAGAGAAGGAAGTTTACCTATTTTTTCACTCCTTCAAAGTTTTAATTCTAGGTGGCGGGGGTGGTTCAGTCGGTAGCGCGCCAGGCTCGTAATCTGCAGTTCCCAGGTTCGAGTCCCAGCTGGGTCAGCGTTGAGATTTATCTCCGCAAAATTCCCGCCCTGCCTATGATCAATAGGGGACACCGATGGGCTTGGAAAGGTCGCCGTCCGTCGGATGGGACGTTAAGCCGTGGTCCCGTGGGAGAGCCATACCCTGTGCACGTTAAAGAACACGCTGGATGGCCTTGACGGGTGGCTACCATTTGTCTCCATCAGCTGTTCCAGTGGGTCCCCTCCCCCAACCTTCTCTGAGCCTTCGGGGTCCATGTGACCTGGCCATTTAGCCCATGGTGTGCAAAAAAGTGCCGCTCAGATGCAAAACAACCCAACTTAATTTTAGCTAATGGATAATATTGGAGGGGAGATAAATGCAAATAGAAGTATTTTATTAATAATTATACAACATAAAAAAGTATTTGTCTTTTATTTCTTAGATTTAAAAAGTTGCTTTTCTCACACCCCTCTGAGAAAAAAAAATGGAGGGGGGGGGAGAGATCTAAAGGTGTCAGTGGAATACCTCTTGACATTATATCATCGGAATTTCAAATTTCTACCATAAACAGATCACTTCCAATTTCGCTAAAAGTTAACAATGTAAATTAAAATTACCTAAGGATTTGAAAAATGAGAATTATAATATTTCATCAGTACTAATCCAAAATTAAAAATAAGTGTTGTGATTATTTCCTAAAACAGTTGGATTTGTCACGCATTCCGGGCATAAAGAATCGCCTCATTGTTATCAATGGAATCTTCATTAGCTTCATATTCCATCAGCTAGATTTCAAATTTTTTGCATAAATACATCGTTTGCAATATTCGTTTAAAATGATGGAACTTTCCACATTTTACACCGCTAGAGGGAGTAATTATAGCTTTTAAGATATTCGGAAAGTGCGGATCATAATATTCCATCAATACCTATCCAACACAAAAAGAACGTTTTGAATTTAAATCTATAAATCAAAAAGTTCAATGTCTACAGACAGATGAAAAAGTGAATACATTACCTCTTTTAGGGGCGGGGGTGGCTCAGTCGGTAGGGCGCCAGGCTCGTAATCTGCAGTTCCCAGGTTGGAGTCCCAGCTGGGTCAGCGTTGAGATTTATCTCCGAAAAATTCCCCGCCCTGCCCACGGTCAGTAGGGGGCACCGATGGGCTTGGAAAGGCCGCCGTCCGTCGGATGTGACGTTAAGCCGTGACCCCGTGTGCGGGAGAGAAATACCCTGTGCACGTTAAAGAACACGCTGGATGGCCTTGACGGGAGGCTACCATCTGTCTCCCAACTGCTATTCCAGTGGGTCCCCTCCCCGAATCTTCTCTGAGCCTTCGGAGTCCATGTGACCTGACCATTTAGCCCATGGTGTGAAAAAAAGTGCCGCTCAGACGTAAAACAACCCAAAATCTTGACGGGAGGCTACCATCTGTCTCCCAACAGCTGTTCCAGTGGGTCCCCTCCCTCAACCTTCTCTGACACTTCGGGGTCCATGTGACCTGGCCATTTAGCCCATTGTGTGCAAAAAAGTGCCGCTCAGAGGTAAAACAACCCAACCCATTACCTCTTTTATTTGAAAACGAAATAAAAATTGAATAAAATATTCTTTCTCATCGCAAGATGTAACTATATTTGAATTCATTGAACATCAGTTCTCAGATGTACCATTAAGAGTGAACTAATAAGTGACTAATAAGCGCATCCACCAAAAAAGCAGTAATCACTACTCTTGTCACTTTGACTTTTAGATGTTCTCTGATTTTGTTTCTTTTAACTTGGGGAGAAAAAAAAAAACACCTTTCAGAGGCCGATGTCATGCTTTATTGCCAAGTGACCTTTGAAGTCTTGAGTCCTACGATTCTGTTTCTACGATTGACTGTCAGGGTAACAAAGTCGGGTTCCAGGAGATGCTGTTGATTTTCTACTCGATGTGTGGCCTGTGCAAACAAATCCTTTCGAGTCTAATCGTTATTTAATTAGCAGTTGTAGATGTAAGCTCAGATCGATGACATCCAACCAGCTGCGATGGCCGTCCTCGGTTGTCAGCGAGGGTTGAGATTAAGTCTTCCACTGTCAGTTAGAAAATGCAAGTCTGGTGTTAATAAAGGAGCTTTGTCAACGCGTCGTAGGTAGGGTTAAAGACCAAATTCTCTCCTAGTGTGACGTAGGACGTTAATTCGAAATAAACAAGATGACGATAATGTGTATCAAGCATTTGTAATGGACAGAGCAAATATGTCTTAGTCGGAAATTAAATATACAGCGCGTCTCAATTCAAGGATATATAAATATATATAAAAAAACACTCTTAAAATGCATTGTCCTTGTTTTTGCAAATGAATGTTTTACTGTTTAATTTTCACCAGAATCATCAATCTTAAAAGAAGGGGCGGGGATGGCTCAGTCGGTAGCGCGCCAGGCTCGTAATCTGTAGTTCCCAGGTTCGAGTCCCAGCTAGGTCAGTTTGAGATTTATCTCCGCAAATATCCCCGCCCTGCCCACAGTCAGTAGGGGACATCGATGGGCTTGGAAAGGCCGCCGCCCGGCGGTTGGGACGTTAATGACGCGGCCCCGTGTTCGAGAGAGCCATAACCAGTGCACGTTAAAGAACACGCTGGATGGCCTTGAAGGGAGGCTACCATCTGTCTCCCAACAGCTGTTCCAGTGGGTCCCCTCCTCCAACCTTCTCTTAGCTTTCGGGGTCCTTGTGACCTGGCCATTTAGCCCATGGTGTGCAAAAAAGTGCCGCTCAGAGGTAAAACAATCCAACCCATCTTGGGGATGTAGTTTTCAAGTTCGCTCTTTTTAGCTCGGAGATGGAGTTTTTAACCCTTTTTACACACTGCGCAATAATTCCATGTGCTATTATGTCGGCAGATTTCGTTGACAAGGCATCGTTTTCAAGACACTATCCTCTGCCACAAGGAGTTGACGTATTAGTTGTGAACGGACTTGGTGTCCATGCTTTTCTTCTTGTAGCTGAGTCGTTTTGGTCGGCGAATCCAATATTTTTGTAGGGACTGGTTTTTCCTATGATCTGGCATTAGTAGATTAAATGTTAGTTTTTTCCTTTGGTCCATGAAGAGCTCCCAATGAGAGTGGTGGTTGATATATTTTGTCGTCACGTGTATATACGAAAATAGACACAACGCATGCAACAATAAAACATACCAATCACCACACACATGGAAGCTCATCATGTTGTCTACGCACGTGCTACTAACGCTACGTCATTAAAAGCCCAGTCCCGGCCTTCGTGCTACTAACGCTACGTCATTAAAAGTCCAGTCCCAGCCCTCGTGCTACTAACGCTACGTCATTAATAGCCCAGTCCCGGCCTTTGTGCTACTAACGCTACGTCATTAAAAGCCCAGTCCCGGCCTTTGTGCTACTAACGCTACGTCATTAAATGCCCAGTCCCGGCCTTTGTGCTACTAACGCTACGTCATTAAAAGCCCAGTCCCGGCCTTCGTGCTACTAACGCTACGTCATTAAAAGTCCAGTCCCAGCCCTCGTGCTACTAACGCTACGTCATTAATAGCCCAGTCCCGGCCTTTGTGCTACTAACGCTACGTCATTAATAGCCCAGTCCCGGCCTTTGTGCTACTAACGCTACGTCATTAAAAGCCCAGTCCCGGCCTTCGTGCTACTAACGCTACGTCATTAAAAGTCCAGTCCCAGCCCTCGTGCTACTAACGCTACGTCATTAATAGCCCAGTCCCGGCCTTTGTGCTACTAACGCTACGTCATTAATAGCCCAGTCCCGGCCTTTGTGCTACTAACGCTACGTCATTAATAGCCCAGTCCCGGCCCTCGTGCTACTAACGCTACGTCATTAATAGCCCAGTCCCGGCCTTTGTGCTACTAACGCTACGTCATTAATAGCCCAGTCCCGGCCTTTGTGCTACTAACGCTACGTCATTAATAGCCCAGTCCCGGCCCTCGTGCTACTAACGCTACGTCATTAAAAGCCCAGTCCCGGCCCTCGTGCTACTAACGCTACGTCATTAATAGCCCAGTCCCGGCCCTACTAAATATGTGGAATTCCTTCACGGCATTTTCCCCGCCCTGCCCACGGTCAGTAGGGGACACCGATGGGCTTGGAAAGGCCGCCGTCCGTCGGATGGGACGTTAAGCCGTGGCCCCGTGTGCGGGAGAGCCATACCCTGTGCACGTTAAAGAACACGCTGGATGGCCTTGACGGGAGGCTACCATCTGTCTCCCAACAGCTGTTCCAGTGGGTCCCCTCCCCCAACCTTCTCTGAGCCTTCGGGGTCCTTGTGACCTGGCCATTTAGTCCATGGTGTGCAAAAAAGTGCCGCTCAAAGGTAAAAACAACCCAACCGACGTAGTGCAATATTTTAAGTTTGTGAAACGATTTTTTCCGTTGTCGTCAGTTGGAGGATGGATGTTTAACTAAGGTAATAATATATTTGTTAAATTATTATATATTATTTATTAGCTTGAGTACGATATTGAGTGAACAAATCCCTCCGCCTCAGATTCAAAAGCTTTCGCCCTGAACGTACGATAATTCGCATCAAATACAGTCGCTCAATAAAATATCCGAACACTATGGTTGATTACAGAATTCAGAAAAAATATCTGGCAACGATTTTTTTACAGATTAGTGATCTAGCAACCTTCGTGTCATATTTCGTCATTTTTTGTCGTCATTTTTTAGAAACTAATGATCTGGCAATCTTGGTGTCTCGTGACACGAAGGTTGCCAGATCACTAATTTCTAAAAAAATCGTTGCCAGATATTTTTTCTGAATTCTGTAATCAACCATAGTGTTCGGATACTTTTTTGAGCGACTGTAGGTGGTCATATTATTTTGATACTAGATCGTGTGGGCTCACTCACGGAAATATTGAGCGTGTGCAGTTACCGTTCACAGCAAACTGGAGCGTGTGCAATAACCGCACACGCTCCAGTTTGCTGTGAACGGTAACTGGAGCGTGTACAGTTGCTGTACACGCTCCAGATATTTTTCCTGAATTCTGTAATCACGTGACACGAAGGTTGCCAGATCACTAATTTCTAAAAAAAATCGTTGCCAGATATTTTTTCTGAATTATGTAATCAACCATAGTTTTCGGCTACTTTTTTTGAGCGACTGTACATACTCTGAACGAAGGTTCAGGTTGTTAAATGTAAAAAAATGCGTTTTAATGGTAAAGACTGAGCTATTATTAACAACAAATATCCAAAAGTTCCAGAAATTTGAGCAGAAAGGAAAGAGATTAATTGGTAGTAAACGGAAAAACAACACACGCTCAAGATTCCAGGGTTCTTTTTTTTTATGTTAGAATTTATTTGGAAACATTGTTTGTTATAGTTTCCGTGGCAATTTCGGTTTTGTCGGGAGACCGGTTTCTACACTTTACGACACAAGTGTGTAGTGGCGAGGTCTCTGTTGTGCTGTGAAATTCCCGAAGGCAGGGTTTCGTAAAATTTGGTATAACTGAGAAAATTCCCTCTCCGTACCTTTTTTCTACGCTCAATATCAATCAATAAAAGCATATATAAAACAAAGAGTGAAAATTTATTCCGTTTATTTCTTTAGCTGTTTAATCTGATGACAGTAAGTTAATTATTATGCGGGGCGGGGGTGGCTCAGTCGGTAGCGCGCCAGGCTCGTAAACTGCAGTTCCCAGGTTCGAGTCCCAGCTGGGTCAGCGTTGAGATTTATCTCCGCAAAATTCCCCGCCCTGCCCACGGTCAGTAGGGGACACCGATATGCTTGGAAAGGCCGCCGTCCGTCGGATGGGACGTTAAGCCGTGGCCACGTGTGCGGGAGAGCCATACCCTGTGCACGTTAAAGAACACGCTGGATGGCCTTAACGGGAGGCTACCCTCTGTCTCCCAACAGCTGTTCCAGTGGGTCCCCTCCTCCAACCTTCTCTGAGCCTTCGGGGTTCATGTGGCTATTTAGACCATTGTGTGCAAAAAAGTGCCGCTCAGAGATAAAGCAATCCAACCCAATTATTACGCTGTGGATTTTATAGCTTTTGCAAAATTAAGAAGAGAAAGCTAAAGAGAAAATACGAACTGCGGTATGAAGCAGTCGTGTCTTGCCGCAATCGGGCATGTGTGATAAAATCCACTCGTCCTCCTCCCGGATTTGGGACGGGGGTGGCTCAGTCGGTAGCGCGCCACGCTCGTAATCTGCAGTTCACAGGTTCGAGTCCCAGCTGGGTTAGCGTTGAGGCTTATCTCTACAAAACTCCACGCCCTGCCCACGGTTAGTAGGGGACATTGATAGATTTGCAAAGGCTGCCGTCAGTCGGTTGGGACGTTAAGCCGTGACCCCGTGTGCGGCAGAGCCATTCCTTGTACACGTTAAAGAACACGCTGCATGGCCTTGACGGGAGGATACCATCTGTCTCCCTACAACTGTTCCAGTGGGTCCCCTCTCCCAAACTTCTCTGAGCCTTCGGGGTCCTTGTGACCTGACCATTTAGCCCACGGTGTGCAAAAAAATGCCTCTCAGAGGTAAAACAATCCTCCCGGATTCCAAATCACCTGGATATGAGGTAGTTGCTCTTCTTGAGGCTTTTCATTCTTGCCTAATTGCCACAAATAACTACATATCAGTATAGTGAGATTATTCCTTCACATTTGGGGGCCGGGGGGGGGGGGCTCAGTCGGTAGCGCGCCAGGCTCGTAATCTGTAGTTCCCAGGTTCGAGTCCCAGCTGGGTCAGCGTTGAGATTTATCTCCGCAAAATTCCACGCCTTGCCCACGGTCAGTAGGGGACACCGATGGACTTGGAAAGGCCGCCGTCCTTCGGAATTGACGTTAAGCCGTGGCCCCGTGTATGGGAGAGCCATACCTTGTGCACGTTAAAGAACACGCTGGATGGCCTTGACGGGAGGCTACCATCTGTCTCCCAACAGCTGTTCCAGTGGGTCCCCTCCCCCAACCTTCTCTGAGCCTTCGGGGTCCATGTGACCTGGCCATTTAGCCCATGGTGTACAAAAAAGTGTCGCTCAGAGGTAAAACAACCCATCCCATTATTCCTTCACATCTTGAAACGTTCCTGACTGTTGGGTGATAAAAATAAAATTATGCGATTATTTGTATTTTTACTACGAATAAGTATTTGCTTTTTCCAAGGTATTTGTCAGCAGAGCACAGTTTGCGGGATCAAGCCACTTAAACGTTTAAATTAATATTAATTTTTTTAATTAATAAAAGTGGAGCAGCCAGGACCTCATTTTCTTTTATTTACATTTGTTTGGGTGTAGATACTTTATCCATATATCATGAGTTTGTACTCCCTCTACAGTGTGTCACCCTATTTTTCATGGGTTTATAATTCCTTCCCAAAATGTCATTCTCTCCCTTCCATGATTTACTTAATTACCGCGGTGTCCCACGTTGGCATACTAAACAAGTGTGCAACAGACTCCCGCTAAATGTTAGGAGAACACCGCATCTCAACTATTTATTATGCTAAGTTTTGTCAAAGTTGTGTCTTGTGTTTTCCACCGGGTCATGACGAAGTAAACAAAAGTGTTAGGATGACTCCAATTAGCGACAAAGTAAACAAATGAGCAGAGGCTTCCTCGAAGGGTTGGCGAATAAATAAATGTGCAGCTGCCTCCTCTACGTTTGTGGTGTTAAAACGGGAAAATATCAAAATACGTCCTTTTCTGACCTCAGTTGGGTTGGGTTGTTTTACCTCTGAGCGGCACTTTTTTGCACACCATGGGCTAAATGGCCAGGTCACATGGACCCCGAAGGCTCAGAGAAGGTTGGGGGAGGGGACCCACTGGAACAGCTGTTGGGAGACAGATGATAGCCTCCCGTCAAGGCCATCCAGCGTGTTCTTTAACCTGCACAGTGTATGGCTCCCCCGTACACGGGGCCACGGCTTAACGTCCCATCCGACGGACGGCGGCCTTTCCAAGCCCATCGGTGTCCCCTACTGACCGTGGGCAGGGCGGGGAATTTTGCGGAGATGAATCTCAACGCTGACCCAGTTGGGACTCGAACCTGGGAACTACAGATTACGAGCCTGGCGCGCTACCGACTGAGCCACCCCCGCCCCTTGGAGGAGGGGACCCACTGGAACAGCTGTTGGGAGACAGATGGTAGCTTCCCGTCAAGACTTTGGGTTGGGTTGTTTTACTTCTGAGCGGCACTTTTTTGCACACCATGGGCTAAATGGCCAGGTCATAAGGACCCCGAAGCCTCAGAAAAAGTTGGGGGATGAGACCTACTGGAACAACTGTTGGGAGATAGATGGTTGCCTCCCGTCAAGACTTTGGGTTGGGTTGTTTTACTTCTGAGCGGCACTTTTTGCACACCATGGGCTAAATGACCAGGTCATAAGGACCCCGAAGCCTCAGAAAAAGTTGGGGGATGAGACATACTGGAACAACTGTTGGGAGACAGATGGTTGCCTCCCGTCAAGACTTTGGGTTGGGTTGTTTTACTTCTGAGCGACACTTTTTTGCACACCATGGGCTAAATGGCCAGGTCTTAAGGACCCCGAAGCCTCAGAAAAAGTTGGGGGATGAGACCTACTGGAACAACTGTTGGGAGACAGATGGTTGCCTCCCGTCAAGACTTTGGGTTGGGTTGTTTTACTTCTGAGCGACACTTTTTTGCACACCATGGGCTAAATGGCCAGGTCATAAGGACCCCGAAGCCTCAGAAAATGTTGGGGGATGAGACCTACTGGAACAACTGTTGGGAGACAGATGGTAGCCTCCCGTCAAGACTTTGGGTTGGGTTGTTTTACTTCTGAGCGACACTTTTTTGCACACCATGGGCTAAATGGCCAGGTCATAAGGACCCCGAAGGCTCAGAGAAGGTTGGGGGAGGGGACCCACTGGAACAGCTATTGGGAGACAGATGATAGCCTTCCGTCAAGACTTTGTGTTGGGTTATTTTACTTCTGAGCGACACTTTTTTGCACACCATGGGCTAAATGGCCAGGTCATAAGGACCCCGAAGGCTCAGAAAAAGTTGGGGGATGAGACCCACTGGAACAGCTGTTGGGAGACAGATGGTTGCCTCCCGTCAAGACTTTGGGTTGGGTTGTTTTACTTCTGAGCGACACTTTTTTGCACACCATGGGCTATATGGCCAGGTCATAAGGACCCCGAAGCCTCAGAAAAAGTTGGGGGATGAGACCTACTGGAACAACTGTTGGGAGACAGATGGTAGCCTCCCGTCAAGACTTTGGGTTGGGTTGTTTTACTTCTGAGCGACACTTTTTTGCACACCATGGGCTAAATGGCCAGGTCATAAGGACCCCGAAGGCTCAGAGAAGGTTGGGGGAGGGAACCCACTGGAACAGCTGTTGGGAGACAGATGATAGCCTTCCGTCAAGACTTTGTGTTGGGTTATTTTACTTCTGAGCGGCACTTTTTTGCACACCATGGGCTAAATGGCCAGGTCATAAGGACCCCGAAGGGTCAGAAAAAGTTGGGGGATGAGACCCACTGGAACAGCTGTTGGGAGACAGATGGTAGCCTCCCGTCAAGACTTTGGGTTGGGTTGTTTTACTTCTGAGCGGCACTTTTTTGCACACCATGGCTAAATGGCCAGGTCATAAGGACCCCGAAGGCTCAGAGAATGTTGGGGGATGAGACCCACTGGAACAGCTGTTGGGAGACAGATGGTAGCCTCCCGTCAAGGCCATGCAGCGTGTTCTTTAACGTGAACAGGGTATTGTTCTCCCGCATATAGGACCACTGCTTAATGTCCCATCCGACGGACGGCGGCCTTTCCAAGCCCATCGGTGAGCCTACTGACCGTGGGCAGGGCGGGAAATTTTGCGGAGATAAATCTCAACACTGACCCGACCTCAATTGCAATTTTGAGCCAATAACTGCATACTTTACCAAGCTTACCATTAACTGCATGGTTATAAGTGTAATGGAAAAGTGCAGTTTCGTTAAATGTTGAAAAAGTAGTGAGCAGTGAACTTTCCCAAGTGTGGAAAAAAATAGTGTGCAGTGATTTTCTTCAAATGTTAAATAAATCAGACAAATAAGCAGTTAAGTTTTAAAATCTACACACTTGGGTTATATCTGAGCAGCACTTTCTTGCACACAATGGGCTAAATGGCCACATCACAAAGATCCCCAGTGGTTCAGAGAAGGTTTGGGGCAGGGGACCCACTGAGCAGCTGTTAGGCGGTAGATGGTAGCCTGCGATCAAGACTATCAGCGTGCTTTTGAAGTTCACAAGATATGAGTATCCTGCACACGGAGATTTATGTCCCATCCTACTGATTGTAACCTTCCGAAGCCCATAGTGCAGTGTTTTCTTCCCAAGCCCATTTCCAAGTGTCCCCTGCTCACCATGGGAAAGGTTTTGATCTCAACTCTGGACAGGTGGGGCTCGAACCTGGGAACTGCAGATTACGAGCCTGGCGTGCTACCGGCTGATCCCCCCTCTCCTTCCCAAATCTACACACTGGGTACAATATTTTTCACACATATGGGGTACAGTCGCTCAAAAAATTATCCGAACACTATGGTTGATTACAGAATTCAGAAAAAATATCTGGCAACGTTTTTTTAGAGATTAGTGATCTGGCAACCTTCGTGTCACGTGACACGAAAATTGCCAGATCACTCATGTCTAAAAACATCGTTGCCAGATATTTTTTCTGAATTCTGTAATCAACCATAGTGTTCGGATACTTTTTTAAGCGACTGTTCAATATGAGCACAGTGCAACAGACTTTCATAACAAACTTCAGTAAACTACACGATTTTCAAATTTAACATGAAGGGCAAATAATAGCTGTGAAAATATAGGTATTCAAAGAAGGATATTTTGTGATCGAGAAGAGCATTTATCGCAAAAATTCTGTAAATATCTCATTTCTCATCTTTGTGAACTATTGACTTCAACTGCCTTACCTAAAAGCGGAAAAAGCCAAATGGAATCTTATTTGTTTTCAAAGCACGTTTTAAGATTATGGTTGGGAAATAAAATCAATAAATTTTAGGAGCGAGGCTGCTTAGTTTCCCCAATTTTAGAGCATCTGTCACATTTTATATTCTACACTGGATCAATAATTCCAAAATCCTGGGGCGGAGGTGGCTCAGTCGGTAGCGCGCCAGGCTCGTAATCTGTAGTTCCCAGGTTCGAGTCCCAGCTGGGTCAGCGGTGAGATTTATCTCCGCAAAATTCCCCGCCCTGCCCACGGTCAGTAGGGGACACCAATGGACTTGGAAAGACCGCCGTCCGTCGGATGGGACGTTAAGCCGCTGCCCCGTGTGCGGGAGAGCCATACCCTGTGCACGTTAAAGAACACGCTGGATGGCTTGACGGGAGGCTACCATCTGTCTCCCAACAGCTCTTCCAGTGGGTCCCCTCCCCCAACCTTCTCTGAGTCTTCGGGGTCCATGTGACCTGGCCATTTAGCCCATGGTGTGCAAAAAAGTCTCGAATTCAGTTTCCTATTGTCATAAAATGGGGTGTAACTTAGCTTTTGCGCACCAGTGTAGTTTGTGAGAAACGATTTTTAAAAATGGCCAATTAATAAACCACAAATTGCTCACCAATGAAAAACAATGGCCAGTTAATGAACCGCAAATTGCTCACCAATGAAAAACAATGACCAGGTAATGGACCGCAAATTGCTCACCAATGAATAACAATGACCAGGTAATGGACCGCAAATTGCTTGCCAATGAATAACAACGGCCAGTTAATGGACCACAAATTACTCGGCAATGAATAACAACGGCCAGTTAATAGATTGCAAATTGCTAGCTAATTAATAGCAATGGGTAGTTAATGTATCCGATGTTTGTTTGTGTCAGGCGCATCTAACTATTTACATATCGTTTGCATGGGTGATGTACCTACACCCCGGATCAAGAAAAAAAATAAAGAGGGGGGGGGAAGAAACTCCATCGGGTAGGTAAAAAAATAAAAGGAGTGGCCCAGAGACTGGCTTTCAATTGCAATATATCATTTTCCTCCTCAGTTTTGCCTCTTACACCTCAGTTTTCAGCTCAGTTTTGCCTCTTACACCTCAGTTTTCAGCTCAGTTTTGCCTCCTCTGTTTACCTCGTACACCAATGTTATATTGAAAAGTGAATTCTTTCTCAATGTTTTGTCTAATAAATCTTCCTGCAAAATCAAAAAAAAATCTCTTGGAAAATGAATGTAACATATTAACTTCAACAATTTTTCGCTTCTATTACTAGTATTCTCAAGGGTGCTCTGGATCTAAGTGGGAGGAGGAGTGCCAAGGGGGCGCATGACCCCCTTGCCACCCTTCCTCTTCCCTTGAGCCTTCCCTATGCCTACATAAAATAAATAAATAAATACCCCCTCAAGCAGCTGCTTGTCACAAAGGTCTGACAGGAGTCTGTCAGTTTATACGCCATAGTAGAAGGTCTGTGAGGATGGCGGGACCTCAGCAGAAAAACGACACATACATCCATGACTTACCCGGGGCTCGAACCCAGGTCCCTTAGATCAGAAGCAAAGCGCGCTAACCACTCGGCCATGGGACGGCAAAAAAAAACCTCCCCAAGCAGCTGCTTGCCATAGAGGTCTGACAGGAGCCTGTCAGTTTATATGCCATAGTAGAAGGTCTGAGAGGATGGCAGGCCCTCAGCAGAAAAACGACACAAACAGTCGTGCCTTACCCGGTGCTCGAACCCAGGTCCCTTAGATCAGTAGCCAAGCGCGCTAACCACTCGGCCATGGGACGGCAACATAGCTTCCTTTAATTGATAGCACTTGTAGATCGTAGATCGCATAATCATATTCGATGTACCGGGTAATAATTTTACCCTTAACCATCTCCATCATAAAAGATACGCTTATTTGGCATGAGTAAGAAAAAATATATAAGTAAACCACTCTTAGGTGGGCCCCTAAGGGCAAACATAAGAAAAGCTAAAAATAGCAGTAAAATTGTGTAACAAACCTAAAACGGGTAGGTCTCCTCAGAGAAAGCTACCGTTATAGGCCTCTTGTACTTGTTCAAAACAGTATGATCGTAAAGAATCAGAGAAGAAATAATCTCATTGGGATTATTGCTTACAGCCTCAAAAAATCTTTTTCAGGTGCGTTTTATATGTGTATATATATATATGGTCGATGCCCAGGATTTTATGAAGTTGTCTGTTAGTGACAAACCAAGGGGCATTGACCGCAGTTCTCAAAATTTCGTTTTGTAAGACCTGAATCTTACGAATATTGGTGGGTGTTTGGCTACTGATCTACGGGACCTGGGTTCGAGCCCTGGGTAAGGCATGGATGTTTGTGTTGTTTTCTGCTGAGGTCCTGCCATCCTCTCAGATCTTCTACTGTGGCATATAAACTGACAGGCTCCTGTCAGACCTCTGTGGCAAGCAGCTGCTTGAGGGGGTATTTATTTATTTTTATTATAGTATTAGCCCATATGGGTGAAGCATAGAGAATCACCGATCTGATGATTTAACATCTCTTGTATTTTGCGAAATAAATCTAATAAGAAATATTTTTAAATGACTAGTGGTTTTAATGTAAATTTTACTGCCTATTTTCAATTAATTATGAATTATTTGATTATTTGAAATCGAGTTCTATTTTAATAGGAACTTAAATTTAAAACACAACGTGGGGGTACGAAAGAGGTGTACTACAAGAAAAATGCTCCAGTTTTAAAAAAAAACTGAAAAGGCGATGTTTAGGAATGTTTATACTGAAATGTCCTATTTTTTTAACTATGGGTGGCCTTATCTATAACACCGATATGTTATTTGAAAGTAAATATGAATAAAAATGTGGCAGATATTATCTATCCTTCGCTTTTTCTGTATGAATCTCTGCCTCAAGTCTTTTAGAGAAATGTTCATGGGTGCATTTATTAATTGGCCATTTTTGTATACGAGCATGTAGCCCATTTAGCACAAACTCTTTCTTATAAAATAGGTCCATGCAACCCAAACTTAGTAAAGAGCCACTAAACAAAAAATATATGCTTAAAAGAGCCACATGACTTAGTAAAGAGCCACTACGACTACACACAAGAGGACTAAGCAAAAAACTATATGCTTAAAAAGCCACAAGAAAAAACTCCTCCATTTAAAGCCGAAAAAAAAAACATTTCTAATGAGAAAAGAATTGCAAAAAAAGACTATATTTTAAGGATTGGGAAAAAACTTAATTAAAAACTAAGATATATGTATTTTTTTAGCGAGTACTATCGTTTAATTATGGCCCTAAAAATATTTTGTCAAAAAAAAATTGAAAGAAATGAGCGAGATTTAGTATACTGATGATTTGTTTTATGTACGCGGTTTGGACTATGTTACTTATAAAAGATGTTTCCTAAAGATTTTTCAAGATTCCCTGTCGAACATCATTCACAAAATTAAAGAGCTGGGAATCTGTGCTAGCATCAGGAATCAAAAGCAGAGAAATTCCTACAATGGTCTTTAGAGAAGCCAGAGTTAACCCCTTTATAACAAATTTTAGAAAGCTCTAATATCCGATTGATTTTCAGTCTTAAGAGGTATTCGACTAATTACCACACTCACCACAGATTGCAAACATTTGCAACCGCAACTCCTGTTCTATTGTTTTCTTCAAGTCACTCATTCCTTACATTTGTCAGACAATTCCCAAGGTAATTAAGTTGAGAAACTTGTTTCAAAGTACAAGCATTCGAAAGGCATGAAGCATAACTCACTGATTAGCCTTCATCACGTTAGTTTCCTTTGCATTGATCACTAAGTCTGTTACCAGCTTCATCGACAACGATGATGAAAGGTTTCATCTCCACAAAAGACGTTGCCCATATTGCGAGGTCGTCAACGTAATCTAAATCCAATAATTTCGAATGTCTCGAGCGTCTTAAAGTGTAATTTCTTTCTCCCAGAGATTTTCCTAATATAACTAATAAGCAAAATAAACATCAGAAGTATACCAAAATGCATGTACTTTCCCAGTTGCAATGCTCAGTCAATAAACGCACACTTTACCAAGTTTACCCCTTACACCAATGTTACATATTACCATTACCCTTGGGTTAGGGGCGGGGTGGCTCAGTCGGTAGCGCGCCAGGCTCGTAATCTGTAGTTCCCAGGTTCGAGTCCCAGCTGGGTCAGCGTTGAGATTTATCTCCGCAAAATTCCCCGCCCTGCCCACAGTCAGTAGGGGACACCGATGGGCTTGGAAAGGCCGCCGTCCGTCGGATGGGACGTTAAGCCGTGGCCCCGTGTGCGGCAGAGCCATACCCTGTGCACGTTAAAGAACACGCTGGATGGCCTTGACGGGAGGCTACCATCTGTCTCCCAACAGCTGTTCCAGTGGGTCCCCTCCCCCAACTTTCTCTGAGACTTCGGGGTCCATGTGACCTGGCCATTTAGCCCATGGTGTGCAAAAAAGTGCCGCTCAGAGGTAAAACAACCCAACACTTGGGTTAACTGAAGGAAACACTTGATAAGTGAATTTTTTCTCAATGTTTTGTTTAATAAATCTTTCTGCAAAATCAAATAATTTTCCCTACTTATTGACAAAACATTAATTTAAGTTTTGAATTTATTGTACGTAACAAATTTTAATACAAAATGTAGCATTTTAAACAAATGACAAGAAAATAATATTGTGAAGCGAAAGACGTATTTTATGCAAGTTTAAAGTAATTTCTAAGGATACTTTTGCTCCACTCTGTATATTAATAATTTCTTATATTATTCACGTCCAGAAGCCACAATTACAAGATTCAATAACATTACAGAGAGCAATTATTATATCAAATAATGTTATGAGTTCGAGTTCGGGATATGTCGGGCTCTCGTTCAGAATAATTTAAATTTCAAATAAATCTTGCATTTGCGAAAAAAAAAAGCGAAAATATAAAATATTTTTGATTATAAATAAACATCACGAGGCTTTTGATTATTTTTCATCTATTCTCTACTTGCCTAGGTTGGGTTGTTTTACCTCTGAGCGGCATGTTATTGCACACCATGGGCTAAATGGCGGGGTCACATTGACCCCTAAGGCTCAGAGAAGGTTGGGAGAGGGGATCCATTGGAACAGCTGTTGGGAGACAGATGGTAGCCTCCCGTCAAGGCCATCCAGCGTGTTCTTTAACGTGCACAGGGCATGGCTCTCTCCCGCACACGGGACCACGGATTAACGTCCCATCCGACGGCCGGCGGCCTTTCCAGCCCATCGGTGTTCCCTACTGACCATGGGCAGGGCGTTTTGCAGAAATAAATCTCAACGCTGATCCAGCTGAGACTCGAACCTGGGAACTACAGATTACGAGTCTGGCGCGCTACCGACTGAGCCACCACCGCCCTCTTGCCTAGGAACTTTCAATTTCCTCTACTAGTATTTTTATATATATATATTTCCAAATAGCATTAATATATTAATTTTGTCATGCAATAATTATATTTAATAAGAATAAAGTAAATTGTTAGCGACATGCATTTATGTTTATATGCCTTGTGAAGCGTCAGAGAATTTTTTTTCCCCAAATCGGGCTCCGGAGGACACGGGGCTCAATAACTTCGGGCTCGGGCTCGAAAAATTGAGTTCGAACTGATCTCTTTTGTGAGACAATATATTATATAAAGCTTTGGACCAGTTAGGTTATTTTTACCTCTGAGTGGCATTTTTGTGTACACAATGGGCTAAATGGAAGAGGCCACAAGGATTCAGATCTAGACAGAGGAAGAACCCACTGGAAATGGAAGAGGGCACAAGGATTCAGATCTAGACAGAGGAAGAACCCACTGGAAATGGAAGAGGCCACAAGGATTCAGATCTAGACAGAGGAAGAACCCACTGGAAAATTGTCAGATGGAAGCCTCCTGTCACCTGTTCTTTAACGTGCATAGGGAATGGCTCTCCTTTCACAGAATTGAGGCTTAATGTCTCATCCGATGGACGGCAGCCTTTCTAAGCCGATCGGTATCCCCTTTCTCAATCGAGAACAGACTGAGGTGATAACCGGAGAAAATCTCAGTGCAGGTACAGTTAGACTCGGTTGTTTTACCTCTGAGCGCCACTTTCTTTGCACGCAATAGGCGAAATGGTCAAGTTACGAGGACACAAGGAGGGTGCAGAGAAGTTGGGGGGGGGGGAGAGGACCCACTGGACAACTGTTAGCAGAGAGATGGAAGTCTCCCGTCAAGGTCATACAGTGGTTCTTTAACGTTCACAGGGTAGAACAAAGGCTTAACGTCGCATCCGACTGATGGCGGCCTTTTCAAACCCATCGATGTCCCCTTTATCACTGAGGACAGGGTGGACGTTTTGCAGAGATAAAGTTAAACTCTTGCGCATTGGAGACTCGAACCTAGGAACCTGCAAATTACGAATTTTTGAAATTACGAAATTCTCTAAGCCACACAAGGTAGGGCCTACTGCATATCTGTCTCCAAAAAACTATCCAGTTGGTCCCTTTCCCCTATGGAACTTTGAGCTTTGGGGTCATTGTAACCTGTTCGTTTATCCTATTTGTACACAAAAGTGCCTCTCAATTTTAAAGTAACCCAATCTTCCTTCACACAGAGGGGCGGGGGTGGCTCAGTCGGTAGCGCGCCAGGCTCGTAATCTGTAGTTCCCAGGTTCGAGTCACAGCTGGGTCAGCGTTGAAATTTATCTCCGCAAAAATTCCCCGCCCTGCCCACGGTCAGTAGGGGACACCGATGAGCTTGGAAAGGCCGCCGCCCGTCGGATGGGACGTTAAGCCGTGGTCCCGTGTGTGGGAGAGACATACCCTGCGCACGTTAAAGAACACGCTGGATGGCCTTGAAGGGAGGCTACCACCTGTTTCCCAACAGCTGTTCCAGTGGGTCCCCTTCTCTGAGCCTTCGGGGTACATGTGACCTGGCCATTTAGCCCATTGTGTGCAAAAAAGTGCCGCTCAGAGGTAAAACAACCCAACCCTTCACACAGAGCCACGGCTTAAGTTCCCGTTTGAAAGACTGTGGCCTTTCCAACTCCATTAGTTCCCATTTTTACATGGAGGATAGAATGGTCTTTAGCAGAGAAAATATCAACGCAGGCACAATAAGTATTTGGGAACATCAAGTCAACAAACCTGAGAGCTACACACTGAACTAATCCCATCCATTGAATCCGGGAGACGAAAATCATGAATTTTTCTGAAAAAGTCTGTTTGGTGAATAATCATTATTCTGTTATCCTCAGAAGATATCGTGGCAGGTATAACGACGAAAACTGTGCAACCTAAGAGCCTGGGGAATTTCACCCAAAACCATCTGAAAGATGGGTGAAGCAAGAGAATCATAACAATAAGATACCGAGATGCATTTTCGAGTATATAGAAGAGACCTTCTATCAGTCAGCAACGGTCGAGTCACTTATTTGAACTTTCGCGAAAGCATGGCGGAAGTAATCCGTCATGCGAGAAATCATTGGAATGTTTGATACACTGTGTGAACCACAGCTGCAAAAAGTTCGCATTTCACCGAAGAGGGATTTTTCTTCTTCTAATGTCTTCTTGTAATAGGTGTTTGTTGAGATCTCCCATCTCTGGAGACATCATCTTTCCTCGTCGTATCTCGCACCACAGGACTTGTCAGAAGTAAACAGAAATTTTATGGCCTTACTTTTGTTGGGAAACTTGATAGTCTTGCTGAGACTCTGCTTGATATAATTGTAGTTTTGCTTATCCTTTGAAGGAAAATCGAGAACGGTGTTCAAGATAGGGAGAAGAGATTGCTACTTTTGACGCATTCAGCTGAAAAGAGTTTTCGATTTCGGGTTTCCTTGAGTTATCCTTTTTGCCAGAGCGTAATTGGTAATTTGGGGGGCGATGAGATTGCGCAGTTTTAAGATTCCACAGTTTTTCTGAAAGGAAAAGTTTCTAGTCTCACTTTACTCCAGTTCTGTAACATTTTTCATAACGTGTTACCAAAGAGAAAAAGATTAAAGTTATTTTTTTTGCTAACTTTACCATGTTGGGTTGTTTTACCTTTAGGAGTAATTATTTTATGCGCACCACGAGCTACATGGCCAGATCCCAAAGATCCCAAGGTCTGTGGATAGTGTTTTAAATAAATAAAAATAAATACCCCCTCAAGCAGCTGCTTGCCACAGAGGTCTGACAGGAGCCTGTCAGTTTATATGCCATAGTAGATCTGAGAGGATGGCAGGACCTCAGCAGAAAAACGACACAGACATCCATGCCTTAACCGGGGATCGAACCCAGGTCCCTAGATCAGTAGCCAAGCGCGCTAACCACTCGGCCACAGGACGGCTAAAGAATAAATACCCCCTCAAGCAGCTGCTTGCCACAAAGGTCTGACAGGGGCCTGCCAGTTTATATGCACAGTAGGAAATCTTAGAGGATGGCAGGACCTCAGCAGAAAAACGACACACACATCCATGCCTAATCCGGGGCTCGAACCCAGGTCTCTTAGATCAGTAGCCAAGCGCGCTAACCACTCGGCCACGGGACGGCTAAAAAATAAATACCCCCTCAAGCAGCTGCTTGCCACAAAGGTCTGACAGGAGCCTGTCAGTTTATATGCACAGTAGGAGATCTGAGAGGATGGCAGGACCTCAGCAGAAAAACGACACACACATCCATGCCTAATCCGGGGCTCGAACCCAGGTCCCTTAGATCAGTAGCCAAGCGTGCTAACCACTAGCGTAGATAAATCTCTACCCTGAAGCAGGTGCGACTGAATTTTGGAACTACAGATTACCAACCTGGCGCGCTACCTATTCAGCTACCCTATTCTTTGGTGAGCCGCCCTCCCTCAATAATGTAAGAAGTTTGTGTAAAGAATGGAGCAGCGGTTAGCTCAGCCGTCGTCCATCGGATGGGATGTTAAACCGTGGCCCCGCGTGCGGAAGATCCATACCCTGTGCACGTTAAAGACCACGCTAGAGGCTACCATCTGTCTCCTAACAGCTGTCCAGTGGGTTCCTTCCCCCAAACCTTCTCTGTGCCTTTGGAGTCTTTGTGACCTGGCCATTTTGTGCAAAAAAAAGTGCCCTCAGAGGTAAAACAACTTAATTGTAAATGAATGTAGTAAAAAATTCTTAATTATGACTGTAGGCTCAGATAACACATATCTTTCGCTAAAACACATAGTTTTGTATTTATTTAAAGGGTTACGTTTTTGCATTTCGATTTTAGCATTTTAATTGAATTCCAACACTTAAATTGATACCTCCGTCAATATAACGCGAAGTTTATTTAATTTCGACTAAATATTTATTTAAAAAAACCGAGATATCGATGAAGAAGAAAAAACAAACTGAACAAGTTTTTCCTTTATTCCACGAAGCACTCCATTTAAATTAAACCCCAAAAAAAACAAAAAACCACAATGTTTGAAATATATTTCTTCCAGCTTATTCATTTCATCGCACTTTTTTTTTAAATAAATAATATTAAGAATTAAGAGAGAAATCAAATTACTAATTTCATCAAAATGTTTTCCTTCGTTTGTATTACATTCAACGAAATTTTCCGCTTGCAGCAATTGAAGGATTTTTCTTTAAATCAAATTAGAAACGAAGTTGATGCGTCTTATTAATGCTCAGTTATTCGTGGTGAGAAAGAACTGTATTATTTTCTTTTCTGCTTTCCAACTCTTCTTCTGGGAAGTAAAGTTCACTGTTATTTCGAATTTTAATTTGCCAGTAACCGAAGTTTTCTTTGGCGATTGCTACAAGTGCCTTAAGCCTAGGGGCGGGGGTGGCTCAGTCGGTAGCGCGCCAGGCTCGTAATCTGTAGTTCCCAGGTTCGAGTCCCAGCTGGGTCAGCGTTGAGATTTATCTCCGTAAAATTCCCCGCCCTGCCCACGGTCAGTAGGGGACACCGATGGGCTTGGAAAGGCCGCCGTCCGTCGGATGGGACGTTAAGCCGTGGCTCCGTGTGCGGGAGAGCCACAGCCTTTGCACGTTAAAGAACAAGCTGGATGGCCTTGACGGGAGGCTACCATCTGTCTCCCAACAGCTGTTCCAGTGGGTCCCCTCCCCCAACCTTCTCTGAGCCTTCGGGTTCCATGTGACCTGGCCATTTAGCCCATGGTGTGCAAAAAAGTGCCGCTCAGAGGTAAAACAACCCAACCCAAAGCCTTAAGCCTTATTAAAAGAAGGAACTCAAAATTTAAGTTTAAAACGATTATTTTCTGAAATCGTGTGTTTGACATCTAGTTTATGGTAGGGTATAAATGTATATGCATACATTTGTGATAATAATGCATTTTTTTTATCGATGATATTGAAGCAATGAAATTTAATTAACAATGAAATGTTGCTTCTCTGGATGACAATCTATTCAGCAGTGAAAATGCTATGACAGGGTTGGGTTGTTTTACCTCTGAGCGGCACTTTTTTGCACACCATGGGCTAAATGGCCAGGTCACATGGACCCCGAAGGCTCAGAGAAGGTTGGATTGAGTGGGGTTGTTTTACCTGTGAGCGGCACTTTTTTGCACACCATGGGCTAAATGGCCAGGTCACATGGACCCCGAAGGCTCAGAGAAGGTTGGGGGAGGGGACCCACTGGAACAGCTGTTGGGAGACAGATGGTAGTCTCCCGTCAAGGCCATCCAGCGTGTTCTTTTACGTACACAGGGTATGGCTCTCCCGCACACGGGACCACGGCTTAACGTCCCATCCGACGGACGGAGGCCTTTCCAAGCCCATCGGTGTCCCCTACTGACCGTGGGCAGGGCGGGGAATTTTGCGGAGATAAATCTAAACGGTGACCCAGCTGGACACGAACCTGGGAACTACAGATTACGAGCCTGGCGCGCTACCGACTGAGCCAGCCCCGCCCCATGCTGTGACAGATAACCAGCGCAGAAATAACTTTTGAAGATGTTGGAGTGAGATAATAAGGAATTATTAATGCTGAGTTAATGAGAAATAGTTATATTATTTTCTTTTGTAGTGTTCAGCACTCCTGCTAATCTGAACTTGTGATAAATGTATACGTGTATGAAATATGTATTGATGAAATTTTATGGATATTGGGAATATTTTTCAGCAAGACATCTGGATGTTTATGTAAGTTTTTGTTTGCTGTGCAACCTATGAATACGCGCGTATTTCAGCAAAATATGCACAGAAATAGATGGAATCAATTTATTACATATCTGCATCCATATGGATATACCATACGACAGCGATGATTTTACTCGAGTATGAAAAATATTATTTCTTTTATTTTGGTATTCAAAAAATGAATAAATAATTACTCTCTCAAGCAGCCGCTTGCCCTAGAGGTTCTGACAGGAGCCTGTCAAGTTATAAGCCAGAGTAGAAGGTCTGTGAGGATGGCAGCACCTCAGCAGAAAAACAACATAAACACCCATTCTTTACCCGAGGCTCGAACAAGGTCTCTTTGATCATCAGCCAAGCACGCCAACCATTCGGTCAGTGTGTGCTATTAAATAATAAAACAACGATATAAGTAATTATGCTTTGTTTATTTTTGCTTAAAAACGGCCCGCCATTACTTACAATAAAAAGTTTACAGATATATATTTTTAAATAACTGATTTGATTCTGGAACGATTTGAGTTTATGATCACTATTCCAGTCAAAACTAGGAGTGTGGTGGCCCGCCAGGCTCGTAATCTGCACTTCCCAGATTCCAACCTCGCCTAGGCCAGCGTTCTGATTTATCTCTGTAAAACTTCCCGCCTTGCTCTCGGTAAGTAAGGGCGGGGGTGGCTCAGTCGGTAGCGCGCCAGGCTCGTAATCTGTAGTTCCCAGGTTCGAGTCCCAGCTGGGTCAGCGTTGAGATTTATCTCCGTAAAATTCCCCGCCCTGCTCACGGTCAGTAGGTGACACCGATGGGCTTGGAAAGGCCGCCGTCCGTCGGATGGGACGTTAAGCCGTGGCTCCGTGTGCGGGAGAGCCATACCCTGTGCACGTTAAAGAACACGCTGGATGGCCTTGACGGGAGGCTACCATCTGTCTCCCAACAGCTGTTCCAGTGGGTCCCCTTCCCCAACCTTCTCTGAACCTTCGGGGTCCATGTGACCTGGCCATTTAGCCCATGGTGTGCAAAAAAGTGCCGCTTAGAGGTAAAACAACCCAACCCAACAGTTGTTCCAGTGGGTCCCCTCCCCCAACCTTCTCTGAGCCTTCGGGGTCCATGTGACCTGGCCATTTAGCCCATGGTGTGCAAAAAAAGTGCCGCTCAGTGGTTAAACAACCCAACCCAACTCGGTAAGTAGGGGACACCAATGGCCTTGGAAAGGCTGCTCTCTGTCTGATGGGACTTAAGCCGTAGCCTCGTGTGCGTGAGAGACATACCCTTCGCGGGTTAAAAGCAACCATATGGCAAACCTTCCACATACTTTCAAAATACAACAGAAGGGATTTTGATGAACATGTCCTGCAAAACTGCTTCGATATCTCGAAGTGAAGAAAGCAGAGGTCTGTGCAATCGAATATCACTTCAGAATTGTCCTATACGCTTTCAAATCGATTACGATCAGGCGATTGTGCAGTCCAGGGAAAATGATAAAAGTCCATTTCATGTTCCTCAAAACATCCCTGTAGGATTCGTGAGAGATATGAATCAGTGCGTTATCATCATGGGTTAGGTTGGGTTGTTTTTACCTCTGAGCGGCACTTTTTTGCACACAATGAGCTAAATGGCCAGGTCACAAGAACCCCGAAGGCTTAGAGAAGGTTGGGGGAGAGGACCCACAGGAACAGCTGTTGGGAGACAGATGGTAGCCTCCCGTTAAGGCTATCCAGTGTGTTCTTTAACGTGCACAGGGTATGGCTCTCCCGCACACGGGGCCAAGGCTTAACGTCCCATCCGACGGACGTCGGTCTTTCCAAGCCCATCGGTGTCCCCTACTGACCGTGGCAGGGCGGGGAATTTTGTGGAGATAAATCTCAACGCTGACCCAGCTGAGACTCGAACCTGGGAACTACAGATTACGAGCCTGGCGCGCTACCGACTGAGCCGCCCCCTCCCCCTATTATTGATCATATGGAGATGATGATATGGGGGGAGGGATGTAAAATCCCTCCTCCCATATCATCATGGAATTTGCCATCTCCACTGGGGTAAAAATGATCATTGTCGACAGCACCTGATCAACCAAGATACTTTTATACTTCCGTGAAGTGAATCGACCCTGAATAGAAACAGAGGACACAATCCGTGTCAGGAAAATGCTCTCCACAACATCCCACTTCCTCCAGCACCTTGACACAGGAGCTATACATGATGGGTCCGTTGCTTCATGGGGTACTTGCCACACTCTACACGGCCATCTTTTGAAACAGTGTTTAACGTGATTCGTGTGACCATACGATGCGTTTCCAGTCCTCCTTGACCAGGTCACGACTCCATACACCATCGGAGTCATCGAATTCTGTTGCTTTCGGAAATGAAAGGCTTTCGATCATGACACAGTTCCCAAATTTCAAAATTTCGAATTATCTTTGTGCAGTTCTCGTTGGAATGGGTTTTGAAGTACTCGTAGCGGTCATCTCTCTCAATTGATGAAATGTAGCAGTCCTGTTTTGTCGTCAAGTTCGTGTCAACAAACGTCTATTCCTGTCTGTCAGAGCGGGGGTGGCTCAGTTGATAGCGCGTCAGGCTCGTAATCTGTAGTTCCCAGTTTCGAGTCCCAGCTGGGTCAGCGTTGAGATTTATCTCTGCAAATTTCCCCGCCCTGCCCACGGTCAGTAGGGGACACCGATGGGCTTGGAAAGACCGACGCCCGTCGGATGGGACGTTAAGCCGTGACCCCGTGTGCGGGAGAGCCATACCCTGTGCACGTTAAAGAACACGCTGGATGGCCTTGATGGGAGGCTACCATCTGTCTCCCAATAGCTGTTCCAGTGGGTCCACTCCCCCAACCTTCTCTGAGCCTTCGGGGTCCTTGTGACCTGGTCATTTAACCCATGGTGTGCAAAAAAGTGCCGCTCAGAGGTAAAACAACCCAACCCTGTCTGTCAGAGCCTTTGTGGAAATCGTTGCCAGATATTTTTTCTGAATTCTGTAATCAACCATAGTGTTCGGATATTTTTTTGAGTGACTGTAGGTGGTCATATTATTTTGATACTAGATCGTGTGGGCTCACTCACGGAAATATTGAGCGTGTGCAGTTACCGTTCACAGCAAACTGGAGCGTGTGCAGTAACTGCACACGCTCCAGTTTGTTGTGAACGGTAACTGGAGCGTGTGCAGTTGCTGTACACGCTCCAGATATTTTTCATGAATTCTGTAATCACGTGACACGAATGTTGCCAGATCACTAATTTCTAAAAAAAATCGTTGCCAGATATTTTTTCTCAATTCTGTAATCAACCATAGTGTTCGGATATTTTTTTGATCGACTGTACTTCGCACATGGTGTTCATAATAATTTGGCATAAGTTTTTTAAATTGAAAAATGAGTTATTCTAATAGCATAAGAAATAATTCTGAGTGCAAATGTTCTCCTCCTTAAAGGAAATTCTAAAACAGAACTCCATCATAGTATAAATAAGATATCTATCTAACATTGTTATAACATTTTTGGTTTTCGAAGAAACTTGTTGGAACATTTTTTAACAGAATAAAACACACATTTTCAACTTTTCAACTTATTAAGTTGTAAGAAACTTTACAGTGAAGTTCTCAAAACCTTTTTTCTCGGAGGAATTTAAAATAGATTAAAAACGTTATAATAAATGAATATAAATTGCATATTTTCCGAAGCAGAATCAATTTGATTTAGGTTTGTAAAGCTTCTATTACATAAAATGTGCAAATGGCAAAATAAAATCTTCAATATACTGTCCTTCGAACATTGAACAAGTTTTCAAAAGCTTCATAAGTCTGTTACACGAATTGCAGGCAGACCTTACCTGAGGGAATGGATGTCCGCTTATATCAACTCTCCCTGTGGTAATGAGATAGCGGTGAGATAAAACCTTCAGCTGCACTTGTAATTAACTCCATGGCCAGTCATCTGAAGAAGCTTCACGTTCTGTATAATTATACGATATCCTTCAAACATTGTTAAGCTAAGGAAATATTGCGTTTCTCAATGAACTTCCCATCTTTCTGCAAGACTGCTGCAGGACCTCGAAATCCTTGCTGATTGGTTGGATGGGAAGGCTCTCTCTTTTGGTGATTGGATATCTATGCAGACTTTAAATAGAGGATGCAAATTCGCCAATTGAAAGCCAAATGTCATCAATGGAATCGAGACAGCGAAGTTTAAAGTTCATAGTGATTAACAGTTTCAAATTAAGTGGACTTGAGTCGGTTGAATCTGAATCCACCACCTAAATGTGACTAATATCATAACTACGGTATAAATTTTAATTAAGGGATCTTTGCTGATATCCTTGTATTTTTGAGGAAGCTCCAATTCTCATACTACTGTACATAAATAGAGTCACCTTTATTCAAATCCTTCCTTCCAAAATACATTTCTTTTAAATGCTATTTTATTCAATACTTTATATTTTCAGAGTGCAAAAATTGTTTATTGAAAAATCTAACGTAACATCTTTTTTATAAGTCTCAAAATATATATCTTATATCAGAATATACATCTAATATATATTCTGATGTATATATATCTAATAAATATTCAATATCAAAATATATATATATATTTATAATCTTATATCAAAATAAGATAGTATTTCTGAAAGATTTAATGTCTACTAAGACCATTTCTGTGGGTTTTTACAAAACTTTGAAAGATAAATTGCAAAGGATTTTGATCCGTCCTTATACAACGTACGAAGCTCATTAGCATAATCCGTCTTTAATGTCAGATATGGTACTGATCGCCAGAAATTCATCTCTGGCCACTAAAACCCATCTGTTGTACCATGCCTGATGCTGACCACTAAAATCCATCTGTTGTACCATGCCTGATGCTGGCAACTAAAATCCATCTGTTGTAACATGCTTGATGATGGTCACTAAAATCCATCTGCTGTACCATGCCTGATGCTGGTCACTAAAATTCATCTGTTGCACCATGCCTAATGGTCACTAAAATCCATCTGTTGCACCATGCCTGATGCTGGCCACTGAAAACCATCTGTTGTAACATGCCTGATGATGGCCACTGAAAACCATCTGTTGTACCATGCCTGATGCTGGTCACTAAAATCCATCTGTTGCACCATGCCTGATGCTGGTCACTAAAATTCATCTGTTGCACCATGCCTGATGATGGCCACTAAAATCCAGCTGTTGCACCATGCCTGATGATGGTCACTAAAATCCATCTGTTGCACCTTGCCTGATGATGGCCACTAAAATCCATCTGTTGCACCATTCCTGATGATGGCCACTAAAATCCATTTGCAAGATGCTGATTACCAAATTTCACCTTTTGTACCACACGTGACGCTGAATACCAAAATCTTTTTCTTAACTTGTTCTATGTATGATGTTGATTATTAGTACCCATCTATTTTCCAATATCGAAACTTTGCTTCACAAACAGATAATTGACTCATAGATGAAGATTAAATTATGGGCTGAACATCACAGGATACAGTCATCACAGAATGCAGAGATTTCATGATTCTAAATGTACCCGCTGCCAACACACACCACCTAGGTGATTTATGATTGGATTGGATTGTTTAACCTCTGAGCGGCACTCTTTTGCACACCATGGGCTAAATGGCCAGGCCACAAGGACCCCGAAGGCTCAGAGAAGGTTGGGGGAGGGTACCCACTGGAACAGCTGTTGGGAGACAGATGGTAGCCTCCTGTCAAGGCCATCCAGCGTGTTCTTTAATGTGCACATGGTATGGCTCTCCCGCACACGGGGCCACGGCTTAACGTCCCATCCGATGGACGGCGGCCTTTCCAAGCCCATTGGTGTCCCCTACTGACCGTGCGCAGGGCGGGGAATTTTGCGGAGATAAATCTCAACGCTGACCCAACTGGGACTCGAACCTGGGAACTACAGATTACGAGCCTGGCGCGCTACCGACTGAGCCACCTTCGCCCCTAGGTGATTTATGATTGTTGTAAATAATAATTATTCTGTACAACTCGATAGTTTGAAAAGAGACGTTTGATCTTTCATTGTACAGTCGCTCAAAAAAGTATCCGAACACCATGGTTGATTACAGAATTCAGAAAAAATATCTGGCAACGATTCTTTTAGAAATTAGTGATCTGGCAACTTTCGTGTCACGTGAGAAGAAGGTTGCCAGATCACTAATTTCTAAAAAAATCGTTGACAGATATTTTTTCTGAATTCTGTAATCAACCATGGTGTTCGGATACTTTTTTGAGCGACTGTACGTAAAGAATTTTCTCCTTTGAAATGCTCGAGTGAGGTAGGGTCGTTATCCTCTAAGCGACACTTTTTCACACACATGTGCTAAATGGCCAGGTCACGTGGACCCCGAAGGCTCAGAGAAGGTTGTGGGAGGAGACCCCTGGAACAGCTTTGGGGAGACAGATGGTAGCCTCCCGTCAAGGCCATCCACCATGTTCTTTAACGTGCAAAGGTTATGGCTCTCCCACACACGGGGCCACGGCTTAATGTCCCATCCGACGAACGGCGGCCTACTGACCGTGTGCAGGGCGGGGAGTTTTGCGGAGATAGGTCTCAACGCTGAACCACCTGGGACTCGAACTACCGACTGAGCCACCCACGCCCGTACCCTAAAGTAGAACTGAGGCATTACACAAAATAAACTCACAAAGGAACTAGAAAGTGCGAAATCAGATTACTAATAGAGCACCTGAGCATATCAAAATGTCTTACAGAAACATTCAAATTGAATTTAATTGTAAGAATCTACCTCTTTCCCAGAGAGAAACAGGCACTTATGATTTAACAATGCCCATAACCTATAATTAGCTAGTACTTAAACTGTTTCGAACAGCCTGTTTAAGTGTTATTACAAGTCGCTGGAGTTTATAATCAGGAAACTTACCAGTTAGTTCTAAACTGCGGTGATTTGGTACTTGAAATAGAGTTATTTGGGAAGTTTCTATTTCATTTTGTTTGCATTCTTACACATCTGTGAAGTAAATGTAATTTAATAATTAGATCCCGTTAGGATTAATGCTTACGTGTATAATAATCAATGATTTTACGACGTTTGGATAATGTTTCAGACGATCGTTTCCAGAACAAATGGCTTTCTTTAGTGTTTCGTCTTATTGTTATTCTTCAGTTTTACATTACAAAGTCAAGTAATGAACTGTTTTCATAGCAAAGTTCTACACATGACATAAAATGTGACTAAAAATATAGGAGGGCGAGAAAATGTTATGAGAAAAATAAGTCGAGTATGGGAATCTCAATTTTGTGAGGAAAATACCTGAATACCAAAATGCAAGAAAAGTTTCTGAGAGGAGAAATGGTTGATTGAGTTGAGTTGGGTTGTTTTACTTCTGAGCTGCACTTTTTTACACACCATGGGCTAAATGGACAGGTCACAAGGACCCCGAAGGCTCAGAGAAGGTTGGGGTGGGTTGTTTTACCTCTGAGCGGCACTTGTTTGCACACCATGGGCTAAATGGACAGGTCACATGGATCCCGAAGGCTCAGAGAAGGTTGGGGGAGGAGACCCACTGGAACAACTATTGGGAGACAGATGATAGCCTTCCGTCAAGGCCATCCAGTGTGTTCTTTAACGTGCACAGGGTATGGCTCTCCCGCACACGGGGCCACGGTTTAACGTCCCATCCGACGGACGGCGGCCTTTCCAAGCCCATCGGTGTCCCCTACTGACCGTGGGCAGGGCGGGAAATTTTGCGGAGATAAATCTCAACGCTGACCTAGATGGGACTCGAACCTGGGAACTACAGATTACGAGCATGGTTGATTCAATCAGCAATAAAATTATTTCAGAAGAAGAAATAAAATATATTAACACCCCTCCCCCATTGCCAACGCTCTTAACATGGGTTTTGGCAGGGGGGAAGCTTAGAAGTTTCTCTCCCTCAATGGAAAAGTTTATCGCAAAATTAATTTATGTTGAATATTGTTTCAGTTTAACAAAAATTAATTTTGTTATTTTCTTAGCGAAATATAATCTTCATGCTCTTTAAGTTCTACTTTTGTTTTTTTTTGGAAAAGTACCATTTATTCGTAGTAAATTCACAGATTACCTGCAGAAATTTACTTCAACAATTATTACAAACATCTGGGGAAAAAAAAGTTTCTCTGATGCGGAAGGAATCGAACGCGAAGCTCTCTCTCTCTCTCTGTATATATATATATGCCAGAGCACTCTACCTGTTAAACCACGCATCAGGGGGGCGGGGTGGCTCAGTCGGTAGCGCGCCAGGCTCGTAATCTGTAGTTCCCAGGTTCGAGTCCCAGATGGGTCAGCGTTGAGATTTATCTCCGCAAAATTCCCCGCCCTGCCCACGGTCAGTAGGGAACACCGATGGGCTTGGAAAGGCCGCCGTCCGTCGGATGGGACGTTATGCCGTGGCCCCGTGTGCGGGAGACCGTTCAGCCGTGACCCCGTGTGCTTAAACACGTTAAAGAACACGCTGGATGGCCTTGACGGGAGACTACCATCTGTCTCCCAACAGCTGTTCCAGTGGGTACCCTCCCCCAACCTTCTCTGAGCCTTCGGGGTCCATGTGACCTGGCCATTTAGCCCATGGTGTGCAAAAAAGTGCCGTTCAGAGGTAAAACAACCCAACCCACGCCTCAGGCAGTCAAGTTTTCCAGAATAAGACCTATAAAATCTTTCACCGAGATGTGACGGACCTTACGCCATCTACACTTCAGAAGAGGCAGCTTTTCCAATTGTTGCTAATGATTTGAGGGGAGAGCGCTCTGACATGCATCTGGAGAGTTACGGGTTCGATTCCCGCCGAGTCAGCGATAATTTTTTTCTGATGTTTGTAATAATTGTTGAAGTCTATTTCTACAGGTAATTTTTCTATTTACTATGGATGGATTTTTAATGATAAACGCTTCAGCATGATTGACCTTCTCATTAACATCGAAATCATTAGCAACAATTGGAAGAGTTGCTTCTCCTGAAGTATAGATGGCGCAAGGTCAGCCACATTTCGGGGAAATATTTTGTAGGTCTTATTCTGGAAGGCTTTAGCGTCTGATGCGTGGTTTAAGGTAGCGCGTCAGGCTCGTAATCTGTAGTTCCCAGGTTCGAGTCCCAGCTGGGTCAGCGTTGAGATTTATCTCCGCAAAATTCCCCGTCCTGCCCACGGTCAGTAGGGGACACCGATGGGATTGGAAAGACCGCCGTCCGTCGGATGGGACGTTAAGCCGTGGCCCCGTGTGCCGGAGAGCCATACCCTGTGCACGTTAATGAACACGCTGGATGGCCTTGACGGGAGGATACCATCTGTCTCCCAACAGCTGTTGCAGTCGTTCCCCTCCCCCAACCTTCTCTGAGCCATCGGGGTCCCTGTGACCTGGCCATTTAGCCCATGGTGTGCAAAAAAGTGCCGCTCAGAGGTAAAACAACCCAACCCAACCCTTATGTTAGGCTGGGTGCAAAACGTAATTGTTTTATTTGAAGAGATAATTAGAAAATTATTTTTTTAATTGGTTTGGTACCAATGAAATATAATTCGCATTTTCCAAATATTTAGATAGTTTTAATTCATATCGTTAGAGATCATTAAATATGGAAATGCCAGAACTTTTAACGAATGTTACAAGTGATCGATTTATTGTAGAATTTTGAAATTTCGATGATAAGGTGTCGACACATATTCCACTAACAGCAATAATCTGCCCACATTTTTCAGAGGGGTTTGAGAAAAGCAAATTTTTAAGTTTAAGAAATAAAAAATAAATAATTTTTCTGTTATGTAAGTACTAATAAAATTCTGCTATTTACATTTCCCCCATCATTCATTAGCTGAAATTAAAACTTTTAAGGAGTGGAAAAGCAGTAAACTAAAAACTTTATTCTCTTTGAAAACGAAATTCCCATATTTGACAGAGGCGATATGCGTTCTTCTAGTTTCGTTTCTGCTGGTTGGTTGGTTGTTTTACCTCTGAGCGGCACTTTTGTGCACACAATGGGCTAAATAGCCAGGTCACACAGACCCCGATGGCTCAGAGAAGGTTGGGTGAGGAGACCCACTGGAACAGCTGTTGAGAGACATATGGTAGCCTCCCGTCAAGGCCATCCAGTGTGTTCTTTAACGTGCACAGGGTATGGCTCTACCGCACACGGAGCCACGGCTTAACGTCCCATTCGACGGACGGCGGCATTTCCAAGTCCCATACTGGTCGTGGGCAGGGTGGGGAATTTTGCGGAGATAAGTCTCAACGCTGACGCAGCTGGAACTCGAACCTGGGTTTCGTTTCTGGCATCCTTATTTGTACTATGGCATGATGTTATGCACGATTGTTGTCTTTGCAAATATACTCATTAATAAACGGCTTGACCTAAATATTTCTCTTTGAAAACATTCATTTTACTCACTTGTAGTTTCTACCCCCCCCCCCCCCCGAAAAAATTCCTGCCAATACTTATGATCTTAACGGTTAATGAGGGACTTGTTCTCAGGTCATGGAATTCGAGTTGCGTTGTTTTACCTACGGGCAACGCTTTTTTTCACACACTGGGTTAAATGACAAGTTCACAAGGATCACGAGGGCTCATAGAAGGTTGGGGGAAGGGGATCCACTAGACAGCTGTTAGGAGACATTTGGTAGCCACTTGTCAAGGCCATCCAGACTGTTAGGAGACATATGGTAGCTACTTGTCAAGGCCATCCAGACTGTTAGGAGACATATGGTAGCCACTTGTCAAGGCCATCCAGACTGTTAGGACACATATGGTAGCCACTTGTCAAGGCCATCCAGACTGTTAGGAGACATATGGTAGCCACTTGTCAAGGCCATCCAGACTGTTAGGAGACATATGGTAGCCACTTGTCAAGGCCATCCAGACTGTTAGGAGACATTTGGTAGCCACTTGTGAAGGCCATCCAGACTGTTAGGAGACATATGGTAGCCACTTGTCAAGGCCATCCAGACTGTTAGGAGACATATGGTAGCCACTTGTCAAGGCCATCCAGACTGTTCTCGAACGTGTACAGGGCATGGCTCTCCTGCACAAGGAACCACGGCTTAACGTCTCATTCGACGGACGGTTGCCTTTCCAAGAGATCCTCCATTATTTGATGGAGGAAAAAGTCCCCCATCATGGACAAAATTGGCGGGTATTAAATGTATTCGATGAAGACTACTTTATCACCCAAATATCAGAGGTATAATGGCAAATAAAATTTTTTGCAGTTTGATTGTTTTATTTTTCCTACTGGTTACCAACTGGAATAAAACAAATTTATTTGAAAAAGAGGGGCCGAGGGGGGGGGGGGGGGCTGGCTCAGTTGCTTAGCATAACACGCTCAAAATCTGCATTTTCTAGGTGCCAGTCCCACTGTCACAGCGTTGAGATTTTTCTCCGCTAAATTTTCTGTCTTTGGTCAGTAAGGGATGTCGATGGGCTTGGAAAGCCCCCGTTCGTCGGATGGGGCATAAAACCTTGGTTTCGGGTGCATGAGAGCCACATCCTATGCCCGTTAAAGAACACACTGGATAGCTTCACCTGGAGACTTCCATCTGTCTCCTAATAATTGTCCAATGTGTTTCTCTTCCCTTAAACAAGATTCAGCCCTTGTCCAATTGAGCCATGGAGTCGTCAATTTTGCTTGATACCGAAAGTTCACAGAATGATGAAAGAATACCACACCTGGTGCATGATTGTAACGGGTGCCTCTATTTTTAGCACTGACTCTTTGCAAATACCGGCAGATAGAGCCACTTAATGTTGTCAACAGATTTGACCACCGCATAGTGTTGTCAACAGATTTGAATCATTAGGCAAGATTATCACAACATCTCGCTTCTTATTCATTTTATGATAGTTTTGCGATTTTCATTTAAATGATCTTCGTATACACTAAGACAGTTGGAGCTGTTTTACCTCTGAGCGGCACTTTTTTGCACACCATGGGCTAAATGGCCAGGTCACATGGACCCCGAAGGCTCAGAGAAGGTTGGGTGAGGGGACCCACTGGAACAGCTGTTGGGAGACAGATGGTAGCCTCCCGTTAAGGCCATCCAGCGTGTTCTTTAACGTGCACAGGGTATGGCTCTCCCGCACACGGGAGCCACGGCTTAACGTCCCATCCGACGGACGGCGACCTTTTCAAGCCCATCGGTGTCCCCTACTGACCGTGGGCAGGGCTCGGAATTTTGCGGAGATAAATCTCAACGCTGACCCAGCTGGGACTCGAAACTGGGAACTACAGATTACGAGCCTGGCGTGCTACCGACTGAGCCACCCCCGCCTCGCACACTAAGACAGAAAGTAGTCATATACTTATATATATATTGAAAAAGAATTAACGTATTTTTCTCCGTGCAGATATGAACGAACTCAATGTGTAAAGGACATAAGAAAAAGAGTCGTATGCTTATATGGCTTAATTGGAATTTAAGTCTAAGTCCTTGGATACTGCGAATTGTTTTTAATCCTTTTTTTCATCTTTCAACTTTCCATAAATCTCAACGTTTTGTCCGCCAAGAGGTCATGAAGTTTAAAGTAAAATGTTTAAGATTAATTTTAAGACTTAATAATGCAACATCCAATTAAGCTACGAAACTAATTATTTTTGTAAGAAAGAAAAATAGAAATATGATCGCTTAGCCTTAGGCGCATTTATATATATATACATTTACTGTTTGAGAATCTGATTTATGGAAAGTCGAAAGATTGAAAAAGGGATTAAAAACAATTCCCTGGTCTTTAGAAAATCTCAATCCAAAGAATAGCAGCAAAAGTAAGTTTCATACACTATACTTGAAGAATAGGATATTGACGCGTTGTTAAAAGTAAAATTCACACTTTGTACTTGAAGAATAGAATTTTGACGCGTTGTTAAACCAAGTTCATACCCTATACTTGAGAATAGGATTTTGTCACTTTGTTAAATAAAGTTCCCACACTATACATGAAGAATAGGATTTTGAGGGGTTGTTCAAAGTAACAAAAACAATTATACAATGTGTATATTATGTATACACATTATACAATTGTATATAGTGTGTATTATATATAATATATAAAGTATATTTGTGTGTGTGTGTGTGTATATATATATATAGTATGTATTATACACTATATACAGTTGGGTTGTTTTACCTCTGAGCGGCACTTTTTTGCACACCATGGGCTAAATGACCAGGTCACATGGATCCCGAAGGCTCAGAGAAGGTTGGGGGAGGAGACCCACTGGAACAGCTGCTGGGAGACAGATGGTAGCCTCCCGTCAAGGCCATCCAGCGTGTTCTTTAACGTGCACAGGGTATGGCTCTCCCGCACATGGTCCACGGCTTAACGTCCCATCTGACGGACGGCGGCTTTTCCAAGCCCATCGGTATCCCCTACTGACCGTGGGCAGGGCGGGGAATTTTGCGGAGATAAATCTCAACGCTGACCCAGCTGGGACTCGAACCTGGGTACTACAGATTACGAGCCTGGCGCGCTACCGACTGAGCCACCCCCGCCCCCACACTATACAGTAATATACACCGAAGACCAGCGAGTCTTTATGCAAATCGAAGCATCTGCAGGTAAATGGAAATCGAAGCAAGTATAGGTAAAAAATTGTCCGCGTGTGAAGGTTATGAAACTGTATAAATAACACCTGATACTTAGCTCTGTTAATCAGTGTTATTCTTGTTCTTCAATTGGGAAAGGCAGTGGACTTAAGTGAGTTTGAAAATGGCCAAATTCTAATGGTCAGACGACTGGGTCAGAGGGTTTCCGAGATGGCAAGGATTGTGGTGTGCTCGTGGTCAGCACCTTCAAAAAATGGTCCGAGGAGGGAAAAACCACGAACCGCTGGCACGGTATGGGCCAGCCACTGCTCATCGATGCTAGAGGTAGCGAAGGCTATCTAGTATGGTACGAGCCAATAGAAGGGATACTGTGGCACAAGTAGCCCTCAATTTGAATGCTGGTAATGGGAATAATGTGTCACAACACACAATACATCGAACCCTGCTGAAAATGAAGCTGCGTAGCCGCAGGCCCGTCCGAGTACCCATATTAGCCTCGATTTGCCATCGAAAGTGCCTACCATGGGCATCCGAGCATCAAAACTGAACCTTGAATGATTGGAAGAAGGTAGTCTGGTCCAATGAATCTTGTTTCCTGTTACACCATGTGTATGTCCGGGTACGTGTGCATTGTTTACCTTGGGAAGTGTTGGTACCAGGATGCACTGTGCGACGAAAACACGCCGGTGGAGAAAGTGTAATGCTTTGGGCCATGTTCTGTTGGGAAACCCTGGGCCCAGTCATTCATGTGTAGAAAACTATGATGTCTACCACCTACTTAAACATCATTGCTGACTAGGTACATTCTTTCATGGCAACGGTATGCCCCTCTAATAGTGCCTTCTTTCAGCAGGGTAATGAGCCATGCCACACTGCCCGGATTGTTCGAGAATGGTTCGCGGAACATAAGGAAGACTTCCAGGTTTTGCCGTGGCCTCCACATTCCCCAGACATCAATCCAATCGTGCATCTGTGGTTTGTGTTGGAACAGCCTATCCGATCTGCGGCATCTCAACCACGTAACTTGGAAGAGTTAAAGGATGTGTTGGTAGCGTTTTGGTACCAGATACCACAAGACACTTTAGAAATCTTGTAGCGTCCATGCCTCGTAGGGTTAGAGCTGTTTTGGCGTCACGTGGAAGACCAACATCATATTAGGCAGGTGATCATATTGTTTTGGCTTTTCGGTGTATATGTTGTATAGGATTGTAATAAGATTTTTTTGTTAATTGATAATTCTTTATTATTAAATATTCATCTTCTGTTACAAATTGCAGAGGATTTTGAAGCGTTATTAAACGCAAAATAGGCCGTGAATATATGAAAACAAAAATTTGCTTCGCAATGTTTAAGTAAAAGCGCAAAAGATATCATTTACCGAAGTTTTCACATGTGACAATTCTTTATCAGTGTAAACGTTTTATAAATGCTTAAACGTTTTGCATAAGTGTATAGCCTGTAATTTCTGGAGGGGGGGGGGGAAATATAAAGTGTAAAGCTTTCATAAATGAAGTGGAAGTCATCATTTAGTGTAGAGATTTCACACTTAAGGTATAAGGGGGCGGGGGCGGGGGTGGCTCAGTCGGTAGCGCGCCAGGCTCGTAATCTGTAATTCCCCGGTTCGAGTCCCAGCTGGGTCAGCGTTGAAATTTATCTCCGCAAAATTCCCCGCCCTGCCCACGGTCAGTAGGGGACACCGATGGGCTTGGAAAAGTCGCCGTCCGTCGGATGGGACGTTAAGCCGTGGCCCCGTGTGCGGGAGAGAGCCATACCCTGTGCACGTTAAAGAACACGCTAGATAGCCTTGACGGGAGGCTACCATCTCTCTCCCAACAGCTGTTCCAGTGGGTCCCCTCCCCCAACCTTCTCTGAGCCTTCGGGGTCCATGTGACCTGGCCATTTAGCCCATGGTGTGCAAAAAAGTGCGGCTCAGAGGTAAAACAACCCAACCCTTATGGTATAGGCCAAACAGATTTCATAGAGATTTAATACTTAAGGTATAGGTAAATCACTCATTCATGGATTGAAAAATCATCTATAGACGTTGTATTCTTTCATATCCAGATTTAAGGTCTTATATCTTAAAAAATATAAAGTTAAATGAAAAATAACCGATATTTCGCATTAAATTTCGTACATAATTTATCCTTCAAGGGATTACTTAATCTTAAAGTATTACGTTTTATGTCCCCCATAAAAGATCTAACACCAGAGTGTAAAAGTTTTCTTTAAGTGTAAAAAAATACACCTGAAGTAGCTCTTTGCCCAGGGATCTTACAGGAGCTTACCAGTATGTACGCCATAGAGAAGATCTGTGAGAAAAGCGAGAACTCAGCAGAAACGTGGAACAAGAAAAAAATCCATCTCGAATCCAAAGCAGTGAGATCAGTAGCGAAGCCAGCTAATCAAAGTCTATGCAGTATTTCAAAACTCTCTGTATAAATTTCAATGGGAGATAGGGAACACCGAGACAAACCTTTTTCGTCTATGAATGTATGTCCACTGAAGTAACCCTTCGGTGCTAGAGGGCGCTGAGAGAGTTGGGTTGGGTTGTTTTACCTCTGAGCGGCACTTTTTTGCACACCATGGGCTAAATGGCCAGGTCACATGGACCCCGAAGGCTCAGAGAAGGTTGGGGGAGGGGACCCACTGGAACAGCTGTTGGGAGACAGATGGTAGCCTCCCGTCAAGGCCATCCAGCGTGTTCTTTAACGTGCACAGGGTATGGCTCTCCCGAACACGGGGCCACGGCTTAACGTCCCATCCGACGGACGGCGGCCTATTCCAAGCTCATCGGTGTCCCCTACTGACCGTGGGCAGGGCGGGGAATTTTGCGGAGATAAATCTGAACGCTGACCCAGCTGGGACTCGAACCTTTGAACTACAGATTACGAGCCTGGTGCGCTACCGACTGAGCCACCCCCGCCCCCCTTAACTAGGGAAACCAGTGTACAGGTAGCTTAGTATTCTTCCACAGTAAAAGAAAACTATTTTGTCAGTAAGCATGTCATCCTTCTTCCGTCAAGATCATCCAATTCCATCCCAACGCTTATTGTCCTTTCCAATGATCAAAAAAGAGAAACTGCCTTTGCCCTTTCTTTAAGAACTGACTCTGGTCTTAGAGATACCTCAGATGATGTTTCTTAACATCTCCCTCCCATCTCTGCTGCGGTAATCCATCTTTTCCCAAACATTCTGGCGCACTCAGGCAAAGGTAATATTGTCGCTCGTAATGAATAATGACCTCCACTTTATCGGTTACCATTATGAATCGGTTTTGACAGTCTTTTATCTGCGAAGAAACGAATTCCGTGTAAAATGAAAAATATTAGCTGAAAGATGGTTAAAAGCTTCTCGCCTTAAGGAAGGAACAAAAGCTGCGGTGTTGGTATTATAAACAGTGATTAGAGAATGATTTATAAGGCGGTTTATCACATTAAGAACAATTATAATGAATTATGGCTTTTGCTGTTTCTTGTTTCATGGTACGTGTCCGATGTTAGGCAGAACATGATCTTTGTCTGACTAGAGTCTCTTTGTTTAGAATGTTGCTGAAATTGGGAATATAAAAAAGAAGGTGGTGTAGGATAAATTTTGATGAGGCAAAATAATGTTGAAGATGTGTGTCAGTTTAAGTACTTTGTTAGCAGTGGTAGGTGTGGACTTGCAATCTAGTTCCCAGGTTCGATTCCCAGCTCCCAGCTGGGTCAGCGTTGAGATTTATCTCCGCAAAATTCCCCGACCTGCCCACGGTCAGTAGGGGACACCGATGGGCTTGGAAAGGCCGCCGTCCGTCGGATGGGACGTTAAGCCGTGGCGCCGTGTACGGGAGAGCCATACCCTGTGCACGTTAAAGAACACGCTGGATGGCCTTGATGGGAGGATACCATCTGTCTCCCAACAGCTGTTCCAGTGGGTCCCCTCCCCCAACCTTCTCTGAGCCTTCGGGGTTCTTGTGACCTGGCCATTTAGCCCATGGTGTGCAAAAAAGCGCCGCTCAGAGGTAAAACAACCCAACTCGATTCCCAGCTGCGTCAGTGTTGATATTTATTTCTGCAATCTTGCCCTCAGTCAGAAAGGGGCGGCGTTCCAAAAAATTTTAAGTCCTTCGGTTGCGACGTTAAACCGTGGTTAATGTTAAGCTATACCTTGTGCACGTTGAAGAATATGTTGGATGACCCTAACGAGAGGTTACCATCTGTCTCCTAACAGCTGTTCCAGTGGGTCCCTTCTCTCCAACCTTCTCTAAGCTGTCGAGATCCTTGTGACCTAGCCATTTATCACATTGTGTGCAAAAAAAGTGCCGCTCAGTAGAAAAAATAGCCCTAAAAAGAACTTTATCAGCATAATAATAAAAGACAGTGTCTACTTTTATATATTGCTATATTAGAGTTATTTGAAAACTTAGAGAATGGTAGGACTTTACATCAGAAACATTAAGCACTAACTCTTCCGTTAGGTTGGGATCGATCGTTCATCTGGGAAGTTTTTTCATACAATGTGCTAAATGGCAAGACCTGAAGCAGGGGCAAGTCTATCTGAGGGGTGGGGGGCACGGAGGGTACGGCCCTTTCCTTTCAGAATGCTATTAAGGGTAATAGAAGCAGAAAATCGTTAAACTATGTATAAAAATCATTAAAAAATATATAAAAATATTTCATCCATTTGTTTTTTAAATTTATTTTTAAAGATTTGTGAAATGGAGGGAGGGAGGACAGAGACATCCCTTTTACATTTTTTCGACTCGATTGCATTTATTCCCCCCCCCCTAGTTTTTTTACTACATCCGGTTCTGGTCTCAAGGATAGCATAAACTCTGAAAAATGTGACTTATGAAAGGTAATAAGATTACCCCAGGTAGTTTTTGCGATTAAAAATTACTAAATGTTGAGCAGATATAGAAATTCAGTTTTTATTTATCTTTATAAAACATAGAATAATTTTAATACACTATCAAAAGTATGCGATATCAGAGATATTATGTTATTGTCTGTATGCCAAATGCAAATTAAAAAAAATTCAAAGTCTATCGCAGATTAAAAATTTTCAATTCCTTGCCTAATGCAATTAAGCAGAAGAATAATAAACATGATTTAAAGAGAAATTAAAAAATGGATTTTTATATAAATATCCCAGATAAAAAAAATACTCACAAATATGTATTAATAAAATTACTATTTTGAATCCTAAGTGCTCCATTATTGTGTTGAATATAAATGCGTGTAATTAATCTCCAATTATTCTATTTATAAATAGTATAAAAAATAATTTATTATTTGTATTAATCACTGCCGATTTACTTTAAATTCTAGTGTAATAAACAATGTGTATTTTATGTTTTTTGAATTAAAAAAGGACTGAAATAACACCATAAGTTCAGTAAAAAAACGAGAATCGTTTTTAAGTTGATTATAAGGACCTGTCTGTAATGTTGAAAAGCTCTCATGTTACACTCTTCTCTTACCAGAAGGGGGCGGGGGTGGCTCAGTCGGTAGCGCGCCAGGCTCACAGTGGTCCATCTGTACAGTCTCTCAAAAAAAATCCGAACACTATGGTTGATTACAGAATTCAGAAAAAATATCTGGCAACGATTTTTTTAGAAATTAGTGATCTGGCAACTTTCGTGTCACGTGATTACAGAATTCAGGAAAAATATCTGGAGCGTGTACAGCAACTGTACACGCTCCAGTTACCGTTGACAGCAAACTGGAGCGTGTGCAGTTACTGCACACGCTCCAGTTTGCTGTGAACGGTAACTGCACAGAACTGCTGTACAGAACGGTAACTGCACATAACTGCTGTCACTTGCTGTGAACGGTAACTGATCTGGCAACCTCCGTGTCACGTGACACGGAGGTTGCCAGATCACTAATTTCTAAAAAATCGTTGCCAGATATTTTTTCTGAATTTTGTAATCAACCGTAGTATTCGGATACTTTTTTGAGCGACAGTACCCCAAAAAAATTTACCGCGCACCCCACGTTGAGAACCCCTAGTCTAAACAATGGTTTCCATCTATAAGTCTAAATAAGTGATTCCCATTCTATAAGCCCAAACAATAACTTCTCAACCTACAAGTCTAAGCAAAGACTTTCCAAAATTCAAGTGTAAACAATGGGTTTCCAATCTATAGGGTTGAGTTGAGTTGTTTTACCTCTGAGCGGCACTTTTTTTCACACCATGGGCTAAATGGCCAGGTCACATTGACCCCGAAGGCTCAGAGAAGGTTGGGGGAGGGGACCCACTGGAACAGCTGTTGGAAGACAGATGGTAACCTCCCGTCAAGGCCATCCAGCGTGTTCTTTAACGTGCACAGGGTATGGCTCTCCCGCACACGGAACCACGGCTTAACGTCCCATCCGACGGACGGCGTCCTTTCCAAGCCCATCGGTGTCCCCTACTGACCGTGGGCAGGGCGGGGAATTTTGCGGAGATAAATCTCAACGCTGACCCAGCTGGGACTCGAACCTGGGAACTATAGATTACGAGCCTGGCGCGCTACCGACTAAGCCACCCCCGCCCCCCTCCAATCTATAGGAATAAAGAAGAAGTTCGTAAACACTTGTTTCGACAAGTGGTTCCCAGCCCACATATTTAACAAAAGGGTTCCTGATCTATTGGTTTAAACAAGGGGTTCTCATACTCTGCATTTAAATAATTTCCAACTTATAATTTTAGATAAAGGAATTTAAACATACAGACACAAACAAATGCCTAACAAGTGGTTATCAAATTATAAGCCTAAATCAAGGATTCTTAAACTATTAAGTCTAAATAAGTGGTTTCCAATGAATGTAGTTGAGTATTATTATCTTTCGGTTTAGGGAATTGAGCAACACCGGACAAATCTGCTAGTATCAATACATTTGTGCGCGTGTTGAGCAACACCGTTCCTTCCTGTAGGTCAGTGGTTATCAACCTTTTATGCCTCACGTAGCCCCTGGAAATGTGTATGTAACTAACGTACCCTTTATATAACATATGTTACCGCTAAAGCTCGAAAGCCGTTAATGTGCACATTACCTAGCTAATCTGCAAATTAACTGATTTGCTCCGTTAACGTGCGGAATCAAGAGTTTTCCGCATTTTACCTAGGTAATGTGCACATTAACGGCTTCCGTATCGTTAAAGTTCAAAAGTTTGTTTCTCTCATAGTGGTGAATCTCTTGAATATGAATCTTCGTGTCACGTGATTCACTCGTCCGCATTATAAAATACGCCCCGGATGAGCGGAGGCCAAGTGAGAACGAATCGGTAAAGTGATTCATTCTTGATAACGAATCAGTAAAATGATTCGTTCTCACTTGGCCTGCTCATTTTGGGGGCGTTTTTAATAATTCGGACGACTGATTCATGTTGACAGAGGGATGACCCTGGTTTCAACTCTACTCTCGGACACTAGATAAATAACATTATGTTAATTTAAGCGTACAGAAACGTTCCTGTTGTTCCAGCAAAGATCTTATTTTCACTTTAACGAGTGCATAGTAGCATAGCAGATTATCCAGGTAATTTGAGAAATGAAACAATTTTCCGCACGTTAACGGATCACCCTAGTTAATCTGCACAATACCTAGATAATCTGTAGAATAACTGATTTCTGCACTTTAGCGGTAACATATAGATAGATAAAACTACAGTTATAGTACAATAATGCCAACTCAGCAACTTTGTTACTAGATCTAGTGACTTTTTAAGCTCTCACGATTACCCCCAAAAAATTTCCGCATACCCCACGTTGAGAACCCCTGCTGTTAGTAATTCCATGTTACGAATAACAAGCTAGAATATTAATGATTTTTCCATGGTTGATTCACCGAAAATAATTGCTTTTAGAAAAATTTTCATAAATGAGTTGTTCCTCTGTTAAACTTCATAAAGCAATTTATTGGAACGATACTGAGGACGAATAACTCTAAATAATACTAAACTTGCTCATCTCATTCGGAAATAACAATAACAGTTTTACAACTCTCCGATATATTTTAGGGGTGGCTCAGTCGGTAGCGCGCGAGACTCGTAATCTGCAGTTCCCAGGTTCGAGTCCCGTCTGGGTCAGCGTTGAGATTTATCTCCGCAAAATTCTCCGCCCTGGTCGCCGTCCGTCGGATGGGACGTTAATCCGTGGCACCGTGTGTGGGAGATCCATACCCTGCACACGTTAAAGAACACGATGGATGGCCTTGACGGGAAACTACCATCTCTCCCAACAGCTGTTCCAGTGGGTCCCCTCCCCTAATATTCTCTGAGCCTTCGGGGTCCTTGTGACCTGGCCATTCATCCCATGGTGTGCAAAAAAGTGCCGCTCAGAGGTAAAACAACCCAACTCCGATATATTTCGGAATTTAAAAAAACAAATCCCAAAGACTCCAAGTAGCGTGAAGAATCCAAAATCGATAATGTTCATCCTTACGGTCTCAGTATGGATTTGAACAAGGTACTTTAGGAAGCAGTTTATTTCACTTATATGACGTCAAATGCCGGTAAAGTCATCTTTGAAGGCTTTAGCCCATTCTGGAAGCAGAAAATATTATTTATTGCGGAGAGAAATGAAGTTTGATCGGAAGCAAAAATTCGATAAAATATTTGGCATTGTTCTCAGCGATGTTAGAAAGAGTAAAAAGCTTGTCAAATGCTTCAGATAACACCCGAGGTGAAAGGTGCATCCACAGAATTCAGAAAACGACTTCTAGTAAATCTATGGTTGCAGCCACACAATGCGTTTTGAGCGATTCGTCGTGAATAGCATTCCAAACCTTCCAGCGTCTCGAAACGAGGTATAGGAGTTCTCGCTTTTGAGCGGTCATTGCGTTCCTGAAAACTATCACGTAAATCAAATTCTCGTAAAGGGGGAAAAGTTTTCTCATATAAAATAACTCAAATGTCCAAGGTAGGGACTAACCAACAGCATTCAAATTTCAAATTATAGAATACGATAAAATAACTGTAATAAATGTACAATTATTTAAAGGAGAAAATAAAATAAACTTATATCTGAGGCAAATAAATATGTATGAAGAAAAACTGCTGGGTTGTTTAACCTCTGAGCGGCACTTTTTTGCACACCATTGGCTAAATGGCCAGGTCACAAGGACACCAAAGGCTCAGAGAAGGTTGGGGGAGGGGACCCACTGGAACAGCTGTTGGGAGACAGATGGTAGCCTCCCGTCAAGACCATCCAGCGTGTTCTTTAACGTGCGCAGGGTATGGCTCTCCCGCACACGGGGACACGCCTTAACGTCCCACCCGACGGACGGCGGCCTTTCCAAGCCATCGGTGTCCCCTACTGACCTAGGGCAGGGCGGGAAATTTTGCGGAGATAAATCTCAACGCTGACTCAGCTGGGAACTACAGATTACGAGCCTGGCGCGTTACCGACTGAGCCACCTCCGCCCCATGAAGAAAGACACATTAACTTCTGTGCAAGATAATCATAGTAGGGGGGAGGTGGGGTGCGGGTTCAGTTGGTAGTGGGCCGGCTTGTAATCTGCAGTTTCCAGGTTCGAGTCCACTAGTGCCGGCATTGAGATTTATATCCGCTAAACCGGTAGCTAAACCGATGAGCTTCGAAAGTAAGCCTCTGTGTGTATCCACAAATGCACACAGAGATATACAAGCACGCACATGCACGGAGAGATACGGAGGCGCACACAGAGATAGATGGGGACACATAATCCCGAGAAATAGACAGATATACATACGCACACATTGAATAACAGTCGCACATATGCACACAGAGATAGATACGTACATATATATACCTACAGAGTTAGACAGGTACACAAACACAAAGAGAGACATACCTAGACAGAGATGGACAGGTACACAGCAACACAGAGATAGAAAGGTACACATACGCACACAGAGAGAGATATGCATAAGTACCCAGAATAGACAGATATAGATACACATAAGTACCTAGAATAGACAGATATAGATACACACAGGAATAGACAAATATAGATGCACACAGGAATAGACAGATATAAATACACAAGAATAGGCAGATATACATACACACAAAAAATAGACAGATATAGATACACACAAGAATAGACAGATTAGTTACACACAAGAATAGACAGATATAGATACACACAAGAATAGACAGATATAGATACACACAAGAATAGATAGTTATAGATACACACTAGAATAGTCAGATATAGATACACACAAGAATAGTCAGATATAGATACACACAAAAATAGACAGATATAGATACACACAAGAATAGACAATTATAGATACACACAAGAATAGACACATATAGATACACATAAAAATAGACAGATATAGATACACACAAGAATAGACAGATATAGATACACACAAGAATAGACAGATATAGATACACACAAGAATAGACAGATATAGATACACACAAGAATAGACAGATATAGATACACACAAGAATAGACAGATATACATATCCTCACAGACATAGAAAGGTATACAAACGCACACAGATAGATGGGCACAATACGCACAAAAACATTGACAGACACACATACTCACTCAGAGATATTCAGGCACAGGATGTTCACACAATTATAGAGACAGACGGACAGATACACACACACACACATCTTTGAGTGCATACATACATACATGCATTGAAAGACAGACACACACGGAAATAGAGACATGTTGGGACACGCACTTATTCAGAGACAAGAGACAAAACAGATAGACGACATTTCAAAAAACGCCCTTTAAAGCTCAGAGATGCCTAAAATATACTCCTTAAAACAAAAAGACTTGTTATAGATTCTATTTTCGTGATCACGATGCTTTCTACTTTCCACGGTAAAAACCAAGAATGCCTATCATCGGCTGATGTTTTTATGTCCTCTCTGAAGCAGCAATTGCCGTTTGGCTTTGTTTATCGTCTGTTGGACAAGTAGTGAATGTTTGGCAATGACGTGGAAAGAGCCATTTCGGAGAAGCGATCTGGAATTTACTGGCCGAACAGATAAGAGATTTAGAAAACAACCCTTCTTTCCGCATCCCTGGCTTTCAGCGTTTCTTCTCACAAGACATGCTCTACATCAAGCAGCTTGTTGCTGACATTGCAAAGCTGATGACACAGATACAGATAAAAAACCAATATTGTCTCAGAGATTGCGACGAGGGGTGCTAAAAGTTGATATTTAATCTGTCTTAAGTTTTATATTTAAGCTTTTTTTTTTCGGGACGGAATGATATAAATGAGCAAGTCACAAGGGTTGGGTTCTTTTACCTCTGAGCAGCATTTTTTTGCACATCATGGGCTAAATGGCCAGGTCACAAGGACCCCGAAAGCTCAGAGAAGGTTGGGGGAGGGAACCCACTGGAACAGCTGTTGGGGGACAGATGGTAGCCTCCCGTCAAGGCCATCCAGTGTGTTCTTTAACTTGCACAGTGTATGGCTCTCACGCACACGGAGCCACGGCTTAACGTCCCATTGGACGGAAAACGGCCTTTCCAAGCCCATCAGTAGATTAGTCGCAGAATAGTCCCCCTTTCCACAGTACTTCCCCCTACAACGTCACGGCCACGCCCACTTCCGGTTACGTGACATTACCACGCCCCATTATTAATATTCATAATTAATAATTAATTAATAAGTAATTAATAATTAATAAAATTGATTAACCCCCTTTATTAAAAATCCCCCTTATTATAAATCCTCCCCCTTTATTAAAAGCCCGTGGCGCCATTTGGAAATTCCTAATAGATCTATACTGCCAATCTGGTGTTAGCTTCTTTTCTAATGAGCAACTGACAGATAACATGTTTAGAACACACGATTCATATACACACAAACATACGCACACACCCACACACATCAAATTCACAGAAACAAACACATTCGCAGAAACAAACATGAAAACATATTTCACAGAAACAAACATGAAAACATATATACACAAACATATGCACACGCACATGCAAACACACACACGCACACGCACGCACAAACATACAATTACAGAGACGAAACATGAAGTGTTCTGTTAGCTCTAACTAAGACAGTGGTCAGCAGTGACTTCGGTCTTAGTAGGGCATGTCCTTGTATGAGAAGGCCTGTATTAAGCTAGGAGTAGCTTCCAGGATTCTTCTCTGTCCTATATGTCGCAAATAAAAAAAAATGCGTATAACGCCATTCATCTCTTGATTTGAACTTGAATACTCATATTTCAGTAAGTATTTTTCAACACGTTTGAATATTTTTCGAACACACCTGTCTTACGTTTTCTGTCAGATGCCTCGTAACAAGATAATGGTTTGAAATACATGAATATAAATGTTATGGACAGTGATTTTTCTAGTACTGTTCATAGATTTCTCGTTACTAGTAAAGGTAATTGTGTCTTAGTTTTGAGGATTCCTGTATCCGATAGATGGCGCTGGTTAAATATCAAAATTGACTGTTGAAATCTTCCTCTGAAATCTTTCAACATTTGTACTCGAAAGAATAGTATATAGATATGAAGAAGCAGACACGATATGTGTTTGAACCGGTTTGTTTTCACCTTGTACCAGCTCTTACAACTCTGCTAGCACTGATACTGGTAATTCACCAATAAATAGAATCGCTGCCCGCTACCGGTCCAACCCTTCTACCACAGTCTCCTCCCCTCAACCTTCTGGCCAACCTTCAGCTATTGATCTCAAACTGGAGGATTTATCACCTGTTTCCATCGTGAGTGCCTTGTCCTGTGTGAGGATTTCACTGTAGTTCACTCCATTGGAGCGATTTCACTCACGTTCAGAAAAGTGAATATTTGATTCACATACAACTTAAATGTAATATTCACATGCTTGCACAAAAAGTGAATGTTCCATCTTTACTAGAAATGAACGTTGTTGTAAGAAATTAACACCCTGATACTTAAAAAATGAATACTTGTGGTTAAACTATCGTTACTTGTATTTTTTTTTGCTGCCTTTCAAACTGGCACAGGGCGCCCTCTGTCGGGCTGTTTTGAGGCGAACCGATGAATGCTTACGTTACGTTTTCTTTCAATGTGAGAATGCTGGGTAGGGTGCTTTTCTTTCCTATCGCTTCTCCTTTTCAATCTTACTTCTGCAATATGGATTTGTCTTGATGAGTGTTTGAAGTGTGAAATATCCGTTGAAAGACTTGGCGCTTTACGTGTTAGGTCCGGAAAACGTTTGAAACGCAAAGTATTGTCTAACAGATCGGTTCTGGGAGCCCTCAGAATCGAAACGCATTATGTACACACTAATGGAATTTACTGGAGTAATGCTACTTTCTATAGGTAGTGTTCTTTCAGATTTCCAAACAAGTGAAACACCATAACATTAAACAAAAAACATGTCCTTGTCAGAAAAATAACCACTTTCACACGATTCTAAGAATTCCACACTAGTTTAGAAATATTCTTATGCACGAAAAATAACTAAACCGATTCTTAGACATGAATTATGCATGCTTGATTTCCTCGTGTAGTGAAAAACACGAATACATATCATTGTCGAAAAAACGTGTGCTTGCAGCTAAAACTAACCACCTTCGCCCTTATACACGCAGTTTACTTACGCGCTTATTGAAACGTAGTAGGGAATTGTAGAAATACACACAGAACCCTGAAAAGAGTATGAGAGCGAAAATATAGACATTCTTAGTGCAAATCTCTATTGATTGCATGTAAGAATCTTAGTGAGTTCGAAATCAGTGTATCTTTAAAAATAAATATGGCTTTAAGCAACTATTTGTCATAACGGTTATAGAATCCTTTTATACGACATAGGTGCTCAGTAGAAAAACATGTCTTACCATGGATCTCTAGGTTTCTTAGAGTCGAAGCTGAGTGTGCTAACCTACTGTCTATGAGATAAATCTTTTAATCTGTTGGCTATCACAACTTATAGCTGTATCGTGGTTAAAGTACTGAAGGGTGTCCATTTCAGGCTATTGTGAGATTTTCAACGTAAAGAATTAGCAGATACATGGAAAAAATAATAATCTGACTCAGATGATGCTTGCTATTTTACCTTTTTCGGCAAATGGTGCTATGAAAGCAAATATACACATATGGAAGATGAACAGTGTGTTCTTTTGAGCAAGTTACTTTAATTATCTTGCAAGATGTATGAGAAAATGCAAAGAATAGATATTGAGAAACATGCATCTGAAGATTAAGCTGTATAATGAGTTTATCTCTAAGATTGTATGACAGTGAAGCAAACTTGCTATCAGTTTTTCATTCTAAATGCTTGTTTGCATATCACTGAAATTCCTCCTCGTATGTCTTTTTCCAGGAAAAGGTACATTGTAGGATCAGTTATCAACTCTAGATTAACATTTGTCATCTTCAGGCATGCTTGCCAGGCTAGTCCAGGAGCTGTGTAAACATGACAGCGATCAAATTCATAGTATCTGACACATAGTTTTCTCAAACACATCAGCTAAGAGAAGCACGTTTGTGTACAAGTCGTGATATTGGCCTAGGTTTTTTTATGTCGAATGAGTTCGAATGAGTTTCATTGCATGGCTATAGTTTTCTTCCCCCTAGCGCTTCTCTGAGGAGCCGCTCATAATGCGTGTAATCTCAATTTTAAGCTCCCAAATAAGATTCCACTTATATTTCATAACCTAAAGGACAGCCACCTGCAAGGAATGATCAAAAATAAGAAAATTAATTGCATTCCCAATAATATGGAAAAATACACAGCATTCTCCCTTGGAACTTTGAATTTCATAGATTGTTATCAATTTTTAAGTGCATCTCTTGAGAAGCTAATCTATACTTTGAAGGAACATGCTGAATTGTTGCATTTCGTCATGAAACGAGTAATTATTTAACTTTCTCATTGGGACATCCTCGAGGAAGATAAAAGCACGCAGCGGTTCTCACAGGGAATTAGACATGCTTCCGGTTTATCTGCTTTCCATAGGTCAGCGTGTGAGTTGACCCGTGACCTTTATCACCGGTTGCCTGTTGCTGCGCGCGCATATCGTTTCTTTGAGATAAGCGACAATAATAGCAGAAGCTTTTGGTACTTGTAATAGAGTCGATTTAAGAAGTGGTAGAGTATAGGGAATTTTCTTATTTTTAGAAGGCATTTCTGGGATTTTTCACGCTCGTAGTTTGTAAAGGTATTTTTCTGCCACTTAGTACGCTCTACGTGAGAACATCGATTTTCGTGACATATGTGCAGAATTCTTTTCCTGAGGCCCGATCAGAACATATATGTCAGAGCATAGTTAGGTGGTTTTTATGTTGTCTGCAAAGCTTTCTCATGTAGGTTGTTCCCTAGATATACGGATATAGAATTAGCTCAGGTAAGTTGAGAGGGTGTGATCGAGTGAGACTTATGTATTATTTTTTATAGTAGGTTAGTGTATTTGTTACAATTAATGTCTCCTACTCCGTTAACTCAAGTTGGAACTAAAGTTTTTTATGCAAGCAGAAACGCAAGGGTACCCGTACTTTTAGCATTTTCACTTTCTATAACATTCGGCGCGTTTACTCGATGAAAACAACTGACCTTGTAAAGTGTGTACTGACGCCGCAACGCGAATTTCATCAGCGTGATGAAACACACGTTCGCCGGTAAAAGGTGGAAAATACGATTTTTAGAAACTGTGAGAGCGCTTGTAGATTTTTAAAAAATTATTACTCCCATAGCTGATTTTTCTTTGGAGGAAGAAATTGTCATCATACTGAGTAGCGTTATTTCCTAGGATCGAGTTTGCATCATGTACTGAGGATACAGCTGTAATAAGTATTAGGAATAAAACCATGTCGCGTAACGGATATACTTACGGAGAGTAATTAATTGAGACATGGCAGATTTAACGTAAAACCATTTTCCTAAACTAGTCCTGACGCGGAAACACAGATACCTGATGGCATCATCCTTCAACCCGATGGAGACTAAATAAGAGAAGCTCAACTCTTGGAGGTTTAGGGGCTCGAAGGGAAATTCTTCCGAAGGGGTAAACAAATAACTTGACCTATCATAAATGGGATGTTTCGATAAGAGGATGGAAAACATTCTTTTCCATATCCTGTGATGGTCTGAAACGAAAGGAGATTGAATTGAGGTAGACAATATGGGTTTTAGTCAGAGGGGCTGGCAACCATCTCTGGACTTGGAAAAATTTCGAGTCCGAAAACTACGATCAAGACTGCCAGTGGGTTTTCATGTTGTAAGACATCGCGCCAGATACGGAAGCAAAGGGGTGTCGACAGCGCAGGGGGTGATCCAAGTTTCAACCGTCAATAAAACCCTTGTGATTACACGTTTAGAATAATGTTTTTTAATTTCGCAGGACTTTTCAGATTGTAAAACCATCTGTCAGTAAAACGTGGTCCGGGGGTGAGGATCTGCACGCTTGTTGCGTGTTCTAAAGTGGGTCTTTTATGTCGCCCATACAGGTCACCAGACCATATTACCCCTCAATATTTTTCATAATTACGAATAATTTGTTTTTAAATCAGATTTTTTCGCCGTTTTCCTGTTATTATTTTTTTTTTATTTTTACCCAATAGTCGTTTTTCATTTTCTGCGGGACAGTCTTTTAAAACAGTTACTGCGGTATAGTCCTTATTCTAGTGAAGGTCGAATTCGCAAAATATGGGACCTTGTAACTATTTTTGAGAATTGCATCAGCCATTCTGATCGTTGCCACCAAAAAAGTTTAGTGGACTTGGAAAATTTCAGATGAGCGTAGATACCAGGGGAGTTTGTGATCGGGGAAGTTTTAATAAAGGGGGTGGAACTTTTGATAAGGGGGGTTAATATGGAGAGGGAATTTTAATAAAGGGGTGTGGAACTTTTGATAAGGGAGTTTTTTTAATGAGGGGGAATCAAAAATTGGAAAAATTACGACTAAAATTGAGGGTTTTCCTAAAAATATTACTCATCATATATACTAGATGGTGCCACGGGTTTCTAATAAAGGGGAGGAATTTTGGTAAGGGGGGTTTTTAATGAGGGTGAGTCAAAAATTGGGAAATTTTCGATTAAAATAGAGGGCTTTTTCTAAAAATAGTACTCATCATATACACTAGATGGCGCCACAGGCTTTTAATAAAGGGGGAGGAATTTTTAATAATGTGAAAATTATTTAATTTTTAATTATTAATTATAAATTATTATTTATGAATTATTAATATTAATAAGGGGGCGTGGTCATATCACGTGACCGGAAGTGGGCGTGGCCGGTAACGCCCTAGGGAAAGCACTGTGCAAAGGGGGGATTATTCTGCGACTAAACTACTCCCATCGATGTCCCCTACTGACCATGGGCAGGGCAGGGAATTTTGCGGAGATAAATCTCAACGCTGACCCAGCTGGGTCTCGAACATGAGAACTACAGATTATGAGCCTGGCGCACTACCGACTGAGCCACCCCCACCCCCAAGTCACAAGGACCCTGCAGCTAAGAGAGGTTAAGTATATATGCAGTATATATCACCGAACACTGCCAGATGCTGCGGAGCAATTGGTGAAATGTTTTATTATCAGAATTTGTATCGTTTTGTTTTTCGTGAGCCCATTTGCTGTTTGAGTTGGAGATACTCTAATTTATATCACCACAGGCTAAGTCAGCGACAACCAAGATGATGTGAAAATTTGGGTAAATAATATTTAAACGATTTTAAATCACTTCATGTCAGAGTTTAATAACACTTTTTTAGTACGGGTGTAACAACCCACGAACCTGTTATTTCACCGAAATAAGGGTGAAGGTAATCAAGGGACTAATTGATCGTCCTCTACTATAGAGTGGGTTAATCCTTCGTCATATGACCCAACACCACATTCGTCGTAGTTCAAGCAGAATATCTAATTCCATGTGACGAAATGAAAAGCCTGCGTTCTTTCCTTACGACTGCGCAACTATAGCACCGTGTGCAGGAGAGCCATACCTTTAGCACATTAACGAACACGGTGGATGGTCTTGACGGGAAGCTAACATCTGTCTGCTAACAGCTGTCAAGTGTATCTCCTTCCCCCAATATTCACTGAGTCCTAGGGTTCTTTGTAACCTGGCTATTTAGTCCAGTGTGTATATAGAAAGCGCCGCTCAGAGGTAAAACCACCTAGGCAGTTTCATCTCGAACTTCCACCGTTATGGGGTAATATGGCGAAATTCCCACTCTTTGAAAACCAACACTTCGTATTCTCCAGAAATGGCTCTCTCGTTTCTTTATGAAAATGAGCTAAAAATAGAATAGGCCTCTTTGTGACATTGCATTATTTATCCAAACTTCACTCAGAACACATTCTTTACCAGGTTCAGCTGACAGAAAAAAAAGAGCATTGCACCCCAGAGTAAAATAATTTTATCATCAATGCTGCTCTCTATTCCACGTATTTTACGCAACGAATCGTGTTTTATCTCTCCCTGTTAACCACATAGGGTTTTTTTTTTCTTTTTTAGTATGGTGTAGTCCACATCATCGGAAAAAGAGCTAGAGGGCACGAGAGCAACTTGTTCTTTTTTATCATCTCTTTGAGATAGATCACGAGTCTCTAGCGTGCTGTGATGAAGGGTAAGGACACACTTCGCCTGTCTGGAACTCGCGAGGGCCATTTGGCAATGATCTGGAAACTTTCCTGCCGAGTTCATTCAATCCAGGAGTTTTGTTTTGGCCTTATGATAGAGAATCATTCACATCTGTACTCTTTTGGGATTGGGGCTCAGTTGGTAGGGCGCCAGGCTCGTGTGAAAGTTTCCAGGTTCGAGTGTCATCTGTTTAAGTGTTGATATTTATTTCCCCTAAAATCCCACTCTATCGCCTTGGCTCCGTGTGCAGGAGAGCCATACCTTTGTTCACATTAAAGAAGTCGTTGGATAGCCTTAATGGAGGCTACCATCCGTCTCCTAACAGCTGTCCACTGGGTCTCCTTTCTACAACTTTGTCTGAATCCTCAGGGTCCTTGAGACCTGTTTATTTAGCCCTTTGTGTGCAAAAAACAAGTGCCGCTTAGAAGAAACTCATCCCAACTCTGAACCTTTTGGATGACCGGATCGGGAAAGAAATTGAAAGTGGTGGAACTAGAACTCTATCTCGTTATTGTTTTTTTTACCTAATTTTCCTTGTTTTTAGCCCAAATTAAGAGGTCGTTTGGGGGAGGGGGCAAAAGTTTAAGGGCAACATGCTAATAAATGAATGGATTTGCTCTAATTTGAAATCAAAAGTGTCATGAATCTACATCAGGGGTGGGCAATTGTTTTCGTATCTACACTGCGGATGCGTATTGACGTGGCCGTCCTAGTGGAAAATACGAGACGAATCTTCGGTCGCGCACGGGAAGGAAATCTCAGCTCAAGGCGGATTTTTCTGACTGTCTTGGCGGGCCACAAAAAACTCTTAGAGGGCCGAATGCGGCCCGCGGACCGCTATTTGCCCACCCCTGATCTACATGAATCCAAAGAACCAAGACCTTTACGTTGAAATTTGCATTGCCGTTTTGAAACCCTGTTACTAATGATTCAGCTTCCATCTTATTTCAAATTTGGAAATTAATACTGGGTCAGAAAAATGGTAAGATCGATTGAGATGACAAAAATAGTGCGATCGCTTGAGGCGGCAAAAAATAAAATAATTACAACGGCAAAAAAAATATTTGGAGGGTCAAAAAACAGTTACTTGCAGGCGGCTTCAAAAAGCGGCAAAAAAAGTAGTTACTTGACGGCATCAAAAAGTAAAGTTACTTAGGGGGTATCAAAAAGTAGTTACTTGAGGGCGGCAGAGAGTAAAGTTACTTGAGGGCGACAAAGAGTAAAATTACTTGAGGGCGGCAGAGAGTAAAGTTACTTGAAGGCGACAAAGAGTAAAGTTACTTGAGAATGGCAAAGAGTAAAGTTACTTGATGGCGGCAAAGAGTAAAATTACTTGAGGGCGACAAAGTTACTCGAGGGTGGCAAAAAGTAAAGTTACTTGAAGGCGGCAAAGAGTAAAATTACTTGAGGGCAGCAGAGAGTAGAGTTACTTGAGGGTGTCAAAAAGTAAAGTTACTTGAGGGCGGCAAAGAGTAAATCTATTTGAGGGCAACAAAGAATAAAGTTTTTGAGGGCAATAAAGAGTAAAGTTACTTGAGGGCGACAAGGAGTATAGTTACTTTAGGTTGGCAAAGAGTAAAGTTACTTGAGGGCGACAAAGAATAAGTTACTTGAGGGCATCAAAAACTAAAGGTACTTGAAGGCGACAAAAGTAAAATTACTTGAGGGTTGCAAAAATGTTTCTTGAGAGTGACAAAAAAGGTTAAAAAAAGGGAGGAAAATATTTAATTGCTTGAGGGCAACAAAAAGTAAAGTTGCTTGAGGGTGGCAAAAGTAAGGTTACTTGAGGGCGACAAAAAATGAATTTACTCGAATGCGACAAAAAACAAAGTTGCTTGAGGGCATCAAAATCTAAAGTTACTTGAGAGCAGCAAAAGGTAATGTTACTTGAGAGCGACAAAAAATAATTTCTTGAAAGCGACGAGTTGGGTTGGGTTGTTTTACCTCTGAGCGGCACTTTTTTGCACACCATGGGCTAAATGGCCAGGTCACATGGACCCCGAAGGCTCAGAGAAGGTTGGGTGAGGGGACCCACTGGAACAGCTGTTGGGAGACAGATGGTAGCCTCCCGTCAAGGCCATCCAGCGTGTTCTTTAACGTGCACAGGGTATGGCTCTCCCGCACACGGGGCCACGGCTTAACGTCCCATCCGACGGACGGCGACCTTTCCAAGCCCATCGGTGTCCCCTACTGACCGTGGGCAGGGCAGGGAATTTTGCGGAGATAAATCTCAACGCTGACCCAGCTGGGACTCGAACCTGGGAACTACAGATTACGAGCCTGGCACGCTACCGACTGAGCCACCCCCGCCACTGAAAGCGACGAATAGTAAAATTTCCTGAGGGTGGCGAAAAGTAAAGTTATTCGAAGGCGTCAAAAAGTATATTTGATGTCGTTAAAAAAGGTAAAGTTACTTGAGGGCATGAAAAAAGTAAAGTTCCTTGAGAGCAGCCAAACATAGCTCGTCTGGGACGGTCAAATGTCTAGAAGAGAAGCTGAATGTGACTTACCAAAATCATTAACTTTCCCTTCTTTCAAGACGTTATGCAAATTAGAGGCAACTTCATACATTTTCCCTCCGTTTTAGTTTTCTTTTTTTCAATATTCTTGTTACCCAAGTAAATATTGATATTATATATGATATAACTATATACATACTGTTGTCTACGCCGTTTACCAAAACGGAGTGGAATTAAACCCTCCCTTGAGAAAATTTTACATCTCAGAAATCATTAGTTCCTCAGTTTATAGCAAAAGTAAAAATTTTCCCTTTTCGGGCAAGAGAACTTTAGCCCGAATTCATCCCCAACACTTAATTGATAATTAGATTTATAATATTTTATCAATTATTTATGACAGATTGGCTGCTGATCTAAGGGACCTGGGTGCGAGCCCCGGGTAAGGCATGGGTGTTCGTGTTATTTTCTGCTGAGGTCGTGCCATCCTCTCAGATCTTCTACTTTGGCATATAAACTGACAGGCTCCTGTCAGACCTCTGTGGCAAGCAGCTGCTTGAGGGGATATTTATTTTTTTGTTCTTTTATAGCCCTAGATTCCTATACAATGCTACCAGCTACAGTTCGCAGAAAACGGACAATAATCTAGTGTCCTAAAAACATATAAATCCTTTTCAGGTCTGAAAAAAAATCCTGAATAATATCAGCGCAATGCAGTCTGAAAAATACGAACACGAAATATGGTTTAAAGTCTGCGAACAATGAGAGGAGGACTAATCGATGTGAAAGTTGCGAGAGATGCGCGATAGTCCAGATCAATTTTTACGGTATCACTTTTAGTTGCTTCGTCAGCTGAATGCAGTCGCGTGTGACGTCGAGATTACGGAGTTCGTCACTTTCAAAGCGGCTAGAAGCATCGCTTTACTGTCGCTTCTGTTCAGTAAGGATGACTAAGAGGATCATCCTCAGCAGTTGCTCTGGAATTTAAAGGTTACAGCGTCGGTTAAACCAGACGTTATCTTCTGACTAAGAGCTACTCCTGGTTTCAGTTTAATAAGGAGTCGGATTTCATGATCTGCATCGCAGCTCTAATCGTGCTCTGTTATATCCAATTTCTCGTTTAAGTTTATCGTAACAATAATTTGCTTTGTTAATTGAAACTGATGTTGCTACTTAACCTCTCCAAATCTCCCATTTTATTGCACTTTGGGCTGCAATGATTTTCAAATTCTTTTATTAAACCTTTGGCAGCGTTGAACTGTACAACCTGTACAGAACATTTTCTAACTTCGGCAGAGGCTGAGACAACATGGGCAAAATATCATAGGATGAGACAGAATCTGCCCACAATATTTTTTAATCTCTTCAGAGACTGAGACAGTACCTGTCCACAGCATTTTTCTAACTTCTTCAGGGGACTGAGACGGCATCTGCCAAGAACATTTTCTTACCTCTGCAGAGGCTGAGACAGTATGTGTCTAGAATATTTTGTGATTTCTGCAGCGGTTGAGACATCATCTGTCTTGAACATTTTCTTTCCTTTTCAGAGGATGAGACAGCAACTATCCGGAACATTATGTTTCCTTTTCAGAGGATGAGACAGCAACTATCCGGAACATTTTCTTACCTTTTCAGAGGATGAGACAGCAACTATTCGGAACATTTTCTTACCTTTTCAGAGGATGAGACAGCAACTATGCGGAAAATTTTCTTTCCTTTTCAGAGGATGAGACAGCAACTATGCGGAACATTTTCTTTCCTTTTCAGAGGATGAGACAGCAACTATCCGGAACATTTTCCTACCTTTTCAGAGGATGAGACAGCAGCTATGCGGAACCTTTTCTTACCTTTTCAAAGGATGAGACAGCAACTATCCAGAACATTTTCTTACCTCTGAAGGAGCTGAGACATCATCTGCCCAGAACATTTTTAACTTCTGCAGAAGCTGAGATAACATCTGTCTTGAACATTTTCTTACCTATGAATAATATGAAACACGTGTCCAGAACATTTTTGTGCCTCTGAGAGGCTGAAACAGAATTTATCCAGAAAACAGATATTCCAGGACAGTTTCGTTCCCTTGCAACTGTCGGCACGCTAGATGACCCCGATGGAAACTCATTTAACCCTAACTCTCCTCTACTGAGTTTAATTTCGCAACTTTGCTCTGACTCCCGGTCGTTCTTATCGTTGACTACGACGATGGTCTAATCACAACTAATAGATGCACCCTGTCTTCGTAATCTGTAGTTCCCAGGTTCGAGTCCCATCTGGGTCAGCGTTGAGATTTATCTTCGCAAAATTCCCTGCCCTGCCCACGGTCAGTAGGGGACACCGATGGGCTTGGAAAGACCGCCGTACGTCGGATGGGACGTTAAGCCGTGGCCCCGTGTGCGGAAGAGCCATACCCTGTGCACGTTAAAGAACACACTGGATGGCCTTGACGGGTGGCTACCATCCGTCTCCCAACAGCTGTTCCAATGGCTCCCCTTCCTTAACCTTCTCTGAAATTTCGGGTTCCATGTGACCTGGCCATTTGAGTCCATGGTGTGCAAAAAAGTGCCGCTCAGAGGTAAAACAACCCAACCACCCTGTCTTCAGTGAGAAAGGGAACACTAATGACATCACAGTTCGTCAGATGGGATATTAAGCCTTTGCTCCGTGTGCAGAACCATACCTTATGCACATTCCATACCCTGTGCACGTTAAAGAACACGCTGGATAGCCTTGACGGGAGGCTACCATCTGACTCCCAACAGCTGTTCCAGTGGGTCTCCTCCCCCAACCTTCTCTGAGCCTTCGGGGTCCTTGTGACCTGGCCATTTAGCCCATGGTGTGCAAAAAAGTGCCGCTCAGAAGTAAAACAACCCAATCCAACCACCCTGTCTTCAGTGAGAAAGGGAACACTAATGACATCACAGTTCGTCAGATGGGACATTAAGCCTTTGCTCCGTGTGCAGAACCATACCTTATGCACATTCCATACCCTATGCACGTTAAAGAACACATTGGATGGCCTTGACGGGTGGCTACCATCCGTCTCCCAACAGCTGTTCCAATGGCTCCCCTTCCTTAACCTTCTCTGAACCTTCGGGGTCCATATGACCTGGCCATTTGAGTCCATGGTGTGCAAAATATGCCGCTCAGAAATAAAACAACCCAACCACCCTGTCTTCAGTGAGAAAGGGAACACTAATGACATCACAGTTCGTCAGATGGGATATTAAGCCTTTGCTCCGTGTGCAGAACCATACCTTATGCACGTTAAAGAACATGTTGGATGGCCCTTGTTGGAGGCTTTCCAACGGATTCCCTTCCGTAACCTTCTCTGAGTCCTTAAGGTCATTATGGCTTGGCCATTTAAATCTTTGTGCGCGAAACATTTGTGCGAGATCAAAATCCTCAATTCTGCTCTGAGGTTTGGGGCACTTATGACCTGTTTGTTTAGCCCCTTAGGTGAAAACAAATAGTTAAGCATAGAAACAAGCCAATGTACACATAAGAAATGTCGACTTCTTCATGCAGTATAGAGATTTCTTATTCTTTGAAAATAAAATGTGCTTAAAGATTACGTTTTTAGGCTCAAAAAGATTCTGAACTTGAGTGTTGGCGAAAGAGCGAAAAAACTGAGCGACGACTCTTTATCTGTCACCATGCATTATCTTTGAAGCATTTGCCGATAAAGTTGAAAAGGGCGCACCACATTATGTGAAGGATTGAAAAATGCCGGGAAAGAGAGATCGTTTGTGCTAGTGGCATATTCTTTTTTTTTCGTCAGAGTCAAGAGATGTAACAAGAGCAATTGACCATTGTTTTTTTGCAAGGCATAAATCAATTCCACGCGTATAAAAAATCTAAACCGTCAAGCTTTCTTTCCGTTTCTGCGCTTTGCGAGTTACTAACAGTGAAAAGCTCACCTGAGATACCTCATAGGAAATGGAGCGAGTCTATTCATTGATCTCGCCAAGCTCAAGGCAATAAATGCTCCAAAGATTGATCACTAGGCCGGGAGTGCGTTCCCATAAGCATTCTTCAACAGTGATGGGCAAATGTAATAAAATATATCTTTGAATATTTATTCTCTACTTCGAAGCATTTGATTCCTGTTGTTGAAGATTTTATTTTTTGATTCAAAGCTTTTTTTTATCGCAACACAGTGGAAGAAAGTAGAAGGTTTATATTTAGCCTATGAAAAAGCGACGAAGTTAAAGATTTATGGTTGCAAAAAATGTTTTTGGCTTTTAATCTATAATATACAATATTTTAAAGAGCTTGTGAGTCTTTTAGAGAGTTTGTGTGTTTCACCAAAAGTGATACGCTTTTCACAGTTTCACCAAAAAAAACTAGTTCAGCAAAAGTGACAAGTTTTTCACAAAAAGTTCAACAAAAGTAACAAGCTTTTCACAAAAAGTTCACCAAAAATGACAAGATTTTCACAAAAAAGTTCACCAAAAATGACAAACAAGCTTTTCACAAAAAGTTCACCAAAAATGACAAGCTTTTCACAAAAAGTTAACCAAAAGTGATAAGCTTTTCACAAAAAGTGAAATCTTTCACAAAAAGTTCACTAAAAGTAACAAGCTTTTCACAAAAAGTTCACTAAAAGTGACAAGCTTTTCACAAAAAGTTCACTAAAAGTGACAAGCTTTTCACAAAAAGTTCACCAAAAGTAACAAGCTTTTCACAAAAAGTTCACTAAAAGTGACAAGCTTTTCACAAAAGGTTCACCAAAAGTAACAAGCTTTTCACAAAAAGTTCACCAAAAGTAACAAGCTTTTCACAAAAAGTTCACCAAAAGTAACAAGCTTTTCACAAAAAGTTCACCAAAAGTAACAAGCTTTTCACAAAAAGTGACAATCTTTCACAAAAAGTTCACTAAAAGTGACGAGCTTTTCACAAAAAGTTCACCAAAAGTAACAAGCTTTTCACAAAAAGTACACTAAAAGTGACAAGCTTTTCACAAAAAGTTCACTAAAAGTGACAAGCTTTTCACAAAAAGTTCACCAAAAGTAACAAGCTTTTCACAAAAAGTTCACCAAAAGTAACAAGCTTTTCACAAAAAGTTCACTAAAAGTGACAAGCTTTTCACAAAAAGTTCACCAAAAGTAACAAGCTTTTCACAAAAAGTTCACCAAAAGTGACAAGCTTTTCACAAAAAGTTCACTAAAAGTAACAAGCTTTTCACAAAAAGTTCACTAAAAGTGACGAGTTTTTCACAAAAAGTTCACCAAAAGTAACAAGCTTTTCACAAAAAGTTCACCAAAAATGACAAGCCATTCAATCTCTTAATCGAGTGTGCTGAGAGACGCCAAATAGAAGGTCTTATGAGGATAGCGGGACCTCAGCAAAAAAACAACACAAACATTTCTTTACCCGGTACTCGAACCCAGGTCCCTTTCATTAGAAGCCAAGCACGCTAATCACTTGGTACGGGACGGTTTTAATCTTATTACAAACATATAATTCTTCTTCCTCAAAGATTAAATCTTGAATGCACCAATCATTCGCTTTATTAAAAATGATGTTGATAATTATTAATATAAACTACAACTTTTAATATATAAACTCATTTCGTTATCGAGATAAATGAAAATAATTTTAGCCATCAATTATAACATTAACAAAAGTTCTCGCATTACACTATCAGTAACCATTATTAGATACACCTCGTTAACCATAAACAATAATACCATAACCATAAATTTCGATCGTAAAACCCCTTGCTGCATAATTATCCTTATTGGTCTTTTATTTCAGGAACACTTTTTAAAGAGTTTGAGTAAAACATTAACGAATGAAGCAACAACAACAACTTTGGGTTTTAACTTGATTCCCCAAGGGTCTAGACTGAAAAGAAAGTCATTATTACGAGAAGTCTTTCTACGACGTCATTTGCATGATAACGTATCCGTTAAATGTTATCAACAGAAAGTCTTTTTTTAGAAAATATTTCTGCGAAGTCTTTTTTTTTTCGGTAGCTGTCTTTTTGATTACAAGAGCATCTCATTAATGCTCCAATAAGGTTTAATATCTGTGACTTTCTGTCGTATAAAAGTTTTACTAATTTTGTTTTACCATGAGCGATGCGAAATCAAGAAACAGTAGCTGGTGGCCGTAATTAAACTCTGTAATATTTACATGTTGATTCCTATTCTGCAGTAGAAGAATAGTTTCAGCGTAATTTCATTACCCCTTTTTCTTTCCTAATTAGATTTTTCGTGGTGTGGAGGCAATTGAAAAAGAGAACTAATTTGCAGTTACTTTTATAATGATAGCAGCGTTCTAAGAGAGTAAAATAATCAAAATTAAATTGTAATTAAGTTAGATACCCATTGAACGAGTTTATATGATTTCGAAAGCCACGAGTGTTTCTTCTGTTAGAACGTTGCGTTGGTTTAGTATGCAAGTCAGGTAAACGGATGAGACTCAGTGGGTAGCGCGTCAGGCTCGTAATCTGCAGTTCCCAGATTCGAGTCCCAATTTTGCTTGCGTTGAAAATTCTTTATGGTAATTCCCATTATGTCTTCGGTAAGAAAGGCTGCCGTCCATCTGATGGGACGTTAATCTGTTGTTCCGTGTGCAGGGTAAACATACTTTCTTTACGTAAAAGAACACGTGGATGGCTTTGACTGTAGGCTTACATCTATCTCTTAACAAATGTCTAGTGGGTCCATTTACCCTAACTTTCTTCTGTCTGGTGGTTCCTCTTCTCCAAACTGTCTCTGAGTACTCGGGATCCTTGTGACCTGAAATATTGTGATCCACTAATATTGCAGAGCGTGAACTTCTAGTTGACTCTGAGACAAGGATAGATGAGTCAGTAGCGTGCCCAGGATTGTCAGCTGAACAATCCTGGTGTAGCTCTACATCAGGATTGTGTAGTTTTCAGCCTCTAGTTTTCACCTTATGTACTCTATGTTGAGTTCTTCTCTCTTAGTGTCCGCTTAACCTGCGGTGACAAAGGGAATAATAATATTGCTGGAAAGACCGCTGTTCGCCGGATGGTTGACCTTGCGTACTTGAACCGAACCGTAATAGAAACTCACCTAATAAATCAGTAACAATTTGATAAGATATGAACAGGGCCGGATCTAGGGAGATGAGGGGGGAGGCAAGTGATCCATGTCCCTCCCCCTTTCAGAAAGCTAGTAAGGGTAACGAAGGATAAAAATTATTAAACCTGTGCATATTTCAGGCATTTTTCATGGGATTTTTCCAAACTCTCTAAAACGAAGGAGAAAATGTTATACTACAACAGAAATCAAATCTTTTGTCCCCTCCTCTTTTAGGGGCGGGGGTGGCTCAGTCGGTAGCGCGCCAGGCGCGTAATCTGTAGTTCCTAGGTTCGAGTCCCAGCTGGGTCAGCGTTGAGATTTATCTGCGCAAAATTCCCCGCCCTGCCCACGGTCAGTAGGGGACACCGATGGGCTTGGAAAGACCACCGTCCGTCGGATGGGACGTTAAGCCGTGGCTCCGTGTGCGGGAGAGCCATACCCTGTGCACGTTAAAGAACACGCTGGATGGCCTTGACGGGAGGCTACCATCTGTCTCCCAACAGCTGTTCCAGTGGGTTTCCTCCCCCAACCTTCTCTGAGCCTTCGGGTCCATGTGACCTGGCCATTTAGCCCATGGTGTGCAAAAAAGTGCCGCTCAGAGGTAAAACAACCCAAACCCAACGCATTACTGATAGCTGATATGAAGGGGAAAAAACTACTTCAGATATAGTAATGGTAAAAAGAAATCCTGATTTGAAAATTCATTGATGATATTCGCTTTAAATTTATTGTTCCCAAATGAAGAACAAAAAAAAAACACTTATCCTATATGAATGAAGCGATCTTTTTGCTGACAAAGAATAATATAAAACTGTAAAACATTTTTCTAGTGTTACGTAGCAAACTGGAATTAAATACGTGCAAACTGTGATCGTGCAGATATTACGTTCGCATTCTGAAATTCAGAGGGAAGTTACTGGGTAATAAGAGGTAAGGAACGCATTCTCATAATCGCCGATAACTTCATTTCAAAATGAAAAATTAACTCAGAAGAATATGCAAAATCTAATTTAAGTAAATTTTTGCCAAATATTTAGTAAGGCATATTTTTCTAATTACAAGCTTTTTTTCTTATCGCAGTATTACAGTTTTTTCTGTTAATCATTAAATAAATAAAAAATAAATACCCCCTCAAGCAGCTGCTTGCCACAGAGGTCTGACAGGAGCCTGTCAGTTTATATGCCATAGTAGAAGGTCTGTGAGGATGGCAGGACCTCAGCAGAAAAACGACACAGACGTCCATGCCTTACCCGGGGCTCGAACCCAGGTCCATTAGATCCGTAGCCAAGCCTGCTAACTACTCGGCCATGGTTCATTAGTCATTAGTAAATTTTTAGACTAATTTCTGTTACTCGCATATATCCGATATCGAGCATTTGCAAAATCTAGACCATAGGTTCCCAAACTTATTTGTCCTACCGCACCCTTTTCATAAAAAAATTACTCCGCCTTCCCCCCCCGTGGAAATCTCCTTTCTTTAAGCGAACAACAGAAAGATGCAGTGACAAATTTGCGTTCTTTTATGTATCTCTATTTCTACCTACATCTTGCAACATAGTAAAGAAAGATATTTTGTAAATAAGACACCTTGAAGCTTGAAATTATAAAATTATTTATTAAAATCAACCATAGTAACATTCGCATTACACACAGAAAATTAAGATAACGAAGGATAATTTTATGTGTTTATTTGGAAAATAATCACTACGACTTTAACTCTATGTAACACAACAGATGAAACATGTACGAACGGTTTTTCAAAATTTTCATATCTTCCCTTCTTTCTTTATGCTTCCACCGCCGCCCCCCCCCCCCAATTAAACCCGAGGTTACTACCGACCCCCTGGATCGTTCTAGCACCCCCCAGGGGGTGGTATCGCCCACTTTGGGAAACATTGATCTAGAACGGTTATTCAGTAAACAATATGCGTTGACGCGGTAATAAAGTTTTGCGGTCCGGTTGCGAATAGAACTTTTGTTATTCGGGCACGTTTCAATTAATAATCAATAAAATAACAACACTCTCAGTGTTCCTTTTTTTTTGTTTAAACATAAAGAACTTTTAAAGCTCACATAATTACCGACAGCGAAACATTCACTAAAACTAAATTACTAGTAAGATTAAATTACTAGTAAGCTACGATAAAATATTTAAAAAAAATGCACCCAGAATTTTTTAAATCACCAGACTGTAGGTTAGACACAAATGCTTTCCCCACCATAAACTAATATAATTTATTCTTATTTCTACAGAACAAGTTATAAATAAAGAAAGCTTTCAATTTAATATTCTTTTTTTTACTACAGTAATGCTAATTCTCTGAAGACAAGACGATGTTTAGAACACCTGGGTTCGAGAGCATCTTAATAGCCTTTTTTATTCTTTTCCTCGTTATCTTCCTGCCTCTTACGATCCCTACCCCACTTCACTCTCTCTGTTCCCATCGTTCTCTCTCTCTCCAAGGACATCGCGGAGAGGTCTTAAAACGATTGGCAGAACAAAAAGCCGCTGTCACAGCAAATGAAAAACATCATCAAATAAACGAAGGCCTCTACCGAGAAACAGACAGTGTCTCTGGGTAAATGTCAGAATTGGTTACCAATACAGCTTTACTTGAATGCATTGCGAAACGTTCGAGGTTGCTCCAAACGAAGTTAATGCTGAATTTGGAATCCTTTCTTTTTTCCGTGGTGGGGAAATACGCGAGCGATCGCTGTGGGTGCGAATCTGTGGAAGGGTTTTTCAGTTGAGAACGGAAGCAAAGATTTATGAAATTACAGAGAAGTTTGGAGAAGTTTAGAAAACAGAAAAAAGGATCTGTTTTTTAGAAAGCATTTGAAGAAGAAATCCTGATTGCCGGATTAAAAAGATAGAACTTCTATCGTTTCAACTTTGTAACATCCGAGTTCAATCAAGTTAAAGGCAATTCCCGCTTTCCATTTCTTAAAAATAACTTCGTTTACTCCTATGAAGTTATGGGGCGGGAGTGGCTCAGTCTGCAGCTCGCCAGGCTCGTAATCTGTAGTTCCCAGGTTCGAGTCCCAGCTGGGTCAGCGTTGAGATTTATCTCCGCAAAATTCCCCGCCCTGCCCACGGTCAGTAGGGGACACCGATGGGCTTGGAAAGGCCGCCGTCCGTCGGATGGGACGTTAAGCCGTGGCCCCGTGTGCGGGAGAGCCATACCCTGTGCACGTTAAAGAACACGCTGGATGGCCTTGACGGGAGGCTACCATCTGTCTCCCAACAGCTGTTCCAGTGGGTCCCCTTCCCCAACCTTCTCTGAGCCTTCGGGGTCCATGTGACCTGGCCATTTAGCCCATGGTGTGCAAAAAAGTGCCGCTCAGAGGTAAAACAACCCAACCCAAATCCTATGAAGTTGGAGAGAGGGTGGTTCATTCGGTAGAGCGCCATGCTCGTAATTACAATTCCAAGGTTTCAGTCCCACCTGGGCCAGCGTTGAGATTTATCTCTGCAAAATTCCATGTCTTGTCGTCCCTCAGTAGGGTAAAGTCTGCCGTCCGTCGGATTGGACGTAAAGCCGTGGTCCCGTGTGTGTGAGAGAGCCATGCTGTGTGCACTTGAAAGAACACGCTGGATGGACTTGACAGAAGGATTCCATCTGTCTCCTAACAGCTGTCCAGCAACTGTCCTGTCTCTGTTTTCTGAGTTCTCGGGGTTCTTGTGACCTGGCCATTTAGTTCATTGTGGTGCAAAAAAAACACACACACACACATCCGCTAAGTGGCAAAACAACAACCTGCAAAGTTATGATACATATAGGGTTCCCATTAATGACGTATAGGTTCCCCTTAGATTGATCGGGGCGGGGTAGGCTCAGTCGGTAGCGCGCCAGGCTCGTAATCTGTAGTTTCCAGGTTCGAGTCCCAGCTGGGTCAGCGTTGAAATTATCTCCGCAAAATTCCCTGCCCTGCCCACGGTCAGTAGGGAACACCGATGGGCTTGGAAAGGCCGTCGTCCATCGGATGGGACGTTAAGCCGTGGCCCCGTGTGCGGAAGAGCCATACCCTGTGCACGTTAAAGAACACGCTGGATGGCCTTAACGGGTGGCTACCATCCGTCTCCCAACAGCTGTTCCAATGACTCCCCTTCCTTAACCTTCTCTGAACCTTCGGGGTCCATGTGACCTGGCCATTTAGCCCATGGTGTGCAAAAAAGTGCCGCTCAGAGGTAAAACAACCCAACCTTAGATTGATTCATCGCCTGAACTACAGAGAAAATGTTCTAAGATGATTTTGCGTTTGAGGCATAGGTAGAGAAAATTGGTCAGAAAAATGTGGAGAAGCAGGTGTTAGGGTTTGAGTTGTTAACCTCTACGCGGCACTTTTATTCAACCAATGGGCTAAATAATGATGTCACGAGGGCCTCAAAGGCTCAGAGAAAGTTGGGGAGGGGGACCAGGGCCACATAGATACGGCTTTGACCAATAGGGAAGAAGAAACGAGGAACATTAAATATGCATAAATATTTAAATGATTTAATTTGTCTAAAGTTTAACTACGAGCTATTTATTTTTTAAACAGCATGATATGAAATACTTTATTTATTATGACTTTATTCAAATATTTGTCAATGTTTTAAAATAAATAGTTACCAATTACGTTTAAAGATATAAAATTTAATTAAAATAGCTATAAATATATATATTTGGAAGTTAATTCTTCTGCTGTTGCATTGTTCTGGTTCGGTATGATGCAGGAAACTCGGAAGGCACTCGCTTCTGGACCACTGTTAAGAGATAGACAGATGATAGAGGTGGTCATATTATTTTGATACTAGATCGTGTGGGCTCACTCACGGAAATATTGAGCGTGTGCAGTTACCGTTCACAGCAAACTGGAGCGTGTGCAGTAACTGCACACGCTCCAGTTTGCTGTGAACGGTAACTGGAGCGTGAACAGTTGCTGTACACGCTCCAGATATTTTTCCTGAATTCTGTAATCACGTGACACGAAGGTTGCCAGATCACTAATTTCTAAACAAATCGTTGCCAGGTATTTTTTTATGAATTCTGTAATCAACCATAGTGTTCGGATACTTTTTTGAGCGGCTGTAGCCATCCATCAAGACTAGAGACAGGGATTGACTCAGTCGGTAGAGCTCTAGGCTCGTAATTGTTAGTTCCCAGATTCGAGTCCCACCTGCGCCAGCATTGAGATTCATTTCTGCTAAATCTTCACCACGCCCCTTTAGGGGAGGGCAGTATTTTATTTTGCGGGTTGTATAAAATGTGCCAGTCTTTCGACGGGTCAGTTCTCTGAAGAAAGACATAGGCATGGAGTGAGAAAGGTTGTGTTCAATAACTTAAGCACCCTTGAAAAAATTACTTTAAAAATATAATTATAACATTTTATAAGTTTAAATTTAAATATGACTTCGTTCTGCAATTTAGAATAGCAATCTATATTATTAAAATCCTTGTCTTTGTATGATTATCTGCGGCGAATTCTGAATAGCGCGAGATCTCAGAGAATATTAGTGGTTCGATCATTTTTCGATTTCACGTAGATTGGATCGTTTATATCTTCACTATAAGTAAAAAAATCATGTTTTCGTGGGAAGTCATATCAGCAGGAAAAAGTGGCTTCTGAAAACTCGAATTCATTTCCAAATTTAGTAATTTAAGTTTTATGTATTTGGTCTAACAAGAACTTCGAAGGCCACACAAAATGCTCCACAGGCATATGCTACTAGCGGATGCCGGTGGTTTTGCCACTTTGGGTAGTTGGATAGCCTCTGAGCGGCACTTTTTTGCACACCATGGGCTAAATGGCTAGGTCACATGGACCCCGAAGGCTCAGAGAAGGTTGGGGGAGGGGACCCACTGGAACAGCTGTTGGGAGACAGATGGTAGCCTCCCGTCAAGGCCATCCAGCGTGTTCTTTAACGTGCACAGGGTATGGCTCTCTCCCACACACGGGGCCACGGCTTAACGCACGGGCCACGGCCTTTCCTGCCCATCGGTGTCCCCTACTAACCGTGGGCAGGGCGGGGAGATTTGCGGGATTTTGCCGCGTCCCAGCCATAGGTTTCATTACCATATATACATACCGCAAGAAATACGCTACCGTGGCATTAGATAATCGAATTAGATAGGGACTAATGAGATATTATGATGACAGTAGCTATATCCCGGCAAAAATTTGGCGCGAAACATCCGTTCTTTAATAACTTTTCAAACTGGGTGTATATATTTCCGTTGATAACTTTAGAACTTATTACTCCCTAAATTTCAAGGTACAGTCGCTCAAAAAAAATCCGGATACTATGGTTGATTACAGAATTCTGAAAAAATATCTGGCAACGTTTTTTTAGATATTAGTGATCTGGCAACCTTCGTGTCACGTGACACGAAGGTTTTTTGAGCTACTTTTTTGCACACCATGGCCTAAATGGTCAGCCCACATGGACCCCGAAGGCTCAGAGAAGGTTAGGGGAGAAGACCCACTGGAACAGCTGTTGGGAGACAGATGGTAGCCTCCGGTCAAGGCCATCCAGCGTGTTCTTTAACGTGCACAAGGTATGGCTCTCCCCCATCCGACGGACGGCGACCTTTCCAAGCCCATCGGTTCCCCTACTGACCGCGGGCAGGGCGGGGAATTTTGCGGACATAAATCTCAACGCTGACTCAGCTGGGAACTACAGAACCTGGAAACTACAGATAGAACCTGGAGCCATCCCCGCCCCACCTTGGTAAGAAAAAAAATCAAAATACACTACTTGATATTGTTTCCCATGAGAAGGTACCTCCCCACCCCCAGGGAGCATTTTTTAAAAAATGAGAGAGAAAAAAAAAAGCACTGAGAACTACACTTTGAAAGTCGTTATAATGGAGTGCCGTTGTAACCAAATCTTAAGTGAAGCACATACTATAGAAGCTAAAGATGCTGTAAATAATTTTGAAATGAATATCCAATCTGTGTATGCTTATGAAATCTTAATATAGGCTTGAAGCGAATTCTGATATCTCAGAAACATTCAAAATATCAGCGAAACGTTTTAAAAAAATCAAAATTACATTCATCTGTTATTTGTGGCACTTTTGATTCAAAGTTTGATCCCCCATCTATGGGTTGGGTTGTTTTACCTCTTAGCGGCACTTTTTTGCACACCACGGGCTAAATGGCCAGGTCACATGGACCCCGTAGGCTTAGAGAAGGTTGGGGGAGGGGACCCACTGGAACGGCTGTTGGGAGACAGATGGTAGCCTCCCGTCAAGGCCATCCAGCGTGTTCTTTAACGTGCACAGGGTATGTCTCTCTCGCACATGGTCCATGGTTTAACGTCCCATCCGACGGACGGCGGTCTTTCCAAGCCCATCGGTGTCCCCTACTGACCGTGGACAGGGCGGGGAATTTTTGCGGAGATAAATCTCAATGCTGACCCAGCTGGGACTCGAACCTGGGAACTACAGATTACGAGCCTGGAGCGCTACCGACTGAGCCCCCCCCCCCACCTATGTTTAGACCTATTGGTTTATTCTGATATAGTCCGAAATTTTTAAATTCTGTTGATACCTGCCTTCAAAGCATGGTTAATATCTATCGCACAAATGCTTCATTCTATCCTGCTCTTTCTCCATGAAACAGAATTATGATTCACTTCAGTAGCTTGCATGCTATTGCGTCCACACTTTACAAATACAAACCACTAAGATCCTTTTGCCTTAATATGCTCACACGTGTAAGTTAATCCCCTTGACAAACATTTATTAATAAACACAGACCAATATTCCGGAGATGTAGCACGAGAGACTAAAACTAATTTCTGTTCAGTTAAGTGTAGGAGGTTTAGAGTTTTGGAACGAAAAGATCAGCTTAAACATTATGACCAGCGTGTCTTTATGCAAATCGAAGCAATTGCAGGTAAATGATGGCGCGTATGAAGGTCATGAAACGGTATAAATAGCACATGATACTTAACTCTGTTAATCAGTGTTATTCTTGTTCTTCAGATGGGAATGGAGGGGCGGGGGTGGCTCAGTCGGTAGCGCGCCAGGCTCGTAATCTGTAGTTCCCAGGTTCGAGTCCCAGCTGGGTCAGCGTTGAGATTTATCTCCGCAAAATTCCCCGCCCTGCCCACGGTCAGTAGGGGACACCGATGGGCTTGGAAAGGCCGCCGTCCGTCGGATGGGACGTTAAGCCGTGGCCCCGTGTGCGGGAGAGCCATACCCTGTGCACGTTAAAGAACACGCTGGATGGCCTTGACGGGAGGCTACCATCTGTCTCCCAACAGCTGTTCCAGTGGGTCCCCTTCCCCAACCTTCTCTGAGCCTTCGGGGTCCATGTGACCTGGCCATTTAGCATATGGTGTGCAAAAAAAGTGCCGCTCAGAGGTAAAACAACCCAACCCAACTCAGATGGGAATGGCAGCGGACTTCAAATGAGTTTGCCAAATGGCACAGATTTTTTTGAAAAAGAGCAATAATCATTAGGGGGAATATCCCTAATGAATGATTTTACTTAGAAACTTTTCTAAGTAAGTTTATTGGGAAGAAATTTCTAAGTATATTTCATTGGGGAGAAATTAAAAGCGCATTTTACTCCCATTCCGAATCTTTCTGAAATCGTTCATTAAGACAGTGGTACAGCCAGTAGTTTACGAAAGTAATGGATTTGATGGGTTGTTTTATCTCTGAGCGGCACTTTTTGCACACCATGGGCTAAATGGCCAGGTCACAAGGACTCTGAAAGCTCAGAGAAGGTTGGGCGAGGTGATCCAGCTGTTGCGAGACAGATGGTAGCCTCCCGTCAAGGCTGTCCAGCGTGTTCTTTAACGTGCTCAGGGTATGGCTCTCCCACACACGGGGCCACTGCTTAACATCCCATCCGACGGACGGTGGTCTTTCCAAGCCCATCAGTGTCCCCTACTGACCGTAGGCAGGGAGGTGAATTTTGTGGAGATAAATCTAAACGCTGATAGAATAATGGATTATTTGGAAGTTTCATAAAAGTAAATTAATGAAGATATAATTTCTGGCCGTTCGGTGGCGAAGTGGTTAGCACGCTTGGCTACTAATCTAAGAGCCTGGGTTCGAGCCCCGGTATTAGGTCATGGATGTATGTGTGTCGTTTTTCTGCTGAGGTCCTGCCATCCTCTCAGATCTCCTACTGTGACATATAAACTGACAAGCTCTTGTCAGACCTCTATGGCAAGCAGCTGCTTGAGGGGGTATTTTTTTTATATAATTTCTTAGAAATAAAATGTACGCAAAATGGGGGGGGGGGGGGGGGGTTAAGAGCAAATTGGGTACGTCACTGTTCCAAAGTAAACGTAATTAAGTTTTAAAGAGTTCTCATTTTGCTGGATCGGCTTTTTTACCTGTGACAGACATTTTTTGCAAACATTCGACCAGTTTCAAGGAACCTACAAGTTCAGAGCATCCGCGTGGGACGGGGGTGGCTCAGTCGGTAGCGCGCCAGGCTCGTAATCTGTAGTTCCCAGGTTCGAGTCCCAGCTGGGTCAGCGTTTAGATTTATCTCCGCAAAATTCCCCCGCCCTTCTCACGGTCAGTAGGGGACACCGATGGGCTTGGAAAGGCCGCCGTCCGTCGGATGGGACGTTAAGCCGTGTCCCCGTGTGCGGGAGAGCCATACCCTGTGCACGTTAAAGAACACGCTGGATGGCCTTGACGGGAGGCTACCATCTGTCTCCCAACAGCTGTTCCAGTGGGTCCCCTCCCCCAACCTTCTCTGAGCCTACGGGATCCATGTGACCTGGCCATTTAGCCCATGGTATGCAAAAAAGTGCCGCTCAGAGGTAAAACAACCCAACCCAACTCAGAGCATCCGCAGCCAAGCATCAGACGGATTCCTTTTTATAGGGTCATGTTAAGGCTGATGTTTACGCTACAAAGGTTCCTAATACACAAGCTCTCCATCAACAAATCGCGGATGTTTTTGAAGGAATTGAAACATCCGGGACTTTTCGAACGTATAAGGAAATCGATGAGAAAACGCTGTGAGGCGTGTATTGCTTCTCAGGGAGGCTATCTCGAACACTTTCTCTGATGGAGAGTTATATGATTGTTCTCATCGATCACTTACAATTTGCTGTAATAATTGGAATAAAAATAATTAACTTCGCAGGCTTCGTTACCTGAATGCTACCTCTGAAAGGAAGCGTTTCTGGCCTAATGTTTATACGAACTTTTTAACCGCTATGTGCAATAGAATATGTTACCAAAGTTTGACTAGACCTGTTGGAAGCACCCTGTATATTTACTGTCTTAAAAATAATTAGGAAATTTATTTTTTATCGATAAATGTGCCATAGAAGGTGTGTTTTTGTTAAAAAAAACCGTAAGCCAGGTCTTATCCGTTTAATTGCATTATAAAATGGACTCATTTTTCGCCGATTAACGTTACGTCTGCATCTCCAGGAATGTAACCTGTGGTAAAACGAGACTCTCCTGTAGTTAAACACCAAAATTTGAAAATTGTTCGGCAAACACATTTGGTTAAATTATGGTCCTAAGGACCTCAAGGTACCAGATTTCTGTGGGAGAAGATATCCATCACTTTTCTGACACATGGAAGACTTCCACCTAAGTCACTCAGCTTGTTCCTTAACGTATAAAGGGTATGACTCTCTTGCACGATGGTTAGCGTACGTGACTACTATTCCATGGGGGGGGGGGGGGGCATGTCCTTAAGTTTGGGGGAGGGGGTGGCTCAGTCGGTAGCACGCCAGGCTCGTAATCTGTACTTCCCAGGTTCGAGTCCCAGCTGGGTCAGCGTTGAGATTTATCTCCGCAAAATTCCCCGCCCTGCCCACGGTCAGTAGGGGACACCGATGGGCTTGGGAAGGCCGCCGTCCGTCGGATGGGACGTTAAGCCGTGGCCCCATGTGCGGGAGAGCCATACCCTGTGCACGTTAAAGAACACGCTGGATGGCTTTGACTGGAGGCTACCATCTATCTCCCAACAGATGTTCCAGTGGGTCCTCTCCCCCAACCTTCTCTGAGCCTTCGGGTTCCATATAACCTGTCCATTTAGCCCATGGTGTGCACAAAAATTACCGCTCAGAGGTAAAACAATCCAAGCCAAAAAGCCACGGCATAACGTCCCATCGGACGGACGGAGGCATTTTCAAGTCCATCGGTATCCCCTTTCTCACCGAGAGTAGAACGAGAATTAAAATAAATAAAATAAATACCCCTTCAAGCAGCTGATTGCCACAGAGGTCTGACAGGAGCCTGTCAGTTTATATGCCATAGTAGAAGGTCTGAGAGGATGGCAGGCCCTCAGCAGTTAGCAGAGATAAATCTCAACGCAGGCACGATTGGGACCCATGGGCTAAATGGCCAGGGTTGGGTTGGGTTGTTTTACCTCTGAGCGGCACTTTTTTGCACACCATGGGCTAAATGGCCAGGTCACATGGACCCCGAAGGCTCAGAGAAGGTTGGGGGAGGGGACCCACTGGAACAGCTGTTGGGAGACAGATGGTAGCCTCCCGTCAAGGCCATCCAGCGTGTTCTTTAACGTTGGGTTGTTTTACCTCTGAGCGGCACTTTTTTGCACACCATGGGCTAAATGGCCAGGTCACATGGACCCCGAAGGCTCAGAGAAGGTTGGGGGAGGGGACCCACTGGAACAGCTGTTGGGAGACAGATGGTAGCCTCCCGTCAAGGCCATCCAGCGTGTTCTTTAACGTGCACATGGTATGGATCTCCCGCACACGGGTTCACGGCTTAACGTCCCATCCGACGGAGGGCGGCCTTTCCAAGCCCATCAGTGTCCCCTACTGACCGTGGGCAGGGCGGGGAATTTTGCGGAGATAAATCTCAATGCTGACCCAGCTGGGACTCGAACCTGGGAACTACAGATTACGAGCCTGGCGCGCTACCGACTGAGCCACCCCCGCCCCACTCGAACCGGGGAACTGCAGAATATGAGCCTGGTGCGACTGAACCAACCCTCGGCTCACAGAATGAAAATGCTCTGCACCCGAAACGTTTGGAAAAGAAAAAAACAAATCCGAACCTTACACACAAATGGAAATAGTTTCTAATTTCGTAAATTATTGCCGTTTCAGTCTGGTCGCGGACCGATTCTCCTCTCAATCTGTCTGATTCAATAAACTAACGCAGTCTGTTGTACTTTTAAGATGTCATCACTGTTTACGTAAAGCGTCTAGAATACTGAACACATTTACCTTAATTAGAGAAATTTAATAGTTCTGTTTTCTCATGTGTCATTTTATAACGACTCGCTTAGTCAACAAACTGGTCAATGAAATATCACAGAGTTCTCTTAGCGTCCACTTTATTTAGCGGAAGAAGTTGAAGAGAAATGCAGAAAAAGAATTCGTGCGAATGTTATTACAAGACTTAACTATGACATTACGTCACATCATGAATGTGACTAAAGTTGAGGAAATTTTATCTTCACGCTCCATTCATGTTGATAGAAGAAATTAGGAGTTCGTTCATTTGTTAGAAATCAGAAATGCAGAACTAACTTAAAGTGCGTAAAACAGGAACGAACTAGCAGAACGGCCTGGTTTGTTCTGCCGGCAATTATTAAGGAACTTTCAAAAAGACAAGCATTCACACGGAATGGAGTTTTTCTTCTATTGATGAATGCCTTAAATAGACTTTTCTTCAAATAATAAGAAAATGTCGCATTTCTTCGAGTTTTTATATTTTATGAAAACATTGGATTGTTTTACCTCTGAGCGGCACTTTTTTGCACACCATGGGCTAAATGGCCAGGTCACATGGACCCCGAAGGCTCAGAGAAGGTTGGGGGAGGGGATCCACTGGAACAGCTGTTGGGAGACAGATGGTAGCCTCCCGTCAAGGCCATCCAGCGTGTTCTTTAACGTTCATAGGGTATGGCTCTCCCGCACACGGGGCCACGGCTTAACGTCCCATCCGACGGACGGCGACCTTTCCAAGCCCATCGGTGTCCCCTACTGACCGTGGGCAGGGCGGGGAAATTTTGCGGAGATAAATCTCAACGCTGACCCAGCTGGGACTCGAACCTGGGAACTACAGATTACGAGCCTGGCGCGCTACCGACTGAGCCACCCCCGCCCCATTATAAAAACGAGATTGTTTTCATTTTGTCGTCAGTCTGTCTGTTGACATCTAACTTTTTTGTTCCTAGAGATAAATTAAAAATTAATTTTAGATTGGATAGGTATTGATGAAATATTATAATTTGCGCTTTTCGAATCTCCCAAAAGCAATTTTTTTAAAGAGAAGAAGATGCTTTGCTATACAAAGGACGGAGATAACGTAGAAACTATATTAGGCTATAAAATATAAAAAATAAACTATATTAGGCTTGTTTTTGACCTCTGAGCGGAGTTTTTTTGCGTGCAATGGGCTAAACGTCCACGACACAAAGACCCGCAGGCTCAGAGAAGGGTGGTTTATAGGGGACCCACTGGACAGCTGTTGGGAGACAGATCGTAGGCTTCTGTCAAGGCCATCCAGCGTGTTCTTTAACGTGCATAGGGTAAGGCTCTCCCACACACGGAGCCATGGCTTAACGCCTCATCTGACGGATGGCGGTCTTTCCAAGCCAATCGGTGTCCCCTACTGACCGAGGAGTTTTACGGAGATAAATCTTAACGCCGTCCCACGCTAGAACTGCAGATTATGAACTACCCAGTGAGCCATCCCCGCCCCTTTAGGGGCGGGGGTGGCGCAGTCGGTAGCGCGCCAGGATCGTAATCTGTAGTTCCCAGGTTCGAGTCCCAGCTGGGTCAGCGTTGAGATTTATCTCCGCAAAATTCCCTGCCCACGGTCAGTAGGGGACACCGATAGGCTTGGAAAGGCCGCCGTCCGTCGGATAGGACGTTAAGCCGTGGCCCCGTGTGCGGGAGAGCCATACCCTCTGCACGTTAAAGAACACGCTGGATGGCCTTGACGGGAGGCTACCATCTGTCTACCAACAGCTGTTCCAGTGGGTCCCCTCCCCCAACCTTCTCTGAGCCTTCGGGGTCCATGCGACCTGGCCATTTAGCCCATGGTGTGCAAAAAAAGTGCCGCTCAGAGGTAAAACAACCCAACAACCCGCCCCTCTACATTAAGCTTCTCCTGGTTTCTCACACAATATGCAAACACTTACACAAGGGCACGCCCCGCTGGTCTTAGTAGTCAGGAACGCTAACGACTACACCAGGTGGAGCTATCGGTGGGAAAATTTGTAAATTTCAAATTTTTAAACGAATATTACAAACGATCTATTTATACCAGAAATTTTGGTGATGGAATGTGAAATCCATGAGGTTTCTATTGTCAACAATAAATTGATCCTTACCCCTAGAGTGGGTGGGAAAATGAAACTTTTTTTGTTTTAGGAGATTATTGGAAAATTCTCTTTCGGTTCGATTGGTATTAATGTAATATAATATGATTCGCATTTTTCTAATCTTTAGGTAGTTTCAATACATATCGTTAGAGATCACTAAATATAGAAAAGGCAAAAATTTTAACGAATATTGCAAATGATCTGTTTATCGTAAAAATGTTAAAATTCAATGGTAAGGTGTCAAGAGATATTTCACTGAGAGCACAATCTGGCCTCTTTTCTGAGGGATGTGAGAAAAGCAAAGTATTCAGTTGGGTTGTTTTGGGTTGTTTTACCTCTGAGCGGCACTTTTTTGCACACCATGGGCTAAATGGCCAGGTCACAAGGACCCCGAAGACTCAGAGAAGGTTGGGGGAGGGGACCCACTGGAACAGCTGTTGGGAGACAGATGGTAGCCTCCCGTCAAGGCCATCCAGCGTGTTCTTTAACGTGCACAGGGTATGGCTCTCCCACACACGGGGCCACGGCTTAACGTCCCATCCGACGGACGGCGGCTTTTCCAAGCCCATCGATGTCCCCTACTGACCATGAGCAGGGCGGGGAATTTTGCGGAGACAAATCTCGACGCTGACCCAGCTGGGACTCGAACCTGGGAACTACAGATTACGAGCCTGGCGCGCTACCGACTGAGCCACCCCCGCCCCAAAAGTGTTCAATTTTAAGTAATAAAAGACAAATACTTCTTTTATGTTGTAAAAGTACTAATAAAATACTACTATTTGCATTTCCCTATCATCCATTAGTTCGAATTAAAACTTGTAAGGAGTGAAAAAGGGGGGCGGGGGTGGCTCAGTCGGTAGCGCGCCAGGCTCGTAATCTGTAGTTCCCAGGTTCGAGTCCCAGCTGGGTCAGCGTTGAGATTTATCTCCGCAAAAATTCCCCGCCCTGCCCACGGTCAGTAGGGGACACAGATGGGCTTGGAAAGGTCGCCGTCCGTCGGATGGGGACGTTAAGCCGTGGCCCCGTGTGCGGGAGAGCCATATCCTGTGCACGTTAAAGAATATGCTGGATGGCCTTGACGGGAGGCTACCATCTGTCTCCCAACATCTGTTCCAGTGGGTCCCCTCCCCCAACCTTCTCTGAGCCTTCGGGGTCCATGTGACCTGGCCATTTAGCCCATGGTGTGCAAAAAAGTGCCGCTCAGAGGTAAAACAACCCAATCCGGAGTGAAAAAGTAGGCAAAAAGAAAAAATTCATTCTCTTTGAAAACGAGATTTCCATATGTGCCAGAGACGAGAAGCGTTCTTTTAATTACTTCTTCGTTTTGCCTTTATATATGTCGGCTTTGCTACATTAATGTTTAGCCCTTCGTATGGCAAAAAGGGGTCGCAGGAACCTCTCAGATATCGCTACTGAATGGATGGAAGAGGAAGAAATGACCACGTAAGCAATCTTGGCTTCATTTTTCCAATGAGATCCATAGCTAGCGCATCAATTTGATTAAGTGCCATGAGATTTCATGGTGCTATTATTTTCTGTTTTTTGATTTTCATTTCCTTTATAAACAAAATGTTTACTAATCTTCATTTCTGTTTAGCTTTACTATATGCATCTCTGTGTTTGCATTTTCTGAACTACAATTATTATTTACTTGGGAAACTTAAGGGTGGGTTTAGCGCCAAACATTTGACTAGGTATAGTTAATTTATTCATATCTACAAATCAATAGTTTTACGTTTTAATATACAACTGAACTTATTGTAACAGCTTGTCTGAATGAAACTTTTACCACTGTTCCATTTTGGCTTTAACACCCAAATTAATAATAGCAGGAGTCTTAGTGTGAGTCGTAGATAGATGATAGGTTAACGACTTACCAATCAGCTTAGAATTTATGAGAACTCTTAAAGTGTCAACTGTGCAGAGTCATAGTCTCCCAAATTACGACTCACGTGTCTCTCAAGGTATCTGAGCATCCTTTGCTTTACCCATTTCTTCAGAAGCCGGGTCGATAAATGTGTCCATACATTTCTGTGGGTTCCCATCGTAGTTTTGTTTATGTCATAGAAGTGTGCTGATTCTTATTGTAACAGAAGTATCGCTAGGGATCACGTAAGCATTTTATAGTTTCCTTTACACACTCTCTCCTTTCTAACGATACAATAGGAGAAGAGCCTTCCTGTTCACTCTCACATGAACCGGAAGCTCTTCATATTCTAAATTAACTGAAGGTTGAGAGATGTTTGGGGAATGGTCTGGACGATATCGAATGGTAGAAAACTTGAGATGTTATCAGTCTTCAGATGATAACGACCCAGAGTCGTCATATCGTCAGAGGTTTTCTTCTTAGTTCTTTAAGAGATTTTTCCCTGTGAGTTATTCTAATTGGATTTTTCTCACTAAGAAAAAACGGATGTCACATACAGATAAACTATATTGGGAAAAGTAACCTGACATTTCCATATGAATAAAAAGCAACATTCGAATCTCTTAACTTCGAAAATTGGCTTTTTACGGAAAAATGTCACTAGAAATAAATTGAAAATCTCTCTCGAATCTCTATAAATCTCGGTTTTCGACAATTCTCGCGTAATATTTAAAGATTTACGGAACTGTAACTTAATACGACGAAGTTTCACGGTTGGGTTGTTTTACCTCTGAGCGGCACTTTTTTGCACACTATGGGCATCCATGGGACCCCGAAGGCTCAGAGAAGGTTTGGGGGAGGGGACCCACTGGAACAGCTGTTAGTCTTCCGTCAAGGCCATCCATCTTTAATGTGCACAGGATATGGCTCTCTCACACACACGGGCCAACGGATTAATGTCCCATCCGACGGATGGCGGCCTTTCCAAGTTCATCGGTGTACCCTACTGACCGTGGGCAGGACGAAGAATTTTGGGAGATAAATCTCAACACTGACCCAGCTGGGACTCGAACTGCTGATTACAAGCATCGTGCGCTACCGACTGAGCCACCCCCTATAAACGTAATATTTAAAATTTGTATAAGATAGATAGATAATTTATTCTCAGAATATGCAATACTTTACATTTACATGTTTTTTACCTTAGAACTGAAGTTATAACGAAACATATATAATGTTGTATTTCTCAGATACACAATTTTAAAATATTACATTTTACAATATATATTCTTCTTTATACATAGTTTGTCCAATAAAAATCATATATCTATTCATACCATATATATATATATGGAAAATTTTAATATTATATTTCATTAGTGTTTTATAATTTTACCTACATTTTTCAGTACAAGTCTGAGAAAGAATGTTGAGTCTTCCACGAGAGTAAAAACTCTCTTGTGGAAGAAATTTAACAGTTATGTTGTAATAAAATGAAAAGGCAACATGCTTCAGTTTCACATTTCCTCACACTTTGCTAGCTTGATCAAAAAATCTAAGTAAATATTTAACTAATTTATAAGTTTGAAAATTATCATTTAGAATTAATGAAGTAAAAAAAAAGTAAAATGACTTTACTGGGTAGAAAAACAGAAAAAAATATAAAAATCTATATTGAACTGTGCGTTAGTAAGTGGTTCAGTTGAGCACCTTAAGGGCAACTTAGCATCAACTGAAATTTTATTACATTTAAATCTCTTTTATTTCTAAAACATAGCCTCAATATTTACCACATTCAAAATCCATTTTCTTAATTCCTTATAGAAAAAGTTATCATTTCTTATTCCTTTGATGTACTCTGGTAAGCAGTTAAAAAACTTTGGCGCCAAATAAACATAATGTTTTTCAACAATAGTTTTGTTCGCTTTTAAATCAAGTAAGAAAAGGTTTTTTGACAGTCGAGTATTCTTTTCAAATGTCCGTAAGGTTTGAACATTAAAATTCATCCTTATGTATTTCAGTACCTGAAATACATATAACTTCCTTATTTGTAAAATACCTAATTCACTGTATACATTTGCAACGCTTTCAAATTTTCTTAGTTTCATCATGCATCTAATTATGTGATTCTGCACATAATGTAACGGTTTGAGTTGTCAAATAAACTCCACCCCACGATAATAAACCATAGAGCAAATAAGATTTAATCCAAGAAAAGTAAATAATTTTCAATAAAGATAAATTTACGATTTTTCGGATATAATAAATTTTAGGTATAATGCAGTTAATCTTTTTAACAACATCATATATTTGTATTTTCCAGGACATCTTTCTGTCAATAAAAGTACCCAAATATTTATAGCATTCAACCCCCTCAATTTTGTCACAATTATAATTTTTTCCAGCACAAACTTCAGAGTGGAAAATGATCCTGTCACGAAAAAAAATCAATCTCATTTTCTCTTGGTCTAATAAAAATATATTTCGTCTTCTTTGTATTTAAAAGAGTTTATTAAATTTTAGCCACGTTCTTATTTCTATCCAGTCGATATTTATATTCTCTAAAATTTGCTTTTCCCCTCCAGAATATATTAGTGCAACATCATCTGCAAATGAAATTATTTTACCATTCAAATCCAATGTATAGAAGTCATTTATATAAAGTATAAAAAATAAAGGTCCCAAAACAGAACCCTGAGGGATACCAACTTGAACATTTGTTTCTTCCCTAAAATATTTTTCAATTTTTACTTTTTGCTTCCTATTCATTAAATAGCTCCTAATCCATGAAAGCAAATTTCCCCTAACACCACTGGTTTTTAACTTTTCTAATAATATATCATGATTCACTGAATCAAAAGCTTTTTACAAATCCAAAAAAAAAACAACTGTTTTAACATTTTGATTTATATTTCTGTAAGTCTGCGTAGTCATTTCTAAAATCGCAGTTTGAGTATTCAAACCTTTTCGAAATACAAATTGGTTTGGGGCAAATAAATTGTACATATCCCAAAAGTTAACAATTTTTTTTAACAATTTTTTCAAGAATCTTAGAAAAGGTTGATAGAAGCGAAATCGGTCTGTAATTTTCAATTGCCTTAGTATCACCATTTTTAAACACTGGAATAATTAAGGCAGTTTTTAAAATTTCAGGGAACACACCTTCTACAACCGAAAAGTTTACAAGTTTACAAAATATAGTTCTAATTTTCGGAAAAATATTTTTAATAGTGGTAACTGTAATTTCGTCCAAACCAGGTGATTTTCCCTCCTTTAGTTCCTTGATGGTATCAAAAATTTCTTGTTCTGGTATATAAGGGGAAAAATAGAATTAGGCATTTTACATTTTAAATAACTTATTATTTCTTCTATTTTGGTTTCATTATGTAGATTTTGTTTACAAAATGAAGAAATTACCCCCAGTAAAATAATTGTTAAATTTATCAACAAATTCCTGCGGCTTTTCATCAAACCGAAGTAAATGATTTCTATTCGTTATAATTTGAGGAGAATTGCCCTTTACTTTTCTTCCGTCACACATTTCATTGATTGTTTCCCAATTTTTTTTAGCATTATTTCCATTTTTTATAAAAATATTTTTATAATAATCATTTTTAGCTTCCCTAATAACATTAGTTAATATATTTTTATATCTTCTATAGTTGTTATTTTCATCCAAGTTTTTGGATTTAGATCTTTTATATAAATTTCTTTTAAAATTGATTGAATTAACAAAAGCTTCTGTTATCCATGGTTTGAGTTTTTTAATTTTCTTTTTGGAGTACTTAATCTGCGCATCTTTGATTAATAGAGTTAATTCCCTTAGAAATGCATCAAATGCTAAATTCACATTTTACCTGTCTCTCGACATGATCCCATGATTTTTTTGACAATAACTTTTTCAATTTAGTATATTGAATCTTAGTAAAATTTGTAGAAAGCTTTCCTGTAGAACCATCTCAATAAAAACCACACTTTATATTACTTCCAACAAAAAAACGATCTGAGATGTCAATTTTAACAATGTATGTAGTTACAGTATCTAATCAAAAATTTCTAATGTCAAGATGATCTAGGCAGGTTTTACTACTTACCCTAGTAACAGAAGCATGACAGGAATAGAAACCATTTGAATTTATCATTTGCAAAAAATTTATTTTGTGTGGATCATCAGATAATAAATCCAAATTAAAATCTCCTGTCATTATCATACTATTTCGTTTAACACAGTTCAGCCATGTTGACAATTCATCAATAAATTCTAATTTACTGAATTCATGCGCTCTATAGATTGCAACAAGGCCAAGTTCGCAATTGAATGCTTTTATATGCAATTCCACTAAGTCAGCAGTTTTAAAAACAGAAAAAATCTGGTTCACTTCCCATCCTTCTTTAATGTAAACAATTACTCCTCCTGACCTTTTTTTCTCCCTACATTTACAGTATTCTTTATATCCATCTATTTTATATAAGGCTATTTCCTATTCTGTATCTTATCTCAGTAAATCAGTAATATCTCATCATAGTAAGTATCTCAGTAATATCTCATCATTCTTCCTTATCTCAGTAAGTACTATAATTTCTGGTTTTAATTCAATTAAATTTAAGAATACCACAAAACGATCAAAATCTTTTCTCAGACTTCTTATATTTCCCTGTAAAATATTTATTCCATAGCCCCAACAAAAATAATTTTTATCATAAACATTTTTTTATCAATTTCAATAACATTGGAAAAATAATCATTTATCATATACAATTCTTTAATTTCATCATCATCTGTAATACTCCGAACATCATCCGAACCAAAATCAGAAACAGTAACATCATTCTGCATGTCATACGACAAAAAAAGCAGTCATTTTACATGCATTTCCCAATAATTAAATATTTCACTCATAGAAACTTAACTATCTCAGTTTATCCAGATCCTGAAAGTTCATGATTCTAACCGAATATGAACCTTCTTCTTTTCGCATAAAGATCTTAGAGTCTCTGACCCAAATGTACTTGGTCCAACTCGCGCTGTTTTGCCTTTGCCTTAAATTACAGCTGTTTGTTTTCTTGTGTCAAGTGATCATTAATATAAATTCTTCCATCTTCACATCGATCATCAATTTCTTTCGCGGTTAGTTTTTTTTTTGTTTCCAGTCCCTAATCCAAAGATTTTTAGTCTTCCTTGATACAAATTGTACGATGATAGGTTTTATCTTATTTTTATTTGAAACTGGCACCCTATGAGCAGCCTCCACATCCAGATGTTTTGTCTCGATTTTCAGTTTCTGAGCAAATTTTTCAACAATTTCCAGAATATTTTCCTGCCCTCTGTCAGGAAAACCAACCAATTCTATGTTCCTGTTTCTGCTATATTGCTGCATTTCATTTAAATTCCATTTCAATTCAAAAACCTCTCCTTCCAATACTGAAGTAGACTCTCCTAATTTTTTGGTCTGACACTGTACTTCAGAAATTTGCTTAGTAATTTCCTTGAGAATTTTTATGTGTTCATCCAGCTTATTGCAACAAAAGGAAACACTTTTATTAAATTCCTCAATTTCTTGCATAATCTCCTTGCGAAAATTTTCATTCGTTGCCATAATTTCAGCTCTAAAAATGCGGAACTGTTCCTTCAGCATATCCTCGAAAAACTTCTTTGTATCTGCATTGGTTCTCAAGGTCACCTCCATCGTCATTTCCAGCTTTTTCCTGGGTTGAGGTCTCAACATTTCCCTTTGCATTGTTACACGATTTACATTTCAGTTCCTTTTTGCGATCCTGTGACATTTTTCGGAAGTTTGATTCCTTTAGATTGAGACAATAGAAATGGAAATTATTTCCACAACTACAGCATTCGACACAGTCGGTGATTTTGAGGATTTCATTTCCACACGAATAGCAATTCATTTTTCTGTGTCAAAATGCCTTTTATATCCACAGCTATAAACAGTTTTTGCAGAATAGAAAGTTTAATCCGGAGACAAATCCACTCTAATAAACGATAATGACCAAAACAAAACGGGGCGGGAGTGGCTCAGTCGGTAGCGCGCTAGGCTCGTAATCTGTAGTTCCCAGGTTCGAGTCCCAGCTGGGTCAGTGTTGAGATTTATCTCCGCAAAATTCCCCGCCCTGCCCACGGTCAGTAGGGGACATCGATGGGCTTGGAAAGGCCGCCGTCCGTCGGATGGTACGTTAAGCCGTGGCCCCGTGTGCGGAAGAACCATACCCTGTGCACGTTAAAGAACACTCTTTATGGCCTAGAAGGGAGACTACCATCTGTCTCCCAACAGCTGTTCCAGTGGGTCCCCTCCCCCAACCTTCTCTGAGCCTTCGGGGTCCATGTGACCTGACCATTTAGCCCATAGTGTGCAAAAAAGTGCCGCTCAGAGGTAAAACAACCCAACCCAAAACAAACGATCGTCCACAAACTCTTACTTCGTAGCAGTTATGCTGCAGCTCTATAGACGATAGTTCTTACCGAGTCACGTGGGAATTCGTCACTCACACGTGTCGTGTGCTTCCCCTTCCCTTCTTCCGGTACACGTAAGCTCAGTTACAAAATTTTCAAATCCTAAATTCTCAATTTATACTCAAAATAGGAACTTACTCTCTGTCTTTTCAAGTCCATTTGATGTTTATTCACACTAACAAAAGATTACAACTTCTCTATGTAATAGAAATTACTTCAAAATTAGGGGGGGGGGGAATGTTCAGGAAGAGTGTGGTGAGCCGAATGTGTGATATTTCAGCTTCAAATAACTCCTTAAATATTAGACAGATATTCTTGAAAACAGACATTTAGAGAGATATTAATCAGATCTTCGAGTTGCGTCTACAAGCATTTTTTCGTCAGAAGCTTATTTTCAAAGTTAAGGGAGCTTTGAGTGTGGCTTTTCATTCCCAAGACATGGAAACGTCCCATTCCTTTTTTGCAGTGTATGGGTTGGCTTGTTTTGCCTCTGAGCGACACTGTTTTGCACACCATGGGCTAAATGGCCAGGTCACAAGGACCCCGAAGGCTCAGAGAACATTGAAAAAGGGACCTACTGGAACAGCTATTGGGAGACAGATGGTAGCCTCCCGTCAAGGTCATTCAGCGTGTTCCTTAAAGTGCACAGGGTACCACGTCAGTACAGGGTACCACGGCTTAACGTCCCATTCGACAGACGTCGTCCTTTCCAAGCCCATCGGTGTCCCCTACTGACCGTGGACAGGGCGGGGAATTTTGCGGAGATAAATCTCAACACTGACCCAGCTGGGACTCGAACCTGGGAAGTACAGATTACGAGCCTGGCGCTCTACCGACTGAGCCACCCCCGCTCCTTTGCAGTGTATGTATAGCGTAAATTATGAGACTGCAGAAGGCTGAAACGAGAATTGTGGTGACCTGTAAGGTTATTATCCTGTCCGACTAAGCCAGATGTGATGTCCTCCCTGTTCGGAATGCGATGGGACTGGGCCAAATGTCGCGGCCGATGGAGGACGATGCACTTGTTGTAATATTACTCCACCTTCTGTTTGGTGAAATAACAGGTTCGCGGGTTTTTAGGCCCGTGCCACTGCACGCCTTTGAAAAGACTGGTGTTGAATTATGAATACCGACAGTCCATTAATCAACTGCACGAGAGTTATATAGGGACGGCACACTTTTATTTAAAATATATATATCTACGTGCTGGGAATGAGCTCAACTCCGTGGGCCTTTGCTGCTTCGCTGCTGAATACAATAATATAATGAGGTGGAGAATCGCACACTATGTGAATCCTTACTTTACAGACCTCAAAAACTTGGCGAAAGGATAACCAACCTTTGCCTACACTGTGGTTCCTTCTGAACCACAAGACTAAAACAGATTCACACAAGAATCTTGATTCCCTCTTGGGTTGGGTTGTTTTACCTCTGAGCGGCACTTTTTTGCACACCATGGGCTAAATGGCCAGGTCACATGGACCCCGAAGGCTCAGAGAAGGTTGGGGGAGGGGACCCACTGGAACAGCTGTTGGGAGACAGATGGTAGCCTCCCGTCAAGGCCATCCAGCGTGTTCTTTAACGTGCACAGGGTATGGCTCTCAGGCACACGGGGCCACGGCTTAACGTCCCATCCGACGGACGGCGGCCTTTCCAAGCCCATCGGTGTCCCCTACTGACCGTGGGCAGGGCGGGGAATTTTGCGGAGATAAATCTCAACGCTGACCCAACTGGGACTCGAACCTGGGAACTACAGATTACGAGCCTGGCGCGCTACCGACTGAGCCACCACCGCCCTTTCCCTCTTGGAATCGCACCCTCACTTCAAGGGTTTCCTTTGAGTATGAGCGGTGTCCTTCTGACGCTTGTTGAAACGACCTTTCACTCAATGTGCTCGCACCAAAATTAATGCTTCAAATCTCCCGCCTAGCCTCTTCGCTGCACTAGCGCCTTAGGCTAGTCATTTACCGCGTTAAACAACTTCTGGAGCTGATTCCATTACTTGCATGCAGCAGCTTTAGACTCGAAAAACAACAACAGTGAGTCATCCCCAGCACACGAACACACTCAAGACATAAAAATATATACAACAATAAAATACAACAAAAATAGAGCAATAAATAAATAAATATAAAATTCGGGGGACATTACAAAAATGTCGATCAATAATAATTAATTGCAGCTTAAATATAACAGCTGTCCCGTGGCTAATGTGGTTATCGTGCATGGCTACTGACAGATCTAAGGGACTTGGGAAAGGTGTGGATATTTGTGTTATTTTTCTGCTGAGGTCCTGCCATCCTCACAGACCTTCTTCTATGTGTATAAACTGATAGGCTCCTGTCAAAATTCTGTGGCAAGCAGCTATTGGAGGAGGCATTTATTTTTTTATTTTAAATATAGTACGAATCAAAAGTCTAACAAGTTCGCCAAAATTTGTGAACTCGCAGATGTGTTTATTGATTATTTTGTTTCATTAATTTTAATATGACTTGTAGCCTCTAGGGTTATTAACGGTTCTGTCTCTGATAGTATTAGCTTGTTGGAAAAACAAACACTGTTTTTGCCCCTCTGTTGTCAGTTGGTATGTCAATATTCAGTTGTTTTCTTTCCTGGTTTTACGAGTTAAAAGTCATTTTCTCTCTTTCGATAAGTACTAATGAATTATTATCATTCTCATTTTCGTACTCTACGACTTGTTTTATATTCCACTGTTAAAAAGAGCAAAATTCGGAAAATAACGAAACTGTAAACAAATATTGTAAATGAGCCTGCTCTATAACTTCTAAAATAAACTTTTCATGGGTTGGGTTCTGAGCGGCACTTTTTTGCACACCATGGGCTAAATGGACAGGTCAGATGAACCCCGGAGGCTCAGAGAAGGTTGGGGGAGGGGACCCACTGGAACAGCTGTTGGGAGACAGATGGTATCCTCCCGTCAAAGCCATCCAGCGTGTTCTTTAACGTGCAAAGGGTATGGCTCTCCCGCACACGGAGCCACGGCTTAACGTCCCATCCGACGGACGGCGGCCTTTCCAAGCCCATCGGTGTCTCCTACTGACCGTGGGCAGGGCGTTTTACGGAGATAAATCTCAACGTTGACCCAGCTGGAACTCGGACCTGGGAACTACAGATTACGAGCCTGGCGCGCTACCGACTGAGCCACTCTAACTTTTCATGGGAAAAAATGTGACTGAGAAATGGTACATCTGAAATCAAATAAATTTAATCGCGATAGTCAACGATGTTCATTCAATATAAAAAGAGTTAAGAGAAATGAGAGCTGAATGAAGAATGAAGAGAGCTGTTGGGAGACAGATGGTAGTCTCCCATCAAGGCCATCCAGTGTGTTCTTTAACGTGCACAGGTATGACTCTCCCGCACACGGAGCCACGGCTTAACGTCCCATCCGACGGACGGCGGCTTTTCCAAGCCCATCGGTGTCCCCTACTGACCGTGGGCAGGGCGGGGAATTTTGCGGAGATACTTTAGGATGAGAGAAAATCCTTCCCTTGTCAGGTCAAGAAGATGAAGATTTATGCAGCTTGGAAGGTAATGCGATCATAAGAGGATAGTTCACAAGACGGCAATTTTTTATCGTATAGTGTGGTATTTAATCACTCCTTTTAAAGTTGGTGAAGGTTTGAAATTGTTTGCGTGTTTATTTGCATATATTTACATACCTGTCGTGTTTTTGCGATTATAAAAGGTGATGTTTGACTTATAAGACAGAATTTTATGAATCATTCATTTTCTGTGCAAGAATTTTGTGTATCATGAAAAGGTAAACAAAATTGTCATTGTTTTTGGATCTTTATCTCTTATAGGGATGGCGTTTTAAAAAATAAAATTCCATCTTATTAATAAAAAAAATATTTTAACCAATTATTCAAGATTTTAGGAATACCAGACACTTTCAATGGTAGAAGCGGAAGGATTTACAAGTTTGAGTTGAAGGCGGGGGATGGGTTTGATGGGTTTAAAGCTCTGATTTATGCAGATTTCTCAGAAAAATATACGATTTTCTAGCCCTTACTGTGAGGTCAGGGGGTAGCTATGGGAGTTGGGTTGTTTTACCTTTGAGCGGCACTTTTTTGCACACCATGGGCTAAATGGCCAGGTCACATGGACCCCGAAGGCTCAGAGAAGGTTGGGGGAGGGGACCCACTGGAACAGCTGTTGGGAGACAGATGGTAGTCTCCCGTTAAGGCCATCCAGTGTGTTTTTTAACGTGCACAGGGTATGGCTCTCTCGCACTCGGGACCATGGCTTAACGTCCCATCCGGCGGACGTCGGCCTTTCCAAACCCATCGGTGTCCCCTACTGACCGTGGGTTGGGCGGGGAGTTTTGCGGAGATAAGTCTCAACGCTGACCCAGCTGGGACTCGAATCTGGGAACTGCAGATTACGAGCCTGCTGCGCTACCGATTGAGTCACCCCCGCCCCTAAGAAGTTACTGAGTTTTGTATCTGAATTACTATTGACATAACATCTAACTGTACCTAATAAAGTTACAATAATAAAATAAGATTAATCACTCATAATCAATAATAAAATAAGATCAAGTACATTTTGCTTTTTACCCCAAAAGGAAGAGAAATTTCTTACTTTTATACGGAAAATTGCAGTTTAGATTAATCACTGCTTCTGTAATGGAGAAAATATACTCTTTATGTCAAATAAAATGACAAGTATCATAAAAGATTTTTGGTGGAAGCAAACTTGCAGTAAACACCAGATACAGTCGCTCAAAAAAGTATCCGTGTCACGTGACACGAAGGTTGCCAGATCACTAATTTCTAAAATAATCGTTGCCAGATATTTTTTCTGAATTCTGTAATCAACCATAGTGTTCGGATACTTTTTTGAGCGACTGTAGGTAGTCATATTATTTTGATACTAGATCGTGTGGGCTCACTCACGGAAATATTGAGCGTGTGCAGTTGCTGTGCACGCTCCAGATATTTTTCCTGAATTCTGTAATCACGTGACACGAAGGTTACCAGATCATTAATTTCTAAAAAAAATCGTTGCCAGGTATTTTTTCTGAGTTTTGTAATCAACCATAGTGTTCGGATATTTTTTAAGCGACTGTACAACTACTGACACTATTCACTGGCAGTAACTGCTTGTGCGAGTAAGGCTACAAGCAATTTCTGCTAAAAATTCTTGTAAAAAAATCTTAAGATCATATTTTAAAGATTTCATTCCCTTCCGTTTGTGCTTTTCATAGCATCGACCTTTTCCGTAAAAGAGCTGCTCGTTAGCTCTTAAAAGGTAGCAACCACTTCTCATCTGAGCAACTCACGAGGCAGGTGAATTTATAGCTTCTCTCTGACTCTAGGGGCGGGGGTGGCTCAGTCGGTAGCGCGCCAGGCTCGTAATCTGTAGTTCCCAGGTTCGAGTCCCAGCTAGGTCAGTGTTGAGATTTATCTCCGCAAAAATTCCCCGCCCTGCCCACGGTCAGTAGGTGTGATGTTGCTTCTTCGTTTGTTTGTCTATTGGGACCACTTAGGAACGTCCCCTCGGTTCGATCGCAATACGCGACGGGTGAAAGAGTCTTTCGGAACAAAAATCAAAGATTTTATCACAATTGCAGGGACTCAATACTGAGGCTCCTCCCCAATAAATTGGTTCAAACTTCAGCCTTTACTTTAAAATAACAAATATTTATTTAACCTTCCAAACATGTTTGATGGACGAGGACATATGCTCAATTACATAGATTACAACAACACCAGCTTACTATGCCTGTTCAGCTGTATTCACAGAGCCCAATGCCGTTATTACCAGTCGGCATTTCCCAGCTTTACAATTTCTCGTCTGCACGCTTTCAAAACTCGACCGGCTCTGTTCGTTGCCAAACCCTTTCTTCCATTCGCTCTCTGCTCTGGCCATCTAGCAAGGCCGTTAGCCCTAAGGGACCCGGGCCACTTGTCAGCGGACGCTAGCCGTTCCCCGGACACTGCTACTGCAATTAACTTTCCAGATGCCGGGACAGAGGGCCTCCCACGTAGCATATGCCTATTTTGGTGAAATCCAAAATAATATACAAAGCATGAACAAAAAAAATATCTAAAAAGGCCTCTAGCCTGACAGTAGGGGACACCGATGGGCTTGGAAAGGTCACCGTCCGTCGGATGGGACGTTAAGCTGTGGCCCCGTGTGCGGGAGAGCCATACCTTGTGCACGTTAAAGAACACGCTGGATGGCCTTGACGGGAGGCTACTATCTGTCTCCCAACAGCTGTTCCAGTGGGTCCCCTCCCCCCACCTTCTCTGACCCTTCGGGGTCCGTGTGACCTGGCCATTTAGCCCAGGATGTGCAAAAAAGTGCCGCTCAGAGGTAAAACAACCCAACTCTGACTCTAGTGTGACATGTTGATTCAGATGTTCAACCCGTAATATAAAATGACTATTTCTACGCAGAAATAAAGATCTCGAATCTCTCTTAAACTGTTTTACGATGACAACTCAAATAAAAGCAAGAACCAATTTTACTGTTTCAGACTTTTGGGATGCTTCAGCAGATTTTATGGCAGATATTGACGAAAAGTATTTCCCACACGGAATGCTAAAAAAACTGGTTTCTTTTTTTACACGTGAACCCTTGCATTAACTAGTACCGTAGCACCCTTTTGCACACAACGGGTTAAATGGTACGGTCACAAGGACCCCAAGAATATTGGGATACAGGCTCATTGAATTGTTGTTAGTAGACAATGGACGCTTCCCGTCAAGTCCATCCAGTGTGTTCTTTAAGGTACAGAAGATATAACTTTCTCTACAGGGAACACGGCTTAATATCCCTTCGGCAGTCTTTCCTAGTCCATCAGTATCCCCTACTGACAGTGGGTAGGGCGGGAGAGTTGCGGAGATAAATCTCAACGCTGGCCCAGGACTCGAACCTGGAAACTACAGATTACGAACCTGGCGCCCTACAGATTAGCCTTCCCCTCCAGCCCTTCAAAGTTGAAATTAGTAAATATGATAAAGACATTAGTTTCAGACCTCAACTGTTACATTAGTTTTAAAGACCAGATGGTAATCAACAAGCTGATTTAAAAAGTTTTTCCATCTGGAGAAACGATTGATTTCTTGAAATCAACTCTCCGACGACATCCTTCTAACAGTCCTTGGAGCAAAAGCCGATAGTTGCCTTCAACTCTTAAGTGAGAACCCAACGAAAAGATGAATGATCCAATGCGTTTTCTTTCTTTTTTTTGAAGTTTGCCTTTGTGAGAAACTCTGCATGTCTTAAATGGTTTGAGTCTTAAAAGGCTCAAACCATCTATTCACACGACTGTCTGCATCTTTACATTTGTCTGCGTTTGAGAGTTTCGGAGAAAATTCTATACAACATCGGGACACTAAAGCACAATTCAAGAAAAGTAACGAAAACTACCTTACTACTTCCGCAACATGAACACACACACACTAGGCTGCACACAGAAGAAGGAGCGACTGTCTTGGAAGCAGTACTTTAACCGTCAAGACAGCACAAGAGCATCTGATGCCTCTTCTCTTACGCAGCATCCATCTCTTCCTTGGAAGCTGAGGCCATCAGATGCGGGCGGTTGTGAGGGGGGGGGGATGATCTCGGTTCCCGTTTACGAACGTATCGATCAAAAATAAAAATAGGAATTCATTCGAATATTTCGCAAATGGTGGCAGCAGATAAAAAGCAGGAACCTCAGTAGATGGAAAAAAACTTTCAGAATTCGCTCCCTCCCTTGTTTTTCCTTTTCTGAGAGTACTGCTCCGTAATCGCATTCAAATCTCATTCAAATCCCATAAACCTTTTCGAAGATTTAGGGAAAAAGTAAAAACGTATAATTTTAATGCATTCTGTTGAGGAGAGTTTGGCGAAGACGTTTGTACTGTGGATATCATTTCATTTTCCTTCTTCTTATATCGTTTACGGAAATAAGATTGTTTTACCATAAGACGATAATCTTTGAGAATGAGTTGACGTGGAATATGGAATATTTTTTTCTCTGCTTCCAAAAGAGCATCGCAGTGTTGATAGCCAATATCAAGGCATGCATATCCGAGGAATTTTTGTGCGTGTTTGGCCTGGGAAAGAGGAAAGAAGGATGAGAAGAATTTTTCACTCTTTTTTGCTGTTGAGAGAGATTTTTCAATTTCGAAATTTCGTTTACGGTATGCTTGTGATACAGAAAAAAATAATAATGAATTACCAGAGTCATGAATAAACTTCCAAATAGATCAGGATTATATTGCAATAAATCTTTTTAAAGTGTTATGAACGTCCTTCAGATATATCTAAACGTTTTGTAACGTTTGGAGTCCTATAATATCTAGGACAAGTGATGGTTGAATAATTGAGTTTGGGGGTTTCCGGTTGATTTATCTCTGAGCATGATATTATCAAATTATGTACCTAGTGACTTACCATTAAGTCAGCTCTCGAGCCCTAGGGATGGGGGTTGGCGCAGTCAGTAGCGCTCCAGGCTCGTAATCTGTAGTTCCCACTTTTGAGTCCACATGGACCACGTTTTAGATTTATCTCCGCTAAAACCCCACCTTGCCCCAGTCAGAAAGAGGATACCGATGGGCTTGGAAAGATTGTCGTCCACCGGATGGGACGTTAAACCATGGTTCGTTATCTAAGAGAGCCATCATCATCATCATCATCATCAAGCAGCCATGGGCTACGGAGGTCTAACCAGACAGTGCATTTTAGTTCTCCAAGCATATCTGTCCTGAGCTACATCTACTGCATCTGGCCACTGCACACTAATTCTAACAAGGTCCTGTTTGACATTGTCTGCCCACCGCATCCTAGGTCTCCCCTTCTTTCTGAGGCCTTTAAGCACACTGTTCATAACCCTATTCGCCAATCTATAATTATCCATACAGGCAACATGGCCAAACCAACGGAGTCTCTCTCTGCACAATATGCTGCTTAAAGGCGGTTGCAAACTCCTTTGCCTAACCTCATCATTAGTTACAAAGTTGAACCACCTAATGCCCAAGATACTGCGTAAGCATCTGGAATCAAAAGCATCTAGTTTCCTGTTATTTTGTTTACACAGCGTCCACGTTTCACTACCATAACTAACCCTAGAAAGAACCAAACTATTAAACAGTCTACTTTTAGTCTTTAGGTGTATACGCCTATTTCTCCACCTTCTCCATAGATTCCTAAAAGTCCCAGAGGTAATCCCTATCCGCCTGTTAATATCATGCCGCACATCACCAGTATCTGTTACATAGCTCCCGAGATAATTAAACTGAGACACTTGCTCAAGGCCGCAACCATTCAGATTAACTGAATCACAGACTGCCTGACCAATTTTCATCACTTTAGTTTTATTTATGTTTATCACCAAACGAACTCTGTTACCAGTCTCATCAACAGCCCTAATGAAAGAATTCATCTCATCAACATCATTAGCCAACAAAGACCAAATCATTTGCATAATCTAAATCAGAAATTTTGAAATCTCTAGACCATTTAAGGAAAAAATCTTTCGCATAACATAATCAATAACCAAACTAAAGAGAAAAGGAGACAAAATGCACCCTTGTCGAACACCAGACGTAATGCTAAACCAATTGCTACAAGCCTTACCAACTCTCATACACGACTCAGTGTTACTACAGAGAGCTTTCATTGTGTTGACTAACTTGTCTGGTATGCCATACGATCTCACAATCAACCACAAATTATGACGATCAACAGAGTCGAAAGTCTTTCTGAAATCAACAAAGCTAGCTGCCAAAGATTTCAGAAACTCTAAATATTTCTCAAAAATCTACACATCCTCTAGCACTTCTGAATCCACATTGCTCCTCACGCAATTGACTGTCAACCAGATTCTTAATTCTATTAAGCACAATCATGCAAAGAACTTTACTTGGAAAGAAAGTAGGCTGATACCCCTATAGTTATCACAAGAACTGCGATCACCTTTTTTAAAATTGGAATAATAATAGCTCTGGTTAAATCTTTGCTAAGCATTTCTCTAAGCACGCTAAGCATGCTCTAAGCATTTCTGTAGTAATTTCATCTACCCCTAGAAATTAATGTAGTTTAAGTTTAAAAACAGCCAAAATGATTTCAGCCTGTGTTATAGGGCCAACATTAAAGCCAGTAATGCATCTATCATCATTACAAACAATGGGAGTAGAACTAACCACATTGTTTAGAACATCACTGAAATGCTCAGCCCACCTAGCCATGACAGAATCCTCCCCTTCTATAACCTTACCTTGCTTATCCTTCAATCCCTGTATGCCTGTCCGTTTTCTACCACACAAAACATTAACTATCTGGTACAGCTCTCTGCTGTTATGCTGTCTACATGCTTCCTCAACTTTGTCAGCCAAGTCATGAAGCCAAAGGTTCTTATCAACAGCTAACTGATCCTTTACACATTTAATAAACTCTCTGTAATGCTTTCTATTAGGACTAGTAGGGTATTGATTATGGACATTCCTGCAGTTCTTTCTTTCTGAAATAAGCTCAAGTGCCTTATCACTGAAATAATTCTGTCTCCTCTGCTTCTTTTTCCCTAAAAGAGTACTGTTAGTTTCCAAAAAAGCCTGTGTAAAATGGTCCCATCCTTCCTCAACTTCAGTAGTAAGCAAACCACGACTGTCATAATGACTAAGCAATTTATCACGGTAAGTTTTAGTTATAACTGGAGAAACCCATGTGTACTTATGTATGTCGCAGTGTTTGCAATAGATATTAGTTATTCTAAAAATACTAAGTTTACTTACCTGTAGGAGACGTTGTCCATTGCCATTGTAGCTACCAATACCAAAAGGGCCTATTACTCCTCCCCAAAGGTCAGAGTCAGTACCAACTTTGGCATTGAAGTCACCAAGAACAAGGGTAATATCTCCTTTCTTGACAGAATTCAAAATATCCTGAAGTTGTTCATAGAACCTATCCTTCTTATCCTCATCGGCATCCTCAGTGGGGGCATAACAGCAGATAACATTCAAGTCTCTAATGCTCGTCTGAAATTTTGCTGTAAGTAACCTTTCATTAATGCACTCATATCCTAGAAGAGCATCGCTAGCGTGTCTGCTGAGAAGTAGACCCACGCCTTGGTGATGCTTATTGTCGTCCCTCCCTGAAAAGAGAAATTTAAGATTATTTTTAAGAATCTGACCTTTATCTGTCCATCTGGTCTCTTGCAAGCAGAGAATATCTAAATTATAACGGTGGAATTCTTGTGTCAGGACAATCCGAGAATAGTAAGCTCTGCACAGAGGTCACACGGAGCCATTAGTTAACGTCCTATCCGACGAACAGCGTCCTTTCTAAGCCATGGTTTGTTGTCCCCTTTCTCACAGAGGGTGGCGTAGTTGGGGGGTGGGAGTGGTAGCGTAGATAATTCTCAATGCTTACAAAGCTGGGATTTGAACCTGGGAACTGTACAATAGGAGCCTGGCGCTCTACCATCTGAGTCAATTCCCTTCGCTATGTATATATGTCCCCTTTAAGCATGCTACTAAGGGTAATAGAGGAAAGAAGTTATCCTGGCCTGATTATGAATATAATATTTCTGTTTACTCTTCTTTATCGCTTATTTGTTTATGTTGCTTTTGTGATTTGTATTGTATCCTATAATTGTTATTAATTAAAGAGAGTAACCAAGAAAAATGAAATCCAGCTGCGTTGGGGGCGGGGGTGGCTCAGTCGGTAGCGCGCCAGGCTCGTAATCTGTAGTTCCCAGGTTCGAGTCCCAGCTGGGTCAGCGTTGAGATTTATCTCCGCAAAATTCCCTGCCCACGGTCAGTAGGGGACACCGATGGGCTTGGAAAGGCCGCCGTCCGTCTGATGGGAAGTTAAGCCGTGGCCCCGTGTGCGGGAGAGCCATACCCTGTGCACGTTAAAGAACACGCTGGATGGCCTTGACGGGAGGCTACCATCTGTCTCCCAACAGCTGTTCCAGTGGGTCCCCTCCCCCAACCTTCTCTGAGCCTTCGGGGTCCATGTGACCTGGCCATTTAGCCCATGGTGTGCAAAAAAGTGCCGCTCAGAGGTAAAACAACCCTGAGTGCCGCTCAGAGGTAAAACAACCCAACACAACCCAACCCGGCACTTTTTTGCACACCATGGGCTAAAATGGCCAGGTCACATGGACCCCGAAGGCTCAGAGAAGATTGGGGGAGGGGACCCACTGGAACAGCTGTTGGGAGATATATGATAATTTCCCGTTAAGGCCATCCAGCATATTCTTTAACGTGCACAGGGTATGGTTCTCCCGCACACGGGGCCACGGCTTAACGTCCCATCCGACGGACGGCGGCCTTTCCAAGCCCATCGGTGTCCCCTACTGACCGTGGGCAGGGAATTTTGCTGAGATAAATCTCAACTCTGACCCAGCTGGGACTCGAACCTGGGAACTACAGATTACGAGCCTGGCGCGCTACCGACTGAGCCACCCCAAAATCCAGCTGCGATGTAAATAGCATGGTTAAGGACTGCTTTGCTTTTGCTTCTCCATGCGGTTACTATTCCCAAATTAAAAATATGCGGTTACAGATCTCAATCAAAGATAAATGAAATTCTTCAAAAGAAGTTTTGATTTATCTCCAAATGCAAAAAAAGATTAATATCTGCAGATAGACAGATGACAAAGTAAAACAATAGCTCGAATTTTTTAAAAATAACTGAAAACCAGAAGGTTTCCTTGTTTGTTCATTCACTCCTCCCCTGTAATTTTTTTCTAAATACGGGATTCATTATGGAATATAATAAACATATCGGTTTAGTGTGATTTCTACGACGCAAATTTCTCCGAAAAGGAAATTGCTTCGAAACGGAAATTTATTCGAAACTGAAATTTGTTTGAAAAGGAAATAGCTTCGAAACGGAAATTTATTCGAAAGTGAAATTTGGTTGAAACAGAAATTCATTCCAAAAGGAAATTTTTTCGAGATGTAAATTTATTCGAAAGGGAAATTTGTTCCTAAAAGAAAATTTGTTCCAAACGGAAATCTGTTTAACGGAATTTTTTACAAAATAAAAAATGTTTGAAATGGAATTTTGTTGGATTGGGTTGTTTTACCTATGAGAGGCACTTTTTTTGCAAACAATGGGCTAAATGGCCAATCACAAGGACCCAAGGGCTCAGAGAAAGTTGTGGGGAGGGGACTCACTGGACAGAAAGTTGGGAGACAGATGGTAGTCTCCTGTCAAGGTCATCCAGCATGTTCTTTAACGTGCACAGGTTATGGCTCTCCAGCATATACGGAACCAAGGCTTAACGTCTCATCAGACAGACGATGACCTTTCAAAGCCCATCAGTGTCCTCTACTGATAGAAAGTAAGGCGGGGAGTTTCGTGGAGATAAATCTCAACTCTGGCAAAGCTAGCACTCTAACCTGGGAACTGCAGATTACAAGCCGGGCACGTAACCGATTAATTCCGCTTTGACAAAATTTTCTTCGGTACAAATTTCAGTATCGAAAAAAATTCCGTTTCGATCAAATTTCCATTCCGAATGAAATTCAGTTTTGAACAAAATTCCGTTTCGAACAAAATTACTTTTCAAACAAAATTCCGACGAACAAATTTCCGTTTCGAGAAAAATTCCGTTTTAAACAAATTTCCATTTCGAAAAAAATTCAGTTTCGAACAAATTTCCATTCCATACAAAATTCTGTTTCGAACAAAATTCCGTTGCGAATAAAATTCCGTATCGAATAAATTTCCAATCCAAACAATATTCCGACGAACAAATTTCCGTTTCGAACACATTTCTGTTTCGAGCAAAATTCCGTTTTAAACAAATTTCCGTTTCGAACAAAATTCCGTTTCGAACAAATTTCCATTCCGTACAATATTTCGTTTCGAACACATTTCTGTTTCGAACAAAATTCCGTTTTAAACAAATTTCCGTTTCGAACAAAATTCCGTTTCGAACAAAATTCCGTTTCGAACAAATTTCCATTCCGTACAATATTTCGTTTCGAACAAAATTCCGTTGCGAATAAAATTTGGTTTTCAATAAATTTCCAATCGGAACAAAATTCCGTTTCCAACAAATCTCTGCTTCGAACAAAATTTTGTTTCGAATAAATTTTCGTTTGCAAAAAATTCCGTTTCGAACAAAATTTCGTTAAAGAAATTTCCATTTCGAACAAAATTTCGTCAAAGAAATTTCCGTTTCGAACAAATTTCTGTCGAAGAAACGTTGTCGAACAAATTCCAGAACACCAAACATCATATAGTAGTAATCATGAATTCTGTCGGTCAGAGCTTTTTCAAACATTTTTTCATCGCGCACTCTCTCATGTCCCTCTAATTTATTTATTTTTATTTATTGTTGCATTTTATTGTATTTTTGTTAGTGTAAATATTTTTACGTATTAAGTGTGTTTTTGAAAGTGCTGTTATGGGGATGTGACTCATAGATGTTGTTTTTGGGTCTCAGGCTGTCTGCATGGGTTGATGTGTCCGGAAGGCCTTTCATGGCCTTTTCACAACTAACCTGGGGCGAGAGTGTGAGCGCAGGGGAGAGGAGTCGGGCATGAAGGACACAACAATCTTGAGCGTCGCTGTCAAATGGGAAGAACATTTGAAAACGCGTCAAGGGACACCGCTCTTACTCGAAGAAAAACCCATAAGGAGAGGGTTCGATTCTCTGCGAGAATCAAAGTCTTGAGTGTAGCGGTCAGACGGGAAGAACGTTTGAGCATGGGTCAAGGGACATCGTTCTTACTCAAAGAAAAACCCATAAGGAGAGGGTTCGATTCTCTGTGAGAATCAAAGTCTTGAGTGTAGCGGTCAGACGGGAAGAACGTTTGAACACGCGTAAAGGGACACCGCTCTTACTTAAAGAAAAAACCCATAAGGAGAGGGTTCGATTCTCTGTGAGAATCAAAGTCTTGAGTGTAGCGGTCAGACGGGAAGAACGTTTGAACACGCGTAAAGGGACACCGCTCCTACTTAAAGAAAAAACCCATAAGGAGAGGGTTCGATTCTCTGTGAGAATCAAAGTCTTGAGTGTAGCGGTCAGACGGGAAGAACGTTTGACCATGGGTCAAGGGACATCGTTCTTACTCAAAGAAAAACCCATAAGGAGAGGGTTCGATTCTCTGTGAGAATCAAAGTCTTGAGTGTAGCGGTCAGACGGGAAGAACGTTTGAACACGCGTAAAGGGACACCGCTCTTACTTAAAGAAAAAACCCATAAGGAGAGGGTTCGATTCTCTGTGAGAATCAAAGTCTTGAGTGTAGCGGTCAGATGGGAAGAACGTTTGACCATGGGTCAAGGGACATCGTTCTTACTCAAAGAAAAACCCATAAGGAGAGGGTTCGATTCTCTGTGAGAATCAAAGTCTTGAGTGTAGCGGTCAGACGGGAAGAACGTTTGACCATGGGTCAAGGGACATCGTTCTTACTCAAAGAAAAACCCATAAGGAGAGGGTTCGATTCTCTGTGAGAATCAAAGTCTTGGGTGTATTGGTCAGACGGGAAGAACGTTTGACCATGGGTCAAGGGACTTTGTTCTTACTCAAAGAAAAATCCATAAGGAGAGGGTTCGATTCTCTGTGAGAATCAAAGTCTTGAGTGTAGCGGTCAGACGGGAAGAACGTGTGAACATGTGTTAAGGGGCGCTGCTCTTACCCAAAGAAAAACTCATGAGCAGAGGGTTCGACTCTAAGTGAGAATGGAGAATCTTGATAAATCAGATACAGTTCTGTGGATTCTGTGTGACCCACATTGTAGGCCAAGGTTAAATATCCTTTGCCGAGTTTGAGGTCGGTAAAGTGAGAATCTGCCAAGTGCGGTTCTCCATCTCATTGAATAATTGTTTGCAGCAGCAAAGCAGCAAAGGCCTGCAGAGTCGAGAGCATCCCCAGCACGTGCTTGTTCATAAGTGTGAATAAACTGTGTCGTCCCTACACAACTCTCATGCGTGAATTGTTGGACATATTTTTATACATCACTTGGCGCAGCAAGTCTGGGGAATACGTCGGCACGTGTGTAACAACTCATGTACCTGTAATTTTACCGAAATAAGGGTGAAGGTAATCAAGGGGCTAATTCATCGTCCTCGGCCACCACGATATTTGGAGCAGTTCATCACATTTGGCGCAGGCCACGACACACCCTTGAGCTAAATTCTTTCACACCCTGTGGGCTCATTGAAAATATTTAGACACTCCCCAAACTTTTTACTAATAAAAAATATTTGAGAGAGGGAAAAGTTAAAACTTAAAAAAAAAAGCAATGCATTACCAAATGCATTGCTTTTTCATGAATTCTGAAACTAGTAGGCACCCATGCATTATGCTCACCACCTTCTATGCTGTATATACCCTATAACTAGTAGGCACCCATGCATTATGCCTACCACCTTCTATGCTGTATCAGTGAAAGTTAATTTGGAAGTTCTGTAACTTTTAAAATAAATATTTTGTGAGAAACTATGAAATAAATAAATACCCCCTCAAGCAGCTGCTTGCCACAGAGGTCTGACAGTTTATATGCCACAGTAGGAGATCTGAGAGGATGGCAGGACCTCAGCAGAAAAACGTCACACACATCCATGCCTAATCTGGGGCTCGAACCCAGGTCCCTTAGATTAGTAGCCAAGCGTGCTAACCACTCGGCCACGAGACGAGACGGCATGAGAAACTATGATTGAAGGTAAAAAATCAATCAAGTCTATCTAAATCTCGATTTTCAACAATAATTCGTTCAGTATTCTGAAAGTTACGGAAGTTTTAATATTATCCCAAACTTTAGAGTATACCTCAGAAGTCAATTATTAATTAATAAGTTTTATATTTTAGACCATTTAAATACAATAAATATATATATTAAAAAGATTGCGAAAATAATATTTTCGATACTTTTGAATTTTCTTAAGACCCATTGTTGCTGTTAAATATTATGCAAACTTCCACAACTTTGTTTATTATGCAAACAACCATTTCTTTGCTCGTAATCTGTAGTTCCCAGGTTCGAGTCCCAGCTGGGTCAGCGTTGAGATTTATCTCCGCAAAATTTCCCCGCCCTGCCCACGGTTGTAGGTGGACACCGATGGGCTTGGAAAGGCCGCCGTCCGTCGTTAACCGGGACGTTAAGCCGTGGCCCCGTGTGTGGGAGAACCATAACCTGTGCACGTTAAAGAACACTCTGGATGGCCTTGACGGGAGGCTACCATCTGTCTCCCAACAGCTGTTACAGTGGGTCCTCTCCCCCACCCTTCTCTGAGCCTTCGGGGTCCTTGTGACCTGGGAATTTAGCCCATGGTGTGCAAAAAAGTGCCGCTCAGAGGTAAAATAATCCAAAAACAATCCAATTCACAACTCTTTAAATATGGAACGGATATTTTTGAAAATCGACATGTAGATAGACTTTATTGCGATCTTTAATTTATCTTCAGTTATATTTTCTCATAAAACGCTTAGTAGAAATCATAGAGCTTCAAACTTAACTTTTACTAGCATATCATCGTGGTGGTGGTGAGGATCATATTTCAATGATCACTCAATGTAAGGCTTTGCATATAGATTAGAGAATATTCTACGGCCGTAATCCGAACATAATAATTTGAAGACTTCCACTTCCTACGAACTGGTAAATATTCCTCAACTAAGGCTAATGTTGCATGCATTCCTTCAGTGGCAATCTCAAGCATTGTGGAGAGCTATAGATTAACAAGGTAACCGGATCAACCTTGACATTCACTGCTATAGAACCTGCTTCTCATAAGCCTAAAGCTATGCGGAAAGCTTGGCGCATAGATCTTCCTGCCTACTAGTGAAAGCAGATGATGGATAGAGTACTTACAGAGATATGTATTAGTACGCCTCCTGTTTTGGAGTAGATGGGGACCATTTGCAGTTAGTGATTATCTCTAGTTGAATAAAGCTATTATCATAAACACTTCAAGAGTAAAGTGTTTAGGATAAGCAATTAGAGGTGGAATGTAGTTGCGAATATTTCAGCCATATTCGCTGCTAATGACCGATTTCCATCGTCGGTTTTGAACGAGTTATTATCTTAAGGTAGAATGATGATGGATAAGTAAGCACGCAGAGAATCTGACGAATATTTTCAATCAACGTTAACCAGAACGTATTAAAAAGTATCAGTTGTGTCTAGTATTAGTTGTAATTGTTTACTATATTATTATAAAAAAATAAATAAATACCCCTCAAGCAGCTGCTTGCCACAGAGGTCTGACAGGAGCCTGTCAGTTTATATGCCAGAGTAGAAGGTCTGAGAGGCTGGCAGGACCTCAGCAGAAAAACGACACGAACATCCATGCCTTACCCGGGACTCGAACCCAGGTCCCGTAAATCAGTAGCCAAGCGCGCTAACCACTCGGCCACGGGACGGCATATATTATTATATGTACATCCAAAAAATATTTTGATTCAAGAAATTAGTGAAGATTTATGGAATATAGTAGATTTGTTTTTAAAAATCAGGTTGTTTCTAAACGTGGAAAAAACAATATATATACACTGAGATGCTAGTTTATTAGGTACACCTACCTAATAGCGTGTTGCTCCTCCTTTGACCAGGGGCGGGGGTGGCTCAGTCGGTAGGGCGCCAGACTCGTAATCTGCAGTTCCCAGGTTCGAGTCCCAGCTGGGTCAGCGTTGAGATTTATCTCCGCAAAATTCCCCGCCCTGCCCACGGTCAGTAGGGGACACCGATGGGCTTGGAAAGGCCGCCGTCTGTCGGATGGGACGTTAAGCCGTGGCCCCGTGTACGGGAGAGTCATATCCTGTGCACGTTAAAGAACACGCTGGCCTTGACGGGAGGCTACCATCTGTCTCCCAAGAGCTGTTCCAGTGGGTCCCCTCCTTCAACCTTCTCTGAGCCTTCGGAGTCCATGTGACCTGGCATTTAGTCCATGGTGTGCAAAAAAAAAGTGCAGTTCAGAGGTAAAACAACCCAAATCTTCCTTTGACCTTCATAACAGCCCGAATTCGTCGGGGCAGGAACTTACAGATGTTGAATGCGTTGGGCAAGAATGTTGTACCATGCGGAAATGATCGTGTCGCTGAGTTGCTGCAAACTGGACAGTGTCACATTCTTGCTGCAAATAGCCCTTACCACCTAATCCCAAAGATGATAGATAGAGCTTAGATTTGGGACTGTGCAGGCCATTGAAGCAAGGCAAACTCGTCGAAATGTTCCTGTAACCATTCGGTGAAGATAATATCTTGTGAGCAGGTGCATTATCACGCTGAATGTGCCCATCCCAGTGAGGATAAATTGTAGCCATGAAGGGATGAACTTAGCAATGGCGTTGAGATGTCCTTCAATGGGTATCAGGAGGCTTAATGTGTTCCAGGAAAAAGTGCCGCTCAGAGGTAAAACAACCCAACCTGGGGAAAACGTTCACCATGCTCATCACTAACTATGCTGCAGTTGTCGGGGAAGAAATCTAAGTGGAAATGGAGAAAGTGGTTTTTTAAGGGCATGATGCAGCGCCTAGTTTGTGATACAAAGACAACATGTCCCTAACCAGTTTCTTGTACTTGTCTGCCCTGACATTCCAGAGGTATTAGTTGACACCAGACGAAACGCGTCCCAAGCCTTTTTCTCTTCACCCTGAAGCAGGTTGTCGAACATCTGATCTGGTTTCTGAACAACTTGCGGATCTGACAACCCATAAAAATTCCCTCTTTAATTTTCGCTTCGCTGAGTCGAGGGAATTTGTCAGCCAAGTATTTGAAAGCTGATGCTGTCCGGTCCATAGCTTTTACGAAGTTTTACATCACACTGAGTTTGATATGTAGTGATGGTAGCAGGATTTTATGCGCTTCTGACAGTGCTGGGTGTTCCACATTCTTCTCTCCGACCTTCAGAGATTTCTTCTGAGGCCAGTTTCTCTTCACGTAGTGCAGTCTTTCCTCGGTTGTCCCATTCACATAAGAAACAGCAGTACTTCGTATATCCCAGCTGCAGACTCATCAACAGAACCACTACCTTGAAGTCCCAACAGAGATGCCAGCCATACTTGCTGTATTGAAGACAGTTCAACAGCTGTTTTAGGTTGTCATAGGTGTCTTTTATGTAGACAGTGTGTCCGACCGGAACGGATGAAAATCGATTTCCATTATATAGCAACACCGCCTTGAGACTCAATTTCGAGGAGTCTATGAATAGTCGCCATTCTTGAGGATCATGTTTGATTCCGAGAGCATTCACCAGGCCATCTACATCGGAGCAGAACACAAGGTCATCTTCCTTTCTAAAGTAAGGCGCAAACTGTTCATGACGAGTTCGAAACGAAGTCACTCGGACGTTTTCCTTGAGGGGATTCCATTGTTTAAGTCTTGATCCAAGTAACTCTGCTTTGGCCTTGGACAGCTCCAGATTGGGAGCAAGATCGTTCATTTCTTCTTGGTGAGAATGTGTGGTGCAGATGATGCACCACAGCAAATGCATGGATCATCATTAGACACTGAAGGCTGCAGATAACCCAACATCGGTTCGCCTCCCTCCTCATTGTCTGAATCGTTGGAAAATTCTTTTGGAGGTTCGGGAGTGGAAAGGCCTTTGGCGTGCGGAAATGGTCAGAGAGCAGGTTATATAATCCGGTACGTTATTGTCCACTTATTTTTCCTTGTGATGTCTCCAGAAACAGGTGGAACCATGCAGAAGTAGCAATCATTTGCGTGATTGCTTGGCTCTCTCCAAACCATAGGAACAGCAAATGGCATCGCCACTTTTTCGCCTTTCAGCCACTTTGGAAGATTTCTTCCACATGTACTGCAGCATACGTGTGGGGCCCAGGCCTTGTCCTGGTCCTCGATATTGCATCCAAAATAAAACTCATATGCCGCTTTCATTATTGGAGTGATAGCCCTTTTCTGGTGTGCAAACATCACTTCCCCACAAATATAACAAAATGTATCTGTAATATTAATACATTTACGAGGCATCACTACTGCTGGATTAAAACTGCAAGGATCACTTGTGTTGTACTTGTGACTCAGGGATAAATGGAAGTCGCTCAAAAGACTTGCTCACCCTACGAGACGTCGCTTACAACTAAACAATTGCATCATCTTTTGTCTGCGATCATAAAACCGCGATGTCATGACTCAACTACATTGCATCAGACAATGATACAATACCTCCGGGGGTTGTGTGTATGGCGGGCAGATGCAATTCAACGCAATATGTTACAATCTGGAGTCTAAAAAACAGCTTTGCGAAATGGTTACCTATGAACTCAATGCGGACTGAGTCGTTTATACATGACCACCTCTGTCTCTCCTAAATAAGAGCCAATCGACAAATTTTATTGTCTTTTAGTGTTCAACACCTCGAAATTAGTAAATATTGGTATTTTCATGTCAAAGCCTTCTTGTGTGTTGCCCAGTGTTATTTAATAAATAAAATTAATACAGTAACACCACAATTATTTTATATCAGAAATTTTGTAAATGTTACACTTTTAAAACTGATTTATAATGCAGGGTTAAATCTTATTTTAACGTATGGATTAATTTCTTTTTCGAATGGAGTTTATTACAGCAATATTAAAACAATTAATAAGAAATCGAAATAGAATAATTAGATGCATTTTGAGGGAAAGAAAATATGAGTCTGATTATTATAATGAATTACATATACTGCCTTTTGAGAAAATGATATATCCACAATATTGGTTTATATCTTAAAAACAATGGATTAAAAGTGATATTGAAATATAAGTTACTAGAAGTATTGCCTGTCGTTGCTAGGGCATTATAATATAAATAAATAAATACCCCCTCAAGCAGCTGCTTGCCACAGAGGTCTGACTAGGGCATTAAGATATAACAAATGACTCGGAGTATCAAGCTCATAGGAGCGAAAGTTTCCGGCTCCCTGTAATTGCACCGGTTCCTGACTGATCGGTCCTGAATTTAGTGTAGCTCCCATTTAGTCCTTGAGGGCGGGTGTGCTCAGTCGGTAGCGCGCCAGGCTCGTAATCTGTAGTTCCCAGGTTCGAGTCCCAGCTGGGTCAGCGTTGAGATTTATCTCCGCAAAATTCCCCCGCTCTACGGTCAGTAGGGGACACCGATGGGCTTGGAAAGACCGCCGTCCGTCGTATGGGACGTTAAGCCGTGGCCCCGTGTGCGGGAGAGTCATACCCTGTGCACGTTAAAGAACACGCTGGATGGCCTTGACGGGAGGCTACCATCTGCCTCCCAACAGCTATTCCAGTGGGTCCCCTCCCCCAACCTTCTCTGAGCCTTCTGGGTCCATTTGACCTGGCCATTTAGCCCATGTTGTGCAAAAAAGTGCCGCTCAGAGGTAAAACAACCCAACCCAACTTAGTCCTTGAGAAGTACAATTATAAAGCAAATTCGTCGCCTAGTATAAAGATCAGGTTCTTAGCTGCGGTACATAGGGACTAAACATGCTGCAAGTGTCTGAAATCTCTAGGAGCGCTACCTTGCTTTCCTTATGAGTGCAGAGTTGAGAAGTATGAATGGAGTAGTATGTTATTGATGCACATAGTTATCAATGGAGTAATACATTATCGATGCGGAGAGTTATGAATGGAGTAGTATATTATCGATGTGCAAAGTTATCAATGGACAGACTTTTCGCGGCCATATTTTAGGGGAGGGTCTAATTATCGGGGCCGAAAACTTCACACTGCACTAAACTAGTGAGATAAAGCTGCAGACAAAGTTTGATGATCTTAGCTATGACCGTCTGGGAGGAGATATTGAAAAAAACAGACACACAAACTCTCTAAAATATATCACTGATACATCGTCAACCAGGCGACGAATTTGTTTACTACAGTACTGTGCGAATTAGTTGGGACAAGCGAAGCCTGGAGAACCTCTTAGATCCGCATCCAGCAATCCCCCAAACACCCACCCAGGGTCATGTTTTGGAGATGTTTCACAGCTTCCGGGCCACAGATGCTTCACCCCATTGAAGGAATGATGGACAGCAAAAAGTACATAGGCATTCTGGAGGCGAAAATGGTCCCAACACTGCAGAAGCTGTTTCCTAAAGGCGATGGGGTATTTCAACAGGATCTGGCTCCATGTCACAATTCTAAGCTTGCTAAGAGCTTCTTTACCCAGCAACATTTGAAGGTATTGGAGTGGCCAGGAAATTCACCCGTTCTAAACCCCATTGAAAATTTGTCGGCCATTATTAAAGGCGCATATCTAAGATAGCGCACGACGAAAACCGCGCATATCTAAGATGGATTGCACGACGAAAAAGCGCGCATATCTAAGATGGATTGCACGACGAAAAAGCGCGCATATCTAAGACGGCTAAGATGGATTGCACGACGAAAAAGCGCGCATATCTGAGACGGCTAAGATGGATTGCACGACGAAAACCAAAATGATAGAAAGTGTCATGAAAGTGTGGTACCACGACCCTGAAGTGAAGGAGATGTGTGGAAAGCTAGTGGCATCAATGGTTGCGAGGGTGAAAGAAGTAATTAAAACTAAGGGGGGTCACATTTACTGTTAACTGCACTATTAAGCAATTAAATATTTTAGTTGTGTCTTTGTTACTGCATTTTCCTACTGTCCCAACTAATTTGCACAGTACTGTAATACCTAAGATGCCGCATAAAACCCCATGGAATTGTCAACAGAAATTGTGCACAGTTATAAAATTATAGACGTTTAGAAGAATTTTATTATTCTCCCATTTTTAGTTTATACAGGTGCTAAAAGAATATCTTTTTCTGTAAAACAATTAATTTTTGGTTTGGTTATTCTTTGAGCAGCACTTTTGTACACAATGGTCTAGCTTCCCAGAGAATCCCAAGGGCTCACGAGAACCCCAAGGGGGCTCAGAGAAGTTGCGGAAGGGGACCTTTGGACAGCTGTTAAAAGGCAGATGGAAGTCTCTCATCAAGTCAACCCAATGTGTTCCTTAACGTGTTCAAGGTATGGCTCTCCTGCACACGGGGTCACGACGTAACCTCCCATTGGACTGATGACGGTCTTTCCAAGCTCATCGGAGAATCCTTTCTCACCGAGGGCAGTTAGCTGAGATAATTCTCAACTCTGACATAGTTGGGACTCGAACCTGGGAAATGCAGATTACGAGCCTGACGCGTTACCGACTGAGTCAACCTGCAAAGCAATATATCAAAGAATTTTCCGAATACTTTTCATGAATTTGCACCATTCCTCTCACTTAGAATGGTAAGTTCTAACGTAAAAAATAGGTTTCTTATGGAGCTGGACACCCAAATAAGACTTTTAAACTTGAATAAATACGTTACATTCATTAAATCGTGATTTAGTACTCATAAATATAGAAGATATAGTATTCATTTATTTCGTTTTGAAAAGAAGAATCTAGATATGACGTTAAATATAATTCTATTGCCAAATATTTCAAATTTTGATTTAAAATAAAGAAATCCTAACATAATAGCGCGTAATTCAAAAATGCGCATTCTCCCAGAATTCCAAATCTATAATTTTACAAGCACTATTCAATTTATATAATTATATATACATTATTGATATGTCGAGAAAATGATATCTTGTCAATATTTTCAATATTGACGAGATATGGAATTCCTCCCAACATTCTGCCACATAAAAGTTTGCTAAAAATACAAGAGAGCATACATTTACATAAAAGATAAAAAAATATAGTAATAAGTATAAGATGTAATTAACTGATCCCTAAAAAAGTAAAAACTTTAATCACTTTTTTTTTGAAAATGAAATACAAACTTGCAAGTACACCGGTAAATAAAAAGTTTAAAACACAATGTGAATCACAGTGCGTTGATCTGTAAAATCATCAAACATTTTAAACGCAAATGTTGACTTATCGCATTCCAATCGTTTTAACATTTTCTAAAAGCGTTAGCTTTAGCTGTTCTAGTCATTGAATTTTATTTGATGACTAAACTACGGTGTATTGATCATCAGAATTTTCTTTGATGACTAAACTACGGTGTATTGATCATCAGAATTTTCAAATTATCTGGGAACAAAATCATCATCATTCTAATATTCTTTCCGTGGCTTTTCTATTGAGGAGTGAAGTGACTTCTTTTTCTAACATCCTTTCGCTCTAGATGAAAGGAATCTGCTACCATATCAGATCATTAAACGTTCAAACCAATTTCTTCTTTATTTCGGATGGAGATTTTGTGAAAGGAAACAGCGCACGAAAAACAAAATTTAAATATCTGTTGTAAAGGTTCAAGTGAATTATCAACAGCTTTAGAAAGATTCTCGGGAGATTATTTGAACAGTTTTAGTAAAATGCGAGTGTAAGGAATGTTTTAGAAACTAGAAATCTTCAATTTAACAGCATTTCGTCGTTACATTTAAGAGTTAAATAAAAAGAGAATCAATATGAGCTTGCGTCACTTAAAATAATAAAGGTTGGGTTGTTTTACCCCTGAGCGGCACTTTTTTGCACACCATGGGCTAAATGGCCAGGTCACATGGGCCCCGAAGGAAGGCTCAGAGAAGATTGGGGGAGGGGACCCACTGGAACAGCTGTTGGGAGACAGATGGTAGCCTCCCGTCAAGGCCATCCAGCGTGTTCTTTAACGTGCACAGGGTATGGCTCTCCCGCACACGTGGTCACGGCTTAACGTCCCATCCGACGGACGACGGGCTTTCCAAGTCCATCGGTGTCCCCTACTGACCGTGGGAGGGAAATTTTGCGGAGATAAATCTCAATGATGACCCAGTTGGGACTCGAACCTGGGAACTACAGATTACGAGCCTGGCGCGCTACCGACTGAGCCACCCCCGCCCCTAAAATAATAAAAGAATTTGTAATGATTGTTTAGGACAGCAGATTGGAAGAATTCAGAGCTCTGGTTTTCTTTCTAACTGATGCCAGTTCGAAGACTGATTTGAATCGAATTATGTTTGGAATCAATTTCTGTTATGTCGATGCTTTGCGGCTTTAAGCAACAGCTGGCGAATTTATCTTTAATAACATCGTTCTTGGATTCTTTATCGATTTAGCTCAGGATTTATACGAAATTCGCGGCATATTCTTTTTGCAATTAACGTAAAAATATTTTATTCGCAAGAACAGAGACGAAATTGATTTTTGATATGTTGGCTATTTCGCACTGTGCATTGCGTTGAAACTAGCAATGCAAGTTCAAGTGGTCGAGTGTGATGATCAAAGGCATTATATTCACAGCAGTGATTGGCTCCTCCTGAGAGGAGCCAATGACTGCTGTTTAGTTCAGATGGTAGTGGCCAGATCATTGGGTTAGGTTGTTTTACCTCTGAGCATCACTTTTTTTGCACACCATGGGCTAAATGGCCAGGTCACATGGACCCCGAAGGCTCAGAGAAAGTTGGGGGAGGGGACTCACTGGAACAGCTGTTGGGAGACAGATGGTAGCCTCCCGTCGAGGCCATCCAGCGTGTTCTTTAACGTGCACAGGGTATGGCTCTCCCGCACACGGGCCACAGCTTAACGTCCTATCCGACGGACGGCGGCCTTTCCAAGCCCATCGGTGTCCCCTACTGACCGTGGGCAGGGCGGGGAATTTTGCGGAGATAAATCTCAACGCTGACCCAGCTGGGACTCGAACCTGGGAACTACAGATTACGAGCCTGGCGCGCTACCGACTGAGCCACCCCCGCCCCGCGTCAGATCATAATCTACAATTTATAGGTTAGAGTCCCAAGTGTTTTTGCTTCCATGTTTATCTCCGCTCACACACATCTTGTCCCCTCGGTCAGAATTGGGAGAGCGTTGAGCAAGAAAAGACCAATCGTCCGACGGATGGACTATAAGTCGTGTGCATGAGAGCTTTACACTAAAGAACACGCTGGATGGTCTTCTCCATCCAGCGTGTGTTTCTCCTAAAACTGTCCAGTGAAACAACTCAGTGAACAACAGCACCCTTCTCTGATCCTTTGGAGTCCTTGTGACCTCTAGGCAGGGTGGTTCAATCAGTAGTGCGCCAGGCTCGTAATCTTCAGTTCACAGGTTCGAGTCGCAGCTTGGCCAGCGTTGAGATCTTCCTTGGAACCACTGCTTGGCCAATGGTCAATAGGGGACAACGACGGGCTTGCAAAGGCCGCCTTCCGTCGTATGGGAGTAAAGCCGTGCCCCTGTCTGCAGGAGAGCCATACCTCTTCACGTGAAAGAATACGCACGATGCCCTTGACGGGAGACTACCATCTGTCTCTTAACAGCTTTCCAGTGGGTCTCTTCCCCCCAACCTTCTCTGAGCCTTCGGGGTCCATGTGACCTGGCTATTTAGTCCATTGTGTGCAAAAAAGTGACGCTAAGAGGTAAAGCAAATCTTATGACCAGAACATTTAGCCAATTATGTATTAAAAAGTGCACATGTGGCAAAACAGCACGATACAACTTATTATAAAATAGAGAAAAGCTTCAGAGTCAGTAGCTTTTCCCCCTTTTTTCCCCGTGAGCACATTTATCACTGAAACCTTCTAACCTTCTTTTTTAAGCGCCAATAGCACACTATCAATTCAGACACCCTTTAATTTCACAACTCAGTGAACAACAGCACCCTTCTATAAGCACTGAAGTACTTCTTTCTCTCCTCTGGCAATCCAGCCTTCTAGTAAAGAATGCTTTACGCACCTTCTTTCAAGAACACCATTCTCTGCAAATGCCATCCTTCTTTTCAGATCAAACAGTCCTTTTTTATGTCAATAGTTATTTTCCTAGACAGAGTACTCTCCGTGAGATTCAAGCCACAAGATCTGTTGTGGTTTCAACCATTCACTGTACACGAAATGACCCTCGTGCTCCCGGATGTCTGATAATGCTTCCGTTGCTGGTCGTTAGAACGAACGACCTCCCATATGGGAGAATCAGTTCTCGCCCAGTTGTCTCCCTTCCATTCTCGATTCATTGGCGGCAAACAGGAAAAGAGATTTTGTCTCCTTTTAATCAGAGACACGCGGTCGTCTGTCTGCATCCGTTAGGAAGAAAGAAGATTTCCATTGACCCTCTTCATTCATTCAGTCGTTTTCAGTGCGATGTTGTTGTTTTTCCTCTTTCTAGACTACGGGAACTTAGATGATTGAATTTTGTTCGTTTAGAGCGGTTGATATTCATCAAGATTTGTTCAAGAGCAATTCCGATGTGGAAACGAAATTTCTACGGGTCAGTGGTATAACGTGGGACTTTACGTAGTTTTAGAACTGGGATTTAATTGTTTCACCTCTGAGCAGCCCTTTTTTACCCAAAATAGGTTAAAAGAAACAGGCCACAAGGGCTCATAGAAGGTTGGGGTAGAGGAACCACTGGACGGCTGTTAGGAGAAAGATAATAGCCTCCTGTCAAGGCCTTCCAGCGTGTTCTTTAACGTGCACAGGGTGCGGCTCATCCGTTACACTGGGGGACGGGGTTGGCTCAGTCGGTAGCGCGCCAGGCTCGTAATCTGTAGTTCTCAGGTTCGAGTCCCAGCTGGGTCAGCGTTGAGATTTATATCGCAAAATTCCACGCATTGCCCACGGTCAGTAGGGAGACACCGATGGGTCTTGGAAAGGCCGCCGTCCATCGGATGGGACGTTAAGCCGTGACTCCGTGTGCGGGAGAGCCATACCCTGTGCACGTTAAAGAACACGCTGGATGGCCTTGACGGGAGGTTACCATCTGTCTCCCAACAGCTGTTCCAGTGGGTCCCCTTCCCCAACCTTCTCTGAGCCATCGGGGTCCATGTGACCTGGCCATTTAGCCCATTGTGTGCAAAAAAAGTGCCGCTCAGAGGTAAAACAACTCAACACAAATCCATTACACTGTGCCACGGCTTAACGTTCCACCGACAGCCTTTTCAAGCCCAGCGGTGTCCTCTTTCTGATCGATGACGTGACGGGATTAGCACAGATAATCTCATAGCTGGCATAGGTGGGATCGAACCTAGGAAATGCATATTACGAGTCTGACGCACTACCAATTCAGTTCCCTCCCCCCTAAAATTAATTCTTCGGATTAGTGGCGTAACATGAGAAGAACTGGGGAGACTATGAGACTGCATTGATGTTTCGACAGTTCTTATACCACATCAGGAGTCGAAAATCTGAAGAAGCCTTCCAGTCAGTTCTTCAATTTTAAAATTGTTTCAGTAACGAGCTGAGAAAATGAAATCTTTTAAATATTCTTTATGTAATCAACAAAATGTCTCAGAAAAACGATGTTTTCGAAATGAAATACGGATACTATTCTGTTACAAAGTAGCTGAACTTTAGAGGGGGAAAATGGACTGTTCTATATTGATATTTATGAAAACATCCATTTTATAATAGCTAGAAGTGAAGAAGCGTTTCCTGAAAAGAAGAAATTGTTTCAAGATATCAGTCTTTCAACCCATGCAGTGAACGACGAATTGGGTAGGATTCAATGACAAATTCTTTAGCAAACTGTTAAAAAGAAAGTTACATTTTTCGATTATTACACATTGGACTTGAAAAATCGAAGTTCTACTGGGTTGTTGGGTTGGGTTGTTTTACCTCTGAGCGGCACTTTTTTGCACACCATGGGCTAAATGGCCAGGTCACATGGACCCCGAAGGCTCAGAGAAGGTTGCGGGAGGGGACCCACTGGAACAACTGTTGGGAGACAGATGGTAGCCTCCCGTCAAGGCCATCCAGCGTGTTCTTTAACGTGCACAGGGTATGGCTCTCTCCCGCACACGGGCCACGGCTTAACGTCCCATCCGACGGACGGCGACCTTTCCCAGCCCATCGGTGTCCCCTACTGACCGTGTACAGGGCGGAGATTTTTTGCGGAGATACTTATTCTGAGTAGATTACAATGATAATTTGTAATGTAACCACCGGGATAAATAAATCCGATGATATACAACAGATCAATACAATGAATGTGAATATCAGAGTATATATATATATACATACACATACACATGGAGGAAGGGGGAAGACACAAAATGGAGCCGGAAAAATATAAAAGGGAAAATATTCCAATGAATTTTAATATTTCCTCTCCGTTTTACAGCACAATCTGTAGTTTCCAGGTTCGAGTCCCAGCTGGGTCAGCGCTGAGATTTATCTCCGCAAAATTCCCCGTCCTGCCCACGGTCAGTAGGGGACACCGATGGGCTTGGAAAGGCCGCCGTCCGTTGGATGGGACGTTGAGCCGTGGCTCCGTGTGCGGGAGAGCCATACCCTGTGCACGTTAAGAACACACTGAATGGCCTTGACGGGAGGCTACCATATGTCTCCCAACAACTGTTCCAGCGGGTCCCCTTCCCCAACTTTCTCTGAACCTTCGGAGTCCATGTGACCTGGCTATTTACTCCATGGTGTACAAAAAAGTGCCGTTCAGAGGTAAAACAACCCAACCCAAATCCGTTTTACAGGTCTTCAAAACATTTCTTGAAAAATGCATGAAATATAAATAAGTTTAACAATTTTTCGTCTCTATTACCATTATTAGCATTCTGAAAGGTGTGTGTGTGGAGGGGGGGGGGATGAGTCATGGTCCTCTTGGCCCCTCTAGATCCGGCCAAGGATATTTATATACATTAAAGTCCGGATCTAAGAGGTGGGAGGGCTAGGGATACATCCCTTTGATAATACTAATAAGGGTAATTGCAGCAAAAAATTATTAAACTTGTGCATATTTCACTCATTTTTGAGGAAATTTTTAAAAAACTCTAAAAGGGAGAGGAAATACAATTTCCTAGATTCGTTGGGTTCTTTTACCTCTGAGCGGCACTTTTTTGCACACCATTGGGCTAAAATGGCCAGGTCACATGGACCCCTAAGGCTCAGAGAAGATTGGGGGAGGGGATCCACTGGAACAGCTGTTGGGAGACAGATGGTAGCCTCCCGTCAAGGTCATCCAGCGTGTTCTTTAGCGTGACAGGGTATGGCTCTCCCGCACACGGGGCCACGACCTAACGTCCCATCCGACGGACGGCGGCCTTTCCAAGCCCATCGGTGTCCCCTACTGACCGTGGGCAGGGCGGGGAATTTTGCGGAATTAAATCTCATCGCTGACCCAGCTGGGATTCGAACCTGGGAATTGCAGATTATGAGCCTGGCGCGCTACCGACTGAGCCACCCCCGCCTTCCTAGATTCAAGCTATATGTATAATTCATATGTAGATTCTCTTTCAAATCCTTGCTTGCCATACAGCTACTTGAATTTTACTAACCTTTTAAGATTACCACACTGAATTCTGCAATGAAGTAGAATCTGTTTTATAATGTTTAATCTTTAATAGTAATAATATTTGAATACAATAACAAAAAATTACGAATAAATGATGCAATGAAATTGAAATTTTAGTTTCGTAGAACGCAGAAACAAAACAACACAGTTTCAGAAAGAAAAAAATATAGTAACAGTTCCTGCAGAAACCAAGGAATGACAAAGTAATCTTCCAGGTTTCAATTTAAATTGTTACATTTACAATTTGTGGCAAGCTTTGCCATAAATTAAAAAAAAAACCTTCATCTTAATTCAAAAACGAAGAATTGTGATTTTGTTTTTGAAAGATCCTTTCATGTTAATTCAAAAACAACACTAAGGTAGAAATAATAAATAATAAAAAATATATATAATAAATAAAAAGTAATAACTACATAATATGACAATCAGTAATTTTTTCACAGTTGCAACATAACAATAAAAATAAATTTCCAAACCTTTTCTTAAATTTTGATAAATTAATTTACATTCTTATACAGTACACGAAAGGTTGCCAGATCACTAATTTCTAAAAAAAGTTGCCAGATATTTTTTATTGAATTCTGTAATCAACCATAGCATTCGGATACTTTTTTGAGCGACTGTAGGTGGTCATATTATTTTGATACTAGATCGTGTGGGCTCACTCACGGAAATATTGAGCGTGTGCAGTTACCGTTCACAGCAAACTGGAGCGTGTGCAGTTGCTCTACACGCTCCAGATATTTTTCCTGAATTCTGTAATCACGTGACACGAAGGTTGCCAGATCACTAATTTCTAAAAAAATCGTTGCCAGATATTTTTTCTGAATTCTGTAATCAACCATAGTGTTCGGATACTTTTTTGAGCGACTATACACAAAATGACGTCTTGATATATTTTTATGTCGGAGAAAGGCAGAGTTAATTTATATTTTCCTCTTTTCGTATCATAAGTTGACATCGTGTTAGGTAGCCAATGTTTATTCATAAATAAAATATTAAAATTTTGTATAAATGTTATATTAATATTTAAATAAATAATATTGTTACGAATTTTAAAATGGATAGGCACTGAGCGTGAGTACTAATAACTATATTTTCAAACCAATTACAATACAATGCAAATTGTTACAAAAATATGGATGAAGTATTTTATAAACAAATTAACTACTATCATACACAAGTCATTAACCTTTTTGTACAGAGCATACAATATCAACTCTGTCTGTTGTACTAAAATACTACCTCTTCATTTTGTTTACCATGTCACTTCACTACCTTCAGACGTAAACAAACTCTCGTCCTGTGCTAGTTGACTGAACTTTTGTTACTAACAACAGAGGGCGGGGTGGCTCAGTCGGTAGCGTGCCAGGCTCGTAATCTGTAGTTCCCAGGTTCGAGTCCCAGCTGGATCAGCATTGAGATTTATCTCCGCAAAATTCCCCGCCCTGCCCACGGTCAGTAGAGGACACCGATGGGCTTGGAAAAGCCGCCGTCCGTCGGATGGGACGTTAAGTCGTGGCCCCGTGTGCGGGAGAGCCATACCCTGTGCACGTTAAAGAACACGCTGGATGGCCTTGACGGGAGGCTACCATCTGTCTCCCAACAGTTGTTCCAGTGGGTCTCCTCCCCCAACCTTCTCTGAGGCTTCGGGGTCCTTGTGGCCTGGACATTTAGCCCATGGTGTGCAAAAAAGTGCCGCTCAGAGGTAAAACAACCCAAACTAACAACAGAAAACAAACACCTGCGCGCGCACACACTAATAAATATACTAATTATTTTCACTTAACGCGCACTGAATCAGACCATCTGAACGTCCTTTCAGATCTCACAACTTTAACACACTGCAATCTTTTTTTTATTCTTCTGAATCGTTCTAAGTTCTAATTCGTTGGCTAAATTGAATCTCACGTAGAAGCACACACGAGGGTTCAAGTCACGTTAAGTCATGAGGTCACTGTTGCTCGTTCATCTGTCGTAACAATATAAAGTTGGGAAAATGATAAGTTCCCAGTAACTGTCTATTTGTAAAAGATTTTACATTAAAAGCTAACTTATAAATGTCCTTATGAAAAGTAAATAAATTATGTAAATTAGTTTCATTATTGTCTCTCCAAACACGTATGCCATATTTTAATAAAGGAAAAAAAACATGAATAATACAAAATACTTAAAATAACATTATTTTCTTTAAGCAATAAATCTATATAAAACATATCTTAGTCTTTTTTTTGGTTAATTTATTTTCATGAGTTTTCCGTTTTAATTTTTTTATTCTTTCTATCTTTTTTTATGTTGCTGATTTCCATCGTAGGACTTAATACCATTTTTTTTAATGTGTCTTTGGGTTGGGTTGTTTTACCTCTGAGCGGCACTTTTTTGCACACCATGGGCTAAATGGCCAGGTCACATGGACCCCGAAGGCTCAGAGAAGGTTGGGGGAGGGGACCCACTGGAACAGCTGTTGGGAGACAGATGGTAGCCTCCCATCAAGGCCATCCAGCGTTTGTTTAACGTGCACAGGGTATGGCTCTCCCGCACACGGGGTTACGGCTTAACGTCCCATCCGACGGATGACGTCCCTTACAAGCCCATCAGTGTCCCCTACTGACCGAGGGCAGGGCGGGGAATTTTGCGGAGATAAATCTCAACGCTGACCCAGCTGGGACTCGAACCTGGGAACTACAGATTACGAGCCTGGTGCGCTATCGACTGAGCCCCCCGCCCCGATGTGTCTTTGACTGCGTCCATCATCCTGTGAACTTACAGGGCTTATTTTGTTTCTGAGTCTTCTAAATTATTTCATTTACTATTAACTTAGAGAATGCTTTATTTGCTGTCGACATGAATATAAATAAATATTTTATCCACAATCTAATAATTGCCTGGGCAAACGTTTTAGCTGAAGCGTCGCATAGAAAACTGAAAGAATTATAAAATAAAAAGAAATACAAAATCAATAGCGTATATATAACCAATGGGAAAAAAAATCTAAAGTAAAGCATAAACAATATAATTTTATCAAAATTTATTATTTTGATGAGAATTTGCTTCGCCGACGTTACACTTCTTGTTCTCTGTATGTTCTTTTTCACTTTTGGAATGTATTCTTTTTTTTGTCAGTAGCTCGAGGGCTATTATTGTCACAGGCGTGATCTAATAACTACCTTAATTTACTTGCTTAAAATCTTGGTTTACATGGGCGAGGGGTGGCTCAGTCGGTAGCGCGCCAGGCTCGTAATCTATAGTTCTCAGGTTCGAGTCCCAGCTGGGTCAGCGTTGAGATTTATCTCCGCAAAAATTCCCCGCCCTGCCCACGGTCAGTAGGGGACACCGATGGCCTTAGGAAAGGCCGCCGTCCATCGGATGAGACGTTAAGCCGTGGCCCCCTGTGCGGGAGAGCCATACCCTGTGCACGTTAAAGACCACGCTGGATGGCCTTGACGGGAGGCTACCATCTGTCTCCCAACAGCTGTTCCAGTGGGTCCCCTCCCCCAACCTTCTCTGAGCCTTCGGGGTCCATGTGACCTGGCCATTTAGCCCATGGTGTGCAAAAAAGTGCCGCTCAGAGGTAAAACAATCCAATCTTGGTTTACAATTTTATATTGTTATCAGCTAATAAAGTACAAAATTAAATTACCCTCCAACCTGTTTAGATAATAATTTTACGACTTTCTAACAGCAATAATGTTGTAACAGCTTTGGTAATAACTGATATTACCGACCGCGGCACGATGAAAATCAGTATAAATAGCTTTGATAAATTCAAAAGTCTGCTTTGTGATTTTTAATTCATATTAAAATATATCTTTGATCACTTTATGAAAACTAAAAAACACGGCAGTTGAGAGAAGGTATGTGTCGATAATAACTGAAATTAAATTAGTTTACAAATGTTTTACGTGAAATATTAACTATGCGATTATTGAGGCTAAATAACGCTTCTTCAAAAGTAATTTGAGGAAAGACAGAAATAAGTGGTTTAAATGAACTTAGAGAAATGATCAAGTTAAGATGCTTTACTATTTAGCGATACTTTTTTACCCACAGTGGACTAAATGGCCAGGTCGCAAGGACCCAAGTTATTCAGAAAAGGTTGGGGCATTGATGGTAGTCGCCACTTCAATTCCATCCAGCATGTTCTTTAACGTGCTCAGAGTATGGCTCTCTTTCACGCAAGCCAACGGCTTAACGTCCCATCTGACGGACGGCGGCCTTTCCAAGCCCAACTGGTGTTTCCTACTAACCAAAGGCAGGGAGGGGAGTGTTTCGGAGATAAATCTCAACGCTGGCCCAGCTGGGACTTGAACCTGGTAACTACAGATTATGAGCCTGGCGCGCTACCGACTGAGCCCCTTTAATTGTGTGAAGTGACAGTAAAATATTGGGTTTTTACAAAGAAACTAGAAATGAAATGTTAAAATCATTTTATCGAACACATAAGACGTAGAAAATCACACAAATCACTTCAATACACATATTTTTTACGGAGAGATGAGAAATTAATTGGCAATTCTTATATTAGATACATCACATTATACAATATTACTGGAAGGGGAAAACAATGCAATCCCATGCACGTAATGGATGCTGGAGATGTCCAAGCACTGCGATATGATCACACGCAGGAATTTTTTATTTTGCTTCAAACTTGGGATTATTTAAATTAAATAATTATGATATCGTTTGATTCGTTAAATTATATTATAAATTTGGTTTGTTTTCCAAATAAGAAAATTTTTTCTAACTCAACTGAATATTTTAGAAATTAATTTTTTCGCAATCAGCGGAAAAGGGAATAGTTACCTTAGTTTACAAAAAGAGAGCAATAGAGACGATTTATCAAGCTACAGACCAATTTTTGAAAGTTCAGTATTTTCCAATATGTTTGAAAAATAATTTGATAAAAAATTAGTAGCTTCTTGAATTGCATAAAAGTTTTATCTGTAAGTCAGTTCAGCTGATATAGAATGTGTGAGCATTGATAATTTTTATTTAGTATATTTGAAATTGTATCGATGTGGTTTTGACTATAATTTAAGATTAGAAATATCATTTGATATCATATCTCAAAATATTTATATTAAGTAAACTATGTAAGAATAATGGGTAAAATATTAAAATGGTTTTCATTTAATCTTACAAACGAAACACAGCAAAAATGAAATATATTTTAAGTTACCCTTTTTTGTATAAAATATGGTGTTCCACAGGGATCAGTATTGGGACTTTTTCTTTTTTCGTTCTCTACTTTTTTTCGTGGCATTTATTATTGCTTTTTATAATCAAAATCTGCACTATAACATAAAAACCTATGTTGATAATATGCCTTAGCAATCAATGCTAAACGGATCAGGAAAAACGTAACTTACTTTTAGTGAGTAAATTGTTCTAGCTGAACAAACATTCCATAAATACACCCAAGATATAATACATTTTTATAACTTAAAAACTAATCCATGTAATTTAATAAATGGAAATATTCCTTGCATAATATTACTTGATGATGTGGAAATAAGGTTCCCAATCGGGACTATAATCCGTTCTAAGAAGCAAACGAAATGTGTCGTCTTGGAAGAATTACACTTGATAATAAATTAATGGGAAATTAAGTCACCATTAAAACTTTAAGATTTGAGTGATTCTACTAAATTCTTTCTCCTTAAAAAATGTTAGTGTGTTCTGCGAATTCTTTAGTTTCCTTGGTATTTAGTCTGCTGTTTAATACTGTATCTTATGTTATGACGACCTGCCCACGGTCAGTAGGGGACACCGACGGGCTTGCAAAGGCCGCCTTCCGTCGTATCGCAGTAAAGCCGTGCCCCTATCTGCAGGAGAGCCATACCCTCTTCACGTGAAAGAATACGCACGATGCCCTTGACCGGAGGCTACCATCTGTCTCTCAACAGTTGTCCAGTGGGTCTCTTCCCCCCAACCTTCTCTGAGCCTTCGGGGTCCATGTGACCTGGCTATTTAGTCCATTGTGAGCAAAAAAGTGACGCTAAGAGGTAAAGCAAATCTTATGACCAGAACATTTAGCCAATTATGTATTAAAAGTGCACATGTGGCAAAACAGCACGATACAACTTATTATAAAATAGAGAAAAGCTTCAGAGTCAGTAGCTTTTCCCCCTTTTTTCCCCGTGAGCACATTTATCACTGAAACCTTCTAACCTTCTTTTTTAAGCGCCAATAGCACACTATCAATTGAGCCACCCTTTAATTTCACAACTCAGTGAACAACAGCACCCTTCTATAAGCACTGAAATACTTCTTTCTCTCCTCTGGCAATCCAGCCTTCTAGTAAAGAATGCTTTACGCACCTTCTTTCAAGAACACCATTCTCTGCAAATGCCATCCTTCTTTTCAGATCAAACAGTCCTTTTTTATGTCAATAGTTATTTTCCTAGACAGAGTACTCTCCGTGAGATTCAAGCCACAAGATCTGTTGTGGTTTCAACCATTCACTGTACACGAAATGACCCTCGTGCTCCCGGATGTCTGATAATGCTTCCGCTGCTGGTCGTTGGAACGAACGACCTCCCATATGGGAGAATCAGTTCTCGCCCAGTTGTCTCCCTTCCATTCTCGATTCATTGGCGGCAAACAGGAAAAGAGATTTTGTCTCCTTTTAATCAGAGACACGCGGTCGTCTGTCTGCATCCGTTAGGAAGAAAGAAGATTTCCATTGACCCTCTTCATTCATTCAGTCGTTTTCAGCGCGATGTTGTTGTTTTTTCTCTTTCTAGACTACGGGAACTTAGATGATTGAATTTTGGGTTTGTTGTTCGTTTAGAGCGGTTGATATTCATCAAGATTTGTTCAAGAGCAATTCCGATGTGGAAACGAAATCTCTACGGGTCAGTGGTATAACGTGAGACTTTACGTAGTTTTAGAACTGGGAGTTAATTGTTTCACCTCTGAGTAGCCCTTTTTTACCTAAAATAGGTTAAACGAACCGGCCACAAGGGCTCATAGAAGGTCGGGGTAGAGGAACCACTGGACGGCTGTTAGGAGAAAGATAATAGCCTCCTGTCAAGGCCTTCCATCGTGTTCTTTAACGGGCACAAAGTGCGGCTCATCCGTTACACTGGGGGGCGGGGGGGGCTCAGTCGGTAGCGCGCCAGGCTCATAATCTGTAGTTCTCAGGTTCGAGTCCCAGCTGGGTCAGCATTGAGATTTATCTCCGCAAAATTCCACGCCCTGCCCACGGTTAGTAGGGAGACACCGATGGATCTTGGAAAGGCCGCCATCCGTCGGATGGGACGTTAAGACGTGGCCCCGTGTGAGAGAGAGCCATACCCTGTGCACGTTAAAGAACACGCTGGATGGCCTTGACCGGAGGCTACCATCTGTCTCTCAACAGCTGTCCAGTGGCTCTCTTCCCCCCAACCTTCTCTGAGCCTTCGGGGTCCATATGACCTGGCCATTTAGCCCATTGTGTGCAAAAAAGTGCCGTTCAGAGGTAAAACAACCCAACCCAAATCCGTTTTACAGGTCTTCAAAACATTTCTTGAAAAATGCATGAAATATAAATAAGTTTAACAATTTTTCGTCTCTATTACCATTATTATCATTCTGAAAGGTGTGTGTGTGTGGGGGGGGGGGATGAGTCATGGTCCTCTTGGCCCCTTTAGATCCGGCCAAGGATATTTATATACATTAAAGTCCGGATCTAAGAGGTGGGAGGGCTAGGGATACATCCCTTTGATAATACTAATAAGGGTAATTGCAGAAGAAATTATTAGACTTGTGCATATTTCACTCATTTTTGAGGAAATTTTTGAAAAACTCTAAAAGGGTGAGGAAATACAATATTGCAAGGCCACTCTTTTGACCTCCCTCCACTTTTACGGGTTTTTTTGACACGATCATCACTTAACGTTACGATTTAATTTTTTTTCCTAGATTCGTTGGGTTGGGTTGTTTTACCTCCGAGCGGCACTTTTTTTGCACACCATGGGCTAAATGGCCAGGTCACATGGACCCCGAAGGCTCAGAGAAGGTTGGGGGAGAGGACCCACTGCAACAGCTGTTGGGAGACAGATGGTAGCCTCCCGTCAAGGCCATCCAGCGTGTTCTTTAACGTTGGGTTGTTTTACCTCTGAGCGGCACTTTTTTGCACACCATGGGCTAAATGGCCAAGTCACAAGGACCCCGAAGGCTCAGAAAAGGTTGGGGGAGGGGACCCACTGGAACAGCTATTGGGAGACAGATGGTAGCCTCCTGTCAAGGCCATCCAGCGTGTTCTTTAACGTGCACAGGGTATGGCTCTCCGCACACGAGGCCACGGCTTAACGTCACATCCGACGGACGGCGGCCTTTCCAAGCCCATCGGTGTCCCCTACTGACCGTGGGCAGGGCGGGGAATTTTGCGGAGATAAATCTCAACGCTGACCCAGCTGGGACTCGAACCTGGGAATTACAGATTACGAGCCTGGCGAGCTACCGACTGAGCCACCCCCGCCCCTCCTAGATTCGAGCTACATGTATAATTCATATGTAGATTCTCTTTCAAATCCTTGCTTGCCATACAGCTACTTGAATTTTACTAACCTTTTAAGATTACCACACTGAATTCTGCAATGAAATAGAATCTGTTTTATAATGTTTAATCTTTAATAGTAATAATATTTGAATGCAATAACAAAAAATCACGAATAAATGATGCAATGAAACTGAAATTTTAGTTTCGTAGAACGCAGAAACAAAACAACACAGTTTCAGAAAGAAAAAAATATAGTAACAGTTCTTGCAGAAACCAAGGAATGACAAAGTAATCTTCCAGGTTTCAATTTAAATTGTTACATTTACAATTTGTGGCAAGCTTTGCCATAAATTAAAAAAAAAACCTTCATCTTAATTCAAAAACGAAGAATTGTGATTTTGTTTTTGAAAGATCCTTTCCTGTTAATTCAAAAACAACACTAAGGTAGAAATAATAAATAATAAAAAATATATATAATAAATAAAAAGTAATAACTACATAATATGACAATCAGTAATTTTTTCACAGTTGCAACATAACAATAAAAATAAATTTCCAAACCTTTTCTTAAATTTTGATAAATTAATTTACATTCTTATACAGTACACGAAAGGTTGCCAGATCACTAATTTCTAAAAAAAGTTGCCAGATATTTTTTATTGAATTCTGTAATCAACCCTAGTGTTCGGATACTTTTTTGAGCGACTGTAGGTGGTCATATTATTTTGATACTAGATCATGTGGGCTCACTCACGGAAATATTGAGCGTGTGCAGTTACCGTTCACAGCAAACTGGAGCGTGTGCAGTAACTTTGCTGTGAACGGTAACTGGAGCGTGTACAGTTGCTGTACACGCTCCAGATATTTTTCCTGAATTCTGTAATCACGTGACACGAAGGTTGCCAGATCACTAATTTCTAAAAAAATCGTTGCAAGATATTTTTTCTGAATTCTGTAATCAACCATAGTGTTCGCATACTTTTTTGAGCGACTGTAGGTGGTCATATTATTTTGATACTAGATCGTCAATATTATTTTGATACTAGATCGTCATCAGCAAACTGGAGCGTGTGTAGTTAGTTCCAGTTTGCTGTGAACGGTAACTGGAGAGTGTACAGTTGCTGTACACGCTCCAGATATTTTTCCTGAATTCTGTAATCACGTGACACGAAGGTTGCCAGATCACTAATTTCTAAAAAAATCGTTGCCAGATATTTTTTCTGAATTCTGTAATCAACCATAGTGTTCGGATACTTTTTTGAGCGACTATACACAAAATGACGTCTTGATATATTTTTATGTCGGAGAAAGGCAGAGTTAATTTATATTTTCCTCTTTTCGTATCATAAGTTGACATCGTGTTAGGTAGCCAATGTTTATTCATAAATAAAATATTAAAATTTTGTATAAATGTTATATTAATATTTAAATAAATAATATTGTTACGAATTTTAAAATGGATAGGCACTGAGCGTGAGTACTAATAACTATATTTTCAAACCAATTACAATACAATGCAAATTGTTACAAAAATATGGATGAAGTATTTTATAAACAAATTAACTACTATCATACACAAGTCATTAACCTTTTTGTACAGAGCATACAATATCAACTCTGTCTGTTGTACTAAAATACTACCTCTTCATTTTGTTTACCATGTCACTTCACTACCTTCAGACGTAAACAAACTCTCGTCCTGTGCTAGTTGACTGAACTTTTGTTACTAACAACAGAGGGCGGGGTGATTCAGTCGGTAGCGTGCCAGGCTCGTAATCTGTAGTTCCCAGGTTCGAGTCCCAGCTGGATCAGCATTGAGATTTATCTCCGCAAAATTCCCCGCCCTGCCCACGGTCAGTAGAGGACACCGATGGGCTTGGAAAAGCCGCCGTCCGTCGGATGGGACGTTAAGTCGTGGCCCCGTGTGCGGGAGAGCCATACCCTGTGCACGTTAAAGAACACGCTGGATGGCCTTGACGGGAGGCTACCATCTGTCTCCCAACAGTTGTTCCAGTGGGTCTCCTCCCCCAACCTTCTCTGAGGCTTCGGGGTCCTTTTGGCCTGGACATTTAGCCCATGGCGTGCAAAAAAGTGCCGCTCAGAGGTAAAACAACCCAAACTAACAACAGAAAACAAACACCTGCGCGCGCACACACTAATAAATATACTAATTATTTTCACTTAACGCGCACTGAATCAGACCATCTGAACGTCCTTTCAGATCTCACAACTTTAACACACTGCAATCTTTTTTTTATTCTTCTGAATCGTTCTAAGTTCTAATTCGTTGGCTAAATTGAATCTCACGTAGAAGCACACACGAGGGTTCAAGTCACGTTAAGTCATGAGGTCACTGTTGCTCGTTCATCTGTCGTAACAATATAAAGTTGGGAAAATGATAAGTTCCCAGTAACTGTCTATTTGTAAAAGATTTTACATTAAAAGCTAACTTATAAATGTCCTTATGAAAAGTAAATAAATTATGTAAATTAGTTTCATTATTGTCTCTCCAAACACGTATGCCATATTTTAATAAAGGAAAAAAAACATGAATAATATAAAATACTTAAAATAACATTATTTTCTTTAAGCAATAAATCTATATAAAACATATCTTAGTCTTTTTTTTGGTTAATTTATTTTCATGAGTTTTCCGTTTTAATTTTTTTATTCTTTCTATCTTTTTTTATGTTGCTGATTTCCATCGTAGGACTTAATACCATTTTTTTTAATGTGTCTTTGGGTTGGGTTGTTTTACCTCTGAGCGGCACTTTTTTGCACACCATGGGCTAAATGGCCAGGTCACATGGACCCCGAAGGCTCAGAGAAGGTTGGGGGAGGGGACCCACTGGAACAGCTGTTGGGAGACAGATGGTAGCCTCCCATCAAGGCCATCCAGCGTGTTCTTTAACGTGCACAGGGTATGGCTCTCCCGCACACGGGGCTACGGCTTAACGTCCCATCCGACGGATGACGTCCCTTACAAGCCCATCAGTGTCCCCTACTGACCGAGGGCAGGGCGGGGAATTTTGCGGAGATAAATCTCAACGCTGACCCAGCTGGGACTCGAACCTGGGAACTACAGATTACGAGCCTGGTGCGCTATCGACTGAGCCCCCCGCCCCGATGTGTCTTTGACTGCGTCCATCATCCTGTGAACTTACAGGGCTTATTTTGTTTCTGAGTCTTCTAAATTATTTCATTTACTATTAACTTAGAGAATGCTTTATTTGCTGTCGACATGAATATAAATAAATATTTTATCCACAATCTAATAATTGCCTGGGCAAACGTTTTAGCTGAAGCGTCGCATAGAAAACTGAAAGAATTATAAAATAAAAAGAAATACAAAATCAATAGCGTATATATAACCAACGGGAAAAAAAATCTAAAGTAAAACATAAACAATATAATTTTATCAAAATTAATTATTTTGATGAGAATTTGCTTCGCCGACGTTACACTTCTTGTTCTCTGTATGTTCTTTTTCACTTTTGGAATGTATTCTTTTTTTTGTCAGTAGCTCGAGGGCTATTATTGTCACAGGCGTGATCTAATAACTACCTTAATTTACTTGCTTAAAATCTTGGTTTACATGGGCGGGGGGTGGCTCAGTCGGTAGCGCGCCAGGCTCGTAATCTATAGTTCTCAGGTTCGAGTCCCAGCTGGGTCAGCGTTGAGATTTATCTCCGCAAAAATTCCCCGCCCTGCCCACGGTCAGTAGGGGACACCGATGGCCTTAGGAAAGGCCGCCGTCCATCGGATGAGACGTTAAGCCGTGGCCCCGTGTGCGGGAGAGCCATACCCTGTGCACGTTAAAGAACACGCTGGATGACCTTGACGGGAGGCTACCATCTGTCTCCCAACAGCTGTTCCAGTGGGTCCCCTCCCCCAACCTTCTCTGAGCCTTCGGGGTCCATGTGACCTGGCCATTTAGCCCATGGTGTGCAAAAAAGTGCCGCTCAGAGGTAAAACAATCCAATCTTGGTTTACAATTTTATATTGTTATCAGCTAATAAAGTACAAAATTAAATTACCCTCCAACCTGTTTAGACAATAATTTTACGACTTTCTAACAGCAATAATGTTGTAACAGCTTTGGTAATAACTGATATTACCGACCGCGGCACGATGAAAATCAGTATAAATAGCTTTGATAAATTCAAAAGTCTGCTTTGTGATTTTTAATTCATATTAAAATATATCTTTGATCACTTTATGAAAACTAAAAAACACGGCAGTTGAGAGAAGGTATGTGTCGACAATAACTGAAATTAAATTAGTTTACAAATGTTTTACGTGAAATATTAACTATGCGATTATTGAGGCTAAATAACACTTCTTCAAAAATAATTTGAGGAAAGACAGAAATAAGTGGTTTAAATGAACTTAGAGAAATGATCAAGTTAAGATGCAAGATGACATGCTTTGCTATTTAGCGATACTTTTTTACCCACAATGGACTAAATGGCCGGGTCGCAAGGACCCAAGTTATTCAGAAAAGTTTGGGGCATTGATGATAGTCGCCACTTCAATGCCATCCAGCATGTTCTTTAACGTGCACAGAGTATGGCTCTCTTTCACACAAGCCAACGGCTTAACGTCCCATTTGACGGACGGCGGCCTTTGCAAGCCCACTGGTGTTTCTTACTGACCGAGGGCAGGGAGGCGAGTGTTTCGGAGATAAATCTCAACGCTGGCCCAGCTGGGACTCGAACCTGGTAACTACAGATTACGAGCCTGGCGCGCTACCGACTGAGCCCCTTTAATTGTGTGAAGTGACAGTAAAATATTGGGTTTTAACAAAGAAACTAGAAATGAAATGTTACAATCATTTTATCGAACACATAAGACGTAGAAAATCACACAAATCACTTCAATACACGTATTTTTTACGGATAGATGATAAATTAATTGGCAATTCTTATATTAGATACATCACATTATACAATATTACTGGGAAGGGAAAACAATGTAATCCCATGCACGTGGATGCTGGAGATGTCCAAGCACTGCGATATGATCACACGCAGGAATTTTTTATTTTGCTTCAAACTTGGGATTATTTAAATTAAATAATTATGATATCGTTTGATTCGTTAAATTATATTATAAATTTGGTTTGTTTTCCAAATAAGAAAATTTTTTCCAAATCAACTGAATAGTTTAGAAATTAATTTTTTCGCAATCAGCGGAAAAGGGAATAGTTACCTTAGTTTACAAAAAGAGAGAAATAGAGACGATTTATCAAGCTACAGACCAATTTTTGAAAGTTCAGTATTTTCCAATATGTTTGAAAAATAATTTGATAAAAAATTAGTAGTTTCTTGAATTACATAAAAGTTTTATCTGTAAGTCAGTTCAGCTGATATAGAATGTGTGAACATTGATAATTTTTATTTAGCATATTTGAAATTGTATTGATGTGGTTTTGACTATAATTTTAGATTAGAAATATCATTTGATATCATATCTCAAGATATTTATATTAAGTAAACTATGTAAGAATAATGGGTAAAATATTAAAATGGTTTTCATTTAATCTTACAAACGAAACACAGCAAAAATGAAATATATTTTAAGTTACCCTTTTTTGTATAAAATATGGTGTTCCACAGGGATCAGTATTGGGACTTTTTTTTTTTTGTTTTCTACTTTTTTTCGTGGCATATATTATTGCATTTTGTAATCAAAATCTGCACTATAACATAAAAACCTATGTTGATAATATGCCTTAGCAATCAATGCTAAACGGATCAGGAAAAACGTAACTTACTTTTAGTGAGTAAATTGTTCTAGCTGAACAAACATTCCATATATACACCCAAGATATAATACATTTTTATAACTTAAAAACCAATCCATGTAATTTAATAAATGGAAATATTCCTTGCATAATATTACTTGATGATGTGGAAATAAGGTTCCCAATCGGGACTATAATCCGTTCTATGAAGCAAACGAAATGTGTCATCTTGAAAGAATTACACTTGAAAATAAATTAATGGGAAATTAAGTCACCATTAAAACTTTAAGATTTGAGTGATTCTACTAAATTCTTTCTCCTTAAAAAATATTAGTGTGTTCTGCGAATTCTTTAGTTTCCTTGGCATTTAGTCTGCTGTTTAATACTGTATCTTATGTTATGACGACCTGCCCACGGTCAGTAGGGGACACCGATGGGCTTGGAAAGGCCGCCGTCCGTCGGATGGGACGTTAAGCCGTGGCCCCGTGTGCGGGAGAGCCATACCCTGTGCACGTTAAAGAACACGCTGGATGACCTTGACGGGAGGCTACCATCTCTCTCCCAACAGCTGTTCCAGTGGGTCCCCTCCCCCAACCTTCTCTGAGCCTTCGGGGTCCATGTGACCTGGACATTTAGCCCATGGTGTGCAAAAAAGTGCCGCTCAGAGGTAAAACAACCCAACCCAACCCTATGTTATGACGAAACCTTTATTACAATCTTAAACCACCAATCTCATTATAAAATAAAATAGTGGAACTTATATCTAACTGTACTAATACAGTAACAACTTGTCGAATGCTGGTACGCTTTTAAGCATATTTTAATTCTTGCCAAAAGTTCTGTGTTTTGAAAAAACCTAAAGCGGGAAAATTAAGTTTACCATTGAAAAGTGAATGCCACACAAAATTCAAAATTTATAATTCCAAAACAGGAATTTAGAATGACATCAAGCAAACTTAATATTTCTACTCACACACTAAATGATGGACTCTAGGAAGTAACTAAAAAACATAAATCTGCTTAAAAAATAAAGAAATTGAAGCTCAGTTTCAGCGCGACCTAACCAGTGCTATTTTGAATGAAGGCACCGCCAAGATTACAGAGGCACTGGAGCTTGTGCTTCTGAGATCGATCCTGATTGACACCTCAGCTGCGCAGTCAAGAGACTTGTCAGCAGCATTCTCCAGTAGAAGAGAAACGTTCCCAGAAAGAAAGAACTTTCGAAGTAATCAACTCTTTTCGTACTTCTTACTGTAAGAAGCAAGAGTCTTTTACAGAGGATGTTTCAAAGCCTGAATCACCTTCCCAACCATAATCGTTGATTGTGAGTATGAGTGGTCGTCCCATAATGCTTGAAACCTAGTATTGTACTAGGTTTTCCCTAAAATTATTGGGGCGGGGGTGGCTCAGTCGGTAGCGCGCCAGGCTCGTAATCTGTAGTTCCCAGGTTCGAGTCCCAGCTGGGTCAGCGTTGAGATTTATCTCCGAAAAATTCCCTGCCCACGGTCAGTAGGGGACACCGATGGGCTTGGAAAGACCCGTCCGTCGAATGGGACGTTAAGCCGTGGCCCCGTGTGTGGGAGAGCCATACCCTGTGCACGTTAAAGAACACGCTGGATGGCCTTGACGGGAGGCTACCATCTGTCTCCCAACAGCTGTTCCAGTGGGTCCCCTCCCCCAACCTTCTCTGAGCCTTCGGGGTCCATGTGACCTGGCCCATGGTGTGCAAAAAAGTGCCGCTCAGAGGTAAAACAATCCAATGTATGGTTTAATATCCCATCCAACCTACTGGCTCAACTGGGACTCGAACCTGTAAATTATGAGCCTAACACGCTACCGACTGAGCCACCCCCACCCCTCCTTTGTTTGAAAATGGTGAGATTTTCAGTCGATATTCTGTGTCCCAATATGATTTAAATATTTTGCGATTTTGATATGTGAAGAGAATTGTAAATTTTGAGTTATTAGCTGGCAGTCACGTGTACAGATGCCACAACCCGTGCTTGACCTAATCTCAGCATTGATATGTCAATCTCCATGCTATATCACTATATGACCGTGACGTCAAGTACAGTCGCTCAAAAAAATATCAGAACATCATGGTTGATTACAGAATTCAGAAAAAATATCTGGCAACGATTCTTTTTAGAAATTAGTGATCTGGCAACCTTCGTGTCACGTCCCATCCGACAGAATTCAGGAAAAATATCTGGAGCGTGTACAGCAACTGTACACGCTCCAGTTACCGTTCACAGCAAACTGGAGCGTGTGCAGTTACTGCACACGCTCCAGTTTGCTGTGAACGGTAACTGCACACGCTCAATATTTCCGTGAGTGAGGGAACTCACTAGGGTTGATGAATTCAGGGGTTGACACTAGGGTTGATGAATTCAGGGGTTGACACTAGGGTTGATGAATTCAGAAAAAATATCTGGCAACGATTCTTTTTAGAAATTAGTGATCTGGCAACCTTCGTATCACGACACGTGGTTGTGTGAAAGAGAGCCATACCCTGTGCACGTTAAAGAACACGCTGGATGGCCTTGACGCGAGGCTACCATCTGTCTCCCAACAGCTGTTCCAGTGGGTCCCTTCCCCCAACCTTCTCTGAGTCTTCGAGGTCCTTGTGACTTGGCCATTTAGCCCATGGTGTGCAAAAAAGTGCCGCTCAGAGGTAAAACAACCCAACCCTTTAAATACTGAACGCATATTGATGGAAATCGAGATTGAAATAGATTTGATTAAGATCTTTAAACGCCTTCAGTCACATTTTTTCATAAGAAACTTATGTAAAAAACTAATTCAATTTAGAATTGGAGAAAAATTAGCATAACGCGAACAACTAAAAATTCTCTTATACATATTAGAAAATTTTAATTATAATGATTATTGTTTCTGTTTTAACTTGTTGATATTTTTAGCATTCCATTTTTTCTATTAAATATTGCAATTTTCATGAATCTCTAAATACTGGATAAATATTGCTGAAAATCGAGATTGAAATGGTTTTTTATTGACATCTTTAAATGATCTTCAGTCACATTTTTTCGTTGAAAACTTATTGAAGAAGAAATTGACTTCTGTATCTGAGTTAGTATTGACACATATGCAGTGGCTCACCCAGAGGGGGGGGGGGGGGGGCAATGGGCCCTGACACCCCCCAAAAGAAAAAGGAAAACACTAGAAAATTTTCCAAAATCTTTTCCTAATTAAAATTCATTTTTTATATTTATGTTGTGTCGTGTCTTCTATTTCTATACTACTTATGAATTAGCGGTCACATAAGGTGGGAATACCCTATATCTCTCGGGAATCGCGGCCGCTGTGTTGGTGGGTTGTTTTACCTCTGAGCGGCACTTTTTTGCACACCATGGGCTAAATGGCCAGGTCACATGGACCCCGAGGGCTCAGAGAAGGTTGGGGGAGGGGACCCACTGGAACAGCTGTTGGGAGACAGATGGTAGCCTCCCGTCAAGGTCATCCAGCCTGTTCTGTAACGTGCACAGGGTATGGCTCTCCCGCACACGGGGCCACGGCTTAACGTCCCATCCGACGGACGGCGGCCTTTCCAAGCCCATCGGTGTCCCCTACTGACCGTGGGCAGGGCGGGGAATTTTGCGGAGATAAATCTCAACGCTGACCCAGCTGGGACATTTTTATAACTTAAAAACTAATCCATGTAATTTAATAAATGGAAATATTCCTTGCATAATATTACTTGATGATGTGGAAATAAGGTTCCCAATCGGGACTATAATCCGTTCTAAGAAGCAAACGAAATGTGTCGTCTTGGAAGAATTACACTTGATAATAAATTAATGGGAAATTAAGTCACCATTAAAACTTTAAGATTTGAGTGATTCTACTAAATTCTTTCTCCTTAAAAAATGTTAGTGTGTTCTGCGAATTCTTTAGTTTCCTTGGCATTTAGTCTGCTGTTTAATACTGTATCTTATGTTATGACGACCTGCCCACGGTCAGTAGGGGACACCGATGGGCTTGGAAAGGCCGCCGTCCGTGGGATGGGACGTTAAGCCGTGGCCCCGTGTGCGGGAGAGCCATACCCTGTGCACGTTAAAGAACACGCTGGATGGCCTTGACGGGAGGCTACCATCTGTCTCCCAACAGCTGTTCCAGTAGGTCCCCTCCCCCAACCTTCTCTGAGCCTTCGGGGTCCATGTGACCTGGCCATTTGATACTAAGCAATCTGTCACCGTTTTTACAGAGGGGTGTAAGAAAAACCAACTTCCCGTGGCCGAGTGATTAGCACGCTTGGCTTACTGATCTAAAGGATCTGGGCTCGAGCCCCGGGTAAGGCATGGATGTATGTGTTGTTTCTCTGCTGAGGTCCTGCCATCCTCTCAGACCTTCTACTATGGCATATAAACTGACAGGCTCCTGTCAGACCTCTGTGGCAAGCAGCTGCTTGAGGGGGTATTTTTTTTTACTTTATATTTCATTAATTTAACTGAAATAGTTTTTAGACTTAATAATAAATGATATTGAAATGACTGGTTTCCTCATCAGTTATCTATCTGCGTCGGTATTATCGTAGCAATTCAAAAGATTTGGGTTCAAAAATGGAACTTGATATTTTGTGAGGCTAAATTAGAATTTTATGCCTAAGAAAGACTCGGAAATAGAAATTGATATTTGTCAAATTCGAAATGGAACGTGATCGAAGCTTCATCATATTGATGGAGTAGTACTTTGTAAGCAGTACGTGTAGAAAGCTGGGAATGAAGTTATCAATGGACATACGTTTGCCGCCAAACTTTTGGTGGGAATTAATTGTGATTGGACCCGTATGAATAATTATAGATTGGCGAATAGGGTTATGAACAGTGTGCCTAGAGGCCTCAGAAAGAAGGGGAGACCTAGGATGCGGTGGGCAGACAATGTCAAACAGGACCTTGTTAGAATTGGTGTGCAGTGGCCAGATGCAGTAGATGTAGCTCAGGATAGACTTGCTTGGAGAACTAAATTGCACGGTCTGGTTGGACCTCCGTAGACCATGGCTGCTTGATGATGATGATGAAGATGATGGTGGTGGTGGTGGTGGTGGTGGTGATGATGATGATGATGATGATGATGATGGAGAGTGTGGAGAAATAGGCGTATACACCTAAAGACTAAAATTAGACTGTATAATAGTTTGGTTCTTTCTAGGGTTAGTTATGGTAGTGAAACTTTGACACTTTGCAAACATGATAACAGGAAACTAGATGCCTTTGATTCCAGATGCTTACGCAGTATCTTGGGCATTAGGTGGTTCAACTTTGTAACTAATGATGAGATTAGGCAAAGGAGTTTGCAATCTCCTTTAAGCAGCATATTGTGCAGAGAGAGACTCCGTTGGTTTGGCCATGTTGCCCGTATGAATAATTATAGATTGGCGAATAGGGTTATGAACAGTGTGCCTAAAGGCCTCAGAAAGAAGGGGAGACCTAGGATGCGGTGGGCAGACAATGTCAAACAGGACCTTGTTAGAATTGGTGTGCAGTGGCCAGATGCAGTAGATGTAGCTCAGGATAGACTTGCTTGGAGAACTAAACTGCGCGTTGGACCTCCGTAGCCCATGGCTGCTTGAGGATGATGGTGAAAAGCTGGGAATGAATTTATTGCTGGGAAGAAATAAATTCATTCTTAGAAATTTACTTTAGAAATTAGTGATCTGGCAACTTTCGTGTCACGTGACACGAAGGTTGTCAGATCACTAATTTCTAAAAAAATCGTTGCCAGATATTTTTTCTGAATTCTGTAATCAACCATAGTGTTCGGATACTTTTTTGAGCGACTGTAGGTGGTCATATTATTTTGATACTAGATCGTGTGGGCTCACTCACGGAAATATTGAGCGTGTACAGTTACCGTTACTGCACACTGGAGCGTGTGCAGTAACTGCACACGCTCCAGTTTACTGTGAACGGTAACTGGAGCGTGTACAGTTGCTGTACACGCTCCAGATATTTTTCGTGAATTCTGTAATCACGTGACACGAAGGTTGCCAGATCGCTAATTTTTAAAAAAAATCGTTGGCAGATATTTTTTCTGAATTCTGTAATCAACCATAGCGTTCGGATGCTTTTTTGAGCGACTGTAGCTAAGAAAGCCGCCACTGACTGTAAACAGAGTTTCTTAAGATTTTACACTTCCTACATCCACCCTCACCTGCAAAATTGGGTCTTGAGCATCTTTTCCCGAGTCAGTACTCACCATTTAAATCATAACAAGAAAAATGATGTGCCCTTCTGTTGTTTGTGATAAGTAGCCTAAAACGAAAGAGAATGAATGAGGGAGAAGGCATGGAGGGGACGCAAGGGAACAAATTAAAAAATATATAATCTTAATCTTCAGAGTCAATATGCATTCTTCTAGTTTAAGTGTGTTTATAGTTCTTTCTTTAATATCGCTAACATATTTCTAACCTTCCTTCGCATTCAAGATGAATGAAATGCTCTTGTTTTACCCTCATTTACGTCTCCATTTGCATTCTCTTATTATTATTATAATTTGAGTCTTAATTACTCTAGCATTGACATTGTCATGCCCCTCTAATTTATTTATTTTTATTTATTGTTGCATTTTATTGTATTTTTGTTATTGTAAATATTTTTATATATTAAGTGTTTTCTTGGAAGTGCTAATGTGGGGATGTGACTCATAGATGTTGTTTTCGGGTCTGAGCGGGCAGCTTGCATGAGTTGACGTGTCCCAAAAGCCCTTTTATAGCCTTTACGACTAGCCTGGGGCGCGAGTATGAGCGCGAGAGACGAGCCGCGCAATAAGGAAAGACAGTCTTGAGCATAGTGGTCATATGGGCAGGACGTTTGAACACGCATCAAGGGACGCCACTCTTATTCAAAAGAAACCAGCAAGGAGAGGGTTCGATTCTGAGTGAGAATCAAAGTTTTGAGCGTAGTGGTCAGACAGGCAGGATGTTTCAAAACACGTCAAGTGACGCCACTCTTACTCAAACGAAACCCGTAAGGAGAGGGTTCGATTCTGAGTGAGAATCGAAATTTTGAGCATAGTGGTCAGATGGGCAGGATGTTTCAACACACGTCAAGGGACGCCACTCTTACTCAAACGAAATCCGTAAGGAGAGGGTTCGATTCTGTGTGAGAATCAAAGTCTTGAGCGTAGTAGTCAGATTGGCCAGGACGTTTGAACACTCATCAAGGGACGCCGCTCTTACCTCAAACGAAACCCGTAAGGAGAGGTTCGATTCGGTGTGAGAATCAAAGTTTTGAGCGTAGTGGTCAGATGGGCAGGACGTTTGAACACACATCAAGGGACGCCACTCTTACTCAAACGAAACCCGTAAGGAGAGGGTTCGATTCGGTGTGAGAATCCAAGTCTTGAGCGTAGTTGTCAGATGGGCAGGACGTTTGAACACTCATCAAGGGACGCCGCTCTTACTCAAACGAAACCCGTAAGGAGAGGGTTCGATTCTGTGTGAGAATCCAAGTCTTGAGCGTAGTAGTCAGATGGGCAGGACGTTTGAATACTCATCAAGGGACGCCGCTCTTACTCAAACGAAACCCGTAAGGAGAGGGTTCGAGGACGTTTGATCACTCATCAAGGGACGCCGCTCTTACTCAAACGAAACCCGTAAGGAGAGGGTTCGATTCTGTGTGAGAATCAAAGTCTTGAGCGTAGTTGTCAGATGGGCAGGACGTTTGAACACTCATCAAGGGACGCCGCTCTTACTCAAACGAAACCCGTAAGGAGAGGGTTCGATTCTCTGTGAGAATCAGTCTTGAGCGTAGTGGCCAGAAGGGAAGGACGTTTGAACACGCGTCAACGGACGCCGCTCTTACTCAAAGAAAAACCCATGAGAAGAGGGTTCGATTCTAAGTGAGAATCAAGATTCTTGGTGAATCAGATACAGTCTTGTGGATTCTGTGTGAACCACATTGTAGGCAAAGGTTAATTATCCTTTCACCGAGTTTGAGGTCTGTAAAGCGAGAATCTGCAAAGTGTGCGGTTCTCCACCTCATTGTGTAAATTGTTTGCAGCAGCAAAGCAGCAAAGACCTATGGAGTTGCGTCCCCAGCACGCAATTGTATATAGTGTTAATAAACTGTGTAGTCCCTATACAACTCTCGTGCGTGAATTGTTGGACATATTTTTATACATCACTTGACGCAGAAAGTCTGAGGCATACGTCGGTACGGGTGTAACAACCCACGAACCTGTCATTCCACCGAAGTAAGGGTGAAGGTATGTAAGGAACAAATTCATTGTCCTCGGGTGACCATCACATTTCATTCAGCCCATCATATCTGGAGCATCCATCATAGACATTTATCTCCACTAATCCCTATCTTGTTCTCAATGAGAAAGGGGACAGATAGGGGCTTGGAAGGCCGCCGTCCGTCAGATGGGATGTTATGTCGTGGTCCAGTGTGCAGGAGAGAGTGCATATCCTTTTAGATGCCCTGGATGATAAGAACACGCTGAAGTGTCGTGACAAAAGGCTTCCTTCTGCCTCCTAACAGCTGTCCAATGGTTCTCTTCCCCCAATCTTCTTTGAGCTTTTGAGGTCCTTGTCATTTAGCCCATTGGGTACTCAAAAGTGCCGTTTAGAGGTAACGAAACCCAACCCATGCAATAACAATCATGAACTTGATGTGTGAGATATTTGTAACCAGGGCATTGAGCTCATAGCGCTGTGAAAAAATTGGCTTTTTTTAGAGAGTACACCAACTCTCATCCCAGATACCGCATATATACTGAAGTGTCATTGAATTAGGGGCGGGGGTGGCTCAGTCGGTAGTGCGCCAGACTCGTAATCTGTAGTTCCCAGGTTCGAGTCCCATCTGGGTCAGCGTTGAGATTTATCTCGGCAAAATTCCCCGCCCTGCCCACGATCAGTAGGGGACACCGATGGGCTTGGAAAAGGCCGCCGTCCGTCGGATGGGACGTTAAGCCGTGGCCCCGTGTGCGGGAGAGCCATACCCTGTGCACATTAAAGAACACGCTGGATGGCCTTGACGGGAGGCTACCATCTGTCTCCCAACAGCTGTTCCAATGGGTCCCCTCCCCCAACCTTCTCTGAGCCTTCGGGGTCCATGTGACTTGGCCATTTAGCCCATGGTGTGCAAAAAAGTGCTGCTCAGAGAAAACAACACAACACAAGTCATTGAATTAGGGATAGGAGACGTTATCCAAACTCAGTCCCGCAAGTCCCGCATATGCACTCATGCGTGGCTGAAACTCTGTCATATATAGCTGTCAGCTTCGGCTTCCCCAAGCATTCGTCGTGAGAAGCATAATGGGAAAGATTTAGATGCCTTTGACAGAGATGGATCGTATGTGCCCGACGGATGGGACACTCGATCTCCGAAATTGTCAACGAACTTGGATTTTCTCGTACGACAGTTTCAAGAGTGTTCCAGGAATATGAAAATTCCGGCAAAAAAATAAGCATCCGGATAAACTGAAAAGACAACCAGCCTTGAATGATCGTGGGCTTCGCCATCTGACCCGTATCGTACGATAGGAGCCAGACATTTTCTGAAATCACCTCCCATCTGAACGTGGGTTCCAGCCAGGGAGTTAGTGCACGGACCATGCAAATGATCACTTCATTGTCTCGGTTCGGGAGCCACCGACTTACGAGAGTCCCACTTCAAACGGCATGACACCAGGCTCAACGCCTTGCCTGAGCTAAAGAACATAGAAACTGGACCATCGAAAATTGACAACGCCTGGAGTGATGGCCAACCAGCCTGGAGTGGTGAATCTCGATTTACACTTGATCACGCCAATGGGAGACTGAGGGTATGGAGCCAAACCCATGAAGCCATGGATCACGCATGTCAGGTCGGAACAGCACAAGCTGGTGGTGGCTGTGATGGCCTGGGGTGTCTTCATTTGGACGTCTGTGGGACCTTTGGTACGTGTACTGATGACTCTCAATACATACCGGTACGTAGAACTCATGGCTGACCATTTACACCCATTTATGGCCATCATGCATCCCAAAGGAGATGGCGTCTACCAGCAAGACAACTGTTCATCTCACAGGTCCAGGTTGGTTACTGCATTGTTGCAGGAGCATTCTGCTGACTTTGAAATAATGAATTGGCCACCTAGAAGCCCAGATTTAAATCCCATCGAAAATCTTTGGGATACCGTCGAGCAGAGTGTTCGAGCTCGTGTCCCATCAGCGACGATCTTGAGAGAATTGTGGACAGCTCTGGAGGATGCATGGGTCGACATACCTGTGGAACATTTGCGCAAGCTTGTGAAGTCCTTGACTCGTCGTGTGGCGGCCGTTATCAGGGCCAGAGGGGGTCCAACAAGTTATTAGGTTGCTATCCCTAATTCAATGGTACTTCAATGTACGTCGTAACCAAACTTTTTTTTAACAGATTTATTTTTCTCTTAGAAAGCATCCAATCTTTTTTGCGTGGGAGAGAGAGTTAAAAAGGAATCAGAGTTATTCTGTAAGCATTAATCTAGTGGCACTAGAGCTATCCCAAAAAAGATGCATTAGGTGCAATTTGTTGGGTGATGGAGGCATTTAAGAAGCGTAATGTTCACCGCAAAAAGCAAAAAAAAAGTCATTACGGCATTTTTCGATCTAAAAATGCTGTACGCGACGGTTGAGATCGTTTTTTTTTTCCTTTTTTTTTTTCTTTTTGTTTTTATGATTCTGAGCGTGGGAGGGAAATTTGAAGAATGGAATTGGGAAAAGATAGGAGAGAAGAAAAGGAGGGAAGTGAGGGGACAAGATTTATCTCATCAGAAAGGGAATGGATCGAAGTGTCATTTAGGCCCAATTCCTCCAGTTCGAGATTTCTCCTCCAGTCCTCAACTCTCCTTCATTTTCTTTTATTTTAGGTTGCTGATTACAAACAACACGGAAGCACACGTCATTTTTGGGGCGGGGGTGGCTCAGTCGGTAGCGCGCCATGCTCGTAATCTGTAGTTCCCAGGTTCGAGTCCCAGCTGGGTCAGCGTTGAGATTTATCTCCGCAAAATTCCCCGCCCTGCCCACGGTCAGTAGGGGACACCGATGGGCTTGGAAAGGCCGCCGTCCGTCGGATGGGACGTTAAGCCGTGGCCCCGTGTGCGGGAGAGCCATACCCTGTGCACGTTACAGAACAGGCTGGATGACCTTGACGGGAGGCTACCATCTGTCTCCCAACAGCTGTTCCAGTGGGTCCCCTCCCCCAACCTTCTCTGAGCCCTCGGGGTCCATGTGACCTGGCCATTTAGCCCATGGTGTGCAAAAAAGTGCCGCTCAGAGGTAAAACAACCCACCAACACAGCGGCCGCGATTCCCGAGAGATATAGGGTATTCCCACCTTATGTGACCGCTAATTCATAAGTAGTATAGAAATAGAAGACACGACACAACATAAATATAAAAAATGAATTTTAATTAGGAAAAGATTTTGGAAAATTTTCTAGTGTTTTCCTTTTTCTTTTGGGGGGTGTCAGGGCCCATTGCCCCCCCCCTCTGGGTGAGCCACTGCATATGTGTCAATACTAACTCAGATACAGAAGTCAATTTCTTCTTCAATAAGTTTTCAACGAAAAAATGTGACTGAAGATCATTTAAAGATGTCAATAAAAAACCATTTCAATCTCGATTTTCAGCAATATTTATCCAGTATTTAGAGATTCATGAAAATTGCAATATTTAATAGAAAAAATGGAATGCTAAAAATATCAACAAGTTAAAACAGAAACAATAATCATTATAATTAAAATTTTCTAATATGTATAAGAGAATTTTTAGTTGTTCGCGTTATGCTAATTTTTCTCCAATTCTAAATTGAATTAGTTTTTTACATAAGTTTCTTATGAAAAAATGTGACTGAAGGCGTTTAAAGATCTTAATCAAATCTATTTCAATCTCGATTTCCATCAATATGCGTTCAGTATTTAAAGGGTTGGGTTGTTTTACCTCTGAGCGGCACTTTTTTGCACACCATGGGCTAAATGGCCAGGTCACAAGGACCTCGAAGACTCAGAGAAGGTTGGGGGAAGGGACCCACTGGAACAGCTGTTGGGAGACAGATGGTAGCCTCGCGTCAAGGCCATCCAGCGTGTTCTTTAACGTGCACAGGGTATGGCTCTCTTTCACACAACCACATGTCGTGATACGAAGGTTGCCAGATCACTAATTTCTAAAAAGAATCGTTGCCAGATATTTTTTCTGAATTCATCAACCCTAGTGTCAACCCCTGAATTCATCAACCCTAGTGTCAACCCCTGAATTCATCAACCCTAGTGAGTTCCCTCACTCACGGAAATATTGAGCGTGTGCAGTTACCGTTCACAGCAAACTGGAGCGTGTGCAGTAACTGCACACGCTCCAGTTTGCTGTGAACGGTAACTGGAGCGTGTACAGTTGCTGTACACGCTCCAGATATTTTTCCTGAATTCTGTCGGATGGGACGTGACACGAAGGTTGCCAGATCACTAATTTCTAAAAAGAATCGTTGCCAGATATTTTTTCTGAATTCTGTAATCAACCATGATGTTCTGATATTTTTTTGAGCGACTGTACTTGACGTCACGGTCATATAGTGATATAGCATGGAGATTGACATATCAATGCTGAGATTAGGTCAAGCACGGGTTGTGGCATCTGTACACGTGACTGCCAGCTAATAACTCAAAATTTACAATTCTCTTCACATATCAAAATCGCAAAATATTTAAATCATATTGGGACACAGAATATCGACTGAAAATCTCACCATTTTCAAACAAAGGAGGGGTGGGGGTGGCTCAGTCGGTAGCGTGTTAGGCTCATAATTTACAGGTTCGAGTCCCAGTTGAGCCAGTAGGTTGGATGGGATATTAAACCATACATTGGATTGTTTTACCTCTGAGCGGCACTTTTTTGCACACCATGGGCCAGGTCACATGGACCCCGAAGGCTCAGAGAAGGTTGGGGGAGGGGACCCACTGGAACAGCTGTTGGGAGACAGATGGTAGCCTCCCGTCAAGGCCATCCAGCGTGTTCTTTAACGTGCACAGGGTATGGCTCTCCCGCCCACGGAACCACGGCTTAACGTCCCATCCGACGGACGGCGGCCATTCCAAGCCCATCGGTGTCCCCTACTGACCGTGAGCAGGGCGGGGAATTTTGCGGAGATAAATCTCAACGCTGACCCAGCTGGGACTCGAACCTGGGAACTACAGATTACGAGCCTAACGCACTACCGACTGAGCCACCCCCGCCCCTTATTAAGCCATACCCTTGCACATTAAAGAACACGCAGGTTGATGGGAGTCTACCATATGTTCCTCTAACAGTTGTCTCTAACCCTTCTTTGCTTGAATTGGTGAGATTTTCAGTCAATATTCTCTGTGTCCCGATATCATTTAAATGTTTTGCGATTTTGATATGTGAAGAGAATTGTAAATTTTGAGTTATTTGTTTAGTGGGATCTCTTCCCCCAACCTTCTCTGAACTTTCTGGGATCCTTGTGACCTGGTCATTTAGCTCATGTGTAAAAGAAGTGCAGCTCAGAGGTAAAACAACAGTTTTTTTTCATTTGTTATTTTCTTTCTGCTGAGGTTTCGACTTCCTAACAGATCTTTTTGGCGTATTAAGCTGATAGGCTTCTGTCAGACCTCTGTGAGGAACAGCTGCTTGAACGAATAATTTAATTATTTATTTCGATTCACCAGCTTAATCGAGAGCGTACTATATTTATATTAACCCGTATTTTAAATTATTATTTTCCTATGTAAATCATACACAAGAAAAGCGGTGTTGACTCCTCTCTTATATAATATATATATTTTTTTTTATTTTCACTCTACGTTTTGGGGCGGGGGTGGCTCAGTCGTTAGCGCGCCAGGCTCGTAATCTGTAGTTACAAGTTTCAGGTTCGAGTCCCATCTGGGTCAGCGTTAAGATTTATCTCCGCAAATTTCCCCACCCTGCCCACGGTCAGTAGGGAACACCGATGGGCTTGGAAAGGCCGCCGTCCGTCGGATGGGACGTTAAGCCGTGGCCCCGTGTGCGGGAGAGCCATACCCTGTGCACGTTAAAGAACACGCTGGATGGCCTTGACGGGAGGCTACCATCTGTCTCCTAACAGCTGTTCCAGTGGGTCCCCTCCCCCAACCTTCTCTGAGCCTTCGGGGTCCATGTGACCTGGCTATTTAGCCCATGGTGTGCAAAAAAGTGCCGCTCAGAGGTAAAACAACCCAACTCTACTTTTCCTTTTTATGTGGAATTAAAGTGTCTATTTATTTTACTGTCACGATCTTTTCGCATTTTACCATTCCAAGATTCATATATTATCGGATTTTATTGAATCGCTATTGACCCAAAACGAGATTATTTCTCTTCTCATATATGAAGACATTATCGTTCATCTCAGCAGAAGAAGCTGAACAGTTGATGCATTCCCAGATTTGGTTGTTTCTTCGATCAAGGAAAGCTTCTCTTTCTCTGCCAATCCGATGCACAGCAGAGAGGAGACGTCCCCCCGCCTCCCAAATGGGTTAACTGATTCGCTAAGACGAAGGGAAGAGGAAGAAGAGAGATGGGATAAACGGATGGAAAAAAAAACTCATCGGAAAACACATTATTGTTCTTTCGATCTGATGAACAACGCAGACAAACAGGCCAGTTGTTACTCTTGATATCCGTTGTGTAGGGCAGTGGCATTGTGTGGCCTCTGGCGTGGGCGTTAGTTCGAAACGAAGCCCATATCCGAGTTTGTTGAAATAGGATTCTTCCTCAGCATCAGTCCCTTTTTCTGATGAGCTTTAACTTGAGAGATTTATTTTTGGTCCTCACATTCTTCTTTCTGTTTCTTTTTTCTGCCTTGCTCCCACATTCCTTCCAATTGTCTACTTCATTCTTAATGTTCCGTTTCATTTGCCGAACTGGAATAGAGATGGAATTTTGGTGCGAGTTATTTTTTTGAAGGAGTCGGATTTTTTTTATAGTCTTTTTCTGCGGAGTGACAAATGTTGATGCATCAAATTTTTTGTGAGATGTGACTGAAAGAGTGATTTGGTGATTTCTTAAAGATTGGGTTGGGTTGTTTTACCTCTGAGCGGCACTTTTTTGCACACCATGGGCTAAATGGCCAGGTCACATGGACCCCGAAGGCTCAGAGAAGGTTGGGAGAGGGGACCCAGTGGAACAGCTGTTGGGAGACAGATGGTAGCCTCCCGTCAAGGCCATCCAGCGTGTTCTTAAACGTGCACAGGGTATGGCTCTCCTGCACACGGGGCCCGGTTTAACGTCCCATCCGACGGACGGCGGCCTTTCCAAGCCCATCGGTGTCCCCTACTGACCGTGGGCAGGGCGGGGAATTTTGCGGAGATAAATCTCAACGCTGACCCAGCTGGGACTCGAACCTGGGAACTACAGATTACGAGCCTGGCGCGCTACCGACTGAGCCACCCCCTCCCTTTTCTTAAAGAAAGATGCTTTTTTAAAATGGAAAGTTGAGTGTTTTGGGATGAAAAAAAATTGTTTGGAATGCTCTTGTAAACAGCTTTTATTTCAAAAAGCAAAAGAATGGAAATATTTGCGCAAATTTAATGTGGATGCTGATTAATACCAAAATCAATAAAGATCGTAAAAAAAAAATTCCCAGGGTTCTCCAGGAGAACCTTGCCCAAACCAAAAGCATTACACTTCCTCCACCGGTCTGGTGCTAACCCTTCCCCAGGTAAACGATGCAATACGACCACAGCCGTCCCCATGGCGCAACAGGAAACGAGATTCATCGGACCAGAAGACTTTCTTCCAATCATTCAAGGTCCAGTTTTGATGCTCGCATGTCCACTGTAGGCGCTTTCGACGGTGAACCGAGGTTAGCATGGACACTCGGAGAGGTCTGCAGCTACGCAATCCATTTTCAGCAGGTTGGGTTGTTTTACCTCTGAGCGGCACTTTTTTGCACACCATGGGATAAATGGCCAGGTCAGATGGACCCTAAGGCTCAGAGAAGGTTGGGTTTACCACTGGAACAGCTGTTGGGAGACAGATGGTAGCCTCCCGTCAAGGCCATCCAGCGTGTTCTTTAACGTGCACAGGGTATGGCTCCCCCGCACACGGGACCACGGCTTAACGTCCCATCCGACGGACGGCGGCCTTTCCAAGCCCATCGGTGTCCCCTACTGACCGTGGGCAGGGCGGGGAATTTTGCGGAGATAAATCTCAATGCTGACCCAGCTGGGACTCGAACCTGGGAACTACAGATTACGAGCCTGGCGCGCTACCGACTGAGCCACTCCCGCCCATTTTCAGCAGGTTTCGATGTACTGTGTGTTGTGACACATTACTCTCGTCCCCAGTAATCATATTACGGCGAGTTGCGCTACAATATCCCTTCTGTTGGCTCATATCATACGGCCATAGCCGTTGCTCACCTCTGGCATCGATGGGCCGTGGTCGGCCCACACCTTGCCAGTGGTTCGTGGTTTTTCCCTCCTCGGACCAATTTTGAAGGTACGAACCACGGCTGACTGTGAGACCTTGACGGGTTATTTCCTTCTCTGTCATAACAGCACTCCAATGAGTCCCTTTTCTGGCCCTTAGGCTGTTTGTGACCTGGTTATTTAGCCCATTGTGTGCACAGAAGTGCCGTTCAGACGTAAAACAATCCAGTTCGTGAGCGCTACTAACTCCATAAACCCTATGGGGTGGCTCAGTCGGTAGCGCGCCAGGCTCGTAATCTGTAGTTCCCAGGTTCGAGTCCCAGCTGGGTCAGCGTTGAGATTTATCTCCGCAAAACTCCCCGCCCTGCCCACGGTCAGTAGGGGACACCGATGGGCTTGGAAAGGCCGCCGTCCGTCGGATGGGACGTTAAGTCGTGGCCCCGTGTACGGAAGAGCCATACCCTGTGCACGTTAAAGAACACGCTGGATGGCCTTGACGGGAGGCTACCATCTGTCTCCCAACAGCTGTTCCAGTGGGTCCCCTCCCCCAACCTCCTCTGAGTCTTCGGGGTCCATGTGATCTGGCCATTTAGCCCATGGTGTGCAAAAAAGTGCCGCTCAGAGGTAAAACAACCCAACCCAAACAACCCATAAACCCTACAGACGAACTGTAAAAACTAACAAATATTATTCTGTCCCAAAAACTGCTAAAGTAAATACCTGGGGAAGGAGTGATCTTTATCCTGCAAGTAAGAAAAGGTTAAAGATATTATTTCCCCGATCTTTATGATGCTTTTACCCCAGCCTATTTCGAAGGGGCAATGAACCGGATTTACGACACCATTTAAGACCGAGATCAAAAGTCATTCTTTTGTCCTGGCCGACGTCACTATGTGGAGGTTGCCAGCACACACATACTTGTTTTTTTTCTTCCTTTTGTTTTTACTTACGGGAATTTTATTTGCGAGATCGTTATTATCGGCTGATTTTATGTCTCGGAATCATGAGTTCGAAATTCCGCCATAAAAGGAAATATAAAACGCGACATTACGCGGTATAACGACGCGGAGATTAAATCATCGAATTTGTTGATGAGTTTGCAGATGCCGCCAATTAGGGAAACGGGGGAAATTTAGTACAATGACAGTCTTAGAATTAATTAGTAAGAAGTAATGAGATACTTCAGTGTCCAAAGAAAGGTTCTTTTGAAAGTATTATATTGGACTCTTTCACCTCTGAGAGGCACTTTTAAGCACATAATGCGCTAAATGGCCAGTCTAAGGGCTCACGGATGGTTGTTGGGTGTTTCACCTCTCAGCGGCACTTTTTTTGCACACAATGGGCTAAATGACCAGGTCACAAGGACCCTGAAGGCTCAGAGAAGGTTGCGGGAGGGTACCCACTGGAACAGCTGTTGGAAGACAGATGGTAGCCTTCCGTCAAGGCCATCCAGCGTGTTCTTTAACGTGCACAGGATATGGCTCTCCCGTACACGGGACCACGGCTTAACGTCCCACCCGACGGACGGCGTCCTTTCCAAGCCCATCGGTGTCTTCTACTGACCGTGGGCAGGGCGGGGAGTTTTGCGGAGATAAGTCTCAACGCTGGCCCAGCTGAGACTCGAACCTGGGGACTGCAGATTACGAGCCTGGCGTGCTACCGACTGAGCCCCCCCCCGCCCCCAAAAGCTCAAGTATGGTGATCCACTTGACAGCTGTTAGAAGAAACCGGGAGTGTCCTGTCAAAGCCATCCAGCGCGTTCTTTAACGAGCACAGCATATGGCTCTCCTACATATGGGACACGGAGGATTAGCTCAGTCAGTAGAGTGTCTGGTTCTCAAACTGTAGCTCCCAGGTTCGAGTTCATCTATCTCAACGTTGAGATTTATTTCCTCTAACTCCCTCCCCCCATTTTATCCTCGGTCAGAAAGAGGACACTGATGAGCTTGGACAGACCTCCGTCCGTCGGATGGGATGTAAGGCCATGATCCTTTGTGCGGGAGAGCCAGATTCTGCGCACAATAAAAAACACGCTAAATGGCCTTGAATGGAGGGTACCAGCTGTCTCTTAACAGCTGTCCAGTGGGTCCCTTTCCCCAACATTCTCTATCTTCATAAAAAATATATTATAATCAAATTTCCCTTATCCAAATTATATAAGCATAAACATTTTTAAATTTATTGATAACAAAACAAATATGAAACAATCTTAATCTATCGGTCCTGTAAGTTTCGTTATCCCGGTTATTTATCATTTTCCCGGTACTGTAGACGTAATCTAAACAAATCTAAATTTCCCTGTATTCAGGGGGGTGGCTCAGTCGGTAGCGCGCCAGGCTCGTAATCTGTAGTTCCCGGGTTCGAGTCACAGCTGGGTCAGCGTTCAGATTTATCTCCGCAAAATTCCCTGCCCTGCCCACGGTCAGTAGGGGACACCGATGGGCTTGGAAAGGCCGCCGTCCGTCGGATGGGACGTTAAGCTGTGGCGCCGTGTGCGGGAGAGCCATACCTTGAGCACGTTAAAGAACACTCTGGATGGCCTTGACGGGAGGCTACCATCTGTCTCCCAACAGCTGTTCCAGTGGGTCCCCTCCCTCAACCTTCTCTGAGCCTTCGGGGTCCTTGTGACCTGGCCATTTACCTCATGGTGTGCAAAAAAGTGCCGCTCAGAGGCAAAACAACCCAACCCTGTATTCAGTGTACCTAATAATGATGCACTGAACTGTACTTATTAGATGATTCACGACAAATAAAAATCTCGAAATAATTGAAATTACAAAATGCGTTGAAAATGACTACGTTCACTGAAGCTAATATTAAATTGTTCCTATCATGTTTAAAGAGAAAAGAACTTTTTTTTCTATATTTAAGACCTGGAGATTCTAGAAATAATCTTTTTAAGAAACTTTTCCTCTTTGATAAATTGTCGTTCCTCCATTGGAATAATCATACTCTGGTGAATTGCAGATACCATTAGCAAATCCAGGGATTTCGCAAATGGTATCTGGAATTAGTCACCAGCTGTGAACTCAAATCCTACTTAATACTCCATTCAGACATACACACATTGACAACAATCATTTTGGTCACCAGAATTAACTTTCTGAACTGCAGAAAAGATCCCATTTTTTAGAAATTTGCATATAACGGTGTCGTAGTTGAAGAACTCCCAGAATTCAATAGTAACGCAAGAAAATAACAATATTTCTAGCCCCGGAGCATTCAACATAAAATTGTCGGATTTATTTCATTATTTACGATTAGAATACTTTCGGGAAACGCGCATTCCAGGCTTAGGGCGGTTGCATCTGTTGGTAACGAGAACGAGGGTGTACAGTCGCTAAAAAAAGTATCCGAACACTACGGTTGATTACAGAATTCAGAAAAAATACCTGGCAACGATTTTTTTAGAAATTAGTGATTTGGCAACCTTCGTGTCACGTGATTACAGAATGCAGGAAAAATATCTGGAGCGTGTACAGCAACTGTACACGCTCCAGTTACCGCTCACAGCAAACTGGAGCGTGTGCAGTTACTGCACACGCTCCAGTTTGCTGTGAACGGTAACTGCACACGCTCAATATTTCCGTGAGTGAGCCCACACGATCTAGTATCAAAATAACATGACCACCTACAGTCGCTCAAAAAAGTATCCGAACACTACGGTTGATTACAGAATTCAGAAAAAATACCTGGCAACGATTTTTTTAGAAATTATTGATCTGGCAACCTTCGTGTCACGGGACACGAAGGTTGCCAGATCACTAATATCTAAAAAAGTCGTTGCCAGATATTTTTTTCTGAATTCTGTAATCAACCGTAGTGTTCGGATACTTTTTTGAGCGACTGTACTTCTTGGCAGCTATTACCACTGAGGAATCGTTGAATCGTAACAGTTTCTTTTTCAACTCACAAATGGATGAACTTGAAACCTTCGAGCCTCAGAGCTTGTCCATTCCCTAGAGGCTTCGTCTCTTGTAAAAGCGAAGGCAAAAATTGCTCCTTAAAATCGATCCACTGGCAAACAACCAAGAAGCTGTAAAATAATGCCCTAGGTGTGTAAATGTTCTTTTTTTTTTAAGGGAAAAGACATCATTTTTTTTTCTCGTTTAGATTTAGATGGGTAATTTCCTTTTAGAACCATGCGTCGTTTATCCTGTAAATATTAAAAGATGAGTGGTTTTCAAAACTTTTGTAGTTTAAAACTTTGTTTTTGACTTGAAAGGTCAGCACGTTAAGTTTTCAAGCGAACCCTACCTCCTTGGGGGCGGGGAGGGGGGTGGCTCAGTCGGTAGCGCGCCAGGCTCGTGATCTATAGGTTCGAGTCCCAGCTGGGTCAGCGTTGAGATTTATCTCCGCAAAATTCCCCGCCCTGCCCACGGTCAGTAGGGGACACCGATGGTCTCGAAGGCAGCCGTCCGTCGGATGGGACGTTAAGCCGTGGCTCCGTGTGCGGGAGAGCCATACCCTGTGCACGTTAAAAAACACGCTGGATGGTCTTGACGGGAGGCTACCATCTGTCTCCGAACAGCTGTTCCAGTGGGTCCCCTCCCCCAATCTTCTCTGAGCCATAGGGATCCATGTGACCTGGCCATTTAGCCTATGGTGTGCAAAAAACTTGCCGCTCAAAGGTAAAACAACCCAACCTTACCTACTTGTTATAATATTCATGCTATTCACTTGTACCTACAAATTTTGTCAGTATTTATCCTATAAATACACCTGTGTTAGAGGACTACCTTAATAATGCTTTATATCTTATAGATGCGAAACATCTAATGTTGATCTCTGCTGATAAGAGTCAGTATATATATATATCCTATAAATATACCTTCTTCCTACAGTTTCCAGTATATATATAATAACCTCTTCCTACCTCTTCCTACAGTTTTTGTCAATTTTCACTTGAACCCTAATAGGATGGACAGTGTTCATCTTACACCCCAGCCCCTCTGGATCTCCAATATTCACCAACACAAAAGATTTTCAAACATTCGCTTGACATTTCTCTCACAGGATCTACTACTATTCACTTTACACCACACACAGAAAGGATTTCCCAGTCTTCACTCTACAACCACATACTAAGATAATTTGTCAATATTCACTTTACACCATACACGAAGAGGATTTTCCAAGAGCCATTTTTCACCGCACACGAAGAGGATTTCCCAGTAATCACTTTACAACACATATATGGAGGATTTACTAGAATTCAATTGGGGCGGGGGTGGCTCAGTCGGTAGAGCGCCAGGCTCGTAATCTGTAGTTCCCAGGTTAGAGTCCCAGCTGGGTCAGCGTTGAGATTTATCTCTGCAAAATTCCCCGCCCTGCCCACGGTCAGTAGGGGACACCGATGGGCTTGGAAAGGCCGCCGTCCGTCGGATGGGACGTTAACCCGTGGCCCCGTGTGCGGGAGAGCCATACCCTGTGCACGTTAAAGAACACGCTGGATGGCCTTGACGGGAGGCTATCATCTGTCTCCCAACAGCTGTTCCAGTCGGTCCCCAACCTTCTCTGAGCCTTCGGGGTCCACGTGACCTGGCCATTTAGCCCATGGTGTGCAAAAAAGTGCCGCTCAGAGGTAAAACAACCCAACCCAGAATTCAATTGAAGGCAGAATTCAAATTCACAGGATTTTCCAGTATTGAACTTCTCACAAAAGGTTTACCAAAATTCGCTTAATTCTTCACCCCTGAATTAAACAGCATTCACAGAACAATCTTTGACTTTTGGACTTTTCGCTGTCGTTGGGTTGCTTCACATCTGAGCGGCTTTTTTTGTACACAATTGGCTAAATGAGCAAGTCAAAAAGATTCTAAAGCTCAGAGAAGTTTTGAGGAAAGGGAACCAACAGAACAGCTTTTAGGAGAAAAATGGTAGCATCCACTTCAAGACTATCCAGCGAGTTCTTTAATAGGCACAGGGTATGACTCTCCCACATACGGAACCAAGACTTCATGTTCCATCCCGGCCTTTCCAAAAACCATCGGTGTCCCCTGCTGACCGAGGAGAGGGCGGGGAGTTTTGCGGAGATACATCTCAATGATGGCCCAGGTGTGTGGGAGGGGGCCGGGGGGGCTCAGTCGGTAGCGCGCCAGGCTCGTGATCTGCAGTTCCCAGGTTCGAATCTGAGCTGGGTAAGCATTGAGATTTATCTCCGCAAAACTCCCCGCCCTGCCCACGGTCAGTAGGGGACACCGATGGGCTTGGAAAGGCAGCCGTCCGTCGGATGGGACGTTAAGCCGTGACCCCGTTTGCGGGAGAGCCATACCCTGTGCACGTTAAAAAACATACTGGATGGTCTTGACGGGAGGCTACCATCTGTCTCCCAATAGCTGTTCCAGTGGATTCCCTCCTCCAACCCTCTCTGAGCCTTCGGGGTCCATGTGACCTGGCCATTTAGCCCATTGTGTGCAAAAAAATGCCGCTCAGAAGTGAAACAACCCAACCCAAAAGCCCAGGTGGGACTGGAACCTGGGAACTGCAGATTACGAGCTTGGCGCACTACCACTGAGCCAACCCCGACGCCCACTTTCGCGATCGAATTCCATGTTAACAAGTTCACAGAAGATAACCATAAGGGAGGAAGGAGTTGGGGATGAAGGCATATGCCCTCTCCTGTAAAATCCCAATAATATTGTTACGACAGATGAACGTGCTGCAATGAATTCATGATCAACATGTCATTAACGCTCGCGCATGCTTCTGCGTGACAATTGCGTTATCAACTGTTTAGATTTGGGTTGTTTTACCTCTGAGCGGCACTTTTTTGCACACCATGGGCTAAATGGCCAGGTCACATGGACCCCGAAGGCTCAGAGAAGGTTGGGGGAGGGGACCCACTGGAACAGCTGTTGGGAGACAGATGGTAGCCTCCCGTCAAGGCCATCCAGCGTGTTCGTTAGCGTGCACAGGGTATGGCTCTCCCGTACACGGGGCCACGACTTAACGTCCCATCCGACGGACGGCGGCCTTTCCAAGCCCATCGGTGTCCCATACTGACCGTGGGCAGGGCGGGGAGTTTTGCGGAGATAAATCTCAACGCTGACCCAGCTGGGACTCGAACCTGGGAATTACAGATTACGAGCCTGGCGCACTACCGACTGAGCCCCCCCCCCTCTCCCACAAAGCGCACGATAACTTGAAAATATACCGTTCTTCGAATGGAAGTGAATCCACAATCTCAGAATGGTACATTCTATTGTACTTTAATAAAACAAGGTGTAGAAAGAATCTACATGAGATTTATTTTCACGCAGTTGTTCTGAGAACATTAAATACATTTGGATTACTCGAGAAGGTTTAAAAATGCACCTAAAAGAAATATATACTTTTATTGCCACTTTTATTTATATACATATATTTTATTGCCACTTTTATTTATATACATATATTTTATTGCCACTTTTATTATATTTATTATTTTTTATGCCACTTTTTTTATTAAAAATAGCTTCGAATTCAATTGTACTCTATTGCAAAGTAGATTTTCTTTTACGACACTGTTCAAATTCGAGACTTGAATTATCTTTTATTGTGTCGTCCTCGTTTTTTTATTGAATCAAATCTTGCTAGTGTCGACCTTCTGATGAGAGCGAATGTGTAATATAATTTCTTTATCGCGAAACATGAAACTGTTGTTTTTCGGTATCATGATTTTTCCGCGTCAGTTTCCAGTTCAGAATATTTGTCTCAATTCCGAATCAACCATCGTTGCCAGTTTGTGCAGTGCAAAATGAATCAAACGGAGCTGGAACATTTATTTAGATTTTTTATTTGAGGAAAAGTTTCGACATTTATTTTCTAAGCTTTACGACATATATTTTATATTCAGAATTCCAATTTCCATTTTACTTACTAAGTATTAAACTACAAAAGCAATTTTGCAACTCCGAAGTTTTTTAGATATCTTGGACTGGATTTTTTTACTTTTATCTGATTTCAAGTTTGTCACATAATAGCAACCCAAACATTTCGTTATAATTGGGAAATACGAATGAAACAAATATTCAGAATTCTTCACATATTTTATTTCCCGGGGCAAGGAATATGAACCTGGATTTATTTCAAAGGGATTGAAAGCGGAATACATCCATTTCTATATTTCTAGACAAAGTGCGAATTTCCAATAAGAAAGATAAATAAAAGAAACATCTAGACATGTTTGAAAAATTCAATCAATATATATATATACGTATATTCAGTTTATAAATGCTGACTTTTCAAATTTATTAATTAATTAATATTTGATACATTGCATGTGTTGAGTCGAGGGATCTCGCAATTAACCGAGAACGAAATTGATGCAAAATTAACGAAAATGAATATTAAAACGAAATTAGTGATCTGGCAACCTTCGTGTCACGTGACACGAAGGTTGCCAGATCACTAATTTCTAAAACATTCGTTGCCAGGTATTTTTTTCTGAATTCTGTAATCAACCATAGTGTTCGGATACTTTTTTGAGCGACTGTAGGTAGTCATATTATTTTGATACTAGATCGTGTGGGCTCACTCACGGAAATATTGAGCGTGTGCAGTTACCGTTCACAGCAAACTGGAGCGTGTGCAGTAACTGCACACGCTCCAGTTTGCTGTGAACGGTAACTGGAGCGTGTACAGTTGCTGTACACGCTCCAGATATTTTTCCTGAATTCTGTAATCACGTGACACGAAGGTTGCCAGATCACTAATTTCTAAAAAAAATCGTTGCCAGATATTTTTTCTGAATTCTGTAATCAACCATAGTGTTCGGATACTTTTTTGAGCGACTGTAGGTGGTCATATTATTTTGATACTAGATCGTGTGGGCTCACTCACGGAAATATTGAGCGTGTGCAGTTACCGTTCACAGCAAACTGGAGCGTGTGCAGTAACTGCACACGCTCCAGTTTGCTGTGAACGGTAACTGGAGCGTGTACAGTTGCTGTACACGCTCCAGATATTTTTCCTGAATTCTGTAATCACGTGACACGAAGGTTGCCAGATCACTAATTTCTAAAAAAATCGTTGCCAGATATTTTTTTCTGAATTCTGTAATCAACCATAGTGTTCGGATGCTTTTTTGAGCGACTGTACCCCGATTAAATTGATAAAAAGCTTACAACAGTATAACATAAATATCAAATATTAAACCGTAATAATTAGGCTTGTACCAAGAATTTATTCAAATGCACTTCAGATATATAACAGGAAAAATCCAAGCGCACTATCAAAGCTTCCTCTTGAAGAATTTTAATAACTGAAACAGAGGTGAAAAAATGATAAAAGTATATGTTATATGTATTTCAGAAAAAAATATTTTTCGAAAGACATTAAAGCGAAGGAGAAATTATATATTATCAAAAAATAATGTATTTGGAATATTGTTCTGCTTCAATTTTTTTCCCAGTTTGAGATTAGACTCGCAAAACTACCAGCTTATAAAAATAGATAAGAAACGACTATGCCATTCCCGGGACTCGAACCAGGACAATCCTCCCTCCTTTTTATTTTCTTAATTCGTGTGTCTGTTAAGACATACATTAGGACACTATTGGATCGGAGGGGGGAGGGGTTACAGTGTCCTGGGGAATTTAAATCACTTGAACACGGAGACAAAAACATTTTAAAAAAGGAAAAAACTAGATTACATATGAAATAATGAGCTAAAAAAATTTGGTTTTACGATGAGTGGGATTCAAACCCACGTCTTTAGGAAACATGCCTGTTATGCTAACCACTACACCATCAATGGCTAACCTTTTCTTAGCTTATGTGACCTTATAAACCTTCCGAATTTCATTTATTTGATTCGCACTAGTGGCGCCATCTATCCAGGAAGTGGACAACTCTATTGCCTCATTAGAGATGGAATTAATACAGTGGACCTTCGTTATAGCGCTGCTCGCTATACCGCGCACTCGGTTATAGCGCGGGCGATGTTCGCGATAAGTTCAAACATGTTTATACAGGTCCGTGCGGCGTTAGTGAGTATCGCATTTTATTGTTACTGCGTATTGAGTAATTGTGTATGTATTGAGTTCCTGCATGTATTTTGAATAGTGTTTAATTATTGTATGCATGATGAGTAAAAGAAAAGCTTACAGTGTGAAATTTATTGTGTCGCCACCGCGCCGCTCGGTATAACGCGGTTCACCTTATAACGCGGGTGTTGTTTCCCGCCCGACATGAGCGTTATATCGGGGGTCCACTGTATTTGTCACTCACGCTCAGGGCGTTAAATCAATAAATTAAATCAATTTTTTCCAGCTCATCATTTCATGAATTCCATGTCTACAGGACTTATCCTATGATTTTTTACTACTGATAGATTTCACATATTTTGAAAGTTTTTAATTTTAAAATACCACTTGAATGTAAATTAAAAACAAAACACATCTAGTTCCCTATTTCGCGAGAATATTTAAAACAAAGACAACCTGAATAGCGTTCTGATTCAATGTACACTATATTGCAAAAAGTGTCCGGACACTTTCATGTTAAGTGAACAAATAGCCACATTCAAATCTACTTAAGTTTGATAATAATTTTTTTACGGAAAAAAGTCACTAGGGTTGGCTTGTTTTACCTCTGAGCGGCACTTTTTTGCACACCATGGGCTAAATGGCCAGGTCACATGGACCCCGAAGGCTCAGAGAAGGTTGGGGGAGGGGACTCACTGGAACAGCTGTTGGGAGACAGATGGTAGCCTCCCGTCAAGGCCATCCAGCATGTTCTTTAACGTGCACAGGGTATGGCTCTCCCACACACGGGGCCACGGCTTAACGTCCCATCCGACGGACGGCGGCCTTTCCAAGCCCATCGTGTCCCCTACTGACCGTGGGCAGGGCGGGAAAAAACTCACTAGACTTAAATCGAAGATCTCTCTCAGAGCTCTCTAAATCTCTATTTTCTACAATATTAATCCAATATTTAAAGAGTTGTGGAAGCTTTAATATGTAATAACAGATGCTATCACACACCACACTTGCAAAACATTTTCCCCCAAATGGGGGATGGCCGCCGTCCGTCGGATGGGGCGTTAAGCCGTGGTCCCGTGTGCGGGAGAGCCATACCCTGTGCACGCTAAAGAACACGCTGGATGGCCTTGAAGGGAGACTACCATCTGTCTCCCAACAGCTGTTCCAGTGGGTCCCCTCCCCCAACCTTCTCTGAGCCTTCGGGGTCCATGTGACCTGGCCATTTAGCCCATTGTGTGCAAAAAAGTGCCGCTCAAAGGTATAACAACCCAACCCAACTTCCCCCCAAATGGATGAAAACTTCAAAAAACCTTACACAAAATTCAAATATCGCATTTATATTGCGAACAACTTGTTATAACAGTTGTGATTTAACTTTTCGAAGTAGATTTTCAAAACTAGCAAAAGTTTCACTGAAATGTTTTCTGAAAAAACTTCGGTAGGTGGAGACATAATTTATTTCAAACTTGCTGAACTGCCACTGACGCTGTCTGGGTTTTGTTCTTAATCTGTATATTGTACATTCTTATTTTTTCTGCGCTAAAGTTTAAATAATTAATCGTAATATTATTCGGAACTTAAAATATTAGAAATAATTCGTACAAACTGAAAATTCTTGAACAACGTCATTAGAAATCCTAAGAGCGATTTATTAACGAAAGAGAGAGAATATCAAAAAAAAAATATAACAGGCTGAATAGTGCTTATTTTTAATTGCTAAAGATCGATTAAAAAGACTGGAATTTTGATGAAAAAAAAATTAAAATTATTTAATTTTTTATATATTTTTCTCAAAATTTCAAAAAAAAAAGTAGAATTTGTGACTGATTTCAAAACCTTCATTATTGTTTCGACCTCGCTAGAGTGCAAAATCCGCTCTTATCAAAAGATAAATGGTTGAATCAGCATGAAATTCAAGCATTCATAAAAGTTCACTGTAATGCTGTAGGTGAAACTGTGTGTACATATATCATGTTTTATAAATCGCTGCACTAGTTTGCACAAAATGGGCTATACACCGATCAGCCAAAACATTAAAACCACTACCTAATATGATGTAAGTCCTCTCGCCACCAAAAGAATTCTCACCCAATGAGGCATAGATTCAACGAGATGTTGGTAAGTGTCGCTTGATATTTGGTGCCATGACTGCAACAGACGATTCCGCAGTTCCCGTAAATTACGTGGTTGGGGTGATGCTGCTCGTACCCGTTTCTCCAACTCAAACCACAAATGCTCGATAAGATTCATGTCCGGAGAATTTGGGTGCCATGGCAATAAATGAAATTCCTCATCATGTTCTAGGAACCATTCCTGAACCTTCTTCGCAGTGCGACATGGAGCATTGTCTTGTTGAAAGACATCTCCGCCAGGGAGTACAGTTCGCCATAAAGGGGTGTACTTGGTCAGCCACAACGTTCAGGTTGGTGAGAGCTGTCAGAGTTTGCTCTACAGGGATAATTGGTCCAAGTGTTCCCCAAGAAAATGTTGCCCATACCATCACACTCCCTCCAGCCACCTAGATCCATTCTGCAGTGCATCCAGGTGAGAAAGCTTCCGTGGATAAACGTCGCACACGATCTCTTCCGTCCACATGGTGTAATAGAAAACGGGATTCATCTGACCATGCGACCCTCTTTCAGTATTCTATGGTCCAATGTCGATGATTACGTGCCCACTGCAAACGTTGACGACAGTGAACAGCTGTGAGCACACGAATGGTCTGCAGCTGCACAGAATCCATATCCAAGAGCTTACGATGAACTGTGTGTTCGGACACATTGGGCCCTTTACCACAATTGAAATTATGGGCAATGTCAGCCACAGTAACCCTCCTGTTGCTGCGGACAAGACGAGATAGCCTGCGCTGACCTCTGGCATCAATGAGGCGTGGCTGTCCCATGCCTTGTCGACGGCTCGAAATGTCATCTGTTTCAAACCATTTTTGATAGGTACTAACTACTCTACAGCGCAAGCAGCCTACCATCGTCGCTGTTTCGGAGATGCTCTTACCAAGGCGTCTTGCCATAACGATCTGGCCTTTGTCGAAATCAAATAAATCCCTTGCTTTTCCCATGTTGAGACGAAACGAAATACTGCCTGCGAGAGCTCCGATTCAGGTATTATACATATCATTCGCGACCTTGACACGTAACACTGAATGACTTCCCGCAAGCTTCTTTGCATAACGCAGAGGTGGTTTTAACGTATTGGCTGATCGGTGTATGCCCATGTCACAAGGACCCCAAGAAATTTGTGGAAGGACACCATTGACAGCAGTTAGGGAACAGATGGGAGTCACCTGTTAAGGCCATCCTGTGCTTTCTAGCGTACACAACTCAAGACCGTCCGATGTGTTTCCTAATGTTCACAGGGTATAACGCTCCCGGACACGGTATCACGCTTTCAGTCTCAGCTGACGATGGGTGGCTTTTTCAAGTCCATCTGAAAGGGTGAGGGTTTATCTGAGATAAATCGCAATTCTGGCACAGATGGGGCTGGGATTTGCCGTTCTACCGACTCGGCCAACCTTTAACATACCCCTCAATACTTGGTGGAAATACATTAAGAAAACGAAAGGTAGCGTTCATGTCTTTCCGGTTATATCCAGTCATTTAATTCCTCCCTTTTTCTCACAATCTATTTTTTTTATAAAATTGTATAAATCTCCAATTTTGTTTCTTCCTTCTCATTTCCAGATTTAATTTTGAACTCGACGAATTATTAGAAGCATTTTTATCACAGCTTCAATTTCTCCGTTAAAATAAAAAGCGTTTTAACTGACATTCTCCATTATTTGAACTTTACGTCGAAATGTTTGACGTGACAAAAATCCCTTTACACGTTCGAACCGAATGATTTAAAAGGAATCTCCTATCGTCTTTATTCTTGGGAAATAATCAATGGATCCTCGCAGCATACAAGCCTTGAGGAACACACACATGAAGGAGAGCATTAACCCGATCAATGGGTTTCCTTGGAGACATCACGGTTCTCCACCCCTCCGTCTCTACGGATGGTGACGGGGTAACTCCAGGACATCCTTTTCGACCCTCTGACTGAGGAACTATGTCATAAGTATCGCCACTAGTCCATTATGTTCGCCATGGTAACCCATCGCAGCTTCCTAACGCAGAAGGGAAATCTTACAAGACGTTTTGAACTAAGTCGCAGCGCAGCTGAAAATGTGTTTTGGGTTAAAGGTGAAACGGCTTTGGAGAGGATCGACAATTTAGGAAATTCTTCGAAAATGGACTGTAAAAATAGATTTTTCTTCTTTAGCAATCGTGTTTTGATTTTCTCTTTAATCATAGGATGCGTAAAGAAATGTGCACGCGATCTGTAAATCTAAATAAATAAATAAAAAATAAATACCCCCGTCAAGCAGCTTCTTGTCACGGAGGTCTGACAGGAGTCTGTCAGTTTATAATGCCATAGTAGAAGGTCTGTGAGGATGGCACCTCAGCAGAAAAATGGCACATACATCCATGCCTTACCCGGGCATCGAACCCAGGTTCCTTAGATCAAGTAGCCAAGCGCGCTAACCACTAGGCCACAGGGAAGTTAAAATGTCAATTTTCCACGAATGGCAATGCGTGATTCCTTGAATGGAAGGAGGCCGCGATGTAGTAAAAAATAAGTAATGTCGGGAAGGGGGCGCTGATTGTACTTAAAATTCAATTACAATAATTGATCGTACTTAAAATACAATTACAATAACTGATGGTACTTAAAATACAATTGCAATAACTGATCGTACTTAAAATACAATTACAATAACTGATCGTACTCAGTAGGGGACACCGATGGGCTTGAAAGGGCCGCCATCCGTCGGATGGGACGTTAAGCTGTGGCCCCGTGTGCGGGAGAGCCATACCCTGTGCACGTTAAAGAACACGCTGGATGGCCTTGACGGGAGGCTACCATCTGTCTCCCAACAGCTGTTCCAGTGGGTCCCTTCCCCCAACCTGCTCTGAGCCTTCGGGGTCCTTGTGATCTGGCCATTTAGCCCATGGTGTGCAAAAAAGTGCCGCACAGAGGTAAAACAACCCAACCCAACTGATCGTACTTAAAATACAATTACAATAACTGATCGTACTTAAAAGGGGGTAAGGTCTCATCATCATCATCATCATCATCATCATCATCATCATCATCATCATCATCATCATCATCAAGCAGCCATGGGCTACGGAGGTCCAACCAGACCGTGCAATTTAGTTCTCCAAGCAAGTCTATCCTGAGCTACATCTACTGCATCTGGCCACTGCACACCAATTCTAACAAGGTCCTGTTTCACATTGTCTGCCCACCGCATCCTAGGTCTCCCCTTCTTTCTGAGGCCTTTAGGCACACTGTTCATAACCCTATTCGCCAATCTATAATTATTCATACGGGCAACATGGCCAAACCAACGGAGTCTCTCTCTGCACAATATGCTGCTTAAAGGAGGTTGCAAACTCCTTTGCCTAATCTCATCATTAGTTACAAAGTTGAACCACCTAATGCCCAAGATACTGCGTAAGCATCTGGAATCAAAAGCATCTAGTTTCTTGTTATCTTGTTTACAAAGTGTCCAAGTTTCACTACCATAACTAACCCTAGAAAGAACCAAACTATTATACAGCCTAATTTTAGTCTTTAGGTGTATACGCCTATTTCTCCACACTCTCCATAGGTTCTTAAAAGTCCCGGCAGCAATCCCTATTCGTCTGTTAATCTCATGCCGCACATCACCATTATCTGTTACATAGCTCCCAAGATAATTAAACTGTGACACCTGCTCAAGACTGCAACCATTCAGATTAACTGAATCACAGCCTGCCTGACCAATTTTCATCACTTTAGTTTTCTCTCTCTTTATAACCAACCTACTCTACTACCAGTCTCATCAACAGCTCGAATGAAAGAGTTCATCTCATCAACATCATTTGCCAAAAGGGCTAAATCATCAGCATAATATAAATCAGAAATTTTCGTATCTCCAGCCCATTTAAGGCCAAAATCTTTCCCTTGAAGTGAATTTCGCATAACATAATCAATAACCAAGCTAAAGAGAAAAGGAGACAAAATGCACCCTTGTCGAACACCAGAAGTAATGCTAAACCAATTGCTACAAGCCTTACCAACTCTCACACACGACTCAGTATTATTATAGAGAGCTTTCATAATGTTAACTAACTTGTCTGGTATACCATATGATTTCACAATCAACCACAAATTATGACGATCAACAGAATCGAAAGCCTTTTTGAAATCAACAAAGCTAGCAACCAAAGGTTTCTGAAACTCTAAACATTTCTCAAGAATCTGCCTAAGTGAAAATATCTGATCCACACATCCCCTACCACTTCTGAATCCACATTGCTCATCACGCAATTGACTGTCAACCAGATTCTTAATTCTATTAAGCACAATCATGGAAAGAACTTTACCTGGAACAGAGAGTAGGCTGATACCCCTATAGTTATCACAAGAACTGCGATCACCTTTTTTGAAAATAGGGATAACAATAGCTCTGGTAAAATCCTTAGGAACCATGCCTTTATCATAAAAGATATTCAGAATTTCAGTCATCCAAGTGGTAACCGAAACATTCCCAGCTCTAAGCATTTCCGTAATAATTTCATCTACCCCTGGGGATTTATGAAGTTTAAGTTTAGAAACAGCCAAAATAACTTCAGATTGTGTTATAGGGCCAACATTAAAGCCACCAATGCATCTATCATCATTGCAAACAATGGGAGTAGAACTAACTACATTGTTTAGAACATCACTGAAATGCTCAGCCCACCTAGCCATGACAGAATCCTCCCCTTCTATAACTTTACCTTGTTTATCCTTCAATCCTTGTATGCCTGTCCGTTTTCTACCACACAAAACATTAACTATCTGGTACAGCTCTCTGCTGTTGTGCTGTCTAACTGCTTCCTCGGCTTTGTCAGCCAAACCATCAAACCAAAGATTCTTATCAGCAGCTAACTGATCTTTTACACGTTTATTAAGTTCTCTGTAATGCTTTCTATTAGGACTAGTAGGGTATTGATTAAGGGCATTCCTGCAGTTCTTTCTTTCCGAAATAAGCTCAAGTGCCTTATCACTCAGATAATTTTGCCTCTTCTGCTCCTTTTTCCTAAAAGAGTACTGTTAGTGTCCAAAAAAGCCTCTTTAAAATGATCCCATTCTTCCTCAACTTCAGTAGTAAGCAAACCATGACTGTCATAATGACTAAGTAACCTATCATGGTAAGCTTTAGCTATAACTGGATCTTTCAGAGCTTCAGTATTAAAAGTAAATTTTTTAACCCTAGCACAACACTTTTTAAGTTTAAGTTGCAACACACTTTTAACAAGGTAACGGTCAGATCCAATTTCAGCTCCCCTATATGCCCTGGTATTCCTAACAGAACTAGCCCATTTGCTGTTAATTAATATGTAATCAATCATATTCTTATGCTGCCCATCAGGTGAAACCCATGTGTACTTATGTATGTCGCGGTGTTTGTAATAAGTGTTAGTTATTCTGAATCCATTGAGTTTACTTACCTGTAGGAGACGTTGCCCATTGCCATTGCAGCTACCAATACCAAAAGGGCCTATTACTCCTGCCCAAAGATCAGAGTCAGTACCAACTTTGGCATTGAAGTCACCAAAAACAAGGGTAATATCTCCTTTCCTGACAGAATTCAAAATATCCTGAAGTTGTTCATAAAACCTATCCTTCTCATCCTCATCGGCATCCTCAGTGGGGGCATAACAGCAGATAACATTCAAGTCTTTAACGCTTGTCTGAAATTTTGCTGTAAGAAACCTTTGATTAATGCACTCATATCCTAGAAGAGCATCACCAGCGTGTCTGCTGAGAAGCAGACCCACGCCTTAGTGATGTTTATTATCGTCCCTCCCTGAAAAGAGAAATTTAAGATTATTTTTAAGAATCTGACCTTTATCTGTCCATCTGGTCTCTTGCAAGCCGAGAATATCTAAATTATAATGGTGGAATTCTTGTGTGAGGACATCAAGAGAAAAAGCTCTGTGCAGAGTCCTCACATTCCAACTACCTATGGAGAGAAAATGGTTAGTGGGATGTTTAAAGAAACTATGTTTATTGAGAGAGGGAATGCCGACAATATCAAACAGTCCCCTAATCGCAGACATGGGGCAAAGACCCGATCCCCCACTACTAAAGGCTGAAGCCATCTACACTGGAAGACTTCCTCCAATGTAGAATTTGACGATACCAATAGAAGCAAAGAGTTCAGGTGCCTGCGATGACTTCTGCTCAGGATTATCCACCAGCTGATAAACATATCCTGTGAATCTATTCACTTGGGGCTGTCAACCCACAAACAAATAGAAAACACAGCGGAAGATTTTCCCTCCACAGAAGCCCACCAGTGCAGCAAAATCAGGATCCATAATCAAGCTCAGAGCCATATATCTGTCCAGTCCAGTAGGTTTATATGGTCAGCACCAGCACCCTGTGTAGTTGACCACTCCTCAGCAGGGTTTGAAAAAAAAGAAAAGTAGCCTCAGTTGTCCAGATCAGTAGGCCACACTAATCTGGCAGCCCTCCCCTTCCGTTCACTTCCACAAGAGAGTATCTCTTTTGAAAGTTACTAACGGTCCGTACCACGAGAACGCGGGGTCGGACATTAGGTGCTAGGCCTGGCCGGTTCTATGCATCATCACAGGGGATTGGTGCATAGCTCTCCTTCCAGTGACTACCTAGCTACCATTTCCAGCGTAAGGTCTAGCCGGGAATTTTTATCACAGCTTCATTTCTCCGTTAAAATAAAAAGCGTTTTAACTGACATTCTCCATTATTTGAACTTTACGTCGAAATGTTTGACGAGACAAAAATCCCTTTACACGTTCGAACCGAATGATTTAAAAGGAATCTCCTATCGTCTTTATTCTTGGGAAATAATCAATGGATCCTCGCAGCATACAAGCCTTGAGGAACACACACACACACTCCTATCGTCTGAAAAGCAGCCGTTTCAATGGTTTTCAAAAAATTTCTTGAAAAAATACACGCTTCTTTTTGCATCCGTTTCAAATATGTGTGTATGGGGGGGGGGGGGAGATCGTGGACCAGCATATCCGCGTACATTGGCTACTTAATAACCGACAAAGTTTCGCAAATGATTTAGGTCCGTTGTATGCTTTGAGTAAAAGAAGTCAGTCTTATAGATGATTAAATGAGTAATAATTAACTGAAAAAATATACTGCGATAAAAATACAAGCCTTGATTTCAGAAGCATTTGCCTTCCTAAATATTAGATAAAAGATCTGGCAACCTTCGTGTCACGTAACACGAAGGTTGCCAGATCACTAGTTTCTAAAAAAAACGTTGCCAGATATTTTTTCTGAATTCTGTAATCAACCATAAAAAAATAAAAAAATAAATACCCCCTCAAGCAGCTGCTTGCCACAGAGGTCTAACAGGAGCCTGTCAGTTTATATGCCCTAGTGTTCGGATACTTTTTTGAGCGACTGTAGGTGGTCATATTATTTTGATACTAGATCGTGTGGGCTCACTCACGGAAATATTGAGCGTGTGCAGTTACCGTTCACAGCAAACTGGAGCGTGTGCAGTAACTGCACACGCTCCAGTTTGCTGTGAACGGTAACTGGAGCGTGTACAGTTGCTGTACACGCTCCAGATATTTTTCCTGAATTCTGTAATCACGTGACACGAAGGTTGCCAGATACTAGTTTCTAAAAAAATCGTAGCCAGATATATATTTTTTTTGAATTCTGTAATCAACCATAATGTTTGGATACTTTTTTGAGCGACTGTACTAGACAGAAAACTAGAAACAGTTCATGCTATCTGAAATATAAAACCACGTTTAGAACTTAATAACTTCTTCAATATGATTTTTATGCAAAATTTCTAAAGATGAAATTAAAGATCTCAATCAAATCCATATAAATCTCGATTTTAAACAATATTTGTTCAGTATTCAAAGAGCTATGAAAGTTGGAATATTTAACAAGCTACAAAAATTTGACCCAAAATTTAATTAAAACAAGTCAAGAGTTTAGTATCTGGTGTAATGCATTCGGTAGTCTACTTTGTTTTAATCACATTTTAAGGTCTTTTTATGCAGCCAATTTTAAACAAATATTGTTTAAAATCGATATTTAAAAAAGATTTGACTGAGATCTCAAATTTATCTACGAACATAATTTTCATTAAAAAATCGTATTGAAGAAATTATTGAGCTATGAATGTGATTTTCTATTGAGATAACATGGACCTTTTCCATTTTCCTGTCCAGTACCCTTATTTTCTTCTAGTCACCCAGTCTCTATAGAGCTCTAGCACGCAGTAATCGTTGACTAGTGTGGACATATTGGGCGTTTCAATTGGTAGACATCGCAGTTGTGTTTTTTTAATTGCTTTGATAGCAATGGCAAGTTTTTCATCTCTCTTGTGTGTTTTGATGCAGAATAGCCCATTGTCTCCGATGCAAAACATCATATTCTTTGCAAAAGATAATGGAAAGTAAACTATTCTTAGACATGAGTAAATAAAAAAAGCTGCTATTGAAGGGCTAATTCACAGAAGAGAGCATAACGGTTAAAAAAAAAGGCAAAAATATTCTTTTTCGAAAGGTTTTCCACCATGAGGCATTTCTCTAAATCATAAGCTAAAATAATGTTCTCTTAACCAATGTCTTCAACTTCTTCTTCTCAGGTTTTTCAATTAATATCCAGAGTAACATCGCTTTTTCACATTACTTTCGTTCATCAATTATTTTACTTAAAAGAAATGCAAGCCATCAAAAATTCTACGTGCATGTTTTTCCCCTTTTCCTAGTCAGATTTTCTATTCCTCTTTCATCATCCTCCTGTAGGGGCGGCGGTGGCTCAGTCGGTAGCGTGCCAGGCTCGTAATCTGTACTTCCCAGGTTCGAGTCCCAGCTGGGTGAGCGTTGAGATTTATTTCCGAAAAATTCCCCACCCTGCCCACGGTCAGTAGGGGACACCGATGGGCTTGAAAAGGCCGCCGTCCGTCGGATGGGACGTTAAGCCGTGGCACCGTGTGCGGGAGAGCCATACCCTGTGCACGTTAAAGAACACGCTGGATGGCCTTGACGGGAGGCTACCATCTGTCTCCCAACAGCTGTTCCAGTGGGTCCCCTCCCCCAACCTTCTCTGAGCCTTCGGGGTCCATGTGACCTGGCCATTTAGCCCATGGTGTGCAAAAAAGTGCCGCTCAGAGGTAAAACAACCCAAAATCATCTTCCTGTCAGATATTTCATCTGCTTTCTCCATTTCATTCTTTTGACTGTCCATAATAAATAAGACAGAGAAGTCGTCTCGAAGTGTTTTTCCATTACGGGCTTTCTTCCGTTTTAATTGTAGTAAGGCTCTTACGGCCTTAGACTTGGTGCTATCAAAAATCAGTTCAGCAATCACGGGATCCTTGTTTTGCCTCTTGATAACGCGAAAATGTAAAAAAAAATGATTTTATTTCTTTCGTTTTAGTGCATATTTATCTTTTTGACCTCATATCCAGAGGTTTGACTTGTTTTCCCTTTGAGAGCCTTTTCCTTTACACTGCGCGCCGGGGTGGCTCAGTCGGTAGCGCGCCAGGCTCGTAATCTGCAGTTCTCAGGTTCGAGTCCCAGCTGGGTCAGCGTTGAGATTTATCTCCGCAAAACTCCCCTCCCTGCCCACTGTCAGTAGAGGACACCGATGGGCTTGGAAAGGCCACCGTCCGTCGGATGGGACGTTAAGCCGTGGCCCCGTGTGCGGGAGAGCTATACCCTGTGCACGTTAAAGAACACGCTGGATGGCCTTGACGGGAGGATACCATCTGTCTCCCAACAGCTGTTCCAGTGTGTCCCCTCCCCCAACTTTCTCTGAGCCTTCGGGGTCCTTGTGACCTGCCCATTTAGCCCATTGTGTGCAAAAAGAGTGCCGCTCAGAGGTAAAACAACCAACCAACCTTCACACTGTTGTCTAAATGGCCAGGTCACAAGTACCCCGAGGGCTCAGAGAAGGTTGAGGAAGGGGATCTACTGAACACCTGTAAGGAGACAGATGGAATCCTCCTGTTAAGACTATTCAGCGTGTTTTTTAATGTGCACAGGGCATGGCCATTCTGAATACGGAATCACGGCTTAATATCCCATCCGACGGACAGCGCCGTTTCCAAGCACATAAGTATCCCCTTTCTCTCCGAAGGCATGATGAAGTTGGGACTCGAACCTAAGGATTGCAGATTACGAGCCTGGCTCGCTACCAACTACCCATACCGATTAATTAGAGTGCCAAGAGTCGGACTTTTTTGTTTGGGGGTGGATTCCGTTCTTTTTAACCATTTCTCAGTATACCAGGTTCGATTCTGAGGTTTTCAAGTTCGAGACTCAACCATGCTACCCACATTATTTCTTTTTATGCACTTTTTATTCCCTTATCAGTCCTTAAAAAAAGATAAAACGAAACTTGATGTTTCTGATTCTAGATGCTTATACATATCTTTGCTTAACTCTGTAAGTAATGATGAGGTTAAGCGAAGATGTAGGCAAAAATCTCCTTTGAGCAGCATATTGTGCGAAGAGAGACTGCGTTGATTCGTCCATGTTGCCCGTAGGCTTGGGTTGGGTTGTTTTACCTCTGAGCGGCACTTTTTTGCACACCATGGGCTAAATGGCCAGGTCACATGGACCCCGAAGGCTCAGAGAAGGTTGGGGGAGGGGACCCACTGGAACAGCTGTTGGGAGACAGATGGTAGCCTCCCGTCAAGGCCATCCAGCGTGTTCTTTAACGTGCACAGGGTATGGCTCTCCCGCACACGGGGCCACGGCTTAACGTCCCATCCGACGGACGGCGGCCTTTCCAAGCCCATCGGTGTCCCCTACTGACCGTGGGCAGGGCTGGGAATTTTTGCGGAGATAAATCTCAACGCTGACCCAGGTGGGACTCGAACCTGGGAACTACAGATTACGAGCCTGGCGCGCTACCGACTGAGCCACCCCCGCCCCTAGGCATAGCTGCAGATTGGCGAAGACGATTATGAATAGTGTGCCTGAATGTCATAGAAAAATGGGGAGACTTGGGATGCAATGACAGACAATGTCAAATTGGTGTAGGTTGGTTGTTTTACCTCTGAGCGGCACTTTTTTGTACACCATGGGCTAAATGGCCAGGTCACATGGACCCCGAAGGCTCAGAGAAGGTTGGGGGAGGGGACCCACTGGAACAGCTGTTGGGAGACAGATGGTAGCCTCCCGTCAAGGCCATCCAGCGTGTTCTTTAACGTGCACAGGGTATGGCTCTCCCGCACACGGGGCCACGGCTTAACGTCCCATCCGACGGACGGCGGCCTTTCAAAGCCCATCGGTGTCCCCTACTGACCGTGGGCAGGGCGGGGAATTTTTGCGGAGATAAATCTCAACGCTGACCCAGGTGGGACTCGAACCTGGGAACTACAGATTACGAGCCTGGCGCGCTACCGACTGAGCCACCCCCGCCCCTGCCCGTAGGCATAGCTGCAGATTGGCGAAGACGATTATGAATAGTGTGCCTGAATGTCATAGAAAAATGGGGAGACTTGGGATGCAATGACAGACAATGTCAAATTGGTGTAGGTTGGTTGTTTTACCTCTGAGCGGCACTTTTTTGCACACCATGGGCTAAATGGCCAGGTCACATGGACCCCGAAGGCTCAGAGAAGGTTGGGGGAGGGGACCCACTGGAACAGCTGTTGGGAGACAGATGGTAGCCTCCCGTCAAGGCCATCCAGCGTGTTCTTTAACGTGCACAGGGTATGGCTCTCCCGCACACGGGGCCACGGCTTAACGTCCCATCCGACGGACGGCGGCCTTTCCAAGCCCATCGGTGTCCCCTACTGACCGTGGGCAGGGCGGGGAATTTTGCGGATATAAATCTCAACGCTGACACAGCTGGAAATCGAACCAGGGAACTACAGATTACGAGCCTGGCGCGCTACCGACTGAGCCACCCCCGCCCCTGTCAAACTGGAATTTGCTATGATTGGTCTACTGTGGCCAATCATAACAGCTGCAGCTCAGGACAGACGTGTTTCAAGGACTAAATGATAAAATCAGGTTGGACCTCCATAGCCCATGGGTGTCACCGAGGATTCTCTATGTATGCATGTATATAAAAGTACTGGACAGAAAAATGGAAACAGTTCCATGTTATCTCAATAGAAAATCACATTCAGAACTCAATAACTTCTTAAATATGATTTTTAATGCAAAATCTCTAAAGGTAAATTAAAGATCTCAATCAAATCTATCTAAATCTCGATTTTAACCAATATTTGTTCAGTATTCAAAGAATTATAAATGCTGGAATATTTAATAGGCTACAAAAAATTGACCCCCAAATTTAGTTAAAACAGGTTAAGAAAGCACCCGGTTACTCTACTGGAGTCAACTATGATCTCTCATCTCTTAACCTGTTTTAACCTTTTAATTCGGGACGGGGTGGCTCAGTCGGTAGCGCGCCAGAATCGTAATCTGTAGTTCCCAGGTTCGAGTCCCAACTGGGTCAGCGTTGAGATTTATTTTCGCAAAATTCCCCGCCCTGCCCACGGTCAGTAGGGGACACCGATGGGCTTGGCGCCAGGATCGTAATCTGTAGTTCCCAGGTTCGAGTCCCAACTGGGTCAGCGTTGAGATTTACTTCCGCAAAATTCCCCGCCCTACCCACGGTCAGTAGGGGACACCGATGGGCTTGGCGCCAGAATCATAATCTGTAGTTCCCAGGTTCGAGTCCCAACTGTGTCAGCGTTGAGATTTATTTCCGCAAAATTCCCCGCCCTGCCCACAATCAGTAGGGGACACCGATGGGCTTGGGAAGACCGCCGTCCGTCGGATGGGACGTTAAGCCATGGCCCCGTGTGCGAGAGAGCCCAAGATTTGGCAGTGTCTTTGAAAACGCGAATTATCAAGAGGGCAAAAAATAATGTTTCAACAATCATTCATAAGCTTTAATCAGTTTCTTTATTTAATTTTAATGTGAACAATTCTTTATAATATCACAATGTGTTTTAAAAAGTAAATTCAAAGAAAACTTTTTTTTCGATATGTTTCTATTGATTAATAAAGATATCACTCTGAATTTAATTTCGATCAGTCTTAGAAGAAAAATTTTCTTGAGACGGGTGGGATACGAGCCCGATTAGAGAAAATCTTGATCGGCGGCCGGTAGCTCAGCGATCAGAGCACCTGATATGTTATCAGAAGGTCGTGGGTTCTTATCCCAGCTAGCTCAAGGCAATTTTTCCTCTAAGATTAATCGACGTTAATTCAGAGGGATATCTTCCTTAATATATGAATAAATACGTCGAAAGAAATCTCTTCAATTTAATTACTACTCATTTTATTTATTGCAAACAGGGCCAGTCCAGAAAGAATCGTCTCTGCGTTCAAGTCCAGACTGCAATCCAAACTTAATGGGACTCCTTCGTTATGAAAGCTAGTTTAGAAACATGACAATATTTTGCCAATTGTGAATCAAACCAGCGCTGGGCAAGGTAAGTGATGCAGATAGTAAGTGATGCAGATTACTACTCTTATGATTGGATTGGATTGTTTTACCTCTGAACGGCACTTTTTTGCACACCATGGGCTAAATGGCCAGGTCACATGGACCCCGTAGGCTCAGAGAAGGTTGGGGGAGGGGACCCACTGGAATAGCTGTTGGGAGACAGATGGTAGTCTCCCATCAAGGCCATCCAGCGTGTTCTTTAACGTGGGTTGGGTTGTTTTACCTCTGAGTGGCACTTTTTTTGCACACCATGGGCTAAATGACCAGGTCACATGGACCCCGAAGGCTCAGAGAAGGTTGGGGGAGGGGACCCACTGTAACAGCTGTTGGGAGACAGATGGTAGCCTTCCGTCAAGGCCATCCAGCGTGTTCTTTAACGTGGGTTGGGTTGTTTTACCTCTGAGTGGCACTTTTTTTGCACACCATGGGCTAAATGACCAGGTCACATGGACCCCGAAGGCTCAGAGAAGGTTGGGGGAGGGGACCCACTGTAACAGCTGTTGGGAGACAGATGGCAGCCTCCCGTCAAGGCCATCCAGCGTGTTCTTTAACGTGCACAGAGTATGGCTCTCCCACACACGGGGCCACGGCTTAACGTCCCATCCGACAGACGGCGGCCTTTTCAAGCCCATCGGTGTCCCCTACTGACCGTGGGCAGGGCGGGGAAATTTTGCGGAGATAAATCTCAACGCTGACCCAGCTGGAACTCGAACCTGGGAACTACAGATTACGAGCCTGGCGCGATACCGACTGAGCCACCCCCGCCCCCACTACTCTTATGCGTACCTCAAAATTATATAGAAGACACAGTGGGTCCCCGGAAATACAAAATACTATTATTAAATACGTTTGGGGAAGGCTGGAATGAACTGGAGCAAATCTAAATGCTGTATATTTCTTCCACAAATTGTTGTCACCATATAGTAAAACATATTTTTTTTAACATCCACTCAAGTGGCTGCTTAAGAAATGTTTCATGTGAAACATGTTTAACATAGTCCAATCTAGAAGGAATTTAAGTTTTGGATGGATGGCCACTGATTCAAACAGGAAAAGACCAGAACACAGTTCTAGTACATTTTTTGCACAAATTGGCGCTAAATAACGTTTAGGGTATTATGTTTAATCCATCGTTCAAGTAGCCAGGGTTGTCGCAATGGGAATCAAGCCAGGATCATAATTTGATGCGTCCAGGTTCGAGTCCCCACTATCTCTGCGTTGAGATTCTCTTTGAGAACCTCCATTCTGTCCTCGGTGAGAAAAGGATACCGATGGATCTGGAGAGCCGTCGTCTAATCAGCGCATGTGCAGAAGAGCCATTCCTCTGCATATTGAGGGAGGATGAGTTGGGTTGGGTTGTTTTACATCTGGGGTGGCACTTTTTTGCACACAATGGGCTAAATGGCCAGGTCACAAGGACCCCGAAACTCAGAGAAGGTTGGGGGAGGTGACCCACTGGAACAGCTGTTAGGAGACAGATGGTAGCCTCCCATCAAGGTCATCCAACGTGTTCTTTAACGTGCACAGGGTATGGCTCTCCTGCATACGGGGCCACGGCTTAACGCCCCATCCGACGGACGGTGGCCTTTCTAAGCCCATCGGTGTCCCCTACTGACCGTGGGCAAGGTAATGAGTTTTGAGGAGATAAATCTCAACGCTGACACAGCTCAGACTCGAACCTGGGAACAGGAGGGAGGATGGACTTGAAGTTGACTTCGATTTGTCTTATAACAACTGTCCGATGAGTTCCTCTCCAACACCCAGCTCTGATCCTTGGGATCCTTATGACCTGACCATTTAAGTTCATGTGTACCAAAAAAAAATGACGCTCATTTATGACCCCGTTCCTTGTATTTATAAGCAACTAATACGAGATAGACTTAGTTGAACAACGGTCATATTCAGGTACAGCAGCCAACTAATAAATATTGCCCTCGTCATCCAGAACCATCTATCCTGTCGCTGTTTAATCTTTAGCAGGACATTCATTTATCAACCTAGTTGACGGGACCGCATCTAACACGCCATTTAGCTCTTTCAACCGCAGTTGGGTTGGGTTGTTTTACCTCTGAGCGGCACTTTTTTGCACACCATGGGCTAAATGGCCAGGTCACAAGGACCCCGAAGGCTCAGAGAAGGTTGGGAGAGGGGACCCACTGGAACAGCTGTTGGGAGACAGATGGTAACCTCCCGTCAAGGCCATCCAGCGTGTTCTTTAACGTGCAGAGGGTATGGCTCTCCCGCACACGGAGCCACGGCTTAACGTCCCATCCGACGGACGGCGGGCTTTCCAAGCTCATCGGTGTCCCCTACTGACCGTGGGCAGGGCGGGGAATTTTGCGGAGATAAATCTCAACGCTGACCCAGCTGGTACTCGAACCTGGGAACTATTCAACCGCAGTTGTGAAGACAGAAAAGCTTTACGTTGCTTGCGAAATAAGAACTAGTCCGAACGTAGTTGCAACCAGCTTAAGTTATTCATTGAAAAATTGTCTCTTTTTCCGCTGAATACTCGGATTTGCAATTAATAGATAAAGATTAAATAAGCTGATGATGCAGTTGTATGGTAGTCTTTTTTCTGGGCGGGGATGGCTCAGTCGGTAGCGCGCCAGGCTCGTAATCTGCAGTTCCCAGGTTCCAGTCCCAACTGGGTCAGCGTTGAGATTTATTTCCGCAAAACTCTCCGTTCTGCCCACGGTCAGTAGAGGACACCGATGGGCTTGGAAAGGTTGCCGTCCGTTGGATGGGACGTTAAGCGGTGACCCCGTGGGCGGGAGAGCCATACCCTGTGCACGTTAAAGAACACGCTGGATGGCCTTGACGGGAGGCTACCATATGTCACTCAACAGCTGTTCAGTGCGTCCTCTCCGCCAACCTTCTCTGAGCCTTCGGGTTCTTGTGACCTGGCCATAATCTATGGAGATTGTGAAGAAAAAAGCGTATACACTTAAAGACTAAAATTAGACTGTAAAATAATTTGGTTCTTTCTAGGGTTAGTTATGGTAGTGAAACTTGGACACTTTGTAAACAAGATAACAGGAAACTAGATGCTTTTGATTTTAGATGCTTACGCAGTATCTTGGGCATTAGGTGGTTCAACTTTGTAACTAATGATGAGATTAGGCAAAGGAGTCGGCAACCTCCTTTTGGCAGCATATTGTGCAGAGAGAGACTCCGTTGGTTTGGCCATGTTTCCCGTATAGATAATTATGGAATGGCGAATAGGGTTATGAACAGTGTGCCTAAAGGCTTCAGAAAGAGCGGGAGACCAAGGATGCGGTGGGCAGACAATGTCAAATAGGACCTTGTTAGAATTGGTGTGCAGCGGCCAGATACAGTAGATGTAGCTCAGGACAGACTTGCTTGGAGAACTAAAATGCACGGTCTGGTTGGACCTTCGTAGCCCATGGCTGATTGAGGATGATGATTAAATACTGAGCAATTATTGTCGAATATCTAGATTAAATAGATTTGATTATGATCAGTAATTCATCTTCAGTGATCATTAATTTTATTGTGATCATTACTTCAACTTCCTTTTCCCATTAAATGCATATTTTAGAAGTCAGAGAGCTTCTTCGTTTGGTTTCCATTGATAAAACACGGAAATCCTGTAATAATTTGGTAGGGAAGTGTAAATTGCACATTCTGTCATATAATCAATTTAAACTTAAACTACAACTTTTTACCGAACTGTTGAAATTCAAATTCATTCCCATTAGACGAATAATTATGGGCTTGCATCAAGTTCGTCATTCATCATTCTAGGTAGGTCATTCTATTGAAGGTTGTATTTTTTTTAGCTCTGAGTGGCACTTTTTGTTGCACAATAATGGGCTAAATGACCATGTCACAAGTACCCCAAGTACTCAGAGATGGGGGCCCACTAGACGTTAGGAGACAGATGGAATTCACCATTCTACGTTTTTCATTGCCTTTAGATATTATTGCTTTCGTTATAATTCCTTATCTGTGACAATCTTTGTGACTTGGGTGTGTTCATATTGGAGAATAACATTTAAAGAAACTGTAACGCAGAAAATATTTAGAATAAAGTACCAAAACGACTTGTGCCGTTAAGCAATGAAACTCGAAAGAAATCAACAATTTTTTAGTTCTACCTATTTTATTCATATACCTTGTTCGAAAATGCTTTTTCGTTTTTTGCAAAACAGTGTTTTGTAAGTTCATATTTCTATAGTACTGGTACAGAAAAAGAATTACTAGTTTTTTTGTGGCACGCCGAAGAAAAAAGTTTGGGAGACCGTAATACAGAGAAAAGCATTTGCTCGTTACAGGAGATATTCAAAGGACACCATCTATCAGCCACAGCAAACCAACAACTGCAGCTGCCGCTCTTGTAATACAACACGGAACAACCACGAACTGGGAGCCCGCAGCACTGCGAGCACGTGGATCAACTTACTAAGGAGCCATTGCATGCAAGACGATTGGGATAATGAACCTTACCCACCTTCAACCGGAACACTGAAATCACCTCTCACTACATATGGAAGGACGTTTTAAACATCCCTAGAGACATCACCTAGTGTCTTTGAAGGTTGTGTTTTCTTTTTAGCTCTGAGTGGCATTTTTTTTTTTGCACAATAATGGGCTAAATGACCATGTCACAAGTACCCCAAGGGCTCAGAGATGGGGGCCCACTAGACGTTAGGAGACAGATGGAAGACTTCCGTTGAGTTGGGTTGTTTTACCTCTGAGCGGCACTTTTTTGCACACAATGGACTAAATGACCAGGTCACATGGACCCCGAAGGCTCAGAGAAGGATTGGGGGAGGGGACCCACTGGAACAGCTGTTGGGAGACAGATGGTAGCCTCCCGTCAAGGCCATCCAGCGTGTTCTTTAACGTGCACAGGGTATGGCTCTCCCGCACACGGGGCCACGGCTTAACGTCCCATTCGACGGACGGCGGCCTTTCCAAGCCCATTGGTGTCCCCTTCTGACTGTTGGCAGGGCGGGGAATTTTGCGGAGATAAATCTCAACGCTGACCCAGCTGAGACTCGAACCTGGGAACTACAGATTACGAGCCTGGCGCGCTACTGACTGAGCCACCTCCGCCCCAGCCTACCGTTAAATCCATTCTTCTTTCCATACGCAGTGCAAATAAAACGTGTGTCCTATAATGTCCACTGGGTATTGCTCTCTCTCTCATAGGGAACTACGGCTTAACCTCTCATCCGACAGACGGCGGCCTTTCCAAGCCCATTCCTATCTCCCCTTTCTTATCGGGGGGGAACATAACACCTGTTAGGTGACAGATTGTAACCTCCCGTCAAGGCAATCCAACGTGTTGTTTAACGTGCACAGGGTATGTCTCTCCTGCACACTGAGCCACGGCTTTACGTCCCATCAAAACTATATATTTCAAGAAATGTATAGTTTTCAATAGACGTTCATCAGTTCATTATAATAATAAGGTTACAAACAGCATACATTTGTAACACTCTTATTAACCCAAGAGCATCTAAGCTCATGTAGGTTAACTTACAAATTATTTAAATACATAATTTTGGCAACATTGACACTCAACTTTACATAGAGAAAAGATAAACAAAAACAATACAGGATTTATGAAAACGATTAATTTTTTTTACTTTAACACTGAAAACAGGCTGTCAGCATTAGTAATACTCATTAGATAATTAACAGTGAGAGATCTGAAATGCATAAAATTAGTTTCATTCCGAATTATAATCGGTAATAATATTCTTTCACCTACATTACGGCTACTAGAATTCTCAAAAGCGCGACATAACCTCTCCCCCTGGCTAGATAAGATAAGATAGATCGGATAATTTTTATTTCAGATAATGTTTTACAGTATACAAAAACTTTTGAAGTCTCACAAGAGCAGGCTCGTTCGTGAGATCCCAATATAGAAACAATTTCAATTGAAAACATCAGTCGTCACATTGAATAAATACACAAAAAAACGAAAACAACTCAAAACAAAAAATTTTTAGTAATCCAGAAGTGTGAAAGTCAGAAAGTCAGAAACATTCAATATCCATTCATATAACAGTTATAGTAGATTAATGCAAAAAAGTTTCCACATCATCCAGTTAACAAAATGTATTTCTTGAGAACTTTAGAAAACAAATGTGCTTCTTTAATTGCATTACACGTTAAATGCGTTTTCAAGCAAACATAAATTTATTATTATGTATCTCTGAGATGGCAAATGTTGTAACATATTTTTGAAAAATTTCGTTTTAAAAGGGGCCCCTCCTGAGGATTATAAACCTTCAAATTCCTGTCAGAGTACAGTGCCTGGGATGTTTCATACCATCATGGCAAAAGCCACTAGATCCATCACTGTCTCTTCTTACCTGGTTAGTATTAAATTCGTTAATACATTCGGTTGGAGTCTTCCTTCTCCAATTATATTGGGGGCACAGTCGGTAGCCCCCCAGAGTAGTAAGCCGCAGTTCCCAGGTTCGAGTCCCAGCTGGGGAAGCGTTGTGATTTATCTCCGCAAAACTCCTGCCCTGTCCTCAGTCAGCAGGGGACACCGATGATCTTGGAAAGGCCGCTGTCCGTCTGATGGAACGTAAAGACGTGGTTCAGTGTGCAGGAGAGCCATACCCTGTGCTCGTTAAACAACAAGCTGGATTGCCTTGACGGGAGGTTGCCATCTGTCACCTAATAGGTGTCCAGTGGGTCCCCTTCCTCAACCTTCTCTGAGCCTTCGGGATCCTTGTGACCTGCTACTTAGCCCATTGTATGCAAAAAAAGTGCCGCTCAGAGGTAAAACAACCAAATTCTGATGGTATTGATTTATTGAGGTCTGTTCAATCCTATATCATAAATGATTGTACCGATTGACTTCTGTACAATACCGTAGAATGATTATGAAGTCTACATAGTGTTGTAGAATGATTGACTGACATAATCCGATAACAAATCATTGAGGCTATGTGCTATCGATACACTGTAAGACTAATGCCGGGAATTGAAATCCTCGTGAACTTGATTTATGACCCTCGCGACCCACGTGTTCGATTCCATCGAATGAGAAGAGGGAGATTTTCTTTTCCACTGGTGACCAACCACTCTGTCTTTTGCAACACAAAACCAACGACCATGCGAACGTAGGTCGCCTCTCTATCTTCCAGAGTGTGCGGGGATTCGCTCGTACAATTTTCGAGTATCAACTGTGCCAATGTTGATATTTATCTCCGCTACTAACTTCTGCTCTACCCTGGGGCGGGGGTGTCTCAGTCGGTAGCGCGCCAGGCTCGTAATCTGTAGTTCCCAGGTTCGAGTCCCAGCTGGGTCAGCGTTGAGATTTATCTCCGCAAAATTCCCCGCCTTGCCCACGGTCAGTAGGGGACACCGATGGGCTTGGAAAGGCCGCCGTCCGTTGGATGGGACGTTAAGACGTAGCCCCGTGCACCACGTTTTTTGGGGCACGGCTTAACGTCCCATCCGGGGTTTTTGGGGGAAATTTTTCGGGCCACGGCTTAACGTCCCATCCGACGGACGCCCTGTGCACGTTAAAGAACACGCTGGATGACCTTGACGGGAGGCTACCATCTGTATCCCAACAGCTGTTCCAGTGGGTTCCCTCCCCCAATCTTCTCTGAGCCTTCGGGGTCCATGTGACCTGGCCATTTAGCCAAAGTGCAAAAAAGTGCCGCTCAGAGGTAAAACAACCCAACCCGTTCTGCCCTCGATACAAAAGGAGACACTTAAGGGCTTGCCGTCCGTGAGATGTGACGTAAAGCCGTGGCACGGAATGCAAGTGAGCCATACCCTATGCACGTTAAAGAACACGCTGGGTGGCCTTGAAGGGAGGCTACCATCTGTATCCCAACAGCTGTTCCAGTGGGTCCCCCCTCCCCAACCATCTCTGATCCCTCGGGGTCCTCGTGACCTGGCCATTTAACCTCAGACCCAGATTTCATAGGAATTTAATCAAATAATTTTCTTTAAAATATTTAATAAAACTTAATAAATAAATATACATTTTAAAATTTTAAGCAATGATGATTTCAATATTAAAAAATTATGGATTTTTTTATAAAACAAGATAGTTTATTGTTAAATATTACAGCTTCTTCAGCTCTTCAAACACTGAAATAATATTATTGGAAATCAATATTTAAGTAGATTTGATTATGATTTTTAATTCAGTCACATTTTCCATTAAACGCATATTGTAGAACGTCTAATTTAGAGTCCCATTGACACATCATGGAAATCCTGTAATGGTTTGGTAGACTAACGCATTACATGAATTACAAGAATATTAAAAAAAAAGATTAGATGAATGCAGGAAAAATATATATTCCACTATTAAAAAAAAATACCCCCTCAAGCAGCTGCTTGCCACAGAAGTCTGACAGGAGCCTGTCAGTTTATATGCCATAGTACAGTGTCTCGCAAACTTTTCTACTCTGCGGCACACTGAATCTAATTTTTTTTCCGCGGCACACTAAATCCATTTTTTTTCCCGCGGCACACCTAAAAAGGAATAAAAGCAAACTCTCCGGAATCGTCATTATATTTGCGCTCTGTTGAAGTCATCAGCCTGGTTTTACTTGAAGATTTGCTCTCGTTCTTTAATTCATAACTCGGTGTTTGTTTTAAATATTTGTCCATTCTATGGCTTCAAATAATCAAAAATTAATACCAAAATTTGGAAAAAGCTTGATAAATACTTACAAGATCCCAGTTGATAAAATCGGAGAGATTTTTATTAAAGCACGTCGATAGCACGTCGATATTAAAGAACGTCGATAACACAAGTCAAGTCAAAATGAAATCTTTCGAATATCTAGTGTCACTTTGAAAATCTCTCGCGACACACTACTGTGCCGCGGCACACAGTTTGCGAGACACTGCCATAGTAGAACTGAGAGGATGGCAGGACCTCAGCAGACAAACGACACATACATCCATGTCTTTAACCCGGGGTTCGAACCCAGGTCCCGTAGATCAGTAGCCAAGCGTGCTAACCACTCGGCCACGGTTCCACTATTAAGCAGAATTAACTTCTTCATAATGAAAAAAAAGATAGAAAAAAAAAAGGAAACATAACACTTACTAATGGGAAGGAAGTTTTAGAGACAAACTTAGAAGAAGGCGTTTTACATTAATATACGAAATTCGGCCATTGCTTAATATACCTTTTTATAACCTGTTAAGCAAAGTACATCTGCATAAGTAAAATGAATATTTTAAGGAGTAGCCCACATTTAACGTTTATTAACTGCCAGCTACTAATTCAATCAGTATGAAATGATGAATTTTGCGTGCAGGACGGAGCACGACAGGGAAGTTCCTCGGAGCAACTATTCTGTCGAGAATGGTTCATCAATTGATTAAGTGGACCTAAGAAAGTTCCTGTTATTTAATAAGGACTTCCAAGTTCCTTGATTAAAAGTGACTCTGGCGTCATATTAATTAAACGCTGGTGAAAATGTAACTGCGAAATATTAAATAAAGGTTTTATTATGAGTTGGTTATGGATAGGGTAAGATTAAATGCTACCCGAAGTAAACTTCGTGATTTAAAATTCAAATGGGTAATCGCTTGATTGAATATAGCTTAAAATTATTTCATTATCAGAGTATTTTTATACAATGATTGTTTCTCTAAACTTTTAATATCGGTTTTCTTTCACCTATAAGTGCCACTAATGTTTTTGCACATAATGGACGAAATGACTACATCACAAGGATTGGATTGGATTGTTTTACCTCTGAGCGGTACTTTTTTGCACACCACGGGATAAATGGCCAGGCCACAAGGACCCCGAAGGCTCAGAGAAGGTTGGGGGAGGGGACCCATTGGAACAGCTGTTGGGAGACAGAGGGTAGCCTCCCGTCAAGGCCATCCAGTGTGTTCTTTAACGTGCACAGGGTATGGATCTCCCGCACACGGGACCACGGCTTAACGTCCCATCCGACGGACGGTGGACTTTTACAACCCCATCGATGTCCCCTACTGACCGTGGGCAGGGCGGGGAAATTTTACGGAGATAAATCTCAACGCTGACCCAGCTGGGACTTGAACCTGGGAACTACAGATTTCGAGCCTGGCAAGCTACAGACTGAGCCACCCCCGCCCCCACATCACAAGGAATCTAAGTGTTCTGCGTTAAGTAAAATGAATCCGCTGAACACCTGTTTTGAGACTCATTTTAAGGCCATCCAGCATGTTCTTTAACGTGCACAGGGTATGCCTCTCCTGCACACGGAACCACGGCTTAACACCCCATCCGACGGACAGCGGGCGACTTTGGGTTGGGTTGTTTTACCTCTGAGCGGCACTTTTTTGCACACCATAGGCTAAATGGCCAGGTCACATGGACCCCGAAGGCTCAGAGAAGGTTGTGGGAGGGGACCCACTGGAACAGCTGTTCGGAGACAGATGGTAGCCTCCCGTCAAGGCCATCCAGCGTGTTCTTTAACGTGCACAGGGTATGTCTCTCTTCCGCACTCAGGGCCACGGCTTAAAGTCCCATCCGACGGACGGCGGCCTTTCCAAGCCCATCAATGTCCCGTTTCTAACTGAAGACAGAGTGAAGGCTAAAGTAGATAAATCTCAACCCTGGCACAGTTGGGACTCGAACCTCGGAACTGCAGATTACGAGCCTGGTGTACAACAAACTGAGCTACCCACACTCCAAAAGAACCAGGGGCGGGGGTGGCTCAGTCGGTAGCGCGTCAGGCTCGTAATCTGTAGTTCCCAGGTTCGAGTCCTAGCTGGGTCAGCATTGAGATTTATCTCCGCAAAATTCCCCACCCTGCCGACTGTCAGTACGGGACACCGATGGGCTTGGAAAGGCCGCCGTCCGTCGGATGTGACGTTAAGCCGTAGCCCCGTGTGCGGGAGAGCCATACCCTGTGCACGTTAAAGAACACGCTGGATGGCCTTGACGGGAGGCTACCATCTGTCTCCCAACAACTGTTCCAGTGGGTCCCCTCCCCCAACCTTCTCTGAGCCTTCGGGGTCCATGTGACCTGGCCATTTAGCCCATTGTGTGCAAAAAAATGCCGCTCAGAGGTAAAACAACCCAACCCAACCCCAAAAGAACCAGGTTAATGATTACTGATGTTAAAACAAATGTGAAATTGTCACTGCCCTAAATCATGACGTGTGATAGTTACTCCTGCTCAGAAACGCCCAAAGATTGTGAGGAACACATCATACTGAAATGAGGCTAATTTTAATTTTTTTTTCTCTTGTTTAAATAATTAAGTAAAATTAAACTAAAGCTAAAGTCCATAATCGTTACTTTTGGATTTTAAGGAAAAAATGTTTTGACCTATGCGATACTTATTCACAACATTTTGATGCCATAGTTCTTACATACGTACACTCATGTACTGTCGCTCCAAAAAGTATCCGCACACTATGGTTCATTACAAAATTCAGAAAAAATATCTGGCAACGATTTTTTTAGAAATTAGTGAGCACGTGACACGAAGGTTGCTAGATCACTAATTTCTAAAAAAAAATCGTTGCCAGATATTTTTTCTGAATTCTGTAATCAACCATAGTGTTCGGATACTTTTTTGAGCGACTGTAGGTGGTCATATTATTTTGATACTAGATCGTGTGGGCTCACTCACGGAAATATTGAGCGTGTGCAGTTACCGTTCACAGCAAACTGGAGCGTGTGCAGTTGCTGTACACGCTCCAGATATTTTTCCTGAATTCTGTAATCACGTGACACGAAGGTTGCCAGATCACTAATTTCTAAAAAAATCGTTGTCAGATAGTTTTTATGAATTCTGTAATCAACCATAGTGTTCGGATACTTTTTTGAGCGACTGTACTAAAAAAATGTACACAAAACTGCACAAGTTTTTAATATAAAACTTTTAGAAATCTTTCCACGTGAGATCACTTTCCTAAAGTAACTGTACAATTCCGTTTTCACGGGGACGGGGGTGGCTCAGTCGGTAGCGCGCCAGGCTCGTAATCTGTAGTTCCCAGGTTCGAGTCCCAGCTGGGTTAGCGTTGAGACTTATCTCCGCAAAATTCCCAGCCCTGCCCACGGTCAGTAGGGGACACCGATGGGCTTGGAAAGGCCGTCGTCCGTCGGATGGGACGTTAAGCCATGGTCCGTGTGCGGGAGAGCCATACCCTGTGCACGTTAAAGAACACGCTGGATGGCCTTGACGGGAGGCTACCATCTGTCTCCCAACAGCTGTTCCAGTGGGTCCCCTCCCCCAACCTTCTCTGAGCCTTCGGGGTCCTTGTGACCTGGCCATTTAGCCCATGGTATGCAAAAAAGTGCCGCTCAGAGGTAAAACAACCCAACTCAAAAACGTTTGAATATGCGGATTCTCAACCCGTTTTCATGGAAAGATAATCCGCATATTCAAACAAACGTCTCTCATTCCTGTTATATACAGTTCCTGATATCCAGTCAATACATGCAAATTCTGTGATATTAACTTGTTAGGATTCAAGCCCAAATACTACTTAGATCCCAATATAAGTCATATACAATAAATAAATTCATCTTCAAGAGTATTAACCACAACTTCGAAAATTCTAAGAGGACTCAAATTTCAGCGCCTTATTATAACTTTTTTCTTTAAGTGGTTAAAATTGGTGATTTTCAAGACAGAATGCACTGAGAAGGTTTAAATGCATTACGTAGCGTTATGATTCAATGGGAAAATAATGCTTACAGATCCGTTAGTCTTCGTATAAAACTATTAAAGTATACTGGGTACTAATAGTTATATAAAGTTAGAAAGTATGCCTAGAGTGATTCTAGAAGATTTCAATTGAAAGCTCTAAATCGCTGAAAGAATTTGTTTTTAAATGATATTGCGAAAATATGAGTTTTGGCGATGCACACATCTCCAGATTCGTACTAGAGTGTTCTAACCACTAAACTAACACTAGATCTGTCATTTATCCACTAGTTACTTGAAATCATCATGAATGTGTGACCCCTGGCTCCATCTATGATCGCGGACGGCAACTTTTTTTTAGTGTTGCTCTAAATACGATTTAAAAAAAAAAAGGCACCCACGCTCAAATCGTTATTAATGAAATAATCATTAATCGTGATCTTCCTTTCATTAATCATGATTATTTCATTAACCCTTTCAGGATCATAAGGTTTCTAAGAGTAAATATTAGTATGTAACTGTTTATTTATTAGTTTGTTTAGACGTAAAATAAATAAAAATCACAAGAAAAATACATAACATTGTGTAGTTTTTTTGGAATTTTATGGGAAATATTTTTCCCAATGGACTATAAAGGTAACACAAATTATAGCTAGGCTTATTATGCAATGTCTTTTATTTATTGGTTTATTAGAACAAAATGTTAACTAAAATAATACAAAATTATGAAATAAAATTACTATACAAAATGATGTGCTAATTTATGATATTCTGCGAAGCAATTTCTTTTGGTAGTGAGGCAAAGATGGACATTGCACATAGCACATATATTATGCGTCCTGACAGTTCTGTTTTTGTTTTCTAAACGTTCCCGTTTACGTAATTGCGTTCGGCATACGTTCTATTTTGACATTCTGTATAAAAAATGCAGATAAGGTGATAATTAAATACGACAATCACCAATTTTAAAATGGGGAAAATGTTTCCCTTAGTCGTGAAAGGGTTAATAACGTTGTGAACGTGAGTGATTTCCCTCTATTTGCGTTTTATTCGGAGTAACATAAAAGGAACATGACACCACCGATCAGAGATTGGCGACACATTCGGGATGATTTATAAGTCACATTAGGGGATAAATGACGGAGCCGTGTTAGTTTAGTGGTTAGAGCACTTTGACGTGAATCTGGACAGTCGTGGGTGGGCAAAACTATTTATTCACTTCTACGCCAAACAGGTAATCTGTGTATTTACGATTCATTGAGTTTTTTCCAACTCTTTCGGATTTCTTCTTATCACCTCTTATAGTCAAACATTAATTACTGAAACTTTACTGAGAAGAGAAGATAAACCTTTATCTCCGGATTATTTGGGATTAGGTTTAGCTCAGATTTAAAGGATCGAGTTGAAATGAGGATCTTCCTCTTGTGGGCGAGGTAAAGTTCTGCTTTTCCGACGTCGAGGATCTTCGATCCCGACGCCATCGCAATTGCCTCCGCCGCCAACGAATGAGGAGGCACCCGGTGATCACGAAGACAAACGTCGAAAGGTAAACAAACGAAAGCTGCGGCTGTTTGAACTGGCGATGAAACGGGAAGATCGAAAACACGAAAGGATTATCGTTTCAATTGGTTAAGAACTTTGTGTAACAACGAAATGAGAATGAACTGAAGTGAAGGGGGAGTCGAAAGAGGGTGGGGGGGTTCATCAATGTGAAGCATCATGGGTAGAGAGTTTTTCTTTAAATTTTGAATGGAATCGTGTTGATCATTTCGTTTTAAACGTGCACAGGTATTTAAAACGGTTGTGTTGTTGTTATTTTACCTGTGAGCTGCACTTTTTTGTACACAGGGGGCTAAATTGCCAAGTCACAAGGACCCTAATAGCTGAGAATTGGGGGAAGGTGACCCAATGGATAGCTTTTAGGAGACATATGGAAGACTCCAGTGAATGTCATCCGACGTGTTCTTTAACGTGCACAGATTACGGCTGTCCCCGCACAAGGCCCCACGGCTTAACGTCCCATCCGACGGACGGCGGCCTTTTTAAGCTAATCGGTATCTCCTACGCACCGAGGGCAGGTCGAGGTGTTTTGCGGAGATAAATCTCAACGCTGACCAAGGTGGGACTCGAACCTGGGAACTGCAGATTACGAGCATGGCGAACTACCGACTGTGTCACCCCTGCCCCTAAGGATACGAGCCTGCTAGAAGGGTTGACATAACTAAAAACTAAGAAATTTTAAGAGTTATAGAGGAATCCTTCGATATTAATAGTTCTATATTCATGTTAAAAAATTATAATCAGTTATGCGATTTCAAATTTCAGAGCAGAAGTTCCAAAAAATAAAAAGTTATTTTTATCAAACGTGCACATTAAACTCTCGGAAGTCGACTGCACACCAAACGGGGGGAACATTCCGACAATTTACAAAACATTGCTTTATTTTAATTAGGATTGAAATAAACTTCTTCAACTTATCAAATGTTCTGTCAGTCTTTATTTACTACACGGTAAGAAGCGAAAAAAGCACAATTATTTTGACTTGACATGTAACGACATGCTCAAGACATCGACGGTATTACGTCTCAGAGGATTGTTTTTTTCTCACCTCTGAGCTGCATTTTTTTCCACACAACGAGCAAAATGGACAGGTCATAAGGACTCCGAGGTCTCAGAGGAGGTTGAGGGGATTCACTGGAAAACTCTTAGAAGATAGATGGCAGCCTCCCGTCAGGGTCCTTCAGCTTGTTCTTTAAAGTGCACAGGTTATAGCTCTCCCGTACACGAGGCCACTGCTAAACATCCCATCAGACGGACGGAAGCCTTTCGAAGTCCATCAGGATCTCATAGTGACCGAGGACAGGACGGAGAGATTTGCGGAGATAAATCTCAACGCTGGTCAAGGTGGGACTCGAAGCTGAGAGATGCAGATTACAAATTGGGTTGGGTTACCTCTGAGCGGCACTTTTTTGCACACCATGGGCTAAATGACCAGGTCACATGGACCCCGAAGGCTCAAAGAAGGTTGGAGGAGGGACCCACTGGAATAGCTGTTGGGAGACATATGGTAGCCTCCCATCAAGGTCATCCAGCGTGTTCTTTAGCGTGGACATGGGTTGGGTTGTTTTACCTCTGAGCTGCACTTTTTTGCACACCATGGGCTAAATGGCCAGGTCACATGGACCCCGAAGGCTCAGAGAAGGTTGGGGGAGGGGACCCACTGGAACAGCTGTTGGGAGACAGATGGTAGCCTCCCGTCAAGGCCATCCAGCGTGTTCTTTAATGTGCACAGGGTATGGCTCTCCCGCACACGGGGCCACGGCTTAACGTCCCATCCGACGGACGGCGGCCTTTCCAAGCCCATTGGTGTCCCCTACTGAACGTGGGCAGGGTGGGGAATTTTTGCGGAGATAAATCTCAACGCTGACCCAGCTGGGACTCGAACCAGGGAACCACAGATTACGAGCCTGACGCACTACCGACTGAGCCACCCCCACATCGGGTAAATGGCTAGGTCACAAGAATCCCAAGGGCTCAGAGAAGGTTAGGCAAAGGAGACTCACTTGGACAACTGTTAGGAGACAGATGGAAGCATCCTGTCCATGCATCCAGCGTGTTTTTAACGTGCACTAGGGTAGCTCTTGCGCAGGTGGGGTCATTGCTTAACATCCCAACCGTCGACTTCCCAAGCCCATCGGTGTTCCCTTTTTCATCGAGAGCAGTTTAGCAGAGAAAAATCTCAAAGCTGGCACAGGTGGACCTCAAACCTGGGAGCGATAGATTACGAGCCTGGAGCGCTACCAACTGAGAGAACCTCCTCCCACTTTTCCTACTGGCTCTATACTAAATTTGGGTTGTACAGGTCTGATCTAAACCTATCATTGAACAACAACAAAAAGAAAAACGCAAAACGAATGTCTTCTCAGATCTGTGAAAATCTCGACCAACCAATTCCCCGCCCTGCCCACGGTCAGTAGGGGACACCGATGGGCTTGGAAAGGCCGCCGTCCGTCGGATGGGACGTTAAGCCGTGGCCCCGTGTGCGGGAGAGCCATACCCTGTGCACGTTAAAGAACACGCTGGATGGCCTTGACGGGAGGCTACCCCCTGTCTCCCAACAGCTGTTCCAGTGGGTCCCCTCCCTCAACCTTCTCTGAGCCTTCGGGGTCCATGTGACCTGGTCATTTAGCCCATGGTGTGCAAAAAAGTGCCGCTCAGAGGTAAAACAACCCAAACAACAACTCGACCAACCATGATGGTAAAGAAATAATTTTCCACCAGAACTGCTCACTGCATTACTTAGGACCATGCTTAAGCAAAATCGATATGAAATCAACGATGACTTATTATACCCCAGTGGTGCGGAAGTGACACCTTAATGGATGATGAACATGTGGCTGGGGTGTGCTTAAGCATCCTCCAACATCCCTATTGTGTGAACTCCTCATCTTCCTGTGGGTAAACTTAGTTCTCTATACATCCTCTCCATTTTTTTTGGCAGGCTCAAGTCACTAAATGCAAAAGAGGATGTAGAGTATGTCGACTAAGCGCAAAGTTAAAAGGTAAAAAGTCAATCAACGTATGAGTTTAGCGGTTGCTAAGTTAATCTATTGTGCCTTCTCTCTATCCTTCGTTAGACGGTGAACATTCTCGGGAGAGCTTTAACGCCATTAGGAGATAAATGAAGCGGCACTAAACTCATCTATAGCAAATGAAGGCAAGGATAAATAACTGAGTAAGCATCGGGTTTTTCTATCTATTTATGGCCATGCAATTCGTTTATCTGTTAACACGAAAATGCGCTTTGCAGCTAACAAGATTTGTTCTTTTTGAGACTTAGCAATAAATTGCAAGTGATGAGCTTGACACAGAAGAGATGCCGTCGCCTTCAGGAGGATGCGGGAATTTCGAAGTTATGGGATGTGGATAAGTCAGAAAAATCTGATCAGGTACACTGCCTGGATAAATCATTATGAACACCTGCCTAATACTTCGTTTATAAGAATCATGTTACAGTTCACAAATTGCACAGTTAAATTCTCTGCGTATAGTTCTCGTTGAAATTGGTTTTGGAGTTCTGCTAGCGGTCATCTTTCTTAGCTGATGAATATCTCAGCAGCTCTGTTTTACTGTATAAACGCCTCTCCTGCAAATACTGCTGTTGGACTGTTAGTACAAACGCCTGTCCCTGTCTATCAGAGCCTTTTTCTTCCCGCATTTTCCACGATTGACGGACGTTTTTTGAGACCATCATTATTCTCCTTTCACTTGGGATATTGTGCTCCGTGATTTTACTCCGCAAAATTCCCCGTCCTGCCCACGGTCAGTAGTGGACACCGATGGGCTTGGAAAGGCCGCCGTCCGTCGGATGGGACGTTCAGCCGTGGCCCCGTGTGTGGGAGAGCCATACCCTGTGCACGTTAAAGAACACGCTGGATGGCCTTGACGGGAGGCTACCATCTGTCTCCCAACAGCTGTTCCAGTGGGTCCCCTCCCCCAACCTTCTCTGAGCCTTCGGGGTCCATGTGACCTGGCCATTTAGCCCATGGTGCCGCTCAGAGGTAAAACAATGCAACTTGGGATTTATCTCCGCAAAATTCCCCGCCCTGCCCACGGTCAGTAGGGGACACCGATGGGCTTGGAAAGGCCGCCGTCCGTCGGATGGGACGTTAAGCCGTGACCCCGTGTGTGGGAGAGCTATACCCTGTGCACGTTAAAGAACACGCTGGATGGCCTTGACGGAAGCTACCATCTGTCTCCCAACAACTGTTCCAGTGGGTCCCCTCCCCCAACCTTCTCTGGCCTTCGGGGTCCATGTGACCTGGCCATTTAGCCCATGGTGTGCAAAAAAGTGCCGCTCAGAGGTAAAACAACCCAACCCGTGATTTTACTCTAAGTTGTATCACCTCCGCTACCGATGCTCCTGTTCCATCACGCTCCATCGATGAACCCCCTTACGAAGTCAGTCAGAACAGTCTTTTTAATCATGTGGCTCTCGGGCTTCACTTTCCACCATGTTTTTACGGCTTTTATAGACATGGTAGAATTGACTGGTCAGAAAAACGAAACATTCCCGTGCTAAGTCAACGGAGAGTCAAATTCGAAGATCTGTAATTTCTACAATAAGCTTTTTATAGGAAAACAGGACTAGATAAATTTAAATTTCATTCAAATCTATCTAAATCTCGATTTTCATCAATATTTGTTACGTATTTAAAGAGGTATGAAAGCTCGAATACTGAACAGCAACATAGTCAGCCCTAAGAAACTTGTGTAAAAACTGACAATGATTGAAACAGCTATTTGCACAAAATTCTAAAACATACACTTTTTTATTTAATCGTTTGAATTAATGTTTATTCTTTTTAAGTTTTAATTCATTTCTGAGGGTTGGGTTGTTTTTTCTTTTTTACTTGGATGCTATCATGCCTCTTTTTTCGTTTTCATTTTCTTGTTCGCTGCCATTGTATATAACTACCTACGAAAATTGTAGAGAATTGCCTTGTTTATATTAATTGGAATCTAACTTCGAAGTTCTATAACTTCTAAAATATATATTTTATGGAAAAATGTGATTGAAGATAAAGATCATATCAAATCTATTTAAATCACGATATTCAGCAATATTCTTCCAATATTTAAAGAGTTATAGAAGCTGGAATATTTAGCAATAAATCATCTTGTATGAAAATCGTTCATAACTGTCTTCTTTTGAAGTAATCATTCCGCAGATTGCTAAAATGTATATTTATTCTGTTAAATGTTTCGAAACAATACTTATCATTTTGGTTCGATAATTTCTGAGGGAAAGTCTTACGACGCTTTACTGTTATGAAATATTCCAGCTTCCATAACTCTTCAAATACTGAACGAATATTGTTGAAACTCGAGATTTAAATAGATTTTATTATGACCTTCAATTTATCTTCAGTCACATTTTTCTATTAAATGCATATTTCAGACGTTGTAGAGCTTCGAAGTTGGATTCCCATATTCACATAACATGGAAAATGTCTGATATTTTAGTAGGGCGATGTATATTTCGAGTATTGTCCTAAATGGGAATGTTCGCTTATTTGTGGCCTACTTGTGTATACTTACGTTCCTGGAGATCTGTTGCCGGGTCATCTGTACGGCCAAAATGCTGTCCGAAGTTTAGAAAATGATTTGATGGCCATCGGAGTGGCACCCATATTCACCCATCCCTTGTTTATCTGGAGTGGGTAGGGTCAAGCAGAGAAGTGAACGAGATGTACCAAAAATAGTAGAAGAGCTGGTGAACTGATAAGAGTGTGTTCGTTTAAAGCAGAGGTTCCCAAACTTATTTGTACCACCGCCCCCTTTTCAGAAAAAAAATTACTCAGCGCCCACTTGGAAATCTACCTTCTATAAAGCGAACAAACAGATGCAGTGACAAATTTGCGTTCTTTTATGTATCTATATTTCTACCTACGTCCTACAACATAGTAAAGAAAGATGTTGTTGTAAATAGACACTTTGAAGCTTGAAATTATAAAATTCTTTATTGAAATCAACCATAGTAACATTCGTATTACACACAAAAAATTAATGTAACGAAGGATAATTTTATGTGTTTATTTGGAAAATAAAGTAATCACTACGACTTTAACTCTATGTTACATAACAGATGAAACATGTACGAACGGATTTTCAAAATTTTCTTATCTTCCCTTCTTTCTTTATGCTTCCACCGCCCCCCAATTGCACCCGAGACTACTACCGACTCCCTGGATCGGTCCATCGCCCCCCAGGGGGAGGTATCGCCCACTTTGGGAAACATTGGTTTAAAGCGTCAAAAAAGGGACGTTGCTCTTTTTGCAAACTGGTAAAAAGGATTTTAGTTCCAAAGGAAGAATCCAGTATGTTGAGGCAGAGACAACGATATTCTTCCACTGAATCTTGAAGTTAATCAAGTGATTTCTGAATGTAAATAAGGACAGAATGACACCTCGTTAAAGTGAATGTCTGTGTGACAAAGAACAGCATCCAGTCTCTGTTAAGCTGGTAGGAGAAATTCTCCAAGAGCAATAGTCATTAAGAATCGTTAGGCTTAGTCATAGCTAAAAACCCATACACGTATTAGTTAACGTATAACTAATACCCATAGCGGGTAACTAATACACATAACTAATACCATAAGCACATTCCCACAGTATCTATATATGTGCAACTGAATAAAGAAACTAAAAATCAAACTCTTTAAAAAAATTCCGAAAGGACTCTTCGTAAAAAAAAAAGCAATAAACCAAACTTTCTAGGACTATAAATCAGCAATATCTCTAATCCGACTTTCAATAAAACCATTTTTTTATGAGTTGCGATTGAAACACCAGTAGAAGCTAGGGTCGTACTTTAGGTATTGGGCCTGGCCAGTTTTTTGCATCATCACAGGGGAATGGTGCATAGCTCTCCTTCCAGTGAATACCTAGTTACCATATGCAGATCTAAGATCTTTACTAAAAATGCTTTTTTTTTTTGTTTCAAAAAGGTAATCTAATTTTTTGCAACAGAGTCATGTCTACTTTGTGTTCTTGGTAAAGTTCGTTGCATTAATATGCATAATGGAATAAAGCACTTTGGTTAATAAATAATTTCTAAGTGAACAGTGTGGCTTTAGAAGTAAGAAGCTTACATGAAACATTTTTTTCACTCTCATATTCTTAAAAGGATCTGCAGAGCTTTGAAAAGCCTTGGTTGCTAGCTTTGTGCTTTTCAAGAAGACTTTGATTTTGTTGATCGACATAATTTATGTAATGCAGGGGCTGTTCCTGTATTAGGTCACCTGGGGCACTACGCCAAAAAATTATCTAAAAAATAATAAAAGAATTTCAAATATAGTATTCATTATTTGTCATATATATATATCAACATAATATCATTTTTATAAACGTTTTGTAATCATTATTTCTCACGTTATGTAGACAATCACAACATTTACTTTGCCAATCAGGAATACGTCGATTGCTTTCCTATTATAGTAACTTTCGATTATTGCAACCACACAAACAGTGGCGGCTCGCGTATAGGCACTGTGGAACTGCAGCACCCCCAATTTCAACTTGATATTATCGATAACATTTAATATAATGAGTCCTTTTTTCTTTAATTCTTTCTTTATACTTGTACAATATATAATCCTTAAGCTTAATGTCAGTAGCCATCCCCCAGTTTATGAAAAAGATACAAAAATCTTTGTATTGAACTGTGCGCTTCACAGTACTAGCAGCGAGGTGTTTGACTGTTGTGCGCATGCGCACATAGGAAGCTACACGCGAGGTTGCAAAGGAGAGAGAGCACTGTCGTTCCCGCAGTGCCGACCCTGGCGTGCTGGTTGAAGGTAGTTTTTTTTTACTCTGCGTGTGTTGTGCTTAAAAACCGTGTACCATATTCTTGAATGTGATAAAGTGTAGAATTAGATTATTATCCTGCTTCCAGCTATTCTATTTGATTCATTTTTTTTTCGCGCAAATTAAAACAAGAAGAATGGATTTCATTTTTAAATGAATAGATTAAGCTTGAACTGTAACAATTTAGGTAAAACAAGAAGAATGGATTTCATTTTTAAATGAATAGATTAAGCTTGAACTGTAACAATTCAGGTTAAAGTAAGTAAAAAATGTTTGATTTTGTTCTTTTAGGATTTTATCAAGTTTGTGAATAAATTATCTTTTTATACATGTTTGTTTCCTTTTACACAATTTTAAAACAAAGGCTAAAAATTTTCTGGAGCAGCACCCCCACTAATTTTAGATGCGAGCCGCCACTGCACACAAATGAGCATGTCCTGAAATACAATAGAGCTGAACTGCGCGATGTGGGACTTGATTGGCTGATTCTACCAGGTGCAAACCAATTAGTCGAATATCTTCATTTGATTATTGCAGGCTCAACAAGCCTTTCTTGGCAAGATGTGTTTGAACTAGATTGCGAACTTCTTATTTTGCCAAGGAAGGATATTTATGTATGAAGAATTTAAGCACAACATTAGATATGAAAATATAAAATGTATTGAATATGTGGTCCAAAAAAGAATGCTAATGTATTTTAACATTGTGCTTCGTGAACGATGTGTAACTCAACCAGTTAAAGACAATATATTTTTGGACTTTTGATCTCCAGGTCGATCACAGCCGCTGTCATTATAGATTTTTTTTTTCAGCTTTTTTACAATTCGTTTTATTACCTTATCACTTTTTTACAATTCGTTGAAAAATACATTACTACATGTGATAAAATACATACTTAATAAGTTAATATTGTAAATTAAATATAACCAAAATAACCAACTTTTCAAAGGATAATTTACGATGAGTAATTAAGTTTAAAATAATAAATTTAAATTTAAAATTAGAACCGAGTCAAAAAAAATAAGCCTATATATTAGACATAATTTTCATGAATAAATTTTCAAAAGAACACCAAAGCTGAGAGTTAAAATGCGTATGTTTAGGAAATTATTCAAGTGGGTTGGGTTGGTTTACCTCTGAGCGGCACTTTTTTGCACACCATGGGCTAAATAGCCAGGTCACATGGACCCCGAAGGCTCAGAGAAGGCTGGGGGAGGGGACCCACTGGAATAGCTGTTGGGAGACAGATGGTAACCTCCCGTCAAGGCCATCCAGCGTGTTCTTTAACGTGCACAGGGTATGGCTCTCCCACACACGGGGCCACGGCTTAACTCCCATCCGACGGACGGCGGTCTTTCCAAGCCCATCGGTGTCCCCTACTGACCGTGGGCAGGGCAGGGAATTTTGCGGAGATAAATCTCAACGCTGACCCAGCTGGGACTCGAACCTGGGAATTACAGATTACGAGCCTGGCGCGCTACCGACTGAGCCACCCCCGCCCCTAGTATTCAAGTGGAGTGGCAAAATAATAAATTGAAGTAGAAAGGACAAGAACACCTTTTCGAGTTTTTCCCGAAATTTTTTGTTAACTAATACTTTTTGAGAATAGCTCAAAAAAGAATATATGCATTACGAAACTTGTTTTCAATCTTATTCGCTTCAACTGAATATCAGGCATCTCCCCAATTTTTTCCCCTACATCCGTGTCCTGACTGCAATAATCAAAGTACCCCACTAAACATTTGTCACGAGCCGTCACTGATACTATGCTTGAAAATTAAATTAACATAGCAATGGCTCTCTATAATAGCGCTGAATCCTGTCTTAGAGTTGATGAATCCTGGACGGTTGGTCCAACATTGAACCTGGAATTGAACAATCTGCATGTTGTTGTTGTTTTTTTTCTGCTCGTATTTTTCTACTTGACCCATCCATCTAAATGCCTATGCATTGTTACGAATTATGTCTGCTGCAATCCTAGTCCTTGCCAAAATAGTCTCCTATTACTTATTCAAGGCATTGCCCTAACATAAATCAAAAATAATAGTCTACGTGGGGGTGGAGTTAGCCCAGTCGGTAGCACAAAAGGCTCCTAACCTGCAGTTCCCAGGTTCGAGTCTCAATCAAGCGTTTGAGTTTTTTCTCCGCAACTTCCACCCTCCCCTTTGTCAGAAAGGACACCGATGGCTTGGAAAGACCGCTGCCCGTTAGATCTTGTCAGAAAGGGGACACCGATGGGCTTGGAAAGACCGCTGCCCGTTAGATATTGTCAGAAAGGGGACACCGATGGGCTTGGAAACACCGCTGCCCGTTAGATCTTGTCAGAAAGGGGACACCGATGGGCTTGGAAAGACCGCTGCCCGTTAGATCTTGTCAGAAAGGGGACACCGATGGGCTTGGAAACACCACTGCCCGTTAGATCTTGTCAGAAAGGGGACACCGATGGGCTTGGAAACACCGCTGCCCGTTAGATCTTGTCAGAAAGGGGACACCGATGGGCTTGGAAAGACCGCTGCCCGTTAGATCTTGTCAGAAAGGGGACACCGATGGGCTTCGAAACACCGCTGCCCGTTAGATCTTGTCAGAAAGGGGGACACTGATGAGCTTCGAAACACCGCTGCCCGTTAGATCTTGTCAGAAAGGGGACACCGATGGGCTTCGAAACACCGCTGCCTGTTAGATCTTGTCAGAAAGGGGACACCGATGGGCTTGGAAAGACCGCTGCCCGTTAGATCTTGTCAGAAAGGGGACACCGATGGGCTTGGAAAGACCGCTGCCCGTTAGATCTTGTCAGAAAGGGGACACCGATGGCTTGGAAAGACCGCTGCCCGTTAGATCTTGTCAGAAAGGGGACACCGATGGGCTTGGAAAGACCGCTGCCCGTTAGATCTTGTCAGAAAGGGAACACCGATGGGCTTGGAAAGACCGCTGCCCGTTAGATATTGTCAGAAAGGGGGACACCGATGGGCTTGGAAACACCGCTGCCCGTTAGATCTTGTCAGAAAGGGGGACACCGATGGGCTTGGAAAGACCGCTGCCCGTTAGATATTGTCAGAAAGGGGACACCGATGGGCTTGGAAACACCGCTGCCCGTTAGATCTCGTCAGAAAGGGGACACCGATGGGCTTGGAAACACCGCTGCCCGTTAGATCTTGTCAGAAAGGGGACACCGATGGGCTTCGAAACACCGCTGCCCGTTAGATCTTGTCAGAAAGGGGGACACCGATGAGCTTCGAAACACCGCTGCCCGTTAGATCTTGTCAGAAAGGGGACACCGATGGGCTTCGAAACACCGCTGCCTGTTAGATCTTGTCAGAAAGGGGACACCGATGGGCTTGGAAAGACCGCTGCCCGTTAGATCTTGTCAGAAAGGGGACACCGATGGGCTTGGAAAGACCGCTGCCCGTTAGATCTTGTCAGAAAGGGGACACCGATGGCTTGGAAAGACCGCTGCCCGTTAGATCTTGTCAGAAAGGGGACACCGATGGGCTTGGAAAGACCGCTGCCCGTTAGATCTTGTCAGAAAGGGAACACCGATGGGCTTGGAAAGACCGCTGCCCGTTAGATATTGTCAGAAAGGGGGACACCGATGGGCTTGGAAACACCGCTGCCCGTTAGATCTTGTCAGAAAGGGGGACACCGATGGGCTTGGAAAGACCGCTGCCCGTTAGATATTGTCAGAAAGGGGACACCGATGGGCTTGGAAACACCGCTGCCCATTAGATCTTGTCAGAAAGGGGACACCGATGGGCTTGGAAACACCGCTGCCCGTTAGATCTTGTCAGAAAGGGAACACCGATGGGCTTGGAAAGACCGCTGCCCGTTAGATATTGTCAGAAAGGGGGACACCGATGGGCTTGGAAACACCGCTGCCCGTTACATCTTGTCAGAAAGGGGGACACCGATGGGCTTGGAAAGACCGCTGCCCGTTAGATCTTGTCAGAAAGGGGACACCGATGGGCTTGGAAACACCGCTGCCCGTTAGATCTTGTCAGAAAGGGGACACCGATGGCTTGGAAACACCGCTGCCTGTTAGATCTTGTCAGAAAGGGGACACCGATGGGCTTGGAAAGACCGCTGCCCGTTAGATCTTGTCAGAAAGGGAACACCGATGGGCTTGGAAAGACCGCTGCCCGTTAGATATTGTCAGAAAGGGGGACACCGATGGGCTTGGAAGCACCGCTGCCCGTTAGATCTTGTCAGAAAGGGGGACACCGATGGGCTTGGAAAGACCGCTGCCCGTTAGATATTGTCAGAAAGGGGACACCGATGGGCTTGGAAACACCGCTGCCCATTAGATCTTGTCAGAAAGGGGACACCGATGGGCTTGGAAACACCGCTGCCCGTTAGATCTTGTCAGAAAGGGAACACCGATGGGCTTGGAAAGACCGCTGCCCGTTAGATATTGTCAGAAAGGGGGACACCGATCGGCTTGGAAACACCGCTGCCCGTTAGATCTTGTCAGAAAGGGGGACACCGATGGGCTTGGAAAGACCGCTGCCCGTTAGATCTTGTCAGAAAGGGGACACCGATGGGCTTGGAAACACCGCTGCCCGTTAGATATTGTCAGAAAGGTGACACCGATGGGCTTGGAAACACCGCTGCCCGTTAGATCTTGTCAGAAAGGGGGACACCGATGGGCTTGGAAAGACCGCTGCCCGTTAGATATTGTCAGAAAGGGGACACCGATGGGCTTGGAAACACCGCTGCCCGTTAGATCTTGTCAGAAAGGGGACACCGATGGGCTTGGAAAGACCGCTGCCCGTTAGATCTTGTCAGAAAGGGGACACCGATGGGCTTGGAAACACCGCTGCCCGTTAGATCTTGTCAGAAAGGGGGACACCGATGGGCTTGGAAAGACCGCTGCCCGTTAGATATTGTCAGAAAGGGGACACCGATGGGCTTGGAAACACCGCTGCCCGTTAGATCTTGTCAGAAAGGGGACACCGATGGGCTTGGAAAGACCGCTGCCCGTTAGATCTTGTCAGAAAGGGGACACCGATGGGCTTGGAAACACCGCTGCCCGTTAGATCTTGTCAGAAAGGGGACACCGATGGGCTTGGAAACACCGCTGCCCGTTAGATCTTGTCAGAAAGGGGACACCGATGGGCTTGGAAAGACCGCTGCCCGTTAGATATTGTCAGAAAGGGGACACCGATGGGCTTGGAAACACCGCTGCCCGTTAGATCTTGTCAGAAAGGGGACACCGATGGGCTTCGAAACACCGCTGCCCGTTAGATCTTGTCAGAAAGGGGGACACCGATGGGCTTCGAAACACCGCTGCCCGTTAGATCTTGTCAGAAAGGGGACACCGATGGGCTTCGAAACACCGCTGCCTGTTAGATCTTGTCAGAAAGGGGACACCGATGGGCTTGGAAAGACCGCTGCCCGTTAGATCTTGTCAGAAAGGGGACACCGATGGGCTTGGAAAGACCGCTGCCCGTTAGATCTTGTCAGAAAGGGGACACCGATGGCTTGGAAAGACCGCTGCCCGTTAGATCTTGTCAGAAAGGGGACACCGATGGGCTTGGAAACACCGCTGCCCGTTAGATCTTGTCAGAAAGGGGACACCGATGGGCTTGGAAACACCGCTGCCCGTTAGATCTTGTCAGAAAGGGGACACCGATGGGCTTGGAAAGACCGCTGCCCATTAGATCTTGTCAGAAAGGGGACACCGATGGGCTTCGAAACACCGCTGCCCGTTAGATCTTGTCAGAAAGGGGGACACCGATGGGCTTCGAAACACCGCTGCCCGTTAGATCTTGTCAGAAAGGGGACACCGATGGGCTTCGAAACACCGCTGCCTGTTAGATCTTGTCAGAAAGGGGACACCGATGGGCTTGGAAAGACAGCTGCCCGTTAGATCTTGTCAGAAAGGGGACACCGATGGGCTTGGAAAGACCGCTGCCCATTAGATCTTGTCAGAAAGGGGACACCGATGGGCTTCGAAACACCGCTGCCCGTTAGATCTTGTCAGAAAGGGGGACACCGATGGGCTTCGAAACACCGCTGCCCGTTAGATCTTGTCAGAAAGGGGACACTGATGGGCTTCGAAACACCGCTGCCTGTTAGATCTTGTCAGAAAGGGGACACCGATGGGCTTGGAAAGACAGCTGCCCGTTAGATCTTGTCAGAAAGGGGACACCGATGGGCTTGGAAAGGCCGCTGCCCGTTAGATCTTGTCAGAAAGGGGACACCGATGGCTTGGAAAGACCACTGCCCGTTAGATCTTGTCAGAAAGGGGACACCGATGGGCTTGGAAAGACCGCTGCCCGTTAGATCTTGTCAGAAAGGGAACACCGATGGGCTTGGAAAGACCGCTGCCCGTTAGATATTGTCAGAAAGGGGGACACCGATGGGCTTGGAAACACCGCTGCCCGTTAGATCTTGTCAGAAAGGGGGACACCGATGGGCTTGGAAAGACCGCTGCCCGTTAGATCTTGTCAGAAAGGGGACACCGATGGGCTTGGAAACACCGCTGCCCGTTAGATCTTGTCAGAAACGGGGACACCGATGGGCTTGGAAAGACCGCTGCCCGTTAGATATTGTCAGAAAGGGGACACCGATGGGCTTGGAAACACCGCTGCCCGTTAGATCTTGTCAGAAAGGGGACACCGATGGGCTTGGAAAGACCGCTGCCCGTTAGATCTTGTCAGAAAGGGGACACCGATGGGCTTGGAAACACCGCTGCCCGTTAGATCTTGTCAGAAAGGGGGACACCGATGGGCTTGGAAACACCGCTGCCCGTTAGATCTTGTCAGAAAGGGGACACCGATGGGCTTGGAAACACCGCTGCCCGTTAGATCTTGTCAGAAAGGGGACACCGATTGGCTTGGAAACACCGCTGCCCGTTAGATCTTGTTAGAAAGGGGACACCGATTGGCTTGGAAACACCGCTGCCCGTTAGATCTTGTCAGAAAGGGGACACCGATGGGCTTGGAAACACCGCTGCCCGTTAGATCTTGTCAGAAAGTGGACAACGATGGGCTTGGAAACACCGCTGCCCGTTAGATCTTGTCAGAAAGGGGACACCGATGGGCTTGGAAAGACCGCTGCCCGTTAGATCTTGTCAGAAAGGGGACACCGATGGCTTGGAAAGACCGCTGCCCGTTAGATCTTGTCAGAAAGGGGACACCGATGGGCTTGGAAAGACCGCTGCCCGTTAGATCTTGTCAGAAAGGGAACACCGATGGGCTTGGAAAGACCGCTGCCCGTTAGATATTGTCAGAAAGGGGGACACCGATGGGCTTGGAAACACCGCTGCCCGTTAGATCTTGTCAGAAAGGGGACACCGATGGGCTTGGAAACACCGCTGCCCGTTAGATCTTGTCAGAAAGGGGGACACCGATGGGCTTGGAAACACCGCTGCCCGTTAGATCTTGTCAGAAAGGGGACACCGATGGGCTTGGAAACACCGCTGCCCGTTAGATCTTGTCAGAAAGGGGACACCGATTGGCTTGGAAACACCGCTGCCCGTTAGATCTTGTTAGAAAGGGGACACCGATTGGCTTGGAAACACCGCTGCCCGTTAGATCTTGTCAGAAAGGGGACACCGATGGGCTTGGAAACACCGCTGCCCGTTAGATCTTGTCAGAAAGGGGACAACGATGGGCTTGGAACCACCGCTGCCCGTTATATCTTTTCAGAAAGATGACACTGATGGGCTTGGAAAGACCGCTGCCCGTTAGATCTTGTCAGAAAGGGGACACCGATGGGCTTGGAAACACCGCTGCCCGTTAGATCTTGTCAGAAAGGGGACACCGATGGGCTTGGAAAGACCGCTGCCCGTTAGATCTTGTCAGAAAGGGGACACCGATTGGCTTGGAAACACCGCTGCCCGTTAGATCTTGTTAGAAAGGGGACACCGATGGGCTTGGAATCACCGCTGCCCGTCAGATGTGGCATTAAGTTGTGGTCATGAGAACCATACCCTATGCACGTTAAGCAACGTGCCAGAGAGCTTTGATCTCACATTGATCCTATCATCTGTTTCCTAAGGGTTGTCCACTCTTTCCCCAACCTCCTCTGAGCCTTTGGGGTTCTTGTGACCTGGGCATTTAATTCATCGTGTTAAAAAATGTGCTGTCAGAGGAAAACAACTCAACTAATATTAAAAGCCACAATTTAGTATTGTAGTATTCGGTTCATTATTATTTACATGTCAAAACTCTATGATTGCTTTCCATCAATCTTTGGAGCCATGGCTCCAGGGTCCCCAACCTGATTTTCCCCTTGCTTCAAATATTATTATTTTTCCCAAATTTCCTCAATAGACGATTTTAAATAACGTAGTAAAATTTTCTTTATATTTGAGTTTGGCAGCATGGAGGGATTCCATTTACAACTTGACGTCATCGCCCCATTTCGAACTTGACTTCAAAGTTCGATTTTAGAACTTGGCTGCAGGGCCGACATTTCGAACTTGACCCTAAGTTCCCATTAAGAATTTGGATCTAAGGCCCTGTTTAGAGCTTAGCTTTCGAACCTTCTTTCGGAATTAAGCTCCTGGTCTTCCATTTAGAACTTCGCTCTAGAATTGAACTGGCCATGGTCAATGGAAGTTCAAATTAGTAACCAATGTCTTGAAGAGCAAAATTTTTTACATCAATGAGACTGAAGATAAATTGAAGATCTCAATCAAGTCGATCTAGAATTTCAACAGTTTTATTTCAGTGTTTAAAGAGTTAAGGAAGATGGAATATGTAAGAGCAATAATTTACCACTCATAAGAACTCACTTTAAAAGCCAATCAAAATATAATAAATAATAGTCATACGAAGCCATTTACTAAAATAATTCTGTTTAAAAGTTCATCTGATAATTCTTACAAACGTTAATAATTTTTAGTTGTGATGCACTTGTTAATTATTCCAGATTCTGTAACTCTTTAAATACTGAACAAACATTTCTAAAATTGGAGATTTAAATGGACTTGATTGAGATCTTTAATTCATCTTCAGTCTGTTTGATGTAAAAAGTTTACTCTTCACGATATTGAGTGCGTAATTTGGCTTTACATTGACCTAACATCAGAATTATCTATGGGGCGGGGGTGGCTCAGTCGGTAGCGCGCCAGGCTCGTAATCTGTAGTTCCCAGGTTCGAGTCCCAGCTGGGTCAGCGTTGAGATTTATCTTCGCAAAACTCCGGCCTTGCCCACGGTTAGTAGTGGACACCGATGGGCTTGGAAAGGCCGCCGTCCGTCAGATGGGACGTTAAGCCGTGGCTCCGTGTGCGGGAGAGCCATACCCTCTGCACGTTAAAGAACATGCTGGATGGCCTTGACGGGAAGCTACCATCTGTCTCCCAACAGCTGTTCCAGTGGGTCCCCTCCCCCAATATTCTCTGAGCCTTCGGGGTCCGTGTGACCTGGCCATTTAGCCCATGGTGTGCAAAAAAGTGCCGCTCAGAGGTAAAACAACCCAACCCAGAATTCTCTAATATGTTAGTAGTGCAATTGCAATTCATATTTAGCCTAACACGATTTCAGTTTAAGACTGAATAGGAATTTTGTACATACTTATAATGCAATAAATTCACATTCTCGAAGATTACTTGAAGGACCTTTAACATTAATTGGTCAATCTTTAAAATTCTCGTTTATACCACTAATTTGATGCATTTGCTGCAGCGATTTTGGTGAAACAGTCCAATCGCAAGTTAATACGCAGATTTACCGTAACAAATATACTTTCTGTCTTTACATACACTTTGAGAATAAACTTTAAGTTGTCTTAACCGAATAATATGGTCCAAAAACGTTCATTAGAATCATCAGAAAGTTGTCACTTTAAACTCTGTCGGAAAAAACATTTTATAAATGAGCCATTTGGTTAAAACCTCGTGATAAAAAAATTCAAAGATGTTTTCTTCCGAAAGAGATTTAAAAATATTTTCTTTTGCAAGAGATGTCCCACTACTTTTATAATAATAGTACAATAAAATGTGGTAATTGTCTCCAAACTCTTACGATTCTCTCTAATGCATTCTCATATGTAGAATCATTATCCGACAACATAATGGGAATCATTAATGTCCCACCATCATTGGAAACGACTCTCCATTCTGACAGAACCAAACACCAAAATTGCGTCTCCGACGTTGTATCAATTGAAGCCTCGGGATCACACATCTCAGCAATACAAAACAGGAGTTAGGGGAAAACATAAAATTTCAAAATGGTACTTAATTCTGCGTACATGAAGAAAACCTCTTGCGGACGTGTTTCCGTCGAGGTCCTTAACTGCTTTAATAAACAGTCAAAACGACAGTCGCATGCGCTGTAATGGTAATGATGTGGAACAAACTGATTGGAGGATACCGAATGGCACGCTGCCTGAAGATGATTGCCGAGGTTTGGTCGAAACGAGAACAGTTTTACTCTCTCTCTGATAAAAGATTAAATTGATAATGAGATAAGCATTAAGTATCGGTAAAGGAAGAAATTGAGGTTATCGATAAATAATATAATCTTGATTATCGTAAAGATAGTGATTGCGGAAGCTTTTAATCTTTCAAGATACCAAAACGGAAATTTTATTTTTTTTCTGAAATGATAAAAGAAAATGATTCAAATTCTTGGTCAGTTTATTTGCGTTAAATTTTAAAAGCTTTATCATTTTTTTCCCGTTCTTAAGAGGCATTTTCGTTGCACAGTTGGCGTGGTAACTAAGATCCCGTAGTGTTGGAAAGAAGCTCAACTGGACAGATGTTGAAGCCATCAGGAGAGATCTTAGAGGACTTGGGTTGGGTTGTTTTACCTCTGAGCGGCACTTTTTTGCACACCATGGGCTAAATGGCCAGGTCACATGGACCCCGAAGGCTCAGAGAAGGTTCGGGGAGGGGACCCACTGGAACAGCTGTTGGGAGACAGATGGTAGCCTCCCGTCAAGGCCATCCAGCGTGTTCTTTAACGTGCACAGGGTATGGCTCTCCCGCACACGGGGCCACGGCTTAACGTCTCATCCGACGGACGGCGGCCTTTCCAAGCCCATCGGTGTCCCCTACTGACCGTGGGCAGGGCGGGGAATTTTGCGGAGATAAATCTCAACGCTGACCCAGCTGGGACTCGAACCTGGGAACTACAGATTACGAGCCTGGCGCGCTACCGACTGAGCCACCCCCGCCCTTAGAGGACTTGGACGGGATAGGATTGGTGCAGTCGGTAGCGCGTCAGGCTCATAATCTGCAAGTCGAACCCCAACCATCAACAGCACTATAGGACCAGATACCTGTGGCGGGAAGAACACGTTCCAGTCACCTGGTGGGTTGAAGAACAAGCTGGATGGCTTTGAGAGGAGGCTTCCATCTGTCTCTTAACAGTTTTCAGTGGGTTCCCTTCTGCAACTTTCTCTGAGCCTTCGGAGTCCTTCTGACCTGGTCATTTAGCCCATATATTGCACAAAAATGCCGCTCAGAGGTAAAACAGCCAAGCCCTGGGATGGATCATTCCCTCAAACACTGTACGCATTATAATTAAATATAAAAGATGGAGGAACAAATTTTTACACATTAGATATTAGAAAACAATTCGTAAACCTTGATATGCTTTAATAAAATACTTTACAACATTACGAGTACAGTCATTCAAAAAAGTATCCGAACGCTGCGGTTGATTTAACGAACGCTACGGTTTTGAAATTAGTGATCTGGCAACCTTCGTGTCACGTGACACGTGACACGAAGGTTGCCAGATCACTAATTCCTAAAAAAAATCGTTGCCAGATATTTTTTCTGAATTCTGTAATCAACCGTAGCGTTCGGATACTTTTTTGAGCGACTGTACTTGGTAGCAAATCTTAAATATGGATATAGAACGGGTATGTTGCAATATTAAGCCTTCAAAGTCATTCCTTCCCTCCCCCTGCCCATGGTCAGTAGGGGACACCGATGGGCTTGGAAAGGCAGCCGTCCGTCCGATGGGACGTTAAACCGTGACCCCTGTGGGAGAGCCATATCCTGTGCATGTTAAAGAACTCGCTGGATGACCTTGACGGGAGACTACCATCTGTCTCCCAACAGCTGTTCTAGTGGGTCCCCTCCTCCAACCTTCTCTGAGCCTCGTGGTCTTTGACCTGGCCATTTAGCCCATTGTATGCAAAAAAAAAGTGCCGCTCAGAGGTAAAACAACCCAACAACCAAAGTCATTCCTGAATAAAATCTTTTTTCTAAAACAGAGATAAAAAGAGATTATTTGTAAGAAATAAACTTGGAATATATATATAAATAATAAAGTTCTGAAGATGCTTAATCAGAAATGCGAATTAACGAAGTTTTAATTTTGCATTTCCATATTACAGCCCTTTCCACTTATTTTAAAAGTAACTGCAGAATAATTCTTATTACAAACTCGTCTCTGTCATCTAATACTCTTAAATTTTAATATCTCCTTAGTCATCTGCTTATCATAGAACTGCAACTAACAGCAATTGCTTTGAAATGCACCCACTACACTACAGCTAACCTTTTAGCACTTCAAAGTCATCTTCCGACGAAATGATTTTAGGAGCGAAGTTAATATTTCTAGCTGCCATTTGAGCACAGAGACGGTAAACGTAATCTTATACCCATTTAAGATAGAGGAAGAAAATTAAGAATCTTTCGATAATGCTAATCTTTCGAATTTTGTCAAATGTTTGAGAAAAACAAAGTCTTCCGAAAAAAAGACGCTATATCTTAATTTAGATATATTTTTCGAAACATTATATGTGCAGAGTTGATTTTTGTGTCGAAGAAAGTTGGGTTGTTTTACCTCTGAGCGGCACTTTTTTGCACACCATGGGCTAAATGGCCAGGTCACATGGACCCCGAAGGCTCAGAGAAGGTTGGGGGGAGGGGACCCACTGGAACAGCTGTTGGGAGACAGATGGTAGCCTCCCGTCAAGGTCATCCAGCGTGTTCTTTAACGTGCACAGGGTGTGCACAAGGTCTCCCGCACACGGGGCCACGGCTTAACGTCCCATCCGACGGACGGCGACCTTTCCAAGCCCATCGGTGTCCCCTACTGACCGTGGGCAGGGCGGGGAATATTGCGGAGATAAATCTCAACGCTGACCCAGCTGGGACTCGAACCTGGGAACTACAGATTATGAGCCTGGCGCGCTACCGACTGAGCCACCCCCGCCCCACCAGATATGTAGTCATCCAAACATGTCTTTGTAAGCTACAGCTACTGCATCCGACCACTCCAGACCAATTCTAACGAGTTCCTGTTCGACATTGTTTTCCCCCCGCAAGCTATGTCTCCCCCTTTTTCTGAGCCTTTAGGCATGCTGTTCATAACCCTATAATCTATATTTATGCATACAGGAAGCATGGCTAAACGTAAGCATTCTCTCTTTTCAGAAAATGCTGCTCAAAGGAGGTTGCCGACTCCTTTTCCTAACCTCTCATTGCTTACTAAATACCACCTAATGAGCAAGATGCTGCATATTGAGAACACTAAATTAAGGAGGTCCATTATACCGGTGTAACAATAGTCAACAAGATGATCCGGTACTTTCTTTCATTCTCAAAGGGATCAGCGGATAACCTTAATTCACCTTCAAGGCGATCCAGTGGATTATTTAAAGCGCACAGACTGTGACTCTCTTGCATATGGCCCCCAGCTAAATACCGCATTGGATGGACGGCAGACTCTCTAGTCTCAACTATGCCTGAGTTGAGAATAATTTCCGCTGATTCCCTCTCTCTTCCTCGATCAGAAAAGGGACATCGATGGGATTGAAAAGGCCGCCGTACGTGCGATGAGACTTTAAGCCCTGATCTCATGCGCACTGGAGGTGAGGGTTTCCCCGTCGGTAGCGCGCCATGATCGTTATCTGTACTTCCCAGGTTCGAGTTCCAGCTGAACCAGTGCTGAGATTTATCTCCACAAAACTCCCTGTTCTCGGTCACACCGAAGGGCTTGGAAAAGGAGTCGTTCGTCAGATGGGACATTAAGCTGTGGCTCCCTGTGTGGGGGCGGAGGTGGCTCAGTCGGTAGCGCGCCAGGCTCGTAATCTGTAGTTCGCAGGTTCGAGTCCCAGCTGGGTCAGCGTTGAGATTTATCTCAGCAAAACTCCCCGCCCTGCCCACGGTCAGTAGGGGACACCGATGGGCTTGGAAAGGCCGCCGTCCGTCGGATGGGACGTTAAGCCGTGGCCCCGTGTGCGGGAGAGCCATACCCTGTGCACGTTAAAGAACACGCTGGATGACCTTGACGGGAGGCTACCATCTGTCTCCCAACAGCTGTTCCAGTGGGTCCCCTCCCCCAACCTTCTCTGAGCCTTCGGAGTCCATGTGACTTGGCCATTTAGCCCATGGTGTGCAAAAAAGTGCCGCTCAGAGGTAAAACAACACAACACAAGTCATTGAATTAGGGATAGGAGACGTTATCCAAACTCAGTCTCTGAGGAGCACTATTTTGCACACAATGGGCTAAATGGCCAGGTCATGAGGACTCGGTGCTCTGAGAAATTTGGGGACCCACTGGACAGCTGTTGGGAAACAGATGGTAGTCTACCGTCAAGGCCATCCAGCGTGTTCTTTAACGTGCACAGGGTTGGGTTGGGTTGTTTTACCTCTGAGCGGCACTTTTTTGCACACCATGGGTTGGCCAGGTCACATGGACCTCGAAAGCCCAGAGAAGGTTGGGGGAGGGGACTCATTGGAACAGCTGTTGGGAGACAGATGGTAGCCTCCCGTCAAGGCCATCCAGCGTGTTCTTTAACGTGCACAGGGTATGGCTCTCCCGCACACGGGGCCACGGCTTAACGTCCCATCCGACGGACGGCGGCCTTTTCAAGCTCATCGGTGTCCCCTACTGACCGTGGGCAGGGCGGGGAATGTTGCGGAGATAAATCTGAACGCTGACCCAGCTGGGACTCGAACCTGGGAACTACAGATTACGAGCCTGGCGCGTTACTGACTGAGCCACCCCCGCCCCAACGTGCACAGGGGTATGGATCTCCCGCACCGGGACCACTGTTTAATATACCATCCTACGAATGGCGGCCTTTCCAAGTCCATCGGTATCCCTATTGACAAAGGCCAGTGAGGGAAATTTTGCGGAGGTAAATCTCAACGCTGACCAAGCTGGGACTCGAACCTGGGAACTGCAGATTATGAGCCTGACGCACTACCGACTGAGCCACCCCCGCGTCTACAAGTGAATAAGACATTGCATCTTAGGTGGAATTTAAAAGATGTTAAAAGCAAAAAAAAACTCTACATCAATGAACAAACATTTTATTTCCCAAGATTAAAACCATTTAAGTATCAAACCAATGAAAAATTAGAAGAAAGATTTGCTTATCTAAATGATCATTATGGCATACGATTAAAATTCTCAAAAAACGCATTCATCGACTGTAATCGTTCCGTTTGTTCGCTTAATTGTTTCTTTTCGCATTCCTCAAATAGTTTTGAATCGTTAAAGCTCAGATTTCAGCGATTAAAAGAGCAGCGATTTGGAAGATTCAACTTCCTTAAAGGTTAATGGCTCAGAGACTCAAAACTGTCACGTGACACGAAGGTTGCCAGATCACAAATTTCTGAAAAAATCGTTGGTAGATATTTTTTCTGAATTTTGTAATTAACCATAGTGTTCGGATACTTTTTTGAGCGACTGTAGGTGGTCATATTATTTTAATACTAGATCGTGTGGGCTCATTCACGGAAATATTGAGCGTGTGCAGTTACCGTTCACAGCAAACTGGAGCGTGTGCAGTAACTGCACACGCTCCAGTTTGCTGTGAACGGTAACTGGAGCGTGTACAGTTGCTGTACACGCTCCAGATATTTTTCCTGAATTCTGTAATCACGTGACACGAAGGTTGCCAGATCACTAATTTCTAAAAAAAATCGTTGCCAAGTATTTTTTATGAATTCTGTAATCAACCATAGTGTTCGGATACTTTTTTGAGCGACTGTAGGTGGTCATATTATTTTGATACTAGATCGTGTGGGCTCACTCACGGAAATATTGAGCGTGTGCAGTTACCGTTCACAACTGCACACGCTCCAGTTTGCTGTGAACGGTTTGCTGTGAACGGTTCCAGTTGCCTGTGAACAGGAAAAATATCTGGAGCGTGTACAGTTGCTGTACACGCTCCAGATATTTTTCCTGAATTCTGTAATCAATCATAGCGTTCGGATACTTTTTTGAGCGACTGTAGGTGGTCATATTATTTTGATACTAGATCGTGTGGGCTCCCTCACGGAAATATTGAGCGTGTGCAGTTGCTGTACACGCTCCAGATATTTTTCCTGAATTCTGTAATCAATCATAGCGTTCGGATACTTTTTTGAGCGACTGTAGGTGGTCATATTATTTTGATAATAGATCGTGTGGGCTCACTCACGGAAATATTGAGCGTGTGCAGTTACCGTTCACAGCAAACTGGAGCGTGTGCAGTAACTGCACACGCTCCAAGTTTGCTGTGAACGGTAACTGGAGCGTGTACAGTTGCTGTACACGCTCCAGATATTTTTCCTGAATTCTGTAATCAACCACGGTGTTCGGATATTTTTTTGAGCGATTGTAGGTGGTCATATTATTTTGATAATAGATCGTGTGGCTCACTCACGGAAATATTGAGCGTGTGCAGCTACCGTTCACAGCAAACTGGAGCGTGTGCAGTAACTGCACACGCTCCAGTTTGCTGTGAACGGTAACTGGAGCGTGTGCAGTTGCTGTACATGCTCCAGATATTTTTCCTAAATTCTGTAATCAACCACGGTGTTCGGATACTTTTTTGAGCGACTGTAGGTGGTCATATTATTTTGATAATAGATCGTGTGGCTCACTCACGGAAATATTGAGCGTGTGCAGCTACCGTTCACAGCAAACTGGAGCGTGTGCAGTAATTGCACACGCTGCAGACGCTGCACACGCTCCAGTTTGCTGTGAACGGTAACTGGAGCGTGTGCAGTTGCTGTACACGCTCCAGATATTTTTCCTGAATTCTGTAATCAACCACGGTGTTCGGATACTTTTTTGAGCGACTGTAGGTGGTCATATTATTTTGATACTAGATCGTGTGGGCTCACTCACGGAAATATTGAGCGTGTGCAGCTACCGTTCACAGCAAACTAGAGCGTGTGCAGTAACTGCACACGCTCCAGTTTGCTGTGAACGGTAACTGGAGCGTGTGCAGTTGCTGTACATGCTCCAGATATTTTTCCTGAATTCTGTAATCAACCACGGTGTTCGGATACTTTTTTGAGCGACTGTAGGTGGTCATATTATTTTGATAATAGATCGTGTGGCTCACTCACGGAAATATTGAGCGTGTGCAGCTACCGTTCACAGCAAACTGGAGCGTGTGCAGTAACTACACACGCTCCAGTTTGCTGTGAACGGTAACTGGAGCGTGTGCAGTTGCTGTACACGCTCCAGATATTTTTCCTGAATTCTGTAATCACATGGCACGAAGGTTGCCAGATCACTAATTTCTAAAAAAAAATCTTTGCCAGATGTTTTTTCTGAATTCTGTAATCGCTCCAGTTTGCTGTGAACGGTAACTGGAGCGTGTACAGTTGCTGTACACGCTCCAGATAGTTTTCGTGAATTCTGTAATCACGTGACACGAAGGTTGCCAGATCACTAATTTCTGAAAAAAATCGTTTCCAGATATTTTTTTTGAATTTTGTAATTAACCATAGTGTTCGGATACTTTTTTGAGCGACTGTACTCAGCCGTAAAACATTTCCTGGGTTCGTAGCTTACCAAACGGTGTGGGAAAATTCCTTTTAGTAATCTTCTGTTGTAAAGTGGGAAGATTCTATCTCACCAGGTAACGATTTCGGATCCCATTCCTCTGCCTTTCTCTTAATCGATCAATCACACCATCAAATGCTTGAAAGGCGCCCATTCGTAACTGGGAGTAATTGTGCGCGATTGATCATCTTCACAATTGGCACACAGCCAGAAAACTTTTCAGGAATGGCTAAGCGGAAAGCAGTAGAAAAAACGGAGCTAGTAAAACACGAGTTGAACTATGAAGTATATCTGGAAAACTTTTATCCATAGAACTCAATTTTCTGATGAAAGATATTCATCATAATATCTGTTAGAACTACCTAAATACTTTCAGTGATTGCAATTTGCGGTTGAGTTGTTTTACCTTACACCGGCACAAAGCCCACAATGGGCTAAATGGCCAGGTCACAAAGACTCCAATGACACAGAGAAGGTTGGGGGAAGGGTTGTTGTTGGTTTGTTTTTTACCTCTGAGCGGCACTTTTTGGCACACCATGGGCTAAATGGCCAGGTCACAAGGACCCCGAAGGCTCAGAGAAGGTTGGGGGAGGGGACCCACTGGAACAGCTGTTGAAAGACAGATGGTAGCCTCCCTTCAAGGCCATCCAGCGTGTTCTTTAACGTGCACAGGGTGTGGCTCTCCCGCACACGGAGCCACGGCTTAACGTCCCATCCGACGGACGGTGGCCTTTCCAAGCTCATCGGTGTCCCCTACCGACCGTGGGCAGGGCGGGGAATTTTTGCGGAGATAAATCTCAACGCTGACCCAGCTGGGACTCGAACCTAGGAACTGCAGATTACGAGCCTGGCTCGCTACCCATTGAGCCCCCTCTCCCCTGAAAAGTTAGTATCGATCGTTTTTTAGAGTGCATAATCAAAATCAGTGCAACAAAAACTTGTAATCAAGACACTCCATGAAACCAGCAAACAATTTGGATTTGCAGCCTTCGCTTGAATTCATAACATCCGTTATCTTTCCCGTTTTTATCCATTTTTAGGTCTCTTGAGTAATCATGTATATAGGATGCTGATGTTGCCATAAGACATCCAATCTTTAATCTTCCGATTCTCCTTTCATCTGATGATTTATCCTCTCCAATCTCTCTTTTTATTTCTTCTCTTTTTTATTATCTTCACGCCCATCCTGACGGAGTCTTATTTATCATTGTTCTTCTCCGCTCTGGCTTTATCTTCATTTCTCTGATTTCTTTATCCCGATGTGGCAACAGCATCCTCGGTATTTCTCTCATCTCCGCATCACCTGCTCGACAGCATCTTTGACCAACAGTCTTTTGCAAACCGCAGGTTGGTGAGATAAGCTGAGGAAACGATTATGTTTTATTGGGTTGTTTTACCTCAGAACGGCACTTTTTTGCACACCATGGGCTAAATGGCCAGGTCACATGGACCCCGGAGGCTCAGAGAAGGTTGGGGGAGGGGACCCATTGGAACAGCTGTTGGGAGACAGATGGTAGCCTCCCGTCAAGGCCATCCAGCGTGTTCTTTAACGTGCACAGGGAATAGCGCTCCCGCACACGGGGCCAACTTAATAACGTCCCATCCGACGGACGGCGACCTTCCCAAGCCTATTGGTGTCCCCTACTGACCGTGGGCAGGGCGGGGAATTTTCCGGAGATAAACCTCAACGCTGACCCAGCTGGGACTCGAACCTGGGAACTACAGCCTGGCGCGCTACCGACTGAGCCACCCCCGCCCCCAACTTTATTAGTGCATATCGCTTTCGATTTGTAAGTAAAACCTAGTGCTTTTGATTAATCTGTGGAAGCACAGCGCTTTCTTTTATTTGGCAATACGTAGTGCTTTCAATTAATATGCAAAAATCAGTTTTCTTCTGGTTATCTAGCAGAATATAGAACTTTCAATTTCTTACTGACACTTAATATTTTCAATCATTTACCTATATCTAGAGTCTCCAATTAGTTACAAAAACACGTAGCGCATTCAGTAATAATTAGTGTTTTCAAATAATTAATAAAACCAGATCATTTAGTAACATAGCAAAACTTAGCATTTTAAAATAGTTAGATAAAAAAACATTTCTGGTAGGTTAGAAACAACTATCGCCTTCGATTAATTAGAGTCATATACCCTTAAACTGATTTCTGGGGGGCGGGGGTGGCTCAGTCGGTAGCGCGCCAGGCTCGTAATCTGTAGTTCGTAGGTTCGAGTCCCAGCTGGGTCAGCGTTGAGATTTATCTCCGCAAAATTTCCCGCTTTGCCCACGGTCAGTAGGGGACACCGATGGGCTTGGAAAGGCCGCCGTCCGTCGGATGGGACGTTAAGCCGTGGCCCGTGTGCGGGAGAGCAATATCCTGTGCACGTTAAAGAACACGCTGGATGGCCTTGACGGGAGGCTACCATCTGTCTCCCAACAGCTGTTCCAGTGGGTCCCCTCCCCCAACCTACTCTGAGCCTTCGGGGTCATTGTGACCTGGCCATTTAGCCCATGGTGTGCAAAAAAGTGCCGCTCAGAGGTAAAACAACCCAACCCAACTGACTTCTGGCTCGGAAAATATCTGAAGGCATGTGTGTACCGCTACATTTTGCAAACAACCATCGAATTCGAGGATTCCCTGGGGCGGGAACTCCTCAGGACTCCTCAGTAAGTAGTGAACCAATCTCATAATCTGCAGTTTCCAGGTTCGAGTCCCAACTGTGCCTTCTTTGAGACTATCTCCGCTAATCCCCCACCGCCATTGATCAGAAAAAAGACACCGATGGGTCAGCAAAGGCAGCCTTCTGTCGAATGGGACGTTACGCCGTGGCCCGTTGGGAAGGAGAGTTATACCCTGTGCACGTGAAAGAACATGGCGATGGCCTTCACAGAAAGCTTCTGCCTGTCTCCTAACAGCTGTTCAATGTGTTCACTCTCCCTACCGAACTCTAAGCCTTTGGTGTCTTTGTGACCTCTCCAAAAATATCGTGTTTCACAAAAATAACCCTCAGAGGTATAAGAGTCCAAAACGATCTAACAGCGGTTAATATTCTTTCAAAGGCGGTCGATGTTTGATGTGAGGTCTCTCTTCTCATCGAAACAATTCAGAAATGGGAAAAAAATGTAGTACTAATCAGTATTGGTACCGAATACGAGGGAAAGGAGTGGCTCAGTCGGTAGCGCGCCTGACTCGCAATTTGCAGTTCCCAAATTCGAGTGCCAGCTAGGCCAGCACTGAGACTGATCTCCTCAAAACTCCCCTCCCTGCCCACGGTCCGTAGGGTCAACACTGATGGGCTTCTAAAAGCAGTTGGATTTAACCTAAGCCGTGGCCCGGGGTTCTGGAGAGTCATACCCTGAGAAAATTAAAGAACACACTAGACGGCCTTGACTAGAGGATACCTTCTGTCTCCTAATAGCTGTTCAATGGGAGTACTCCCCCAAACCTTCGCTGAGCACTCAGGGTCCTTGTGACTTCTGGGTGGGGGTGGCTCAGTCGGTAGCGTGCCAGGCTCGTAATCTGCAGTTCCCAGGTTCGAGTCCCAGTTGGGTCAGCATTGAGATTTATTTCTGCAAAATTCCCCGCCCTGCCCACGGTTAGTAGGGGACACCGATGGACTTGAAAAGGCCGCCGTCCGTCGGATGGGACGTTAATAAATATAATCTGATTGGTTGGTTTCTAATCTTTCTAATCTCATTCGGTAGTGAAGTAAACATATTTTAGAGTTAGGTAGAAAATTTGTTTTTGACAGACATTTTTGTTAACTTTCGAGACAATACAAGTTGCGTACCCGATTGTCTTGAATAATATGACTTTACCTTTAATCCAAAACCTTTAGTGTTGTTGGGTTGGGTTGTTTTACCTTTGAGCGGCACTTTTTTGCACACCATGGGCTAAATGGCCAGGTCACATGGACCCCGAAGGCTCAGAGAAGGTTGGGGGAGGGGACCCACTGGAACAGCTGTTGGGAGACAGATGGTAGCCTCCCGTCAAGGCCATCCAGCGTGTTCTTTAACGTGCACAGGGTATGGCTCTCCCACACACGGGGCCACCGCTTAACGTCCCACCGACGGACGGCGGCCTTTCCAAGCCCATCGGTGTCCCCTACTGACCGTGGGCAGGGCGGGGAGTTTTGCGGAGATAAATCTCAACGCTGACCCAGCTGGGACTCGAACCTGGGAACTACAGATTACGAGCCTGGCGCGCTACCGACTGAGCCACCCCCGCCCCAAAACCTTCAGTGTTATTTAAAAGAAATAGTACGGACTTGAATATATAAGATTTTGTAAGAGTTAAAAAGAGAATTATTAGAAAAACAAAATAATTGAAAAGATCCTCTTGTCTGATTTTCCATCGATCCATGGAAATGGAAATGAAAGACACTCGAAAAAAAAAAAAATAAATAAATCTAAACTTTTACAAAAAAAAAGAAAACAACCCCCCCCCCCCCCTCCACCCCAAAGGATTGTATTTGCGAAAGGATACGTCTTTCCTTCAACTCGACTTATATGATTTACCCAATAAGCATCTTCAGATTGTAATAATATCCCGCTCTTCTCGTTGTATTTCGACTCACATGGCGAATCCCAAAGGGCAGTAATTTTTGCATCAACGCTGTCAGTTCCCATGGCAATAGCCTCAGCGTTTGTCAATCTCAAAGACATTTTGCTCCGGCGTTACCCGTGTTTTGGATGGTTTTTTCCGCACTGAAAATAAATTGTTTTCAAATAATTCAGCATCAAAAAGTGCAGCGACTTTCACTTAGGACTCTGTCCTTTTCTTTCATTCTTTTCAATACATTCTGGTTTTTTGCTCTTGCAGCAAAATATTTTTTTTACCGTTTAGAAATTTTATTGATTGCCTAGAAAAGAATATAGGCAATGTTTTAAAAGTAATTTTTAAAATACGCATCATCAATGCATTTATTAGAAATCATTTCTTTCCGCTTGCGTGGTTACTTATCCGCATCCTCTGTTACTTATGGAATCCGCAAAAAATCTGTTTTGTTAATTCCATAAGTAACATCTACCTTAAGTATTTTTGGGCGGGGGTGGCTCAGTCGGTAGCGCGCCAGGCTCGTAATCGGTAGTTCCCAGGTTCGAGTCCCAGCTGGGTCAGCGTTGAGATTTATCTCCGCAAAATTCCCCGCCCTGCCCACGGTCAGTAGGGGACACCGATGGGCTTGGAAAGGCCGCCGTCCGTCGGATGGGACGTTAAGCCGTGGCCCCGTGTGTGGGAGAGCCATACTCTGTGCACGTTAAAGAACACGCTGGATGGCCTAGACGGGAGGCTACCATCTGTCTCCCAACAGCTGTTCCAGTGGGTCCCCTCTCCCAACCTTCTCTGAATCTTCGGGGTTCTTGTGACCTGGCCATTTAGCCCATGGTGTGCAAAAAAGTGCCGCTCAGAGGTAAAACAACACAACACAAACCTTAAGTATTTCGACTCACATGGCGAATCCCAGAGGGCAGTAATTTTTGCATCAACGTTTTCAGTTCCCATGGTTACATGGTTACGCTGTCAGTTCCCATGGTTCCCAACAGTTACTGTTGTTTTCATTGGTATCAAACGTACCATAATCAGACCAGGATGTTGAAAACAAAATAAAAAATAAAGGGAAAAGTTGGGGGGAGGGAAGTTATTTATCAATCCAGAACGGAACAGCGTTCCGGTGTAACATTCTCCTTTCATTTTAGTGATATCTAGGGGGAGGTACCGTCCCCTCCCCCCTTTAAAAATGCTAGTAAGAGTAATGGAGGCCAAATATTATTAAACTTCTGCATATTTCATGCATTTTTCGCGAAATGTTTTTTAAAAAATCTAAAATGAAGGAGAAAATGTTCAACTAAAATAGAAATTCCGTCTCTCGCTCTTTCCCCTACCCTATTTTTTTTTTCTTTTTTCTAGATTACGGCCTGGTGTAATATATGTATAAGCACTCATCCTTAATCTCCGATAAATTCCCCCGCCCTGCCCACGGTCAGTAGTATAGTCCCACTCCACGGAATCCCCTTTCCACCGTGCTTTTCCCCCCATGACGTCACCGGCCACGCCCCCTATGACTTCACTGACCACGCCCCCTTATTAACATTCATAATTAATAATTAATAATTAATTAAAAATTTTACTCCTTATTAAAAAACACCTTCCTCCCCCCTTTTTTTAACCCCTGGCGCCATCTGGTGACTATGACGAGCACCAATTTCGGAAAAAACCCTATTTTAACTCTAATTTCCCAATTTTTGTTTCCCCTTTATTAAACCCCCCTTTTTTTAACCCCTGGCGCCATCTGGTGAGTATGAGGAGTACTATTTTCGAAAAAATCCGTATTTTAGCTCTAATTTCCCAATTTTTCAGCCAACCCGTCATTAAAGACACCTGGTTGACCCACCTATATTTTAACCCCCTCCCCTTAATCTCCGAATAAATCCCTTACCAACTAAACTTCGGGTGGCAACGATCGGATGATGCAAGCCTCAGAATAATTGCATGGGTGGTAACCTCACGCAGAAAGGGATGATGCAAGTCTTTAAATAATTGCAAAACTTTCGATAGCAATCACTCACAGAAAATCAACTCCCAAAGTTGTATTACCCATTTTTATTAACTGTTAATGAAACACTCATTAAAAACCCCTCCCCTTTAATAAACCCCCCTTATCAAAAGTTCACTCTATTAAAACTTCACTGATCGCAAACTCCCATCCTTTTTACAAGTCCACTAAACTTAGAAAATCAACTCTCCAAAGTTGTATTACCCATTTTTATTCCTTATTAATTAAACACTCATTAAAACCCCCTCCCCTTTATTAAACCCCCTAATCAAAAGTTCATTCTATTAAATCTTCACCAAACTCCTTTGGTGCCCACGTTCATCTGAAATTTGCCAAGTTCCGCTAAACTTAGAAAATCAACTCCCCAAAGTTGTATTACCCATTTTTATACCTTATTAATTAAACACTCATTAAAACCCCCCTCCCCTTTATTAAACCCCCTTATCAAAAGTCCCCTTTATTAAACTTCACAAACTCCCACGGTATCCACGTTCGTTTTCCAAGTCCAACTAAACTTTGGGATGGCAACGATCGGTTGATGCAAACCTCAGAATAATTGCAAAACTTTGGGTGGCAACCTCGCGCAGAAAGGGATGATGCAAGTCTCTAAATAACTGCAAAAGCAGCTCCTCACATAAAATCAACTGCCAAAGTTGTACATTCTATCTATTTATTCCTTATTAATTAAACACTTATCAAAACTGTCTCCTCTCCTCATTAAAAATTTAATCGGTGGCGTCCAATGCGCATTTCAGTACATCTCCTGTATTTAAAAAACTCATCACAAACTCCTTTGGTTTCTATCCTTTTGTTTATCCTAAACTCTTTTTGAATGGTGACACTCACAATGCCTAATGCAGGTCTATAAATAATTGCAAAACTTTCGGTAGCAGTCACTCACATAAAATCAACTCCCAAAGTTGTATATTCCCTGTATTACCAATTTTTATTCCTTAGTAATTAAACACTTATCAAAAGCACCGCCCCTCATCATTAAAAACCCCTGGCCGACCCTTCACGTGGTAAATCAGTTTTCTCTAGGCACATTTAATCGGTGTCATCCAACGTCCTGTATTTTAAAAAAAAAATTCCTTCTCGATGCAATGATTTGAACCCGCTACCTTGGTGTTCACGTTCATCTGAAATTTGCCAAGTCCAGCTAAACTTTGGGTGGCAACCCCTCGCTGAATGGTTGATGCAATCCTTGGACAAGGTCCCCGTATTTTGCGAGTTCAACCTTCACTAGAATAAGGACTATCCCGCAGTAACTGTGCCGCAGAAAATGAAAAAATGCTATTGAGTGAAAAATTAATAAAAGGAAAAAAAATCTGATTTATTCGTCATGATGAAAAATATTGAAGGGTAATAGGGTCTGGCGACCTAAAAGACCCCAGCGTTCGGTACGGACCACGTTTTATTTACGGATGAATCATGGATCTGCGCTGCTTTCATGTCGGGTCTTACAACATGAAAACCCACTCGCAGCCTTGACCGCTGCTTTAGAATCGGAAATTTTTACAAGTCCAGAGACGGTTCTCCCCATTCCCAATTCTACCCTTTATGATAGGTCAGCGTTTCGATGTAGATTTTTGAAATGACGCGCCCTAAACCTCCAAGAGTTGAGCTTATTTAATCTCCAGCGGATTGACGCCATCAGATATCTGCGATTCCGAGTCAGGACTTGTCTTGGAAAGTGATTTTACGTTTGTCTCAACTGTTACGCTACAACCTCCAACGAAGGCTGCCAGATCACTAATTTCTAAAAAAAAAACGTTGCCAGATATTTTTTCTGAATTCTGTAATCAGTCATAGCGTTCCGATACTTTTTTGAGCGACTGTACTATACCGATTATCGAAATTTTACTTTTCAACTTTTACCAAAATCTCCTCCATAATAAATTTCAACAGCTTGCATAAAAAAAAGAAGAAATGTTAGTAAAATTTACTCACTCTACTCCAGTGTCTCGCAAACTGTGTGCCGCGAGAGATTTTCAAATTGACACTAGATATTCCAAAGATTTCATTTTGACTTGACTTGTGTTATCAACGTGCTTTAATATCGACGTGCTTTAATAAAAATCTTTCAAATTTTATCAACTGGGATCTTGTAAGTATTTATCAAGCTTTTTCCATATTTTGGTATTAATTTTTGATTATTTCAAGCCATAGAATGGACAAATATTTAAAACAAACACCGAGTTATGAATTAAAGAACGAGAGCAAATCTTCAAGTAAAACCAGGCTGATGACTTCAACAAAGCGCAAATATAATGACGATTATTTAGAGTTTGCTTTTTATTCTTTTTTAGGTTTGCCGCGGCAAAAAAATTAGATTCAGTGTGCCGAGGAAAAAAATTAGATTCACTGTGTGCCGCAGAGTAAAAAAGTTTGCGAGACACTGCTCTAATATATAACAGCTTAGCACGGTATTGTGCCAAATAATTAAAATGCACCAGAAAAAATTTCTAAACTTAACCAATTTAGGTCAACTTACGATCAAAGACATTTCTACGTACCTGAGAATTGAATGTCGCTTTTGCGAGTTTTCACCTACGAGCAGAAATTTTGAAACCAATTATGTACCGTATATGATATTAAACGCCGGGCCTTAATAGTATTTTCTCTGCAAAACTCCCCGTCCTGCCCTCGGTCAGTAAGGGGCACCGATGGTTTTGGAAAGGCTGTCGTCAGTCGGATGGAGGCCATACCTTGTGCATTCTGTCTTGTGGTTTTTGTGCAGCTCAGAGCTAAAACTACCCAACCCTGTTGCTGATGGTTAGCGTGCTTGACTACTAGACTCTGCGTCATCACGTTTCATGTTGGGTTGTTTTACCTCTGAGCGGCACTTCTTTTGCATACCATGGGCTAAATGGCCAGGTCACCTGGACCCCGAGGGCTCAGAGAAGGTTGGGGAAGGGGACCTACTGGAAGAGCTGTTGGGAGACAGATGGTAGCCTCCCGTCAAGGCCATCCAGCGTGTTCTTTAACGTGCACAGGGTATGGTTCTCCCGCACACGGGGCCACGGCTTAACGTCCCATCCGACGGACGGCGGCCTTTCCAAGCCCATCGGTGTCCCCTACTGACCGTGGGCAGGGCGGGGAATTTTTCGGAGATAAATCTCAACGCTGACACAACTGGGACTCGAACCTGGGAACTACAGATTACGAGCCTGGGGCGCTACCGACTGAGCCACCCCCGCCCCCTCATGCTTTATGTATTATACACAAGTTACGCGCTTGCGGGTGTAGCGGAACATAACCAGTAACAGACATTTGGAAACAAACCCCAGAAGCAAAGTATCCCAATCTTCAGAAAACTGGCCTCCGACTATTCTCTGTTTTTAGGACAACTTACTGCTGTGAATCCCTCTTCTCTGTGGGGCGGGGATGGCTCAGTCGGTAGCGCGCCAGGCTCGCAATCTGTAGTTCCCAGGTTCGAGTCCCAGCTGGGTCAGCGTTGAGATTTATCTCCGCAAAACTCTCCGCCCTGCCCACGGTCAATAGGGGACACCGATGTGCTAGGAAAGGCCGCTATCCGTCGGATGGGACGTTAAGCCGTGGCCCCGTGTGCGGGAGAGCCATACCCTGTGCACGTTAAAGAACACGCTGGATGGTCTTGACGGGAGGCTACCATCTGTCTCCCAACAGCTGTTCCAGTGGGTCCCCTCCCCCAACCTTCTCTGAGCCTTCGGGGTCCTTGTGACCTGGCCATTTAGCTCATGGTGTACAAAAAAGTGCCGCTCAGAGGTAAAACAACACAACCCTCTTCTCTGTAATGAAATCTGTCAAGTCAAAACATCGTACTATTCTCACTAACAGCCACCTTACTGAGCTTCTTGGAACAGCTTTGACATCCTACCAGTCAGATTTTAAATTATTAACTGCAAAAATGAAGACTCAATCAAAGTCTTCAACGAGCAGAGAGATTAAACACATTCTGCTTTGGTGAGTAGGACTACCATATAGTTACATTTTTTTATTATTTATAAATACAATTTTTTAAAATTACGTTTTCTGTGGCTCTTGAAAATTCAAAAATGTATGAAAAATATTTAATGTGTCTCTTCTTATTGAAGAACTTGCCCTTAAGAAAACTTTATCAGAACTGTGTGGCAAGCTGATGCTTGAGGGATAAGTATTATATTTTAAATTACCTGTGTGATTTTTGAAAAAAATTTAATTTAAAAAGAATGGATAGTTGAGTGAACCGATATTAAAAAGTAAAGAGAGGTTCTGAAGTGTTTACAGAGAGTAGAAAATCGATTTTTATTTAACGTTAAGTGTTATGTTTCTCAAAAACAAAGAATAATGGAGAATATATTTCAAAAAGAATAAGAAAATTTCTTATTATTTCTCGAATGTCCCTGAATCAATGGCTTGAAGGCGAACCCGAGACACTTGTAATTCTACAGCAGATGCGGTGGAAATGTTTAAATGGCTCTGGAGAAAAATATTGATTTTTTTTTTGCTATCCCTTGCACTGAGAAGGATGGGAGATGGCCAGATAATGTCTGCAGAATAGGAGCTATTTTTAGAACACCTTAATAGACAACTGAGATCTAGTTAATACAGTTTTTATTCTATTTTTTTTTCGGGGACGCTTTTTTGCTGGTCGCAAAAACGTATTATGATACTATTAAAAATTTAGCGGGTGGAATTTGAACGTGGGTGGGGTTGTTTTACCTCTGAGCGGCACTTTTTTGCACACCATGGGCTAAATGGCCAGGTCACATGGACCTTGAAGGCTCAGAGAAGGTTGGGGGAGGGGACCCACTGGAAGAGCTGTTGGGAGACAGATGGTAATCTCCCGTCAAGGCCATCCAGCGTGTTATTTAACGTGCACAGGGTATGGCTATCCCGCACACGGGGCCACGGCTTAACGTCCCATCCGACGGACGGCGGCCTTTCCAAGCCCATCGGTGTTCCCTACTGACCGTGGGCAGGGCGGGGAATTTTGTGGAGATAAATCTCAACGCTGACCCAGCTGGGACTCGAACCTGAGAACTACAGATTGCGAGCCTGGCGCGCTACCGACTGAGCCACCACCGCCCCAAAAATTGAACGTGAGTTCAAATGAATATTTATCAGCAATAATTCTAAAATAATGTAATTTATTACAAAAGTATGAATAAAAAAATTTATGTAGACTAAATTCAACTAATGCAAATCTTCATCTTCATCAGTGTGAAAATAAACCTTCAGAAGAATATAGCCCCTTACCACTATTCCTACAAATAGTTGTTTCTTTATAATTCTTACAGTTTCGACTTAAAGCATAAAATAAGGCTTTTTACAATACTCAATAAGTGGCATAATCATATTTGCGATACCAAATGCTTTCTTCTAGGTTCTACTCTCATCAAGAACTCCAAAAATTACAGCTAAATATATTGATCTCTTGGAACCAATTCTTTTCAGACGTTGATCACCACGTATAAGACGATGACTTCTTCCTTTTTCTTACTTGTTTACTGACAAGATTCACATTAATAAACTCTTTTATCCTCACGCGTACGGTCGCTCAAAAAATCCGAACGCTATGGTTGATTACAGAATTCAGAAAAAATATCTGGCAACGATTTTTTTTAGAAATTAGTGATCTTTCAACTTTCGTGTCACGTGACACGAAGGTTGCCAGATCACTAATTTCCAAAAAAAATCGTTGCCAGATATTTTTTTCTGAATTCTGTAATCAACCATAGTGTTCGGTTACTTTTTTGAGCGACTGTAGGTGGTCATATTATTTTGATACTAGATCGTGTGGGCTCACTCACGGAAATATTGAGCGTGTGCAGTTACCGTTCACAGCAAACTGGAGCGTGTGCAGTAACTGCACACGCTCCAGTTTGCTGTGAACGGTAACTGGAGCGTGTACACGCTCCAGATATTTTTCCTCAATTCTGTAATCACGTGACACGAAGGTTGCCAGATCACTAATTTCTAAAAAATCGTTACCAGATATTTTTTCTGGATTCTGTAATCAACCGTAGTGTTCGGATATTTTTTGAGCGACTGTACACTGCCCTCGAAGATGTTTTAGTTTCTATTTCTCGCTCTCGATATTTCACTGGAGACAAAAAAGTATTACAACATATACACTACCCTCCAATGTGCATAGGGAGAGTTCCGTGTTATGTAACTTTATAAATAAATAAATAAATACCCCCTCAAGCAGCTGTCCCATGGCCGAGTGGTTAGCACGCTTGGCTACTGATGTAAGGGACCTGGGTTCGAGCCCCGGATAAGGCATGGCTGTTTGTGTTGTTTTTCTGCTGAGGTCCTGCCATCCTCTCAGACCTTCTACTATGGCATATAAACTGACAGGCTCCTGTCAGACCTCTGTGGCAAGCAGCTGCTTGAGGGGGTATTTATATTTTTTATCAAGCAGCTGAGTGACAATTAAATCCGGATGCGGGAGGGGGGGGATCAAAGAGGACAGGCCCTCCTCCCTCTTTGAGAATGCCAATAAGGGTAATGGAAGCCAAAAATTATTAAACTCGTGCAAAATTCGCCCATTTTTCAATAATTTTTTAAAAACTTGTAAAACGAAAGTAAAAATGTTACAATTCAATGGAACTCCAGTCTCTTGTGTCTCTCTCTCCCCCCCCCCTCCAACTTTTAGCTTTTTCCTGCTCGATTGCGTCGCTTGCCCTTCATGCTCCTTTTCAAAGCTCCCTTTCACAGTGACCTTTTTTTTAAAGGAAAACGTATCACTGGAAAATATTATTTCAATTAAATTTATCCAAATTTTATTATCATATTATATAATAGCCGTAATTACTGGGCGTGGGGGGCTCAGTCGGTAGCGCGCCAGGCTCGTAATCTGTAGATCCCAGGTTCGAGTCCCAGCTGGGTCAGCTTTAAGATTTATCTCCGCAAAAATTCCCCGCCCTGACCACGGTCAGTAGCGAACACCGATGGGCTTGGAAAGGCCGCCGTCCGTCGGATGGGACGTAAGCCGTGGCTCCGTGTGCGGGAGAGCCATACCCTGTGCACGTTAAAGAACACGCTGGATGGCCTTGACGGGAGGCTACCATCTGTCTCCCAACAGCTCTTCCAGTGGGTCCCCTTCCCCAACCTTCTCTGAGCCTTCGGGGTCCATGTAACCTGGCCATTTAGCTCATGGTGCGCAAAAAAGTGCCGCTCAGAGGTAAAACAACCCAACCCAACTGGGCGTGGATGGAAACGTGTGACGTCATCGGTGGCAAAATTGTCGGTTTCCATGTGGTTCCGCTGCTGCTTGAGGAATCAGTCCCAAATTTGGTGGGGTGGTCACTCTTAAAGTCACCCCTGTTGGAGTAACAGATCAGGTTCCTAGATGCCATGGGTCGAGAGTGTCCTAAAGTGTCCGAAATTTCTGGGGGCGATGCCATCGCCAACTTTGTGAATAAAATAGTACGTTGGATTGTTTTACCTCTGATCGGCACTCTTTTTCACAAAATAAGTAAGTGTAATATTGAGATTATTGACGTAATGGTACGCTAATAATCTCATGAGCTACATAGAATTATGCTCCCTTTTGAACCCTTCCCCGTTAAAAAAGAAGATAAGGGAAATTTAACTGGAGTCGATTATTACGAGTCACGTGTCAAATGAAGAAATGTTTTGGGTGTATGGTGTTGCTATATTATTTGTGCATGTGGAGGGTGTACAGCATGTATATGGGAATATGGTAGGTGTGGTGATAGGGAGAGTATGGTGTATGGGGGGTGCGCAATATGTATTTGGGTTGTTTTACCTCTGAACGACACTTTTTTGCACACCATGGGCTAAATGGCCAGGTCAAATGGACCCCGAAGGATCAGAGAAGGTTGGGGGAGGGGACCCACTGGAATAGCTGTTGGGAGACAGATGGTAATCTCCCGTCAAGGCCATCCAGCGTGTTATTTAACGTGCACAGGGTATGGCTATCCCGCACACGGGGCCACGGCTTAACGTCCCATCCGACGGACGGCGGCCTTTCCAAGCCCATCGGTGTCCCCTACTGACCGTGGGCAGGGCGGGGAATTTTGCGGAGATAAATCTCAACGCTCACCCAGTTGGGACTCGAACCTGGGAACTACAGATTACGAGCCTGGCGTGCTACCGACTGAGCCACCCCCGCCCCCGTGCAATATGTATATGGAAGGTATGATGTATATAGTGTGAGGGTGAAATGTCAGTTAAAAATGAATCAAGAGTGTAATACTGAAAGTTATATCGAATACCGCTGTTCTAATGAAGCTTAGGGAGATCCATTCAACGTAGAACGCATATTCGATTGCATTGATCAGGATAGCTGAGCATCCACTATTGGACAACTTTCCGTATCGAGCCACGTGCAAGGATGGTGATGAACGAAGACCAGAATGCCTCCAACGCTTCCCGAGGATCGAACCGAGGCATCAAAGATTCAGCAGCGGGACGGGCAACTGGACTCGGGGGATATCTGTTGGCCACATTTGCATCGCTCTCGAGAAAGTAGGAGTGATGCTCCTGGATGCGGAGAAGCTGATAAAAGAAGTCCAAGATAAGGATGCAGATGTAAAAAGAATTTATCGAAGCAAAGGAATGACGAAGGACCAAAATCGCGAGCAGTTAAAAAGAAAAATCACCTTTTTTTGTCGTGTTTTGAAGGATTTTGCGTTGGTAAAATGAAAACGTGGCTTGTAAATGAATTACTTTTTAAAGACTGAATTGCTTTGACTTGAATTATATCTCAAAATTCGGTTTTATAAATTTGTTCTTTAATGATTTTTCGGTTCTGTTGGAGCTTAAACTTTTTCTGTCGAGGAACATGACACGTTAAATCAATTGACGGAAAAGCCGCAGTGAACAATAATATATTTATAAATTTCCAGGATGTCTCTTTTTGCATTATATTGTCAATGCACGTACCATTCGATATTCTTTCTTGAATATCTGAATTTAGAATCAAGTTTTTGTTTCAAAATTTTGGGAATAATTTGTAGCTTGTTACAAAACAATAATAAGAATATTTTTACATTTCGTCATCGTAACAGATTATAAACATATGTGAATCAGAAAGCTATTAACTTATTGCAAGAGAATATGAATGGGATACACACGCACATATATATATATTGGGTTGTTTTACCTCTGAGCGGCACTTTTTTGCACACCATGGGCTAAATGGCCAGGTCACATGGACCCCGAAGGCTCAGAGAAGGTTGGAGGAGGGGACCCACTGGAACAGCTGTTGGGAGACAGATGGTAGCCTCCCGTCAAGGCCATCCAGCGTGTTCTTTAACGTGCACAGGGTATGGCTCTCCCGCACACGGAAACACGGCTTAACGTCCCATCCGACGGGCGGCGGCCTTCACAAGCCCATCGGTGTCCCCTACTGACCGTGGGCAGGGTTGGGAATTTTGCGCAGATAAATCTCAACGCTGACCCAGCTGGGACTCGAACCTGGGAACTACAGATTACGAGCCTGGCGCGCTACCGACTGAGCCACCCCCGCCCCGTTTCCAAAGGTCTCCTAACAACTGCTCCATGCATCCTTTATTGGCAACTTTGAGATGCGGATTTCATGTGGCCTGATCATTTGTCCCTTGTATGCAAAAACGTTCACTCAGAAGTAAAACAACCCAATGTAATGAGGAAATATATAGCAGACTAGATGTATTAATGTAGTGCACAACAATGTGTCTGTGGACTTCTATATATGACGCCTAGGCATCATATATAGAAGTCGACAGACATTTTTTCCTAGAATCTTGTGATTCCAGCTTTCTCCGGGCAAATTACTGTCTTTGTTGGGACCAATCAGCATCTCTGCCACCCTCAATCATCATCTTCACAGAAAGGGTGGATTCATGGATACGAAGTGATGCGAGCCTAGCGACGAATCGTATCATCCGGGTATTGAGCATAACGCAGTCATCGAATCAATTTTATTACCACTGCTTGGACGGAAACTTGTTTATTGTCAGGACAAAAGGGAAGAAATAAATTCAGCGTGGTGCTAGGTTTTGTATCAAAGGTGTTGTTGAGTTTTTCGGAAAGAACTTCGTACAGTTGATTAGCTCTGCTCATTGCTGAAGATATGAGCCAAAAAACATTTATTGCACTGTAGGTGGAGAAGAAATTAGGAAGTGTCAGTAAACGAAAATTGGGATACAGTGCTAGTGTTTTGAGGTGTCTCAGATGTATGATGCGATTGGTTTGAGGCAGATGAGGAGGCATCTTTGCGAGAAATGTTCCGATGCATTTGCATTTCATGATGTAGTGTGACTAAGACGCATTATGCATATATATGTTTGAGATAGTGATCGACATGCTTTGACAGCGATAAGGTTTGTAGTACATGATGCAATGTGTCTGAGATACATGATGGTATATGTTTGAGATTGATGCAGTGAGTTAGAAGTAGGTGATATAATGAATTAAAACTAGGTGATGTAACGAGTTACGTGATAAAACGAGTTCGAGACACGTTATGCAATGAGTTAATGATAAAAGTAATGTATAAATATAAGTAAGTGATGTAATGAGTTCGACGTATCTGATGATATCAGTTGGAGATACTTGATGAGATGGATTTCAGAGGTGATGAGATCAGTTCTAAAGAGGTAATGAACTAAGTTCGAGACGCGTGATGCGATTAGTTCGAGATACGTGATAAAATGAGTTCAACATACGTGATGAAATGAATTCACAATACCTGATGGAATATGAGGTAAGGGATGTAATGAGTTCGACATACTCGATATAATGAGTTTTATGTACGTGAGGAAATAGGTTTTAGGTACATGGCGGAAAAGAGTTCGACATACGACATATACATACGAGGAAATAAATTCCAGATGCGTGATGAAATGAGTTCGACATACTTGGAAATAAATTCCAGATGCGTAATGAAATAGTTCGACATACGAGGAAATAAATTCCAGATACGTGATGAAATGAGTTCGACATACGAGGAAATAAATTCCAGATACGTGATGAAATGAGAACGACATACGAGAAAATAAATTCCAGATACGTTATGAAATGAGATCGACATACGAGGAAATAAATTCCAAATGCGTGATGAAATGAGATCGACATACGAGGAAATAAATTCCAGATACGTGATGAAATGAGATCGACATAGAGCAAATAAATTCCAGATACGTGATGAAATGAGATCGACATACGAGGAAGTAAATTCCAGGATACGTGAAGAAAGGAGATCGACATAGAGGAAATAAATACCAGATACGTGATGAAATGAATTCGACATAGAGGAAATAAATTCCAGATGCGTGATGAAATGAGTTCGACATAGGAGAAAATAAATTCCAGATGCGTGATGAAATGAGATCGACATAGAGGAAATAAATTCCAGATACGTGATGAAATGAGATCGACATACGAGAAAATAAATTCCAGATACGTGAAGAAATGAGATCGACATAGAGGAAATAAATTCCAGATACGTGAAGAAATGAGATCGACATAGAGGAAATAAATTACAGATACCTGATGAAATGAGTTCGACATACGAGGAAATAAATTCCAGATACGTGAAGAAATGAGATCGACATAGAGGAAATAAATTCCAGATACCTGATGAAATGAGTTCGACATACGAGGAAATAAATTCCAGATACGTGATGAAATGAGATCGACATAGAGGAAATAAATTTCAGATGCGTGATGAAATGAGTTCGACATAGAGGAAATAAATTTCAGATGCGTGATGAAATGAGTTCGACATAGGAGAAAATAAATTCCAGATGCGTGATGAAATGAGATCGACATAGAGGAAATAAATTCCAGATACGTGAAGAAATGAGATCGACATAGGAGGAAATAAATTCCAGATACGTAATGAAATGAGATCGTCATACGAGAAAATAAATTCCAGATACGTGATGAAATGAGATCGACATAGAGGAAATAAATTCCAGATACGTGATGAAATGAGATCGACATACGAGGAAATAAATTCCAGATATGTGAAGAAATGAGATCGACATAGAGGAAATAAATTCCAGATACCTGATGAAATGAGTTCGACATACGAGGAAATAAATTCCAGATAAGTGATGAAATGAGATCGACATAGAGGAAATAAATTCCAGATACCTGATGAAATGAGTTCGACATACGAGGAAATAAATTCCAGATACGTGATGAAATGAGATCGACATAGAGGAAATAAATTTCAGATGCGTGATGAAATGAGTTCGACATAGAGGAAATAAATTTCAGATGCGTGATGAAATGAGTTCGACATAGGAGAAAATAAATTCCAGATACGTGATGAAATGAGATCGTCATACGAGAAAATAAATTCCAGATACGTGAAGAAATGAGATCGACATAGAGGAAATAAATTCCAGATACCTGATGAAATGAGTTCGACATACGAGGAAATAAATTCCAGATACGTGAAGAAATGAGATCGACATAGAGGAAATAAATTCCAGATACCTGATGAAATGAGTTCGACATACGAGGAAATAAATTCCAGATACGTGATGAAATGAGATCGACATAGAGGAAATAAATTTCAGATGCGTGATGAAATGAGTTCGACATAGAGGAAATAAATTTCAAATACGTGATGAAATGAGAACGACATACGAGAAAATAAATTCCAGATACGTTATGAAATGAGATCGACATACGAGGAAATAAATTCCAAATGCGTGATGAAATGAGATCGACATACGAGGAAATAAATTCCAGATACGTGATGAAATGAGATCGACATAGAGCAAATAAATTCCAGATACGTGATGAAATGAGATCGACATACGAGGAAGTAAATTCCAGGATACGTGAAGAAAGGAGATCGACATAGAGGAAATAAATACCAGATACGTGATGAAATGAATTCGACATAGAGGAAATAAATTCCAGATGCGTGATGAAATGAGTTCGACATAGGAGAAAATAAATTCCAGATGCGTGATGAAATGAGATCGACATAGAGGAAATAAATTCCAGATACGTGATGAAATGAGATCGACATACGAGAAAATAAATTCCAGATACGTGAAGAAATGAGATCGACATAGAGGAAATAAATTCCAGATACGTGAAGAAATGAGATCGACATAGAGGAAATAAATTACAGATACCTGATGAAATGAGTTCGACATACGAGGAAATAAATTCCAGATACGTGAAGAAATGAGATCGACATAGAGGAAATAAATTCCAGATACCTGATGAAATGAGTTCGACATACGAGGAAATAAATTCCAGATACGTGATGAAATGAGATCGACATAGAGGAAATAAATTTCAGATGCGTGATGAAATGAGTTCGACATAGAGGAAATAAATTTCAGATGCGTGATGAAATGAGTTCGACATAGGAGAAAATAAATTCCAGATGCGTGATGAAATGAGATCGACATAGAGGAAATAAATTCCAGATACGTGAAGAAATGAGATCGACATAGGAGGAAATAAATTCCAGATACGTAATGAAATGAGATCGTCATACGAGAAAATAAATTCCAGATACGTGATGAAATGAGATCGACATAGAGGAAATAAATTCCAGATACGTGATGAAATGAGATCGACATACGAGGAAATAAATTCCAGATATGTGAAGAAATGAGATCGACATAGAGGAAATAAATTCCAGATACCTGATGAAATGAGTTCGACATACGAGGAAATAAATTCCAGATAAGTGATGAAATGAGATCGACATAGAGGAAATAAATTCCAGATACCTGATGAAATGAGTTCGACATACGAGGAAATAAATTCCAGATACGTGATGAAATGAGATCGACATAGAGGAAATAAATTTCAGATGCGTGATGAAATGAGTTCGACATAGAGGAAATAAATTTCAGATGCGTGATGAAATGAGTTCGACATAGGAGAAAATAAATTCCAGATACGTGATGAAATGAGATCGTCATACGAGAAAATAAATTCCAGATACGTGAAGAAATGAGATCGACATAGAGGAAATAAATTCCAGATACCTGATGAAATGAGTTCGACATACGAGGAAATAAATTCCAGATACGTGAAGAAATGAGATCGACATAGAGGAAATAAATTCCAGATACCTGATGAAATGAGTTCGACATACGAGGAAATAAATTCCAGATACGTGATGAAATGAGATCGACATAGAGGAAATAAATTTCAGATGCGTGATGAAATGAGTTCGACATAGAGGAAATAAATTTCAGATGCGTGATGAAATGAGTTCGACATAGGAGAAAATAAATTCCAGATGCGTGATGAAATGAGATCGACATAGAGGAAATAAATTCCAGATACGTGATGAAATGAGATCGACATACGAGGAAATAAATTCCAGATACGTGAAGAAATGAAATCGACATACCAGAAAATAAATTCCAGATACGGGAAGAAATGAGATCGACATACGAGGAAATAAATTCCAGATACATGATGAAATGAGTTCGACATACGAGGAAATAAATTCCAGATACGTGAAGAAATGAGATCGACATAGAGGAAATAAATTCCAGACGCGTGATGAAATGAATTCGACATAGGAGAAAATAAATTCCAGATACGTGATGAAATGAGATCGACATAGAGGAAATAAATTCCAGATACGTGATGAAATGAGATCGACATACGAGGAAATAAATTCCAGATACGTGAAGAAATGAAATCGGCATACCAGAAAGTAAATTCCAGATACGGGAAGAAATGAGATCGACATACGAGGAAATAAATTCCAGATACATGATGAAATGAGTTCGACATACGAGGAAATAAATTCCAGATACGTGAAGAAATGAGATCGATATAGAGGAAATAAATTCCAGACGCGTGATGAAATGAATTCGACATAGGAGAAAATAAATTCCAGATACGTGATGAAATGAGATCGACATACGAGGAAATAATTTCCAGATACGTGATGAAATGAGTTTGACATACGAGGAAATAAATTCCAGATACGTGATGAAATGAGATCGACATAGGAGAAAATAAATTCCAGATACGTGATGAAATGAGATCGACGTAGAGGAAATAAATTCCAGATACGTGAAGAAATGAGATCGACATAGAGGAAATAAATTCCAGATACCTGATGAAATGAGTTCGACATACGAGGAAATAAATTCCAGATACGTGATGAAATGATATCGACATAGAGGAAATAAATTCCAGATAGGTGATGAAATGAGATCGACATACGAGGAAATAAATTCCAGATACGTGAAGAAATGAGATCGACATAGAGGAAATAAATTCCAGATACCTGATGAAATGAGTTCGACATACGAGGAAATAAATTCCAGATACGTGATGAAATGAGATCGCCATAGAGGAAATAAATTCCAGATGCGTGATGAAATGAGTTTGACGTAGGAGAAAATAAATTCCAGATACGTGATGAAATGAGATCGACATACAAGGAAATGAATTCCAGATACGTGATGAAATGAGATCGACGTAGAGGAAATAAATTCCAGATACGTGAAGAAATGAGATCGACATAGAGGAAATAAATTCCAGATACCTGATGAAATGAGTTCGACATACGAGGAAATATATTCCAGATACGTGATGAAATGATATCGACATAGAGGAAATAAATTCCAGATAGGTGATGAAATGAGATCGACATACGAGGAAATAAATTCCAGATACGTGAAGAAATGAGATCGACATAGAGGAAATAAATTCCAGATACCTGATGAAATGAGTTCGACATACGAGGAAATAAATTCCAGATACCTGATGAAATGAGTTCGACATACGAGGAAATAAATTCCAGATACGTGATGAAATGAGATCGCCATAGAGGAAATAAATTCCAGATGCGTGATGAAATGAGTTTGACGTAGGAGAAAATAAATTCCAGATACGTGATGAAATGAGATCGACATACAAGGAAATGAATTCCAGATACGTGATGAAATGAGATCGACATACGAGAAAATAAATTCCAGATACGTGAAGAAATGAGATCGACATACGAGGAAATAAATTCCAGATACGTTATGAAATCAGTTCGACATACGAGGAAATAAATTCCAGATACGTGATGAATGAGCACGACATACGAGGAAATAAATTCCAGATACGTGATGAAATGAGTTCGACATACGAGGAAATAAATTCCAGATACGTGATGAAATGAAATTCGACATAGAGGAGATAAATTCCAGATGCGTGATGAAATGAGGTCGATTAATAGGAGAAAATAAATTCCAGATGCGTGATGAAATTAGATCGACATAGAGGAAATAAATTCCAGATACCTGATGAAATGAGTTCGACATACGAGGAAATAAATTCCAGATACGTGATGAAATGAGATCGACATAGAGGAAATAAATTCCAGATACATGATGAAATGAGATCGACATACGAGAAAATAAATTCCAGATACGTGAAGAAATGAGATCGACATACGAGGAAATAAATTCCAGATACGTGATGAAATCAGTTCGACATACGAGGAAATAAATTCCAGATACGTGATGAAATGAGTTCGACATACGAGGAAATAAATTCCAGATACGTGATGAAATGAGAACGACATACGAGAAAATAAATTCCAGATACGTGATGAAATGAGATCGACATACGAGGAAATAAATTCCAGATGCGTGATGAAATGAGATCGACATAGTAGAAAATAAATTCCAGATGCGTGATGAAATGAGATCGACATAGAGGAAATAAATTCCAGATACGTGAAGAAATGAGATCGACATACGAGGAAATAAATTCCAGATACCTGATGAAATGAGTTCGACATACGAGGAAATAAATTTCAGATACGTGATGAAATGAGTTCGACATACGAGAAAATAAATTCCAGATACGTGAAGAAATGAGATCGACATAGAGGAAATAAATTCCAGATACGTGAAGAAATGAGATCGACATAAAGGAAATAAATTCCAGATGCGTGATGAAATGAGATCGACATAAGAGGAAATAAATTCCAGCTACGTGATGAAATGAGTTCGACATACGAGGAAATGAATTCCAGATACGTGATGAAATGAGATCGACATAGAGGAAATAAATTCCAGATACGTGATGAAATGAGATCGACATAGGAGAAAATAAGTTCCAGATACGTGATGAAATGAGTTCGACATACGAGGAAATAAATTCCAGATACGTGATGAAATTAGTTCGAGTTACTTTAAAATACATAGCAGGTTCGAATCCAAGGAGTTAGAGATAACAGATGTAATGAGTTCGACATACATGATGAAATCAGTCGAGAAAATGTGAAGAAATTAGTTTGGCATACGTGAGGCAATGAGTTCGAGGTACGTGATGAGATGAGTTAGAGGTAAGCGAGAAAATGAGTTCGACATACGTAAGGAAGTGAGTTCGTCATTCACTACGTGAAATGATTTTGTTTTAAATTTGTAAAACAATTTTTCCAATTACATGATGATATGTATTTAAAATTCCTCATTTGAATGCAATGTTTCCTTTATAGATGATTATATTGACCCAATTAAAAGGGGTGGCTCAGTCGGTAGCGCGCCAGGCTCGTAATCTGTAGGTCCCAGGTTCGAGTCCCAGCTGGGTCAGCGTTGAGATATATCTCCGCAAAATTCCCCGCCCTGTCCACGGTCAGTAGGGGATACCGATGGGCTTGGAAAGGCCGCCGTCCGTCGGATGGGACGTTAAGCCGTGGCGCCGTGTGCGGGAGAGCCATACCCTGTGCACATTAAAGAACACGCTGGATGGCCTTGACGGGAGGCTACCATCTGTCTCCCAACAGCTGTTCCAGTGGGTCCCCTCCCAAACCTTCTCTGAGCCTTCGGGGTCCATGTGACCTAGCCATTCAGCCCATGGTGTGCAAAAAAGTGCCGCTCATAGGTAAAACAACCCAACCCAACAACACAATTAAAAAAAGAAAGAGCTGGAAAGATCTTTCCTTTTTTTCGGTTCTTAATATATATATATTTTTTTTTGGTTCTTAATACATATTTACATTAATATTATTGTCTTAATCATATCCATTAATTTAAAGGCATTTCTTGAAACACTCATAACTCCTGACTCAGAACCAGACCATATTTTTTTTTCCTGAAATATATTCTTTTTGCAATGAAATGTAATTTTGCTTTATTGCGTAAGGTTCCAACTATTGTGTGACCGCGTATATAAATGGAGAGAAATGGAAATTTCTTTGTGTTTTTTTCCCGTAATTAGTGTCCTTTTTAAGTTACATTGGCATTGTCGTACAATAAATACTGAGTTAACGAGTGAGTCGTTCTGCGGTGTTTTCTAGGTAGGTGGTCATCGTTGCAAAACATTGTAAAGTATAGTCATCATTTTTAAACTACTCCTGTTGGCTAGAAAGGCCGCCGTCCGTCGGATGGGACGTTAAGCCGTGGCCCCGTGTGCAGGATAGCCATACCCTGTGCACGTTAAAGAACACGCTGGATGGCCTTGACGGGAGGCTACCATCTGTCTCCCAACAGCTGTTCCAGTGGATCCCCTCCCCCAACCTTCTCTGAGCCTTCGGGGTCCATGTGACCTGGCAATTTAGCCCATGGTGTGCAAAAAAGTGCCGCTCAGTGGTAAAACAACCCAACCCAACCTGTTGGCTAGCAATGTTAATATTGCAATAAACCAAAAGCAAAGTGGCTCTCCTAAAATAATCCGCCAATCTAAACACAGAACATGCTTAATGCGATATAATCTATTTTTTAAGTCGCGTTGGTGTCTTTCGAATGGATAATTTATTCCTTCTATTATCCCAAAAGTTAGGATTACTTTTTTTGTCCTTTAAGTGTGCAAATCGAAATCACAACGCTTACGATCAGAAAAATAAAATTCCTTCAGAAACTACACACTCTGATGAAAAACAATCCTAACAAGTCGTTTCCTGTGTTCAACTATCACTTACATGTACAGTCGCTCAAAAAAGTATCCGAACACTATGGTTGATTACAGAATTCAGGAAAAAATATCTGGCAACGATTTTTTTAGAAATTAGTGATCTGGCAACCTTCGTGTCACGTGATTACAGAATTCAGGAAAAATATCTGGAGCGTGTACAGCAACTGTACACGCTCCAGTTACCGTTCACAGCAAACTGGAGCGTGTGCAGTTACTGCACACGCTCCAGTTTGCTGTGAACGGTAACTGCACACGCTCAATATTTCCGTGAGTGAGCGCACACGATCTAGTATCAAAATAATATGACCACCTACAGTCGCTCAAATAAATATCCGAACACTATGGTTCATTACAGAATTCAGAAAAGATATCTGGCAACGATTTTTGTAGAAATTACTGATCTGGCAACCTTCGTGTCACGTGACACGAAGGTTGCCAGATCACTAATTTCTAAAAAATCGTTGCCAGATATTTTTTTCTGAATTCTGTAATCAACCATATTGTTCGGATACCTTTTTGAGCGACTGTACCCAAATTATCAGTCTGTGTTTTCCAAATGCCCGCAGTTTAGCTCAGCAGTCATATTTTTCCTTAGGCTCTGACACAAAAAACATTAGAGAAAATGATAAATGACATTTTTTGTGTGCATGTGTGCTCATCTTCTTAGATGCAGTTCCGGTGATCCGAACCTTGTCTTCGGCGATGGGGTGAGAGATGGAGAGGCTGCCGCAATACCCACGGGATCGTAGTCGCATTTGCATCTTTCTCCTCCTCTTCCTCTTCACAATCCCTTCACGTATCGTTGCAGCAAAGAAGGGCCGGCAAAGATAGTTCACAGATGGATTGAAAAACGACACCGCAGAGCGAGGTTCGGTTATAAGAGGATGCGGAGTAGTGAGATGAGATGGAGATTCAGCAAAGATTTCTCATCTCCCTCTTGAGACATATTGCTCAAGAACAAATCAGGGGAGCAATTCTACATCAGAAAGAGATTAGAGAATAATCTTCAAGAGACCTTTCTTTCTTTTTGCATTCATGTAAGAGTAATATTTCTGAAATTTCTCTCTGAGGGTTCCGGTCTCTTCTCTAATCTATTTTGCTTGGTAGATTAAGAGAAAGGAGAAAATATTTTTTCTTCTAAATTGATGAGGATACAGGAATACGTATATTGCTCTTCAACTAGGGTAATTTTTCTGAAATCAATGTTGATAAAAAGGCGGATATTTGAACCTAGGCGTTTGTCAGTGTCTCCAGGGTTGGGTTGGGTTGAACTTTTTTGCACACCATGGCTAAATGGCCAGGTCACATGGACCCCGAAGGCTCAGAGAAGGTTGGGGGAGGGGACCCACTGGAACAGCTGTTGGGAGACAGATGGTAGCCTCCCGTCAAGGCCATCCAGCGTGTTCTTTAACGTGCACAGGGTATGAGCGGCACTTTTTTCCACACCATGGGCTAAATGGCCAGGTCACATGGACCCCGAAAGCTCAGAGAAGGTTGGGGGAGGGGACCCACTGGAACAGCTGTTGGGAGACAGATGGTAGCCTCCCGTCAAGGCCATCCAGCGTGTTCTTTAACGTGCACAGGTTATGTCTCTCCCGCACACGGGGCCACGGCTTAACGTCCCATCCGACGGACGGCGGCCTTTTCAAGCCCATCGGTGTCCCCTACTGACCGTGGGCAGGGCGGGGAATTTTGCGGAGATAAATCTCAACGCTGACCCAGCTGGGACTCGAACCTGGGAACTACAGATTACGAGCCTGGCGCGCTACCGAATGAGCCACCCCCGCCCCCAGTGTCTCCAGGATCTGATCTAGATCCGTGGCAAGCTGGCCACGTCCACCTCCTTCAAAATGTTAATAATGGCAATAGAGGGGAAAATGATGAAACTTTTTGAAATTTCATGCATTTTTTTCGAGAAATTTTTAAAGACCTGTGAAGCGAAGAATTTTTTCTAGATCCGGGCTTGAGTCTCTTTATGTCGTAGTGGTTTAAGAATTCAAACTGCATTTAAGCATTGAACAACTTTGTAGGTTATTAAAGCAAGAAACCTTTTAAGAACTTTTTGTTTTTGATGTGGATGATCTTCTTTCAATCCACAAATTCAACTCAGTCAACAAAATCCTGTCATTTTTCCAGCTTTAACCAATCTTCCTCGTCTTTCTCACCTTTACTCGACATTCTTTCAGTTTTGTAAATTTTTGTAAATTCACCTGACAGAGATTAAAAAAGTAAATACTTTCCTCAAGCAGCTGTTTGTCACAGAGGTCTGATAGGAGTCTATCAGTTTATACGCCACAGCAGAAGGTCTGTGAGGATGGCGAGACCTCAGCAGAAAAACTACACCAACATCCATGCCTTACCCGGGGCTCGAACCCAGGTCCCTTAGATTACGATTGTCTTATTCACCTGAGACTGATTAAATAAAAATAAATAAATACCCCCTCAAGCAGCTGCTTGCCACAGAGGTCTGACAGGAGCCTGTCAGTTTATATGCCATAGTAGAAGGTCTGAGAGGATGGCAGGACCTCAGCAGAAAAACGACACATACATCCATGCATTACCCGGGGCTCGAACCCAGGTCCCTTAAATCAGTAGTCAAGCGCGCTAACCACTCGGCCATGGGACGGCTGAGACTGATTACGACCGTCTTATTCACCTGACACCAGCTGCAGTTGTCTTACAGATATGGCTAAATATCATCATACCATGCAATGTCTAGATTTAAAATACCTAGAATGGTTCTGTTAGACTAAGTCGGAAAACTGAATATTCTGCAAGCATCAGTAAATGGTAGCTAGGCGTAAACTGGAAGGAGAGCTGTGTACCAATCCCCAGTGATGATGCACAAAACCGGCCAGGTCTAGCACCTAATGTCCGACCCCGCCTTCTCGTGGTGCAGGCCGTTAGTACCTTTCAAAAGAGATATTCTCTTTTGGAAGGGAACGGAAAGGGAGGGCTGCCAGTTCCGTATGGCCTACTGATCTGGTCATCTATGGCCACTTTTTTCCTTTTTTTTCAACCCTGCTGAGGAGTGGTCAACTTCACAGGGTCCTGGTGCTGACCATTTATACCTACTAGACTGGACTTGTTTATGGATTTGAGCTTGATTATGGATCCTGGACTTGCTGCACTGGTGGGCCTCTGTTGAGGGAGAGTCTGCCGCTGTGTTTTCTGTTTGCTTCTGGGTTGCCAGCTCTAAGTGAACAGAGGCATGGGATACCTTATATCAGCTGGTGGATAATCCTAATCAGAGGCCATCGCAGGTACCTGAACCTTACTTAGCGAGTTGGGCATCGTCAAGCCTAAACTGGAGTAATGTGTCTCAGGCAGGCCATATAGTTCTTGAAAAATTCCACTTGAAAAGGTGGTGCCTGAAGTTCCTACCGGCATCGGTGACTTCAGCCTTTAGCGGAGGAGGAACAGGTCTTTGCCCATTGCCTGCGATCAGGGGGCTGTTTGATATTGTTGGCCCTACCAATCTCAATAAACCTAATTTCTTTAAAAATCCTACTAATCATTTTCTCTCTGCAGGAACGTGGAACGTGAGGACATTACATAGAGATTATTCTCTTGATGTCCTCATGCAGGAATTCCAGCGCTATAACCTAGATATTCTAGGCTTGCAAGAGACCAGATGGACAGGTAAAGGTGAGATACTTAAAAATAACTTTAAATTTCTCTTTACAGGGAGGGAGGATGGAAAGCATCACCAAGGCGTGGGTCTTCTGCTCAGCAGACATGCTAGTGATGCTCTTCTAGGATATAAGTGCATTAATGAAAGGTTTCTTACAGCAAAATTTCAGACAAGCATTAAAGACTTGAATGTTATCTGCTGTTATGCCCCCACTGAGGATTCTGATGAGGATGAGAAGGATAGGTTTTACAGACAACTTCAGGATATTTTGAATTCTGTCAAGAAAGGAAATATTACCCTTGTTCTTGGTGACTTCAATGCCAAAGTTGGTACCGACTCTGACCTTTGGGGAGGAGTAATAGGCCCTTTTGGTATTGGTAGCTGCAATGGCAATGGGCAACGTCTCCTACAGGTAAGTAAACTAAATGGTTTCAGAATAACTAACACATATTACAAACACCGCGACATACATAAATACACATGGGTTTCACCTGATGGGCTGCATAAGAATATGATTGATTATATATTAATTAACAGCAAATGGGCTAGTTCTGTTAGGAATACCAGGGCATATAGGGGAGCTGAAATTGGATCTGACCATTACCTTGTTAAAAGTGTGTTGCAACTTAAACTTAAAAAGTGTTGTGCTAGGGTTAAAAAATTTACCTTTAATACTGAAGCTCTGAAAGACCCAGTTATAGCTAAGCTTACCATGATAGGTTACTTAGTCATTATGACAGTCATGGTTTGCTTAATACTGAAGTTGAGGAAGAATGGGGCCATTTTAAACAGGTTTTTTGGAAACTAACAGTACTCTTTTAGGGAAAAAGGAGCAGAGGAGGCAGAATTATTTAAGTGATAAGGCACTTGAGCTTATTTCAGAAAGAAGGAACTGCAGGAATGTCCTTAATCAGTACCCTACTAGTCCTAATAGAAAGCATTACAAAGAACTTAATAAACGTGTAAAGGATCAGTTAGCTACTGATAAGAATCTTTGGCTTGATGGCCTTGCTGACAAAGCTGAGGAAGCAGTTAGACAGCACAACAGCAGAGATCTGTACCAGATAGTTAATGTTTTGTGTGGTAGAAAACGAACAGGTATACAGGGATTGAAGGATAAACAAGGCAAGGTTATAGAAGGTGAGGATTCTGTCATGGCTAGGTGGGCTGAGCATTTCAGTGATGTTCTAAACAATGTGGTTAGTTCTACTCCCATTGTTTGCAATGATGATAGATGCATTGTTGGCTTTAATGTTGGCCCTATAACACAATCTGAAGTTAGTTTGGCTATTTCTAAACTTAACTTCATAAATCCCCAGGAGTGGATGAAATTACTATGGAAATGCTTAGAGCTGGGAATGTTTCAGTTACCATTTGGATGACTGAAATTTTGAATAACTTTTATGATAAAGGCATGGTTCCTAAAGATTTTACCAGAGCTATTGTTATCCCTATTTTCAAAAAAGGTGATCGCAGTTCTTGTGATAACTATAGGGGTATCAGTCTACTCTCTGTTCCAGGTAAAGTTCTTTCCATGATTGTGCTTAATAGAATTAAGAATCTGGTTGACAGGCAATTGCGTGATGAGCAATGTGGATTCAGAAGTGGTAGGGGATGTGTAGATCATATATTTTCACCTAGGCAGATTCTTGAGAAATGTTTAGAGTTTCAGAAACCTTTGGTTGCTAGCTTTGTTGATTTCAAAAAGGCTTTCGACTCTGTTGATCGTCATAATTTGTGGTTGATTGTGAGATCATATTGTATACCAGACAAGTTAGTTAACATAATGAAAGCTCTCTATAATAACACTGAGTCATGTGTGAGAGTTGGTAAGTCTTGTAGCAATTGGTTTAGCATTACTTCTGGTGTTCGACAAGGGTGCATTTTGTCTCCTTTTCTCTTTAGTTTGGTTGTTGATTATGTTATGCGAAATTCACTTCAAGGGAAAGCTTTTGGCCTTAAATGGGCTGGAGATACGAAAATTTCTGATTTAGATTATGCTGATGATTTAGCCCTTTTGGCAAATGATGTTGATGAGATGAACTCTTTCATTCGAACTGTTGATGAGACTGGTAGTACAGTAGGTTTGGTTATAAACAGAGAGAAAACTAAAGTGATGAAAATTGGTCAGGCAGGTTGTGAATTCAGTTAATCTGAATGGTTGCAGTCTTGAGCAGGTGTCACAGTTTAATTACCTTGGGAGCTGCGTAACTGATACTGGTGATGTGCGGCATGAGATTAACAGACGAATACTTTGATTTTTTTGCTGCCGGGACTTTTAAGAATCTATGGAGATTGTGGAGAAATAGGCGTATACACCTAAAGACTAAAATTAGACTGTATAATAGTTTGGTTCTTTCTAGGGTTAGTTATGGTAGTGAAACTTGGACGCTGTGTAAGCAAGATAACAGGAAACTAGATGTTTTTGATTCTAGATGCTTACGCAGTATCTTGGGTATTAGGTGGTTTAACTTTGTAACTAATGATGAGGTTAGGCAAAGGAGTCTGCAACCTCCTTTAAGCAGCATATTGTGCAGAGAGAGACTCCGCTGGTTTGGCCATGTTGCCCGTATGGATAATTATAGATTGGCGAATAGGGTTATGAACAGTGTGCCTAGAGGCCTCAGAAGGAGGGGGAGACCTAGGATGCGGTGGGCAGACAATGTCAAACAGGACCTTGTTAGAATTGGTGTACAGTGGCCGGATGCAGCAGATGTAGCTCAGGACAGATATGCTTGGAGAATTAAACTGCGCGGTCTGGTTGGACCTCCGTAGCCCATGGCTGCTTGATGATGATGATGATGATGATGATGATGATGATGATGATGATGATGATGATGATGATGATGATGATGATCAGTAACTGATCAACCATTCCATTCTACCCTCAAGGCTCACAGTGGTCCATCTGTACAGTCTCTCAAAAAAACATCCGAACACTATGGTTGATTACAGAATTCAGAAAAAATATCTGGCAACGATTTTTTTAGAAATTAGTGATCTGACAACCTTCGTATCACGTGACACGAAGGTTGTCAGATCACTAATTTCTAAAAAAAATCGTTGCCAGATATTTTTTTCTGAATTCTGTAATCAACCATAGTGTTCGAATATTTTTTAGAGCAACTGTATCTTTCATGCCTCACAAGAATATTTCAGAAATAGAATTTAGGAACTCGAACTCGACCCTCTGTAAAAGTCATTCATGATCTACTTCTCAAATAAGACTCATTTAACCTGTATAATACCTCGACCAAATATACTCTCTACTACAAGAGTGCGTTTACAGAACCACATGATGATGTTCCCTGCTCGAAATTTTGGGTTAAAATGGATTATACCTTTTCGAATAAGAAGAGGGGTTTAATTCTGAAGAACAGCTCTCCACTTCTTAAAAATATATTCAGGAGCTTTTTTATTTTTTTTTTTTTTTTTTTATTTTTCAATATTTATGCAAATGTTATGTCAGTTGGATTAAAATGCTTGAAATGATGAACTGTCGTTAAAAATTAGTTTCCTGGATTTTAACAATATTTATTGCTGCGTTAGATCATTTATGGCATTAACAAAGAATACGGGATGCATCTATATACTCGCAGCTTCTTATGCATATACACCAGAAGGCCATATCCTTTCCCTTCCTGGGGCGGGGGTGGCTCACTCGGTAGCGCGCCAGGCTCGTAATCTGTAGTACCCAGGTTCGAGTCCCAGCTGTGTCAGCGTTGAGATTTATCTCCGCATAATTCCCCGCCCTGCCCACGGTCAGTAGGGGACACCGATGGGCTTGGAAAGGACACCGTCCGTCGGATGGACGTTAAGCCGTGGCTCCGTGTGCGGGAGAGCCATACCCTGTGCACGTTAAAGAACACGCTGGATGGCCTTGACGGGAGGCTACCATCTGTCTCCCAACAGCTGTTCCAGTGGGTCCCCTCCCCCAACCTTCTCTGAGCCTTCGGGGTCCTTGTGACCTGGCCATTTAGCCCATGGTGTGCAAAAAAGTGCCGCTCAGAGGTAAAACAACCCACCCTTTCCCTTCCGCCCTCAAGGCTTGAGGATGGTAGTAACGGCAATATAGGCAAAACGTTTTTACTCTACTTCATGCTTTATGCATTTTTCAAAAGAAATGTTTCAGATCTCTGAAACGGAGAAGGAAATGTTATACTGAAATCGAATTCCAATCTCCTGCTTTCCCCCCCCCCCTCTATTTTTTTTCTAGATTCCTGCATCCATACACACACACATATACAGGGTGATCCAAAAGTAACAGAAAAAGTAAAAATTCAATAATTCGAAAAGTATAGACAGTATAGCACGATGCGCTTTTCACAGAAATGCACAGAAAGACATGGGATTTTTTGTAATAACGAAAAATTTTATTGCCAGAATAATTACATTTGTCACCGACAGGTGGCGCTTTAGCGGTCCCGGAGCTGCTGCCTGTCGCTATTTAAACAGATCCTACAGGCAGCAGCTCCGGGACCGCTGCAGCGCCACCTGTCGGTGACAAATGTAGCTATTCTGGCAATAAAATTTTTCGTTATTGCAAAAAATCCCATGTCTTTCTGGGCATTTCTGTGAAAACCGCATCGTGCTACTGTCTATACTTTTCGAATTATTGAATTTTTACTTTTTCTGTTACTTTTGGATCACCCTGTATATATAGCCAGTCCAAGACAAGCATGGGACCGAGGTGGCACTCCTGAATTGGGTGTCAGGAATCCATAGTCTCACTGTATGTAGAAAAGGCGGGAATTCATATTTTATATATTTGACACTAAAGCGTAGTTCGTTCCAATAAGAATGATCGTTGTTAACAGTCGATTCGACTGATTCCAATCTCGGATTTCGTTGAAGCAACACGTTTTTTTTGCTCTCTCGGATTATACTAGATATCTGCTCTCTGGATTTATTAGTTATAACATGGATTACAAAAGTGATGTGCGTCTTAAATGTTCTTTTAGAGTGAAACATCCTGGACTTAACTTCGAGAATATTGTGCAACAAATCACGAACTTTGTGACTCCTTCTGAAATCGCCATCGCACAGCGTAATCAACAAAGCTACTACCATCTTCACTTTTTCGACAGAACAAAGCGCAGATGCATTTGCTGCTATCCCTAACGACTTCTTCAAAGAACACCCAGTGGAATGTACCCGACTGGGATACCCAATTAAGAAAATTTCCATCTCAAAACTGCCTTTCTTCGTCACCAACAAGGCTATTGCTGCAGCCCTGGAACTTTTTGGAACTGTTACTAGCGTCACAGAAGAATATCTCGGATACCCGGGACTGGAGTCCATCCAATCGGGCACAAGGCTGGTGCACATGGAATTGAAGAAAGCCATTCCAAACTTCCTCCAAATTGAAAATTTCTCAGCCACAGTCTACTATCCAGGCATCACACTTCTTTGCAAATGGTGCAAGACCTCCGACCATTTCATTAAGGACTGTTCTTCATTCAAGAATCGCTCCAAAATTTCCGCTTCCCCACCTGCACCAACTTTAATGATTGCAAATGAAACAGACACGGCTGCCTCTGTCCCTCTATCACCTTCAAACATTACATCAAACGTAAGTACTTCCCTTTCTTCTCTTGTTAACTTGCCTCCCCCTGCACCCCAGATTACTGAGAGCGATGAAAAAACGCAACTTAAAAGGAAAAATCCCACCACCACCCCCGATTCTCCCCCTAAAGAAGACCCACAAAAAAAACAAAAATCATCAAATCACATTGGCACGTCAACCCTCATTAAAAACATTCAAAATTTTATAATTGACCATACCACATCCCCATTTCCCACACAACAAACAGAAGGCCCCGAATTTTTAGAAACATTCGAGGACATTGTTGACATTCTCAAATTTATTGCCAACCCTAAACTCGCCTCCTCAGAATGGGAATTTCAACCCATTTTTTATGGCCTCAAACATACCATATCGCCAACTGGCCATATCCTGCCCAAACACCAGGATCTCTATCTCTATGCATTGGAAAAGAGCCCACAAATCGACTATTTCTCCGTTTGGGATTATCTCCAGTTTGTTTTAAATTTCTTCCACCTATTCTAATAATCCCATTACTTTGGCCACTATTCCAATATTCAAAATTTACCTGTTCCAAATCTGTTTCTCTTTCGGCCAACTTCTTGCAAAAACCGCCTCCATCTTGGATTCAGCGCTCAGCCAATACCAAAATTCCTCTCTTCTCATTGGCTGAGACGACTTCGACTGGATCCAAACGTTAGCTTCCACTTCAGCATGGCTAGATAGCTTCTCACACTTACTTTACATCATTTTAACTCACTTTCCCACACTATAACACAAACATTTAAACATTTACACATTTTTCACACACATTTTAACTCACTTTCCCACATTATAACACAAACATTTAAACATTTACACATTTTTCACACACATTTTAACTCACTTTCCCACATTATAACACAAACATTTAAACATTTACACATTTTTCACACACATTTTAACTTTTGGCCCACTTTTAAACTCTCCTCCACAATGAAAATACGAATTCAACCATCTTTGGAGCAACTTTAGACCTGCTTCGATCTCTGGCCTTTCCTCCTCCTTTTGCACCAAAATTCTAAAATCTCTCCATCAATTTCGCACTCACCGATGCATTTGGCTTGTGGTCCTGATGATAAGTGGGCCGAGGCCCACTTTACAAATAGGACCAGCAAAATGATGGATGTACAAGAAGAAGAAGAAGTCGATTCGACTTAAAACATGTTATTTTGTCATATCTGCGAAATCTGTTGTTTGTCCAGTCTTTGATACGAAGGATTATTTTTTATTTCCTAAAGTTACGTAATTTCGAAAATTTGAAGCAAAACGTCTTTTAATCCGATTATATAAAAATTAAAAAAAAAAACATTTTGCTAAACTGTTTACCATTTTTTTTTTGTCTTTAGTAAAGTCAGTTCAGTTGGGATTATGAAAGTAACAACATTGAAATAGAAAAGGGATAAGAAATTCTTGAAAATCTGGGGGAAAAAGATTAATTGAACATCGGTGGATGATTAATTTTGATAATATTAGATTTTTTTACGGATATTTAAAAAAATTGATTTTCAAAGTTAAAAATGAAATTAAAAAAAAGTTCAGTTTGTCCTTTTTTTTTAATTTTGTACCATTGGAAAGGAAACCATGAGCCTTGTGAATTAAAAAAAAACTGAAAGCAAAATAAAACAGTGATTTCCAACATGTTTAAGTAATTTTTTTTGAATTGTTTTAAATAGTTTTGGACAAAACATGTTGCGTAAACACTTAATTATCTGGTAATGGGGACACGTGGTACAGGAGGCAACACTCCGTTAAAATCGTTAACGTAATATGCGATTTAAACAGAGATAAAAAAAAAACACAAGTCAAAAATCCTTAGAAAAAGAAATAGTTAAAACGGGTATGAGAAACACGGTTAAAAGGGATAGGAAAAAAAACCATAATTAAGCAAATAAGAAAGAAAACGATTAAAACGGATAGGAAAAAACATAGTTAAAACAAATAATAAGAACAAGGTCAAACTGCATAGGAAAAAGACACGGTTAAAACAAATAGGAAACACTATGTTTATAACTGATAAGAAAAATCACTGTTAGAACGGAGTGGAAAAAGTGCAGTTCCCGTAACTGAGTGGTTAGCGCTACTAAGCTAAGAGACCTAGGTTCCAGCCCGGGTTGGGTTGTTTTACCTCTGAGCGGCACTTTTTTGCACACCATGGGCTAAATGGCCAGGTCACATGGACCCCGAAGGCTCAGAGAAGGTTGGGGGAGGGGATACACTGGAACAGCTGTTGGGAGACAGATGGTAGCCTCCCGTCAAGGCCATCCAGCGTGTTCTTTAATCTGCACAGGGTATGGCTCTCCCGCACACGGGGCCACGGCTTAACGTCCCATCCGACGGACGGCGGCCTTTCCAAGCCCATCGGTGTCCCCTACTGACCGTGGGCAGGGCGGTGAATTTTTGCGGAGATAAATCTCAACGCTGACCCAGCTGGGACTCGAACCCGGGAACTACAGATTACGAGCCTGGCGCGCTACCGACTGAGTCACCCCCGCCCCAGGTAAGACTCAGGACAGAACACATCATATCAAACGTCAAGATCTTCAAAACCAAAATGAAAGGAAGTCCTAGCTTCAGGACAATGCAATACACCGGAAACAGCAGAACATCTGCTGTTTCCAAAATATAATATACAGTCTGAACATTTCCAATAAGAATACCGGAAACTAACATCAATAAACTTCACATTAAAAAACATCTTACATCCAGAAGAGACCGAAAAAAGAATTAAAGTTTGGGATATGCTCTTCAAATAGCTCATAAAGGCAAAAACTATAGATAGGGGCGGGGGTAGCTCAGTCGGTAGCGCGCCAGGCTCGTAATCTGTAGTTCCCAGGTTCGAGTCCCAGCTGAGTCAGCGTTGAGATTTATCTCCGCAAAACTCCCCGCCCTGCCCACGGTCAGCAGAGGACACCGATGGGCTTAGAAAGACCGCAGTCTGTCGGATGGGACGTTAAGCCGTGGTCCCGTGTGCGGGAAAGCCATACCCTGTGCACGTTAAAGAACACGCTGGATGGCCTTGACGGGAGGCTACCATCTGTCTCCCAACAGCTGTTCCAGTGGGTCCCCTCCCCCAACCTTCTCTGAGCCTTCGGGGTCCATGTGACCTGGCCATTTAGCCCATTGTGTGCAAAAAAAAAGGGCCGCTCATAGGTAAAACAACCCAACCCATCTCAGAGAATTCTAAAACCTTCGCCACATGTTGTCAGCAAGAGAGTTTTACAAACTTCGCATTTAACCCAAAACAACGGACTTTTCAAGAAGTGTTTTGTATGAAAGGTAAAAATAAATGTTCAAGAGATAAATAAAGCAAAGTTTCTGAATGAAAGGTCAACACAGGAAGAACAATAAGCATCTTGCCAGCTAGAAAGTAGCAACATTCAATTTTCACGCGGTTCATGTTTTATGCAAGAAGAGAAATGCAACCAACAATCAACCTGTTCGCAGTCACGTCACAAAGCTCCCGCTACAAAAATAACAAAATGCACGCGATGACTCGTTTAAGAGACTTTTGTCTGGCTTTTTGCCAATTGCTGGTGGTGTTCAGAGCACAATGTTACGGAATTGTTGGTTTCGTTTGTTTTAACTCTGAGCGGCACTTTCTTGCATACCATGGGCTAAATGGCCAGGTCACAAGGACCCCTAAGGCTGAGAGAAAGTTGGGGGGAGGAGACTCACTGGAACAGCTGTTGGGAGACAGATGGTAGCTTCCCGTCAAGGCCATCCAGCGTGTTCTTTAACGTGCACAGGGTATGGCTCTCCCGCATAAGGGGTCACGCCTTAACGTCCCATCCTGGACGGACGGCGGCCTTTCCAAGACCATCGGTGTCTCCTACTGACCGTGGGCAGGGCGGGGAGTTTTGCGGACAAATTGTCGCTCTTTAACGGTATGGCTCTCCCGCATACGGGTCCACGGCTAAACGTCCCATCCGACGGACGGACGGCGGCTTTCAGAAACCCATCGGTGTCCCCTACTGACCGTTGGCAGGGCGAGGAATTTGGCGGAGATAAATTTCAACGCTGACTCAGCTGGGACTCGAACCTGGGAACTACAGATTACGAACTTGGCGCGCTACCGACTGAGCCACCCTCGCCCCTGTTTATTTTCGGAATTGTTGGAAAAGGGGTTGAATCAATTGGTAGCGCACCAAGCTCGTAACAGAGTCGGGTTCAGATTTGTCTCCGTTTATGCCTTCCCCCCACCCCGGGTTCTCCTCGGTCAGAAATGCGGCACGGATGGGCTTGGAAAGACCGCCATTCGTGGGGACGGGACATTCAACAATGCTCCAATGTACTGAGAACCACACTGTCTTTCTACTGAGGTCCTGCCATCCTCACAGACCTCCCCTTCTATGGGGTATAAACTGGCAGACTCCTGTCAGGCCTCTGTGGCAAGCAGTTGCTTGAGGGAATATTTATTAATTCTCTTTTTTTTTTCGTGTCTATAAAGCAGTGAATTCATTTCGCTTCACCGTGCGGATTATGAGATGTACAGTCGCTCAAAAAAGTATCAGAACACTACGGTTGATTACAGAATTCAGAAAAAATATCTGGCAACGATTTTTTTAGAAATTAGTGATCTGACAACCTTCGTGTCACGTGACACAAAGGTTGCCCGATCACTAATTTCTAAAAAAATCGTTGTCAGATGTTTTTTCTGAATTCTGTAATCAACCATAGTGTTTGGATACTTTTTTGAGCGACTGTAGGTGGTCATATTATTTTGATACTAGATCGTGTGGGCTCACTCACGGAAATATTGAGCGTGTGCAGTTACCGTTCACAGCAAACTGGAGCGTGTGCAGTAACTGCACACGCTCCAGTTTGCTGTGAACGATAACTGGAGCGTGTACAGTTGCTGTACACGCTTCAGATATTTTTCCTGAATTCTGTAATCACGTGACACGAAGGTTGCCAGATCACTAATTTCTAAAAAAATCGTTGCCAAATATTTTTTCTGAATTCTGTAATTAACCATAGTGTTCGGATATTTTTTAGGGACTGCACACCAAGATCTGAGAGAAATTTGTGGGAAGAGACCCACTGCATGGCTGTTCCGAGACAGATAGAAGCCTTCAGTCAAGGCCATCCAGCCTATCCTTAATGTGCACAGGCTATTCTCTCTGCACATGGTTTTACGTCCCATCAGATAGTCTTTAGAAGTCCATAGTTGCCCCCTTTCTCACTGAGGGGTTAATGCAGAAAAATCTCAACTCTGGCACAGCTGAGACTCGAACCTTCTAAGATCAAGTTTCAAGTCTGGCTCGGCATATTAAAAAAAAAACTTCCCTCATATGAAGGGGAAAAAAATAGAAATAGCATAAAGGGTATCTTGTATTCGCCTTTGAATACCGAATATTGAACCTTTTGTCGTAATTTGTATATAGATTTGCTCACTTCCATGAAATCTAAGGAGTTTTTTTTTTTTTCTTTTTCATTCCTGCATTTATTTGAGCTCTTAATTTCAATCTTTAACTATTGCTAGCTTCGTAATGTAGTCGGATTCATTCAAAGAAATAAGCATTAAAACTTATGTAAAATCTCCTAATATCATTTAGCAATTTTTTTTATTTTTATTATTAGGTTGTTTTATCTCTACTTCGGCATATAAACTGACAGGCTCAAATGAATTACCCATGTACAAATCTTTTTTTCCCCTACATCTGAGTTAGAGGATAATACAAATTACTGATTATGTAAATGTCATAAAATATTTAAATCACCACACGATAATGTGCTTAGCACTAATATATTCCGTTTAATTATTCAATTCTTGGAAGATTAAAAGAAAGAGTAATTCTTTGTGCTTATTCGAAATGAGTGTCGTCATGCAATTTTAATATTCTTTTTACCGAGTCATTCATCTCGCAGCTGACTTTTAAGAATGCGTTTAAGAATGTAAATAATCCGCAACAACATTTGTTTGAAAGACGATTTCGTTGATTGGGGTTTCACGAAAGAAAAAAGAGTCGAACATTTTTTATCAAACATAGCAATGATAGTGCAAAAAATGCACGGGTTCATTAAAAAAAGGTTCAGAAGAAGGTCTTTTGAATGCTTAAAGTTCAGGGTAGGATTTTCTCCAGTGAGGTCTTTGATCTAGAAACGAATATTTTAGAGTCGAAGGGAATACACTGGAAGAGCTGTTACAGATGGTGGTCTATCGTTAAAGCCATCCTGCTCATTATTGAACGTGCAGAGGATACGGCTCTCATGGGTTGGGTTGTTTTACTTCTAAGCGGCACATTTTTTTACACAATGGACCAAGTCACAAGGACCCCGAAGGCTCAGAGAAGGTTGGGGGAGAGGACCCACTGGAACACTGTTGGAAGACAGATGGTAGCCTCCCGTTAAGGTCATCCAGCATGTTCTTTACCTTGCATATCACGCAATGAATATTCCTTCATAGAAATGGGTCTATGCAGACTGATTCAGTCACTGTTTTGTGTGGTTTTTTTTTTGTTCCATACATAATTTTTTTTCATACTTATACATATATATAATTTTTTTAATATTTATATGTATCTTTTTTTTATAATTGACCAAACATATTTATATTTTTTAAGAATTGTAAGAGGAGTTTATATAAAGTGGGTTTTAGTGATTTTTTTGTAGATTCTAAAATAGTTTTAAAATTAAAGTTGTTAATATTAAGGCTATTTAATTTTTCAAAGTATTCTTTCCTTTCATTTCTGTAATAATTACACTGAAATATTATATGTTCAATAGATTGAATTTCATTTCAGTGTTCGCAATTAGGAGAAGTTACTTTCTTAAATTTAAATAATGTAGATTTAGTTAAAGCAAGATTGGCTTTTATCCTTAACATTACTTTTATTTCTTTTTTATTTAATCCATAATCGTTAAATTTGTTTATTAAAGGAGATGTTTTATATCTATGTGTGTTTTGAGCTTTTATATCATACCATGATTGAAGTTCATCTATTAATATTTTTTTATTATTTTTATATATATATATATTGAATAATTAAATAGAGATTGCATAAGTTGATTTAGATTTGAAGCTTTTTTAGCTAAACTATCGACATATTCGTTGTGTTTGATATTGACGTGTGATGGTATCCAATGTATGTGTAGAATGTTGTGTTGGATTAGGTGTTTGAACATTAAAGTAATTATGCCATTTAAGTGTAGAAAGAAATTACTTTTAAATGTGTCAGATTGAAAAATTTGTAAAGCAGATTTGCTATCAGTTAATATTATAATATTTTAATTATGAAATTTTAATGACCAATTTATGACCAATTTAATGACCAATTTATTTATTTTAAGATAATTGCAATTAATTCTGGAATAATAATTGGTTGAAATGAGTCGAGTTTAAAAAGGTATTCAAATTGTTCTGTAGAGCAATAGAATGCTCCAGATGCGTTAAGAGTTTCAAAATTTGTATATCCATCTGTATATATTTGAATGAAGTTTGAATATTTATCATGGATGTATGTTTCAGTTAAGATTTTTAAAGTAGATGAGTCTTGTTGTTTTTTGTTTTCTATTCCAAAAATTTTATCTTTAATTATAGGTAAAGGAGTAATCCAATAAGGAAAGTTGGGAATATAGTCGCCACTAGTTTTATTATTAAAAATGTCTAAAGTTTTTACTTTTTCAGGAAAGTTATATAGTGAAACATCAGGAAATTGCATTATTAATTTGTCTATTATAGGGTGTTGTCTATTTTTAGCAAAAATGCGAAAGATGAGATTTTTAAAAAATATTTTCTTTTTATTTCTGTTGGTGGTATTGCAGTTTCTGCATATGTATTTAGGTTATTTGTTGATTGTATTAAGCCTAAACAGTATTTTATTGTTTTTGTTTGAATTGTTTCTAATTTTTTTAATTTTGTTTTTGAGATGGTACTTAGAAGTTCGATGCCATATAAGCATTTAGGTAGGATAATTGAATTTAAAATTAATAATAAATTTTTACTAGAGCTTCCCCAGTTTGATCCTCCAAGAAATCTTAAAGAGTCAAAAAGTTTTTTAGAATTTTCAATTGCATTGTGTATATAATTATTCCATTTTAATTTTGAATCTAAGTGTAATCCCAAGAATTTAATATTATCCGTTATTGTGATATCTTTGTTATTCAATTTTATTTTTAATTCGTCCGTAATTTTATGTTTTCTATGAAAATAAATTATTTTTGTTTTTTCAGTAGAAATTTTTAAGTTCCATTTTTCAGTATATATTGATAGTTTATTTATTGCATTTTGTATTCTTTTATTTAAAATATTTATATCTGTATCAATCGACCAGAAGATAATGTCATCAGCATATGTTCCGTAAATAATTTCTGGATTAAAGACTTCTGAGATGTCGTTTAGATAAATGTTAAAGAACAGAGGAGTAATATGTCTCCCTGTACGATTCCATTTTCAAATTTATACTTATTTGATAATTTATTACCAATTTTTACTCTGAAGTTTTTTTCTAATATGAAATGTGAGAGAAAGTAAAAAATGTTTCCACAAAATTTTTAGTTTTCTGAGTTTTGCTATTAAGCTTTGATGTGATATGGAGTCAAAGACTTTTTCCATACCTATACCTTGGCTACTGATCTAAGGGACCTGGGTTCGAGCCCCGGTTAAGGCATGGTTGTGCGTGTCGTTTTTCTGCTGAGGTCCTGCCATCCTCTCAGACCTTCTACTCTGGCATATAAACTGACAGGCTCCTGTCAGACCTCTGTGGCAAGCAGCTGCTTGAGGGGGTATTTATTTTTTTTATATTATTATTATAGTAGCAACCATGTATAATCTATTTTTTATTGTGTATTCTGCATCTGATATAATGTTTAATAACAGGTCTTTTGATGACCTGCCAGGTCTGAATCCGAAAACTTTATTATCTAAAATTTTGAATTTTTCTATGTGCCAAATTTTAATCTGTTGGAAACTAGTCTTTCAAAATGTTCAAGAACCTTAGAACTTAAACATATGGGTCTGTATGATGTAAGATTTTCAGGATTTTTGTTTTCTTTTTTTATGAATATCATATAATTATCTAGCCAATTTTGAGGATAAGTTTTTGTAGAAAAATTTATTAAATTGTTCAAGTAATTTAATTTGCCATTCAAGAGTTAAATTTTTTAATAATTTATTGGTAATTTCGTCAGGGACAGGAGCAGTGTTGTTTTTTAAATTTTTGATGGTAGATCTTAGTTCCAAAAGAGAAAAAGGGAGATTTAGATAGTCTGTTTTATTATTATAACATAGCTTGTGAAATATATTTTAATTTTTTAATTTTTTAATTGTTTTATTATCTGTTTTGAAGTGTAAATGTATAAAATGTTGAGCTACGTCTTCTGTGGTTTCTTGTATTGTCTTATTGTTTTTTAAGGAATATGTATGTATTGGATTATTTGGTGTTATATCATTATATAATTTTTTATATATTTTCCACAGATTTTTGGTTGTAGTTTGAGGAGACAAATTTTCTGTAATTTTTTTCCAATTTAGTTTTTGTAAATTTTTTATTTTTTTAGATATGGCTTTGTTAAGTCTTTCAAAATTTTGGACATCTCTGAATGTTTTTTTCCTATTCTTATTTCTCTCAGCTTTTCTACGTATTGCTACAAGTTTATTTATGAATATGGTTTGTATATTGTTTTTTGGTATTTTTTTAATAATTGTTTCAGTGTTGTCATTTATTTTCTTTTTTTAGTATTACTATAATTTTAATATAATCAATTTGTTTTTGTGATATATTTTCATTATAGATGTCATTTTTAAATTTTTTCCAATATATAGTTTTTAGCCTTGGTTTGGTTAAATTTTGATTTTTAAAATAGATTGAGATGGGATAATGATCGCTCCCATAGTTATCCGAGGATATGGACCATGTTAAGTCTTTAACAATTTTATTGGAACATATTGACAGATCAGTTATCGATTTTGTATTGAATCTATTTATACATGTTGAAACACTTTCATTTAATACGATTAAATTATTATTTTCTATTAATTTTATCAAATGAATACTTTTATTTTCATTTTTGTGCGAAAACCACATTTTATTATGTGTGTTAAAGTCTCCCACTATTAATATTTCTCCTTTTAAATTTTCTAAAATTTTTGAATATTCGTTATATTTAATATATATTCCAGGATTATATATATTTATAATATTTATAATTATATTATTAATTTTTATCTGTACTATTAGAATTTCTAATTTATTGTGTATTAATTAAATCAATATTAATCCTTCTTTGAGGAATGTTTTTATCAATAAAAGTGGCAACTCCCCTAGAACTTTAACTTGCATAGGGTATGGTTCTCCCGCACAAGGACCCACGGCTTTACGTCCCATCCGACGAGAGGGGGGGGGGAAAGCTAGCCCACCAGTGTTCCCCAGTGTTCAGGGAGTGTTGCGGAAATAAATCTCACGCTGGCCCAACTGGGACCGAACCTGGGAACTACAGATTACAAGCCTGGCGCGCTACTGACTGAACCACCCCTTCCCTTATGGCTCTCGTGCATACGAGGACAATGCTTAATATACCAACCAACGGACAACGGCCTTTCCAAGCCCATTGGCATCTCCTTTCTATCAGAGTTTCTAAACACGTTTTGTTTGCAAAATTGGTTTTAAACTGATTTTTGATAATAAATATTATCAAACCGGCTTTGAATAAATGTTCATTGTACAGTCGCTCAAAAAAGTATCCGAACACTACGGTTGATTACAGAATTCAGAAAAAATATCTGACAACGATTTTTTTTAGAAATTAGTGATCTGACCAACCTTCGTGTCACGTGACACGAAGGTTGCCAGATCACCAATTTCTAAAAAAAAACGTTGCCAGATATTTTTTCTGAATTCTGTAATCAACCATGGTGTTCGGATACTTTTTTGGGCGACTGTATGTGCGAGTATCGAAGTATGGAAGAAAAAACGCACTTTCGTTAACGGTTAAAATCAATATCTCAAACTATGCATTCCTTAGTCAGCTTTATTTATATTCGTATTATTGGCGCAGTCGATAGCGCAGCGGGCTAGTAATCTGTAGTTCCCAGGTTCGATTCCTGATTGTTCCTGTATTGAGAATATCTCCCCTGACTCTTGTTTTGCTCTCGGGGAGAAAGAGGCTATCGATGCGTTTGATGCGACGTTAAGCCATGTACATGTACCGTGTGCACAGAACCATGGCTTAACCTGGCACGTAAACTACACATGGGAGATCTAGATGGGTTGTTTTTTGTTGTTGTTGTTGTTTTACCTCTGAGCGGCACTTTTTTGCACACAATGGGCTAAATGGCCAGGTCACATGGACCCCGAAGGCTCAGAGAAGGTTGGGGGAGGGGACCCACTGGAACAGCTGTTGGGAGACAGATGGTAGTCTCCCGTCAAGGCCGTCCAGCGTGTTCTTTAACGTGCACAGGGTATGGCTCTCCCGCACACGGGGCCACGGTTTAACATCCCATCCGACGGACGGCGGCCTTTCCAAGTCCATCGGTGTCCCCTACTGACCGTGGGCAGGGCGGGGAATTTTATCTAGATGGGAGGCTTCCATCTTTTAACAGTTGTACAGAGGATCCTCCTCTCCTAAATATTGTGCGTCAAAGGGTTTCTATATATGTGTATCACTGCGTATATAGAAACCTTTTGATGCAAAATGTTTCTGACATGACTCAATCCTAAACACAACTTTGACGCAATGAACCAAATAGGAAGGTGAAAAGCACCAAAGGTAGAGACCATTGTGACCTATCTTTTAATCCATTGCTTGCAAAAAAAGGATCACTGAAAGGTAAAGCAGTCCAATATAAGCACAATTTCAAAATTACCAATGTACAGTCGCTCAAAAAAGTATCCGAATACTATGGTTGATTACAGAATTCGGAAAAAATATCTGGCAATGATATTTTTAGAAATTAGTGATCTGGCAACCTTCGTGTCACGTGACACGAAGGTTGCCAGACTAATTTTTTCTGATTTCTTTGTCTGAATTCTGTAATCAACCATAGTGTTCGGATACTTTTTTAAGCGACTGTATTCATTCTCGGGCGATTAAAATCCCTTCAAAGTTGATGTTAAATTATTTTTCAATCGCATGTGCTGTATAATATATCGATAATTTCCAATTATTTATAAAAAAAAATAACGTGTTTTTTAATGTGTATATTTATTACGTGTTCCTGAAACAGTATTTTGAATGAAATACAGCATTTGAAACCATTTTGAATGTGTGATCAGTTGTAAAATGTCAATTCACAAAGTGCTACAATATATACTATAAAGCTGATCACTGAAATAAAATCTACTAACCCCCCCCCCCCTTCTGCTCTCGATGAAAAGGGGGACATCGATGGACTTGAAAAGGTCGTCGTTCCTTTAAGTAGGTAGGACATTAAGCTTTGGAGCCTTGTGCATGAGGGCCATACCTTGTGCGGGTTTGAAAACAAGCTGAATGGCCTTGAGGGGAGATTTCCATCTGTCTCCTAACATCCAGTAGGTCCGTTTCTCTCAACCTTCTCTGAGCCCTTGAGGTCTTGGTGACCTGGACATTTAGCCTATTGTGCCCAAAGAAAAGTGCCGCTCAGAGAAAAAACAACCCAACCTAAATGAAGTCTCTGTTTTTCAGTTTCATTAAAAAAATCATTTATTATGGTTAGTAGAGTTTTATCATCAAAATTTTCTTCTCGTCATATATTTCTTTCCTCTTTTCCTAGCAACACTTAAAAATCCCTTAGGATACAGTCGCTCAAAAAAATTTTCGAACACTATGATTGATTACAGAATTCAGAAAAAACATCTGGTAACATTTTTTTTAGAAATTAGTGATCTGGCAACCTTCGTGTTACGTAACACGAAGGTTGCCAGATCACTAATTTCTTAAAATATTGTTACCAGATGTTTTTTTCTGAATTCTGTAATCAATCATAGTGTTCGGATATTTTTTTGAGCGATTGTGCATTAATTTTCTTCAGGCTGCGAACTCTGAGCATGTTCCCTTCTCGAATAACATTTTGATATTTTGCTTTCTGCAAACCTGATCTTTTAACGCAGTTATCTGTAAAAGTTTTGCACAAAAGAAAGTAACTCAAATCTGATAAGTTTATTTTTACTCTAAGTGGGAAATAATGAAAAACAACTTTAAAAAAAAACTAGCAGTCTTTCTTTGACCTTGAAGCAAAAACACTTTGGCATTACACAAGCTTTCTATTACGTTGACTGTCCATGAATGTGGCTTATTACTGCAGCTTTTCTATAAGCCCCTATATAAGTCAGGCTTCCAAATTACCTAGTCGAAGGTATTTAATTAGCTATAGAATTCTTAGCTGTTATGTACCAGAGAGATCTTCAGAGATACCTTATTAGCCTCTAAAGCCTCTAAGAAAATCTAATGAGCCCCTAAAAAAAAGAATCAGAAAATTGGCTTGTCGTGGATATTAAAAGAATTGTTTAATCTCTGGCATGCTACCAGATGAAAAAACTTTATTTCTAACAACGCGACTAAAATAATATCTCTCTCTCACCAATCTCAGAATAAAGAATCATAGATTTCAATATGTACATAAAACAGGACTCTTCAAAAACTGCAATCATGCAATCAATTTAATGCTTATTTACCCGTAGATGTTTTGCATATTAAAAGTAGAATCGCTTTTGATAATATAACTTTATTTGCTGTATAGTAACCCCCCCCCCCACCACCACCACCACCACTACCATGCAGAAACAGCAAGATCGTCTATCCCCTGTTATCGTCAAAGTGATGGTCAAGGAATGAAACTAATTGTCGGTTATTATTGGAACTTTGTGGTCGTCATGGGAACTGCCTCTCGGGTATCGGAACAGATTGTATTTCATTGTTAGCAGTAATCCTTAATCTCTCCTCATTTGGTGCTCCAGAATTTGGTCAGTAGCAGAATGTCGTGCAATTATCCACCATGCGCAGAAAATCGTACACAAATAGGAACCTATCTTGGTGATATGATAGAATTATCATGGACTATGATTATAAAGCTGTGTGTGTTTATACCCGCAGATTCAATTCGGATATTTATACCTGCAGATTCAATTCGGATATTTATACCTGCAGATTCAATTCGGATATTTATACCTGCAGATTCAATTCGGATATTTATACCTGTAGATTCAATTCGGATATTTATACCTTCAGATTCAATTCAGATATTTATACCTTCAGATTCAATTCGGATATTTATACCTGCAGATTCAATTCGGATATATATAAATGTAGATTCAATTCGGATATTTATACCTGCATATTCAATCCAGATATTTATACCTGCAGATTCAATTCGGATATTTATACCTGCAGATTCAATTCGGATATTTATACCTTCAGATTCAATTCGGATATTTATACCTGCAGATTCAATTCGGATATTTATACCTGCAGCTTCAATTTGGATATTTATACCTGCATATTCAATTCGGATATTTATACCTGCAGATTCAATTCGGATATTTATACCTGCAGATTCAATTCGGATATTTATACCTTCAGATTCAATTCGGATATTTATACCTTCAGATTCAATTCGGATATTTATACCTTCAGATTCAATTCGGATATTTATACCTGCATATTCAATCCAGATATTTATACCTTCAGATTCAATTCGGATATTTATACCTGCAGATTCAATTCGGATATTTATACCTGCAGCTTCAATTTGGATATTTATACCTGCATATTCAATTCGGATATTTATACCTGCAGATTCAATTCGGATATTTATACCTTCAGATTCAATTCGGATATTTATACCTTCAGATTCAATTCGGATATTTATACCTTCAGATTCAATTCGGATATTTATACCTTCAGATTCAATTCGGATATTTATACCTGCATATTCAATCCAGATATTTATACCTTCAGATTCAATTCGGATATTTATACCTTCAGATTCAATTCGGATATTTATACCTGCAGATTCAATTCGGATATTTATACCCGTAGATTCAATTCGGATATTTATACCTGCATATTCAATCAAGATATTTATACCTGCAGATTCAATTCGGATATTTATACCTGCAGATTCAATTCGGATATTTATACCTGCAGATTCAATTCGGATATTTATACCTTCAGATTCAATTCGGATATTTATACCTTCAGATTCAATTCGAATATTTATACCTGCAGATTCAATTCGGATATTTATACCTGTAAATTCAATTCGGATATTTATACCTGCATATTCAATCCAGATATTTATACCTGCAGATTCAATTCGGATATTTATACCTGCAGATTCAATTCGGATATTTATACCTGCAGATTCAATTCGGATATTTATACCTGCAGATTCAATCCGGATAATTATACCTTCAGATTCAATTCGGATATTTATACCTGCAGATTCAATTCGGATATTTATACCTGCATATTCAATCCAGATATTTATACCTGCAGATTCAATTCGGATATTTATACCTTCAGATTCAATTCGGATATTTATACCTGTAGATTCAATTCGGATATTTATACCTGCATATTCAATCCAGATATTTATACCTGCAGATTCAATTCGGATATTTATACCTTCAGATTCAATTCGGATATTTATACCTTCAGATTCAATTCGGATATTTATACCTGCAGATTCAATTCGGATATTTATACCTGCATATTCAATCCGGATAATTATACCTTCAGATTCAATTCGAATATTTATACCTGCAGATTCAATTCGGATATTTATACCTGCATATTCAATCCAGATATTTATACCTGCAGATTCAATTCGGATATTTATACCTTCAGATTCAATTCGGATATTTATACCTGTAGATTCAATTCGGATATTTATACCTGCATATTCAATCCAGATATTTATACCTGCAGATTCAATTCGGATATTTATACCTTCAGATTCAATTCGGATATTTATACCTGCATATTCAATCCGGATATTTATACCTGCAGATTCAATCTGGATATTTATACCTGCAGATTCAATTCGGATATTTATACCTGCAGATTCAATTCGGATATTTATACCTGCAGATTCAATCTGGATATTTATACCTGCATATTCAATTCGGATATTTATACCTGTAGATTCAATTCGGATATTTATACCTGCATATTCAATTCGGATATTTATACCTGTAGATTCAATTCGGATATTTATACCTGCATATTCAATCCAGATATTTTTACCTGCAGATTCAATTCGGATATTTATACCTGCAGATTCAATTCGGATATTTATACCTGTAGATTCAATCTGGATATTTATACCTGCAGATTGAATTCGGATATTTATAACTGCTGAATAAATACAAATTTTATAATCCACCACTTTCTGATTACATGTCGTATGATTTGATCATTGAGCTAATGGCCGCTGACTTAAAACCTCTCTATTGATGACTTTAAACTTTTTATCATAGGACTAGTCATTAGACGTTGAGAGCAATTCAAGATTCCCGTCAAGGTAGCTTGGGTTGGGTTGTTTTACCTCTGAGCGGCACTTTTTTGCACACATGGACTAAATGGCCAGGTCACATGGACCCCGAAGGCTCAGAGAAAGTTGAGGGAAGGGATCCACTGGAACAGCTGTTGGGAGACAGATGATAGCCTCCCGTCAAGGCCATCCAGCGTGTTCTTTAACGTGCACAGGGTATGGCTCTCCTAAACACGGGGCCACGGCTTAACGTCCAATCCGACGGACGACAGCCTTTCCAAACCCATCGGTGTCCCCTACTGACCGTGGGCAGGCGGGTAATTTTGCGGAGATAAATGTCAACGCTGACCCAGCTGGGACTCGAACCTGGAAATTATAGATTAGAAGCCTGGCGCGCTACCGACTGAGACCCCCCCCCCCCCGTCAAGGTAGCACTTCCAAGGTATGTGTACCAGACCACCACACCTCAAGTATTATCTGACTTTGTAGGCTTTTTCTTAAAACCTAATCACGCTATATGTCGGGGCGGGGATGGCTCAGTCGGTAACGCGCCAGGCTCGAAAATCTGCAGTTACCAGGTTCGAGTCCCACCTGGGTCAGCGTTGGGATATATCTCCGCAAAACTTCTCGCCCTGCCCACGGTCAGTAGGGGACACCGATGGGCTTGGAAAGACCGCCGTCCGTCGGATGGGACGTTAAGCCATGACTCAGTGTGTGGGAGAGCCGTACCCTAAACAGTTAAAGAACACACTGGATGGCTTTGACGGGAGGCTACCATCTGTCTCCCAACAGCTGTTCCAATGGGTCCTCTCCCCCAACTTTCTCTGATCCTTTGGGGTCCATGTGACTTGACCATTTAGCCCATGGTGTGCAAAAAAGTGACGCTCAGAGGTAAAACAACCCAACCCTTTTCTTCCTAATATATTATTAAGTATATCAGTGAATTTCCATAGCACAACTGAAAAAAAAAAACGAAAAAGTCAACCTGGAGCTCGAAGTAGCGACAGAATCTTGGTTCTTGTTAAGTGGTTGGGTGAGAAAGATAAGACAGAAATTCCCAGGCAATCCATCATTTTCTTTGCTTGGAATTCTTTCACAAATGACAAGCAAGCTTCAAATTGATGCTCGGTTATTTTCTTCTTCCAAACCACGTGAACAACTAAGACTAAAGTTAAACATTTGACCGAATGATTTGAATACTAATACTAAAATGCATACTCTATGCCTAAATGCTTTCAGGCGGGTGCGTACCAGGCTCGTAATCTGAAGTTCCCAGGTTAGAGTCCCATTTGAGTCGATTTACCTCCGCTAACCTTACATTGGTCATTAGGTCACCGATGATCTTGGAAACGCAGCCGTCCGTCGGATGGGACGTTCATCCGTGCCCCCGTATGCGGGAGACCCATACCTTGTATACGTTAAAGAACACGCTGGATGGACTTGACGGGATGCTAACAGCTGTACAGTCGCTCAAAAAAATATCCGAACACTACGGTTGATTACAGAATTCAGAAAAAATATCTGGCAACGATTTTTTTAGAAATCAGTGATCTGGAAACCTTCGTGTCACGTGATTACAGAATTCAGGAAAAATATCTGGAGCGTGTACAGCAACAGTACACGCTCCAGTTACCGTTCACAGCAAACTGGAGCGTGTGCAGTTACTGCACACGCTCCAGTTTGCTGTGAACGGTAACTGCACACACTCAATATTTCCGTGAGTGAGCCCACACGATCTAGTATCAAAATAATATGACCACCTACAGTCGCTCAAATAAATATCCGAACACTATGGTTGATTACAGAATTCAGAAAAAATATCTGGCAATGATTTTTTCTGATTTTTTTCGATTTTTTTACTGACAACCTTCGTGTCACGTGACACGAAGGTTGCCAGATCACTAATTTCTAAATAAATCGTTGCCAGATATTTTTTCTGAATTCTGTAATCAACCATAGTGTTCGGATACTTTTTTCAGCGACTGTACAGTGGGTCCCATCCTTCTCCGGATCCTTGTGAACTGCCCATTGTGTACAAAATAGTGCCTTTCGGAGGTAAAAAACACCGAAATGTTTCACAACACTTTTGATGTCAAATATCACTTAAACCAATAGTTTTCAAAATTTTTTAGATTTCATAAAGCTTTTGTAATCTGTAACGGAATTTTAAGATATCGCAATGTTCTTTGAAATCAATCTAGCAAATCACGATTGATGATTCCCCAGATCTTAATGCAACGCAAATACGTGGGTATATTATGAAACGAAATGTTTTCCCTATGCTTGACAAAAATCTAACAATCGCAACTGTCATAGTTTTTTTTTTCTCGTGTAAATGTAATTGTAAGGCTCCAGGGTCGTAATTTTATGTCCCCGTGTTAATGCCTGCATTTAGATTTTCTGTTCTAACCTCCACACTGCCTTTGTTATAAAAAAGGAATATCGATTGGAATCGAAACCTGCTGTCCGTCGGATGAGACGTTAATCCGTATTCTGTGTGAAGGAGAACCATATCCTGCTGTGCACATTAAAGAACACGTTGGATGGCCTTGACGGGAGGCTACCATCTGTCTCCCAACAACTGCCCCGTGGGTTCCCTTCTCCCAACTTTGTCTTATCCCTTGGAGTCCTTGTGATCTAATTCCCCGCCTTTCCCACTGTCAGTAAGGGACACCGATGGGCTTGGAAAGACCGCCGTCCGTCAGATGAGACGTTAAGCCGTGGTTTTGTGTGAAGGAGAACCATATCCTGCTGTGCACATTAAAGAACACGTTGGATGGCCTTGACGGGAGGCTACCATCTGTCTCCCAACAACTGCCCGCTGGGTTCCCTTCTCCCAACTTTGTCTTAGCCCTTGTAGTCCTTGTGATCCGATTTCCCGCCTTTCCCACTGCCAGTAGGGGACACCGATGGGCTTGGAAAGACCGCCATCTATCGGATGGGACGTTAAGCCGTGGTTCTGTGTGCAGGAGAACCATAACCTATGCACGTTAAAGAACACGTTGGATGGCCTTGACGGGAGGCTACCATCTGTCTCCCAAAAGCTGTTCCAGTGAGTCCCCTCCCCCAACCTTCTCTGAACCTTCGGGGTCTTTGTGGCCTGGCCATTTAGCCCATGGTGTGCACCCAGCTGGGTCAGCGTTGAGATTTATCTCCGCAAAATTCCCCGCCCTGCCCACGGTCAGTAGGGGACACCGATGGGCTTGAAAAGGCCGCCGTCCGTCGGATGGGACGTTAAGCCGTGGCCCCGTGTGCGGGAGAGCCATACCCTGTGCACGTTAAAGAACACGCTGGATGGCCTTGACGGGAGGCTACCATCTGTCTCCCAACAGCTGTTCCAGTGGGTCCCCTCTCCTAACCTTCTCTGAGCCTTCGGGGTCCATGTGACCTGGCCATTTAGCCCATTGTGTGCAAAAAAGTGCCGCTCAGAGGTAAAACAACCCAACCCATGGTGTGCAAAAAAGTGGCGCTCAGAGGTAAAACAACCCAACTCCAAAAATAAACTCACACATTTATAGCAACACGAAACGTGCCCTAGATGGGATTATATATAAAGCGATTTCTATTTTGCGAATATTGTCACTATAGTAACTACACGCATCTGACGTCTCATCACCCAACAGAATATGGAAGGCGTTTTCCATTCCCATTCGGCCATTTTCCATAAAAAGAGAATTTTTGGTTTCAAAAATGAGATGGCCTTCACAAGTGCGACATTTCCTCCCAAAACCTAATGCTTTTGTTTCATTTTTTTCTTCGGGCAATACAAGTAGAAACGGAAACACCTTTTTTTTGTTTCTGGATAGCCAAAGAATTGTTTTATCAAATCTAAAAACGTTTCTCTGGGCATCAGAATTTCACCGTAGCTGAGTTTTTCTCGTGCAGCTTCGTCTGTTTAGTTTATCGACGTCAGAGAGCGAATAAGCGCATGCGCAGTACGATAAGAGAAGCGCAAAGGGGAATCAGGAAAAATGAACGTTAAGAAGTCGAAATCTGTTTGGATTCTGAAATAAATGTAATAGACGGTGCAGCGGAAAAAAAACGCATTTTCTTTTTTAGCATTTTTCTTTTCCACAGGAAAATACTCTACAGTTTACATCGGTTTCTTGTGACGTATTCTTTTCTTTTTCGAATGTTTTTTTTATCAGTCAACAGAAAAAAACCGAAACAGAAAGATAGGACATCAGAAAGTGGGGGGGAATTATTTTTGAATGAATTTTAAAAATTTTTATAGTGGGATATGTTGTACAATATTTATTAAATAAAAAATAAATACCCCCTCAAGCAGCTGCTTGCCACAGAGGTCTGACAGGAGCCTGTCAGTTTATATGCCATAGTGGAAGGTCTGTGAGGATGGCAGGACCTCAGCAGAAAAACAACACACACAACCACGCCTTACCCGGGGCTCGAACCCAGGTCCCTTAGATCAATTAAGGTAATGTATAAAATAATATTTAAATTAGGTGGCCTAGTCGAGAAGGGGTTAACTCTACTGCAGAAATTTCAAATTTTTTAAAGCAACTATTAATTCCTGAATTTACAATAGAAAAATTTGCATTTACAGGCACATTATAAAAGAATGCTCAGGGCCGGCTTCCTCCCAACACTCTAAGACACGTTAGGCGTTTGTCTATGGACACTAGCATTCAATTTTAGATGAAACTGTGTTTATGTTTTTTGTAGGTTTTGGGACTGAAACTGTATTACCTATCATTAAAATTCCTACGTCCATTTCGTTTACCTTATATCCTTTTTTAAAAGTTAAATAAAAATTCAATTTTTAACGGTTCGTTTTTCTTTCTCCTCGTGTGTGTGTGTGAGCTTTTACAGCTGGGTACAGTCGCTCAAAAAAGTATCCGAACGCTACGGTTGATTGCAGAATTCAGAAAAAATGTATGGCAAGGAATTTTTTAGAAATTAGTGACTGGCAACCTTCGTGTCACGTGACACGAAGGTTGCCAAATCACTAATTTCTAAAATAATGGTTGCCAGATATTTTTTCTGAATTCTGTAATCAACCATGGTGTTCGGATACTTTTTTGAGCGACTGTAAGTAGTCATATTATTTTGATACTAGATCGTGTGGGCTCACTCACGGAAATATTGAGCGCGTGCAGTTACCGTTCACAGCAAACTGGAGCGTGTGCAGTAACTGCACACGCTCCAGTTTCCTGTGAACGGTAACTGGAGTGTGTACAGTTGCTGTACACGCGTCAGATATTTTTCCTGAATTCTGTAATCACGTGACACGAAGGTTGCCAGATCACTAATTTCTCAAAAATTCCTTGCCATATATATTTTCTGAATTCTGCAATCAACCGTAGCGTTCGGATACTTTTTTGAGCGACTGTACTTTCGCTAATAATTATGCCAAGATGACACTACTTGTCCACTTCAATAACTGAACTTCTATCAATCCATCGATTTGGAATTTTTTCAAAGACATTATGATACTAACTTCACGCAGTCAAAAGAAAAGAAACATTGAGAGGTTATTGACATTTCAGACACACAATTACTATTGTTACCAAACAATTTAATCAAATATAAACTTTGAAATAGGAATATGTTTTTATAAAGACCCTTCATATATACCTAATATTAATTTTGCTTCTGATATTAATTTTAATTTCTTTAAGATATTTCTTTTTTTTTTCAACATATTATACAGTCGCTCAAAAAAATATCCAAACACTATGGTTGATTACAGAATTCAGAAAAAATATCTGGCAACGATTTTTTTAGAAATTAGTGATTTGGCAACCTTCGTGTCACGTGATATGAATCGCTGTCAGATATTTTTTTCTGAATTCTGTAATCAACCATAGTGTTCGGATATTTTTTGAGCGACTGTACATATTTTAGAAATATACCTTATATAATTAATAACATCATTTGTTGTTAATAAAGACTAAACATTGTTATTAACGTCATTTATGTAATAAAATAGAAAATGAAAGTTTTTAAAAATTTTATAAAAATCCTAGTTACGCCACTGTTTAAATTTATCCGTGAAAAATGATTTTATAAGCTACTAATAAATCACAGATTAATTAATCTATTTACTTGTGCAAATTGCATAATTTTCGAGCCATATAATACTGCTAACCGTTCTCGTGGTACGATACAGATTATATAAATTGAATATATTAATTGTTGTACGTTGCGTAAATGTTGTACGAATATAATAAACGTACGTTTCGTTTTGAGCCATATAATACTGCTAACCGTTCTCGTGGTTAGCGTATTTGGGTTTTGCATACTGGTATGAAAGAACCTAGGTTGGGACCCCGCATAAGGATGGCTGCTTCTTGTGTTGTACTTCTGTTGAAGTCTCACCTTCCTCTCAGAGGTGGGGACGGGGGTGGCTCAGTCGGTAGCGCGCCAGGCTCGTAATCTGTAGTTCCCAGGTTCGAGTCCCAGCCGGGTCAGCGTTGAGATTTATGTCCGCAAAATTCGCCGCCCTGTCCACGGTCAGTAGGGGACACCGATGGGCTTGGAAAGGCCGCCGTCCGTCGGATGGGACGTTAAGCCGTGGCCCCGTGTGCGGGAGAGCCATACCCTGTGCACGTTAAAGAACACACTGAATGGCCTTGACGGTAGGCTATCATCTGTCTCCCAACAGCTGTTCCAGTGGGTCCCCTCCCCCAACCTTCTCTGAGCCTTCGGGGTTCATGTGACCTGGCCATTTAGCCCATGGTGTGCAAAAAAGTGCCGCTAAGAGGTAAAACAACCCAACCCAACCCTCTCAGAGGCCTTCTCTGTGATGTATTATACTGATCGGACATACAGATCTCCTGTCAGACCTGTGTAGAAAACAGCTTCTTGAGGGGGAAAAATAGTGATCTTATTGCTTGACCAAACAGAATGGCTGTATTTATTATTACAGCCTATGGTGGTTGGATTGTTTTACCTCTGAGCGGCACTTTTTTGCACACCATGCAAAAAAGACGTCGCTTACAACTAAACAATTGCATCATCTTTTGTCCGCGATCGTAAAGCCGCGATATCATGACTCAACTACATTGCATCAGACAATGATGCAATACCTCCGAGGGTTGTGTGTATGGCGGGCTTATGCAATACAACACAATATGTTGCAATCTGGAGTTTAAAATACAGTGTTGCGAAATGGTTACCTATGTACTTAATGCGGACTGAGCCTTACCCACGGTCAGTAGGGGTCACCGATGGGCTTGAAAAGACCGCCGTCCGTCGGATGGGACGTTAAGCCGTGGCCCCGTGTGCGGGAGAGCCATACCCTGTGCACGTTAAAGAACACGCTGGATGGCCTTGACGGGAGGCTACCATCTGTCTCCCAACAGCTGTTCCAGTGAGTTCCCTCTCCCATCCTTCTCTGAGCCTTCGGGGTCCATGTGACCTTGCCATTTAGCCCATGGTGTGCAAAAAAGTGCTGCTCAGAGGTAAAACAACCCAACAACCCAGGAGCTTATTATTGTAAGTACAGGACATAATGAACCTGAGGTAGCTAGGATTGATCTAATCCTACTTTCACTTATTTGATGTCAGATACCTCTCTCTCTCTATGCTTTTTTCCCCCCTGCCATATATATTAAAACATTAGAGTACTCAAAGACTAGGGATCTCTCCAGCTTTCTCTTCTATTTCCTTTCTGCAGCCCAATTGTGAGCAGTACAACAGAAGATTGGCAAGTCATTTGCACAAATTATGCTGCCAATTTTTATTAGCTTGTTAAGTAGGGAAAATTAACATTATGCTGCCGCATCCAAAAATTGACTACAGATTTTAGAATACAAGATAATTTTTGCCTTTATCTATTTAATCAATAAATAATATCCACAGAACTACCTGTTGACTATAACACTGATAAATCAATAAATGGTTTTGTGGAAAAACGTCTCGTCAATGTGCAGGATTCGAACCTACGTCTCTCCACAAACATGCCAGAGTGTTCTAAGATCACTAAACTAATGATCTTAGAACACGCATGTTTCTGAAGAGATGTGGGTTTGAATCCCTCATGTCAGGAAAACTTTTTTTCCAAAAAACCATTTATTGATGTTAAAGTCAACAGGCAAATCTATGGATATTGTTTATATTTAATCATTAATAACTAATAGTGTGAAGTGACTTACTTACTTATTTACGTCTTACTCAGCGAAACATAAAAACGAATAGTTGTCGTCCCAGATCATAGATGACATCGAACCCAGATGCAGAGATTATGGGAAGAGTTATTAGGTTGTTTTACCTCTGAGCGGCACTTTTTTGCGCACCATGGGCTAAATGGCCAGGATACAAGGACCTAGAAGGCTCAGATTTGGGTTGTTTTACCTCTGAGCGACACTTTTTTGCACACCATAGGCTAAATGGCCAGGTCACATGGACCCCAAAGGCTCAGAGAAGGTTGGGGGAGGGTCCCACTGGAACAGCTGTTGGAAGACAGATGGTAGCCTCCCGTCAAGGCCATCCAGCGTGTTCTTTAACTGCACAGGGTATGGCTATCCCGCACACGGGGCCACGGCTTAACGTCCCATCCGACGAACGGCGGCCTTTCCAAGCCCATCGGTGTCTCCTACTGACCGTTGGCATGGCGTTTTGCGGAGATAAATCTCAACGCTGGCCCAGCTGGGACTTGAACCTGGGAATTACAGATTACGAGCCTGGAGCGCTGCCGACTGAGCCACCCCCGCCCCAGAAGGCTCAGAGAAGGTTGGGGGAGGGGATCCACTGGAACAGCTGTTGGGAAACAGATGGTAGCCTCCCGTCAAGGCCATCCAGCGTGTTCTTTAACGTGCACAGGGTATGGCTCTCCCGCACACGGGGTCACGGCTTAACGTCCCATCCGACGGACGGCGGCCTTTCCAAGCCCATTGGTATCCCCTACTGACCGTGGGCAGAACGTGGAATTTTGCGGAGATAAATCTCAACGCTGACCCAGCTGGAACACGAATCTGTGAACTACAGATTACGAGCCTGGCGCGCTACCGACTGAGCCACCCCCGCCCCTCATGGGAAGAGTGATAAGTCATATTAGTGCAGAAAATACAGAGCTGACATTAATTTAATGGTCTTAGAACACTGGCATGTTTCTGGGAGACATTTTACGCTCCTAACACACGTGGAACGAAAACATTTCTCTATTTGACGTTGAACGCCTCGTCGGTTATAAAATTTCGTAACGTTTCTGAGAACTACCCTTCCAATTACCTCTAAGTACATATTTACAGAACAATGCCAATTGTGAATCGTAGTTAGAATTAATGTTATCCTCACTCACCACTCCAATTCACTTCCTTGCTCCCTTTACGCAACCATTCCTATTAAGCTTTTTGTATCAGACGACTACTTCAATTCGCCAACACTCCAGAAAGTCACGAAATTTGTAAACAAACTGTTACGGAATATTTCAAACAAATATCCTATAACAGGAGATCATTTCAAGCTGAAACAACCGATTATTCCAGACCTGTAACTTAGGGTCATTTTAGGTCTGGAATAGCCGGTTGTTTCATGATGCCACAAAGATAACGTTTAAAAATAAATAAAATAATAAATACCCCCCTCAAGCAGCTGCTTGCCACAGAGGTCTAACAGGAGATTGTCAGTTTATATGCCACAGTAGGAGATCTGAGAGGATGGCAGGACCTCAGCAGAAAAACGACACACACAACCATGCCTTACCCGGGGCTCGAACCCAGGTCCCTTAGATCAGTAGCCAAGCGTGCTAACCACTCGGCCACGGGACGGCTAGACTTGTCAAAAATATGGGTTGGTATTTTTTCGCCACTGAGCGGCACTTTTTTTCTACACAATGAGTTAACTGGCCAGGTTAAAAAGACCCCGATGACTCAGAGAAGTTTTGGGGTTGGGTTGTTGGGCTGTTTTACCTCTGAGCGGCACTTTTTTGCACACCATGGGCTAAATGGCCAGGTCACATGGACCCCGAAGGCCAGAGAAGGATGGGGGAGGGTACCCACTGGAACAGCTGTTGGGAGACAGATGGTAGCCTCCCGTCAAGGCCATCCAGCGTGTTCTTTAACGTGCACAGGGTATGGCTCTCCCGCACACGGGGCCACGGCTTAACGTCCCATCCGACGGACGGCGGCCTTTCCAAGCCCATCGGTGTCCCCTACTGACCGTGGGCAAGGCAGGGAATTTTGCAGAGATAAATCTCAACGCTGACCCAGCTGGGACTCGAACTTGGGAACTACAGATTACGAGCCTGGCGCGCTACCGACTGAGCCACCACCGCCCCGAGAAGGTTGGGAGACGGGACTCACTGGAACAGCTGTTGGGAGACAGATGGTAGCCTCTGCGCGACTGAGTGGTCATTACGAGCCTGGCGCGTTACCGACTGAGACACCCCCACCCCTAAGTTTTGGGGAAGGAGACCCACTGGGCAACTGTTAGGAGACAGATGGTAGCCTCCCGTCAAGGCCATATAGTGTGTTCTTTAACGTGCACGGGGTATAACTCTTCGGCACACGTGGCCACGGCTTAATGTCCCATCCGATGGACGGCAGCCTTTCCAAACCCAGCAGTGTCCCATGTTGACCGAGGATATGACGAGGAGTTTTGCGGAGAAAAATCTCAATGCTCCTCAAACAGATGGACAGTTGTCGGAAGTTTTTACGATTGGAAATTGAACTAGGCAAAACAATCACCGAGATAGCCATATTCTTTGGTATCCACAATTCTATTATCTCAAGATTATGGTGTGCTCCGTGTGCGGGAGAGCCATACCCGTGCACGTTAAAGAACACGCTCGATGGTCTTGACGGGAGGCTACCATCTGTCTCCCAACAGCTGTTCCAGTGGGTCCCGTCTCCCAACCTTCTCGGGGCGGGGGTGGCTCAGTCGGTAGCGCGCCAGGCTCGTAATCTGTAGTTCCCAGATTCGAGTCCCAGCTGGGTCAGCGTTGAGATTTATCTCCGCAAAATTCCCCGCCCTGCCCACGGTCAGTAGGGGACACCGATAGGCTTGGAAAGGCCGCCGTCCGTCGGATGGGACGTTAAGCCGCGGCCCCGTGTGCGGGAGAGCCATACCCTGTGCACGTTAAAGAGCACGCTGGATGGTCTTGACGGGAGGCTACTATCTGTCTCCCAACAGCTGTTCCAGTGGGTCCCCTCCCCCAACCTTCTCTGAGCCTTCGGGGTCCATGTGACCTGGCCATTTAGCCCATGGTGTGCAAAAAAGTGCCGTTCAGAGGTAAAACAACCCAACCTTCTCTGAGCCTTCGGGATCCTTGTGACCTGGCCATTTAGCCCATTGTGTGCAAAAGAGCGCCGCTCAGAGGTAAAACAACCAACAACCAATCCATATATATGTGTGTGTCCAATATAGATGCTACTCATAAAGCTTCATTCCAGAAACTTTTTAAAGTGCGAACATCAGTTTTATAAAGCAGAAATATTTCTTCCCACCAACGTTATAAAGTACCGTTCTAGAAACTTTATAAAGTATGACACTCTATCGCACTAGCTTCCAAATCAACACTTCAAACAAATAACTTTACAAAGTATGACCGCTCCATATTCTAGGAACACTCCAATTCTCCAGCTCTTTCTAATAAAACTCCCTTCACTTGCTTATCCCGAAAGCTTCTCGTAGAATCCAACAAATGAAGCGAGTTACGAAAGAAGAATTATGAAAAGCTTCTCCGGAAGTCGACCCTGCAGTGAGATAATCGACTTTGTATTTGGGTCGGACGGAAACTTTTCCAAAAACAAAGTGCGTCCTCTATTTGAATCCTCCCACGCAATGTGGACGCTCTGATAAAGAACGTAATCAGGTTGCGTCGACACAAGAGGAAAACAAAGTATACGAATCGATCCTTTCATTTTCACCGCACTCTTCAAGCATATGACGTACATCCGGTAGCAGTCGGATGGCTTTAAGAGAGAGTTTCAACTAAAAAGGAAACTCTCTTTCCGGGAACAATGCGTGGATTTAAAAATGTGAATTCTGTTCGACGACATCATCCAAGTATTGAAAGTCTGCATTTGACAAGTGGTGACATTTTCTGATTGTTATAACAGTTTATGGAGCCCAGTTGGGTCCTGGACTCATCTCTAATAAACAAATATATACACTCAGTAGTCATTGAATTATGACCACTCCACCCAGTGTTTGGTCAATGGGAAATTAATTTCGGAGATCTGTAACTTCTAAAATAAGCGTTTTATGCGAAAGGGTGGCTTAAAAATAAATTAAATTTTCGAAGACTGCGCATCTTGTGGAGTCGGTGTCAGGCTTCACTTATTCTACCCTTTGCCACCTTACGACCGCAGCTGGAGTCGGTTCTATTTCTGTTCTCGCCGCGCGGTACGCAAGCAAGAGCCAATCGAATAGCCGCTGACGAATGACGTTGTCAGAACAGCCGGGAAAAAGTTGATAGTGAGCATTTGGAGATATTTCACTAACGGAATATCTGCGTATATAAATCTTTAACATTAAGCGAGTTTTTCTCTTGTAACCACACATATAGTTTTAGAAATGTGTTTGGGAGTAGGAATTTTTCTAGAAGTAGCTAAAAAATTGCAAAAATACGCATAAAATTTAAAATGTATACATTTTGGCGATTATCCCCCCCCCTCCCCTTTTAACCACGCCGCCGAGCATAAAGCGAATTTTTTAACTTTAGCTGTTCCCCTTGATGATAAGGAGATTGATTATTTACACAAAGGCACGAACGGAAGACAATGCATTCCATAATATCGTATATGAGTAATGTTTTGGTATGATGATTTTAATGCATTATCGTGCATTATTAAATTACTGATGACTCTAATGTAAGCGGTATATTTTCTCTGATTACTTATGCTTAATATCTGAAACCTGAAATATGGTTTATAAATATTTATGGAATTGGAAAGTTGAGATGGTGCAAATAGTGCCGTACTGTATTGCATGTATATGCCTATGATTCCCATCCTGTCAAGACATTAATTTTTAGGGTAACAAATAATATGCAACACATTAGGACCTGGATTGGTGTGGACCTTTAGAAAACTTTTAATAGAAAATATCTTAAGTATATTATATTACAGTAATCCTATTTAAAATCCCATTAAAAATAATATGGAGGAGAACGTGCTAGATAATAATTTTATGAAAATAGAACGGTGTTCTTGTTTGATCTTTACCTTTCAATTATTTTTTGGAAACAATCTGATGGATTGTTTACTTCGAAAGAAGTTATCAGTCGTTGCTGTTATGCAATATCTCTCGACAATCTACAGCCGAAATTTCGAATTTCTACATAAAACGTTGCTTGCAATATTCATTTAAAATTTCTCATTCTGCAGATTTAACATTGTCTAAACATAAAAAAAAACTACTTGAGGATTTAAAAACGTCAATCATAATATTTCATCAGTAATGGTCGAACAATTTTTTCCAATTATCTTTTAAAGCAAAAATCCTCCCCCCCCCCCTAATCAACTCATTGTTATCAATGCAAACTTCATGGCATTCATATTCCACCACCAAAATTTTCAACCTATATTCATATTCATTTAAAATGTTTTTAAAATCAGTTTTCAAAAATTTCCATCGTTTATTAGAGAGCACTATTAAAACTTTTGGGAGATTTCAAAAAGTGCGAATCATCGCAATAGTTCCTCAATCTTGTCAAACCCAAAAGGAATTTTTAATTTACCTCTACAAACAAAAACAGTTGACTGTCTACAAACCCAGGTTCGAGTCCCAGCTGGTCAGCGTTGAGATTTATCTCCGCAAAATTCTCCGCCCTGCCCACGGTCAGTAGGGGACACCGATGGGCTTTGAAAGGCCGCCGTCCGTCGGATGGGACGTTAAGCCGGGCCCCGTGTGCGGGAGAGACATACCCTGTGCACGTTAAAGAACACGCTGGATGGCCTTGACGGGAGGCTACCATCTGTCTCCCAACAGCTGCTCCAGTGGGTCCCCTCCCCCAACCTTCTCTGAGCCTTCGGGATCCATGTAACCTGGCCATTTAGCCCATGGTGTGCAAAAAAGTGCCGCTCAGAGGTAAAACAACCCAACCCGTCTATAAACAGACCACAAAGTAAAAAAACTTTTTTAAAAAATCGTTAGCTATTTCGGAAAATCGTTAGCTATAAAGCAAAGTAAAATCGTTAGCTATTTCGGAAAATCAGCTAAGAACAATTCTAAATGCATCTTGCCTTATTTGTTAGCGCAATCTTTCAGCTGTAGTTCGTTCTAAATCGCCAAAACCTCTTTAGATAAACAACAAATAACAATAGCCAAAATCTCTTTAAATTCAGTAGATGTCATACACAAAAAATATTTTGTAACAGTGTCAGCCTCTTGAATATTAAGGATTAAATTGTGAAAATCGCCTAATCTTTTTCTATTATTAAAAAACTCGCGACCCATCTATGCGATATTAACCGTTTACGAAACAGCAAACTTTTTTGCTGGACATAATGTTTTACTACAGAGTGAAAGAAATGTCAGAAAGCTCGGTAGATCTCGCAGAAACAACAAAGCACGCGTTCCAGGTTATTTGCAGCGAGGACCAATGAGCTTGGTTCTTTGTTGCACACCGCGCGTTTAAGTGTGAACCCGTTTCTTGCGGAGCGGCGAGTGACGTCACAGTGCGTTTGCGACGCGGCGAACCAAGTGTCAACTTCAAGTTCGCACTGATTTGTAGTCCTCAAGGCGTCGCCTTCATCACTCCTGACAACATCTTGCGTGACGTCATCGCAGCACTAAAGCTAAAGATCCTCGCTTCGAGGATATTGCTCAATTTGTCACTAGAATTATTTCCCGTCTCGTTGCTTCCCTTATGAAAGAGAAATGGGTAATGTTTAGCGCTATAATAACGAGAAGCAGATTTTTCATTCTGGAAGCCCCTCTCCTCACTTAAAGGGAGCACATTTCAGGAAGCGGACAAAACATTGTGCTAACTCACGCCTTTTTCATTCCGCGTTCTGGAAAGCCGCGCGTGCAAGTCTAATGGTACGGCTACACAAAAAGCTGTTTGAGATGTTCAGCGTTTCCTCGCTTCTTATAGCATAATCAGTACCAAAAATGGAAGTGATTTCTCAGAAAAGCGTGTACAGTACCTACAACCCTTTTCCATGAAGCTACTTCGATGTTAGGCGCTGATTTTGCTTTGAGATGAGACAAAGTTTTAAAACGTTAATAACGCTGAAACCTCTCAAACCGCTATCAGTGTAACTGCATCATCATCATCTTTGTTTGGAACTTTTCGTTCTGAAGAAACATCCGTCAACAACGCCTGAAGGCGACCTCTGATGAGCTCGTGCGCTGCGAATACAAATCATTCCCCGCCCACGTTCTTTAACACAAAGGGAGATATTGACGACGAAACTGAGTGAGAAAAAGACAAACGCTCGAAGTTAGAGATGATTAGGATTACAAGAAAAGTTAATTTAAGAAGTTTCAAGGTGATTCAAGTGTCTGTATATCAGGAAATTATAATATATGTCGTTATATTTTCTATTTTTTTTTTGGAGAATGAGAAATTTTTCTATGTGCATTAAATGAGAAAAGCAAAATAATAGAAACTGTTAGAAAAGAGTTTTATCACTCGAAAAAATTTGTCCCAGGAGTTAAACAAAACTCAAATAACAATTATTAAATCAAATCGTTTAGTAACGTAGAAAAATAACTGCCTCTGGTGAATATGGATGCACATTTTCAAAGAGAATTATGTTTTTATTTTCAGCTTTTAATGTCCTTTAACTGTTTAGTTGCGTTGTTTACCTCTGAGCGGCGACACTTTTTTTTACACACAATAGGATAAATGGCGAGGTCATAAGGACCCAGAAGGCTCAGAGAAAATTGGAAACCCACTGGAATAGCTGTTGGGAAACAGATGGTAGCCTACCGTCAAGGTCATCCAGTGTGTTCTTTAACGTCTACCAGATGGTAGCCTACCGTCAAGGCCATCCAGTGTGTTCTTTAACTTCTACCAGATGGTAGCCTACCGTCAAGGCCATCCAGTGTGTTCTTTAACTTCTACCAGATGGTAGCCTACCGTCAAGGCCATCCAGTGTGTTCTTTAACTTCTACCAGATGGTATCCTACCGTCAAGGCCATCCAGTGTGTTCTTTAACTTCTACCAGATGGTAGCCTACCGTCAAGGCCATCCAATGTGTTCTTTAACTTCTACCAGATGGTATCCTACCGTCAAGGCCATCCAGTGTGTTCTTTAACTTCTACCAGATGGTAGCCTACCGTCAAGGCCATCCAGTGTGTTCTTTAACTTCTACCAGATGGTAGCCTACCGTCAAGGCCATCCAGTGTGTTCTTTAACTTCTACCAGATGGTAGCCTACCGTCAAGGCCATCCAGTGTGTTCTTTAACTTCTACCAGATGGTAGCCTACCGTCAAGGCCATCCAGTGTGTTCTTTAACTTCTACCAGATGGTAGCCTACCGTCAAGGCCATCCAGTGTGTTCTTTAACTTCTACCAGATGGTAGCCTACCGTCAAGGCCATCCAGTGTGTTCTTTAACGTGCACAGGGCCAAATTTCTTCCTCACATGGCGGCAGATTCAGATCTCCTTGATCAGTAGTGAAGCATGCTAACCACTCGGCCACCGTAACGGCAATTCCTAATTGAATGAGGACTGAAATAAAAATAAATATTACATATATTTTGCAAGAGTTTTGTTTTTTAAATGCCACAAGAATGGGTGGCAAAAAAAAAAACCCTTTTATTTCGATATTTGCTGAGAAAAAAGTTTCTGAACGAAAGCCAGAATGTCGATCTGGTCTGTTGTGGTGAAAACTTGTCACTTGGTCCTCCACCCTAAATTTTTCATAGATTAGTAGCGTAACTATAAACTCCTTGGGAAGGGGTTGAAATGTTTGAGTCTAATTGAAGTAGGGGGTACCTTATTCAAACCGTCAACGGGAGGGGGGATTTCTATGAAACTATACCTTTTATTCAAACCCTCAGCTGGGGGAGGGCTGTGTAACGGGTCAACGGGGGGATATAACCGTAACTTTCCTACTAAGGTACGCCACTGACTTGGATTTATTTATATATGTACACTACAGGAAAGGAAAAAAATGCAACACTTGCAAGAATTTATGCAAATGCGAGGAAATTTTGGGAGGCAGTAGTATATGGAAATGCATGCAAATGATTTCCATATACTACTGCCTCCCAAAAGGTATATGACGCTCCAGTCATAATGACGCTCCAGTTACCGTTCACAGCAAACTGGAGCGTGTGCAGTTACTGCACACCCTCCAGTTTGCTGTGAACGGTAACTGCACACGCTCAATATTTCTGTGAGTGAGCCCACACGATCCAATGTGCTGTGAACATTAAACGCAACCGCTCCAGTTTGCTGTGAACGGTAACTGCACACGCTCCATATTCATTGCATTATATATTCATACGCATTACAAATATTAAAAAAAGTATCCGAACACTATGGTTGATTACAGAATTCAGAAAAAATATCTGGCAACGATTTTTTTTAGAAATTAGTGATCTGGCAACCTTCGTGTCACGTGACACGAAGGTTGCCTATATTCGTAAAACGTTGTCAGATATATGCCTATATACATGTCACGTGACACGAAGGTTGCCTATATATATAAAACGTTGCCAGATATTTTTTCTCAATTCTGTAATCAACCATAGTATTCGGATACTTTTTTGAGCGACTGTACATGTACCGTTTACAAATTCTCATCCTCTTTCTCCACTTGGTCCATGAATCCTCGAAATAATTATTACTTGGTAAAGTTCATTCACCACAAATGTTTCCTTGGATAAATCCCGAGTGATTCTAACTAATTCATTTTTCAAGTATTAAACATTTATTTATGTACAACTTAACAAAAGTCCTGCAGACTTTGCGTTGATATGGATCTGCCCACTGCAATTACTTGATGGCTTAAGAGGTGTGGTGAATAAACTCACCAACATGGTATTATGAAAACTTGTAATACTTCTATTATTCCCACGAGACTTCAACCGTTCATTTGTTCAAGAGTCTTTGGTTGTTAAGGGCGGGGACACGTCACTGAGCTTAGCAACATGGCAGTCGTCTCACAATAAATGAAAAAAGGGTTTTGATCAGTGTATTAAAAACCCACTAATCCGAAATATAAGCGTGTCTTGATTGCCTTTTTTAATTCCAGGTGAATGGGTTATTTATCGTAATTTAATAGCAAACATCCCTAAGCTTTCTGATTCCGGTAATTCGTTTGGATTGTATTGAGACACTACACCGTCCTAACAAAACGTTGGAGGGTTGGATTAGGATGTTTTTTCTCTGAGATGCACTTTTTTTGCATACAATGGGCTAAATGGCCAGATCACCAGAATCACCAAGCTCAGAGAAGGTTATGGGGAGAGGGTTGGGTTGTTTTACCTCTGAGCGGCACTTTTTTGCACACCATGGGCTAAATGGCCAGGTCACATGGACCCCGAAGGCTCAGAGAAGGTTGGGGGAGGGGACCCACTGGAACAGCTGTTGGGAGACAGATGGTAGCCTCCCGTCAAGGCCATCCAGCGTGTTCTTTAACGTGCACAGGGTATGGCTCTCCCGCACACGGGGCCACGCCTTAACGTCCCGTCCGACGGACGGCGGCCTTTCCAAGCCCATCGGTGACCGTGAGCAGGGCGACGAGTTTTGCGGAGATAAATCTCAACGCTGACTCAGCTGGGACTCGACCTGGGAACTACAGATTACGAGCCTGGCGCGCTACCGACTGAGCCACCCCCGCCCTATGGGGAGAGGACCCACTGGACCGCTGTTAGGGAACAGATGGCAGCCCCTTCAGGCAACACCTCCTATAACAGAAAGCCAGAGGACTAAATTTATGACGTCAGCCTAAGTAGTCCTACCATATAGACACTTCTCATATTTTTTATTTTAATATTATTACTGGTGGATATCTGTGCTAACCTTTATATTAATGTTCATCTATAAATATATTTTATTTAAAAGAATAATAAATTTGCATTAATTAACATTATTATATCTGATAATAAACACTAATAATTTTCCTCCTAAATAAAATATATTTATAGATAAACATTAGCATAAAGTTTAGCAAAAGAGTCCACCAGTAATAATATTAGAACCAAAAATATAAGAATTGTCTATATAATAGACTGCTTAGTGACGTCAAAAATTTGGTACAGTCGCTCAAAAAAGTATCCGAACAATATGGTCGATTACAGAATTCAGGAAAAATATCTGGCAACGATATTTTTAGAAATTAGTGATCTGGCAACCTTCGTGTCACGTGACACGAAGGTTGCCAGATCACGTGACACGATCCTTCGGTCACGTGACACGAAGGTTGCCAGATCACTAATTTCTAAAAATATCGTTGCCAGATATTTTTCCTGAATTCTGTAATCGACCATATTGTTCGGATACTTTTTTTGAGCGACTGTACTTTGGCCTTCTGTTAAAGGAGATGTTGCTTCAGGGCCACCAAACGTGTTCGTTAACGCGCACAAGGTACGGCTCTTCTGGTCACGAAGTCCTGCTTAACATCCCATACGACGGACGGCGGCCTTTCCAAGCCCATCGATGTTCCCTACTGAACGAGGACAGAGTAAATGTTTAGCGGAAATAAATCTTAATACTGGCCCAGGGGGGGACTCGAACGTGGGAATTACCGACTGAGCCAAACCCTGAAACCACAAATTTGCAGTTCAGTTTGCACCATTTCTCCTAACTTCTGGCAGGGGCATTGGCAGGGGCATATGCAGTGAGATTTCACCTGACAGCTGATTTTCGAAAGCTCACGTTGTTGCTGTTAACTATTCAAACTGCCATAATTCTTTTAAAGCAAAGCGAATATTGATAAAGATTGAGATTTAGATAGACTTGATTTGGATCTTTAATTTATCTTCAGTAACCATCCTTATAAAACGCTTATTTTAGAAGTTACAGAGCTTTTGAAGTTACTCTCACCGACATAACACGGAGAGGGATTGTCATAATTGAATGACCATTCAATCTACAGGGTTGCCACAGAAACGGATTTAGGGGCGGGGTGGCTCAGTCGTAGCGCGCCAGGCTCGTAATCTGTAGTTCCCAGGTTCAAGTCCCAGCTGGGTCAGCGTTGAGATTTATCTCCGCAAAATTCCCCGCCCTGCCTACGGTCAGTAGGGGACACCGATGGGCTTGAAAAGACCGCCGTCCGTCGGATGGGACGTTAAGCGTGGTCCCGTGTGCGGGAGAGCCATACCCTGTGCACGTTAAAGAACACGCTGGATGGCCTTGACGGGAGGCTACCATCTGTCTCCCAACAGCTGTTCCAGTGGGTCCCCTCCCCCAACCTTCTCTGAGCCTTCGGGGTCCATGTGACCTGGCCATTTAGCCCATGGTGTGCAAAAAAGTGCCGCTCAGAGGTAAAACAACCCAACAACCCAAAACTCCTAACTTCTTGTATCTGTCCAATTAGATTTCACTTTCGAAATATATTCTATCTGATTAGGCATTTCCGCGCAAAATTAAAAACAGAAATAGAAAGCAACATTCTATAATTTCTAAAATTTGATTCAGATACGAACGTTTTGGATATATTTACATATTTTTCTTCATCTGATTCGTGTTGCAACATTTTTTGCGGTGAAATGTTTGAAATAAAAGTTCTTCGTACAATTCGCCTCCATCACTGTTTCCCATATTTAGTAGCTGAACTGCTCAATTTATTAAGTTAAACGAAGCAATTCAGCTTAAAATGAAAATTTGAAATATGCGAAATATACAGTAATTGGGTTGGGTTGTTTTCTTCTGAGCGGCACTTTTTTGCACACCATGGGCTAAATGGCCAGGTCACAAGGACCCTGAAGGCTTAGAGAAGGTTGGAGGAAGGGACCCACTGTGAGTTGTTGGGAGATAGATGGTAACCTCCCGTCAAGGCCAACCAGCGTGTTCTTTAACGTGCACAGGGTATGGCTCTCCCGCACATGGGGCCACGGCTTAACGTCCCATCCGACGGACGCCGGTCTTTCCAAGCCCATCGGTGTCACCTACTGACCGTGGTCAGGGCAGGGAATTTTAAATATACAGTAAAACCTGGTTAATAAGGTAATAAATTGAGTAAGGAAAGAAAACTTCACACTTAATGGAACATGCGTGGCTGATGCGGGGATCACGGAAAACACAGAAATAAGACTTCACCGTTCATGCTGAGGTAGGGGTGGCTCAGTCGGTAGCGCGCCAAAACTCGTAATCTGCAGTTCCCAGGTTCGAGTCCCAGCTGAGTCAGCGTTGAGATTTATCTCCGCAAAACTTACCCTCCCCGCTCACGGTCATTTGGGGACACCGATGGGCTTGGAAAGGCCGCCGTCCGTCGGATGGGACATTAAGCCGTGGCATGTGTATGGGAGATCCATACCCTGTTCACGTTAAAGAACACGCTGGAAAGCCTTGACGAGAGGCTACTATCTGTCTTCCAACAGCTGTTCAGTGGGTCCCCTCCCCCAACCTTCTCTGAGCCTTTGGGGTCCTTGCGACCTGGCCATTTAGCCCACTGTGTGCAAAAAAGTGCTGTTCAGAGGTAAAACAACCCAACCCAACCGTTAATGCCCAAATTTCCCTGTAGTAACAGTATTTCACGTAGTAGTGGTATACACGAGAACGAACCATAGAATAGACACACTGTCTGAATGAGCATAACATTGAGGAATCTGACAAAACTGCTATAAACAATGGCTCACTAATTCTGCTTGAAATCTGTTTATTTTCTACCAACAGGGAAAGCCGAACACTTACACGGTCAGGTTAAGCATGAAGGAAGTGATCCTTTTGGAAACGGGAAATCCGTTTATGGGTTGGGTTGTTTTACCTCTGAGCGGCACTTTTTTGCACACCATGGGCTAAATGGCCAGGTCATATGGACTCCGAAGGCTCAGAGAAGGTTGGTGGAGGGGACCCACTGGAACAGCTGTTGGGAGACAGATGGTAGCCTCCCGTCAAGGCCATCCAGCGTGTTCTTTAACGTGCACAGGGTATGGCTCTCCCGCGCACGGGGCCACGGCTTAACGTCCCATCCGACGGACGAAGGCCTTTCCAAGCTCATCGGTGTCCCTTACTGACCGTAGGCAGGGCGCGGAATTTTGCGGAGATAAATCTCAACGCTGACCCAGCTGGGACTCGAACCTGGGAACTACAGATTACGAGCCTGGCGCGCTATCGACTGAGCCACCCCCGCCCCTAAATCCGTTTCTGTGGCAACCCTGTAGACTGAATGGTCATTCAATTATGACAATCCCTCTCCGTGTTATGTCGGTGAGAGTAACTTCAAAAGCTCTGTAACTTCTGAAATAAGCGTTTTATAAGGATGGTTACTGAAGTTAAATTAAAGATCCAAATCAAGTCTATCTAAATCTCAATCTTTATCAATATTCGCTTTGCTTTAAAAGAGTTATGGCAGTTTGAATAGTTAACAGCAACAACGTGAGCTTTCGAAAATCAGCTGTCAGGTGAAATCTCACTGCATATGCCCCTGCTAATTTCAGATCTCCATCAAGCAGTCAGACACTTGAGTAAAAGAAATACACTGCACGACATTGAAATTGCTCACCCAGGAGGATTGAGGGGATAGGGGTGAAATGTAGCATACACATAACAATACATATTGGCATACCATGATTTAATTTGCAGCCACTTACAGGTGTTAGAAGATGAGATAATGCATCACAATGTGACTGCTTCAGTAGGTGGTTGCACCGCCGTGAACGGCAATACAGGCAGCAATACGGCGTGGCATGGAGTCATACAGTCGATGGATACGGTCCTGAGGAATTGCACACCTAGCAGCGTTGACTTGCCCCTATAATTCATCGAGATTCTGCGCCAGCTGGTGAGAGGATTGCACACGTCGTCCAATGTGGTCCCACAGATTTTCTATTGGGGATAAATCTGGAGATCGTGCTGGCCACTGGCAATACTTGAACATGTTGCAAACATTGTCTGGAGACCCTACCAGTGTGTACACGGAAGTTGTCATGCTGGAAAATGGGCTGCTGCATGCCTCCCAGGAATGGTAACAAAATGGACTGTAGAACCGCTCTAATGTATCGTGCAGCTGTCAGTGTTCCCGTGATGCGGACAAGAGGTGACCTGCTGTCACATCCAGTGGCACCCCATACCATCATGCCTGGCTAACGGGCTGTGTGCCGGTCGCGAACAAAAGCTGGATCTGTCCTCTCACCAAGTTGTCGCCATACGCTAACCTGTCAAATGTCAGCACCCAGACAAAAAACGGGATTCATCACTAAACACAACAGTGTTCCATTTGTAACCCCAGTTCGCATGACTTCGGCACCAAGCCAGACGAGCGCTGCGATGGCTTGAAGTCAATGGCAGTCGACGTAATAGTTGCCTAGAGCGTAGGTGTATCTCATGCTACCATTCATGTCGTTATGGGGACGTCCATGGCTGCTGACACAGCTCGTCGAATATCGCCTATAGTGCTCTATGGTGACGAAGAGCATGTCAAACAATTCACCTTTCAAGCCGTGCTGACGTCTTTCGGACAGCACCGCTCCCTCTGCGATTCACGCTTGAACCTTCATTTTGCCACTGTTGCCAACAGCATCGAACAGTTCGTGCATCCCGATGAACATAGGAAGCGACATGACGTGTAGATAGCTTTCGCAAAAACCTCTCTAATTTTTTATTTTTAACAATTTTTGATTAATATTGAGATGTTTATTAAAATTTGCCTTCATAACAGCAGAGGAGTCTCTTATACTTATCCTAAACATTTGTCTCCAGAACTAAGAAAAGCTTAATCATTCACAAACTTCCAAATTTGCATTTATTTTGGTAAACGATTGCTAAAAGACTTTTTTTTATTTTTTTAATCAACATCTGTAATAAATGTTTGACTAAGAACTTTGCTATTAATAGTTTCAGTTTACATACTCTTTAAATATTAACGAATATTGTTATCTGGAAAAAATTTTATTTCCAGTGTAATTTTTCCGCAGGAAAAACTTATTTACGTGTACTTTTTTGGAATGGGGTGGCTCAGTCGGTAGCGCGCCAGGCTCGTAATCTGTAGTTCCCAGGTTCGAATCCCAGCTGGGTCAGCGTTGAGATTTATCTCCGAAAAATTCCCCGCCCTGCCCACGGTCAGTAGGGGACACCGATGGGCTTGGAAAGGCCTCCGTCCGTCGGATGGGACGTTAAGCCGTGGCCCGGTGTGCGGGAGAGCCATACCCTGTGCACGTTAAAGAACACGCTGGATGGCCTTGACGGGAGGCTACCATCTGTCTCCTAACAGCTGTTCCAGTGGGTCCCCCTTCCCAACCTTCTCTGAGCCTTCGGGGTCCATGTGACCTGGCCATTTAGCCCATGGTATGCAAAAAAGTGCCGCTCAGAGGTAAAACAACCCAACCCAACAACGTGTACTTTTTACTGTGAGTAATATAATGTAATTGCCTGAGGTTTTATCTAAATAATGTACAGAATGAAAACAGATGATTCTGCCAGTTTTGATTTGTTCTTGAACAAGACTTGTAAGAGAGTAATTAACATATTGCTTTCCTTCCTCATTAATCTCACAAAGCACAGTTTTCTTTTTCTTTATGTTCTTGTTTCTGCTTCTGCAGTCATTCTGTTGCCACGCAAGAGCCATTTTTTTTCACTCCCAAGCAACAGCACTCCATTTACTAAAACGATTCTTACTCGGTCGTCTAAACAAGGACGTATCTGCCTCCAAGGTGCCGCAACTACCTCAGCAGCGCCCTAAATGAGCGGGATTTACAAGTCCCCCTGGCGTTTGCAATTGATTTTTCGGTTGCCATTTTTTTACCTTCAGTGAGGCAGATGCTTCAGGGATATTTTGGGAGAAGGATCAATAACAGATAAAAGTAATTTAAGATTTCGTTGCTAAGATGTTAATATAAAACTGAATCAGAGATATTTACTTAATTTATATGTTCACGAATTGGTGCGTTTGTTTCTAAACAAAGAATAGATTCTAAAAGAAGCAGTGAAAAATAGGAAGGCTAATAGCCAAAGGATATTCTACGAAGTTGCTTAAGAAGAAATTAAAATGCCAAATTATTCTGGTTAATTATTATACGCATGGCCGGATTTTCCATAAAGTACCTTTGGAATTTGCCTAGGAACTAGCCTAAAAATAGCGATAGTATTCTAGTATTATATTTTATTCATTTTGATGTTTTATATTATTATAATTTATACTATTATTTTATTTATATAAAAAATAAAGAATCCTTTTCAACCTTTTTGAAGAGTGAAAAAACTCTTGGCAGTTAAATGCACTCTGTCGCTGTCGACAATGTAAAGAAATTTTTTAATCGATATGGGTTGGGTTGGGTTGTTTTACCTCTGAGCGGCACTTTACTGCACACCATGGGCTAAATGGCCAGGTCACATGGACCCCGAAGGCTCAGAGAAGGTTAGGGAAGGAGACCCACTGGTTGGGTTGGGTTGTTTTACCTCTGAGCGGCACTTTTCTGCACACCATGGGCTAAATGGCCAGGTCACATGGACCCCGAAGGCTCAGAGAAGGTTGGGGGAGGGGACCCACTGGAACAGCTGTTGGGAGACAGATGGTAGCCTCCCGTCAAGGCCATCCAGCGTGTTCTTTAACGTGCACAGGGTATGGCTCTCCCGCACACGGGGCCACGGCTTAACGTCCCATCCGACGGACGGCGCCCTTTCCAAGCCCATCGGTGTCCCCTACTGACCGTGGGCAGGGCGGGGAATTTTGCGGAATAATCGATATGGATTGTGTAATATATTTGTACATTCACAAAGCAAAAAACGAGAGAGAAAATGTTTAAATAGTAGTATTTTTATTTTTATATGTTACTGTATATTGAAAGTTTTAAATTGTATATAATATTCTATTAAATTTTATGGAATTTTTTTACGAAGTACCATTATTCAGTTTTGTTAAAATCCTACACATATTTCGATTACTTTTTATACAGGGTGATTCAAAAGGTCTCAGACAAACTGTAAAGGTAGGTCAGGAATACAAAAACAAACCATATTTACATAGGAACATATAGCCGCAAACGCCACCCGAGTGTGCTAGAGGTACAGGAAGAATCAAAAATAAAGGAATACAAGTAAGGTATAACAACATGTTTATTAGACATCATGTTTTCAATTTCAGAGAAAGTGCTCAAAGTTCTTTCCATCCGCAGCAATACAAGACTCGCAACGTCGACACATGGATCGGCGAACGTGTTCAAAGATGCCAGGCCTCTCGTGGACACGTGACGCTGCCTCAACGACTCTTATGACGAGGTCAGCGTCAGAGGCTACGGGGGTTTCGTACACAAGGCCTTTGAGTTAACCCCAGAGGAAGAAATCAATGGGGGACAAGGCGGGTGATCTTGGTGGCCAAGCGACAGGTCCGCCCCGGCCAATCCATCGCGCAGGAAAGGTGCTGTTGAGATACTCGCGCAGGAAAAGTGCAGTTGAGATACTCGCGCAGGAAAGGTGCTGTTGAGATACTCGCGCAGGAAAGATGCTGTTGAGATACTCGCGCAGGAAAGGTGCTGTTGAGATATTCGCGCAGGAAAGGTGCTGTTGAGATACTCGCGCAGGAAAGGTGCTGTTGAGATACTCGAGTACAATCAAGGTGAAATGTGCGGGCGCCCCGTCGTGCTGAAATCACATGCGTCGGCACACAGATACAGGAACATCATGCAGTAGTTCCGACAAGACCTCCTCTAGTAATATCCGACAACTACGCCCGTCTAGTCATGATGGAAGAAGGTATGATCCAAGCAGTCTCCATCAATGCCCACCCAAACATTTGTGGTGAACTGGTGTTGCGCAGCATGGGGCATGTAGCTCGTAGGTTGTCATGTGCCCACGCATGCAAATTATGAACATTAACAACACTCTCACGTGAGAAGGTAGCTTCAGCAGTGAAGAGAACCAACGCTGGAAATTCTGACTGTGGGACACATTTTTGCAAAACCCAACGTGCGAATTCCAGACGCAGGTGGTCATCTCCTTCTTCCAATGACTAGATCCGTTGCATGTGAAAAGGGTGTAACAATTCCTCGTGTAATACTCGCCACGCGCTGGGTTCAGGTACACGAATGTGATGCGAAATAGCTCGTGTACTTGGCTTGCGTTCAATTTCATGTATGACCGCTTCTTCCACGACAGGTGTGCACATCGTTCGGTCCCCAACCACAATGGCTGCTTCCTTCGAAAGATCCAGTTTCACACAATCTGTGGTACAAACCCGCAAACGTTTGATGATGGGCCACGCGTCTGTTTGGAACCGCTCACGATACAATCGCAGCGCGGCTACCCCGTTTCAATTCGCTGCCCCATAAGCTAAGTGCACATCTGCCATCTCAGTATTACTGTAACGATGCATCCTACTCCCGCAACGTCAACGACTCGAATGATGATGACTCGCGCTGCCCAACTCAATTTCCGGCAAATAACGCCCTGTAGCACACTTGTGTGGCGTTTGCTGCTATATGTTCCTAGGGGTTGGGTTGTTTTACCTCTGAGCGGCACTTTTTTGCACACCATGGGCTAAATGGCCAGGTCGCATGGACCCCGAAGGCTCAGAGAAGGTTGGGGGAGGGGACCCACTGGAACAGCTGTTGGGAGACAGATGGTAGCCTCCCGTCAAGGCCATCCAGCGTGTTCTTTAACGTGCACAGGGTATGGCTCTCCCGCACACGGGTCCACGGCTTAACGTCCCATCCGACGGACGGCGGCCTTTCCAAGCCCATCGGTGTCCCCTACTAACCGTGGGCAGGGCGAGGAATTTTGCGGAGATAAATCTCAACGCTGACCCAGCTGGGACTCGAACCTGGGAACTACAGATTACGAGCCTGGCGCGCTACCGACTGAGCCACCCCCACCCCATGTTCCTATGTAAAAATGGTTTTTGTATTCCTAACCTACCTTCACAGTTTGTCTAAGACCTTTCGAATCACCCTGTATAGTTGCAAATACCGTGTATGTTTTTTTTTTTACAGAATTAATAAAAAAATGACAGAGCACAAGGAGACGTTGCTGGTGTTTATGCTTAAGGGAACTTGAAATGCAAATCCGCACCGGATTATACCTACAATGGCCAAAAAAAAACATCAGAAAGTTGTATAATATGATACTTTGCCATCATATGATATAAAGATACATATAAGCTGGGAAAACAATCGTGGTAGGGATTCTACCAGAAAAATCCCTACCACGATATTTTTTCAGTGTCAGGACGGGTGTTACAACATTTCCATTGCAATGCAGTATTATAATGCAAACATTCACCTCTGCACATAACCATATAATACATGGTAATTCTGCGTAATATGCAGTTCCCAGGTTCGAGTCCCAGCTGGGTCAGCGTTGAGATTTATCTCCGCAAAACTCCTCGCCCTGCTCACGGTCAGTAGGGGACACCGATGGGCTTGGAAAGGCCATCGTCCGTCGGATGGGACGTTAAGCCGTGGCTCCGTGTGCGGGAGAGCCATACCCTGTGCACGTTAAAGAACACGCTGGATGGCCTTGACGGGAGGCTACCATCTGTCTCCCAACAGCTGTTCCAGTGGGTCTCCTCCCCCAACCTTCTCTGAGCCTTCGGGGTCCATGTGACCTGGCCATTTAGCCCATGGTGTGCAAAAAAAGTGCCGCTCAGAGGTAAAACAGGCCCAAGCAAACACAACCTCGGAAATTACAGGAGATGCATATATATGAAAAATGTTACTGTCGTAAAAGTTTTCATAGTATCTAATGCACGTTCTGACTTATGTATTCTCTGCCGATGTTTGCGTTTCCACTCGTCCCGATCTCGCTATTATTTATATAGTACGATGATTATTAAGTTAGCTTTGACGTAAGTTGTTTAATTCGTATCTTCGCTTTTGATTTTTGTTATTCAGACCTTTCGGAATTTTTCTGTTTATTCTTTCTGTATATTTGTCAAACAGAACGCTATTTCGCTAGCGACATTTGTGATCACATCGTTATTTCGTTTCTCTATTTTTGTTAAGTCTGTGAGCGTGATCGCCCCAGGACTGAGTCTGAGAACGATTTTTTTTTTTTGAGAGCGCACTTCAGTATGCAGCAAACGTAAGGTTTCAACTCGGGAGCAGAGTTTGTGCTGACTTCAGCTGCATCATAGGAAGGGAGTTGTGCTTTTTTATTTAATCCTTAGGCTACGAGTGTTGCTTCAGCTCTTTGGAAAGAACTCGAGTGGTTGTAAGCATCCCTGCTTACATCCACTCGTAGGACAATATCAGAAAATCTGCATCTTACTTCTTCGTGGAAGTTTACAGAAATATAAAAGACACGATTAAGGGATGTACTTGGATGTACTTGAAACCTGCATGTGTGTAAGACGAGTTCAATATAGCAGAGGTAACGCGCATTGTATGCCAACTTCTAAAAGTATTTTTTTTATGATTCTATTGATATTCCGTGCCATTTGGTTTGAGTTTTCCGATTTTCAAATTCAACATGAACAAATTTTATAAAAATCCATATCTTTGCTACAAAATAAAAAATACTGTCGTCAGAGCACCGAGTTTATTTTGAATTATATACGTAGAAAAAGTAAGGGTACGTTCTTAATCCTCAAAAAATTAAATATACATTTTAAGAGAAATTGTTCGAAAAAATTATTGTACACTCGCTCAAAAAAATATCCAAACACTGTGGTTGATTACAGAATTCAGAAAAAGTACCTGGCAACGATTTTTTTAGAAATTAATGATCTGGCAACCTTCGTGTCACTTGATTACAGAATTCAGGAAAAATATCTGGAGCGTATACAGCAAATGTACACACTCCAGTTACCGTTCACAGCAAACTGGAGCGTGTTACTGCACACGCTCCAGTTTGCTGTGAACGGTAACTGCACACGCTCAATATTTCCGTGAGTGAGCCCACACGATCTAGTATCAAAATAATATGACCACCTACAGTCGCTCAAAAAAGTATCCGAACACTATGGTTGATTACAGAATTCAGAAAAAATATCTGGCAACGATTTTTTTTAAATTAGTGATCTGGCAATCTTCGTGTCACGTGACACGAATTAATATTTTGGGGTACGCCGAGGGAGCTCAAAAGTTGCTAGATCTAGTAGCAAAGTAAAAATAACCATTGTCATACATTAACTGTAGTTTTATCTGTCTATACAAAGGGTACGCCAGTTACATACACATTTCCAGGGGGTACGTGAAGCATAAAAGGTTGAGAATCACTGATATATATGTTTTATTTTATTCCCATTGTTATACTATAACTATAGTTTTATCTATCTATCCAAGGGGTACGCCAGTTACATACACATTTCCAGGGGGTAAGTGAAGCATAAAGGTTGAGAACCACTGATATATATGCTTCATTTTATTCCCATTGTTATACTATAACTATAGTTTTATCTATCTATACAAGGGGTACGCCAGTTACATACACATTTCCAGGGGGTACGTGAAGCATAAAAAGTTGAGAACCACTGCTCTAGATAATAATTAATAACTAGAACGTAAGATAAAAAAACTCGCAAGTAAATATACATTACGCATATTTGACAATAATATTGACGACCACTATGACGAGGGGAGAAAATATATACTGCACTATTTGGCAACCAAGATAGATAAATACCAGCATAACGTTCTAATTCAGTCGTCATACTCCTACATGTTTGTGTTCTACATCTAGACAGGTAAACAACATATATGTGCGAATGCGAGGGTTATGGAAAGACGTTTAAGTAGTCTAGGAGGGAACAGTGTCTACAGTTCAATTACAACACTGCCAACTGCCCGGAATTACTATCTTTTTGCCTTGGGAGCACTAGAAGAAGTGTTTAACATCCAGTCCTACTTCTGACAATGTAATACGTTTTTTCTAACTAATAAATAAGAATTAAAAAAACTCTCAATCAGCCATTTGTCATAGAGAACTGAAAGGAGTCTTTAAATATAATACGCAAATTATCCCCTGTATCCAGGTCCGTTTTATCAGTAGCCTAGCACGCTAAACACTCGGCCACTACAGTCGACTCGGGTATATAAAATATGTATAAAAATAAAAATATAAAAATAAATATAAATAAATATGTATAAAATAAATGCTTGAAATCTTCTCTTTCCTTCATATTCGGTTTACTTTGCACAATTTTTAAATTTCTCTGTTTATTTTAGATAACTATGTAAAGATAAGAAATACATGAATGGTTTGCGAACCTTGAATGGGTAGAGTGTTAATCCTGCTGCTTCAAATGTAATCGTTAACAGGGCTGGATCTAGAAGGGGGGGGGGAGCTAAGGGAACCGTTTCCCTCCCTCCTCTAGGGAGGCACGGCTAAATAACATTTAGAGAATAAATAGCAAAACAAGGTAATTTATTAGGGAAAAAATTACTTCGTGGTTGCTTAAACTGCACTTTTAAAAAACATGTTTACAGTTTCAAAGCTCAGTTAGAATTCAGAGACCTAAGCTATATTATTGACAACTATGTAATCTTTTCTTTTTCAGGTGCTGAAGTTGACAGATCATCAAAGATGGTGAATAAGACTTGTATACAAGAAGCGGGGGGATTCTTGTGTGAAGAGCCTACAAGAATTTACATGGGAAGACCTCAAGACATGCTGGATCCCCACGCCATCAATCCGACCTTCGTTCCCATTATTCTTACCCATGCAGTAACTTTTTTGTTCGGGGTAGTTGGAAACAGTGTTGTAATTGCCACTTGGGCTGGTTCGAAGCCGTCTCGTTCTCCGACTTGTACGTTTCTCGTGAGTCTCGCTGTCGCCGATTTGCTGCTTCTGGTGGTCTACGTGCCTCTCGAGACCCTAGAGTACTTTGTGATCACGTGGGACGCTGGTGGCGCCATCTGCAAACTGAGAGCGTATGTGGAAATGTTGTCGGGAATGGCCTCTGTGTTAAATCTCACGGCTGTTAGTTTCGAAAGGTACATTTCGTTATATTATTTATTCAATGAGTATTAGAAATTAGAAATATGCAGCTACTGAATGCAAAGAATGCAAACAATTACTTTCTAAAAGTATTTTTGCGGATAAATACCCTTTAGTATCGAAATGTTACTGAATAATCTACTCAACTCAGTTTTCTACAACATTCGTCACGTATTTGAGAGAATTATTCAAATTTGAATATCTCACACCAACAATGCAGTCTTAAGAAACTTATACCAAGTTAATAAATGTTGAAAATTATCTAAGCAAACTTTTTAAATATAAAATATTCTTAATTAAAGACTTGAAAAAAATTAAGTTAATAACTTCTGAGCTTGAATTCTTATGAATTGCGTTGTAATTGTTAAACATTCAAACCAACTTTTAACACTAAAAGAATATTGTTGCAAATCGAGAATTGAATAGGTTTAAGTGACGCAATCAATTCATCTTCAATCACCTGTTATATATAAATATGCAAACATAATATGTAAATATTTCTCTCTGGGACCAAAATGGGGCGGGGTTGGCTCAGTCGGTAGCGCGCCAGGCTCGTAATCTGTAGTTCCCAGGTTCGAGTCCCAGCTGGGTCAGCGTTGAGATTTATCTCCGCAAAATTCCCCGCCCTGCCCACGGTCAGTAGGGGACACCGATGGGCTTCGAAAGGCCGCCGTCCGTCGGATGGGACGTTAAACCGTGGCCCCGTGTGCGGGAGAGCCATACCCTGTGCACGTTAAAGAACACGCTGGATGGCCTTGACGAGAGGCTACCATCTGTCTCCCAACAGCTGTTCCAGTGGGTCCCTTCCCCCAACCTTCTCTGAGCCTTCGGGGTCCATGTGACCTGGCCATTTAGCCCATGGTGTGCAAAAAAGTGCCGCTCAGAGGTAAAACAACCCAACCCAAATCCCTTACCCCAGGAGTCAAGTTAACCAATCAACTACAAAATTGTAATAACATGGAGCTCAAGAGCGTTTAATCGTTCTTAAATTTAAGTCGTTTTCCCAGTAACGGAAGCAACACTCACGCAAAAATATTGATTACGCGCCTTATATTGATTACGTGCTATGTAATATTGTAACTAACAAGGGCAATATCGGTTTTAGATGCAAATTAGGAAGAAATCAGCTTCTATGATAACGTAGTGATTAAATTCAGAGGCATGCAACAATTTTGCTGTAAGTATAAACAAACTTCTTATGGGAGTCCGATTCGCACCCAGGTCATACGTTGCACATAACTATAATTCTTTTTGTCAGACTAAATACAACTAAACTCATTGGCACTTACATGATAAAGTAAAGCATAAAAAAAGTCCTTTTTTCTTTGACTTCAAGTGAAATGGGAAAAGCTGCCAATCGAGCTATTAAACAATCGTGAAAAATGTTTTTTGAGCATCTTAGGGTCAGCTTTACCCTCGATTTTTCACCATTTGCATTTGCAGTTCTTGCTGCAATTATTTGCTTATCCGCATTAGGGAATTGCCATAACATGAGAGGGTTGGGTTGTTTTACCTCTGAGCGGCACTTTTTTGCACACCATTTGCTAAATGGCCAGGTCACATGGACCCCGAAGGCTCAGAGAAGGTTGGGGGAGGGGACCCACTGGAACAGCTGTTGGGAGACAGATGGTAGCCTCCCGTCAAGGCCATCCAGCGTGTTCTTTAACATGCACAGGGTATGGCTCTCCCGCACACGGGACCACGGCTTAACGTCCCATCCGACGGACGGCGGCCTTTCCAAGCCCATCGGTGTCCCCTACTGACCGTGGGCAGGGCGGGGAATTTTGCGGAGATAAATCTCAACGCTGACCCAGCTGGGACTCGAATCTAAGAACTACAGATTACGAGCCTGGCGCGCTACCGACTGAGCCACCCCCGCCCAATGAGAGGGCAATGTCAGTGATTATTTTGAATCATTTGGTTTCTTTACTGATAGCATTTAGTGATTTTTGTGACCATTTTGTACGAAGTGAGTAATATTGTACAGTGATAACAGTAACATTTCTGCTGTTTATTAACGAGACGATATTTTGTGTTCAGCTTTGAAAATAAATCTTTCCGAACTGGATTTAATATCACCTAATGAAGTAAGCCATATCTATCCCTTTTTTTAATATTTGTGGTTTTTTAATAATTTGGTTCCATTGTTTTCGTAAATTCCCAATTAACCATGTTTTCCGTAATTATTTTTTTTTCGGTTTCTTCTATTTCCGAATAACCAGGTTTTATTATACAATTTTTATTTTGAAAATGCGACGTTAAAACAGTTAAATTCATATTTTACAAGCCTAATTTATAACTTTTAATCAACCTATATCTTTCTGAAATTATTTTCGACATAAAAAGGTCGGTTTAAATCACTGTTATTTTTATTCATTTATTGTTTACTATGATGAGGCAAGTAGCTGCTTGAGGGGGTATTTATTTATTTTTTTATATGATGTTTCATAGTAACAGCTCGCCTTAACGTTGTTGGCAATGATCCAATTAATAAAACTGTCTAAACAAATGCAAATTAAAAAAATTACCACCAGTTGAAGCCATTACTGAGATGACTTTTATTGTTTACACTTTACTGGAATTCCTGAAGATAAATGTTCTTACAGAAGTAATTTTAATTTTGTAAAACTATGTAAACATCTTAAGGTTAAATATTGTTGCAATTTAAAATGGATGAGCACTGAACGTGGGTATAAGTAATTATATTTTACAACACAAATTACAAACAATACAATTTATTACAAAAGCATGGATGAAATTACTTATACACAAACTAAATACTATCGTACATATCGTAATAATCTTTTCCTACAGAACAGTTAAACCTAGCTCTGTCTATTCAATTGATCAACGTTTACCTCTTAATTTTTATAGTCAATGCCCTTCATTTTATCTCTCACTTCAGGCGCAAACCTTTCTAATTTTCTGTGTTAACTCATTAAGTTCTACACTAATAGAACTAATCAACCTCCGGCTCACTCACCATTTATAATATTTCTTCTTTTCAAACACTTATCGCGTATATATTGAGACTAATTGCGTCCTCTTTCACATATCCACAACTCCAACATTGCAAATCTATCTTTCAGATCGATTCTGTATTCCAATTCGTTGGTTAAAATAAATCTCTCGCAGAAGCATACGCGAGCGTTCATGTCACGTTTATCACAAACTCACTGCAGCACGTTCATCTGTCGTAACAATATCATACTTTTAGAATAAATTTAACGCAATTGCTTAAACAGTTTATTGTAGATATACTTTGGAATAATCGTGTAGCAAATTTGTTAAGAAGTAAAACAGATATAGATGAGGTACATTAGCGATTTAATCCTTGCCTGTAGTTGGCTTTCCAGTCTGGAGGATGGCTTGGTGGGGAAGAGCATTTGCTACTGTTTAAAATTAATAACAGTTGGCTGGTTTTAACTTTGAGCGGCACTTTTTTGCACACAATGGGCTAAATGGCCAGGTCACAAGGACCCTGAGGGTTCAGAGAAATGGGGAGAGGGATAACACTATACAACAAATTGAAACCTTTTTTTATAACATTGGTTAAATAGGATGTTTTTAAAATAATTTTGGGGTGCTGAATTCAAATATGGCCGTGAAAAATCTGCAGCAAGTACAGTTTTTTTTTTAATTACGGATTGATATATTTCAAATTTCAATGAATACGCATATCTTACAAATGAAAATAAATGTGACTATTTTATTAAATTGCAACTTAAAACTCATTAAATAATTACATGATTACAATGAAAAACAAAATTAGAAATATCAAAGTTATAGACCACTGAATATAAAGTAACAAATGAAATAATATTGAAATGCAAAATAAGAAAACATGGATAAGGATCTTTTATGCTTACAAGAAGTTCATTTTTGTCTTTTATGTGCTGAGGTATCTTCCTTCTGCAAGAACCAACTGCAAGCCCATCATTGCTGGGTCCCACCTGCCTTGGTATCTCTCCTCCATGGTTCGGATATCCTGGTGAAATCTTTCCCCTTGCTCATCACTGACAGTTCCTAAGTTCTTGGGAAAGCAGTCGAGATGCGAGTGCAAGAAATGGATCTTCAGAGACATTCGGCAACCAAGATTTTCATGGTTTTTGCAAGAACCAACTGCAAGCCCATCATTGCTGGGTCCCACCTGCCTTGGTATCTCTCCTCCATGGTTCGGATATCCTGGTGAAATCTTTCCCCTTGCTCATCACTGACAGTTCCTAAGTTCTTGGGAAAGAAGTCGAGATGCGAGTGCAAGAAATGGATCTTCAGAGACATTCGGCAACCAAGATTTTCATGGTTTTTGCAAGAACCAACTGCAAGCCCATCATTGCTGGGTCCCACCTGCCTTGGTATCTCTCCTCCATGGTTCGGATATCCTGGTGAAATCTTTCCCCTTGCTCATCACTGACAGTTCCTAAGTTCTTGGGAAAGCAGTCGAGATGCGAGTGCAAGAAATGGATCTTCAGAGACATTCGGCAACCAAGATTTTCATGGTTTTTGCAAGAACCAACTGCAAGCCCATCATTGCTGGGTCCCACCTGCCTTGGTATCTCTCCTCCATGGTTCGGATATCCTGGTGAAATCTTTCCCCTTGCTCATCACTGACAGTTCCTAAGTTCTTGGGAAAGCAGTCGAGATGCGAGTGCAAGAAATGGATCTTCAGAGACATTCGGCAACCAAGATTTTCATGGTTTTTGCAAGAACCAACTGCAAGCCCATCATTGCTGGGTCCCACCTGCCTTGGTATCTCTCCTCCATGGTTCGGATATCCTGGTGAAATCTTTCCCCTTGCTCATCACTGACAGTTCCTAAGTTCTTGGGAAAGAAGTCGAGATGCGAGTGCAAGAAATGGATCTTCAGAGACATTCGGCAACCAAGATTTTCATGGTTTTTGCAAGAACCAACTGCAAGCCCATCATTGCTGGGTCCCACCTGCCTTGGTATCTCTCCTCCATGGTTCGGATATCCTGGTGAAATCTTTCCCCTTGCTCATCACTGACAGTTCCTAAGTTCTTGGGAAAGCAGTCGAGATGCGAGTGCAAGAAATGGATCTTCAGAGACATTCGGCAACCAAGATTTTCATGGTTTTTGCAAGAACCAACTGCAAGCCCATCATTGCTGGGTCCCACCTGCCTTGGTATCTCTCCTCCATGGTTCGGATATCCTGGTGAAATCTTTCCCCTTGCTCATCACTGACAGTTCCTAAGTTCTTGGGAAAGCAGTCGAGATGCGAGTGCAAGAAATGGATCTTCAGAGACATTCGGCAACCAAGATTTTCATGGTTTTTGCAAGAACCAACTGCAAGCCCATCATTGCTGGGTCCCACCTGCCTTGGTATCTCTCCTCCATGGTTCGGATATCCTGGTGAAATCTTTCCCCTTGCTCATCACTGACAGTTCCTAAGTTCTTGGGAAAGAAGTCGAGATGCGAGTGCAAGAAATGGATCTTCAGAGACATTCGGCAATCAAGATTTTCATGGTTTTTGAGAAGATCTTGAATGAGCTGATGGTAGTTTTCCTCTTTGTGATTCCCCAGAAAATCTTGAATCACAGTCAGGGCCGCCGAGAGAATTTATGGGCCCCTATGTAATATTATGTTCGGGGCCCCCCCTTGAAAACTTTTTATCTTTACAAATCATTAAGAGCAATTATTCTGGACACAATGATGACATACAGAGGAAAAAAAGCCTGTTGCGCAGTCAGGCATGCAAAAACATAGGCCTACACAGTTTGTGTCACATAAAACGTTTTAGCATAGGATCGATATATAGCCTAACTAAGAATAATTTTTGTAAGAAAAAGTAGAGTCACTTAATCTGACGGGCCCTTATTGCTGACGGGCCCCTATGCACTAGTCCCCCTTGCCCCCCCCCCCCCCCTGTCGGCGGCCCTGATCACAGTCATGAAGGATTTCTATGCAGAGCGCTCCATCATATTCCTTTTCTTTCAAAACAGTATCTTTTCAGTTGCTACCTGATCTGAGGACCAACAAAGATCCCTTCTTTGAGTTTGGCATCACTTATTTTTGGAATTTTTTCCTTCAGGTGCAAAAACCCTTTACCAGTTTTGTCCATAGCCTTTACAAAGTTTTTCATAATACCCAGTTTGATGTGTAGTGATGGGAGCAGAACATCAGAGGGGTCAATTAGAAGCTTATACGTCATATTACTCTTTCCAGGAATAAAAACATCTCTTTTGGGCCAGTCTTTTGCAGTGTTCGTTTCTGGTCCTACTGTCCCACAAACACAGAAAACAGCAAACTTTTGTGAAGCCCGAGCAAGAGAGATATGACATTTTGGTCACCACATATTGTCATATTTTATAGCAGAGTATTTTTCCATGCTTTCATAAGTTACCTTCATTCCCACAGCATGTGTCGCTGGAATAGAAGGTTTTTAGTTTCCTTTATGCAAAAGGACAGCCTTTAAGTTGAATTTTGAAGAATCTATAAATAGAACCCATTCCTTAGAGTCGTGAGTTGTTCCAATTTCTTCCATCAGCCGTAAAATATCTGTAGAGAAACATAAACCATCGTGCATCTCATAATAAGCAGATATATCCAAATTTCTCTTTCTGAACAGAGAAATTCTGGTGCCTTTGGTCAAAATTTTTTAACATAAAACCTCAGCTTGTTGTTTGGAAAGTCCTAAGTCACGAACAAGATCATTTAGTTAATTTTGATGAATCAGATGATGTTCGTCTAACTTTTTAGGTGCGTATGTAGGATCAGGATCTGAAATGTGCCTCAAAGTCTTCCTCTGATGATTGTGAATCCATCTCCTCCCAGTTGGTTGGAGGTGTTGGTATAGGAAGATCTTCTCCATGAGGAACTGGCCTTATGGCTGAAGGCACATTTGGATATTGTATTTTGTTTTTGTTCTTTTTCGAAAAGCCCGACACTTCGGTTAAACAAAAATAGCAATCATGCAAGTGATTAGTTGGCTCACGCCAAACCATTGGAACTGCAAAGGGCGTGAATTTTATCTTACCTTTCAACCATTGACTCAGGCCAACAAAGCACGAAATGCTTTGGGTTGTGTTGTTGGGTTGTTTTACCTCTGAGCGGCACTTTTTTTGCACACCATGGGCTAAATGGCCAGGTCACATGGACCCCGAAGGCTCAGAGAAGGTTGGGAGAGGGGACCCACTGGAACAGCTGTTGGGAGACAGATGGTAGCCTCCCGTCAAGGCCATCCAGCGTGTTCTTTAACGTGCACAGGGTATGGCTCTCCCGCACACGGGACCACGGCTTAACGTCCCATCCGACGGGCGGCGGCCTTTTCAAGCAAATCGGTGTCCCCTACTGACCGTGGGCAGGACGGGGAATTTTTGCGGAGATAAATCTCAACGCTGACCCAGCTGGGACTCGAACCTGGGAACTGCAGATTACGAGCCTGGCACGCTTCCGACTGAGCCACCCCCTCACGAAATGCAGCACACATGTAGAGCCCATGTTTTGTCCTGATATCCAAAATACAAGCTATAAGCTTTCTTTATCATCTTTGTCAAAGAACGACCCTGGGATTTTAAAATATAATTTCCACACACATAACAAAACTTGTCTGGCACATTAACACATCCGCGACGTTGCCTTTGTGCCATTTGAACGCCAAAAATCGCTCTTCGACGTACAGTACGTAATTCCTCCTAGAATGGAAAAAATAAAAATGGCGGTCTGAGGTTAGGTAACTGTTACATATTTCCCCCACTTGGCAATCAGTGTTGCCAGCCACAAAAAGTAAAATATCTAATATCCTCCCAGTTGTCTAGAGGTGTTGGTATAGGAAGATCTTAATAGGAGACAAAATGACCAATAACATAAAACGTGACGTGCTAGCCATTTTTTAAGGCCAGATCTGAAATCAGCACCTGAAAAATAGTTAAAAGCAGCTACAATTGCTCATATTATAAAACCCTTGTAAACCAGTGTAATTGAATAGCTGTTAGGAGACGGATGAGGACCTCACGTCAGGGTCATCCAGTGTGATCTTTAACGCGCACAAAGTATAGCACTCCCGTACACGGAGGCACGGCTTAATGTCCTACCACACGGATGGCGATGTATTCCATGGCCAGCGGGGGGCGGGGGTGGCTCAGTCGGTAGCGCGCCAGGCTCGTAATCTGTAGTTCCCAGGTTCGAGTCCCAGCTGGGTCAGCGTTGAGATTTATCTCCGCAAAATTCCCCGCCCTGCCCACGGTCAGAAGGGGACACCGATGGGCTTGAAAAGGCCGCCGTTCGTCGGATGGGACGTTAAGCCGTGGCCCCGTGTGCGGGAGAGTCATACCCTGTTCACGCTAAAGAACACGCTGAATGGCCTTGACGGGAGGCTACCATCTGTCTCCCAACAGCTGTTAGAGTGGGTCCCCTCCCCCAACCTTCTCTGAGCCTTCCGGGTCCATGTGACCTGGCCATTTAATCCATGGTGTGCAAAAAAGTGCCGCTCAGAGGTAAAACAACCCAACCCAACCCATGGCCAGCGGTGTTCTCTACACAGGACAGAGTGAAGAACGGGAAGTTTTCCGGAGAAAAATCTCAGCGTTGGTCCAGGTGAGATTCGATCTTCAGCACTGCAGATTCTGAGCCTGGAGCGCTACCACCTGAGCCACCTCAGCCCCTGAAATTAATAAAACAGTAAAAAAGACATCTGTTCCTATTTCCGCACACTCCTTGGACTATGCAAATTATTAGCATTTGACCCTACTTGAAAATCGAGGAACTGACTGAGCGTGTTTCGTTTTTTCACACGTTGGACTAAATGTCCAGATCAAAAGGATCGCAAGGAATGAGAATCGGATAGAGGAAATGAACCACTCTATAGGTATTGTGAAGTAGATGGAAGCCTTGCCTCAAAGCCATCCGGCAAATATCTTTAAAGTGCACAAGGTATGGCTCTCCTGCAAACGGAGCCACGCTTAACGCCCTATTAGTCGATGGTGTCGTTTTTCAGGCCTTCACCTCAATATTTTCCCAGCCCTTGAGGTCCTTTAGCCCGATTTGTACCCAAAAATGCTGCTCGGAAATAAAACAACCCAATCTGAGTATATTAATGATAGTTATAAACAAAATTTTCTTTTTTGTAGACGAAAAGATAGAGTTTCAATTTACCAATCTCAGTACTTAACGTCGACGTGAAATACTGACAATATCTGTTCCTCTTCTGCAGATGCAATCAGATACAGCCAAATCACTTTCACACAATGCAAGTGACAAGAGCCTGAACTGTCACTTCCCCCAGCGATCCAACGGAACGCAGATAACCCGTTTCTCTGAAACGATGTGGCGTTCCAAATCTCCAAGTTCGTTAATGATCGAAATTTCTTCTTGTCTTCAATCTGTCTTATATGCTTTATCAGTTTCGGATTGAGAACTTCCAGACACGGCAATATAAATAACAACGATGATTGCTTGAAGAATATTGATTTCTTGTCTTCGGATTTCTCAATGGTTATCAAGATAAGAAGAATAAATCAACTTTAGGGAGGATGGTTTTGGGTTGTTTTACTTCTGGGAAACAGTTTTGTGCGCACAATGGGGTAAATGCCAAGTTACCAGACCCCGAAGGCTCAGAGAAAGAGAAGGGGACCCACTTGATTGTTGTTACGAGACAGAGGGAAACTTGTCGCCAAAGCCATCCAGCGGTTCTCTAATATTCATGGGTTGGGTTGGGTTGTTTTACCTCTGAGCGGCACTTTTTTGCACACCATGGGCTAAATGGCCAGGTCACATGGACCCCGAAGGCTCAGAGAAGGTTGGGGGAGGGGACCCACTGGAACAGCTGTTGGGAGACAGATGGTAGCCTCCCGTCAAGGCCATCCAGCGCGTTCTTTAACGTGCACAGGGTATGGCTCTCCCGCACACGGGGCCACGGCTTAACGTCCCATCCGACTGACGGCGGCCTTTCCAAGCCCATCGGTGTCCCCTACTGACCGTGGGCAGGGCGAGGAATTTTGCGGAGATAAATCTCAACGCTGACCCAGCTGGGACTCGAACCTGCGAACTACAGATTACGAGCCTGGCGCGCTACCGACTGAGCCACCCCCGCCCCTCTAATATGCATGGAGTATGTCTGTCCTGCACACAGAGCCACGGCTTAACGCGTTATACGATGGACGGTGCTATTTCCAAGTACTCAGTGCCTCCTCCTCACCGACAGCAGGGGGGAGGGTTTATAAAATAAATTTCACCGCTGGAATAGCTGGGAGCTCGAATCTGCTAACTAAGAGTATGAGTTTGACAAATGAGCCAACTCAACTATAAGGAGCAATTAAGCTGATATTGCAGTTTATATCGTGAAGCTAAAATCTAAACTGTTTAGCAAAGTCCTGTTAAATTGTGGATCAGGAATAATTGTGTAGATTCCGAATTAATTATTTCGAAAATGGTCGATTGTTTGATGTCGGTAAGCGACTAAATATGTGAAGTATCTTTTTTTATTTTACCTCTGAGCGGCACTTTATTTGCAAACAATGGTCTAAATGACCAGGTCAGAAGGACTTCGAGGCTCAGAGAAGGTTGGGGGAGGGGACCCACTGGACAGCTATTGAAAGACAATGGTTACTCCTGTCAAGGCCATCCAGCGTGTTATTTAACGTGAACAGGGTATGGCTCTCCCACACATGGCGTCACGGTTTAACGTTCCATTAGACGGACGGCGGCCTTTCCAAGCCCATCGGTGTCCTCTACTGACCGAGGCAGGGCGGGAATTTTGCGGGAATATATCTCAGCGCTGACCCAGGTGGGACTCGAACCTGGGAACTATAGATTACGAGCCTAAAGCGCTACCCACTGCAAAAACCCCCTCTCCATATGGTGCTGCGTACCTTATAGAGAATGGATGAATAATTTCTAAAAGCAAACTCTGCATACGGACTGGAAAAGCGTTACGATAAATAAGTCGTTTTTATGTTAATAAGCTAATATTTTACTCATAACGATTATATTTAATATTTTTGTTCAATTATTAGATTCATGAACGAAGCTTTCCTTCGATTATAACTTTTCGCTCTTTCCTTGAGGTGCTTGTGACCTGGCTATTGTGATAGCTTTATGGTACTAGGGGGTCTTTATGGCTTTATGGTACTTGGAGGGTCTTTGTGACTTGGCCATTGTGATGGCTTTAGGGCACTTGGGGGTCTTTGTGACTTGGCAATTGTGATGACTTTAGGGTACTTGGGGATCTTTGTGACTTGGCTATTGTGGTGGCTTTAGGGTACTTGGAGGTTTTTGTGACTTGACCATTGTGATTACTTTAGGGTACTTGGGGATCTTTGTGACTTGGCTATTGTGGTGGCTTTAGGGTACTTGGAGGTCTTTGTGACTTGACCATTGTGATGGCTTTAGAGTACTTTTGGGTCTTTGTGACTTGACAATTGTGATGACTTTAGGGACTTGGAGATCTTTGTGACTTGGTTATTGTGGTGGCTTTAGGGTACTCGGAGGTCTTTGTGACTTGACCATTGTGATGACTTTAGAGTACTTGTGGGTCTTTGTGACTTGACAATTGTGACGACTTTAGGGTACTTGGGGATCTTTGTGACTTGGCTATTGTGGTGGCTTTAGGGTACTTGGAGGTTTTTGTGACTTGACCATTGTGATGGCTTTAGAGTACTTTGGGGTCTTTGTGACTTGGCCATTGTGATGGCTTTAGGGTACTTGGGGATCTTTGTGATTTGGCTATTGTGGTGGCTTTAGGGTACTTGGAGGTCTTTGTGACTTGACCATTGTGATGGCTTTAGAGTACTTTTGGGTCTTTGTGACTTGACAATTGTGATGACTTTAGGGTACTTGGAGATCTTTGTGACTTGGTTATTGTGGTGGCTTTAGGGTACTCGGAGGTCTTTGTGACTTGACCATTGTGATGACTTTAGAGTACTTGTGGGTCTTTGTGACTTGACAATTGTGATGACTTTAGGGCACTTGGGGATCTTTTTGACTTGGCTATTGTGGTAGCTTTAGGGTACTTGGAGGTCTTTGTGACTTGACCATTGTGATGGCTTTAGAGTACTTTGGGGTCTTTGTGACTTGGCCATTGTGATGGCTTTAGGGTACTTGGGGATCTTTGTGACTTGGCTATTGTGGTGGCTTTAGGGTACTTGGAGGTTTTTGTTACTTGACCATTGTGATGGCTTTAGAGTACTTGGGGATCTTTGTGACTTGGCTATTGTGGTGGCTTTAGGGTACTTGGAGGTCTTTGTGATTTGACCATTGTGATGGCTTTAGAGTACTTGGGGTCTTTGTTACTTGACCATTGTGATGGCTTTAGAGTACTTGGGGATCTTTGTGACTTGGCTATTGTGGTGGCTTTAGGGTACTTGGAGGTCTTTGTGATTTGACCATTGTGATGGCTTTAGAGTACTTTGGGGTCTTTGTGACTTGACAATTGTGATGACTTTAGGATACTTGGGGATCTTTGTGACTTGGTTATTGTGGTGGCTTTAGGGTACTTGGAGGTCTTTGTGACTTGACCATTGTGATGGCTTTAGAGTACTTTGGGGTCTTTGTGACTTGACGATTGTGATGACTTTAGGGTACTTGGGGATCTTTGTGACTTGGTTATTGTGGTGGCTTTAGGGTACTTGGAGGTCTTTGTGACTTGGCCATTGTGATGGCTTTAGGAGTACTTTTGGGTCATTGTGACTTGACAATTGTGATGACTTTAGGGTACTTGGGGATCTTTGTGACTTGGCTATTGTGGTGGCTTTAGGGTACTTGGAGGTTTTTGTGACTTGACCATTGTGATGGCTTTAGAGTACTTGGGGGGTCTTTGTGACTTGGCCATTGTGATGGCTTTAGGGTACTTGGGGTCGCGACAAACGAATCGTTGGAGCCATTTGTAAAGGATGAATTTGATTCAGAATAATGACTGAATAATAATGACTGCATAATAATGACTGAGCAAGAGGAACATTTCAATCATTTCTGATTTAAATTTCACTTTATGAAAAAGCTGTAATCAACGCATCATAAGACATTCGATAAAATTAATATTTATTATAAATGTAGTTAAGTGTCTTACGTTATATATCATTTCAGCAGTATGCGATTTCCTAAAAAAAGGAGTGTCGGTGAATACTACTGTTATTACTCCATTGAAGTTGTACTAAAGCTTTGGAGTAAACAAAACACCACAATAAGTGCTCTGAGGTTGGGTTGTTTTACCTCTGAGCAGCACTTTTTTGCACACCATGGGCTAAATGGCCAGGTCACATGGACCCCGAAGGCTCAGAGAAGGTTGGGGGAGGGGACCCACTGGAACAGCTGTTGGGAGACCAGATGGTAGCCTCCCGTCAAGGCCATCCAGCGTGTTCTTTAACGTGCACAGGGTATGGCTCTCCCACACACGGGGCCACGGCTTAACGTCCCATCCGACGGACGGCGGCCTTTCCAAGCCCATCGGTGTCCCCTACTGATCGTGGGCAGGGCGGGAAATTTTGCGGAGATAAATCTCAACGCTGACCCAGCTGGGACTCGAACCTGGGAACTACAGATTACGAGCCTGGCGCGCTACCGACTGAGCCACCCCCGCCCCTAAGTGCTCTTGTCACTTAATGAGGGATATCTCACTGAATAGAGCAATCACGCAAGAAAATCTGGCTATTCTATCAAGTGTCAATCCCTGGCAAATTATCAAATTTGACCTCCACCTCCCAGGTTTACTACTACAAGGATTAAAAGGAAACTCAGATTTCTTAAGAAATATTTTTCTGATTCTATCTTCAACATTTTATGTAGCTTCTTTTTAACTTTTATGCTGAATTTTCTCTCCAATTACGATTGCCCAATTAATAGAAGATTTTTTTTTCTTCAGGTTCCTCGTCATTGCTTTCCCTATCATGGCTAGGAGGTTCTGTACCATCAGCACGTGCAGAAAAGGTTTAGTCGCAGTATGGGCTCTAGCACTAATATTAGCTGGCCCTGTTCTTGTAACTAAGGTAAGCTCTGAGATTTCTTTTAACTAAAACACGTCGCTAGTCACTAGCTGCCTAACCACTATGCCTTAACTGGTATAGTGGTTAGGCAGCTAGCGACTGTTCCAGCAAGGCAAACTTTGTGTGTTGTGTTAGTTCTAACTAAGGCAGTGGTCAGCAGTGACTTCGGTCGTAGTAGGGCATGTCCTTGTATGAGAAGGCCTGTATTAAGCTAGGAGTAGCTTCCAGGATTTTTCTCTGTCCTATATGTCGCAAATCAAAAAAAAATATATGTAACGTTCTACAATAAGGAGAAAAATCTCTGACAACATAATTTCAATGGATATGAAAACGAACCGCTATATTTGCACGTTGGGATATCTCTAGTCCTTAAAGCAATATTATTATATAAACCATTGAAATGTCCTGAAAGTTCAATATTTTGGCAAACTGAAGGCATCATATTTGTTTAAATGAAGTCAATGAAAAATAAATAAATAAATATTCCCTCAAGCAGCTGCTTGCCACAGAGGTTTCACAAGTGTCCGCCAGTTTAATATGCAATAGAGAAGATCTGTGAGGAAGGACTTATCAGGAGCTCGAACCCAGGTTCCTTTGATCAGCAGCCAAGCGCGCTAACCACTCGTCCACTGAAACAGACTCAAGAAACATTGCTCACCAAAAACGAGCGCATAATAAACGAATGATTTTGCTAATTTTGTAATTTGTTCATGTTGTCTTATTCTTTTCAATAAAGATGATTCGTTATGTTTTTAAACCGTACACAGTCGTATCAGAATAATATGACCACCTATCTAATAATAGGAATAACCCCCTTGCTAGAATGACAGCGGCGAGACGGCGTGGCATGGACGCAATGAGGTCCTGGAAGGTTGCCAGAGGCACATGTGCCCATTCGGACTGCAGCAGAGAACGGAGGTACCGGAGATGACATGGTTGTGGGTCCGCACGACGAACCTGTCGATCCAAATGGTCCCACAAGTGCTCTATGGGATTGAGGTCGGGAGATTTTGCCGGCCAAGGGAGAATGGGACATCGCTGTCGTATTCCTAGAACCAGTCACGCACCACCTTAGCGACATGGCAGGGTATATTATCCTGTTGGTAGACACCATCATCACCAGGGTAAACGTCCAACATGAAGGGATGCATGTGGTCAGCGAGGATGGACAACGAATAATATTCGCGACAACCCCGGTACACCGCAGTACTGTGACTGCATATCACCTTAAGGGATTGCCACTGAAACCACTATAAACTAAAAAGGCTCCTATCAATTTAGCTTGCCTTAACATTTGCCTTCCTACAGCGGGAGAAGACCCTATGTGAAGAGAGAAGCACTACTTGGGATTTTATTAGTCTGCTTGAAGATATAATCATTGAGGTGCAGTGAGAGTGGGATCTTTTGAAATTTTGAGTGGTGCCAAGGAATATGCCCAATACTCACTGAATTTAGACCAGAACGAGCCATAATATATAAATAAAAAGATCTTAGTCTTTTGAATTTTGAGCCAGAAAAATAAAGGAAGTCCTAACTTTTAGGGTCCTCTGCAGCAGAGGCCCAAGGTACTTCCGTCGAAGAGCCACACCTCGAGGGACTCCAATCCTCTCAGCATGATCCCCAACTTCGTCCTCTCCATCGAGCCGGGCACCACAGCCCGCTCGCCGTCTCGGCTTCCACACCGTGCCGGGCCGCTTCGGGGGATACAGGACCAGCACCACCAAACCGGTCCGCACCCCTCCCACGACCACGACAAAGCCTTCTGCCTACCGGGGCTCACAACACTGCGACACCCGGACCCCACTTCACAGAGGAACCAAGTTCCTCCACTGCAAAAGCCAATAAGTCCAAATCTCATTCATCTGGGACTCTTAGTTTGGCTGTTCCATGTAGCCATTGGTGTTCAGGGACCCATCCAGTGTTACCAGCGGTCCCAGGTCATACCAGGAAAACATCCCCCAGACATGCACACTGCCACTGCAGTGGCACTGTGTCACTATACTTGACCAACAAACGTGTCCAGGTGTTGGTTGGGTTGTGTTGTTTTACCTCTGAGTGGCACTTTTTTGCACACCATGGGCTAAATGGCTAGGTCACATGGACCCCGAAGGCTCAGAAAAGTTTGGGGGAGGGAATCCACTGGGACAGCTGTTGGGAGACAGATGGTAGCCTCCCGTCAAGGCCATCCAGCGTGTTCTTTAACGTGCACAGGGTATGGCTCTCCCACACACGGGCCACGGCTTAACGCACCATCCGACGGACGGCGGCCTTTCCAAGCCCATCGGTGTCCCCTACTGACCGTGGGCAGGGCGGGGAATTTTGCGGAGATAAATCTCAACGCTGACCCAGCTGGGACTCGAACCTGGGAACTACAGATTACGAGCCTGGCGCGCTACAGACTGAGCCCCCCCCCCGTCCCCCAGGTGTTGGTTCTCGTGTGTCTGATGCCGTATCCGCCACCGCCCGTCACTTCTGTGGAGTAGAAACCTCGATTCTTCGGAGAAGGCAACCTTTTTCCACTCTTCCACTGTCCAAAGACGGTAGTCTCGTGCGAACTGCAGGCGTCATTGCCGATGGACCTTGGTTAACATGGGCACCTTTACGCAGCGTCGACTCTGGAGACTCATGCGTATCAGGGTTCGTTCTACTGTTATCGGGCCGCAAAAATCCCCGCCCTGCCCACGGTCAGTAGGGGACACCGATGGGCTTGGAAAGGCCGCCGTCCATTGGATGGGACGTTAAGCCGTGGCCCCGTGTGCGGGAGAGCCATACCCTGTGCACGTTAAAGAACACGCTGGATGGCCTTGACGGGAGGCTACCATCTGTCTCCCAACAGCTGTTCCAGTGGGTCCCCTCCCCCAACCTTCTCTGAGCCTTCGGGGTCCATGTGACCTGGCCATTTAGCCCATGGTGTGCAAAAAAGTGCCGCTCAGAGGTAAAACAATCCACAACCCAACTGTTATCGGGGAGACACGTACAGTCACTCAAAAAAGTATCAGAACACTATGGTTGATTACAGAATTCAGAAAAAATATCTGGCAACGATTTTTTTAGAAATTAGTGATCTGGCAACCTTTCGTGTCACGTGATTACAGAATTCAGGAAAAATATCTGGAGTGTGTACAGCAACTGTACACGCTCCAGTTACCGTTCACAGCAAACTGTTGCGTGTACAGTTGCTGTACACGCTCCAGATATTTTTCCTGAATTCTGTAATCACGTGACACGAAGGTTGCCAGATCACTAATTTCGAAAAAAATCGTTGCCAGATATTTTTTCTGAATTCTGTAATCAACCATAGTGTTCGGATACTTTTTTGAGCGACTGTAGGTGGTCATATTATTTTGATACTAGATCGTGTGGGCTCACTCACGGAAATATTGAGCGTGTGCAGTTACCGTTCACAGCAAACTGGAGCGTGTGCAGTAACTGCACACGCTCCAGTTTGTTGTGAACGGTAACTGGAGCGTGTACAGTTGCTGTACACGCTCCAGATATTTTTCCTGAATTCTGTATTCACGTGACACGAAGGTTGCCAGATCACTAATTTCTAAAATAATGGTTGCCAGGTATTTTTTCTGAATTCTGTAATCAACCATGGTGTTCGGATACTTTTTTGAGCGACTGTAAGTGGTCATATTATTTTGATACTAGATCGTGTGGACTCACTCACGGAAATATTGAGCGTGTGCAGTTACCGTTCACAGCAAACTGGAGCGTGTGCAGTTACTGCACACGCTCCAGTTTGCTGTGAACGGTAACTGGAGCGTGTACAGTTGCTGTACACGCTCCAGATATTTTTCCTGAATTCTGTAATCACGTGACACGAAGGTTGCCAGATCACTAATTTCTAAAAAAGTCGTCGCCAGATAATTTTTCTGAATTCTGTAATCAGCCATAGTGTTCGGATACTTTTTTGAGCGACTGTATCTTTCTTTTCCACAGATAAGCCCTGACTGAAACTATTCAATGAGTGTGACTGAAAAGTGACAAAATATTACAAGCTAATTAAAAGGAACTTTCGTTTGCTTTTGCGAAAACATAAAACCGATCAATAATTGGGTCATTAATTACTTAATGCCACTGTGACATAAAAAAGCTCTCATTAAATGGAACAAATTTAAAAGAACTTAATTTAACGCACACGAGGGCCAATGGATTTATTCTCGAGTGTATTAAAAGCTATTGTTTGCTATTAACTTTTTTTAATTAATCTTTTAAATAAACGAACAGAATATTTTGTGTTCAAAGTTATTTTTACCACTTAATAAACAATGTTGTATTAAAATTCTTATATTTTTTTTTCTTTTTACATTTGTTCTAACCTGCACTTACAGGGAACAAATAGAGGGCGGGGGTGGCTCAGTCGGTAGCGCGCCAGGCTCGTAATCTGTAGTTCCCAGGTTCGAGTCCCAGCTGGGTCAGCGTTGAGATTTATCTCCGCTAAATTCCCCGCCCTGCCCACGGTCAGTAGGGGACACCGATGGGCTTGGAAAGGCCGCCGTCTGTCGGATGGGACGTTTAGCCGTGGCCTCGTGTGTGGGAGAGCCATACCCTGTGCACGTTAAAGAACACGCTGGATGGCCTTGACGGGAGGCTACCATCTGTCTCCCAACAGCTGTTCCAGTGGGTCCCCTCCCCCAAGCCTTCTCTGAGCCTTCGGGGTCCATGTGACCTGGCCATTTAGCCCATGGTGTGCAAAAAAGTGCCGCTCAGAGGTAAAACAACCCAACCCAGAGAACAAATATGAACGAAGTGATTGTTTTTGGATCAGCTTTAATATAAACACAATCAGGGTCTTTTTTAAACACATTTCAGAGCTTCACAAACACAAATATTAGGTTGATGACTAAATAAATGCCGATTTTATTTTATTCTCTTCCTTATTGCTAATTATGAAATAAAACACATATTTTTGGTTCATGCTGTATATCAATCATTTCAAAACTTATTATTTGCTTAATATATCTATTCTAACGTAAGTTACACGAGTTCAAACTTGGCCATAATGCCATCCAAACAACTTGTAATGTTGTCGAAACATTGGGCGAGGAAAGTCTTCTGAATGTACAGTGCGACCTTGGTACAAAACGTTTCATAGTGGAGTATCGTGATCATGGCTTTTTAAACAGTAACTCTATTATGCAGGGTGATTCAAAACGAATCGAACACTTTCAAAAATTTATTACTCAATAACTAGGTTGTATATGAACTGATCAATATTGAACATGTCAATAACTAGGTTGCATATGAACTGTTCAATATTGAACATGTCAATAACTAGGTTGCATATGAACTGTTCAATATTGAACATGTCAATAACTAGGTTGCATATGAACTGTTCAATATTGAACATGTAAATAACTAGGTTGCATATGAACTGTTCAATATTGAACATGTCAATAACTAGGTCATAACATGTCAATAACATGACAATGAGCTGTTCAATATTGAACATGTCAGTAACTAGGTTGTATATAAACTGTTCAATATTGAACATGTCAGTAACTAGGTTGTATATGAACTGTTCAATATTGAACATGTCAGTAACTAGGTTGCATATGACCTGTTCAATATTGAACATGTCAGTAACTAGGTTGCATATGAGCTGTTCAATATTGAACATGTCAGTAACTAGGTTGCATATGAGCTGTTCAATATTGAACATGTTAATAACTAGGTTGCATATGAACTGTTCAATATTGAACATGTCAATAACTAGGTTGCATATGAACTGTTCAATATTGAACATGTCAATAACTAGGTTGCATATGAACTGTTCAATATTGAACATGTCAATAACTAGGTTGCATATGAACTGTTCAATATTGAACATGTCAATAACTAGGTTGCATATGAACTGTTCAATATTGAACATGTCAATAACTAGGTTGCATATGAGCTGTTCAATATTGAACATGTCAATAACTAGATTGTATATGAACTGTTCAATATTGAACATGTCAATAACTAGGTTGCATATGAACTGTTCAATATTAAAAATGTCAAAACTATGTTGTATATGAACTGATCAATATTGAACATGTCAATAACTAGGTTGCATATGAACTGTTCAATATTGAACATGTCAATAACTAGGTTGCATATGAACTGTTCAATATTGAACATGTCAATAACTAGGTTGCATATGAACTGTTCAATATTGAACATGTAAATAACTAGGTTGCATATGAACTGTTCAATATTGAACATGTCAATAACTAGGTCATAACATGTCAATAACATGACAATGAGCTGTTCAATATTGAACATGTCAGTAACTAGGTTGTATATAAACTGTTCAATATTGAACATGTCAGTAACTAGGTTGTATATGAACTGTTCAATATTGAACATGTCAGTAACTAGGTTGCATATGACCTGTTCAATATTGAACATGTCAGTAACTAGGTTGCATATGAGCTGTTCAATATTGAACATGTCAGTAACTAGGTTGCATATGAGCTGTTCAATATTGAACATGTTAATAACTAGGTTGCATATGAACTGTTCAATATTGAACATGTCAATAACTAGGTTGCATATGAACTGTTCAATATTGAACATGTCAATAACTAGGTTGCATATGAACTGTTCAATATTGAACATGTCAATAACTAGGTTGCATATGAACTGTTCAATATTGAACATGTCAATAACTAGGTTGCATATGAGCTGTTCAATATTGAACATGTCAATAACTAGATTGTATATGAACTGTTCAATATTGAACATGTCAATAACTAGTTGCATATGAACTGTTCAATATTAAAAATGTCAAAACTAGGTTGTATATGAACTGTTCAATATTGAACATGTCAATAACTAGGTTGCATATGAGCTGTTCGATATTGAACATGTCAATAACTAGGTTGCATATGTTCAATATTAAACATGTCAATAACTAGATTGCATATAACTAGGTTGCATATAACTAGGTTGCATATAACTAGGTTGCATATAACTAGGTTGCATATGTTCAATATTGACCATGTCAATAACTAGGTTGCATATGTTCAATATTGAACATGTCAATTACTAGGTTGCATATGTTCAATATTGAACATGGCAATAACTAGGTTGCATAAGTTCAACATTGAACATGTCAATGACTAGGTTGCATATGTTCAATATTGAACATGTCAATAACTAGGTTGCATATATTCAATATTGAACATGTCAATAACTAGGTTATATATGAACTGTTCAATATTGAACATGTCAATAACTAGGTTATATATGAACACAAAATCAATTTGTAAAGGAACTATCACAGTTATTTCTGTGATCTTTCAAATGCTCAATAAGTGTCCCTCGTGTTGCACGCGCACATCAGTCCTGTTGTCTGATTCATCCCAGATCCTTTGTAGCACATCACTGTCGATGGTTGAAATGGCGGCCACCATGCGTTCCTTCATTTCCTTAAAGCTTCGAGGAAGAGGTGGTATAAACACAAAGTTCTTTCCGTATCCCCACAATGGGGAGGGGGTGGCTCAGTCGGTAGCGCGCCAGGCTCGTAATCTGTAGTTCCCAGGTTCGAGTCCCAGCTGGATCAGCGTTGAGATTTATCTCCGCAAAACATTCCCCGCCCTGCCCACGGTCAGTAGGGGACACCGATGGGCTTGGAAAGGCCACCGTCCGTCGGATGGGACGTTAAGCCGTGGCCCCGTGTGCGGGAGAGCTATACCCTGTGCACGTTAAAGAACACGCTGGATGGCCTTGACGGGAGGCTACCATCTGTCTCCCAACAGCTGTTCCAGTGGGTCCCCTCCCCCAACCTTCTCTGAGCCTTCGGGGTCCATGCGACCTGGCCATTTAGCCCATGGTGTGCAAAAAAGTCCCGCTCAGAGGTAAAACAACCCAACCCAACCGTATCCCCACAAGAAGAAGCCGCATGGTGTGAGTCGCCTAGTTACTGAGCAATAATTTTTGAAAGTGTTCAATTCTTTTTGAATCATCGCGTATATCATACGAACCTTGAACATGAGGAAGGTCGAGGACCTCCTCCTGCAGTTGACAACTGGCGATTGAAGACAATTATTGAAGCAGACCCACCTAAAAACCATGTGTGAGATTGCGGAAGATCTAAATATTCATCAACAGCTGTTGTTCGGCATTTGAATCTATTGGAAAATTGAAGAAGCTTGATAAGTGGAATTTACATGATTTGAATGAAAAGACAAAAAAAATCGTCGTTAGGAAGTGTATTCTTCGCTGTTTTTGCACAACTAGTATGATCGCTTTCTCGATCGTATTGTGAAGTGTGACGAGAAATGGATTCTGTACAGTCGCGCAAAAAAATATCCGAACACTATGGTTGACTACAGAATTCAGAAAAAATATCTGGCAACGATTTTTTTTAGAAATTAGTGATCTGGCAACCTTCGTGTCACGTGATTACAGAATTCAGGAAAAATATCTGGAGCGTGTACAGCAACTGTCCACGCTCCAGTTACCTTTCACAGCAAACTGGAGCGTGTGCAGTTACTGCACACGCTCCAGTTTGCTGTGAACGGTAACTGCACACGCTCAATATTTCCGTGAGTGAGCCCACACGATCTAGTATCAAAATAATATGACCACCTACAGTCGTTCAAAAAAGTATCCAAACACTATGGTTGATTACAGAATTCAGAAAAAATATCTGGCAACGATTTTTTTGGGAAATTAGTGATCTGGCAACCTTCGTGTCACGTGATTACAGAATTCAGGAAAAATATACACGCTCCAGTTACCGTTCACACTGGAGCGTGTGCAGTTACTGCACACGCTCTAGTTTGCTGTGAACGGTAACTGCACACGCTCAATATTTCCGTGAGTGAGCCCACACGATCTAGTATCAAAATAATATGACCACCTACAGTCGCTCAAAAAAGTATCCAAACACTATGGTTGATTACAGAATTCAGAAAAAATATGTGGCAACGATTTTTTTTAGAAATTAGTGATCTGGCAACCTTCGTGTCACGTGACACGAAGGTTGCCCCCACACTCCTACCAGATCCTTATCCAAGACGAAACTCTTTCTCCGTTGAAACTCTCCCACCAAGTGCGGTCACGTGATATCCACTGGACATGCAAGGGTCCGTCAGCCAATGCAAGGGTCTGTCACCACGGCTCGATCACGATGAAGCACCAAACCACTCTCCCGAAACTGAAGGTGCACCAAAAGAAGCTAATGGTCACTGTTCGGTGCTCTGCGGCCAGCATCATTCTGTATAACTTCTTGAATCCAGGTGAAACCATCACTGCAGAGAAAATATTGCCATGAACTCAACGAAACGCACCAGAAGTTGCGTGATAAACATCCATCATTGGTGAATCGAAGAGGTCCTATTCTTCTCCATGACAATTCTCGGCCACATGCTGCACAAATGACCCTCCAGAAGTTGAACAAATTTGAGCCACGAAACTGTTCCCCATCCACCATATTCACAGATTATCACATATTCAAGCATTTGGAGAACTTTCTCAAGGAAAAATCTTTAACTACTCTGAGGCAGCAGAAAGCGTCTTAAAAGAATTTATTAACTACAGAACTCCGAATTTTTATCTAAATGGGATAAACTTGTTTCTAATTGGCAAAAATGTGTAGATTGTGATGGTTTCTATTTTGTTTAATAAAGTTTTTTTATGAGCTGAGTTATGATTTGTTGAAATTGTGGTTTAAAAACGGCCATTTGTTTTTGCAACAACATAATAAATACGTATCAGACAGAGTAAACATATACTTTTATTTCTAAAAATAATACCTAACATATAAAAAAATTAAAATCCAAATCATATTGCTTTGATCACAGGGAAACATTAAATTGCAAATTATATAACGGAAGGGTTGGGTTGTTTTACCTCTGAGCGGCACGTTTTTGCACACCATGGGCTAAATGGCTAGGTCACATGGACCCCGAAGGCTCAGAGAAGGTTGGGGGAGGGGACCCACTGGAACAGCTGTTGGGAGACAAATGGTAGCCTCCCGTCAAAGCCATCCAGCGTGTTCTTTAACGTGCACAGGGTATGGCTCTCCCGCACACGGGGCCACGGCTTAACGTCCCATCCGACGGACGGCGGCCTTTCCAAGCCCATCGGTGTTCCCTACTGACCGTGGGCAGAGCGGGGAATTTTGCGGAGATAAATCTCAACGCTGACCGAGCTGGGACTCGAACCTGGGAACTACAGATTACGAGCCTGGCGCTCTACTGATTGAGCCACCCTCGCCCCAAATATAACGGAGGAGAACATTATTCACAAAGCAAATAAAATAATAAGTAGAATTATGAGAATCAAAAGAAATATTCTATCACTAAAACGTTTTAATTTTCTTTTTTGGAACGATGTCTTTGTCATTTATTTCCTTTTGCAATTCAATAGATTCTGAAAAGACACCTCGATAACACTGCTAGGATGCTATCAAGATTTTGATTCATAAAATAACAATGATGCATAAATTAACAACTTCACAAAAGTTAAATTTTCAAATGTACATTGGATTTCCAGAACTAGAGAGATATATGTAGAGCTGCATGCTAAAATAGACACTGATTACGATATTTTAAATTCTACTAATACAGACTGCTCTAATTACACTTGATTCTTTAACCTGATTGTACAATCGCTCAAAAAAATATCCGAACACTATCGTTGATTACAGAATTCAGAAAAAATATCTGGCAACGATTTTTTTAGAAATTAGTGATCTGACAACCTTCGTTCACTAATTTCTAAAAAAAATCGTTGCCAGATATTTTTTCTGAATTCTGCAATCAACGATGGAGTTCGAATATTTTTTTCGAGCGACTGTACTTTTGATATCAGATATCTTAAGGAAAAATAATAAGCAATTAGACTGAGCCCTAACAAATCACTGCAAATATCCAAACTGTCCCGGGAAATCAAATTCGATGCGGGGCGGGGGTGGCTCAGTCGGTAGCGCGCCAGGCTCGTAATCTGTAGTTCCCAGGTTCGAGTCCCAGCTGGGTCAGCGTTGAGATTTATCTCCGCAAAATTCCCCGCCTTGCCCACGGTCAGTAGGGGACACCGATGGGCTTGGAAAGGCCGCCGTCCGTCGGATGGGACGTTAAGCGGTGGCCCCGTGTGTGGGAGAGCCATACCCTGTGCACGTTAAAGAACACGCTGGATGGCCTTGACGGGAGGCTACCATCTGTCTCCCAACAGCTGTTCCAGTGGGTCCCCTCCCCCAACCTTCTCTGAGCTTTCGGGGTCCATGTGACCTGGCCATTTAGCCCATGGTGTGCAAAAAAGTGCCGCTCAGAGGTAAAACAACCCAACAACAACCCAAATTCGATGTTCCTTTAATTTCCAAAATGAACTTTTAGTGAAAAATATGACGTAAAATAAAGATCCACATCAAACCTAGGAAAGATTTTGTTTGTTTTACTTCTGTGTAGCACCTTTTGCACACCATGGGGTAAATGGCCTGGTCACAAGAACCCCAAGAGTTCAGAGAAAGTTGTAGAAGGTGATACACCAGACAGCTGTTAGAAGATAGATGGCAATCTCCTTCGAGACAATCCACTGCTTTAACGTGCACACGGTATGACTCTCCCACATATGGGGCCACGGCTTAACATCCCATCCGAAGGACGCCGCCTTTCCAACCACAACGGTACGACCTTTCTCACCAAGAGCAAGGGGGGAAAGGATTAGTGGAGTTAAATTCGTGTCTCAACTGAAATAACAATGGTGAAGTTGAGACGTGAAAATGTGAACTGCTAATTATGAGTCTGGAGCACTACGGACTGATTTTCACTCCAGGTGAGGGTTGGGTTGGGTTGTTTTACCTCTGAGCGGCACTTTTTTGCACACCATGGGCTAAATGGCCAGGTCACATGGACCCCGAAGGCTCAGAGAAGGTTGGGGGAGGGGACCCACTGGAACAGCTGTTGGGAGACAGATGGTAGCCTCCCGTCAAGGCCATCCAGCGTGTTCTTTAACGTGCACAGGGTATGGCTCTCCCGCACACGGGGCCACGGCTTAACGTCCCATCCGACGGACGGCGGCCTTTCCAATCCCATCGGTGTCCCCTACTGACCGTGAGCAGGGCGGGGGAATTTTGCGGAGATAAATCTCAACGCTGACTCAGCTGGGACTCGAACCTGGGAACTACAGATTACGAGCCTGGCGCGCTACCGACTGAGCCACCCCCGCCCCTCCAGGTGAGGAGGGGGGGCGTCACGTCCACATCGTTTCTCCTTTGAAAATGCTAATAAATGGAATAGAAGTAAAAACATATGTAAAAACCTTTAATATCAGGAGAATTTTTAAGATATTAAATAGAATGAATACGACGATTAGGATCGATTTAATCTTAACAATAACAATGCCTGCCATATGAATCAACTTACGTTGGAAGTTAATTAAAGCTTTAATAATTATTGCTTTCATAAATATTTAATGAAACAAATGCATATTTTAGAAATTTGTGTAGCCAAGTCTTTCAGTATTGTGTATAAGCTTCTAAGGACTGCTGCTGTTAGAGATTCTAAGAGCTTCTAGGATAATTTTCTTTTAACTGGCATAATTTAGAGATTACATAATTTGCAAGCTAACCACGTGCAATAATAATCAAAAAATATTTTATGACTAAAATGGGGTTGATATTTAATAGTATATTTTAACTACTGGAGTGCTCTTCTCTCCACACCCAATGTTCAAGTTATAAGAACCCCACTGACTCAAAGAAGTTGAGGCAAGAGGCCCACTGGATAACTGGTAGAAGACAGACAGAAACTTCACACTTAGGCCATTAAGCGTGTTCTTTAACGTACATAGGGTATGGCTCTCCTGAACATGAGGACACAGCTTAACGTCCCAACCGATGGACTGTAGCCTTTTCCAAGCCCATCGGTGTTCTAGTTCTGACAGATTTAGCGGAGATAAATCTCAACGCTGGCGACTCGAACGTGAGAACTGAAGAATACTAGCCTGGCGCGCTACCTCAATGCTAGCGTGGTCGCGACTCGAACCTGAGAACTGAAGAATACTAGCCTGGCGCGCTACCTCAATGCTAGTGTGATCGCGACTCGAACCTGAGAACTGAAGAATACTAGCCTGGCGTGCTACCTCAACGTTAGCGCGGTCACGACTGGAATCTGAGAACTGAAGAATACTAGCCTAGTGCGCTACCTCAATGCTAGTGTGGTCGCGACTCGAACCTGAGAACTGAAGAATACTAGCCTGGCGTGCTACCTCAATGCTAGCGTAGTCGTGACTCGAACTGAGAACTGAAGAATACTAGCTTGGCATGCTACCTCAACGGTAGCGTGGTCACGACTCGAATCTGAGAACTGAAGAATACTAGCCTTGTGCGCTACCTCAACGCTGGCACGGTCGCGACTGGAACCTGAGAACTGAAGAATACTAGCCTGGCACATTACCTCAATGCTAGAGTGGTCGCGACTCGAACCTGAGAACTGAAGAATACTAGCCTAGCGCGCTACCTCAATGCTAGCGTGGTTGCAACTCGAACCTGAGAACTGAAGAATACTAGCCTGGCGTGATACCTCAATGCTAGTGCTGTCGCGACTCGAGCCTGAGAACTGAAGAATACTAGCCTGGTGCACTACCTCAATGCTAGCGCGGTCGCGACTCGAGCCTGAGAACTGAAGAATACTAGCCTGACGTGGTACCTTAATGCTAGTACGGTCGCGACTGAAGCCTGAGAACTGAAGAATACTAGCCTGGTGCACTACCTCAATGCTAGCGCGGTCGCGACTCGAGCCTGAGAACTGAAGAATGCTAGCCTGGCACGCTACCTAAACTCTAGCGCAGTCGCGACTTGAACCTGAGAACTGAAAAATACTAGCCTGATGTGGTACCTCAATGTTAGTGCGGTCGCGACTAGAGCCTGAGAATTCAAAAATACTATCCTGCTGCACTACTTCAATGCTAGCGCGATCGCGACTGGAACCCGAGAACTGAAGAATACTAGCCTGGCGCGCTACCTCAACGCTAACGCGGTCATGACTCGAATCTGAAAAAAAATAAAAATAAATACCCCCTCAAGCAGCTGCTTAGAACAGAGGTCTGACAGGAGCCTGTCAGTTTATATGCCATAGTGGGAGGTCTGAGAGGATGGCAAGACCTCTACTAGCCTGGCACGGTACCTCAACGCTAGTGCGGTCGCGAATCGAGCCTGAGAACTGAAGAATATTAGCCTGGTGCACTACCTCAATGCTAGCGCGATCGCGACTGGAACCTGAGAACTGAAGAATACTAGCCTGGCGCGCTACCTCAACGCTAGTGCAGTCGCAACTCGAACCTGAGAACTGAAGAATACTAACCTGGTGCGCTACCTCAACGCTAGCACGGTCACGACTCAAATCTGAAAACTGAAGAATACTAGCCTGGCATGCTATCTCAATGCTAGCGCGATTGCGACTCGAACCTGGGAACTGAAGAATACTATCCTGGCGCGGTACCAACTGAGTCAACCTCTTCCCCATTTCACACCACTGAATAATTGAGTGCATCCGACTTCACAATGTTTGCATAATGCTAGTTAGTTTTGTCTCAAACATTAGAAAGAAAAATCTTCACGATCGAGAAATGTCATTTAGCAATAATTCTACTCCAAAAGGAGAAATTGGATTAAGAAAAGAGCAAGTAAAACATTTAAGTCTCCCATTCACTCGACCTCAAATTGTCCATTCTGGAAAAGTATACAAGCGAACAGCGGGAATTGAAAATCACCGGTTTTAACCTTTCAAAAGTAATCTTCCTTTGCTGTTTGGTTCGCCCCGCGGCTCCAACAGATCGCTAATGAACCTCAGATCTCATTAAGAACGAAAGAAACGTTTTCATTTCGGATGCTGAAGCAGTTTAGTGAATCGAAAATTTCCCCTCAAATGCTTTTAACTCAGTAAACGAACCGAATAAACTTCACACGTGTTCTTCTCAATCTAACGAATCAACACTTCGTGAGATTTACGAAAGATTCTTTTCAAGGACACTTCGAACTGAAATAATTCTTCGGTTCATTAAAAAGTCTCACTTTCCGAGGACTATTTTGGCGTTTATGCTGTATAAAAAAAGTCAGCTATTTGGGCATTGGCTTGCGTTTTGTTAACCACACAAAACGACAAAATTCTTGGGGAACTAATGGACTGCATGATGCAAACAGCTTTGTTGGTTTCAAGCATGTGTTCTTAAACGTTTCAGTTTACAAGGTTACGCTCTTTAATTGTAATTTTTCCAATTTATCCTTCGTCATTTAGGATTTCAATCATGGAGAGCCCCGGCACCTAGGCATCTTGATGCCCCAAGGAATGGGGCGGGGGTGGCTCAGTCGGTAGCGCGCCAGGCTCGTAATCTGTAGTTCCCAGGTTCGAGTCCCAGCTGGGTCAGCGTTGAGATTTATCTCCGCAAAACTCCCCGCCCTGCCCACAGTCAGTAGGGGACACCGATGGGCTTGGAAAGGCCTCCGTCCGTCGGATGGGACGTTAAGCCGTGGTCCCGTGTGCGGGAGACCCATACCCTGTGCACGTTAAAGAACACGCTGGATCACCTTGACGGGAGGCTACCATCTGTCTCCCAACAGCTGTTCCAGTGGGTCCCCTCCCACAACCTTCTCTGAGCCTTCGGGGTCCATGTGACCCGGCCATTTAGCCCATGGTGTGCAAAAAAGTGCCGCTCAGAGCTAAAACAACCCAAGCCCCAAGGAATGTCCAATAGAGATGCTCGTTTTCAAAGAAAAAAATTTATTTTCCGCCTTCTAACAATGGAAATTAGAATTAATGGGTGATTGGAAAAATTCAAATACTAATGTTTTATTAGTAGTAGCAAGGCAAGTGTGAAACACATTCACCCATCCACTTCCCAGACTCAAAATTCCATGATTATTCATGCGCCCATTGTTGTAGCACCATTTGAGCTGAGGCGTGGGCAATTCACACTTGCTTAAAGAAGGTTCTGGAATTCCAATGTTCGAGTCCCAGCTCGATCAGCGTTGAGATTTATCTTCGCAAAACTCACCGCCCCGTCCACGGTCAGCAGGGGACCCCGATGGGCTTGGAAAGGCCGCCATCCGTCGGATGGGACGTTAGGCCGTGGCCCCGTGTGCGGGAAACCATGCCCTGTTCACGTTAAAGAACACGCTGGATGGCCTTGACAGCAGGCTACCATCTGTCTCCCAACAGTTGTTTAATGGGCCCTCCCCCAACCTTCTCTGAGCCTTCGGGGTCCTTGTGTCTTGGCCATTTAGCCCATTGTGTGCAAAAGAACTGCCGCTCAGAGATAAAACAACCCAACCCATATGGAAGGTTATCATGGCTGTGCTAGAAAGCTTTACCTTCGTTTCGCATCATAAGCTTTTTTAAGCAAGTCTGAATTTCTCGCGCCTTAGCTCAAATGATAGAACAATTGGCTCATAACCAGAAGATCCCGAGTCCGGGATGGGATCGGATGGTTTCATACTTGCCTTATTACTACAAAATGGCTTTCGCCGGAGTAAGATAACTGAAAAAAAATTGTTCATTTATTTATTAAAATAAAAAGTTCCGCTTCTCCTCCTACCTTAGAATAAGGGAGAAAATCATTTCTGCCAATGTATATCTCAAAACATTTTACCTTAAAAATTTCATATTTCTAGCATTAATAAATTGTTTACAACATTTGTTTAAAATTTTGGTAGCTTTCCCAATTTTAGATATTCTATTGAAGATTTTTTTAATATTTTTCTACTTTTAGCACCCTCTAATAGTGGAAAAACTTAGATTATGCAATGATTTACAGTTATGACTGAGACTTATTTCCGAGAGCATTAAGGAAATTTAAAGAAAAATGTTTTTAACCAGAAAAGTCGTGTAACAATAATTAATGGATGATTGATTTATTAATTATTGAATGTAGATGTATGACTGATTAAAGTATTATGAATGTAGATGTGTGACTTATTAATGAATTATTGAATATAGGTTTATAACTAAGAAGTTTGCTAATGTTATTATTTGCTAATGTTATAAAAAAAGAAGAAACTAAAAAGCAATAACTGCTTTTATTTTTTTTGGTAGTTCCTCTTCTATTCTACTCTGCTCTGTGGTTGTTTCTATAATAACACTAGACAACAAATGGAAACTTTTTTTTAAAAAAAAGCAGTAGTCACCCATCATTGATGTTCAAATAGGATGTTTTTAACTAATTTTGGGGTGATGAATTTCAATATGGCTCTGAAAAATCTGCAGCACGTATAGTTGTTTTTAAAATTACGGATTGATATATTTCAAATTTCGATGAATACACATATCTGGAAAATGAAAATAAATGTGACTATTTTACTAAATTGAAACTAAAACTTATTAATTAATTACATCATTACAGTGAAAAAAATTAGAACCATCATAGTTATAAACCACTGAATATAAAGTAACAAATGAAATAATATTGAAACGCAAAATAAGAAAACACGGATAAGGATCTTTTACACTTACAAAAAGTTCATTTTTGTCTTTTATGTTCTGAGATATCTGCCTTCTGCAAGAACCAGCAGTAGTCATCCATCATTGCTGAGTGCCACCTGCCTTGATATCTCTCCTCCATGGTTCGGATATCCTGGTGAAATCTTTCCCCTTGCTCATCACTGACAACTCCTAAGTTCTTGGGGGGGCGGGGGGGGGGGCTCAGTCGGTAGCGCGCCAGGCTCGTAATCTGTAGTTCACAGGTTCGAGTCCCAGCTGGGTCAGCGTTGAGATTTATCTCCGCAAAATTCCCCGCCCTGCCCACGGTCAGTAGGGGACACCGTTGGGCTTGGAAAGGCCACCGTCCGTCGGATGGGACGTTAAGCCGTGGCCCAGTGTACGGGAGAGCTATACCCTGAGAACACGCTGGATGGCCTTAACGGGAGGCTACCATCTGTCTCCTAACAGCTGTTCCAGTGGGTCCCCTCCCCCAACCTTCTCTGAGCCTTCGGGGTCCATGTGACCTGGCCATTTAGTCCATGGTGTGCAAAAAAGTCCCGCTCAGAGGTAAAACAACCCAACCCAACCCTAAGTTCTTGGGAAAGAAGTCGAGATGCGAGTGCAAGAAATGGATCTTCAAAGACACTCGGCATACAAGATTTATATCGTTTTTGAGAAGATATTGAATGAGCTGACTTTAGTTTTCCTCTTTGTGATTCCCCAGAAAACTCGGATCACAGACTCACAAGGATTTCCATGCAACGCGCTCCTTCATATTCAATTTTTCTTCGAAGACAGTATCATTCATTAGCTTCCTGATCTGAGGATCAACAAAGATCCCGTCTTTGAGTTTGACATCACTTAGTTTTGGAAATTTTCCCTTAAAATGCAAAAACCTTTAACCAGTTTTGTCCATAGCCTTTACACAGTTTTACATAAGCCCCAGTGTGATGTGTAGTGAGGGAGCAGAACATCAGAGGGGTCAATTGGAAGCTTATACCTCACATTACTCTTTCCAGGAATAAAAGCATCTCTTTTGGGCCAATCTTTTGTAATGTTCCTTTCTGGCCCTACTGTCCCACAAACACAGAAAACAGCAAACTTTTGTGAAGCTTCTTGCTCGGGCTTCACAAAAGTTTGCTGTTTTCTGTGTTTGTGGGACAGTAGTGCCAGAAAGGAACATTACAAGAGAGATATGACATTTTGGTCAACACATATTGTCCACTTAAACTGGTCATATTTTATAGCAGAGTATTTTTTCCATGCTTTCATAAGTTTCCTTCATTCCCACAACGTGTGTCACCGGAATGGAAGGTTTTTGGTTTCCTTTATGCAAAGTACAGCTTTTAAGCTGAATTTTGAAGACTCTATAAATAGAAGCCATTCTTTAGTGTCGTGATTTGTTCCAATTTCTTCCATCAGCCGTAAAATATCTGTAGAGAAACACAAACCATCTTGCATCTCGTAATAAACAGAAAAAGTCAATTTTCTCTTTCTGAACAGAGAAACTCTGGTGCCCTTGCTCAGAAGATTCCACTCTTGAAGTCTTGAACCTAAAACTTCAGCTTGTTGTTTGGAAAGTCCTAGGTCTCGAACAAGATCATTTAGTCCATTTTGATGAATCAGATGAGGCTCGTCTAACTTTTTAGGGGTATATGTAGGATCAGGATCTGTATGTGTCTCAAAGTCTTCCTCCGATGAATGTGAATCTATCTCCTTTCAGTTGATTAGAGATGTTGGCATAGGAAGATCTTCTCTATGAGGAACTGGCCTTATGGCTGAAAGCAATTTCGATAGTGTATATTGCTTTTGTTCTTTTTCGAAAAGCCCGACACTTTAAAAAAAATAGTAATCATGCAAGTGACTAGTTGGCTCACACAAAACCATTGGAACTGTAAAGAACATGGATTTTATCTTACGTTTCAACCATTCACTCAGGCCAACAAATCACGAAATGCATCACACATCTGGAGCCCATGTTTTGTCCTGATCTCCAACATAACATCCAAAATACAAGGTATAGGCTTTCTTTATCATCTTTGTCAAAGAATGACCCTGGGATTTTAAAATATAATTTCCACACACAGAACAAAACTTATCTGGCACATTAATGCACCCGCGACGCTGTCTTTGCGCCATTTAAACGCCAAAATTCACTCTTCAACGTACATCACGTGTTCCTCCTACAATAAAAGCAAGAATGGCGGTCTGAGGTTAGGTTACTGTTGCATGTTTTCTCCTACATGTCAATCAGTGTTGCCAGCCACAAAAAGTAAAATATCTAGTATCCTCCCAGTTGTCTAGAGGTGTTGGTATAGGAAAATCTTAGTAGGAGACAAAATGACCAATAACATAAAAACGTGACGTGCTACCCATTTTTTAAGTCCAGATCTGAATTCAGCACCCGAAAAATTGTTAAAGGCAGCTTACAATTGTTCGTGTTATAAAAACCTTATAAACCAATGTAATAAATAAAATAGGTATATATATATAGAACAATTTATTTTGCGAACTGTTTTCTGGGAGTAGGCAGATTATAAAGCAATATAACGCACGCGGTGTGTTATATTTGTGTTGAACATACTACAGTTGCATAGCAGACGATTATTACACAAAAAAGTTCTCTTTATTACAAGTCCAAAGTTTCTAACTGGTTACCAACAGCTCGCAACTGTAATCTTTTCAATATGTAATTCAGAATATAAAATTCCCATCAGTCATTCAACCTATCTTTGGAGACCATAATAAAAAGCACAAAAACACTTCAGAATTTTTTTTTATCTTGGTAAATGATGACGCAGTCTGCTGCAGCGCCGTTAAATATGCTCTTTCCTACATAAATATATTTCTCATGGGCTCAATCTCCCTGTAGACGCTCTCAACTTATTCCAAATTCACGGTCTCTGCACGCGCTAGGCGCACGAAATTTCTTGGAGAATGCTTGGCGAATGGATGGACGTCAACTCGTCAGTCCTAAAGTGTGCCCTTTGTTGCCGTTTCCCTAGGGGGCGCTGTTGGCGCCATTGCCGGCAAAAACCTTTCCGTAACAGCTGGGCCTCAACGGACACTGTTTATTTTTATTCTTTCTCCTTACCTTTCATGAATTCTTTTGTAAATCTAATAGCGATGGTGACCACCAAATTGGAGGAGAGAGAAGAATGCGTTTTGTGCGATCGGTTTGGTCTTTAACTCCGGTATTCCTCTTTCACGGATGACAAAGAATTTCAAGGTTTTTTGTAACGAGCTTACAAAGTAAGGTACAAAACGGGGGGAAAAAGTAAGAGACAAAAGGACATCTTCGTGTTTGAGGATAAAGTTTCTGTTTTAAATAATTAAAATTATTATTATTATTAACTTTGTTGAATAATTTCAAACCTAGGAAAATAATGTGATTGATGCAATAGATGTTTATAAAGTTTTCCCTATAAAGAAAAGCTTTTTTATCATGAACAACTTTTAAGGAAAATGGAATTTTGGTAACATATAACTTAATATTCCTTTACATATGTACAGTATATATATTCAGTGTTCTTTTAGTTATTTATTCTGTAACTATTAAAAAAGTAATTATTATTACCATCAGCTTTTAAGAAAAATGGAATTTTGGTAGGATATTAGCATTCTTTCTTTATATATATATTCGTCTTTTCTTTGTTTTTTATTATGTATCTATTAAAATGTAATCATCATTGTCATCATTCAGCTTCCCTTAACTGTTATTAATTATTATACATACACAGTCGTATCAAAATAATATGACCACCTACCATAGTATATATACATGGTAGGTAGTCATATTATTCTGATACGACTGTGTATGTTATATATGTAACTATTATTTTTTATGTGCTTTTTATTTCCTAATTATATTAAACTTATATTATAAACAGTATTATTCAATTAAGATAATTCCCCGCCCTGCCCACGGTCAGTAGGGGACACTGATGGGGTTCGAAAGGCCGCCGTCCGTCGGATAGGACGTTAAGCCGTGGCCCCGTGTGCGGGAGAGCCATACCCTGTGCACGTTAAAGAACACGCTGGATGGCCTTGACGGGAGGCTACCATCTGTCTCCCAACAGCTGTTCCAGTGGGTCCCCTCCCCCAACCTTCTCTGAGCCTTCGGGGTCCATGTGACCTGGCCATTTAGCCCATGGTGTGCAAAAAAGTGCCGCTCAGAGGTAAAACAACCCAACTCAATTAAGATATCATTCAGAATTAAGGTGAAAATAAAAAATTTATATATTTAAACTTTTTTTAATAACCTTAGTTTTATAACACCTTTTGCCCAAAAGTTTATTAAAAGTCGAAGTTTAATGTATCGTGACGCTGCTAAACATTAATCTACATATTAAGGTTACCACAAGTAATTTCACTTTAATGCAATTTATATTCAGATAATGTAAACAGAAATGTCATTTTAGTGGGGCGGGATCCGTCTCTGCATATAGGGCTCGCGACCGGATCCTAATGTTCCCACTCTCGAGCCATTTTGGGTAACCGATGGCTGTACAATAGTTAATATTATTGCATTGAATGTCGTCATTTGGCGGTGTTTTAATGTTATAACACGCGGGCAACAGTGTATAATGGCGTTTTAACAGTGGACACTTGAACATTCGATGAAGTTATATAAAGGAGTCTTATAAGTCAGTTGTTATTACTTGACAACGAATTAGCTTCAGTTAAGATGTTGATGCTCATTACATTACTATGTTGACGATGATTGCATTTGCTTTGTTGATGATGGGTTGGGCTTTTTTGCACACCATGGGCTAAATGGCCAGGTTACAAGGACCCCGAAGGCTCAGAGAAGGTTTGGGGAGGGGACCCACTGGAACAGCTGTTGGGAGACAGATGGTAGCCTCCCTTCAAGGCCATCCAGCGTGTTCTTTAACGTGCACAGGGTATGGGTCTCCCGCACATGGGACCACGGCTTAACGTCCCATCCGACGGACGGTTGATGATGATTGCATACTATGTTAATGAGTAGTACACTAAAATAGGTAAAGAGAAAATGGACCAATATGTTTTTGTTAGCAGCGCAGGTAAACTTTTAACGATTTAGTGGAACAGAACCTTTTGTAAGATTAACATTGTAGCATATTGCTTGTCTAAAAATGGTTGTTTATTATTTAATTTTCACTTTGTCTTTAAGATATAGGGTTAAGCTCATGATATGAAGTTGTATGCAAATTAATGTGTGCATAAATCCTTTTTTTTTTTTCGAATAACATTTCTAGTATAAATTTAATTGTGTTAATTGACCTTTGGCCTAACTTCAAATTTCTTTGTCCGTGTCAGTTAATTTGCAACACTTTTCTTTTTGTAGATGAAAGGCTATAGAATAAAATGAAAGGAACTGTATTATATTTATTTCAACTCTGTACTATATTATTGGGTCCTTGTGGACAAGTAGACTTCGTGCAATTTAAGAAATTTATGTGAACAGGCTACTTTTGACATTAATGATTAAAAAATAAATAAATCCCCCCTCAAACAGCTGCTTGCCACAGAGGTCTCACAGGAGCCTGTCAGTTTATATGCCAGAGTAGAAGATCTGAGAGGATGGCAGGACTTACCCGGGGCTCGAACCCAGGTCCCGATTAGATCAGTAGCCAAGCGTGCTAACCACTCGGCCATGGGACAGCTGATTACTATTCGTTAATTCACCACTAAAATGGCTAGAAAACATTTATACTTCAAAAGCAATCCAGTGCCCTCCTCTCTTTATTTTTTTCTCCCATTCGATCCAATCACACTATTTTCTTTTTACACCCATTAAACTCATGAAAGTTCCAAAAATAGTAACTTGTTAATCTTCAAACTTTCTCAATTCTTTTCCTTCTGATAGCAAAGTTATCACCTTAATTAAATTATACAATATGTTTGTAATTTATTAAGATGTCATTCACTTTGTTTTTCGGTATTTCGTTTCAGAGAGTTTATCCCATCACATACTACAATAACTTTACCAGCATCACGGCCTACTACTGCTGGGATGCCACAGACACTCTCGCCTTTTCCGTTGCCGTCTATCAACTGATCTCCATGTTTGCCCTGCCTGCCTTGCTCATGTCCATCTGCTATTTCTGGGTCATCAGAGAATTATGGAGCAGTACGAAGACAGTGGCTGCCATGACACGACCAGATAGGTAAGCCATCTACCAGAAACAGTTGAGACTCACTATTTATATAAGATTACAGCGGTTTGGGTAAAACTGTAATTAAGTCACTTACCAAAAGAGGAGTTGGGGTTAGGCTCGTAACTGCAGTTCTCAGTTCCAGTTCCAACTATGTCTGTGTTGAGATTTATCTCCGCTATATCCTACCCAGCTCTCGGTGAGGGGCGGGGGTGGCTCAGTCGGTAGCGCGCCAGGCTCGTAATCTGTAGTTCCCAGGTTCGAGTCCCAGCTGGGTCAGCGTTGAGATTTATCTCCGCAAAATTCCCCGCCCTGCCCACGGTCAATAGGGGGACACCGATGGGCTTGGAAAGGCCGCCGTCCGTCGGATGGGACGTTAAGACGTGGCCCCGTGTGCGGGAGAGCCATACCCTGTGCACGTTAAAGAACACGCTGTATGGCCTTGACGGGAGGCTACCATCTGTCTCCAAACAGCTGTTCCAGTGGGTCCCCTCCCCCAACCTTCTCTAAGCCTTCGGGGTCCATGTGACCTGGCCATTTAGCCCATGGTGTGCAAAAAAGTGCAGCTCAGAGGTAAAACAACACAACGCTCTCGGTGAGAAAGAAGTCACTGTTGGGCTTGAAAAATTCGCCATCCCTCGGATGAACATTAAACCGTGGTTTCGTGTGCAGAAAAGCATACCTTGGCACTTAATTTATAAACGAAAAATTGAATATAGCGGAATTGTTCTGAATGGTCTACGGAAATGATGCCGATGGTCGATATATTAAAATGTCGTTTTGACTGGAAGTCTACCCATCTGTCTGCTAACACTTGTCCAGTGGGTCCCATTCTCCAACCTTCTATGAGCCATTGGGGTCCATGTGACCTGGCCATTTAGTCCATTGTGTGCAAACGAGTGCCGCTCAGAGTTTAGACAATCCAACCCAGATTGTTATCGCTAAATATTCAAACTTCCATAACTCATTTAATACTGAACGAATATTGTTGAAAATCGAGATATTGATTTATTTGATTGAGATCTTTATCAGCAATCACATTTTCCTATACAAAAAAGCCTATTTTAGAAGCTATAGAGCTTTGACGTTAGCTTCACATTGACTTAACATAGGGATTTTCCTTAATTTATGGAAACCAGTGTAATTAGAAAATAAGTTCATTGAAAGATGCTTTCTTGGTAAACAGAATAGAGTAGTAAAGTATCACAGGAGATGTGCTGTACACATTAGACTCATGAAATATTAGCTGTCAAAGTAACATTGTAATTTCAAACATTCAAAACTCCTTATTATATAAATCTGGGCTTTGAGGAAAGTTGAAATGAAAAACACATATAAATAATATGAAATACAGTAAGATCACTATGGGACCTGGAGGTGATGAGGAAGACATCTCGAAGAAACTTCATTTTCTCTACTGTCTATGGAGCACATAAAGAGCGCAGATTAAGTAATTAGCACAGGACTTCCATTAAAAGCGATGCTAGCGCTCTTATTCAGCAGCGACCTAACTAATTTGGCACAAAAATAATAATAAATAACTATAGTTTAAAAATTATATGTACAGATCTTAAAAAAAAGTTGCAAATCAACAAATTAGATGTTCACGTATTCGAGAATAATATTTTATCCTTACAGTCTGTCCATGGGGGCCTTTACAGTTGGATATTTTCTCTCTAAACGAAAAGAAAAATATTATTGTACCTTACGAAGAAAATGAACATTTTTCAGAGTCAAAGTTCGAGTCCCAGCTGGGTCAGCGTTGAGATTTATCTCCGCAAAATTCCCCGCCCTGCCCACGGTCAGTAGGGGACACCGATGGGCTTGGAAAGTCCGCCTTCCGTCGGATGGGACGTTAAGCCGTGGCCCCGTGCGCGGGAAACCATACCCTGTACACGTTAAAGAACACGCTAGATGGCCTTGACGGGAGGCTACCATCTGTCTCCCAACAGCTGTTCCAGTGGGTCCCCTCCCCCAACCTTCTCTGAGCCTTCGGGGTCCATGTGACCTGGTCATTTAGCCCATGGTGTGCAAAAAAGTGCCACTCAGAGGTAAAACAACCCAACCCAACCCTTTACAGTTTGGAAAAACTATTTAATAATAATAAAAAGTTAAGTTATTAAAAATCATAGATTAATATTATAGATTAATATTAATTATATTTAATATTAATCTATAATATTAATTTTAGTTTTTTTTTAATATTCTTATATAATCTTAATAAAAAAATTTCTCTCTATCACATTTTTTGCAAAAAAGCAATACAAATAAACACAAATAATACTTAGATAGATAAATGCAAAGCAAGATGTCCACACATTTTGAAAGCTAATGGGAATTAAGGCCGGATGATAAAGATGGCGCTGTATGTAGTGGTATTGGGTCTTCCATCTGGCCCGAGCTTGTTATTCTGTGATCAGGAGTGGCTCGAATGATAGCGATAGTAATCCTGTTTTTCAGCTCACTGATGTATTGTGGTAAAGGCGGGTAATGAACTTCCTCTTTGATGGAACCTCACAGAAATAAGTCGAATGGGGTTAGGTCTAGTGAACGAGGAAGCCATTTAAAGGACCTTTTGGACTAATCTTCTTGAATGGGAATCCTAGAAGCTATTTATCATTTTCACAGGCTTTTTTCGCCTTCTTTTTTCATACGAGGACATAGAGATTCTTTGAGAAATATACTCTTTCCAAAATGCTCGCTTTCCCAGAGTTTTTTTTTCTCTCGAGAAATTTCCCACTAAACTATTATTTTACTATAATAAAAAAATTCTTTAGTCGAGTATATTTGATATACTCGACTTCAAGAATTTTTATTTTAAAATAAAGAACAAGATTATCAGACGAAGCGAGCCAGGCACATACCCAGGATTTTGTTTTGGGTGGGGGGGGGACAATAATTTTTTGAGAGATTCCAAGAATTTAACTCCGGCGGCGGTCTGAGAATATGACTTGAGTACAGTCGTTCAAAAAAGTATCCGAACGCTATGGTTGATTACAGAATTCAGGAAAAATATCTGCCAACGATTTTTTTAGAAATTAACGATCTGGCAACTTTTTTCACGTGTTTTTTTATTATAAAAAACAATTAAATGTTTTGCTTTATAATAATTATAATAAACATACTAAAATTTCAGTAATAAAATACGACAGGTAAATGTCCTGTAGATAATAAAAAAAAATAAATACCCCTCAAGCAGCTGCTTGCCACAGAGGTCTGATAGGACCTGTCAGTTTATGTGCCATACTAGAAGGTCTGAGAGGATGGCAGGACCTCAGCAGAAAAACGACACATGCATCCATGCCTTATCCGGGGCTCGAACCCAGGTCCCTTAGATCAGTAGCCAAGGTAATAATAAATAAATAAATACCCCCTCAAGCAGCTGCTTGCCACAGAGGTCTGATAGGAGCCTGTCAGTTTATGTGCCATAGTAGAAGGTCTGAGAGGATGGCAGGACCTCAGCAGAAAAACAACACAAACATCCACGTCTTAACCGGGACTCGAACCCAGGTCCCTAGATCAGTAGCCTAGCCTGCTAACCACTCGGCCACGGAACAACACTTGAGATAATTTGCTGAAAAATTTGGTTTCCCCTTAGTGGGATTCGAACCCACATCTCCCTAATTACTGTTTTGTTGTTTAGTAACCTTGTTAGTAATTGCAATTCTTCGTTATTTTAATAAAAGATTTGAGTAGAGTCTAAGAAAAGGCAATTATTTTATACTGACTTATATTTTTCGGATATTTTGGGGGATTCTGATATCTGATTCCCGATTCTAGGGAATTTAAAATTCTGAAAACCCTGCAAGGACATGTCCTACTAAGATCGAAGTCGCTGCTGACCACTGTCTCAGTTATTATTATTATAATTCATTCCATGCCAGAGCGTTACAGTAAAGCCAAAATACAGGACCCAGCAGGGACTCCAACCTGGGAACTACAGATTACGAGCGTGGCGCGCTACCGACTGAACTACTCCCGTTCCATCATGCCTTGAAGAACTAGTAAGAATAAAATTAACTCTGAACAAATAAGATTTAATTTTCTTTCGATTAATAATGTACGTGTGAAAGAAAGTTGGTGCAAAGTTTGAAGCACTTATCATCATAGATCTAAGGTACAGTCGCTAAAAAAAGTATCCGAACACTATGGTTGATTACAGAATTCAGAAAAAATATCTGGCAGCGATTTTTTTAGAAATTAGTGATCTGGCAACCTTCGTGTCACGTGATTATAGAATTCAGGAAAAATATCTGGAGCGTGTACAGCAACTGTACACGCTCCAGTTACCATTCACAGCAAACTGGAGCGTGTGCAGTTACTGCACACGCTCAATATTTCCGTGAGTGAGCCCACACGATCTAGTATCAAAATAATATGATCAACCTTCGTGTCACGTGACACGAAGGTTGCCAGATCACTAATTTCTAAAAGAATCGTTGCCAGATATTTTTTCTGAATTCTGTAATCAACCATAGTGTTCGGATAATTTTTTGAGCGACTGTACCAATCATGGGAAGTTTGCTGGCCATAATGCTCGCAGTATGGGGCCCCATCAAATGGCAAACAATTTCATGAACTTCAGGCAGTTAACTGACGACAACCGATCTCTAAGTGGGCACGTGATGATAATAGCAAGGAAGTCGTCTGCTGGAAGTGTGGCCGTCGTCTGCGCGCTGAAAGGAACGTAAGATGAATGTAGTTTCGGATGGAAAACGCGTTTTCACTTCTAGAAGCGAGCTATTTCTATAAATCTTTGATGAAAAAAGAAATGGTTCCATGTGGAAAAAGAACTTTAAATTTGTGAGTAGTGTCACGTGATTACAGAATTCAGGAAAAATATCTGGAGCGTGTACAGCAACTGCACACGCTCAATATTTCCGTGAGTGAGCCCACACGATCTAGTATCAAAATAATATGACCACCTACAGTCGCTCAAAAAAGTATCCGAACACTACGGTTGATTGCAGGATTCAGAAAAAAATATCTGGCAACGATTTTTTTTAGAAATTAGTGATCTGGCAACCTTCGTGTCACGTGATTACAGAACTCAGGAAAAATATCTGGAGCGTGTACAGCAACTGTACACGCTCCAGTTACCGCTCACAGCAAACTGGAGCGTGTGCAGTAACTGCACACGCTCCAGTTTGCGGTGAACGGTACCTGCACACGCTCAATATTTCCGTGAGTGAGCCCACACGATCTAGTATCAAAATAATATGACCACCTATGTACAGGAATGGCAATTTCTAAAACAATACACGACTCGACCTTATTTTGGCATGATATTTTGGAATTTGTGCCTCGATTCCTCTTCGCTGCAGCTTCGTAATTATATTTATTGTAAACTATTTTGCTTGCGTTTATTCGACCCTAAATAGTTTTGTGAAAAAAAATTGGAAAAAAGAGGTGAGAGTGTCAACTATAAAAAGAAAGAAGACATATTATTGAAAAAAAAATTCTATAGACCATCGTGTTATGATAGTGTAAAGCCAAATTAGAAATTCCATAAATCCCCAACCCTCGATTGTTTTCAAGATCAGAGCCAAATGTGTTCTGTATCTAAGTTACTATTGATATAACAAGAAACTGTAGCAAATAAAATGAATGCTGATTCTGTGTTCTCAGAAGTCTGAGGGGGGCGGGACGGGAGTGTCTCAGTCGGTAGCGCGCCAGGCTCGTAATCTGTAGTTCCCAGGTTCGAGTCCCAGCTGGGTCAGCGTTGAGATTTATTTCCGCAAAATTTCCCCGCCTTGCCCACGGTCAGTAGGGGATACCGATGGGCTTGGAAAGGCCGCCGTCCGTCGGATGGGACGTTAGGCCGTGGCTCCGTGTGCGGAAGAGCCATACCCTGTGCACGTTAAAGAACACGCTGGATGGTCTTGACGGGAGGCTAACATCTGTCTCCCAACAGCTGTTCCAGTGGGTCCCCTCCCCCAACCTTCTCTGAGCCTTCGGGGTCCTTGTGACCTGGCCATTTAGCCCATGGTGTGCAAAAAAGTGCCGCTCAGAGGTAAAACAATCCAATCCAATCAGAAGTCTGAGGAATGATTCTTTAAATATTCGTCGATTTGATATTGTGTAAATACGATAGTGCTCATGAATATTGCAGCTTCCATAATTCTTTCAATACTGAGAGAATGGTGTTGAAATGAAAATTTACATAAATTTGAATAAAATATCTACCTTCAGTCACATTTTGACATAAATTGTTTATTTAAAATTTACAGGTTGTCAAATTCGACTTTCCACTGACAAAAAAAATTGAAAATTCTTTACTACTTCGGTATATCGTGTATTACCTCGACTATATTTCACAAGCAGTGGTTATCATAAACTTTTTTAACGCTTGATGGTAAAATAATTAATTGCCATTGATTGTCACTGGAAAATGGAAACAAATAAACCGAAAAGTGGACAATTCTTATTCTCCAAGCATGGAATTCATAATCAGTTGAATAACAAAACAGCAATTACAGAAACTTTGCATGGGCTAAATTTGCTTCAAATACCAAAAGAGTTTTTTTAAAAGCCAAATTTTTAAAATTCTGATTCAAGTGTATGAAACTGAATTCATCGTATACTTCTCTAGCAAAATATTAGTTGTTTTACCTCTGAACGGCACTTTTTAGTTCACAATGGGCTAAATGGCTAGGTCACAAGAACCCCAAAGGCTCAGAGACGGTTTAGAGAGGGGACCCTCTAGACAGGAGACAGATGGTAGCCTCCCATCAATGCCATCCAGCATGTTCTTTAACGTGCACAGGTATGTCTCTCTCGCACACGGAGCCACGACTTAACGTCCCATCCGACGGACGGCGGCCTTTCCAAGCCAATAAGTGTCCGCTACTGACCGTGGGCAAGGCGGTGAGTTTTGCGGAGATAAATCTCAACGCTGACCCAGCTGGGACTCGAACCTGGGAACTACAGATTACGAGCCTGGCGCGCTACCGACTGAGCCACCCCCTCGCAAAATATTACAAAATCTCCATGTTGTGTGGGGCGGGGGTGGCTCAGTCGGTAGCGCGCCAGGCTCGTAATCTGTAGTTCCCAGGTTCGAGTCCCAGCTGGGTCAGCGTTGAGATTTATCTCCGCAAAATTCCCCGCCCTGACCACGGTCAGTAGGGGACACCGATGGGCTTGGAAAGGCCGCCGTCCGTCGGATGGGACGTTAAGCCGTGGTCCCGTGTGCGGGAGAGCCATACCCTGTGGACGTTAAAGAACACGCTGGATGGCCTTGACAGGAGGCTACCGTCTGTCTCCCAACAGCTGTTCCAGCGGGTCCCCTCCCCCAACCTTCTCTGAGCCTTCGGGGTCCATGTGACCTGGCCATTTAGCCCATGGTGTGCAAAAAAGTGCCGCTCAGAGGTAAAACAATCCAATCCAAACTCCATGTTATGTCAATGGAAATCTAACTTCGAAGTTCTATAGCTTCTAAAATATGCATTTAATGGAAAAATGCGACTGATGATAAAAGATCATAATCAAATCTATTTAAATTTCATTTCATTCAGTATTTAAAGGGTTATGCAAGCTGGAATATTACGCAACAGTCATGCTTCATAAGACTTTATCTCAGAAATTAAAACTTAAATAATAAAGATTGTTTTAAACCATTTAATAAAATAATTATTTCTACATTTAAAAAGTTTCCCTAATGATTAGTTCAATAGTAGGCATTGATGAATGATTTTTTATAAAACCATAATTTAGTGTTAAATGCTCCAGCTTTCATACTCTTTAAAAAGAACTATTGTTGAAAATCGAGATTTATGTAGATTTGATTTTGATCTTTAATTTATCCTCAGTCCCATTAAAATTTTTCCCATTAAATCCGTGTTTTAGAAATAACAGAACTTCGAAGTTACATTTCCATTGCGATAACACGGAAATCCTATAATTGGTAGGACTGCTTATAAAGTTCTTTGTAAAATCTCACCTGAAATTAATTAATTGACATTTAGGCTTAATCTCGCTTCCAGTCTTCATTTTTAAAATTTCTGATTACTTTTCTAAATTTTTAACAATTATTTTTATGCCATAACAGTTACTGCTTACATATTTAAATATTTTAATTTCTTAAGTATCATAGTTAATATCTCTAAACTTATTGCTAATATTTTAATAATTATAGTTATTTTATGTGTAGGTAAATAGTGTTTTGAACCAGGGGCGAATGCGATCGCAAGTTCAATTATTACTCTAGAACAGGGGTTCTCAACGTGGGGTACGCGGTAAAATTTTTTGGGGTACGCCGTGAGGGCTCAAAAGTCGCTAGATCTAGTAACAAAGTCGCTAAGTTGGCATTATTATACTATATTTATAGTTTTATCTATCTATACAAGGGGTACGCCAGTTACATGCACATTTCCAGGGGATACGTGAAGCATAAAAGGTTGAGAACCACTGATATATATGTTTTATTTTATTCCCATTGTTATACTATAACTATAGTTTTATCTATCTATACAAGGGATACGCCAGTTACATACACATTTCCAGGGGGTACGTGAAGCATAAAAGATTGAGAACCACTGATATATATGTTTTATTTTATTCCCATTGTTATACTATAACTATAGTTTTATCTATCTATACAAGGGATACGCCAGTTACATACACATTTCCAGGGGGTACGTGAAGCATAAAAGGTTGAGAACCACTGATATATATATGTTAGTAGTATCATGCCACCCGAGCGTTCCCCCTTTGCACAGTGCTTTCCCCCCTATGACGTCACCGACCACGCCCCCTATGACGTCACCGACCACGCCCCCTCCCCTATGACGTAGCATGACGTAATCATTACATAATCATTACGTAACAGGCCACGCCCCTTTATTAATAATTAATAATTCCTCCCCCTTTATTAAACCCCCCTTCACCCCCCTTTCCCCCTCAGTGGCGCCATCTGTTGACAGTGAGAAGTACTATTTTCCCAAAAAAAACCTTTATTTTCACTCTAATTTCTCGTTTTCTGACCCCCCGGTCGCCCTACCTATATTTTAAGCCCTCCCCCTTATTAAAAACCCTCCTGGCGCCATCTGTTGACAGTGAGAAGTACTATTTTCCCAAAAACCCCTTTATTTTAAGTCTAATTTCTCGTTTTCGGCCCCCACGGTCGACCTACCTATATTTTAAGCCCTCCCCCTTATGAAAAACCCTCTGGTTGACCATTTTAAGGCCCCACTCCTTCACTCGGCTGATGCAAGTCTCAGAATAATTGCATGGAACGATTGACTGGTCTTAGAATAATTGTACAGAAAAGGATGATACAAAATTCCTTAGTAATTAAACACTCATCAAAATTCCCTTACCTCTATTAAAAATCATCCTACAGTTGAAACTCATTTTACTCTTACTGCTTCCATAGAAAATACCATAGGGTGAAATTAATAATGGTTTAAATCTGCTTTTAGAACACACGTCTGCAGTGGAAAAATTTTCAAACTCCGTTAATCAACTCCCTAGTAATTAAACACTCGTCAAAATATTCCTCACCTTTATTAAAATCACTCCACGGTCGAAATAAAAATCAGTTTTTCTGTAGATGTGTTTCACCGGGGAAAAAAAAAAAATCGTCCCTCGCTCTGTGGATTCCGTCCGACTGTCTTGGGTTCCCGGACTATACCGTGTACTTGCTGTGACTTAGATGCGGGCCAAACATTTCAGATATTAACCTAGCATTCTTTATAACTAGCTTTTTCTATGTATTTCTTACATCAAAGCCAACACTAGCACTGAACTCTTTTGAATGCAGATCTCAAATTGTAAATCAACTCGCAGAGTTGTATTTATTCCTTAGTAATTAAAACTCTTTGCTATTCATTTAGCCAGGACGACTAAACGATTCCTTTATAATTAAAATTCCCTGCTATTAAACTCCCTAGTAATTAAACACTCATCAAAATTCCCTTACCTTTATTAAAAAAACCACCGTACGGTTGAATCAGTTTTCTGTATATGCGTTTTATCGAAAAAAAAAAAAAAACACTCCGGCCAACGAGAGTCGAACGCACTATCCCAGCTTTACTCTATTCTTGAACAAGAATCAACCTGAATGGAAAAGGCATTCCTGAAGTCGTACGTGGAGTCATGCCCACACGTGTCCGTTTACCGGTCAGGTAGCAACGAAACATCTCGTGACACAATCGCCCTGGGAGGCTGAGTGTCCAGCGCTCAGTCTGATGATTCATACGATGTTGTTCTCTGAGGGTAGGTGACGTAACAGCAAGGGGAAAGAAACGTGGAGTGACCAGCGAGTGACACGTATCAGAAGGCTGAGCACTGTTTATATATACAGGGGACTTGTTAAGACATGAACATTCTGCTCAGTGTTCTGTCGGTCTCTCGAGCTGTCATAGTTTTGAAGTCTCTGGTAGAATGTCGAGAACGCGTCAATCGTTTTATGTGACTGCACGATGCATATTGGCGTCTGTAGGTATTCCTTCATATCAGAAAGATATAACCTACGAGGAATGCTTGCAGACATTAATGAATGTTATAACCGACAAAATCCTGCATATGCTCAGTACGATGCAAGGTGAGGCGGTCATAGAAACGTACGACATTGCCCATGAGTTTCTATGCCGTGTGTGTTTTGCGGAAGTAGAAGCGTTAAACCACGTCAAAAGGATGGACTACCTATCGGTGGTCGAGGATGCCATGACCTCGATAGAGATTGCTGGCGTTGTGGAGGTTGTAGGATAATTAAAAACAACAACAACAAAAGGTTCTTTTCAGAACCACTTCATTTGTGTAGAAAGGATTATCGATCGTACAATTTCTGTTCACAACTCTTCTCTATCTATACATTTTTCTTCTCTATCACCCCCGTTAACAGAGTAAATTTTATAGGAATGTTTAACCTTCAGTATAATTTTACACAGTGTGTTAGGATTAACAACTCTTATAGCATAGTTATTGCGGGTAGGCTCCGTCTCCCACTTTTAAAATTTAGATCTTACACCGACAGTCTTTTCATATACGTATTTTTATAACCATTTTAAAACCAACACTTATTTCTTTTATCCCTAGCGATTACTGGTTGTTGCATTTTTTATTAGAAGAAACCCTACCCCTGCAGTAACAGCCCCCGCAGAAAATAAAAAAATGCTATTGGGCGAAAAATTAATAAAATCTGATTTTATTCGTCGTGATGAAAAATATTGATGGGGTAATAGGTTCGACTTAAAAGACTTCGTGTTCGGATCCTCACCACGGACAACCTCTCGCTGAAGGACGGTTAAACCCTACGAAATTATTCCAAACGGGGAATCACAAGGTTTTTATTGACGAATGAATCTTGGACCTGTACTGCTTCCGTACATCGTGAAAACCCACTCACAGCCTTGATCCGTGTTCCCAATTTCCTTTACTAAGTCACTTCAAAAAACATTGTGATTGCAAAAGTATGACTAACAGTTTTATTACGCCACGTTTTAAAAATACTTATTACTGCTGTATCCGCGGTACGGGAGAGTAACACTGTTCGAAGAAAAATCAGGTAAAACAGTTTTAAAAAAAAAAATCGTTTTCTCCGTCGTTTGCGTATGTCTCATCACGCTGGTGAAACCGGGTGAAAAAATATTTTTTTTGTACGAGGTAGAATGTTAAAAGTACGTCGCGTGCAAAAACTTTAGTTCCATCACGAATGCACATTAATAAAGTAGGGAGGTCGTAGTTTAATACTTCAGCTATAAAAAAATAATACAATGTCTCACACACACACCTCTCAACTTGTCTACACTAATCCGCTGAAATTTCATTTGCAACGGAGGCTGATACTTCGAATCCGCTATATGTTCCGGAGCTGCAGTGGAATGCAATGGCCCCCTGCTGAATGCTACGCTATCAGAAGTCCATGTGGCTGTCACGTTCTCCAAGCGCTCAGAATATTACTATACTTATAACTGATCTAAAGTCCGTTTTAATCAATACTTATTTCTTTCAACTCTGCGACTATTGGGCCGGCACATTTTCACTAGAAGGACCGCCTCACAGTGGCAATCCCGCAGAAAAAATTAATAAAAGGAAAAAATCTGATTTTATTCCTCCTGATGAAAAATATTGAAGGTAATAGGGTCGACCTAAAAGGCCCGTGTTCGGATCCTTGCCCCGAATGGTTTTTAACAAAAGTCCTACGAAATTAAAAACTACCCCGTTACACGACGGCGTTGTTTAAAAATACTTATTACGATTGTATCCTCAGCAAACTCTTTCCTAGGAAGTAACGCTACTCGATGCAGTCCCAGTTACATGCTTTTACCGGGTAAAGACTGTGCGCCAGAATGTTAAAAGTAGAATTCATACGTTTCCGTAAAAAAAAAAAAACTTTAGTTCCTGCTGAAAGGAGTATGGTTCGATTCAGGAAGAATAGGATTTGACCTCGTGCATTAGAAAAGGGAACAAATCCGTCCCCGGTGTCATTTGTTAGGTGGTAGTATTAGTATCCTTATACAAGCTCACTTCAAATTTTCATATGACATTCTGGGGTTGAGTTTCAACCTTTTTATTTTTTCCAACCGCGATAATGCGCAGTTTTCTGCGGAACGCGAGCGACTTCGACGCCAAGGACGACCCGCACTAAACGATACGACCGTGCACTAGAAAACCGTGAACGGACTTGTGTGAAACGTAATGTACAGAGCTTGACAACAGTAATATAGACTGGGATCCTCGCTCACTATACTATCATAACCCTCGAGAAATTATCAAATATGAATAGACCTCTGTAAAGTTCCGACTCCACAATCTTCTGAGTTCATTCCCCGGTCGATGCGATCAGGATCACAAGGGATGTTTTACACATTCAACGACTTTTTCTGACATTCGCTAATCAAAGTGTCTATCTACACATCAGACTTGTCATTACATCCACAAACTACCTGTCCATAGGCTGAGTAAGCATTTAGAATGAAAGATTGAGTCTGCTTCACGACACAGATTCGTAAAACGCTCATTAATTATTTTGTGAGAGAAAGCATGCATAAAGTTCAAACACTAATACATCTTCCCTTTCTAATAAACCATACGATCAAAGTAGATAAATTGCAAGCATCATCGGATCTGATTCCGTATATCTGCTTACGACGAAAATCTCACAATAGCCTATTCAGTACTTTAACCCCCCGATACAGTATGTGACTAGGTCGTTTAACTAAATTACGTGCATAAACGAAAATGTAAAGGGATATCTGTAAATTCGCACAACGGGATAGGTGAATATTTTCACAATTCTTTTGAAGGCAGAATAACTGTGACGAGAGAGAAAGTATAAAAATGCAGTGGGATGGCTGTAAATACAACAGATTACAGCGCAAATACTGTAAGATAGAAAAAACGACTATTAACAAGTGTCATATAAGGAGCGACCGATAAAAGTCACACCGTAGCGGAAGGAGTAATACAGGAAAAATCATAAAATATTAACCCCCCCCCTCCCCCACGCTGGTAAATCACGGTCCATTGCGTACACACGGATGAATATCACAAAAATACTTTGCATATAGTAAAGAACCACCGAAGTTTGGAAATTTAAAATCTGAAAACTCACTTTTTATAGTATTTCCGTGAAAAGTCACCCCCCAGAAACGAGATCTAGCTCTGTCGCCAGTTATTCCAGCGTACTATCTCTTTTCAGCACGTTTGAATAAGTGCATGTGAAGGTGGCTAGCTGCAGACACAAGCTTTTCGACAAAGATAGGATGTTTCACTACAATCTAACACGGAGATGTCTGTTAAGTTATTTTTTCCTCCTATTTCTACACTAGTGTCGAAGTCTTAGAACAAGTGGTTCGGGTTAGCACACGTTTTTGATATTATCTTGTTTGGCAATCTGAAAGAACACTGTCTGTGGAACATTACCCCCCTGCAAGCTAGTACTAATTACTTTACGATTCTGAGGGACGAAGGTTGAAATCGTTGGCAGATATTTTTCAGAAATATGTAATCAACCATAGTGTTCGGATATTTGATCCATAGTAAGACATGAACGATGTTTTCCTGCCATCAGCGGCCCCTTCTACGGATCGTATGAGAGGTAATTGTTACGACAATTAGCTACGTGAAGTCGTGTTTATTTTTAAAAGCAAAGACACACTAATTACCGACTAGCTAGAGAACGATATATTAACCTACTAAAGTTTGATTTTAACGATCAGATAGTGTATATATCATCACTTTTTTAGTTCATAATAATATTCCAACTTTTAAAGGAAATATTGTCTCGTTATAAGCGATTACATACAAAGAAATACACACTCTATACTTTAAATCTAAAGAGACAACGATCACTATCCCAGGAACACATCTGTGAAATATCACCACATTTTTGTTTTTAACGTACGGTTGAATCGTTCTACGATGCTAGCTTTGGTTTCCCATCCCTTTCTTTTACACCCACCCGATATAAAACATTCGATCCAACATAGCTTGCTAGCTGTGCGAGGTCTTGATACAGAGAACAATATTAACACTTCTAAGGCTGACCTTAAAATCCCCGTTTACAAAAGAAATCACATTGACAAAAATATCAGAGACATTCATATTTATTTACATTAAGGTCACATTAATATTTAGTTCGTACATACCAGTTCACCGTGCACCTCTTTTAGTACTGTTGCAAAGTTCAATTTAGACATAAACGCGACATTAGCAGGACGATTTAGTTCGATACATGATTCTTCCACAAAACTTACGGCAATATCAGTTAGATTAACGTTTCTTACCACTTCGGGGAAATAATCGTAAGCTGATTCAGCGTTTATGGTGAGGCACGAATGGCGAAGTTGACTCGGATGATCCACTTCACACCCGAAACAGTTCTTACGTAGCAGCGTAAACAGTTCTTTTCGGAGATCTGTTTTCAAAGTCCGCTTTAAACAGTCCATAAGCTTTACGAAATCACTGCTGTCTTGTTCAAGGGGTCGATCGTTAGATGGTGGGCTTCGAGGAAGATTTGCCGCTAATTCTACCTTCCGCACTGCATTCCAAAATTTACCGTTTTCAAACTTCAGAGCCATCAAACTGTAGGTGATTGGATCGCATAAATCTGTCAACCGATGCCACTGTTCGACGCTGAGCCGAACCGATGACGAAAATACAAGTCCTCCGTCACGGGGGATGCTTTTTTTAATGACCACGCCGTGTCCACATTTGAGCACGACGAGGCAAACCATAGCGTCCAGTTCATACTCGCCGTATTCGACATCTTCGAACGCTTCGACGATTGTAGACGCATACGAAACCAGTCCATGCCACTGCTCTTCAGACAGCATCACACCGTCCTTTGTAGGATATAGTTTTAACGAGTCATCACTCTGGAACACGCGTATGTGCACTTTAGGATATGACCGATATTCACAAACGCTCGCAAACAAATCCGATCCGAGTTGAAACATATGGCTATCATCATATCTAACAGCAAGTCGCTTCGCAGGAAGATCACCATCGGTCAGGGAACGTTTAGCACAAGCCATAGCAAGTCGATACTGGAAAAAATAATGCCTTACAGCCCGTCGAAGGGTAATACTTATACCTTAAACCTGTGACGTGTCCCTGTAACTCCATCCCATTGGTCGAGATCTGGTAGATTTGCCATCTCTTAGTAAACATGATGACGTCTACAAATATTTACGAGCCTGTATAGACGTGCTTTCGAAATATGCATGTGGTGCTCCTTTAAAACGGAAATCGTGGGAGCTTTTGATCACAAAAACCTTTCAGAATATCTCTGAAATTACAAACAGATAAGGGGGGTTGAATTCATTAACAGAGTATTTCAAAAGTATCTTAAAAACACACTCATAATGAAACCAAAGCTAGCATCGTAGAACGATTCAACCGTACGTTAAAAACAAAAACGTGGTGATATTTCACAGGTGTGTTCCATGGAGGCGCCACTGAGGGGGAAAGGGGGGGTGTTTTAATAAGGGGAGTGATTATGTAATGATTATGTAATGATTACGTCATGCTACGTCATAGGGGAGGGGGCGTGGTCGGTGACGTCATAGGGGGCGTGGTCGGTGACGTCATAGGGGGGAAAGCACTGTGCAAAGGGGGAACTCTCGGGTGGCATGATACTACTTATGTTTTATTTCATTCGCATTGTTATACTATAACTATAGTTTTATCTATCTATACAAGGGGTACGCCAGTTACATACACATTTCCAGGGGGTACCTGAAGCATAAAAGGTTGAGAACCACTGATACATATGTTTTATTTTATTCCCATTGTTATACTATAACTATAGTTTTATCTATCTATACAAGGGATACGCCAGTTACATACACATTTCCAGGGGGTACGTGAAGCATAAAAGGTTGAGAACCACTGATATATATGTTTTATTTTATTCCCATTGTTATACTATAACTATAGTTTTATCTATCTATACAAGGGGTACGCCAGTTACATACACATTTCCAGGGGGTACCTGAAGCATAAAAGGTTGAGAACCACTGATATATATGTTTTATTTTATTCCCATTGTTATACTATAACTATAGTTTTATCTATCTACACAAGGGGTACGCCAGTTACATACACATTTCCAGGGGGTACGTGAAGCATAAAAGGTTGAGAACCACTGATATATATGTTTTATTTTATTCCCATTGTTATACTATAACTATAGTTTTATCTATCTACACAAGGGGTACGCCAGTTACATACACATTTCCAGGGGGTACGTGAAGCATAAAAGGTTGAGAACCACTGATATATATGTTTTATTTTATTCCCATTGTTATACTATAACTATAGTTTTATCTATCTACACAAGGGGTACGCCAGTTACATACACATTTCCAGGGGGTACGTGAAGCATAAAAGGTTGAGAACCACTGATATATATGTTTTATTTTATTCCCATTGTTATACTATAACTATAGTTTTATCTATCTATACAAGGGGTACGCCAGTTACATACACATTTCCAGGGGGTACCTGAAGCATAAAAGGTTGAGAACCACTGATATATATGTTTTATTTTATTCCCATTGTTATACTATAACTATAGTTTTATCTATCTACACAAGGGGTACGCCAGTTACATACACATTTCCAGGGGGTACGTGAAGCATAAAAGGTTGAGAACCACTGATATATATGTTTTATTTTATTCCCATTGTTATACTATAACTATAGTTTTATCTATCTACACAAGGGGTACGCCAGTTACATACTCATTTCCAGGGGGTACGTGAAGCATAAAAGGTTGAGAACCACTGATATATATGTTTTATTTTATTCCCATTGTTATACTATAACTATAGTTTTATCTATCTATATAAGGGGTACGCCAGTTACATGCACATTTCCAGGGGGTACGTGAAGTATAAAAGGTTTAGAACCACTGATACATAAGTTTTATTTTATTCCCATTGTTATACTATAACTATAGTTTTATCTATCTATCCAAGGGGTACGCCAGTTACATACACATTTCCAGGGGGTACCTGAAGCATAAAAGGTTGAGAACCACTGATATATATGTTTTATTTTATTCCCATTGTTATACTATAACTATAGTTTTATCTATCTATACAAGGGGTACGCCAGTTACATACACATTTCCAGGGGGTACGTGAAGCATAAAAGGTTGAGAACCACTGATATATATGTTTTATTTTATTCCCATTGTTATACTATAACTATAGTTTTATCTATCTATACAAGGGGTACGCCAGTTACATACACATTTCCAGGGGATATGTGAAGCATAAAAGGTTGAGAACCACTGATATATATATGTTTTATTTTATTCCCATTGTTATACTATAACTATAGTTTTATCTATTTATACAAGGGGTACGCCAGTTACATACACATTTCCAGGGGGTACCTGAAGCATAAAAGGTTGAGAACCACTGATATATATGTTTTATTTTATTCCCATTGTTATACTATAACTATAGTTTTATCTATCTATGCAAGGGGTACGCCAGTTACATACACATTTCCAGGGGTTACGTGAAGCATAAAAGTTTGAGGACCACTGATATATATGTTTTATTTTATTCCCATTGTTATACTATAACTATAGTTTTATCTATCTATGCAAGGGGTACGCCAGTTACATACACATTTCCAGGGTGTACCTGAAGCATAAAAGGTTGAGAACCACTGATATATGTTTTATTTTATTCCCATTGTTATACTATAACTATAGTTTTATCTATCTATACAAGGGGTACGCCAGTTACATACACATTTCCAGGGGGTACGTGAAGCATAAAAGGTTGAGAACCACTGATATATATGTTTTATTTTATTCCCATTGTTATACTATAACTATAGTTTTATCTATCTATACAAGGGGTACGCCAGTTACATACTCATTTCCAGGGGGTACGTGAAGCATAAAAGATTGAGAATCACTGATATATATGTTTAATTTTATTCCCATTGTTATACTATAACTATAGTTTTATCTATCTATACAAGGGGTACGCCTAGTTACATCCACATTTCCAGGGGGTACAGGAAGCATAAAAGGTTGAGAACCACTGATATATATGTTTTTTTTTATTCCCATTGTTATACTATAACTATAGTTTTATCTATCTATACAAGGGGTACGCCAGTTACATACACATTTCCAGGGGGTACGTGAAGCATAAAAGGTTGAGAACCACTGATACATATGTTTTATTTTATTCCCATTGTTATACTATAACTATAGTTTTATCTATCTATACAAGGGGTACGCCAGTTACATACACATTTCCAAGTGGGTTCCTGAAGCATAAAAGGTTGAGAACCACTGATATATATGTTTTATTTTATTCCCATTGTTACACTATAACTATAGTTTTATCTATCTATTCAAGGGGTACGCCTAGTTACATACACATTTCCAGGGGGTACCTGAAGCATAAAAGGTTGAGAACCACTGATATATATGTTTTATTTTATTCCCATTGTTATACTATAACTATAGTTTTATCTATGTATACAAGGGGTACGCCAGTTACATACACATTTCCAAGGGGGTACGTGAAGCATAAAAGGTTGAGAACCACTGATCTAGAAGAATCAACCAATCCCTTCTTCAAAACTCAATCCTCTCTTCGAAGTTCTATTATTACTCTATCAGAATCAACCAAACGATGGTAAAGATTTCCTTTATTATAGTTATGAACATTATAATCAGTCGTTACAAGTAATTTTGATTAGAACTGTACATTCCTATCAACGAAAGTGTTCTTAATGGCGTTAAAAGCGTGTCCTTTCTTCCTAATTAATGTCCAATGCTTGTGTTGATCATGCTCTTCATTTCAATTCAAAGCAACCTCTACATGACATGATGTTAAAGAAGTTAGAAAAAATATCGAACTGCCTCAGGCAGCGACAGAGCTGCCGATGTTCAGGTGGTTTAAGATTGTATCCCATCAAACTCAAACCAATTTTTTCCGCAGACTAACTCCCCGCCCTGCCCACGGCCAGTAGGGACACCGATGGGCTTGGAAAGGCCGCTGTCCGTCGGATGGGCGTTAAGCCGTGACCCCGTGTGCGTGAGAGCCATACCCTGTGCACGTTAAAGAACACGATAGATGGTCTTGACGGGAGGCTACCATCTATCTCCCAACAGTCGTTCCAGTGGGTCTCCTCTCCTAACCTACGGGCGGGGGTGGCTCAGTCGGTAGCGCGCCAGGCTCGTAATCTGCAGTTCCCAGGTTCGAGTCCCAGCTGTGTCAGCGTTGAGATTTATCTCCGCAAAATTCCCCGCCCTGCCCACGGTCAGTAGGGGACACCGATGGGCTTTGAAAGGCCGCCGTCCGTCGGGTGGGACGTTAAGCCGTGACCCCGTGTGCGGGAGAGCCATACGCTGTGCATGTTAATGAACACGCTGGATGGCCTTGACGGGAGGCTACCATCTGTCTCCCAACAGCTGTTCCAGTGGGTCCCCTCCCGCAACCTTCGGGGTCCATGTGACCTGGCCATTTAGCCCATTGTGTGCAAAAAAGTGCCGCTCAGAGGTAAAACAACTCAACTCCCAACCTACTCTCGACTACTTCGGGGTCCATATGACCTGGTCATTTAGCCCATGGGTGTGCAAAAACGTGCCGCTCAGAGGTAAAACAACCCAAATCCTACAGACTGTTGCTCGGTCCTTCAGCTTCTTACCTTAGAATTCTGAGTATTAATCATCGTTAATGCTTTAATAATTATGATTGCTGCATTGCGTTTTAATAACGACTAGGAAAGTCTGTCGTATCAGTTTCATCATTTATTGAAAGGCATCAATATCGCATTCCATAAAATGACACTAAGGCGTCTCTAATATATGATTCTTTAATCCTGAAAATATCTGTTATCTGTTGTAGTGGGACTCTGTCGTGCTTTCCTAGGCGGTCATCCCAAAAATTGTCATTTATCTTCGATTCTACTCCACTCATGGTGGCCTCGTGAACGGTCACGCCTATGTGGTCTCACGGGGGATTTACACTCGTGTGTCGGTGTTCTCGACGAAACGCCAAATGTCATATTCGCGACGTAAAGAAGCCAATATCTAATGCACTGTGTCGAGGATGGGTTGGGTTGTTTTACCTCTGAGCAGCACTTTTTTTGCACACTATGGGCTAAATGGCCAAGTCACATGGACCCCGAAGGCTCAGAGAAGGTTGGGGGAGGGGACCCACCGGAACAGCTGTTGGGAGACAGATGGTAGCCTCCCGTCAAGGCCATCCAGCGTTTTCTTTAACGTTCGGTTGTTTTACCTCTGAGCGGCACTTTTTTGCACACCATGGGCTAAATGGCCAGGTCACATGGACCCCGAAGGCTCAGAGAAGGTTGGAAGAGGGGACCCACTGGAACAGCTGTTGGGAGACAGATGGTAGCCTCCCGTCAAGGCCATCCAGCGTGTTCTTTAACGTGCACAGGGTATGGCTCTCCCGCACACGGGGCCACGGCTTAACGTCCCATCCGACGGACGGCGGCCTTTCCAAGCCCATCGGTGTCCCCTACTGACCGTGGGCAGGGCGGGGAATTTTGCGGAGATAAATCTCAACGCTGACCCAGCTGGGACTCGAACCTGGGAACTACAGATTATGAGCCTGGCGCGCTACCGACTGAGCCACTCCCGCCCCATGTGTGGAGGATGACACAGTTATTCCTATCTGCAGTTGTACATAGATGCAAACTATGGGAATTTGTTTGATTCTGTGGGCCTTAGCTGTACCTGACATTTTGCGAAGGCTATTTAATGGCTGTTCCTTTTGGAGACTTTCTCCTCTCAGTTTCAAAAAATGCTGAGTATTGTCTTTTTCCATACTGCATTCACCTGCCCGAGCAAAACATTCTTTTTATTTGTTCAACTTTCAGTCCTTAGACTTGAATTAGTCCTTAGACCACAGATTAGAATATTCGGCGATATTTCAGAAACGAGATTCCATTTCATTTAAAATGAATTTAGTTCTCTTATTTTTTTCCTAAAAATAAAACATTTTTTAGAAAGGGCAGGGGCCTGGTAAAGATATTTTTCGCACCAGGAACTGGCGGAGTGGGGGTGGCTCAGTCGGTAGCGCGCCAGGCTCGTAATCTGTAGTTCCCAGGTTCGAGTCCCAGCTGGGTCAGCGTTGAGATTTATCTCCGCAAAATTCCCCGCCCTGCCCACGGTCAGTAGGGGACACCGATGGGCTTGGAAAGGCCGCCGTCCGTCGGATAGGACGTTAAGCCGTGTCTCCGTGTGCGAGAGAGCCATACCCTGTGCACCTTAGAGAACACGCTGGATGGCCTTGACGGGAGGCTACCATCTGTCTCCCAACAGCTGTTCCAGTGGGTCCCCTCCCCCAACCTTCTCTGAGCCTTCGGGGTCCATGTGACCTGGCCAATTAGCCCATGGTGTGCAAAAAAAGTGCCACTCAGAGGTAGAACAACCCAACCCACGTTAAAGAACACGCTGGATGGCCTTGACGGGAGGCTACCATCTGTCTCCCAACAGCTATTCCAGTGGGTCCCCTCCCCCAACCTTCTCTGAGCCTACGGGGTCCATGTGACCTGGCCATTTAGCCCATGATGTGCAAAAAAGTGCCGCTCAGAGGTAAAACAACCCAACTCTCTCCTTCCTCATCCACTCTTCCACTCAGTCGGTAGCGCGCCACGCTCGTAATCTGCAGTTCCCAGGTTCAAGTACCACCGGGGCCACCTATCAATAATTGGGATAAGGGGCGGGTCCAGAAGGACCCGCCCCCCATGGGGGAAAATCTCGTGCTCCGTCATCAAAACACTACTAAAGACCACCTGGGCCAGCGTAAATACGTATTTCCGAAAAATTCACCATCCTGCCCTCTGTGAGTAGGGGACACCAATGGGCTTTTAAAGGCCATTGGTGCAGCCGTCTCTTCGATGGGACGCTAAGCCGTGACCCCGTGTGCGGCAGAGCCTTACCCTGTGCACGTCAAAGAACACGCTGGATGGCTTTGACAGGAGAGGCTAAGATAATTGTCAGTGAGTCCCCTACACCCAACTTTCTCTGAGCCCTCAGTGTCCTTATGGCATGGCTATTTAGCCCATTGTGGGCAAAACAGTGCCACTCATAGGTAAAATAACCCAACTCTCTTCCAGGCGGGCGGGGGTGGCTCAGTCGGTAGCGCGCCAGGCTCGTAATCTGTAGTTCCCAGGTTCGAGTCCCAGCTGGGTCAGCGTTGAGATTTATCTCCACAAAATTCCCCGCCCTGCCCACGGTCAGTAGGGGACACCGATGGGCTTGGTAAGGCCTCCGTCCGTCGGATGGGACGTTATGCCGTGGCCCCGTGTGCGGGAGAGTCATACCCTGTGCACGTTAAAGAACACGCTGGATGGCCTTGACGGGAGACTACCATCTGTCTCCCAACAGCTGTTCCAGTGGGTCCTCTCCCTCCAACCTTCTCTGAGCCTTCGGGGTCCATGTGACCTGGTCATTTAGCCCATGGTGTGCAAAAAAGTGCCGCTCAGAGGTAAAACAATCCAATCCAACTCTTCCAGGCGCCAATGACAAAATCTACTACTCTACAAGGCGCGCAATAACTCCTCACCCTGGTGTTAAATTGTCTAGGTACGGCTCTGCCTGGTCATTTAGCCCATTGTGTGCCCCAGGTGCCGCTCAGACACAAAACAACTCAACAATACCGGGGGGGAAAACGACCTTTAACCATGCTTTTACCATTCCTTGGACAAAATTCCCACAAATCCGTCGTGCGCCGGCTCTCACGAGTAAATTAATGATCTGGCAACCTTCGTGTCACGTGACACGAAGCTAATTTAAGATCTGGCACGTGACACGAAGCTAATTAGTGATCTGGCACGTGACACGAAGCTAATTAGTGATCTGGCACGTGACACGAAGCTTTGTGTCACGTGCCAGATCACTAATTTCTAAAAAAATCGTTGCCAGATAATTTTTCTGAATTTTGTAATCAGCCATGGTGTTCGGATACTTTTTTGAACGACTGTACAATATACGCCAGAAATAGTTAATATGAGAATCATACTTGTTTCTATAAAACTCATCATTCAACAGATGCCAAAAGCCACGAATACAAATTATTTGTCACGAACAACGTACGTGTTATATTTGGAATTGTTAAGAATATTTGACGTTGGAAATAAAATGCCCTTGTTTTTGATCAAGTTCAAGCAAAACCCGTCCCGCCCTGCCCATGGTCTGTAGGGGATACCGATGGGCTTAGAAAAGCCGCCGTCCGTCGGATGGGGCGTTAAGCCGTGACTCCGTGTGCAGGACAGCCATACTCTGTGCACGTTAAAGAACACACTGGATGGCCTTGACGGGAGGCTACCATCTGCCTCTCAACAGTTGTTCCAGTGGGTCCCACTCCCCAACTTTCTCTGAGCCTTCCGGGTCCATGTGACCTGGCCATTTAGCCCATGGTGTGCAAAAAAGCTCCGCTCAGAGGTAAAACAAGCCAATCTAACTCAAACAAAACCCGTCCCCGCCCTGCCCACGGTCAGTAGGGGACACCGAGGGGCTTGCAAAGTCCGCCGTCCGTCGGATGGGACGTTAAGACGTGGTCGGTGTACAGGAGAGCCCTGTGAACATTAAAGAACACGCTGGATGGCCTTGACGCGAGGCTACCATCTATCTCCCAACAGCTGTTCCTGTGGGTCCCCTCACCCAACCTTCTCTGAGCCTTCGGGGTCCATGTGACCTGGCAATTAAGCCCATGGTGTGCAAAAAAGTGCCGCTCAGAGGTAAAACAACCCAACCCAAGCAAAACCCTAGCGTTTTGTCTGTCCATGTATCGTAGAAAAAAAAATATTCCAGATAAACTGAATCTTGAATAATTACTTTAAAACAACCACAGGGAAGAAAATTATTCTTTCACCGAATACCTCTTTATTAAAGTTCTAAAAAGATATCAGCAAGAAACAATTGCTGTCAAAGCTAGGAGACACATTCAGAACGACTCTTTCTGTTTCGAAACAAGATCAGAAAGAAAAATCGGATTTCTCCATTCTTTTGGCAGCGCAAAATTCACAAGGTTTGAACAATCGCAGTATTGTAACCTGCCTTTGACAACCAACGCGACATTTCTGTGCAAGTAATTAGAAAAATAACCCAAACGGATGATATGCTCTAATTACGAACGCTCTGCTTTGTGTGAAGGTAAGCTAAAGGAAAACTGGAACACCATCATTAGTTGGAATTCAGTTCAGCCATTGCATCGCCTTCTGAACTCAGCAGGAACTCTGGCGAAGTCGACCTCCAATTAGCGTGAAAAGCAGTCTCTGATCACTAAAATGATTCGCACTCGTAATTAATAATCCAACTGACTCTTACTGATACATACATCAGAGCACACACCCAAATATCGGTAATATCATCTGGTGTTCGCGTTGGTTAAGTCCATTGCTTGAGAGTATGAAATGATTAATGCCGTTAATAAATCTGTTATTCTTAAAGAGGTAATCATACTTTAAGCGATTCCGTCAGACAGAGAATGCAATAGACCATTTGAGCGATGTCAGTGTTTCTATTCTGAAGAAAAATACCTTGAAAGTTGGGTTGGGTTGTTTTACCTCTGAGCGGCACTTTTTTGCACACCATGGGCTAAATGGCCAGGTCACAAGGACCCCGAAGGCTCAGAGAAGGTTGGAGGAGGGGACCCACTGGAACAGCTGTTGGGAGACAGATGGTAGCCTCCCGTCAAGGCCATCCAGCGTGTTCTTTAACGTGCACAGGATGGGTCTCCCGCACACGGGGCCACGGCTTAACGTCCCATCCGACGGACGGCGGCCTTTCCAAGCCCATCGGTGTCCCCTACTGACCGTGGGCAGGGCGGGGAAATTTGCGGAGATAAATCTCAACGCTGACCCAGCTGGGACTCGAACCTGGGAACTACAGATTACCTTGAAAGAGTCTGATACATACGTTAAATGATTGTCTAGTCAGGATCAGACTTCTAAAATGAAATAAGATCTTTGGAAATGGTTTAGGGTATATTTATCCGGATTAACCTTTGACTTATTTGCTTAGACCTGATGTATTCGAACGATTCATAAAGGCTGAATGTTGTAATGACGATTTGTCTTGTAAAAGAAAGTTTGGAGAAACATCTGATTAGAAACATATTATCTCTCACCCAAATATTGAGGATTTCTGCGACTCTAGAAATATGAATCGGAACAGCACATAAATTCATCTCTGCTAAGTGTCCAATAAATCTTGTCCTGATCATACACAGTTGAAGAAGAGAGCAGTAATCATTTATAGGCAATTTTCATTTAGCTGCTGAGGCAGTTATATATAGTACAGTAGCTCAAAAAACTATCCGAACGCTATGGTTGATTACAGAATTAAGAAAAAATATCTGGCAACGATTTTTTTTTTTTTTTAGAAATTAGTGATCTGGCAACCTTCGTGTCACGTGATTACAGAATTCAGGAAAAATATCTGGAGCGTGTACAGCAACTGTACACGCTCCAGTTACCGTTCGCAGTTGGACGGTAACTGCACACGCTCAATATTTCCGTGAGTGAGCCCACACGATCTAGTATCAAAATAATATGACCACCTACAGTCGCTCAAAAAAGTATCCGAACACGCCAGATCAGCTTGAGCGACTGTATATATATAGCGTAATTAGGATTTCTCAAAGTACCAAGATCTAAGATTTCCAAACCTTTTCCATCTGAAGGTGTCCAATAAATGGTATGAGTCAAAAGACAAGGAAAGAATCGCCAAAAAGATCAGCCCCAAAGGGCAGTAAAAACAGCGATAAATATGAGAGTTCAGAGAAAAATAAATACCCCCTCAAGCAGCTGCTTGCCACAGAGGTCTGACAGGAGCCTGTCAGTTTATATGCCATAGTAGAAGGTCTGTGAGAATGGCAGGCCCTCAGCAGAAAAACAACACAAACGTCCATGGCTTACCCGGGGCTCGAACCCAGGTCCTTTAGATTAGTAGCCAAGCGCGCTAACCACTCGGCCACGGGACGGCACGAGTTCAGAGAGTCGGACCAAAAAGTTTTCCAGTTCGAGAACCCAAAGGTCTCTCTTGAATTTACTCATAGGATCATGATCAAATGAGGCAGTTAACGCAAAATTAGTATATATAAGGTAGCGCCACAGGTTCTGCTTTACCAAGGTCATTCGAGTGTCACTGAGGGGGCGTGCTCCATGACGTCCCAGCGGGGAGAGCACAGCTTAAGTATTTACATAATCGTCTGTTTTTTCATGTCTCTTTGTTCTCCGATTGGTAAATCTCTCTCTCTGTGAAGTCTTTCGGGTAATTTTTTTTATCATGCCGAACTTGATAGCAAATGATATGAATAATCCTTGGGTTGGGTTGTTTTACCTCTGAGCGGCACTTTTTTGCACACCATGGGCTAAATGGCCAGGTCACATAGACCCCGAAGGCTCAGAGAAGGTTGGGGGAGGGGACCCACTGGAACAGCTGCTGGGAGACAGATGGTAGCCTCCCGTCAAGGCCATCCAGCATGTTCTTTAACGTGCACAGGGTATGGCTCTCCCGCACACGGGGCCAAGGCTTAACGTCCCATCCGACGGACGGCGGCCTTTCCAAGCCCATCGGTGAAATAATCCTTGGAAGAATAAGAAAAACAATGTTTCATATACATTCCAATTAGAAGCAAAAATTAGTATGAAGTGCGTGCTACATTGTCGGCTTGAAGATAAATTCAATGCGCATGTGCTAAGATATGTGGTAAACATTTTTTAGAAACCTGTTAAGATCACTCTACTATAAGATTTGTGAGGCGAACTTTTGGGACTAACTATTAAACGTAAACTAAATGATAATGCCATTCCAGATTTTTTTTTAAAAACTGGCACATAAATAATTCAGTCTTATTTTCATGACCGATTCTACTCTGATCAAACGATCTCGGGGAACGACGAAATAATTGTTGAAAAAAGAAACCGATAACTCTGAAAACTACGGCAGTGTGCCCAATAAAAAAGTAACATTACCTCAGGTAATTGATAATTTAAATATCTTGGCTTATACAACCTATACTTATACTATACCTATACTTCTTGATGGGAATATAAACGCATGTCAGTGCGTCACAGTCTACGCATTAGAAAATTACAGCAGCAGTTTCAAATTGCTGTTAAAAACTAAATAAACCACAGGGGAAAATCTCTATTTTGCAAATAAGATCAAAGCAAAAGCAGTGGAATAAACACAAATAAAAATTAATACAGCAAAATACATTTTTCAGAATTAATCAAAGCGAGAAAAAAGCAGACTCTTCTTTGGATAACTCCTGGAAAACCTTTCTTAGTAAATTGATATATGTATTTACGCCAGTTCACATTAAACGTTTTTTGGAAGGGGACAAAATTTAAACCACTACTCACGGCGGGGCGGGGGTGGCTCAGTCGGTAGCGAGCCAGGCTCGTAATCTGCAGTTCCCAGGTTCGAGTCCCAGCTGGGTCAGCGTTGAGATTTATCTCCGCAAAATTCCCCGCCCTGCCCACGGTCAGTAGGGGACACCGATGGGCTTGGAAAGGCCGCCGTCTGTCGGATGGGACGTTAAGCCGTGGCCCCGTGTGCGGGAGAGCCATACCCTGTGCACGTTAAAGAACACGCTGGATGGCCTTGACGGGAGGCTATCATCTGTCTCCCAACAGCTGTTCCAGTGGGTCCCCTCACCCAACCTTCTCTGAGCCTTCGGGGTTCATGTGACCTGGCCATTTAGCCCATGGTGTGCAAAAAAGTGCCGCTCAGAGGTAAAACAACCCAACAACTATTCACGGCGGCGAAAAATTACATTTTTATTATTTTCGTTATGATTATTAACATATTTGATAAAAAGATAAGTTAAAATAAAGATCTGGTGTTTTAATTCGATCGAATTTAAAGTAGAAGATCAGAATAATTTCTCAGAATCATCATCACAAATGATGTAATTTTGATATCCATAATATCAACATTCCAGAGAATTTTTTTTTCCAGAGAGTTGCAATATTATAAAACAAAAAAGTCAATTGTTATTTTAATTCACAGAACTGTAGTGCTTAAATATACCGTATTAATTGTTATTTTTTACCCCAGAGAATTCCAATTCTCGAAAATAAATTGCAGAGGAGAGGCAATTGTTTAAGATTGATAATCAAATTATTTAAGAAAATCTCACTTAGGCTTCAGACGGTGTATAGTGCTGAAAGGATTTTGAATAGGAAAAGGTTAATATGGGAAGTGTAGAGGAAAAACGTTTTTGAGATGGTCGGATTAAACTCGAATCACTAGAAAATCCACAATTTTCTGATTACATACCCGATGCTTTACCCGCAGAATAATTGGTAGCAGATCAAGACCTTTTTCACAGCTCTGAATTTTGCACCATATAATCAGTTAGTAAAAGTACTTTGACTGGAAGTGAACGCATTGGCCACTAGAAATGTTTAATGAAACCAAATTACACATGTCAACATCATCCTCATCCTCCTCCTCCTCCTCAAGCAGCCAGACAGTGCAATTAAGTCATATAAAATCAGCAAGCTGTGACAATATTTATTTGACACTTTTTCAACAGACCAAGGTATCATTTATTTTAGCCAAAAAATGACATCAAAAAATGCATCTCTACTCATCGGACTACAGCTGGAGAAACACTAGAGTACGTGTTCCTACCTAGTGTGTTTGTTCCTGTTTCGAATTTGAACATTTCTTTCGGTAATTCATTCAAAACTCTCACGAAGTCAGATCAACCAACAGTTACTAATGCGAGGTCCCAGGAGTTCGTTAACTCTCCAACAACAATTAATATTATTCATGGATAACTTAATTCGCATTGCAGTCACGCAGGGAAAATTGCGGCATGGTATAAGTTTTGATTAGCTTTTGAAGTCGATTCTTATGACTGATATTATTGCTATTAAATTATTAGGCATATCATAATTCAAAATTAATATCTTTTTAAGTAATGTATCTGAAATGTACCTAAAGTGTGAAATAATTGAAATGAGTAAGTAAATTTAAATGAATCAAATAGTTAAGCCTACATAACTCAAAATACTGAACGAATATTGTTGAAAATCAAAGCACGGATAGATAGATTTGAATGTGATGTTTAATTTACCTTTAGTGACATTTTCCCTTAAACAATTTATTATGGAGCAGGCCAATACAAAAAGAGGCTCATTTCTGAAAAACGTGCTGTTCATAAAACAAATAATTAATATATTGGATCTAGCTTATATCTTTCAATTTTATTTGACCAAACATTTTTAGATACAGTTGCTCAAAAAAGTATCCGAACACTATGGTTGATTACAGAATTCAGAAAAAACATCTGGCAACGATTTTTTTACAAATTAGTGATCTGGCAACCTTCGCATCACGTGACACGGATGATGATATTACACGTTACACGAAGTGTCATGTGAAATTCAAGAGTTATATATCGGATACTTTTTTGAGCGATTGTACATGCTAACTATTCCAATTCATTGTAGTAATTAAAAGTGCACATTTTTTGTTTTTTTAATCAAGACGTTTTTTTGATTCATTAAAAGTTCTTTTTAAATTCATTACTCATCAGAAATGTAAGTTTTCATTTTTAAGCGGCAAGTTTTTCTGCAGGTTTTGGATTTTTTTGGTTATTTTTTTATGGAAGACATACAAGAACATCCACTCTAAGACCGAAGCCGCTGCTGACCACTACCTCAAAGTTAACATCACACAAACAGATAACCACGCCATCCCAGAACTAGTACAGTCGCTCAAGAAAATATCGGAACACTATGGTTGATTTCAGAATTCAGAAAAAATATCTGGCAAAGATTTTTTTAGAAATTAATGATCTGGCAACCTTCGTGTCACGTGACACGAAGGTTGCCAGATCACTAATTTCTATTTCTAAAACAAACGGTAACTGGAGCGTGTACAGTTGCTGTACACGCTCCAGATATATTTTCCTGAATTCTGTAATCACGTGACACGAAGGTTGCGAGATCACTAATTTCTAAAAAAATTCGTTCACAGATATTTTTTCTGAATTCTGTAATCAGCCATAGTGTTCGGATATTTTTTTGAGCGACTGTACATCTCAAATTAAAGCTTGTAACGTCTATACACAAAAAAAGCAAGAAACGGGGGGGGGGGGGAGATCTTTAGGAGTCTCAGTAACAACGTAATAGTTCCGAAGACAGATTTTTTCTGCAACAAAATAAAAAGCAGAAATTTGAAGTTTTTTTAAAATACCTATTTTCTTCACTCTAAAAAGTAAAAAAAAATTAAAGTAAATCGTACCGATGGCGAATTCTCATTCGCTTCAAAAGGTAAGGCGTCGATTATCATACTCAACAAAAAATGACCACTCCTTATCTTCCTTTGAAGCGAATACGAATTTAGCGCGTGATTTGACCATTCGTGTGCTTTAGTTTTGTTTATTTATTCATTTTTATTTTTAGGACGTATTAAATAGGAGGTTTTTTTGTTGTTGTTTAATTTCTTGTCAAATAGTGCAATGTACTCCATGTTACACTCCATTTTAGTGAAGTTTAAAAAATATCATTATTGTAACATATGTGAAATACATTCGTATATTGTTTCTCAGTTCCGTTCAGGTTGTAAAAATTCTTCGGAGGGGGTATTTTAAAATTTATAATATGTGCATTTTCAATAATAAAAAAGTATAAAACTGCCATTTAAAACACTAAAATTATTTTTTACATTAGTTTTCTATTCCATAGTTTTACCAGATAAAACAATTTTGAAACTTCAACCAGTTTTAAAACCAATTTTTTAAAGTATTAGTACCGTATATATTTTCATCTCTATAACCCTATTAGTTATACAACCATTCGAAATTTATATTATTTCTTCAAAGTATCAGTCTATATTAAATCTAAAGCAGAGCTGTCCAACTAGCGGCCCGCACAAGGATTTTTATGGCCCGCGAACAAATTCAAGTTTTTATTTGAAATTTTAAATAAATATCTATAATTCAACTTATAATTTTTTGCTAACTTATATTACTTGATATGCAAACTTCAACTTACTCATTCTATTTGCAATTATTATTGCATTATTTCAACTTACTCATTCTATTTGCAATTATTATTGCATTATTTCAACTTACTCATTCTATTTGCAATTATTATTGCATTATTTCAACTTACTCATTCTATTTGCAATTATTATTGCATTATTTCAACTTACTCATTCTATTTGCAATTATTATTGCATTATTTCAACTTACTCATTCTATTTGCAATTATTATTGCATTATTTCAACTTACTCATTCTATTTGCAATTATTATTGCATTTTTTCAACTTACTCATTCTATTTGCAATTATTATTGCATTTTTTCAACTTACTCATTCTATTCTTATTGCCCAACAACTACGGCCACAATGCTCCCATTAAATTTATTAAATATTTGATGTGGTTTGGAAAATTTATATTGATTTATTTTTACTTATTATTTTTCGTATAAATAAAATAATTTTTTGAGGTGAGTGAATGAACTGACTTTTCAATTACCTGTCCTATTCTTTTTTTTGCCCCGTGAAATATTGGCGAAAAGAAAATATGGCCCGCGGTCTCAGAGAAGTTGGACAGCACTGATCCAAAGCATTTAAATTTTTCTGTTTCTTCTATCTTAATGCATTTTATAGATGTGTATGAATATCGTACCCCAAAGCTTACAAATACGCAGTATAGGTTTCTCATTATCTTCTCGTGTGGTGCTGCCATCTAGGGAGAGCAACAGGAGTGTGTCGTGTTGCCGGCAGACGCAAGTTGTTAAAGTTGCAACAAATCGACAAGAGAGGGCAGCACGGAACAGAGTGTGCAGCATCCACAGACAAGGGTTGGAAATACAACAGGCCCGAAAGCAAGTAAGTTGAAATTTATGTTCCTCGCATTAATGATACATTAAAAATTTCGTGTAATACTCGTGTTCTGATTATCCCATTCGAATTTTAATCTTTTAATCATATTTTAATTTCTTAATCTGCTAATTTGAAACTACTCAAAAGTGAAATTATTACAAAATTTTGAATCTCTCTATTGAAATTGGTCAAAAGCAAGAATATAAAAAAATACTTCCTGATATTGAGATCCGCAAAAAAAGTCAACCTGGAGAAAACTGAAACATTTATCTTTTTTACTGTGCGAATTTATTTTATTTTTTGAACTTTTCTGCTGTAGACAAAGAATGTTTAATAAGAAACAAAAATATATTCAAATTTTGATCAAGGAAGGCTTTTGGGTTGTTTTTGCACACCATGGGCTAAATGGCCAGGTCACATGGACCCCGAAGACTCAGAGAAGGTTGGGGGAGGGCACCCACTGGAACCATCCAGCGTGTTCTTTAACGTGCACAGGGTATGGCTCCGTCCCGTACACGGCGCCACGGTTTAACCTCCCATCCCACGGACGGCGGCCTTTCCAAGCCCATCGGTGTCCCCTAATGACCGTGGGCAGAGGCGGGTTCCAAGCCCATCGGTGTCCCCAACTGACCGTGGGCAGGGCGGGGAATTTTGCGGAGATAAATCTCAACTCTGTCCCAGCTGGGACTCGAACCTGGGAACTGCAGATTACGAGCCTGGCGCGCTACCGAACCGACTGAGCCACCCCCGCCCCTGATCAAGGAAGGCATTTTTCGACAAAGATGAAGCAATAATTCGGTAGATTTTCAGTGAAGAAGAGTGATAATACATTCCAAAATTTTTAGATTAAGCCAACATTGATTTTTTTATCAGCAACTAAAATTGAAATACAGGGTGGTTATAATTAACCTGACATTACTCAGAGTGATGTAGAGAAGGATCTACTGGACGGATCACAGTGAAAAGTGGCGGATACCTTAATAAGAACATGGGGTAGAGAATTTGCGAATTAAGAATATTAGTTAGTGTTAGTGCCACCAGGTGACGTGGGTGCGCTTAAATAAAGAAAATTTCAAGTTGAACAAACAACCTTTATTTTACAAATCAAGATTCTCAATATGTGAACCATTCGTATGTAAAATGTGCTGGAAACGTAATACGGCATGGTCCACAGTTGCTTGAAACATTTTTCGGGGAATGGCTGCAACATGCTGTTATTTTTTCCTTCAGTTCAGCAAGTGATTCAACATTGCCTTGATAAACTCTGCTTTTCAAATAACCTCATAACCAAAAATCGTATGGATTTCGGGGCGGGGGTGGCTCAGTCGGTAGCGCGCCAGGCTCGTAATCTGTAGTTCCCAGGTTCGAGTCCCAGCTGGGTCAGCGTTGAGATTTATCTCCGCAAAATTCCCCGCCCTGCCCACGGTCAGTAGGGGACACCGCTGGGCTTGGAAAGGCCGCCGTCCGTCGGATGGGACGTTAAGCCGTGGCCCCGTGAGTGGGAGAGCCATACCCTGTGCACGTTAAAGAACACGCTAGATGGCCTTGACGGGAGGCTACCATCTGTCTCCCAACAGCTGTTCTAGTGGGTCCCCTCCCCCAACCTTCTCTGAGCCTTCGGGGTCCATGTGACCTGGCCATTTAGCCCATGGTGTGCAAAAAAGTGCCGCTCAGAGGTAAAACAACCCAACCCACCCTACGGATTTCCAACTTCCCATTACGTCTGTACCTAGCAATGACTATGAAACCTTGGGAATTCTATCAGAATTTCGTCACATTCTCTGTACTATTTTGTCGATAATACATTGGCCGGGATTTGTTACAGTCGTCTAGGTACATGTATACCTCGTTCGCTTTGCCAGCAGCCAGGTAATGCTCATACATCTCGCCGCAATGGGTACGTAATACAGTATTCTTTTACTAATACACATTTCTTCTTATTGCAGGTTATTAAGATGCTGATACTGGTGATTCTGTTGTTCCTTATTTGCTGGGGTCCCAGACTCATCATGAATGTTGCCATAAAGCATGGACTAGACAACTTCACCAACTCGGTGTACAACGCGCGAGTTGCAGTGTACCTCCTCTCCTTCATCCATTCGGCCCTGAATCCCGTCGTGTACGGATTCATGTCCTCTAACTTCAGGAGGATGATGCTACAATCTTGTTCCGGAGACGTGGCGAGTGCATTAACCTGCGGACACGCGAAGAAAGAGAGATCGAAACGGAATTTCTCCGACACTTACGAGTTCAGTACGTACACAACAAGTATGAGAAGATCGCGCTTAGCCAATTCCATAGACATTGACGATGCCAAAATAAAAAAGACTGATGATCAATGGACATCAGTGTGATCAATGAAGAGTAGAAAAAAAAAAGAAGATAAGCTCACACAAACTTTGTGTCGTTATCGTCTGTGTTTCCCTTCCTCGTTTTTTATCCAGAGACAATTTAAAGTTGCTGTTATCAATTGATATTGTATATTCATATAAATAATCGGTGTTCGAGTCAGTAAATGTTCATCGTATTCTTATAGACTCGTTGTTTTGTGATTTAGGATGATTAGTGTTTTATGAACATACTCTTACATACACAGTGGTATCAGAATAATATACTATGGTAGGTTGTGGGTTGTTTTACCTCTGAGAGGCACTTTTTTGCACACCATGGGCTAAATGGCCAGGTCACATGGACCCCGAAGGCTCAGAGAAGATTGGGGGAGGGGACCCACTGGAACAGCTGTTGGGAGGCAGATGATAATCTCCCGTCAAGGCCATCCAGCGTGTTCTTTAACGTGCACAGGGTATTGCTCTCCCGCATGCGGAATCACGGCTTAACGTCCCATCCGACGGACGGCTGCCTTTCCAAGCCCATCAGTGTTTCCTACTGACCGTGGGCAGGGAGTTTTGCGGAGATAAATCTCAACACTCGCCCAGCTGGGACTCGAACCTAGGAACTGCAGATTACGAGCCTGGCACGACTGAGGCACTCCCCCCCCCCCTGGCACTTACGAGCCTGGCACGACTGAGCTACCTACTGAGCCACCCCCGCCACAAACTATGGTAGGTGGTCATATTATTCTGATACTACTGTGTATACTTGGAAGCCACTTTATTAGATAAAGTTCTATGTTATGTGAATTGTAACTCAGATACAGAATTCAGTAATTTCTTAAATAATCTATTTATGAAAAAATGTGACTGAAGATAAAGATGACAATGAAATATTTTTCAGTCTCGATTTTCAACAATATTCATTCGGTATTGGAGAGTTATGTTAATCAAAATACTTAGGGGTACGAAAAAATAATAAAAACTAGTTAATAGGAAAGCAATTATCGTTATACTAAACTTTACTAACACTTGAAATAGTATTTTTAGCATCTCGCGTAATAATTATGCTAATTTTCACCAATTTGTTTTCACAAACTAACTGGTGAAAGTTTCAGCGTCCATAACTCTTTAAATACTGAACCCATACTGATAGAAATCGAGATTGAAATAGTTTTGATTAAAGTCTTTGAGTTGGGTTGGGTTGTTTTACCTCTGAGCTGCACTTTTTTGCACACCATGGGCTAAATGGCCAGATCACATGGACCCCGAAGGCTCAGAGAAGGTTGGGGGAGGGGACCCACTGGAACAGCTGTTGGGAGACAGATGGTAGCCTCCCGGCAAGGCCATCCAGCGTGTTCTTTAACTTGCACAGTGTATGGCTCTCCCGCACACGGACCACGGCTTAACGTCCCATCCGACGGACGGCGGCCTTTCCAAGCCCATCGGTGTCCTCTGAAAGTCTGAGAGTTATGGAAACTGAAATGCATTGCCCTACCGAAATATTAGAGAATTTCCATGTTATCTCAATGGTAATCTAACTTCAAAGCTCTATAATGTTTAAAATATGGACTTAATGGATACATGTGACTGAAAATATATTAAAGATCGTAATCAAATCTATTTAAATCTCGGTTTTCAATTATATTTGTTCGCTATTTAAAGAGTTATGGAAGCTGGAATATTTAACAATATATTATCTTGTTTTATAAAATTAATTCGTAACTATTTAATATTGAATTAATCATTTAGCAAACTTCTTAAAATATATATTTATTTCAATAAATGGTTTGAAACAATATTTATTATTTAATTTTTGATTAATTTCTGCGGTAAATTCTTAAGACGTACTACTGTTGTTATATATTCCAGCATCCATAACTTTAAATGCTGAACGAATGTTGTTGAAAAATGTGATGCAAATAGATTTTACTTTCATTTTTATTTGATTATAATTCCTATTTTTCCATTAAATGCATATTTTAGAAGCTATGGATCTTTAAAGTTAGATTTCTATTACCATCACATAGAAATTCTCGAATATTTTGGCAGGGCCTGTATATATATATAATAAATATTTACCCTTTTCCCAAATTGCAAATATTTTTAAATAAGTTAGAATGACCGACATTGAGGTATAGAGTTCTCAGTTTTTGTAATCTTTTACGTATCGAATGAATAGTGCAAAAAAAAATCAATATTCAGAGATTAGATTGAGATCTTTATCTCCAACGACATTATTCCGTTTTATATCAGGGGCGGGGGTGGATCAGTCGGTAGCGCGCCAGGCTCGTAATCTGCAGTTCCCAGGTTCGAGTCCCAGCTGGGTCAGCGTTGAGATTTATCTCCGCAAAATTCCCCGCCCTGCCCATGGTCAGTAGGGGACACCGATTGGCTTGGAAAGGCCGCCGTCCGTCTGATGGGACGTTAAGCCGTGGCCCCGTGTGCTGGAGAGCCATACCCTGTGCACGTTAAAGAACACACTGGATGGCCTTGACGGGAGGCTACCATCTGTCTCCCAACAGCTCTTCCAGTGGGTCCCCTCCCCCAACCTTCTCTGAGCCTTCGGGGTCCATGTGACCTGGCCATTTAGCCCATGGTGTGCAAAAAAGTGCCGCTCAGAGGTAAAACAACCCAACCCGTTTTATATCTTATTTTCAAAGTTACTTTTCATCGTCGGTTTTAGTTGCCATAGTATGTGGTGCATAGTTTTCTTTAATATTTTTTTTCATCTGAATCATAGTCCTATCATTTTTTAAGGAGATTAGTCAACCAAATTTTGACATGCACTTTTATACCTACAAAAGTTTCAGAACCATATACCCTTTTATAAAAAAGTTAGTCTTTGTTTGGGCGCTCTTAATTAACCTAGTGATTTATTTATAAATGTGCAGCATTAGTGGCTGAGATACTGTTGTTGAATTTGGCAACTGTAGGCCAGTTTCGAACAAAATCAAGTGTGACAGTGGGCGGACATTACTCTCAAATCTAGTTTTTCATGGCAACAATATGTCCAAACCGAAACTGTCTTTCCCTACATAACGTGTTGCTAAATGATGGTAGTTAACTCCTTATAACCTCATGATTGCTTACATACTCCAACCACCTAATACCCAAGATACTTCATAATCATCTCTAATCAAAAGCATCAATTTTTCGATTCTCATGCTTACAAAGATTCAAACTTTTCACGATCACAGCAAACATTAGAAAGAACCAAACTCTTATATAGTCTTCAGTTTTAGTCTTCAGGTGTATAGGTGTACTTTTTGACGATCTCCATAGACTCTTAAATATACCATAAGTGCCTATTCCTCTGTTTATCTCATATTGCACACATCATCAGTGTCTGTTATAAAGATCTCTATATAAATACACTGAGAAATCTACTCAAAGATGCAATCATCCAAAAGAACTGAAATAGGATCTATCTGACCAATATTCCTCACATTAGCATTCTCTCTATCACCAAACCTACTCTATTACCATCAATGATTCTAAGGAAAAAGGTTCTTTTCATCAGCATTGAATTTCTCCTAACATAATCATTAACCAAACTAAAAAGATGGCGAAATGCGGACTTCAATAGTAATGCTAAACCAATCACTACAAGCTTTGCCAATTTTTACACACGACTCAGCTGTTATTATGCAGTCGTCACTAAATTAACTAATGTTTCAGCTAATTTATAGAGGGGTTCTGTTATAAACCTCTTTATAATAGAGAGATTCTGTTATAAACTTCTTTATAATAGAGAGGTTCTGTTATAAACCTCTTTATAATAGAGAGGTTCTGTTATAAACCTCTTTATAATAGAGAGGTTCTGTTATAAACCTCTTTATAATAGAGAGGTTCTGTTATAAACCTCTTTATAATAGAGAGGTTGTTATAAACCTCTTTATAATAGAGAGGTTCTGTTATAAACCTCTTTATAATAGAGAGGTTCTGCTATAAACCTCTCTATATAAATGCACTGAGAAATCTACTCAAAGGTGCAAACATCCAAAAGAACTGAAATGCCATCTACCTGACCAATATTCCTCACCTTTATGTTCTCTGAGTTTACCACTCAACCTACTCTATTACCAATGATGGTATACCAGAATTTTTGAGCCCAGTTCTTCTTTACCCTTTCTAGCATGTTCTTCGGAAGTCATTTTTCATTGAATTCAAAACGTCGTTTCCTGTATAAAACTAGTTTAAATAATTTCAAAGTATTTAAATACTGTAACACTTAAAGTATGCCGATGTCAATGAACACAGAGAAATAATTGTCCGACCCAACGATCTCCTGAAAATATATCAGGTGCTCTGACTGCTATGGTACAGTCGCTCAAAAAAGTATCCGAACACTAGGGTTGATTACAGTATTCAGAAAAAATATCTGGTAACGTTTTTTTTTAGAAAAAAATTTCTAAAAAATTTTTTTTTCTAAAAAAATTTCTAAAAAATTCTTCTGGCAACCTTCGTGTCACGTGACACGAAGGTTGCCAGAAGTTTTTTTTGCCCACGTGACACGAAGGTTGCCAGAAATTTTTTTCTAAAAAAAATCGTTGCCAGATATTTTTTCTGAATTCTGCAATCAACCATAGTGTTCGGATACTTTTTTGAGCGACTGTAGGTGATCATATTATTTTGATACTAGATCGTGTGGGCTCACTCACGGAAATATTGAGCGTGTGCAGTTACCGTTCACAACAAACTGGAGCGTGTGCAGTAACTGCACACGCTCCAGTTTGCTGTGAACGGTAACTGGAGCGTGTACAGTTGCTGTACACGCTCCAGGTATTTTTCCTGAATTCTGTAATCACGTGACACGAAGGTTGCCAGATCACTAATTTCTAAAAAAATCGTTGTCAGATATTTTTTCTGAATTCTGTAATCAACCACAGTGTTCGGATACTTTTTTGAGCGACTGTACCACCGCTCATCTATTTCTCCTCAGTTTTCGATGTTAAGCCCGTGCCATAGGTCGAGTGCACAGAGCTCTCTTGACCACGGTTAAAGACTCCATTCCTCTGGACCCATTCACATCAACATACTTTAACAGCGTAATAACGTTTAAATGCCTTGTAATTAGTGCAGTACTGTAGATTAAAGATCTAGTTGAAATTTTTTTTATCGTATATGCAAATTTACGAGTATTTTGATAACGTGTCCGTGAATTTCTAAGTTTTTCTGTCGAAACAAAACTTTTATAACTTTATTATTATAAGAAGTATTCGATATTTTCTATTTCTACCGAATCTATTTCTACCGAAATCTATTTCTACCGAATCTATTTCTACCGAAAAACTAAAAAACGGCTCCCGTCGGGAACTGATTCCATATTCTATTCCCCCTTTGGGAAATGTCTATATCTTTTATCTATAATCTATATTCTTTTCCCCCCGTTGTGGACGTCAGGAACTTATTTCATATTCTATTCCCCCGTTGGGGACTGATTCTGTATTCTATTCTCCCATTGGGAACTAATTCTATATTATTTTCCCCATTGGGCACTGATTCAATATTCTATTTCCCCTTGGGAACTGATTCTGTATCCTATTCTCCCATTGGGAACTGATTCTATATTCTATTTCCCCTTGGGAACTGATTGTGTATTCTATTCCCCCCTTTGAAAACTGATTCTATGATCTATTCCCCCGTTGGGAACTGATTCTGCATTCTACTCTCCCATTTGGAACTGATTCTATATTATTTTCCTCCATTAGACACTGATTCTATATTCTATTTCCCCTTGGGAACTCATCGTGTATTCTATTCCCCGTTTGGGAACTAATTCTACAGTATAATCTTTTCCCCGTTGGGGACATATTCTATTCCCCCGTTGGGAACTGATTCTGCATTCTATTTTCTCATTGGAAACTGATTCTATATTCTTTTCCCCCGTTAAGGACTGATTCTATATTCTATTCCCCCCTGGGAACCGATTCTAAATATACCGGAACTTAAATATAACGGAACTATCACAAAATATCAAAGGAGCATTGATAATTACTGTGATCCCTGTGGAATCGGGGTGGTGGTGGCTCAATCGGTAGAGCACCAGGCTCGTAATCTGCATTCCCAGGTTCGAGTCCCGCCTGGGCCAGCGTTGAGATTTATCTTCGCAAAACTCCCCACCCTGCCCACGGTCAGTAGGGGAAATGCTGTCCTGACCGTAGGAGGGGACGTTAGACTGTGGCCTTGTATGCGAGAGAGCCATACCCTGTACGCGTTAAAAACACGCTGGACGGCCTTAACTGTAGGCTATTATCTGTCTTTTAATAGCTTTCTAATGGGTCCCCTCTCCCCAACCTTCTCTGGCGCGGGGGTGGCTCAGTCGGTAGCGCGCCAGGCTCGTAATCTGTAGTTCCCACGTTCGAGTCCCAGCTGGGTCAGCGTTGAGATTTATCTCCGCAAAATTCCCCGCCCTGCCCACGGTCAGTAGGGGACACCGATGGGCTTGGAAAGGCCGCCGTCCGTCGGATGGGACGTTAAGCCGTGGCCCCGTGTGCGGGAGAGCCATACCCTGTGCACGTTAAAGAACACGCTGGATGGCCTTGACGGGAGGCTACCATCTGTCTCCCAACAGCTGTTCCAGTTGGTCCCCTCCCCCAACCTTCTCTGAGCCTTCGGGGTCCATGTGACCTGGCCATTTAGCCCATGGTGTGCAAAAAAGTGCCGCTCAGAGGTAAAACAACAACCCAACCCTCTAACCGCCATTCACGCAAATAAAAGTTGATGGCGTCTCTCACACCGATATCTCTTCTTCAACTTCCCACTAAATCACTAACTCGAACCATCATATCCTCAGCGAGCTGGTTATTGCGACATTACTAAGATCTAGCTTTCCTCTCTCAGCCAACATCTATTTTCCATTCATGACCCTGAGTTGGCGCGAAGATGTCCTCGACCTCGTGAGACACTGGCACACGTGCCTCACTCAGATTTATGCACGGATCGTAGAAGACAGTTACTATGACAACCGGCAAACAACGGAATGGCTCTTTCCTGTCGTAACTAAAAGGTTTGACACGAGGAAAAGGCGAAGGTCGCCAACGGTCGTATCACGTTTTAAGATGTCTCTAGGTTCTAGATCATCCATATTGTTTATGTCTTATGTTTTCGTGGCTTATTTTCTACCCTTTGTTTGGTGTTAAACTTTGGAAAGATGATTCGAATGTGAAAAAAAAGATTGTTGATGTTTAAATGAGTTTTTTTATGAATAATTGTAGACTGCAATGGGGAGAAATTTTTAAATAATGACGTATCAGTTTCATTTTTTGTTGGTTTTGTGCCTGTTGAGGGATCAAAACCAATGAGTCAATGAGAGGAACTAAAATAACCAATGATACAATGGGTTGGGTTGTTTTACCTCTAAGCGGCACTTTTTTGCACACCATGTGCTAAATGGCCAGGTCACATGGACCCCGAGGCTCAGAGAAGGTTGGGGGAGGGGACCCACTGGAACAGCTGTTGGGAGACAGATGGTAGCCTCCCGTCAAGGCCATCCAGCGTGTTCTTTAACGTGCACAGGGTATGGCTCTCCCGCACACGGAACCACGGCTTAACGTCCCATCCGACGGACGGCGGCCTTCCCAAGCCCGTCGGTGTTCCTACTGACCGTGGGCAGGGCGGGGAATTTTGCGGAGATAAATCTCAACGCTGACCCAGCTGGGACTCGAACCTGGGAACTGCAGATTACGAGCCTGGCGCGCTACCGACTGAGCCACCCCCGCCCCAATGATCCAATGAACAGAAATAAACCATAGGACAGAACTCGCCAATGTGAGAAGCCAAAATAGCCTTTACTTAATCCCCTGATGGGATTTAAAGCATGGAAAAATGGGAAGGGGGAGGTGAATTTTGACTCTGATATTTTCCTGTTGGGTTGTTCTATTCTTAAAAGTTATCGTCAGAAGGTATGCATTTCCTTATGCGGCATTTCTTTCTGATTGTATATCGACTGCAGCACAGACCTTCGGTGTTTCTTTAATCCTACACAATAGACTATATTGCCACATTTACAAGTAGAGTTGAAGTGGGAGTTATTTGTGGAGGGGTCGAGTATAAAAAAGTTAAAATTGGGTTGTTGGGTTGTTTTACCTCTGAGCGGCACTTTTTTGCACACCATGGGCTAAATGGCCATGTCACAGGGACCCCGAAGGCTCAGAGAAGGTTGGGGGAGGGGACCCACTGGAATAGCTGTTGGGAGACAGATGGTAGCCTCCCGTCAAGGCCATCCAGTATGTTCTTTAACGTGCACAGGGTATGGCTCTCCCGCACACGGGGCCACGGCTTAACGTCCCATCCGACGGACGGCGGTCTTTCCAAGCCCATCGGTGTCCCCTACTGACCGTGGGCAGGGCGGGGAATTTTGCGGAGATAAATCTCAACGCTGACCCAGCTGGGACTCGAAGCTGGGAACTGCAGATTACGAGCCTGGCGCGCTACCGACTGAGCCACCCCCGCCCCTAATTAAAATTGAATAACTAATTTTGTGTTCATGAGATAAAAGAGTTTGGGTTAAGTTGTTTTACATACAGGTAGCACTTTTTTGCACACAGTGAGCTAAATGGGCAGGTCACAAGACCTCGAGGGCTCAGAGAAGGTTGGGGGAAGGGGACCCACTGGAACAGCTGTTAGGAGACTGATAGTAGCCTGCTGTCAAAGCTATCCAGCTTATTCTTTAACATGCACGTATATAGGTATAGTTCCCTGCACACGGAGCCACGGTTTAACGTCTCATCCGACAAACGGTGGCCTTTCCAAGCTCATCGATGTCTCTTATTGACCGAGGGCAGGGCGTGGAGTTTTGGGGAGATGAATCTCAATGCTAGCTCAGGTGCGACTCGAACCTGGAAACTACACATTACCAGCCAACCTCCTCCCCCAGAAGATAATAGGGGGAGAGACCATTTTCATTCTGAATACCAGGTTTTTTCAAACTTTTCCCTTGGCGGCTCACAAAATATAACAGCATTCTCTGAAGCCCTTAGAAAAGTGGTTCGCAAACATTTCAGTGCCACTCACCCCTACAAGTTACATAGATGACGTCATCTCTACAAATTTCCTTCCTTTCTGCGGACCCCGTAGGAAGTCAAATTCTCTCTGTAGACCCTCTTCCCATCATTTTTTGATACATTTTAACTAAAACATAAATCTTTGTAACGAGGACTCCCTAAAAGTTCCATGAATAAATTAAATCTCTAGTTCTTGATCTGCTGTTCATATATTGGTTATTTTCCAATTTGAATCTAAACATTTGAGTAGAGACATTAGATGCTCCATTTAATTCGTGGACTGACGCCATAAGTACTCGTACGTAGCGCTTTTTCCAAAGTAACACTAGATGGCGCTGTGCGTGATCGCTGCAAAGGAGTCTCCACGTGCCAAGGTTATTTGGCGTCCACTTCTGTTGTGTTAAGACTGTGATTCGAATTGCGTGTCCTAGACGTTCGTTCAGAATGTCGGAAATTCAGACAGAACAGCGGTATGTCATTCATTATCTTGTTAGGCGAGGCCTAAGTGCTGCTGTGACTGTTGAAGAGATGAGTGAAGCCTATGGTAATGACTGTCTTCGTAGGTCTGCCATTTTTAAGTGGAATAAGCGATTCAAAGAAGGACGCGAATCTATTGCCGATGACCGAAGACCCGGCCAGCCTTCTTCCTCAATAACTCCTGAGCAAATCGAAAGAGCCCTGGCAATCCTGAATGAAGACAGACGAATAACACTTCGAGAAGTGGCTGTGAAAATGTCAGTTTCATACGGAAGCGCTCACACGATTGTGAAAACCCATCCGAAAATGTCACGAATTTGTGCTTAATGGATTCCACACAGTTTGACTCCAGAACATAAACAAAAAAGGGTACAGCTGTGCAAGGAGATGCTTAATCGTTTTGAAAGCCAGGGTCTAACATTCATGACTCGAATTGTGACTTGCGATGAAACTTCGATCTTTCACTACGATCACGAAACAAAACAACAGTCGAGTCAAAGGAAGCATCCTGATTCACTGAGACCCAATTCGGGTTTCTCGTTCAGCTTGGAAACAAATAGCTCTTGCGTTTTTTACATCAAAGGTGCTCTCGTTACTCACTTTATGCCTCGTGGATTTGGTTTACCTCTGAGTGGCACTTTTTTGCAACATCATGGGCTAAATGGCCAAGTCACATGGACACCGAAGGCTCAGAGAAGGTTGGGGGAGGGGACCCACTGGAACAGTTGTTGGGAGACAGATGGTAGCCTCCCGTCAAGGCCATCCAGCGTGTTCTTTAACGTGCACAGGGTATGGCTCTCCCGCACACGGGGCAACGGCTTAACGTCCCATCCGACGGACGGCGTCCTTTCAAGCCCATCGGTATCCCCTACTGACCGTGGGCAGGGCGGGGAATTTTGCGGAGATAAATCTCAACGCTGATCCAGCTGGGACTCGAACCTGGGAACTACAGATTATGAGCCTGGCGCGCTACCGACTGAGCCACCCCGCCCCCATGCCTCGTGGAACAACCATGAATAAGGAAGCCTACTCGAAGGTTCTCAGAACCAAACTTCGACGTGCCATTCGTGAAAAACGTCCGGAACTTTCTGGTGTGACTTGATTTCTCCATCACGACGCCTGTCCCCATACGGCTCATATTTTGCAGCCAGTGATCACTGCCATAGGTGCTGAGGTTCTGCCACATCCTCCATATTCCCCGGACTTGGCACCCTGCGATTTTTTCCTCTTTCCGCCACTGAAGCTTTGAGAAGGAAACATTTTGCATCTGATGACGAAGCTTGCAGAGCCACTACACTTCGCACGCTTTCGAAAAATGGCTTCAAAGACTTTTAATGCATGGGTACAACGATGGCAAAAATGTGTGAAGTTCAAGGGAGAGTATTTTGAAAAAGACATATGCCAGGAAGATTCAGAAGATGATACTTAATGTAACTTTTTGCTTCTATCCACGAATTGAATGATCATGCTATGTACATCTTGTGATCAGCATGGGATAGCCACTATTGCCATACTGAATTGACATAATTTCAATCGAAAAACATTGAAACATAATCTGCAGTTCCCAGGTCCCCAGTTCCAGGTTCCCAGGTCCCAACAGCTGTTCCAGTGGGTCCCCTTCCCCAACCTTCTCTGAGCCTTTGGGGTCCATGTGACCTGGCCATTTAGCCCATGGTGTGCAAAAAAAGTGCCGCTCAGAGGTAAAACAACCCAACTCAACCCGTGTCCAATTGGATGCTGTTTGGAACGCCATACCTTAGGTAAACATTAACCATCTGATTGATGGATTTCTGAAACGCCTACAGGCTTGTATAACCGCCCGAGTTGGGCCTACTATGTACTGATGAATCTGCAATAAACGCATGCACCTTGAATTCTCACTTCCATTTTTTGATTCATTTGCACATCTACCCTCATAACTTGCGTCCTGTCAGTTTCGGGTGTATACATCACTTGCTTCGAGGTGTTGCGATTTCCACTTTCAGCAATGCATTTGCCAATACTCGCTTCCTGATCATATGGGAAAAGTCCAGCTTGGTCTCTAATGACGGCTAATGAGCAACATTCCCTCTAAGAGACTTCTGAAAATACATAAAACATAGATGTATTATATATATTATAAATAAATAGGATATTAAAATAAAAAAAAAAGGGACACGACAGCCATCTGCCTCCTAACCAATCCCGTCAGTGGAACTCCGCCTGGCGCGCTACCGACTGAGCAACCCCCGCCCCCCAATTGTTAGGGATAATGAATCAATTCTTAATCCAAACTTTTACCTAATTTCTATTGTTTAAAGCTAAATGATCTTTATTTCTAGCCTTAAGAGCTAAAGGCTCTCTATTATACCCACGTGTTAGTCAGATCTCTGTGATAAGTCGGTCGTTTGAACAGTAATTTCTTTGCATTATCACATTCGTAAAGAGTTGCATTTCAGGCCACATCTAGAATGTCAAGATTTCAATCGATTAAAAGCTCGGGCATTTCAGTAAAGGTCCCGATTTCAGCTTTCGGTAACCGGAACAGTTTAGTAAATGTTCCGACTAACTAGGGTAGAGTAACGGAAAATTTCAGTTTCAGAATTGTATTGGGTTGTTTTAACTCTGAACGGCACTTTTTTTTTTTACATACAATGGGCTAAATGGCCAGGTTGCAAGGACTCCCATGACTCAGAGAAGGTTAGGGGCTGGGGACCCACTGGAACAGATTTTGAGAGACAGATGGTAGCCTCCCGTCAAGGCCATCCAGCGTGTTCTTTAACGTGCACAAAGTATGACTCTCCAACACATGGAATCACGGCTTAACGTCCCATCCGATGAACGACGGTCTTTTCAAGCCCATCGGTGTCCCCTACTACCTGAGGGCAGGGAATTTTGCCAAGATAAATCTCAACTATTGCCCAGGTGGGACTCGAACCTGGGAACTGCAGATTACAAGCCTGGCGCGCTTCCGACTGAGCCACCTCCTGCTCTACTGAAACTGGGATATTCTTCTTAGTAGTATAACACACAGAAAAATTAACTAAAGCAGTTGGTAAACACATAAATCCTTGGGTATGAAAAACACCCCCTCAAGCAGCTGCTTGCCACAGAGGTCTGACAGGAGCTTGTCACTTTATATGCCATAGTAGAAGATCTGAGAGGATGGCAGGACCTCAGCAGAAAAACAACACAAACGTCCATGCCTTACCCGGGGCTCGAACCCAGTTCCCTTAAATCAGCAGCCAAGCGCGCTAACCACTCGGCCATGGGACAAGCCTGATTGGCTTTTAAAAAAACACACAATGTTCAATTCCCTGGTAAAAATTTTAAATCCACCAATAGAAGAGATCTTGATCAACTGCAGGTAACTGAAAGACCAGAGCATCTGACATGTCATCAGGAAACTATGGGTTAGTATCTCACCAAGCTCAAGAAAATCTTTCCCTACATTCAATATATTTTTCATTGCTTATGAATCACATAGTTTGGTTCTTTCTAGGGCTAGTTATGGTAGTGAAACATGGACACTTTGTAAACAAGATAACAGGAAACTAGATGCCTTTGATTCCAGATGCTTATGCAGTATCTTGGGCATTAGGTGGTTCAACTTTGTAACTAATGATGAGGTTAGCAAAGGAGTTTGCAACCTCCTTTAAGCAGCATATTGTGCAGAGAGAGACTCCGTTGGTTTGGCCATGTTGCCCGTATGAATAATTATAGATTGGCGAATAGGGTTATGAACAGTGTGCCTAAAGGCCTCAGAAAGAAGGGGAGACCTAGGATGCGGTGGGCAGACAATGTCAAACAGGACTTTGTTAGAATTGGTGTGCAGTGGACAGACTTGCTTGGAGAACTAAATTGCAATGTCTGGTTGAACCTCCGTAGCCCATGGCTGCTTGAGGATGATGATGATGAATGAATTTGCATAGAATTTTAGCGTGGAAAAACAATGTCTGAAACCTATACTAAAATTCTACAGTAACTACAGCATCAACAAAAGTTGGAGTTACGATATTATTCGATTGATCACTAAACATATTTACCAGAGGACAATTGAGTTATTTATAATTTTAAGTCCTGTTTGTGGCCTGTTTTACTCAACAGCAGGCATCCAAGTCATTTCACAAATAAATATTGCCCCACAGCCGTATCCTAGCAACGAAACGATCAGACGACACGTGCTGGAAGCAGTGGGAGAGCTATACGTCATCACTGTAGGCGTTCGTGCGGAACGCGGAGGAAATATTGGAAGGGAGTCAAACTGTTTCTTTTGATCTCTTGATCAGGGGGTGACTCAGTTGATAGCGCGCCAGGCTCGTAATCTGTAGTTCCCAGGTTCGAGTCCCAGCTGGGTCAGCGTTGGGATTTATCTCCTCAAAATTCCCCGCCCTGCCCACGGTCAGTAGGGGACACCGATGGGCTTGAAAAGGCCGCCGTCCATCGGATGGGACGTTAAGCCGTGACCCCATGTGCGGGAGAGCCATACCCTATGCACGTCAAAGAACACGCTGATGGCCTTGACGGGAGGCTACCATCTGTCTCCCAACAGCTGTTCCAGTGGGTCCCCTCCCCCAACCCTTCTCTGAGCCTTCGGGGTCCATGTGACCTGGCCATTTAGCCCATGGTGTGCAAAAAAGTGCCGCTCAGAGGTAAAACAACCCAACCCAACCTTGATCAGGGGATTATCGTTGTATGAGAGAGAGATTACAAGCTTGTTTCTCTGTGTACTGTGAGATTCACGCTGTTATTTAACCTACATCAGAGAAAGAAATTCTTTAAAATGTTTTAGGCTTAGGGAAGATATTAGTGTTGCACAGCAAAAATGTTTCGTTAGGTTACAATTCTAATATCGTTTTCCGCTACAGAAATAATTTAATTTCTTTTAAGCTTGATGTTGCGGAAAATATCTTTAGTGCAGTCGCTCAAAAAAAAGTATCCGAACACTATGGTTGATTACAGAATTCAGAAAAAATATCTGACAACGATTTGCTTTAGAAATTAGTGATTGGGCAACCTTCGTGTCACGTGATTACAGAATTCAGGAAAAATATCTGGAGCGTGTACAGCAACTGTACACGCTCCAGTTACCGTTCACAGCAAACTGGAGCGTGTGCAGTTACTGTATACGCTCCAGTTTGCTGTGAACGGTAACTGCACACGCTCAATATTTCCGTGAGTGAGCCCACACGATCTAGTATCAAAATAATATGACCACTTACAGTCGCTCAAAAAAGTATCCGAACACTATGGTTGATTACAATTCAGAAAAAAAATATCTGGCAACGTTTTTTAGAAATTAGTGATCTGGCAACCTTCCTGTCACGGATACCTTTTTGAGCGACTGTACCAATTCAACAATTATTACTTTGAACTCACTGGTAATGAGTACGTTAGGTAAGCATAAGGGACTAAATCGCATGGCAGAGAACCCATTCTTTTTGATGCAAGCAAAAAAAAACCGATAACTAATTTTCTTAAAATCTCCGTACAGAAGTATGAATAACTGGATAATATATAAAAGATTGTTGAGGAAAAAATGTTTAAAACCACAATCCGAAATACGCTGCAAATTCTATTTAAAAACGGAAATTAAAAATTGTGATATTTATTTCAAAGTTTCGAAGCTTTACAAACCCTGACAGTTCGATGAAATCTTAAAAACTGCGCACCCTAGAAGCGAGAAAGACAATGGGTTGGGTTGTTTTACCTCTGAGCGGCACTTTTTTGCACACAAAGGACTAAATGGCCAGGTCACAAGGACCCCAAAGGCTCAGAGAAGATTGGGGGAGGGGACCCACTGGAACAGCTGTTGGGAGACAGATGATAGCCTCCCGTCAAGACCATCCAGCGTGTCATTTAACGTGAAGGAAACACAATGAAATTATCGAAAACGGCATAACAAAAAATTGCAAAACCTTCATCAAAGGCAATATCACCAGAATAAACAAAGTATAGCGATAGAAATAAACGCAATTAATCTCTCAAAGGCAACTCTAAATCAGAAAGAAATAGAAAAATTGATGCAAGACTTTTCGTTAAATACCCTTCGACCCTTGGCCGCCAAGAACCACTCACCTATCATAAATTTAGAAAAAATCTTATATATGAAAGAGTTTTATGAATCCACGGAATCCATCAATTCAGATGACGACGTGTTATAACATATAAAATGTCTGAAAATACAACGAAATTACAGAATGGCATCGCTAGATCAATGAAGTCATCGCGTTCGTACAAAACAGGATTGAAACTTACAATGGAAGGCCGAACTCTGAAACATGTTGAGTAATAAAAGCACTACAATACGTAACAACGAATAATTTTTTACAAATAAAAAAAAATCAAAAAAAATATGATGTGCCAATGGGCTTCCCATTTTTAACGCTTTTGTCGGATATAGCTGTTTAGGCACAACGACGGAAAAATCCTCTCTAACTCACTGTATAATATAAAATATTGGGGACGATACGTCGGCAACATAATGCTCATTCACGATGAAGAGAATGATTTCATAACAGTTGGGTAGATCTGGATTGCAAAGGGACCTAATCCAGATCTACCCAACAATAAAATTTACCACAGAAAACGAAAATATGGACATTTGGGTTGGGTTGTTTTACCCCTGAGCGGCACTTTTTTGCACACCATGGGCTAAATCGCTAGTTCACAAGGACCCCGAAGACTCAGAGAAGGTTGGGGGAGGGGACCCACTGGAACAGTTGTTGGGAGACAGATGGTAGCCTCCCGTCAAGGCCATCCAGCGTGTTCTTTAACGTGCACAAGGTATGGCTCTCCCGCACACGGGCCACGGCTTAACGTCCCATCCGACGGACGACGGCCTTTCCAAGCCCATCGGTGTCCCCTACTGACCGTGGGTTGGGTTGGGTTGTTTTACTTCTGAGCGGCACTTTTTTGCACACCATGGGCTAAATGGCCAGGTCACATGGACCCCGAAGGCTCAGAGAAGGTTGGGGCAGGGGACCCACTGGAACAGCTGTTGGGAGACAGATGGTAGCCTCCCGTCAAGGCCATCCAGCGTGTTCTTTAACGTGCACAGGGTATGGCTCTCCAGCACACGGGGCCACGGCTTAACGTCCCATCCGACGGACGGCGGCCTTTCCAAGCCCATCGGTGTCCCCTACTGACCGTGGGCAGGGCGGGGAATTTTTGCGGAAATAAATCTCAACGCTGACCCAGCTGGGACTCGAACCTGGGAACTACAGATTACGAGCCTGGCGCGCTACCGACTGAGCCACCCCCGCCCCTACTGACCGTGGGCAGTAGGGGACACCGATGGGGAATTTTGCGGAGATAAATCTCAACGCTGACATAGCTGGGACTCGAAACTGGGAACTACAGATTACGAGCCTGGCGCGCTACCGACTGAGCCACCCCGCCCCGAAAATATGGACATGTTAATATATCGACGAAAGCATAAATTTGATATGCAGGCTATCACAAACCGGTCTATACGGCACCATCGATATTAATACCATACAACTCATGCCAGCCATAAAAAGAGATTTCCTGTGAAATTAAAAATACCCCACCACAAATAGACCCAATAAAAAGAGGTTATCGTTGGTCCATGCATCAATATAATTAAATCCAACGAAAACGTTAATCTAAAACTTTATACAGTATAATAATAAGTATAAAAAACTGCTATGTGCTTTAAAAAAATTTCACGGTGCAAAACAAAACATCGTAGTCCACGGACATTTAATAAAAAATAATAAAAACAGAAGGAAGATCTAATCACACAACAGAACTTTCTGTGAATCAAAGAACTAAAAAGTACTGTGATAATTTTTCAAACAAGTAAACCTCCAACTACATATCTGGGAACAACTCTGCTCTGAAGAACTGGATTTTTGGCAATATTTCAAAACAGTGTCTAAAGGTATTTATTCCCATCATGGTCGAGTGGTTAAGCGCGCTTGGCTACTGATCTAAAGGACCTGGGTTCGAGCCCCGGGTAAGGCATGGCTGTTTCTGTCGTTATTCTGCTGAGGTCCTGCCATCCTCTCAGACTTTCCACTGTGGTATATAAACTGACAGGCTCCTGTCAGACTTCTGTGGCAAGCAGCTGCTTGAGGGGGTATTTATTTTTTTTTTATATTTAACCGATGCAGGTGTATACCTTTAAAGTGCCCTAAAGCTGGGGCGGGGGTGGCTCAGTCGGTAACGCGTCAGGCTCGTAATCTGTAGTTCCCAGGTTCGAGTCCCATCTGGGTCAGCGTTGAGATTTATCTCCGCAAAATTCCCCGCCCTGCCCACGGTCAGTAGGGGACACTGATGGGCTTGGAAAGGCCGCCGTCCGTCGGATGGGACGTTAAGCCGTGGCCCCGAAGGTCCAGAGAAGGTTGGGGGAGGGGACCCACTAGAACACTGTTAGGAGATAGCCTCCCGTCAAGACCATCCAGTGTGTTTTTTAACGTCCACAAGGTAAGCTCTCCCGCACACGGGGGCCACGGCTTAACGTTCCATCCGACGGACGGCGGCCGTTCCAAGCCCATCGGCATGAACATAAGCGATAGCGGATTATGTTGCTTACAGCGAATATTAGTGAGAAACAAAGATCATACATTATCGAAATTACAAAAGAAAGTCATCTAGCTTATTCTTTATCATGCAAATATGTTTAATTTCTCATCCGATAGACTGCTGCCTAATTCCATCGGTGTCCCATTTCTCAAAGAGCGCCAAGTGAGCTACCAGAAATCTAACCTGAGAGCGTCAGATTACGAGTTCGGCGCGCTACCAACTGAGCCATCCGCCGCACATTCTTGGAAAGGAAACTGATCCATTCAAATACTCGAGCATCGTTGAAATAGACATACAATAAACGAAATGATGAAGGAATCGGTGCAATCAGGATATTCGCTAAAACAAGAACTAGAAAAATAACAATTTCTGATGAATATCGGATGATATTTTCTTCTTTTATCATCCTCTTACAGTAAAAATTCAAATAGTAATTTTTTTTTAGTATCTATACAACACAAAAAAACTTATCATCAGTTGCAAATAAACCTCTTCATCATCACACTCCGCCATTAGAAAAGTTTCTAACATAAATAGATCGTTTGCTATAATTGTTTAAATGTTTGCTCTTTCCATCGTTAGAGGGCGCTATTAAGGCTGTTGGGAGATTCCAAAAATATTAATCGTGGTATCTGATCAATACCTATTCAACATAAAATAATTCTTAATTTATCAAATCAAAAATTTTCGATGGTAAAACATTATTTTTTTTTAAACAAAGAACAAACTAAAAGACCAACATTAGTGCAATTCCTGAAAAAACGCCAGGTTCGAGTCCCAGCTGGGTCAGCGTTGAGATTTATCTCCGCAAAAATTCCCCGCCCTGCCCACGGTCAGTAGGGGACACCGATGGGCTTGGAAAGGCCGCCGTCCGTCGGATGGGACGTTAAGCCGTGGCCCCGTGTGCGGGAGAGACATATCCTGTGCACGTTAAAGAACACGCTGGATGGCCTTGACGGGAGGCTACCATCTGTCTCGCAACAGCTGTTCCAGTGGGTCCCCTCCCCCAACCTTCTCTGAGCCTTCGGGGTCCATGTGACCTGGCCATTTAGCCCATGGTGTGCAAAAAAGTGCCGCTCAGAGGTAAAACAACCCAACCTCAGAAAAACGGAAAATACAACATAGTAGTAGCCGAGTGGTTAGCGCGCTTGGCTACTGATTTACGGGACCTGGGTTCGAGCCCCGGGTAAGGCATGGATGTTCGTGTTGTTTTTCTGCTGAGGTCCTGCCATCCTCTCAGATCTTCTACTGTGGCATATAAACTGACAGGCTCCTGTCAGACCTCTGTGGCAAGCAGCTGCTTGAGGGGGTATTTATTTTTTTTATTTTTTATTAGTAGCCACAAAACACTGCAACAGTTTTAGCGACATACTGGATGTACGGCGTTTTACCTAAACATAATTCGTTGGGTTGGGTTGTTTTACCTCTGAGCGGCACTTTTTTGCACACCATGGGCTAAATGGCCAGGTCACACGGACCCCGAAGGCTCTGAGAAGGTTGGGGGAGGAGACCCACTGGAACAGCTGTTGGGAGACAGATGGTAGCCTCCCGTCAAGGGCATCCAGCGTGGTCTTTAACGTTGGGTTGTTTTACCTCTGAGCGGCACTTTTTTGCACACCAGGGGCTAAATGGCGAGGTCACACAGACCCCGAAGGCTCAGAGATGGTTGGGGGAGGGGACCCACTGGAACAGCTGTTGAGAGACAGATGGTAGCCTCCCGTCAAGGCCATCCAGCGTGTTCTTTAACGTGCACAGGGCATGGCTCTCTCGCACAGGGGACCACGGCTTAACGTCCCATCCGACGGACGGCGGCCTTTCCAAGCCCATCGGTGTCCGCTACTGACCGTGGGCAAGGCGGGGAATATTGCGGAGATAAATCTCAACGCTGACCCAGCTGGGACTCGAACCTGGGAACTTCAGATTACGAGCCTGGCGCGCTACCGACTGAGCCACCCCCGCCCCTAAACATAATTCGTAGCAAGCTATTTGCAAGCACAGGTAGATGATTACGCCTAACCATACATCCTTAATCTGACATCTCTGGCAAAGTGGATGATGCAAAATTCATGATTTTTCCTCACGACTAGATGAGTGATGCGATGCTCACTCAGCCACCAAAGCTACCTCATTCCCTGCTTTATAAGTCTTTTGGGAGAATTCTTGATCGAATTGACGGTGCTACGAAACCCAAGAGACAACTGAGAAGGGAACGTTGATGCTTTTCCCACTTCCATTGCAGCTGCCGAATATCCCCTACATGAGAAGCAGAAAAACGAGCTCACCAATCAGAAGATCTGGTTTACTGTTTCATGTTTACGAGGAATCTGTTTATTTATTTTCTAATGCGATGATGTCAGACATATGGTTTGGGTTGTTTTGCTTGTAAGCGGTATTTTTTTGGCACGCAATGGGATGAATAAGCAGGTCATAAGAACCCCAAACACCCATTGGATTTGCCATCTGAGTCTGAGCTATGAATACGAAATTAATGAATTTTCTATCCAACTTTAAACCAGTGATTTGGAAATCTAATGAGGGATACACCTTAGGTTCAGAAATCTAATTAGAGTTCTACCAAAGGTTCTGAAATCTGATTAGAGCTAATTATCTCTGGTTCAGAAACCTAATTACAAATACACTGGTTCACATTCTAATTGTGGCAATACCACTAATACTGAAATCAAATTAGAGCTGTTCCATTAGTTTAGAGGTCTAATTAGAATTTTACTACTAGTTCAGAAGTTTATGGTACAGTCGCTCAAAAAAGTATCCGAACACTACGGTTGATTACAGAATATCAGAAAAAAAATCTGACAACGCTTTTTTTAGAAATTAGTGATCTGGCAACCTTCGTGTCACGTGATCACAGAATTCAGGAAAAATATCTGGAGCGTGTACAGCAACTGTACACGCTCCAGTTACCGTTCACAGCAAACTGGAGCGTGTGCAGTTACTGCACACGCTCCAGTTTGCTGTGAACGGTAACTGCACACGCTCAATATTTCCGTGAGTGAGCCCACACGATCTAGTATCAATATAATATGACCATCTACAGTCGCTCAAAAAAGTATCCGAACACTATGGTTGATTACAGAATTCAGAAAAAATATCTGGCAACGATTTTTTAGAAATTTGAAATCTGGTGATCTGGTAACCTTCGTGTCACGTGACACAAAGGTTGCCATATCACTAATTTGTAAAAAAAATCGTTGCTAGATATTTTTTCTGAATTCCATAATCAACCATAGCGTTCGGATACTTTTTTGAGCGACTGTACACCGATTCATTAGTTTCATTAGGGCTGTACTAGTGGTCCTAAGCACTGTTAGAGCTATAAGAGTTATTAAGAGGTGTAATTAGGGCTTCACTACTACGTATGAGGTCTAATTAGAGTTCTGTCACTGGTTCAGAGTTTTAATTAATTCTACACATCCAGCGTGGCTTTAAAGGCCATCCAGCGTGTTCCTTAACAAGGCCATCCGGCGTGTTCATTCACCGGTTTTCATCACTGGTTCAGAGGTCTAATTATAATTATAATTGTCATTGGGTCAGAGGTCCAAAATTAAGGCTAAACCACTAGTTCAGAGATCTATTTAGGGCTATACCACTAATTCAGATGTCTAATTAGGGCTATACCACTGGCTCAGAAGTGTTATTAGACCTTTCTCACCGCGGCAGCGTGGAATTAGTTAGTTTAAACTCGAAAACTCCCAAGCACATCTTTTGAAATTAACCAATGAGTGAACACAGGAAAGTGCATTGCGGCTAACTCACTCATTTGCGTGCTAGGCTCGTAATCTGCACATCCCAGGTTCGAGTCCCAACTGAGTCAGTATTGAGATTTATATCTGTTAAACTAATGCTACCTTCAGTCACACCGACAAACTTTAAAAGGCCACCGTCCATCCTATTGGACGTTAAGCCGTGGTCCTTTCAGAAGAGCCATACTCTGTATATATTAAAGAATACGCTGGATGGTGGTCTTGACGGGACTACCATCTGTCTCCTGACACTATGCAAGGGCCCCTTCCCCCAACTTTCTCCGAAACTTTGGGATACTTGTGACGTAGCCATTTAGCCTATTGCGTGCAAAAAAGTACCTCTCAGAGATAAAACAATCCAACATACGAAATAAAAGAATACAATTTATAAACCTACATTTATAGCTGACAATAATAAATCTATCTCATAACCTTATTCAAGCAGTTGACAACATCGGCACTACATATGGTCAGTGGCTGTTGTAGCCCATTCGCGATAAGGTCCGATATGTGATGCATTCGGAAATGGTCTTCTGAACACCAATGTTCAATTCTGCTGTGATTGGGGCGGGGGTGGCTCAGTCGGTAGCGCGCCAGGCTCGTAATCTGTAGTTCCCAGCTTCGAGTCCCAGCTGGGTCAGCGTTGAGATTTATCTCCGCAAAATTCCCTGTCCTGCCCACGGTCAGTAGGGGACACCGATGGGCTTGGAAAGGCCGCCGTCCGTCGGATGCGACGTTAAGCCGTGGCCCCGTGTGCGGGAGAGCCATACCCTGTGCACGTTAAAGAACACGCTGGATGGCCTTGACGGGAGGCTACCATCTGTCTCCCAACGGCTGTTCCAGTGGGTCCCCTCCCCCAACCTTCTCTGAGCCTTCGGGGTCCATGTGACCTGGCCATTTAGCATATGGTGTGCAAAAAAGTGCCGCTCAGAGGTAAAACAACCCAACAACCCAACCCACAGGATCGGCGTAGTTTTTTGCTTTTCGCACCATTCTCGGTAAACCCCTTGAAACAGTTGTGCATGAAAAGCCCAGGAGAACGGGCGTTTGGGAGATGCTAGAACTCTCATGCCACGTTCAAGGTCGTTCAGGTCGCTCGTTTTTCCCATTCTAAAGCTCAATCCAACTCTTACTGATGCTCGAAAAGTTGGCATGCCTGATTTATACGCACACCTCTGTCACGTGACATATATATGTGTTGGAATGAACCATTTATGTGACAAGAGGTGGTGTACCTAACAAACTGGCATCTCAGTGTATAACTGATGTTTTATGTTATTTAAATTCAACCGCAATAAATATTACTTAAATCTCTTCGCTCGTTATCTCAGTTCAATGACTGCTTCCAATTTATGCTGAATATGCTGCACACTACTTCTAGTTTATATTGCACGTGAGGCACACCATTTCTGGTTTTAGACTGCAACTACCTCTAGTTTATATTGCACGTGAGGCACAACATTTCTGGTTTTAGACTGCACACTACTTCTAGTTTATATTGCACGTGAGGCACACCTTTCTCGTTTTAGACTGCACACTCTTTCTAGTTTATGTTGCACGTGATGCACATTACTTCTGCTCAGGGTGGGCGTGAAAATTGTGCGGGGCCAAAAAGAAACGCATTTATATGTACTTTTAAATTTTATAATAATAAATTATTTATTATAAGTACAAAATGCGGTACATATTACTTACAACTTATAGTAACACCGAGTATATTATAAATATTACATAATTTTTCTCCTCTTTTTCGCCGCAAAATCTTTAATTACGTCATCAAAATTGACCGATTTCGCTTTTTGTTGATAGAATAGTCATCGATTATCGGATTCTGAGATTCGATTTACTATTGGGCTTGGTAAACAACTGACATGCGCTCTGGTGGTGGGACGTGGAGCTAGAGGAAAGAGGACACATTGTGTCATCTGCTGTGTTAAAGATAGGAAAATGGCGTCGTTTCTTACGATGAGCTTTTCGTTGACCGCCGGGGCCTTTTAAAGCGCGGGGCCAAGTTCCGGGGAACGCGCTGAAGCCGTCTCGCGCCGGCCCTGCTTCTGGTTTTAGGCTGGACACTACTTCTAGTTTATGTTGCACGTGATGCACATTACTTCTAAATCAATGAATAGAAATATATATGGGTTGAGTTGTTTTACCTCTGAGCGGCACTATTTTGCACACCATGGGCTAAATGGCCAGGTCACATGGACCCCGAAGGCTCAGAGAAGGTTGGGGGAGGGAACCCACTGGAACAGCTGTTGGGAGACAGATGGTAGTCTCCGGTCAAGGCCATCCAGCGTGTTCTTTAACGTGCACAGGGTATGGCTCTGCCCCGCACACGGGGCCACGGCTTAACGTCCCATCCGACGGACGGCGGCCTTTCCAAGCCCATCGGTGTCCCCTACTGACCGTGGGCAGGGCGGGGAATTTTGCGGAGATAAATCTCAACGCTGACCCAGCTGGGACTCGAACCTGGGATCTACAGATTACGAGCCTGGCGCGCTACCGACTGAGCCACCCCCCGCCCCGAAATATATATGTAAAAAGAATATGTCTCAATATATGTCTCAAGAAATATATGCTGGTAAATGAACTGCAATTAACTTAACGTGACTGCATTTCCAGCCACAAGAAATTCACTGTGGCCGCATTAAGATAATCTGATAGAATTAAATGCTCACCATGCAGGTACGGACTCTTAAGGTTAACATAACAGAAAAACATTTTTTTAATATAAAGTTTTTATTTTTCATTTTTAAGTTATAATTGGTTAATCAACATCAAATATACACTTACTATGTATGGATATCATATTTTATACGGCTTTGGCTCTAGAAAGATATTTATAATAAAATAGCGAAGGCATACAAATTTTAATGTATACTGATACGCTTGTCTGAACATGTCTTTTTGTTGCCAATTTATATGATAAATGAAAATTATCATTTTTTTTATTTCAATTATTGAAATTTCCTGTTAGCAGTACGTGCATTGTTTGTCGTGGTTAATTCAAGAATTTCTAGCTTCATGTTGCACACTACTTCTAGCTTATAATGTGCGCTACTTCCAACTACTTCTGGATTTTGCTACTTCTAATTTTTATGCTGAACGCTTCTTCCAACTACTTCTGGATTTTGATACTTCTAATTTTTATGCTGCACGCTACTTCCAACAACTTCTGGATTTTGCTACTTCTAATTTTTATGATGCACGCTACTTCCAACTACTTCTGGATTTTGCTACTTCTAATTTTTATGCTGCACGCTACTTCCAACTACCTCTGGATTTTGCTACTTCTAATTTTTATGCTGCACGCTACTTCCAACTACTTCTGGATTTCGCTACTTCTAATTTTTATGCTGCACGCTACTTCCAACTACTTCTGGTTTTTGCTACTTCTAATTTTTATGCTGCAGGCTACTTCCAACTACTTCTGGATTTTGCTACTTCTAATTTTTATGCTGCACGCTACTCCCAACTACCTCTGGATTTTGTTACTTCTAATTTTTATGCTGCACGCTACTTCCAACTACCTCTGGATTTTGCTGCTTCTAATTTTTTTGCTGCACGCTACTTCCAACTACCTCTGGATTTTGCTACTTCTAATTTTTATGCTGCATGCTACTTCCAACTACGTCTGGATTTTGCTACTTCTAATTTTTTATGCTGCACGATACTTCCAACTACTTCTGGATTTTTCTACTTCTAATTTTTATGCTGCACGCTACTTCCAACTACTTCTCGATTTTGATACTTCTAATTTTTATGCTGCACGCTACTTATAACTCCCTCTGGATTTTGTTACTTCTAATTTTTATGCTGCACGCTACTGCCAACTACCTCTGGATTTTGCTGCTTCTAATTTTTTATGCTGCACGCTACTTCCAACTACCTCTGGATTTTGCTACTTCTAATTTTTATGCTGCACGCTACTTCTAACTACCTCTGGATTTTGCTACTTCTAATTTTTATGCTGCACGCTACTTCTAAATACCTCTGGAATTTGCTGCTTCTAATTTTTTGCTGCACGCTACTTCCAACTACCTCTGGCTTTTGCTACTTCTAATTTTTATGCTGCACGCTACTTCCAACTACTTCTGGATTTTGCTACTTCTAATTTTTATGCTGCACGCTACTTCCAATTACCTCTGGATTTTGCTGCTTCTAATTTTTTTGCTGCACGCTACTTCCAACTACCTCTGGATTTTGCTACTTCTAATTTTTATGCTGCATGCTACTTCCAACTACGTCTGGATTTTGCTACTTCTAATTTTTTATGCTGCACGATACTTCCAACTACTTCTGGATTTTTCTACTTCTAATTTTTATGCTGCACGCTACTTCCAACTACTTCTCGATTTTGATACTTCTAATTTTTATGCTGCACGCTACTTATAACTACCTCTGGATTTTGTTACTTCTAATTTTTATGCTGCATGCTACTTCCAACTACCTCTGGATTTTGCTGCTTCTAATTTTTTATGCTGCACGCTACTTCCAACTACCTCTGGATTTTGCTACTTCTAATTTTTATGCTGCACGCTACTTCTAACTACCTCTGGATTTTGCTACTTCTAATTTTTATGCTGCACGCTACTTCTAAATACCTCTGGAATTTGCTGCTTCTAATTTTTATGCTGCACGCTACTTCCAACTACCTCTGGATTTTGCTACTTCTAATTTTTATGCTGCACGCTACTTCTAACTACCTCTGGATTTTGCTACTTCTAATTTTTATGCTGCACGCTACTTCCAATTACCTCTGGATTTTGCTACTTCTAATTTTTATGCTGCACGCTACTTCCAACTACCTCTGGATTTTGCTACTTCTAATTTTTATGCTGCACGCTACTTCCAACTACTTCTGGATTTCGCTACTTCTAATTTTTATGCTGCACGCTACTTCCAACTACTTCTGGTTTTTGCTACTTCTAATTTTTATGCTGCAGGCTACTTCCAACTACTTCTGGATTTTGCTACTTCTAATTTTTATGCTGCACGCTACTCCCAACTACCTCTGGATTTTGTTACTTCTAATTTTTATGCTGCACGCTACTTCCAACTTCCTCTGGATTTTGCTGCTTCTAATTTTTTTGCTGCACGCTACTTCCAACTACCTCTGGATTTTGCTACTTCTAATTTTTATGCTGCACGCTACTTCCAACTACGTCTGGATTTTGCTACTTCTAATTTTTATGCTGCACGCTACTCCCAACTACCTCTGGATTTTGTTACTTCTAATTTTTATGCTGCACGCTACTTCCAACTACCTCTGGATTTTGCTGCTTCTAATTTTTTTGCTGCACGCTACTTCCAACTACCTCTGGATTTTGCTGCTTCTAATTTTTATGCTGCATGCTACTTCCAACTACGTCTGGATTTTGCTGCTTCTAATTTTTTATGCTGCACGATACTTCCAACTACTTCTGGATTTTTCTACTTCTAATTTTTATGCTGCACGCTACTTCCAACTACTTCTCGATTTTGATACTTCTAATTTTTATGCTGCACGCTACCTATAACTACCTCTGGATTTTGTTACTTCTAATTTTTATGCTGCACGCTACTTCCAACTACCTCTGGATTTTGCTGCTTCTAATTTTTTATGCTGCACGCTACTTCCAACTACTTCTGGATTTTGATACTTCTAATTTTTATGCTGCACGCTACTTCCAACTACTTCTGGATTTTGATACTTCTAATTTTTATGCTGCACGCTACTTCCAACTACCTCTGGATTTTGCTACTTCTAATTTTTATGCTGCAGGCTACTTCTAAATACCTCTGGAATTTGCTGCTTCTAATTTTTATGCTTCACGCTACTTCCAACTACCTCTGGATTTTGCTACTTCTAATTTTTATGCTGCATGCTACTTCCAACTACATCTGGATTTTGCTACTTCTAATTTTTATGCTGCACGATACTTCCAACTACCTCTGGATTTTGCTACTTCTAATTTTTATGCTGCACGCAACTTCCAATTACCTCTGGATTTTGCTACTTCTAACTTTTATGCTGCACACTACTTCCAACTACTTCTGGATTTTGCTACTTCTAACTTTTATGCTGCATGCTTCTTCCAACTATTTCTGGATTTTCCTACTTCTAACTTTTAGGCTGCACGCTACTTCCAACTACTTCTGGATTTTGCTACTTCTAATTTCTTATGCTGCACGCTACTTCCAACTACTTCTGGTTTTTGCTACTTCTAATTTTTATGCTCCACGCTACTTCCAACTACTTCGAATTTTTATGCTGCACGCTACTTCCAACTACTTCTGGATTTTGCTACTTCTAATTATTATGCTGCACGCTACTTCCAACTACTTCTGGATTTTGCTACTTCTAATTATAATGCTGCACGCTACTTCCAACTACTTCTGGATTTTGCTACTTCTAATTTTTATGCTGCACGCTACTTCCAACTACCTCTGGATTTTGCTACTTCTAATTTTATGCTGCACGCTACTTCCAACTACTTCTGGATTTTGCTACTTCTAATTTTCATGCTGCACGCTACTTCCAACTACTTCTGGATTTTGCTACTTCTAATTTTCATGCTGCACGCTACTTCCAACTACTTCTGGATTTTACTACTTCTAATTTTCATGCTGCAGGCTACTTCCAACTACTTCTGGTTTTTGCTACTTCTAATTTTTATGCTGCACGCTACTTCCAACTACTTCTGGTTTTTGCTAATTCTAATTTTTATGCTGCACGCTACTTCCAACTACTTCTGGATTTTGATACTTCTAATTTTTATGCTGCACGCTATTTCCAACTACTTCTGGCTTTTGCTACTTCTAATTTTTATGCTGCACGCTACTTCCAACTACTTCTGGATTTTGCTACTTCTAATTTTTATGCTGCACGCTACTTCCAACTACCTCTGGATTTTGCTACTTCTAAATTTTATGCTGCACGCTACTTCCAACTACCTCTGGAGTTTGCTACTTCTAATTTTCATGCTGCACGCTACTTCCAACTACTTCTGGATTTTGCTACTTCTAACTTTCATGCTGCACGCTACTTCCAACTACTTCTGGATTTTGCTACTTCTAATTTTCATGCTGCAGGCTACTTCCAACTACTTCTGGTTTTTGCTACTTCTAATTTTTATGCTGCACGCTACTTCCAACTACTTCTCGATATTGCTACTTCTAATTTTTATGCTGCACGCTACTTCCAACTACTTCTGGATTTTGCTACTTCTAATTTTTATGCTGCATGCTACTTCCAACTACTTCTGGATATTGCTACTTCTAATTTTTATGTTGCACGCTACTTCCAACTACCTCTGGATTTTGCTACTTCTAATTTTTATGCTGCATGCTACTTCTAACTACCTCTGGATTTTGCTACTTCTAATTTTTATGCTGCACGCTACTTCCAACTACCTCTGGATTTTGCTACTTCTAATTTTTATGCTGCACGCTACTTCTAACTACCTCTGGATTTTGCTACTTCTAATTTTTCTGCTGCAGGCTACTTCTAAATACCTCTGGAATTTGCTGCTTCTAATTTTTATGCTTCACGCTACTTCCAACTACCTCTGGATTTTGCTACTTCTAATTTTTATGCTGCATGCTACTTCCAACTACATCTGGATTTTGCTACTTCTAATTTTTATGCTGCACGATACTTCCAACTACCTCTGGATTTTGCTACTTCTAATTTTTATGCTGCACGCAACTTCCAATTACCTCTGGATTTTGCTACTTCTAACTTTTATGCTGCACGCTACTTCCAACTACTTCTGGATTTTGCTACTTCTAACTTTTATGCTGCATGCTTCTTCCAACTATTTCTGGATTTTCCTACTTCTAACTTTTAGGCTGCACGCTACTTCCAACTACTTCTGGATTTTGCTACTTCTAATTTCTTATGCTGCACGCTACTTCCAACTACTTCTGGTTTTTGCTACTTCTAATTTTTATGCTCCACGCTACTTCCAACTACTTCTAATTTTTATGCTGCACGCTACTTCCAACTACTTCTGGATTTTGCTACTTCTAATTATTATGCTGCACGCTACTTCCAACTACTTCTGGATTTTGCTACTTCTAATTATAATGCTGCACGCTACTTCCAACTACTTCTGGATTTTGCTACTTCTAAATTTTATGCTGCACGCTACTTCCAACTACTTCTGGATTTTGCTACTTCTAATTTTCATGCTGCACGCTACTTCCAACTACTTCTGGATTTTGCTACTTCTAATTTTCATGCTGCACGCTACTTCCAACTACTTCTGGATTTTACTACTTCTAATTTTCATGCTGCAGGCTACTTCCAACTACTTCTGGTTTTTGCTACTTCTAATTTTTATGCTGCACGCTACTTCCAACTACTTCTGGTTTTTGCTACTTCTAATTTTTATGCTGCACGCTACTTCCAACTACTTCTGGATTTTGATACTTCTAATTTTTATGCTGCACGCTATTTCCAACTACTTCTGGATTTTGCTACTTCTAATTTTTATGCTGCACGCTACTTCCAACTACTTCTGGATTTTGCTACTTCTAATTTTTATGCTGCACGCTACTTCCAACTACTTCTGGATTTTGCTACTTCTAATTTTTATGCTGCACGCTACTTCCAACTACCTCTGGATTTTGCTACTTCTAACTTTCATGCTGCATGCTACTTCCAACTACTTCTGGATTTTGCTACTTCTAATTTTTATGCTGCAGGCTACTTCCAACTACTTCTGGTTTTTGCTACTTCTAATTTTTATGCTGCACGCTACTTCCAACTACTTCTCGATATTGCAACTTCTAATTTTTATGCTGCACGCTACTTCCAACTACTTCTGGATTTTGCTACTTCTAATTTTTATGCTGCATGCTACTTCCAACTACTTCTGGATATTGCTACTTCTAATTTTTATGTTGCACGCTACTTCTAACTACCTCTGGATTTTGCTACTTCTAATTTTTATGCTGCATGCTACTTCTAACTACCTCTGGATTTTGCTACTTCTAATTTTTATGCTGCACGCTACTTCTAAATACCTCTGGAATTTGCTGCTTCTAATTTTTATGCTGCACGCTACTTCCAACTACCTCTGGATTTTGCTACTTCTAAATTTTATGCTGCACGCTACTTCCAACTACCTCTGGATTTTGCTACTTCTAATTTTCATGCTGCACGCTACTTCCAACTACTTCTGGATTTTGCTACTTCTAACTTTTATGCTGCACGCTACTTCCAAATACTTCTGGTTTTTGCTACTTCTAATTTTTTATGCTGCATGCTACTTCCAACTACTTCTGGTTTTTGCTACTTCTAACTTTTATGCTGCACGCTACTTCCAACTACTTCTCGATATTGCTACTTCTAATTTTTATGTTGCACGCTACTTCCAACTACTCTGGATTTTGCTACTTCTAATATTTATGCTGCACGCTACTTCCAACTACTTCTGGATATTTCTACTTCTAATTTTTATGCTGCACGCTACTTCCAACTACCTCTGGATTTTGCTACTTCTAATTTTTATGCTGCACGCTACTTCTAAATACCTCTGGAATTTGCTGCTTCTAATTTTTATGCTGCACGCTACTTCCAACTACTTCTGGATATTGCTACTTCTAATTTTTATGCTGCACGCTACTTCCAACTACCTCTGGATTTTGCTACTTCTAATTTTTATGCTGCACGCTACTTCTAACTACCTCTGGATTTTGCTACTTCTAATTTTTATGCTGTACGCTACTTCTAAATACCTCTGGAATTTGCTGCTTCTAATTTTTATGCTGCACGCTACTTCCAACTACCTCTGGATTTTGCTACTTCTAATTTTTATGCTGCACACTACTTCCAACTACCTCTGGATTTTGCTACTTCTAATTTTTATGCTGCACGCTACTTCCAACTACCTCTGGATTTTGCTACTTCTAATTTTTATGCTGCACGCTACTTCCAACTACCTCTGGATTTTGCTACTTCTAACTTTTATGCTGCACGCTACTTCCAACTATTTCTGGATTTTGCTACTTCTAACTTTTATGCTGCACGCTACTTCCAACTATTTCTGGATTTTGCTACTTCTAACTTTTATGCTGCACGCTACTTCCAACTACTTCTAATTTTTATGCTTCACGCTACTTCCAACTACTTCTGGATTTTGCTACTTCTAATTATTATGCTGCACGCTACTTCCAACTACTTCTGGATTTTGCTACTTCTAATTTTCATGCTGCACGCTACTTCCAACTACTTCTGGATTTTGCTACTTCTAATTTTAATGCTGCACGCTACTTCCAACTACCTCTGGATTTTGCTACTTCTAATTTTATGCTGCATGCTACTTCCAACTACTTCTGGATTTTGCTACTTCTAATTTTCATGCTGCACGCTACTTCCAACTACTTCTGGATTTTGCTACTTCTAATTTTCATGCTGCACGCTACTTCCAACTACTTCTGGATTTTGCTACTTCTAATTTTTATGCTGCACGCTACTTCCAACTACTTCTGGTTTTTGCTACTTCTAATTTTTATGCTGCACGCTACTTCCAACTACTTCTGGATTTTGATACTTCTAATTTTTATGCTGCACGCTATTTCCAACTACTTCTGGCTTTTGCTACTTCTAATTTTTATGCTGCACGCTACTTCCAACTACTTCTGGATTTTGCTACTTCTAATTTTTATCCTGCACGCTACTTCCAACTACTTCTGGATTTTGCTACTTCTAATTTTTATCCTGCACGCTACTTCCAACTACTTCTGGATTTTGCTACTTCTAATTTTTATGCTGCAGGCTACTTCCAACTACTTCTGGTTTTTGCTACTTCTAATTTTTATGCTGCACGCTACTTCCAACTACTTCTGGATTTTGATACTTCTAATTTTTGTTCTGCACGCTACTTCCAACTACTTCTACTTTTTATGCTCCACGCTACATCCAATTACTTCTGGTTTTTGCTACTTCTAATTTTTATGCTGCACGCTACTTCCAACTACTTCTGCATTTTGCTACTTCTAATTTTTATGCTGCACGCTACTTCCAACTACTTCTGCATTTTGCTACTTCTAATTTTTATGCTGCACCCTACTTCCAACTACTTCTGGATTTTGCTGCTTCTAATTTTTATGCTGCACGCTACTTCCAACTACTTCTGGATTTTGATACTTCTAATTTTTATGCTGTACGCTACTTCCAACTACTTCTGCATTTTGCTACTTCTAATTTTTATGCTGCACGCTACTTCCAATTACTTCTGGATTTTGCCACTTCTAATTTTTATACTGCACGCTACTTTCAACTACTTCTGGATTTTGCTACTTCTACTTTTTATGCTGCACTATACTTCTAGATTTTTGCCCCATACTGCACACTACTTCTAGTTGGTACACATACTTCGACATTCTCTAAACATAACCAACTGAAACTCATTCACACGAACCAATTTCTTCGAGAAAAAAACTTGCACACTCCACAAATTTAACGATTTTAGAAACAAGAAAATTTTCAAAAAGAGTGATGAAACTAATTTTTGCAGTTCTGTTTCCGATTCTCGCCCCATTTTTCAATTTCTAAGCGCCTCTTTTCCTCCTTTTCATGTTTAATTCAATTTACGCTCGAATTCTCTGTCCAGCCCTCAACTGCCTCATCTGAGAAAAGCGGCCTTACGAAACAATGAAACTGCCACGAGGTTAAATTGGATTATGAGCCATCTGTGACGTCACACCAACGAATGGAGTGGATGCTGATGGAGCTTGACATCGTTTTATTCCTTCTGTCACTCTGAGAAACTGCCAGCATAAACGCTCTTAAGAAGTTAATCTCTCTCTGTTCACCAGAGTGAGAGTCAGTGTCAGTTCGCTTGTTATAATCCGTTACCTTTAATGCAAAATCACTTAAAATACAAAGCAGCAAAAATTGAGTGGCAAATTGAATTGCGTTTATTTCCCTAATACTTTCTTAGTGGAAAGATTTACTGAAAGAAGTCATTAACAAAGTCTTACGTCAAAATTACGTTTGATAATTATTTCGTCGAGAGGATTACAACAACTGAAGATCCACTTAAGTGGAACATCCTCATCTGCACTGCAACAAATATAAATAAAAATACATAAATTAATTCTTCTAAATTTTATGCTGCACGCTACTTCCAACTACTTCTGGATTTTGCTACTTCTAATTTTTATGCTGCACGCTACTTTTCTATTTCATCTTCTGCTTCCTCCCTTGAGTCTTAAGAGTTGGGACTGCAAAGGAAGTAAAGAGCCTGATTTCTTTCTTCGTCATTTGTTATTTAAGTCTCATAAAGAGTTCACTAACATCCTCATTTGCTGCATTATTCTTTGGATAGAGTACCACAAATCCGCTTACCACAAAGGGTTTGACTGGAGCCTGTCAGTTAAGCTGTTTTGCCTCTGAGCGACACTCTTTTGTTAGAATGGGCTAAATGGCCAGGTCACAAGGACCCCGAGGGACTCAGAGAAGGTTGGAGAAAGGGGACCCATTGCACATCAGTTAAGAGATAGATTGAATCATCCCCTTCAAAGCCATCCAGAGTGTTCTTTAACGTGTACTACATAGGTAAAGCTCTCCTACACACGAAGACACGGCTCAACGTCTCATATGACGGACGGAATCCTTTCCGAGTCCGTCAGTGTTCCCTTTCTCACCAAAATCAGGGTGAGGGTTTAGCGGAAATAAATCTCAACGCTGACCCAGGTGGAATTCGAACCTGGGAACTGCAGATTACGAACCTGGCGCATTACCGACACTCTACCCCCCCCCCTTCTTTTCCCCTGAATAATCGTATTATTATACAAATCAAAAATAAAAAGTATTTAATACCGCATTTTTTGGGCGAAATGGTATTGGAATAACTCGTGTTGCCGAAAGTTCGGATAATCCAGAATATTGCAGAATCTAAAATAATCCAGAATATTATAGAATCTATATTGCCTGAAATATTGCAGAATCGAAAAGTACGAGCTTGTTCCCACATAAATTGCGCAAAATGCATCATCATTAATGCATGTAAATTGAATAATCCATTTTAAGTTAAATCTTAGACACAAAAATTCTGGCAAAAACCTTGTGTATAGTAAATAATAAAGTGTTCCGCTATTTAGTTTTTTTTTCGCGTTTTAATAGCACAAGAGATTACTTTATTCACAGTTTTTTTTGGGGGGGGAGGCGGGGGGCTCAGTCGGTAGCGCGCCAGGCTCGTAATCTGTAGTTTCCAGGTTCGAGTCCCAGCTGGGTCAGCGTTGAGATTTATCTCCGCAAAATTCTCCGCCCTGCCCACGGTCAGTAGGGGACACCGATGAGCTTGGAAAGGCCGCCGTCCGTCGGATGGGACGTTAAGCCGTGGTCCCGTGTGCGGGAGAGACACACCCTGTGCACGTTAAAGAACACACTGGATGGCCTTGACGGGAGGCTACCATCTGTCTCCCAACAGCTGTTCCAGTGGGTCCCCTCCCCCAACCTTCTCTGAGCCTTCGGGGGTTCATGTGACCTGGTCATTTAGCCCATGGTGTGCAAAAAAGTGCCGCTCAGAGGTAAAACAACACAACAACAACATAGTTTTTTGTCTTAGTAGTAGTAACCTTATCTATTAGCTCCATCCTCTAATTACTAATTTTTTCCACACCTTATCCATAATACTTCGTCATTTTAATATTAGCCTTTCGTCTTTCTTATCCATCATCTTAGTACTAATCTTCGCTGTACATCTTCATTGTCTTAATACTAATCTTGTTACACCTAATTTGTCATCTTCTTCTTAGAACTAATATTCCTTGGTAATCATCTTTGTATTAATCTTCCTCGTTATTTATCCATCATTTCCATCGGGTTAGAACTAATCGACGCTGTACTTCACATCACCTTGGTCTCAATACTAATCTTCCTTATTCCTTAACGCCATCTTCACTGCCTTAATACTAATCTTCTCTGCTCCCAATTCCTCATCTTCGTCTTAGTACTAAGCTTCCTTGTTCCTTATCCATCATCTTCATCATCTTAGTACTAATCTTCGCTGCATACAATTCCTCATCGTCTTAGTAATCTTATCCATCATTTCCATCTTAGACGTCATCATCTTACTTACCCATCATTTTCATCGTCTTAATGCTAATATTCTCCTACCTAATCTTTCACGTTCGTCTTAAATAGCCCATACACAGAACGATTTGGTGTCGCAAAAATGGACTATTCGATCGTTTCGCACAGATCGTAGCAATGCATCGCACCCATAGACACAGGTATTCATCAAACATTCAAATAAAGAGATGAAATGAGAGAATCGTTAACGATTTAATTCGTTTCTCCATACTTAGAATTTCTCTCCTTGATGCGTGAGAACCAAATCTCATTATTAGAGAACCCGAACTTTTTATTTCCACCCTGTGATCAACAGAACGGATCCCGTGCCAGTGCTGCAGCATCGCCACGTAAACAAAGGAACTCCCCCTTTGACAGGAAAAGATCTGATTCTCTTCGGTGCATCATTACACGGTGATCTGGTTGCCTACACAAGCTGGTTGCCTACACACACAACGATTTGGCCGCTGACAAATCCTGATTTTCTGCTCTGGCAGATTGGCAAATACGATTTATTTGAGCGTCCTCAAGTTGTCGATCATCGTGTCCACAGACACAGCGATGAAACATCAATCTGGACGATGTACAATCAGATAAGCCTGTCTTCGACAGACTGAATCACTATATATGTATAGAATACAGTATTAATCTTTGATGTGCCTTATCTATTTGATCGGTGGTTGATTCGATGGGTAGCGAGACAGGCTCGTAATCTGCAGGTTCATCTGCGCCAGTGGTGAAATTTATCTCTGTTTACCCTCACCCTACCCTCGGTGAAAAAGGGGACACTGATGGGATGGAAAAGACCGCCGTCTATCGGATGGAATGTTAAGCGATGGCTCAGTGTGCAGGAGAGCCTTACTCCGTGCATGTTAAAATACACAGAATGGCCTTGACAGAAGGCTTCCATCTGTCCCCTAACAGTTGTCAAGTTGGGTTGGGTTGTTTTACCTCTGAGCGGCACTTTTTTGCACACCATGGGCTAAATGGCCAGGTCACATTGACCCCGAAGGCTCAGAGAAGGTTGGGGGAGGGGACCCACTGGAACGGCTGTTGGGAGACAGATGGTAGCCTCCCGTCAAGGCCATCCAGCGTGTTCTTTAACGTGCACAGGGTATGGCTCTCCCGCACACGGAGCCACGGCTTAACGTCCCATCCGACGGACGGCAGCCTTTCCAAGCCCATCGGTGTCCCCTACTGACCGTGGGCAGGGCGGGGAATTTTTGCGGAGATAAATCTCAACGCTGACCCAGCTGGGACTCGAACCTGGGAACTACAGATTACGAGCCTGACGCCCTACCGACTGAGCCACCCCCGCCCCCAGTTGTCAAGTGGGTCCTCTTCCCACAACCCTCTTCTCGGTGTCCTTGTGACCTGGCTATTTACCCTGTGTGTGTGTAAAAAAGTGCCATTCAGAGGAAAAAACTGTCTCCCTGATATTAATATTCATTATTTCTTATTTATTATTTTTGTCATCTCAGTAAAATGAAACATTGCAGCACCTTATCGATTCTGTCATTTCGTTATTACCATCGCTTTCTTGCTATCCATTATCTTCAACGGAATCTACGATCCTTTGAATACTTCATGGGAAAATGACTATCTGAGGAGAAAATCATCTTCAACGTTTACTGCTTCATAAACAAGAATTCCTTGTTTTTAATTGAGATTCACGGTGCAGTTCTCTGCCATTGGATGGGAATGGAGTTCGTTATTAAATTAAACGACCATTTCATGCGAACTACGGATCCCCACTCCAAATATAAGAAGAATCAAGCGATGCGTCTTTAAGTTTCTTTCATCGCTTCAGTCTCTTCGCTCCGAATGCATAATAGCTTTTCTAAGTTTCCTGCTTCTTAAAGTTGCAGAAGAAGAAAAACATTAGCAATGCAGGCGGCGTTGGGCAAACGCCTTCTCTGGTGTTCTTCGAATTCTCTTACACAAACACCCGAGGAGACAAGAATCTTAATGATATTGAGTCTGAGACTATTGTTGAGATGCTATTCCTTAATGTTTTAATCCTCTGCTTCTTTTCCTCTTCTATTTCATCTTCTGCTTCCTCCCTCGAGTCTTAAGAGTTGGGACTGCAAAGGAAGTAAGGAGCCTGATTTCTTTCTTCGTCATTTGTTATTTAAGTCTCATAACGAGTTCACTAAGATCCTCATTTGCTGCATTATTCTTTGGATAGAGTACCTAGCGGATTTTGGTTGGGTTGTTTTACCTCTGAGCGGCACTTTTTTGCACACCATGGGCTAAATGGCTAGGTCACATGGACCCCGAAGGCTCAGAGAAGGTTGGGGGAGGGGACCCACTGGAACAGCTGTTGGCAGACAGATGGTAGCCTCCCGTCAAGGCCATCCAGCGTGTTCTTTAACGTGCACAGGGTATGGCTCTCCCACACACGGGGTCACGGCTTAACGTCCCATCCGACGGACGGCGGCCTTTCCAGTACCTAGCGGAGGAACTGCCACAGCTCCAAGAGAAATATTATCTTATTTCGCATTGGATTTATCTCAGAGAAATAGCTAATCTAGTGAAGTGATTACTACAGAAGTTTGTTAGCGTTTTTTTTTTAATTCAGCAAATGCGACTCAAAAACAAATACCTTAGATAATTCTATCAATACAATGCTCCAGGAAAAGTTTTAGCATTTTTGTTTTAAATGCTCAAAACTTTAAAGCAAACTACACTGGTTTCCATAAATTAACGAAAACCCGTATATTAAGTCAATGGGAAGCTAACGTCAGAGCTCTATAACTTCTAAAATAAGTTTTTTTTTTCGTTTTGAAAGATGTGATTGCAGATAAAGATCTCAATCAAATAAATCAATATCTCGATTTTCAACAATATTCGTTCAGTATTTAATGAGTTATGGAAGTTTGAATATTTAGCGATAACAATGCCAGTAACAAAAATTGACTTCAGAAGTTAATTAAAACTTAGTAATAAGTATTGTATCAAAGTGTTTAATAAAATAGGTTTGTGTTTAGAACTTTGTGTAAAGAATTCTTTCACCATTCTTCAGTTTTGTATAAGTCTCTTAAGACTGGCATTGCTGTTGTTAAATATTCAAAACTCCATAACTCATTAAATACTGAAAGAATATTGTTAAAAATCGAGATATTGATTTATTTGATTGAGATCTTTATCTGCAATCACATTTTTCAGAACATAAAAACTTATTTTAGAAGTTATAGAGCTTTGACGTTAGCTTCCCATTGACTTAACATTGGGTTGTTCCTTAATTTATGGAAACCATTGTACGGAAGTGATTTAATCCAAAAGGAATTTTCGTATATGTTTCGGAATCTAATTTTTTAATATTCAACTTTTGGCGTTTCGACAAACTAGCTGCCTGTCACAGTCAGGTCTGAGAAAATTTGATTTATGGTAGTAAAACTGACACGTAATGATTAATGGCACTTCCCTGAACAGCATTGAAATCTGATGAGCATTGGCAAACATGGATCTTCTTGGAAGTCTTTTAATGCACTACTATGAGACTAAAAAGGTCAGCATTTAACACAAACATCAGATTTTATTATCATTTGAGTATCCTATCCTATCCTTCTCAAAGATGCAGTATTTGATCTCACATCTCTGTTCACACTCCCACTCGGCCATTAACAGTTCGGTGCAAGTCAATAACATCTGCGAGACTATCCCAACTGAACAATCGATCACTGTCCATCGCGTGGGGAGGGGTCCCATGTGGAGCCCATTTTCAGCAAAGCTTTCTCCGCTTCGGCCAGATGTTAGTGCCTTATCCATCTGATCCTTGTTAGAGTACACTCACACTGACAGCTTATGGGAGTAGTAGTCCAAACAGAACCCACACAGAACGTGGTTTAGCGTTATTAACTATTGTAAATGTTTCGATGTCTTAAAATAAAACTATTACCAATAGCAAACTGGGACGTGTGCAGGGAGCAACTTTCTTTTTTAATTGATCTCTGTATTTTCCGCTAATTCTGCATTTTCACCACCAGAAGAATTTTCTTTCTGAAGAAAGCCAAAATAAGGGTATAAATTAAATTACTTTTTATTAATGCTCCCAAACTGAACATTAAAGAATAAATATACTAAAACTTTTCTTTTTGACGATGAAGATTCAATCATAGCATCATCATCATCATTAACCATAGAATCATCATCCGCTCGTTGAAATGAGATATATGGGAATGGAACTTTTTGTGGTGATCGAGATGACAACACTGATGGTGTTTCAAAGACCTAGGTTTTAGTGACAACAATGACGAGATTGATAATTGGAAGTGTTGGTGGTGATGACCGTCAGGGAGACAATGGGGTTGATGACTAGTCTGGTAATGGTGACAAATAAGAGGTTGATGACTAGCCTGGTAGCGGTGACAAATAAGATAAGGGGTTGATGACTAGCCTGGTAGTGGTGACAAATAAGATAAGGGGTTGATGACTAGCCTGGTAGTGGTGACAAATAAGATAAGGAGTTGATGACTAGCCTGGTAGCGGTGACAAATAAGATAAGAAGTTGATGACTAGCCTAGTAGCGGTGACAAATAAGATAAGGGGTTGATGACTAGCCTGGCAGCGGTGACAAATAAGATAAGGGGTTGATGACTAACCTGGTAGCGGTGACGAATAAGATAAGGGATTGATGACTAGCCTGGTAGCGGTGACAAATAAGATAAGGGGTTGATCACTAGCCTGGTAGCGGTGACGAATAAGATAAGGGGTTGATGACTAGCCTGGTAGCGGTGACAAATAAGATAAGGGGTTGATGACTAGCCTGGTAGCGGTGACAAATAAGATAAGGAGTTGATGACTAGCCTGGTAGCGGTGACAAATAAGATAAGGGGTTGATCACTAGCCTGGTAGCGGTGACAAATAAGATAAGGGGTTGATGACTAGCCTGGTAGCGGTGACAAATAAGATAAGGGGTTGATGACTAACCTGGTAGCGGTGACAAATAAGATAAGGGGTTGATGACTAGCCTGGTAGCGGTGACAAATAAGATAAGGAGTTGATGACTAGCCTGGTAGCGGTGACAAATAAGATAAGGGGTTGATGACTAGCCTGGTAGCGGTGACAAATAAGATAAGGGATCGATGCTAAACTCATAGTGATGATAAATAAGATTAGGGGTTGCATAAAATTACTTAATTAAAAGTGCATTAGTAGTAGCTCACATTTGCTGCATTGGTGGGCTTCTGTGGAGGGAGAATTTTCCGCTGTGCATCTGTTTGTTTGTGGATTGACAACCCCAAGTGAATAGATTCACAGGACATGTTTTATCAGCTGGTGAATAATCCTGAGCAGAGGTCATCGCAGGCACCTGAACTCTTGTTTCTACGGGCATCGTCTTCCTTCATCGTCATTGAAGGAAGTCTTCCAGTGTAGATGGCTTCATCCTTTAGTAGTGGGGGAACGGGTCTTTACCCCTAGCCTGCGATTAGGGAGCTGTTTGATATTGTTGGCATTCCCTCTCTCAATAAACATACTTTCTTTAAACATCCCACTAACCATTTTCTTTCCACAGGTAGTTGGAATGTGAGGACTCTGCACAGAGTTTGTTCTCTTCATGTCCTCACACAAGAATTCCCGTTATAATTTAGATATTCTCGTCCTGCTTTTTATTAATGCTCACAAACTGAACATTAAGGACTAAACATACTTAAACTTTTCTTTTTGACGATTCTAAGAGACCAGATGGACAGATAAAGGTCAGAGTCTTAAAAATAATCTTAAATTTCTCTTTTCAGGGAAGGAAGATAATAAGCATCACCAAGACATGGGTCTGCTTCTCAGCAGACACGCTAGTGATGCTCTTCTAGGTTATGAGTGCATTAATGAAAGGTTTCTGACAGCAAAATTTCAGACAAGCGTTAAAGACTTGAATGTTATCTGCTGTTATGCCCCCACTGAGGATGCCGATGAGGATGAGAAGGATAGGTTTTACGGACAACTTCAGGATATTTTGAATTCTGTCAAGAAATGAGATATTACCCTTGTTCTAGGTGACTTCAGTGCCAACGTTGGCACTGACTCTAACCTTTGGGAAACGGTGGATAGGCCCTTTTGGTATTGGTAGCTGCAATGGCAATGGGCAACATCTCCTACAGGTAAGTAAACTCAATGGTTTGAGACTAAGTAAACCTTATTACAAACACCGCGATATACATAAGTACACATGGGTTTCACCAGGTGGGCTGCATAAGAATATGATTGATTATATATTAATTAACAGCAAATTATCTAGTTCTGTTAGGAATATCAGGGCATATAGGGTAACTGAAATTGGATCTGACCATTACCTTGTTAAAAGTGCCTTGCAACTTAACCTTAAGAAGTGTTGTGCTAAGATTAAAAAATTAACCTTTAATTCTGAAGATCTGAAAAACCCAGTTATAACTAAAGCTTACCATGATAAGTTACTTAGTCATTATAACAGTCATGGTTTGCTTACTACTGAAGGTGAGAAAGAATGGGACCGTTTTAAACAGGCTATTTTGGAAACTAACAGTACTCTTTCAAGGAAAAAAGGAGCAGAGGAGACAGAATTATTTGAGTGATAAGGCACTTGAGCTTATTTCAGAAAGAAAGAACTGCAGGAATGTCCTTAATCAATACCCTACTAGTCTTAATAGAAAGCATTACAGAGAGCTTAATAAACGTGTAAAGGATCAGTTAGCTGCTGATAAGAATATTTGGCTTGATGACTTTGCTGACAAAGCCGAGGAAGCAGTTAGACTGCACAACAGCAGAGAGCTGTACCAGATAGTTAATGTTTCGTGTGATAGAAAACGAACAGGCATACAGGGATTGAAAGATAAACATGGTAAGGTTATAAAGGTGAGGATTTTGTCATAGCTAGGTGGACTGAGCATTTCAGTGATGATCTAAACAATGTAGTTAGTTCTACTCCCATTGTTTGCAATGATGATAGATGCATTGGTGGCTTTAATGTTGGCCCTATAGACCAGTATAAGTTACTTTGGCTGTTTCTAAACTTAAAGTACATAAATTCCTGGGGGTAGAGGAAATTACTATGGAAATGCTTAGAGCTGGGAATGTTTCGGTTACTAATGGATGACTGAAATTTTGAATATCTTTTATGATAAAGGCATGGCTTCTAAGAATTTTACCAGAGATATTATTATTATTCCTATTTTTTTAAAAAGGTGACTATGGGAGTATTAGCCTACTCTCTGTTCCAGGTAAAGTTCTTTCCATGATTGTGCTTAATAGAATTAAGAATCTGGTTGACAGTCAATTGCGTGATGAGCAATGTGGATTCAGAAGTGGTAGGGGATGTGTGGATCAGATATTTTCACTTAGGCATTCTTGAGAAATGTTTAGAGTTTCAGAAACCTTTGGTTGCTAGTTTTGTTGATTTCAAAAAGGCTTTCGACTCTGTTCATCGTCATAATTTGTGGTTGAATGTGAGATCATATGGTATACCAGACAAGTTAGTTAACATAATGAAAGCTCTCTATAATAACACTGAGTCATGTGTAAGAGTTGGTAAGGCTTGTAGCAATTGGTTTAGCATTGCTTTCGAGAAGTGTGCATTTTTGTCCCCTTTTCTCTTTAGTTAATATTATCATTTACTAAAGAGATATTATTAAAAAAGAGATTATATTATTAATGTTATAAATATTTTACTTGAATTTTCATATTATGAAAATATAGTTTTTTATCTCCTGATTTTTGCAGCACATATGCACTTGTTTAAGTTTTTTATTAGCTGATTCTAATAGCCTTATGAGTTACTGCTTTTAATTGCTAGGCACAGTCTTAGATTATCGAATGGGGGTTCAACCGATTGAGCCTGTGCTCGTTAAAGAACACGCTAGATGGCCTTGACGGGAGGCTACCATCTTTTTCCTAACAGCTGTTCAGTGGGCATCCTTTCGGCAACCTTCTCTGAGCCCAGGGGCGTAGCCATGCGGGGATATGGGGAGGCTCCCCCCCACCCACAATGTAACCCGGAGTTGACAAAATTCGAAGCGACTTCGTAAAATCTAGATGAGTTGTGAAAATTTGTGATCTTTTTTTTGAAAAATTAAGGGGAGTTGTCAAAATCGAGGCAACTTGGAAAATCTAGGGCAGTTTGGAAGATGGAGAGACGACAAAATCTAGAGCAGTTGGCAAAATTCGAAGCCACTTAGTAAAATACAGGTGAATTGGCAAAATCGTGGGGAGTTGGCAAAATTCAGTTGAGATGTAAAAATTGGGATTTTTTTCTGTAAAATTTTGGCGAGTTGGCAAAATCTAGTGGAAGTTGGCAAAATTCGGAGTGATTTGTCAAAATCGTGGGGAGTTGGCAAAATTCAGGTGAGATGTAAAAATTTCGATTTTCTTCTGTAAAATTATGGCGAGTTGGCAAATTCTAGGGGCAGTTGGCAAAATTCGGAGTGACTTGGTAAAATCGTGGAGAGTTGACAAAATTCGGGTGAGAGGTAAAAATTGCAATATTTTTTCTGTAAAATTATGGCGTGTCGGCAAAATTAAGGCAACTTCGCAATATTTAGGAGAGTTGGCAAATCTTGGGGGAGCTGGCAAAATTCAGAGTGACTTTGCAAAAATCAGGTGAGATGTAAAAATTTGGATTTTTTTTTTCTGTAAAATTGTGGTGAGATGGCAAAATCGAGGAAACTTGGCAAAATCTTGGGCAGTTGACAAAATTCGAACCCACTTACTAAAATACGGGCGAGTTGTGAAAATTGGGATTGTTTTTGTGAAATTAAGGAGAATTGACAAAATCGTGAAAACTTGGCAAAATTTTGGGGAGTTTGAAAATTTTGAAGTGACTTGGCAAATTCAGCAGAGATGTAAAAATTGGGATTGATATCTAAATATATAAATCGAGATGCGAAATTGATATATAAATTGAGATGCGAAATTGATATATAAATTGAGATGCGAAATTGATATATAAATTGAGATGCGAAATTGATATATAAATCGAGATGCGAAATTGATATATAAATTGAGATGCGAAATTGATATATAAATTGAGATGCGAAATTGATATATAAATCGAGATGCGAAATTGATATATAAATCGAGATGCGAAATTGATATATAAATCGAGATGCGAAATTGATATATAAATCGAGATGCGAAATTGATATATAAATTGAGATGCGAAATTGATATATAAATTGAGATGCGAAATTGATATATAAATCGAGATGCGAAATTGATATATAAATCGAGATGCGAAATTGATATATAAATCGAGATGCGAAATTGATATATAAATCGAGATGCGAAATTGATATATAAATCGAGATGCGAAATTGATATATAAATCGAGATCCGAAATTGATATATAAATCGAGATGCGAAATTGATATATAAATCGAGATGCGAAATTGATATATAAATCGAGATGCGAAATTGATATATAAATCGAGATGCGAAATTGATATATAAATTGAGATGCGAAATTGATATATAAATCGAGATGCGAAATTGATATATAAATCGAGATGCGAAATTGATATATAAATCGAGATGCGAAATTGATATATAAATCGAGATGCGAAATTGATATATAAATCGAGATGCGAAATTGATATATAAATCGAGATGCGAAATTGATATATAAATCGAGATGCGAAATTGATATATAAATCGAGATGCGAAATTGATATATAAATCGAGATGCGAAATTGATATATAAATCGAGATGCGAAATTGATATATAAATCGAGATGCGAAATTGATATATAAATCGAGATGCGAAATTGATATATAAATCGAGATGCGAAATTGATATATAAATCGAGATGCGAAATTGATATATAAATCGAGATGCGAAATTGATATATAAATCGAGATGCGAAATTAAGGAGAAGTGGTAAAACCGAGGCAACTTGGCAAAATCAAAGAAAGTTGGCAAAACTGGAAACCATTTGGTAAAGTACAAGAGAGTTGCAAAAATTGGGATTGGTTTTGTGAAATTAAGGAGAGTTGGAAAAACCGAGAACGCTTGGCAAAATTCGAATCCACTTGGTAAAATATAGGCTATTTGGGAAAATTGGGTTTTATTTTGTGAAATTAAGGAGTGTTGGAAATCGATGGAAATTTAACAAAATGTAGGGCAGTTGGCAAAATTCGAAGCCACTTGTAAAATACAGGGGAGTTGCGAAGATTGTGCCATTCTTGTGCAATTTAGGAGAGTTGATATAATTCGAAGTGACTTGGCAAATTCAGGAAAGATGTAAAAATTGCGATTTTTTTCTGTAAAATTATGGCCAGTTGGCAAAATGTAGGGGAATTGGCCAAATTCGAATTCACTGAATAAAATATAGGTCAGTTGGCAAAATTCGAATCAACTTGGTGAAATATAGACGAGGTATGAAAATTGGGATCGGGTTTGTGAAATTAAGGAGAATTGACAAAATCGAGAAAATTTGGCAAAAAATACGGGAGTTTGAAAATTTTGAAGTGACTTGACAGAGAAGGGTAGATGTAAAGATTGGAGTGGACTTGGTTTTGTGAAATTAAGGAGATTTGGCCAAATCAAGACAAAATTCACACTACTTGCTACAATTTAGACGAGATGTAAAATATTGGGATAAATTCTGTGAAATATGGCTAGTTGGCAAAATCGGAAGTCAAATGGCAAAATGCAAGAGAGTTGTGAAAAATCCCCCCCACACACACGAAACGAAAATTTAGACATTATTTGCTCAGTAGGCAAAATTTGAACTTCGAGTTGGAAAATTTTTGATATTTGACCCCACCCCCACCCCCCACCCCCCAAAAAAAATAAAAAAAAACATAGTCCTTCGCTACGCCCCTGTCTGAGCCCTACGGGTTCTTTGACATGGCCATTTAGCCCATTGTGGTAAAAAAATGTCGCTCAGAGGTAAAACAACCCAACAACCGCGCAGTACACATATAACAGATGTTGAAGAGTAGCATCCATGCAAGATGAGAAATGGGATTTCAAAGCCGGTGGAGCCCACACGATCGAAATATTCTTTGGCAAATAACACTTGTTTGCATATATGTAAATTTGGAGTAAATTCTATTTTGCATATCGATTACGTTATGAATGCTTAACTCTTAGAAGCGAAGGAGACATCGTGCATATACTGAATTAACAACTTTTATGATATAATTGCTTTCAATAGCTACCCATTGTTAACGAATATCATTAATGCATTCAAATCTGGGATGTTCAATTAAGTGCGATACATCGGTTACTAGAAAGAGAGAGAAAATTAATCTTTCAAAGCAGATTAATTTCATTCTACCAGATTTTATATTTTTTGTCTCGGGTTTACGATTTTTCATCGCGGTTAAAAGATATATTCGTTCGAAAGGCATGTTAGCGATTTAAGTTATGCGATTTGTAAGGGAAGTCGGATTTCAGTGACACTGAAAGTAATATTTTATTTTGTTGGAAGAATAGTTGACCAGTTTGGAAAACAGTCGAAAAAAATATTTTCCGGATGTAGGAATTTGCGAAACGGCCCCGTTGGGAATCTCTGGTTTAGTATTCAGAGTTGGGTTGTTTTACCTCTGAGCGGTACTTTTTTGCACACCATGGGTGAAATGGCCAGGTCACATGGACCCCGAAGGCTCAGAGAAGGTTGGGGGAGGGGACCCACTGGAACAACTGTTGGGAGACAGATGGTAGCCTCCCGTCAAGGCCATCCAGCGTGTTCTTTAACATGCACAGGGTATGGCTCTCTCGCACACGGGGCCACGACTTAACGTCCCATCCGACGGACGGCGGCCTTTACCAAGCCCATCGGTGTCTCCTACTGACCATGGGCAGGGCGGGGAGTTTTGCGGAGATAAATTTCGACGCTGACCCAGCTGGGAATCGAAGCTGGGACCTACAGATTACGAGCCTGGCGCGCTACCGACTGAGCCAATCTCGCCCCTATTCAGAGCGGCATGGCAGCTGCACATTAGAGCAATAATATTGACCACTCTGAACTTTTCACTAAGAACTGACAAAAAAATTAAATAATAACTGTACACACTTCTGAAAACGCACGCCCACGCATATTTTAGCAAATGAATAAATATAACAGTTATTAATCATGCTAAAAGTAATTTTGATATGAATTCTTACAATGGCAACGTAAGTATCGAATCTTGTAGTTTTTTTAATACTGAACGAATATTGTTGAATCACATTAGGATTTTTGAGGATTTTAGAGAAATCACATTAGGATTTTCGTTATATCTTTTAGTGCCATTTTTGTTCCCAGTTATGGAACTTTCATTGGCATAACAAGTGAATGATACATAAGGTTTTTGAATATGTGTAAAGTACTGTTAAACTTAAAGAGCAACATATCCGACTCTGTCGAATATGGAACACTCCCTTTCTACCTAAGGGTTGGGTTGGGTTGCTTTACCTCTGAGCGGCACTTTTTGCACACCATGGGCTAAATGGCCAGGTCACATGGACCCCGAAGGCTCAGAGAAGGTTGGGGGAGGGGACCCACTGGAACAGCTGTTGGGAGACAGATGGTAGCCTCCCGTCAAGGCCATCCAGCGTGTTCTTTAACGTGCACAGGGTATGGCTCTCCCGCACACGGGGCCACGGCTTAACGTCCCATCCGACGGACGGCGGTCTTTCCAAGCCCATCAGTGTCCCCTACTGACCGTGGGCAGGGCGAGGAATTTTGCGGAGATAAATCTCAACGCTGACCCAGCTGGGACTCGAACCTGGGAATACAGATTACGAGCCTGACGCGCTACCGACTGAGCCACCCCCTTTCTACCTAAGAAAGATATAATATTATGTTCGTATTTTTAAAACTCTAGCACCCACTCGCGGTAAAAATTTGAATTGATGGATAACTGGGGAAAATGCAGATCATAATGATTAATTAATATCTATCCAACACAAGAAAAGTTATTACTTTATCTCTTGAAACTAACAGTTATATTTTCGCACTAACCCCTCCAGGGGAAAGAGGCCAAATTGCTGCTGTGGATGCAAACCTCTTTACCATTATATTCTAACAACAAAAGGAAAATTTATCATGGATACATCGTTTAAAATTTCCGTCTGAAACTTTGCCTTTCAAACTTCATTACCCTCTAACGGTAGAATTTAAAATTATTGGAAGATTCCGAAAATGCGAATCCTAGCATTTTAAATAGGATTTCAAAGGCGGAGTAACTACCTAACCCAAATAAATTTCATAATCTCTAAAATAAAACAGTTAAGTGTCTGCTAAGGCTTGTTTTACCTCTGAACGACACTTGTTTGCACACCATGGGTTAAATGGCCAGGTCACAATGACCCCGAAGGCTCAGAGAAGGTTAGGGGAGGGGACCCACTGGACAGGTGTTGGGAGACAGATGGCAGCCTCCCGTCAAGACTATCCAGTGTGTTCTTTAACGTGCACAGGGTATGGTTTTCCCGCAAATGCGGCCACGACTTAACGTCCCATTCGACGGAAGGTGGCCTTTAAAAGCCCATCGGTATTCTCTACTGACCGTGGGCAGGGAGTTTTGAGGAGGTAAAACTCAACGCTGGCCCAGCTGAAATTCGAACCTGGAAACTGCAGAGTGCGAGCCTGGAGCACTACCCCACGACAAAAAGAAATCAGAAGCTTTTTTTTCTTGCAAAGGAAATCGAAAGAAGTGCCAAATCTAGCAATTCTCCACATCGGTTGTTGGGTTGTTGTTTTACCTCTGAGCGGCACTTTTTTGCACACCATGGGCTAAATGGCCAGGTCACATGGACCCCGAAGGCGCAGAGAAGGTTGGGGGAGGGGACCCACAGGAGCAGCTGTTGGGAGACAGATGGTAACTTCCCGTCAAGGCCATCCAGCGTGTTCTTTAACGTGCACAGGGTATGGCTCTCCCGCACACGGGACCACGGCTTAACGTCCCATCCGACGGACGGCGGCCTTTCCAAGCCCTTCGGTGTTCCCCTACTGACCGTGGGCAGGGCGGGGAGTTATGCGGAGAAAAATCTCAACGCTGACCCAACTGGGACTCGAACCTGGGAACTGCAGATTACGAGCCTGGCGCGCTACCGACTGAGCCACCCCCGCCTCCTACACATCGGTAAAATTGCTGAACTTTTGAGAATTAAAGTTGTCTAAAGATAATAAATTTCTGTGAAATACACTTGTAATCCAACAAGGCAAAAGCTTCATCCCGTCTTAAAATTTTTATGTCATTTAAGAAGTTTTAGATTTACTCAAAAGCACAATAAACAAATATGAGCGAGGACCGATGATTAAAGTGCGTGCAAGAATCATAGTTGAAGATTTTATGTCGCGGAATATAACTCGAAATAAAATCTCACCGACAGAATTCCCTTGATTTTGTTTCAGCAATACTTATCAAACCCAAAAGGAATATTTAATTTATTTTTAAAACTGAATATGTTGAGCAGACGGACATATAGACAGAAGAAGTGAAAACAATAGCTCTTTATTTTTAATGATCAAAAAATGCTCAAGATATCAACATAAAAATATTGTTTTTTCTACTACTTTCCTGCCTAACATTTTTAACAGTTCATTCCTTGGAAAACGCTTTAAGCGAGGTTTCGTTCTGCCTCGATTTACACTTTATTCACTGTTATCCATATGAATAGTGGGAACTCTCAGATGTTGGTTACTATGACAACTAATTCTTAAGCGCTCCTCGCCTCATGTGTTGCGATGATGGAAATTAATTCTTATTTATTCACTCCTGGTCATAGGTGTAGCTATGGCAACTCTTTTTATTTGTCCAACGTGTTGTTATTATAATTCTATCCAATCGCTTTTGGATTCACTAGTTGCTATAGTAACACTTCCTAATTATTTCCTTCTGTGTTGCATTTGCAACCTTTTAAATTATGCACAACTATGTTGGTTGGTTTACCTCTGAGAGGCACTTTTTTGCACACAATGGCATAAATGGCCAAGTCACAAGGACCCCGAAGACTCAGAGAAGGTTGGGGGAGGGGACCCACTGGAACAGCTGTTGGGAGACAGATGGTAGCCTCCCGTCAAGGCCATCCAGCATGTTTTTTAGCGTGCACAGGGTATAGCTCTCCCGCACACGGGGTCACGGTTTAACGTCCCATCCGACGGACGGCGGCCATTCCAAGCCCATCGGTGTCCCCTACTAACCGTGGGCAGGGCGGGGAATCTCAACGCTGACCCAGCTGGGACTCGAAACTGGGAACTGCAGATTACGAGCCTGGCGCGCTACCGACTGAGCCACCCCCGCCCCTATGCATAACTACCGTTACATTTTGTTACGGCAACTCTTACTACATTGGTGTCTAAAATTTAAGCATAAATGCAATTTCCGAAGATTACAAAAACGCGATAAAGAAATGCTATGCGATTTGCAGTAAATACTTCATTTTTATATGGAGCAATAAACAGTGAAGCACGGAGCAAACCAATCGCACGAATTCCATGGTTCTGCAAATGAATTCAGGTTTGGTAATAACTAAAAGACCTGTTTCGTGGGAACAGAAAGGTCGGATTATGAGGACTCCAAACACCTACATAACCATCACAATAACTTCTCGTATTGTTTACCAGGCTAGTCATGAGTTCTGATGACAATATATCTCATTCTCCCTGAAGAGGATATTGCAGCTCATGAAGGATTCTTGGACGAGTTGATGACCCCCAGTTCATCTCTCCAGCGCATCCCACACGTGCTCCATAGGGTATGGATAATACGCTAGTCACTCCCTTCCCCCGGGGGGCGGGAGTGGCTCAGTCGGTAGCGCGCCAGGCTCGTAATCTGTAGTTCCCAGGTTCGAATCCCAGCTGGGTCAGCGTTGAGATTTATCTCCGCAAAATTCCCTGCCCTGCCCACGGTCAGTAGGGGACACCGATGGGCTTGGAAAGGCCGCCGTCCGTCGGATGGGACGTTAAGCCGTGTCTCCGTATGTGAGAGAGCCATACCCTGTTGCACGTTAAAGAACACGCTGGATGGCCTTGACGGGAGGCTACCATCTGTCTCCCAACAGCTGTTCCAGTGGTTCCCTCCCCAAACATTCTCTGAGCCTTCGGAGACCATGTGACCTGGCCATTTAGCCCATGGTGTGCAAAAAAGTGCCGCTCAGAGGTAAAACAACTCAACCCAACCCACTCCCTTCGCTGAATATCCTAACTCTTGAGGAATTCGTCTACTATCTGTGCCTTATTGGGGGAGGGCATTACCATCTAAAAAAGCACACTGGGAGTCAACAGCACTTTTGAAGGGCATCACGTAAGATTGAAGGATATCGTCCCTATATATATATACCTCTTACCAATCAAAGTGTCACCTACAAAAATGTGGATCGGTATGCGCCTATTTTACAAAATATTGCTCCCACAATCCATCAAGCCACCACCATCATACCTTGGTATCGTTCTCTGATGTTAGAGGATTGGTAACAAGTTACTTCCTCTCTCTGGATCAAAACACTTCGACAATCAATGTGAAAAATGAACAGCGATTCGTTGGTGAAGACTGCGTGGTCCCATTGATCTGGGATCCAATCTCAATGTTTACGGCACCACGTTAGTCGGACTCTCCTATGGCAGGGATTGAGAGGAATACAAACCGTCGATCATCTGACACAATCCCTCTCTGGTGAAGCATTCTGTAAATAGTTTGACTCTAAACTGTCCTTCCAATGACCGTGGAAAGCTCAAGAGAGAGTTGTCTGGCCGATATTTCTTTACGTCTTTGCAATGTTAGCGCAAGATAACCGTCATCCTCTGCTAATGTCACTCATCTACGGCTACCTTCTGTTTGTTGGAACTGTCTCTATGACCACCTATTCCAATTAGAGTATATTATAGGCTCGAACCTTACATTGCCATCATGTACAACTCCCAAAGCCCACCCTCCAAAGGGAAAGAACTCTTGAAAGGTTTGGGAGCTTAATCCTTATGCTGTTTTAAGTTATGATAAAAGGAAGCTATATGCAAAATTTCGTGGTCCTAGCACGCTTGGCTACTGATCTAAGGGATCTGGGTTCGAGCCCCGGGTAAGGCATGGATGTATGTGTTGTTTTTTTGCTGAGGTCCTTCCATCCTCACAGACCTTCTACTATGGCATATAAACTGACAGGCTCCTGTCAGACCTCTGGTTGGGTTGTTTTACCTCTGAGCGGCACTTTTTTGCACACCATGGGCTAAATGGCCAGGTCACATGGACCCCGAAGGCTCAGAAAAGGTTGGGGGAGGGGACCCACTGGAACAGCTGTTGGGAGACATATGGTAGCCTCCCATCAAGGCCATCCAGCGTGTTCTTTAACGTGCATAGTGTATGACTCTCCCGCACACGGAGCCACGGCTTAACGTCCCATCCGACGGACGGCGGCCTTTCCAAGCCCATCGGTGTCCTCTACTGACCGTGGGCAGGGCGGGGAATTTTGCGGAGATAAACCTCAACGTTGACCCAGCTGGGACTCGAACCTGGGAACTACAGATTACGAGCCTGGCGCGCTACCGACTGAGCCACCCCCGCCCCTGTCAGACCTCTGTGGCAAGCAGCTGCTTGAGGGGGTATTTATTTATTTTTAGTTTTAATCATTCCTAATTCTCCCTCCGTCGGAAAAAAAACAAAGAATTAAATGCATAGTGATTATCCATCGTAACGAGTTATAACTGAAATGAAAGTCTCTGACGTGAGGAATATCATGGACTACCTAAGATAATGTCCCTCGATTCTGCTCCCCAAAAACAAAGGAGACGGTAATTTCAGAACGAGTTGAATGTCACTTTATAGCTTGTGACGTGTGTGTATAGGTGTGTGTATAGGGGTAGGGGGAACGTCATCTGCTCTATAGTTTAAACAGTTTAATTGAATTAGAATCGTAACAACCCTAGGTTACTCTAGTAAAAAAAAATCGCTTTAAGCTCTGATTCCCTGATATATAATGGAATAATTCTTCTTCGAATTTAAATTTTAAAATACTTAATCACGTGTACAGAAATTTTCTATAAAATGGGAAATTAGAACCATTTTTGTGGAAATTCTCTATAAAATGTGATATGTAAATGATAAGAAATTGTCTATAAAGTAGGAAATATGATTCAGGTTTACAGAAATTCTCTGTAAAATAGGAAACCTTAATTTTTTTATAGAAATTCTTTATAAAATGAGAATTTTGAATTATATTTACAGAATGACTCTATAAATAAGAGAAAACGTTACTTTTTATTGAACAGTTTAGAAATATTCTTGCTCCTCAACATATTTTCATAGAATTATAAAAGTGTTACTGATGATAATCAATTGTATCTTTTTGTCAATACCTCGACGACCTTGATTTTCTACCTTCTGGAAACCATCTCCAGTGGAAAAGAGATTTGAGAGACAGCCATCGAATATCGATTGAGAAAGAGAGATCAAGGCAGTAAGGAGCACTGAGAGCTGTCAGATGGCTCTTCATTCTCTAATTATTTGTCAAGCTGAAGAGCTTGTTAAACAAGAGCGGCAAATAATTGCGACAAAGGCACTTTCATCTGTCCCCGATTCATGAATTTATATTGATTGCTTCATTCCTGGTAATCGTCCTCGTCAGAGATGGATTTGTCTTCTTTTATCAACCTTTTGGGGATTTTGTGACCTGGCCAGATCAGAAGAATGTCAAAAGCTGAGAGAAGATTAGGGTAGTTCGGAACTTGAACTACTATTAGTAAACCTATTGGAGCTCCTCTCAAGGTCTTGCAGAATGCTTCCGGGCTCCTTCATGCACCTAAACGTTCCCTCCGAAGGACGGCTGCCTTTCCAAGTGGGGCGGGGGTGGCTCAGTCGGTAGCGCGTCAGGCTCGTAATCTGTAGTTCCCAGGTTCGAGTCCCAGCTGGGTCAGCGTTTAGATTTATCTCCGCAAAATTCCCCGCCCTACCCACGGTCAGTAGGGGACACCGATGGGCTTGGAAAGGCCGCCGTCCGTCGGATGGGACGTTAAGCCGTGGCCCCGTGTACGGGAGAGCCATACACTGTGCACGTTAAAGAACACGCTGGATGGCCTTGACGGGAGGCTACCATCTGTCTCCCAACAGCTGTTTCAGTGGGTCCCCTCCCCCAACCTTCTCTGAGCATTCGGGGTCCATGTGACCTGGCCATTTAGCCCATGGTGTGCAAAAAAAGTGCCGCTCAGAGGTAAAACAACCCAACCCTTTCCAAGCCCAATGGTGTCCAATTTCTCACCGCGAGGGCAGAACGGAAAAACTCTCAACGCAAGCACAGGCAGGAATCGAACCTAGAACATCAGATAGCAAGCCTGGCACGCTACCGACTTAAATAATACCTCACTCAACCTGTGAAAGATAGTATCCAAATTTCTTCACAACCTTCTCCCCCATTCGATTCTACATCATGATGATATCCATTCTAATGTAAAATCTCGATTTATTGTTTATTAAAAAATTGATATTAAACTATAGGAATCTCGATTTATTGTTTATTTAGTTACCTTGTATCTATTTGCTTTATATCTTGATATTTATTATAATCCAACTATATTATTAAATTGCTATTCTGATTTTTCATGCAGGTAAATATTGTTGTGTGTAACAGGGAGAAGTTTCTTCTAAAAAATTTTCAGTATTTTTGCAGTATTTTTTACAGCAATTTTTTACTTTTGCTTAGCATGTTTTTTTAATACAAATTCTATTAAAAAACAAATATTTTTCCCCACGTTTGTATGGTTTCTGTTTATAATGAAAAAATGTTTTAGAAGCAATATCATTAGCGTAAGCCCTTGTGATGAAAAATATTAGAAATAGAAACTAAACGTAGTAGTCCATGTGTATATTCTCTGCCATGATGCTCAAATTTCCACTTAGATTATTTTCGATGGCCATCGCCTTTCATATCTCTCTATAAAATCACTATACAAAATGTTCAAAGGTTTTACCTCTCTATAGAAAATTTTCAAAGGTTTATGTATCGCAAAAATAAAAATTGAAAGCACAAATAAAAATAAAAAACAGCACTTTGGAAGCGAAAAATGTAATTTATCAGAGATTAAAAAACGAAATGTGTGCTCACTTCTACTGGTAGTAAAAAGAAACCTCTTAAATTAAAAAAGAATGGAAAAAAATATCCGTTATATTCGAAGAAATATTTAATCACTCGTAATGCATGGTTGTGCGTGTTGTTTTTCTGCTGAGGTCCTGCCATCCTCTCAGACCTTCGACTATGGCATATAAACTGACAGGCTCCTGTCAGACCTCTGTGGCAAGCAGCTGCTTGAGGGGGTATTTATTTATTTTTATTTTAATGCATCACAAAAATTATGTTACACAATTCACAAAATTTATCACAACTCAGTGGAAAATGCATGTTTTTGGTTAAATGTATCTGTATGCAGAAAAATAATGATAAAATAAGAATAATAATATTAATTTGAACCGATAAGTTGCTAATTATCCACACACACACACGACATTATCAAAACCTTTTTTGTGTTCAAGACACCTAAAATTAAAAATCCTGAGATAATATTTTTTAATTCATTAAAACAATATTTTTTCCATATATTGTATGAGGAAAACGCAAGAAAATGAAAAAAAATGACTAACCTCTGTTCTGGTTTCTTAATTCATTTTTTCAGTTAATTTATGTATTTATCGAAATTCCGCAAGCCATAAGTCCCAGTCTTCTTCCTAAACCACAGAATTAAAAATATTCCATAAGCAAAATAATTTAAAGTAGTTATTTCATAATGACTAAAGATGTAAAGCATGCAAAAGAAAAGAACCTTCAATTTATTCATTTTTTGCAACGACAGTTTAATCTTTTTTTCTTTTGCAACTTAGTATTTAGCATGTTTGCAACTTCAAGCACTGTCTGCTTTAGATATTCACTTGAGAAATTGCTAAAACGTTTCTTTTACGTCTTTCCGTTTCGACGTCAGAAGAATTTGTCTTTGCAACGGAAAAGCTTTTAGAAGAGAGAAAAGATGACAAAATTTGCTCTTCATGGTATCATATCGCATAATTGCTCCTCATTTGCATATGAATGTTTGTTTCGTATCGTTCATTTCCACAATCACATTTGCGGCGTAACTTTAGATAAACAAGAAATGATCTCACCGAAATGCGAGTTTGAATTTTAGATAATTCATTATTTGGGTGTGGTTACGTTAGTTTTCAACCACATTTTTTGTGTATACAACGAGCAAAATGGCGAAGGTCACAATGATTCTCTAAAGGCGCAGAAACGGATTTTAATAGATGGATGCGAACGAAATACAAGAAACGAACAGTCGCTCAAAAAATATCCGAACACTATGGTTGATTACAGAATTCAGAAAAAAATCTGGCAACGATTTTTTTAGAAATCGTGTTTTTTAGAATCGTGTCACGTGACACGAAGGTTGCCAGATCACTAATTTCTAAAAAAAACGTTGCCAGATATTTTTCCTGAATTCTGTAATCAACCATGGTGTTCGGATATTTATTTGAGCAACTGTAGGTGGTCATATTATTTTGGTATTAGATCGTGTGGGCTCACTCACAGAAATATTGAGCGTGTGCAGTTACCGTTCACAACTGCACACGCTCCAGTTTGCTGTGAACGGAACTGGAGCGTGTACAGTTGCTGTACACGCTCCAGATATTTTTCCTGAATTCTGTAATCACGTGACACGAAGGTTGCCAGATCACTGATTTCTAAAAAAAATCGTTGCCAGATATTTTTTCTGAATTCTGTAATCAACCATAGTGTTCGGATATTTTTTTCAGCGACTGTATCTAGTATGTATCATGGTAGAGTTCTCAAATTTCAAAGTTTTCAGTTCTCTACTAATAGTTCTTGTTGAAATGGGTTTTTAAGTACTGCTACAGGTCTACTCTCAGCTCCTGTTTCAAACCATCTTTGATAGGTACTAACTACTGTACAGCGTGAGCAGTCTATCAGCGTTGCTGTTTCGGAGAGGCTCTTACCAAGTCGTCTTGCCATAATGATCTGATCTTTTTCGAAACCAAATAAATCCTTTGCTTTACCCATGTTGAGACGAAACGAAATACTGCCTGCGAGAGCTCCGATCCAGGTATTATATATATCATTCGCGACCTTGGCATGTGACACTGATTGGCTGCACGCGCGCATCTTTGCATAACGCAGAGGTGGTTTTAATGTATTGGCTGATCGGTGTATACATATATAGTTTAAGCAGAATTTAAAAAGCTTTCTCTTTTCTTTGGAAGATGTTCCACCTATGTTAAACAATCAAGTGTAAAGTAAAAATGTTTCGTAGCCGTCCCGTGGCCGAGTGGTTAGCGCGCTTGGCTACTGATCTAAGGGACCTGGGTTCGAGCCCCGGGTAAGGCATGGCTGTTTGTATCGTTTTTCTGCTGAGGGCCTGCCATCCTCTCAGACCTTCTACTCTGGCATATAAACTGTCAGACCTCTGTGGCAAGCAGCTGCTTGAGGGGGTATTTATTTTATATTATTATTTTACATATATCGGAAAAATGACACATATTGTTTGTAATCTTTGTAGTGAGTAAGTCGTTATTGATTTTTGTATTAATTTCCTTTAGTAGCCCAGACAAACCAGGTGGTTTTTGAATTACATTCATATTTTTCTATGGTATAAATTGTATATGATGATGAAATGAAATTGATTGATTGGTTGATTGAATAAAGAGATAGTGAGCTATAATAAAAGCTAAACAACGATGCATAAAACAAGATATTTATTAACCGTTTCCCACAAAATAGTCCCCGAGGGATTTAATGCACTTATTACAGCGCTCATAAAAACTTTGGAAAGATTTCGAAAGCTCATCTTCTATAATGGTATTCACTTCTACCGTCACGTTCTTCTCAATGTATTTGACCGTATCACGTCAGTAACTTTGTTGGGTTGTTTTACATCTGAGCGGCACTTTTTTGCACACCATGGGCTAAATGGCCAGGTCACAAGGACCCCGAAGGCTCAGAGAAGGTTGAGGGAGGGGACCCACTGGAACAGCTGTTGGGAGACAGATGGTAGCCTCCCGTCAAGGCCATCCAGCGTGTTCTTTAACGTGCACAGGGTATGGCTCTCCCATACACGGGGCCACGGCTTAACGTCCCATCCGACGGACGGCGGCCTTTCCAAGCCCATCGGTGTCCCCTACTGACTGTGGGTAAGGCGGGGAGTTTTGCGGAGATAAATCTCAACGCTGACCCAGCTGGGACTCGAACCTGGGAACCGCAGATTACGAGCCTGGCGCGCTACCGACTGAGCCACCCCCGCCCCAAGTCAGTAACCTTTCACACTCAATTTCAACTTGGGAAACATAAAAATTATACTGGAGCCAGCTAGTGGCAATAAGAAGGTTGATTGAACGTTGCACCCTTTTTTTGTCCATAAATATCCTTAAGAAAGTTCCCCGCTGTATGAGAACTCTAACCCCAGCACGTATGTAGTACTTATTCACCTTAGTGATTCCTTATTCCTATTTAATTCACATGTAATCATTTTGAGTCTCAATCGATGTTCTCTCGCGAATAAATTCCGCACTTTGTCCACCAATTCTTGATTGGAGGTCGTTTTCGGTCGTCCACTCTGAGGTCATCTTCCACATCGTTTCTGCCCTCTTGAAAACGCTTTCAACCATCGAAAAGTACGTGCCCTGAACAGAGCCTCATCCCCATAAACTGTTAGTAACATTTCATGTGTTTCAATGGGACTTTTCCCTAGTTTGAAAGAAAATCTAATGTTGACACTTTGTTCCATTCACGGATTTCTTTTGCGTCTTAATACACGAAGCACGTCGATACGAAACGAACAACGTAATGTCAACTGGTTAGGGTTAGCGAGATTGCTAAAGCTCACACTTCAGTGTATCTACAGAGCTGAATGCTGGTACTACATATTTTTATTTCAGTCTCATTACTTTATTGCCACACTGTGCATATTAACCCCCCTCCCCTCCCGGGTGTTTAGAAGCTCACCAGCCACCACCGGTTTCGCAATTCATAGCGATTCCCCCGTGTCACTGAATTACATCAATTAAGATTCGTAGTACCGCTTGCCTCTTCGTCAGCTTCATATTTGACCTGACTGTCTATGAGGAAAGCCCGGAAGCCTCACACAGAAGAGTTAGTTCTGTTCAGCATCCCAGGGATGCTTTCCTTCTTTTTCCATCCACTCTGGCAACTGATGCGTCTGTCAAAGGTAATCAACAGGTGAGATTGGATTAACAACAATCTCCAGAGACGCTTTCTCCGCAAGAAACGCAATTTACCTGCGGCCAATGAAGACGTGGAGCGGAGGGAGTGTGTGTGAGAGAGAGGATGGAGATACCTTCTTTTAGTCAATCTTGATAATCCTGCTTCCTCTTGAGCTTCTGTTTTCGCGTTTCTAGGTTTCCACGAAGCTCTCGCTGCTTTCATCTCATAAAAGGAGGCGGGGGTGACTCAGTTGATAGCGCGCCAGGCTCGTAATCTGTAGTTCCCAGGTTCGAGTCCCAGCTGGGTCAGCGTTGGGATTTATCTCCTCAAAATTCCCCCGCCCTGCCGACGGTCAATAGGGGACACCGATGGGCTTCAAAAGGCCGCCGTCCATCGGATGGGACGTTAAGCCGTGACCCCACGTGCGGGGGAGAGCCATACACTGTGCACGTCAAAGAACACGCTGGATGTCCTTGACGAGAGGCTACCATCTGTCTCCCAACAGGTGTTCCAGTGGGTCCCCTCCCCCAACCTTCTCTGAACCTTCGGGGTCCATGTGACCTGGGCATTTAGCCCATGGTGTGCAAAAAAGTGCCGCTCAGAGGTAAAACAACCCAACCCAACCCTCTCATAATAAGAAGAGCTTCGGTCAAATAATTTTTCTCTAATTTTTAAAAATCATATGAGGATCACATGCAGGTTTATTAAGTGGAAGACATAATATTTTCGTCGAAATTTTTCAAGCGCACTTGATTTTTGTCAGAGAGCTTCTTCTTTTCCTCTCTGCAAATCGAACTGCACTTCTAATTTCGTCAGCTTATTATCGAAAGTTCCGGTTGCGATGGTAACCAAACAGAGTTTGCTATCAGATAACAGACAGAGGCTATTCCCTCCACAGAGACGTTATTAAAAAGCGGAAGGAAACGGCTCTGTACAAAGATATTGAGAAAACACCGAGGTTCGAGGTGACAGATGAATTTAAACAACTCACTACTCAGTTATATTATTAGTTCTATCCATTTCTTTAATAACAGTCGCTCCATCCGTTTATCCATTGGTCTATCTATAACTCCATCATATCTGTTCATTCATTCACTCATCATCATTGTTCATAACAAAACCTTCTTGCTTAATAACAATACGAATAACATTTGGCGCATTTCTCATTGATGACATTTAATTCTACCGAGAAAAGCAGAATTGTGATTTTGGGCTCTGCAATGAAATCCGAGGCTACGTTGTCTGCAGAGAATTCGAATTATAAAGACGTTCAGTTCAACAAAAAACAATAAAGTTCTTAGCAAACTTATTATGCAGTCATATAACACTCAGGGGCGACTTGATTAGGTACAGTTCTATGTTATGTCAGGGCGGGGGTTGCTCAGTCGGTAGCGCGCCAGGCTCGTAATCTGTAGTTCCCAGTTTCGAGTCCCGCCTGACCTAGCGTTTAGATTTATCTCCGCAAAACTCCCTGCATTCAGTCAGTAGGGGACACTAATGGCCTTGGAAATACCGCCATCCGTCATGTAGAACATTAAGCCGTGGTTCGTGTGCTGGAAAGTTATACCCTATGCACTTAAAGAACAGACTGGATGTACTTTACGAGAGGGACGAAGTACCACTGGACAGCTGTTAGGAGACAAATGATAATCTCTCTTCAAGGTTCAGAGAAAGTTGGGGAAAGCGATCCATTGGACAGCTGTTACGAGATAGATGATAGTCCCCGTTCAAGGCCATTTAACGTGTTCTTTAACGTGCACAGATTACGGCTCTCCTGCACACGGGCCACGGTTACTTCCAAAGCCCTTCGGTGTCACCTTTGTCACTCACGAGTGAATGCTTAGTGGAGATAAAAAAAAACGCAGGTACAGTCGCTCAAAAAAATATCCGCACACTATGGTTGATAACAGAATTCAGAAAAAATATCTGGCAACGATTTTTTTTTAGAAATTAGTGTTCTGGCAACCTTCGTGTCACGTGATTACAAAATTCAGGAAAAATATCTGGAGCGTGCACAGCAACTGTACACGCTCCAGTTACCGTTCACAGCAAACTGAAGCGTGTGCAGTAACTGCACACGCTCCAGTTTGCTGTGAACGGTAACTGCACACGCTCAATATTTTCGTGAGTAAGCCCACACGATCTAGTATCAAAATAATATGACCACCTACAGTCGCTCAAAAAAGTATCCGAACACCATGGTTGATTACAGAATTCAGAAAAAAATTCCTGGCAACGATTTTTTTTATAAATTAGTGATCTGGCAACCGTCGTGTCACGTGATTACAGAATTCAGGAAAAATATCTGGAGCGTGCACAGCAACTGTACACGCTCCAGTTACCGTTCACAGCAAACTGGAGCGTGTGCAGTAACTGCACACGCTCCAGTTTGCTGTGAACGGTAACTGCACACGCTCAATATTTTCGTGAGTGAGCCCACACGATCTAGTATCAAAATAATATGACCACCTACAGTCGCTCAAAAAAGTATCCGAACACCATGGTTGATTACAGAATTCAGAAAAAAATTCCTGGCAACGATTTTTTTTATAAATTAGTGATCTGGCAACCGTCGTGTCACGTGATTACAGAATTCAGGAAAAATATCTGGAGCGTGCACAGCAACTGTACACGCTCCAGTTACCGTTCACAGCAAACTGGAGCGTGTGCAGTAACTGCACACGCTCCAGTTTGCTGTGAACGGTAACTGCACACGCTCAATATTTTCGTGAGTGAGCCCACACGATCTAGTATCAAAATAATATGACCACCTACAGTCGCTCAAAAAAGTATCCGAACACAATGGTTGATTACAGAATTCAGAAAAAAATTCCTGGCAACGATTTTTTTTAGAAATTAGTGATCTGGCAACCTTCGTGTCACGTGATTACAGAATTCAGGAAAAATATCTGGAGCGTGCACAGCAACTGTACACGCTCCAGTTACCGTTCACAGCAAACTGGAGCGTGTGCAGTAACTGCACACGCTCCAGTTTGCTGTGAACGGTAACTGCACACGCTCAATATTTTCGTGAGTGAGCCCACACGATCTAGTATCAAAATAATATGACCACCTACAGTCGCTCAAAAAAGTATCCGAACACCATGGTTGATTACAGAATTCAGAAAAAAATACCTGGCAACGATTTTTTTTATAAATTAGTGATCTGGCAACCGTCGTGTCACGTGACACGAAGGTTGCCACATTTTTGAGCCACTGTACTTCTGAAACGATGACAAAAATGTCCCCAACTAGAAAAATAACAAAAGTCAGTTTTCTGGAAGTAATTGGAAACAAAAATATTTTTTTTCTATACGTCTATGTGATTCACTAGCTAGTCCAACAGCAGGCGGCATACTTGTGTGCAATATCGTCGAAATTAAATTTTACTTGTCTATTACCATAGCAACGGGATTAACATCTTCCGAACATTCGCAACCGCATCTTCCCTAGCAAAACAACTTTCTCAAGTTGTCTCGTAAATTGTTTACTTTTGTGATATCGGAATTTTTTTATTTCAAGTGCACTCTTTTTTGTACCTTAAGAAGTTTGTTTACAAAGAAGTGCTGATTTGCAAAAAAAATCGATGTAAGAAAAAGATAATCTAAATAATCTTTTTTTTCTTCACTTTTTTTCAGCTCTAAGAGGCATGATGCGTTGTCATTGTTATGGTGAAGGAATTGTTTTAACGGCACTTATTGTGTGCAAAAGAAGTGCCGTTAAAACTACTCCCCAAAACAATGATTCTATATGCTAAATAACTATAATGTAATAACTTCAATTGGCTAAATAAGTACAATGTTATTTAGCCCATTGTGGGGCGGGGGTGGCTCCGTCGGTAGCGCGCCAGGCTCGTAATCTATAGTTCCCAGGTTCGAGTCCCAGCTGGGTCAGCGTTGAGATTTATCTCCGCAAAATTCCCCGCCCTGCCCACGGTCACCGATGGGCTTGGAAAGGCCGCCGTCCGTCGGATGGGACGTTAAGCCGTGGCCCCCGTGTGTGGGAGAGCCATACCCTGTGCACGTTAAAGAACACGCTGGATGGCCTTGACGGGAGGTTACCATCTGTCTCCCAACAGCTGTTCCAGTGGGTCCCCTCCCCCAACCTTCTCTGAGCCTTCGGGGTCCATGTGACCTGGCTATTTAGCCCATGGTGTGCAAAAAATTGCCGCTCAGAGGTAAAATAACCCACAATTTAGCCCATTGTGTGCAAGTTAAATCTCCAGATCACGAGAACGGCAAAAGTTCAGGCAAAGTTTGGAAAGGGTTGTTGTTGGGTTGGATTGTTTTACCTGTAAGTGGAACTTTTTTGTACACATGGGCTAAATGGCCAGGTCACAAGGACTCCAAGGTGTAAGTGTTGATTAGGGGAAGGGAACCCATTGGACAGCTGTTCAAAGACAGATGGAAGTCTCCCGTCAAGCCATCCAGCACGTCCTTTATCGTCTCCTTTTCACAGAACCACGTCTTAAATTGCCATCCGATGGACGGTGGACTTTGGAATCTCATAGGTGTCCTCTTTCTGATCTAGGGCACGGTGGGAGTTTAGTGAAGATAATAATAATGATAATAATTTATTCCATGCAGGAGGTTACAATAAAGCCAAGATACAGGTAATTTTGGATATTAATTGAAACGTTCAAGTGGCTGATGTCAGTACATTTGAGAAATTAAAAAGAAATATTGAGGATAGTGCAAACATACCAACATGTTTACAGGAATTGCATAATTATTTGATACATGTAAATAAAATGACAAGTTGCACAGACGAAGACAAACATATAATATGAAATATAATAAAAAAATAGGGGAAAGAAAAAGAATGTTTAAGACAACAGAGAGTAATAATAAATGAACGAACAGGGAAAAGAAAAAGATTGCGGATAATCGAGACAAAGGGCAAAGATGGGGAGTGGGAATAGGGGTGAGGAGATGTTGTTGGTGAAACGTTTCAATATTCTGATAGGAGTGGAGTAATATAGTTTTTGAATTTTGTTTTAGAATTTAAAGAAGTGATATCGCTCGGTAGAGAGTTCCAAGTTGAGGTTGCTTGAAAGGCAAAAGAAACCCTACTTAGCTTTTAAATTTTGGGAGTAGAAAACATTTTATTATCAGAGCGAAGGATGTGGCGGTGTCGTAATCGAATATAGGATGTAAGAATCGAATGAAGGGGATGAGACTTGTTATAAATAGTGTCATGAACAAGGGTAATAAACCGCAGCTTTCTTCTAGATTCAAGAGTGGGAATTTGGTAGTTGGAACGAATATCAGTAAGTGTTAGAGATTCTCGTTTGTTAAAATAGATTTTGAGAGCTTCATTTTGAACTTTTTCTAAGTTATAAGAGTTCTTTTTATTAATACCAAAAAGAGTGGAAGCACAGTATTCGAGTTTCGGTCGGATGTAAATTTTGTAGAACATTGTGGCATAGGAGGATATATAGTTTCGAATGTACGTCAATATATGAATTCTTTTAGAAGCTAAAGCAACGGTTTTATTAATGTGAGTTCCAAAAGTCAAGATTATTATCTATCGTCACACCTAAGTACTTCATGGAAGTGGAAACTGTAATATGGGTGTTATTAATCTTAATGTTTGGGTCATGCGAGGGAGAATTTGAAGTTGAAAGAAAAACAATATTGTTTTTTTTTATATTGACAATGAATCCATTTTTAGTATACCAATGAAGCACATCATGAATACCGTTTTCTATTTCTTGTTTTAGAGAAGTGAAAGAACTTGAGGTAAAAAAAAGACAATCATCTGCATACATAAAAATATTGGATTTAAGAAGGGATTCTGGAGGATCATTTGGAGGATTCTGGAAGATCATTAACAAAAAATTTGAAGAGAAGTGGTGGTTCCTTGAGGCACTCCCCGATTGATTTTAAGAGGTGTAGAGATCTCATTAGTGCTTAATTTAGTTCGGATAACACGGTCGTTGAGATAATGTTTGAACCAGGAAAGAGATGAAGGCGATAGATTAATTAATTATCCGCCGGATGGGACGTTAAGCCGTGGCCCCGTGTGCGGGAGAGCCATACCCTGTGCACGTTAAAGAACACGCTGGATGGCCTTGACGGGAGGCTACCATCTGTCTCCCAACAGCTGTTAGAGTGGGTTACTTCCCCCTACCTTCTCTGAGCCTTCGGGGTCTTTGTGACCTGGCCATTTAGCCCATGGTGTGCAAAAATGTGCCGCTCAGAGGTAAAACAACCCAACTCTCCTTAATTTCTGGAAAAAAAACCCATCACGTTTCTCCTAACCCTACTGCTGAAGCTACTAAAGAAATCGCTGTTTACCTAAACCCCTTGACCACCTTCATTCTCTCAATTAAATTTACAGTTTATAGCATGAATTTATTGTTTACAATGATTATTTCAAATCGTGCCACTTCCCAAATCCAACTACTTCTAAGAGTAGAAATTTAATTTACTGGAAGTTTCGGAAAGTGTGATTCTTTATCTTATTATTAGGATCTATCCAACCCTCCAAAAAAGGGTTTTCCCTTTTTTTGGAGGATTGGATAATGGTAAATTTGAATGAAAAAGGTAAAAAAAAAAGGTAAAACAAGGTAGTCGAATATCTGAATGTCTAGTAGAAGGGCAGACGACAACATAAAAACAATAATTATCTATTTTTGGAAAACGAACGAAAGAATTCCTGTAACTTAATTTTTTCATTTTAGAAATCCTTTGTGAACAATGTTTGTTATATTTCTTACAAAATATACTCTTCTAATTGTTGCTGAGCTTTAAACTGACTTTTCATAACATGGAGGTAAGCATGGGTTACTTCTGAGCGGCTTTTTTAGCACACAATGGGCTAAATGGCCAGGTCACAAGGGTCCCGATGGATCAGAGAGAACCCACTGGGCAGCAGATGGTAACCTCCCGTCAAGGCCATCCAACATGTTCCCTAACGTGCACAGGGTATGGCTCTCCCTACACAGGGCCACGGCTTAACACGTCCCGTCCGCTCGAACCTGGGAACTGCAGATTACGAGATTGGCGCTCTACCGACTGAAACACCCCGCTCAGGCGGTAAACATGGGTTGGGTTGTTTTACCTCTGAGCGGCACTTTTTTGAACACTATGGGCTAAATGGCCTAGGTCACCTGGACCCCGAAGGCTCAGAGAAGGTTGGGGGAGGGGACCCACTGGAACAGCTGTTGGGAGACAGATGGTAGCCTCCCGTCAAGGCTACCCAGCATGTTCTTTAACGTGCACAGGTTATGTCTCTCCCGCACACGGTGCCACGGCTTTGCGTCCCATCCGACGGAAGGTGGCCTTTCCAAGCCCATCAGTGTCCCCTACTGACCGTGGGCAGGGTGGGGAATTTTGCGGAGATAAATCTCAACGCTGACCCAGCTGGGACTCGAACCTGGGAACTACAGATTACGAGCCTGGCACGCTAACGACTGAGCCACCCCCCGCCCCAGCGGTAAGCATGAGTTAAGTACTTAGTGTCATTGAGCTAATACACTGCCCTACCAAAATATTAGAGAATTTCTTTCTTATGTGAATGGAAATCTGAGTTCGAAGCTCTATAACTTGTAAAATCTGCATTTAATGGAAAAATGTGAATGAATATAAACATCATACTAAATTCCATTTAAATCTCGATTTTTCCACAGTATTCTCTCAGTATTCAAAGAGTTATGGAAACTAGAATATTTTACAACAATAATGCTTTGTAAGATTTTCGCTCAGATTTTAATTAAAAATAAAATAATTTGTTTGAAACCATTTAATAAAATGCACATTTTAAAACTTTACATACCGATTATTTCAATATTAGCCAAATATGAGTAATTTTTATGAAACGGTTTATTGTTAATTTTCCATCTGACATAAGTCTTTAAATATGTCATAAATACTGTTGAAAAATCGAGATTTAAATAGATTCAAACATGATCTTTAATTTACTTTCAATCACATTTTCCCCTTTAAATCCATGTTTTAGAAGTTATAGGGTTGGGTTGGGTTCTTTTACCTCTGAGCGGCACTTTTTTGCACACCATGGGCTAAATGGCCAGGTCACATGGACCCCGAAGGCTCAGAGAAGGTTGGGGGAGGGGACCCACTGGAATAGCTGTTGGGAGACAGATGGTCCAGGCCATCCAGCGTGTTCTTTGACGTGCACAGGGTATGACTCTCCCGCACACGGGGCCACGGCTTAACGTCCCATCCGACGGACGGCGGCCTTTCCAAGCCCATCGGTGCTAGAAGTTATAGAGCTAGGAAGTTATATTCCCATTACTGCAGCTGGATTACTGCACTTCGATGACAATTATGCGGCGTTTTTCCAAAAACAGACAGTGAAAGATATTACCAAATTACACAGTCAGATCCATGGCAAAATTCGAACAGAAATGTACTTCAAAAGTTCTGAAGATAGTTCCATGTAACTAACGCTATGGACTGAAAGGAGTCAGCGTCGGCGTTATCCATCATTTGACCAGGAAGATTTTTAATCTCTTATTAATTGCAGATATCATCGAGGATCTACTCCTATTAGACTTCTGCGCAAACCTCAGGAAAAAATATCTGGCAACGATTTTTTTAGAAATTAGTGATCTGGCAACCTTCGTGTCACGTGATACGAAGGTTGCCAGATCATTAATTTCTAAAAAAATCGTTGCCAGATATTTTTTCTGAATTTTGTAATCAACCGTAGTGTTCGGATACTTTTTTGAGCTACTGTACAGTGGTCAGATGCAGTAGATGTAGCTCAGGACAGATGTGTTTGGTGAACTAAATTGCACCATCTGGTGGACTTCGATATCTCATAGCTGCTTGAGGTTAATGATGATTATTAGTTATGGAATTTAAAATGTTTTTTCAACCGTCTCTTTCGACTCTACATAGTACTACGGTTGGCTAATATTATGTCTATGACTGTATGTGCTGTTGGTAGAGGCACGTGGAAAGATAAGTTAGATATTTTGATTCTTTTTAAATCATATTTCAATTCATTTTTAAGTAGGAGTTTAATTTTTAAGAGGAGCAGCATTAAAAAGTTAAATTTTATAAATAGTAAAAACATATTTCTTCATTATAATATTCTCCATTTGAATATTTACATTTTTACACTCTAATAGTATAAAATTACTTTTCTAATGACCATAAACATCTGATTGATCATGACATTAGTACACGACAAAAATATAAAAAATTCTACAAAACATAGAAAATTAAAACTAATTACGGAAAGAATATAAAACATTACGTGATCCCTTTTTACTTCAACCAACTACCCAGAGATTTATTAAATATTCCTTCCTACTCTAGGCAAAAAAACGTTATTAAAACTTGCGTTACATCGAAGGTAAAAAAAATGAACCAACAGAACAAACATCATGATTTCCTTCGGATAAGCCTTAAAGGGCTTCGCGGAGATACACAAATGTTTTTCTTCAATGCTCCCACATGCGAGTATTTTCTCGATGGGGAGTTACGTAATATCAGTGCTCAGAATTTTGCTCCTTTTTTAACTCAAGATCATTAAAATTTTTATGTTATGTAATAACAAATGCAATGTAAATGTACATATCTTTTTTTTTGCTGAATAAACTGCTGCTGATGTTGTTGTTGCTTTAAAAGGGATTATTTTCACTGACTATTTTGTGGAAGAAAAAGGAATGGTGATTTTTCTTAAGTCGTGTGAAATAATTGCCACTGCAGGTTATAGATATGAGGATTACAGGTTCAGATCTTGTCGAGAATAAGTCAGTTTTTAATTTCACCTTCTAGATTCACTCTGTACACTCGCTCAAAAACGTATCCAAACACTACGGTTGATTACAGAATTCAGAAAAAATATCTGGCAACGATTTTTTTAGAAATTAGTGATCTGGCAACCTGCGTGTCACGTGACACGAAGGTTGCCAAATCACTAATTTTTAAAAAAATCGTTGCCAGGTATTTTTTCTGAATTCTGTAATCAACCGTAGTGTTCGGATACTTTTTTTGAGCGACTGTAGGTGGTCATATTATTTTGATACTAGATCGTGTGGGCTCACTCACGGAAATATTGAGCGTGTGCAGTTACCGTTCACAGCAAACTGGAGCGTGTGCAGTAACTGCACACGCTCCAGTTTGCTGTGAACGGTAACTGGAGCGTGTACAGTTGCTGTACACGCTCCAGATATTTTTCCCGAATTCTGTAATCACGTGACACGAAGGTTGCCAGATCACTAATTTCTAAAAAAAATCGTTGCCAGATATTTTTTTCTGAATTCTGTAATCAACCATAGTGTTCGGATACTTTTTTGAGCGAGTGTACCACTATCACTTTTTTATTTAACATTATCTCGAAAATTCATTTTTGATTTCTTTCAGAAGAATATCGCGATATTAATTTTTTTCTTGTGATGTTTTGATTTGAATTTGTTGTTTTGAGATCAGCTTATTGCTATTACAATTTTACATTTCTTTAATTAGTCTATTGCACTTAATTTACATTAATCACAGATATTAGTTTTTCACATGCACCTTACTACTGGAGTTTGGATTGGATTGTTTTACCTCTGAGCGGCACTTTTTTGCACACCATGGGCTAAATGGCCAGGCCACAAGGACCCCGAAGGCTCAGAGAAAGTTGGAGGAGTGGACCAACTGGAACAGCTGTTGGGAGACAGATGGTAGCCTCCCGTCAAGGCCCATCCAGCGTGTTCTTTAACACAGGGTACGACTTTAACACAGGGTATGACTTTAACACAGGGTACGACTCTCCCGCAAACGGGCCCAGGGCTTAACGTCCCATCCGATGGACGGTGGCCTTTCCAAGCCCATCGGTGTCCCCTACTGACCTTGGACAGGGCGGGGAATTTTGCGGAGATAAATCTCAACGCTGACCCAGCTGGGACTCGAACCTGGGAACTACAGATTACGAGCCTGGCGCGCTTCCAACTGAGCCACCCCCGTCCCGAAATTAAAGAGATTTCTTTTGTTAGGTAGTAATGAAACATTACTATTCGCGTTTTCCAAATCTTCCACTAATTTCGTTTTCCCTGTTAGAAAATATTAAAGTTCGAAAATTATCAAAATGTTTTTTCTTTAGAACAGAAAACTGCCCATTTCTGAGAGGTGATTACATTCTCAAATTCAAATTCAGTTTTATTTTCATTAAAAATTCTGAAATAAATTTAGTCAACGTATACTGACTGCCTGGCCAAATTATTATGAACACCTACCGAATCGTATGCAACACGAAACAGTTCCCAAATTTTAGGGTTGGCTTGGTTTTACTTCTGAGCGACACTTTTTTGCACACAATGGCTAAATGTCCAGGTCACAAGGACCCCGGACGCTCAGAGAAGGTTAGGGAGAGGACCCACTGGACAGCTGTTAGCAGACAGATGGTATCCTCTCTTCAAGGCCATGCAGTGTTCTTTAACGAGCACAGGGTAAGTGATCGACTGCGATCAGTGCAACTCGTTCGCAGACGATCACTAACTCACTGGGGCGGGGGTGGCTCAGTCGGTAGCGCGCCAGGCTCGTAATCTGTAGTTCCCAGGTTAGAGTCCCAGCTGGGTCAGCGTTCAGATTTATCTTCGCAAAATTCTCCGCCCTGCCCACGGTGAGTAGGGGACACCGATGGGCTTGGAAAGGCCGCCGTCCGTCGGATGGGACGTTAAGCAGTGGCCCCGTATGTGGGAGAGCCATACCCTGTGCACGTTAAAGAACACGCTGGATGGCCTTGACAAGAGGCTACCATCTGTCTCCCAACAGCTGTTCCAGTGGGTCCCCTCCCCCGGCCTTCTCTGAACCTTCGGGGCCCATGTGACCTGGCCATTTAGCCCATGGTGTGCAAAAAAGTGCCGTTCAGAGGTAAAACAACAACAACCCAACTAACTCACTCTACAGCTGATCACCCGACAGATGATTGCGACTCTCTTGGAAAGAGCCGCGAACCACTTCACCAAGGCTGACGACCACAGCACTTATCAAAGTGTTGTGATCGATCACTCGGGAAAAGGTCAAACACACATTGTGATTTACAGTTTGCGAATATTGATAAACAAAGGAAACGTTTGCAAATGACATGCAGTGTTCAGTAAGTGGAAAAGCTTTTTAATGTTTCATTGCAGGAAAGAACTGAAGCAGCAACAGATACTGATGAAGAAAGTGCACGATACCTAATGCGATTGGCTGAATCGAATTCAATAGTTCCATTGCAATAGAAGTATTGGTCGACGTAAATGAAAGAGACGCTTTCACTTGACACTACCAAAGACTGGTTGGGTTGGGTTGTTTACCTCTGAGCGGCACTTTTTTGCACACCATGGGCTAAATGGCCAGGTCACATGGAGCCCGAAGGCTCAGAGTAGGTTGGGGGAGGGGACCCACTGGAACAGCTGTTGGGAGACAGATGGTAGCCTCCCGTCAAGGCCATCCAGCGTGTTCTTTAACGTGCACATGGTATGGCTCTCCCGCACACGGATCCACGGCTTAACGTCCCATCCGACGGACGGCGGCCTTTCCAAGCCCATCGGTGTTCCCTACTGACCGTGGGCATGGCGGGGAATTTTGCGGAGATAAATCTCAACGCTGATACAGCTGGGACTCGAACCTGGGAACTACAGACTACGAGCCTGGCGCGCTACCGACTGAGCCATCCCCGCCCCAAAGATTTTAGGAGACTGACAGTGTGCAACAGCAACAGCACAAAAATCTATGTCTCTACTGTTATACCTCTGATTAGACAATTGTGTATAGACTAGGAATGGAAACTTTTCCTGGCTGACAAGTCAGACACGAGCTTTGATAAATTTCACAGCCAACATACTTAATGTACTTGCAAACACTTAATGATGCTGAACTTACGTATGACTCTTTAACATGGGAGCGAGAGTGGCCCAGTCGGTAGCGCGCTACGCTTGCAATCTGTAGTTCCCAGGTTCGAGTCCCAGCTGGGTCTGCGTTCAGATTTATCTCCGCAAAATTCCCTGCCCTGCCCACGGTCAGTAGGGGACACCGATGGGCTTGGAAAGACCGCCGTCCGTCGGATGGGACGTTAAGCCGTGGCCCCGTGTGCGGGAGACCCATACCCTGTGCACGTTAAAAACACGCTGGATGGCTTTGACGGGAGACTACCATCTGTCTCCCAACAGCTGTTCCAGTGGAACCCCTCCCCCAACCTTCTCTGAGCCTTCGGGGTCCATGTGACCTGGCCATTTAGCCCATGGTGTGCAAAAAAGGTGCCGCTTAGAGGTAAAACAACCCAACTCATACAACATGCACAAAGATTTACTCGCTGGTTTAGTAGTCAGGTATGCTGACCATGTATTAACTAAAAATATAATTTCTAATAAAAATTAAATGAAATAAATCAAATCAGTGAGCAGATATTTATTCAATGTATACATTTACACGTTTAAAACCCTTTCTTGGGCCCCAATTTCTTCTGTGTGGGCCGTAAGTTGCACGCCCTTGTGCAGAAAATTTATCTGTGTATAGACTACATGACTGTGGGTAGAAGAAAATCATTACCTACTGCACCAACGCAGGGCTTTACATAGGTGTCAAGGATCTCATCCCGATATCTAAGAGCACTTCAAGAATCTCTTTCAATCACATGGAGATCAATACATCGACCCAATGGAACCTCTGCCCACACAGTCAGACTTTCACCGACGTATGCACTTCTCTCAAAGAGGCTGGTTGCGGATTACCACCTCTCTCTCTCTAGATCAGTTCACGTCTCTTGACGCATTGTCTGAGAGAAAATCGCTACTCGTCCGTCAACATTGTTGATTCCACTGTTTTCGGGTCCAGTCTACATGATCGTGACACAACTTAAAGAGCGCTTGTCTCTATCTGGACAAAAAAGAGACGTATACAAGTGATCGACGGGCATCCATTCCGATCTCGTGAAGCCTTCTGTTCACAATTGGGATATATACCTGCGTTTCCGTTACTGCAATGAGGTCTGAAAGCAGAGATGATGTTATTGTTCTCCTGTTCCTTCAGGACAGTAGTCCAATGTAGGGATCATCTTCAGGAGTTGTATCCCTAAGGGGGTGGCTCAGTCAGTGGCGCGCCAGGCTCGTAATCTGTAGTTCACAGGTTCGAGTTCCAGCTGGGTCAGCGTTGAGATTTATCCCCGCAAAATTACCCAACCTGCCCACTGTCAGTAGGGACACCGATGGTCTTCGAAATGCTGCCGTCCGTCGGATGGGACGTTAAGCCGTGACCCCCTATGTGGGTTGGTTTGGGTTGTTTTACCTCTGAGCGGCACTTTTTTCCACACAATGGGCTAATGGTCAGGTCACATGGACCCCGAAGGCTCAGAGAAGGTTGAGGGAGGGGACCCACTGGAAGAGCTGTTGGGAGACAGATGGTAGCCTCCCGTCAAGGCCATCCAGCGTGTTCTTTAACGTGCACAGGGTATGGCTCTCCCGCACACGGGGACACGGCTTAACGTCCCATCCGACGGACGACGGTCTTTCCAAGCCCATCGGTGTCCCCTACTGACCGTGGGCAGGGCGGGGAATTTTGCCCTATGTGGGAGAGCCATACCCTGTGCATGTTAAAGAACACGCTGAATGGCCTTGACGGGAGGCTACCATCTGTCTCCCAACAGCTGTTCCAGTGGGTCCTCTCCCCCAACCTTCACTGAGCCTTCGGGGTCCATGTGACCTCACCATTTAGCCCATTGTGTGCAAAAAAGTGCCGCTCAGAGATAAAACACCCAACCGGGATTGTTTGACCATCTTCCAACCTCTAAATTGATCTCCATTTCTTTTGAAAGCATATGAAACAATCGACTATTTCGGACTGAGACTGATAATGTAGCGTTTCAATTTGAAATGACTGAGCTCCTATGAAAGTAGTCCTTTATAGGATTTCCGTTATATATATATTCCTAGAAATTATATGGGATTTGCATCTTCCAAATTACACATTAAATTACTTAGTAAATTACAATTTAAATCAGAAGGAGTGTGAAAGCCATTAAAATTCTTTTATTTTTCTCTAAAGTTTATTTTTTATTGGCATTTTGGTTATCCATGCTTAACTTTGACCAGCACTTCAGTATATTTAAGGAGCTACAGAAGTTGGACAATTTAACATTATTATTGCCGTTCGTAAAAATTCATCTCGAATGTAATTTAAACGTAAACATAAATAATAACTATTATTAATAAATAAAAAATAAATAAATACCCCCTCAAGCAGCTGCTTGCCACAGAGGTCTGACAGGAGCCTGTCAGTATATATGCCACAGTAGAAGATCTGAGAGGATGGCAGGACCTCAGCAGATAAACGACACACACATCCATGCCTAATCCGGGGCTCGAACCCAGGTCCCTTAGATCGGTAGCCAACCGTGCTAACCACTCAAATGTATTTTTTGAAAAATTTTAATGCTTTTTTAAATATTTTCGTATAATTTTAGGATATCTTTTAGAACAAGAATCTCAAAACAAATCGGTTATTTCTCATTATATAGCGGGCCGCTCTTTAATTTAAGCCAGGGGTTCTCAACGTGGGGTACGCGGTAAAATGTTTTGGGGTACGCCGTAAGAGCTCAAAAGTCGCTAGATCTAGTAACAAAGTCGCTAAGCTGGCATTATTATACTATAACTATAGTTTTATCTATCTATATAAGGGGTACGACAGTTACATACACCTTTCCAGGGGGTACGTGAAGCATAAAATGTTAAACCACTGGTTTAAGCAATAATAAGTAAAACATTATTGTTTATATTATACTTTTAATATCAAGCCAAAAATCTAACTTTCATTTGTAATGGCTTCGTCTTAGGTTGAACGTGACCATATTCTCCATTCTCATGTGACATCATCGCAGTCAATCCATGCTAGTAAGCCACAACTCAATGCAATTACTGTGATAAAAGGTATTGCTTCTGAGTCGCACTAAATAGCTTAGAGGGCCGCTTGTTCAAGGCTCCTGGTATAGATAGACTTTGGATTGGGTTGTTTTACCTCTGAGCGGCACTTTTTTGCACACCATGGGCTAAATGGCCAGGCCACAAGGACCCCGAAGGCTCAGAGAAGGTTGGGGGAGGGGACCCACTGGAACAGCTGTTGGGAGACAGATGGTAGCCTCCCGTCAAGGCCATCCAGCGTGTTCTTTAACGTGCACAGGGTATGGCTCTCCCACACACGGGGCCACGGTTTAACGTTCCATCCGACGTACGGCGGCCTTTCCAAGCTCATCGGTGTCCCCTACTGACTGTGGGTAGGGCGGGGAGTTTTGCGGTGATAAATCTCAACGCTGAACCAGCTGAGACTCGAACCTGGGAACTGCAGATTACGAGCCTGGCGCGCTACCGACTGAGCCACCCCCGCCCCAGGTATAGATAGACATTCCTACTTTGGGTTAACGTTCCACCTGCCATAGTTCTTCCAAATTTTAGAAGCGAATATTGTTGACAACCAAGATTTAAAGACATTTGGTTAGGAGTAAATTTCCTTTGGACGAAGCCGCGGGATATCTGTAACTCATTTGAACAGTAATACTTCCCCACTGTGGGGAGAAAAGGGTCGAGCCACAAGGATTGACCTTGACCCCGGAGAGTCGGAAGATCTCTAGGCAGAAGTAACTTTTTACCGCAAAAAATTGGGGTTGCATCGTTTCAATCGATAACACAGGGTCAGGCTCATAACATGATGTTCCCAGGTTTGAGTCCCAGTTGTGTCCGTTGAGTTTTATCTTTGTTAACCCCGTTCTGTCTTTGGTAAAAATGAGGACATCGATGGGCTTGGAAGGGCTTTTATCCGTTGGATTACTGTCTACGAAATAAAAAATATCCTTTATAAAAAGCTCTCTAAATCTTTATTCTCAGGAAAGTTCTTTAAGTCGTGGTTCCGTGTGCAGGAGAGCCATATCCTGTGAACTTTAAAGAACATGCTGATAGGCCTTAATGGAGGCTTCCATTTGTTTCCTAATAGATTTTCACTGGTTCCCCTTTCCAAACTTTCCTCTGATCCCTTAGGGTCTTTGTGACCTGGCCATTTAGCCCATTTTGTGCCAAAACGTGCCCTCAGTCGCAAAACAATCTAACCCAACCAACAAAAATTTATAAATTTCGAATGTGGTTTGCCATTGCATAATTTTTTGTTCTGCAAAATTTTTTATTCAATGAAATGCGAATTTTTTAAGTGGAGTTTTCTATAGGGTGCACAATTTTTTCTGTGCGGTTTTATATAGGGTGCACTGTTTTTCAATGGGGTTTTGTCTAGAATAAGGGTTCTCAACGTGGAGTACGCGGTAAAAATTTTTGGGGTACGCCGTGAGAACTCAAAAGTCGCTAGATATAGTAACAAAGTTTTATTCCCATTGTTATACTTTAACTATAGTTTAATCTATCTATACAAGGGGTACACCAGTTAATACTGGTGTACCCCTTGTATAGATAGATTAAACTATCTATCTATATAAGAAGTACGTGAAGCATAAAAGGTTAACCACTGCTCTAGAGTGCACAATCAGCTTTAAAAACTATTTAAACACTTTAATGAAAATATTTAAGAATAAATAAGTAAAATAAATACCCCCTCAAGCAGCTGCTTGCCACAGAGTTCTGACAGGAGCCTGTCAGTTTATATGTCATAGTAGAAGGTCTGCGAGGATGGCAGGGCCTCAGCAGAAAAACCACACATACATCCATGCCTTATCCGGGGCTCGAACCCAGGTCCCTTAGATCAGTAGTCAAGCGCGATAAACATTTTATAAAAAGTTATTAATTTTGATCTTATAAAATAACAACACGAAATGAAATCATTCTCTTCTTGATCTGATATTACATTTAAAACAAAAAAAAACTTTTTCGTTTTAGGAAAAAATAAGAGAAATGGAAAATGCATTGAACATCTCACAAGAACAGAAAACAAGTTTCCTGAAAGGATTTCATCCTCCTCCGACAATCCCTTACTCTTGGATGTTTATTTTCCTTCATCCAAATCCTCTCAAAGTCTTACTGCTTCGTCGTAACGTAACCCACAAAGAGTGTGAACGACAAGATTAGAAGCGAAGGAATGACAGAGGAACACAACCACCATTCTTAAGGTTCAAACGGCACATGTTTCCGCCCAGCTGCAAGTCTTGTGATTGGTGGCGCTCCCGCTTTTCCTCCGACGTAGGCACGAGCAGCTCTCTCTTCCTCTTCTCCCTTTTTCCCGGCATACCTTGCTCTCAGTTCCTCCTCCCATATGGAAAAGGAAGCTTTTCGTGCAGCGACTTCGACAAGCAACAGGACTTATGTTTCTCCGTGATGATTAGAGCAAGACGCTGTCATTATAGCTAGGCGCTGTGGAAGATGATCTTCTGGACTGATGATATTCATGAGGAGCATTTCGTAAGCTATCATAAGGTAAGTGTCATTGGCTGTTTATTTAAAGTTGATCGTCACATCTGTTTGTAAAGGATGTGACGTGGTAGAATAGTCTCTCGTTTCTCTGCTTCTCGGTGTTTGTAAGAGTAGATTTTAATTCTGTAATTCATATTTCGATTGATCAATATTTTCAGTTACAGTGCAGTTTACGAGTGTAAATGGAATTACATATAGGTTGCGTCGTAAAAAACTCATCTATTGGAGAATGATGAATGAGATTTTGTCCAGCTGTCCAGTTCATTTGCTGATGAAGAAACATTAACCGAAAGGGAAAAAAATAGAAACCTTTTAGTTTTCCACAAAGAACTGACAGCTTGGAACAGTCATCAAACATTTTTTGGTAGTGTCTTTTTCTGGGATTGGGTTGTTTTATCTCTAATCGGATTTGGGTTGGGTTGTTTTACCTCTGAACGGCACTTTTTTGCACACCATGGGCTAAATGGCCAGGTCACATGGACCCCGAAGGCTCAGAGAAGGTTGGGGGAGGGGACCCACTGGCTGTTGGAAGCCAGTGGGTCCCCTCACACAGCTGTTGGAAGACAGATGGTAGCCTCCCGTCAAGGCCATCCAGCGTGTTCTTTAACGTGCACAGGGTATGGCTCTCCCGCACACGGAGCCACGGCTTAACGTCCCATCCGACGGACGGCAGCCTTTCCAAGCCCATCGGTGTCACCTACTGACCATGGGCAGGGCGGGGAATTTTGCGGAGATAAATCTCAACGCTGACCCAGCTGGGACTCGAACCTGGGAACTACAGATTACGAGCCTGGCGCGCTACCGACTGAGCCACCCCCGCCCCATCTCTAATCGGAACTTCTGTACACATGACCAGGTCACAAAGATCTCAAGGACTCAGAGAAGATTGGGGAAAAGGAGACACACTGCACAGCTACTAGGAGACAAATGGAAGCCTCCCGTCAAGGTCATCTTGCATGTCCCTTACCATGAACAAGGTATAGCTTTCCTTCACACTGAACCCGGCTTTACTTCCCATCTGACAGACGGCGGTCTTTCCAAGCCCATTGGTGTCTCCTTTATGATCGAGTGCTTGGTGGGGAGTTTAGCGGAAATTAATCTCAACGTTAGCACAAGTAAGACTCGAACCTGGAGAATGCAGATTAAGAGCCTGGAGTGCTACCAACTTGGCCACCCACCACCAACTCTTCTTGTTTGAGCAGAGATTTATTTGGCGCCCATGCGTGTTGTGTGCAAAATAATACCGTTTAGAGGGTTGGGTTCGGTTGTTTTACCACTGAGCGGCACTTTTTTGCACACCATGAGCTAAATGGCCAGGTCACATAGACCCCGAGAAGGTTGGGGGAGGGGACCCACTGCAACAGCTGTTGGGAGACAGATGGTAGCCTCCCGTCAAGGCCATCCAGCGTGTTCTTTAACGTACACAGGGTATGGCTCTCCCGCACACGGGGCCACGGCTTAACGTCCCATCCGACGGACGGCGGCCTTTCCAAGCCCATCGGTGTCCCCTACTGACCGTGGGCAGGGCGGGGAGTTTTGCGGAGATAAATCTCAACGCTGACCCAGCTGGGACTCGAACCTGGGAACTACAGATTACGAGCCTGGCGCGCTACCAACTGAGTTACTCCAGCCCGCCCCGCCGTTTAGAGGTGAAACAACCGAATTCAAATAACTCTATATACGAATAGCGATCATTGAATTTATGACCTGGTCATGCCACAAGGCCTGGTCGCAAAGACTCCGGTAGGGATTATGGCCAGGTCACAAGGACCCTGAGGGCTCAGAACGCTCGAGTCCATTGCATTGGTTTGGTCACGTTTCCTGCACTCATGTTTAGCGAACAGAATCATAAACAGAGTTTCTTTAAGATTTTTCATAGTCAATAAAAAAAGGAAAGGATTATTGGAAAGGCTTAATGGACAATATCAAAGGGATCTCAGTATAGACATGTATAGATAATAACTGTATAGATAAGTAATATACGCGATATATATAGATAAGTAATATACGTATATATAACTTATCGTATAGATAATATACTACGCGATCTAGTTGGGCCGCTGTAGCCCATGGCGTTGTGTAGGTTGGTTTGTTTTACCTCTGAGCGGCACTTTTTTGCACACCATGGGCTAAATGGCCAGGTCACATGGACCTCGAAGGCTCAGAGAAGGTTGGGGGAGAGGACCCACTGGAACAGCTGTTGGGAGACAGATGGTACCCTTCCCTTCAATCCAGTGTGATCTTTAACGTGCACAGCGTATGGCTCTCCCGACACGGGACCACGGATTAACGTCCCATCCGACGGACGGCGTCTTTCGAAGCCCATCGGTGTCCCCTACTGACCGTGGGCAGGGAAGGGAATTTTGCGGAGATAAATCTCAACGCTGACCCAGCTGGGACTCGAACCCGGGAACTACAGATTACGAGCCTGACGCGCTACCGACTAAGCCACCCCCGCCCCTGGCGTTGTGTAGATTAGGTATGTATGCATATATAAAGAAGTGAACAAAGCAGAATATGATGAGTTTCTCGCACTCGGACTTTATGGTTAATTTCGTAACTGAGGAGATATCCGTATTTATTAATTTTTAAAGAGAGTTTTAATATATATATTGAATTGTGTGGTATTGAATGTGTGGAAGAGCGAAGGTTCTCCAAAGACATACACTGAGTAATCATTGAATTTTGACCACCACTCCTCCAAGTTTTACTTATGGGCTATTAATTCCATAAGTAAAACTCCATAAACTCTATAACACTAACTTATTGTTGCTAATTCATTCCTCGTGACCTTCACATTCTGCCATCAAAATTTTAAATTTCTAGCATAGATAGTTTGCAGAATTCGTTTAAGAATTTGCAATTTTGAAATTTTTACATTCTTTTCCCATCAGGGAAACAAATGTTTCAACCCCCCCCCCCCCCCCCCCCCCGTCTTTGTTTTGTAAAACCATTACAGGACGCAATTATAGCTTGTGGCAGATTCGGAAAGTGCGGATCCTAATATTTCATCAATACCTATCCAACGCAGAAAGAATTTCTAATTTATCTCTAAAAACTAAAAAAGTTCGATGTCTACAGACGGACAAATAAACAAAAGGACAGACTGATAGACAGACGACAAAGTAGAAAACATTACCTCGTTTGTTTGCTTTTTTAAAAACGAGATAAAAAGAAAAGGCAAAAGCTGATGGTAATGCTCGTGTGAGGTGATTCTGTACAATCTGATACCATGATTGGAAACATGACTGATACCATGATTTGGACGTTAAGCCATTACTCCGTTTGGGGGGGGCTCAGTCGGTAGCGCGCCAGGCTCGTAATCTGTAGTTCCCAGGTTCGAGTCCCAGCTGGGTCAGCGTTGAGATTTATCTCCGCAAAATTCCCCGCCCTGCCCACGGTCAGTAGGGGACACCGATGGGCTTGGAAAGGCCGCCGTCCGTCGGATGGGACGTTAAGCCGTGGCTCCGTGTGCGGGAGAGCCATACCCTGTGCACGTTAAAGAACACTCTGGATGGCTCCAACAGCTGTTCCAGTGGGTCCCCTCCCCCAACCTTCTCTGAGCCTTCGGGGTCCATGTGACCTGGCCATTTAGCCCATGGTGTGCAAAAAAGTGTCGCTCAGAGGTAAAACAACCCAACCCAATCTGTTTGTGGGAGAAACATACCCTGTGCACGTTAAAGAATACGCTGGATGGCACTGGCGGGAAGCTTCCATCTGTCTCCTAACAGCTGTCTACTGGTCTCATTCCGCAATCTTCTTTGAACCGTTGGATTTCATGTGATCTGGCCATTTAACCTACTCTGTGCGAAAAAAGCAGCTCTCGGAGGAAAATCAACCCAACTGAACCCTCTTACGAACAAAGGTCCACTTCTCTGTTTTCATGAATGAGAAAGATAAAGAATTTTACTATTTTTCATGGAGAATAATAATCTATTTTACCTCTTTTCATATAGGATATAGGATCCGTTTTATTACTTTTCATGGGGAACAATAGTCCATTTTTACCTCTTTTTCATATAGGATCAAGATTCGTTTCACTACTTTCCATAAGGAACAATAGTCCATTTTACCTCTTTTTCATATGGGATAAAGATCCGTTTCACTACTTTCCATAAGGATAAATAGTCCATTCTACCTCTTTTCATATAGGATAAAGATCCGTTTTAATACTTTCCATGGGGAACAATAGTCCATTCTACCTTTTTTCATATAGGATAAAGATCCGTTTCACTACTTTCCAGAGAGAACAATAGTCCATTTTACCTCTTTTCACATAGATAAAGATCCGTTTCACTACTTTCCATGGGGAACAATAGTCCATCCTATCTCTTTTCACATAGAAAAAAGATCCGTTTTACTACTTTTTATAAGGAACAATAGTCCATTCTACCTCTTTTCATATAGAAAAAAAGATCCGTTTTAATACTTTCCATGGGGAACAATAGTCCATTTTACCTTTTTTCATATAGGATAAAGATCCGTTTTACTTCTCACCATGGGGAACAATAGTCCATTCTACCTCTTTTTCATATAGGGTAAAGATCCGTTTTACTACTTTCCATAGGGAAAAATAGTCCATTCTACCTCTTTTCATATAGGATAAAGATCTGTTTTAATACTTTCCATGGGGATCAATAGTCCATTTTGCCTTTTTTTCATATAGGATAAAGATCCGTTTCACTACTTTCCATACGGAGCAATAGTCCATTTTACCCCTTTTCACATAGATAAAAATCCGTTTTATTACTTTTCATAGGGAACAATAGTCCATTTTACCTCTTTCCATATAGAATAAAGATCCGTTTCACTACTTTCCATAGGGAACAGTAGTCCATTTTACCTCTTTTCATATAGGATAAAGATCCGTTTTACTACTTTCCATGGGGAACAGAAGCCTACTATTTTTAATGTGGGGCAAACTCCGTTTTAGTAGATACAATTTACTTTCCATCGATGACAAAGGTTTACTACTTTCAATGGGTATAAAGATTCACCCATCTTTACCTACTTTCGAAATTAAAGTACGATGTGATAGGAAAATTGGTGTAAGCAATAATAGAAAAATGGTTAACTAAATAGAGGAAATTGGACGACGAATGTAAGAAAAAGAGCTGCTCTCCGAATCCCCCCACCATCTACCTCTTCGCAGACATAGATTAGATTGGGAAAGGAGAAAACAAACAAGTTGTAATCGGATTAACTGAACCGCGGAGCGAAATTGAAGTGTGCTCTTATTGGTCTGTAGATCTGAAGTGTTATGATCACGCCCACGAATCAGAATCGAAATTCAGCAAATGGACACTAAATCGGTGGGTGGATGAAACTTTCTGATAATGAAGGACGATATTACAAGCAAACAAATGCAGTTTTAAAAGTATCTGTGGTGTTAAATCAATGGCGCATCCTGAATCATAGTCCAAGGAGTGCAAAAGAGATCTAATATTGGAGGAAGGGTCGATACTCATCAGGAGCCCTTTTTCTTCACTCTACTTCTATAACTAGATCGAAAAAGGTAAAACTGTTGAAATGAATGAAGGCAGAAAATTTTCCTAAATTTTGTACTTTTTCACTTTTACGGAACAAATTAAGTCTTGCCTACCTCCTCAGATCTAAATCCATCTTGCCGTTCCATTTAAAGCTAAGGCCCTCTTGTAATTTTTTCTGGACTAAGCCTTTCGCCATGAAACAAAGAACATCTTTCTTGAGAGTTCTTGAGAGACTAGAGGCTACCTGCTTTTCTCTTTACAGCTCAGGCAGCCTTGCTCTCACCATAGAGCTAAGGCCTCCTTGCCTCCCCTGGTAGATCTATTGTCACTTTACCTCTTTCCATGGGACTAAGTCCTACTTGTCTCTCTCTCTCCGTAGAACTAAGGCCCCTTGTTTCTGCCGGTGCCTCTCTCCACAGTGCTAAGACCTCTTTCCTCTCCCCTTGGACTATAGTCCGCAGAGAGCCAAAGACTCTTTTCTGTCCTATAGTTCCCACAGAGCTAAGGCCTCTTTTCTCTCCCCTTGGACTATGGTCCCCAGAGAGCTAAAGCCTCTTTTCTCTCCTATAGTTCCCACAGAGCTAAGGCCTCTTTTCTCTCCCCTTGGACTATGGTCCCCAGAGAGCAAAACCCTCTTTTCTTTCCTCTTGGACTATAGTTCTCACAGAGCTAAGGCCTCTTTTCTCTCCCCTTGGACTATAGCCCTCAAACCTCTTCCTTTCCCCGTTGAAGGCCTTTTTCCTTTTCCATTTGAAGGTATCTCACCTCTCCGAATACGACTAATCCCCATAGTTCTAGGCACCCTGGCTCTAGATCAGTTCCTGATCATCATTTCTAAATCAAATCAGAGAAAAGAGGGATTCCCCTCCCCTCTTTTAATTCCCTTCCTTAATAATGTTAATAACAGGAACGGTGGAGAAAACAGTTATTAAATAGATATTTATACTTATCATACACATTACAAAACAATTTTAATTTATTTGCATACAAATGTTTTCGAAGACGGATTTTGGAAGACCACTCTAACGGAAGAAATTTTCTATTCCAGAACGACGTTCCCGTTGGATTTGGTTAGTTCATCTCTAAGCAATATTTTTCGTCCACAGTTGGGACATTGATCAAGGTTCATATCCTTTAAAAAAATAAAAAGCTTTTCCCTATCCAACTCTGATACAAGGACTCCAAAGGCTCAAAATTCCAGAGAACGAAGCTTCCTATCAAGGCCTCCATGTAACCTTTAAGGTGCGCAGAATAGACTCTCCTGCACACAAGAGGACCGACGGTTGTCTCAGGCGCTGAGATTAACTCCGCTAATCCTTCACCCTGCCATCGGTCACTAGGGGACACCAATGATCTTGGAAAGGCCGCCGTCCATCAGATGGGCTGCTAAGCCGTGCAGGAGAGCCATATCCTATGCACGTTAAAGAACAGACTGGATGGAGGCTGCCATCTGTCTCCTAACAGCTGTCCAGTGGGTCTCCTCCCTAACAACCTTCTCTGAGCACTTGGGATTCTTGTAACCTGGCCATTTAGCCAATGTTGTGCCGTTCAGAGGTAAAAACAACACAACAAAAAAATAGACATTAATTTGTACATCTTACATAAATGAAAACTTGTTAACCGATGCTCGTCACATTCTTCTGTACACTCAGAAGTTACTAAAGGTCTTCGATCAGTGATAATCGTGGGGGGCGGGGGGGGCTCAGGCTCGTAATCTGTAGTTCCCAGGTTCGAGTTCCAACTGGGTCAGCGTTGAGATTTGTCTCCGCAAAATTCCCCGCCCTGCCCACGGTCAGTAGGGAACACCGATGGGCTTGGAAAGGCCGCCGTCCGTCGGATGGGACATTAAGCCGTTGCCCCGTGTGCGGGAGAGCCATACCCTGTGCACGTTAAAGAACACGCTGGATGGCCTTGACGGGAGGCTACCATCTGTCTCCCAACAGCTGTTCTAGTGGGTCCCCTCCCCCAACCTTCTCTGAGCCTTCGGGGTCCATGTGACCTGGCCATTTAGCCCATGGTGTGCAAAAAAGTGCCGCTCAAAGGTAAAACAACCCAACCCAAGATTATCGTGGGAGGATAATGGGGAGATTAATAGGTTTCATGCGATTGGTCAAATTTAAATATGATTTATAGTATTTTTGAATCTGTATCTTTTGCCCAATAAATCTAGTCACGTTGGGTGGATCATTTTCAAACCACGAATTGTTGGTTTTATTTTTTCCTCTGTAGACATCACGCGATTTTGCTGTTGTTATTTTTAAACGTTTTATTTTTTTTTCCATTTTTAGAGATAAATGAAAACAAAATCTTTTCTTAGTGTGTGTTGGTTTGATAGCTACTGAAAATATTGGGGCGGGGGTGGCTCAGTCGGTAGCGCGCCAGGCTCGTAATCTGTAGTTCCCAGGTTCGAGTCCCAGCTGGGTCAGCGTTGAGATTTATCTCCGCAAAATTCCCCGCCCTGCCCACGGTCAGTAGGGGACACCGATGGGCTTGGAAAGGCCGCCGTCCTTCGGATGGGACGTTAAGCCGTGGCCCCGTGTGTGGGAGAGAGCCATACCCTGTGCACGTTAAAGAACACGCTGGAGGGCCTTGACGGGAGACTACCATCTGTCTCCTAACAGCTGTTCCAGTGGGTCCCCTCCCCCAACCTTCTCTGAGCCTTCGGGGTCCATGTGACCTGGACATTTAGCCCATTGTGTGCAAAAAAGTGCGCTGAGAGGTGAAACAACCCAACTGAAAATATTACGATTTGAATTTTTCGAATCTCCCACTAGTGTGAATTTCTATGGTTAAAGAATGCTGAAATTAAAATCAAAACTTTAATATCACAAAAGATATATCTATCCTAGAAATTTGATATTAAAATGGTAGAGTCCAGTGACGTATCTAAAGAATAGGGGAAGAGAGACAACTCCCCCCCCCCCTTGAGAGTGCTGGTAAGGATAAAAGAGACAAAGATTTTTAATTGTGAATTTTTTTCATGCATTTTTCAAGAACTTTTTAAATATCTCTAAAACGAAGGAGGAAAATGTTATAAATAAATAAATAATAAATACCCCCTCAAGCAGCTGCTTGCCACAGAGGTCTGACAGGAGCCTGTCAGTTTATATGCCATAGTAGAAGGTCTGAGAGGATGGCAGGGCCTCAGCAGAAAAACGACACATACGTCCATGCCTTATCCGGGGCTCGAACCCAGGTCCCTTAGATCAGTAGCCAAGCGCGCTAACCACTCGGCCATACTATAATAAATTTTCCCCGCCCTGCCCACGGTCAGTAGGGGACACCGATGGGCTTGGAAAGGCCGCCGTCCGTCGGATGGGACGTTAAGCCGTGGCCCCGTGTGCGGGAGAGACATATCCTGTGCATGTTAAAGAACACGCTGGATGGCCTTGACGGGAGGCTACCATCTGTCTCCTAACAGCTGTTCTAGTGGGTCCCCTCCCTCAACCTTCTCTGAGCCTTCGGGGTCCATGTGACCTAGCCATTTAGCCCATGGTGTGCAAAAAAGTGCCGCTCAGAGGTAAAACAAACTAAAAACAAAAACTATAATAAAAATCCATCTTTTACTGGGCTCAAATGAGTGTCTAGCCCCCCTTCCCAATTTTTTTCCACATCCTAACCTGGTAGAGTCTAATGGTCAAAGGGTTTAAATTTGCAAACCTGATTTCCTCCATCACTGCCTCAGGATAAGGAAAGATTTTTTTTGCATTTGCTTTTCTGCATTTTATTTATATTCACCAAAGGAGGTTTGGCTTTCCAATTAACAAATTAGTTATTTCCATCAAAGTCTTTCTCAAGTTCGAAGGCGAACTACATTCTTCTCTTAGATTGCAAATGTTCGGCAGAGATTCATCCAAGTGAATAATTAATGAGCAAAATTTAACTGCATTTCTGCATCACACTTCTCCATTGCAGATATTTTGTTCCGTTTCTATGAGAATTGACAATATACTAATTGATTACACTATAATAAAAGAAAGTGTGCGAATGACCTCAAAATTATGGTATTTAATAAAAGTAATGTTTCATATGCAAATATTTGAGGGTAATGGAGGCAAAAGAATATGTATACGACTACCTGCGCACATTTCACACATTTCTCAAGATATTTTTAATGGCCTCTGAAATAGAGAGGAAAATGTTATACTGAATTGGAAAACCTGTCTCTTGAGGTCGCGGGAACGAGTCCATCCGTCCAAGACAATTTTACTCCCCCGAAGTGGGGACCACCTTGACGTAATGGGGTGCCTCTGAGAAGGGATTTTTCGGCCCGATTAGGCGTAGTTCATCGACGGGGGCAGCCTGAGTGATTCTGCTACGGATACAAGGCTCAAAAAGATAGGACTCATTTACAGTTTGGCTTTCAAAATTCTAAAGTTACCATCTGTTATATTTTGGCAGTCTTTCGGACAAAAATCAGTGAGTGATTTGGCATATTCTAGGCATGGCAATTTCAAAATTCTAAAAGATCCCACTCACTGCACCTCAATGATTATTTCAACATGCAGGCTTGCTTTGTAACCAGTGTTTCTCTCTTCTACAGGGGGCAGGGGTGGCTCAGTCGGTAGCGCGCCAGGTTCGTAATCTGTAGTTCCCAGGTTCGAGTCCCAGCTGGGTCAGCGTTGAGATTTATCTCCGCGAAATTCCCCGCCCTGCCCACGGTCAGTAGGGGACACCGATGGGCTTGGAAAGGCCGCCGTCCGTCGAATGGGACGTTAAGCCGTGGCCCCGTGTGCGGGAGAGCCATGCCCTGTGCACGTTAAAGAACACGCTGGATGGCCTTGACGGGTGGCTACCATCCGTCTCCCAACAGCTGTTCCAATGGCTCCCCTTCCTTAACTTTCTCTGAGCCTTCGGGGTCCATGTGACCTGGCCATTTAGCCCATGGTGTGCAAAAAAGTGCCGCTCAGAGGTAAAACAACCGAACTCTCTTCTACAGGTCTTCTCCCGCAGCTTTGGGGGAAGGTAGATCTAGATAGAAGTACCCTGGCTAGTGGATTGTGGTTTCGTGGCAACTCCCTCAAGGTGTAGTGCAGTCTCAGTATTGCGGAACACCGGGATTGCCACACATTATTACGTTGTCCCCCCCCCCTTCGTTATTTTCCTAGATCTGGGCCTGCTTGGCTTATTGTTTTACCGTTGTTCAGCACTTTTCTTGCACACAAAAGACTAAATGGCCATGTCACAAGAATCCCCAAGTGCCCAGAGAAGGGTGAAAAAAGGGAATACACTGGACAGCTGTTAATAAATAGATGGAGGCCTCCCATCAAGGCAATATATCATGTTTTTTAACGCCCACAGGGTATGGTTCTCCTGCACACGGGTCCACGGCTTAATTGTCCCATCCGACGGATGGCGGCCTTACCAAGACCATAGGTGTTCCCTTTCTCACCGCGAACAGAATAGGAGTTATCGGAAATAAATCTCAATTCTGATACAGGTGGGACTCGAGCCTGAGAACTGATTATTGCGAATCTGGCGCAGTACCGATTTATGAAGTCCCTTCCTAATAAATTGTGACAAACTGGCTGTTAGAAGATAGAAATGGTCTCCGTGAATTATGACTTACTCAACTGCATCCCCTAGGGGGAATTGGTTTTGATTTAGTTTTGTGAGCTTACTGCGATTACAAGTTTATATATTAAAGTGCAAGGCTATAGGCCATATTTTGTCGTTAGGAAATTATCAGAACCAATTCTAAGGAGAGAGGACGTTGACGCCGTCTAGGGGCTCCCTCCTTGGAGGAGGGTCTAACACTCTCTCCGAGTAGCAAGATATAACTGCCTGGTGTGAACCCCAGGGTACCAGGCAGCGATGGCTGATGAGGTAAGCGAAGTGAGTGCAACGGCCTCTCAAGTGAAGAGTGCCACCACAAAGACAACTGATCTGTTCAATGAACTGGACTCTATCTTGAACAGCAGTGCAAGTAAAATAACTAAGCAGCAAGGAGCTGAACTTAGAAATTTGTTCACTAGACTACAGGATGTAGTACATGAACAGGAACTTAAAATCAGTAACCTCGAGGGAAGGTTAACTGAAAAAGAAGGTGTCAAAAGTAAGGCACCAGGTACAAAGAGCTATGCAGAAGTAGCCAAAAGGTCTGTAACGCCAAGACCTAAGAAAAGAGACCAACAGCATATAATGCTGATATATCCTCAAGACGAGGAACAGAGTTCAGATGAACTCAAAAAGGATCTTTTGAAAAATCTAGATCCAACGAAACTAAAGATCGGTATCAAAAATGTGAAAAAGATTGGCAAAGGAGGTGTGCTAATAGAATGCACAGACGAATTTGATAAGAAAATACTGAAAAGCGAAACACAAAGAAATACAGCATTAAAAGACAAATGCTCGGCAAGGGAGCCTAAGATGAAATTGCCACAAATTATAATATACGACGTGGATGGTGACATAGAGAAAGAGGCTCTAGTAGACAGAATAAAAGCACAAAACGTTGCTTTTAATGATGCCTCGATGGAGGCGAAATTTTCAATAAAAGGCAAGAATAGCAAAAAGCACTGGATAGTGCAAGTGGACTCAGAAAGTTTCAAGGTGTTTATGAAAGAGAAAAAAGTCAATGTAGGCTGGTCTCGACTAAATGTAAAAGAATACTTAAAAGTAGAAAGATGTTTTAAGTGCAATAAATTTGGTCATTTTCAGACCAGGTGCACGGAAGAGCAGACTTGTGGAAAATGTGGTCAAAAGGACCACAAACACTGGGAGTGTAAAGAAACAGTGTTAAAATGTGTTAACTGTAAAGCAGCTAATGATAAGTACAGACTGAAGTTAGATGTCCAGCATTCAAGTCTGGACACGGACTGTTCTTGTTACAGAAGAGAGCTCGAGTTATTGGTCAAGCGAATTCGATACTGAATCGAGCTTGTCTAAAACAGTACAAATAAGCTTACATCATGCTAAAGCTGCTACAAATAGTCTAGTTTTGTATATAGAGGAAAAAGACTATGACATAGCATTGTGCAAGAGCCTTATGTCTATAAGTACAAAATAAGAGGTTTCCCAACAGGCTGGAGAATCTTTGGAGCATCCCACCCACAGCCAAGAAGTGCAATTGTTATCGGGAAAAGGAATATAAGTGCTACAGAGATCTACACATCAAGAGATATGGTGATTGTTACAGCGGAAAAAGGTGGTCAGAAATGTGTGCTAATTTCTATGTACTGCCCACCAAATGACTCGTTCGAGGAAAACTTTCAAATTGTTAGTAATATAGTACAAGTCTATCCTAACTGGGGCATAGTCCTAAGAGGGGACTTCAATGCAAGCAGTAACCTCTGGGGACCTCAAAGGGAGGACCAGAGAGGAAAGGAAGTCCTGGAGTTCATTAATCAAAACGGATTTACTATTGTTAATGATCCGAATAGTGATCCAACCTTTTCCAGCAATCTAGGCACAAGCTGGATAGATGTTACACTACATAAAGTTGTGAACCAAGACTTTGTATTACAATGGGCAGTGGAGGATGAAATTAGTTGCAGCGATCATGCATATATTAGCTTTTCCCTAAACTTTGGGAATATTAGCACAAATGCTAAGAAGAGATATTCTATCAAGAATTTGGACTGGATAGAATTTAGAAAGGAACTTTCAGAAAAGTTTTCGCTAAAGACCTCTGAAGAGGTAAAACAACAGGACGATTTAGATGAATATATAGTAAATACTACCAAAATGCTACAAAAGATTTGTAGTGAAAATCAGAAAGAGGAAAGCCAAAAAGCGGATTCGGGTTATAGAAAAGTACCTTGGTGGAATAAAGAATTAACTAAACTTAGAAAAGAAGTTAAAAGCAGAAGACGAAAATACCAAAGATGTTACACAGATGAAAGGCATAGGAAGAGCCTAAGAACCGAGTTTAAACTATGGGAAGCTAAATATAAAAAGGAGATAAACACAGCTAAAAATAATAGCTGGAAAAAACTATGTGATGAAGTATCACAAGAGAAACCCTTTGGGGTACATTTTAAGGTTGCGAAAGAAGCAACAAGAGGAACGTTTAAGCTCTCAACAATTGTGCAAGAAGACGGATCTCTAACGAAGAATGTTAGGGAATCATTAAATTGCTTACTTGAATAGCACTTCCCTTTAGACAACAGGGAAGAAGAAAATGAATATCACAGGAATATTAGAAACAGATCAAGGAGACCGGTTAACACAGAAGATGATATTCCATTTACTATTGTAGAAGTTGAAGAGGTTATGGAATCAATGAATAAGGGGAAAGCACCAGGGCTTGACGGGCTTTCCCTAGAAATAATAATCGAACTCTTTGAAGTAAACAAGAGTTGGTTTGTGAGTATTCTTAATGAATGTCTCAATAGAGGAATCTTTCCAGACAGCTGGAAAGTAGCAGAACTGATATTATTCAATAAAGAAAGAAAAGACAGAAAAAGTCCTTCTGCTTACAATTTGTCTGTTATCGTCATGGAGTAAGTTGTTGGACAAGCTTCTAACCAACAGATTAAGTTTCTATTTACATAGTAATGGCAAGTTGAATCCAAATCAGTTTGGATTCATTCCAGGTAAAAGTACAACTATGGCGATATCAAAGCTAATGGCAACAATAGACGAGAACAAAGCGTTAAAGAAGCATACGTGTGTGATATCGTTAGATGTAAAAGGAGCTTTTAATAACGTTTGGTGGCCTTTCCTACTAGACGAGTTAAGAAGACACAAATGTCCAAAGAACTTATTCAAAGTTTTTAGTAACTACTTATCAAAAAGAAAGATAGTAGTTAAAGATGGAGAAACTGAAATCTCCAGACAATATTATAAAGGTTGTCCGCAGGGGTCTAACTCAGGACCCCTGTTGTGTAACATAGTTGCAGACTCAGCGCTAAATATAATAACAAAAGAAGATACACAAATTCAAGTCTACGCAGATGACATAATAGTCTCTGCTTCGGTATATAGTCTCTGCTTCGGGGAGACACATTTTGGAACAAGACTGTCAAAAAGTCTTAACAGACTTAGAGAAATGGGCAGAAAGTACAAGGTTGGAATTCAGCCCTGAAAGGACAAATATTATAGTATTTCCTAAAGAAGAAAATATGAAGAGGCTCCCAAGCCTAAGGTTTAAAGACAGACCAGTAAAAGCAGTTAAAGTTTTAAAATATCTGGGAGTATGGCTGGATGATAAGAGAAACTGGCTATGTCATCTGAACAAAGTTAAAGATAGATGTGCAAGGATCTTAAATGCCCTGCATAGAATGTCAACTAGGACATGGGGGCTGAAAGGTACAGTTAAAAAAGAACTATATAAAAGAGGAATAGAAAGGATAGTAACTTACGCCTGTGGGGCCTGGTGGCCCCAAGGAGGGACAGTGAGAATGATACATAAACTGCAGCAGATTCAAAGACTAGCCCTTCTGGGCATCACAAGATGTTTTAAGACGACATCAACATCTGCACTTCAGGTTCTGGCTGGGACATTGCCAATAGAACTAATAATCGAACAAGAAGCTGCGATATTTCGGAGTTTTACTTTAAAACAAAATGTAGAACTCTGGGAAGAGTCTATAGAAGGAAATAACATAGAAAATAAAATTGTTAAATGGGCAAGACACCCAGCGAGGCAAATTCAAACAAGGTGGGATAAGGTCCCGCCAGAAGACTCGAACCATGACATAAAAATATACACAGATGGTTCTAGAATGGAAGAGCACACAGGTGCGTCCATGTGTATTTACAAAGGCACAAGTCCAATAAAGCGAAACGAATACAGACTCTCAAACACAGCCACTGTGTTTCAAGCTGAAGTCTACGCAATCCTGAAGGGAGTTGAATGGTTTGCTACTGAATGTATAGAGACAGTGAGAATGATACATAAACTACAGCAGATTCAAAGACTAGCATCTTGTGATGCCCAGAAGGGCTAGTCTTTGAATCTGCTGTAGTTTATGTATCATTCTCACTGTCTCTATACATTCAGTAGCAAACCTAGTCTCAACAGCGTTGAGACAGCGTTGAGACTGTTGAGATCAAGAAGCGGACTTGTATTCGGACAGTCAATCTGCATTGTATGCGTTGCAAAAGATACAACACAAAAAACCAACAGTAGATAAGATTAAGAATATAATAGCAGAGCTTGGAGAAGGTAGAAAGATAAATTTCCATTGGGTAAAAAGCCACCAAGGCTGCCCAGGAAATGAATTGGCTGATAACCATGCAAAGAATGCATGTAAGAAACTACAAGTGGACATTGAAATACAAATTTCAAAAGATAGTATAAAGACTAAATTAAGACAAAGAAGTATGGAGATCTGGCAAACAAGATGGGACCAAGAAGATGCAACTGGAAGTCGGTAGCGCGCCAGGCTCGTAATCTGTAGTTCCCAGGTTCGAGTCCCAGCTGGGTCAGCGTTGAGACTTATCTCCGCAACAATTCCCCGCCCTGCCCACGGTCAGTAGGGGACACCGATGGGCTTGGAAAGGCCGCCGTCCGTCGGATGGTACGTTAAGCCGTGGCCCCTGTTTGGGAGAGCCATACCCTGTGCACGTTAAAAAACACGCTGGATGGCCTTGACGGGAGGCTACCATCTGTCTCCCAACAGCTGTTCCAGTGGGTCCCCTTCCCCAACCTTCTCTGAGCCTTCGACCATGTGACCATGTGACCTGGCCATTTAGCCCATGGTGTGCAAAAATGGGCCGCTCAGAGGTAAAAGAACCCAACCCAACGTGTCTCCCCTTGGTCGGGTTTGGGATGTTTGGCCTATGAGTGCACTTTTTTTGCACACCATGGCTAATTGGCCAGGTCACAAGCACTCAGAGCAGGTTGGAGGAAGGGTGCACCTGTTTAGAGACAGATGGAGGTCTACCGTCAAGGCCATTCAACCTATTCTTTGACGTGCACAGGGTATGGCTCTCCTGCAAACGCAACGGACGGCCACTTTCTCACCGAGGGCAGAACGGTAGTTAGCGGAGATAAATCTCAGCACTGTTATGACAGCTGGGACTCCAACCTGTGAACTGCAGATTACGAGTCTGTTCAGTCTTCTTCTTCGGTGTGCTATGCGATACCAAATCGGCTTGGATGTCTCGTTAAGCCATGGTCCCATGTGCAAGAGAGCCATACCTCTATGGCGTTAAAAATCTAATTGGATGGTTTTGAAGAAAATCTTCCATCTGTCTTTTAACTGCTGTCCAACGGACTCCATTTCTTCTGCCCAGTGCTGAGTCCTTGGGGTCTTTGAAACTTGACAACTTAGTTCATTCTGGGCAAAAAGTGGCGGGGGTGGCTCAGTCGGTAGCGCGCCAGGCTCGTAATCTGTAGTTCCCAGGTTCGAGTTCCAGCTGGGTCAGCATTGAGATTTATCTCCGCAAAATTCCCTGCACACGGTCAGTAGGGGACACCGATGGACTTGGAAAAGCCGCCGTCCGTCGGATGGGACGTTAAGCCGTGGTACCGTGTGCGGGAGAGACATAACCTGTGCACGTTAAAGAACACGCTGGATGGCCTTGACGGGAGGCTACCATCTGTCTCCCAACAGCTGTTCCAGTGGGTCCCCTCCCCCAACCTTCTCTGAGCCTACGGGGTCCATGTGACCTGGCCATTTAGCCCATGGTGTGCAAAAAAGTGCCGCTCAGAGGTAAAACAACCCAACCCAAAATCTGGGCAAAAAAGGAGTGCTGCTCATAGATAAACTAAAACCAACAACTGTCAGAAACTGAATAAAACTAAAGCACCAATAAACAGAGTGAAAGGTCATCCATGCCATTAAAACTTTGAATAACCTCATCAGGCTATCCTGTTGAGTCCTTTCTGCTCATCAGACCTTCATTGATCGACAACTGAAAAGCATACCTCAAAGATACGTTCTGCTAATCCAGGCGTTGCAGACACGAATCGATCGTTCCTTAGAGCTCGTTTGCCAGCCTCGTTGTTCTCTCGCTGTCACCTAACCCGGAAATTGCATCTACTAAGTTTGAATCGCTCACGTGCCCTTGAATGTTACAAGATCCTGTTGACAGCAGATGGCGAGCCAGTGTGGCGTGATAATTATTTAGCGTTTAGTTCCGTAACTAAATGACGTTCTGGAGGTAACTTGAGACTCTCTGGACCCTGGGGGTTAGTCGATGCGAATCGAGCCATATTGTGAGAGAGTTAGAAATGGAAATCGATAACTTTACGTAGTGAAGCTTAAAATTATTTCGATAATGGTTTTCGCAAACTGAAGGAACTGATGGAGTCAAACTCTTCAGGTTTTCCTCTTGGCAAGTGTGTGACTGTTTCCCTCCATATTGTAATCATTGTGTTCATTGTAAATGCTGTTTAAATGGTCAGTTACTTCCCTTGGCATCGATTTTAGGGTTGGGTTACCTCTGAGCGGCACTTTTTTGCACACCATGGGCTAAATGGCCAGGTCACAAGGACCCCGAAGGCTCAGAGAAGGTTGGAGGAGGGGACCCACTGGAACGGCTGTTGGGAGACAGATGGTAGCCTCCCGTCAAGGCCATCCAGCGTGTTCTTTAACGTGCACAGAGTATGGCTCTCCCGCACACGGGGCCACGGCTTAACGTCCCATCCGACGGACGGCGGCCTTTCCAAGCCCATCGGTGTCCCCTACTGACCGTGGGCAGGGCGGGGAATTTTGCGGAGATAAATCTCAACGCTGACCCAGCTGGAACTCGAACCTGGAAACTACAGATTACGAGCCTGGCGCGCTACCGACTGAGCCACCCCCGCCCCAGGATCGGTTTTAGACTTCTTCATTTATTCACAATCGAGTTTTTCTCTCCAATCGCAAACTGAAGGAGATTGTTTCAAATTAAAGTTAATTAGTTGCATCGTAGAACATTTATCTTTCCATGTGCCTTATAATGATATTTATTTATTATTCTTTTATCATAGTACAAGTAAATTTTATCATTGCAGGTGACCCTCAAAACTTAAAGTTTATCTGCAGGGTATAGAATAATTACATTTTCAATTTGTTGCAATAGTATGATTAGCCTTCTTTCATTTGTTGTGACATTAATATTGTTTGGCATTGACATATGATGAATTTAATGTTGACATTTATAATGTTTAACAAAGAAATTAATGGCATTGATATAGAACATCAATAGTAAAATAAAATTTCTAATTCAAAAGTCTATTTCGTGGTATAGGGAATTTCACATTTGCAGTGTTTCTCATTTAACATTAAACTATTTTGCGCTATAGGAAACATTTTTCAGGTGTAATACAATAAATCCCTTTTTTTACTTCGGTTAAGTAGTTTCTTTGGGTCTGAGCATTTGGTTATAGTGAGTGTTTCTTTGGATCTTTTTTAGAGCATCTTTTAATTTGGGTTTCAATAATATAAAAGAGTTTATGGAAAATGTTTCTCTTGGTAAGAGGCTGAAAAGATGTGGTATTTTGTAATTGCTGCCGTCCCATAGCCGAGTGGTTAGCGCGCTTGGGTACTGACCTAAAGGACCTGGGTTCGAACTCCGGGTAAGGCATGGATGTATGTGTCGTTTTTCTGCTGAGGTCCTGCCATCCTCTCAGATCTCCTACTGTGGCATATAAACTGACAGGCTCCTGTCAGACCTCTGTGGCAAGCAGCTGCTTGAGGGGGTATTTATTTTATTTTTTTATTTTTGTAATTTATATTTTCCATAGTTGTTTTTAAAAGTTGGTACCTTAAAATAGTGCTTTTGTTTCAGTCTTGTATTTTTTTCGTGTTGGATTTTTACTTTATGTTCATCATGAAAAAAATTATTTACTGTTAGTTGTATTTATATAAATTTCGAAAGGATAAGATATCTAAATAATCAAATCTTTCTTTAGCTGTAGTTAGATGTGCGGCAATTGACAGATATTAAGATTTTGGCAATTCAGAATTGAATTCTTTCTTTTCTGTTAAGTTTGTTGTACCGTAAATTGTTATACCACAGTTTAAGTTGGATTCACGGATAGCTTTATAGACTTTTAAAGTTTTTAAAATATATCTTAATTTATGCAATTTCAAAGCGCAGAATCTTAAACTTCCGCAGATTTTTTTTCGTATGTCTGCTATTAAAATCTAGATCTAAGTATTTTATAGTTTCTACTCGTTTCATTACAGTTACAATCTGTAAAGTTAAGAATGTTTCTCTTGTAAATTCAGTCGATTTTATATGTTTATGGTTATTGATGCGAGTTCCTGGAGATTGAAAAAGCATCCATTTGATTTTTTATTATATTTAAGCTAACGTTTAACAGTATTGTAATCTTCTCTTGTAAAACTTTCACAGCGTTCTCTTGGGTTTTTATTCGAAGTGCCGATGACTATATCATCTGCATAAATACATACATAAGAGACTTTTTATACTAGTGTCCACCAGATCATTACTGTATATCAAAACGAGTAAAGGCCCTAAAATAAATCCTTGGGGTACACCGTGTTTCATATGATGTCTTTAACTAAACGTTTTGCCTATTTTTGTTACAGAGATCCTATTTGTTAAGTAGTCCGGGACCAGAGTAGTAGGCTGCCTCTAACTCCATAATTCTCTAATTTATCTAATAAAGTGTTATGGTCTATTATGTCAAATGCTTTTTGTAAGTCAAGGTAAAATGTTGCTTCAAGGAAAAATGTTCCTGATTCAAGGCTTCATAAAGTGTGTCTGTGAAATCTGTTAGCAATTTTATAGCACTTTTCCCCTTTTGGAAGCCATATTGGGCTGGGTTGTTTTACCCCTGAGCGGCACTTTTCTGCACACCATGGGCTAAATGGCCAGGTCACATGGATCCCGAAGGCTCAGAGAAGGTTGGGGTAGGGGACCCACTGGAACAGCTGTTGGGAGACAGATGATGCCTCCCGTCAAGCCTCCGTCAAGGCCATCCATCGTGTTCTTTAACGTGCACAGGGTATGGCTCTCCCGCACACTAGGGCCACGGCTTAACGTCCCATCCGACGGATGGCGGCGTTTCCAAGCCCATCGGTGTCCCCTACTGACCGTGGGCAGGGCGGGGAATTTTGCGGAGATAAATCTCAACGCTGACCCAGCTGGGACTCGAACCTGGGAACTACAGATTACGAGCCTGGCGCGCTACCGACTGAGCCACCTCCTCCCCAAATTAATTGGGAGATAATAATAAGAAAAGAGATTACAGAGAAAGGATCATATTTTGGAAGGAGACTGGTGCACAGAGACTGAAGGATAAACATGGTAAGGTTATTGAGGATGAGGACTACAAGAGACGAGCATTTCAGAGATGTTCTAAACAACATGGTTAGTTTTATTTCCATTGTTTCTAATGAGGATAGATATAATACTTGCTTTAATGCTGGCCCTTTATCACATTCCGACGTTACTTTGGCTACTTTTTAATAAAAACTACATAAAACACCAGTTGTTGATGAAATTGCTGCTGAAATGCGACTGGAACGTATCTGTTGTTACATGTATGACCGAACTTTTGAATATTTTTTATAATAAATGTGTTGTTCTTTAGGATTTTACTAGAGCTATTGTTATTCCTTTTTTTTTTAATATGATCGCAGTTCTTGTGATAATTATAGGAAATCAGTCTTCTTTCTTATTCCAGGTAAGGTTCTTTGCATTATTATGCTTGATTGAATTAAGAATTTTGTTGACAGAAAACTGCATGATGAACAGTGTGGTTCAGCAGTTGTAGTGGATGTGTAGATCAAATTTTTCTCTTAGGCAGATTCTTGAGAAATGTTTAGAATTTTAGAAACCTATGGTTACTTGCTTCATAGATTTCAAAAAGACTTTTGACTGTATCGATCGTTAAAATTTGTGGTTGATTGTGAGATGGTTCGGCATACAGACAAGTTAGTTTTAATGGGTTGGGTTGTTTTACCTCTGAGCGGCACTTTTTTGCACATCATGGGCTAAATGGCCAGGTCACATGGACCCCGAAGGCTCAGAGAAGGTTGGGGGAGGGGACCCACTGGAACAGCTGTTGGGAGATAGATGGTAGTCTCCCGTCAAGGCCATCCAGCGTGTTCTTTAACGTGCACAGGGTATGGCTCTCCCGCACACGGGGGACACGGCTTAACGTCCCATCCGACGGACGGCGGCCTTTCCAAGCCCATCGGTGTCCCCTACTGACCGTGGGCAGGGCGGGGAATTTTGCGGAGATAAATCTCAACGCTGACCCAGCTGGGACTCGAACCTGGGAACTACAGATTACGAGCCTGGCGTGCTACCGACCGACCCCCCCCCCCCCGCCCCGTTAGTTTTAATGAAAGCTCTCTACAATAACACTGTGTCATGTGTGAGAGTTGGTAATGCGCGGAACAATTGGTGTAGCGTTACTAATGGAGTTCGATGAGGGTGAATTTTGTCTCTTTTTCTGTTTATTTGATTATTGTTTACGTTATGTGGAATTCACTGCAACGAGGAGATTGGGGTTTTAAATTATTTAAAGTTATGAAAATTTCTGATTTATATTATACAGATGATTTCTCCCTGTTGGCTAATGATGTTGATGAGATGAATTCTTTCATTAGGGCTGTTGATGAGATTGGTAATAGAGTACGTTTGGTGATAAACAGAGAAAAAAAACTAAAGTGATGCAAATTGGTAGGGTAGATGGTTCATCAGTTGCTTTGAATGGCTGCACTCTTGAGCAAGGGTCTCAGTTTAATTATCTTGGGAGCTATGGGGGCGGGGGTGGCTCAGTCGGTAGCGCGCCAGGCTCGTAATCTGTAGTTCCCAGGTTCGAGTCCCAACTGGGTCAGCGTTGAGATTTATCTCCGCAAAATTCCCCGCTCTGCCCACGGTCAGTAGGGGACACCGATGGGCATGGAAAGGCCGCCGTCCGTCGGATGGGACGTTAAGCCGTGGCCCCGTGTGTGGGAGAGCCATACCCTGTGCACGTTAAAGAACACGCTGGATGGCCTTGACGGGAGGCTACCATCTGTCTCCCAACAGCTGTTCCAGTGGGTCCCCTCCCCCAACCTTCTCTGAGCCTTCGTGGTCCATGTGACCTGGCCATTTAGCCCATGGTGTGCAAAAAAGTGCCGCTCAGAGGTAAAACAACCCAACCCAACCTTGGGAGCTATGTAACAGATACTGGTGATGTGTGGCATGAGATAAATAGAAGAATCAAGATTGCTGTTGGGACTTCAAGAATCTGTAGAGAGTGTGGTAAAATAGGTGTATTTACCTAAAAAATTAAAATTAGGCTGCATAATAGTCTTTCTAGGATTTGTTGTAGTGAAACGTGGACCCTTTGCAGCAAAATAACAGGAAACTTGATTCTTGTTCTAGACGTTTAAGCAGTATATTGAGCATTAGGTGGTTTAACCTTATAAGTAATGATGAGGTTAAGGCAAAGGAGTCGGCAATCTCCCTTGAGCACCATATTGTGCAGAGAGAGACTCCCATGGTTTGGCCATGTTGGGTTTTGTTATTTTACCTCTGAGCGGCACTTTTTTGCACACCATGGGCTAAATGACCATTTCACATGGACCCCGAAGGCTCAGAGAAGGTTGTGGGAGGAGACCCACTGGAACAGCTGTTGGGAGACAGATGGTAGCCTCCCGTCAAGGCCACCCAGCGTGTTCTTTAACGTGCACAGGGTATGGCTCTCCCGCACTCGGGGGCACGGCTTAACGTCCCATCCGACGGACGGCGGCCTTTTCAAGCCCATCGGTGTCCCCTACTGACCGTGGGCAGGGCGGGGAGTTTTGCGGAGATAAATCTCAACGCTGACCCAGCTGGGACTCGAACCTGGGAACTACAGATTACGAGCCTTGCGCGCTACCGACTGAGCCACCCCCGCCCCTTTGGCCATGTTGCCTTATGCATAACTATAGATTAGCAATAGGGTTATGAACGGCATGCTAAAAGGCCTCAGAAAAAGAGGGAATACGTAGGGTTCGGTGGGCATACAATGCGAAACAGGACCTTGTTAGAATTAGTCTACAATGGCCAGATACAACAGTTATAGCTCAGGACAGACTGTTTAGAGAACTAAATTGCACAGTCTGATCCGACCTCCATAACTACATGAAGATTTTGTATGTATGTATATGTATTGGTGGATTTTACCTCTGAGCGGCCCTATTTTACAAACAATAGGAAAAATGGCTAGGTCACAAGGACCCCAAGGAGTCAGAGAAAGAGGGGAAAGGGGACCCACTGGAAAGTTATTAGGAGCCAGATGGTAGCCTTCCGTCAAGGCCATCCAGCGTGTTCTCTAACATGCACCGGGTATTGCTCTACTGCACACATCGCCACGGCTTTACGTCTCATCCGACGGACGGATACCTTCCGAGTCCACCGATGCCCCCTTCTGACCGAGGACAGGGTGAGTGTTTTTCGGAGGAATACATACGAATGTTTTCGGAGGAATACATATGAGTGTTTTGGTCTATAGGTGAGATTTATTTTCTGGGAAATGTACATGAAAGAATATTATATTTTAAAATATGGTAAAGGATTTATTTCTAACAGGAGTTGACATATTTGTCCATTCACAATTGTCGGTTGTTGATGTTTTCACCTAGAACGACAGTTTTGTGCACCCAATGGAATAAATGGCCAAGTCGTAAGATCACCAAAGCTCAAACTGGATTTGAGAAACGCATCCACTAGACAGCTGTTAGAAGAGAGATGGGAGCTGCCGGTCAAGACCATCCAGTTTAGGATGCAAAGGATATGGCTTTCCTGTTCGCTGCTCAACTCTCCCATCCGACGGTCGGCGACCTTTCTAACTTCTTCGATGCCCCCTTTCTCACCGAGGGCTATGCCAGAGGCAGGGCTATGCCAGAGATAAATCTCAACGTTGACACAGGTGGGATTTGAATCTAGGAATATTAGATTACCAGTCTGATGTGATACCGACTGAGCCAACCCCCTCGCTTGATAACTTTAGAATCCCTACCATCTTTCACTCGATATAACGACTCAATTTCGTATTCACACGTGTGTATTCAGAATCCCTCGTGGATTCATTTAGCACAGAATTCGTCTCGTCTTCTGGAGCTGACTTTATTTTTCCCCTGTTAGTCATACCGATAATGAACTAAAAAAATAAGGTAAGTTTACTTGAAGAATCTTTCAAGCTCATGAAACTTATTTCATTGATAGTTATCTTGCGATAGGCAACTGCACAAATTTTTGGTGAATCCATCTGTTTCAGTAAATAGACTAAGCCATCTGTTTCAGTAAATAGACTAAGGTTAATTTATCAATAGAGTGTAAAGTTAAGAACTAAACGAGTACAGTCGCTCAAAAAAGTATCCGAACACTATGGTTGATTGCAAAATTCAGAAAAAATATCTGGCATTGATTTTTTTAGAAATTAGTCATCTGGCAACCTTCGTGTCAAGTGACACGAAGGTGACACGTGACACGAAGGTTGCCAGATGACTAATTTCTAAAAAAATCAATGCCAGATATTTTTTCTGAATTTTGCAATCAACCATAGTGTTCGGATACTTTTTTGAGCGACTGTACATGTCCTGTGGCATTTTGTTCTTTAATGCAAGTTCATTATAGATAAAATAATACCCTTAATTTAAAGTGATACATTTTATTAAATGATTAAGTAACTGGTGTTCAAGATGTCAAGAGATTTTCAACACTTCTTTTTATGTTCAACACACTTCAATGAGATAGTCAGTTAAAGTCTTTATTATGCTCAGCAGGGGTGTTGTGTAACGCTTGCAATAATTCTTTCCTTTAAATGCTGGAAATTTCGATTTTTTTTTATTAAGAAGCAAATGATATTTTTAATGTATCCCACAAAACAAAAAGTCCAATGGTGTAAAATCGGGACTTCTTGTTTTGTTAGTCAGTTTAATCTGTACGAATCCAATGATTTGGAAATTTGGCATTTAAGACATTACATGCGATGCTAGAGCCGCCAGGTGATATTAACTCCAAGCCATCGAAACAAGAAAACTCGGAGAGCTTTTTGGACACACAATTACTTGTTAATAAATTTATAAAATATAAAACTGTCGATATTCTTTTATACTGACCCTAAAGAGAAGCGTTATCTTGAGACATGTAGCATATTAACGCACGACAGCCGATAACAGGTTGCTGACCATCAATCAACCTTTTCACTAGAAAAAGCTTTGAGCTTTATACCTTGCACTCAGTCAGTAGAAATACTGGTTTTCCTGGAGGAACAGATCGGTAATAGAGGTATGGTTGGTCGAAACTGGTTAATTCAAAAGCAGAGCGCCTGACATTGCTATTATTATAATTGCTGTATATTATAAGGTCGTTGATGCGTGTTCCATCAGACAGATCAAGACAATTTTATCCTACTCTGAAGAACCAGCCTTCGGTCAGAAAGCTCGCCTCCTGTGGGATAGGTGTTGTTTTGTGTTGTTTTACCTCTGAGCGGCACTTTTTTGCACACCATAGGCTAAATGGCCAGGTCACATGGACCCCGAAGGCTCAGAGAAGGTTGGGGGAGGGGACCCACTGGAACAGCTGTTGGGAGACAGATGATAGCCTCCCGTCAAGGCCATCCAGTGTGTTCTTTAACGTGCACAGGGTATGTCTCTCCCGCACACGGGGCCACGGTTTAACGTCCCATCCGACGGACGGCGGCCTTTCCAAGCCCATCGGTGTCCCCTACTGACCGTGGGCAGGGCGGGGAATTTTGCGGAGATAAATCTCGAAGCTGACCCAGCTGGGACTCGAACCTGGGAACTACAGATTACGAGCCTGGCGCGCTACCGACTGAGCCACCCCCGCCCCCCTGTCGGATAGGAGGTATAGCCGTGGGCAAGTGTCCAGGATAACCGTACCCTGTACATGTTAAAGAACACGCTGGATGGCTTGAAGGTAGGTTTCCCAACACTCTCTTAACAGTTTCCCAGTGCCGTTGCCAGTGATCCTTTGGGGTCCTTTGGGCATTACAATGCATACAATGGGCATTTAGCCCATTGTGTGCAAAAAAAATAGGGCCGTACGGAAGAAAAACAATTCAACCCAACACTACAGTGAAGGCAATTTCCAAATAATAAAATCTCATATTTCCTTCTTAACAAGTTGTTGATAAGGTGCATAAACATTCTTTCAACGATGTCATTTGGCTTAATCGGTAAGAGTGCCAGTCTCGTAATCTTCATTTCCCAGGTTCGAGTCCCACCTGGGCCAGCGTTGCTATTTATCTCTCTTTATGTAGGAGACTCCAGTCCTGCCGTCGGAGGGATGGTGCTCACTGATTGGCTGGGTAATGTCGCCGTCCGTCGGATGCGACGTTAAGCCGTAACTTCAATCAGCGGCCATTCAATCCAGCGGACATTCAGCGGCTTCAAATCAGCGGACATTCATCCAGCGGCCAGTCAAGGCCGTTGGATGGCTTTGACTGGAGGCTACCATCTGTCTCATAATAGTCGTCCAATGGGTCATCATCCCCCAATCTTGTTGGAGAGTCATACCCTGTGCATGTTAAAGAACCCGCTGGATGGCCTTGACTGGAGGCTACCATCTCATATATACCTGTCTCATAATAGTCGTCCAATGGGTCGTCATTCCCCAATTTTGTCTGAGCCCTCGGGTAACCTGTCTGAACCTCGGGGTCCTTGTGACCTCGTTGTTTAGTCATTTGTGTGCAAATATGTGCAGACCCAACTTTAAATACTAAAAAATTTCCTAATATGCATTGAGTCGATCTCTTAACGCCTTTCAACAGCAAAAAAACCCAACTCTAAATGGGTTATCCCAAAAACATGAGTCTTCCTATCTTCGTTTTAAATGTGTTTACCTAGTCCGAAATAAATTATCCTCCCGCATCACCTCATACCTTCCTGTTTCATCCTTCAGCTTCTCTTCAAATCCATTTCTCACAAAAGGGCGTGTCTCTTCATCCCACGGACGCCTCGGTCTAACATGTCGTCGGTTCAACTTCCCTCTCAGATTACTCAATGTCGTTGTTAATTATATCGGAACGAATACCATTTCCCGTTTCCACGGCAACGAGGTGTGGTCTGTGCTCCGTTCGAGTAACCAAATGAAATTCTGATGATACTTCCAAAGCTCCAGCAAACTGACGAACCTTAATTCTCTCCCCGTAATTGGTAATCTCATTGAAACGCGTTTCTCATTCATTTGAAGCTTTTGAAAAGGAATCTTCACGAAGTTGTAAACATCATCTTTCAATGGACGTTCATGGATGCATAGGTTATTTACATTAAGCATTAGTGCGGCCCATTCACGCGTGGTTAACATCAAGACAAATATTGTGTTTGTTTGAATACGCTGTTTTAGCAGTATTGCTTCTTAGCAGTAAACAATCGCCTTTGATTTTTGTCAAAAAGGATTCGTTAGAGTTGTTCTAAACATTCATAATGAAAAGCTCAGTAATAACGGTAAATCCAAGTATTACTGGATTAATGCTCAAAGTTCACAGTATGACTGTTAACTATTTCAGATCAAATACTGACTTATCAAGATGACGAATGTGAATCATATCCGTTTCCTAAGAAATATAAAGAGGCGGTGGGAGGTGGCTGACTCAGTCGATAACGGTCCAAGCATCTAGTGTTATCTTCTCTAACTCCCACCTAGTCCTCGGTGAGAAAAGGAACGTCGAGATGGGACGTCCGCCGTCCGTCGGATGGAACGTTAAGCCGTGGCCGCCCGTCAGTGCTGGAGAGCCATACTCTGGGCACGTTAAAGAATACTCTGGATGGCCTTGACGGGAGGCTTCCCATCTATCTCCCAACAGCGGTCCAGTGGGTCACCTTCCCCAACCTTCTCTGATCTCTCGGGGGGCGGGGGTGGTTCAGTCGGTAGCGCGCCAGGCTCGCAATCTGTAGTTCCCAGGTTCGAGTCCCAGCTGGGTCAGCGTTGAGATTTATCTCCGCAAAATTCTCCGCGCTGCCCACGGTCAGTAGGGGACACCGATGGGCACGGTAAAGGTCGCCGTCCGTCGGATGGGACGTTAAGCCGTGGCTGCCCGCCAGTGCTGGAGAGCCATACTCTGTGCACGTTAAAGAATACTCTGGATGGCCTTGACGGGAGGCTTCCCATCTATCTCCCAACAGCGGTCCAGTGGGTCACCTTCCCCAACCTTCTCTGATCTCTCGGGGGGCGGGGGTGGTTCAGTCGGTAGCGCGCCAGGCTCGTAATCTGTAGTTCCCAGGTTCGAGTCCCAGCTGGGTCAGCGTTGAGATTTATCTCCGCAAAATTCCCCGCCCTGCCCACGGTCAGTATGGGACACCGATGGGCTTGGAAAGCTGGTTATCTTCTCTAACTCCCACCTAGTCCTCGGTGAGAAAAGGAACGTCCAGATGGGACGTCCGCCGTCCGTCGGATGGGACGTTAAGCCGTGGTCCCGTGTGTGGGAGAGCCATACACTGTGCACGTTAAAGAACACGTTGGATGGTCTTGACGGGAGGCTATCATCTGTCTCCCAACAACTGTTAAAGTGGGTCCCCAACCTTCTCTGAGCCTTCGGGGTCCATGTGACCTGGCCATTTAGCCCATGGTGTGCAAAAAAGGGCCGCTCAGAGGTAAAACAACCCAACCCTGATCTCTCGGATCCTTGTGACCTGGCCATTTAGCCCATTGTATGAAAAAAGTATTTCCCAAACAAATAACCCAACCTTGCCCATGAATCCACGGTTTAACGTCGCATCCAATCAACATCTACCTTCCCAAGTCCAACGGTATCTTCTTACTCATCAATCTTTATACTGTTAAGCCAGGTTTAATTCTCAACGTTAGCAGAGTCGGGACCCGAACCAGGGACCTGCAGATTATGAGCCTGGCACCACAAGTACGATGACTAAGTGAAAAAATAATACATGAGTATTTGTGAACCTTTTTTGTGTGTTGTTTTCGACGAATTCTCTTCCCTTCGTAAAAATTAAACAGTGAACTTTATTTTTTTTTCTTACCCTCGTATTTACACTGGATCCATTTGCATATAAATTTCCTTCCATAACTTAACTTCTATTTATTTATTAGAATTTAGAAATTAGTGATCTGGCAACCTTCATGCGTGACACGAAGGTTGCCAGATCACTAATTTCTAAAAATAATCGTTGCCAGATATTTTTTCTGAATTCTGTAATCACGTGACACGAAGGTTGCCAGATCACTAATTTCTAAAAATAATCGTTGCCAGATATTTTTTCTGAATTCTGTAATCACGTGACACGAAGGTTGCCAGATCACCAATTTCTAAATAAATCGTTGCCACATATTTTTTTCTGAATTCTGTAATCAACCATGGTGTTCGGATACTTTTTTGAGCGACTGTAGGTGGTCATATTATTTTGATACTAGATCGTGTGGGCTCACTCACGGAAATATTGAGCGTGTGCAGTTACCGTTCACAGCAAACTGGAGCGTGTGCAGTAACTACACACGATCCAGTTTGCTGTGAACGGTAACTGGAGCGTGTACAGTTGATGTACACGCTCCTGGGGCGGGGGTGGCTCAGTCGGTAGCGCGCCAGGCTCGTAATCTGTAGTTCCCAGGTTCGAGTCCCAGCTGGGTCAGCGTTGAGATTTATTTCCGCAAAATTCCCCGCCCTGCCCACGGTCAGTAGGGGACACCGATGGGCTTGGAAAGGCCGCCGTCCGTCGGATGGGACGTTAAGCCGTGGCCCCGTGTGCGGGAGAGCCATACCCTGTGCACGTTAAAGAACACGCTGGATGGCCTTGACGGGAGGCTACCATCTGTCTCCCAACAGCTGTTCCAGTGGGTCCCCTCCCCCAACCTTCTCTGAGCCTTCGGGGTCCATGTGACCTGGCCATTTAGCCCTTGGTGTGCAAAAAAGTGCCGCTCAGAGGTAAAACAACCCAACCCAACCCAATGTACACGCTCCAGATATTTTTCCTGAATTCTGTAATCACGTGACACGAAGGTTGCCAGATCACTAATTTCTAAAACTATTCGTTGCCAGATATTTCTTCTGAATTCTGTAATCAACCACAGTGTTTGGATATTTTTTGAGCTACTGTAATATACCCAGATCCATCAAAAATATATTTTAAATATTGTATTTAATATAGCTTTCCTTATACCCATGAAAATTTTTCATTGTTCCAACTTCAATAAATGGAGATTATTTTAATACCCCGCAGTACATATGTATCCAGTTTCCTTTTCCAGCTTTATTAGCGACGTTCTATTTCATGCATCATTCCACTAGAGAGAACTGAGCAGCAGTAACCATGGTAATGCATCAGATCTACATCCAAACTGCGCATCATCTCAACTATCAAATGATTGATTTGCATTCAGTACGAGTATCTGCTTCGGAAAGCAAAGGATTTATGTGGAAAAGAATTTACCTCATGCGATTTGAAAGCACCACTAGAGAGCAAAGGAAGGGGGGGGGGGGATTCATCTCTTATTACCCTCCGCCTCTTCCTTTCCCGAGAATGTTTGCTTTTGGGATCATCTGCTTCTAAATCCCAATGATAACATCGTTCTCAATGGGCTTCAGTCGGTTTCTGTGAGGCACAGCAAACAATTATTAAAGCTGTGATGCTCAATCTCATCCTTACCATGCGCTGCTACCTCCGGGAATAAAATATGATGTGTCACTGAGGTAGATATGAGTTCGGGCTGGGGCTTTGCGGGATCAGAATAATTTAAGCTTGAAATATTTCTTGTAACTAAGAAACAAATACGTAAAGAATATTTTACAAATTTTATTATAAATCTTTTTACGTATTTTCCATATGTAATAAATTAATGGCTCTTAGTGCAATTAATCAAGAACTTAAGTTTCTACTTATATTTCTAATATTTTCTGTTCCAAACAGCATTAACGTTTTAATTTTGACATAACATTATTATAATTAATAACATATGAGAAAAATAAATTATTTCTGACATTCATTTCTGCATATTTGTCTTATGATGCGTCGGAGAGCATTTTTCTACAAATCGGTCTCGGGATCAACAATTGTCGAAATATTTCGGTCTCAATATTCAATAATTGTCGGAATATTTCGGGTGTAACAAATGTCGAAGTATTTCGGTCTCGGGAACAAGAGCTGTCGAAATATTGCGGTCTCGGGATCAACAGTTGTCGAAATATTTCGGTCTCAATATTCAATTATTGTCGGAATATTTCGGGTTCAACAAATGTCGAAGTATTTCGGTCTCGCGATCAACAATTGTCGAAAGATTTCGGTCTCAATATTCAATAATTGTCGGAATATTTCGGGTGTAACAAATGTCGAAGTATTTCGGTCTCGGTGCTCAATAGTTGTCGAAATATTTTGGTCTCCAGGGGCTCAACAATTATCGAAATATTTCGGTCTCGGGGCTCAACAATTGTCTGAATATTTCGGTCTCGGGGTTCAATAATTGTCGGAATATTTCGGGTTCAACAAATGTCGAAGTATTTCGGTCTCGGTGCTCAACAGTTGTCGAAATATTTTGGTCTCGGGGCTCAACAAATGTCGAAATATTTTGGTCTCGGGGTTCAAAAATTATCGAAAGATTTCGGTCTCTTGGCTCAACAATTGTCGGAATATTTCGGTCTCAATATTCAATAATTGTCGGAATATTTCGGCTTCAACAGATGTCGAAATATTTCGGTCTCGGGGCTCAGCAATTGTCGAAATATTTCGGTCTCGAGGCTCAACAATTGTCCAAATATTTCGCTCTCTTGGCTCAACAATTGCCGAAATATTTCGGTCTCGGGGCTCAACAATTGTCCAAATATTTCGGGCTCGGGGTTCAACAATTTTCGGAATATTTCGGTCTCAGGGTTCAACAATTGTTGGAATATTTCGGTCTCAGGGTTCAACAATTGTCGGAATATTTCGGGTTCAACAAATGTCGAAATATTTCGGTCTCGGGCTAAACAAATGTCGAAATATTTCGGTCTCGGGGGTTCAACAATTGTCGAAATATTTCGGGTTCAACAAATGTCGAAATATTCCGGTCTCGGGGTTCAACAATTGTCGAAATATTTCGGGTTCAACAAATGTCGAAATATTTCGACATTTGTTGACCCGATTTCAAAATAAAATCGTTGCCAGATATTTTTCTGAATTCTGTAATCAACCATAGTGTTCGGATACTTTTTTGAACGACTGTAGGTGGTCATATTATTTTGATACTAGATCGTGTGGCTCACTCACGACAATTGTCGAAGTTCAACAATTGTCGAAATATTTCAGTCTCGGGGTTCAACAATTGTCGAAATATTTCAGTCTCGGGGTTCAACAATTGTCGAAATATTTCAGTCTCGGGGTTCAACAATTGTCGAAATATTTCGGGCTCGGACTAAACTATTTGTCGAAATATTTTGGACTCAACAATTGTCGAAATGTTTGGGCTCGTGCGGGCGCGGATTCGAAAAATTGAGCGCGAACTCCTCCCTACACTGGGTCATGTCTATTAATATAAATATATTTTGACCAATTCGCATAATAAAACCAAAAGAATTCTAAAGAATAAAGAGTTTATTACCAGCATTATATCGGGTCTTTTGTCTTTGGTTTACCTAGTCTAACATATAAGTATTGCTGTCAATTGGAGTGGCAAAATTTTAAGAGTGACATGTAATTGTATGGACTTTGCTCTAATTAAAAAAAAATAAGTGCCACTAGTGTAAAGTGCTAAAGTCTTTAAGTAGCTTTGAGTATTTAAACAGTAATTTTGAAAACCTGTTATTAATAATTAGCTGACATTTTATATTATTAATGATTAGCTATTAATGATTAGCTGAAATTTATGTTATTAATGATTAGCTGACATATTATTGAGGAAACATAAAATAATTCTCAGTTAGAGCTAAAAAAATGGTAGAGTCGTTTGAAATGATAAAATTGATACAATCGCTCGAGGCGGAAAAAATGGAAATAGTTGTAACGGAAAATAAAAGGTAAATTCACCTGAGGTAGCAAAACAAATTTATTAGGCAGTGGTAAAAATTTATTTGAGGGTGGCAAAAAGTAATTTCGATTTGGGCTGCAAGATCTCTTGGGTTGTCCCTGACTTCATCCCAGAAGATTTTTCAATGTCGGTTGCAATTTTGCTGTTACGTGGATGAAAAGACCATTAAAGTTACAATTCCCTAAGTCGAAAGTACTGTTTGTCCTTGGTCTGTTTCGTTGTTTTACCTCTGAGCGGCACTTTTTTGCACACCATGGTCTAAATGGCCAGGTCACATGGACCCCGAAGGTTCAAAGAAGGTTGGGGGAGGGGACCCACTGGAACAGCTGTTGGGAGACAGATGGTAGTCTCCCGTCAAGGCCCTCCAGCGTGTTCTTTAACGTGCATAAGGTATGGCTCTCTCCCACACACGGGGCCACGGCTTAAAGTCCCATCCGACGGACGGCGGCCTTTCCAAGCCCATCGGTGACCCTACTGACCGTGGCAGGGCGGGGAATTTTGCGGAGATAAATCTCAACGCTGACCCAGCTGGGACTCGAACCTGGGAACTACAGATTACGAGCCTGACGCGCTACCGACTGAGCCACCCCCGCCCTTCTGTTTCGTTGATGAAAATACTTGTTCACAGAGATAAATACTTTCAAACTCGCAGATATATTGCGGTGAGAATTTTCTGACATTCAAAATATTTTCATAAGGCAGTAACTTCCAAAACTGACTAGAAACGTCTGCTGTACGATTTACAGGAAGTTGTACAAACTTTCCTTTCAATATTCTATTGCATTTTAATTTAGACCATGTCCGCATCTATAAAAAAAATAATGGGGTAGAGAGCAAGAAACTCAATTGAGCCGGAAAAAAGTAAACTGTGGGAGGGGTGGCAGAGACTGGATTTACAGTGAAGTATTATATAACATTCTTCCTCTGTTTTATGGGGCGGGGTGGCTCAGTCGGTAGTGTGCCAGGCTCGTAATCTGTAGTTCCCAGGTCCGAGTCCCAGCTGGGTCAGCGTTGAGATTTATCTCTGCAAAATTCCCCGCTCTGCCCACGGTCAGTAGGGGACACCGCTAGGTTTGGAAAGGCCGCCGTCCGTCGGATGGGACGTTACGCCATGGCCCCGTGTGCGGGAGAGAGATACCCTGTGCACGTTAAAGAACACGCTGGATGGCCTTGACGGGAGGATACCATCTGTCTTCCAACAGCTGTTCTAGTGGGTCCCCTCCCCCAACCTTCTCTGTGCCTTCGGGGTCCATGTGATCTGGCCATTTAGCCCATGGTGTGCAAAAAAGTGCCGCTCAGAGGTAAAACAACGCAAATCCTCTGTTTTATAGGTCTTTTAAACATTTCTTCAAAACTTCATGAAATATACATGTTTAGGGATTTTTTTGCCTCTGTTACCATTACTAGCATTTTAAAAGGGGAGGACCACTGTCCCCTTGCCCCCCCCCCCCCCCCCCCCCCCCCCCCCTCCCAATAGATCTGATCCTGATTCAGAGATTTTCATTTTGTATGTACTGGTAATACTATTCCTGCGTTGAAATTTATATCCGCTAGCCGCTATCCTGTCCTTTGCGAGAAAGTGGAACCGATGGGCTTGGAAAGGCCGCCGTCCATCGGATGGGAGGTTAAGCCGTAGCACCGTGCACGGGAGAGTCAAACCCTGATCATGTTAAAGAACAAGCTGGATAACCTCGACGGGCAGCTACTATCTGTCTTTTAATAGCTGCCCAGTGGATCCCTTTCCCCACAATCTTCTCTGAGCCTTTCAGGTCATTGTGACCTGGCCATTTAGCGCATAGTGTACAAAAAAGGTGCCGCTCAGAGGTAAAACAACCTAATCCTATTCCTCTTCTTGCAGACTATGCCAAGTCTTTTCCTCCTCTTTATTTCCTTCTCTTTTCTCATTATCTTTTCTGATCATCATGAAGAAAAAAAATCGGTTTCAACAAAGTGAAAACTGTGAATTACCAATGCATTTCGTGTCACATGACACGAAGGTTGCCAGATCACCAATTTCAAAATAAAATCGTTGCCAGATATTTTTTCTGAATTCTGTAATCAACCATAGTGTTCGGATAGTTTTTTGAGCGACTGTAGGTGGTCATATTATTTTGATACTAGATCGTGTGGGCTCACTCACGGAAATATTGAGCGTGTGCAGTTACCGTTCACAGCAAACTGGAGCGTGTGCAGTAACTGCACACGCTCCAGTTTGCTGTGAACGGTAACTGGAGCGTGTACAGTTGCTGTACAGTCGCTCAAAAAAATATCCGAACACTATGGCTGATTACAGAATTCAGAAAAAATATCTGGCAACGATTTTTTTAGAAATTAGTGATCTGGAAACCTTCGTGTCACGTGACACGAAGGTTGTCAGATCACTGATTTCTAAAAAAATCGTTGCCAGATATTTTTTCTGAATTCTGTAATCAGCCATAGTGTTCGGATATTTTTTTGAGCGACTGTACACGCTCGATATTTTTCCTGAAATCTGTAATCACGTGACACGAAGGTTGCCAGATCACTAATTTCAAAATAAAATCGTTGCCAGATATTTTTTCTGAATTATGTAACCAACCATAGTGTTCGGATATTTTCATGAGCGACTGTATATTGAAAATGCGACTTATCACAATGATTTTAACATCATGGAGAGCAACAATTCATAATTATCGTTTTTTGACATTATCAGATGGCAGTCGCTTCTTGCTTCAACTTTGGTATGACACCCATACATCATTGAAATATTTATAGAGAAAGTTTGCACAGAAAAATTTCTCCATCCCTATAATTCTGAATATTGATCTTTAACATCGTTTCGAGTAGCAATAGCCTGCTCCATAAATCTGTTTCCATCACTTTCAAAAAACAATTTTTCCAAATCATAGCTGTTGTTGTTTTACCTCTGAACGGCACTTTTTTGCACACCATGGGCTAAATGGCCAGGTCACAAGGACCCCGAAGGCTCAGAGAAGGTTGGGGGAGGGGACCCACTGGAACAGCTGTTGGGAGACAGATGGTAGCCTCCCGTCAAGGCCATCCAGCGTGTTCTTTAACGTGCACAGGGTATGGCTCTCTCGCACACGGGGCCACGGCTTAACGTCCCATCTGACGGACGGCTGCCTTTCCAAGCCCATCGGTGTCCCCTACTGACCGTGCGCAGGGCAGGGAATTTTGCGGAGGTAAATCTCAACGCTGACCCAGCTGGGACTCGAACCTGGGAACTACAGATTACGAGCCTGGCGAGCTACCGACTGAGCCACCTCCGCCCCCCCAAATCATAGCGCAAATTAATTAATTTGCATATCTCTAGCAATTGTTCCAGGTGTCTATGTGAACAATGATAACAACTGTTTGCTCTTAGAGGAGAATGATATCTTGCAGGTAAAGAATCTGAGAAAAAAAGACAAGATTTTTCCGAAGTTAATTAACACGGTAAACAAAATGTAGAAGAATTTTAAGTTCGAAGGAAACTGTTATATAGGCATCTAATTAATTTATTCTTCGCGTCATTACAGCGTTACTTTAATTTTCTTCAGAATGCAGCTCTCATGCTAAATATAACAAATGCAAAATACTAAAGAAACCGAAAATAAATACACTGGTTTCCATAAATTAAGGAAAAATGAGAAAACTCGCGATACTCATCAAAATTTTTCATGTAATGACGAGTGATCATATCGTATGCAAATTAGTCTAGGTTGCGTCAATTTGAGTAATCGGATAGCTGCATAAAAACGGATGTTTTGAAGTGGATCGTTATATTGTGTTGTAAATGTGAGTAAAGAAATTCGAAATAGCCATTTTGTAGGAATGACTTCGAGATATCATTTGCCAAATGAACTGCGGTGGAGAGCTATTGGCCGGCTCGAAGCAGACCAAAGTGGCACAATGGCTGAATGTGAGTCCTTCTGTGGTCCATAGACTGTGTAATCAATTTCTTAGCAAGGATTCCGCGTCTGGGAGGTTTAGCCGAGGGAGGGCTAGAGTTAGAACCGCTGTACAAGACCGATATCTGCGATTAACAGCACGAAGGAGCAGGACGTCTATTCCCTCTTAACTACGATCCTCTCTTGCAGCAGCCACTGGGAGGGTTGTATTAATCGGTAGCGCGCCAGGTTCGTAATCTGTACTTCCCTGGTTTGAGTCCCAGCTGGGCCAGCGTTGAGATTTATCTCCGCAAAATTCCCCGCCCTGCTCACGGTCAGTAGGGAACACCGATGGGCTTGGAAAAGCCGCCGTCCGTCGGATGGGACGTTAAACCGTGGCCCCGTGTGCGGGTGAGCCATACCCTGTGCACGTTAAAGAACACGCTGGATGGCCTTGACGGGAGACTACCATCTGTCTCCCAACAGCTGTTCCAGTGGGTCCCCTCCCCCAACCTTCTCTGAGCCTTCGGGGTCCATGTGACCTGGCCATTTAGCCCATGGTGTGCAAAAAAGTGCCGCTCAGAGGTAAAACAACCCAACCCTAGTCAGCGATGCTGGTCACTTGCTTAGATGTGCAGATCTGTTTCTTTAAAAATGGAATTGTGCAGTTATTTTTTGGAAAGTGTTTGTTTTGTCATGAAAAGATTTTAAATTATTTTTGTAAAAAAACTCAAAGTCTTGAGTATATATTTTATGCAATCACATGTTCATTAATTAATTGAAAAACCTCCACGCCAAAATCGTTAGGATCTCAGCTAGTTTTAATTTAATTTGTAGCCTAAGCTAAAAGTGTAATATATACAAGCAAAAAAATTGTAAATTGTAGCTTGGACTACTATTAAAACCTTTGCACAATATGTATTAACTGTAATTGCTAAAAGTTAAACTTCTTTTCGATACTTTGTGGGAGCTATTTTGCTTTAATCCTTAATTTTGAGGATCTCACAAACACTGGCAGCGCCTATGCAAATAAATAGCATTTATATCAGAATAAAGATTTCAACATCTACAGCTGCGAGCAAAGACTACCGAGTTTAGCAGCACTTATCAAGGACGTCTAATAAATTGTTTTCAAAATAAAATCAAAGTATTCGCAGAAGTAAAACTAAGTCTTATCCAAACATCATCAGCACATCATCAGACACAGAATTCAAAACTTAAACCTTAAGAAAAAAATAAGTCCATTCCTTTCAAGCTTATCATCTCTTTCGTGCTTCAGTTATCAAGTTGCAAGGAGATCGGATTACAGATAAATCTTCTCCGTATCTCGTTTCTGATGTTCTGGCTGTTCTTTATAGATGAACTTCCATCACTCCTTCATCTTGTTCCATGCAGGTGCATTCCTTCCACTCCTGAGCAGTCAGAAAGTCTCCCCCTATCACTGAACCGTGGAACGGAGTCTCCGGTGAGTAGAGAATTAAACTGGGATTGAAAACGAATAGCAGAACGCTTGGTTTGATGAGAAATGGTTACGATGCTTTAAACAAAAAGAAACAAAATCAAGTTACGGTTTGCTCTAGGTAATACGGTTACGGTTTGCTCTAGGTAATACGGTTACGGTTTGCTCTAGGTAATACGGTTACGGTTTGCTCTAGGTAATACGGTTTACGGTTTGCTCTAGGTAATACGGTTACGGTTTGCTCTAGATAATACGGTTTACGGTTTGCTCTAGGTAATACGGTTACGGTAATAGGTTTACGGTTTGCTCTAGGTAGGTTATGGCTCTTGGCTGTATTCTTTAAGGATTTTACTAATTTAATCTTGGCCTTCGTCTGAGTTCATCTCTTTGTGGCGTAAAGTGAGAGGTAAATGGGGAGATTATTGAGAGACCACGAGAATGCACAGTTGATATTTCGACTCTCCTCATAGGTGATACAGTCGCTCAAAAAAATATCCGAACACTATTGTTGAGTGCAGAATTCAGAAAAAATATCTGACAACGATTTTTTTAGAAATTGTGGTCAGCAGTGGCTTTGGTTTTAGAGTGGATGTTCTTGTATGAGAAAGGCTCCACAAAAAAAGTTCCTAGAACCCTTCTCCGTCCTATGTCTTGCATAAAAAAAACCAAAAAAAATCCAAATCCTGCAGGAAAAACTCGCCGCTTAAAAATGAAAACGTACATTTATAATGAGTAATGAATTTAAAAAGAACTTTTAAAGAATCAAGAAAACGTCTTGATTAAAAAAAATGTGCACTTTTAATTAGTGCAATGAATTCGAATAGTTAGTTATGTACCTAAAAATGTTTGGTCAAATAAAATTGAAAGATATAAGCTAGATCCAATATATTGATTATTTGTTTTATGAACAGCACGTTTTCCAGAAATGAGCCTCTTTTTGTATTGGCCTGCTCTATAATAAATTGTTTAAGGGAAAATGTCACTAAAGGTAAATTGAACATCACATTTAAATCTATCTATCCGTGCTTTGATTTTCAACAATATTCGTTCAGTAGTTTGAGTTATGTAGGCTTAACTATTTGATTCATTTAAATTTACTTACTCATTTCAATTATTTCACACTTTAGGTACATTTCAGATATATTATTTAAAAAGATATTAATTTTGAATTATGATATGCCTAATAATTTAATAGCAATAATATCAGTCATAAGAATCGACTTCAAAAGCTAATCAAAACTTATACCATGACACAATTTTCCCTGCGTGACTTTGGATTGGATTGTTTTACCTCTGAGCGGCACTTTCTTGCACACCGTGGGCTAAATGGCCAGTTCACGTGCACCCCGAAGGCTCAGAGAAGGTTGGGGGAGGGGACCCACTGGAACAGCTGTTAAGAGACAGATGGTAGTCTCCCGTCAAGGCCATCCAGTTTGTTCTTTAACGTGCACAGGGTATCGTTCTCCCTCACACGGAGCCACGGCTTAACGTCCCATCCGACGGACGGCGGCCTTTTCAAGCCCATAGGTGTCCCCTACTGACCGTGGACAGGGCGGGGAAATTTTGCGGAGATAAATCTCAACGCTGACTCAGCTGGGACTCGCACCTGGGAACTACAGATTACGAGCCTGGCGCGCTACCGACTGAGCCACCCCAGTCCCCCCTGCGTGACTGCAATGTGAATTAAGTTATTCATGAATAATATTAATTGTTGTTGGAGAGTTAACAACCTCCTGGGACCTCGCATTAGTAACTGTTGGTTGATCTGACTTCGTGAGAGTTTTTAATGAATTACCGAAAGAAATGTTCAAATTCGAAACAGGAACAAACACACTAGTTAGGAACACGTACTCTAGTGTTTCTCCAGCTGTAGTCCGATGAGTAGAGATCCATTTTTTGATGTCATTTTTTGGTTAAAATAAATGGTACCTTGGTCTGTTGAAAAAGTGTCAAATAAATATTGTCACAGCTTGCTGATTTTATATGAACTAAATTGCACTGTCTGACTGGACCTCCGTAGCCCATGGCTGCTTGAGGAGGAGGAGGAGGAGGAGGAGGAGGATGTTGACATGTGTAATTTGGTTTCATTAAATATTTCTAGTGGCCAATGCGTTCACTTTCAGTCAAAGTACTTTTACTAACTGATTATATGGTGCAAAATTCAGAACTCTGGAAAAGGTCTTGATCTGCTACCGATTATTCTGCGGGTAAAGCATCTGGTATGTAATCAGAAAATTGTGGATTTTCTAGTGATTCGAGTTTAATCTGACCATCTCAAAAACGTTTTTCCTCTACACTTCCCATATTAACCTTTTCCTATTCAAAATCCTTTCAGCACTATACACCGTCTGAAGCCTAAGTGAGATTTTCTTAAATAATTTGATTATCAATCTTAAACAGTTGCCTCTCCTCTGCAATTTATTTTCGAGAATTGGAATTCTCTGGGGTAAAAAATAACAATTTAAGCACTACAGTTCTGTGAATTAAAATAACAATTGACGTTTTTTGTTCTATAATATTGTAATTTTCTGGAAAAAATTAATAATAATTAATACACGCATATTTAAATACGTAGATTTACAATTCTGTGTATTCTTTTCTAGAATGGCTCCTTGTATCAAGTCGGATCCTGATCAAAGATCCTGATTCAAGCAACCTTTGCTGCCGAAACTTCATCTCAAGAGCAAAATGTGATGAAATGCCATCTTCCTACGTTCCTCATATTAGGTGGCATTACCTGCAGATGGTAAACCTCACACCTGTCGGAGGATTGTCGGGGATCAGCAGTGGGCACTGTCCTAACCTTACCCGTCTCCTCAACGATTATCTGACTTCTCTTGCATCCAACGTGACTGCATCCGAAGTAGCCTCAGACTCCACTGATGATGCTGTCGACACCGAACTGGCGGAGCAGATCAGTCAGCGGAATGCTGTCATCTACATCGTGGTGGTGCTCTTCTTCTATTCTTTCGGCATCGGGATCATGATGATCAAGTATATGAGGAAAGAGGCTAAGGAGCAAGAGGAATTCAAGATGTATCGCAGATATATCAATGATGCCCATCAGCAGTATGTGAACTCCACCAGCAGAGCTCGGTTGGCTAATAGGTTAGCCCTTAATGCCTTAAACATGGTAAATGCTATACCGCAGACAACACAAGTGGGAGGTAAAGTGACGTTCGTCTGAGAAAGAAGTGATTTTAATATCACTGGACTAACATGACTTCTTATTGGAGTTCGTCGTGTCTGACAAAGAAGTGATTTTAATATCACTGGACTAACATCACTTATTGGAGTTCGTCGTGTCTGACAAAGAAGTGATTTTAATATACTGGACTAACATCACTTCTTATTGGAGTTCGTCGTTCTGGAATTGATGGTGAAATCTAGAATATTTTTGAAAGTAAATTTATTTTATTCTAAACAAGTTTGAAGATGCTATTGACAAATTTTTCCGTCTAGTAAGAATGTGAAACTGCCAGAGTATACATTCAAGTATTTTTTTCTCAGCAATTAAATTAGAAGAGGCAAAGGTTTTGCATTTCTTCAATAGAGTCGGCAATGTTGAAAGCGGAATAACTCTCTGAAATTTGTACAGAGATAAGAAACGTTTTTGTTGTAGCTTCATGATGTGTGCGCTGATGTGCTAATTTATAAAACCGTAAATTGATTATTTAAATACTTATTCATGTTATTGACTCGAATGTGAAAAGACTGTTTTTCAAGTTGATTTCCGAACAGATTTTTTTTTCTAATGAATGATATAATCTGCTAACTAAAAGGCTTAACAGTAAAGGAAACTAGTTGAAAAAATATTTTCCCAGAAAGTTAAAATTTAAAGAACAAAATTTTTCAAATGAAAATGGCAATTTTTCTTCCATTTTTTTTCACATTGGCAAAAATTAATATGCCAAACCATCGACAGAATGAAAGATGCATCAACATCTGAGATGTACAATCGCTGAAAAAAATATCCAAACACTGTAGTTGATTTCATAATTCAGAAAAAATATCTGGCAACGATTTTTTTAGAAATTAATGATCTGGCAACCTTCGTGTCACGTGACACGAAGGTTGCCAGATCACTAATTTCTAAAAAAATCGTTGCCAGATATTTTTTCTGAATTCTGTAATCAACCATGGTGTTCGGTTACTTTTTTGAACGACTGTAGGTGGTCATATGATTTTGATACTAGATCGTGTGGGCTCACTCACGAAAATATTGAGCGTGTGCAGTTACCGTTCACAGCAAACTGGAGCGTGTGCAGTAACTGCACACGCTCCAGTTTGCTGTGAACGGTAACTGGAGCGTGTACAGCAACTGTACACGCTCCAGATATGTTTCTGAATTCTGAAATCAACCATAGTGTTCGGATATTTTTTGGAGCGACTGTATATATATATAGTAAAATTCCCAAATTGAAAAAGTGTGTTTGATTTAGGTTTTAAAAAGCATTAGAGCAATTAATAATACGAGGACCAAGAGAGAACGCGCAATTTGATTAATTGATCTCAATATGCTCATGGTGACATCATTTTGATTACTGCCTTCTCAACACATTTACTGGAACATACTCAGGTAAAATTGATGAATGAACTAAATACATAAGAGGAAAAGCAAAACAATATTATTAAAAAAACATATTTCTCTAACAAATTTTATATGTTAAATACTGATTGTCTATTGTAGGTTTCTTGGGCAACTGAAACTTCCATTTTTAGTCTAATAGGCGTTTTATTCATATTTAAACTGCAGCTTGATTTTGGTGGACAAAATATAATTAAACATGACAATAATATGTTCAAATGAAGAGTTATTTGGGGAGCAAGAGCACAAATTAACAGACCTGCAAACAAAATGATGAAAAGAAGATCAGAAACCTTGGAGCAGTTTTTTTTTCTCTCATCTTAATTAAAGAATGTTTTGTTTTTGTTTGTTTTTTTCAAATACGAAAAAGCAGATATTCAAACAAAATGATAAAACGCAAATAATAATCAGGAAACTTGCGCAGTTTTTTCCACCTCTTAATTAAAGAGTAATTTTTACAAGCTACAAACAGATCTGCCAAAATAAGATGAGAGAAAATACGGTGAAATCACAAACCTACGTTCTGTATTTTTGAACTCGTAAGTAATTAGCCGTCCCGTTGCCGAGTGGTTAGCGCGCTTGGCTACTGATCTAAAGGACCTGGGCTCGAGCCCCGGGTAAGGCATGGATGTACGTGTCGTTTTTCTGCTGATTTCCTGCCATCCTCTCAGACCTTCTACTATGGCATGTAAACTGACAGGCTCCTGTCAGACCTCTGTGGTAAGCAGCTGCTTGAGTGGGTATTTATTTTTTTATCATAATTAATAAACTAAGACTAATGCAAATTTATTGTCCATTAAATTTTTACGAAACCATGGCCGAGTGGTTAGCGCGCCTGGCTACTGACCTAATGGACCTGGGTTCGAGCCCCGGGTAAGGCATGGTTGTGTGTGTCGTTTTTCTGCTGATTTCCTGCCATCCTCTCAGACCTTCTACTATGGCATATAAACTGACAGGCTCCTGTCAGACCTCTGTGGTAAGCAGCTGCTTGAGGGGGTATTTATTTTTTTATCATAATTAATAAACTAAGACTAATGCAAATTTATTGTCCATTAAATTTTTACGAAACCATGGCCGAGTGGTTAGCGCGCCTGGCTACTGACCTAATGGACCTGGGTTCGAGCCCCGGGTAAGGCATGGTTGTGTGTGTTGTTTTTCTGCTGAGGGCCTGCCATCCTCTCAGACCTTCTACTATGGCATATAAACTGACAGGCTCCTGTCAGACCTCTGTGGCAAGCAGCTGCTTGAGGGGGTATTTATTTTATTTTATAAACAGACCCATAGAGACAAAATAGCGAAAAGTCTAGTAAAATCAGAAACCTACGCACGGTATTATTTCCGTCCTCGCAATTAGAGAAATATAAATCTTGCAAAATCAAATAGCACTGAATAGTTAAATTTTCGATTTCGCAATCAGGCTGAGCAATTATTGCACATTTCCTTTGCAGTTAAATGCCAATTAACTTAGAGAAGAAGAACGGCGCGTCACTTTTCAGAGATTAACTATTAAGTCAACACGGGAAAGGAACTTGATTCTCTGATCTTGACTTTGTCTGAAAGGACAACAAATCTCAGATGAAGATGCCGAGTTCACTACTAGCTTAATTGCATTCACTATTGTTCAGCTTTCACCACTGAACTGTTAATTAAGAAAATGTAAAAGAAAACAGTTCTGAGAGAAATTAAGTTTCATTACTGCTGTGTTAATGCCGCATAATTGCAGATATTTCAAAACCTCAAAAATCGGATTTTTTGAATAACGTTATACACCGAAGAGCCAAAACATTATGACCACCTATGTAATATGATGTTGGTCGCCGACATGCCGCCAAAACAGCTCTTACCCGGCGAGGCAAGGACGCTACAATATTTCTAAAGGTTTCTTGTAGCATCTGGTACCAATACGCTACCAGCAGAGCCTTTAACTCTTCTAAGTTACGTGGTTGAGCCGCTGCAGATCGGATATGCTGTTCCAACACAAACCACAGATGCTCCATTGGATTGATGTCTGGGGAATTTGGAGGCCAGGGTAATACCTGGAAGTCTTCCTCATGTTCCGCGAACCATTCTCGAACAATCCGGGCAATGTGTCAAGGCGCATTATCCTGCTGAAAGAAGGTATTACTAGAGGGGTATACCGCTGCCGTGAAAGGATGTACCTGGTCTGCAATGATGTTTTGGTAGGTGGTAGACGTCATAGTTTCCTGTACATGACTGACTGGACCCAGATTTTCCCAGCAGAACATTGCCCAAAGCATTACACTTTCTACACCGTCTTATTTTCGTCCTACGGTGCATCCTGGGCCAACACTTTCCCAGATAAACGACGCACATGTAGCCGTCCACATGGTGCAACAGGAAACGAGATTCATCGAACCAGACGACCTTCTTATAATCATTGAAAGTCCAGTTTTGATGCTCGCGTGCCCATTGTACACGCTTTTGACGGTGAACCGAGGCACTCAGAGGGGCCCGCGGCTACCCAGCCCCATTCTCAGAGGGTTCGATGTATTGTGTGTTGTGACATATTACTTCCGTCACCAGCATTCAAATTACGGGCGAGTCGCACCACAGTATCTCTTCTGTTAGTTCGTACTATACGGGATAGCGTTCGCTCACCTCTAGCATCGATGAGTCGTGGTCGGCCCACACTTTGCCAGCAGTTCGTAGTTTTTACCTCCTCGGACCACTTTTTGAAGGTACTAACCACGGTGACCGTGAACACCCCACAAGTCTTACCGTCTCGGAAATGCTCTGACCCAGTCGCCTGGCCATTAGCATATGACCTTTGTCAAACTCACTTAAGTATGCTGGCTTTCCCATCTGAAGAACAAGAATAACACTGATTAACAGAGCTAAGTATCAGGTGTTATTTATATCGTTTCATGACCTTCACACGCGCTGTCGTTTACCTGCAGTTACTTCGATTTGCATAAAGACGCGCTGGTCATAATGTTTTGGCTCTTTGGTGTATATCTGGGGTGGCCAACCAAAAAACTTAGCGAAGAGCCACTATGAAAAAAAATTTAGATTCTTAGAGAGCCGCAGAAAATCTTTCCTATTTGAAAACGAAAATATTCATTTCTAATGAATAATAATTTGAAAAAGAAATGGATTTTTAAAGCATCAAGAAAATATCTTGGTTAAAAAACAAAAATAAACCTTTTTTGATGGGTACTCTCAATTGGCAAATCGTTTAGTGTTTACACTTAAAAATGTTTGGTCCAAAAATTAGAAGAAATGAGCCAGTTTGATGATTTATCTTATGAGCAGCAAGTTCTTTCGCAATGAGCAGCAGGTTGGACGGTGCTGGAGCGGGGGTGGCTCAGTCGGTAGCGCGCCAGGCTCGTAATCTGTACTTCCCAGGTTCGAGTCCCAGCTGGGTCAGTGTTGAGATTTATCTCCGCAAAACTCCCCGCCCTGCCCACGGTCAGTAGGGGACACCGATGGACTTAGAAAGGCCGCCGTCCGTCGGATGGGACGTTAAGCCGTGTTCCATATGCGGGAGAACCATACCCTGTGCACGTTGAAGAACACGCTGGATGGCCTTGACGGGAGGCTACCATCTGTCTCCCAACAGCTGTTCCAGTGGGTCCCCTCCCCCAACCTTCTCTAAGCCTTCGGGGTCCTTGTGACCTGGCCATTTAGCCCATGGTGTGCAAAAAAGTGCCGCTCAGAGGTAAAACAACCCAACCCAAATTGGACGGTGCTGTTATAAACAACTATTCTTCAGTGGAATATATTTGTTACGTCACCAGATAAAGCAAAAATTTAGAGTTTAAGCCTGACGTATCAAAACATAAGTTCGTGGTTCAAATCTCGCAATCACAAATTTTTAACATTTGCTGAAAAAAAATCAAGACTGCATTCGAATCATAACTAAGACTAATCCAGTTGTCATTTTATGCTGCAGTGGCATTCGAGGTTTTTACCTTTGAATTGTAAGTAAGGTTTTACCTTCTGCGTTTTGAATTACCGGAGATTGTGCCCTTTGTGTTTAGAATAACCAAGAAGTTTGTGATCTTTGAATTTTGAATTACCATGAATATAATAAATTCCTGCTTGAAATTCAAAATAGTAATCAAATCTACTTTTTGAATTAGAATGCAGGTTACTCTTTTGAATTTTGAATTGTCACAAAAGACGGGTTGGGTTGTTTTACCTCTGAGCGGCACTTTTTTGCACACCATGGGCTAAATGGCCAGGTCACATGGACCCCGAAGGCTCAGAGAAGGTTGGGGGAGGGGACCCACTGGAACAGCTGTTGGGAGACAGATGGTAGCCTCCCGTCAAGGCCATCCAGCGTGTTCTTTAACGTGCACAGGGTATGGTTCTCCCGCACACGGGACCACGGCTTAACGTCCCATCCGACGGACGGCGGCCTTTCCAAGCCCTTCGGTGTTCCCCTACTGACCGTGGGCAGGGCGAGGAATTTTTGCGGAGATAAATCTCAACGCTGACCCAGCTGGGACTCGAACCTGGGAACTACAGATTACGAGCCTGGCGCGCTACCGACTGAGCCACCCCGCCCCCACAAAAGACGGAAATGTGTTACTCTCTATATCTTGAATTACGTGGAGCGTTCTGATACCTGCAATATTGCTCACCCGGCAGAAATGCCTCTATAATTTGGATTACCGAAAGGAAAATTTTCATTTCGAATAACATGAAAATATTATTCTATATTTTGAAATTGCAAAATTATTACCCTCTGCATTTTTCATTACGAGGACCTCTTCATTATGAATGTCTTTATGTCCTGTGTGTTAGTTTAACGGTGGCATTAATTTACTGGTGGTTTAACAAGCTTCTATCTGAACCGTCGCATTGCCGAGTGGTTAGCGCGCTTGGCTACTGATCTAAGGGACCTGGGTTCGAGCCCCGGGTTAAGGCATGGCTGTTTGTGTCGTTTTTCTGCTGAGGGCCTGCCATCCTCTCAGACCTTCTACTATGGCATATAAACTGACAGGCTCCTGCCAGACCTCTGTGGCAAGCAGCTGCTTGAGGGGGTATTTATTTTTTATTTTTTTATTTATTTTTTCTATCTGAATTTGGCGTGACCTTGTGTGAGACAACCTCTACAAGTTAGGAGTAGTTCATGGTTTCTTTCTCCATTTTTTTTGTACGCCAATATAAAATCACTAAGATGGTTTTTATGTCTGTCTTGTTGAATTACCGAAAAGGATGGTGCATATTAAATAACCGCCAAGGTTGCTCTGCCTTTTTCATCGCAAAGTAAGTTTCGCCTTCTGCATCTCAATGCGTTACTCGGATTTCTTACAATTCTGCACCTTGAAATAATGGAAAGGTTCAGATTTTTGCATTTTATGTTACAAGAAAGGTTGGGACCTCTGGAATTTTATATTAGAAGAAAAATTGCAAATCCTGCATTCTGAATTTCAAGGAAGTTTGGCACTCTACAACTTCAATTCACTTTAGAGTGTTTTATGTCTCTTATTACGGAAATTATATTATATAGATATATATATACTTATTATTATATATCTTTGCGTCTTGAATTACAGGGAAAGTTTTGAATCACCACCAATTACTCTAAATATTTTGAATTACTAGAGTTAACCTCAACATTTTGTGTATGGGGAAGGTTGAACTCTCTGCTTCTTCATTTAAAATTTGAAGCACTTTATCTTGAATTACACTGAAGTGTGTGTCCTCTTCATTTTGAAATAAGAAGTTATTATCCTTTTCACTATCAATTGAGGGCAAGACTATATTACTCTGCCTCTGAATTACAGATAAGATTATGCCTTCTTCATTTCCTATTAATAGGAAAACTTGAATGGTCGTGAACATGACTTCTTTTTTTTTGAGTACCACAAAGAATGTGAACCATGTTTTGAGTCATCAGTAAGACGAGGTTTTCGGTTCATGTTTTCACCATATTTTCACCCTGATAATTTCACCCTGATAATCCGATTTAGGTCAGTAAAATCCAACGAGTAGCTCATAGATGGCTGGTAGCCTTTAAAATTTCAATCTCTCGAAAAGCAGTCGCGTTGTAGTGTACTTTATTTCAATAGTACGGTTATTACAAAAAACATTCTTAGGCAAAATTCTTGATTTTTCTGCTAAACCCTTGAAACAAATAGCAAGCAGTCCTCATACTGTATAAAAATATATTTACAAATAGACCTCACACTGCTAAAAAAATATCATCACTGACATCTATAATTCGCTCGGGATAACTAATCGAATGAACCCAACTGTTCCGCATCCTCTAATATCTTACTACTAGTTAAACCACGCCAAAGGGGCGGGGGTGGCTCAGTCGGTAGCACGCCAAGCTCGTAATCTGTAGTTCCCAGGTTCGAGTCCCAGCTAGGTCAGCGTTGAGATTTATCTCTGCAAAAATTTCCCCCACCCTGCCCACTGTCAGTAGGAGACACCGATGGGCTTGAAAAGGCCGCCGTCCATCGGATGGGACGTTAAGCCGTGGTCCCGTGTGCGGGAGAACCATACTCTGTGCACGTTAAAGAACACGCTGGATGACCTTGACGGGAGGCTACCATCTGTCTCCCAACAGCTGTTCCAGTGGGTCCCCTCCCCCAACCTTCTCTGAGACTTCGGGGTCCTTGTGGCCTGGCCATTTAGCCCATGATGTGCAAAAAAGTGCCGCTCAGAGGTAAAACAATCCAAACACGCCAAAAGTTCTGTGAAACGTGTGCACATTGATAATTTAAATACTTGTTATTTCGTTCATAGCTTTCCATCATTAACTTACTCCTCTTTTTACAAAACTCCATCGATAACGTAATATTCTGTTCACAAGGTATGCGACAACAGTTCTCCAGAAATTCGGGTACTTTCAGAAGGTACACCGAAGGAACCACATCTTTTAACCCAACACTGCCAGGCATAGGTTTTCACGTCAAGGTTCTACCACACCATTTTTGGAACTGATCGGTCATTTCCTCCACACCCCATTTGGAACCGATTGGTGCAATACCCGCGGAAAATAATAATATAAATTAAATAAATACCCCCTCAAGCAGCTGCTTGCCACAGAGGTCTGACAGGAGCCTGTCAGTTTATATGCCATAGTAGAAAAGGCAGTTCGAAATTTTCTGCCACCGATGACGTCACACTGCTGATATACGTGAGCTAATACACAAGAAACGCGCGTGCGCGTCCGCCCATTCGTTTATCCGCCCGCTATTACGGCTATTATAAGATGATTATCTATTATACGTAATTCTGAACGTGGGAACGAACGAGTAACGATTCAGCGGTTACTTCACCGATTGGTTCCAAATGTGGTGTGGCGGTCCGACGTAGGTTTGCCCGTGACGGGTTAAGAAATCAGGGTCGTAACTGCCGTGAGTCTGGATCAATCTCTCCAAAAGTGTCCTTCCTTGGCAATGGAGTGTTTTGAATCACCACTAATTACTCTAAATATTTTGAATTCTTACGAGTTAACCTCAACATTTTGTGTATGGGGAAGGTTGAACTCTCTGTTTCTTCATTGTCGATGCCAAAAGTTATGAATGGATTGACGTTTCGTGGTGGGGTTCAACTAATATATTTAAAGTCTTAGTATATTAATAGTTTATCAGAAACAAAATATATCCTACCGATTTGCATTTATAAAAATAAACTTAATATTTACCGTAACTATGAGATTTCAAGATAGTTTTTTTTTTACAATGAGTAAAATTTATTTTACACTTGAATTTTATTTTATGTTTTAAAATTTTATTTAATAATTTTTTATAATTTTATTTAACATTTGAATTTAATGTGTAATAATAAATATTTTAGTAGTAAATGAAAAAGATTTTTCTCTGAAATTAATCCTTCATTTTTAAGTCTCCCTCAAGTTAACAAAATTACGATTAAATAGAGGAATCGAGAAAAAAGTTATACTTTTTTTTCATAAAAAAACAATATTTACCTTTTTAGAATATTTATATGTATTGTATGTATTGTATATTTATTTATAATTGATCTTCTGAGACTTTATGAACTTAAAAAAGCCAGTGAAAGTTGCACAATGTTTTTATTCTGACATTTCTGTGTGTTCCTTCCGAGAACAGTTTAAGTGCATGTTTATTAGAGCTGAAAATTCTCGAAGACTCCTTTCTGTATTAATAAATATGAACTAAGAGCTTTGAATCCGCTATCACAGCGAATCAGAGAAATAAGAGGTATGAAAAAAATGTATTTTTATCGTAATATGTCGGATGAAACAGACAATTGTAATAGGTGATATCTGTTTTCGTATTTTGAAAAAAATGTCATAAATTATTACAGTAGAATGTGATATTGTAAACAAGTTGAAAAAAGTGTGTTTTTTTTAAATCATGTTTTTGAGCAAAATGCTAACATATTTTGCAAACATGCATTAGATGATATTTCTTTATATGTTTCTTAAAAAATATATATAAAATAAGTAAAAATTATATGTATAATGGTCGCACTTATGCGAATTTCTCTCAAAAATATTATATTTAATCAAAATTATCAAAAAAATTCATATTCATTTTTAGCATTTTGAATTTAAATATTTTCTCTATGTAATGCAAACCATTCTTGTTTAAAAGCTAAATGCATGTCTGGTGTAATTAAATTATTAACATTCCGTATGAAAACTACATTATATGTTTTTATATAGAGATAAAGGATTTTATATAGAGATAAAATTTATTATATAGAGATAAAGGAGTATGTGTTTGATGTGTCACGTGGTGACACATTAAACACATACAGTGTTTTCGAAGTGTCTTAAAATATTTTTTAATTAATCAATATATATTTGGATTGACGTTTGGATTGACGTTTCGTGGCGGGGTTCAACTAATATATTTAAAGTCTTAGTATATTAATAGTTTATCAGAAACAAAATATATCCTACCAATTTGCATTTTTAAAAATAAACTTAATATTTACCGTAACTATGAGGTTTAAAGATAGTTTTTTTTTACAATGAGTAAAATTTATTTTACACTTGAATTTTATTTTATGTTTTAAAATTTTATTTAATATTTTTTTTATAATTTTATTTAACATTTGAATTTAATGAGTACACGCTTGAATTTTATTTATTAATTACAAAAAGATTTTATTAATTACAAATATTTATTAATTACAAAAAGATAATATTAATTAAACAATATAATTATAGAGAACCCAACTAAATCATTTTAGAATTTCCATTTTGTGCCAATGGAAAGAAAAATTAGGAGAAATAATTTTCAAAATAAAGCTTTCATTGGAATGGGACTGAAGATAAAATGAAGGACGAGATCAAATCTATGAATATCTTTAATTTCGGTAATATTCGTTCCTCGTTCAAGGAATTATGGAAGGTGGAATATTTCGTATCAAAAGTTATTAGCCTTTATGACTAGCAACTTTTGATCTTAAATATTTCAAATTTCATAATTCATCTTGCAAGCTAATCAAAGCAAAAGTAATAATTATATATCAAACCGTTTACTTAAGTAACTGCATATTTAGAAGTTTTGTCTAACAATTCTCTAATAGTTCTCAATTTCGACGAACTAAGTGCTGGTAACGAATCTGTTAAATATTTCAGTTTCCGTAACATCCTTAATTCAGAACAAACATTGCTGAATTCGATATTTAAATAGACTTGTAGGCTCAGAGAAGGTTGGGGGAGGGGACCCACTGGAATAGCTGTTGGGAGATAGATGGTAGCCTCCCGTCAAGGCCATCCAGCGTGTTCCTTAACGTGCACAGGGTACGGCTCTCCCGCACACGGGGCCACGCTTAACGTCCCATCCGACGGACGGCGGCCTTTCCAAGCCCATCGGTGTCCCCTACTGACCGTGGGCAGGGCGGAGAATTTTGCGGAGATAAATCTCAACGCTGATCCAGCTGGGACTCGAACCTGGGAACTACAGATTACGAGCCTGGCGCGCTACCGACTGAGCCACCCCCGCCCCTGAAATGCAGTAGGAGTATTCCACAGCAAGTTTTCAACACAACGGAGGGATAATGAACCTTACATTAATTTGAACCTATTTTATCTTCGAAATACAATTACACCATGAGAGAGGCAGGTTGAGGTTTAACCCTTTTATTGAAATTGAATTTAAGACGCACACCACACTCATATAACTTGGTTATGGTACTAAAATATTACTTCATTAAAAATGTCAAACAAAGTTTTAGAATATATTAATTAATACATATACATATACTTATATGTACAGTGGCTCAAAAAAGTATCCGAACACTATGGTTGATTACAGAATTCAGAAAAAATATCTGGCAACGATTTTTTTTAGAAATTAGTGATCTGGCAACCTTCGTGTCACGTGACACGAAGGTTGCCAGATCACTAATTCCTAAAAAAAATCGTTGCCAGATATTTTTTCTGAATTCTGTAATCAACTATGGTGTTCGGATACTTTTTTGAGCGACTGTAGGTGGTCATATTATTTTGATACTAGATCGTGTGGACTCACTCACGGAAATATTGAGCGTGTGCAGTTACCGTTCACAGCAAACTGGAGCGTGGTGCAGTAACTGCACACGCTCCAGTTTGCTGTGAACGGTAACTGGAGCGTGTACAGTTGCTGTACACGCTCCAGATATTTTTTCTGAATTCTGTAATCACGTGACACGAAGGTTGCCAGATCACTAATTTCTAAAAAAAATCGTTGCCAGATATTTTTTCTGAATTCTGTAATCAACCATAGTGTTCGGATATTTTTTGAGCCACTGTACCTATATTTATATGAACACGAATAATGAATTAATGGATGAGTCCAATTTCGTGAAAATTTCCTGAACTTCTGAAGCTATTTTGAATAGCCAAAAGGCTGAATGAATCCACTAATTGCGAATCCCGCGTCTTTCCCCTTAGTAAGACTGGTACCGTTCGCCATTTGCATCCCCACTTAGTTCCTTCCATAATTCATGGATAGCAACACTTAATGCAATGTACTGCAAGTTGTGTCACTAAGTAAAGTTTGAACTTGCATCAATCATAAATTAAAGGATTGAGAGTGTTTGGGTTAATTGCTTTCCGCGGTTCCTAGAATAACAATCCCGCCAACGCTTCGCAAAACACTTTGAGATGCAATGCAACTAATAAATCACTTCTATAGTGTGTTACCCTGATTTAGGGAAGCTATGGAGCGTTATTTTGAAATCTCCTGCAAACATTCGTCCAAAAATTAATTAAACACTTCGAAGGTTAGTAATTATTCAGCTGGGTTGTTTTACCTCTGAAGGCACTTTTTGCACAAAATGGGCTAAATGACCAGGTCACAAGGACCTTGAAGGCTCAGAGAAGGTTGGGGGAGGGGAGCTACTGGAACAGTTGTTGGGAGACAGATGGTAGCTTTTCGTCAAGGCCATCCAGAGTGTCCTTTAACATGCACATGGTATGGCTTTCCCACACACGGAGCCACGGCTTATCGTCCCATCCGACGGACGGCGGCCTATCCAAGCCCATCGGTGTTCCCTACTGAGCGTGGGCAGGGAGTTTTGCGGAGATAAATCTCAACGCTGATCCAGCTGGGACTCTAACTTGGAAACTGCAGACTATGAGCCTGGCGCGCTAGCGACTGAGCCACCTCGTAATTATTCGTCGTTACTTTACGTGGAGAGGAGATAGGAACGGAAGTGACGTTATGTAACACTAGAATATTATTCTACTTTCGCAATTAATTTTCTTTTTTTCATTTTCTGATGATGAACGTCGGTGAAATTATTTTATTATCATTTATAATTTGTTACTACTGAAGAAAGTGGGAAAGGAAGATGCAATAGACGGCGAAGTCACCGCTGGTAATTATGGAACGCTCTTTTGAAAATACGAAACGTTTTTGCTATTTTCCAACTTCAGCGCTCTCTAAAAGTGTAGGGGCGGGGGTGGCTCAGTCGGTAGCGCGTCAGGCTCGTAATCTGCAGTTCCCAGGTTCGAGTCCCAGCTGGGTCAGCGTTGAGATTTATCTCCGCAAGACTCTCTGCCCACGGTCAGTAGGGGACCCCAATGGGCTTGGAAAGGCCGCCGTCCGTCGGATGGGACTTTAGCCGTAGCCCCGTATAGCCGTAGCTTTAGCCGTGTGCGGGAGAGCCATACCCTGTGCACGTTAAAGAACACGCTGGATGGCCTTGATGGGAGGCTACCATCTGTCTCCCAACAGCTGTTCCAGTGGGTCCCCTCCCCCAACCTTCTCTGAGCCTTCGGGGTCCATGTGACCTGGCCATTTAGCCCATTGTGGAAAAAAGTGCCGCTCAGAGGTAAAACAACCCAACCCAACTCTAATAGTGAATATTCAAACTAATGGGATATTCGGCATATGTAATTAATAAAACTTATTTTATTAGTACATTTACAGTATATAGAGAATTTTTTCATTCATCTCTAAAATCGAAAAAGCAATTTTTCTTACCCCCCCCCCCCACTTTGAAGTTAAAGTGGACAAGTCGCTATCGTCAACTTATATCTTTGGCACCATATTATATCGCCAAAATACGAAATTTCCAGTATAGTTACACTATTTACAAAGTTCGTTTAAAGTGTTGCCATTTTCTAAATTTAGGACTATCGAGCAATGGGAATTCAAAATGACGAAAGTTTCGAAAAATGCGAAATTGTAATATCCTATTAGCACCTATCCAACGCAAAAAAAAATCCATTTCTGTACTAAAACAAAAAAGTTGTCGATTGACCGCAGACGACAAAGTGAATGCAATAGCGTGTTTTTTTTTAAATGAGTTGAAATGAAGAGTTACATAACTTAAAGAGGAAGGAGGGAGGAATTCCTAATACTTTGGGAGAGAAGAGGCATGAATACTACTAAACGTAAAAATCTTAACCACATACAGTCGCTCGGAAAAGTATCCGAACACTATGATTGATTACAGAATTCAGAAAAAATACCTGGCAACGATTTTTTTAGAAATCAGTGATCTCTGGCAACCTTCGTGTCACGTGATTACAGAATTCACGAAAAATATCTGGAGCGTGTACAGCAACTGTACACGCTCCAGTTACCGTTCACAGCAAACTGGAGCGTGTGCAGTAACTGCACACGCTCCAGTTTGCTGTGAACGGTAACTGCACACGCTCAATATTTCCGTGAGTGAGCCCACACGATCTAGTATCAAAATAATATGGCCACCTACAGTCGCTCAAATAAATATCCGAACACTATGGTTGATTGCAGAATTCAGAAAAAATATCTGGCAACGATTTTTTTTAGAAATTAGTGATCTGGCAACCTTCGTGTCAACATGACACAAAGGTTGCCAGATCACTAATTTCTAAAAAAAATCGTTGCCAGATATTTTTTCCGAATTCTGTAATCAACCATAGTGTTCGGATACTTTTTTGAGCGACTGTACATTTACTGGACAGAAAAATAGAACAGTCCCATGCTATCTCAATAGAAAATCACATTCAGAGCTCAATAACTTCTTCAACATGGCATTTTATGAAAAATATGTCTAATGATGAATTAAAGATCTGAATCAAATCTATCTAAATCTCGATTTTTAACAACATTTGCTCAGCATTCAAAGAGTTTTGAACGCTGGAATATTTAATAGGCCTCAAAAAAATTTGGTCTAAATTATGGAATTTATGGAATATCGTCCTTCTACTGAGATCTATTTCTCAATGGCCCCATTAAACTGATAGGCTCTTTTCAGACCTCTATGGCAAATATCTACTTCAGAAGGAAGTATTTTCAAATATTCCGTTTGAATTTATTTCAATTTTTCCAGTCTGAATAGGGGCGGGGGTGGCTCAGTCGGTAGCGCGCCAGGCTCGTAATCTGTAGTTCCCAGGTTCGAGTCCCAGCTGGGTCAGCGGTTGAGATTTATTTCCGCAAAATTCCCCGCCCTGCCCACGGTCTGTAGGGGACACCGATGGCCTTGGAAAGGCCGCCGTCCGTCGGATGGGGCGTTAAGCCGTGGCCCCGTGTGCGGGGGAGCCATACCCTGTGCACGTTAAAGAACACGCTGGATGGCCTTGACGGGAGGCTACCATCTGTCTCCCAACAGCTGTTCCAGTGGGTCCCCTTCCCCAACCTTCTCTGAGCCTTCGGGGTCCTTGTGACCTGGCCATTTAGCCCATGGTGTGCAAAAAAGTGCCGCTCAGAGGTAAAACAACCCAACCCAATCCAGTCTGAATCTAAACTTAACTCTGCTCGACATAAGACTCAGCATCAGAATTAAATTAAGATCTCATCAACGCCGCAAAAAAAATCGGGTCTCCTCCTTTCGTTCTATTTTCATTTCGTTGCATTTATGAGTTACGGTCTTAAGAAATTTATATAAAACTGAAGAATAGTGAAAGAATTCTTTACGCAAACTTATAAAATACACAATTATTTAATTAAACACTTTAATACAATACTTATTACGAAGTTTTAATTAACTTCTGAAGTCAATTTTTGTGACTGTCATTATTATTGTTAAATATTCAAACTTCCATAACTCATTAAATACTGAACAAATATTGTTGAAAATCTAGATATAGATTTATTTGATTGAAATCTTTATCTACAATCATATTTTTTCAAAGCAAAAATACTTATGTAGAAGCTATAGGGCTTCGATGTCAGTTTCTCATTGATATAATATAGTGTCGTTTTTTAATATATGGAAACCACTGTAATTTGTCCCAAAATATAATTAATTCCCGGAATTTTAAATCCTAGTTATGTCTCTTATTTCCAATCTACAGTTCCATATCCAGACCATGAAAATATGTTAAGCTTAGATGGCTAATCGCGCACCTTCCTTTTGAATAGAATTTTTTAAATTGATAGGATACATAATAAACAATCCATATTTCTAACTTCTGTATCAAATTTTTTAATCTAAATTCCAAATGGACTATAACATCATTTGAGTAGTAAATTTGTATTGGAAGGTTTTAATATATACGATTTGTGTATATATATATTTTGAGCTTCAGCAATAGTCAAATAGATCCAAATATTGCTGAGAACCTTGAAGCAAAGGCGACAAACTGTTGCAATCAGCAATGTATCGTCAAGAGAAAAGCCATATCATAAACCAAGCATCACACATTACCATGCTTTGACCAAGATGACATATCGTACAGTGTCCACTGCGATGTATAGATGTTTTTGCCTTCCAAGCCTGGTAGCTTATGCCATCCAGGAAACTGATTCATGTGTATCTTGTAATCGCCATTAAAGTGTAACATAGTTTCCAGTTCCTGTATTGTGTTCTTCAATTAGCTGCATTAAATTAATTGGATTTCTGAGTTTTGTGTTTTATTTCTTAAAACATGACACCGATGTCTCGTACTACACTTTTTTACAGGACAAATGGAAGAAATTTGGTGTTATGCCAATGGGTTGGGTTGGGTTGTTTTACCTCTGAGCGGCAATTTTTTTGCACACCATGGGCTAACCAGGTCACAAGGATCCCGAAGGCTCAGAGAAGGTTGGGGGAGGGGACCCACTGGAACAGCTGTTGGGAGACAGATGGTAGCCTCCCGTCAAGGCCATCCAGCGTGTTCTTTAACGTGCACAGGATATGGCTCTCCCGCACACGGGGCCACGGCTTAACGTCCCATCCGACGGACGGCGGCCTTTCCAAGCCCATCGGTGTCCCCTACTGACCGTGGGCAGGGCGGGAATTTTGCGGAGATAAATCTCAACGCTGACTCAGCCGGGACTCGAACCTGGGAACTACAGACTACGAGCCTGGCGCGCTACCTACTGAGCCACCCCCGCCCTGTTATACCAATGGAGGGGCAAATTCGATGCTCTGTAACTTGTAAAATGCTTTTTTCATGATAAAATGTGACCGAGGATAACGAAAAATCTATATCAAAACTAAATTTCGGATTTAACATCAATATACTCAGTATTTACAGTTGGGTGTTTTACCTGTAAGAGGCAATTATTTGTCGCACAATGAGTTAAATGCCCAGGTCACAAGGACCCCAAGGGCTCAGAGACATTTGGGGTAAGGGACAGTTATTAGGAAACAGATAACAGCCTCCCATAGAGGTCATCCAGCTAACAGGACATGTCTCTTCTGCACACGGAACCACGGCTTTACCTTTCACCAAAGGACGGCAGCCTTCACGGTATTTAAAGGGTTATAAAAGTTTGAATATTTAGAAACAGCAATGTCAACCAAAAATTTATCTCGGTAATTAATATTTATTAAATATCATTTCAAACGAACGCCTATTATATCTATCTGGGCCATCTGAGGAACGATATGTGATATGCTACTGTGTTCGAATTTTGGGTTGGGTTGTTTTACCTCTGAGCGGCACTTTTTTTGCACACCATGGGCTAAATGACCATGGGCTAATGAAGAATTACTCTGAGCCAGGTCACATGGACCCCGAAGGCTCAGAGAAGGTTGGGGGAGGGGACCCACTGGAACAGCTGTTGGGAGACAGATGGTAGCCTCCCGTCAAAGCCATCCAGCGTATTCTTTAATGGGCACAGGGTATGGCTCTCCCATGCACGGGGCCCGGCTTAACGTCCCATCCGAAGGACGGCGGCATTTCCAAGCCCGTCGGTGTCCCCTACTGACCGTGGGCAGGGTGGGGAATTTTTGCGGAGATAAATCTCAACGCTGACCCAACTGGGACTCGAACCTGGGAACTACAGATTACGAGCCTTGCGCGCTACCAACTGAGCCACTCCGCCCCACTGTGTTCGAAGAAGTTTAAATAGCGCACAGATATTGGAAAAATAACTCAAGTGTATGGAGCTTGAAAAAGAACACGATTTTGAAGTCGTTCCGCTTCCAGACAGAATAAAACTGATTAATTGACAGCGAAAATTAAATTGAGACTGATTGTTCCCGAATTAAATTATCCCCCTTTCCTGATATACTGGGGGGCGGGGGTGGCTCAGTCGGTAGCGCGCCAGGCTCGTAATCTGCAGTTCCCAGGTTCGAGTCCCAGCTGGGTCAGTGTTGAGATTTATCTCCACAAAACTCCCCGCCCTGCCCACGGTCAGTAGGGGACACCGATGGGCTTGAAAAGGCCGCCGTCCGTCGGATGGGACGTTAAGCCGTGGTCCCGTGTATGGGAGAGCCATACCCTGTGCACGTTAAAGAACACATTGGATGGCCTTGACGGGAGGCTACCATCTGTCTCCCAACAGCTGTTCCAGTGGGTCCCCTCCCCCAACCTTCTCTGAGTCTTCGGGGTCCTTGTGACCTGGCCATTTAGCCCATTGTGTGCAAAAAAGTGCCGCTCAGAGGTAAAACAACCCAACCAACCCTGATATACTGGTCAATTTTGTATAAGTTTCTTAGAGGTGGCATTGCTGATGTTAAATATTCCAATTTCCTTTACTCTTTGAAGCTAGTAAAATATTTATTTTTTACAATTCGGGATTTTGATAGGATTGGTGTAAATTTGCTTCGCTAAATTACTTTCTTTCCCATATTTCCATAAAAATCTTATTTTAGAATTATGTAATAATGAATTTGACTTTAGACTAGAACAATGGTCCTCAAACTATGTCTCGCGGTTGATGTCCAACCAGCCGCCCATCCAAACAAATTTCATCTGGCCCACAGAAAGGGCCGTGGGTGGCTCAGTCGGTAGCGCGCCAGGCTCGTAATCTGTAGTTCCCAGGTTCGAGTCCCAGCTGGATCAGCGTTGAGGTTTATCTCCGCAAAATTCCCCGCCCTGCCCACGGTCAGTAGGGGCCACCGATGGGCTGGAAAGGCCGCCGTCCGTCGGATGGGACGTTAAGCCGTGGCCCCGTGTGCGGGAGAGCCATACCCTGTGCACGTTAAAGAACACTCTGGATATCCTTGACGGGAGGCTACCATCTGTCTCCCAACAGCTGTTCCAGTGGGTCCCCTCCCCCAACCTTCTCTGAGCCTTCGGGGTCCATGTGACCTGGCCATTTAGCCCATGGTGTGCAAAAAAGTGCCGCTCAGAGGTAAAACAACCCAACCCAAGCCCACAGAAAGCTTTCATAGAGCAAAAAAGGGCCGATTGAAATGTATGGGCCACGCCCACCTCTAAAATGAGCGTTTGGCCCGCGAGTAAAAATGCAATCGCCAATGTTGCTAGCCGATCAAAACCTTTGTGGACCACTGCACTGAAACAACAAGGAAATTATCATTTTTTTCTCTAAGCAGTTGTATGTACTAGAATATGAAATGCAATTACTATTCATGAATGTTCCTAACAAAGAGATTTTTCGGTATTCAAGAACCGTTCAAAAGAGTTATAATGCAAAACATGGGTATCAGAGAAACGGTGTAATCAATACGAAAAAATTGTCATTAGCCGGGTGGGATCCTAATCCACGATGATAACCGGCTAATGACATTTTTCCTCTATAATTATCCAATGTACAGTCGCTCGAAAAAGTATCCGAACACTATGGTTGATTACAGAATTCAGAAAAAATATCTGGCAAGGAATTTTTTAGAAATTAGTGACTGGCAACCTTCGTGTCACGTGATTACAGAATTCAGGAAAAATATCTGGAGAGTGTACAGCAACTGTACACGCTCCAGTTACCGTTCACGGCAAACTGGAGCGTGTGCACGCTCAATATTTCCGTGAGTGAGCCCACACGATCTAGTATCAAAATAATATGACCACCTACAGTCGCTCAAAAAAGTTCTCTTTAGCTTAATTATTCTACTGCACTACTTTGAAAATTACAGAAATAGCCATTTTCCTATCGTAAGTGAAAGTTTTTCAGAAGAATTAAAAATTTAAAAATAAAAAAAATAAATACCCCCTCAAGCAGCTGCTTGCCACAGAGGTCTGACAGGAGCCTGTCAGTTTATATGCCATAGTAGGAGATCTGAGAGGATGGCAGGACCTCAGCAGAGAAACAACACACACAACCATGCCTTACCCGGGGCTCGAACCCAGGTCTCTTAGATCAGTAGCCAAGCGTGCTAACCACTCGGCCATGGGACGGCTAATTAAAAATTTACAAACTAAAAATTGCTAATTGGGATTCCTTTACATCAACTTTGAGCCAGGGACTTGGGGGACATGACGACTCGTGCTCAATTCACAAAATTTCAGAAGCAATCATTAAAGTTTAAACAAGCTTCATCAATAAATAATCCCAAAAAATTTAAACTACAATATTGTATACGTAAGTGAACTCATAGCTACCAAAAGAAGAACAGAGAGGAAATGTGAAGAGGTTGGATTAGATCATTTATTTCAAGGACAAACTTCAATGTGTGTAAGAAACGACTTCTAATGGTATGAAGAATACAGTCGCTCAAAAGTCACGTGACACGAAGGTTGCCAGATCACTAATTTCTAAAAAAATCGTTGCCAGATATTTTTTCTGAATTCTGTAATCAACCATAGTGTTCGGATACTTTTTCGAGCGACTGTACATATACTCCTCCAGTTGCTTACCTGTGATTGTCTGTTGTATAACATCTTTACGCTAGAAAAAAGGTGTGTTGGCTAAAAAACATGTTTCGTGCCTTTTTTTTAAAACTGGCTGGTCGTGTACATTACCCTAGAAGGTGTCATCTGCATTAGGCTTTTCAATTCCAGTCAGAAAGATTTCCAATGACTCATTCCATGGTATTATGCTTAAAGCCACCAATAGAGAGTGATTATTCGGTTCCCGATAGAACAGCGGTTAGAACATCTGAAATACCATTTAGGATGCGGTAATGGAACCTGGGTTCGAGCCCCGGGTAAGGCATGGGTGTTTGTGTCGTTTTTCTGCTGAGGTCCTGCCATCCACTCAGACCTTCTACTATGGCATATAAACTGACAGGCTCCTGTCAGACCTCTGTGGCAAGCAGCTGCTTGAAGGGGTATTTATTTATATTTATTATTTAATGTATCAGGTGGTCCCAACCGGTTAATGACAATTGTTCATCTATTACGATAATGAAGTTCCAAAGGTAATCATCAGAAGTTGCAACTGGGATGAGTTGTTTACACTTTTTTGCACACAACGGTCTAAATAGCCAGGACACAAGGACCGCAAATGTTCAGAGACAGTTGGGTGAGGGGATTCACTGGAAAACTCTTAAGAGACAGATGGAAGCTTCTGGTATAGGTCATCCAGAGTGTTCTTTAACAAGCACAGAGTATGACTCTACTGAACATGGGGCCGCGGCTTAACGTCTCATCCAACGGATGGTGGCCTTTCCAAGCCCATTAAGTGTTCTCTTTCTCACCAAGGCGAGGATGGGGAGGTTAGTGCAGATAAATCTCAAAAGTGCCTAGTTGAGATTCGAACCTGTGAACTGCAGATTACGAGCCGGCACGCTACCTATTGAACAACCCCATTTCACAACTGGAAAAGCAATGGAGAAATTATGGAACTACTCAGTTCACACTTCGATGTCCCTCATAGTTCATAAGTTCATTGACAAGTGATTGATAGGTCATTGAGCTAGGATCATTCTAGAAGCGAAGGGTGTATCTACTATGGATCAAAGGGTGACATCTCCCGCGGCTATGCCTCAATTGCGACCTCTTTCAAAGGGTCAAATGTATTTCTATATTTATAGTTCGATATCTATACAGTCAGCGGCTATTTTATTAGGTACAGTCGCTCAAAAAAGTATCCGAACATTATGGTTGATTACAGAATTCAGAAAAAATATCTGACCTTCGTGTCACGTGACAGGAAGGTTGCCAGATTACTAATTTCTAAAATAATCGTTGCCAGATATTTTTTTTAATTCTGTAATCAACCATAGTGTTCGGATATTTTTTGAGCGACTGTACATTTCTATCTTATGTCAATAGTAACTCAGATACAGAACTCAGAAACGTCTTAACTAAGCTTTTCCGGCTTCGTAATAGAACTGCGACTGAAGATAATTCAAAGATCTCAATCAACTCTATTTCAATCTCAATTTTCAACGATATTCGTTCGTGTATTTAGAGAGTTACAGAAATTGGAATATTGAGCACCAAAAATGCCAGTTTAAATAATTGTTCCGAAAAGTTAATGAAAGCACTAACACGTGTAATAATAGTTTCAGCAATTTGCGTAATAATTTTGTTAATTTTGAATGATTATTTGCAGAAACAGATAACTTGTTAAATGTTTCAGCTTCCATAATTCTTTAAATACTGAACATTAGAAATCGAACGGGTGAGTAAGCGGGCAGGCGCGTGGACACCAAGAGAGAATAGTACATAACGCCCACTATTTTCGGGGGAGGGGAGTGGCGGGGCGTTTTCAAAAAAAGAGACACACTCTATTTGTTCAAAGCAGAACCGCCGAAGAAGTAAATAAATTTCCAGTTTTCGATTGTCTTTTACAGATTTCCTTTAAGTTGGTAGCGCGCCAGGCCCGTAATCTGCAGTTCCAGATTCGAATCCCAGCTGGGTCAGCCTTGAGACTTATCTCCGCAAAACTCCCTGCCCACGGTCAGTAGGGGACACCGATGGGCTTGGAAAGGCCGCCGTCCGTCGGATGAGACGTTAAGCCGTGGCCCCGTGTGCGGGAGAGCCATACCCTGTGCACGTTAAAGAACACGCTGGATGGCCTTGACGGGAGGCTACCATCTGTCTCTCAACAGCTGTTCCAGTGGGTCCCCTCCCCCAACCTTCTCTGAGCCTTCGGGGTCCATGTGACCTGGCCATTTAGCCCATGGTGTGCAAAAAAGTGCCGCTCAGAGGTAAAACAACCCAACCCACCACTTTCGGCAGATTTGGTTCCCTGCAACTTCTCAAATTCTTGAACGATTAGCCCACATTTCGTGGGCAGGTTCCCTCTATGGGATTCCTTGTTAACAAATTGTGTTCCTAGATGTAATAGGAAGGGATTTATCTCTTTTGCGAATATAGAGGATCTAATAACGATGGGTGACGATGGAACAGCTTCGGCTACTATAAATTTTGAACGTTATGAAATTTTGTAAGCAGATCTCCTCTTTAAGACACTTGTTGGATTAAAAAATCAGGTTCCTAGATGTGATGAGATTAATTCATTTGCGAATGTGGAAGATCTAATAATAGGTGGCGTCGCTTCGGCTACTATAAATTTTTGAAAGTTATAAAATTTCCTCTGCAGATTCCTCTGTGAGAACTAGTGTTGCGGTTAAAAAATCGCTTTTCTAAATGGGATAGGATTAATTCATTTGCAAATGTGGGGAGATCTAACTATGGTGAATGGAGCTGGGATCGCTTCGACTGCTCTAAATCAGTGTGTCGCAAACTGTGTGCCGCGAGAGGATTTTCAAATTGACACTAGATATTCCAAAGATTTCATTTTGACTTGACTTGTGTTATCGACGTGCTTTAATAAAAATCTTTCAGATTTTATCAACTGGGATCTTGTAAGTATTTATCAAGCTTTTTCCAATTTTGGTATTAATTTTTGATTATTTCAAGCCATAGAATGGACCAATATTTAAAACAAAACCGAGTTATGATTAATTATATTTATTATTATATTTATTTTAAATAAAATGCATTTAACGAAACTTCAATTTTCTTCTTTTTACGTAACTATCAAAAATTCTTTATTAGGTGTGCCGCGGGAAAAAAATTAGATTCAGTGTGCCGCGGAAAAAAATTAGATTCAGTGTGCCGCGGAAAAAAATTAGATTCAGTGTGCCGCGGAAAAAAAAATTAGATTCAGTGTGCCGCGGAAAAAAAATTAGATTCAGTGTGCCGCGGAAAAAAATTAGATTCAGTGTGCCGCGGAAAAAAAATTAGATTCAGTGTGCCGCGGAAAAAAATTAGATTCAGTGTGCCGCGGAAAAAAAAATTAGATTCAGTGTGCCGCAGAGTAAAAAACGTTTGCGAGACACTGCTCTAAATGTTTGCAAGTTGTAAAATTTCGTATGCAGGTTCCCTCTGTGAGACCTTTTATTGGTTTCGAAAATCTGGTCCCTAGTTATCATGGGATGTATTTAATCCCTTGGCGAATGCGAGAGATCTGGCAACTGTGAGTGGCTCTGGATTGTTCCGACTACTCTGAACTTTTAAACTTGGGAGTGAAGAAGAAATACAATCGCTCAAAAAATATCCGAACACTATGGTTGATTACAGAATTCAGGAAAAATATCTGGCAACGATTTTTTTAGAAATTAGTGATCTGGCAACCTTCGTGTCACGTGATTACAGAATTCAGGAAAAATATCTGGAGCGTGTACAGCAACTGTACACGCTCCAGTTACCGTTCACAGCAAACTGGAGCGTGTGCAGTTGTGAACGGTAACTGCACACGCTCAATATTTCCGTGAGTGAGCCCACACGATCTAGTATCAAAATAATATGACCACCTACAGTCGCTCAAAAAAATATCCGAACACTATGGTTGATTACAGAATTCAGAAAAAATATCTGGCAACGATTTTTTTAGAAATTAGTGATCTGGCAACCTTCGTGTCACGTGACACGCAGGTTGCCAGATCACTAATTTCTAAAAAAACTTTGCCAGATTTTTTTTTTTCATTCTTTAATCAACTATAGTGTTTGGATATTTTTTGAGCGACTGTACATCACCCATGAAAACGATATGCAAATAGGTAGATACTCCTGAGATACAAAAAAAACTGGACCCACTAAATGGCCCTTCATACTAATTAACAACCCATTGTTGTCCGTTAACTAGTCATTTTTTATTAATCAACGGGTTATTTTTGTCCCTAAACTGGTCATTGTTATTAATCAATATGATGTTGTTGTTGTTGTTGTTCTTTAACTGTTATTGCTATTAATTAACAAATTACTCTTTCTCTTAACTGGTCATTGCTATTAATTAAAAAGTTATTTTTGTCCATTAACTGACCATTGCTATTAATTAACAAGTCACTGTTGTCCCTCGACTGGCCATTTTGTTAAAAACAATACGAAGCCTCGTTTCCGACTCAAATTACGTTGTTGTAATGCAAGATTGAAAACATATATTTACTCTTTCTTTGAACGCTGAGATTTTCAAAATCTTTTTTTTTACAATCTCTTAGGAGGCCGGAACAAGCCACTTGAAGCCGATAAGTGTGGTCGCCTTCAGCGTCGTTTAATTTCCCTTCAGCGTCGTTCCCATAAAAAGTTCATTCTTGAAGATATTGAATTTCTATTTTGACTTTCCTTTGATGTGATTGGAAAATTCTATATATTTGTAACCCATAGCACTGAAGCAAACGTACTGAAGGCGCAAACTATGGAGCGAGCGCAGCTATCATGAAAAGCAACTAAATTCCATTCTATCAATCGCAAAACTCGTTGCAAAGTTCAAATAGGTTTTCAAAAAAAGAGTCACACTCTATTTGTTCAAAGCAGAACCGCCGAAGAAGTAAATAAATTTCCAGTTTTCGATTGTCCTTTAAAGATTTCCTTTTTTGTTGGGAAACATTTTTACAAAGGATGAGAATATTTACTCGACGTGTGTCTGCTCGCATTCACCGTTGCTAGGCAACATTTGCATCGGATGTAAGAAGACGACTCTTCATCTCTCGCCCGCCCTGTGGCGGATGAGGCGATGCTAGGATACGGAGAAGAAGGAGAACCCACGTGAGAACGCGCCAGCTGAAAGGGACAGATATAAAAGTGGCGAGCAAATCAAATCTCAGTTATTGAATCAAGGTGATGTTAGAAGCAGACCTGAGACTTCTTTTTTCATTTCTTGTGATAAATCCTTTGTCACTTCAAGTAGCTGTGGTTGGGGCGGAAACGATAATTTTAGGTACAAGTCTCCGAGCAATCTTCCGTTGTTCTTAAATACAAAGTAGAGTGAAGTTTCAATACAGGAGCTAACAAAGACAGCTGATTCTTACGGACAAAGGGATCGCTGAATTTTTTATGTGCTTTGTTTCTGTCATACTAAAACAGACAGGTCCTAAATTGCTAGAAGGGAACAGGCAATGCAAGAGACGCATGCGACTCCGGATACCTTAAAACACCTCTCTTGACGGCTTTTCCTCTCTTGAAGTTTTTAGTTTAAGATTCAACTGCGAACAGCTTTTTTTCTTCAATGTATTTCATTAAAAACAAGCGCCGGATCAGATTTGTAGACTATAGTTCAAAAGCACAGATGTAACCCAAATGCTTTAAATGAAAAATAAGTAAACTACCTCTCAACAGCTTCTTTCAACAGAGGTTGGGTTGTTTTACTTCTGAGCGGCACTATTTTTCACACCATGGGCTAAATGGCCAGATCACATGGACCCCGAAGGCTCAGAGAAGGTTTGGGGGGACCCACTAGAACAGCTGTTGGGAGACAGATGGTAGTCTCCGTCAAGGATATCCAGCATGTTCTTTAACGTGCACAGGGTATGGTTCTCCCGCAAGCGGGGCCACGGCTTAACGTCCCATCCGACGGACGGCGACCTTTCTAAGTCCATCGGTGTCCCCTACTGACCGTGGGCAAGGCGGGGAGTTTTGCGGAGGTAAACCTCAACGCTGACCCCGCTGGGACTCGAACCTGGGAACTACAGATTACGAGCCTGGCGCGCTACCGACTGAGCCACCCCCGCCTCTACCAAGAGAACGGAATCCTATATCATCCACATGTGCATGGTTGGCCAATACTTACAGCCGTCGGCTCAGGATGAGCACCAATGTGACATTAACAGCGAGACGTAACAGACAGCATGTCGCCGAGAGAGCTCGCTGTAGAACTGTCTGAAGCTCGTGGACGAAGAGATTCAACGCAAACGATATACAGAAGGTTTCATGAACAAGGACTTTAAGCGAGACGATCTACAATTTTCATTCCACTCATTCCGTCAGGGAGAAGAGGCAGGTTGTTGTGATGCAGACAACACAGTGACTGAACCGTAAACCAATGTTTCTTCTATGACGAATCCAGATTCAGTGGGGCGGGGGTGGCTCAGTCGGTAGCGCGCCAGACTCGTAATCTGTAGTTCCCAGGTTCGAGTCCTAGCTGGGTCAGCGTTGAGAATTATCTCCGCAAAATTCCCCGCCCTTCCCACGGTCAGTAGGGGACACCGATGGGCTTGGAAAGGCCGCCGTCCTTCGGATGGGACGTTAAGCCGTGGCCTCGTGTGTGTGAGAGTTGTACCCTGTGCACGTTGAAGAACACGCTGGATGGCCTTGACGGGAGGCTACCATCTGTCTTCCAACAGCTGTTCCAGTGGGTCCCCTCCCCCAACCTTCTCTGAGCCTTCGGGGTCCATGTGATCTGGCCATTAGCCCATGGTGTGCAAAAAAGTGCCGCTCAGAGGTAAAACAACCCAACCCAATCCCTCCCCCAACCTTCTCTGAGCCTTCGGGGTCCATGTGACCTGGCCATTTAGCCCATGGTGTGCAAAAAAGTGCCGCTCAGAGGTAAAACAACCCAACAACCCAGATTCAGTTTACGAAGTGTGGTCTTCTAGAGAGAACTCAGAACCGTTTCAATCCCTCAAACTTCAGAGAAATGCACCATTACATATGTGGTAGTTTACAGAGGTGGTAGTTTACTATTTATGTGGTTGTGAATTACAGAGGTGGCCCTACCACCTCTGTAATGCACAAGCATTCAATGCTGGTTACACGTGCCGTTAAATGTGCTTTAATTGTAATTTGTGTTTAAAATTAGATTAATTCACGTACCTCTTCGAAATTAATCGTTGTTAAGGATCAAACACACATACAACAAACACACACAAACTCCACATATCAGAAGGTCTAGTAGTATCAGAAACATTCAGTTTGGCCAAACATTTGTTGATAAAGTTTAGTTTAGTTTTAGCGAATTAATTCCATTCCCTTCATTTCATCAATCCTACGCAGAACCATTCCGACTTAATGTGATATACAATATCCCTAGCTATATCCCATCCTTGACTATTAACTATAAATTATAGAGAATCCAGAGCTATAAATGTCGGCCGACGTGCAGAATAAGGAGCAATAGATTGCAATAGCGAAAAGGTCATTTTCATCCTGCAACAGGATTACAGCCACCATGATAATCGGGGCGAGTTGCATCAGCTTGACGTTCTCCTCACTTAATGATAACTGTTTTGTTTTCGTAAATCCACAGTTAACAAGAGAGAGGGAGGAGATGGCTATTTTGAGTTGGTGGCCATCTCTAATGCGCAGAAGCACTTCGAAATGGGTTTCTACTGAACCCAGTATAATTACACTAAGTGCCGTATTAGTGCGCGCTGTTCATTATCTAAATGAGATATTAGGGGGAATAATTCCTATTGGATCCAAAGCCAAACTCACGCAAAATTGACAGGCTAAAAGCTGTGGAAATGTTTCCATCAAGTACCAAAATGAAAAGTACAATGTGGAAATTGATTATTTATGTTTATTATTTTCATTTTCAATGGAATGGATACGGATCCGTTTTGTTGTTTTGTTTCAACTTTAAAATGCTAGTGTGATTTTTTTTTTCTTTTAGTAAGAAAAAGCCAATTGATTTTGGATGTTTTTACAGAATATAATAATAAGAATGCGTAAGTTAAGATTGGGTTGGGCTGTTTTACCTCTGAGACGCAGTTTTTTTTTTTTTTTTGCACACAATGGGCTCAAGAACCCCAAGATTTAGAAAACAATTGAGGGAAAGGGATCCATTGGACAAGTAGCCTTCTCGTCAAGGCCATTCAGCGTAAAGATCCAGCGTATTCTTCAACATGAGCACGGCCTTTCCACGCCCATCGGTATCCGCTTTCTGAACCGAAGGCAGGATGGAGCAGGATGTATGTTAAGAACTACATGCTGTAGAATCTAATAATGATAGTATCTATTCTTGTGGTTTGTAAAATATATTGAACGTTGAACTGGATTGTTTAGCTTGGGAGCTGCAATTTTGTACATGCAAGGGACTAAATGGCCAATTCACAAAACCCCAAAGACTCAGAGCTGAAAAAAGGAAAGGAATCCACTGGATAGTTGGAAGACATCCGTCAAGTTTTCCAAGGAACCCATTGAATTATTGGAAAAGATCCGCTCTTTAACGTGTAAGGGATATGGCTCCCCATACAAGGAACCACGGTCTAAGGTCCCATCTCACGGAAGGCGATTTTTCCAAGACTGTTGGCGCTCTCTTCCTCACCGAGAACACAATGGGAGTAGACGGACAAAATCTCAACCTTAGTGTAGTGGGACATCAGGAGGAGGAATAACTTGGGTGGGGGTTGATTAAATCAAGGCTGGCGTTCCACCTACTACGCCAACCGCACTAGTTATGGTCATCAAAATAATCATGATTAAGGTGACTCGGTAACCTGCAGTTCTCAGGTTCGAATCCCACCTATGACAGCATTGAGATTTATCTCTTCAAACATTTCCTGCCCTGCCTTCGGTCAGCAGGGGACACCGATAGGCTCGGAAAGACCTCCGTCTGTCAGATGGTACCTTAAGGTATGGCTTCGTGTATAGAAGAGTACTCTGTGCACGTTAAAGAACACATTGGATGTGTTTGCCAGGAGGCTAACCTATGTCTTCTAACAGCTGTTCAGTGAGTTCCCAATCTTCTCTAAGCCCTCGGGGTTCTTTTGGCTTGTCCATTTAGCCCGTTCTGTGTAAAAAATGCCGCTCAGAGGTAAAACAACCCAACCCAGTATCGTGGGAAAATTAATATGAGTAGAGCAAATGAAAATATTTGAAAATCTTAATTTTAGATCTTGAGAGAGAGTCTCGTGAAAATATTGACAAAGTGTACATTGTTTTATATAAAAAAGAAACACTGTATTTGGTTACGGTAAAAATTAACAAAAATTGATATAAACTAAAAATTTATCGTCGCTTTCCTAAACAAAAAGCATCTCTCTCTCTCTTGAAAAACGGGGCGGGGGTGGCTCAGTCGGTAGCGCGCCAGGCTCGTAATCTGTAGTTCCCAGGTTCGAGTCCCAGCTGGGTCAGCGTTGAGATTTATCTCCGCAAAATTTCCCCGCCCTGCCCACGGTCAGTAGGGGACACCGATGGGCTTGGAAAGGCCGCCGTCCGTCGGATGGAACGTTAAGCCGTAGTTCCGTGTGCGGGAGAGCCATACCCTGTGCACGTTAAAGAACACGCTGGATGGCCTTGACGGGAGACTACCATCTGTCTCCCAACAGCTGTTCCAGTGGGTCCCCTCCCCCAACCTTCTCTGAGCCTTCGGGGTTCATATGACCTGGCCATTTAGCCCATGGTGTGCAAAAAAGTGCCGCTCAGAGGTAAAACAACCCAACTCTCTTAAAAACCCTGATTTTTTTTTTCTATTTGATATTGTAGCGATCAAAAGCATTTCTGAACTTTTCTGACGAAGTCGGCATTAACCTTCTATGATTCTAAATATAGATTTTAATCACCGAAGACTTAATGAAGAGAAACTAAAAGATAATGTCAAAATAAGTTGAAAGATTTATCACTTGCAATACACGTTGCAAGAATGACGTTTTTGGGTCTATTGTAACTGAAAGGAATGGTATACTCTGTCCTCAGCTAAGAATCCCAAGTAATAGATCTACGGGGAATTGTGTTCTGTTTTCATATTATGAGATGCTTTCAAGGCATTTCAAAGCTTTGCTTTCCTCAGTAGAAGAGATCCCTCATGGGCATCTGTTGCTCCCTCGACGGCTAGCCTTTCAGTCAACAGTCACGTTGTCCTGCTCCGCTGGCCAATCAAAAAGCTTTCGCACGGACAAAGCACGAATGATGTCGTCCATCCGCTCTTATCCTCGGAATCTCTCCTCCACCAAGGGATTATGAGAATCGAAGGATGAAAGTAGAGAAGAAAAGAATACTGCTCAAGAAGAAGAACAACACTCTTTTGGCCTTCGTATTGACAGTGACGTTACGAAACACGTGGACCAAGGTACAGTTGATACGAAAGCAGTAATGATCTCTCTTACCAACCTGATGGTAATTATATTCTTTAGACCTGTTGTTGACGTTTGCTTGATTTACCTCTGGGCTACACTTTTGTAAACCCAATGGGCTAAATGGCCAGATCGCAAAGCCTCCATGTCCTCAGAGAATATTTGGGGAGGGGATCCACTGGACAGGAGACAGATGGAAGCCTTCCATCAAGACCATTCCCAGTGTTCTTTAACGTACCCAGGAGCACTTGAAAGACTCTCCTGCCTCTCCAAGCCCATCAGTGCCCCATTTCGATTCTGACCGATGGCAGGGTAGCAGTTAGTCGAGATGAATCTCAACGCTGTCTTCGAACACAGATGGGATTCGAACCTGGGAACTGCAGATTACTAGTGTACTGTCAACTGAACAGAATCAGATCCTAGTGTACTGTCAACTAAACCTTAAGAGTTCACAAAGTGAAACATGTCTTTTAGTTCCATTCATTTATCCGCGCTTTATTTTTTTTAAAAGTAATGTTTTATGTATTAGAGTACACAGATTAACTTTTGACTCTGCTGTCCTCCAATCTTCGAGTATTAAGTTTTGACTCTTGTCTTTCAACCCTCAAATATTAACTTTTGACTCTGCTGCTCGCAATCCCCAAATGTTGTCCTTTCATCCTGCATCCCTACAACATCCAAATGTGAATTTTGCGCCTTAGAATTATTTACTATTATTTCTGCTGACCGCCAACTTTATATTAGTGACAAAAACGGCCCTCCAGTGCCATATAACAATTTATTCACCGCCAAATCGTAATTGGCATTCCCTGATAATTCGAGCCGGCCCTCGGAGTAAAAGTTCCATTTCACATTCAAGTGAGCTGGAACAAAAACCACACGAAATCTGTGAGGGTTTTTGGGTTGGGTTGTTTTACCTCTGAGCGGCACTTTTTTTTGCACACCATGGGCTAAATGGCCAGGTCACATGTACCCCGAAGGCTCTGAGAAGGTTGGGAGAGGGGACCCACTGGAACAGCTGTTGGGAGACAGATGGTAGTCTCCCGTCAAGGCCCTCCAGCGCGTTCTTTAACGTGCACAGGGTATGGCTCTCTCCCACACACGGAGCCACGGCTTAACGTCCCATCCGACGGACGGCGGCCTTTCCAAGCCCATCGGTGTCCCCTACTGACCGTGGGCAGGGCGGGGAATTTTGCGGAGATAAATCTCAACGCTGACCCAGCTGGGACTCGAACCTGGGAATTACAGATTACGAGCCTGGCGCGCTACCGACTGAGCCACCCCCGCCCCATCTGTGAGGGAAATGTTTGCTCTGTTTCGTTTTTCAATTTAATTCCGTAGCAAAATGTAACGACAATGTAATGTAATCAACAACGCTGGAAAGAGAAATCTATTAAGAGTGTCTCTTGATGCTGTACGTTACTTAAAGCCATTAGCTTAGGAAGAGATGTAGGAGTGGCGCCACTTCTCATCACGTTAATATCATTTTCCAAAGCTTCTTTTCAAATTAAACTATAATTCCGTGTACTCCGAAATCTCTCACTTCGCAAATGCAGAATTTAGACGAAGTTTTACTTAACGTGAATTTGCAATTTGCTTTAGCGATGATATTTCCAACGCGATAAAGAAAAGATTTATTCTTTAAAACATCCACATTTTTCAAAACCTATTAAAGCGACCGCAAAGTCGACTAAAACGACTGATTCCTTACTAAAGCGACAAAAATTCGCAATAAGATATTTAATTCTCGCATTTTAAAACTACTTCTTAGATTATATTAAATTATTATTTCTGTTTGAAAAAATATTTGCACAATTTTCTTGATGTGCTACTGATCTAAGGGACCTGGGTTCGAGCCCCGGATTTAGGCTATGGATGTGTGTGTCGTTTTTCTGCTGAGGTCCTGCCATCCTCTCAGATCTCCTACTGTGGCATATAAACTGACAGGCTCCTGTCAGACCTCTGTGGCAAGCAGCTGCTTGAGGGGGTATTTTTTACTGATTGGATATTCTGAACCTAATTTGCATGTAATAGATAAGTTGGGTTGATTTACCTCCGAGCAGGACTTTTTTTGCGTACAAAGGCTAATGGCTAGGTCACAAGAACCCCGAAAACGCAGAGAATGTTGGAGGAAAGGAACGCACTGGACAGCTGTTAGCAGACAGATGGTAGCCTCCCGTCAAGGCCATCCAGCATATTCCTTAACATGCACAGAGTATGGCTCTCCCGCACACGGAGCAGCGGCTTAAGTCGACGGACGTCGGCCATTCCAAGCTCATAGGTGTCCCGAACAAACCTAGAACAAGGGGCGAAGGAATTTTGGGTTGGGTTGTTTTACCTCTGAGCGCCACTTTTTTGCACACCATGGGCTAAATGGCCAGGTCACATGGACCCCGAAGGCTCAGAGAAGGTTGAGGGAGGGGACCCACTGGAACAGCTGTTGGGAGACAGATGGTAGCCTCCCGTCAAGGCCATCCAGCGTGTTCTTTAACGTGCACAGGGTATGGCTCTCCCGCACACGGGGCCATGGCTTAATGTCCCATCCGACGGACGGCGGCCTTTCCAAGCCCATCGGTGTCCCCTACTGACCGTGGGCAGGGCGGGGAATTTTGCGGAGATAAATCTCAACGCTGACCCAGCTGGGACTCGAACCTGGGAACTACAGATTACGAGCCTGGAGCGCTACCGACTGAGAGGCGGAGGAATTCTGCGGAGATAAATCTCAACGCTGGCCCAGGTAGGACTCGAACTTGAGAACTGCAGATTACATATAGTAGACAATGGCGGTGATATACAAGGTGACCTCTAATGGTATGTCATAAACCAGGGAGAGTCACCAGGTGAGGAAACTGAGTCAAAAAGGTGCAGTAAACATGGTTCCTAAAATACATTGTCACAGAATTACAGCAATGAATATTTGGGATCGTTAACTACCCGTCTCGTGTGGAGGATTCCCACACTGGCTCTGTGATTCCGTGAATAGTTACACGTACGCTGATATACGGAACGAATAATTTAGTTACCCAAACACTGACAGAACTGTAACTTCGTAGCGATGCATTTCAGGCACCATTTTACATTTTTTTAGGGACACTGTTTCTTGATTAATGACGTACCATCCAAGATCACCCTGTATAGTGTCAAAATGAAGCTATTTGGAAGCTAAACAGCGTGTAGTCCTTGCAGTAATTCATTTTGTAATAACACATTAATAAATATACTTAATGAATCAGCCATTCTAAATGTAGAGCAGTTAACATGCTTGAATTTGAAGGAAAGTGCTTCTGGGTTCGAGTCCTTGATAAAACATAAAAGTTTTCTTTCTTACGTCTGGTTTCTGAAGGTTTATTCGTCTGAAGGAATATTCTTTCTGCTGATGTCTCGTCTTCTTAATAGGAGTTTATGTTATGTCGCATTATGTTGACACACTTCTGTTAAACCTCGGTGACAAGTAGACTACCTGAGAAGTGGTTTATTAATTGAAATTAATTTTTAATTATTATTAATTATTATTAATAAATCAAATAAGACATTCAGTGTATGGTTTGCATTCATGAAGACTATACCTCTGGCCACTAGTTACAAAACACAAGAAAATATAGTTTCCTTTTTTTTTCTTTTCCGTTAATTCTTGAAAGAACAAGGATGACAGTTTTAAGCGAAAGCATTCAAAAGAAATGAGCAGCTTTTCTAGTAATTCTTTTTTATTAGTCTTTTCTTCATTTATTTGTCACAGATCAAAATATGGTGACTGAGATCAGGTTTTTGCGGAGTAACGCTGTCCTCCTGAGTTTCAGAAGGACAGCGTTACTCCACAAAAACACATTCGGGAGCAGCACCTTATGTAGAAGTTTACGTGTATTATCTTTGTGAAGAGATGTATGATGTTGCTTTAAATTGAACTCTTTAGGTTGGGTTGGGTTGTTTTACCTCTGAGCGGCACTTTTTTGCACACAATGGGCTAAATGGCCAGGTCACATGGACCCCGAAGGCTCAGAGAAGGTTGGGGGAGGGGACCCACTGGAACAGCTGTTGGGAAACAGATGGTAGCCGCCCGTCAAGGCCATCCAGCGTGTTCATTAACGTGCACAGGGTATGGCTCTCCCGCACACGGCGCCACGGCTTAACGTCCCATCCGATGGACGGCGGCCTTTCCAAGCCCATCGGGAACTCTTTAGGAATTGACATTGTAATTTTTCGTTGATATTAGTGATGAATAATCAATTTTTCGTTGTTTTTGCTAATAATAAAACGATCACTTTTCCATTGCTGCTGAAATGTTCTATTCTGCGTGTTTTAATGAGCAAATAACCCTAAGGAAAATGAAAAAGCAGAAACAAATAGTAAATGAAATACAGGGTGTATCATTTAAAACGTTGATAACGAAAATAATAAAAAAATTTTTAGGGAAAACCTAGTATAATACTAGGTTTCAAGCATTATGGGACGACCATTCATACTGCGAACACAGAACGGCTTTCTCGCAGGACTTCTTTGGTCCGGAGTGGCCTTTAATCACCACGATCCCCAAATTTAAAGCAACTGACTTTTTTCCCTAAGGATATCTTTAAGAAAGAGTCTTTCGCAATAATCCACGAAGCCTGGAGTAACTTAAACGTAACATTAAATATTAACATTGTCTCATTCCCTTCATTCGATTCTTACACCTTATATTCGATTACAACATCGCCACATCCTTCGCTCTGATAATAAAATCTTTTCTACTCCCAAGATTTTCAAAGCTAAATATGGTAAAATTTCTTTTGCCTTTCAAGCAACCTCAACTTGGAATTATCTACCGAGCAATATCACTTCTTTAAATTCTAAAACAAAATTCAAAAACTATATTACTCCACTCCTATCAGGGGCGGGGTGGCTCAGTCGGTAGCGCTCCAGGTTCGTAGTCTGTAGTTCCCAGGTTCGAGTCCCAGCTGGGTCAGCGTTGAGATTTATCTCCGCAAAATTCCCCGCCCTGCCCACGATCAGTAGGGGACACCGATGGGCTTGGAAAGGCCGCCGTCCGTCGGATGGGACGTTAAGCCGTGGTCTCCGTGTGCGGGAGAGCCATACCCTGTTCACGTTAAAGAACACGCTGGATGGCCTTGACGGGAGGCTACCATCTGTCTCCCAACAGCTGTTCCAGTGGGTCCCCTCCCCCAACCTTCTCTGAGCCTTCGGGGTCCATGTGACCTGGCCATTTAGCCCCTGGTGTGCAAAATAGTGCCGCTCAGAGGTAAAACAACCCAACCCACTCCTATCAGAATATTGAAACGTTTGACCAACAACATCTCCTCACCCCTGTTCCCACTCCCCATCTTTGTCTCGATTATCCGCAATCTTTTTTCCCCTGTTCATTCATTCATTATTAATTAATTATTTAATTTATAATTGTCACGTGACACGAAGGTTGCCACATCACTAATTTCTAAAAAAATCCTTGCCAGATATTTTTTCTGAATTCTGTAATCAACCATAGTGTTCGGATATTTATTTGAGCGACTGTACATTCTATCTAACATTAAAAAATTTTACCATGGACCGCTGACATATTATCATGAGACGGCGAGTTGGACAGTCGTGATTTAAGTGATAGGCATATAGATTTGCCAAAAGCACGGTCTTTGAGACCCACTGGTACAGTCGCTCAAAAAAGTATCCGAACACTATGGTTGATTACAGAATTCAGAAAAAATATTTGGCAGCGATTTTTTTAGAAATTAGTGATCTGGCAACCTTCGTGTCACGTGATTACAGAATTCAGGAAAAATATCTGGATCGTGTACAGCAACTGTACACGCTCCAGTTACCGTTCACAGCACACTGGAGCGTGTGCAGTTACTGCACACGCTCCAGTTTGCTGTGAACGGTAACTGCATACGCTCAATATTTCCGTGAGTGAGCCCACACGATCTAGGTGTTTGTGAGCTCACACGATCCAATGTGCTGTGAACATTAACCGCAACCGCTCCAGTTTGCTGTGAACGGTAACTGCACACGCTCCAGTTTGCTGTGAACGGTAACTGCACACGCTCCAGTTTGCTGTGAACGGTAACTGCACACGCTCAATATTTCCGTGAGTGAGCCCACGCGATCTAATATCAAAATAATATGACCACCTACAGTCGCTCAAAAAAGTATCCGAACGCTATGATTGATTACAGAATTTAAAAAAAATATCTGGCAACGATTTTTTAGAAGTTAGTGATCTGGCAACCTTCGTGTCACGTGACACGAAGGTTGCCAGATCACTAATTTCTAAAAAATCGTTGCCAGATATTTTTTCTGAATTCTGCAATCAACCATAGTGTTCGGATACTTTTTTGAGCGACTGTACTATAAGCTGTCTTACTCAACAAGTTGTTATTCTTCGAAAGTTCCTCCGGAAATGAGAAGGATAAAGAGAAGCAGCAGCGTAAAAGCTCTCTGAAAACTATTCCTCACTCACTCGGTTTCTCGAAATCTATTTCTCCTCGAAACTAGTTGTTTTCTCTAGAGACAAAATCGTCTTGTTGAGACTTGGACTTGAATTACAATTACCAACAGGGACCTCGTGAGAAGTAACGAAAGGGCGTATCGATTCTAGAAGTTGGATCACGAAATAGGATGGAAACAGAAGAGGGGCCAAAACGTGACATTTGACCTTTCACGTGGCTTTGAAGTCTCCACTTTTGAAGAGCTCGAATCGCTTTTCCCGCTTGATCTCGAATTCCGGAGAGAAAACGAGCGGGATCCGTGAAATCAGAAAGAAACGGATCATTTCACCTATCAATGGATTTTTTAACGGTAAAAGAAATAATTTTTTTATTTCTTTTTTTCTCTGGCTCATTGATAACAATTACACTTGAATAATAAATTTATTATAATATATTGATAAATGATTTGAAATAATATTTGATGAACAGTGCTATTGATAAATTATTGACGGCAAAAAAAATTGATAAGAACTAAAAGTTAACATACGTTGCCCTCCAAAATATTTCGAGTCTTTCAGAAAGTTCCGTGTCATAAATGTGAATTTAATTCATTTAAATTCACCTGTAATGTGAATTTGAAATTGCATTAAAAGCTTTCTAACTTTGAAACTAATATTTTTCACTGATGTGGCAGAGTTGGGTTGTTTTACCTCTGAGCGGCCCTTTTTTGCACACCATGGGGTAAATGGCCAGGTCACATGGACCCCGAAGGCTCAGAGAAGGTTGGGGGAGGGGACCCACTGGAACAGCTGTTGGGAGACAGATGGTAGCCTCCCGTTAAGGCCATCCAGCGTGTTCTTTAACGTGCACAGGGTATGGCTCTCCCGCACACGGGGCCACGGCTTAACGTCCCATCCGACGGACGGCGGCCTTTTCAAGCCCATCGGTGTCCCCTACTGACCGTGGGCAGGGCGGGGAATTTTGCGGAGATAAATCTCAACGCTGACCCAGCTGGGACTCGAACCTGGGAACTACAGATTACGAGCCTGGCGCGCTACCGACTGAGCCACCCTCGCCCCTAAATGTGGTAGAGAGGCACTTCACTGTCAGTAGCGATCAAAGATCGTAATCTGTTGTTGTCAGGTTCGAGTCCCGACTACGTGTACAGGAAAGCTATATAGATCTTCGCTAATCCCCTGATCTCGGTGAAAAAGGTGACGCCGATGAGTTTGAAAGTCGCCGTCCTTCAGATGGGACGTTAATCCATGGTCCCGTGTATATGAGAGCTGTAACATGTGCACATTAAAGGATACGCTTGATGGCCTTGAAGCGAGAAGCTTCCAAGGACATACCCAGGGGGAAGAAATGGGGGTCCGGATCCCTCCCCGCAAAAAAATTAATTCTCGGATCTCTCCGTAAACTGAATCCCTCCAGTGGATTCCCTTTCCTAACCTTCTTTGAAACACTGGAATTTTGGAGCTTGGCCAATTAGCCCATTGTGTGAAAATAGCGCTGCTCAGATGTAAAACAACCCAAGTGATATAGTAACACTTTTCACAAAATTTGTCTTTCGAAAAAAATTAAATCTCAATCAAATTAATCCATTTTTCTATTTTAAAAGATATTCATGTAATATTAAGAATTATAACAGCTGGAAAAATGAACAGCCGCGTTGGAATCGTGAGGATTTAGCTGAAAAGTTATTTAAAACGTATAAAAAAGTGTAACAATTCGTTTTATCAATAAAAGCATTTTCATTAGTTTCTATGAATGACTCTGTTTACGTTAATTTTGAAGAAAAGTATTCAGTACAAACGTTAAGAGCAAGGCCTGATTATTAACTGAACCAGCTCCCAAAACCTCTCCTTATTCATCATCCTATACCCAGATGTTCTTCTTTTTCTTCATCCTATACCCAAATGTTCCTCTTTTTCTTCATCCTATACCCGAAAGCTCTTCTTTTTCTTCATCCTATTCCCGAATGCTCTTCTTTTTCTTCATCCTATTCCCGAATGCTCTTTATTTTTCTCATCTTATACCCAGATGCTCTCTTTTTCTTCATCCTATACCCAGGATCTTTATTTTTCTCATCTTATACCCAGATGCTCTCATTTTTCTTCATCCTATACCCAGGAGCTCTCTATTTTCTTCATCCTATATCCAGATGCTCTTCTTTTTCTTCATCCTATATCCTGATGTTATCTTTTTTCTTCATTCTATACTCGAATGCTCTTCTTTTTCTTCATTCTATACTCGAATGCTCTTCTTTTTCTTCATCCTATACCCAAGTGCTCCTCTTTTTCTTCGTCCTATACCCAGGAGCCCCCTTTATTTTTCTCATCTTATACTCAGATGCTCTTCTTTTTCTTCATCCTATACCCAGGATCTCTCTTTATTTTTCTCATCTTATACCCAGATGCTCTCATTTTTCTTCATCCTACAACCGAATGTTCTTCTTTTTCTTCATCCTATACCCAGGATCTCTCTTTATTTTTCTCATCTTATACCCAGATGTTCTCATTTTTCTTCATCCTACACCCAAATGTTCTTCTTTTTCTTCATCCTATACCCAGGAGCTCTCTTTTTTCTTCATCCTATATCCAGATGCTCTCGTTTTCATTATTCTACACCCGAATGCTCTATTTTTTCTTCACCCTATACCCAAATGTTCCTTTTCTTCATCTTATACCCAGATGCTCTTCTTTTTCTTCTTCCTATACCCAAATGCTCTTCGTTTCTCTTACTTCATCCTGTATGCGACCTAGACACCTGTCAACATTCAAAAACGCTCAATGTTTTTTTTCTTTTTTCCTCTTCATAGTAAATACTCTTCTCGAAACACTCTTTGGATATTTCTGATATATCTGTCTACAAATTTATGCATGACAACAAAATCAGACCGAAATATGCATAACTAAGATATTTCAACTCTTTAGCTTGAAAAGTTCATGAATCATAGATGGACAGATTTACAGCAGTAAGAAAAACATGTTTCATGTTTGGGATCACTTAAAAAAAACTCCCAATCGAATTTTTTTCCGATCACAACACTTCAAACTCTCATGAGAAAAATAAAACATCCGTTTCAAAAAAACATTTCTCGTTTGGAATATTTAATCTTCTGATCTATTTAAGTGAACCTGATAAAGAATCCTTCTGTTAAAAAAGATATGTTTTAACATTGTTTCTTTAAAAGAAGATGAAGTTGCATCGATGAAGTTTCCTCGATGAAGTTTCCTCCTATTTAAGGAACTTCATTCAAATAATAGTTAGAATTTAAAGAAAGTTAGAAAACAAATAATAGTTAAAAATTTATAGTTAGAATCATTGACCATAAAGGTCGCTTCTCTGAATCTCGTCCTATATTTAAGAAATTGGGGTTACCGACTCTGTCTCAAATTTACATTTTAAAAGTTATTGAATATGTCCATTTCAATTTACATCTATTTCAGGTTCGACCACTTAGAGACTCATCATTTAAATTGCAAATACCACTTATATCAAAGCAAGCTACTACCCGTAATATAAACTATATTGGGCCTAAATTATACAACAGTATTCCAGATACAATGAAGAAAATTACTTCTAAATATTTATTTAATAAATCTCTTTCTGAATGGATACTAAACAATGAATGATAACTGTATGTAAAACCAATTTTTTGATTTCTACATCATTGATTGTTTCAATTATCAATTGTTGCCTTGTTAATTTTTTGTATTTATATTTTTGTCATAATTATACACCAGCGCTCAAGTATTCAGTTACTTTAGCTGGGTATATTTCATAAATTTTTGTATTGATACATATCTATGCTGAATAAAAATTGAATTGAATTTAAATGAATAACAGTGTTAAAACAACAGAAATAAGATAACGCTTTTCCCTAAGTTTAATATCCGTTGTTAAAACAGTAAAATTTTACTAACTCTTCTGTAAACGTTTGCTGTCTATGTTTAAAATAAGCATATTAAAACCCTGCATTACTTTTTATTTTTAATGACGAAAAGAAACGTTTTGAAACAAATCTTCTGAAAATGTGTTTTAGTCACTCCTGCATGACTCTTGCCATGCCAGGATCTAGGAAAATTAAGGGGCGGGAAAGGGGGGCGCAAGTGATCCAGAGTGAAAAGGGGTAAGTGATCCAGAGTGAACGGGGGTAAGTGATCCAGAGTGAAAGGGGGTAAGTGATCCAGAGTGAAAAGGGGTAAGTGATCCAGAGTGAAAGGGGGTAAGTGATTCAGAGTGAAATGACTCTGTTTACAGACTCAGTTACAGTTTACTCTGTATCCAGAGTGAAAGGGGTAAGTGATCCAGAGTGAAAGGGAGGGCAAGCTATCAATCCGGAATGACTCGGAAAGTCGTTGGTTATACATTTCTTTCCTTCGTTTTAGTTGTCTTTAGAAATGTTTTGAAACGTACTGAATATAAATATATGTTTTACATTTTTTCGCCTCCATTAAAGTTACTAGAATTCTCAAAGGGGGTGTGTCATGGCTTCCTTGCCCCTCCCCCCTACGGCCATTCCTCCTGATATTCATTCAAATCAAACTTCACATTTCCATTCATTTTCAACATAGCTGTAAAGATGGATATGGCAGCTGTTGCATGGATGGACACCATCGCATAGAAGCAAGTCTCTGTTCATCTAGATCACTTGGATTGTTACGATTCACTTCCGTTTCCAAACACCTCCAAAGATTGAGATCGAATTCCAAGGAGCTAAACAAAGGAAGAACTGTCCCAAATGAAACATCTGACAGGTGTTGTTACGTTCCAGTATCTATGCAACTGTTTTTGATGAAGCAGTCGTAACAACCAATTTCTACCTAAATACGTCAGATGAGTTGAAATTTGCATCTATATCGTTTTCTTATCCAGAGGCAGGGGTGGCTCAGTCGGTAGCGTGCCAGGCTCGTAATCTGCAGTTCCCAGGTTCGAGTCCCAGCTGGGTCAGCGTTGAGATTTATCTCCCAAAACTCCCCGCCTTGTCCACGGTCAGTAGGGGACACTAATGGGCTTGGATAAGGCAGCCGTCCGTCGAATGGCCTTGACGGGGGGAAAACACACTGGATGGCCTTGACGGGAAAAACACATTGGATGGCCTTGACGGGAAAAACACATTGGATGGCCTTGACGGGAAAAACACGTTGGATGGCCTTGACGGGAAAAACACGTTGGATGGCCTTGACGGGGGAAAACACGTTGAATGGCCTTGACGGGAAAAAACACGTTGGATGGCCTTGACGGGGGAAAACACGTTGGATGGCTTTGACGGGGAAAAACACGTTGAATGGCCTTGACGGGGAAAAACACGTTGGATGGCCTTGACGGGGGAAAACACGTTGGATGGCCTTGACGGGGAAAAACACGTTGGATGGCCTTGACGGGGGAAAACACGTTGGATGGCCTTGACGGGGGAAAACACGTTGGATGGCCTTGACGGGGAAAAACACGTTGGATGGCCTTGACGGGGGAAAACACGTTGGATGGCCTTGACGGGGGAAAACACGTTGGATGGCCTTGACGGGGGAAAACACGTTGGATGGCCTTGACGGGAAAAACACGTTGGATGGCCTTGACGGGAAAAACACGTTGGATGGCCTTGACGGGAGGCTTGGCAGGAGATTGTCTCCCAACAGCTTTTCCAGTGGGTTCCCTTCCCCAACCTTCTCTGAGCCTTCGGGGTCCTTGTGATCTGGCCATGCAGAAAAGTGCCGCTCAGAGGTAAAACAACCCAACCCAAAAGTTCTCTTATCCATCTCTACAGCCGAGTTAGAATACGCTTGTAAAATGCTAAGACTGATTAGATCTAATGAGAAATGATATCTAGCAGCTTGTTAATTGAATCAAATAAGTTACAGGTCTTCAGAAGAAAACTTTATTTAAGATTTAGTTTCCATCTTAAAAAAATACAATTCAAAGTGCTTTTAAAGAAACGTGGGATTTTTTTTTCCTGCTAATTTCTGCTCTCAGTACTAATTGCTTCTATATTGCTTAAAGTAAGGGGAAAAAATATTATTTAGGATGAAATGAAATTAAGGAACTCATGGTCTTCAACTTCAAACGCCCAAGTGACGTAATTAGATTCTGTCACTACTTCTACAACAGAAGTAGTTTTTTATTCGTTAAAGATTTTTTCAGAAACGGAATTTAATTACAACGCTGCTTCCGCTTCTGGAGTGGTTTTCAAAGTGTGAATTTAGAAAAGGAAAAGAAATATACTACTCACAAAAACTAGGGGATATTTCATCGCTTTATATTCATTTCGAAATATCCCCTAATTTTTCTGAGCATTATAATTAGAGAAAAAACTGCGGAGAGAAAAGGAAAGAAAATAGGAGTTGTGAATCACAGAAAGAGAAAACGAATCTGAAAAAGTGAAGGCCCCCGTCATAAGAATTATGCCAATTTCAATATTTTATACTTTTCATTACTATAGTGAATGGCAATTTCTTTTGAAAGTGGAGTTATAGCTTGCTGAGTGAACTAAAACGATGATCTTGTGTAGCTATAAACCTAATTAACTGTCAAAACTGCCATTAATTTATCATAATTAACTGCCAACGCTAGAAAAATATATGAGTTAAATCTACGAATTACAACTTCCTTTACTGTGAGTTTAGTCTGCTAACTTTATATTTTTCCAAGAAAGGACATTTAAGTTCCATTTATTTTCCGAACTTTTCTTGTTTTCTTTTACCCACAATTAGTACCTATGGGCTTGGAAAAGCCGCCGTCCGTCGGATGGGGCGTTAAGCAGTGGCCCCTGTGTGTGGGAGAGTCATGGTCTTTGCACGTTGAAGAACACTCTGGATGGCCTTGATGGGAGGTTACCATCTGTCTATCAACAGGTGATCCAGTGGGTCCCCTCCCACAATCTTCTTTGGGGTCCTTGGGATCCTTCTCTGAGCCTTTGGGGACCTGGCCATTTAGCCCATTGTGTGCAAAAAAGTGCCGCTCAGAGGTAAAACAACCCAACCCACAATTAGTAAAAATATGCAAATATTTAATATATTATCACTCGCCAAAAAAGATGCTCTAACCGTTTCATTTTAGCTATGGTGTGTAAGAGTCACCAATCCGTCCTCTCTTTCATCTGGGAGCAAATTTATGTTATACCAACATTTTTTTTTTAAATCTGAAAGCGCCTTCACACGTGAAGCAGTTGCGTGAAACAGACAGGTTCAGACATCTCAGTCCGGTTGCACGCACACAACGAGACGTGGTCCACGTCTTGTTGCATGACACGGTTTCATAAGTAAACAAAAATATGAAAAAGTCGTAGAAGAGAGAAATAATCTTGTTTTACCCCTTAGCGGCACTTTTTTGCACATATTGGGCTAAATAGCCAGGTCACAAAGACCCCGATGGCTCAGAGAAAAGTTGGGAAAAGGAACTCACTGAACACCTCTTGGGAGAAAGATGGTAGCCTCCCGTCAAGACCATCCAGCATATTCTTTAACGCAGAGAGGGTATGGCTCTCCTGCCCACGGGGCTAAATCATCATGGGCCCTGATGCAAAACGTCCTAATTGGTCCCTATAAGAGAATTTAAAATGCGAGCCCCCCCGACACATTGCACCGTCTGTTCCAATTAATAAAACATGGCCTCTATCAATCCAGCAATTTGAAAGTTTGTCCACGGCTTAGCGTCCCATCTGACGAACAGCGGCCTTTCCAAACCCATCGATGTCCCTACTGACCGAGGGTAGGACGAGAAGTTTTGCAGAGATAAATATCAACCCTTACTCAGCTGGGATTCGACCTGAGAACTGCAGATTACGATCCTGGCACGCTACCGATTGAGCCATTCTCTTCCCAAATGAAGCTAGCCTGTCTGAGACGCATTATTCCAATTTGGGTTTGATGATGATGATCATACAAATAAGGTTAAACAGCTACCATAGTCTAGAGATGTGCCTAGCTCAGTCAGTACCAAAGGTAAATTGATGTTCTCAACCGCACCAGCGTTGAGATTTATGTCGGCTAACCCCGTTACGTCCTTGATAAGAAAGAGGACATCGCAAACTTGGAAAGACCGCCGTCCGTCGGATGACACTTTAAGCAGTGGCCTTGTATTCCGGAGAATCATGCCCTATGCATGTTAAAGAGACACCCTGAGTGGCTTTGACGGGAATGCTACCATCTATCTCTAACGAATCTAACGGATCTTCTTTCCCAATCTTCTTTAAGACCTTGGGATCCTTGAGAATTGATTATTCAGGCTACTGGTGCTAAAAAGTGCCTCTCAGAGGCAAGATAACTTACCACGATCTCTGATCAATATCTGACACCAGCTGATATAAAGACATCTAGGGTATCTGCTCGCTTGGCCAAACTTCCAAATCGCTGTATTAATCATCATCATCATCATCATCATCCTCAAGCAGCCATGGGCTACGGAAATCCAACCAGACCGTGCAATTTAGTTCTCCAAGCAAGTCTATCCTGAGTTACATCTACTGCATCTGGCCACTGCACACCACTTCTAACAAGGTCCTGTTTGACAATGTCTGCCCACCGTATCCTAGGTCTCCCCTTCTTTCTGAGGCCTTTAGGCACACTGTTCATAACCCTATTCGCCAATCTATAATTATTCATACGGGCAACATGGCCAAACCAACGGAGTCTCTCTCTGCACAATATGCTGCTTAAAGGAGATTGCAAACTCCTTTGCCTAACCTCATCATTAGTTACAAAGTTGAACCACCTAATACCCAAGATACTGCGTAAGCATCTGGAATCAAAAGCATCTAGTTTCCTGTTATCTTGTTTACAAAGTGTCCAAGTTTTACTACCATAACTAACCCTAGAAAGAACCAAACTATTATGCTGTATTAATAGAGGCCCATAAATAATTATCGACTCATAAATAACAGAAAACACAACAAGAGATTCTTCTTCAATAGCAACAAGACAATGCACCTAGTCTTCGATTCCTGGTCAAGAGAAACGTCATCATGGGCGAACTGCAATTGGAGCAGCCGGTGCAATGCATCGGGGAAAACGCCATTTTCAACTCTACGATAGGGGACAACTAGAACATTTTTACACCAGGGCTCGTGATGTTCTACTCTCGCCAGTGGACGATATTAAGGAGTTCGAACTGTTTAAATAGTCAGCATAAATAAATCCTGTAAAGTTTTAACACTTTTTTAATAGACGTGGGAGGTATAAAATGGCGAAAAACGATCATATCAATAAGACAAACTGTTCTGCCCTTCGAAGCTCAGAATATCTTTTGAAAGGTAAAAACATTCTGCATTTCGAGAAGGCGGATCGAACTTCAGGTGTCTGCCTATTCTGCTCATCTCACAGGTAGTGATGAATAGATCTCTTTCCACTGGAGGGTGACTCAGTTGGTAGCGCGTCAGGCTCGTAATTTGTAGTTTCCAGGTTCGAGTTCCAGCTGGATCAGATTGAAATTTATCTCCGCAAAATTCAACGCTTTGCCCACGGTCGGTAGAGGACACCGATGGGCTTGGAAACGCCGCCGTCCGTCGGATGGGACGTTAAGCCGTGGCTCCGTGTGCGGGAGAGCCATACCCTGTGCACGTTAAAGAACACTCTGGATATCCTTGACGGGAGGCTACCATCTGTCTCCCAACAGCTGTTCCAGTGGGTCCCATTCCCCAACCTTCTCTGAGCCTTCGGGGTCCATCTGACCTGGCCATTTAGCCCATGGTGTGCAAAAAATTGCCGCTCAGAGGTAAAACAATCCAACCGTTTCCACTGGATGCCTACATAAACATATAATTCAGGAAACATAAAGCAGAGACTAAATACAGGGTCATCATAAAAGAAAAATCCATATTTTAAAGAGATGTATTTTATGAAAAATTAACTAATTAAAATAAATGTGCGTAAAAAATGTCAAGAAACTGTCAAAACTTTGTTCTGTGTTCAACAGACTCCAATATGAGTTCCATTGGTGGTGTGACATTCAATTTCTCACCACACTCGATTCGAGTTGTCTGGTGTCACGCTTGCAACCGCTGCAGTGATTCTTCCCTTTAAAATTCTCTAAATTGCGAATTTTTTCGAAATAAACGATGTTCTTAAAGTGTCCTGAGAAACAAAGAAGTCCAGTTGTGTCAAATCGGGACGGAGACCATAAAATTTTCCACCTCTATCAATCCAGTGATTTGGGTTGGGTTGTTTTACCTCTGAGCGGCACTTTTTTGCACACCATGGGCTAAATGGCCAGATCACATGGACCCCAATGGCTCAGAGAAGGTTGGGGGAGGGGACCCACTGGAACAGCTGTTGGGAGATAGATGGTAGCCTCCCGTCAAGGCCATCCAGCGTGTTCTTTAACGTGCACAGGGTATGGCTCTCTCACATACGGAGCCACGGCTTAACGTCTCATCCGACGGACGGCGGTATTTCCAACCCATCGGTGTCCCCTACTAACCGTGGGCAGGGCGGGGAATTCTGCGGAGATATATCTAAACGCTGACCCAGCTGGAACTCGAACCTGGGAACTACAGATTACGAGCCTGGCGCGCTACCTACTGAACCATCCCGGGCCCCCAGTGATTTGGAAGTTTCACATTTAAGATATTACATGTGAACCTAACTCCACACATCACAAGAAGCAAACCTTAAAAGTTTCTTGACATTTCAGATACAAAATTGCTTTGTTACTTAATTATTTGTTAAAAAATATAATCCTTTAAAATAACAGAATTCTTTTTAATGGCCCTATATTTGTTTAACAATCGTCTGTAAATGTCTAAGCACTCAGCCAGTAAAATATACAATTATCTTTGCGTGTTTTTTAAGCGCAACGTCTTAAAAAAGAAGCTGTTCAATTCCCTTCTTACCACCTTTTTTAAATCTCTCTAAAGCACAACAAGCCGCACGTGTTGTGCTTCGCTCATCCGACCTTTAATCACGTTGTCTTAAATTCGATTCTCATGTTTTTCTGATTCACAAGGAAAGAAAAAAAGATCCCAACAGCTGAGAGCAAAGATCTCAGTTGAAAACTCGGCTTTATTAAGAAAAAAGGTCTTTTTTTGTCTTAGTGAAAAAAGACTTTTTCATTGCATGCAATTTCGTACCCGGGATTTTTTAAGCAGCGCAATAATTTCATGCCAATTATGTTAATACTCATATTATATTGCGAATTATTCGTGTTAGCAGTCCTTTTTTTTCAGTCCTCAAAGTTTTCTTTGAGCAGTCATTTTTTGTTCAACATTTTTTCTTCATGCGTGTAAAGGTATTTAAAAGATATTACATTATATGCATTATCACAGTTCTTCCGCAAAACTGAATATTTCTCTGTAGGAGATAAACGTAACATTTTTCTGGCTTTTTGTATGTAAGTAAGATTTTTTAAATGATATTACATTAAATGCAGAATCAGAATTACTATGCAAACCTGAGTATTTTTTTGTAGGAGATTAACTTAATAATTTTTTGTAGAAGATTAACTTCAATACTTTTCTGCAGAAGTGTAACTTCAATAGTTTTTTGCAGGAGACTGATTTCAATACTTGTTGCAATGTGGATAATTAAAACCGATCAGATCATGAGTCAATAAATCGATCTATGTTTTCATAGTGAGACTCAATCGACACTAGGGGAGTCGATTCCGTCAATAGCGCGCCAGGCTCGTAATTTGCAGTTCCCAAGTTCGAGTCCTCGTTGGTCAGAGTTGAGATTTTCTCCGCTAAGCCCCCACGCTGTCCTCTTTAAGAAAGGAGACACCGATGGGCTTGGAAAGGTCGCCGTCCGTTGCATGAGACGTAAAGCCGCGGCCCATGTGCACGTGGGGCGGGGGTGGCTCAGGCGGTAGCGCGCCAGGCTCGTAATTTGTCGTTCCCAGGTTCGAGTCCCAGCTGGGTCAGCGTTGAGATTTATCTCCGCAAAATTCCCTGCCCTGCCCACGGTCAGTAGGGGACACCGATGAGCTTGGAAAGGCCGCCGTCCGTCGGATGGGACGTTAAGCCGTGGCCCCATGTGCGGGAGAGCCATACCCTGTGCACGTTAAAGAACACGCTGGATGGCCTTGACGGGAGGCTACCATCTGTCTCCCAACAGCTGTTCCAGTGGGTCTCCTCCCCCAACCTTCTCTGAGCCTACGGGGCCATGTGACCTGGCCATTTAGCCCATGGTGTGCAAAAAAGTGCCGCTCAGAGGTAAAACAACCCAACCCTGTGCACGTTAAAGAACAGGCTGGATAACCTTGATGGAAGGCTACCATCTTTCTCCTAACAGCTGTCCAGTGAAAGTCCTTCCCCCAACCATCTCTGATCCTTTGGGGTCTTTGTAGCCTTGACATTTTGCCCTTTTTGTGCAAACAAAAGTGCAATTCAGAGAAAAACAACAACCTACAAACAACTCAAACTCAACACCTTGCTCTTACCCTAAAGGTTGGATCATTTTACATTTGAGCACTGCGCTTTTCCCCACAATGGTCTAAATGGTCAGTCTGCAAGGACCCCAGAGATCAGTGAAGGTTGGGAGAAGAGGATCCACTGGGCAGCTATTAAGGGACACGAGGAAACTTCTCTTCAGAGCTCACTCGATCTCTATATTCTTAAAGCATAGAGGGTACGGCTCTTCTTATACACGGTGCCACCACTTAAAATCAGGCAAAAAGGATAAGAAACAAAATCGAGACGGGAAAACGTAAAAGCGGTTGGAGAAGGGAAGAGACTGGATTCCCAATGTAGTCAAGCTTATAACCTTTCCACCTCCGATTTACAGGTCTTAACAATAACCTTGAAAAATGCTTGAAACATAAATAAATTTAATACCTTTTTTGCCTCTATTACCCTTACAAGGATTCTGAAAGGGGGGCATGTCCTCTTTTCGCCCCCCCTCCCCCAGATCCATGCCGTTGGGTTGTTTTACCTCTGAGCGGCACTTTTTTGCACACCATGGGCTAAATAGCCAGCTCACATGGACCCCGAAGGCTCAGAGAAGGTTGGGGGAGGGGATCCACTGGAACAGCTGTTGGGAGACAGATGGTAGCCTCCCGTCAAGGCCATCCAGCGTGTTCTTTAACGTGCACAGGGTATGGCTCTCTCCCGCACACGGGCCACGGCTTAACGTCCCATCCGACGTACGGCGGCCTTTCCAAGCCCATCGGTGTCCCCTACTGACCGTGGGCAGGGCGGGGAATTTTGCGGAGATAAATCTCAACGCTGACCCAGCTGGGACTCGAACCTGGGAACTACAGATTACGAGCCTGGCGCGCTACCGACTGAGCCACCCCCGCCCCAGATCCATGCCGTACTTAATGTACTATCCGCAGTAAGACGGAAAGAACTTTTAGTCGTGGCATCTTGTGGTCTATCCGTCGCAAAGCGTCCTTTCGAAGTCCATTGCTATCCGTCGCAAAGCATCCTTTCGAAGTCCATTGCTATCCGTCGCAAGGCGTCCTTTCGAAGTCCATTGCTATCCCTTTCTTACCGATGACAAACTAGCAGAAAGAATCCCAAAGCAGTGTGCAGTCAAAGCTGAGAACATCGGGTTTCAAACCTAGCGGGTTAATTACTCAATCATTCCTCGTTCTTTTGTGCCATAGAAATTCCTTATTTGTTAACATATTGACATCTCTCCACTTCTCTCCCCCCCCCCTGAAAATAACTCTCGTCGTCACCTCGTTTTTTGCATTCTCTTCAAATATTTTTGACTTTGCTTTATTATTTAGAAAATCGCTTTTTATCTCCGAACTATTTTTTACCTAAAATAATATCCGTTATTATTCTGGATTAATCTGCTTTACTCCTACCAGCCCTGTGGTATCATTGATCTCAGTGCTTAAAGAAAGCAATCTATCGAAACTATGCGGGTGGGAATTGGTTCGCAATCGGTCGCACCCACGCTCGTAATCTGATGTTCACAGGATCGAGTCTCCAATGTGACTGCTTCGATATTCACCTCCGCTAACTTCTACCCTGCTCTCGGCGAGTAACTAGCTTTCTCGACACCTCCACTGGGGGAATGATGTCCTCTTTCTCAACGAAGAATGATCCAACGAAGGAGGATGGATGGGCCTGGAAAGGTTGTCGTCCATCGGGTGAGACACGAAACCGTGGACTCCATGTTTCCATTCTTTTCTGGTTGGGTTGGGTTGTTTTACCTCTGAGCGGCACTTTTTTGCACACCATGGGCTAAATGGCCAAGTCACATGGACCCCGAAGGCTCAGAGAATGTTGGGGGAGGGGACCCACTGGAACAGCTGTTGGGAGACAGATGATAGCCTCCCGTCAAGGCCATCCAGCGTGTTCTTTAACGTGCACAGGGTATGGCTCTCCCGCATGCGGGGCCTCGGCTTAACGTCCCATCCGACGGACGGCGGCCTTTCCAAGCCCATCGGTGTCCCCTACTGACCGTGGAAAGGGCGGGGAATTTTGAGGAGATAAATCTCAACGCTGACCCAGCTGGGACTCGAACCTGGGAACTACAGATTACGAGCCTGGCACGCTACCGACTGAGCCACCCCTGCCCCATTCTTTTCGGGAGAGCCATGCCCTGGTCACTTCAAAAAACGGAGTCTTTTACACACTTAAATAACTGGCCTTTACGGGAGAGTTCCATGAGTCTTCTAACAGCTGACCAGTCGGTCCTCTTTTCCGCACCCAGCTCTGGTCTGTTATTTAGCCCATCGTGTATACAAATATTCCGCACAAGGGTATATCAATCTAACACGGGCTTCCATTATTTCCAGGAGAGCCATGCCTTGGACATTTTAAAGAATATGATCGGTGTCCATGACGGGAGGGTTGGGTTGTTTATCTCTGAGTGGCCCTTTTTTGCACACAAGTCACAAGGATCCTGATGGCTCAGAGAAGATTGAGTAAGGGAAGGTTAGGAGGAAGATGGTAACCACACTTCAAGACCATACAGCGTGTTCTTTAACGTGCACAGGATGTATGGCTCTCCCTCACAAAGGGCCACGGCTTAACGACCCATTCGACAGACACTGGCCTTTCCAAGCCCATCGGTGACCCCTACTGACCGTGAGCGGGGTCAGTAGGGTTCACCGATGTCATGTGAGTTATGATGAATAATTGTAACCGTTCTGCGGAGATAATTCTCAACGCTGGTCCAGCTGGTACTCGAACCTGGGAAATGCAGATTACGAACCTGGCGCGCTACCGACTGAGCCACTCCCGCCCCAACTTGACGAGAGACTGCAATCTGTCTTATAACATTCTTCAGCGAGTTCTTTCATTCGAGCCAAATTTGATACTTTGGAATCGTAGTGTCCTTGCTATTTAGCTCATTGTGTACAAAAAAATTCCTCTCAGAGGCAAAACTGAATTAAATCCTGTCAAAACTCTGTGGCAAGTGAACTGCTTCAAGTCTGATTTTAATATTATTTTCGAAGAAATATCCGTTGGGTTGGGTTGTTTTCCTCTGAGCGGCACTTTTTTGCACACCATGGGCTAAATGGCCAGGTCACATGGACCCCGAAGGTTGGGTTATTTTACCTCTGAGCGGCACTTTTTTGCACACCATGGGCTAAATGGACAGGTCACATGGACCCCGAAGGTTGGGGTGTTTTACCTCTGAGCGGCACTTTTTTGCACACCATGGGCTAAATGGACAGGTCACATGGACCCCGAAGGTTGGGTTGTTTTACCTCTGAGCGGCACTTTTTTGCACACCATGGGCTCAATGGCCAGGTCACATGGACCCCGAAGGTTGGATTGTTTTACCTCTGAGCGGCACTTTTTTGCACACCATGGGCTAAATGGACCCCGAAGGTTGGGTTGTTTTACCTCTGAGCGGCACTTCTTTGCACACCATGGGCTAAATGGACAGGTCACATGGACCCCGAAGGCTCAGAGAAGGTTGGGGGAGGGGACCCACTGGAACAGCTGTTGGGAGACAGATGGTAGCCCCCCCATCAAGGTCATCCAGCGTGTTCTTTAACGTGCACAGGGTATGGCTCTCCCGCACACGGCGCACGGCTTAACGTCCCATCCGACGGACGACGGCCTTTCCAAGCCCATCGGTGTCCCACACTGACCGTGGACAGGGCGGGGATTTTTGCGGAGATAAAACTCAACGCTGACCCAGCTGGGACTCGAACCTGGGAACTACAGATTACGAGCCTGGCGCGCTACCGACTGAGCCACCCCCGCCCCGAAGAAATATCGGAAAACAGACACTAATAGAATTCAAATATTGTATCATCGTGTATGTATTATATATCAATGCTTTACATGTGATTGCGAATAAAGATTATCATTATTGTAATCAACGAACTAAGGCCCTAAAGAAGTAGGGCCAGAATCTCATTGAGAAGAACTTACGAGTTCAAACACGTGTTACTTTAAAAAAAAGCCATAGCTTTTGCATAAAATAAAAATACTCCAACATAAAAGAACCGAACTAAAATATCCCTTTTCCTGAAACCGTTTTGCTTCCCTGCACCGAATTTCCGAATTTCTGGCCTGCTGGAGACTCGATAAGGAGAAGTCTGAATAAGAAGTTCCGCTCAGGAGGGTTTGCACAACGGCACAGGAAGTTGGGCAAACCAAGATATTTCTCATTTCCATCCCAACTGAAATGAAGCACAAGTTCCTTTCCAATCCGATTTCAGTTTTGATCTTCACATGAGCGTATCTGATGAGCGACAGGGAAACAAAATAAAAAATGAGGTTTTATGCCTAACTCAAGAACAATTTGTAATGTTTACTCTTGTTCTTTAAGACCTTTCAACACAGTTTGATAAATAATGGATTTTTCACGGCGTTTTTGCATATGAAAGTCGTCTATAGAACTCGCACCAATGTATTATTCATGGGAAAAGTACAACACGCTGGACTAGCACCAAATGTATCAGGACACGACCACAGACATAGCGGTTTAAGTGGCTCGGCGTTAGCAGCGTTACGGAACTTTGTAACGTCTTAGCGTCTTAAAACTATCCCCAACTACGAAGATCGACTCGCTGCAGACTGGAGTGTGTGTGTATGCAGTAAGCTCCCTTGTTGTTGGTAATGTTTTAAGACTCCCGAGAACTGGGTGACGTATCACCAAAAAGCTCAGACTGCTCTCTTGTGTGGCCATGCTCTTCTTCATGGACGAGAGAAGCTCGCTCTCCACTTTTACTCTCGCGCCACGTTCTCTTGATCGTGTGACGTTTCTACTCTCGTGCGGGTTCCACGTCATTTCACAGCGGAGAAACGAGGCGCCTGTCTATTTAAATAATAAATATCGCATTACCGTTTGGTTCGTTTTCTTTGCAGATTATTGTAATTGTTTTATGGTTATGCAAGGGGTTATATACAAAGTGAAGTTTTGGGGTGATTATTTGACATCAACATGCCGCGTAGGAAGTAACGTATCATTTGTATCGAACTAATAACATTAATCGGGTTAATGTCAGGTTTTCGTGGACGTTGATGAGTTCCGGGCATTACCTGCCCTCTTCATCAGGGTTATTACCGTTCGTTTTCATAAAGAGGAGCGGAAATTCTAACTACTTTTTATCTTTTATCTTTTGCCTCCAAATATAATCCTATTTAATGCAATACTTAACCGTTCTTGTGAAGGGCGGGCGGGCGGGCGGGGGGGAGCTCAGTCGGTAGCGCGCCAGGCGTAATCTGCAGTTCCCAGGTTCGAGTCCCAGCTGGGTCAGCGTTGAGATTTATCTCCGCAAAACTCTCCGCCCTGCCCACGGTCAGTAGGAGACACCAATGGGCTTGGAACAGGCCGCCGTCTGTCGGATGGGATGTTAAGCCGTGGCCCCGTGTGCGGGAGAGCCATACCCTGTGCACGTTAAAGAACACGCTGGATGGCCTTGACGGGAGGCTACCATCTGTCTCCCAATAGCTGTTCCAGTGCGTCCCCTCCCCCAACCTTCTCTGAACCTTCGGGGTCCTTGTAACCTGGCCATTTAGTCCATGGTGTGCAAAAAAAAGTGGCGCTCAGAGGTAAAACAACCCAACCGTTCCTGTGACCGAGCGGTGAGCTTGCTTGGTTACTGATCAAAAGGACCTGGGTTCGACATAAGGGGGGCATTAAGTCCCGGGTAAGACATTAAGTTTATTTCAATACAGACTAGTTTTAATAAGTACATATTTATATGCGAGATATAAATTCGTGTATGCACCAAAATGAAAGTTACCGTCATCTTGTTACACAATAGGCATACTTCCAAACGGAAGAGCGAACGAACAGGTGAATGGCGGACACGAATTTCTTGTTCTTCCGCCGATTCTTCCGCGGTGTGACGTCATTGGTGGAAGACATTTTCGGTTCGCTTTGGTTCCGCGGATACTTGACCGATCGGTCCCAATTTAGGTGTGGTGATCCCACTTAGGTCTAACTGTGTTGGGTTAAGATAACGGGTTACTAGCTGCTGCGAGGGAGGAGTATTCTCTCTTCAAGTGTCCGAAATTTCTTTGGGCGCTGTTGTTGCCAACCTTTATGAATGGAATAGTATGTTACAGATTTAGAGTTGTGAATGGAGCAATACGTTGCGATGGGTTAGTACCTGCGATGGCCTCTGATCAGAATTATCCACCAGTTGATAAAACATGTCCTGTGAATCTATTCATTTGGGGCTGTCAAACCACAAACAAACAGAAAACACAGCGGAAGATTTTCGTTCTACAGAAAGCTCTGAGCTTGATTATGGATCCTGATTTTCCTACACCAGTGCAGGAAATTCAGGATCCATAATCAAGCTCAGAGCCTTATTCCAGTCCGGTAGGTTTATATGGTCAGCACCAGGACCCTGTGTGGTTGGCCACTCCTCAGCAGGGTAGAAAAAAAGAAAAGTAGCCATAATTGTCCAGATCGGTAGGCCACACTAATCTGACGGCCATTCTCTTCCGTTCCCTTCCAAAAGAGAATATCCCTTTTGAAAGGTACTAACGGCCTGCACCACGAGAAGGCGGGATCGGACATTTGGTGTTAGGCCTGACCGGTTCTGATAATCACTACTGGAGACTGATGGTACAGTCGCTCAAAAGAGTATCCGAACACTATTGTTGATTACAGAATTCAGAAAAAATATCTCGCAATGATTTTTTTTTAGAAATTAGCGATCTGGTAACTTTCGTGTCACGTGACACGAAGGTTGCCAGATCACTAATTTCTAAAAAATCGTTGCCAGATATTTTTTTTGAATTTTGTAATCAACCGTAGTGTTCGGATACTTTTTTGAGCGACTGTACACAGCTCTCCTTCTAGTGTATGTCTAGTTACCATTTACAGACCCAAATCATCTACTTTTTATAAAGTAGATTGTGATATAGACAATTTTTCCAGAGCCAAATTGCTAGGTCAGAAAAAAATAAAATCTCACTAGCAGTGACAGATATTTTGTCTGCCACTCCTAGTGAGATTATTTCCTATATAATCCAGATATAGGAGTGACAGACATTTTGTCTGTCACTCCTATATCTGGAAAATCATTACAATATTTGTAAAGAATCTCTCTAAAAAAAAAGGAACGGATTTTTTTTATTTTTAAATTTAACAATTAACTTTTATGTGATAATAAATGTTTTAGATAGGTGAATACATTTCCTGCTATTTCAAGCTTCATAAGATAGATTTCACATATTCACGATAAAACAAACGTTAAGTGAGAATAAACAAGCTTATATAGCAGTGTCTCGCAAACGTTTTTTACTCTGTGGCACAATGAATCTAATTTTTTTTCCGCGGCACACTGCATCTAATTTTTTTTTCCGCGGCACACTGAATCTAATTTTTTTTTTCCGCGGCACACCTAAAAAAGAATTTTTGATGGTTACGTAAAAAGAGGAAAATTGAAGTTTCGTTAAATGCATTTTATTTAAAATAAATATAATAATAAATATAATTAATCATAACTCGGTGTTTGTTTTAAATATTTGTCCATTATATGGCTTGAAATAATCAAAAATAAATACCAAAATTTGGAAAAAGCTTGATAAATACTTACAAGATCCCAGTTGATAAAATCTGAAAGATTTTTATTAAAGCACGTCGATAACACAAGTCAAGTCAAAATGAAATCTTTGGAATATCTAGTGTCAATTTGAAAATCTCTCGCGACACACAGTTTGCGAGACATTGTTATATAGTAATCCACTTTTCCCCACAGATTTGATGGGACCCATAGACTTCCTTCGAATGTATGAAAAGATCCACTTTGAAAGTAGTTTTGATTTTCGTTTCTGACTGATGTCGACAGAAGGTCAATTAATTTATCAGTCCCCCCCCCCCTCGAACACATCCACCCATCACCTGATTCCTGAAACACTAAGATGAAAATAATGACAAGATTCTCTAATCCAACTCATTAATCATCCTTTGCACAACTTTCCCCTGCTGCGACTGAAAGCTATTAGTCTTAGTCTGTTAACTCCTTTCTAATACATTGAAAAGCTTAGGCATGGCATATGATGTATTCAAGAAAAACATTTTCAAGTCAAGTTGGATTAAATAATAGCGATTCAGGGAGAAATGCTCTTTAAAGTTTTATAAGAGATCCCATCAGGTCCAGGAAGGAAATATATTTTGAGCTCTTTCAATACTTATATAATTCTTTTTTACTCAAACTCATGTCTATTAACACGGGTTGGGTTGTTTTACCTTTGAGCGGCACTTTTTTGCACACAATGGGCTAAATGGCCAGGTCACATGAACCCCGAAGGCTCAGAGAAGGTTGGGGGAGGGGACCCACTGGAACAGCTGTTGGGAGACAGATGGTAGCCTCCCGTCAAGGTCATCCAGCGTGTTCTTTAACGTGCACAGGGTATGGCTCTCCCACACGCGGGGCCACGGCTTAACGTCCCATCCGACGGACGCCGGCCTTTCCAAGCCCATCGGTGTCCCCTACTGACCGTGGGCAGGGCGGGGAATTTTGCGGAGATAAATCTCAACGCTGACCCAGCTGGGACTCGAACCTGGAAACTACAGATTACGAGCCTGGCGCGCTACCGACTGAGCCACCCCCGCCCCTATTAACACGGGAGACTCAGGATTAAAATCTTAAGTTTTTTTTTTAAGTTCTCTTTCTACTTAGTTTTTCATAAATTGCGGAGAGGAAAAACTTAGCAAATTCATTAACAACTACTTCAAGATTTTTGAATCCTTTTTTAAAATTATTATATTTATCCTCAAAAAATTATTTTATTTATGCGAAAAATAATAAGAAATAATAAACGAATATAAATTTTCTAAAACTTATCAAATATTTAATAAATTTAATGGGAGCATTGTGGCCGTAGTTGTTGGGCAATAAGAATAGAATGAGTAAGTCGAAATAATGCAATAATAATTACAAATAGAATGAGGAAGTTGAAGATTTCGCATCAAGTAAAGTAATATAAGTTGACAAAAAATTATAAGGTGGATTATAGATATTTATTTAAAATTTCAAGTTAAAACTTGATTTTGTTCGCGGATCACAAAAAATCTTGTGCGGGCCGCTAGTTGGACAGAGCTGCTCTAAAGAGTTAATTTTATTACAATAGAGCACGCGTGCACAATGTATGAATAAATAATGATCATTTCGTGATCAATCCCAGAATGAAACTTTTCGTGGCCAGAGAAACAATTTTGTGTTTTGTATTCGCGCTCCATTTCTCGGATCTTAAGATTGAAAGTATTAAAAAATAATTTCCAGTAGTTCAAAATTAAAATGTAAGTAAAGCCGTCCCTGTGCCCTGTGGTTAGCGAGCTTGAGTTCATGTTCCGGGTATCAAAGGGGCTCGGGTTCAAGTCCGGGTATCAAAGGGACTTGGGTTCATGTCCCAGGCATCAAAAGGACTTGGGTTCAAATCCCGGGCATCAAAGTGACTTGGGTTCAAATCCCAGGCATCAAAAGGACTTGGATTCTAGTCCCAGGCATAAAAAGGACTTGGGTTCAAGTCCCGGGCATCAAAAGGACTTGGATTCTAGTCCCAGGCATAAAAAGGACTTGGGTTCAAGTCCCGGGCATCAAAGGGCTTGGGTTCAAATTCGGGTATCAAAGGGGCTTGGGTTTAGGTCCGGGTATCAAAGGGGCTTGGATTCAAGTCCCAGACATCAAAAGGACTTGGGTTCAAGTCCCAGGCATAAAAAGGACTTCGGTTCAAGTCCCGGTCATCAAAGGGACTTGGGTTTACGTCCGGGTATCAAAAGGACTTGGATTCAAGTCCCAGGCATCAAAAGGACTTGGATTCAAATCCCAGGCATAAAAAGGACTTGGGTTCAAGTCCGGGTATCAAAGGGGCTTGGGTTTAAGTCCGGGTATCAAAAGGATTTGGATTCAAGTCCGGGTATCAAAGGGACTTGGGTTCAAGTCCCAGGCATAAAAAGGACTTGGGTTCAAGTCCCAGGCATAAAAAGGACTTCGGTTCAAGTCCCGGGCATCAAAGGAACTTGGGTTTAAGTCCCAAGTATCAAAGCGGCTTGGGTTCAAATCCCGGGTATCAAAAGGCCTAGGGTTCAAGTTCCAGGTATCAAAGGGGCTTGGGTTCAAGTCCGGGTACCAAAGGGCTTGGGTTCAAGTCCGGGTATCAAAAGGACTTGGGTTCAAATCCGGCTGTCAAAGAAGCTTGGGTTCGAATCCCGGGCATCAAACTGGCTTGAGTTCAAGTCCCGGGTATCAAAGGGAGTTGGGTTCAAATCCCAGGTATCAAAAGGACTTGGGTCTAGCTCTGAATAAATCATCGATGGTTTTGTTGTCTTTCTGCTGAGATCTCCTCTTTCTCACAGATCTTCTCTATGATATATTAAACTGATAGACGTCTAAGGAAAGAAGCTGCTTTAAGAGAAATTTTACTCTTCCTGCGGACATCTTACTCAAAACTAGGAAGCACTCATAGAAAACGAATCGCTTTTTTTTTGTTATACTCGGCAGTCTTGAAATTTCAGGATTGATAAGAAGATTAAACAAAACATGCATGAGTAATTACGTTATTCCATATTCCATTTCCTCGCGTTAAGCTTCTCTGACGGATTTTAATATTCTTATTTAGACAAGGGACGCATTTTGTCCTGTTTTTTTTAGTTACATTAAACTCAGTTATCTTAGACAAACAAGCATGAGTGATCAGACAATTCAAAATATATTCGGAGCGGGAAACCTTTAATCTGAACGAGACAAACATTTTTGATAATAAAGATCTGTGACATCTGTGTAGTAAAAGAAATCGTTTCGATAGGAAACAGTTTGTCAACTGACTGAAAAATACATTTTCAACGAATTACCAGATAATCATTTGCAATGTTATTACTCACAGAGAAGAACGCTGCATTGAAACTCTTTACCGTTTCTGAGTTGGGTTGGGTTGTTTTACCTCTGAGCGGCACTTTTTTGCACACCATGGGCTAAATGGCCAGGTCACATGGGCCCCGAAGGCTCAGAGAAGGTTGGGGGAGGGGACCCACTGGAACAGCTGTTGGGAGACAGATGGTAGCCTCCCGTCCTGGCCATCCAGCGTGTTCTTTAACGTGCACAGGGTATGGCTCTCCCGCACACGGGGCCACGGCTTAAATGACGGACGGCTGCCTTTCCAAGCCCATCGATGTCCCCTACTGACCGTGAGTAGGGCGGGGTATTTTGCGGAGATAAATCTCAACGCTGACCCAGCTGGGACTCGAACCTGGGAACTACAGATTACGAGTCTGGCGCGCTACCGACTGAGCCACCCCGCCCCACCGTTTCTGAGAAAGCCATTCTAGTTTGTAAATTTATTATACTTGACCCTCTAGAATAATTCTATTTTACGATTAGAGAAAATGGGTGTATTACGATGGGTAATATCATCGATATTAAAGAGAAAAGGGAACATTTACAAGAGTTATAGCATTAGAGAATAGGATGAAAAGAAAGTAAGCATATGATATAGTCATCTCCTGCCGTAAGAGGGTTACATCCGTTCGACAGCAACAGAGGGCGCACCAGTAATAAACGCGTCCTACAAATAGTTGTGCCGTGCGCTATGGGGTTAATACAGTGACAAGAAATGGTTGTGTACCTAGTGTGTGTTAGTCGCTCTGTGAAACATGGGTCGCGCCAAAGATGTGAATGAGTGGCAAAAGGTGTTATTGCATTTGGCCGAGCCAAAGGGCATAGTGTACAAGAAGTTGCTGCCTCTGCAGGTGTGTCGAAACGTATCGTCCAAAGGGTCCTCCAGCAGTGGCGTACATCGCAGTCCACCACTAATCGTCATCAGAACTGCTGCATAAAGACTGTGCTCACCAATAGGGACTGCCGCAGTGCATTACGCACTATTAGGGCAAACCGCTTTGCAACGAGGCAGGAATTGCTCCAGTCAGTCAATGCAGGTCTACAACAAGCTGTTTCCGAACGAACACTCCGAAGGGAACTGCATGCCTTGGATATCTGGAGCAGAGTACCGTGGAAGGACCCATGTTAACAGCTGTGCACAAGGCTGCATGGCTACAGTGGGTGTGGTGCTTAAAAGACTGTACAGTCGTTCAAAAATGTATCCGAACACTAGGGATGATTACAGAATTCAGGAAAAATATTTGGCCACGATTTTTTTAGAAATTAGTGATCTGGCAACCTTCGTGTCACGTGACACGAAGGTTGTCAGATCATTAATTCCTAAAAAAATCGTTGCCAGATATTTTTTCTGAATTCTGTAATCAACCCTAGTGTTCGGATACTTTTTTGAGCGACTGTACTGTTGACTCTTGGAAGTGTGTGATCTGGTCGGATGAGTCACGTTTTTGCTTATACTCGAATGACGCGAGGCGACGGGTACATCGGTACATCGTAAACCATATGAAGCCTTCCATGCAGACTGTATGCAAGATACTCTTCAAGCTGGAGGAGGTTCTGTGATGTTCTGGGGGTGTTTCACATACGAGGAAATGGGTCCTTTGATTGCAGTGACGTTACACTTGAACCAGAAGGACTATATGGAGCTACTGGACGACCACATGTTGCCTTTTGTGCAGCATCTCCACAGTGAACGCCAGAAGGATACCCCAATCTTCCAAGACGACAATTGTCGCGTGCACAGGGCTCGAAGTGTGTCTGATTGGCACTACGAGCATTCTGAAGCCTTCGAACATCTCGACTGGCCTGCCAAATCCCCAGATTTGAATGCCATAGAAAACTTGTGGGACTATTTGGGGCAACGAATGAAGCTCTGTCCCAGCCATCCGGCCAATCTGGCCGAAGTGCAGCATTTGCTGCTGGAAGAGTGGATAAATATTGACGTGCACTACATCAGCACACTAGTGGCATCCATGCCAGACAGGATTTCGGCTATTCTTCGGTCGCACTGAGGTGTTACGCGCTATTAGGTGACATTCAGCCAGGGGTGACTAATGTTTTGTCCGGTGAGCTTATATTGCACACATTTTGCAACAACACTTTTTTCATTTCATTAGAACATTGATCTCTATGTTGCGATCTTGTGCAACCACGGCAATTCCCGGTTCCGCCTGACAGCACTACCTAGTTAAAGAAAAGCCATGACTATCTAGAGCCGGGGGCAAGGAATACGCCCTATAGGCGCACCTCAACCCCGGCCTCACATGGCAGCAGTCCTATAGAAGGAAAGCTAACCACCGGAAGAAACCTAACTTTAATCTATTCCCCGGTTTGCAAATGTGCAAGGATATAAAGATCCAAGCTCGATCGGCACCCGGGGTGGAGACTCTTAGTAGGACCCAGACTTTTTGGACGGCTCGTGCCTACTAGGCAGGAGGAACCTTTCGACCGAGCCGTCGAACTGACCACCCAAGGTCCCTGAAAGTGAGGTCTCCGACGCCGTCACCACCCGACCGGCAATCCAGCCGGCCAGCAGCGTCTTCAACCTCGGTTGGCCTTGGCCATGTCCAACCGGCGCCCAACCCGGTCGGCACAGCCTTCAGCCGGGTTGCTGGGCCCTAGGCCCCACCACCACGACAAGGTGGTCCCCTATCGGGGGGGGATTTCATTAGAACAGAAAGGAAAAGCATATGTTGCACTTTGTGGTGAAAATAATTCCTAAAACCTTAGGTGGGTCGCGAGTTGGCTCAGCCGGCAGCACGCCAGGCTCCTAATTTGCAGTTCCTAGATTCGAGTGCCAATTGCGCCTGCTTTGAAAACTTTCTCAGCTAATCCTTGGCGATAAAGGGGGTACAGTCGCTCAAAAAAGTATCCGAACACTATGGTTGATTACAGAATTCAGAAAAAATATCTGGCAACGATTTTTTTAGAAATCAGTGATCTGGCAACCTTCGTGTCACGTGAATTGTAAATACTATTTATTTTTCAATCCTAAAGCAGCCTTAATACATTAGTTTAAAGAAATAAAATTTAAATTATTTTAACTTGCTTTACCCATATTTTTTGCAGATTTTATCATAAAGGATACTGATAAAATTTGTCAATGTAGGGCATGAATGTTTGGAGAAATGAAGAAATTTGTGATATTATTACAAGTGTCACTAGTAACTCTTAAAGTGTCGGTTTTATTTTTACAATGGATGCATTGGGGCCAAGATATATTTGAACTCTTTTCTTTACAAAACCTACTGAACTTTAGAGCTTTATCCTGCAGTGACTAACACACATATGCAGCCATGGAACTAGAAAAAAATAAGGGGAAAATGGCAAGAAACACAATCTAGCCAAAAAAAAAATGTAAAGGGTTTGGATTGGATTGTTTTACCTCTGAGCGGCACTTTTTTTCACACCATGGGCTAAATGACCAGGTCACATGGACCCCGAAGGCTCAGAGAAGGTTGGAGGAGGGGACCCACTGGAACAAGCTGTTGGGAGACAGATGGTAGCCTCCCGTCAAGGCCATCCAGCGTGTTCTTTAACGTGTACAGGGTATGGCTGATTCCAAGCCCATCGGGTGTCCCCTACTGACCGTGGGCAGGGCGGGGAGTTTTGCGGAGATAAGTCTCAACGCTGACCCAGCTGGGACTTGAACCTGGGAACTGCAGATTATGAGCCTGGCGCGCTACCGACTGAGCCACCCCCGCCCCTGATCGAAGGGACCTGGGTACTAACAACAAATACGAAATGAATGTTTCTTGTTTTGTGTTGTTCTTTCTTCTGAGGTCTCGCCTTCCTCAAAGATCTTCTCTGAGGAGTATTAAACTTATAAGCTCCTTTCAGACTTCTATGGCAAATAGCTGCTTGAGGTTCAGGTATTTTTTAAGTATTCTTTTCGCCTCTGTTACGGTTATTTGCATTTTCAGAGGGAGAATCCTACGCCATGTCCTAATTGAGATCATTATACTTAAATTTACTTTTCTGTAAAAAGAATTGTGCATTTGTGTACAAGTAGTGAGAAATGACATTATACGTATAGACTTTTAAAGTTGAAAGAAAAATCGATTTACTAGGCACGCAAAGAGCTTTGATAAATTCGATGAAGTATAAAGCAATTGTAAAGAAAGGAATAAGCCAGTGAACTCCTTTTAATCCTAAGAAAATTGAAGCAAAAAATATCGTGTCTTTCTCAAGAAGAGTCGTTCCAACTTTTGCAATAAAAAGAAGAGTCCGTCATTTTCTGTTGAGCCAGCATCTTCATCGTCTCAGAGGGGAGCTACATTGATCGTGCGCATCTGTCTGGGACGTTCTTGCGCACGCGAATGCGACGTTTTGTTTCCATTATGTGTCCACGTGAGTGAACGCCTCTGTTGACAGAAGGAAAGGATGCTGAGAACACGGAGAACAGTCCACGGTTGGACTCTGAGAGGAGCAGACACGTGAATCGGGAGGCAACACGTGGAGAGGCCCTTCTTTCGCCAGCACGCATAATTGTTTCCTTTTGCATGTTGTGGTACTTACTTGCACTGAGAGTCAGAAATTTGGATTTATCTCTATTTTGATTTTTTTTAATAATATATCAAGAACTGTTATACTTATTTAAGAAGATGAAAAAAAAATTAGCAAAGTCGGAAAACCATAATAAGATTCATAAGATAGGAAAAATAATGGTAATCTTGCTTCCTGTTATTGAATCAAAGTCTGTTGACAACATTGAATGCACATGTAGCTCGTAGGGGCGTGGGTGGCTCAGTCGGTAGCGCGCCAGGCTCGTAATCTGTAGTTCCCAGGTTCGAGTCCCAGCTGGGTCAGCGTTGAGATTTATCTCCGCAAAATTCCCCGCCCTGCCCACGGTCAGTAGGGGACACCGATGGGCTTGGAAAGGCCGCCGTCTGTCGGATGGGAGGTTAAGCCGTGGCCCCGTGTGTGGGAGAGCCGTACCCTGTGCACGTTAAAGAACACGCTGGATGGCTTTGACGGGAGGCTACCATCTGTCTCCCAACAGCTGTTCCAGTGGGTCCCCTCCCTCAATCCTTCTCTGAGCCTTCGGGGTCCATGTGACCTGGCCATTTAGCCTATGGTGTGCAAAAAAGTGCTGCTCAGAGTAAAACAACCCAACCCACAACATGTAGCTCGTTCTGCTGCTGTTATTCGTACATAATCAGTCTTAAAGATGCACCAAGACAGAGATGCGATCCGTATTTCGATATCTGAATACTGAAGGAATACAAGAAGCTGACATTTATCGCAGAATGTTGTCTCAGGATGGTGGGCGATGCATGAGTCAACGGCAAGTCTACGACTGGATGAATAAATCAAGGAAGGTATCAAATGTAGTGAAGATGATCTGCAATCTGGGCATATTTTTGTTGCATCGTGATGCCACAAACATAGTGGACCGTTCGTTCGAGAAAATCACCCCATTACCATAGAAGAAACATCGCGACGTTGAATATTAATATTGGTTCAGCTCATAACATCATTGGCGAAGAGATCACAGTTTCAGAATTACTCCTTTATGATCCTTGGCTTTTAACACGTAAATTGAAGGAACGAGTTAATGTTTGTTTTGAGTTTCTTAGGTGGTATGAACGGGTAGGTGAGGCCATCTTAGAACGTATAATAACTGGTGATGAATCCTGGATGTGCTATTTCTTGCCAAAAAGAAAAAATGCACAAAATCACCTCGAAAACAGAAGCAACATGACACTGACTTTATTCCGGGATCATAAAGGAGTAATTCTGAAACTGTGGCTAGAGGAACGAGAAACTGTGATAAGTGCAAAAATACCGTAATGTACAGTCGCTCAAAAAAGTATCCGAAAAAGTTACAAAAAAAAGTATCCGAACACCATGGTTGATTACAGAATTCAGAAAAAATATCTGGCAACGACTTTTTTTAGAAATTAGTGATCTGGCAACCTTCGTGTCACGTGATTACAGAATTCAGGAAAAATATCTGGAGCGTGTACAGCAACTGTACACGCTCCAGTTACCGTTCACAGCAAACTGGAGCGTGTGCAGTTACTGCACACGCTCGTTTGCTGTGAACGGTAACTGCACACGCTCAATATTTCCGTGAGTGATCCCACACGATCTAGTATCAATGTAATATGACCACCTACAGTCGCTCAAAAAAGTATCCGAACACTATGGTTGATTACAGAATTCAGAAAAAATATCTGGCAACGATTTTTTTAGAAATTAGTGATCTGGCAACCTTCGTGTCACGTGACACGAAGGTTGCCAGATCACTAATTTCTAAAAAAAAAAATCGTTGCCAGATATTTTTTCTGAATTCTGTAATCAACCATGGTGTTCGGATACTTTTTTGATCGACTGTACTTCTGAATCATCAAAAGTTAGCAATTCAGAAGGAATGTCGCGGTTTCTTATGCTCAGGTACTGTAGCTGCAAACATGACAATGTCAGCTCTCACACTGCACGTTCTACAGTGGAGCAGGTATATGACATAAATTTTGAGGTGTTCTTACCTCCCCCTCTAAATGCACTAGAGAAAGTCCTTTCCAGCCAGATGAATAGATCAAAACGGCGAATGATTCCACTTCCAACGACAAAACTTCTTCTCTTGAAGAATCCAGTTGTAGATAGATTGTTGTTGTTTTACCTCTGAGCGGCACTTTTTTGCACATCATGTGCTAAATGGCCAGGTCACATGGACCCCGAAGGCTCAGAGAAGGTTGGGGGAGGGGACCCACTGGAATAGCTGTTGGGAGACAGATGGTAGCCTCCCGTCAAGGCCATCCAGCGTATTCTTTAACGTGCACAGGGTATGGCTCTCCCGTACACGGAGCCACGGCTTAACGTCCCATCCGACGGACGGCGGCCTTTCCAAGCCCATCGGTGTCCCCTACTGACCGTGGGCAGGGCGGGGAAATTTTGCGGAGATAAATCTCAACGTTGACCCAGCTGGGACTCGAACCTGGGAACTACAGATTACGAGTCTGGCGCGCTACCGACTAAGCCACCCCCGCCCCTGTAGATAGATTGAGTTTCTTAAATTATAGTTATAGTATAACAATGGGAATAAAATAAAACATATATATACATTAAATTTTATATCCATAAATTACATACATCGATAAACACAAAAAATAAACAAAAAAAATTCACGTGACACGAAAGTTGCCAGATCACTAATTTCTAAAAAAAATCGTTCCCAGATATTTTTCTAAATTCTGTAATCAACCATAGTGTTCGGATATTTTTTTGAATAACTGTATTTATTATTGTTGCATTCTTGCATTTAAAACGCTTTAGCGTGTGTATTTCCTAATTTGCAGTTTCCAGGTTCGTGTCACTGCTGGGCCAGCATTAAGATTTATGTCCGCAAAACTACTGCTCTCAGTCAGTAGGGGATACCGATGGGCTTGGAAAGGTCGCCGTCCGTCGGATGGGAGTTTGAGCCGTGGCCCCGTGTCCACGTTAAAGAACATGCTGGGTGGGCTTTATGAGAGACTGCCATCTGTCTCCTAACGGCTGTCCAGTGGGTCCTCTCCCCCCCCCCCCCCCCAATCTTCTCTGAGCCTTCGGGGTCTTTGTGACCTGATCATTTAGTCTATTGTGTGCAAAAAAGTGCCGCTCAAAGGTGAAACAAATCCAACCGAACTTCCCAATTGAAAACAATTCTGAGCAGCATTAAAAGGTTACCTTTTTCGACAATAAATGGCGCCACAAGTGGCAAAGTCAGGAAGGTTTAAAGTCACAATTAGCTGAAAAATGAATTAGTTGTTGATAGTTTAGTTGTGAAAATACTCGCTATGTCACTGAGAGACGTCGGCTAGAGCAGAGGTCCTCAACGTAGACCATATGGGCAACCACGTCTTACTTCTAAGGGGACACATAGATAAAAAAAATGTAGCATTAGAAGGTCACAGTAAGTTTCTGAGAAGGCCACCCAAACTTAATTACCAATAAAATATTATGAATGAGATGTTAAAGTTCTATTTAATGTATTCCTGACAAACTAATTTTATATCTTTTAACAAGGTTACCTGGAACAGTACGATCTTTTTTTTATTTTTAAGTACATATAATAATAAATAATGAAAAACATTCAAGTTTGCAACAACCGAAAGACCGCCGTCCGTCGGATTGGACGTTAAGCCGTGGTTCCGTGTGCGAGAGAGCCATACCCTGTGCACGTTAAAGAACACACTAGATGGCCTTGAAGGGAAGCTATCATCTGCCTCCCAACAAGCTGTTCCAGTGGGTCCCCTCCCCCAACCTTCTCTGAGTCTTCGGGGTCTCTGTGACCTGGCCATTTAACCCATGCTGTGCAAAAAAGTGCCGCTCAGAGGTAAACCAACCCAACCCAACGCATTGTTCAAAATATCTTTCCGTGTCATTGCAAAATGGCGAAGACTTCGCAACACATCGGCTGCTAATAACGAAACTAAGCTAATTAACGAATTTAATTAAAATAATAATAACGAACCAATGTAACAATAACTTAAAGTTAACGAATGAAAAAAAAACTAGTGAAGTGCAACTGGTTTGAAAGAACTTTTCGCTAACGCTACGGTTACTTGCAATGCAAACCAATCAGAATCGCGTATATCTCAGTTTGAAAATCCTCTTTTATTCTAGGAAACTTGTGGCAACGCATCTTTAAACCCCATATGCCGGCACGTGTAGAGGGCATCTCTACCACACAGTAAGATCGGCAGAAATGGGTGCCAGGCGATATACAATAGCACGTGATTCCTAGCGCTGTGATTGGTTAAGATTGATTTAAATCGGAGTAACGTTGCCAGATGCTAAAAACCAAAGTACATAAATAATGTAAAAAATATACGTTGTAAATTTCGTTTAAGGATTTTCCTTTAACATATTTCATTGCATTGAACACTAGGATAATTTTTTATGTTAAACTGATATTTTCGTTATATTAGTATTCTTTAAAATGAAACTTTTTACCCCATGACAGACGGGACGGTAAATTAGCCTAGGCGGGGTCGGAAAACAATTCATTATACTGAACGTTTTGTTATTCTGGTGTTCGTTATATCGACATTTTACTCTATAATAAGACATATATCCATTCATGCTAGAATTATGAAATCATAAGTTAGTGAATATATTTCAGACAGTTACGAATAATTACGATCAACTCTGTTCTGGTCCAAATCGTTGTATTTGTTTATGATATTAAAATAAGATTTAGTTTACGTTTCGATGCATGTAATATTAAGTTTTCTCGGCAATTCATTTTATTTACGTGTGTGTGTTTGCGCGTAAAAACTTAGTGTATTGCCCTTAGAGGAGAAATGTTTTCATTTCTAACATTACCTGCCGCCTCATCGTCGTCGTATATGACAAGAAAATGAAAAGTGTTGACTTTGAGTCACAACCTTCATCGTAATGGTCATCTGAGGGGAGACCTAAGTTATCCAAACATAATAAATATCGTAATCTTCACCCTTCGTGCAGCGATAGCGCCGGAAACACCGAATCACGTGTTCGTGGTTGATAGCTGCGAAGTAATTACATCCTTTTAGCTAGTTCGAGCGGTGACGTTGGCGTGGCTTACAGTACGTCATGGCTCCGGGAGGAACAGAATTTCTTGAGACTTATTACAGTAAAACTAATTGTCGAAAGAAAAATATGTCATTTATGTTGACAAATCATCTGGAAAACCATTCCCCAATATGTTTATATCTCGTTAGGAAATCTATCTTTACTTTTTATTGCTGTGATTCAAATTTTGTTTCATATTTAAAAACGTTTAAATTTGTTACCAAGAATTTTGGGTTTATTTTACCTCAAAGAACACTTTTTAGTATAAAACGATTTCGTATCATTTATTGTTGATGTATTATATGTTAAATAAATGAAAATAATAATTAAGTCTTCAAAAAAACAGGCTAAATTGCCAAAAACGGGCACTTCCAGTCGCTCAAAAAAATATCCGTACACTATGGTTGATTACAGAAATTAGAAAAAATACCTGGCAACGATTTTTTTAGAAATTAGTGATCTGGCAACCTTCGTGTCACGTGACACAAAGGTTGCCAGATCACTAATTTCTAAAAAAATCGTTGCCAGGTATTTTGTTCTGAATTCTGTAATAAACCGTAATGTTCGGATATTTTTTAATATATATAATGCAATGAATATGGAGCGTGTGCAGTTACCGTTCACAGCAAACTGGAGCGGTTGCGGTTAATGTTCACAGCACATTGGATCGTGTGAGCTCACAAAGACCTAGATCGTGTGGGCTCACTCACGGAAATATTGAGCGTGTGCAGTTACCGTTCACAGCAAACTGGAGCGTGTGCAGTAACTGCACACGCTTCAGTTTGCTGTGAACGGTAACTGGAGCGTGTACAGTTGCTGTACACGCTCCAGAAATTTTTCCTGAATTCTGCAATCACGTGACACGAAGGTTGCCCAATCACTAATTTCTAAAGCTAATCGTTGTCAGATATTTTTTCTGAATTCTGTAATCAACCATAGTGTTCGGATATTTATTTGAGCGACTGTACATCTCCTGGCACCAAAGTTATGCTTCTTTCATATTCTGGTCTTAATAATCTGATTGGAAATAAAGACTACTACTATTACTATGCTTACCGAATATTAGTGTCGCTTTTTAGTATAGACGTCTCAAAAATTTTACCACGAACTGAATTCTTCCGCTAAATGTTTCAATGATGAATTCACAGATTCATTGAATCAGTAAACTCGCAGAAGTTGCACTAATCCTAAATTGTTTTCCTAATTAGGATCTTGCACATTTTACCAATTAGGGCCCCGCAGCAGGTTTTACTAGTTAGAACCCTGCTGAATATTCCTGCCAATTTGTAACCTGCTTAAGACTGGGGATGAGTAGATGCCTTAACACGCCCTCTAGAACCGTCTAGAACGCAGTAGCGGTCATAAGGTGGGACACGGAGCCATGGCTCCTTACAAGAGATCTGAGAGTTTTTTTTTCCAACAGATAAACATGTTTACATTCGTGAAGGGAAGTGGGTTATGTCGCCATTTTATTTTCCAGGTAGGAAAACCACTGACGCCATCTGCTGCAAAAAAGTATCTCAATTACTAAATAATAAGTTAGTAAAGAGATCATTTTTGGACTACACAATCCTTCCTACGTCCGAAAATGGCCCCTTACAGACTTGAGGGTTATGACCGCCACTGCTGGAACTCCTTATCCATCTAGAACAGAGGTTCCTAAACTTATTTGTCCTACCGCCCCTTTTTCAGAAAAAGAGTTACTCAGCGCCCCCTGGAAATCTACCTTTTTTAAGCGAACAAACAGAAAGATGCAGTGATATATTTGCGTTCTTTCATGTATCTACATTTCTACCTACGTCCTACAACATAGTAAAGAAAGATGTTGTTGTAAATAAGACACCTTGAAGCTTGAAATTATAAAATTATTTATTAAAATCAAACATAGTAACATTCGCTTTACTCCACCTTGGGAAACATTGAAGTAGAACCTAGATAACAAGTTTGTTACAAAAATTGTTACCTTTACTATAGGTATCAAATTTCAAAATAGTTTCAATATCAGTATCAAAATTCAAATATATTGTAAGACTATAACTACATACCAGATAAAGTTTAAAGTGTTTTACTTTGATAAGAAATAGTCTCGAAAATAAATTACAAATCTCAAAACGTTTTCAGTTTCATACATCTTTTATATACATTTTATAAAATCCTCTCGATATAATCTCCCTTCCCCAAAATCACAACATTTCAGGTAATCATTTCTCATATTTCTATCCTATTGTCTGCAACCCGATGCTCTGGCCAACTGCTGGAGATCGAGATGATTGCCATGACAACAAGAAACAGAGCACGCGCACAGGTGGAAGAGGTGAGGCAAGTGCACCTCGTGACGTTCCACGGATAGCCACTGAGATCAAAGTAGAACACGACGCGCGGGAAAATGTCGTGTCAGTCACTCGTGAAGGTTCTACTCCCACACAGGGTTGCGATATGAAATATCGGATCTTTCGGTAAGTTGTTTTACCTGTCGTACCTCTATTACTTAATGTTGTGTTTATCCAATTGATACGTAAACATCAGATTAGGTAAAAGATATTCCTGCAAGAGAAGGAGGATGGGTTGTTTTTACCACTGAGCGGCCTTTTTTACACACACTGGTCTAACTAGTCAGGTCACAAGGACCCCAACGGCTCAGAGAAGGTTGGGGAAGGGTTGTTGTTGTTGGGTTGTTTTACCTCTGAGCGGAATTTTTTTGCACACCATGGGCTAAATGGCCAGGTCACATGGACCCCGAAGGCTCAGAGAAAGTTGGGGGTTGTTGGGTTGGGTTGGGTTGTTTTACCTCTGAGCGGCACTTTTTTGCATACCATGGGCTAAATGGCCAGGTCACATGGACCCCGAAGGCTCAGAGAAGGTTGGGGGAGGGGACCCACTGGAACAGCTGTTGGGAGACAGATGGTAGCCTCCCGTCAAGGCCATCCAGCGTGTTCTTTAACGTGCACAGGGTATGGCTCTCCCGCACACGGGGCCACGGCTTATCGTCCCATCCGACGGACGCCGGCCTTTCCAAGCCCATCGGTGTCCCCTACTGACCGTGGGCAGGGCGGGGAATTTTGCGGAGATAAATCTCAACGCTGACCCAGCTGGGACTCGAACCTGGGAACTACAGATTACGAGCCTGGCGCGCTACCGACTGAGCCACCCCCGCCCCTAATTGATACGTAAACATCAGATTAGGTAAAAGATATTCCTGCAAGAGAAGGAGGATGGGTTGTTTTTACCACTGAGCGGCCTTTTTTACACACACTGGTCTAACTAGTCAGGTCACAAGGACCCCAACGACTCAGAGAAGGTTGGGGAAGGGTTGTTGTTGTTGGGTTGTTTTACCTCTGAGCGGCACTTTTTTGCACACCATGGGCTAAATGGCCAGGTCACATGGACCCCGAAGGCTCAGAGAAGGTTGGGGGAGGGGACCCACTGGAACAGCTGTTGGAGCCATCCAGAGTGTTCTTTAACGTGCACAGGGTATGACTCTCCCGCACACGGAATCACGGCTTAACGTCCCATCCGACGGACGGCGTCCTTCCCAAGCCCGTCGGTGTCCCTACTGACCGTGGGCAGGGCGGGGAATTTTGCGGAGATAAATCTCAACGCTGACCCAGCTGGGACTCGAACCTGGGAACTACAGATTACGAGCCTGGCGCGCTACCGACTGAGCCACCCCCGCTCCCGTTGGGGAAGGGAATCCACTAGACAGCTGTATGGATATAAATGCAAAGGTCATCAATGAAGCCTCCCGTCAAGGCCATCCAGAAAGTTCTTTCATGTTCGCTCCTGCGTACGGAGTCACGGCTTAACGTCCCATCTGACGGACGGTGGCTTTTCCAGGCCCAACGGTGTCTCATTTTTCACCGCACAGGGTAGGAATTAGCGTAAATGAATTCCAAGGCGGTACAGTTGTAACTTGAACTTGGGAACTGCAGATTAAATCCAAACCCCAGCAAAGAATATGTTAACCCATATGTAGAGTATATAGATTCTAAAATAATTGTGATGTCATATGATAATAAAATATGAATTATGTTGATTTATTTACTATTTCTTGTTAAATATGATTTTAAACTTTTGAATTTCCAGGGCTAATATTTAAATGATATATTGTTCGTTCACACGAAGCAAGGTTCTAAAGAAAAATATTTGGGAAAGGTTGGGGGGGGGGGAGTTATCAGGTGGTGTTTTCAGTCGAAACGACTGGAACGCCTTTGTTGCCATAAACTTTACATTGGAGTTGTCTTTTAAAGAAATATCCTTGCATACTACATGTAATGTTCTTTCGCCTCAGTTCCTGTTATTAAAGTTCTTAATGGGGAGGAGACATGACTCCCCTTGGTATCCCCCCTCCCCCCCTAGGTCTGGCAGTGGTTCACACTGATTCTTTTCCAACTACATATTCTTTGTTCAGACTAATTTATTTGTAACAAAATGTTGTTCGTTCCTGGAGCATATCAGCATAAATTATTTTCCAACAAAATACTTTTGTTAATATAATTTTTTCCTAAAAAAATATTATTTGTTGACACTAATTTTTGCGCACACTTGCTGACATTCACGTTGATAGGGAACACAGTTTTTGACAGTCACGTTGACAGGGCATAGACTTGCTGATTGTCATATTGATAAGGTACAGTCGCTCAAAAAAATATCCGAACATTATGGTTGATTAGAGAATTCAGAAAAATACCTGGCAACGATTTATTTTAGAAATTAGTGATTTGGCAACCTTCGTGTCACGTGACACGAAGGTTGCCAGATCACTAATTTCTAAAAAAATCGTTGCCAGATATTTTTTCTGAATTCTGTAATCAACCGTAATGTTCGGATAATTTTTGATATATATAATGCGTGAATATATAATGCAATGAATATGGAGCGTGTGCAGTTACCGTTCACAGCAAACTGGAGCGGTTGCGGTTAATGTTCACAGCACATTGGATCGTGTGAGCTCACAAAGACCTAGATCGTGTGGGCTCACTCACGGAAATATTGGGCGTGTGCAGTTACCGTTCACAGCAAACTGGAGCGTGTGCAGTAACTGCACACGCTCCAGTTTGCTGTGAACGGTAACTGGAGCGTGTACAGTTGCTGTACACGCTCCAGATATTTTTCCTGAATTCTGTAATCACGTGACACGAAGGTTGCCAGATGACTGATTTCTAAAAAAATCGTTGCCAGGTATTTTTTCTGAATTCTGTAATCAACCATGGTGTTCGGATACTTTTTTGGGCGACTGTACACACCTTCTGACAGTCACGTTGACATGGCACGCAGTTTTTGACAGTCAAGTTGGGAGAGCACGTAATTTCTGACACTTAAGTTGAAAGGGCATGGAGTTATTGACAGTCAAGTTGCCAGAAAGCGCATCTGCTGACAGTCAGGTTGACAGAGAGAGGTCCACTTAGTTGCTGACAGTCAAGTAGAAAAAAACAAACACTGCTAGATTCCAACGAGCTTGTTGACAATCGCGTTATGTTGTTTAACGTACTGAATAATTCAACCTTCCTGTGGACTTGAATGCTGCCGGACACATTGACAGCCATGATGAAATAATATCTGATGCATCGGAGTTACCTGCGTTGAAAGTAAACCATAAACACTATTCTCACTATAATTTCTAATAATGGGTTTTGTTCTTATTCGCACAGTAAGGAATCTGTAACTTTTATTTCAAAAAATGCGAAGCAACAAACTGCATACACAGAAAGCTCAATTTCAATTTTCTGTGATTTCTGGGGCGGGGGTGGCTCAGTCGGTAGCGCGCCAGGCTCGTAATCTGTAGTTCCCAGGTTCGAGTCCCAGCTGGGTCAGCGTTGAGATTTATCTCCGCAAAATTCCCCACCCTGCCCACTGTCAGTAGGGGACACCGATGGGCTTGGAAAGGTCGCCGTCCATCGGATGGGACGTTAAGCTGTGGCCCCGTGTGTGGGAGAGCCAAACCCTGTGCACGTTAAAGAACACGCTGGATGGCCTTGAAGGGAGGCTACCATCTGTCTCCCAACAGCTGTTCCAGTGGGTTCCCTCCCCTAACCTTCTCTGAGCCTTCGGGGTCCATGTGACCTGGCCATTTACCCCATGGTGTGCAAAAGAAGTGCTGCTTAGAGGTGACACAACCCAACTCTGTGATTTCTTTGGACGAAAAGGGAACAAGAAAAACTTCGCCATCCTTACCGTTACTTCCAGAACGAACGAAACGCGCGTTTTAGGTAATTCTGGGATGAACGAAATTAAAGTTTTTTGCAGTTCACGGATGATAGATCATAGCCAATAATGTGCACAGGGTATGGCTTTTATGCCCATGGTGCATAAAATCCATACCCTGTGCACATTAATGATCATGCTGCATAATCTTAACAGGAGAGGTGGACTTACATCTTTCTTCTAACATTGTCCAGTGGATCCATTTTCCCTATCCATCTCCTGCGGTCCTTGTGACCTGTTTAGTTCATTGTGCACACAAAAAGTGCAGCTCAGAGCAAAAACAAACCAACCAAACCCTGGCATTTTGAGGGTCAGGAGTTGGTTCCATTGCTAGTGCTCCAGGCTCGTAATGTGTAGTTCCCAGGTTCGAGTCCTAACTGCCCAGTTTTCAGATTTATCTACGTTAATCCCAACCCTGCCCTCGTTCAGAAAGGGGACACCGATGGGCATGGAAAGTTCGTCGAATGGGATGTTTAGCTGCGGTATAGTCGCTCAAAGAAGTATCCGAACACTATGGTTGATTAGAGAATTCAGGAAAAATATCTGGCAACGATTTTTTTTTAGAAATTAGTGATCTGGCAACGTGACACGAAGGCTGCCAGATCACTAATTTCTAAAAAAAAATCGTTGCCAGATATTTTTTCTGAATTCTGTAATCAACCATGGTGTTCGGATACTTCTTTGAGCGACTGTAGGTGGTCATATTATTTTGATACTAGATCGTGTGGGCTCACTCACGGAAATATTGAGCGTGTGCAGTTACCGTTCACAGCAAACTGGAGCGTGTGCAGTTACTGCACACGCTCCAGTTTGCTGTGAACGGTAACTGGAGCGTGTACAGTTGCTGTACACGCTCCAGATATTTTTCCTGAATTCTGTAATCACGTGACACGAAGGTTGCCAGATCACTAATTTCTAAAAAAATCGTTGCCAGATATTTTTTCTGAATTCTGCAATCAACTGTAATGTTCGGATACTTCTTTGAGCGACTGTACCTATGCAGGAGAACTATATCCTAGGCCTGTTAAAGAACACAATTGGATGGTCTTGACGAGAGGCTACCATCTGTCTCCTAACAGGTATCCAACGGATTCAACCAATGTCCCCAACCTTCTCTGAACCATTGAAAAACTTGTGACCTGGCCATTTAGCCCGTTTTGCATACAAGAGTGCAGCTCAGAGGCAAAACAACCCAACTTAACCCCAGAATTTTTTTTTCCATTTGCGACACATAGGACAAGAAGAATCCTAGAAGCTATTTCTAGCTTTTGCAGGCCTTCTCATACAAGGACATGCTCTAATAAGACCGAAGTCACTGCTGATGACTACTGATAGATAGAGCTAACCCAACATACAAAGTCTGCCCCGCTGAAACAGTATCTAGCTCCCTAATCATCATGCCAGTTAAGGCCTATGGATGCAGCAATCCCGAATATCAAGGGTGGGGGGGAGAAACAGGATCGCCAACTTGTTAGCAGAAGTCTTAATGACGCCTAAAGTAAACCCTTTCGAAATTTCTGAAAGTTTTAGACATTGCTCCAGACTTATAGTGAAGGTCGCTAGATACTCAGATTACTTTCTTCTGGTGATTCTCGCATCGCTTCGTTACTCAGAGATCTCTTGTCTTGTCATCTCTTTCTGGAGTATGAGACACAAGATAGAGATATCGTTTGTAATCATGCCAATGCGATCTTGTGGTCAGAATCATGTGTTCTTTGCTCATATAAATCCCCTCATTAAAATGTATGCCTACGTTGTCCTTGTTCTAGACATTATGTCTAATGAATCAGGATTCCTTGGGTCTAGGTCCGGATCTAGAACAAAATTAATGGGGTGAGGGGCAAATGGCTCCATCGAGCCTGAAAAAAAGTAAAAGGTTGGTCACGAGACCAGAATTACAGTATTTTTTCCCTTCGTTTTAAAAAGGTAAAATACCTTCTCAACTTGGGTTGGGTTGTTTTACCTCTGAGCGGCACTTTTTTTGCACACCATGGGCTAAATGGCCAGGTCACATGGACCCCGAAGGTTCAGAGAAGGTTGGGGGAGGGGACCCACTGGAACAGCTGTTGGGAGACATATGGTAGCCTCCCGTCAAAGCCATCCAGCGTGTTCTTTAACATGCACAGGGTATGGCTCTCACGCACACGGGGCCATGGCTTAACATCCCATTCGACGGACGGCGGCCTTTCCAAGATCATCGGTGTCTCCTACTGACCGTGGGCAGGGCGGGGAATTTTGCGGAAATAAATCTCAACGCTGACCCAGCTGGGACTCGAACCTGGGAACTACCGACTGAGCCACCCCCGCCCCACCTTCTCAAGTAGCTGCTTGTCACAGAGGTCTGACAGAAGCTTGCCAGTATAATACGCCATAGAGTGGATCTGTGAGGAAAGCGAGACCTCAGCAGAAAGACAACACAAACATCCTGTCTTAACTGTGACTCCATCCCAGGCCCCAGATCCCATGGTCGAATGGTTAGCGCACTTCGTCAGTAATCAAGTGCGCTAACCATTCGACCATGGCTCCCCATTTTAGAATCTTTAAAGAAAGTTCTTGGAAAATCACAAATGTAATAATTATTTTGCCTCCATTACACTTATTGACATTCTTAAAGGGGTAGATGATGATCTTTGAGAAGATCTGCGCATCTTCCTGGTGGTATTTCGGGTCATGCATCTTTGTGAAGATGCATAGATGCAAATAAATGTCCGACCTAACTAAACCATCCATCTACTAATATTGAACATTTAGACCTAGGCAGGGCCGAATCTATAGAGACATGTCCCCCTTGACTTTCTCCCAGGGTACATCCCTGGGGGAAGTTCAGAGGGTCATGTCCTCATATATCTGGGGGAGTTCGGGTTTATCCCCCCCCGAAAATCCTGTCGGGGGGGGGGGGGATAATCCTGTCGTCTTATATGAAGTCTCAAACTTGTCTGCTGATTTGCAACCGAAAACAGTTGTTGTATAAATTTATTTTCGCTCCAGATTTTAAGTCCGACACTAAAAATAGATTTAAAAAAACTATGAAATCATACTCAACATAGAAAATAATTTTAATTTCCGTGAAATAGTTTAGAAATTGGGAAAATTACACTCAAATCTTATTCTAGCTATGATGGAGAAATGGCAGAACTCTGATAATTTGCACTTATGGTAATCCGGGTCATAGAACAGCGCGAAATTTGACCTCCGACATATACTTCAAGGTAAAATAAAGAACTCGGAGGTCAAACCTTGATCTACGAGTTCAAGAAACGTGAAAATTGGAAGCGTCACTAAATTTCGGAAACGGAAGCTTCACTAAATTACAGATCCTGAGAATCCTTCGAAGTCAAAGGTCAAATTTAAATCTACTAGTGTTAGGGAGGTAAAATTTGTTCCTGGAGGTATTTTGGGTCATAGATCTCAGAAACGATGTGAAAATTTGAATATGATGGGTCATTCAAGGTTAAAGGGCAAATTTTAATATACCGATTCTAGAGAGTTGAAAATTGATTCTTGTGTTGATTTTTCTCGGTTATTGATCGCATTGAAAATGCATCATTATTTACCAGAATAGGTATTGATTTATATAGAGATAGTTTGCAAATGGCTGAATTTGGCTAATGGGGCCTTGACCTCCCCCCACCCCCACGAGAATGCTAATAACGAAAGGGAGGCGAAAAAATATAAAATATTTAAGCTATATGTAGTTCACATATTTTCAATAATTTTTTTTTAAATACTAAAACTACTGAAATTCTTCCCCAAGCAGCTACTCTCCATTAAGACGGAGGGAAAATTTTTATACCCGAAACGCATTGTTGCTATATCATCTTTCCCCCCCCCCACCCTTCCCCCACCCACTCCCCACTCTGGGGCGGGGGTGGCTCAGTCGGTAGCGCGCCAGGCTCGTAATCTGTAGTTCCCATGTTCGAGTCCCAGCTAGGTCAGCGTTGAGATTTATCTCCTCAAAAATTCCCCGCCCTGCCCACGGTCAGTAGGGGACACCGATGGGCTTGGAAAGGCCGCCGTCCGTCGGATGAGACGTTAAGCCGTGGCCCCGTGTGCACCCGTGGAGAGCCACACCCTGTGCACGTTAAAGAACACGCTGGATGGACAGCCGTCTCCCAACAGCTGTTCCAGTGGGTCCCCTCCCCCAACCTTCTCTGAGCCTTCGGGGTCCATGTGACCTGGCCATTTAGCCCATGGTGTGCAAAAAAGTGCCTCTCAGGGGTAGAACAACCCAACAACCCAACTCCCCACTCTTTCTCTAAGAAAGCTCGCCTTCCCCTCCGCCTCCCCCTCCTTTATCCACCGTTTATTTTTTTTATTTTTTTTGTAGATCGCGCCATAGTTTGCAATATATATGGAAGGTATCAGCATGATTTATAATGTTAGTAAAATAAACCTTTGTTTCGTTTTCAATTTATATCGAATTATTTTAACAAATATTTTGCTATTTTGCATACGATATAGCAATATATTTGTTTAAAAATATTTCTAAATATTTATATTACGAAATTATAAGTTAAAAATAATAAATTTCAATCGCTATTTTACCTGAAAATTTTTTAATCATTTTCAATAATAAAAAAATTTTAATCTGGCATAGGCATAATTTGCCTTCACCAAATTATTCTTCTCTTTTCTTTTTTTGCCAATTTGTGAAAAAAAATTAGCATTATTAGTTTATTATAATGAATTAAAACAGGAATTAAAAAATGAAATTTCATCATTAATTTACAAAAAAAATATTTAGCTAATATTGTTGATATTGAAGTGTATTTCAAGAATATAAATAAACTATTACTCAGATTATATTTCATTGATAATTTAAAATCTCACTGCTACTGAGGCATATTTTTTACGACCAATATGATCAATAGTGATTCTTGATTACACGTATTCATTTCTTTTATTAATTTTTCCTTCTTTATCATTTTGATTTAATTCTTTACGATTATTGCGATATTCCTTTAAAATTGTAAAAAAAACAATACCTACGTTCTGTAAATGTGCTTCTCTTGCTCAATGCATCGATACAAAGTATCATTTCGAATTCACCTGACTAAGAGGCTCTTCTGAAGCAACCCAAACAAGAGTCAAAAGCTGCTGCCTCTTCTTCTGAGTTAAAGCTCCCGGTGTTTGTTCAGCAACAGACTCAAGTATTGAGAGAATAAAAGCATATTTGTCGTGCTGTCCACTTCAGATGGAACCCACCGTGCTATGCAATCTCAGATAAGATGCTGTTTGCACACTTTCAGTTACAGCTGTTCTCCTTCTTGCATCAATACAGATTTTGGCCCTTCATTTACCTCGGAGCACGATACTTCTTATCTGTACTTGATAAAGAAAGCAATGGTCGTTCGCAATCTTCCTTCCACAACCACTAATTGAAGCGGATTAAGGAACTGGATGTTATCGTGATGGATCCCGGAATTGGAAGAGTTAGCAATCTCCGTATAATGTCTTGGCCTATATAAGTCATTGCACATCTGTAAAATCAATTCAATTTACAAAAGGTGAAGTCTACATATTGTTTTGATTCAGTCTTCATCAGTATTGGTTTACCACGAATTCAAAATTATGGTTATGTTGAATTGTTTTACTTCTGAGCGGCATTTTTGGAACAAAACGGGCTAAATGGCCAGCTTACAAGGATCCAAAGGATTCTTTCTTTACCTCAGAGTAGCATCTTTGCTCGTACTATGGGCTACATGGCCAAGTCACAAGTCCTAAGAGGCTCAGAGTTCGTTAGCGTTGGGTTGTTTTACCTCTGAGTGGCACTTTTTTGCACACCATGGGCTAAATGGCCAGGTCACATGGACCCCGAAGTCTCAGAAAAGGAGGAGGGGACCCACTGGAACAGCTTTTGGGAGACAGATGGTAGCCTCCCGTCAAGGCCATCCAGCGTGTTCTTTAACGTGAACAGGGTATGGCTCTCCCGCACACGGAGCCACGGCTTAACGTCCCATCCGACGGACGATGACCTTCCCGAGCCCATCGGTGTCCCCTACTGACAGTGGGCAGGTCGGGGAGTTTTCCGGAGATAAATCTCAACGCTGACCCAGCTGGGACTCGAACCTGGGAACAGCTGTTCCAGTGGGTCCCCCTCCCCCAACCTTCTCTGAGTCTTCGGGGTCGTGACTGGCCATTTAGCCCATGGTGTGCAAAAAAGTGCCGCTCAGAGGTAAAACAACCCAACCCGAAGGAAAAAACCCACGATCTTCACTATCACCTAACTTTCGAGCCGGATAGTAAGACAAGTTTTTCTCTCTTATTTTCGTTATTTAAAAATAAAACTATAGTAGGCTGACTACATTTACTATATGAAAGAAAAGCTTTTAATGCAATTATTCGGCTAAGAATTAATACATATCCTATCAATTGACGATTCAAAACAATAAGAATTTCAATCGCAAAGTCTTAAAGACAATCAAGATTTCTTCTATTTTAGTCTTCAACATTCCGTTACGAGCTTGCAAGCTGATGTGAGGCCACTTTTGTGGAGGGGATTGGATCAGTTTATACCGCGCGCCAGTCTCGTAATGCGCAATTCCCGGGTTCGAGTCTTCACCTGAGTCAGCTTTGAGATTTATTTCCGCTGAACCCCCGACCTGACCTCCGTCAGAAAGGGGCCACCGATGACCTTGGAAAGGCCGCCGTCCGTCTGATGGTATATTAAGCCATTAAAGAACATACTGGATGACCTTGCCGAGAGGCTCCCATCTACCTCCTAACAGATGTCCAGTGGGTTCCCTTCCCACAACCGTCTCTGAGCCTTGGGGTCCTCGTGGTCTGGTCATTTAACCCATTATGTGCAAAAAAAGTGCGGCTCAGAGATGAAACAATCCTGTGCGGCTCAGAGGTTAACAAACCCACTTTTATCCTTATATATATGTATGACTGGATGTGTTTCACCTTCCAGTGTCGGTGTAATATATAATACTGATATAACAGGGCCTGGCAGAAAGCATAAGGAATCGAAGCGGCAACATGGGACGGCGCAATCTTAAGGGCGGTATTCTGGTATATTAAGCCGTTAAAGAGCACACACACACACATAATAAGTCTCATGTGGGTTGGGTTGTTTTACCTCTGAGCGGCACTTTTTTGCAAACAATGGGCTAAATGGCCAGGTCACATGGATCCCGAAGGCTCAGAGAAGGTTGGGGGAGGAGACCCACTGGAACAGCTGTTGGGAGACAGATGGTAGCCACCCGTCAAGGCCATCCAGCGTGTTCTTTAACGTGCACAGGGTATGGCTCTCACGCAGACGGGGCCACGGCTTAACGTCCCATCCGATGGACGGCGGTCTTTCTCAGCCCATTGGTGTCCCCTACTGACCGTGGGCAGGGCGGGGAATTTTGCGGAGATAAATCTCAACGCTGACCCAGCTGGGACTCTAACCTGGGAACTACAGATTACGAGTCTGGCGCGCTACCGACTGAGCCACCCCCTCCCAGGTCTCATGTGCCGTGAAAGCAAACTCAAGCAGCTGCTTGCCACAGAGGTCTGACAAGAGCCTGTCAGTTTATTATACGCCAGAGTAGAAGGTCTGTGAGGATGGCGGGACCTCACCAGAAGAAACAACCATGCCTTTCACGTGGCGGGTCGAACCTAGTTCCTTTTGAATAGTAGCTGAGTGCGCTAACCACTCGGCATGTGATAGCACACAAACACATAATAAGTTTGAAATCTCATTACTTAACATTTACTTTACATTTTATTTAGAGTGTGGAGATAGAAAATTTTATTCCGTTAAATCTACGAAAATTCTAAGTCTCATGAGGTAAGAGAAAAATAAAATCAGTCGGATCGGCAGAAAACGTTTTTTTAAGGCGGAAAAATAAATCTTTTGGGAGTGAAAAAGTAAATTTATTTGTAGCTGATAAAAAACAGATTGCTTGACGAAAAGTAAGTTTGCTTGCAGAAAAAAAATGTTTTGAAACATGCTTGAGTGTAATTGTGCCAAAACATGAACTGAGAAGCTACAATTCTTCAGGATCTAACAATTCACACTGAAACACAGAGGCACTAAAAATCAGTCTCTCAAATGTAAAAATCAGTGTACGAAATACACTATATTGCAAAAAGTGTCCGGACACTTTCATGTTAAGTGAGCGAATAGCCCCATTAAAATCTACCTAACTTTGAAAACAAGTTTTTGCGGAAAAACGTCACTAGACATAAATTGAAAATCTCGGTGAGAGCTCTCTAAATCTCTATTTTCTATAATATTAATCTAATATTTAAAGAGTTATGGAAACTACACTATTTAACAAATCACACACCTCACTTCCAAAACATTTCCCCACCCCTCCAAATTGATGAAAACTTCAAAAATCCTTACACAAAATTGAAATATCGCATTTATATTGCGAACAACTTATTATAACAGTTGTGATTTAACTTTCTGAAGTAAATTTTCAAAACTAGCAAAAGTTTCAATTAAATGTTTCAGCTTCAATAACTCTTTAAATATTAGATTAATATTATAGAAAATGGAGATTTAGTGAGCTCTTCAATTTATGTCTAGTGACTTTTTTCCATAAAAAACTTCTTTTTAAAGTTAGATAGATTTGAATGTTCGTTCGCTTAACATGAAATTCGTTCACTTAACATGGAATTCGTTCACTTAACATGAAAGTGTCCGGACACTGCAATATAGTGTACTTACTTTCTATCTGTTGTCAGGGGCGGGGGTGGCTCAGTCGGTAGCGCGCCAGGCTCGTAATCTGTAGTTCCCAGGTTCGAGTCCCAGCTGGGTCAGCGTTGAGATTTATCTCCGCAAAATTCCCCGCCCTGCCCACGGTCAGTAGGGGACACCGATGGGCTTGAAACAGGCCGCCGTCCGTCGGTTGGGACGTTAGGCCGTGGCCCCGTGTGCACCCGTGGAGAGCCACGCCCTGTGCACGTTAAAGAACGCGCTGGATGGCCTTGACGGGAGGCTACCATCTGTCTCCCAACAGCTGTTCCAGTGGGTCCCCTCCCCCAACCTTCTCTGAGCTTTCGGGGTCCATGTGACCTGGCCATTTAGTCCATGGTGTGCAAAAAAGTGCCGTTCAGAGGTAAAACAACACAACTGAGATCTTCAATGGCAATGATCAACAAATGCTTTTTTTTTGGATTTCGTTACAAATCAGGATCAATCTCTCTCTCTTTCCAACTTCCTATTGCGTCTTATCTTTTTAAACATTCTCCCTTTCAATTTTTTTCTGGCAAAGAAACTGGGCTTAGTCGAGAGGTTTAATAAGAAACAGAATAAAAACCGTCAAACTAAATTGAATATGTAAAAAAAGAATTCCGCTCTTACAACATACAGGAAGAGCGCGCATGCTTATCCCAGTCACAGTGTTCTTATCCATTGCCATGGAAACGCCGTATCAGCAATCAACAGAGGCAGTTCACTTTGAAGTTCCCTGCATAATGAGTTTCTTAAAGAAAAAAAGAAACGGAGAGAAAAAATACCTTGATGGAAACTTGATTCGTTCTAGTCTACGTGTAGGATTATTTCTATTAGTTTCCCTTTTGTGTGCATAATTTTTCTTCTTTTTATGTAGAGTCCTATTATGGAGATCAGGCATTAAAATGTTCAACAGATGCTAAGCACGATTAATGTTCATCTGCGTTTATTTCTCTGTTTAAGTTATTTCAGCAAACAATGAGCATTTTATATCAACGTTATAAATACTGCTGAAAAATAATTCAGTAGCAGTTTGGAGAACAGTTGAGCTGAGTTGTTTTACCTCTGAGCGGCACTTTTTTTTGCAAACAATGGGCTAAATAGCCAGGTCACAAGGACCCCGAGGGCTCAGAAAAGGTTGGGGTGAGGGGACTCACTGAACAGCTGTTGGGAGATAGATGATAGCCTCACGTCAAGGCCATACAGTGTATTCTTCAACGTGAAACAGGGTATGGCTCTCCCGCACAGGGAGCCACGGCTTAACGTCTCATCAGACAGATTTTCCAAATCCATCAGTCCCCTACTGACCAAGGGCGGGGGGGGGGGGGGAGTATTAGCAGAGAAAAATCTCAATGATCACCCAGCTGGGACTCGAACCTGGGAACTGCTGATTATGAGCCTGGTGCCCTACCGACTGAGTCCCCACGGCCTCTGTGCACCAATCGATTTTTAGTTGTTTCCAAAAATTTAAAAGGAAGTTCTTGTGAAACCTTTTCCAAGGGTACAAGACCTTGCAAAACGTGTTCATTCAGAGTTGCGCAATATCACCGAACAGGAGTACCACCAAGCGTTCCAGAATTGGAGCAGACATCTGTAATTTTGCATAGATGTTGGAGGGAAGTACTTTGAAGGACAGCAAAAGTTCTGTTGAGGTAAATGCAATGGATCTTGTTCTGCAGATGCATGTCAAGAACTTTTTTGAACGCCCTTCGTAACGACAAAAAGTTAATTCATTTGAGGTTCGCTTTTTTTGTGAGAATTTATGTCTAGTGACTTTTTTTCCATAAAAAACTTATTTTCAAAGTTAGATAGATTTGAATGTGGTTATTCGTTCACTTAACATGAAAGTGTCCAGACACCAGGGCCGCCGACAGGGGGCAAGGGGGACTAGTGCATAGGGGCCCGTCAGCAATAAGGGCCCGTCAGATTAAGTGACTCCTTTACTTTTTCTTACAAAAATTATTCTTATTTAGGCTATATATCGATCCTATAAAATTCCATAAGAACATTATTTGTTATAATATGCTTTTAAAAAGAAACACTAATTGGATTATGACATATTATCTCATTAATAGTAATTGAACGAACCATTTCTTAACATCATCTTTGTCCGCGTTAACTTACAGCATTTGCTTGTATTTTCCCTGTTAACCACCCCACCCCTGCAGCAATAGCAACAGTTGGACTCTCCCAAACCCAACCCGTGCGATCAGGTATATCACATTGTTCATGTTTCGAGTTCCAGTAACATCGTCTGTGGTCTGTGTGTCAGTGTTACAAATTATAACAGTTTAAAAGTCTCTTGTCGGCACATTTGTTTCACCATTTCGTTGTCATTTGTTTAGTAAAATGATATATTCATTGGTGCTATAGTCTAACTGAACAATGGACAAGTATAAGCATAAGTCAGGAGCTGAGAAGCGCAAGAAGAGAAATAAAAAATTGGAATTTATTATGAAAGAGAGTAGAACTTTGTTTGAAGTCGGTGTAAAAGTGAATGTGGACAGTGAAGGTGCAAAAAATGCATGCCTGACTGCTCAACAGGCTTTTTTTCCTCTGAATGTTATCATTGTGTCCAGAATAATTGCTATTAATGATTTGTAAAGATAAAAAGTTTTCAAGGGGGGGGGGGGGGGGGGGCGAGCATAATATTACATAGGGGCCCATAAATTCTCTCGGCGGCCCTGCCAGACACTGTTTGCAATATAATGTACTTTGTATCTGTTGTCAGATCTTCAATGACAATGATCAACAAATGCTTTTTTTGGATTTCGTTACAAATCAGGATCACTCTCTCTCTTTCCAACTACAGGGGAGCATTCCTCACACAATGAAATCACATTCAATGGATTCCCAGCCATGAGAATATCCAAGAAAATGATGGAGCAGATCAATTAGCAAATGATTAGTAAACTACAGAAAAACTATAGACATCCCTACACACTGTGAATACTTTGGGTTGTTTTACCTCTGAGCGGCACTTTTTTGCACACCATGGGCTAAATGGCCAGGTCACAAGGACCCCGAAGACTCAGAGAAGATTGGGGGAGGGGACCCACTGGAACAGCTGTTGGGAGACAGATGGTAGCCGTCCGTCAAGGCCATCCAGCGTGTTCTTTAACGTGCACAGGGTATGGCTCTCCTGCACACGGGGCCACGGCTTAACGTCCCATCCGACGGACGGCGGCCTTTCCAAGCCCATCGGTGTCCCCTACTGACCGTGAGCAGGGAATTTTGCGGAGATAAATCTCAACTCTGACACAGCTGGGACTCGAACCTGGGAACTACAGATTACAAGTCTGGCGCGCTACCGACTGAGCCACCCCAATCACAAAGAGAGTCCATAGACGAGCTGTTGAAAAGGATATTTTAAGTATCACTTTAAATCACTTAAAAAGAACGGAACAAATTAAACTGACAAGATTACGGAGAGGACACGGTTTAGTAAATAATGAATTACATTTATTCAAATTAACTACATCCCCAAACTGTACTCATTGCAATAACCCAGAAACAGTCTCACACATTTTTCTTACACAAAATCACTCAGCACATAAATTGCAAAAGCACAGAAATCTCAAGAAAAAATAATCCTTTGAAAAAATAACCAAAAATATATAAAATACAAAAAAATTCCAAAAATGGAATATACTCTCTGTAGGTTGTTAGCAAGTGTTAATGATAATTACAGAAGTGTTAATTGTTATTACAGTGTTAATGAACTGTGAAAAACAGGGATCAAAACTTAACGCCTCAGTAGGTTCAAAAATTATATATGAATCAAAACTATGAGAGGTTTTGGACATTAGAGGATATATATGCAAGTTTTAAACATGAATCATATAGATACGTCATAAAAAAAAATAAAAAGGAAGTGGAATTTAAAATTGTTTTTCACATGTGCGCCAACTACACCTATTTTATTCAGCTTGCCAGCAGGTGGGCTGCTCAGAAATTCAGTCAGATCTGCTAGAGGATGTTTTCTTCCCCCATTTTCCAACTGTCTCTTTCCTCTTTCCTCTAAATCTCTTCTCCTACAGTAACTGCATGACTGGGTGAGTTCTGAAAAAGGGATTTGGGGTTTGTTGACAGCGTACGAGCTGTCAAATATGTCCGAGAATAGATTCTTTGGAATTAGAATTGGACGGGACTTAAAGCCGTGGCCAGTGTAAAGTGTGAAGGAGAGTAAAACCCTCTGAAATGTTAAATATCTGGATGACCTTGACAGGAGGCTACCATCTGTCTCCTAACAGCTGCCCAAAGGGTCCCCTCCCCTACAAACCTTCTCTGAGTCTTTATGAGGTAAAACAATCCAAATTCTGTATACAGAGCTACGGCTTACTTTCCCATCCGATGGACGACGGCTTTTACCTCGCTGGTTCGTGTTGGATTCCAATACACACTAATGGAATATGTATATATATATATATCCAGTGGGTCCCCTCCCCCAACCTTCTCTGAGCCTTCGGGGTCCATGTGACCTGGCCATTTAGCCCATGGTGCAAAAAAGTGCCGCTCAGAGGTAAAACAACCCAACCCAATATATATATATATTCCGAAAGCCCTGATTATACATACATAATCAAAGTCCAAATTCTGTCTTTCGATCTCTAAATATTGATTTATTTCGCAAACTTTAACAGACGATACAATAATAGATTTCTTTCCTTTTTAAGGGGCACTTATCTTCGTTCCGTAACTTTCAGTTCTGCTTGCGCCTTTCTAGAAGAAAATACAAGAAGTGCATTATCAGTTCATTAAGTATTTATCGCGAGCCAAAACCTATACTCCAGAAGCAGTTAATTCTTAATGCCTTCTTGTCACTTTCATAAAAAATAAAAACAAAGGCAGGAGTGCTTTGAACTTCCCTCTAAGCAATTTCTGCTGAAGATTCTCTGTACATTAGAAAATGGTCTTATGTCGCACAGGAGTTTTAATGCTCAGAGTCTTTAACAATAAGTGCTACTGTATAGACCGAAGAGCCAAAACATTATGACCACTGCCTAATATGATGTTGGTCCTCCACGTGCCGTCAAAACAGCTCTTACCCGGCGAGGTATGGACGTTACAAGATTTCTAAAGGTGTCTGTGGTATCTGGTACCACCCAGCAGATCCTTTAACTCTTGTAAGTTACGTGGTTGCGTCGCCACAGTTAGGAAATGCTGTTCCAACACAAACCATAGATGCTCGATTGGATTGATGTCTGAGGAGTTTGGAGGCCAGGTCAATACGTGGAAGTCTTCCTCATGTCAATGTCCGCGAATCATTATCGAACAATCCAGGCAGTGTGGTATGGCGCATTATCCTGCTGAAAGAAGGCACTAATAGAGGGATGTACCGTTGCCAAGAAAGGATGTACTTGGTCTGCAATGATGTTTTGGTAGGTGGTAGACGTCATAGTTTCCTACACATGAATGACTGGACCTAGGGTTTCCCAGCAGAACATTGTCCAAAGCATTACGCTTCTTCCACTGGCTTGTTTTCATCCCAAGGTACATTCTGGTGCCAACTCTTCCCCAGGTAAAAGATGCACACGTACCCTGCCATCCACATTGTGCAACAGGCAACGAGATTCATCAGACCAGAGAACTTTCTTCCAATCGTTCAATGTCATAGTTTCCTGCACATGAATAACTGGACCTAGGGTTTCCCAGCAGAACATTGTCCAAAGCATTATGCTTCTTCCACCGGCTTGTTTTCATCCCAAGGTACATTCTGGTACCAACACTTCCCCAGATAAAAGATGCACACATACCTGGCCGTCCACATTGTGAAACAGGCAACGAGATTCATCAGACCAGAGAACTTTCTTCCAATCGTTCAACGTCATAATTTTCTGCACATGAATGACTGGACCTAAGGTTTTCCTACAGAACATTGTCCAAAGCATTACGCTACTTCCACTGGCTTGTTTTCGTCCCAAGGTACATTCTGGTGCCAACTCTTCCCCAGGTAAAAGATGCACATGTACCGGCCATCCACATGGTGTAACAGACAACGAGATTCATCGGACCAGACAACTTTCTTCCAATCATTCAATGTCATAGTTTCCTGCACATGAATAACTGGACCTAGGGTTTCCCAGCAGAACATTGTCCAAAGCATTATGCTTCTTCCACCGGCTTGTTTTCATCCCAAGGTACATTCTGGTACCAACACTTCCCCAGATAAAAGATGCACACATACCTGGCCGTCCACATTGTGAAACAGGCAACGAGATTCATCAGACCAGAGAACTTTCTTCCAATCGTTCAACGTCATAATTTTCTGCACATGAATGACTGGACCTAGGGTTTTCCTATAGAACATTGTCCAAAGCATTATGCTACTTCCACTGGCTTGTTTTCATCCCAAGGTACATTCTGGTGCCAACACTTCCCCAGGTAAAAGATGCACACGTACCCGGCCATCCACATGGTGTAACAGACAACGAGATTCATCGGACCAGACAACTTTCTTCCAATCATTCAAGGTCCAGTTTTGATGCTTGCGTATCCATGGTAGGCGCTTTCGACGGTGAACCCGGTTAGCATAGGCACTAGTAGCAGCCTGCGGCTACGCAGCTCCATTTTCAACAGGGTTCGATGTACTGTGTGTTGTGACACATTAATCTCGTCACCAGCATTCAAATTACAAGCGAGTTGTGCCACAGTATCCCTTCTGTTGGCTCGTACCATACGCGATAGCCTTCGCTCACTTCTAGCATTGATGAGCCATGGTCAGCCCACACCTTACCAGCGTTCGTTGGACCACTTTTTGAAGGTACTAACCACGACTCACCATGAGCACCCCACAATCCTTGCCGTCTCGGAAAAGCTTTGACCCAGTTGTCTGGCCATTACAATTTGACCTTTGTCAAATTCACTTAGATCCACTGCTTTTCCTACCTGAAAAACATGAATAACACTGATTAACAGAGCTCAGTATTAGATGTTATTTTAAACCATTTCATGACCTTCACACGCATCGTCTTTTAGCTGCAGTTGCTTCGATTTGCATAAAGACGCGCTGGTCATAATGTTTTGGCTCTTCGATGTATATTCAGAGCCACTTTATTAGATTCAGTTCCATGCTATACCAGTAGTAACTCAGATACAAAACTCGGTAACTTAAATTATCTTTTATGAAAAACTTTGACTGAAAATAATTTAAAGATCTCAATCAAATCTATTTCAACCTAGATTTTCAACAATATTCGTTCGTGTATTTAGAGACTAGGGATGCGGAAACATTGAGCTCATTCTGCAAAATTCAAGAAAATTAACTCTCTCACACGTGTTAGCATAATGGTTATTGTTTTAACTTGTTTTATTTTTTATTAACTTTTCAGAGCAATTATTTAAACTGACATTGTTGCTGTTCAATATTTCAACCTAAGTAACTTTCAAAATTCCGAAAGAATATTGTTAAAAAAATATATTTAAACATATTTCATTATATAATTAATTGTAGAGAGATTAATTTAGGCGATAAATTCTTTAAATTATCTTCAATCACAATTTTCATAAAGAGCTTGTTTAAGAAATTACTGAGTTCTGTATCTGCGTTCTTACACAGCATGCAATGGTACCTAAGAAATTGGCCGATTAATGCATATTTTTATATACACAGTCTTATCAGAATAATATGACCACCAACCATAGTATATGTATGGTAGGTGGTCATATTATTCTCAAGCGACGGTGTATGTATCGGGCACTTTTTCTTTTAGCATATTCAGTTTAAGAAAATTGCATTCTGATTCATCAGGAATGGAAAGTGTGTAATATTTAATCTTAATGATCTCCATCTACAAAAAAGTCACGAACGGTATTTGGGTTGTTTTACCTCTGAGCGGCACTTTTTTTGCACACCATTGGCTAAATGGCCAGGTCACATGGACCCCGAAGGCTCAGAGAAGGATTGGGGGAGGGGACCCACTGGAACAGCTGTTGGGAGACAGATGGTAGCCTCCCGTCAAGACCATCCAGCGTGTTCTTTAACGTGCACAGGATATGGCTTTCCCGCACACGGGGTCACGGCTTAACGTCCCATCCGATGGACGGCGGCCTTTCCAAGCCCATCGGTGTCCCCTACTGACCGTGGGCAGGGAATTTTGGGGAGATAAATCTCAACGCTGACCCAGCTGGCACTCGAACCTGGGAACTGCAGATTACGAGCCTGGCGCGCTACCGACTGAGCCACCCCCGCCCCGACTGTATTTGGAATAACAAAAGTGTTGAAGTGTAAAATGTTTACAAGTGATACTTAAGGTTTTAAAGGGTGACCTTTAATGGCGTAGTGTAAATTGCATCTGGAAGATTTTAGTGCTGCGCATTTTTTCACTTTGTTATTTTTGCTGAGGCTGGAGTGCTTTAGTCCCCCTTCTCGCTTTCCATCTTACAAAATGGATCAACATTTAAAGCACTTGCAAAGAAGATTTTTCATTGTGATGACTGGCAGTCTACACAAATTCTAGAAGGTGGGTTGTTTTCAATATAGACAGAACTTTTCTGTATGTAATGAGTTATAATAAATGGAAAGATCACAAGGACCCCCAAAGATTCAGATCAAGATGAGAGGCGATTCATTGGACAGGATTAGGAGACAGAATGAAGCCTCCCGTTAAGGCCATCCAGTGTGTTCGTTAATGTGCTTCAGAGCTATGGCTCTTCGTGCTCACGCAGAGTTGTCTGATTTTAAATTGTGCGCAACATACTACGCGTAATCTGACATAGTTTTATAATTCTGTCATTCACATAAGCCACAATTTGCATATTGGCCTAATAGACACTGACCTTAATATATCCCCATAACAAAAAATTGCAAGAATTGATCTCCAGTGAACAAGTAGCGAATGAGGGAAATTCGAGATATGACGTGATCATTGGTGTCTTACAATTCCCGTATTACTGGGGGCGGGGGCGGGAGCGCGCCAGGCTCGTAATCTGTAGTTCCCAGGTTCGAGTCCCAGCTGGGTCAGCGTTGAGATTTATCTCTGCAAAATTCCCCGCCCTGCCCACGGTCAGTAGGGGACATCGATGGGCTTGGAAAGGCCGCCGTCCGTAGGATGGGACGTTAAGCCGTGGTCCCCTGGTGTGAGAGAGCCATACCCTGTGGACGTTAAAGAACACGCTGGATGGCCTTGACGGGGGCTATCATCTGTCTCCCAACAGCTGTTCCAGTGGGTCCCCCTCCCCCAACCTTCCCTGAGCCTTCGGGGTCCATGTGACATGGCCATTTAGCCCACGGTGTGCAAAAAAGTGCCGCTCAGAGGTAAAACAACCCAACAACCCGTATTACTGTGCACACCAACCGAAGGACGCTTCCAACTCTGATTGCTTGTTTCCTACCGTTAAAGGTCAAATGACATTCCAGCTGCTAAGTGTGCTAGGTTGGATTGTGTTACCTCTGAGTGGCACTTTTTTGCACACAATGGACTAAATGGCCAGGGCTCAGAGAAGGTTGGGGGAGGGGACCTACTATAACAGCTGTTGGGAGACAATGGTAGCCTCCCATCAAGGCCATCCAGAGTGTCAAGGCCATCCACAAGACCATCCATCAAGGCCATCCACAAGGTATGACTCTCCCGCACATGGAGTTCTGGCTTAACGTCTCATCGTCCAGACGGCGGACTTCCCAAGCCCATATGTGTCCCCTACTGCCGTTGGCAGGATGGGGAGTTTTGCGGAGATAAATCTCAACGTTTGTCCAACTGGGACTCGAATCAGAGAACTACAGATACGAGCCTGGCACACTACCGATTGAGCCACCTCCGCCTCCTAAGTATGCTGGAATGTGATTTGCATGTTTCATGCCTTCCTCAGTAGCATATAGAGGCCACTGTTTAATATAAACAGAAGGCTTTCTGCAAACCTTGGTGTTTGCATTTTACTGCCCGTTACCTGTAGGTAATGCCACATGTTACCTGAAGCTATTTTGTGAAAACAAACTTCATTCGTAAGGGTATCATGCACATGGAATAGAACCAAAGTGTTTAACCTCCCTGAAGGCTATCGTCTTTTGCATGGGATGTTAAGTCGTGGTTCCGTGTGCATGAACCACTATTCATCGGATGGGACGTTAAGCGGTAGTACCTGTGCAGGGGACCTTGTGCACACTGAAAGACAAATAGGGTAGCTTCGAAGGGAAGCTTCCATATGTGTCCTAACAGCTGTCTGGTGGGTATCCTTCCCCAAACTTCTCTGAACTTTGTGGTGGGGGGGGGGGGGCCTAGTCGGTAACGCATAAGGCTCGTAATATGCAGTTCTCAGGTTCGAGTTCCACCTGGGCCGGCGTTGAAATTTTTCTCCTCCAAACTCCCCACCCTTCCCTTGGTCAATAGTGGACACCAATGGGGTTGGAAAGTCCGCTGTCCATCAGACGTAAAGCAGTGGCCTGAGCAAAATGTAAAGATGTGGCCTCAGTGTTACATGTAAAACCGTGGCCTCAGTAAGCCGTGGTTCCGTGTGCATGTTAAAGAACACGCTTGATGGCCTTGATGGGATATTACCATCTGTCTCCTAACAGCTGCCGAGTGGGTCCCCTCTCCCCAACCTTCCCAGAGCTCTGAGGGTTCTTGTGACCTGGCCATTTAGCCCACTGTGTGGAAAAAAAAGTGTTGCTTAGTGATAAAACAACCCACTCTATGTACTGTACATCACGCATTCGATAAACATAATCAGTTGAAACTAGAAGAGTTTATTTTAGGACAACCTGCACAGCGAATAAATCGCTATTGGAGATCTTACATCTTTTCCGTACGCTAAAATTACCGAGGGATCAAGCCTCGGAATTCGTCTACTATTCTTTAGGTATTCCATTTCCGAAGTTCTCACCATCTTACACACACACCACAGTCTTCACATTCCAAGGAACACACGAAACGAGAATTGATCGCCCAATTTCCTCTCTTAGAGCAAGAGCTTAAATTACATTCTCCCCGAGACCGAATACAAAAAAAAATTCTCTGCGATGATTCTATAGATCTTCATTAGTGTTGCTCACTTTCGGTCCCGGCGTCTGTTGTGTTGTTCCTTTTTCCCCGTAGTCGAACCGGTGATGAAATATAGAAAGTTTTGATCGGATCGTAAATGAAGTGGTTCAAGTAGCGGTCGCAGCACAAAGAGTAGATGCTTGTCTACGTCGAGGCCTCTGCAGAAAAAATGATCATGATTATGGAGATGGATAACAGGCGAGAAAATGATCACTGAATCGAGAGTAAGCACCTTCACTAGAAATTTAGTTATCTCGTTAAACAATGTATATTCATTAGCAATATTATTTCAGTGAATAGGAAGATGTGGCTTGAAGGTTAATAATTCCTACTTTGCGACCAACTGGGTAATTTTCTTATTTATAATCCGATATGATTATATATTCATCATCATCATCCTCAAGCAGCCATGGGCTACGGAGGTTCAACCAGACTGTGCAATTTAGTTCTCCAAACAAGTCTGTCCTGAGCTACATCTACTGCATCTGGCCACTGCACACCAATTCTAAAAAGGTCCTGTTTGACATTGTCTGCTCACCGCATCCTTGGTCTCCCCCTCTTTCTGAAGCCTTTAGGCACACTGTTCATAACCCTATTCGCCATTCTCTAACATTCTTAACCCTATTCGCCATTCTATAACCCTATTCGCCATTCTAACAGTCTCTCTCTGCACAATATGCTGCTTAAAGGAGGTTGCAAACTCCTTTGCCTAACCTCATCATTAGTTACAAAGTTGAACCACCTAATGCCAAAGATACTGCATAAGCATCTGGAATCAAAAGCATCTAGTTTACAAAGTGTCCAAGTTTCACTACCATAACTAACCCTAGAAAGAACCAAACTATTATACAGTCTAATTTTAGTCTTTAGGTGTATACGCCTATTTCTCCACAATCTCCGTAGATTCTTAAAAGTCCCGGCAGAAATCTCTATTCGTCTGTTAATCTCATATCGCACATCACCAGCATCTGTTACATAGCTCCCACGATAATTAAACTGTGATACCTGCTCAAGACTACAACCATTCAGATTAACTGAATCACAGCCTGCCTGACCAATTTTCATCACTTTAGTTTTCTCTCTGTTTATAACCAAACCTACTCTACTACCAGTCTCATCAACAGCTCGAATGAAAGAGTTCACCTCATAAACATCATTTGCCAAAAGGGCTAAGTCATCAGCATAATCTAAATCAGAAATTTTCGTATCTCCAGTCCATTTAAGGCCAAAATCTTTCCCTTGAAGTGAATTTCGGATAACATAATCAAAAACCAAACTAAATGGAAAAGGAAACAAAATGCACCCTTGTCGAACACCAGAGGTAATGCTAAATCAATTGCTACAAGCCTTACCAACTCTCACACACGACTCAGTGTTATTATAGAGAGCTTTCATTATGTTAACTAACTTGTCTGGTATACCATATGATTTCACAATCAACCACAAATTATGACGATCAACAGAGTCGAAAGCCTTTTTGAAATAAACAAAGCTAGCAACAAAAGGTTTCTGAAACTCTAAACATTTCTCAAGAATCTGCCTAAGTGAAAATATCTGATCCACACATCCCCTACCAATTCTGAATCCATATTGCTCATCACTTAATTGACTGTCAACCAGATTCTTAATTCTATTAAGCACAATCATGGAAAGAACTTTACCTGGAACAGAGAGTAGGCTGATACTGCGATCACCTTTTTTGAAAATAGGGATAGCAATAGCTCTGGTAAAATCCTTAGGAACCATGCTTTTATCATAAAAGATATTCAGAATTTCAGTCATCCAAGTGGTAACCGAAACATTCCCAGTTCTAAGCATTTCCGTAGTAATTTCATCTACCCTTGGGGTTTATGAAGTTTAAGTTTAGAAAAATAACTTCAGACTGTGTTATAGGGCCAACATTAAAGCCACCAATGCATCTATCATCATTGCAAATAATGGGGAGTAGAACTAACCACATTGTTTAGAATATCACTGAAATGCTCAGCCCACCTAGCCATGACAGAATCCTCACCTTCTATAACCTTACCTTGTTTATCCTTCAATCCCTGTGTACCTGTCCGTTTTCTACCACACAAAACTTTAACTATCTGCTACAGCTATCTGCTGTTGTGCTGTCTAACTGCTTCCTCGGCTTTGTCAGCCAAGCCATCAAGCCAAAGATTCTTATCAGCAGCTAACTGATCTTTTACACGTTTATTAAGTTCTCTGTAATGCCTTCTATTAGGACTAGTAGGGTATTGATTAAGGACATTCCTGCAGTTCTTTTTTTCCGAAATAAGCTCAAGTGCCTTATCACTCAGATAATTCTGCCTCCTGTGCTCCTTTTTTCCCCAAAGAGTACTGTTAGTGTCCAAAAAAGCCTGTTTAAAATGATCCCATTCTTCCTCAACTTCAGTAGTAAGCATACCATGACTGTCATAATGACTAAGTAACCTATCGTGGTAAGCTTTGGCTATAACTGGGTTTTTCAGAGCTTCAGTATTAAAAGTAAAATTTTTAACCCTAGCACAACACTTTTTAAGTTTAAGTTGCATGACACTTTTAACAAGGTAATGGTCAGATCCAATTTCAGCTCCCCTATATGCCCTGGTATTCCTAACAGAACTAGCCCATTTGCTGTTAATTAATATATAATCAATCATATTCTTATGCAACCCATCAGGTGAAACCCATGTGTACTTATGTATGTCGCGGTGTTTGTAATATGTGTTAGTTATTCTGAAACCATCGAGTTTACTTACCTGTAGGAGACGTTGCCCATTGCCATTGCAGCTACCAATACCAAAAGGGCCTATTACTCCTCCCCAAAGGTCAGAGTCGGTACCAACTTTGGCATTGAAGTCACCAAGAACAAGGGTAATATCTCCTTTCTTGACAGAATTCAAAATATCCTGAAGTTGTTCATAAAACCTATCCTTCTCATCCTCATCGGCATCCTCAGTGGGAGCATAACAGCAGATAACATTCAAGTCTTTAATGCTTGTCTGAAATTTTGCTGTAAGAAACCTTTCATTAATGCACTCATATCCTAGAAGAGCATCGCTAGCATGTCTGCTGAGAAGCAGACCCACACCTTGGTGATGCTTATTGTCGTCCCTCCCTGAAAAGAGAAATTTAAGATTATTTTTAAGAATCTGACCTTTATCTGTCCATCTGGTCTCTTGCGAGCCGAGAATATTTAAATTATAATGGTGGAATTCTTATGTGAGGACATCAAGAGAAAAAGCTCTGTGCAGAGTCCTCACATTCCAACTACCTATGGAGAGAAAATGGTTAGTGGGATGTTTAAAGAAACTAAGTTTATTGAGAGAGGGAATGCCGACAATATCAAACAGCCCCCTAATCGCAGACATGGGGCAAAGACCCGTTCCCCCACTACTAAAGGCTGAAGCCATCTACACTGGAAGACTTCTTCCAATGTAGAATTTGACGATGCCAATAGAAGCAAAGAGTTCAGGTGCCTGCGATGACCTCTGCTAAGGATTATCCATCAGCTGATAAACATATCCTGTGAATCTATTCACTTGGGGTTGTCAACCCACAAACAAACAGAAAACACAGCGGAAGATTTTCCCTCCACAGAAGCCCACCAGTGCAGCAAAATCAGGATCCATAATCAAGCTCAGAGCCATATATCAGTCCAGTCCAGTGGGTTTATATGGTCAGCACCAGGACCCTGTGTTGTTGACCACTCCTCAGCAGGGTAGAAAAAAAGAAAAGGAAAGGTAGCCATAGTTGTCCAGATCAGTAGGCCACACTAATCTGGCAGCCCTCCCCTTCCGTTCACTTCCACAAGAGAGTATCTCTTTTGAAAGGTACTAACGGTCTGCACCACGAGAAGGCGGGGTCGGACATTAGATGCTAGGCCTGGCCGGTTCTATGCATCATCACAGGGGTTATTACTACAACATAAATAATCTAAGAGAATATACCCGTCTAGGTTTTTGTCTGTACTTATTTTATGGGGGCGGTTTTGGCTCAACTGACAGCAGTAGTTCCCAGGTTCGAGTCCCATCTGGGTTAGCGTTGAGATTTATCTTCTCAAAATTCCCCGTCCTCCCCTTTGTCAGTAGCGGACACCGATGAGCTTGGAAAGGCTGCCGCCCGTCGGATAGGATGTTAAGCGGTGTGCGTGAAAGCCATACCCTTTGCACGTGAAAGAACACGTTGGATGACCTTGATGGGACGCTGCCATCTTTCTCTTAACAGCTGTTCCAGTGGGTCCCCTCCCCCAATCTTCTCTGAGCCACCGGGGTTCTTGTGACATGGCCAGGTAGCTTATTGTATGCAAAAAAGGGCCGCTCAGAGGTACAGTCGCTCAAAAAAATATCCGAACACTATAATTGATTACAGAATTCAGAAAAAATATCTGGCAACGATTTTTTTTAGAAATTAATGATTAATTTTTTTAGAAAATATCTCGCAATGATTTTTTTAGAAATTAGTCATCTGGCAAACCTTCGTGTCACGTGACACGAAGGTTGCCAGATCACTAATTTCTTAAAAAATCGTTGCCAGATATTTTTTTCTGAATTCTGTAATCAATCATAGTGTTCGGATATTTTTTTGAGCGACTGTAAAACAACCCAACTCATTATAAGGGACTCTTTTTTCGCTGAGGGCACTTTTTTTTTTTCACACACTATGTTAAATGGCCAGGTTACAAATACCCCTACAAATCACGAGCCTGACCCGCTACCGACTGAGCCACTATAATATGTTCTAATAGATATAATTAGAATACCGCGTTTGTATTACAAAAATATATGTAAGACCATAGAGAAAACATAGATTAAAATATTTTATATCAAAATTATCGTACAGTCGGTCAAAAAAGTATCCGAAACGTGTCACGTGACACGAAGGTTGCCAGATCACTAATTTCTAAAAAAATCGTTGCCAGATATTTTTTCTGAATTCTGTAATCAACCGTAGTGTTCGGATACTTTTTTGACCGACTGTACATAGTTTATACGAAAAAAAATGAAAATGAGAAAAGAATGGACAGCGCCTCAAGGCAAAAATAAAAGTAGAATTTTAGCTTAACTAAAATCATAAGAGTGAAGATAGAAAAAGAAAAAGAAATCTTATTCATCATAGTGAAAGCAGAAAAAAAAAGATCTTTGAATGAAATTATTGGAGTTGGAGGAAAAAACCTAATATTACCCGGAAGCACCTAGTTTTAATTAACGTTGGCAACGTAATCTTTTTGTTAGTCTAGCAAAAAAATAATTAAAAGCTGATGAATGTTTTATGAACATAGAATACGTGTTTGTGTAAAACAAAATGATTAATAATTATACATCTTTCAGAAAAAGATGATAATTTCCACCAACACATGAGACATCCTTTCAAAATTGTTTTCAATACTGAATATATATATATTTTTTTAAATATTCGGTAAATTAGCAGTTTCAAGATTAAAATCACTATAGTTACGGTTTCCACGTTTTATAAATGCATCTCATGGTTAGTTCTGAGCAGTTGTGATCATGTGACCAGTTCATTCCTTTCATTCAAAAAAAAGCATGAATTTCACGTACGGAGCTGCGGACTGGAATGCGATTTAAGTTTTTTTTCGCTTTTTTTTTTTGCGATAAAGAATGTGTTTTGAAACGATAAACAAATACTGCAAAAAAAGTTTCGTTTTTTATTGCAATCTTTTTTTAATGTATACTAATCTTTATTTATCATTACAGTGGGGGGGCGGGGGGGGGCTCAGTCGGTAGCGCGCCAGGCTCGTAATCTGTAGTTCCCAGGTTCGAGTCCCAGCTGGGTCAGCGTTGAGATTTATCTCCGCAAAATTTCCCCGCCCTGCCCACGGTCAGTAGGGGACACCGATGGGCTTGGAAAGGCCGCCGTCCGTCGGATGGGACGTTAAGCCGTGGCCCCGTGTGCGGGAGAGCCATACCCTGTGCACGTTAAAGAACACGCTGGATGGCCTTGACGGGAGGCTACCATCTGTCTCCCAACAGCTGTTCCAGTGGGTCCCTTCCCCCAACCTTCTCTGAGCCTTCGGGGTCCTTGTGGCCTGACCATTTAGCCCATAGTGTGCAAAAAAGTGCCGCTCAGAGGTAAAACAATCCAATCCAATTACAGTGGGAGTTTTCTGCTTTTCGTATTCGATACGTATTAGTGATAACCTAAATTTAAAAATATGTATTACCGATTTAAAAAAAGAATTCTTTGCGAGTTGCATATGTAAAAAAGTCAAGAGGGAGACTTCTTGACTTTTTTTTACATATGCAACTCGCAAAGAATTGTTTTTTCATTCAGCTCATTTAATGCAAAAAATGAAGCCATTTAGGGTCGGATTTAATCCCGAAACATTTTAATGACCTAAACGGAGGCGAAAAAAAAATGCTAAAGATATATATTACACGTGCTTTAAAAAATATTTTTAAAAAACCAATAAAACGATGGAGGAAAAATATATATTTTAACTTTTTCACAAGGATATTGTTTGAAGATATGTACTCTATGAACAATCTGGACCAGTGTTCTCGACCATTTATCCTTCACTTACCCCCTGGAAATGTGTATTCACTGGCGTACCCCTTGTATAGATAGGTAAAACTGTAGTTATCATATAATAAAGCCAACTTAGGGACTTTGTTACTAGCCCTAGCAACTTTTGAGCTCTCACGGCGTACACCAAAAAATATTACCCCGTACCCCCCCCCCCCCCAAGGAGTACGCGTACCCCACGTTGAGAACCCCTTATCTGGACAATTCCAGTTTATCACTTGTCCTGCTGCAACCCCACTCTAAATATATAAATTCCACCTGAAACAGTTGGGGCGGGGTGGCTCAATCGGTAGCGTGCCAGGCTCGTAATCTGTAGTTCCCAGCTTCGAGTCCCAGCTGGGTCAGTTTTGAGACTTATCTACGCAAACCTCCCTGCCCACGGTCAGTAGGGGACACCTATGGGCTTGGAAATGCTGCCGTCCGTCGGATGGGACGTTAAGCCGTGGCCCCGTGTGCGGGAGAGCCATACCCTGTGCACGTTAAAGAACACGCTGGATGGCCTTGACGGGAGGCTACCATCTGTCTCCCAACAGCTGTTCCAGTGGGTCCCCTCCCCCAACCTTCTCTGAGCCTTCGGGGTCAATGTGACCTGGCCATTTAGCCCATGGTGTGCAAAAAGTGCCGCTCAAAGGTAAAACAACAACAACAACCTGAAACAGTTGCTTCGTACATAAGTGCGAAGGAGGTTATCCGTTCCATGCGTCATAGAGAAGATCTGTGAGGAAGGCGAGACCTCAGAAGAAAGACAACTTCACTGCCTTACTGGTTCCCTTCTTTAATAGCCAAGCACGTGACTCACTCGGCCACCACGATGTCTTCCTACTTTTTCTTAAATGTTTTATCAAGCTCCGATCTTGCAATCGTGATGATCGTATTTTAAACAGATCTCACTAGTTCATATTATGATTAATTAGAAAGGTTTATTCAATAGAGGTAAAATGTCAAACATACCATGATGGTGTCTGCAACAGATCAAGAAGTCTCCGCCGAATAAAAGGACGTAATAACCATTACCAGTCTCAGAAGAGGGACCACAAGCCTGAATGATCATATGCATAAGATGAAACAGATTGGTTTGTTTTACCTCTGAGCGGCTATTTTTTGCACACCATGGGCTAAATGGCCAGGTCACAAGGACCCCGGAGGCTCAGAGAAGTTTTGGAGAGGAGACCCACTGGCAGGATATAGGGCGTGCAAGGAGTGTGATGACGCCACGTGTTACAGAAGAAATTCTACGTAGGGTTGGAGGACATCCCGAATATAGCTCGAATGTTCACTGGAAAGCGCCCTCTAGCGTTTCACCGCTTGAGTTCCGACCATGCATTGTATGACGAAAAGTGCTTGTTTAGGTGTGTTCAATCACCCCTTAAAGTTTGGCCCAAGAATTTTGAATCACCCTGTATGTATCATTGCTTTAAATGTGATGTGATGTATATAAAGATTATTATTTTTAAAAAAATAATATCTCCTGACGAGAGGCCCTGAGTGATTTCTACAATAACGGTTTCTTTTGAAGAAGAATAAGAATATCGATGTTTGCTGTCATAATCAACCATCTAACACGTAACTGTCAGTTGAAGTCCTAATACACCATCAGTTAAAGGGGACGGGGGTGGCTCAGTCGGTAGCCTGGCGCGCTACCGACTGAGCCACCCCCGTCCCGAAATTAAAAAGATTTCATTTGTTAGGTAGTAATGAAACATTACTATTCGCGTTTTCCAAATCTTCCGCTAATTTCGTTTTCCCTGTTAGAAAATATTAAAGTTCGAAATTTATCAAAAAGTTTTTTCTTTAGAACAGAAAACTGCCCATTTCTGAGAGATAATTACATTCTCAAATTCAAATTCAGTTTTATTTTCATTAAAAATTCTGAAATAAATTTACTCAACGTATACTGACTGCCTGGCCAAATAATTATGAACATCTACCGAATAAGTCATTGTATGCAACACGATACACTTCCCGGGGGGCGGGGGGGGGCTCAGTCGGTAGCGCGCCAGGCTCGTAATCTGTAGTTCCTAGGTTCGAATCCCAGCTGGGTCAGCGTTGAGATTTATTTCCGCGAAATTCCCCGCCCTGCCCACGGTCAGTAGGGGACACCGATGGATTGGAAAGGCCGCCGTCCGTCGGATGGGATGTTAAGCCGTGGCCCCGTGTGCGGTAGAGCCATACCCTGTGCACGTTAAAGAACACGCTGGATAGCCTTGACGGTAGGCTACCATCTGTCTCCCAACAGCTGTTCCAGTGGCTCCCCTCCCCCAACCTTCTCTGAGCCTTCGGGATTCACGTGACCTGGCCATTTAGCCCATGGTGTGCAAAAAAGTGCCGCTCAGAGGTAAAACAACCCAACCCATCAGTTAAAGTACACTCGACGCCATAAGATTTTCACCGTAAACCTGTCTTTTTTTTATCCTCAGAATTTCTAAAAGTTCCTGATTAGAATCCAAGCAACTGTGGAACAGCTTTGTAAGAGCAATTATTTTTGTGTCTACCTGTTGCCATCTTCCGAACAACAAATTCCAATTTCTTATGGGTACTAGCAGATTGGATTTCACTGCTTTATGGGATAGAATATTTCTTTGATCCTTGGCCGAGGAATATTGCTTACCATCAGTTATCGTTTCTCCTGTGCGATGTTGTTGTTCCCGCTTTAGTAGCTCTCTTGGGGAGAATCGGTTCTGCCATTAAGGCTCAATTTCCACTAGCTGAGATCGGTTGGCAGTTCTCTAAGAACCGAAAGCAAGTCCAAAAAACAGACACTCCTCAGAACTCCGGAGATGTTTAAAACACAAATGCAACATTTGAGGTTCTTCAATCAAACGAAAAAGGAAAAAGAGGTTGGGTTGTTTTACCTATGAGCGGCACTTTTTTGCACACCATGGGCTAAATGGCCAGGTCACTTGGACCCACAAGGCTCAGAGAAGATTGGGGGAGGGGACCCACTGGAACAGCTGTTGGGACACAGATGGTAGCCTCCCGTCAAGGCCATCCAGCGTGTTCTTTAACGTGCACAGGGTATGGCTCTCCCGCACACGAGGCCACGGCTTAACGTCCCATCCGACGGACGGCGACCTTTCCAAGCCCATCGGTGTCTCCTACTGACCGTGGGCAGGGCGGGGAATTTTAAGGAGATAAATCGCAGCGCTGACCCAGCTGGGACTCGAACCTGGGAACTACAGATTAGGAGACTGGCGCGCTACCGACTGAGCCACCCCCGCCCAGGAAAAAGAGGAGTAGAGAATGAATAGCCATTGGGGAGATTGTGAGACCGCGCAGTTGATGATTCGAGAGTTCTCCTAGATAGTAATTCATAGGTCAGTGACCTTATCAATCGGCCTGTGAGCAGTGGGAACTGCCGAAACTGTCAAGTGCGCATTCTCATAGTCTCCTCTACATCAGTGGGTTGTTGGGTTGTTTTACCTCTGAGCGGCACTTTTTTGCACACCATGGGCTAAATGGCCAGGTCACAAGGACCCCGAAGGCTCAGAGAAGGTTGGGGGAGGGGACCCACTTGAACAGCTGTTGGGAGACAGATGGTAGCCTCCAGTCAAAGATATCCAGCGTGTTCTTTAACGTGCACAGGGTATGGCTCTCTCGCACATGGAGACACGGCTTAACGTCCTATCCGACGGACGGCGGCCTTTCCAAGCCCATCGGTGTCCCCTACTGACCGTGGGCAGGGCGGGGAATTTTGCGGATATAAATCTCAACGTTGACCCAGCTGGGACTCGAACCTGGAAACTGCAAATTACGAGCCTGGCGCGCTACCGACTGAGCCACCCCCGCCCCTTCCATTCCATATCCTTGCGAACATGTAGTTGATAATTCCACAGGACACTTTACGATGTAATCAACCTCGTCTATTCTACGACAAGACAAAGTGAACAGCCAAGCAATGCAAACAGCGGGTCAGATTAAACCGAATCATTGAACGTATAACATGCTTCAGTAAATGTTGATGAGCCTGTTACTAAGCAACAGCTTTGATTTTATCGGAGCTTGTAGCTGCTCGAAAGACTTCTGATTCGTGATTAAGGCACATAGCAATCACATGATATCGCTAAAGCGATCAACATGGATGGATTAGTGAGCATCTCATTCTTTGATCTCATTCTTTGTCCCGATTCCGCCCACGTTCATCACATAACAGAAGCTTTCTTAGAGAAGTCTCTAAGGGTTAGGTTATTACATTTCACACAATGTTGGGGGCGGGGGTGGCTCAGTCGGTAGCGCGCCAGGCTCGTAATCCGTAGTTCCCAGGTTCGAGTCCCAGCTGGGTCAGCGTTGAGATTTATCTCCGCAAAATTTCCCGCCTTGCCCACGGTCAGTAGGGGACACCGATGGGCTTGGAAAGGCCGCTGTCCTTCGGACGGGCGTTAAGCCGTGGCCCCGTGTGCGGGAGAGCCATACCCTGTGCACGTTAAAGAACACGCTGGATGGCCTTGACGGGAGGCTACCATCTGTCTCCCAACAGCTGTTCCAGTGGATCCCCTCCCCCAACCTTCTCTGAGCCTTCGGGGTCCATGTGACCTGGCCATTTAGCCCATGGTGTGCAAAAAAGTGCAGCTCAGAGGTAAAACAACCCACACAATGTTTGCACACAATGGGCTAAATGACCAGGTCACAAGGTCCCCGAGGGCTGAGAGAAGGTTGAGGTGAGGGGACCTACTGGACAGCTGTTAGGAGACAGATGGTAACCTCCAGTCAAGGCCGTCCAGCGTGTTCTTTAACGTGCACAGAGGATATAGCTCTCCTGCACACGGCGACACGGCTTAATTTATTAAATATCTGATAAGTGAATAAAGTAGGCTTAACGTCCCATCCGATGGACGACAATCTTTACAAGTCTATCGCTTTCCGAAGACAGGTAGAGTCGCGGAGATATCTGAAAGCTGGCCAAGGTGAGAACTGCAGATTACGAGCCTGGTGTTCTACAGACTGAGCCACCTGGTTCCAAAGTCTCTAACTTTTTAGCGTCGTTTGAAAAAATAGTCCAAGCTCTTGCTTGAAGAGCAATTGCTATTGTTCAAAAGCGTTTGAATATTTCAATGGTTTTTGATGCTGGAATGGGTTATCTCCGAGCGGAACTTTTGTGCACACAACAGCCTAAAGGTCACGTGAAAAGGACCCCAAGGACTCGGATGGTCGAGAGAAGAGAACGGACCCATTGGGCAGATGGAAGCCTCGTGTTAAATTCATCTAGCATGTTCTTTAACGTCCACAGAGTATATCTCATTTGCACACACGGGGGCGAAGGGAAGGTGGGGACTCGAACGTTTGCACGCCAGGTGTGTAATCTGCAGTTCCCAGGTTCGAATCCCGCTTGTACCAGCGTTTAAATGTATCTCTGAAAAACTCCCCGCCCTGCCCTAGGACCGTAGGGGGATACCGATGGCTTATAAATACTACCGTTCGTCGGATTGGACATTAAGCCATGGCCTCGTATGCGGGAGAGCCATAACCTGTGCACGTTAAAGAACACGCTGGATGGCCTTGACAGGAGGCTACCATCTGTCTTCCAACAGCTGTTTCAGTGGGTCGCCTCCCCCAACCTTCTCTGAGCCTTCGGGGTCCATGTGACCTGGCCATTTAGCCCATGGTGTGCAAAAAAGTGCCGCTCAGAGGTAAAACAACCCAACCGTTCGTCGGATTGGGCATTAAGCCATAGCCCCGTATGCGGGAGAGCCATACCCTGTGCATGTTAAAGAAAACGCTGGATGGCCTTGACAGGAGGCTACCATCTGTCTCCCAACAGCTGTTCCAGTGGGTGAACTGACATTGCGATGAATTGAATCCCACAACTTTCTCTGAGCCTTTGGGGTCCATATAACCTGGCCATTTAGCCATGATGTGCGAAAAATGCCGCTCAGAGGTAAAAATACCCAACCCAACTCGATTATGCAGGCCTTAGCTGTGCTGAACACTTCGTTGGATGAAATGGCATTATAGATGTTCCTTGCAGACTTTCTCCAATCTGCTTAACATAACTTGAATGTTGCTTTCTTTTTGCAGGCTTCATTTAATGAGGAGGAAATCTATACTTCCGACTACAGAAATTGCTCTACAGACCTCAATCCTAGGCGAGAGGATATCCCAATCCCTGCCTACATAACCTGGTTCACACAGAACCGAACCCTGCTCCATTTAGGATTTCCGAGAAAGAGCTACGTCACTTCGACACGCTGAAACAAACGACCTCTCCCTTTGTAAGCAATACTCATTCTGAAGTTTATTTCTTTTTAGTCCTCCTCCTGGTGACTAACACCTCCGACTACCAGTTGAGGTGAAGTGAAGAAAGTGGAAAAAACCATTTGGACAGTCGCTCAAAAAAGTATCCGAACGCTATGATTGATTACAAAATTCAGAAAAAATATCTGGCAATGATTTTTTTTTTAGAAATTAGTGATCTGGTAACCTTCGTGTTACGTAACACGAAGGTTACCAGATCACTAATTTCTAAAAAAAAAATCGTTGCCAGATATTTTTTTCTGAATTCTGTAATCAATCATAGCGTTCGGATACTTTTTTGAGCGACTGTAGGTGGTCATATTATTTTGATACTAGATCGTGTGGGCTCACTCAAGGAAATATTGAGCGTGTGCAGTTACCGTTCACAGCAAACTGGAGCGTGTGCAGTAACTGCACACGCTCCAGTTTGCTGTGAATGGTAACTGGAGCGTGTACAGTTGCTGTACACGCTCCAGATATTTTTCCTGAATTCTGTAATCACGTGACACGAAGGTTGCCAGATCACTAATTTCTGGAAAAAAATCGTTGCCAGATATTTTTTCTGAATTCTGTAATCAACCATAGTGTTTGGATACTTTTTTGAGCGACTGTAGGCACTCGCTTCCGTCAGCATATGTTAAAATGCCGAACTTGGCCCGAATGACGACTAATGAGCAGCATCACTTAAAACAAGCAGAATGGCAAAAGGAAAATGAAGTCCGGTTGTCTTGTCCCATTGAGTGAAACAAAAGGTGATCAGTGATTGCTGCTGGAAGAAGAAATGGTTTTCTTAATAATGGTCTTGTCAGTATTCATAGCTAATCAAAAAAACTTCAGACAATTCACGACGAAAGGAACTGATCGATCTTTCGAGAATGATTATTGGAAAAGGATAGAAACAGATGTTTGAAAGAGTGTGTACTGCAAGCTTTCAGGTTCGATACGACTAGAATTCTTTGTGCGTACCTATATGTAGCTCGTTTTCATTGTATGGATGAATTTGATTCAGTCGGTAGCGCTCTAGGCATATAAGCAGCAATTCCCAGGTTGGGTTGGGTTGTTTTACCTCTGAGCGGCACTTTTTTGCACACCACGGGTTAAATGGCCAGGTCACATGACCCCGAAGGCTCAGAGAAGGTTGGGGGAGGGGACCCACTGGAATAGCTGTTGGGAGACAGATGGTAGCCTCCCGTCAAGGCCATCCAGCGTGTTCTTTAACGTGCACAGGGTATAGCTCTCCCGCACACCGGGAAACGGCTTAACGTCCCATCCGACGGACGGCGGCCTTTCCAAGCCCATCGGTGTCCCCTACTGACCGTGGGCAGGGCGGGAAATTTTTCGGAGATAAATCTCAACGCTGACCCAGCTGGGACTCGAACCTGGGAACTACAGATTACGAGCCTGGCGCATACCGACTGAGCCACCCCCGCCCCACAATTCCCAGGTTCGAATCCCACTGTGACAGGGGCTGGGGTGGCTCAGTCGGTGGCACACAATACTCGAAACTGCAGTTTCCAGATTCGAGTCTAGCCTGGATCAGCATTGAGATTTATCTCCAGAAAACTGCGATGGACTTCGAGGTTTCGAAAACCTTCTCTAAAGACTTTAGAAACACCTTGTACCGATCATTACGCATTGTGTCTTACACAAGAAAATGTATCCATTCCCATCTGCTACGATCTTTATTTTTCTCTTATTACTTTCCATTTGCTTTGTCTTCCTTATTATGTTTGTTGTCATTGCCATCAGTTTGTTGGTGGTGGTATTGCTATCGATGAAGATGACGATATTCATCGCTATATACTGTCACCTTGACAATAGCCATCTTTCCTCCAATCATCCATCACTGTTGCTGTTTTCTCGGTACAAAAAGGAATTGCAAGATCTCATCTTCACTCAGGTGAATGGTAGAAGGATGGGAGGGGATGAAGAAAATGCATCCTTTTCGAGTTGGATCGTTAAACGCAAGCGAATGATTCCTAGTCACGCACTCACACAGATGTTTTGTCGTCGGCATTGTAATCTTTTCGTACCTTCAATGGGAAATTGGAAATATTGCTCTAACAAATGCTCCTTCTTTTATTTTCTTTTGAGTGCATCCGATAACTGCTCCTCCAAAAATGGGCAGATATTCCGCACTCTTTGCAAACAAGTAGCTTAAATGAAGCAAGGTGAGCATTCATGCGAACAGAGAAAAATGAAATTTGCTCTGGAGATGTAAATCCCTCAAAAGAGACGAGCTGTTTCGAATTTACATATAAATGCAAATCTGATGCGCATGTTCATAAGCTCTCTTTTGTCAAGTAACACAGAGTTTCTAAAAGGCAAAGTTTACTCTGAAGAAGGAGAACACTGCCAAGAATGGATTTTATATTATCATGATGATAAGGAAGATTTTCGAAATGAAGTGAAATCTGATTTGTCGTCCAAACTCCAGATACAAAAGTTATATAACTCTTTAAGTATGAGCATAAATGCTTATCGAATAATAATGTATATAAAAGCAATTTATACAGTATTACACAAATTAGGACATTTGGGCTATCTCTTTACACATGCAAAGGATAGTTAACAGCTCGGCATGTCTTTCTCATAATACCATACTGAGTGTCCTCATCATCATCATCATCATCATCATCATCATCATCATCATCATCATCATCATCATCATCATCATCATCAAACAGCCATGGGCTACGGAGGTCCAACCAGACCGTGCAATTTAGTTCTCCAAGCAAGTCTATCCTGAGCTACATCTACTGCATCTGGCCACTGCACACCAATTCTAACAAGGTCTTGTTTGACATTGTCTGCCCACCGCATCCTAGGTCTCCCCTTCTTTCTGAGGCCTTTAGGCACACTGTTCATAACCCTATTCGCCAATCTATAATTATTCATACGGGCAACATGGCCAAACCAACGGAGTCTCTCTCTGCACAATATGCTGCTTAAAGGATGTTGCAAACTCCTTTGCCTAATCTCATCATTAGTTACAAAGTTGAACCACCTAATGCCCCAGATACTGCGTAAGCATCTGGAATCAAAAGCATCTAGTTTCCTGTTATCTTGTTTACAAAGTGTCCAAGTTTCAGTACCGTAACTAACCCTAGAAAGAACCAAACTATTATACAGTCTTATTTAAGTCTTTAGGTGTATACGCCTATTTCTCCACACTCTCCATAGGTTCTTAAAAGTCCCGGCAGCAATCCCTATTCGTCTGTTAATCTCATGCCGCACATCACCATTATCTGTTACATAGCTCCCAAGATAATTAAACTGTGACACCTGCTCAAGACTGCAACCATTCAGATTAACTGAATCACAGCCTGCCTGACCAATTTTCATCACTTTAGTTTTCTCTCTGTTTATAACCAAACCTACTCTACTACCAGTCTCATCAACAGCTCGAATGAAAGAGTTCACTCATCAACATCATTTGCCAAAAGGGCTAAATCATCAGCATAATCTATATCAGAAATTTTCGTATCTCCAGCCCATTTAAGGCCAAAATCTTTCCCTTGAAGTGAATTTCGCATAACATAATCAATAACCAAGCTAAAGAGAAAAGGAGACAAAATGCACCCTTGTCGAATACCAGAAGTAATGCTAAACCAATTGCTACAAGCCTTACCAACTCTCACACACGACTCAGTGTTATTATAGAGAGCTTTCATAATGTTAACTAACTTGTCTTATACCATATGATCTCACAATCAACCACAAATTATGACGATCAACAGAGTCGAAAGCCGTTTTGAAATCAACAAAGCTAGCAACCAAAGGTTTCTAAAACTCTAAACATTTCTCAAGAATCTGCCTAAGTGAAAATATCTGATCCACACATCCCCTACCACTTCTGAATCCACACTGCTCATCACGCAATTGACTGTCAACCAGATTCTTAATTCTATTAAGCACAATCATGGAAAGAACTTTACCTGGAACAGAGAGTAGGCTGATACCCCTGTAGTTATCACAAGAACTGCGATCACCTTTTTTGAAAATAGGGATAACAATAGCTCTGGTAAAATCCTTAGGAACCATGCCTTTATCATAAAAGATATTCAGAATTTCAGTCATCCAAGTGGTAACCAAAACATTCCCAGCTCTAAGCATTTCCGTAGTAATTTCATCTACCCCTGGGGATTTATGAAGTTTAAGTTTAGAAACAGCCAAAATAACTTCAGATTGTGTTATAGGGCCAACATTAAAGCCACCAATGCATCTATCATCATTGCAAACAATGGGAGTAGAACTAACTACATTGTTTAGAACATCATTAAAATGCTCAGCCCACCTAGCCATGACAGAATCCTCCCCTTCTATAACCTTACCTTGTTTATCCTTCAATCCTTGTATGCCTGTCCGTTTTCTACCACACAAAACATTAACTATCTGGTACAGCTCTCTGCTGTTGTGCTGTCTAACTGCTTCCTCGGCTTGGCAGTATTATTAGTCACACCTTATAATAAATAAATAATAAATAAATACCCCCTCAAGCAGCTGCTTGCCACAGAGGTCTGACAGGAGCCTGTCAGTTTATATGCCACAGTAGGAGATCTGAGAGGATGGCAGGACCTCAGCAGAAAAACGACACACACACATCCATGTCTAATCCGGGGCTCGAACCCAGGTCCCTTAGATCAGTAGCCAAGCGTGCTAACCACTCGGCCACCTTATACGAGAATGAAAGTTCTTAGAGTTCAACCATAGCCACGGTTCTAGAAACGAAAAGTATTTGCTAATATTTTCCAAAATAAATAAATAAATAGGGTGCAAATAGAGGAGGGTTTTAAATTTAAAAAATATGGTTTGTTTTACTCTCAGTGTGAAAAATTCACTTAGCAATGAAATAATTCTCACAACGAATGCTTTTACTCAAAGAAAAATGTCTTGTTGACTATTTTGACTTGAGGATTAACAATTAGCAGGGAATCAAAAATAATAAGTCTGTAAAACATCGAAATCTTTTTTTTTCTCCTTTTCATTGTTTAGTTGTTTGTGTTTTGTTTCTTGCATGTGTATTATACAGTTAGTAAAAACTACAAGTTTATATGCTTTGGATAATATGGAATGCTCTTGGATAATATGGAAAGCTCGTTTTCAAAGAAATAGAAGTTTCTCATTTTCCGAATTTTGCATTCTTTAACAGTTAACAATTCTTACCAAATGGGTAATGGAAAATGGAAATAGTAACATAATATTAGTCTTATAAAATGCAAAGCGAATTACTCCTTTATCTCTTAAAATGAAAAAGTTTTGTTCTCTCATTCTTTTGGGCTAAGGGCAAATCAGTCACTTCCTCTCCGCGTGGGGCGGGGGTGGCTCAGTCATTAGCGCGCCAGGTACTGTAGTTCCCAGGTTCGAGTCCCAGCTGCGTCAGCGTTGAGATTTATCTCCGCAAAATTCCCCGCCCTGCCCACGGTCAGTAGGGGACACCGATGGGCTTGGAAAGGCCGCCGTCCGTCGGATAGGACGTTAAGCCGTGGCCCCTTGTGCGGGAGAGCTATACCTTGTGCACGTTAAAGAACACGCTGGATGGCCTTGAAGGGAGGCTACCATCTGTCTCCCAACAGCTGTTCCAGTGGGTCCCCTCCCCCAACCTTCTCTGAGCCTTCGGGGTCCATGTGACCTGGCCATTTAGCCCATGGTGTGCAAAAAATTGCCGCTCAGAGGTAAAACAACCCAACCCAATCCTCTCCGCGTGCTACAGCACGACCACAGCTGGGATCGTTTCTATTTCTGTGTTAAAACATCCTCCATCTTCCAAACTGAACCACTTTGTAAGGGGGCCAAGGGGGCCTCCTTCTGGTCCAAACGCAATCTACCATTCTGAGTGTCCATCTTGAAGTCTGGACGACAAATAAAATTTCACTTCATTTCAAAAATCTTCCTTATCATCATGATAATGTATAAATCCATTATAAATAATATTCAGTGGAGGCAATATGGGAAGTGAAGGTAGGGACCCATGCAACAGGGATGCAAGCGAACTTACAAGTTGCGAAAGGGCACGAAGACCGCCCTGTGTGATGAATTGAAGGAGATGTTGCAATTCTGAATAGTGCCTGGTAGTAATTGGTTGGAGAAGTCAGTAGAGAAGGAAACTAGCAAGAGGTGTACAATGAAATAAGCGGGAGGGGAAAGAGGCTGAAAAGTCCTGGAAAAATGAATTTCCCCCATCTTCCGCCCAGGGGGGACGAGCATGGAGGATTGTCAGGAGAAGAGGAAGGGTGGGGGGGGAATAGCCGTAAAACGGAGGGTTTGGGGATAATTCCCTTGAGGGGGGGGAGAAGTAAATAATTTTTTTTCATAACAAAAATCATGCTCCTTCCAATAATAATAAGGGGGGGGGGGCTTGGAAAATTAAAGGGGAGGGGGGAGCGGTTCTATTTCTGTTCTCGCCGCGCGGTACGCAAGCAAGAGCCAATCGAATAGCCGCTGACGAATGACGTTGTCAGAACAGCCGGGCGAAAGTTGATAGTGAGCATTTGGAGATATTTCACTAACGGAATATCTGCGTATATAAATCTTTAACACTAAGCGAGTTTTTCTCTTGTAACCACACATATAGTTTTAGAAATATGTTTGGGAGTAGGATTTTTTTCTAGGAGTAGCTAAAAAATTACAAAAATACGCATAAAATTTAAAATGTATACATTTTGGCGATTATCCCCCCTCCCCCTTTTAACCACGCCGCCGAGCATAAAGCAAAATTTTTAACTTTAGCTGTTCCCCTTGATGATAAGGAGATTGATTATTTACACAAAGGCACCAAACGGAAGACAATGCATTCCATAATATCGTATATGAGTAATGTTTTGGTATGATGATTTTAATGCATTATCGTGCATTATTAAATTACTGATGACTCTAATGTAAGCGGTATTTATCTCTGATTATCTATGCTTAATATCTGAAACCTGAAATATGGTTTATAAATATTTATGGAATTGGAAAGTTGAGATGGTGCAAATAGTTCCGTACTGCATTACTATATTCCTATGATTCCCATCCTGTCAAGACATTAATTTTTAGTGTAACAAATAATATGCAACACATTAGGACCTGGATTGGTGTGGACCTTTAGCACTTGGTTAGACCTTAACTTTTAATAGAAAATATCTTAAGTATATTATATTACAGTAATTCTATTTAAAATCCCGTTAAAAAATAATATGGAGGAGAACGTGCTACATAATAATTTTATGAAAATAGAACGGTGTTCTTGTTTGATCTTTACCTTTCAATTATTTTTTTGGAAACAATCTGATGGATTGTTTACTTCGAAAGAAGTTATCAGTCGTTGCTGTTATGCAATATCTCTCGACAATCTACAGCCGAAATTTCGAATTTCTACATAAAACGTCGCTTGCAATATTCATTTAAAATTTCTCATTTTGCAGATTTAACATTGTCTAAACATAAAAAAAAACTACTTGAGGATTTAAAAACGTGAATCATAATATTTCATCAGTAATGGTCGAACAATTTTTTCCAATTATCTTTTAAAGCAAAAATCCTCCCCCCCCCCACCATAATCAACTCATTGTTATGAATGCAAACTTCATGGCATTCATATTCCACCACCAAAATTTTCAACCTATATTCATATTCATTTAAAATGTTTTTAAAATCAGTTTTCAAAAATTTCCATCGTTTATTAGAGAGCACTATTAAAACTTTTGGGAGATTTGAAAAAGTTCGAATCATCGCAATAGTTCCTCAATCTTGTCAAACCCAAAAGGAATTTTTTATTTACCTCTACAAACAAAAACAGTTGACCGACAACAAAGCACGCGTTTCTGGTTATTTGCGGCGAAAACTAAAGTGTTAAAGCTACACCCGTTTCTTGCGGAGCGACGAGAAGCTGCGAGTGACGTCACAGTGCGTTTGCGACGCCAAGTGTGAAGGAATTCTTAGTCTCAGTATATATACAAGTGTTTAAAAAGAAGTATTCTATATGGTGAGTGCGCGGGAGGTTAATTAGTTTATTAGTGTGGATCGTGTTAGTAAACTAGTAAAGGAAAACCATGAACGCTCGCGTATGCTTCTGCGTGAGAATTACGTAACCATCGAATTGGAACACAGAATCTATCTGAAAAATACGGAAGATAGAATGCTAATGTTGGAGTTGTGGATATGTGAAAGGGGACAAAGTTAGTCTCAGTATATACACGATAAGTGTTTAAAAAGAAGAAATATATTACATGGTGAATGCACGGGAGGTTAATTAGTTTATTAATGTGGATCGTGTTGATAAGCTGGTAAAGGAAAAGAAGAATTTATCATCTTGTGCGGGGTGATCAACGTCTGAAAAGAATTGGTTCTGAGAAACCAATTCACTTAGCCGCAGTTCTGGAGTACTTGATGACTAAAAATTTAGAAGGAAATCATTTAGTGTATAGTTATTTAGTTTGTTTAGGAATTGGTAAAGATATTCTCGTTAGATTGAATATTTATTTACCAACGTGATTTTATTGTTTATTGAAATATATTAACCTTGTTTTGTGATTTGGGGGTGAATAGAATTAAGATAATGGATTCTTCTGAAGGTTTATCATTGTATTGTTATAGATTTTCGTGCCGGTTGACTTAGTTTGTATAAATAATTTCATCCATGCTTTTGTAATAAATTGCATTGTTTTGTAATTAACATTGTAAAATATTTACTTGAACTCGCGCTCAATTTTCATCCATTTATTTTGTAACAGTAACTCATATGTAAATGTCCTGTAGAACAATGGAAGTTGGGTTGTTTTACCTCTGAGCGGCACTTTTTTACACACCATGGGCTAAATGGTCAGGTCACATAGAACCCGAAGGCTCAGAGAAGGTTTGGGGAGGGGACCCACTGAAACAGCTGTTGGGAGACAGATGGTAGTCTCCCGTCAAAGCCATCCAGCATGTTCTTTAACGTGCACAGGGTATGGCTCTCCCGCACACGGGGCCACGGCTTAACGTCCCATCCGACGGACGGCGGCCTTTCCAAGCCCATCGGTGTCCCCTACTGACCGTGGTCAGGGCGGGGAGTTTTGCGGAGATAAATCTCAACGCTGACCCAGCTGGGACTCGAACCTAGGAACTGCAGATTACGAGCCTGGCGCGCTACCGACTGAGCCACCCCCGCCCCAGAACAATGGAAGAGTCAATCGAAAAAGCGAGTTCTGACCAGTGAAGTCTCCAACCTAGGTCTTCCGATCAAGAGTGGTTTGCTATGACAGAAGCATTCCAAAGTAGCCTCTTAGAATTGCATGATAGTAATTAGACCAGGAAGGTCAAACTCACGCAAGTGTGGGGGCCAAAATCATACAGACATTAGAACCTACGGGCTAAATTCGAAAACCATAAGGTCTCGGAACAAAATTCAGCGAAATCATAGCTAACATGTGAGCGGATTTTATTTAAATTGCTGTAATACTAATTTCTGGGGAGTTACATAAAAATAAATAAAAATGATGAATATGAAAATGATGGAAGCTCATTGATTATAAATGTGAAGTAGCTTTAACGGCCTTACCAGAAAAGAGTTCCAGTTTTGTAAGTAAAAAATTAAAGAAAGGAAGATCTGTTGAAACAGTGCATTAGTAAGCAAGCATTTATAATCTGTTTAAAAAAAACACGTGAGAAAATTTTTAAAACATTTAAATAAATTTTGAAATTCTGCTTGATTTACTTTTATGAGACAAAGTTCAAATAATTGTAAATTTAAGGCGCAGCTGTTTTTAAATAAATGCGTAACCATAGAAATCATTATCTTCTTATGATCAGCAAGGGACTACCTCTATTTTACCTATTTTACCTGTACGAAGTTGAAATAGTAACTATTACTGGCACTTACGAAGTTAAGTTTCAAATTTTCTTACTTCAAAATTTTTCATTAACAGTTTTCGGATCGTATGCCAATCATATTTAAAAAAATTATCACGCGCTGGATAAAATTAACAAATTAAATTATCTCGCGAGTTGTATGTTTGGTTATTAGTGGATAAGATTCACCTGCCTTTTTAACTCTTGCTAACAATTTCGTCTAACATTAAGCGAGCTGATTCTTTAAAGCGATTTAAGTAAATTGAAAGTCCTAAAATGGGATTTCTTCTTAATTAAAAAGCGCCAGAATTTGTATTTCATTTTGCTTTTCGAAATTAAATTCTGTTAACAGTAAATGAAACATAATAAATTTAAAATACCAATAAGTGCTTGGGGGGGGGGGGTTGCGCTCCAGTTGGTAGCGCGCCAGGCTCGTAATCTGTAGTTCCCAGGTTCGAGTCCAGCGTTGAGATTTATCTCCGCAAATTTCCCCGCCCTGTCCACGGTCTAGTAGGGGGACACCGATGGGCTTGGCCACGGTCAGTAGGAGGACGCACGATGGGCTTCGAAAGGCCGTCGTCAGTCGGATCGGACGTTAAACTGTGGTTCTGTGTACGGGAGAGCCATACCAACAGCTGTTCCAGTGGGTCCCCAACCTTCTCTGAGCCTTCGGGGTCCATGTGACCTGGCCATTCAGCCCATGGTGTGCAAAAAAAAGTGACGCTCAGAAGTAAAACTAACCCAATAATTGCTTATGATTTACTTGAAATTTGAACCAAGCTGGGAAGAATTAAAAACTTTTCTTGAGGTGACAAACAAGCAGACTCCTTTGGGGCAAAAAGACAACAAATTTTCCGAGTGAGTCAAGTCTCGTTGAGAAGTAAGAAGTACAATTTTTCCGAAAGCGAACAGGTAAATTATCGTAGATTGGGAAAGAAATACACTCGTCACATAAAAATAGGCGTCGGCAATATTTTTGGTTTTGTTGGGGGAAAGTCAAAAATGGTTTCACAGTAAAACCAAAAAATTCATGGACAGGTAGAGTAAAAAAAAACAAATCAATACTTCAAAATAGAAATATTTCGCTTGAGCTGCTTATTAATGAGTGCATTTACTAATACAGTAATCGCGCATATATTATACCATAATGCAAGTAAAGACGCCTGAAAACGAAACGAAAAACAGGAAACTTATTGTTAAAATGCAGGTAAAAAAACTTTTTTTGTATTAATTAATAAATGATATGCTTCCTAAAACAAAAGAAAATTTTATAAAGAAAACAAAAATTATATTTCATGAAGTCAAAAACCGATATTAATTTTTGGTGCACCTGATATTATTATTAATTATATATTAATTTTTTTTAATTTTCCTATTTAGGGGGAACAACTCATCTCACTGTAACAAAATATAAATTCTCCTTAGGAGGTAAAAAATCGAAATATCCTGAGGAATAAAATTAAAGTGAACTTATTTCGAAGAGCAAAAGATTAAAATCACCTCGAGGAGCAAAAATAAACTCTCTTCAGGAAAAAAAAACCAATAAAGTCGTTTGTGGGAACGTAAAAAAAAATACATTTCCTTGTGAGAACAAAAAATAATACATTCCCTTGTGAAAACAAAAAAAATACATTCGCTTCTGGGAACCAAAAAATAAGTAGTCTTCGAAGTAAAAGCACCACTCTTGAAGTAACGGAAGAGATATGCTTCCTAAAACGTCATCACTATTCTAGAATACCAAAATACTTCGGTACATAATACTCAGGTATATGCTAAACTCTCCAATTAATAATACTTGGTTTTTTTAATGGCCATTGACGCAAAAATTCTTCCTGAAGCTACTCAAGTTGCCGCGATCGTAAGAACCCATGGCGCCATCTATCGATCTGAAATGGCAAGGTTCCAGTTACCTTACCTTCACCCTAATTGACTCTGAACGAAGATTATCTGACACTAATTGAAGAACGCTCCACCCTTAATTGAAAATTATCTCAAACTAATTAATATGACTCTTCTCCCCTTAAAGAAGTAACACATAATTTCAATTAGTTTGAACTATCAAATTATAGAGAGTTTCTTTTCTGTTCTGTTCTTCTACAAAGATCTCGCCTTCCTAACAGATCATCTTTAAGGCATATTAAACCGATAATCTCCTGTCAAACGTCTGTGGAAAACAGCTGCTTAAGAGGTGATTTATTTATTCATTTATTTTCCTGCTTCGCCACAAGACCAGAGCCTTCCTCTTAGCCCAGTGCTTCATTCGTGTCACAATGAGGTGAGAGCTATCTTTATCTGCTACTCATCCCCTAACGATTTGCAGCTCCATTTAACTGAAAGTATTTTTTTTTTCTTTCAGGTGCTTATATGCTTCCTCAGTGACGTTTCCAGCCATAGAGACACAAGATTGACACCAAACATTTCATGCATCATCAACAATGTAGCAGACAATCAAGGAGTATCAATGGCCAACGAAACCTCCTCCAACACATCCATTGTAAGCACAACCATCAACATCCCCAGTAACTTTCGCATCGTTCACTGCCACAATCTGACCCGCCTGCTCGACGAATACATCGTGTCTCTGACGTCCAACAAGAGTGGATATGACGTCACGCAGGCAGATCCCCACAATGACCCCGATAATCCCCTTTCGGACGAGAACCAGAAAAACGCCGTCGTATACATCGTGGTGGTACTTTTCTTCTACTCTTTCTGCATCGGTTTTATGATGATCAAATACATGAGGAAAGAAGCCAAGGAACAGGAAGAATGTAAGAAATATCGAAAATATATCAACGCAGCCCATGAGCAATATCTCAGCTCTATCAACAGGGCTCGCTTAGCTAACAGACTCGCATTGCAAGCTCTGAACACTGTTAATGCTATTCCTCAAACCACCCAAGTTGGAAGTAAAGTAACTTTTGTGTGAACTTCCATAAATGCCGAGCTCGCAGTGTACTGCCTTTGCCTTTTATTTACTCTTATATTCACAGAAGGTTTTCAAACTGTACCGTCCCGGTGGACTAGTGATTAAATTGTTTCTCTACGGATTAAAGGAACCTGGACTCGAGACTGGATAAGGAGGTTTGTTTCGTTGTCTTTCTCCTGAAGTCTCGCCTTCTTCGCAGGCCTCTATGGCGTATTATACAGACAGGCTCCTGTCAGAGCTATGTAGCAAGCAGATGTTTTTGAAATTTTCCATTTGTGGCTGGCATAGATCTTTCGTGAGAAGAGTTTTTTTTTTTATTTGTCTGAAGTACATCTAAACAGATGATAAATATTATCTTCTTTAGCAAAGCACATGCAAGAACTATCGAGTTGTTGTTATTTTTTTTTTGCAACTTTCATTTTGTATCTATAAAACAAAAAATTATAAAGCGCAATCACTTGTTTGTATTATAAAATAGAACTTAAGAAACTGTATCAGACATCATTAAATATTTTTAGGCTCAGAAAAAAAATGAGTGCAAAATGCTTTATTCTTTACACTTAAGAAAAATGCATTTAGTTCAATGTTGGTACGAAAAAAGCAAAATCGTAGAAGTACTTTCAAAAGGACAAAATAATATTTCATTTTTTGCTCAATAAAATCATTTAGATGTCATTTCTCACATTTGCCTATATTTTTTTTAATCGTGCTGTTTAAGATGAAAAGCACCGGCACTGATGATGACTCTTAAAAAGTTGTAAAAGAAGCAGCAACTGATGATGACTCTTAAAAAGTTGTAAAAGAAGCAGCAACTGATGATGACTCTTAAAAAGTTGTAAAAGAAGCAGCAACTGATGATGACTCTTAAAAAGTTGTAAAAGAAGCAGCAACTGGAGAGACTGTGACACTGCGCGGTTGAAACTTCGACAATTTTCGTAGATCATAGGCTCATTAGCAAGTGATTAACACTTCATTGGCTTATGGTCTATGCGAACTGTCGAAGTGGAAACTACGCATTCTCATAATCTCCTATGTTACACTGCTGGATATTATCGAGTAATATACAGTTAGGTTGGGTTATTTTACCTCTGAGCTGTAATTTTTGTGCACAATGGGCTAAATGGCCAGGTCACAAGGACCCCAAGAGCTCAAAGAAAGTTGAGGTCTTAATAGACCCACTGGGCAGCTGTTAAGAAGCATATGGAAGTCTCAGGTCAAGGTCATTCAGTGTTTTCTTTAACGTGCACAGGGTATGGCTCTCAGGTATACAGGGTCACGCTTAATGTTCAAACCGACGGACGGCGTCCTTTCCAAGCTCATCGGGATCACGATTTTACCCTTTCTCACCGAGGGCAGGGTAAGGGTTCAGCGAACATAAGTCTCAACGCTGGTACAGGTGGGACTCGAACCTGAGAACTACAGATTACGAGCCTGGCGCATTACCAACTGAGCAACCCCGACCCAAGAATCAAAGGAGTTTGGGTTCGATCCCCGGATAAGGTACCAATGTTTCTTACTTTGCTCTTCTGCCTTCCTCACAAACCAAATGGTGTAATTAACTGAGAAATTCCTTATACGATCTCTGTGATAAAGAGCAGTTTAAGGGATAATTTATTTTTCATTTTTCTAATGAAAATTAATTTTAATAATTTTTATACATTTTTTATTAATCTTCCGTGGCAATTTCAGATGGTTGAGACCATTTAATACATGAGTCTATGATCCATGTCCACATGGTCTTTCTCTTAGAAATATTTTCTCTTATAATGGGAGGAACTTGTCTGGAATACGCCAGGCTCGTAATCTGCAGTTCCCAGATTTCAGTCACAGCTGTTCCAGCTTTGAGATTTATCTCCGCTATCCCCCACCCATAACCGTCTCGTGGCCGAGTGGTTAGCGCGCTTGGCTACTGATCTACGGGACCTGGGTTCGAGCCTCGGGTAAGGCATGGATGTTCGTGTTGTTTTCTACTGAGGCCCTGCCATCCTCTCAGATCTTCTACTGTGGCATATAAACTGATAGGCTCCTGTCAGACCTCTGTGGCAAGCAGCTGCTTGAGGGAGTATTTATTTATTTTTATCCCCCACCTTCCCCTTAGTGAGAAAGAGAATACCGATGGACTTCGGCCGTCGTAGTTCTTAGCTGAAAAAATGATTCTAAATGGCCATTACTACACCAACATTGTTTTTCCGGAAATGGTTAAAGAGATGAAGAAACAGCGTCCAATAACAGGTGTGTCAAGGGTTCTCCTTCATGAAAAAGCCAGTGCTCACAAAATGCGGAAGGATACGGCCTATATAGAGCAGGAAAAAATAAACAGCTACCCATCCTACATATTCACCCGATCTTGCATCGTGAAATTTTTGATTGCTTGCGAAAATTATTATTATTATAACATAGAGAAATACATGAGGACAATAAACACACAATGCACAACACTTTGTCAAATACATTTTCAAACAACACTTTACAAACAACAGAGAAACAATAAAAGCACAAAACTAAGTAAAACCATCAATAAGTATTTGTAAACAACCAAAGAGCTTTGGAGGTCTTCCAGGTTATAAAAAGATTAATTGATTTTTGTTATAGAAAATAAAGTAAATAAAAAATAAAATGTATAAAAAAATATTAACTATTACGAGTGATGTGGGTATGCAATTTTATCAAATATCAGTTCCTATATAAATGCTATCAAAATATTATTTAATCACAGTAAACATACATTCATGTTGTCTAACTTTTACAAATATGCATGCAAGCATTTCTTAAAAGTTGCAAAACATTTTTCTTTTTGTATACTCTAGTGAATTAAAATATTTAGGCACAATAAAATAAAAAATTTTAAGGAAAATTTCCTTCTTTTTTTTATATAAAATTGTAAGCCCAAAACTCTGGAGTTAAAATTAGGAATTCTAATCGGAATTAAATCTTGTTTTTTATACAAAAAGATAGTTGAAAAATATATATATATAATTTCCTTAGCGGCAATATATTGTGTTTATTATATAATAAGGTGTTCCCAGCAAAATAATTATAATTAAGATTACGAACTCTTTTATTTTGTGCATAAATTAAAGACAATAAATTTGATTTATATTCTCCTTCCCAAAAACAAATCCCATAAACTAAGGTAGACTGAACCCATGCAAAATAAATATTATAATTAACATAACGTTTCAAGTAGTAAATTTTATATAATATTCTGTTTGGTTTTGAAGAAAATGAGTTAATACGTTTTTTCCATTTTAAATTAGATTCTATTATTAATCCTAAATAATTACAGATATCAGTCACTCCGATAGTATTACAGTTACAGCTGTATTTTTCCCATCATCCGCCAGCCCAAATTAAAACTTTCAAGGAATGAAAGAGTAGGGAAAGAAAAAAACTTCATTCTCTTCGAAAACGAGATTCTCATATGCGCCAGACGCGATATGAGTTCTTCTAGTTTCATTATAAAGCCACTGAGCACAAATGTGAACACTAAAGATTTTTTATATCATTATTATTGTACTCAACAATTACTATCTGAAAATGGCGTAACCAGAGGGGGATAAGATTATAACCATCCTCCCCTTTGAGGCTTTCCATAACACATTCCCTAAGGAAATACTAAAAAAAATCATAGACTGAAATTTAGGGAAGAAAATTTCAACACAGGCACAGTGGGGACTCGAACCAGGAAAGGTCAGTTTAATATTACAAATCTGGCATGCACATATGGATTCTTTTATACATCAGAGCAGGATCAAATCTAGGGGGAGAGGGCCCCCTAGAGAATGCTAGTAAGGGTGATGGAGGCAAAAAAATGATCAAATTGATGCATAATATTTCACCCATTTTTCAAGAAATTTTCTAAAAACCTCTAAAACGGTGGGTAAAATAGTATACTGCAATGGAGTTCCAATCTCTTGCTCCCCCCCCCCTTTCACTTTTATTACGGCTCGATTGTGTCACTTGCCCCCTCCTACTCTTTCTAGATTCGGGCCTGCATCAGAGCAACTTCTCAAATCTGGCATGTATACAGGGTGTTTCAAAACTCTCTGTACAAATTTCAATGGGAGATAGAGAACACCAAGACAAACCTTTTTCATCTATGAATGCATGTCCGCTGATGAAACCCTTCGGTGCTAGAGGGCGCTGTTTCGCGGCGGCACTACAATTGGCTTGAGGGGCAAAGTAGGAACGGAGAACGGACTTGTGTTTGCTATCGGCATTCATAAATCAGACACATTACGTATAACATGGAGTGTTTCACGACTGCTGAGTTAGCTGACATGCATGTGGCGTATGGGGTTGCCAATGGAAACGGAAGGGCTGCTGTGAGGTTGTACCGACAGCGCTTCCCAAACAATCGTGTGATAAACCACCAAACATTTGCGGGTTTGCACCGGCAACTGCGAGAAACTGGAACATTCCATGTAAACATGCATGACACTGGTCAGGAGAGAACCATGAGCACTCCTGACATGGAAGAAGAGATCCTATGGCAGATTGAGGCCAATCCAGGGACAAGCACGTGAGCTGTTGCATGTAGCCTCAGTGTGAACCATGCCCTCATGTGGAGAGAGTTGCATGAAGCCTCGATGTGAACCACGCCCTCGTGTGGAGAGTGTTGCATGAGCAGCAGTTACATCTGTTTCATCGTCAGAGAGTCTAGACCAGTGATTCCCAACCTTTTCTGGACCATCGCCCCCTTTAGAAGAGAACAAAAATTTCATCGCCCCCCTAATCCATAATAGTTAATTTTATATGAAATATTAAAATATTGTTGCATATTATCTGTATCTAATTTATCTGTTTATTTATCTATTAAAAACCATAAAGCAGAAATTAATAAAACGACAACCAAATGTACAATAAAATTGTTTATTAAAGTTTTAAAAATAAACACAGAATCAATAAGAAATAAAAAATAATGGGATAAACTCAAAATTAATAATAAATAAAAAAATTAATGAGATGGTTGAGGCTGGTGGAGTGTTAACAATTTGTTAATGTCGGGTTCCAATTTCGTTAACATCAATCGCAGATCGCTACGTTCAGTGATGTGTATTCTGTTCCTCTTCTTTGACAGTAAATTAGCTACTGCACTGAATCCACGCTCAGCCATATAGGACGAAGGAAATGCGATTAAAAACTTCTGTACTATTGCCCACAATCCAGGGTAGAGAACTGGTATTGATTTTTGAAGCCAGAACTCTTGGTATCCATGTTTGAATTTTACTTTGAGTGCTTCGTTAGTCGTGAGTTCTAGGAGTTCCTCTTCCAAATTTGATGATTCTTCAGTATCTGTGTTTGCGAAAGGATCTAAAACCCAACTCGGTATATTCATGTTTAAAATATCTTGGAAACGCTCCGTAAAATCAACATGAAGAACTTCCAAGTGTTGGCAGTAAGTAAGTAAATCTTCCGGTTTTGCAGAGACTGCTGATAATGTGGGAAAGTGGTATTCACCTCTACCTAGATTTCGTTTGAATAGAAGAAGTTTTCCCGCAAAAGCAGCTATGACATTTTTTGTTTTAATTAAATTCAACTCATCACCTTGCAATTGTAAATTAACTTGATTAAATATTTTAAACAGGTCTGTCAAATAAGCGATGTCATTTTTGACGTAATCAGGTTTTCGCGCAATTTTTCGTCTCTGTCTTCAAGAAAGTCAAGTACTGAGTCAAATAGATTGAAAAAACGATTCAGACAAACACCTTTAGAGAGCCAACGTACTTCTGTGTGCAGCAGCAAGCGATTGTAATCTTCATCATTTTCATTACAAAGCTTACCAAATAATCGGTCATTCAATGAATTGCCTCTAATCTTATTGATTGCTTTAATAACGTAATGGAGCGACGTATACAGACGTTCATTCAAATTTTTTGCCACCAAATGCTGACGATGAATAATACAATGTACAGCGAGTACATTTGGTACTGCTTGTTTCAAATGCGCTATGAAACCCTTATGACGCCCTGTCATTGCTGGAGCACCATCAGTAGCAACAGACAAAATATTGCAAATAGGAATTTCTTTCTCTTGAAAAAATTTTTGCATGGTATTAAATATAGATTCTCCCTTTGTATCAGATTTCAAACTTTTAGCAAATAATAACTCTTCGTGAATTTTTTCTTCTTTTATAAATCGTACGTATGATAAGAGTAGAGCTTTGTTATTTGGTAGAGTTGATTCATCGAGTTGAATGGAAAATTTGCAAGTCTTTAAGTAATCACATAATGATATTTCAACGTCTTTTGCCATTTCATCTATTCTTCTTTGCACTGAATTATTACTGAGAGGAATTTTTTTGATGATATCTGACTGTGTCTTATGATGAAGAACAGTTTTTAATATCTCTTTGACTGCCGGCAAAATTAATTCCTCGCCAATTGTGTGTGGTTTCCCTGCTTTTGCGATTAACAATGAAACGTTATATGAAGCTCGTAGTCCATCATCGTCTTGTTTAGAAGACGACGCAAAAAGGTTTGACATAGTTGGCTGTTTTAAATATTGCTTTTCCAGTTCTTGAAAATAGGATAAATCTTTGTTCTTCTTATCAGCATGCATTTTATTTAAATGCTCTTGCAGCCTAGAAGGTTTCATAGCTTCATTTGAAAAAACCTTTCGGCAAATTAAACACATAGGTAATGATTGGTTTGTAGGAGAGTACGTAAATCCATATTTCAAATACTCAATACTGTACTGCCGGCATTTGTTTTTAGATGTAGCTTCAGACATTTTCAAATACAAATTAACTTCTCAACAGATTTATAGATAGTTATAAAAATAATGTTTATAATGACTTCTAACACTTATCACTCACGACTATTTATCACGACGAAGCACATAAAAATAATAAAACATTCCTAGAGCTATCGCTTTTATAGATTTGATTTTGTGCACGCATTAACTTGTATGTTTGCGATGCCGGCGCACTTGCTCCGTAAACAAGTCATTTCAAGCTCCCATATTCTTGTCGAAACATGTTAAATTGCACGAACAGCGTGTTTGCCTACCAACTTGCAAGGACTTGTCACCGTCAAAATGTTCTAAACTAAAACAAATTAGGTATAGGTATACCTAATGCTAATTTAAAAATGCTTATTAACGCGATAACAATAAGATAATTTACATAGCTAGATAAAATATTTATTCATGAAAACAGGTATTTTCAAAGTATTTTATTACATTAAAAAAATAATTATAAAAAAATATTAAATATAATAAATTTATTATTATTATATTATTATTGCATCATGGTTGATTTGCCTATCAGGACAGACACACATGTCCAACATAATAAGCCTGATATAGTAGGCTTACTAAGGTATTGAATGAGATTACAATTATTGAAGTAGGAATAACATCTCAGGATAACCTGCAGACAGTAGAGGTTGAAAAGAAGAGGAAGTATGATCTGCTGGCTAATGAGTTGAGCTTAATTCACAAGTGAAATGTTAATATTTTACCTTATGTTCTGACGTGGGATGGTATTGTAACTACGTACCATAAAGCATACTCAAAGCGACTTGGAGTGGGAAAACATATTGAAGCTTATATCCAATCTGTGATCTTGAAGAGAACTTTTGAGAGCATCTCAGTCGACTTCAGACGTACCAGTACGCTAGTAGGCGGTAGCAGGGAACTTATTGTCCAAGCTGCAGTTGAAAAGCTGTACATGACGAATGAGGTAATGGATGACCAGAGTCACGCATGCAGTGCTGTTGACGGTCGCAATTTTGAGCACCTTCTTCAAATAAACATGTTGTTCACACTTGTTTCCATTCATTTATGTACCAACTCGACCGATATTTCTGTCAGCGCCCTCTAGCTCCGGATTACGTTAGCGGACACACATTCATAGACGAAAAAGGATTGTCTTGGTGCTCCCTATCTCCCATTGAAATTTGTACAGAGAGTTTTGAAACACCCTGTATGTTGATTCTTTTATCTGCTGTAGTCCCCCTCAAGTTCATGACGGATACTGAGATAGCAAACGATAAATAAATGTCCTTTCTGCCATTAGAGAAGAAACGAAGAAATAGTTTCGTTCATAATTTACTCAATAGGTGGTAAAATCATGAAGAACCGATCTGGGGAAGCTATTGCCCATGCTTCTACCATCTATTGACGAATATATTTCATCATAACAATGACATCGTCGCGTCCAAATCAATAAACTCGATGTCATCCACTTTGGGCTATCGAGTGCATTGGATCGCAACAATGAAAGGGTTAAACTTGGAACTTTCTAAATAACGGAGAAAAACTTTCTCAGCAATATTTACATTTTAATCTTGTTTTTCAAATCAAAACCTAATTCTTAAAAATTTATTTTTGGTATTAATTTCCTTTAGTGGCCTGGACAAATCATATGGTTTTTGGGTTCGCTCACATTTTTCTAATTGTAAATTGTATTCGATAATGAAATAAAAGTGATTGATTCAATTGCGATTTTTGCATTCGAAAGTAAATCTGAATCGTTTTTAACAACGAAATTGCAATGAAAAGAAATAGTGAATAAAGTAGGAGCGTGCTGATAGGCCCCGCAACTCTAGCGATGTAGTGGTCAAGGCAGTGGCCCCCAGGCGAGTTTTCTGTCTGAAGCGGAAGTGCCCTAACTCTCTCTCTTACTACATCTAACGATCTCTGCAAATATTTATACGTCTTTAGAGACAGCCACAACTAAATATTTCTCCTGTTGTTATGGCATATGTTTCCAACCTCATTAGGGTACTTTTAGCTATTCTCTTCTTCCTCGGTGTGCCTATTCCTTTATTTCCATTATGGCTTTGTGTACGATTCCTTCTGCTAAAAGGATTAGAATGGACGTCCAGCATAAGACTCTTCGGTATTTCACCAGTTATCGTGTTATGTAAAGAAATCTAGCCGAATTTGTAAGAGAAATTGCTCTGTCTCTAAGTGGCAGCAATTAGTTTTAGCGTGTAGAGGCATAGTTACACAAAGGTTAATAAGCAATTAGGCGTAGCTAACAACCATGGAAATGTAATTCGTTTAGGATGTGAAGTTCAGCTGCGAGAGTTGGCTTGGTAGTCCACCTAGCTCGTTAGATGATTTTCCCAGCTTCGAATCTCCATTGTGCCTGCATTGAGATTTTCTCCGCTAACCCTCTCTCTTCTTGTGAGAAGGGGGGGGGGGGGGGGGAGTGCTGTCATGTCCTTCTAATTTATTTATTTTTATTTAGTGTTGCATTTTTATTGTATTTTTGTTGTTGTAAATATTTTTATGTATTAAGTGTGTTTTTGGAAGTGCTCTTGTGGGGATGGGACTCATAGATGTTGTTTTCGGGTCTGAGCTAGCTGCCTGTACATGCCGAGTCCGAAAAGCCCTTTTATGAGGCCTTTATGAGGAAAATAAGATAGCCTCGGGCGCGAATTCGGGCGCTGGAGACTACGGCAGCGAGAGTAAATAACAGTCTTGAGCGTCGTTGTCAAACAAGAAGGACGTTTGAACATGCGTTAAGGGACTCCGCTCTTACTCAAAGAAAAACCCTTAAAGAGAGGGTTCGATTCTGTGAGAATCAAGGTTCTTGGGGAATCAAATACAGTTCTGAGGAACTGGAGTGAGTTCTTAGTGAACTACGTTGCGAAAGGTTGGATATCCTTTCGCCGAGTTCGGGGTCGGTAAAGCGAGAATCTACAAAGTCCGGTTCTCCACCTCATTGCATAATTGTTTGCATTTTGTTTGTTGGAATTTTGGATGTATTTCTGTACATCACTTGGCGCAGCAAATCTGAGGCATACCTCAGTACGGGTGTAACAATCCACGAACCTGTTATTTCACCCAAACGAGGGTGAAGGTAATCAAGCGACTCATTGATCGTCCTCTACTGTAGAGTGGTTAATCGTATCCCATCGCTGGCCACCACATTCGGCGCAGTTCAAGCAGAATATCTAATTCCACGTGACGAAATAAAAATCTGCGTCATTCGCCCTCACATACCGGATTACAACAGACGTCGATGGGTTTGAGAGGTCGACGCGCTGGAGACTACGGCAGCGAGAGTAAATAACAGTCTTGAGCGTCGTTGTCAAACAAGAAGGACGTTTGAACACGCGTTAAGGGACTCCGCTCTTACTCAAAGAAAAACCCTTAAAGAGAGGGTTCGATTCTATGTGAGAATCAAGGTTCTTGGGGAATCAAATACAGTTCTGTGGAACTGGAGTGAGTTCTTAGTGAACTACGTTGTAGGCAAAGGTTGGATATCCTTTCGCCGAGTTCGGGGTCGGTAAAGCGAGAATCTGCAAAGTCCGGTTCTCCACCTCATTGCATAATTGTTTGCAGCAGCAAAGGTCTACGGAGTCGAGAGCATACCCAGCACGTGATTGTATATAATGTGAATAAACTGTGTCGTCCCTATACAACTCTCGTGCGTGAATTGTTGGAATTTTGGATGTATTTCTGTACATCACTTGGCGCAGCAAATCTGAGGCATACGTCAGTACGGGTGTAACAACCCACGAACCTGTTATTTCACCCAAACGAGGGTGAAGGTAATCAAGCGACTCATTGATCGTCCTCTACTGTAGAGTGATTAATCGTATCCCATCGCTGGCCACCACATTCGGCGCAGTTCAAGCAGAATATCTAATTCCACGTGACGAAATAAAAATCTGCGTCATTCGCCCTCACATACTGGATTACAACAGACGTCGATGGGTTTGAAAGATTCACCATCCATTGGATGGTATATTAAAGCCGTGGTCTCTGCTCAAAACGACATACCCAATGCATGTTAAATAACACGCTGGATAACCTTGAAGAGAGTTAGGTTCCCGGTTTTACCTTTGAGAAGCACTTTTTCGTACAAGGTGGGGCTAAATGGCCAAGTCACAAAGACCGCAAGAGCTCGAAAAAGGTTGGGGAAAGGGAATGGACACTGGACAGCTCTTAGATGGCAGATGGTCGCCTCCTGTGAAGGTCATCCAAGGAGTATTCTTTAACGTGCACACATTCTTCCGCACATGGGGCCACGATTTAATGTCCCATCCAATGGCAGGTGGTGTTCCCAAACCCATTGGTGTGCTCTTTCTCACCGATGCATGGGGAGGCGGGAGGGGAAGGAGCCTTACTATTACCTTTATTAGTATTCTCGGGAGGCGGGGGCTTGGTCTTCTTGCCCCCTTCCTAGATCAGACCTGGTTATATGCTTTGTATATTAAACTAAATGAAAGACAAACTCTCACAAATCTAATATATAAAGAAGAATGTTTTGTGTGTGTGTGTGTTTATTTGTTTATGTGTTTGTAGGTCTGTTCGCTTATGCACTCGGTCCCCAGAAGAGCTAGAGGCATCACCGAACTTTGTACGAACGTTCCCTTGACCCAGGCGAAAAATATAGACTAATAAATAAAATAAATAAATCCCCCCTCAAGCAGCTGCTTGCCACAGAGGTCTGACAGGAGCCTCTCAGTTTATATGCCAGAGTAGAAGGTCTGAGAGGATGGCAGGACCTCAGCAGAAACACGACACATACATCCATACATTCCCACAATGTAATGTATGTTAATATACATATATATGTGTGCATTCCTCCAATTCAAACAGCTTTACTGGTGGCCACCACAGGGCAGGACGTGCTACCGTTAAATTCCTACAATCCCCGTGTAGTATCGTGGAACATTTCCTGGCAGATGGATTGACAGGGATGGTCCCTTTTGATTGGACAGAACACCCCTTGATATGTTTTCTTGTGGAACTTTGTAAAGAATTATGTTTACGTGAACAAAATTCGAGGCCAGAATCATTTGAAAACCAGAATAAGGAAAGCAACTGAGCAATTAAAAAGAGATATGCTGCAGCGAATATGGCAAGAAGTGAAATACCGATTGTAGATATGCAGGATCAAGAACGGTGCACATTTTGAAATTCACTAACTGTATTCATAACTATTTGTGGTACGTTTTCAATTAAAGTATTACATTCATGAATATGTCGATATATTATTTTCCTACACATTGGTTCTTGAAATTCCCACCATTATTTTTTGCACATCCTGTCTATGTAATCAGAGCGGATCTAGCCCTCCTACCCGTCCCACGTTCACAATGCTACTAAGGGGGATGGAACAAAACAAATTAATACTTGATATATGGGACAGGGGTGGCTCAGTCGGTAGCGCGCCAGACTAGTAATCTGCAGTTCCAGGTTCGAGTCCAAACTGGGTCAGTTTTGAGACTTATCTCGGCAAACCTCCCTGCCCACGGTCAGTAGGGGACACCGATGGGCTTGGAAATGCTGCCGTCCGTCGGATGGGACGTTAAGCCTTGGCCCCGTGTGCGGCAGAGCCATACCCTGTGCACGTTAAAGAACACGCTGGATGGCCTTGACGAGAGGCTACCATCTGTCTCCCAACAGCTGTTCCAGTGGGTCCCTTCCCCCAACCTTCTCTGACCCTTCGGGGTTCTTGTGACCTGGCCATTTAGCCCATTTGGTGTGCAAAAAAAGTGCCGCTCAGAGGTAAAACAACCCAACTTGATATTTTTTTCAAAAAAAGTTTTTAAAAAAAACGGTAAAACAGAGGGAACATGTTATACTACAATGGAATACTTTTTTTTTTTACTCTTTTCTTGCTCGATTAAGCCACTTGGTGCCCCCTTTTATTTTTTTCTCTAGACTCGGGTAGGTATATAACAACAAACTAAGCTTTTATTAAAACTGAAGCTTTATATTTTTACTACTGGTAGCAACTGTGTTAAAATCAAATCATGCATTCTAAAACATGGTATATAATGATACTTTCAATAAAAAAAACATTTAAGCTTCACAATAAGCTCCCTCCTCCGAATGAATTTCAGTTCTTTCATTCAGCTTCATAAGGAAATTTTATCACGGAATTATGAATTTTTTCCACACCTCTTGTGAGAAAAAAAAACAAAAAGCATACACCATACACTAAATTTTTTTACACGGCTATTATCGAGCAAAAATTTATATTTATACTAAAATTATATCATTTACAAAAACCTTATTTAACTTCAAATCCCTTAATATAAACAACCCACAACTAATCCCAGAGCTACACATACAAACAGCAAAAAAAGAATAAAAAAAAGTCTCTCTACAGGAAGCTTACGTAACCACACACGAGCAACCAAGCTTCCGGTAGGGAGTCGTATCAAAAGAATCCGCGTTTCCTCGCGAGTGGAAATAACACGTCTTATTGCTCTCAGTTTAATGAAGAGCTGTGACTTTGCAAGATTAGTGTCCTGGGGCTCGTTAGTGCAAATATTGCCATTTGCAATGAGAATGGAAGAAGCCAGTGGCGGCCAAGACGACAGAAGCTTAATCTCGGCGCAGCACGAGAGCGCGAGCTGTAAAAGCAACCGATTGTCACTCAACGGCAGATAACCATTCGAAGGGCACGACGGGAAAATGCAGTGATAAAGGAGGCATGCGCGTGTTTGGCTGTTGATTGTGTCCTCTTCCCCCATGACATTCATTTTCCGGTGTTCTTTGAGATGACCAGAGCACATGTCCTCTCTCTGATGACCGAATTCATCTCGAAGTCTACGGGATGTCCTGCATTTAGAGTTCTTGACCGGAAGTTCCGGTAAGTGGTTATCGATGCTTTTGAGTGGTTTAAGGGTTACAGAAGTGTAGGTGCTTTAGTTTAATAATTTTATTGCGTAGAGAGATTTGTTGTCCATATGGTCAATTTGGGAGAATCCATTGGGCCTAGGGATGTTTAAGCTCTGAGCGATCCTGTTGTGGTCACGATTGACTAAATAGAGAAGTCACAAAGACCCCCAAGAGCTCAGTCGGTCCCAGGAATCACATCTGGGGGTATGGTGAGGTCAGGACCAACTCTTAAAAACAGGCCTCACAGGAATCGTGCAACGGTTCTTTCTAGCTACTTCTCTTAACATTTGTTGGGGGGGGGGGGAGATCACCCCTGTTTGGGTACCGACTGCACAGATGTTAGGAATAAATGGAAGATGCCGTCAGTGCCACTTAGTGTGTTCATTATTACACACGGGATATATCGCTCTTCAGCTTAATTTCGAATCCGACGGACGGTCCTATTTATCTCCAGGCAGAGATAGATTCGCAGTACAAATGAACAGAAAAATCAGATTAATAAGGGGATGCATCAAATACTTACCAATGTACGGGTTAGTGGCTGCTCTTACTGTTATTTGCTCTAAAAGAGGATCTTTAACGGAGTTTAGTGTCATTATTCTAACAATAAGTTTCATCTGTTAAAGTGCATTACCGAAGATAATACTGGAATTACAAACATTCACTCTTTTTTACAGCATTTGAGAATGAAATTAATGAGTTGGATTTCTTTACATTCATTATTCTTCTGTTTTATTTTGTTTAATCGTTTGTTTTTTATAGAAGTTGTTTTTAATGGTACAGTCGCTCGAAAAAATATACGAACACTATGGTTGATTACAGAATTCAGAAAAAATATCTGGCAACAATTTTTTTTAGAAATTTGTGATCTGGCAACCTTCGTGTCACGTGATTACAGAATTCAGGAAAAACATCTGGAGCGTGTACAGCAACTGTACACGCTCCAGTTAACGTTCACAGCAAACTGGAGCGTGTGCAGTTACGCTCCAGTTTGCTGTGAACGGTAACTGCACACGCTCAATATTTCCGTGAGTGAGCCCGCACGATCTAGTATCAAAATAATATGACCACCTACAGTCGCTCAAAAAAGTATCCGAACGCTATGATTGATTACAAAATTCAGAAAAAAATATCTGGCAACGATTTTTTTTAGAAATTAGTGATCTGGCAACCTTCGTGTCACGTGACACGAAGGTTGCCAGATCACTGATTTCTAAAAAAAATCGTTGCCATATATTTTTTTCTGAATTCTGTAATCAACCATGGTGTTCGGATATTTTTTCGAGCGACTGTACCTAAAATATCATGAAGTGATAAAATTATTATTGTTATAATATATTTGGAGGGGGGAGTTGTAATAAGTGTTCATTTTCAAACCAGAAAGTACGTTTTCGATTTGATATGCTTTGTATTCTTTATATTATATACATTGTTTTGCATTTATATGTTCTATTCTGTTTTATATTGAATTGGCTTTTTACTACATTTTAAAGATGACATTATATATTAACGTCTGTTTAGATTTTTTTTTTTACTTGGCGAATAATGCTAATAAAACTTTTTTTCACCTAAAAGACCCAAAATATTCAATTCTTATAGCATTGTCTTCGGAAAAAAAAAGATAAATGGACATTATGGCCAATATTATGATGATGGACAATGTTTTATAATTGTGTCACGAAGCTTAGTTGGGTTGGGTTGTTTTACCTCTGAGCGGCACTTTTTTGCACACCATGGGCTAAATGGCCAGGTCACATGGACCCCGAAGGCTCAGAGAAGGTTGGGGGAGGGGACCCACTGGAACAGCTGTTGGGAGACAGATGGTAGCCTCCCGTCAAGGCCATCCAGTGTGTTCTTTAACGTGCACAAGGTATGGCTCTCCCGCACACGGGGCCACGGCTTAACGTCCCATCCGACGGACGGCGGCCTATTCCAAGCCCATCGGTGTCCCCTACTGACCGTGGGCAGGGCGGGGAATTTTGCGGAGATAAATCTCAACGCTGACCCAGCTGGGACTCGAACCTGGGAACTACAGATTAAGAGCCTGGCGCGCTACCAACTGAGCCACCCCCGCCCCTGCGAAGCTTAGTAAAAGAATTTCCGGTTCCTTCCAGAAAAAAAAAGTCGCAAATCCCTGCTTCATACAGTCGAAATATTAATTATTAAGTTCTTATGATGTAATATAATTGTTCAATGTTTAAAAATTTGCTACTAAGCAGAATAAAATTATATATTTTATTTCTAGAATGAGAAATAAATTGCAAATTTTACACTTGAAATGCACTATTTTACTGCAGAAAGGCAAAATAGCCAGGTTACATGGTTGAGTAGTTTTTCCTCGGAGCTGGATTATTTTACCTCTAAGCGGCACTTTTTTTGCACACAATGGCCTAATGGCCAGGTCACAAGGACCCCGAAGGCTCAGAGAAGGTTGGGGAAGGGGACTCACTTTAACAGCTGTTGGGAGACAGATGGTAGCCTCCCGTCAAGGCCATCCAGCGTGTTCTTTAACGTGCACAGGGTGTGGCTCTCCTGCACACGGGGTCACGGCTTAACGTCCCATCCGACGGACGGCGGCCTTTCCAAGCCCATCGGTGTCCCCTACTGACCGTGGGTAGGGCGCGGAATTATTGCGGAGATAAGTCTCAACGCTGACCCAGCTGGGACTCGAACCTGGGAACTGCAGATTACGAGCATGGCGCGCTATCGACTGAGCCACCCCCGCCCCAAACTTTCCTTGAAGCAGGCCATATCCCACTGAGGTTTGAAATATGTAGTATGCACCACATAGAAAATCTATCTGGGAAAAAGCAAGATCTTGGGGGAAACCAGGAATTTACTTATACCTTTCCTACTTACTTATACCCTTCCTAGAAACTCCTTATAGTTCAAATTTTCCTCCTCACCCATTCCTACGCTCGCTGGTAATCAACTACTAGATGCGGTCTTGTCAATTTAGTTATTTCCAACACCGCATTTGGCCCCGAAACTGAATTATTTCCCTTTAAAAACTTGCTTTCTCCCCATTTAATTTATATGTTAATTAACGAAAAATAATTATTGTTATCCCATATTCATGACTGTGGATTATAAGTCATAAGTGGATTATTGACCTGTACCAACATGCATAAATGCATGGAAAGATTTTAAATATATATATATACGTCAGATCACCTTGGTGTGCTTCTAGTGTTGTCGCGAGCCTGAAGTAGCTCTGATGAATGGAGACTTTATCTGCAACCATAAAATCTTCTAGAGACTAGGTATGAGACAACAACGATAACAGCAGAAATCTTGATCAGTGGCCGGTAGCTCAGAAGTCAGAGCACCTTACATGTTATCAGGAGATCGTGGGTTCGGATCCCACCTGACAAGAGACAATTTTTCCCCTATACCCAGTATTAGCAGAATACAACAGCGAAGAAAGTGGCTTCTAATGATCGCTCTCAATGCAAAAGAGAGGGGCGGGGGTGGCTCAGTCGGTAGCGCGCCAGGCTCGTAATCTGTAGTTCCCAGGTTCGAGTCCCAGCTGGGTCAGCGTTGAGATTTATCTCCACAAAATTCCCCGCCCTGCCCACGGTCAGTAGGGGACACCGATGGGCTTGGAATAGGCAGCCGTCCGTCGGATGGGACGTTAAGCCGTGGCCCCGTGTGCGGGAGAGCCATACCCTGTGCACGTTAAAGAACACACTGGATGGCCTTGACGGGAGGCTACCATCTGTCTCCCAACAGCTGTTCCAGTGGGTCCCCTCCCCCAACCTTCTCTGAGCCTTCGGGGTCCATGTGACCTGGCCATTTAGCCCATGATGTGCAAAAAAGTGCCGCTCAGAGGTAAAACAACCCAACCCAACAACATATAACATTTTACTAAATGTCGTTTATATAATAAGGAAATTTAAAACTCTGTTATTTTGCTTTCTTTTTCAGAGAGAAAATCAAGTAATGTCCATACTAAAACTTCTGAAGGCTTGGAAGAAACCTTCCGTAAGTCTTTAGATGATCTCAGATGAAAATTATCTTCACAATTTGTGTCATTTTCTAAACTAGAAACTCATCATTTCCTAATCCAGAAAACTCGTTCCATGGCCAACAACTTGCAACCTGACTCATTGCCTATAGGACCAGGCAGAAGTTTGCCCCCTAAAGTGGCTCCCTTAACGGTGTACATGCCCTCCAAGGCATGCGTCCTCAATCTGACTTCGCTGATGTCCGTTTCGAGATCACGGAGTCAACAAGTCATCATAGATCGCCACCATCCTTCACAGGGAGAGGATGCGGATCGTGAGGAGCAGCGCCAAGCCATGCTGTATGTGGTAGTGGTCCTTCTCTTCTACTCCATGAGCATCGTCGTGTTGATGGTGAAGTACATAAGACGCCAGCGCCGCCAGTGGGAAGAGGAGAAAGCCTTGAAGCAAATTCTTGAGCGGGCTCGTCAGCTGACTCTCATGGAATCGAAGTTCATATCTGCCCGTCACATGACCAGGTGGTTGGCTGCCTCTGCCGAAGAAAGGCAGCCGTTGTGTGAGAAGGCCGAACTCAACAAAGTGACCAGCGTTTAATGTAGACTATAACTACAAAGAAATACGAATACATTATTCGCATATTTCGATAATAACGTATATGCTAATGCCGAAGTGTGAATGGAAGCTGTTCAGGCAATGAGACTACGCAGTTGAAGCATCGACGATTCTCATAGATCAGGGGTTGCTATAGATCACCGTCAATCAATAGTGGATCCGAGGAGGACTCAGTTCATAGTGGAAATAAGATTGAGTGGTGCCACCCAATGCTCCACTATACAAAACAGTACTAGATCATCAAGTCACATTCACATGGGAATAGAATCCTAAAAGTAAACTGGTAATCTTGCTGCAGAGCGGTGGAGAAGGGACCTATCGAAGTGCTCTACATCATACTGAATATATCTATTTAAGACTATCATTCATATCTGGAACTTTGTGAAACTATTTTTGAATTTCGAGCCGTGCCGAAAATTTATTCCCGATATTTCTAGTGGTAGCATTATGATCTAAATTTATATTGTAACTGTAAATGAATTGTACCGAATATCGATCGTTTTTAAAAGTGGAATGTCAAACTTTTTTTTAAAAGAAAAAAAGAAAAAAAATATTATTGCTACCTTAATATCAAGGATTCAGGGATGGTTGGGAGAGGGGACCCACTGGATAGCTGTTGGGAGACAGATGGTAGCCTCCCGTCAAAGCCATCCGAAGTGTTCTTTTAAGTGCGAGGGGTATGGCTCTCTCACACAAGGCTTAACGTCCCATTCGATGGAACAGTCTTTCAAGGCCAACAGAACCCATATTCACTGTGGGCAAACTCAATCCGTGGTGAGCCATGCTCGTAATCTGCAGTTCCCAGGTTCGAGTCCTACCTGGGCCAGCTTTAAGATTTATCTCAAAACTTCCCGCCCTGCTCTTGCTCAGTAGGGGACTCCGATTGGCTTCGAAAAGACCGCCGTGCGTCGAATGGGATGTAAAGCAGCGACCCCATGTGCGGGAGAGCCATACCCTGTGCACGTTAAAGAACACGCCGGATTATCTTGATGGGGAGGCTATCATATGGCTCTTAACAACTGTCCAATAGATATCCTTCCACTAACCTTCTTTGAACCCTTATGAGCTGTCGGTGAGAGACGTGCCGGCAAAAAGTGCCACTCAGAGGTAAACAATCCAACCACTGATTGGCACTTTTTTGCACACATTGGACTAAATGGTCAGGTCACAACCTCAGGTGCTAAGAGATGGTTGAGAGAAGGGTACCCACTGAGCAGCTGTTAGGAGACAGATGGTAGCCTCCCATAAAGGCCATACAGTGTGTTCTTTAACGTGCACAGGATATGGCTGTTCCGCACATCCAATCCGACGAATGGCGACCTTTCCAAACCCATCAGTGCCCTATTAACCGAGGACAGGGAGGGAAGTATAGCGGAGATAAATCTCCACGCTGGCACAAATGGGACTCGAACCTGGGACTGCAAATTACGAGTCTGTCGTGCTACTGACTGATTCAAACCCCGACCCCAGTCAATTAGTGATCTTTGATTTATGGCATCATTGACTGAGGCACAAGCGACTGATAGCTCAATCAACAAATGATCTATGAGAACCACATACTTACTCTCCGCCCTGCCCACGATCAGTAGCGGACACCGATGGGCTTGGAAAGACCGCCGTCCGTCGGATGGGACTTTAAGCCGTGGCCCCTTGTGCGGGAGAGCCATACACTGTGCACGTTAAAGAACACGCTGGATTGATTTGTGCTTGGATGGTCTTGACGGGAGGCTACCATCTGTCTCCCAACATCTGTTCCAGCGAGTCCCCTCCCCCAACCTTCTCTGACCTTTCGGGATCCATGTGACCTGGCCATTTAGCCCACGGTGTGCAAAAAAAGTGCCGTTCAGAGGTAAAACAACCCAACCCAACCACATACTTAAACTACGCAGTGTCATTGTCTCATTTGTTTCAATGTAAATTCGTCGCTGGTTTTACGTAAATATATCTTTTTTTTATATACGAAGAGTTTAGTGAAAAGTGAACTTACAGAACTTTATTCTTCTATCTCCTCCTTTACAGATTTTTTCCCATTTTTTATTTGTTTTTTCTTAAGGGTCTTCCTGCAATTATTTTTGTGCTTTTATTCTAAGTTTTTACAGACAAGTCAAAATAAAAGTTTCATCTCAAAATGAAGCTTTCCTCACTGTCTAAAAAAAAAATAAAGTATACCAGTATTACAGCAACGAATCGTCAAACGAAGAAAGCAATTCGATAACATCATCTGTCCATAATTCAATTTTCCAGAGGATAGCCAATTCATACGTTTTTTGGAATATTTTACAATAGAAGAACAGGTTTTAAAGAAATAATAATGTTTCTGTTATCGGATTAGGCATGGATGTGTGTGTCGTTTTTCTGCTGAGGTCCTGCCATCCTCTCAGATCTCCTACTATGGCATATAAACTGACAGGCTCCTGTCAGACCTCTGTGGCAAGCAGCTGCTTGAGGGGGTATTTATTTTTTTTTTTATTTTATTAAGACTATATCTCTATTCGTATGTCAAACTCTTATTTTGGAACCTTTTCGCCTAAAGTTTTACTCTGCGTTAATGATGACTGAGATATAGTTTTCCATCTCATAAGATACATTTGAAACATATCCAGAATTTTAATGACGCTTCTTAAAAATATGTTAATCCAATTTAGTGTGATCATCTTCCAACACTGAACTTATGTCGATCTGTACAATCGAAAACATTCAAACAGTCCATAAGTATATTTCGAAATCGTTTTTTTTTTTCTCTTTTATTCATTTTCAAAAATAAATCAAGATAGGAGAACTTTAAATGAGGATGCGAGGCTTTCTGTGTTAAAGAGTTAGCAGAAAATTTGATTTTCAATCAGGTGGAATATGAATCCCCGGCCTTCTGTTAATATTTAAGATGCTCTAAACTGACAGGCTCTGTCAGACCTCTGTGGCAAGCAGCTACTTGAGGGGGTATTTATTTATTTATTTATTTATTTTTTAATCTCTTTGAAGCCGTCCCGTGGCCGAGTGGTTAGCGCGCTTGGCTACTGATCTAAGGGACCTGGGTTCGAGCCCCGGATACGGCATGGATGTTCGTGTTGTTTTCTGCTGAGGTCCTGCCATGCCTGGCATATAAACTGACAGGCTCCTGTCAGACCTCTGTGGCATATAAACTGACAGGCTGCTGTCAGACCTCTGTGGCAAGCAGCTGCTTGAGGGGGTATTTTTTTATTAATCTCTTTGAGCAATTGGAGTCGGACTATCAGAGGTATGAGATTAAATTTCAACCTGAATAATATGTTTCGATTGTATAAGTCAGAAGATCCACAATGCAATTGAATATTTTAGACTTTTTCGTTTCTTGAATAATCATTTCTATTTCTATAGTACATTCGCTCAAAAAATATCTGAACACTATGGTTGATTACAGAATTCAGAAGAAATATCTGGCAACGTTTTTTTAGAAATTAGTGATCTGGCAACCAAAGATATTTTTTGAGCGACTGTACTACTGTACCTGTGATAAAGTTAAAAATACAATTCTACTAAAAAAATAGAAAACTTACAAAGGGTGTAAATAAAATCTGCAAAGTGACAACAAAAATATGAGCTAGTAATTAATATTCAACATTTATTAAAGTCCAATATTAAGACAAAGGTTTCATACACAAGGTAATGAAATGACATTTACATTATTTACTTAAAGATCGCTTCTAATTCCTTACAGTAGTGGTCTTAAGTCTGAATCGTTATGTATCGTCCGTCCCCATATTTACTTGAGGGGAGGCTTTCATGTGTCTCCCAACAACTGTCATTGAATCTCATTCTGTAATCTTCTCTGAGCCTTTGGGGTTCTCGTGACCTGGCCATTTAGTCTACGGGTGTACACAAAAGTGCCACTCAGAGGTAAGACAGCAAAACAAATCCCACATATTTGCCATTAAAAAACTAGAACTCAACAAACGACTGCTAATGCAACCCTTAAGCCCTGCAGATTAACGAAAAGTGGTCCACAATTCAAAGCAGAAACGTTAATGGGACTGTCTTCGAGATCGTAAAATTCAAATTAACAACACGGCAGAATTGCAGGATTTCTCCACCTAGTTAAAGGATTCGAAATGTCCCATGGGTAGAGGTGTGCACAAATTTCGAACTCGTTCGAAGAAAAGTTCCATCCCATTCGATATTTGCTCAATAATTACTTCTGTCCATAGATGTCAGCAGAGAGGAAACAAAGGAGCACTTTTCCTCCTGTTGGAATTTCAAAAATACATTTAATTATAAATAAAATAAATTACCCCTCAAGCAGCTGCTTGCCACAGAGGTCTGACAGGAGCCTGTACAGTTTATATGCCATAGTAGAGGGTCTGGGAGGATGGCAGGACCTCAGCAGAAAAACGAAACATACATCCATGTCTTACCCGGGGCTCGAATCCAGGTCCCTTAGATCAGTAACCAAGCGCGCTAACCACTCGGCCATGGGACGGACACTAATAAAAAGACAAAGTATTAATTGAAAATCGTGCCTTTTCCCACTGCACTCTCCCTCATACACGCATATGTACACGCTCCCCCTAGACAACGTTAATGAACACCCAGGATGGACTTGACGTGAGACATCATTCTGTCTCCTAACAGATGTCCAGTGAATCCTCTCCACCAATCTTCTCCGACTTCTTGGGGTTATTGTGACCTCGCTATTTAGTACATTGTGGCTAAAATGTGCGTCTCAGTGGTAAAACAAATCAGCCCCCCCCCCCCCTAGACCAAAATTTATCTTATTTCGCCCATCTCCTTCTTTTAAAAAACTTCCTATGCTAGCAGAATCGTGTACAGATATTAGCATTTTGCTTTCATGACACTTTCGTATTAAACTGAGATTAAAATAAGCCCATATCCAAATGCCTTAAAATTTCTCCGACCCAAGCGGCTGCTGTCGGGCCGTCCCTGGCGCACTGCGAATAGGAAATGCCCATTTTCATTAAAACTTTAGGCGAAAAAGGTTCAGGAGTCAAGGCCATTCAACGTGTTTTTCAACGTGCACAGGCTTAACGTCTCATCCAACGGACGGCGGTCTTTCAAGCCCATTTGGTATTCCCTTTCTGACCGAGTCAGGGGTTCAGCAAACTTAAATCTCAACACTAGCACGGTGGGACTCGAACCTGAAAACTGCATATTACGAGCCTGGCGCGCTACCGACTGAACCGCCTCCGCTCTAGCAACGCCACATAAATCTGCCAGTTTAATATACGTTAACAGTCTCCTACTTCAATAATCGAACAAGTTTCAAAATTGTTTTTAATATTATTCTAAGCAATTCTTAGAGAAAAAATAAATTGTATCAGGGCTATTCAAATGGTAGTCGACGAACAATTTCTAGCCCGAGGAGAAATTGTAGAAAGAGGATACCAAATTTTCTCTTTTCAAGAGAAAGTCTCTTAAAAAGACCGCCATCCGTCGGATCAGACGTTAAGCCATGCCTCCATTTAATCATGTTTCGTTGTTGCTCCCTTATATTTTTTTTCTACATCCGAGCCTGCATAGAAAGAAACCAACCTTCCTTATCTAAAGCTCCAAGTGAAGTCTTTTAAACTTTGCAGTCAAGCACAATAAACGTTGGGGCGGGGGTGGCTCGTAATCTGTAATTACCAGGTTCGAGTCCCAGCTGGGTCAGCGTTGATATTTTATCATCATCCTCAAGCAGCCATGGGCTACGGAGGTCCAACCAGACTGTGCAATTTAGTTCTCCAAGCAAGTCTGTCCTGAGCTACATCTGCTGCATCCGACCACTGCACACCAATTCTAATAAGGTCCTGTTTGACATTGTCTGCCCACCGCATCCTTGGTCTCCCACTCTTTCTGAAGCCTTTAGGCACACTTGTTCATAACCCTATTCGCCATTCCATAATTATCTATACGGGAAACATGGCCAAACCAACGGAGTCTCTCTCTGCACAATATGCTGCTTAAAGGAGGTTGCCGACTCCTTTGCCTAACCTCATCATTAGTTACAAAGTTGAACCACCTAATGCCCAAGATACTGCGTAAGCATCTGGAATCAAAAGCATCTAGTTTCCTGTTCTCTTGTTTACAAAGTGTCCAAGTTTCACTACCATAACTAACCCTAGAAAGAACCAAATTATTTTACAGTCTAATTTTAGTCTTTAGGTATATTCGCCTATTTCTCCACAATCTCCGTAGATTCTTAAAAGTCCCGGCAGCAATCCTCTATTCGTCTGTTAATCTCATATCGCACATCACCAGTATCTGTTACAATAGCTCCCAAGATAATTATAAACTGTGACACCTGCTCAAGACTGCAACAATTCAGATTAACTGAATCACAGCCTGCCTGACCAATTTTCATCACTTTAGTTTTCTCTCTATAACCAAACCTACTCTAGTACCAGTTTCATCAACAGCTCGAATGAAAGCGTTCATCTCATCAACATCATTTGCCAAAAGGGCTAAATCATCAGCATAATCTAAATCAGAAATTTTCGCATCTCTAACCCATTTAAGGCCAAAATCTTTCCCTTAAGTGAATTTCGCATAACATAATCAATAACCAAACTAAAGAGAAGAGGAGAAAATGCACCCTTGTCGAACACCAGAAGTAATGCTAAACAATTTGCTACAAGCCTTACCAACTCTCTCTCTCTCTCACATGACTCAGTGTTATTATAGAGAGCTTTCATTATGTTAACTAACTTGTCTGGTATACCATATGGTCTCACAATCAACCACAAATTATGACGATCAACAGAGTCGAAAGCCTTTTTGAAATCAACAAAGCTAGCAACCAAAGGTTTCTGAAACTCTAAACATTTCTCAAGAATCTGCCTAAGTGAAAATATCTGATCTACACTTCCCTTACCACTTCTGAATCCACATTGCTCATCACGCAATGTGGACCAGATTCCTAATTCTATTAACCACAATCATGCAAAGAACTTTCCCTGGAACAGAGAGTAGGCTGATACCCCTATAGTTGTCATAAGAACTGCGATCACCTATTTTGAAAATAGGGATAATAATAGCTCTGGTAAAATCCTTAGGAACCATGCCCTTATCATAAAAGATATTCAAAAGTTCAGTGATCCAAGTGGTAACAGAAACATTCCCAGCTCTAAGCATTTCCGTAGTAATTTCATCTACCCCTGGGGATTTATAAAGTTTAAGTTTAGAAATAGCCAAAATAACTTCAGACTGTGTTATAGGGCCAACATTATCATCATTGCATCTATCATCAATGCAAACAATGCATCTATCATCATTGCAAACAATGGGAGTAGAACTAACCACATTGTTTAGAACATCACTGAAATGCTCAGACCACCTAGCCATAACAGAATCCTCACCTTCTATAACCTTACCTTGTTTATCCTTCAATCCCTGTATACCTGTCCGTTTTCTACCACACAAAACCTTAACTATCTGGTACAGCTCTCTGCTGTTGTGCTGTCTAACTGCTTCCTCGGCTTTGTCAGCCAAGCCATCAAGCCAAAGATTCTTGTCAGCAGCTAACTGATCCTTTACACGTTTATTAAGCTCTCTGTACGTGAGGCTACCATCTGTATCCCATCTATTCCAATGAGTCCCCTCCCACAGCATTCTCTGAGCCTTCGAAGTCCATATGACCTGGGCATTTAGCCCATGGTGTGCAAACAAGTGCCGCTCAGAGGTAAAACAACGTTCAGCTACTCGACAGGTATATAGAGTAAGTTTCATTTTTTTTATCTTCACTTTTGGCCTCATCGGCCTTCACTTATTTCATCTTCATCGGGAGGGGGGGATCGTTTCGTTTTCTTCAGTATTCACGAATTACTATTGAGTGAATATATTGCACATTGCGATAGTGATTCAATTATCAATTCTTTCTAAACGTATAAACATAATGATAGAGCTGGTGTATCCCACTTTTCCTATTCAAACAATGTTTGCTGATACTAATGTTTTCCAGAAAAGCATCGCTTAGCATACGCCATATTGTATTATCTTAAAAATTCAACTATTTACCTATAATAGAATATAGGTTCGGACTTCAAATTAATTTAAACTATGATTCGAAATACGAATCGAGAAATAAAGGGCTGAAATATCGAAGTGGCAGGAAAGTCTAATAAAATGATGTAATTTCCCATTTTGAAACGGAGCAGAATTTCTTATATGGACTATTTAAATGTTGGTCATTGAAGTATCAAAAGGCATTCAACTAGTACGATTCAAATTTTAAAAAATGTATTAATGAACGAAATTTCTCAGTAGGGGATTTTTCGTTGGTAAATAAACTGTTTTTCGCTTTCTTCTCGTAACATAGGGAAAAAGAATGTATATTATATTAATCTTGAAGAAGCCGGGATCTAGAAAAAAATAGGGAGAAGGTTCGGTTGGTTCGGTTGTTTTACCTCTGAGCGGCACTTTTTTGCACACCATGGGCTAAATGGCCAGGTCACATGGACCCCGAAAGCTCAGAGAAGGTTGGGGGAGGGGACCCACTGGAACAGCTGTTGGGAGACAGATGGTAGCCTCCCGTCAAGGCCATCCAGCGTGTTCTTTAACGTGCACAGGGTATGGCTCTCCCGCACACGGGGCCACGGCTTAACGTCCCATCCGACGGACGGCGGCCTTTCCAAGCCCATCGGTGTCCCCTTACTGACCGTGGGCAGGGCGGGGAATTTTGCGGAGATAAATCTCAACGCTGACCCAGCTGGGACTCGAACCTGGGAACTACAGATTACGAGCCTGGCGTGCTACCGACTGAGCCCCAATAGGGAGAGGGAAGCGACGAGGGAACAAGAATACATATTAATTTTGACCAATCCTGGATCTAAAAAAAAATAATGGGAGTAGGAAGTAGAAGACTGGATTTCCATTGCAGGGCATCATTTTTTCCTTTTTTTAGGTTTTAAAAAATTTCTTCAAAAATGCTTGAATATGCAGAAGTTTAATTACCTCCGTGCATATCCCGCGTGCTCCCCAAATCCGGCCCTGATATAAACCTTAGTTTATATCAAGTATAATAAAGTAGCTGTCTGCGGCGTAAGAAATATTTTCTGTGGCTCTTGAAAAATTCTGAAATATAGAAAAGCAGAAGTGTTTCCTAAAACGAACTATGGAAAACAAATGGGTGGAAACTGTAAAACATTAAATGCCTATAATTTTATCATTAACTCTGGTTTTGCCCTTAAGTCATAATACTTTTGGCTTTTTTTATTATTTACTATAAAAAAATAGTTTAGCCAACATTAATGACATAATGATGTTTTTTTTTTTACAGTAGTGCATTGTATTAAATTTAGAATATTGAATTCAGGTAAAGAATTAAGGTATTTAGAATATTGAAACCCTTAAAAGTCCTTGTCAGACACTTACACAAGATTTAGTTTTGAAGGGGGGGGGGGGGGGGGAATAAGATATAAATATAAATAATAATATAAATAAATAATATTCTGAGAATAAGACTCGAGTAGATTTCCCAATTACTAAAATATTCCACCGGACATGAAATCTTAAAATGATATTCTACATATATGAAATAAAATTTTATTGATGTTTTTAAATAATTTTTAGGGTCAGACATATGCTACTATGAAGCTGAAATAAAATTATAGAACGGCAACTACTTTGGATTTCACAAGCAGGCAGACGAGTTTCAGATTTCATATAAGACCATCAGATTTCCGGGGGGGGGGGGGGGGGGGGGCTGACCCCTGGTCCTTGTAAGCTGAATTTTTAACCCATTGTGCACAAAGTTGCACTTCAGAAGTACAGTCGCTCAAAAAAATATCCGAACACTATGGCTGATTACAGAATTCAAAAAAAATATCTGGCAACGATTTTTTTTTTTTTTTTTTGAAATTAGTGATCTGGCAACCTTCGTGTCAAAATCATTGCCAGATATTTTTTCTGAGTTCTCTAATCAGCCATGGTGTTCGGATATTTTTTTGAGCGACTGTAAGATTATCCAAATCTAGCATAGCAATGAGGGCGAAAAGATTTCACATCTTTTTACAGAAGCATTGGATGGAGAAATTTTACTGTCTTTTTAATAATGCCTTTATTCAAGAGCACACGCAGTGACAAGTAGAAATAACAAAAAAAAGAAATAGGAATTATACATAACGCTTTCATGTACAATCACTGGCATAGCCATTGCCGAAAAATTAGAAAGTGTGGGAGTTTTCAAAAAATTTAAGTTTTATTAATATTAATGGGCAAGCTGCTGCTTGCCATAGAGGTCTTACAGGAGCCTGTCATTTTGAGAGGATGGCAGGCCCTCAGCAGAAAAACTACATGGCCATGGGACTGTTTCTTAAAAAAAAATTTCCTCAATGATGGGAGATTGCCCTCTGAATCCCCCCCCCCCCACTCACACACACACACACACACTTTCGTTACTAGAAAATATATATAATATTAATATTTCAATAACATTTTAAAGGTATAAAACTGCTTTCACTAAAAGATTCGGAAACATCAGGTATCGATACGACGTCCCGGTTCAATGATTCGGAAAAATCGAGTACAGTAACTGCGTTCCGATTTAAATCAGCACTGCTCTTGGTAATTACTTCCCCTGGGCAAAAAGTCATGCTTCGCCACTGACTTTCAATACATTTGAGACAGTAGCCTTAAAGATTTGGATTTTGCGAAAGATGAGGATTGCGTGTCAGAAATAATTCATCGTAACAAGTTCTCATTGTTAATCTAGTCTTCTGTATCGTGAACATTTCAATGGAGATATTTCGTGCAAGCAAGATTAGCTCAGGACAGAATCTTGTTGTGTTGTTTTACCTCTGAGCGGCACTTTTTTGCACACCATGGGCTAAATGGCCAGGTCACATGGACCCCGAATGCTCAGAGAAGGTTGGGGGAGGGGACCCACAGGAACAGCTGTTGGGAGACAGATGGTAGCCTCCCGTCAAGGCCATCCAGCGTGTTCTTTAATGTGCACAGGGTATGGCTCTCTCGCACACGGGGCCACGGCTTAACGTCCCATCCGGAAGACGGCAGCCTATTCCAAGCCCATCGGTGTCCCCTACTGACCTTGGGCAGGGCGGGGAATTTTGAGGAGATAAATCTCAACGCTGACCCAGCTGGGACTCGAACCTGGGAACTACAGATTACGAGCCTGGCGCGCTACCGACTGAGCCACCCCCGCCCAGGACAGAATCTTGTAACAGCCCTTCTATTACAGTATTACGATGCTGTTTTGCATTATACACTATTTTACCAAAAGTATTCATTTAATGTCACGTGAAAGGGAAGCTAAATAAAAGCTCCCCACTTTTACGCATAAGCTTTTTTCGAATAAATGCATCAAATCAACGAAGTAAATTTTCAAGTTCTCAATCAAATATTGATATTCAACAATACTGATTCATTTTCAAAAAATAATTATTGAAGTAAACATTTAACAGAGTATTGCTAGTCATAAAAATTTACTTCAAAAATTGAAACATAAATGTTCTAAACAATCATTTACTAAAATGAGACAAAAAAATTTGTATGTTTTTTTTTGTCAATTTTGTATCATTAAAACTAGTAGAAGTGTCTGCTGTTAAACATTCAATAACTAGAAATATTACACGACTATTGTTGAAAACGAGATTAAGATTTGAATGCGATCCTCCTACGACAGTTTTCCGCAAAAAGCTTATTTACAAAGTTAAAGAGCATTGAATAAGGCTTTCCAAAAATGTTGTGTTACAATTAGAATAACACTGCATTTTTGAAAATGTAAATGCAGTATTGAACGTGCATGGGAGTCAGCAGAAGTTTTTCCGGGAAGGGTTTCAGGATATAAATATTTATGTCGAATCATTCACTATTGAGTGAAGTTGCAAATATAATAATAAAAATAAATACCCCCTCAAGCAGTCGCTTGCCACAGAGGTCTGACAGGAGTCTGTCAGTTTAAATGCCAAAGTAGGTCTGAGAGGATGGCAGGACCTCAGCAGAAAAACAACACATACATCCATGCCTTATCCGGGGCTCGAACCCAGGTCCCATTAGATTAGTAACCAAGCGTGCTAACCACTCGGCCACGGGATAGCAATCATGCATACATTATGACATAACACAACTAAGGATGCCTGAAAACAAAAAACTTGTTCAAAATACACAAATTTTCTTTCATAATAATAAAATATGCTTCCGAACACAAAACGTAAAAAAACTAGGATTTACATTTCGCTAAAGAAAAACATTAATTTTGGTATACCTGATATTATTCAATATAAATTAATTTTTCCATGACGGGGAATTACTAAAATTTACGGCAGTCTTATCCCTGGAATATGCCCATGTACATGTGTCTGTCGTAGTATGATAGTGCATCAGGGGCAACTGAAACCGAACATCCCCAAAACATTTATTACGAAATGATATAAAACCCAGTATTCAAAGAAGTGTTCGATTGTTTTACCTCTGAGCGACTTTTTACACACACTGGGCTAAACGACCAGGTCAGAAAGACTCCAAGGCTTCATGGAAGGCTACGGAACGGGGGCTCACTGGAGGCTGTTATGAGACAGGTGAAAACTTACCATCAAAGCCATCCATCACGTTCTTTAACGCGCACAGGGATGGCTCTCCTACACACAGCCCATGGCTTAACACTCCATACGACCAACGGCAGCCGTTCCAAGCCCATTGGTGTCCCCTTTCTGGCCTAGGGCAGAGTGGAGTACTTTCACCACTATGATACAGAACGTTGTTCTTCATGTGTTAAAAGATTTGACTTATGATTAGAGCTGCTGTATTGTGAAGACCAAGATGCTGTGTGGTTGCATCATTTACAACTGATACCATAAACACATATTTTTGGCTTCAGGGAGAGGAGGGAGGGGTAAACAGCATATTTCAACCCATCATGGTTTAGCATAAGCACAGGGAGAATCTGAACACCGGCAGTAACATGTATAAAATTGCAATGTTAGCACTGCATTTTCAGTTTGATACAGTTCAAGTCACAAAAAGAATTTTTTTTTCAAATTTAGTATTACTTGTAATATTTAAATCAATATATCATTTTTATATTCGTTTAGTAATCATTATTAGGGCTGTAAGTTTTTCCCTGTGCGAATTTTCGCGACAATTTCCAGGAATTACAGCGTTTTGGGAAGGTTTCCGTGAATTTCGGGTTGGGTTGTTTTACCTCTGAACAGCACTCTTTTACACGCCATGGGCTAAATGGCCAGGTCACATGGTCCCCGAAGGAGCAGAGAAGGTTGGGGGAGGGGACCCACTGGAACAGCTGTTGGGAGACAGATGGTAGACTCCAGTCGCCATCCAGCATGTTCTTTAACATGCCCAGGGTATGGCTCTCCCGCACACGGTGCCACAGCTTAACGTCCCACCGAGGGACGGCGGCCTTTCCAAGCCCATCGGTGTCACCTACTGACCGTGGGCAGGGCAGGGAATTTTGCGGAGATAAATCTCAACACTGACCCAGCTGGGACTTGAACATGGGAATTACAGATTACGGGTCTGGCACACTACCGACTAAGCCACCCCCGCGAATTCAGATATTTTTCACGATTCCGCGAATTTGGAAGTTTTTTGCAAACTTTGATGGTTGCTTTTCTTTTTCTCTTGAAGTTCTGTGGCTTATCAGAATTTGAACAATTTGAAAATTAGAAATATTCTGATGTCACAGAAGGGAATAGTCAGTTTGGGCAAATTTTCGACTTTTCACGCATTTCTTACGCTGTTTTTTCAATGTATGATAACGTATGTGTCGAAAAACTGATGTGGACTTCTCTCTTATTTTAATGATCTTAACTTTTCCTTAATACCTAGTTTCTACTTGATTAAAACGTAAACTTCTCCTTGCATTAACTCCTCAGGTGGAGGAGATAATCCCCTTCAAAACCCCTCTACATGATTTTCATTATGGAGTCATACGTTAGGGGAAATGTAAAATTCAGTGTTGGGAATTATTTCTCCAGCTACTGCTATTTAACATAGCAATTATTTGGTGTAGAAACAAGTGATACAGCTTCTGTTGCCGAAAATGCTTCGCACAATGTTCAAAGCATGGGAATAAATGTTTTAAGGTTGTTTTTCTAAATGCTGTTGTTTATGACGTCTTCTAAAGCACTCATCTTTTAAAGCAGTGGTTCTGAACCTTTTGTTTCACGTACCCCCTGGAAATGTAACTGGCGTACCCCTTGTATAGATAGATAAAACTATAGTTATAGTATAGCAATGGTTATTTTTACTGTTACCAGATCTAGCGACTTTTGAGCTCTCGCGGCGTACCCCAAAAAATTTTACCGCGTACCCCACATTGAGAACCCCTATTCTAAAGCATGTCTGTGAGATATGACGAGAATTCAAAATTGTTAATACTTCGGATGCATCGGTCAAACGCAAATTTACCATCCCCTCCAGCACGTAAAGCTCGTTTAATGCGTTTGTTTTTTAAGGAGACAATCCTAACAAAGCACCAATTCCCTTTCAAACTGGAACTTTTGGTTCCAAGTTGTACTCTATCGCTGCAATATATAAAAGATTAAAGCGAGTTTTCGAGCAGAAAATGGGGAACAACTGCAATATGTTAAACGATATCTTTGAAATGCGTAGAATGATTTTTATAAATTTGAATGAAATCAAAAAGATATGCGCCGAATATTTCCAATTCGCTATGTTGTTTGAAGTATTCGTTTTTTTAGAATTTCACCTATTTTCTCAACGCGAAAAATTTAGACCCCTGCTAATGATCATTGGAGGAGGCATTTCATCATTTAGCATATGAAGTCTATAATGAAATGAACGATTTAGCAGTAAAATTACTCGGAAGCAAAGAATGCAATCGAACACTCGCAAAAAAACACACTCGGTTCGTATTCGGAAAAACAAATTGTCCAATATTTCAGTGTTGCAAATAATTGTAGATATTTACCAACCGGCAACATCTTTTAAAACATGTCAAATTTTTCGATCTCAATTAACGACAGTGCATGAATATTTCTGCGAATGATGTTGAGAGTATAATTTTGAACAGTATGTTCATGCTCAAAGATAATAGCTTAGAAGCCACATAACGATGCTGTGAAAAAAACTGTGAAAGAATTAAATAACACTGAGTTAGGTTGGGTTGTTTTACCTCTGAGCGGCACTTTTTTGCACACCATGGGCTAAATGGCCAGGTCACATGGACCCCGAAGGCTCAGAGAAGGTTGGGGGAGGGGACCCACTGGAACAGCTGTTGGGAGACAGACAGTAGCCTCCCGTCAAGGCCATCCAGCGTGTTCTTTAACGTGCACAGGGTATGGCTCTCCCGCACACGGAGCCACGGCTTAACGTCCCATCCGACGGACGGCGGCCTTTCCAAGCCCATCTGTGTCCCCTACTGACCGTGGGCAGGGCGAGGAATTTTGCGGAGATAAATCTGAACGCTGACCCAGCTGGGACTCGAACCTGAGAACTACAGATTATGAGCCTGGCGCGCTACCGACTGAGCCACCCCCGCCCCAAATAACACTGAGAATTCTTGCGTTGTTTCAAATAATAACGAACATTGTTAATGCAAAGGTCTTTCTAAATAGAGGGGGTTGTATGAGATGATCGCCAGTGTATAAAAGAGGGCAATTTTAACTTGCAAACAATACAAATAAACACTATCAGAATTCATCGTTGATGCTTGATACGCAAAGTACGAGTTGAACCTAAAGTCAATCATTTAATATTTATTTTTTCTTATTTTTAAGCATCTATATGCCGTCCATGGCCGAGTGGTTAGCGCGCTTGGCTACTAAGGGACCTGGTTTCGAGCCCCGGGCAAGGCATGAATGTATATGTCGTTTTCCTTCTGATGTCCTGCCATCCTCTCAGACCTTCTACTATGGCATATAAACTGACAGGCTCCTGTCAGACCTGTGTGGCAAGCAAGTGCTTGAGGGGGTATTTATTTTTTATATGTATCTGTCATTATTGTGTTTATGTATACGCCACTTACGTGCGATTTTTGACTTTTTTTTAATCTAAATAATGCGCGAATTTTGCAATCTTGCCCCGCAAATTTTGGTGTTTTTTAAACGCGATTTGCTCCGCGAATTTTTTTTTCCAGCGAAAAATTTACAGCCCTAATCACTATTTGTCGTGTTTACGTAGACAATCACAGCATATACGAAATCTCAAACTTCTCTATCTGCTTTGAAATCCAAAACAGACATCCTTGCATTTTATTTTAGCTCCATAGTATATGTCCGACATTAAAAAAAAATTAAATTTTATTCCATGTCGAATACAATTTTGACCTTTCCTGCCGATGGAATAAGTTTGTTTAAATAACGCCCATTCCGGCTGTTTTAGGTACCAGTCATATGAGTGATCGGGAGAGCACTCAAATAGCTTTCAAAAAAAAAGATTTAACCATTTGGCAGCAGTGTTCCAAATGTTCGTTTTGTTTCGATAGATTATTAAAGATTCTATATTAAATTGTATTAAATGTCAAACAAAATCATTAAACAAAAAAATATTTTATTGGAAAATTTGCAATTTCATTATAAATTAATATTTACAGTTTTATTAGTACATCATTAATCAAATTTTTAGTTTTCAAAAAACAAAGCGGAGCAATATATTGAATATATTGCATATATACAGTATATACATGCCATTTTTTAAAAATATATTAAATCTTGAAATCTTCTTGAGGGAAACAAGATGATAACCAGTTTTTACTATAATTTTTTTTGTTTTGTTTTGCTTAAATACAAGTCTGGTAGATTGCATCTAGTGGGAACTGAATTTATCCTACATACCAGACTAGCCATCTAATTCAAAAAAATTAGTTGAACCTAAAAACCAGTAGCACAGTAGAAATTATACAATTGATGCTTCAGCAGTTCTCATGGGTGAACTGACAGGTGTTTGATAAGTCATATGAGAACTGCAGAAGAATCAACTGAAAAGGCTGGGCCCAAGGCAGTGCAAAATGGGAGGGTGAATCGGGGGCAGTGCCCCTTTGAACTCTTTATACTAGTTTCTGAAGTACGGGATAGGAAGTTGAGGAAGATTTCAGTTATATTGGCATAAAGTAAAAAAATATTTCCATTTTTATGAAATAAAATCAAAATAAGAATTTAGAAGGAAATTGAAATCGGATGTCAGTTCAACTGTTCACCTGCAAAGGTGAAACCTCCATGGTATTGAAGAGGTATCAAACAACCTATCGACTGATGGCTATGATCTATTGAAAATGATGGTTTATATTTTGCTAAGGTTTGTTATTTATATTATAAAAATCATTTCTCAAACAGATGATGAAATGCAGACTTATGAATCATCTTAGTATAATGTATATCACTAAATTACACTGTATTCATTATTGTGCTTTTCAGTGGTACCAGCTCACAAGGGTGATATCGTGCTTTTCAGTGGTACCAGCTCACAAGGGTGATATCGTGCTTTTCAGTGGTACCAGCTCATAAGGGTGGTTCGTGCTTTTAACCTGCTATACTGAAAAAGTACACCAAGGATAATGCCTACCACAGATTGAGTCCACTCTGCACACACAATACCAATTACCAGGTTGGGTTGTTTTACCTCTGTGCGGCACTTTTTTGCACACCATGGGCTAAATGGCCAGGTCACATGGACCCCGAAGGCTCAGAGAAGGTTGGGGGAGGGGACCCACTGGAACAGCTGTTGGGAGAGATGGTAGCCTCCCGTCAAGGCCATCCAGCGTGTTCTTTAACGTGCACAGGGTATGGCTCTCCCGCACACGGCACCACGGCTTAACGTCCCAGCCGACGGACGACGACCTTTCCAAGACCATCGGTGTACCCTACTGACCGTGGGCAGGGCGGGGAATTTTAAGAAGATAAATCTCAACGCTGACCCAGCTGGGACTCGAACCTGGGAAACTACAGATTACGAGCCTGGCGCGCTACCGACTGAGCCACCCCCGCCCCCCACTTACAAGGAACTGAACAGTTAATAACATACTTTTATAGGAATCAATGCGCAAACAATTTGACATAGGTAATTCCCACAGACTATTTTGGATAAAAACATACAGCGAACTGCAAAAGAAATTAAACAGCATGAAAAAGAAAATAGTTGACTATTCATAAAGCAGAGAAACACCAGATGGCTGCCTGTTATGGAAGTCGATGTGAACTCATGTTACAAGGCACATTTAAAGAACTGGCTGAGATAACTATGGATTTAATAACATACATTGTAGTTCTGATATGTGTAAGCCAATATATAAAGTTTTAAGTTCTCTGAATTTTGATATAGTATTTAATATGTGTTTCATATATAGTTATGTCCAACATCAGTAAAGTGTTAGTGAAATTTAACCAAGTTTTGTAATTTTGGCTGGTTTCAGTGTGCTTTCATTATGAAAGGAGCTGGCAAAAAACAGTGCTATGAATTGGATTGCATGGTAAGCATTCCTACAACCATTGAAACAAGCGCATTGCGTGGATTGATGGCTACAGCTTGAGTAAAAGAAAAAGATTACAAAACTGGAAAATATTTTTTATTTCAGTGTAACAAAGGGGAAATACCACCCATGAGAGCTGGTGCAAATGAAAAGCACAATAACTAGTAACAACATAAATTAGTGATTTATATATTTTTCTTAAATAATAGATACTGTGTGAATACAGTATTAATAAGGTAATTGTTACTCTTTAATTGCTCTGATGCTGAGTTGGAGGATAGCAGCTTGAAATAAAACAGTACTATTGTTTTATTTAGAAAAGTCTACCATTTATGCTAGATATAAAAGTGTGGGGAAAGCACAGTAATTTTTATAATTTGATTGCTTTACATTTCAACTGATATCATTATTGTTACATTGTTCTGTTAAGAGCAGGCGTGTCCAACCCGCAGCCCTGGAGAGCTAGTAATGTGGCCCACAAACTCGTAAGTTTACGTGTTTACGACATAAGCTTTCAACATGATTATGTAATTTTCAGCGAGTTTTTGATATCCCATTAGTTTTATGTTTCCCTTTTTCAATTTTATAATAGAAAATATAAGAAAATAAATGAAGTTTTATTATTCATATACATTAACTATATTATATATTTTGTGTGGCCCAAAACAATTCATCTTCACTCAATGTGGCCCAGGGAAGTCAAAAGGTTGGACACGCCTGGTTAAGAATATAATGAGTGTTAAAGAAATTCAAATGAATAACCATTATACACTCCGATTCTAAAGTCTGGATAAATCCACCATAATATGTGAAAGTTGGAAGTGCAATGTCATTGGTTGCTACGCAAAATAGTGAAGTTAACACACTAATTCTACTTTATGCAAATGAGTGCCGAGCTTTAATCATCCCTGCACTGCTATTTGCATGAATGCAGTCCGTAGCTACAGCTGCAGAGGTGGTATCAGATGCATATATTGATGAAGTACATTATGGTGGCATTTTCGAAAGATATTTGGGTGAAAATTATTTATTTGCATGATAATTTGCATGCGAGCATCATCATAATTTAATGGAGCTGCAAAACTGATGTTTCCTCATGCAGGTGATCACATCAGCAGTGAAAAAAATTGTTAAGATGCTTCAAAAAACAGGAAGCATGAATGATTGGCTAAAATATGATCCCTTACTTCGACAAGGATCTTCCACTATCACACACATTGCATCCACAGCTGTAAATCCAAAAAGAGTCAACTTGCAAATTGGGGCAGGAATGTAATGTCTGCCAATCTTTGGTGCATTACATTCTGAACACAAGTTCCATCCATACAAATTCTGATTAGAACAGGAACTTCATACAGATGATTATGACCACAAAATGGTGTTCTGTGAATGGGCACTAGCTCAGCAGAACACTGGATACCATAACATCTTTTGTAAAAAGACAATTTTTCATCCATCTGACAAGGTGAAGCTTTAGATACTGTTCTGATGAGAATCCATACTGGATACAAAAACAGCCTATTCAAAATCCTCAGATGATGATCTCATGCGAGATTCTTTATGATCATTGGTTAGATTTTCCTTTCAAGACAATGTGAATATTCAGACTTAATTAGATGTGTTGGAAAGTGTGCTGACCAGTTACCTTATTTGCTCCTGTCTAACAAAATCCCTATTTCAAAAGAATGGTAGAAAATTTCAAGACAAGTGTTTGGGACAGGTTACACTGTAACTTAAAAATGGAAAATGGATTAGATGGAGAGATCCCATTGAATGGCAGCCTCAGTCATCTGACATGACACCTCTTGATATCTTATGGGAACACCTGAGTTGGGTTGTTTTACTTCTGAGCAGTATTTTTTTTGCACACAAGGGTTAAATGGCTAGGTCACAATGATCCCAAAGACTCAGAAAGTTGGGGGAGGGGACCCACTGGAACAGCTATTGGAAAACAGATGGTAGCCTCCCATCAAGGCCATCCAGCATGTTGCTTAATGTGCACAGGCTCTCCCGCATCATCATGGCTCTCCCGCAATTGGAGCCATGACTTAACATCCCATCCAAAGGAGAGCAGCCTTCCCAAGCCAATCAGTGTCCCCTACTCACCATGGGCAGGGCGAGGACATCTGAAATCCAGGATCTATCAATATTCTCTTCACATGATTCAGTAATCGATGGCCGACATAGTGGCAGGGATAGCTATGATCGAAAAAGAAGCACTGACAGCAGTAAATGGATCATGGTAACAGTACATATAAATGCACTCTAAATATTCACAGGTGCCCATGTTGAATATTTTGCTTTTTACTTATCGTAATATTATTAAGTATGAAGTAACTTTCCTGGCAGACCACTTTCCACACACCAGGCTGTTTAACCATCAGCTAAGGTTAATTCCGATGACTTTTCATGCAGTTCTCAACCGCCTTTAATCCAATTTCACTGGTGGTAATGACATATTTGTATGTAATTAGTGATGCTCTACAACTTCACCACTGAAATTTTGGCACTATCTGCAATATTTTGAAAGCTAACTTTCATCAGTTCTGCACTTTATCACCAGGGGTGATGCAACCATACTCAACATATAGAGCACTCCCACTTTCTAATATGCATCTATCACTTATACATACTCTGGGGAAGAACCTTATGCACCATACTGTATGTAATCATAATATATGATTTTACAATTTATGAATTTATAGAATATTTGATTATTTGAGAAATCTGTGGTATATCTCAATAAATCACAATTTATTTCATTATATGTAATTGAATACTTGTATTAATGACAAATCTCTATTACTAGTAATGTATACTGTAATGCAAACAAAAACTGGGAAGATTCATTATTTCAAGTTTAAGATTATTCTTATACTAATATAGACTAGAATTCTTCTACTCTGACATACTGTAAACTGACACTTATGATGAACCAGCATCAGATGAAATTGCAAACCTTATCCTTAGCTAATTCACCATTAACCTCAACAACAATCCTATCATCCTCTCACTATATCCGTAAAACTACTATCAGCAATGATTAAATTCAGCATTGCATGTAAATACAGATGGACTGTACGGTTTGTATTTCAACTTTTGTGTTTCTTTTTGGTATTGAAAGGCTACATATACAGTTTCAGTATTAAGACTAAATATATACAGCCATACCATCAGTAGCATAACCTGCACCTGTCAGATTCTATGCATACCAGATATGAGGAATTCTAATGTATGAATAAATTCTTAGAAAATTTAAAACCAATTATTCTATATAAATGCTATAATTTTATTCCATGATAAACACACACAAAAAAAAATTAGTAACTCTGTGTCACTGTCTTGATATCTAGTATCTGTTAAATATCTTGCCACACAAGACTTCACAAGCTTTTATGCATTTTTGATTTGTTCTCTTATTGTTATATTCCTGCTATTCATTCACCTACTTATTCAGTTCATGTTGTTGTTATTTTAACTCTGAGTGGCACTTTTTTTCCAGATCACAAGAACCCCAAGATCTTAGAGATGGTTGGGGAATGGGGACACACTGGACAGCTGTTAGGAAATAGATGGTAACTTCCCAAGAAGGCTATCCAGTGTGTTCTTTAAAGTGCACAGGTTATGGCTTTCCTGCACACAGGGCCACAGCTTAATGTTCCATCCAACAGATGGCAGTCATTTTAAGCCTTTTAGTGTCCCCTTTTTGATTGAGGACAGGGTGAGAGGGGTTTAATAGAGATAAATCTAAGTACTGGCACAGGTGTGACTCAAACCAAGGAACTGCAGATTATGAGCCTGGAATGCTATTGATTGAGCCAACCCCCACACACTTACTTATTCAGTCATGTGATTAATGAGAACATCTGAAATTTATTCCTCTTATTTACCTGTACTATTTTATTCAGATAATTAAGTATTGAAAATTATCACTAGCTTTTATCTTTACAATAAATATGTACATATTTCCCAACTCTTCCACTTGAAAAATGAGCATGAAATGTAGAAAAGCATATTTTATAATTGTGGGTGGAAAGAAATTTTGATACTGAAGGGTATAAACTGTCAAACATTACTATATGAGATGGAACGTTATTCATACACTCATCTTTAACACAGAAGTTTTCAGAATTTCCATATATTGTGTTCAACCAATGATCTGGGTTATTATAAAAACTGTCTGCTTCATCTTCATAATTAAATTCATTATGAAAGTTTGGCTCACATGTAAGGAACTTCATGCTGATGTTTCTGTGAACATGGCTAAGTAGAAAATGGAAAAAATTATTAAATATATTAGTAAAATGGCTGAACTGTCATTGATGATAAAAAAATTTAACAATTTTAAAGCTTAAGAATAATTTATTATTAAACATTTTTTTTTCTAACAAATTTTGTTAATAGCAAGGGCTTTTGAATTATCCTAATGTTGTTTAACAGTATCTTCAAGTATGCAGGTTTTTTCAGGCACCAATGTGATGTCACTTATATGTTTCATGAATAAAAAAAGCAAAAGATTGGTTTATTTCTCTCTATTAGATAAGTGAGGATCTTATTATTTTATAAGTCACATCAATTCAAAAAGACTTTCAGATTAAAAGACTGAAATTTTAGAAATATCTGTTAAAATTCTGCAATAATATAAATTGACTTTATCACAAAAACTGAGTACTGAAATAGTCAAAGTTATACTCATAATTTAACTCAGAAATAACTTAATGATGTCATCAATATAAATGTTAGAGTAATCAATATAAATGTAAGAATAATATATAATGTTAGTATCATCAATATAAATCTATAGGGGTTATTGGCAATATTGAGCCTAGAGCGATAAAAACTATGTCACATAAAGCTTGGTCTTGTTTAATGAAAATGACCTAGAAGTAGGCCTTCACTTCATGGCAATTCTCTGACTGATAATAGTGATGTGAGAGTTGAGGTGAACAGGTAAATTTAAATTGCTTCCAAAACTTTTAAAGATTTATGGAAAATACATAAAAATACACAAACAGACAAAGAATAATAAGCTGTATAACAGTTTTAAACTCAGTAAAATCTAAATCCCACTGATTTTGTCAAACAGAAGACCAAGAAAGAGATGCTTCTGACAACAGATATCTCTGGAAGTGCTCTTATTTTATCAATAATGATGTTCTATATAATACTAACAATAGCCCTATCTGATATAATGGTTAATGAACCTGACAATTAAGTCACAGTGGGCATATCTTTGTGTAAGAGTCTGTACAGTGTTTCTGAAATGACATTCCACGTTTAATTGTACAGTAAATTGCTGGTTATCCAGTACACAAACATCTGGAACTCTCATGTAAGTGGCATAAATTTCAAATTGAACATTTGGTCTTGGTACTGCAAATTTAAAATGCACATGGTAGTTCCCCCAGATGCCACTGGCATTGCTTTCATGCATTATTACATTCATGCTATATGGCACACTAGTTCCATTACAGCCATTAAAGTAGCAGGTAGTTGAATTTTTGATCATGCTGTTCTCTTTATTGAAAATCTTTCACCCTCAATTTTTAATGCTGTCAAAGAAGAATATCACACAAGGACTAAAGCTGAAACGTGTTGTTTGACTTTGCAACAAAAAATTTAAATATGCAAAATGACTGTAAAAGGGTGAAAATCACAATGTGCTTATGCAGGAATTCAATGTTGGTTCATCAAAGATCTATGATATTAAAGCACAAAGGGAAAAACTTCAAGAGTTCTTTGTGAAATCTGAGAGTGATAAAAGCATAGAACAGTGTCAAAAACTTCATACTCTTAAGCTTGAAGGCTTGGATCATTCTAGTTAAAGAGATCAGAAAGCACATGCATCTCAGGACTAATGCTAATAGAAAAGGCAAAGAAATTTTATACAATGAAAATAAGGGAGCAATGTATATTTTCTCAGGGATGACTTCAATATTGATTAAGTGTGAAAATATGTGTAAAAAATTATATTTTAGGGCATTATACTTCATTTTTATTATCATTGTTTTTAACTGCATTTTAAATTCAACTAAAGCTTGAATACAAGATTATATCTACTGCATTAGGTTTCTATAAAAATATTTCTCTAGTCGTGAACGGGCTATTACAGCCCTTCGCAATAAGGTCCAATACATGGTGCATTCATAGATGACCTGCAGATCTTCTTCAGAGATTATCTTATTTCTAATGAGTGGTCTAATGTGCATAGCTAATAACTTCTACCTGTTCAGACAACTGAAAATGTACTTTGAAGAAATACACTTCCAATATGATGACAAGGTGTGTCAGTGGGTGCACACACAGTGTCTCAATTGCTCTAACTATTATTTGAAAAAATAACTTTTCCGGTATTCTTTGTTTTGAAATTTCAACCTAATGAGTATAACACCCTAGGATATCATTTATAGAATAACCCTTATACATGTAAGAAGTAATGGTGGGAATAAGACAAAAATCATAAACACTGCATTGTATATACAGTAAAGGGTCTGTCTGTCTGTCTCTGTCTGTCTGTGCGTGCGTGCGTGCGTGCGTGCGTGATACTAGCACCAAAAATATTATATTTTACTCCTAAATGAAACAATGTACACCCAATTCTGTTTTTACATGATTTTGGTTAAACACGGTTTAGAAAAATATTCCAATTCTCTTTTTACGCAATTTATTTTGATCTAACATGGTTCAAATGGCACCTTTTTAAAAATCTCCATTTGAATTTAATTCTGAAAAAATATTCCTATTCAAGAAAAAATTTCTAAAATTTACATTTATAACAAAGATGCCACTTTTATGGCACATTTTTCGAAGTAGTTTTAACTTTGAAAATGTGCTAGAGATACACCTTTTGTGCACTAAAATCCCCAAAATAAAAACTACACTAACATAACTACACAAGTTTTCTCTATTTTATTCTCTATTTTATGGAAAAATTATACAAAATCATTAAGAATAAAGTGAAAACAATGAGTTCCGGGAATTCCCATCAATTTTTATTTTCAACACATACTTTAGTCTTGGTCTCTCATTTAGTGTTTAAAGTTAGAAGTGTTTAGATGTTTAATAGAAGAAATCAAAAAAATTTTTTGTTTTTTGCAGTTTTGTGTGCGTAATATAAATTTATTAAATTTTGCTGATAGGTAATTTACAATTTTTCATCAACTGATTTATTAACTACAATTCAAATATTTTTCGTAAGCCTTACCACGATATCAGATAATTTAACTATACAAAAACAGAAAAAAAAGCTATCTCTTTAGATACTAAGATCCAAATTTTAGATTGTCTTGCAACTGGAGAAGGTTCAACGTTTATAGGCAAATATTTTGGTTTGAACAAAGCTACCATAAGAACCATAAAGAAAAATGAAGATGCTATTAGAAAATCTGTGCTTTCTGGAACAAAACTGAGCACTAAGTCATCAACGTACATGAGAGATATTGTAAAAGTGAAGATGGAAAAGGCACAAGTAATGTGGATAGAAGATAACTCGCAAAAAAGAATACCTCTGAATGGAAATACCATCAAGCAGATGGCACTACAAATATATAAGTAGATACAAGAAATTGAACCAACCACATCAGCTCAGTTAAACAAAAATCATGAATTTTCTGCAAGTACTACTTTCTGCAGGGCTTGCAGATTTCTTCAAAAACATTCGTTTCATAATGTAAAGATAAAAGGTAATGTTGCATCTGCAGATGAGCTGGCTGCTAAAGAATTTTGTCCAAAATTGGCCGAAATCATTGAAGATGGTGGATACACTCCTGATAAAGTTTGTGACGTTAAAATGTCACCCAGGTAACACTGTGATTGTCACCTATTTTGGAATGCAGGTGAAACTGGCCTTTTTGGAAAAAAAAATGCCAAGTAGAATCACAGAAAACTGTTGTTGGCTTTAAAGCAGCTAAGGATCATGTGACCTTTCCATTTTGCAGCAACACTTCAGGAGATTGTATGCTAAAACTGCTGGTCATCAATCGATCCCTAAGACCACGGTCAATGAAAAGTGTAGAGTTGAATAAATTGCCAGTGTATTGGATGGTGGACAAAAAAGCCTGTGCTACAAAAGAAATTTTTAATGAATGGTTCCATAATGTTTTGTTCCAGAAGTTAAACGCTATTTGAAGAAAAAAAATCTTGAATTTAAAGTTCTATTGATTATAAACAATGTGCCTGGCCATCCTGTTTTGGAACACCCAAATGTGCAATTTTGCTTTCTGCCGCCTAATACATCCTTAATACAATCACTAGACTAGGGTATATTGCCACATTTAAAACTTACTATGTAAGACGAACATTCCAATACATTTTTGATAAACTAGATAAGGATAAAACACTAACAGCTATTGATGTGTGGAAGAAATTTTCTATTTTAGATTGTATCAGACATGCTGGATTGACATTATCAGAATTAAAACCATCAACTTTAAACACATACTGGAAAGCTATTTGGCCAGAATGTTTAAAAAGCAAAGATCCTGTACCCCCAAATATGACTGAATGTCCTAATATCATCCCTTTAGCACATGCAGTTGGTGGAGAAGGATTCGATGGTTTATCGTTTACAGATATTGATGAATTGCTGGTTGACAAAGCTCTTAGCGAAGATGAAATAATAGTTGTCCTTGAGACTCCTGATGAAAAAGAAAACAGTGCTGGTGATGAAGAGATTCCACTCACTGCAGGTTTAATTAAAGAAGGGTTTTCAAATGGCTAATAAATTGGAAAGTCACTTTCTTACACGATTCCATTGTTGAATGAGCTGAGCAGTTTAAACGTGAAGTCATGTATGGGGCATTATCAAGAATTATACAAAGATCTAGTCAAAGCAGGATCTCAACGATTGATTACAGAGTTCGTTGTCAAAACTAACAAACTTCAGAATCACTGGAAACAAGTGATAATTTGGTTCCCCATGCCACAGAGAGAATTTCACCATTGGAGTATGAACATGACGGACCAAATGTTTCAAGCAATGAAAGTGATTTAATTCCAGTTTTGCACAAAAGAATGAGTCTATTCATAGAAAGTGACAACGAATAAAATCTAGTTAATAAGCATATGCAAGTCATTTTTTTTTTCACTTTCGTATTCTTGAATTAGTGACATTATTTTCTTTATGAAGGATAATTTACTTTATATATATACATCTTTATAAGTTTATAAAATAAAAAATGCGTTTAAATGAACAAAAATCAAATAAAGATTAAAGATTTTGATATGATTTGTTTGAAAACAACTTATTATTTGTACTGGGTTTTCATGTCTGGAATCAATCTTCTATTTTTTCATATGCACTGTATTTTTGTTTTTACACATTTTTTTTTGCATGGTTTTTTTTAGAAAACCTATTTACCGTGTAAAAACAGAATTGGGTGTATTAAGTTTTTAAATACACAAGATCACATAAAACTGAGTTAAACTGTTAAATAATATTTTCATTATAACACTGAAATTAAACTATGTTGCCTTCTAACACTTAAAGGATGCAAATGCCATTTCCACTATTACAGGAGTAGAAATTCTCTGTGTCAGAATTTACATTGTAAATTTATGTTTACAAACAAAATTTATTAGTGAATTTCTTCAGTTTAAATGATAATTTATAGTTTCTTTTCCTGTAATGAAGGACAATACAAGAATTTATCATTCAGCACATTTTCTTTCCCCTACCTGAAAATGATAGCTTATACTCTGTAGGACTTTTACATTCTATCAATACCAATAATTAATGCAGTTTTATTTCAGCTTCATAATATAAATGTTTCAGTATTGTATTGGAAACTGAGTTAGATTCATGTCCATTGCCAGTGTTTGTGTTAGGTTCATGATTATTAAAGAATGAAACATACAATTAGAATCATATGATTAAACACAGAATAACAATGTGGAGAAATTTTCCATTTGAAAATAACTGCCAACTGCAGTGTGCTCCATACTTCAGCTATACAGTTTAAATAACTATTCCATGTCAAGCAAAAAGACAAAATAGGGAGTTAAAGCCATTCAGATTTGTTTGTTTTTTTAAAGAAAATGCAATACTCTCCTTCTTTCTGATGAACCTCTAAACCCTTACAAAAATACCAGGTCTTTCTTTTTCAGAAAAAAGCAATAGTAGAGTCTCAGCAATAGTAGAGTTGGGGATCATACTTGTCAACTTCAAATGAAAACAAGGTATGATACTGACTGGGAAGTTAATATCCAAAGGGATAAAAGACGATGGAGATTTTTATAGCATCCAAAGAGATGAATCTGATAATAAATATTATAGCATCCAAAGGTTTAACAATAATGGAGTTTTTTTTATAACACACATAATGTATTTTTTAAATGGTTTTAAAGCTTAAAAGAAAGTTTTATTTTATAAATATAATGTAGTAATAAATGATGAAACTCTGTGGTGATTAATGTTCATGCACTAACCTGTAAAAGGGAGTTGAATGGCAAGGCATTAGGAAAAGAATGTTTGCATCTTCTGAAACATGGTTAGCAACATATATTATCGCATCAATAGTCCCTCTTTGATGAAACATCCCTAAATAATATGCCAATGGAATGTTCACAACTAAAATCAATGTAGTAATCACCCAAACTGCCCTTCTGGTTATCCTGAATATCCATAATTTTATACGAAGTGTAGACAATTCATTTAGAGCTGATCCACATATGCACATAGACAAATTCATAATAGGCAAAAGAAATCTAAACTCCTTATGACTGAATGTACTGAAATTAAAAAGTATACATTTGTAAACTGAAATAAATTAACAGAAAAATATAACTACCTAAAAAATTACCTCTTAAATTTATACTATAAAACTGATATAATGCTTGAATGAACTAGCACCATCATTGAAATATTCTAAAAATAAACAGTTGGATAAGCTTTATTGGAGAAAAAAACTATTATATTAACATTGTCATTTTACATGTATAACATTATATTAGGTTAGCATCGATAGACATCTAGTGCCTTTCAGAAAGCTAGTGTGATTATGATTATTTCCACCATACAGTACTATTTATTCTCAAATCATATCGCTAGCATAGATGTTAGTCAGCAACATTAGTACAACAAATGAAATTTTGCTTTAAAATAGAAGTTTGTATTATATTATATATAGGAATTTTTTTTTGCCTATATATATAATACAAACTTGAAAATCATACTTATCTTTTTTTTTATGCTATAAATATTTTATGATACCATATAAATAATTTATCTCTAATAAATAGCTCTGATTGCCAACCACAAATGTAATATGTGTGATAATTCTTCTATTTCTTCATTTTGAAGCAAGCCTTTGATTTAAGCTTACCAGCTAGATTTGCACTATTGTAAACACATTTTTTCTCAGGTTCAAAATTCTGCTGAAAATTAATTAAAAACTTTTCTTTTTAAAACTGGAGAATTCTGTAAGCAATTGCAAAATACACTGAAAGGACAATTCCTTATACCCCCTTCCCCCCATAATGTGCGAGTCCACTTTTCGTCCTCACAACAGCAGCAACACATTATGGCATAGACTCTATGAGGTGTTAGAAATGTTAACTCACCACAAACATGTAAACATGCCCCAGAAGTTAGTTTCAAAATTCTCCTGAAAATTAACTAAAAACTTTTCTTTTTAAAATCGGAGGATTCTGTAAGCAAGTACAAAATACACTGAAAGGACAATTTATTGTACAAACCCATTTAAATAACTATTCCATGTCAATGTCCCCCCCTCCCCGACTTCACAGTTGGAGTCCATGGCCTCATGTGGTCTATGCCACACAAGCAAACCCCCATTGGCATGTGGTAGTTGGAACCTTGATTCGTCAGATAAGGCTACCCATTTCCAGTCTTCCATAGTCCATTGTGATGTTCCTCCACCCACTGCAGCTTCATAGCCTGGTGACATGTTGTTAATAAGGCCATAACCCAGTCATGCTAACATATGTGGAATAGTCTTTGCACAAACTTTCATAGCAGCCCAGTCATTGAATGCTGACATTATCATCTGCACTGTGGCCCTCGGTTCTGATGTTACAATATGGGAGAGGTGGCACTCACCACAAACATCAATGGCCCTGCTACAGTCACATTTTTCCGACAGTTGCAGGTTTTGCCAGTTTTGATGTAGTCCTAGTACACGCATGCAACAGTTGCACACAGAAATCCCAGATTTGCTCAGGTCACTGTGTTTACCCATCATAACAGTTGCAGGTAACCTATACAGCGGGTAGATATCTGATCTATTTATATCCACAAAGGGTTTTGAGCTGGCCACATTATTGTGGCAGAGTAGGGCAGATTTGTGGATGGGTATGGTGTGTATAATAAATTGTGCTTTCAGCTTTCTGTGTACATATCTATCCCCCCCCCTCCAATTAACTTTTGCTCTCTTTTTTTCCACTTTATTTCAGTATTTCAAGAATTATTTTTATCAATCATCCCAGCATTCATTGCATCCTCGAAAGTGAAACTAAAACCACTATTGCATGATGTTCAAGGAATGAAGCAGAAAAGATGCAGCTAAGATCACTGCTCTGCATGTGTGCCCTGCTTAGACAAGTGCACATATTGGTGTCTAGCACTGCTAGTTCAGCTTATTTGCTGTAAAAACTGGAGGAAGACTGCATTTTCTTGGTTAGAAGTTATATATTTATTAAACTTTCATTTTTATATGCATAGATTTATTATAATTTTATTTCCAAAGAATTATAAATTATTATAAATCTTTTGGAGTTATGATACATTTCCCCATTTTTTTTTTTTCTGATAAGGAAGTCTTTAAGAGTTTACTCCCCACTCCCTCAATACACAATATCTTGGTCGTGCCACTCTGAGGATATTGACATTTTAGCCGTGGTGCACTAATTTTCTGACACTTAGCCAAGATCCCCAAAATTCAGCATCCAAAGAAAAAAATGCATAGTTAAAAAAAAATCCACGAAAGTGTTCCTCTATTTCATAAACAGGACAGAAAATAACATGAATATGAGCCGTCCGTCACCTTGTGTACAACTGGCTGTCCTTTTAGATTATACCACACTGAAAAGAATTATAAAAAGAAATAAAAATTATGTTTCTAGTATATATATTATTTAAGAAGAAATTTCCACTCAATTACTGTATTATTTAACTGTTTTTAGCATCATATTTTCCTAAATTAAGCCTTAATTCCATAGTCACATCTATTTTTCCCTATATCACTGTGGAAAAAGCCTTATTAAAATTAATGTTTATAAATTTGTCTAAATATTTTATTTTAATAATATTTGGAATTAAATTCTGTTTAGTTTGGTATATAACATGGCCTATTTCTGTTGATTGGTCATTCTTTTTTATATTCTAAAGTTGACTTGTTTGACTCAGCAGAGTTGGCATAAAGCCTGAACTTTTCTCACAGTAAGGAAAAAAAAAAATTTCTCTTTTTTCTAATAGTTTCAAGTTAAAATTTATTTCACTCTTATTCATATGTAGTATTTCTATTAATATGCATCAAATTTATTTTTGTGCATTAGTTTTATCTTTAATAATTTTTGCTTGCTAGATGCATATTTTTTACTACAAGACTAAAGAACACCCCCTCAAGCAGCTGCTTGCCACAGAGGTCTGACAGGAGCCTGTCAGTTTATATGCCACAGTAGGAGATCTGAGAGGATGGCAGGACCTCAGCAGAAAAACGACACACAGCCCTTTTAAAATTAAATTTGTCATTTTTTTTTTGGCAAACATTTTATTTTCATAAAATACAAAACTAATTACTGATTAATTTGGCATATAACATGTCATAATTCCGTTCATTATTTTTGGGGAAAATATGCAAAACATTTTTTTGGCCGATCACAGTGAAAAAAATAGCTTGTTTTGTGGTTACAAACTCAATTTTCAGGCTTGGCACAGGAAGGGTTGTGTCAACAAATACGTAAAAATTCCTGTAGAAAATGGCAGCAGAGGTAAAAAAAAAAGTCATAAAAATCACTTTTAACATAAATATCAAATTTAGAGAAAAAATTGCCTTGAACTGTGTGTGATAGGAACTCATAATTCACCTCGCTCGAGGCAATTTTTACTCTATACTTGATATTACTGCCAAGATTGATTTAGCAACCTTTCAATTCTGTCATTTTCTGCACGAATTAATTATTTAATAACCTTTAAATTGCAAAGTTTCTTTTTTTTAAATAACTCAACTACAGAAGTTCATCTTAACTAATGAACAAAAATAGGTCATGTTTTACACCAAAAGAACGAGCATTTAATTCTGAAAATCCTTAGATATTAAAATAAAGGTTCAAGTATTAAAAACAATTTTAAAAACATTAAAAACAAATGAAATTTTTCCTTCTGTCACTTCAAGAATTAATGTACAGACATGCATGAAGTATAAAATTCTGTACATTATGTACTTTTTCCCAAAATGATTTTTGGTGCATTGTTCTAGATTAATGCACAATGCATCAACCATCCTAAATACCTTGAGTGTTTCTTTTATTCATTCATAATGTTTTATTCTTTCATAACAATTAAAAGCATATAAAATCAAGAACTTCAGACTACATACCTATAATAAGTATAGAAAAGATCATGGCTTTTACTAAAAAAGAATGTGACATTAACATCAAATGATTAATAATATTATAGTCACTCAGTGACAGAACAGTTAGTGTTTTCAATTGTTGAGCAAAGGGGCTTCTCATTTTAAACTTCAGTAAGATGTGAAATGTCTGAGAACTGACTATCTCCTTAGGTATCCTCTATGGTGACTTATACTGATGGGCTGTTGTTGAATTTATGTGGCAAGGGAGTGCATGGATAGAAATTCCATTTAGTAAAACAATGATAAAAAATATTATTGAAAAAAATGAGGAGGGAGGACTTCAAGTAAAGACAACATTCAAACTTATAAGTAACTGGAGTGTTATCTATGATTTCTACAGTAACTTATACATACAACCTTAAAATACACAGCCTTATATACATTATATTTATAAAAAAAGCCATATTTTAGAGTTTTATTAAATTATTAATTAACAAAACTGTGTGTCCAAAATATTAAGAAACTCTCAAAGTTTCCTCGTTATGAGAGCATATTACATTATAGCACTAGTAGCATCTTAAATGCCAAATTTTCAAATTGCTGCATTGGTAGAAGGGAACCAATCTTGTGACCATCAAGAAGTCACCATTGGAGTTCTTTTTGGGAGATACATTTCAAACCTTGTTTATTCTGACAACATTCATAATTTGTGGAATTTAAAGGAAAGAATCGCTGCAGCTGCTCCAAGTGTTATGCCAGACATGAATATCATGCCACCAATGTCATCCACATGAAATCTGTGGAATAGGAAACGAAAATTTGATAGTTTCTTGGCATTTTGTACACACAGTCACTTCCATTACTTATTTAATAAACTAATAGCATTCAAAAATATGGGTGTTCTTTTATACTGTTCTGTATTACTAATTCAGACAATTTCCGCATTTACCAAGTTAAATACTAACCTGAACACAATCAAAGTGAAAATGATTACTACAAACATTGCTCTTAATTTTGGTAGTTGTAGCCCGAGCAGGAAGGGAATAAGATGAGTGGTCATTATAACAGGAAAACCTGATGTAAAATACCAGTGCCAAGGGTGAGAACCATAAAATGTCCCAATATCTTTGCTCCAGTTGAAAACAAAAAACTGATAAGGAGTAAGCACCCAACGGCCCAAACACAGAAAATCCATTATCATCATCACTCCTAAAAAAATAAACCTGAAATGAGAAATATAGAAATATTCCAATCAAGTACAATAAATATTTCAAAAAAATTACTACTTCTTATAGAAGCATTTTTTAAAATTAAAAATATTTTTTATATTTTTGCTAAAGAACATACTAAAACAGTGAAATGTAATGCAAGTAACACTCAAGGAAACTACGAGTTAACTTATTTAATAACTGTATCACATTTAAGAAATTTTCCCCAATGGAGATACAGTAATAAATTAAATTTACTTCATTGTGCAAAATATCAAGATTATTACTATATGAAACACCGTTTTACAGGTTCATACTTTAATTCAATTATACAGAAGCATTATTAAAAGAATACTAAAGTTTACTACAGAAATATAACAGAATTATAATATATATATTTTTATACAGCTTATTTTTATTAAGAATTGTTACAGTTTCAACTAATTTCTTAATTATAATCTTTTACATTTGCAATATAAAGTTTATACAATGAGTATCAATGATGGTATCATGATGAGTATAATTGGGTATCAGGGGCCTAATGTATGCCAGGAAAACAATCCCCACACCATCACACTGCCACCACCAGCCTGTACTGTAAGACACCAGATAAGATGGCTCCATCGCCTCATGTTGCTTGCACCAAATTTTGATCCTTCCATCAGCATGATGCAAAAGGAACCTTGATTCATTCAACCAGGCTACCTTTTTCCAGTCTTCAACGGTTCAGTATCAATGCTCCTGAACCCACTGGAGATGCGCTTTCATATTCTTTGTTGACATCAGTACTCAACATGGTCGGTGGCTGTTGTAGCCCATTCACGACCAGGTCTGATATGTGGTACATTTGGAGATGACCTTCTGCACACCAATGTTTATTTCAGCTATGATTTGCCTGGTTGTGGCCCATCTGTTTGCTTGCATGATTCTCGCCAGTCCCCTTTAACCCCTCTGATACACAAGCTGTTTTTATCCACAGGATCGCTGATCACTGGTAGTTTTTTGCTTTTCATATCATTCTTGGTAAACCTTTGAAATGATTGTATGTGAAAAGCCCAGGAGGATGACCGTTTGGGAGATGCTAGAACCAGCACGAACCATCATGCCATTCTCATTGTTGCTCAGGAAGATGCTCAATCCAACTCTAACTGATTTATATGACCTAACTGATTTATACCACACATTGCAGTCATGTGTCATATTATGTGATGAAATGAACCATTATTTATATTACATGTTGGAATGAACCACTCACCCACTCATGTTGGAATGAACTCACTCATCATATAGATGTGATGAGGGGGGGGGGGGGTAACCTAATAAACTGGCATCTTAATGTATACTAGATACATTGAACATATAAATCTTCCTTTTCTAAATTAGCCATTGAAGTCCCTATAATTTAGACATATTTATTGATTCAGTGCTATAAATTTATGCAAAAACTTGTAAAAACTTTTCCATGCTTTTGTCATATTTCTGGGTTTTTCTATTTGAACTAAGTTATGGGTTCTGTCTTTTACTCTTATTGTTTTCACTTTCCATTATCTTGTTTGGCACATTACAGGCTTATTGGTAGTGTGCCATCATACCCAAAACCATCACTAACCACTCTAAATTAAACAGTTATGCATATTGCTATATGCACTTTGCAGTTCAGCAGAAACAAAAATATTCAAAATATAATGTTCTAATTAAACATATTCTACTATATTCTTATATGCTAACCAAATAAAACAAGCAGGTTTACCCAACAAGAACAGTCTTGTAAATAAGAAACCAACAGTGACTTTTTTCTCTCCAAACATGCCACATGTAGAGAAGAATCCAAGTAATAACAGCTGTTGGCCTCATCATGCAACTTAATCCTACAAACCACAGGTAGCTCCATTTCACACTATTCATAATAAAAACAGAACACAGAATTAATGAAAAATAGAATATTAAAATAACTGAAAAAAATTATGTACTAGTTAAAGGTAAGTTTTACTTAAAATTAAAAGTGTACGAGGCAAGATAAGCAGAAGTTGCTGCTTTTTATGATCAGTGCAGTAGCACTGCAATGATCAAATTCATTACTGCACATAGCTTCAATCTGTTAAGAGAAACTATGTTTGCAATTTGAAAAGACAAACCACACAGAAATAGTAAAAAATTTTACCATGAATTTAATATCTAACCTGTAATAAATCCAGTGACTCAAAATCAGGAAGAATGAAAAACTTTCAGACTCAAATTTATAGTCTCCTGGTTCTGTATACTTGATGTTACACACTGTAGTTTTCTTAATGGAACTAATTTTGAAATAAAACTATTACTCCTCAAACAGCAGAAAGGCAGAGCCGGTATTTTTTGGTGCCTGAGGTAAGGTATAAAATGGCACTTGTTTGATAGGTATTTATTTTGCTTCAAAACCAAAACACCTGTGTTAGGGTAAAATATAAAGAATTACAATGTTTTTTAATCACATAATTTTAATGTCACAAATAATCAAGTAATTAAATTAGTATTAAATTTATTTTAATGATACATTACCCCATATTTTGTTTCTTCTCATAAATGATGCCCTGAGGCAGTCACCTCTCAGCCTCATCTATCACACCAACCCTGAACAGGTGCTTGCCACAAAGTCTGACAAGGAGTCTGTCGGTATAATACACGTAGAGAAGTCTGTGAGAAAGGCAAGACCTCGGTAGAAAGACAACACTACAGGAGAAACATCCATGCCTAATTTGGGACTCAAATCCATGTCCCTTTGATCAGTAGCCATGTATACTGACTGCTCAACTAACCAAGGGGTTTGTTGGGTGATTACTACAAACATATATTTACTACAAACAAACATATAAAACTACACCATAACTCAAGTTAAGCTTCATCTAATTTTTCCAAGGCAAATTTCAATAATCTCTATATAAAAATTCTTGACTTTATGCATATTATTATACATATAGGTATATGCACTGATCCTTTATAGTGTGAGCTCTTGAACTGATGATAGATGATTCTTGGACCAATCATTTTTTCATTAATCAATAATTAATCAATCAATTATTAATTTCTCATATATTTCTTTTGGTCATGAAAAATACTCATCATTAATGTAGATATACACTAACAAAATTGAAGACAAAATTTGGAAGAAGGATAGTTATGAATTTAACATAAATTAGAAATTAAGCATTTGAATGAACACTTAATGCTTTATTTTGTAATATTAGTGTTTATATGATATTTTATGAAACAGTATGTTTACAAATCAACTCTACCCTATATAATAATCTGCAGAGTTAAGCTTGTTGCTAAAAATGAGATAAAAGATGGTTTTATTAGTCTGAAAATTTTAGTCTAGAAAAATCAGATCTCGTTGCTGATTCAAAACAGGCTTCATTTCATTAAGATATCACAAGACAGATTGATTATAATGGCAAGAATTTTAGCAAAAAAATATAAATATGACTTGTTACAGATGATGATGTTATTAATATAGGAATTTACTTTTATCTATTTATTTTTGAAAAATAAATGATATCAATTAAAATAATTTAGTTGATTTTACTTTGGGATGACAATCTAATAGTCTCCCTTGAAGCTATACCACTGCTACTTCATACATAAAAAAAATTCAGTCCATTCCATGTAAATCAAACTGTTCGCATTTTCTTCACTGTATAAACTTAGTATTGTATAAATTAAGGAATAGGTGTATTCATTTTCAAAATAATTTCAAGAAAACTGATGCTCAGATATAAAAGATAATGTCATATCTCAAAAAAATAAATAAAGAATGATCTTTTAATTCTGAAAGTGTTACTGTTCTTCTTATAGCAAATAAGTAAACTCCAATATCACCTTTAAAATATTCTTTTTCAATTTTAATTAAATATTATTACTTTACCTTGATTCCTTATATGTGATCCAAGGGTAAAGAAAAAGACCACATGATGTAAATGCTGATTCAGCTGTATTTGTTAATGTCCTAGGTGCACAAAAGAAAAGAAACCATGATGACATAATGCTAAACAAAGTCCACTTAGCGGCTCCATTTCCATAGAGTTTTAATGTCATATTATATGTGCAAAAATTTCCAACTGCTGACAAAAATGCTTGAAATAATCTTGGAACTTGGGTCTAAAAAACATAAAAGAAAACCCCTATATTAATTTCTTTAAGTGGAAAAACAGTTGTGTTTTTAAATGTTACAATAAAAGAATAATTTTATAATAATATACCACAAAATACTAAAACATATTGAAGTAATCAAAGTTTTTATTCAGTACAGGGTAAAAACATATAAATTCAGAGATGACTGGCCAATTCCAAAAGGACAGAGTAGAAATCAATACATCCATTCTTAGTACAACACATGAAACTTCAATTTTTCAAAAGTATAAATACCAGTTTTAAAACCTTATACATACTTGTTTTAAAACCTTATACATATATACTTGAAAATTTTACATTTTATAGGTTAATCTACAAATTTTAACATCATTAACTCTTCCAAATAATTTATTCATTTTAACTAAGCTGTTTCCCAAAATATATCAAGAGCAAATTAAGATTTCCACACACATATATAATAACAATTAAAAGTTTAAGACTTACCAGCATCACTACAGAATCCATGTGTCCAAGTTTCAAAAGTTGAAATATGATGGATATTAATAAAGGATAGGCACAACTCCTTATACACTTCTGCCACTCCCATGTCAAATAACCATAACTATTAAAAATGAAATGTTTACTGATCATGACAACATAAAAGTTCAACAAAATAGCATACTCACAAGAAGCACTAAACCAACTGCACAAACATTTTGAACTTCAAAATTCCACAAGTCTTTATAAGATTTTTGAGATCTCCTTTCTAAGGTCTACAGCAGACGTCGGCAACCTTTTTTGGCTGCGGGTCAAAATCAACCAAAATGTGACTATTAAGAAGACAGTTCGGGTCAATGGGTATTTTTATTTTAAAACAGTCCGTTAGTGAATAATAAGATAAATTTTATCGAGAAAACTATTACAACATGCGTTTAAACTCAAAACATAAAAAAAAAATTATAATTCTAATTATTATAAAAACAAATATAATTGTTAAGTTTTAGTTCATTAATAATTTATGAACTTTATTTATAAGCATTCTCTTCGTTATCAATGGCTCCCCTGATGCTGAATTTGTGACATCAATTTAGTCAAGTCTGGTTTATACTTTGTTACTTTAAGACGAATACAAGCGTCTGAATTTTTGGTAATTAATTTGCTCCTGTTCTTACTTAAAATAAATTTCATGTGTGAAAATATTTGTTCACATTTATAAGTAGGTTAACCGAACGTGGACAAAATGGCAAAGCCAATTTTTTTCAAAGATGAAAACTTCGTAGGAAGTGATGCCCAACACGATGATATCATGAGAAGTGATTATCTTCCGTGTTTTCTAAATCTTTCTGCAATGTCTTGAATTTGAGAGTCCACAACGTTGAACTTTTAATATTAATCATTTCTAAACTTAAATTGTCAATTTTAAGATATTCAAAATACTGCAAATCTGAAACATTTTCCTCAATTTCGTCCGGCTTTATTATAAATGTAAACATTTCGCCGTGCTTCTTAAAACTTTGAAATCTACTTTCAAATTCACTTTTAATCTTCAAAATACAACTTTCGAATATATTTAGATTGCTTTCATCTATATTTTCTTTCTCATGTTGGCTTTTTAGTAAGGGAAAGAAAAAAAATATTTTAGTTTTTATATCAGTTTCAAATAATATTAATTTCGAACAAAAACTCTTCCATTCCTCGTACATTTTCAAAATTGTGTGGTTATTTCCTTGGAGTCGTACGTTGAAATCATTATAATGGTTCATTACGTCTTTTAAGAACAATATATATACAGTTATTAAAAACCATTGTTTATCATTGAGCTCGAGATCATTTTAACCAATTTCGTAAAGAAATATTTGTATATCATCAAAGCACTCTACAAATCTATTAAGAACTTTGCCTCGACTTAACCATCGTACTTCACCATGTAACAGTAAATCTCCATATTTCGATTCAATTTCCTCCAAAAAAGATTTGAAGCGCCTGTGTGTTAATGCAGATCATGCAACTATTATGTTTACGATCTTAACAACCTTTTCCATTATATCCTTAAGTAGTTGCGTAGATGCCTTTGCAAATAAATTTTTTTCATGTATGATACAATGGAATGATAAAAGTGGGCGGCCAAGTTCATTTTCCATTAGTTTCACAAATCCAACTTTTTTCCTCTCATAGCTGGAGCACCATCAGTTGTTATGAAAAATAATTTACTTTTTAAATTCAATTTTCCCATTTTTGAAATTTGTAAACTCTTGTACTTGACAGAAAATATCAATGCTTTTGGTCGTGTCATTCATTGAAGCAAGAATGCATAGTTCTTCATTGACGTTTGAACTATTTATTGATGCAAATCTAATAATAATTGCCAGCCTAGCCATACTATTTACATCGGTACTTTCATCAAGTGCAATGCTAATTACGTCACTAGATAACAAATCATTTTTGACTTGTGCGTCAATATTTTTGCCATATCTTCAATGCAACGCTGAACTGTTCTGGCCCACAATGGCAGCATTTCTTTAATTCTCTCAATTATTTATTTTTTATTGCGAAGTCATTGAATAAGTGTTCGGAACAATTTATGAATGCGTTTCTCAAAAATTCGCCGTCTGTAAACGGTTTTCCGTTGGTACCAATACTAAGAGTTGCAATAAAGCTGGCAGATGTAGCATAATTGTGGCTGGTAACAAATCTCTTCAAAAATTTATTTTGTTACCATAATTTAATACACGTTTACCAATGTATTCATATTTTTCATCATTTGGCATTTCAGTCACATCTTTATGTTTTGAAGAAAAGTGTCGCTTAATATTGTAAGTCCTGGTGGTAATTATGTCTGTACATAAAGTACATATCAATTTGTCACCATTTTCCATACATCCATACTTTTCAGTCCACACATCTTGAAATAATCTCTTTTTTGCTTTTCGTTTGTCCATGGTAATGAAAATAATAATTATTTCGCTTAGGTAACTGTTCTCACACTTCTGAACTACTGTTTATTCACGTTAAAGACGAAGTAAACGTAGACAAAAATAGATGCGTGATCAGCAGGTGAGCAGGGCTCCTATTTGTGGGCTGCAGGTGGCATGCAGTCAGAGAGCCCAGCCGACCAATAGGAGCCCTGATCATGTGCTGATCACACATCTACTATTGTTTACATTTACTTCGTCTTTAATGTGAATAATCATCACTCGTCGAGTAATGATGAAATTCGTTCGGACAATGTCGCTGTATTCCGCCTATGTTCATTTCTGCAACTTTGTAATCAAACCAAAATGTTAATCTTATTATTTATACTTTCTCAAAGTGTTTGTTACATGTTTATGTTTTATAATTTATTTTTATATATTATCCTCTCAGATCTTCTACTATGGCATATAAGCTGACAGGCTCCTGTCAGACCTCTGTGGCAAGCAGCTGCTTGAGGGGGTATATATACTTTATTTGCGGAACTCAAGTGGGTCACTTGAAATTATCAAATGGGTCACTTGGTGACCCGCGGGTCATAGGTTGCCGACGCCTGGTTTACAGGGTTTTAGAGAAATACTTCACAGTTTATAGTAAAAGATTATTTAACCTTATTTTGTAGTATGAATTCATTTCTGTTTGGCAAGTGATGCAAACTATACTTGATGTGAAATTGAAACATATTATCTTATTTTCTAATTAATTTTTAGTGTGACATCATGACCAGAAATCCGGTACTAAATTAAGTAACTATTCACTTTTGGCATAATTGTTCCACTGGTTTTTAAGCAACATTTTTCTTATGTTTTGTTCATTTTACCAAACTTAAACAGACAATATTTTATATAACTTCAAATCAAGAAAAAAGTAGTTCAGTTTTAATTTCTTCTAAATCTTAGTACAGCTGCATCTAAGATTTACTTTGATCAGTTTTTATTGGTGGTTTTTGGTTTCATTTGCACATAAGCATGCAAGTACCAGTTTTCTAGCAAATTTCTAGCATTTGTACTACTTTATTTAACAGTTGTGCCATGTAACAATAATTAGTAATGGTTGATAACAAGCATATAAAATATAATAAAAACAGTTCTGGAGGAGCAGCAAATATGTTAATCCATATGAGTTAGGAGAATTATGTCTCCTGTGTTGCAGTTTGAGATGCTAAAACAATTCAATGGTAATAGTTCATTTTATATACCATGCAGTTAAAGGCTTAGGTATATTTACCACTATGCGAAAGAAATCCTTGGCTGGTGGTTGGTACATTTGCCATAGTTGCTACTGCATTCTAGCTGTTTGGTGGTTTGCCTGTCCAGTAGCACTGCCGGAGAGTTGTTGGCACTGTCCACTGATGTATGGAATGTTCATCTGTTTAACACATGGAAGAGGTGTTTATCTCTGTGTGCTGCAGGATGACTTGCTATGGGGCACAGCTGCAGTGTAGATTTTCTTGCAGCTTTAACTGTTTGATGAGTGATGGTAAAAGATCATCTTCTGCTGCTTTACACATTTGAAACTTATTCTTGAGCATAATGCATTTTCTCAGTCTCCTTTGCCAACATCTTCAGATGCTATCAACTCCTTGGCAGATGGAGTTGATATAATGTGGTCCTTCTACCAATCCTATCTATCAAGGAGTACCCAATACAGGGTATTCCTTGGTGGATGTCGGTAGTTCACAGCCCAATGATATTGGGCTGGTGAATGACCGACAGATAAAGCACAGTAGCAACTATGGCAAATGTACCAGCCACCTGCCAAGGATTACTCTCCCATAGTGGTAAATATACCTAAGCCTTTAACTGCATGATATGTAAAATGGACACAGGAGACATAACTCACCTAACAGTAATAATGTGAAATAAATATTTTTATTATTACTTACTGTGTTCACTCATAATGATTTCATATAAAATATATAAAGGTCAGTTAGAAAGTTTACAAGGCATATAGTTCAAGGTGTTTTATTACAATCTCTGATATAAGCAATGCAGGGTAATTCATGTGTCATCCCATTACTTTTGACAGTCTCTCCAAAGACTGGCACACTTAATGTAGAACAAAATTTAGGAGTACATATTCTTTTCATTCAGCCATCATTTCATTACAGTTTCCACATCATCATCAATTTGAAACCTGCAGACTCCAAGATGTTCCTTCAATGCTGGAAAAATATGGTAATTGCAAAGTGCCAGTGTTTAATATTTTCCCATTTTACAAATTTAGTGTCCTCTAAATGATGGAAATTAAAATTAGTGGATGATTCAGGAAATGTGAAACTTAATATTTTGTTATCCCCTATTCAACCAAAAAGAATTTTTCATTTATCTCTAGAAATAAAAAAATTAATGTCTACAAGAAGAGAGAAAAACTGATACAAAAAATGAAAACAACCTAAAAAAGGTAACAATATGAGTAATTAAAGGTAACAAAAGGCAAACAATATATATTTATAATTTAAGAAATAATGAAAAGTACTTTAAACTTTAACCCTTAAAATGTCCAAAGAGGGTTTTACCCTTTTTTTTTAAGATTAGGCTTAAGTAGCCTTCATTTTAATTTTAATTTCTGTTACTTTATTTCTGAAAAGAAACATTAATTCATTTATATGCAACATAGCCTATATATATATATCTGTTAGTCATTACAGGATAACTTTAAAGTTCAGTAGTTTTTCTGATGAAAAAATGAAAAAAACTTCCTTGACCATAATTGTGAGCCATGTAAGCTAATATATAGTACATCATTTGGATTGTAAATTTCCATGTGCTGTTATGAAATAAAGAAATTTTCAAAAAACTGGAAGAAATAACACATAGTAACGAAGCTTAAATAACAAAAGTAATTGAAAATGTAATTTAAATCAAGCTTTATATTTTTTTAATTATGTGCTTCTCTTTTGGAAATCTTTGTCCTAATGAAATTAACTCTTTTGGACCTTTGTGAATAATTATGCACAGTTATTTCAAAAAAATTTTCAGTATGGAAATACATTTAATTTTGTTGCTTCAGACACATTGTGCATAATTCTGCATATTCTCAAAATCACTCAAAATAAAAAATGAACTTTTTTGTCTTATTTAGATCCTTATAACACATTAACAATCCTCAAATACTTTTTATTTCTCATAAAAATAATTCAGGTCTGAATGGGTTAAGGACTTCTTCAGACTTTTATTTCAAACACTCATTAGGTTACCTGAATATCTTTATGTGTAAAATTGCCTTCATTTACCTGACTTGAATTGACTAAAGCTTAATAAATCTTTTTTTTTTTCTTTCCAGATTCATTAGAATCTTATAATTAATAACAAATATATATATTACCCAAAGGTTAATTTATGAGCAACTTCTAAAGACTGCCAATATTCATCAGGAACAAATGAAGATTGAATTAAACAGACTCCAATAACATGATATACAAAGAGCAGCAATAATATAGGAAGATGCCCTTCTCTCATTTTTTTTCTTCTCAAAACAATAAATCTATAAAGAGAAGAAAAAATAAATAATTCAAATTAGCCATGTTGCCATAGAATAGTAAATATTTATATAACACAATTCAATTCATGGTCATTACTCAAAACAGCACAATACTTGATGACCTTAACATTGAATCCAAATCAAATAAAAACTAATAAGTCATCTGACCTAGAATACTTTATAGTTAAACTTTTGCAGTTAATGGAGATAATCATTTAGCTTTTAAATATTAGGGATTCAAAGCAATAAATTATTAGACCTAGAAGAGGCACTGAAAGTGAAAGTTGGACAGACAACATGCCATCTGAGATTCAATTACATTCTGGAATTTCATTATTTTTTCCTCATTTAATTATTGCTTTTGGTTATTGTTCAGTATGCTTGCACCTTATAAAATCCTAAAATATTTTATTATTTTATATGTTCTAGATGTTTATGCAGTAAGTGGTTCAAATTTGTAGGTAATAATGAGGATAGGTGAAGGAGTTGGCAACATCCTTTGATCAGCATATGGTGCAGAGAGATATTGTGTTAGTTTAGCCATGTTGCCAGTATTCATAACTATAGATTAGCAAATAGCGTTATGAACAGTGTACCTAAAGTCCTCAGAAAAAGCAGGGGAGAGAGACCTAGGATGCAGTGGGGCAGACAATGTGAAACAAGACCTTGTTAGAATTGGCTTATACTAATTCAGGGCAGATGTGTTTGGAGAACTAAATTACACATCCAATGGCTGCTTAAGGAAAGTATTTAAACACTTAGTGAGTTTTTAAGATCCCTTTTCTCTTTAAAATTTTTAATGCATTTTACTTGCATCCAAAATATTTTTTAATCAATAAATATTATCCAAAGAATTACCTGTTGACTTTGAAATCAATAAAATCAATAGCTGGTTTTGTAGAAAAAAAGTTTGCTGATATGCAGGATTCCAACCCATGTCACTCCAGATACATGCCAGAGTGTTCTAAGACTACTGAATAATGCCAACTCTATTCTTTTTTCCACTAATATGACTTTATCAACATCTCCCATGAGTGCTGCACCTGGACTTGATGCCATCTATGATCAGATTTCAACAGTTCTTCCACAAAACCATTTATTGATTTATTAAGTTCAAAATCAACAAAATGGATCTGTGGATATTATTGATTGATTAAATCATTAGTAATGCTAATAGTGTGAAGTGACTTATTTATTAGCATCTTACTCAGTGAAATATTAAAAAAGCAATAGTTACCATTTCCAATCAAAGATGGCGACAAGTCCAGGTGCAGCACTCATAGGAGATTGATAAAGTCATATTAGGTGGAAAAAAGACAAAGTTGGCATTAGTTCAGTGGTCTTAAAACACTCTGCATGTACCTGGAGAGATGTGGATTAGACTCCTGCACGTCGTCGAAAACCAAAACTTACAAAACCTTAAACCTAGATCGTCAAAACTTTTTTTCTGCAAAACCATTTATTAATTTTTTATTTTGAAAAATTCATTTAAAATTGCATAACATTTTATGTGCACATAATTTTTTTAGTGCACATAAATATTATGAACATAACATTGCAATATAATGTTTCAAAATAAAATCCAAATAGATTATTTATGAAGCTATTCTACTGCCTGATGATTTTTATTGCAAAAATATCAATAATAGTAAAAAATTGATTGCAACATCTTTTCAGATATGTTAATAAAAAAATGCACTTAAAAATATTTGACATATGTATGAATCTAAAAACACATATACTTGCAAAAACAATCACAAAAAAAGCTGTATATATATATAGCACTGAGAGTGTTCGACATATATCAAGAATAGGAGCCAACAAAATGCAGTTGCTGCAGAAGCAATACATCTGACAATTTTCCCTCCATAAGAATTAACATAAGGAGAGGAATACAATTCATAATGTAGTCAAATTTACTCACAAAAAACAAAATAGAATTTTTTTTCCTACAAGATACAGTAGAATTAGTTAGGGACTGTATCACTAATTGCAATATGTACACTACAAACTCGCACATTATTATAGTCAATATTCATACAGCAAATATTTTTAAACATGTTTTCCCTAACCTATCACTTATTTTAGAGAGAGAAAGATATATAATATTTTGAAGACATTTATAAACATTTTAAAGAATATTAAATAATATTTTTCTAGCTTGATGAGCAGGGCTTGGTTGGCCTCACTAATGAGGATGTTGATAGGAAGTCAAGAAAAGGGTACCACATTACTTATATGTGGTATATATATATACCACATTACTTTATTATATATATATTATAAAGTTTCTGCACTTTGGTCAATGAACTTTCAACATGCAAATAGTTTGAAGGATAAACTCTAAAATTTTATTGCTCAATGACAGAGAATTTTAAGTTATTTTTAATTGAACAAGGGGAGAAAAGAAATACACTTACTGTTTAAACAAAGTTACTGCATATTCATGGACTCTCTAATAATAAGAAAATATTTTTGAATTTACATCAAAATGATGCCAGTGGAGGCAATGTTTAAAAGTATGTAGGATTTTGTCCCTAATTCCTTGGCATCATGAATGCGAAAAGATGTATTGGCAACCCTCTCTATATAAATCAGCATATTATAATAAAAAATAGTTAATACAATAATTAATTATTTACATGAACAGGAATTACACCTGGTTGTTCACTTGTTTTACTTCAAACAGCACTGTTGACACACAATGGGCTAAATAACCAGGTCACGAGGAAACCAAGGGATCAGAGAAGGTTGAGTGAAGGGGGCCAACTGGACAGTTATTAGGAGATAGATGCTAACCATCATGTTCTTTAATGTGCACAGGGTAGATATAGATAGATAGATGGAAAGTGGGGATTTCCTACCTCATATTTTTCCGCACATGGAGTCATGTTTTAACGTCCCATCTGACAGACGGTGGCCTTTAAAAGCCCATGGTGTCCCCTACTGACTGAAAGCAGAGCATGGAGTTTTGCGAAGAATAAATCTCAACACTGACCCAGGTGGAACTCGAAAACTGCAGATTATGAGCCTGGTGGGCTCCGACTGAGCAACTCTCACCCCAGGAATTAGACTTGTTATGTTGATACTGTTCTTCTAAAACCACATGGAAAATACTGCTTAAAGAATATCAACCTCTTAAGAAAATTCCAATACACCAAACATTTTAATTCAGAAGAAGATACATCTGTTAATGCATTGCCTAAAAACCAAATGTAATAGGAGAACCTTAGATATATGCAATAAGTTTCATCTTTTGATGCAACCAAGTCTTGTGTGACCAGCAAATTTTGGCAAGTTTCCAAACTTGCAATTTTTAAGTATATCATTCAAGAGCACTACTATTTTTCAGTCTTAACAATAAATAACTTGTTTAACCTTTGGCGTTCCCAAAACACAAATGGAAACACACAAGCCCAACTTTTATATCTGTGTTCAGAATAAAAAAAAAGTCAACTTATAACTTTATCCTAAAGTTACTAACAGAGATATGTTATCTCCAAAGGGCTATTTATTCTGCATAAATGATAGAAATTCGAATAAGAAGAAAGATCAGTGAATTTGTGAAATTTTTGTTACCCGCACATATGTTGTTTTAAACAAGGCAAACCACGGCCGATGCAAACTACCTTTTGTGGTTAAAAGAGAACAAGTTTCTTCTACTCTCACTGCTTCGAATGTATATATACAAAATAAAAACCTTCCCGCAACACAAATATCTTGAACACGCTATGTATGTGGCGCGCCAAGAGTTTTTAAAGGCTATCCAAAAAGAAAAAAACACTTGGGTTCAGCACCTCCCCTGAAAAAAATCCTACATACGCACCTATTCATGAGCGATTTGGATATACCCTGATTCCCAAGAATGTTTTCTAACTACGCTCATGCTATTAGATTGTTCAAAATACTTACCTTTGTTAATTTCATTAAGAAATATCGTTCACATTACAATTCTGTACCTATCATGTGTTTGATGAGAATGTTGTTTTGTATTATTTAGACTGCAACTGAATGCTTTTAAAAGCAGATTATCTTTTATTCCTTTCGATTCTCATTAATATTTTTGTAGTGTCAATCATTAGCGTTGTCTGTGCATTAAGTACAAACATGCTTCGAGCTTGGTCAACAATGATAGATAGGCCTGCGCATTTGCTCGAAAAAGGCACCTTTACGCGAACCTCCTATAACATAAAATCTCACAAGATGGCGCGCAAACACTTATAAACAAACCTGTTCTTCTCTTGTTTTCGTGTGAAAGTAGCGAAGAAAAACTTTAAATTTCGTGAATGTAGAGAAATTCGTGAATGTAGGGAAAAAATACGCTACATTCATGTTTGTACTTTACATGCTGTTAACATTTTTAAACGGAAAGTGTTTTTAGGAAGAAAAATCGTATAGATTTGGATTAAAAAATCATAATAACTTTGATGATTTCGCTTCGGTATGCCGTAATAATGAACTAAAATACTAGGTTTTTTTTTATTTTTAACAAATGATGTATGATTAGATATTCGAAATTACGGCGGTGGAAAGTGAACGTCCTGAAGTTTTCATAGGGAACAATTAATTCACCTCTTAGACCCAGGGTGGGTGGGAAATTCAAATTGTTTTGATTTCAGCAAAATTTCTTTATAGAAATAAAACTTTTTTTTTTTTCATTGGACAGGTAATGATGAAATATTATGATTTTCATTTTCCTAGTCTCTCAGAAGCTATAAAATGCGCCCTCTAACTGTCGAAAATTTTGAAAATTCCAAAATTTCAAATGATTATTGCAAACGATGTATTTATGCTAGAACTTCGAAATTTTGATGGTGGAATGTGAAGGTCACATTGTATTATTATACATATATAATTCGCACTTATGATTTTATCACTTACACCCAAGGGAGGTGGAAAAATGCAATTTTTTTGTTTTAAGGGAATATTGTTTTCGGTAAGGTTATAGAAGGTGAGGATTCTGTCATGGCTAGGTGGGCTGAGCATTTCAGTGACGTTCTAAACAATGTGGTTAGTTCTACTCCCATTGTTCGTAATGATGATAGATGCATTGGCAGCTTTAATGTTGGCCCTATAACACAATCTGAAGTTAGTTTGGCTATCTCTAAACTTAAACTTCATAAATCCCCAGGGGTAGATGAAATTACTACAGAAATGCTCAGAGCTGGGAATGATTTGGTTACCACTTGGATGACTGAAATTTTGAATAACTTTTATGATAAAGGCATGGTTTCTAAAGATTTTACCAGAGCTATTATTATCCCTATCTTCAAAAAAGGTGATCGCAGTTCTTGTGATAACTATAGGGGTATCAGCCTACTCTCTGTTCCAGGTAAAGTTCTTTCCATGATTGTGCTTAATAGATTTAAGAATCTGGTTGACAGGCAATTGCATGATGAGTAATGTGGATTCAGAAGTGGTAGGGGATGTGTAGATCAGATATTTTCACTTAGGCAGATTCTTGAGAAATGTTTAGAGTTTCAGAAACCTTTGGTTGCTAGCTTTGTTCATTTCAAAAAGGCTTTCGACTCTGTTGATCGTCATAATTTGTGGTTGATTGTGAGATCATATGGTATACCAGACAAGTTAGTTAACATTATGAAAGCTCTCTATAATAACACTGAGTCATGTGTGAGAGTTGGTAAGTCTTGTAGCAATAGGTTTAGCATTAATTCTGGTGTTCGACAAGGGTGTATTTTGTCTCCTTTTCTCTTTAGTTTGGTTGTTGATTATGTTATGCGAAATTCACTTCAAGGGAAAGATTTTGGCCTTAAATGGGCTGGAGATATGAAAATTTCTGATTTAGATTATGCTGATGATTTAGCCCTTTTGGCAAATGATGTTGATGAGATGAACTCTTTCATTCGAGCTGTTGATGAGACTGGTAGTAGAGTAGGTTTGGTTATAAACAGAGAGAAAACTAAAGTGATGAAAATTGGTCAGCCAGGTTGTGATTCAGTTAATCTGAATGGTTGCAGTCTTGAGCAGGTGTCACAGTTTAATTACCTTGGGAGCTATGTAACTGATACTGGTGATGTGCGGCATGAGATTAACAGACGAATAGGTATTGCTGCCAGAACTTTTAAGAATCTATGGAGATTGTGGAGAAATAGGTGTATACACCTAAAGACTAAAATTAGACTGTATAATAGTTTGGTTCTTTCTAGGGTTAGTTATGGTAGTGAAACTTGGACGCTGTGTAAACATGATAACAGGAAACTAGATGCTTTTGATTCTAGATGCTTACGCAGTATCTTGGGTATTAGGTGGTTTAACTTTGTAACTAATGATGAGGTTAGGCAAAGGAGTCTGCAACCTCCTTTAAGCAGCATATTGTGCAGAGAGAGACTTCGCTGGTTTGGCCATGTTGCCCGTATGGATAATTATAGATTGGCGAATAGGGTTATGAACAGTGTGCCTAGAGGCCTCAGAAGGAGGGGGAGACCTAGGATGCGGTGGGCAGACACAAACAGGACCTTATTAGAATTGGTGTGCAGTGGCCAGATGCAGCATATGTAGCTCAGGACAGATATGCTTGGAGAATTCAACTGCGTGGTCTGGTTGGACCTCCGTAGCCCATGGCTGCTTGAGGATGATGATGATTGTTTCTTTATAGACATAAAGTAAAAAATGATATGGTGTTGCACAGTTATTGATAAAATATCATGATTTACACTTTCCAAAGTTAGAATTAGCATGATTCGCTATCAATCAATCATGCACAATTGACTATTATTAGATATTATTCTGAGTTAATGATTTGAATTATTACTCTGAACTCTATGCAGTAGCAGCAAAAGAAATTTGATACCAGAAAGAGGCAAAAAAAACATGACTTCCTTTCTCCCGATTAACCTGTTCAGTCTATTAAACTAGTCTTCATGGCCGAGTGGTTAGCATGCTTGGCTACTGATCTAAGGGACCAGGGTTCGAGCCCCGGGTAAGGCATGGATGTTCATGTAGTTTTTCTGCTGAGGTCCTGTCATCCTCACAGACCTTCTACTCTGGCATATAAACTGACAGGTTCCTGTCAGACCTCTGTGGCAAGCAGCTGCTTGTGACGGTATTTATTTATTTTTATTTTTTTTTATTTATTGATAATCAGTGCCACGAGTTCAACATATGAGTGGAAAATATTTGTGCCCTTGAATGGCAAGCACTGAGCATCATCGCGTTTTCCTCTATTTTATTATCTCCGCAAAATTCCCCGCCCTGTCCACGGTCAGCAGGAGACACCAATGGGCCTGGAAAGGCTGTCGTCCGTCTGATGGGACATTAAGCCGTGGCCCTGTGTACGAGAGAGTCATACCCTGTGCACGTTAAAAACACACTAGATGACCTTGACGGGAGGCTACCATCCGTCTCCCAATAGCTGTTCTGGTGGGTCCCCTCCCCCAACCTTCTCTGAGCCTTCGGGGTCCTTGTGACCTGGCCATTTAGCCCATAGTTGTGCAGAAAAAGTGCCGCTCAGAGGTAAAACAACCCAACACTTTATTTTATTTCTCATGTTATTTTGCTTTCATCCTTCTGGTTTTCATTTGAAAGTTACAATGCATTTTCAACTGTCTTTCTGATTTTTTTTTCAAATTGATATAGTTCATAGTTGTTTTAAAAATTGATTGTAAAAGGTATCGAATTTCTCTGCCAGGAGAAAAGTTCAATCAAAGGCGCAAAGATATATACCATGTGATCCATGACCCAACTTTCTCCCTCACCCCGTAGCTTCAGGGCACGAGGTTCTGAAGGTAATCCAATTCGCAGTCAGTCGTCTAACGTGGGAGGTGGAGGAGGGTGGAGTCCCATCCATTTGAAATCGCACACACCCTTTGAACACGTGATACGTAGTTCCTGCGACCTTTCATCTTCAACTCCTGTCCCTTTATTTTTATATCATACGCACCTGTTCTGGACCGACACATCGGAAAACTACATATCAGAATCTTTAAGAATGGAGAAAATTTGAAAAATTGTGCATTAAAAATTCTTAGTTTTGAAAAGATCGCAGTTTTAAATCCGAACGCAGAAGGCACTCTAATGAAAACCTATGCAGGCAACATGGTTTGTTTGTTTAGTGTTTGCGCGCCATCTGGCGGATATGTTTTGCATAAGAGTGCCTCGAGAAAACTCCAATGAGGCGGGCCTGTACTCTATGATTGTTGGCCAAGCTTCAAGTACAAAGCTACACGCTTACGACTCCTCTTGCATCTTATACGGAAGTTACGTCACTTCCGCTATACAGTATATCATAATTACCTACCTATTTCCTGATATTACTTTAAGACCAGGACTAAACAATTTTCTATAATGTGTTTTGGTCAAGAAAACTGAACTTTACAGACTTATATTTGTATCCCTTATTTCCAAACTTTGGTTAGTTGGTTGACAAATCACAAATTGAATCTTCCCATGTTCTGATGCAAATCTGAACACAGACTCATTCAAAGACATTTTCCAAACTAATTTTAATTAATATTGTTGTTTTATACATATATTTTTTAATTTGCCAAATTTATTAATAGCTTTAAGAAAGGAAATTAAAAGTATAGCAACCAGGCTTTTCAGAGTCTTTTTCAAGTTCTAGAATGCTTTTAAATGTATTCCTTGTGATGTTATATCTTTTTAGATTTTCAAAATATTGATTCCTTCCCTGAGTAAATTTAATACAGTGGAAGATTATGTGTTCTAAATTTTCGTAACTATTACAAGTATCACAGAATGGATTGTCTATTTTTTTTCATTTTATAAAGGGTTGATTTAGTAAGAGCAAGATAAATTATACTAATTTCTTTTTTGTTAAAGCAATAATTGTTGAATTTTTTAATTTTATTTGATATTTTGTATCTATGTGTGTAAATTATACCATTGTGTTTCATTGAAGAATGTTTTTTTTTTTGTTTTGTAAATCAATACCATTGTTGTGTTTCATTGAAGATTAAAGTTTTATTCCGTTTTTTGAAAATGTAAATTAAGAATGGGTGTTCCATAGTTTTGGATAGAGTTTTTTCAGATTTTGCTAGTTCACCTACTTTCTCATTATAGATAAGACAGACCTACATGAGCAGGTATCCATTTAATGTTTACAATATTATTTTGAATGATATGTTGTTTAGTTAATAAAAGTATATCATTGATAATGATTTTAAGATTACCTTTTAAAGGATCATTGTATATTATGTCAATGGAAGATTTGCTATCTGTAAGAATAACTATTTTTTTATTGTTAAATTTTAAGGCCCATTGATTGCTAAGACAATTGCCGTTAGTTCAGCAATAATGACTGGATTTTGATTTGAAAATTTGAACATATATTCATATTTGTCAGCTGGACAATAGTATGCTCCTGATAATATTTGTTTGTCACTACTTAATGAACCGTCTGTGTACATATGTATATAATTTTCATAATTATTATTTATTATGCTTTCAGATAAAATTTTAATCGGAAATGTAGTTGTCCAGTAGGGAATCTGTGAAAAGTGTTCACCACTAGTTTGTTTGTTTATCATAAAAATTATATATTTTTTTTTTTAGAAAACAATTTAGCGTGGAATCTTGGAAGTTTTCTAAAAAAAATTTCTATTATTGGGTGATTTTTGTTTTTAGATGCGATTTTAAAAAGTAGATTAGAAAGTAAATAATTTTTTTTAATACACATGGGAGGAATAGCAGTTTCTGCATATACATTCAAGTTGTTTGTATTCCGGAATAAAGGCAGGCAGAATTTTACAATTTTTTTTTGAAGTTGTTCTAATTGTTTCATTTTAGTGTTAGAGATATTATTCATTTTTTCAATCATCATCATCATCATCATCATCCTCAAGCAGCCATGGGCTACGGAGGTCCAACCAAACCGTGCAATTTAGTTCTCCAAGCAAGTCTATCCTGAGCTACATCTACTGCATCTGGCCACTGCACACCAATTCTAACAAGGTCTTGTTTGACATTGTCTGCCCACCGCATCCTAGGTCTCCCTTTCTTTCTGAGGCCTTTAGGCACACTGTTCATAACCCTATTCGCCAATCTATAATTATTCATACGGGCAACATGGCCAAACCAACGGAGTCTCTCTCTGCACAATATGCTGCTTAAAGGAGGTTGCAAACTCCTTTGCCTAATCTCATCATTAGTTACAAAGTTGAACCACCTAATGCCCAAGATACTACGTAAGCATCTGGAATCAAAAGCATCTAGTTTCCTGTTATCTTGTTTACAAAGTGTCCAAGTTTCACTACCATAACTAACCCTAGAAAGAACCAAACTATTATACAGTCTAATTTTAGTCTTTAGGTGTATACGCCTATTTCTCCACACTCTCCATAGGTTCTTAAAAGTCCCAGCAGCAATCCCTATTCGTCTGTTAATCTCATGCCGCACATCACCATTATCTGTTACATAGCTCCCAAGATAATTAAACTGTTATACCTGCTCAAGACTGCAACCCTTCAGATTAACTGAATCACAGCCTGCCTGACCAATTTTCATCACTTTAGTTTTCTCTCTGTTTATAACCAAACCTACTCTACTACCAGTCTCATCAACAGCTCGAATGAAAGAGTTCATCTCATCAACATCATTTGCCAAAAGGGCTAAATCATCAGCATAATCTAAATCAGAAATTTTCGTATCTCCAGCCCATTTAAGGCCAAAATCTTTCCCTTGAAGTGAATTTCGCATAACATAATCAATAACCAAGCTAAAAAGAAAAGGAGACAAAATGCACCCTTGTCGAACACCAGAAGTAATGCTAAACCAATTGCTACAAGCCTTACCAACTCTCACACACGACTCAGTGTTATTATAGAGAGCTTTCATAATGTTAACTAACTTGTCTGGTATACCATATGATCTCACAATCAACCACAAATTATGACGATCAACAGAGTCAAAAGCCTTTTTGAAATCAACAAAGCTAGCAACCAAAGGTTTCTGAAACTCTAAACATTTCTCAAGAATCTGCCTAAGTGAAAATATCTGATCCACACATCCCCTACCACTTCTGAATCCACATTGTTCATCACGCAATTGACTGTCAACCAGATTCTTAATTCTATTAAGCACAATCATGGAAAGAACTTTACCTGGAACAGAGAGTAGGCTGATACCCCTATAGTTATCACAATAACTGCGATCACCTTTTTTGAAAATAGGGATAACAATAGCTCTGGTAAAATCCTTAGGAACCATGCCTTTATCATAAAAGATATTCAGAATTTCAGTCATCCAAGTGGTAACCGAAACATTCCCAGCTCTAAGCATTTCCGTAGTAATTTCATCTACCCCTGGGGATTTATGAAGTTTAAGTTTAGAAACAGCCAAAATAACTTCAGATTGTGTTATAGGACCAACATTAAAGCCACCAATGCATCTATCATCATTGCAAACAATGGGAGTAGAACTAACTACATTGTTTAGAACATCACTGAAATGCTCAGCCCACCTAGCCATGACAGAATCCTCCCCTTCTATAACCTTACCTTGTTTATCCTTCAATCCTTGTATGCCTGTCCGTTTTCTACCACACAAAACATTAACTATCTGGTACAGCTCTCTGCTGTTGTGCTGTCTAACTGCTTCCTCGGCTTTGTCAGCCAAACCATCAAGCCAAAGATTCTTATCAGCAGCTAACTGATCCTTTACAAGTTTATTAAGGTCTCTGTAATGCTTTCTATTAGGACTAGTAGGGTATTGATTAAGGGCATTCCTGCAGTTCTTTCTTTCCGAAATAAGCTCAAGTGCCTTATCACTCAGATAATTTTGCCTCTTCTGCTCCTTTTTTCCTAAAAGAGTACTGTTAGTGTCCAAAAAAGCCTGTTTAAAATGATCCCATTCTTCCTCAACTTCAGTAGTAAGCAAACCATGACTGCCATAATGACTAAGTAACCTATCATGGTAAGCTTTGGCTATAACTGGATCTTTCAGAGCTTCAGTATTAAAAGTAAATTTTTTAACCCTAGCACAACACTTTTTAAGTTTAAGTTGCAACACACTTTTAACAAGGTAATGGTCAGATCCAATTTCAGCTCCCCTATATGCCCTGGTATTCCTAACAGAACTAGCCCATTTGCTGTTAATTAATATGTAATCAATCATATTCTTATGCAGCCCATCAGGTGAAACCCATGTGTACTTATGTATGTCGCGGTGTTTGTAATAAGTGTTAGTTATTCTGAATCCATTGAGTTTACTTACCTGTAGGAGACGTTGCCCATTGCCATTGCAGCTACCAATACCAAAAGGGCCTATTACTCCTCCCCAAAGGTCAGAGTCAGTACCAACTTTGGCATTGAAGTCACCAAGAACAAGGGTAATATCTCCTTTCTTGACAGAATTCAAAATATCCTGAAGTTGTTCATAAAACCTATCCTTCTCATCCTCATCGGCATCCTCAGTGGGGGCATAACAGCAGATAACATTCAAGTCTTTAACGCTTGTCTGAAATTTTGCTGTAATAAACCTTTCATTAATGCACTCATATCCTAGAAGAGCATCGCTAGCGTGTCTGCTGAGAAGCAGACCCACGCCTTGGTGATGCTTTTTGTCGTCCCTCCCTGAAAAGAGAAATTTAAGATTATTTTTAAGAATCTGACCTTTATCTGTCCATCTGGTCTCTTGCAAGCCGAGAATATCTAAATTATAACTGTGGAATTCTAGTGTGAGGACATCAAGAGAAAAAGCTCTGTGCAGAGTCCTCACATTCCAACTACCTATGGAGAGAAAATGGTTAGTGGGATGTTTAAAGAAACTATGTTTATTGAGAGAGGGAATGCCGACAATATCAAACAGCCCCCTAATCGCAGACATGGGGCAAAGACCCGTTCCCCCACTACTAAAGGCTGAAGCCATCTACACTGGAAGACTTCCTCCAATGTAGAATTTGATGATGCCAATAGAAGCAAAGAGTTCAGGTGCCTGCGATGACTTCTGCTCAGGATTATCCACCAGCTGATAAACATATCCTGTGGATGTATTCACTTGGGGCTGTCAACCCACAAACAAAAAGAAAACACAGCGGAAGATTTTCCCTCCACAGAAGCCCACCAGTGCATCAAAATCAGGATCCATAATCAAGCTCAGAGCCATATATCTGTCCAGTCCAGTAGGTTTATATGGTCAGCACCAGGACCCTGTGTGGTTGACCACTCCTCAGCAGGGTAGAAAAAAAAGAAAAGTAGCCATAGTTGTCCAGATCAGTAGGCCACACTAATCTGGCAGCCCTCCCCTTCCGTTCACTTCCACAAGAGAGTATCTCTTTTGAAAGTTACTAACGGTCCGCACCACGAGAAGGCGGGGTTGGACATTAGGTGCTAGGCCTGGCCGGTTCTATGCATCATCACAGGGGATTGGTGCATAGCTCTCCTTCCAGTGACTACCTAGCTACCATACCATATGTAAATTTTGGAAGAATAATCGAATTATAAATTAGAAGTAAGTTTTGGTTGGAACAACCCCATTTTGAACTTCCTAAATATCTTAAATAATTGAACAATTTATTAGCTTTATTTTTTGCTGATTCTACATAAGGTGACCATTTCATATTAAAGTCTAGGTCAATTCCTAGAAATTTGAATTTATCGGTTATTTTTAAATTAATTTTGTTTAATTTAATTTTGAAATCAAAAGGCAATTTCTTGTTTTTATGAAAATATGAGATAGTAGTTTTATCAGTTGCTATTTTAAGGTTCCATTTTCCACAGTAGGTAGTTAATTTATTCATTGTGTCCTGTAGTCTAGTTTGAATTAAGTCTAGGATTTTATTGAAGGTCCAAAAAATGAGATCATCAGCTTGTGATACAAATTTTATTTCAGGGGTTATTATTTCTTATAAATCATTTATATATAAATTTAACAGAATTGGGGATAAAATGTCTCCTTGAATTAAGCCATTTGTGAATTTATAAGCTGATGAGGTATTCTTTCCAATTTTGACTTGGAATGTTTTATTGTGAATAAAATTAATTAAAAATTATAAAAATTTCAACAAATTTTTAATTGTCTTATTTTGTATAGCAGTGCACTGTGTGATATAGAATCAAATGCCTTTTCTAGGTCAATTATAATTATAACTAGAAATAATTTATTATTTATGGAAAATTCAGCATCTGAAATTAAATTTAAAATTAAGTCTTGTTGACCTGCCAGGTCTGATTCCAAAAATGTTTTGGTTGAAGAAATTATTTTTTTTTTTCAGATGCCAATTTAGTCTATTTATGATAATTTTTTCGAACAATTTCAAAATATTTGAGCTGAGATAGATTGGTCTGTATGAGTTTAGGTCATCATATGGTTCATTTACTTTTTTTTATGAAAATCATATAATTTTTAAAACAATTGTCTGGATATTCTTTTGATGACCAGAATTTATTGAATTCGTTTAATAAAATTTTTATTCAATTCTTTGGTAAATTTTTTAGAAGTTTATTACATATATTATCAGGGCCAGGTGCAGTATTCGGTTTTAGGACTTTTAATGCAAATTTAATTTCAAAGAATGAAAAAGGAGCATTTAGATCATCAATGTTAGGACAATTAAATATTTGGTGAAAAATGTTTGAATTATTGTATTTTTTTATCTAGTTTATTTTTAGGTATATTTTGAAGGTTTATCAAATATTTCGTGATTGATTCTGTTGTATCTTTAATATCTTCCATATTTTTTAATGCATATGAGTGTAGTGGATTGGCTGGAGTTGATTCATCATATAGTTTATTGTATATTTTCTATAAATTAGCACTTGTGGTTGTAGATGAAAGCCTTTCGGTTAATAAACACCAATTTTGTTTTAGAATAATTTATATTTTCTTTAAATTGCTTTTTCTAATCTTTTAAAAATTTGACAAGCAATAAATGTTTTTTTATTATTCATGTTTCTTTTTGCTTTTCTGCGAATGGCAATTAGTTTATTAATGAAAATTGTATGTATGAGGATTTTTGGAATTTTTTTTATAATGGTTTGTGTATTGTTTTAGTTTAACTTTTGAATGTGTCAATTATTGTAAAATAATCTGCATTTTCCATTTTTTCAGAAATTTCATCTAAATCATTTTTAAGTTTTTCCAGTTTATTAGTTGAATATGAGGTTTTGTTTTAGAAATCATTTTGAATTTAATAAATATTGATAAATGATCACTGCCAAAACTATCAGTTATAATTTTCCACTCTAAGTCTTTTATTACATTATTTGCACATAGAGTTAAATCAGTTACTGAATTAATCATATTTTTATTAATTCTGGTAGCAAATTTTTTATTTAATATTATTAAATTTTTAACTTCAACAAATTCTAATAAACATGTGCTTTTAAAACCGTTTTTATAGGAGTACCAGGCTTTGTTGTGGGAATTAAAATCACCACAGATTATTAATTCTCCATTTAATTGATCAATCAAATTTTAATATTAGTCAGGTGTAATCACTACACCCGAGTTATAAATATTTACAAAATTAATTATTTCATTGTTGAATTTTGTTTGTATGATTATACATTCGAATTTTTCGTTTAAAATATGTATATTTATTCTGGGTTGTGGTATATTTTTATGGCTATAAGTAGCTATATCCCTAGAGTTTTTACAATTTTTTTGACAGTAAGAAATGAAGTTGTTGAATTTAGGAATTGTTTCCCACCTGAAATTGTTTCCTGTATACAAACAACTTGTATGTTTTTAGAATTCAATAGATGTTTGATAATGTGCTTTTTGTTGTCTAAGTCTCTGCAGTTCAACTGTAAAATTAGCGGTTTTTGCCATCCATGGACCACTATTCAAGATTGTGATTAAAAGATGTTTGATGAGATTAGATTCAGGGCATGTAGGTAGAATAAGAGCGAGAGCAATTTAATTATTAGCTCCAACAGATGTTAGATAACAGCCTCAGATGTTAATATGTACAAAGGCTTCGTGATGTCAGCAAAGACGTAATGTCAGTTCCCAAACAGAGACAAAAGTCATGCAAACGAAACAAACAAACTGCTTTAGCAAAAAAAAATAGAGCAATACTAAATTAATTAGAACATTTAAAAATAAAAGTTAAATGCTTTAAATGGTCGTGCATTACCTAAGGAAAAGAAAACAAATATTTCTCTTAAACTCTCTCAACACTCTGCAGATGGCGACCAACGAATGGCGACATCAATATGAAACATGGATAACGATACGAATTAATTAGAATTCACAAATCGCCTCTGGAGAATATGTGATGATCATTTTCAAAGAGATTTAAGTTTATTATTTTCCGTCTTTAAATCATCTAATAGTGTAAACTGGAACTAATGGGTGATTAGGAAAATACAAATAAGAATATTTAGCAGCTAAAAAATGTTAAAGGTATTTTTCATTTACCTTTTAAAATAAAAAATATTATGTTTGTTCACCCCCCCACCCCACCCCCCGAAAGTATGGGCAAATCAGAGCTGACAATGCAAACCTTCTGACCGTCATATTCTACCACTAAAATATAAAAAATTATTAGCAAAAATAAACCGTTTGCAATATTCGCTTAAATTTTTCCACTGTTAGAAGACGACTTTGAAGATTTTTATTTTCGTCCTTTAGCACCTCTAACGGTGAAAATTCGATTTAATGGAAGATTGTGAAAATTAAAATAGTAATATGGTGACCATAAATGAGTACCTTGATAAATGTAAGCCATAATTTTTTAATGATTCTTTTTACAAGCGATCTCGCTTTCTTTTTACAAGCGATCTCGTACATGCATAGAGTTTTTGTGCTGGTGCGTTTCATCTATTATATCGCGCTATGAGGAGCGCTGTACCAGGTGTGGTGAGTTAAATGTTGCAGTTAAGATGGCATCTATGACAGAAAAGGCCCAATGGGTTGTGTGAATGACAAAAACAAAATACTAGTATTGGATACTTACTATACCTTCAGCGAAAGTTCAGAAAAAAAGTATGAAAGAAGCCACCTGATGTTACCTTAATTAAATCGTGGATGACAACATTCTTGGAAACAGGAATAGTGGAAAAGGGGATGGCGCAATGGCAGACCATCTGTTTACGATGTGACGGTGGGAACCATTCACACCACTTTCACATAGTCACCACGATAATCGGTGAGACTTCACGCATACTAATAAAAATGAAATAAAAATAAATATCCCCTCAAGCAGCTGCTCGCCACAGAGGTCTGACAGGAGCCTGTCAGTTTATATGCCACAGTAGAAGGTCTGACTGGATGACAGGACCTCAGCAGAAAAACGACAGATACATCCATGCCTTACCCGGGGCTCGAAACCAGGTCCCTTAGATCAGTAGCAAAGCGCGCTAACCACTCGGCCATGCATACTATAGATACCAAAATCTACGGTGCGTTTAACCATGGCCATGTCTGAAGAGACCCTCCTACATCGCCTCCGAGTCACAGCATCTACAGCAACTATACTCTTTACATTCTCGGGAGACTGCTCTAGCTACAATGCTAAAAGAGAAGTTTTGTTTCCAGTGCTTCATGCTATTGGAACCACGAATTACTCGATCACCCCCTTTCTTGGCATTCACCAAAACGGGCATGCGACTACTCACTGATTTCTTTCAGAAAATCGGCCTTTTATGCAAAGTTTAATGTCTTTGTACTGCAAAGTTTAAATTCTCTTGGACGTATCAATCCCATGGCTCCCAAAATTACCAGAACTTACGCGGCTGGATTTCTTTCTGTGGGATTATGTTAATTCCTCAAGTTACCCCAAAAATGTTGGAAAATATGCGGCCCACTAGGGGTGGAAATGTTGAAGTTTATTAACTATGCACCAAAACTTTATATGTTTATCTACTTCTATTTAAAACTACGTTTAATTACCAGTATTCATTTAAAAGCTTAATCTGCTTAAATCCGAGTAATCATTTATGGACATCCCCTATTTATCAATGCTTGTGTAACACAAAAGAAATTTTAGTTTATCTTTTAAAACAAAAAAGTTGCATTTCTCACCGCGAAATTTACTGCTGCCAAAGTAAACCTTTTGACATTCACACTCCACCACTAAGATTTCAAATTTCAACACAAATATGTTGGTTTCCATAAATTAAGGAATAAATGAATACCAACCAATGATACCAACGACCATATGGACACAACCTGTTGCCAATTTTAACCACGATATTAATACATGATTTTAACAAATTATGAAAGGAAGGAGGAAAACAATTTACTTGTGTCACGTGATATTGTTGCATGAGACGAAAAATGTGCAGATTTAAACATGATGAGTGTTATTCTCCTTGATACTCCAGCAAGAAAATTTTTTATCCGGCAATGTTTTGGCTTAAAGAAACAATTTTGTTCGCTTGATGGGAGCCAAAATAATTCTTTTAGATGGCATATGAAATGTGGACAAAATTTGCTTCCTGTAGGATTAACTTGGCTCCAAGGCATTGTCGTAGAAGTAAGAAATTTATTGTATTTGTATACATGTTTTTTTTTAAACTAAACTTTTTTTTACTAAACTTCATTTTTTAACAAACGACTTAGTCAAAAATGTAATTTAAAAATTTAGCATTTCACCAGTTTCATTTCTAGTTATACAGAATGAACACAAGCCCTGTCGCATACAAAAATGGAAAGGCTAGCAAAGAATCTGCCTTCCACACGATAAAAAAAAAATAAGAGAATCCCACCCCTAATTCAAATTGGGCAATTTCATTAAATTATCTGGGATCGGCACTTTTGTCAAGCTCATTATAGTCTATTAATAAAACTATAGTGTGGTCACAAACTTCCTTAGCATAAAAAAAAATTGCTTTTCAAACAGCAAGATATGTTGCCTTCATTCTCAGCATATGATATGTTTCAGGTATATTTGTGCTCAAGTTTACTATGACAGTCTCTAGCCTCCTTTCTGCCCTCAGTGGGAAAGAGGGCCACTAGGCTTGAAAATGTTACTATGCATCAGAGAGGGCATTAAGCCATAACCAGTGCAGCAGAGCCTTGCCTATACCATTAATAAATACCTTATAGGAGGTGTCTATTGTCTCCTAAAACTGTTCAATAAGTTCCTCATCCAGCTCTGAACTTTTGTGATAATGCCATTTAGCATATTGTGTACCAAAAGGTGCCACATAGAAGTTAAATAACCCAGACTTAGTCTTACAAGTTGAATGGTATATATTGTGAAAACTCTGTGGTTTTCAGTTTCTCTCACAATGGGCAATTAAAAGATTTTATTATCTATCCTATAATGTGTTTTATGAAGGAGCAGGAAAGTAGTACCATCTCCTATTTAAATGTTTTTATCCAAAAAGATGATGCAGGAGCATTGACAACATCAGAATACCTAAGGCCTACCTACTTCTATCATATGCATAGACTCATACATCCCATGGGTGTGCAAAATTGCAACCTCCCATTCTCTTATCCATAGGACCTTCACTGCATCATCAAACAACCATTTTCTTAAAAAGGAAATTCAAAATATTCAATCCATTCCTGTGTTCTATTGCTTCCACCCAACAACAATGGAAAAGCTAATCAATGAGTATAGAAATGACAATAAAAGAGATTCTCTCTGAGCAGGCACCTTTATTGAATCTATTTCTTACATACCTGTCCTGTGCAAATCAGTCCATTAAATTACTCAGAGTCCAAAGAAACAAAATTGTTTTCAGCCCAGCTCCAGATCAAAAGAAAATTTTCAAAAGGGACAGACAATTTAGCCTCCTTCAAAAATTAGGTGTATACAGATTTTCCTCTATTTGCCAGATAATTCCATTGTCTACTATATTGGAAAAACATACATTCTCCACAGGAGAAGTTCACAGAGCATCAAACAGATGTCAGCTAAAACAAGCTAATGACTTGCTACTTCCGAGCTTGCAATACAAAATGCAGCAAACGTAGACTGAGATCACGCCACTCTGCTTGCACGTGCATCCACAGAACCTTTGTCTGCGAGGCCATTGAAATAATGACCTTGCCTGTCCCCATCTGCAACTGAAACACTAGAATCACCCTTCGTGACATGGAAAGAAACCCTAATGTCCCCATATAGTGACACTTCACTGAAGATAGAGTGCTGTTCTAGCTTCAAAAAGCTTTTGAGTTTTCTCCTAAAAACTTTTAACATGCAAACAGTTTGAAGAATAAACTTAAAATTTTATTGCTCAATGACAAAGAATTTTAATGTTATTTTAATTTGCCAATTTAAACTTTGTGAGACCAGTGGCTTCTGTAAGCATTTTTGCTTGCCTCTCTTTAGTATTTTATGTCATTTATTGTGACAAAATAATTTCTCTTCAATTTGGTAAATAATATACCTGAGCATAGTAGTCACTTAAGGTTATAGTTCTAAAAATCACTTTGTTTTGATGAACACAAAAAAAAACTGCAGTACTGCATTCATGGTTATAACACCATCTTGTTTTGTGTGCAATGTACTGATCCATTGCATTTTGACTAAATAAATATAATTTTGACTAAATAAACTTCTCACCTCCTAATGGCCACTAGTAAAAATGGAGAAAAAAAATTCCTCAATAAACATAAAAATAACCTTCATAAATTACTGGTGGAAAGAAAATTAATGCTAATACACAACAGACTGAAACAAAGTGTAGCAATTGTATATTGCAAAGTATATTTGACTAAGCAACTGACGTAGCAATTGTATATTGCAAAGAATATTTGACTAAGTTGCCCTTATAATGGCAAAAAATTTGCATTATTAGTTATTGAAGGCACCATAAAGCAAGAATACACCAAAAAGAATATAGTTATTTTTAAGCAAAATTTTTCTTTAGCATACAAAATACCAGCAAAAATAACTGCATCTAAGGCATTTTTTTTTAACTGAGTATATTGCTATACAATGAATATCAAGCACTTGAATAATGCCAAATGAGACCACTTCTTTCATCAATGTAGATTGCTAACCAATTCCTAAATGTCCCATGCATAATAAAAAGCCCCAGAAAATATTGCACACAACTATTTTTGACTCGAGCATATCACTAAACAACAAATTTCATTCCACACTCTAAAAATGCCCTGAAAGATATATAATATCATTGAATACAACAATTTTAACCAGAGTTTATCACTAAACAATAATTTTTTGTTCCACAAGTAAAAAAATTCCATGAAAAAAAATAATCTCATTGAAAACAATTATTTCAAATAAAGCACATCACTAAATCTGGCTCTGGTACCAAGCTAATACAGTGTTAATAATACTTTCCTGCCAAAATAATTGCACTTGTGTAAAGAGTGCTTTCATTTACAGATTCACTGTAACATTCTGTTCAAATTGTTGAATTCGCTCTCAATATTGTTGGATGCGGTTGTAATAGATGTCTTTTCATCCTTCTAATTATTACTTCAATTTATCATGGTAATTTTGATCACGAAAAAAAGGAAACAAATTTGAGTCTGGAATAGTTAATTTTATCTTCAGTAATTTCTAGATTTATATTGTGCATAGATAATCTGAATCTCAGTGTGACTGCCTCTCTAGGGAGAAAACTTCAGTGATGACCAGCTGGGTCGGGAAAAGCCACTGAGACTACCATTATGCACGTGCATCATCGGCAGGAGCAGCAAATATGTTAATCCATATACTCAGTTCAATAGAATTTCAAATAAAATGAAAATAAATACCCCCTCAAGCAGCTGCTTGCCACAGAGGTCTGACAGGAGCCTGTCATATTTATATTTATATATATACTGTTTATATGCCACAATAGACGATCTGAGAGGATGGCAGGACCTCAGCAGAAAAACGACACATACATCCATGCCTTACCCGGGGCTCGAACCCAGGTCCCTAAGTTCAGTTGCATTATTTTAACCATTTTTGGTTGCTTCATAAAGATTTGGTTTCTTGATTAAGCAATGGCAATATTAAACTATTTACTTAATTCCAGGGCCAGATCTATATTTCAAGAACCCTCAGGCATATGCAGCAGCAATACATAATAAAGAAGATTTATGGGAAAGATTACATCTCAGAAGGACTGCACAAACATCTGCTTTTTACTCCATAATCAGCACATAAACTACTAGGGCACTTGTTCAATAGATTATATTTTTACGTGTATGTGTAAAATGAAAATGTTGCAAAAAAAAGAATAAAAAAACTAAATTCTTATTTATTTTATGTTTAATTCAAAACTTGTAGCACTGAATTCATTTATTCACAAACCATAGAAAGTTTTCTTTGTCCTCTGTAGATATAATTTATAATTCAGTTTAAATATAATTTGATTTACCTTATTAGGGAGTTAGCTAAATTCCAGTAGGCAACTTTTTATGTGTGTTGGTGGTAACTTAGGCAACAGTCAGCAGTGACTTCAGTCATAGTAGGGTATGTCTTTGTTACAAATAAAAAAATATATATTTATGATTTAAGCAAGCTTTATCTTTTTTGTCTGAAACACACATCATGATGATTTGAACAATTGTTAATATGAGTCACAGCCAATGAAATATTAAAAGCTTCAGTTTTAAATGTATTAATACTAGAATAACATTTTTTCTCCCTTCACATATCTAACACAATGTCCTTTAATCCTGCAGTAGTCAGGTGTTTTTTTTTCTAACACATTTGGTCACAAAGGGGACTAATGTCACCCATTTATTAAACTAAAAATTTTAACTTTTGAGGTTAATTTGGAGTTCATCAATAATTTTTGTGCAAAATGAAGTGCACTTACACATAAAAATATGTATGTATTAAAATAAGCAAGGTGATACATGTCCCCCATGCAACTAACAATGATTAACAAATGCTTGTAACAACTTTAGTATGGTTGGACCTCACTGAAAATATTCTATTCATATGTTTAAGGTTGCATCTTTTCCCAAATCATTATTGTTAACAAAGTTAATTTCGAGCTACTTTAATTTTCCTTGTTGAATATAATTTATTGTGCTCCCAAAGGTATAGTAAAACTATCAACGTATTTTTAGTTTTGTTTTAAAAAAATGAGCTATGAAAAATTCTGGATTGCATACACATTAATGAAATGTTACATTTTTAATTTTCTGAATCATCCATTAGTCTTCATTTCCACTGTTAGAGCTAAAGTTTAAAAATGACAAAAATTTTTGAAAACCAGAATTCCAAATTTATCAGAGGTGATTGGATTCTATAGTTAACTGTTGTAGTAAAGGATGGAAAACTTGCAGAAAATTGTAGGGCCCAACCATACTAAAGTTGTTACAAGCATTTGTTAATCATTGTTAGTTGCATGAGGGACAAGTATCACCTTGCTTATTTTGATACATACATATTTTTTATGTGTAAGTGCACTTCATTTTGCTCAAAAATTATTGATGAATTCCAAATTAACCTCAAAAGTTAAAATTTTTCCTAAATTTTTAGTTTAATAAATGGGTGACAGTAGTCCCCTTTGTGACCAAATGTGTTAGGAAAAAAAACACCTGACTAGTGCAGGATTAAAGGACATTGTGTCAGATATGTGCCAAAAATCTTTCCACTCCCCACTCTATCTATAAATTAATTTTTATGTTTTATTATAATTTTATATATTCATTTTATTTGTCAAATTTTAATTATACTTTGTTGAAAAATTGAGTTTTGCCCTGAGTGGGACATGAACCTACATCACCTGATGGCAGGTATACTTCTTGAATTCTGTACAGGTCATCTGTGTCTTTACTCTTCATTAAATTAGTACTAAAATTTCTGTAAAATATAATTTTTACACTAAATATTTGTTATAAACATAAAAATTTTGCCTTTGATTTAAAAAGAGACTTTCATTGTGCTCAGAACATTTTTCTTTTTTCACATTTAACCCTCCACTATTGGACTTTTTCTTGTAACATAATGTGATCTGGGTCCACAGGAGGACCCACAGTGGTGCCTATGTAATGGTAATGCCTGCCGATTTCTGTGAATCCCCATGTTAACAAGTGCATATAGGAAGCCTCAGAACTGGCTACATGAGGGCAGCATTGTTCCACAGTAAGCTAACCTATGCTAACAGTAAGTATGTAGCGATCTGGTCAGTATATTGCTTGATATGGTAAAGAATCAGACAGATGGTTAATCAAATATGATAAACTAGAATCCTTCTTGGAGATACAATGGGAATAATGGTTTAAACTCTCCATAACGAAAAATATGTTTAAAAATAATTGTGTTGCAATTGAAAATTATTATCCATTAAAATCCGAAATTTTCAAGTGTTTACCCAATAATAATATTATTTAACAGTTAATTTTTTCCAAGGCAATTCCTTACCTAATTTAATAATTTTAATTACTACTGCAATAGAGCTTATTGTTAAAGGAAAAGCATAAGCAATAGATAAAAGCAAGATCATTTTGATATTAATAAATACCCCCTCAAGCAGCTGCTTGCCACAGAGGTCTGACAGGATCCTGTCAGTTTATATGCCATAGTTGAAGATCTGAGAGGATGGCAGGACCTCAGCAGAAAAAACACGAACATCCATGCCTTACCTGGGGCTCGAACCCAAGTCCCTTAGGTTTGAGCCCTGGGTAAAGCATCGCACTATTTTTTTTAAGTAATACATTATTTGAAGTAGTAAAAAATTTAAATTGGAATAACAATATTATGCTGAAAGAAATGGGTTCGAATTCCACTCATGGCAAAACCAATTTTTTTCAGCTTATTATTTCTGTAACATTATCTTTCAATGTTATGTCAACGAAAATCTAACTCCAAAACTCTATGACTAACTCCAAAAACTATGTATTTTTTCAATAACATCTAAAATACGCATTTGAAAAATGTGATGAAGATTAAGAATATAGGCTCATCAGGGCTAGGTTCTTTTTGAGTCATGAGTGTAGGCGTGGATATATACAGGGTGAATCTGAAAAAGTGGGCAAAACGTTACAGGGTGGTAGAATGCAGTTATACGAGCAATATTCGTTATAGAATGTATGGTCGGAACGCAAGCGATGAGAAGTTAAAAGGTAGTTTTCCACTGTCACATTTAAAGAATGAACACAAGAAGGAGAGGAGATACTTCAGAAAACATTTTATTAACAGGAATGTAATTGAGGTACATGCTCAAAGAAATTGCTCAAAAAAGCTGCCGCCAGCTGTAATGCAGGCTTCACACCTGCGGGATAGGGACAGACGCACATTTGCAAAGAACCAGGCATTTCCCGAATATCGTCAGCAACAACGGCGATCCTGGTGACTAGATCCATATCGGTTTCACTTGCATTCCTGTCCGCTGCACCGTACACAAAGTGCATATCCGCCATTTCGTGGTTAGTATAGTCAGCCATCCTCTCGGCAATCCACGGTAGAAATGCCATTGGGTGCGAGGACCGACCCTTTTATACCATTTCCAACGCCACCTAGCGGCTCGCCATTTGCATTCCGCCCATACTTTCTATGACGAATATTGCTCGTATATCTGCGTTCTACCACCCCGTAAAGTTTTGCCCACTTTTTCAGATTCACCCTGTATATAGTGTGTGCAGAAGGGTACTTGTCTCTTCTACCTTATCAGGATGTTGCTGCTACCTAAGTGGCAGCTAAACACAAACTTGGATTTTACATATACGCACCATGCATTTAATGAAAAATTGTGACTGAAGTTAAAGATAATCAAATTTATTTAAATCTCAATTTATCATCAATATTCATTCAGTGTTTAAGGAGCAATGGAAGCTGGAAAATTAATAATAAATTGTTTTATAAAAATCATTCATAATTATAATATAATCATTATGCATAACTTTTAAAATTAAAATTTTATTAAATGATTTGAAACAATACTTATTATTTAGGTTTCAATTAATATCTGAGGTAAATTCTTATGACCCATTATTTTTGTGAAATATCCTAGGTTCCATAATTCTTTAAATACTAGACAAATGCTATTGAAAATCGAGATTTAAATAGATTTGATTATGATCTTTTATTTATTTTCAATAACATTTTTTCCTTAAATTAATATTTTAGAACTTATAGAGCTTTGAAGTTAGATTCCCATTCATATAACACAAAAATTCTCTAATATTGGAGCAGTGTAACTCAGTTCCATATATTGTAAAGATATTCATCATTTTGAGCTAATGGGAATAACTTTCCCTTGCTTACAATTCCTGCGATTCCAAAATATTAATTATTCAAATATGATCTCTGAAGTTTTTTCTAATTACTCATGTCAACATTACATTGCCGACATATTGATTTCAGCAACTTGTCTCGCAGATCCAGTTTGGAAGGGATTTAATAAAAATGGAGTTTTGTTTCTGTGAAACATCACACAACATTGCATCATCAATAATATAATGGGTATACTTGAAACATATACATTAACAGTTTTAGTTAAAAATGTCAGAAAGTAGATATAACGGTAAATAAATCACATGAAAAAATCCGTATCAGAATCCAATTTTAAAACTCGCAGTAAACAGCATAATAACATATACTATTATGAAGCAGTAGCAATCGAAACAGCAGATCGCCATTTCAATTGAAACAGCAGCCACAGCGAACAAAAATGTAACTAGTGCTGCTGCCTCTTAGGCCTTGAAATCAGCAGGAATTCCCATTGTGTAGGCACCACCCACAGTCTTTCCAGCCTGCTTTTAAATAAATGCAAGATTTAGTGGTAACATTTTTCTTTGGCCTACAATTTAAAAAATACTCACTAAAAATGTCTAATCATTTTAATTTGAGAAAAATACCCTTTGCTTCTTAATATAAAACACCACCACCACTATTCTTTTTTTCTGTAATTTGACTCTCAGTATTCTTTTTTTTTTTGTAAATCTCTATACTAAATCTAGTCGAGGACAAAGTGTAAAAAATAAATATCTTTTGTGAGTTTGTAATTATTAAATATATGTATATTTGACATTTCTATTTTCTAGGTACAGCATAGTGCCAATTCTTTTGTTCTTGATGATGGTACTGGACAAGCAAATATTGTTTCCATATCAGGAGCTCCAGGAAGTGGTGAATGGATACAAATTGGTATTAAATTTTCTCTGTCTAAAATTATATAGATATAATAAAGTATTGTTAAGAAGACTAATCCTTAACCCTTCCAGGATCCAGCCTGAAAAACATTTATATCCAGAAGTCCAGCTATTTTTTTCACAATGATCAGGCAAAAAAAAAAACTATTAACTTTAGAGCTTTTTGCAAAATAACTAATGAAAGGAATTATAGCATATTATATGCCAAATTAATCCATTCTGGATTTTCTGAAAATAAAATATTTTAACAAAAAGAATGACTAGTTTTATTTTAAAAGGACTTTTTTAGTCATGTAGTAAAAAAAAAATGAATATTTTGTGGAAAAAATTTCCACAAAATATTTATTGATATACTGACATTAAAATGTCACCCAGGTAATGCTGTGATTGTCACCTATGTTTAAAAAAAATTATCTGGCAACACAAATAAAAATTGAAAAAAGAAATTTTTGTGTTTCAAGTAAATATATTTTCCATTTTGTAATTTTTTTTCTAGGTACCATACTTTGAGAAAAGTCCACTTTAGCCAATTGTGCTGAGCTAGATAAACAAGTCAACTTTAGAATTTTTTTTAACTAACCAATCAACAAAAATAGGTCATGTTATATTCCAAATTAAACAGAATTTAACTACAAATCCTATGAAAATAAGAAATTTAAACAAATTCAGAAACATATTAATTTTAATAAGACATTAAAATAAAAACAAAGCTGTAACCGGGTACGTTAGCGCGCAGATTAAGCATCTGACCCATAAGATAACGTGTTCAAAACCCTTCTGGGAAAGAGTTTTTTGGTCTGTAAATGGTAGCTAGGTAGTCACTGGGAGGAGAGCTATGCACCAATCCCCTGTGATGATGCATAGAACCGGCCAGGCCTAGCACCTAATGTCCGACCCCGCCTTCTCGTGGTGCCGACCGTTAGTAACTTTCAAAAGAGAAACTCTCTTGTGGAAGTGAACGGAAGGGGAGGGCTGCCAGATTAGTGTGGCCTACTGATCTGGACAACTATGGATACTTTTCTTTTTTTTCTACCCTGCTGAGGAGTGGTCAACCACACAGGGTCCTGGTACTGACCATATAAACCCACTGGACTGGACAGATATATGGCTCTGAGCTTGATTATGGATCCTGATTTTGCTGCACTGGTGGGCTTCTGTGGAGGGAAAATCTTCCGCTGTGTTTTCTGTTTGTTTGTGGGTTGACAGCCCCAAGTGAATAGATTCACAGGATATGTTTATCAGCTGGTAGATAATCCTGAGCAGAAGTCATCGCAGGCACCTGAACTCTTTGCTTCTATTGGCATCGTCAAATTCTACATTGGAGGAAGTCTTCCAGTGTAGATGGCTTCAGCCTTTAGTAGTGGGGGAACGGGTCTTTGCCCCATGTCTGCGATTAGGGGGCTGTTTGATATTGTCGGCATTCCCTCTCTCAATAAACATCCCACTAACCATTTTCTCTCCATAGGTAGTTGGAATGTGAGGACTCTGCACAGGGCTTTTTCTCTTGATGTCCTCACACAAGAATTCCACCATTATAATTTAGATATTCTCGGCTTGCAAGAGACCAGATGGACAGATAAAGGTCAGATTCTTAAAGATAATCTTAAATTTCTCTTTTCAGGGAGGGACGACAAAAAGCATCACCAAGACGTGAGTTTGCTTCTCAGCAGACACGCTAGTGATGCTCTTCTAGGATATGAGTGCATTAGTGAAAGGTTTCTTACAGCAAAATTTCTGACAAGTGTTAAAGACTTGAATGTTATCTGCTGTTATGACCCCACTGAGGATGCCGATGGGGATGAGAAGGATAGGTTTTACGGACAACTTCAGGATATTTTGAATTCTGTCAAGAAAGGAGATATTACCCTTGTTCTTGGTGACTTCAATGCCAAAGTTGGTACTGACTCTGACTTTGGGGAGGGGTGATAGGCCCTTTTGGCATTGGTAGCTGCAATGGGCAGTGTCTCCTACAGGTAAGTAAACTCAATGGATTCAGAATAACTAACACTTAATACAAACACCGCGACATACACAAGTACACATGGGTTTCACCTGATGGGCTGCATAAGAATATGATTGATTACATATTAATTAACAGCAAATGGACTAGTTCTGTTAGGAATACAGGGCATATAGGGGAGCTGAAATTGGATCTGACCATTACCTTGTTAAAAGTGTGTTGCAACTTAAACTTAAAAAGTGTTGTGCTAGAGTTAAAAAATTTACTTTTAATACTGAAGCTCTGAAAGATCCAGTTGTAGCCAAAGCGTACCATGATAGGTTACTTAGTCATTATGACAGTCATGGTTTGCTTACTACTGAAGTTGAGGAAGAATGGGATCATTTTAAACAGGCTTTTATGGACACTAACAGTACTCTTTTAGGAAAAAAGGAGCAGAAGAGACAGAATTATCTGAGTGATAAGGCACTTGAGCTTATTTCGGAAAGAAAGAACTGTAGGAATGTCTTTAATCAATACCCTACTAGTCCTAATAGAAAGCATTACAGAGAACTTAATAAACGTGTAAAAGATCAGTTAGCTGCTGATAAGAATCTTTGGCTTGATAGTTTGGCTGACAAAGCCGAGGAAGCAGTTAGACAGCACAACAGCAAAGAGCTGTACCAGATTAATGTTTTGTGTGGTAGAAAACGGACTGGCATACAAGGATTGAAGGATAAACAAGGTAAGGTTATAGAAGGGGAGGATTCTGTCATGGCTAGGTGGGCTGAGCATTTCAGTGATGTTCTAAACAATGTAGTTAGTTCTACTCCCATTGTTTGCAATGATGATAGATGCATTGGTGGCTTTAATGTTGGCCCTATAACACAATTTGAAGTTATTGTGGCTGTTTCTAAACTTAAACTACATAAATCCCCAGGGGTAGATGAAATTACTACCGAAATGCTTAGAGCTGGGAATGTTTCGGTTACCACTTGGATGACTGAAATTCTGAATATCTTTTATGATAAAGGCATGGTTCCTAAGGATTTTACCAGAGCTATTGTTATCCCTATTTTCAAAAAAGGTGATCGCAGTTCTTGTGATAACTATAGGGGTATCAGCCTACTCTCTGTTCCAGGTAAAGTTCTTTCCATGATTGTGCTTAATAGAATTAAGAATCTGGTTGACAGTCAATTGCGTGATGAGCAATGTGGATTCAGAAGTGGAGGGGATGTGTGGATCAGATATTTTCACTTAGGCAGATTCTTGAGAAATGTTTAGAGTTTCAGAAACCTTTGGTTGCTAGCTTTGTTGATTTCAAAAAGGCTTTCGACTCTCTTGATCGTCATAATTTGTGGTTGATTGTGAGATCATATGGTATACCAGACAAGTTAGTTAACATAATGAAAGCTCTCTATAATAACACTGAGTCGTGTGTGAGAGTTGGTAAGGCTTGTAGCAATTGGTTTAGCATTACTTCTGGTGTTCGACAAGGGTGCATTTTGTCTCCTTTTCTCTTTAGCTTGGTTATTGATTAAGTTATGCGAAATTCACTTCAAGGGAAAGATTTTGGCCTTAAATGGGCTGGAGATAGGAAAATTTCTGATTTAGATTATGCTGATGATTTAGCCCTTTTGGCAAATGATGTTGATGAGATGAACTCTTTCATTCGAGCTGTTGATGAGACTGGTAGTAGAGTAGGTTTGGTTATGAACAGAGAGAAAACTAAAGTGATGAAAATTGGTCAGGCAGGCTGTGATTCAGTTAATCTGAATGGTTGCAGGCTTGAGCAGGTGTCACAGTTTAATTATCTTGGGAGCTATGTAACTGATAATGGTGATGTGCAGAATGAGATTAACAGGCGAACAGGGATTGCTGCCGGGACTTTTAAGAATCTATGGAGAGTGTGGAGAAATAGGCGTATACACCTAAAGACTAAAATTAGACTGTATAATAGTTTGGTTCTTTCTAGGGTTAGTTATGGTAGTGAAACTTGGACACTTTGTAAACAAGAGAACAGGAAACTAGATGCTTTTGATTTTAGATGCTTACGCAGTATCTTGGGCATTAGGTGGTTCAACTTTGTAACTAATGATGAGGTTAGGCAAAGGTGTTTGCAACCTCCTTTAAGCAGCATATTGTGCAGAGAGAGGCTCCGTTGGTTTGGCCATGTTGCCCGTATGAATAATTATAGATTGGCGAATAGGGTTATGAACAGTGTGCCTAAAGGCCTCAGAAAGAAGGGGAGACCTAGGATGCGGTGGGCAGACACAAACAGGACCTTGTTAGAATTGGTGTGCAGTGGCCAGATGCAGTAGATGTAGCTCAGGATAGACTTGCTTGGAGAACTAAATTGCACGGTCTGGTTGGACCTCCGTAGCCCATGGCTGCTTGAGGATGATGAGGACGATGATGACATTTTCACATTGATATAGTGAAAAAATAGATTGGACTATGCAATTATAAGGCTTAACATTGGAAAAACGTAATGAATAAAAATAGTTAAATTATGTGTATTAATTGAAAGTAAATTTCTTCCCCAATAATATAATAGACTTGAAACATAATATTTATTTCTTTTAATAATTCTTTGCAGTGTGGTAGGTATATTTAAAATGTAAGCTAGCATTATACAAGGTGACTTGAATTTCTCACATTAATGGGATTTTCTGTGCTGTTTATATAATGGAAAAATGCTTTCTTGGCTGCTTTGTTTTACTAAACATTATGAATTTTTTCTTTGGATGTTGAAGTTGGTGATCTTGGCTGAGTGCAGAAAAGTTTGTGTACCAAGAGTAAAAAACAAATGTCTATGTAGTCAGAGTGGCACAGTCAATATATATTGAGAGTTTGTGTGTGTGTGTGTGTAGGGGGGGGATCTTTTAAAACCATTGTTTTAGTTCCTGTGGAGGTCTTTCTCATAATTCTGCTATTCTAATCAATATCATTAAGTTAAGTTGATGATCTGAAGGGAACTGTTTTGATTAAGACTTCCTAGTAATTATTCGTGTCATTTGCCATATAAGTGAAAACATTAAGCTTTCATCAGCACTTAAAGTGTCAGGTTTCCAACAATGACTTTATATTAACCAAGTAAATTTTTCTTGTGGAAACATTATCATTATTCAGTAGAACATTATCCTTAAATAACTAGCAAACAGAAGTAGGTGATGTTTGCACTAAAAGGAAGGGCATTCAATTCTACACAATAAAATATCAAAAATGTAGAGGAGAAATATTTTTTTGAAATATAAATTGGCTTCTGACACTTTACGAGTTGATATGCTAATACTTAAGCAATTTAATTTTAATTTAATTACCTAAACAGCAAGAAAGCATCATACTATACACTTGTTAGATCCATAATTCAATTTCCACTACTGGAATTTAATTATTACCTTTCAGTTAAATATTTGTATTGGTATTTTAGTAAAGATTGTTTTAATTTACATAGTGTTTTAATGCACTTCACAGGAAAATACTGTATGGTTCTTGGAGAAATTCTTACAGTTAGCCCATCCCTGAAAGTTCAGGCTATGAAACTTACTGATTTGTCATCATCTGATGTGGAAACTTTGTGGATATTGGAAGTATTGGACTTGTGGAAATTTCTAGAAAACAGTTGATGCAAAATATCCAACAGTTATATTTTATGTAAATATAAAATATAAATAATCTCTTAAATTTTGCCCATTACTAGGTGCAGATATGTAAATAGTAAATTAAGAGATATTTAATGCTAATTAACTTGTTAAAAGTGCTTTTCAAGGAAAACTGAAAACATAAAAGAAGAAACATCTAATAGCATAGTTGTAAACCTTAAGAACAGTAGTTTATTTGCATGCAACAAATATAATTCATATTCATAATGTTTTCTGGACTTTACAAGTTCTGTGGAAGGCAGAACTTTTTAGTTTATAACTGTATTTATAAATCAAAAACATTCTGTAGCACAAATAATTCCAACAGTAGATATGTGAAAATTGGAAGCATTTCCAAATCTGTTTCTTTTCCAAATAATCCTGAATTAGTTCCATGTGGTTATCTTCCTAAAGAATATCCACAATCACTAATTCGACATCTACAATGGATTATGCAAAAGGATTTGCTTGGTCAAGATATTTTTCTCATTGGTTTACCAGGTCCTATAAGGAGAAGAATTATTTTCCAATATTTAGAAATGACACAGAGAGAAGCAGAATATGTTGTTTTATCTCGTGACACAACAGAAAGTGACTTAAAACAGCGAAGAGAAATTAAACATGGAAGCGCACATTATGTTGATCAGAGTGCTGTGAAAGCAGCAGTAGCTGGTCGTGTTCTTGTTTTAGATGGTATTGAGAAAGCTGAAAGGAATGTGTTGCCTATTCTCAATAACCTTTTAGAAAATCGGGAGATTCAACTGGAAGATGGGCATTTTCTGTTATCTGCTAGTAGGTATGATAAGCTTCTCGAGGAGCATTCAAAAGAAGTACTTGATAGCTGGAAACTTGTTAGAGTATCCGAAGATTTTAGAGTTGTTGCTTTAGGATTACCAGTTCCACTCTTTAGGGGAAATCCTCTTGATCCACCATTTCGTTCCAGATTCCAAGCAAGGGATGTCAGAGTAACTTTTGAAGAGCAATTATTTGATCTGTCTTTATTAGGGCAAAACATTTCCAAGCAAAAGCTGTCAAAGTTGCTATCTTTCTGTCATACACTCTTAACATCTGAATCGGCTGCTTTAGGTCTACCAAAATTTCCTGTTGAAAATTTACCTGTTGTCATTAAAATAATGAATGAAGTTCCGAATATTGAAATTGAGCAACTAATAAAATGGATGTACCCATATTTTTTATTTTTGGGGAAAGATGGCCAAAAAGTTGTAATGGATGCTTTGAAAACATTTGATCTTTTATCAAAAGGAAGTCGAGAAGATTTTCAAACAGTCCCTTTTGTGCAAAAGAATAGTGCTTTTTTATATTCTGCAAATTTTAATGTTCAAGGTAAAAACTGCACAGTTGGAATTCCTGGTCACAATAATAATGATAGTTATGCTGTCAGTAATTTTGTCTCAAATAACTATCATAACAGTCTTTTAGCAGAGATGATGCAAACCCATATCACACATGATTTTTGCCTTATTGGTAGCAAAGGTAGTGGCAAAAGCATTTTAACCAAAAAATTTGCCTCATTGTTAAATTACCCTTATGAAATGGTAATGCTTTATCGGGACATGACCTCGAGAGATTTATTGCAACAGAGAATTACTGAATTAAATGGAGACACAACATGGCGACTCTCACAATTGATTAAAGGTGCCCAAGATGGAAAATTAGTAATACTTGATGGTCTGCATCGATTACATCATAGTACACTTTCTGTTTTACAAAGACTTGTTCATGACCGTGAGCTGCAATTATATGATGGAACAAGGTTGTTAAGACATGATCGGTATGATCAAATAAAGGAAAAATATGGTTTCAGTGATGAAAAAATGAATGAAAAAAGTATCTTTCGTATACACCCATCATTTCGTATTGTGGCATTAGCAGAACCTCCTAAAATTGGGAGCTTGAAAGATCAGTGGCTAACTCCTGAGCTCTTATCAGTGTTTCTTTTCCACTCAGTAAGGCCACTTTCCTTGAAAGAAGAAAAGTATATCATAGAACAGTTAGTTGGACCTTTAAACGAAAAAATGGAAAATGTGCTACATTTTGCACACATGCTTCGGAATTCACATGATGAAGCTTTAGTTTCTCTCTCAGCTTCATTATCAACCAGACAGTTAATACGTATTGCACGAAGATTGACCTTTTACCCTCATGAAAATATTCACACATTAATTACCCAAACATGTCTAACAAAATTTTTACCACAGCTGACAAAAGAAACAATGGAAAATGCTCTTGAAAATGCTGGTATAAAGGCAGAAGAAAAGAATCAGATTCAGGAAGTTTGTTGCATTAAAGATGGAAAACTTTTTATTGGAAACACTTGTAGTGATATATACAATCCAGGAGAGAGCAAAGTGAAAGTGCCAGATATTTTATTTTACGATAATGCTGAACACATTGCTGTTATGGAGGCAATGCTGCAGGATTTTATTTTAGGTGAACATTTGTTGCTTATCGGAAATCAAGGTGTTGGCAAGAATAAAATCACAGATCGCTTTTTACAGTTGTTGAATAGGCCAAGAGAATACATTCAACTTCACAGAGATACTACTGTCCAAACACTTACCCAACAGCCTAGTGTCCAGGATGGAAGGATTATATATGAAGATTCTCCTCTTGTAAAAGCAGTTCAAAATGGTTATGTGTTAGTGATTGATGAAGCAGACAAGGCTCCAACTCATGTCACATGTATTTTGAAAGCTTTGGTGGAATCTGGAGAAATGGTTCTTTCAGATGGTAGATCCATTGTCAATTTCACAGATCCTAGAGCACAGCATGGAAGTAAAGATATCATAGTAATGCATCCAGAGTTTAGAATGATTGTTCTTGCAAACCGACCAGGGTTTCCATTTTTAGGAAATGATTTTTTTGCTACTTTAGGTGATATTTTCAGTTGTCATGCAGTAGATAATCCAAGTATTGGATCGGAGGTTGCTATGCTACATCAATATGGACCAGATATTCCACAGTATATATTAACCAAGCTGGTGAAACTATTTGGTGAATTACGTTCAATGTCAGACCGAGGTTTGATTTCTTATCCATATTCAACAAGAGAAGCTGTCAATATAGTAAAGCATATGCAAAATTTTTCTAATGAAGGCTTTTCTACAGTTTTAAAAAATGTTTTTGACTTCGATGCTTTCAATAATGAAATGCAAGAAACTCTTTCTCAAGTATTTCATAAACATGGAATACCATTTAATGCCAAAGTAAGGAATATAAAATTATCAAAACAATTTAATCTTTTAAATCCATATATTGTGTGCCACTGGTCACCAAATGAAATCATACATGAATCTAAAGCATTTGTTAGAAAATTAAACATGACTGGGCCTACTGTTTTATCTGTGGATAACTATGCACTTGATGTAATGGAAGCTAGATCTGATTCTTTCTCTGAACAACAGTGCTATTGGCAGATTCCTTTTGATGAAAATAATATTCCTCTAGATGTGATTGTCACAAAAACAGGGACAAGCCCTCAAGAAGATATAATTCATGTTGCCAGTGCAAATCCCCTGTCTGTGTTCAGCATGATTCCTAATAGTTCAACTTTACATTCAATTAATTTATCAAAATTTTTCCCACAAACAAGAGGTGCATTTCAACCACAGATTTCTTTGGCAGCTTTAACTTCCCAGTTTCATGGGTGGATATTATTGCATGAAAAAGTGACAAATCTAATTTTTCTCCTTCACCCATTCAGTGGTCAAATTATCAAAGTGAACATATCAACAATTTTAGAGAAAACTGCAGCTAAGTTGTCCAAAACACTTCATGCAGAAGCAAACACTTCACAAATGTGTGGTGATTTGTCTTTTAAAAATATTGTAATGTTTTATGTTCCCAATGGGAATAGAATTGATGTCTTAAATTTTGATACTAATGAAGCTTGTAATTTTCATGTACCCTTCAAGTTGAAATTTATTTCTGCTCCAGATGAACACAATTTAATTGCAGTTGGTCAGAGTAATAACATGATATTAATAAAACTGTTAGATAACAAAATGTGGCAGTTACAAGAATTAAAGGAAGAACCTGGAAATAAATCGGTAGCATTGGGATCTATAAATTCTGTGGGCATAGGACAAATTAATGATGATCCATTGAGTGTTGTTTTAGGAGTTGAGAAAGGTACATGTGCTACTCTGTTAGGAACAAGCAACGATCAAGCTACTTTAGCTATAGATTTTCCACATGGACAGGGTAGAAGCAAAGTGTTTAGCTTTCCTCGAGAATCTTCAAATGTTTCAACTAAAGACAACTTGTCGTTGATCTTGCCAAAGAATTTTCAGATAATTAGAACAGTACATCCAAATAATGTTCCATCAGATATTAAAGATGGGAAAATTAATAGTGGCTATTTAGAAGTAACTGATCTTGGAACAACAACTTATTCCTACTTGCCTATTCCTGCCCCTTCAAGTATTTCATCATATGCTAGCTGGTTAGCGAGTGTATCAGGGATTAATATATTGATGTGCTCGGGTACAGATGAATCTTTAGTAACTGTAGATGCAGGAGGCATTGTTCGTATTTGGGAAACAGGGAAAAGCTCTCTCCAGAGTTCATTACTTCAGTGGCATAAAATGATAGGTGTTGATGAAAATCAGCTAACAATTGAACATGAAAATCCACATGAAGCAACACAGCCAAAGCATGGCAAGGTAGATCCTACAGGTGCCCCTCACGTTGGAGGTAATACTTGGGCAGGTGGTACTGGTGGCCGAGATACAGCTGGTCTGGGTGGCAAAGGTGGACCTTACCGTTTGGATGCAGGCCACAGTGTTTTTCAGTTATCTGACCTGGATAAAGATTCTGTTCCATTGGAAGTAAAAAAAGCAGCAAGAGAAATGGCTCAGAAAGCTTATAAAGAGAAACTGAAAGAGATTCAAATGAGTGAATATGATGCAGAAATGTATGAACGTTTTTCAGGAAATGTGAAAACGCAGATTCAGATGTTAAGAATTATACTTGATGGACTACAGGCTAAAAGTAAAGAACGGCAGTGGTTGAAACATCAGACATCAGGAGAGCTTGATGATACCAAGCTCATTGAGGGATTAACTGGAGAAAAATCAATCTACAAAAGAAGAGGTGAACAAGAACCTGAAATGGGCAGCCCACAGGAGAAACCTAAAAGACTGAGATTAGTTGTTGATGTTAGTGGAAGTATGTATCGTTTCAATGGTCATGATAACAGATTAGAAAGAGAGCTAGAAGCAACTTTAATGGTAATGGAAGCTTTTGGCGGATATCAAGAAAAGTTTCAGTATGATATTGTGGGTCACTCTGGTGAAGATTATTGCTTAGAATTTTCAAAACATGACCATCCTCCAAAAAATAACAAAGAAAGACTTGACATCATGAAAACAATGTATGCTCACTCTCAGTATTGCATCAGTGGAGATCACACTTTACCAGCAACAGAACATGCAATTAAAACCATAACAAAAGATGAAGCAGATGAATATTTTGTAGTAGTGTTAAGTGATGCTAATTTAGATCGTTATGGAATATCCCCAAAGTCATTTGGAAAAGTATTAATGGCAGACTCAAAAGTGAATGCATTCGCTATTTTTATTGGGTCTCTGGGCAATCAAGCACAGAGGCTATCCAAACTGCTTCCTGCGGGGCGGGGATTTGTTTGTTTTAATACAAAAGATTTACCACAAGTCCTGCAGCAAATATTTACATCTACATTACTTAGAGATTAGGAAAATACAATCAAAGGAAGAAATTATCAAAGAAAAATTTTATAAGAACTATTCAAAAAAATTTCCAGCACTTCAAGTAAGTTGAATGATGTAATTCTAACATTTAGGTTGTGATTAAAAAAAATTCAAAATTTAATTTGAAACGTTTACGTTTGAATTATGTATATTTTGTAAAGCAGTCTGAGTGTATGTTCAGATCTGAAATTAACGAATTTTTCACTGAAATTGTTAATGTATCTAATTTTCTTATTTCATTGCAAGAAAAAGCATTTGTGTAATTTTAATGTTTTTTAACACATTTTAATACAGAAAATTATAATTGGGCTTTATAAGTGCAATAAAATTTTGATCTTCCAGAGCCATTCATTGTTTGCATTATTTCCAGCTATATTGTTTTTACATCGTAAAGTATTGCAGTGAAATAAAAAATATCGATAATTTTTTAATATGTTGTTTAAGAATCCAATACTTTTTTTAAAAAAATAAATGGCTGCAAAAATCTTCAGGAAGTTCAAAAAATTTTTTAGAAAAAATTGACCCCCATATCCTCTTCCAGATTAGATCATCCCATCATTTAATACTAACTCCACGCCGGCATACATAAGGAATAAGTGTTAAACGTTTTGGAGACACAATTAACTTTGTTACGCATGTCTTAATAGATAAGAGAATACCTTAAAAGTTAATGGAATATCAGAAGGTGCCTAACACAATTATATGATTTAAAAATAAAGGAAAAAAATACGTAACGATCTATTATAAAAGATAAGAACAGGTAAATTAAAATTAGATTTTGCAATTCATACTTAGTGGGAAAAAAGACAGCTGGCATTAGTTCAATGGTTAGAATACTCTGGCATGTTTCTGGAGAAATGCGGGTTCGAGTCCAGCATGCAGGCGAAATATTTTCCATGAAACATTTACTGATTAGATTTTGCAAATTGCAGAAACTGATTAAGGATATGACCCACAGACAATAAAGACCATATTTTAATTTCTTTAATGAGGATGCGACAATGTTGCAATGGAGTGCTTGGCCAACAATGACAGGTAAATATACTTATGAAAGAAATTCCACTAGTTCCGCCTAAAGCACTACCAGTATAGGGAAATGCCATATTCACCACTAACTACTGTCAGGGGTATAGATACAGCTCATCCCCTGACTGCCTAATGGCGAGCAGTATTATAGGAGTAAAGCTCGTCCATCAGTCAAAACCTAAATATAATCTGCGCCCCGGTTAGCCACAAACAAGGATATATAGATCCAAGTTGCCTCGGCTCCCGTGGTGGGAACTCGGTCGGGCCTGACTTTCGGGGCCCTGTCCGACCTAACGGATCAAGTCAGCAGGGCCCCCAACAACCCCTGAGATTGAGGAGCCTGTCCAACTGGGGCCCAAACCGGTCAACAGAGCCTTCGACCTCGATGGGCCCTCAAGCCCCCACCACCACGTCAAGGTGGTTCCCTGTTGGGGGGAGGGGAGCAACAATTACAAACTCTATAATTATAGGCTGGCCATCTCTGTGACTGCCACTAGATCGAGTCGTGGTTTATGGGCGCCGTATTTTGGAGTACCGTGAGACAATCCGATAAGTACTAATCGAAATTTTTTCAGTTATTACAGTCGTATATTCCAAATTTTTTCCCTATGAAAGCTTACATATTTTAGCTATCTCGCTGCATTTCGTTGTAATCCATTCATAAAAGTAAATAAAGATATTTGGCTGAAAATGTGAAACGAAATAACTGAAAACCAAAATAAAAATATTTCTTTTTAAGTCATTTGCAAAAACAAACGAGCTAATGCTTTCACTCCTGTTTATGCCAGTATTGTGCGTGGTGTCTGTCGGTATCGTGCCAGGCTTATAATCTGTAAGTTCCGAGTCCTGCCTGGGCCAGTGTTGAGATTGATTTATGTCTACCCTCAGTAGCGAACAGCGATGGATTGGAAAGGCTGCTTGTTGGATGGGACAAAGCCATGGCACTTTGTGCAGGAGAGCACCCTGTGCCCGTTAAAGAACACGATGGGAGCCTTCCATCTTGTCTCCTAACAGCTGTCCAATAGGTCCACTCCCCAGAGTCCTTGTGACCTGGCCATTTAGCTCACTGTGCAAAGAAACTTCCGCTCAGAAGTAAAATTCAACCCATTAGCAGCTTTGAAAACTACGTAAATGGGAAGTTTAAATGCTAACAATGGTCCTGATATTAGACAAAGTACAGAATTTACGTTTGTTGAAGCAGACTCCTGAGATGATTTTTAAGCATGTTTTGCACTTTTTCCAATACTTTCAGAGAGTCAGAAGTGGAACGAAGAAGCAAATATAATTTTGGAAAAGGGTGTAGGCAAACAAGTAGAGGATGAGAGGAATAAGATATTGGTTTTTGAACAGTTAAGAGTGAAATCGTTGATATACCAATGCAAGATTGGGGACTGCCAATATCAATAGATCGCAGCATTCTGTGTCACACTGTTGAAACTGATCCATCAACAACTCCCAGACTCTGAACTTAGTTACTCAGAAGCAAATAGAGTGCAGCATCTGCAATACATGGGAAGGAGTGTAAAATTCCGAATAACCAATTGAAATTGATCAACAACTTCACAATTCTTTGCAACATGCAAGTTACTAATGTCTACCTCTATGGTAAGCATAGGTTGTATCAGATCAATCAATTGTTGCAAGAAGGATTAATCGTACTTTTTCTACTGAAGATAGCAAGACAATCATCATGATCAATAGTTATCAACCTGTGGGCCGCAGAGTTATTGCAGATGGCTGAGCATCCATATGTTCATTCATTTTCTTGCATCGTTTAACAAATCATGTAGCATGAATTATGGGTGTTCTGTTCATGATTTTATGTAATCATGCTCCATTCGTACATAATAGTAAAAAAAATATGCATCATCCACGCACTTGATCGTCCAAGATGCGTTTTTTGCTTCTGGGAAGTGATGCAGCCCTACATAGAAACCAGAGACACTATCCATGTGAAGAAAATGTTCCCCCACACCATCACACTTCCTCCAGCAAATTGAACAGAGTACATGATGGGTTTGGGGGTAGGAGTACGCTAGTCTCATAATCTGCAGTTCCCAGATTCAAGTCCTAACTGTGCCTGTATTGATTCACATTTGCTAACCACCAAGGGGACTCCAATGGGCTTGGAAAGATGTATACATCAGGTAAGACATTAATCCATGTGCAGAAGAACCATATCCTGTGCACGTTAAAGAACACACAGGATGGCCTTGATGGAAATCTGTCTCTTAAGAGCTGTTCAGTGGGTCCCTTCCCCCCAACCTTGTCAGGGTCCTCGTGACAGATACTTATTGAAAAATATGTATTCAAAAAATTGATAATTTTTGTCATTAATACTATTAGTTTATTATTTTTTGCCATGATATTAATTTTAGGTTATGCCCAGGAAAGTTATCCTCAAAAAGTGGTAAATATCCTAAAATGTTCAAAAAACAAATGATATAAAATAAACCTCCACCAAACTTCACAGTTGGCACAACACAGCGTTCACCTGGCATCCTCCATACTCAGACTCGTCCATCGGACTGCCAGATGAAGCATGATTCACCACTCCGAGAATGCGGTTCCACTGCTCAAGAGTCCACTGGCGTGGTGCTTTACAAATATATGCCTATGTTAATTTTATTTAAAAGGAAAAAATTTTCAACAAAATTTGGCAACGCTTCATACTATTACGAGATTTATTTAGAGGCCCTATATAGGTAGTGGTTGGCCATCTCAAAATTGAACGCCATGTTTTGTCGTATCGTGCATAGCTGAATGATATTGCAGGGTACTTATGGATTCTGGAAAAGGGTAGGGTAATATTTCATACAGATTTCAATGCTCATGACTGGAAGCACTTTATAACACATCTAAAAAAGGAAATTTTAGGGCTTTTTTTTTTAAAAAAAAGGACATAATTTCACTTTGTTGTCTGTCCTGTAGACATCGAACATTTTTATTTATCCAGATAAATAAAAAATTATTTTTGTGTGTTAGATATTAATGATGTATTACAATGTGCATTTTTCGAATATCCTGAAATTTATAACTTCGCCCTCTAACGGTGGAAAAAGTTGAAGATTCCAAAATATCAAACGAGTATTCCAAACGATGCAGTTATATTAGAAGTTTGAAATTTTGGTGTGGAAATATGAAGGTTACGAAGTTACCATTGGCAACAATCACTTGACCCTTTAGATCCAGGGGGTAGGTGAATGCACGGAGGTATGAATGAGAGGAGACGCCCTAACGCGCTTTCCCTGTCCAAGGAAAATGATGCTGACGCAGCAGGGCGGTAGCCATGTTGTTGCATTCAAAACAAACCGTCTGCCGCTGCAATCAAGCCTACTTTTCACGTGCTATACTCAGTTTTACTGTGCGTTATATACGGGAAGATTTTTTTTTTTACACTAAGAGAAAGCTCATTTAAGCTGTTTGGAATTTATATTGCTTTTTTTAATGCAATGAATATTTCCATACAGAATTACTGTATAGCAGAACTATTTATGTATTTCGTTGAATACGACAATAACAAACAATTACCAGATTTTGAAAGTTTATTTTTACTGCACTGATAATAGCAGAAAACATTTTATGGATAAAACGCTAAACATTATATGCAACAGCAGCATTTAAACTGCAAAAAAAATCACATTTGTAAGATCCAGAAAATAGCTGTTTTACGTTAAAAAAATTCTCATTCCACAAAAAAAAAATTTGTTTAAGAAAACTAAATAAAGCCAATAGTATAAGAAGTAAAAAAAAGAACTAAAAATATATATATTTATACAAAAAAAAAACGCCCCAGATGGTGGCTCGAACCCACCAGCCCTATGTTTGTACCCTCAGCTTTACATTTCTCCCCCATCTCATGCTCATTTTCCTCCCTCAATCAGAGTTAACAATCAATACAAAATACACAATTATTACAATCTCTCAAAAAAAAAAATCTCGTAAGGATTGAAATACATCCTTCCTCAGCCACAAAGGAAAATCTCAAAATAATATCTGAAAAAACTATATGAAAAAAAAAGCAACTAAAAATTATACTAAGTAAAAATAATAAAAAATATAAAACAAAGAAAAAACATATATATCCACAGGGTGAAGGGAATATAATATCCATTTAAAAAAAAAAAGGGCAACGTTCCAGACAGTGGCTTGAACCCGACATCTCAGTGCCTGACTCCTCAGTCTCTCATATCTATCTTCATGTACGCCTAACCTACCCCTCAACCAAAGTAAAAATAAAATAACTACAAGCAATAAACTCGCTCTATTTGAAATCCATACAGAATTAAATAAATTCAGTATTCACCTTAAAAGGGACAATTAGAACCCTATCAGAAGAATTAACAAAAAGGAGAAAAGCATTACACTCTCCTCTCCTCTTTTAACTAAAATTATTTAAACAATTTGAAAAATTTTCACCCTAACTAATGATCGCTGTCACTCACCTATGACAATTTACACCAGATACATTAAATTAATCTAAAAAGAAATTCAAAAATATCCAAGAAAAAAAGAGGGCATTTAAACAAAACCCTTAAATGCTATCCAAATCTTTTAAAAAAAGAAAGATTATATTTCTCACCTTATGAAAATACTTTGTTGTAATTTACTTTTCCCTTCTTACACTGAACTTATTAAATCATGAAGAGAGAGGAATTTAAACACTGAAACATTTAAACAAAATAATATCTAATACTTCCACCTAAAATAAAATAAAAAACAAAAAAGAAACTCCTTGAAATTTTAATCACCTCTATTTAAAAGTATTATTAAAAGTAAATTCATCATCCATTAAATAGAATACACACTAATATTCAATTACAGCCAACAAAATTTTTTAACTGAGAAAGCCTGCAGAAGGAATTCTCAAATAAGTGTAACGTAAAATCAATCAATCAATATAAGAAGTACATCTTCACATTTATCACTGAGTACAATCCGAAGAAAATAAAAAAAAAAATCTGTTGAAGAATCGAGGTTTGTAACTCGAAATAAAACTGATTTCAATACGGCGTAATTAGAACGCAAAGATACTTGTATCATTATATAATTAATTAAACTTTATAAAAATGACAAACTGACCGATGAAAGGTAATTTCTGGTATCTTTTTTGAAGGGCGATTCGTGCATCCAAACCGCTGAATAAATTAATATAACTCAAATATCGTATTAAATCAAAATAACATTTTATTCCAAAACAACTGATCAATGTTTTGAATAGAACAACATGGCTGCCGCGCAGTCGCTGTAGAGTCATCTTCAAGTGCTTACGGCCCCTCCTCTTCCTACCTCCATGTTCAACACCTATCCAACCCAAAAAGAATTTTTCATTTAGCACTAAAAGTAAAAAAAATGTCTATAGACGGACAGACAGGTGGAAAGAGAGATGGACAGACAAGTGTTAACAGAGAGACTGACGAACAAATATTGGAATAGGCAGACGAGAAAGTGAAAACATTAGCTCGTTTTTCAAACGAACCTTAAAAGAAATTATATGTTTGTTTTTAGTTAGTTCATTTCACTTTTGCAGCCGATTGCCGTCTTCTGATGGAGTTTCTCGGAAAAAATGTTCATTAACTTATTTCTTTGAGTGAAATTTTTACACCCAAATGCAGCGTAGTGAGGCATTCATAAAATATGACAGCTTTTATAGACAAAAAAAGTGGTAGAAATGTATAAACTATAACAACTGAAAAGTTTTAACTTGATACGCACACTAACTCACAGGTTTTGGTCTCACGGTTCGACAAAACATGGCGCCCATAAACCACGTGACTCAATCAACTAATGGCAATCACCGAGATGGCCAGCGTCTAACTATACAGAACCTCTAGATTTATTTAACAATTTAGTAAAATAATTCTGAATTAAAAATATAGTTGTTATTAATTCTCAATCACAGCAACAATAATAAGAAAATTTTATCAAAATTAGTGGTAAAGATAGTTTAAGAACGAAACTAAAAATATGAGAAAAAAAAACGTGTTTCTGATTTTTTTTATATAAACGTATGACAACGCCCTAAAATACAGGATGAATGGTTACTGTATATCCATTATGTGCAAAAAAAAGTGCCGCACAGATGTGGTTGTTGTCACACCATACATTGGTCATCTATTAAAAACTATAGTGTGATTCGTAAACCATACATTTCCTTGTCCTCCACTGACCATACGACACATTTTACAGTCCACTGATCAAATTCGCAGCTCCTTACACCTTCGGATTCTTTGAATCCTGTTGTTTTCAAAAATGAAATGTTTGAAGTGGAAATGCTATGTGATATGCCTGTGACAGCTCTGCTGTACGGACCATTCTCCTGTTCATGCGTGTCTATGTTTGCCAGGTCACATGCATCCTTTTATATCTGTTTGAGCCATGGCATATATGGGTATTTCCATATCATGGTGAAACTGTTCCCAAATTTCATAGTTTTCAATTTTCTGCTTATAGTTCTTGAAATGGGTTTTGCGGTACTATTAGAGGTCATCTGTCCCAGTTGATGAATTGCAGCAGCTATTTTATCATACAGGTCATGCCTAGCACCTTTCAGTCTTCACGCTCTAATGATGAACCCTCTTCAAAGTCGACCTTTTTTTACCATCTCGCACTTTGCTCTCCCCATCTGTCTTATAGTCTATACTGATATACATTATATGATCAAAAGTATCTGGGCACTCGCTCATCCATAATCTTCCTTAATAAAATTAATAGGAAAGAAATTAATATCTTGTTGGTCCACCCTTTAGTGCTATCACAGCCTCCACTCTGCAGAAAGGCTTTCCAATAGATTTTGGTACGTTGTAGCCGAAATTGCATGCCACAAGGGCATTACTGAGGCCACACTGATGTCAGGCAGTGGAGTCTGGCCTGCAGTCAGTGTTCCATTTGGTTCAGATCAAGGCTCTGTGCAGGCCAGTCAAGTTCTTTAACACCCACCAATCTCATCAAAACATTCCTGCATGGTCCTCGCTTTGTGTCACATTGGTACAGGAAAGGGCCTTCATCGACTGTTTCAATAAAGTTGGATTCACAGAATTGTCAAGAATGTCATTACAGGCCACAGTGTTCTGAGTCCCGTTTACCGGAACTAGGGGGCCCAGACTGAACAATGAAAAACAGCCCCAGAACATGATGCCTCCACCAAACTTCACAGTTGGCACAACAGTCAGCGCTCACCTGGCATCCTCCATACCGACTCAACCGTCGGACTTCCAGATGAAGCATGATTCATCATCCAGAGAACACGATTCCATTGCTCAAGAGCCCCCCCCCCGATAGGGGACCTTGTCGTGGAGGGTGGGGGGGAGCTTCAGGCCCATCAACTAGTCGAAGACTTTGCTGACTGGATTGGGTCCCCGGTTGGACAAAGCCAAGACCAACCGAAGTTGAAGACATCGCTGACCGGTTTAGTGGCCCGGTTGGACGGTGTTAAGACCTCAACATCAGGTGCTCCGTGGAGCAGTTCAAGGGCACGGCTGAACGGATTTGGTCACCTAGTAGGCACGAGCCCTTTTCAAAGTCAGGGCCCCACTAAGAGTCTCCACCCCAGGTGCCGAGCGAACTTGGATCTATATAATTTTGTTCATGGCTAACCGGGGAACAGATTAAATTTCAGGTTTCTACCATTGGTTAGTTTTCCTTCTATAGGACTGCTGCCATGTGAGGTTGGGGATGAGATGCATCTATATGATGTATTCTTGCCCCCGACTCTAGATAGTCACGGCTTTCCGTTAACTTGGTAGTGTCGTGAGACGGAACCGGGGATTGCCGTGGTTGCTGAACATGTGGCAACAAATAGCACAATTGCTCGAGAGTCCACTGGCATGTGGTGCTTTACACCACTCCAACTGACCCTTGATATTAGTCGTGCAGCTGCTCAGCCATGGAAACTCATTTCCTACAGCTTGCGACAAACTGTTATGGTGCTGGCATTGCTTCCATACGATTCCAGAAGCATTTTGGAACTAGGTGATGAATGTTGCAATCGAGGACAGGTGATTTTGTCGCACCACCCACTTCACCATTTGCCGGTACATCATTTTACGTGTCAACCAGGTCACTATTGTGCTGTTGCTGCTTCTAGGCGTTTTCACTTCACAATAACATCACTTACAGTTGATTGGAGCAGCTGCAGCAGGGCCAAAATGCCCCAAAGTGACTTGTTGCTAAGGTGGCATCCCATGACTAAGCTCTGCTGTATGGCCCATTCTCCTGTTCATGCACGTATGATTTGCCGGGGTCACGCGTCCTTTTATACCTGTTTGGGCCATGGTGTATATGGGCAAATCGAGTAAAAAAGGGCTTGGGTTGGGTTGTTTTACCTCTGAGTGGTACTCTTTTGCACACCATAGGCTAAATGGCCCTGAAGGCTGAGGCTGTGACCCATTGGAACAGCTGTTGGAAGACAGATGGTAGTCTCCCGTCAAGGCCATCCAGCTTGATCTTTAACGTGCAAACGGTATGGCTTCCCCGTACACGGGACCACGACTTAACGTCTCATCCGACGGACGGTGACCTTTACTACGCTCATCAGTGTCCCCTACTTTTGACCAGATAGTGTATATGACATGCCTCCAAGAATTTTATGGGACTTCATAATGGCATAGAATACTAACATCAGTAAGATTTGGTTTGGATTGATTTACCTCTGAGCGGCACTTTTCTGCACACAATGGGATAAATGGCCAGGTCACAATGGACCCCAAAGGCTTAGAGAAGGTTGGGGGATGGTGGTAGCCTCCCATCAAGGCCATTCAGCATTCTTTAATGTGGGTGACCTTGCTTGAGGGTATGGCTCTCCTAAACACAGGGCCATGATTTAATGTCCCATCCCACAGACGGCCTCTCCAAGCCCATTGGTGTCCCCCTACTGACCAAAGGCAGGGTGAGGTGCAGGGCATAGATAAATAAATCTAAATGCTGGCCCAGCCAGGACTCCAACCTGGGAACTGCAGATTATGAGCCTGGCGACTGAGCCATCCCTGCCTCCACCCCAACATCAGTAAGAAATTTTGCATATATTGACATGTTTCATGGTATTTCGTGCGCTTTTTAACTCAATATAATTTTGCTAGGGAGATTTGAATAATTTGAAACAATTATTTTCTTAGTCATAATACTGAACAATTAAGATAAAAAAATTACAAAATATTATATGGATTAACTTTCTCCTAGTTTCCTATATCGTTGCCAAATACAGCTTTACAAGTAATCAAATTATACATTTATGAAAAACTTTTCATGATTAATCCGTTGTAACCATTTTGAATTCCTACTAGCTAAAATAATTTACACTGACACTGTTTATTGAGAAAATAATTTATTTATATGAGAAATAGTATTAAAATCATGATATCCCCTTCAGGAATACAGAACATGATTGAATGTAAATCAAGTATCAATGCGAATTTGGCAAACTGTTAACAGGTACAAGTATAATTACAATCCTTCTGTGACCTACGATAAACTATGAAGTTAGCATAGGCATTTACAAATATTCACCGAGAATTTATAAAATTAAAAAAAAAAATCGGTGAATTTTATCTGGCGTCAAAATGTACTATAAACTGACCTAACCGTATAGCAGCTAATTAAAATTTTGTTTTTACAGGCAAGAATTTAAAAGAAATTCTCAAAACTAGGTGAAAATTTAAGATAAATATTCCAAAGATGAAGAAAACAGAATACATTATTTTGATTATTGTGCAGATACACATTTTTATATTCTTAAAGAAGTACTGTGTGCAACTAAGATTCATACCTAGGGTAACCAGATTTAAAGAAGATCCGGGGACTTTTGAAATTCTATCTCCAGGATTTTTTTTTATTATTACTGCTACAAGATTTAAAGAAAAACATCTGTGGAGTTCTGAAAATTCAGTCTGAAGAATTGATTTTTCGTGAAATTATTATGTTAAAGAGTAACACAATCTTTATAATTTAGAGCATATTTTATACATTATTGCACATAATAACCTAGTAGAAAATATCTAGAAGCATAAATAAATCTATTATCACAAAATAAAACTTAAATAAAGTGGGTTAACAAAAAAATCACTGTTATTGTGTGTATTTTTCATAAAAGTGGATTTTCTGCAAAATATCTTCATTTTCGGCAAGTTTTGAACTACAGATTTAACAAGAGACATGTAAATTTCTTTCCACTATTGAGAAAAATATTCTGAAGTTGTACAATCAATTTAATATTTGAAAAATATTAAAAAAGTCTTTTTTATAATATTGAGGAGACATTTATTTACCGAGGACATAGCCTTTAATCCAAGGACTTTCCCCGGAAAATGGGATTGTGTGGTCATCCTATTCATAACGTTAAAAAAAGATTGTTAGTGAGGATGGCGATTTTTATCACGGCAGTTCTATATATATTCTGCATTTGAATGAAACCAACAGTTAAAAAAAAACATTTACCATAAATTATTATATTTAAGGTAATCGAGTTCCACTAAAAGGTTTATAACTTTTACAATGCCAACTTATTGTACACTCTGACGCCTTGTTTAATTAATCCGTTCAAAATAACAAAATTAAATGGATGTATTTGTAACCCTTCATTGAGAATTTTGCATACATGTTTATTTCAACATTTCAGATCTTATTCTTATTATTATATCTAGTTGTCGTTGGTACAGTGAAATAAAGGATGTTACCATTATAATCTGCATCGTATAACGATTCATTAGAAGTGTGTTGAGAACATAAAACACCAGAATAAGAAAATAACAATAACAAAGAATACATTTTTTGGTCTTATTGCGTATGTTATATACGAAAATATGAGCATCGGAAGAGGAAGTGTTTTCCCATGGGAAGTCATCATGCTCATTTTACGTGTTTTCAAATATGGGCAACATGTTCGCTTTATGAATTTTCATAGGGAAAATGGTACACATATAAATGGATGTAGGATTTTTAATGTTTCTATCTAGGCGTGGGCAATTTCTGTCAATGCACATATATAAAATTATGAAATGATACAATCTGTTATGGCTGGCTCTAGATATGACGGCAACTCTCTATCAAAAGTCTATTGGAAGCACTGTACGGAAAAAGAAAATATATTCTTATTTCTAAGTCATTTACCTAACCTCCAGAAATAAAATGTCAATTCTATTGCATTTCTTAACGTTTACATAACCATATTTTTGCACATTGTCTTAATTCTCTACTGCAAAAAGACTTTACTAATACATTATACAAAACAAATCAGAAACAAACGGTTTATTCATAAGCAAGTTCATCAAATCAGTTTTATGCTTAAAAAATTTATTGACGAATATAACAAAATTCAACTTTTTGCTTGCATCATTCTCTATTGCTCTCATATATTGTGCTTGATATTCTTGCAACGTGCTTATCTTGAGGGGCCATTCTGCTGTTTCATCAACCCCCACTGTTGTCCCCAAGAAGGATGGAACAGTAGGTATAAGTCCATATCAGAGAGTGTGCTATGATACGTTTCTTATTATATATATATCCCTCACTTATTTTCTCATAATGGTGCTAAAAACTTCAGAAGGAATCTTTCTATTAAGCACGTTCCACGACCAACGAAGTTTATGCAGCTTTTCAATAATATATTGAAACAAACTAATGATTGAAAAATATGCCCTTACAAATTTTGACAGCCCTTGATTACTTTATTTAATGCCTAGAGCCGTCTCTGTAATTTGCTATAGTACACTGTGAAACAAAAGTAGTTGTAGCTCAGCATCTCTGCTGCGTGTAAAATAGCAAAAGGTGTATCACATCTGGATAGCTTGATGGGAGGTTTCCATCTGTCTCCTAGCAACTATCCAGTGGGTTCCCTTCTCCCAATCTTCTCTGAGCCCTGGGATTCTTGTGACCTGGCCATTTAACTCATTACGTGTATAAAAGTACCATTCCGTGGGAAAACCGAACTCGAACACTCATACATGGGAGCCTTTACTAAACAGAAAAATGTAGTGGAAATACAAATAGAATCCGATGTCCTATTTATAAGGTGTCCTTTAAAAGTGTAACAACTGGGTTAAGTATTCAGAGCACATCTGGCTTGCAGAATTTTTTTTAAACCATCAGTAATGGCTGATGCAAATATTACTGGTATATAAATCACTACTCAAAATATAATCAACTTATAACGAAATTATGTAAGAAACCATTAGTGAACTATGAACAGAATCTTAAGAAAGAATCGTTAGTGTAGTACAACTTGTTAAATTACACAAAATATTCCCGAAGATACGAGTTGGCAGTATAAAACAGAAACTGTCCATTGCATTAAAACTGAATATTTAAAAACACGGTGAATGTTTAATGGAACATGCTGAACTTTAAAAACTAGTTTATCCAGCTTCATCGTATGAGTGATAACAGGCAATGGTCATTTGCTAAATTTTCCACAAGAAGTCTGTGTGTAGCATCCATGTGTAAAGAATTTATTTTTAATATTGCAATTTTTCCAGAAATCTGAAACGTTAAGGAGAGGGAAAGAGAAATATGTTCATATTAACATCCAAAGATAAGAAATAGCTATTAAATATTTTGAACCCATTCATATTGCTTGGTAGGATCTCAATGCATTATCAATTGTACATATGAAGGTACTGTGATTATCGGAAACAAACTGATTAACAACATTGATTTCTCTTGGCTATATTAGAAGACAATGGAATGGTACAACAAGAGATGATACAAAAAGATGTTGGCCTTATAGAAATCTGTAAATAGAATGGGCTGAATGACGATATGATTTCTTGCCTATGAAGGTAGCCTGGGCAAGGTCCATCACTCTGAAATACTTGGTTGGTAACAGAATTTAAAAGGTAAATTTATAAACAAAATTTTGTACGTAAATTGTTTTTTATCCCATTCATTATTCTATGTAACATGCCTGCAAAGTCATAGAGTACAACAAAATATAAACAAGTAAAATTTCAATCAATAAAAAGTACTGAAACAAACGATATTGCAGCTATACAGGGTGTTTTAAAACTCTCTGTACAATTTTCAAAGGGAGATAGGGAACACCAAGACAAACCTTTTTCATCTATGAATGTATGTCCGCTGACGTAACCCTTCAGTGCTAGAGGGAGCTGTTTAGCAGTTTACAATTGGCTAGAGGGGCGAAGTGGGAACGGAGAACGCCCTTGTTTGCCATCGGCATTATGTGTAACATGGAATATTTCATGATTGCTGAGATGGCTGACATGCATCTGGCATATGGAAACGGAAGAGTTGCTAATGGAAACGGAATATGGGTTGCTAATGGAAACGGAAGAGCTGCTGTGAGGTTATACCGACAGCGCTTCCCAAACAGACGTTTACCAAACCACCAAACATTTGTGCATTTGCACCGAAAACTGCGAGAAACTGGAACATTTCATGTAAATATGCATGACATTGGTCGGGAGAGAACCATGAGCACTCCTGACGCGGAAGAGGAGAGCCTACGGCAGATTAAGGACAATCAAGGCACAAGTATGCGAGCTGTTGCACTTAGCCTCGATGTGAACCACACCCTCGTGTGGAGAGTGTTGCATGAGCAGCAGTTACATCCATTTCATCGTCAGAGAGTTCAGACATTGTAACCTCAGGATTATTCTCTTCGTGTGGAATTCATGCACTGGTTTCTGCAGCAGAACCGCAGTGCAGCCTGATTTTCTGACCCTTACGTTCTCAGATGAGGCCTCTTTCACATGTGAGGTGTGTTTAATGTGCACCATTCTCACATTTGGGTGCATGAAAATCCACATGCCACAATGGCGCATGGTCATCAACAACGGTTCGCTGTCAATGTTTGGGCAGGTATCTCCATGACATTTTGATTGGGCCATACCTGCTGCCTCCCCCCGGCTCAATGGGTAGATTTATCGGGTATTTGTTGAAGAAACGTTTTCAGGACTGTTGGAAGATGTTCCCACGGCTATTCACAGACGAATGTGGTTTCAATATAACGGGGTGCCAGCACACTTCAGCAATGATGTGCAGGATTATCTGAATGCCACTTTTGGGGCCAATGGATAGGGTGAACCTGTCACCTGGCCACCAAGATTAAACATGTACAGCCCGATTAAACAGGTATCGATTTCTTCCTCTGTGGACACATGAAGAACCTCGTGTACAAGACTCTGATTGACTCAGATGAAGACCTCGTCGCAAGAATCACTGTCGCCACTGAAACTGTTTGCAAAATTCCGGGAATCTTTCAACATGTATGGCCAATGCTTCAATGCTGGCATGCATGCAATGCTGTTGTCGGTCGTAGCTTTGAGCACCTTCTTTAAATAAACATATTGTTCACACCTGTTTCCATTCATTAATATACCAGCTCCACCAGTATTTCTGTCAGCACCCTGCAGCACCGAAGTGTTACGTCAGCGGACATACATTCATAGATGAAAAAGGTGTGTCTTGGTGTTCCCTAAAACCAATATATATGTAATATGTAGTGTATACGTAATTTTTTTTAGCTTTTCATATTTTAATTAGTCTACTGTGTTAAATTTTGTTGCCGAAAACATAAATGCAAAAGTGCAATTGATTTATGTTTAGTAGATATTACTGCTAAAACTTAAATGCTAGTCATTTTGTATTACGAGTATATAAAAAAAAATTGCTTGTTCCATAAATATATATAATTATATGCAAAAAAAATCTCCCATTGAAATTTGTACAGAGAGTTTTGAAACACCCTGTATAAGAAATAAAAAAACAAAGATAAGAGATTAATACTTTTTTTAAATTTTGAAGTTTTCTTTTAGACACTATCTGTGATTTTCACATAGATACTTGCAAATATTGCAAGACTCACTTTAAGCAACAGTTAGGACAAAACAAAATGGTTAACACAGGAATAAATATTTATATACAGCGATAAATCAAAACTTAATGACATAATTTGGTATACTATTTTAAGCAATCGTCACTTGTGGTAAAAAAAAGCAATTTTTTTATATACTCGTAATCTAAACATAGGTGACAATCACAGCGTTACCTGGGTGACATTTTAACGTCACCAAAATATTTATCGATATACTCATAATACAAAATGACTAACATTTAAGTTTTACCAGTAATATGCACTAAACATAAATCAATTGCACCTTTGCATTTAAGTTTTTGGCACTGAAATTTAAGAGTGGATTAATTAAAATAGGAATAGCTAAAAAACTTACGTACACACTACATATTACATATATATATTGGTTTCTATAAATTAAGGAACAAATGAAAAAAATGCAATATCATAAATCTCCGACGATAAAAATGCACGAAAATCATGTATAGTATGTAAAATAGATAGCAGGATTATGGAGCTCGCAAAAGTATATGCAAATGCATTGAGCATTAAAAGCAGGAGTTTCTAAGCTGTTCTCCCCTTCTGCAAAGTGCGATGAGGGGTTTTCAAGACAACAGATTTGTTGACTATGTCTAACAGAAATCATTTATTGGAAGAAGTACAGTGGATTGTAGGTTGGCTTGAGGCAAGCCAGAGTCAAGCAGATATTGTCAGATGGCTTAATATGAGTCATTCAGTGGTGTACAGACTTTGGCAGAGATTCCAACAAGGACAGAAAGCATCCAGACAATTCAGTAGTGGACGACAAAAGGCAATAACCCTAAGGAAGAATGTCTATCTGGCAATATGCAACTTGAGGAGCAGGATGTCAACACCACATCAACTGTGATTGAACCTCAGAGCAGAGGGTGTAAAGCAATATCTGCTATAGTACACCAAAGTCTTCATGAAGTGTACCTATATGATAGGAGGCCAGTAATATGCATGGCCCTGACCCAATGTCACAGGAGGGGCCATCTAAACTGATACAGACATTATGTCAACTGAACCCAGGAGCAATGGCAGTCCATGCTCTTCAGGTTGAATCAAGATTCTCCCTCCATAGCATCAGTTAATATAGAGGGAATTAGGAATATGCTATCATGCCACAAATATCTGTGAATGGAACACATATGGTGGTGGTAGTATCATGTTTAATGTCCCCTGAATCCTGCAAGCCTCCTGGAGTTTTGAAGTGCTTTGGAGGAGCAATGGAGATTACTACCCACAGCACTGTGGGACAGTCTTATCAACAGCATGAGACATCAGTGTGAGGCCTTCATAGCAGTAAGGGGTGACCTCTGGGCTATCTGAGTTGACCTTCAACTTTTTACCATGTAACTGTATTCGCAAATAATTTTGGGATTTAAAGTGTTATTCCATTTTTCAACTTTTATGCAGTGTTTATATACGTCTATCATCTGATTCACATGTAACAGATCCAAAGGGGTTTCTGATTGTTCTTTAATTTATAGAAACAAGTGTTTTTTTTTTTCATAGCTTGCGAATATACTAATAGTTTTCAGCACATTGCAGAAAAAACAACACAATGCAAAATTATTTGCCATGTAATAAACAATACATAGTTGTCGAATATTTTTCTCAAGTAATATATGAATGAATTACAAACGTGCTTACATATACAAGAAGTGGAAAAATTATAATTTTACTTGAACTCATACTATTCAGGCAGAAAATAAATAATAATATGTAATTAATCACAATAGTGTTTGTTTGGCAGCAGAGGAAGATACTGGATAAAATGCCACTGTCAAAACATCTTTATAAGATTAAGAATTTCTTCACGAGATTAAATTTTAAGACAGTAATTTAGCAACTCTGTAATACACCATTCCATTCTGAACAGTTAAGATGTGTGATGAACATTTAAATTTAACATGTCATACATAATAATTTTAATGACAGTCTTTATATAAAAATATTACGAGATAACCAAAAATCTTGTAGCAAAACTCCGAGTTTTTTATTTCTCTTATTTCATATTTTGATTTGTAAATAACAAGATAGTTGATTCACAAGAGATCAGATGTTATGAACATGTGATGGTTGTAAAAAATTAAATTTGTTAGTATGCAGGGGAATTTCCCATTATGAATGCAGGACACAACCAATTAATGCAATAAAACCACCAAAACTATTAATATTTAATTCAATCAAAGAGTGGTATTAGAAATTTCACAAAACCAGTACTACAACAGAAAGGTAATGGACATCCATCTGTATCACAGTAAACAGTGGACAGAGTGAAAGCATGTTAGAAAAGTGATTGATAAGCAAAATGTCTCACAAATTTATCACACTATGTGCAATGGTGCATAAAGCTTTAAAAAACAATGCCTACACACACACACATTTAAAGTTTAACTGTTTCAAGAGTAAAATTACCTTCCACGATGCAAAAACTTTGCAATTAAGATCTTGGAGACCATTAGGAATGACATTATTCCAAAAGAATGATGTTTAGAGATGGAGTGACTTTCCACATAATCGGTTTTGTAAATAAGAAAATGTGTGCATTTGGGCCAGCGAACTCATAAGCCATTCAAGAGCATATTTGAGACAGCCCAAAAGTTAGAGTATGGTTAGAGATGCAATTACCATAAACACAGTTACCATGAATATTCCCAAAAAATGTTAAAGCCGTATACAGTCACTGAGTATGAAATATGCAAGTAAAGCACTATTTTCCAGCAAAATGGAGCTCCATCACACTGGAGATTGCAAGGCAGTTCATTTTCAGATACCATATTCCACAATGATGGATTGGTTGCAACAGCCAGTACTATGTCCCATCACATTAACCTTTGTGTAAATGTGGTGGTGGTGGTGGTATAGGGCCCACGTTTATGCTAAACTTGTCCATAGACTTGAAATCTTTATATGCAAATAATGGAAGCCATTGCAAGTAATTCATTCTAATAACCCATTATTAGAATGTATTTAACAAGGAACTTATTATCAGTTGGATGCTCTTTATTTAACCATTGGAGCTCGTGGAGATTTTCTAAAAATCATCAAAAACAATTCTGAACTGAGTTTATGATACAACAACCTGCATCATAAAAGCTTGTACAAATAATTTATGGACCCCTCTCTTTGAAAAAAAAAAAATCACTATTACACTATCATGATTAAATCCCACAACCAAGTTCAATAAAACTATTTCATTGATGGTAAACCTAGTGATGTATTTTTACCATTAATAAAATCACCAAATGCACTACTGTTTTCACAACATATTTGATGATAAACATACAAGTTTGCTGCAAAGTTATTCACAGTTTAAAAAAAATATTGCCACCCATTTTGTTGTTTTTCAGTTTAAACACATAATTCTAACAGAGTAATTAAAGGCAATGAATTACATACTACAAGATAATGTTTCCGTTTTCAACTGCAACTACACAATGGTAAGAATGTAACTATATATTGACCCTCCATAGTTATTCTTGCACAATAACAGTAGCAATAAGCTGCAATACTCACTTTGGACTATAATGCTTTAAATTGAAGTTTTGTCTTTTTTAGATATATTTGAAAATGTTCTATTTTCTTACAGATAACAATGACTATAGTAAATCTTTCTTCAGTTTAGATATATTGAATAAGCACATCAAAAAAGTGCTTTCATCTGTCTTTGCCAAAGACTGGTTATGTATGAAAACTTTTAATATTATTCAGTTTACATAAGCATGGAACATTAGTGATTTTTATAAACTGTAGGATATATTACTGCAATTTACTATGAATAAAATTGTTTTCATAAAATTAATTATATAATATTAATAGCATTTATACAGTATTTTTTTTGCATCTTTAGTGTTTTAGACTGTTAATTTAGATTGCATTAACCAATTTAATTCTACATTATGTTTTTTTTTTTACAAATATATGGTTAAATGCTATTGCAAAATTATTCACTGAAAAACTGATTTTGATTGCGAATAAGTACAAATGTGCAGTTATTTTTATATTCTGAGGATCACATATATAATACGAAATTTTTAAATCATTACTAATATCATCAAATTATTAACTTGCTCTTGGAAACTAACAAGGATATTCTAGAAATTTACAAATGATTGTTAAATTAAATTAGTGAACAACACTTCAAAAGAATTTTCAGTCAACATAAGGTCCTCAACTGTACCAAAGTATAGTAGATCATAATGGCACAGAGAAGAAAAACAAAAAACTTAATAATGTTAGAAATGTACATATTGACTATGTGATTTAATCAACATATTGGAACAGAATTACTTGGGTGACAAAATGATGACACTAGACCATGACTAACTCCAGAGCATACTTTGTTGTATCCTCATACAGGAAATTATATTCAGCAGTTGACTTATGGTGGAATTGGTTAGGTGTAGCAACCTTCAAGATACTGAACAATTGCAATAACAAAATATCTTATTTATCACAAATAAAACAAGTTATTATTGTTTACAGAATTAAATCAACACACACAAGAATTATTTGCATCAAACATTTTTAAAAAACACCACCATTCTGAGCTTTATAATGTTTTTGTTTTTATTCTTTCAATCTAAAAGAACTTTAAGCACTAAAGAAATGAACATTCCATAGCAGGACAGTTAAAAATTTTATAAGTTTGATTATTCTGCTTTGCAAAATTCAAACTACTGGAAACAGTTTTACTTTAAATATTTTTTGAAAATTCAGTGGGATCAATGAATGCAATAAAATTGCAAAACTATTTGTTTCATTGTTAAATTTTGAAATATACACCATAGATGTGGATTGACAAAGTTCTTGCGATTTCAACACCATGCATTTGTCTTGGAGAGAAATGAGACATTCTATGTGTTGATTATAAAATTCATTACATCTTGTAAAGAGTACTAATCTGTCCTAGGGTAGTGGCAGATCCAGACTATATATTTAGGGATGGAGGTGATATACTGAGCATTTGGTCAAACAGTACAGTAGATCATTTACTAAATCTTATATTGTATAGTATATGATTGATGCATTTTTTTTTTTTGTAGAATGAATCTGAACTTCTAGATAGCAACCATATGATAATGGCAGATTCAAGAGGGGGGATTACCCCACCCCCTGAATCTGCCATTATCATATGGTTGCTTTGTCTTTAAAAGACTAAATATATTGGAAACCAGTTTGATGGTGAATTAAGCTGTTGAAATGTTACACTAATACACAAAATTGCAGAATTACTGAAAGGTGGGTGTTAACAATGTTCTTGTAGTATGCAATTTAAAGTTGACTGCTACTGGTCCTCGTTGTTAGGTGCGATAAGTTAAACCAGATAATAATAAATATGCATGAGACTCATTCCTAATGCAAAGCATGTAATTTGTTGTCTAGAGTGGAAAGAATGAATGAGAGGTTCATGTTGTATGCACTCATTTAGATATAATCTGTGGTCTTCGACTCTATAAAAGAATTTAGGTAAGCCCTTTGATTGGTGTTGTCTAGAAATTGGCAGCCGAAGCCCTGATGCCATCTGACTTTGAGGGAACTAGTGTGTAGGTAGCCCACAATCATACACATATTAGGAAGCAGGGACAAGAAGCACCTTTGGTGTAGTGAAAGAGCTAAATTGGAAATAATTTCATTATCATTCTTGCTCATACTGTAAAATTTGTGAGATTTTCTTTTAAAAAAAAAAGAGCAAAACCAAAAAAATGCAAAATTCGGATTTTAAAATTTTAAATCAATTTTTAGATAAAAAAATAGGTGCAGTTGGCAGCTCTGACAGGAGAAAAAGTTCTACTGAATATCTGTTATAAGACAAATGGAAGCCTCCCATCAAGGCTATTCTTTGTGTTCTTAAATATACATCAAGTTCTCTTGAACATGGGCCACAGCTTAACCTCTCTCCAGTAGATAGAAGCCTTTCCAAGCTCATCAATGTACCCAGAGTGAAAGTGAGCAGAGAAAATCTTAATACAGGCACAGTGGGGACTCCAATTGGGAACATCAGGATCAGGTCACAAGCCTGGTATACTACAGACTGAGCCAATTCCACCCCATTATTCATGATACTTCGTGTTCTTTGGCAAAAAGCTGTCTCCAAATTCCAAAAGCAAGTTTCTTTTCAGCTCAATAGATTCTTTTCAGAGAGCAGAGATCCTTTCAGATTTCTTTTCAGCCTTTTCATACGCCAGATATTTCTGTGTCAGTTAGCACAAAAAGCAAAAATAATAACAGCAACACATGAAAAAAATGGCATAAGGACAAACCTACTGATACAACATATTTTAAAAGCAGAGTTTTCGTATCAGATATTCGCATTTCAAGCATATGTGGTTGATAGTCACCTGCATGCCATGATTGTACAACAAAGCAAAGGTTGTCTTTGCAAAAGGGGATGGGTACACTGGCAAAGAAACAAGAAGCAGTGAAGTGTTTTACACTTAATTTTGTCTCGTTTTCAAAAACAAAACAAGATAATTGTTCACTTTGTCGTTTGTCTGTCCATCTGTCTGTAGATATCAAACCTTTTTGTTTATCAGTTAAATTAAAAATTATTTTTGTTTGGATAGGTATTGGTGAAATATTATGATTCAAACTTTCTGAATCTCCTAAAAACTATAATTGCACTCTCTAATGAGGTAAAAATTTGAAAATTCCAAAATTTTAAACAAATATTACAAATGATGTATTTATGCTAGAAAGAAATTTTGGTGGTGGAATGTGAAGTCATGAAGTTTCATTAGCAGCAATGAGTATGCCTAGGGTGGGTGGGAAATGAAACAGTTTTGTTCTAAGAGATAATTGGAAATTTTTTTATAATTTGCATTTTTCAAATCCTTATGTAGTTTTAATTTATATCACGAGATAATTAAATATAGACAGTGAAACTTTTAACTAATGTTGCAAGTGATCTGTTTATGATAGAAATTTGAAAGAGATGGTAGAATGTCAAGTGATATTCCACTGAGAGCAACAATCTGTCCTCTTTTCTCACAGGTGTATAAGAAAAGCAACTTTTCATATTTAAGGATAAAAGATAAATACTTTTTATGTTGCATAATTACTAACAAAATACTATTTGCATTTTTCCCATCATCCATTAACTCGAATTAAAACTTTTAAGGAGTGAAAAAGAATGTAAAAGAAAATCTTCATTCCCTCTGAAAATGAGATTCCCATATGTGCCAGAGGCAATATACGTTTTTCCAGTTTTGCATGGAAAATGGGTAATAATCTGAATGTTCCAAGCACATAACTTTCTTGTGGATATTAAAAGCAACAAAACCCAGGAATTCTTTATTGAAAATCCTGAAAAGTAAAGATTAAATTTCAGTAAAGATTTCTGGATATGGTGGTCTGCATGAAGCTCTAATCCATAGATTTCAATGTTAACTTGAAGATACTATAGAAATGTGATGAATAAAGGAGAGTGACATTTAACCAGGTCATAAATTATTAAGATTTAATATTTAACACTAAATTACAAATATACCTGAAGATGAGGGCAAGTAACGGCACATTATCTTCGTGATACAGATGTTTTGCAGTTAACTTTTGCAATAACATAATATTGAATTTCTATGGAGTAGCTCCTAAATTCTATTGTTACTGTTTTGTCACAATGTAATAATTATCAGCATATTTGCCAGCACACATTATTTTGCTTATCTCATGGACAGTAAATAATGCCCTAAGGCAATGTTATCTAAATTGTAATGTGCATCAAGTTTCATTACAACATTTATAGAAACAATCAATACTCTTTAGACTGATAATTACATCATTTAGGCATTAGAAATACAATAAAAAATTTGTGTTTATATTCATGAAATTTTATTTTTAGAAGTTTCCTGATTTTTATATGTATTATGCATGAAAACAACTCCCAGAATGACATTTTGGTTGGTTTCCAGTAGGGAAAAAAACGTTATTTTATTGATTAATTCTTTTTTTGTTATGGTGTGCTACAAAGTTATTCAGAATTTTTACTGTACTGTGAACAAAAAAATTTGCAGAACACTACTCTAATACTGATTTGACATACCATGAAATCATTGGAACTTCATATCTGAACCAATTTATTAACAACCAGTTCTATTTTATGTAATATTAACATTATTTTTAATATGCAATGCTACTATATGTATTTAAGGAAGTTACTTTTTTAAGAATTAGCAGAAGAACAACCATAACAGTTTTTATATATATTAATATTTGTTTCATATTAATAATGTTATTTATATTGCTATTTCTTAAAATTTTCAAATGAATTTTATTTTCCTATTTTTTAGCCAATTTAGTGATTAATATTTTTAGTTACCAATGTGAACTGGCTGGATGATAACACTATCTAAAATCATTAATCTTTGTTTCCATGATATTTAATTAAAAAATTTTTAATAATGAACAAAATAATATTCGATGTTTAGACTTTTAGTTTCACCCACATCTTTGATGTTTCATTGTTAGAATATTTTTAATTTAATGAACTTTTGACTGGATGATAATTTTGGATTCTGAGTAATGATTTTCAGCTTTCATTCTGATTTCTGGGTCAGTGAGATTTCAAAGTGAGCAATTTTCAATTCAACATGTCAGGATATTTTAGCTTAACATTATGCTCAAACGTTAGGGCTAGGTCAGGCATCTTTCTTCTCAAGACATCCACGGAAGAAGAGATCCTTCCTAGAGCTTTCAAAATACTCCACTAAAAAGTTGAATCTTCCAAACTGCTTAAAAGCATTGCAAAACAATGTGGAATTATATTAGTGGAAATATTGTAATAAAGAAAATCAAAAGCATGCAAGGCAGTCCATAACAGTTACATTACAGGAATTGCAGAATGACTCTGATTAAGGACAATCCCAAAAAAAGAAATGGTTAAATCAGCTCCTCACTGAAAAAGAATCTAGTCAAAAACTGCAACCAATATAAAATAAACAACACTCTATAACATATGAACTCTTGTATATGTAACTGTAAAGATTTTTTTAAATAAAGCACTGGCCTATTCAGTGTTTACCAAAGGCTACAAATCACTGCAATATCCATCATCAAAGAACTTGGTTTAACTGACCAGGTGATGACAAATCTTGCAAGGATACAAAAGGTATTCAGAATAGATCAGTACTTGAATTCAGCTCTAAAGTAGTTTACATTCAAAATATATTCCAAATTATTTTAACAAAAATGAAAAAAAAAAGAGAGAATTATTGTTTATTTTTAAACATTTTCCAAAACAAATAACCCCACATGCAAATGCTGCAAGATCGTTGAGACTAAAACTATACAAAGCAGTGAGACAAACCCTATAATTGAGTATTTTTAACTTCATATTTATCATAGGAGTTAACTCATCTCTTAGATATACATACAAAATGCAATTTAAGCATTGACGGGACTACACTAGTATAAAAATATTTTCCCCCAAATCATACTTAACAATCAATTTCCAACAGTAATTCTACGTTTTTTTTACATGATTTTTTGCACCAATTACTACAGTACTCGAATGCACTTTAAATGCTATAATTTGATGGGCAATTGCTTTCACATACACAAAATAAACACTAGCTGGAATGTAATGATTATTTCCATAGTGTTAGCTGTCATCTTGTGATGTGTTGGCACATTTTAAGGACATACAGTACTATCCATCAGAATTTTTTAGAGACATTTGCAATATACATAATCTTCTTGTAATATGATGCTAACATCCATAGGAATATTAGCTGTTTTTGTTCATGCTTTAACTACTATAATCAATCATTTATGTCTTCACTGCATACGATAACCAATTCTATTATACACATAAATTACATATATGTATAATTGTACATTTATACAATTAATTACATTAGCAAGCAGCTAACTGTGATAATGAACAGTAACAAAAATATGTTTCCGAAGGCACATAAAAATGAACAGCAATGCAATGAATTATTTTAATACACAGAATATTAACTGATGAACTCAATAACAATGGAGACTCGAAAGAGCATAATCTAAGATAGCATATAAATACTTCATTATGACATTGATATAAAATTTCTGAAATACTGCTTTGGTAAGTTATATTTTAGTTTTTAATATCGCAAATATATTTACCCTTCCAGCTTCACTAATTTTTAATATGTATATTATATGATTCTGGTTCAGAGATCTTTTGCAACAGATTAAAATATCATGCTATAGCAAACATTTGTCTAACATTATGCAATATAATCAGTTATGGAACATTCAGTTGAGCTTGTTGATGGCTGATACTTTTGTCAGTTGCAAAAAATACATGACAAATGGAAGCAACATATTTGCTTTAATATAATTTCTAAATCAAGGGCCTATAAGGAAAAGGAGAAACCATTTTCATATTTTCTAATCCCACTTTTGACAACTCTGATAACCTTAACAATATATATAAAAGAGGCTATACTATTATACTTCATAACATTGCATTTAACAATGCAACCAAGTAAAACAACTTACATTGGACCCAAGCAGCTGATTATACATATATATGATTTTAAAAAAAATAACAAAGCTGCCTCTAGTAACTATATGTACAAACATTCTGGCTACAAAAGCAATGAGCTGAAATGTACATATTTCACTACAATATACATAAAAAAAAACATCAGTAAAACTGTATGGATTGTATGCTGCAAGTCTGTAGCACTGCTGAAATCTTGCTTCACTTTTCAAGGGTATAGTTTGTAATGAGATCAGCCAACAAATGAGTGAAAGTGAGCATGTTTTACAGAAATGAAACAATCACAAGATGATGATGATGATGATGATGACAATGACAAACTCTTATTTTCATATGACTTGATGAATAATGCATTAACAAACCATGAACATTTTTATGATATTATTCATAAGGTATAATACAAGATCTGCTGCACTTTTTTGTCCACCACACACTACTGTTATTTCTTTACATATAAGAACAGTTCCACCTTTACTAGTTCCTTAGTTTTTACACATGTGACATGAGCTCTGAAGGCAAATGATTGAAACTGAGCTAGTTACAATAAGGAAGTTGATGATTAACCTGTTGTGGTATGATGAATTACTAGTATTAAATAACTAAACAATCCTACAATTTTTATTTTTAAGATATAGCACATTCAGAAGTCTGCTGGTCTTCTTTCTTCTCTTCCACTTTATGAACTTCTTCTGTTTCACTATTAAACAATTCTTCATCATTTGTTCTTTCTGCACCACTACTCTCTAAAACTAAAGTGCCTTCTATTCCAGGAATATCACTGCTAGTGGACAATCTATGAGCTGTCTGATCCTGTTCATAGAGTGTATTGTCACATAATGCTTCACTGGAAGACTGCCTTTCAAGCTTGAGCACTGATGGTGGTGGTGAACAGCTAATTTTGGCTAGGGCTTTGGCTTGGTTGTGTATTGCTAGCATAAAGGCCTTATAACCAAGGCTAAATAAAAAAAAATATATATATATATAAATGAGTAAAGAAAGCGATGATGCAAAATATAGTCATGTGAAATGAAGTTGTAATACTCTGAAAAAGTAGAACATCTGAATATTTGTAAGATGTTGCTAAATCAAAACTAAAATAAAACCCTGTTTGCACTGAGTGAAAATTAGGAGGGGTGGAGAGATGTTTATAAGGGTGTAAGAAGCTAAAGTGGACTCATGAAAAATTATTTCTTTTCTTGACTGGTAAACCTAAATGGTATTTGTTTCTTTGGAGAATTATTATATATGCAAATGATCAGCTTCCCAATAAAACCACTATAAATAGAAATATAGAAGATACCAGGTTATGAATGTGAATACTGTGGCAAGAAATATTTTCATGTTGTCAAAAAGAATGGGAAATGCTATACTGCACTAATTCATAGCATTATGGTGTGGAATATCTTTTAGCTCTGGAGTTCATTAAGAATATTACAACTACTCACAGTACATCAATACCATTCATTAACCTGTTAAACTGTACGCTGGAGATAATAAGGGATAGCATATTACCATTCTTCTTCAATTGGCTCAAACTATCATTTGACCATTTAATGCTTTTATTTTTTAAATGTTAGATCTTTTTGATTCAGTGTCATAATGCTAACTGTAGTCATTTATAGTTAAATTCCATACATACTAAGTTTTAGATGGTTCTAACTACTCTTTCAGAGTGTTGCAATTTCATTGATGCACTGCTAAGTATTTAACATTATATCATTTGTTCAATATTACAATTATCAAAAAACAGAATATTCAAAATGCTTCAGAATTTGATTTGAGATTAATTGCAATGAGTGGTAGCAAATTCTTTATTTAATTTTGAATACAAAAGGTTAAATTAGTTAATAATACTTACTCAAATCTGTTTCATCTATAGAATAAGAATAAGAATAAGGCAAAGAAGTTTTTAAATTTGCAAATTAGAAACAATGCTAAATGATAACTTCAGAGAAAGTTTCAGACTTAACCTGCAAATATAGGGTTCCAAAAAATAATGGTGGGGTTTTGAGAACCAATATGTAGGAAAATAATATATGTATTTAAGAAAGTAATATTTTACTTGAAAGCACATCTCAAATTGTTTTGAACACAATGTGCACCATTTGTGACCCTAAAAAAATAAACAAGTACCCCCCCCCCCCCCCTCAAGCTGCTGCTTGCCACAGAGGTCTGACAGCCTGTCAGTTTATATGCCGTAGTAGGTCTGTGAAGGTGGCAGGACCTCAACAGAAAAATAACACAAACATCCATGCCTTACCTGGGTCCCAAACCCAGGTCCCTTTGATCAGTAGCTAAGCACACTAACCACTTGGCCACACTATATAAAAAAGAATCAGCTGCTTGTCACAGACATTGGACAGAACTTTGCTAGTATAATATGCAATAGAAATGATCTGTCTCATAACAAAAATTGTTTTTACATTGCTACTTCTAGAATTGCACTGCTGTTCACAGTTAAAGAAGTTGACCAAAAACTGCAAATATGTCAAGAAATCCTTTTTAAAATTTAATGAAAGTTTCAGAGGATATTAATATCACATATATAATTATTTACATTTGAAATAAAGAATATATTTCTAATACTTGTCCAATTATAAAATTAAATTTCCAATCAAAGACTATATCGGAAAATTTTTCCAATTATGAAAAATTACAGATCATCACACATATTGAAGTAAATGTTATTTAGTAAAGAGTATCATTACCCCTAATAGAAATACAGCTTGCACAATGAGCTCTCATGCTCTAATAAGTTTATCTAACAATGCAGAGGGCAGAAAATCCCACTCCTCTATAAGAGCATTTCACAACTCATGAAGGGTCCTTGGATGGGGTGGACAACTTGAAGCTCATCTTCCCCAAAAAAAGTATCCCATGCATGTTTAATGGGATTTAGGTCTGAAGACTCACTGGCCAATTAATTCTCTGCATATCTTCACTCTCAAGGTATTCCTCCACTACCTGAGTTCTATGTAGATGAGTGTTATCATCCATAAAAATGAATTCTGACTCAATGGCACCTCTAAAAAGTCTCACATGAGACTCTAGGATCTTGGTCTCTGTATCTTACACAGCAGTTAGAGTACCTCCTAATATGACATGCAGGTCAATGCAGCCATTGATAGTAATACCTTCCCAGATTAACAAACCACCCCCACCAAAAAGGTCTCTTTCCATGATATTCAGGGGGTGATAATGTGTCCCACTCTCTCTCCAGATGCATTGGTGCAGAGAATTACTACTTATGTTATATCGTGATTCATCTGTAAAGAGCATCTTGTTCCCACTGATCATTGGTCCAATTGAGGGACTGACTGCTACATTTCAATCATGCCCCCTGATCAGCTGAAATTAATATTATGCACATTACAGGTCTCCTAGTATATAACCCTCTTTCACAAGTAATCAAGACATCATTACCCTGATACTGTCCTTCCAGTGGCAGCTGACAGCTCCAATGCAAGTTGGCACATTGACATCATTCTATTGCACTTTGCAGTTAGGGACAAGAAATGATCATATTGAACTATTGTTGTTCTGAGCCTAACCTGGCTCGTTCTTCTGAAACATGTTCCAGTGTCTTGAAATCATCTCATCTGGAAATTACACTTTCTGACACATTCACAAATCTGCCAACCTCTCTATGTGACTGTCCTGCTTCCATCCATCAGTTGGCTCACCACCTATGACTGTTACCCATCTGGTTCCTCCTTTGCATTTTAACAAAATTGTAATCCAAAACACCCAATAAAGCCGCTCTTAATCAAAATGAAAAGTTCCTGATCCTGAAGATGCTTTTATTAGCAGCTTAATTTGCATATCACAGTCTTTCAATTTGAGAAATGCAAATTTAATAGCTGATAAATGTGAGTTATTTCACACTAAATATGCTCTGAAAATTACATTAAATTTTAAAAAGGATTTATTGAGATATTTGTAACTTTGTTCAACTTCCTTAAATTACGAACAGCATTACATTTATATTAATTCTCAAATATAGGCTGCAATTAGAATGATTAATTTGAAACTTCCCCAAAAAACAAAATCATTGCTGAAAGTAACAAGCTATACGTCATCCAGCATATTGGATTTTGTTCTGCAGATGCATGTCAAGAACCTTTTGAATCCCTTCATAACACACCCTATTTCATTTCAGTAATTATTTGACAAAAAGTTCTGAAATTCACATTTTTTTTACTGAGCACAGTTGAAAAAAAATGCCTGCCTAAAAAAATAATAAATATCCTCTCAAGCAACTGCTTGTCACAGAGGTCTGACAGAAGCCTGTCAGTTTATATGCCATAGTAGAAGATCTGTGAGGAAGGTGAGACCTCAGCAGAAAAAGAATACAAACATCCATGCCTTACCCAGGGCTTGAACCCAGGCACCTTTGATCAGCAGCCAAGCACCTAATGGAAACTGACTTAAAATATCAACAATAAGGTAAAAACATTAACAGTTTAAAACATTTACCATTCTCTATCTGCCCACTGCTCAATAGCAGTAAGTCCTTCTTTTAAATGTTTGGCTGCATCTGGTAACTGATCAGGTTGTCTAGTTGCATTAACAACTCTAATAACTGCCATGCCATCCCTTAAGATAATTGCAATTAGCAAGGACCACTCAAGACATCCAGCTTCTAACATCAGTTGAAGTAAATATCTAAAAATATAAGATATGATTAACATGAATGGCTTACTCAAAAACAACCTTAAATTACATTATGTAAATGTATTTTAGGTGTATAATATAATAATAATAGTTTTCTATTTAAAGAACTAGTGCATCATGAACAATAGACCTCACAATAAATAACTACTAAATACAGTTAGTGTGGTATAAAATTAATACTTCACAATAATGCTGTTACACCAACTATCTTAGATGTTTAAATGCTCAAGCATAGACAAGTGCTAAAACTAGGAATGAATTTTGGAAACTTGCCAAGTTCATTATTCCAGCAGTTCCATTATTTCAATTCATTAGTTAATACCTGTACTATTAAATTATTCTAAAAGAATCCTTTGACCACAAATGGTTAGTCAGAGCAATAAAACAAAGGTATTTACCAGTGTCCTTGGGGGCTGGTACAGCAGCAGTGGTTTGTACTTCATGATGACATTTGAAGCAGATGTTGAGTCCATTGCTGCCAGTCCTTATTTGATGCACTTTCTTGGTAAACACTTATTTCAGTAGTCATTGATGTTAGCTGTATCCATTAGTCCATTCTTGATAAGTTGCACTTTTTTCGTATATTGCCAGTATTTATCGATGTTGAAGTGATGTTTCAGTTGTAGATACATCATTTTGTTCACTTTTACTAACTTTTTGAAGTGGCAGTTTGGTAGTAAAGTTCGTTGTATGCTGTGAAGCTTACTTCTACCAATGTAGAATAACTTTCAACATGAGCAGCTCCAAGTGCTTATAAAGCAATTAATCATGGATGGGACAGTTTCAATTGTGCAAAAACTGGTAACTGAATCTTATTTGCACTTTCCTCATTACTTAGGCTTCATAATTTAAAAGATAACTTTTAAAACCCTCAATAGGCATGATTAATTACCTCATTACCAATAAAAAGACATGGCCTTAAGACCTGTCAAACTAGTAGAATGAAGTGTTTCGCTATACGCCAGCGTATAGCTTCCTCAGGCTCTTGATGTTAGTCACCAGTTACTCCGTTATATACCTATCTCACTGCTCGGATCATCTGACTTTGAATTATGTAATTGTGTGCTTGCACATAATCATTGTGCAAAAAAGTGCATCAAATAAAGACTGGTAGCAATGGACTCAACATCTGCTTCAAATGTCATCATGAAGTACAAACCACTGCCACTGTACCAGCCCCTAAGGACACTGGTAAATACCTTTGTTTTATTGCTCTGACTAACCTTTTGTGGTCAAAGGATTCTTTTAGAGTAATTTAATAGTACAGCCATTAACTAAAGAATTGAAATAATAGAACTGCTGGCCAACTTGGCAAGTTTCCAAAATTCATTCCTAGTTTTAGCACTCCTCTATGGTTGAGCATTTAAACATCTAAGATAGTTGGTGTAACAGCATTATTGTGAAGTATTAAATTTAGACCTCAGAAATTTTATTAATTCAAATATTCTACTTTTGAGGCCTTTGTACTGCTATTATTACCTAACAAATTAACCCATTGACCTGAACTTATGAGAGCATTTTGTATTCACTGCATGAGAACAAGAAGTGTACTTACAAGATGGCATCATGTCTATTTTTATTTTAATCTTGTGCACAAAGTTAGTGATTTTCCTCAGAAATGTATCTAGTAGTATATTTTGCAATATTCCAAGATGCTAAGAAAAATTTCTCATAAGAATAAAAATTAATATATTTTAGAGAAACATTTGCCCATCATAGGGCTACATTTGCACGAAAAATGCATATGCCAATGGGTTAATTGGCAGGACTCAGCAAAACAGAACACCACCATAAGAGTATTTCGTAATATTCATAATATACAAAGTCATAAACTTGCGTAGTATGAACACATATACAAACTCATAGAATGAACAAGAAAAATTCTGCCTGTTGCTTTCACATAGAGAGTACAATACTCTTAATGTAGAAATCATAAAAGGATGGTAAAACTATAAAAGAATGAAGTATGTAATATGGATTGAATTGTTTTACCTCTGAGTAGCACTTTTTTGCATACAATGGGCTAAACGGCCAGGTCACAAGGATCCTGAAGGCTCAGAGAAGGCTGGAGTAGAGGACCCACTGGAACAGCTGTTGGGAGACAGATGGTAGTCTCCCTTCAAGGCCATCCAGCATATTCTTTAACATGCACAGGGTATGGCTCTCCCATACACAGGCCACGGTTTAACATCCCATCTGACAGACAGTGAGTGACCTTTCCAAGCCCATTGGTGTCTCCTACTGACTGTGGGCAGGGTGGAAAGTTTTGCAGAGATAAATTTCAATGGCTGGGACTCGAACCTGGGAACTACGGATTACGAGCCTGGCATGCTACCGAGTCACCCCTGTCCTATGTAATATGGAAAAACCACACGAAAAAATTCTAAGTCAGTGGGTCATCCACTTTTCATTGAATGATCCTTACATAAAAGAAAGCAAAAAATCTTTTGAGTATGATGTATTTTTCCAAAATAGTTATACTTATAGTTCAAATTTAGTTTTCCCCAGTGATTTAAAAAAATTACACTATTACAAAATAACTTTTTTTTATTTATTGGAGTTTGTGGTACATTTAGTTAAAAGTCAAATAGAAAGTGAGCAGCAAGTAAAAAGCTAAAATACACGATCATGGATATACCAGAAAAGGGAAGCAATAGATCTATACTGAAAATAGATACCAATATATGCAAATATATAATAGCAAAATAAAGAGCAGAATACATAGAAAAATACAAAAGTTGTAAAGCAGCTGGTTATCAAGAAAGTGGTTCTCAACATTACTCACTTCACATACCAACAATCAGAGGTGTGTTGTTGATTAGAACACCTGAGGCACTGCCCCACCAAAAATAAACATAAGAAATAATAAGCAAATTTGAATCTCTCCTATTTAAGAAAACAAAATTGTGTTTTATATTCATTTTGCAATCATTATTTGTTCTGTTGGTGGATAACCATGTGAATGTGCAGCATTCACTTTAGGAATCTGTTACATCATCTAGGTTAATTTACACAATATTAATTTATCTATTATAGACTCTGCTGGAATCTTAACATTATATATTATAGTGATCACACACATATGCTGAAATACAATAGCAATGAACTGCAAATCATCATAGGCACTGATTCAAAGTGGCCTGTTACACACAATTGGCTGATAAGTTGAAGACCATGTCACTTAGACAAAATCTTCATTTGACTGTGCAGTGAAATGGAGAATGCAGAAACAAAAAATATTAATTGTAAAGAAATCAAGATTACTGAAACTATACATATTACATTTTTTATAAACAAAATATAACTATAGAAACTAAATTCTAACCAAATTCCTATTTTAAAGCAAAAGTGATCACTGATCGGCTGTGCCAAACACAAGTGTGGCCAAAAAGTTGCTCTGTCAGGACATATGATAAATTAATGACTACAATTTGAGAAATGTGGTAAGTAATAATTATATCTTCTAGATTATCTAAAATTTTTAAACACATAGTACTAGATGTAATTTAACGAACCTTAACTTTTAACATTTGGGTGATTTGGATTAAACTTTAAAATAATAGATCTAATGAAACTGTAATGTTGTTAGAATATTAATGTTTTTGCATTCAGATAAAATGGTGGATAACTTGGCAATTATTCTATGTTGTCATTCAGTATAAGCATAGAACTGCAGTATTCAATTCAGAAATCTACCGAAATTTTAAAGTGATTAAGTTAAAATAATAATAATAATTAAGAATAATTTATATAATAACATAAAATTAATTATATAAATATAATACTATAAGAATAAGTTAAAATATTTCAATTAAGTATCTAAAGACAGCAAAGAATCATTTGGTATTGTCTTATTTTTATTTCAGATACCATAAAGTGACTGTGGTAGACATTTAATTTTCATTACTGTAATGTTTTTATGCAAGAACAGGACAAATGAATTGCCTAATATGTAGTGGCTGTCAAAGCTGTTTTAGTATACCTACAGCTACCTAATCAGAGTTTATATGTGTGATCACGAATTTAAAGTAAATCTACCATTCAGAAAATCACTGCTTAACACTACATGAATTTAAACACTATGGTTTGTAAGGTTAGTAACAAATGCTATGCAAATCAACATATTTATAGTTATTAATTTCAAATATTTACATAATTACATATTTAATTTTTGTGATCATACAAAATATTGACATACTTGTAGAATTATTTAACAAGATATACGAGACAGGCAACATCACTGAAGACTGGTTGAAATAAACGTTCATCACCATACCCAAAAAACCAAAACTTGTGGAGAATTTAATCTAATGAGTCATCTTAAAAATGTTCCTGAAAATCATTCATAATCAAATATACCGAAAATGTGAACAGGCAATCGATGATGCACAATTCGGATTTACAGAAGGATTAAGAACAAGAAAAGAACTCCTTTCTGACCAAGTTTTGATGCAGAGATGTAGAGAACAACAAATTGATGTCTATATTTATTCTATTGATTTTGAGGTGTTTGATTGAGTTCAACACACAAATCTCATAAAAAACATTCTTGAGGATATTGGACTTGATGATAAAGACAGAATAATTAGAAATTTATATTGCAATCAAACATCATCAGTTCTAATTGAAAACAATATGACAGATAACATCAACATCAAGAGAGCAGTGAGGCAAGTATGTGTGGTTTCCCCCTCCTATTTAACATATACTCAGATGTTTATTCAAAAGGGCTTTGGATGGAAGAGAAAAAGGAATATCTATTAATGGAAGGATAATAAATAACGTACATTACGCTGATGACACTGCACTTTTACCTCTAATATGCATAACCTACAAACTCTCCTTGATTGAGTGAACAAGGAGAGCAAAAGAACGGGTCTTAAACGCCAGTAAAACTAAGTTCATGATACTTAACAGTGACCCAATTCCAACATCAACTCTCACATTAAATGGAAAGCAAATTGAGAGAGTTAATAAGTTTAGATATCTAGGCTGCTGGATAAATGACAAAAACGACACTGATATGGAAGTAAAATCAAAGATTGAAATGGTTAGACTATGTTTCCTTAAAATGAAGTCTACACTGTGCAGCAAGAACTTGAATCTTGATCTTAGAATTCGAACAATGCAGTGCTATATGTGGTGATCATGCTGTATGATATTGAAATTTGGACACTGAAATCTACAATCATCAAGAAGATTAAAGCATTCAAGATGTGGATATACAGAAGGATGTTGAAGATCACATGGACAGCAAAGATAATAATAATAATTTATTTCATGCAGGGGGTACAGTAAAGCCAAGGTACAGGTAAATTTGGATATTAATTTAAACATTCAAGTGACTTGATGCCCCAGTAACATTTGAGAAGTTAAAGAGAAATATTGATGATAGCACAAAAATACAAACATATTTACAGAAATTGCATAATTATTTGATATATATAAACAAAATGACAAATTCAGAAATAGTAAAAGATTTTGAACTCAAGATAGTTCTAACCTTAATTGCACTTCTGCTTGAGGAGGCCCTCTGCTGGCTAATTCTTCAGACATGGCTTCTAGCTCAGCCGAAAGAGGGAAAGTAGACCATCCTTCATCATCTAATGTGGTCTGACTATCTTCTGCCCAGAGAGAACTATTTTCTGACATGTCTAAAGTAAGCAAGCTACCATCTGTTTGCAAAAACACCACAGTTAAACATGACTATCAAATGAATATCCTTAATTTCATTATATATATATTACAAATTTAATAGTTTATTTATTAATGAAGTTAGTAACTATATTGCAATGTATTTAACAATACACATAAAATTTTGCCATTCATCAGATATTCTGAGGAGCATTACTTTTTAAAATGACTCTTAAATTGGACTTTGTAGAATTTATAGAAGCATGTAAATTATTATAATCATGGTATTATTAGCTTACATAGGTAAATTAGTAATGTTTTTTAGCTTCTTTAATAAAAAAAATCAATTACTTTTTAAAACGAAAAGTTATCATGCAATAATTTTGGGGAGACTGGGACAACAATCAATGCTGACTCCTACTGTAAAACATTCTGGCATTTATGAGAGGCTATAAGAAAAAAGACAGGGACTTTCCTCAAGGGGAGTTGCCATTCTGCATGATAATGCTAGGCTCCATACAGCTCAGCAGATGCAAGATTTGAAAAAATTTCGATGGGAACATTACAAATACCACACCCCACCACCACCACAGTCCTTACTTGGCACCAAGTGATTATCATCTGTTTGGCCTTCTTAAGAAACCCTTTGGAGGAAGCAGATTTGAATCTGATTTTAATCTTTAACAGGCTGTTTGAAATAGCACCATGCACAGAGCTCACAATTCTATATCTCTGGTATCAATTCACTGATTTTTCGTTGCAAGAAATGTTTGAATTGTCCAGGTTGGATATATGGCCGTATGGAAAAATAGTCAACATGAATGCAATTACCTATGAATGTGTAACCATTGCATTTGAATATAAAGTTTTGTTGCAATATAGACTTTGCATTCTTATTTTCTGATCAACTCTCATATGTGTTTAGCAACATATCAAACAAGACACACTCTACACTATTGCAGCCTTCCTACTCACCAAAATCATCTTGGCAGTGATCAACTGCAACCATATTACATTCACAGATAACTAGTACCACAATCCAAAATCAAAAAGGTGAACCAGGATAGCTGCCATCCCCAAATCAGTTCCAACCATGGTCCAGCAGTTCAAAAGAGTCCAGGATCTCTCAGTGCTGATCCCTGAGATTTCACAAAGCCCTGCTGACTCATAGGTTTTAACATAAAATCTAGGGCTTACTTTCAAATGCAACTCTTTCAACACAAAAAAACTCCCTTTCTCATAACTTTGAAAACTTTTTAAAGAAATCTTAACTGCTATTGTTCTTATGCAGGCAGCCAATTATCATATCCATAACAATTTACACATTCATTTGAAGCTTGCAAATGAATCTTTTTTTTCTGCTGACAAGATGCCTTGATGGTCCTCCTATCTTATGAGTGCATGCCATTATTCATTATGGCAACAATCATTTCAAATGTGTCTGTTAGACCAGAACTAGTGATGCACAGAAACTGTAATTTTACAGCCAGTGCACAAATGATAAACTATTTGTGATGGATGAAAGCTGATGTACCTCTGCATAATATTAGCTAATTAACTAAGCTAATTTATGCTGAAGTACATCATCTTTGTAACAGCAAAATGGTGCATATAATATTTAAAATAAAAAAAAAACATATTGCAAATTTGGAGGATATCTAATTTTTGCTTTACTTAGATCTGATATACAACTGCATTAATAAAACATTTTAGTGTTTCTTTTTGAAACAATGTTTAGCGTGACACATTTTTTGAACTAAATAATATGCACTGTTGGGTTGGGTTATTTTACCTCTGAGTGGCACTTTTTTGCACACAATGGGCTAAATGTCCATGTCACTAGGAACTGAGGACTCAGAGAAGGTTGGGGGAGGGGGCCCCATTGGACAGCTATTAGGAGATGTGGTAGACTCCTGGTAAGGCCATCCAGTATGTTCTTTAAAGTGCACAGGGCATGGCTCTTCTGCACATGGGCCATGGCTTAACATCTCATCTAACAGATGGTGGCCTTTCCAAGCCTGTTGGTGTCCCTTAATGATTGATGGCAGGGTAGGAAGTTTTTGATATGCACTGTTTTTAAACATTTTACAACTGCATAATATATTACTTTCCCTATTTAACATTGCAAACAATAGTAATAATAATAAAATAGTGTAAGCATATAATAATAATAATTTTCTATAATGGAATAAAAGTATGATACACAATTGTCACTGAAACCTGAGAAACAAGATGACTGACTTTGACATAGAAATGATCCTTAAATACATATAAAGCATGTGGTTTAAACAGTATAAAGTAGAAAAGCCTCTGCCATGCAAATATGAACAATATAAATTATTACACTTGGTTCAATTGATAATTTGTATTCTATGCATTCAAGATAGAAAAGGCCAATTCTTACATTTGCTATACCAGCACAATTTAAGTTCACCTACATTCTATTCTTGATAGATGTAGGTGAAATTAAATATTTTAAGCTTCAGTCTAATATTAAGATAATGTTTATAAAGACTTAATAAATGACTTAAAGTTAAATTTCTGAAACACTGCAGTATCTCAATACATAATTCAGTACAGAAAGCATTTAAACCAACCTTTATATTGTTTAGGCAAGAGCTGGGCTTCAATTGTTTGACTAGGAAGTCCCTCTGCCAGTACATCACCTGTATATTCAACATCACCCTTTAGCCTTGCACTATCAGAAGGATTACTTAAGTACCCACTATCCTGTATTTCATGTGATTCTAGTTGACTTGAAGTTATATCAACAGTAAGAGATCGTAAATGATCCTCTGAAAGAACTGTTGCTCCAGGAAATGAGTGCACTGAAGAGCCTACAATTAATTTTTTAAAAAAATAATTAATATTTGAATAAAATTTAATTTAAATATGAACACTATTTTTTTTTACCATTGAATATATATGAATAAGGATCTCATTATTGTTGCTGGTGAGCTCTGAGTAAAATTGTTTGGCATGGATATTTGTGTGTTATCTATCTGCAAAGGGCTCACTCGCCTCACAATACTTATAATTTTTAAACTAATATTTTCCTATCAGTCTATATCTGTAGTATCCTAAGAGTGTGATGTATTGCATATAACAGTGAAACAAAAGCTAAACAGTGATACTCAGACTATTTTTCCTGTACAAAAAAACAATTTTTTAAGCAATGAAGTTGCTTATAAAACAGTTGGTATTTTTTTTGTCTCAGATGAGATAGTAATCTTGATGCATTGTTGAAACTGGCACTTTTACACATACAATGGACTAACAGGCAAATCCAAAGGATCCAGATTTAGTAGGGTAAGGAAAGGTAACCCACTGGGCAGCTCAGATGGAAACCTCCTGCACATGAAACCATGGTTTAATGTCCAATCCAATGGGCAGCACTTGTGGACAATGCAATTTCTCTAATATTATATTTTATATTTGACAAAAGGGAATGGCAACATTCTGAAAATGATTTAAGTTTATATTTTAACCTGAATTATGCAGAAAACAACCAAAAACTGTTGATATGCCAAATGGCTATTGGTTGCTACAAAAGCCTAATCTTTTATGCCAGCACATTTCATTGTTTAATCAAATTGAATGAATTCAAACTCAACAAGCATATATTTACTTTAAACTTTGATCTGTAAACTGTCAGATTTGATTAAAAATAACCAGTAAGAAACAATTTCATTCAAGGGGAAAGATTAAACTAGTAATTTGAAACTAATATTAACTTCCAATAAATACAGTAGAACTTTGGAAAATACTTTTTCTTCTATGTAACTGATAGCCTGTGGACTGTATATGGCACTGTATGTGGATAAACTGCAGTCTCTGGATGTCCTTTTTACTGAATGTACATGTGGGAATTCCATTTAATGTACATGGGGATATAATCTTCCCATTATACAACAGAAATTGCTGACACACAAAGTACAGACCATTGAAACTATACGAGACCTTATTTTATAGAATCACCACTGTAGTTTCTTGATTTCTGTGTGTGAATCTGGCAAATTACATTACAAAATAATTATACTTAAATTAATATGCAGCATTACTATGTTATGAATTAATGTCTGATCATTGAAAAGACAAATATATGTTTCAGATACAAATTTCATTTTCTGTAATGAAGCGATCATATATGTACCTAAAGTACAAGACCATCATGGTTAAAAGTTGAACAGTCCTGTTCTAGGACATTAAGAATTACTGTGGCTTATTAGCTAGAAAATATTACATTAAGATGAAAACAAACTTTTGTTTTTTTATTCGTGATTAGATCCACAAAGCTAACAACTTATCTGAAAATTACAACAGAACAAATGATTATGCCATAAACTCAGGAACAATTAAGGATTACTGTAGCTTATTAGCTAAAAAATATTACATTATGATGAAAGCAAACTTTTGTTTTTTTATTTGTGATTAGACCCACAAAGCTAACAACTTATCTGAAGATTACAACAGAACAAATGATCATGCCATAAACTCGGGAACAAAATTCAGATCCAAGTAATTAAATTAATACCCTGAGTCAATGCGATACTGATGAAACTCTGCCACTCAGGTGAGGTGCAGTGGCGGGGTTATCTATATGGATTAACTAATGGGAATTAATGAAAAATATAATAACATGGAAAAGCATGTTACCATGAAACACATTATAAGATTTACCTGTACTAAAGTTAATTATGCAATAATAAGTAAAAAACAATAATAGTTAAAAGGTAACATTTTATTTATAACAGAAACAACTTTGAAACTTTTTTTAGATTATCAACAAACATAAGCACCGATTACTCATGGATATCAGGTAAAATTCTCAGCTCTTTGAAAAATCTTATATCATTATTTTTAGAGATAAATAGAAGGTTTATTTTGAGTGATAATCTCAATGGCAATTTTACAAGCATTTGTCTTGAAGGCACATAAAAATACCACTAAAAACATAGATGAAAAAAAAATAAAAACTTAGAATGAGAATATTTAAATATTAACCTTAGAATCGCTTGGTGAAATGTTTGGGCATAAACCACTCTGTGGAGTCATATGTGACCCCTTCAGCTTCATGCATGTCACAGTTAATATCAAAGTTATAACGAATATTGACCTTTCGTACTATAATGTTTAAAAACGACAAGAATAATGAATAGTTGACATAACACCATCAATGACTTGTAAAGCACTGAAAGTACTCAAGAGCTCAAGTCTATAAGCAAAATGTGTGGGTGTGTATTAAGAATTCGGAGACTCCACAGAGTGTTCTAAGGTTAAGATTAAATATTTTTGATACAGCCATTATATCATCTTATAGATGAGTCAAATGCTTTTATCTGTTGTTAATGGATTAAGTATTATTTACTAATATAATATTCTAGTTGCTGTCAACCACCAAAGAGCACAAGTGTAATTTTTATTTATTTTTGCCTTATCTTAAAGTGATTTCACAGTGGAGAGTGCTCAGTGCAGTTTTACAAAATGCTTAGATGGCTGGTGGTAAAGGTCACATAATGTCAGTGTTACAGCAGAATTATTTATTATTGTACTTTATATGCAACTATGTTTTAGGTGATTTGAAATCATCAGAGCAAATAAAGCTTGAAAAAAAAAACTCACTGGATGGATAGCTGTTAAAATAAATGGGAACTTCCTCTTAAGGCCATCTAGTATATTTTACAATGTGAATAGTGTTTTATAAGGTACACAGTCAGTCCTTTCTGCATAGAGGTAGCCAAGATATTGTCATTTGGGAGGAGGGGGGGTGGTTTAAGGCTCAAAAATTAAATTAATATCAGTATAAACCTAATGGAGATATTAACTCTTAATGAGTCGGATTATTTATCATTTCTGTTTAGCAGAAAAATTTAAAGAGCTGTAGAATTTTATACTGAAGTAACTGAGAGAACTTGGTGATGTTATTGTATACAATGTAATTTATTAATTTTCATGCTTAATTTGATAGGTTTAAAAGGGAAATTTCTTTTAGCAAAAATACAAAAACTTGCAGCAAAGTTCACTGGGAACTATAATGAAACTTACTCAACTACAGTTCAATTGAGTAGGTTTTTGGTTCAGACTTAATGGACACTTTTCTTGGCTGTACTGTATACATAATACGTCAAGCATAAGAAGAAATTCCAAAAATTCTTCTACCATTTTAAAATATCAGTTATATTATTATTATCCAGTGAACATGCATACATGAGCATCACCTACTGGACAACCCTGGTAAAAATTGTTGCTATATCTAAAGAATCTTTGAAAGCTGGTGACTTACATTTTACATCAGTTTACATCATTTGATTCATATAAAAAAATATGAATTCATATAAAAAGTCTCTTATTTCAATGAAACAAGATTAAAAAGAAGTAACTAATATGATTAACTAAATATTTTTACAGTTGCACTGGGAAATAATCCCCAAACCCAACTCCTTTATCTATGAACAGTGTCACTGACCAATACAATCAGTTCTCTATCATGAGGCCATTTTTTTAAATTTAGGTGATAATTTTTTTCTCACACAGAGCTGATAACAGGTCATTTGCAGCATGGCCAATTTTCAACATTTCTTTGTTCCATGAAAATCAATATAACTTTAGCTACAGGCTTGCTTATTCAAAATATATTTATTTCTAATTTTGAAAACCAGAAAATATGTTTGTTTGTATTCTAATACTGGTTAAATTTTAAAATTTTTTCATTAATATTATCTCTTATTTTTTAATTTATGAACAACGATTTTCCTTATTAAAGTTATAACTATAATATCCTGGTATAATTCCATATCTGTAAACTCTTTGTTTTCTTATCTATACCTGAAAGACTTCTCCATGAAACCCAGTTGCCTGATCACATGATTGTCTGGGTAAACACAAATGAAATAGTAAATGCTAACCAATAAAAGCAGGAGTATGTTGCTGACTTTTATAACTAAGTAACTAAAAGTCTTCACCCAATGTACACTATACACACTTTCTTATTTGCATGTCCTTCAGTGTTGGACATAAAATCTACAAGATCTTTCAAGCCACTGGCATGGTACACCATCAACATCTGATTTACAAAGGTTTTCAATAAGTAGTAATATTTTTCAAAAAAAAGCAAATTACCTCTTAAGCAGCTGCTTACCACAGAAGTCTGACAGGAGCTTGTCAGTTAAATATGCCATAGAGAAGATTTGCGAGGAAGGTGAGACCTCAGCAGCAGGACAACACAGCAACACAAGATAGGAAATATCCATGCCTTATCCAGGGTTCAAACCCAGCACCTCCCCCCTCCAAAATATATATATATATATAAATAATGGGCAAATAAATTTATGCTGTTTGCAATAATAACAGACCCTCACATGTTATTAACTAATAAAACTCACATTAGAATAATATCTGGCAACACAAATTTAATATAAAATAGCTACAAAAATAGAAACATGCACTATGTTTGAGCTAATCTGGGAATAATTACATATGTATAATCTGTGATTTGATTTTTTTTTTTTTTATGAAATACACTGCTGGCCATTAAAAGTGCAACACCAGGAAGAACTCATTAGATTGTACCGAAATATACAAGATGGGTAGCTCATGAGAAAACATGTAAATGATTCAAAGCCCAGCACATACACACATCATGTGTGACAGTAAAACCCCCTGGAAGTGGCATAAGAGGAAATTACAAAGAGCTGGTGTAAAGCACTGGAATTGTGTTTGTTCACAGTTCTTGCGCACTAAAGGACTGATTTGATTTTTTTTTTATGAAATACACTGCTGGCCATTAAAAGTGCAACACCAGGAAGAACTCATTAGATTGTACCGAAATATACAAGATGGGTAGCTCATGAGAAAATATGTAAATGATTCAAAGCGCAGCACATACACACATAATGTGTGACAGTAAAGCCCCCTGGAAGTGGCATAAGAGGAGATTACAAAGAGCTGGTGTAAAGCACTGGAATTGTGTTTGATCACAGTTCTTGCGCACTAAAGGACTGATTTGATTTTTTTTTTTTTATGAAAATACACTGCTGGCCATTAAAAGTGCAACACCAGGAAGAACTCATTAGATTGTACCGAAATATACAAGATGGGTAGCTCATGAGAAAACATGTAAATGATTCAAAGCCCAGCACATACACACATCATGTGTGACAGTAAAACCCCCTGGAAGTGGCATAAGAGGAAATTACAAAGAGCTGGTGTAAAGCACTGGAATTGTGTTTGATCACAGTTCTTGCGCACTAAAGGACTGATTTGATTTTTTTTTTTTATGAAAATACACTGCTGGCCATTAAAAGTGCAACACCAGGAAGAACTCATTAGATTGTACCGAAATATACAAGATGGGTAGCTCATGAGAAAACACGTAAATGATTCAAAGCGCAGCACATACACACATCATGTGTGACAGTAAAGCCCCCTGAAAGTGGCATAAGAGGAGATTACAAAGAGCTGGTGTAAAGCACTGGAATTGTGTTTGTTCACAGTTCTTGAGCACTAAAGGTCCAAGTATGCCCCATCGAAGAACCCGGCATCCATATGACCAGGTTTCCGACTTTGATCAAGGGAGAATTGTGGGATTACGGAAAGGTGAATTATTGTACCAAGAAATCGGTGCTCATGTTGGACAGAATGCTGCCACAGTAATGAGAATATGACATTAGTGGATAGAGGAGGAACAAACTCACCGATGTGAGGGATCTCAATGGCCCTGTCACACAAATGAACAAGAGGACAGACATCGTGTATGGCTATGAATTATCATACAGTCACATCAAACACCTTAGCTCAACAGTTAGGGAGTATTGCACATCAACCTGTGTCTGCACACACAGTTTGACGTTGTCTGCTGCATCAGGGCATCTTTTCTAGGCAGCCATTGCTTAAGCTACCATTGACTCTACAACACAGGCATGTATACAACTGCAATGGTGCCAAAAACGTCATGCATGGATGTGCGAATGGCATCGCATCATCTTTTCAGACAAATCCCACTTCAGTATGCAGCACCATGATGAACAAATCTGTATCTGGTGGTACTGCAGTGACAGGCTCAGTGAGACATGCATGATGCAGCACCATACAGATCTGGCCCCCAGTGTTATGGTATGGGGGTGCCATTGAACTCCACTCACACATGCACCTTGTATGAATTACTGGTACTTTGAACAGCTAGCATTACATCACTGAGGTGTTGGAGACTGTGGTTGTACCTTATCTTCAGAAGCTCTCTGGTGCCATTTACCAACAAGACAATGCCCGGCCACATGTGGCATGCATCGTACAATTCCTGAATAACCACCATGTGGCATTTTTGCCTTGGACTGTGAGTTCACCAGATCTGTCCCCAATTGAACATGTCTGGTCTATGATCTCATGACGACTAGCACACCAGACACCAGCAGATGCTACAACAGATGAACTTTGGCTACGTATTGAAACTGCATGGACTGACATTCCCCAAACACACATCTGACATCTCATCCTCTCAATGCCAGACCATGTAGCAGCAGTTATTGCCACTCATGGTGGCTACACAAGATACTGATTTCTTTGTATTCCACAAGTCTAACCGAGTTGCATTTGTAATCATTTGATCCTTATAACATAAGCTATGTATTCACTAAATATGGCTTTGATATCTATTGTCTTTCCTGGTACTGCACTTTTAATGCCCAGCAGTGTACATTGAAACTTACAACTTTTCAATGTATGTGTCAAACTCCCAGAAATTTATCACAAGAAAACAGGATGAATAATATTGGTAACAACTGTTTATCACAAGATACAATTTTCAAATAGGTAAAAAAGTCAAAGAGTGGACAATGTTTATGATGCAAGAGAAGATCCATCAATAAAAGTCAAACCCAGAGAGAAGAAGAAATCAATTAATACCACAATACAGCAAAATTACAGATTTACAGTTAGAAAATCAGTGAATAATGAACATAAGTGTTGGACAAGTTCATAACATTATTAATAGAACTTTCTTCACTGAAAAATGTGTTACAGTGAGTTCTAAGATTGCTTATCAAGGATATAAAACAAAAACATCTTACTATTGTCCAACTTTACTTGAGGGTGTAGCAGAAAATGAAATAATTTTTTGGATTAAATTGTAACCAAGGATGAGTCTTGTGCACATCATTTCACCCTGAATCAAAAAGACCAAGTACAGAGTGGCATCATCAAAGATTTCCAAAGTGTAAAAAGCCTCACACAGAGACAATGATTGGTAAAAGTCATTTGAACCATTTTTGGAATAAAATGCTGATATTTTGGTGGAATTCAATAAATAACATCAAGCTATTGACAGCATTATATATTCAAGTTTGATAAAAGATAAAGCTTCCAATCTGCAACAAACATCAAAGGCTGTTAATGATGGCAATATTTTACAGCATTACAATGCATGCCTACATGCAGCAAACTTAACCAAAGATACCATTAAAAACTTAAAATTTTGAGATTTTAGAATATCCTCCATATTCACTGATTTTTTTTTTTGGCATCTGATATGGAAAAGAAGAAAGTTTGATGATGATGAATCAGTTAAAGAAAAAATGCAATCATGACTTCATCATCATCATCCTCAAGCAGCCATGGGCTACAGAGGTCCAACCAGACTGTGCAATTTAGTTCTCCCAGCAAGTCTGTCCTGAGCTGCATCTGCTGCATCTGGCCACTGCACACCAATTCTAATAAGGTCCTGTTTCACATTGTCTGCCCACTGCATCCTTGGTCTCCCCCTCTTTCTGAAAAAAAAGAAGCCTTTAGGCACACTGTTCATAACACTATTCGCCAATCTATAATTATCCATACAGGCAACATGGCCAAACCAACGGAGTCTCTCCCTGCACAATATGCTGCTTAAAGGAGGTTGCCGACTCCTTTGCCTAACCTCATCATTAGTTGCAAAGTTGAACCACCTAATGCCCAAGATACTGCAAAAGCATCTAGAATCAAAAGCATCTAGTTTCCTGTTACTTGTTTACAAAGTGTCCAAGTTTCACTGCCATAACTAACCCTATAAAGAACCAAACTATTATACAGTCTAATTTTAGTCTTTAGGTGTATACGCCTATTTCTCCACACTCTCCATAGATTCTTAAAAGTCCTGGCAGCAATACCTATTCGTCTTTTAATCTCATGCCGCACATCACCAGTATCTGTTACATAGCTCCCAAGATAACTGTGACACCTGTTCAAGATTGCAACCATTCAGATTAATTCAATCACAGCCTGCCTGACCAATTTTCATCACTTTAGTTTTCTCTCTGTTTATAACCAAACCTACTCTAGTACCAGTTTCATCAACAGCTCGAATGAAAGAGTTCATCTCATCAACATCATTTGCCAAAAGGGCTAAATCATCAGCATAATCTAAATCAGAGATTTTCGTATCTCCAGCACATTTAAGGCCAAAATCTTTCCCTTGAAGAAGTGAATTTCGCATAACTTAATCAATAACCAAACTAAAGAGAAAAGGAGACAAAATGCACCCTTGTCGAACACCAGAAATAATGCTAAATCAATTGCTACAAGACTTACCAACTCTCACACATGACTCAGTGTTATTATAGAGAGCTTTCATTATGTTAACTAACTTGTCTGGTATAACATATGATCTCACAATCAACCACAAATTATGACGATCAACAGAGTCAAAAGCCTTTTTGAAATCAACAAAGCTAGCAACCAAAGGTTTCTGAAACTCTAAACATTTCTCAAGAATCTGCCTAAGTGAAAATATCTGATCTATGCATCCCCTACCACTTCCGAATCCACATTACTCATCATGCAATTGCCCATCAACCAGATTCTTCATTCTGTTAAGCACAACCAGGCAAAGAACTTTACCTAGAACAGAAAGTAGGTTGATACCCGTATAGTTATTACAAGAACTCAGATCACCTTTTTTAAAAACTGGGATAATAATAGCTCTGGTAAAATCCTTAGGAACCATACTTTTATCATAAAAGGTATTCAAAATTTCAATCATTCATGTGGTAACTGAAATAATCCAGGTTCTAAGCATTTCCATAATAATTTTATCTACCCATGGGGATTTAGGTAGTTTAAGTTTAGAAATAGCCAAAATAACTTCAGACTGTGTTACAGGGCCAACATTAAAGCCAGTAATGCATCTATCATTATTACAAACAATGGGAGTGGAGCTAACCACATTGTTTAGAACATCACTGAAATGCTCAGCCCACCTACCCATGACAGAATCCTCCCCTTCTATAACCTTACCTTGTTTATCCTTCAATCCCTGTATACTTGTCTGTTTTCTACCACACAAAACATTAACTATCTGGTACAGCTCTCTGCTGTTATGCTGTCTAACTGCTTCCTCAGCTTTGTCAGCCAACCCATCAAGCCAAAGATTCTTATCAGCGGCTAACTGATTCTTTACACGTTTATTAAGCTCTCTGTAATGCTTTCTATTAGGACTAGTAGGGTATTGATTAAGGACATTCCTGCAGTTCCTTCTTTCTGAAATAAGCTCAAGTGCCTTATCACTCAAATAATTCTGCCCCTCTGCTTCCTTTTCCCTAAAAGAGGGTCGGGGGTGGCTCAGTCAGTAGCGTGCCAGGCTCGTAATCTGCAGTTCCCAGGTTCGAGTCCCAGCTGGGTCAGCGTTGAGATTTATCTCCGCAAAATTCCCCGCCCTGCCCATGGTCAGTAGGGGACAGCGATGGGCTTGGAAAGGCCGCCGTCCGTCGGATGGGACGTTAAGCCGTGGCCCCGTGTGCGGGAGAGACATACCCTGTGCACGTTAAAGAACACACTGGGTGGCCTTGATGGGAGGCTACCATCTGTCTCCCAACAGCTGTTCCAGTGGGTCCCCTCCCCCAACCTTCTCTGAGCCTTCGGGGTCCATGTGACCTGGCCATTTAGCCCATGGTGTGCAAAAAAGTGCCGCTCAGAGGTAAAACAACCCACAACCCTAAAAGAGTACTGTTAGTTTCCAAAAAAAGCCTGTTTAAAATGGCCCCATTCTTCCTCAACTTCAGTAGTAAGCAAACCACGGCTGTCATAATGACTAAGTAACCTATCATGGTAAGCTTTAGCTATAACTGGGGTTTTCAGAGCTTCAGTATTAAATGTAAAATTTTTAACCCTAGTACAACACTTTTTAAGTTTAAGTTGCAAGACACTTTTAACAAGATAATGGTCAGATCCAATTTCAGCTCCCCTATATGACCTGGTATTCCTAACAGAACTAGCCCATTTGCTGTTAATTAATATATAATCAATCATATTGTTACGACAGAAGGAATCTGGCAACCGAAAGCAAAAAGTTTCAGCCAACGAATAAGAACGTTGGGAGAATTTGGAGAAGAAGAGTAGAGCGTTAACGGTCGTTGTGTTGTAACGGTCGGAGAGTTCGAAAATGGACGGTGAGCTGTTCTGAGACAGTGCGCGTAAGTATCAAGAAGTAACTTGATGTGTTGTGTATACGCGGAAGGATAAAAGTGGGATCTTTTATCGTTAAGTATCAAGAAGTAACTTGATGTGTTGTGTATACACGGAAGTATAAAAGTGGGAACTTTTATGGCTAACTTCGAATGTCTACACGGACTGTCTTTTTGTTCGGCTAGTGTGTGAACAGTTATTAGCACAGGACGGGAATTGGTTTACGAGTGAAGATCTTCGGGTGACCTGGTAAATCAAGTAAAAGGTAGTATTTAGTAAAATACACAGAGCTGATATTGTGTGCTCTACGCAGGAAGATTGATGACTTGTGCATGTTAATAGTTGATTTGTTAATAAGATACTTCATCCATATTTCCTTTGTAACAATTTACCTTGTATTGAATTTGGTTTTGAAATATAGCTTTTAATACTCACGCTCAGTGGCTATCCATTTTTGTAATCCGCAACATTTGGTGTCAGAAGTGGGATAATTTATTGAATGCCGTTAACTAGAAGTATGGATGAATTAGTAAAGTTGATAAATAGCTTGAAAGTCGATATGGCTACGCAGATGACTGATATGAAAGATATGAAAGCCGATATGGCTACACAGATGAATGACATTAAAAGTCAAAATAATGAGTTGAGAACTGAGATAGTTTCTCAAAAAGATGACTTGAAAGCCGATATGGCTAACAAAATAGGTGACTTGAAAGCCGAAATGGCCGCACAAAATACTGAGATGAGAGCTGAAGTGGCTTCTCAAATTGATAAGATTACTGATCAGTGTAAGGACATTAAAACCGAACTTAATAAACAATGTGATTGTTTAAAGGTTGAAATTGACAGTGTAAAATATGATCTTGATAGTGTTAAGTTAGATTATAAACATGAAATAGAAATTGTAAAAACTGATTGTGAACGCCAGTTTCAGATTTTGAGAAATGAAATGTTACCTTCTGCTTGTGATAATAATAATTCTAGTGGAAATAATGTTATTACACATATCGCTAAAAATACAACTAAACCTTCTACATATGATGGTCAATCATCTTGGACAGTATTTAAAACACAATTCGAAGTTATCGCTACAGCCAATGAGTGGAATGAATTCCAAAAGGCCAGTTTTCTTGCAGCTTCCTTAAGAAATTCTGCTGCGGAAGTTTTGCAGTCTGTTCCAGAAGAAAAACGACTTGATTATCAAAGTCTAGTTTCTGCATTAGAACTAAGGTTTGGTGATAGTTATTTAAAACAATATTACGTGACTCAATTTAAACATCGCATGCAGAAAAGTGGTGAAACTTTGCAAGAGCTTGCTAGTGATATTGAGCGTCTAGCTAGATTGGCTTATAGTAACTGTCCACCAGAAATTCAAGATAATTTAGCTCAATTACAATTTATTGATGCTATTGCTGACCCTGACACTCAGCAATCTCTGAGGATGTTGGAAGGTGAATCCTTAAAGTCAGCTGTGGTACATGCTATGAAATACGAGTGCTCCAGGCTTTCCTCCCGAGCGAACAAACGTGCAGTGAGGTTTGTGAGTGCAGAAGAAACTGTAGAAAAGAATAATGAAATGAAAGAACTAACCAAAGCCATACTATCCGTTTTGAAAGATATAAAAGGTTCTTCTTCAAAACCTACAACAGACCTTCAGTGTTGGAATTGTGGCAAGACCGGACACATTCGTACCAACTGCACTAGGAAACGAATGATGAGTCCAAGTCCATCAACTAGACAACAAGATCAAGGAAACAGAAAATTAGTCAGTCTTGCGGGGCAAAGGCTGGCAGTTGATTGGTTGGCCCCAGGGGAAGTCGCCCACGTTTCAACATTACATGGCGATAATAATGGATTAGTAGCTGATGGAGCCATAAATGGAATACCTTGCCGTATGATAGTCGACACTGGTGCAAATGTAACTTTACTCAGAACGGATATAATAAAGAAAATAATACCTCACCCAAACTTGAATACTACACAGTCTAGAATAAGCCTACAAACGGCCACTGGAGATTGTGCAAAGGTTCATGGAAAAATAGAACTTAACATCCGAGTTGGTAGCTGTCTGGTTCGCCATCCTGTTTACATCGCTGACATCTACGACGAATGCATATTAGGCCTTGATTTTCTTAAGAAACATGGATTCAACATTAGACCCAGTGATAACCTACTCATCTATGAGACAGAAGAGATTCCTCTGCTTAGCCGGACGTCTGATTCTTTATCAAGCGTAACTCCAATATTAGTGACGGAAGACACAGAGATCCCAGCACAAAGTGAAGTTATAGTCCGTGGACATCGGGCGGAGACTTCTGGGGCCTTCCGATTGGCAGTTACTGATGCCTCTGGTAAAGGAGCTTTGGCTCATAATATCCTGGTTGCGAGGACTTTAGTCAGAATAGATAAAGAACAGATCCCTATCAGAGTGATGAACTGTAACAAATCCAGTAGAATGTTAAAAAAAGGTGAGGAATTAGCAATATGTGAAGCTGTTACCTGTGTAACAAGTATAAATAAAATAGAAGTTACCGATTCACATCAAAATCATACAGACATCCCATCTCATCTTACTGAATTATGGAGAGAAACAAGACAAATATTAACTGAAAACCAAGCTGTTAAGGCCGAGAACCTATTAAAAGAATTTTCTGACATTTTTTCTGCCACATCAAATGATTATGGCCGTACTAACCTGACAGAACATAAAATCAACACTGGTGATTCTCCTCCAGTCCATCTGCCGGCAAGAAGGCTTCCATTGGCAAAAAGAGAGGAGACGGAACAACTCATAAAGGACATGGAAGCTCAGGGCATTATAGAACCATCACAGAGTCCCTGGACATCACCAGTAGTTCTTGTCAAGAAAAAGGATGGATCTACACGATTTTGTGTAGATTATCGCAGATTAAATGACGTAACAAAGAAAGATTCCTTTCCTTTACCCAGGATTGACGATACACTAGACACTTTATCTGGGTCAGAATGGTTCTCAACATTAGATTTAAAGAGCGGCTATTGGCAAGTTGGTATACGTCCTGAAGACCGTGAGAAAACAGCTTTCAGTACAGGGAATGGACTTTGGCAGTTTAAGGTGATGCCATTTGGACTTTGTAATGCACCTGCCACATTTGAGCGACTAATGGAGTCAGTGCTCAAAGGCTTGTCTTTGGAGGTCTGCCTGGTTTACTTGGACGACATCATAGTTCTTGGAAGAACTTTTGAAGAACATTTGAGAAATCTTCGTCAAGTATTTGAAAAACTTAAGGCAGCCAAGTTAAAATTGGGACCGACAAAGTGTAAACTGTTCCAGCAAGAAGTTCATTACCTTGGTCATGTGATCACTACAGCAGGGATTAAGACTGATCCTAGTAAGATAGAAGCTGTAAGAGACTGGCCTCCACCACAAGATGTTCATCAACTTCGTAGTTTTATTGGACTTTGCACCTACTATAGAAGATTTGTCAAAGGTTTCTCCAACATCGCAAGGCCATTACATCGTCTGACAGAAGAGGGCCAGCGGTTTATGTGGACCACCGAATGCGATATAGCCTTTCAACAGCTAAAGAAAACTCTTTCCACAGCACCAGTGCTAGCGTACCCACAAACTGGAAAACAATTCGTGATAGATACTGACGCAAGTAACACAGGAGTTGGTGCTGTGCTTTCACAAGAACAAGACGGACAAGAGAGAGTTATTGCATACTTTAGTAAAACTTTATCCAAACCAGAGCGGAATTACTGTGTAACACGCAAAGAACTGTTAGCAATAGTAAAAGCAATAGAACATTTTCATCATTATCTCTATGGCCAGAAATTCCTTATACGTACTGATCATGCTGCACTTAGATGGTTATTAAACTTCAAAAACCCTGAAGGACAAATCGCTAGGTGGATACAACGGTTACAAGAATATGATTTCTTCATCGAACATCGAAGTGGTAAAATGCATAAGAATGCAGATGCTCTTTCCAGGCGCCCATGTATTGACAACTGTAAACATTGCTATAATGCAGAACTGAAATTTGGAACTAAAGAGATAATGCCCATAAGACAAATAGTATCGACACAAACAAACAGTGACACCCCTAACATCTGGAATCCAATTGAAATCAGGAAGGCTCAACTAGATGATGAAGACATAAAACCAATATTAGAATTGATTGAAAAATCTGATGTAAGACCTAATTGGGAGCAAATCTCGAGGTATAGTCCAACTACTAAAAGTTACTGGGCACAGTGGGATTCCTTAAAAATGGAAGACGGAGTATTATACAGAAGATGGGAGAATCCCACTGGACGGCTGATCCGTTGGCAGATAATCCTTCCTCGATCCCGAGTGGAACTTGTGATGAAAGATGTACATGATAGTGCCACTGGAGGACACTTCGGTGTTAATAAGACATTAGCCAAAGCCAGGGAACGATTTCATTGGTTGAAAAGTAGGGCAGACGTTGAGAGATGGTGTAGGCAATGTGAAGCCTGTGCAGCAAAGAAAGGCCCTAAGACTAGGAGTCGGGGTAAGCTGCAGACGTATAACGTTGGTGCCCCTTTTGAAAGAATAGCCATTGATGTAATGGGTCCGTTTCCTAGAACTGATGATGGAAATCGATATTTATTAGTGGTAATGGATTATTTCACAAAGTGGCCTGAGGTATATCCCATCCAAGACCAGGAAGCAACAACAGTGGCTGAGATGATAGTTAATAACTTCATTAGTAGGTATGGAGTACCTTTACAACTCCACTCTGATCAAGGACGGAATTTTGAATCCAATGTGTTTAAAGGCATCTGTCAACTATTAGGCATTCAGAAAACCAGAACAACTCCCTTACACCCTCAGTCGGATGGTATGGTTGAAAGGTTCAATAGAACAATTGCTCAGCATTTAGCATTATTTGTGAACGACCACCAACGTGACTGGGATCGCCATGTACCACTCCTTTTGCTGGCATATAGGACGGCAGTGCATGAGACAACTGGACAGACACCTTCCATGATGCTTTTTGGAAGAGAGTTACGTCTTCCCTGTGACCTTTTATATGGTCGGCCCGAAGCAATGCCTGTGTCCACTCCACAATACGTACAAGAATTGCAACAACGACTAGAAGAAATCCATCACTCCGTTAGACATAACATTGACATAACAAGTGACAGAACCAAAACAAGATATGACAGTAAAATAAATGGAACTATTTTTAATCAAGGAGATCTTGTCTGGCTATACAGTCCACATAGAAAGAAAGGACTATCTCCAAAACTTCAGAAACCTTGGGAAGGTCCATATACAATAGTTAACAGGATTAATGACGTGGTATATCGCATTCGTCGACGTCCAGCTACAAAGTGCAAGGTGGTTCACGTGGATCGTTTGGCCCCGTTTCATCGAAGAACTGAAGAAACTTTGGAATCCAGAATTGTTCGGGACGAACAAGACCTAGGAAGGGGGCAGTGTTACGACAGAAGGAATCTGGCAACCGAAAGCAAAAAGTTTCAGCCAACGAATAAGAACGTTGGGAGAATTTGGAGAAGAAGAGTAGAGCGTTAACGGTCGTTGTGTTGTAACGGTCGGAGAGTTCGAAAATGGACGGTGAGCTGTTCTGAGACAGTGCGCGTAAGTATCAAGAAGTAACTTGATGTGTTGTGTATACGCGGAAGGATAAAAGTGGGATCTTTTATCGTTAAGTATCAAGAAGTAACTTGATGTGTTGTGTATACACGGAAGTATAAAAGTGGGAACTTTTATGGCTAACTTCGAATGTCTACACGGACTGTCTTTTTGTTCGGCTAGTGTGTGAACAGTTATTAGCACAGGACGAGAATTGGTTTACGAGTGAAGATCTTCGGGTGACCTGGTAAATCAAGTAAAAGGTAGTATTTAGTAAAATACACAGAGCTGATATTGTGTGCTCTACGCAGGAAGATTGATGACTTGTGCATGTTAATAGTTGATTTGTTAATAAGATACTTCATCCATATTTCCTTTGTAACAATTTACCTTGTATTGAATTTGGTTTTGAAATATAGCTTTTAATACTCACGCTCAGTGGCTATCCATTTTTGTAATCCGCAACAATATTCTTATGCAGCCCCTCAGGTAAAACCCATGTGTACTTATGTATGTTGCAGTGTTTGTAACAAGTGTTAGTTATTCTGAAACCATTGAGTTTACTTACCTGTAGGAGACGTTGCCCATTGCAGCAATGACTTGCAATGCCAAAAGGGCCTATCACCCCTCCCCAAAGGTCAGAGTCAGTACCAACTTTGGCATTGAAGTCACCTAGAACAAGGGTAATATCTCCTTTCTTGACAGAATTCAAAATATCCTGAAGTTGTCCATAAAATCTATCCTTCTCATCCTTATCGGCATCCTCAGTGGGGGCATAACAGCAGATAACATTCAAGTCTTTAACACTTGTCTTAAATTTTGCTGTAAGAAACCTTTGATTAATGCACTCATATCCTAGAAGAGCATCAGTAGCGTGTCTACTGAGAAGCAGACCCACGCCTTGGTGATGTTTATTATCGTTCCACCCTGAAAAGAGAAATTTAAGATTATTTTTAAGAATCTAGAACTTTTATCTGTCCATCTGGTCTCTTGCAAGCCGAGAATATCTAAATTATAATGGTGGAATTCTTGTGCGAGGACATCAAGAGAAAAAGCTCTGTGCAGAGTCCTCACATTCCAACTACCTATGGAGAGAAAATGGTTAGTGGGATGTTTAAAGAAACTATATTTATTGAGAGAGGAAATGGCGATAATATCAAACAGCCCCCTAATCACAGACATGGGGCAAAGACCCGTTCTCCCACCACTAAAGGCTGAAGCCATCTACACTGGAAAACTTCCCCCAATGTAGAATTTGACAATGCCAGTAGAAGCAGAGTTTAGGTGCCTGCAATGACCTCTGCTCAGGATTATCCACCAGCTGATAAGCACATCCTGTGAATCTATTCACTTGGGGCTATCAACCCACAAACAAACAGAAAACACAGCGGAAGATTTTCCCTCCACAGAAGCCCACCAGTGCAGCAAATTCAGGATCGTTAATCAAGCTCAGAGCCATAATTCAGTCCAGTCCAGTGGGTTTATATGGTCAGCACCAGGACCCTGTGTGGTTGACCACTCCTCAGCAGGGTAGAAAAAAAAGAAAAGTAGCCAGAGTTGTCCAGATCAGTAGGCCAAACTAATCTGGCAGCCCTCCCCTTCCGTTCACTTCCACAAGAGAGTAAAAAGTAATAAAAGAATTTTTTTCTTTTCAAAAAGAAAAACATGCTCTTCCCAAGTTCTAGAAAAAAATGCATACATCAACAAGGGTATATAGAAGACTAATATGTTACTTCTGTCATCTTATTTTTTTTATTTGAAAATTATTGTTGCTTATTAAACAACCTTTGCAATATTAGCTCTATTTCAATAATCAATTTATTGTTATATGTCAATCACCTCAAGTGGTCATTCTAAAAATCTACTCATTGACTTCTGCAAGATTTTTAGCCAACAATCAAACTAACCAGAATGTCAGCTGTTGAAAGTGCCAGTCTTTTTCTGAATTTGCATTTTTTCATCCATTGTAAACACCAAATATGCCACAGAATCATTGCCTCTGGGTGCCACTTGAAAAAGAAAATCCATCTTACAACTAAGACTGTACTACCAACAAATAAGGATATATTATCTTAATGTTCACAATTATCATTTTAGTCATTTTAAAATAATGACAATAATTTATGAAAGTGTTATTAAATATTTGAAAATATGACAATAAGGTAGTTTGCAATAAGTTAACAGAACATTTACAGATTCTAAATAGTATTAAAATTATATTTTCTAAAAATCTTTTCAAGCTCATTGATTTCCTTAGTGCATTTTTTAAATGTATCACATTCTTCTATGACTATCATGATAAAAAAACTTGTCTTTGTTTAAACAAATGTGTTCACCATAATTAAATTCTCAATACTTTATTCATTTCTATATTGAATATAAATTTTCTCTTAAATGCATTCTAATAGAGTCATCCAGTTGTAACTAACCATACATATATTGAGCTGCTTGCTATAAAGTACTTAAATACTTGGCTCTTGCCAATGCATTATGCGTTCAATGTATTTTTCTGCAGTTAAAATAAACACACACATATATATAGAGAGAATACATTATAACATCCATATTCTATCTGCATATTTTTTCTATATATTTGTCATCAATCGTCAGAAATATGTATTTCTAATCATTCACTGAACTGATTAAAATTATCCTTTTAAACTGTTGAGAACAAAGGCTCTCAGTATTCACTTTTTTTATATTCACACTCATAGTCACATTCTTTATATTCTAGACTTCAGTTAAATAATGAAATATGATGGTATACAGCATTCAACCTCTTGATTAATAATTTATTTACTGGTTGGAAAGTTTTGTAATGCTTTGTTCAGCATTCAACTCCTAAATTGAACAAAACACTATCGTTATTACCTATCTTCCTATTGCTTTTTGCTCATTCTTTATTGGTATGTTGATTTGTCAAAACAGTTGTTCCACCATATCTTTCAAATGCGATGAATAACCTTAATGACTTATGCATCGAAAGCTTGTGACATGGAAAGTGTAATAGGCTACAAATAACTGAACCTTAATGCTTTCTTTTTCATTAAAAAAGGGGAAATATGAAAACAATTGTTCCACTATATCTCCAAAAAGTGAGTGCTGAAAGTAACAAGCTATGAGTCAAAAGAAAGCTTGTGATGCAGGGAATGCTTATGATATAAGAAATTGACTCCCATGCTTCCTTCCTAAAAATGGAGAAATATGAAAACAACTGTTCTGCTATATCTTTGGAATGCAAGGGTCAAAAATAACAGGTTATGTGTCAAAGGAAAGCTTGTGACATGACATTCCACCATATCTTTCAAATGCGATGAATAACCTTAATGACTTATGCATCGAAAGCTTGTGACATGGAAGGTGTAATAGGCTACAAATAACTGAACCTTAATGCTTTCTTTTTCATTAAAAAAGGGGAAATATGAAAACAATTGTTCCACTATATCTCCAAAAAGTGAGTGCTGAAAGTAACAAGCTATGAGTCAAAAGAAAGCTTGTGATGCAGAGAATGCTTATGATATAAGAAATTGACTCCCATGCTTCCTTCCTAAAAATGGAGAAATATGAAAACAACTGTTCTGCTATATCTTTGGAATGCAAGGGTCAAAAATAACAGGTTATGTGTCAAAGGAAAGCTTGTGACATGGGGAGTGTCACAGATTATAAAAATTCCTCCTCCTTTTTCCCCCTAAAAAAGGGGAAATATGAAAATGATTGTTCTGCCATATCCTTGGAACACAATGGCCAAATGTAAGAATTTGTATGTCACATGAAAGCTTGTGACATGGGGAATGTTATGGACAATAAAATATGCCCCCCTTGATTTCTTTCCCCCCCTAAAAAAGGGGAAATGTGAATGTTGCTCTTCTTCTATCTTCTGAATGTGAGGGCATACAGTTAAAGAATTAGGTGTCAAATGAAAGCTCATATGACACCTAACTCTTAAGGACCGTCATAGTTACTTTGAATCATGCCACCCATCATTCTTCCCTCCCCCCTAAAGGGAAAGAAAATTGGGGGGTGGGAAGGCAACCTTAATGAGTTATATCCCAAATTAAAGCTTATGATGTCTCCAATATCACAGGCTACCTCAGATGACTCAAAAAAATGGAGGGGGGGGGGGCAGTTGAGTCATATACCAAATGAAAGTTTTTGAAGGTAGGTGTTTCTAGCGACTACCAGCTGAGCATGGCAGGTAGTAACAATAAAAAACATTTAGATTATCTCTTGGACTAGATGTTTTAGAAATGTGCTAGTAAGTGTATTTCATATAAAACTTAATGGCTTTAGAATAAAAATGAGTGGAAAGTAACTGGTGGATTACCAGATGATTTCAAGTTTGAGTGCAGAAGATGGACTACATGCTTTTTCCTGCTTCTGATTTTCCTGGCTATCAATCTCTAGAATTATAAGTTCAAATTTTAAATTGTACTTTATATGATTCTACAAATTACCTGAGCTTTTACTTGGGGAATTTAATGCAAAAGAAACAGGAAGTGCAGGAAATGGCCATTCAAAATCTTGATGGAGTGTCCTCAAAGCTGCTACGAAGTCTTCTACTCTAGATGCTCTATTCCTAAAAGATAGAATAACATTATAATAATTACAAATAAGCAATGATTAAAATCAATTCATAGTAAATACACAGATTACCTGTAGGTACAGAATTCATTAACTACCTATATGGAAAAAATTATTTTTATCAACACGAGGGACTCAAACCCACAACTCTCTAGCTACATGCCAGAGTGCTCTGACCACTAAATCAACCATTGGCTCTGTAATTCATTTCTGCAATGTAACCTTTAAGGTCACATTGAGTAAATAAATTATGGAGCTGATGGTTTACAGAGAATTACAATGAATTATGAAGTTGGTGATTGGTTTAGTGGTTAGAGAACTCTGTCATGTATATAGAAAGTCATGGGTTTGAGTCCCGCACAGTCAGCAAAAATAATTTTTTCTGTTATTCATTTATTGAATTCTATATCTACAGGTAATCTGCATATTTACTATGGATTGATCTTTTTCATTAATAACACTTAAGTGTAAGTCACTCCTAATTTACATCTTATTCATTAGAAACAATTGGAGAAATAAGTTGCCTTTCCTGATTATAGATAATGTCAGTCCACCACATTCAGCAAAAGACATAAAGGTCACATTGATTCAGTATTAATTAATAATAATAAGTATTAATGAATAATAATAAGGTCACATTGATTCAGTATTAATAAAGATATAAAGGTCATCTCCTCAGCAGGGTAGAAATGAATGCTACACATACTGCTAAGAGCAATATATAAATATTCTCAGCCAACTCCTATGACATCACATTTCTTCTTATTGACTCACCTGATTCTCAAGCAAATATAATCACTTGTCTACTTTAAACATGCTTTATAACCCCTTTGGTTGCATTTGCATAAGCCATTCCTTGTGTGGTCATTTTTTTCTGGCTGTGTAGTAGTTTTTCAAGTTTGTGTAATGATTATTTTGGTTTCCACAAATTTTAAATACAATTTCTTATGATGAGCAATTCTAATATAATATCCCGGCTTCAATAACTTTTTAAATATTGAATGAATACTGATGTAAATCAAGATTTACAAAATACATCATGACTGAAATTAAAGGTAATATACATCTTTAAATTTCATTAACATTTTTCCATAAAAAGCTTATTGTAAAAATTGCATAGATTTCAATTGAACTTTCCTCTGGCACAGCAAGAAAGTGTCTGAATAATTTTGATATAGTAAAAAATTCATTATCAAATAATGCAGCCTTAGAATTTACCTTTCTTTCCTAAAAAATGTTACCAAGTGAAAATCAAGGTATGCTGCAAAGTATCCCAGATCTTTTAATCTTCCAGATCCCAATAGTTTACGTGCATGGCGTGTTAATAAGGTATCAATAAAAAATTCTTCGGCTGTTCCTTTATCCTTATGGTCTGATGTTCTTCTACAAATGAAAATAACAATTTATGTTAGACTGAAATAGTACAAGAATTAACATAAATTTTTACATGAATACTATGTGCATGGATATATCTGATATCTGGGTATATTTTTCAAGCCCAGATACATTCAGGTGCTAAGCATTACTAATATAGAAAAGTTTAATTTCATTTAAATAGAAGAAAAATATATTACCTCTGGCAAATATGGGATGTTGGAATGTTTATTTTTCAAATAGAATAAAGTCTTTCATTTTCCATTTTTATCACTAAGAGTGAAATTTAAACTAATGAATGATTGGAAATATGCAAATAGTAATATTTTATTAATACCTATACAACATAAAGATAATTTTTCTTCTAGCTCTTAAAACAAAAATTTTGCTTTGTTTTTCTCCCCCCATGAGTTAAGGGTCAAAACTGGTGTTGTCAATCCCTAACTAAAAATTCCAACTAAAAATCCAAATTTATAACATAAATAGACCATTTACAATATTCATCTAAAGTTTTGTTATTCTCCAAATTTAGTGCTCTCTAGTGATGTAATTCAAACTACTTATGATTAAAAAAATGTGGACCATAAATTTCATTAGTACTTATCCAACTCAGAGAATTTTTTACTTAAAACAAAAAAGTTGCATTTTTTGCAACTTTTGCCCCTCTGGGGATATGTAAATCATTGCTGTCAATGTTAACTTCTTGACAGTCACACTCAATCACCAAAATTTCTAACATAGACTGTTTGCAATATTTGTTTCAGTTTTACCATTTTCCAAATTTTCTACTGTTAAAAAGCACTATTAAAGCTATTGGGAGATTCAGAAAATGTGAATCCTGATATTTCATCAATACCTATCCAACCCAAAAAGAATTTTTATCTCTAAAAACAAAAAAAAGTTGAATATCTACAGAGAAAGAACAAAGTGAAAACAATAGCTCCTTATTTTTAATATTAATTATTAAGTTACTTCCAATATATTTAAAAATATGACTAAAACAAATTCTACCTTTTAATTGTAGTGCATATAGCCTGTAGTGCATATAGGAATCTCGGTTTCAAAGAGAATGAAGTTTTTCGTTTACCCACTCTTTCACTCATTAAAAGTTTTAATTTGAGCTAACGGATGATGGGGAGAATACAAATAGTATTTTATTAGTAATTATACAACATAAAAAGGATTTTGTCTTTTATTTTTTAAATTTAAAAAGTTGCATTTCCCACATTCTGAGAAAAGTGGTAGATTACTGCTATCAGTGGAATATCTCTTGAAAAGCTGCCACCCTAATTTCAAATTTCTATCATATACAATTTATTTGGAAAATTCATTAACAGTTTTGGAATAGCAGGTTGCCAACCAGGCTGACAATTTTCCCTCAGCCCCATTATTCCATTCATTAACAGTTTTGCTGTTTCCATATTTAGTGATTTTTATTAATATAAAACTACCTAGGTATTTGGAAAATGCAAATTTATATTTGATTAGTACTAATCCAACTAAAAAAGTTTTTCAATTATAACTTTAAAAAATGGAGTTGTGTTTTCCACCTCCCTGGGGGTAAGGGGTCAAGTCATTGTTGTCAGTGGAAACTTGGTAACCTTCACATTCACAACCACCAAAATTTCAATTTTCTAGCATAAATGCATTGTTTGCAATATTTGTTTAAACTTTTGAAAATTTTTAATTCCCCCTTCCCATTAGAGGGTGAAATTATAGTTTTTAAGATATTATGAAAGTGCAAATCATAATATTTCATCAATACCTACCCAACTGAAAAAGAATCTTTTATCTCTATAAACAATTATCTTTAAAAACAAAAATGTCATGTTTTCCCACCCACCCTGGGTTTAAGGGATCAATTCAATATTACGAATGAAAACTTCATGATATTCACATTCCACCACCAGAATTTCAGATTTCTAGCTTAACTACATCACTTGTAATATTCGTTTAAAATTTTAGTATTTTTCAAATCTTTCCACTTTTAGAGGGTGCAATTATAGTTTTCGGTAGATTCCAAAAGGGCAAATCATAATATTTCATTAATTCCTATCTATGGCCGAGTGGTTAGCGCACTTGGCTACGGATCTAAGGGACCTGGGTTCGAGCCCCGGGTAACTATTTGTCTGTTTCATTTTTCTGTTGAGATCCTGCCATCCTCTCAAATCTTTTACTTTGGCATATAAACTGACAGGCTCCTGTCACACCTCTGTGGCAAGCAGCTGCTTGAGGGGGTATTTATTTATTTTATTTAACCCATAAAGAATTTTTCATTTATCTCTAAAAACAAATAATTATCTGCTAAAACAAAAAAGGTGTGTTTCCCACCCCTCTTGATGTAAGAGCCCAACTCATTATTGGCAATGAAAACTTTATGAAGCTTTAGGGAGATTTGGAAAGTGAAGGTCATAGTATTTCATCAATACTATCCAACACAAAAAGAATTTTTAATTAACCTCTATAAACAAAAATGTTCAATATCGACAGACAGAGACAAGGACTGATGATAAAGTGAAACTATTATCTCATTTTCTTTGAAAACAAGTTAAAAATAGAGATTTTCAATGTAATTTTGAATCTGATGTTTAAAGAGCCATCTTTAGCCAGCAAAATCTAACATTTGCTGTTGATAGCTTTTCATTAGTTTCAAATTATGATTCTTTTTAAACACAATATATCTTTGAGGAGCAATGAAATTAATTTTAGAAACAGCAAGTAAAAAATTTGTTTTAATCAAGTGTCTACTAAAATATTGACAAAAAGTGAATGTACATAATTGTTGGATGAGGCAACTTCTGCTGGTAATAAAAATTTATATCTTTCATTACAAGTTCTGAATGCACTGCAGCTCTGCTAGACGTCAAATGATATCAACAACTGTGAAAACCAATCATTAATCTGTGTTGGAACAGAACACGAAAATGTAAACATGTGAATCAACAGTTGAAGCTTGTTACAACTCAAGCCTAAGGTGAGTGATTGCTACAGACAAATAGTTTCCTTTATCTTATTTTGTTCAAGTGGAATCAGCGAGTAAAAATTTATATTATGGTTTTAAATGTAAATTTATATATTTAATTCGAAAATGTTTTTTAAAAAATTAACAACCTTTACTATGAAACAAAGATATCATTTCCAAGTCACTTGAATAAGAAAAGTGAAAATGAGATCTCATCTTCCAATGCTCAAATTATTAATGAGTCCACTACTTTATTTTTTAAAGACAATAGTCTGTTAAACACTTTTTTTCCCAAATAAGTTATAAAAACAAATTAAAAAATTTTAAATTACAAAAAATGTATAAAAATATAGTTTTTTTTTTATTACTGATACTTAAATCTTTAACAATAGAGCTGACATATGTCCCACTATGGAATTGTTTTATTTTTAGGTATATTTCTTGAATATTTTACAAACATGTTAGCATTTTTTCTTCTATTTACATACATTTTGTCATTTTACTTGCTAAAAGTTTTTTACATTTAAACTTTTTTTATCTATTTATTTATAAAAAAAGAGAGAGGAAAAACTTGTTTATTAAGTGCAGATAAGCATAGTGTATGAAAGAAGTTCGAATTCACCTTTTTCTTGGAATACTACGAGGATCACTTATTGTCCTTGCTATATCATGATGTGAAATTCTAGTCTGATTTTCTGTTGATACTGGTGCCATTTTATGGCTAACTGTTGTGCTATATGACCGTCCCCTAGTTAATGATACTGTTCCAAGAACAAATGATAAATCATCTTCTGTTGGATTTACAGGAGGGGTTGAGTGAGGAATACCATATTTAGCAAGAGGACCAAGTGGCCTTGGAGGTGACTCTACATCATTGGGATCTGTAAAGCAGAAAAAAAAGATCTTTAACTCTCAGTCAGGTTTCTCACAATGAATGCAATTGTGGTCAAGATAATTTGAACTTTTTTCAGCAAAAAAACAACTGGACTTTAGAATTCAACTGTGCAGTGATTACAGCATATACATAGGTTATGTTATATACCAAATTAAAGAAAATTTAGTTCTAGAGTATAAAATGACAGAAATTAAAATGAAGGTTATTTAAGCTTAATTAGAAAAAATGGTTAACTAGCTTTAAACACTTTAAGAGATAATAGAATAAATATTAAGTATAATGAAGTCTTTGTAATATATAAATCAGCTAGTGTGAAATACAAATGGCAAAAAAGTGTTGAATCTTAAGACAAGAAAGTGTAATTCATCATAAAAAAATGATATCATACAGTAATAAAACACATGAAAGTATACATGTAAATATTCCCATTCATGTGCCATTGGTAATTTTCTGAAGTGAATAGAAGGCTTCAAAATCACATAAAACTGTTATTTATTAGAAAATAAATTTTCCTAAAAAACTGAAATTTTCTTTGTAAATTTTCTTCAAAAGTATGAAATTGTGCTTTGTTAAAAAAAGAAAAAAAATTGTTAAATATAATATTAAATAGAGAATCTAACAAAATTTTACAATTCCCTGACAGAAAAGGATTTCTCTTGCTATTCAATCAACACAATTGCACTACAGTTACACATAGGAAAACAAGATATTTATGTATCTAATGATGGTCAGGTTACAATGGTTCAAAGGCAGGGTGAATAAATGAAATTAAATGAAATAGAAAGAAACTTCTCAATAAGAATATCCAAACAAGTTCTTTAATTTCACTGGTCAAGGAGCTACTGCACAGCAAATGACCATTTAACTACAATGTAGATGATAGTATTGTACTGAACAGATTGAAACATGGCATTTCCATGCTATTAAAAGACAATATATGCAACTGCAAAACAAGTGTTTGCTATATATTTTTGAGTCAGAAGAAAGGTTATATACGTTAGTAACTTCACAAGAGGGACAATTGTTGGTGCCTGCATAATAGAAGCATCATTGTAGTGAACAACCAAAATGATCAATGTTTCACTCTAGACCAGTGGTTCTCAACCTTTTATGCTCACGTACCCCCTGGAAATGTGTATGTAACTGGCGTACCCCTTGTGCAGATAGATAAAACTATAATTCAACAATGGGAATAAAAATATATATACACACATTAAATTTTGTATTCATAAATTACATATATAGATAACCACAAAAAATGACATTTTTGCACAGCAGTGTTGCGAACTTAGCAACTTTGTTATTAGATCTAGCGACTTTTGAACTCTCATGGTGTACCCCAAAAAATTTTACCGTGTACCTCACATTGAGAACCCTTGCTCTAGACAATATTCCAAAATTACTGACATTGGTTAGTAAAAACAATGTCACTTGAAATAATATATTCAATAACACAGATAACAGATTTTTAGTCTCATTCAAAAGAATAAATAGTCAAACGAGGAGATTTTCACTTCATATTTTAATAGACTGAATTTGACATATCTTCCCAGTAAAGAGGCAATGTGAACTGAGAAAATGGGAATTCAAAATAGGGTGTAACATTTAAAATTGCTTGTTTTAAGGAAAATCCCAAGAAGTTAAATAAAATAGTACCAAGTATAGAAAAACTAGACTGCAGAAACAATGGTGGTAAGTCATATTATCTGATGTAATAGTTTTATCTTGCTTTAATATGATATAAAAGTAAGAAAAACAAATAAAGTGTTGCATCCATACTGTATTATACTCACTCTCCAAGCTCATAATGGGTATCTTAATTTGTAGAATATCATTTTGACAATGTGATGAATCTTTTAATTCTGGAAATAGAGAGGCATATCCCAGTATAGTTGCTAACCAAGACAATATTAGCTATCTGTAGAATGATGATATATTCTTTGGCAACATGCTATAATTGAAAAATTCCTGTAGAATCATCTTGAGAGATCCATGTCACTCAGAGAACTTTACCTCCAAGCAATCTGATAAAGTTCAGCAATGTATTGTAATAAGAAAGGTCCCAAATTACTGCTAATGCAGGTAAACCTAATGGAATAAAAAGTGTATAACTACTGTGATTGCCACTTCAGTGGATTAACCATTCTCTAGTATTCAGACAGTACTTTAGTAGCTCTATGAAAATTAAATGGAAGGACTGAGGCAATGGCAACATCATGCAGTTTGAGTATCCAAGTTCACGATTCAATATGATGAAGGAGCTAGTGAAGAAGCTAGGTTAGCTAGAGAAAACTATGAAATGCTGGATCCATCCTATATCTTCAAATTTGTTGTATCCATATATCTAGCATCCTCATTAAATGGTATTTCATTTGATGGTTCAAATAATGGATGGCAGACAGCCATTAGTTGCAAACATATATTTCACTACAACTCCTTAGTAGCAGCATTACACTGGCTTGCAATAATTGTGAAACTGTTAGGTTCATATTCTAGATGGTACATGGATGCTTGTGCTGTCTACTGGGCAAAAATTGCCAGCCTCATGGTTCTTCTATGATGGAAAAAGTCTTAAAGGTCTGACTCTAAATATCCCAAATGGTATGAACCAACTGACCACTTGTACCATTTAAAATATAGGTGTAGAGAAGAAAAAAATATTGAATATGTAAAAATTAATCTATAGTAAATACACAGATTGCATGTAGATATAGAATTTAATAACTAGTACTCTGGAATCTAGAGAGTCGTGGATTTGAATCCCACACCATTGGCAATAATTTTTTCCACATTAGTATTTAGTAACTGGATATACATTAAAATATGCATTTAAAAGAGGATTCTAGACATATATTAGGCTAGAAAACATAAGTTCACCAATTATAAAAAATAAGGGATTTATAGCAGTATATAAATGTATAATTCATAAGTAAAAATATTAAGAATTTTTTTTCAAAAATAAGATTTTTAGACTGTTTCTATGTCATATTTAGGAAATATATATAATATATTTACTTCTTGTTATTGCAAAAATCTTAATAAAGAATTTATTGATTAAATTTTGATTTTCAAAGTATTAATGCAATTTATATAATATATTGATAACAAAATCACATACCTATTGCTTTAAGGAACCTCACCAATTCATTTGCTAACTATAACAACAAAATAAAATTATCAGAGAAAGCAAAATAATAGGTAGATGCATTCACTTACAAATATATCTGTGAAAAACAACAAAACAATTAATTTTGTGATTAATTACTCACTCATAGCTACTTCACTCTTTATCAATTTTTTCTTTTGTGACAACACTACACAGTATATACTTTATATAATATCCTATGCATAGTGTATTACTCCCACAGCACTCCTACTTTTCCATAATCAATATTAAAAATGCTAAAATACTAGTTGCATTTTTTCCTTTTTACATCATTTCCTTTTTTACAAACAGATAAAATTTAATTTGGTACATACTTTAACATGACACAAGTGCCAAGCTTTTCACAATGTGTTTCATGTTCGTGGCAAAATTTAAAGTCTTGTCTTATTACAACAAACAATAGCTGGCCATTTTCTTTTTGACTCATTTAGAAACTTCTGATGTTTGTTATATCAGAATTTATAGAATTTTTTTCCAAAAATATTGTAAAAAAAAAACTCACAGTGTCTGGCTTTGGAATAACTGATTGTAATGATTTTTTACAAAGCTAGTTTGCAGGGATTAAAACCATAGATCAGTTAATGCTTTACTTTAGAAATAAAATTGACTTTACAGTCAACTCTACATATATATATATCTAAATAAATGGAACCTTAATAGCTCAAATTCATCATTTGCTCAAAATTAAATTAATCTCCACAAAAGCTCCATATAACATAATGACAAATTATCTCTTTAGCTTGCTTGAAGTACAATGCCTGGTTCTTAATGACTCTTGATCTTATTCCTCCTCATTTATACCCCTGACCTTCTAGCCATTAACTGGCAGCTATCTTTCTTGATGATCAATTTCTAATATGAGGGGGTGGGAGTGGCTCAGCAGGTAGCACACCAGGCTTGTAACTGCAGTTTCCAGGTTCGAGCCCCAGCTGGGCCAGCATTGAGATTTATCTCCACAAAACTCCCCCACCCTGCCCTCAGTCAGTAGGGGACACTGATGGGCTTGAAAAGGCTGTTATCCATGGGATATTAAGCCGTGGTCCTGTGTGTGGGAGAGCCATACCCTGTGCACATTATAGAACATGCTGAATGGCCTTGACAGGAAGCTACCATCTGTCTCCTAACAGCTGTCCAGTGGGTCCTCTCCCTCAACCTTCTCTGAGTCCTCAGGGTCCTTGTGACCTTGCCATTTAGCTCACTGTGTGCAGAAGGGTGCTGCTCAGAGGTAAAACAACCCAACTCTAACGTGAGGCTTGTTTCTTTACTAACACTTCCTTCCTTTGCCTTGTACACTATCTAAGCTTTTTCTCCCTAACATCAACTTCCCCTCAAGATATTCAATGAAAATTCCTACTTTACCATCCTCCCACCATTTCTTTTCAAGTTTTTTAGTCCTATCTAATTCTCCCTTCTGTGAATGCACTTTGATTCCATTCACTATTTCTTTTCTGTCTTAGTGTGTGATCTTAGTGAATGCAAAAAATGCATTTTATTATAGCGTATTGATCATCTAGGTTTAAAGTCGTAATTCTCATGTTATAGCTATCAAGTGTAAACTAAACTCCTTGAAAATAAATAAAAATAGCATCAAAGTCATTCGAAAATGATGAAAGGAAAAGCAATTTTGAATCCCTAGCAGTATGCTCTCAACTATCTCAGGAAAAAAAAAAGCAAGACAGTCCTGAAACATTTCTATTTTGAACACAATAGAAAAAAAATAAGGTAAGTAGGGTTTTCCAGATGTTGATATGAATTTTTTTTTTTTTTTCAGAGGTTCACACAATGCCGGAGCAAAACCAGTTTGAAAGTAACCTTCTCCATCATCTTTGAGTAGGTGTCATCTACAGCAACTCTAAGCTTCACACTCTCAGCAGAACCTACAGTCCTAACTATGCCACATGTAGCAACACCTGAGACTGTATCTCATGTACTGCTGAACTGCTCCCACTACAATGCTGAAAGAGAAGCTTTGTTTCAGGAGCTTCTCCATGCTATTGGAACCACAGATTATTCCATTACCTCCCTTCTTGGTACCCTCCAGCACAAGAAGCTGCAGTGAATGTGCATGCAACTATTTATTGTTTTTTTTATTGTTTTTTTCGGAACATTGGCCTCTTCTGAAAGGTTTAATGTCTCTTCTTTTATCACTTCTTTGTTAACGAGATTAGTATAGTTAATGGATTCGTGAGATAGCTGAAAGGTAATATCTTCTGCCTCTACTATCTTGTCCTCCTGTTGTGATTGGTGTAGGGAGCTCCTCATTGGAGGCTAATTTCACCATGATCTTATAACACCTTGAGCTTTGAACCATGGTAGAAAGCAGAGGAATACAACAAGAAATTGTAACACAAATAATTCAACCTAAGTAGTTAATGGCTTGATATTTCAAAAAGGGACATGATATTGCATTTTGTCAACTTTATTGTGAGTGAATGAGGAAATTTGTGCCAAATTGCTAAATACACTGAAAATGAGTTTGGATAAGTACAGATTTAATGACATTAAATATTAATTAAAAGGATGTGGTTTTTAAATACCAGAATGATAAAACAATGATCTTTAAATGTTAATATTATGAGAGAAAATGGATAAGCCTGCAGAGAAAAGTTGCCTCTTTTGTAGAGTTGCAGTGATATTAAACATATATTTCAAGTTAAAAACAAATTCAGACCATACTAGAAAATATTAAGCATTGATTAGAATGATTTCAACACTGACTTGCTTTACTGCTGAGTGCTAACAAATAATATGAGACTGGATGAACATTATGTCTCAATATGGAAACTGAGAATAAATTGTCATTAGATTATTATTTTTTCATTGTTTAAACCAAAGGTTTTCAAAGTGTGGTCCATAGGCAGCTTAGAAGGGACCACAGAGCTCTGAGTAACTCTATTTGAAATAATTAAATATTGCTATGCGAGTAAAATACCTGTCTATCTGGTGGTAGAGTTGGGTTGCATTTTTTTTTGCATACAATGGGCCAAGTGGCCAGATCAAAAGGATTCCAAGGGCTCAGAGAAGGTTGGGAAAGGGACCCACTGAACAGCTGTTACGAGACAGAAGTCTCCCATCAAAACCATTTAGATTTTTCATTAACATGGATAAGGTATGGTTCTTCTGCACATGGGCCACAACTTTATGTCCCATTTGACAGATGGTAGCCTTTCCAAATCCATCAGTGTCTCCTTTCTGATAAGAGGGCAGGGTCGGGATTTAGTTGAGATAAAGTTCAATACTGACACAGATGGAACTCAAATCTGGGAATCACAGATTACAAGCCTGGCACAGTACCAAGTCAACCACTACCCCCCCCCCCCCCCTTGTAGCTGGCACTCAACTGCTCTGGATCTCCTGATTTGTATGGACCACTTAAAGGGTATTCCACCACCCTTCCTGTCCTTTCTTTAATTTATCAGAACTTTCTGTTAATTCAAGTGCCATCAATGGTAAAAATGGAATGTGGTAAATTCTGCCAATCAATGGAGGGGGGGGGGGGTCAAAAATTCTGTTAAGAGTTAGGCTGTTTTACCTCAGTGACAATGTTTTTGCACACAATGGGCTAAATGACGAGGTCACATGAACCAAAAGGATTCAGAGAAGGCTGGAGGAAAGCAATCCCACTGTTCATTAATAGTTCATGTAGTGCCCTAGGACAGAGCATGAGCATCCCACATGAGGGGTCTTTTCTGAGGCTTGACTCTAGTACCCTAAAAGATACTTGTGCCCATTAATAGTAAAGGAGAGACTACAAAAACCTCCATCATTGTAAGCGTGGATGCAATGAAAATTAAGGTTTACTACTGGTTACTGGTTACATGGTAATCCAGATGTGTAGAGACTACTGCTGATATGTTTTGCTCTAGGAACAAAAGGTGCAAATATTGGAATACAGAATAAACTTCTGGGGCTCAATACTTCTTATCTGCATGCCTTAGCCATATTGTTTTGCTTTTCTAAGCAGAGCACTCTGTGGTAGAAATGTGTGCAAAAATAAGACCAAAGTAGCTGGAATAGATCCAGACTTTGATATTTGTAAGATACCATTTTACCAGATACCAATTACCTTAGTGGCACAACCAAGGGGAGTGCACAGATGTATATTAGCCTATGCACTTCTCCTAACTTCAACGACTCTATTTCATTGAACAGCTGAATTTTACTTTCATTATAATTCTTTCAATATGTTGATTAGTTTCATTTTAATAGATTTCTTTACACATAACATTAGAAAAATATTTTAGTAGTATGAAAGATTACTTTTACATGTGATATTGGTCATAATGAATGATGTCTATGATGACCCCTTCTCCTTGTAAATTTTTATACAAGAGCATCCACTATTGTTTTAAAGTCTTTTCCACTGATTTTTTTTTATTTCTTATTTTTACTGTTATTTTAAAAGCATTGCACAAAAATAGACACAAACATGACACATAACAAAATTAAACATATGAACTGACTGAAGATTGAAAAATTGCATCAACCCTGTTTTGAGAAAGCCTTGTATGCATGGGAAGAAACCAAAGGTCAACAGCAGAATCATAGTTTTTACATGTGTGCATTTGAAAGATAAAGATAGCAATACTAAAAAAGACCCCAAGGACTTTTCCACATTGTCAGTGAAACCTAATTATGACAAGTTACCTCAGCAAAAATATTCAACCTCAAGAATTGTAAAACTTTATTGTTATACTATAGTATGACACAAAAGTGTAGAAAAGAATTTTTGTTGAAATATAGTTACACTGTGATTGATATAGTTGTTGAACATATCAATTTCCATATGCAAGTGTGATGCCCCCTCATTCACTTTTATTTTACCTTAACCAGTTTTGCTTAATTTACATTATATTTATCATTTTGGGGATTTTTATTTCCTTTTTGGCATCACAGCACTCGTTTCCAAAAGTTAGGAGTTGCGCATATGCAACTCCGAACTTTCGATTGTCACCCGCTAAAGCGCGTGCACAAGGACACGCCCACTCTTGCGTCATAGCTTGCGCCACTCGTCAATTTATGCAAATGTCTTTCCCAGCATGTAACATGACACATGCAGGCTTTGTACCTCTTGTTATAACCTGGTGACATGTTGTCACAGTAGCACAGAAGTTAGTTGAGCACAGTTAGTGCAGTGTGTGTAGTCAGAGTTTTTGGACAGAGTTGAGAAATGATGTAGTATCTTCTTTATTGAAGTTTTGGTGAGTGATTTTTGGAAATAAATTGTTTTGTTATTTAAACCTTTTGAATCTTTACTAATTTTTTTCTCTTGAGCAACGTTAATTGTTTGATTAGAATTAACCTTAACATTTTGACAATCATTTAATATTTTTGAATTCTTACTCTTTTACGCTTGCTGGTATTTCGAACCCTAATTAAACTTTATTTTTGTCAATTTGTCAATTATTGCCTGGCGCCCGACTCAGCTTTCCGGAGTATGAAAATAATTGGATCAGACAAAGGGTCCAAACTTTAAAAGTATTCAATTCTTTGGAGTGTTACACAAGGACTAAACAGATTTATTGCATTGCACATTTCATCCTCTGGACATCATTTCATGTGAAAAATATGCAAAATATGTTTTCAATAAACTAAAGATTCCCTATGCAAAACTACATAAACCTATACTTGGAAGTTTTGCATAGTTTAAACAGCTCTTGAAACACGTCCACTACCACCTATACACTTACACTATTGCAAAACAAAATTTCCATTTCATGTGAGGCTGAAGCACATGCACCAAAATTAGGTTCATTAAACTATACAAGTTTGATATGGTTCCATCACATCTATGCCCACTATTCTTGTATTGAACAGCATTCTAGCTAATTATAAAATAAAAAAATTCCAATCAGTGAAAAAAAAGTAATTAAAATATCCAAATTGATACTTATGGCATTAATGCTTCCAAGTGTATTTTTCTTCTTATTCAAAATATCCTCTTGGCCATAGAGCTTCTTTTTTACAATTATAAAAAATTGCTGTTGATATGAAGACTAACAGTAAACTATATTCAGATTCCTATTTCAATCTTGAATTTAGCCAGACAATGTCAAACAGGACCTTGTTAGAATTGGTGTGCAGTGGCCAGATGCAGTAGATGTAGCTCAGGATAGACTTGCTTGGAGAACTAAATTGCACGGTCTGGTTGGACCTCCGTAGCCCATGGCTGCTTGATGATGATGATGATGATGATGATGATGATGATGATGATGATGATGATGATGATGATGATGATGATGATGATGATGATGATGATGATGATGATGATGATGATGATGATGATGATGATGATGATGATGATGATGATGAGAACATTTATTAATTTAATAATATCCTACAAACAGTTGGTGTCATCTCATCCTGTCTATATTATATAAAATGACTTTTACCTCTCCAATGATTTCTTAAATTCCAAAGTCATCTAAACATGCATTTCTTAAACATCTGTAATAAATAAATAAAAAAACTTAAAAAACTTTTTTTGCAAATAATTCTGGTTAAAGAGGTAGTTTTAATTGATATTAGTAGTCACTAATAATAACTACATTGCATCTTCATACTTTTTTGCAAATGTGCATAATAGAGAATACTAATATTTTGAACAATTTCAATTAGTATTTTGTGTCATCAGTAAAAGTTATATATTAACCCTCCTGGCATTATGCACTTATCCCTCTCTGTTTTGCAAGTGCCACAGTAAAAGATAAACAATGGTTGAGAAGTCGTATTGCCATGTCAATACCACTACAGGACCAAATAGTTGTGGCAGGGAGAACTCATTTCAGGCACTTGGAGGGTTAAACAGTGATGTATACATGGTGAAAAAGTGGCGTAATACTCATCAGGAAACATATATGACTACTATTTTGAAACATAAACTCTCAACTACTTTGACTAATGATAAAGATGTTTCAAGTGTTTGGTTGGTTTGAATTTTTTTCAATAATAAATAAATACTTCTTTTTGCAACATTATTCAAAACCAAATGTTGTCCAGTCTTTACCCAAATATATGCAGTTGTATTAATCACTTTTAATTTTAGAATATTTCCTTACCTCCCACTTTCTAGCCTCCAATGATGAGTCTAAAAGAAGAGTAGCATATTGATGACTAATAGAGACAATTTCCAAGTTTTGCAAAATAATTAAATATGATGCTGCTGTATCAAGCTGACCTTGATGAAGACATGCCTAAGATACAAATTTACACATATAGTAAATAGTTAACATAAATTCTTGAAGACCAATAACATTAAAAGTTAAACAGTTTAGAGAGAAAGCCTCTTTTTATTCGTACATACATAAGGAAATGAATAATTCTTAAATATAATGACAGTTAAATCATTTTACAGATTTATGATCTGGCTAATAAAGAGTAAACAATTTTACGTACACACTTACTGAAATTGTTCATCAATATAAAAGTAGGACTGTTTTGTCTGTTTTCTTTCTGCATAATGGACAAAATCCTCAAATTCCAAGGATCAAAAGTTGAAGAGAAGACAGAAACAAGATCTGATGATAGCAGAACCTAATTTAAATATTGAAAGGCACAAGACCCAACATAATTTGGAGCCCCAAAGGATTCTACCTACAAAGTGCAAATATTATTACATACAAAATTACAGTCTGTGATGGAAAATGGAGTTTTGGTCAGCATATAGGCAAGTCCAAGACAGCAAGAGACTTACGACAGTCATTAACAACATATATGAGTCTTCCTTTTTGAGGTCACAGGTAAATTTTTAATTCTCCAGGCATTACACTATCTCTCGCCATCCATGTCTTGCAATAACAACCGAAAGTTGTAAATAACAGTTGCTTAGCAGGATCATTGTGTCAGTAACACTATTCAAGCAGACTGCTGTAGTGTGGAGAACACATTTCAGCTGCCTGGAGATTATATAGCACATATAGCATCTTACATACTGACCCAAACGTAATGTCACATTTGACAGGACTTTCAAATCTTAATGGTGGCTTTCTCATTGAGGGAAGGGTGCAAACACCTGTATACAAAGATCTCAAACCTCAGGTTACAAGTCTGATATATTAACAACTGGACAATCTATGCCCTAGATAATATAGCAAATCAGGAAAAGAAAACTGCAAAAAACTACCACCACAGGAAAAAGGATTATACCACCAAAAAACTGACTGCTTTGCTTTTGCTAGATATCTCTAAGTAGATGACAGAATAATCTGATCAATGGTTAAAATTAGAATGAGCACCCTAAGGATCTTAAATTTCATTAACACTTTGCTCTTTAGCTAGATGGATTTAAATAGCTATATATATGCTAAATTAAATGTTGCAAACAAATGCACTCATTCTGTTTTTATTACACTAAAAAGGTCAGTCATTACTTGTTTAAATTTTATGCACTAGGAAAACACATTAGCTCTAAATGAAAAACTGGAGAAGCAATCAAGAATCTAATAAAGTTAAGGGTAATTCTAAGGTATTAGTTAAGTAGATCCCATATATGGTAACAGTATGTACAGCACTTTCCTAGTTAGAGAATTACTCCCTGGAAGTTTTATGTTTTAACTTTGTACCACAGCATTATCGTGATTAAATCTTTTATAAAGTATAGCTGTGTGTTAACTTATTAATATAAGAATTTTTAAGATTTATTTAATTACAAAAATGCCCAAATTGTAATGTACATAAATATTTATTAAGAAATTTATAGGAGCAATCAATTCTCTTTAGACTGATAATTATGTCATAATATGCATTAGTAATAAATAAATATTTTTGTTTTTAAATTTATAAATTTTTATTTTTAGAAGTTTCTTGACATTATATGTATTATGCATAAAACAACTAACATGGAATTCTGGTGCTTTCCTGCAGAAAAAAAAGCCCTATTTTTATTCTTTTTTATTGTGGTGTGTCCCAAAGTTGCTCACAATTTTTTACTGTACCATGAATGAAGACACTGATCTAAACAAAATCTGCTTTTAAAATGACACAAAATATGCCCTTGTATGGTTTTATACAACTACTTTATCTTTTATCTTTGAAAAAAAAAAATAAATAAACTGCAAAAAGAACTTAGACATCAACTTCGTTGTGTTTTTTTTATGATTTAATACTTACTTGGAATAAGTTTTTTGGATTTTCAACAGCTGAGAAAAGATATGGCCATAATGCTAATTCTGTTTTTCTTGCACACTGCACAATGGTTTGAAGAAATACAGGAAATTCTTGAATAAAATCTATCACCCGAGGAAGTAAGGCATCTGAAAACATTGCAAATTTCTAAAGAAACAGCTGAATAGAGAGAAATATTTTAACAGCACATTACTACTAAACATGTGCTCTTAATTCTATGTGCATTTCAGTGAATGTATAAACTTATAGTTGGTAAGCAGAAATTCTATTTTATTAATTCACTAAAATAATTCATAATGAGGTAAAATTTTTATCTTTCATTGTTAGCTGTGAATTTTGAAATAATGTTGCAGATAGAAAGCATAACAATAACCTCTTTTCTACAAATGTAGAGGCCTTTCATTTTTTCAAGCAAACTTTATCAGGAGCACAACCTTCCACTTCCCTCTGTGAAGCAGAAGAGTGAATAAATAATAGAAAAGGTGAAGAGATACATTGAATAGAACAGAGATGAATGAAATATAAATTACAAGTTGAGAGGCATATCAACCAACAATGCTTGAGAGTAAGAGACAGAGCATGGCTCTAGGGAGGGTATAAGTATTGTGATGGATGAGATCTTTTCACCAACATATGAATGATGTGTTATTATCTATCCTCAACAGAGACACACCACATCCACATCATATGGATACTTTTACACAAGTAGAGAAATTGGTATGCTAGAATCCAGCTGAATCCAGCTGATTCTAGCATACCAAAAGTGGGATAATAATATGCATGAATAATCTTCTTCTTTGCACAAATAGGACCTCGATGCTCTATCCAGAGTGGCAGCTATAACAAGATATTATGAATATAGCTAATCTTCCTACAATCTTCCATTAATAGCACTCCCTAATGCTTACTTGATAATATGTACAAATTAGACCTCTATGAGTGGTGTACAAGATATGCATGCATCAGACACAGCCAAAAGCATGTTTTAAAAACTTTGGTACAAAATATTAATAAATAAAACATTATGTTACTACTGAATGCCAAATAGGGCAGTAAGTGAGGCTAACTATAATTGGTTTTATGCACATGCAAAAACTTCTATTGTATAAGTTTGTAAGCAGGAAATATCTTGGGCATCATGATTTCTACTTAAGGCTAGCAATCATGATGCCCGAGAGATGTTATGGCAAGAACAAAAATATGTTTTCTATATATAAGCAATTTTACTACTTACTTTATTTCTTGTAGTTTAGTAAGCATTAATATACAATTTTCACAAAATATATTTCATTTCATTTCACTAATTTATTTTGATGTACCCTTAGCTTCAGACAAAGTAAACCATTATTACCTGGAATGGGTTCAGAGGAAGTGGCTTCTTCTTCAAGTATTTCATGTAAAAGCAGTTCTAATGAATGTGGAAAGTATGGGAGAGAAGAGCAGCTTCTTGCAATTTCCCATGCATGATAGCCTAAGCTGTAAGCAAACATAAACAAAAAGTTGCTTATTATTTATTGCAATAATTAAAAGTTATATATATATTATATAATATTGATATTATTCATATCTGGCACACTGTTTAATCTGAAACAGTTTTGCTATTACTGAAACTTCAGTAAAATATATGAGGTGTTCAAAATACCTGAGTGGCATGTATCATATATTTTAAATCTTCAAAATACAAAAATTTAAACACTGGTGGAAGTGAAACAAAACTATTACATGTTATAGAATACAGAATAAACAAAGTGAGTATAATAAAGATAAATTTAATTCACAATATCACTGTGAAATAAATTTAACTATTATATATTATTCAACAAAATCTTTATTTGCACTAAAGTCAAACCTAATGCTCAGATTTCTTATTTTAAAAGCTCAGATCTGTGTTCTTTAACCAATCATTTATAGCAGAGTTTTCACCATGCAAGTATCTTAACTAGCGAATCATTCACCATGCAAAGTATCTTTCACTGAATTAAGGAGAAGGAAGATTTTATGGGTACATATCTGGACTATAGAAACATGGAATGTAACTGTTTTCCTTTACCAAATTGCCAGTTATAGTTCTTTCCTATTTTCACTTATCATGAATAACGACCATATCGTGTTGCAACATATGAAATCATAAATAAAAAATTCCCTTAAATGTTATTCTGCTTACAGAAGGGCTGAGCACCATACAGCATAAACAAAAAAAATTGACTTTTTTTTTCAAAGTATATAAGTGAACATAAAAGTTTAAATCTTTTATGGAAAAGAGATACATTTATCTCCAGACTGTGATATTATAGAGCAGTGGTTCTCAAATTGTGAACTGAAACCTCCCAAGGAGCAATCACAAAGAACTGCTCTTTATCTGTATATTAAAAAACAAGTTAAAACTAATCTGTTTTATCACACTTGATTTTGACAAACCATCTACAGATGTAACAGAAAAAAATTACACAAGCTCATATAGATAATGGACAGAAAATCAGAAACATTCCCATGCTAAGTCAATGGAGAGTCAAATTCGAAAATCTGTAATTTCTGCAATAAGCCTATATAAATTAAAATCTCATTAATATCTCTCCAAATCTCAATTTTGAACAATATCTATTCAGTACTTAAAGAGTTATAAAGTCTAAATATTGAACAGTGATGTCGGACATAAAAATTTATCTCAGAAGTTAACTGAAACTTTAAAAAAAGTATTATTTCACACTATAATAATATAAGTGTATGTTTTAGAATTTTATGCAAATAATTCTTTCAATAATTGTCAGCTTTACTTAAGTTTCTTAGGACTGACATCACTGTAGTTCATTACTCAAAATAAAGATTTACAGAGATTTGAATTCGATTTTAATTTATCTAATACCATTATCCAGTAAAATGCTTATTATAGAAATTAGGGATCTTCAAATTTGACTCTTCATTGACTTAACATGGAAATGGTTCCATTTTTCTGTCCATTACCTATATATATGAAATATATATTAATATTTTATAATAACTTAGCACTTCTCTTCCAGTTCATAATAACTATCATTCACAACAATACCAAATTTATATCAATGGATTATTTCAAGACAGCATATATCTTATACATAAAGGAAGAGAGTCCAGCTGCTTATACACTCAACTCCCTAAAGGGCAAGAGACAACAAATTTTTACATGAACTTTTCTTCACCAGGGGAAAATTATTAACTATGTGCACACCTGCTAGGATCGATCTAAACTGGTGTGGACCAATTTAGATTTAACATTAGCAATTACTGAAAACAATTGTTGCCATTAATACCTATTTCTTCGATTCTAAGACGCACCCCATTTTTAGAGACGTTTATATGGGGGGGAAAGTGCATCTTAGAATCAAAGAAATACCCATATTTCTTCGATTTTAAGATGCACCCCGTTTTTAGAGACGTTTATATGGGGAAAAAAGTGTGTCTTAGAATCGAAGAAATACGGTAAATTTAAATGAATTAAACTCTTTCTGCTTCTGCATGATTAAGCCATTGTTCCAGAAATGGGTAATAAACATTTAAAGTCAGGAGCAGAAAGAGAGAAAGGGAAGCATAAGTGGGACATAAACTTTTTCATAGAAATAAAAAAGTTTATCAAGTCCTCCTAAATGGTAAGAGCTATGAACAGCAAATTCAGTATACAGCTATGTACCTCTGTGCATAACTAAAAGCAATATATTTTTTGTTGTTGTTGCTGTACTAATACTCTGCCTAACAAAATAATTGAAATTTTGGGGAACAAAATCTTAATATATTATAACAACATATTTAAAGTAGTAACAGCTTGATGATATGAGATGAAATACCAAAAATCTAATTTTATAATCTAGAATGGATTACTGTAACATTATGATAGTATCTAGGTGATATTTAATTTTCTTCTTTATTAAGCCCATTTTACACTGGTGTCCAAAAGTTAAGCATTATTCACACACCTTTAAATATATCATAAATGGCTCAAATTATTAATGTTACATTTTGTGTGCCAATGAAATAAAATATATACAAGGTTGTATCATCCCAAAAATCACCTGATCAGAAACAAATTTGCATATGTGACTCAAAAAGTAAATCTAGCATGCTGTAAAAGCTGGCTGATTCTATGCCACCCATTCTCTGTTGAACAAGCAATGTGTTCAGGTTGATAGTTTCGTAGTCGCAGTATGGTACAGAGACATCATATGGATACTTTTACACAAGCAAGAGAAATTAGTATGCTAGAATCCAGCTGATCCCAGACTGACGTGGCTAGGACTGTAAATATCCCCCAATAAGAGCTTTCAGATTTTGGAGATGGTTCCAACAGATAGGAGATGCTAGCCACAGAAGAATGCAAGACTATCCAAGAGCAACAATAATGCAGGATGACTGCCACCATATACTAACAACTCAACATCATAGAATGCTGTCAGCCAGGGAACTCTTTCTGGGGCTTTCTGCAGTCATTGGGAAGGACAGTTTTGAGGCAAACTGTTTATAGATTTCACCAGAGAGGGCTCTATACCAGATGCCTGATGGTTTATATTTCCCACAATCTCTAACAGGAGAGCTTGATTAACATGTGCTCTTCACAGATGAGTCATGATTCAGCCTTCAGACTAATTCTCAAGAGTTTTGATCTAAAGAGAGCAAGGAACTTATTACCACCCCTCTAACACAGGAGAATGACACCACTGTGGTGTAGTGGTATTATGTCAAATGGACACACACCACTCCATGTCTTTGTGAGGCACTTGGACTAGCCAGAAGTATAGAGACAAAATCCTCCTAGCTTTTCAGGGAAACTGTAGGCCCCCCGTTTATTTTGATGGATGATAATGGCCACCCTCATAGAGCTCAGACATTCAATGCATTCCTTAAGAGTGAAGATATTAGGCAGATGGAGTGGCCAGCCTATTCTCCAGACATAAACGCTTAGAGAATGTGTGAGATGTGATAGGGAAATGTACTGGAGGTCATCAATTTTTTTGTCAATTTTTTTTAAATTCAAATAGAAATTTCAATTTAAAAAAAATAAAAATTTACATCCTTGCATTACAGAAACAATTTCCATTTTATGCACCAGAACTAAAAAAATTACCCCTCAAGTATGGGCGTCTGCAGAAAATTTTCCAGTGGGGAGGGGGGCAAAGCTTGGAGACAAATAATTACATCAATAAATTTTTATTTAATTATTTAATTTTTAGGGGTTTTTTTTCACAAGTAAATTATAGAATACAGTATTGCATCAATACAAAAACACACATAATGTATATAAATTAATTACGTTTAAATTGTTACGATTATAATTTGTGGAATTTTTTACTCGATCCCATGGGGGGGGAGTAAGTGCCCCGTTTGCCCCCCTCTGTGGATGCCCATGCCCTCAAGCAACTGCTTACCACAGAGGTCTGACAGAAATCTGTCACTTTAATACACATTGAGATCTGAGAGAAAGTGAGACCTCAGAAGAAAGACAACACAAGAAATACAATGCCTTAGTAAAGGTTTGAACCTAGGTCCCTTTACACTATAACTAAGCACCCTATTGCTCAGATCGTCATACTATACTGATGCTTTCATTCTGCGTATTTCTTCCAGAGATTGTCATTCTTCAGAGACAATGTATCTGACATTAATCAAGGGACATTTGATCCATATTTAAGAGGGCTATTTACATATTGATTTAATATACCTTCTGTGCATCATCTTGAGTTATATAGAAAGCGATTTCCAATGTGAACATTCCTAGGAAATATTTCCAACTAAACATTTTCTTTACCACACCACTATGATTCCAATAGATTTATTGTTTTAGTTGCAGTTCTTTACTCTCTTAATGAAATACAGGCTATCAGTGCTATCATTCATATATCAAAATATCATATCTAGGCATTATAGCTAAAATTATGAAATGCTTCCTTACTTTCTTCTTAAAAGCTGCCTTAATATATGGTGAAGGTACACTTGGCTCTGAAAATAAAACAAAACTTATTAAGCTTTTCATCTGATAGTAAACTTTTAATAACCTTAGGTAGAGAAAATCATTACAAAACACATTTAACAACTTACAATGGTTAACATGCTAATTAGAATAAAATAAAAATAAATGACAACATATTTTATAAGAAAATTTGAAAGAATATGAGATCTAAAATGCACATAAGACAGCAAAAAAAGAGAAATTGTGAATAGAATGTGTGGAATTTTTTTTTAATACAAGAATGGATCATTTAATTTATGGGCTGACAATGACTTGTCCTTAATTTTCTTTGGAGTCTCAGGTTTTCTCTTTCTCAAAGTGTTCACCATTCAAAGTTGTGCACTTACACCATAGCCTAACCCTAGTATCCAATGCTACCTGCAAGTCATTTTGTAAAAGTGTTTGCAGCAATAGCCTTTTAATGCTGTTTTCAGCTTTGGAAACAGGCATTGTGGAAGATTGGAGAAGTAAGGTTGATGTTCTAGTATCTCAGCACTGATGTTGGTGACAACAGTTTGAATCAAAGCAGTGAGTACAAAATTTTCAAGTGCTCTATCGCTATTGTATAACACTGCCATAAGAAAAGCATCCTTGCTGCTAGTGTATGCAAGGTTGTTCTGTGGTCTTCATTCAGAATATCCTAGGCTTGGGGGATTTGATGGGCACTGATGGAAGTGCTTGGTTGTCCTCCAAGGAATTGCACCTGTCTGTGAAGCATTTGTGCGACTTGAAAATTGCACTTCATTTTAAGCACTGCTCTCCATACACTTACATGATTTCTACAATTGTCTGTGCAGTAGTTAAGCCTCGCTGAACACAGCAATGTATCACATACTACTGCTCAGTTTCCAAATCAGCCATAGCTTGCAAAAAATCATATACACAAGAGCGAACACCTTTCCAAAGTGAGAAAATCACAGACTGACTTCATACTGTTTTGCTGTTACTTGCAACAGTAATACAACATGTTTCAACTTGCACACACTGCTACATGCCCTTTAAGTAATTACAATTTATAAAAATGATTTGTATAGGAAATTATGCTTTATTTAAAGTTGTTTTTCTTAACATCACATTTCCAAGAATGAATTAATAATGTTATGTGATGACCTACTGTATTTAGATTTCAGTTAACAGTCTGCTGATATTAGTACAAAATGTTATAAAAAATAAGAATAAAGTATGTCATTTTCCTACTTTAGCACTTTTTAACAATAAAAATTCAAATTAATGAAAAGCTCAGAAAATATAAATGAGAAAATTCTATAGTACCCATCCAACCAAAAAAATTTTATTTACCTCTTAAAACAAAAGAAATTGAATTTTTATATTGCTGCTTTCAAAAACGAGCTAAAAATAACAATAACTGTCATAAAAGGTAATAAAAAATGCATAAAAATAAAAAACTTTTTAAAACATTGTTTACAAAATTTAAAAATAAATTTTTATTTCTATTTTAAAATTAGAATCAAAGATAAAACTACTATTAAATAAATAAATAAATACCCCCTCAAGCAGCAGCTTGCCACAAAGGTCTGACACAAAAGAATAATTTTTTTAAAAAAATATTTTAAAATAATTCCCTTCAGCAGTTCCTTCATTCTTTTTCTTGTGAAGACAACCAGATCTTTCTACAAAGATTTGCAAAAAAATTTCTTCCCCTTTATTTTTGTTTCAGATGCTATAAAAAAAAGTGATTCTGTGATACAATAACAACAGTCATGTGAACTGAAACACAAGTGGTCAGAGGATGCAAGTTGGATCACACTGCTTTAAACCATAACTCTATAACTAAGCTTTGCAATATTTTTAAAGGTACATAAGTTATTTTGGATATATTATATTTCAAAGAAACAGTTTCTCTGATTCAGAATTTCCATTTATTGAGAATTATCTATTTTCAGATTCTCTTTTACTAAGGACTAATGTTATTAATTCCCTAAAAAAATACACTGCAGAGGTCTAACAGGAGCCTATCAGTTAATATGCTACAGAGATTTGTGAGGAAGGCAAGAACTCAGCAGAAAGGCAACACAAACATCCATGCCTTACCTGGGGCTTGAACCCAGGTTCTTTTGATCAGCAGCCAAGAACACTAATCACTTGGCCATGGGACAGCTTAATTCCCTAAACAATTAAAAATATTCACTAATCACCAGAATAGTTTTCTTTTTTCACATTTCAAAATGTATTTCAGAAACAATTTCTTAATCACATAAACACTAGTCAGTTAATACGGAACAGATTACTGCACTATAATAAGAAATATGTACTCTTACTTCAGTTTTCTACAATTACCTTAATATCATAATTCTTAGAAGCTATTGTATTTTTAGTACACTGAACACTGCATTCAATAACTTACAGTACAATGATTTTCAGTTTTCATACACATTGCACACATTAAAAGTTCACATATATCCAGAAAAATTTATAATGCAAAAAACTTACTGTTCGAGAGATTATACAAAAGGGATGCTTTGCATAGCTATCAGCAGCACATAGAACAGTATCATTTTCAGCTCCTAAAATCACTGCATCTTCAAAAAGTACAGCTGCAAATAAAAAAAGTAACTGGATTTAAAACTGCTAAGTTAAAAAAAATGTGAAATGAAAATAATACAACAAATATAATTTTAACTAATAAAGTATTTGTAATACGCTACATTAATGACTAGTACTTTTTAGTAGTAGAATGTACCAATCTAGTGTACAGTTCAACTGCTAGTTAATGACATTTGATGTTACAGCTCCATACAAATCTATAGTTATTTGTTGTTCTTATTTGATAATATTTTACAAAGTATACTCATGGATGGAAGAACTATAGTTATGTTGTGATAGATCATGTACCACATCAGAATTCCTCATCTTTAATATATATAATTCTTTTATGGTAAGCAATCAAGGAAAACTTAATATTCTGATTACTGCATCTACTGACTACTACATTTACTGTGAAAGTCTATTGTTCTTCATATAGTTAATTAAACTGCACGCCCTGTGTATGAGAGCCACACAATGTGCACATTAAAAAAAATGACATCCCACATAAAAGTAATTAGAGCATTGCATAAAAGTTGAGAGTAAAGTAACAAAAAATGGTTATGATGCATCAGAAAGCGATAAATTTATCAGAGCCATTCTTATAGATAAGATAATTGATGCCATTTTTTGAAACCAAATCAAAATTCAATTCTTTGAAATATTTTAATCGGTGTCCAAATATGTCAGGGAGAATAGGTTGGGCACCAGACAGATTTGGAATAGAACCACTCTCATTACTTTTTTTCACACTTTTGTACAGTTGGAAGAGAAAGATTTTCTAACATTTTTCACATCTGATAGGAGGTGTGATTTAAATTTGTCAAACTATTTATTACTCCATTTGAAAATTTTGAACACAAAAATTCTTCAAAAAAAGTGCAACATTTTGCATTGTTTTCAAAGCCATTTTAAAGAGATATCCAATTTGCATCAGTTTTGTAGGTTTTCGTTCTGACCCAACAGGCAACTATTACATTTCTGGATCAAATTCTTTTTCAATATAGCTTAATGTATAACTTTCAAAAAGCCATCATTTAGATTTTTGCTTTTCATTCACTATATTTTTGTGTTTTAAAACTGCTTTTCTACTTTTACATTAATATTTATCTATTATACAAGTATGTTTTTGAAATTAAATTATTTGTTATAATTCTAATATACCCAAAAAGTTGTAGTTCTTTCAATTGGATGAATCACAATCATCATCTCAGGTCTCTGGATACCTTAGTCTTAAAAATGGTGTGATTTCTTTTCCCAATGTTTTTCACTTTAATACTTTATTTAAGCTTTATATGCTGTGGAATAGTTACATCTATTTCAGCTCTTCAGCATTTTTTCGATTTAGGTAGCTAATTTGTTTTAAAGCTATCATGTTCTTATAGCAAAAGGATTTTTGGTAACATCCAGTTACTAAACCTATATATATAAAATCCAATGCTAATCACCAAAAATTAATACAACTAAAAAACTGGAAAAAAAATAAAGAAAAATGCATGTATTAATAAATAGAAATATGAAGTATTTATTTTAAAATAATGAAATAATTTTAAAAATAGCAAAATTAATTAAAAAACTTGCTGGTTACAATGGGCAAAAGTTAAATTTTGCCATCATTAAAAATGCAAAAAAAATTCTTTATATTACACTGGGCAACACATAGAAAGGCTTTGAAATAAAAATAGCCAATCTTTACTAATTTCGAGGTGCTGAACACAAAAAATGACAATAAAATTTGTCGACTGGCTCTTGTTTAGGAGAGACAAAGATGGTCATGTATAAACGACTCAGTCCGCATTGAGTACATAGGTAACCATTTCGCGACACTGTATTTTAAACTCCGGATTGCCACATATTGTGTTCTATTGCATCAGCCTGCTATACACACAACCCACGGAGATATTGCATCATTGTCTGATGCAATGTAGTTGAGTCATGACATCACAGCTTTATGATCGCAGACAGAAGATGATGCAATCGTTAGTTGTGACGTCTCATAGGGTAAGCAAGTCTTTTGCGTGACTCCCATTTACCCCTGAATCATAAGTACAACACAAATGAATCCTTGCAGTAACAACACAAGTTAATCCAGCAGTAGTGATGCCTCATAACTGTGTTAATAGTGCAGATACATTTTGTTACATTTGCAAGCCAGAAAAGGTCCTCACTCCAATAGTGAAAGCAGCATATGGGTTTTATTTTGGATGCAAGATCAGGGAAGGACAAGGCCTGAGCCCCACAAATATGCTGCAGTATGTGTGCAAGAAATCTTCCAAAGTGGTTGAAAGGCAAAAAAGTGGCGATGCCATTTGCTTTTCCTATGGTTTGGAGAGAGCCAAGCAATTACACAAATGACTGCTACTTCTGCATGGTTTCACCTGTTTCTGGAGGCATTACAAGGAAAAAGAAGTGGACAATAGTGTACCCAAATATACAATCTGCTCTCTGACCAGTTCCGCATGGCAAAGGCCTTCCTGTTCCCGAACCTCCAAAAGAATTTTCCATCGATTCAGACAATGAGGAGGGAGATGAACCGATGTAGAGTTCTCCACAGCCTTCGGTGTCTAATGATGATCCATACATCTGCCACAGTGCGTCATCTGCACCACACATTCTCACTGAAGAAGAAATAAACAATCTTGTTCATGATCTGGAGCTGGAGCTGTCCAAGTTCAAAGCAGAGTTATTTGGATCAAGACTTAAACAATGGAATATTCTCAAGGAAAATGTCCGAGTTACTTCGTTTCAAACTCGTCATGAGCAGTTTGCACCTTACTTCAGAAAGGAAGATGACCTTGTGTTCTGCTCTGATGTAGATGGCCTGATGAATACCCTCAGAATCAAACATGACCCTCAAGAATAGTGACTATTCACAGACTCCTCGAAATTTGAGTCTTAAGGCGGTGTTGCTGCATTATGGAAATCGACTTCCATCCATCCCGGACAGACACACTGTCTACATGAAAGAAACCTACAACAACCTAAAACAGCTGTTGAGCTGTCTTCGATACAGCAAGTATGGCTGGCATCTCTGTTGTGACTTGAAGGTAGTGGCTCTGTTGATGGGTCTGCAGTTGGGATATACGAAGTATTGCTGCTTCTTATGTGAATGGGAAGGCCGAGCAAAGACTTTGCACTATGTGAATAGAAACTGGCCTCTGAGGAAATCTCTGAAGGTTGGAGAGAAGAATGTGGAACACCCAGCACTGGCAGAAACACACAAAATCCTGCTACGGTCCCTACACATCAAACTCGGTGTGATCAAAAGCTTCATAAAAGCCATGGACCAGACTGCATCAGCTTTCAAGTACTTAGCTGACAAATTTCCTTGACTCAGTGAAGCAAAAATTAAAGAGGAGAATTTTTGTGGGTCCTCAGATCTGCGAGCTATTCAGAGATTAGATGTTCGATAACCTGCTTCAGGTTGACAAGAAAAATGCTTGGGACGCATTTTGTCTGGTGTCAACTAAATTCCTCGGGAATGTCAGGGCAGACAACTACAAGAAACCGGTTAAGGACATGTCTCTGTATCACAAACTTGGCTGTAACATGTCCTTAAAGATCCCCTTTCTCCATTCCCACTTAGATTTATTCCCCGACGACTGCGGCATGGTTCGTGATGAGCACGGTGAACATTTTCACTAGGACATTGCAACAATGGAGAAATGATACCAGGGAAACTGGTCCATTTCAATGATATTTTGGAGCTCGTCAGAGATTATCCTGAGCAGCTGTACAAGCAATGGGCAAAGTGACATCGAAAGTAGAAGAGGAGTTTTATCGATACACGTGATACATATTACTCTATTATATAAGAAATTAATGCAGATTTCTCAGAAATCACAGCCAATTTTGCATTTTTATTGTCACATCCGTGTTCAGCACCTTGAAATCTTTAAGAACATTTGTTGATCCGTGTTATTTATTGCTCAGAATGAAATACTTTTTTTGGGTTTATAACATGATCCATTTATTTCCTTTTTACTTACTCTCCTGAAAAATGCTTCAAGAACTTGTTCACTAGGGAAAATTTATTTTTATAAACTAATACTTTAAGGATTAAAACAAACCTACCTAATGGATAAATATATACATGAACTGGAAGCATTATTCTTTTTGACATAAAGTTGTGAGCACGAGGCTTTTCACCATCACGAGGAAATAATGGAAGCCAAACCTAAGGATAAAGTTTAGAATAAAAATATTTTTATCATATTTTTAGCTTCCAGTAATAAATAGACACTTTTTGATGTCGATTTCAATTTTAGAGGAAAAATTGTCTGAGCCAGGTGGGATACGAACCCACGACCTCCTGATCGCATCTCACCCAGCTCAGACAATTTTTCCTCTAAAATTGAAATCGACATCAAAAAGTGTCTATTTATTACTGGATGTTGAATTGTCGAGTTTATCTCAATATTTATTATATTTTTTGCTTTATATAAGTACATAACACATACACAAGTGATATAATTTTTTACTTTACATAAAAAATTCAAGAACTCTTCTTAGCCATTTAACTGCAGTTTTACTAGCTTGTGTAAACTAATTTTTACTATTACTTTCGATTTTAAAGCACACCTGCTACAAGTAGTGTAAAACAAACCAGTTTGCACTGACATGTGTGTATGACATTAAAGCACTGGCCTATATCTATATGTTGTACACAAACCAATTAATATTGAATATAGCTATGCATGCTTAGCAAGATTTTTAATGAAAATATAACTTTTATTTCTTTAGACTCATTTATCATTATTAATCTTTTACTGTTAGCCTACATTTAGCGAATGTTTACTTACAACTTGTTGCTGCAGATTTTTTTAAACTTGACTTAGGTTATTTCTTAATTTCAATAATATTATACCTTGGTTTTCCAAAAAAAAATTGATCATTTATTATTTCAAAAAACATAAAATGGTTTCAGAAATGGAAACAAGGAGAAATCCCTGGACTCAAAAATCAACACACACACACACACTCAGCGATGGTTGGTTGTTTTATTTATGAGCTGCACTTTTTGCACATAATGGGCTAAATGGCCAGATCATGAGAATTCCAAAGGATCAGAGAAGGTTGGGGGAAGGGGATCTAATGGACAGGTATAGGAGACAGATGGTAGTCTCTAATCAAGGCCATCCAATGTGTTCTTTAACATGCACAGGGTATGGTCCTGCTGCAGATGGGGCTTTGATGTAGGAGCGAACCACAATGCAGTTTCATAGTGGAGGCCTTTTCTGCCATGTGGAGGGGATGGGGGAGCCTTCCTGTCTTCACCCAGTGAATTTCATTTTTTAAAAATTAGTAGTTCATGAATTTATAGATAACGGTTAAAAAAAAAGTTTGACACCTTCCCCACCACTCAAAATGTTTTGACTATGCACTCTGAGGATATTAGGCATTTTATAGCCTTGGTACAGTCGCTCAAAAAAGTATCCGAACGCTATGGTTGACTACAGAATTCAGAAAAAATATCTGGCAACGTTTTTTTTTAGAAATTAATGATCTGGCAACCTTCGTGTTGTGTAACACGAAGGTTGCCAAATCACTAATTTCTTAAAAAATCGTTGCCAGATATTTTTTCTGAATTCTGAAATCAACCATAGTGTTCGCATATTTTTTTGAGCGACTGTACACCTAACTTGTAGGTATTATCATACCCAAAGCGCAGCAACAAAACAGAAAATATTTAGTGATTGCAAAAAAAACACCAGTCAAGAAGTAATTGCACAATTGCCTTGTGCAATACTGGTTTTTATTTTAACTGTACCACAAAAAGAAAAATTACAAAAAATAGAAACAGTGCAGTAAAATCTGATAATACTACATTTTTAGTATTTTTTGATATATCTGATATTACTCCTGTTTCAGGTTTATTATTTATATTATTCAGAAAGAATAAACCTAAAACAATGGAATACAACTAAACAATGGAACCAATATCAACAGAAAGAAATTTTCTTTCCACTGATATATAAGTTTCTTATGCTTTTCATAATTAAACTGTAATTGACTTGTCAGATCCTGTTTATTACATACAATTCTGAAAATGTCATTTAAATATTTTTTCCATATTTGTTAGAAATTTAGTTTTCTTATATTCATAATTAAAAATACTGTTTAATTTGGTATATAACATGATCTATTTCTATTGACTGGTTATTTAAAAAAAAAAACACCCATTCATGCAGCTGCTTGTCACAGAGGTCTGACAGGAGCCTGTCAGTTTATATGCCATAGTAGAAGGTTGTGAGGATGGCAAGATCTCAGCAGAAAAACAACATGAACATCCATGCCTTACCTGGGGCTTGAACCCAGGTCCCTTAGATCAGTAGCCAAGCATGCTAACCATTCAGCCATGGGATGACTGACTGATTATTTGGCACAAAAAATTCTAAAGTTCACTTTTTTTATTTGACTAAACACAGTTGGCAAAAACCTTTTTCAAAGTATATTACTGATAAAAAAAAATTACAGAAAAGAATAATTTCCCTGTAATTCAAAAATTCAATCAATAGTAAAACACTTTACACAGAGTTAAAAAAATATATATTTCTTGAATTTTATATTCTATTCATATATACACAGTATATACACTGATCAGCCAATACATTAAAACCACCTCTACATTATGCAAAGAAGTGCATGTGCAGCCAATCAATATCACATGTCAAGGTCATGAATGATAGAAATAACACATGGGTCGGATCTCACATGTCAAAGTCGCGAATGATAGATATAATACCTGGGTCGGAGCTCTTGCAGGCAGTATTTCGTTTCATCTCAACATAGAAAAAGCAAAGGATTTATCTGATTTCGAAAAAGGCCTGATCATTATGGCAAGATGTCTTGGTAAGAGCATCTCTGAAACAGCGATGCTAGTAGGCTGCTCACGCTATGCAGTAGTTAGTACCTATCAAAGATGGTCTGAAACAGGTGACACTTCGAGCCATCAACAAGGTGTGGGCCGGCCATACCTTGTTGGTGCCAGAGGTCAACGCAGGCTATCTCATTCACAGCAACAGGAGGGCTACTGCAGCTGACATTACTCATAATTTCAATTGTGATAAAGGGCCCAATGTGTCCACAGTTCATCATAAGCTCTTAGATATGGGTCTCCACAGCAGCAGACCCATTTGTGTGCCTATGCTTACAGCCATTCACTGTCATCAATGCTTGCAGTGGGCATGTAATCATCAACATTGGACCATAGAATAATATAGTGAAATTCTAATATGACTGACTAAACACAGTTGGCAAAAAGATTAATTATAGCTAATTATTATTCAATCATCATCGTCGTCATGATCATCATCATCAGGTTAGAAATTTAGTTTTCTTATATTCATAATTAAAAATATTGTTTAATTTGGTATATAACATCACCTATTTCTATTGATAATAGGTCATGCAATAATAATTTCTATTGATAATAGGTGCAAGAGCTAATAATATAGTGTATATAAACACAAACACAAGTTTTTCTGTTACACCATGTGGTAATATATGTATAACAGAAAAACTTGTCAGAAAAACTTGGTTTTATGTCAAGGCTGAAATGATTAGAACAATATCAGAAAGATATTTTTCCCAAACTGAACTGAAATATGGAAGTAAATATTTTCTTGGGAAACACATGGACTAATTATCCCTGTAAAGCAAACTCTGACAGCTGTCACCTACCTGAACATCATGGCTGACCAAGTACACCCCCTTATGATGACTGTATTCCCTGGTGGAGATGGTGTCTTTCAACAAGACAATGCCCCATGTCACATTGCGAAGAAAATTTAGGAATGGTTCCTAGAACATGATGAGGAATTCCATTTATTGCCATGGCCCCCAAATTCACCAGACATAATCCTATCGTGCATTTGTGGTTGGAGAAATGAGTATGAGCAGCGTCACCCCAACCACATAATTTACGGGAACTGCAGATTCTTCTGTTGCAGTCATGGTACCAAATATTAAGCGACACCTACCAATATCTCATTGAATTTATGCCTCATTGGATGAGTGCTCTTTTGGCGGTGAGAGGAGGACCTACATTATATTAGGTAAGTGGTTTTAATGTTTTGGCTGATCGGTGAATATATATATATGCATCATAGTTATTTTGTCCTTTTTTGTTTCATTTTCATTTGCCTTCCCTTTTTTCGTACACTGAAGTGCCATTGAATTAGGGATAGCAACCTAGTAATGTGTTGGACCCCCTCTGGCCCTGATACTGGCCACCACACGATGAGGCAAGAACTCCACAAGCTTGCGTAAATGTTCCACAGGTATGGCGACCCATGCATCCTCCAGAGCTGTCCACAATTCTCTTGAGGTCATAGCTGATGGGACATGGGCCCGAACACTCAACTCGACAGTATCCCAAAGATTTTTGATGGGACTTAAATCTGGGATTCTAGGTGGCCAATTCATTATTTCAGTCAGCAGAATGCTCCTGCAACCATGCAGTAGCTAACCTGAACCTGTGAGATGAACAGTTGTCTTGCTGGTAGACGCCATCTCCATTGGGATGCATGATGGCCATAAATGGGTGTAAATGGTCAGCCATGAGTTCTACATACCAGGATGCATTGAGAGCCGTCGGTACACATACCAAAGGTCCCACAGAATTCAACTGAAGACACCCCAGGCCATCACTGAGCCACCACCAGCTTGTACTGTTCCGACCTGACAAGCAGGATCCATGGCTTCATACCCTCAGTCTCCCTTTGGCGTGATGAAGTTTAAATCAGGATTCATCACTCCAAGCTATCCGTTGCCAATTTTCAATGATCCAGTTTCATTATCTTTAGCCCAGGCAAGGCATTGAGCCCAGTGTCATGCCATTAGAAGTGGGACTCTGGTTGGTCGGTGGCTCCCAAAGCTGAGACAATGAAGTGAGCATTGCATGGTCCATGCACTGACTTCCTGGCTGGAACCTGCGTTCAGATGGGAGTTGATTTCAGATAATATCTGGCCCCTATCGTACGATGCGAGTCAGATGGCAAAGCCCATGATCATTCAAGGCTGATTTCCTTTGCAGTTTGTCCGGGTGCTTGCTTTTTGCCTTGCTTTTTGCCTGTTTTTTTTTTGTGTGTTTGTTTGTCTGTTCGCTTATGCACTGTAAGAAAAAACAAAAGTTCTGCCATACAGATTTATCATTAGTGTTAAAAACAATTCAATAGTAAAACTGATGTATTTGAACATAATTTTGCCAAAAAATATTGTGAGGTGGATTAAGGATAAAATAGGTTGACATGTTCATATTTCTCATATTCAGGATAGTTGGCATAAAAGGGCATAAAGAGACCAAGAAAGGATATCAATAGAAATAGTATAGACTGATAGTATAAAACTTGTCTAGATATAATAAACTGTAAATACTATATGCATCAAGTCTTTGCTCAAGAAAGACTGATTATGTAATCTTTAGTAACTGGAAGATAATATATCAATATATATATATAAAAAAAATAAATAAATACCTCCTCAAGCAGATACTTGCCACAGAGGTCTGACAGGAGCCTGCCAGTTTAATACACCATAGTAGAAAGTCTGTGAGGATGACGGTACCTCAGCAGAAAGATAACACAAATATCTATGCCTTACCCGGGGCTCAAACCCAGGTCCCTTTGATCAGCAGCCAAGCACACTAACCACTGGGCCACAGGACAGCTCATCAATATATAGTATTGCTTTTTTTATTTTGTACATAAAATTATACCTTGATTTAAAAAAAAATGTGCAATTATAATAGAAGATATAAAAACAGTCTTACCCTCATACCATGAGCACCACATGCTATCCATAAAGCTTCTGTAAGGTGAGGAGTGTCCTGAGAACTTCGTGAACACACCCAAACATTTTCAACGCTAGATGCTAGAACAGTTGGGGCACTATAAGGTGGCACTTTCTAAAGTGTAAAAGAGCATGATTAGCAAAGCTTTAAAATAATTTCAGAATATATATATCCATGCATAATTTAGGAAATTCTACTTTAACAATTATTGTAGTAAGACAGATGAAATAAATTTTACATACCGTAATTATTACAAATTTTTGTGACAACTGCAGAATTGGGTTGTTTTACCTCTGAGCGGCACTTTTTTGCACACCATGGGCTAAATGGCCAGGTCACATGGACCCCGAAGGTTCAGAGAAGGTTGGGGGAGGGGACCCACTGGAACAGCTGTTGGGAGACAGATGATAGCCTCCCGTCAAGGCCATCCAGCGTGTTCTTTAACGTGCACAGGGTATGGCTCTCCCACACACGGGGCCACGGCTTAACGTCCCATCCGACAGACGGCGGTCTTTCCAAGCCCATCGGTGTCCCCTACTGACCATGGGCAGGGCGGGGAATTTTGCGGAGATAAATCTCAACGCTGACTCAGCTGGGACTCGAACCTGGGAACTACAGATTACGAGCCTGGCGCGCTACCGACTGAGCCACCCCCGCCCCCGCTTTTTCCAAAGTAACATTAGATGGTGCTCTGCGTGACCGATGTGAAGGAGGCTCCACATGCCGAGGTTATTTGGCATCGACTACTGTTGTGTAAAGACTGTGATTCGAGTTGTGTGTCATAGATGTTTATTCAGAATGTCGGAAATTCAGATGGAACAGCGGTATGTCATTCATTATTGTGTTAGGCAAGGCCTAAGTGCTGCTGCGACTGTTGAAGAGATGAGTGAAGTCTATGGTGCGCTACCGACTGAGCCATCCCCACCCCAACAATTGCAGAAAGTATCACTTTTGGTTTATAGTAAAGTTTAACAAGATGCCTATTAAAATTTATAAAACTCTTTGCATAAATGTGCAGTCTTCATTTACCTGAAAAAAATGACTAGATGTGTTGGGAGAAAATAAAATAACTAGTAACTAAAAATTATATTTTCAATGAGTTATTAATCAGTCAACCTGTGAGTTGTTATGGATTTCTCATTTATAACGTTGGATTAGCATAGTGAACTACAATATTAACAAATTTCTAAGTGACACTGGCTTTGTCCTATGCTCTCAATCATTGTGTGGCATTTCTGCTAATTGGATATCTTCCTATCTTTTATTAGTGGTGATCTTGATTAGCAGTAGTAGCTCAATAGTAGCATCTGACATGTTACCAAATATCATAGATTTATATCCCACCTAGCTAAATTAATTTTTTCTGCTAACTTGAATTCTACTTTGATCAAGGAGTGATTATCGAATTATCAATATCACACTCATTATAATAGATTAAATGATAATAATGTTAATATTTATTTAAATACTCTAAAGCACAAATACTACTAAGATTTGCAATAATAAAATAAAAATAATTAATGACTTTATCACTTTGACAGTTAATTACAGATTTAGCCAATAAAAAAGTAAGAAATCGTATCCTAAAAGATGAAACATGATAATAATAATTTCCATTATTTAAAGTAGCAGTTCCCAACTGTTCTTAGCCCAACATCCCCTTTTATCAAGTATCATTCCCAAATAGCACTTTTTATCAAGAATTGTTTTCTAATGCCCACTTCATGGAAACAAAACTAATTTTAGCTGCATAAAACTAACTGAAAACTAGATGATTGTAGCACCCTTATTATTGATTTGATAAACCAAAAGCTCCCATTGGAACCAGCAATTACAAACCATTTTATACCAATTTCAATCTGTTTATATGAAAATTTATATGTGATCATAAGAAATCTGAAATAGTACAACTTCTATTACAGTCACATTACCTACAATTCTCCACAGTAACTAATTTAATCAGTTTAATGTTTAAAAATGATGTCACTGTATTAACATTTTTATGTACAGTGCAAAAATACACCAAAAAAAAAAACCTTCATTTATGAATTTGAAAAACAGTAACTCCATTAGGAATAAATTACTTCAAGAAGGATGATCTTTCTCTTGGAATTGGGGACTGCATTAAATGATAATGAATTGAAATATTGTATTACACAGGCAACAAATGAGAGAAAAAGATGGGGATAATTTTACTTTTACATATATGTGTGTGTGTAAAATACTATGATATAGCTAATTTTATTTCTCATATGAAATGTTTTATCATCATAACAATTACTTGATTATTGTTATTCATGGCATCTGAAGCTCTATGTGCAGGATCCTGTTGAAGAAGCAGCAAACGACCACAAACATTTAACAAGATGCTTTCATCTCCCTTACGAGGCCATCGAACTGTAAAAAATAAAAAATAAAAAATTTTAAGAAAATATTCAAAGCTTCTAAAATTAAATGAAATTATAAGGCTTAATATCCTCTAACTCTATTAAGTAGTTTATAGTAGGTGCTTACATCATATAAATAAGAATAGATAAAAATTATTTTTAATTGATCACCAAATAGCAATTCTGACTAGAAATTAAGTTACAGTTACAGAGAACAACTGGGAAATGCATACAATTATCAGCTTTACAAATTTTTACCAAGCTTTTCATGAGAGTGGAAAAAAATAATGAAAGAAGCTGTTGATAACAAATTTATACATTTCTCAATCGTTGTTACTAAAAGTATGATTTTTATGACTTCCTAAAACAATATGTTTATGATACAAATAACTTTCAATATTCAGTTACAAATAACTGTCAATATTCATTTTAAAAAAAAACTGAAAAAGGTTATATGCAATTAAAAATTTCAGAGTGTTTCTGTATGAGGGGTGATCATTTAATTTGTGAACTGACGCCATAAGTACTCATACATAGCGCTTTTTCCAAGTTGGGTTGGGTTGCTTTACCTCTGAGCGGCACTTTTTTGCACACCATGGGCTAAATGGCCAGGTCACATGGACCCCGAAGGCTCAGAGAAGGTTGGGGGAGGGGACCCACTGGAACAGCTGTTGGGAGACAGATGGTAGCCTCCCATCAAGGCCATCCAGCGTGTTCTTTAACATGCACAGGGTATGTCTCTCCCGCACACGGGGCCATGGCTTAACATCCCATCCGACGGACAGCGGCCTTTCCAAGCCCATCGGTGTCCCCTACTGACTGTGGGCAGGGCGGGGAATTTTGCGGAGATAAATCTCAATGCTGACCGAGCTGGGACTCGAACCTGGGAACTACAGATTATGAGCCTGGCGCGCTACCGACTGAGCACACCCCTGCCCCCACTTTTTCCAAAGTAACATTAGATGGTGCTCTGCATGACCGATGTGAAGGAGGCTCCACATGCTGAGGTTATTTGGCATCGACTACTGTTGTGTAAAGACTGTGATTCGAGTTGTGTGTCATAGATGTTTATTCAGAATGTCGGAAATTCAGATGGAACAGCGGTATGTCATTCATTATTGTGTTAGGCAAGGCCTAAGTGCTGCTGCGACTGTTGAAGAGATGAGTGAAGTCTATGGTAATGACTGTCTTCATAGGTCTGCCACTTTTAAGTGGCATAAGTGATTCAAAGAAGGACGCAAAATTGTTGCTGATGACCCAAGACCTAGTCAGCCTTTTTCCTTAATAACTCCTGAGCAAATCGAAAGAACCCTGGCAATCCTGAATGAAGACAGATGAATAACACTTCGTGAAGTGGCTGTGAAAATATCAGTTTCATACAGAAGCACTCATGCGATTGTAAAACCCATCTGAAAATGTCACGAATCTGCACTCAGTGGAATCCACACAGTTTGACTCCAGAACAGAAACAAAAAAAGGGTACAGCTGTGCAAGGATATGCTTAATCGTTTTGAAAGCCAGGGTCCAACCTTCATGAGTCAAATTGTGACTTACGATGAAACTTGGATCTTTCACTACGATCCCGAAACAAAACAACAGTCAAGTCAATGGAAGCATCCCAATTCACCGAGACCCAAGAAAATTCGGGTTTCTCATTCAGCTGAGAAACAAATGGCTCATGTTTTTTGACATCAAAGTGTTCTCATTACTCACTTTGTGCCTCATTCAACAATCATGAATAAGGAAGCCTACTTGAAGGTTCTCAGAATCAAACTTCGGCATGCCATTCGTGAAAAATGTCCAGAACTTTCTGGTGTGACTTGGTTTCTCTGTCATGACAATGCCAGGCCCCATATGGCTAATATTGTGCAGCCAGTGATCACTGCCATAGGTGCTGAGGTTCTGCCACATCCTCCATATTCCCCGGCCTTAGCACCCTGCGATTTTTTCCTCTTTCCACAACTGAAGAAAGCTTTGAAAGGGAAACATTTTGCATCCAACAACGAACTTGCAGAGCCACAACAACACTTTGCACGCTTTCGAAAAATGGCTTCAAAGACGTTTTTATTGTATGGGTACAATGATGGCAAAAATGTGTGAAGTTCAAGGGAGAGTATTTTAAGAAAGACAAATGCCAGGAAGATTCAGAGGATGATATTTTATGTAACTTTTGTTTCTGTCCATGAATTAAATGATCATGCTATGTACTTTGACAAATCTTTACAACTTTCTTCCATGTGAGAACCAAACAATTTGTGGTTAGAAAAATGTCATCCTATTGATATCTAATGTTAAAAATTGTTCCCTTGGCAATATTAATAGAACAGTACATTTCTTTTTAACAGAAAATCTTATGATTTGCAAGATAAAAACAGAAGTAGCAGAAAACTCTCAAACTCTCTGAAATGTATTGCATTACATTCTTAAAAATCACATGCAAAAGAAATCCACCAAAGCAAACTTCATTTTTTAATGATGACAGGATGTTAAATTCTTAGTCTGCAATATGAAAAATAAATTAAAAGTATTAATTTAGAAAATATTCAAAAATTTAATTCACTCTATTCCACAAAAGGAAAACATAATGAGAAAAATAAAAATTATAAATTCAAAGCATAAAACATTAAAAATTCAACACAAAAATTTTTTAATTCATTTTAATCCAAATTAATCTTTTTTTTGCTGATGATCTGATGATAAAAAATCTTTCAAGTGTGATCTGTTTTACTACTTTGAAGTTTCTCTTCATAAATTTGCTCATATGAAACTAAAACAATGATAAATCATACTGTTAAACATATATGTCAAAATCATACTGAATTTTAAACTACATTCAAAATTGGAGTCCATATTGATTGCATTGTCTGGCTAAGCTGATCAGCCTTCCAGTATTTATACTGCTATTTAAAATTTAAGAAGAGCAAAAATGCAAATATCTCAAGAAATCCTTTTTAGAATTTAACAAAAGTTTCAAATAATATTTAATATTACACACACACACATATATATTCAAATACTTGTCTAATATAAAATTAAATTTCCAATCAAAGAATATATGACATTTTATCCAATTATGAGAAATTATAGATAACTGCAGATATTGAAGATACTGTTATTTAGTAAGGAGTATGATTACCCCTAACAGCAATACAGCTTGTGCAATGAGCTCTCATGCTTCTAATAAGGTTATCCAACAATTCAGAGAGCAGCAAATTCCACTCCTTTATAAGAGTATTTCACAGCTCATGAAGGGTCCTTGGAGGGGGGTCGACAGCTAGCAACTCACTTCTCAAAGCATCCCATGCATGTTCAATAGGATTTAGGTCTGGGGAACCTCATGGCCAATCCATTCTATGGATATCTTCACTCTCAAGATATTACTAGCTATCTGAGCTGTATGTGGAAAAGCATTATCATCCATAAAAATGAATTCTGGTGCAATGGAACCTCAAAAAAAAAAGTCTCCTATAAAGTTCTAGGAACTCCTCTCTGTATCTAGAACAGTTAGTCCCTCCTGAGAAGACATGAAGGTCAATGCAGCAACTGACAGTGATACCTCCCTAGATCAACAAACCTTTTCCACCAAAACGATCCCTTTCCACAATATTCAGGAGGTAATAATGTGTCCACACTCTCTCCAGATGCATTGGTGCCAAGAATCAGCATTTATGCCATATTGTGATTATCATCTAAAAAAGAGAACCTGTTCACACTGATCTAATTGAGGTAATGTCTGCTCCATTCCAATCATGCCCTCTAATGAGCTGAGGGTTAGTCATATGCATACTACAGGCCCTCTAGCATATAACCCTCTTTCATGAAGTTTTTGGGACACAGTAATTCTGGATGCTCTCTTTCCTGTGGCACCTGACAGCTCTGATGCAAGTTGGTATGCTGAAATCATTCTATTGCACCTTGCAGTAAGAAACAGGAAATTATCATATTGAACTGTTGTTGCTCTGAGCCTATCCTAGCTCATTCTTCTGGAACACATTATTATAACACGTTCCAGTGTCTTGAAAACATCTCCAGAGTCTGGAAATTACACTTTCCAGCACATTCATGAATCTGATAACTTCTCTGTGTGACTTCCTGCTCCCATCCATCAGTTAGCTCTCTACCTCTGATTGTTATCCAAATGGTTCCTCCTTTGTATTTTAACAAAACTGTAATCTAAAAACTTCACAAAGCAGCTCTTAATCTGAAATGAGATGTGCCCATTCCTGAAGCTGCTTTTATCATCAGCTTAATTTCATATTGCAGAGTCTTTTGCATTGAAAAATGCAAATTGAATAGCCAATAAATGTGAGTTATTTTATGCTAAATATCCTCTGAAACGTTTGTTAAATTTCAAAAAAATTCCTTGAGATATTTGCAATTTTGTTCAACTTCTTTAAATTATGAACAGCGATGTAGTTACTATACTCTTCAACACATGTAGAAGTGAAGAGGAGGGGGAGGAAAATTTTTTTTCTCCTTTGCTATAAGAATGGTGCAAAACATTCCATTATAAATCCATTCCCACTTGTCATCATCAAATGTTTACATCTGTTTTATATGCCACCCCACACCTTTATACTAGAGGTTGGCAAATGTGTATTTTTCTTAACCATGCAAATAAATAAGCCTCCCCCTACAAGAAAAAAAAAATCCTGGATTTCATCACAGGAGTTAAAAAAAAGACCTAGGAGGTAAATAAGGACTTTGATATTGAGCTCTTATATCTAGTAGTTTTTTAAGAATGAGTAGAACCTGAATAATCATGTCCCAACATTCATTTAGAAAACAAATCAACATAAAAACAGAAACAAATGAAAGAAAAATGCACCAAAGAAAATGCACAGAAGGAAATAAATGCATATCTTGTCTCTTCTTTTTTTCCCTGAACACACTGTGATGTCGAAAAACCCATTCCATGTTTCCAAGTTTTTGAAAGTAAAATAAAAACCATGCAATTGCTGTACATATCAAGGAATTACTGTACTTCTCCTTATACACTGTGCAACTACATCGATGAGAGATAAAGCATTGCAAATCACATACAGCATTATGCTGGCTGAGAAATGCAAATGATTAAAATTCTTCAGCAAATGGTCATGTGGGAAACTAGTTATATGGAATGTTAACACGGCATTCTGGTTATTGGATTTGATGTTTAGTAACGTGTTCCTGGCTGTGGAAATAACAAGATAGAGTACACAGTGCATATCGCCAAGGGACATATACTAAGTGTCTGTGAATCATTGAATTGTGGCAGGTAGGACAGCCCACAAGGTCCACTGCTACATGGGTTGGTCATGATGTCAGATTTGTGCAACATTATTGGTGTCATTTCGTTAGAGCAGTTTCTAAACTAGCGCTACATGAGAAGTCTGGGGAGGTACCTGAACACAACTGAAATGTCTGAATTTTTAAAGTTTTACAGTGCTTTACTATATTTGCACTTCTAACATCCAAAACAACCAGTTATAATTGTTTAAACAAATGTCTGCAGTGGTAAAAAAAAACTGTGTTTGAAAATTTTTAAGTATTCAAAGTACTTCAAAAATCATTCAAAAATACTTTTTTAAAAAGTTTTTTTAAAAAGGGCTACTTTATTTTATAAATATATATTAAATTTTTTAAAAAATACCTATCTTCCTACAGTACCCTAAAAAGTAGAAAATAATCCTAAAGTGTATTGATGGTGCAATCAGCCACTGAGTTCATATTCGCTTTGAAAGACAATAGGACACTGATTTATCTATTCAACAAGATTGCCAGCACCCTATCTTCCTTCGAAGCGAATACAAACTCAGTTACTGATTGCACCATTAATACGTTTTAGGATTATTTTCTACTTTTCAGAACTATAGAAAGATATGTATCTTTTAAATTTTTTAATTTATATATTTTTTTTGTTGTTGTTACAAAAAACACCTACCTTTAAAAACTTTGATATATGACTCATAAACATCGATCACATTTACCACTGTTTTGGATTCAGGCTTGAGTTGAGGTAGACCATGACACTGGAGATGTCACAAGCTTTAATTTGAGATGCGACTTGTTAAAGTTGACCCCCGCAAAAATCCACCCTTTCAACATTTTATCAGGGGGGTAATAGTACGTGTGAAATACAAAATAATGTATGACAGTCATTATATGAGCTTTCATTTGACACGTAACTGTAGGCCCTGGCATTCAGATGATACGGCAGAACGACTATTTCCCATTTTTTAGGAGGGAGATGAGCATAGGGAGTCTTTTTTTATAGCCTGTGACACTCCCCACATCACAAGTCGACACATAGCTCATTACTTTTGACACAGCTCATTCAACACATAGCTCATTACTTTCCACACTTGCATTCAAGAGATATAGAGGAACAATCATTTTCACATTTTCCCCCTTTTTAGAGGGAAGAAAACATGGGGATTCAATTTTTCATAGCCTAGGACATTCCCTGCATTACAAGCTTTCATTTGACATATATCTTGTTACTTTCAGCATTCGCGTTCTGGAGATATAGCAGAATGATTGTTTCACATTTCCTCTTTTTTTAGTGGGAAAGAAAGCATGGGGGGTCAATTTTTTGTAGCCTACATTTCCTGCATCAGTAACTTTCATTTGACGTATAGCTTGTTACTTTCGGCCTTCTAGTTCCGGATATAGAACTTAAGATATATAGCTTCCTTAAGATATATAGTTCCGGATCCTTTCCTTAAGATATATAGTTCCAGATATATAGCTTAAGAACAGTTATCTCATTTTCCCATTTTTAGGAGGGAAAAAGCATGGGCATCAATTTTTTTTATAGCCTATACACTCCCCACATCACAAGCTTTTATTTAGACTGATTAGACTTTTCATTAGACTGAACGATAAACCAAACAACTAACAAATATCAAAGCCAAAAGCAATAGGAAGATAGGTAAAAAAAAATGCTAAGAAATACTGGGTTAGAGCACACTAAAGCATACAGTGGGCAGAGACTGGACCACAATTCATGAAGATTGTTAACTCTGGCAACAGAGTTGCAGGACCACTTTACTATGGTGAGCCAACTCAAGAATAACCTACAAAGAGCTAGTAGTACAACTGTTACTAACCAAATAATCCAATACTGTTCACATGATGGCAGCTTTCAGATACATACAGTTGTGGCTCTAATGCTCACAACTATTTACACAACACATACCAGTTAGCTGGAATGGTGCAAACTGAAGCCACTGAAGGTATGAATGGAAATCTGTGCTGTTGATCAACTAGGCCTGGTCTGTCCTGGATGGAATGGGAACATGACATCTGGAGGCACACATGAGAGACCTGCAAACACATGCATGTTCACCCCTGGTACACAATCTGGGTACTGAAATACATGATATGTCAATCTTGTTCTGTAACCTGTATTACCATTCCTTTGGAATGTTTTGGGCAGTATGCTGCAGCAGGATACATACTGCATTACAACTCTGCAGGAACGCTCCTGCTCACATACATCCTGTTCACACCATCAAAAGCTTCAAGCACAGTTCAATGCTGCACAAACAAATATCTCCCAGGGTTGGGTTGTTTTACCCCAGAGCAACACTGTTTTGCACACAATGGGCTAAATGTCCAGGTGACAAGGACCACAAGGATTCAGAAGATTGGGGAAACCCACTGGATAGCTGTTAAAAGACAGATGGTAGCCTTATATCAAGGCCATGCAGCATGTTCTTTAAAATGTGCAGGGTATGATTCTCCTACACACACAGGACCATGGTTAAACATCTCATCCAATGGATGGTGGCTATCCCCCATGATATGACAGTCTAATCACCAATATGCTCCACCATCTCAATGCCTGCATCTCTACTAGAGGTGAGCATACACTGTGGTACTTGATATAGCAGGGCTTTTGGAACATGGCCAATTAGCTAAGTTAAATGATTCAAATTTGTAGTAAGTTAAAGGGCACTTTTAGATAACTAGAATACCAAGGCAAAAAGCTGAGAATTCCCATTGTACTCAGATAACACTGTTCCATTTCATATACAAAATTACACATCTTAAGTTCCATTGAGATGCCATTGTTACTAATTTCGCTTGGTTGCACCATCTACCATTCATAACTTCTGCAATCTAGTAAATTAGAAGCTTTCACGATCACTTTATCCTTCTTATTAATGCTTATTCCTTAAATATGATTTTCTTTTTCATGATAACAATCTGCAACAAGTCAAGATTTTATGAAACCTTTTAAATACACCTTCATATATATATATATCAGGCAACCTATAAAAATGCTATTTGTAAAGTGATTATTTAGAAAATACAAATACCTAAATACATGCATAATTCACATTTTTCCATTTTTCTGGTATATTATGCACACAGATATTTTAGAAAAGCATTGTGCTGACTCTGAAACAAATTGAATTGATCAAAAGCCTAAAAACCAATAGATTTCAGTTCATTTTCCCTATTCTTACTAAAGCTTATATGGACAGAATTCACTGATGTACATTTATGGTATAGATTCTATGTAATGTTCCACTAAGCTTCAGGGTGTGGAAATTTAAAACTTTAATGTTAGTTAACAACTTTTCATGTTGCACTGAACTGCTTCCAAAGAAGCTGAGGAAAGTATGTCTACTGTGGAAAGATTTTCCATCTTTTAAAACAAGACCAGAAATGTTTTCTGTATAACATAAGCACCCTGGATTTTAGGATCAAAATAGCGAAGGAAAATGTGCATTTATAGTAATATGATTATTGATCTGGTTTAATAATTATTGATCTGGTTTAATACAAGTTGTTATAAATCCAGCAGACTATGGGAAAAGACAAAAAATGAGTAGCACCTGAAAGTCAAATTTCCAATGCAAGGACTTAATACATGCTTTAAAGAAGCACTTAAATTTATACAATGATATTATTTACTTATTTTTCTGCCAAATCAAATACTATGTGAGAAAAGGCTACTTAAAGGGAAATTCTTCAGTAAGGTATTTGCACTCATCATACTTTCACCAATCCTGCCCACGTTATTTGAATTTAAGCAGTTGTAAAATGTTCACTAGAACAGTTAAGAATAAGTTAGATTTAAAAAGTCTGTGTCCTAAAATCCATCTTCTAAATTAAAAAAGTTGTATGCTTAAGTCATTTGAATGCATAAACACATTAATAGAAGTCATTCTTTTTTTTAACTGCTACACAGAAATAATTTTAGAAACTAATCCTAGCTTATACAAACCATTTCATAAAATACATTCCCCACTAACACAAAAGTTGGATTTTTTAACCACTACCTCAGAGCCAATGCAGCAGACAACATATGCTTGCTGGACTAGTAGCTTGCTCCTTACCACGATCATTGTCAATACAGTCATTAAGGCCACCCAGCATGTTCTTTAATGTGCACAGGATGTGGCTGCCTGCACACAGGGCCATGGTTGAGGCAAAAGGTTGAAAGTGAATTTCAAAAATAAAGCTTAAATTCAGCTAAGCTCTTAACAATTAATACAAATTGGTCAGAAACTATATTAGAAATAAAGCTTAATAACCTGTTTCAGTGCATAGCGAAGTAAGGAGAGCAGATACAACACATGCAGGATGTAACACTAAATTAGTGACATCCAATTCTAGAAGCCGAACAATATGGAGAGTACTATCTGAAAAGAAAAAATATATATATATATAAATCACTTAGTATGTTATCACATCTAAGAACTCATAAAAAATATGTATACATTTAACAATACATGATGCTTTATAATAAGACATCATATATTATTAAATGTATACATATCAAATCAAAATACTGATTATAGACAAGAGAAAAATCTCAAAATTTCAGCTAAATACAACTAAAATATTACTTTTTTTTTAATGTAATTTTACTGTTTTTTAAGTATGTAAATTATAAACATTATTTCAGGTCTACACCAATGACTTCTTAAATTTACAGTTGAGTGGTAGGAATATATAATTTGTTGATGGATAATATAATTGTTTACAGATGCAGTAATGAAGAGCATTTATTGAAGTGTGAAAATCAGCTCTTAATAATATTAGGTTTTGGTTAAAATATAATAGACTATATCTGAATAGTCCATCATAATGATAAGTGGTTGGGCAAAAGAGTAAAATACTGTTTATTCATTTTTAATAAACATTTTCTTTGCAAATTCTACCCTTCTAAATGGGGTTATTTAATAATCTAATATTGAGTTTAGAATTGAGAAAATCAGTCACTACCAGGCCTAGATCTAGAAAGAAAATCAAGGAGAGGAAGGCAAGAAATGCAATTGAGCAGGAAAAATGTAAAAGGGGAGGTGTCAAGAGACTGGATTTCCAATGCAGTATAACATTTTTCCCTGTACCTTTACAGGTCTTTAAAAATTTTCTTGAAAACTACATGAAATATGAATAAGTTTAATATTTTTTTCCTCTATTACCCTTACTAGCATTCTGAAAAGGCACATAGCCCCCCCCCCCACCCTTCAGATCTGGCATTGGTCACAACTATGGTGGTTAATATAATAATTTATCATTAATATATACTGAACTAAATATTTATATAAAAATCTATGTACACAGACAAAAATTTTGTTACATTTTCTCAGTCTTAAGTATACAAAAACTGATAAGATTTTATACTAGCTACAGCTGTCAAAAGTTACACAAAACGATTTTCTACTTGAAATTTTATCCATCACCTCCTTTATTCACAATTTAAAACAAAGAAAGGCATGTGAATGGCAGATCCCCCACATTTGCAAAAGACATTGAGTTCTTTTGCATGGAGATGCATAAAGAGTACTATCTGAATTCAATGTGAACTCAATGCCTGTTGCAAATGCATTGAGGATGGAGTTTTGTGATGGGATGGAGTTCTACTCCATCCCACCACAGATAAACTAGCCAGAAAATGGGCTAGTTCTGTTAGGAATACCAGGTTCATATAGGGGAGCTGAAATTGGATCAGACCATTATCTTTTTAAAAGTGTCTTGCAACTTAAATTTAAGAAGTGTTGTGATAGTTAGGTTAAAAAAGGTTAAAAATTTTACTTTTAATTCTGAAGTTCTGAAAGACCCAGTTATAGCTAAAGCTTACCATGATAGGTTACTTAGTCATTATGACAGTCATGGTTTGCTTACTACTGAAGTTGAGGTGAATGGGGACAATTTCCAACAGGCTTTTTTGGAAACTAACAGTACTCTATTAGGGAAAAACGAGCAGAGGAGACAGAATTATTTGATTGATAAGGCACTTGAGCTTATTTCAGAAAGAAAGAACTGCAAGGAAAGTCCTTAATCAATACCCCACTAGTCCTAATAAAAAGCATTACAGAGAGCTTAATAAATGTGTAAAGGATCAGTTTGCTGCATTTTGGCATGATGGCTTGGTTCACAAAGCCGAGGAAGTTGTTAGACAGCACAACAGCAGAGAGCTGTACCAGATTGTTAACGTTTTGTGTGGTAGAAAACAGACAGGTATACAGGATTGAAGGATAAACAAAGTAAGATTATAGAAGGTGAGGATTCTGTCATGGCTAGGTGGGCTGAGTATTTCAGTGATGTTCTAAACAATGTGGTTAGTTCCCTAACTTAGGTTAATTCCTAAAGCTGATACTACTCCCATTGTTTGTAATGATGACAGATGCATTACTGGCTTTAATGTTCGCCCTATAAACAGTCTGAAGTTATTTTGGCCATTTCTAAACTTACACTACATAAATCCCCAGATGTAGATGAAATTACTATGGAAATGCTTAGAGTTGGGAATGTTTCAGTTACCACTTGGATGACTGAAATTCTGAATATCTTTTACGATAAAGGAATGGTTCCTAAGGATTTTACCAGAGCTATTATTATCCCTATTTTTTTTAAAAAAAAGATGATTGCAGTTCTTGTGATAACTAAAGGGGTATCAGCCTACTTTCTGTTCCAGAGAAAGTTCTTTTCATGATTGTGCTTAATAGAATTAAGAATCTGGTTTAATGATTAAGAAATCTGGTTGACAGGCAATTGAGTGATGAGAAATGTGGATTCAGAAGTGGTAGGGGATGTGTAGATCAGATATTTTTACTTAGGTAGATTCTTGAGAAATGTTTAGAGTTTCAGAAACCTTTGGTTACTAGTTTTATTGATTTCAAAAAGGCAAGTAACCCTGTTGATCATCATAATTTGTGGTTCATTGTGATATCATATGGCATACAAGGCAAGTTAATTAACATAATGAAAGCTCTCTATAATAATACTGAGTCATGTGTGAGAGTTGGTAAGGCTTGAAGCAATTGGTTTAGCATTACTTCTGGTGTTCAACAAGGGTGCATTTTGTCTCCTTCTCTTTAGTTTGGTTATTGATTATGTTATGTGAAATTCACTGCAAGGGAAAGATTTTGGCCATTAATTGGTCTGGAGATATGAAAATTTCTGATTTAGATTATGCTGATGATTTAGCCCTTTTGACAAATGATGTTTATGAGATGAACTCTTTCATTTAAGCTGTTGATGAGACTGGTAGTAGAGTAGGTTTGATTATAAACAGAGAGAAAACTAAAGTGATGAAATTGGTCAGGCAGCCTGTGATTCAGTTAATCTGAATGGTTGCAGTCTTGAGCAGGTGTCACAGTTTAATTATCTTGGGAGCTATGTAACAGATAATGGTGATGTGCGGCATGAGATTAACAGACGAATAGGGATTGCTGCCGGGACTTTTAAGAATCTATGGAGAGTGTGGAGAAATAGGCGTATACACCTAAAGACTAAAATTAGACTGTATAATAGTTTGGTTCTTTCTAGGGTTAGTTATGGTAGTGAAACTTGGATGCTTTGAACACAAGATAACAGGAAACTTGATGCTTTTGATTCTAGAAGCTTATGCAGTATCTTGGGTATTAGGTAGTTCAACTTAGTAAGTAATGATGAGCTTAGACAAAGGAGTCAGCAATCTCCTTTGAGCAGCATATTGTGCAAACAGACTCCATTAGTCTGGCCATGTTGCACATATGGATAATTGAAGATTAGCAAATAGGGTTATGAACAGTGTGCCTAAAGGCTTCAGAAAGAGTCAGAGACCTAAATTACATTAGGCAGACAATGGAAAACAGGACCTTGTTAGAATTGGTCTACAGTGGCGAGATGCAGCAGATGTAGCTCAAGAGAGATGTGTTTAGAGAACTAAACTGCATAATCTGGTTGGATCTCCATAGCCCATGGCTGTTTGACAAGGATGATGATGATGACGATGATGATGATGAAATCGTAATGCTGGTCCAAGTGGGATTTGAACCTGGAAACTACTGATTATGAGCATGACATGCTACTGACTGGGCCAACCCCCATGCCATAGTAATGAAGCCACTGGCAATGAGAGTGAGTACTGACATCAGCACACCACAGAAGAAACACACACATTCTCTATGGTGTACATCCACCTGTTCATTTTCCAGATACTGATATTATTTGTTATGATGTTTGAATATAGCCAACGATTATGGTAGCTAACCTCATGTACACTGTAGAATAGTTCAGGGATACAATTTTGCAGGAATAATCTTACATATAATGACAGTTATTGAACCTAGCCTACGACATGTCTTCAGAGTCCTATATAATGTCCGACCCCGCCTTCTTGTGGTGCAGGCCATTAGTACATTTCAAAATAGATATTCTCCTTTGGAAGGGAATGGAAGGGGAGGGCTTGCCAGCTCAGTGTAGCGTACTGATCTGGTCATCTATGGCCACTTTTTCTATTTTTCAACCCTGCTGAGGAGTGGTCAACTTCACAGGGTCCTGGTGCTGACCATTTATACCCACTAGACTGAACTGATTTATGAGAATCTGCCGCTGTGTTTTCTGTTTGCTTGTGGGTTACCAGCCCTAAAGTGAACAGAGTCATGTGATACCTTATATCAGCTGGTGGATAATCCTGATCAGAGGCCATCACAGGTACCTGAACCCTCACTTAGCTAGTTGGGCATCATCAATCCTAAACTGGGGTAATGTGTCTCAAGCAGGTCATATGGCTCTTGAAAAGGTCCACTTGAAAAGGTGGTGCCTAAAGTTCCTACCAGCATTGGTGACTTCAGCCTTTAGCGGAGGAAGGACAGGTCTTTGCTCCATGCCTGCAATCAGGGGACTGTTTGGTATTGTTGACCCTACCTCTCTCAATAAACTTAGTAAAAAGTTTGCTTAAAAAACCTACTAATCATTTTCTCTCTACAGGTATGTGGAACATGAGGATGTTATATTGAGATTATTCTCTTGATGTCCTCATGTAGGAATTCCAGCGTTATAACCTAGATATTCTAGGCTTGCAAGAGACCAGATGGACAGATAAAGGTGAGATACTTAAAAATAACTTTAAATTTCTCTTTTCAGGCAGGGAGGATGGAAAGCATCTCCAAGGTGTAGGTTTGCTTCTCAGCAGACAGCCAGTGATGCTCTTCTTGGATATGACTGCATTAATGAAAGATTTCTTACAGCAAAATTTAAAATAAAAATTAAAGACTTGAATGACATCTGTTGTTATGCCCCTACAGAGGACTCTGATGAGAATATGTTTTACAACCAGCTTCAGAATATTTTGAATTCTGTGAAGGAGATATTTCTCTTGTGCTAGGTGACTTAAATGCTAAAGTTGATACTGACTCTAATCTTTGGGCAGGAGTTTTAGGTCCCTTTGGATTGGTTGTTCCAATGGCAATGAGGAACATCTCCTACAGGTAAGTAAACTTAATGGTTTGTGGATAACTAACACATGCTACAAATACCGGGACATTTATAAATATACATGGATTTCATCTAATGGGTTGAAAAGGAATATGATAGATTTTAATTAACAGCAAATGGGCTAGTTCAGTTAGGAATATCAGATCATACACGGGAGCCGAAATTGGGTCTGGCCATTACCTGGTCAAAAGTGTTTTGCAGCAGAAGCTTAAGAAATGTTGTGCTAAGGTTAAAAAAATTAGCTTTAACACTGAGTGCCTGAAAGATCCAGATTTTGCCAAAATATACCATGATAGGCTATTTAGTCATTATGACAATCGTGGTTTGGTTACTGCCGAAGTTGAGAAAGAATGAGATCAGTTTAAACAGGCTTTTCTTGAAACCAACAGTACTCTTTGGGTAAAAGGGAACAAAGGAAACAAAATTATTTGAGTGTAAGGCTATGGAACTTATTTCTGAAAGAAGGAAGTGCAGGATTAATATGAATCAACACCCTACTAGTCCAAACAGAAGGCATTACAACAAGCTTAATAAATGTGCAAAGGATCAGTAAACCTGATAAGAGTCTTTGGTTTGATAGCTTGGATGACAAAGCTGAGGAAGCAGTTAGACAGTACAACAGCAGGGGGTTGTACTAGATTATTAATGTTTTATGCAGGAAGAAACAGACAGGTACACAAGGATTAAGGGATAAACATGGCAAGGTAGTTGAAGGTGAGGATTCCGAGATGGCTAGGTGGGCTGAGCATTTCAGAGAAGTTCTAAATAATGTGATTATTTCTACTCCCATTGTTTGTAATAATGATAGATGCATTACTGGCTTTAATGATAGCCCTATATCACATTCTGAAGTCACTTTGGCTATCTTTAAATTAAAACTGCATAAATCCACAGGGGTGGATGAAATCACCACTAAAATGCTTAGAGCTGGGAACATTTGTGTTGTCACATGGCTGACTGAAATTTTGAATATTTTGCAGTTCTAGTGATAATTATAGGGGAATTAGTTTACTTTCTGTTCTAGGTAGAGTTCTTTGCCAGATTATACTTAATAGAACTAAGAATTTGGTTGATGGACAACTGCATGATGAACAGTGTGGAATCAGAAGTGGTAAGGGATGTATTGATCAAATATTTTCACTTAGGCAGATTCTTAAGAAATGTTTAGAGTTTCAGAAACCTGTGGTTACTAGCTTTATAGATTCAAAAAGGCTTTTGACTCTGTTGATCGACATAATTTGTGGTTTATTGCTAGATCATATGGAATACCTGATAAGTTAGTTATTGCAATGAAAACTCTCTATAATAACACTGTCATGTGTGAGTTGGTACGTCTCTTTCAGCGATTGGTTTAGCATTGCTAGTGGAGTTAGACAAGGGTGCATTTTGTTTCCTTTTCTGTCTGGTTTGATTGATAAGATTAATAAGATTAGGTTTTGGTTACAATAGACTATATCTGAATAGTCCATCATAATGATAAGTGGTTGGGCAAAAGAGTAAAATACTGTTGTGTTTTACTCTTTTGTGTGTAAAAAATGTGTTTACTTTGTATGTTAATATTGATTATATTATGTGAAATTCTTTGCAAGAGAAAGATTTTGGCCTTAAATTGTCTAGAGATTTCAAAATTTCTGATTTAGATTATGCTGCTGATTTGGCCCTGTTGGCTAATGATGCTGATGAAATGAATTCTTTCATTAGGGCTGTTCATAAGAATGGTAATAGAGTAAGTTTGGTGATAAACAGAGGAAAAAAACCAAAGTGATGAAAATTGGTCTGGCAGATAGTACTTCAGTTGTTTTGAATGGCTGCACTCTTGGAGCAAGTGTTTCAGTTTAATTATCTTGGGAGCTATGTAACAGATACTGGTGATGTGCGACATGAGATAAATAGAAGAATAGGGATTACTGCTGAGACGTTTAGGAATCTATGGAGAGTGTGAAGAAATAGGTGTATATACCTAAAGACTAAAATTAGGCTGTATAGTAGTTTGGTTCTTTCTAAGATTAGTTATGGTAGTGAAACATGGACCCTTTGTAAGCAGGTAACAAGAAACTTGATGCCTTTGATTCTAGATGCTTACACAGTATCTTGGGCATTAGGTGGTTTGACTTTGTAAGTAATGATGAGGTTAGAAGAAGGAGTCATCAACCTCCTTTGAGCAGCATATTATGCAGATAGAGACTGCATTGGTTTCGCCATGTTGCCTGTATGCAAAGCTGCAGATTAGCAAACAGGATTATGAATAGTGTGCCTAAAGGTTTCAGAAAAAGGGGAAGACCTAGGAAGCGATGGGCAGACAATATCAAACAAGACCTTGCTAGAATTGGTCTAGAATGGCCAAATGCAGTAGCAGTAGCTCAAAACTGACATGTGTGGAGAGGAAAATTACAGTCTGGTTGGACCTCCATAGCCCATGGCTGCATGAGGATTTTGTATGTATGTAATGATTAGAAATTCCTTAAGTTCGAATGGCTATATAAAACATTTTCATTAGGTTAATTACAATCTCAGTTAATGACTCCACATCTGAATATAAAGGAAACTTTATTAAGCATTTACAATTATAATTTTGATATTTCAAGATAAAAATATTATAAATTCTCTTTTTTTGTAGACTGCAACTTACCTCTTGTTGTTTAACTAACAGCAGAAAAGTTGCATAAGATATATACAAATGCACTCTAAAGGTTGTCAAAGCTAAATTGCAAATTAATATTTGGGAATTCATTTTTGGTAGCCTTCCATATTAGAAATTTTCAGTGGCTTATCTGGCTTTCTAAAATAGCTCCTTATTCATGGCAAAGATTTTCATTGATGCAAATGCATGCTTTTAATATCTAATGACAAAATGTCAGGAATAGTAATAATATTTTTTACACATAGCAAGCTTTTTTTGTCTCAGCTTTTTGAAAACTGGAATTACTTTAAATATGCCAATATTAAAAAAGGTACTTACTGGTAGGTGATGACTTTCTCTGAAGATGATACACTGTAAGATGTGAATCTGCACAAAAACTTAGAAGCCTATCTTCTAATACAGACAGTTGTAATACTTGAGTTGGCATTTTCACCACTCTTACAAATTGATTATCTAGTTTACTTTCTTGAGGATACAAGCGAATCTGCAACAAAATAAATTTGGTTAATAATATGTGAATTATAAAATGCTTAGGAGCAAAGCATTTCTTATGCTCCAATAACATTTCACACAGAGGCTTCAATAAGGAAAAAACTAAATTTACAGATTCATAGCAGAAACAATATTGCTATTTTATATAATCATAACTTATCCCATTTCATTTTTCTATCTCTTTCATATCTTATCATTATTATCTATTGTCTACAGCTTTAATTGTACTGAAAAGCTTGCATATACAATAAAACCTGTAGAGGCTTTACACCCACAGTCTTTATTTCATTGTTTTATTATTTACATTATTTATGTATATACAGAATGAATAAAAAAAAGAATGCTTTAGTTAAAAAAAAATCAAAATTATTTCAAGTCTGCAATAGCTGCTTCTGACTTCCTGGGAGTGTACCAACCCTCTGGGATCGAGATTACTCCTTGTGGCTTAACCCTTTCTCCCCAATTGTGGAGAACTATCTGCTATGAGTTTCCAATTCTATGAGATATCCTGTGACATGTCAAAAGGAAGTTTACCCCCTAAAATGTCCAATGAAGTGAATAAATTAAATACAAGCAGTTCCCAACTTATGTATGTGAACTTCTTGGAGACTTTAGGTAAGTTAGGGTCCCATACTGAAAATATGCACTTGCACTACTTTTCACTTCTATATCTCACTAATATTTTGATTTGGTGCTTTACACTCTTCTACATAAGAAATATTAATTTATTTATTACCAATTTTACATCCATTGTTATGTTTATATCTTCATTTTACAAGAAATGCACATAATAAAAAATGTAATTTCCACTTCAAATTTTACCAAAAGTCAAGTTTACGTAAGTCAGGGATTGCCTGTATATACAAAAATTAAGACAGTTTCTTCCAACTTATAGAATTTTTATAAGTGCTCATTTGTTGATTTACAGAAATGCTCTACCTCAATTCATAAATAAGACGTTCTGATGAAACTGTTTCTACTGTTACCATGACTCTGTGTTAAGTTTATCAACTTCATAGACTTTATGAGTGCAAATAAATCCATAAGATATGTTATAGAAACAAATCACATGGTGTTGATAAATCAATAAATATTTTGAAGAAAGTCGGCAAAAAAAATTTCCGCAAAATATTTATTGATTTATAAACCCCAAAAGAGCAGCAGGTAACGCTGTGATTATCATCTATGTTCAAATCATATGGAATGAGATCAGGTAATCTGAGAAGTCAGACAATTGGCCCTTCATATCCTACCCTCCAACAACCAGGAAATCAATTAATCAAGAGTTTTTGAAATGCAAAGGTGCACTATTTTCTAAATAAACTAGTATTCAACTACCATTCATAGTCTGCTGTCCGTTTCCAGTAATAGTTAGGAATTTCTTTTTAGCACACATTATACATGATCATTTCTAATAAAATTCAAAACTTGTAACCAGAATTCAATACATAATTCCAAACTAGTTGGACTTGGACAAACATACTCTATAAAAGCATGAAAATTTTATTTTCTCCCACTATATAACTTTGTCTAAATTTTCATAAAAAATTAATATTTTAATAATTAATATATACATTTTAAAGGTAAATACTTTTTTTATGTGTGATTTTTTGAACCTGTGACATTCCCTTTTGCCCACACTCTACATAAAATTTCAGATTTTTTTAACATTGCAAATATACACTGCCTAGAAAACAAATAGGGGTTAGCTCAGACAGTATCATGACAGGCTCATAATATGACGCTCCCAGGTAGGAATCAGAACTTCACAACTGTGCCTCGGTTGAGGTTTCCTCTACTAACATAACCCCACCATCACATCACCAATAAAAGGAAAAACAATGAGTTTGGACTGACCACAAGCCACAAAGATGGGGTGTTTAGCCTCGTGAACAGGATAGTCATAGCTTGCACATGTTCAAGAACATGCTTGATGCCCTTTACAGGAGATTTAACCTATCTCCTATCAGCTATACAGTGGATCTCCTTCCCCAACCTTCACTGAGTCCTTGGAATCTGTGTGATCTGGCTATATCTACCACATTCTGTGCATAAAAGTGCCACTCAGAGGTAAAACAAATGTAACAAACATTTAGATAAATTTCTTATTATACCAATGGAAAGCCAAATCCAATACTTTGTAACTTCTAAAATAAGCTTTTTATGATTGATTTATCCAATAGCATTTTAAGATCTACATCAAGTCTACCTAAATACTGAATCTGAAAAATATTCAGTCAGTATTTAGAGTTTTCTGTTCACCTGTTCTGAATATGCCTGCTACTCTGAATTATTATATTGAGGCCTGAGCAATGTGCTGGGCAATTCTGCTAGTAGATACATATAATAAATATTAATATAATCAATATAATTATAATTAATATTATATTATGCCACTCCTAAGAAACTTATACAAACATTGACAAATATTCAAATATTTATTTATACAAACTTCTAAAAAATATATATATATATTTTATTAGATGGTTTTAATTAGCATTTAAGTTTTAATTAATTTATGAGGCTAAATTCTTATGACAGGGATTCCTGCTATTAAACATTTAAACATCCATAACTTCTCTGATGAATAACGCCAAAAATATTAAAATTGAGATTTAGATTTGATCAATAATTTTATCTTCAGTAACATTTTAGCATAAAAAATTTATTTAAGAAACTATAAAGCATTAAATTTGGCTTTCCAATAACATGTAACATTTTGGCTAGGCAATGTACAATTAACTTCATATTATAATAACATAGCAAGCACTATTATATTTGAAATATCTATTTTCCACATTACTAAGACTCAGTAGGATAATACTGTCTCCCTCCCTCTCCTGTTTTTGAGATGATAAAAAAATTAGAAGATTCAAAATATGAATTTTTGAGTATTTGTTTTTAACCCATTCATTATTTTATACTGGTAACTGCATTATATTAGCAAAGTGTTTAGACACTCATAAGTCATTTGAATGGAAAGCCATATTTATTTCATAGCCCCCAAGTCTGAAAACAAGCTTTTTATGAAAAATGTCACTGAAGATTTCATTGAAATTTTTCTAAATTTAAATTTTTAACAATATTTATTTGTTTCTTTTTTTTGTTTTGTTTTTTTCCCCCTTTGGGCAGGGGTGGGTGAAAATCAGACTCTCAAAGTTACTAGCTTATGTTTTACAAACTGATATTTAATAATTATTTTTTAAAAATTATTGCCGATGATGCAGGACTCGAACCTATGACTCTCAAGATACATACTAGAGTGCTTTACCAGCTAAATAAATCATCAGATGATAATTTGTTTAAAGAATATGGCCTTTATATCTTTCACTGCATGTGGCAGACCCTGAACCATCTATAATCAGTGAAGACAACTTTAATTTCCAATTATTTCTAAAGAATCAGATGTTAATGAGGAAGTCACTCATCTTAAGCATTATTAATGAAAAATCAAACCATAGTAAATGCACAGATTACCTGTAGATACATATAATTCAATAAATAATTATCTAAAAAGAATTATTGTAAAAATTATTATTACTCATTATATATTTTTTTTTTCAAATAATTATTTATTGAATTACATATCTACAGTAATCTGTGTATTTACTGTGGATTGATATTTAACAAGTTATAGAGGCTGAAGCATTTTACAGCAATACTGCTTACTGATCATACAAATTTACTCAAAAGTTAACTAAAAACAATAATAACTGTTACAATAACAATTGACCAAAATAAACATAATTTTAAAAATTGGTATAATAATTTTGTTTTCTTTAATTTTGAAGAAAACCACTTAGAATGACTATAACAACTGTATTTGTCATTAAATGTTCCAACTTTAGTAACTCTTTAAATATTAAACAAATATTGTTGATAATTGGTATTAACTAGCTGATTTCAAGCAACAGCAATCCATGAGTCACAGTTTGGAGAAATGTGTAATGTCTATAAGGAGTGGGCAGAAAATTAATTACAGCCTGACAATATTCATATGAAATAAGAGTTAAATAAGCAATTGCATTATTTAACAGTATCTGTACAATTTTTTTTAAACCACAATGGCACTCATTTACTTTCAGGCATAGTAACATTATTACAATTTAATAAACATTGAAATATTGATACATTCTAATAACAATATCAGATAAAAAAAAAGAACTTAGTAAACAGATAGTTCCAGGATAGAATTTATTTGTTGATTTCATTTTTTAATATCCATGCATGATTTGAAACCATATTAACCAAATTTTATGGTTTTAATAGCATGAAAAAATAAAAAATTGGTTTAATTTATTTTCAAAATCTTATGAAGGCATGGGGGAATTTCATGCATGATGTATAATTTAAAGGTGAACATACTGTGAACTGTATAATGAACATCCAACAATGCATAAACAGAGAAATTAAATTATAGACATCAGAGAAATATACAGGGGTTTATCAAAATGATAGAAACACCAACGGTGACTGGAGTACAGGCAATGCACCATATGCATATCACAGGGGCAATGTCACCCACAATGTGAGGTATATAAAGGGGAGAAGTACAATGTCGGTTATCACATAGCAGTGCCACAGGCAGAGGTGAAACAGCTGTCGTGGTGTAATGTTGATAATGTCAGATCTCAGTGACCTCCAAAAAGGGTTTATGCCACATTGGTGTGCATCTTGCAGGAGTTTCAGTAACCAGAACAGCAGAAATAGTAGGTGTAACACAAGAAACTGTATCAAAGATTATGACTACCTATCAAAAAGGTCAAGGCATTGCCTCCAAACATGCAAATTGTAGACGTCATATGAAGTTGTCCATACAAAGAATTTGGATGGATAGGGAAAGTGAACATTGGCATGAATTGTACAATGGAAGCACAAGACCATGGCACAACAAATAGCAGCAGTGTTGAACACCACTCGAAATGATCCTATTTCCATCATAATAGTTCGTCGGGAACTTCATTGTGCTGGTATTTATGGATGTGCTGCAATACACAAGCCTCTAATTACCAACATCAATGCAATAAAAGGTGTAAAGTGGTGCAAAGCACCATAAAAACTGGGATGCTAAAGACGGCAACATGTCATCTGGTCTGATGAATCGTGCTATACATTGTTTCCCACCACTGGTAAAGTGTATGTCTGGCAAAAACCTGCAGAAGCATACCACCCCAACTGTTTGGTTCTGACTGTGAAACATGGAGGTGGATCCCTGAAGTTGTGGGGTGCCATATCATGGTATTCCCTAGGGCCATTAGTTATTCTGCAGGGTCATGTCACATCCACAATGTATGAATCCATTCTCGGGGACAACCTGCACCCAATATTGGGGGCATTGTTCCCTAATGACCATCCTTGGTTTCAAGCAGATAATGCACCTTGTGCATTGTGCAAAACATGTCAAGTTGTGGTTTTCAGAGCATAAGGATGGGGTACGCAGCTACTCTGGCCACCACAATCTCCTGACCTCAATATTATTGACCATTTGTGGGAATATCTGGAGTGCAAGGTCAGATCACACTTTCCACCTCCAGCATCACTGGCACAGTTGGCCCATATTTTACAGGAAGAATGGTCCCACATTCTATTACTATATGTGCATGACTTGTATAAGTCTATTCCACATCGAAATGCATCTATTCTGAACACCCAAGGTGTGTCAAGAGCTTATTAATAAAATGTCCTCCACAAACAGTACATGTTTCCATTATTTTGACAAATTCCTGTATGGAGTTTAGTGATATTTCTCAATGGCTAAGCTCAAAATATCAACAAACTGTTTAATCAATAAATTGTGTAGTAAAAGATTGGTTACCATCAACCACAATAAAAGAATACCATTATTTGATCATTCTCATTCAAAGAAAATTCCTGAATACAATTTAGTTATTCTTATACTTAACAGCTGAAACAGGAAACAGGTATTAAGCTGGGCTGTTTTACCTCTGAGCGGCACTTTTTTGCACACCATGGGCTAAATGGCCAGGTCACATGGACTCCGAAGGCTCAGAGAAGGTTGGGGGAGAAGACCCACTGGAACAGCTGTTGGGAGACAGATAGTAGCCTCCTGTCAAGGCTATCCAGCGTGCTCTTTAACATGCACAGGGTATGGCTCTCCCGTACACAGTGCCACGGATTAACGTCCCATCTGATGGATGGCAGCCTTTCCAAGGTATTAAGCCAAACCATACAACATTAGTTCTGTAGATACACATTTGTCATGATTTTCAACCGTATTAATTACAACTATGATTTTCAATAGTATGAAAAATATGATTTCTTAAATTTGATTTCAACTAATTGAATACAATAATTAGCTGATTCCATGATTTCTAGCTATAAGAAAGGATCATTATTGGAAAAGTAGGAAAAAGAGAATTGAGAGAATGAGAAGACTAATAATGGGTAATCGATTACATGGCCATCATCATAGATGTGAAAAACACATCTTGAGGAATGTGATCACTCAAGCATCATGATTAGCTCAAACAAAGATGATGGTATGCACTTTTTACAGGTGAGTCCATTGTTCATTCTTACATTCCTGATGATCTTCACATTATATAAAAATGGGACAAAAACCAAACCTTTTTGGCATAGAACACAGTCATTCAATAAAGAAAAATTATGGTATGGGTATCAGTATCAACAATCACCCAGATCTCTATGTCATCAGGAATGGTACTTGCTGACGTTATAAGCACAGGACAAAATCTTTGGGCCAATGATTGTTTCATACATTAGTGCAGTTGGTTAAAGATTTAATCTATTGGATGATGTCATTGGAGGCTTCTACATATCAACCTCAATCAGCATAGAAGTGGACCTAGAACTAAAGTTTAAGCTATGCAAAATGATGAGGGCATATGGTTGGACTTCCTAATCTCCTGACCTCAAATCTAATGAGTACAAATGGAATACAGTGAAGACTCCGCAGTTTATCCTGTCAAGTGTCAAAAACTGGAAAATAATCTCACTGTAGAAGAATGGCATCTTGTTCCTCTATGACTAAAATATTCAATTTTGTCACTGCATATTTAAGATATGTCTAGCAGTTATAAGGTACTTCATATTAAGCATTCATGCAGACAATATTTCAACACTTTCAAAGTTTGAACATGGGAGCCAATTTATCCATTCACTATTTATCACTTTATAAATGTGTCAACTTTTCATTAATTCTAGTGTTGGCATAGTTATTTATAATGCCCTACATATTGCTTAATGAGGGTCATACATGTTCATTTTAACGAATTTTTATTGGATTATGGAAATTTAGGATTTTTTAAATATAAAATTGTGTATATAAATTGTGCATTTCTCAGATATTTGCTCCAAAATTTAAATTATGTATACATTTACGCAGGTTCAGTATCAAAATAATCTACATGGGGAGAGTTAGTTATCAAGATATTCAAGATTCAGGGAAATTATCAAATAATTATATTATTTGGTCATTTCTCCAAACATCATCATTCTCAGAGGTCATCATTCTGAGGTGGACTATGCAGTCATCTCAGAATGGAACATGGCAGTAGAAGTGGATCAATAGCAAGTGACAAGAAACAGCAAATTACTTTAAGATATAAAATAGATATTGATATAATAGCAGCACCAAAATTTGGAGTCTTCGCAAAAGATTTTCCCACCAGATCTTGAAGAGTAAGGAGATGCTGGAGAAGTCAGGGTATGACCAATATGGTTATGGCTATTAGAGCCCAAAGGTAGGACATAGGATCCTAATTGAGTAAAATATGCTACAAGAGCTTAAGTAGGTCAGGAAGCATCACTAATGAATGACACAGCCATGCCACTCAACTATTTGTGTGTCTGTAGTCAATGAGACTGAACAACTGTGGACTCTGTAACTAAATGTCAGTTAATCACTGAACCTCCCAATAGCATAAATTATCATCCCAGAAAGCTCATCCCAGAAATTAGCAAATAGTAGAGGAGAAAATCCTGAGCCTATAGTTGGTAATAAAGGTTATTCTTTGCAAATTGGTGTGAAGTTCATTTGCTTGAATAACATTTCCACAGATTTTGACAAAGTTTCCTTCCAAATGAACTATTACATAGAAGGTGCAGGAAACCAATGAATCCACAGCACAGATATTTATGACCAGCAAAAGTCTACATGATTGCTGTATAGTTCAATGAGAGCCCCATCAAGTCTACAAGTAGTTTCCTGAGTCTAGAGAAATTCCAACAACAATGAATGGCATCACTGAGTAGTGCATTTGTAATGATATACAGTCTAACCTGAAACAACAGGCTTTATTATGGTAAGTTTGGTTCAATGAATCAGCAATACATTAACAGTGTTTGCCAAATTATTTCTAAAACTAATTTTAGAAAAATTAAGAAAACAATTTGAAATTTTCAAATAAATTAGTTTTTATTTTCATTTTATCTATGTTATGTATACAAAATACTTCCATTTAAGCATAATAGGAGTTATAAATATGAAATAAAAATTCATTTTTAACCATTTGATTACATGGAGTTCAGATTATAGAAAAATAAAAATCATTACAAATAATTCATTTTAAAAATATCTTACCTCATCTCTTAAATCCCTGAGATTATAACAGCCTAATATTATGTTATCTTCCCACCATAATAAGCCACCCATAACCACAAAGTCACGCTCCTGAAAGATATGCATTCCTTAAGGCATAAACTTAGACCATAAAAAATACCTCAATATAACTTTAACACTACATAGTATTATTCAAAAGCTTAAATCTCAAGCATTAAAAACTATTTTATGATTTATCAGATTTAATAATCATATAAAAGTGGTAATTCTTGCCATTGCAAAGCACATGCAACAAATCTCTAATCTTATCTTTTAATAGATTTGAGAGATATAAATGTGTAGAAACAGCAAGGTTATTCATGCTGTTAGGTAGCTAAGATATGTAAATTTCCCCTTGGGTATTATTTAATGGATTTAAGAGAAGATTTATTGTTTAAAGGGTGCAAAATATAGGACCTTATAAACTTGGTTATATGTGAACTATGACAATTTTTTCCTTTAGTTTATTTTGTCTATTATTTGCGATAAAATTTGAAGCTCATATTTTTCTTTGTTAATTATTTGAAATGATTAATACTGGAGTATGATGCTGAATGGAAACAGTAATGAAAAACATCTATACAAAACATACTAAAAAAATTAATTTAAACAGTGTTAAAAGTTAAAATATTTTGTGCATTTCATTTTGTTGCTGAAATCGTACTGCAAGTATTTTTAATTTCATGCAAATACTTTTCAAATTCAACTATATAAATTAGTGGTATCTTTATATTGTCTCAATGGCTTCTAGATTTCATGATATTGAGATAGGTCATTCATTAAAATTCCCAGATTACAAAATTACTTACAAGCTGTCACAAATAATCTGACTCACCAAAAACAAGCTCTCTTGCTTTCACTGATAATCAGCGCAATTTGTTAATCTTGCAAGACTTGCTAAAATTGATACAAATGATTAGAAACAACAAGGTGATTCAAGCTGTTATGTAGCTATGAAATGTAAATTTCCACTTAGGATCTTCTTCAAATAACTGAAATTCAAGAATTCCACTTCACCTGACTTTTGATTTAATAGAGTTCTCTGGGGCATCATTTGAAAATCATTACTCCATTGTATGTCATTTTCAAAGATGCCATATCTATGAATGTACTACTAAAAGTTGTTTCAACCTTTTTAAAAATTCAGTTTTATTCACACTAGCTGAAACTTGCAGCTATCTACAATCTTTTCATTTCACCTGAGACTGACATTAGAATTCTTCACTCCAACACCTACACTCAATGGCATAGGCAATGCTGGGCATCACAGCTGAATTTATACTTACTAAAATATTTTCATCATTGAAAAACTCGGCAGCACTGTTTTTTTCTCCACAGTATCACATGCAACAGTCTGTAATATATTCTACTTTCTTTTTTCTTCAGAATCACAAAATATACACAAGATATACACAAGATACAAAATGAACACAAGAATATATACAAGATTTTAATAAAATATACACAAGATTTTTATAAGCTTTGATATATGAAATGTAAAAGTTTTTCCTCTGAAACCAACAGTTTAGTTTATATTTAGGCTTATGAATGCAGAGATTGTCAAGTTACTTTGCATGTTAACTTGGAGGGCTATTATGCATAAAAAGATTATGCAAAGGCACAACAGTCCTGCTTTAGGTAAATATATTGCAATATTTTTATGAATCTGCTTTTTATTTTGATACGCATGATGATATAATTCCGTGCATTATTTAAGAATAAAATTAAAATAAAGAAAAAAATGTCTTTTATTCACAGCCTTATTCTAAAGAAATACTATTAAATTTAATATTTCTAAATTCAGTTAAATATTTTATTATTATTAGAATTCTCTTTCCTTTGGTATAAAAGATGGCACTTTTCTTTAGTCGCTACCTTAGGATGAGGCACTAAAGTTTTTTCTGCTGAAACTACTTGTAAAATAATTGGCTGTCAGGCATAGTTCATTGCCAGAAATTCAGCACTTGAAGGGTTTAATTTCCTTCAGCAAATGATACCACAGATATACTATCCTCTTTGGACTTACTTCTCACACGCTGTCTGAGTAACATTTTAGGTGTGGCCCAAAACCATTCCACTACACTTTTTCAGAAATATTCACACCAAATAATGTGATATGTGTTTTTTCCCTATTTCTAGTAATATTTTAAAACATCATTCTTGCAAAATGCATATAATATATATACAGAGAAAGAAAAATCTTCTTACATCATTTTTGCATCTTAACTGCACTAAACTTTTAATGCCTTTAAAATTATTCCAAATTAGCCTTCAAACTCATTTAATCATAACTACTGATATTAAACACATGTACAATAAAAATGGATGGCATAAGGAAGGAAGCATGACAAATTCTATCAGTGATAAAGGGAAGGGAGTAGTACGAATGGCTACATACATATGTTCCTGCTCTCAATATTAATCACTTCTACATACAAATTTGTAGCATTCAGATCAGCTTTTCATTCCATTTTCAGAGCTTTAGCTTCAAATCAGATGCAACAATGGATACCCAAATAGAATTATCAATAAATAATATATCCCACTTGATATGAGAAGGCTCTAAAGCTTATAGATAGAGCCCTGCATGGATGTTGATATCCATGGATAAAACCACAAATATCTGCATTTAAAAGCTCTAAGCAAATAAAAGATTAATAGGATATGAAGATAATGGATAAAACTGTATATAAAAAAATTGAAGCTAATGTGGAGAGTGGATAAAATCATGAATTTGAGAAGATATGCAGGAACATGAGCAAACATTACTATATTATTAATGGCTGACATGATTGAAAAAAACTACTTGAGACAATGAGGAAAAACATTATCAGGAAATTCACTTCAAAAATAAAACAATGCATTGGAATTAGGACATAAATTAAAAAAAAAACTATCCTATATGAGAGAAGTGTGCATGCGTGCATGTTTGTTATTATTACAATTTTTTTAAAAAGCAGAATATAAGTTCAAAAAATAACTGGATTGTTATGTAGAAAATTGGAGTAAATAAATGAAAATTTCAATACCAAAGATCACAAAGTTTTCATAGTAATGTGTAGAAGGGAGTTGCTGGGTAATAAAAAGAAGTTTTCCCATATCACTGATAATATATTTAAAAGAGCAAAATTAAGTCAGAAGAATTTGCAAAATTAGATTTAAGCAATTTTTTATCTAATATTTAGAGGGGTATATTTTTTCCAAACTACAATTTTTTTTATCACAGTATATTTTTTCTATTGATTATTAGTAATTAATAAACCATTAGACTGATTTCCTTTACTTGCAAACATACATCAGACTTCAAACATTTTCAAAATCTCTATGGTTTTTAAGTAGTAAATACACAGTCGTATCAGAATAATATGACTACCTACCATACATATACTATGGTAGGTGGTCATATTATTCTGATACGACTGTGTATATGAGAATGCTGATAAATTTTTGCAGATATGGATAGGACTTTTGCTATCTGCACGTGGCCTCTACTCGTAGGTTTAACCAACCTTTAAACCTGAATTGATCACTTTTATGCTACTGGATAATTCTTATCCCAGAATGCTCAATAGTTATACATTCATTTGACCAATTTCAGATAGCATAATTCATCATACAACATTAAAGGTTTAAAAATATAAATACATAATAGACACTACCTGAGTTTCATTTCCAAATAATTTCCATCGTTTCTGTGATAGTGAATAGTGAGCAAGACCACTTCTACCAGCTACAGCCATATTTTGTCCTCTTGAATCAATTGCAGTGTACTGAAAAAATAAAAATTAATATTTCAAATATTTTTAATATTTTTCACAAAATACTTCTGTACAAGTTACACTTCTTAACAAAACAATAAGAAGAAATTGACATAGTGGTGAAAACAAAAAATATAACATAAAAAACATAATTGTGAATATTCCAAGTCTAGAATAAAGGAGTTAAATAATCTATCCAGGTTCCAGTTCAAACTATAAACAATATACTTAGGCAACTATTCAGTCATTAAATAAAATACAAATATTATCATAATATTATCATTTAATATATATACGGAAGAAAAAAGGACTTCTTTTGCATGGAAATTAATCTTCCTTGTGGGAGGGCAATTTCAGCAAGGGTTTTTAACCCCCCTCCCCCCCCCCCCACACACACCTGACAAAATTTAAATTTAAAAAAATTCAATGTAAACCTAAAATCTAGTAATAGTTTTAAAGAGTTTCCTACCCCCCCCCCCCCCCCTCCCTTCTGTAATATCATGAATGTGCCACTCTGACGATACATTTTTTTTTTACCTTTAGGTGCATTAACTTTTCACCATTTAACCAAGCTCCCTCAATATTCAACTTCAACACCCAAAGAAAATATTCATAATGTTCAGTAAGAAAAGCAGCTAAGAAAGTGTTTTTCTATTTGATAACTGTACAGAAAATCCCCTGAATGTGAGCATCCAAATCACTTTGCATAGCACTGGCCCATGTCTTAAAATATAAGACACTGAAAAGAATTATTAAAAGAAATAAAAATCATGTTTCAGGTATTATATTATTTGGGACAAATTTCCTTTCAATTACTATATAATTTAACTATTTTTACTCATCGGGTTTTTCAAAATAAGCCTTAATTGTGTAGTCTGATCTTTTTTTTTTCACTATATCACAGTGAAAAGGTCTTATTAAAATTAATATGTTTGTAAATTTGTTTAAATGTTTTTTATTTTAATAAAATTCGGAATTAAATTCTGAAGTTGACTTGTTTATTTGACTCAGCACAGTTGGCAAAAAGCCTGGACTTTTCTCAAAGTATGGCACTGAGAAAATCCAAATTACAAAATAAAAGTAATTTTCTTGTTTCAAATAAATATTTTTTTTCATCATTCAGAAATAAACAGCCTTTCTATTCATGTGCATTATAATCATTTCTGCCTATTAGTTTATTTAATAAATATTTATTTGCATTGCCAGATGCATTTTAGTACGATTTTAAACAAGCCCTATTAATATAAAACTGATTGTTATTTTTTGTAAAATATTTTAATTTGAGAAAATCCTGAATTAAATGCTGATTAATCTGGTATATAACATATAATTCATTTCATTAGTTATTTGGCAAAAAAAGTTCTAGTTTTCTTTTGGCTGAGCATAGGGAGGAAATAGCTTGGTCTCTGGATGTAAATCAGTTCTTCAGGCTGGACACTGGAAGGTTTAAACAGTCAAATCAGATTAACTGCTTTTAAAAAAAATCTTATATAAATATATACTTTAACCCTTCCAGGTCCATGTCTTGTATATAAGCTGACAGAATCTGAAATAAGAGACTGACACCACCTATATCAGTTTTTTTTTTATTTTAAAAAAGGAAGAAAGTACTTCTTACACAGAGGACAGAGATAACTAGAAGCTATATTAGGCTTGTCTGGTTTCTCATACAACATACAAACAATTATATAAGGACATGCCCCACTGGTCTTAATAGTCATATACGCTAGAGGTCCTGTATAGTTAGAGGCTGGCCATCTCGGTGATTGACTGTCATTGGTTGATTGAGTCACATGGTTTATGGGCGCCATATTTTGTCGCACCTTGAGACAAAGGCCTATGAGTTAGTGTGTGTACCTAGTTAAAACTTCTCAGTTTTAACAATTTTATACATTTCTACCATTTTTTTGCCTATAAAAGCTCCCATATTTTATCAATGCCTTACTGAGCTGCAGTTGGGTGTAAAAATTCCATTCACAGAAATAAATTAATGAATATTTTTTCCAAGAAACCTCTGCCAGAAGACAGCAATCGGCTGCAAAAGTGAAATGAGCTAACTGAAAACCAACAAATAATTTCTTTTAAGGTTCGTTTGAAAAACAAGCTAATGTTTCCACTTTGTTGTCTGCTTATGCCAATATTTGTTCGTCTGTCTGTCCGTCTCTCTGTTAACTGTTGTCTGTCTTTCCACCTATCCATCTATAGACAATCAACTTTTTACCTTTAGAGATAAATGAAAAAAATCTTTTTGGGTTAAATAAATTTTGAAGAAATATTGCGATTTGCAATTTTAAAATCTTCCAATAGCTTTAATAGCGCCCTCTAGCGGTGAAAAATGATAGAAAATGCTAAAATTTCAAAAGAATATTGCACACAAACTACTTACACTAGAAATCCGAAATTTTGGTAGTACAGGGTTATGGTCAAAAGGTTAACAACGGCAACAAGACTTTACCCTTTTAGCCAAAACAAGGTACGGAAATGAAACTTTTTTATTTAAAGAGATAAATGAAACAATTTTTTTGGGGGGAGGGGGGTTTAGAGGTACTAACAAAATATTAATATTTACATTTTTTTCAAATCCCCATCAGTTAGAATTTCCACTGTTAGAAAATACTAAAGGTGGTAAATTTTTATAAAATTTACAATTGCATATAAAAACTCGAAAGGCGATCTCTAGCAGTCCAAATCTTTAAACCAAATCTTTAAACAAATATTACAAATGATCTATTTACACTAAAAATTTAAATTTTTGGTCATAGAGTGTAATGGTCAAATGGTTTACACTAACAGTAATAATTTGTCCCGTTACAGCAAGGGGTGTTGGTACAATGCAGCTTTTCTGCCTTAAGAGATAAATGAAAAATTGTTTTTGTGTTTATAGGTACTAATAAAATATTAATAGTTTATTTTACCAATTATGCAGTAGTTGGAATTTCCACTGCCACAGGGTACTGAATGTGTAAAATAACTAGAAGAATGCATATCACCTCTGGGGCATATGGGAATCTTGTTTTAAAGAGAATTAAGTTTTTCCTTTGCCTACTTTTTCACTCCTTAAAAGTTTTAATTATGGATGTTCGTGTTGTTTTTCTACTGAGGTCCTACCATCCTGATGGACCTTCTACTATGGCATATAAACTAACAAGTTCCTGTCAGACCTCTGTACAAACAGCTACTTGAGGGTTTTTTTTAATATATAATGGGGGAAATGCACATAGTAGTATTTTATTAGTAATTTTGAAACTTAAAATGCATTTGTCTTTTATTCTTTAAATTTAAAAAGTTGCTTTTCTCTTGCTCCTCTGAAAATAGTGGGCAGATCATTTCTGTCAGTGGAATTTCTACCATAACAGAACTCTACACTCTGAAATTTCTACCATAAACAGATCACTTGAAACATTCGTTAAAAGTTTTGCAGTTTCGATATTTAGTTTTCCTAATCATATAATTTAAAATTACCTTCGAAAATGCGAATTACATTTCATTAGTAACCAACTAAAAAAGAAATTTCCAATTATCTCTTAAAACAAAACCGTTTCATTTCTTACCTACCTTGAGCTTAGGGTCAACTCATTGTTGTCAATGGAATTTTCAAGACTGTCACATTCCACAACCAAAATTTTAAATTTCTAGCATAACTACATTGTTTGCAATATTCGTTTAAAATTTTTGGGATTTTTCAATTTTTTTTTCACCGTTAGAGGGTGCAATTGTAGCTTTTGGGAAATTCACAAAATGCAAATTGTGATATTTCATCAATACCTGTCAAACCCAAAAAGAATTTTTAATTTATCTCTAAAAACATACACTTTTTTGTTAAAACAAAAAAAAGTTGTATTCACCTCTCCCCCTGGATCTAAAGGGTGAAGTGATTGTTGCCAATGGTAACTTCGTAACCTTCACATTTCAACACCATAATTTTAAACTTCTAACATAACTACATTATTTGGAATATTCATTTGATATTTTGGAAGTTTCAACTTTTTCCACCGTTAGAGGGTGCAGTTATAACTTTTGGGAGATTCGAAGAATGCAAATCTTAATATATCATTAATTCCTATCTAACACAAAAAGAATTTTTTATTTATCTGTATAAACAAAAAAATTTGATGTCTACAGAAGGACAGACAACAAAACGAAATTATACCTTTTTCTTTAAAAAAAAAAGTCCTAAAATTTACTTTTCCTTTTTTAGCCATTTTCTAAAGTGCTTCCAATCATGGACACTGAAATCTGTATCAAATATTACCCTACCCTTTTCCGGAATCCATAAGTATCCTGCAATACCATTCAGCTATGCATGCTAAACAATCCGAGCGACGACAAAACATGGCGTCCAATTTTGAGATGGCCAACCTCTACCTATATAGGGCCTCTAATGTATGCTAACCACTAGGCCAGGTAGGCTTTTAGTACATAAAACTTTGGTTTTTATTTAAAAAATTTGTCATTTGAAATCTTTTTTACACATATCTTATAAACAAATGAAGGAATTCTAAAAACTTAATAATAATAATTACTAACAGTTAATAAAATTTGTTGCTTAAAATATCAGTATAAGCCCTTCAAATTACATCCTATTAAGTTTATTAAATTTACTTAGTCTATTATTAGTCACAAACAACACATACTTTGAAGTATTATTTCATGAAAGAAAATAAACAAATACAAAATTCTGTTTCAAAAATATACTTACTCTTATTGGCCAATTTGTTCCCAGATAAGCATATGGGATCTGCATGAGAAATTATACCTTTTAAATCCATGACTTATAATTTTAAAAATCTGAGTGGCACATAACATTAAATATGTACACAATCACATCAGAATAATATGACCACCTACCTAATAATGGGAATAACCACCCTTGGCCCGGATGAGAGTGGCGAGACAGCGTGGCATGGATGCAATGAGGCCCTGGAAGGTTACCAGAGACACACATGCCCATTCAGACTCCAGCAGAGCACGGAAGTTCCGGAGATGACGTGGTTGTGAGTTCGCATGCTGAACCTGCCAATCCAAATGGTCCCACAAGTGCTCTATGGGATTGAATTCAGGTGATTTCGCCAGCCCAGGGAGAACGGAGACATCGTTGTCGTGTTCCTGAAACCAGTCATGCACCACCTTAGCGATATGGCAGAGCGCATTGTCCTGTTGGTAGACACCATCACCACCAGGGTAAATGTCCAACATGAAGGGATGCATGTGGTCAGCGAAGATGGACAGGTAGCCATTGCCATTCAGGGACCCACCAGTGGTACCAGTGGTGGTCATACCAGAAAAACATCCCCCAGACATGCACACTGCTGACCTGTACTTGAATGACAAGAGTGTCCGGGTGTTGATTCTCATGTCTCTGACACCATATCTGCCACCGCCCATCACTTCTGTGGAGTAGAAACCTCGATTCATAGGAGAAGGCAACCTTTTTCCACTCTTCCACTGTCCAATGACAGTAGTCCCATGTGAACTTCAGGCATCATTGCCGATGAATCTTGATTAACATGGGCGCCTTTATGCAGTGTCAACTCCGAAGACCCATGTGTAACAGGGTTCGCTCTACTGTTATCGGGGACATGTACCTGGGTGGCGCAGCGTTCATTTGAGTGGTTAGGTGCTGCACTGTTGTGCATCGATTGCTCTTTACCAGTCGATGGAGGCGACGTTCTCCTCTGAGTTCGATGGCCTTTGGGGCTCCACAGTTATGATGTCTGGAGATACTCAATGTGCCAGCAGTCCATTCTTGGTACACCCTTACCACAGCACCTCGCAAACAGCCCACTAAGTCTGCTGTTTCTGAGATGATTCCAACCTTGGCGAGGTAGCAGATAATCATTTCTTTTTGAACGTCCATCAACTCAATACCTCTGTCCACTGTGCTCAAGTTACACACTATGGCTCATCTGTCCTGGCCAGCCACTTATATCTCTGTGTGGTCGACCTTGTCATGTGCACTCTGTGATGCACCTGGGCAGGTACACTGTGATTCTGTGGGTGGTCATATTATTCTGATACGACTGTGTATAACACATTACTTTAATCTACATTTAGCTACTTTTTTTACACAATTATAAAACTATTTTAATCTTCTTGCTGTTATCTTTTCTTCATAGTATGTAACAATGGGGGATAATTCGACTATATCCAAATGCCAAGGAAAAAAACCTAGTTACACTGCCAGGTATCTAACTACAAATAAAACTGAAAGTTGAAGAAAAAGAACACTGTCTTATTTAACTAAATTCTTCATGCATAAATAATATCAAATAACAAATCTGTTCCACAATTTTAAAATTAATCTGATATGCTATCTGACATGCTCTCTTAAATTATATTTATTTGTTTGTGATGCACATGTTTATATTAAAGCAAATTATAGAAACAGTGGAGTACTTTTTTTTAATTTGTACCTCTGATATAACCTTCGCTATTCCAGCCATAATATAACCAGCTATTACCCACCACCTTTGCTATTCCATCAGGATGTACAAATGTTGATGCCATAATGACAGATCAGTGATCCTAGCATTTTTTACAAACTTCAGTGTTATCCTTCTCTACATTCTTTTTCACCTAAAAAACACACACACACACACGAGCACTTTATTTCAAATCTTTATCTGTGGTCAATATACATCACTATGGTCTGTTTTTTCTTACAGTATCAAGTTAGTATATTTCTTTAGTGCAAGCTCTGCTATTGACAGAAGGGACGAAAATCAGTTGTCACTGTATGACAAATGATTTGCATTTATTAGAATGATTTGTGAAAGATATAACAAATATTTGAGTGCAATATGCCTCAATACAGACCAGCAAAATTTTAGACCATTCCTTTCATATTTTTCTTCATTAGAATACTTGCAGAACTAGATGTCATCAATCTCATCTATAAAAATGTCATACAATAACTATTGGCTTAGTTTTTGAGTGACTAGAAAGCTCTGCTGTATCCAAGATACACAAAATATTTAAGAAATTACCAAGTATCTAATGCTAAGAATTCCTAATACTGTGAATTTGGGATCAGTGGCTTAAACATAAAGTGAATTGCATATTGCTCTACAAAATAATCATAAAAACCTCTTTATCAGCATACTAGAATTTTTGAAAACCTTACATCGTTTTAGTAAGGCAGAAGAATTCAAAATGTCAGTTCATGTAAATCAATCATCAATTTCAAAATTCCACAAATTTGATTTTAAGCTTGTATGAAACACTTAAGCAGAAGATGATGTTGCTTTTTCTATAAGTAGCTTCAATTGTTATGAACTTGTTCTTAATTGAACTCCAAGAAATTTATCGGTTGTTTTTACCTCTGAGCAGCACTTTTTTTAATTAACACTATGGGTTAAATGGCCAGGTCACGAGGACTCCGAAATCTCAGAGAAGATTGGGGGAGGGATCCACTGGAACAGCTGTTGGGAGACAGAGGGTATCCTCCCATCAAGGCCATCCAGCATGTTATTTAACATGCACAAAGTATGGCTCTCCCACACACAGGGCTATGACTAACATCCCATCCAACAGGCAGTGGCCTTTCCAAGCCCATTGGTTCCCATACTGACCATAGGCAGGGCAGGGAGTTTTGCAGAGATAAATCTCAGTGCTGACCCAGGTAGAATTCTAACCTGGGAACTTCAGATTACGAACTTGGTGTTACTGACTGAGCCACCCCCACCCAAATTTATCAGTAGACATGGAATTAAAGAATAAAGTTTGGAATGTTATGAATTCATGGCATCTGTCCATCAAGAGTTAATAAAATATGAGCTATGTCAATTTTAATAATTACACTGGTGGAAATTGCAAAAAGAACACTCAGAAGGAATTCCTTTAAGAATGTCATATTATAATATGTTAATAGTTAAGGGCAGCAGAAACCATGATCCAAGATTGAAAGTCATTGGATGAAATAATGATGTCACTGAGGACAACAACATGCAAATGTATGCAGTATGTATTTAAGGAGGGTATGAAAATAGTTATTCATCTTGTGTCGTGTTGTTCAGTGCTCTTTGAAGAAGCTACCATGCCTGGACGATGCAGGCACACAACATTTGTTCAGTTAACGAAGTTTGAGCAAGGTCGTATAGTGGGTCTTCAGAAAACAGGTTGGCCTTTTTGTCAAACTGCACACCATGTTGGAAGAGAGGTATCAGCGGTGGTACGATGGTGACGTCGACAGTCAGAAGAGCATTCACACACTCACAGATGTGGTTCCGGGCAACACAGAGTTATGGACGCACAAGATTGGTGTATCAGGAGGGTGGCAGTGGCAGAACATACAGCTATGGCATCACAAATTTGATCCTCTGTTGCACCAAAGATATCTACAAGAACAATATGCAATCATCTTTCAGAAGTAGGAATACAGGCAGACATGCCACTGGCACAGTTTCCACTGCACGGTTGTCACTGTTGAGCACATTTGCAGTGGTGTCAAGAACGAGTTCATTGGAGGGAATAATGGCAGTCTGTGGTCTTCAGTGATAAAAGCCGATTCTGCTTAGGAGTGTCTGGTGGCCGTTTATGCATCGAATGCAACAAGGTGAGCGACTTCTTCCATCATGTATCTGCCAGCTACACACAGGGCCCACGCCAGGCATCACGATGTGGGGAGTGATTAGCTATCACTCTCATATGCGTCTGGTGTTTGCATGGAGTACACTGCATAGCAATACGTATGTCAGTGACATCGTACATCCGGTCGTCCTGCCATATTTGAGTGTAATTCCAAATGCGATATTTTAGCAGGATAAGACCCACCCACACTCCACCCAGGCAACTCAACATGCTCTTCAGGAAGTGCAGCAATTCCCTTGGCCAGCATGCTCTCTGGACTTGTCTCCAATCAAGCATGTCTGGAACTGGATCGGACAGACTCTTATGCGGACTGCCATTGCTGAATTACATGTCCAAGTTGAAAGCGCATGGAATGGTATCCCCCAGCGTGATATCCAGCATTTGTACAACCAACTGCATGGCAGATTAGAAGCTTGTATTGCTGCTCAAGGAGGTTCAACACCTTATTAAAATGTGCCTTCTGTAAAGTGTAATACTCATTAAAAGGTAAAATAAACATTGAATTACTTCACACATGTGATCACTCTCCTTTCTCAACAAGTTGTTTCTACTAAATAAATCTCACAGATTACACTTTAATTGTTAATGGTGTTCTTTTTCAATTTCTGCCAGTGTACATTTATATTCCAGTTTAAATTTTCCAATGCAATATATTGTGCAAGGAAAATAGCAAATATAGTGTCTAAATCAAATTTACATAATCTTTTAATGGTTATAACACCAATTTTTTTGCATTCAGTCACAATTATTCAAAGTGAAAAATAGTGCAACATCACACAAATAAGCAATTTATGATTTAATAAAATCTGACAATGACTCACAGGTACAATAATCCACTGTTTATTTCCAACCAACATTTGATCCCTTAAATATGATAATGAGCGTTGATAATGATTTTCTTTCTCTTTTCTTGAGCTAAAAGTGGAATGTTGATTGTGGATAATATCTGCCCCAGCACTGATGAACAATCTGTCCTCAGCCTGCAAAAATACATGCTCTCGGCCTGTCTGTAAAAAATGTAACTACATTAGAACTACAATATAACTCATATAATCTTAATATTAATCTGCTGTGAAATAAATACATGACAAAATGCTCAAGTAACAAGAAAGCTTAAAAAAGTTAATTAGAAACAAAAAAAGTGCAAGAAAATAACAGAAAATTAGAAATATGATGAAAATTGCAAATGAATTTCTATTAAAGCAGAAAAACAGCAGATCAATTCAAAGAGTAATACAAGATTTGGTTATTTAATTTCCCTAAAAGAAAAAACTATCACTACTGTCATTGATTTAAATATGAAAGTTTGTTACTCTGATGAAAACCAGTTAAATAAAGTTAGTACCATTCCAATAAGTACTGAATTATCCATAATGTTGCAGTTCAGAGGATCCCACATTAATGTAACCATGGAACACTTTTTTCACTTAAATACACTGTCAGAAAATTGATCATTAAAAAATGATTTTATATTCCATATTGCCAAACAAAATGATCAAAACATTTCTCTTAGTTTTTCTTTCACTTTTTTTAATGAACGATTTTTTTTTACAAAATACTTTTAACATTTCTTGGAACACAGTTTGGGAAACATTGTTGATATTGATACAGTTTTGTAGATAGACTACATCACATGGGGAGATGAACTGCCAAGATAAATCCTAATGAATGTTTGTGCTTTGGACACCCAACCTACTTCCATGAATGTTCAACTATGCAAGTAACCCTTCATATACTATAAGTAATTGGCTTCTTCTGATGCAAATTCTGTTGCATTGCTGAAGTTTTTTGTTCATATTTGGCTGTCATTAATTTGTTGTTTTATATGACCTGGTTCACAAGTTATATTCCAAGTAACTGTACTATATATGTATAAACTATAAAATTATTAAATTACCCCTCATTTAGCTGCTTGTCACAAAAGTCTGACAGCAGCTTGTCAGTATAATATGACATAGAAGTCTGTGGGGAAGCCAAGACCTCAGCATAAAGACACATGAAAAGAAACATCCATACCTTATCTAGCATCTAAACCCAAGTCCCTTTGATCTGAAGCCAAGCAGACTAATTGCTTGGCTACCAGAACACGTGGTTCATTCAAGCTGTCAACTGGATTGATTCAATTTGTCCACAAGGATGTGTTTGCACAAAATAAAATCTACATAACACAGAGCATCAATTTGTGCAAAAAATTCTGCTCAAATAGCAGTGCAAGACTCCTCTTTCTGTAATAAGCCACAAGAGAAATAATTCAGAGAGAGCCTATATTTGGTGTGACATGTGTTTAACAGATGTTGTTACTGTGTAATGGAATGAGTGTCCTTTTACAGGTAACTCTTGTCCTTGAAGTACAATGTAACACACAAGATTGCACAAATTTGTCTTACATTCAAACTGTTTTGATTTTGAAATGTACTAGAATCTGAGAACATATGAGAGGTAAATCTGAAACTAATTGACAAACACCTATAACAATTTCAAAAATTGGTAATAAATTTGAGGCATGCACAACAGTGGAGACCTCACACATCAACAGCTGAGGAAGCTACTGTTACTTAGCATCTAATAAAAAATAAATAAAATAAATAAATACCTCCTCAAGCAGCTGCTTGCCACAAAGGTCTGACAGGAGCCTGTCGGTTTAATACGCCATAGTAGAGGGATCTGTGAGGATGGCGGGTCCTCAGCAGATTTTTTGCCAACTGCACGCGGTGTTCCCAGGTGGCCATCCTCCCAGGTACTGACTGCACCCCAAGCTGCTTAACTTTCGTGATTGGATGAGAACTGGTGTTTTCAGCTTGGTACTGCTGTTGGCCTTAACATTCAAGAATTTGCTAAAATATTTTATGTTTAACAAAATGTTTAAAATGTTCCTGAAGATGCAACAAAGGATTCCTTGTAAATACTACACTTATCCAACAGTTACGAAAATAATGGAAATAAAAACACTATTCTAAGTCATTTTAAGAGTCAGGCTTTTTTTTTCAGTAATGAGTTATCATTTTAATTTAATCAAAATTCATCAGAGATTCATGGTTTTCCAACAGGAACAGTTAACAAAGTAACTTTTTCTTTTTTCTAATAATATAAATTGAACTGAAGATTACATTGTTTTACCCTGATGGGCACTTTTTTGCACACAATGGGCTAAATGGCCAAGTCACAAGGAACTCTAGGGCTTAGAGAAGGTTGGAGGAAGGGGAACCACTGGACTGATGTTAGGATCAGATAGTAGTTTCCCATCAATGTCATCCAGCATGTTCTTTATCATGTTCATGGGTCATAGCTTTACATCCCATTCAATGGATGGCAGCCTTAAGAAACCCAACGGTGTCCCCTTTCTGACCAATGGCAGGGGGGATGGGATTAGTAGTGATAAATCTCAACACTGACACAAGTGGGATTCAAACCTGGGAATTGCAGATTACAAGTCAGGTGCACTGCTGACTGAGTCAATCCCTTTTGATTGCATTGGATTGAAGATTTACATTTTGCAAAACTCTCAAGTATTTGTGACATGACAACCTTTCAAATAACTATGATGTCTATGTCAAAAGGACAACTCGTGACATTTTCTGTAACTCAAAAGTTAAATTTCAAAATAATATTAAAAGAGATTAGTTTTGAATTTTTGCATTTAATAAAAGTAGCACAAATATTTTCTCTTAATTTTCACACCTTTATTTAAATCTAGCTTTTGCTTTAATTACAGCATTGTGACTTTTGATTATGACAAAAAAAGTTACCTAAAACAAAAAATGCACAAATAGCTTAGCATTTTAATCTGCAAATATTACACAAATTCTAAAAAAGTTACTAGAGTAATATCATACCATCCCAGCATTCACAGTAAGTGCACTCTTTGCAAACTGAAGCAGAGCAACACGGATTACACACTCTGTGACAGTAGATGAGAGGCAGGTATCGTCTTTGAAGTTTTGAGGCTGTATTGCTACAGTCCATAGATGATAGCCCTCTGGACCCCATTCCTAAGTAGTAAAAGACAATTATTTGCATTACTTTCATTGACTGAACATTTCCTGAATATTAAAAACTCATTCAATATTTTTTATTACATAAGTTCAATATAAAGATGAGCATCTCAAAGATTACACAGCAATTTTGAGCAGATTATATACACAGTCATATCAGAATAATATGACCACCTACCATAGTATATGTATGGTAGGTAGTCATATAATTCTGATACGACTGTGTGTATACATAACTTTTCACCTATCTTCCTATTGCTTTTCACTCATCATCTGTAGGTTTTTCATTTGTGGATTTGTCAAAACAGTTGTCCTACCATACCTTTTGAATGTGGCAGACAAACTTAATGATTTATGTGTCAAATGAAAGCTTGCAATGCGAGGAGTGTCATAGTCTATAAAAAAAATTTACTCTTATGCTTTCTCCCCCTCCCCTTACAAAAAAAGAGAAATATGAAAATGATTGTTCTGCTATATCTTTGTAATACAAGGGCTGAAAGCAAAGGGGCTATGTGTAAAATAAAAGCTTGTGGCATAGTGTCACAAGTTATAAAAAATTTCCCCCATATATTCTCTCCCCCCTCCCTAAAAAAAGGGGGAGATATACAAAAGAATTGTTCTATTATATCTTTCAAAAGTGAGGGCCAAATGTAACAAGTTGTACGTCAAATGAAAGCTTGTGAAGTGGGGAAGTTGTACGCAATAAAAATATACTCCCCTTGCTTTCTTCCTCCCTAAATAAAAGAAAATTCGAAAATAGTTCTTTTACTATATTTTCCGAATGCAAAAGCCTACAATTACAATTAGGTCTATAAATAAATCTAACACAGCTACAATAGATATTAATTTAATTCACGATTTAAGCTGTTAGATAATTTAAAAGTTCATTAAAACATTCATTCATAAGAATGAGGTGTGCTTTGACAAGAGTTGGTAATTATGCTATGCTGATAAGCCCTATGGCCAGAATCATTACATTTCACCTTTTCTTATGTGGCTTATACTCAGATTATCATTAACTCTCATTATTGTCCTTTGAATTCTAGTGCAAAGGGAATCTAGAGTAAGGATAATATAAAAGTAGTTACCAGAGATAGTTGATTGGTACAGCGGCATTGGAGTTCAATGTTTGCTGGATGTAGAAATCAGCTATATGATGTTCAATGTTGACGATGATTCCATTGGTAAGCACGGAAAATGGAATCATCAACATTGAACATCATATAGCTGACTTCTACATCCACCAAAAGTTGAATTCCAATGCTGCTGTACCAGCCAACTATCTCTGGTAACTACTTTTATATTATCCTTACTCTAGATTCCCTTTGCACTAGAATTCAAAGGACAATAATGAGAGTTAATGATAATCTGAGTATAAACCACGTAAGAAAAGGTGAATGCAACGATACTGGCCATAGGGCTTATCAGCATAGCATAATTACCAACTCTTGTCAAAGCATACCTCATTCTTATAAATGAACATTTTAATGAAGTTTTAAATTATGTAACAGCTTATATCATGAATTAAATTAATACAAGTTAGGTGTCAAATGAAAGCTCACATGAGGAAAAAAGTGGTTGATATTTATGAGTCATACATCAATGGGAAGTGTTTGAAAGTAAGTGTTTTAGTGATAAAGAAAACCATAAAAATGAATTTAAAAAAAATACCTAGCTTCCTATATGCACCTTAACCCTTCCAGGGCCTAACCTGTATGTACACATACGGAGAATCTGAAGTGCGAGTGTCAATGACGTATGCATACGTACAACAAATTAGTACAACAAAAATACATCAATTTTTTTTTAAATAAAAATTGCTGTTGTAATTTTTTTATATGTATATCTTATAAAAATATATAATTCAGGCTTCAAAAATAATATTTTGTTTTTTAATTTCATGCATATTTTACTAAACTACAATATAAATAATTTTATAAAGCCATCTGATTGCCATTTTTTAGAAGCACTAAACGGTATTGCCGATTTGATTGTTAACGTTCCTATTTGCTGAAGCAACCTTCTGATTTAAGCTCACAAGTTTGATTTGAGCTATTATCAACAAATTTTTCCCTAAATTTTCGAAAATCTCCTAAAAATTAACAAAAAAACTGCTATTTTTAAAAACCGTAGATTTTGAAAGTAATTACAAAATACATACCACCATTTTTTTTTTTCTGTTTGACACTCTTTTCTGTCAAAAACTGAGTCAGTATCCCAAGTTATTTTTATCATTTTTCCCAGCATTCTATGCATCTTTCCCATCTTCAAATTGAAACTAAAAGCAAACACGTCCTTCTTAGAAATTCTGGTTGCACCTGTATTTAATTAGTTAGGCTTCACTGAGGCAAACAAGACACAAATGGCTGATGCAATCTCCATTGTTTGTGCTATGTGTTGTTTACAGTTTTGGTTCAGCATATTGGATACTCTTTGTCATGTTAGTATTTTTTTTTATATTTAAACGTTAGTTAGTTTCCATTTCAGTAGATTTATTTTTGGAAATTAGCGATCTTTTGGCCGATCGATAAGTATTGATTTTTTTTCATAGTTATGTTATACAGCATGGCCAGCCTACAACTTGTTGCTGTGAATATGTTAACATCACATTAGGCTATATGTTAATTTTTATTTTATTATTTATTACTTTTCCAGTAAAACTTTGATCTAGTATCATTTTCTGAAAATAAATGAGCTTTTGGATACGAAAGCAAATTTACTTCCATTAGTTAGCGAACTTACGATTGGCTGATTTTATGATCTTTCCGAGATACACTAGATTGAAGGCTGGTTAAAAGTTGTTGCAGATATTTTATTTAACATTCCATTAGGTTATATGTAATTTTTATTTTATTACTTCTTGTATTTTTTAGTAAAGGAACTTTGAGCTTGTACCGTTTTCTGAAAATCAATGTCTTAGATATGGAAGCAAATAGACTTCCTTGCTGTGGAAATCGTCCATCATTTGGGAGGGCAATTTCGGGAAGGGCTGGTCCTTGGTGAACAAACCTTTCTGCACTTAGCCAAGATCACCGAAATTCAACACCCAAAGAAAAAATTCATAATATTTAGTAAAAAAAACAGCGTAGGAAGTTTTTTTTCTATTTCATAACCAGTTCAGAAAATCCTGTGAATGTGAGAAGTCCAAGTCATGTTGTATAACACTGGTCATGTTTAAAATATACAATACTGAAAAGAATCATTAAAAGAAATAAAAATCATATTTCAGGTTGAATATTATATTATTCGGGAGGAAATTTCCTTTCGATAAATATATAATTTAACTATTTTTATTCAGCAGGTTTTCCAAAATGAAGCCTTAATTGTATAGTGCGATCTTTTTTTCACCATATCACATTGAAAAAAGCTTATTAAAATCAATACGCTTGCAAATTTATTTATATTATTTATTTTCATAAAATTCGCAATTAAATTCTGTTTTATTTCATATATAATAACATGACCTATTTCCATTGATTGGTTATTTTTTTTTTAAATTCTAAAGTTCACTTGTTTATTTGACTCAACACAATTGGCTCAAAACCTGGAATTTTCTCAAAGTATGGTACTAAGAAAAAAATTACAAAACGAGAAAAATATTTACTTAAAAACAAAAAAAAAATAATTTTTTTGTTACTCAGAAATACATAGTCATTCTATTCATGTGCATTGTAATCATTTTTGTCTATTACTTTTTTTTAAATAAATTTTTATTTGTGTTGCCAGATGCATTTTTTTACTACATGACTACAAAAAAAGTCCTATTAAAATAAAACATATCATCTTTTTTGTTAAATACTTGATTTCCAGAAAATCCAGAATTAAATGCTGATTAATTTGGCATACAACATGCCATAATTCCTTTCATTAGTTATTTGGCAAAAAAGTTCTAAAGTTAAAGGTTTTTTTGGCTGAGCATAGACAGAAAATAGCTTGGCCCCTGGATAGAAACCTGTTTTTCAGCCTGGGCCCTGGAAGGGTTAAAAAGTAGAAAATAAACCTAAAACAAATTAATGGTACATCCAGTCACTGAATTCATATTCACTTCAAAGGAAGATAGATACACAGATAAACTTTGAGGATATTAGGTAGAGACAAAATGCACACATTTCCATAAGGGAATAGAGTTGCAAAAGCCAATATATTTATGCATTTTAACATCATAAAAAACAGTAACCTCTGGAGTTGATTAAATGAGAAATTAAGATCAGAAATATCCATATGAGAATAACTCCATGTTTTATAATTTGATAAATGTCGAAAATCTTTGAAGAACAATGATGTCAAACTTGTCTGCAGTTTACAGGGAATGATGTATAAATAAAAGACTTCAATAATATCGACAGAGAAATAAAACCCAATTTAAAAAGTTCCTCATGAAATACAGGATCATTATAAAAGAATATTCATATTTTAAAGTGCTATATTTTTATAAAACATAACAAAAGTAATTGTATATGTACAAAATGTCAAGAAATTCTCAAAGTTTTGTTTTATGCTTAACAGACATCAATGTGGATATCATTGGTGATGCAACAAATATCCATGCAATATTCAACTTTCATCCAAACCCAGCTCAGCATTTCTGGTATAAAACTTTCAAAAGCTACAAGTGATTCTTACTTTTATATGCTATATGTTTTTTACTGTTTTTTTTTACATTGTACCACTACAAATGATATACTTTTAGCATTCCACAACACATACTGAACTTTCTCTTGAAGAGTCATCATCTTACTAGTTCTGGCACATGACAACTCAAGATGTATTATATGTGATACTAGATCCACCACACAAAGAAACTTTGTGTGGTGAATCTAGTAAATTCAAAGTATGGGCATTCTTTTATGACTTGATAGATTGAGAGTTATCAAACATGATTTTTTGAATACTACGCATTTGTTCTTATGTGATGTAAATAAAAGTTCTCATATTTTATAAATGGCTTCTTCTGAGGTCCTGCCATACTCTCAGATCTTCTACTATGGCATATAAACTAACAGGCTCCTGTCAGACCTCTATGGCAAGCAGCTGCTTGAGGGAGTATTTATTTTTATTTATTTTACACTAGTTCATTTTTTTTTTTTTGATAAATGTAATTTGTTACTTTCATTTTATGTGTCAGAGCCACACATATTCTCAACACAGAGTATGGTCAAATTTTCAATGAGGACTAACAACTGTACAACAAAATTTACCCTTTCTAATCTATTTTATTAGACAAGGGGCATATTTACCCTTGTCCAATCTAAAAAAAGAAAAAAAAAATGCCTTTCTGGGTAAAGTATAAGGTTAGCTGGGTTAAAGACAATGAGGTTAAGCATGAACAACTTTTTAATTAATGAATAAACATAATTTCAAAACACTACACAGAGATATTATCACTTACCATAGAAGTTATTCTGAGAATATTTTTCATTACATCAGCTGAACTAGCAATAAAAGAAAATAAAGTACCATTAAAACCTTGTAACCTTTTGTTTAAAAAAAACTAAATATTACTTTATTAATCTTAAATTTCAGTTCTTATATTTGATTAATCTGGGATGGAAAGGAAACATTTTATTGATTTTATAATCACTGATATATAAATTAAGTATTCATTATAATAACATTACAATAACAATCATGATCAATAATAATGTGTCAAAATGAAATTATTATAAAATTTCACTGATTTTTGAAGTAAAAATTCATAAGATTGACATGAATGAGAGTTTCTTGAGAAACCTGACTACAAATAATGCCTTTTCTATTGATAATATTCTACCTCTAATACAATGAAAAATGTTGATTAAACTTTTAACTCTACCTCACTGTACTAGCCAAACCTTATTATTCTAGCTGCATTATGTTGCTTTTCTTTCATAGCCAAAGAATTTATTGTACTACTGAAATTGATAGATTTTTTTTCTTGGGACATGACTATGAACTATGATCATTGCACCATCTTCATTGTATTTAATCATTCTTTAATCCTAATTAATCCACAGGTCATTTCACTATACTCTTTCAATGAAAAGACTATGGTCTATTAAGGAAGCATTGCAAAAGAAAAAACTTTTCTGTTCCAGCCAGATAGAATACAGAGTAAAAAAAAAAGTTTAGGACTTAAAATTTACTTCTCTAGTGGAACAAAATATCTTTTTTTTCTTCAATACCTCCCTAATTGCAACCTAAGGCTCTGATATTAAATCTATTTTTCAAGCAACAGTTACACATGATACACTTACCTCCAAAAATACAACTATTACACAAATATAAAATATCTGGCCATATAGTACTAAAACATGAACAAAATATTAAGTTTAAAACTGCAAAATTGATACAAAACATACTGTACACACTTCCATCAACTTATTATATTCACTCAAATATTGTGAAAGTTCAAAGTTCCTCAAATATTACAAAAGTGAAACTTCAATGCTGAAATATCTGTTATTTTAAATTTTTAAGTGTTTAGGAATTCTGTGATTTTTAAAAGCTCTTGAAGAAAAATTCTTCAAACTGAAACTTATTGTAAAAATATTTTTCTGTATAGCCTGTCCCATGGCCGAGTGGTTCGCACACTTGGTTACTGATCTAAGGGACCTGGGTTCGAGCCCCAGGTAAGGCATGGTTGTGTGTGTTGTTTTTCTGCTGAGGTCCTGCCATCCTCACAGACCTTCCACTATGGCATACAAACTGACAAGCTCCTGTCAGACCTCTGTGGCAAGCAGCTGCTTAAGGGGGTATTTATTTATATTTTTTCTTACCCATAATCCCATCCAAGAGTGCACATTATAAGAGCTCCAAATACACTCCATACTGCAAGTCCTCCTTTCTCCCATGTCATTGCAAGTGCTCCTCCATCAGGTGTCCATTTGAGATTTATTACTTCACCAGCTGCTGATACTGCATCTTAAAACACCAAAAAAATTAGTTTATTTGAAAACCACTCTAAAAACATTAAAAAATTTAATTTCATCTTTAACTCAATTTAAACAATATCATGGCTAATATTTTACATAATTTATAAATTTTACAATTTTTAAAGGTTTCCTTCAGAGTTTGTCCTTAGCAATCTCTCATATACAAAGCTAACTTTATTTCATATTAATCTTCAAACTTCACATATTAACAATGTTACAATGAATTATAATATACTTTCAATATTAAACTGTTTCAATTAAAGTAAAATGAAAGGCTAAAATATATTCTCAGCAAAAGAAATTAAATTCTGGTGTTACAAACAAGAAACTTTCTGTAGTAAAAATATTTTTAGCAAATGTTACAAAGGGTCTAAAATTGGCTACAAGGAAACCCCAATATAGCTAACATTAGGCATCTTGTGTTTATTCGTTGATCAGTCAGTCATCAAAAGGATATAATTTGCATATCTCTCTCCTCTTGAAAGATGCTAATAATAGTCATTTATACTTTCCAGTTAATAATGGTTAATTAACATAATGAACGCTCTCTATAATAACACTGAGTTGTGTGTGAGAGTTGGTAAGGCTTGTAGCAATTGGTTTAGCATTGCTTCTGGTGTTCGACAAGGGTGCATTTTGTCTCCCGTTTTCTTTAGTTTTGTTATTGATTATGTTATGTGAAATTCATTACAAGGGAAAGATTTTGGTCTTAAATGGTCTGGAAATCTGAAAATTTCTGATTTAGATTATGCAGATGATTTGGTCTTGTTGGAAAATGATGTTGATGAGATGAATTTTTTCATTAGGGCTGTTGATGAAACTGGCAATAAACAGGTTTATAGCATGTAAAACAGGTAATCTAAAAACAGGTAATCTACACAGTTTGTGATAAACAGAGATAAAACTAAAGTGATGGAAATTGGTCTGGCAGATAATACTTCAGTTATTTCGAATGGCTGCACTCTTGAGCAAGTGTTTCAGTTTAATTATCTTGGGAGATATGTAACAGACACTGGTGATGTGCAGAATGAGATTAACAGACAAATAGGGATTGCTGCTGAGAATTTTAGGATTCTATGGAGAGTATGGTGAAATAAGCACATACACCTAAAGACTAAAATTAGACTGTATAATAGTTTGATTCTTTCTAGGGTTAGCTATGGTAGTGAAACTTGGACTCTGGTAAACAAGATAACAGGAAACTTAATGCTTTTGATTCTAGATGCTTACACAGTATCTTTGGTATTAGGTGGTTCAACTTTGTAAGTAATGAAGAGGTTAGGCAAAGGAATCGGCAACCTCCTCTGAGCAGTATATTGTGCAGAAAGAGACTGTTGGTTTGGCCATGTTGCCTGTATAGATAATCATAGATTAGTGAATAGGGTTATGAATAGTGTGCCTAAAGGCCTCAGAAAGAGGGAGAGACCAAGGATGCAGTGGGCAGACAATGTCAAACAGGATGTTGTTAGAATTGGTGAGCAGTGGCCAGATGCAGCAGATGTAGCTCAGGACAGCTCTGCTTGGAAAACTAAATTGCATGGTTTGGTTGGACCTCTACAGTTCATGGCCGCTTGAAGATGATGATGAAGATGTTAATAATGAGATATATAATGCTATAAACACTCGGTGGATTGTTTTACCACTGAGCAGTACTTTTTTGCACACAATGGGCTAAATGGTCAGGTCACAAGGGCCCCCAAGGGTTCAGAGAAGGTATGATCCACTGGACAGCTGTTAGAAGACAGATGGGCCTCCCATCAGGGCCATGCAGCATGTTCTTTAACGTGCAAAGGGTATGGCTCTCCCACACACAGGGCCACAGCTTAACATACTATCTGACAGATGGTGGCTTTTCCAACACCATCAATGTCTCCTACTGAATGAGGGCAAGGTAGGGGTCTTGCAGAGATAAATCTCAATGGTTGCCAAAATGTGACTCAAACCTGGGAACTACGATCTGTCATACTACTGCCCAAGCCACTCCTGCCCCAACACTCACAGGACTTCTATGGTGGATTGTATTACACAGATGCTAAAAGCACTTTATATATAACCCAAAGGTCATAAAGTTAGGCTTCATTCAAACTAGTTAACATTCTAACAACATACTATCTGACAGATGGTGGCTTTTCCAACACCATCAATGTCTCCTACTGAATGAGGGCAAGGTAGGGGTTTTGCAGAGAAAAATCTCAATGGTTGCCAAAATGTGACTCAAACCTGGGAACTACGATCTGTCATACTACTGCCCAAGCCACTCCTGCCCCAACCCCCACAGGACTTCTATGGTGGAATGTATTACACAGATGCTAAAAGCACTTTATATATAACCCGAAGGTCATAAAGTTAGGCTTCATTCAAACTAATATCATTTCATAAGGTTAAGCCACATTCATTTGGTATTCTAAAAATTGCTTCTGCTTCAAGAGAAGTTTTCTGTATAATTATAAGCTCACTAGACAAAAAATTAGTCACCCCTGGCTGAATGTCATCTAATAGCGCATAATGCCTCTGTGCAACCGAAGAACAGCCAAAATCCTATCTGGCATGGATGCCACTAGTGTGCAAATGTAATGCACATCAATATTCATCCACTCTTCCAGAAGCAAATGCCACAGTTCAGCCAGATTGGCAAAATGGCTGAGACGGTGCTTCACATGTTTCTCCAAATAGTCCCACAGATTTTCTATGGGATTCAAATCCAGTGATTTGGTGGGCCAGTCGAGATGTTAGAAGGCTTCAGAATGCTCGTCATGCCAATCTGACACATTATGAGCCCTGTGCATGCGACAGTTGTGGTCTTGGAAGACTGGGGTATCCTTTTGGTGTTCACTGTGGAGATGCTGCAGAAAAGGCAACATGTGGTTATCCAGTAGCTCCATATAGCTCTTCTGGTTCAAGTGTGACATCACTGCAACCAAAGGATCCATTTCCTTGTATGTGAAACACTCCAGAACATCACAGAGCCTCTGCCAGCTAGAACAGAACCTTGCACACTCCACATAGAAGGCTTCATGAGGCTTATGATGTATCCATCACCTCACGTCATTCGAGTACAAGCAAAAACATGACTCATCCGACCAGATCACATGCTTCCAAGAGTCAACAGTCCAGTCTTTGTGGAACTGCACCCACTGTAGCCATTCAGCCTTGTGCAGAGCTGTTAACATGAGTCTCTTCTATGGTACTCTGCTCCAGATATCCATGGCATGCAGTTCACTTTGGGGTGTTCGTTTGGAAACAGCTTGTTGTAGGCCTGCATTGACTGACTGGAGCAATTCCTTTTTGCAAAGCGGTTTGCCCTAACAGTGCATGACACACTGCAGCAATCCCTATTGGTGAGCACAATCTTTCTGCCACAGTTCTGGAGATGGAGCAGTGAACTACGATGTACACCACTGCTGGAAGACCCTTTGGACAGTACGTTTCGACACACTTGCAAAGGCAGCAACTTCTTGTACACTATGCCCTTTGACTTGACCAAATGCAATAACACCTTTTTGTGACTCATTCACATCTTTGGCACGACACATTTGACAAAGGGCTAACACACATGGCACACAACCACTTGTCAATGTATGAACCTTGTAGCGCAAGCACATATATTTGTAGAGCACGTTTATTACTGGTGTGCCCTCTGTTGCTGTCGAATGGTTGTAACCCTCTTACGGCAGGAGATGGCTGATTTTTTGTCTGGTGAGCTTAACATTGCATGCATTACTCACCAGCAAAACTGCATACCTATAATTAACATCTTTGAAAATGAGGTATATAGGTTGTTTCCTCAAAATGATTTTGATCATGAACATGGGAGAGGTATCATATGTTGACACCTAAGATTCCTCATAATGAAAATTTAGTAACATTAAACCTTTAAGTATCAGAAGCTGATTAATCAGTTTTCAAAAATTACTAAAAATGAACTTGCAACATTTTTAATGCTTACCTACCATTTTTTTCCTTTTGATTTTTATATTTTTTGTTCAGAATGAGATATTTTTTCTTTTAGTAGGTAATCTTAAACTATTTTATTTATCAGTTGTTTCACAATACACCTCAGAAGTTGAGTTACATTTTTAGAGAAAAAAAAACCTGACACTGTAAGGGTTGAGTGTGCCTAATAGATAAGATGATAGGAACACTTGACATGTAACCAAGAGCCCATAAGCTAAGGACACATTTAAATTAAAAAAAATATACAAGAATTTTACTGCAAAAGGAAAATTTTTAAACATAAAATCTTATTATACTGATTATACATTACACCCTCCTTGCCCTCCCTTCCTCGGATCCGGCCCTGCCTCTTAGCAATACTTTTTTTGCTCACAATGGGCTATATACCCAGGTCATAAGGACTCAGAGGTTAGGGGAAAAGAATTCACTGGACAACTGTCAGGAGAGAGATGGAAGCCTCCCATCAAAGCCCTCCAGTGTACATAAGGTATGGCTTTCCTGCACATGGGGATCCATCCAACAAATGGTGGCATTTCTTAGCTCCTTAGAGTCCGCTTTCTGACCAACGGCAGTTGCGGGAGTTAGTGGAGATAAATACCAATGCTGGCCTGACTAGAACCTGGGAATTCCAGATTACAAGCCAAATGCACTACTGACTGAGTCAACACACACAAAAATATGACTTCTAAGTTTGTTTTAGTGGGAGCAGCAAAAAACATACATACCAGGAAAGTCCTTAGAAGATAATACTAATCGATGGGTAATTTGCAGAGCTCCAGTTAAATCATCAAAGCAAAACACCACACCTTGGGCACTGAAAAAATAGATTTACCATAATTATTTTGCTATCAAGTTTTCCCACGCATACATGAATTTTTAATTTACTTAATTTTTATATGTGTTTATTTTTATTACTTAATTTTTATATATGTATGATTTTACAGACACACACACACACACCTGAGTACTACACACATGTGTTACTCATCAGAAAAAATGCATGTATGCATTTTTTCTGATGAGTAATGCATGAAATAATAAGCTCTTTGGACAAAAATTTAGTCATCTCCCGCTGTAAGAGGGTTACATCCATTCGACAGCAACAGAGGGCACACCAGTAATAAAAGCACCCTACAAATAGATGTGCCATGTGCTACGAGGTTCATGCATGCATGAATGCATAGCCAGAACACTCCCTACATATGATGCAATGCATATGCAAGCATGCACCACACACACATACACACACACAAAATCTTCATGCAGTCATGGACTACAGAGGTCCTACCAGTCTGTACTGTGTAATTTTACTCTCCAGACTGCGTAATTTTTTTCCTCTCCAGACATGTCTGTTCTGAGCTACAGCTGCTGCATTTGACCACTGTGGGCCCTTTCTAGCAAGGTCCTGTTTAGCATTGTCTGCCCATCGCATTCTAGGTCTCCCCCTTTTCCTGAAATCTTTAGGCACACTGTTCATAATCCTGTTCGCTAATCTGCAGCTATGCATACAGGCAACACGGCAAAACCAACAAAGTATCTCTCTGCACAAAATGTTACTCAAATGAGGTTGATGACTCCTCCTTCTAACCACATCAATACTTACAAAGTTAAACCATCTAATGCCCAAGATACTGTGCAAGCATCTAGAATCAAAGGCATCAAGTTTCTTGTTATCCTGCTTACAAAGGATCCATGTTTCACTACCATTACTAAACCTAGAAAGAATTAAACTATTATACAGCCTAATTTTAGTCTTTAGGTGTACTAAGCACATATTATTTCCCACTGGGAACTTAATAACCAAGATGCATGCAATGATAAAAACATCGACTTCAAAGTGGTAATTTATTAGGATTTTAGTGTGTACTGATTCACCATGTATAAATTTGTAATGTAATTCTCACAGCCCCGATGTTTATAGCAGCTTACAAACATCAGAGTTGTGAGAACCAAGAATTACATCATCTCATCTGTGAACCCAGCTGGGAACCTAATAACCAAGATATATTGTTATTTCAGTAACTTAAAAGTCATAATTGTAATCTTAAACATATGCGAAGATACATTAGACCTTAAAGTAAACAAAGGATAGTTACCATTTTGTAGTATCTGGTACAATTGCTTTAACATATGCATTCACAGATGAGATGATGTAATTCTCACAGCCCCGATGTTTGTAAGCTACAAGTCCTAAGAAGATGAACCGGCTGTATAATGCTGGCCACAGAAGAATAATGTGCCACTGATGACTTCCAGCGTGTTAATTATTATAGTCACCCACTTGTCACTGTATTAGGATACAAGCTTTAAGTAGATGGACACATGAGTTGATGGTATTCTGCTACTATTCAGCTGATATTCCATATAAGTCATTTACAAAACCTTGGCACCACCATTTTCTGAGTCCAGGACATCTTTAGTCATGTGCGTTTAAAAGCTTATACGTGCTGAATGCGATATCAACTTTAGAAGCTTCTGCACTTTGGATAATAACTATTGTTACAAACATTCATATGTCAACTTTAACACTAGTTGTAAAGACATCATATCAGCAAAGCAGACATAAGCACAGATCCAAATGTTGTCAGAGCCATTACACAGTTGACTGAGCCTGAAGATGCCGTAGATGTGTACACGGTGAAACGCATTGATCAAGGTTGCCTTGATGCAGGCTGGACAATTTTTTAAAGTCTTTTAAACGTTAGTCTGTTTTTCTCTGACAATTTGGATAGCTCAGTTGTAATAAGTTACTAATGTGTTATAAGATGCAAAACTTCGATAGTCTTGGATATCGAAGTTGAGATCGTTAACGGGGGACTGTGTAATGGCTTTGACAACATTTGGATCTGTGCTAAAGTCTGCTTCGCTGATATGAAGATGTCTTTACAACTAGTGTTAAAGTTGACATATGAATGTTTGTGACAATAGTTATTATTTGAAGCGTAGGAGCTTCTAAAGTCAATACTGCATTCAGCATGTATAAGCTTTTATATGCACATGACTAAAGATGTCATGGACTCAGAAAATGGTGGTGCCAAGGTTTTGTATATGACCTATATGGAATATCAGCTGAATAGTAGCAGAATACCATCAACTCATGTGTCCATCTACTTAAAGCTTGTATCCTACTGCAGTGACAAGAGGGTGACTGTAATAATTAACACGCTGGAAGTCATCAGTGGCACATTATTCTTCTGTGGCCAGCATTATACAGCCGGTTCATCTTCTTAGGACTTGTAGCTTACAAACATCGGGGCTGTGAGAATTACATCATCTCATCTGTGAATGCATAGTTAAAGCAATTGTACCAGATACTACAAAGTGGTAACTATCCTTTGTTTACTTTAAGGTCTAATGTATCTTCACATATGTTTAAAATTACAATTATGACTTTTAACTTACTGAAATAACAATATATCTTGGTTATTAGGTTCCCAGCTTTTGTGGGAAATAATATGCGCTTAGCATGCTAGGATTGGGATACACTGTACTACCAAATGTAACAGCTTAATCGCATTTTATTAAATTTCAACTACTGTTAGCTGTGTTTAAATTATATATAGTAACTTTAGGTGTATACACCTATTTTTCCACTCTCTCCATAAATTCTTCTTAAAAGTCCCAACAGCAATTCCTATTCTGTTTATCTTATGCTGCACATCACCAGTACCTGTTACAAAGTTCCCAAGATAATTAAATGGAGACACTTACTCAAGAGTTCAGCCATTCAAAGTTAAATGGAATAAATATAAATTTATGCTTATTCATATACCAATATATTTTAGTTTGGTATTTACAAAGCTGCTAACCTAGAAAGCTATCATTTACTTTTCATAACATCCAGACCATAAAATTTAAGTGCCACATGAGACAATTTATACATGGTGAATCAATACACACTAAAATATTAATAAATGTAAGTGTGATTGATTCGAAGTTGTATGCAATACCTCTAAGGTAATCGATCACATTATGATTTTGAAAATCTTGGACTATTCTTTTGATTCTAGCAGAAATTGCAGCATACTTCTTGTTTCTTTGATTACCTGAATTACCGGCAATTAGTTGTGTAGTCCTCTAAGGTAATCAATCACATTACGATTTTGAAAATCTTGGACTATTCATTTGATTCTAGCAGAAATTGCAGCATACTTCTTGTTTCTTTGATTGCCTGAATTACCGGCAATTAGTTGTGTAATTTCGAAATTGTGCAGCCCTTGTTGTTTCTTTAAAGAATCGATGAATCGGTAAATATTTGGGATTAAACTTTGAAGTCGATTCAAATTTTTTTTTTACAGGAAAAATTGTCTTGAGCCAGGTGGGATATGAACCACGACCTCCTGATAACATGTCAGGTGCTCTGGGCCACTGAGCTACCGGCCGCCGATCAAGATCTCCTCTAATTGATGATATGAACATTTTCAACCTACATTACATCAGTTTACGGAAAAGTAGCCCCTCGCATTTCACCCCCCACAATTCGCCTCCAGCACATTTCGCCCCCGGCACATTTCGTCCCCTGTAGATATTGAGTAGGCTACAAAAATGTAAATAATACACCTAATTTTTTAATAATTCTAATTTATTTTGTTTTAATAGAATAAATGCACATTACAATTGTTTAAAACTCGAAGTTGTATGCAATACCTCTAAGGTAATCAATCACATTACGATTTTGAAAATCTTGGACTATTCTTTTGATTCTAGCAGAAATTGCAGCATACTTCTTGTTTCTTTGATTGCCTGAATTACCGGCAATTAGTTGTGTAATTTTGAAATTGCGCAGCCCTTGTTGTTTCTTTAAAGAATCAATGAATCGGTAAATATTTGGGAATAAAGTAGCACAAGTTTCCTGAAATCCCCTGTGCCACCCCTCCACACCATTGTTGGTACGATGCTGATCATTCAGTGTCCATGTCCACAATTCGATGGCAAAAATGGGTAATTGCCGGCCTCTTCATTGTCTTCTTCCAATATATGTATCTTCAAAGTAGTTTGCAATCACCATAGCTTCAATGGGGAAGTCATCAGCTTCAACTAAATTTTCAAATGCTTGAATAACGTTAGCAGGAGGAATAAATGCCAATGCTGGAATCATTTGGATCCAACGAGAAAATTCATGGTCTCGTTCGTATCGGGCTTTTAAACCTTCATTCTGTACCTTTCGCCAAATGCTTTGGGAAAGATGAAAAAAACAACTGGTATTTACAATACCATGAAATTCTTGTTGGAAGGCTTGCATGGCACTTTGTTCGAAATCTGTCATAAGTCGCTGGGTTGGAGACCCGGTTGTAGATTTTTTAACTTCTTGAAGCAACTTGATGTATGTGGCATGAGTTTTGTTTGGCAGAAGCACGTAGACCACTGGAATAACTGCATTGAATTGAACCACATGATTGTATAAAGCTGCTGGAAAAGTGTGGGTACTGTGCTAAAAGTTCCATCAGAAAACCACTCCTCACAACACACCAATAACTGAAGATTGTTACTAGTGGAAAAAAATAAGCATGCAACCCAGGAGCAGTTTGTCCTGAGAATCATACATCAAAAACTGTTGTACGTTGCCATCGATAATAATTTCTTGATAATTTTGTGGAATTACTAGGTCCTGGAGATTGCTCGGTAAAACAGGAATACCATTGTTACAACGAACATAATGAATGGTTCGTTTAAGTGAATCCTTTCTAGGAAGTAATGCCGTGACATTGGCATCAGCCTCTGCAATTACTGATGCAACAATTTGCTGTGGCCATTCATTCGTGATTGTTGCATGCTGCCGTTGCAATTGACCAATCAATTGCAATGCTTCCGACCTTGCAGCTTGAGCTGCATGGTTATATTTAGTTACTACTTTCACAACTGGGCCTTCCAAACCCTCTGTCCAAACACACCCTTTGCAGGTGGAACGTTTTTCACAAACCCAGATTCCATGTTGTTCATCTACAGTTCTCTTTGAAAACACGTAAATGTGGTTGTCATCATCTACCAATTTTCTTTTGCCTCTTATTGACGGAACACTTTTTGCCATTGTACACACAGAATTAATCAATAAAGATGCAAAAATAAATATGCAGATATTGCACTGCCTGCGACGCTCAGCTTGTTCACGCAATGCACCGCTGAATATGAGGTGGGGGAAACAGCGAAAGCGCGCTGTCCACTGCGCCAGGAAATGTGAGGAGAGCCAGATGCAGGAACTTTTATTGTTTGAATTTAGACAAATCAGAACATGATTCACTTGTTACTGAAAAAGACTCATATAAGATTAGTCATCGTTCCCTTCCCCCCCATGTCCGTCACTAACCACGTGACTCTCACCCTCGTGGTTGAGTATGTATTCTTTCCATTGTGAAAGGATTAACAGTTACAGTTAATCCTTTCACAATGGAAAGAGAACCCTGAAGACATACAAAAGGGGAGAAATTAGTTTAAAAGCTACATGACAATTTGTACATGAATGTAATTTTGAAAATTTGTTCGGAAAAGTTAATTATTGGAAGTTCAATTTGAGTAATCAAGAGAGTTTAACATTAAATCTCCACTAAAGGGGCTGGGACTTCAATAAAAATTCGAGTTATCGAGAGTTGACTGTATTTACATTTTTGTAACCTACTCATTTATAAACAGAGAGAAAACTAAAGTGATGAAAATTGGTCAGGCAAGCTGTGATTCAGTTAATCCGAATGACTGCAGTCTTGAGCAGGTGTCACAGTTTAATTACCTTGGGAGCTATGTAACAGATACTGGTGATGTGCGGCATGAGATTAACAGATAAATAGGAACTGCTGCTGGGACTTTTAAGAATCTATGGAGAGTGTGGAGAAATAGGTGTATACACCTAAAGACTAAAATTAGACTGTATAATAGTTTGGTTCTTTCTAGGGTTAGTTATGGTAGTGAAACTTGGACACTTTGTAAACAAGATAACAGGAAACTTGATGCTTTTGATTCTAGATGCTTATGCAGTATCCTGGGCATAGGTGGTTCAACTTTGTAACTAATGATGAAGTTAGGCAAAGGAGTCGGCAACCTCCTTTAAGCAGCATATTGTGCAGGGAGAGACTCCGTTGGTTTGGCCATGTTGCCTGTATGGATAATTATAGATTGGCGAATAGTGTTATGAACAGTGTGCCTAAAGGCTTCAGAAAGAGGGGGAGACCTAGGATGCGGTGGGCAGACAATGTCAAACAGGACCTTATTAGAATTGGTGTGCAGTGGCCAGATGCAGCAGATGTAGCTCAGGACAGACTTGCTGGGAGAACTAAATTGCACAGTCTGGTTGAACCTCTGTAGCCCATGGCTGCTTGAGGATGAGGATGATGATGATGAAGTCATGATTGCACTGAGTCGTGTGTGAGAGTTGGTAAGGCTTGTAGCAATTGGTTTAGCATTACTTCTGGTGTTCGACAAGGGTGCATTTTGTCTCCTTTTCTCTTTAGCTTGGTTATTGATTATGTTATGCGAAATTCACTTCAAGGGAAAGATTTTGGCCTTAAATGGGCTGGAGATACGAAAATTTCTGATTTAGATTATGCTGATGATTTAGCCCTTTTGGCAAATGATGTTGATGAGATGAACTCTTTCATTCGAGCTGTTGATGAGACTGGTAGTAGAGTAGGTTTGGTTATAAACAGAGAGAAAACTAAAGTGATGAAAATTGGTCAGGCAGGCTGTGATTCAGTTAATCTGAATGGTTGCAGTCTTGAGCAGGTGTCACAGTTTAATTATCTTGGGAGCTATGTAACAGATAATGGTGATGTGCGGCATGAGATTAACAGACGAATAGGGATTGCTGCCGGGACTTTTAAGAACCTATGGAGAGTGTGGAGAAATAGGCGTATACACCTAAAGACTAAAATTAGACTGTACAATAGTTTGGTTCTTTCTAGGGTTAGTTATGGTAGTGAAACTTGGACACTTTGTAAACAAGATAACAGGAAACTAGATGCTTTTGATTCCAGATGCTTACGCAGTATCTTGGGCATTAGGTGGTTCAACTTTGTAACTAATGATGAGATTAGGCAAAGGAGTTTGCAATCTCCTTTAAGCAACATATTGTGCAGAGAGAGACTCCGTTGGTTTGGCCATGTTGCCCATATGCATAATTATAGATTGGTGAATAGGGTTATGAACAGTGTGCCTAGAGGTATCAGAAGGAGGGTGAGACCTAGGATATGGTGGGCTGACAATGTCAAACAGGACCTTATTAGAATTGGTGTGCAGTGGCCTGATGCAGCAGATGTAGCTCAGGACAGACTTGCTTGGAGAAAAATTGCTAAATTGCACAGTCTGGTTGGACCTCCGTAGCCCTTGGCTGCTTGAGGATGATGATGATGATGAACCTACTCATTATCTACAGGGGGCGAAATGTACTGGGGGTGAAATGTGGGAGGCGAAATGCGAGGGGCCACTTTTCTGGGTTGGGTTGTTTCACCTCTGAGCGGCACTTTTTTGCACACCATGGGCTAAATGGCCAGGTCACATGGACCCCGAAGGCTCAGAGAAGGTTGGGGGAGGGACCCACTGGAACAGCTGTTGGGAGACAGATGGTAGCCTCCCGTCAAGGCCATCCAGCGTGTTCTTTAACGTGCACAGGGTATGTCTCTCCCGCACACGGGGCCACGGCTTAACATCCCATCCGACGGACGGCGGTCTTTCCAAGCCCATCGGTGTCCCCTACTGACCGTGGGCAGGGCGGGGAATTTTGCGGAGATAAATCTCAACGCTGTCCCAGCTGGGACTCGAACCTGGGAACTACAGATTACAAGCCTGGCACGCTACCGACTGAGCCACCCCCTCCACAGCCACTTTTCTGGATCCCCATTACATCATATGTAGGAAGCAAATGCAATATAGATAGAAAGTATTCCTTACAAGTATACTGTTGATAAATAACGAAATAAACTTGACATATTTGGTATCTACTAATAAATTACCACTTTGAAGTCGATTAAAAAAAAATGAATCGACTTCAAAGTGGTAATTTATTAGTAGATACCAAATATGTCGAGTTTATTTAAATATTTATCAACAGTATAATTGTAAGGAATACTTTCCATCTATATGGCATTTGTCTGCTGCTTGTGGCGAGATTGCCGGAACACTCCCTATATATGATGTAATGTAAGTTGAAAATATTCATATCATCAATTAGATTAGATCTTGATCAGCTGCCAGTACGTACTCTTATATTAACATCAGTGGTCCAGATCACCTGACATGTCATCAGAAGATTGTGAGTTTGTATCCCACCCGGCTCAAGATAATTTTTCCTCTAAAAATTTGAATCAACTTCAAAGTGGTAATTTATCAGTAGATACCAAATATATCGGGTTTATTTCACTAAAATACAATTGACACAACAATTAAACTTTCAAAAATATGTAATCCAGAATAAAATGCCATTAAATCGTTTATATATAAATAAAACAAAGTACCTTTTCAGGCCATATGCAATTAATCTGTACCGGTGGTTGACAGCAGTGCAAGTTGCATTTGTAATATCTGGAGCTAAAATACCAAGCACTTGCTGAAGAAATAGAAAACATTATATTAACATCTTATTTAGCTTCACTAGTCACATTTTTTGTCATAGTCTAATACAATGAATAAGAACAGCATCAGTTGTCAGATGATATCTTTAAGAGATGTCTTAAATAAGTTAAAATAAAAAAAGTAGTGATAAATTGATAAATAATTTCATGACATCATGATTCACATATAACACATGAAATGCTTTTTCATGCCATTTAAATTTATTAACAAACTGTACATAGTATGCAGTAGTGTCCATCAGCCCTGATTATGGCCTGCTGCTCTTTGCTCTTCGATGGTGGCACAATAATTTCCCCAATATCTCTTAGTGCTCCCAACAAGAGATGGCAGATCTCCACAATCTAAGGACTGTGAATCAAACATCAAGATGCTGCAACACACAACTTCAGAACTTTTCAACTTCAAGTGTGGATAAGTATAACTCTGTTTTGGCTTCTGAACTGCATCCCCAATCTACCACTTCTGCAGGAACTTTCCACCACTCTGATAATGATTGAAAAAGAGCAGTCGAAAGCAGTCAGCATTTACCATCATGCACCAACCATATTTATGTGCTTCAGTTGTTAACAGTTTGTTAATAAATTTAACTGGAATGAAAATGTGTGTCTTGTTTTATAGTCAATTAAAATGAGTAACACAAAATTCATCAGAGTAGGAATCTCATTATCTGTATCAAAATGATCTGTATCATTCATCTGTACTAGTTTATTAACAAATATTTAAATATTTCTGTTCACAGATTTATATGAAATATAATGCAAACACTTTTATTCAGTCTTGTGGCAGAAAAAAAATCAATTTCTAGTCTCACAACTAACCCTTTTCTTTGTTAAGATTTGCAGAATTTTACTCAAATCAAGTTCAAGTTATAAAATGAAAAAAAAAATTATGTTTTAGAAAAGCTGTTATTTAGCAAATTTATAAATACTTGTAAATGCCATAACACTTCACATATTTGGAAATAATGGAGAATAAATACTCTTGAGAATCCAAAAGATAAACCCCTTCTATATCAGTTATGGCACACATCAAGAAATTCCATTTCACATTGAAATTAACACATTGATTGCCCAATCTAATATGCTATTTGTTTCGTATGGACTACTGAGAATCTCCTTTACCTGCCTGATTTGAAGCAGCATAAAATTATTTATAAATGTGTGCATTTTGAAATAAAAGAAACAACTAAATGTGTAACTAATAAGAAAGGGGCTTCCTGGTCTTGTCATTGTTGACTGACCAATTGGACATTAGCAATCAATATGTTAATAAGGCTGTATTTTTTAAGAATTGATATGCTTCTACTGCTTTAACCTATATACCTTAGAAGTCTAAATAAACACTTCAAATAAATTATGAAGAATAAATATCATACTCACTTCAGGCTCAAATTTCAAAGTTGAAGCTGTAATAAAAGCAGCTTGTCCATTTGACAACACCACAGAAAAACCACCAATAAGGGGGGAATATTCAAGGTTCTTAATGTAAAAACCAGTTCCTTCTAAACTTGAACCTAAAAATAATATAAATACAGGCATATTTTAAACAACTGTTTATACTTGTTTTATTACAGTTTAGGAATATATGTGGAGGGAAAAAGCAATTGCATTATTAAAAAAGAATTGTGAGTGTACACTGCAAGGCCAAATTATTATGAACACTGCATTGTGCACAAAGTATCATGAAACACGCCAATATATGTAAAATTTCTTACTCATATAAGTATTCTATGTCACTATGAAGTTCTATAAAAGCTGTAAGGAATGGAGTTAAACAAAGTCAAGTGTGACATAGATAAAATGACTTACTAGCTGACTGACTTTGAAAGGGGGCTCACTGTTGGAGAGAGAGAGGAAAGAGCATCCTAACGGAAGTGATGGAACTCAGTGGAAAATCATGTGGCACAATATACCAAGTGTATGGATATATATGTGGCAAATGCAGGGGAAAAAAAACTCTGACAGACAGGTGTTTGTTGGCACAAACTGTATGGCAAAACAGAGCTGCTACAGTTCATCAGCTGAGAGATGACTACTAGCAGTGCTTCAAAACCCATTTCAATGAGAACTATGCACAGAGAACTTAAACTTTGAAATTTGGGAACATTACCATGATACAAAAGCTTTCCATTTCTGAAAACAGCAGAATTTAAAGTTTCAGATGGTGTATGAAACAGTGAACCTGCTCAGTGATAGACTGGAAATGCATTATATGGTCAGACAAATTATTATATATTGTTATAACTGTTAGTTAGTTATACACTGTTTTCAACAGATGGCCATTGTAGTGTGGCAACAACCCCATGAAACAATGGACCCATCATATGTAGCTCATACTGTTCAAAGTACTGGAGGCAGTGTGATGGTGTGGGAATGGTGTGGCATGGATTGCATCCTTTGGTTTTTATGCAGGACTGCATCACTTCCTGGAAATATAAAAGCATCTTGGACAATCAGAACAGATGCAGAGGAAAAATTCCAGGATGATAATGCTGATTCATTACCAATTCATTGCTCTCAAATGATACAGGAGTAGTTTGAGGAACATGAAATGGACTTTTATCACCTTCCATGGCCTGCACAATTGCCTGATCTTAATCCAGTTGAAAACATGAGACAATTTGGAACTCACTATTCAAATGCACAGATCTCTGCCCCCTTCACTTCAAGATTCAAGCCATTTTGCAGGAAAAGTGGTTCAAAATCTCTTCTGCTGTATTTTTAAAGTAGGTGAAAAGCATACCACATTGAGTCTATGCTGTGATCTCTGCCTGCAGACACCCAACAAAGTATTAGGTATAATGTGTTCATAATAATTTGGCAAGGTAGTGTAGTTGAAACAGGGCATACTGTATTATAAGGTACCAGAACAAAATGATGTAAACTAACAATATGTTACAAAAATTAAATTTTTTTTTAACCTTTGTATATCGGTTTTTGCAGCTGAAGTACAAAAATTCTCAAATAAATTTCATCAAAAGATAACAAGTATATCAATGAATAAGTAGTAGCTATCTCTATATGTCACACAAATGTAGATGTAAATCTTCAAATATGTAGCAACAATTCCTTAAATATGGTAATAATTCTCCTTTAACCACTGAAGTCAGGAGTTGATATTATGATGTTCCATGTAAAGAGATATCAGCTGCAATACTAGTCCCAGTAGCAATTGCAGTAAGACTGTAGTGTAGAATGGTGACATAAATATAGTCGTTTACTCTGTACCTAGGGTTTATATGAATACAAAGAACAAAGAATGAAATAAAATCTTCTGTCTATTGTTTCTCAAAACCTTATTTTTTCAAACAATATTCATCAAAACAAATCAGGATTCAAAAGAATACTGCACAATAAACATTATAGTATGGCAGAATTTTATTATATATTAATTATATACATTAAACATTATAGCATGGCAGACCTGATGCTATTTATAATCAGTAATTTACATAAAAGACTTCACATAATATATGACAATTGCCACATGGGAAATTTTAAATTAACTTTCCTATTTCATGTACTCATATGCTATATATATATTAAGATTTCATTAAAATTTTTGACTATCAGTATATGACAATTTATACTCTACCTTTACTAAAGAATTACAGAAAACTTTCAATTATCTGTGCTAGTAGGGACTGCGGAATAAATGGATAATCAAAACGACATGTCACAAGCAAGTTTGCAGCAATTCACTTCTTTGTCTTTTCAATCACTTGTAACTATTCTTTAATTGTTAAAATGATTCTACTATGACTATCTGAAGTTATCATCTTGATTACCTCCAGTTTTAAAGAGTTCTAACACATAGCAATACTGTGAAAAGAACTACAAAATAATAAAATATAATTTGGAATTGCTTGCTTTTCATTTTAATGTTACCTCAAGCAGGTAGAGGTAATACAGCTGGTACAAGTGAAGTGATTTAAAATCTTAAATTGAGTTGCTAAACGTTGTTTACAAGAGCAGGAACTATAATACATGTAAGAAATTGTTGCTTATGTAAAATATGCATGGTATTTTATGCTTGTTCAAAACATAAAATGAATGTTTATATTTGTCAACCCTTCAAGCCACATTCTTGTCACATGTGTTCATATAAAACACATCAAAAAAATGGGCAGTTTGCTGTATTTCTAAAAGCAGACTACTCTACCTTAGGCATAAATTATGTCGGCAAAACGTTAACAAAATTTTGTAAAATAACTTCTGTTCTAGGCTCCAATTTACTGGTTTTAAATCTGATTCTACTAAAATTTGTAGTGCAAGTTCAGAATTGGGTAAGGTAAGATAAAAAGGTCAGATAATCAGACCTTGGAAGAATAAGAAAACGTAGTCAGGTAGACTCACCACCACATCTGAACTTTCCTTGGTACATATATTTGTCAAATCAATGCTTTAAACTTATTGGGCTATGGCTTTACCTTTTGTTATGGTTTTCTATAGCTTTACCTTTCGTTAAGGCTTGTCACGAAGAAACTAAATTAATAGATCGTAATGATACAGAAGCCGATCTTCCATTTTCAAAGGAACAAGTTTTAGACGATATTTATGACAATTGTCAATTGAAAGTGCAGCCGCAGCCCCGTGGACTTTCTGAATTACCTTGTAGTCCAAAGCAGAATGTTCAAGAAGCACCTACAAAATGTCCCATTAGTGCAATTAATGCAAATTTAGAGAACCAAATTTGTGAAGCAGAGCAAACTAATGAGAAATCTGTTTTAGTTGATGAAGAGGTTTCTGAAGTAAAAGTTTTAAGGGAAATTAGTACTGATGAAAATATTTTTGAGTTTGATTTAAAGGAAAATAATGGTAAAGAACAATTAATTACTGAAAAACACAGTCCAGAAATGCTGTCCGACTGCAAATAAACCTGACGAGTCTGGCAAGTTTGGAAGTCCTCAACTGTCGAAGCATCATTTGGAGGCGAATGGCAATAAACCTAGAAAGTACTATATATCTTTGGTATATAGTATTATATGGTTTATCTTTTGGTATAATGTATTATATATCTTTGGAGCATTACACAGACCATAACACCACTAGCAACAGTCTAAATTACAAAAAATGAAGTCTGGGTGGTGTGTTTCAAGTGATTTCCTCCACATCTTGTTCATTCATTTCTTTCAAACAGCATTAACTATGGTTCATAAAACTATATTACATATTTCAAATCCAACTGTTTCTTAGTGTGATTTGAGCAATGAGTTTGTGTAGTGCTAATTTTGATATGAATACATAATAGCTGCATTACCCACAACATTGTGGATGTAACGGTAAGCTGTAACTACTAGCTGGAAGGAGAGCTATATACCAATTCACAGTGATGATGTGAAGACCGGTCATACCTAGCACCTAATGTCCGACCCCGCCTTTTAATGGTGCACTGTTAGTACCTTTCAAACGAGATATTCTCTTTTTGAAGGGAGGGCTGCCAGATCCGTTTGGCCTATTGATCTGGTTATCTACGACCACTTTTTTCTTTTTTTCTGACCTGCTGAGAAGTGGTCAACCACACAGGGTCCTGGTGTTGACCATATACACCACCGGATTGGAATGACGACTCAGAGCTTGATTATGGATTCTGAATTTGCTGCACTGATGGGTTTCTGTTGAGGGAAAATCTTCAGTTGTCTTTTCTGTTTGTTTGTGGGTTGACAGCCCCAAATGAATAGATTCACGGAATACATTTTATCAGCTTGTGGAATCCTGATCTGAGGTCATTGCAGGTATCTGATCTCTTGCTTCTATGAACATCATCAAACATACACTGGAGGAAGCCTTCTAGAGCAGATGGCTTCAGCCTTTAGTAGTAGATGAAACAGGTCTTTGCCTCATGCCTGTGATCAGGGGGCCATTTGATATTGTTGCCACTTCCTTTCTCAATAAACATAGTTTCTTCAAACATCCCACTAACCATTTTCTCTCCATAGGTAGTTGGAATGTTAGGACACTGAACAGAGATTATTCTCTTGATGTTCTCACACAAGAATTCCACTGTTACAGCTTAGATAGTTTGGTTTGCAAGAGACCAGATGGACAGATAAAGGTTAGATTCTAAAAAATAATCTTAAATTTCTCTTTTCAGGGAGGGAGGATAAGAAGCATCTCCAAGGCATAGGTTTACTTCTCAGCAAACATATACTGATGCTCTTCTAGGATATGAGTGCATTAACCCTTTCAGGACCATAAGGTTTCTAAGAGTAAATATTAGTATGTAACTGTTTATTTTAGTTTGTTTAGACGTAAAATAAATAAAAATCATAAGAAAAATACATAACAATGTGTAGTTTTTTTGGAATTTTATGGGAAATATTTTTCCCAATGGACTATAAAGGTAACACAAATTATAGTTAGGCTTATTATGCAATGTCTTTTATTTATTGGTTTATTATAACAAAATGTTAACTAAAATAATACAAAATTATGAAATAAAATTACTATACAAAATGATGTGCTAATTATGATATTCTGCGAAGCAATTTCTTTTGGTTGTGAAGCAAAGATGGACATTGCACAGATGCAACATTATTGCAAAGATGGACATGGACTAAACGTTCCTGTTTACGTAATTGCGTTCGGCATATGTTCTATTTTGACATTCTGTATAAAAAATGCAGATAAGGTTATAATTAAATACGACAATCACCAATTTTAAAATGGGGAAAAATGTTTCCCTTAGTCGTGAAAGGGTTAACAGATGCTAAATTTCAAACAAGTATTAAAGAATTGAATGTTCTGTTGTTATACCCCCACTGAGGATGCTGATGAGGATGAGAAAGATAGGTTTTACAAACAACTTCAGGATATTTTGAATGCTGTCAAGAAAGGAGATATTACCCTTGTTCTAGGCAATTTCCATGCTAAAGTTGGTACTGACTCTGACCTTTGGGCAGGGGTGATAGTTCCCTTTGGTATTGGTAGCTGCAATGGCAATGGGCAACATCTCCTACAGGTAAGTAAACTTAATGGTTTGAGAATAACTAACACTTATTACAAAGACTGCAACATACATAAGTAGGCATGGGTTTCACCAGATGTGCTGCATAAGAATATGATAGATTATATATTAGTTAACAGCAAATGGGCTAATTCTCTTAGGAATACCAGGCCATATAGAATAGCTGAAATTGGATCTGATCATTAATTTGTTAAAAGTGTCTTGCAACTTAAACTTAAAAAGTGTTATGCTAAGGTTAAAAAAGTTACCTTTAACCCTGAAGCTCTGAAAGACCCAATTATAGCTAAAAGTTTACAGAGATAGGTTACTTAGATATTAAGACAGTCGTGGTTTGCTTACTACTGAAGTTGAGGAAGAATGGGACCATTTTAAATAGGCTTTTCTTGAAACTAACAGTACTATTTCATGCAAAAAGTAGCAGAGGAGACAAAATTGTTTAAATGATAAGGTGCTGGAGCTTATTTTGGAAAGAAAGAACTATAGGAATAAATAACATGAATGAACTAAATAAACTAATGAAAATTTCTTAATCAGTACCTTACTAGTACTAACAGAAAGTGTTACAAAGAGCTTAAAAAACGTGTAAAGATCAGCTAGCAGCTGATAAGCTCTAACTGATCTTTGCACCAGATGGCTTGGCTAACTAAGCCAACGAAGCAGCTAGACAGCATAACAGAAGAGAGCTGTACCAGATAATTAATACTTTGTGTGGGGAAAAAAATGGACACACATACAGGGATGGAAGGATAAACATGGTAAGGTTATAGAAGGTGAGGATTCTGTCATGGCTAGGTGGGCTGAGCATTTCAGAGATATTCCAAACAATGTGGTTAATTCCACTCCCATTGTTTGTAATAAAGATAGATGCATTACTGGCTTTAATGTTGACCCTATTTCACAATCCGAAGTTATTTTGCCTGTTTCTAAACTTAATCAACATAAATCGCCAGGGGTAGATCAAATTACTACTTGAAATGCTGAGCTGGGAATATTTCTGTTACCACACGTCTGACTGAAAGTTTGAATATCTTTTATGATTAAAGGCATTGTTCTTAAGGATTTTACTAGATCTAATATTATCCCTGTTTTTTTATAAAAAGGTGATTGCAGTTCTTCTGATACTTATAGAGATATCAGCCTACTTTCTGTTCCAGATAGTTATTTCATGATTGTGCTTAATAGAATTAAGAATCTGGTTGATGGATAACTGAGTGATGAGCAGTGTGGATTCAGAAGTGTTAGGGGATGTGTAGATCACTTATGTAGATTCTTGAGAAATATGTAGAGTTTCAGAAACCTTTGGTTACCAGTTTTGTTGATTTCAAAAAGGCTTTTGACTCTATTGATTGCCATAATTTGTGGTTAATTATGAAATCATATGGCATACCTGACAAGTTGGTTAACATAATGAAAGCTCTCTATAACAACACCAAATCATGTGTGAGAGTTGATAAGGCTTGTAGCAATTGGTTTTAGCATTGCTTCTGATGTTTGACAAGAGTGCATTTTGTCTCCTTTCGTCTTTAGTCGTTTATTTTGTTTTGTGAATTTAACTGCAAGAGAAAGATTTTGAGCTTAAATGGTCTACAAATCCGAAAATTTCTGATTTAGATTATGCTGATGATTTAGCCTTTTTTTGCAAATGATGCTGATGAGAAGAACTCTTTCATTAGAGCTGTTGATAAGATTGGCAGTAGAATAGGTCTGGTGATAAATAGACAGAAAAGTAAAGTGATAAAAATTGGTCAGGCAGGCTATGTCAGTTAATCTGAATAATTTCACTCTTGAGCAGGTGTCACAGTTAAGATACTGGTAACGTGTGGCATGAGATTAACAGATGAATAGGGATTGCTGCTGGGACTTTTAAGAATCTCTGGAGTGTGTGGAGAAATAAGTTTATATACTTAAAGACTAAAATTAGATTGCATAATAGTTTGATTCTTTCTAGAGCTAGTTAGGTAGTGAAACTTGGACCCTTGTAAACAAGATAACAAGAAACCTGATGCTTTCAATTCTAATGCTTACGTAGAGTCTTTGGGATTAGGTAGTTCAACTTTGTAAGTAATGATGAGCTTAGGCAAAGGAGTCAGCCATCTCCTTTGAGCAGCATATTGTGCAGACAGAGACTCCATTGGTCTGGCCATGTTGCCCGCATGGATAATTGTAGATTAGCAAAAGGGTTATGAACAGTGTGCCTAAAGGCTTCAGAAAGAGTCAGAGACATAGAATATGGTGGGCAGACAATGGAAAACAGGACCATGTTAGAATTGGTCTACAGTAGTGAGATGCAGCAAATGTAGCTCAAAAGAGATGTGTTTGGAGAACTAAATTGCATAATCTGGTTGCATATCTGTAGTCCATGGCAGCTTGGGGATTTTGATGATGAAAATCACTTCTTTTCTAATGTTGAAGTCTTCAAGTAAATGTTGAAGTCTTCAGTCATATGTTTCAAAGATATATGTCTATTCTTCATGATGAGAGTAAAATATTAGTATATCTCTTATTAGTATTGTGTTGTCTGCTGGGTTGTTGTTCTGATTGTTAACTGCTGAACACTGGCAAAATAGACGTTTCATTCCCTGCTGATGTCTTGAGGGATGCATCAAACATTTGGTCATTAACATCAAAGTATTCCATAAACTAACTAATGAACTTTTTTTTAATCCTTTGTGAAATACACACTTATAATGCTTTATTTGTTGCTGTCTATATTAAAGTTTTCACAAAGCATTATGGTATTAGACCAATTAAGGACTTATGGCAAATCCTTAATTAAAAAAAGTGGTCACAATGAGTTATTCCTTAAAATTTTGCTACCACAGTATAGTCAATTCTAACAAACATATAACTTGTTTTTCACTTTTTGGCACACTTATTTTCTCATTAAATTAACTAGTACAAGATGCACATTAAAATTTATACCAATATGTTTTTGCAAAGGGAACTTTCCTATCATTGAATTGTTTCTAAAGCATTAAAAAAATACTAATTTTGCATTTGCTGAGACGTTATTCATGTAAAACATACCTCTTGATTGTTGTTGGTCCAAACAGAAAGAAATATTTTGAAGATCTAAGCAATAGTCACTATTGAGTTGGCCATCCCACTGAACTCGCCATACATGTCCATCATCAGTTGCTATCATTAATTCATCTCTAATGCACACTAAACTGTAAAATAAATAACATTATAAGATAATGTCTAAGATATTAAACAATATTTATTTATTCCAAACAAAATTTTAAATAATTTTAATGTATACCAGAAAGCTTAACAAAATGTACCTGGTAACTTCTCCTGGAAGTGATACAACAAATGCTGGAATAATAGATATTGGAGGAATCTTCTCTTTAACAAAAAGTTCAGCACTTTCTCTTCTTAACCCAGCTACTCTGCAAAGGAAAATTTTATATATTCACATATTTATTTTTCTGAATTTGTTTAAATATTTATTTATTATTTAGATAATTATATATGCTTGGTGATCAAAATTAAAGGATAATGTCACATCTTGAAAAGCATATAATGGAATGACATGAAATATGGTGTACACATAAATTTTCAATGCAGAAGAAAATGTGTCAGTATTTAACCAATGCAACCATGAGCATACAAATTAGGTTGCTATAAAAAAAAATGTAGCTGCCACTTATTTCCATTCCAGCGAGCCTGGCATTAACTTCAGTAACAACTTGATTTTACCATGTCACAAAGAAAAGATTGGATGATTGTGTACACTGATGAGTGATAGGTGAGATGGAAGTAAGACAATATCAGATCAAGGTGACCAGGCCTTAAGGGTATCATAAAATGTCCTTTTGAAACTGTGGAGACAATATCAAGAAAAAGGAGAGGTTATTCATAGACCAGAACAAGGTCATTTCAAGGCCACAACTATTAAGATGCCTGTTCTCTATCTAAACAGCAAGATGACATAGAGAAATGACAATTAGGCAACTATTTTGCAATCCATCAGCAGCCATAGGGATGAGTTTTAAGACATACCATGCACAGGAGGCTTCATGAATAAATGCAGTATTCACAAAATATAAACTAATGCTGTATTCACAAAGACCAATGTTTTGGGTCCTCCTCACTCCCTTGAACAAAAGGGCTCATTTAACATAACACTGCATCCTAGGTCTCTTCTTTTTCTCACAGATCTTTATACATACTATGCATAACAATATTTGCTAATCTGCAGTTATGAATACAATAAACACAACCAAACCAGTCTCTCCCTGCACATAATGCTGTTCAAAGATGGTTGCTGACACCCTTCACCTAACATCATCAGTATTTACAAATGCAAATCATCTAATGTCCAAGATACTATTTAAGCATCCAGAATAAAAGGCAATCAATTTTCCATAAGTCTGGGAGGCATACGGTTGGGTTTTTCCACATTTGCCTAATTACTATGAAATTAATGCATATTTATAAATACCCCAAAGTTTGTAGTAAGAATTAGTTATTTTCAAACTAGTATGCTAAGATTTTCTGTGACTTTCTTTGCCATAAGATGAATTTCACTAACTGACAATCATTTTTAGCTACTGGGCAAGCATGAAAATATCCCCTTACCCCTCCCCCCTCTTAGACTTGAGTGTGCGATCTCTTAGTTACATGCCAGTTGCCCTATCAGTTAAACTAAGGTGGGGGCAATTCACACTTGCCAAATTCCTTTAACTACCATTGGGACATCATGCTATGAAGCCTACCATGTAGAACAAAGTGTTGGAATCCCATACACCATTTATACTGACAGTGAACCAAGCTTTAATAACCATATATCATGTATTAATATAGCCTAGATTATTCAGATGCAACAGCATCGAAGCACTGGATGAAAAAAACTTTATATACTGTAGGCCAGCAACCAATCTGATAGGAAAGAATTAACCTCACTTACTGTGGATATCCCAAGATATATTAACACTTGATATATGGTTATGAAAGCTTGGTTAACCATTGGTGTAAATAGTGCATAGATGCTCCTGGCACTTTAAACTATATGATAGGCTTTATAGAATGATCAACCATCATAACCTTCCTTAAGCAAGTGTGAATTGCCCCAGCCTTAACTCAATTGATAGAGCAACTCATACACAATCAGGAGATCCTATGTTTGAGTTTGGGAGGCATATAGTTAGATTTTTTTTTGTTATTTTTATTTTCCTAATTACTATGAAATTAATACATATTTATAAATACCCCGAAGTTTGTAGTAAGAGTTAGTTATTTTCAAATCAGTATGCTTACTTACCTGTAGGAGATGTTCTCCTTTGATATTGCAACTACAGTACCAAAATGATGTATCACTTCTGTACAAAGGTTAAAGTTAACTTGAAATATTTAAACTGATAAAGAACATAGGTTTTTTTTTTTAATAACCCACTGACCACTTACCATAGGGTATTCTATAACAGGTATTCATCATACCCTAGTTGTGTTTAAACAATTTCTTGGTTATATGCTGGCCCAGATCTAGATAAAAAAGATAAAAGGCAAGATCAAGCCAGAATGTCATTCTAATATAAATTTTTCCCTCTGTTTTAGTGTTCTTTAAAAAATTTCTTGAAAAATATGTGTAATATATATTTAATATTTTTTTCATTTCCATTCTAGTTACTAGCATTCTCTATGGCCCCCTTTTCCCTAGATCCAGCCCTGACTATATGCCTTATTGCATTTCCAACAGTAGACCAAGCCAAAGCAGCTTGCATGTGATTGACTAGTTATTGCACTTAATTTCAAAGGCAATCAAAACATTTGAAAAGAACAGGAATCCTGGTAGAATGTCACTTAGAAAGATGCTATTTTTTACAGTCCACATACTAATTCAGTATTATAAGTAAGAAACTCAGCATTAATAAACCTCAGGCAATCACCAATAGATAGAAAAATAATTTTAAATTAACAGAAAATTTGTCTTTAGCTAAGTGGATACAAACCCCAACCTCCTTATAACTCATTCATCTTATTACTGCTGAAAATGAATAATCAATTTTAAAAAAATCCATCATCTCAATTTCCTAAAAAACTTATTTTAAAACTTGAGAAGAGCTTTGCATTTGATTTTCCATTGAAATAGATATGCATCATAACACTCTTGTTAATGCAGTCCAAAAACTTTTTGTATTTTAATCCTTTATATTTTAAGCAACTTTGTTTAGATAAAAGAAATAAGTAAAAAGTATTATTACATACTTGCTATCCTCCTGCTCATAGAGCCCTCTGATAGATTCATCCACTTCTACATGGTAGAACAACAAATGATGACATGATGTCTATAAAAAGTTAAAATTTGCATATAAGTTTTGGATTGTGATATGCTAGAGAAGGACAGAAAAACCTTACAAAATATTACTCCTTAGCTAGGAGTAGCTTACTACTACTAGCTATAATATTCATTTATGTATAAAGATTTTTCAACTCTGGATACAGTCACTGAAGTAAAGGCAGGTTCTGTGACCAGTACCTCAGTTACAATTAACACACACAAGTTAGGGCTAATACACATCTCATAGAAAAGCCTAAGAACTATGCTGGGGGGGGGGGGGGATTCAAAATTCTGTAAAAAATTTTGCATTGAATTTTCCAAATAAATTGTCTTTACTTTTTGATTTATCCTTGTTGCTTTGTGAGCATAAGTTGTTCCTCTTAAAAAAATTTACACATGATTTGTAACTTTTCTTTATTGGGTTCAATGCACATTCTATGATATCATTTTGAAGTTGGCATTAATTATAAAGGCCAAAAGCTCACATAAATGACATACTCTGTTAGAGGTACACTTTTAAATGGGTTGGAAAATTATAATTTGGTTAAAAGTAATCACATATACTTGTAACCACTATTACTTTACAATGCAGACTGTAAAGGATTGGTACCATATGTAGCAAAAAATTCCTCAACAAATTTATTAGAGCATTATGCACAGTTACATTGGGTGGTGAACTCTTAAGTAGGGTAACTGCTGCCAAAGTGAAAAACACAAAAGAATTCTGTACTCTAGACCAACCACCAAAACTGAAAAAAATTTTAGGGTTTTTACTATATGCATACTGTTTCTTTATTTTATTTTTTTCTATTTCTATCTAATTAGAGTGAAATAGCGATTTAATATCTCATTGGGGACCAATAATTATTTTTTATTGGACACCAATAATTTTGAATATTAAAATTGGAGAAAGCACTAAATGCAGGAAATGAAAAAAAAAATCAAAATATAAATGCTTATTTCATTGCACGAAAAATAAGATATTCAAAACTTCAATGTACTGTTAAAATAATTATAATAAAAATTATAAGGAAAAAACTTCAAAATATAAATTAGGATAAAATAACTTTTCAAACTAAAAATATATTATTTTCTCTTAAATCTAAGCTTTTAACAGAATCTATATGTGATATACTTGGTCAAATCTTACAAAGTCATTCAAATGAAAACCAAAAACCAATAATAAAATGCATAAGATGCAAAAATAATGATAACCATGCATCACAATTATCTGATTAAAGTGAGTTGGCAACATGGAATGCACATATTACTCTATCTGCTGGCATTTAAACCATCAGTGTTAACCCTCCAGAAGAGGCATTGAATGATAGAAATAAAGAGGTAGCATCAGTCTCCCAGACCGATTATGCAAAAATGTTCTCTAAAAGTTTATAATAAATAAATAAATAAATTTGAAATAAACTTTCTGTCTTTGTTTATTTTATGATAATTTAATTAAAAAAAAACACTTTTTCTTTTCTAAAAAATCTTTATTCAAAGAAATAAAAAATACACTCTAAAAACTACCTAATAAATATTTACTGATAAACAAAGGTAATTTTTTAATTTAAAAAAAAGTAAAAAAATAAATACTAATTAGAGCCCAATACTTCCTTTTGGATTATTTTTATGATTTAAATTTAAATAAAAACAGTTTATTCTGTTCACATAAAAATATCTAACATAACTTAAAACTGTAACACCAAGACTGGCATTGGTGTGACTGACCGAGTTGGCATGTAACTTAATCCAGAGTAATCGGACATACTAAACATTGCAACGTTAAGTTCAGTATATCATATTAGGAAGGTACTAAAGTACACTTGTGCCTAAACTTTTGTGTTGTAAAATTATTAGAAAATGTATTCTCAGTAATTCAATTTCTGAAATAATACTGACTGAAATTTATTGCAAAACGTTGGCTCAAATGGTGGACAATGCATAAGTCAATGGCAAGTCTGTGAGTGGGTGGATAAATTCAAGAACAATACTGAATGTGATGAAGATGCCACATGACCTGGGCAAGCTCTTCATGTCATGAAACAAAACATAGTGGCAATGGAGAAGCTTATACAAGAAAATCATCCCATTACCGATGAAGAAATTGCCAAAACACTGAATATAAAAGTTGGTTCAGTGTATAATATTGTTAGTGAGGAGCTACAATTTCAAAAAGTGTATACTCAATCAATTCCTCATTGTTTAATATGTGAACTGAAGGAATAAGTTGATGCATATTCTACACTTCTTGGACAGTATGAATGGGAAGGAATGTATAATAGCCATTGATGAATGCTGAGTGAACTATTTCTTACCAGAAAGTATATGCAAAAATTTAGAGTGGTGCCATAAAACCCACCTCAACTAAAGAAAGTCTGCACCCAAGCACCAACTGTAAAAGTGTTACTGTATTCTGGGATCATAAATGGGTTATTCTTGAACCTAGCTGCAAAAATGAGAAACCATGACAAGTGCAAAGTACTGTCATGTGCTTTTGAATCCCTAAAGCCAGAAATTCAAAAGGAACATTGCATTTGTTATCCTCAGAATATCTGCAGTATGACAATGCCTACCCTCACACTGCAGATTCTACAGTGGAGCAGATGAAGTTTGAGGTGTTACTACACCCTAAATATTTGCCAAGTGATTACCACCTATTTTGGACACTGAAAGGCACACTAAAAGGATGCCACTTCTTTTAAGGTCATAATTGTGATGAAACAAATGGCTCAGAGTGTATGCAGTATGACAATGCCTGCCTTCACACTGCAGATTCTACAGTGGTGAGAAGAATCCAGCTATTATTTCATCATTGGAGAAAGTGTTTTGAACATAATGGAGACTACACTGAAGACTGGAGTGGTATATTTTACACTTTGAGTAAAACAGCCTTTATAACTTATAATTTCACTTTTGAAAATTTCCTTTGAATGGCCTTTATATTTTATTTAACCCATTGGTACAGAATTTTTTTATATGAAAAATGGTGATAGAACAAGTGGCTACACCACCAAATTGGTTAGTTAACCAACCACAAAATATTTTGCAATTGATCACTTAAAAATATTTTGATTTTGATTTTTGGAAAACGTTTTTTTTACATGAAATACACAATATACTGTATAATGTACACAGTGAAAGCATGGAATAGCATGAATGCAGCTTCACTATATGCTCTACAATTCATGCATGATTGCACGGTATGAATGTTATGTAATTCTATGCCACTGTTAGAATACATGCAGAGAGTGAATGTCAAATCATTCTGTGCTAAGCAAAATTTTAAATATATTATCCCTCAAGCAGCTGCTTGATACAGAGATGTGCCAACAGATTAAAATCATTAGGGTAATACAGTAACTGTTCAAATACCATTTACTAAAATTCTAAATATAATACTAAAATTCATAAACATTTTTAACTATACAAATATCACTTTTCTATTTTCATATCTTATAATAAAAACAGACATTTTACAGCATATTCAAGGCAGAAAGGAACTCTTTCCAGAAATTAATATATACATATACACAGTCGTATCAGAATAATAAGACCACCCATGGAATCACAGTGTACCCGTCCAGGCACATCACAGAGTGCACATGAAAGATCGACCACACGGAGATATAAGCTGCTGGCCAGGACAGATCAGCCATAGTGCATAACGTGAGCACAATGGACAGAGGTATTGATTTCCAGATATTCAAAAAGAAATTATCATTAGCTACCACGCCAAGGGTGGAAGCATCTTGGAAACAGCAGATTTCGTGGGCTGTTCGCGAGGTGCTGTAGTAAAGGTGTACCAAGAATGGACCGCTAGCACACTGAGTACCTCCAGATGTCATAACTGTGAAGCCTCAAAGGCCATTGACCCCAGAAAACATTGCCTCTGTCGAGTGGGAAAGGGCAATCGACGCACAACAGTGCAGCAATTGACCACTCAAATGAATGCTGAGGCACCCAGGTATGTGTCCTGATAACAGACCTGTTACACATGGGTCTCCTGAGTTGACACTGCATAAAGGCGCCCATGTTAACCAAGGTCCATTGGCAACGACACCTGAAGTTCACATGGGACTGCCGTCATTGGACAGTGGAAGAGTGGAAAAAGGTTGTCTTCTCTGACAAATCGAGGTTTCTACTCCACAGAGGTGATGGGTGGTGGCAGATACAGAGTCAAACACATGAGAATCGACACCCGGACACTCTTGTTGGTCAAGTACAGGCCGGCAGTGGCAGTGTGCATGTCTGGAGGATGTTCTCATGGTATGACCTGGGACCGCTGGTACCACTGGATGGGTCCCTGAATGCCAATAGCTACTTGTCCATCCTCGCTAACCACATGCATCCCTTCATGTTCGACGTTTACCCTAGTGGTGATGGTGTCTACCAACAGGACAATGCACCTTGCCATGTCACTAAGGTGGTACGTGACTGGTTTCAGGAACACGACAGCAATGTCTCCATTCTCCCTTGGTCAGCAAAATCGCCCGAATTCAATCCCATAGAGCACTCGTGGGACCATTTGGATCGATAAGTTTGGCATGCAGACCCACAACCACGTCATCTCCGGAACCTCCATGCTCTGCTGGAGTCCAAATGGGCACGTGTAACTCTGGCAACCTTCCAGGGCCTCATTGTGCCAGGCCACACTGTCTCGCCGCTGTCATCCAGGCCAAGGGTGGTTATTCCCATTATTAGGTAGGTGGTCATATTATTCTGATATGACTGTGCAATCTATAAAATAAACATTCTTCAGATGCTTTAATCTTTTTTGCTGTTTTAATATTTTTTCCTGCTTATTTTTACATTCTAACATCAATACTTTGCCATATTCTGGGAAAAATAATGAAAACAATGTTCACACAAATGAAAATTACATTATCAATATAAAATAGAAGAAAAATTCCCTTTAGAGATGTTTTTTTTACATTAAATATAGGAGAAATCTGAAATTGAGAGACACTGAATCCAAGAAAAAATACATTACTATTTTTTATGTTTAAGTTTTGTGGTTTTTACTAAGACAATAAACATTAGCTATTAAATATGGACAAACCTTAAATCAGTAAATATTAAATTAGTTTTCATTATAGTATTTTCTTAATTAACCATAGAAACTTTAAACAATGCATTGGTTTCCAATTAATTTTTATAATACTTAGCATGTTCATATTAGTTCTGCAGCAAATGATTCAAGAGAGTTATAAACTCCCCCCTTGACGGCTTGAATAATATGCAATTTCCAAGTCCTCAAAAAACAGATTCAAGATATCAACCCCTTCTCCCCATTAGAGTCAAACATGTCAAACTCCACCCCATTAGTGTTAATGTTTTAATTCAATCAATGAGAATACTAATTATAATGTGGCTGACTGATTAGAACATTATACCATTGATTTAAACCATAACATATACAACTATAGACAGTTTTGTCTCTGATGCAAGGAATAATCAAATAAGTGCCAGAATACAATTTGCTTTCATAGTCATGGAGGAAATGTTGGATTGGATTGGATTGTTTTACCTCTGAGCGGCACTTTTTTGCACACCATGGGCTAAATGGCCAGGTCACATGGACCCCGAAGGCTCAGAGAAGGTTGGGGGAGGGAACCCACTGGAACAGCTGTTGGGAGACAGATGGTAGTCTCCCGTCAAGGACATCCAGCGTGTTCTTTAACGTGCACAGGGTATGGCTCTCCCGCACACGGGGCCATGGCTTAACATCCCATCCGACGGACGGCGGCCTTTCCAAGCCCATCGGTGTCCCCTACTGACCGTGGGCAGGGCGGGGAATTTTGCGGAGATAAATCTCAACGCTGACCCAGCTGGGACTCGAACCTGGGAACTACAGATTACGAGCCTGGCGCGCTACCGACTGAGCCACCGCCGCCCCAGGAGGAAATGTTAGTGATACTATAATGATACATATATGTATGGATAGTTCTCAATTTGCACAATGCATTCCTAAAAACTTCCATGTAAATCAGATTTTCCCAAAATGAGAACATTTTCCCGTATAAAATAATCAAAATGTTCAGGTTAGGGGGAGTACATTTCTGTTTTAGCCTACCCAACATCACTGAAATTTAAATTGTAATATACAATAAGTATAATATAATAATTTAAAGTAGAAAATAAATTAAATTTATATCACAGACAAATAAATATGTAATATGTATTTGTATGGCACATCAACTGCTGTGCCATACAAACTTATTGGAGGTGATAGAGAGGGTGTGGTGAATGGAGGAGTATTGAGGGAGGCATTCATCTGGGTTAGTGACACTGAAGGAGATAGTAAGAGAAGATAAGGTGGTGGGAGGGGGTGATTTTTTAAATTGCTTCTCAGTCCTTGGTCTGTATATATTAGGCTGTCAGTGAGGTTTGTGTCAAATCAATGGACTCTACATAAGAATTAAATACATGTTGGTTTTTTTTTTTTGCTTTTAAATTCTTCATTTGGCATATCAAAGGCTTCACTTACTGTTACAACCACCATAGATGAATCAGGTCTCCATTCAGCTATCCTGTTTATTCCCAAAGTAGAAATTGATTCTTTGCTCCTCTTGTGACATATAATTTCCACACATGGCTAAATGAAATAAAATCAATGTTTGTTTTCATTTATTATGAAAGAAGAATATAATTAGTATATAATAAACATTGCTCAAACCAATTAAGAATAATGCTTTTTAGGTCACTGAAATGTCCAGCCCATTTAAGGTCATGCAATTTGAAAATAAATTTCTATAAAATAAATGCTCAAGAAGTTAAGATCTCACTCAAATTTTTCTAAATTTCAATTTTAAACAATATTAGTTCAAAATTTAAAGAGATGTAAGCTTGAATATTTAACAGCAGTGGTACCAATTATAAGAACACATCCAAGAACTAATCAAAACATAGAAATAATTACATTAAACCATTCAGAAGTGCATTTATTATAAGTTTATGTACTGATCCTTCCAAATTTTACAATTTTAAAGTTTTGGGATGAGTGAAGTTATTGTTAAATGTTACAGCTTTGTAATCATCTGAGCACTCAATAAACACTGTTGAAAAATCAAAATCATAAATAAAAATTATTATAGTAACATTTTTCAATAAGAACTAATTTTTCAGTTACCTCGTTAATGTGGCTTTCCATTAATATAAATAAGTATTATCTTAAACTATTGTGAGCATTGTATTTAGAAGGGAGATTAAGCCTACAATTTATATTATTTAGTCCATTAGTTAATTTTAGTTTTAATCAATTACTTGAGTGTGTGAAATTTACTAGTCAGATTTATTAACACTTGTAATAGCAACACAAAAGTCTTTCAATTGATATTGCAATAGTAATTACACTATACAGATTGAAATGGTTGCAATAAAAACAAAACATTACGTATATTTCAACAAGAATCCAGACATTCTGACATAAAAGTAAAAAGAGTAATTTGCCACCTCAGTACATTGGTGTTATGTTGGTTTGTGGATGAAAGAGATGTGGTCCAGGTTCCAATCCTAAGTCATGGCTTAGATGTAAATATGTACCAAAAAATAAAACAGTATAGCTTACAAAATAAAAAAATACAGTTCTGTTCCAAAATCTTTTGTTTTTTCAATTATGTGTCAAACTGATACAATGATTTCATCACACATATGTTGTGGCACAACAATTTGCAGTGAGATATTCACAGACTTCTCATCATATGTGTCAGACCCTTGATGCCATAATATGCCTATATGAAACAGAAAGCAATTAGACTGGTGACATAAGGGTCAACCACATCATGAAGATGTGTACACATCAGAGCCTCTGTGTTAGCCAACCCTCGAATCGCTACCCAAGAAATGGGTACTTTACATAGGCTTGATCAAACATAAGTTCTGCACATCCTGCACCAATGTAGTGTCCATCTGTATAAGTATTTCAACAGCATACACTGCACAATCATGATTTCAGAAAAAGAATGGACTGGTGCAGTCATGTGCTGAATGCATCACAATATTTTTGACCCAGTCTGGGAACTGTAACTGTAAAGGCAATTACATGCTGAATGTATCAGACAACACACCTGCATTCCTCTTCAACATCATGTGGATGGATGAAACCAAATTCATCCCTGACAGTGTATTCAACATACACAATGAGCATTATTGGGCTATTGATAACCTGCAGTGGCCACAGAACACTCACAACAAAGTTCAATGATCCACGAAGAACCATGGATATTGTGGACAATTTCTACTGTGATATATGTATATGGAAAAAATTAGAAACAAAATACCCACATCCTTCAATTTACAAATTCAATTTGTTCTTCTAAACCTATTTGTAATCCAAAATATTGTAACTGAACAAATATTTTCCATTAATTTCAATGCAAAAAATTATGACAGGTGCTTTAGTTCCAAAAATTCAGTATTCATTACCAATATGTGCTAAAATAATAACTAATAGCTTAAATAACAACAATAGAGTAGTTTATGTTAGTTGTCATAAACAACATTAGTATCTAGTTAGAATTTTCCTGTCTAAAAACACACTACTATTGTCCAAATAATTAAAGCTGCATTTTCAGATGAAAAAAAAAACTTAAATGAACACAAAGAAATAACAATTATTGTTTTGATTTCTGATTATCATCCACTTAATACTGTGTATGCCTAACAAAAAAAAAGTTTGCAACACTCACTAAAAGAAGTCAACATTATTTGCATGGATGGGCAAGTACAGAGTGTTAGCAGTGATAGGTTGCTATATCAACCAGTAATGACAAACTCCAAAACTGTTAATTGTTTTGTTTTGCAAACTCCAGTGAAATGTATAAATGTACACAGTTTCATTCCTGAAATATCACAAGAATTTTACAATAACTGGTTTTGACTGTGGTTTTGCTTTACCATAATATGGGAATATCTGAATCCTTTTGGTAATGTAGAATATACACAATAAACAAAGAACTTTTTTATTAGGAAAAATTTGAAAGTCCGATGACACTTGAAATAATTAGCTGAAAAAAATTGGTTGCCCTAAGTGGGATTTGAATCCACGTCTCCCAGAAGCATGAAGTGTTTCTTGTATACAGGACATTTTCCTGTGATACTTTGTTACTAAATCCAATGATCTCAGTGAATAGAGACAATGCTCATTTTTAAAGACAAAAAAAATTGCTATTTTCTAAATTTAACAATCTCTAATCTAACAGCAGAATTCAACTAATAGAAGATTTCAAACTGTGAATAGTAATATTTCATTAGTACCTATTAAACCTAGAAAAAATTTCATTTACCTCTTAAAACAAAAATTTTACACTTCACCTCACTCCCTGAGGGTGTGGGGTAAGTTGCTGTGTCAATGCAAACTCTTGGACTAACAGTAAAAACAATTACATGCTGAATGCATCAGACAACACACCTGCATTTCTCATTCAATGATCCACAATCCATCAAACTATACCACCAAAATTTCAAATCCCTAATATGAGTTTTTTATGTTTATAACATTTGAGTAAAGTTTTGGAATTTTCCAAATAACATCTCTCTTGCAGTTTGAATTACTGTATGCCTACAAGAGGGCCATAAATTAAAAAACTGGAAGATTCAGAACATGTGAATCCTAATTTTTTTATTAATATCTATACAATCCAAAAAGAACTTTTCATTCATCTCTTGAAATGCAAAAAAGTTGAATGTCTACAAATGGCAAAGAACATACAACAAAAGTGAAAACAACAGCTCATTTTTTTTTTCTTTTCAAAAAGGAGCACCTTTCTGAAATAAGTCTAAATATGAACTCAGGAAGTATCTTTCTCCAACCCCAACTAACAGGGACTAAATGAAAAAACAAATCTAACTTTTCATGATAGTTATAGACATCTTGAGAGTGTGAAACCAAAATAAATTGAGTGAATATTGCTCTAATATAACTCCACCTACGTTCAACAAGTTAATTCTGATGTGCTTAGCAAGAAGCATAACATACACAGTTGTATCAGAATAATATGATCACCCACAGAATTACAGTATACCCACCCAGGCACATCACAGAGTCCACATGACAAGGTTGACCACACGGAGATATAAGTGGCTGCCAGGACAGATGAGCCATAGTGCATAATGTGAGCACAATGAGCAGAGGTATTGATTTGATGGATGTTAAAAAAGAATGATCATTGGCTACCGCACCAAGGGTGGAAGCATCTCGGAAACAGCAGACTTCATGGGCTGTTCACGAAGTGCTGTAGTAAGGGTGTACTAAGAATAGACCACTGGCACACCGAGTACCTCCAGACTTCATACCTCTAGAGCCCCAAAGGCCATCGACCCCAGAGGAGAACGTTGCCTCTGACGACTGGTACAGGGCACACAACGGGCAACAGTGCAACAACTGACCACTCAAATGAACGTTGGGGTACCAGGTATGTGTCCTGATAACAGTAGAGTGAACCCTTTTACGCGTGGGTCTCCAGAGTTGATGCTTCATATATGCACCCATGTTAACCAAGGTCTATCGACAATGACACCTGCAGTTCACATGGGACTACAGTCATTGGACAGTGGAAGAGTGGAAAAAAGTTGCCTTCTCTGACAAATCAAAGTTTCTACTCCACAGAAGTGACAGGCGGTGGCGGATACAGCGTCAGACACACAAGAATCAACACCCAGACAGTCTTGTCGGTCAAGTACAGGTCAGCAGTGGCAGTGTGCATGTGTGTGGGATGTTTTCTTGGTATGACCTGGAACCGCTGGTACCACTGGATAGGTCCCTAAATGTCAATGGCTACCTGTCCATCCTCACTGACCATATGCATCCCTTCATGTTTGATGTTTACCCTAGTGGTAATGGTGTCTACTAACAGGACAATGTGCCCTGCCATGTCACTAAGGTGGTGCATGACTGGTTCCAGGAATACAACAGCAATGTCTCTGTTCTCCCTTGGCCGGCAAAATCGCCTGAATTCAATCCCATAGAGAACTTGCAGGACCATTTCGATCGACAGATTTGGCGTGCGGATCCACAATCATCTCCAGAACCTCCATGCTCTGCTGGAGTCCGAATGGGCATGTGTGCCTCTGGCAACCTTCCAGGGCCTCATTGCAACCATGCCACACCATCTCACCGCTGTCATCCAGGCCAAGGATGGTTATTCTTATTATTAGGTAGGTGGTCACATTATTCGGTATTTGCCAGAGGTGATATAGTCGTATCACCTCTGGCAAATACAGAATACACATTATGAGAGAGAATGAAACTTTTCATCTCCCAAATTTAGAATAGTGAAAATTAAAAGTAATGGATTATGTGGAAAATGCAAAGAGTAATAGGGACGGGGGTGGCTCAGTCGGTAGTGCGCCAGGCTCGTAATCTGCAGTTCCCAGGTTCGAGTCCCAGCTGGGTCAGCGTTGAGATTTATCTCCGCAAAATTCCCCGCCCTGCCCACGGTCAGTAGGGGACACTGATGGGCTTGGAAAGGCCGCCGTCCGTCGGATGGGACGTTAGCCATGGCCCCGTGGTTGGTTGGTTGGTTGGGGTTTATTGGCGCATTAGCAACTAAGGCTATAATGCGCCAAACACATGTCCGAAAGGTAAAAGTATAAAAATCATGTTACCCCTTAACCAAAGTTAAAAATAAACGACAAAGAACAACAAAATAATAGATGTCATTAAAATAAAACATGTAGAGCAACAAGGAACAAATGTAAAAATATGTTAAATGAATAAAAATAGAAAAATAACCCAGCTGTGTAAGCAGACTGGGTTAAAAATATAGAGAGAGTAAAACTACAAGCGATTAAAATATCCAGTAAATTTTAAAAATTGAAATACAGAGTTAAAACAACAATGATCTGATAAAAGATGTCCAAGTGTAAGGGGCTCGGACGTAAAATTGTGAAAGTTAAAAAAAATACGACGTTCCATGTGAAAACATTGACATGATATTAAAATGTGTTTGATTGCTAAAATGGTGTCACAAAACTCGCACTTAGGTACGTCGTCCGCCCGAAGAAGAAACGAATGAGTAATATACGAGTGACCTAAGCGGAGCCGAGCAAGTACAACTTCCTCCTTGCGATTCCTGCGATAACAAGACTGCCATGGTTTGATGATAGGTTTGATCTCAAAGAGCTTGTTTGTAAGCTGTTCTGACCAAGATCTCTGCCACTGTGCCCGTAGCTCGGTGGTAAAACGTTGCCGGAAATCCAAATAGGGAACAGGCAACGGAGAGTCGGACAGGGGCGTGGCTGACCTGGCAGCAGAATCTGCCAAATCATTACCCCTGATTCCGACGTGACCGGGCACCCAACAGAAATGGATGGTGGTGGTGGCTGCCAGACGATGTAGCTGCTGGCGGATCTTAGTAAGAACAGGGTGAGGCCAATGCCTCACTGAGATCAAAGCCTGTAACGAGCTAAGCGAGTCGGTGTAAAGCACACACCGACGATGATGCTTAGTCGCCACGTGGTCCAAGGCGAGGCTGATAGCGTGCAACTCTGCAGTGAAGATGGAACACTGCAGTGGGATCTGGTCTGCAATGATTACATCACAGCAGACCATGGCCGATCCCACCAATGTGCCGGACTTCGAGCCATCTGTGAAGACAGGCAAGAAGTCCGGGTACTCAGCACGATGGCTGGCAAAGAGTTGTCGGTACACACAAACTGCTGACAGCGAAGAGATAAAGAAGGTTCGTCGGTCTCAATGTAAAGACTCTGGACCGGTGAGGTGCGGAAGGCTCCCGTGCAAACACGGAGGGCCTGGTGATGGAGGGGGTCCAGCACCTTCACCACCGAATCCCGGGCTGAGTCGTACACCTGGGATCCGTAGTCAAGTTTCGATCGGACAAGTGCACGGTACAGGCGGAGCAAAGAACATCGGTCCGCCCCCCAAGAGAGGGAGGAGAGGACCTTGACGATGTTCAATGCCCGCGTGCACTTGGACCTGAGATGACGTATGTGTGGTAAAAAGGTCAATTTCCGATCGAATATGAGACCGAGAAACTTGGTCTCCGCCACAACTGGGATGATGTTACCCCTAAGCCACAGCTCGGGATCCAGGTGAAGATTACGCTTGTGGCAAAAGTGCACACAAGCGGTCTTCTGTGGGGAGAACCGAAACCCGTTTGCCGTCGCCCAAACCGAAAGATTGTTCAGGGCAATTTGCAGTTGTCTTTCAATGACCCTCATGCTGGACGATGAGCAAAAGATGCTAAAGTCATCAACATAGAGGGCATTGCCTACTGATGGAGGAAGTTGTCTAGTTATAGAATTAATCTTGACAGCGAAAAGCGTAACACTCAGAACGCAGCCTTGTGGTACCCCCTGTTCTTGGGGGCATGGCCGCGAGAGAGTGTTACCGACACGGACACGAAAAGAACATGTCGATAAGAAGTTGGAGATGAAGATCGGCATGTGACCTCTCAAGCCGAAGCTGTGGAGGTCACGAAGAATACCGAATCTCCAAGCCGTGTCGTACGCTTTTTCGATGTCGAAGAAAATTGACACCAGGTGCTCTCTTCTCAAAAATGAATTTCTGATAGCCGATTCGAGGCGTATCAGATGGTCAAGAGTTGACCGTTGCCTGCGAAAGCCACACTGGGTGTTGGAAAGAAGGTTGTGATGTTCTAAATACCAGATGAGTCTGGCATTTACCATTTTTTCCAACACCTTGCACACGCAGCTCGTCAATGCAATAGGACGATAATTGGAAGGAATCTTGGGATCTTTGCCTGGCTTGGGGAAGGTCAAGACAATGGCCTCCCGCCAGGAGTCCGGAAACTGCTCCTCGAGAAAAATGCGATTGAAGAGATGGAGCAGCCGATCCTTACTCGATGGTGAAAGATGTTGGAGCATGGCATAATGGACATTGTCCGGCCCTACAGCAGAGGCACAAGAAGAGTGCAGAGCAAGGCGAAGCTCCTCCGCTGTGAATGGCCTGTTGTAAGGCTCCAGGCCATTCGAGTGGAAAGACAGCGGAGAGCACTCCGCCCTGCCCTTCTGGGCCAGAAACTCAGGGGAGTAAGAGGAAGACGAAGAGATGGAAGAGAAGGACTCCCCCAGAGTGTCGGCAATTGCTTTGGGATCAGCAATTGCCTGTCCATTGTGCTCCAGGATCGATAACGAGTGGGAGGTGTAGTTCCCACTCATCTTCCGGACTTTATCCCACACGACCTTAGAACTAGTCGCGCGGGTGATGGAAGACGTATACTTGATCCAAGATTCCTTCTGGCTCTGGCGTCGGACGAAACGTGCTTTCGCCCTGGTGCGTTTGAAATTTTCAAGGTTGGGGGACGTCGGATATCTCCGAAACACCCCCCAAGCCTTGTTCTGAGCCTAACGAGCTGCGGTGCATTCTGGATTCCACCACGGTTTCGGAAAGCGAGGAAACCGTGTAGAAGTTTGAGGAATCGTTGATGCAGCTGCATCCACGATACAGTCCATTATCTCCGCTACTGCCACATTGATGGGCTCCTGGCTGACAGAGTGGTTGCCGAGCTCAGAGAGCAGCTCGAAACCACCCCAGTCAGCCCGATCGAGCCTCCACCGTGAGACGCGTGAAGGGCTGCAAAGCCCCCCACGGGAGATGGTGCACACCACGGGGAGGTGATCGCTTCCATACAGGTTGTCCTCGACCTCCCATGTAAAGAGTGGAAGGATCGAGGAGGAGCAGATGGTGAGGTCAATGGCAGTGAAAGTGCGGGTTGGGGAGTGAAAGTAAGTACTGACACCGGTGTTCAACAGGGAGAGAGAAGGATCCAGGAGCCACTGCTCCAGGACCCCGCCCCTCCCGTTGGTGTCAGCACTGCCCCAAAGTGGACTGTGTCCGTTGAGGTCCCACATAATGAGGAAGGGGGACGGCAGCTGCGAGACGAGATCATCAAGGTCTTCCTGGAAGACAATGCTCCCAGGTGGAAGATATACAGAGCAGACAGTCAGCGAGAACCCCACGAAGAGACGGATGGCTACGGCCTCCAAGTTGGTGGTGAGGGGTAAGACCTGGAATGGAGAATGGTTGCTCACGAGGATGGCGACACCCCCGCGAGCTGGACCATCTCCATCCCAGTCCCGGCGAACTAGTGAAAAGTGCCGGATCGTGGGATCTGTGACTGGCTGCAAGTATGTCTCCTGCAGGCACACACAGATGGGCTGGTGTGTCTGAAGGAGGGCCTTGATGTCATCAAGATTCCTCTGGAATCCACGACAATTCCATTGTAGGAGTGTGGCCATCTCAGGACTTAGAAGAGTGGGCGGACGACGTGTTTCTATTCAACTTAACCGCCGCAGAGGACGGTTTAGTGAATAGGGGGCGGTCGGTATCCATGTCCTCGGAATCGTCCGAGGGGCATGGATCGGTGACCGCCCTTTGAGGTGCAGTGATTTTCTTTTTGGGCCCCGGTGGGGGCCCCTTAGGCTTTGAAGGTCTTGCTGTCTGAGAACGAGGCCTTCCAGTGGAGGTGGAAGGCTGAGCTGCAGGAATGGAAACCAGGGTTGATGTCGAAGTCGACACCACCCTCGGTCTCGCCTGCGTGAGGAGGTACTTCGCAGCTGGCGAGAAAGACTCAGTAGGTGGTACACTGATATCAGTCTGCACCGCAACCGAAGTCATTGGAACGATGGGCTTTCCAATGACTGCACTGGCATAGGAAACCTTGCCAAGCGGGGCGGGCGGTGCAGCAAGCTTTCTCGCTTCAGCGTATGAGATATTGTTGATGACTTTGAGGCGTTGTACCTCCTTTTCCTCCTTCCACTTTGGACAGTCGCGGGAGTACGCCGGATGTTCGCCACTACAGTTCACACAGCATGCCTTTTCTGCTGTGCAGTCAGGATCGAGATGATCCTTACTGCCACAGCGAGCACAGGTGGGCTTGCCCCTGCATGCTGTGCGGGGATGACCGTATATCTGACACTGAAAACAGCGCAGAGGGTTTGGGATATACGGCCGAACCTCACAATGTAAATAACCTGCCTTGATGTAAGAAGGCAGGCGTGGCGTATTGAATGTCACAATCAACACCCGGGTGGGTGTTAATTTCCCATCACGGCGTGTCGAAACCCGGTGGACCGCTGTTACTCCTTGAGGTGTGAGCTCCGAGAGGATTTCCTCCTCAGTGACTTTGAGGAGGCCCCACTCGGTGATCACACCCGAGAGGAATTCAAAGTTTTATGGGGAGTGACTTCGACAGCCACCCCACCAATTTCTTTGACTTTCAGGAGCAGTTCAGAATGTTTCGAACAAGCGGTCTCAACCTGCAAGTCGCCAGATCTTAAGCGCTTGACGGATTTCGGCTCTCCCGCAAGACCTTTCAAACCTTTATTAACGAAAAAAGGGGACATGTCCCCAAGTACCTGATCACCCGTGGAGTGGATGATCAGGAACTTTGGGAACGAAGACACAGACACAGAAGACAACGGCAGAGATAACTTTGACAACGAGGAAGATGGGGGCTCATGTCGAGCCCTCTTGTTGGCGGCGATCGCATTATTTTCATCATTCTCTCTCGTGTTTTTTGTTGTGTGGTTCAGTGCCCGCTGTCCCCACCCTCCACGGAGCCCAACAAGGGGACGCCCAGTCGGGCGCCAGGGCTACGCAGGCACTATACCCACACAGACAGTGAGCCAAGCCCTCACAAATAAATAGAAAGAAAATAAAAAGAGAAGTGTGCAGAACAAAAACGTTCTACACAAATGAAACAAAGCGTAAAATAACAAAATTGTGATTGGCCAAACTGGCCTCACAAAGAAAGGATAACTGCAAAATGAAAATAAGTTGTGAGGAAACTTGTAAACTTGTACCCGGACCGTGGGCAAGGTTACTCACCGCTCTGCACGGTTGACCCTAGCAGGACCTGCCCACCAGCCGATTGCTCCTGGGGGGGCCACCCCAAGAGCTCCCGTTTACCGGAAGCAGAGGCCAAAGCAGTGTATAGCAGAGGCCCCGGAAACCGCTGCCCAGCCCCGCGACGGACAGGCTCCCCAATGGCAAGACGGCCAATGGGGACCACACCAGTCATGAGCTGAGGAGAGAAGACGGGGGCCCCCGAGCAACTACCAGGATCCTCCTTTCCCAGGACACGGGTCTCCGCGCACGGCAAACACGCGGGCGAGCGTTTAGGACCCTGCGAAGGTAACCGAGCCAGCGGAACCTTCACAGGGTGGTCCCCCTCACCACGTACAGGCGCTCACACCGAGGGGGCCGTGGCCCCGTGTGCGGGAGAGCCATACCCTGTGCATGTTAAAGAACATGCTGGATGGCCTTGACGGGAGGCTACCATCTGTCTCCCAACAGCTGTTCCAGTGGGTCCCCTCCCCCAACCTTCTCTGAGCCTTCGGGGTCCATGTGACCTGGCCATTTAGCCCATGGTGTGCAAAAAAGGGCTGCTCAGAGGTAAAACAACCCAACCCAACCCAAAGAGTAATATTTTATTCATATCTATTTAACCTAAAGAGAACTTTTCATTTACATTTTTAAACAAAAATCTTTTGTTTCACCACCCCTTGTTGGTACAAGAGCAAATTATTTTGTTGATGCAATCTCCTAACTACCAATTCTTATCACACAAATTACAAATTTCCAACCTATTTTTTTACAAAAGTTGTTTAAAGTTTTGTATTTTCTAAATTTAGCACTCTTTAATGATAAAAATTAAAAACTACTTGAAATTAAATATCACAAGTACCTTTTGATATTCATTAAAAAGAAAATATCAAGAGGGGATTTTAAGTTTAATGGATTTAATATAGAATTTTTTTGTTAAAAAAATGCCATAAGCAGAAAAAATAATTTCTTTTTTATTATACACTTTACTTTTTACATTCATTTTTTTTATGAAAGTGAAGAAAGTCAATTTATTTTATTCTGTTATTTCTGTTCCTGCGCCTAAGTTTCAATATTTTATAACTAGTAAAATTCAGCTATTTTTTTTCCTTACAGTATAATTTTTATTTCAAGTAACTGCAACAATTAATCTAAACTTTTAATAGTTGAATTTATTTACTACATCGCTCCAATTTCATACTAAGCAAATTTTTCTGTATCTGTCCAATTATAAATCTATTCAGGTAAAATGGCAGAGTTCAACAACTGATATTTTCTTGACTCAATTTCATTGTTCATGCCCAAAAATATTCGTATTAGCATCCTCTCCCTTATGTTTGCCATGCTGTCCTTCATATCCTTATGCTGTGGTGGATCCAGAAAAGTTTGACAGAGGAGGGGCACAATAAAAATATCAGAGTCATACTAAGTGGTTGTGCATTTTGAAAGAATTCTGCTTGAAGGATATTTTATTTTAATACTAAGAAATTTAATCAGTTCTCACAATGGATGATAAGAAAACGATAACAATATGCCCGGGTGCTACTCCCCTGGATCCGCAACTGTACTTTTGTTTTCTACAATATATATTCTAAAAGCACAAAAACTCGTTTACTGATAGTGAAAAAACTATCACTTAGTCTCATAGAGCTTTTTTTTTTATCGCCGATGAACTTAAATCTGGCCGGCGATGTAACTGGATTTTCCAAAAATGCTTGTGATCTAAAACAAGGTTTCCCAAATTTCAATAACGAATGGAGAGCGTCGCCCCCCTCCCCCCGGTGTTGTTTTTAGCGGCCCAAAAATATAAGTGCATATAAAAATTTTAAAAACAAAGAAATTTTTACTCTTACAGTAATTAATCTTGTAACAATCATTTATTATGTGCGCACGTCATAGCTTTTAAATAACTGAGAAAATACGAAATATGCGGTGGGAACCAGGTTCTTGCCGCGTTCATGAATATTGCGTGATAATAACAGGATTGTGAGATTATTTGTATTGCATATTTCCTAAAGACCAGTATTTTTTTCGATTGGCTGGAAGCAGGTCGCGGACCACACTTTGGGGAAAGACGTTCCGAAACAATTGCTTATCATTGTCTTGCACTACAGAAAACCTTTTGTGTTATGGCTTCTCATTAGATTTATCCACCTATACGATGCAGCTGATTTCGCAAGTGTCATTCAAGGTCATGCACGTCAGTCAATTCTAAGACCACGACGGTGAAGAATTTTCCGGTATTGTTCCTTGTTAGTGCCGCTACTTAAGCATTACTGGCAGCAAAAAGAACAGGAGTAAAATTCTAAAGCAAATCTAAGCCAAGTTTTTAACATGTCAGCAACATACCAGCTTATTCTAATCGTTACTATACAGCTTATATGTTACTATTAGAAACGTGAAATCTGTTACTCTATCGAATAAAACCTTCAATTAAAGCATGAAATACAATAATGTATTTTTCATCATTACATATTTATGGTATACAACTGTTGAGCAATCAGAGTTCAAAATGTGAATACTACACCAGGAAGGAAATAATATAGGTAGTAAAACGAAAAATAATAAACTAAATTTATAAAAGAATATTTACTTGCACTCTATGCCAAGGGCTACAAAAAATTCCTGGCTACAGAAAAATGCTTCTCGGTGAAGTATCTTTTGTCTGACTCTGGGGTACAATGCTACACATTCTGGGGGCAGGGGGGGGGGTTTGAGAATGCTAGTAACCGGTAATGAAAATAAATATTAAGCATGTTGCTCGCGAAATCATTTTGTCGCCCGCAAGCAATATGTTCTATCGTAATCACGGTAACGAACTGGATTACTACACTGCCCTACCACAACAGTAATGGCCATAAGAATTTATTTCAGATATGATTTAAAATTTAATAAGTATTGCGCAAACGATAAATTTATGCTAAAATTAGAAATTATTGTGATAGAATGTGTTGATGAAGAACTCTCTAGGATAATTTACTAACAGAAGTATAATTGATATTTTATGTGTTTAATGAAATTGCAATTGGTTAAAATTCGACCGGTAGCTTTTTATTTTTAAAAAGTTAGCATTTAATTTTAAATTTTTCAATAATATTTTGATATAGTAAAAGTAAATTATTTTGTTTCATATGCATTGACTGGTTTGCCACCCTCGGGGAAAACGCAACCTTTTCATTTTAAGGGATAAATGAGAATTTTTTTTTTTGCATTGAGAGAGCTAATAAATACGTTACTATTTACATTTTTCAACCACCCATTAGTACAAATTACTACTATTAAGGATGCAAAATTCGGATAATGAAAGCCTTCATTTTGTTTGAAAACGAACATCCTATATTCGCAAGAGGCGATATATTCTTTTAGTTTCCCTATATGATTGCGATTAGAAAATCTAATAAACACTATCCTCCTTTTTCTTTGCCTAATTTAGAGTAAACAAAAAAATGAAAAATTTATTCAATGACCGTTAACTTTAGTACATTCATGCTACTTCATACTGTCAACTACTTATACCAAGGAAGCCTGTTATAAAACGGATGTCCGATAATGAGCTTATACAAAATACAGTAAGCCTGTTAGTAGTTTATTGCGAGCGTTGTCCTAGAGAGACCTTACAAAAAAGCTTTTGGGTAATCGCACTTCAAAATTAAGCAACTAAAATGCTACAAAAGAAAGCAGAGGTTTAAATGCGCACTTGCCAACGGAAATTAATTATACAGTTCAGACTTAGAAATTTTTCTGTTTCTCCAAGAATATTTTACACAAAAATTCAGAAAAAAATTAAATATATATTCAAAATCAACGAAATAAACGTATCGTACTAAATTAAATAATAAAGTATATAATTAAAATATGCTGAGTATATGAATAATTTTATTCTGCATTTGCAACTCCATGGTTAAGATTAGGATGTTTTTGTTTACTTTTATCCCGAAAGCCGTCCCGTGGCCGGGTGGTTAGCGCGCTTGGCTACTAATCTAATCTAAGGGACCTGAGTTCGAGCCCCGGGTAAGGCATAGATGTATGTGTCGTTTTTCTGCTGAGGTCCTGCCATCTTCTCAGACCTTCTACTCTGGTATATAAACTGACAGGCTCCTGTCAGACCTCTGTGGCAAGCAGCTGCTTGGGGGAGTATTTATTTTTCATTTATTTATTTATCCCGATTCTACCACGTCACAACCCATGCGTATGGCACTGGTGTTAGCCATGAAAGTATCAATAAAGTTCAGTTCTGCTCATCTTCATCTAAATACGGACCCATTTGCACCGCCTCCTTTCAAATTTTACAAGGTCCACTAAAACCCTGTCCCAATGATCCAATTTGTTCCAATATATGTATACTAAACAGGCATATTAGTACCCTGACATTTTCTATAAAATGGGGAGGGGGCAAAACTCCTCGCCCTGCCCAGTCATTAGAGGACACCGATGGACTAGGAAAGGCCGCTGTCCGTAGGATGGGACGTTAAGCCGTGGCTCCATGGGCGGAAGAGCCATACTCTGTGCACGTTAAAGAACACGATGGATGGTCTTGACTAGAGGTCCTGTATAGTTAGAGACTGGCCATCTCGGTGATTCACTGACATTGGTTGAGTCACGTGGTTTATGGACACCATGTTTTGTCGTACCGTGAGACGAAAGCCTATGAGTGAGTGTATGTACCAAGTTAAAACTTCTCAGTTGTTAGTTTTATATATTTCTACCACTTTTTTTTTGTCTATAAAAGCTGTCATATTTTATGAATGCCTCACTGCGCTGCATTTGGGTGTAAAAATTTCACTCAAAGAAATAATTTAATGAATATTTTTTTCCGAGAAACTCCATTAGAAGACGGCAATCGGCTGCAAAAATGAAACGAGCTAACTGAAAACCAACAAAATATTTCTTTTAAGGTTCGTTTGAAAAACGAGTTAATGTTTCCACTTTGTTGTCTGTTTATGCCAATATTTGTTCGTCTGTCTCTCTGTTAACTATTGTCTCTCCATCTGTCTTCCCACTTGTCTGTCCGTCTACAGACAATCAACTTTTTTACTTTTAGAACTAAATGAAAAATTCTTTTCAGGTTGGATAGATGTCGAAAAAATATTGTGATTCGCAATTTCAAAAATTTTCAAGTTTTAATAGCGCCCTCTAGTGGTGGAATATGCTAAGATTTCAAACGAATATTGCAAGTAAACTACACTGGAAATCCGAAATTTTTGTAGTAGAGTGTTATAGTCAGAAGGTCTACAACAGCAATAAGACTTTGCCCTCTTACTCCAAGGGGGTAGGAAAATGAAACTTTTTTTAAGAGATAAACGAAACAATATATATATATTTTTTGTTCTACAGGCACTAACAAAATAATGATTTAAACAATATTTGATGATCTTAGCGTTACCTGTAGACGTTTAAACGTCTATAAATCAATAAATGTTTTTGTGAAAAAAATTTCGCCGACATACGGGATTCGAACCCGCATCTCTCCGGAAACATGCGAGTATTCTAACCTGTTGAACTAATGCCGTCTGTCTTTTTTCCACTAATAATAACTATCACTTTTCCCGTGAATCGTTATGGCACCATCTATGATCTCGGGTGGCAACTATTTCTTTTTTAGTGCTCTGAGTAAGATGGAAATAAATAATGACGTCACATCACGCTATTTAGAGTTTTTAATGATTTAAACACTATTTGATAATCTCAGCGTTAGCTGTTGACGTTTAAACGTCTATAAATCAATAATTGTTTTTTGTGAAAACAGCCAGCATTAGTTCAACAGGTTAGAATATTCTGGCATGTTTCTGGAGAGATGCGGGTTCGAATCTCGTGTCGGCGAATTGTTTTTACACAAAAATTTTAATATTTACATTTTTCAATCCTCATCAGTTGCAATTTCCAGTGTTAGAGAGTGCTAAAGGCGGTAAATGAAAACTCGAAAGGCGACCTCTAGCGGCGGAAAAAAGCTGGAAAATACGAAATTTTTAAGCCGTCCCATGGCTGAGTGGCTAGCACGCTTGGCTACTGATCTAAGGGACCTGGGTTCGAGCCCCGGGTAAGGCATGGATGTGTGTGTTGTTTTTCTGCTGATTTCCTGCCATCCTCACAGACCTTCTACTATGGCATATAAGCAGACAGGCTCCTGTCAGACCACTGTGGCAAGCAGCTGCTTGAGGGCGCATTTATTTTTATTTTTTTTAAATATATTGCAAACGATCTATTTTTGCTTGAAACTTAAATTTTTGGTCATAGAGTGTTATGGTCAAATGGTTTACCCTAACAGTAATGATTTGTCCCATTGGTAAAATGCAACTTTTCTGCTTTGAGATAAATGAAAAACTTTTTTTGCACATTACAGGTACTAATCAAATATTAATAATTTATTTTCTCATTTATACAGTAGTTCGAATTTCCGCTGTCACAGAGTACTGAAAGTGTCAAATAACTCAAAATTGGACGCCATGTTTTGTCTTCGCTCGGATTGTTTAGCGTGAAATAGCTGAATGGTATTGCACGGATATTTATGTATTCCGGAAAAGGGTAGGGTGATATTTGACACAAATTTCAGTGTTCATGATTGGAAGCACTTTAGATAACGGCTAAAAAAGGAAAAGTAAATTTAGGGCTTTTTTAAAAAAAAAAAAGATATAATTTCGCTTTGTTGTCTGTCCGTCTGTAGACATCCAACTTTTTTTTGTTTATACAGATAAATAAAAAAATTCTTTGTGTTAGATAGGTATTAATGATATATTACGATTTGCATTTTTCGAATCTCCCAACAGTTATAACAGCGCCCTCTAACAGTGTAAAATTTTGAAAATTCCAAAATATCGAACGAATATTCCAAACGATATAGTTATGTTAGAAGTTTGAAATTTTCGTGTTCAAATGTGAAGGTTACGAAATTACCATTGGCAACAATCACTTGACCTTTTAGACCCTGGGGGGGGGGGAGGGGGAGGTGAATGCAACTTCTTTTAAACAGAAAAGTTTATGTTTTAGAGATAAATTCAAAAAAATTTTCGGATTGGACAGGTATTAATGAAATATTACAATTTGCATTTTGCGAATTCCACAAAAGTTATAATTGCGCCCCCTAACGGTGGAAAAAAGTGAAAAAATCCTCAAATTTAAACGAATATTGCAAACGATGTAGTTATGCTACAAATTTGAAATTTTGGTCGTGGAATGCGACAGTCTTGAAAATTCCATTGACAACAAAGTTGACCCTAAGCCCAAAATAGGTAAGAAACGGAACGGTCTTGTTTTGAGAGATAATTGGAAATCTCTTTTTTAGTTGGTTACTAATAAAATGCAATTCGCATTTTCAAAGTTAGTTTTAATTTAAATCATTATAGATCACTAAATATCAAAACTTTTAACGAATGTTTCAAGTGATCTGTTTATGGTAAAAATTTTGGCGTGTAGAGTTGTGTTTTGGTAGAAATTCCACTGACAGTAATGATCTGTCCGCTGTTTTCAGAGGAGCGAGAAAAAAAAGCAACTTTTTAAATTTAATAACTAAAAGACATACTTTTTATGTTTTATAATTACTAATAAAATACTATGTGCATTTCCCCCCATCATACATTAAAAACAAAATAAATAACCCCTCAAGCAGCTGCTTGTACAGAGGTCAGCCTCTCAGTTTATATGCCATAGTAGAAGCTCCATGAGGATGGCGGAACCTCAGCAGAAAAACAAGAAAATCCGTAATTTTCACTCCTTAAAATTTAAGGAGTGTAAAAGTGGGCAAAGAAAGAAACTTCATTTTCTTTGAAAATGAGATTCCCATATGCGCCAGAGGCGATATGCGTTCTTCTAGTTATTTTACACTTTCAGTCCCTTTGACAGTGGAAATTCGAACTGCTATATAATTGAGAAAATAAACTATTAATATTTTATTAGTACCTGTAATGTGTATAGAGTTTTTCATTTATCTCTTAAAGCAGAAAAGTTGCATTTTACAAACGGAACAAATCATTACTATTAGTGTAAACCACTTGATCATTACACTCTATGACCAAAAATTTTAGTCTCTAGCAAAAAATAGATCGTTTGCCATATTTATTTAAAGATTTGGTATTTTTCAGCTTCTTTCCGCCGCTAGAGGGCGCCTTCTGAGTTTTTATTTACCGACTTTAGCACTTTCTAACACTGGAAATTCCAACTAATGGGGATTCGAAAAATGTAAATATTAATATTTTTGTGGAAAAAAATTTCGCCGACATACGGGATTCGAACCTGCATCTCTCCAGAAACATGCCAGAGTATTCTAACCTGTTGAACTAACGCCGGCTTTTTTCACAAAAAACATTTGATTTATGGAGGTTTAAACGTCTACAGGTAACGCTGAGATTATCAAATATTGTTGAAATCATTAAAAAAATAAATACCCCCTCAAGCAGCTGCTTGCCACAGAGGTCTGACAGGAGCCTGTCAGTTTATAAGCCATAGTAGAAGGTCTGAGAGGATGGCAGGCCCTCAGCAGAAAACCGACACAAACAGCCATGCCTTATCCGGGGCTCGAACCCAGGTCCCTTAGATCAGTAGCCAAGCACGCTAACCACTCGGCTTAATAACGCTAAATAGGTGATGTGACTTCATTATTTATATCTATCTTACTGAGAGCACTAAAAAAAAAGAGTTTTCACCCGAGATCATAGATGGCGCCATAAGGAGGCGCCCAAAATTCACGGGAAAAGTGAGTCATTTTTAGTGGAAAAAAGACCGAGACAGCATTAGTTCAACAGGTAAGAATACTGTGGCATATATTTGGGGAGATGCGGGTTCGAATCCCTTATGTCGGCGAAAATTTTTCCACAAAAACATTTATTGATTTACAGACGTTTAAATGTCTACAGGTAACGCTGAGATTATCAAGTATTGTTTAAATCATTAATGTTTTGTTAGTGCCTGTAAAACAAAAAAAGATATTCATATATTGTTTCGTTTATCTCAAAAAAAGTTTCATTTTCGCACCCCCTTTTGGCTAAGACGGCAAAACCTTGTTACCATTGTAAACCTTTTGACATTCTACTATCAGAAGTTTGGATTTCCAGTGCAAATAGTTTGTTTATAATATTCGTTTGAAATTTTAACATTCTCCATCTTTTCCCATCGCTAGAGGGCGCTATTAAAACTTTTGAAAATTTTCAAAATTGCAAATCGCAATATTTGTTGACACCTATCCAACTTAAAAGGAATTTTTCATTTGGTTCTAAAAGTAAAAAAAATTTATTGTCTACAGACGGACACACATGTGGAAAGACAAACGGACAGACAGGTGGAAACACAAAGGGACAGACAACAGTTAACAGATAGAGCAACAGACGAACAAATATTGGCATATGCAGACGACAAAGTGAAAACATTAGCTCGTTTTTCAAACGAACCTTAAAAGAAATTATGTTTGTTTTCAGTTAGCTCATTTCATTTTTGCAGTCGATTGCCGTCTTCTGATGGAGTTTCTCGGAAAAAAATATTCATTAAATTATTTCTTTGAGTGAAATTTTTACACCCAAATAAAGCGCAGTGAGGTATTCATAAAATATGACAGGTTTTAATAGACAAAAATATGGTAGAAATATATAAAACTATAACAACTGAGAAGTTTTAACTTGGTACATACGCTAACTAATATGCTTTCGTCTCACGGTACGACAAAACATGGCGCCCATAAACCATGTGAATCAATCAACCAATGGCAGTGAATCACCGAGATGGCCTATTTTTTAGAGGTCCTGTATAGTTAGAGTCTAACATCCTTCTTTAAAAACTGGACCTTTTACAAAATGGTCCAGTTTTTAAAGAAGGATGTTAGACTCTAACTATACAGGACCTCTAAAAATAACTAGAAGAATGCATATCACCTCTGGGGCATATGGGAATATCATTTTCAAAGAGTAGGAAGTTCTTCCTTTGCCTACTTTTTCACTCCTTAAAAGTTTTAATTATGAATGTTCATGTTGTTTTTCTGCTGGGGTCCCGCCATCCTCATGGATCATCTACTATGGCATATAAACTGACAGGCTCCTGTCAGTCCTATGTACAAGCAGCTGCTTGAGGGGTTATTTATTTTTTAATGTAACATGGGGGAAATGCACATAGTAGTATTTTATTAGTAATTATAAAACATAAAAAGTATTATTCTTTTAGTTCTTAAATTTATAAAGTTGCTTTTCTCTCGCGCCTCTGAAAATAGTGTGCACATCATTGCTGCCAGTGGAATTTCTACCATAACAGAACTCTACTGCCGAAATTTCTACAATAAAGAGATCACTTGAAACATTCATTAACAGTTTTGCACTTTTGATATTTAGTGATCTCTAATGACATAAATTAAAACTACCTTTGAAAATGCGAATTACATTTTATTAGTCATCATCATCATCCTCAAGCAGCCATGGGCTACGGAGGTCCAACCAGACCGTGCAATTTAGTTCTCCAAGAAAGTCTATCCTAAGCTACATCTACTGCATCTGGCCACTGCACACCAATTCTAACAAGGTCCTGTTTGACATTGTCTGCCCACCGCATCCTAGGTCTCCCCTTCTTTCTGAGGCCTTTAGGCACACTGTTCATAACCCTATTCGCCAATCTATAATTATTCATACGGGCAACATGGCCAAACCAAAGGAGTCTCTCTCTGCACAAATATGCTGCTTAAAGGAGGTTGCAAACTCCTTTGCCTAATCTCATCATTAGTTACAAAGTTGAACCACCTAATGCCCAAGATACTGCGTAAGCATCTGGAATCAAAAGCATCTAGTTTCCTGTTATCTTGTTTACAAAGTGTCCAAGTTTCACTACCATAACTAACCCTAGAAAGAACCAAACTATTGTACAGTCTAATTTTAGTCTTTAGGTGTATACGCCTATTTCTCCACACTCTCCATAGGTTCTTAAAAGTCCCGGCAGCAATCCCTATTCGTCTGTTAATCTCATGCCGCACATCACCATTATCTGTTACATAGCTCCCAAGATAATTAAACTGTGACACCTGCTCAAGACTGCAACCATTCAGATTAACTGAATCACAGCCTGCCTGACCAATTTTCATCACTTTAGTTTTCTCTCTGTTTATAACCAAACCTACTCTACTACCAGTCTCATCAACAGCTCGAATGAAAGAGTTCATCTCATCAACATCATTTGCCAAAAGGGCTAAATCATCAGCATAATCTAAATCAGAAATTTTCGTATCTCCAGCCCATTTAAGGCCAAAATCTTTCCCTTGAAGTGAATTTCGCATAACATAATCAATAACCAAGCTAAAGAGAAAAGGATACAAAATGCACCCTTGTCGAACACCAGAAGTAATGCTAAACCAATTGCTACAAGACTTACCAACTCTCACACACGACTCAGTGTTATTATAGAGAGCTTTCATAATGTTAACCAACTTGTCTGGTATACCATATGATCTCACAATCAACCACAAATTATGACGATCAACAGAGTCGAAAGCCTTTTTGAAATCAACAAAGCTAGCAAACAAAGGTTTCTGAAACTCTAAACATTTCTCAAGAATCTGCCTAAGTGAAAATATCTGATCCACACATCCCCTACCACTTCTGAATCCACATTGCTCAACACGCAATTGACTGTCAACCAGATTCTTAATTCTATTAAGCACAATCATGGAAAGAACTTTACCTGGAACAGAGAGTAGGCTGATACCCCTATAGTTATCACAAGAACTGCGATCACCATTTTTGAAAATAGGGATAACAATAGCTCTGGTAAAATCCTTAGGAACCATGCCTTTATCATAAAAGATATTCAGAATTTCAGTCATCCAAGTGGTAACCGAAACATTCCCAGCTCTAAGCATTTCGGTAGTAATTTCATCTACCCCTGGAGATTTATGAAGTTTAAGTTTAGAAACAGCCAAAATAACTTCAGATTGTGTTATAGGGCCAACATTAAAGCCACCAATGCATCTATCATCATTGCAAACAATGGGAGTAGAACTAACTACATTGTTTAGAACATCACTGAAATGCTCAGCCCACCTAGCCATGACAGAATCCTCCCCTTCTATAACCTTACCTTGTTTATCCTTCAATCCTTGTATGCCTGTCCGTTTTCTACCACACAAAACATTAACTATCTGGTACAGCTCTCTGCTGTTGTGCTGTCTAACTGCTTCCTCGGCTTTGTCAGCCAAACCATCAAGCCAAAGATTCTTATCAGCAGCTAACTGATCCTTTACAAGTTCATTAAGGTCTCTGTAATGCTTTCTATTAGGACTAGTAGGGTATTGATTAAGGGCATTCCTGCAGTTCTTTCTTTCCGAAATAAGCTCAAGTGCCTTATCACTCAGATAATTTTGTCTCTTCTGCTCCTTTTTTCCTAAAAGAGTACTGTTAGTGTCCAAAAAAGCCTGTTTAAAATGGTCCCATTCTTCCTCAACTTCAGTAGTAAGTAAACCATGACTGTCATAATGAGTAAGTAACCTATCATGGTAAGCTTTGGCTATAACTGGATCTTTCAGAGCTTCAGTATTAAAAGTAAATTTTTTAACCCTAGCACAACACTTTTTAAGTTTAAGTTGCAGCACACTTTTAACAAGGTAATGGTCAGATCCAATTTCAGCTCCCCTATATGCCCTGGTATTCCTAACAGAACTAGCCCATTTGCTGTTAATTAATATGTAATCAATCATATTCTTATGCAGCCCATCAGGTGAAACCCATGTGTACTTATGTATGTCGCGGTGTTTGTAATAAGTGTTAGTTATTCTGAATCCATTGAGTTTACTTACCTGTAGGAGACGTTGCCCATTGCCATTGCAGCTACCAATACCAAAAGGGCCTATTACTCCTCCCCAAAGGTCAGAGTCAGTACCAACTTTGGCAATGAAGTCACCAAGAACAAGGGTAATATCTCCTTTCTTGACAGAATTCAAAATATCCTGAAGTTGTTCATAAAACCTATCCTTCTCATCCTCATCGGCATCCTCAGTGGGGGCATAACAGCAGATAACATTCAAGTCTTTAACGCTTGTCTGAAATTTTGCTGTAAGAAACCTTTCATTAATGCACTCATATCCTAGAAGAGCATCACTAGCGTGTCTGCTGAGAGGCAGACCCACGCCTTGGTGATGCTTATTGTCGTCCCTCCCTGAAAAGAGAAATTTAAGATTATTTTTAAGAATCTGACCTTTATCTGTCCATCTGGTCTCTTGCAAGCCGAGAATATCTAAATTATAACGGTGGAATTCTTGTGTGAGGACGTCAAGAGAAAAAGCTCTGTGCAGAGTCCTCACATTCCAACTACCTATGGAGAGAAAATGGTTAGTGGGATGTTTAAAGAAACTATGTTTATTGAGAGAGGGAATGCCGACAATATCAAACAGCTCCCTAATCGCAGACATGGGGCAAAGACCCGTTCCCCCACCACTAAAGGCTGAAGCCATCTACACTGGAAGACTTCCTCCAATGTAGAATTTGACGATGCCAATAGAAGCAAAGAGTTCAGGTGCCTGCGATGACCTCTGCTCAGGATTATCCACCAGCTGATAAACATATCCTGTGAATCTATTCACTTGGGGCTGTCAACCCACAAACAAACAGAAAACAACGGAAGATTTTCCCTCCACAGAAGCCCACCAGTGCAGCAAAATCAGGATCCATAATCAAGCTCAGAGCCATATATCTGTCCAGTCCAGTGGGTTTACATGGTCAGCACCAGGACCCTGTGTGGTTGACCACTCCTCAGCAGGATAGAAAAAAAGAAAAGTAGCCATAGTTATCCAGATCAGTAGGCCACACTAATCTGGCAGCCCTCCCCTTCCGTTCACTTCCACAAGAGAGTATCTCTTTTGAAAGTTACTAACGGTCCGCACCACAAGAAGGCGGGGTCGGACATTAGGTGCTAGGCCTGGCCGGTTCTATGCATCATCACAGGGGACTGGTGCATAGCTCTCCTTCCAGTGACTACCTAGCTACCATTTACAGACCATTTTATTAGTAACCAACTAAAAAAGAGATTTCCAATTATCTCTTAAAACAAAACCGTTCCTTACCTATCTTGGGCTTAGGGTCAACTTTGTTGTCAATGGAATTTTCAAGACTGTCACATTCCACGACCAAAATTTCAAATTTCTAGCTTAACTACATCGTTTGCAATATTCGTTTTAAATTTTTGGTATTTTTCGATTTTTTCCACCGTTAGAGGGCGGTTTTAGCTTTTGGGAAATTCGCAAAATGCAAATTGTAATATTTCATCAATACCTGACGAACCCAAAAATAATTTTTAAATTATCTCTAAAAACATACACTTTTCTGTTAAAACAAAAAAAAAAAGTTGCATTCACCTCCCCCTGGGTCTAAAGGGTCAAGTGATTATTGCCAGTTGTAACTTCGTAACCTTCACATTTCAACACCAAAATTTTAAACTTCTAACATAATTACATCGCTTGGAATATTCGTTTGATATTTTGGAATTTTCAAAAATTTCCACCGTTAGAGGGCGCAGTTATAACTTTTGGGAGATTCGAAAAATGCAAATCGTAATATATCATTAATTCCTATCTAATGCAAAAAGAATTTTTTATTTTGCTGTATAAACAAAAAAAAGTTCGATGTCTACAGACGGAAAAGACAACAAAACGAAATTATATCTTATTTTTAAAGAAAAAAAAAGCTGTAAAATTTACTTTCCCTTTTTTTAGCCGTTTTCTAAAGTGCTTCCAATCATGAACACTGAAATCTGTATCAAATATTAGCTTACCCTTTTCCAGAATCCATAAGTACCGTGTAATAACATTCAGGTATGCACGCTAAACAATCTGAGCGACGACAAAACATGACGTCCAATTTTGAGATGGCCAACCTCTACCTATATAGGGCCTCTAGTCTTGACGAGAGGCTACCATCTGTCTCCCAACAGCAGTTCCAGTCCCCTCCTCCAACTTTCTCTGAGCCTTCCGGGTCCTTATGACCTGGCCATTTAGCCATTATATGCAAACGTGCCGCTCAGAGGTTTTATAGGAAGGGCTCAACCCAAGCCCTTCCTATAAAATTAGCATGGTTATAAAGAGCCTATCAACACTAGTTTTGTATATTCAACTGTAACATCAAATAATTAGGTTAGAGAAATCACAAAACTTTATACTGCGCATAAAAATGTGATAAACCAAGCTTTAGTATTGACATTATATTAGGAAACAGCATACTAGGATATAATTATGAAGAAGCAAATCACTTCAGCGTTTGCTTCTACCATATCAATCACACTGAATCTGACAGTAATGTAACTTCTTCAAAAAGCGCCTAGGCATAAACATTTGTTCCTATCCCATCAATCATACTGCATCTGACATTAGATGTATGTTACCAAACGCTTCCTTGTTTTTATGAGTATTTTTATAACACAGAAAACAAATTCTGCAAATATTTTTAGAATACTATAAATAAAAATAAATAAATACCCCCTCAAGCAGCTGCTTACCACAGAGGTCTGACATGAGCCTGATCAGTTTATATGCCATAGTAGAAGGTCTGAGAGGATGGCAGGCCCTCAGCAGAAAAACGACACAAACAGCCATGCCTTACCCGGGGCTCGAACCCAGGTCCCTTAGATTCGTAGCCAAGCGCGCTAACCACTCGGCCATGGGACGGCTATTTAGAATACTGCTCTTAAGTAAATGACAAAATTTTGTTTGTGGTTTTAAACATTTTTACATTAACACATTTTAACTTTCTTTGAACAAACTAGAATGCACGCACTCCAGGTTCCGGTTCATACTTGCATGTTCCCTATCCCGCCGAAAAACATTTTCCTAGTGGCTTTTTCAAAAATTTGGGTTGAAGGGGTCTGTTCTACCGAATATAAGTAACAGCGGTAATTCATTACGGATGGGTGGACTCCGATTGATTTCCTTCCAAAAATGCATGATGATATCAAGCGTCGCAATTTTTACATGAGACGTGCACAAAAGAGGCCGCAGCTTGATTAACTTCAGAATATTGCTGTCTTTTTAATAAATCTGAACCTTCCGTAACTTCTCAAATGCAGTAGAACCTCATACGTCCAGCACTTTTTGAAAAGTGCAAAAACGTTTACATTAAAATTCACCAATTCCAGAATCAACAAGTTACGGAACACAGAGTAGGAAATATACAGTTAGCTAGTCTAGAAACTTGTCGTTTGTGCAGTGCTCTGCACGGTGTGATTTGGAACTAAATTAACATTATAATGATACCTGCCGCTGTTTATATTCAAGTATTTATTCTGTGCAGTGTGCAAATGTTCACCGTTCAGATAGGTTAACCGTCACTTACGTATATTGTGAATCCAGTACGTCCACCTAAATACGTCGAGTAACACAACACGATCATACATAAATATGTAGTAATACACACAGTACGATTCCTGAAGAGTTGCGTTGGGAGTTTTACCTCTGAGCAGCACTTTTTTGCACACAATGGGCAAAATTGCCAGGTCACAAGGAGTTTAGTTCAAACCACTAAACAATACTTAAAAATAATCGAATTTTTGTATAAAGAAGAAATAAAAGGAATACAGTCAAAAAAGTGTCCAATAAAACTAAAAAAGGTTTCATATGAATAACATAAATTGCCAACGTAATTTCACATTTCCGTCATAATTGGCAACAATATATTACAAGTATCACTTCTGCTCTGCATTCATATAATGTGTCTAAAAATATATGGAAGTGTGCAGCTCCCCAACCAAATACATTTGCTTATGACGACACAACAGTTTAAAATGCGTCTTAAACAACAGCTACATGGAAACAAATATTTCTACCACTGGGAATGTCATTCTGCACGTAAACACAATCCGCAAAAACCGCTTTGGGATAAATAATAATAATACCATAAAATAACACAAACCTAAATAAACTCATAAAATATATTTAAAAAAATACAAATATCTAAAAATTAACCCTCGATTCAACCCCCCCCACCCCACCCCAAGACTAAATAACCCTATAAACCAGGACCGTCTAACTTCTACGCACTGTACGATGGGTATGTAAGCTGGCAGCATTATGGAAATTAAAACATATTTTATCTGAAATATAACCTACATTTATGATGCTGGCCTTTATTATGATAATCAGATACATGGAGAAACAGGCCCATATAACTAAGAACTCATAACGCCCAAAAACATTTATTTATAACACTGTAATATTACGTATGATACTAATTTTTTTTGGCATGTACGAATAAAAAACAAGAAGCCACCGTTTCGCAACTTGTAACATAAGATCCTACAGTATTTTGTGTCAATAACCTCTCGGGGGCCACATGCGTCTCGCCAGTTGCTCAACCTTGCAACAAAAACATCTTTTCTAAGGAGATGCATATGTAGTGTAGAGGTGGCATGCATATTTTAATGAAATGCAGATGTCTTGCAAAGATATTTCTCTTAGTAAATCTCTAGTGTAGGTAGAGAGCATGAAAAATAACTTGCTGACTGTGATGACTCTATTATTATACTAGGGTTACTAGTATATGTCGTCCAAAAGGGGGATATGTCCTCTTTTTTTTTATCTCGTGTCCTCCCAGATTTTTGAAAAAACACGAAATGTCCTTTTTGTATAAACGCATAACATGTTTTAAATTAAAATTAAGGCGCTTCTTTTTGTATTTCCTTTTTTAAGTTTCTTGAACCCATGACTAGAATATAATTTACTGTTAACCGTGAACTAATATATTGTACACGCAAATCGTGAATACTAAACTAATTCTCTTATTGTAAAAGTTACTATTTTCTGTAATCTCAACATGTACAATTTACATGCCAGATTGAAAAAAGTACGGGCTTTAGAAGTTGCAATAAAATTTTGCTTCCATCCACCGATAGTTGCAACTATGAAAGTTGACATTTTTTATTTTTTTAATTTGTAGCCGAATGGTTAGCGCGCTTGGCTACTGATCTAAGGGACCTGGGTTCGAATCCCGTGTAAGGCATGGATGTTCGTGTTGTTTTTCTGCTGAGGTCCTGCCATCCTCTGACCTATTATGGCATATAAACTGACAGGCTCCTGTCAGTCCTCTGTGGCAAGCAGCTGCTTGAGAGAGTATTGCATTATTGCACTGCAACATAAAAGGCGAAGGGATTAACGAACTACTCCTAGTTTGTATAAACCTTCTCATATAAGAGTATGATGCCCTAGCAAGTTGCATAAAATTTTGCTTCCGTCCACCGATAGTTGGGTTGTTTTACCTCTGAGCGGCACTTTAATGCGAATTGCCAGGTCACAAGGACCCCGAAGGCTCAGGGAAGGTTGGGAGAGTGGACCCACTGGAACAGCTGTTGGGAGAACAGATGGTAGCCTTCTGTCAAGGCTTATTCAGTGTGTGTTATTTAACGTGCACAAAGTATAAATGACTCTCCCGCACACGGGGCCACGGCTAACATTCTATCCGAAGGACGGCGGCCTTTCTAAGCCCATCGGTGTCCCCTACTGACCGTGGGCAGGGCGGGGAATTTTGCGGAGATGACCACTACTTCAGTTATAGTTAAATAGAAACACAGTTTGCCTCCTGCAACAATAGATAATTACTAATCACTATGCTACTTAAGGCCAAATAACCCTCGATTGCATATCAAGTATGAATAAAAATCGGCACGTCATGTATTTTGAAGTGTACTGAATAATTAGAATTATACCTTTTTTTGACTAACTGTTAGTCGGTGCTTGAAATAAAACTTGGTAGGAAAAAATTTATTTCACAAATTGAAAGCATGTCCTTCATTCTTATCTTTTTGTCCTCCTTTTGGAACACTGGCATCTGGTAACCTAATTATACCCTTAAGAGTCAAATACAATCGATCTTGAATTGTTATTTATGCCTCTTAACAAGCTTTGATTCAAAAAAAAAGAAGTGAAAGACAAAATAAATGGATCAAGCTCAAAACAGAGCGCCCTTTTCGATATACAATTTCTCGCTTTAGCAGACTTTCAAAAATTTCTTACATGAATGATGTAATTTGTAATATAGAAGTTTGATATTTTTTCACCTTTCTTCTAGTTCGCATTCTAGAAGAGAGGAGAGAAGAAGTATTCTAGAAGAGGGAGAGAAGCATGGTCCCTTGCTCGCTCTTGATTCAGTCCTGCCTCTTAACCATAAATGGATTAGTATTTGTGCAAAATTTACCTCCTTTCGAAATTATCTCATCTCGTGATAATGTTTCTTGGCCATGGTTCGAAAGGAACCGGACACTACAATTTGGGTTGGGTTGTTTTACCTCTGAGCGGCACTTTTTTGTACACAATGGGCTAAATGGCCAGGTCAAAGAACCCTGAGGAATCAGAGAAGGTTGGAGGAACCCACTGGACAGCTGTTAGATTTCCGTTAAGGCCATCCAGCATGTTCTTTAACCCTTTGACGCCCGGGAAATTTCAGAAATGGGTCGAGGATATTAAAGACAAAGGAATAGCACTATTTGGACGAGTTTATTTCAAAATTTCGGCCGTTAAAGGGTTAACATGTACAGGATGTGGCTCTCCTGTATAGAGAGCCACAGCTTTAAGTCACATCAGACAGCGACCTTTCCAAGTCCATCGGTGTCCCCTAGTGACCGACGGCAGGCCTAGGAACTTTGCGGAGATCTCTCAAAGCTGGCCTAGTTGGAACTTGAACCTGAGAACTGCAAATTACGAGCCTGGAGAGCTACCGATTGATTATTAATTATTAACGTTATATTACCGGAACGTTACAATTATTAATTATTAACGTTAAATTGCATATTCCACAAACGAATCGGTAATATCGTTGTCTCGTTAGAAATGTAATTATACCGTTACAATTCGCTACTTTAACAATATTACTGCCTCCCGATTCATACAGAGATATACAGAAATGAAAATTTACTCTATATTTACATATACAGAAATGAAAATTTACTCTATATTTACAAAGTATGTAACTTCAACAATACTTTGAGTGTATTGACCATATTTATGCCGTCCCGGTGGCCGAGTGGTTAGTGTGCTTAGCTACTGATGAAAAGGACCTGTGTTCGAGTCCCGGATGTTTGTTGTCTTTCTACTAAGGTCTCGCCTTCCTCACAGATCTTCTCTCTGGCTTATTATACTGACAGGCTTCTATCAGTCCTCTGTGGCAAGAAGCTGCTTGAGGGATAATTTTTTAACTTATTAACTATATTTAATAAAAAATACCACACATGTAGACAAGTGTGACAAAGGGAAAGAAGTGATTTATTTTCTGTTTGACAAGTAGACAAAGGGAAAGAAGTGATTTATTTTCTGAGGGATTACATGAATACGATGTGAGAGGAGAAAGTATAATGTGGCCTGAGTCCGTAGGTCGTATGACCGCCATGCTGGGCTATATATTCGGCAACATGGCGTGGCATCAAGTGGTAAAATCCCCAGATGCTGTGCTGGGGTATCGCGGACCATGTGTCATTAACCTGTGTCCATAATTGATTAACATTGCAAGGGGTTGTACAGATGCGTGAAGTCATTTGCCAATAACGTTCCACACCTTCTCTATTGTGGAGAAGTCTGGGATCATACTGGCAGCACCTGGACACCTTGTAGACACTGTCTGCTGATGACAGTGCAGATGAATATTATTGTGTTGAAACTGGGCATCAGGGACACCACGGAGATCAGCAACAAAACGGGCTGCAACACCTCATCAATGTATCATCATGTTGTCTTTGTACCCACTACATATATAAGAAGCGAATGGCTGTTGAAACTGACAAGCGCCCCAAACCATGACACCAGGCTAAGGAGCCACATGATGCTCAATGATGGCAGTAGATCATTTCCAGACTCTAAATTGGCAATTGTCGGTAGTGAGACAGAAGCGAAACTCATCGATAAATATGACATGGTTTCATTTGTCCCACCACACGTCTGGTACAGGGAGATTGCAACCTTGCACAATGATGTGCTGCAGTGAGTGGATCATACATAGCCCTACAATGAAGCTTTTGGTAAAGGTGTCAGTGTGATGATAGGATTCCCGATGATTGTCGCCCAGGCATTCTCACTCCTTACACATGCTTTCGCCACCGAGATCACTCCAATGCAGTAGTCCACATGCCCAGGTGAGGACGACCAAATTTAGCTGCACCTAGCCATTTTGCCCTGTTATCTCCCTCACCTATCACGATTGGTTTGTAACTGCACTCATTTTTATAATCCAACTATCGACACATACCCACCTATTTGCATGGTGCTCCGACAAATACTTCCTGGTGTAGCATTTTCTATGTCAAACAGTGTATTTTCCATTTCGAGCCCTGTTCTTAACTCATATTACCATCTGGGAAGCGTGAACTGACTATATTAATGTTTAGAAACAAATCTGCAAGGGTACAACAATCTTCATCACAGAGGAATATTGCACTGAGCCAGGATGGGTAAACAGTTATTTTAATAATAATTCTATTCATGATATGGCTGTCTTAGAATAGGTAGATTAATATATGTTGAAACTTAAGACAAATAGATTCACTTACTTGTAAGTAAATATTCTAATCTAATTTCAATACTTGACTGGGGTCATCATCCGAGGAGGTTGAAGCTTTATTGGAACCTCCTCGGAAAAAAATAATTTCCATTTTAAAATCAATAAAAATAAAAGTTAGCTACATTAATTATATAAACATCTAGGGGGTCAGGAAAAATTTCGGGTCTAGAGCCAAAACAGAAAAAACAAAACAAAGGCAAAACAAATTGTGAGAGCTGCAAATTATAAACTTTATTGGATAATGAGCCATAAAAAGAACAAAAATGCACAATAATTTATTCTACTAATGAAAATAAAAATATAATGTAAAGTTTAAAACATGGTTCTTTCACCTGCACACAGTTTAATGTCCCATCCAACAGCCATTCCAAGCCTATTGTGTGTCCCTTTCTGACCAGAGCAGGGTTTAGCGGAGAAAAATCTTAATGCTGACAAAGTTGAGGGCTAGAAGGATAACTTTTCTTTCACATAAACAAGATTCTTCGGAAATTAGTATTGGAGGCCCCTGAATCACAGGAGCTGTAATTCTGTACCTATAATCCATCTCTGTTAATGCTGTTTGGAAGTTTTTAAACTCAAGTGTATACAAAATAAAAATAAAAATATCTGCCACTAGTCAGAGCCTTTTTGATCAACATACAAATTTGAAGTGTATTTTGAGTAGCGATTCTCAAAGTATGCTCTCCAGATCCATTCAAGGGCTCCACAATAACATATTGAGAAATGCTGACTCACTGAATAGTTATTTGTTTTCATTTCAATAGAACTAGTCATAATTGCAATGTCCGCTTATTACAGGTGTTATTTTTTGTGGATTGTTATTTCTAACATTGTATATCTAGTATCTCTGTATTTAGCTAAGTGTCATTAATATATTTTTTTTTTAAATGGGCTGTTGCATTGTCCCATGGGCAAAATATCCTCAATTCTAGGAAAAAGCTTTTAAAATACTCCTCTGTTTTACACTACATTGGGGACAGGGGTGGCTCAGTCGGCAGCACACCAGACTCGTAATCTGCAGTTCCCAGGTTAGAGCCCCAGCTGGGTCAGAGTTGAGATTTATCTCCGCAACCACTTCCAGTAGTTTGAAAATGAATAAAATCATATATATTCACAAAAATGTCATTTTCTCACAAAAATAGTTCCTGACATAAACATTTGGATGACAGATTCGGATTCAGTACCCTCAAATCTATAAAGTACACCCATTTTTTTTCGAGCAATGCTTTTCATGCAGACCAGTATAATTTGCTTCACGTAGCTTGTGCTATACCGAATTTCCTATTGCTTTTCACTCTATTGTGCAGGTAGTAAAATATTTTAAGAGATAAAAATGAAATACCATGATTGCATGGGGCGGGGGTGGCTCAGTCGGCAGCACACCAGACTTGTAATCTGCAGTTCCCAGGTTAGAGCCCCAGCTGGGTCAGCGTTGAGATTTATCTCTGCAACCGATTTATTCCCCGCCCTGCTCACGGTCAGTCAGATCTGTCAGATGGGATGTTAAGCCTTGGCCACGTGTGCGGGAGTGTCATTCATACCTTGTGCACGTTAAATAACACACACTGGATAAGCCTTGACAGGAGGCTACCATCTGTCTCCCAACACCTATTCCAGTGGGTCCCTTCTCACAACCTTCGCTGAGCCTTTGGGGTCCTTGTGACCTGGCCATTTAACCCATTGTGTACAAAAAGTGCTACTCAGAGGTAAAACAACCCAACCCAATCCACTACATATTTTTGTGAGGTAGGATTTTCCCTATATGATTCAACCAAAACAAAATATCGCAACAGATTGAATCCAGCCATCTTTCATTAAACAAGACATTAAAGAGCTTCTCAAAAATGTAAAACAATGCCACTCCTCTCATTAAAAATATATATTTTTTTTATTTTGGAAAAAATATGTTTAACAATTTTTTTTTTTTTATTTTTATTGAAAAGCTTGATCTCAAGGAAACCTTTTCTCATAATATCTTCAATTGCATAACAGTAGATTGCATAGTCCATAATTTCTGTGGTAATTAACACTAATATATTTATTAAAATTTGAAAAATACTTATCTTCCCATATGCACACTAAAAAGTAGAAAAAATAACTGAAGCATATCAATCAGTCAGTGAATTCATATTCACTTCAAAAGAATATAGGATGCTGATTTACCTACTCAACAAGATTGCCAGGGCCCTTCCTTTGAAGTGAATGCAAATTCAGTGACTGGCTGCACCATCACTTATTACAAAGGTATCAAAATGCATAATTTCAAAAATTAGAAAACTCAGTGAATAGGGTCTCCATAAATTAAGTAACACCTTGTTTGGGATTAGTGATTTTGTTTTAGGAGGTGTTCGATAGTGTCGTTTCATAGTGCTCAAATGCTTGCATTTTTAGTAATCCTTTTCCATTTCCTTCAAAAAAAAACAGCTAATTTATTATATAATCAACCTAGCGAATTTACCCAGCACATGCTGTAATTCTAAAAGTATGTAGTAGATGCCAATCCTCACATCATAAGCTTTCCATTGGAACAGACTCATTTCGATATCCTTCTGATAAAATTTTTCTCCCCTATTTTCAGGGTAGAAAGGGATGGATATAATTTGAGGTAGGGCACAATACTCCTCACTTCAGAAGCATCTAAACTAGGCAATACCATTTTACACTCAGAAATTCCAATTATTTTGTACCCAGCAGAGTTGCTCGGATGTAATTTATCAGTCACAAATAACCTTACAGCTGAAGAAATTTAATATAGGCAATTTTAGTGTAGCTCAAGGCCAGATCTAGGGGGGACAAAGGGATCATGCCCACTCACTTTAAAAATGCTAATAAGGGTAAGAGAGAAAAACAAAAAAAGTATGTAAATTACAAGTATTTCTCAAAAACATTTTTAAACACCTCTACACGGAAGAGGAAAAGTTACATCACAATTCAGTTTCTTGCCACCACCAACACTCCTCTTTCCTAATTTTTTTCCTAGATACGAGCCTGGTGTAGCTGGTCTAAGTTGTACAAAAAATGTGTAATATACTAAGAATGTACTCTTACTGTAAAATGAAAGAAAAACACATTATTTAATATATTTAATAAATAAGTATTTTATGAGATATACCTTTATTAATTTGAAGAATATTTTAATAAAATATACCTAATAAATCCCCATTTTTTTTCAATAACATTAATTATTCTGATATCCAATATGAATTTCTAGTTTTCAAAGCATTAATTTCAACAAAGGAGCTAATGCTCTTTCGAACGACTTTCATTTCCATCAAGAAAAAAAAATGTCCCACTAGTACTATTTATCCATTTCTAAATTAATCACTTCATCATGCGAAAGAGGTTGGGCTATTTTATGTCCGAGCAACATTTCTGCACACAAAGGACTAAATAGCCGGGTCACAAGGACCCTGGGTCTCAGCGAAGGATGGGGGAGAGGACACACTGGACAGCTGTTAGGGAACAGACGGTAGCCACCACAGCCACAAGTGAAAGAGGAAAGAAATTAATTGAAGTATTCCTTCTCTTAAATTTATTGGTGGCAAGAATTATTTTCAAAACCACTAATGTTAAGTCTATGTGACACACCAGTTTTTAAACATTAATGTTACGTATATGGGCATTTTAGGGAACTCAACCTGTTTTGGTTGATCCCAGCAGTTTGCACATAGCCCAGAGTCATATCTAGGCTATAGTCAATATAGTCCTGGCCTTAGGAGCTATGTCAGTTAGACGCCAAATGACATTTTAGACAAGTGTGAAATTTTCATATATTACCATCATTGTATATACACTCAAATTACAAGTCCACTGCACCCATCCACAAACCTGCCTTGTATTCCGCCACTCTTTGCATGCTATAAACAGGTCAGATTTTAGCTTCTGTATAATGTATCCAGACCTGAGAGTTCGATCATGAGCAGTTAGTGTGAGGAAGATGGTGTGATCCACATCCAAGACTATAGAAAGTCTGGGATTTCTGTGTGGGACCATTCGATCAAAACCAGCAAAACCTGTAGCCACTAGGAAAAATTCGGTCATAGATGTTTGAGGTGAGCACCACCACTCCTATATTGTATCATCGGAATGAAGAGCACAGTGCAGATGATAATGTCAACATTCAATGACAGGACACCTATGAAGGTTTGTACAGACCATTCGACATACAATGACACAACTGGGGTATGGCAGCCGATACTCACATCAAGCACCCTTGTTAACAATACATCACAGAGCTATGAAGCTGCAGTGGGTGAAGGAAATTGCCAATGACCCATGGAAGACTGGAAATGGGTAGCTGATCCAAAGAATCAAGGTTCCAACAACATGCTGACAGGAGGTTGTGTGTATGCCATAAACCACATGAGGATATTACAGGACAGTGGAGGTGATATAATTTTCTGAGAAGTAATATGGGCAACCTTGTGGTCCCTTATACCTATTGAGACCACCATCACAGCACAAGGCTATGTTGGAGTACTCACCAATCACCTACCTCATGGCTAACCATTTTTCATAGCAGGTTGCCTTCTTTCAACTGGACAATGCCCAATCCTTATTGCTCCCATTTGGCAAAGGACTGGTTGAAGGAGCATTCCAGTGAGTTCAGAACCCTCGAATGGGCCTCTCACTCTTGGAATTTCAACCTATTGAGCATCTGTGGGACAAAGTGGAGAGATGCATTTAAGCCCAAAATCCACCAACAATTCACATCATTTTAAGGATGGTTGTCCTGGAACATGGGAGCAATTTTTGACAGAAATGATGATATAATTCATATAAATTTCAATGTTTCCAACACTGGTAGAGTCCATGCCACATTTGTGCTGTGTGAGGGTGTAAGATGGATCCACATGTTACTAGGTGAGTGTGTATAATAAATTGTCCTTTCAGTGTGTGTGTATATATATACAGCTTATCTACACTATGAACAATCAAAATGATTGTTGAGTTTCTAAAAGGATGAAACCAAATATGCAATTCTTTTGCACTTCAGTGATTCACCTAACATTTGGTTTATATAAATTTCTACATTTGAACCTATTTTAACCTTTTTGACTAGGTAACATAAGAAAATAAATGTCATTTAAATTTTGCAATTTGAAGGCCTTTCAGTCTTCTGTGGTTATGTTTTATTAATATTTGTTTAGCAATTTAAAATTTTTTTACATTTCTTTTCATTTTCAAAAATATTACATATTTTGTATCATTAAATATATTATAACTAAAAAATTTTCCCTATAGGTTAAAAAAAGGACAAAACAGAACATTTTTTCTATGAAAAAAAAAGATACGAACAAAAAAAGAACATGTTCTCTTTAAAAGAGACCTTCTGGCCACCTTATTCCAAAACAGTAAGATGTATTACACAAATCATTAATAGTGTATGCAATTATGAAACAATATTTGTTTTTAATTTTGTTGTTTATTACCATTTGTGGTTAAGAAGTTTAATATGGATATTTAATTACTGAAAATGATGGGTGTAGAAATGTATTAGCTTTGTACTAATATTGCAGATTGGAATGATGTTGGGTATGGTTTTTGTCTTTGGTGGTATTTATTTAGTTCCTGGGCTTTTTTATAATTTGGATCAGCGGTGCATTGTTTCCCATTTTCTTGTTTTTCGAAATGTTTTGTCTTTGATGAGATTATTTAGTTTTGGGAGCTCTTTTACAATTTGGATTGGCAGTGTAATGTATCCAGTTTTCTTGCTTTTTGATATAGGTTGTTTCTGATGAGATTATTTAGTTCTGGGGACTCTTTTATAATATAGATGTAGTAATTGTTTTTCTAATTTTCTTGTTTTTTTTTATATGTACACAATTAAAAGGGCCTTCTTTGCTCAGAAATTAATTAAAAATAACCTGAAATTCTCTGTTGTTGAGCACTCCAATGAGATTATTTAGTTTCAGTGTTTTTTTAATAATTCGGATAGATGGTGCATTGTTTCTGATTTTCTTGTTTTTTGGATATGTGTTGTCTCTGATGAGGTTTTTTAATTTGGGGGGGGGGCTTTTTATAATTCATATTAGCAGTACTGTTTCTGATTGTCATGATTTTTGTGATGTGTTGTCTCTTATGAGATTACTTAGTTCCAGGGGCTTTTTTATAATGCAGATCAGTGGAGCATTGTTCCCAATTTTCTTGTTTTTTAGGTTTGTCTTCTATTACATTAAATATGTTGTTTTATTTAGGTTAATTTTTATATGTATGACTTTTTAAAGAATTTAGTTTTTGAAAATGTATTCTGGAATTTTTTAAATATTGGAGGGAAAGGAACAATTTTTAGTATGTGGGCAAGCAATTGTTGTGTTGTCCTAACTTGGTTTGTGTATTTATGGTTCTTTTTATATAATTTTATATTTCAGTAATTACAGTTGTGAAGATTTTTTTTTTGAGGGGAGGATGGATAGTGAATTTATTTGTTACATTGTGCTTGCTTAAAATGCAAATTATCATTACCATGGTAACAATACATTACGTTTGATGTAAACTTGAGTTGTCGTTACCATTGTAACAAGGAAAACAATCTTTTTTCCAAAAACAGCTGTTTGTGTTAGGGTCTAGAGGCTATGGGAATTGTTGAAAAGGACCGTTTTGTTATGCTGCATTAGAAAAAAAAATGGCGCCCAAGAACTGTAAAGTGCATTGTTGCTGCATACTGTTTTGGGATTAATATGAAAAAGAGAGAGCAAAAAAAAAACCTAATCAGACCAAATATTAAGACCAAATCTGTGGAAACAATCATTTATTTTCTTTTTGGTTAATTTTTTTATGAATTGAAAATTTGCTTTTTCATTCATAACTGAAATATATGCTACTTGTCAGCAAAATAACTTAAAACTAAAAAATTTGTGACCATTAGGTTAAAGAATTTAAAAACACAGAAAAAGTACTAATTTTATAATAATATACTTCAAATACAGAATAGTATGTTTCATTTTCTCAGGGTAGCATTGTACTACTCATTTCAAACATTTGGGAGTGTGTATGGCAGGGGCTAGAGGTGCCCCTTGGTCCCCATGTGATAAAACATCTGGAATGGGAAAGCTGTTTCTCAAAAGCAATTAAGTATTAATATAGCTACATTATCCATACCCATATTTCAGAACAATACTAAATGTAATAAATTATAATCTTTTAATCTAAAAAAAGACAAATTCGAATTTAATTCCTTACTGTGTATATCAAAATATCCATTTGACATTAGCATTTGTATTTAGATTGTTAAAAGAAAATATATTTGATAATCTTGTAATAATAAACGAAAAACATTCGGGAATTATATACACATATAACACTTATACAAAAAAAACAACCTCATAGTGTAATATATAAAACCCACAACACTCATATGCTTAAAACATTTGAGGGACTTTATAATAGATGGCTCACCCTTACAAACCAAATTCCAATGCTATCTTCATTTAGGACTCCAAATAATGAGCGATCCCTGTTACAGAAAACATAAACAGCAGGAGTAGAAGAATTATGAAGTTCTAGATACTTCGGCCAGCCAAGTGGGAAGTACATCGTATAGTTAAGAATCAATCAAACACAATACTTCAAAATCTGTCGCATAGATCATCTCATACATTTCATCCTACGTAAGACACGCCATGTTGTAAACATCGATGAATGGGGGAATATGTTATATCCACTTCTGATTGGATAAAACAACTAGTAACTTTTACAATGCAAGTGAGTGATGGCCACTTCGTTTAGATTCAGGTATTTCTATTACGAAAGACAACATTTTAAAAAAACCAATTAATAATACTTTTTTCCGGCTTGACTGAGTTTCTTTCCCCCACCTGCCCCTTCAATTTCATCTGGATTGTGACCTATTTGTGGCTTTGGCATGCGAAAGTGCACCCGCAACGTTGCCTATCGAAGGGTTAGACTGTGAGCTACGTTATCGTAACTTGCATCAGTGAAGAACGACTTGTGGCTGGTACAAACACAAAGGTAAAAAAAAAATTCCTTAAATGAATTTAAAACGCCTATCTTCTTATATGCTCCCCTAAAATTATAAAATTGGCCTAAAACATATCGACCGTCACAGCGTTTCATTTAATACAAAACTTGGTACATTTGACCCTCGCTTTCGAAAGATACAGTAGAACAGTTCCTCCCATGTCTTGCACTTTTGTTGAGGGGGGGGGGGGGAAAGCCATGGAGGAAAATTTTTTAACCTGTGGCCATTGAGCTATGTAGGGAAATAGGGTGGCTGCCTTACAGAGCTTCAGTGAGACTGCTCACTGATCGCCAATCTATAATTATCCATAAGGGCGACATGGCCAAACCAGCGGAGTCTCTCTCTGCACAATATGCTGCTTAGAGGAGGTTGTCGACTCCTTTGCCTAACCTCATCATTACTTATAAATTCAAACCATCTTGCTGCATAAACATCTAGAACACATAAAATAATAAAATATTTTGGGATGACTTCATAAGGTGCAAGCATACGGAACAATAACCATTCTGATGAATTTCATTTTTTGTTGCACCATGTGGATAGCCGAGTATATATGTATCATTTATCTGGGGAAGCGTTGGCACCAGGATACGCTGTGGGATGAAAACAAGCAGGTGGAGGAAGTGTAATACTTTGGGCAATGTTCTGCTGGGAAACCCTGGATCCAGTCATTAATATGCAGGAAACTATGATGTCTACCACATACCTAAATAACATTCCAGACCAGGCAAATCCTTTCAGGGCAACGGTATTTCCTTCTAGTAGTGTCTTCTTTCAGCAGGATAATGCGCCATGCCACACTGTCCAGATTGTTCGAGAATTGTTCACAGAACAAGAGGAAGACTTCCAGGTATTGCCCTGGCCCCCAAATTCCACAGACATCACTGCAATCGAGCATCTGTGGTTTGTATTGGAACAGCAGGTCCGATCTGTGGTGGCTCAACCATGTAACTTACAAGAGTTAAAGGATCTACTGGTAACATGTTGGTACCAGATACCACAAGATACCTTTAGAAATCTTCTAGCATCCATGCCTCGTCGTTAAGAGCTGTTTTGGCGGTATGTAGAGGACCAACATCATATTCAGCAGGTGGTCAAAATGTTTTGGCTCTTCAAAGTATATATTTATACCTTTTCAAGCAGTAATTTTAGATATCTTTTCTCTGTTTTTCAACTGATCACCTTTTTTATGTTAATAAGTTTCTTAAATCAATCTGCTGATTTTTTTCTCTACTATGTGTATACTGCATGTGTATATATAGATTGTTAATTTTTTTTATAGAAAACACATTATTTCTGTTTATTTAATGCTGAATTCAAAGTGGATCAAAAGTGTATTGATTTCATCAAACATCGCCTAACATTATTTTAGAACAATTTGAAATAACATTTCCACAAGCAGCTGCTTATTATGCTACAGTAGATCTGTTAGCCGTAGTAGGTCTATGAGGTTGACAGGACCTCAGCAGAAAAACAACACAAACATCCAGCTTTACCCGGAGCTCCAACCCAGATCTCTTTGATCAGTAGTTTATGTGTTTTAAAAACACTAAATAAAAGCAATTCTTCGTTATATAGACAAATTGTAATCAAACTTTATATTATTTTCCTATAATTTTATGTAGTTCAGCATAAGACAATGTTTTCTCGTTTGGATTAAGTTACTTTACCTCTGAGTGGCACCTTTTACCACACTATAGGCTAAATGGTCTCACATATCATACAACTAAACGATGCTGAAAATAGCACATCCACAGAACTCGCACTAGAATGGGCATCCCACTTCAACGAACAACACCTAAACATAATCACAGACTCTAAGCATGCCCTACAACACATAAACAAAACAACTTATGAACACTCTCAACATTACTCCCTTTCCCACATCCAAAATCTATACACAACTTCCACGCCAAAGAAAACACAATCAATTTCTATTGGATACCATCTCATTGCAACATCACCCACAATGAGACTGCTAATACATTAGCAAAACAAGGCCATACAATCCCAACCCCTAATTACCACACAACAATCACACACAACTATCACAAAAGAATCTGCACCAAAATTTTTTACACTGCCTGGTCCCAAACTTGGGCTCATGACACTTCCCTTAAAAACACATTCAGAGCCACTATTTCACCCACCCCCAACACCCCAACACCTCAAAATTGATCTCCCCTGATAGAGGACCCAATAACAAACTTTACCGTTGATTCCTCTTCTCCACTGGAACCATATTTCATCTTAAATCAAACAAAAGCAGCCCTTTTACATAGGTTTGTCGTACACTTTGTCACTTTGTCCTTCTCCCTTTTACTACTCAACTATCTCTTTTCTTTCTTTCACACTTCTTACTATTTCAAAACATTGTCATTCTCAACAGTTAATTACGTAAATCGTCATGCTAAGCACAGACAAGCGTTCATGATACACCTGTCACATTCCATTGTAGGGCGTTCATCTCTTGTAACATTGCCCCCTCTTTAGGTTTTATTCGTCCCAAACAATTCTGGATTCCGAAACTTCTTCAGATCTTCAATGAAAAGGAGCCAAACGATCCATGTGAACCAACGTGCACTTTGTAGTTGGACGTCGACGAATGCGATACACCATGTCATTAATCCTGTTAACTACCGTATATGGACCTTCCAAAGATTTCTGACAATTTGGAGAAAGCCGCTTCTTTCTACATGGATTGTACAGCCAGACAAAATCTCCTTGATTGAAAAGAATTCCATTTGCTTTGCTATCGTATCTCGTTTTTCTTTCTCTCGCTTGCTAAGTTGATGTTATGTCTGACGAAGTGATGGATTTCTTCTAGTCATTGCTGTAATTCTTGTACGTATTGTTGAGTGGATACAGGCATCGTTCGGGTCGACTACATAAAAGGTCACAAGGGAGACGTAACTCTCTTTCAAAGAGCATCATGGAAGGTGTCTGTCCAGTTGTCTCATGCACTGCTGTTCTATATGCCAATGAAAAAAGTGGTACATGGCGACCCTAGTCACGTTGATGGTTGTCAACAAACAATGTTAGTTGATGTGAAATTGTCCTATTAAATCAACCATACCATCCAACTGAGGGTGTTCTGGTTTCTGAATGCCTAATAATTGGCTGATGCCTTTAAACACATTGGATTCAAAATTCCCTCCTTGGTCTGAGTGGAGTTGCAAAGGTACTCCATACCTACTAATCAAGTTATTTACTATCATCTCTGCCACTGTTGTTGCTTCCTGGTCTTGGATAAGATAGACTTAAGGCCACTTTGTGAAATAATCCATTACCGCTAATAAATATCGATTTCCATCATCTGTTCTAGGAAATGGACCCATTACATCAATCGCTATTCTTTCAAAAGCAGCAACAACGTTATACGACTGCAACTTACCCCGACTCCTAGTCTTTGGTCCTTTGTTTGCTGCACAGGCTTCATATCGCTTACGCCATCTTTCAACGTCTACCCTACTTTTCAGCCAATGAAATCGTTCCCTGGCTTTCGCTAATGTCTTTTATTAACACCGAAGTGTTCTCCAGTGCCACTATCATGTACATCTTTTATCACTAGTTCCACTCGGGAGCCAGGAAGGATTATCTGACAACAGATCAATCGTCTAGTGGGATTCTCCCATCTTCTGTCACTTCTCATCACCGTCCTTCACTTCTAAGGAGTTCCACTGTGCCCAATAACTTTTGGTAGTTGGACTATACCTCGCGATTTGCTCCCAATTAGGTCTTACATCAGATTTTTCAATCAGATGCAATATTGGTCTTATATCTTCATCGTCTAGTTGGGCCTTTCTAATTTCAATTGGACTGTTTGGATTGTCACTGTTTGCTTGTGTCCATGTTATTTGTCTTATGGCATTATTTCTTTAGGACTATATTTCAACTCTGCATTATAACAATGTTTACAGTTGTCAATACATGGATGTCTGGAAAGGGCGTCTACATTTCTATGCAGTTTGCCACTTCGATGCTCGATCAAGAAATTGTACTCTTGTAACTGCTGTATCCACAGAGCAATTTGTCCTTCAGGCTTTTTAAAGTTTAGTAACCATCTACGTGCAGCATGATCAGTGCATATAAGGAATTTCTGGCCATAGAGATAACGATGAAAATGTTTTTTGCTTTTACTATTGCTAGCAGTTCTTTGCGTGTTACACAATAATTTCGTTCTGGTTTGGATAGAGTTTTGCTAAAATATGCAATTACTTTTTCTTGTCCGTCTTGTTGTTGTGAAAGTACAGCACCAAATCCTGTGTTACTTGCGTCAGTACCTATTATGAATTGTTTTCCAGTTTGTGGATAGGCTAACACTGGTGCTGTGGAAAGAGTCTGCCTCAACTACTGGAAGGCTACTTCACATTCGGTGGTCCACATGAACCGCTGGCCCACCTCTGTCAGACGAAGTAATGGCCTTGCGATGTTAAAGAAACCCTTGACAAATCTATAGTAGGTGCAAAGTCCAACGAAACTACGAAGTTGGTGAACATCTTGTGGTGGAGGCCAGTCTCTTACAGCTTCTATCTTACTAGGATCAGTCTTAATCCCTGATGTAGTGATCACATGACCAAGGTAATGAAATTCTTGCTGGAACAGTTTACACTTTATCGGTCCCAATTTTAACTTGACTGCCCTAAGTTTTTCAAACATTTGACGAAGATTTCTCAAATGTTTTTCAAAAGTTCTTCCAAGAACGATGATGTCGTCCAAGTAAACCAGGCAGACCTCCCAAGACAAGCTTCTGAGCACTGATTCCATTAATCCTTCAAACGTTGCAGGAGCGTTGCAAAGTTCAAATGGCATCACTTTAAACTGCCAAAATCCATTTTCTGTTGTAAATGCTGTTTTCTCATGGTCTTCAGGATGTATACCAAATTGCCAATAGCCATTCTTTAAGTCTAATGTTGAGAACCATTCTGACAGAGATAGAGCGTCCAGTGTATCATCAATCCTGGGTAAAGGAAAGCAGTCTTTCTTTGTTACGTCATTTAATCTGCGATAATCTACACAAAATCGGGTAGATCCATCCTTTTTCTTGACAAGAACCGCTGATGATGTCCAGGGACTCTGTGATGGTTCTATAATATCTTGAACTTCCATGTCCCTTATGAATTGTACTGTCTCCTCTCGTTTTGCCAATGGAACCCTTCTTGCTGGTAGATGGACTGGAGGAGAATCACCAGTGTTAATCTTATGTTCTCTCAGGTTAGTACGGCCAAAATCATTTAATGTGGCAGAAAAAATTTCGGAAAACTCTTTCAATAGGTTCTCGGCCTTAGCAGCTTGGTCTTCAGTTAATATTCGCTTTGTTTCTCTCCATAAATCAGTAAGATGAGATGGGATGTCTGTATGATTTTGGTTGGAAACAGTAACTTCTATTTTATTTATACTTGTTACCCAGGTATTCACATATTGCTAATTCTTCACTCTTTTTCAATATTCTATTGGATATGTTACAGTTCATCACTCTGATAGGAATCTGTTCTTATCTATTCTGACTAAAGTCCTTGCAACCAGGATACCATGAGCCAAAGCTCCTTTACCAGAGGCATCAGTGGCTGCCAATCGGAAGGGACAATAATTTCACTTGGTGCTGGGATCTCTGTGTCTTCTGTCACTAATATTGGAGTCACACTTGATTAAGAATCAGATGTTCGGCTAAGGAAAGGGATCTCTTCTGTCTTATTGATGAGTAGGTTGTCACTTGGTCTAATGTTGAATCCATGTTTCTTAAGGAAATCAAGACCTAATATGCATTCATCATAGATGTCAGCGATATAAATAGGATGATGTACCAGACAGCTACCAACTCGGACTTGAGCACAATCTCCAGTGGCTGTTTTAGGGTTATTTTAGACTATGTAGTATTCCAGTTTGTATGAGGTATTATTTTCTTTATTTTATCCGTTCTGAGTAAAGTTACATTTGCACCAGTGTCAACTATCATACAGTAAGGTATTCCATCTATGGTTCCATCAGCTATTAATCCATTATTATCACTGTGTAGTGTTGAAACGTGGGCGATTTCTACTGGGGCCAACCAATCAACAGCCAGCCTTTGATCTTCACGTTACTTCTGCTGGTTCTGTTTTCTGTTAAATGTGCTTCAACTTTGCATCCACCACCTTTTGCAGTTGGCTGGAATGTGTCCAGTCTTGCCACAATTCCAACACTGAATGCTTGTAGAAGTCTTTGGAGAGGAACCTTTTATGTCTTTCAAAACGGATAGTATGGCTTTGATTAGTTCTTTCATTTCACTATCCTATTCTACAGTTTCTTCTGCACTCACAAATCTCACTGTACATTTGTTCGCTCGGGAGGAAAACCTGGAGCACTCGTACTTCATAGCATGCACCACAGCTGACTTTAAAGATTCACCTTCCAACATCCTCAGAGATTGTTAAGTGTCAGGGTCAGCAATAGCAACAATAAATTGTAATTGAGCTAAGTTATCTTGGATTTCTGGTGGACAGTTACTATAAGCCAATCTAGCTAGACGCTCGATATCACTATCAAGTTCTTACAAACTTTCACCACTCTTCTGCATGCCATGTTTAAATTGAATCACATAGTATTGTTTTAAATAACTATCGCCAAACCTGAGTTCCAATGCAGAAACCACACTTTGACAATCAGGTCATTTTTCTTCTGGAACAGACTGCAAATCTTCTGCAGCAGAGTTTCTTAAGGAAGCTGCAAGAAAACTGGCCTTCTGGAATTCATTACACTCATTAGCTCTAGCGATAACTTCAAACTGTGTTTTAAATACTGTCCAAGATGACTGGCCATCACATGTAGAAGATTTAGTTATATTTCTAGGATATGTGTAATAACATTATTTTCACTAAAATTACTATTATCACAAGAAGAAGGTAAACTTTAATTTCTTAAAATCTGAAACTTGAGTTCACAATCAGTTTTTACAATTTCAATTTCATGTTTATAATTTAACTTACCACTATCAAGATCATCTTTTGCACTGTCAATTTCACCCTTTAAACTATCACATTGTTTGTTAAGTTCGGTTTTAATGTCCTTACACTGATTACCCCAATTTGTTGTTTACGTCATTATTTTGTGTAGTTATGTCGGCTTTCAAGCTATCACTTTGTCTAGCAAGTTCACCTATTTTAATGTTTATGTCCCTATTTTGACTAGAAAGTTCAGCTCTCAAATTATTATTTTATGTAGCCATTATCGGCTTTCAAGTCATCACTTTGTCTAGCAAGATCAACTATTTTGTTGTTTATGTCACTATTTTGACTAGCAAGGTGACGAATTTTACTGTTTAGGTCATTATTTTGTGTAGCCATTTCACTTCTTTGGACAACTATTTCACCTTTAATGTCAATTATTAATTTCACATCCATTCTTCTAGTTAAAGGCATTCAAAATAATAATAATATTCGTACTCTTGGCACCAATGTTATAAATCCAAAGAAATGAAAGTTTAGCGTGAGTTCATAAATAGCACATATGTATACTACTAAAGTATGAATGATGTAATTTATTACAATGACACAATATTATTACAAACTAATCAATTTTTATCTAAACATAAGTACTACTATTTCTCTTAGTATAAAGACAAACCACTTTGTATTGAATCTCATTTGCGACATTAAATAACCTTAATAAAACTTTATACCTTATACATGTGAAACGTTTAACATTGATCTCCCCTGATAAAGGACCCAATAACAAACTGTACCGATGATTCCTCTTCTCCACCGGAATCATGTTTCACCTTAAATCAAATAAGAGCAGTCCTTTTACATAGCATTACACAACACTAATTTAATACACTTTGTCCTTCTCCCTTTTACTACTCAACTATCTCTTTTCTTTCTTTCACACTTCTTACTATTTCAAAACATTGTCGTTCTAAACAGTTAATTACGTAAATCGTCATGCTAAGCAACGACGAGCGTTCATGATACACCTGTCACATTCCATTGTAGCACGTTCATCTGTTGTAACAATATAAAGAAGAAAGTTTGCTCGTTTGCTTCTTTGTCTGTTTGTTTGTTTGTTTGTGAATTTGTCTGCTTGTGCACTCAGCCCCCAGAAGAGCTAGAGACCCAAACTTTGCATGAACGTTTCCTTCACCCAGGGGAAGAATATAGGCTATGTGCGAACTCGCTGGGGTCAAGCAAAATTGCAGTGGGTATGTTTGAATTTCTCAAAATCCCCAAAGAATTAACATTAAGGATTGAAATTTGTTCAAAATATATATTGCCACTAATATATTTCAAAAAAGGAATACATCAAACTAAATTAATATTTGATTTCGCAAGGCATAGATGTTCGTGTTGTTTTCTGCTGAGGTCCTGCCATCCTCTCAGATCTTCTACTGTGGCATATAAATTGACAGGCTCCTGTCAGACCTCTGTGGCAAGCAGCTGCTTGAGGGTTTTTTTTTTTTTATTTATTCCAAGGAGTATAGAACTGAGGGGAGAGACCCTAAACGAATTTCGCCACAACAACAGGTGAAGCATAGGATGGCCATATGTTTGTGCTCATAAACACTGCCAAGTATGTGTCAGATATCTAGTTAGTTTATTTATTACTTTACATGATGAAAAATATTGTAGTTGAAATACTATTAACTGATCGTGATTATGGTAAAAGGGTCGAAATCCAGCTTTTTAACTATTGACCTTAGCAAATGCTAACAGCTTTACCACCCACCAGCCAACTAGGCCAGAAATCACTACAAACTCAACCACATGTCCCTGGAAGACCTTTTAAGCTAATACACCCTCCCCCAACTTCTCTCCTCCCCCTACGACATGGCACTGATACATCTGCACTGTTTTTTTTTAACTGCTTCATTTACCAGGCGGGCTGCGGCCACATGCCTGCTCGCCGACATATGGGATCACTGGCATCTCACTGTGCTGGTACTATTAGTCGCTCCCAAAATTGAATTTGCTTATGGACCAGATGATAGAGGGGTCAAGGTCCTTCTTACAAAATGGTCCAGAAGAAGGAAGATAATGTTTTACTACTACTACCTTAATAATACGTAAAAAGTTTAAAATAGCATAAAATATTTCATTGCAAACAAAACCGAAACTTTTGAAAGTTATAGAAGAAAAGGAATTTAAAAAAAATTCCGAATAAAATGTTGGATAAAGAGATTGCTAAAAACTTATTTAACAAAGATATTTTCTTATTTAATTCACATTATTTTAGAATTATTCTATCCTTATTGTTCCGTCAGATATGAAATAAAGAGTAGCCTTCAGTTATGCTGCCGCTCTCGCTGCGCGTGCCGAATGCTGCCGGTTTTTACTACCGGTGAACACGGCTATCGATCACTATCGATCACGGAGTTGACAGGAACCAAAATCCGACTCCCGGCATCCAGAGTGATATTAGACTTAAAAGCTTTTAAAGGAAAAAATAAAATAGACTATTTATATTTGAGTATGATCTAAAGTTCTAACATTACTCTTAAAAATTCTCGCCATAACTGCAAAAATTAGAAAGAAAGTTGTTTTAATGACGAAAAAATATTATATTTTACAAACGCCCTCTGAAATCCGATCCTACCATGCCGCTTATAGGGCTGAATTTCTTACGGCGACACGGGCGTCGGTAATTCATACTTAGAATTGTCTAATCTTCATTTAATGAAACATCGTGTTAGATAAAATACGAACAAATTTAACTAGATGATTCTTTACTTTTCATAGTGTTAAAGTTAAACTTAGCAACTCTGAAAAACGCCTTTAAATTTCCGAACTGGTTTTACAGTAATGATAGGCACTATAGTAATGCATTAACTTGTATAAATGAAACAGATTAAACGATGATTCACGTATTGTACGATATTCCTTGTATCTTTCTGGACAATCTGCAGGTGGATATGTTAGACATACGATTAACTATTCTTAGCAATGTATGTGTCAGATATCTAGTATCTACCTATCTACCTAATTGAAATTAGCTAAAGATGTGTATCTTTAGCTAATTTCCTTACTGCACAAATTCCATTAAACTTGTTGTCGAGGCTCTGGTGACGGGCACAAACAAATGGCCGTCCATCACATGCAAATGCTTCGCAATATCGTTAAATTCGCACCATTAAATTTGAAATAATCAATGCGCTGATCTTTCTGATTTCTCGTGTAAACTCATTGTTCGGTTTGTTGGGTCAAGGGGGTGAGCCTCCTTGGATATTGAAATGTTCTAACTAAGCTTGAGCAGAACACGAGATTCAGAATCTAAATTCGTATCGGAAATTGAAATCATTAACTTAATTTGAAAAGTATGCAAAAGCTAATAAAAGTATATACAAATAATTAATAAATGTTTTAAATATTATGTTGAGTAATAAATAATTTTTTTGTACTTTTACATTTTTTTATTCACCATAGATCATAGTTAATTTTCTTTTGCTATAAAGTTACATATGCCTGGCAAATTGTATCCGAGGAACTCTGGGTGGTACGAAGTGATTTGAAAAATTCGATTATCTGAGAGAGGTAATTCCTTTTATTGATTTAGAAATTATGATGTGGGGAGGATAATGGGTACCACGAACTATGTCCATTTCTTTCCTCCTCTAAAAGAGAGGGAGAAGAAAATTTTAACCGGAGGGGGAGGTTGGGTTGTTTTAACTCTGAATGGCACTTTTTTGCACACAGTGGATTGAATGGCCAGGTCCCAAGGACCGCAAAGGCTCAGAAGAGGTTGGGGGAGATCCCTTGGCCCCAAAGGCTCAGAAGAGGTTGGGGAGAATCAGCTGTTGGGAGACAGATAGTAGTCTCTCATCAAAGCCATCTGGTGCGTCCATTAATATGCACATGGTATGGCTTTCCCACCCATGAAGCCATGGTTTAATATACCGTCTGACAGATGGCAGCCTTTCCAAGCCTTTTATTGTCTCCTACTAGCCATGTGTCAGGAAGGCGAGTTCTGTGGAAATAAATTTCAATGCTCACCCAGCTGGGACTCGAACCTGGGAACTACAGATAATGTGTCTGGTGCGCTACCAACTGAGCCACTCCTGCTCCCAGAGGGGAAAGTTTGGGTTGTTTTACCTCTGAGCAGCACTTTTTTGCACACCATGGGCTAAATGACCAGGTCACATGGACCCCAAAGATTCAGATAAGGTTGGAAGAGGGGACCTATTGGAGTTGGGAGGCAGATGGTAGCCTCCTGTAAAGGCCATCCACCATGTTCTTTAACATGCACAAAGTATGGCTCTCCCATATGGGGGGCCATGCCTTAATATCTCATCTGCCAGACGGCAGCCTTTCCAAGCCCATCGGTGTCTCCTATTGACTGTGGGCAGGGTGAGCAACTTTGCAGAGATAAATCTCAACACTGACCCAGCTGGGACTTGAACCTGGGAACTACAGATTACAAGACTGGTGTGCTACCGATTGAGCCACCCCAGATGGGGAGGAGATAGAGTCTAATTATATTTATGCCAAATGAAAGCTTTCAACTTGGGGAGTGCCATCTACTCTACATTTTAGAAAGTTTCAGCCCGAGCAAAGTCTCATAAAACTGCTAGTATATAATATTCTACACGACTGAGTTCAGCTCTAACATGATACCTGCGATCTATTCCGGTAAGCTTGCAGATGCCGATAATTGGTGTGTGGACAGACAGCACTTTTGTAGGGCTCAAGCATGCCATGGCTTACACCTTTCACTGCAGCTGCTTGCCGAGATGAGTTGCCACTATGAGTTGTGGTCTACAGGGCATAGCCAATATCAGCATCTCTGCACTCCATCCTTATAAAATATATATATATAGTTGGGGTGTTCATTATTTTTTAAAACGTATCATCGATATCTCAATAATATTTAATATTCTACACGACTGAGTTTGGGTCTAATACGATACTTGTGATCACTTCACATATCTCACAGATGCTGATAAGTAAGGGGCAGAGATGACGCTCGAGGAGGGCTCGAGCATGCCGTGACTTGCCGCCTTCACTCTAGCCACTTCCACACTGTAAGTTGTAGTCTATTCATAGAAGCCAATGTCAGCCTCTCCATGCTCCGTCCTTAAAAAATACATGCAGTTTCAGTAGTCATTATTTCATAAAATATATCGTCATTGCTGATCAAAAATGATGTTCATTAATTTTTAATCACATTTTTTCTAATATATTCATGCAAAATAAATTAATTAAATCGTGAAATATACAATATTGCACTAGTTTCAGCAAAACGATATCAGATGTGGTGTACTATAAATAGTGGTACAAGTAAAAATTCAAAGCAGGAGAAATATTTTTATTTACTCTTAATAAAAATTGTACCCTGCCCTCTCTAAATATTATACATTTTTCCATATCGGTCTAATTTAGAAGCAGTGTAACTTCTAAAAAACCATTTAATGCAAAATTGTGACTGAAGTAAAATAAAGATTACAATCAAATCTATTTAAATTTAAATTTCCCACAATATTCATTCCGTATTTAAAAAGTTCTGTAACCTAGAGTGTTTCACAAGATCGATTTCTGAGGAAAATAAAATTTTTCCTCAGAAATTGATTGAAACTGAATTAAAAAGCATTTTTTAAAACTATTTAATGAAATAAATATACATTTTTGAATTTTGTGAATGATTATTTTAATAGTAAATATTTATGAATGATTTTATAAAACAAGATAATTTGCTGTTAATATTATAGGTTACATATATCTTAAAATATTGAGCGAATATTGTTTAAAATCCGAATTGAAATATATTTAATTTTCATCTTTATTTTACCTTTACAGTCATTTTTTCATGTAATGCATATTGTAAGAAGTTACAGAGCTTCGAAGTTAGATTCCAAATTGACATAGGATGTAAATTCTCTTAAGATTTTGTTAGGGAGAAAAAATGGGTAAAAAGCAAATTAATACCTCCAAATTTATTTCATTTTCTATTCATTTTTTATCATTTTCTAATGCCTAATATAATTCTTTCCGGTTTCTCTAACTTGCAGAAGGGGTGGGGGAGATTCCCCTTGATATGCTTTTGTCAAAAAGTCAGGAAATTATTCGTATAAAATCGTATAAATTCGTATAAAAAAGTGCAGAAAATCGGAAGCCGCCACATGATTTTATAAGCTTTTCTATGAAAAATCCTGTATGTTTTCATATATATACATACATACATATACATACAAAACCCTCATGCAGCCATTGGCTACACGTGTCCAACCAGACTCTGTAATTTTCCTCTCCAGATGTCTGTTTTGATCTATAGCTGCTGCATCTGGCCATTCTAGGCCAATTCTACCAAGGTCCTGTTTGACATTGTTTGCCCATTGCTTCCTAGGTCTTCCCCATTTTCTCATACGCTTAGGTACAGTGTTCATAATCCTCTTTGCCAATCTGCAGTTTTGCATATGGGCAACATGGCCAAACCAACAGTCTCTCTCTGTGCAATATACTGCTCAAAGGAAGTTGATGACTTCTTCTTCTAACCTCATCATTACTTACAAAGTCAAACCACCTAATGTCAAGGTACTGCATAAGCATCTAGAATCAAAGGCATCAAGTTTCTTGTTATCCTGCTTACAAAGGGTCCATGTTTCATTACCAAAACTAACCTTAGAAAGAGTCAAACTATTATACAGCCTAATTTTAGTCATTAGGTGTATACGCCTATTTTTCCATACTCTCCATAGATTCTTAAAAGTCTCAGCAGTAATCCCTATTCTTCTATTTATCTCATGCCACACATCACCAGTATCTGTTACATAGCTCCCAAGAAAATTAAACTGAAACGAAACCATTCGAAACAACTAAAGTACTATCTGACTGACCAATTTCCATCACTTTAGTTTTTTCTCTGTTTTATTAACAAACCTACTCTATTACCATTCTTATGAACAGCCCTAATGAAATAATTCATTTCATCAACATCATTAGCCAACACGGCCAAGTCAACTGCATAATCTAAATCATAAATTTTTAAATCTCTAGACCATTTAAGGCTAAAATCTTTCCCTTGCAAAGAATTTCGTATTAGATAATCAATAACCAAACAGAAAAGGAAACAAAATGCACCCTTGTCTAACTGCATTAGCAATGCTAAACCAATCGCTGAAAGAGACATACCAACTCTCACACACGATTCAGTGTTATTATAGAGAGCTTTCATTGCACTAACTAACTTATCAGGTATTTCACATGATCTAGCAATAAACCACAAATCATGCCGATCATCAGAGTCAAAAACGTTTTTAAATCTATAAAGCTAGCCACCATATGTTTCAGAAACTCTAAACATTTCTCAAGAATCTGCCTAAGTTAAAATATTTGATCAATACATCCCTTACCACTTCTGAATCCACGCTGTTCATCACGCAGTTGTCCATGAACCAAATTCTTAATTCTATTAAGCATAATCTTGCAAAGAATTTTACCTGGAACAGAAGTGAACTAATTCCCCTATAATTATTACAAGAACTGCGATCACCTTTTTTAAAAATTGAGACAATGATATATATATATTTATCTAGCAATCAATACATCAAAAGTGTTTTAATAGGTATTGAAATAAGTTCTTCTTATATTACTTTTACTTTACGCTGACTGGAAAGCACTTGGTGCCATCTTGTTTTCTGAGAAACATGCAGTAGAATTGTTCAGTGTAAACTGCTGTGCCACAACAGTTTGAATTGGAGCGAAGTGGCTCAAGTTCAAGTTCAAGCCATGGCAAAGCAGTTTACATTGAACTGTTCTACTGAATGTTTCTCAGAACACAAGATGGCACCAAGTGCTGCTGCAGTCAGGGTAAAAAAAAACGGCTTTATGTCCCGTGTGAGGAACAATGACCTTTCTAGGCCCACAGGTTATTTAAAGCCAAATTTTTAAAGAGGTTAAACTTCCCTTCTTAGAATCGTTTCCTCGTAAAAAAAATGATTTACTTGCGACTTAGGACCAATTAGAGGTCCTGTATAGTTAGAGGATGGCCATCTCGGTGATTCACTGCCATTGGTTGATTGAGTCTCGTGGTTTATGAAAGCCATGTTTTGTCCTACCGTAAGACGAAAGCCTATGAGTTAAGTGTATGTACCAAGTTAAAACCTCTCAGTTTTTATAGTTTTATATATTTCTACCACTATTTTTGTGTATAAAGCTGTTATAATTTATGAATGCCTCACCGTGCTGCATTTGGGTGCAAAAATTTCACTCAAATAATTTAATGAATGTTTTTCCTTGAGAAACTCTGTCAGCAGACCTCAAACGGCTGCAAAGCAAAATGAGCTAACTGAAAAATAAAAAATAAATACCCCCCTCAAGCAGCTGCTTGCCACAGAGGTCTGAAAGGAGCCTGCCAGTTTAAATGCCAGAGTAGAAGGTCTGTGAAGATGGCAGGACCTCAGCAGAAAAACTACACACACAACCAAGCCTTACCCGGGGCTCAAACCCAGGTCCCTTAGATCAGTAGCCAAGCGTGTTAACCACTCGGCCATGGGCCTGCTACCAACAAACAATTTCTTTTAAGGTTCGTTTGAAAAATTAGCTAATGTTTTCACTTTGTCGTCTGCATATGGAAGTATTTGTTTGTCTGTCTGTCCGTCTCTCTATAACTGTATTATATAACTCTCTATAATATATTATTAACTGTTTTTTGTCCATCTGTCTTTCCACCTGTCTGTCCGTCTATAAACAATCAATTTCTTTACTTTTAGAGCTAAATGAAAAATTCTTTTTGGGTTGGATAGGTGTGGAATAAATATTGTGAATCATCATCATCATCATCATCCTCAAGCAGCCATGGGCTACGGAGGTCCAACCAGACCATGCAGTTTAATTCTCCAAGAATATCTGTCCTGAGCTACATCTGCTGCATCCGGCCACTGCACACCAATTCTAACAAGGTCCTGTTTGACATTGTCTGCCCACCGCATCCTAGGCCTACCCCTCCTTCTGAGGCCTCTAGGCACACTGTTGAATACCCTATTCGCCAATCTATAATTATCCATACGGGCAACATGACCAAACCAGCGGAGTCTCTCTCTGCACAATATGCTGCTTAAAGGAGGTTGCAGACTCCTTTGCCTAACCTCATCATTAGTTACAAAGTTAAACCACCTAATACCCAAGATACTGCGTAAGCATCTAGAATCAAAAGCATCTAGTTTCCTGTTATCTTGTTTACACAGCGTCCAAGTTTCACTACCATAATTAACCCTAGAAAGAACCAAACTATTATACAGTCTAATTTTAGTCTTTAGGTGTATACGCCTATTTCTCCACAATCTCCATAGATTCTTAAAAGTCCCGGCAGCAATACCTGCTATTCGTCTGTTAATCTCATGCCGCACATCACCAGTATCAGTTACATAGCTCCCAAGATAATTAAACTGTGACAACTGCTCAAGACTGCAACCATTCAGATTAACTGAATCACAACCTGCCTGACCAATTTTCATCACTTAAGTTTCTCTCTGCTTATAACCAAACCTACTCTACTACCAGTCTCATCAACAGCTCGAATGAAAGAGTTCATCTTATCAACATCATTTGCCAAAAGGGCTAAATCATCAGCATAATCTAAATCAGAAATTTTCGTATCTCCAGCCCATTTAAGGCCAAAATCTTTCCCTAGAAGTGAATTTCGCATAACATAATCAACAACCAAACTAAAGAGAAAAGGAGACAAAATGCACCCTTGTCGAACACCAGACGTAATGCTAAACCAATTGCTACAAGACTTACCAACTCTCACACATGACTCAGTGTTATTATAGAGAGCTTTCATTATGTTAACTAACTTGTCTGGTATACCATATGATCTCACAATCAACCACAAATTATGACGATCAACAGAGTCGAAAGCCTTTTTGAAATCAACAAAGCTAGCAACCAAAGGTTTCTGAAACTCTAAACATTTCTCAAGAATCTGCCTAAGTGAAAATATCTGATCTACACATCCCCTACCACTTCTGAATCCACATTGCTCATCACGCAATTGCCTGTCAACCAGATTCTTAATTCTATTAAGCACAACCATGGAAAGAACTTTACCTGGAACAGAGAGAAGGCTGATACCCCTATAGTTATCACAAGAACTGCGATCACCTTTTTTTAAAATAGGGATAATAATAGCTCTGGTAAAATCTTTAGGAACCATGCCTTTATCATAAAAGTTATTCAAAATTTCAGTCATCCAAGTGGTAACCAAAACATTCCCAGCTCTGAGCATTTCTGTAGTAATTTCATCTACCCCTGGGGATTTATGAAGTTTCAGTTTAGAGATAGCCAAACTAACTTCAGATTGTGTTATAGGGCCAACATTAAAGCTGCCAATGCATCTATCATCATTACAAACAATGGGAGTAGAACTAACCACATTGTTTAGAACATCACTGAAATGCTCAGCCCACCTAGCCATGAGAGAATCCTCACCTTCTATAACCTTACCTTGTTTATCCTTCAATCCCTGTATGCCTGTCCGTTTTCTACCACATAAAACATTAACTATCTGGTACAGCTCTCTGCTGTTGTGCTGCCTAACTGCTTCCTCAGCTTTGTCAGCCAAGCTATGTTAAAATTTCAAACGAATATTACAAGCAAACTATTTACACTGGAAATCTGAAATTTTGGTTGTAGAGTGTTATGGTCAGAAGGTTTATAATGGCAATTAGGTTTTGCCATCTTAGCTAAAAGGGGGTGGGGTGCGAAAATGAAACTTTTTTTAAGAGATGAACGGAACAATGTTTTCTTTTTTGTTGTTGTTGTTTTACAGACACTAACAAAATATTAATGATTTAAAGAATTTTTAATAACTTCAGCATTACCTGTAGACGTTTAAACGTCTATAAATCAATAAATGCTGTTTGTGAAAAATGCTGACTTTAGTTCAACAAGTTAGAATGTTCTGGCATATTTCTGGAGAGCTGCGGGTTCGAATCCCGTATGTCGGCGAATTTTTTTTCCACAGAAATGTTTACATTTTTCTAATCCCCATCAGTGGAATTTCCAGTGTTAGAGAGTGCTAAAGACGGTATATAAAAACTCGAAAGGCAACCTCTAGTGACGAAAAAAAGCTGGAAAATACCAAATCTTCAAATAAAAATTCCAAACGATCTATTTTTGCTAGAAACTTAAGTTTTTCGTCATAGAGTGTATTGATCAAGTGGTTTACCATAATAGTAATGATTTGTCCCATTGGTAAAATGCAACTTTCCTGCTTTAAGAGATAAATGAAAAACTTTTTTTGCACATTACAGGTACTAATAAAATATTAATTGTTTATTTTGCCGAAAATTCTACCATAAAGAGATCACTTGAAACATTCGTTAAAAGTTTTGCAGTTCCGATATTTAGTGATCTCTAATGACTTAAATTAAAACTACCTTTGAAAATGCGAATTAGATTTCATTAGTAACGAACTGAAAAAGAGATTTCCAATTATCTGTTAAAGCAAAACCATTCCGTTTCTTCCCTTCCTTAGGCTTAGGGTCAACTAATTGTTGTCAATGGAATTTTCGAGACTGTCATCTTCCACGACCAAAATTTCAAATTTCTAACTTAACTACATCGTTCGAAATATTCGTTTCAAAATTTTGGTATTTTTCGATTTTTTTTCCACCGTTAGAGGGCGCGGTTATAACTTTTGGGACATTCGAAAAATGCAAATCGTAATAATCATTAATTCCTATCTAGCACAAAAAATTTTTTATTTTGCTTATAAGCAAAAAAATTCGATGTCTACAGACAGACAAGACAACAAAACGAAATTATATCTTTTTTTTTTAAAGAAAAAAAAAAAGGCGTAAAATTTGCTTTCCCTTTTTTTAGCCGTTTTCTAAAGTGCTTCCAATCATGAACACTGAAATCTGTATCAAATATTACCGTACCCTTTTCAGAATCCATAAGTACCGTGTAATAACATTCATCTACGCACGCTAAACACTCCGAGAGACGACAAAACATGGCGTCCGATTTTGAGATGGCCAACCTCTACCTATATAGGGCGTCTAGAACCAATCTAGAAAGCATAACATTCTAAAAGAAGAAAACAAGAGTCTATCCATCGGTGTCTTACTATCGATTAATCTGTGTGTAATGCAGTCAGCGGTGGTGGCTAATCTCTGTGCCGTATGTACTCTTGGAATTTAAGTCATAAATAAATTAGTTGTGATATCGGTTATAAATATGTCTGGAGATTTTTATCTTCGTTACTACGTAGGACACAAAGGAAAGTTTGGACACGAATTTCTGGAATTTGAATTTAGACCAGATGGTAAAGTATTTTCTTAAATATATGTTACTTTCTCATCTGGTGTAGGGAGCCCCTTAATTGAATGCTAATTTCACCAAAACTTATAACACCTTGAACCTACTTTCTGATTTTATGGCCTTAAACTGAGGCCTATAAGGTAAATTATTGTTCTGGTAATTTTACAGTTTAGTAACCTTGGGGAAGCATTATGATAGTTTAAGTGGCTTATACCTAATATACTTTAAGTATGAAACAAAGGCATTTTCCAACAAGTTCGTAGTGGAAATATGATGTTAAACCAGAAATCTCTTTCTACCCGTGTGTGAAACCTTGGTTTTCGTTTTGTAGACTATCTGTTTGGATTAGTTATTCTTGGTTTATACATGCAGAAATGAGATTTCTTGTTTAATGACAGCTTGCTATAGTAATATTGCAAGATAATGTGCCGTACTTGAAAAAAAGATTAAATAATCCGATCAGGGAACTAATGAACAAAAATCAAATGGCTGATAGTGGAATTTATTAACTACAATTGAGTTTACTAAGGTTACCTAAACAGTACAATTGCAGAGTTTGTAGCTCATACTATTGTTATAGTTCATAGCACATAGGAGTCATCCCAATGGTCAGTGACAGCATACTTTATATGATTTTGGCAACTGTTGAAGTGGATCCTTTCAAAAGCTTCACAGTTAGCAACTGAAACTGTTCAAGTAATTTTTTGATATCTCCACAGCATGTGTACAAAAGGAACATTGCAAGAAAACAGCTCACAAAAAAAATTCTTTTACCCATAAATTATACAAGGTGTTTCCAAAAGGTCCAAAACTTTAGGAATGTGCTCTACTCCACATAGTTATGAAAAGAGTTCTTATGAACATTGAGCCAGAAATGCTTCTCATCCAATCTATAGCATATTTTGAGAGTGCAAGTAAGGAATCCTCTCAAAAGGTATGTGAGGTAAATTTGAAAGCCTGACAACATAGTAGATTACTCAAATGTTGGGCATAATCCCACCACTCGACATTAAGGCTCATATGGTATTGTCAATTTGTTTGTTAACTTTACTCTGTATTAAAGTAATCGTCTGATTTAAGCTCGGAAGTCTGATGTGTTTATCCTGAAGGCATTACTACTACGTGAAAAATTAAAACAACTTCTGTGCTAATATCAGTGAAAAAGAAATGTGTATTTATATATTTTTCCTAGCAACCCTAATTAATGCATATGCTTCTAATCAGCATTTTGAAACACTTATTTGGAAGATTTTAGGGAGTGTGGGGTTTTCCAATACAAATGACAGAAAAACAGAAGTTTTATCGCGATTGTCCAGTTTTCTCACACAACAAAATCATTTACACAAGGACATGCCTTCTGGCTCACTAGCCAGATATGTTAGCCACTATATCAGGTAACACTAAATAGCATGAAGAGACTTTATTATTTCCATCTTACTAAGTGCAATATAAAAAAATTTGCCACCCGTTGATCATAGATGGCGTCAAAAATCATCGGTGAAAAGTTAAAAGTCTTAAATTAGTGGGGGGAAAATGAACCGGCATTAGTTCAATCGGTAAGAATACTCTGGTGAGATGCAGGTTCACATCCTGTATGTCGACGAAATTTTTTCCACAAAATATTGATATATTGACGTTAAAATGTCACCCAGGTAACGTGATTGTTGCCTATGTTTACATCAGAGAAAATTGTAATGTCCTTTGGAACTTCTTTTTCCTGATGATGGATATTAGTATGTTCAAAATTGTGATTATTGAGCTAATGTGAAAGTATAGTAAGTTGTAATTAGTTTTTGCTATCGATTTACATGTTCAAGTAGTGAACTTTATAGCATCATGAAGTAAATTAATCATATCTGTGTACTTTATGATGCAGAGGACATTATGATTTCACCTGATGTGTGTGTGTGTGTGTTTACCTTGAAGATATCAGTACTATGTGAAAGTTGAAACAACTTCTATATGAATATTAATGAAAAGAAGTGTGTAGTTATATACTTTTGATACTGGACACTCAGCTATAATAATTTATTTAAGTGTATATAAACACTGTATACTGTGCAGTAATTCTGTTGTAAGAACTTCTATACTTTGACCCTCCTAATGTGTGCCATCTTTTGCATTTATTGTTCAGTATTTCTTTCCATCTGTTCATACATCTGATAAAGAAAAATGTACTCTTCTTCATATGTTCTAAATACAGTTCCAGTTTTGGAGTAGACAATGATACATGCTCCCAATGATCTAAGCTAATACAGTGTTTAATAAGGTGTTTTTAAAATAATTATAAGATATGACATTGATTTAATTGAAATTTGGTTAAAGCCCTCTTGAACGTCAAACTCAGGGAAAAAATTGTGTTAAGTTGGGTAAGATACAAACTCCTGGTAACATTAATTGCTCTTACCACTAAGCTACTGGCCACTGATCAAGATTACCTCCTCTAGTAATGATATGAACCTTCTGCAAGTATTACAGAATTATTTGCATCCCATGAAGACAGGGATTTTTTACTGCTGAAGTGATTGTGTACTGGTGTACTTGTGTACCATGAACTTACACCTTGAACCTGAAGAGGGAAGTCTTATACTACTCTGTTTTGTTTAATATTATTGCAAATTTTATATATACTGCTCACAAAAATTAGGGGATATATTATCGCTTCATATTCATTTTGAAATATCCCCTAATTTTTGTGAGCAGTATATTTAGTTATGTTATATTTTTTAAACATAATGTTTTTTCTAAACTTTTTTAAAGAAAAAAATTATAAATGTAATTATAAAATATAAAATATCCCCTCAAGCAGCTGCTAGCTAGTCAGTTTATTCACCATAGTGGAAGGTCTGTGAGGATGTGACGACCTCAGCAGAAAGAGAACACAAACATCCATTGCTCATAGAGCCACTGTTTATAACTAACAAATGTGAGATTACAGTGTATAAATATACACAATGGGCCTTACCTTGGGGGCAGGGGGGGGCTCAGTTGGTAGCACGCCAGGCTTGTAATCTGTAGTTCCCAGGTTCGAGTTCCAGCTGGGTCAGCATTGAGATTTATCTCTGCAAAACTCCTTGCTCTTCCCATGGTCATTTTATTACATTTATTTATATTTTAAGCAAATAGTTAGATTTTCAAGTTATTAAGCTTGCGACCTATTTATCTTGCATGGGTTGCAAGGGCATAAGTTGCATAATGACATAACACTTATGCCTACATTTGATGTAGGCATAAGTGTTATGTCATTATGCATTATTAGGCTATTGTTAGAGTCAGGCCAGAAATGTTTATTGATAGCATAATGATCTATTAGTATTTATCAAAAAATGCCTATTTCTAACCACCTATTCAATCTATCGAGTTTTAATAACTGGCATTGCCCATCCTCATGTTACTCTTAAGCCTATGTTGAAATTTCAGGTTCTTATCCCTATTATATGAAGATATATGGCAAAACAGGCACCATTTCCTTTTATCGTCATAAATATATTCTAAAATCTGTGGTTGCTAAAGAATTACTGTAATCAAATTAACAATAGGAATCAGTGTAGAAATACCAGTTAAAAAAAGTATTAAAAGCGAAGAGATAAAATATGAAACAAAAATGAAGAGCATATTCCTTGTTAATGCTACTCCCTTTTATCTAATTTTTGTAAAATTGGTGATCTAGCCAGTCAAAATAATGGCATGAATGGTAAAAATTGGTAATTTGAGAGCTAAAATAACAAGTCAAAATGATGACTTGAAAGCCAAAATGGCTACACAAAATAATGAATTGAGAGCTGAGTTAAGAGCTGAAGTGGCTTCTCAAATTAGTAAGATTATCGACCAGTACAAAGACATTAAGACTGAACTCAACAGACAATGTGATAGTCTAAAAGTTAAAATTGACAGTGTAAAAAATGATATTGATGGGGTAAAGTGTAATGTAAAAATCACTTTGAAACATGAGCATGTTTTTTATTATTCATAATACTTATTTTACAAACTCATTAGTACTGTGCTGATGCAAAGAAACTACATGGAACTAAGGTTATATATTTGTATTTTTACAGGGAAACTGAGATATGCTAACAATTCCAACTATAAGAATGACACAATGATCCGGAAAGAGGTAAATGATTTAGCAGTATGTTGCATTTGAAAAATAAACTTGCTTATTTATATTTTTAAAAAGGAATGTTTAATACCATTTTTTTTATTATTTAAATGTGGTATAAAAGGTAAGATTTACAAAAATCCACACATAAATTTCTTCATCCTAATTAGAAATTTTTCATTATATATTTATCCATTTGTTTTATCCAGGCATATGTGCACAAGTGTGTAATGGAAGAATTGAAGCGTATAATAGAAGACTCAGAAATCATGAAAGAAGATGATAACCTGTGGCCACAACCAGACCGTGTTGGAAGACAGGTAAGTGATGTACAAAAATAACAAATGGCCTCTCAAGCAGCTACTTACTTGATATTAAAGTGGTCTGACAGGAGCCTGTCAGTATAGTTTGCCATAGAGATCTGTAAGGACAACAAGACCCAACTGGAAAACAACACAGGAAAGAAATATCCATATCTCTTCTGTGACTCAAGTACAGACCTCTTTCGTCAGTAACAAAGTATGCTAACCACTCAGCTACTGGGACAGTTAAGTCATGTGAACAAAATTATAAACACATATACAGGGTTCACACAGACCAGTATAATCAAGTAAAAAGGTTCTGACAGGAGCCTGTCAGTTTATACACCATAGTAGGTCTGTGAGGGTGGCAAGACCTCAGCAGAAAGACAACGCAAACAACCATGCTTTACCCAGGGCTCGCAACCCAGGTCCGTTTGACCAGTAGGCAGGCGCACTAAAAACTCAGCAAAAAATTAAATTTATTTTAATATGAAAGTAAAAGAAAGACAGTTGTGCATTGAAAAGTTTGAAAAGTTCAAGTTCAGAATTAAGTGCTCTGCAAAGTTACTTTGAGTTTACTTTTTATTGACTGATATTAATTCTCTTTTTGAAACTCTGGTACTTATGCTCAATAAACAATAAAAGGCAGAAATATTTTCATGGAATAAAAATCATGTATGTGTTAATTTAAAATTTGTGTTACACATTCCATAAGTAAACTATTACAGATTCTGTTCCTGTGGTGAAATTTGAGGTTTCTCTGATGTCATGAGAAATGTTTTATATAATGCTGCAATTGAACAAGTAACTGACTCCAAGTTATTTAGATAAGTGATGAAGTTTACTTCATTATTCCATTGGACCTGTGCGTAAATAATATTTTGGCTTTAATTGCAATTGATGTGGGATTTTATTAATGTACAAGAAATATTTTGCCTAATATCCTCTCCCTCTTATGCATACAGTCTTCCCTGACTAGTGGTCTGCAATCCAGAGCTGCCAACTGCTCTGAATTTTTCAGATTTTCTGTGAATTTTGGGTTTTCAGTTTTTTTCTCTTTTTTTAAAAAAAAATCTGCTCCCCATTTGTTTTTCTCCTTTTTACAAAAGGTAATGATAATAAAATATAATTTTATTTCATTATGTATTTATAAAAAATTGTTTTCTTATTACCTCTTTAATTGGATTATAGGTGTGCTCTCACTACTTAACCTATGGTTTCCTGGAGTATTCACCTTCACACTAATTTCCTGATGATCAGATAGGACTTCAACCAATTGTTTTGGGTGAAACAGTAGGCAAAGGTTACACCTAATTCCTTAATAGAGTTGAAAGATGCAAATTTGTATCTAAATGAGTACATACCACTTGAACCTCTATCCTCTCCCACTCTGGACAGCTAATTGCAAATTTAACAGCCAAATTGCATCCCCATGCCTTAAAACTTCAAGGTGAGGGAAGGCACACCCATAGTTTAGAAAGCTTCTCTGATCTGTGTGATGATTGGCATTGCAACAGGAATGGCTTTCATGTATGTCTATTGTTATCTGGTTGGCATCTCTGCGGTTCATGCAGTTTTTCTTTAGTTTTAAGGCTTACAATTTGAAGTTTGTATTATCGATGAGCCATCCCATGGCCGAGTGGTTAGCATGCTTGGATACTGATCTAAGGGACCTGGGTTCAAGCCCCAGGTAAGGCATTGATGTATGTGTTGTTTTTCTGCTATGGTCCTGCCATCCTCACAGACCTACTATGGCATATAAACTGACAGGCTCCTGTCAGACCTCTGTGGCAAGCAGCTGCTTGAGGGGGTATTTATTTTATTTTTTTTTTTTATTATCGATGAATGTGCTTATACACAAGTATATGCAGTAGTTCCTGCCGTTCTCATTAACATATAAAAAAATACATACCTTAGACTTTAGTATAATAGCTGCCATTAGCCATCACGTCCTGTGCTGCCACTCAGGCATAGCAAAAAACTATGGTTGGGGGTGGAGAAATTGAAAAATTTCCAACTCAAAAAACAAATTTTGCCAACTGAGAAAATAATGTCTGTCAGGTTTGTACCTAGATTTTCACTCTGTGGGAGGGGGGAGTTGAGGCAATTTTTCCAACTAGCCATATTTTCACAGAAATAATCCCACTATTTACATCTTGCCTGAATTGTAGCAAGTTAGTGCAAATTTTCCCAACTTCCCCTTGATTTCGTCAACTTCCTTAATTTCACAAAACCAATTCCAATCTTTACATCTCTCCTAAATTTGCCAAGCAACTTCAAATTTTTCAAACTCTCCAAGATTTTGCAAAGTTGTCTGGATTTGGCCAACTCTCTTTAATTTCACAAAACTAATCCCAATTTTCACAGCTCGCCTGTATTTTACCCAGTGGATTCAGATTCTGCCAACACTCCTTAATTTCATAAAACCAGTCCTAATTTTCACAACTCACCATGCCTTGCATTACTAAGGTGGAGAAATTTTCAGGCAAATGAAAAGTTTGTGACAAGGACAAAAATTTTTATCTGCATAAGAGCTTATATATGCCTAGTTCATAAAATTCACATGGCTGTCTCCTAAGATTTTCAGAAAATTTTCCATTAGCATAATTTTAATGCCTTCATAGACATTGCATTTCCTCTTCTATGTCTCTCTCTAGTTCACTACCATGATTATGATACAAGCTATTGTTGTGGGCCACACAAAATGACTTTGTAAGCCACATGTTTGAGATCCCTGCCCTAAAAGAAATTCTGGCCTGTCATCTGTTGTGTCTCACTTTTGAGTCAAAATAGTGGTAAACATGGGAACTGCTGGCTTTGGGACAACTACCCTGACCTTTGAGTCTTCTGTAATTATTACCATGACTTGGATACCACATTTCCAAATTGTGGTATCCAAGTTGATTGATGCCTCCCTTCTGCCAATCACCCTTTGTTACAGTGAATCTTCCATACAATTTCATTGTTCCATTCTTTGCATACACTGAAATTATCATTGTGAAAATGAATGAAAAAACTGTTTTCTTTGCTACTAAACACAGTAAATAAAAAATAGTTGTCTTTAATATATTTCACTCTCAAAATGTACTCAATTTTTACATTCAAGAGTTCTGTGCAAAGTCTGATAGTGTATTTGGATATCTCATCTTCTAGTTAATCAGGGTACCATATTTCATTTCAGTATACAATAAGTTTTGATACATGACATTTTATAGCTCAGAACTCCCAATAATTCAGCATCCATTGGGTCTGAGGGCTTTCCCAAATAAAACCATTGTCAATCGGCCATTTTCTTCTGAACACCAGTGCTTTTATCATGCTTTATGTATACTGGTTATATACAGCCTACAAAAAAAGTCTGCAGTGTAAAATTGCATTGTGCCTTGGTGCTTTACCAGTTACCAACTTCTCTGTTCAAAGAAAGTTAATTAAACTCATCGCAGAAATGATTTATAGCACACAGGAAGTCTCAGAAGCTTTTGGCAAATTGTTGCCAGATCCCCTACAGTTGCAAGGCCATTCGGGATTTTAAACCACCTTTTTATTATAAAGACAAATTTTTTAATGCACCTTCCCCAAGCCAAGGAAGGATACCAAGATTCCTTTAAATCATTGTTCAGTTGCTTTAACGAGCTGCATGTACAAGGTATTGGAAAGAATAGTCAATGCCAGACTCATCTGGTATATGGAGACCAACAACCTTTCCATACCCAATCAATGCTTTACCATCTGATCTGCTTCAAAATGGCAATCTAGAAATCTTCGTTAAGAGAACATCGTGTCAGTATCCTTTGACCTTGAAAAAATGTACACTGTGGGTTAGAGATTTTTTGTGGCCATGTGTTTGACTTGAGAGATCACATGTCAATCTTCATTTTAAACTTGTGCTTTTCATGTCCTTGTCAGTAACACTATGTTCCAGCCTTTCCCTCAAATTCCCTCAAGGCTGCATCTTAAGTATTATGCTTTCCACTGTCAAGATAATTCCATCACTAGACAATTTCCTCCAACTGTATTCAGTTGTATCAATTCTCCACCTTCAACTGTATCAGGACATGGGATCCTTACACACCTCACGCATCCAGTCTTTATATTGAAACTAATGAACCATCTTTATTTCTTCACTGTCAGCAGTTGTCACTATAGTATGGTGATCCCTGTGGACCATCCTTCTTGGGACTGATTTTTCTTCCCATGTGGCAAATGCTGCTCAACTGCCATTTGTGCTTTCAGTTTGTATGTCCAAGGCTACCTGTGAACATTAATCTCAGTAGCATCACCCAGTTGACAGCTGAGCTACTTCTACCATAACTTGTTGTTTACTCTTACCTGTGGGGTGGGGGTGGTTCAGTCGGTAGCGCGCCAGGCTCGTAATCTGTAGTTCTCAGGTTCAAGTCCCAGTTGGGTTAGCGTTGAGATTTATCTCTGCAAAATTCCCCGCCCTGCCCACGGTCAGTAGCGGACATCGATGGTCTTGGAAAGGCCGCCGCTATCGGATGGGACATTAAGCTGTGGTCTCATGTGTGGGAGAGCCATACACTGTGCACATTAAAGAACACCCTGGATGTCCTTGACAGGAAGCTACCATCTGTCACCCAATAGCTGTTCCAGTGGGTCCCCTCCCCCAACCTTCTCTGAGCTTTCGAGGTCATGTGACCTGGCCATTTAGCCCACGGTGTGCAAAAAAGTGCCGCTCAGAGGTAAAACAACCCAACAACTCTTACCTGTGATTTTTCTCCCTATAGGATGGGGAAGGTTTTCACAGCTGACTGTGGCAATTCTTTGCCCGTCATTGCACTGTGCACCCAAACTTGTCTATTTTTACAGATAGCTTGAAATCTGGGAATTCTGTGGAATTGACCATGGTAGACAATTTCCATTTCTATGGAATTTGTCTACCGTGATGACATCATGGTAGACCAAATCCCACTGCAGTGTACCATTTCGCATCAGAGTTTCATGTTATCAGATTTGCTTTAGACAAAATTACAACTAATTATCATCATCACTGTGTGCTTTAAGCCTACTGACTATAGGTTTGATATCAGTGAGACCAAGATCTCACCCTGTTCTCTCAAAGATCCACCAGCAGCTGCATTGTCTGGCTGTCAATTTCCATCCTCTTCTGTTGGATTCCTGGACATGGCATCAGGAGCAAAATTTGGTAGATATTGCTACCAGTCATCTCCACTACTGTCCAGCTCTTCATTGCCAGTTCCATACTAGGGCCTTCAGCAATGTTTCTCCATCAAGCTTCAGGCATGGTGACAAAGATCTTGGCCAGAACAGATAGATATAAACTCTTTAAGATCAAGCCTCCGTCAAACTGTGGCTGTCATCTTTTTGAAGGAATCTCAAGGAGAAGGTTGTACTTGCTTGGTTCCATATGAAGTCCTGGGCTTTTAACACATTCTTTTCTTCAGGTAGACAACCAACATACGTGCAAGTTTCTAGACACCATTTTGTATATCCATCTTATTTTAATCATTTTCTACATTTAATGTTGAACATGCTCTTTATTTTAAAGGTAGGTTTAATAATTACATTATCAGTTGTTCTAATTCTAACTATAATCTTTATAATCACAGGTATTTTAATATCCAAATTTTTTCTAAAAAGAGAAGAAAAAATATCTTCTTATGAACGTGGGTTTGATCCATTCTCTACCCCACAAATTCCTTTCTCTATGTTTCTTCTTAATCACAGTAATTTTTTCTCATCTTTGATATGCATATTTTATCAAATCAGTCTTTTTTTTTTTAAACATGTTTTCAAAATTTTATGCTATTCTGGTTGTTTTAATTGATTATGATTTTTTATCTTTTATTTTAATTTTATATATGTTACTTTTATAAGGACTTTATATACCTGTGTTTTCATTTCTACAAATAGTTATTTATATGTATAATTTTCAACTTTGGTTATGAGTTTGATTAATTTTTTTCTGGTCTTTTTGGTGCAAATATAGCCCTACTTGCCCTTGCACTGTAAAACCCCAAACAATTTTAACCAGTGTTGGAAAACATTATTGTAATATAATGTAATAATGAAAGGATTTTTGAATAACATTAACGAAATTTAAAAATATTTATAATGATAAAACATAACAAATAACTAGAAAAATAATTTTGTGATTTCATTATTTTTATATTTTTTTTTTCCTTTATAAGATATACTTAGAAACTTGTGTGAAACAGACAGATGTACAATTTATTTTTATGATCAATGAACAAAGCCCTTTATTGGCACATTCCGAAAGAATTTTGGAAATAGCTGTCTTAGCCACCTTCATGCTCAGAGAAAAGGATTTGTGATAGCCAGATAAGAGCTGTAGTGGAAAAGAAAGGGTGAGTGTCCATTAATGCAGAAGGAAAATAGGGCAAAAATCCCAGGTATATTGCAATTTCATGTGATCGGCTTAGACACTTAGAAAGGGAACTATGTAGGTGGGATAATTTGGGTATAGGATAGAGAATTGGAGAAAGGAAACATTAACTTATTGACAATAGTTGAAACATTCAGTTTTGATCTTACCACCAAACCTTCGACCTCCTCCCCCCCCCCCCCCCCAAAAAAAAAAATCCATTGTGTATATTTGCAAATCCGTTAAAAATTAACCTATCCTTGTACCTATGTTGAAAAAAGTAAAGGAGGTAATTCTCATGTTTCAATCGAGCAGTGACGATGCATATCTGCATAAAGTTAAGTTGCTAATGTTTTCAATTTCTTTACTTATATTTATGCATTAGAATAATTTTTTTTCTATTTCAAAACTATTTCAGAGAAAACTCATTTAATTATTTTGCATGAGCTCTTCTACCGAAAAGTATGAATAAAAATAGTTGTCATCAAACGACTCAACAAATGATTTGCTGGATATCTGATGAAACCAAAAAATTGGAGGCGAAAGAAAATAAAATTTCATTTTTATAAAGTTAATTTGAGAGAGCAAAGAGAATTAATTTCTGCAAAAGAAAATATTCTTTAATATTGGAAAAATCAAGACGAAGCATTGTAAAAAATTATTCTAGTAGTACCTGCAACTCAGGTATCTGAAGAGTTTTTTCTGTGCTTAAATGGATTCTCTCTAGCAAAAGAAATAATTTGGATTCAAAATTGTTAGAAGACATTTTGCTTATAATGATGAATAAAATAGTAGAATAATATTGATTGCATTATAATATTAATGTTTTTGAAGGAATATATATATATATATTTTTTATTTTCGTCCACTATGCATTATGATGTTAATATATCTGAAGGAATTTCACATTTTTTAAAAATTTCTCAGTCATTTTAACAACTTGTTTTAAAAACATCTGCACAAAAAAAAATCATTATTTACTATAATGATTTTTTATCATAATACTAAGAATTATGATTGCATACTTTTGCTCAGAAACTTTTATTAATAATGCACCATTTTATTCTGAACAATTCCTAGAAATTTGGTGTAAATTTCTGCAGTCAGGGACATGTCCATGGGGGAGGTCCCCCCTCCCCCCAAAAAAATCTGGTTGTCTTATGCAAAATCTTAAACTTCTCTACCTGCTTTGAATTCTGCCAACATTAAAAGTAAATATAAAGAAAATCACTAAAATTTTATTCCATATAGAATATCATTTTAACCTTTCCTGTCCGATGGAATATATTAATAATTAGGAAATCCTTGTAACATTCCAAATGTATGTTAAACTTCTTCACTTTGGGCCTTGTGACTGATCCAAGTTATACTAAATTTTCGGTTAGCTTTGGGAGCCAGGCAATTAATCTTGCCAGATAAATTTAAATAAGGGTTCATTAAGTATATTATGCATTACTTAGTCAATATGAAAACGATTCAGAAGATTGTCAAATTATTAAAGCTGAAATCTAATCAAGATCAGATATCCTGCTCAAGAGAAAAAATTAGAAAAGTCAAAACTATTTCATAAAATAAACAAAGCTTATTTCCAAAAAAATCATGACTCACCAAGTGAAATTTCTATACTCCACATCAAAAATCACTGAGCGACTAAAAGAGGGGGCTTCCATGTGCATTAGTGACTGTCAGTTAAAAGTCTGAGTTGTGTATTGTAACTCCTTTAACAGTCTTGGGTGAAGAAAAGTTATGTCCAACTTAAGAAAAACCCCAAAATAATAAATATAACATAAAGTAAAAACTTGTTAAGAAAAAATAAAGGTGAATGGGTGGACCATCACATCCTACTCAAGTCTTATTCTCAGACTCTCCCCCCCCCCCTGCCTCCCAATTAAATTTTCAGACTCCTCTTGCAGCTAAATTCTCAAACCCTCCCCAATACTAAAGTCACACCCCTGAAACTAAATCTTGAGACTTACCTGTCTTCAGTAGTTCATTCTTGCATACATTATTAGACTACATAGAATGATGTCATCCTATTTTATTCATAACTGAGTCTCCTAATTGCAATTTTTATTTCATTGTTATTTTTAAACCACAATTTTTAAGAATCAATAGCATAAAAAGTAACTGCAACAATTTTATTTAGATATATATATTTATTTTGATCTTAAAAGTTGTTATTAATATTGATAATTCCTTTTTACAATTTTCTATATGTTTCTTAACAAGTTGGATTGATTGAACTGGTGCAAACCGCTAGATGACGCTACTGCATACATATATTTCATTATTTTGCATTTGTGCTAAAAAATATTTTGAAATAACATTAACATTATAGCAAAATTGAAATTTTGTTATAGCAAAAAATATTAATTTTTTGGCTGTAATAAAAAATGTAATGAAATGCTTTTCATTTCTTTTACCAACACTGATTTTAAGACAATATGGGGGGGGAATGGGGCACGGGGAAAACTATTGTATGAAATTTGGGACTTGTCTTTAAGTTTAATAAGCTGTATACTTATTAAATAAATATTGAATAAGCAAATAAAGCATTCAAGTTGTACTGCAGTGTGCTGTGTTATAAGTTATGCTGTACACAGGGGTGGTCATAAATCATTTCTGGAGTGCAAAATCCTTTATGTGTCCTTACATTTGCCTTCATATGGGGTACTAAAGGCATCAGGGGTTTGCCTTCTTGGAAAAGAAATTGGCTGGGTGTTGAAATGAAACACTTGCGGTTCTCTTGGAGGGGATTATGGCTCTCTCCTTGTGACCGCCACTGGCTTCACATTAATCTGCTCTTTGGATCATTCCTTAAAACACCTCTGTGATATTGTGAGTGCAAATAAAATACTGTTCTCAAGGCTACTTAAATTACTTTTCATACAATTATTATAATACCTTCTAAAATGTAAACATTTGAAATAAAAGTGTTGAAGCTTGAAGTGCCTTGGACTATTTACAGCATATTCCAGTTGTCCTGCAATATACAATAATTTGGCACTACTCAAATCCAATTGGTTTCGGATTATCAGAATTTTACTGTACAATGTTTTATTTTTCTAAAATATAATTATACTTTTAAATTTGGACACCAGTGTAGTAGCTTATATATTTTCCAAATATATTTTGAAGATAAATATACTTTCAAATATCAAATTGCATCTCTGTATGTAATATAAAAAGTGACTATTCTTAGTCAACAGGTAATCTGTGAATTTATTTTGTTAGCATTATTATATTTTAATGTTGGCCATCTTTAATTTAGGAACTGGAAATTGTCATGGGTGATGAACATGTTTCCTTCACAACCTCAAAAATTGGCTCATTGGTTGATGTAAATCAAAGCAAGTAAGTTGTTGTTTTACTCTGAAAACAAGTATAATAAAACCACAAAGAATATGACTGATTAATGTGAAATTTCATTACATTTATAATTGAGTGTTGGAAGATGGAGTTAATTGACTCCACAAACTGAACAGTACTTTTTATTATAAAGATCATTTACAATTTCAACTACTAGTAATGCCATTGGCACTATACTCATACTTTATAAGTTAGGTTGAACATTTCCCAAGGATAAAAAGACCATTAAAAAAGCTGAGAGAAATGTTTGTTAAATGAAGCAGGAAAATAAAAATATATTTTATGGCTAAGTATGTACAATAAATAAAGCAATGTGATAACTATTACTAAAGTATAAATGAGGTATTAATTTAGTACTTTTTTTATGTTAGGGAGAAAGGAAAACATCCCAGAGAATATGATTCCAGAAATAAATTCATAGATTACCTGTTGACATATAATTCAAAAAATTCAAGTAATCTGTGAATTTATTTTTAATTAATTATTGCATTAATAATGCTTTAGCATGAGTGACTTCCTTATTTGACAACTAGATATTGAGAAATATTGGATAAGGTGCCTTTCCTGATTGTAGATGGTGCCATGAATGACAAGGTCAATTAGATTTAAGTCACAACTAAGTGAATAAATAACAGAGCTGATGATAACTTAGTGGATAGAGCACTTTGGCATGTAATTGGGAGACATGGGTTCAAATCCCACTCATCAGCAAATCAATTTTTCCACAAAATTGTTTACCAAATGATTGGAGATATTCTCTACAAACTATACTCTTTCCACAAAGACACCCAGTTCCAGAATTCCTACCATTTCATGAATCACAATTGGTAACTTTTGTATCATATTGTCATTGATGGTCTGTATACCCTGAAATATCTTCTTCTTTAGGACACGTTTGTGTTTAGAGAACAAGAAAAATTTATACAATAACAAATCTGGTAGACACATCCATTAAGGAAGCAGTGAGCTGCTGTGATTTATCAGAAACTCGTTCACAGATTGCCATTCCTGTAAACAACATTTGTAGATGTTACATTGTTTCTTTTGAAACACAATCTTTGTATCCTCCAGATTTGCTATTGTATTATTTTAATTTCTTGTTCCTTATACACAAAAGTGTCACAAAGAGGAAGATATTTCAGAACAAGTATTGTTGACAATCTGAAGTACAAACGAGAGTACCATATATACTTCCAGAAATAGTATAACCTCTTGAAATTTGTTTACCCATATGGAGGAGTGTGACTTTAGCAGATATTTTAAATTCATAATTAAAAGGACCTTCTTGCTCAGAAATTAATTTAAAATAACTTAAAATTCTCTGTCATTGAGCAATAAAATTTTAAAATTTATCCTTCAAACTATTTGCATATTAAACGTTTTTAAGAGAAAACTCGTTTCTCCTAGAAAACTCCTCTCTGGGTGACTGAAGGGGACTACGTTAATTCTAGCTATGATGCAGAAACAGAGGAACACTGAAAATTTGCATGGGGTAATTCAAGTCATAGCTATCAGGATCTCATGCCCTTCAAGATCAAATAGAGGCCAAATCATGATTTGCAAGTACTACAAATATGAAAATTTGTGTTTTGGGATGTAGATATCAGAAACTTGACGAAATTTCTGTTTTGGCATGCCCTTCGAGATCAAAAGTCAAATTTCAGAAATGTTGTAAAATTTTAGATCCTTCAAGTGTGTTTAATACCAAAACTTCCAGTGTGTTGAAGACTTGTATGTTTTTTAAATGTCATATTACTTAATAGTAATTTTTTTTCTACGTTATTTTATGTTCAGTTAATTTTTGGTTTTGGTTTATTTATTTGGTCTATTTTTAACCCTAGAATAATAACAAGGGTAGTTTGCAGCTCAGCTACATCTCTTATACTAATTTTTTCCCCTTGTACTTAAGCAAACAAGTTTGGAATTGCAGTTATTTTTCTTTTTGTGCTAATGTGTTCAAAATCTTCCATTGTAACTGTTGTGCTTCCAGTACTTTTGTTGAGCTTGGAATGGTCTAGAATTCATGTTTCCATTATGATCATGTGATTTCATTTCAGTGTGTGATTTATATTTATAATAACTCAGTTATATCTAAGAATCTAAAAAACAGACTTTGAAAAATGTGTTAGTTATTTTATTACAACAAACAAATTCAGAAAGTGATGTTGGAAGTGTTCTAAGCACTGATGAAGATTACATTGAAACTGAAGCACATATTGAAAATGAAATGGGCACTTTTGATATATCAAATTCAGAATGTGAGGTACCACATAACACAGGTGATAAAAAGGTAAGGTGAAAAAAATCTGCTTTATGTATTCTAACTTGAGACCTCTTGGTTACATGCCAGATACTCTACCAGTTTTCACCACACCTAAGGCTGGTGATTTTATTCACACCTGCCTTATCAACTGTCAATTATGACTATCACTTGCATGAATTCTATTTCATAATAAATTGTTGCCACCAAAGTGGTGAAATAGATTATAACATCCTATGCTTCGATACTGGTTCATCAGAGTAGCCTAAAAGTGTATTAATACTTCATACATGGTTAGTTTGTTATCAGTATAACTAGTGTGTGGTGCACCCTGACACCTTGAACTACATGGCAGTGCTTCTTTCCTATCATCATAACCATACTTAGGCAGGTGCGAATTGCCACTGCCTTTGTTCAACTGGTAGAACAACCAGTACATAACCAGGAGGTCCTATGTTTGGGAGGTGAATTGGTGGTATTTTCACACTTGCCTTGTTTATCAACTGTCAATTATAACTATCATTTGAGAGAGAGAGTTCTGTTTCCTACCACGTAATTCTCTGAATTCTGTATGATAGCTACTCTACAGATATATGTCCAGAGATCCACACAAATGATCTACTATAAAGCTAACTAGAAATGGGATACCTGCTCGTAACAATGTATGAAGAGTCCAAAGTCCAAGAGCACTGCATATAGTATATCCAATGAAACTCCTGATAAACCATCTCATAAGTTACAGAAATACTAAAGATGTGTATTCAGTGCCAGATTGGGGAACTAGGAAATTAATACTGCATACATGAAATACTTCAGCCATCAGGATTTTGTAATGATGTATGTCTGTCAAAATTGTGTAAAATGAGATAACAGGCAGAGAAATTACATTTTTAGGGAGGAAACTGTTTCAAAATGCATTACATATTCCATGGGTATTCTCTTTTTGACTATATTTGGGAATGAAAGGTTTGAAGTAACTTTTTTATTTGAATGGCAAAAAAATTTTGGGCCAAGGATATTGCAAAAAATCTCATACTATCATTAATTGGTGATCAAATAATGTTTCCAGTCTAGGATTAATATATTTACAAATTCTCCTTGTGTTATATTACCAGTACATCCGCCACCATCTAGTGTTGGTTCACTAATTGCAATCTAAGGTACTGAAGGGTCTTGTTCAGCCAATCACTTACATGTTCATAAAAAAAAATAGTTCAACTGCCGAAGTCCATTAAGGCTCGATTACAATGGGTAATTTTCAGCATTTGCAAACATGCCTTTCTGAGCAACAGTTTACCTTTTTGCCAGTGAAAGCCTTCATATTTCCATTCCACCTCACTCTTGGCCTACTACCTCTCTTTCTCAAACCTTAAGCAATGTTTCCATAACTGTTGTATTTGACAATCTGTTATCCCTTTGTGTGTTCAATGTCACTAAACCAATGTAATCCCTCTCTACACAAGATGCTGCCTTAAAGTGTTTGGTGACTCTTCTAACCTCATTTATCATATATATATGTGTGTGTTAGAGAGTTTGTATGTGTCACAACTCCTAAACTGTCGGAACTAGAATCACCAAACTTTGTCTACAGCTCCATCTCACTGTAACTTAGGCGTTATAAGGGTTTCAACCCCATAAAATTAGGCCTTCCTCCAGAAGTTGGCTGTGAAACTTCTCCATTGATAACTCTACCCATCAGTAACATATTACTCTATTCATAACTTTCAATTTTCCATGAGGTGGGCAATGGCAACACCACCACCCTAAGATTCTGGACACTTGCAATGGGTTTAATCCTGATCCATCACAACTAAGAACCTGATCTTGAAACCCTATGTAGCAAGATGCAAGTGCGACCACCACACCAAATTCAAGACAAGTACTTGTGGAAGTACAAGGAGCCAAAAACTTCCGCCACCAGTGATGTCACCCTGGACGTAAACAAGTATCCACACATCACTTGTAATAGGTCTAGGATCTTTCTACTCCAAGCCATTTGCTATATGTTAAGGTAGAGATGTAAAGATTAAAAACACTTTAAACACTGATATAGAATCATATACAATGTAGATCAATTTTCTTGTATGCAAAAGTGCATTACAAAAATCAATGAAGATTATTTGCAAAAGTCCAATTTAATGATACCAGAGATGCACTTGCAGTTCTGAATAGTAGAAAATGAAGAGCATATCCTTGATAAACCAAACTTGATGGAGTTGTTGTGAAATGTCAAAGAATAACATAATGGTAGTATCATGCATAATTTTAAGAACAAGACTGGTGAGAATCACATCTTAAAAAAACTAAAATAGTACAAATATATCACGCACAAAATGCAAAGTATCTAGATTTTGAATGCACTATACATTCTTTGTCAGCAAAGTGGTAGTCAGTTCTGCATAAAATTCTGTTATGAGAAGGTTTATTTGAAAACATTGAAGTGCATATGATATATATCATTATTTAGAGCCATGCATTTGATGTGTCATTGAGATTATGAATAAGTAACTGCATATATTTATTGTAGCATGTTGTGAGAAAATTGGCAGTGTTTGTTGTTAATCATAATACTGAGATTAGGGTAGCCTAATAACAGTTTCCAGGCTGTAGGTAACGTTAGTTAATCATCATTGTAGCAGAATTCATGGTTGATATGGATAATTAATTTTTCACTGTATATATTTTTGCTCTATGAAAGTTTTTGAAATAAAGAATTTTTAAATTGGGAATCCAGACTGGCGATGATTCTAGCTTCTTTGAAAAAATTTTTTTTACAATTCACAACAATGCCATCAAGTTTGTTCATCAAGGATATGCTCTTCATTTTCTACTATTCAGAACTGTAAGTGCATCTCTAATAACATTATATTGGACTTCTGGCAAATAATCTTCATTGACTTTGTACCACACTTTTGCATACAAGAAAACTGATCTACATCATATAGAATTCTATATCAGTGTTTAAAGGTGTTTATGCCTGAGATGCTGAATAAATGTATAGAACCGAAAGCATCAAGCCTTCTTTCAAAGTTCATTTCATTAGCTTAACAAATTTTAGAAAAGCAACTCTTGTACATCTTAGTTTAATGTACAGGTGTATTTTCCAGTTTTTTTTTTTTTTCGTTCTCTTTGTAGATTTTTAAAAAGTTCCAGTATTAATCCCAGTTTCCTTGTTTACCTCCAATTGCACCTCTCTTGTATGTGCTGCTCTGAGATAAATGAACTGAGAAAAATTCTCTAAAGCAGGGGTCGGTACCTTTTTGTTAATGCAGGCTGCAGTAGAGAGATTAGGATGGGGTATAATACATACAAAAATAAGTTTTTTTTTATGTCAATTACTAGAGAAATATTTATATCTTTTTTATTATATCTCAAAAATATTTGAAAAAATGAAAAAAAAAATGCACAAAAAATTTTATCTAGAAATATTAATGGAGAGTGTGATATTTAAAATTTTTCCCCAATTTAGTGTAACTAAATTGGCAAAAAAAGCAAATCTACTTTAAGAATTAACCCCAAATATTAACTTTGCTTATGAAAATCAAGATGTTTTAACTGAACAAGTGTGAAAACTGCTAATGTTATCAACAGAGTGAAAAAACCAACCAAGCAATTCTCCCTTATGCCAATAGAAGCAGCACTCTCGCTAGTCTTTAGTGCCTTATTTTGACGTAACCAATGTTGCAGTGGGTGTACCGAGTGCTGTTGTAGAGTTGTTCCTGACATAGGATCAGTCACTGAATCCCTGCAGAATGAAGGCAGCTGAATATACAGATGAGTTCACGAAGTAGCATAAGTACTACAATAAGTTTCAAAATAACAATATTATTCCTGTCCAAAACATAACTATCATACTGTTAGAAAATAAAACATTCTTACTTTAAAAAATTTTTCATTATCAATATAGCTGCCAGGACAATTCAGCATTATAAAGACCAAATGATATACGGCCACTTGAAAATCCAACACAGGCCACATGTAACCTGGGCCGTATGTTTCCAACCCCTGCTCGAAAGTTTAGCCATTCAGAAGAATAAAGCGGCAGCTGTACTGTAATCCATCACTAGTTTCTTCAACAATACTGTAACTCCATTTATCTCCTGAACATCATTTACCAAAAGTGACAAATAAAGGAAGTCATACCGTAGTCATTTTTTTTTTCATTCTCAGCATGGAGGAACTATTTAGATTAATTCCAAGCAATGATATGACTGCTGACATCGCAAGTTCCATTTCTGTTTATTAATTTTATTCGTTTCCGAAGCTGCTGTATTCAAATAATCATTAAACATGTAAATAAGCATTCAAATCTAAATGAAAAGTTAGCCTCGAAAGGAAAAGTTAGTCTTAATAACTTTAAAAGTTTGCCAACATATCTGGTTCCCCAAACATTTGATGAAATTTCTCCTCTGTTATGACAAATTGTCGTTGTAGATGTCATTGTCAAGAAAAATGACATCTCCGAAGCCACATATGATAGTTTTTTCCCAGATTTTTTTGCTTCAAAGTTCAAATACCAATTCACCTTGTGACCTGAAATTCAAATTCCCATTCACTTCATTAAGGCATAATGTACCGACCTCGCCCACCTATATTGTATAATTCTAAAATGTTAGTAGATCGTTTAAAAAAATATTGAATTATTCGACCAAATCTTTTCCAAATTCGACCAAATCTTAGTAACATGCAGCAATAAATATTTTATATTCTACAATTTTAACTCTCAGTGCAACTGTACTTCAAATGTACATTATAAAAATAATATATTATTCATTATGCATACAGTCATATATATGAATATGTATTTTCTTTCCTATCCAGAGATCCTGATGGTCTGCGTTGCTTTTACTACCTTGTGCAAGATTTGAAGTGCCTCGTTTTCTCACTTATTGGACTTCACTTCAAAATCAAACCAATTTAAAGCAGAATGCATATACATTGCTATCATTGTACTAATCATCTTACATCAGCTCAACCTGTATGATTTGTGTATTAAACAGTTTTTCATCTGTTATGAAACTAATATAATGTTCTGTTTTCAAGATTCAATTCATAAATCCAAAGAGTCGATAGTGCTCTAGACTTGTAATCTTCAGTTCCCAGCTGTGTTAGGGATGAGCCTTTGGTTGAGCTTTCATCTCTAACCTTCCCTTCATTTTCCCTCGATGAGAATGGGCATTGACCATTGGATGGGCGCTGTGTGACCCGTATGCTTGAGAGCCACGGGAATTGGGTGGGGAAAAAGAAATGGTTCGAGATAATTTGCAATTACAGTTATTCTGAGCAAAAAAGGAACACTTTTCGGAAGTCTGTGCAATCCGGCAATCTACAAAACGAAGTTATTTAAAAATCGGCATATTCAGTAGTTATAAATTCTCTTTAATCCGACATCTGAAATTGTTGAATTTATAACAAAATCTATTTCTTCCGAATGAAACAATCCAAAATCAAACGACCGGACTGGGGTTACTATTGGGATCAGTCTCTCTAATTCACGCTTACTACCCGTAATCCGATATTTCGCTACCACGGATATTTTTTTAGTATGTCCTTTCTAACTAAAATGGAAAGGAAATCGCATTAGAGGGGAAAAAAAGTCACCCTGTGTACGTTAAGGAACACGCTGGATGGCCTAGATGGGAGGCTAATCTCCCATCTCTTAACAGCTGTCCAGTTCTTCCCCCACTTCTCTGACCTTCGGGATTCTTGGGACCAGGCCATTTAGCCCATTGTGTGCATAAAAAAGGGCTGCTCAGAGGTAAAAACCCAACCCTTCTACAGGAAACACTCTGAAATCAACGGAACTTTTAGACAAAACTCAACCAATAAGTGGTATTGAATTAAACGTGCAGTGGATTCACAGCCACGTCGGAGTTATAGGAAATGAAATTGTTGACAAAATTGCTAAGGAAGCATTATTACGTGAAAACTGGCTCAATATTCCAAGAGGTCTCAATTATTATAAAAGCAAAAATAAGTAAATTTTAAAACGAAATTTTCTGCATTATTTTAAAGTTCATTCTTCCTCGCACCTGAATCATAGGAGTTTGATTAGTCAAACCATTGATCCATTTCAAGATTTCGGACTGACTAAAAACGACATAGTGACCATTACCAGGCTCAGAACAGGGACCATAAAACTGAATGATCAAATGCATAAGATGAACAGAACTGTCATCTTCCTGTGATACATGTAGAACAAAAGAAATAGTCTCTCATGTGTTACTTAATTACAGCAAATTTGATACTCGTAGAGATCAAATGTTTCACTCGCTGGAAGAAATTGGAATTAAGGAATTTACACTCAAAGATCTACTCGGACATCAGAATTTGATGAAAAGAAAATATACTTTTAAATTAATTTTACAATTTTTAAAGGATATTATTTTGATTGACAGAATTTGATTTAGTGCCACGATGTTTCTGCATTAGGAAATTGAACGCTCTTAAAATTTTAATAATATTAATCAAGAACTTTCAGTTTCTACTGAATTACCTCCTTCCTTCGGAGAACTCTGGAATGTTTATTTGACCTCCAATCTAAGATTACTGGCAATTTTATAGTTTTGCTTTTGAAATTTTGGTTTTCCAGACTCGGTTGGGAGAACTCTCCAACAGTGCACGGACCTTTCTTAAAAGAATTTCCGGACGAGAGGGGCGAAAGGCCCCGAGTGATTTCCGGAATAATAGTTTATATTGAAGAAGAAGAAGATTAACATCTCGTTAATCCGACTCTGGATAAATTGAATTTTAATATTACTGTTTCTGTTCTTACTATCGAAATCATCCGAAATCAATAGAACTTATTCAAGAAAATAAAATGGCAAGTATTTATGAAGAATTTATCCCTAATACGACATTTAAATACACTAGTTTTTTGTTCTTTCTAGGCGAAGTAACAGGTTCATTTCATAATTCCGTGAAAATAGATTTTTCAACTAGTATTTTTCTAAGTAGAGAATTTTCCTGATGCTTTCTAAGGGCATAAAAATTTAACGGACATTCAATAAAACAAATTATCAGTTCCTACTGAAAGAAGTAATCCTAAATGAAACGAACAATGAACACTACAAGAAACTCGGCCAAAATTTACATCAGTTATCTCTAATTCGGTAAACAGATTTTCATTTACATCTGCTATTATCAAGAGCATATATAAATATCTGACTTTTCAGTTTCCTGTATGAATCCCTGTGATTTTTTACAGTTTCGTTTAGAAAGAGCAGAAATGAAATATATAAATCTGTTTTAGAGTCGGATTATGGAGAAAAGATTTAAATATCAGCTGTTTGTGTTTTGTCTATGAATTTTTTTGGATTTCAGATTGTTGTAGAAGGAGCAAAAATGAATAGGAATATAAAAATTCGCTATGAGCAGCGTCAGATTACGATTTAAATATTAGCTGTTTCAGTTTCCAGAATGAGTGCCATTGATTTCCGATTGTTTCGTTTAGTAGGAGCAGAAATAAATAGAAATAAAAAAATATGTTTTAACTACACTCGGATTATCGCAAACAGATGTAAATATTAACTGTTTTAGTTTTTGTGTGAATTCCTTTGATATCCGATTGCTTCGTTGAAGAAAAGTAATGAATAATAATATCCATTTTAATGAGAGTCGAATTATCGAGGACAGTTGTCAATGTAAGTTGTTTCGAAGTCCTCTAAGAGTTGCTTCGATTTTAGATTAGAAGCAAAGGACATTTAAAAGTTCATTTTATGAATTATAAAAAAAAATACCCCCTCAAGCAGCTGCTTGCCACAGAGGTCTGACAGGAGCCTGTCAGTTTATATGAGGATTAGTGAAAATACCGATACCCTTATGAGGTTTGATTTTCTGGACACCGTTTTTGATTAGCAAAAGTGGATAAAAATATCAGCTGTTTCGGTATCGTAATGCATTCGTTTGATTTCCCATTGTTTAGTTTAAAATAAGGGATCATTAGGAAATACCTTTTATCGAAAGTCGGATTAGTGAGAATACAGGTACAGTGTTGTTTCCTGTAGTGCGTTCTTTCATTTCCATTTGATTTCGTTAAAACGGATGTACTCGAAAAAAAAATCGTTTTAATGAAATGTCGGATTACAGAGAGTAGATGTGAACCCTTTATTGATTGCTATTTCAGAATGCTAGTAAGAGTAATAGACGCAAAAATTTCTTCATATTTCATACATTTTTCAAGAAATTTTTAAAGAACGATAAAACGGTTGGTTAGCGGGCTTCGCTGGTGATCAAGGGAACGGGACTCCATGCTCCAGCCCGGGTAATGCATGAATGTTTGTTGTTTTTCTGCTTAGGTCTCGCCTTCCTCACAGATATTCTCTATGGCGTATAAACTAACAGCCTCCTGTCGGACCTCTGTGTCAAGCAGCGTCTTGAGAGGGGATTTTTTTTTTTATAAAACGGAGGGGAAAATGTTATACTACATTGTGGAAATTCAGTCTCAGTCTCCCCACGTTATTTTTTGCCTCGATTGTGTTTTTTGGACCCGCTAGATTTTTTTTTTTCTAGATTCGGACCAGGGTGTTTATACGAGTGGCGCCAAAGGTTCAGTTTTGCCAAAGTCATTTTAGTGTGCGTTACGCCACAATGGGGATAACTGAGCTAAAGGATTTACATAAGTCCGTTCTTTCGTGTCTATCTTTATTCTTGGTGGATATTTCACTCAAGTCTATCGGGTAATTTTTGTTTTTCGATATTGCCCAACAGTGCAGTAGCAAAGTCCATGAATTATATAGCGAAGAATAAGAAAAGTATTGTTTCATATTCATTCCCATCAGAAAAAAAATCAGTAAGAAATGTATGATACAGTGTCGGCGTCAATATAAATTCGATGTGCAGCATACTAAGAAATGTAGTAAACATTTTGAGGTGCCTATTACGATCATGACCCATGCAGGGGCATAGCTATGGGGGGAGGCTCCCCCCCCAAAGTAAATTGGAGTGACTTTGTAAAATTCAGGTTAGAGGTGAAAACGGATTTTTTTTCTGTAAAATTACGGTGAATTGACAAAATGGAGGCAACTTAGCCAAATGTAGAGGAATTTGTAAAATTCAGGCAAGATGTAAAAATAAGATTTTTGTTTTTCGAAAAATCATCTGTCAATTATATTCGTGCAGATACATTTTTACATCTCACGAAAAACATCTCAACTTAGCCATGATTTACTATATTTGGTAAAAACTTGGGGTACTGCCCCCCCCCCCCCACACACACACACACACACACACACACACAGACGGTGCAAAATTCTGGTGGGTATTACTGACGGAGACTAATCAAATTTGCATAAAGTTTTTACTTTCTCAGTTGGTAAAATTTGATTTCAGAGTTAAAATTTTCGTTCTCTCCCCCCAACCATAGTCCCTCGCTAAGCCCCTGGACCTATGAAGCAAACTCTTAGGAATCCCTGTTAAACACAAACTTAAAGGATAATGCTATTCCATATAAACCTGCAGCACGAGAATTCAGTCTTGGTTACGACTACCTCCTCTACCCTTTTGTTTTATTTAATCTACACTATCATATACATACTTTAATTTTAACTTTTATAAAACGTACATAATTAATATCTGACATATTTTAGATTTTGAAATTCGTATTTCAACATTTTAGAGTGAATCAGGGCTGGATATATGGAGGTTGGCAAGGGGTCATTGCTCATCCTTGAGAATGCTAGTCAAAATTTATTGACGCTTACAGAGTTTTTAAAACCGACTGAAATTAAGGCGAAAATGTTACTGCAATGAAAATCCAGTCTTTTGCACCCCCCACCACCACCACCACCACCTTTTTTCAGGCTTAATTGCGTCGCTTAACTCTCCTTTTTTCTAGATCTGGGCCTGGAATGAATAATTTCTACCACTTTATAAAATATTACTCAGTTCTTTTCAAACATGCATAAACAAAATTTGTATGAATACGAATGATTTTCCCCCCCTCTATTGAGACACTAGAAGGATAACACGCTATCTGATCAAAAGTATCTGGACACCCCTTCCGAGTAGTGGATTCGCCACAGCCCAAACAGGTATAAAAAGACACACAAACCGCGTAGACACGCATTAACAGGAGAATGGGCCGTACTGCAGAGCTCGGTGACTAAACACCTTAGCAACAAGTCAGTTTGAGACATTTCAGCCCTGCTGCAGCTGCCCCGATCAACTGTAAGTGATGCTATTGTGAAGTGGAAACGCCTAGAAGCAACCCGGTAGGCCACGTAAAATGACAGAGCAGGTGATGCGACAAAATCGCTTTTCGTCAGATGCAACACTCACCAAGTAGTTCCAAAACACCTCTGGAAGCAATGTCATCGCCATAACATTTTGTCACGAGCTGCAGGAAATAGGTTTCCATGGCCAAGGAGCTGCACACAGCCTAACATCAACAAGATCAATGCCACGCGTCGGTTGGATTATTGTAGAGCCTAAGTGATGTTGGAAGAGGGCAGTGCCAGTGGACTCTTGAGCAGTGTAACTGTATTCTCTGGAGTAATGAATCATGCTTCATCTTCTGACAGAGAAGTCTGGGTGTGGAAGATATAGACAGTCATGATACCAGGCGAACGCTACCTGCCTGTGCTATGCTGTGAAGTATGTGGAGGAGGCATCATGCTCTGGGGCTGGGCCCCTAGTTCCAATGAATGGAACTCTGAACGCTGCGGCTTACGACATTCTCAACAATTCTGTGCTCCCAACTTTATGGCAACAGTTTGATGAAGGCTCCTGTGTCAACGATAATTCCTCTGTCCACAAAGCGAGGACCGTGCAGGAATGATTTGAGATGGCCATGGAAGAACTTGATTGGCCAGCACTGATCTCAACCCCATGGAACGCTGACTACGAGCCAGGAGGCCGAACTGCCCGACATCAGTGACTGACCTCACTAATGCTCTTGTGGCAGAATGGCAGGCAATTCCCGCAACAACATACCAAAATCTAGTGGAAAGCCGCAGCATAATGGAGGCTGTTATGGCAGTAAAGGGTGGGCCAACGCGATATTAATTCCTTTAATACAGGGCGTTTCAAAAAGGACGCAATCCTAAATATAAGAGAACTTACGCTCATGTACATTTTATGCCATGATATTAGTCAATTGGCATTATTGTACTCAAGGTTGTCTTTAACAGTTGAAATGACCTTGTCACGCGCTAGTCTCACTCAAGCATTCATTACTTTGTGTTGTGTTAGCTGTGTCGTTTTCCAAAAATGAACGTGTATTTATTGTTGAGATTTATTGTGCATATAAATCTTACAAACGTGTCAGAGAGGAGTTGAAGTTTCTTCAGTCTGCAGTTCCCAACAAGTCGACAATATCTCGTTTTATTGATAAATTTCATGACACTGGGTCTGTACAGGATCGAAAGAGCCCAGGCTGGCCATCACTGTTAATTGCCGAAGTTCTTGATGTGTCTCAGCATTTAACTCACTCACCCAGAAAATCTCTTAGAAAGTCACCTTCACAGGTTGGACTGTCACCAGCTACTATTTTCAGGACTACAAAGTTAAAATTTCCGCATTGGTGTCGTTCACGAACTGATAGAACCAGACCACGAAAAACGTTCATGGTACTGTCAATGGTTTCGTTGATGAAAATGGAATTGGTGTTAGACCGTGTTTATTTCAGTGACGAGGCTTGGTTTCACTTGGATGGGTATGTGAACAGTCAAAACAGTCGAATATGGAACAGTGAAAATCCTCACTTTTCACGACCATTACACGCACGAAAAATTGGTGTTTGGTGTGCAATTTCCCCATCATTGTGTGATAGGCTCTTTATTTTTTGACTCAACTGGAACTGGTGAAGTTTATCGTGACCTCATCCAACAGTTTATTGCACTATTGGATGTGAATAAACAAGAGTGTTGGTTTCAACAAGATGGCACAACCGCCCATACTGCAAATAACACAATGGTCATGTTGAAGGAATTTTTTAATCATTTCAAAAAATTTGTCGCTCCCAAGATTCCCAGATCTTATTCCTCCAGATTTTTTTCTTTAGGGATATCTCATATCTGTAGTGTTTCAAAACAATCCTCATACACTTGAAGGCTAACATTGAGAGATTTTAAACAAAAGAATATAAACATTACGAAAGGTGGCTGCAAATGTCATGAAACGGGTACAAACCTGCATCCAGGTTGCAGGAAATCACTTTCATCTGTTGTAAAGGTAGATATACGTCTAATCTGCGTCTTTTGAAATTTGTGTCTTTTGTCAAGTTTAAATAGAAAAATACAATAGAGGGTTGCGTCCTTTGTGAAACACCCTGTATTTCCAAGAGATTGTAGACGACTGTCCAGTTACTTTTGATCATATAGTGTATCCCCTTTGGCAAATATGGGAGCTCGTTTTCGAAGAAAATTAACGTTTTTATTTTCCGAATTTTTGACCTTTAACAATAATAATTAGCAAAAATGGGGGATTGGAAAATATACGTTGTAATATATTATTAACCCTATAAAACGCTAAAAGAATATTTAATTTATCCCTTGAAATGGCAAAGATTTTCTTACCCTAGGTTTATGAGGCAAAATGTAAAGTGCATATGAAGTAAAATTATTTATTATATTTAAATATTATTTCAATTTAAAATACTAATCGACAAAAATAAGGATCAACCTATCGAATTGTAATTTAAAATATACCCGACTCATTCCATTTTTTATCAACACATTCACCAGATTATCTAACATGCATTACTTCAAGTTTTACTTTTTGTACATTTACCGTCCACTAACGACGGTAAATTAAGGCCATTTGGAAGATTTAAAAGCTATGAATATCATATTTCGTTAGTACTTATTCAATTCAAAAAGTTTTTTTCCACTAAAATTTCAAAGAGTTGCGTTTTCCTACTCACCCTGGTGATGAAGGGACCATTAAAATATCCGAGTTCTAGCCCAAATAGATAATTTGCAATATTCGTTTAAAAATTTTCTAAATTTCTCAGTCAGAGGGCGCATTTAAAAAGCTTTTGGGACATTCTAAAAGTGGGTATCATAATAGTTTATCAATACCTATCCAATCTAAGGAATTTTGAATTTTTCTCTAAAAATAATTATCGCATAAAACAAAAAAAAAAATGTTTCTATCCCCTAAGGGGGGGAAGTAAAAAAAAAATCATTATTGTCAATGAAAACTTCATGATATGCACAACTTCAGAAACAAAATTTTAACGCAATTTTGCTTGCAATATTAGTTTGAAATTTCGCTATTTTTAAAAAATTTCCTGCTAGAGAACGCAATTTTAGCTTTTGGAAAATTATGAAAATGCAAGTTTTAATTCTGTTTGATTTTAATTTTAAGAGCTTATCTCAGCAGTGCAAAAGCAGTGTTTAGCTCAGCTTTATTATATTGTTTCATAATGGCAAATACTGGGGTAGAAGTGTTCGCTTAAACACCCCAGAGGCGTGTAAATAAAATAAATGGCAAATATTTAGCGAGTAAAAATATCAGACATATTCAGATGCAAATAAAAACTTTATCAAAACGTATATTTGATTTAAAAAACTAAATATTTACAGATAAAAATACTTTTTAATTAAGAAATCGTTTTTTTTAGTCCATTATGGCTTTTTAGATCAATTATTTTTCATGAACCTTTTCACTGATACAGAATTCCTTGTAAATCCACTTTCCCTGTAAATAAAGGCTTTAAGAATTACATTTTTCCTTTTCTGAAGCACATAAAAAATAAGTCAACATACATATATATAAAAAATCACTTGTAATTTCGAGTACATACGCAATAACAGCAACATTGGGGCATTTCCATATTATGAAAATGAAAAGTCAAATTTCTGCAAGTGGTTAGCACACTTGGCTACTGATCTAAGGGACCTGGGGTCGAGCCCCGCGTAAGGCATGGGTGTATGTGTCGTTTCTCTACTGAGGTTTGTGTTGTTTTTCTGTTGAGGTCCTGCCATCCTCATAGGCCTTCTGCTATGGCATATAAACTGACAGGCTCCTGTCAGACCTCTGTGGGAAGCAGCTGTGTGAGGGAGTATTTATTATGTTATACATTTAGGTAGGATTTAATGCATACTAAGAACACATATTTAGGCAGCACTGTGCACACTAAAGTACATACACTGGATAGTCTTGATGACAGACTCCCATCTGTCTCCTAATAGCTTTCCGGTGGATCATCTAACGAGATCTAAGCCTTGTGACCTAGTCAGTTAACTCTATTGTGTGCAAAAAAGTATAACTTTTGAGTTAAAACAACCCAAATGTTAGGAGAGGCATTTGGTGCTTCTAACATTTGGGTTGTAGATGGTAACATTTATACTTTTGTGCACATAATAGGCTAAAGAGTCAGGTCACAAGGACCACCAGGGCTTAGAACTCAGCAGAGGATCCACTGGAAAACTATTAATATAGATGGGAGCCTCTCATTAAGATCATCCAGTGTGTTCTTTTATATGCACAGGATGTCTGCCCAAGGGGTCACATTTCAACATCTTGGCATTTATATGTCAACATTTACAAACCTACTGATGATCCATTTCTCACAGATTGTGGAGTGCGGGTTAGCTTAGAACAACTCAAGGCAGACAAAGGGTACAAACCTGGTGTTACTGGCTGACTAAACCTGTGATAGGTGCAGGGACACAGCGAAGGGCTTTGGTTGTGGGAAACGACGAAAATTTTCCAACGCAGAATAAAATTTTGCCAACTGAGAAAATAAGACCTTTATGTATGGTCTCTGTCAGGTATGTAACCAGAATTTCGCTCAGGGAGGCATCTACCCATGGTTTTACCAAGTGACTCCTTTTTGCAACACCGCCATGATTTATACAAAAAAATTACTTAACTATAACAAATCACATCGAATTTCGGCACTTCCCTACATTATACCAAGTTTTCTCGATTTCACCAACTTTCCTTATTTTTGCAACACCAGTCCCAATTTTCACATCTCACTATCATTTTCCCAGGTGGCTTCAAATTTTGCCAACTCACCATAATTTCACAGAAAATATTCCAATTGTTATATCTCACCTGAATTTTGCCAACTTTCCAAGTTTTTCCCAAGTTTCCTCGATTTTGCAACTCCTAAATTTCACAAAACCAATCCCAATTTTCGATTTGGTTAACTCCCATAGATTTTGCCACCTCGCCATAATTTTAGAGAAAAAATCCCAATTTTTACATCTCCCTTGAATTTGCAAACTCTTCTTAATCGCACAAAAACAATCCCAATTTTCACAAATTGCCTATATTTTGCCAATTTGCCATAATTTTACAGAAAAATCCCAATTTTAAGAACTCGCCTGTATTTTACCAAGTGGATTCGAATTTTGCCAACTCTCTAAGATAGGGATTCTGAACGTGGGGTACGCAGTAAAATTTTTTGGGGTACGCATTGAGAGCTCAAAAGTCGCTAGATATATATGTTTTATTTAATTCACATTGTTATACTATAACTATAGTTTTATCTATCTATACAAGGGGTATACCAGTTACACAATTTTCAGGGGGTACGTGAAGCATAAAAGGTTGCCAACTCTCCTTAATTTCACAAAACCAATTCCAATTTTCACAACTCACCTGTATTGTACCAAGTGGCTTCGAATTTTGTCAAGTTGCCTGATTTTGACAAGTACCCTAGATTTTGCCAAGTTCTCCAGATTTAACATCTCTTAATTTTACAAATCCTAATTTTCAGAATTCACCTAGATTTTGCAAAGCCGCTTCGAATTTTGCCAACTCCGATTAACTTCAAGGGGAAGCCTCCCTCCCCTTTAGCATGCCCCTCGCTAGGTGTCTAATGGTAACAAATCTCTATCTGCCTTGGTATGATTCTCCTGAGGAAATATTCAAAGGTACCTTTCCCAATATTTATCACTATCATCATCTCAAAAGCTACAGCAATAATATCTTGTTTTGACGTTCTTTTTAAATATGTTATACTTATAAATACATTTTTACACTCATTTAGTCTTTCCCTTTCCAAACCTATAGCTCTCAGTGATAAATGTGGAAAAAATTCTACAAGGACATTTTGCCATGGAAAACAATACCAAGATAAAGTATGTTGGCTTGGTCACTGCATAATGTTAATAAGGGATGCTGTTTATAAAACGAAACATTGTGAAAAAATATACTTAGTTGTCTAAAAATTTTTTTACATTACAATAAAATTGTTTATGCAGTTTAAGTGGAATATGAAGCCGTCCCGTGGTCGAGTGGTTAGCGCGCTTTGCTACTGATCTAAGGGAACTGGGTTCAAGCCCGGGGTAAGGCATGTATGTGTTCGTTTTTCTGCCAAGAGCCTGCCATCATCCTCTCAGACCTTCTACTATGGCATATAAACTGAAAGGCTCCTGCCAGACCTCTGTGGCAAGCAGCTGCTTAAGGGGGTATTTATTTTTTTAAGTGGAATATCATGCAAAAGGTTACAAAAGATCCAATCTGGTCGTGCTTATAATGCTATATGCTATACTGCTTATAATATGCTAGATACGGGTAACAGAAGCAAAAAAATTATTAAACCTATTTATATTTCATGCATTTTTCAAGAAAATTTTAAAGACCTGTAAAACAGAAAGGGTTGTTGTTTTACCTCTGAGTGGTACTTTTTTTTGCACACAATTGGCTAAATGACTAGGCTACAAGGAACCTAAGGGCTCAGGGAAGGTTGGGGGGAGGAGACCTACTGGACACCTGTTGGCAGACAGATAGTAATCTCACATCATGGCCATCCAAAACGTTTTTTAACATGCACAGGGTATGGCTCTTTTGCAGATGGGGCCACTGCTCAACTCCCATCCAATGGACGTTGGCCTTTCAAAGCACATGAGTGTCCCCTACGGACAGAGGGCAGGGAATTTTGTGGAGATAAATCTCAATGCTGGTTAAAATGGAACTCAAACCTGGGAAGTGCAGATTAAGAGTCTGTCATGTTACCAACTGAGCCACCCCTGTCAAAATGGAAGTAAAAGTGTTATAATGCATTGGAAATCCAGTGTCTTGCCCCCCCCCCCCCATTTATTTCTAGATCCAGGCCTGATTATAAGTATATTGTGCATGTGCTGATTTTATTTTTTATCAAAAATGTACGAGTATTAAAGTTCCAAATAAATTACTAATGAAATACAGTAGACTCCCACTTATCCAGCCCTTACGGGACCGGACCCCTGGCCAGATGAACGATTGTCAGGTAACTCCGAAAATTGTACCAGAAAATAAATATAAACGACAAATGACAAAAATACTAACTATATTGTATTTTAATTCAATAATTTGTTGTACAATATTAACAATTCACTCACACTCAGTTGAAAAAGTCCACGATTTTCTTTTGTTTCTTTGAACTTAACACTTTTTTACCTGCAAAGTCTTGCCATTTCTTAATAAACATCACATTAATCGCAGATGAGACCTTTGTTGTTCAACATCAAAAGCTTCTTTTCCTCTAATATTGGCTAACTTTCCCTTCTTCCTCTTCTTAATTCTTCCACTTCTCCATTCCCTTCTTGACAGACTGCATTGATAATTTTGTCATCATTCAGTGTTTCATTTTCCAACTGTTCACCTTTTAACCATTTTCCAATGTCATCTTCTTCAAGTGTGTCACATCCAAGCAGCAGTTTAAAGTCATTAAGAAGCGAAATACTATCATTATCCGTCATATCTTCGGCAGGTTGGGTTGTTTTACCTCTGAGCGGCACTTTTTTGCACACCATGGGCTAATTGGCCAGATCACATGAACCCCGAAGGCTCAGAGAAGGTTGGGGGAGGGGACCCACTGGAACAGCTGTTGGGAGACAGATGGTAGCCTCCCGTCAAGGCCATCCAGCGTGTTCTTTAACGTGCACAGGGTATGGCTCTCCCGCACATGGGGCCACGGCTTAACATCCCATCCGACGGACGGCGGCCTTTCCAAGCCCATCGGGGTCCCCTACTGACCGTGGACAGGGCGGGAATTTTGCAGAGATAAATCTCAACGCTGACCCAGCTGGGACTCGAACCTGGGAACTACAGATTACGAGCCTGGCGCGCTACTGACTGAGCCACCCCCACCCCTCTTCGGCAGGTGCAGGCTCATTCGATACTTTCGTGTTATCGTCTTTGGTACTTTCTACAGTTTTCAATTTCGGACCAAAGTTTTCTCCATGACTTCACAAACATTGTACGAGGCATTTCTTCAAAAGCTCTTGCCAACATGTACATCACATCCTCGATATTTATTGTTTTCAAAGCATTTAAAGAGTCCTATTCCGTCATTTTCGGTTCGCTGTAGAATTTCTAAAAGAAGCTTTCTTCTGTATCGCCTTTTTAAACTTACTGATTACTTACAAAAGCACAGCTTGATCCATTGGTTGCACTAAAGATGTTGCATTAGGTGGCAAAAAACATGGCTCTTTATGTTTTCAGAAATGAGCTCGTTTGGGTGTTTTGGGGCATTGTCAAGCATGAGTAGGGCCTTTACAGGCATTTTAAGACTTGTCAAGTAGTTTTTTACTTTTGGAACAAATTCTGTAAAGAACCACTCTTTAAACAAATATGAGTCTATCCAAGCAGACGTTTGAGCTTTGTAGTAAACTGGCAGAGCAGCTAAATTTAAAAAATTTAAATGCTCGGGGTTTTGTTGATTTCCCAATTACAAAAAGAGGAAGTTTGTGCTTACCTGCAGTATTTGTACACACAGCCACAGTGATTCTTATTTGTTTTAAATCCTGATGCTGAGGTTTCTTGCACTGTTACAAACATCTTTGTTGGAAGAAGTTTAAAATTTAACCCACTCTCATCTACATTGTAGATTTGTCTGTGCATACGCCTTCTTCTTCCATGAGCACTAAAAGTTTTTCTAAAAATTCCTTTGCTGCTAAAGGATCAGCTGACAATTTCTCACCACAAACACCAAGGTAATGAACACCATGCTGTTTTTTCCAGTGAGAAAGCCATCCCTCACTTGCTGAAAAATCTCCCCCCATTATCGATTTTAGAATGGATTAATGCCTTTTCTTTCAAGATTGGTATTCCTTTTCGATGCTCTTGCATGAACCATAACCAAAGTGCATCATCGACAATTTCATTTTTTGGCTTTTTAAGAGTGCACTGAGAAGAAAGCATTTTTTCAGACTCAACTTGAGTGCAAAAATCTTGAAAAGATTTTCTATTCCTTCTCCAGTCATTTACCATGCTTTTACCAATGCCTAGTTCATCACAAATATGCTTTACTTTGTCAATATGTTCTAAAGCTTTTAATTTCATCTCCATCGTAATGACATTACATTTACGTTTGCACCCACTCATTTTGTACCACACAATAATTAATAGATCACAACACACACTCCTGTATATGCACAGTACACTGTAATATTCACAAAGAGGAACTGAAGCAAATATGTACTGTACTATAAACAAAACATGCAGCAACTTGCTTCCGCTTCTTGGGACTGAAGCAAATTACCAAAACAAGCGGTGACTTGCTTCCACTTCTTGGAACAACTGGTTAAAGCAGAGGCTGGTTGAGCCAAGACCGGATAAGAAAGAGTCTAATGTAATGTTCTAATAAGGGTATTTTAAACACAGTGCTATATCAATTAAATAAAATCTAATTTAAACAATTAATGCTTAAAACTATTTTTGAAAATAGTGCTTACAGTCCATGGCTAATTGTAGAGGTTTTCCTGAGAAGCATATTGTACAGTTGCTCTTCTCTTGTAAAAGGATTGTGAGTAGTCATCAGCATATGTATGATATTGCAGGTGGTCTTTTGTCAGTGGAACATGTTCTTGCTGCTGCTAGTGATATCATCTAGTTGAATAGCTGAAGTTATTGGTGATGCTACATGGAACTACTAGTCCTTATATGTCCTGTTTCATTTTTGTGTTAGGCATTTATGCTTTAGATATCATACACTAGATGATGTCAATGTAATAGCACTTCATATATGGAGCCTTCGGATATAGGTTAAAATCATCACAACTTTTAATCTAAAATCCTTATACAATTAAAAACACGGACTTATTGCACAACTAAATGCATTTTGCCAATCCAACTTTTATCCATATTTTTAAGTTCATTGATTTCCTTTTCCTTTTTGTCTACTGATAGAGTTCTTTTTTTTTGGCTTGCTCTTGTAAATTTTTTTTAGCTTAATTCTCGACTTCTAGTTAAATTTATAGAAATGTTGCTACTCTGGCAATTCTTATCAGAATTTATAAGCCTGGCTACTCAATATCAAGAAAAAGTCTAAGAATTAAATTTAAAGATGTTTACAAGAGTGGAATATAGATGAAACTTATACAGAAAAAGAAAAAAATACTTGTATTTTTCATCGTGCTTTACAGAGCAAACAAAAACTTAATGATTAAATCACTCAATTCATAGTTAACTTCAAAGAAAGGGTGCCAGAAAATTTCTTATGAGTAAAACTGGCATAGTGGTTAGGGAGTTAGCTACTGTTCTAGCGGTGACTTCGGTCTTAGCAGGGCATGTCTTTCTATGAGAAGGCCTGTAAAAGCTAGGAGTAGCTTCTAGGATTCTTTTCTGTCCTAAATGTTGCAAAAAAAAATGTAAAAATTAACCACTGTAGACACTTTATTTTCTCTTAAAATTAATTTGAACTAGGTGACTAAAATATTGTTGAAACATATAAGGTTGCAAAACATAATGATTTAAAATAACATTGTTATATAATAAATAACAAATTATAGGAAATACCTTGCAGCAATACTTCAAATGTCAGTTTCTTTTTGTATTAGAATAGACCTAAAGAGACACTGAATTTTATTTCAGAAAAAATGTTGCACACTAAGGTCTAATTGCAAGTGATAAATTCTGTACATATACAAATGGCATTTAATCACTTCATAGCATTCTTCTTGAATCTCAAATAACATAGACAGGTAGTGGCACAGCCAAAATATTTAGGAGTGAATTAATATTTTTGTTAATGTAAATTAATATTTTCTTAAAAATAAAATTTATCCAAGGAGGAGGGGTTGTAATTCTTCATAGCTATGCCATTGGTCTTGGGTACTTATATATATATACCAAAGAGCCAAAACATTATGAACAGCTTGTCTTTATGCAAATCAAAGCAACTGCAGGTAAACTATGGTGTGTGTGTGTGTGTGAAGGTCATGAAACAGTATAAATAACACCTGATACTGAGCTCTGTTAATCAGTGTTATTCTCGTTCTTTAGATGGGAAAGCAGCGGACTTAAGCGAGTTGACAAAGGCCAAATTGTAATGGCCAGACGACTGGGTCAGAGCATTTCCGAGACAGTAAGGCTTTTGGGATGCTCACAATCAGCCATGGTTAGTACCTTGAAAAGGTGGTCCGGGGAGAGGAAAACTATGAATCACTGGCAAGGTGTGGACCGACCACAGCTCATCGATGCTAGAAGTGAGGAAGGGTTTCCTGTAATGTATGAGCCAGCAGAAGGGATGCTGTGGCACAACTTGCCTGTAATTTGAATGCTGGTGATGGGAGTAATGTGTCACAACACAAACTACATCAAACCCTGCTGAAAATGGGGAAGTATAACCACAGGCTACTCCAAGTGTCTATGCTAACCTCAGTTCACCATCAAAAGTGCCTACAATGGGCACATGAGCATCAAAACTGAACCTTGAATGATTGGAAGAAGGTCATCTGATCTGAAGAATCTCATTTCCTGTTGCACCATGTGGATGGCCAGGTATGTATGCATCGTTTACTAGGAGAAATGTTACCACCACAATGCACCTGGGATGAAAACAAGCCGTTGGAGGAAGTGTAATTGTTTGGGCAATGTTCTGCTGGGAAACCCTGGATCCAGTCATTCATGTGCAGGAAACTATGATGTCTACCACCTACTTAAACATTATTGTACACCAGTTACATCCTTTCAGGGCAATTGTATTTCCCTCTAGTAATGCCTTCTTTCAGCAAGATAATGCACTATGCCACACTGCCCAGATTGTTTGATAATGGTTCGCGGAACATGAGGAAGACTTCTAAGTATTGCCTGGCCTCCAAATTCCCCAGACATCAATCCAATCAAGCATCTGTGGTTTGTGTTGGAACAACATATCCAATCTGCAGTGGCTCAACCACGTAACTTACAAGAGTTAAACGATCTGCTGGTAGCTTGTTGGTACCAGATAGTATAAGACACCTTTAGAAATCTTGTAGCATCCATGCCTCGCCAGGGAAGAATTTTTTGGCAACACATGGAGGACCAACATCATTTCAGGCAGGTGGTCTTAATGTTTCGGATCTTTGTGTTTATCTCGGTTGTTTGTAGCATCCATGCCTCGCCGGGGAAGAATATTTTGGCGACACATGGAGGACCAACATCATTTTAGGCAGGTGGTCATAATGTTTTGGATCTTTGTGTATATCTCAGTTGTTTAATTCAATAATGTTTTATTTTATTTCGTTCTCAATTATAGCTAACTTCAGATTCCTTCCTCAACTTTTCATATTTATATCTTCAAACTTTTGTGTTTGTTTAATATGGAATTTATAAACTAAAATAAAGAACATTTCATTAAACTTATTATATAAAATGAACAAGAAATCAGACCTACTGTTATTAAACCTCCTAATAATCCAATGAAAATGCCCACAAGAACATCCCACCAAAAATGTCTATAATCCAAAAGTCTTGTGATGCTACATACAGAAGCCCAAGTGAGAAAAAACATAGGTATACTGACTTTCCAAAGAAGAAGAAGGGTATTCTTCATGTATTTTGATCTTCTGTGCATATACATCTATATAAAAAAATAATAAAAAGAACCATCGAATTTTACCCAAAATGAATATTTTTACTTAATGTATTTGTAAAATATACATTACTAATAATATCTATTGTACTACGTTTATAAATAATTTTATTCAATATATAGTGGTGCAATGTTAAATGAAGAAGATTGGAAACAAAATATCACATATTTATTTAAATCTTGGCTTTCAATTATTTTATTCATCATTTATGGAAGTTTGAATATTTTATAACAGCAATGCCAGTCACGAAAATTAACTTAAATAAAATATTTTATTTCAAACCATTTAATATTTATTTTAGAAATTTGTTTCATTCTTTCAGAATTCATCAATTTTTGTATAAATTTCTCAAGACGATTGCTCACGTAATTATTCGTTTCCATAATTATTTTAACACTGAATGAATATTGTGAAAATTGAGATTGATTAACCCTTTAACATCTGTGATGGCCAAAAAAAAGGGTATAGAGTATTAAGAGGACAAAGGAATAGCAATATTACTAATCCATTTCATATTTCAGCTGTTCTGCACTGTTATGGGCATTAAAGGGTTAAGATTTTTACAAAGTGCTAGGTTTTCCCACAAAAATCTTATTTCAGAAATTGTGGAGTTTCAAAATTAGCTTCCCACTGATAATGTGAAAAATTCTTTAATAATTTGGTTCGGTTGTTTTACCTCTGAGCAGCACTTTTTTCCACACCATGGACTAAATGGCCAGGTCACATGGACCCTGAAGGCTCAGAGAAGATTGGGGGAGGGGACCCACTGGAACAGCTGTTGGGAGACAGATGGTAGCCTCCCGTCAAGGCCATCCAGCATGTTCTTTAATGTGCACAGGGTATGGTTCTCCTGCACACGGGGCCATGGCTTAATGTCCAATCCGATGGATGGCGGCCTTTCCAAGTCCATCGGTGTCCTCTACTGACCGTGGGCAGGGCGAGGAATTTTGCAGAGATAAATCTCAATGCTGACCCAGCTGGAACTCGAACCTGGGAACTACAGATTATGAGCCTGGCGTGCTACCGACTGGGCCACCCCCACCCCCTAATAATTTGGTATATCTTTGCATAGTATTATATGGACAATTATAATGCACTGGTGCTCAAAATTAAAGGAAAATGGGCCTTAAGTGTACAAAAAGTTTTCAGAAAACACAATTAAATGTCATGTACAAAGGATTATAAAATGTCTAATAGCAGGTGGGATAATAACCAAATTGTGTAATATACAAGAGTGATGCATATGAGAATTTGAGTTCCCATAATGGATGTATGGGAATTTGAGGGCAGGATACGTTAACAAGGCTTATGGCTACTCCCATAATGCATTCTCATGCTATTGATGAGGTTTTGTAGCAATAAAACCCACTCCTGAATGAGGGAAGATCTCAACTCATAGAGAATTATTGGAGCAGTCTTGTTCACCTCCCAGGGTGTCTGACAATGCTTAATTGGAATCAAAATTGAGGGAATCTGGCCAGTCACTACATCCCATGAATACATTCATTTTCCACATGAGCCCTATGGGACTGGCATTATCATCCATAAAAATAAAGTCAACAATGAAAGTACACTGAAAAGCCTCATGTAGGGCACAAGAATCTGTATTACTCAGAGTGCCTCCCTAAAAATATGTTCTGTGCAATAAGTCATACCAAATGGTTGCTTTCTCTGATGTTACAGCAGTTGTGGTGAATTCATTGTTTTCTCCACATGAGCACATGCTGAGAATCCAGTGTATAAACTGAATCTGGATTCATCCACACACACACATTACAGAACATTTTGCCACTGGCCTCGAATATGAAAGTGATGTGTCTGCACTACATTAAATGCGTTCTGTTGAAGGTGAGGGGGGGACTCAAACTATTCGTCTTTGTATATTAAGCTTCGTGGTCACAGTATGCCTGAAACTGTTATCCCTGTAGCTCATGAGAGAGTTGTCTAGCAGTCACATCCTTATGTAACTTGCTGTTAAAGACCAATAACAGTCCATCCTGAGCAAGGCCCTGGGATGACCTTATCCTGGCCTACGACTAATATCTCCTGTTCCTTGAAATAGTTCCCAATCTTGAGAAGATACTTTAGGCCATGGATAACTCAATCTGAGATTGCCCCCTTCCATTAGCTATGTATGGATGATTGCTCAGCACTACAAGCAATTATCCATACAGTGCTTAATTTATGGTGGAAACAAATTGAATAATAAATTATGGTGGAATCAAATGAATACTAGACTGACTGGGATGAAAATGAATGGTAATTGCAGCCACACACTCTTTCATATAGCAATCCCAATTTGCAAGTCAGTGGTCATATTAGTTAAATGTGCATGAATTTTATTCTTTCACAATATATGGAAATGGACTGCAATATTTATATGTAAACCATATTTCATTCCCTTATATACTTTTTAATATGCATAATCCTTTAATTTTGAGGAATAAAGTAGATGATATCATCCCCATAAAATATTGTAGTACAAAAACTTCTCCAAAGTTTAAAATGAAACATGAATAAATTTACCACAGATATATTAGCTGGTTTTCAAGTTATACTGTTTTCAGACTGATAAATTAACTGTGTATTTCACATAACAGAATTTTAAATTACTTATTGAACATACAGCATTGCATTCATAAAGGCATAACAAGGTCAAAACATTTTTTCATTTGTTGAATCATTAAGATACAACTGCAGATTTGGGTTCTCAGATCACATTTATCGAATTTAAAGATCACATTTAAAGAAATTGCATTTTCTATGAACAAATAGCATGGGGATGCCATTCATGCATATTCTGGCCTCACTCTTTAGCTATATAACTAACATTCATAAATACACTATAATAATTATAAAAGTTTGTATTAGTATTAAATAGAGATGAGTTTGTGCTAAATTTCTTAGCCTAAGCCATTTTTGACAATTGTTCAGCCAAGCTCGATTTCAGTAAAACTCTGGCACATGATATATATGTATACAGAAATGTGTATTGCTTACATCATATTTATTTTACTCTTAGAGTATTAATTATAATCAATTTATTTCAATAATCATGTCAGTGCTATTTGAAACAAAAAATATTAGAAATACTAGTGAAAACTAAAAGTTTGTAGGTAATATTATAAATGCAAGCAATTGCCATTCTTTATTAAGGACAGAAAATACGTAAAAAAAAAAACAACAGCCACATGGTGCTTATTTCTAATTACTACAGACATGGATGTGTGTGTGTTGTTTTTCTGCTGAGGTTCCGCCATCCTCTCAGACCTTCTACTGTGGCGTATAAACTGACAGGCTCCTGTCAGACCTCTGTGGTAAGTAGCTGCTTGAGGGAGTATTTATTTTTTATAATTAAAAGGTTGAAATTATAATCAGAAATATTTTATACTTTATTTCTTATATAGTTACAACAAATGTTTCAGATTTTAAATATTCTGAGCCAGCTCACTAGATCCTGAAGTCATCTGTGTTATTTTGAGCTCGAGCACAAATTCATCACTAATATTAATTAGTGGGTCCTTATAATTCATCTCTAGTATTAATTAGTGGGAAAATTTATACTTACAGTTATAAAAATAAACGTGTAAAATGACAATGAAGCATGTCCAGAAGGGAAAGACTTGTATATATCTCTATCTACAAGCCAGCTAGGTCCTGTTCCTGTACAGTTAAAATTTGTAATCAGCCTAAAAATAGAAAAGTAATTATCTTAAAACATTTATTGTATATTTCTAAGTTGTTTAAATTATTTATAATGGACTTTCTTGCTTACTGATAAAAACAGCAATTTCCATTTACTTTGCTGTTTTCAAAGCATATTAGCTTTGAAATTTATTTGTATAGAATCTTCTGCTTTAATACAAATGTTTTTCCCCCACTGCCTGATGGTCTTTACATTTTTCATCATCATCTTCTTAACAATTTTTCCCTTCTTTTCACTATTAAGGTTGATTAGTCATTTAAAAACTCTATTCTGTACTTTTATTTTCTTTATTACATTTCTCTCTCAAACTATGTTTAGCCTAATGTTTTTTGCATTGCTGTTCTGAGTCAATGCATTGTATGTTGGCCAATAGCAACCTTTTTTAAATTTTCCCTCTTCAATGCCTCAAACTATTATTAAATTTCATTTTTTCACTTTTGAAAATTTATATTTCTTTGCAGACTAGTTATTATTAGGTTAATTTTAAAAAATAAGCTTAGATTGGGTTGTTTTACCTCTGAGCAGCACTTCTTTTGCACACAATGGGCTAAATGCAGTGGCAGATTAAGATCATTTGGGGTCCCTAGGCACAGGCAAAAGAGGGAAGATGACTTTGTAAATTGTAAAAAAAAAATATTAATGAAACAAACACAATTTTATTTGTGATAAAAAAAAACTGTTTTGCAAATATACACAATACATATATAAAACTATATTTTAACCTTGCGCACTTTTGAAGCAGAAAATTTGTGGATTATTTCTTTGAAATCTATGTCTTTAACAAATTTGTGCTCTATGCATAACAAACTCAAGGCATTTAGGCGATTTTGGGACATGGTGCTTCTCTTTTGATTTTCTATTAATGATAATTTGGAAAATGATCGTTCTCCAAAAACTCCACAAGCTAAAGTTAAATATAATCTAGATGCTATAGCAACATTTGGATAGCAGTTGGATTTTAAAACTTCTTTAATAGTTCTTAAAAGATCTTCTCCTGTGCCGGTATATTTGTGTTTTGGAGGATTACTTTTATATGCTCATGACAGTGTATAATTTCGTTTTCTAATTCATTTTCCAGATCCAGCGGATATTTTTTCACAAGTCTTTGAGCTGCAGATCTTTTTCCATTTAAATCTGTCATTTCATAATCGAAAATAAATGAAAAATATAAATGTAATTCTTTATAACGAGATCTTCTTTCCATTTCAGCACTTAGGCTATCACAAATTACTAAAAAAAACTTCTGCTTTAAATTTTTGTTTTGAAGAAAAAATTTCTGTACAACCGGATTCACCATCGAATAATTTTCTTTTAATTTGACGTGTTTTATTGCTTTTATAACATATGATTAACTCAAATTCGGATGAACATTTTTTTAAAATACTTTTTGCTTCTTCTTCATAATAGTCAAAATTTTGGCGAATTATTTTCAGATATTCTGTCAAAGATTGCATTTGATCTACAACTAGTTTTAAAATAAGTCCTCCGTTTGAAATGTCAAGTTTACTTTATTTATCCTTTCTAAAACATCATACCAAAATAAACTGAGAATATATGTCTCTAGTTTACATAGTTTACTCAAGATATTTGTCCCTTCATTTCGTGTGTCATAACTTCGGTCAGAATCCTGAGATAACATTTTTAAAGTTGACATAATTTCCATGTAGTTTATTTTTAATGATTTTAAAGCATCATATCTAGCTGACCATCTTGTGTCAGAGAGAGACTTCAACACAAATAGTCTCTCATTAACTTTTAAATTCTATGATTGTTTCTTGGATATCTCTTCTTTCATCAAATTCCACCTATATGTCGAACCAGACAAAAAATTGTATAATTTTTGTACAACCCCAAAAAATGATATCGCCTCTATACATACACTGGCTGATGTCTGTCCAACAAGATTCAGGGTATGAGCACTACACGGTACAAACTCTGCAAAATTATTAATTTCCTTTATTCTACTTTGGACACCCTGATATTTTCCAAACATATTGACCGCATTATCATAACTTTGAGAGCGGCAATTTTTGATGTTTAGATCGCACTCACTTAAATATTGCACAATTTCTTGAGCTAAATCTTTTCCTTTGTGGCTTTTTAAAGGCAAAAATTTTTAAAATCGTTCTGACACTTCAAAAGTTTGCAAGTTTACATATCTAATTATAACTGTAAGTTGATCGACATGTGTCACATCAGAAGTAGAGTCAACTATAATTCCAAAATATTTTGATTCCTTTGCTTGTTTTAAAATTATATTAGTTACATGGTCTCCTATCAGCTGAATAAATTCATCGCAAATTGTTGCAGACAAATAAGATGTTTTGCCATGCCCGATATTTTTAAATTTCTCAATATGATTTGCTAGAAACGCGTCATATTTAGCCAAAAGCTCGAATACACCTAAATAATTCCCATTATGTACTGATCCAAAAATTTCATCTTTACCTCTTAATGGAAGCCCGCATCGACACAAAAACATATGACATCAATAATTCTTTGTAAAACTTTTTTCCAGTACTCACATTCATTTTCATACATTTTAGAGAAATTGGTTTCCAAACACTGTTTCTTTGATCTAGCAAACCAACTAAAACAGAACTTTGAAAGTGAAGCACTATTTTCATGTGATATGAGCCTGGATGCAGCATTTTCCCATCCATTGAAGCCTGTGATAAACTGATCTTGAAATCCTTCTAATAAAAATAACTTGCAGGGTCCGCAGTATAACTTACGTGTTTTCGGTGAAAATATTAGCCAAAAGCGATCTACTTCTTCACCGTTTAACATTTTGCGTTTAAACATCGATTTTGAAATGACTCTTTGAGTTGCTCCGCTGATTTGTAATGTAGATTTTATCATTTCTTTATCTTCAAAATCAATATTCTGTACAAAATGTCTTTTTTCGATAAAATACTATCTTAGTTCTTCAGACTTACTCCATTCAGCTGGATCATTGCTAATTAGGTCACCCTTGTTACAAGATGCCGTTGGTTCTTGTTTATCATTATCCGAATTATTATATACTGGTGGTAGTTCTAATGAGTCACTTTCGATTTTGACAATTTCATGTTCGGTTGGTGATAACATGGAATCCTTTAGAACATTATGTGAAGCTGACGAGAAATCTTTTTGTTTCTGTGACTCTAAAAATTCTAATACAATGTTTGTCCTTTAGCGGATTCTTTAACCGTTTTTGCGTGCAATTTTTTTTTCTGCTCCACTGGGATATTGCCATTTCATTGCGGTAGCTATGATCAAAACAAAAATTAAATCAAGTTATTTTAAATTAAAGAATTAAATCAATGAGCAAACTTACTTTTTGGAAGATATTGGAAATTTTTATAAGTTTTAACTATTATGCGAGTGTTGCGAACAGCGCAGTATAACGTCGGGAGTGCGAGCGATCAAGTGTTCTGCAATATGTTTTTGAAGTTTCTGTCTGCTCTCCGAAGGATTGCCAGTAAACCGTCGCCGAGTTGGGGTGTTGTAGGTGGTGTATTACTAGTTATACTATGCTATTAGTACACATAATTGTTGATTGAAATGACTATTTCTAAAATCAGTAAAACATATAAAAATGATTTTGCATTTAAATTAAGTAATTTATTTTATAAATTATAAGCTTAATAGGCTTCTTTTAAAACACCCAACCAAAGGTTCTTGAGATGGGGCCCTCCTGAGACTGGGGCCTCTAGGCACGTGCCTTATGGATAATCCGCCACTGGCTAAATGGCCAGGTTACAAGGACCAGAAGGGATCAGAGAAAGTTGGGGAAGATAATCCACTAGAAAGCTATTGGGAGACAGATGATAGTCTTCCATCAAGGCCATCCAGGGTGTTCTTTAAGATGTACATGATATGATTCTCCTGCACATGGAACCATGGCTTAATGTTACATCTGATGGACAGTGATTTTTCCAACCCCAGTGGTGTCTCTTTTTCATCAAAGACAGGGTGGGATTTAGTGGAGATAAATCTAAATGCTGGACAGGTTGGAGTGCCACAATGCTGGCACTCCAACCTGGAAACTTAAGAGCTCTTCTTCATTTTCCTTTCATGATATCTAGAACCAGCCAGATTTAACACTTAGAATCCTCTGAACCAAAATGAAGTAGAGAGCTACTATATCAGTTTGGGCTATTCATGTGATAATCCCCCCACCCCACCCATCCTGTTGCTGAGTTGTTAACTTCAAAGGGATTTAATGCAGACTATTTAAAAAACACCTAGACTGTCTATTGATATCAATTACAATTAACAGACAGTAGAATTGCTGCACTGATGTGCCTCTGCTGAAGATGAATTTACTGTGAATTTACTAATATCCATTTATTTGTGGGTTATCAGATCAAAGTGGGCAGATGCACAATATCCTTATATCAGATAGTGCCTATCAGATAGAGCCAACTGCAGACACCTGACTCTTACTTTAGGGGCACTGTTGATCCTAAACTGGAGTAATGTGTCTCAGAGGCCAATTTTGCTGCTACTTCCAAAAGGGTCCTCTTGGGTATCTCATATTGCTACCAGAATAATAGCTTAGACAATTAGTGAATAGGGAATGGAACTTTGTATTAAAATTGAAACTAATCAACTGTTTAATACGGTTGATTAGTTACTGACTTTAAACACAAGATACTTAAAAATGATGGATTGCGGGGATTAATACAAGGGACATTCAAAAAGTTCTTGACATGCATCTACAGAACAAAAACCATTACACTTACCTCAACAAAACTTTTTCCTTCAAAGTACTCCCTTCCAGCATCTATGCAAAGTTGCAGATGTCTACGCCAATTCTGGAATGCTTGGTAGTACTCCTGTTGAGGAATACTCTGCTTGAATGAATGCATTTTTCAAGGTCTTGCATCCTTGAAAAAGGCCTCCCAGCAGGTTCCTTTTGGCTACATTTTTGGAAACCGCCAAAAATTGCATAATGTAAGATTTGTTGAATATGCAGGATGGGGTAGCTTGAATATGATTGAATGATGCCATCCGACATTCCACTATACAGGACAGTACTACATCTTATGGATGGCACCAAAAGCCACCTTCATGTGCTGGTTGAGGCCTATCAGAACGCTGACATTGAGGCTGCGAAGCAGCTGAGAGAGTAACCTATCATCTGTATTACCTTTATATTTTCAGAATCTTTTGTTCATTCATATCTCTAATTTTGGTACTTTCGAATTTTGAGCCTTGTATGCTGGTTGATGCCTATCAGAACGCTGACATTAAGGCTGCGGAGCAGCTGGGCTAGTACCTATGGTCTACATTAGTGGGAAAAGTCTACCATTTTTAAGGGGTAAATTCCAGCTCTTTTAATTTTAAAAAACACGATATTCGCTACTTAAATATCAGTTATTTGGGACAGATGTCCAAGTTCGAAGCTCTCATAATTTTGTGAATGGTTGTATGAGGGGACCCACTGGACAGCTGTTGGGAAAAGGGTGTCAGCCTCCCGTCAAGGCCATCCAGTGTGTTCTTTCAAGTACATGGGTGTGTCTCTCCCACACACTGAACCACAGCTTAACATCCCATCTGACAGATGGTGGCCTTTTCAAGCCCAACAGTGACCCCTATTCACTGTAGGCAGGACAGGGAGTTTGGCAGAGAATAATCTCTACACTTGCCCAGCTGGAACCTGATAATTGCAGGTTACAAGCCTGGCATGCTACCAACTGAGCTTCCCCGGGATGGGGTAGCTGTTTGACTTTTTCCTGCTTCAGATAGGCAATGACTTGCCCAATTTTTTGAGCACTGGCATTGCCATGAAGTAGAACCTTTGGCATGCTTGTTGTTGGATGCTGTTCCTTCATTACCTTAACCATTTTGGGCAAAACAATGTTGGTGTAATATTGCTCATTTATAGCAATTTTTACAGTTAATGAGCTGCGTCTTGCTTTTGTTTCATTTGTGTTTTTCCTTCGAAATTGAAAAATCTTACGAACATCCTCTTCTTTGAGTGAAAGTTTTGTTGGAGGATTTGGGGACACAGTTCATCTGCAACCCAAACATAGCTGTCGATCTTTCTGTGGTTCATAGAGTAATAAAACCATATCACATCGCCTGGCCTGTGACAATGTCTAATAACCATTTGGGGCCACTGAATTCAAACATTTCCAGCATCTCTTTGCTTAAATCGACACTAGCCTTTTTCTTGCTGTTCTGTCTGTGGGTACCCATTAGGCTCAGATTTTTTGGAACTTTAAATGTTGATGAATAATTGTTTCCACACTGCCAATCGATACATTGAAATTTAAATTTATTACCTGAATGGTAATGTGTAGGTTTCTTTAATGGATTCAAGAACAGCAGTGATGGTTCTCTCGTTAATAGCCTCCTTCGATCTTCCTGCACGAGGAAGGCCTTTGAAACTCTGGTGTCCTTTTCTGAATTTGCACATCCATCCCATAATGATGCGATATGAACAGGCACAATCCCAATATACATGTGATAAATCAGCATGACTACCCCCCCCCCCCCCCCATCATCCCCAAGCAGAAATTTCTTGTGGATTTTGGCAGAAATTTCAAGCCAAGATTTCTTGTGAAAATGTAAAATCTATTCCCATCTTTAGTAGGCTCCATAGCAATAATATGCAAATTTTGCAGATTGAACTTTGTGTGCTGCCAGTGAAGAAAGAAATGATGATATGGACTTTAACCCTTTAACGCCCAGAATGGCCGAGATTTTGAAATGGACTAGTCCAAATAGTGCTATTTCTTTGCCTTTACTGCCCTCTAACTTTTTCTCAGATTTCTTGGGCATTAAAGGGTTAATGACATTTAGACAAGCTTTCAAACAAGTCACAACTCATTAACTTTGGGGGAATGAGTGCAAATCTACACATACGTGTCAAAGACTTTTTAAATGCCCTCCATAGTGAATGGGATAGTTCCATTAAGCTCATATAGTACAGTAGTCAGGGTCTTGTCCTTAACTTCTTAATTCTTAAATGTGTTTCACAGATTCATCTTAAGGAATGTGCAAAAGCTATAAAAGACTCATCTTCAATTACAAGACCCATAAATAGCCAATGTTTACCATGGTACTATTTAACCCTTTCAGTTCCTAAAATGGGACACTAATCCAAAAGCTATTTTTAATATAAAACTGTTTAACATAATACTTTTGAATATTGTTTACCATATGAAAACTTGCAATATATTTACCATAAAATACTTGAACATAAAGCAGTGGTCCTCTGTATGGGAGAGCCATACCCTGTGCATTTTAAAGAACACACTGAATGGCCTTGACAGGAGGCTATTGTCTGTCTCCAAATAGCTGTCCAATGGGTCCCCTCCCCCAACCTCCTCTGAGTTCTAGGGGATCCTTGTGACCTGGCCATTTAGTTCACATGTGCAAAAAGTTCCACTCAGAGGTAAAATAACTCAACCCCATTTGGTTTAAAAAGCTCATAAAAGCACTCAAGTCATATGAACCAAGTGTAAAAGAAAGCCTACTACCCCTTCCTTCATAACTTACTTGAAAGCACCACCACTGGAACATAACCAGGAAGGCCCAAGTCTGGGATGTGGTTGGTGTAATTTTTTCATGTTTTTTGTCTCTGATCAACAAAAATCTGATTGACCTATGTATTGCATGATAAGGCAAATTAACTGATTGGGTTAACATTTCTTTTACTGAGGCATGGTCAGTGAAACACAACTTTAATTCACAAAACCTTATGTTAACTTTTCATACCTCTAAAAACTACTAAAAAAGGAAACAATGAAATTGTTGCTGGTTCCTCTTAAATATCTTGGTGGTGTTCATTGACACCACTAAAGTGAAGTTTACCAATTGACCAGTGGATTGCAATCTGTTTCAGCCACTGGGTTAAGAGCTTATAGAACTGAAATTGAGATACTTCCTTAAGGCTCAGTTTTGTATTATGCATCCTTTTCAAATCAACTAGTATTAAGTGAAATACTGTTTCTGTTTTTAGCAAAAAATATATCATGTGCCATTACCAAATTTATCTGGTGAAACCCTTAATAAGAATTTCATGGGATACTTACTCATGGGGATATGTATATCCCTGGTTGAGAAACACTGTAAGTTAATTTTATGTTACATCAATTAAATTGCACACATTTTATTTAATATTTATTTTATGGAAACAAAAAGGTGAAAAACGATATTTAAGAGAAGTATTTACCCTTCTGAGCATCTAACATGATCAACATTTGGTTGACAAGTTTCAAAGAAGTGCGGCCGAAGTTCTACAGTATTAAATTTCAAAATTTCTGTCACAGCTAAGACATAAAGAAATCCTGAATAATAATACTTGATAGTATTTTTTGTTGGAGAACCTTTAAAACTTCCATTTCCTTCAGTTGTTTTTTTGCCACAAAACATTTCAGAAATATATATCTGTAATAATACAGTAAACAAAAAAATCATTGCAACTGTTGCTTGGAAAATGTAATAGTAGAATAACTACAATTTTAGTTTTATAAATATATAAACAAGTACTGCAACTTTTTTAGCATTTTATATTTCCTCAAATATTTTATTTAAAAAAATCAGATATTGATAATAATAATAATATATAATTCCATAGCAAATTATATTGATATACAGTATTGTGCATAGCTTTTATATGCATTTGTTTTGTCCAAGAAATCAAAATATAATGGAGGTTCAATAGAAACCCATTTATTCATATGAACTATATCAATCCCACAAATCCATTATCAGTAGAGTTGATAGAGTCAGTGAATAGTGTAATGAGCAACAGCAGTGGTGTATGTAAAATATGGGATCAAACTTCTTTTTTATTGAATCGAGATGAATAATTCAATTTTTAAATGCTGGGATTTGTCAACCAGTGGAGATTTATTAAAGGATGCAGGAAGTACATGGAGTGCATCACCACTATAAGAGTAAAAGAATTCCTGCAATCAATGGCAACATTCACCCCCCCCCCCCCCCCCCCCCGAAAAAAAAAAAAAAGACAGAAATTCATGGCTCAATTAACAATGTTTACCATCTTCTTCAATCACTATGAATATCTATATTTCTGTCTATAATCCTAGTTGTCTGAAGTTCAATGTCCAGGAATACACTACAAAAATTATATGCCTGCATAAAGTCATGAAGGGTTCAGAAATGCTCAAACGAAGAATCATCTTTCTTCATGACAAAGCATGTTCTCCTATAACCACCAGCACTAAGGTTATAAGTATATCAAATGCTTTGGAGTTGTTGAAGCATCTCTGCACAATCTGGATCCGTTTCCCTGCAATTTCCATATCTTTGGACCTCTGAAGAAAGCATTCCAGATATTCTGATCCAAGTTGGATGCCAAAGTGTAGCAGGCTTTGTACATTTGGTTTTAACAACAGATGACAGAATTCTGCAAGACAGTTATCCAGCACTTTGGGACTTTTGATACTGATGATGATACTTGTGAGGCCAAATACATTTCCAGTAATTGGTTTCTACTGGAACTCCCTTATATGTAGGATCTAATATATCAGTCTCACAATGGTATAGTCTCAATAACATTCCACTGAAAATTAAAAATAAAACAATTTTCAAATGAAACAAAAAATGTATTGGCCAAAAATGTTGACAATTTGTGATAATATTAAGTCATACTGATAGAAAAGTATATATGTCAATATGGGAGTTGAAAATATACTAATATTTTTCAAAAAGATAACTGCATGATTTCTTATGCAGTTCTCGCTGCAAAAATTTCTAAGACAGTCATAAATAGTGTGACGACTATTATAGAAGAAAAATATATAGATAAAAAGAAAAAAAACTGTATAAACTAAGCATGAAAGCATTTTGTGATTGTTACAAGTGTTAAGATCCCTTTATTTGTCTTTTGGATCTACATTAGTTTGGCAGCCATTTAAAAAAATGTGTATAAAATGGTTTGACATTTAGCAAAAATCTTGTGAAATCTCAGTAAATGGCCTAATATAAAAAAAATATTCCAGTTTTTGATAGCTGTGATTCTTCATACTGAATTTTTCTGCTTGGACATTGTTATAAAAAAAATACAGCAACCACCACAAATAAAAGGTGGAAAATATTTCATAAGATAGCATAAATTCTGATCAGAGTTTTGCAAAAAAAAATTCATCCTGTTTTTATAAAAACAAAAGAGCACAAAAATAAATCTATTAAAAGAAATCAGAAAAGTCAGAGTATTTTCCTTTATGCTGCTTTGTAGTCTACTTGTCTGGTTCCAGGATGATTTCTCCTGTATAATGTCCACTAACTATCAGTTTATGATATGGGAATATAAAAAGCTGCTATAACTGAAAGATTTTTATCATATTTCACATGTCTTAACGGTAAATGACATTCCTTATCCCCACATCATCTCTTGCACCACTCACAATTCACCCTTTCAAGCACCATAAATAATCATTCACCAAAAGTCGTCGGCATTATGTCTGTCCTCTGCTATCTGTTGAGCAAAAATTCCCCATCTAGGAAACAATTTCTGGAAAGTTGAAATCTACCACTTAGTGAAATCACCTTCCCATTCAAGATTAAAGGGAACCACTATTGACAACCAAGTGAAAAAGCTGCTGTGTGGACCACTCTGACAACAATCAGTGTTCTTCAGACAACATCGTGATTGCGTCCTATCATAAAACAATCTAAGTCCATACCATCTCCACATATCCAAACCTTCTCCACATGTTTAAATGATAACTGAGGGGTAATTGTAAAACAACAAGTGTTTTAAATCCCTGAAGTTAACTGCTCTGTTTACTCATTTTCAACCTATTGAGGCTGCTATATTTGTTCTTTTGTAGTGTTTATCGCATCCTCTTTAATTATCTATGTTTTTCCTCCTTTGCAGCTGCTTTATGGCCATCGTGTCTTCATATCCCCAAACTTTAATTACAAAGAGGGTTCTTTTGAATGCTACTCAGAAGCAAACTCTGGGTGGCATTGCTGTTGCTGAAAGTAAACTTAAAATATGCATATGTTTTATCAAGATGAAAATAAAAAAAAAGGAAAGAGTGATGTATTAGAAAGCAAAAAACTTACAAACTTAAGTTTTTACAGCCAAAACTGTGTTGCATTAATCAGCCCAAATATGACCAGCCCACAGGGATATTGCCCTGTGTCCCGGAAGCTCAATCTGCCCATCTACCCCCATTCATAATGATTCTCTTTCTGTACCATGATGCTATCTTTCAACAGGACAATGTCACAATGCATACTTCCCAAGTGGCACCCAATTGGCTCCAGAAGCATTCAAGTGAGTTTACCACACTCAAATGGCCCCCCTTGATCACCAGACTTGAGTTCCCAGAAACGTTTTCATTTTGGTGAAGAGGACATGAGGAGAGAATTCATACATATGGAACTGTACCATCAAAATATATCATAGTTTTTCTGTTATTTCAATAAACCAATAGTGACATTATTTGAATAACTTAATTCTCCCAAATGAAGTTTCTCAGGAAAAAAAAAATACATTTTTGAGCTAAAGAATTAAATTTTTACAAAATTCCACGTTTTTCTCTTTTTTTTATCCATTTCCTCCCAAAATTCCAGCCCAACACCTTTGCATTTCTATCCTATCACTTTCTACTTCAATAACAATGCAGATTATTGTTGAGATTTGGAAGTGATGTGTTTGTCTTTGTATGCATTATCATTCAAGCCTTTCTACTTTGCAAGACTTTTCATTGTCCATAATCATTTTGACAAGTCAATTTTTCATTTAATGACATCATTAGTTTCACATTTCATTGACTTGAACCCAACATGGCAGGTTACAGGTTGTTTTTTCAGTGACCCTCCTGAGTGTTGTTAAGATTCCAAATTTCATCCAACTAAGCTTAGTGATAATAAAGTGGGGGCTCATTAATGGTAAGGACAAGTGCACCCCACCTTCTTCACTCTCATTAAAAAGGCCTTAATCTTCATCGTGTCCCCTTGTACACTTGTACAAAAGACCCTGTGTCCCATTGTACAATTACATTAATCTTCAAAAATTTTCAAGTCATAAGGTAGATCTATTTTATTTATATATTAGTCAATAAGTAGATCTATTTTATTTATCAATCAGTTCAAGATGCAAGAGATAAGCTCAAGATGTTCACCTAGTACAGTATATGACAGCCAAGAAACAAACTACAATTTGAAGATTTTGCTTTAGAAATATTAGGTCTAAATCGGTTTCAAAATAGGCATGCATTCTGTTTTAAAGCTTATCATAATATTTTTGTCACTATTGTGAAAACAAATTGACAAAAAGGTATTTTCTGCCAGATGATTTTTTTTCCCCTGATGAAAGAAATATTTGCCAACTCTGTTATTAATTTATCTAAGATAGTAGAAAACCAAATTGAAATCAGCAAACACTTACTACTATGGAAGAGCCTCCCAATAACGTTAAAAATAAAAGTTTTGCACTTATGGAATCTCCACTGAATGGTTTCTTCAGGGATGTATCACTACAGTAGAAACTTGCTGTTTTACCAACTTGTGCATAACTTGAATTACTATAAATTACAAATAAAAAACCTGAAAAGAATATAATATTCATACTGTATAAAAATGTTTCATAAAACTATAAATTGCATAATTCAATCTGAAAAAATATAATTTATTTAAATTCTATATACTTAAAGAAAAGAAACGGAGAGATAATTTGATTGAAATACCTTTATGCAAAAACATTAATGATGTAAAATAAAATTAACTTCTTGTCTGGTAGGTTCTGTCAGAAACAGTATTCAGAATAGGAAGTAAAAACACATAACATGGAGCATCTGGAGTATAACAGTATATTATACTCTACAACATAAGTGGCCCCATTTCCACCAATTGAAATCTGACATCTGTTATTTTTCTTTTATTTTATTATCATATTTGTTCTTGTCATCCTTTTCAGTTAAAATTCAATGTATTTTTTATGTAATATACTAGATTGACTATTTCAAGACACCCTTCTTCAAATTGTCTTTAGTTTTATAAAACCTTTTTTACTGATTTGAAATGTATTCCTAACATTAGAAAGTGTACTACTAATCTTTGCAATAATGAATGTTTCAGATGATTTATATTTGTAAATGCCATCAAATACTTTACGAAAAGGCCTATACTGAATTGGCAAATGTAACACAGGAAGTCTAAATATATGACAAAGAATAGAATATTGAAAAACAAATGCAATAATACATACTTATCACTATTTATTCAGACTCTCACTGTCAAAGCACTATTGAAAGGGGCAGACTTTGACCTTCTGAAGCCCTAAGCTACATGAAGTTTAAGAGGCTCCAAAAATTAGAAAGTTGAAATATATATTTATTATTCTTGACTGAAGGGAAGATTAAAAAATATTATTAAAAGCTATAATTTACAGATACTAATACAATTCACAACTGTTATAGTAAAATTTGAAATGCATTTTTTGATGCCCCTCATATCATGAGGACCAAAACTATAGCTTAGTTAATTTATACATATGTCCTGCTGTGACTGTTGACAGATGGAACACGTTTCAAGATTAAAAATGCATTACAGTTTTCATTTTAATATTATGTCCTTCAATCTTTTTCTTTACATACAAGAAAATACTCTTTTCCTATTCTCAGTTCATTAATTCTCATTTCTTCCTTTTATGAAAAATTTTCTTTGCTCCATCTTTATTACGCACAGTATATGACTGGAATTGTGCACATTTACAGATGTTCATTCACAAGGTCAAGAGACAGATTTTTGAAAACTGTCTTCTTGGCTGAGCATGGTGGTTATGTTCATGTAAGATAGAGGCAACAGACACATATGGAGAAGAGTAGGTACACAAAAGCTCAAAATTAGAGAAAAAGTTTAAATGAAAAAAATATAATTATGGAAAAAGATTGGTACATTGGTAAAAACAATGGCAAAAAGGGAATAAAGAATAATTTACAAAATTTTATATAGTTAGGCTAATAATAAAACTGGAGAGAATAAAGTTATAATTATGAATTAAATTTTTTTTTTGATTGCTGGGTTCAGTGGTCCTATTTTAAACACAAGTGGTTAAACAAATATGTCACAAGGACCAAAGGGCTCAGAGCTAGACAGAATACAGATGGAATCCTTCGTCAAGGCTATCTAGAGTGTTAATAAAAACAGGATATGGTTCTTCTGCACATGGGACCACAACTGAACATCCTATCCAACAAATGGCAGTCATTTCAAGCCCACTGATATCACTTTTCTCAACATGCACAAAATGAGAATTAGTGGATATTGTTTGGGGTTTTGTGGTGCAAGGACAACCAATATTACATCATTCCAACAAGAGTGGTAGTGGAAAAAATCTCAATTGCAAATACAGTGAGGACTTCATATTGAAAATAAGTTACAAGCCTGATGTGAGGAAGACTATATATAAATATGTTTTTTTTTTTAAATGGAATAAAAACAGGTGAGCAACTAAATATTTTTCTCATTCTTGCACATTTATTGCCTTTGGAGTTAAGTAACCAACTTAATACCTGCAGTAAATTCACTAGAATCCCAGTTTTCTTAAATTTAAGGGATAAAGGGGTGTTGAATAAGAAAAATGTCAGTTTTAATGGAAAGCAAATAAAAAATGCTTGATTTTTTACAGTATGAAAATGTTATTTATGAATTTTAATTCTATAACAGTATGCCAAATATATCCATATTCAAAACTTTTTAATTAGCAATATGTAATCTACAACTAAAATTACAAGCTCTTGTAATAAAATTTAATTCACCTAACATAATGAAAAAATATGCTTAAATGAAAAAAGAGACAAACAATGGCAAACACAGATTTTGTAGAAAACAAAAAATCATTAAAAATCAATCCAAAGTGAATGCACGGTATTCTCTGTTAAGATAGACATCAAACATTAATTAATGGATTCTGAAAAAAATTCATCGCCGCCACGGAGGGAATTGAACCCGCATCTCTCCAGATTCATGCTAGAGCGCGCTACCATTGCACCATGCGTCAGACAACGAATAGTCTATCTTAATAGGGAATACTGTGCATTCACTTTGGATTGATTTTTAATTATATATTAACATCTTAGCATTAGCGACCTTCTCATTAACATCTGATAATTAAATGCAACGACTGGAAAAGTTGCATCTCCTTGAGTATAGATGGCGCTGTCTCAGTCACATCTCAGGAAGAAGATTTATAAGGTCATATTCTGAAAATATTCGTTGTCCGACACATGGTGCAATGGTAGCGAGCTCTGGCATGAATATGGAGAGATGCGGGTTCGATTCCCACCGTGGCAGCAATGAATTTTTTTTCAGAATCCATTAATTAATGTTTAACAAAAATCATGGTGATCCTGTCCTAACATGAAGTGTTAGTTAAACAAATGCTGGATAATGAGATTCCCATGTAAACTATTTATCACATTTGATTCATTAGTAAGAATTTTTAATATTATTTCAATAAATACAATATGTTTGAAATAATAATAATAATAACAAAAATGGAAATATTGAAGCAATTTATATCCCCAGTGAAAATGATGGTTGTAATGGATCTGTGGGGCCCATTTCTTGCAATATTTCCTGTTAATGAATAGGCAGATCATTATTCTTCCATATATTTTTGGAAGAATGGTTGAATAAGCTATTTAAGAACAAGTCAATTCAAAATACAAAAACATCTGGCTCTGTGAGAACCTGTGCAACCACAAATAAATTATCCCCCAAGCAGCAACTTGCCTAAGAGGTCTAACTGGAACCTATCTATGCCATAATATGGATATCAAAGGAATGTAAAACTTCAAAGGCACCACAGGAAAAGAAATATCTACATCTTATCTGAGGCTTGAACCTAGATCCTTAGATCAGTAGCCAAGCATGCTACTACATACTCAGCTATCAGAACAATGAAGGTTAAATATGACTGTAATTAATTTTTTTATTGCTGGTTTTGTTCTATTCTGGATGTCATTTATGAGGCATAATATAGCTCTTCAAACTGTCATATTCCTACTCCTTTTAATCTCACTTCAGTTTTTAAATGAGTTTGTTCTAATATTATCCATTATCACTTTTCTGCTAGTTTCTTCCTTTCTTATCAATATTTTCCCAGAAATTATTAAGTTTGCAAAATAAGGTAATAATAAAAATAAGTTTCAAAAATAATCTTTAGGTTTATGCTTCTGAAAAATTTTTTTTTTTAAATATACTAATCTCACATTAACCTTCATACTAAATCATTCTGTTTGTCAAGATAAAACTATGCTCCTGAAAGCTGTTTTCGTAATTTAAAGAGCTGTTCTTGTTTTCATATTTTCCCATCATCATTACTTTTCCCAAATACATACATGTCATATCCCACACCTACTTTTGCTTTTTTGAACAATTAATATTTAAGAATGTATTTTGTCTATCTTAATTTGTTGTCTATATCTTTGTTGCTTAATAATACTTATTCTAGTGCTAGTTTTGGTTTCTTACTGTTGTATGTTATTTGACCAAGGTGATAATACATTTCCCACAGAAACAGATGGCTTATATCAAGTCATACAGTGAACAATGTTGAATGTTTGCTTTAAGAATTTGGACTCGTAAAAATGTTTGGAGTGATCACACCATCTAAGACAGTGATGGAGAAACTACAACCCATGAGCCAATTGTGGCCTGTGGAGACATTTTATCCAGCTAGCTGACTTTCAGAGGTATAGCTTATGAATTGATATTGTATTTTTTTTTTGTTTCAAATGCACAGAGAAAAAGTAAACTTTATTTACTTAACTTACAAATACCATTTCAACTCAACTTGCAACACAATTTCAAGTAAATTACAAAGAAGTAAGCCATAAATTTCAACTTCAATGTAATTCCAAATTGAAGCAAACTTTCATGATTACTCCAACAGTAGAATTTTATAAAAGTCTGAAAAAAATGGCATTTCTAAATTTTTTGATCATGCAATGAAGATGATGACAAGGTTAGGTTAATTCTAAGTGTGCAAACTAGTGAAACTACTGTGAATCTCTCTAAAAACTCTTCAAGAAATAAAATCATTTATGAACATCTTTCATCAATTTTGTGAATTCTTCACCAATGGAGCCTGATTATAAACAAAAAATATATGGAAGAACATTCTTGGTTCCATTTTTTATACCCACCCACATTGAGCAAGATATAAAATTTAAAATAATTTTGTAATAGTTTCTTATTCATTTTTGTGATCAAAAGAGAAAGAGCATATTTGTCTGGAAGAATCCTAAAAGTGTGGTTTCAGGGCACAGAAGTTCAACCTATCTGCTTGTGGAAGATACTGAACTTGACTTAGCAAGCCTAAAAATGGTGGAAAAATAACAAAAGCTAGTCTGAGATTGTGTATGCATACCTTGGATTCAGCCAACCTAATTATTAAGTAATAAAACCTACTGTAGTTAAATAGGTATTATAGCTGTAGAAATATTGTTATTTTATTTCACTGGGATAACATTTCTTTTTAAGCTCAATATTGATTTACTTTCTTATTAGTTCTTCATTTATTCACATTTCAGTTTTCTCCATGTATTTTGCTTAATATATGAAAATCAAGATCAAAAATGAGGATCAAGACCAATGTCAAAATGCATGAAGCCAATTTAAACTATATAACCTAGTTGAATGGCAAAATCTTCACTGAAACATGCTGGATGTTTTAACTTATTCCAGTTTAGATTCATGTTATCAAGTATGTATGTAGTTGTGTTTAAGAAATAGTAAATGCATTGTGTGTGTGTCTTGAAAAGGTAGCCTGGATTTTGCATTTTGGTGCTTCAATCCACATCTAATGCTGAAGAGCATGATGGAGGACTGCTATGGATTTTTGCCAGTATCTACACCTGGTGGCTACCAGAGCAAACAACCAGAATACCAGCTCAGCTACAGAACGTGAAAGCCACCATAAAGGTTTGGTTGTTTTACCTCTGAGAGGCACTTTTTTTACACACAATGGGCTAAGCGCCCAGAGAAGATTGGTAGAAGGTGACCGAATGGACAGCTATTAGGAGAAAGATAGCAGCCTCCCATCAAGGCTTTCAGCATGTTGTTTAATGCAGTGGTTCCCAACACCAGAGGACCACATTCCCAATTCACACTTGAGTTGCGGACACACCACTCGGCCCGGTTTCACATCTTTCATTGTCATCAACATGTTTTCTTTTTAAAATATCCAACAGCTTAATTTGCTTACTCATTTTCAATGGAAGGAATGAAAAATAACATGTAAAAAAAGAGTCCCTACTAAAACCATCCACAATAACTAAAGTCTACTCATTTGCAAGACGGACTAGATATTAACAAACATTATCACATGATAAATGTGTTGTCGTGTTGTGATTGGTCTCCCCACTGTCACACATGCAGCAGTTCGCCTTTCAGTTTTGTTTCCAAACTTTGTCTTCTCTATGCTCAGTAGTCAGCAGCGGTGATTGAGAATTAGATTAAAGATGAAAAATTTTATATTATTGGAACTGCAGTCACGGATCACAAGTGGTCTGCAGACCACAGGTTGGGAAACACTAGTTTAATGTGCATGGTTGTTGCACACAGAATCACACAGGGATCTTGTTGCACACAGAGTCACAGCTTAATGTCCCATCTGATAGATGGATTTTCCAAGTCCATTTCTATCCCCTTTCTTACCAAGGGTAAGGTGGGGTTTTATTGAAATACACCTCAATGTACATCTCAATGATAGCACAGGTGGGAATTGAACCTGGGAACTTTAGCTTATGAGTCTGGTTCATTACCAACTGAGCCAAACCCTGTCCCCACAATCAGATATTCAGGTTGTCTCATTTTGTTTCCTCAACTGTGTTACAGACTAAAACAGAATGCACATAGCATTTGTTGCACACCACTATATAGGGTTTAACAGTGTGTAGTACAGTCCCATATGTGGGAGAGCCATACCCTGTGCACAATAAAGAACATACCAGATAGCTTGATTGGAGGCTACCATCTGTCTCCCAACAGTTGTCTGATGGGTCTCCTCCCCCAAACATTCTCTGAGCTTTCAGGGTCCTTATGACCTGGCCATTTAGCTCATTGTGTGCAAAAAAGTGCTGCTCAGAGGTAAAACAACAACCCAACCTGCATGTTAAATTAGCATAAACAGCCTGAGTACTAACATTCATGTTCAGCCTATAATATAACCATTGCTAAAAAAACATCTGATTGAAATTATAGATTATATTAATAAGAGTAAAAATGGTAGTTGATATGGGTAGAAGGAACACTATTAAACAAAAGAAGTTTGTCTTTTGTGTTACATATAGATGATGGCTCCAAGGCTAGGGTAAATTTAGGATATTCTAAAGTAAAAAAAATTACTTTTTTTAACAAAGTTTTTAAAAATTTTTAAATGTTTTTTTCTGCTTTTGATTGTATATTAACTTTAAGTACTAAATATTTACTTTTTTTTGTAGATAATCAAAAAATTTAAGTTAAGGACTTTTGTCAGTTGACTTTTTTTTAAGGACTTTTGAATTAAGTGATCATCTTTCTTTAAAATTTCTTGCAATCAGAGTTTTTTAGCCTTTAATATTTATATAGTCTAAATCATCTGTTTAAAAAGTATTGAGTAGTCTAGATATATAAGTTTTTTTCATTGCATGCTTACCTACCTACATACACCAAAGACCGAAAACATTATGACAGTGCATCTTTATGCAAATCGAAGGAACTGCAGGTAAACAATGGCGTGTGTGAAGGTTATGAAATGGTATAAGTAACACCTAATATTAAGCTCTGTTAATCAGTGTTATTCCTGTTCTTCAGATGGGAAAGGCAGCGGACATATGTGAGTCTGACAAAGACCGAATTGTAATGGCCAGACGACTGGGTCACAGTATTTCTGGGACAGAAAAGTTTTTGGGGTGCTCAAGATCAGCCATGGTAGGTACCTTCAAAAAGTGGTCTGAAGAGGGAAAAACCATGAACTGCTGGAAAGATGTGAGCCAACTATGGCTCATCAATGTTAGAGGTGACAATGCATTTACCATAAGGGATAGCAAAGGCTATCCCTTATGGTACAAGCCAACAGAAGGGAACTGTGGTGCAACTCACCAGTAATCTGAATGCTGGAGTAATGTGTCACAACATACAGTACATCGAATCCTGCCGAAAATGGGGCTGTGTAGCCACAGGCCACTCCAAGTGCCTATGCTAACCTCAGTTCACTGTCAAAAGCCTTACAATGGCATGTGAGCATCAAAACTGGACCTTGAATGATTGGAAGAAGGTCATCTGGTGCGATTAATCTTGTTTCCTGTTGCACCATGTAGACAGCCAGGTATGTGTATGTCGTTTACCTGGGGAAGTGTTGACACCATGATGCACCTGGGACGAAAACAACACATGGAAGTGTAATGTTTTGGGCAATGTTCTGCTGGGAAACCCTGGGTCCAGTCATTCATGTGCAGGAAACAATGATGTCTACTACCTACCTAAACATCATTGCAGACCAGGTACATCCGTTCATGGCAACAGTATCTCCCTCTAGTAGTGCCTTCTTTCAGCAGGATAATGCACCATGCCACACTACCCAAATTGTTCAAATGGTTTGCAGAACACAAAGAAGACTTCCAGGTATTGCCCTGGACTCAAATTCCCCAGACATCAATCAAGCATCTCTGATTTGTGTTGGAACACATATCTGATCTGTGGTGGCTCGACCACGTAACTTACAAGAATTAAAGGATCTGCTGGTAACGTGTTGGTACCAGATACCACAGACAACTTTAGAAACTTTGCAGTGTCCTTGCTGGGTAAGAGCTGTTTTGGCAGCACATGGAGGACCAACATCATATTTGGCATGTAGTCATAATGTTTTGGCTCTTCAGTGTACATCACACACATTCAATAATAATACAAAATTAGAGTAGAGGTACACAGTGCGGTAAATTAAAATTAAAGTTTTTAATTCTCTATGACACTGTTAAATGTTTTTAAGCACTTCAACACATAGACTATGCTATCAAGTATCAAAAGTTATTAAGGAGAGAGATTTATGTACTGTACCACAGAGGATAGGTAGTAACAGGAAATTTGTCACCAAAAGCATCCCGAAATTTTGCATTACTACCCATCCTCTGTGATACGATATGTAAATCTCTCCTTAATAACTTTTGATACTTGATAGCATAGTCCATGTATTGAAGTGCTTAAAAACATTTAAGGAGTGTCATATCAATTATTATTCACAATAATAATAATTTTTATTGACACAAAAAACAGTACATTTTGTAAGTGTACTATATCCGTTTAAGAAAACTTGTTTGCAGATATAAAAATTATAAGTAAATAACAAAGACTATGAATGACAACATGGCTTAAAAAGAGAAATGTAATCATCCAGTTCATTCAACCAACACAAAACTTTCTTTTTGAACATAGTTAAGTTATTTAGCATTCTCAATTCAGAACTTGATTATATAATCTTGGCTCAATATACATTATGCATTGTTTAAATCTTGTTTTATAAATTCTAGATACAATTAATTTATAATAATTCTCTCTAATATAATAACATGAGGTACTATAATTAAATTTGTTAATATGCTGAAACATAAAATTTAAAACTCTAAAAATGTACAATTTGGCTACTGGCAGAATATGCAAATCCATAAATAGAGGTGAAGTATGAGTTAATCTACTAATAATAGTAGATTATTAGTAGATTAGATACTTCACCTCTATAAATAGGGGTGAAGTATGAGTAATCTAATTTTTTTTTCAACATGACTCTTAATATAAACTTTTGTAATATATTTAATTTATACAATACTGTTTTGCTTGCTCCTCCCCACACAGGAAGAGCATATTGCATACAAAAGAAATAAAATAATAGCGTAGTTTTTAAATCCAAATTGTCTCTTAAAATGTAAAATCTATCTATAGCACATTTTAATTTGTTGACCACATATTCCACATGCCTACTCTAATTTAAATTCCTGTTAATATACACACCAAGATATTTATTCTCTCCTACTTTTTAAATTGTGTGACAATTGCAATTTAGTATAATAATACACCTCAAAGAATGATATCTAATTCATAATGATCAGTATGTTTGGTAGAAAGTGAGAAATTTATATATTTTGTCTTATCCAAATTCAAAGCTAATTTATTTTGTGATAGCCATTTATGCAAAGTTAACATATCGCTATTAGTCTGTATTAACATTTGATCATTGTCATCTGCCATATAGAGTAACACAGTGTCATCAACAAATGCAATTAAATTGTCAAAAAATTGTAAATCAAATATATCATTAATGAAACAATTGAACAATAATGGGCATAAAACTGAGCCCTGAGGCACACCACATTTAACTAATAACATATCACTTAAGGCATCATTTAGTTTTACCATTTGTTTCCTATTTGTCAAATAAGACTTTATCCATGTATTACAATTTCCTCTTATACCAATATTATATAATTTTTGGAACAGGATATTGTGATAAACCAAGTCAAAAGTTTTTCTGAGATCTAAAAATATAGTTACAACTTTTTTTTTTGGAGTTGTTAAGAACATTATGAACAAAATGAGTAAGATATACAAGTGAATCCAGAGTACCTTTATTTGCCTGAAAACCAAACTACTTCTTGTTCATAATGTTGTTCTTGTTCAGAAATTCCATAAACCTTAAATAACTTTTCAAATACTTTTGAAAAATAGACAGGATTAAGATCAGTCTGAAATTATTCATATTATATTTATTATCCATTTTTAATATTGGAGTCATCATCATCATCCTCAAGCAGCCATGGGCTACGGAGGTCCAACCAGACCGCGCAGTTTAATTCTCCAAGCATATCTGTCCTGAGCTACATCTGCTGCATCCGGCCACTGTACACCAATTCTAACAAGGTCCTGTTTGACATTGTCAGCCCACTGCATCCTAGGTCTCCCCCTCCTTCTGATGCCTCTAGGCACACTCTTCATAACCCTATTCGCCAATCTATAATTATCCATACGGGCAACATGGCCAAACCAGCGGAGTCTCTCTCTGCACAATATGCTGCTTAAAGGAGGTTGCAGACTCCTTTGCCTAACCTCATCATTAGTTACAAAGTTAAACCACCTAATACCCAAGATACTGCGTAAGCATCTAGAATCAAAAGCATCTAGGCTCCTGTTATCTTGTTTACACAGCGTCCAAGTTTCACTACCATAACTAACCCTAGAAAGAACCAGACTATTATACAGTCTAATTTTAGTCTTTAGGTGTATACGACTATTTCTCCACAATCTCCATAGATTCTTAAAAGTCCCGGCAGCAATACCTATTCGTCTGTTAATCTCATGCCGCACATCACCAGTATCAGTTACGTAGCTCCCAAGGTAATTAAACTGTGACACCTGCTCAAGACTGCAACCATTCAGATTAACTGAATCACAACCTGCCTGACCAATTTTCATCACTTTAGTTTTCTCTCTGTTTATAACCAAACCTACTGTACTACCAGTCCCATCAACAGCTCGAATGAAAGAGTTCATCTCATCAACAACATTTGCCAAAAGGGCTAAATCATCAGCATAATCTAAATCAGAAATTTTCGTATCTCCAGCCCATTTAAGGCCAAAATATTTTCCTTTAAGTGAATTTCGCATAACATAATCAACAACCAAACTAAAGAGAAAAGGAGACAAAATGCACCCCTGTCGAACACCAGAAGTAATGCTAAACCAATTGCTACAAGACTTACCAACTCTCACACATGACTCAGTGTTATTATAGAGAGCTTTCATTGTGTTAACTAACTTGTCTGGTATACCATATGATCTCACAATCAAATACAAATTATGACGATCAACAGAGTCGAAAGCCTTTTTGAAATCAACAAAGCTAGCAACCAAAGGTTTCTGAAACTCTAAACATTTCTCAAGAATCTGCCTAAATGAAAATATCTGATCTACACATCCCCTACCACTTCTGAATCCACATTGCTCATCACGCAATTGCCTGTCAACCAGATTCTTAATTCTATTAAGCACAATCATGGAAAGAACTTTACCTGGAACAGAGAGTAGGCTGATACCCCTATAGTTATCACAAGAACTGCGATCACCTTTTTTGAAAATAGGGATAATAATAGCTCTGGTAAAATCTTTAGGAACCATGCCTTTATCATAAAAGTTACTCAAAATTTCAGTCATCCAAATGGTAACTGAAACATTCCCAGCTCTAAGCATTTCTGTAGTAATTTCATCCACCCCTGGGGATTTATGAAGTTTAAGTTTAGAAATAGCCAAACTAACTTCAGATTGTGTTTTAGGGCCAACATTAAAGCCAACAATGCATCTATCATCATTGCAAACAATGGGAGTAGAATTAACCACATTGTTTAGAACATCACTGAAATGCTCAGCCCACCTAGCCATGACAGAATCCTCACTTTCTATAACCTTACCTTGTTTATCCTTCAATCCCTGTATACCTGTTCGTTTTCTACCACAAAAAACATTAACTATCTGGTACAGCTCTCTGCTGTTGTGCTGTCTAACTGCTTCCTCAGCTTTGTCAGCGAGGCCATCAAGCTAAAGATTCTTATCAGTAGCTAACTGATCCTTTACACGTTTATTAAGTTCTTTGTAATGCTTTCTATTAGGACTAGTAGGGTACTGATTAAGGACATTCCTGCAGTTCCTTCTTTCTGAAATAAGCTCAAGTGCCTTATCACTTAAATAATTCTGCCTCCTCTGCTCCTTTTTCTCTAAAAGAGTACTGTTAGTTTCCAAAAAAGCCTGTTTAAAATGGCCCCATTCTTCCTCAACTTCAATATTAAGCAAACCATGACTGTCATAATGACTAAGTAACCTATCATGGTAAGCTTTAGCTATAACTGGGTCTTCCAGAGCTTCAGTATTAAAGGTACATTTTTTAACCCTAGCACAACACTTTTTAAGTTTAAGTTGCAAGACACTTTTAACAAGGTAATGGTCAGATACAATTTCAGCTCCACTATATGCCCTGGTATTTCTAACAGAACTAGCCAATTTGCTGTTAATTAATATATAATCAATCATATTCCTATGCAGCCCATCAGGTGAAACCCATGTGTATTTATGTATGTCGCGATGTTTGTAATATGTGTTAGTTATTCTGAAACCATTGAGCTTATCTGTAGGAGACGTTGCCCATTGCCATTGCAGCTACCAATACCAAAAGGGCCTATTACTCCTCCCCAAAGGTCAGAGTCGGTACCAACTTTGGCATTAAAGTCACCAAGAACAAGGGTAATATCTCCTTTCTTGACAGAATTCAAAATATCCTGAAGTTGTCCGTAAAACCTATCCTTCTCATCCTCATCAGAATCCTCAGTGGGGGCATAACAGCAGATAACATTCAAGTTTTTAATGCTTGTCTGAAATTTTGCTGTAAGAAACCTTTCATTAATGCACTCATATCCTAGAAGAGCATCACTAGCATGTCTGCTGAGCAGCAGACCCACGCCTTGGTGATGCTTTCCATCCTCCCTCCCTATAAAAAGGAATTTAAAGTTATTTTTAAGTATCTCACCTTTGCCTGTCCATCTGGTCTCTTGCAAGCCTAGAATATCTAGGTTATAGCACTGGAATTCCTGCATGAGGACATCAAAAGAATAATCTCTATGTAATGTCCTCACGTTCCACGTTCCTGCAGAGAGAAAATGATTAGAAGGATTTTTAAAGAAATTAGGTTTATTGAGATTGGTAGGGCCAACAATATCAAACAGCCCCCTGATCGCAGGCATGGGGCAAAGACCTGTTCCTCCTCCGCTAAAGGCTGAAGTCACCGATGCTGGTAGGAACTTCAGGCACCACCTTTTCAAGTGGACTTTTTCAAGAGCCATATGGCCTGCCTGAGACACATTAATCCAGTTTAGGCTTGACGATGCCCAACTAGCTAAGTAAGGTTCAGGTACCTGCAATGGCCTCTGATTAGGATTATCCACCAGCTGATATAAGGTATCCCATGCCTCTGTTCACTTAGAGCTGACAACCCAGAAGCAAACAGAAAACACAGCAGCAGACTCTCCCTCAACAGAGGCCCACCAGTGCAGCAAGTCCAGGATCCATAATCAAGCTCAAATCCATAAACAAGTCCAGTCTAGTAGGTATAAATGGTCAGCAACAGGACCCTGTGAAGTTGACCACTCCTCAGCAGGGTTGAAAAAAAAAGAAAAAAGTGGCCATAGATGACCAGATCAGTAGGCCAAACTGAACTGGCAGCCCTCCCCTTCCGTTCCCTTCCAAAAGAGAATATCTCTTTTGAAAGGTACTAACGGCTTGCACCACGAGAAGGCGGGGTCGGACATTAGGTGCTAGACCTGGCCGGTTCTGTGCATCATCACTAGGGATTGGTACACAGCTCTCCTTCCAGTTTACGCCTAGCTACCATTTACAGGCTCACCAAAGAAATTTTTAAAATATCTGGAAAGTCACCAGATGCAAAGGATAAATTGCATAAGTAACATAATACATCCACAACATGTGAATTTATAGCTTTTAATGAGTATGTATTTATGTAATTATAAACAGATTTAGTATCTTTCAGTGAGAGTAGTAAAGTGTTTAGCTCCTGTTCAGTAGTTGGGATTAAGATCATACTATTTTGCACATTTCTAGAAATCTTACCAATTTCTATACATACATAGAAAATCTCCGTGCAGCCATGGGTTATGGAGGTCCAATCAGACTGTGCAATTTAATTCTCCAAACAGTCTGTCCTGAGCTACAGCTGCTGCATTTGGCCACTATAGGCCAATTTTAGTAAGGTCCCATTTGACATTGTCTACCCATTGCATCCTAGATCCCCCCCCCCCCACTTTTTTTTCCTGAAACCTTTAGGCACACTGTTCATAATCCTGTTGTTTGCCAATCTGCAGCTATGCATACAGGCAACATGGCCAAACCAACAGTCACTTTCTGCACAAAATATTGCTCAAACAACACTAATGACTCCTTCTTCTAACCTCATCATTACTTACAAAGTCAAACCATCTAATGACCAAGATATTGTATAAGCATCTAGAAAAAAGGCATCAAGTTTCCTGTTATCCTGCTTACAAAAGGTCCATGTTTCACTACCATACCTAACCTTAGAAAGAACAGTTAGATATAATAACTATTATACAGCCTAGTTTTAGTCTTTAGGTGTATATGCCTGTATTTACAAATTCTCCATAGATTCATAAAACTACCAGCAGCAATCTCTATTCTTCTATTTATCTCATGCTGCACATCACCAGTATATGTTACATAATAAACCTTCAAGCAGCTGCTTGCTACAGAGTCTGGAAGGAGCTTCAGTTTATATGTCATAGTAGGTCTATGAGGATAGCAGGATCTCAGCAGAAAAATAGCATGAACATCCATGCCTTAATCAGGGCTCAAACCCAGGTCAGCTCCCATGATAATTAAACTGGGAACATTTGCTCAAGAATGCAGTCATTCAAAGCAACTGAAGCACCATCTGCCTCACCAATTTTCATCACTTTAGTTTTTTCTGTGTTTATCACCAAACCTACTCTATTACCAGTCTCATCAACAGCCCTAATGAAAGAATTAATCTCATCAACATTATTAGCCAAAAAGGTCAAATCATCTGCATAATCTAAATCAGAAATTTAGAAAAATCTCTAGACCATTTAAGGTTAAAATCTTTTCCTTGCAAAGAATTTTGCATAACATAATCAATAACCAAACTAAAGAGGAAAGGAGACAAAATGCACCCTTGTCACAGAAACATTCCCAGCTCTAAGCATTTCAAGTAATAATTTGATCTCCCCCTGGCGATTTATTTTTTATTTAAGTTTAGAAACAGACAAAATAACTTCAGATTGTGAAATAGGGGGGTCAACATTAAAGCCAGTAATGCATCTATCTTTATTACAAACAATGGGAGTAGAAATAATCACATTGTTTAGAACATCTCTGAAGTGCTCAGCTCACCTAGCCATCACAGAATCCTCACCTTCAACCACCTTGCTATGTTCATTCCTAAATCCCTGCATACCTGTCTGTTTCTTTCCACACAAAACACTAACTTGTAATATCTGGTACAACCCTCTACTGTCATGCTATCTCACTGCTTCCTCTGCTTTGTCAGCCAAGCTATCAAGCCAAAGATTCTTATCAACTATTAACCGATCCTTTACACATTTATTAAGCTCATTGTAATGTCATCTGTTAGGACTAGTAGAGTGTTGATTCATATAAATCCTGCACTTCCTACTTTCATAAATAAGTTCCTTAGCCTTATCACTAAAATAATTTTGTTTCCTCTGTTCACTTTTACCCAAAATCATAATCAACTCAAAATAAAAACCCTTCAAGAAAAGCCTGTTTAAACTGATACCATTCATTTTCAACTTCAGCAGTAAGCAAACCATGATTTTCATAATGATTAAGTAGCCTATCATGGAATGCTTTGGCTATATCTAGATTTTTCAGACCTTCAGTGTTAAAAGTAATTCTCTTAACCTTAGCACAACATTTCTTAAGCTTAAGTTGCAAGACACTTTTGCACTTTTGACCAGGTAATGGTCAGACACAATTTTGGCTCCCCTGTATGATCTTATATTCCTAACCGAACTGGCCCATTTGTTATTAATTAAAATATAACATATCAGGTGAAACCCATATGTATTTATAAATGTCTCGGTGTTTGTAATAAGTGTTAGTTATTTGCAAACCGTTAAGTTTACTTCACCATAGATGTTCCCTATTGCCATTCGAACTACCAGTGCCAAAGAGACCTAACAGCCCTCCCCAAAGGTCAGAATCAGTACCAACTTTAGCATCAAAATCACCTAGCACAAGAGAAATATTTGCTTTCTTAACACAATTCAAAATATCCTGAAATATCTGTAAAACCTATCTTTCATGTCCTCATCAGAATCCTCTGTGGCAGCATAACAGCAGATAACATTTAAATGTTTAATCTTAGTTTAAAATTTATCTATAAGAAATCTTTTATTAATGAAGTCCAATACTAAAAGAGCATCATTAGCATGTTTGCTGAGAAGCAAACCTACACTTTGGAGTTTCTTTCCATCCTCCCACCCTGAAAAGAGAAATTAAAAATTATTTTTAAATATCTCACCTTTACCTGTCCATCTAGTATCCTGCAAGCCTGGAATATCTATGTTATAATGCTAGAATTCCTGTGTGAGGATGGCAAGAAAATAATCTCTATGTAATGTCCTCACATTCCACATACCTGCAGAGAGAAAATGATCAGTAAGATTTTTAAAGAAACTAGGTTTATTGAGCAAGGTAGGGCCAAAAATATGAAACAGTCCCCTATTCACAGGATGAGACAAAGATGCTAAAGGCTGAAGCCACTCATGCTGATAGGAACATCAGACACTACCTTTTCAAGTGGACATTTTCAAGAACCAGATGACCTGCCTGAGACACATTACTCCAGTTTAGGATTGGTGATTCTTAACTAGCTAAGCGAGGGTTCAGATACCTGCGATGACCTCTGATCAGAATTACCCACCAGCTGATATAAGGTATTTTGTGCCTCTGTTCGGCTAGGGCTGGCAACCCACAGGCAAACAGAAAGCACAGTAGCAGATTTTTCCTCAACAGAGTCCCACTAGTGCAGCAAGTTCTGTATCCATAATCAAGCTCAAGGTCATAAACTATTCCAGTCTAGTGGGTATAAATGGTGGCCATAGATGACCATATCAGTAGGCCACACTGATCTGGCAGCCCACCCCTTCCAAAAGAGGATATCTCTTTTGAAAAGTGCCAGGCAGGTTCTGTGCATTATCACTGGGGATTGGTATACACAGCTCTTGTTCCAGTTTATGCCTAGCTACCATGTACAGATCTATCCAGGACACAAAAGGTATACTAAAATATACAGTAGAGACAAGTTTGGGCTCCATTTTTTGAGACTGAATTCACTTTAGACAATTGTTGAGCACATGCCTACCTGATCCCAATTTGGGGGGGGGGGATTCTCAGATTCATCATAAAACATATATATAGAAATGCATACTACTAATTTTTGCGGAAAAAAGTTTTGCCGACATAGGGGATTTGAACCCGTGTCTTCCAGAAATATGCCAGAGTATTCTAAGACCACTGAGCTAATGCTGTCTTTTCTCCTCTAATATGACTTATCGCTCTTCCTGTGATTCTGGCACCTGGACTTGACCCTTTCCATGATCTGGGACAGAAACTATTTCTTTTTATTAGGTGTTCCTATGCTTGGCTACTGATCTAAGGAACATGGGTTGAACCTCTAAGAGGCACTTTTTTGCACACCATGGGCTAAATGGCCAGGTCACATGGTCACTGAAGGCTCAGAGAAGGTTGGGGGAGGGGACCCACTGGAACAGCTGTTGGGAGACAGATGGTAGCCTCCCGTCAAGGTCATCCAGCGTGTTCTTTAACATGCACAGGGTATGGCTCTCCCGCACACGGTGCCACGGCTTAACGTCCCATCCGACGGACAGCAGCCTTTTCGTTAACTTCGGAGGAACGAGTGTAAATCTACAGACACGAGTTAAGATCTTTTTGAATGCCCTCCATATTTCCAGATTCGAATCCCCTATGGCCAGTAATGAGATTTTCTCCGTGAACCACATATTTCCCAAGCAGCAATCAATTGGATCCAGGAACATTCAAGTGAGTTGACCACACTCAAATGGCCCCCTCGATCACTGAATCTCAACCCCATTAAAAATTTGTGTGATAAATTCGAAAGATCTGTTTGAGACCGCCAACCACCATGGACAACTGTGGATGCTCTACGACAGGTGATCCTCACTTCATGGGCAGTAATTCCACCTTCATGTTTTCAATGCCTCATTGAGTCCTTATTACAATGTCTGGCTGCTGTAGTGAGGGCAAAAGAGGAACAACAGGTTATTAGGTTGTGTATATAATAATTTGTTGATTTAGTCTATTAACAGGAAATGGGCTAGTTCTGTTAGGAATACCAGATCATATAGGAGAGCTGAAATTGGATCTGACCATTACCTTTTTTAAAGTGTCTTGCAACTTAAACTTAAAAAGTGTTGTGCTAAAGTTAAAAAAGTTACCTTTAACACTGAAGCTCTGAAAGACCCAGTTATAGCTAAAGCTTACCATAGTAGGTTACTTAGTCATTATGATGGTCATGGTTTGCTTACTGCTGAAGTTGAGAAAGAATGGGACTGTTTTAAACAAGCTTTTATTGAAACTAAGGGGTAAAAGAGAGCATAGGTGGCAAAATTATTTTTGATAAGGCACTTGAGCTTATTTTCGAAAGATAGAACTGCAGGAATGTGCTTAATGAATACCCTCCTAGTCTTAATGGCAAGCATTAAAAAGAGCTAATAAATATATAAAGTATCTTTGGCTTGATGGCTTAACAGTTAGTAGAACAGCAGAGAGTTAATATTTTGTGTGGTAAAAAAAAGACAGGTGTAAAGGGATTGAAGGATAAACAAGATAATGTTATTGAAGGTGAGGATTCTGTCATGGTTAGGTGGGCTGAACATTTCAGTGATGTTCTAAAATATGTGGTTAGTTCTACTCCCATTGTTTGTAATGATGATAGATGCATTACTGACTTTATGTTGACCCTATATCACAGTCTGAAGTTATTTTTGCTATTTCTAAATTTAAACTACTTAAATCTGCAGAAGCAGGTGAAATTACTTCTGAAATGCTCAGAGCCGTTACCATACAGGTGACTGAAATTTTGAATATGATAAAGTCATTGTTCCTAGGAATTTTACCAAAGCTATTATTATCCCTATTGTTTTTAAAAAAATATTGCAGTTCTTGTGATAACTATTGGGGTATCAGCCTGCTTTCTGTTTCAGGTAAAATTCTTTGCATGATTGTGCTTAATAGAATTTAGAATCTGGTTGATGGACAATTGTGTGATGAGCAGTGTGGATTCAGCAGTGGTAGGGAATGTGTAGATCATATTTTTTAACTTAAGCAGATTCTTGAAAAATGTTTAGTTTTAGGAACCTGCAGTTACTATCTTTGTTGATTTTAAAAAGATTTTTAACTCTATTGATTGCCATAATTTGTGGTTGATTGTATGTCATGCCAGACAAGTTAGTTAACATAATGGAAGCTCTCTATAATAATAACACTGAGTCATGTGTGAGAGTTGGTAAGGTTGTAACAATTGGTTTAGCATTGCTTCTGGTGTTTGGCAAGGGTGCATTTTGTCTCCTTTTCCCATTAGTTTGGCATTTGATTATGTTATGTAAAATTCACTGCAAGGGAAAGATTTTGGGCTTCAATGGTCTACAGATTCCAAAATATCTGATTTAGAATATGCCGATGATTTGGCAAATGATGTTGATGAGATGAACTCTCTTATTTGAGCTATTTGTGAGTTGGGTTGTTTTACCTCTGAGTGGCACTTTTTTGCACACCATGGGCTAAATGGCCAGGTCACATGGACCCTGAAGGCTCAGAGAAGGTTGGGGGAGGGGACCCACTGGAACAGCTATTGGGAGACAGATGGTAGCCTCCCGTCAAGGCCATCCAGCGTGTTCTTTAACGTGCACAGGGTATGGCTCTCCCGCACACGGGGCCACGGCTTAACGTCCCATCCGAAGGACGGCGGCATTTCCAAGCCCATCGGTGTCCCCTACTGACCGTGGGCAGGGCGGGGAATTTTGCGGAGATAAATCTCAACGCTGACCCAGCTGGGACTTGAACCTGGGAACTACAGATTACGAGCCTGGCGCGCTACCTACTGAGCCACCCCCGCCCCCTATTTGTGAGATTGGTAGTAGAGTAGGTTTGGTGATGAACAGAGAGAAAAACTAAAGTGATGAAAATTGGTCAGGCAGGTTGTGGTTCAGTGAATCTGAATGATTGCACCATTGAGCAAGTGTCTCAGTTTAACTACCTTGGGACTATGTAACAGGTACTGGAGATGTGCTGCATGAGATAAACAGAAGAATAGGGATGCTGGGATTTTTAAGAATCTATAGAGAAATAGGTGTATACACCTAAAGACTAAAATTCAGATATATAATAGTTTGGTTCTTTCTAGAATTAGTTATGGTAATAAAACTTGGACCTTTTGTAAAGAAGAAAGCAGAAAATTTAATGTCTTTGATTTTTAGATGCTTACACAATATCTTGGGCATCAGATGGTTCAATTTTGTAAGTAATGATGAAGTTAGGCAAAGGAATTGGCAACCTCACTTGAGCAGCATATTATGCAGAGAGAATTTCAATTTTAGTTAAGGTATACTTATATAGAACTTTTTTTGTTACTAAATTTTCAATATATATGTGGATTGATCTCATGGTACCACTTAAGAGTTAATGGCCCCTTGTTACAATATTATATATTATAATACCCTTATTTTAAAAGTATGAATTGTTACTGTATGTGTAATAAAACACAAAAAATATCCACATATAGGATTTTCTGTGAAAACGTAATTTTACAATGAGGGTTATAGAAGCTACTCCTTGCTTATACAGGCCTTCGGATATAAAGATTGCCACCAGCCAGGATCTGAACCTGGACCCCAGCTATAGCAGTATCATCACTGGACAATGTGATACCACCGTACCACTGAGGCTTGTAGATTGTTATAATACTGCAGAAAATTGATACTATTGAACAGATCACGCGGTAATGTTACATGGACAGTAGCAAGAACAAGTAATGATATCTTCATACCACATTAATAAAGCACCAATTACTCAAACAAATTGGCTAAATTAGATGACCAAAACAACTTTGAAAACAATATCCCTTTGTATTTAAGTGGAAACATTTCGAAACATGCTCTATATCTAAAAAATGAGGTTAACTTTTGATTCAAGCTGAAAGAGTACACCTATCCTCTGTCGGCACCACAACTTTAATAATTGACAGAGAGGAGAAAGAGGGAAGAAAAACAACAGTTGCCTGTTAAAACAAGACTGCAGGAGAAAGATGCTTTATTTTGTGACTTTGGCAAAAGACACTGTTTTCTTACCCATTTTGAATATAGAAATGCTGTAACTTAATAAATTTTAAAAGCTACTATCAGGGAAGTATTCACTCTTTGCTTATTGGTGATATTACATATAGAGGAAAAATTATTATGAGCTAGATGGATATGAACTCCTGACCTCTTGATAACATGTCAGCTGCTCTGAGCGCTGAGTTACTGGCCACCAATCAAGAGCGTGCCTTCAAGACACACAGACATGTGTACTTCAGATAGGAAAATTCATAACAAAAATTAGAGATCTTGATTATCAGCCAGTAGCCAGAGCACCTAGCATGTTATTGGGAGGTCATGGGTCTTATTTCACTTGGCTCAAGACAATTTTACTCTATGTCTGATATTGATATTAAACTGAGAGTGAATGCTTCCCTGATAGTTTAACAAAAAATTTATTCATGTTACTCTGAATCTCTGACATAATTAATAAATAAATAAATACCCACTCAAGCAGTTGCTTGCCACAGAGATCTGACAGGAGCCTTTCAGTTTAATATGCCATAGCAGAAGGTCTGTGAGGATGTTCGATCTCAGGAGAAAACACAAACGTTCATACCTTACCTGGGGCTCAAACCCAGGTCCCTTTGATCAGTAGCCAAGCACTCTAAAAAAATGCTTAAACTTGGAATCTGAGTTTAGAATATGCAAGTTGTGTAATGAAAATTAAAATATAAGTAAAAAGTTAATTAAAAAAAATTATTTTCAATTTCAAGAAATAAAATTAATTATTTTGCAGTTTGTTAGGCATGGATGTGTGTGTCGTTTTTCTGCTGAGGTCCTGCCATCCTCTCAGATCTCCTACTGTGGCATATAAACTGACAGGCTCCTGTCAGACCTCTGTGGCAAGCAGCTGCTTGAGGGGGTATTTATTTTTTTATTTATTTATTGGGTTACTGTGGAAACTATAGGTTCCAGTATAGTTATGTCCTTTCCCAGTTAATAAAGTGCAAAATAACCAAGTCTAAATGCAATCATCAATTTTGAAGAAATAAAATTAGTTATTTTGCAGTTTGGGTTATTGTGGAAACTATAGGTTCCAGTATAGTTACATCCTTTCCCAGTTAACAAAGTGCAAAATAATGAAAGTCTAAATGCAGCCCTGCATTGAACTGTACGTGCACTGTTTTGATAACTTTGAACAGGTATGATTATTTGTATTTTTACCAGTATGCTACTAGTATAAGTAAATCTATGATACTGGACTAGTAGAATGGAAAGAAATTACTAAGCTAGGCCAATGAGGGCAGCTACAATGCAGAGGAGTATTGCAGCGATATTCATTAATTGGGAAAGGTCATAGCCTACACAAGGGCCTATAGTTTCCACAGTAACCCAAACTGCAAATTAACAAAATTAATTTAGAACTATTACACTAGATAACACCTCACATATTATAATTTTTTTTGATAAAGCCAAATTCCACAAATATAACAGAATCAGTGAGTATTCAGATACATTAATATTTATTTCACATTAAAATCCCCTGAATCATTTGCTATTTGCTGAAAATATAGGGAGAAAATCCTGAAGGGTACTGTCCTTTCATCACCATACATATCACATTATTACCACTATAAGATTACTGCAGTGGAGTGAACCTTCCTGTGTGAGATTTTCCACACAAAGCTATGCTTTGAAGCATACTGATAATAAAATGTACTTTTACCATTGTGTGTAGCCAAAGGAGGGATTGGGGGCTACTATACAAAAGATTATAGTTTAGTAGCATAATTAATTTTTAACATTAATACTTAAATTCCCCACCTCTTGGAAACACATTAATTTTAAGAAAATAATTAGTTCATCAATTTGAATTACAAAATTCAACTCCAGCCATCCAAAAACCTTGCTGGCATCGCTGGCAAAGATTTTACTGATTATACATAAAATACATTTCAAATTATCTGAACTTTACATATAACAAAAACTTACAAAGCACTCGAAAGATCGTGTTGAACCTTCGTGGAGAACTCATTTCATCTATTTCAAGTCAATTCAAGCTACTGAACAGTCTGCAACTTCCTCATTCAGTGATCAACTGCTTTGCTTGCTGGCATTTATAGACTCACCTGAATACATTAAGTTCAAAGTTCTATTCGCGAGAATGATGGCCTTGAGAATCATTTTTTATAACTCCGAACGCCATTATCAAGCATTGCAGATCAAATCAGCCGCGAAGGTCATCACTGTCACAACAGTCAATATCACACTACGTTACAATTGTATTAGTGGTTATGCAATACAATGGAAAGTATGTGTTCCTCCGGAAATATTTTTAATTGCCAATTGAGATATTTATAAATATTAAACATCTACGCAACTCTCTTAACATACTTCTATATCTGCTTTGTTGACATACAAACAGGTGTTTAGGGCGGTGCGGTCGCCTTGCGTACAAAGTAGTAGGTGGAACCATGCAATGGTTTAAACCAGGGGTTCTCAAATTGGGGTATGCGGTAAAAATTTTTTGGGGTACGCCGTGAGAGCTCAAAGGTCGCCAGATCTAGTAAAAATGTCGCTAAGTTGGCATTATCATACTCTAACTATAGTTTTATCTATCTATATATAAGGGGGTAAGCCAGTTAAGCCGTCCCATGGCCGAGTGGTTAGCGTGCTTGGCTAGTGATCTAAGGGACCTGGGTTCGAGCCCCGGGTAAGGCATGGATGTATGTGTCGTTTTTCTGCTGAGGTCCTGACATCCTCACAGACCTTCTACTATGGCATATAAACTGACAGGCTCCTGTCAGACCTCTGTGGCAAGCAGCTGCTTGAGGGGGTATTTATTTTTTTTTAGCCAGTTACACACACATTTCCAGAGGGTACGTGAAGCATAAAAGGTCAAGAACCACTGGTTTAAAAAAATAAATAAATAAATACCCCCTCAAGCAGCTGCTTGCCACAGAGGTCTGACAGGAGCCTGTCAGTTTATATGCCATAGTAGAAGATCTGAGAGGATGGCAGGACCTCAGCAGAAAAACGACAGAACATCCGTGCCTTACCCGGGGCTCAGAACCCAGGTCCCGTAGATCAGTAGCCAAGCGCGCTAACCACTCGGCCACGGGACGGCCACTGGTTTAGACTAACGATATCGATATCCCATTCGTGCGAGATAGACGCACGAATAGGGAAAACAAATAATAAATTTTACTACATTATGGCAGGTAGTTGTTATTTATATATAAATAATAAATGATTAAAATATTAAGGCAATTAATGTAAAAATGGCAATAATGTAAAAAAATATATATTGTTACCACAGGTGAACATGCTACAATGAACTCGTGATATAATGTATTTTTTTAAGTTGGCGTGTGCTTCAACGTGCGAATTACATCAAAAACGACTTGGAACTTTGATTTAACTAAAAAAGGTATTCAGTTGTGTGAGTTCGGTGAATTGAAAAGAAGCAAAGAGTTGATTTGGTATTGTGTTGGTACCTCGTTTTATACTGCTATTACAACCCTGATTAGTCGACTTGAGTGTCGTTTTATAATTACTATTGTGTGTTTATCTTGACGGAGATGTTTCCAGTTAGTGTCAAGTAGTAAATTGAGTGTATTCAGGAATAGACAGAGGTTGTGTTCTTTCTTACAAAGTTGTGGTATTACATAATAGAAGGTACAGGTTGTAAGAATAAGACATAAGGTCGTAATATAATTTAAGGAAAATACTTGGTATTCTTGTAAACAAAGTAGGTTTTACTAATAATTGATTTATGTAACCTGTTGGTGAATGTTTTATAAAGTGATAAGCAGAGATTTATTTGATAATCTTCTAGCTACTCAATAAGATAGTTCGACTTTTAAGAATTGTTAATTTGAATGTCGTATTAAGGATGTTAGAATGTTCTGTTCTATTAATTAACATTTGTCAATAGAAGGTAGTGAATAATTAGTCATTAGCATATAGTTCAATGTTTAAATTATCATACTTCCTGTATAAATAATTATTAAATACTACTGTATATATTTTTTGAACTCACTCTCCGTGCTCATCCTTTTAATTTATAACAACGAGTGTAAGATATTCTTATTTTGAATGCCATTAACTAGAAATATGGATGAGTCAGGAAAACTGATGACTGATATAAAAGGAAAAATTGATGAACTTGCTAGACAAAAAAAAATACCCCCTCAAGCAGCTGCTTGCCACAGAGGTCTGACAGGAGCCTGTCAGTTTATATGCCATAGTAGAAGGTCTGTGAGGATGGCAGGACCTCAGCAGAAAAACCACACACACAACCATGCCTTACCCGGGGCTCGAACCCAGAGCCGAAATGGCTACACAAAGTAATGAGTTGAGAAATGAAGTGGTTTCTCAAATTACTAAGATTACCGACCAGTACAATGACATTAAGACTGAATTGAACAGACAGTGTGATAATTTAAAGGTTGAAAATGACAGTGTAAAAAATTATATAGATAGTGTAAAGTGTAATATAAATGAAATTACTTGTGATTTTAATACCAAACTTAATACTGTAAAAACTGATTGTGAATGTCAGTTTCAGATTTTAAGAAACGAAATGTTACCTTCTTCTTGTGATAATAATAAAGTCTGCTGGGTTACATGCCAAGAAGTAGGAGTGCTCCAGGCTTTCCTCCCGAGCGAACAAACATACAGTGAGATTTGTGAGTGCAGAAGAAACTGTAGAAAAGGATAGTGAAATGAAGGAACTAACCAAAGCAATATTATCCGAAGCAATTTTTATTTATATAAAATTTTGAAAGAGCTTAAAGGTTCCTCTCCAAGGACTTCTACAAACTTTCAATGTTGGAATTGTGGCACATTCGAGCACTGCAAAAGGCGGTGACTGGACACATTCGACTTCGCACATTAACTGGACACATTCGAGCTAACTGCAAAAGGTGGTGGATAAAAAGTTCAAGCACGTCTAACAAACAACAGAACCAGCAGAAGCAACGTGAAGGGCAAAGGCTTGCTGTTGATTGGTTGGCCCCAGGGGAAGTCGCCCACGTTTCATATAGTGAAGATAACAGATTGGTAGCTGATGGAACCATGAATGGAGTGCCTTGCCGTATGATAGTAAAAAAAAATAAATAAATAAATACCCCCTCAACCAGCTGCTTGCCACAGAGGTCTGACAGGAGCCTGTCAGTTTATATGCCACAGTAGGAGATCTGAGAGGATGGCAGGACCTCAGCAGAAAAACGACACACACATCCATGCCTAATTCCGGGGCTCGAACCCAGGTCCTTTAGATCAGTAGCCAAGCGTGCTAACCACTCGGCTACGGGACGGCAATGATAGTAAACACTGGTGCAAATGTAACTTTACTCAGACAGACATAATAAAGAAGATAATACTGTTACGCACCCCCTCAATTGGAGGTACTACAACTTGTAGACAGATGTGATTGCGTTGTGATTTCTTCTTCCCTCCAACTGATAATGGTTGTATCCGTTAGAAAAGTCACATACACCCAAGCCCTCCCCTTGGTGAAGGAGGTGTAAGAATTTTGTGAATGGATTGGATACTCGCTCTGGTTTTGCATAAACATAAATATGACATTTAATACTCAATTTAAAGATGGGATAATTTGCAATAAATTTGGTAACTTTAAACCACACTAATTTGCTATTTGGAAACACTGCCAAAATTTAGCATCTTCTAATTAAGATGTGCGACACTTTTAACCAGAGGAAAAGGCTGATATTTCGTATCATATCTTAGGAGAGTTCTTTCCAGGGAGACCCACTGCTGATGTCCATCCGTCCTTAGGTTGAGACTATGGCATCATCTTGTGGTTCCTTTGGCGAAGATTGCCAGGGGTGGCTCAAAGTTGTTCGCCATTGCTCCGGGCCTGTAGGTCACTTCATTAGGCTTGGAAGACATAAGTGATTCGCATCTCACAATCGATGATTATTCAGTGCAGGGTATTCATCTTTAGTTCCATTCTTAACTTCTGTCACCTTTCTAGTGGCCCATCTCAACTGCAGATCTCCGGCATATACGAGGCCCCTTGTGTCACACCTGAGCTCAAAGTAAGTATCAAGATCTATCTTAGCATCTCTGTGTCTCTCGGATTGTATGTGGGCATCTCTCTCGCTCTTTTGTTCATTCCCCGTTTTATACTGCTATTGCAACCCTGTTGATTAATGTGGTTGCCATGCTGTCTGAAATGCCCTGTTGATTAATGTGGTTTGTTGCTGTCTGAAACTTCCCATTATCTCCTGGCCGGAGTCATTCTCATAGGTTGGGCAGTAGTGTTGGCTGGCTAGGAGGGGTCTGCGATCTGACTTTCAAGCTGGGATCATGGCATATGTGTCCAGCAGTATCTTGACACTCAGAGACATTGCGAAGTGCTCTGCAATTGTCCGCTCTCTGGTGTCAAGAGAGGTGAATTTATGGCGGTCTCCTTGCTGCTTCATGCATGTGGGGGTCCTATTTCTTGTGCGCAGTGTCCATGACATCCCCCAGCTTCTTGAGAAAAGCAGATGTTTCTTGGGCGGATGCTATGCGATAGAATTTGGATTTAATTTAGATTTGTTCGTGAGGCCGAAAGAATATTTGAGGCATAACAATATCTCACCCAAACTGGAATGCTAAACAGTCTAATATAACCTGCAAACAGCCACTGGAGGTCGTGAAAAGTCCATGGAAATATAGAACTCAACATCAGAATTGGTAGCTGTCTGGTACGCCATCCTGTTTACATCGCTGACATCTGTGATGATTGAATATTAGGCCTTGATTTCCTAAAGAAACATGGATTCAGCATTAGACCCAGTGAGAGATTACTTATCTATAAGACAGAAGTGATCCCTCTGCCTAGCCGAATATCTGATTCTTTATCAAGTGTGACCACATTATTAGTGACGGAAGACACATAAATCCTAGCACAAAGTGAAATCATAGTCCGTGGACATCTGGAGGAGACTTCTGGGGCATTCCGATTGTCAGTCACTGATGCCCCTGACATTGGTCAAAATAGATAAAGAACAGATTCCTATCAGAGTGATGAACTGTAAGAAATCCAAGAGAATATTGAAAAAAAGGGTGAAGAATTAACAATATGTGAACCTGTTACTTGGGTAATAAATATTAACACAATAGAAGTTACTGACTCAAACCAACACCATACAGACATCCTCTCTCATGTTACTGACACGTACTGACAACTGTGATTGACATTGTATATTGTACAACATGTATTGACATTGTTATAATGCAGAGTTGAAATATGGTCCTAAAGAAATAATGCCCATAAGACAAATAACATGGACACAAGCAAGCAATGATAATCCAAACATCTGGAGCCCAATAGAAATTAGAAAAGCCCAACTAGACGATGAAGTTATAGATAGGAGAGAAACAAGGAAGATATTAACTGGAGACCAAGCTGCTAAACCGAGAACCCGCTTAAAAAGTTTTCCGACATTTTTTCTGCTACATCAAATGATTATGGTCGTACTACCCTGACAGAACATAAAATCAACACTGGTGATTCTCCTCCACCAATCAATCAACCAGCAAGAAGGCTTCCATTAGCAAAACGGGAGGAGACAGAACAACTCATAAGAGACCTAGAAGCTCAAGACATAGAATCATCATCTAGTCCCTGGACATCACCAGTGGCTGTAATTGAATATTAGTGTGTATTCTATTTAATGGGTGATGAATTTACATACTTTTAAATAGAGGTTATTAAAATATCAGGGAGTTTCTTTTTTGTTTTTTATTTTATTTTAGGTGGGAGTATTAGATATTATTATTTTGTTTAAATTTTCAGTGTTTAAATTCCTCTCTCTTCCTGATTTAATAAATTCAGTGTAAAAAGGGAAAAGTAAATTACAATAAATTATTTTCATAAGGTGAGAAATATAATCTTTTTTTTTTTAATTTGGGTAGCATTTAAGGGTTTCGTTTACATGCCCCCCTTTTATTTTGGATTGGAGTCTTATCTTTTTGAATTTTTTTAGATTAACTTAATGTGTCTTGTGTAAATTGTCATAGTGAGTGACAGCGATCATTAGTTACGGTAAAAAATTTTCAAATTGTTTAAATAATTTTAGTTAAAAGAGGAGAGGAGAGTGTAATGCTTTTCTCCTTTTCGTTAATTCTTTTGATAGGGTTCTTATTTTCCCTTTTAAGGTGAATACTGAATTTATTTAATTCTTTATGGATTTTAAATAGAGCGAGTGTATTGCTTGTAGTTATTTTATTTTTACTTTGGTTTAGGGGTAGGTTAGGCGTACATAAAGGGAGGTATGAGAGACTGAGGAGTCAAGCACTGAGATGTTGGGTTCTAGCCACTGTCTGGAACGTTGCCTTTTTTTTATTTTATTTTTTTTAAATGGATATTATATTCCCTTCACCCTGTGGATATATTTTTTCCTTTTTTTTATACTTTATAATTTTTATTAATTTTGCTTAGTATAATTTTTAGTTGCTTTTTTTTTTATATAGTTTTTTCAGATATTATTTTGAATTTTTGCTTTGTGGCTGAGAAAGGATGTATTTCAATCCTTATGGGATTTTTTTTTTGAGAGATTGTAATAATTGTGTATTTTGTATTGATTGTTAACTCTGGTTGTGGGAGTAACCAGAGTTACTCCCACAACCAGAGGGTAATGAGGTAATGAGCATGAAATAATAATAGGGTAATGAGCATGAAATGTGAAGCTGAGGGTAGAAACACAGAGCTGCTGGGTTCGAGCCACCATCTGGGCCGTTTTTTTTTTTGATTGTTAGCTATTTTTTTTTTGTATATATATTATTTTTTCAGTTCTTTTTTGTATATATATTTTTTAGTTCTTTTTTTTCACTTCTTATATTAGCAACAGCAATACATTTATAAATAAGCACAAATTCAGGGGTGTAGCTACCTCTAAAAATCGGGAGTGTCATCACACCAGAGATTTTTTTTCCTTTTACGAGTTTAGAGGTGTGTTACAAATTTTACATATTTATTTCAAACTTAATTCTATGGTTTACTGTTCTGTACTGTTTTATTTAAATAAATTTCTTGAAAAGATGCTTTATTATTTGCACTGTAAACTAAAATGCACTGTCAGCTTATGGCCAATACATAGAAATTATCTTTTATTTTAGCTTTCTATTAAATAAAGAGAGATGAGAAGCATTATAGATAACAGTTTTGCTAATGTTTCTGTTTGATTAGTTTCATGAATTTCTGACTATATCAGAAAACAAAGAATTTTGATGATGACACACTTTGTCTGTAGAAGATATTAAGGTCCTCATCTATCAAAAAATATCTTGGATAGATGTGATTGTACCTGTATCCATTATCTGAAATATTAGAAAATTTTAAACAAAGTCAATACAAAGTTTTAAAAATGTCTAATCAATACTTAAAGGTTACTTATGTGCTATAGATGAAGCCCTGAGATCTTCGGGCTTCATATCGAAACAACACACATATTGCTACAATCAGAACAGTGAATATGAATAGTATAACTGCAATTTAATGTTTTTAATAATGATGTAATTCAAACTAGGTTACAAGTGACTTCCAGCAGTTAAAATTTAAAAAGTTATAACTGTTATAAATCATAATTTTAAGCTCATTTGCATCACTTTCTGCACTTTGTTGTCAGAGAAGGAAACAGTTAACAGAAAAATTCTCCAAATAAAACAGTAGAATTAATTTTTCAATAAATAACAAATTCAGAGCTACCTGTTGATTTTGAAGTCAAAATTAAAATTCAGTACACTCATAATTGTCTTAATAGTGGGTGTCATAACTTATTAACATATTTTTTGGGTTGAATCTTTACTATTGTGAAAAATCACTGGAAAGTATTTCAATGTAGGTGTGTTATACATGATTTCTCCACCAAAGTTTAAAGTGTTTTTAAAATCTATCATTTTGGCTCCTACACTCTTGGCTTTATTTAGTTTTGTTAGGCAAATTTTTTTATTCTTGTGGAAACAGAATTTTTTTAACATAAAAATAGCTATTTTCTGAATCTTCCAAATGTGATTTTTTGCGGTTTAAATGCTGCTATTGCACATAACTTTTATATTTTATCCAAAAAAAATGTTTTCTACTGTTATCAGTTCAGTATAAATAAACTTTTTAAATCTTGTAATTGTTTGTTATTGTCATATTGAACGAAATACATAAATAGTTCTGCTACACAGTAATTCTGTATGGAAATATTCATTGCATTGAAAAAAAGCAATATAAATTCCAAATAGCTTTAATGGGCTTTCTCGTAGTCGTAAAAAAATAATCTTACCGTATATAACGCACAGTAAAACTGAGTATAGCACGTGAAAAGTAGGCTTGATTGCAGCGGCAGACGATTTGTTTTGGAAGCAACAGCATGGCTAGATTTGTTTTGGAAGCAACAACATGGCTACCGCCCTGCTGCGTCAGCATCATGACCTTCGACAGGGAAAGCGCGTTAGGGCGTCTCCTCTCATTCATACCTCCGTGAGCCCAATAGAAATAAGAAGCACAACAGACGATGAAGATATTATATAATTCAATAATGGATTTGAATGAAAAATCTGATATAAGACCTAACTGGGAGCACATCTCGAGGTATAGGCCAACTACGAAAGGTTACTGGTCACAATTGGACTCCTTAGACGTGAAAGGCAGTGTATTGTATAGAAGATAGGAGAATCCTACTGGACGACTGATCCGTTGGCAGAAAACCCTTCCTCGCTCCCGAGTGGAACTAGTGATGAAAGATGTACATGATAGTGCCACTTGACAACACTTTAGTGTTAATAAGACATTAGCAAAAGCCAGGGAACGGTTTCATTGGATGAAAAGTAGGGCAGACGTTGAAAGGTGGTGTAGTCAATGTGAGGCTGTGCAGGGAAGAAAGGCCTAAGACTAGGAGTCAGGGTAAGCAGCAGACGTATAACGTTGGTGCCCTTTTTGAGAAAATACCATTGATATAATGGTCCGTTTCCTAGGACTGATGATGCAAATCCCTCTTTATTAGTGGTAATGGATTATTTCACGAAGTAGCCTGAAGTGTATAGTATCCAAGATCAGGAGGCAACAACAGTTGCAGAGATGAGAGTAAATAGCTTGATTCGTAGGTATGGAGCAGTATGGAGTACCTTTGCAACTCCACTCAGAACAAAGAGGGAGCATTGAATCCAATGTGTTTAAAGACATCTGCCAACTTTTGGACATTCAGAAAACAAGAACAACTCTGCTTCACCCTCACTCTGATGATATGGTGATTTAATAGGTCAATTTCACAACAACTAGCATTGTTTGTTGACGACCATCAACGTGGCTGGGATCGCCATATACAACTCTTTTTGTTGGCATACATTACAACAGTGCACGAAACAACTGGACAGACCACCTCAATGGGACAGATACTTTCCATGATGCTCTTTGGAAGAGAATTACTTGTTTCCTGTGATCTTACCCACCTACCTATGGGAATAAAAAATGCAAACAGTCAATAAAATTAAGCCTAATGATTTATTGGTACATTTAACAAAATCAATGTTTAAACATAAAAAAAATGCTGTAAAGCGAGAATTAATCAACACAAACTTTTGCGAAATTTAGAATCGTTAAGACGGCCCTGACTCCATCTCCGATCTCGGCCCTATATTAGGGAGCTACTGCTCTGCAATGTGTAAATGCTGATGCTTGCCTACAATAATACTGTAGCAAATCAAGTTTTCATTATGTATGAAATTATCGGTATGATCATTAATAGTGTGATTAAGTTTTTTTTCGGTGGAAAAAAAATTGCCTAAATGGCAGCATACATTATCGAAACCCTTCCGTTTTCAGGAGTTAAAATTAAAGACGGACTATTTAGTCTTTGTTAGAAAGCTATTTGTCGCAAAAAAAGTGACAAAAAGGTTCTGTCATTTTCCTAATTTCACTGCATATCAAATTTGTTTCCTACCCAAAGAACAAGGTAATCAAATAAAATATTAGAATTAATTTTTGGTTCTTTTAGATGTTAATATCTGAGAGTTAAAAAAAATTGTTTCTAATAAGCAACTGCATATTTGGCGCTGTTGTCTTCAAGGACAAATTTGGTTTGGTGAGATTAAGATAGCATCTGTGTTATATTCGACAAAATGATAGCATGATGCGATTTAAATTAGTATTTGTTTACTAATACTGTTTTCTTATATATTCTTCGAGAAGTGTATTGATATTATATTCTGCCGTGTTAAATAATATGCAAGAGAGTGTGAAGTTAGGTAAGTACATATTGTTTAGTACGCGAATTCCTTTAATTCTGTTACTACTACTGTGTATAAAATCATTTTGAACTGCTAAATAAATTTCTTTTGGGAATGGAATAGCTGAGGCATATAATATACACATCTAGAAGGTGTAGTTTTGGCATTAAGAGGTTAACATGTAAAGAAATTTTGAATATATTTTACCGTAAAATATACAGTTATTAAATCATCGTTTTCCGAACAGGCTCATTAATTTTTGAGTGTTTGTAATGTGTTTCTAGATAATAGATATTATAACACCTAACATTCAAGTTTAAATATAACTATATTGTTGTTTCCAATTTTTGGTGGAAAATGTAATTTTATCGATAAATTATTCATTTTAAAATAAAAATAAATATTTCCCTAAATAGCTACTTGCCACAGAAATCTGACAGGAGCCTGTTATTTTAAATATATGTATAAATTTCTACATTAATGTGAAAACTTGGTCAGAAACAATGTGAAAGCATATGTAAGGCTTAATTGTTTACAAGCAAATATGCACGAACCTCATGCCCCCTAACAGCAACTGGCAGAAATGAAAAAATGTTTTGCCTTAATAAACATTAAAGTCATGTCTCAGATTACCCTATAAAGAAAATTAACAGTAAATATACAACATAAAGTAATAAAAAAAATACGTGGAAAAAATTTTGCCCGAAAGTGAATTTCCAATATTATTCAAGAAAGTTGACCGATAATGGACTATAAACTTGAATTATGAATCAGCAAAGGCATCATATAAAGAGAATGTGTTGAAAAGAATATTATTAAAAATGTTTATTTCTAAACATAAAATTCTGATATATCATATAAAAGAATGCCAAGAAAAACACCTTCATCTACCGTTTTTCTTAACTGCCCATATCAGTAAACAACAAGCATCATGTAAGCACAACAGTGCCAAATGAAGTACTTTCTTCAACAGTGCATATCAGTAATCAGTGCCTAAATGTCCCTTCTCATTTAAAAAGCCCTAAAATATATATAAAATCTTAGAGACAATTTTATTCAGAGTATCGCTAAAAGTTTTTTCTCCGTGCTTGAAAAAAGTCCCAAAATTATACAATATCATTGGAAATAATTTTAATTAGAACATTCTTATTTAATTAGCTAAACAATTCTTATTTGGCATATAGTTGCTAATGTGCCATGAAACCCCAAATAACCAATCACTAAGCAACAGGTTTTAATTATTTACTTGAAAAGAGCCCCAAAAATAATCTCATTGAGAGCAAGTTTTTAACAGAGCATATCAGTAAACAACAGCTTTTTCATTCTGCACTTGAAGAAAAGCCAAAAAAAAATTTGGCAGCAGTGTACTTCATAGTTCTTAGTTCCTTTTTTTTTTATATACAATGTAAGAAAAATGTCCTTTTCAATGAAACCCACAACCTCTAGATCCTATCTCAAACAAGGATTTCTAGAAAAAATATAGTTTTGTTACCATGGTAATAACTCAAGTTTGCATCAAATATAACGATAACGTGCCAGACTCGTAATCTGTAGTTCCCAAGTTCGAGTCCCAACTGGGTCAGCATTGAGATTTATCTGCACAAAATTTCCTGCCCATGTTCAATAGGGGGCACTGATGGGCTTGGAAAGGCCACCATCCGTCGGATGGGACATTAAACTGTGACCCCGTGTACTGGAGTACCCCGTGTACCGTGTACTCCAGCATTAAAGAACACGCTGGATGGCATTGACGGGAGACCACCATCTGTCTCCCAACAGCTGTTCCAGTGGGTCCCCTCCCCCAACCTTCTCTGAGCCTTCGGGGTCCATGTGACCTGGCCATTTAGCCTATGGTGTGCAAAAAAGTGGCACTCAGAGGTAAAACAACCTAACCCAACGGGAGACTACCATCTGTCTCGCAACAGCTGTTCCAGTGGGTCCCCTCCCCCAACCTTCTCTGAGCCTTTGGGGTTCATGTGACCTGGCCATTTAGCCTATGGTGTGCAAAAAAGTGGCGCTCAGAGGTAAAACAACCTAACCCAACGGGAGACTACCATCTGTCTCGCAACAGCTGTTCCAGTGGGTCCCCTCCCCCAACCTTCTCTGAGCCTTTGGGGTTCATGTGACCTGGCCATTTAGCCCATGGTGTGCAAAAAAGTGCAGCTCAGAAGTAAAACAACCCAACCCAATGTCAAATGCAAAGTACCATTACCATGGTAATGGTAATTTGCATTGTAAACAATTACAACAAAAAAAAAATGCAATCCCTCCCCTAAAAAGAAACCCTCACAAACACAAATTACTAAAAAAATTAAATTATCAAAAAAAACTCATAAATGCACAAACCAAGACAATACAACAATTGCCTTCTCATATAGTGCAGATTACTCCAATCTCTTCCCCCTCTTTCCTCAATACTTCAAACAATCCAATATATTAAAACATATATATATATTTTCCACAAACTAGACTTCTAAATAAAGTCACACATACAAAAGTTAACCAAATAAATCACTAGAATTACTCTAATCAAACACAAATCTTAAAAACAAGAAAATCATGAATAATGCACTGCCAATCTGCATTATAAAAAAAACACCAGAACTAAATAAACTCATCGGAGAGAATACATCTCACAAAAACAAAAAAAAAACAAAAAATTGAAACAGTGTACCACCAGTCTGAATTATAAAAAGCCCCTGAAGCTAAGTAATTTCATTGCAGACAACATATATCAAAAAACAAGCAAAATTAGTAACAGTGCACCGCCAATCTGCATGAAAAGCCTCCAAAACCAAATAATCTCATCAGAGAAAAACACATCAAAAAACAAGAAAAATTGGAAATAGTGCACTGCCAATCTGAGTTATAAAAAGCCCCCAAAACTAAATATCACAACACGTGCCAAAACACAAGAAAATTTGAAAGTGCATCGCCGATCCGAATTATAAGAGTCCCCAGAACTAAATAATACCATTAAACATAACAGAAAACCATATACCCAATATTATTTCAACCTGCAATATCTGTCACAATGCTAATTACATTTATGCACCCATTACTATATTTCCCATCATTTTCAGCAATTAAATATCTGTATTAAACTTCTTAACCACAAACAGTAATAGACAAAATTAAAAGCTAATATTTAATTCCATAACCAGATATATCAATACTATCACTATTAATATTCATAGCCAATAATGTTAATAAAAACATGCATAAGCACACTGAATTAAGTTATCAAAAAAAGTACAGACCACCCACCATCCATTAAAAAACGATTTGTGTTATACTGTTAAAAAATGAAAAATGAATACCTCCTGAAGCAGCTGCTTGCCACAGAGGTTTGACAGGAACCTATCAGTTTAATACACCATAATAGAGAGATTTGTGAGAATGGCAGGAACTATTAATAACCACTTAATTCATCTAAAACTCATCATCATCATCCTCAAGCAGCCATGGGCTACGGAGGTCCAACCAGAATGTGCAATTTAGTTCTCCAAGCAAGTCTATCCTGAGCTACATCTACTGCATCTGGCCACTGCACACCAATTCTAACAAGTCCTGTTTGACATTGTCTGCCCACCACATCCTAGGTCTCCCCTTCTTTCTGAGGCCTTTAGGCACACTGTTCATAACCCTATTCGCCAATCTATAATTATTCATACGGGCAACATGGCCAAACCAACGGAGTCTCTCTCTGCACAATATGCTGCTTAAAGGAGGTTGCAAACTCCTTTGCCTAACCTCATCATTAGTTACAAAGTTGAACCACCTAATGCCCAAGATACTGCGTAAGCATCTGGAATCAAAAGTATCTAGTTTCCTGTTATCTTGTTTACAAAGTGTCCAAGTTTCACTACCATAACTAACCCTAGAAAGAACCAAACTATTATACAGTCTAATTTTAGTGTTTAGGTGTATACGCCCATTTCTCCACACTCTCCATAGATTCTTAAAAGTTCCAGCAGCAATCCCTATTCATCTGTTAATCTCATGCCGCACATCACCAGAATCTATTACATAGCTCCCAAGAAAATTAAACAGACACCTTCTTAAGAGTGCAGCCATTCAAATTAAGTGAACCACAGCCTGCCTGACCAGTTTCATCACTTTAGTTTTCTCTTTGTTTATAATCAAAACTACTCTACTACCAGTCTCATCAACAGCTCGAATGAAAGATTTCATCTCATGAACATCATTTGCCAAAAGGGCTAAATCATCAGCATAATCTAAATTAGAAATTTTCATTATCTCCATACCATTTAAGGCCAAAATCTTTCCCTTGCCGTGAATTTCGCATAACATAATCAATAACCAAACTAAAGAGAAAAGCAGACAAATGCACCCTTGTCAAACACCAGAAGTAATGCTAAACCAATTGCTTACAAAACTTACCAACTCTCACACACGACTCAGTGTTATTATAGAGAGCTTTCATTACGTTAACTAACTTGTCTGGTATACCATATGATTTCACAATCAACCACAAATTATGACGATCAACAGAGTCGAAAGCCTTTTTGAAATCAACAAAGCTAGCAACCAAAGGTTTCTGAAACTCAACATTTCTCAAGAATCTGCCTAAGTGAAAATATCTGATCTACGCATCCCCTACCACTTCTGAATCCACATTACTCATCATGCAATTGCCAATCAACCAGATTCTTCATTCTATTAAGCACAACCATGCAAAGAGCTTTACCTAGAACAGAAAGTAGATTGATACCCATATAGTTATCACAAGAACTCAGATCATCTTTTTTATAAACTGGGATAATAATAGCTTTGGTAAAATCCGTAGGAACCATACTTTTATCATAAAAGGTATTCAAAATTTTAATCATTCATGTGGTAACCGAAACATTCCCAGCTCTAAGCATTTCTGTAGTAATTTCATCTACCCCTGGGGATTTATGAAGTTTAAGTTTAGAAATAGCCAAAATAACTTCAGATTGTGTTATAAGGCAACATTAAAGCCAGTAATGCATCTTATCATCATTGCAAACAATGGGAGTAGAACTAACTACATTGTTTAGAACATCACTGAAATGCTCAGCCCACCTAGCCATGACAGAATCCTCCCCTTCTATAACCTTACCTTGTTTATCCTTCAATCCTTGTATGCCTGTCCGTTTTCTACCACACAAAGCATTAACTATCTGGTACAGCTCTCTGCTGTTGTGCTGTCTAACTGCTTCCTCAGCTTTGTCAGCCAAACCATCAAGCCAAAGATTCTTATCAGCAGCTAACTGATCTTTTAGACGTTTATTAAATTCTCTCTAATGCTTTCTATTAGGACTAGTAGGATACTGATGAAGGACATTTCTGCAGTTCTTTCTTTCCGAAATAAGCTCAAGTGCCTTATCACTCAGATAATTCTTCCTCTTCTGCTCCTTTTTTCCTAAAAGAGTACTGTTAGTGTCCAAAAAATCCTGTTTAAAATGATCCCATTCTTCCTCAACTTCAGTAGTAAGCATACCATGACTGTCATAATGACTAAGTAACCTATCATGGTAAGCTTTGGCAATAACTGGGTCTTTCATGCATTAGTATTAAAGCTTCAGTATTAAAAGCAAATTTTTTAACCCTAGCACAACACTTTTTAAGTTTAAGTTGCAAGACACTTTTAACAAGATAATGGTCAGATCCAATTTCAGCTCTCCTATATGACCTGGTATTCCTAACAGAACTAGCCCATTTGCTGTTAATTAATATATAATCAATCATATTCTTATGCAGCCCATCGGGTGAAACCCATGTGTACTTATGTGTGTCACTGTGTTTGTAATAAGTGTTAGTTATTCTGAATCCATTGAGTTTACTTACCTGCAGGAGACACTGCCCATTGCCATTGCACCTACCAATACCAAAAGGGCCTATTACTCCTCCCCATAGGTCAGAGTCAGTACCAACTTTTGCATTGAAGTCACCAAGAACAAGGGTAATATCTCCTTTCTTGACAGAATTCAAAATATCCTGAAGTTGTTCATAAAACCTATCCTTCTCATCCTCATTGGCATCCTCAGTGGAGGCATAACAGCAGATAACATTCAGGTCTTTAACACTTGTCTGAAATTTTGCTGTAAGAAACCTTTCATTAATGCACTCATATCCTAAAAGAGCATCACTAGCATGTCTGTTGAGAAGCAGATCCACGCCTTGGTGATGCTTATTGTCATCCCTCCCTGAAAAGAGAAATTTAAGATTATTTTTAAGAATCTGACCTTTATCTGTCCATCTGGTCTGTTGCAAGCCGAGAATATCTAAATTATAATGGTGGAATTCTTGTGTGAGGACATCAAGAGAAAAAGCTCTGTGCAGAGTCCTCACATTCCAACTGCCTATGGAGAGAAAATGGTTAGTGGGATGTTTAAAGAAACTATGTTTATTGAGAGAAGGAATGCCGACAATATCAAACAGCCCCCTAATTGCAGACATGGGGCAAAGACCCGTTCCCCCACCACTAAAGGCTGAAGCCATCTACACCGGAAGACTTCCTCCAAAGTAGAATTTGACGATGCCAATAGAAGCAAAGAGTTCAGGTGCCTGCGATGACCTCTGCTCAAGATTATCCACCAGCTGATAAACATATCCTGTGAATCTATTCACTTGGGGCTGTCAACCCACAAACAAACAGAAAACACAGCGGAAGATTTTCCCTCCACAGAAGCCCACCAGTGCAGCAAAATCAGGATCCTTAATCAAGCTCAGAGCCATATATCTGTCCAGTCCAGTGGGTTTATATGGTCAGCACCAGGGCCCTGTGTGGTTGACCACTCCTCAGCAGGGTAGAAAAAAAAAGAAAAGTAGCCATAGTTGTCCAGATCAGTAGACTACACTAATCTGGCAGCCATCCCCTTCCGTTCACTTCCACAAGAGAGTATCTCTTTTGAAAGGTACTAACGGTCTGCACCACGAGAAGGCGGGGTCGGACATTAGGTGCTAGGCCTGGCCGGTTCTATGCATCATCACAGGGGATTGGTGCATAGCCCTCCTTCCAGTGACTACCTAGCTACCATTTACAGACCCATCTAAAACTATAAATATATAAATAAATACCCCCCTCAAGCAGCTGCTTGCCACAGAGGTCTGACAGGAGCCTGTCAGTTTATATGCCATAGTAGAAGGTCTGAGAGGATGGCAGGACCTCAGCAGAAAAACCACACGAACAGCCATGCCTTACCCGGGGCTCGAACCCAGGTCCCGTAGATCAGTAGCCAAGCGTGCTAACCACTCGACCATACTATAACAAAATACATGTACTAATTTCAACCGCCATCTTCACTCCCACACACAAAAACTTCATTCTTTCCCCCATTCTCTTCCCCACTTTTACATTAGAATTCTCTGAAAAATCTACTGTACACATTTCCCAAAAAATTTTCTCCTAAAACACTAACACCCTGTTAAAAAGTTCCTACTTTTTACCACTTCATTTCCCCATGTTCTAAACTTTTGTCATTTCCTTCCATACTCACAACAAAATACATACTACCAAACATAAAAATATGATAAAAAAAAGAAGTCTGACCTCCTCCCCCCTTCAAACCTTCATTCCAAATAACTTGCTTAAAACATTGATATATACAGCCACAAAAAATACCAAATTCCCACTTCCAAATAACCTGGCCATAACTTTACAAAAGAGTTGACTAACACTTTCAACAGCAACCCTCCTAATAATAAATGATTCCAATTCCTAAATACCTTAAATAACTCATTTTTTTACTATATTTTATTGAAATATAAAAAAAAAATAACGAGGGAAACAGACAAATTACCTTTTTCCAGCTTCTCATTAAAAATATCTCATAAAATATATATTGTACATATACATTTACCTGTGATGCTCTCGGGCAAGTTATCCGAGCACAATGACAAATATTCAACAATAATATCACATTCACATCAAATCACACACGACTTCATGTTACCTACCTAAAAGAAATGTCATAGATCCATAGGCCACCAACAATCCATGGTTACTCTAATGTTACATTTCTATGGCATACTCCATGCTTCGACGTCATATGTTTCCTGTGCATCACCATCTGTTGGCTGAGGGCCGTGAAAAGCCCCCTGGCAAAAAATATTATTAGATACAACAAATTTAACCATAGTATATTGCTAAATAACAGATTTTGTTTTTCAAGTAAAAAAGCCCCCCCCCCCCCCCCCCCCCCCCCCCCCCCCCCCCCCCCGGAAATACACTGCTGGCCATTAAAAGTGCAACACAAGGAAAGACAAGAGATATCAAAGCCATATTTAGTGAATACATATCTTATGTTACAAGGAGCAAACGATTACAAATGTAACTCAGACTTGTGGAATACAAAGAAATCAGAATCTTGTGTATCCACCACGAGCAGCAGTAACTGCTGCTACATGGTCTGGCATTGAGACTATGATACGTCAGATGTGTGTTTGGGGAATCTCAGTCCATGCAGTTTTGATATGTAGCCAAAGTTCACCTGTTGTAGTAGCTGCTGGTGTGATAGTCGTCATGAGATCATGGACCAGACATGTTCAATTGGGGATAGATCTGGTGAACATGCAGGCCAAGGCAGAAGTCACATGTTGGCTATCGAGGAATTGTTGGACGATGCATGCCACATGTGGTCAGGCATTGTCCTTTTGGTAAATGGTACAAGAGAGCCCCTGAAGATAAGGTACGACCACAGGCTCCAACACCTCAGTGATGTAACACTGGCTGTTCAAAGTACTGGTAATGCATATGAGGTGCATGTGTGAGTGGAGTCCAATGGCACCCATAACACCAGGGGCTGGACCTTTATAGCGCTGCATCATGCATGTCTCACCGAGCCTGTCGCCGTGGTATCGCCAGATACGGATTTGGTGGTGCTGCATACTGAAGTACCACATACCATCATGGTACTGCATAATGAAGTGGGATTTGTCTGAAAATACTATGTGATGCCATTTGCACATCCATGCATGACATTCTTGGCACCATTGCAATTGTATACCTGTGTTGTAGAATCAATGGCAGCCAAAGCAATGGCCACCTAGCAAAGATGCCCCGATGCTGCAGACGATGTCGAACTATGCATGCGGACACTGGTTGATGTGGAACACACCCTAAATTTGAGCTAAGGTGTTTGATGTGACTGTACGATCATTCAAAGCCATGCGCACAAGATGTCTGTCCTCTTGTTCGTTTATGTGACAGGGCCGTTGAGATCCCTCATGTTGGTGAGTTTGTTCCTCCTCTACCCACTGATACCATATTTTCATCACTGTGGCAGCATTCCGTCCAACGTGAGCACCGATGTCTCAGTATGATAATCCTTCCTGTAATCCCACAATTGTAATCCCACAATTGTCCCTTGATCAAAGTCCTTTCCTGTAATCCCACAATTGTCCCTTGATCAAAGTCGGAAATCTGGTCATTCGAATGCTGTGTTTCGACGGGGCATACTTGATCCTTTAGTTTGCAAGAACTGCGAGCAAATACAATTCCAGTGTTTTACACCAGCTATTAGTAATCTCCTTTTATACCACTTCCAGGGGGCATTACTGTCACACATGATGTGCGTATGTGCTGTGCTTTGAATCATTTACATGTTCTCCCATGGGCTACCCATCTTGCATATTTTGGGACAATCTGATGTGTTCTTCCTGGTGTTACACTTTTAATTGCCAGCAATGTATTATACAATCTTAATTTTAGTCTTTAGGTGTATAAGCCTATTTCTCCACACTCTCCATAGATTCTTAAAAGTCCTGGCAGCAATCCCTATCCATCTGTTAATCTCATGCTGCACATCACCAGCATCTGTTACATAGCTCCCAAGATAATTAAACTGTGACACCTGTTCAAGATTGCAACCATTCAGATTAACTGAATCACAGCCTGCCTGACCAATTTTCATCACTTTAGTTTTCTCTCTGTTTATAACCAAACCTACTCTAGTACCAGTTTCATCAACAGCTCGAATGAAAGAGTTCATCTCATCAACATCATTTGCCAAAAGGGCTAAATGATCAGCATAATCTAAATCGGAAATTTTCGTATCCCTTGAAGTGAATTTTGCATAACATAATCAATAACCAAACTAAAGAGAGAAGGTGACAAAATGTACCCTTATCGAATACCAGAAGCAATACTAAACCAATTGCTACAAGTCTTACCAACTCTCACACATGACTCAGTGTTATTTATTATACAGCACTTTCATTATGTTAACTAACTTGTCTGGTATGCCATACAATCTCATGATCAACCACAAATTATGATGATCAACAGAATCAAAGGTCTTTTTGAAATCAAAAGATTCTGAACACTTCTCAAGAATCTGCCTAAGTGAAAAAATCTGATCTACATATCCCCTATCATTTCTGAATCAACACTGCTCATCACGCAATTTCCTGTCAACCAGATTCTTAATTCTATTAAGCACAATCATGCAAAGAACTTTCCTGGAACAGAAAGTAGGCTGATACCCCTATAGTTATCACAAGAACTGCAATCACCTTTTTAAAAATAATAATAATAAATAAATATCCCCTCAAGCAACTGCTTGCCACAGAGATCTGACAGGAGCCTGTCAGTTTATATGCCACAGTAGAAGGTCTGAGAGGATGGCAGGACCTCAGCAGAAAAACGACACATACATCCATGCCTTACCTGGGGCTCGAACCCAGGTCCCTTAGATCAATAGCCAAGCATGTCTAGCTCTGGTAAAATCCTTAGGAACAATGAATTTAGTGTACAAGATATTCAAGATTTCAGTCACCCATGTGGTAACTGAAACATTCCCAGCTCTGAGCATTTCAGAAGTAATTTCATCTACCGCTGGCGATTTATGTAGTTTAAGTTTAGAAATAACCAAAATAACTTCAGACTGTGATATACGGTGAACATTAAAGCCATTAATACATCTATCATCATTACAAACAATGGGAGTAGAACTAACCACATTGTTTAGAACATCACTGAAATGCTCAGCCCACCTAACCATGACAGAATCCTCACTCACCTTCAATAACTTTTTCTTGTTTATCCTTCAATCCTTGTATACCTGTCCGTTTTTTACCACACAAAACATTAACTAACCAGTACAGCTCTCTGCTGGTGTGCTGTCTAACTGCTTCCTTGGCTTTGTCAGCCAAACCATTAAGCATAGATTCTTATCAGTAGCTAACCGATCCTTTACACATTTATTAAGCTCTTTGTACGAGTGGTTAGCGCGCTTGGCTACTGATCTAAGGGGCCTGGGTTCGAGCCCCGGGTAAGGCATGGATGTGTGTGTTGTTTTTCTGCTGAAGTCCTGCCATCCTCTCAGATCTACTGTGGCATATAAACTGACAGGCTGCTGTCATACCTCTGTGGCAAGCAGCTGCTTGAGGGGGTATTTATTTTTATTTTTAATACTTTCTATTAGGACTAGTAGAGTATTGATTAAGGGCATTTCTACAGTTCTTTCTTTTCTAAATATGCTCATGTGCATTTTCACTCAAATAATTTTGCCTCCTTTTACCTAAAAGAGTACCATTAGTTTCAAGAAAAGCCTGTTTAAAATAGTCTCATTCTTCCTTTACTTCAATAGTAAACAAACTATGACTGTCATAATGACTAAGTAACCTGTCATGGGAAGCTTTCATTATAACTGCATCTTTCAGAGCTTCAGTGTTAAAGGTAACTTTTTTAATCTTAACACTTCTTAAGTTTAAGTTGCAAGACACTTTCGAAGGTAATTGTCAGATCCAATTTCAGCTCCCTTATATGACCTAGTATTCCTAACAGAACTAGCCCATTTGCTGTTAATTAATATATAATCAATCATATTCTTATGCAGCCCATCTGGTGAATAGAATTAATTGTTAGTTTTTCTCAAACCATTAAGTTTACTTATCTGTGGGAGATGTCCATTGTTATTACAGCTACCAATACCAAAGGGACCTATCACCCCTTCCCAAAGGTCAGAGTCAGTACCAGCTTTGGCATTGAACCCAACCCAAAATAATTTAATAAGGATAGAACAAATTCTAGTATCTAAGGCATCTTCGCCAACAACATTAGATGAAAAGTTCTGTCCCTGACAAATAAATGTTTCTGGAATTTGTTTTTAGGCTTGTTTTAAATATTAACCATTTCACTACCATTCTGGCCCAAGCGAGTAAAGTTTTTAAATTGACTCATCTGATTAATGCTATTCCTTCTTCACCATGTCCTACCTGCAGTTTGGGCTGATATGGTAGTGAAAGCATTAAATTAAGTGTACAACACGAATTCTTTACTAATAAAATAGTAGTGGTAGTAATGGTATGAAAAATTTTAGTTGTTAATGCAAGTGACTAAAAAATTAAGGTTAGTATTTATAATGAAAATCATAAATTGGGCTGTCAAACTAGGGTGACCAGACATTCCCATTTTCTGGGGACATCAGATCAATCATTTAAACTTGATTTGTAAAATCCCTGGATCTCTTTAAATCTGGTAACTCTAGTCTTGTAGAAACTAACTTAGTGGAAATAATGTTTGATTACTGACACCAGAAAGTGCACAGGCTTCGTCTTTGCTTCCATTTCTCTGAACTTCAAGAAACTTGTCTGCCGTAAACAAACGTCTGTGGAGCAGCAAACAGCACCTGTACTGACTAGTAGTTTTTGTTCCTGAATCTGATGATGATTTTAGATCATTATATCGATATTAGAATAAATAAATAATTGAAATTTATTAATATTAAAAAAATACACACTTGTATTCATTATTCATGTTACAATTTTAATAACATTTAATAAACAGCAAATGTAATAATTTAAATGCTCATGTGTTCCTGTTGGTCCAGGCCTCGTTGATCCCTTATTGATCTTAATAGTGCTTATTTAAAACAATATAGTAAAAGTAATTGAATTGAATTTGAACCTCATTTTAAAGTAACTAATGAACAGAATTGGGTTGTTTTACCTCTGAGTTGCATTTTTTTTTACATAAAATGGGCTAAATGGCCAGGTCACAAGGACCCCGATGGCTCAGAGAAGATTGGGGGAAGGGACCCACTGGACGACTGTTAGGAGAAAAATGGCAGCCTTCTATCAAGGCCATCTAGCATGTTTGTTAATTAATGTTTACAAGGTATAGCTCTTCTGCACACAGGGACACAGCTTAATGTCCCATCCAACAGATGGCAGCCTTTTCAAGTCCATTGGAATAAACAGAATATGGCATGTTATATCTTAAAAGAAAAAGCATTTAATTCTACATAGTAATATATACACAGACTTACCTGAAACAGAATAATTATATAGTTCCATTTTTTTTTTCTGCACAATACTGATGGACATTTCATCATAGACACTATACTAATCCACTTTTTTCAAAAGATCAAGAAAAAGTTTAATGAGAAGTGTTTAACCCTTTCACATTACCATACTGGCCCAAACTGCTGGTAGGAGGTAGTGAAGAAAAATGAATAGCATTAATTGGATGAGGCTATTTAAAACTGGGCTATTTTGGGCTGATATGATAGTGAAAAGGTTAAAGACGTCTCTTTATGCAACTTTAGTTTGGGACCAATAAAAGAAGAAAGAAAACAACTAAATTCTCAGATGTGAAAAGGTCATAGTAGTGTAGTGTGCTCTTTGGTCATTTCTTTTTCATCTTTATTGGATATCTAAAGCATCTGGTTTATGTTATCAAATTTAGTTTGCAAATTTTCAGGATTTATTAAAAAAATCGAAATACCAATTTCTATGGGGAAAAAATAAACATTTTGAACATATTTTTTCGAGAACTGTAGTGCCCAATGGATATGACAGTACATTTGGCTCAAGGAACTAATTTCTTTCAGCATATATTTATTACTTCACGATAATGCTGTTTACACTAATGATCTAAATCTTTAAAATATTTAAAGGCTTAAGCAGAGAGGAGTGCTTAACATTAAGAATGAATTGTAGAAACTTGCAAAATTGGCTAGCAATTCTAAGATTTCAATTCATTAATCTATACCTCCATGATTATTATTTTACTCTATAGGAATCCTTTGATCAGCAAAGGGAAATCAGAGTGAAAAAAAGTGTCCATGGTAATTCATGAAAAATTGTTAACTTTAATAATTCATGAAAAATGTTAGCCTTAAAAGTGCTGAAAGAATTTCAGCACGTTTATGGTTAACATAATGATAGATTTGCAATGAGTATGGCCAGGTTTTTGGGTGGCATGAGTTTATAACCTTTAACGACACTATTTAATCTTTATTACATATAAAGTGGGAGGGGGGGATGCAAGAGAAATGAGATTAAGAAACCTCTGAATAACCTTAACAGGTGGCTTTCTATGTGCTCTAACAGCTCTCCAGCATACTTCCCCAACTCAATTCTGAGTCTTAGTGTTCTTGGGATGTGGCTAATTATCTCATGCAATAAAAAAAAAATTGTTCAGGGGTGAAACAATGACTAGAGAAACAAATACATATTATTAAGACATACTAATGGATAATTCAGAAAAGACAAATACAATCTGTCAGCTGGTGATGATCTTAAATGGTGCCAAAGAAGTTGTAAATTGTCTAGTGGTATGAATGCTTACTGTGTGTGCTCATAAGCATTGCCATTTTTTAAATTAATTTTGTAGCATTAACACTGCTTATTGTATGTGCCAAATTGTTACTTATATACACAATTCATTAATGTCTATGTGTCACACTTCAACTATATAGCTGTTTTACCCATAAAAACTCTTGAAAAATCCATTCCAAGCAGCCACTCCTTGCATTCATATCCCTCAAAAGAGCTTTTAAAAATACTGAGTTATGGAATTCAAAACATTAATTCAGTATCCATCCACATAAACAAAAGTTCAAGTTCTTGAAAGAGTTGGGTTGGGTTGTTTACTTCTTGAGTGGCACTTTTTTTGCACACAATGGGCTAAATAGCAGGTCATAGTATCCCAATGGCTCAGAGAAGGTTAGTGGAGGGGACCCATTGGACAGGAGAAAAATGGAAGGCCTTCCATCAAAGCCATCCAGCTTGTTCTTTAACATGCATGGGACATGCATAATAATAAAAGAAGAGGACATGACCCTCACGTGAGGCCATGGCTTAGTGTCCCGTCCAAAGGATGGTGGCCTTTCTAAGCCCATCAATCTCCCTTATTGACTGAAGCATGGAAAGCATGGTGGGGAGTTTCACAGAGATAAATCCCCAGGCACAAGTTCTTGAAGGGAGACATTATTTAGTTTTTTAAAATATTTTAAGCTATTGAATAATAGTATTCATCATCATCATCCTCAAGCATCCATGGGCTACGGAGGTCCAACCAGACCACGCAGTTTAATTCTCCAAGCATATCTGTCCTGAGCTACATCTGCTGCATCCGGCCACTGCACACCAATTCTAACAAGGTCCTGTTTGACATTGTCTGCCCACCGCATCCTAGGTCTCCCCCTCCATCTGAAGCCTCTAGGCACACTGTTCATAACCCTATTCGCCAATCTATAATTATCCATACGGGCAACATGGCCAAACCAGCGGAGTCTCTCTCTGCACAATATGCTGCTTAAAGGAGGTTGCAGACTCCTTTGCCTAACCTCATCATTAGTTACAAAGTTAAACCACCTAATACCCAAGATATTGCGTAAGCATCTAGTTTCCTGTTATCTTGTTTACACAGCGTCCAAGTTTCACTACCATAACTAACCCTAGAAAGAACCAAACTATTATACAGTCTAATTTTAGTCTTTAGGTGTATACGCCTATTTCTCCACAATCTCCATAGATTCTTAAAAGTCCCGGCAGCAATACCTATTCGTCTGTTAATCTCATGCCGCACATCACCAGTATCAGTTACATAGCTCCCAAGATAATTAAACTGTGACACCTGCTCAAGACTGCAACCATTCAGATTAACTGAATCACAACCTGCCTGACCAATTTTCATCACTTTAGTTTTCTCTCTGTTTATAACCAAACCTACTCTACTACCAGTCTCATCAACAGCTCGAATGAAAGAGTTCATCTCATCAACATCATTTGCCAAAAGGGCTAAATCATCAGCATAATCTAAATTAGAAATTTTCATTATCTCCAGACCATTTAAGGCCAAAATCTTTCCCTCGAAGTGAATTTCGCATAGCATAATCAACAACCAAACTAAAGAGAAAAGGAGACAAAATGCACCCTTGTCGAACACCAGAAGCAATGCTAAACCAATTGCTACAAGACTTACCAACTCTCACACATGACTCAGTGTTATTATAGAGAGCTTTCATTATGTTAACTAACTTGTCTGGTATACCATATGATCTCACAATCAACCACAAATTATGACGATCAACAGAGTCGAAAGCCTTTTTGAAATCAACAAAGCTAGCAACCAAAGGTTTCTGAAATTCTAAACATTTCTCAAGAATCTGCCTAAGTGAAAAGATCTGATCTACACATCCCCTACCACTTCTGAATCCACATTGCTCATCACGCAATTGCCTGTCAACCAGATTCTTAATTCTATTAAGCACAATCATGGAAAGAACTTTACCTGGAACAGAGAGTAGACTGATACCCCTATAGTTATCACAAGAACTGCGATCACCTTTTTTGAAAATAGGGATAATAATAGCTCTGGTAAAATCTTTAGGAACCATGCCTTTATCATAAAAGTTATTCAAAATTTCAGTCATCCAAGTGATAACCAAAACATTCCCAGCTCTGAGCATTTCTGTAGTAATTTCATCTACCCCTGGGGATTTATGAAGTTTCAGTTTAGAGATAGCCAAACTAACTTCAGATTGTGTTATAGGGCCAACATTAAAGCTGCCAATGCATCTATCATCATTACAAACAATGGGAGTAGAACTAACCACATTGTTTAGAACATCACTGAAATGCTCAGCCCACCTAGCCATGAGAGAATCCTCACCTTCTATAACCTTACCTTGTTTATCCTTCAATCCCTGTATGCCTGTCCGTTTTCTACCACATAAGACATTAACTATCTGGTACAGCTCTCTGCTGTTGTGCTGCCTAACTGCTTCCTCAGCTTTGTCAGCCAAGCTATCAAGCCAAAGATTTTTATCAGTAGCTAACTGATCCTTTACACGTTTATTAAGTTCTTTGTAATGCTTTCTATTAGGACTAGTAGGGTACTGATTAAGGACATTCCTGCAGTTCCTTCTTTCTGAAATAAGCTCAAGTGCCTTATCACTTAAATAATTCTGCCTCCTCTGCTCCTTTTTCCCTAAAAGAGTACTGTTAGTTTCCAAAAAAGCCTGTTTAAAATGGCCCCATTCTTCCTCAACTTCAGTATTAAGCAAACCATGGCTGTCATAATGACTACGTAACCTATCATGGTAAGCTTTAGCTATAACTGGGTCATTCAGAGCTTCAGTATTAAAGGTAAATTTTTTAACTCTAGCACAACACTTTTTAAGTTTAAGTTGCAAGACACTTTTAACAAGGTAATGGTCAGATCCAATTTCAGCTCCCCTATATGCCCTGGTATTTCTAACAGAACTAGCCCATTTGCTGTTAATTAATATATAATCAATCATATTCCTATGCAGCCCATCAGGTGAAACCCATGTGTATTTATGTATGTCGCGGTGTTTGTAATATGTGTTAGTTATTCTGAAACCATTGAGTTTACTTACCTGTAGGAGACGTTGCCCATTGCCATTGCAGCTACCAATACCAAAAGGACCTATTACTCCTCCCCAAAGGTCAGAGTCGGTACCAACTTTGGCATTGAAGTCACCAAGAACAAGGGTAATATCTCCTTTCCTGACAGAATTCAAAATGTCCTGAAGTTGTCCGTAAAACCTATCCTTCTCATCCTCATCAGCATCCTCAGTGGGGGCATAACAGCAGATAACATTCAAGTTTTTAATGCTTGTCTGAAATTTTGCTGTAAGAAACCTTTCATTAATGCACTCATATCCTAGAAGAGCATCACTAGCATGTCTGCTGAGCAGCAGACCCACGCCTTGGTGATGCTTTCCATCCTCCCTCCCTGTAAAAAGGAATTTAAAGTTATTTTTAAGTATCTCACCTTTACCTGTCCATCTGGTCTCTTGCAAGCCTAGAATATCTAGGTTATAGCGCTGGAATTCCTGCATGAGGACATCAAGAGAATAATCTCTGTGTAATGTCCTCATGTTCCACGTTCCTGCAGAAAGAAAATGATTAGTAGGATTTTTAAAGAAATTAGGTTTATTGAGATTGGTAGGGCCAACAATATCAAACAACCCCCTGATTGCAGGCATGGGACAAAGACCCGTTCCTCCTCCGCTAAAGGCTGAAGTCACCGATGCTGGTATGAACTTCAGGCACCACCTTTTCAAGTGGACTTTTTCAAGAGCCACATGGCCTGCCTGAGACGCATTACTCCAGTTTAGGCTTGACGATGCCCAACTAGCTAAGTAAGGTTCAGGTACCTGCGATGGCCTCTGATTAGGATTATCCACCAGCTGATATAAGGTATCCCATGCCTCTGTTCACTTAGAGCTGGCAACCCAGAAGCAAACAGAAAACACAGCAGCAGACTCTCCCTCAACAGAGGCCCACCAGTGCAGCAAGTCCAGGATCCATAATCAAGCTCAAATCCATAAACAAGTCCAGTCTAGTAGGTATAAATGGTCAGCACCAGGACCCTGTGAAGTTGACCACTCCTCAGCAGGGTTGAAAAAAAAGAAAAAAGTGGCCGTAGATGACCAGATCAGCAGGCCATACTGAACTGGCAGCCCTCCCCTTCCGTTATAAGTATTAAATATTTGCTTAGTTATATGTTTTAAATGTTCTACATATTTGAAAATGTTTGTATTTGTGATATTAAAGATTATGTTGCATACGTATAGGTATCAAGTCTCTTTAAAGATCAGTTTTAAGCTTTGGTCCAAATTTTTGCTCATAGAAACCCATCTATTTATAATAGTGTTCTTATGGCACTAATTGTACTTTTTAATGTTTCACTTAACATCTTGTTTTCTTTGAACCAGTTAATGACATTTAGCAAGGTATAACTTTAACGATATTTCATTAGCATCTGTCAACCCAAATATCAATAAATTATATTTTGTCATTTATCAAATTAAAGATAAATGACAAAAGAATGTCATTATTTTTAAAATAAAAAATTTCCCACTCTTTCTCTCCTATCTCAGAATAAAGTGGCTAACAATGATGACAATGTAAATCCCATGACCACCATACTCAGCAACTGAAATTTCTGGCATGAATAGATTGTTTATTTTAGTCATTTAAAGTTTTGCCATTTTCCATACAGTATCCTGTAATAGTCTAAATGAAAACTATTGGGAGATTTTGGAAATGTGAATCTTAATATTTCATTAGTTCCTATCCAACCCAAAAAATTTTTCGTATATTTCTAAAAAAAAGTTGAATGCCTATTAGATAGACAGTGAAATGAAAACAGCAACTCATATTTTTAACAAGCTACAAATGGAGAAGAATAAAAAATACACAAAGATGTTTAAGAAATAAAGTCGGACAAAACACAGTAAGGAAATACACAACAAGGTAAAATTGCAATTTAATTATATTAAAATTAATATTTCTCCAGAATTACAGTTAAATTTGCTGAATAAAAGAAGTTTCTTGAAAAAAATTATTTTTTTTTGTTGCTTTGATTTTTCTGTTTATGAAATATTGCATAAATTTGTGTGTTGTGCAAAAAAGGACCTAAAGTTATTAAAAGAATATTTAAAAATTTCTTGTATCCTTTAGGAAAAAATATTGAAACTAAATAGAATGTAAAGTAGTATTGTTAACTGTAGCACTGATACTGCTACAATCAGTGCAGACTAAACCAGCAATAATATATCCATCTGGAGTCATTTGCAGTTTTTTTATTGGCCCAAAATACAGTTATGGACAGAGCAAGTAAAGTCATACGCAGGTAAGCATATTTCCTTTCTCTTTTATGATAACATAGGGAGTCAGTTTCATCAGTTATGTAATTATTTTTACTGTCACATTTTATGAAGAGAACTTTTTCTATGCTAAAAATTCCATTAAGTGGAATTATGTAATTTTTTGTTTCAGCTTTAAAATTAAAAAGATGATTAATCCCTTTTACTCCCAAGGAATTGATGCATCAGTATTTTTTGTTAGTGACTGCACTCTAAACTTGGAAGTAAACTGTGCATCACTAAATCTTTATTGAAATAGAGATAAGATTTTTATACTTTAACCCCAGAAGTCACTTCTAGACCTTTTTTGATTCATTTAATCTTACGATAAAAGCATGAAATCACAGATTTACAATACATTGGACCTGCATTATAGCGCTGCTCGCTATACCGTGCACTTGGTTATAGCGCGGGCGATGTTCGCGATAAGTTATAGTGTTTGTTTTTACATATTTTCAAGCGTACCTTATGTAGGTAAATAAAATAATAAATATATGTACTTATTAAGATGTATAACTATGTTATGTGAATTTTAATAAAACACTTAATAAATAAATTGGTTTTTTTATTAAAATACATAATATATATATAGTTTGATGGGATGTTTCAGTATATAGCTCAAATCATTCTGAGTAAATTTATTGTGTCGCCACCGCGCCGCTCGGTATAACGCGGTTCACCTTATAATGCGGGTGTTGTTTCCCGCCCGACATGCGCGTTATATCAGGGGTCCACTGTATATATATATAAAGTGGAATGATGCTATAGTCTGATAAGAGCTAATGGTGTGTGTGGGATATATGTATAGTATAACACTTTCCTTTGGGATGGTCATTCAGTCTGCCACATTTTACTGCTTGCCCTCAGGACTAATACCTTGTTGATAAACTTTATGTTAAAAGTTGCCCTTGACATTGGAAAATGTGCTCACTCCTGCCCTAGATATTGGTATAAGTGCTAATGTATTGATTTATTAAAAGCAAAAAATTAAAGATCACACTTTATTGAAACAACTGCATTTCTTAATTTCTTCATGTTAAAGTGGCAATTCTTAGCTTAATGATAATGTTAAAATTGAACTCATTTTAAGTGCTGGCAAAATGGATTTTTTTTTTTTACATTTGGCATAACTAGTCTTTACACTCATGATACCTTGTTTCTCATTTTAACAAATAATGAATAATCTTTATTTCTAGTTTTAAAAAGTTTTGTTTAACACATTTGCTGTTGCTTTGATATATGCATGTATTGTGAATCCTGCTCTAGGTACCATGTGATAGTATTTGCATCATCCAGTTTCAGAGTTCCTCTCATCGGAACTGGCCAACCTTAGTGTGTTCTCACTTTATCCCAGTGGCACCATGATTGAGGTTACAGTTATCTGTGTACAGGGATTTTCTTCTCATTGGCCTTTCTTGAGGTGGAATGTGTTAAAAGATAAAATTTAAGATTAATCAAAAAAGGTAATAATTATTGTTTGTTGTACAACCTCTACACTAGAGATTAGTTTAGGTCCAAAATTTTGAAGCTTGAGCTCAGTTAAGGAAAAGAAAATTCTTTGACACATTGTAAAACATATATACAGAAATGCATGTGCTAAACCATTTTTTAATTTATATTATAAACTGTTAAAAAAATAAATAGTCCCTCAATCGGCTGCTTGCCACAGAGGTTTGAGAGGAGCTTAATTTACATATCATGGTGGAAGGTCTGAGAGGATGGCAGGACCTCAGCAGAAAAACAACATGAATATCCATGCCTTACCCAGGGCTCAAATCCAGGTCCTTTTGATCAGTAGCTAGGCATGCTAATCACTCAGCCACAGAACAGCAAAAAAACTTTAAAATAATTTTAATTGATGACAAAATTAAAATTTTTATGTTTGGAATAAAAAATATTAGAATAAATCATAGAAACTGAAAATTTGGGAGTAACACCAGTTTAAATGCTAAAAGCTATTGATCAATAAAAGAGAATACCTAAAATAAAATCGAAAACTGAATGCACTTAGTTTTGATTTACTGAATGAATGATTAAAAGTTTAAAATTTCAGCTGTTGTTTACAGGATGAGTGCTCAACATAAAATCAAATATTTAGATTAACCTCATAGAAATAAGTGCTGCATACCACCTGTCACATGCAAAAAAAGTATTTTGGACAGACAATTTATGTAATTTGAAACTGTAATGAACAGTGAAAAATTGGACAGTTCATCTGAACAACAATTTATTGCATTCTGTGGTAAACTATTGAAGCTGGTATGTTGAATGTATACTGAAAAAAGCCTTTCACAACACTAGTCAATGAATAAATCCTCATTAAAACAGAGATAAATTTTTATACTTTAACCCTACATGAAGGGTGGACATTCAGTTTCCCCTGGGAGTGTTTGGAGTTACTTCAAGAACTGAAGTTGAATAAGAAAATTTTAATTTTTCAGGTTTATGAAGAGTAATTTTCTTCACAATGATAATTAATGATAGTAGTGCAGAAAATTTATTTAATTGCCTTAACATGTGTTAGTCCCATTTTAATTTCCTTTTGAACCAAGTGCACTACTATTTGGGGTATATTTCTGCTCTCTTTTTAGTATCAGTTTATTGATCACCAACTTGGAAATATGATTACATTAATTGGTGAGTCTAATTACATTAGTGGCATCTTAAACAAATATGTATATTGTGGACCTTTAATACTATATGGCATAAATTTTTCACAACATAATCCATAAAATGCAAATTGCAATAAGACTGAAAACAGTCTGCTTTATTTGAAAGAACAGATAAAACATGTTTTGTTAAACAGAAACATTAAAAAATTTCCATATAGGTAATACAGGGTGTTTCAAACTTGACAAAAGACACAAATTGCAAAAGATGCAAGTTAGACATATATCTACCTTTACAATATGTTGAAAGTGATTTCCTGCAACCTGGATGCAGGTTCGTACCTGTTTCATGACATTTGCAGCCACCTTTTGCAATGTTTTTTTCAATGTACTCTATCTTTCAATGTTAGACTTCAAGTGTATGAGGAATGTTTTGAAACATTACACATTTGAGATATCCCCAAAGAAAAAAATCTGGAGGAGGAGATCTTGGGGGCTGCAAATTTTTTGGTATCAAATGATCACCAAAAAATTCCTGCAATATGACCATTGTGTCATTTGCAGTATGGGTGGTTGTAACGCTCCAAACAAATGCAAAATACTTTAAGTTTTATGCTCCGGATAGCTTAGACGGGCGCCAGGCAATAATTACCAAATTGCCAAAAGTAGAATAAGTTGATTTAGTTGATTTAGGGTTCAAATACCAGCGAGCGTTCATAAGTAAGAATCAAAAATGATTGTCAACTAATAAGAATAAATGTAAAAAAGATCCTTAATTAGCGTTGCTCAAGATAAAAAAACTACAGACTCAAAAGTTTTATAACAAAACAAAATAGATTTATTTCCAAAATAATTAACTCACCAAGACATCAATGAAAAAACATAACTCTTGTGCTACACGCACGGTGCTTGGTGCTACGCACCTTACTACATCTCTCTCCTTCTCTCTCTCTCTACTTCTCTCTCTCAGTGACTCGCAGGTCACGGTTTTTGACAATGAGCCGGCGCATGCCAGGAAAGACATTTGCATACTATGACGAACGACGCAAGCTATGACGCAAGAGGGGGCGTGTCCTTGGCACGCGCTTTAACGGTTATGGTCGGAAGTTCGGAGTTGCGCGTACGCAACTCCTAGAAACTTGAAAACGAGTGCTGTGATGCCGAAAAGGAAATAAAAAATCCCCAAAATGATAAATATAACGTAAATTAAACAAAACTGGTTAAGGTAAAGCAAAGGTGAACGGTGGGGCATCACAACTCCCCCTTCCAAAGGGAGTCAAAAGATTTGACCTAACAAATTTTGACGAGCAATTTTGAATAAAGGACGCATCTTACGTCATTTACACATGGCTGAACATAAATAAGTAAAAGTATGCTAGCGCAAATTTTGATATGATGAACTATTTTTACTTTGACACAATTTTCCAGCACAACCAAAGGTACCTCCTCCCTTTTCCTCCTGACAAAAATATGTAATTAACAGCTAACCTAGTGTCAATACATACCAGTGGTTGTGACAGTTAACTGTATACTAGCATCATCGGTCTAACTAGTATCACATTCTGATACAAAGTCGAAATTGGCATATCTTGAACTGTACAGAAAATAACAGGTTAATGAACTCCTAATCTTTCTAAGTCTAATAAATGTTAAAAAGATGAAAAGAAAAAGTGATTTTACATATGCTAGCGGGGTGATAACTTCCGCTTCTCCCCTAACCACAATAAAAAATATGTGACAGCTAAATCTTCACCTAAATCACATAAAAAAACGGGTATTCGAACACCGTTATCTCCTCCTAATTACATTCAAATACGCAAAGCTAAGAAAATTCAAAATTTACAAACTAGTGGGATTGTAATCATCCGCTAATTCTTCTCCTATTCACAGAAATCGCGATCTAGCTGAAATAAAAAATCATTAGTTACCTCCCCCTTCAGAGCTAACGTCCCCCTCCCAAAGGAGTTAGGCTGGTAACAACTCGGTTATCAGACTAGGCCATTTGGGGACAACTCCAAAAAGGTACACAAAAAAAAAAATTCTGCAGTCATCATCATGGTCATCATCTATATATATACCAATAAATACTGCCAATGTCATCCAAAAATTACGTATCATTGACACATAAATATCACTGATGACACTGAACAGATTTAAACACATATACATAAATCGTATCTAAGAATAAAGAAAAAAGAGTGTAAATAATTTATAATATACGATGATAACATTTCATCCAATAACTTTTACATGAATCTCCTTTTTTTTTTACATAAATTCACTTTGGAATGCACGTTATTTTACAATACAAATTCTTAAACATAAAAAATATTAAATCACTAATTCTCTTTCACTCTTCTCATTCATATCCAGAAACATTTTACAATTTCTAAACTTTCCAATATCGACTTACAAAATTTTCAGCTATCAGTCAGCTGAAAAAAATCTACAAAAATGCATTTTAACTCACGTAAATACAATAACTAGAACCTCGATGAACAAGAATGCAAAAAAAAAAATCTATTCACACAAGTATAAACTCGAACTACAAAAATTTCACTTTTCAAAAATAAATATCGAACTCTAAAGTTTCAACAAGAAATTAAACATCGCTAACTATATAATTCACAATAAGGCTTCTTCTTCGTCTTCATCTATTCCAGAAAAAAAAACGTTTTATAACTCAATCAAGTGCCAAGTGAAAGAAAAATATACTTAAATTTCATTGTTGGCACTCCGTGGCGATAAATCATCTAGTCCGTTTCCGATAACATCCTTCCGTCGTCGTTGGGTGGCTTCACGTAAAGTTGTTACTGAAGATCTCGTTCAAGTCAAGTCGTCACTGTAGATCTCTCTCGTGACGTCATCTTCCCGATGTTCGCTGCCGGTTGTCGCTCTGCAGGCTCTGGTCGTTTCGTCGGTCTTTCGTCACGCTCTTGACGTTGATGGAACAGCTGAATCTGGCTTTGTCAGTCTTTGCCCTGTTGTGTGCAGTAGGTGATAATCTAATCTGTTCTTTTCTCTTCTGCCTGGTAAAGGTTCATCATCATCAGAGCCATCTTTCTCCTGGGTTTGTTGTGGAGCATCTACTTCAGATCTAGAAAATTCTATAGATGTTTTATATATCTTTATATTCACAACATTAAAGTATCCTACTGAGGCATTAGTGGTCATATTGGCCAATTCATACAGAAGTGGGGAAAGTTTCTTCCTTATAACATATGGTCCAGCATATAATGGTGCAAATTTCTTGATGAATCCTCTTTCTTTATCACTCTTATGATGTGTTTTAATCAAGACCTTATCACCTACTTTAAATTCCATATGTCGTCGTCTTTTATTATAATCCTCTCGTTGCTTTTGTTGTGCTCGTAGGGAATTATCTTGTGCCTTTGAAATGGCTCTAATATGCTGTTCCGTTCTAAACTCAATGGATTGTGAAGATGCGGGTTGGCCAATGAGTCTGTCCCAGGGTAATGTTAGTTCTCTTCCAAGAAATATCCGTGAAGGCGTGAATTTGGTGGTTTCATGTAATGAAGTGCGTAAAGCAAAGGAAAACTGTTGCAAATATTTATCCCATGTACTATGTCTATTTTCAACGTATGCAGCTATCATTCTGCCAATATTTCGATTAATTCTTTCTGTCAAATTTGATTGTGGATGATATGGAGTTGTATATATATGTTTTATTTGGAACGTTTCACATACTTCAGCAAGCACATTGGAAATGAATTGGGGCCCATTGTCCGAAACTATACTCTTGGGTACCCCGTATCTGCATATAAATTCATTTACAAATTTCTTTGCTACGATTGTTGCTGTTGCATTTCTAACAGGAAATATTTCGACCCATTTCGAAAAATAATCTACCAAGACCAGAATATATTGGGATCCCGCTTGTGTTTGTGGATATGGGCCCATTAAATCCATGCCAACTAATTCCATGGGTTCATTGGAGATCGTGCTTTTCATAAGACCACAAGGACGGTTTTGATCGAATTTCGTGGTTTGACAAATTAGGCATGTTTCTACATAGGTTTTTACGTCCTTTTTCAAAGCTGGCCAATATGATCTTTTGGCCACTTTCTGATAGGTTTTCCGCGTACCTAAATGTCCAGCTGAAGGTACATCATGTAATTCTCGGAGTACGTACTCTCTTAAATTCTTGGGAATAAATGGGCGATAACTGCCTGTTTGACTCGGTCGTCTGCAGTAGTACAAAATATCGTTAATTAATCTGAAATGTCTGGCTCTTCCAACAATACTTGAAGCTATACTAGGATCTAGAGGTAATTCATCAGTTTTCAAATAATGATACACGTTTCCATATTCGAAATCGCTTTGTTGTTCAGTAATTAAATGTTCCTTGTATTCGATGGGAACTATTGTGGCGAGTGAGGGAGCAAAAGGCTTATCTTCGAGCTCTGGTGTAACTTCTGCCGGCCACACGGGAGCACGGGATAATGCATCTGGTAGCTGATGTGCACTTCCCTTTCGATGCTCGACCTTGAAATTAAATTCTTGTAGGCGTAATGCCCAGCGCATTAGACGACCTGTTAGATTGGTAGATGTCTGTAACCATTGTAAAGCAGCATGGTCAGTAAAAATAGTTATGTCGGATGTGTCTAATTGTACTTTAAATTTTTCTAGAGCCCATATTACGCTTAGACATTCTTTTTCAGTCACTGTATAGTTTCTTTCAGTATGACTCAAACTACGACTGGCATACATGATGACGTGTTCACAATTGTCATTCTGTACTTGGCTCAGCATGGCGCCGAGACCGACATCGGAAGCATCAGTGTAGATGAAAAAAGGTTTGCCTAACTGTGGCAAGGCCAACACGGGAGCATGACACAATGCATCCTTTAATGTCTGAAATGCTGTATCGCAAACAGGTGTCCATTGAAACCACTTTCGACGTAATTCACACAAAGGTTCGGCCAAATTAGCAAAATTGGGTACAAATTGTCAGTACCATCCACACATTCCTAAAAATCTACTAAGTTGTTTCGAATTGCGCGGTGTGGGAAATCATTCTATGGCTTCGACCTTATTATGTAATGTTCTTACTCCATCCTTATTAACAGTGAAACCGAGGTATTGAACGTCTTCTCGGAGAAATGTGCATTTGGACAACTTTATGGTGAGTCCGGCTTCTCTTAACCTTGCAAATACCAAATTCAAATCACATAGATGCTCTGAAAAATCAGTAGAAAAAATGACTATGTTGTCTAAGTATACTTCACAAATTTTTCCTTTTAGGTCACCCAGAACTACGGACATAAGACGTTGAAACATGGCGGGTGCTCCTGATAAGCCAAACGGTAAGCAACGAAATTGGAATAATCCATCTTTTGTGAGGAATGCTGTTTTCGGTCGATCTGGTGGATATACGGACACCTGCCAATATCCTGAAGACAAATCTAGTGTGCTAATAAATTTCTTGCCAGCCAGTTGTGTTAGTAGATTCTGAATAATAGGTAGGGGTTTTTTTCAGAATCTATTAATAGGTAGTGGATATCTGTCGGGGACTGTAACAGCATTTAATTTTCGATAGTCTACGCAAAATCTCAAATCACCAGTTTTCTTTTTAACGAGCACGACCGGTGAAGCCCAAGGGCTAAAACTTGGCTCTATTATCCCATCCTCTAACATTTCTTTAATTTGTGTTGAAATTATCTCTTCTTTACTGGGAGGATAATTATATGGTTTGCTGTAAACAGGTCTATTATTGCCGGTGTCGATATGATGTTCTAAAATCTGACATCTACCGGGCTTGTTGTTAAAAAGTTTGTAATTAGCATTGAGCAGAGTTTCTAACTTAACTCTCTCGCTATTTCCCAAATGAGCGTTGTCAGCATGTTTTCTAATGTCTGATTTTATCTGATCGATATCAAGTTTTTCTTTCATTGTTGCTTTTAATGAAATAGTATTGTTGGCAAAATCAAATTCAATCAAGTGTTTCCGTATCGCATCTATTCCTATTAAAGAGTCATATAATAATTCACTTATTACTAAGAATTCAAGTCTTATCTCCACATTATTTAAAGTGATAGGTAACTCAACAGTTCCTTGCGGAAAACACTGCTTGGAAGCACAAGCTAAGTTCAAAGGTCCACCGGACCACGGCGCAAATTCAGTTTACAATTTTTCTGAATTTTATCCCATGCTTTCTTATGTAGACGTAAGATCAGCTCCTGTATCAATGCGAGCTATGGATTCTGTCTTATCGTGATAAAGCTTCACAAAAGGTAAATGTAAGACATTATGTATACCCACAGTAGCAAGACTTAACTCATGAGAGGGCTTTTGTTGAGGAACCTAGTCCTCTCGCTTCAAAGATCCCGATGAAAGTTTCCCGAATTTTCATTCCTTTGGTAACAGTATTTCTCAATATGTCCTAGTCGGCCACAAAAATTACAAGTGAAAGATTGAGGTTGTTTAACCAAAGTTTTAGCTCTAGTGTTAAGGTTCGAAGCTTGACGTGGCAAAAAGTCTCTACTTCGTTCATATTCTATAGTTCTAGGCGCGTTCGGCGCAAATTGTCGGGACCGTGTAAATTCCGGTCATGCGGGAGTCATTCTACGCGACTCAACCTGATATCGCTGCTTTGGCGGGAATGGCATCCATTGTTGGTTATGTGTATTTGCTGCAGATTCTCTTCTTGCAGTGTATTGCCGAGCCAATTTGACTAACTCGGCAACTGAATTTATGTTTCGTACTTCTAGGAATTCTCGGATGGGCAAAAGTAATTGAGACAATATGCAATTTACAATATCAATTTCAACGGCATCAACATCGTACAGCTGGTATAATTCTACTGTACCCCATATGAATTTTTCTATGTCATCTCTTTCCCTTTGTCTTTGTGAAAACAACTCTGTAGTTAGTTCTGTAAAATCATTATAAGCTGGATATATGTCCATGATTTCGTTTTTAAATTCTTCCCAAAGTTCTATGCCATGACGACATCCTACGTTATTCCACCATTGCTTAGCACATCCAATTAGGCAAGATACTGCTAAAACAACTTTTTTGTTGCTTGGCACTTCATGTAAACGGAAGTGCTCCTCCATGGACTTGACAAATGTCCATGATGACGGACGTTTCGAACCGTCGAACCTTATCTCAGGTAAAGGCCAATTAACATAAGGACTATAGTTAATGGATGGGTTGGCAAATCGTCGTTGTGGCGGTTGAAAATACTCTGTTCTATCGCTTGCTTCTGACGGAACAGAAAATGGAACCTTACGTTCAAAGTTTCTTCGTTGGTGAACTGACGTAGCATTGTCAGCAAATTTAGGGGTTGTTGTCGTTCCCCTTTTCTCCCGATTATCATCAAGCAGATTCATTAGCACTTCTGCTTCCATCATTACATCTTTCAATCTACCCTTTACTCTTTCTATGTCGGGAGTCATTATGGCGGAATCAGCCATATTGTTAGCAGACATGTTTAGCGGTCTGCCGAAATTTTGAATTTTGGAAATTTTGAAAACCTTTTTTTTTTCTTGAGCAGCGCTCAAAGGTACTGCTATACAACAATACTAAAGCTATAACTAAGCTTTACAAAAATATAAATTTGCTTATAAAAAAAATTTTTCTTATCATCCTACGTACTTTTGTGTCCGGACACTTCTAATCATTACATACGACAATTATCTTAAATATTCAGCAATATCTACACTGAAACTTCAGTACCTTTGAATAATACACAAAAAATGTTAAGCTACTTGCTCAACAAAAATTTTCGGCTTAAGCTGCCGTTAAATCTACAACTAGTACATACAACTATTGAGCTCAAAAAATTACTATCTTTGACAATCATACAAAATTTATCCACAAATATATATATACTATCTTGAAATACTGGCGAGTCCCTGTTCGCTGTGCCACTTTTTTTATGTGACTCTGTAACGCTCCAAACAAATTCAAAATACTTTAAGTTTTATGCTCCGGATAGCTTAGACGGGCGCCAGGCAATAATTAACAAATTGCCAAAAGTAGAATAAGTTGATTTAGTTGATTTAGGGTTCAAATACCAGCGAGCGTTCATAAGTAAGAATCAAAAATGATTGTCAACTAATAAGAATAAATGTAAAAAAGATCCTTAATTAGCGTTGCTCAAGATAAAAAAAACTACAGACTCAAAAGTTTTATAACAAAACAAAATAGATTTATTTCCAAAATAATTAACTCACCAAGACATCAATGAAAAAACATAACTCTTGTGCTACACGCACGGTGCTTGGTGCTACGCACCTTACTACATCTCTCTCCTTCTCTCTCTCTCTACTTCTCTCTCTCAGTGACTCGCAGGTCACGGTTTTTGACAATGAGCCGGCGCATGCCGGGAAAGACATTTGCATACTATGACGAACGACGCAAGCTATGACGCAAGAGGGGGCGTGTCCTTGGCACACGCTTTAACGGTTACGGTCGGAAGTTCGGAGTTGCGCGTACGCAACTCCTAGAAACTTGAAAACGAGTGCTGTGATGCCGAAAAGGAAATAAAAAATCCCCAAAATGATAAATATAACGTAAATTAAACAAAACTGGTTAAGGTAAAGCAAAAGTGAACGGTGGGGCATCACATGGTCGCGCCATCTTGTTGAAACCAACACTCTCATTCATGCACATCTAATAGTTCAATAAACTGTTGGATGAGGTCACGATAAACTTCATCAGTTACAGCTGATTCAAAAAATAAAGGTCCTATTACATGACGGGAAATTGCATACCAATTTTCTGTGCTAGTAATGGTCGTTCGTGAAAAGTGAGGATTTTCACTGTTCCATATTCGACTGTTTTGACTGTTCACATACCCATCCAAGTGAAACTAAGCCTTGTCACTGAAATAAACATGGTCCAATACCTCAATTCTATTTTCATCAACAAAAGAACGACAGTACCGTAAACGTTTTTCATGGTCTGGTTCTTTCAGTTTATGTGTGAATGACACCAATGCGGTAGACATGGAATTTTAACTTCTTTGTAGCTTAGAAAACTAGCTGGTGACAGTCCAATCTGTGAAGATAACTTTCTAAAGAGATTTTCTGAATGAGCGAGTTAAATGCTGAGACACGTCATCAAGAACTTCAGCAGTTAATAGTGATGGCCAGCCTGGGCTCTTTTGATCCTGTACAGACCCAGTGTCACGAAATTTATCAATCAAATGAGATATTGTCAACCAACTCAAACTCCTCTCTCACATGTTTGTAAGATTTGCACACACAATGTCTCAACAATAAATACACGTCCGTTTTTCAAAAACGACATAGCTGACATAACACAAAGGAATGAATCCTTGAGTGAGACTAGTGCATGACAAGGTCATTTCAACTGCTAAAGGCTAACCTTGAGTACAGTAATGCCAACTGACTAATATTATGGCATAAAATGTGTATGTGCGTAAGTTCTACTCTCTTATATTTAGGGTTGCATCCTTTTTGAAACACCCTGTATATTTAACTATAAGGATAACCAAACTCTTAGTTGTGCTAAGTATTTTCCAAAATATGGAGTGTTACAGAAGCAATTGCATCATTAATCTACACAGGAACTCATTCACACAGTGTTTTGGAGCTGTTCAGAATAGCTTTTTTTTACTGGGGCCTAGAGCTATGAACAGTGGCAAAAAAATTCTACTCTGACTTTATTTTTTACTCTTTTGTCCAGGGGCATAGCTATTGGGGGGAGGCTCCCCACCAAAGTAACTCAGAGTTGGCAAAATTTGAAGCAACTTCCTAAAATCTAGGAAAGTTCCGAAATTTACAATTTTTTTGTAAAATTAATGGGAGTTGGGAAAATCCAGAGAACTTGGCAAAATCTAGGGTAGTTGTCAAAATCGAGACAACTTGACAAATCTAGGGTAGTTGGGAAAATGGAGACAGCAAAATCTAGAGCAGTTGGCAAAATTCGAAGCCACTTTGTAAAATACAGGTGAATTGGCAAAATCTTGTGGATTTGGCAATTCAGGTGAGATGTAAAAATTGGGATTTTTTTTCTGTAAAGTTATGGTGAGTTGTCAAAATTCTGAGTGACTTTGCAAATATTAGTGAGATGTAAAATTTTTTTTTTTCTGTAAAATTATGGCGAGTTGGCAAAATTGAGGAAACTTGGCAAAATCTTGGGGAGCTGGCAAAATTTGGAGTGACTTGGAAAAATCATGGAGAGTTGGGATAATTGGAATTGGGTTTGTGAAATTAAGAAGGGTTGACAAAATGGAGAAAGCTTGACAAAATTTTGGGGAGTTTGAAAAATTTGCAGTGATTTGGCAAATTAAGAAGAGATGTAAAAATTGAGATTGTTTTTGTGAAATTAAGGACAGATGGCAAAATCAAGGCAACTTGGAAAAATCTAGGGGAGTTGGCAAAATTGGAAATCACTTGGCAAAATGCAGGTGAGTTGTGAAAATTGGGATTGGTTTTATGAAATTAAGGAGTGTTGGCAAAATCTTGATGAGTTGGCAAAATTCGAATCCACTTGTTAAAATACAGGCAAGTTGTGAAAATTGGGATTAGTTTTGTGAAATTAAAGAGAGTTGGCCAAATTAAGACAACTTTGCAAAATCTTGGAGAGTTTGAAAAATTTGAAATTACTTGGCGAATTTAGGAGAGATGTAAAGATTGGGATCGGTTTTGTGAAATTAAGGAAGTTGGCCAAATCAAGGGGAGTTGGGAAAATTCATACTGACTTGCTACAATTCAGACAAGATGTAAATAGTGGGATTTTTTCTGTAACATTTTGGCTATTTGGCAAAATTGGAAATTACCTGGCAAAATGCAGGAGAGTTGTGAAAATTCTAGGTACAAACCTGATAGGAGACATTATTTTCTCAGTTGGCAAAATTTGATTCCCGATATGGAAATTATTTGATTTCTCCCCCCCCCCCCCCCCAACCATAGTCCGTCGCTATGCCCCTGCTTCTGTTCTTTACAGTGAAATGACCATGCAGTCTAATCCAAAACTAAATTGTATTACCAGTGACCAAGATCATAGTGCACTCGGGGTTAAATTTCAGTTCCACAGTCTCATATTAGTGGTATTATTAATAGTTCCCATGTTGTTGTTGGTTTTTAAATTCTCTTTCAAAAATTTCAAAATTTACTGTAGGATTTAAATCAAAATCAATAGAAATTATTATTCTAAAATAATTGAGTGGTACATCCAATAAAGCCTTTTTCTCTTAAAACATTTTCAGACAATTTTTATCATATAATATGCTGTTTTATGACAATATCATTGAAAAAGATGATATTAGTGAATTATGATATTTAAAGAAAAAAAAATAGAAATATCCATAGTTACACACTGTGAACTTATTGTAACATTTCATTGACTGTTGACCGTCAATGGCATTGCCAATAAAATCATAGGCGATTTCTTCGTAGACATGGTCTTCCACAGCAGATGTGTAACATGCACTAGAAGAAGCATTTGACACCAGGTTGTCGGGTGCATCACCTGACTGGATGACGTCTTCCACTGTTACTTTTTTCGCTGCTCTTTCCTTGCTCTTGTGTGCAATTAAAGATGGAGATGAGGAGGAGGATGTCCTGTTACACAGCGGTGCTTTATTAATTTCATAAGTAAAAACATAAACAACTGTTTTAAGGTTGAGAAAGAGTTTAGAAATATTACTACTTCTATTTGTTGCTAAATGTGGTTCTGCCCTCTATTTTAAGCAAAAAAATATTTTTGCTCAAGGCTAGTACATTGAAGTGGTTAATTACAAAAAAAAAATGCATGAATAAACCCTCTGTTCTTTTTACTTCCTATTGCTTTTGGCCGTCCCGTGGCCGAGTGGTTAGCGTGCTTGTCTACTGATCTACGGGACCTGGGTTCAAGCCCCGGGTAAGGCATGGCTGTTTGTGTCGTTTTTCTGCTGAGGTCCTGCCATCCTCTCAGACCTCCTACTCTGGCATATAAACTGACAGGCTCCTGTCAGACCTCTGTGGCAAGCAGCTGCTTGAGGGGGTATTTATTTTATTTATATTTATTGCTTTTGACTTTGCCATTTGTTGGTTTGTGGATTTGTCGAAACATTGCTCCACCATTTCTTTTGAAGGCGATGGAGAAAATGTTTTATGTGCCAAATGAAAGCTTGTGATACAGAAAATATCATAGGCTATCAAAAATTGATCTCCTGTGTGTTCTTCCCCCCCTAAAAAAGGGGAAATGTGAAAACTTTTCTTAAGTTATATCTCTAGAACACAAAGGCTGAAAGTAACAAGCAATATGTTAAATGAATGCTTGTCACGTGGGGAATATTGTAGGCTATGAAAAATTGACCCTTCTTGCTTTCTTCTCCCCTAAAAAAAGGGGTGGGGGGAATGAAAATGATTGTTCCCCTATATCTCCTGAATGCGAGTGCGTAAAGTAACAAGCAATGTGTCGAATTAAAGCTTGTGATGCAGGGAGTGTCATAGGTTGTAAAAAAACACCCCTGTGTTTCCTTCCCCCCTAAAAAAGGGGAGATGCAAAACTATTGTTCCACTATATCTCCAGAATGGAACTGTTAAAAGTAACATGCTATACATCAAATGAAAATTTCTGTTGTAGGGAATGTCGTTGACTATGAAAATTGACTCCCATGCTTTCTCTCCACCCCTAAAAAAGGGGGGGGGGATATGACAATGATGGTTCCCCTATATTTCCTGAACACGAATGCGGAAAATACCTAGCTATGTGCCAAAAGAGAGCTTGTGACGTGGGGAGTGTCGAAGGCTATCAAAAATTCACCCCTCATGCTTTCTTCCCCACTAAAAAATGGGAAATGTGAAAGTTTTCTACTATACCTTCCGAATGTGAGGGCCTATAATTATGAGTTTGGTGTCAAATGAAAGTGTATAATGACAGTCGTAAACAATTTTAAATTTTGTTTCCACTATTCCCTCCTGATAAAATGGGGGGTAGATTTTTCTGGGGTTCCACTTTAAAGAGTGGTATCTCAAATTAAAGCTTGTGATGTCTCCAGTGTCGTGGGCTACTTCAAACATGATTCCAAAAGGGGGATAAATGTGCTCAGTGTTTATCAGTCGTATATCAAAGTTTTTGAAGATAGATGTTTTTAGTGACAACAAAAAATGTTAAAAAATTAAAAAAACCTCTCTTCCTATAGTACCCTGAGTGTGCATTTGCTTCGCACTGATTTACATACTCAAGATTGTCAGTGCTCTATCTTCCTTTGAAGTGAATACACACTCAATGACCAATTGCACCATCGATATGCTCTAGTGATATGCTTTATTATTTTTTTTTTATATTTATTTCTAAATTTGCGAGACAAACTTCAAAAGGATTTACCCAAAAATTCAAAAATTTGTGAAGTAGACTAAAATGTATCTTTGATTCTTATTTAGCTAGGTTAAGGCTCCTCTCAGACTTCTGTGGCAAAAAGTTATTTGAAGGGTTATTTATTTATTTTTATTTATAATGTTTCGAAATGCATCTTAACACTCATTTAATATTTATTTTACACAGGCAAAAAATATTAACTCATCATAACATTATTATGTAAATTGTCCATATGTTGTGTTATAAAACTAGCTTTTCAGATAATCAATTGATGCTACGTGATTTCATTAATTGAAATACAAGCCTTTTTGTTGTCAATATATTGTATGTATTTGTATGTTGTATGAGAGATCAGGATATGCCCAATAGAACTTTTAGGTTATCTCTGTTCTACTATCACATATTAAACTGGTAGACCCCTATCGGACCTCTTCCCTTTTTCAGAAAAAAAAATATGAAAAATATTATTATTACATACAATTTGACCTATCATATGTATGTGTTCAAAGCTGCAGATTTACATTAGATACTCATTTTCCTTGCAAATTTCAGTAGTATGCTATATTTACAAGCTCTGTGGCAAGTAGCTGCTGAGTAGTAATTTTTTTATTTATTCAAATTTAAGAAATGCAGTTAAATAGGAAAAAAATGTCTAATTTGTAACATTTTTTTTGTTCTTTTTACCATGTGAAGGTGTTAGAGAATTGAAATTTGCTGAGGATGTGACTTGTTGCATTAAACATATGAAAGTTTGGCATTGTTTTTTATATTTGGGTGAATTTTCAAATATCTGTATAAGGACACTAGACATAATGTAACAATGTGGATATAACTGGCTTTATTCATAAAATATTCAAACCAATTGGAATTAAGTTTTAGAAATCTGGTCTCTGGAATGGTTGAAGAATGTTCATATCTTGTGAGTGATCTTTTGTATTTCTTACATCTGTAAAATGTGAAGTGTTATGAAAAACATTTTGTGCTAAACTAATTGTGGCAAAGAAATCAATGCTATCTAGTTTTAGCAAATTAGAATGACTGTAGTGCATTTATGTTTTTACCTTCAAAGCTCTCGATAGATTAATTTTTGCTGTTATTTTTTTATAGTTCTGCCAATACCATCTCAAGGGTTTTCCCCCATGACTAGTTGCAAAGAAGTACTATTTTGAATCAGCCATTGAACTCTTTCTTGTGCTGCAAAAGATTTGCAAAGTTCTTTTCATTTTTATTCTGTGCACTTGAACTATCAGAAAGTAAATTATTTAGTCTAGTTCAGGATGTGCCAGATGCAGCCAAATTTGTTTTTGAAAGTTGAAAATGGCCACTGGGGAATCTTGCTTTAGTTTACATCTTGAACTATGAAACTATAGCACTCATCAGACTCTCAGAATGCCATGCCCAACTTATGGACTGTTTGCCTGATCGGGTAAAAAATTTGCTTACCTCTGCTTTGCAATGAACTGGTGCTTCTTAAAACTTCCATGCTTTCTGGTTAAGATTGTTTACAAATTTATGCAGTTTTTAAATAATGTCATTTAGTTGCATCTCTGTAGAAATTTGTTTCTGTTTACTAGATTTCTTTAATTCCAGATTTTCTAATGATTTGAGGCAAATCCTGATTGCATTAAATTCTGGACAAACATTGCATTTGTCAAACATAGATATGTTTGTTTATACCTACCTACCTGGCCTAGTGGTTAGCATACTTGACTACTATTCCAGTGGGCATGTATTTGTTTGTTGTATTCCTTGTGTAAGTGTTTTTATGGTGTATGAGAAAGCAATACAAGCCAAAAGTTTACAGGTTATCGCTGTCCTTATTTTTTTTAAAAATATACTATCATTTTCAAAAGTTCTTTGGCTGAATGCTGTATGAAAGGGGGATAAATGTGAAACATTTTGTAGTTTCCAACATCAGTTACACATTCTATAGGATTGAACAAACACATGCACTGAGTTTACTCCATACTATTTACATTCTATGCAGTACAAAAAGATGGATGTTGATGTTATTGAGCATATGAAAATATATTATCAGGTAACCAAATAAGTTGGTATGGTTTTTCAATGTCATCATTTCAACAAAGAAAAGTACATAAGTACAATTGCAAGTAGTGTGAATGCTTCAATACACAGTTGAAAGCATGTGGTATTCTGAGTCAGTTGATGTGTAGCAAGCGTGAAGAGCAATTTGGTGAAATTGGGAAGGGTGATGAAAACATGTCTATGGTGAATACAGTTCTTCAAGCATGCTTTCTTTATGAGTTTAAACTGGGAACTAAAGCAATGCAAGCAACCCACAAGATACGTACGACATTTGGAGAGAACAGTGAGTGACCAGACAGCCTAAAAGTGATTCAGAAAATTTATGTCAGGCAATGAGACACTTGAAAGATTCACCCTGTGAGGGAAGAGCAATTTTCATTGATGATAGTGAACTTAAGTCCAGCATCAAATTGGATTCACATTAAATGTGCCTAGAGCTTGCAGAAAGGTTCCACATAAGTGAAAAAACCAATTGTTTGCATTTACACCATCACCTAAGAAAAGTCTGCAAGCTGAGAAAATGGGTTCCACATGAACTGACTGCTGACAACAAATTCCAGTTGCTTATTGCTGCTTTCATGCCACAAGAATGAGTAATTTTTGTACAGGATGACCTGTGATGAAAAATGGATTGTCTATAGGGACGCCAAATGTTCGTATCATTGGTTACATCCATTGAACCTGTACCACACACACCAAAGCCCAGGATCCACCAACAGAAAATGTGGTTGTGTGTCTGGTGAACTACAGCTTGTATCGTCCGTTATGAGCTGGCCACTGATCAAAGAAGCACTGCGGATGTCTACTCAGCACAGCTACAATGGGTTGAAGGTGCACTGCTCCAAAAACAGCCTGCACTTCGTTCATCACAAAGGCATTGTGGTCCTTAAGGACAATGTTCCTCACACAGTGCCAGTGGCCCAAAACAAGCTCCCCAGCCTTGGTTGGGAAATTCTACCCCACTCTCCATTATTCCCCAGACATCACTCCATCTGACTACCATCTTTTCTTGGCACTGGGCAACCATATGTGCAACAAACAACTTCAAAACCAAGAAATGCTGGAAACAGAATTGGCTGCATTTTTCACTTTTAAGATCAGCTCTCCTGGCGAAGTGGCATTTACAAACTTGTGTTCCATTGGGAAAAGGCTATAGATTGTTCTGGTGCTTTACTTTCCTGAATAAAATATATTTATTCATTTTTTACATATTGTGATGCCCCATCGTTCACTTTTGCTTTACCTTAACCAGTTTTGTTTAATTTACATTATATTTATCATTTTGGGGATTTTTATTTCCTTTTTGGCATCACAGCGCTCGTTTCCAAGAGTTAAGAGTTGCGCATGCGCAACTCCGATCTTCCGACTGTCACCCGCTAAAGCGCGTGCACAAGGACATGCCCCCTCTTGCGTCATAGCTTGCGTCGCTCATCATTTTATGTAAATGTCTTTCCCGGTGTGCAACATGACACGTCCGTCTCTTGTAAAAAGTCTGATGACGTGGTCACAGAAGCACTTAGCCCACACATAGCGTAGAAGCACATAGTGCATAGCAGCACATAGCGTAGTAGCACTTAGAGAAGCACAGTGAGTTGTCAGAGCATGTAGCACGGAAGAGTGCTCAGTTGATGTATCTTCTTCATTGAAGTTTTGGTGAGTTGATTTTTGGAAATAAATTTGTTTGCTATTTAAACCTTTTGAGTCTTTACTAATTTTTTCTCTTGAGCAACATGAATTAAGTTTTGATTATATTTAGATATTGAACTTGACAATCATTTTTGGATTCTTACTCATTAATGCTTGCTGGTATTTTGAACCCTAATTTAACTTTTTCTATTTTTTGACAATTTGTTAATTATTGCCTGGCGCCCGTCTCAGCTTTCTGGAGCATAAAACTAATTGGATCAGGAAAAGGGTCCAAACTTAAAAGTATTTTGCATTACTTTGGAGCGTTAAAATGTGGTTTCATTTTACCTTCAAAAACCGCATAAACCTTTTTTGGTTACTTGATATTATTTTCAAAAATTCACCTCTCGAAAAAATGAAAGCAACATGTTATAACTCATGTTTTTAGTAACAAACCATATCTACTTCTTCAGCAAATCTTGGACTAGGTCAGAAGCACCCCATGCTTGTGATATAATGTTCCCAGGTTCTTCAAGTCCCAATTGGGCCTGCATTGCACTATTTCCATTCAGGGGTTATGATTATCCAAATACTGCAGTTTATTCAATTTGTGTAACAATATTTGGCCAAGTTTTATAATTGGTTATGTTGTTTTTATTACATATGTAGAATAAGTATTAAACAAGAATTAATATGCATTTTATGTCATTAATCTAGCTGATTAGAACCCAAATTATGATATTTTAAGTTTATTTCATGTATTTCTAAATTTATGGTTAAATAACGATGGGTTTATCGACTCATAAAAAAAATTGTTCATAAAGGAATAACTTAAATTTGTGTTATATTAAAATACTGAAGGTTATAGAAAACATTTGATGTGATTCTATGATATTGATGGGCATTCCCATATCACTGTGGTGTGAAATGACATAAATAATATTGTTGAATAGAAATTACATGCTATAAAGAATTATTATTTATGAGTTGTCTTCCTTTCAGAAGTGGTGTTCGTTTGAAATCATTGGGAGGTGGCCATTCTGATTTAAACATGGTTATTTCTGAACTGAAAGATTTGAGACAAGCTGCTAAAGTATTTATGACTGCACAGAACTCTGGTATGTATGTGGTTTAACTTACATACTGTGTAAAACTAAGTGCAGCATATAATTGAAAAGTTAAGTACATCATAACACTAAATCATGCATATCAAGAAAATTAAGTATTTCTTCTAGCTTGTATTTTAAGATGGGCTTTTTCAGTAAAACCACTAAAATTTCCATCTATATAAAGGACCACCAAGACAAGACATACAAATGACAATAATTCACTAAATTGTTCAAAAGTTTAATGCAAAAAATTAACAAATTATTTTTAGTAAAATGAAATATTAGGCTTAGGATATTTGTGTGGGTGAGACAAACACATGAATAACACTTAAATTGATGAGAATATTTGTATTGCTAATATGTACTAATTGATTTAATTGAACAGTCTATTAGGTTCAGAAAATTAGCTATATGTTAGCATCTGTCACCCAGTTCCCATGACCAGCTGCCAGTCTGTACCTCTAACTGTACTGTTAACCAATAGCTTACCTGTTAATTCTTCCAGTGCCCAGCCTAAAAATCTGGTTTTCAACCAGAAGCTAAGCTATTTTCTACCTACTCAACCAAAAAGAATTAGAACTTTTTTTTGCCAAAAAAACTAATTAAAGGAATTATGGTGTGCTATATGCCAAATTAATCAGCATTTAATTCTGAAATTTCTGAAAATAAAATGTTTAACAAAAACAGATGACCAGTTTTATTTTAATACAATTTTTTTTCAGTTGTGTAGGAAAAAATGCATCTGGTAATGCATATGAATTGAAAGGTTATTTATTTCTGAATAACAAAAAACAATTCTAATTCAAACCAGAAAATTACTCTCTATAATTTTTTTCACATTACCATACCTTGAAAAAAGTTGAGACTTTTCGCCAATTGTAATGAGTCTGATAAATAAGTCAACTTTAGAATTAAAAAATCTGCAGAAACAGGTTGTGTTATATACTAAATTAAACAGAATTTAACTCTAAATTTTATGAAAGTAAAAAATTTAAATAAATTTACAAGTATATTAATTGTAATGAGACTTTTTCACAGTGGTATAATGTTGGAAAATGTGATATATAAAAACAGTTGAATTATATATTAATTAAAATAAATTTCTTTCTGAATAATGTAATATTTACCTAAAACGTGATTTTTATTTCTATTAATGATCACGGCAAAATGCCGATGCAGCAGTGATACAAAAATACCTACTGTGCAATTCACCACCAGCAAAAATGCTGTCATGACATAACACCGAAAACAAAAACGCTATTGCCACAATGTGCCGTGAACAAAAATGTTGCCACAACATTACACTGAGAACAAAAATGGCATCGCAAAATTACACCGAAAACGCTGACACTGAAAATGCACCAATAATAATATGTTGCAAGAAAAGCAGTGAATTCTACTATTAGAATTTACTATTGCTATTAATTTAAATTAAAATTTCCACTTTGTCATCTGTCTGTCTGTCTGTATACATTCAGCAGTTTTGTTTTTAGAGATATATGTTTAAAAAAAATTTTTCGTCATATAGGCATTCATGAAATGTTGATATTCACACTTCCGTGCAGACCCCAAAAGTTTAAATTGTGCCCTCTAATGGTGGAAGAAGTTAAAAATTTCAGAATTTAAAGAAATATTACAAAATGATGTATTTATGCTAGATATTTTAATTTTTTTTTTTTTTTTTTTTTTTTTTTTTTTTTTTTTTTTTTTTTTTTGAAATTTTGGTTGGGGGATAATTGAAAAATTAATTTTGCATTGCATTGGTATTAAAATATTACGATTCACATTTTTTTATTTTTCCATTTACCTGCTTTTTCACTCTTTAAAAGATTAAATTCGAATTAATGGATGATTGGAAAATGAAAATAGTACTTTTCTATTAATATTTTATAATATAAAAAGTATTTGCCTATTATTCTTTTTCACACCTTCTGAGAAAAGGGAGCAGATTGTTACACTCAATGGAATATCTTTTTGACACAGAAATTTCAAATTTCTATCCTTAATAGATTACTTCCAATATTCATTAGAAATTTTACATTTTCCATATTTTGAATATTTATAAATGTTCCATATATTGTAAATTTCAAAAATGCCAATAGTAATATTTCATTAGTAACAATCCAACTAAAAAAGAATTTTTGAATTATCTCTTAAAACCAGAAAAAATTGCATTTTCCCACCTGCTTTTGGTGAATGCAAACCTCACAACCTTTCATCATTGAAATTTAAAATGTCTAGAAATATATCATTTGCAATATTCATTCAAAACTTTGTAATTTCCAAAAATTTCCACTGTTAGAGGGCGCAATTTAAATCACAGCTGGGTCAGATTGGGAAATTTGGAGGGTGTAATCATGGGTTGGGTTGTTTTACCTCTGAGCGGCACTTTTTTGCACACCATGGGCTAAATGGCCAGGTCATATGGACCCCAAAGGCCTCAGAGAAGGTTGGGGGAGGGGACCCACTTTAACAGCTGTTAGGAGACAGATGGTAGCCTCCCGTCAAGGCCATCCTGCGTGTTCTTTAACGTGCACAGGATATGGCTCTCCTGTACACAGAACTACGGCTTAACATCCCATCTGACGGACGACGGTCTTTCCAAGCCCATCGGTGTCCCCTACTGACCATGGGAAGGCAGGGAATTTTGCAGAGTTAATCTTAACGCTTACCCAGCTGTGACTCGAACCTGGGAACTACAGATTACGAGCCTGGCGCACTACTGACTGAGCCACTTAGCCCCCGCCCCATATAATCATGGTATTTCATTTTTATCTCTTAAAATATTTTACTTCCTGCACAGAAGAGTGAAAAGCAATAGGATGATCAGTATAGCACAAGCTGCGTGAAGCAAATTATTCTGGTCTGCATGAAAATCTTTGCTCGAAAAAAAAAAGGGTGTACTTTATAGATTTGAGGGTGCTGAATATGAATCTGACATCCAAATGTTTATATCGGGAACTATTTTTGTGAGGGTGTTTTTTTTTTTGAGAAAATGACATTTTTGTGAATATATATGATTTTATTCATTTTCAAACTACTGGGAGCATTAGTGTCTGAGAGCAGTCTCGGATGACATGGAGAAAAGTTCCATCAAGACATATCCCAAATGGAAAAATGATATAGTGGCAAATGGAACGAGAGTATTTTAGCAGACTACTGTTGGGTCCTGCAGCAAGAGGCTCTAGAGATAAAATATAAGTGACAAAAGACAATAAAATAATTTTTTATGTAAATATTTGCATGTATCAGGATTTATTGGTATCAGCTTTAACTTTTTATAAAGTAAATAAATATTTGAAAAAATATTATTCAATAATTTCTTATTGAAGGTGCATTTCATAAAATACACTTTCAATAAGAAAACTAGTTCAGTGGATAATTTCATTGTCTTTCAAATTTTTGTCATCCTTGTAGAGAAGTCAACAAATAAAGATATGAAAAGAAACTAAATATAATAAGCAAATTCTGATTTGTTTGGAATTAAAAAAAGTGCTGAGATGAAAACTGTTAATGGTTATTTATTATTAACCTCTTGAGTATAGAATTGGCATGTATTCATTGTTTGAATGCATATATATCTGCATTCCACTTTCAAAGTATTTTAATATAAATAACTGGGTAAACTTTTTAATTTTGTGATGTAATTTTTTTAAGTTTACTTGCTTAAAAAATTATATTTTTATGAACTGCATATAAAATAATGCTTACTTTGGTTTTCAGATTTTTTGTTTTTAAATAATTATTTCAATGCAATACTTTAAAATAAAATGTGCTAATGTTTTGAAATTTTACAGCTGCTCAAGATATGGTTAAATGGGCAGCTTGTGATGAGAACAGAGCAATTCAGGTACATTTTAGTATCAAACTTTTAAATATTTTATTGAGCTGTATTTGGATGAAACTAGATGGAAACAATCATTTGTTGAAACTACTTGAATTATCATATTCTGCAATATTCTTTGAATGAGGTTAGCATAATTAAAGTCAAGTTTCTGTTTTCTTATTGAGTAAAAAGAATTCTGTTGCATTGAAAGCAGTGTAAACAGCAACAAATTTCAAGTGACTAATGATCAAGAAAGTATTAAATGTAGGAAAAACTGCAAAAAATGCTTTAATAGGGAAATTGTCAGTTGACTGAAAATAACTAGTAGAGCTTGAAAAATCTATACTCTGCAGTAGTAAAATTTGACACTGTGGCATCACACTTCTATCCTTATGCTTTTGCTAAATATGCTTGGATCATTGCTGTGGTACAATGCAATCAGATGGCAGCTCACAAAAGAATTTTGTGGTTCACCAAAAATGTGGAAAAGATATAAATGCAAAATAAGAAATGCTTAATTTTTTTCAAAAGTAATATTAAAAACGAATGAGTGAAAATGCAAAACATCCTATACATATATAATTGGTGATTTTATTTTTGGTTTTAGCCATCCTTTGACCGAGTGGTTAGCACACTTGGATACTAATCAAAGGGACCTGGATTCAAACCTCGGGTAAGACATGGATGTTTGTGTTGTTTTTCTGCTGAGGTCTGCCACCCTCTCAGACCTTTCACCATGACATATAAACTGACAAGTTCCTATTAGACCTCTGTGGCAAACAGCTGCTTGAAAGGGTATTTTTTTTAACCTCTAGCCCATAGAATTTTTTTTTTAATTTGGTTTGAAAATGTAATTGAGTAGCTCTGGTGTATTTCAGTCACAATATTAGTTTGGTTTGCCAAGGAATTACTATTAATATATAATGCACACATAAAAAAAAATTAGGAATGTGAATGGAAAATCATATTTGAAGTTCCATAACTTTGAAGGAAAAAAGCTCTGTATGAAAATATAGAATATAAACTTAAGGACCCAGTCTCTCTAAATTCAGATTTTCAATGTTATTTATTCATTATTTGTGTAGAGTTTACAGAAGGTAGAACATTTAACAGTAATGCTATTAATCATAAGAATTTTTCTCAAAAGTTAACTAATAACTATTACATCAGACATTTGAATAAGTTTTTAGCAATTTTAATAATTTTTGTAATTTGCAAATTTTTAGAAAAAAAATATAAGCAATGCTCTTGTCAAATGTTCCAGCTTTCAAACTCTAAATATTGAAAAAATGTGAAAAATTAAATTACTGAAAACATGAATGAAATCGCACTTTTCTTAAGGGGCATTTTTCCATTAACCTTTACCATGCCTTGAACCATAAATTCAGTCTTTAGTACCATAAAAAAGTGAAAAATATTTTTAAAATATTAAGTTTGAACAAACTTTTTGATTTATATAAATGTAAAATTACATTTTGAAGCCCCTAAAAAGTGTTAATTTTTTTAAATTTATTCCTCAACTTGATGTTTTAGAAAATGAAAAGCCCATTCTCTTGCTCAAACTGCTATTAGCACAGCTCAAAGGATGCCTTTACTGTGCTAAGGCACGTTATCTTATCTTCTAAGCATATTTTATCTTCTATTGCAGTCCCACCCCTAACTGGCTGAGAGAGCCAGTGATTTGAGTTATTTTGTAAACATCCCACCATCTGTTTTCCAATAAAATAAGTCAGATGCCAAGGAAACATGTTTTTTATTGTAGGTTTTCAGTGAATTGTACAAAAATACAGTCATATGCATTTTTGCATCATTTTAGTATATTTTGCAATTAGAAACTATTTTAGCATTTCTAAATTATTTTTATCTATTATCGGATATCTTTTACAAATGGTATACAAAGAGATGAACCGTCCCATGGCAGAGTGGTTAGCGCACTTGGTTACTGATCTAAGGGATCTGGGTTCAAGCCCCGGGCAAGGCATGGATGTATGTGTCGTTTTTCTGCTGAGGTCCTGCCATCCTCACAGACTTTCTACAATGGCATATAAACTGACAGGCTCCTATCAGACCTCTGTGGCAAGCAGCTGCTTGAGGGGGTATTTATTTATATTATTATACAAAAAGAAAAATCGATATTTCTTTGATCATGTGATTGGCAATGTCATGAGAGCGTGATATCAATCGGGAAATATCTGACTTTGTTTTCAAACTTAATGCACATGTTAAGCTGTAGAGATCAGATATTTCAGAAAGTGTTTTTGCATTTTCTTTTGCTATGAAATATAATATAAAAAATAGCAATGGACAATAAGTTTATCACATGGATATTAATGAACAGGAACATTATGAGTTTTTTTCTAAACTAAAAGATTTTGTTGACTCAGAGTGATTCAGATGAATTCTGACTTCTCAAATTCTGAATGGGGATACCAATTTCAACTATTTCTAGAATTATTTATATTGCTTTACAAATATATACTGCAATTAGAAAGAATAATTATTTGAAGCTTAACCAAAAATTAAATCATTAGGCATACGTTACAACTTAAAATGTTAGCTACTTTAGGGAACATCTGATTAGGACATTATAACAAAAAATTTAATTTTTTAATGATAGGACTTTTTTTACTATTATTTTTAATTAAACTGAAGTAATTTCATAACTAACATTCAGAATTCGTAATTCCTAAGTCAAGTTTTTGCAGTATAGTCAGTATATAAGGCAAATTTGAAATTTCGAAAATGAAATTGAATTTTTACAACCAAAATTTTGGGAAAAGTTTACCATCCACCACAGATTTCAATTATCTCTGGCATAAATGTTAGTGCACATAAGATGTCTAATTGCCCAAAATATTTTGTGTCAAAAATATTTTTGTAAGGAGTTATAGTCGTTTAACCTAAGAGAAAAATATACAAATTGTGACTAAATGTTTTTTTTTCCTCTATGGTAGATGAAAACAAACTTGGTATTCGATATAGATTTGGATTATGAATTTGTTTAAAAATGAAATTTTCAAGATGCATAAGGTTTTGAAAAAAAAAATTGAAAAAACTGAAAATTTTAAATTGTGAAAAAAGTGATGTTGGCCTCTGTATATAAAAAAAATTAAAACTGACATGCATTATACTCCATAGGAACATATAAAATTTGGAACTATAGTCATTGTTTTGATAAAAAGAAAAATAAAACATTGAAGTTGTACCAATATTATCACTAATGCTTGCACTTCAGGGAACCACACTGATGTTATTGCACCTGCGCACTAGGTGGGGAAGCTACCAGTGTGTGCTTTGCTGCTTGCACTCAAACATGACTTTGTAACTCCAGCTACCATTCTGCTGCTACTCACAGCTATAATGCTGCTGTTGATAAAAAAAAATTAGGTAAAAATATCCTTTGGTATAGATGAGCAAATGAAAATGCCCATTTTGAGGGAACAAATCTAGCAATACAAATGTTAAATGATACTTAGGGAGGGTGACAAGATTTCGATTGGTAAAAACCAGGACAGGCTATTAAATGTTCCTATTCAGTTTGAAAATTAAAAAAAAAATACCTATCATCTCGTGCCTAAAAAGAATAAAATAAAACTGAAGCATGTCAATTCAGTCACGTAATTAGTATTCACTTCAAAGGAAGATAGGGTTGCGGCAATTTTGTTGAATAGGTAAATCAGTCCCTATCTTCCCTTCAAGTGAATAATGATGTCAGTGATTGATTGCACCATTGATATGCTTTAGTTTTATTTTCTACTTTTTGGAATGCGTAGAAGATAGGTACTTTTCAAATTTTTAAATTTCTTTATATTTTTTGTTTGTCATTAAAAAGCACCTGTCTTCAGAAACTTGCATTTAATATATGACTCGTAAATGACTACATTTTTCCTGCCCTTGATCTTCCAGTTGTATTTAAAGTAGCCCATGACATTGGAGATATCACATACTTTAATTTGAGATATAATTTGTTACGTTCCACCCTCCTGAAAATCCCATTTTTATAATGAGTGCAAAATTCGAACTTTTAGAATTTTGGGCCTCACATTCAGAAGATATAGTGGAACAGTCGTTTTCATAGTTCCCCCTTTTTTGCAGGGGGGGGGAAGAAATGGGGTAACCCAAAACTGCAGCTTAATTAGGTTTTGTGAAAGTCTGGCCCTGTATACTTGTGAATAGTAACCAAATGGTAGTTGGAGTTGCAAAGTCGCATTTGAGGGCAAGCAGCAAAGCACATCAGTTGCCTCCTCACCTAGTGTGCAGGTGCCACAGCATCAGTGTTGTTCCCTGAAGTGCATCATTAGCAATAATATTGGTATAATTTCAATTTTTTTTCTTGTTATCAAAGAAACAACTGTAACTCCAAATTTTGTACAATGTTTCTATGGAGTATTAATGTACAACATTTGTCAGTTTTAATTTTTTATATATAGGCCCATTACCTTTTTTTTTTTTTGCAATTTAAAATTTTCAGTTTTTTCAAATTTTTTCAAAACCCTAATGCATTTTGAAAATTTTATTTTTTTAAATTTGTGATCCAAATTATGATCCAAATCTAGATCAGAACACCAAGTTTGGTGTTTTCATATACCATAGAAGTAAAGAAAAAAACAAAAACCATTTAGTCACAATCACAATTTGTATATTTTCCCCTTAGGTTAAATAACTAACTCCTTATAAAAATTTTTTTGACTCAAAATATTTTGAGCAATTAGACATCTTATGTGTACTAACATTTATGCCAAAGATCACTGAAATCTGTGATGGATGCTGAACTGGCCTGGTTGAATTAATATGGAATGATCCATATGCATTATAATTATTTCTATTAGTTTTTTTTTTTAAATAAATTTTTATATTACAATGCATTTTTTACTACATGCCTCTATAAAACACTTACTAAAACAAATCTTTTTTGTTAAATATTTTTTTTCAGAAAATCCACAATTAAATGCTGATTAATTTGGCATACATACAACGTGATAATTCCTTTCAGTAGTTATTTGGCAAAAAAGTTCTAAAGTTCACTTTTTTTTTGCCTGAACACAATTGAAAAAAAGGCTTGACCACAGGGTACAATTCAGTTTTTTAGGTCTGGCATGGTAAGGGTTAAAGCTTTTGTTTTCAAAGTTAGGAAGCATTAAATAAAACTTTGTATTGACATAATATGTAAGGTTTTCATAAAATATTTTTGTGTACAGTAATCATTATAACCTAATTTTTATCATTAACTCCTTTAGTGGTGACTTAAAAATTCACTCTGTGTGACCTTGAGGATGGGTTGGGTTGTTTTACCTCTGAGCGGAACTTTTTTGCACACCATCGGCTAAATGGCCAGGTCACATGGACCACGAAGGCTCAGAGAAGGTTGGGGGAGGGGACTCACTGGAACAGCTGTTGGGAGACAGATGGTAGCCTCCCGTCAAGGCCATCCAGCGTGTTCTTTAACGTGCACAGGGTATGGCTCTCCCGCACACGGGGCCACGGCTTAATGTCCCATCCGATGGACGGCTGCCTTTCCAAGCCCATCGGTGTTCCCTACTGACCGTGGGCAGGGTGGGGAATTTTGCGGAGATAAATCTCAACGCTGACCCAGCTGGGACTCGAACCTGGGAACTACAGATTACGAGCCTGGCACGCTACTGACTGAGCCCCCCCCCCTCCCCACAACCTTGGAGGATGTGAATCATGAAACTTCTCTGGCATAACACTGAAATGGTTAAAATATAGCTATGATATTACCATTTATAGCATCAGCAAAACTTCATTTTGCTTTTGTATGAATTCTCAAAAGGAAAAGCATCCTTCCTGGTCTGTTTCCATTGTATAATTACTTTTTTTATTATTATTTCATAGAATGTGTTAATATAGATTTTAAAGATATTTTAAATATTTTCTTTTGGTGTTTAAAATCAGACTAAAGTTGGCAAAAACGTTTTCATTAGGGCTGAAGTTTTCATTAAAAAATGCAGTTGAATTTGATTGTAATGAGATCACAGCTGTAATGAGCAAAAAGCCATAATGATTTTAATTTATGCATATTCCCATACAATTGCTCACTTTTATAATGAGTGTACTACATGGAATATACGGTACAAATTTTGATAACTATGGAAACATGCAAAATTCTTAATTGCTCAGGTAATCGGAAATAGTACCCAATTCTTGGAATAGACAAAAACGAAATGGATGACTTGGCTTTTATGACCACCCACATTGGATTATGGGCCAATTTATGACCTAACCTTGTCCTTAGGGACTGTCCCCATGCTACCTATCTCTACAGTGTCTAGCTTCTGACCCTGCTCCTTTACTTCATCCAAACACCACCATAACTGTAAAATCAGTTAGAAATGACCCCTTCCATTGAAAACATGTCTACTAACAAAAGAAAGTGTTCTCTTGATTTGTGAAAAAGTCAAAATTATTTGTGAGTTAGAACTTGGTATGAAAAATGTTGAAGTGTGTAGAGAGTTTTCTTTCTCCTCTTCAACAGTATCGACATTGTGGAAGAATAAAGATGTTTACATATCAGCACTGGAAAACAACATAACCGAAAGAAACAAATTTAGAAAGTGTAAGCTTGCAAACATCGATGAAGTGTTGCTTCAGTGGTTCACTATACAAAGAAGTGCTGGATTTTCAATAGATGGATTGGTCTTGAAGGCTAAAGCAGGAAAAATTTGCTAAACAATTTGAATGTGACAATGGTTGGCTGGATCAATTTAAAAACTGACATAACATCGTTTATGCAAAAATTAATGAAATTCAAGATAATGAGAACTAAAAAAATAGGTAGATTTAACTCATCACTGATATAGTGAGTAATGATTTATAATGAGGAAATTTGGTTGGTCCCCTGGTGTTCGTTTATAACAGTTTGGCTGTATATGTAAAAGTACTTTTAATTTTGCATTTATAAGGAATTTGTTGCATTAGTTTACTCAATATTTATTTGTCACACCACTAGCAAAATCAATATGAGTTGTTGCCTTAGCCCAGCAGAATACATACTTTTTGTAGCAGAAGTAACTGCATGGGATGCTCATGGACCTCCCTCTCTCACCTCTAAGTATATAATTTTTGATGAAGCAGATATTACTTGGTTTAAAAGTTTTTAAATGAAAGATATACTGCATGAAAATAAAACTTTGTTGATTAAAAAAAACATTGTACAAAATATAATAATCAAAAGCTTTTTTGCAAACTTTTTCATGTGCTTTAAATGCATTTCTTGTGCACATGAAAAAATTGTTGTACATGAATGTGCTTCTGCAAAAAGTACAAGAATTGCACTTTTTGCAGAAGAACTGTTTTTATGTCCTTTTTTTTGTGAATGAACACTGCATCTGGATAGGTTTCAGTAGCGTAGTGAATCATTGCACAACACTAAGTACAATTTTATAAAAGTGGAGATCTGCTACACCCCCAAGTGGTATCTGCCAGATTAATATTGTTCTGTGTGTTTGTTTACATATATATATATTTATTCATTTCGATCATTATTCTTTAATAGGATATTATGAGTCAATTAGCAGAGCTAAACTGCATGTGGACTGATGTGCAAAAAGATTTTATCGGTAAGAAATTAATTTGTTTTTAGAATATTGAAAATGATTTCATTAATCATAATAAGCACACTGTAACTATGAAGTACGTTCATTATTAGATGGATTGAACCTTCATTTTCTCATGTGCCAGATAAATTTCTGCATTATGATTTTTCACAGGATTATTCCTAAAATTATTATAGTGGTTTTTGCCTCTTTGTTTAATATACTGTTATTCAGGCTTTCTGTAACACGTTTTGATCAGAAATCTTTTTTAGCATTAGCTTTTTGATCTTCAGCTCTTTTTATTAACTTGGTTGCTCTAAAAATGTTAACATGAAGGTGATTGCATTGAAAAATAGCATATTAACAGTGTGCAATAAAATATTATATAGCAATGTTGTCCTATGCAGAGACATTTTAAACATTTAAATCTGTGGTTCCCAACCTTTTGAGTCCAAATACCCATTTGCTTTAAGGAAATCATAATACTTTTTCCTGTCAAAATGAAAAACTATTTGAAAACTAGGGGGTGGGAGCACTCCCATTACTGATTTGCAAACCAAATGCAGATTTTTAAAGTTGGGGAGCCACTGATTTAGATGAAATGGCTTATACTTTAGAATAAACATTATAATTTAAAAAAAATATGATGATTTTGAACTTCTTATTCTTTTTACAGAACATCTAAAAGCATTCAAAAACCAGTTTGAAATGATTCTTGAAGGAGAGAGACAAGTAGACCTTGCTCGTAACCATTTGGTAAGGATATTTTTCAATATTTGCAAAAATATATTTTTATAAATTTGGAAACACTACCTACACTTTTTTTATTTTCAGAAAATGCTACATAATGCTTTAAAAACCATTCAATATAAACTTAAAAACTTGTAATTTGAAAAAATTTGAAGTAAAACATCCACAGTGAGTGTGTGGAGAGGGTTTAACGATACAAGATCAAAGTTTTTTTTACTGCAAAATGAAGAAATAATAAAATAAGCATACAACCTAATGTGATCTGATGTAGCATGACTGAAAAATTAATGATCGATAGATCAATCTATTGAAAAAAATCGATAATTTATAGAAATGAAAACTAAGGTTTAAAGGTAAAAAAGTAAATACTAACTTTACAAAGGGAGTATCATATATATATGGGAACAACACTGTAAGCAATCTATCATGGAGCCACTTATACGGAATGGAGATTGCACATGTGAGCCACCTCTACCCTTCTCTGCAGTGAGCCATGACCTAGCTGCATGACCCTGTTACAACAAAATGGCTGCAAAAAGATTTCAATACATGGTAATTTGTGGCAGAATAGAAGTGAAGAGAAGATGAAACAGATTCATGAGGAAATATATTGAAAATGGTGGTTGAGTGATTAGCACACTTGGTTACTGATCAGATATATTTCTTTTCTGGTGTCTTTCTGCTAAGGTCTTGCCTTCACTCTCTGGCATATTATACTGATAGGCTTTTTGTCAGAATGTGGCAAGCAATGCTTGTGATGTAATTTTAAAAAAATAAAACTTGGGATGACATATATATTTTGAGGATTATGAATATACCTGTTTGCAACACTCAATTTAAAAAGGCAACAGCCCTCAGAGAGTTAAGCAACATCTCAAGGAACAGGAATCAGTAGAAGTCAATAGTTCTAAGAAACTCAACCTGCCCTTAGGCAAAAGAGATGAAGAATATTTTGAACTTCATTTGCCACGAAAGTGAGTTTTTTTCTGTATTGAAAAATGCTTTCTGGATATATTTGCTAAAAAATTAACTATTAAAACTTCAATTTATGTTTAAAAGGATGGTTCTTTTGTACTATGACACAAAAACTAGGGTGTTGGTAACCTTTATTTGGTTAAGAGCCATAACAGCAAAAAAAAGATGAAGAAATTCTTAGAACTGCAAATTATTATATTTTCTTGAGAAAGATTAAACTTTTATGTATCACAATCTGCATCTGACTTAAATTTAAAATTTCTGTGTAAATGCAACCTGTAGCTATAGTAAATCTGAACCTTTCAAGTTATGAAAGGTTTATTTAAAATTAACCTTTGGCAGCAATTAACACTAGCAGCTAAGGCAACTGTGCTAAATAACATCAGACTAGTAAAATGTGTCAGAAATTGAAAATAATGAGGATGGGGAAAACTAAAGTATCATAGACATATGATTTCACAGCTCATCATTGATTTAAATAAATATTCATCCACTATCAAGCTGTTTATAAATAAAATAATAAAATAAATACCCCCTCAAGCAGCTGCTTGCCACAGAGGTCTGACAGGAGCCTGTCAGTTTATATGCCATAGTAGAAGGTCTGAGAGGATGGCAGGACCTCAGCAGAAAAACGACACAAACAGCCATGCCTTACCCGGGGCTCGAACCCAGGTCCCTTAGAGCAGTAGCCAAGCTCGCTAACCACTCGGCCATGGGACGGCTGTTTATAAGTGACAGAAAATGATGGTGTAGAAAAGAAATTGTCATGAGCTGGGTGGTATCTGAACCCATGACCTCCTGATGACATCAGGTGCTATGACCACTGAGCTACCAGTGTTGATCAATCTGCATCTGACTTAAATTAAAATTTTCTATGTAAATGCAACCTGCAGCTGACTTAAATTTAAAATCTCGTGCATACTTGTGTATAATAAATTGAATTACAAAGACTCAAAAACATGAGGTAGATTAAAACTATTGCAAAACACCAGTTACTGAAGTTTTATTTCGAGTTGTAAGGTGTTTGTATGAAGTTGAATTAAAAATCATGTTGGCAATATTGTTATATTGTCTAAGATGGTATTATTGACTTCATTGCGCAGTTGCTATTTATGTAGTTTCATTAATGTGTTTATATTGTGCATCTTTGCTAAAGTGATTATTTTCTTCACAGATGGCTTGTGAACAACGAGAACAGAAAATCCGTAAAGAGCTGAAACGAGCTGCAAAGGTAGGCAAATGGAAGTTTAACTACATGGTTAAATTTTTACTTATTTCAAAACAACTTAGTTTTTTTTTTGCTCTCCTTAATGTTACTATTTTGTTTGGAATTCAGTTAACTGTTTTTTTTAGTTTTATCAAAGTATAGTGGCTGCTAAAATTCACTTCTGGAATTTAATGAAGAATTAAGAAAATATAATTGCAAGATATTTGGTGGTAGCATAATATCTTATTATGATAATATGTATAATTGATCAACTCTGTTACTTGGTGTTGTTAGAATTAAATATTTTTTCAAATGTTTAAATTAATGTAAATAAAGTTAAATTAATAAAGCATATTCTTAAAATTGATTTTTGTTTAAAATTTAAAACTTAAATTTAAAAATTAATTTAAAACAAGACTGCTTATAAAAAAAAATTTGTATGTATATTTACCTACACTCTGTGTGTTTTCCTGTGTACACACCTACACTCTGTGGACTTCTTCACTATAAAATATTGGAATTTCTCACTTCATTTTTTAAGATTTAGTTTAAAGAGTTAATAGAGTAGACTATGGTCAAATCACACTTCTTAAGAAATGGTAAAAAAAAAAATGCATAATATGACCATGGTATGCAAAAGAAAACAAAAATTGCTATCTCTGCTTACAGGATGCCTTTTCCAAACAAAGGAAAGCTTAAAAACTTTGTCAAAAGCACTTGATTGCTTTTACATGCCTTCTCATACAAACCTTACTAAGACTGAAGTCCCTGCTGACCACTGTCTAAATTAGAGCTAACACAGCAATTTGCCTTACTGGAATAGCAACTAGCTTCCTAACCACTATGCCAGTTAAGGTTATGTATATGTAAAAAAAAATGTCAAAGAAAGTATCACTCTTAGTGTAATAACATTATTATTGAGGTTAGAGAAAAACTTGTCTTTTGCCAGGTGGGATATGAACCCACAACCTTCTGATAACATGTCAAATGCTCTGACTGCTGAACTACCAGTCACTGGTCAAGATCTCTAACTGATGTTATGAACTTTACCTACAGTACGCAATTTTTTGTATCTCATGAAGGCATTGTCCCAGATGCTCACAAACAGCCTCAAGAAGCAGATGACAAGTATCTCATGAAGATGGAAAGTATATTACAAGTATACAATTGAATAAATTGTATACTCATAACATGCTTGGTCCCACCCAGCTAAAGACAATTTTCCTCTAACCTTGACATCAACATTAAACTAAGAGTGATGCCTTCCTTGAAGTTGAACCCAAAATGTCAAGAAATTTCTTCAATTTGAAAAATAAAATCTAATAAAATCTGTAAGGGTCTCTTTCTGTGAAATCATAAATACGTTGAATTTGGTATGTGCCCTGAGCATTTATTTAAAAGGTACCTAATGAATTACAGATGTCAGGAATATGATGAACTGGGTGATTGCATGGTTTTGCAGAACACTGTACAGATATGTACAACACATTTATTATTTACAAGATTATACAACTATATTTACAAGAACATTTACATTGACCCTCCACTAGGGCCTTGCACTCTACTGCAAATGTGGCTGAACAATGGCCCCTGCCAGACACATTTTTCCACCACCAACTTTGCCATGACAGAGCCTGACTCTTTGTCCTCTCACTGTTCAAACTCGCTGACAAAGGCCTGAGACAAAGTCTTGTTTCTTCTCTCTTGCACTCGGCCAAGTGGGATGCTTTGTCCATACAGGGGCCAAAAGTACTGGTGATTGCCAGTCCCCAACTACTTACCAAGGGAATAGATTGATGACCCCTGTGGACCTTCCCACATCCAGCAGCAAGACACTTTGGTTTTCTTGGAACTGAAGGGGCTAACAGTCATCTTCTCATTACAAAATCCATTTGGAATCAGACCACAGAAATGTACCAGTTGTACGGCAGTTAATAGATTGAGATTCATAAATTTGTAGTTCTATGTGTTTATTAGTTCTATAGCCATGGCTGGATTTACACTTTATGCACCTTGTCACAAGAAATAGTAGTGTGCACTTTTGTGTAGTCTTTTTTTTTCAATTTTCTGTAAAAATTTATGTTTTAATGATAAGTAAAGCAGTTATATTACCTAAATACTGTAAAAATTAATGCAATGAATTGCAAATTATATATAGGTGGTTCAAATATAAACTGGATTTTTCCCTAAAAGAATTTATTAATCAAAATTTTTGTTCAAAAACGATACCTATTTTTTTGACATATTATATAGGCACCTTTATATATCATTGCTGAGGTAACTTCATTATACCCCTTTCGAAGAACGTTTGTGGTTGCTCTGTCCAGCCATCATTGCATTAAAAGTTAAACTTTGTCATCAGCTCTAAATCTTTTTCTTACTAGGGCTTCTTTATGATGACTAATGACTAGATCAGGACTATAGGTGGAAAGGATTATAACCCAGGCTTGTCACAGTGGAGGTGTGAAGATGTGCATTGTCTTGGAGGAGACAGACAGACACACTTCAGGTTGATCAGCCTCATCTCTTTGAATGAAAATCCTGACTACTTAGGGTTCAAGAAATTTTGAATAATGAGATGCACTGATGATTCATTATATTGTCAGAAAATTCACGAATAAGATGCCTTGAGAGCCCAAAAAATGCTGACCATCACTTTCCCTGCAGGAAGTTTTCACCTTTTTTCCTGGTAGAGATAAACCTTTGTGTTGCCATTCATACTGATTCTTTTGGTCTCGGATGTAAAATAATGTACCCATACTTCATCACATGTGACTGTTGAATGGAGGAATGAGTCACCTTCCCTTTTGTAATGGTCCAAGAGCTCGGTTGAAATGAACTGGTCTTCCCTTTTGTTCATTGGATAGCAGCTTTGGGACTCAACATGCACTAACCTTCCTAATTCAATTCATCATAAATGATTCTTTTGATACTACTGACCCATAATCCATTATTTCAGCCATTTCATGAACTGTGATGCAGTAATTATACTGAACAAAGCTTTTGATTTGTTCATTATTAATTTGATTAACATATGTATGTTCTCAGTCATTGTGCATGTTTTCAATTTCTGTCCAGCCTTCTTTAAAAGAAACTCCATTCAAACATCTAGGTTCTTGAGAGCATTTCATCACTGAATCTTCCACTGTGTCTGGTTAGAATTTCAGTAGGTTTTAAGTTTTCATCGGTTTAGAAATTTTGTAATAATGTGCCGTGCAACAGCTGAAGGAACCATTGTTACTACTGACGAAACATATGTAAACTCGCAGTGACACCTATAACAGATACATCCCTACTACCAGTAAAGTGATTTTGTTTTATACAGGAAGTTGTGTGCTAAAAAAAAACCCTGTTTCCATTTGAACTCTCTTTGTAATATTCAAAGTGCAGTAAAATCTAAAGGTTAATCATTATTTTAAAATTTTTCTTGCTTGTTTGTTTTTTGCTCTGGGAACGAAAAAAAATCATCAAAGTATTGGAACTAATAACATACTTAGCAGGTGGATAATTATCAAGACATCAATATCATATATTTTCTAAGGCAGTCCTCTAAAAATAGAAACTCTGCATCAGTTGAGACTCAGACATGTCAAAATCCAGCTTATTGGAAGTTTTTGGGTACGCCGCTGATCGGGACATGTCCTTGTGTGAATGGAAAGTTATATTTAAAACTCCCTAGCTTTGGAATAAGCCATTTATCACTAAAAATGAATATCTAAAAGTTTTCCCAAATCTATATATTTTTGTATTGTTGTGTGAATGGAAAGTTATATCTAAAACTCCCTAGCTTTGGAATAAGCCATTTATCACCAAAAATGAATATCTAAAAGTTTCCCCAAATCTATATATTTTTGTATTTAATGATTGTATAATATTTAGATGAAAAGGAAGCTGAATCAACCCTCCCAGGATCCCCAATAATTATGCACTTTGACAGAATCTGAGATGAGAAGCCCAAGACATTTATGTCTGTTTTTAGTACAACCCTTGAAACTTTGATTTAAAAAATTTAAATTTCCATTTGAAAATTTATTATATATAATATATATCTTATAAAAATATATATTTCAGACTTGAAAAACTAATGCTTTTTTTTTTCATTTGATGCATATTTTATTACATTATAATGTAAGTAATTGTTAAACCATCTGATCGCCATTTCTTAGACCCAATATATGGGATTGCCGATTTATTTGTTAACAATTTATTGAAACAAACACCACCTCATAAGTTTGATTTGAACTATTATCAACAAAATTTTTCTTCAAGTTTTGGAAAGATGCTATTTTTAAAAATGAAAGATTTTGGAAGTAATCACAAAGTACTACCACTTTTTTTCGCTTTACACTCTTTTCTGCCTTAAACTTTTTTTTTTCTAAATATTCATTATTCCTAGATTATTTTTATTATTTATTCCAATATTCTGTGTGTTTTTTCCACTCTTCAGATCAAAATTGTAACTAAAAACATCCTTCTTAGACTCCCAAGACTGGCTTTCTCCTCCCTCCCAAAAATGAATGTTTCAAGAAAAAATATATTTATGTTGAGCCATTAATTAATGAGTGCAGTTGCAAATAAGGAATGAAATCATACCATAAGCAAAAGGAAAAAAAAAAAGATTATTGAAAGTACATAAAAAAAGTTTTTTCATAATAATAAATAAAATAGAAATAAATGAAATACTTCCAGAAATGTAAAGAAAAAAAGATATGAATTTCTTTAAGGAAAAACATTAATTTTTGGTACAACTGATATTATTTAACAAATTAATTCTTCAACCAATTTTTCTACTCCCAGCTCAACTAGCCTGGCAAACTGATGCTTCTATTTATTATAGGTGTAATATAAAAGGAAAATACAAATAATATTATATAAATGTAAAATTTATATTAGAATGACCATATTAAAATTATGAAAATACTTTTATTTTAAAACATTTATATCTAAATGCATATATTGAATATACCTTTCTTGTTTGTGAAAAAATCATCAGTAGGTTGTAAAAGAATTTATAAAAATGTTATGCTAAACACGGTTTACAGAAGTCTTCTGGTGCATATATTTTTCTATATTGACAGAGTTGCTTAGTATTAAGGAACAACTTTTAACAATTAAGAGTTTAATTAAGGCCACATACATGTGTTTCTTTTAAATGGACATATTTCACTTAAGTAAATATGTTATTCAGTGAAAGTATTCATTTTAAATAATATCACACCACAGAGTTATCATAAAAATTGTGTGGGAATTTTTTTTATGAAATCAGTTTAGTTAAGCTTGAAAATAACTGCAAAAGCTATGTAGTTTAAATGATAGGCTAACATAAAAAAATTTATGCTGTTTGATATGTGAAACATTTAATATTTCATTATCACCTACATCATGTCTGTTTTTAAATTAGGAACCAGAATGATATTTTTGTTGAACATCATTAACTGTGCATTTAGCAGTAATGGCCAGTTCAAATGCTCAGTTTGAAATTTATGCCAGTTGCATGAGAATTCCAGATGCTTGAATACTGAAAACCAGGAGTTTACCATATACATTTCCTCTTTCAAGAATTTCAATAAATAGAATGGAGGCAAAAAATAGAAACATGTATTAATTTTAAATATTTTATAGGAATATTTTATAACAGACCACTAAAACAGAAAAAAAGATAAGGAACTAAAATAAGAAAGTGCATAGTTTGCTAATTTTTTAAATACCAAAACACATTCTGATCATTCCAGTTTGATCCAATCATTCCCAACTCCCCATCACTACTACTTTTCACCCTGTACAGTATTAGATTATTTCAGAAGCCTTAATGCCTTGACCTGTGGCATATCTGAAACTAGTATTACAAGCCATGTTATTTAAACAGGTTATTCTATTTTTTCTGTTACTATATTTCGTAAAAAGATATGTATTGTCAGTTAACAAATTAGTTTGCAGAGTGTATCATGAGCATACATAAATGAATTCTTTGTTAAAAGTAAATTTGCTTTTCTTATACAATCTTACTATATTATCTAAATGTTTGACATTCTTCCATAGAACAAGTTTGTTTTTTGAAAACACCACTATTAAGTTACAAGTTGCCAGTTTTCTGATGCATCAGACGTCAGCTAATTAGTATTGCATGCAGGAAGAAAATTTCACGACAACTTTGGGACATTTCACTAAATATTTTAAGAAAAGAAATAAGGAAAATTTTGCTATAATTGGGTGAAAAAGTGGGAATTTTGCTTAAAAATAAGAATTCCTAAAAAAAACACTCATAAATTTCACTCAAATGCAGCCTGTCATTGGCATTGAATTGTGAAAATTGGCCAAGATATTTTCCAGACTGGTTTATATATATATATTTCTTTTAAATATTCATTGTAATTACTGATAAAGCCACTTATTGCAAATAGGTAGAAATTATATATGAGGATATTACCAATTTTCATTTTTTCCCCCACATCTGATATGCAACTAGTAAGTCTATTAATATATAGAGAGGTATATTTTGGAAATATTTTATCTTTTTTATTTAAAATGTTTTGTTTTATTATTTTAAACACTTTTGTAGGCCTATGAATAATTTCACAATTAAAAGACCTTCTTGCTCAGAAATTAATTAAAAATAACTTATAATTTTCTGTCGTTGAGCAATAAAATTTTGAAGTTTATCCTTCAAACTATTTGCATGTTAAAAGTTCTTAGGAGAAAACTCTGAAGCTTTTCAGAGCAATTATAGCTCTCAGTCTTCAGTGAAGCGACACTATGTGGTGACGTTAGGTCTGTTTTGACAAAGAATCTTTGTCTAAACATTCCTAACGTCACCACATAATATTACTTCACTGAAGACAGAACGCTGTCATTGCTCCAAAAAGCTTCAGAATTTTCTCCTAAAAACTTTTAACATGCAAATAGTTTGAAGGATAAACTTTGAAATTTTATTGCTCAACGACAGAGAATTTTAAGTTATTTTTAATTTATGAATAGTTTGTTATTACTTGTGGCCGAGTGGTTAGTACGCTTGGCTACTGATCTAAGGGACCTGGGTTCGAACCCTGGATTAGGCATGGATATGTGTGTCGTTTTTCTGCTGAGGTCCTGCCATCCTCTCAGATCTCCTACTGTGGCATATAAACTGACAGGCTCCTTTTCAGACCTCTGTGGCAAGCAGCTGTTTGAGGGGGTATTTATTTTATTATTTTATTTATATAAATTTCACATGCACCTCAAAAAATATGTCTTAACTTATGGTGATTTCTATTATCTTACAAGGTACTTGCAGCACGTGTCAGGACAGAGGGTATGCTGTATTCACTTTCATTTTTGCATAATATTTTTAAACACTGTCATAAAATATGCAAATAAAATTGTGGTAATGTAATGTTATTTCTCTTTATTATATGTTATTCATTTTTATACATATTATTAATAATTAGATTTTTGCTTCATTATTAGAAAGCAACTGTGGATGAAATAAATAATTTAGAAATAAAGTTGTCGCAAGCTGAAAGGGCCAAATATCTTGCTCAATTGGAAGGTAAATAATTTATACATATCATTTTATGTAGGGTAATTATACATTTGCAAGCATGTGTTCATTTAAAATAAGTTTGATGCTTAAAGTTAAAAACTAAAAGACCATAGGTACTCATCTTAAGTGAGAATATTAAAGTATATTTTTTAAGTGTAAATGGAAGAAAATGCCAAACTGATGTTTTAATGCAATACAGTTTTATATGCATATCATAATGGTTCATAAACTTTGGTCTATGCCAAACTGAGTTTCAAAGAATTTTATATTGATTTTGAAATTATGAGCCAAGAATGATTAAATCTCTGATACAGTAGTATTTATACTATATTTTTTTCCATTGTATCATGCAAAAATGTCAGGAATTCACTTTAAAACTTAGAATTAATATAAACTACTTTAAAATAATAGTATTCAGTGAGTTCTATTAATACACTGAGAGGCCAAAAGTCATGGGATACGTGCCTAATAGCGAGTTAGCCCTTCTCGAGCCCTCAGCAGTGCAAGCCGCACATCGAGGCATGGAGTCAACGAGTTGCCGGTACAATCCTGCAGGGATGGCAGCCCACACATCCTGCAGTGTAGACCATGATTGTGTTGCATTTGATGGTGCTGGAATCAAGGATTGTAAGATTGTTTCCATTATGTCCCACAGATACTCCAAGGGGTTCAAAGACTGGTGACACGTTGCATTATCTTATTGGAATACCCCTTCACCATTAGGGTGCTTGAGAGTCGTGAAGGGGTATGGGTGATCTACGAGAATGTCCACATATCGCATACTTGTCAGTGATTGCTCCAAACGGATGAGAGAGCCCAATGTAGACCACATGAACATGCCCCACACCATCACAGCTGCCTCCAGCCTGAACAGTACCTTGCAGACAGGAAGGGTCCATGCTTCATGGGCTTATTCCACACTCTAACATGCCTGTCAGTGCGAAACAACTGGAACCTAGATTCATTGGACCATGCTACCCGACATCACTGTTCTACTGTCCAATTTCGATGTCTTCAGGCCCATTCCAGTCATTGAGCTCTGTGACGACATGTAAACAACGGGACACGAGTGGGAAACATTCCTTTCAGAAACATTTTGTGTTTAGCCCACATTTAAATTGGAAGTGATTTCATGCACTGTAGCCTGTCTGTTGGTCGTTACCATTCGTGACAACCAGCGGAAGTTCCATTCATCAATTCGTAAACCGCTCGCTGGTTTATGTGTGTGGAAATGCCATCAATAGACTACTGATGATCAACTCTTGACACCGTAGACCTGGGAAAACTGAATTCCTGTATGATCTTCGATATTGCATGACCCATCCTTCTAACACCGACGATCAAACTACGTTCAAAGTCAGACAACTCACGACGTGCAGTTATGCTGAGTTAACAACTACTCTGAAATGAATGTTGGGTCTGTAGGCTACTGCAGCGCCATTCTGTGATTGATGTCCAACACATCGGTTATGAGTACAGTGTGTTAGTTCTACTTTAATTGCTATTCCCATGACTTTTGGCCTCTCAGTGTAATAACACAAGTGATAACAATAAATGCATTCATTTGTACTATAATGCAACTAATTTCCTGAAGATAATTGCATTATAGAAAATCTGGTTGTAGCAATTTACAGTAACAATATTAAAATCCATATCATAGCAATGGAATAGGTGGAAATGCATTCCAGGTTTGCCAATTTGCATACTAAAAACTCAAATCTAGTAGAACTGATTGTAAATCAGTCAACTTTGTTGCTAAGATGGGTATCATTTGGTTACCCACAGTGAATACCTGGGTATTCTTAATGTATTGTTTTCTAACAATCATTCTCTTCCAAACATTGGTTTCCCATTGTGTGCAAAAAAGTGCCGCTCAGAGGTAAAACAACCCAACCCAAGCATTGGCTTCACATTATTTTTGAACATTACTACATCTGAACACTAGCCTTCAGCACTAGTGCACCCACAAAGATCATAAATAATAATAATCTGAATAAAAGCATGAAGCACATTAAAAACTTTAAATGTGGGATTTTTGAGAATATTTTTGTTAATACAAATTGAACAATTTGTTATATAAAAATAAATTCCCTCAAAATGGAGGATTAAACCCTGAACCACTACCCTTATTCAAAATGTCAAGCTTCATCACTGCTTGACCTTCATCTAGACTTCAAATTTTACTACCTCATTAGTAGGAGCTTTTAAATGTCATCATCCATTTAAAAGTAATCTAGTAGATAAAAGTAATAAGTAGATAAAATATCTAGTTATTATCACTGAGATGATTATCTGTATACATTTAGATATGCAAGTCTGTTCAGTAGCTATCTCCACTAACCCTTACCCTGCCCTTGGTGAGAAAGGTAACACTGGTGGGCTTGTAAAGGCTGTTGGATATGATATTAAGGTGCCATATTCAGAAGAACCATACCCTGAGCATACTGAATTCAATGGTTTGCCTTGAAATCAATGGTGATTCCATTGTATTGGAAGGCTTCCATCTATCTCCTAATAGCTGTCCCGTGTGGTCCCGTCTCTGAGTTCTTGGACCTTGCCATTTACTTTTTGAGCTCACAAAAGTGCTGCTGAGAGGTAAAAACACTCTAATAACTTTCAATAACCATAACAGTATAAATGGCTTTTTCTATTATACTAACAGCAAAAAGAACCATTATGAATAATTTTGAAATGGGTAGATATGAAATAGTATTTCTAGTAATATAGTGTGAAAGTTTCTTCATTTATGTATTAGTGTTGGGTTGTTTTACTTCTGAAAAAAAATTAAAATGGCTTAAAGTTCTCTGTCATTGAGCAATAAAATTATTAAGTTTAAAACAACTAAACTATTCAAACTTCAAACTATTTGCATATTAAACATTTTTAGAAGCAAACTCAGAAGCTTTTTGTAGTAAGGATAGCATTCTGTCTTCAGTGAAGTGACACTATGTGGTGATGTTAGGGCTGTTAAGAACTTCTTCCCACATGTGAAGGGTGATTCCATTGTATTGGTTGTAGGTGAGAATGGGCGAGGCTATTATTTCAGTAGCCTTGCGAATGATAGTTCCGTAGTAAGTAGATGCATGTACTTGCCGTATGATGTTCTCTCAGCCTATGATAGCTGTGTGTTGTATTGCCAGCTCGGCAGTGACAGTTGTTAGCTTATTTTGGTTGACATCAGTCTGATGCTCTCTGAACCTCACCTGTAGAGAACATATGGTTTTCTGATAGTAAACAACAGAATTATCTGGCAAATGGAGGGGAAATCTGTATACACCCAGTTTTTGAAGGAGGCTGAATTTGTCCCTATCTCTTTTTCTATAATTTTCTTCAGATTTGGAGCTGGGCTGAAAACAATCTTGATTTTATGGGCTCTTAGTAATTTGTGGACTGATTAACACAATACAGGAACATAGAATGTAGATCCAGCAAAGGTTTCCAGCTCAGAGTTTGTGATTGGGAGGAGAGCTGAATCTGTTCTGTTGTGATTTCTATACAATCGTTTAATATTATTTCTATTGTTTTTGGATGGAAGCCATGGGATGTGGCAAATGGATTGAACGCTTTGAATTTCTTTTTCAAGCAAATGCTCATTTGATGATATGGTGAAGGCCCTGTAGATGAGAGAATGGAAGGATGCAATTTTGTATACCCAGGGGTGCATGACTCCATGTGTATGATGGAGGGTCAGCATATTGATGCTCTCAAGGCTTCTGCATTATCTTTTTGGATAAAAACATCTAAATATGGTAAACCATTGCTGTTTTCCTCCTCCTTCGTGAAACATATAGAATAGATACTGTTGGCTCTATCAATGAAGCAGTGTAATTATTCATGCTGCCATTCCAAATTAAAAATATATCATCAACATTGTGGCATCAAAAGATGGATAAGATTTCTGCTCAGTTGAATAAATTTTATTTTGAGGTCTTGAAGTACAATCTCAGACAGGATGCCAGAAAGGGGTCTGCCCATGGGGTCCCTGAGTCCTGCCTGTAGATTTTGCTGCTGAACTGGACATAATTATTTTTGGTGCTTCATGAATGGTGTTGATTTCGGTATGGTTTTACGCTTCAATGAATTTTGTCCGGAACAACATAACGGCATCAAAAACTGGAGTGGATGGGAACAAGAAGATTACATCAAATGTGACTAATTTGCTGTTGGGAGAATGGACAGATCCTTGAGTCTGTTGAGAAATTCTGCCTTGGATTTAATGAAAAACTTGTGCTTGCAAATGAAGCTGGATAAAAATTTGAATAGATTCTTTTCTAGAAAGGATGTTGGGGATGATCTTTTGCACACTAAGGGCAAAATGGGGTGATTATCTTTGGGCATTTTGCACTGGGAAAATATTCGTGGTGCCTGACAGTTGGATGGCACTGTGCTCTTCTTGAGGCCTTGGGTAGCCACTGGTTGTTTTTTAGCGGACAAACCTTGTTTTTGATACTAGTGGTGGGTCAATACTTAAACTAGTACAATCAGAGCTATTGATAAAATCCAAAACTTTGGCATCATAGTCATTTTTGTTTATGATATCAAACTGACATGGTTTTGTCAGCTAATGTGATAACAAATGTCAGAGTGTTTTTTACGTTTTTAAGGCCTGAAAATACTCACATGAGAAATTTCTGAGTAAGGGGGAGACTTTTATTGGGTGTTCATGAATTTGAAGACTTTCTGTCTCTTGGCATTAATTTTATGCTGTTCCATATGTCTACACACATTATTGATGATATTTTTGATTTCAGTGATGATCTTGTCCATTTTTTGATGGAATGGACTGAATTTAAGACTATTCCATAGCAGCCAGTTCATTATGGAACAAGTTTTACAGACAGATTAAATATTGGAAGGGGTTTAAAAGTAGGGCAAAAAGGCTTATCTGAGGTTTCAGTGAGCCACTAAATATTCTTTAGATGTTTCTATTTGGTGTCATTTTTCCTCTGTATTTTGCTTCAATTCTTGAAATGTGCCACTTTTTCTCTTGTATTAGAGCTTGGAGAAGCTTGCCTTCTTCTGTGAAGAAGTAAGCTTCTCCAAGCTCTAATATAATGTTCCTGTAAACAGAACATGTTTACAGGAACTGGGGAGACTAATTGTTCCAGACTCACAGCAAGTTTTAAAGTCCATAATGATTTCCAATTTGGTAGTAGGTCCTTCTGCAGAGATAGACTTTAAATAAAGATGTTTTCTTGCTCAGAAAATAATAAAAATAACTTAAAGGTCTCTGTCATTGAGCAATAAAATTATTAAGTTTATCCTTAAAACTATTTGCATATTGAACATTTTTAGGAGCAATGAGAGTGCTCCATCTTCAGTGAAGTGACACTATTTAATGGTGTTAGGGCAGTTGAAAAAGTTGCCACATTATACCCCTTCACTTTTCATTTAACCCATTGTGGTGCTTTCTTTTGTACACATTAGACTAAATGAGCAAATCATAAGACTTCAGGAGGCACATGCATAACAGTTAGGGGAAGGAGATCCATTGGGCAACTATTAGGATACAGATAGAAACCTTTTGTCAAAGCTATTTAGCAAGTTCTTTAATATGTGCAAGGTATAGCTCTCCTTCACAAACTTTTCTTTGAATAGATGTAGCCTCTCCAAGCCTGTGTCCACTTTCTCACTAAAGGCATAACATGAATTGGAAAAGAAAATTGCTGGTAACCCATACTCTGCTTTCAGTGAAGAAAATGCAGTGATGCACAATAGATATTAAAATCTAGGAACACCAAGGTTACAAACCAGGCAGTCTGTTTGTAATGCTATATGTATTTGTATTCAATTAAAATTATCAACGAACTTTCTGATTGCACATACATTGGTGTACCCAGGGGGAAGGGGGTATGGGGTTAAATCCATCCCTCCATTAGAATTTTCTGTGTACACCATTGTCCATATATGTGACTTTTTTAATTTGATCGTTAATTTTTCATAATTCTAATTATGAATATTTGCCTAATGTAAAAGTTCAGATTAACTTATATTTTTAATGTTTTTGTTATAGTAGTTGAACGAGTCCATGAAAATGAGGCTATCAAACTTATTAGATTGAAAGATGGTCTTCTTAAGCTTTCAGATGCTTATGTTGAACTAGCTAACAAATGTGCAATCATTTTTGAAGCTCAGAGGGTATGTTGTATTTTATTACTACATGTCCAAAAATTTCTAATGTTTTAAACTGACACATTATTTATAATGCATTAGTCCATTAATGTTTTAACTAATTAAAATTTATAAAGCAGTTATTTACTGATCACACTGGCTAGTGCACCCAATTAATGGAAAAGTACCTAAGCATTATTTAACCTTTACAGTGTTGGGCTTCTGAAACTGAACTCACTGGTGGTCAGATTTATTTTAAAGTGTTTTCAGAAAATAAAATAAACAACTTTAGGACTTCATCTTGAAATAGCTAATGAACAGAAATATGTCATATACCAAAATAAAGAGCATTTAATTGTGCTTAATAAAATGGCAAAAATTCGAAGAAGAAAAAAATGGTAGGTTAAATTTTTTTAAATCTCCCATTTTTTTCTATATTATTTTATTATTCTAAATATAAACAGTTCATAATATTTCGATTATTGCTTAAATCTTTCATTTATTTCATTTGTTCTAAATTATTTTGTCATTTATGCATAATGCATATTTTTAGGCTTTTTATGATTGGCAAACTCTATGCCTAAGTAAAGCAGTGTCAAAAAAAAATAATTTTGCTTTAAAAACTAGATAATTAAATAAGAAATGAAAAATATATTGGAAAAGTGATAAAGAACTATGAAAAAAAAAATAAAAAAAGAATTAAAATTTAAGATAAGCTAAGATTTAAGCTTAAAGATTTAAAGTTTAATTGATGCACTGAATTTGAGAACGAGTCGCATAACTGCTACAGAAAAGTTTATTCTAAAATTCCAGCAGAAATTTTGGTTAAAAAATTGCAATTTTCTGACCTTAATTTGTTTATATGCTTAAAATGTAATAAAAAATATTGATAAATAAAGTCCTACCATTTAAAAATCGTGCTCTGAGTAATCGTAATACTTGTTCTGATTGCCGCCATTTTAGATCGCTAGCAGTTTTACTTTCGATCATTTCTAAATAATTATTGTTTATAATCGCAATATCCATTTGAGAAGCAATAAAAAATAATTTTAGAAGCATCAAAGTAAAATAAAAAGTCTTTAAAATCAAAAGTCCACTAAAATATTGATTGAAAGCTGATGTACATAGTTCCCGGATGAAGCAATTTCTGGTAGTAAAAAAAAAAAATCAATATCCTTATGTTAAAAGTTTAGAAAGCATTACAACTCTAATAGAGCTATAAATAGTAAAAATATGCAGAAATTCAACTGATAGGCAATCTAAGTATGGGACAGAGGAAAAAGGCATAAACTAAATCGCGCTACTTGATGTTGTTTACGGTGACTGAGCATGCTCATACATTCACTGTAGACTCAGATTTGTTTTAAACTCTATCATAATTTTTTCAAGCAGAATCAACAGGTAAAAAATATGTATCAGATTTAAATGTCATTTTTGATATTTAATTAGAAACAGTTGAAAAAAAACGTTTTCCCAACCTTGTACTACAGGAGTGAAACTTCACTCTCCAATCACTAGATGGGAAAGATGAAAAAAAAGATAGAATGGGAAAGATTCTTCTGTCTGCAACATGGTAAGGGTTAAATAATCATTAAATGCATAAAACCATCTTATATAGAGAGAAATTATTGTGAGTAGTAAATGGCTGACAGGGGATCACACTAATTTTAACTATGATGCAGAAATGATAGAACTCTGAAAATTTGCACCTATTCAGGTCATAGATCTTGGGGGAAAATCCAAAATTTGACCTTTGACATGTCCATCAAGGTCAAATGGAGCCATATACACAGAAGAAGTCAAACCTTGATCTATGAGTGTTAGAAACATGAAAATTGGTGTCCGAGGTTATTTCAAGTTGTAGATCTTCTCAGGAATTACAAAATTCAGAAGGGCAGGGTTGCTGTTAAAAAATTGGAATTTGCCATTTTTAATCTTGATCTACTGGTGCTAGAGAAATAAAAAAAATTGATGGCTGGGAGTATTTTGAGTCATTAATCTCATAAATGCCAAATTTTGGATGCAATGAGTCTTTTGAGGTCAAAGGTGAAATATTTATACACCTGTGCTACAAAGCTAAAAATTGGTGCCTATGGGCATTTCTGATAGTACACTTCAAAAATGTGAAATTTTGGAAGCAATGGTGTTTGAGATTAAATAAAGGTCAGAGTGATGGTCTAGAAATTAAGATTGATTTCTAGTAAATAATATGAGCAATAAATACACAGTTGTATCAGAATAATATGACCATCATCATCATCCTCAAGCAGCCATGGGCTACAGAGGTCCAACCAGACCATGCAATTTAGTTCTCCAAGCAAGTCTATCCTGAGCTACATCTACTGCATCTGGCCACTGCACACTAATTCTAACAAGGTCCTGTTTGACATTGTCAGCCCACCGCATCCTAGGTCTCCCCTTCTTTCTGAGGTCTTTAGGCACACTGTTCATAACCCTATTCGCCAATCTATTATTATTCATACGGGCAACATGGCCAAACCAACGGAGTCTCTCTCTGCACAATATGCTGTTTAGAGGAGGTTGCAAACTCCTTTGCCTAACCTCATCATTAGTTACAAAGTTGAACCACCTAATGCCCAAGATACTGAGTAAGCATCTGGAATCAAAAGCATCTAGTTTCCTGTTATCTTGTTTACACAGCGTCCAAGTTTCACTACCATAACTAACCCTAGAAAGAACCAAACTATTATACAGTCTAAGTTTAGTCTTTAGGTGTATACGCCTATTTCTCCACACTCTCCATAGATTCTTAAAAGTCCCGGCAGCAATCCCTATTCGCCTGTTAATCTCATTCCACACATCACCATTATCAGTTACATAGCTCCCAAGATAATTAAACTGTGACACCTGCTCAAGACTGCAACCATTCAGATTAACTGAATCACAGCCTGCCTGACCAATTTTCATCACTTTAGTTTTCTCTCTGTTTATAACCAAACCTACTCTACTACCAGTCTCATCAACAGCTCAAATGAAAGAGTTCATCTCATCAACATCATTTGCCAAAAGGGCTAAATCATCAGCATAATCTAAATCAGAAATTTTCGTATCTTCAGCCCATTTAAGGCCAAAATCTTTCCCTTGAAGTGAATTTCGCATAACATAATCAATAACCAAGCTAAAGAGAAAAGGAGACAAAATGCACCCTTGTCGAACACCAGAAGTAATGCTAAACCAATTGCTACAAGCCTTACCAACTCTCACACACGACTCAGTGTTATTATAGAGAGCTTTCATTATGTTAACTAACTTGTCAGGTATACCATATGATCTCACAATTAACCACAAATTATGATCAACAGAGTCGAAAGCCTTTTTGAAATCAACAAAGCTAGCAACCAAAGGTTTCTGAAACTCTAAACATTTCTCAAGAATCTGCCTAAGTGAAAATATCTGATCCATACATCCCCTACCACTTCTGAATCCACATTGCTCATCACGCAATTGACTGTCAACCAGATTCTTAATTCTATTAAGCACAATCGTGGAAAGAACTTTACCTGGAACAGAGAGTAGGCTGATACCCCTATAGTTATCACAAGAACTGCGATCACCTTTTTTGAAAATAGGGATAACAATAGCTCTGGTAAAATCCTTAGGAACCATGCCTTTATCATAAAAGATATTCAGAATTTCAGTCATCCAAGTGGTAACCGAAACATTCCCAGCTCTAAGCATTTTGGTAGTAATTTCATCTACCCCTGGGGATTTATGTAGTTTAAGTTTAGAAACAGCCACAATAACTTCAGATTGTGTTACAGGGCCAACATTAAAGCCACCAATGCATTTATCATCATTGCATACAATCCTCACTGACCAAATGCATCCCCTCATGTTGGATGTTTACCCTGGTGGTTCCAGAGATGATATGATTGTGGATCCACACGACGAACCTGTTTATCCAAATGATCCCACAAGTGCTCTATGGGATTGAGGTCGGGCGATTTCGCTGGCCAAGGGAGAATGGAGACATCGCTGTTATGTTCCTGGAACCAGTCACATACCACCTTAGCGACATGGCAGGGTACATTTTCCTGTTGGTAGACACCGTCACCACCAGGGTGATGTCCAACTTGAAGGGATGCATTTTGTCAGCGAGGATGGATAGGTAGCCATTGGCGTTCAGGGACCCATCAAGTGGTACCAGCGGTCCCAGGTCATACCAGGAAAACATCCCCCAGACATGCACACTGCCATTGCTGACTTGTGCTTGACTGACAAGCATGTCTGGGTATTGGTTCTCATGTGTCTGATGCCATATCCACCACTGCCCGTCACTTCTGTGGAGTAGAATCCTCGATTTGTTGGAGAAGGCAACCTTTTTCCACACTTCCTCTGTCCAATGACAGTAGTCCCGTGTGAACTACAGCCGTCGTTGCAGATGGACCTTGGTTAACATGGGTGCCTTTATGCAGCATTGACTCCGGAGACCCATGCATAACAGGGTTCACTCTTCTGTTATTGGAGACATGTATCCAGGTGCCCCAGCATTCATTTCAGTGGTCAATTGCTGCACTGATGCGCATCGATTGCCCTTTACCAGTTGACGGAGATGATGTTCTCCTCTAGGGTCGACGGCCTTTGGGGCTCCACAGTTACGATGTATGGAGGTACTCGGTGTGCCAGCCGTCCATTCTTGGTACACCCTTACTCCAGCACCTCGCAAACAGCCCACTCTGAGATGCTTCCACCCTTGGGGCGGTAGCCGATGATCATTCCTTTTTGAACGTCCGTCAAATCAATACCTCTGCTCATTGTGCTCACATTACACACTGGCTCATCTGTCCTGGCCAGCCGGGGTGGGGGTGGCTCAGTCAGTAGTGCGCCAGGCTCGTAATCTGTAGTTCCCAGGTTCGAGTCCCAGCTGGGTCAGCATTGAGATTTATCTCCGCAAAATTTCCCCGCCCTGCCCACCGTCAGTAGGGGACACCGATGGACTTGAAAAAGCTGCCATCCGTCGGATGGGACGTTAAGCCGTGGCCCTGTGTGCGGGAGAGCCATACCCTGTGCACGTTAAAGAACACACTGGATGGCCTTGACAGGAGGCTACCATCTGTCTCCCAACAGCTGTTTCAGCGGATCCCCTCCTCCAACCTTCTCTGAGCCCTTGGGTCCATGTGACCTGGCCATTTAGCCCATGGTGTGCGAAAAAGTGCTGCTCAAAAGTAAAACAACCCAACCTGGCCGGCCACTTATATCTCCATGTGGTCGACCTTGTCATGTGCACTCTATGATGTGCCTGGATGGGTACACTGTGATTCCATGGGTGGTCATATTATTCTGATACGACTGTGTATATTATATATTGAGCTCTCCTGTTAAATTTTAATGTTGATTTTCTTCGTCACAAATTGGAAAAGTTTAGGGGCCATTATTCCGGGACAATAGTTTCCAAATTTTTTAAATCGACACATGCAATTGGGATGTCATATTTTTCAGAGACAGATGTAAATTACACAAGAAATAATATTACATTATAATGCAATATTGAGTGTATTAATCTTTTCACTGTTGCTATTAAGTGTATTAACCTTTTCAATGTTGCAGGAGTATATGTTTGGTGAAGTTTTTCTTCAAAGTACATTGGTTGTACTAGTTCATTGATTTATGATTTAAATGCATGATGAACAAAAATTGGCATATTTAATTATTAATCTAAGTTGGGTACTGAAACCAGACTCACTCTTGTGATAGAGTTGATTTTGAAGTGTTTACATAAAATTAAACTTGAGAACCTTATCCTATTAACAGAAATAAGCCATATCGAAAGAAAAAACATTCAATTGGGAGCAATAAAATAACAAAAAATTTAAAGTAAATGAAATCTATAAGTATTTTTTTAACCTCAAGGGAAAAATCAAATTTGATATTTTAAAAAATTATTTAATTATTGTAAAATAAAAAAAAACTTTCAATTTTGCTTTTATCATAAACAGTTTATCATATATACATTTTATGGTCTGTGTGGTTATATTTTTAGCAATTGCAGCCTCAAAGACAAAGGAAACTATTGTAAAAAATTTATTTTGCTTTTAAAACATATCATTTTTTAGAGAAAGTAAAATAATTTGTATTTTTAAAAGAATTATAAAATATATTATAAATAATTAGCATATCCAGGTAGGCAATATGAGGGCATCAGTGAGGAATGAATATGCTACTTCTATCATAGGCTGATTCAACTTTTCTCCAGCACACACACTTATTGTTGGCCGTGGCTTAATTACTACACAAACCTGAGTATTATCTCTTTTTTTTTTACATATTTCAACACCCTGTAGTTCCCCACATACATGACTGACTGGTCTCAAATTTCATATGCAGATTTCACCTGTGCTCCCATCCCACCCTCATGTTGAAAATTCAAGTCTATCCTATAACAGAATGTGATGTAAAACCTACAATGACTTTGTGACTGTGGGGAATCTGGCATCACAGTGATTTCTGGGTACACCATTGTCCACATAATGTCATGTTGAAAATTCAAGTCTATCCTATAACAGAATGTGATGTAAAACCTACAACGACTTTGTGACTGTGGGGAATCTGGCATCACAGTGATTTCTGGGTACACCATTGTCCACATAATGTGACCTTTTGAGTTCTTCTGTGTTCTCCTCTGTACTATAACTAATTTCATTTTTGTTAAAGAGTTTATTTCAAGTTCAGTGAATGGAGAAGTTAACACACAAACTTGCAGGGAGAGACTTGTTTTGTATGCTGTAGCTAGTCAAAAATATTTCATAGCACATAAAGCTTAACTGGAGCACTTAAATTAGAATCAAAATCACTGGCTAGAGTTTGCTTTGGTATTATGGAAAAGGTTAATTTCAAAATTAAAGCAAAAATATAATTTTTATTTTTTTAGGTAAGATTAACAATTTTAAAAATGATTATTGTTATCGCAGTGTACATCTGAGGAACCATAAAAATAATTCTAGAAATAAGCTAAAAAATTTAAAACTTTAAAATTATTATAATATGAAGTAAAAATGAGTCTATACTTTAATAAATAATGGAATAAACTTGACTGATTCAATCAAGGCAATCATCACTTTAGCGTCGATTTTTTTCCTTAGAGGAAAAATTGTCTTGAGCTGGGTGGGATATGAACCCACGACCTCCTGATAACATGTCAGGTGCTCTGGACCACTGAGCTACCGGCCGCCAATCAAGATCTCATCTAATTAGCGCCATGAACATTCCTTTTTATGTTTCATATAGGCACTAGTCAGGCACTTTTTTAGCCACAAGCGGCATTTATATTTGCCAATAGATGGAAGCATATATATTACAAGTATGCAGATAATAAATAATGGAATAAACTCGACTGATTCAGTCAAGTAATAAATCATCACTTTAGCGTCGATTTTTTTCCCTTAGAGGAAAAATTGTCTTGAGCCGGGTGGGATACGAACCCACGACCTCCTGATAACATGTCAGGTGCTCTGGACCGCTGAGCTACCGGCCGCCGATCAAGATCTCCTCTAATTAGCGCTATGAACATTCCTTTTTATGTTTCATATAGGCGCTAGTCAGGCACTTCTTTAGCCACAAGCGGCATTTATATTTGCCAATAGATGGAAGCATATATATTACAAGTATGCAGATAATAAATAATGGAATAAACTCGACTGATTCAATCAAGTAATAAATCATCACTTTAATGTCGATTTTTTTTCCTTATAGGGAAAAAAATCCCCGCTAAAGTGATGATTTATTACTTGATTGAATCAGTCTTCAACCTTCAAAGACATATACTACATCTCAGTTTGTGATATGAAGACATCAGTTCTTCCACAAGGTCCTTGTAATTTTATTCCCTAAGAAGCCCATTGTCAGAAGGCATGCCATGCTCTCTATTCATCACCAGTGATGATATGATAAAATACCTCATCATGTAGCAGTGAGTGAATATCTGGACCAGATAAAACACCCTCTTTATTCTTTGCATCAATAAGTCTTGGAAATTTCTATCAAAGGTACAGAAAGACAATTTGTGTCTGATCTATAGCCTTGACAAAAATTCTTCATTAGGCTCAATTTAATGTGTAAAGGTGGCAACAGAATCTTTGTGAATTGTACCAGTGGATGATGCTGTATGCTGTATATTCTTCTTCCCTGGCTTCAGTGATTGCCAAGAATGCCAAATCTTCATCACATACTGAGATGCTCTGTCTCTGCTATTCCATTCGCAAAAGAAGCAACAGAACTTTGTATATCCGAGCTGTAGTCCAAGCAAAAGACCAATGACTTCTAAGTCTGCAAAAATGCCATTGTATTTGTCATAATTTATGTATTGAAGTAATTGTCTTATACTGTCATAAGTTTCCTTCATATTAACAGCATGACCTACTGTAATAGATGACAACAACATTCCCATCGTGTAGAAGAACGTCTTTTATATTTAATTTTTAGGAATCTATAAATAACCTCCATTCTTCTGGAATATGTGTCATGTGGAGCGATGTGAATTAACTGTCATCATCTTTGCAACAACCAGGTTACCTACCAATGTAAAGAACGATACCAGATCTTTTTGGTGGCTATGATATGCACTTATTTTCACATTTCTATCAAGGAGGTTCCATTGCTGCAGTCTGGATCCTAGGAATTTCACATTACTCTTTGACAGCTCCAGATCTCTGACAAGATCATTTAACACGTTCTGTGTGTCTAGTATGATGAATCCTATGTTGCGGGTGTGAGGTGTTAATCTATGGATGCTATTTCCTGTTTTCCTGTTTCTTCCTTTTCTTCCTTTGAATCTATATCATAATGTTCTCGTGGCTCCAAGATGGGCAGGTTTCCCCCATGTGACACTGGATAGATGGCAGACGGTATGCTGGACTAGTTTATTGTCTGTTTTTTTTTCTTTTTAGTAATACCACTTTCCAGTGGAGGGTCATACAAAAATGACAGTCATGTGATTGGACAGCTGCTGCCATATCACACGAATGGCATCGACTGCCTCTTGCCATTTAGCCAGCTGCGAAGACGTATTGTACAACTAATTACACACTATATGCGAAGCCCATCTCCTCTGTTAATCCCCAATCTTACACCTGAAATAAAGTGGTAGACCTTTTCAATGACAGGTGTTATTTCACGCTTATGTGACACAAAAGTAACTTCGCCACAAATGTAACAAAAATGGTCTGCATTATTCACACAAGAATGAGGCATATCTCTCACATACGGCACCCGCATACAATCATGAACAGATGACAACTAAGGAAGGGTAACTCCCGAATGATGCAGTACCTCCCAGGTATTTCATTGTGTCAATTAATGTGATAGCTCCTGGGTATTGTCTTTCCTTGAATGATGCAATAACTTCCAGGTATTGCATTGCCTTGAATGATGCAATAGTTCCCTTTTCGTTCAGTTCATCAGTGAGGTGTGTCACCTCGATACTTCGTACAGTGTTCAAAAGACAAATCAGTATGCACTGTCTATGGACACAGCCTCCTGTATTTTCAAAACAAGAGCCAATCACCATTTTTTTAATGTCATAATCATGTTTAGCATCTCGAAATTAGTAAAATACAGCTGTTTCATTTCTGAAACATTTTCAGTGTTGTGCTGTGTAATCTGCATTTCCCAGTTTTGAGTCCCAGCTGTGGTTTCATTGAGATCTTTCTCTATTAACACCCCTCAATGAGAAAGGGGGACACCACTGGGCTTGGAAAGTCCAGTGGAATCAGATATTAAGCCATGATCCCATATGCAAGAGAGCCATACCTGTTTAAGCATTAACGGGAAGTTTTCATCTGTCTTCTGTTGTCCAGTGAATCTCCTACCTCAACCTCTGAGTCTTTAAGTCCTTTGACCTGGCCATTTAACTTGTTATGTGCATAGTAGCACTGCTCAAACTTGCTAACTCAGCCCAATTGTTGATGGAGAAAATTATCTATATTTTTTAAGTTTACTATAATGTTTCCAGGTGAAAATCAGAAGATGAAATTTTGTAATTTTAATAACTAAATTTTGTTTTGTTTTTTATTTTTATAGAATTAAAAATGCTCTGATCATTAGCATATACTTAAATATGAAACTAAATTTCAAAGAAGTACCTCTAATTTTCTTTAAATAGCAATTTGATGTTAGTACCAATATATTTTTTTCATTAAGTCATTTCATTGTGTCATTTCATTAATTTTTTGTATTTAGGAGGTATCCCATTATTTACCAGATGTTCATGGTAGAGATGTGAATGAAGTAAAATACACAGGTAAGATTTTGTTTATTTTTTAAATTTTGATTTTTATTATTATTGTAACTTTTGTTATATTTTCTTTAATTATGCCATTATAAAGTATTTATATGCTTCAGTTCATAAATGAATAAATATCTTTATAGGTTCAGGAGCTACTAAGCAAGCTGTTGCCAAAGCTAGGGACAAAGTTCAGCAATATAAACGCCATAGCTATCGTTTAGTACCATCCACTCCAGTTATAGGTCTGTATTAAGTTATTTTAAATATCTTTTCTTATACTTTTAGAAGCTTTTAGAATCATTTTTAGTAGCTGAAAATTAGTAACTAATGCCATATTTTGGGTTGGAAACTGCATGATTTTTTAGTTATTGAGTTTTGGAGTAAATTACTTGCAAATTATGCAAAGTTCAGCAATAGAAACTTTTTAGCTATTGTGTAGATGTCCACCCCAGTTTTAAGTATACATTAAAATTGAAATTTAGTTTTAAAAGCATATTTTTATACTTTTAAAAGTGTAGAAACATTTGTTTGTACAATTAGTAAATAACAGAAAATTTTTGAAAATCAAATTTTCACCTACTGAGTTTTGAAAAAATTATACATACGTGACTTATGCAAACCATTCACAGCTACTTTATTTACATGTGCAAGTTTAAACGTGGTTTGTAATTCCCTTAAAAATGTACAGCACAGGTAAACTGTTTATTATTTCAATGTTTTTTTTTTTTTTTTGGGGGGGGGGGGGAGTAAAAAATAAAATATCAATGTCAATCATTAAAATCCATCCAATTGATAAACACCATGTGATTACCATGTTTAACCTTCATGTGTCCAGCCAGACAAACTGAAATGAACCTGTAGGCCCAAATATTTTCTTTGCTGTGTTTAGCAAAAATTAAAAAATGACTTTGGAACATATTTCCTAAATAATGAACAGAAACAGATTATGTTATACCAAATTAAACAGCATTTAATCCTAAATTTTACAAAATAAATATTTTAACCAAAATCAAAAGCATATTAATTTAAATAAATTAACAAAAAAAAGATCCAAATCAAGTTAAAAAAATACCCACAGCATCATGTGTGTAAGATTTCCTCATTAAAAAAAACTACTACTCATAACTCTAAATGATCAGTAATGATAAATAAATTTATGGAAATAAGAACAAAAGTTTAAGGGAACTATAAAGTCATATTAACTAAGTAAAAATAGATATATCCAATAATGCAGTTATTTGCTACAGAACAGGCTAACACTGCAAAGATATACAAGTGTGTATCTGTTATATTTCATTGAACATACTACATTTCCAAAACTAAAGAATTCTATGGTTTTGGTTTCACTTTCAGAAAATATCTTAAAAGAATGATGTAATGAATCTAAAAATAATTGTAGAAATACTGAAATAGGTTTAATACAGAAAAGAGAGAGTGAAATGGGAAAAAAGTCCTTTCTTGGTAATTTCTTTCATAGTTCTCTGATTAAGAGGAAACTTTTTGGTTAATATTTGAGAGCATTTCTAAGCATTGTAGAAAAATGCATTGCCAGTGGTTCAGATCAAACTCTAGAACTGATATTAGAAAATTATTTGAATATGGTATAAATAAATAATTTGGTGCCGTCCCGTGGCTGAGTGGTTAGCGCGCTTGGCTACTGATCTGAGGGACCTGGGTTCGCGCTACAGGTAAGGCATGGACGTTTGTGTTGTTTTTCTGCTGAGGTCCTGCCATCCTCACAGACCTTCTACTATGGCATATAAACTGACATGCTCCTGTCAGACCTCTGTGGCAAGCAGCTGCTTGAGGGGGTATTTTTTTTTTATAAATAATTGACAGTGATTCCAAATATGGGTACTGAGAAACGGCAATCTAAATAGTGAAAGGGATTCTTAATAGAAGTGTATCAAAATCTGCACCAAATTGAAAGGGTAAATTATTGAAAAAAAAAATTGTTTCTTTGGTTGTGTTAATGACACTTGCCAGTGCTGACTCAGTAAAAAGATTTAAACGTTAAACATCAACAGAAGACAGAACTGGTTAAAACCAAGCAATAGTTATGAACCCTTAAATGGGCAAAACTGATTTTCTCTGGCAATTTTAATAATGGTAAAATGAAAGCACAAAATGTGCAAAAAGGTTAAAAATTAATACAGGTTTCGAAAAGTAATAAAATTTATACAAATAATACATAATATAAAAACTAGTCATCAATATAAAAACTTTGTGGAATGAAAGGTTTAGAATAATAATCCCATATATTACAAATTTCCACTAACCTCCTGAGAAGCAAACATGGGATAAATCTGATATAATGCAATGCTTTGTGATCAGTGTTTTACCACAGTAAACCAGGAGTGCTGTCATCTACTGGCAAAACTGGGAACATATTGAGGTTGCTTTTTCAACCACAATGTGTTTTAAGAGAAAGCTGGTAGCACTAAAGTTGAATTCTGTATTGAATAGAATAATGAATCTTATAGAAGGTATTTGAAAAGGGAACCACAAATCATTTAAGGGTTAAACTAGTGGTTTGCAGAACTTTTAGCTTGATCACCCCCTGAACTGTCACTGTTTGTGTGACCCCCTCAATGTCTAAAGGGTGAAGTATTCATAAACAAATCATATTTTCAAGCTCACTGATTTCAGACATTTTAATTATATAAAATTTCTCTGGACTTCTGTTATCTTTTCAAATTTTATCAAATTCTTGTATTAACTTCATTTCAAGGGATCTAGTTTCATATCAAAAGGTTCTGATACGAACTATTATGCAAATTGAAACTTAGGACCAAGATTGAAAAATTTACAAGCAAATTATCTCCTAGCAGTTTGCTAGATTTCTTCAGTGTAAGGGAATACTCACAGTTTCACAAGCTATCATGAACAAATGCGTAGTTTTCAGTATTGACAAATAGAAAAAAATGCATTCAAAAATGATGCTAAGTTATATAACAAGACTTTAATATTTCCTATACCTCCTTGAAACTATATATTATAACAAATTTCTGGGAACTGAATTGTGTTACTCTTTAACCCTTACAATGTTGGATTTTTTTTCTCTCTAAAAGTGCATCTTAATTTCTGAGCCCCATTATGAAACAACTAATGAATAAAATTGTTTACATTACATACTAAAAAAGATTCAATTCTGGACAAAAAGTTATAAGTTTGTAAAGGAAAAAAATGGTAGGTAAGCATAAAAAAAGTTGCAAATTCATTTGTAGTGAATTTCAAAAAAATGATTAATCAGTTTCCGACACTTAAAGAGTTAATAGCATCACACTCATCACTACATGCGAAAATTTTGAATAATCAGAAGACTAAACAGATTGTGAAGTTCCATTCTTGATCTCTAAGAAAAAGTTTCAAACAAAGCATAATAAAGTTATTAATTACAATATCATTAGTTATGCATGCAACATACCAATCTCAAATAATGGCATTGGCATTACTTTTGGTTTAGTGCATTTATTGCACTTACGCACTGTTTTAAGGGGAAGTGAAAGCCATATACTTAAAATGGTAAATATTTTGGGTCACGGAAATGAAAGATTGCTCAAGTTAGAGAAATTGTAGTGGATTACAGAAACTTCAAAATAAATTTATGGCTGAGTCAAAAATAGAAAAAAGATAAAATATTTTTAGATATACATTTTTTTCACTTGCAGTTTTTTTTTAAATATAACCATGAAATCTGTTCCCTTACACACACTAGATGGCGCTACTCTTCCTTCTGTAGCATTTCATTACTCTAAGACGCAATACGTTTTGAAAATAATTTATTTTCTAATCACATTTCCTCAAAAAATTAACCGCAATTATGTTTATTACATTCCATTCTGTAAACCTAATTACCTAGATTTTATATTATATGCTTCTTTATATACGAATATGTGGTCGAAAAGTCACATAGTACAACCACTGCTATATTCAGTTGGCAGTCCGCCATTCTAGCAGTTGCCTCAAATGACTCCAGGCACCTCAGGCCTCTGTTCCCCCGATCAGAGCAATAAATATGTCACCATGGAGCTAACCCCCTTTCCCCCACAGCCCAAACTCGGACACTCTAGTGAGATGCGTGTCCAATGATTCTCAACAAGGTCACTTGGAGTGGGGTCCTCGGTTGCAAGATTCTAACAATCAACTCATCAGCCCATGAGTTTTGTGTCATCATCCATAATTATCCACCGAATTGTTGTTTTTATTCAACACCAAGTAACGTAAACTTTTTCTTTGCATGAGTCTTGATGGGTTGATTGGTGATGATGATTTTGTAGATGTTATGTCAGTCCTCTGCAGTAATGTAAAAAAAATTGTATTGGTTTATGAACACATACTATCAGTATAAAATTTAACAGTGATGGATCTTGTTTCCTCCCCACTAAGCATAAATATTATATTCGAATTCAAGGTCAATCAGCCATCAGAAATAGGAAATGGTGTGTTTTTTTTCTTTTTCTTTTACTGTGAGGCTGATTTGAAAAATAATATGAATTGAGAGAAATATAACTTTCTGGGAAAATATTTAGTCCAAATTACATCAATTTTACATGAAACGTGTCATCCTAGAGAATTTTGACCCCAAAAGCTACAAGAAATATGCTACTAAGAGAGCCATGGTATATTCCTGATGCTATTAAAAAATAAAAATTAATAACTAAATAGACTGAAAAAGCTTCAAGTGCTAATAAGTAAGCAGTAAAAAATCTCAGATTTTAGCTGCTGACAATGTTAAACCAGAAAATCTGCGAAATACTCAATAAGCTTCATACACATTGAAGAAACTGCCAAAGTTAAGAAACGGAAACCAAAAATATTTTGCTATATGTAAACAACAAATGTTATGGAATAGAAATGAATAAGATCCCATGTTAAAAAATATCCTTTTGGTTTCTTATTCCTTGTTTTATTGATATATATGTATTGTGCTTTTTTTTCCTTTCTGAAAAATAAGGTTCCATAAGGAATAGGTTAGCAAGTAAAGCAAACCATGCCAAAACTGCGCTCCAGGAGAAATATGTGTTAGTACTGAAGTACATATGATCTAAGTTCAGATAATTGTCATTTGTTCACTAGTTTTTAGAAGTTTCTTGATTTTATATATATATATTTTTATGCATGAAAACAGCTTCCGACATAAAAGAATTTTTTTTATATAAAAATTAAAAAAAAAGATTTCTATGAAAATTTTTGAAATATTTTATATAATATCGCTAACAGCAATAAAATTTTATTACTTACTTACAAAATTTAAATTAGTGGATCTGAAACGTGCCATTCAAATCTAAAACATTGGATACTAAAAAATGCTTTCTTATATGCCTTACAATGTAAAAAATATTAGAAATTCTTATATCCCCTTTTGTAAAATTAATATAAATTCATTTGGTCATTTTATTTGTTACAATATATATATAAAAAGATAGGCACTTTTGTTTAACTTTTTAAAATTTCTTTATTTCATTTTTAGTTTATATGGGGAATAATTTGTTATCAAGAACACCTATCTTACCCATGCTTTTAATGAGGATTATAGATTTTTCCTGTTTAACTGCACAAGCATGAATCACACATTGCTGCCATCAGACCCCACATGGGCAGCAATATCACAAGTGCTATGGCACCGAGCGGCATTTTTACGTATCTTCCTATTGTTTGTCGCTTGACATTTATAGGTTTGTGTGTCTGTCAAAACTGTCTGTCTGACTGTTTTGACACCAACTGTTCCACCATAACTTTCGAATGTGATGGAGAAGCTTAATGATTTATGTGTTAAATAAAAGCTTGTAACCCAGGGAGTGTTAGAGGCCTATTTTTAAAAATATTTATCCCCACCGAAGCTTTCTTTCCCCCTAAAAAAGGAAAAAATATGAAAATATTGTTCCACTTTTTCTCCAGAATACGAATGTTGAAAGTAACAAACATATCAAATGAAAGCTTGTGACGGGGGAAGTGTCGTAGGCTATTAAAAAAAGTTCCCTCTTAAAAAAAGGAAAAATATGAAAACGATTATTCCTTTATATCTCCAGAACATGAGAGTTGAAAGTAACAAGCTATCATCAAACGAAAGTGTGTGATGCGGGAGTGTCATAAACTATACCAAATTAACCACCTATGGTTTCTTCCCCTCTAAAAAAGGGGAAATATGAAAATGGTTGTTCCGCTATTCAGAAAACGAAGACTGCAAGCTATGCATCAAATGAAATTTTGTGACATGAGGAATGTTACAGATTAAAAGAATTCCATCTTCTTCCCCCCTAAAATAGGGGAAATACGAAACGATTATTCTGCTATATCTTCCGAATACGAGGACCTACAATTAAATAATTAGGTGTCAAATGAAAGCTCATATGAGGACTGTTGTAGACTATTTCGAATTTTGCCTCCCACCATTCTCCCTCCCCCTAAAAAGTGGCAGATTTTTGCAGCTGGGGTGGAACTTAACGAGTTATATATCAAATTAAAGCTTATGACGTCCCCAACCTTAAACAAATTCCAAAAGCAGGGGGAGGAAAAAATGTGGTCAGTGCTCATGAGTTATATCAAATGAAAGTTTCTGAAAATAGGTGTTTTTAGTAGCAAACAAAAAATGTAAACAAATTAAAAAATTAGAAAATACCTATTTTCTGAAATGCGCTCTAAAAAGTAGTACTCGAAAGGAAGATAGGGTAGCGATTTACCTACACAACAAGATTGCTGGTGCCCTATCTTCATCTGAAAGTGAATAAGAACTCAGTGACTGATTGCACCATCAATATATTTCAGTTTTATTTCCTACTTTTTTAGGGCACATATCATAAGGATGTAAAAGGTAAGCATACAAATCATGAAATCATTCAATTCATATTAACTACAAAGGAAGATTGGGCGGCAGCAAAATCCTTTCAGCTGGTAAGGGATATAAATTTATGTGACCTATCTTTTCAAGTTTACAGTGAGTGATTTCATCATTGGTATTATGCTTTATTTTCACTTTAGGGGACAGAGGTTAACCCAGTAAGTAGACCACAAGGCTCATAATCTCAGTTTCCTGGTTCAAGTCCGCACTGGGCCAATGTTCAGATTTATTCCTAATAAAACCCCTCAGTGAGAAAGGAGGCATTGATCAATGGAAAAGGTGCCGTCCCTTGGATGGGGACGAAAAGCCATGGCCCCATGTGTAGGAGTGCTATACTCTGTGCATGTTAAAAAAACACACTGGATAGCCTTGACAGGAGGCTTTTAGCCAACTGAGCTATACATTGCTGATGAGAAATGAAATTTAAACCTATTGCCATTCTCTTGTAAACCATATTTTCAACATACTTCACATTTTCATATCAAATGTTCTTGAATTTTTTCATACATAAGTATCATTCATTGGCAGAATAAAATATTGGCAACCTGATTCAAACACATCATATCAGGAAAGTTTAGGCTTGTTGAGCTCTATAGTAGAGCCTTCCACAATCAGATAAAGATTTTCACTAAGTAACAAGATCTTCAACTATTGGTTGCTCTGATGGAGTCAACCAATCAAGTGTCATGGATCACTACACCTGCAGTTCAGCGCTATTGTATTTTCAGCACATGTGCATTTGTGTCATCATTATAATATATAATCCTAAGATTCCGGACTGTAGTCATGTGATAAAATTCATGTTGACAATATAAAGCAGCCGACATAGCCCTGATTCGCAAAGTAAATGCTGTGATTGTCTTTGTAACACAGCAAATAATAATTACAAAATAAATAAAATAAACGATGTTACGTTCATTTAGATATGACAATTGCTTTAATACTAAATAATAAAAATTTCCATTTGCATTTTTAGGAGGAGAAGAAATGAATATAAATATAAAATCCATTTTAACCAGGAACGAATTATTAAGAATAATTATTAATATGAGTTGTTTTCAGTTTCCTTTATGAGTTGCTTTGATTTTCGATTGTTTCATTTAGAAGCAATTTATATTTTCTATTAGAAAAATATAAATTAAAAATTTTATAAAATACCTACCTTCCTATAGGGCCTTAAAAAAGTAGAAAATGAACCTAAAGCATATCAATGGTGTAATCAGTCACTGAATTCGTATTCACTTCAAAGGAAGATAGGGCACCGATTTACCTACTCGATAAGATTGCAGGCATCTTATCTTCCTTTGAAGTGAATATGAACTCAGTGATTGATTGCACCATTGATATGCTTTAGGTTTATTTTGTACTTTTTAGGGTCCTGTAGGAAGGTAGGTATTTTTTTAAAGTTTTTAATTTATATTTTTTTTGTTGTTGTTGTCACTAAAAACACCTACCTTCAAAAACTTTGATATATCACTCATAAACATCGATCACTTTTACCACCGTTTTGGAGTCGCATTTGAAGTAGACCATGACATTGGAGACGTCACAAGCTTTAAATTGAGGTAAATAAATACATGACTCATTAAAGTCGACTCCTGCGAAAATCTTCCCCCCATACACATATTTTATCAGGGAGAAATAGTGAGGGCAAAATTCGAAATAGATAATGACCATCATTATACGAGCTTTCATTTGACACCCAATTCATAACTGTAGGCCCTGACGTTTGAAAGATATAGTAGAACAACTTGCATATTTCCCGTTTTTTGGGGAAAAAGAAAGCATAGGGAGGGGTCATTTTTTTATAGCCTATTACATTCCCCACATCACAAGCTTTCATTCGATACATAGCTTGTTACTTCCTGCACTCACATTCAGGAGATATATGGGAACAATAATTTTTTATATTTCCCCTTTTTTTAGGGTAGAAGAAATCACAGTTTGGGGGGGGAGTCAATTTTTTGTAGCCTTTAAATTTAAAACACTCATAGCATAGAAAACTTCATTTTTGAGGCCCCTCATAATCATGAGGCTTTAAGCTTTAGCTTAGCTTATGTGTAAGTCTGGCCCTAGATCAAGTCAGTTTTTCTGTGTAATAAGAAAAGAGGAAAATAGGTTATTTTTTTTCCTTTGAGTTTCACAATTATTATACCTGAATGTAAAAATAAATAAACACACAAAGAAAAACTTTGATTTTTAGAAATTCTGGGGAAGAATGTGAAATTCTTCATCATTAATAATGATAGCTTTAGTCATTTTATTTCAGAATAAATAGATATCTCTGAGTTAGAACTAAATTTATCCAGTGGGATTTGACTGTAAATGTCTTATGTGGTACATAATATTTTATTGCATTGGAAAAAATTTGGGAAGATGAGTATTTGATACAGGGCCGGACTTCAACCTTCTGAAGCCTAAGCTGCAACAAGTTTAAGAGGCCCTAAGGTACAGAGTTTAAGAGGCTCCAAAAATTTCGAAGTAGAAATATATGAATCAATCAATAATAAATACACAGATTACCTATTGGCATAGAATTCAACCTGGCAAGTAACTGAAGAGCATGGGTTCGAGTTCCATTCATCAGCGAAACATAAGTTTGTCGAAATATGTTGTATTTATTTTCTGATTGAAGGTAACATTAAAAAATAAATGCAAAACTGATGTGATGAAAACATTATACTAACATTGCTATACAATAATGACTGTGCAGAGCTAAGATGAACAGTGTTTGCATAACAGATTAATTTAAATTTAAAACATTTGTCACACAGTAAATTTCAAACTCAATATTTGAGGCTCTCATAATCGTGAGGCCCTAACTGTAGTTTAGTTAGCTTATGCATAAGTCCGGCCCTGGTTTCATGTGAATTTCTAAATGTGCTTTTCAATAGCTAAAGAAGTTTGCTCATTAGTTAATGTAATTAAATTTAATATTATTTTATTATTACGCATTAAAAACTGAAACAGTGTTTTTTTAAGCAGCTACCCTAAGTTAGCATTGGTAACTATAAAAATTTTTTTTGCTTTTAAAAATTAATTATTCTAACCTCACTGAAATAATTAGCTGACATGATACCTCATGTATCGTTTCAATTACTAGGATTAGTGTAACATAGTGGCAACTGTTAGACCAGGCATTTGCAAATGCACATAAGCAAGGTAGTTTAGGGAGTGCAATATTCAAAATAAATGTACTCTAATTCAGTAAAGTATGACAGGAATATATTCTGTAGACAAGAAATACTTCAAATAATTAGCTGAAAAAAATTGGTTGCCCTGAATGGATTCTGGGTGATGGGTTCCAATCCCACTCAGAGCAACCAATTTTTTTCAGCTAATTATTTCAAATGTACTTCATATTTTTGAAAATACAAAAGTTTTTAGAAAATCAGAGATTAAAAAGTATATATGAAATTTAGAATTAATCGATTTAGATTCTGGCAAGCTTTTATAAAAAGTTCTTCAAGCAACTGCTTGCCATATCGGTGAGTATAACTATATTACAGATATCATTGTGTGGAAGGCAGGACCTCGCCAGAGAGACAACACAAGAAACAAAATATCATTTCCTTATACGAGGATCGAACCCAGATCCTATTCATTAGTAGTCAAGTAAGCTAATCCCTTGGCCATCGGAATTAAATCTTTTTATAACAAGAACAAAACTCATACATATATTTATATATTAAATTATTAAATATAGACCATATTAAATATTTTGACATGGTCTAATTTCTTTTTTTTTTTTTGGAAGAATTATTTATAACTGAAACTGTAATAGGTATAAAAAATATAAATAAAATTAAACCACAAATATACGTAAAGAATTATTCATCTGAAAAAAATTACTACTGACTCGGTGGGCAATAAGGTTTTTCAGATGAATAATTGTTGAATTCTATATCTACAGGTTATCTGTGTATTTACTATAGATACGTAAAGAAGTTTCGCCTATGTTATTTCGTCAAAAGAATTACGCAATGAAACTAAAAGCATTCAAGAGCAAAATCATTATAAGAACTATTTCAGCTGTGAAAAGCAAAAGAAATCGGAAGCTCAAGGAAGTAGTGACTTGGGTACTTAGCCTCTCGTTGGGTGTTCTCCTCCTATTGAGGCTGTTTTTAGAAATCAGTTCCTGTCCCTCTTTAGCACAAACAATACGGAAGCCTGCTGATGTCCTCACTCCTGTGGTTGACACCACCCTCTAGGAAACGGGCGATATTCAGCCCCATCTGTTGAGTGAAAATCAGCTTAGAATCGCCTTAAATAGGTTGTACATCATATTTAAGCAATTTTATGTTACTCTCTACCCCTTATTATAGTTATAATAATTCCTCCCATCACTTCACAGATTCTTCTTAGTGAAAACCTGTTTACCCCATCAGCCTGTCAAGCCTATAAATCTATACTAGCTAGTGGGATAAATCTTAAGTTAACTACTCATTTTTTTATAATTAGCCCAAACAATCAAGAATAGCTACTGTTGGCTAGAACACTTCTACAGCATTAGTTTTTGCTCATAATTGGTATCATTAATGTAAAAGAATATTATGTAAGCTAGTAATGAGATTATTGGTTTAATTTCTTTTTTTACCATCAAGTGGAATATTTAAAATTTCTATTTATGAATCTATTATTATCTATTTTGTATCATATTTATATATTTATTTTGTATGGGAAATTTCTGAAATTTGACTTGCATTAGCTTATCTAACTGTACTAAAAATTAATGTTATCATTTTGTCTGTATACTGGTGTTTCCAGGATTTGGATTTTAACAAATAGAAATTTTGTTTAGAAGCATGTGAACAGCGATAATGGACATGGCTCTTCTGTATATTCCATATATTATAAAAAATATACTGATGTGCAGATGTAGCATTATTAGATTTTTCAATTATCCATATATTAGCAAAAAACTGAAGTTATTCTAATAAATATAAAAATACCAAGTTGATTGTAAACCGGTTGTAAAAATTATTACAATTTCTTACTAATTTTAATACTTTTGTGTTTCTGCATGAACCCAGTATATTTAATTGTACTCTCCCCTCCCTCCTTCAGAAGATCCACCACCTCCTTATACACCTGGTTTCTATAATCCAGCCACAGGACGACCTTATGGTGAGAATGTTGATAATCGTCTGAACAGCCAAGTAGCTGTGATCCAAAGGCAGAGGGCTGTGGCATCAGTGACAGTACCTCCTTCTTGCCCCCCATATCCCTCTCCAACTCCAACAAATATGGACTTGAACACTTCACCTCACTTCAACAACATGTGGAGCCCAGACATCAGGTGGGATAATAGTAGCAACTATGAAGATGAATTATCTGGGGCTATGGGAGCAACAAAAATTTGAAGATGTTGGTTACTAACTATTGAACTTTAACGTACAACTTCATCTGTGATGCTTCCTTCCATTGGCAACTGTTGTGGCATGTTCTACAGTTAACCTATTTGAGGGTTATTTGATGAAAATATGTATTTATTGCATTTGGAAAGGGTAGTTTGCATCAGAAAGAGCTTTTCATTCATGTATCAGAAACATTAGGAGTCTTTTTGGTAATATGGTTTGACATTGAACAATAATATATATTCTATTGAAGTCAAATTATAATAATGAGCCATGAAAAATTTTATGATTCCATATTTTGCCAGATATGTAATAACAGTATTTTCAAATAAATTTACATGGTAGCTAGCATTTTGTGCAAATGTAGTCTAATAAGTGAACTATTTTGTCCTTAATGACAGTCCCTAGGAATGAAGAAGATGATTGTGTATGTAATGATTGATAATATTTATATTATTCAGCAGTGTTAAGCAAGTTTTTAATGCAAAGCATATATCATAATATTCAGTGAATATTTATGAAACTAAACTATTAGTGCTGGTTTGACTGTCTTAATGTATTTAGTTGTTAACTGCTTAGTTAGTTGATCACTTCATTTGTATCGAATCTCATCTAAGTTTTCATTTAACATTGTTGGCTGCAACATAGAGCTTACAGTGTTCATTTATTACTCAAGGCAACATTTCCCAAACTGTAGAAAAAGCAAAAACCTAATGTAATGCATGTGATTTTAAAAGTATAACACACCTGCATAAAAGATGTGGCAAAATTTTTAGGAAACAACAACTTAAAAGAGTTAAGATATCACTTTCTTGATATTCATCTAAAACCAAAGGTATTAAGCTTTAAATGGAATAAATGGTGTAAGGATTTGTAGTTATTATTAATTTTAGGTTGATTTCCTTATACTATAATGCAGATTGGTCAAATATGAAGCAATTGTACAAGTTTAACAGAGAAATGCAACCTCTTATTTATGTGAAATATAGAATGAACTCCTTATTAACTAATAAATATGAGGGGTGATCATTTGATTTGTGGACAGAAGCAAAAAGTGACACTAAATGTCATCCTCTGAATCATCCCGGCATTTGTCTTTCTCAAAATACTCTCCCTTGAACTTCACACATTTTTGCCATCATTGTACCCATCCATTAAAAGCGTCTTTAAAGCTATTTTTCGAAAGTGTGCAAAGTGTTGTTGTTGTGGCTCTGCAAGCTTCGTCATCGGATGCAAAATGTTTCCCTTTCAAAGCTTTCTTCAGTCATGGAAAGAGGAAAAAATCGCAGGTTGCTAAGTCCGGGGAATATGGAGGATGTGGCAGAACCTCAGTAACCTATGGCAGTGATCACTGTATTAGCTGTATGGGTCCTGGCATTGTCGTGATGTAGAAATGAAGTCACACCAGAAAGTTTTGGACATTTTTCATGAATGGCACATCAAAGTTTGGTTCTAAGATGGACTGTAATGAGAACACCTTTGATGTTAAAAATCACAATTGTCTGTCTTTATTCAGAATTGCCAGGGCTCTTTCAATTAGCTCAGGAGTTATTGAGGAAGAAGGCTGGCCAGGTCTGGGTCATTGGGCAACAGATTCATGTCCATCTTTGAATCGCTTATGCCACTTAAAAATGGCAGACCTACGAAGACAATCATTACTATAGGCTTTGCTCATATCTTTAACAGTTGCAGCAGCACTTAGACCTCGCCTAACACAATAACGAATAACATACCACTTTATATGTTATTATCCACTTTTATATATTATGCTGAACCATTTTATACTTGACACAAAATATGACAGTTTGATCTGTCAATTATTACAATAAAAAGAAATGTTATAAATCTTAATTGAAGTTACTTACTGGAATGCAGTAGCTTTTGCATCCACTAGCAGTAATGATTATGTGAAGCATAGTAAACTTAGGTCAGTTACCATAATTTTCTCTTTGCTCAGAACTATGTACATCATACAGTAAACTACATGATGTACATAAAATAAACAGCTTGAATCTTCAATATGTAAAATACCTTGCAAATTTCATTTTGTTGAAACTTAAAATTGCGTTAAAAATTATCACTCAAAAATGCTAAGCCTACAAGTTCCATATTCCCTCTAACCTTGCCCAAACAATTAAATAAATAAAATAAATAAATACCCCCCTCAAGCAGCTGCTTGCCACAGAGGTCTGACAGGAGCCTGTCAGTTTATATGCCACAGTAGGAGATCTGAGAGGATGGCAGGACCTCAGCAGAGAAACGACACACACATCCATGCCTAATCCGGGGCTCGAACCCAGGTCCCTTAGATCAGTAGCCAAGCATGCTAACCACTCGGCCACGGTACACTAATGAAAAAAACAACCTAACTTAATAGGCAGCTTGAATTGATCAAATAAGAATTTGATCTATTTTAGAGGTATTTATTATTTGTGTAATCCTTTTGCTCTCTACCTAAGCTACTGCTTTACCATGAGTATTACATGAATTATTTTAAAAAGAAATATGGTTTTAGCAATTTTTTGAAGTACTACTAAATACATGTTAACAATAGTAACTCATTATGGATTACTGAACTTGAATTTATTCTTTCATCTAATATCCACACTTAAAAATCAATACCAAATTTAATTCATTGGGATAAATTGAAAAAGGCTACCTGAAAATATCAACAAAAAAGAATAACATATTACCTTTGGCAAATATGAGATGCTCATTTGCAAATAGAATGATGTTTTACAGTAATATTTTATTAGGACCTATAAAACATAAATGGAATTTTTCATTCATCTCTTAAACAAAAAAATTGTAGTATTTCTCCCCCCCCCCCCCATACCCCAAGAGATGTGCTGCTAATATAAACCTCTTGACTATCACATTTTACCAAAATTGTAAATTTCTGGCATGAATAGATTGTTTGCTATATTCATTAAATTTTTTTTTACATATTCCTCTGTTAGCACTATTTAGATAATTTTCTAACCTTTAGCACCATTTAACAGTGTAAAATCAAATCAGTGGATGATTGGGTTTTTTTTTTGGGGGGGGGGGAGTTTGAAATTCCAGTGTGGGCAGAATAAGTATGACATGCCCATGATGTCACAGCTTCCAGCCAAGGGGTTGACAACCCAAAGTGGTTGCCATGATACACTAGAAGCTTTTTCTGCAGGTGTCATCTGTAAAATTGAAATCAAATCCAAAATTCATGAATGGGCAAAATATATTCTTTGCCCATTCAAAATTTTCATGGTGGGCAGCTGTCCCACCTTGCCCACCCCCTTCACTTACCACTGGGGAATGCAAATAGTAAATTTATTAATACCTATATACACAATATAAAATAAATAAATGAATAAATAAATGCCCCCTCAAGCAGCTGCTTGCCACAGAGGTTGACAGGAGCCTATCAGTTTATATGCCTTAGTAGAAGGTCTGTGAGGATGGCAGGACCTCAACAGAAAAACAATACACACATCCATGCCTTACCCGGGGCTCGAACCCAGGCCCCTTAGATCAGTAGCCAAGCGTGCTAACCACTCGGCCATGGAACAGCTACAATATAAATAGAGCACAAAAAAATATACAACACACAAAAGAATTTTTGATTTCTCTCAAAACATAAAAAATTGTGTTTCCCTGCCCACCTTTAATGTAAGGGGACAAATTATTGCTGCCAATGCAAACCTGTTAGCTTTCACATTCTTTCACCAAAATTTTTAGTATGAATAGATCATGTACAATATTCATTAAAAAAAATTGCATCTTCCAGCTTTCCCCATGCTAGCGGGCACTGTTAGAGCTGATGGGAGATTCAGGAAATGTGAATTGCAATATTTCATAAATACCTATATAAATAACCAAAAGATAATTTTTAATTTATCTCTAAAAGCAAAAAAGCTGAATGTCTACAGACAGACAACAAGGTAGAAACTTTAGCTCATTTTTACCCCAAAAATGATTTTAAGAAGATTGAAATATATAAATAAGATTTTAAGTGATTTGTTGTAATTTCCCTTCATATGTACACTAAGTGGGATTAGAGCTAAAGTTAAATTAGTTATAAGAAAACAATAGTTAAACTAATGCTTGATATGGATAGAAAAATATTACTGCTCAATGTACATGGTGGATTCATTAGACTCGGCAGATAGTTTTTAGAAATAGATTGGTATCTTTTGCCAACTTATTCATCATTTTTAATATTCCCAGAGTGTGATTTTTGTATACAAATAAAGCACAAAATTTAATATTACATCTAATGCATGGTAACATTTACAATGTATTTGACATCAGCTTTCTTACGATAGAAACATGATGCAGGAAAATAGTAAGTTTGAAAATTGAACATGTGAACCTCAGGTTACATGCCAAGCACAATTCCTACATTGGCCATCCATATCATGATTTCACGTAATGCAGTAAGTGAGGCAGATGTATATTTCAATGATTTATCACACTTAACAGTAATTTGATATTGAAAGTCCATGCATTTCTTGCATTTGCATTATAATCATTTATTTTTGTTTATTAATAATGCATATATACACACACGAACACAAGAGCCAAAACATTATGACTACCTGCTAATATGATGTTGATCCTCCATGTGCCGCCAAAACAGCTCTTTTTTTATGTCAACATCATATATTATGATCTGAGTCAATTTTATCTTGGGCCTCTTGCCGCACATCTGTCTTTTAAAACTGTTTTTTTCTGAATTTCATTCTTTAATATCTTCTTATCAAACTCATCAGTACATTCTATTAGAACTCTGCCTTTTGCAATATTTTTGACATTCTTAATGCCAATTTTCATCTTAGTTGGATCTAGATTCTTTAATAGATCCTTCTTGAGTTCCTCTGAACTCTGACCCTCATCTTGAGGGTTTACCAACATTATATGTTGTTAATCTCGCTTCTTGGGCATAGGTGTCAAAGACCTTTTGGTCACTTCTGCGTAACTTTTTGTGACAGACACCTTACTTTTGGCAGTCGTTTCTCTTTCAGCCAACCTGCCCTTGAGGTTGCTAATTTTCAACTCTTGTTCGTGCACTACATCTTGTAGTTTGCTGAACAGGCTTCTACTCTCAGCTCCTTGCTGTTTAGTCACCTTACTTGCACTACTGTTTAATATGGAGTTTAGTTCTCCGAACAGTTCATTTGTTTTAAGAATGGCACTCTTCCCTTGAGAGGCCATATCACTCACTTCACTAGCCATCGCTACCTGGTACCCTGGGGTTCACACCAGGCAGCTAATACTTTTGCTTGTCAGAGTGTTAGACCCTCCTCCAAGGAGGGAGCCCCTAGACTACGACAAAGTCCTCTCTCCTCGAATTGGCCTTGATTAATTTAAAATAATTTAAAATTCTTGATTCATTGAGCAATAAAATTTCAGAGTTTATCCTTCAAACTATTTGGATGTTGAAAGTTCTTAGGAGAAAACTCTCAGAAGCTTTTCAGAGCAAAGACAGCGCTCCGTCTTCAGTGAAGTGATGTAATGTACTGACGTTGGGTCCGTTTAGACAAAGAGCTTCTTTCCACATGTCGTGTAGGGTGATTCCAGTGTCTCGGTTGCAGGTGGGGACGGGCGAGGTCATTATTTCAATAGCCTCGCGGACTATGGTTCCGTAGAAAGTGGATGCGCGCGCAAGAAGTGTGGCGTGTTCCCAGTCTATTGTTGCCATGTGTTGCACTGCTAGCTCAGAGGCGGCCGTCGTTAGCTTCTTTTGGCCGACATCAGTTTTGTGCTCCGCGAACCTTTCTTGCAAAGAGCGAATGGTTTTGCCGGTGTAGTACACAACTGAATTATCCGTCAACTGTAGGGGAAATCGGTATACACCCGATTTTTGAAGAAGGCTATATTTGTCCCTGTCCCTTTTGACTAATTTCTTCAAATTTGGAGCAGAGCTGAAAACAATTTTTATACTATGGGCTCTGAGTAATTTGTGGATCGATTCACATAGGACAGGGACGTAAGAAATGGGTCCGGCAAAAATAGTACGCTCGGGGTCGGTGATTGGGATGAGAGCCGAATCTCTTCTGCTTTCGTTTCTATATTTGCTGATAACTTTGTCTATTGCTGTTGGGTTGTAGCCATGGGAAGCAGCGATGGAATGGATGTTTAAGATTTCTTTTTCAAGCAATTGCTCATTTGAAGACACGGTGAAAGCCCTATGTGTGAGGGAACGGAAGGCTGCAATTTTGTACGCCAACGGGGCACATGAGTCTGCACGTATGACAGAAGGGACATAGGTAGGCTTCCGGTATACCGACGTCGTCAAGGCTCCTGTGTCATCTTTTTGGATGAAAACATCTAAATAGGGGACGGCATTTCTATTTTCCTCCTCCTTCGTAAAGCGTATCGTGGGATATATATTGTTGGCAGAGTCAATGAGGCTGTTTAATTGCTCATTGCTGCCATTCCAAATTAAAAATATATCGTCGACGTAGCGACACCAGAAGAAGGGTAAAATTGCAGCTGAGTTGAATAATTTTGTTTCAAGATCTTGAAGGACAATTTCAGATAGGATACTGGAAAGGGGTGAGCCCATGGGGGCCCCTGAGTCCTGCCTATAGATTTGGTTGCTGAACTGGAAATAGTTGTTTTCGGTGACGAGTTTTAGAGCCTCATGAATGGCGTTGATTTCGAGAAGGAAAAATTTTTGCGTTTCAATAATTTTTGTCCGAAACAACATGACTGCATCAAAAACTGGAGTGGATGGGAATAAAGAGACTATGTCAAGTGTGACAAATTTGCTGTCGGGAGGAATGGACAGATCCTTGAGTCTGTTGAGAAATTCCGCTGTCGACTTTACAGAAAATGGGTGATCGGAAATGAAGTTGGACAGAAATTTCGACAAACTCTTTTCAAGAAAGAAAGTTGGAGAAGTTCTTTTGCACACGAGCGGCCGGATGGGATAATTTTCTTTGTGCACCTTGCACTGGGCAAGCATTCGCGGTGCTTGGCAGTTGGATGGTACTGAGCTCTTCTTGAGGTCCTTGGGGAGCCACCTGTTGTTTTTTAGCCTGCAGACCTTGTTTTTGATGCTACTGGTGGGGTCAATATTTAAACAAGTGCAATGGGAGCTATTTATGAAGTCCAAAACTTTGGCATCATAGTCATTCTTGTCCATTATGACAAACTGGCATGTTTTGTCGGCTAAAGTGACAACAATGTCAGGGGTGTTTTGAACGTTTTTTAATGCCTGAAAATATTCCGATGAAAAGTTCCTATCTGAGTAGGATGGAGAATTTTGTCGGGATTTTATGAATTTGAGGACTTTTTGTCTCATAGCATTAATTTTCTGCTCTTCCAAATGTTCACGCGCATTATTAATGACATTTTCAACTTCGGATATTATTTCTTTTTTGTCCAAAACTCTGTGGAAAGGGCTAAATTTAGGGCCATGTTCCAGAGCAGCCAGCTCGTTAGGGGATAAAATTTTATTGGACAGATTAATAACCGGAAGGGGTTTAAAGATAGGGCAAAAAGGCTTATCTGAAGTTTGAGTGAGCCACTGGATCTTTTTAAGATGTTTTCGTCTGGTGTCGTTCTTGTGTTTTTCTTCTGTGTAGTGGAGCCTTTCTAGTAGATCCGTAAGCACGAGGGGAGGGCAGCTGCAGCAGAAGTCCTGGTGCGCCTGGTAGGCCTCCGTTTCAATTCTTGAAATGTGCCGTCTTTTCTCTCGTATTAGCGCAAGGAGAAGCTTGACTTCCGCTGCGCGCAGCACACGTTGACATGAGCCAGGGAGGCTGCCGCGTGTTAGACGGATCGATTGTGGGATAACATTGTTGCGTCGGCAGTTCAGAAGAAACCACAACTGTTCCAGATTCACGACAAGTTTTATCCGTAAAGACCGTAACGTTTTCCAATGTTGGTAGTAGGTCATTTTGCAGAGATGAACTTTAAGTATACAATTAAAAGACCTTCTTGCTCAAAAAATAATTTAAAATAATTTAAAATTCTCTGTCATTGAGCAATAAAATTTCAGAGTTTATCCTTCAAACTATTTGGATGTTGAAAGTTCTTATACATAACATCACTGAAGACGGAGCGCTGTCTTTGCTCCGAAAAGCTTCTGAGAGTTTTCTCCTAAGAACTTTCAACATCCAAATAGTTTGAAGGATAAACTCTGAAATTTTATTGCTCAATGACAGAGAATTTTAAATTATTTTAAATTAATTTTTGAGCAAGAAGGTCTTTTAATTGTATACTTTTAATTGGCCTTGATTATACGAAGTACAACAAGAATCTGGCCTATGGCCTTAAAATCACTTTTTACTTTTATAAACGCACAGAGCTCTCAAAATTAAAACTAATTCCCCCTAGGGGATCAGTAGGGTAAGACTTTCTAGATTTAATTGATGCCTGCCTCGCCAAATACGGCACTACAGGCTAATCGGAGCTACTCAAAAATTTTGTTCCCCCATTATATTTGTATTCAAACATATATATAAATATATACACTTAGGGTACTACTTAGTACCCTTTACAAAAAATAAACAAGAATATATAACTTTTTCATTTAAATATAAAGTAACACTTGACTTTTGAAGTTTTCGGGCTTCGAAATTCTTCATCTTGTCACTTATATCTTCTTGACATTATAATCTTCTCGTCATCACCGTAACAAGGGAGTTTTATCCCCTCCCATTAGTCTTTATAATCAATCTTCTTATCTTCTAGTTATTTCTTTGAAGTATTGGCTTGTTTCGTTTTTAGTATAATCTTCTCATCACTTGTAGGAGGAGAACTCGGTCCCCTTCCACGGTAGGAGGAGAACCAGTCCCCTCCCTATAGTCCATAATTATAAAGTTTTGAGTATTATCGTAAACATGTCTCATTATATCTCTAACTTGAGATCTTAGATCTATTAATTACCAAAGAAGATTTAATCTATCACAACCAATTCTCTCTAAATTGTTTCCTCTTATATTCAGTAATTGAGGACAATCAAAAATGTAGTGAAGGGCTCCTGCTTCTCAGGAGCCACAAACACACGAACACTTTTTTTATATTAAATCTATTATAATACTTTGGGAAATTACCATGATCTGTAAAGACTTGATTTGAGTAAAAGTCTGTTGAAATTCTTTTAATAGAAACTTTCTTTAAGAATCTGTATGTATGTCTTCCTGTTGTATCTTCTTGCTCCCATCTAGATTGCCATATCGTAATACTTTTTTGTCTTAATCGCGTCTTAAGAAATAGAAGAGGTACTTCAATATCAACCTGTAGCTTTCTGCATGCTTTTTTTGCATGGTCATCTGCCAGCTCGTTTCCTGGACAACCTTGATGACTTTTTACCCATTGGAAGTTTATCTTCCTGCCTTCTTCAAGTTCTATTGTAATGTTCTTAATCCTATCCACTGTTGGTTTTTTGTGTTTTATTCTCTGCAGCGCTTATAGTGCAGACTGACTGTCTGAATACAAGTCCACTTTTTTATCTGTACTAATGGTTGCAAACCATTCTGTTGCCTTTAAGATTGCAAAAACTTCAGCTTGGAAGACAGTCGCTGAATCCTGACAGTCTACATTCTTTTTGAATTATTGGACTTGCACCTTTATAGACGCACATGGATGCTCCAGTGTGCTCCTCCATTCTGGACCCATCCGTATATATTTTTGTGTCATTATTTGAATCCTCCAGTGGGATCTTGTCCCACCTTATTTGAGATTGTTTAGCTGGGTGTATTACCCATTTAGTGATTTGCTTTTCAATATGATTACTTTCTATTGACTCTTCCCAGAGTTCTACGTTTTGTTCTAGTGTGTAATTTCTATATATCGCTGCTTCTTGTTCTATAATCAATTCTAGTGGAAGTGTTCCTGCTAGAACCTGAAGAGCAGACATTGATGTTGTTTTAAAACTTCTTGTTATATCCAAGAGGGCTAGTCTTTGAATCTGTTGTAATTTCTGTATTATTCTCACTGTCCTACCTGGGGGCCACCATGCCCTGCAGGCATAGGTTACTATTCTTTCAATACCCCTCTTATATAATTCTTTCTTTACTGTTCCTTTTAGCCCCCATGTCCTAGTTGACATTCTATGTAGGGCATTCAATATTCTCGCACATCTATCTTCAACATTATTTAGATGGCATAACCAGTTTCTTTTATCATCCAGCCACACTCCTAGGTATTTCAGAACCTTGACTGCTTTCACTGGTTTGTCTTTAAACCTCAGACTCGGAAGCCTTTTCATTTTCCCTTCTTTGGGAAACACTATAATATTAGTCTTTTCTGGACTAAATTCAAGCCTCGTTCTTTCAGCCCAGTCTTCTAGGTCTGCTAACACTTTTTGACAATCTTATTCCAATGTATGTCTCCCTGAAGCCGAGACTATAACTATTATATCGTCGGCATAAGCTTGAATCTGCATTCCTTCTTTTGTTATAATGTTCAATGCGGAGTCCGCTACTATATTCCATAGCAGGGGTCCTGAATTAGACCCCTGTGGACAACCTTTGTAATATTGTCTGGAGATTTCTATCTCTCCATCTTTAACTACTATTCTTCTCTTTGAAAGATAGCTGCTTAAGACTTTAAACAAATTCTTTGGGCATTTATGTCTTCTCAGTTCATCTAGTAAAAAGGGCCACCAAACGTTGTTAAACGCCCCTTTAACATCTAGAGATATTATGCACGTGTGCTTCTTCTGCACCTTATTGTCATCAATAGTAGCCATCAACTTTGATACAGCCATCGTAGTACTTTTACCTGGAATAAATCCAAACTGATTTGGATTTAACTTTCCATTACTGTGTAGGAAGAAGCTTAATCTATTAGTCAAAAATTATCAAGCACTTTGCTCCATGATGATAAAAGACATATTGGTCTATATGCACAAGGACTTTTCCTATCTTTTCCTTCTTTATTGAAGAGAATAAGTTCTGCCACTTTCAGCTATCTGAAAAAATTCCTCTCTTGAGACATTCATTTAAAATGCTTACAAACCAACTTCTATTTATCTGGAATAATTCTTGTATTATTTCAAGGGAAAGCCCATCCAGTCCTGGCGCTTTTCCCTTGTTCATTGATTCCAAAACTTCTTCGACTTCTATTATAGTAAATGGGCTATCATCTGCTGTGTTGATAGGTCTCCTTGATCTATTTCTTATATTCCTATGAAATTCGTTATCTTCTTCCCTTTTGTCCAATGGGAAGTGATATTCAAGTAGACTGTTTAACGATTCCCTCACGTTTTTTGTTAGAGAGCCATCTTCTTGAGTAATTGTCGAGAGCTTAAACGCTCCTCTTGTTGCCTCTTTTGCAACCTTAAAATGTACACCAAAAGGTTTTTCTTTTGATACTTCATCACATAGTTTTCTCCAGCTATTATTTTTGGCTGTATTAATATCCCTTTTATATTTAGCCTCCCATAGCTTAAATTCTGCTTTTAAGTTCTTTCTTTGTCTTTCATCTATATAACATCTTTGATATTTTCGTTTTCTGTTTTTAACTTCCTTTCTCAGCTCAGTCAATTCTTTATTCCACCAAGGGACTTTTCTATAACCTGATTTCATTTCTCGGTTATTCTCCTTCTGATTATCACTACATATTTTCTGTAGTATTTTTGTTATATTTATTATATATTCATCTAAATCTTTCTGGTGTTCAACCTCTATTGAGGACCTTGTTAAGAACCTTTCTGAAAGTTCTTTTTGGAATTCTATCCAATCAAGATTCTTAATTGAATATCTTTGTTTTGAACTTGTGCTTGTATTCTGAAAGTTCAGAGAGAAACTAATATATGCATGGTCACTACAACTAATCTCGTCTTCCACTGTCCATTCTAGTACAAAGTCCTGATTTAAGACTATGTAAAGTTATATCAATTCAGCTAATGCCTAGACTGCTGGTGAAAGTTGGATCACTGTCCTGATCATTTATAATTAAAAATCCATTTTGTTAATAAATTCTAGGCCTTCCTTCCCTCTCTGGTCCTCCCTCTGAGGACCCTAGAGATTGCTGCTTGTGTTAAAATCCCCTCCCAGGACTATGTCCCAGTCAGGATATATCTGAACAATATTAGAGACGATTTGGAAGTTATCCTCAAACGAATCTTTTGGTGGACAGTACACCGAGATCAACACACTTTCGATCACCTTTCTCAATTGTAACTACTACAACATTTCTAGATGTGTAGATTTCTGTAGCATTTAAGTTTCGTTTCACAATAACAATTGCACTTCTTGGCAGTGGGTTAGATGCTCCAAAGATTCTCCACCCTGCTAGAAAACCTCTTATTTTATCCTTATAACCAATGCTATATCAAAGTCCTTTTCTTCCATGTATAAAACCAATCTGTTTGTTGCAGCTCTGGCATGGTGTAAGTTTATTTGAACTGTTTTAGACAAGTGCATCTTAGTATCGTATGCGCTTGACTAATAACTCAAGCTCTCTTCTGTAACATGAACAGTCCATGTCCAGGCTTGAATGCTAGACATCTAACTTTAATCTGTATTTGTCATTAGCTGCCTTGCAGTTTACGCATTTTAAAACTGTTTCTTTGCATTCCCAATGTTTGTGGTCTTTCTGACCACATTTACCACAATTCTGCTCTTCTGTGCATTTGGTCTGGAAATGACCAAATTTATTGCACTTAAAACACCTTATTACCTTTAGGTATTCTTTGACATTTAGTCGAGACCAACCTACATTGACTTTTTTCTCTTTCATTAATACTTTAAAGCTTTCTGAGTCAACTTGCACTATCCACTGCTTCTTATTATTCTTGCCCTTTATCGAGAACTTCACCTCCAATGAGGCTTCTGTAAAAGCAACGTTTTGTGCTTTTATTCTATCTACTAGAGCAGGGGTGGGCAATTGTTTTGGCTCGGGGGCCACTTTGTGGAAGCAGAGGTTAGCGGAGGACCGCACCTTTTAAAATGATTGCATTCATTAGTTAACTTTGCATTTCAGAAAAGGTACAAATTGTACCATAAAAATCAATAAATATAAATTGAATAAAATAGTGGCAGTTTTATTCAATTTACTAACAATAGGATCTACCACATGCTTTAAATCCAGTGCAACTTTACAAAGGCTCTCCTGATGCAAAATGCAATGAAAAGACAAGATATCACTGTCTGTGTCTTGTGCTTGTAACTTGTTTTTTAAAAGCTTAACCATACCTACATTTTTTCCACTGAAAGCTCTGGCCCCATCTGTTGTAATGCTTGCCATTTTGTTCCAGGACAAGCCACTTTTCTCCACACAATTCACAGCACACTCAAGCAAGTCCTGACCAGTGGTTTTATCTTTCATTGATTCTAGGCCAAGTAATTCCTCTGTGATGAAGAAATTTTCATTAATTCCACGGATAAAGATGAGTAATTGTGCAGTGTCTTCGTTATCTGTGCTCTCATTAAGTGCCAAAGAAAACCAAACAAAATCTTTGCTCGCAGTCTTCAGCTGTTCTGTGAGTTCGTCACTAATTGAGTCATGCGCCGCACTATAGTCCATCTTGACAATGAAATGCTTTCAAATTTGCTTCTAACATCAGGACACAATACGCTTGCACACTCTACCATACACTGCTTAATAAACTCGCCATCCGAAAAAGGCTTGTTGCGTTTAGCAAGGTTGTAGGCTACCATGAAACTTGCTTCTGTAGCGCTATTTTGAAGTGTTGATTGCTTTGTAAATAATGTTTGTTGCTTCTTCAGCCTTTTCACACACTCCGCAGCTTTTATTTTGCGTTCTTCCTTGGAAAGTTTGCAGCCAAATTCGCTATGTTTTGTTTCGTAATGTCGTTTCAGATTGTACTCCTTAAATACGGCTATCATTTCAGGACACAATAAACACACTGCTTTATTCCCAGTATTACCAAAAGAAATATTTGTTTGTCCATTCTTCATTAAACACACGATATTCATCACCAATTTTACGTTTTTTCGTTGGGTTCATGGTTTCACTAAAGTTGGAAATTTATATATTTACTGTTGCAAAGACAAAATGGAAATTAACCAGATCAACTGGAAAAGCACTGCGCATGCGTATTGATGTGGCCGTCCTAGGGGAAAATACGAGACGAATCTTCGGTCGCGCACGGGAAGGAATTCTCGGTTCAAGGCGGATTTTTCTGACTGTCTTGGCGGGCCACAAAAAACTCTTAGCGGGCTGCTATTTGCCCACCCCTGTACTAGAGCATCCTTTTCAATGTCGCCATCAACATCATATATTATGATTTGTGGCAATTTCATTTTGGGCTCTCTTGCCGCACATTTGTCTTTTAATACTGTATTCCTTTGTATTTCATTTTTCAGTATCTTATCAAACTCATCAGTACATTCTATTAATACACCACATTTTCCAATCTTTTTGACATTCTTTATGCCAATCTTTAACTCGGTTGGATCTAAATTCTTTAACAGATCCTTCTTGAGTTCTTCCGAACTCAGATCCTCGTCTTGAGGATATATCAACATAATATGTTGTTGATCTCGTTCCTTTGGTTTTGGTGTCAATGACCTTTTTGTCCTTCTGCGTAACTTTTTGTGACTGTTGCCTTACTTTTGACAGTCATTTCTCTTTCAGACAACCTGCCCTACAGGTTGCTGATTTTCAACTCTTGTTCGTGAACTACATCTTGTAATTTATTAAACAGACTTCTAATTTCAACACCTTTCTGTTTAGTTACTTTACTAGCACTACTGTTCAAGATTGAACAGTTCACTTGTTTTCGCAGTGGCATTCTTCTCTTGAGAGGCCATTTCACTTACATCACACACTTCACTAGTCATCACTACCTGGTACCCTGGGGTTCACACCAGGCAGTTGTATTTTACTTGTCTGAGAGAGTGTTAAACCCTCCTCCAAGGAGGGAGCCCCTAGACGACGACAACATCCTCTCTCTTTAGAATTGGTTCTGACAATGCTTCGTACAACAAAGATTTATATCGTATCTTAATAAAATACATCAAATGAAAAAAGGGTTGTTTTTAAAAAGCTTGAATTATGTATTTTTATACGTAAGAAATTTTTTTTTTCAAACAACAATTTCTGTTATTAAAAAAAAAATCAAAGTTTTATGTGTTGTACTAAAAACAAACATAGATTGTAGATTCTGTCAAAGTGTATAATTGACAGGAATCATGAAAGGGTTAATATGTGGTGCAAGAGGAAAGATTATTTTGCTTAAAAATTATAGATATATATATATCAAGATAAGAGTCACTTCATGAAAGATAGTTGTATCTCAAGTGTATTATTTTATCTTTTATTGGTTTAAATAACGATAATGTGCACAAATATTGGGATTTATGTATAATTTTTATTAAAGAATAAAGGTAAACAGTCTAATGTGTTTCACTCAACATGTCTATGGCCAGCGGTAATAAGTTACCTGTGATTAGGATTGCAGCTGTGCAATGACTGAAAAATCTGAAAGTCACTCTCAGATTTGAAAAAAATATATATATATAGACTGAAGAACTGAATTTATTTTGAATAAGCATATCACAAGTATAGTTGGTAAAAATATGGGTTGTCAATAACTCTTCGTGCTGTTGACTACACATGTCCATTGCAGGAGTGGTGCTGCTGATTATTAGCCAGTCAATTGGAAATATTGTCAATGTTAGCAAATGAAGAACAGTAGAAAACATGTTTATTACCCAGGAGAAACCTATAACTTTAGTGTTCTTACTTAAACGTTTTTAGTGCTTCCTTAATTATTTTGTATTTTTTACTGGCTTCCTTATTTTAGAAATATTAACAGTCGCTAGCACAATTACATTAATAAAAGTTCATGTTTGAAGCAAAAATTGTACTGAAAACACAGTTTATGACAAAAGTGCATATGCATACATATAAGCATATATATAACATATAAGCTACTCACAATAGAGGATGTATCGGTGAATTTTATAATTGTCATCAACTGAGCACGTAGCTTTCTGTAAATTGAAATGTAGAGTGCTGATAAAAATAGACAAAATTCTATACAGTATTTTTGCTGAAAATCTCATGTCTTTAATTTAAAATAATTGAAAAATTTAACAAGAATTTATAGTTTCTTATAAGTTGTCAAGGTTTACTTATGTCTAAAATAAAAATTTTGTATGGCATATTTCTTGAAATTATATAAAATGTAGCAAGTTCGAATAGGAGGGGAAATTGTACGGTTTGAAATCTTAAATCTATTTAAAAATATGACATCTGTTGTAAGAAAATACACTGTTTATTATGAATTAAAAATGTGGGAAACAAAGTATAAAGAGGTCCTGAATTGAACTTTGAAATACTGCAATCATTGTTTCTTTGCTTGTGCTAAAACCGAAATTTACAATTTTGATAAAGGTGTTACTATAAGGAACACAAAGAATTTTATGACATACATCATGAATTTTCTCAATTGGGCGGGAGATGAGAGAAATAGTTGTTTTACTTGTCCCTGCAGCAGAAATCTAGCTAGTCCTGTCTTGGACCATAGATAAAGTTGTTAATAATTGCTTATACCTAGATCTATATATTATATTGAGGTGTCTGGATCTACTGGTATACCAGTTAACTTTAATAGCTTCAGTCACATTAGGAAGAAAAATAGTGAACAATGGAATCACTACAGTAGTTGGCTTTTGAATGAAAGCTTTTGGCTAGGAATAGTAAGGACAATATATTGTAATAATAGAGTAGTGTTATATAGTTTCTTTGGAATGCACAATGGAGATGTTTTTACAATGGCTTTGAAACCTTAAGTTTGTAGGTATGCCAACTTTGCTATTCCTTAATAGGCCTGTAAATGTTATGTCGAAATCAAGGTGAATGATGTTAGAAACATATAATCATGTTATAAAAGGGCTGCTTATTTAAAGTAATGTATATATATAATTTTCATTTATTACTGCTTTATAAGTTATTCAAAGAAATCCTCATTGAGGTTATGCAATGACATAATTATTTCCCCGTGTCTGTGAGAAAGCCTGAAGCTACAGTACTGTGCAAATTAGTTGGGACAATAGGAAAATGCAGTAACAAAGACACAACTAAAATATTTATTTGTCTAATAGTGTAGTTAATAGTGCATGTGACCCCCCCCCCCCCATCCTTAGCTTTAATTACTTCTTTCACCTTCTCAACCATTGATGCCACTAGCTTTCCACACATCTTCACTTCAGGGCCGTGGTACCACACTTTCATGACACTTTCTATCATTTTGGTTTTAGTCATGCAATCCATCTTAGCTATGTGCGCTTTAATAATGTCCCACAAATTTTCAATGGGGTTTAGATCGGGTGAATTTCCTGGCCACTCCAATACCTTCAAATGTTTCTGGGTAAAGAAGCTCTTAGCAAGCTTAGAATTGTGGCATGGAGCCAGATTCTGTTGAAATACCCCATCGCCGTTAGGAAACAGCTTCTGCAGTGTTGGGACCATTTTCGCCTCCAGAACGCCTATGTACTTTTTGCTGTCCATCATTCCTTCAATAGGGTGAAGTGTCTGTGGCCCAGAAGCTGTGAAACATCCCCAAAACATGACCTTGGGTGGGTGTTTGGGGGATTGCTGGATGTGGACGGATCGAAGAGGTTCTCCAGGCTTCGCTTGTCCCAATTAATTCGCACAGTACTGTATGATAGTAGTTAAATAATTATGTTTACATTTCAGTATATTTGGTATTTATATATCAGATATTATTAAGTGAACGCTTGATGATGGTCATTCATAATTGGGCCATTGATTATGCAAACTCTTTTTAAATGAATAAAAATTTAAGATCACTATTGTATAAAATGATGTTACAAAATGGAAGTATTATTTAGTGACAAAAGACAAGTAAATTACAACAATTAGTCACTTGTGAATTAAATATACCCAATAATTATGAATGTTTTCTGCAGTAGTCCAGTAGACATATGAATAAATTAAATATTATTATTCAGTAAACTTATGGCTGCAGAAGAAATATGCTTGGATTTTTCTAAGTGAAGAAATGTTTAAATTTATTCAAAGGAAATTTTCAAAGCTTTTCTAGCTATTTCAACATATAACCTAAAGAGGACATGTCTCATTTGTAATAATTAGTGAAAAATGTTCAGTCAAATCACATTACTAAAATTGACTCCTAGTAAACAAAGTGCAATGCTTCTGTTCTCAGAAGAATAACTGAGGAAATTCCTCTCTGTAAATTAGTTACAGATACCTTGACAATTTTTCAAAGAAAGATCATGGATATTATTTACAAAGTAAAAGTTGATTAACGTGAATTGTATTAATCTTTAAGGCCAAGGAAATGTATTAGGCTCGTTACTTTTGTCACGTTTAATATCAGTAATTGCAAATGGTGTTATGATAAATTTAGATGTGCCTAATTTTTTTTATTGTAGGTCACCCCCCTTTCCTTACATATATCCCATCCATATTATATATTCATGCCTGAAGGAATATCATGAATCTTCTGCAGCAAATTTACAGTCTTCCAGTCTCAAAGCATTCACACTCATTATTGAGATTCTTTGATCGAATCCTTTATCTCTGACTTATACTGACAGTTTTAGCTTTATTATAATTCTGAGCACTAATTCACAAATTTCAGTTTTTGTTTCTTCCCTTCAGTGCTAGGTTTGTTGGTCTTTGTGTTTTAGAAGCCCTACAATTACCAGTAAGTACAGAATTAAAATCAATGATAGTAGTACTACAGCAAGTTGACTTGCTTACATCTTGTAATTTAAAAGTGAGCTTATAACAAATAAACATTAAAATTCCTTGCCTCTGAGTTTTTATTTTAATTATCGTGGTACTGTTATTTTTATACATTAACAGATTATACATTGAGTAAAAAACTGAGTACTCGAAGTGTGTAAATACTTAAAAGCCCAAAACTTAACCTCGAAAGTTTAAAAACTACTTGAGCAAGTCATCTTTCAACATAAAGTTAATTAGCCTGTCCTTAATGTGTGACTTCAAAATTGATAGGGGGTGTATAGATCAAATAAACTTAGGCAGATTCTTGAGAAATGTTTACAGTTTCAGAAACCTATGGTTACTAGCTTCATAGATTTCAAAAAGGCTTTTAACTCTGTTGTCATAATTTGTGGTTAATTGTTAGATCATATGGAAACTTGACAAGTTGATTAAGACAATGAAAGCTCTCTATAATAATATTGAATATATGAGAGTTGGAAGGCTTGAAGTGAATATTTTTAGCATTGCTAGTGATCTTCCTTTTTTTTACTTTGGTTATTGATGCTACAATGAATTATTTGAAAAGGGAAAATTTCGGTCTGAAATGGTCAGTGGTTCTCAACCTTTTATGCTTCACGTACTCCGGGAAATGTGCATGTTACTGGCGTACCCTTTGCATAGATAGATAAAACTATAGTTATAATATAACAATGGTTATTTTTACTTTGTTACTAGATCTAGCGACTTTTGAGCTCTCACGGCGTACCCGAAAAAAGAGCTCTAAATTCTAGAGAGCCCAAAATTTCTGATTTAGATTATCCAGATGATTTGACCCTATTGGCTAATGATGTTTATTAGGGCCAGGGACCTACCCAAGTGGAGTGCCAGGGGGTCCGAACCCCTCCCCCGAAAATCCGGTCGTCATATGAAATCTCAAATTTGTCTACCTGCTTTGAAATCAGAAACACTTTGTATAATTTTAGCTCCATATTTTATGACCTACACTTAAGAGATGATAAAAATCTCAGTCCACATAGAATAGCATTTTAACGTTTACTGTTCTGTGAAATATTTTAGTAATTAGAAAACCCTACTGAAGTGAAGGAAACCTACTTTCGTGTTAGTATACGAATGTGTGGGTGCACGTACGCAGTATGACTAGTTTCGTGAAGGGGATGGATAAGAATCCATCCCCTTCACGAAACTATATCATACTGGGTACATGCCTGATTAGGAGGTTGTTGATGAAACTGGTAATACAGCAAGTTATGGTGATAACAGAAAAAACTAAAGTGATGAAAATTGAGCATGAAGATGGTCCTTCAGCACTTGAACGGCTGCCCTCTTGAGCTGGGTGTTCAGTTTAATTACCCAAGGAGCTATGTAACATACTGATGATGTGCGGCATGAGATAAAAAGAAAAATAGGAATTTTGCTGGGACTTAAAAAAAAAATCTATGGTGTGTACATATACACCTAAATGCTAAAATTAGGCTGTATACTCTCAGATCTACTGTGGCATATAAACTGACAGGCTCCTGTCAGACCTCTGTGGCAAGCAGCTGCTTGAGGGGGTATTTATTTTTATTTTATTTATAATAGTTTGGTTCTTTCTAGGGTTAGTTTTGATAGCGAAACGTGGATCCTTTGTAAGTAGGATAATAGGAAATTTGATTCTAGATGCTTACGCAATATCTTGGGCTTTAGGTGGTTTGAATTTGTTAAGTAATGACGAGGTTAGAAGTAGGCAACCCTCCTTTGAGGGGCGGGGGGTCCTGTCCCACTTGGTCCAACATTGAAATTTATTTCGGGGGGGGGGGGCAGAAACCTAGGATGCAATAGGCAATGTCAAACAGGGCCTTTGCTAGAACTGTCCTGCAGTGACCAAATTCAGCAGCTGTAGCTCAGGACAGACCTGTCTACTCTTTCTGGTAGGACCTCCGTAGCCCATGAGGATTTTTGTATATACACTACCAGTTCAAAACTGCAAATCCATCCCTTGGAGATAGTGGTCTTTGTGTTTTTTCAGCATTACTGGATCATGATTTATGGTAATTCATGTTATTGAAATCTGAAATTATAGGTGATGTATAGAATGAAATAGACAATAACAATCCCCATCAAACACATCTAGCAATACTGAAGAAGCAAAATATCCATTTTCCAAGGGATGAATCGTCCCGTTTGTTAAATATTGATATGCTGCTAGTTTTTAAATCTTTAACAGGTAGGTATCCAGGATTTAGTTTCGAGGAGAATTCGAGAATAAAGACGTAGGGGTTCCCAATCAGGGGCGTAGCTATGGGGGAGAAGCTCCAATCCCCAAAGTAACTCGGAGTTGGCAAAATTCGAAGCGACTTCGTAAAATCTAGGCGAGTTGTGAAAATTTCTAATTTTTTTTTTTGTAAAATTAAGGGGAGTTAGAAAAATCTAGGGTACTTGGCAAATCTAGGGCAGTTGGGAAAATCAAGACTGCAAAATCTCAGAGCAGCTGACAAAATTCGAAACCACTTAGTAAAATACAGGTGTGTTGGCAAAATCGGGACAACTTGGGGAGTTGACAAAATTCGATGAGATGTAAAAATTGTGATTTTTTTTTTGTGGGGAAAAAAAATCTTGGGGAGTTGGTCAATTTCGAAACCACTTGATAAAATAGGGCAAGGTTTGAAAATTGGGATTGCTTTTGTGAAATTAAGGAAAGTTGACAAAATTTTGGGGAGTTTGAAAAATTTAAAGTGACAAATTCAGGAGAGATGTAAAAATTCGTTGTTTTTGCGAAATTAAGGAGAGGGGGTAAAATCGAGGCAACTTGGCAAAATTGGAAACCACTTTGTAAAGTAGAGGTGAGTTGTGAAAATTGGGATTGGTTTTGTGAAATTAAAGAGAGTTGGAAAAATTCGAAGCCACTTGGTAAAATACAGGGTAGTTGTGAAAATTGTGCCTTGTGCAATTAAGGAGAGTTGATAAAATTCGAAGTGACATGGCAAATTCAGGGAAGATGTAAAAATTGAGATTTTTTTCCGTATTACGGAGAGTTGGCAAAATCTAGAATGGTAAAATTCGGACGAGTTGTAATAATTAGAATTGGGTTTGTGAAACTAAGGAGAGTTGACAAAATCGAGAAAACTTGGCAAAATTTTGGGGAGTTTGTAAACTTTGCAGCGACTTGACAAATTCAGGAGAGGTGTAAAGATTTGGATTGGTTTTGTGAAAATAAGAGAGTTGGCCAATCAAAGGGAGTTGGGAAAATTCATACTGACTTGCTAAAATTCAGGCGAGATGTACATATTGGGATTATTTCTGCGAAATTATGGCTAGTTGGCAAAATGTAGGAAAGTTGTGAAAATTGCCCTCCCCCTGCATGGAGTGAAAATCAAGGTTACGAACCTGACTTTATTTTCTCAGTTGGCAAAATTTGATTCCCGAATTGAAAAAATTTCTATTTCTACCCCCCTCCCCCCAAACCATAGTCCTTCGCTATGCCCCTGTTCTCAATTACTAAAATATTCCACCGAGCAGGAAAGGTTAGAATGATATTCTACGTGGAATAAGATTAACAATTTATAGTTTGGGTAAATTTTTTTAAGATTTCGTATAAGACAACCGGTTTTTTGGGGAGGGACCTCTGCTCCCCCCCCCCCCCGGTACGTCCCTGACTCTTAGAGTGTTATGTTTTTTAGAGTTGACTCAATATTAAGACTAAGAATTTAAAAATCAACTTTTTGAATAGAGGCCAAAATGTCAGTAACACTTCTTTTCTACTTAGTGTTTTTAGAATTAGAAAAGTTAATTATTGATAATTCCCTAAATTTATCAAAAGTATAAAATATGCAAAATACATTAAAAAAAATTAGAGTTTCGTATCCATATTAAAGCTTGGTAAACTCAGAATAAGGAAGATACCTCCATCGTTGAAAGCAGTATCTTCCTTATTCTGTGAACCAAGGGTCGCGGCTGGTACGCCGTACGATATATTCGTATTATCTAAATCGTATTTTAATTAAACATTAATTAACACCATAAAAAAATTAATGCACCATAAGTTAATCACTAATCGAAAGAGTATTATCATTAGATGTTTCAGGGCGAAATAAAGTAGAAAATCTAATACTTTGCCTAGTGTAAACAGCTGCTTGAGGGATAATTATATACTTTTGAAATGATATAAAGCTATTTTTTTTAATCTACTTGTGCAGCTAATGGTACGATATGCCATGTTTTTTAATTCTCTAAACGAATAAATATGTCGGTACCTGGGTAAGGTATGGATATATGTGTCGTTTTTCTGTTGAGGTTCTGCCATCCTCTCAGACCTTGTACTTTGGCATATAAATTGAAGGGCTCCTATCAAACCTCTGTGGCAAGCAGCTGTTTGAGGGGGTATTTATTATTTTACTCCGTTAACGTGATATCGCTATAGCACTACGATAAGCGGTCTTGCAATCTGTGGAATCATGAATGGGAGAGTTGGAATGGCTTCAACTTTCTGGCGCTAATCGAACTGCAGTTGGCAACATGAGTGGAAACTCGTTTATGGAGACTTTAATAGCAAATGCTCTTAAACACTGTTTTATATCTTCCTGTAAACTCTTGTTTCATATTTTAGTAGCATAAATATAAGACACTCCTTTTACTTATAATGTCCTATTGGAACATATAAAAAAAGATCAATTTTTTACGTTGTAAAAGCTTTTTTAGCTGCTTCAACCCACTCTCAGTGTAAGTGGGGTAAATTATTGCTGTCAGTGTACACCCCTTAACTGTAACACCCCATCGGAAAAATTTCTAGCATAAATGGTTTATATTCATTTAAAAAATTTTCACCGTTAGAAGGTGCAATTAGTTACAGGAAATTTGAAAATGCGCATTTTAAGATTACACACTACCAATCAAACCTAAAAATAATTTTTATCTCTAAACAAAAACAATATATTTTGAGCAATATTTAGACGTACCTTGCTTTTCGGTAAGCTTACCGTTTTCGAAAAAAAATGGAACAATTGCTATTCAAAAAATTCGTCATTCCAAACGGCTGTTATTCGAAAAACTATTGACGTACATTGTATATACAGACACCGTAGAGCGTCGTGAGATGTTTTCGTTATATCAAAATTTAAGACCTATTTTAATTAACATCATAAAACAGTTAACGAACCATAAAGAAATTATGAATCGAGCAAGTAGGATGATTAAATGTTTCAGGGTGAAATAAAGATCGAAAAGCTAAGAATTTACTTAGTACTTTTGAAATGATACAGAGGTTTTTCTGAAATCTACTTGTGCAGTTAATGACACAATATGCCGTTATAATTTAAAACAAAATTTCTCTCTTCGAATAAATATGAGTTAATTTGTAAAGCCTTGTATATTGGTTAGGGAGCTAGTAACTTTCCGGCAAGGCACACTTTGTGTCTATTAGCTCAGGAATAGGGAAACTTTTTGGATCAAGAGCCAAAACAGATAAAAAAAAAAGGGTAAACAAATTTTGAGAGCTGCAAATTATATTCTTTATTGGGTCAAGAGCCATAACAAGAAACAGCAGATTTTTTTAAAACGAAAATGAAACCATAACGTATAATTTTCAAAAATCATCATCAGTGACTTTTGAGTCAGTCTTCTCTACCAACTTGGAATGATCAGTGCTTTCAAACTATGGTCTGCCAACCTGCTTAATGCTTTAACCCCTTAAAAGTTTTGCCCGAACACCGCTCGGGTGCTGCGAAAGGTCTTTTCTGATTTGCCCTTACGCCGCTCGGGCATCTTATTTTTCTACGCCAATCCAATGATTTGCCCGGCTTTTTAACTTTTTTTTCGTTTGCAATGTTTCTAATAGACGGCTCTAGTAGTCCAGTAAAGATTGGAATGCAAAACATGCGTACACCGGTTTTATATCAGGTTTTACTGCTTTTTGTTTACACGGGAGGAGTGAATTTTGTTTTTACTTGTGTAGTGTATCACACGTTGCGAATATTATTTCTTTTGAATTTTGTGCTAAAAGGGGAATGAGTGACAGTGAGCGGCTCATAACAGAATATAATTCTGATATTGGATCAGATAATGAATCGGAAATTTCTCTAAATGATTCTGGAAGTTGTGAAAATTTGTTATAGGACTTCTCTAATGATGAGGGTTGGGTTGGGTTGTTTTACCTCTGAGCGGCACTTTTTTGCACACCATGGGCTAAATGGCCAAGTCACATGGACCCCGAAGGCTCAGGGAAGGTTGGGGGAGGGGACCCACTGGAACAGCTGTTGGGAGACAGATGGTAGCCTCCCGTCAAGGCCATCCAGCGTGTTCTTTAACGTGCACAGGGTATGGCTCTCCCGCACACGGGGCCACGGCTTAACGTCCCATCCGACGGACGGCGGCCTTTCCAAGCCCATCGATGTCCCCTACTGACCGTGGGCAAGGCGGGGAATTTTGCGGAGATAAATCTCAACGCTGACCCAGCTGGGACTCGAACCTGGGAACTACAGATTACGAGCCTGGCGCGCTACCGACTGAGCCACCCCCGCCCCCTAATGATGAGGAAACGGAAAGTTCCGATGATCTAATTCAGGTGCGGAACTTTTGTGAAATTTATACTAGTAATCCTCCTCCAGCACCACCGCGATTTCCTTTCACAGCGAATCCTGCTGTTCATTTGGATATTGATGTAAGTAATGGAACTTTACAGTTTCTTGATATTTTCTTTGATTGTAACCTCCTTGAAATAATAGTTTCTTGTTCGGAAAAGCAAACTTTAAGTAAAAATGCCAATTTTTCGCTATAATTAAAAATTATGCAATTCAGTACTTGTAACAGTTTTGACTGCTGATTTGAATTTATATGATCGATTTGAATACAAAATTATCAAAAATGTGCTTATTTTTGGACACAATATGGCAGAAAAAATTTGGGTTGGGTTGTTTTACCTCTGAGCGGCATTTTTTTGCACACCATGGGCTAAATGGCCAGGTCACATGGACCCCGAAGGCTCAGAGAAGGTTGGGGGAGGGGACCCACTGGAACAGCTGTTGGGAGACATGGTAGCCTCCCGTCAAGGCCATCCAGCGTGTTCTTTAACGTGCACAGGGTATCTCTCCCGCACACGGGGCCACGGCTTAACGTCCCATCCGACGGACGGCGGCCTTTCCAAGCCCATCGGTGTCCCCTACTGACCGTGGGCAGGGCGGGGAATTTTGCGGAGATAAATCTCAACGCTGGCCCAGCTGGGACTCGAACCTGGGAACTACAGATTACGAGCCTGGCGCGCTACCGACTGAGCCACCCCCGCCCCATGGCAGAAAAAAGGAACTGTTAAGGGGTTAATAACAAAAATCGTTAAAACCTTTTCAGAGTTGAATGTTGAACCAAAACCCGTCGAGCATTTTTTTAGTGCGCTCAGAGCCACCGGTTCCCAACTCCTGTTTAGCACTAACTGAAGCAGTGGTCATCAATGACCTCGGTCTTAATAGGGAAAGTCCTTGTAGAAAGCCAAAAAAAGCTACAAGTGGCTTCTAGGATTCTTCTCTGTCATTTATGTCTAAATGCAAAAAATCAAGGAGTATCGCTATAAAACTGTGATACTCTCTTCCTTGCCACCCGTCTGTTGTTAGAATGTGAGCTTTGACAAAGTGTTGCCACGTGCAGTTTAGCTATGGTCGAAGTATTGTTGCTCTTGAGCGGGACCTGGGGGATTACTATTGGGTAATGACCCAATAACAATCCCCCCCCCCCCCTAGGAAATACTATTGGGTAATGGATGAAAGAAAATTAAAACTTGTGCATATTGTACCCATTTTTCAAGCAATTTTTAAAGACTTCCAAAACGGGGGGGAGGGGATGAACAGAAATCGAGTATCTTTTCCCCTTCCGTGTCTTTTCCGGTTTGATTGTGTTACTTGCTCCCCCCCCCCCCCGCTTTTTTTCCTAGATTCGGGCCTGTTCGAATTCACACCACTTCGCATTCAGTATGCTACCAAACATCAACTGAAGACAAAGTAATAAACAGAAGCAAAAAATTAATGAACCAAGAAACTGTCACATTAATATATAACTTTATTTTACAGTTATAAACTTTTTCGTAGTAAAAAAAATCGGCTTTAAGCTTTGATTCAATCGAATTACAATGATGAAATGCATAAGTTAAAAATGAAACTTGCATGCTCTTATTTATTATATACAGAAGAAATAATAGCAATGCTTCATAAAACAACTTAGTATGTAGTTGCTTCTCCAACCATTTCCTAACTTATGAACATAATATTTTAAAATGTAAATTAACACTCATGAATAATACTTCACAATTATTAGTTTTTAGTTGATTCTTTGAAAAAATTAGTTTGATATTGAATAAAATATATTTTCATTTTATGATTATATAATTGTTTTTATACGTTGCTCAAATAATGCTTGCACATCTAATTCTACCAAGTTTATTATATATATAAAACGTACATCTCAATCAAAAAGATTTGTATAGAGTAAATCTATTGTTAACTCTATTGAAATGCTCTGCATAAAAAATTATTATGCCTATATGTATTAATTTGGCATGAAATAACTCAATAATAAGATGAAAGTAAGTCTTTTCAAGTTTGTTGTAAACTTCCTGGATAATCCAATTCTATCATTGAATGCACAATCAAAAATAGGATGAAACTAATTTAAGCAATTATTTTTAAGTTTTATTTCATTACACATGGAGGTTTCAACACATATTTCTTCTGCCAAAAGGCGTATTCAAATGATTAAGGCTATAAAAAATCAGACATAATATTAGCCCTTGTGTAAGACAGATATATATATATTTAAGAAAAAATGCCATGCAATATTATTACATTAAATGAACAAATTTAATATTTACATGATATTGCTGTTTAGATGTTAAATGTTCTTGAGTAGTCACTAACCTATATTCCAGGTTATTTGCATTGCTTTTCTCACAATGCTATTAACTCTCTTAACATGGTATTTTAATTAAGGCTTTTAAAAGCTCCAAAGGAACAGATGTAAGGTTATATTACCATGTTTTTGTTGCCTTCCTGAGAGTTCTATGGCTAGCTCAGACGGTATTATTGTTGCTGATGTTCCTTCAGCTGTATTTGGCATAGGCTTTCTTGCTGTAGGCCGACAGTCATCCTGTATAGTCGCTGCCAATGCACGGGGCGATGAAATAGTGCTCTGATACATTAGCTAAATATCATTTAACAGTAGCCTATACTATAACAAATACTATTAAAAAATTAGTTATTAATGATAGAGATAAACTCTCCCCAACAGGAGGAATTTATAACATAGAAATACCAGACCTTTGAACGCAAACTAAAGGTAAAAATCAATACAGTGGCAAAACATATAGAACATACAAACAACTATCAACAGGACATAAAAAATATAGCAAAAACATCAACAGGACATAAAAAATAAAAAAAATCTTTAGCAATCCTGGAAAACCAATTAAAAGTTGATAATTTAACAAACAAAGCCATAGCAGCACCCCTAACTAAATTTTAATTACAATATATGGAAACATGATTAATTTACATAAAGATCTCATATACAACAGTGAGATCCCGCCCCTTTCGGCTGCCTAGAACCTTCTGATGCGAGAACAGAACTATCAACATCAAAACTAACACCAGGTGAGATTATATTTAAATCTTCCCATCGCGGGGTCAACTGTCAGAAGCTTACGGGATGAAACATACTCACGATTTTAAATGTTTAAGACCTGAATTTTAAAAGTTTGTTGATCTTGGTCAAAAGTTAAAGCGTCTTGAGCAGAAGACAGCCTATGACATGGTTAAACAGGAGGATACAAACAATGTAATAACTATTTCCATCTTAAATTATCAAGAGCTATATCACGTGTTAGTGATTTATAACCCCAAGATCGGTGTCCTTTGGGAAAAAAAGATTGGTATACAGTGCCACAGAACATCAGTATCACTGCCCCATGCTATTGGCAGCTGCAACTATAGGACAATGGTCGGCCTACAGCAAGAAAGCCTATGCCATACAGCCGAAGGAACAATACCATCTCAGCCAGCCATAGGACACTCAGGAAGACAACTAAAACATGGTAATATAACATTATATCCCTTACTTTGGAACTTTTAAAAGTTAAAAGCCTCCTTAAGTAAAATGCCATGTTAAGAGAATTGATAGCATCGTGAGAAAAGCAATGTAAATAACTTGTAACATATACTTGTGACCTATACATCAGTATGCTCAAGAGCAACGTGTAAATATTGAATTTGTTTAAACGTATGCTGTGTTTTTGAACTTAATTTGGCATTAAATGAACATATCCCATTAAATATGCTGCAAAAGCAATCAGCTAGGATTCAATTGAACAGTAAGGAATTAGCCACTAACTTTTACAGAAATGAAACAAATGAAATAAAAGCTGTTGTGATTATTTATGATTTGCATATAGCTAATAAAAATTATCACCACTAAAACATATTCCTTTTTGCTATGACAGTGCAGTAATATATCTTGTATCCAAAAATTACAATTTTGCAAGTTAAAGATGCAAATTGCAGCTGTTTTTCAGAATTACATTAATTTTTTACTATACATACAGCTAAAATTAAGGTTTGGCTCAACTGCTTGAATATGCTTCAAACATTATTTTTGGTAAACATAAAAGACTAAGGGAAGATTAATGGGAAAAGGGAAAAATATTTTTCAGATTAATTTTCATTCTATATAGGCCTTTGTTTCATACTGGACAAGAAATGAGAACGCTTATCTCTATGTTTCTTTAATTAGCTTGACTTATACTGAGAGGTCCACAAATTGTGCCTGGGCTTTGTTCCTAGCTACATTTAAAGCTAACACAATGGCTACAAGCAATTTGAAACCAAAAATTAAATTTAAGATTGCCACTGGTAACTAGGTGATTGCATTTAAGGAACACTGGCCATGACTTACCTTCACATAACAGTAAATCTTTATAAAAATACAATTCCCTTCAGATATTCTTTGCTACTAAACTTTTTATTAATAATTATAACATCAAAGCCATAATTTTTGAATTGGGGAAATAAAAAAAAACAGTTTAAATAGCCTGGTTCTGTGTATTTATTTGATCAAAGAAACATTTAATATAAGAAATATCGCATACAGAAAAAAATTCCAATTCTGGAAATAAATTATAGCTGCATTTTCAGAACTATATTTTGATTCTGTTTACTATCAGAATAATGGCTTGGTTGAAAATGCTACCAGTAGATTTTCCCGGGAATGAGCTGCTAGTTAAGATAACATGATACATTGATCTGACAGTAATTGTATTGAAAAAAACTGCAAACACACAATGTCCTCAGGACAAATATTTTATTAGATACTGCAATTTTTTGTTTCCTTGTAATTCTTCACTCACATATTATACATATTTCTTCTTTCTGAAGATGGTCCCTGCACAATGTACGTGATTTACATCCATCATGCATTTTTCCAGATATGCTCTAATTGCTGGTGATCCAATTTATGGAAAAATATATTAGCTTGCATGCACATTATAACTGTCTTGACTGAACTGCACTTTTCTATTTTTGCTTTCTTCTGTTCATCAAACATACTTTGCATCATTTCAAACTAGCCAATTAGTGTTTAGTTGGCCAGAGACGGGAGAGTTGGGTATAGGTTCAATAAACACCCATTTGGAAACAAGCTATGATCTTCAAATTCTGTAAAGGAATTTAGGTGTAGACTTTGTCACGTGTTCTATCCAGAAATGGTCATCTAGAGTCTTATTGATTTCCTCTGATTGTGGTGTGTAGGTGAATCTCACAAGCAAGCACAGATTAAGGAGTGGGGATACAGCTGCATCTTTAGTACAGCAAAAGAGCTAAATCGGAAACAATTCTTTCCTTTCATTAACATTCTCCATTAGGAAAAGGGGCAAAAATATTGTACAATTTAGCGACAGATTTTCATTCCCCCCCCCCCTAAATATCAGATTTTAAACAAAAAAACAGAGAAAATCTAATTAAATCGAAGTAGTTGGCAGCTCTGTTTAATAGATTGAAGTTTCATCAAAAAGAAACTGATATTGATACAATTTTTAATGTTATATATATATGTATCTAATTTTTAAATAGTAAATACATTGTTTTGTCATACATATAGTTACCAGTGGGCAGAGAAATTTGGAAAAATCTGACCAGCCAGTAGTTTTTACCCTATCAGCACAAAGGCATATTACCAATGTGTGTGTATGCCTCCCCCCCCCCCCATACACATTGGGGGAGTATAAAAATTTTCCTGTTTTTATGTGTATATAAAAAAAGAGTATTAATGATATTGTATTCAAAGGTGAAAGTTGATGTAATTTTTTCTTGTTTGAAAGTAACAAGCCACTTAAGAAAATCCATTTGCCATTGGTTAGTGGATGAGTGGATTTCATCAATCCTGCATATAGTACAGTAATACTCCAATTCATGCTGGAAATGTTACTACAAATAGGTACACTAACTGAATTTCATTATTGCATTTATGGAAATGTGCTTCTAAAATTGTTATTTGTTACCAATTTTCTTCACTAGGTTACTGGAATAATTTAATGGAATTACATGTGTTCTATGATTGTCAGAGACCAGAAACAATAGCAATTAGGAATCTTAATCCTCCCTCAAAAGATAGATGTCATGAGGACAGTGCTGTAATTCCAACATAATCTGCTCTTTGCAGAAGTCATTATAGAAGATCAGACGGCTTCATATTTAAACATTGCTAATTTCATGAAAATGAGTCCATGCAATAGTTATTTATTATTCTTTTATTAAAGAAAAAAAAACTGGTCCAAGAACAAAGTGTTTTAATGAATCAATGTTATATGGCAGCTTTAAATGGGCTATTACTGTATATATTTCATAGAAATGCATTTGGCATAGGTGCAGATATAAACAAGAAAATTGTGTGGCTAAATCTAATCAATAAATAAAGCAATTTACAATTTAATTCCCCCCCCCCCCAAAGTATTAATAGAATTTGTAAAAATTCTATTTCAAACTTGCATATTCATTATACTCTGTATTATGCAATAATTTAGTGGGTAAAATATTAGCAACTAAAACAGTAATGCTTTGTCTTTAAGTTTCAAAAGAACAATTTTTTCAAATTATTAAAAGCACTGTATAAATTAATCACAATAACACTGTCAATATAAATTAGCTTATGAGAAAGCCTTCATAACTCCTAGGAGTTTACTATATATTGCCATTTCACAAAATATATAGCAAACTCTACGAGTTATGAAGGCTTGCTCATAAGCAAATTTATATTGACAGCGTTATTGTGATTAATTAAATCAATTTAAACAATTGCTGTTCGTAACTTTAATCATAAAGCACTAAATACATATTAATTAACAAAACAAATCACAACATGCAATGCAATATATTTGGCAGTAATTGCCCTTTTAGTTATTTCATAGGGTTTTATTTTACTTCAATAGCAGTGTATTCTTTCCTCTTGAATAACTAAATTTATACATAATGTACATAAAACTATCCATGTAAAGCCATTCAAATGAGAGAAAATACACAATACTTTTGCATTGTACATTGGTACTGTACATTTTTACAAACTTTCCACAGAATGAAAAAAGAATTAACTTTGGACTTTTTACTTCCCAACTAGCTGATGCTCCTATTTTACAATTATTGGAATTTTCCACTGGACACCATTTTATTACCATTCTCTTCAGTAAAAGGCAAAGCTTAGTAAGGATAGCCTGTAAATAAAATAAAATGATTTGAGATAAAAAGACTGGAATGAAAAGAATGTGAAAAGTTTTATGCAACTTTATACAGATGTTTAAATTGCCCATCATGAACTTCTAGTTATCACTGTCAATGGTAAGAGAATAACAAACAAGCGAACAGTTTCTATTAAAGTGAAATTGCAAGATTCTTCAATTTCATGCTCTAGGTCTTGAAGAACAGCTGGTTTCATACTTTACACTATAACTTTCAGGTTACCTCACAGTAGTGGTGTATGCATGGGGAGAGGGTCCATGGGGTCTGGTTCCCCTTTCCTTTTATGTAAAACAAAATATATATTTTTAAATAAGTAAAGAATAAATAAAAACAACTTTTCCTTAAAACTTAAAAGAATAATGTTTTTGATTACCTTATATTAATCAAATTTTATTGTTTGATGTATTTTCCATTTAGATTGATATTGATTTTAAATTTTTGGCATACTCTCTAAATTCTGGACTCTCACCCCACATAAGGAAATGCTGTGTATGTCACTACCTCATAGGTAGAAGTTTTAGAGATATTATAAATCAGAAGAAGGCAGAGGATACTCATATGCTTTCTTTTTCTATTCGTTTTTGTATAAGTACTAGGGAAGGACTTGCAATATTTGTGGAAGAATCTTATTTTAGCAGGACAACACCTCTTCATTCCTGTACACCTAATGAATAGCAAATATGAATAGAAATGATATAATAGACAATTCCAACATTTTAGGTATTCAAATCAATAATAGCTTCATCAAAAAATCTAGTGTCCCTGGAGGATATACCACATTGTTAGTTCCAGTAACATTCTTTGTTTCTTTTCACATAATTAGAAGGGCAGGGTTGGCTCAGTCGGTAACACACCACTCTTGTAATCTGTAATTCCTAGGTTTGAGTCCCAGCTGAGCCAGCAATGAGATTTATCTCCGCAAAACTCCCTACCCTGCCTATAGCCAGTAGGGGACACCAATGGGCTTGGAAAGGCCACTGTCAGATGGGACATTAAGCTGTGGCTCTGTGTACAGGAGAGCCTTACCCTGTGCACATTAAAGAACATGCTGGATGGCTTTGACAGGATGCTACCATCTGTCTCCCAACAGTTGTCCAATAGGTCTCCTCCCCCAACCTTCTTTGAGCCTTTGGGGTCCTTGTGACCTTGCCATTAAGCCAATGGTGTGCAAAAATGTGCCACTCAGAGGTAAAAAAACATAACCCATAATTAGAATAATCCATTTTTGAACACTTTCTGATAGTGGAAATTCGAACTAATGGATGATTCAGAAAATGTAAATAATAATATTTCATTAACACCTATTGCACTCAAAAAGTTTTTAAACTCCTAAAACAAAAAAGTTGCATTTTTTCACGCTCATACGAACAAGGGAAAATTGCTGCTGTCAGTGCAAAGCCCATGACACTACACTCTATCAGAAAAATTTCTAATATGACTAGATTATTTATACCATTCACTTAAATTTTTGCAATTTCCAACTTTATGGCTCTCTAATCAGCAGAAATTCACACCACTGGAAGGTTAGAAAAGTGTGAATTGTAATTAGTACCTATTCAATGCAAAAATAATTTTTTATAGCAAAGAAGTTGAATGCCTAGAGATAAACAGACAGATGACAAAGTGAAAACAATACTTCATTTTTAAAAAACAAACTAAAAATCTGAATTTTGCAAGTGATTAGTATACACAGTTGGAATCATGATAACAGTGAGATAACTAGTATTTAGGTTTTATCAGATTAGATAATTATGTCTGAGAACTGTGTAGCCTCATTGCATTTCTTTAGAGATTGCTCACAAAACTTAACCTAATGACTGGGATCATCATATGTGGCATATAACAATCAAAGAAGTTAGGTAAGCTACCCATTTGGCAGTTTTAAGTTCTGGTGTACACCTGAGCTACAACTTTAAATGTTACAAGTCTATTTTGCACTGTACCATCAGCATTATACTCATGAATTCTCAAAATTCTGACTCATGGAGGTGCTTAGCTGCAAATTCACTTCTTCACAAGCTCTTAGATTTCCAATACCACTTCATTACACCTCTGAGAAGCACTTTAAAATCAATCTACATTGCTCAAAAGTAAAGTGAATTTAGGTATCTCATATTATAAACTATCTGATCAAGAGCTGCCAATAAAAAGGTTGGATAATTTTACCTCTGAGAAGCACTTTTTTTTGCACATAAATGGTAAGCTCACAAAGACTCCAAAGGATCAGAGAAGGCTGGAAAAAGGGGATCCACTGGACAATTGGCAAGAGACAGATGAAAGCCTCCCATCAAAGTCATCCAGTATGTTCACTAATGCTCACAGAGTACAGCTCTCCTGCACAGGAGATGACTTAATGTCCCATCCAATGAATGGCAACCTCTTCAAGCTTACTGATGTCACCTTTCTCACGAAGGACCACCATAGTAGATTTGTGAGAATGGTGGGACCTCAGCAGAAAAATAACATCCATGCTTTACTGGGGCTCGAAGCCAGATCCCTTTGATCAGTAGCCAAACATGCTAACCACTTGAAGTATATAAGATAAAAATGTTTTGAGATAAAAGTAAAAGTATTTTTATAATTTTATATGGTCATTCTAATATAAAGTTTAGTTTATATAATATTCAAAACTTTCTGTTATATTACATTGTATAATAAATAGAAGCATCAGTTTGCCAGGCTAGTCAAGCTAGGAACATATGAAAAACCTCGTGTATTGGTCATCATATTCCAAATGGAAGTCCCATTTTCCATATTCAACCAGCAGAAATTTCTGTCACAAAAGCTATTTGCTGGCTGCTTCATAGCACTGTGTTTTGTTTCATACCTTTCTCACCAACCACTAGAGGCAGACTGATCACTCTGTGATTGGGTTGGGTTGTTTAACCTCTGAGCAGCACTTTTTTGCACACCATGGGCTAAATGGCCAGGTCACATGGACTCTGAAGGCTCAAAGAAGTTTTGGGGAGGGGACCCACTGGAACAGCTGTTGGGAGACAGATGGTAGTCTCCCATCAAGGCCATCCAGCATGTTCTTTAAAGTGCACAGGGTATGGCTCTCCTGCACACAGGGCCACGACTTCCCATCCAACGTATGGCGGCCGTTCCAAGCCCACTGGTGTTCCCTACTGACCGTGGGCAGGACAGGGAATTTTGTGGAGATAAATCTCAATGTTGACCTAGCTGGGACTCGAACCTGGGAACTACAGATTACAAGCCTGGAGCGCTAGCGACTGAGCCACCACCGCCCCACTCTGTGATTGGCTGCCAGTTATTGGCAGTGTCACTGAAAATGGAAGCAAGAACAGAGGTTCTTCACAGGTTAGTGAAAATATTTTTGTTATTGTTTAGAAAAATTAAGATTAATTCTCGTTTTTTCCTTAACTGCCGTATGTCTGGTTGTCACTGTTTCCAAATTATAAGTGTATTTTTTTTAGTAGTGCACTGCCAGTGAATGCAATCATTCTTGATTCTTCAATGGACATATTCTGAAGTGATTTATAAATTTATTACTAAGTTTTACTGTTTGTAACATTACCAAAGTAACCAGAGATAATATTATTACCATTATATGTATAAAAGAAAGCATTCAAAATATTCAAACAATTTTTTTCTGGTTAAAGTAATTGATACTACAATTAGTCAAGACTATATTCAGTATATGAAAAATAAATCTTGTGATACATTTCATTCATATCAAGATTATAACCAATGTATTGTTCACTAAGCTTAATGTTGTATTGCTGTAGCCACTGTATTGTACTATTTTGAAATACATGTAATTAGATGCAGTGAAGCATTTTGAAAGTGTAAGAGGAGCATATAAAATTCAGGAAATTTGAAGCTGTTAAGTTATGTACATAAGCATGAAAATATTTGAAAAAGAACTACAGGCAATAGTCTGATTCATTTTGATTATTAACAGCTAGGTCTCTACAAGAATAATTTTTATTTAATTATTATTTTTAAAACACAAAAATACAAAACACATCTAGAGGACCTCTCACTCTTGGTATCTGCCTATCCATTCAGGCTAATCAGCCTTGACCTACATTGATATATTACCAAATGATATGTGTCGAGTGCAAGCTTTGGGATGCTGACAACCTGAAATGCTGCCAGATGTGTTATTTAAAAACCTTTACTCCTAATATTACAAATTTATAACACAGAATGTGCAATGGTTTGCTTTCTTCAATACTCATGAATTACTGTTGAGTGGACATACTGCATGTCGGATAGTGATCTAATTATCATGTTTTTCAAACATATAGACATAATATAGGGACTTGAGTATCCCACTTTTTCTATTCAAACAAGATTTGCTTATACCAAAGTTTTCCAGGAACACATTGCACAGATAACTACCTACAGCGTAATCCATATGATACGATGCAAATTCTAAAGGCAAATCAAGAAATAAACAACTAAAATATCGAAGTGACACGAAAGTTTAAAAGATTTTGAATTAAAAATTCTGCCATGTTTCAGAAAGAATAGTTTTCAGTAAAATTACACAATGTTATTAATGTTTCTCACAGAATTTCCAACAGGCATTCAATTAGTATGATTCCTTTGTGTTTTGGCACATGGGTGCTGGGGAGGAGAGTTGCAGGTTGCACTCCTTTGGAAAAACTGGTCAAAAATTAATTTGTTAAACAATATCAGTAGTACCAAAAATTAATGTTTTTTTTAAAGAATTGCATTTTTTTTTTGCGCTTTTTGTTATTGTCAGAAGTATTTTATTTATTTTTATTTATTATAATGAAAAAACTTTTTTATGTGTACTTTCAATAATCTTTCCTTTCCCCATTTTGCTTATGGTATGATTTCATTCTTTATTTGCAACTGCACTCATTAACGGCTTGACAGGAATATTTCTAAGAACTTGAACAGTGTTTCAATCCAATTATTTGGAATGACTGAATACTGGAACAGCATTCCAATTTAGTTGCAGCACTGTTTTTGGTAACTGCTTTCCATACTAAAAAGGCACGCTTCTCCACTGCTATTATTATCCAACAGAAACTGATATTTCACTGGTACATAAGATAAAACTGTTAACTAAAAATTATCCTCATGTTGCTACTGGAAGAACATAAACATTATCAAGTGAAGAAACTAAATAAATATAAATACCCCCTCAAGCAGCTGCTTGCCACAGAGGTCTGACAGGAGCCTTCAGTTTATATGCCATAGTAGAAGGTCTAGTGGTGCAAATTTAAAGCTTTCTCATTAAAAAATATTGTCAGTAACTTGCATTTATTTTATTAAATAACAATGTTCAATAAATTTAATCAATAAGTTTAAGGTCAAATCTACTTTTACATTATTTCAAAAAGAATATAATTTCATATTCTATTAGACTACTTTGTAGAGATATCCTCAGCTTTATAGAAACTTGTCTCATTCAAAATTTATAGCTTATAAAATCTGTGGTCATCCCAAAGTAATTTTTTTCTTAGTTTTTGGTTCTTAGATGCATTACCACAATTTGTTTCAGAAAAGTCTAAGGGGAAAAGTTTTAAGATAATCAAAGTCAAATTTAAGACAAATGACAGACTTTATAATATTAGTATCTTTTTTATAGTATTTGCAGTTAAGCTGCATGTTTAAAGTTATAGAATGTTATTTGCATATTACCCCAGTTCTATATATGTTTCCAAATATATAAAGTTTCACTAACCTTAAAGTGCCAAAGTATCTTTAATAAGTTTTCTTACAGTCATACCAACTGAAGGGTTTGTCGGCCCTGAAGTTTCATGAGAAATCTGCAAAACAATTTAAAATTGCAGTAATTTAATAGAGAGAAACAAACATAATTACTTACATAGTTTTGTTTTAGGTCTTGAATGAAATAAAATTTTAAAAACCAGCATTGAAAAAACTTTTTTTTAGGAAATCAAAAATCTTAATGTTATATTGATCAAAGGACAAATTTGAAGTTTCAAAACATCTAAAATAAGCTTTCTATGGGAAAAATGCACATGAAGACAAATTTTAAAAAATTCAATAAAATCTCTCTAAATTTTTGGGGGTTTTTTTTCTCAATATTTGCTTAGTATTAAAGTTATGGAAACTGGAATATTTAACAGCAGCATTACCAGTTATAATATTTCATCTTAAAAGTTAATAAAAATTGTTATAAAAATTGTTTCACCTCTGAGATACTTTCTCATAAACAATAAATTAAATGGCCAAACTGAATGGATCTAAAGGCTCAGAAAAAGATGGGGAAGATGATGTGCTGGAGAGCTATTAGGAACATATGGAAGTCTCACATCAAGGGTCATCCAGCATATTCTTTAACCCTTTTACTACCAAACCAGCCCAAAACAGCAGAGATTTTAAATGGTCTCATCCAATCAATGCTATTCCTTACTCTTCACTACCTCCTACCTGCAGTTTGACCTGGTATGGTAGTGAAAGGGTTAAAATGCACAGGGTATGGTTCTCTTTTGCACATGGGTCATGTCTTAAAATTCCATTTGACACATAGTGGCTTTTTTTAAGTTCATCAGTATTCCCAATTCTTGCAGCAGCTGTAGCTTATACTAACACTGTTGCTTAAGAGTTGAATATTTTCAATGGAACAACTTATTCATGGCCTAACATGACTTCTTTCATCTGCAATTGTGCCTGATTCCTCAAATTGTGCAATTGGTGATGTTAAAGTTTCAAACTGCTTGCGAATTTTTCTTTGAGTCAACACAATTGATGAATTGTTTCTGATGTAAATCATGGCATTTGCTGCACATTATTGAGGTTCATTATAAAATTTCAGGCTTCTACTTTAATCCTTCAAATAAAAATACAATGTGCACAACAAAAAGGTATTTCAAATGGGGTGATTTATTTTGGCTAACCCTGTATAATAGGGGCTGTCATAAGGTCCACTTCTTGTGCTAGTTAATAATTTGTCCATTATTCAGTGCCAATGGGGTTTACCCACAGCCACCAGATGAACTGAAGTTGACACAAGATGGAAATGTATCATCTGTGTTGAAGGTAACAATATATGAGTTGCATCAGTTTGTGTGCATTGGTTTTATGTTGCTGACAAATGTAAAGCCTGAAAGAAGTCTAGGCTGCCAATTGATATCAGAATTCAGCAGAAGGGTGATTTACATTGCCACTTAATGTTGCAAAATTTGTGAAGGTAAAATACCTGGGCTTGCAGACAGTTCATGGAGTTGAATCAGTTAACTGAATGCCATTGTTAAAATTTGGGTTACTAGAAGTCCTTTAATTGTAATGAAGTTACAGATATCACGTAATCTTAAGATGCATGTCATACTTTTGCTGATGACACAGTTCAAATAAAATATGGCTACTTTGTTTCAGGTCCATTAAAGCAGAATTTAAATTTACGCAAATCATTTAATAAAATATTAACAAAACTCACTTTTTGTCATTTGAAATATTAAATCAGTTATATTATCAAGCTATTACCTCATAATGTATTTCAAGGTGGCACTTTGTCAAATTCATGATAACACCTCTTGCTAGCATTAAGAGCACCTACTGTCTAGAGTAGGGGTTCACAAGTGGGATACACGGTAAAATTTTTTGGGGTACACCACGAGAGCTCAAAAGTCACGAGATATAGTAACAAAGTCAGTGTTTTATTTTATTCCCATTGTTATACTATAACTATAGTTTTATCTATCTATACAAGGGGTATGTGAAGAATAAAAGGTTGAGAACTACTGGTCTAGAATAATAGACTATTTATTTTGTAGTTATACTTTTCTTCCTTTCCTTCATTTGATAGTTCATCATTTAAGTGACATATTTATAAAACTATATGCTATTCATAAATCTGAAACAGCTACCCTGTTAATATAACAAGGTATTTTTTAATTATACAGTGTCAGAGAAAATTAAATTTACTTTAATAATATTGCACTGTAAACTCCGATATTTTAAAACACTTAAACTACCTATTATATGCATTTTGATTTATATTTACAAAATACTAACCTTGAATAAATAAGGTTGAATATCTGGATAGGTTGTGTCAAAGATTAGATCTAGTTCCGCTTGGTTGGGCATTTTTGGAATATATTCATGCCTGTTCATAGCAGCAGCTATTGCAAATACTTTCTCTGCAAGCATGTCTCCAACCTTTTCTCTATATATCTGTCGTTCTATAGTACACAAATAATGACATTAAGATACAAAGGAACTGAACTTTATATCCACTAATGCATCAGAATCCTAATTTCATATTTTCTTACGAGTTAATCTGTTGAAGTTAAACATTGATAGTGATCAGAGTTGGAAAACATTACGTGTAACATAATGAAATTATGGAACAGTGACATTATGTGTAATGTAACGAAATTATGGAATAACAAAATGATTTTTGAATAACATTATGAATAACATTAACAGAATTTCAAAAATGTTTATAACGTTAAAATGTAACAAAATGTTATTTCGTTATTTTCACTTTTTTGTGTTTTGATACATTTCAGATTTTTCCTTTATAAGATATACTTAGAAACTTGCATGGGATAGACAGATGTACAATTTACCTTTATGATCAATGAACAAAGCCCTTCATTGGTACATTCCAAAAGAATATCATAATTAGCACTCAGAGAAAGTGCTTTGTGATAGCCAGATAAAGCTGCAGTGGAAAAGAAAGGGCGAGTCTCCATTCATACAGGAGGAAAACAGGGCAATACAATAGGGTGAAAATTCCCAATATATTACAATTCCCTGTGATCCTCTTCAACACTTAGAGAAAGAACTATATAGGTGGTGTAATTTGGGTATAGGATAGAGAATTGGAGGAAAAGGCCATTGACAATAGTTGAAACTTTCAGTTTCGGTCTTCCCATTAAATCTTCAGTATATCTTCATTCCCCACCCCAAAACATTTCCATTGTGTACGTTTGCAAATATCTTATCAGCCTTGCCTTGTTCATATGTTGAAAAAAATAAAGGAGGTAATTCTCATGTTTCAATCAAGCAGTGATGAAGTGTGTCTTGTACTTCTCTGCAGCTCCTTTACGAACAGACTGCATAAAGTAAATAGGTAGTTTTCTCAATTTCTCTAAAGTTAAATAGGCAGTATTTTCAATTTCTTCTATGTATTTATTTTGTTATTAATAATTGTCATTAATACTGATAATTTTCTTTGTTCAGTTTTTTTTATGTTTTAACTATTGGATTGATTGAACTGGTGCAATCCATTGGATGACGCTATTGCATACATATAAAATAAAAATTATATCACATATTTTATTATTTTATATTTGCGTTAAAAATATTTCCCTAATGTTATAATAAAATTTAAATTTTGTTATAACGAAACATTTTTCATTTTGCTTGCTGACAGTGGTTTATATAAAACTCAGAGATGACTATTTACACATCTTTTAGTTTTATGTTTTAAATATTAAATTTTAATTAATCACTTTAATGTCATCCTGAACAAAGATATGCAACATAATCAAAATTCAAGAGGGTGCCTTTCATTTTCAAAGTGAGTAATCATTTATTTTAAAAGTAAAAAGCAGTTCACTTTTGCATTATGATGATTAAAAAAAAACTGCATTTATTTTTCCAGAACATGTGATTATATCTTCAGAACAGAACATTATTCAACAAGGAAACCATAGAAGTATTATCCTTAACAATGAGGCTTACAATCCTTCAGAGTTTCAATTAATGTAGTACATATACTTAATTAGTCAATTTAGTGAGTATCATAAAACATAAATCAACTAGTGAATTTAGACATCCTACTACAAATATTTAAGTAAAGCAAAGCTTGTTACGAGATTGAAGGGAATCTGGAAAATGTTTGCACTTATTATCTTTGCATTCTGTTATATATATCAAGCCCTTTATTTTCAATTATGTGAGGGGTGGGAAAGCAAACAAAATTAAATCATACATAAAGTGAAATATCATCCAGTCAAGTGTTTTTAAATGTTGTAATATAAAATAAACTGCAGCAAGAAACATTGGCTGATTATACAACAGTGAGCAGTAACATATTGATTGCATTCACATCAATCTGGTAGCTGTGAAACATGAGCATCTGTCAATTGTTTTCAAGTGTTCTTGGTTCAGTGAGAACAAAGATCAAGATCATGACTACATTGCTGAGCCAATCACTGCTTAAAACAAATCCAACTAAATTCAGTATGAAAGTCTACAAATCAACTTTCAAAAATTACCTTTTGATTTATTCATCCTATGAGCTGATGATATTTGTTAAATAATCCTATAATTAAGTCTGCCTGGCAAATTCAATGAATGACTATGCAATGCAAATATTTCAGAATGATTTCTGAATTGCTGCCTTAACACTTTGTTCATTAATCAATCAATCAGACTGATAAGAATGGAAAAAGTTAATTGAATGGGTTAGATTGTTCGGCTTTGAGCAGCACTTTTCTGCATACAATGGGCTAAATGGTCAGGTCACAGAAAATTTGGGACAAGAATTGACTGGACAGCAGTTAGGAAGCTTTCTGCTAAGGCCATCGGGTGTGTTCTTTACCATGTTAAGAGTATGGCTCTCCTGCATATAGGGCACCACAGTTCAATATCCCATCCGACAGACAGCAGTCTTTGACAACCCACTAGTGTTCCCTTTCTCGCTGAGGGTAGGATGGGGGTTAGCAGAGATAAATCTCAACAAAGGCACAGTTATAATCGATTGGGAAGAAATATATTTTTTTTATGATTCAAGGAAATACACAGTTCACCTAATAATTAGCTAATTGAATTATCTCTTCCACTCAACTGACCAATTATCTTCCCTATAATTTTGAAAATTCTACTCATAACTTTGTAAATGAATACAGCATAACAAGTTGGAAGATGGTTTAAATATTTCTACTCCAAGCATTCCAGCATAAGTGTGAGCTTCTTAACTAGACACATAACGGGTGTCTCTAGCTGCCCCTCAAAAATACTACAAAAACTAGAAGATTAAGAAACAATATTTTGAATTAATATTTTTTAATATATTGCACCTATATTAAATACTGAAAGGCTAATAGTTATACAAGGGGAAAAAATCCTTCTGTTTACTTTTTTTCATTTTGCTTTCCCTTTGAAATTTTGTTAATTCCCAAAAATCTTTCTGGCTAAGGTAATGCTTTGTCCACTTCTTGGTGACTATGCATTCTGAGGTGTTTACAATTGCTTAATGTGTTCTTGTTTTCCTCAAAAGAGGATTCAATTTGTGCTCTCTGCTTCAGAATTGTTGATATCATTAAAGAACTAAGTTTATGTTTCTTAAACACAAACTGTCAATGCCATTTTTAATTGCCTTATAGTACTGATATGTTAAATGCTATGGATAATTTTTTTGGGGAGGACATCTTGCAACCTTGGTCCTTAACAAAATGCTTATAAACTTGCCTGATGTACATGACACCCACATTTTATTCTCAAACACAAAAGTCAAAGCTGTGGGCATGCAACAGAAAGATGAAAACATACAGACTACAATGTGAACTTGGGTTGGGTTATTTTATCTCTGAGCGACACTTTTTTGCACACACCGTGCTAAATGGCCAGGTCACAAGGACCCTAAAGGTTCAGAGAAGGTTGGGGGGAGGGGACCCACTGGAACGGTGGCAGGTTGGGTTGTTTTACCTCTGAGCAGCACTTTTTTGCACACCATGGGTGTAATGACCAGGTCACATGGACCCCGAAGGCTCAGAGAAGGTTGGGGGAGGGGACCCACTGGAACAGCTGTTGGGAAACAGATGGGAGCCTCCATCAAGGCCATCTAGAGTGTTCTTTAACATGCACAGAGTCACAGGTTAACGTCCCATCCGATGGCCTTCTCAAACCCATTGATGTCCCCCTACTGACTGTAGGCAGGGCGGGGAGTTTTGCAGAGATAAATCTCAATGCTGACTCAAACCTGAGAACTGCAGATTACGAGCCTGGCGGGCTACAGACTGAACCAACGCTGCCCCGATGTGAACTTGCAGGCTGCTTATAACACACTTTGAAAATATTGATCCAAATGTTCTTTTTAACAAGTAATATATATATATATAATGTTTTAAGCAAACTCTAGGAAATGCATTAATTGCATTAAAAAGTTTTTTTATTTTACCTACTCTATTAAATTTATCGCATTATAAAGAACTAGTGTGTAAACATATAAAATAAATAATTAATGAAATAGGCACTTTAGCGTCGATTTAAATTTTAGAGGAAAAATTACCTTGACCCGGGTGGGATACGAACCCACGACCTCCTGATAACATGTCAGGTGCTCTGGACCATTGAGCTACTGGCTGTCGATTAAGATCTCCTCTAACAAGCGCTATGAACATTCCTTTATGTTTCATATAGGCGCTATTCTGGCAATATTTTTTAGCCACAAGCGGCACTTATATTAGCCAATAGATGGAAGCATGTACGACAAGTATGCAGATAATAAATAATTAATGAAATAGGCTCGACTTATTTTAAATCAACTCATAATAAATAGGCACTTTAGCATTGATTTAAATTTTTCAACAAGACAATTTTTCCTCTAAAATTTAAATCGATGCTAAAATGCCTATTTATTATGAAAACATATAAAATGGTGGGGCCTTTAAAAATTTTGTTCTAAAGATATTTCTCATAATATCAGTATTAATTATAGTGAACGTTTACTGTATACTGGAAGTCAAATTTTTTAAAAACTTTAATTTTTAAATGCAAGTTGAGCTGTTTAGGTTATAAAGACCCCAACAGGATAGAAGAATGGGAATTTCTGGAAGCTATTAGGGCAGATAACAGCCTCTCATCAATGCCATCCAATGTATTTCTAACACACAAAGGATTCTCCTGTACAAGATTTAACATCCCATCTTTCCAAGTTAAACAGAGTTCCCTTTTTCACTAAGATATAGGTTAGTAGGAAAAAACACTCAAAGTATCACAACTGGGGCATGAACTATTATGATATTCACAAGGTAGTGCAATGGTGCATCACCTTATGCCTTGTTTAAATCATTAATAATGCTAACTAGCGTGATGTGACTTCATTATTTTTTTCCATCTCATTCAGCGCACTGAAAAGAAATAGTTGCCACCCGAAATCATACATGGCGCCAAATGGAGGTGCTGAAAATCACAGGAAGAGTAAAAGTCATAATTAGTGGAAAAAAAACTGAGCTGGCATTAATTCAACTGTTAGGTTAGAAGAATACTCTGGCATGTTTCTGGAGATGTGGGTTCGAGTCCAATAATGTTGGTGAAATTTTTTCCACAAAACATTTATTGATTTATAGATGGTTAAAATACACTTAAAAACAAAATTTTTACAGCTTTATTAAAAATTGCTAATTTAATTGGTAAGAAACATATTTTGAAATGTACATAAATCATGACATGTTTTTTGTATGTGTGACTGATATGTGTGAGTGAAGATAAATATACAATGATGATAATTGCAGTGCACATAGTGGTGTCAATTAGCTGGTTTGCAATGGTTTAATCATTCCAGTTGATAAAAATATTAATAGCTGAATCAGTTGATAAAAACCAGATAATTATTGTGTGATAAATACATTCAGTGCTCTCTAAATTATGACCACCTCCCTCCATGTTAGAGGGGCAGGGGTGGCTTAGCCAGTAGTGCACCAGGCTCATAATCTGCAGTTCTCAGGTTCAAGTCCCGGATGGGTCAGCATTGAGATTTATCTCTGCAAAACTCCCTGCCCTGCCCACATTAAGTAGGGGACACCGACGGGCTTGGAAAGGCCACCATCCACCAGATGAGATGTTAAGATGTGGCCCTGTGTGTGGGAGAGCCAAACTCTGTGTACCTTAAAGAACACCCTGAAGGACTAGATGGGAGGCTACCATGTCTCTCTCAATATATGTTACAGTGGGTCCCCTCCCCCAACCTTCTCTGAGCCTTCAGGATCCTTGTGATCTGGCCATTTAGCCCATTGTTATTTTTCTTAAACACAAACATTGTGTGCAAAAAAACAAAGTGCTGCTCAAACAGCCCAATCCAACTCCCCATATTATATAAGTGGAAGCTAATTTCAAAGCTCTATAACTTCTAAACTAAGCATTTTATGAGAAAATATAATGGAAGATAAATTAAAGATTTCAAATTTATCTAAATCTCAATAATGTTTGTTTTGTACTTAAAGAGTTATGGACATTCAATATTTAACAGCAACAATGCAAGTCTTAGAAAAATTGAAAAATATCAAAAAATTATTTACACAGTTACATTTTAATGTGTACAGGGTATGGCTCTCCCACACACAGGGTCACATCTTAACATCTCATCTGGTGGATGGCCGTCTTTCCAAGCTTTTCTGGTTTTTTAAAGGGGTGGGGATGGCTCAGTCGGTAGTGGGCCAGGCTCATAATCTGCAGTTCCCAGGTTCGAGTCCCAGCTGGGTCAGCATTGAGATTTATCCCCGCAAAATTCCCTGCCCTGCCCACAGTCAGTAGAGGATACCAATGGGTTTGGAAAGGCTGCTGTCCGTCAGATGGGACATTAAGCCATGGCCCCGTGTGCGGGAGAGCCATACCCTGTGCACGTTACCCTGTGCACCCTGTGCACCATACCCTGTGCACGCTGGATGGCCTTGACAGGAGGCTACCATCTGTCTCCCAACAGCTGTTCCAGTGGGTCCCCTCCCCCAACCTTCTCTGAGCCTTCAGGATCCGTGTGACCTGGCCATTTAGCCCATTGTGTGCAAAAAAGTGCCGCTCAGAGGTAAAACAACCCAACCCGGTTTTTTAAATATACATCTGTTGCATTAAATGGTGTGAATAATACTTCTTATTCAAATTATAATTAACTTCTGAGTTAAATTCTATGTTAGGCATTGCTGTTGTTAAATATTCAAACTTTCATAACTCTTTAAATACTAAAGAAATATTGTTGAAAATCCAGATTTACATAGATTTGATTGAGATCTTTAATTTATCTTTAGTCCCATTCTGTCATAAAACTCTTTTTTAGAAGTTATAGCTTTGAAGTTAGCTTCCACTTACATAACATGGAGGGAGGTGATCATAATTTAGTGAGCACTGAGTGTCTATTAGTATATTAAGAATTATGAAAGAGAACTGGTTGTTAATAAATTGAGATGACACCAATCAATGTTTGGAACAAATTTTAGGAAATACCAGCTTAAGTAATAATTATCAGTTAGTACCATTATGCTGCAATTTAGATTTTATTCTGAACATTGAATATCTGCTCTGTGCTCAAATTACAAAATGAATCAGTTTCTATACAATGGGCTAGTTTTATGTTAGGTATTTTAAAGTTTGATAATTTCAGTTTGTGGCTGTCAAAAAAAATGTAGAAAGAATAATACACAAACGTAGAAAAAAAGGAGATTAGATGTTTATTGCCTGCCAACCTTGAAGACCACAATAAAACATGATGATAGTTTCTAAAAGCATTGTAAATCTGAATTTTTTTAATGAAATCTGAATTTTTTTAATAATTTTTTAACTTGAGCAAAAACATGTCATGATTTATTAATGTAAACTAATTTTCTTCAGATAAAATTGTAGAAATAAATCATACGCCACATTCTACTAAAGTCTACTACAAACATATTGTCTTAAAACATAGATTAACATTATTAGAAATTATTATCATACCATGTTCATTGGGTAAAGAGATGACATTAATTTTTGCTGTCCATACTTCCCATGGGATGCTTTCAGCTGCAAAAAGCCAACGACTACGCTTCTTTTGATAGAATTCAAGAGAAATCTGTTAGGAATAAATTTTTACAGTTAATTAAACCAAAACTGAAATTCAATAATAGCACATGCAAAATTTTTTTATGCTGGCACATGATTTAGTACTAAAAAACATATAAAATGATTTCAAATAAAAATTCAATTAATAAAAAATCTGGTACTAGAGATTATTATTTAACCCTTCCAGTGTCTGGCCTGAAAACTGGTTTCCATCCAGAGGACAAGCTATTTTCTCCCTATATTCTACCAAAAAAAATTAACTTTAGAACTGTTTTGCCAAATAACTAATGAAATGAATTATGGCATGTTATATGCCAAATTAATCAGCATACTGGATTTTCTGAAAGTTCAACAAAAAATATGTCTAGTTTTATTTTAATGGGACTTTTTAGAGTCATGTAGTAAAAAAATGCATCTGGCAACACAAATAAAAGTTTATTTAAAAAAAACTAATAGACAGAAATGATTACAATGCACATGAATAGAATGGCTATATATTTATGAAAAACAAAACATTCAATTTTCTTATTTCAAGTAAACATTTCTCCCATTTTGTAATTTTTTCCTTGATTAGGCATTGTGATTACAGAATCTTTCAGATTACTTCTGTAATCAATTTAGCAGTTGATTACAGAAGTAAATCTACAGATACTTGATACTTTGAGAACAGCCCAGTCTTTTAAGCCAATTGTGCCGAGTCAGATAAACAAGTCAACTTTAGGATTTTTTAAAAAAAATAGCCAATCAACAGAAATAGGTCATGCCATACCAAATTAAACAGAATTTAATTGTGAATTTTATGAAAATAAATAATATAAACAAATTTACAAGAATATTGATTTCAATAAGCCATTTTTAACGTGATATGGTGAAAAAACGATTGCACTATACAGTTAAGGCTTCATTTTGGAAAACCTGTTGAATAAAAAAAGTTAAATTATAGATTAATCAAAAGGAAATTTCCTCCCAAATACTAAAATATTCAACCTGAAATATGATTTTTATTTCTTTTAATGATTCTTTTCAGTATCATATATTTTAAACATGGTAAGTGTTATACAAAGTGACTTGGACTTCTCATATTCATGGGATTTTCTAAACTGATTATGAAATAGAAAACAAAACTTTCTTGGCTGCTTTTTTTTCCCTAAGCACCGTGAATTTTTTCTTTGGATATTGAAGTTTGGTGATCTTGGCTAAGTGCAGAAAAGTTTGGGCACCAAAGCAAAAAAAAAAAGAAAAAAACAGTGTTGTATCATCTGTGTGGCACAGTAAAGGTAGGGAGGGGGCAGGAATGATTTAAAATCATTCAATATAAACATAAAACTTGTAAATTATATTTTTTTAGAGGAGGGGGGGGGGGGGGTGAAACATTCACAGTAAGTTTAGTGGAGGGAAGCCTTCCTGAAATTGCCCTCCCACATGACTGCTGATTTCCATAGCAAGGAAGTCTAATTTTCTTCCATATCTAGGACATTCATTTTCAGAATAGGTACAAGTTCAAAGTTATTTACTAAAAAAAAAAAGAAAAAATAAAAGAAAAATTACATAGTGGGATGTTAAAACATCTGCAACAATTTTTAAGCTGGCTTTCAATGTAGCATAACTCAGAAGGATCGATAAATCAGCTGACTGAAAAATTGCTAACTTACGGAAATAAATCTACACAAATGAATTTTCTTTCCATATCCAAGACCCCATTTATTTTCAAAAAATGATACCAGATCAAAGTTTTACTGGAAAAATTATAAATAATAAAATAAAAATTAACACATAGCCAAATGCAATGTTAAAATATCCACAGCAACAAGTTGTAGGTCAGCCATTCGATGCAACATAACTATGAAAAACTAATACTTATCAATTGGCCAAAAAATTACTAATTTATGAAAATAAATCTACTGAAATGAAAACAAAGGTTTAAATATAAAAAAATTAATACTAACTTTACAAAGGGTATCCAAACCAGAACTAAACAATATGGGAGCAACTTATAGCACACGAAATGGAGATAGCATGTGTCAAACATCTGCTCCTTGCCTCATTGAGACATAATATAATTAAATGCTGCTGCACCCAGAATTTCTAAGGATGTGTTTACTTCCAACTTTGATTATAAGAGTGGGAAAAATGCATAGAATGCTAGGAAAAATGATAAAAATAATTTTGGGAATGCTGAAATAGGTTTATGACAAAAAAAGAATGTGAAACGGGAAAAAAATGGTGGTATGTACTTTGCAATTACTTCCAAAATCTACCTTTTCAAAAATAGCAGGTTTTTTTTGTTAATTTTTAGGAAATTTTCGAAAATTTAAGGAGAAATATGTTGATAATAGTTCAAATCAAACTTGTGAGCTTAAATCAGAACAGCAAATTGGAATGTTAACCCTTCCAGTATGCAGGCTGAAAAACAGGTTTCCATCCAGGGGCCAAGCTATTTTCTGCCTATGCTCAGCCAAAAAAAAAAATTTAACTTTAGAACTTTTTTGCCAAATAACTAATGAAATGATTATGGCATGTTGTATACCAAATTAATCAGCATTTAATTCTGGATTTTCTGAAAATAAATTATTCAACAAAAAACACGATATGTTTCATTTTAATAGGACTTTTTTAGAGTCATGTAGTAAAAAAAAAATGCATCTGGCAATGCAAATAAAAATTATTTAAAAAAAAAACTAATAGACAGAAATTATTGCAATGCACACAAATAGAATGACTATATATTTCTGAATAACAAAAAAATTACTTTTTTGGTTTTAAGAAAATATTTTTCTCATTTTGTAATTTTTTTTCTCGGTACCATACTTTGAGAAAATTCCAGGCTTTCAGCCAATTCTGCTGAGTCAAATAAACAAGTCAACTTTAGAATTAAAAAAAAATAACCAATCAACAGAAATAGGTCATGTTATATGTATATCAAATTAAACAGAATTTAATTACGAATTTTATAAAAATAAATAATATAAATAAATTTCCAAGCATATTGATTTTAATAAGCCTTTTTCAATGTGATAAGGTGAAAAAAAAGATCACACTATACAATTAAGGCTTCACTTTGGAAAACTTGATGAATAAAAATAGTTAAATTATATATTTATCGAAAGGAAATTTCCTCCCAAATAATATAATATTCAACCTGAAATATGATTTTTATTTCTTTTAATGATTCTTTTTAGTATTGTATATTTTAAACACGGCCAGTGTTATACAACGTGACTTGGACTTTTTACATTCACAGGATTTTCTAAACTGGTTATGAAATAGAAAAAAACTTCCTTGGCTGCTTTTTTTACTAATAATTAATTTTTTCTTTGGGTGTTGAATTTCGGCAATCTCGGCTAGGTGCAGAAAGGTTTGTGCACCAAAGCACAAGCCCTTCCCGAAATTGCCCTCCCACATGACTGCCAATTTCCATAGCAGGGAAGTCTATTTTTGCTTCCATATCCAAGACATTCATTTTCAGAAAACGGTACATGCTCAAAGTTCTTTAACTAAAAAAACAAGAAATAATAAAATAAAAATTACATATAACTTAATGGGATGTTAAATAAAATATCCACAACTTTTAACCCAGCCTCCGATCTAGCATAACTCGTAAAGATCGATCAATCAGCCGATCTAAAAATCGCTAACTAACAGAAGTAAATCTACAGAAATTAATTTGCTTCCATATCCAAGGCTTCATTTATTTTCAGAAAATGATACTAGATCAAAGTTTTACTGAAAAAGCAATAAATAATAAAATAAAAATTAACATATAGCCTAATGCAATGTTAAAATATCCATAGCAACAAAGTTGTGGCCGGCCATACGATGTAGCATGAAAAAATCAATACTTATCAATCGGCCAAAAGATCGCTAATTTCCGAAAATAAATCTACTGAAATTAAAACTAACTAAGGTTTAAATATAAAAAAAAATACTAACTTGACAAAGAGTATCCAATATGCTGGGCCAAAACTGAAAAAAAAACCCCCACAGCACACAGAACAATGGAGATATCACATGTCAGTCAACTGCATCTTGTTGACTCAGTGAAGCATAACTAATTAAATGCAGCTGCAACCAAAATTTCTAAGAAGGATGTGTTTACTTCCAGTATTGATTTTGAAGTTGGGAAAGATGCATAGAATGTTGGGGAAAGTGATAAAAATAACTTGGGAATACTGAAATAGGTTTTATGACAGCAAATGGTGCGAAATGGAAAAAACAAATTGTGGTACATATTTTGCAATTACTTCCAAAATCTATGGTATTTAAAAATAGCAGGGAAATAGAAATTCGAAAATTTAAGGAAAAATTTGTTGATAATAGCTAAAATCAAACTTGTGAGCTTAAATCAAAAGGTTGCTTCAGCAAATACGAAAGTTAACTAGTAAATCGGCAATCAGATGGCGTTATAAAATTATTTATATTGTAGTTTAATAAAATATGCATCAAATTAAAAATGAAAATAATATTTTTCAAGCCTGAATTATATATTTTTATAAGATATATATATAAAATTACAACGGCATTTTTTATTTTTTAAAAATCGATTTTTTTTTTGTTGTTGTACTAAAAATGTATACACATGACCTTGGCCTCTCATTTCAGATTCTGCGAATGTATACAGATGACATGGACACTGGAAGGGTTAAACATTACACACAAAATGCTTTCAACAATTGCTGCTTATGCACACATGCACCAGGACTGTGGAGTCAGCACACAAAAACTCCAACTCTGATTCCTCGATCTTTTTCTATCCAACTCTGACTACTCTTTTTAAAGTTGGTGCTCTGGTTGATGCATTTTTACCAGAGTCACTAAAATCACTGATTTGTGCTTCACATAATTTTTCACCATATCATCTTCTATCATACACTAACACACGAAATTTTTCCCATCTATGGTTATTATAAAATATTCCAAAACTGCAGACTTCATTGGAAAGGGGTATTAGACTTACAAGTTTAAAACTTTTGAAATTTAGAAGGAACTCAAAATTAAATAAGCATTGAAAAATCAAAAATATTTTTTGAAAAGAAAAAATTAATTAATGGCATTATTGTCTGAAATGGAAAACATTGTGTTTATTACACTAAGTAATTACCACTTTTGAGTTGATTAAAATTTTTAGAGGAAAAATTATCTTGAGCCGGGTCGGATATGAACCCACGACCTCCTGACATGTCAGGTGCTCTGGACCATTGAGCTACTGGCTGCTGATCAAGATCTTCTGTAATTGATGATATGAACATTTTCTACCTACAGTATATATTCCATTATGTCACATTATGCCGCTTGTGGCTAGATTGCCTGATCTTGATCAGCACCAGTAGCTCAGTGGTCCAGAGCACCTGACATGTTGTCAGGAGGCCGTGGGTTTGTATCTCACCTGGCTCAAGACAATTTTTCCTCTAAAAATTTAAATCGACTCAAAAGTGGTATTTACTTAGTGCAGGGGTTCTCAAATGTGGGGTACGTGGTAAATTTTTTTTTGGGTATGCCGTGAGAGCTCAAAGGTCGCTAGATCTAGTAACAAAGTCGCTAAGTTAGCATAGTTATACTATAACTATAGATTTACCTATCTACATAAGGGGTACGCCAGTTACATACACGTTTCCAGGGGGTACATGAAGCATAAAAGGTTGAGAACCACTGACTTAGTGTATATCAAAGAAGTCGAGTTTATTCAATATTTAATCAATTGCATACTTGTAATATGTACTTTCCATCTATATGGCATTTATCTGCCGCTTGTGACTAGATTGCCTGAACTACACATGGTGGCCAGTAGCTCAGTGGTCCAGAGCACCGACATGTTGTCAGGAGGTCGTGGGTTTGTATCCCACCTGGCTCAAGACAATTTTTCCTCTAAAAATTTGAATCGACTCAAGTGGTAATTACTTAGTGTATACCAAAAAAGTCGAGTTTATTCAATATTTAATCAATTGTAGACTTGTAACATATACTTTTCATGTATATGGCATTTATCTGCTGCTTGTGGCTAGATTGCCTGAACAGTGCCTACATGTGATATAATGGAATGTACTGTATGTAGAAAATGTTCATATCATCAATTAGAGGAGATCTTGATCGGTGGCCAGTAGCTCAGTGGTCCAGAGCACCAACATGTTGTCAGGAGGTTGTGGGTTTGTATCCCACCCGGCTGAAGACAATTTTTCCTCCAAAAATTTGAATCAACTCAAAAGTGATAATTACTTAGTGTATAAAAAAAGTCGAGCTTATTCAATATTTAATTGTGTTCATTATTTAAGTGGTTTAACTACCCATAGCTGTCACTGATGTCACACACAAAAGCATATTTTATTAAAATTTATATTGAGGGCAGAGTCGGTAAAAATGTACCAACTCTGACTCCAGCAGCACCAAAATTGCATTCGATTTCGACTCCACAGCACTGATATGCACAATTAGCATATGCATGTTTGCGCACACACACAACACAGCTTATCAATAATTGCCACTTTTTATGTAATGCCAGAAATATCAGAATATTATTACTAAATAGAGCAAACAATGAGTATATTTATGTATTGGCTAACAAAATATAAGTGAGATAATTTTATACCTGTCCACTGTAAGGACCTTCTTGACTTCTGAGTGCTTCACTGAACATGTTTATTTCTTTTATTAATGTATTATCCAATTCATCAGATGAGCAACGTACCTAAATGGGAGTAAAAGTGTTTCAGATACAATAAATCAATTCTTAAAATTTCAAATTTTCTGAAAATATATAATACTGGACACTATTATTATATGTGTAAAAATCCAGGAGTGAGAAAATGTGATTTTATGGTGGTGAAAGATAACAACCAAGGTCAAGAACAACATTCACAACCGTAATCACCTATAATTCAGGACTGCTATGTAGCTAAAGAAATAATAATTACACCTATGTCAACAGCTTAACAACAACCTGAAAAAGCAAGTGCAAGCATAAAGCAACATTTTGCAAGTGCCTGCACTTGTGCCAGTGGAATAAAGCTCTCCTGGACTGGTAAATATCATTCTTTTTTCTATATTGACCACCTTTACAAGGCAAAGGCTGGCATACATTTGTTTGGTTTGTTTTACCTCTGAGCGGCACTTTTTTGCACACCATGGGCTAAATGGCCAGGTCACATGGACCCCGTAGGCTCAGAGAAGGTTGGGGGAGGGAACCCACTGGAACAGCTGTTGGGAGACAGATGGTAGCCTCCCATCGAGGCCATCCAGCGTGTTCTTTAACGTGCGCAGGGTATGGCTCTCCCGCACACGGGGCCACCGCTTAACGTCCCATCTGACGGACGGCAGCCTTTCCAAGCCCATCGGTGTCCCCTACTGACCGTGGACAGGGCGGGGAATTTTGCGGAGATAAATCTCAACACTGACCCAGCTGGGACTCGAACCTGGGAACTACAGATTATGAGCCTGGCACGCTACCGACTGAGCCACCCCCGCCCCAGCTGGCATACAAGAATGGTACTTCCAAACGTATATGAAAACGGAATTAATGTAGAGGTCATTTAAGCTGGAGCCATGTTGGCATAATTAGTAGCAATAATGCTCTACATGAATATTTGAAAACTCCTCAAAATTTTTAATATTCTAACCTTATATGTACAGCTTATAAATCGTGAAGATTAAATAATATCAGATTAGCTGCAAGTCTAATTATTTTATACTAAGAGTACAATTAAATCAGCATAGACCTATAAATGGAGGTCAAGAATTTTATATGTGTGCGTCTCTCCCTAAACTGGCAGATTCTGAAGCTTAAATTTCTAGTTATTTGTAAACAATTAGGATTAATACCAAAATGTTTGATTATATCTAAAGTTTGATAATTATTTAAAATCAACACTACAGAAGGCTGAAATTAAAATGTTAAATAAGGTAATTAGGAAAATTAGAACCCAAATACAGCAAAATGAAAGTAAAACCTATAAAGAATATTTAAAATTAAAACTTATAAATTTCAATCAGGTAAAGGGAAGGGTGGCATATAAGATTGATAAAGAAATTCTTAAGATTTAGGAAAGACGTAGTAAAAAATTAGATAACTTAAAGAAAGCACAGAATAGGTATATATATATATAATACACATGTCGAAGAACATAAACATACAATGCCAGTTAAAAATATTTAAATCTTTCTAGTTATAAAATTAATAGTGAACAAGATAGAATATTACAGCAAGTAGCAAAATTTGCTTATAATAATGATGAAATTAACCTTAACGAAATAATTCCACAAATAGAACAATCGATAAATAAAATACCATATATACAAAGAGATAAAGAAAGATTCAAGATATATCGAAGTATTAAATACCAGCAAAGCACTAAAGATAATACTAATAATAGTGATGTAAAAATATTACAGGACTTGAAAAATAACCCAGACCTAAAATAGCATTGGCAGACAAAACTGAACAAATAGTGATAATGGATAAGGAAGAATATAATGAGAAAATTAATAACACAAAAGGGGAATTAAAATGTATATCTTTAAATAATGATCCTATACTCAAAGTGTTAAATAAATTAGCAGAGCTTAAAAGAGACCCATTTTTACAAATGCAGATTTCGAAGCAGTGTATTCCCCTGATTTATCCAGATATTATACACAATTATTTGTCAAAATTAAATTGCACAAAGAAAATAAACCCTTTAGGCTTTTAATGTGTAAATGCAAATCACCCGCTTATAATTTGGAAAGAACTTCATTTGAATTTTTTACACCACTGTTTTCACCTACCAAGTATATCATAACATCGTGTTATGAAGCAGTTACTATCATCAGAAGTACACCAGTGTTGGAGTCTACAACTATCCACTCCCTAGATGTATCGCAGTATCCTTAAGCAGTATTGCTGTATCCACTCCACGCTTGGATGCAGCAATACGGCTTAAGGCTGAGTGGCTGAAGGTGACCAGGCTCATGGCCCCAGAGTACTTTAGTGTGAATGAGGCCCTGGACCTGGCGACCACTTCAAACTGGCTTCAGTTCAAACTGCTAATCAGCAGTCATGGGTCCAGGTGGAGGGTGTCCAAATGGGATCACTGCTGTCTGGACTCATGGCTGATGTTGTAATGTGACATGTAGAATCTACTGCATTAGCAAAAGCTATATGAATATATAAACCTTTGTTATATATCCGTTATATTGATGACATTTTAATTTATTGGCCATACTACAGAGCAGTTATATACATTGATTGATATTTTTAATAGTATAATGCCAACAATAAAGTTTATCCATGAAACCGAGATTAATAATAAAATACCATATTTGGACTTAATGCTAAAAAAGAAAAAAAAAAGTGAAATAGAAGTATATTGTAAACCCATATACATCCCCAATATTATACCTTCTAACTCGGCACACCCACTTAAATATAAAAAATCTACAATCACACTATATTTTCTCAGAACATTTCAATATTGTACAAAAACATCATCTTCAAAACGTGAATTAGAATTTATATGGTGCATAGCACAAGATGCGGACTATTCAGCATATATTATTAAAAGACTGGAAAAGACAGCTAAATACCGACAGTCAATAAGATTCACAACAAAAAAACTCAACCCTCAGAAACACTCAACCCTCAGAAAACAAACCTTACATATGCGCATAGTTTTCCATACATACGAAAGGTATATCCAACACACTAAGTAATATTTTACGAAAGTATGAAACTCATTTACCAACCATAATAAATAAAAGTATTAAAAAATTAGTTATCAATGACAGGGAAAAAAAATACTGGCAACGGGGGGAGTATATGAAGTGGAAATACCTGACCCCCCAGAATACATTAAATGGTAAAAATAAATACATCGGTAAAACATACCTAAGATACGAACAGAGAATGCAAGAACATCAGCAGGACATTAGTAATAATAAATCAAATACAGCATTAGCACAAATGGTTATTGAAAATAATTTGGAAATAACAAATATTTCATATAAACTATTAACAGCACCAAACACTAGATTTCAACTACAACATGCAGAAACTATGTTGATTCATGCTAATAAGCATATGCTCTGCAACACGGAGATACTCCCCCCCCCCCCTGCCAGTGGCAGGGAATCTCCTGTTGTGTGAACAGAATGCACAAGCAGATGATGATGTTGAGGGGGAGACACATATATAGTTGATGAACAACCAATGTTAGCAAACCTGATGAAGACATGGGATACGGAAGGTAGTGAAACTAGTAGCTCAACAGGAAGATGGTGAATGTTTTAATAACTTTTAGGAAACGTTTATGTAATTTAGAGTTTTAGTGTTTTTAATCTTTGAGGATAGATATGCAGAAGATATGTTAATACGAACCATCAGTGTAATCATCCAGGAGTGAGAAAATGCGACTTTTATAATGGTGAGAGATAACCAAGGTCGAGAACATCCACGACCATAATCACCTATAATTCAGGACTGGTATGCAGCTAAAGAAATAATAATTACACCTATGTCAATAGCTTAACAACAACCTGAAAAAGCAAGTGCAAGCATAAAGCAACATTTTACAAGAGGCTGCACCTGTGCCAGTGGAATAAAGTTCTCCTGGACTGGTAAATATCATTCTTTTTTCTATCTTGACCACCTTTACAAGGGAAAGGCTGGCATACAAGAAAGATACTTCCAAATGTACATGAAAAAGGAATTAATGTAGATGTCATTAAGCTGGAGCCATGCTGACATATTAGTAGCAATAATGCTCCACATGAATATTTGAGCACTCCTCAAGATTTTTAATATTTTAACTTGTAATGTACAGGTTATAAATCATGAAGATTAAATAATATCTCATTATTTGTGAGTCTAATTACTTTATTTCAAAAGTATGCATATAGAATGGCAAAATAATATTTATATCATATTCTATCTAACTGTAATTATTACAACTAACACTGGCACAGAGGGATCAAAGTACCATTAGCCCATACCTGGGCTGTGGTACTTTGATAGTGGTTAGCATACCTGACTACTAGACCAGCTTGCATGACCTTGTGTAAGTGTTTGTATGTTGTATGAAAAACCAAGACTAGCCCAACTGAGCTTCTAGGTTATCTCCATCATTTGGGTAGGAGAGTACTTTCTTCCATTTTTAAAACTTAAAAAAATCTTGGCAATATGAATCTTCAATGATATCAAAAACCTAACAAATCCTATATCTTGTTAGACTTTTATTCCATGTCAAGTATTTTTTTAAGAATGTGACAACAGCAAAAAAAGAATGCTTTAGTTTTCTCTGTATATTGTTTATAGCTAAACAATTTCCAGATCTCTCATCAATCAGAAATCATATATGATAGATGCACAGGGCATAACATTTTGGGAAAATTGTGTAGATTTTGGTATGTGTACAAACCTGTAGTTCACCTGTTCATGCCTCAGCAAAATTATTAAATTTGTAAGTAAAAAATTTACTGTTTTTGACTGAGCTAAATTTTCAAATCATACACTGCATTGTATGACTGTGTATGACAGATCCGAAAGTCAAAGGAAGAGGCATAAAAACTATCATTTTAAAAGTATAATAAAAAAAGAGGTATTGCTTCAAAATTAGCATAACCGTAAAACACTGGAAAAATTACAGCTTTTCATTACCACAATCTGCAGTAAAAATTAATTTCAATTAGCCAACTAAGGTGTCCCAAAAACTATTATTTTATATGCAGCTTGTAAAGGTAAATCTGGTTTTAATGCAGATCATATAGACAAAGGTTGGTAACTCCTAATTTAAACTAATACACCAACACATTTACAATAACTTAATAGGAATATTCCAGATAAATCAGTATATGATGTAATTGATATCTTAATGATATAAAAAATAATCTTAATTCACTTTTAGGCGAACAACTGAAATCATAATTGTGATTTCAATAATTCCTATATGCGAAGTTTTTATTTTTATTAATGTATTAGTGATTTACACTTGTTATATGTCTACAGTATTAATTTCTAGTGCACATTTTTAAAAAATCTGCTATGAAATAACAAATTAACTTACATAAGTAAAATCTACAAAATCACAGGTAACTTCTTCAAACCCAACAGTTCCAATTGAATAACTTGTCTCTTGTTTATATTGGAACTGCAAATAAAGATATATATATATAAAAGACTCTTAAGATAGTTTACTAAATCATCATGTCAAATTAACCCTGGTAGGTACAGATTACACTTAGTTTAAAGAAATTTTCATACATCAAAGGATTGAAAATAACTCTTAACATGAAATTATTAGTTGCATTCTTTTTGCATTCTTGAGGATTATATTTTAACCTTTTTATGAGTATGATGATGGTCATCTGATGAAACTTCATATAGACTGTAAGAGTGTAATCCCAATGGAAGATTTTTAATTTGCTAGGCTCAAAGAATAAATAGCTATTTAAAATACTCAGTTCATCATTAGTTGAATAGTGCATTGAACTGTGCCTCAACAATTTGAATTCCCTTCATCTCTAATTTTACTTAAGCATATATGAATACAAACAGCCTTAGCTCAAACTGGTAGATTAAATGGTGTATAATCAAGAGATCCCATATTCAGATGTGAGAGTCAGATTGATATGAGTATATTATGAGTGTCATTCAAAACATTCTTGACATGCACCTGCAGAACAAAAACCATTAAACTTACCTCAACAAAGCTTTTACTGTCCTTCAAAGTGCTCCCCTCCTGTATCTGTGCAAAGTTGCAGATGTCTTTTCTGGAATATTTGATGGTACTCCTGTTGAGGAATACTTCACAACTATGAATCAACACATTTTGAGAGGTGTTGCATCCTTGAAAATGGCTTCCCAGCAAGTTCTGTTTTAATTTTTGGAAACAACCAAAAATCACATGATATGAGATTGGGTAATATGCAGGATGAGGTAGTTGTTTGATTTTTTCCTACTAAAGATAGGCTGTAAATTGCCAGTTTTTGTGAGCACTGGCAATGTCATAAATAAGTAAACCTTTGACATACCTGTTGTTGGACACTGCTCCTTTTAACCATTTTGGGCAAAACAATGTTGATGTATTAATTGATAATTTTGATCAATGATTGGATATTTATAGTAATTTTTTCAGGTAAGGTACCTAAGGCTACCACTCCGTGAGAATTAAAAAAAAATGTGAACATCCCTTTCCTTGAGTGAAAGTCTTGTTGGAGGATTTGGAGATGTGATTCATCTTCTGCAACCCATAGCTGTTGATCTTTCTGGGAGTTGCATAGGAATAAAACCCCATCTCATCATCTATGACAATGTCTGTTAACTGTTTGTTTGAGGCCATTAGGTTCAAACACTGCCAGCATCTCCTTGCACAAGTTGACTCTTTCCTTTTTTTCTGTTCTGCCATTTTATGGGGTACCCATTGGGCACAGATCTTTCAGAACTTTAAATGTTGATGAATAATTGTTTCCACACTGCCAATAGATATGCTGACATCTAAACATATTATCTGAATAGTGATGTGTGGGTTTTCCTTAATGAGTTCACGAACAGCAGTGATGATTCTCTCATTCACAGAGGTGATGATTCTCTTATTCACAGCCTCCTTTGGTCATCCTGCATGAGGAAGGTCTTTGAGAAGCTCTGCTGTCCTTCTCTGAATTTGTGCATCCATCCTGTAACAGTGTTTTATGAACAGGCATGATACCCATATACTTGTGATAAATTTGCATATTTTTTTTGCATTGTCTCCAAGCTGCATCCTTGTGAAAATGTAAAATCTTCTCCAGTCTTTAGTAGACTCCATAGCAAAAAATGAGTATAATTTGCAGACCAAAATTTATGTGCCATCAGTGAAGAGAGAACTGCTGATATGGCCTTTGTTTTACATGTAATGACAAGTTTAAAAAAGCTTGCAAATAAGTTATAGCTTGTTAACTTTGAAGAAACGAATGCAAAGCTACAACATATGCCATGAACTTTTGGAATGCCCTCTGTACCCTGCCTTCTCGTGGTGCATGCCATTAGTACCTTTCAAAGGAGATACTCTCTTGTGGAAGTGAACAGAAGGAGAGGATTACCAGATTAGTGTGACCTACTAATCTGGACACAACTATGACTACTTCTTTTTTTCTACCCTTTCGAGTGCTGGTCAACCATACAGGGTCCTGGTGCTGACCATATATACCAATCTGAATTTTATGGCTCTGAGCTTAATTATGGATCCTGAATTTGCTACACTGGTGAACTTCTGTGGAGAGAAAATCTCCCACTGTGTCTTCTGTTTTTTGTGGGGTGATATAGATATAGATCCCTAGGTGAATAGATTCACAGGATATGTTTTATCAGCTGGTGGAAATCTTGCAGGTACCTGAACTCTTGCTACTACAGGCATTGTCAAATTCTACATTGGAGGAATTCTTGCAATTAGATGGCTTCAGCTTTTAGTAGTGAGGGAAGGGGTCTTTGCCCCATGCCTGCTATTAGGGAGCTGTTTGATATTGTCGGCATTCCCTCTCTCAATAAACAGTTTCTTTAAACATCCCGCTAATCATTTTCTCTCCATAGGTAGTTGGAATGTGAGGACTCTGTACAGAGATTATTCTCTTGATGTCCTTACACAAGAATTCGAGCATTATGATTAAGATATTCTTGGCTTGCAAGAGACCAGATGGACAGATAAAAGTCAGATTCTTAAAAATAATCTTAAATTTCTCTTTATAGGGAGGGAGGATGGAAAGCATCACCAAGGCATGGGTCTGCTGCTCAGCAGACATGATAGTGATGCTCTTCTAGGATATGAGTGCATTAATGAAAGGTTTCTTACAGCAAAATTTCAGATAAGCATTAAAGACTTTAATTCTATTTGCTGTATGCCCCCACTGAGGATGTTGATGAGGATGAAAAGGATAGGTTTTATGGACAACTTCAGGATAGTTTGAAAACTGTCAAGAAAGGAGATATTACCCTTGTTCTAGGTGACTTCAATGACAAAACTGGTACTGACTCTGATCTTTGGGGAGGGGTGATACGCCCTTTTGGTATTGTAACTGCAATGGCAATGGGAAATGTCTCCTACAGGTAAGTAAACTTAATGATTTCAGAATAACTAACACTTATTACAAACACTGGCAACATACATATTGAGAAGATACATACAATTTGAGGAAAAATGGCACACATGGGTTTCTCCTGATGGGCTGCATAAGAATATGATTGATTATATATTAGTTAACAGCAAATGGGCTAGTCCTATTAGGAATACCAGGTCATATAGGGGAGCTGAAATTGGATCTGACCGTTACCTTGTTAAGTGTCTTGCAACTTAAACTTAAGAAGTGTTGTGCTAAGGTTAAAAAATTTACTTTTAATTCTGAAGCTCTAAAAGATCTAGTTATTGCTAAAGCTTAACATGATAGGTCACTTAGTTATTATGACAGTCATGATTTACTTATTACTGAAGTTGAGGAAGAATGGGACCATTTTAAACAGGCTTTTCTTGAAACTAACAGTACTTTTTAAGGAAAAAAGAGCAGAGGAGGCAATATTATTTGAGTGATAAGGCACTTGAGCTTATTTCAGAAAGAAAGAACTGCAGGAATGTTCCTTAATCAATACCCTACTTAGTCCTAATAGAAAGCATTGCAGAGAGCTTAATAACATGTAAAGTTTAGATACTGATAAGAATCTTTGGCTTGATGGCTTGGCTGACAAAGCCGAGAAAGCATTAAACAGCACAACAGCAGAGAGCTGTACCAGATAATTAATGTTTTGTGTGGTACAAAACAGATACACAGGGATTGAAGGATAAACAAGGTAAGGTTATAGAAGGTAAGGATTCTGTCACAGCTAGGTGGGCTGAGCATTTCAGCAATGTTCTAAACAATGTGGTTAGCTCCACTTCCATTGTTTATAATAATGATAGATGCATTACTGGCTTTAATGTTGGCCCTATAACACAGTCTGAAGTTATTTTGGCTATTTCTAAACTTAAACTACATAAATCCCCAGGAGTAGATGAAATTATTATGGAAATGCTTAGAACTGGGAATGTTTCAGTTACCACATGGATGATTGAAATTTTGCATACCTTTTATGATAAAGGCACGGTTTCTAAGGATTTTACCAGAGCTATTATTATCATCCCAATTTTTAAAAAAGGTGATCGCAGTTCTTGTGCTAACTATACGGGTATCAACCTATTTTCTGTTCCAGGTAAAGTTCTTTGCATGGTTGTGCTTAATAGAATTAAGAATCTGGTTCATGGGCAATTGCATGATGAGCAATGTGGATTCAGAAGTGGTAGGGGATGTGTAGATCAGATATTTTCACTCAGGCAAATTCTTCAGAAATATTTAGAGTTTTCCGAAACCTTTGCTTATTAGCTTTGTTGATTTCAAAAAGGCTTTTGAATCTGTTGATTATCATAATTTGTGGTTGATTGTGAGATCATATGACATACCAAACAAGTTAGTTAATATAATATAAGCCCTCTATAATAACACCGAGTTGTGTGAAAGTTGGTAAGGCTTGTAACTATTGGTTTAGCATTGCCTATGATGTTCAACAAGGATGCATTTTGCCTCCCCCTTTCCTCTTTAGTTTGGTTATTGAGAAATGATGCTGATGAGATGAACTCTTTCATTCGAGCTGTTGATAAGACTGATAATAGAGTAGGTTTGGTGATAAACAGAGAGAAAAGTAGTAATGAAAATTGGTCAGGCAGGCTGTGATTCAGTTAATCTCGAATGGTTACAGTCTTGAGCAGGTATCACAGTTTAATTATCTTGTGAGCTATGTAACAGATATTGGTGATGTGTGGCATGAGATTAACAGATGAATAGGGATTGCTGCCCGGACTTTTAAGAATCTATGGAGAGTGTGGAGAAATAGGTGTATGCACATAAAGACTAAAATTAGACTGTATAATAGTTTGGTTCTTTCTAGGGTTAGTTACAATAGTAAAACTTGGATATTTTGTAAACAAGATAACAGGAAACTTGATGCTTATGTAATATCTTGGGTTCAACTTTGTCGTGGTTCAACTTTGTCGTGCAGTATAGTGCCCGATGAAGTCCTGCTGGTGCAGGGATGAAACATGTCGCCCTGACAGTGTGAAGTGTGTGGGGGGGGGATTTGATTTTAATGTCTATGATTTTAGTGTTTGTTAATTTGAATTTGAATTTAATGAGTCTTTTTAAAAACATTTTAATGATTATTGAGTTGGAGGTAAAGTTCATTAAATTCTTTTAAGATGTTTAAATGTAGAATAAGGGGATCTTTTTGAGCAACTTGTGCTCTACGATTGGATTGGATTGTTTTACCTCTGAGGGCACTTTTTTGCACACCATGGGCTAAATGACCAGACCACAAGGACCCTGAAGGCTCAGAGAAGGTTGGGGGAGGGGACCCACTGGAACAGTGTGTTCTACGAGATGAGTTCAGAAGAATGCGTAATGCAGCCTAAGTGGTGGTGGTGAATCACATTCAGAACAGTGCCTTCAATGTAAAAACCTGGACTTTGAACCTGGAAAACAACAGTGCTATACATCAACAACTGCGAATGGGAAGCCAATGGCAATCCAGATGAAATCCTGAAAGCAGGGCCCTGCAAGAATAACGCAAGGAGGATAGCACAACCGGCTGAGCCAGCAGGAATTCTGAAAGACATCTAAGAAATGGTAACAATTGACATCTTTACTTGAGAACTTTTTATAGAAATAAAATTCTCCTTAAGTCATAGTTTACTATGATTAAAAAAGCTCATAGTCTGACTATGTAAAAATAGTGTTAAGCTTAATGTAGACTTGCTGCTCAAAAGTCTTTTGTCATACAACATAATTGTGAATTAAACGTTTTCAAACTTTGTAAGTAATGATGAGGTTAGGCAAAGGAGTCAGCAACCTCCTTTAAGCAGCATATTGTGCAGAGAGAGACTCCATTGGTTTGGCCATGTTTCCTGTATGGATAATTATAGATTAGCGAATAGATTCAGATTGCTTCTGCATTTGACAAGTTACCCAACTTCAGGGTTATGAACAGTGTGCGTAAAGGCCTCAGAAAGAGTGGGAGACCTAGGATGCAGTGGGCAGACAATATCAAACAGGACCTTGTTAGAAGTGGTGTGCAGTGGCCAGATGCAGCAGATATAACTCAGGACAGATATGCTTGGAGAATTAAATTGAGCAGTCTGGTTGGACCTCCATAGCCCATGGCTGCTTGAGGATGATGATGATCTTTCCATTGTATTGAAAATGTGCTGTGGGACACTCCTACTTATGTTGTTGCCACCACAATTAAGGTCTTCTTCCCAGTCTCTGGTACAGATGGCTTGTGGATGTTTCTCTTATTGGTCCATCATCTCCTGCACTCATTGTTATGGATGGTTCTTGGCACAGCTCTGTGCCAGGAACCATCCATAACAATCCAATAACAACTCATCAGGCAGTTTGGTATTGTGATCAATTAACAAAAGTCATCTTATACACACAGACACAAGAAGTAGACAAACTTTTACTTCATATTAAGAAATTTACATACACATTTCTGATCAATCTTGATCCATGATCACTATGAAAACAAAGGGGCAATATCTGCAAGCCATCTGTGCCAGAGACCAGGAAGAAGACCCCCTAACTGTGGTGGCAACAAAGTAAGTAGGAGTATCTCACAGCAGGCTTTCAACACAACAGGAGGACAGTGAACCTTATATTAATATTAAATTATGAATAATTTGTGCTAAAACTTGGAGTTTTTCATTTGAGATATAACTTGTTGCAATTGTCCAATGTGAAATTTCCCTGCCACTTTTTTACTCATCCCATGACAAGCTTTCATTTGACACATAACCCATTACTCTCATTCCTTACATCATTTGCATACCCCCCCCCCCTTATTAACAATCAATGCAATATGCAAAAATAACAATTATTTGCCCCCCTTAAATTTTTGGGGAAGAAGTATGGGAGTTGATTTTTGTAGCCTACGACACTTCCTATGTCACCAGCTTTAATTTTTATATAACTCATTAAAATTGGCAACTGGGTTAGGAAGATATGGTAGAAATGTTTTGACAAATGTGTGAATCAATGAAAGATGTATGAAAAGATAGACAAAAAAAGCTTACTGGACAAAATGAAGATAGAAAAAGAGGTTACTAACCAGATCCATTTTTTTCCTAACATCATAATATTGTAGCATTCTAAAATGAATGATTGAAACAATCTCCCTATTTTAATGCTACAGCAGTTTCTTTTAACAGTTGATTATAAAAGTGTTTATAAAATAATAGTTCATTAATAACTCACATACAATTTTTCATAGAAGAAAAAATGTATAATCATATAGAAAATGATATTTGATACAGGTGGAATCTAAACTCAAAATCTGCATAGTATAGATTTGAATCCCATTTTGATCAGATATAAATATTTGTATGTTTACAAATATCTGAAGCAACAATATCACAGATGCAGTAAACTTAACCTCTACTGAAAAACAAACTAATTTTCCCCTTAAGTCTAACTTGGAGCCTTCATCTGCTTTTTCAAATCAATAATAAACTAAATGATACCCTAGAAAAAGCAACAGATATAAATAAAATAAATTCGAAACTAATTTGATAGCTATCAATATAACCAGTATTTTAATGGGTTATCTAAAAAGGTCTTGTCTATTTGAAATACAATTTTACTGATTATTAAAAATAAATTATTGAAAGGGTTTCTAATCAAGATGCATTGCATACGATTTAAAAGAGCAAAACTCTGTTTTATCCACTTGTGATTCTTACTTATATAGCAATCGATTAAAGTTCAAAATATTGGGCTTGTTATCAAAGCTGATTCATTTATGAAAGTTGGGAAAAATATGCAAAAATAAGGGAGGAAATGCACAAGAGTATGCAACAAAGATTAATATAATTCCTCTTAAGTCACGGAGAAAGCCAAAGCTATAATCATTTTGCCAAACTGAAAAAAGCTGATAGTCTATTTCAAGTTTGCTGTTGTATTGTTAAATAGTTTCACTTACATTGCACACAAGTAGGGAATGATAGACAACAGTAGATAAGTTCAACTAGTAAACAAATAAAAAAATTTTCTGAAGAAAGATATGCACAACTTTTATTTACTTAAGAGATTCATGATTGGCAGGTTGAGAGTTAGTATCTTAAACAGTGTGATAAGCCAATATTGTGATAATATCAAGAAGCAAAGTAGATAGTGCACTTCAAGATCTTGCTATGAATATGTAACTTAAACAGTACACAAGTAAAAATTATTGAGAAATAGTTGATTTAAATATGCAATTTAATATCATTGGGCATTAGGTGCATCATGCAAGTGCATCAATGCACCTAATGCTCAATGACGAATGCTGATTTTAATTAGCAATATTAAGAAAGTTTGATATCAATAATAGAAAAAAAGTTTTATGAAGCAGCAAGAGATGCAATTTTTTAGATTGTCAATACTTTAAATAATAAAAATAAAATAAATACCCCCTCAAGCAGCTGCTTGCCACAGAGGTCTGACAGGAGCCTGTCAGTTTATATGCCACAGTAGGAGATCTGAGAGGATGGCAGGACCTCAGCAGAAAAACGACACACACATCCATGCCTAATACCGGGGCTCGAACCCAGGTCCCTTAGATCAGTAGCCAAGCGTGCTAACCACTCGGCCACGGGACGGCTACTTCAAATAATAAATACTAAATAATTAGTCAATACCTTAAATAATTTTAATGAAATGCATTTTATCATTTTCATTCACATTTAGCACTACAAAGCATTCAAATGAAAGCAAAACTTATGAACTGTGAAAATGTATTATATTAATTATATCATGCCAAACAATCTCAAAAAGTAAAACTACCTTTCCTAGTGTTCTGTGAAACAAAAGAGTATGAAAAATTGAAGCAACCACTTCTTGAACCTGCCGCCCTTCAACTGACTGGAAAACAAAAGATGTAGAAAATGTCAAATTAGAATCAAGTTAATGAGATACCAATAACAAATAACAAAAAATTTAAAATTACAAGTTTAAAGTTACTAAAGTATTAAAAACATTCACAATGCATATTACAATTGTAAAATGAACTCTATATGTAAATCAATTTTTAGTAAGCCAGAAATATTTATATTAGCTGAAGATGAGATGTGTTGCTAATCAATTAGCAATCATTATATGTAAGAAAAAGAGTGGAGGGTAAAAATTTATCTATATATGGTCATTTTTTTGTTAAATTGAATGAAAGTTGAGTATTTACACATATTTTTTTTTCCACAATTTTTATTAAACTAGTTAAAACCATGCCAATCATTTGGTGTGAAATGGATTGATAACTCTTGCCATCGATAAGTCCATTCACAGCTCTCCACACATATTACTCTATTCACAAGGTAGGAGGTGGCAGTGCCCTAGAAATCTAGGACACTTTTTGAGGAATCACTTCCAACCCATGGCAGCTAATCTGTCACTCCAAGAGGGTTAGAACTAAGCAGGACCACCCCACCAAATGTGGGACAGTTCAATCAAGTAGTGGAACCATGGCGAAACTGCCAATTTCTGCTACTGATGAGGTCACATGTGTCTGCTCACCCACCCACCTGGAATTATGCCTATTATAGAATATGATTGTTATACTTAACATTTTAATCAAAAAAAAATGGGTGCAGCAAACCAATCAAAATTTAACAAGATTGATCAAATACACTGTAGTACATACTTGAACAACTGTTTTAACATTACACATTTCAATAAAAAAACCAATGAGCATGGCAACAAAAATTATCTCAGTATATTGACAAAGCAATTTTGTAAGATGGGTTTTGTAGATGGGCTGAATATTTCAGATACGTTCAAATACATTCAGATTCCTTAACAATGTAGTTAGTTCTACTCCCACTGTTTGCAGTGATTATTATTGCCTTTAATAATGGCCTTATTTCAAGATCTGAAGTTACTTTGGTTGTCCTTAAATTAAAACTACACGTCTCCACGGGTAGATGAAATCATAGCTGAAATGCTTAGAGCTGGAAATGATTCTATTGTCAGTGGCCAACTGCAGTGTTGAGTATTCTCTATGATAAAAGGAGCTGTTCCTAAGGATATTAGTAGAGGTATTATAATCCCTACTTTCAAGAAAGGTGATGGCAATTCTTGTGATAATTATAGTGGCATCAGTCTACTCTCTCTCCCAAGTAAAGTTCTGTCTATTATTGTTCTTAACAGAACTAAACATTTGGTTGATGGACAACTTCAGGATGAACAGCATTGGTTCAGAGGTGATAGGGACTGATAAACCAAATCTAAACTTTAGACAGATTCTTGAGACATGTTTAGAGTATCAAAAATCTATGGTTACTTGCTTTGTTGATTACATATTGTTTTAAAGTTTCTAATTGCTGTTAAAATGCTTAAAAAACATAGTTAACTATTAGCTTGAAAAACACATTTTTATTTGCTGGCATGCATTATTTTACCACTCGGGTTACTTCATTAAAGCAAGTCAATAAAGTGTTGAAGCACACAAGGAGTGTGCAAAAACAATTTGGCAAATTACTAATGTTTTTACTGATTCTTTGATTCAAAGTGAAACTGAAAGTATGAAATTTTTTCACTGATACACTTGCACATACTTCTTTTTTTTCCTGATTGTGTCTGCATTATTTTTTACCATATGCAGTTATTCAAACCTTAAAGCCAATATATGCAACTTTATTTAAAAAATTTGCAAACTATAATATTCACTTGATGTTTTTATTATTTCATATTACATAACAGAAACATACAATAAATTCTATTCCTCAAATATTGCATTTAAAGACAGATGATTTATCTTGTTCTGATTCTGAGAGAGTTGATAAAATATATTGTGGACATTTGTAAGGTGACAAAGGACTTTGACAGAGCATTTGATCATAGATTATGCAGTACTTCACACCTTATCTGGTATATTTAGGTTTTCATTTCGACAAGGTCACTCATACTGATAAATCATTGAAAACACACTCAGATTAATCCAATGTAACTGCATAAATGCTGCTGTCATGTGAAGAACAGGTATGGTAATATATATTCACAAGTTGTTTGTTGTGCAGTCCACATATCCAATAGTTATAAGAGTTTATTGCATATTTGCTCTGCTGTAGTGGATAAATTACAAAATGAATTATTGACTTCAACTTTTTTGTTTAACTTACTATTAGAGAAATTTAAAAACTTTGTCTACTTTCTTTAGACTTCATATTTAGATTCACTATTTCTGAAACAACCTATGTGTAAAACAAGGGAAAATGTTCCAGTATCATTAAATAGGAAGATTAAAAATTAAGAAAAAAGAGGAGATAAAAAAAGATAAAGGATATGGAAAATGTTGGAAAAATAGGAAAATAAAATAAATTATCTTGATTAACAAAGAGCTACAGCTGATATATGAGAGAAAATAGTATTACTAATATATTGCATATATTCAAAAGTTTATATACTTGTGTGCCAGTGTAAACAGTTTCAGCAAAAACTGAAGGAAATTCCACTTTATTCAACAAAAATACTTACTGACAGTTGAAAAGACATAGTTCAATTGTGTCTGATCAAAATATAACATGAAGTATCTAACATGGAAAATTTAATGTACAGTGATCTGTTAAGTTGGCCACTGCTGAAAGGTAATCTTGCTTCAATTATATATTTTAAATTTGCAAAAAATTATTACATTTTTAGCTTTAAAATTATAAATACTATAGTGGTTAGCACACTTGGCTACTGATCTAAGAGATCTGGGTTCGAGCCCTGGGTAAGGCATGGATGTATGTGTCGTTTTTCTGCTGAGGTTCTGCCATCCTCTCAGACCTTCTACTATGGCATATAAACCGACAGGCTTCTGTCAGACCTCTATGGCAAGCAGCTGCTTGAGGGGGTATTTATTATATTTTATTTCATTTTAATATGCTGCTATAGTGACTGTCACATCATGTGAAACATGTTTCTAAGATAATCTCAAGCATCATGACACATGTACCTAATTGGATTATCTATGTAGATATCATATGACATTAATCCAGTTGCAATGCTTTAGTATCATGTTCACTTCAATTTCACATGCCTGTTATATCATATGAAAAATGTTGCCAATGTAATCTGAAGCATCAGGACAATAGTAGAGCAATTGCAAACAGACATCCTTAGCTTTTATGTATGTAAATATATAGAAATAGTTTTATTAAATTCCAGTGAGAGGCAAATGCCTCTTTTTCCCTCTCTTGGGAACATCAGCAAGAAAAGAGCATTACTATATACACTTTCCTTATCTCTGGAATCATTATGCAAAATATCATTATGATAACTTAAGATGTCTTCAAATGCATAGCAAACGAATAACTTTTCAAAATGTATATAAGATCATTTCAAACCATTCAATAAGTGTATATTTTAGAAGGTTTTATAAGTACCTAATTCTTTCAATATTTGTCAAATTTGTATACATTTCTTAGAACTGGTATTATTATTGTTAAATGTTCCAATTTCCATAAATCTTACATATGAAAAAAATAAATAAATAAATACCTCCTCAAGCAGCTGCTTGCCACAGAGGTCTGACAGGAGACTGCCAGTTTATATGCCATAGTAAGTCTGAGAGGATGGCAGGACCTCAGCAGAAAAACGATACATCCATCCATCCATGCCTTATCCGGGGCTCGAACCCAGGTCCCTTAGATCAGTAGCCAAGCACGCTAAACATTCGGCCATGGGACGACACCTTATATATGAGGGTGGGCAATTTAATTCATTGACTGCTGTTGGCAACAATTAGAGTTTTTTGTACAAGTTAATGCAAGATATGTGGAAACACAGTAACTCTTCAAGGATATGGAACAGCGAGTGCAAGTTGTTAATTGTTTTGCATGTATTTTCTTGCAGGCTATGGTTGATCTGGAAACTGAGCAGCATATGTAACTGTGTTTGACCAGGCTTAAGTGGTGCACAGACAGTTACAGAAATAACTCAAGTGTATGGGGAACAGTACTCAGAATATGATTTTTATGCAGGGCCAGTGCAACAGTAAATATGGTAATGGGTGAAATAACATTTCCCCCTCCCAAAACTTTTTAAATTATTAAAAATTTAGTTGTTTATTACAATTACAATCTTTTATATCAAAAATAATAAAGATTTACAATTACAATCTTTTATTTCCTGGTCATGACAAATACTCATCATTAATGTAGCCATACAGTATGGAATTTGAAGATGAAATTGTGAAGAATATTTATAAACTGAATATAAATTAGAAATACTGAATATAAATTAGAAATTAAGCCTTTTTTACCAACACTTAAATGCTTTATTTTGTAAAATTAGTATTCAAAACTCAGCTGTATTTAGCCTATATAATGGTTGACAAAGTTAAACTTGTTGCTAAAAATGAGATAAAACAGGTTTTTACTAGCCTGAAAAGTAGTCTAGAAAAGTCAGATCTTGCTGCCAATTCAAAATATGCTTCATTTCATTAAGATGTTGTGAGACAGATTGCATTACAATGGCTAGAATATAACTTGTTACAGATGGCTGCTTTATTAATATGGGAATTTACTATTACCTATTTATTTTTGAAAATAAATGATATGAATTTAAATCATTTAGTTCATTTTAACTTTGGGATGACAGTCGAATAATCTCCCTTAACACTATACCACTGCTACTCCATAATATGTATTATATCTATAAACATAAAAAAAATCAATCCGTACTATGTAAAACACAGTCTATAACTGTGTAAAATAAAACACTGTATTTCCTTCACCATATAAAACTGAGTCTATCACAGTACAAATCAAAACTAATTGCATTTTTTTACCATGTAAAACCAAAACCATGTAAACTGAGTACTCTGTATTTAAAGGGTTCTGACAACTTAAATATTTAATAGCATTGCTTCTCATAAGAATATACCTTAAAGGCTATATAACAAAGCATTTGATAAAATAAATGTGAGGTTGAACCCATTTATAATGAATATGGAGGGACAGCTGAAAAACTTGACTAGAGCATAAATTCATTATAAGAAATATTGAATGGAAAGTTAATGCAAATATAATAAGACTTCTTAAACACAGATCATAAAGACTAGTTACCTATTTTTTAGTACGTCAAGCATCTAATGAACACTGCTTTTTTTTTTCTTTGTTTGAAGCAGTGGACCAGTTAGTGGTAACTTTTGAGCTCTGGCTCATATGAATCAATGGAAAAAGAGTTCTTCAACATCTGGATATAAAGCTGATTTAATCTTTTTTCTTGAAGCAGCACTTGATTTTGCAAAAGCAACGAACGTGTATTCTCTATTTTAAATTATAGATAAAGAACTCATTGGGAATTTAAGTGAAAAACTGTATAGTAGCTCACTGTCAGATTGTAAATTTGGTGAAGAAAGAAAATCAGGATTCACAAAAGATAAAGGGAATGAGAAATGACTTATTATTTTCTTACTTGTCACCTCCACAATGAATTTCCTAAGTGAGTTTGTCCCCTTACCCCTAGCTATTCACCAATCATCAAGGGAAACACTCTGACTGTGTGATAATCAGCAGATTGACAAATCTGATTGTTTCATTTGCAGTTGGTTGGCCAGTTTATTCCTTTTGATTTAATGTTTATGCTTATCCAGCTTAGGCAGATCTTCAGTGACTCAGTTTGAAATTTTAACGATCCCTGTTAGTTGGCAAACATGTCCTGCTACCTATGGATGGTTACAGAAACCCACAGAGGACGTGAAAAATATATTTACTGCAAAATGACTAAATTTCAAGAGGGAAAAGCAAGGACATTTGTCAATGTTTACTGAGACTAAAGGATCCTTAAGAAAAAAAAAATAATTTCGTTACATGCATAAAAAAAGTAAAAAGTATTTATAATAAAAGTATGTGCAACATAGCTTGATGGGAAATGGACAACTTCTCAAAGGGAAATGGAAGCAAAAATTCTCAAATGGAGGGGAATGGAAGCAAAGTCCATTTCCCTTCAACAAATTGAAGGGGAATGGACTTTGCTTCATTACAGTTATAAATTTCAGTATAACTGACTTCATTATAATAAACAGGTTCAACATTTTTTTAAAAGTTTGTCTGAATTAGATTTTGCAGTTTCCATAAATTTTTTTTCAACAATTATTTGTTAATTTTCATCAATGGTTTTGTAATTTCCACCAATTCTGAAAGCATTTAGGGGGTGGTCCTCAACCTTTTATGCTTCACATACCCCCTGGAAACATGTTTGTAACTGGCATACCCCTTGTATAGATAGATAAAACTATAGTTATAGTATAACAATGGGAATAAAACATATCTATATAATTAATTTTTGTATTCATAAATTACATATATTGATAAACACAAAAATGACATTTTTGCACAGCAGTGTTGCCAACTTAGCGACTTTTTGTTACTAGATCTAGCGACTTATGAGTTCTTACAGCGTACCCCAAAAAATTTTACCACGCAGAGAACCCCTGCATTAATGTATCACATACTGCTGTTCAGCTTTCAGATCAGCCATAGCTTGTCAAAAATCACACACACGAAACCAAACACCTCTCCAAAGCAAGAAAATGACAGACACTGACTGTATACTGTTCTGCTATTATTGCAAGTGTATTGCTGATGGCAGTCCACAAATTAAAAATACTATGTAAATATTGCTGAAAATTTAAAATTTAGGTAAATTTTATTGAGATCTTTATCTCCTATGCAATTTCCAATAATATGGCTTATTTTTAGAGCTTAGAACTAAGTTGAGAGAGTTTCAAAGATAGCTTTCTACTGCCATAACATGAAAATTCTGTAATATTTTGGAATGATTCAATTTAAAAATTTTATTTTTAAATTTGTGGAAGTATCATTTTGTTCACTGGGGATGATCAAACAACCTACTATAGTTTGTGCATTTTTATCACATACAGGGTGATCAAAAAGTCTCTGTGCACCTGATGAGGAATACTTGTACCATTACAATAAACGTTGAAGTGTATCTAGTGCATCTCAAGACATTTAGGGACATGTAATGGCATTAGTAGGAGAGGAAGGTTGTGATCGCCTGTCTGCCAAGAAGTCAGTGAGCCACATTGAGCCAAGCAATCAGGCACTGTAGATGTGAGTTGTGGTAATGGTGTTATCTGTTGAAGAGCGTATGTTCCTTGTGGAACATGTATTTCGGTGTGGCGGATAATACACACAAGACGTTCAAAAACGATTCCAGGCACAGTTTCCGGAAACCAAGGTGTCCCATCGTAATGCAGTGCAGCAGTTAATTCAGAAATTTCAGGGACCGGTTCTGTTTGTGAGACACACCCAGATCTGGTAGGCGATCAATACTGACAGAGGAGAAAGTGTTGGCTATCGCAGACTGCATGCTCCGAAGCCTGAAAAGTGCATCAGGAGATTGTCACAGCAGGTTGGTGTTTCATATGGCACGGCCCATACAAATGTAAAAAAACGCCTAGGCCTACACCCTTACAAAATCACATCTGTGCATGAATTAAAACCTGCTGACAGTGGTAAGTGGAGTGCATACTGCAGGTGGTTTGTAGACTTTGTTGACTGTGAAGGAGAGGACATTTTGAACATCACATTCTACACAGACGAGGTGTACTTCCATTTGTCGGGGTATGTAAACAGTCAAAATTCACGCCTCTGGTCCTCACACAATCCCCATGAGTTCCACGAGTCGCCACTGCAGGATCAGAAGATTGGTGTTTGGGTTGGAATTTTGCATAGGTGCATAGTCGACCCATTTTGTTCTCTGAGACTGTCAACTCCCAACAATACTATGACAATATTCTTTATCCATTCTTTGCGCAGTTGTCAGAAGATGAAATTAACAGGGCCTACTTTCAGCAGGATGGCACCATGGCCTACACATCACAAGCAGTTGCAAAAAATGTCTTGAAAATGTTCATATGTCTATGGCACTCTTGCATGATGTGGTTGGGGACAGAATCATTTCGAAAAACATTTGGCCTCCAAGATCTCCAGAACTCTCTGTCCGATTTTTATCTCTAGGGTGCGATGAAAAACTCTGTGTATTTGGACAACCCCCATACAATTGAAGATTTTAAGACAGCCATTGCAGAATACACTCAGAATGTGGACCATGCTATGCTGAACATCTTCAAGAACATAGCTCAGCATGTTACTAAATGTCTGGAGATGAGTGGGACACACTTTCAACATTTATTGTAATTGCACAGGTACGAATCTCTCATTCCTTATCAGGTGCACAGCAACTTTTTGATCACACATGTATGAATAAGAAATAAATACAGGTGTTATTAGAAAATATTTGACTTTGTGATGATTCTAAAACATTCATGTTCTTTCAGAAACATAGAAGTTTGGAAAACTATTGACAAAAAAAAATGGAGCCATTCTTCCCAATTTTATTGCTGCTTTCAACACTATCAGTTATCAATGGAAGACCCTTCCAGTATTGTCCTCCTAAAGATGTTATAAAACCTTGTCAATGCAAGATTGCGCCAAACCACGGGTTAGATATAACCTGTTCAAAACTAGAAGTATCTGATTATGTAATATTTGCTTATTTTAAAGATTGTATTATACATCATTTCACACTTCGAAATTCTGTTCTGCAATACCTCCCTGGTGGTATATTTGTTGGAAAGCAGTTGCAAAAAATAAGTCTTGAAAATGTTCATTTCCTATCATTCATTCGTCAGGAAACTGCAGAACATATATTTAATGGAACAGAAGACACCTTAAAACAAATTACGATCAAAAGGTCACATGAAGATCATAACTTGACAGAACTTGGAATAAAGCTGCTTCAGCTGAAAAACCTTTTTATAGATCATGGAAGATTCAGTGAAATTGGATATTTATCAGATTTTGCTCCAAATACTGAAACTCTTATAATTAAGGAACATACCATTAATAGAATAGATACAAATGCATTCAGAAAAATGAAAGAATTGAAAAAGTTGATTCTTAGGAGCAATAACATAACTAATATGACAAGATCAATGTTGCCTCAACCAGCACCTAATCTGGAAACACTGGACTTAAGGTAGGTAAATGCTTTGAACTTGTACATTGAAGTTAAAAGTATCTGTATTCTTTAAATGGTCACAGAATTAAAAAACCATAGTCCTGCAACTGAAATAAAGTGATAGTCTGGCAAATACTGAGATGCTTATTAATTCAGTCATACTTCTCATAAGAGTTTAAAGGCACATAATGTTTGAGTGTTAGAATATTTGGAAATAGTTTTAATCCTATCTAAAAATAGATGTTAATAAAATAAAAAAAACATAGTGAGCCAAAATTAATTATGATCAGTGTGCCACAAGAGTCAGTCCTTGACACTATATTATTATTCTTGATTTATATTAAATAACTTACTAGATTTACAGTTGAGTGGTAAGATGATAGCATTTTCTGATAGTAAAATTGTTCATAGATGTAGAAATGAAGAGCATTTATTGTAACAAATTCTGAAAAATATTAGGAATTGGCTACAATACATGCAACAGACTATTTGAATGTGGATACAAATTATATAATCCTTTTTGTGGAAAAAAAGTTCCACTGACATGTGGGATTCAAACCCAAGTTTCTCCAGAAACATGCCAGAGTATTTTACCACTGAATCAATGCCAGCTCTACCTTTTTTCTGCTTAATATGAGCTGGCATTAGCTCAGTGGTAGAATACTCTGGCATGTTTCTGGAGAGAAGTGGGTTCAAATCCCGCATGTCAGCAAAACTTTTTTCCACAAAAACATTTATTGATTTACAGACGTTAAAGTCAACAGGTAACTCTGTGAATGTTATTTATTGTTTAAATTATATAATAATTTTAATAAATGCAAATAATTAAAATTATTATCTTATATTTCATGATCTAGAATATCTGCACAAATAATTGATGATGCTGCAAAAAAAATGGAACAAAGGATAAACGATTATTTTGAAAGAATTTACTAAACTCAATAATTCATAACCTTTCATTTTTTTCCTACATCTTCCACCACTCTCAGAAACTCATAAACATCGAGCACACCACTGAGTTGTGTGTACCAATTCTTGAGAGGATTAATAGTCTATGAAGGGACTTGGAACTTCTATATTTCTTCTATATTTCTATATTCTATATTTCTTCATTATTTCTCATAGTTATAAATTTCTCTATATTTTTCTCTATATCTCATATTTTATATTTCTCTATATTTCTCCTAAACTTATAAACATCAAGCACACTACTGAGTTGTGTGTACCAATTCTTGAGAGGATTAACAGTCTATGAATGGACTTGGAAATGAGCCCTGTGTAAGGCATGGATATTTGTGTTCTTTCTGCCGAGGTCTTGACTTCTTCACAGATCTTCTCTATGACATATTAAACTGACAGACTCTTGTCAAACCTATGTGGCAAGCATCTGCTTGAGGGGTCTTTAGTTTTATTTAACCACACTATATTTAATTTTATCAAAAGCCTGGAAACCAATGTGAGAAATGGCAACAAAGGAATGGAAACCATTAAAATTCAAGGAATATTTTTTGCTGAAAAAAAAAAGGGAATTTCACTGAGTAGAACTTGAGCCCTCATTTCCTGATTACATTCAGGAGATGTGGGTTTGAGTTGAACTCACAGTAAAACTCAATTTTTTCAGCAAAAAATATTTCTTGAAACCATTACAGGTCTTTCTGCAAACACTATTTGTATTTTCAATGTGTAATTCATTCAGTTTTTGCTCACTCTTCCATTAAATCATTTCCTTTCTCCAGATGCCATTTACTCAAAATTTTCATTACTCACACTTCCATGGAACTGCATCACCAATTCTACATAGAGGAAAGAATGACAATGTATATGAAGGAAGAAATGCAAGATGCAAAAATCTGAATATGAAATAAATATAAATTTAAAAAATATCTATCTTCCCATACAGCCCTAAAAAGTAGTAAATAAACCTAAAGCATATTGATGGTGCAATCCATCACTGAGTTCATATTCACTTCAAAGAAAGATAGGGCACCAGCAATCTTGTTGAGTAGGTAAATCGGTGCATCTTCCTTCAAAATGAATATGAACTCAGTGACAGATTGCACCATCGATAATATGCTTTAGGTTTATTTTCTACTTTTTAGGGCCATATAGATAGATATTTAAAAAAAATTTTCTTTATATTTTTTTGTTGTCACTAAAAACACCTACCTTCAGAAACTTCGATTATATGACTCATAAACAACAAGCACATTTACCACCCTTTTGGATCCAGGTTTGAGGTGGCCCACAACATTTGAGACATCACAAGCTTTAATTTGATATATGACTCATTAAATTTGACCCCGTGAAAATCCGTCCCCCAAATTTTATCAGGAGGGAATAATGGGGCCAAAATTCAAAAGAGTTTATGACCGTCATTTTATGAGCTTTCATTTGACACCTAACTTGTAACTATAGGCCTTGTGTTCCGATGATATAGTAGACTTTTACATTTTCCATTTTGTAGCAGGAGATGAGCATGTGGGGTCACTTTTATAGCCCATGACACTCCCCGCATCATAAGCTTTCATTTGACACATAGCTTGTTACTTTCCACACTCGCGTTCAGAATATACAGAGGAACAATCATTTTCACATTGTCCCCCTTTTCGGGGGGGGGGGGGGGGGGGGGGGGGGGGGAGTACCGGGGATCAATTTTTTATAGCCTACAACATTCCTGCATAAGAAGCTTTCATTTGACACATAGCTTGCTACTTTTGGCATTCACATTCTGGAGATATAGCGGAACAATTGTTTTGCATTTCCCCTTTTTTAGGGGGGAAGAAAGCATGTTTTTTTTTATAGTCTAAGACACTCCCTGCATCTCAAGCTTTCATTGAACACAGCTCATTACTTTCCGCACTCAATATTCAGGAGATATAGGGGAACAATCATTTCCCCTCCCCTTTTTTAGGGGGGAAGAAAGCATGGGGGTAAATTTTTTTTAGACTAAGATATTCCCCACATCAGAAGCTTTCATTCGATGTATAGCTTTTATTTTTGGCCTTCGCATTCTGGAGATATAACTTAAAAATAGTTTTCACATTTCCCCTTTTTAGGGGCGAAGAAAGCATGGGTTTTTTTTATTTTATAGCCTATGACACTCCCCACGTCAAAAGCTTTCATTTGGCACATAAATCATTAAGTTTCTCCATCGCATTCAAAAAATATGGTGGAACAACTTTTTGTCAAACAGACCAACTGACAAATATCAAAGCCAAAAGCAATAGGAAGATAGGTAAAAAGTGAACAAGAACACTGAATGAATTATTCAGCAGAATGACTGAAAGGTGAATTGTAGCACATTAATAATATTATTAGAAAAGACACTTTTCAATAGCTTCAGGACCTGTATTGGCATGGCTTACAGAAGCAATGAAACTACAGTTATCATTAAAAAGAAAACTGAGATAGCACCTTTATAGGTTCAAGTGGGTGATCATTATTTCTCTCAAGGACAAACATCTCAACAGCAATAATCAGAATAACATAACCTGGAAATGTTATGAGACATGGTAAAAATTGTAAGAGTATGAATTACTCAGTTCAGCAAGCTCTTCTTTCAAATAAAATAAAATACTCTCTCAAGCAGCTGCTTGCCACAGAGGTCTGACACAAGCCTGTCAGTTTATATGCCATAGTAGAAGGTCTCTGAGGATGGTTGGACCCTCAACAGAAAGACAACACAAACATCCATGCCTTATCTGGGGCTCAAATCCAGGTCCCTTCAATCAGTAGCCAAGCACGCTAACCACACTCGGCCATGGGATGGCTTTTTTTTTATCTTCTTTCTACATTCTCAAAAAAAAAAGCTATAATTTCCACCAGAGTCTATACCAAGCAATTTTGCATCCTACTAAATAGTGTTTTTGTACATAGTAACAAAAATTGATCATGAAATAATTTGAAATTGCATCCTAGGTCTGATGCACCAGGGGCAGATGCCCAATTTGCCCATTCCTTGGCACAGCCCTGTTGTCGACGGCACTCTTACTCTGTGCCTGTCTGGGCTGAGTTTTTTTACAAACTATGTGTGTGAGAGCTTTGCAGAAGGGTACCTGCCCTTATCTTGTCAGGATAATCACTCAGGTGGCTGAATACACAAACTCATGTATTTCAACTATGAACACTTTTTTATTTACAAACATTATAACTATATAGATACAGTGACTGCCCACCCAGTGCAGTCACTCGCCGAATATAACACAGGCTATAACGAGCCTCAGCGGTCCCACCGCTAGATACAATTGTACTATTTGTTGCCAGATGTTACGGCAACCACGGCAATCCCCGGTTCCGTCTTTCGACACTACCAAGTTGAATGGAAAGCCGCGACTATATATAGTCGGGGGCAAGGCTACACCATATAGATGCATCTCATCCCCAACCTCATATGACGAGCAGTCCTATAAAAGGAAAGCTCATCTATCAGTTGAAACCTGGAATTTAATCTGTTCCCCAGTTAGTCATGAACAAGGATATGTAGATCCAAGTTCGCTCAGCACCCGGGGTGGAGACTCTTAGTGGGACCCAGACTTTGAAAAGGGCCCTTGCCTACTAGGGCACGACTCCATTCTGCAGGGCCCTTGAACTGCTCCCCAGAGCACCTGATTGTGAGGTCTTAGCACCATCCAACCGGGCCACTAAACCAGTCAGCGATGCCTTCGACCTCGGTTGGTCTTGGCTCTGTCGAACCGGGGTCCATACTGGTCAGCAGTCTTTGACTGGGTGCTGGGCCACAAAAGCCCCCCCCCCCCCCCTCCCAATGACAAGGTGGACCCCTATTGGGGGGGGGGGGGGGGGCACTAGATACACATAATAATAAGTGTGTGGCAATCCCAGTGTTCTGCAATTCTAAGACTGCACTGATCTAAGGGACCTGGGTTCGAGCCCGGGGTAAGGCATGGATGTACGTGTCGTTTTTCTCCTGAGGTCCTGCCATCATCTCAGACCTTCTACTATGGCATATAAATTAACAGGCTCCTGTCAGACCTCTGTGGCAAGCAGCTGCTTGAGGGGGTATTTATTTTTTTATTTTTATACCTTGAGGGAGTTGCCATGAAACCACATCAACTAGCTAGAGAACATTCCTATATCTGCCTTCTGTTAAACATTCCTAACTACAGGAGAAGACCTGTAGAAGAGAGACTTTACTTTTTAAAAACAAGTCTGTCTGATGAACTAATAATTGAGGTGCAGTGAGTGGGCTTTTTGAATTTTGAAAATCTTTTCATTGCCTAATAGAGCCAAAAATATAACTTACTGGATTTAGACCACATCAATTGCCAATACAGATAAGACGTTATTTTTGAATTCAGATGCCTAAATATCATAAGTCCTAACTTGCATGGGGAAGCTATCATGATGGAGAGTCCTCAGGCTCTCCTATCGACAAGTCACACTTAATAGGGCCGCGCTCTCGTTCGGTATGTCCTTCGACTTTGTCCTCTCCGCCAGGACACCAACCAGCGGCGTCCCCAGCAATACCTCGAGCCGGACTTCGCTGCAGCCGAGCAGATGAACCCACATGACTGGGAACTCCAACTCCAATCCCGGTCTGCAGGCCCCCACAAGGCCACTCCATCTCAACTCCATGACACCCCAGACTTCGCTGGGAAGATAAAGGGGCCCACTCAACTGGGGATCCATTCCAGTCGGCGGGCCCTCAGTAAAGCCTCTCCATCGGGGCACCAAGACAACCTAGGACTTCACAGGGGCCAACCGATAAGTCCACTCGACTCGGGACTTCAGTCCCAGTCGGCAGACCCCCAGCCAGCCCCTCCATCAAGGCCGCAAGGCACGCCAGAAACACCGACGAGCCTGCACCCAGTTTCACAGAGGCACCTTCAGATCCTCCACCATGGCTTATAAGTAACTTAATCTTGGTAGCCAAAAGAGTTACTGGGGACTCTTAGTTTGACTTTTCCATCAATAAGCCTGTCGAGTGGGATGGTAGCCCCCCAGTCATGAGCCTCCAACTTTGCCCTCTCCATTGTGAGCAGGCCGAAGCCCCCCCCCCAGTGAACAGTACTCCGACCAACAATATCACTGAGACCGCATCGAGAAGCCCACAGGATGAGTGCACAAAGAGAGTGTGCAGCTCAGACAAAGCTTAAAATGAGCTGCCAACGAACAGTCTCACATCTCACATCCGGACAGTCTCGTAGTCTGCGCGCAAGTCCAGTTTAAACCATCCGCCGGATGATGTCACGTGTTCTTCGGGGACTTAGGGTGTCTCAGCCAATCAGGGACAAACACGATCACAGTGCCAGGCCGACTCTTGTCGCCTTCCTTCATCTGGCTCCCTAAACTGGTTCCGCCGTCAAAGCTATGTCGCTAGACGAGAAGCCTTGCCGACAAAATGGCGATTCTGGCCCACACTTCTGCCAAGTCCCTACACCTGGCTTTCATTTTGCTGTCTGTCCATCTGTATATATTCGTTTTTGGTGTCCAATGAGAGGTTGACTCTAATTTCACCATGATCTTACAACTCCTAGAGAATAATGAAGAATGAAGAGATAAATGAAAAATTATTTTTAATAATACTTTTCACATTTTATGAATCTTCCTAGATTTTTAATTCCCACTGTTAAAGGTGGTAAAATGCTAGAAATTTGAAATTTAGATGGCTGAGGAGTGAGAAAGTTGCTTACATAGCAACAACTTGCTCCTTTAGCCCAGGTAGGATGAGAAAAATATAACTTCTTTTGGTTTTAGAGATAAATTTTTTTGGGTTGGATTTGTAAAATATTAATATTCACATTTTTAAAATCTACCATTAGTTTGTATGTCCAGTGTTAGACAACACTAATGTTGGAAAATCATAAATGTTATTGTCTTCGAAAATTATCATTTCATACATTTCTTATTTCATTTGGTGGTGGTGGGGAGTTTACAAAGAAAAACTAGCAGATTATTTACAAGTTATAATAAACAGAACAAATAATCATGCTATCAACCTAAAACTCAAAAACAGACCCTTGAACAACTGCAGTGTCACTAGGAGCAATATCATTGCACTATTGAGACAGTAATTATTTAATCCTTGTTCTATCTGAATTTCCTTAGTAGAATTATATCTTGTTTAGAAAGAGCATGGAGGCTTTACAATTTGCAGTTAATTTTATATAAGTCTTAGAATCTTCAAAAACGAGTGCAGGTCATTTAGTTTTCAAGTAAATTTTTTGTAATGCTTTACATATGACTCATCCTTGATATTTGTTTAAACACAAAGATTACCTACATTTAAAATTTATATTAGCTGAAAGTTTATGGGTAAACTTTGTAATTACTTAGCCAAGAAGATAAATATTTCACAATATATTTATATGGCATCTATGATTTTCAATGCTCTTAACACAGAAGAAAAGGTAAAATTTTAATAAGCCAAAATAAATAAATATAAAAACTCCTGTACAGTATTGAAGACAGAATAAAAATTTTTTGAAATGTTAAGTGGTATAAATGTTTTAAAAAACTTACAAAATAGCACTCAGACAGGGCTTAATTTTAACTACTGCTCTAATGTTGCATCATTTTAAATGTATGTATGGGTGATTGTTGTGGCTTAGTTATGAACAAAATACATCATTATTAAAACAGATATATTTTAATTAATAATTCTGAAATGCTGAGATAGTATTCTGGTTTAAACCATCCACCGGATGATGTCACATGTCCTTTGGGGACATTAGGGTGTCTCGGCCAATCAGGGATGGACACGATTGCAGAGCCAGGCCGACTCTTGTCGCCTTCCTTCATCTGGCTCCCTAAACTGGTTCCGCCACCAGTGCTATGTCATTAGATGAGAAGCCTTGCTGCCAAAATGGCGATTCTGGCCCACAACCAGCCATTTAGGCTTGGTCCTAGTTTGTCTGGAATAATCAGAGTTCTATATTATCTGCGTGCAAGTTATTCAGAATAATATTGTTGAATTCATAAATTCTTCCCAGCATTTGTATTATTGTGAAAAAGTCGAATAGTTCTGTGTTGTTATAACCTAAAACTTCATTGGTATTTTTGATATATTTGTGATATTGTAAAAGTTTAACATATTTGCAATGAAGTTGCTAATGCATCGTAATTGCCCTTATTAATTTCAAAATGACACACATTTTTCTCTAAATAGCAATAACAAGATAAAACGATTTGATGATAATATGTTTCAAGAGCTACCGTCACTGAAAACTTTAATGCTGAGCAATAATGAGATAATTACCCTGAGCTATAACTTAATGGAACCAGTTTGGAAGAGGCTAGAAATATTCAGTGTGAAAGGTAAGGCATAATGAATAAGCTACATTTTACACCAGTTCCAAAACTAATCTAATACACATAAAAATAACCATATCTGTTAAGCTATCAGAGAATTATTTCTAATATATGGAAATGATAGAATAATAAACAAATTTACCACTATATTTTCTAAAAGCACTGGTTCACAATGCATTTTTCTCACTGGTTGAAGCTGGAATTTAAAATAGTTTTGTGCCACATAATAAAAATGCTACATTGGGCTAATATATAAAATAAACAGATAATTGAAATCAGTATAGGAATGAAAAAATATAGAAATAGTTCAGAATAATATGATCAGTTGCATGTAAGTTGCTTATGACAGTGATGAAGATAATCCAAGGCAGACATATGAAAGAGCTAGCAGCATAAGAAGCAAAGCAGGAAAGAAATAGTCATTCAAGTCAGATGACTTTCTTAGTTATAAGGGTCATACATACTCTGAACCTTTGCAACCAATTTTCCAAAGGAAGCAGTGTGCTATTTTTGTAGCAGCAGAGAAGTTTCCAATGTTTGAGCTGAAACCCATTCCAGTATTTGCTGAGGCACATAATGCTTTATATTATATGCATACATTTAAAGCATTTCTTATATGCATACTACTGAACATCAAGAAGAAAAAAAAACATTACTTAAAATATTTAAAAAAAAAAATGCTATCCCAACTGAAATGCAATGCTCTAAATAACCAATTGGCAATCACATATACTTTTAGGGAAAAAAAAGTTGCTTTATTTCAAGAAATGAATTTTTTTTTAAGTTTATATGGAATTATTTTGGATGCTTTAGTATGTTTCATATTTTATAAAATATTTTTTTAATACTTTCATGTATCTGTCATTTTCTCTTGTACATGTTTTTTTTTCTAAGGTTCTTTCAAAATGATAATTAAGGTTCCACTGTACTAATTTCTGCTGTACATAGCTTAACATATCCCTAAGAGCTCAATCTGTATTCAAGTAACAGCAATTTTGGTGAAAAAGTTACAATAATATGATTTATGGGCATAAGACAGTTTCATTCAAAAGCTTTTGGGATTTAATTATTAACAGTAAAACTACTACTTTTAAATGGCCAATAATATTTAAGGCACCAGAAAAAAATCATTACTACTCACTGGGAAAAGGAGGGAAAAACTTATTTTTTTCAAAAATAGAAGTTTTTTATCCAATGATATGTTTTATGTTTCACAGTTGCAGCAATTGTTAACTCTTACAGCCTTATCCAAATTATTAGTTACTTTTCCTAAAACCAAAGTTCATATAAATGTATCACCAAAGCTGAGTAGATACTATTTTAAGAATTTTAAAATTATTTGATTATTATGCAATGCTTAATAATTCAAAGGTAGAATTTGTAAAAATATTTATTTTGTAAGTTAAATATATTTTACGTAACTGCTACTACATTCACCATCAATTTGTAGAAAATTTAAATATGAGGGGCATTCAAATATAAACAAGAATTTGATTCTAAAATTTTTATTCACAACAAAATAGAAAAATCATACATACTACTTTTCAACATAGTCTCCATCTCATTATTGCCGCAGAATATCTTGCCTCCTAAAAACTCCTTCAGCATTCCAAACATATGGAAATCAGATGAAGCCATGTTAGGACTATAAGGTGGATGAGATAGTACATTCCACTTAGTTTCCACAGAGTCTCCATTGTTAAAGTGGTGGTGGTGTGAGGACAAGCATCGTCCTTGTGCTCTGGTGACAGAAGTCATGGGACCCACCATGTGCTCACTTTATTGAATTTCAATTCGTTATGCACAATTTCTTCAACACTCCCTACACTAATTCCAGTCTCCTGTGAGAGTTTGTGAATGGTTATCCGATGATTGTCTAGGTTATCCGATGATTGTCTAGGATAAGTTCCTCAATTCCAACAACATTGCATAGAGTGACAGAATTTCTTGGTCTCTGAGCATAAGGTTAATTTTCGACAAGGTCTTGTCTTTCTCTAAATGATTTGGCCCAACTATACACCCTTGCCTGTGATAATCTTCCCCAAACTGGGCTCAAAGCCTGGTATAGATTTCAAAAGGAATGTATAACCTTCCTTCATGAAAATTTCCTAATTATGCACTGTACAACACTGCTGGATACTTCTTGGTCCAACATCTTGATTAAAATTGACTGGTGCTGTGGAGGAGGGGGGGGGGGAGACAATTAGTACTGTTGCAAGTTTTAACACGTCTTTACTTACCAATGAAAGATGTCGATTGACACAAGTTGATTTGTGCTCGAATGGCAACTTAAATTCTCCTTTATATTTGAAAGCCCTATGTTTATTAGATGAAATCAACTTCCTAGTTAACTTATCGAGGTTATTTTAATATTATATTCATGCCCCTTTAAATATTAGTAAACAAAAATGATATAAATAAGTGGTAGATAATGCATATTTTACATGCATATCTAAAATTTCCTCTCTTACTGTTATAATAGAAGGTGCAAAAAACACATATTTTGGAATCAAAGATGCCTGGGAGCTTTCTCAAATCAGGAAAGAACTGACTAGATTATTGTGTTTATAGTTCCAAATCTGATGCTATGTCTATATACTTGAGTCTGATAGAATCTCAGTTACAGTCAAATATAGTCTCATACTGGTTCTGATTTATGCACAGGCCCAAGGGATTCGCACTTAGGGTTTCTGCATTTCAGTCACAGATAGCAGAATTTTTTAATGATATATTTAATGGTTAGATTTACTGAGTAGCATATCTAGCATTTTGGAAGGAAGGAGAGTTTTTTTTTATTAATGTAAAATATAAAGTAATAGTTTTTAAAAATGCAATTTCATCAAGGGATGTAGTTTAAACCTCAAATCCCTTCCTTGGCTACATACTAGATCTACTACAGGTAAAAAACTCAGTTAACATTATCATCACAAAAACTGCGATTCAATATTAACATAGATAAAATATACACATTTTACATATTACATGCATTGACACTCACTGATTTGCATTACCTATTTTTTTTTTCTTTTAACATATAACCATAAATTGTTCACATGTATAATTCTCAAAATTAAATTGGCTCTTAATAATTCCTTTTAAGAAAAACTTACTTGTGATTCAAGAATCTTAGTATTTCAGTCCCCCAATGAGACCATATTCATGAGGTGGCAGGCAATTATAACTGTGTTCTTTGATATGCTATATGAAAGGCATCCAAGTTTTGTTCAATAAAGTTGCTTTTCATATATCTAAAAGTCATATCTCCAACTGTCTGATTCCTCATAAAGATGGTTTCAGTGGGTGACCAAAATATCAGGACTCTATTTACAGCTGAGAGAGTGACAAATTAAATTGTTACTGATAATAATTCCTTTTACAGCTGAGAGAGTGACAAATTAAATTGTTACTGATAATAATTCCTTTTACAGCTGAGAGTGTGACAAATTAAATTGTTACTGATAATAATTCCTTTTACAGCTGCATACTTAATTTGTTGTGATTAAAATATCCATTGGAAATTTTAAAAAATTACCAACAATATACTGGTATAACAGAATATGCTATATTTTAATAGATTACGATGCTAGTCCACAATATTAATAATGACTTCAAAATATTGCATCCATATCTCATAAAATAAAAAATAATTAGTCTTCAGAATTTATAAGGCTATCAATGAGAAATTTAGATTACAAAACTGATCTATTGCAGGTATTGCCAAAATCATAATGCCAAATGTTACCTATAACCAGTAGCACAGATGGGATAATGTTGTTGTTGTTTTGTCCTATTACTAGCTTGACTAATTTCTTTTGGTTTAATAGTAAATCATAGGTTTAATTATGTCTAAAGTTCAGGAATATACCTAGCTAATTTTGCACTTGGAGAAAGTGAAGGGAGAGGTTTACACAAGGACAAGGGTTATTTTGCAACCTATTGAACTGTTAGTTTTTGCACAAATAATAAATATTGCGCATGTATATAATTTGAAATTGCACCCTAGGTTTGATTTGCACCTGGAGCAGATGCCCCACTCTTCTCTGGCCTTGGCACAGCCCTGCTTAAGTCACATCTAAATACAAGATAAGTGCATTCAATGAACTTGACAAGCGTGCAATAAGAATTTTAAAATGCCACATACAATTTGACCAAGACACAAAAAAAGTTGGTAATAAATGATGACAGGTGGTTCAAATTTTTTTTTTATTATCAAAAGGAAAAAAACACTGAAACATTTACATAATATTTCTCAATTGCTGAAATACATTTATATCTTTTTTCAACTTGTGAATGCTTGGGTGGGAAAATGTTACATGAGTGCAAAGGTTGGGTTTCTGGGACTCTACTGTTCTGAATTCAACTGTATCCCAGGAGCCAAACTTTCAATTAATTCTTAATTTCTACTACTAGTTCAATTTATAAGGTATTAATAACAAAATAATACCAATAATGCTTAATAAATTGAATTAAAATTTACATTTAAGGTATTAACACTAAATGGGTCTTACAGGCCCAATTCACATGAATTGGGCCTGTAAGACCCATTTCATGGTTGAGAAACACTCACATTTGAGAAAACTCACAGGTTGAGTTGTTCTACTATTTTTAATATTTTTGTATTTGTTTTTATTTAGGTAACCCTATAATATGCAGTAAATACTTATGCTGGATTTCAAAAATTTATACTAAATCTAAAGGCAATGAACCATGGGGATCATGTCTTAGACCCCCTAAGTTGCAAAACAGAAGTTTAGAAGATCTCAAGATACATGATTTCAAATTTAACTATGGATTTGAAAACTGAAATGAAAAAAAAATCTTAAAAAGATGTTAATTATTTTAAGACATTACTAATGTGAGAACCATCAAATTTATGTAATGCTTAAGAAAATAGTGTTCATGGACATATTAAATACAATTCAATATTTAAGGTCATTATCAACTTTGTATAAGGATCTATCCTAATGCTGCTTAAAGCTGACAATGAAGTTATAAATAATCCACAAAATTCCTCATTATTTTCTGTGCTATGACATCTGCTGTTTGCTACTTTAAAGCGATTCTTGCTTTGATGTTGATCCCTTTAACAACTACTCTGTGATAAACTGACTGTGCATATTGATTTCTGAACTTGAAGATTTTGATATAATCTCTCTATTCAAGATATCTTAATCTATAAAAATGAATTTTTTTCTTGTCACTGATACATGTAAGCAGATGAAACTAAAACTCTATTTCAAATGATGATGTTTATTTAGGCAGCTTGGTATTAGGCACATGGCATAAATTACCTAATACTGAGCTGCCTAAATAAAATGGTCATTTAAAATAGTTTTAGTTTCATCTTCTTACAAGATATCTTAATGTTAGTTTTTATTGTAATATTACTCGATGTAAACTTCTTATTTACATATTCCATTAGCTTTGATGTAATATTTTTAATATGGTTAAAACATGTCATTGGTTTTTAAAAATGCAAGAAATGAAAGCAAAATGGCTAAAAAATAAAAGTGAAAAATTCATTGTGAAATATGTCAATTGAAATATGCCTCAAGTTTATTAAAATAAATATTAATATATATATATACTGCTGTCCAAAAGCTATAACTACATGTCAAAGGGAAACAAATTTCAAAACTTCATAGCATCAAAATTAAGCTTTTTATAGAAAAATGTGACTGATGATAAAGATCTGAATCAATTAAGTAAATTTCGTTTTTCAACAACATTTGTTCAGTATTTAGAGTTATGGAGATAAGTCATAAGAATTCACTTCAGAAGTTAGTTAAAATTTAAACAATAGGTTCATATTTTAGAAATTTGAAGTTTGTATAAATAATTCTTTCAATATTCAGCAATTTACATATATCAAAAAATAGTTTTTAGGGGAAAAGGTTTCGCTGACGTGTAGGATTTGAACCCAAGTCTCTCCATATACATGCTTTCCACAAAACTATTCATTGATTTTAAAGTCAACAGGTAACTTTGTGGATATTATTTATTGATTAAATCTCTCTCTATATATAAATAAAAGGCTAAGGATTTATCTCCACTAATCCCCACCCTGCACTAAGTAAGAAGGGCAGTGATGGCCTTGAAAAATCTGTTGTCTATCAAATAGAACATTAGAAGTGGCCCCGTGTGGGCGAAAGCCTACCCTGTGCACATTAAAGAACATGGTGGACAAGAGGCTACTATCTTTCCCTAATAGCTATTCAGTGGATCCCCTTCCTCATACTTCATTGAGCTCTTGGGATCCTTGTGACTTGGTCATTTAGTTTCAGGGAGGGGGGGGGGGTGAAAATAGACTTGAGTAAGGTTTCATGATTATTAAAATAGTCAACCGGACAGGAAAGGTTAAAATAATTTTCCATATGGAATAAAACTTTTAGTTGTTTTTAAATCTATTTTTTGTGTTGGATATATAATCTGGGACTAAAATAAAATTATACAAAACAACTGCTTTGGATTTCAAAGCAGGTAGACAAGTTTGAGATTTTATATAAGACGGCAGGTTTTTCAGGGTGGAGTCCAAATTTCTCAATTATTGAAATATCCCCTATTTTTTATGATCCACCCCTATCCTGGTATGTCTCTGACTCTATGTATTTATGTCAGTAAAAATAAAAAAATTAAAAACAAAAAAAATTAATAAAAGAATAAAAAACCTCCCATGGCCAAGTGGTTAGCATTTGGCTACTGATCAAAGGGAGCTGTGTTCAAGCCCCAAATAAAGCATGGATGTTTGTGTTGTTTTTCTGCTGAGGTTCCACCATCCTCACAGACTTTCTACTGTGGCAAGCAGCTGCTTGAGGGGATATTTATTATTATTTAACATTTATCAGTGTACCTATGAAATAACAATATTTTGTTATGAGCAATAAACAACTTTTCTTTTTTTGTGACCTAGTTTAATTTTTTGAGTATACAAATAATGAAAAAAATCAATTTGTTCAAAATTTCACAGCCTTGGGCCCCCAGTTTATGAACCACTGCTTTAGACAATGAGATTTATCACTGATAGAGCAGCTAAGATAACTGAACTGTGATTTACCTCTCATTTTTCACTGATATATAACTGTAATCCAGGCATGTCAAACTCGTTAACCACCGAGGGCCATATTAAGTATTATATATTAAATCACAGGCCACAAAACAAAAAACAGATGAAAATTGTTATGTGCAAACTAGACTAGAACACAGTATTCATTCACTGACTGCTAACGAATAGCTTCCAACTCTACTGGCATTTCATGACTCATTGCCATGTGCAAAGTACGTACATTTGAATGACCTCGAGACATGTGTATACATGTTGGAGCCCGATCGTAGAATTGCTCATATCATGAAATGCCACTATTTCATGAAATGATCGGGCATTTCATGATATGAGCAATTCTACGATCGGGCTTCGACATATACATTTATGCGCAATAGTTTCCCTTATATATAAATGGAAATGTTTTCTGAAATACGTTTATTTAATTCATGTACCGTGTACGTACTTATAATTTTAATTAAAGAATCCAGTGTTGTCAAAAGTTAAATAAACGTATTGGTTATCAATCTTGGCAGGCCGCGTGTTTGACATGCCTGCTGTGGTCCAAATAAACCAGAAACTATCATAAAGTACAGCATTGAAAACCTTCACTTTTTTGGTGTCTTTCACATTTTTTTCTGCGATAAATTTTTCTTTGTATCACTCTAAACATGACCTATTTCTTTGATTTACTATATATATATGCAATGCTGGGATTGGATCTTATCATTCCTTCAGTATGGGGCAATTTCAATGATGCTGTGTGACAGTTTTTGGACATACATTAAATCAGAGTTGGAAAATCTTTTTTCTGCAATATGCCACATATAACATTTGAAATGTGTCACATGCTACCAAGGGACAGATTCTGAAGTAACCCAAGTGAATTGAATTTGGAAGAGTAAACTCAGGAGGCCTACCACTGGCAAGAATGTTTTCCAAATTGGGAGGTGTAGCATTTAAAAGAGATACACATACAACAGGTTGCCACCATTACTTTCAATACTAAATAAATATTGTTCATGAACTGAGTTTATGATAAATTTAACTGAGGTTTCCAATTTCTTTTCAGCACATTTTTTCATTAAAATAGTTATTTAAGAAGTTGCTAAGCTCTGAATCTGACTTCCTATTAACATAACATGGGTCTGTTCCTAATAAAGTGGACATAGGGTGCTAGATTTTTTTTAGTAAATGCCTAATCTCCAAAAAAAAAACATAGCAATATTATCATATAATTTCTCAAAATTTCGTACCATCTCAATGTGGTAGTAAAAAAAGGGGCATTCAGTGTCACCTGATTTTGATACATCAGTGTCATATTTTTACTTTTTCTTATGGCTGGTTTCACTTAAAACTAGAAAATATAAATTAAATTAAAAAAATACTTATCATCCAATATGCACCTTAAAAAGTAGAAAATAAACCTAGAACCTATCAATGGTGCAATCTATCACTGAATTCGTATTCACTTCAAGGAGAATAAGGCACTGGCAATCTTGCTGGGTAGGTCAATCGGCACTCTATTTTCCTCCGAAGTGAATACAAATTAGTGACTGATTGCACCATCAATATATGTTTTAGGTTTATTTTCTACTTTTTAGAATGTGTGTGTATGTATATATATATATCAAAAACTTTAATTTCACACTTAAATCATTAAGTTTGCCTGTCGCATTCAAAAGATATGGTGGAACAACTGTTTGACAAATCCAGAAATCAGTAAACTGATAAACCGACAAAGAGCAAGCAAAAAGCTATAGGAAAATAGGTAAAAACCAAGGTTATGAAATAAACAAAAAAGAAAACTGATGAAATTTATCATTAGGGCTTGAAATGACAAAAAAATTACCAAAATCTTCTAGCAGCAAGAAAAATAAGCCAACTGAAATGATTTGAAAGTCAAAGAAATATGGACAAATCTTGAGTATATTAATTATGTTAACGACCTCTGAATGAAACATATATGAAAATAGACATCTCATATGTGACAAAATTACTACTAGTAGAACTGTAAAAGCTCATCATCAATGTAAATAAAGAAACTTTTAATCATTAGTTTCTAATTTATTATTTTCTATTATACTAAAAGTTGTAACTATATATTAAAAAAACATAATAATCAGAAGTTGTAATATTTGGAGAATTCTGACTAACCAATAGTTTTTTTTTCCACACGCCAGAGCAAAGGCATATACCAACATGGGAGAGTAGAGGACAAAAACTTTTTCTTGTTTTTATGTGCATTAAAAAATTGCATACAAAGAAACCAATGATTTTATATTCAAAGGTGAGAGCTCCTGTAAATCCGTGAGCCACCTGTGAGAGCTCCTGCATATTGACTGTATGCATATCCTCTACTAGATCCAGCCCTGGTAATGTTAATTTATTAAATACTTAGGCTAATCACTTGTTAATCAATACATGATGTCTACCAAATAATTTGCAGTTACTAATTGCAACAAAATCTGTAAAATCTAGCTCCCCTGGATTTTAGAAAGGTGGGTTCTAATGGTTGGGTAGTTTTGGAGAAGCAGATTTCAATGAATATTAAGCACTAAACAACTGAACTTGTTTACATCTGTAAACATTGAATAGCAACTAGAAGATAGTGCTAAACTGTTCCAGTGGTTAGATCAAAGGGACCTGGGTTTGAGCACCAGGAAAAGTAAGGATGTTTCTTTGTGTGTTATCTTTCTGGTGAAATCTCATCTTAAACTGATAGGCTCCTGTTAGTGGCAAACAGCTGCTTTGAGGGGTAATTTTTTCTCATTTACTGTTTAACCCTTCCAGTGTCCATGTTCATCTGTTTAAGTTCGCAGAATTCGTAATGAGTAAATATTTTGTGGAAAAAATTTCGCCGATATACGGAACTTGAACCCGCATCTCTCCAGAAACATGCCAGAGTATTCTTACTGATTGAACTAATGTCGGCTTATCTTTTTTCCACTAATTTAAGATTTTAAACTATTCATTGATAATTTTCAGCACCTACTATTGGCGCCATCTATGATCTATGGTGGCAACTATTTCTTTTATATTGTGCTGCTGAGTAAGATGGAAATAATAGAGTCTCTTCATGCTATTTAGCATTATTAATGATTTAAACATAGGTGAGGCCGAGAACGGCTGTATGCATTTTTAGTACAACAACAACAAAAAAAATCAATGTTTTTAAAAGTAAAAATTGCCGTTGTAAAATTTTTTAATATATATACATATTAATTATATTTTTAATATATATACATTATAAAAATATATAATTCAGGCTTGAAAAATAATATTTTATTTTTTTGTTTGCATATTTTATTAAACGACAATATAAATCACTTGTTAAAGCCATTTGTTAATCGCCATTTCTTAGAAGTGCTATACAGTATTGACGATTTGTTTGTTAACATTACCCTATGCTGAAGCAATCACCTGATTTAAGATCACAAGCTTGATTTAAACTATTTTCAACAAATTTTCCTTAAAATTTTGAAAATCTCTTGTAAATTAACAAACTGCATTTTTTAAAAATGAAGATTTTGGAAGTAATTGCAAAATATGTACCAGAATTTTTTTTTTCCGTTTTACACTCCTTTCTGCCACAAACCTATTTCACTATTACTAGAATTATTTTTATCATTTATCCCAGCATTCTATGCATCTTTCCCACCTTTAAGATCAAAACTGTAACTAACAAAAGCTTTCTTAGAAAGAAACCCGAGTTGCAGTTCTAAAGTTCCATGCAGTCTAAAGTAAATAGCAGTAGCAGGTTGCACCTGTCAATTTATTTAGCGATCTTATCCATAAATTAGCGATCTTTCGGTCAGCTGATTTATTGATATTTCTGAGTTATGTTACGTTGGATAGTCGGTTTAAGAGTGGTTGTGAATATTTTATTTAATATCCCATTATGTTATAGGTAATTTTCCTTTATTATTTCTTGGTTTTTTAGTAAAAAAACTGAACTTGTACGTTTTCTGAAAATGAATGAGGTTTTGGATGTGAAAGCAAAATGGACTTCCATGCATGGCAGAGAAATTAGTCCTTGTGTGGGAGGACAATTTTGGGAAGGGTTTTAACCTCCCCAACCCCAGAAAAATTTCATTTAAAAAAAAAAATACGAATTCTATGATCATATTGAATGATTTTAAAAGCACTCCCCAGTATCTTGGTTGTGCAACTCTGATGATATAACGTTTATTTTTTGCTCTTGTACACAAACCTTTCTGCACTTAGTTAAGATCGCCAAACTTCAACACCCAAAGAAAAAAATTCATAATGTTTAACAAAAAAAAAGAGCCAATAAAATTTTTTCCATTTCATAACCAGTTCAGAAAATTACACGAATGTGAAAAGTCCAGGTCACTTTTTTTAACATTGGCCATGTTTAAAATATACAATACCAAAATAAATTTAAAAAAATAAATAAATACCCCCTCAAGCAGCTGCTTGCCACAGAGGTCTGACAGGAGCCTGTCAGTTTATATGCCATAGTAGTAGGTCTGAGAGGATAGCAGGCCCTCAGCAGAAAAATGACACAAACAGCCATGCCTTACCCGGGGCTCAAACCCAGGTCCCTTAGATCAGTAGCCAAGCGTGCTAACCATTCGGCCATCATCATCATCCTCAAGCAGCCATGGGCTACGGAGGTCCACCCAGACCGTGCAGTTTAATTCTCCAAGCCAAATTTAATATGCAAACAAAAAAATAAAATATAATTTTTCAACTCTCACACATGACTCAGTGTTATTATAGAGAGCTTTCATTAAGCATATTCTGTCCTGAGCTACATCTGCTGCATCCGGCCACTGCACACCAATTCTAACAAGGTCCTGTTTGACATTGTCTGCCCATCGCATCCTAGGTCTCCCCCTCCTTCTGAGGCCTCTAGGCACACTGTTCATAACCTTATTCGCCAATCTATAATTATCCATACGGGCAACATGACCAAACCAGCGGAGTCTCTCTCTGCACAATATGCTGCTTAAAGGAGGTTGCAGACTCCTTTGCCTAACCTCATCATTAGTTACAAAGTTAAACCACCTAATACCCAAGATACTGCGTAAGCATCTAGAATCAAAAACATCTAGTTTCCTGTTATCTTGCTTACATAGCATCCAAGTTTCACTACCATAACTAACCCTAGAAAGAACCAAACTATTATAGTCTAATTTTAGTCTTTAGGTGTATATGCCTATTTCTCCACAATCTCCATAGATTCTTAAAAGTCCCGGCAGCAAGACCTATTCGTCTGTTAATCTCATGCTGCACATAACCAGTATCAGTTACATAGCTCCCAAGGTAATTAAACTGTGACACCTGCTCAAGACTGCAACCATTCAGATTAACTGAATCACAACCTGCCTGACCAATTTTCATCACTTTAGTTTTCTCTCTGTTTATAACCAAACCTACTCTACTACCAGTCTCATCAACAGCTCGAATGAAAGAGTTCATCTCATCAACATCATTTGCCAAAAGGGCTAAATCATCAGCATAATCTAAATCAGAAATTTTCGTATCTCCAGCCCATTTAAGGCCAAAATCTTTCCCTTGAAGTGATTTTCGCATAACATAATCAATAACCAAGCTAAAGAGGAAAGGAGACAAAATGCACCCTTGTCGAACACCAGAAGTAATGCTAAACCAATTACTACAAGCCTTACCAACTCTCACACACGACTCAGTGTTATTATAGAGAGCTTTCATTATGTTAACTAACTTGTTAGGTATACCATATGATCTCACAATCAACCACAAATTATGACGATCAACAGAGTCGAAAGCCTTTTTGAAATCAACAAAGCTAGCAACCAAAGGTTTCTGAAACTCTAAACATTTCTCAAGAATCTGCCTAAGTGAAAATATCTGATCTACACATCCCCTACCACTTCTGAATCCACATTGCTCATCACGCAATTGCCTGTCAACCAGATTCTTAATTCTATTAAGCACAATCATGGAAAGAACTTTACCTGGAACAGAGAGTAGGCTGATACCCCTATAGTTATCACAAGAACTGCGATCACCTTTTTTGAAAATAGGGATAATAAAGCTCTGGTAAAATCTTTAGGAACCATGCCTTTATCATAAAAGTCATTCAAAATTTCAGTCATCCAAGTGGTAACCGAAACATTCCCAGCTCTGAGCATTTCTGTAGTAATTTCATCTACCCCTGGGGATTTATGAAGTTTAAGTTTAGAGATAGCCAAAATAACTTCAGATTGTGTTATAGGGCCAACATTAAAGCTGCCAATGCATCTATCATCATTACAAACAATGGGAGTAAAACTAACCACATTGTTTAGAACATCACTGAAATGCTCAGCCCACCTTGTCATGACAGAATCCTCCCCTTCTATAACCTTACCATTTTTATCCTTCAATCCATGTATACCTGTCCGTTTTCTACCACACAAAACATTAACTATCTGGTACAGCTCTCTGCTGTGCTGTCTAACTGCTTCCTCAGCTTTGTCAGCCAAACCATCAAGCCAAAGATTCTTATCAGTAGCTAACTGATCTTTTACATGTTTATTAAGCTCTCTGTAATCCTTTCTATTAGGACTATTAGGGTACTGATTAAGGACATTCCTGCAGTTCCTTCTTTCTAAAATAAGCTCAAGTGCCTTATCACTTAAATAATTCTGCCTCCTCTGCTCCTTTTTTCCTAAAAGAGTACTGTAAGTTTCCAAAAAAGCCTGTTTAAAATGGCCCCATTCTTCCTCAACTTCAGTATTAAGCAAACCATGACTGTCATAATGACTAAGTAACCTATCATGGTAAGCTTTAGCTATAACTGGGTCTTTCAGAGCTTCAGTATTAAAGGTAAATTTTTTAACCCTAGCACAACACTTTTTAAGTTTAAGTTGCAAGACACTTTTAACAAGGTAATGGTCAGATCCAATTTCAGCTCCCCTATATGCCCTGGTATTTCTAACAGAACTAGCCCATTTGCTGTTAATTAATATATAATCAATCATATTCCTATGCAGCCCATCAGGTGAAACCCATGTGTATTTATGTATGTCGCGTGTTTGTAATATGTGTTAGTTATTCTGAAACCATTGAGTTTACTTACCTGTAGGAGACGTTGCCCATTGCCGTTGCTGCTACCAACACCAAAAGGGCCTATTACTCCTCCCCAAAGGTCAGAGTCAGTACCAAGTTTGGCATTGAAGTCACCTAGAACAAGGGTAATATCTCCTTTCTTGACAGAATTCAAAATATCCTGTAGTTGTCCGTAAAACCTATCCTTCTCATCCTCATCGGCATCGTCAGTGGGGGCATAACAGCAGATAACATTCAAGTCTTTAATGCTTGTCTGAAATTTTGCTGAAGAAACCTTTCATTAATGCACTCATATCCTAGAAGAGCATCACTAGCATGTCTGCTGAGCAGCAGATTCACGCCTTGGTGATGCTTTCCATCCTCCCTCCCTGTAAAGAGAAATTTAAAGTTATTTTTAAGTATCTCACCTTTACCTGTCCATCTGGTCTCTTGCAAGACTAGAATATCTAGGTTATAGCACTGGAATTCCTGCATGAGGACATCAAGAGAATAATCTCTATGTAATGTCCTCACGTTCCACATTCCTGCAGAGAGAAAATGATTAATAGGATTTTTAAAGAAATTAGGTTTATTGAGATTGGTAGGGCCAACAATATCAAACAGCCCCCTGATCCCAGGCTTAGGGCAAAGACCTGTTCCTCCTCTGCTAAAGGCTGAAGTCACCGATGCTGGTAAGAACTTCAGGCACCACCTTTTCAAGTGGACTTTTTCAAGAGCCACATGGCCTGCCTGAGACACATTACTCCAGTTTAGGCTTGACGATGCCCAATTAGCTAAGTAAGGTTCATGTACCTGCGATGGCCTCTGATTAGGATTATCCACCAGCTGATATAAGGTATCCCATGCCTCTGTTCACTTAGAGTTGGCAACCCAGAAGCAAACAGAAAACACAGCGGCAGACTCTCCCTCAACAGAGGCCCACCAGTGCAGCAAGTCCAGGATCAATAATCAAGCTCAAATCCATAAACAAGTCCAGTCTAGTAGCACCAGGACCCTGTGAAGTTGACCACTCCTCAGCAGGGTTGAAAAAAAAAGAAAAAAGTGGCCATAGATGACCAGATCAGTAGGCCATACTGAACTGGCAGCCCTCCGCTTCCGTTCCCTTCCAAAAGAGAATATCTCTTTTGAAAGGTACTAACAGCCTGCACCACGAGAAGGCGGGGTCGGACATTAGGTGCTAGACCTGGCCGGTTCTGTGCATCATCACTAGGGATTGGTGCACAGCTCTCCTTCCAGTTTACGCCTAGCTACCATTTACAGGTCACTCGGCCATACCAGAAGGAATCATTAAAAGAAATAAAAATCACATTTCATTAAATATTATATTATTCAGGAGGAAATTTCCTTTTCATTAATACATAATTTAACTATTTTTATTCATCAGGTTTTCCAAAATTAAGACTTAATTGCATAGTACGATATTTTTTTCACCATATTATATTGAAAAAGGCTTATTAAAATGAATATACTTGTAAATTTGTTCATATTATTTTCATAAAATTCATAATTAAATTCTGTTTAATTTGGTATATAACATCATGACCTATTTCTGTTGATTGGTTATTTTTTTTAAAATTTCTAAAATCGACTTGTTTATCTGATTCAGCGCAATTGGCTAAGAGCATGGAATTTTCTCAAAGTATAGTACAGAAAAAAAGATTACAAAATGAGAGAAATATTTACTTGAAACAAAAAAATTTATCTTTTGGTTATTCAAAAATAAATACCTTTCTATTCATGTGCAATATGATCATTTCTGTCTATTGTTATTTATTTTTATTTTTATTTGTGTTGCCAGATGAATTTTTTTACTACATGACTCTGAAAAAGTCCCATTAAAATTAAACTAGCAGGGTTTTTTTTTTGTTAAATATTATATTTTCAGAAAATCCATAATTAAATGCTGACATATAACATCCATAATTCCTTTCATTAATTATTTGGAAAAAAAGTTCTAAAGTTAAAGCTTTTTTTTTGGCTGAGATTAGGGAGAAAATAGCTTTGCCTCTGGATGGAAACCAGTTTTTCAAGCTGGACACTGGAATATTTAAAGAAAGTGCTAGGGGTTACAAATGTAGTCAGTTCAATTTGTTAAATGTAAACAAATGACAGTAAAGTCACAGCAGATGCTGTCATGCACAGTAATACACTTTCTAGCCTTTTCATAATTTTTTAATATTTTAGCTAAATTAAATGTTTGCCAGCCTGGTGGCAGATGGTTAGCACTCTTGGCTACTGATCAAATGGACCTGGGTTCAAGCCCTGGTCTCTTTGATGGGCCTGGCTCCAAGCCCTGGGTAAAGCATGGATGTCTGTGTCGTCTTTCTGCTGAGGTCTCACCTTCCTCACAGATTTTCCTGTAGTGTATTAAACTGACAAGCTCCTGTCAGACCTCTGTGGCAAGCAGCTGCTTGAGGAGCAATTTGTTTTTATTTTATTTATAAGTGTAGCATGCTTTTTCTTTGGTCCTTTCTGTCTTGATTTTTATTTACCATAGTTGAAGGATAGGGTAGTACTTCAGTAATGTCCAAAAAATAATTGTTTAAATCCAACAACCCCAAATGTTTGGTAGTGGTGAAAGTGGAAAATTCTTAAAAACAAATGTGACACAACAAAACGAACCTTCTTGCTCAGAAAATAGTTAAAATAACTTGTCATTGAATCATAATATTATTAAGTTTATCCTTCAAAATATTTGCTTATTAACCCTTCCAGTGTCCAACCTAGAAGGGTTTAATCCAAAAGGCAAGCTATTTTTTCCTATGCTCAGACAAATATATATATATAAATTTAGAACTTTTTTGCCAAATAACTAATGAAAGGAATTATGGCATGTTACATGCCAAATTAATCAGCATTAATTCTTGATTTTCCAAAAATAAAATATTTAACAAAAAAAGATGATTAGTTTTATTTTAATAAGACTTTTTTGGAGTCATGTAGAAAAAAAATGCATCTGGCAATACAAATAAAATTTATTTAAAAAACCTAATAGACAGAAATTATTATAATGCACATGAATAGAAGGCTATTTATTTCTGAATAACAAAAAAAAAATTTCTTGTTTCAAGTAAATATTTTTCCCATTTTGTAATTTTTTCTTCATACTATATTTTGAGAAAAGTCCAGATTTGTTGTAGAGTACAATAAACAAGTCATCTTCAGAATATTTTTAATAAATAACTCATCAACAGAAATGGGTTATGTTATATACCAAATTAAAGAGATTTTAATTCTGATGGGTTCGAGCCCCAGGTAAGGCATGGATGTCTGTGTTGTTTTTCTGCTGAGGTCCTGCCATCCTCACAGACCTACTGTGGCATATAAACTGACAGGCTCCTGTCAGACCTCTGTGGCAAGCAGTTGCTTGAGGGGGTATTTATTATTATTTTTTATTTACAGTGGTATACTGAAAAAATAGGTACATACTTCATGCTTTCAAAATCTTCTATTTTTAAAAATAGCAGTTTTTTTTATCATCAGGAGATTTTAGAAATTGAAGGAAAAATTTGTTGAAAATTGTTCAAATCAAACTTGTGAGCTTAGATTAGGGGATTGTTTCAGCATAGAGTAATGTTAACAAAGTGGCAATATTTTTTAACTAAAATAAAAAAAATAAATGCCCCCCCCAAGCAGCTGCTTGCCACATATAAACTGACAGGAGTCTGTCAGTTTATATGCCAAAGTAGAAGGTCTGAGAGGATGGCAGGCCCTCAGCAGAAAAACGACACATACATCCATGCCTTACCCAGGGCTCGAACCCAGGTCCCTTAGATCAGTAGCCAAGTGCGCTAACCACTTGGCCATGGGACAGATGCTAGACTAGTCATATGGTATCGCAACAAACAATCAGCTCAATGACACTAATGGGGTAACTGAGTCATAGATCAGTGATCAGTGCAGTGAGGTTTAGGTTAAATAGTCATACTTGCATTTTCTTCAGTTGTCAGGTGTACAAGGAGGACAATTCAGGTTGTGTACTGTTCTCGGTAGCTGTTTTCACAGGTTCGGTATTGTTGTCTCTCACTTGGTGTTAGTTCTTATGTGCAATGGTGTTGCTAACTGCACTTTTCTGCCTCTGTGGTATGAGTCACTGGGTGCCATTTTAAACTTTGAGCTCCTATTATTGCACTGAGCCGGTTGTCCATATGAGATCACTGGTCACCAATATCTCAATAGCCTCAATGGCAACCACTGCAGTCCATAGCAATGCAGAGTGCAAAATTACCTGTTTTAGTCTGAATAACTCTTTTAATATTAAACAAATAATTTTGAAAGTCAAAATTTACAGATTTGGGTGCTATCTTTAATTTTTAATGATATTTTTTCCATAGAAAGCTTATTTACTAAGTTTGGAGATTTCAATGTGACTTTACATTCACATAACATGGAAGAGTATGATCACTTTTGGCAAATAGTATTTCAGATTTAAAACTGTAATAGAATACTACACATAACTGCTGAGGAAACAATATTGCATACTAATTGAATGTAATACCATACACCAATCCTCCTCTGTGCCTCAATAATTTAGCTAAGTATAAGAACTGTTTCAAAACAAATATTTCAATTGTTAATGACATTCAAATCACTATTATTAATTTCATTAACTTACACATAAAAATTTTATTAGCTTTACTTACAAATTCGAAGACTTGTGACCTTGCATTCATATTCCTGATCTTTAAGTGTAGGAAATGACTTTTAAAAGTGCTTCTTAAACTATTGCCTGTAGGATGCTCATCACTCTTGTAAAAATCCAATAAGCATATTACCAAATTAGGAAAAAACGATTAAAGTTTTAGTCTATTTCGAAGAAACTGCAAAATAAGCAAATTAATTGAAATACATATAATCCTAGTTGAAAAAATAACAGCACCTAGCAGAAAAAATGCGATAAAATAACACATATATATCTAGTTTTTCCATATTTCTCGGGTAATTAACGACTCAAATAAGCTTAAATCACATATTTACCATCACATTACGCATAACAATCAACTTCCTAACGTGTTTCCAAACTTCATTCGTACAGTTCTACGGTTACAGTCTCAATTATATTTGTAGTATTTATTTTAGAAATACAACGTAGCAAAACTCTCGTAAGCCCCACCTATTGATGAACTCCTCCTACAGAAAAGTTGAAATCAGCTTTGTTTGCTCGACTAACATATTGCTTCTTCATTTTCATTGCCATATCTCTTGTATAACATTCACTTCAGCGTAAACAATCCTTTTTTTTTTCTTGTCAGTCCACTAGTAGAATCAACACTAATAACTTATTTAATCTCCCGCGCACACACCACATAAAACATTTCTTCTTTCGATTATCTTATCGTGTACAAACTGAGACTAACACACTCTAACTCCTATTCATTCAATTCTATTTTTCTTATTTTTAAGTTAGGTTCTTCGTTTGAAGTTGTTGATGACGTAATTCTCACGCTGTAGTTCACGCGAGCATCAAGACGACACATCACATCACGGTTCATTGTACCACGTTTATCTATGGTAACAATATATATACCATAGATTATTTTTTATTGTTATTTTTATTTTAGAGCAAGGTATGATCGAACCTAATTTTTATTTTAAGAAATAAATGACAAAAATTATTTCATTAAAATATGTAAAGAAGGTAAATTAGGTGAAAAAAAAAGCGGCAATTTCATTTAATGATTTTTTTTATCATGTATGAAAATAAAAAGGGACTTTAAATTACAGTATCCTTCAACCATAGACGTATGGCTGAAAGCAGAATTAGGGGAAAACAATCGCCCACGTTTGTATCAGGCCCGTACTTGAGACGACCCTGACTTCGTCCCCAACTTCGAACAATTTTCTTGAAAAAATTATTCTCAGAAGATGAGAAGATGTTTTCTTCCGTTCTCTAAATTTCCTCATTTCACAACGTCATTTCCCCCTCTAATTTCGTATGGCAATAGAGGACTTCACAGACCCAAAATTTCCTTTTGATATTAGATGATAGATAGTAGTGTGCAAGGGAGCTCACGGAGAAAGGAAAGACAGAGAGCCCACTCGCCTAGTTTTGTGGAGTAGCGCCACAAACCTTGTGCCATAGAACTTGTTGTATCTGTCGTGACCTTATGCAAAGCCATAGACTGCTATGTAAAACGAAATAAAATAAATATTCCCTCAAGCAGCTGCTTGCCACAGCTGTCTGACAGGAACCTGTTAGTTTAATACACCATAGTAGAAGGTCTGTGAGGAAGACGAGACCTCAGCAGAGAGACAACACAAATATCCATGCCTTACACTGGCTAGGTCCCAGGTCAACTTTGATCAGTAGCCAAGCACGCTAACTACTTTGCCATGGGACGGCTACGTAAAGTTAAATGCCAGGAAAAAACAGATATCGAATAATCTAAGGGTATTAATTTCAAAATTTCTAAATATATTTAATTACACTGCTCGCAAAAATTAGGGGATATTTTAAAATGAATATGAAGCGATAAAAAAAAAGAAGCATTTGAATTTTTTTTTATTAAACAAGAACATCAGAAAAGCAAACGACAAGTCAAAGAAAGTTGTTCGATTATGCAAATGAGATGCAAACTCAATTGTCGTGATTGAGTAGCAAGTGACATATTGGTGGGGATGAACAGAAGCATGTCAAACTGGACGAGAGTGTCACACATTGACTGTTCAGTAGGGTGTATGGTCACCCAAGACTTTGTTCCAGGGCAACTTCCAGCTCACGAAGTGTTGTGGAAGGCACTGGACGGTTTTCCCGACGTCTTCCCAGTGCATCCCAAGCATGTTCAATGGAATTCAGGTCTGGAGAACGTGAAGGCCACTCCATGCGTTCGATTTCTGCCTCCTGAAGCATGTTGTTGACGAAATGCGCACGGTGGGACTTTGCATTATCGTCCATGAAAAGAAAGTTGTTTCAAACTGCTCCAGCATTGGGAACCACTATAGGGTGCAGGACCTCATCTCGATATCTGACAGCAGTCAGCGATCCGTTTCTGATGACGTGGAGGTCGGTACGACCACCAATGTTGATGCCAGCCCACACCATGATTCCACCACCACCGAAGGAGTCCCTTTCTCGCATGAAACGTGGATTCTCCCATGTTCCTCGTTCCCGCCAGATCAGGACACGATGATTGTCAGGCTATAGACTGAACCGTGACTCATTAGAGAAGAGGACAGTTGACCACTCATCACGGGTCCAATGACAATGCTCATCAGTCCACCTACGGGTTCTACGGTGTTCAGCAGATAACGGAATGCATACCATTTGTCGCCGGGCATGCAGTCCAACACGATGGAGCCGATTTCGTATGGTCTGGGTGCATATCTGTCGTCTAGTGGCAGCAAGAAACTGTCCCCGCAGCTCTGTTGCATTGCTGCGCCTGTTCCTTCTTGCCAATAAGGTCAAGTAGCGGTCATCTCTTGCTGTTGTGGCAGATGGGCGACCCTGCCCTCGTCTTCTTCGTACTGTGCCAGTCTCTTGAAAGCGATTTCACAGTCTGCTAATCACGCTTTGGGATGTTCCAAGTGCTGTGGCCACTGTCGTCTGAGTTTGACCAGCTTCAAGACGTCCTATGGCTCTCCAGGCTTCGCATTCGGGCAAATCATGTTACAGGGGCATTGCAAGGGCTGGGAAATTCCAGGATGTGCACTTTCAAGATCAGGGAACGTGCAGATATTCCAGTTCTTTCAGACTTTTGTATAGTGCATTTTCACCAATGAAATAAAAGTTGGTTTTGCATCTCATTTGCATAATCGAACAACTTTCTTTGACTTGTCCTTTGCTTTTCTGATGCTCTTGTTTATTAAAAAAAATCAAATGCTTTTTTTTATCCCTTCATATTCATTTTGAAATATTCCCTAATTTTTGTGAGCAGTGTACTTACACAAGCTATTTGGTATGCGAAATTAATAAAGACAATCTATCGAAATTGGTTTTCTGAGTTCATGAAATAATAAGCTGAAAAAATTGGTTTTGCCATGAATGGATTTTTTCCAAGTCTCCAGGAAATATGCCTGTTATGCTACCATTACACCACCAATGGCTCACCTTTCCTCAGCTTGTGTGACCTTATAAACTTTCCGGATTTTATTCGATTCGCACAGTGGCGCCATCTCATGTATCCGGGAAATGGACAACTCTATTGTCTCATACAGATGGAATTAATATTTATCACTCACGCTCCTGGCATTAATTCAATAAATCAGTAGTAAAGAGTCACAGGATATGTCCTGTAGACATGGAACTCGTGAAATAACAAGTTGGGAAAAATTGGTTTTGCCCTTTTTTTTTTTCAGCTTAATATTTCATGAGTTTCATGTCTACAGGACATATCCTGTGATTTTTTTACTACTGGTTTTCTGAGATTTAGTTCACTAGTCTGCCACAGGAATGTTACTTTATGAGAGGTTAACATTATAGAAATGTTGCCATTGGTAGAGAGCAGTGATGGCGAACCTTTTTAACCAGGTGTGTCAAACATCTTTTTTTTTAAAATATTGACGTTGTTGACGTGCCACTTGCATATATGCATTATAAATTTAACTACATAATCATAGATGGTGACTTATACATATCATATTAGGCTATTTATTTAATAGGACATTGATATAAAATCTATGAATTCATATTATACAATTAATTTAATAAAGTGAAATTACAAAACTAAAAATAGTAGCGCAAGAAATTTCAGCATCAGGAATTAAAACAAAGGAAGAATCATTGTGGTTGTGGGTACAAATACTGCATGTAAGCACAAACTTCCTCTTTTTCTAATTGGGAAATCAGCAAAACCCCGAGCATTTAAATTTAGCTGCTCTGCCAGTTTACTACAAAGCTCAAAAGTCTGCTTGAATAGACTCGTATTTCTTTAAAAAGTGGTTCTTTACAGAATTTGTTCCAAAAGCAAAAAAAAAAAGCCACTTGACAAGTCTTAAAATGCCTGTAAAGGCCCTACTCATTCTCGACAATGCCCCAACACACCAAAGCGAACTCATTTCTCACAACCTAAAAGCCATGTTTTTGCCACCTAATGTAACATTTTTAGTGCAACCAATGGATCAAGGGGTCCTTGTAAGTTTAAAAAGGCGATACAGGAGAAAGCATCTTTCCGAAATTCTACAGCGAACCGAAAATGACAGAATAGGATTTTTAAATGCTTTGAAAACAATAAATATCAAGGATGTAATCTACATGTTGGCAAGAGCTTTTGAAGAAGTGCCTCGTACACTGTTTGTGAAGTCATGGAGAAAACTTTGGCGATGTTGAAAACTGTGTAGAAAGTACCAAAGACGACAACACGAAAATATCGAATGAACTTGTGCCTGCCGAAGATATGACGGATAAGGGAAATATTTCGCTTTTTATTGATTTTAAACTGCTGCTTGGATGTGACACACTTGAAGAAGATGACATTGAAAAATGGCTGAAAGGTGAACAGTTGGAAAATGAAACACTGAGTGATGAAGAAATTATCAACGCAGTTTGTCAAGAAGGGAACGGAGAAGTGAAGAATGAAGAATAAGAGGAAGAAGGAAAAGTTAGCCATATTGAACGAAAAGAAGCTTTTGATGTTGCAGTAAGATACGTTGAACAACAGCAGGCCTCATCTGCGATTGATGTCATGTTTATTAAGAAATGGCAAGACTTTGCAGGTAAAAAAGCATCGAGTCCAAAGAAGCAATAGAAAGTCACTGACTTTTTCAAGTGAGTCTGAGTAAATTGTTAATATTGTACAAATTATTAATTAAAATACAATACAGTTAGTATTTTTGTCATTTGCCGTCTTTATTTTCTGACACAATTTTCGGATTAACTAGTTTCGTTCATCCGGTCAGTGGTTGGTCCGGTCCTGAAATGGCCGGATAAGAGGGAGTCTACTGTATTGCCTGATAAGCCATACAGTAGACTATGTAGCTGATGGGTCCTTTTAGGATACATACAGTAGACTATGTAGCTGATGTGCCCTTTTAGGATATATACAGTAGACTGACCAAGGAGTGTCTAAGGGAGAAGAGAGCTAGCTTCCATAGACGTAATATAAACTTTTCGATTGCAGCGCCCTCTAAACATGGCAAATTCGTGCATTGCAGTGAAGCCACCTATCCAGGGAGAAGATCGAGTTCCCTGCATTATTTTTCCACCGCCGAGCAAAGTTTTCAATTGCTTACACCAACTGATTAATTTTACATACACTTTAACTCTGAAAAATGTTCATTTTCTCCATGAGGTACACTCATAATTTGCTTTTCGTTTAGTGAGAAAATATCAAGAAGTATTGAAATCATTTTCTTTAATAAAATCCAATTTTGCAAAACTGGTAGTAGCTATGCTAAAGAACAAAATTTAATATTTTGAACAACCTACAGCATTTAGTGTATTATAATAAATTTAGATTTATGTGTCAATGCACAATAACATGATCTGTATAATTATATTTTATACAATTGCTGATATTTTCAATAAATATCATATCGAGTTTTTACTTGTATAAACGTTCAACAGATGGCAGCAGGTACTTCCCGTATCAACCATAAAGAAAGAATTACACTGTTAGAGCAAAGTGCAGAAGCCAATGTACATCTATTTGCTCCAAGGAACACAAATCTGCAACATACATTAACTTATATATATTTGCAAGATGATTAAATGTATTAATTTACATATTAATTAAAAAAATTATGGAAAAGTATACAAAATAAACATACAACGGTTTTTCCAGGTATCGTAAAATGTAATCCTGAAAGGGATAAAACACTCATTGAGTAACTTTAGGGTCAGCTACCACTGTGTCAAACAGCCATGACTGTTAGACATTTGGAAACACTGGTTAAATCGCAATATATATATATACCAATAGTAAGACAAACCATAGCTGCAGTGGGCTAAAATGATTACACTGCGCATGCGCAGATCGCCTCTTACAATTGTTTTTGTGCCTGCACATCAATTTGCCACGTTCAGCTTCGGAAAAATTCCACAGAATGGCGCCACTTACGCTTCTGCGAAGCTAGCCTTCTTCTTCTTAGACCTTCTTTGGACTGACTACTACTTTCGAAAAGAAGGAAGTCAAACAGCCGTGTCAAAATTTTGGCGGGATTTTGTTTGATGCAAATAATATGTAACCTTACACATTCTTAGGAATGATGGTATTAGATCATTTGGGTAAATAGATATCATTCTTGAACTGTACGATGGGACGCAAAGGGTGAGTTTCTGTATGATATAATTGAAATTTAGCTTGCGATCAAAGGGATTCTGTGTGGCAGTAATTACAGTGACCATTTAAGGCGTTGTCCCATATGTAAAAAAATTCAAAACGTTTTTGTTCTATCATTAAAAAATCGTATTTGATACCAAATAAAAATCGATCTGTTGTGCCACTATTTTTCATATTTTTTTCTTATTGGTGATGTGATTGAGGAATTAATAGCACATAGCTATAATATTTATACACTTAATTTATCTATTCTAGTACCGAAATATATGTAATCCTTCACGTTGATATATAATTTAGATGAAATATTATCGAGCGGGATGGGATACCTGACATGTTATCAGGAGGTCGTGGGTACGTATCCCACTCGACTCGAGACAATTTTTCCTCTAAATTTGATATCGACGTGAAACAGAGTGATTACATACATTTTTATAATATTCATAATTCAGAATTATTGAATTGTAGTAAATTGTTAATTAATTCTTGTAATAGTGTGAACCTTTGACAAATTAAAAGTTATTGATATATTTGTTCTTTTTTTACATTTCTGAATATTTTTTTTCCTTTTAAATAAAATTAATGTATGCATATCATTTGTTTTAAAGCTTTTTATGATATTTACCACTTTACGAGGATTACTTTGTTAGGTGTTGTTGGTTGTTATTTTTTATGGTGCAACGGCCAAAATTAGCAGAAAATATATTTTTAAATAAGTGCCCTATATTTTTCTTGGGGGAAAAAAAACAAAGGTTACCATGATAATAAAAGATGGACATTGTCATCATCATGGACCTGATAATATTACTTATGCTTTATGTTATACTAACCAATGATATAACTAAAGTTACTGTATTACAGTAAAATGTAAACACACTCAGATCTAGGGAAAATAGAGGGGTGGAGAGTAAGTGATAGGATCAATATGGAATGATATTTAGTTATAAAATTTCTTCCCTTATTAGTGGCTTTTAAAAAATTTGCGAAGTATGTGTAATATATATATATAGGAAAAGTTGAGAGGAAGATCATATTCTGTAAAAGTCGCCTTCAAGGAAGTAGTAGGGTTTTAGAAATTATGCCAAGGCACTTTTCATTGTCCTCAACCAAGAAATAGTTCTTTAAGGGAGAGGATTCTGGCTTAGAAATCCAATGACCTTGTTTCAAATCTTCTTGTATGCAAGGTCATATTTGATGTTAAGCTCTATTGAATTGTGTTTTTTCCACTAAATGTTTGCTGTTTTAGAGTATTTATATGGCTTATTGCAATGGGATTATTGTTATAAGCCATAAGACAACTGTCTTCAAAAGTTAAACTATTGAAATGGCTTTTGTTATGTTTGCACTCATATTATTACTGTTACTTCTTATTTTATAGGATCAACCACAAGAGGAAAAAATCTATTCAACAAAAACAGAAGAAAAGTGAAGCTTGCAGACACATGCCTCCTAAATTAAATACTTGCATGAAACATTTTTTTAAGAAGGAAGAAATAAATTTATTTCAACTAGATCTTCTGAAATGGTATTACTGTCATCAACGCAAATTACCATGGAGAGAAATAGCTAAAAATGAAACTGATCCTGATAAACGGGGGTACGCAGTTTGGGTTTCTGAAGTAATGTTGCAGCAGACGCAAGTGGCAACAGTTATCTCATATTTTCTAAAATGGATGGAGGTAATGCAATTTTATTTCTACAACAATAAGGGACATGATTTTTTTTTAAGTATGAAGTATTATTTTTACTATGTGAAATAATCCACACTTTCCTTAGTTACTTTTTAATTGTGAAATAAATTGCAAATATTTAATTAATGTATATAAACAGTTTTGTTAACTAAAGATGAAAACTGACAATTAAAAGAAAACCTTCCTCTTGCATTAAAAAGTACATTTTTACCGATGTAATGCAAAACCAGTAAAGGAGTATCACAATGAGTATCATTTGATATTTTCTCCATAGCTCAATAGTGCACTTCTTCATCACTAAATGCAACATAGTAAAGTTCCAGCTCATAATTTAGGATTCTCACGTTTGGGCTCTAACTATGCCAGCAGACTTATAAGCAGGCTGTTTGCCATAATCAGTTTTTTCTACAGCAGGCTTATAAGCTGGAATGCCTGTGTAGCTTTCCCACTCTGATAATCTGTCTATTATTTCACATATTCCCTTTTCTTGTACTCATATATTTTTGTACAGTTTCTTGTACACATGCCGTTTCCTTGTAAAGGATGTCAAGAATAAGAAAGAAGAATATGTACCAGTCCTTTGAGCTTATATACCTGCTGGCATGTTGACAGCTGATTTGGAGGTGTTGTTGTATGTCCCTGGTTTTCGCTATTTCAGTGCACTGGATATTGAACTGACGATATTAATGTACGCCATCATAGCTGTGATTACCAGTCTTGGTTTACTTGCAGAACATCAAAATTACGAGTTTTTTAGAAACTTCCCTTGCAGACATGCACTGACTTCTGTTGGCAGTTTGCTGTTATGCTCTTAGACGGTTTGACTCATTGAGTGAGTTGACAATATTAAGCACATACTAAAGAATTAGAGCTATTAAATCTGAACTCCATATTAAGACATTTAAAACTCTTAAAATCTTTAAAAAGTTTAAAACATTATCCAGCAACACATTTTGCCACTACATCCTTCCCGTGGCTTCATCAAGCTCCTTATAATGAGATGTTAGGCGTCTGCTCACGCAGCTTATGTGTATGCTTGCTCACACAACAGGAGATTCCATGCCGCCAGCAGGGATGGTATGTCCCTGTTGCAGAGCTTATGCAAGTTAATCATTATAGATTCTGCATATTGTACCTGAAATTTAGTATAGGGTGCTATTTTTGGTTTATATATATGTAGTGAAAGAGTGAAAACTCTCTGTTGAGTGTGCTAGCAGGTATACAAGCTCAAAGAACTGGTAAATATTCTTCTTTTTTATTATTGACAGCCTTTACAAGGAAAAAGTATGTGTACAAGAAACTGTATGAAATATCAGTACAAGAAAAGGGAATAAGTGTAGAAGCAATAAGCAGACTACACTAGGTGGTAATCAATGCTCTAATCTTCCATAAAAGCCATTTAAGATCTCCTCAAGAGTTTTAATTTTTGTAATAACAGCTAATATCATGTATATTAAATTTTATAATTTATAGCTATGTCTATTTAATTTCTAAAATTGCTATTACCATCAAAGTGTAATGCTTCACATCCCGTCTTAGATGGAATAAGAGAGAGAGAGAGAGTTCTTTAGAGGTGAGGAGGTGATCTTGTTTCAAATTATATTGTATATGATACTTAAATATGTGTATATAAAAGTATATATATATAGTGTACACAGTCATATCAGAATAATATGACCACCTACCATATATATACTATGGTAGGTGGTCATTTTATTCTGATACAACTGTGTATATGTATATTTTTAATTTTTAAATTTAAAAACAAAGTTACACTTGATAAATGGATAAGCTCTAATAAAGCTTCTAAATTTAGTATTAATCGTTCTGATATTGATGTAAAATTTTAAAAGGCTGCAGTGTACCTAACTGAACATTTGACCCCTATCATGAAGCAACTGTTGTATAAAGCTAAATTAAAAAAAATTAGATGGCAGAAAATCTGGATTTAAATATACATGGGTTAAAGATGATAAAATATTTATGAGATGTAACGAAACAGTGAAAATATGGAGAGTTAGAAATGAGGATGATATAAATAATATTGTTCAATGTGGCTAGAATATTAAACAAGTATATCTCTACTGAATATATATGTTTCATAGCACTTCTTTTGATGTTTTAAAGGGTTTTTTTTTTATCTTTATTCCAACAGTGAATCATTTTGTATCCTTAATATTAATGTATATATATATATTCATTTATTTCACTTCATTGAACATTTTAGGGGTAAACTTCCTTTGGCAGAGCAGTATGCTAAGCCTCAGGATATCTGTATAACTCAGTAGAACAAGTTAGTACTTCCCCCAGTACGGGGGAGAAACGATCGAGCCACAAGGGCTGACCTTGACCCCGGAGGGTCGGTAGATCTCCAGGCAGTCGAGAAGCAGGCTGTTGCGGAAGATCTAAGTTTGAGTCTATTGAAGCAATTATCGATTATTTGAATTATTGCTTTGATATTCTTATATTGACTGAGATATGGATAAAGGAAGATGAGGTTTGTTTATATAACTTAAATGGTTATAATAAATTTTACAAATGTAGGCAGAACAAATCAGGTGGTATATTGGTTTTTAAAAATAAATACAACTTTAAGCGAAAATAATGACTTGGTGACGGCTGAATTGCTTTGTTTAATGTGGGTTGATTATGATATTTGTCTATACTCAATATAACAGATCTCATTTTTACACACCAAAACAATTTATAGAGGAATTAAATGATTATTTAAATTTAATTAAAAATAGTACAGTTATTCTTACTGGTGATCTTAATATTAACTTTTTACTTGATAATGATTATGTAAACAGTTATTTGAATATGCTGTCTTCATAAGGATTTCAACTATAATTTAGATGCAATTACAAAACAGACTCAAACTAGTGTTTCATGTTTGGACCATGTATTTGTAAGACATACATATAATATTGGAGTGCGAACAGTTGTTATACATACTGATATTGCTGATCACTACCCTGTAAGAATAAGAATTGATATACATGAACAAAAGAACAAAGATATATCAATAGTTCTGAATGTAGTATGTAAAATAAATTTTGTAGCATTAAGGGAAAAACTAATAAATTGTAGATGGGAAGAATTTAAAGAAACTAATGGTGTCAATTTGTGCTACAATATGTTTATTGATAAATTCTCTGAATTAGTGGAAGATAAACAATATAGTGTTTAAAAATCTAACGATAGAAGTAAAAATCCATGGATAACAGATGATATAAATATTTTAAATTAAAAGATAAATTACATAAGAATCGTAAGAAATATCCTCACAATATTATACACAAAGATAATTACAAAATAATTGGAAGTAGACTTAATGCTTTATTGATATCTGCAAAAAATAATTGTCATAGAACACAATTCCTTAAATGCAACGGCGACTGTAGAAAGCAATGGAAATTTATCAATAATTTAATAGATAATAAAAAGGAATCTAAAACTGTCTTACCAAACTTTCCTAATCCTGATCCAAAAAAAAGTAATAACTCTATGAAAATTGCTAATGGTCTTAATACATACTTCATTCATATTCCAGGCAATGAGAGTGGAAATCAAGTCAACTGTAATTTAAATACTGTAAGTTATTATATTACTAGGAATAGCAATTCCATATTTTTTATTCCAACTACTGAAGAGGAGATTCAAGATATTGCTAATTACATTAAGGAAAATAAGAGTCCAGGAGATGATGGCTTCACTCCAATAATTATAAAAAAATGTTTTAATTATATTGTTACACCACTGACATATATTTTTAATTTATCGCTTGCAAGTAGTGTATTTCCTGATAGATTAAAAATGGCAGTCATGATTCCTATTTACAAAAAAGGAAACAAAAACACTTTCAAATTATAGACCTATATCTATTATTCCACTCTTTGGAAACACTTTGGAAGAACTGTTAAAAAAACGTTGTTGGGTTGTTTTACCTCTGAACGGCACTTTTTCGCACACCATGGCATGGCGATTTTTAGGTCACATGGACCCCGAAGGTTCAGAGAAGGGTGGAAGACAGATGGTAGCCTCCCGTCAAGGCCATCCAGCATGTTCTTTAATGTGCACAGGGTATGGCTCTCCCGCACACGGGACCATGACTTAACGTCCCATCCGACGGGCAGCGCCTTTCCAAGCCCATCGGTGTCCCCTACTGACTGTGGGCAGAGTGGGGAATTTTGCGGAAATAAGCAATTTGGTTTCGGAGAATAGTAGTGGATGTCAGTACAGAAGATGCTATGATAAGCTACACTAAACATGTTTAAGAGTCTATTGGCAATAATTATTTAACCTCGACCATTTTTTAGGTATAAAAAAGCATTTGACACTGTTTCCCATCAGGTTTTATTACATAAATTGGAATGTATTGGAGTCAGAGGCATTGCTCTCAAATGGTTTTTGAGTTGTTTATGTAATAGAATACAAACTGTGAAAATTAATGGAACTTTTAGCTCTGAGTTGGAAATAAAACACAGAGTCCCTCAGGACTCTGTCTTAGGGCAATTCTCTTTTTAATTTTTAAAAGACTTCTGCTCTTAAAAAATTAATGGTAAGATTATCAGTTTTGCTGATGATACTGATTACATTTATAGCAGAAACTCTTGCTGACCTACAAAGCATAATAAATAATGATTTAATAGATATTGTAAAATTATTTAAAATAAATAAGTAACTCTAAATTTATCTAAAACAAAATATATATTGTTTACTCTAAAAATCAAATTTGATATTACAGATCGGTAATTCTCAACTTTTTATGCTTCATGTACCCCCTGGAAAGGTGTATGTAACTGGCGTGTCCCTTGAATAGATAGATAAAACTATAGTTATAGTATAACAATGCTTATTTTTACTTTGTTATTAGATCTAGTGACTTTTGAGTTCTCACTGCATACCTCAAAAAGTTTTACCACGTACCCCACATTGAGAACCCCTGTTGTAGATAATTTAATGGTCGAAAATCCATGAAACTAATTGTGATATTAATGAGAGCTGTTGCTATGTATCTATTGATAGAGGGATGAAATAAAGTATTTAGGAATAACAATTGATCAAAATCTGAATTGGAGGCCACATGTTCAAAAGTTAATAAAAAACTTAGAGCAATGTTATGTAAAGTGTACTATTTAAAGGAAATTGTGAATCACCAAATATTCGTAACAATTTGCTATTCTTGGATTCATTCTGTAGTGTATTATGGGCTACTCTGCTATGGTGGTACTTATAGGTCAATGCTGAAACCACTGATTGCCCTCCAAAACAAAATTATTAAAAAGATATGTAATGGAAATATTTATCAGAATGGAAATAATACATATCGAAATTTAAAACTGCTTTCCCTCAGTCACTTATTTGTTTATAAATTGATGATTTATTATTATAAGCATAGGCATTTTTTTTTAATTAAAAAATAAAATAAATTCCCCCTCAAGCAGCTGCTTGCCACAGAGGTCTGACAGGAGCCTGTCAGTTTATATGCCACAGTAGGAGATCTGAGAGGATGGCAGGACCTCAGCAGAAAAACGACACACACATCCATGCCTAATTCCGGGGCTCGAACCCAGGTCCCTTAGATCAGTAGCCAAGCGTGCTAACCACTCGGCCACGGAGAAGTAGATAATTATAACTTTCACTTAGATAGCAGAAAGTATGTAGTTTGTGATGGTTCACCCATTCACTTTTACTTTTCATAACCAGTTTTACTTTATTTACATTATATTTATCATTTTGGGGATTATTTTTAGTTGGCCATCATTTTTCTGCATTCCGATCCGCTAAAGGAGTTGTGCATGGCAACTCCGACTTTTGACTGACAGCCTCTAATGTGCGCATTAAGCACACACCCCTCTTGCATCATAGCTAGTATGCGATCGTAAGATTATGCAAATGTTTTTCCCAGCGTGCAACACACGCTGCATGTATACTAAGTGACGTTAGGTCACAGAGTAGATAGTTTGGGTAATGAAAGTAGGAAGTTAGTAATGATAGTGGGGGTAGTTAGAATGAGATAGTTATGAGAATGATGTTAGCTGAGAAGTTTGTCAGTTTTGGAGATGTTTAAATGAGCTTTTATTTGCTCAGACTATTTTGTATTCATCGTTTTTATGGTGAGTCGTGAATTTTTTGGAAATAAACTTTGTTTGTTATATGAATATTTTGACTTTGCTATTTTTTTTCTCTTGAGCAACAATAATTGATTTTTATTAAGATTTAACTTTAATAAATTGACAATCTTTTGATTTCTTACCCATATAGCTAATGAACCCTCATTTAACTTTATTTGGCAAGTTAATATTGCCTGGCACCCGATATGCTATCCGGAGTTAATTTAATTTGGATCAGTCAAAAGGTCCAAAGAGAAAAAGTTTAAAAATCTTTTGGAGCAATACAAGTTCCACTTGTAAAAAAGGAAATATTGCACAAACATATTTTAGCACCAAAAATGTTTTTTCTCTTACCTAGTGAGCTTTGAAATTGTATTGGTGGCTGCCATATATCTGCTGCTATATATAAGCTTTATATTTTACATACATTCGACTTGGATTTTATGTTTACAGTTCTACGATAAAAATTAGAATTCAAATTTTTATTGTTGTACCCTTCTTGTACTGTATTGTTTATGTGTTTTTCTTTTCTATTTTAGTTTGTTTTTAAATGAAAATACTCATTTTTATATTTGCAAAAATGCGAGAATATTATGATTTTTCATAATCCACATTGTGTGGATCATTAGGTTAAACTTTCTTTTCTTTTGTTATTTCATGAAATGCGAACTACAACAACCTAGATAAGTGAATGCTTTTGGGTTGTTTATATTGTACTAAATGCATAGTCTAATGTGTTGTTGAAATGAGATGATGAAACTTCTTTGATGTCGGAAGCAGCAGCTGCCAATTTTTTTTTTTTTTGACATTTGCTTGAGGCATATTTTTCTCCAAAATGTTTTTTGTCAATAACAACAGATAACACCATTGACCAGAGTAAAGTTAGAAGTTCAAACATTCATCTAATGATAGTTTGAAGTAAATATATCAATAATATTCAATGTTATGCTCTGTTGAATTTTACTTTTCTGCTAAATGTCTGCTGTTTGAGGGGGGTATTTTTTATCTAAAGAACAGGTTTTTGGGTAAATTGAAAGATTAAACTAAAGTAATTTAGTTGTGTGTTTTTTACGTCAAACCTGCAATGTTTCATTTGCCTAGTATGATCTTATTTTTATGGATTGATCAATATCACACACACTTCTTAGATTATTTTGTTGCAATTAAACCATAAAATACTGAGTCCTAATAATTTGATCAAATTATTAATGAAATTCCCCCATCCCCCGGCTGAGTGATTGGCCTATCTGACTCTTGATCTAAGGGCCTGAGTTTAATCCCTGGGTAAGGCATGGATGTTTATGTTCTTTCTGATGAGATCTCTCCTTTCTCACAGATCTTCTGTATGCTGCATTAAACTGACAGGCTCCTATGAGACCTTTGGCAAGCATCTGCTTGAGTGGGTATTTTAATTGAAAGAACGTTTTTTTTTTTTGACAAATTTGAAAGATTTAAGCTGAAGTAATTTGGTTTTGTAAATTTATAAAAGTATAAAAAACTATCCTCTTCTCTTTTTAATTTATATTTATATATATATTGATAAACTGGAAAGAAAATTGTTTTAGCAAAAATATGAGAAAAAAAGTTTAAATTATTCTTTCAAACTATTTAATAAAATAAGTTTATGCCTTAGATCTTCTCATATTCATCAATTTTTATTTAAATTTTGTAGGACTAGCATTGCTGCTATTAAATGTTCCAGCTTCCATAACTTTTTAAATATTGAATGAATATTGGAAATCCATTTCATTGAGATATTTATCTCCTGTTACATTTTCCCATAAAAAGTTTATTTTTGAATATAGAGCTTTAAAATTTGCTTCCCACTGATATAATCAGGAAATTCGTTAATAATTTGGTTGAATTATTAGGATTGTTTATTTTATGCTTTAATTGCTACAAAATAACCTAAAAGCAGTGTGTGATATTGAGCTTACTGGCATTTTATTTTACAGAAGTGGCCAAATGTTAATGCTCTTTCAACAGCAAGCTTAGAAGAAGTTAATGAAGTTTGGGCTGGATTAGGATATTATTCACGTGCTCGTAGACTTCATGAAGGCTCAAGAATAATTTTGAAAAATTTGCATGGTAAAATGCCACAAACAGTGAGTGAGTTGACAAATCTTATTCCTGGTATTGGACAGTACACTGCAGCAGCTATAGCATCTATTGCATATCAGCAAGTTGTTGGTGTGGTTGATGGAAATGTTTCAAGAGTGCTTTCACGAATAAGAGTAATTGGAAGTTGTATAGCTAAACCTACTACTCGAAATGCTTTATGGTAGGTGAATAAAATGTAGGATTAAACATTTTTTCTAAAATTAAGTTATAAACGTTTTTTTTTCTCTATCATGTTCGCCTCGTGTTTAGCATTTTTTCACTTGTATTTTATAAACCATTTGTAAACTTTGATGAGAGTTGCTTCTTTATTGATTTTTAAGTGTTAGACTTTAGGATTAAGTAATTTTCATAATCAGCATAAAAAAACATAAGGATTGCCAATTTCATTAAAGAAATAAAATGTTGAGCAGTATAATGGATATCAGGGTTTAATTGGTTAATAACAATATAATGGATATCAGGTTTAATAACAAAGAATTGGCCTGTTAGCAAAACTGGTTCATATATAGGTAAACAACATGGGATAAACTGTCATCTGTCATGCACAACTGCAAGGCTATTCACACACCAAATGGTAGCACACTAAAGAGGATTTACCTAGGTGCAGTTTATACAAAAGTGTCAAATGAAATGAATTTCCTGTGAACGTTAGCCTTACTACATAGTTTCAGTGGTGTTTTATTCAGTCATTAAAAATTGGCAATTTTGTGTTTGTAATTTTTGGATGACTGTGTTGCAAAAACAAAATGGCTTCACTAATGTAGCTAAATATTACACATATCTAACCAATGGCCAGATAAGATATGAAGTTGATTATATAGCTGAAAAATAACAGCCATTCCTTTTTCATTACCTAGAATTTTGCTTGCTCTCAATTGGTGCCAAGCATCTTAAAGCAAATAAGCAAAAAGCAACACAATACTTAAAATAATGAAGTCTGTTTAAATGAAATTATGTAAGTTTTTCTCTACCATTGAGATTAGTTCTCAAGGTGAAAAAATGCCTTCATATTCTAAGGTTGCAATATTAAATATGTGTAACACATTCGCTTCTGCCTTGAGATATTTGATACCCATGCTTGGAAGGTCATTGGTACAATAACCTTAAATAAAAAAATAAATACCCCCTCGCTGCTTGCCACAGAGGTCTGACAGGAGCCTGTCAGTTTATATGCCATAGTAGGAGATCTGAGAGGATGGCAGGACCTCAGCAGAAAAACGACACACACATCCATACACAAAGTTAACTTGAAACTGTAGCAGCCTTACACATAGTTAACTTGAACTTCAATCCAGGTGCTACTGGAGAGAGAAGGAACATGGCTAGTGCTGACTAGTTCAAATGGGAGGGATTGCCAATACTTTTATGACTCACTTATGCATCATGTGACATTTTGAGCATTAGCAGCATGACACGTGTGTCAAGCAGCAGCAAACATGTGAAATGAGCTAAAATTTTGGTATGATATTTGATTTTTATTTCATTAAAAAAAAGAAAATGAGATAATATGCTCACTTTGACTGACTGTCAAACTGTAATTTGCATTTTTCAAATTATTAGGTAGCTTCATTTCATATCATTAGAGGTCACTAAATGTGGTTTGTTGTCTGTCTGTCCTTCTGTAGACATTAAACTTTTTTGTGTTTAGAGATAAAAATTATTTTATGGGTTGGATTGGTATTGATGAAATATTATGATTCACTTTCTGAATCTCTCAAAAGTTATATTGCACTCTCTAATAGTGGAAAAAGTTGAAAATTCCAAAATTTTAAACAAATATTGCTAATGATGCAGCTAGAAATTTAAGATGATTTAAGCTAGAAATTTGAAATTTTTCTGGTGGAATGTGAATATTATAAGTTTGCCTTTGACAACAATGATTTTCACCTTCACCCGTAGAGGGTGAATGTTTCGCCTTCACCAGGGGTGGGAAAATGCAAGTTTTTTGTTTTAAGAGATAATTGCTTGTTTTTAGAGATTAATAAAAAATTCTTTTTGGATTGCATAGGTACTGATAAACTTTATAATTCACACTTTTAGAATTCTCCCAAATTATATAATTGTGCCATCTAATGATGGGAAAAAAATCAAAAATACAAAAAAATTTAAGATTATTACAAACGATGTATTTATGCTAGAAGTTTTGGTGGGGGAATGTGAAGGTCATGAAGTTTTCATTGGCAACAATGAAAATACCCCTTATCCCCAGGGTGGGTGGGAAATGTAACTGTTTTGTTTTTAAGACATAAATGGGAAAATAAAATTAGTTGGACTGGTACTAATAAAATATTATAATATGCATTTTTCAAATTCTTAGGTAGTTTTAATTTATATCATTAGAGATCACTAAATGTGAAAATGGAGAAACTTTTTGTGAATGTTGTTAGTTATCTGTTTATGGTAAAAATTTGAAATTTTGGTGGTAGAATATCAAGAGATATTCCACTGACAGCAAAACAGTCTGATCCTTTTTCTCAGGAGGATTGAGAAAAGCTAATTTTTTAATTGAAGGAATATGACAAATAATTTTTATGCTGTATAAGTACTGTTATTTTCTTTTTCACCATTATCCATTAGTTTGAATTAAAACTTTTAAGGAGTGAAAAAGTAGGTAAATGTAAAACTTCATTCTCTTTGAAAATGAGTTTCCCATATGTGCTCTCATTTGGTGCATTATAGTCTTAGTTGCTATTGTGCCATAAAACCCCAACTAACCAATCCCATATGTGTTCTAGTTTATTATATTATTTTGTAAGTGTTGAAATTATATAATTATATAGTTATTTGTATTGTATATGTATTATTGTTTTCATTATATGGATGTAGATCGAAGCTCTTAAAAGCACCTTGTACCTTTTTTCTCAGAGTGTTATAGAAACATTGTACAAAAAGTATGTTAATTGGAAAGGTATTATTGTGATATTTCACTTTATAAATAAAATAATAAACAAAAATAAAATAAATACCCCCTCAAGCAGCTGCTGGCGACAGAGGTCTGACAGGAGCCTGTCAGTTTATATGCCATAGTAGAAGGTCTGAGGGATGGCAGGCCCTCAGCAGAAAAACGACACAAACAGCCATGCCTTACCCGGGTCTCGAACCCAGTCCTTAGACTGATCCGGGTCCCTTAGATCAGTAGCCAAGCGCGCTTACCACTTGGCCATAAATGAGTATAATTATTATGAACAAATACAGAAAAAAAAATATTCTCCTTTAATGAAGTATAACAAAGGTTGTATCAAAGATCTTCCCACTAAAAAAAATACATGCACCAAATATCTTTGCTACATCTTATGTGTTATTAAAAGAATTTCTGTGTCGTGTCAAAGGAAAGCTGACTTTGAAACTCAGTAACTTCTAAAATAAGCTTTTAATGATGAATATGACAACATAAATTAGACCTCTTTCCAAAATTTATATTTAGGAATATCACTGTGTGAAACAAAACTGAAATAAAACAATAATTAATCTTCTAATCACAGCTTAATATTTTGAATTACATATTACTCTTGTTCTAGGTAACTTCAGTGCCAATGTTGGTACTGACTCTGACCTTTGGGGAAGGGGTGATAGGCCCTTTTGGTATTGGTAGCTGCAATGGCAATGATTTGTCTCCTACAGGTAAGTAAACTTAATGGTTTGAAAATAACTAACACCTGTTACAAACACCATGACATACATTAGTAGGCATAGGTTTCACCAGATGGGCTGCATAGGAATATGATAGCTTATATATTAGTTAACAGCAAATGGGCTAGTTCTGTTAGGAATGCCACTTCATATAGGGGAGCTGAAATTGGATCTGACTATTGCCTTGTTAAAATTGTCTTCAATTTAAACTTAAGAAGTATTGCGCTAAGGTTAAAAAATTTGCCTTTAATTCTGAAGCTCGGAGAGATCCAGTTATAGCTATAGCTTACCATGATAAGTTACTTAGTCATTATGACAGTCATGGTTTGCTTACTAATGAAGTTGAGGAAGGGTGGGGATGGCTCAGTCAGTAACGTGCCAAGCTCGTAATCTCTAGTTCCCAGGTTCGAGTCCCAGCTGGGTCAGCGTTGAAACTTATCTCCGAAAAACTCTGTCCTGCTCACGGTCAATAGGGGACACCGATGGGCTTGGAAAGGCTGCCATCTGTCGGATGGGACGTTAAGCCATGGTCCCATGTGTGGGAGAGCCATACTCTGTGCATGTTAAAGAAAACATACCGGATGGCCTTGACTGGAGGCTACCATCTGTCTCCCAACAGCTTTTCCAGTGGGTCCCCTCCCCCAATCTTCTCTGAGTCTTCAGGTCCATGTGACCTGGTCATTTAGCCCATGGTGTGCAAAAAAGTGCCACTCAGAGGTAAAACAACCCAAGTGAAGTTGAGGAAGAATGGGACCATTTTAAACAGGCATTTTTGAAAATTAACAGTACTCTTTTAGGAAAAAAGGAGCAGAGGAGGCAAAATTATTTGAGTGATAAGGCAGTTGAGCTTATTTCAGAAAGAAAGAACTGCACGAATGTCCTTAATCGATACCCTACTAGTCCTAATAGAAAGCATTACAGAGAACTTAATAAACGGGTAAAGGATCAGTTAGCTGCTGATAAGAATCTTTGGCTTGATGGCTTGGCTGACAAAGACGAGGAAGCAGTTAGACAGCACAACAGCAGAGAGCTGTACCAGATAGTTAATATTTTGTGTGGTAGAAAACGGACAGGCATACAAGGATTGAAGGATAAACAAGGTAAGGTTATAGAAGGGGAGGATTCTGTCATGGCTAGGTGGCTGAGCATTTCAGTGATGTTCTAAACAATGTGAGTAGTTCTACTCCCATTGTTTGCAATGATGATAGATGCATTGGTGGCTTTAATGTTGTGGCCCTATAACACAATCTGAAGTTATTTTGGCTGTTTCTAAACTTAAACTTCATAAATCCCCAAATGTAGATGAAATTACTACGGAAATGCTTAGAGCTGGGAATGTTTCAGTTACCACTTGGATGACTGAAATTTTGAATATCTTTTATGATAAAGGCATGGTTCCTAAGGATTTTACCAGAGCTATTATTATCCCAGCCGTCCCGTGGCTGAGTGGTTAGCACGCTTAGCTACTGATCTAAGGGACCTGGGTTCGAGCCCCGGATTTAGGCATGGATGTGTGTGTCGTTTTTCTGCTGAGGTCCTGCCATCCTCTCAGATCTCCTACTGTGGCATATAGACTGACAGGCTCCTGTCAGATCTCTGTGGCAAGCAGCTGCTTGAGGGGGTATTTATTTATTATTATTATTTATTTATTATTATCCCAGTTTATAAAAAAGGTGATCTGAGTTCTTGTGATAACTATACGGGTATCAGCCTACTTTCTGTTCTAGGTAAAGTTCTTTGCATGGTTGTGCTTAATAGAATGAAGAATCTGGTTGATGGGCAACTGCATGATGAGCAATGTGGATTCAGAAGTGGTAGGGGATGTGTAGATCAAATATTTTCACTCAGGCAGATTCTTCAGAAATATTTAGTTTTCCAAAACCTTTGCTGACTAGCTTTGTTCATTTCAGAAAGGCTTTTGACTCTGTTGATTATCATAATTTGTGGTTGATTGTGAGATCATATGGCATATCAAACGAGTTAGTTAACATAATGTAAGCCCTCTATAATAACACTGAGTCGTGTGTGAGAGTTGGTAAGGCTTGTAGCATTTGGTGTAGCATTGCCTATGATGTTCGACAAGGATGCATTTTGTCTCCTCCTTTCCTCTTTAGTTAGGTTATTGATTATGTTATGCGAAATTCACTTCAAGGGAAAGATTTTGGCCTTAAATGGTCTGGAGATACGAAAATTTCTGATTAGATTATGCTGATGATTAAGCCCTTTTGGCAAATGATGTTGATGAGATGAACTCTTTCATTCGAGCCATTGATGAGACTGGTAGTAGGGTAGGTTTCGTTATAAACAGAGAGAAAACTAGTGATGAAAATTCGTCAGGTACTTCTGCTTCAGTCACTCTGAATGGTTGCACCCTTAAGCAAGTGTCTTGGTTTAATTTTCTTGGGAGTTATGTAACAGATACTGGTGATGTGCGGCATGAGATTAACAGGCGAATAGGGATTGCCTCTGGGACTTTTAGGAATCTATGGAGAGTGTAGTGAAATAGATGTATACACTTAAAGACTAAAATTAGACTGTATAATAGTTTGGTTCTTTCGAGGGTTAGTTACGGTAGTGAAACTTTGATGCTTTGTAAACAAGATAACAGGAAACTTGATGCTTTTGATTCTAGATGCTTATGCAGTATCTTTGGTATTAGGTGGTTCAACTTTGTAAGTAATGAAGATGGTAGGCAAAGGAGGGATGGCAACTTCCTTTAAGCAGCATATTGTGCAGAGAGAGACTCCATTGGTCTGGCCATGTTGCCCGTATGGATAATTACAGATTAGCGAATAGGGTTATTAACAGTGTGCCTAAAGGCCTCAGAAAAAGGGGGAGACCTAGGATGTGGTGGACAGACAATGTCAAACAGGATCTTGTTAGAATTGGTGTGCAGTGGTGAGATGCAGCAGATATAGCTCAGGACAGATATGCTTGGAGAACTAAATTGTGCGGTCTGTTTGGACCTTCGTAGCCCATGGCTGCTTGAGGATGATGATGATATTTAAAAGCATTTTTTCAACACATGGTTTTTGTTACATTCACTAAATGCATTTCAAATTTTGTAATATTTAGAAAATATTGTTTATAGATGTATGAATATCTGTGAATTCCATATTTTAAAATATTTTTGAATTTCAGGCAACTAGCTGATTCATTAGTATCAACTGAAAGACCTGGGGACTTCAATCAAGCATTAATGGAATTGGGTGCTACTGTATGTGCTCCTCGAAACCCACAATGTGACAAGTGCCCTGTTAGTGACCATTGTACTGCATATGCCTTGTCAAAAAAAGGTAATTGTTGATTAATGTAAAATTATAAATAGTTTATATACAATGATTAAGTACATGTTTTTGCAATGAACACTAGCATAACCACGAATTCATGGATACATTGGCAAGAAGTTGGGTTCACAATCAGAATATTATATCTTGATAGTTTCATTTAAATGGTGCTTTAAGGGTTTGTTTTTTAGTAAGAAAAGTGCATATTCATATTGGTGTGGTTTAATAAATAGCTGAGTGGTTGATGTGTTTCGTTGCAAGGCCAATGGATTTGATTTCAAATCTTGGATAAGACATTAATATTTTCTTTCTTATTTATTTGGTCTTCCTTGCAAAGATTCTATGGTGTATTTTACTAACAGAAGCCTGTTTTTAGGAATTTTTCTTTTATGCCTGTCAATTTTCTGACTGAGGATATAATTTTTATTCTTATAATCCGTTTATTCGAGCATCAGCAAAATTAGTAGATTTGTCAATGGAAACGAAACAAATTTGGGTGAATATGTAGGATGGGGTAGCAGTTTGATTTTTTCCTACTCCCTGTAGGCCATAACTTTCCAGGTTTTGTGAGCACTGACATTATCATGAAAAAGGGTAACCCTTGAGACACCTGTTTTTGGACACTGCTCCATCATCTCCTTAACCATTTTAGGCAAAACAATTATGATGTAGTATTGGGCTTCAAATGTCTGGTAAATTGGAAAGTTGTTTTCTTATATGTGGTCCCATTGTCAAATGAGCCGAGCAGTTTAAACATGAACTGAAGTCATGTATGGCACATTATCAAGAAGTATACAAAGATCTAGCCAAAGCAGGATCTCAACGATTGATTACAGAGTTTGTTGTCAAAACTAATCAAAGTTCAGAATTGCTAGAAACAAGTGATAATTTTGTTCCTCATGCCATAGAAAGCATTTTACCATTGGAGTATGAACACGACAGCCAAAATGTTTCAAGCGATAGTGATTTTTGTCTTATGCAAACGAATGCGTCTATTGTCAGAAAGTGACAATGAATGAAATCTAGTTAATAAGCATATGTAAGTTATACTTTTTTGCACTTTTGTATTCTTGAATTAGTGACATATTATTTTCTTTATGAAGGATAATTTACTCTATATATGTACATATAATTATCTTTATAAGTTTATAAAATAAAAAATGTGTTTAAATGAATAAAAATCAAATAAAGATTTAATTGAATATTTTGATATGAATTATATTCTTAGGTTAAATTTTAGGTTGACTCGCCATTTATCACTGGGACACTTCAGTTGGTGAAAGCAATAGCAAATAACTACCATTTTATTAACAGAATGTCAGCCACTTCACTGCCTTGAAGCAAAAATTTCTTCCCTTGATATAAGGTCATTTGCTGTAATCCACACCTTGTCCACTCATCAGGTGACATCTTGTATGGGAAACCACCTGCTGCATCTTTGGACAGATGCCTCTGCAGAAACTTTTAAAATATTACCATTGAACTACTGTTACTACACTCTGACATTTCAAGTATTGACTCCCACGTAAATTTTTCACTGACTGAGCACCAGGACACTTCCTTGGAACAAAGCATTAACAAATAATCTTTACCATCTTTGAAGTGTGTGTTGATTCAACACATATGCTACATGAGTCTAATTGTTTAAGAACATTTTGTTTTACAGTGAAATTATAGAAATTAAACTTGATTTAATTCATCAAGCAATGTGTTTAGATATCCTTGTTAAATATTAGTGTATTATTAACCCTTTCCTTGTTGGAACCTGAAAAAATGTTTTCATCTTTTGAATTCTAGTGAACAGAGATGCAAGTTTTGCTCCCATAGTACAAGGTTGTAAAAAAAAATTCCAAATAGAAATCTGATTTTTTTTTCAACTGTTTCTAATCAAATATAAAAAATAGCATTTAAATCTATGATATATATATTACCTGTTGATTCCACTTGAAAAAATTATGATAAAGTTTAAAAATAAAACTATTTGAGTGCAGTGAATGTATGGGCATGTTCAGTCACCATAAATAGAATCAAGTAGCGATGATTTAGTTTAGTCTTTATTCTGCTGTACCATGCTTAGATTATCTATTGTTGCATTTCCCAGTATTTTGCACTATTTATAGCTCTACTGGAGTTGTAATGTTTTCTAAACTTTTAACATAAAATTATTGATTTTATTTGGAACTATACACATCAGATTTCGATCAATATTTTAGCAGACTTTCGATTGTAAAGACTTTATTTATTTTAATGCTTCTAAAATTATTTTTATTGCTTCTCAAATGGATCTGCAATTATAAACAATAATTAATATGAAATGATCAAAAATAAATCCATTAGTGATTTGTAATGGTGGCAGTCCAGTGAACAATTAGAATTACTCAAAGCATGGTTTTTAAATGGTAGGATTTTGTTTATCAATACTTTTAATTACATTTCAATGAAAGAAGATAATTAAGGTCAGGAAATTGCGTTTTTTAACCAAAATTTCTGCCAGAATTTTAGAATTAAACTTTTTCAGCAGTTATGCAGCTTCATAATAAAGCAACTAATTCTCAAATTCAGTGCTTCAGTTAAACTTTAAATGCTTTGAAACATTTATTTAATTTTTTTATAGTTATTTATTGCTTTTCAGATATATTTTTATTTAAATTATCTTGTTTTTAAAGCAAAATTATTTTTTATGATACTCCTTTTCTTAGGCTTAGAGTTTGCCAATTGTCAAAAGTCTAAGAATTTGCATCATGTTATATGCATAAATGGCTAAATAATTCAGAAAAAATAAATGAAAAATTTAAGCAATAATAGAAATTTTATGAATTGTTTGTATTAAAATAATGTTTACAAAATGGGAAATATATACACATATTTTTGAAATTTTGCTCAAATAAAGTGGAAAAAATACAGCAAAATTTTGCAGTGTTTTAAAAAAGTTTTAAAAAATTAACTTACCATTTTTTTCTTCAATTGTTTGTCATTTTATTAAGCATAATTAAATGCTCTTTCTTTTGGTATATAATATGACATATTTCCATTCATTAGTTACTTCAGGATGAGGTTCTAAAGTTGCTGATTTTATTTCCTGAGAACACCACAGTGAGTTTAGTTTGAGAAACCCGACACTGTAAGGATTAATAATAAAGAATTCAGTTCATGCTATGTAAATAATAACTGGATATAATTAAAATGTGCTAAATCATATTAAAGGTTAACATTGTATACATACAATGAAATCCTAATTTAATTCATCTCTGGGGGAATTAATTTTTTTACACTAAATTAAGGTTTTCACTAAAGGGGGGAGGGTATACAAAATTACATCTAGAAATTGTTCATCTTATAAATTTGTATATAATTATGATAAATTTCTTTAATGAAATATGGGCGGGGGTGGCTCAGTCGGTAGCACACCAGGCTCCTAATCTGTAGTTCCCGGGTTCGAGTCCCAGCTGGGTCAGCATTGAGATTTATCTCCGCAAAATTCCCCGCCCTGCCCAAGGTCAGTAGGGGACACCGATGGGCTTGGAAAGGCCGCCGTCTGTCGGATGGGACGTTAAGCCGTGGCCCTGTGTGCGGGAGAGCCATACCCTGTGCACGTTAAAGAACATGTTGGATGGCCTTGACGGGCTACCATCTGTCTCCCAACAGCTGTTCCAGTGGGTTCCCTCCCTGAGCCTTCGGGGTCCATGTGACCTGGCCATTTAGCCCATGGTATGCAAAAAAGTGCCACTCAGAGGTAAAACAACCCAACTTGAATGAAATAATTTAGTTACTTTTTCTGATTCATCATTAGAAGTTTTTATGTGTATTCTCTTATTTGCTGCCCCTCTACTTTCCAGTTCTACACTTAGAATAGACTCTGTTTTTCATTATGCAGCATAAAGATGATGGTTCCAGATCAAATTTTTATGCCATTTCTATTGCTGAATTAAGTTACAATCACAGTAATGTATATATAATTTAATTTCATGATTAATTACTGTACATACACACTCAAATTAAAATTGAGAGGAGTGCTATACAACACAGAGTCAAGTAACCAATATCTTATGAGCAGTCATTCTCTTACCTTAAGGTTCTTAGTTGACATACTCTAAAAGCTTGCCTTTTCCTTGTAAAGGTGCTATAGAAAAGTGAAAAACCATAGTTACCAGTTCGTAATATGAAGAAGATGTTGATATTTGATGGCACAGGTACAGGAGCTGTATTTTCCTTCTGTTGTTGTCCGAAGTATTTTGACTGATCTTATGAAATGCCCAAGTCAACGTCTATAAGTTGCTGCTGCACTTGTAGGTACCGCCTGTTGTAAAGCGATATTACTTTTCGTACACTTGGATCTCATATCAGCTTCTATATACCAGTCCTTTTAAGCAAGCTCTTGCTGTTTCCTCATTGGAGGGTCTCACTTTTTCACACAACTTCTTAAAATTTCCAAAGGAAACTCAAAACAAGTTTAAAAACCAATGGTCCCCCCCCCCCCCCCATCAGCGACGCGTTTCACTTGATCTCACATACTGGCTTCCTCAGGCTCCCATACTACAATGTTGTCATCTTAAATACGTGTCTCATTGATGTCAGATTGTTATTGCTCATAATCTGTGTGCATCTGCTCATGCAACAGGAGATTCCATGCCACTGGAAGGGGTGGAATCTCCGTGTTGCAGAGCCTATGTTGATTTGCATGAATCAACATATTTTCTGTGCAGAAAACTTTTAACTTTTTACATGATTGCCAGCTTCTTCCTTTTCATAGATAATGAATAAGGAATAATGATAAAAACTGTTGATAGATTTTACATCCACAGACAAAGCAAATCACTTCAGTCTAAAATCAAAGTGATGATTAGGTATCCACTCCAAGAGGTATGGCTTCTGTGCTTGTTCAGTATATGGCATCACTAGCCAAAGATTACAGTTGTCCAGTAATGATTTCTGGCAGAGAGAAAATGTGAATATTGTTTCAATCATAATCACATTAAATAGAGGTATGAGTTCTGGAAGGTCAAGTATTTCTTATATTAAATGAAAGTTATTTATTAAACCAAAATTGACTAAATACATGAAAATATATTGTTTATGTTGGGTTTCAGCTGGTACCATAAAAAGTATTCACTAAATGTATGAACAAGATGTTTTTTGGTTTTATTTGTTGCAACTTTTGGTTTTGTATTTGATTTGCAATTCATGTCAGAAATTGTTACTCTTTCACTAAATGCTACATTTTTTGTATATTACAGGGCAGGAGACATTAGCAATTAAGGAAGGAATTAAAATAAAACAAAAGAGAACAAAAGTTGTGGAATGCAATAAAAAAAACCAGCTTGAAGTTCTAGATATTGAAAGTGGTAATATTTTTGATAAAGATTAATACATGTTGAGTATTATAGCCATTCCAAAAAATTATTTTCATCTAAGTTTATGAGATTCATGCATAAACATTTTTGCTTCTAATACTTCCATATATCTGGGTACTAGGTATTTCTTCACACCCTGATCATGAACAACCCAATTGATAACTCACCAGGTTCATAACCTAAAGTTTATAGTTACAATTCTTGACCTTGTCCTTAAAAGTAGAATTCTTTACAGACAATCAGAAATGCTTATAATTAGTGCTAATTGTAGACAGATTCCAGTAGCTTATTATTGTAAGTACAGGACATAATGAACCTGAGGTACCTAAGCTTGATCTGATCCTACTTTCACTTATTTGATGTCAGATACCTCTCTCTCTGTGCTTTTTTTCCCCTCTACCATATATATTAAAACATTAGAGTACTCAAAGACTAGTGATCTCTCCAGCTTTCTCTTCTATTTCCTTTCTGGAGCCCAGTTGTGAGCAGTACAACAGAAGATTGGCAAGTCATTTGCACAAATTATGCTGCCAATTTTTATTAGCTTATTAAGTAGGGAAAATGAACATTATGCTGCCATATCCAAAAATTGACTACAGATTTTAGAACACAAGATAAAGGCAAAAATTATATACTTAATCAATAAATAATATCCACAGAGTTACCTGTTGACTATAACATTGATAAATCAATAAATGGTTTTTTGGGAAAATGTTTTGCCAATGTGCAAAGAATATTCACATTTTCTCTCTGCCAGAAATCATTACTGGACAATTGTAATCTTTGGCTAGTGATGCCACATACTGAACAAGCACAGAAGCCATACCTCTTGGAGTGGATGACACCAACGCTGCCGCCGCGTGTGGGGTGTAAAATCTATTCGCCAGCTGTAAAACATCGGCAGTATGGCAGTGTTCTAAGATCACTAAAGCAGCTGACTTAGAACACGCATATTTTTGGAGAGGTGTGGGGGTTTAATTTCTCATGGCACCAAAACTTGTTTCGCAAAACCATTTATTGATGGTAAAGTCAACTCTATGGGTATTGTCTATATTAAATCATTAATAACTAATAGTGTGAAGTGGCTGACTTATTTATTTATGTCTTACTCAGCGCAACATAATAAAGAATAGTTGCTGGACATCAAACCCAGGTGCAGAGATCATGGGAAGAGTGATGAGTCACATTAATGGAGAAAATACAGATTACATTAGTTTAGTGGTCTTAGAACACTGGTATGTTTCTGGGGAGACATGATTTTGTGTAAAAAAAGTTTTGCTGACATGCAGGATTCAAACCCATTTATTGGTTAGCAAAAAATACTTACCATATATATATTCAAGTAATGTAAGAACATTGTATAACTGGAAACTTACAACTAACTGAGCCTTAAGTAAAACACTGTGAGAATTGAAACTCATTGGACAGGAGATGGCATACTGGACATTAAAAATGTTAGGATGTGTTTCTCTTGAAGAAATATGACAAACACATGATAATACATCAAGTAACACCAGTATTCTCAAGAACCATAACCTTGTAAGTAAAAGCTAAAGAAAAAGAGGGTATACAACAGATGCTTTCTAGTTGTGGTTCATGGTGTTTTCTTAGAGAGCACTTTAACAGAATTGATTTAACCCTTTACACGTCCTAGCTAGTTTTCTGTAATACTGTTTCCCAATACCATTTTCAGTTTTCCAATTCTAGTGGCCCAGAATCAGTCTACCATTCCCCAATGCAAGATTGTAAATTTTATTTTTCTAACAGAAATTGATATTTTTTGTAAAACTGTTTCTAATCAAATCTTGAAAATAACATTTCAGTTTATGATATATTTTTTGCCTGTTGATTCTATTTGAAAAATTATTAAAAACGTTGAAAAGAAAAAGCTTATTTTAGCCTGTAGTTATCATATGGACAAGTTGAATGACTGTAAATAGCATAAAGTAGTGATGATTTAGTTTATGCTTTTATTCTGCCTTACCATAGTACAGTGAAGTGCCATTGAATTAGGGATAGGAGAGGTTATCCAAATTCAGTAAAGCAAGTCCTGCATTTGTATGCATATGCATGGCTGAAACTCTGGTCATATATAGCTGTCAGCTTTGGCTTCCCCAAGCATTCGTCGTGAGAAGCGTAATGGGAAAGGAGTGGTATTTAATGCATTTGACAGAGGCCAGATCGTAGGTGCCCAACAGATGGGACACTCTATCTCCGAAATTGTCAACCAACTTGAATTTTCTCATATGACAGTTTCAAGAGTGTTCCAGGAATATGAAAATTCCAGCAAAAAAAGCACCTGGATAAACTGCAAAGGACAACCAACCTTGAATGATTGTGGGCTTCATTATCTGACCTGCATCGTACAGACCGATAGGTGTCAGGCATTACCTGAAATCACCTTCCATCTGAACACGGGTTCCAGCCAGGAAGTCAGTACGTGGACCATGCAATGCTCACTTCATCATCTCGGCTTCAGGAGCCGCCGACCTATGTAAGTCCCACTTCTAATGGCACGGCACTGGGCTCAACACCTTACCTGGACTAAAGAACATCAAAAATTGGCAACGAATAGCTGGAGTGATGAATCCTGATTTAAACTTTTTGATGTCGATGGGAGACTGAGGGTATGGCGCCAACCCCATGAAGCCATGGATCTTGCATGTTAGGTCAGAATAGTACAAGCTGGTGGTGGCTCAGTGATGGCCTGGGGTGTCTTCAGTTCGATGTCTGTGGGACCTTTGATACATGAACTGATGACTCTCAATATATTCCGGTAGGTAGAACTCATAGCTGACCATTTATGGCCATTATGCATCCCAATGGAGATGGCATTTTCCAGCAAGACAATTGTTCATCTCACAGGTCCAAGTTGGCTAGTGCATGGCTGCAAGAGCATTCTGCTGACTTTGAAATAATGAATTGCCCACCTAGAAGCCCAGATTTAAATCCCATCGCGAATCTTTGGGATACTGTCGAGCAGAGTGTTCAGGCCCATGTCGAGCAGAGTGTTCAGGCCCATGTCGAGCAGAGTGTTCAGGCCATGTCCTTGAGAGAATTGTGAACAGCTCTGGAGGATGCATGGGTTTCCATACTTGTGGAACATTTATGCAAGCTTGTGGAGTCCTTGCCTCGTCCTGTGGCGGCCGTTATCAGGGCCAGAGGTGGTCCAACACATTACTAAGTTGCTATCCCTAATTCAGTGGCACTTCAGTGTAGATTATCAATCAGTTTCTGGTAGATTGATCTACTTATAGCTGTAGCAGAGTTTTAATGCTTTCTAAACTTTTAATGCAAGTTATTGATTTTATTACTACTGGAAGTTGCATCATCCTGGAACGATGCAGAAAGTTTTAGGTCAATATTGTAGATTTTCGATTTCAAATATTTTTTTACTCTGGTGCTTCTAGAATTATTTTTACTGCTTTTCAAATGTATACTGTGATTATTAAGAATAATTAATTTGAAATGTTCGAAAATGAAGCTGCTAGTGATCTCTAATAGCTGATATTGGAAGAATTGTAAGATTATGTGATTAACCTAAAAGCATGTTTTTTGAAAGGCAGAACTTATTTTAGCAATAATTTTAATGATATTTTGTCCAAATGCACTGATTAGCATTAGGAAATTTTTTGAATTTTTTTTTTTACTTTTTTAAAAGGAAGAAGGTGTTTCTCTACACAAAGGACAGAGATAACCTAGAAGTTACATTAGGCTTGCCCTAGTTTCTCATATAACATACAAACATTTACACAAGGACATGCTCTGCTGGTCTTTGCAGTCAGATATGCTAACTACTAGACCAGGTAGGGCTTGAAATTTGCAATATTTAACCAAAATTTTTGCCGCAATTTAAAAAATAAACTTTTCTGTAGCAGTAATGCAGGTTCATACTAAAATGATTCATTCTCAATTTCAGTGCTTCATTTAAACTTTAAATACTTTGAAATATTTTGATTCAATTTTTCTCAGTCCTTTATTATTCTTTTAGATATATTTTTCAGTTTTGATTTAAATTATCTCGTTTTTAAAAATTTTCTTTAGGCTTAGAGTTTGCTGATCACCAAAATTCTAAGCATATGCATTATTTGCATAAATGACTAAAAAATTTAGAAGGAACTTAAATAAATAAAAGATTTAGCATCAATAGAAATAATTTGGAAAAAATGTGAAAATTTTTTAAAAATTTTTTACTGAAGCAAAAATAGAAAAACAAACAGTAAAATTTTGCAATATTTTAAAAACATTAATTATTATTTAATTTTTTTCCGAATTTTTGCCATTTTGTTAATCACAAATGCTCTTTCTTTTGATGTATAACATGAGTATTTCCCTTCATTACCTTACACCGAGTGTAAAACACGAGTATTTCCCTTCATTCACGTGCGACGGTTATTATATACACCTACCTAATAACCTGTTGCTCCACCTTTAACCCTCACAATAGCAGCCAGACATTTTGGTGAAGACTAAATGAGGTGTTGAAAGCATGGAGGTGGTATTGCCGCCCATGAAGCGAAGATTGTCTGTTGTAGAGCATCCACAATTGCCGATGAGGGTTGGCGAGCTTGAACAGATCTTTCTAATTTGTCCCACAAATTCTCAATGGGATTGAGATATGGCGATTGAGCAGCCATTCGAGTGTAGTAAATTCTTGAATGCTCCTGGAGTCAATTGGTCGCCACTTGGGAAGTATGTGTTATGGCTTTTTCCTGTTGAAAGATGATGTCATGATGCAGAAAGAGAATCATTACAAATGAATGTAGATGGTCAGTGAGGATTTCACATACCTGGTGCCGGTGACGGAGGTCTCAATGGGTACAAAGGGCCCAAGGAAGCCACTGTAAATGCACGCCAACTGTTACACCACCTCCACCTGCCTGTATGACCCCAATTTGGTAAGCTGGGTCCATCGCTTTGTGTGGTTTATGCATTACACGCATCCTTCTATTGGTGTGATAGAGTTGAAACCTTGATTCGTCAGACCAGATGATGTTTCTCATCCTCTGCACTGTAGTTGTGATAGGCCTTTTCAAACTGCAGCATAATCTTTTGGTGCCTTGCAGTTAACAAGGGGAGATGGTGTGGACATCGACTGCCATAGCCTCTTTTTTTTTCCATGGTACAATGGATAGTTTTTGTGCATAAGCTTGTGGGCACTAGGTTTTGTGCATAAGCCTCATTCAATTCCGATGTTATCTACTCCATGGTAGCCGTGCAATTCCTTGTAACAATGTGGGACAGTCTGCGCTCACCTCGAGAGTCAATTGCATGTTTAAGTCCATATTTCTCCTGCTGGTTGGAAGTTTTGCCATATTTCACCTAGTCTTGGTATACACGTGCAATGGTCTGACATGAAAATCCAGTTCAGCAGTTGTGGTGATTGAACAACCAGCCTTTCTCACACCATCTGGCCACAGTCAAACTCACTTAAGTTGCTGCTTTACCCATGATTACTTTTCTGTGACTGGTTTCCAATGCTTAGAGACTTGCTCTATTTATAGGCATTGTCAGTTTCAGCATCCCATGTGAATGGGTGTGGTACTTCTGCTTTGCATATTGTTATTGGGGTGTATATAATAATTTGTCCATTCAGTTTACTTTAGGAAAGGTTCTAAGGTTGTGTATTTTATTTATGGAAAACACTTTAAAATTAACTTGGCTCCCAGAGTGAGACGAGTTTCAGAAACCTGACACTTTAAGGGTTAAAGGAATATGTGAGGTATTCTCTTAAAGACTTTGGGAGGAATCACAATCTTAATCATTTGCAGTATTCCTTATGGTTGTCCACAAGGCTGGTTATGATTCGCTTCTGCATTGTGAAGTGCCATTTGCATAGAAGTCTTGTGCAATGAACATTGCACATCTCGTATATTATAGAAATAGCTAATTGGATAACTGGGATAATTTGGTCAATAGAGCTTATGTGTGTAACAAAGCTAAAACAATGTTCATCAGGTTAGTTGTATGTGGCAAGGACAATTAAGGCCAATTTTGTGTTAGTAATGTTCATGAAGGCAAGGTATAATGGGTATATGGGGCACATATGAAAAAAAAGTGGCTTTTCGAATTTCTGTTGGAAAATATATTACATTCTCAAGCTCTGCTATTAACTTCTAAAGCTTTGTTTTAAATATAGCTTTAGAATTGAATTAGCAGACTCAGCCCCAGAATCAATGGCAAGTATTGGTTTGATCATAAATATTGTATGGATTCCTGACAAAACCATGCATATAAACATCCAAAGTTGAAATATGTGTGGTGTGCTGATGTTTTAATTTGACTATTTGGGTCTGCTGTTGAGCTTCTGGACCATGGTGACACCATCAACTTGGGACAATATTGTGAAACTGTGAGCATTTGAATGCACACAGTAAAGTCAAAGTGAGGATTTTTGAACAAATGATTATTTTGTTGCGTGACAATGTACTCTCACATACTACCCAAATTATAGTAACAATCTTGAACAGATATGGTTGGGAATGCTTGGAACATCCTCTTATCATCTCCCCTATTAGATTTTCATATTTCTGGATTTCTAAAAATTGCCAAATAAAGAAGGAAGTTGAATTTGAATGAAGAGTGCAGTGCATCGTCACAGACTTCATCTTGCAACAGCCAAAGTTCTGGGAAAGGGGGTATCACATTCTTAATTTCTTGTTAGGACAAATGTCTCAGTGAATTTTAATAGATTAATAAATGATTTATGCTTCATTTCTGACTTGTCCACTTTACATTTGAATAACCTGTATCCCATTTTATTAAAAATTATTTTAGTTCATGTACTTTATTGTTTCAATTATTTCACTTTCTAATATATAATCTAAATATTCCATAATAATAGTTACAATTTGCAAGTTTCAATATCAGTCTAACATTTTTTTTTTAATTTACGTGATTCGTTATCAGTTTTAGCATAAAAATGAGCATTCATTCGTAAATGTTTTTTTATTTTTCAGTTCCTGATTGTCCTTTATGCTTGCCAGCTGAGTTGAGTAAATCCAGGTATTATAATGTTAACTCTGCTTTTGTAACTTGTAAACACAGTATATAGATATACAAGTTCTAATTGCAACTACAATGACAATCTGTTGTAAACATAAATATAACAGTTTTGTTAGGCTTACCTACTGTCTGTGTTGTTAGATGTTCGAAATTTTTTTTACCCTACTCCATGCAGGTTCTAAACTTATATCATTATAATTCTTACTGACTTCTTTATTTATGTGTGCTTGGCTATAGATACTATGCTTCTGAGCTGTCCTATTTTTATGTGATACAAAAAATTGAAAAACAGATGCTAACAAAGTCTGAGACTACAATTTCAGTGGAAAAAATAATGTATTTCTTAGTAATCAACTTAAAATTACAATCACAGTACTTAAAATTAAACTGTACATATAAAACTTTTGTTCTATTACATGTTTCACACACAACTTGGGCTTTATCAAATATGTGTCTTGCTCCTGTCTTACTGTCTTGTCTTGAATTTTTCAGCAGACGCATTGATTGCATCATTGCTCTTGTTTTCTAGAGTTTTGCCATACTGGTATTCTTTGGCTGAGCAGTAATCTCCTTGGTAACAGTGGGTTAGGTTTAATGTCATTGATGCTAATACCCTGATTCTCAAAGATAACATACTGTTCAGCTAGAAATATCGTAAATCTGTGTCTCTTGATAATCTTTCATGAAATTTTGGTGTATATTGCCCTGTTATAACATTTCGAGCTAGAGGTTTGTTTGTTTTTAATATTTCTTTTATAATTCCAATATCTTGGTTCGTTTTATTTTTCCTATATATAATCTAATTTTTTGTGTCATTTGCCTATTTGTGGTTTGCTACAAACTCCACCTACATGTTCCTATTGATCTTGATCTTTTTTTAGTAATTTTAGAAATTTTTTAGTCATTTATAATGGTAGGCATTGCATATGTAGCAATATATATGCAATATTTTATTAAGAGGTTTCATGAGCCATGGTACATATGTACCAATTTAAAAGTATTAGCCTGTGTATATCATAGTTGCTGTTTTTATGGTTGTGTTGCTATTATTTGTATAAATTGTGCCTGCGTTTTTATTTTTATGGTGTATTTCTATGTATTACTGGAGTCTTTCAGTTGGAATTAATGGCTGTTTACAAATAATTGTAATTTAAAACAGCATTCAATTTCAAGTTGCATTTGATCAACAGTAAGTAACACTTCACAGCACTGAAAAATCTAAATAAACACTATCAAAAGATCTTAAAATCTATGTGTCTCAAGTTTTCTGTTGCAAAGATGACATATATATTGTTAGGGATAGTGCCATCCATTAAATCAAATTAGTGGAGGTATCATTCTTTGTTAAAGTTGGCACTGAATACAGATAGAAGATTGATAATAATAAAGTGTGTAGTTTGAACAGATGTCAAATTCTGAACAAAATAGTAAGTTTGTTCAATCTTTAATCATTTTCAGGTATGCATTGTAGAACACAAGAGGTAAATATAAAAGTGTCTGCCATCGTTGGATTTTTTTTTTTCATGGAACCTCAGGCTTTTCTGAAACACAGACTGAAAATTACTATTCTAATAGGATGCATGTAATTGTGCAATATTTTGTCAGGAGATGCATGCAACTGTGTAACAAAAAAGCTTTGGATGCACCCAGATCTCTCTCAATTTCTACTTTTCAACAATATTGATATAATATTTAGTCATTCAAATTGTGACATTTGACATGAGTGTAACGGCAGGCACTACTCTTACACTAACACTTCAAAATTAATGAAAACTGAAAATAAATCAAAATTCTAAAGTTACATTTATTTTTGGCTCATAGTTTTTAATAGTAGTTATTTATTTTTTTATTATTATTTGCTCTAAATAACTAAATATTAAATTAACATTTCAGTACTGTTGAAAGCAGATTTAGAAAGATCTCAGTGAAACTTTTTAATTTATTCCTAATGACGGTTTTCTTTGGAAAACTTAGTTCCAAAGTTAGGGAGTTTTGAATATGACTTTCCATCCACACAACATGGAAGTGTTCTAGTACGTAGTGGAATAGATGCTTTATTTGTTTTGCTTTTTTAATTTTTAAAATGATTGTAGTTCTATGTCTACAGTTGCTTTAAAATTGAGTAGTAATGTGTTTCAAGTGAAGGAAAAATCGAAAGATTGATTTCAGAGACAAACATGTTATTTCTGCTTGCTCTGACATACTAAATGTAGCTTAATATAGGCTTGAATATAAATTCTGGTGAGTCATCTTGTCATAATCTGACATCATTTGACACTGATTGACATCATCAATCAATGTCATCTTGCTGAACATATTAATTTCTGATAACTTAATTAGGATAGATTTGAGACTAATAAGTATAAATGTTATTGTTGTCATAAAGAGAGGTAAATAACGTTTAAATGATATATTTGTTAATTTCTTGAGTTTAAACATTAGTGGTATATTAGTGTTCTTGAGTATGTTTATTAAATTTTAGACAACTGTGTTTTATTTCTGTTATTGGGTAGTCAAACATAGAAGTAATATTTATGATTCACTGAAGGATATTTTTATAGCCATCCCAGTAGAGTTGCAAACTTTCAATTTCAAAGTATTACAACTGTTCAAAGATTATTTAGATACAGCATTATTTAATTTTAGACTCAAAAAATATGAAAATTATGTGCTATATGCTATAGGCATTGTCAGATTATTACACAGAATTCTTTTGCAATGTTGAATCCAAAAATTTGTCATTTTCTTCAGTAGAGACCTTTATTTTCATCATGTCTTCCATTTCCTCTATGGGAGCAGAATAATTATTAATGTATATTTTTACATAATTACAGCTTGACTATATCAGTTGTTAAACTTGATTATGTTAAGTTGAGCTGAGTCTTAAGTTCTGAAGTTCCATTCAAAATATAATACAATGCGACTAATGCTAGAACTTTTAAAGAAATTTCAAAGAGTTTCAAAAAACCCAAACAATCAGTATGAGATGTTTATATCAATCATCTGTGTGTTATGGAAATGCACTAGATAGCTGTTTTAAGTACAAGTGTGAATTTTCTATGAAATCATTCTGCAAGGTTTTTAATTGTTAAAAATACAAGTTCTCTTTCCAATAAGGCATAGAATTAGGGTCAGTAGATGACATTTTCTCAACAAAAACAAAATTGAAGTGGAGAAATTGTAATGGCTGGCAAGTGGTGAAATTGAATTTATGAACTACTGATTTAAAAGCCCAACATTCTAATGAATTGGTTGTCCATACTCTCTGAACTGTATAATTTATAATCCCTTTTAAAGCAAATAAGGAATAATTATCAACTTTAGGCCTTAATAATGTTTACTTGGGGAGAGGTTTTTTTTATGTATATATAAAATGCAAATTAATCACATCTCAAATGCTTTGAAGATAAATATGAATAAGGAGATGTAATTTCATCATCATTTTATCACTGAAAAGAATTGTTAATGTCTATAATTTTACAAAATATAGAGATAAATATAGATTAATAGTTAAAGTAATTCAGATAAATATAAGATTAATTTTTTAAATATCCAAAAATTTATGATTAAAACAATTTTGAAATGATAAGTATCTGTGGTTAAAAGCTTTTTACTGTTTTCATCTTACAAATACAGCTCAGAAGTTACAATTTATCCTTGCAAAGCTAAGAAGAAAGTGCCAAGAAAAGATAGAATTGGAGTAGTAGTTATTGAAACTTGTGGAGATAAACAACCAGATAACTGCATGCTGATGATTCAACGTCCAGACTCTGGCCTTTTGGCAGGATTATGGGAATTTCCTAGCATTCCTTTAAGTGATACAATTTCAGTTAAACAATTGAACACATGTGTAGAAGATAAACTTTCAGAATTTGGGATTAAACCAATTGTTTCAAAACACAGAAAGTTGGTAGGAGAGGTATGACTTTTGTTCCCCTTTTATAAGAGTTTAAAATATTTTTAGATATGGCATTATGTAGAAACATATGAATAAATCACTATTTACTATGTTAGCAGATATACAACAATTATTAGAGACATACATGTGAGGAAATATAATGTGCAGTGCAAAAATTAATTTGAATGTAGAAAGTGAAAAAAATTATTTGTATATCTATCTATATTTTGCAGTTTATAAAAATGTTCTTGTAAAACACATCTTTCTTAGTTAAAAAATAATATACCATTAAAAATGGTGTTAAGCAAAAAAAAAAGAACACAATCACAATTAAAATACCTTCTTGTTCAGAAAATAATTAGCATATATTAACAAAAAGTTTTCAGTCATTGAGTAGTAAAATTTTAAAACTTAACTTTTAGACTATTTGCATATTAAAAGGTCTTTCAAGAGGAAACTCAAAAGCTTTTCAGGATAGTGCTTTGTCTTCAGTAAAATGGCACTATGTGATGGCATTGGGCTATTTAAAATGGAGTTCGTGGTTATTTTTCAGAGGTCTAGATGATATAATAAAAGGCCAAAATTGGCATAGTGGCTAAATGGCTGCTACTGTTCCAGCAAGGCAAACTTTGTGTGTTGTGTTAGCTCTAACTGAGGCAGTTGTGATGCCCCATCGTTCACTTTTGCTTTACCTTAACCAGTTTTGTTTAATTTACGTTATATTTATCATTTTGGGGATTTTTATTTCCTTTTTGGCATCACAGCGCTGGTTTCCAAGAGTTAGGAGTTGCGCATGCGCAACTCCGATCTTTCGACTGTCACCCGCTAAAGCGCGTGCACAAGGACACGCCCCCTCTTGCGTCATAGCTTGCGTCGATCGTCATTTTATGTAAATGACTTTCCCGGCGTGCAACATGACACGCGTCCGGCTCATGTTAGGAGCATAGAGTGCAGAGGCACTAAGCACAATAGTGCACATAGCATGAGATAGTGCAGAGGCACTTAGAGAGAGTTGTAGCACATAGAGTTGTCTGAGTGCATAAGCATGTAGCACGGAAGAGTGCTGAGTTGATGTATCTTCTTCATTGAAGTTTTGGTGAGTTGATTTTTTTGGAAATAAATTTGTTTGTCATTTAAACCTTTTGAGTCTTTACTAATTTTTTCTCTTGAGCAACACGAATTAAGTTTTGATAATATTTAATCTTAATTTGAGAATCATTTTTGGATTCTTACTCATTAACGCTCGCTGGTATTTTGAACCCTAATTTAACTTATTCTATTTTTTGGCAATTTGTTAATTATTGCCTGGTGCCCGTCTCAGCTATCCGGAGCATAAAACTAATTGGATCAGGAAAAAGGTCCAACTTTAAAGTATTTTGCATATACTTTGGAGCGTTACACAGTAGTCAGCAGTGACTTAGTGGGGCATGTCCTTGTATGAGAAGGCTTGTAAAAGCTAGGAGTAGCATCTAGGATTCTTCTGTCCTAAATGTTGCAAAGAAAAAAAAGAATCATTCTAACAGTACATACACCAGATTGAATACAGACCTATATCATTATTTATAATTTAGTTTTTTTTTTAGGAAAAAAATTATTTTATGCTTAAAAAAACATTCTCTTTCATTTCAAATTTGAATACTTTATCATTAAATTGGAATAGTGATATATATTAAGTTTTTTTCATCAGTTAATTTAATCTGAATTTTTACTCAGTAATTTTGTATTTAAATCCTATGGGATCCTTCAAATTTTCAAAATATAAAAAAGCATGAAAATATTTAAAATATTGCAAGCTAGAAAATCTTAGGAAACACAGAACTAGATAAAATTAAAGATATTAACATTGTCATTAAATAAGGCAAAACACATTTCTTAACATTGTGGTAAAAAGCATAACTATTCAATTTCTGTAAGTCTGACTTGCTCTCATGCAGAATTGGTCAGTTTGTTGGTTCTATTAAAATACCTGTTTCATAGAGAAATCTATAGTTGTTTTTTCCAACTCAATAATGACTAAATAACTGAAATAGAGAATTAAGAAATTTAAAAGAAATAGCTGATTTGGGTTTTGACACCAGGTCTTTGGTTAGTACATAAACTCTTTTATGTCTACATTTATCATCTATTTTCAAGCTCTCTAAGAGTGCTCAAGGGATATTTATAACTATAAAAAAGTCATTGTACAGTATTATTTGCTGTTACAAGTAATTGTAAATCAGTGTCAAATTTGATAGCAATTGATAATTACCTATTATTCCTCTAGTATAATCAAGTACACCTAGTATGTATATAAATAAAAGCTTACACTGAAGAATATGGAGAAATACAAGTTGAAAATAAAACTGAAAGGCAAAACTTATAATTGGATGATATCAAGTAGGCATTGATTTCTCTGTATAGTGCTTTGCATCATCATATTGATTCTATATCAGTAGAATTGTGTAGTGCTAACTGAAGAAGTGGGGTGGATTGCATCCCTCCTGTTATTGTCTTATAAACTTTTGTTGTAATCCCAAAATAGTATATCCAAACATTTGTTGGATATATTGCTTTCCACATAAAAATCTGAATATATTGGGAAAATATATGTATTTTGCTATTTATACATGAAAATCAAATATGTAAATAGTAGCAAGGGTGTGAAGTGCTTTATAGTTTAGGTGGAGGAAAATTGTCAGGTAAACATGATAGGGACAAGTGTCCCTGGCAAATTCAAGAATTTGAACTATTCAGTTAGTAGGATGTAGCAGTTCTTTATATGAGGCATACAAACTTGATTGTTTATCCTGCCAGCATTAACTGATTACTTATAAGCTCACCAGACAAAAAATTAGTCACCCCTGGCTGATTGTCACCTAATAGCGCTTAACGCCTCCGAGCGACTGAAGAACAGCCAAAATCCTGTCTGGCATGGATGCCGCCAGTGTATGGGTGTAGTGCACATCAATATTCATCCACTCTTCCAGCAGCAAATGCTGCAATTCGACCAGATTGGCCAGATGGCTGGGATGGAGCTTCACTCGTTGCCCCAAATAGTCCCACAAATTTTCTATGGAATTCAAATCTGAGGATTTGGCAGGTCAGTCAAGATGTTCGAAGGCTTCAGAATGCTCATCGTGCCAATCCGATACACTTCAAGCCTGTGCATGCGACAATTCTCATCTTGGAAGACTGCGGTATCCTTCTGGTGTTCACTGTGGAGATGCTGCACAAAAGGCAACATGTGGTCGTCCAGTAGCTCCATATAGCCCTTCTGGTTCAAGTGTGACATCACTGCAACCAAAGGACCCATTTCCTCATATGTGAAACACCCCCAGAACATCACAGAACCTCCTCCAGCTGAACATAACCTTGCACAGTCCACATGGAAGGCTTCATGCTGCTTACAATGTACCCATTGCCTCCTATATCATTCGAGTACAAGCAAAAACATGACTCATTCAACCAGATCACATGCTCCCAAGAGTCGACAGTCCAGTCTTTGTGGCACCACACCCACTGTAGCCATGCAGCCTTGTGCAGAGCTGTTAACATGGGTCTCTCTGCGGTACTCTGCTTCAGATATCCATGACATACAGTTCCCTTTGGAGTGTTCGTTTGTAAACAGCTTGTAGGCCTGCATTGACTGACTGGAGCAATTCCTGCCTCATTGCAAAGTGGTTTGCCCTAACAGTGCATGACACACTGTGGTGGTCCCTATTAGTGAAAACACAGTCTTTCTGCCACATTTCTGGTGATGATTAGTGGTGGACTGCGATGTACACCACTGCTGGAAGCTCCTTTGGACAGTATGTTTCGACACACCTGCAAAGGCAGCAACTTCTTGTACACTATGCCCTTTGGCACGACCAAAGGAGTTGCAGTTTATAAAAATATCCATATAGGTGCATAATGACTCATTATGCATAATTTCAATAACTACTACTCCAACGTAATAACACCTTTTTGCCACTCATTCACATCTTTGGTGCGACCCATGTTTCACAAAGCAACTAGCACACACGTGTCAAATGGATGTAACTCGCTTATGGCGGGAGATGGCTATTTTGTCTGGTGAGCTTATCTTGCTCTTGAAAGAAAGGATGAAGTTTAAAATGGGTTAAAATGAAGAATGAAGTTTAAAAGGTTGCCATCCATTAATGTAACATTAAAGAGTAGACATTTAAAGGACACAGTAAATTGCATTGATAAGAGGTTCCAATTTTTCCTAGCACCAGTCCAGCATGTCTTTCTGTGATTTATGGATTATATATATTTATATATATTATATATTATTAGATAGGATATTTATTAGATCCCACCTTCTTTTAAAGTGCTTGTAACTATGGTCATTTGACTTATTATGCAGCAAGAAAAGTGCACAGGAAGCAACCAGGTTGATATATATATTATAGTTTGAGTTTTTCCATCTAATACATTTTGAATTTTAGTTCTATTTCAGTTAAAATCTTAATTTTTTTAGTCATAGAATTTATTTGTAGACTTTTAGTCTCATGTATACAGACCCCAGCATGGATGCGGATGTCTACAGTTTATCTGTTAATATCTGTATTTAAAAGCTCTCGGTGGATAAAAGATTAACCTTAACATGGATAGCGGATAAAACCACAGATGAAAAATTTGATGTTAATATGGATGGTGGATAAAATCTTGTATTTGATAAGATATGCAGAAACATGAGCAAACATTATTGTATTATTAATGGCTGAGATAATGTTGAAAGAAACGATTTGAAAATTCAATGATATTCACTCTAAAATAGAACAAAAAAGTTCATTGCTAAGATATGCAGAAACATAAGGAAACATTATTGCATTATAAATGGCTGAGATAATGTTGAAAGAAACTTAATTTAAAAATTCAATGATGTTCACTCTAAAAAGGAAAAAAAAAAAAAAAAAAATCCATTGGGGTAAAGCCACAAGTTAAAAAAATTTTCCTATATAAAAGTCATGATCTCTTTTTGCTGGCAAAGTAGAACATAAATTCAAAAAAATTACCAAGGTATTACGTAGAAAGAGGAAATTAAATATCAGCTGAGGTCAGGAGTGGGGGGGGGGGGGGATCATGAAGTTTTAGAGGAGAGTTACTAGCTAATAAAAAGGAGTGTTTTCGTAATCACCGATAATTGCATTTAAAAGAGCAAAATTAATTCAGAAGAATTTGCAGAATTAAGTAAAGGATATTTTTTGGAACAAAAATAAGGCTTTATGTTTTCACTTTAGAAAATCCACTCTTTGTAGTGCATAAGTTCATTGATAATATTACACCCATAATTATTAAACAACAATATTACATTAGAACCACAATTAAAACAGATTCTAGAAAGTGATAATATAAATATTAACATAATCATAGAAATATATAGGACATAACTAATTATAAAATTAATATTTAAAAATGATTCTTCAGTTAATTAGCATGCTTTTGACCTTATTCTCTAAGTTAACAACATGTACTGCTTATATTATCAGTTACCCATACTTTGGTTATATAAGTATTTTTTTTTTTCCTATTTTTCTTCTAAAAGTGAATATTATAATGAAGCCAAGACTTAATTTAACAAATAGTCACTTAACATTAAATAGCTTTACTGTGACTTGTAAGTATTGAGTTTTTGATTGGTCAGGGTTTGCCATAACCTGTGCATGCTGAAAAAGAATATGCTTGATGACTTCATATGAGGCTGCTGTCTGCTGTAACAGCTATCCAATGAATTCCTTTTCCTATCCACATAATTAGCTTTGTGGTCTTTTGAATTTTTTTTTTCTTTTTCTGTTTAATTTATTGTGAAGAAAACACAATGCAACTCATTTCCAGAATAGCATTCAATACCATGCCATTATGGATTTGCCATTAAAAGTGTATGTTTTTATCAGCTTGTACTAAATAATTATAGTTGGTTTTCAGCATAAGTACATAACATTGCAATAAATAGATATGTAGTTGATGTAGAAGTCATGTGAATTTGATTGCTTTATGACAATTTAATATTGCACAAATATAAAATAGAGCGGTGAAAAATTCTGTAATTTTCCCAGGTAGTTCATATATTTTCTCATATTCATACAACATATGTGGTGGAACATTTAAATATGGAGAAGCCTGATAAAAATCTAATTGGTAAAAAATACAAATCGAGATGGTTAACAAGACAGGAGATCAAATTGGGAGCTGTCTCCACAGCTATGAAGAAAGTTCTGAAACTTGTGGACTCACAGAAAACTACAGAAAATAAGAAAGTAGGTTCCCTGTCACTCTATTAACATTGAATATGCTTCGGTGTCATTTTCTGAGATGAAAAAAAAAAGTAATTTTAAAATATTTATTTAATTATTTTAAATGACTAAAGTATTCCAATATTTAGATCTTACATGGAATAAATGTTATGTTTTGTATAGTAGTTTTTAGCATTAAAATAATATTAATGTAATGTAAGTACAGTAAAACTTTGTCAGAATGAAATTTAAGGGCTCTGAAAAAAGTTCACTCTTACAGATATCTCTTTACATAGTCCTTGGTTTTTCACTTATGTGAATAAAAACACGAAAAAATATCTATTATAGTATAATAAATCACAAAATCAAATATCACATTGTCAAACACTTTTAAAGGATGTATCAGAAAACAAACTGCACCAAGAAATAATATCTGATTACACAACAGTGAGGGTAAGGCATTTGTTGCAATTAAACTTTAGCAGTCTGTCAACCATTCTTTTTGAAAACAAAGACCAAAGTTGTACCTATGCTGCTGAGGTGATCATTGATTTAAAAAAAATAAAATAAAATGACATATTACCTGTTGATTTATTCATTATACTGATGAAATCTATTAAATAATCCCTTAATGAAAACATCATCATCCTCAGCAGCCATGGGCTATGAAGGTCCAATAAAACCATGCAATTTAGTTCCCCAAGCATATCTGTCCTGAGCTACATCTGCTGCATTTGGCCACTGCACGCCAATTCTAACTAGGTCCTGTTTGGTATTGTCTGTCCACCACATCCTAGGCCTTTAGGTACACTATTCATAACCCTTTTCGCTAATCTGTAATTAACCATACAGGCAACATGGCCAAATCAACGGAGTCTCTCTCTGCACAATATGCTGCTTAAAGGAGGTTGCAAACTCCTTTGCCTAACCTCATCATTAGTTACAAAGTTGAACCACCTAATGCCCAAGATACTGCGTAAGCATCTGGAATCAAAAGCATCTAGTTTCCTGTTATCTTGTTTACAAAGTGTCCAAGTTTCACTACCATAACTAACCCTAGAAAGAACCAAACTATTATACAGTCTAATTATAGTCTTTAGGTGTATACGCCTATTTCTCCACACTCTTCAGAGATTCTTAAAAGTCCCGGCAGCAATCCCTATTCGTCTGTTAATCTCATGCCACACATCACCATTATCTGTTACATAGCTCCCAAGATAATTAAACTGTGACATCTGCTCAAGACTGCAACCATTCAGATTAACTGAATCACAGCCTGCCTGACCAATTGTCATCACTTTAGTTTTCTCTCTGTTTATAACCAAACCTACTCTACTACCAGTCTCATCAACAGCTCGAATGAAAGAGTTCATCTCATCAACATCATTTGCCAAAAGGGCTAAATCATCAGCATAATCTAAATCAGAAATTTTCATATCTCCAGTCCATTTAAGGCCAAAATCTTTCCCTTGAAGTGAATTTCGCATAACATAATCAATAACCAAGCTAAAGAGAAAAGGAGACAAAATGCACCCTTGTCGAACACCAGAAGTAATGCTAAACCAATTGCTACAAGCTTTACCAACTCTCACACACGACTCAGTGTTATTATAGAGAGCTTTCATTATGTTAACTAACTTCTCTGGTATACCACATGATCTCACAATCAACCACAAATTATGGCGATCAACAGAGTCGAAAGCCTTTTTTGAAATCAACAAAGCTAGCAACCAAAGGTTTCTGAAACTCTAAACATTTCTCAAGAATCTGCCTAAGTGAAAATATCTGATCCACACATCCCCTACCACTTCTGAATCCACATTGCTCATCACGCAATTGCCTGTCAACCAGATTCTTAATTCTATTAAGCACAATCATGGAAAGAACTTTGCCTGGAACAGAGAGTAGGTTGATACCCCTACAGTTATCACAAGAACTGCGATTGCTTTTTTGAAAATAGGGATAATAATAGCTCTGGTAAAATCTTTAGGAACCATGCCTTTATCATAAAAGTTATTCAAAATTTCAGTCATCCAAGTGGTAACCAAAACATTCCCAGCTCTGAGCATTTCCGAAGTAATTTCATCTACCCCTGGGGATTTATGAAGTTTAAGTTTAGAAATAGCCAAAATAACTTCAGATTGTGTTATAGGGCCAACATTAAAGCCAGTAATGCATCTATCATCATTACAAACAATGGGAGTAGAACTAACCACATTGTTTAGAACATCACTGAAATGCTCAGCCCACCTGCCATGACAAAATCCTCACTTTCGCTAACCTTATCTTTTTTATCCTTCAATCCCTGTATACCTGTCCATTTTCTACCACACAAAACATTAACTATCTGGAAAACAGAGGGGCCATTTTAGCAAACTGATTACATTGGATGTGCCCAAATAATAAACAATGCAAATGTTTCTGAATTGTTCACTTAACAATTTTTGTACTGATGAGGAAATGTATATAGTGCAGCATATAAGTAGTTTTGTATTGCCTCTACATAGCATTTATTATTTCTACAGCTTTTTTTTTTCTATTTGTATACAGTAAGTACTTATTCATTAATTCATCACTGCAGTAGCCCTGTCTTTTTAACATATACATATTTCTATGATTTACCAGAAATCACTGGGGTTGGCCAGTCAACAGTCCATCAGGCTTGCAATGTGTAGTTCCCAGGTTCGGATCATGTCTGGGCCAGTGTTGAGATTTATCTCCACTAAACCCTTACTCTGCTGTCATAAATGGAACACTGATGGGCTTAGAAAGGCCTCTGTCCATCGGATAGGACATAAGCCATGGCCCCATGAGCGGGAATACTTTGACCCACCTTTTGAACAATTTTTAGCTTAATATACCAAAGTTGTTCAGTCCTTTTAACTGTAGAGTGAACCCTTGATTTAATTGACTAATAGGGAGAAAGAGGTGTCTATTAATGCCGAAGGCCCATTTAAATTCGAATATTTATATGATAGTACAAAAAGTACATGACCACATCCTATAATAACCAATGCAGTATATTTAGGAACACCATTAAGCAGACTAATATATACTGAGATGCCAGTTTATTAGGTTCTTCAACTAGTAGTGTGTTGCTCATTCTCTGGTCTTCAGAACAGTCTGAATTCATCAGGGCCTTACAAGATGCTGTATATGCATTGTGCAGAAATGATTGTGTCACACAGTCGCTGTAAATTGGACAGTGGCACAGTCTCGCTATGAACATCCCTTATCACCTCATCCCAAAGATGTTTGATAGTGTTTAGCTCTAGGAACCACGCAGGCCAATGAAGCAAAATTTGTCAGCATGTTCCTGGAGCCATTCGGTGACGATACATTCCTTGTGAGCAGGTGCATTATCAAGCATATCCACCAAGTGAGGATAAACTAGCCATGAATGAGGTGAACTTGGTCAGCAACAATGTTCAAATATGATGTGGTGTTCAGATGTCCTTCGATGGTTATTGGGGGGGGGGGGTCTCTAATGTGTGCCAGGAAAACATTCCCCACACCATCACCACCAGCTTGTATTGTTGACACCAGATAAGATGCCTCCATGACCTCATATTGCTTGCACCAAATTCTGATCCATGAGCGTGATGCAAAAGGAACCTTAATTCATCCAAACAGGCTACCTTTTTCCAGTCCTAAATGGCCTAGTGTCGATGCTCCTGCACCCACAGGAAACCTCTGTCCATCTCCAGTGGGGCAATCACAACGGAATTCTGCTGTGATTTGCCTAGTTGTGACCCGTCTGTTCGCGTGCATAATTCTCACCAGTCTCCTTTGACCCCTCTGATACACAAGCTGTTTTCATCCACAGGATAGCTTATCACTGGTAGTTTTTTTGCTTTTTGCACCATTCTCATAAAAAAAACCTTTGAAACAGTTGTGTGTGAAAAGCCCAGGAGGACGGCCATTTGGGAGATGCTAGAACTGGTACACCTAGCACCAACTACCATGTTACATTCAAAGTCCTTCAGTTTGTCCACTCGTTTTGCCCATTCTGATGCTCAATTCAACTCTGATGCTTGAAGAGGTGGTCTACCTCATTTATACTGCACACTGTGGTCATGTGATGTATTACATGTTGGAATGAACCATTTATGTTATGAGAGATGGTGTACCTAATAAACTGGCATATGTATCAAATACCTGTAATAATAGCAAAAACATTAAAGTAAATAATACTGTACACTAAAAAGAAAAACATTTATTCTGTGTCTGAGAGCAATCATGCTTCCATGATATGCTGCATGCATCTGTAAATGTATGTAACTAGTTTTAAAGAAGATTCTCAGATGCCGATAATAGAGTTGCATTTTCTCATCTGCTGCCAGATTCATGAAATTCACAACTTTATGTCCAGATATCGCTGGCTTCAGAAGGTTTAACTTTTTTTTAGTGGTTTTTCCCTTCCTTTTTCATCAATATCTTGTACTCCAAAGCTTCTTCCAGATATATATCTTTAGGTAACTTTGTTTTCTCATAAATAACACTTATTCTACTTGTAGAAAGCCCAACATAAATTTAAGAGTACACCCAATTCTGTTTTTACACGGTAGATAGGTTCCCAAGAAAACCATGTAAGAAAAAAATGCAGTGCAAATGAAAAAACAGAAGATTAGTTCCAGACATGAAAACCCAGTGCAAATAATTTGTTTTCAAACAAATCATATCAAAATCTTTATTTGATTTTTATTCATTTAAACACATTTTTTATTTTATAAACTTATAAAGATGTACATATATAAAGTAAATTATCCTTCATAAAGAAAATAATATGTCACTAATTCAAGAATACAAAAGTGCAAAAAATATGACTTACATATGCTTATTAACTAGATTTTATTTGTTGTCACTTTCTGACAGTAGATGTATTTGTTTGCATAAGACGAATCAAATCACTTTCATCACTTGAAAACTTCAAAAAACGAAACAAATTTTTTTTCAATTTCTTCTAATTTAAACATGAAATAAGACACGAAGACTAACATATGTATTGAGGGGAATTCCCGGAACTCAATGTTGCTACTTTATTCCGAATGAAGTAGGTTTTGTAAAATTTTTCCATAAAATAGAGAAAACTTGTTTTGTAGTTATGTTAGTATAGTTTTTATTTTGGGGATTTTAGTGCACAAAATGTGTATGTATGGTACATTTTCAAAGTTGAAGCTACTTTGAAAAATGTGGCCATAAAAGCGGCATTTTTGTTATAAATGTAAATTTTAGGAATTTTTTTCTTGAATAGGAATATTTTTTCAGAATTAAATTCAAATGGATATTTTTAAAAAGACACTATTTGAACTGTGTTAGATCAAAATAAATCGTGTAAAAAGAGAATTTGAAATATTTTTTTTAAACCGTGTAAAAACGGAATTGGGTGTATTGTGATTTACACTGGATAAAAACAGATCAAACCAGTTTTGCATGAGGTGTATGGATGCTTTTCTTAAAATCTGAGGTCCATAGAATGAAGATTTAATGTTATTAACAGATTTTAGCTGAGTGAAATGACATTGAATTGTTAATTGATATAACATGTAAATTACTTTGACATAATAGTCATAATAAGTGGTTCTTTTTATGATTATAGTTCATAATAATTTATTAACTGTTTCAGCTTGCCAGTAGAAAAAGGAAAAGAAATCAGTTAGATTCCAAAGAACAGTTATCCATTACGTCATATTTTAGTTGACAAATATCGAATAATAGACTTGAAGATATATAAAAAAAAATTATGTATATAATTGTAATTTACTGATATCTGGTTTTAATTTGTCCTGTAAAATCATGCATAAATGTTTGTATATAAAGAAGCATGTTTTAATTTTTTTTTCTAATAAAATTGTGTGTGTGTGTATATATATGGCTGCTATCTGATAAATATTGTATTAATTTTCACTCAGTATAATTTCAAAAAAGTAACTGAATAATTTAGTAGACTAAATAGATACCAGGCTGCTCTTGGACCCAGCACTTTAGGAGACGTATCAAGTTTGTCTTAAGATAATAATGTATGTAAAAAACATTCCAGTTGAATATCCTTGAAGCAAAGAAATGGCACACTTGTAACTAATTAATTTAGTGGTTTAAAAATGTAAATAGCTAATTTAGTTTAATTTCACAGACCTATAGTGTGACAGACTAAAAATATGATAAACCATTTTTTATGATATGCTCTCTCCCATCAATGCTAATCTAAGGAGTACTTTAATATACAGAGTGATAAAGAAAGCCAAGGGAATATTGTGTAATACTACAAGAATAATAAATGGTGCACTTATAAAACCTGCAGTGGCCAGTAAATCTAGTGTATCAGGTCTGATGGCATATCTGAAAAGTTGTCAGCTAACTCAAAAACTATCAAATTATGAAAAAGGTCAGTTGCAAAGTTATAGAGCAGGCAAAAGCATATTACATCTTCATAAAACCATGGTGCTCATTGAGCCGATTTATAAGTACTCACAATACATCTTTTTTTTAGTGCTCACAAACATGATTATAATCCGAAATCTTGTTTGTCACTTGCTGACAGTCCTGCATTTGGCTAATAATCTTGAAAATTATCTTACAGCCAATATTTTATTAGTTTAAACAATATAGTTTGCCTTCCTATAATGATGCTTCAAAATTCTTAAGTAATTATTATATTGCAGTACCTCAGTTGGTAACCACTGAAAGAAACAAGCAGCAAAAATTTAATTACCATCATACGTTTATCCAAATGATAGGTCATTGGAAATATTTGTGCTTGTAAAGTCTGTTCTTGGTGCTCTCCACTCAGAAAAATTGCAGAGCCCTCCCTGTTCACTGATTTAGTAAGAAAGCTGATCAGCCATGAAACAGGAGCATAAAACTTGAAAACAATGAAACAAAATAGTTATGATTATTAAAATAGAGAATCTAAGTAGCCATCATCAGCTATGATGCAAACTTGAACTCATGTAAATTTTCTTGCTTGTCATCAAGAGTGTAACTTACTCTGTTATTCACTGTTTAAGGTCCTGCAGGGTCAGCGGGAATTTTAAATTAACTGAATTTGAAGTAGTCCTTGAAAAAGTCTAAATGGTCAACACAGCTACCATGCCTGATCCACTGGCACCCAAAAGTTGTCAGCCATTGATAATTTGTGACAGATCTGCCATGCAGGTACCACATTTTCTGCAATTGTTGCAGAAGCATATTCTCAAGTCAATTGTCTGTCATTTGCAAGTAGTACTTTTTATATAAATATTCGTGGTGTAAGTAAGTACATGCTTACATCTGATTACCCTAAATGCTGCACTACACATTGGTTGACACATTGTATCTGGTGATGGGTGTCCTTTCCAGCACTCCATTAGTTGATTGTATTTATTGAACACCATTATATTCAAGCTGCACTCTTCCTGTTTCATAACTGATAAGTTGCATTTTACTGAATGATGCTATGCAATTAAAATTTTTTATTAGTTACTGTGCTTGTCTACTCATCAAAGGGACCCAGGTTTGGCCCTGAATAAGTAATGAATGTTTTTTTTTTGCAGAGATCTCACCTTCCTTAGAGGTATCTTTGGCAAAATATATCGACATGCTCCTGTCAGCTGCTTGAGGGGTAATTTAAAGTTAAGGCATTCCAAATGTATCATATATAACAGTGGGATAATTCCAGAATTACTAGTATATGCAAAACCATTGTTATTATTTCCATACAATATACTTTCCCTATCATCCTGTATAATAGCAAAATTACATATTTAATTTTTTTATAGCGTGATTAACTTTGACATATATGTTGACCTAACACATCCCACATTTAATGTCCAAGAAACCTAAGAAAAGGGTATAGGGTAGTAAAGACAAAGGAATAGCACTATTTGTACTAGTCCATTTCAAATTTCGACCGTAATGGGCGTTAAAAGATTAAAGGGAAGATTCTGATTGTAATATAAATCTCTAAGGGTAAGTGTATGAGCATGCATTTTGCATTATTACTATTCATTTTCAGGACCTTGCAGTTCAGTGTTAATTGATAACAACTACACACATCTTAATATACAACAATAAGCAGAGATTCCCATGAAAAGTATTCTGAAAAAAGTTTTTTATTGTAGGGCTGTTCGTTATATGAGTCAAAACCTATATAGTTGCAAATCAAATTCAGGATGTAAATATTTATGTCGAGCCATTCATTAATAATGAGTGCTGCTGAAAGTAAGGAATTGTGCAACTAAGGAGGATGCCTGAAAAAAATATTGAAAAAAGCTTTTTCCATAATAATAAAAATAAATGAAATACTTCTGACAACAAAGAAAACATTAAAAACACCAATATTTCTTTAAAAAAAACCCATTAATTTTTATATTAATAATAAAAAAATGAATCAAAAAAAATCATGCGTTTGATATTATTTAATATAAATTATTTTTTCCGGGGGGGGGGGCGGCAACTGCTTCCCACTGTTGGCGCCCATGACGGACGAGCGGAATGACACCGAAATTTTATTTCTGTTATGTAACAGCATTGTACGAATGAAAAGCTCTGAAAACGCGGGAGGATTTGTAGACTAGTTTTAAGTTGGGTTGTTTTACCTCTGAGCGGCACTTTTTTGCACAAATGGGCTAAATGGCCAGGTCACATGGACCCCGAAGGTTGGGGCAGGGGACCCACTGGAACAGCTGTTGGGAGACAGATGGTAGCCTCCTGTCAAGGCCATCCAGCGTGTTCTTTAACGTGCACAGGGTATGGCTCTCCCGCACACGGGGCCACGTCTTAACGTCCCATCCGACGGACGGCGGCTTTTCCAAGCCCATCGGTGTCCCATACTGACCGTGACCGTGGGCAGGGAATTTTGCGGAGATAAATCTCGACGCTGACAGCTGGGACTCGAACCTGGGAACTACAGATTACGAGCCTGGCGCGCTACTGACTGAGTCGCCCCCTAGTTTTAAGAATGCGATGCTTAAGATCCATGCTGATTTCTAGATGAATCAAAGAATTGTGGCCGGAAATGTACTAGACGCTAGAGAAATAAAAAAATCTATGATTAGGTTTTCACTTAACTTTACTGCTTGTTGAAAAATGAAGGCGGATTGGTAAAATGCGATGGAAATTCGAGTTGCGAATAATTTTACGCCTGTCCTTCAAGTCAATTTAAGTGGGTTGAAGGTATGACAACTCAACAGCACCCTCTAGGAAGCGTAAAAAGAAACTCAAGAACGCAGGGATGACTAGACCCACCCATTTCAATGAACACCTAATCGTTTCCTCATGACTCCGCCCTTTTTTCTATCAATAATAACGGCATGACTTTGCCTCATTGTTTTCTGATGGCCACAAATCATCGGAATTCCAATCTCCGGCAAAGCTATCTTGGCCGACTGTGGACTTGACGAGATGAGATAGTGGAGAGGTTTTCCAACGTTGAAGAGAAAATGTGCAACCGGGCATGAATACGCATAATAAAATCCAAATATATTTCGATGAGGCAGATGCTTTAATAAACAAACTAGCAGACAAATACCAGATCTGGTCGCAAATAGTTAAAAGCTGAATCGTCAGGGTGATTGAAAATCAACCAAATGTAATATAGTTTTAAGACGCAGTGGACTGTCAGACTTGTAAAGTTTCGTTACTGATGATCACTGCAGAAATATCCGAGTGTCTCCCCCCCCCCCCCCATAGTTTAGAACAGTACCAACGGGTTAGGTGAGTTCTACAAGCTTATAGAAAGCACGCGAAGTAAATGAGGTTGAATCATATTGACCTTGTACATTATGTGTTTTAATGACAGCTGGGTCTAGGATAAAACAAGGGCTCCATGCCCCCCTTAACTGGAATTTTAAAAGCCGGAAAAGAAAACTTGCAAACTTCGAGTTGCTCTTTGATTCTGAGAGTAGATGACTTTTGGCAAAGCTCGTCTCGATACTTTTTAATTATTGAGAATTTAATATCGAAGGGAAACTATTTAAAAGTCGAATTCCATAAGCAAAAGAATCGGGTAGAAAGTCGAATGCACTTCGTTAATATCTAGGTAACGTTATATATTTAGAAAAAAAGGAAAGTCCACTAAAATGACATTCATATAAAAAAAATTATATGAATGGTATTCTGATTGTAGGACTAAGTATACGCCGGGTTTGTAATCTGCATTTCTTAGGTTCGAGTTCCACTTGAACCAACGTTTTCCCGCCCTTTTTTCAGCGTTGAGATTTTTTTTCCACAAAATTCCCCGCCCTGCCCACAGTCAATAGTAGATGCCGATGGGCTTGGAAAGTCCGTCGGATGGGACGTTAAAGCCGTGGCCCCGTGTGCATGACAGCCGTACCCTGTGCATTTTAAAGAACACTGGATGGCCTAGACGGGAGCTGCCATCTGCTCTAGTCTGACCAGACACGTATTCAGATGTTTGTTCAGTTTTCAATTTTTGTAAGCTCGAAATTGAAAATGATGCTATTCATAGAAGAGGTTCAAAGATATGGTGAACAGTTCCATGTTTACTGAAATTGGAGGGGAAGATGCTAAGGCAGTTTTACATCCAGCAGTTGTCCAGTGGGTCCTCTCCCCCAACGTTTTCTGAGCCTTCGGGGTCCTTGTGACCTGCCCATATAGCCTATTGTGTACAAAAAAAGTGCTGCTCAGAGGTAAAACAACAACCCAAATATCATTCAATAGGTGATACCAATGAGCTTGAAGAGGCCACCGTTCATCAGATGGAACGTTAAGCCGTGTCTACGTGTTGTGATCTGGCTATTTAGCCTACTGTGTGCCAAAAAAAAAAAGTGCCCTTTCACAGGTAAAAACCGAATCCAGGTGTTCTGGTCCTTTTCAGACCGGGTACAATCCATTTTATGGCATCTACCATTTTTTTTTAAGATCATTCAATGTCTGGTGAATAGACAAAGAAATGGGAATTGCGCGTGCAGATCCCATTTCTTCGCACCGCTAGTTCCCCCACTTTACACCGGCAATTTCTAGTTCATATGTGAAAGTCAAACAATTGGCAGAGCTCTGGTCCAGGGACGGAGAAACTCCGTTCGCCGGCAAGATTATTATTATTGACCATAACCAATGGCGATATCCAATGTATACAACCAAATTTTGGTGAAATCATCAGGAAAATACTGCTGCATCCATCTCATTAAAACAAGTTTAATTATGTATATTCTTTAAACGTAATTCTTCTTACCATTGTTTAATAAACAGTATTATTTCAAGATCGATAGAATCACCATTATTTCCCGTAGTTATGTATATGGTTCATAGGATTTTCAATACGGCTTAATGTCGAACATTTTTTTTAGTGGCCCGCAGAGAAAAAAATTTTTCCATCCCTGCTCTAGTCTGATCAAGCACGTATTCAGGGTTTGTTCAGTTTTGTTAAATTTCTGAAAGCTCGAAATTTGAAGCTATTCGTAGAAGAGGCTCAAGGATGTGGGGAAAACGCCATATTAACAGAAAAAAAAATTATTTTTTTTTTTGGGGGGGGGGGGGGGGCAGTTTGCCTAAGTGTAGAAAACGGGCATAAGCTACCTCTTATTTTTAGTCTGCAACCACGAACACGAAAAAATAAACATGAAATAAGATACTAATCAGAAAATGATGAAACCTTCAACCTTTTATGGTTAAGACCAAAACGCCTACGGAGACATATTAATGTCCTCGTAGGCTCTTTGGTTGATGCCTTTCAATCGTCGTGTTTTAATAAAATAAGTATTTCTTTTATGATATTTGGAATTTAATGATTAATTTTTTCTTCATTTCACCTGATTGGTAAGGGTTGATTTACCTCTGAGTAGCACGCTTTTGTGCACAATGGTTTAAATGGCTATAATCACAAGAGCTCAGAGAAGGTTGGGGGCGAAGGGGACTCGTTAGACAGCTGTTAGGCAACAGGAAGCCTCGCGTCAAAGCCATCCAGGGTGTTTTATAACGTGCACAAGGTATGTCTCTCCTGCATACGGCTTAACGTTCCATCATGCGGAGGACGGCTTTTCCAAGCTCCTTTCTGACTGAGGACAGGGTGGAGGTTTAGTGGAGATAAATCTGAAAGTTTGCTCAGATGGGACTGGGAACTGTAGATCGAGAGCCTTATGCGTTATTATAGACTTATCCTTTGTTTTACTGATAAGAGCCCAATTAAGCTAAAAAAAACGAGGTAAGCAAAAGTCTATTGAAAACCTAAAAGCTGACTTACATATTCTTTGGTTGAGGGAGTGGTATCTTAGGATTTCTTTCAACAAGATCAAGAGAAGTCGCCTGCAAAAAGGTCTTGCGTGCCTGTACGGTTTCGCTAACGGGACTACTGGAACAGGTTCTTTCCTTCACAAATCACTGCCCCCCCCCCCCCCCGTAATAACCATTAGAGTAATTTGTCAAAGTCCTCAAATATTGGTTGTCGCCTGCAGAGAAATTGCCGCAATTAGTAGCCAATGCGCAAAGTAATGATGTATCGTGTGGAAAGAAATATTGCAAAGACCAAATTGTTATCTGTTTATGTCATCACACCTGAAACTGTTACCGTACTGATATAATTAACGGTCTTCATATTTCCTTCACTGTCGAAAGTGCAAACGTTAGGTGGCTCTTAGGTTGTCTTGCATTGACCTGAGCATGCCGATAATCTGAGAATTGAAAATAAGCCAAGATAAGGATGTTTTCAAAGAACAAGTTTTAGCGACGGATGTATGTTCGCTCTCTCCTAGAGGGATGCATCAACAAAATTATTCACGACACATATGTTTTGACGCAAATATATGCGAGGTTTTTTGACTCGTACTATTATTTTGAGCAGATTCTAGTTTTGGGATGACTTCAATGCGCCAAATAGTGTGCAATTATGGAATTAAGAGTTAAGTAGAACACGAATTCACATTGAGTTATGAAACGATCTGTTTTGTGATAACCAAATTTACGGTAGTCTCATCTAGCAAGATATGATTGAAAAGAAACTAACGCTTGAATATTCGAGAAAGTCGTGTCATTTGGTGAAAATCTAAAATAAAGAATTCAATGGAAGATGATACTAGTGGTAAAGATCTTAATTAATTATTTAGAGATCGAATTTAACAGGAGTATCTGCTGTTACACCTATTTTAAATATTTGCTTTAAAATTGCGAAAACTGAACGATTCAGGCTCGAATTTTTAAAAATGCTTTTATTTTAAAAAATGCGACGGAGATAACCTAGAAACACTCTTGTCCTTGTTTCTCACACAACATATAACACGTGCACGAACACAGCCATGGTATCGTGAGACTCGAACCCAGATTCCGGCAGATACATTGTCATCGCGAGCCAAACGCTATTGTTTTAGATTATTTCTTACTAGCTGAACGGTACCCGGCACTGCCGGTACCGTTCATACTTTTAATCTGTATAGTCTGTTTTTTACTGTACCAAAGAAGCGCAGATTCAACATGAAGAATTGCCGAGCGTTGTTCATGTAGTTGTTGACGTCAGAGCAAGCTCTCATAGACCGTGGATTCGCCGCAAACTATATATTTTATTTCGACAGCTTTTGGCATTCTGTTGTTCTCGATGTAACTGATTGAACGGTCCCAAATTTCGTACGCGGGTTCTCCCTGTGTCACCCCGTGCTGGGTTAAATTATCAGGTCCCTAGGTGCAATGGGACGCCTGAAAATAATAATGCTTTTTTCGAAAGTGGATAATCTGGCAACGAAAGCAGATTTAAATGTATGATTCTTACGTTTACAGTTAGGGAACAGTAGAGGTCCTATATAGGTAGAGGTTGACCATCTCAAAATTGGACGCCATGTTTTGTCGTCTTTCGGATTGTTTGGCGTGCAAAGCTGAATGGTATTGCACGAATACTTATGGATTCCGGAAAAAGGTAGGCTAATATTTGATGCAGATTTCAGTGCTCACGATTGGAAGAACTTTAGAAAACGGCTACCTGGGTTCGAGCCCCGGAATTAGGCATGGATGTGTGTGTCGTTTTTCTGCTGAGGTCCTGCCATCCTCTCAGATCTCCTACTGTGGCATATAAACTGACAGGCTCCTGTCAGACCTCTGTGGCAAGCAGCTGCTTGAGGGGGTATTTATTTTTATTTTAAAAGGGAAAAGAAATTTTTAGAGCTTTTTTTCTTTAAAAAAGAGAGAATTTCGCTTTGTTTTCTGTCCGTCTGTAGACATCGCACTTTTTTGTCATGCAGATAAATAAAAAACTTTTTGTGCTAGATAGATATTAATCAAATATTACAATTCACATTTTTCGAATCTCCCAAAAGGTATAACTACGCCCTCTAACGGTGAAAAAAGTTGAAAATTCCAAAATATCAAACGAATATTCCAAAGGATGTAGTTATGTTAAAAGTTTGAAATTTTGGTGTTGAAATGTGAAGTCTACGAAGTTACCATTGGCTACAATCGTTTGACCCTTTAGACCCATGGAGGGGGGGGGGGGATGCAAATTTTTTTAATAGAAAATTGTGTTTTTAAAGATAAATTAAAAATTCTTTTTGGGTAGGATAGGCGTTGATGAAATATTATAATTTGCATTTTCTGAATCTCCCAAAAGATATAATTGCGCCCTCTAACGGTGGAAAAAAAATCCAGAAATTCTAAAATTTAAAATGAATATTGCAAGCGATGTAGTTACGTTAGAAATTTGAAATTTTTGTTGTGGAATGTGACAAATCTTGAAGATTCCATTGACAACAATGAGTTGACCCCTATGCACAAGGTAGGTAAGAAACAGAAACGGTTTTGTTTTAAGAGATAATTGAAAATCTCTTTTTTAGTTGGTACTAACGAAATATAATTCGCATTTTCAAAGGTAGTTTTAACTTATATCACTAGAGATCACTAAATATCCAAATGGCAAAACTTTTAACGAATGTTCCAAGCGATCTCTTTATGGTAGAAATTTCGGCGGTAGCGTTCTGTTTCGATAGAAATTCCACTGACAGCAATGATGTGCCCGTTATTTTCAGAGGAGTGGGGGAAAAGCAACTTTTCTAATTTGAGAACTAAAAGACAAATACTTTTTATGTTGTATAATTATTAATAAAATCTTACAATATGCATTTCCCCCCATTATTATGTAAAAAAAAAACAAAAATAAATAATCCCTCAAGCAGCAAGCAGCTGCTTGCCACAGAGGTTTCACAGGAGCCTTTCAGTTTATACACCATAGTAGAAGGTCTATGAGGATGACAGGACCTCAGCAGAAAAATAACCTGAACACCCATAATTAAAACTTTTAAGGAATGCAAAAGTAGGCAAAGGAAGAACTTCATTCTCTTTGAAAACGAGATTCCCAAATGCACCAAAGGCGATATGCGTTCTTCTAAAAACTTTGCACATTCAGTACTCTTCGGCAGGGGAAATTCAAACTACTGCATAATTGGTAAAATAAACGTTTAATATTTTATTAATACCTATAAACACAAAAAATGTTTTTCATTTATTTCTTAAGGCAGAAAAGCTGCATTTTACCAACACCCCCTTGCTATAACGGGACAAATTATTACTATTGATGTAAACCACTTGACCATTACACTCTATGACCAAAAATTTAAATTTCTATCATAAATAGATCGTTTGCAATATTTGTTTAAAGATCTGGTATTTCCAGCTTTTCTCAACCGCTAGAGGCCGCCTTTCGAGTTTTTATTTACCGCTTTTAGTATTTTCTAACAGTGGAAATCCCAACTGATGGGGATTCGAAAAATGTAAATATTAATGTTTCGTTAGTACCTCTAAACCTCTTTCCCCCCAAAAAAAAGATTTTCTTTCATCTCTTAAAATAAAAAAGTTTCATTTTCGCACCTCGTTTTGGCTAAGAGGGTAAAGCCTTGTTGCCGTTGTAAACCTTCTGACCATAACACTGTACTACCAAAATTTCGGATTTCTAATGTAAATAGTTGTTTGCAATATTCGTTTAAAATTTTAGCATTTTCTACCGCTAGAGGGCGCTATTAAAGCTATTGGAAGATTGTAAAATTGCAAATCGCGATATTTCTTCTAAATCTATCCAACCCATAAAGAATTTTTCATTTATCTCTAAAAGTAAAAATGTTGATTGTCTATAGACGGACAGAAAGGTGGAAAGGCAAATAGACGGACAGACAGATGAACAAATATTGACATAAGCAGACAACAAAGTGGAAACCTTAGCTAGTTTTTCAAACGAACCATAAAAGAAATAATTTTTTGGTTCGGTTTTCAGTTAGCTCCTTTCACTTTTACAGCCGATTGCTGTCTTCTGGCGGGGTTTCTTGGAAAAAATATTCATTAATTTATTTCTATGAGTGGAATTTTTACACCAAACTGCAGTTCAGTAATGCATTGATAAAATATGGAAGCTTTTATAGGGAAAAAAAGCGATAGAAAAAAAAGCGATAGAAAAAAAGCGAAAGAAATGTATAAAATTGTAAAAACTGAGAAGTTTTAATTAGGTACACACACTAACTCATAGGCTTTCGTCTCACGGTACGAGAAAACATGGCGCCCATAAACCATGTGACTCAATCAACCAATGACAATCAATCACAGAGATGACCAGCCTCTAATTGTACAGGACCTCTAGGGAACAGTAGTTGGGTCAGCGTTGAGATTTACCTTCGCAAAATTCCCCGCCCTGCCCACGATTCGTAGGGGACACCGACGGGCTTGAAAAGGCCGCCGTCCGTCGGGTGGACCTTAAGCCGTGGCCCCGTCCGTGTGCGGGAGAGCCATACCATGTGCACGTTAAAGAACACGCTGGATGACCTTGACGGGAGGCTACCATCTGTCTCCCAACAGCTGTTCCAGTGGGTCCCCTCCCCCAACCTTCTCTGAGCCTTCGGAGTCCATGTGACTTGACCATTTAGCCCATGGTGTGCAAAAAAGTGCCGCTCAGACGTAAAACAACCCAACCCTAGGGAACATTAACTGTCAAAAATAAATTTGGCAGCAATTACCGTTTCACACGGGAATAACACAATAAATAGTTTTGCTTCTAGCATGCACCCTTTTGGAATTTCGACTTGAAATTTGGCACTGCAACCAGACCACAACCAGAAAGATCTGTGAAAAATTGTAACGTCTACCGCAATTTCCCGATGAGTTATAGCTGCCACAGATAGACAGTAGGCACAGAAAAGACATATTTTTATTAACTGGAAACAGTAATATAACAAAATTACTAAAAATTTTCGAAAGGGATAGGAGTGAAAATATTTTTAGTCGTTTTGTTAATTAAATTGATAGATTAAGAATTTTTTACGATATTTCTTGGGAGGGGGAGGAAGTTAAATCATCAATTTAATTAGTAAAACTCTGGCTCTACTACTAATTGGTGCCGTCCCGTGGCTGAGTGGTTAGCGCGCTTGGCTACTGATCTAAGGTACCTGGGTTCGAGCCCCGGGTGAGCCCCGGGTAATGTATTGTGCCGTTTTTCTGGTGAGGTCCTGCCATTCTCTCAGACCTTCTACTATGGCATATGAACTGATAGGCTCCTGTCAGACATCTGTGGCACGCAGCTGCTTGAGGGGATATTTATTTTTTTTTACTACTAACTGGAAACGATGCAGTTGAAATTTCTATCGATGTGCAAACTATTTAAATATGAATGGATAGTGTTGAAAATCACGATTTAGATTAATTTTATTGAGGTTTTAAACTTCAGTTTCATTTTCCTATAAGAAGCTTATTTCAAAAGCTAGGTAGTTCCGAATTAGGCCTTCCATTGTATAACGTTGAAAGTTCACATATCGAATACATTCACTGAATGCATATATTATATTGCCAAAAGCATTAAGACATTTGCATGTTAGTTGAATGGAGAGTCGCATTCGAAGCTTTCTTAACTTTGAAAATAAACTTTTTACGGAAAAAAAAATGTCGCTGGAGATCTTTTAATTTTTTCTTTCAATTAATCTTTACTCAATTGAATAAAGAAAATGAAATACAATAAACGCAATTTTTCATACTTTCAGTTTGACCCAGGACCAGATCTGGGGGAATAGCAAGAGCTCTATGGCCCCCTCCTCCCATATTTTTTTCCCCTAGATCCAAGCCTGACGACCCCTCTCAGTTTCAACTATATATTATACGCATCGGCAATCCTGCAATACATTTCTTGTGCCTTATCTCGTAGTTGGGTTGTTATTACCTCTGAGCGATGCTTCTTTTGCACACAATGAGTTAAATGGCGAGATCATTATAACAGAGAAACCTGGGGAAGAGGATCCACTGGACAGCTTTTAGGAGAGAAGCTTACTTCCAGGCCACACAACGAGTTCTTTTAACGTTCACAGGTATGGCTTAACGTCCCAGAAGATGGGCGTCCCCTTTCCAATCCCATCGATGCCCCTTTCTCACTGAGGGTAGGATGGGGGTCAGTGTAGATAAATCTCATTGCAAGCACAGCTGGGATTCAAACCTGGGATAATTGATTGAGCACTGACGTTCTGGCTCACATGTTAATTACATTATTTAAGAATAGTTTGCTTGAAAAAAAGGCTGAACGCATCTATTTTAGCTTTTTTTTTTACTAAAATTTAAAATTTTGCAGTAACAGAAGGTGGCGTATATCAACCAACTCGGTCAATTGTAAAGTTTTCAATATCAAGAATCTCAAATAAAGCAATTTTTTAATATTTTTTTAAAAATTGGTTTCAGAAGTCTCATTTATCAAAATTGCCTATGACATGTTAAATAATAATAATAATAATAATAATAAATACCCCCTCAAGCAGCTGCTTGCCACAGAGGTCTGACAGGAGCCTGTCAGTTTATATGCCATAGTAGAAGGTCTGAGAGGATGGCAGGACCCAGCAGACATGTTATTACTGCCCAAAAACACGCGGAATCTTTGCATTTTATATTTATTTACTCTAGGCACTGTAAAAAAAAAACTTTTTTCCTTAAAAAAATTCTTATTTAACCTCATATAAATCTCAATCAGATTGTTAGAAATCTTGATTACCAAATATATCCGTTTAATGTTTAAAATATTTTTATTGCAACATTTTGATGTTAGGACGATTATTAGTGTCGATTTCAGGTGGGGGTGGAGTCTCGATCACTGCCCACAGTGGTATATCCAAGACTGGGTGTTGATATTATAACTCTTAACACTTTGAAGGCTTGAATAACACATATTTTCTATGGAAGTGCCCAAAAAATTAACTCGAGCACATCAAATTAGCCCCCCCCCCCCCCCCCCATTACACAGGTCAACCCCTTCCCTCCACCTCCATGGAAATTCTGAGTACGTTAACGACTATTTTATGAGTTTACGCCAAAGGTCAATGGGATCTAACATAGGGTGTTAATTCTAGGAAACTAAATTACATACATCAACAATGCAAAAATTTTCGAATACTTTCTGCGGGGTTTATACTAAAATGAGCTTATTTGCAGTAGCAAATCTGCATTCAGGTACAGTCTTTAATATTTACATTATCACTAATACATAAAGTAATGAATGTGATAATTTATTCATCTAACCACTAGGTTTCTTCTATTCGGGCTTCACGACTCTGTTTAGAAACATTCATCAAAATATCTTTTGATAGGTTTTTTTTCTAGAAAACTTGATGATGCATCGAGTCGAAGATGGCAGAACCACGAGCAGCTTTAGAAGTGCACGTTAGAAATAGCTCGTGCTTCGGTAATAAGCGCATATCCGAAGAACGTGTAGAGAAGGATGAATGAAGCGGGTCAATAATTCAACTGCAAACAAATGGCTTAACGGTTGGAGTAAATAGCGGGTTGCAACCTGGCATCATAATAAAAAGGTACATGACCAGTGATAGGGTTTAGTAAGGGTTGACGTCATTATTAAATCTGCAATGAAAAATGCATCCTGCTTATACATTTGTGGGTGGAGAGGTGGCTACTTCTACCTTTCCTTGTTGAGAATTAAATGCTGTTAACGAATTCTTAGAGGGTTGGGTTGTTTTACCTCTGAGCGGAACTTTTTTTGCACACAATTAGGGTTATCAGATGCCAGTGTTCTAAAAGGAGGACACAAAAGGTGGAAATGGTGGACAGAAAATTATAAATGGAGGGCAAAGGAGAACATGCTTTCAATTTGTGAAATAAAATACGTTTCTACTACCAAGTTTTATTTCAAGTACCGACTAACAGTTTAGTCAGAAAAAGGCATAATTCTAATTATTCAATATACCTCAAAATATATGACATGACGCGTTTTATTCATACTTGATAAGCAATTAAGGGTTATTTGGCTTTAAGTGGCATAGTGATTAATAACTATCTGTTGTTGCACGAGACAAACTATTAACTATAACTGAGGTAATGGTCAGCAGTGACTTCGGTCTTGCTAGAGTATGGCTCTTGTACAGTATGAGAAGGCTTGTACAAACTAGGAGTAGTTCCTTAATTCCTTCGCTGTCCTTTTATGTTGCAAATAAAAAAAAATAAAACTGTTGTCAACTTTCGTAGCTCTAATTATCAGTGGATGCAAGCAAAACTGGCATGTAAATTGCAGATATTGAGATTACACAAACTAGTTACTTTTATAATAAAACAATTAATTTAACATTCACGATTTGCATTTACAGTAAATTATTTCGCTGTTGACAGCAAAATATATTCTAGTCATGGGTTCAAAAAATTTAAAAAAGGAAAATACAAAAGAAGTACCTTAATTTGAAAACATGTTATGAGTTTATACGGAAAGGAAGACATTTCTTGTTTTTTGAACATTTCGGGAGGTTGTTGGGTTGTATTATCTCTGAGCGGCACTTTTTTTGCACACCATGGGCTAAATGACCAAGTTACAAGGACCCCAAAGGCTCAGAGAAGGTTGGGGGAGGGAACCCACTGGAACAGCTGTTGGGAAACAGATGGTAGCCTCCCGTCAAGGCCATCCAGTATGTTCTTTAACGTGCACAGGGTATGCTCTCCCGCACACGGGGCACGGCTTAACATCCCATCCGACGGACGGCGGCATTTCCAAGCCCATCGGTGTCCTCTGCTGACCATAGGCAGGGCGGGGAATTTTGCGGAGATAAATCTCAACACTGACTCAGCTGGGACTCGAACCTGGGAACTGCAGATTGCGAGTCTGGCGCGCTACCGACTGAGCCCCCCCGCCCCAACCTCAGCAGAAACCCAACATCATGCCTTATCGGGGCCCCCCCTATTGATTTTGATCAATAGCGGAGTGCGCTAACCACTTGTCCATAGGACGGCTAAAACATACCGAATTACGTTTCTAAATTACATAATTTTAATGATAAAAAATAATCAGGTATTTGAAATAAAAATATATTTCTTTTAATAATTACTTATCTTTAAAATTAGCGCCTCTCAAAAACGGCGCCCTCAGGCGGTTGCCTCGCAATCTCACCTATCGGGCAGGCCAAGCACATCGATAATTTCCTTCAAGGAAGGTACTATATCGTTTGTCTTCAGTCGACGTCATTAAAAATGACTCAGCAGTTCTTGGGCCATTCTGGAATAAAATCTTTTTTTAATAATTTTAATTTTTGAAATGTGCTTTTACTTTACATCTTACTAGCGTGCAGACCAGTGTTAAGTATTTATATGCAATATATAAATTCGTGTATTTGGCAGAATGAAAGTTATTATGAAAGTACATATATATATGATACAATATATGCGGCAGAATAAAAGATTATATAGTAATTGAAAAGCACTCGTGCATGAACGTTTAATTCGCATGGTGTTCATATTTTTTTTCGTGGTTAATTAAACGTCTTTCGCAAACAATATTGATATCATACTTGCGCTACACGTAGCATTCAAAACTACAATTATATAATGTGTGAAACAAAAATTCATCATCATCATCATCCTCAAGCAGCCATGGGCTACGGAGGTCCAACCAGACCGCGCAGTTTTATTCTCCAAGCATATCTGTCCTGAGCTACATCTGCTGCATCTGGCCACTGCACACCAATTCTAACAAGGTCCTGTTTGACATTGTCTGCCCACCGCATCCTAGGTCTCCCCTTCTTTCTGAGGCCTTTAGGCACACTGTTCATAACCCTATTCGCCAATCTATAATTATTCATACGGGTAACACGGCCAAACCAACGGAGTCTCTCTCTGCACAATATGCTGCTTAAAGGAGGTTGCAAACTCCTTTGCTTAAGCTCATCGTTACTTACAAAGTTGAACTTCCTAATACCCAAGATACTGCATAAGCATCTAGAATCAAAAGCATCTAGTTTTCTGTTATCTTGTTTACAAAGTGTCCAAGTTTCACTACTATAACTAACCCTAGAAAGAACCGAACTATTATACAGTCTAATTTTAGACTTTAAGTGTATAAACTTATTTCTCCACACTCTCCATAGATTCTTAAAAGCCCCAGTCAATCCCTATTCGCCTGTTAATCTCATGCCACATATCACCAGAATCTATTACATAGCTCCCAAGAAAATTAAACAGACACCTTCTTAAGAGTGCAGCCATTCAAATTAAGTGAACCACAGCCTGCCTGACCAGTTTCATTACTTTAGTTTTCTCTCTGTTTATAACCAAACCTACTCTACTACCAGTCTCATCAACAGCTCGAATGAAAGAGTTCATCTCATTAACATCATTTGCCAAAAGGGCTAAATCATCAGCATAATCTAAATTAGAAATTTTCGTTATCTCCATACCATTTAAGGCCAAAATCTTCCCCTTGCCGTGAATTTCGCATAACATAATCAATAACCAAACTAAAGAGTAAAGAGGACAAATGCACCCTTGTCGAACACCAGAAGTAATGCTAAACCAATTGCTACAAGCCTTACCAACTCTCACACATGACTCAGTGTTATTATAGAGAGCTTTCATTATGTTAACTAACTTGTCTGGTATACCATATGATTTCACAATCAACCACAAATTATGACGATCAACAGAGTCGAAAGCCTTTTTGAAATCAACAAAGCTAGCAACCAAAGGTTTCTAAAATTCTAAACATTTCTCAAGAATTTGTCTAAGTGAAAAATATCTGATCCACACATCCCCTACCACTTCTGAATCCACATTGCTCGTCACGCAATTGACTTTCAACCAGATTCTTAATTCTATTAAGAACAATCATGGAAAGAACTTTACCTGGAACTGAGAGTAGGCTGATACCCCTATAGTTATCACAAGAACTGAGATCACCTTTTCTGAACATAGGGATAATAATAGCTCTGGTAAAATCCTTAGGAACCATGCCTTTATCATAAAAGATATTCAAAATTTCAGTCATCCAAGTAGTAACTGAAACATTTCCAGCTCTAAGCATTTCTGTAGTAATTTCGTCTACCCCTGGGGATTTATGAAGTTTAAGTTTAGAAATAGCCAAAATAACTTCAGATTGTGTTATAAGACCAACATTAAAGCCAGTAATGCATCTTATCATCATTACAAACAATGGGAGTAGAACTAACCACATTGTTTAAAACATCACTGAAATGCTCACCTAGCCATGACATAATTCTCACTTTCTATACCTTGTTTATCCTTCAATGCATGTATACCTATCTGTTTTCTACCACACAAAACATTAACTATCTGGTACAGCTCTCTGCTGTTGTGCTGTCTAACTGCTTCCTCGGCTTTGTCAGCCAAACCATCAAGCCAAAGATTCTTATCAGCATCTAACTGATCCTTTACCCGTTTATTAAGTTCTCTGTAATGCTTTCTATTAGGACTAGTAGGGTATTGATTAAGGGCATTCATGCATTTCCTTCTTTCCGAAATGAACTCAAGTACCTTATCACTCAAATAATTCTCTCTTCTGCTCCTTTTTTCCTAAAAGAATGCTATTAGTTTCCAAAAACGCCTGTTTAAAATGATCCCATTCTTCCTCAACTTCAGTAGTAAACAAACCACGACTGTCATAAATACTAAGTAACCTATCATGGTAAGCTTTAGCTATAACTGGGTCTTTCAGAGCTTCAGTGTTAAAAGTAAATTTTTTAACTTTAGCACAACATTTTAAGTTTAATTTGCAAGACACTTTTATCAAGGTAATGGTCAGATCCAATTTCAGCTCCCCTATATGCTCTGGTATTTCTAACAGAACTAGCCCATTTGCTGTTAATTAATATGTAATCAATCATATTCTTATGCAGCCCATCAGGTGAAACCCATGTGTACTTATGTATGTCGCAATGTTTCTAACAAGTGTTAGTTATTCTGAATCCATTGAGTTTACTTACCTGTAGGAGACGTTGCCCATTGCCATTGCAGCTACCAATACCAAAAGGGTCTATCACCCCTCCCCAAAGGTCAGAGTCAGTACCAACTTTGGCATTGAAGTAACCTAGAACAAGGGTAATATCTCCTTTTTTGACAGAATTCAAAATATCCTGAAGTTGTCCATAAAACCTATCCTTCTCATCCTCATCGGCATCCTCAGTGGGGGCATAACAGCAGATAACATTCAAGTTTTTAATACTTGTCTGAAATTTTGCTGTACGAAACCTTTCATTAATGTACTCATATCCTAGAAGAACATCACTATCATGTCTGCTGAGCAGCAGACCCACGCCTTGGTGATGCTTTCCATCCTCCCTCCCTGTAAAGAGAAATTTAAAGTTATTTTTAAGTATCTCACCTTTACCTGTCCATCTGGTCTCTTGCATGCCTAGAATATCTAGGTTATAGCGCTGGAATTCCTTCGTGAGGACATCAAGAGAATAATCTCTATGTAATGTCCTCACGTTCCATGTTCCTGCAGAGAGAAAATGATTAGTAGGATTTTTAAAGAAACTAGATTTATTGAGATTGGTAGGGCCAACAATATCAAACACCCCTATGATCGCAAGCATGGGGCAAAGACCTGTTCCCCCTCCGCTAAAGGCTGAAGTCACCGATGCTGGTAGGAACATCAGGCACCACCTTTTCAAGTGGACTTTTTCAAGAGCCATATGGCCTTGCCTGAGACACATTACTCCAGTTTAGGCTTGACGATGCCCAACTAGCTAAGTGAGGTTCAGGTACCTGCGATGGTCTCTGATTAGGATTATCGACCAGCTGATATAAGGCATACCGTGCCTCTACTCACTTAGGGCTGGCAACTCAGAAAGCAAACAGAAAACACAGCGGCAGATTCTCCCTCAACAGAGGCCCACCAGTGCAGCAAGTCCAGGATCCATAATCAAGCTCAAATCCATAAACAAGTCCAGTCTAGTAGGTATAAATGGTCAGCACCAGGACCCTATAAAGTCGACCACTCCTCAGCAGGATTGAAAAAAAAAAAAGAAAAAAGTGGCCATAGATGACCAGATAAGTAGGCCATACTGAACTGGCAGCCCTCCTCTTCCGTTCCCTTACAAAAGAGAATATCTTTTTTGAAAGGCACTAACGGTCTGCACCACGAGAAGGCGGGGTCAGACCTTAGGTGTTAGACCTAGCCGGTTCTGTGCATCATCACAGCTCTCCTTCCAGTTTATGCCTAGCTACCATTTAGAGACCGAAACAAAAATTATTTTAAAAAGAAGTGTTACTCCTACGGGACCCAGGATGCTACAGCGACCCTTGTCAGTTTGCGATTGATAACACGGAACTGCACCTAATCAAATAGTCTGTGACTGTATATATTATTTTAATTTATGGTAAATACCAATATAAGTTATTATGCATATTTCAATAAAATTTTGAAAATATACATTATTTCTCAAAGAGTGGATAACAGAAAAAGATCTGGACTTCTACGATTTTATTGTTCACATTAATTTACCTAACTTTCAGTGCTCTTTGAATTAAACTAGAAAGAAAAACAGCTAATTGTACAAATAAGGAAAACTGCTTGGTAACATCTTAGATCAGATTTGCCTTGAGATGCCATCGATCGTAAGCTTTAATATTGGGAATGATTTTATTAACACACGACTATAGACGAAAAAAAAAAAATTCCCCTCCTTGATCAGGTTCGAGTCCCAGCTGGGTCAGCGTTGAGATTTATCTCCGCAAAAATTCCCCGCCCTGCCCACGGTCAGTAGGGGACACCGATGGGCTTGGAAAGGCCGCCGTCCGTCGGATGGGACGTTAAGCCGTGGACCCGTGTGCGGGAGAGCCATACCCTGTGCACGTTAAAGAACACGCTGGATGGCCTTGACAGGAGGCTACCATCTGTCTTCCAACAGCTGTTCCAGTGGGTCCCCTCCCCCAACCTTCTCTGAGCCTTCGGGGTCCATGTGACCTGGCCATTTAGCCCATGGTGTGCAAAAAAGTGCCGCTCAGAGGTAAAACAACCCAACCCCTCCTTGATATCTAAAATCAGTGGCTCTCTATCATGACAATAGAAAATGAACTTTTAAAAGAATATGGATTGTGCAGATACAGACTGTATTAAAAACGTATTGGGATTCTCCCTTCACATTCAAATCACATTGAAAGCTTCCTAACTTTGAAATTAAGGTTTTCAGAGGAAAACGTTGCAGAAAATAAATTGCAGATCTCAATCAAATTTATCAAAATTTCGTTTTAGAATATATTCATTTAATAGCTAAAGTGTTATTGAAGCTGAAATATTTGACAGCAGTATTATGCTTTTAAAAAAGCATAATACTGCTGTCAAATATTTCATTCATATTATGCTTTTAAAAAAGCATAATACTGCTGTCAAAAAACCGTTTCAAAATTGATGCAAAGTTAAAAACATTGTCGAAACTTCTAAAATTACATTTATTTTAGTAAACTATTTGTTTTAATTTTAAGATAAATTCGTACGAGTAGCAATACTGATGTTAAATTTTAATTCCCAGAACTCTTTAAATAGTAAGCAAATTGCTCAAAAACTAGATGTGGGGAATTTATTTTGAGATTTTCAATTTCTTGTGATATTTTTCTACATAATGCTCATTTCAAAGTTAGGGAATTTCAAATGCAGATTTCTATTGAGATAACGTAAAAATTTTCCAATATGTTAATAATTTCATAAATTTTTTTCATTCCCAGAGAAGGAAAAAAAAACCGGAGATAAAAAAAAATGTTGAAATTTCAAATAAATTATTTAATTTTTAAATGTTACTACATACTCAATATTACAATTATGCTATGTATAATATTAATATGTCATGTTAATTTTACTATTTGGTAACAAAACTATATTACTTATCATAAAAATTCCTACATCTATTCCATTTATATTATTTCCTTTCTTCGTGGTTGAGAAAGCTAAAAAATATTTTTTTTTTACGTATACTGCACATAAAGGCGCAGTACCACTTCACATGCCTAGGGTCGCGTGAGATGTAAATCAGCCCCTGTACATCAGTACGCACTAATTTACAAGAATATTTAAAACTGATTAATTTTCACAACATTAAAAGTGATTTCAACCAACGACACAAGAGGGGCCAGTCCAGGTTTACTTTCCTTCCTGTTCAACAGCTCAGCAAATTTTACGTTGAAATTCAACGGAACCCCTGACCTTCCCTTATACAGTGGAAAAATAAAAATGGGTTTAAATTTCAACTGCGTTCTATTGCAGCTGGAGATTTAAATTGTTCAACGCAAAACGGAGTGACACGGGAGAAACCCGTATGATAAATAGGGCAATGGACAGTCAAGTTTTTGGGATTTGGGTTGGTTGGGTTGTTTTACCTCTGAGCGGCACTTTTTTGCACACCATGGGCTATATGGCCAGGTCACATGGACCCCCGAAGGCTCAGAGAACGTTGGGGCAGGGGACCCACTGGAACAGCTGTTGGGAGACAGATGGTAGCCTCCCGTCAAGGCCATCCAGCGTGTTCTTTAACGTGCACAGGGTATGGCTCTCCCGCACACGGGGCCACGGCTTAACGTCCCATCCGACGGACGGCGGCCTTTCCAAGCCCATCGGTGTCCCCTACTGACCGTGGGCAGGGCGGGGAATTTTGTGGAGATAAATCTCAACGCTGACCCAGCTGGGACTCGAACCTGGGAACTACAGATTACGAGCCTGGCGCGCTACCGACTGAGCCACCCCCGCCCCAAGTTTTTGGGAAGTTATACTTGAGGTCGAAAAGTATTAATTCAACATTCCGAACGATAAACTATAAATCTGGATAATAGGAGGAGTGAGATTCGAAAACAGGTTCTAAGAAGTGATTTGACTTTCTAACGCAATACCGTTGTGGCACTGGGGAAACCAAGAGAAGAAATCTGAGACACCATGGAGAAAATCCTAATCTGTTAAATAGAAAAACTTTATAAAAGTAAGCCAAGCGGTGCGAACTTTTAATAGGGTCGAATTATGCAGATGACTTTCACATTTCCTCCAACTATAGGGAAGGAGGGGATTGGCTCAATAGGTAGGATGTTATTGTCTTAGGCAACCCAGTCGAGTTGCTTGCCTGGGTTGAGATTTTATCCTCTAAACCAGTGGTTCTCAACCTTTTATGCTTCACGCTTTTATGCTTCATGCTTTTTATGCTTCATGCTTTTATTTTCATTTGTAGGGGACAAATGTGTATGTAAAAGGCGTACCCCTTGTATAGATAGATAAAAGTATAGTTATAGTAAAACAATGGTTATTTTTACTTTATTACTAGATCTAGCGACTTTTGAGCTCTCACGGCTTACGCCAAATAATTTTACGCGTACCCCACGTTGAGAACCCCTATTCTAAGCCCAATTCGGTCCATGCACAGGAATAGAATTGGGTTTAGAATTCAGAATTAGGAGCCAAGGCTTAACGTTCAATCTAACGGTGTCAGCCTTTCTATTGGTGTCCCCTTTCTCACCGATGGCGAGGCTCACTGAGAAGGAGAAAATCTCAACTCAGGCACAGTTCGAACCTGGAAACATTAGATTATTAGCTTGGCGCGCTACTGGAGAAACCAACCCAGCCCTGTTGTGTGCAGGAGAACCACATCCTGTGCATGTTAAAGAATTCACTGGATGGTTTTGACGAGAAGCCTTCATCTACCTCCTTACAGCTGCTGTTTATTGCATCACATTCTCTGAGACCTTGTTGCCTTTGAGACCTGGCAATTTAATCCATTGTCACCATGAAATAAAATTTTTGAATTTTCAAAAATAGATATTATAGTAGAAGAGCAAAATACTACTTGATTCGATTCACGTATGAGGTGGGGGGGGGGGGGAATATATATATAATTTATAAATGGCAAAAATGAGAATGGGATGGGAGTATAGGAATGAAATTCGTACTATGCTATATGGCAATTGTGATGAAAGTTATTCAGTTTGAAAATGCCAAATTTTCATCTTTCAGTCGAGCTATTAGTTCCACTTTGTGCTCTGTACATACTAAATTTTTTAAAGAGATAAATGAAAAATCCTTCTTTTTTTGTTGGTTGGATACTATTGTTATTCGCATTTTCTAAACATTCCATTAATTTGAATTTTCACGGTTAGAGTTGGGTTGTTTTATGTCTGAGCGGCACTTTTTTTTCACACAACGGGCTAAATGGCCAGGTCACAAGGACCCCGAGTGCTCAGAGTAAGTTGGAGGAAGGAGGATCCGTCATACAGCTGTTAGGAGACAGAGGTAGCCTCCCGTGAAGGCCATCCAGCATGATCTTTGACGTGCATAGGATATGGCTTTCCCGCACACGGGGCCACGGCTTTACGTTCTGGATAGGACGTAAGCCGTGGATAAACCCCCACCCTAAGTAACCCCCACCCCCACGTAACCGTAAAAACCTAATAAACCCCCACCCCCACGTAACCCGTAGGATAAACCCCCACCCTGCCCTCGGTGCCATTGGATAATGGCACCGAGGGCAGGGTGGGGGTTTTGAGGAGATAAATCTCAAAGCTGGGACTATTGGGACTCGAACCTGGGAACTGCAGAATACGAGCTTGGCGCGTTACCGACTGAGCCACCCCCCGCCCCTTCACGGTCAGATGTGCTAAATTTAAAACACGGAGAAAACTTCGTGCTTTTGAAAACGAGCATTCCATATTCGCCACAGACGATTAGACTTTTTAATTTCGAAATGAATTTTTTTTCACCTCGTCCTTTTTTACATAGCTTATTCATACCAAATTGCATTGTCGTGCAAGTAGTCAAATTCAATTTTTTTCCCTTTCAAAGCTTAGATATATTTCAAGAAAAGAATTCAATTGTCGTGAGTGAGAAAATATGTTTTCAGGATCAATTTAGAGCGATTCTAGTCCAGTAAGCTTCTTTAAAAATCGAACGATCAGTATGAAACGCCTGCTCATTACAGACCCACTACTCAAGCATTCCCTAGCTCAATAATATAGCTTTATCTATGCAAATTACAGGGTAATTTTATCGGCGTTTTGCCCCGTTTTCTGTCAACTGCATTTTCTATTCTTTCCTTCCTGTAGGTATTTGTTTTATTTCGTTTGACTTAGATCAACAAACCGAGCTCGAGCAGGTTGACCGGCAAAGACAGCTGAGCTTGCGTGCGCAGCAAGAACTGAGAAAAGCACAAAGTGAAACCGCCAATTAGTTTCCTAGGCTATTGGCCCGTATTGAAATCCAGCCCTGTGACAACCTAAACAGCGTCGAATCCGCCGATGACCATTTGCCGTGATACTTTTCTTGGAAGTGGTGACCGCATTCCTTTATCCGATTTCTCGTCGTTTTCCCTGTGCAGTGGCGGTCGTACGCAACGAAGCAGGAAAACACGTGATATAATATGTTTCTTCGGACCCTTGACCTTTAGTTTCATGCTCATGAAAATAGCCTTGTGTATGCAGTGCGTCGAAAGCGTCACTGATGTGTGTGTGTACATTGATGGACTAGATTGTTTTCCGTCTACTAAACAATGCGTCCGTCATGGGACAGGAGACTGTCAAGTTTGGGGGGATTATGTCCTCTCAATATGTTGTGACAACTTTCTATATATATAGAACTTGAACTCGCGCATTCTGGTCATCGTGAACTCAGTCAAACTTGTAGGCTGATGATTTATAGTTGTCAGAGAATGAACTTATACTGATCAATTAGTTCTAACTGTCGACTAACACTGATAGATGATGAACCCACACGCTCTGTTGTTAGGATGATGATAGATTTAAGCTGTTTGTGAAGGAACTCTTTCCACATCAGAGGATTGCGCTGAAGTCCAGTGCCTGAGAACAGAAAGTTCAAAAATTGATTCTCCGAATGCCCTGAAAGGCGTGGTGAATTTAAAAGTAGCAGAGAGATTAATGAGACACGATTTTTTTGGAAGACAGTGTTGCTTTACTCTTCTTGGGCGTCTCTTTTGTGCCATACAGCTAATGCAATGGTCAGGTCACAACAGTGATTGATTACGAGAGGTATGGATAATGCCCGCGAACCAACTAGAGGGGGCGTACAGGATCGAATCAGGGTTAATTTGGATATTCCTTTATCATGTAAATTCTCTTCAGTTCCTTTACTCAGCATAAACTTCCAAAACCACTGAAAGGTACACCTAGGCATTCGGGGCTGAGTAAGGGAACTGAAAGGATCAATCTTAGTTATTACTAAGATTTATAGGGGCTGGGTGGCTCAGTCGGTAGTGCTCCAGGCTCGTAATCTGTAGATCCCAGGTTCCAGTCCCACCTGGGCCAGCGTTGAGATTTATCTCCACAAAACTTCCAGCTCTGCCCTTGGTCAGTAAAGGAGACCGACGGGTTTGGAAAAGCCGCCGTCTGTTGGATGGGCGTTAAGCCGTTGTCCCGTGTGCGGGAGAGCCAAACCTGTACATGTTAAAGAAAACACTAGATGACCTTGATGGGAAGTTACCATCCGTCTCATAATAGCTGTCCAGTCGCTAACTTTATCCGAGACATTGAGGTTCATGTGACCTGGTCATTTACCCCGTTATGTGTAAAAAAGTGCTGCGGAGATGTAAAACAACTCACAATCGTGGGTTCTTATTCCACTTGAGGCGAAACTCAGTTTTTCAACAAACCTTTCACGATCCCCAAGTTTAGACAAATATTACTTGTGATTTTCGGTACTATTAAAGAGTGAAAATTTATTAATTTATTTTTATATCCGTTTAAATTTCTGGGCAGCGAAAAAAAGATACTAAAAAAAAAAGGTCTCCCTACTATATATACTATATAAAATTTCAGAAACCCCGATGTATATGAACAGTGAAAGCATCAACTGCGCAGTCTTAATTTCATAATAGTGTCTCCCCAGTTGCCACTCATGCTATCCCACTGATATGTGCCCTTTGTGTGCAAAAAGAGTGCCGCTCAGAGGTAAAACACCCAACCCACTGCTTTGCAATAGATATATTTACTATTGTTTTTCATTCCCATTCCTGTTTCAGTTATTCACGGAGAGGTCATCGCTCCTTTTGTATCTCTCTAAATTCGGCTATGTTGCGTCACATTACCGAATTTTCTTATTAGAGCACTAAAAATTCTTTTCTCTAAACTTCAGAATTCTGTGGAATACAGTTTGATGGACCATACTTTAATTAATTTTTATTTGGATTAGCTACATACAGGACAGAGAAACACAAAACAGTGACTGAATGAGTCTGCATAGACCCTTTTCTATGCAGGAATATTCATTGTGTGATATGCTCATCATCATCATGCAGGACAGAGAAAGAGTCCTAGAAGCTAATCATAGCTTTTACAGGCCTTCTCATACAAGGACATGCCCTAATACTACCGAAGTCATGTTTGCTGACCACTGCCTCAGTTAGAATCAACACAACACACAAGAGTATGCCAGGTGGAGCATAACTAGCTCCATAACCAATATGCCAGTTAAGACTTATCAATTATAATTGAAGAATACATTACGAGTGTTCTAGGAAGTGGTACAGAAGCACCAGGGTTCGGGTCACGTTTATCAAAAGCATGTTTCTGTTTTTTTTAATGCATGTTGTCCTACAGCTGAGCTTTTTCTCACAGATTTTTCTTTTCGACATATTACATTGAAAGGCTGTTGTCAGACTTCCAAAGCAAAAAACATTTTGAGAAGTAATTTGTCCATTTTTATATTCTGACGTAGAAGTCAAATCACTGCCTTAGTCATCACTTGAGAAAAAGAAACTTTAGTTTCGATTTCGAGCTATCCCTCTGACGTCATCTGTGTCATTCTCGAACGATTTCCTCGGCTCGTTGCGAGTAGTCGTCAAGCTTTCCTTCGAATGACATCAGCAACATGTCTTAAGGGCATTCACTTCGCCTCTCATTTCTGCTGCAAGGTGTCCTGTGCTCATCTGCCTAAGAAGATTGCAACTCTTGATATCAAGGAAAAGTTTTTGTTACAATTTACTCTGTTCCTTTTCCTTATTTCAGTTGATTCTCTGCCGTTTTCAGTGTGACACGGAGCATATCAGAATTGAACTTTCTTTTTTAGAAATCAACTGGTACAATTTTAAAGTTTATTATGTCAGAGAGATTTTTACTGTTACTTTAAAAGTCGTTGTAATCAGCTTTGGTTGGCTGATTCCCAACTTGAAGCGTTTTATGACTGCTAAAGTTTCCTGACCTTGAAGCTTCAGGTGTGCCGTTATGATCTACATCTACTGCAGGGGTTCTCAACGTGGAGTACGCGGTAAAATGTTTTGGGGTACGCCGTGAGAGCTCAAAAGTCGCTAAGTTGGCAACACTGCTGCGCAAAAATTTCATTTTTTGTGTTTATCGATATATGTAATTTATGAATAAAAAATTTAGTATGTATTTATATATGTTTTATTTTATTCCCATTGTTATACTATAGTTTTATCTATCTATACAAGGGTTATACCAGTTACATAAACATTTCCAGGAGGTACGTAAAGCATAAAAGGTTGAGAACCACTGATATATATGTTTTATTTTATTCCCAATGTTACACTATAAGTATAGTTTTATCTATCTGTACAAGGGATACGCCAGTTACATACACATTTCCAAGGTTTTTTACGTGAAGCATAAAAGGTTTAGAAACACTGATATATAAGTTTTATTTTATTCCCATTGTTATACTATAACTATAGTTTAACAATGGTATATATGTTTTATTTTATTCCCAATGTTACACTATAACTATAGTTTTATCTATCTATACAAGGGATACGCCAGTTAATACACATTTCCAGGGGGTACGTGAAGCATAAAAGGTTGAGACCACTGATATATATGTTTTATTTTATTCCCATTGTTATACTATAACTATAGTTTTATCTATCTATACAAGGGGTACGCCAGTTACATACACATTTCCAGGGGGTACGTGAAGCATAAAAGGTTGAGAACCACTGATATATATATGTTTTATTTTATTTCCATTGTTATACTATAACTATAGTTTTATCTGTCTATACAAGAGGTACGCCAGTTACATACACATTTCCAAGGGGTACGTGAAGCTTAAAAGGTTGAGAACCACTATATATATGTTTTATTTTATTCCCATTGTTATACTATAAACTGTAATTTTATCTATCTATACGAGGGATACGCCAATAACATACACATTTCCAGGGGGTACGTGAAGCATAAAAGGTTGAGAACCACTGATATATATGTTTTATTTTATTCCCAATGTTACACTATAACTATAGTTTTATCTATCTATACAAGGAGTACGCCTGTTACATACACATTTCCAAGGTTTTTTACGTGAAGAATAAAAGGTTGAGAGCCACTGATCTACTGAATCAAAAGAAAAATAACTGGGCAACAACATATTTATGTCCTTTCATAGTTTCACCGAATACTACGGTGGTTGTTTTACCTCTGGGCGGGACTTTTTTTTCCACATAATAGGCCAAATGGCCAGGTCACAAGAACCCCAAGGGATTAGAGAAGGTTGGGAGAAGGGAGCCACTGGACAGCTGTTAGGAGACAGATGGAAGCCTCCTGTCAAATCCATCAGGAGGTTCTTTAACGTGCGCAGAACACAACTCTCCTGCACACGGAGCGGCAGCTTTTACGCCCCATCCAACGCCCGTCGACCTTTCCATAATCATTTGAATTAAAACGCACATTTAAATTTTATGCAGTAATATGTAATCGTTTTGATTTTACGTAACGTATCTATGAGTTCTAAAAAGTTAAAATATTAAAAATTACAGAAAATCTTAAAGCAAAAGTATTAATATGAAATCTAATTATAAAATCTGAGTAAATGAAAACTAATGGATTTTCCAAAAAGGGTTCCCAAGATTTTCCGGTACACCGCTTACACCAGCTAATGAAATTGAAGTGTATAGAACGTGTTCTGTGATGTCAAGGTCAAAACTGAAACGCTCACATTAGAAACAAGATCAAATATTGATTTGAATTTATGCCTTCTATTTTATTTCGTTCCAAATGACAGCAAATTTAGTTTCCCACCTATAATTCAGATTAGAGAGGAGGAAGGAGAGAGGGTAACTTAGCATCTCTTTCAGAATCACGTAACTCAGCATCTCTTTCAGAATCACGTAACTCAGCATCTCTTTCAGAATCACGTAACTCAGCATCTCTTTCAGAATCACGTAACTTAGCATCTCTTTCAGAATCACGTAACTTAGCATCTCTTTCAGAATCACGTAACTTAGCATCTCTTTCAGAATCACGTAACTCAGCATCTCTTTCAGAATCACGTAACTCAGCATCTCTTTCAGAATCACGTAACTCAGCATCTCTTTCAGAATCACGTAACTTAGCATCTCTTTCAGAATCACGTAACTTAGCATCTCTTTCAGAATCACGCAACTTAGCATTTTTTTCCAGAATCACGTAACTTAGGATCCCTATCAGAAATTTTTTCAGGAAAGAAATTTTTAACCTTCACAATTTTGTCAAAACGCTCTTAATATTTTGAAGCTCTGGAAGGCCAATATCCTGGAATATTGGGCCCTTAATACCGCCTGTTCCGTGGTATCATGGGTCAATATTGGGAACAGATGCAGTGACGTAACTAGGGTAAACATTTTAGGCTATCCTCTTGAAAGTGGAGAAAGGCTGGAGTGGGTACAGAGAATTTAACTTTTTGAGTGGCCCATAATGTTAAAGTAAGAATTCGTTATTCGTAGGGCATACTGATCATGGAAAAACTTCTTAAGCCTCACTTCCCCTACTGATGCCTTATGGAGTAGGGTGCTTGAAAACGAAGGTAGAGGTACCTTTGACTAACGGTGCTGCGCATCACATTCTTGCCGCTCGACGGGTGTAAAAGTGCCTGTATTCTTATCGCTGCGAGAAGTGATGCACATAAGCAGAGATTGTTTTCAAGATACGAGATTAGAGGGAGGGAGGGGTGGTCAGTAAACATATATTTAGAGCAAAATGATTTAAATTGCTCTCGAACAGTTTTAGATAACCTAAATTTAAATATGGGTTTGGAAAAACGGGTGCATTTAGTTATTTAGCCCACAAAAGAAATCTTCGATAATACTTTTTTAAAAATTTTGAATTAATTTCCCAATGAAAATATATTTAATTTAGCAATTAAATTAGAAGTATAATCTTTCAAAGAAATGTGCCTATAATTTTGAAAATGGACACGTTCTGAGACCATGTGACAATAACATTGGGTTGTTGGGTTGTTTTACCTCTGAGCGGCACTTTTTTTTGCACACCATGGGCTAAATGGCCAGGCCACAAGGACCCCGAAGGCTCAGAGAAGGTTGGGGAAGGGGACCCACTGGAACAGCTGTTGGGAGACAGATGGTAGCCTCCCGTCAAGGCCATTCAGCGTGTTCTTTAACGTGCACAGGGTATGGCTCTCCCGCACACGGGGCCACGGCTTAACGTCACATCCGACGGACGGCGGCCTTTACCAAGCCCATCGGTGTCCCCTACTGACCGTGGGCAGGGCGGGGAAATTTTGCGGAGATAAATCTCAACGCTGACCCAGTTGGGACTCGAACCTGAGAACTACAGATTACGAGTCTGGCGCGCTACCGACTGAGCCACCCCCGCCCCCATGTGACAATAACAATCGAAATATGTAAAATTTCGAGCTAATCAGTTTAATTTGTGCAAGTCCAAATCTCATTGCTATATAAAAATCTTGATTCGGCCATGATCAGCAAATTATCATCTCCCTCATTATAATTGTGGAGGGATTGGCTCAGTCGATAGTGCGCCAGGCTCGTAATCTGCGGATCCCAGGTTCAAGTACCAGCTGGGTCAGCGTTGAGATTTATCTCCGCAAAACTCCCCGCCCTGCCCACGGTCAGTAGGAGACACCCGAGAGCTTGGAAAGGCCGCCGTCAATCGGATGGGACGTTAAGCCGTGGGTCCCATGTGCGAGAGAACCATACCCTGCGGACCTAAAGAACACGTTGGATGGCCTTGACGGGAGGCTACCATCTGTCTCCTAACAGCTGTTCCAGTGGGTCCCCTCCCCCAACCTTCTCTGAGCCTTCGGGTCCTTGTGACCTGGCCATTTAGCCCATTGTGTACAAAAAAGTGCCGCTCAGAGGTAAAACAATCAAACCCTCATTATCACCACACAATCAGGACACGATACGACCCAAAAATAAATGGAAAACCTCAGAGTCATATTCTCCCTCAAGCTAGGCCTACCAATGCTATAAATAAAGGATGATTAGATTTTTTCATTAATGTTAAAAAATATTAGCTACTGATTTCTTAGTCTTGTTTCCTTTTGTTTCCAATGTTTCTATTTGTCTCTAGGATTTGCCTACGTCCCTTAGCATTGTGTAATTTTATACATTTGTAGAAATGGAAAAGAAAAACAGAGAGCGTATCCTGTTCGTGAACATCAGTTTCTACCCACATCTCAAATTATTACACACACAGCCTATAACAGCAAGCTAGACACAATCCCCGATCGTGACGATTGGAATGATCGGTTGCATCTACATCACAGGGAATAACTTACCATTTAGTTTTATGAAAAATACTTTTCACCATTAGGCGAAGAAAAGATACAATAGAGACATGATTTTAAGAACAAGCTATAGTAAAGGTAAGTGTGGTGAGAATAGATTTTCTTATCACACCGTAAGAAAGGGTAGTTGAGAGAAAACAAACTTATCCAGCCCATCATCATAACATGTATTACCGTTAGGGAGGTAGTAAGGTCACCCAACAACTTACATTGCACTCCCATTCCACCAGCTTCGTCACGTTCATGTCTGATGATGATAGACCCACTGGCTACAAAGATCGGTATCAACATCCGACGGGTCCATTTTGGCCGAACAATAAGGTTGCGACGGTAAAAGTTGCTGTTGTCCTGATTTCCTCGGATCTTTTTCTGCGCACGTTTTCAACTCCACCCTTCTCCGGGCTTTGGACAAGGAGGCGCAACAATCGTTCGTTTATTGGGCAACGGTCGGCGCCTTTTGTCATGGCAACAGGCCTACGCGCGCCTTGTCTTTCTTACTTTCAGCATGCACGAGCATACGAAAGGGAGACACAGAACAACACGAGGCAACTCTCATTACTCGGTCGGCCGCCATTTTTAAGTTATCGTGAAGGCTAAACTGCTACAAAGACTTGGTATACAAGTAGAATTGAATGTGCTCTCAATTTCGATGCTCTTATTTGTAGTCCTATCTTGGAGAAAAGGGAAAGCAGATAGTTTTGCTTATAAAATCAACCGCGGAATCGTTTTTGCTAGACGAAATAAATGCGCAGAGTCAGGGTTGTTTTTACCACTGAGCGGCATTTTTTGCACACAATGGGCTAAATCTAAATGGCCAGGTCACATGCACCCAAGGGCTCAGAGAGAGTTGGGGAAAGGAAATCCATTGGACAGCTATTGGGAAACAGATGGAAACCACCGGTCAAGGGCATACAGCGTGTTCTTTAAAGTGCACAGGATACGGCTCTCCTGTACCCGGGACCACGGTTTCCATCCGACGGACAGCAGCCTTTCCAAAACCATCGTTGTCTCCTTTCTCATCGAAGGCAGGCTGGGGGTTTAGCAGAGCGTAGTGTAAGGAGAGACTAGTCTCCCAAACACGAAAATGATCGAGCTAATCCATAGTACATTTCACACAGATTACCTGTAGAAATAGACTTCAACATTAGTTAATATTTCTGAAAAAAATTTATCGCCCACATGGCGGGAATCGAACCCGCAACTCTCCAGATTCATGCCAGAGCACGCTATCATTACACCACGCATCGGACGAGAAAATCTTCAGAATAACAGAAACAGTTGGAAAAGTTGCCTCTCCTGAAGCATAGATGGCACCAGATCCGCCACACCTCAGTGAAAGATTTATAAAGTCTTATTCTGAAAGATTTTCTCTTCCGATGCGTTGTGTAATGGTAGCGCACTCTAGCATGAATCAAGAGATCGAGCTAAATTTGGTTGTTTATTTTCAAGAGTAGTAAATTCCGATAATTAAAAACAAAGCTTCGTCAGCTATACCAATGCCTAAAATTGTTATTTGCAAAATAAACTTAGTTGCAATGTCATCAGTTTGATGACACTCTTATAAAACAAACACCATTCCTGAAGGGGACAGAGGTGAGACTAGAGCACTCTAGTCTTAAAGCAACTGCCAAATGATCTATGATAACATCGAAGCTCAGTCTCCTAGTTTCAGCACAGTTTCTAAAATTGCCACTGAAAATAAGACGAATTAATGAATATATAATAAATTTGTACATATAATGAATATAACGAATATTTGGCCAAGTGGTCAGTAAGTTTTGATATTGATTAAAGGAATCTGTGTTCCAGCTCTGGATAAGGTAAGGATGTGTCTTTACTGTTTATAATCAAGCAACTATCTTCGCTGCATTTCACCAATATTGGGTGTAAGGGGAAAATTGTCTTGAGCCGAGTGTAATCCGAACCCACGACTTCCTGAAAACATCTCAGGTGCATTGCCTGATATGCTATCAGGAGTTCGTGGGTTCGGATCCAACCCAGCTCAAGACAATTGCCCTCTTATATCGAGAATATAACGAAGATAGTGGCTTGAATATATAGGCTAATGGATTGCTGTGAATGCAAAAGAATATATATTTCTTTACTGTATTGTGTTATTAAGGGTCTCTTACTGATTGGTCAGACAGGTTTTCTTACCGATTTCTCTATGGCGTATTATATCGAGAAGACTCTTGTCAAATCTCTTTGGCAAACGGCTGCTTGAAGGGTAATTTATTGTTTAAAATGAATTTTGTTGAATGGGATGCAGGATAGGGTAAATATAAGAGTATATTGCTTGAATATCATCAAAAATTATGAGATCTAAAGTAGAGAAAGAATACTGCTTGTTGCGAGTAAAGAAAGTTGTTTGCGAGTAACTAGTGCTCTCCAAGAAAATAAATTTTTAAATTGTTTTTAATTGTGACAAGATTAAATTATTAAATTAATTTAATAAATATATTAATATAATTAAATTAATTTTTAAATTGTGATAAGATTTTTGCACTCATGGTAAGTAAATAAATAAAAAAAAAATAAAGTAAGTAAGTAAATAAATAAATAAATAAATAAATAAAAGCTAGTAAAATATAAAAAAAATTCAAGCAACTGCTTGTCACAGAAGTCTGACAAAAGCTTTTCAATTTAATATGCCATAGAGAAGATCTATGAGGAAGGCAAGACCTCAGCAGAAAGAAAGCACAGAAAAAGAATACCCATACCTTGTCCGGGGTTCGAACCCAAGTCCTTTATTCAGTATCCAAGTGCTCTCTCTCAAAGTGCTACGAAATTTATAGATGACCCCTAAGCTGACTAAAGTGCGAAAAAATTTCGCATAAAATAGTTGAAAGCAACAGACGGAACAGCATTATCGACACGTATGAACTTTGTTCTGTCCTTCGGGGTATTGAAATGCATACGTATACTTTCAGCAGCAGGTTCCACTGCGTGGCGAGGTTAACAGGCAGGAAAGTTGAAACCGATTCATTCGTTTACAAAGGTTTTCAGTAAAAGTAAATCAGATATTTATTTCTCTTAGAATGAATGAAATTCGTTGGAGGGTTTTTAAAGATTGCATGAGAAAGTCAAAATTAACTCGTTGAACGAAAGTTCAACGAGTTAAGTAAGTAAAACTGATATAAGTAAGACCTCGAAAAATACTTTTGTGAAAAAATTGAGTTTCACCGATGAGGAGACTCGAACCACTCCTTCCAGTTACAAGCCAATGGTTTTGGTTGGCATGTAACTTGGAGGCGTGGGTTCGAGTCCCCCTCATCGGTTAAATTCATTTTCTCTATTAAAGTATTTCTTGAATTCTAATTTGACAAGCAATTGTGCATTTACTGTTGATTGACAAAGAACTCATATTTTCTTTCAATATTTTGCAAATCTTATTTAGAAACAAATTTTGTTATCGTTAGAGAGAGAAAAATAGGTTTTCTTTATTTTTCTATCTCTTAATCTTTTAATAGCAAACAATCATTTTTACCACTGTATAAATAGTTACTATTGGGGCGGGGGTGGCTCAGTCGATAGCGCGCCAGGCTCGTAATCTGTAGTTCCCCGGTTCGAGTCCCAGCTGGGTCAGCGTTGAGATTTATCCCCGCAAAATTCCCCGCCCTGCCCACGGTCAGTAGGGGACACCGATGGGCTTGGAAAGGCCGCCGTCCGTCGGATGGGACGTTAAGCCGTGGCCCCGTGTGCGGGAGAGACATACCCTGTGCACGTTAAAGAACACGCTGGATGGCCTTGACGGGAGGCTACCATCTGTCTCCCAACAGCTGTTCCAGTGGGTCCCCTCCCCCAACCTTCTCTGAACCTTCGGGGTCCATGTGACCTGGCCATTTAGCCCATGGTGTGCAAAAAAGTGCCGCTCAGAGGTAAAACAACCCAACCCAAATAGTTACTATTATTTATCTTGTTCAAGAAGGTTGACGCTGGGAGGGAGGATACTGACGACTGCAAGCTTTCGGAACCAGAAATCTTTGGCTTTCCATAGTGGCACACCGTGGAATTCAAGAGTTGAGTAACTGAATCAAAATAATTATTTCTGTACGTTTGAAGAATATATCAAATAATAATTAGTAATTTCTTTTTAAAAAGATAGACACAGAACTCTTTATAAAAGCAAAATAATATGCCTTCTGTTCTCAGTGTCATTATGATAATACGTTCACAAGCTTTAAGCTTTTATTTGTTGTTATTTCTGATCTGGGTAATACTCGGCCATTCTCCTACCAATTTTCACTCTACAATTTGATTTAATGGGATTGTTTCGTCCTCTCAATTTATTAAAGCATAAATTGTTTTTTAAGTTTTTAATGTTTTTTCAAAGATTGAGGACTTTAAAGGTCATGCCTTTAGAACAATTTTTTCCTTTTTTACAGATTTTTGTCGGTAACCGCCTCAGAGTGTCTCAAGTACACATTTCGTGGACCATTCAGTGGCAAGGGAAGCAACTGATTGGGCTGCTACGTGTTGTGGGTTCGATTCCCACTCCAAGTCCTACACTTTAGGCAGTGGTCGCACTGCAAAAAAATTTCATTGTTTAGTGAAGGGAGAGTTGTTTTGATGAATCTGTGTGTGATGAGTGCTCCTCACCAGTTATTCTTATTTAGTTTGGTTCAAAATTACGATAACAAGCTTGAATCTTCGATTTTAGACACCAGGATTAAATTAATTAACCACCAGGAAAAAAAAATATATATAATACAGTATATAAACTTCGTTCGAAATCTTACCGATTGTCACTCCGTATTTTATAGTTTTGGTAATTAAAATGATGAGACTTGTAGCCAATGTGTTTTGGAGAATTGAAGTTTTGAGAGTTCAGCAGATAACATCATCTGTCACAACTCTAGTCTCGTGATTTCAACTAAAGATGAAAGATTTATATGCGGTTAGAATTAGCTACTTTGCTTCACAACAGAAAAATATTACGAAAACAAATTACATTAGTGGATAAGCAGTTATCGCGTTTAATTGCGGGGCAAAGGACAAACATCCATGCCTTACCCGGGGCTCGAACCCAAGTTCCTTTCATCAATAGCCAGGCACGCTAACCACAAGGGAAAATTAAAGAAATGAGGTTTTTAGTGAAGGGAATGAAAAATATTGAACTTGCAAATTTTCAGGGATTTTTTATTTCTGTGGCATTAGCACTAGAATCAATTATTTTAAATTAATTAAAGGGAATTTAATAAGGGGGATAAAAATCAAGACGAATTAACGACTGTGGCAATACTGTCTTCAACCATTCAAAATGTACAATGCAGTAAGTTTGAACAGAAGTGCTGATGTGTCATCACCCAACAGGAAGGGGAAAAAATGAAGAGGCGCTAACTACATGGCTTTACTATCTAACAAAGTTTAGGAGTTTTTTCCTTTCTTGTACTATCGAACTCTGAAACGAAATGGTGGGTATTTTTAATTAAAAAAAAAAAACTCCTTAAGCAGCTACTTGCCACAGAAGTCTGGCAGGAGACTGTCAGTTTATACGCCATAGCAGAAGGTCTGAGAGGATGGCGGGACCTCAGGAGAAAAACAACACCAACATGCATGCCTTTACTCGGGACTCGAATCCAGGTCCCTTTGATCAGTGACCAAGCACGCTAACCACTCAGCCACGGGACGGCTTAATTAAGGAGGATTAAAAAAGTTGATGAAATATCGACGACTATATCGCCAGCTATCATTAACAACAAATTACTTTGTCTAATTCTCAAAGAATATTACGACAATTTTTAATTAATAAAGAGGGGGGGGGGGAGGTTAATAAGAGGGTGATAAAAATTAGGGGGTTAACATGATGGTTTCAATTTGACAATTATGCTAAGTTTTGTGGGGTTATTTACTTCTTACTTATCGAGGGGACTTATAGGATGGATGCTGTGATGTCATCTATTATGATTTGTGCAAAAAAAGGGGGAGGAATTTTAATAAAGGGACCGGAAATGTGAATATTTTAAGGGAATGATGATGTCATAAGAAGAAGTACTGTTGATAGGGAGAGGTTGGAGGGTAGTTTTACTATTGTCTTGTATCTGGATATGCTCGAGAACATTTTACCACAAATAAACGAAAACCACTCGGAAGTAAGTATTATTTTTCAATAAGATGGTGAATTTCTCCATTATAGGCTGGGTAAGTGATTGTCTAAATCAGCATTTCTCAGGACTCTCTGGATTGATCATGGCGACCTCCTCAAGTGGCCTCCTTGTTCATTGGACCTGATCCCACTCGATTTCTTTTTTGTGGGATTTCATCAAAGATGCAGTCAATCATCTGTCATTGTCACAATCCATCAATGAACTGAAGGACACGATTACTACGCTATCTTCCAAATAACTCCTGATATGTTCCAAAAGGGTGTGGATGGAAATTGAATTTAGTTGGGATATCTGCTGCATCCTTTCCGGCGCCAAAAATATTCAGCATCTATGAATTTGATGTATTTCTTTGTCATTTGTTTTGCTTTCGTGTGATAAAATAGTTAAACGCTGCTTTGTAAATACTGTGTACACTCAGCGGCTATTTTATTAGGTATATCAGTTACAATATATATAGAACTCAGTAATAGCTTAAATAAGTTTTTGACGAAAAAAGTGGGATTGAAAATAATTTAAAAATCTGAATCAAATCTCTTTCAATATTGATATTCAACAACATTAGTTTGGCATTTAGAGAGTTACGGAAATTGGAATAGTATTTAACAGCAATAATGGCAGTTTAAATAATTGCTCTGAAAAGTTAATAAATACAAGTTAAAACTAAAGCAATTACCGTTGTGCTAAACTACTAACACTGCAAGAGTATTTTTAGCAGTTCGCATAATAATTCTGAAAATTTTCGCGAACTATGATTTTTTTTGTTTTCAGATTGAACTAATTTGCTAAACGTTTGAGCTTCCATAACTTTCTAAATAATGAATGCATTTTGTTGGAAATCAAGCTTTAAATAGATTTGATCGAGATCTTTAAATTATTTTCAGTCACATTTTTTCATAAAAAGCTTATTTAAGAAGTTACTGAGTTCTGTATATGAGGTGTGGGGAGGGAGGAGGTTGACTCCCCACACCTCATATAAAGTTGAGATTTATCTCCGCTAACTCCCCCTTGCCCACGGTCAGAAAGAGGACACCAATGGGCTTACAAAGGCCGCTGCCCTTCGGATAGGACGTAAAATCATGGCTCCGTGTGCAGGAGAGTTATACCCTGTGCACGTTACAGAACACTCTGGATAGCCTTGAAGGGGGAGGCGTCCGTCTCCCACCAGCTGTCCAGTAGGCCCTTTTCCTCCAATCCTCTCCGAGCCCTTGAGAATCCTTGTGACTTGGCCATTTAGCCCATTGTGTGCAAAAAAAAGTGTCGCTCAGATGTGGGCAGGAATACCTGCGATAGCTGACCCTGTTCTTCAAAGCTGAGAAAGCTATAATTTAATTTTAAAGTATTTTCTTCTATCTCAAAAAATGTTTCACCTATTAAACTGCTCAAATGATCCTAAGCACCAAAAGAAAAACGATGACGACATAGTTTCAGAAGAGAAGGAAAAGTACCCCCAACCTCCACCAGAACCAAAGGAGTTCAGATAGCGAGTAAAGCGGTCAACAAAAACATTGATAACTAGATGAATTGAATCGTCTCATCATCTCTTCTACTCCCCCCCCCTCCCATATTTCCGTGAAGCAACGATTTTCTCTTTGTGTTCTTCTTGATCCCTTGTCCAGAAAGAAAAGCGGTTGATCTTTTGTGTTTAAAACCAGACCGCACCGAGAAAGAGTGACCTACTTCAGTGCACCACGCCAGGGCGGGTGGTGAAAGTCGAGTGGGCGAGTGGGAAAGTTCTCCTCCGCGATGGGGATTAACCAAGGTTGCTTTGGATACAGTCACGGCCGAGCCTCTGTGTGGAGATGAGGAACGTGATGCAAGGACAGACAGAAATCCGTTTGTTGTGTTCTCTTAAGTGAGTAAATGAGCGAGGAAGGAAGACGTACTGTGTATGGGAAGTCCGCGTGCAAAACAAAAATGACGCCCTTTTTCGTAGCGGGCATGGGCACACAAAACGAACAGTCTAGGAAAAAATAGGAACAGGTTTTCGAGCATCTCGTTAAAAGGCAGAAGGAGAATATGCGTATGCTTTTTGGGGAAATTTTGCTCTTAGGTTATCTCTAGAAGCAGGGTCGGATCTAGGAGAGGATCCCCACCCCCTTGAGAATGCTAGTATGGGTAATGAATGCAAAAAATATTAGATTTTTTCATATTTTAAGTATTTTTTTAAGAAATATTTTAAAGACTTCTAAAACGGAGAAGGAATGTTACTCTGGAATGGAAACTGAGCCACTTTTTTTCTGGCTTGATTGCGTCACTTGCTAAATGGGGATAAAAAACTTTGCTTTGTTTTTATATCCCAGATCTAGAAGCGTTTTCAAACTTTATAAAATTTAGCTTCACTTACAACTCGAAATTCAAATTTTGCCAACTGAGCAAACTTACTTATATTTTCGCTTTATGGGGGGGAAGGCAATTTTCACAACTCTCCTGCATTTTGCCATTGCCAACTAGCCATAATTTCACAGAAATAATTCCAATATTTACATCTGGTCTGAATTGTAGCAAGTCAGTGTGAATTTTCCCTTGATTTTGCCACCTATCCTTAATTTCACGAAACTAATCCCAATCTTTACATCTCTCCTAAATTTGCCAAATCACTTCAAACTTTCCAAACTCCCCAATATTTTGCCAAGTTTTCCCGGTTTTAGTCAACTATCCTGAATTTCACAAACCCAATCCCAATTATCACAACTCGTCCATATTTTACAATTTTGCAAACTGCCCTACATTTTGTTAAGTTTCCTCAATTGGTACAAAACTCCTTAATTTCACAAAACACATCTCAATTTTCACAACTCGCCTATATTTTACTAAGTGCATTCGAATTTTGCCAACTATTCTAGATTTTGCAAACTCGCCGTAATTTTATAGAAAAAAATCGCAATTTTTACATCTTCCCTGAATTTGCTCAACTCTCCTTAATTGCAAACTTTAATTCGAATTTTATCAACTCTCCTTAATTGCACAAGAAAGGCACAATTTTCACAACTTCCCTGTATTTTACCAAGTGGCTTCGAATTTTGCCAACTCCCCTAGATTTTGCCAAGAGTTCTTGGTTTTTCCAACTCTCCTTAATTTCACAAAAACAATCCCAATTTTCACAAATCGCCCATATTTTACCAAGTGGATTCGAATTTTGCCAACTGCCCTAGATTTTGCCATCTCGCCACAATTTTACATAAAAAAACCCCAATTTTACATCACACCTGATTTTTGCAAAGTCACTCTGAATTTTGCCAACTCCCCCAAGATTTTCCAACTCTCCTAGATATTGCGAAGTTGCCTCGATTTTGCCAACATGACATAATTTTACAGAAAAAAGATTACAATTTTTACATCTCACCTGAATTTTGTCAACTGTCCACGATTTTGCCAAGTGACTCCGAATTTTGCCAAATCGCCAGAATTTTACAGAAAAAAAATCAAAATTTTCACATCTCACTTTGAATTTTGCCAACTCCCCACGATTTTGCCAACTGTCACTAGATTTTGCCAACTCCCTAAGTTTTGCCAACTCGCCATAATTTTACAGAAAAAAAACCCAATTTTTACATCTCACCTGAATTTTGCCAACTCCCAAAGATTTTGCCAACTCACCTGTATTTTACTAAGTGGCTTCGAATTCTGCCAATTGCTCTAAATTTTGCCGTCTCTTCATTTTCCAAACTGCCTTAGATTTGCTAAGTTGCCTCGATTTGACAACTTCCCTTAATTTTCCAAAAAAAAAAAATTTACAAATTCTTACAACTCGCCTAAATTTACGAAGTCGATTCGAATTTTGCCAACACCGAGTTACTTTGGGGAGGTCCCCCCCCCCCCCATGACTACGCCCCTGAACTTACGTAGAACTCGTTCGTGTTTATATTTCTGCAAAAGTTTCATAGTGTAGAGTGGCTGTATGATTAACATACTTGATTGCGGATTGAAGTGACCTGGTTGGAAAGAAAAAAAATCCATGCCTTTATCGGGGAACAAGGCATGAATGTTTTCTTTCCGATTCTCTTTCTGCTAAGATCTCGCTTTCCTTTCAGATCTCCAATATCGTGTTATGTTGACGGGCTCCTGTCCGATTTCCTTAGCAAGCGGGGGCGGGGGTGGCTCAGTCGGTAGCGCGCCAGGCTCGTAATCTGCAGTTCCCAGGTTCGAGTCCCAGCTGGGTCAGCGTTGAGGTTTATCTCCGCAAAATTCCCCGCCCTGCCCACGGTCAGTAGGGGACACCGATGGGCTTGGAAAGGCCGCCGTCCGTCGGATGGGACGTTAAGCCGTGGCCCCGTGTGTGGGAGAGCCATACCCTGTGCACGTTAAAGAACACGCTGGATGGCCTTGACGGGAGGTTACCATCTGTCTCCCAACAGCTGTTCCAGTGGGTCCCCTCACCCAACCTTCTCTGAGCCTTCGGGGTCCTTGTGGCCTGGCCATTTAGCCCATGGTGTGCAAAAAAGTGCCGCTCAGAGGTAAAACAACCCAACCCAACCCTTAGCAAGCGAGTTATCCCAGCAGTAAATTATCTTAATATCAGTTAAACCACGCTAAAAGTCTGGAGCAAAATGTCAATCCATTCTTACCGTTTCCAATTGACAAAGTACAATGCTCCATTTATAACTCTCGATCGGTAACGTACTATTCCAAATTCATAAGGTTTGGCAACAACAGTGCCCAAAGAAATTTCCGACAGTTGCAAAGAGAATACTCCTCACTCGCAGCAGCTAGTAACCCGTTCTCTTAACCCAACACAGTTAGACCTAAGCGGGATCACCACACCTAAATTGGGACCGATCGCTCAAGTACCCGCGGAACCACAGCGAACCGAAAATTTCCGCCACCGCGGACGTACAGTCGCTCAAAAAAACATCCGAACACTATGGTTGATTACAGAATTCAGAAAAAATATCTGGCAACGATTTTTTTAGAAATTAGTGATTCGTACACCGAAGGTTGCCAGATCATTAATTTCTAAAAAAATCGTTGCCAGATATTTTTTCTGAATTCTGTGATCAACCATAGTGTTTGGATATTTTTTTGAGCAACTGTACAAGAAACACTTGTCCGCCCGTTCTTTCTTCCGCCAGGAATTACGGCTATTATACAATAAGACTAGATACAGCCAGCCAAAAGTTTGAAGCGAAACGAATTACTTCTCCCCTGTTCTCTACCGATAACCATAACACAATTGAATTTTCGCAATTGACAGTCGAGAACGCCGCGCAGCGATGGCGCCACCACCCACCGCTGCTACATCCTCATCATTTGCAAAGGAATTCGAGGTAGTAAATCGAGTCTCGCGACAGGTAGGTGCCGCTTTTTTTTTGGGGGGGGGGAGGGGGGGGAGTAGGCTGCGATAAAACACTCGACTTCGATGCTTTACACGATTTTAATACTTATTCTGTTGACAGTTCGTATTTACCGCTTTAAATAGTTTTACTCTCCATTCTGTGAAACCTGTGTAATATAAAAATTATTATTTACCAGTCCGTGCCTGCGGGTAGGGACTTGAATTTTTGACCCAACACGGGACCCCTAGGGGAAATTATGGGGAGGGAGGGGACCAACTCGCATATGAACGTCGGGACCATGAGGTCAGGTACCTCGGAATGACTGGGTACTGAAATAAAACTCTCTCAATGACTTGCCTCGAAACGAAAGCATAGGTAATAAAAATTCGCATTGACGTCAGCACGCCGTAGAGGAAACACATGCACGTGTCCATCCACCCGTTCTGTCGTTCCTTCGGATATGAATATTCTATCTTATAAAATAGTGCTGGAAAATGAAACTCATACAAGACAATTATATTTTTCTAATATATTTTTTAATTTTGCCAATTTTTCAACATATACATATATGGAAGTATTATCGGATTTCAAGGTCAGATGTGACAATCCTACATGTGCTAGAGTTTAGATTTATCTCCATTAACCCCCCACCCTGTCCTTGGTCAGAAAGGGTGCACCTATGGGCTTGGAAAGGTTGCCGTCCTTCGGGTGGAATGTAAAGCCGTGGCGCCGTGTGCAGGAGAACCACACTTTGTGACGCACGTTAAAAAACACACTGGTTGGCCTCTCTAATTACCGCCCTCTCCTAGTATGCCACGAGAGGTTTCCATCTGTCTCCTAACATCTGTCCAGTGGGTCTCCTTCCCATAACCTTCTCTGAGCCTTTGGGTTCCTTATGACCTGGCCATTCAGCCGACTGTGTGCAAAAAACGGCCTCTCGGAGGTAAAACAACCCAACTCAAGAAATTTGTTCAAGACCACTAAAATGGAGGAAAAAAGTATATACCAAACGGCGTCACGGTTCATTCCGACTCCATCTTCCCTCCCCTCCCCCAACACACACTTTTCCCTCCCTTTATTTTCTTCTAGTTCCGGGTCTGGTGACAGCTCACCTCTCTCAGTTTTCTGCCGAATCTCTGGAATGTTGATGAAAGCAGACGTCTGTCAGAAGCTGGTTCGAAACTCTGCTCCGAGTCATAGGAGTGATATTCACGAGTTTTCTTGGTCGAAGGTGATGCATATCGCGATCTTTACTCCGGTGTTGCTATTTGAAATTGTTCAATAATAGATCTTGGTGAACTATTTCTATTAATAAGTCTGTGGAATGAGTTCAGCTCAGTTTCAAGTCGTCTTCATTTCAAAAAACAGATATAGAGAATCTGCAGACGATTTCGTTATCACAATTTGAAGTAGCCTGGCGAACTTTGAGTGAAATGCCTTCATGGCTTTTACTAATCAGAAACCGTGCATGGGCTCAGCACTGGTGAGAAATTTTCGGGCATTGGCCTAACGTATACTTATTTGCACTATTACGTGTGGTTTATGGATTTTTCCTTTAAATATATTTATACAATAAATCATTTCTTTTGGAATCTTTCACCTAAATTAAATATTATGGTTGTTTAGTTCAAAAAAATTTATTGTTCTGAGTAGGATTCGAACCCACGCATCCCGGGCATCCTAACCGCTACACCACCAGATGCTAACCATTTCTTCAACAATGTGACATATAAGCATTCCCGCCAATATTGTTGAAAAAATGTTTAGCTAGCTTCTGATGGTCCAGCGGTTATGACGCCCGGCGTGCTTCTGGGATGCTTTGGTTGGTTGGTTGTTTTATCTCTAAGCGGCACTTTTTATGCACACAATGGGCTAAATGGCCAGGTCACAAGAACCCCGGGGCTCAGAGAAGGTTGAGGGAGGAGACCCACTGGACAGCTGTTGGGAGACAGGTAGTAGCCTCCCGTCAAGGCCATCCAGCGTGTTCTTTAATGTACGCAGGGTATGGCTATCCCGCACACGGGACCGCGGCTTAACGAACCTTTACAAACCCATCGGTGTCCCCTACTCACCGTGGGCGGGGCGGGGAGTTTTGCGGAGATATCTCTACGCTGACCCAGCTGGGACTCGAACCTGCAGATTATGAGCCTGGCGCGCTACCGACTGAGCCACCCCCGTCCGCTCTTCTGGGATGCATGGGTTCTAATCCTACTCAGGACAAGCAATTTTTTTCAACTAATTATTTCAAGTGTTTCTTTACTACAAGACGTTTCCCTGTGGTACTTTATTACTGAATTATGGTTTTTATTTTTTTGAGGGAATAGCTGGTGGTGGTGTTGGAATAGGCGTGAAAAAATCTTATTTTTGTCTGTGTCCATGGTCTTGCATTTCCGGAGTTTGATCTTTAACCATTGACACTGAGTTTCTTTTTCTATGTTGTTCAGACTTCCTCGTTTCTTTTTTCTTAAATAGCGTATAGAACGTGACTCGATCTTAAATCTAACAAATGCGCGTTATTTAAAGGTATCTCCTCAGTTTACTATCAGGAAGCGTTTGACACGATAAACTATAAAAACTAGGCCGTTAAAATGAAAAGGCGTATTGGGCCAATAATCTTTTCACTGATTCAAGCAACATTTGGCCCAAATCACACGCAGGACAGGTAAAAAAAATATTAAAATAGCTGTCATGTTCAGGGAAATTGTTTTCTCCACGTTCCCATTCTCCACGTGCGGCGAATCGGTTGAGTAATGTGCGTGTATCGTCAAGGAAGCAAGCTCAGTGACGCCATCAAACGTTACCTCTGACCCGTCCCCAGAAAATGTCTCTGTATCGGCGTCGCCAAGATGAATTCCTCTTTTCCCTGTATTAAGTCTCCAGAGCTTCTTCTGCACACCATCCACGTGTCATGAGCGAGAAAGAGACTGAAAGAGACCGGTCCTTGTTGTCCGCTAACACTCACATCCAGGCCAACTCCACACCCACACGGTGACACACTTTCCGTTCAAAGCAACGAGTTTCTCTAGCCACTTGAGATCTGAAAACTCTCTCCCTCTCCTAGCATGCTCCCACTTAGGCACTACACATTAATTACATGCGACTTTCTCAGTATGTATGCAGGAAAAGTTACCAGGCACTGTATATAATGGGTTAGACAGTGTTTCGTTATGGGAAAATAAAACTCGCTTTCTTCGCAGAATTCAGTCCTTGATTGCTATCGATTTACGTTAGCTGTTAAAGATAAAATTAGATTTCTGCAGAGCTTAATGGGAATGAGAAAGGTAAAAAAAAATATAATAAAGGATCGTTGGGGAAGGGGAAGGAGGGCTTCCTTTGACCTTTGAGTGGCCTTTTTTGAACACAGTCGGACAAATAGCCAGGGGTCAGAGGGGATCCACTAGATAGCGATTAGACAGCCTCTCGTTAAAGCCATCCAGTGAGCTATTTAACGCCCAAAGGGTATAGCGTTGACCTAACGTGTACTTCGTTAACGTATACCACCTGTGCCAGTGTGGAGCTTTATCTCCGCTAATCCCCCCCCCCCCCCACTGCCCTCGGTAAGAAAGAGGACACCGTTGGGCTTGGATAGGCCACCAGGTATGGCTCTCCCGCACACGTCTCCCCCACAGGGTATGGCTCTCCCGTACACGGGGCCACGGCTTAACGTCCCATCCGACGGACGGCGGCCTTTTCGTTAACTTCGGAGGAACGAGTGTAAATCTACAGACACGAGTTAAGATCTTTTTGAATGCCCTCCATATTTCCAGATTCGAATCCCTTACTGCCAGTATTGAGATTTTCTCCGTGATTTCCCCCTCTCTGAGACAGGGAACACCGATGGGATTATGGCAGCTCTTCTTTCAATGGGCTGTTAAGAATTGGCTCCGTGTGCAGGAGAGCCATATACTGGGCACATTTAAACCAGTGCTTCTGAGAGTGTTGGCCGCAAGGCGGAGGTGGTTCAGTCGGTAGTGCGCCAGGCTCGTAATCTGCAGTTCCCAGGTTCGAGCTCCAGCTGGGTCAGCGTTGAGATTTATTTCTGCAAAACTCTCCGCCCTGCCCTCAGTCAGTAGGTGACACTGATGAGCTTGGAAAGGCCGCCTTCCGACGAATGGGACGTAAAGCTGTGGTTCCGCTAAGTCGTGACCCCATGTGCGGGAGAGCCATACCCTATGCACGTTAAAGAACACGCTTGATGCCCTTGACAGGAGGCTGTCATCTGTCTCCTAACAACTGTCCAGTGAATCCACTTCCCAACAACCTTCTCTGAGCCTTCGGGGTCCATGTGACCTGGTGTGCAAAAAAGTGCCGCTCGGAGGTAAACAACCCAACCCACATCATTCCTCCCTCTGTTTTTAGAGTCGTGTTTAACGTAGCCAGTATAGACGTCGGAAGCTTTGAAATATAACTCGTTAAGGTTCACGCCCACGAAAATCCGCCCTTTTTGGGGGAAGGGGAAAAAATGGTGGGAGGAAAATTAGAAACTGTCTACCACGGTCCTCGTGAGCTTTCATATGACACATAACCCGCAATTGTAAGTTCGGAAGATATAGCATAACAATGGTTTTCAAATTTCCTCTTTTTAGGGGGAAAGAAAGCACGGGGGTTAATTTTGTAGAGCCTATCACACTCCCTGTGTCACAAGCTTTTATTTGATGCATAACTTGTTACTTTTGGCCCTCGAGTTCCGAAGATACAGCGGAACAATCGTTTTCATATATCCCCCTTTCAGAGAGGAAGAAAGCATGGGGGGGGGTCAATTTTGCATAGGTTATGGTACTTCCGGCGTCATAAGCTTTCATTTGAAACGTAAATTATTAAGTTTCTCCGTCGCGACAAATGACGAGCGAAACGCATTTGTTAATTTAAATAAATTTAAAAATTTTGAAAATACCCATTTTCCTAAATGCGTAATTAACCCAAATCTTATCTGAGCCCTGGGGTCCTTGTGACCTTTTCATTTAGCCCATTGTGTGCAAAACAGTGGAATAAGGCCGTGACAGTCGGGTGTGACGTCATTTTTTTCCGTCCGACTAGCGATTCCTCGCGATAAGTCCAGCTAGACTAGAAATATTTCCAATATTATCACTCTATTTTTTGTAATTTTCCCTATTCCTTTTTTCTGATCTTATATTATTTTAGCTCGTTTTCAGAAAAAAAAGCGCTTTATCGCCTATAGAGATTGAACTTTTTTGTTTTAGAGATAAATTAAAAATTCTTTTTGGGTTCGATAGGTATTGATGAAATATTACGATTCGCACTTTCGGAATCTCCCAAAAGCTACAAGTGTGCCCTCTAACAGTAGAAAAATTTGAAAATTGCGTAATTTCAAACTAACATTTTAAACGATGTAATTAAGTTAGAAATTTGAAATTTTGGTTGTAAAATGTCAATGTCATGAAATTTGCATTGACAACAATGATTTCACCTTTAGCCCTAGACGGCATAGGAAAATGCAAATTTTGGGTTTTACGCTATAATTGTTTGTTTTTAGATATAAATTGAAAATTCTGTTTTGGTTGGATAAGTATTAATATACTATTACAATTCACACTTTTAGAATCTGTCAAAAAATTGCGCTCTCCGACGGTGGATATTTTTAAAAATTTAAATGAATATTGCAAACGATCTATTTGGGCTAGAAATTTGATATTTTAGTGGTGGAGTGTGATGATCAAGGGGTTTACATTGGCAGCAACAATTTGTCCCTTCACCCCCCCCCCCCCCCCAGGGTGAGTGGCAAAACGCAATTTTTTTGGTTGGGGCGGGGGTGGCTCAGTCGGTAGCGCGCCGGGCTCGTAATCTGTACTTCCCAGGTTCGAGTCCCAGCTGTGTCAGCGTTGAGATTTATCTCCGCAAAATTCCCCGCCCTGCCCACGGTCAGTAGGGGACACCGATGGGCTTGGAAAGGCCGCCGTCCGTCGGATGGGACGTTAAGACGTGGCCCCGTGTGCGGGAGAGCCATACCCTGTGCACGTTAAAGAACACGCTAGATGTCCTTGACGGGAGGCTACCATCTGTCTCCCAACAGCTGTTCCAGTGGGTCCCCTTCACCAACCTTCTCTGAGCCTTCGGGGTCCATGTGACCTGGCCATTTAGCCCATGGTGTGCAAAAAAGTGCCGCTCAGAGGTAAAACAACCCAACCCATGTGCCTGGCCATTTAGCCCACGGTGTGCAAAAAAGTGCCTCTCAGAGGTAAAACAACCCAACCCAACCAATTTTTTTGGAGATTAATGGAAAATGCTTTTTGATTTTAATAGGTATTAATGAAATATTATAATTCATAGTTTTCAAATCCTCCAAATGGCCCAAATTTACCACCATTAGAGGGCATGTAGAAAATGTGAAACTCGAGGTGATATTGAAAATGATATTCACTGGCGGAAATTGAAAAAAAGAACACCCAGAAGGAATTCCTTTAGGAGCGTCATATTATAGTGTGTTAATAGTTAAGGCAGCAGAAAGCGTGATCCAAGATTGAAAGTCATTGGATGAAATAATGACGTCACTGAGGACGACAACATGCAAATGTACGCAACGCGTATTTAAGGATTAGGGCGTGAAGAAAAAATGTTATTCGTCTTGTCATGTTGTTCAGTGCTCTTTGAAGAAGCTACCATGCCTGAACGATGCAGGCGCGCAACATCTGTTTAGTTAGCGGAGTTTGAGCGAGGTCATATAGTGGGTCTTCGGGAAGCAGGTTGGTCTTTTCGTCAAATTGCACACCGCGTTGGACGAGAAGTATCGGCAGTGGTACGATGGTGGCATTGATGGTCAGAAGAGCATTTGCACACTCGCAGACGTAGTTCCAGGCAAAACAGAGCTACGGACACATAAGATGAACGGCATATCAGGAGGGCGGTGGTGGCAGAGCGGACAGCTATAGCATCATAAATTCGGTCCTGTCGTACCAAGGGTGTCTACAAGAACGATACGCAATCGTCTTTTGTAAGAAGGACTGCCACTGGCACAGTGCCTACTGTCATCTCGTCGCTGTCGAGCACGTTTGCAGTGGTGTCAAGAACGAGTTCATTGGATGGAAGAATGGCAGTCTGTGGTCTTCAGTGATGAAAGCCGATTCTGCTTAGGAGCGTCTGACGGTCGTTTACGCGTCCGAAGGCAACAAGGTGAGCGGCTTCTTCCATCGTGCATCCTTTAGCGACACACAGGGCCCACGCCAGGTATCATTGTATGGGGAGTGATTAGCTATCACTCTCGTACGTGTCTGGTGTTGTTGGATTGAGATGTATTACCTCTGAGAGGCACTTTTTTGCCCACCATGGGCTAAATGGCCAGGTCACAAGGACCCCGAAGGCTCAGAGAAGGTTGGGGAGGGGACCCACTGGAACAGCTGTTGGGAGACAGATGGTAGCCTCCCGTCAAGGCCATCCAGCGTATTCTTTAACGTGCACAGGGTATAGCTCTCCCGCACACGGGGTCACGGCTTAACATCCCATCCGACGGACTTTCCAAGCCTATTGGTGTCCCTTACTGACCGTGGGCAGGGCGGGGAGTTTTGCGGAGATAAATCTCAATGCTGACCCAGCTGGGACTTGAACCTGGGAACTGCAGATTACGAGCCTGGCGCGCTACCGACTGAGCCACCCCCACACCTCGTCTCTGCTGTTTGTACAGGGTACTCTGAATAGCAACTGTACTATATGTTGCCAGATGTTCAGCAACCACGGCAATCCCCGGTTCCGTCTTACGACACTACCAAGTTAACGGAAAGTCGTGACTATCTAGAGTCAGGGGCAAGAATACACCATATAGATGCATCTCATCCTCAACCTCACATGGCAGCAGTCCTGTAAAAGGAAAGCTAACCACCGGTAGAAACCTAAAATTTAATCTGTTCCCCGGTTAGCCATGAACAAGGATATGTAAATCCAAGTTCGCTCGGCACCCGGGGTGGAGACTCTTAGTGAGGCCCAGACTTTGAAAGGGCTCGTGCCTACTAGGGGACCAAATCCGTTCAGCCGTGCCCTTGAACTTGCTCCATGGAGCACCTGATTGAGGTCTTGACACCGTCCAACCGGAACGCCCAACAGGTCAGCGATGTCTTCAACCTTGGTTGGTCTTGGCTCTGTCCAACCGGGGACCCAATCCGGTCATCAAAGCCTTCGACCGGTTGCTGGGCCCAAAGCCCCACCACCACGACAAGGTGGTCTCCTTTCGGGGGGGGGGGGGGGGGGGTCTGAATAGCAATACGTACATCAGCGACATCGTACAGCAGACCATCCTGCCATATTTGAGTGTAATCCCAAATGCGATATTCCAGCAGGAAAACGTCCGCCCACACTCCTCCCGGGCAACTCAACATGCTCTTCAGGCAGTGCACCAACTCCCTTGGCCAGCACGCTCTCCAGACTTGTCTCCAATCCAGCATATCTGAGACTGGATCGGACAAAGACTCTTCCGCAGACCGCCGCAGGCAACAACCATCGCTGAATTACGCGTCCAAGTGAAAGCGCAAGGAATGATATCCCCCACCGTGATATCCAGCATTTGTACGACAGATTGCATGCCAGATTGTAAGGTTGTATTGCTCCTCGAGGAGGTTCAACACCTTATTAAAATATGCCTTCTGTAAAATGTAATACTCATTAAAAGGTAAAATAATAAACGTTGAATCACTTCACACGTATGATCACTGTCCTTTCTCAACAAGTTATTTCTACTAAATAAATCTCATAGACTACGCTTCAATTGTTAATGGTGTTCTTTTTTCAATTTCCGCCAGTGTATTTATTCTTGAAATTAGAAATTCCGCTGAATGTTTTGATAAAGAATGTCACAATTGAGTCATGTGTTTCAGTTAAAGTGGCTAATGCTCCTTATCTTTTTATCAATTTTAATACTTAAAAATTTAAATAATATTTTATTATTTCAATGTAGAAATAATAAATAATTTCATTTTATATACACTTGATAATTTGCCCTTTAACCTTAGGAAATAAGAAAATCCAAATTTTTCATTTTAAGGAATAAATAATAATTCTAAGGGATGCTTTTCGCGTTTTATAGGATTAATAATACGCTATTATTTACATTTTCCAATCACCCATTAGTACGAATTACTACTGTTAAAGGGTGCAAAATTCAGAAAATGAAAAAGTTCATTTTCTCTAAAAATTAGCCTCTCATATTCATCAGAGGCGATATGTTATCCTTCTAGTTTTTCAATGGTGGGGAAAAAATGAATCATTTTCGAAATAATTTAGTCGGAACTATGTAATCATTTTAATACAAATTTTGTTTATGCCGGATTGAAAACAACTGAAGCAATATTTTATGAAGAAAGAAGTAAAATTTATTTATTTCAATCTAGGATCTAGAAAAATATGAGTCGGTCCTCACTAAGAGTCTCCACCCATATGAGTATGAGGCGGTGGGGTGTGTGAAGAGATTGGATTTTCATTGCAGTGTAACGTTTTCCCCTTCGTTTTGGAGGTTCTTTAAAAAAATTTATGAGAAATGCGCGAAATATGCCCAAGTTTAATATATTTTGGCCACAAATACACATACTTGCATTTTCAAGAGGTAGGGGCATGGCCCCCTTGCGTTCGCCCCAGTAGATCCGCCCTGATTCATTCCAAAATGCTGAATTACGAATTAAGAAATCCGAAATATATGTAAGATAATTATTATATACGTTTTCAAAGTTTAAATTCAAATACATGATAGTGCACATTAAGGAAAAAAAAAGGGCCCACGAGATTTTCCGGTACGCCATTTCTGTGTACTTTAAAGAACACGCTGGATGGTCTTGACTGGAAGCTGCCATCTGTCTCTGTCTCTTAACCCTTTCACGACCAAGGGAAACATTTTTCCCATTTTAAAATTGGCGATTGTCGTATTTAATTATAACCTTATCTGCATATTTTATACAGAATGTTAAAATAGAACGTATGCCGAACGCAATTACGTAAACGGGAACGTTTAGAAAACAAAAACAGAACTGTCAGGACGCATAATATATGTACTATGTGCAATGTCCATCTTTGCCTCACTACCAAAAGAAATTGCTTCGCCGAATATCATAATTAGCACATCATTTTGTATAGTAATTTTATTTTATAATTTTGTATTATTGTAGTTAACATTTTGTTCTAATAAACCAATAAATAAAAGACATTGCATAATAAGCCTAACTATAATTTGTGTTACCTTTATAGTCCATTGGGAAAAATATTTCCCATAAAATTCCAAAAAAACTACACATTGTTATGTATTTTTCTTATGATTTTTATTTATTTTACGTCTAAACAAACTAAAATAAACAGTTACATACTAATATTTACTCTTAGAAACCTTATGGTCCTGAAAGGGTTAAGAGCTGTTCAGTGGGTCCCTTCCCTTCAACCTATTCTGAGCCCTTGGGATCCTTGTGATCAGGCCATTTAGCTCGTTGGATGCAAAAAAAAGTGCGCTTCAGGGGTAAAACAACCCAACCCACTTACCACGAGATCTGACTTTATTATGTGCCATAGAGAAGAGATCGCTGCGAAAGGCGAGATGTCAGAATAAGGACGAAGCATGATTAGAAAGGAAATATTGTTTGAGCCTTGTTCAGAATTCGAACCAAGGGCTCTTTGCTTCACAGGCATAATAATAAGCCTGCCAACGAATGTATGAATAAAAAAAAAACGTTAAAAACCAACCAACTGCCATTTTTTTTTGTTTTCAGTCTCATGCAGGGTGCGAAAGACGAAGGGGCGAGAATTTTCCTCTCACCAATCCAATAATTTATGCGCTGGCACAAATCTTTTATTCATGTACAGAACAGCCTCACTGAATTGACGCCCAGACAACTGAATTATTTTTAATTTCCCATTGTTGTAGAGAGAGAGAAATTGCACCCAGATTCCGCGTGAATTAATAACGATTTGCAGAAAGACCGGCCAGGACGACTTCTTCAAGATAAAATATTACTTCAGTTCACTCTGCAGAAGGGGATAACTTCACTCTTCCATTTTTCTTGTTTTTACCGTTCCAGATGCTCCGACTCAATATGTAGATTTTTTTCTTATCTTGTCTCCAAAGAGGGGAAAGTCTCGAGAGTGCTCATTGCATCCCAAGGATACACTTAATGGTGTCATTATTTAATAGAAGTCACTGTTACGTTTAAGGTCATACGGCTATAGAGCGAAACAGACAATGACTTATGGTGGTTTTGATGACGTCAAAAAAGTGCAGACAGTTTCAGGAAGTCTTTTATTCCTCTCTGAAAGTGAGTAATTACATGAATTATTACAGCGTAACCCAAGTGACCTCACTGACCTGTGACCTGGGCACGTGTTGACCATGCGATGAAGTGCAAGGAACGGACTGGCTGTCGTCCTTATAAAGAGAGATTAGGAGATGAAAGATAATTAGCTGCAAAGCACTTCCTTGTTAACTTTGGCTACTGCTCGGTTGCTTCGTTGAAAATGCAAAAGCTTTAATTTATTGTGTGGCTGCTGAAAGTGGCTTATTTGCGGAGGAAAAAATGGGGAACATAATAAAGAGTACGCAAATGAGATAAAGGAAGAGAAAAAAAGGGGTTGTCGAACTTCGGGAAAAGGGCACAAAAATTGCGCAAATCTGAACGTAAGGGTATAATTAACGAATTACAGATTGTAAATGAAAGGCTATTTGTGGAAAAATTTTTCAGGAAGGAGTTGAATTGGTAGGTTTACAAAATATTTAATGATCATAATTTACTTGTGAATTCGCCGAGAGTAAACACAGAGAGTTAAATCCGACAATTACACACATAAAACTGAAATAAATTTTCCTGATGTTGCCCTAGTATCAAGTATAGCGCCTAGTATTCTTGCGTACATATTACAGCAATGTAGTGGAATCGGAGGAATCTGGGATTGACCTATGAGTGGCCGATTTTCTCACATAATGGGTTTAATGGCCAAATCGCAAGGATCCCAAGGCTCAGAGAATTTGGGGGGAAGGAATTCCATTGGAGAGCTGTTAAGAGACAGATGACAGCCTCTCGACAAAGATGTTCTTTATCGTGCACAGGGTATGGCTCTCCTGCACACGATGTCACTGATTAAGGTCCCATACCACGAACGAACGCAGGGTAGAGAAAATTTTCAATGCGGGTATGGTTAGGACTCGAACCTGGGAACTGCAGAGCGACACGCTGCCGACTGAGCCAACCCCCGCTCTTTAGAAGAGTGAAGAGATTTCAAAAATTTTCGTGATGTTTTTGTTAATGTAAATTGATGAACGAGATTGATTTAGGAAAATCTCCCCAATGGGAAGGTTTAAATCCCTAATCTTTCCGACTTGTCTACGCCACTGTAAGAGGAGTGCTTGATTTATCTTTCTGCTGAGGTCTCATAGGTCGTAGTTATCTTTTTTTTTTAATTTTATTCTGCTTCGATTTTGTTAAAAAATACAAATGATTCAAATCGTCACCTTAGCGTTTATAAAATTTATACCCAAAATTATTGGATTGCAAAAATCAACAATAGAATGGAAGTAGATAAAACGACAGAGCAAATTCACCAATAGCGTTAGACAACAAAAAGCGTTTACACCAATACAAAAAGCATTAATGGCGATAATCTCTGGATCTAAAATCTTTTCTATTGAGTTTCATACTTAGCAACTTCCATTAGAAGCAAGTATGGTGGACAAGAGATATAATTCAGAGTTGGGTTGTTTTACCTCTGAGCGGCACTTTTTTTCACACCATGGGCTAAATGGCCAGGTCACATGGACCCTGAAGGCTCAGAGAAGGTTGGGGGAGGGGACCCACTGGAACAGCTTTTGGGAGACAGATGGTAGCCTCCCGTCAAGGACATCCAGCGTGTTCTTTAACGTGCACAGGGTATAGCTCGACTGCACACGGAGCCACGGCTTAACATCCCATACGATGGACGGCGGTATTTTCAAGCCCATCGGTGTCCCCTACTGACCGTGGGCAGGGCGGAGAATTTTGCGGAGATAAATCTTAACGCTGACCCAGCTGGGACTCGTACCTGGGAACGGCAAATTACGAGCCTGGCGCGCTACCGATTGAGCCACCCCGCCCCAGAAGATCTGTGAGGAAGGCGCGACCTCAGCAGAAAGACAACACAAACATTCATGCCTTACCCGAGGATCGAACCCAGGTCCCTTTGAGCAGTAGACAAGAACGCTAACTACTCGGCCACGGAAAGCAACCCTTAAAACGCAGGTTGTAGCGACCACTGGTTTACACTGACTATTGAGCAAGAACAACTTTTGAAACATGGCAAATAAAAAGTAAGACGGAAAGAGCGATTGACTTGCGAGAAACAGTACGACAAGAGAATTGAGAGTCTCCCTGAGCCCTTGTTACCTCCATACGTCATCTCATACCATTCCGACATGCACTGCCGTTCATTTGCTTGTGAGCCCCCGTGCACATCTCGTTGGCAGTCAGGGGATGAAGAGTCTGGAGGTCATTCAGAGGTCAGCTTCTTACTCCGGGGAGGCGGAAAGAGGAGGTTCGTGATATCACCATCATTCATCACTTAGTGGGATAAAGAGTGAGCTCGCTGAAGTCGTTGTCCGAAACGCATCCAGTTTTCTTCCCAACAGCAGCCTTTGTTGGAAATTACCTGTTGTAGGAACATTATCCCTACGGGTGTTTGATCGTAGACACGAAATTTCGGTGAATTTATGTAAGAAATGTGTTAAGTTCCGCCTAAAGTTGGTATTTACAAAGTAATTTGCAAAGTATAAATGCGTGTTGATAAGAGTTCGTGTCAGTAAGAAGTGCAAGTTCAGAATTAGATTATCTCAGATTCAAACATCAACATTTGACACCCGTTAGATGTGGTGGTTTGTTTTACCACTGAACAGCATTTTTCTTTACACACAATAGGCTAAATGAACAGGTCACAAAGACCCCAAGAGCTCAGAGAAGGTTGGGGAAGGGGATACACTCGACAGCTGTTAGGGGACAGATGGGAGCTCCTGATAAGGCCCTTCGGTGTCTTCTTTAACGTGCACAGGGTATAGCTCTCCTGCACACAGAGAGCGACGGCTTAGCGTCCCATCCGACGGAAAATGACCTTTTCAAGTCCATCAGTGTCGCCTTACTTACAGAGGGTAGGGTTTCGCGGGCATAAATCTGAATGCTGTCACATGTTGGGAGTCGAACCTGGGAACTAGATTATGAGCCGCTACCGTCTGAGCCAACCCCCTGCCCCAACATTAAAATGGTTAAAACAGGAACGCTGAATGTCTATGAACAGATAGAGGGTAATGTGGAAACTATAACTAATTTCGTTTGCACTTTTTTGAAGACGAGCTAAAATATATATTTGTTCACTCCTCATTTATTTAGTTTTTCACTTAGGATACGGCAACTTCTCGCCATAATCTAACCATTGTGTTTGTTAAAGAATATGGTACATGTTAAATTTCTCATGCAAACTGGATCTTATCCAATGAACGATGCCTTTTTCATGCCCAGATGGTGTCCCCTTTCTCTTCGATAGAAAGATTAAGAAAAAAAAAAAAAGAAATCCTAAATGCTGGCAAGTTCGTAGATCCAACTTTTTTTTACTTTGGCACCCAAGGCCATGATAAAATTCTTTTTTAAAAGGATGGAGATAACCCAGAAACTCAATCAGGCTTGTACTAGTTTCTCATAAAACATAGAAACACACAACCATGCCATACCTGGACTCGAACCCAGACACCTGCAGCTGCAGTGTCACCGCGAGCCAAGTCGATAGCACTGCGCAACCGAGGTGTCACCTCTTTCCTCTAAATCACCAAATGATTCATCCTTACACTTTTTATCCTCCAACTCTTTCAAACCAGGAAGAAAAATATTTACAAAACATTTAAAGCTAAAAGCAAAAAAGTAATGCGTGAAATGACAACTCCTCACGAATTTTGCGAGAGTGGTAATCAGCGCCAAGGGGGAAAATATCCTCTTTTCCAACCCCTTCAGTACCTCATTGGTCCCTTCCACATTTGTTTTGTTGTTGTGATGACGATTGAAGAAGTGTGCGGAAGAAAAAGATGAAGAAATGAAAGATGACGTTTCTTAGGAATGAGGAGGTCAGGAATACTAAGAGCGATAAAAGAGGAATGTCGGGATAGGTGGGGAATGATGAAGGGGAACGGCAAACGAGAAGAATAGAAGATGAGCACACGATGGAAGCTAAAAGTAAGCGATATAAATGCATTGTGCATTTTCGGAAATGATGTGAGAGATGGAGCAGACGGAAACATAAGGAAGTTAATTCGTTGGAAGAAGGAAATTCAGTTGCTTTTGAGAAAATGACGTATTTGTACAGAGATGTCCCCGGAACTTTGTCCAAGGGGAAGCGAAATAGGAAATAATTTATTTCCCGAGAAAGATGGATTATTATTATTATTTTGAAATAATAGGATCTCACAGATGGTAGTAATATGTTAGATAAATATAGAGGAAAAATTGTCAGTAGGCAGGTGGGATCTGAATCCACGACCTCCTGATAACATGTGAGGTGCTCTATATTTTTTAACAGATCAATATTTATTTAACAGATTATTGTTTTATTGAAAACGTGTTTGTTTTATTCAATAATATATATATAAAGGAATAAAAATTAAAAGTCCACGGTGTAGGAGGAAGCAATTGTTCTTTTGGTCTTCCTTGGGAATGTCTATATTTTTATGCCATTGATGAAGGAATGAAACCCACTGGGATTACTGCAAAAAATGTTCTCCAAGTCTATGATTATTCTACAACAGCGTTATATAAAGAATGTTCCCCAAGCTTTTGGAAAATGAATACATGATGATTATCATTGGTAATCGTAAAATTTTAAATTTACTACGCCTTGGCAATACTGACAGCTTTTGTTGGCTTTCTAAGACGAAAATTACTCTAAAAAGAGATTAACTATGTTCGAATGTGGAGGTCTGAAATTCACATTAAACAAGAGAAATACCAGTTGAATTTTCGTTTGCACAATCATTGTTAGTTGTTCACCTAATAGATGAGTATTGATAGCAATGATTTGCCACTTCCCTGCCGGGGGGCCCCAGCATTTTTTACTTTAAGAAATCAAATGAAATATTATTATTTGCATTTTTAAGCTCGAATATATACCGCTAGATGGTATTAAAGTCGGAAAATGACAAACTCATTTTCTTTGAAAATGAGCTTTCCATGTTCGCCAGGGACGATATGCTACTAGCTGATTAATATCTACCCAAATTTACATTCATTTTGTCTTTAATTTATAATGGATTCAATGAAGTTTTTGCAAGGCTCTTTTGTTTCCAGTGAGGTTAAAATTGGCTAAGTCGATAGCGTGTTACAATTGTAATCTGCAGTCTCAGGTTCGAGTCCTAACTGTACCGAATTTGAGATTTATCTCCCCTAACAGCAGGGCCGGACTTAAGTATAAGCTAACTAAGCCGTTGCTTAGGGCCTCACGATTATGAGGGACCTCATAAAATATATTTGAGGTTTAATTATCATGAATTATTTTTATATTCAAATTAATCTATTGTGCAAAACTGTTCATCTCAGCTTTACAGTCATTATTGTATACCAAATCTTGTAAAATGTTTTCACCACATCAATTTCATATTTATTTTTTAGTGTTCCGTTCAATCAGAATAATGAATATATCTGACTTATTTCGACTATCCAAAAATTTGGAGCCTTTTAAAATTATTGTAGCTTAGGGCCTCAGAAGGTCAAAGTCTGGCCCTACCCGAACTCCACACCCCCTCGGTCATAAAAAGAACACCGATAGGTTTGAAAAGGCCAGTCTATCGGATGAGATGTTAAGCCACCATAGCTCAGTGTGCAGGAATGCCATACTTTGTGCAAGTTAAAGAACACGCTGGTTGGCTTTGATGCGAGAGTACCACCTGTCTCACAACACATGACCACTGGGTCCCTTTTCCCCCATCTCTAAGCCTTTGTGACCTGGCCATTTAGCTCTTTGTGTACATAGAAATGATGCTCAGAGGTAAAACAACTAAAATTACTCCCCTTCCACACACCTCACTCTAAATCTGATCTTGAACAATCACTTCGAAACTGAATCATTTGTGTACGGATTTTTTTTTCTTCTTTTTAATACAGGATCGAGTAAGGTACGCATGGCAGAGTTTGGAATGTGAGCAAGAAAGCTTTGAAAAGCTTTTTCCCTTAAAGGACTGATTGTTAAACCTCTGAGAGGCAGTTTTTTCGCACAATTGGCCAGGCCATAAGGATACCAAAAGCTCAGAGCAATATACACCACCTGGTCAAATTATTATCATCGTGCCCGAAGTGTCATGAAGCGTGCCAATGTATGCTTAATTTTTTACTAATGTAAGTATTCTACGTCACTGCGAGACCCTATAAAAGCCGTAAACGCATTGTGGAAAGTAAAATCAAGCGCGACATAGGTAAAAAGATTCATCTGACTGACTTCAAAACGGGGCCCATCGTTGTAGCACAATGGACAGAGAAGACGAAGTTGTAGCGCAATGGACAGGAGCATCTGTAACGGATATGACGGAACTCAGCGGAATATCACGGAGGCACAATATCCCAAGTGTATAGAGAATAGAAACGGTCTCAAAAATGGTCCGCAATCGCAGCATATGCTGGAAGAAAAAAGGTCTGACAGACAAAGACAGGTGTTTGTTGGCAAGAAATGTATGGCGAAACAGAGTTGTAAACACGTCAGCAATTCATCAGCTAAGAGAGATGACAGCTAGCAGTACTTGAAACCCCATTTCAACGAGAACTATTCCATGATACATAAGACGAAATATTAGTTAGGTGTTCATAACAATTTGGCCAGACAGAGTACGTACTATTCTCTTTCTATCAAATTTGTTTCTTTGCGCCATTTTGTGCCAAACAAGAGACCCTCTGTTTTTCAGATAAATAATTCTCCGTCCCTTTCTATCTGAGTAGTCCGACCTCTCAGCAGAATTAATGGTTCAAGAAATAATTTTGTGGGCTGGGTTGCTTTACCTTTCAGCAGCACTTTTTTTGTACAAAAAGGGCTAAATGGCCAGGTCACAAGGATTCTGAGGGCTCAGAGAAAGCTGGGGGAATGGAACCTACTGGGCAACTGCTAGGAGACAGCTTCCTGTCAAGGTCACCTAGCGTGTTCTGTAACGTGCACAGAGTATGGGTCACCCGTATGCGGGAGAGCCATACCCTGTGCACGTTACAGAACACGCTGGATGGCCTTGACGGGAGGCTATCATCTGTCTCCCAACAGCTGTTCCAGCGAGTCCCCTCCCCCAACCTTCTCTGAGCCTTCGGGGTCCATGTGACCTGGCCATTTAGCCCATGGTGTGCAAAAAAGTGCCGCTCAGAGGTAAAACAACCCAACGGACCACGGATTTACTTCCCATCAGACAGACGCCGACCTTTTTAAGCCCATCGGCGTAGCTAATAACCGAGGGCATGTGAGGGTGGGATAATTTTGTGGAAAAAAAATTATTCTTCAATGAATGGGATTCGAACCCACGGAATTCGAACCCACGCCTCCCAATTACATGTCAGGTGCTCTAACACTAAGATATCACCAGCTCTGTCATTTACCGATTTATTTGTGATTTTTAAATCAACAAAGTCAATGAGATTTAAAATTCACAATCAAGTAGATAAATGATTGAGCTGGTGATAGCTTAGTGGTTAGAGCACATGGTATGTACCTGGGAGGCGTGGGTTCGAATCCCACTCATTGCCGAAACTTATTATTTCTTGAATTATATGTCAACAGGTAAACTGTGAATTTATTATTATTGACGAATTAATGATGTTTCCCCATTTTTTTAGCCAGGAAAAAGGGCTCTATTGTTTTTAACAAACAAATTAAAAGAAGAAAAGACGGAATCCTCCCGTCAAGCCATCCAGTGCGTTCTTTAACGTGCACAGGGTATGGCTCTCCCACACACGGGGCCACGGCTTAACGTTCCATCCTACGGACGGAGGTCTTTCCAAACCCATCGGTGTCCCCTACTATCCGTGGGCAGGGCGGGGAATTTTGCGGAGATAAATCTCAACGCTGACCCAGTTCGGACTCGAACCTGGAAACTGCAGATTGCGATCTGAATTCTGTAATAAATCATAGGGTTCGGATATTTTTTTGAGCGACTGTACTATGCAACGTTTGAGTATTGGGGATAAATCTCAACGCAGGCACAGTTGGGACTCGAAAACAGGGAACATCAGGTGTCATGTCTGGTGTGTTACCAACCGAGCCAACTATTGATTGAGCCTCATGTTTAAGAGAAAAAACAATCAAACTCGGATTTAGGATCTTGATATAGCTAATATTTCTTTGTTATTATATTACACACACACTATGTATATGTAAAGAAAAAAATGTTACATTTCTAAAAATACAGAGAAATTTAAGGGTTAAAATTAACATGTAATCATGAGAAACATTTTACAGAGCAGTGCTATCTTTCAAAATATTGGTGCACTTTAAAGGATGTGAGAATGCAAAGCCTCATTTAAAGCTCCCTAAACTTTGTAAATATAATTTTTACTAAAAAAAATGTCACTGCAAATGAAATGATCTCTCAAAATCTCGATTTCTAATAATATTCTTTTATTGACGCTCAGATTTTTGATAGCAGACGATGGTATTTACACTCATCAAAAACACTTTTTTTTTTTCGAAATTAACAACTGAAAGAATGATTACATTTATCTCAGTAAACGGTTTATTATAATGACTAACTATAAATTTTATTTTAGTTTTAGTTAACCGTCCCGGTGTCTGAGTGGCTACCGAGATTAGCTACTGATCAAAGGAGTCTGGGTTCGAACCCCGGGTAAGGTATGGATCTGTGTTGTTCTTTTTGCCGAGATTTTGTCTTCCTCACAGATCTTTTTGGTGTATTACACTGATAGTATCCTGCCACATCTCTGTGGCAAGCAGATGCTTGAGGGGTAACTTGTTATTTTTTAAAATTTAATAATGATGCAAATTCTTACGAACAGCAACACTGCTAATAAATGTTTGAGCTTCCGTAATTCTTTAAATGTTACACCAACATTATTGAAAATCACACTTAGCGAGATTTTCAAATGATCAGTAGTGACATTTTTCCTTAAAAGCTTATTTTCAAAGTTATAGAACTTTGAATGTGACTTTCGATTCAAATAACACGAAGCAGGGGTTTTGCTGCAGCGAGCTCTTCGGAGCTCTGTTAAAACCAGAATTTTTTTCATTTTACTAACCATTATTCAATTTTTTTAAATTGCTAATATAATAATATGATTTAAAAAGACAGCACAACAGCAGAGAGCTGTACCAGATAGTTAATGTTTTGTGTGGTAGAAAACGGACAGGCATACAAGGATTGAAGGATAAACAAGGTAAGGTTATAGAAGGGGAGGATTCTGTCATGGCTAGGTGGGCTGAGCATTTCAGTGATGTTCTAAACAATGTAGTTAGTTCTACTCCCATTGTTTGCAATGATGATAGATGCATTGGTGGCTTTAATGTTGGCCCTATAACACAATCTGAAGTTAGTTTGGCTGTTTCTAAACTTAAACTTCATAAATCCCCAGGGGTAGATGAAATTACTTCGGAAATGCTTAGAGCTGGGAATGTTTCGGTTACCACTTGGATGACTGAAATTCTGAATCTCTTTTATGATAAAGGCATGGTTCCTAAGGATTTTACCAGAGCTATTGTTATCCCTATTTTCAAAAAAGGTGATCGCAGTTCTTGTGATAACTATAGGGGTATCAGCCTACTCTCTGTTCCAGGTAAAGTTCTTTCCATGATTGTGCTTAATAGAATTAAGAATCTGGTTGACAGGCAATTGCGTGATGAGCAATGTGGATTCAGAAGTGGTAGGGGATGTGTAGATCAGATATTTTCACTTAGGCAGATTCTTGAGAAATGTTTAGAGTTTCAGAAACCTTTGGTTGCTAGCTTTGTTGATTTCAAAAAGGCTTTCGACTCTGTTGATCGTCATAATTTGTGGTTGATTGTGAGATCATATGGTATACCAGACAAGTTAGTTAACATTATGAAAGCTCTCTATAATAACACTGAGTCGTGTGTGAGAGTTTTTAAGGCTTGTAGCAATTGGTTTAGCATTACTTCTGGTGTTCGACAAGGGTGCATTTTGTCTCCTTTTCTCTTTAGCTTGGTTATTGATTATGTTATGCGAAATTCACTTCAAGGGAAAGATTTTGGCCTTAAATGGGCTGGAGATACGAAAATTTCTGATTTAGATTATGCTGATGATTTAGCCCTTTCGGCAAATGATGTTGATGAGATGAACTCTTTCATTCGAGCTGTTGATGAGACTGGTAGTAGAGTAGGTTTGGTTATAAACAGAGAGAAAACTAAAGTGATGAAAATTGGTCAGGCAGGCTGTGATTCAGTTAATCTGAATGATTGCAGTCTTGAGCAGGTGTCACAGTTTAATTATCTTGGGAGCTATGTAACAGATAATGGTGATGTGCGGCATGAGATTAACAGACGAATAGGGATTGCTGCTGGGACTTTTAAGAATCTATGGAGAGTGTGGAGAAATAGGCGTATACACCTAAAGACTAAAATTAGACTGTATAATAGTTTGGTTCTTTCTAGGGTTAGTTATGGTAGTGAAACTTGGACACTTTGTAAACAAGATAACAGGAAACTAGATGCTTTTGATTCCAGATGCTTACGCAGTATCTTGGGCATTAGGTGGTTCAACTTTGTAACTAATGATGAGATTAGGAAAAGGAGTTTGCAACCTCCTTTAAGCAGCATATTGTGCAGAGAGAGACTCCGTTGGTTTGGCCATGTTGCCCGTATGAATAATTATAGATTGGCGAATAGGGTTATGAACAGTGTGCCTAAAGGCCTCAGAAAGAAGGGGAGACCTAGGATGCGGTGGGCAGACAATGTCAAACAGGACCTTGTTAGAATTGGTGTGCAGTGGCCAGATGCAGTAGATGTAGCTCAGGATAGACTTGCTTGGAGAACTAAATTGCACGGTCTGGTTGGACCTCCGTAGCCCATGGCTGCTTGAGGATGATGATGATGATGAAAAAAAACCAAAGTGAAAATTGAGCCTCATTCAATCTAACAAAACCTATTACGTAAGTTGATTGGTAGCACACCCCTTCTTGGAAGGGACCCAATACATGTTGGAGGTTAACGTATAAATATATTTATTTTGTAGACGGATATATCCTGTTATGGCACTCAAAGTCCTTAATATATGACGTTAAGTATCTTGATTTTACACTTTTAACAGGAAAAAATATCGACTGAAAAAACAATCTTTCATTTCAGAATATTATTACCATTATGTCAGATACCCCAAACGAGATATGGACGAAACTGCAAACAAAATGATGAGATACGTGCTTCAAAATGACAAGACGGTGACTCCTTCAAGTCACACAATGAATAAAGAACTGCAAAGAAGACTTTAAGCACAGTTTATGCAAGTGATGACAGTGATGGGGAAGGAGCTAAAAGCCTCAAGATCCCAGACAGACTCAGAGGACAATAGCTGTCAAGGGACAATTCAAAGAGAACAGAGTCAACTGACCACTTGACAGTTGAAACAACGCCAGATATTTTCGTCGAGCGGACGACCTTGTTATCTAACTCGTGTACGACAGCGGAGCTCCATTAGCATCATGCAACAGTTCGCTAATTACAGGTCGAGGTGTCTGACAACGGGGACAGTGAGGCGGTCTTCTGGGCGAAATTGCGCTAGGGAAGGTCAAGTGTTGAGAGATGCGAGTGAGGGTCGTCGTGAGAACGTTCCCGAGGCGTCGAATGATCATGTTTCTTTGTTATGATAAAAATGTTTTAAATTGCGAAGCTGAAGTAAAACCAAGCAATGGCAACGGACATAAGCCACTTAAAACTGAAACTATTTCCTTGTATGCTTTAAGTTGATCTATGAAGGTATTTATCTTTTTACTTAAAAAAAGGGTTGCATTATAGACCAAACCAAATGTTTTGAAACTGTTTTTTACTATTTTCAATCGCAATTTATCATTTTGTGACACAGAACCACAGAGGGGAGTGGTTCAGTTTCTTTTAAAAAAAAAGAGTTTCCTTTTAAGAATATAATGGCTTTAAAGAATCTCAAGGTTCAGTTGGGAAATAATAATTAATCAGCTTAGATTTGAAATGGCTTTAAAGAATCTCAAGGTTCAGTTGGGAAATAATAATTAATTAGCTTAGATTTGAAATGGCCTTAAAAATATCAATGAGTTGAGCACCTGCGAATCAAGTTAATTGGCGGGGTTTTGCATCCCAGGGCAAAAAATACTAACATAAAAAGATTCAGTCGGTAGAGTACTAAGTTTGTAACCTGATGCTCTAAATTCGAGTCCTAACTGTGACTATGCTGAGTTTTTTTCTCCGCCAATACACTTCTGTCTTTGGCAAGAAAGACGATAGTCTTTGTTACCTCTGAGAGGCACTTTTTGCACAAATGGGCTAAATGGCTAAGTCATATGGACCCCAAGGGCTCAGAGAAGGTTAGGCGAAGGGTACCCACTGAACAGATGCTAGAAAGGAGATGGAAGCCTCCTGTCAAGGCCATTCAGAACGTTAAAGTGTACAGGGGTGGTTCTTCAAGCTCATCGGTGTCCCTTTACTGATCGGAGGCAGGATGGGGCTTTAGCGGAGAAAAATCTGAATGACTGAGCCTTCATTCCTCAGAGGTTTGGGGAGGGTCTCACTGGACAGCTTTTGGGAGCCAGATGGTTAGTCAAGGCCATCCAACGTCTTAATGTCCCATCTGACAGACAGTGGCCTATCCAAGCCCGTCGTTACCTCGTCGGCCTCGGTCGTTACCCACTGACTGAGGGAAGAGCAGAGTTTTGCAGAGATAAATCTCAACTCTGGCCCAGGCGGGACTCAAACTTCGGATCTGCAGATTACAAGCCTGGCCTGTTATCAAACTGATCTAATCTTCCTCCACTTTTAATCGGGTTATTTGCGATCTGGGGATGGGGAGGAAGCAAAGTCGCACAGAAATGGGGGAGGGGAACATGCATGTCTATGTTATCTCAACCTGGCCTCTCAGAGGAACCTAGTTTTTTTTAATGAATATTAAACATAACATATGATTTTTAGTTATTAGAAACATTATTATAAACAAAGCTATTATCTTTTCCTAACAGTTGCGGGGGTGGCTCAGTCAGTAGCGCGCCATGCTCGTAATCTGTAGTTTCCAGGTTCGAGTCCCAGCTGGGTCAGCGTTGAGATTTATCTCCGCAAAATTCCCCGCCCTGCCCACGATCAGTTGGGAATACCGATGGGCTTGAAAAGGCCGCCGTCCGTCGGATGAGACGTTAAGCTGTGACTACGTATGCGGGAGAGCCATACCCTGTGCACATTAAAGAACACGCTGGATGACCAAGACGAGAGGCTACCATCTGTCTCCCAACAGCTGTTCCAGTGGGTCCCGTCCCCCAACCTTCTATGAGTCTTCGGGGTTTATCTGACCTGGCCATTTAGCTTATGGTGTGCAAAAAAGTGCCGCTCAGAGGTAAAACAATCCAACCCTTCTCCTTACAACTGTAGAGAAATTGTTAAAAATTCTTTCAAGCTTTTGACGATGAAATTTGTGTTTATTATATCAGTTCAGTTTCTCAAACTGCTCATGATCAGCAGTTTTCGAACTCTATATCTATGGAAGTCATTCCTTGCAGTCGCTTCCTCAAAATGCCAAAAGCTCACCCTTTTAAGGGCAGAATACGACTCTTCCCAATCTCATTCCCTGTAGTAATTCCCCCTGGCACCCAGATATTGAGGGATACCGGACTTGGAAAGGCCGCCGTCCATCAGATTAAGCGTGGTTCAGTGTGCAGGATAACCATATTTAGTTCACGTTAAAGAATGCGCAAATGAATGATCTTGAAGGGAATTTTCCGTTTCCTAACAATTGTCTAGTGGGTCCTTTCCTACAACCTTCTCTCAGCCCTTAGGGTCTACGTGACCTGGCCATTGAGTTTATTGTGTGCAAAAGATTGTCGCTCAGAGGTAAAAGAAATCAACCTAACCCAGATATTGAATTACGTTTCTTTAAACTTTGGGAATATATTTAAAAAAGATTGCTTTTATAATAATAAATAAATAAATACCCCCTCAAGCAGCCGCTTGCCACAGAGGTCTGACAGGAGCCTGTCAGTTTATATGCCATAGTAGGTCTGTGAGGATGGCAGGACCTCAGCAGAAAAAACGATACATACATCCATGCCTTATCCGGGGCTCGAACCCAGGTTCCTTAGATCACTAGCCAAGAGCGGTAACCACTCGGCCATGTGACGGCAATATAATGAAATTAAAAGTTGTTTTATAGAAAAAAAAAAACGCCCGATGAGAGGAGGGGAGAAAAAGGACCTTAAAATTTGAATTTGAACCCTGGCCCACAAACGTTGAATAACCTTGGTAGTACAGTCGCTCAGAAAAATATCCGAACACTGTGGTTGATTACAGAATTTAGATCGTAATCTGCAGTTCCCAGGTTCGAGTCCCAGCTGGGTCAGCGTTGAGATTTATCTCCGCAAAACTCTCCGCCCTGCCTACGGTCAGTAGGGGACACCGATGGGTTTGGAAAAACCGCCGTCCGTCGGATGGGACGTTAAGCCGTGGCCCCGTGTGCGGGAGAACCATACCCTGTGCACGTTAAAGAACACACTAGATGGCTTTGACGGGAGGCTATCATCTGTCTCCTAACAGCTGTTCCAGTGGATCCCCTCCCCCAACCTTCTCTGAGCCTTCGGGGTCCTTGGGACCTGGCCATTTAGCCCATTGTGTGCAAAAAGGTGCCGCTCAGAGGTAAAACAACCCGACCCAACAGAATTCAGAAAAAATATCTGGCAACTTTTTTTAGAAATTAATGATCTGGCTACCTTCGTGTCACGTGACACGAAGGTTGCCAGATCACTAATTTCTAAGACAAAATGATTGACAGATATTTTTTCTGAATTCTGTAATCAGCCATAGCGTTCGGATATTTTTTGAGCGATTGTACGTATTTTGGGGGGAGGAATTTTCCGCCTAACTCCACCTACCCCATAGATATTACTCCCATTCTTGAAACGCAATCATCAGATCACACTGAAGGTTGATCATAAATAGGATTTTCGCTTAAACCTGTCATGGTGGTGATCTATTTTAAAACTTACTTGTTTCAGCAGTAGGTGAAAGCCCTGCCAGTCTTGCTGGAAGACGTCTGTGGCTAATTAATTCATGTCTGGATAAGGATGATAGCTCTGTCAAGCAAGGGTGAAAACGTGACCCTTTGGGAAGTTTTCCGTTTGGTCATCACTCTTGTTTCGTATCATCATCACGTCTGAACGCAGCATCAAAAGTGGATCGTCGAGTTCAGCTCCTCGGTCCGCTCTCTTAAGTTGTCAAATGCTTTCCAGACAGAAGTAGCGCAAAGACTCAGTTCAGTAATACATTAAGAGGCGTGTGAATTCTTCCATTTGACTAGTAGCTTAACTGAGCTGAACTCTTCCATCAAATAGTTTTCCTGTTTAGAAATATACTCTATTACAATAAGAACACTTCCATATTATGTGAATGGAAAGACACATTCAAAACTCCTTAATTGTGAAAATATTTTTTTTGGAAAAAATTGTTAGATGGAGATAAACTGAAAATCTGTGATATTTCTCTAAATATCTGTTTCCCCAATATTCCTTAATATTTAAAGTATTGATTGAAGCTGAAACATTTTACTGCACTTTTGCTCTCATGAAACTTAATTTACATCACAAGATAAAACACAACTGTTACAACAAATCGTTCACTAACATAAATGGGGTGGGGGTGGCTCAGTCGGTAGCGCGCCAGGCTCGTAATCTGTAGTTCCCAGGTTCGAGTTCCAGCTGGGTTAGCGTTGAGATTTATCTCTGCAAAATTCCCCGCCCTACCCAAGGTCAGTAGGAGACACCGATGGGCTTGGAAAGGCTGCCGTCCTTCGGATGGGACGTTAAGCCGTGGCCCCGTGTGCGGGAGAGCCATACTCTGTGCACGTTAAAGAACACATTGGATGGCCTTGACGGGAGGCTACCATCTGTCTCCCAACAGCTGTTCCAGTGGATCCCCTCCCCCAACCTTCTCTGGCCTTCGGGGTCCATGTGACTTGGCCATTTAGCCCATTGTGTGCAAAAAAAGTGCGGCTCAGAGGTAAAATAACCAACCAACTACGAATCTAATTACTCACTGGAATAACATTGTCGTGCTTTAAGTTTTGGGTACCAGTGTAAAACCATAGAAACCCCTCAAGGAAGCCTTTTATGGAATCTGTAGTTCATCTGATTGCGAAATGAAAAAGTTCTTCTGGGGAATTTATCTAATCCAAGTTAAAATCAAAAAGATTGGACTCTTTGAGTAGTACTTTTTTTTTTGCACGAAGTGAGCTAAATGGCCAGGTCACAAGGAATGCAAAGGATCTGAGAAGGTTCGAGAAGGGGACCCACTGGACAGCTGTTAAGAGAGATGAAGGTTCCCCGTCAAGACCATCAGTTTTTCTGCACACGGAGCCACGGCTTAAGATCCCATCCGACGGACGTCAGTATTTCGAAGACCGTCGGTGTCTCATTTCTCACCGAGTTGGGTTGGGTTGTTTTATCTCTGAGCGGCACTTTTTTGCACACCATGGGCTAAATGGCCAGGTCACAAGGACCCCGAAGGCTCGGAGAAAGTTGGGGGAGGGGACCCACTGGAAACAGCTGTTGGGAGACAGAGGGTAGCCTCCCGTCAAGGCCATCCAGCGTGTTCTTTAAAGTGCACAGGGTATGGCTCTCCCGCACACGGGGCCACGGCTTAACGTCCCATCCGACGGACGGCGGCCTTTCCAAGCCCATCGGTGTCCCCTACTGACCGTGGGCAGGGCGGGGATTTCTCACCGAGGACAGGGTAGTAGTTAGAAGAGATAAATCTCAATATTCGCACAGTTCTGACTCGAGTGTGGAAACTTCAGATTATTGAGCATGGTGCGCTACCAACTGAGCCAACCTCCTCCCAAATCAAACATTTATTAAAATTTTACTTTGAAACGATATTGATGAAGATATAATATCGTCATCAGTATACTTTCTTGAAATGAATGCAAATCGATACTTTTTACTAATGATGACAATGAAAAAAAATATTACGAAAAAGTTTTTTTTACACAAAATGTGCTGAAAATTTCCCAGTGAATTTCATAAAATTTCATAAATTTCCCAAAAAATCTCATACAATTATGAACTTAAAATAATCCGTCACCATCAGCACGACAGAATCAACATTGCGAGACTTAATCGTTGCAGAAATCATCCCTGATTAAAAATATAAAAAATAAATACCCCCTCAAGCAGCTGCTTGCCACAGAGGTCTGACAGGAGCCTGTCAGTTTATATGCCACAGTAGAAGATCTGAGAGGATGGCAGGACCTCAGCAGAAAACAACACGAACATCCATGCCTTACCCGGCTCCACATATTCGTGACAACAGTTCACACTTAGCAAATGATAGATCGCATGACTAAGAACCTAAAGAAAGGATAAAACATTACTGTGCAGTGATCACAATGGCCATAAGAGACGAGGAGGTGTTACCTTGTTATACAAATCATACATTTAGCAAATATTAAAGGCTTAGCAGTGGGCTTACGTCACGGACTCGACCTCGAATCTACTCTATCTATTTGAATCTGCCATTGACGAGTGAGATCTGGGAATGCGATTTCTGTTCCTTTCTGCATTACCAAAGCAGTCACAGAATGGAACTGCTTGCCCTCACTCATTTAAACCTTAAATCACGCGCACGGTAGCACTGTACGCTTTCACGCTCGACACCCATTGAGAGTGCGCATGAGTGCGTGTTTCGAAACTCCTCCCCGAGCGTAGTTTCGTGTTATTAAAGCCTCCTTTTCATAAGGCGACGTGGAGTATATTGTCACGAATGCCTGACAGTTGCCTTGAACTTCTCCCACCCCCTCACCCAACAAATAGACCGAGCAGGCCAGTGCGTCTCGAGTTTGGCTGAAGGTGTTATTAGTATTGTCATTGGTGGGTTGGCCATGGAGCAGGGGAACTGAGGCTAAGCAGAGGCAATGAGACTGACACGGGGGCACGAGAAGAAACGGGGACAGAGCGAAAGAGTTGAGCCCAGAAAGGCTCATTCCTTGTTGGGAATTGTTGTTGTTGTTGCCATGGGAATTTGATTGCACCGAGATCTGACTGCTGTTCTCTTCACCACTATGGTTCTTTTGTGTAATAGGAAGGGGTATTTGAAAAGATTTGAATTTGTGATCTGTAAAATGATTCGGATCAAGGGTCATAATGCACCTCTTAAACTTACTTTAAAAAAGATTGAAAGAGGATTTTTTTTTTATAATATACAAATTCTTATTGTATTTTGTAGCTTTCAGTATTAAAATTCTGAGGTCACGTGGATATTTTTACATGCTTGACGGAGTTTGAATAGCTTTTAGATCTTTGTGAACTGTTGGAATGGTTCCTTTACCTCTGAGTACCCTTTTTTTGCCTAAAAAGGTCAGATCACAAGAATTGCAAGGGCTTAGAGTTGGGCAGAAAAAGGGGTTCTACTGGACAGCTTTTAGAAGATAGATGGTGAGGGGGGGGGGGGGGATTTCCGCCATGGCGTTATTTAACATATCCTTTAACGAGCACGGGATATGGCTTTTCTGCATGCGGGTCCATGGATTAAGACTCATCCGACGGACGACGAACTTTCTAAGCTCATCGATGTGCCGCCCTTTCTCACCAAGGTTAGAGCAGGGAAAATAATCATGCAGGCACTTAAACTGGGAATATCGGGCTACTCGAACCTGGCACCCAACCGACTGAGCCAACTCTCATCTCCTGGACACTCAGATAAAGCGTGGCAAACTATTGTGTGAGGGATTAGAATTGCATTTTAAATACTAGTGTACAGAGTGATTATACGTGTTTTCCAAAATATTTCAATTTTTTGATTATAGTAGCATATCATGCCCTTTTAAGTTCAGTTCTTACTAGTTTTCAAACTTATTTAACGATGAATATCGTTATTAAAAAGATTTAAAAAAAATGCTCCCTCTCAAGCAGCTGCTTGCCACAGAGGTCTCACAGGAGCCTATCAATTTATAAGCCATAGTATAATGTCTGTGAGGATGGCGGGAACTTAGCAGAAAAATAACACAAACATCCGTGCCTTACCCGGGCTCGAACCCAGGTCTCTTTGATCATCAGCTAAGCACGCTAACCACTCACTAACCACAACACGGGAACATAATGCCGTGTAAAATATTCATTGCAGAATTATTGGAGATGTCTGACAAATTCCACCGGTGGTAGAAGGATGGGACGGTTTGGTTGTTTTATCTGAGCTTTACTTTTTTGGCCGCAATGGGCTAAATGGCCATGCCACAAGGGCCTCAAAGGCTTAGAGAAGGTTGGGGAGGGGACCCACTGGGCAGCTGTTAGGAGACAGATGGTAGCCTCCAGTCAAGGCCATCCAGCGTATTTTTAACGTGCACATAGTATAGCTCTCCGCACACGGACCCACGGCTTTACGTCCCATTCGTCCGACGGCGGCCTTTTCAAGCCCATCAATGTGCCCTACTCACCAAGGCTGTGTGGGAGTTATGTGTAGGTAAATCTCAAACTCGCCTAGCTGGGACTCCAATCTGGGAACTACAGATTGTGATCCTGGCGCAGGAAGGGGCAGCAGGAAAAATTTGCTCACCACTGACTTAGCTCATGGGAATCAGAAATAGTCTCTAAAAGGTGAAATTATTAACGTCTGTCCTACTAAGAATGAGAAATTGAATATACGTAATAACCGCAATCTTCAATAGGAATCCCATTTGCATGAAGTTAAAGATGACATCTGTGCCCCCTGGAAACTTTAATACACAAATTAATTCACACTGCTGTTTCAACGTATTTCAGAGGTTCTCAACCCCTGAAACATTCTGAGATATCGGTGTTGACACAATAGTAGAAAATTTAAGACTGCAATGCTTCTGTCCAGGGTCGAGTGGTTAGCGTGCTTGGCTACTGATCAAAGAGACCTGGGTTCGAGCCCCGGGTAAGGCGTGAATGTTTGTTGTTGTTTTTCTGCTGAGGTCTCGCCATCCTCACAGACCTTATGGCATATAATCTGACAAGCTCCTGTCAGACCTCGGTGGCAAGCAGCTGCTTGAGGGGCTATTTACTTATTTTTTTAATGCTACCACAACTCTTTAAGTACCTCTCAAAATTTATCTTTAAATTGCTTTAAATATAATTCCTCTATTAGAAAAAAAACTATATTAGAGATGATTACGAACTTACGAATTCGGGTTTTTCTTGAGTCCAGCGGTCGGCGTGCCTTATTTCTAACTGAAGAGGAGTCTTGAATATTTTCTTTCTGATGAATTCTCGTCTTCCTCACATATCTTCTCTAATGTGTATTACGCTTGACAGACTTGCGTGGCAAATGGGTTGTCTGAGGAGAAATTTACGAAGGCTTTATTTTGTTGATGAGGGGTCAGAATAAATGTTGTAGGATAGAGTATGTGAAATACTGTTTATGACTTTTGTCACAGGGTTGTAAATCTCCATGAGATCATTCCTGAATGTGTCTGCACCAAATCTTCAATTCGAAGGCCTATTCACGAAACTTTAGGCAGTGTCCGGCTCTCATTTAATTTACGAGAGACTAATGACCAGAATGAGTTAAAACAGTGAAGTGCTTAAACGAAGTACTGGAGTACATTCCGTGTGCATGTGAGCAATTCATCAAAAGTGGAAAAAAAATTCCCATCTAATTAATCTGATATTTTTTCTGTTTGTTCAATAATCAAGTAATATAAATGCGACACACATATTTAGCAAATGATGGATGCAACATTTACTTTCGGTTTCTATAGTTTGCCGACCTTCACCGAATGAAAATAAAAGTTTTAGGGTTATTGAAATCCGTGGTGTATGAACGGGGGGGGGGGGAGGCTACAAGTGCTCGAACTCTCCCCATTCCTAGTCATTATTCTCACACTTCCACTTAATGATGAACGAAAAATTGGTGCGTTTCTAAACATAATTTTTTTTCAATGATATTAATTTAACATTTTATGGTCTGAAGTTTTGCATATTAATAAAACTGAAAACAGAAACTGTTTTAATAGGTTAGTGAAGAAAAAAGTTTTATATGTTTTAGAAATAATTTTTACGGTTAATGGAATAATTTTTAGGGTTAAATTCGCCTACTTTGTAAGATAGTAGACCGAGTGGTTAGCGTGCTTGGCTATTGATGAAAGGGAGCTGGGTTCGAGCACCGTCTAAAGCATGGATGTTTGAATCTTTCTGCTGAAGTCTCGCCTTCCTCACAGATCTTTCCTACGGCATATTAAACTAATGGGCTCTTATCATACCTCTGCAGCTGCTTGAGGAGGTATTTATTTGTTTATTTATTTATCTACAGATATGAAGTTTGATTTTTGTTCAACTCAGATCTTAACTTTAATGTTCAACTCGTCAAGTTTTAAAAAGGTTGAATTTTTCGCCCCTCCCCCCATCTCAAACAATGTGAACTGTTGCGCCACTGATTTAAATAACTGATTCGAGATGAGGAAACGACCCAGGCTCTGAAGAAAAATTACAAGGCAGATCTTTTAACTATTTTCAAACATTTTAGGTTGAAAAATACAAATTTATGTCTGATTTCGGCAATACTAAATTTCGTTGCCTCAATTCCGGTTACTAAAATCCTCCATAAAGAAAAAAGCCTTTGTTGATAAATATCGAGATGTTACCCACCGTCACATCAGCTGGTATCAACGTAGTTCTGCTGCTTACTAGAAATTTTGAATCACGATTAAGACAATTTCAGCAATTTTCTTTGAAGTGGCGCTCTAGTAATAGTGTGCCTTTGTTTGAATTTGCCACCTGCAAGTAAGTTAATCTCATATGTTTGACCTACTACAAAAGATAACATAAAAGAATAAAATAATGCCTTCAAATAACTTTATATTTCTAAGAGGTAGGGAATCGTCTGTCAATCTTGATGTTCGAATCTCATTCTTTACCGGCAAATGTTTCAATGATTGCACTTTTGTAGCCGTAAACCACTGCACACAAAAATATAAATACATATCCCATACTGTATTAAATAGCTGGTTTTAAGTTCCTATGTAATCGGCTGATGAAAGAACGCTTTTATTGTATTATTTTCTTCACATGATCCAAGGCTCTAAAAGTTTAGGTTGCCATCCCCAATCTGAAAACTGTGGTCAGAGGGACACTAGTATCTCTATAGATTAGGAGTTCATTAATCTAAGGTCATGAAAGACTCTTGGCTCGGCCAGTTAGCCTGTAAATACAGCTTTCATTTGGGTAGTGAAAGGCTCTTGGCTCGGCCAGCTAGCCTGTAAATACCGCTTTCATTTGGGTAGTAAAAGGTTCTTGGCTCGGCCAGTTAGCCTGTAAATACCGCTTTCATTTGGGTAGTGAAAGGCCCTTGGCTCGGCCAGTTAGCCTGTAAATACCGCTTTCATTTGGGTAGTGAAAGGCTCTTGGCTCGGCCAGTTAGCCTCAAATACCGCTTTCATTTGGGTAGTGAAAGGCCCTTGGCTCGGCCAGTTAGCTTGTAAATACCGCTTTCATTTGGGTAGTGAAAGGCCCTTGGCTCGGCCAGTTAGCTTGTAAATACCGCTTTCATTTGGGTAGTGAAAGGCCCTTGGCTCGGCCAGTTAGCTTGTAAATACCGCTTTCATTTGGGTAGTGAAAGGCCCTTGGCTCGGCCAGTTAGCTTGTAAATACCGCTTTCATTTGGGTAGTGAAAGGCCCTTGGCTCGGCCAGTTAGCTTGTAAATACCGCTTTCATTTGGGTAGTGAAAGGCCCTTGGCTCGGCCAGTTAGCCTGTAAATACCGCTTTCATTTGGGTAGTGAAAGGCTCTTGGCTCTGCCAGTTGGCCTGTAAATACCGCTTTCATTTGGGTAGTGAAAGGCTTTTGGCTCGGCCAGTTGGCCTGTAAATACCGCTTTCATTTGGGTAGTGAAAGGCTCTTGGCTCGGCCAGTTAGCCTGTAAATGCTGCTTTCATTTGGGTAGTGAAAGACTCTTAACTCGGCTAGAATATCGCTATTATTTGGGTCGTGAAAGCTCTCAGCTAGTTGGCTTCTTTTCTTCCATAATCAAATTCTTCCTATATAATCTTTTCATGCTTTCAATTTTATCCTAGTCCACAGGTTGTACAAAGGATGTTTGGTGGGTGACAGTGACACAGGGTTTAAATACCGCTATTATTTGGGTCGCGAAAGAGCTCAGCTAATTAATTGAATAGATATTTGATTTTTGGGTCGCGACCAAAACAGTCTGGAAACAAGTAGTGTTCGTTCTACCTACAACGGAACTACTCTTTATTTAGGATATTTTTCTAGCAAGGAGAGAAAGAATGTGCTTTTTTTTTCAGTGTTGGGAGGGAAGGCTATTTGTACAATTTGAAAGCCAAAATGTTTCTCACAGATGGCAATATTCCATCAAAAGATGTAGTAGGGAACAAACATAAGGAAAAAGGAAATGAAGAGTGCGAAATAAAGAATTAAACAAGTCGGTGGAACAAGTCCCTGAAATCAACAGGAATCAGGTTGAAAAAAAATGGAGAAATTGTAACGATATTTTATAGTTTCATCAAAATAGTCAGCAGGTTTATAGTGAACATCATATTATCATGGAGAGCGCAGCAAGTGATTAGAATGAACCGGAACGTACCAGAAAGCCTTTTCATTTGATTTAATCAGAAATTATTTTTGCTCAATAAAGCCCATTTTTTTCTGTTCCATTTTAGTGTTTTAATTATTTTTCCCGTCTCCATTTCTGTTTTCAAATTCTCTAAGCAGCACTTGCTCCAAGCCATTTGGAGAATTTAGCCCAATTGGAGCAGATTTAAAATTTTGCTCACGTGGTTATTTAGTGCTTAAAATTCATTTTCAAAAATATTTCGATAGATAATTAGAAGCACAAATTAGTATGTTGTTTATTGAACTAAAATATGTATCCTAAGTTTTTATGGTAAAACCGAAAAAGACAAATAAATTATGACTCAATATTTCTTTGAATACGCTTGGCCAGAAGCAATCGTCCGTTGCTGACTATTTCTAATGAAAAGATTTTATTCCCGTACACGTTTGATCGCTTTATTATATTTTCCAGCAACAAAGGAAATGGCATGCAGCTGTGTTTGCCCGTGTCCACTCGCTGTCTTCCTCCTAAAGATAACATCTCTCCACTTCCTCGTTTCCTGTATAAAAGCTAAACAAACTAACCGTTCCCAACCTACAAATTCAGTGGTTGCGTGATCTAAAATGACTAATCCAGGCTTTTCTTAACTACTCCTAGAAGTGCATCATCAGTGCATCCGAGATAGACAAATATGGGAGTAAATAATCTTCTTTTTTGAGAAACCTTAATAGTGGTAGGAGGTGTTTTCATATTAAGAGAATTGAGCAGTTGATTCTGTGGCCAACTTCCAAACACTCTCTCCTACTTCCACCTTCGTTCACAGTCTAAGCAGGGACAGTGGTTTAATGATGACATCACACTAGTGACAAATATACTCTTATTTAAAGTTTTTAATAATAGTCAAAAGCTACACTACTTGTAACCTCTAATAAGTATTACTCACCTTTGTGTGTTTCGATTTAAATAAGATTTATGTATTATATCCGAGTGGTTAGCGCGCTAAACTACTGATCTACGGGACCTGGGTTCGAGCCCCCCGTAAGGCATGGATGTTGTGTTGTTTTTCTGCTGAGGTCCGACCATCCTCACAGACCACATATACTATGGCTCATAAACTGACAAGCTCCTATCATACCTCTGTGGCAAGCAGCTACTTGAGGGAGTTCTATTTTTTCTGTTACCCCCTAGTAAATGCTATTCGCGTAAGTTGGGGTTCTATAGAAAACTATTGTACGTATTCTAAGGTAAAACGAGCGAATTCCTGTAAACCAAGTCACATGTATATAGCAGAGTTCGGGTATGGGCTTAGAATGAATTAAATTTCAAATATTTCTTGTAACTCTGTAAAAAGAAGTAAATATGTAAAAAAAAATTATTATAATTTCAACTTTTTAAATGAGCCTTTACAATTAAAAATAAGCACCCTGAGGCTTTTGATTTTTATTTACGTATTCTGTACCTTTAATAAATGAATGGCTCTTTGTGTTTAAAATGATGTCACCCACGAATTTTCAATTTCTGCTATTAATATTTCTAATATTTTTCGTTTAAAATAGCATTAACATTTTAATTGTTTGATGAAACGGTTATAATTAATAATATAAGAATAAAACAAACGTTTGGCGACATGCATTTCTTTATATGCTCTTATGATGAGACAGATAAATCTTTTGGCCAAATTGTGCTAAACAATTGTCGAAATCGTTCGGGCTCGAAAAATTGAGCCAGAACTTATCTGTAGTTTGTAAATTTCTTTTGTGTAAATTAAACGTACGTGAATCTTAAAGTATGAATTTTATAAAATACTGCATCTGAATGCTATATAATTTTATATATTATATATATTAATAATCAACCCCTCAATGGATAGAGGGTCGTTGGGATCAACTTCGGCTTAACTTTTCGCAGACATTTTGGTCTTTGATTTCGCGGACCTTTTCGTGTAGGCGACGAAACAGGAGTGTGCGTGGATGCTCTGTGCAGCGATTCGGTGAGACTCTGTGCGAAGGCAGTGGATGGAAATGACGTTCTTTGCGGAACTTTCTTGAAGAACGTGGTGATAAAACTTGATGAACAGGGTGCTTCTTCTTGAGCTGGAGTTCCTTGAACATCTCTCTTAACGGGAAGAAACATGTGTTCACTCCCCGGGTGATCCTTTAACTCCATTCCATCGAAGGATCGTACTCCTGCACCTTGTCAGTTAACTAATGAGTTGAAAGTTCCGCTGAGCTCACGGAGGTCCACGAAGCCTGCTCGATCTCTTCTTCTAATTCCCCCGCACTCTGGACAAGTTCTTGTATGTGTTCTGTTAGCTCGTCCCCATCACCATTCAGTAATTCTTCTATATCGTTTTTGGTCATGTCGTTGAATCCTTTGCAGTCTCCCTGACAAGCAACGCCAACAATTCTCTTGGGGAGGGGGGATTAGTTGCGTATTCTGAGTTCGCGTATTTTGAGACCCTACTGTAAACGCAATTTGGAAAGTTGTGTCTATATCGGTTCGCTATGCATGTGGAAAAGTCTTACGAAATAGTCACCAAATTTTGCATGATGATTTCTGAGAATCAAGGAGAAGGTTTTTGTTTATGTTTAATTGTCCTCCAAACTTCTTTCTCACTCTCCCTCCCACCTCCGAAAAAAAAAAAAAAATCCTGATTCCTCCTAAACAGTATGCACTAAACCAATAAATTCGGTATATTGCTTCCTCTTGTAACAAAGAACAATGTAAGATTTTGACCCACCAAACTTTCCTCCTTCGGGGAAAAAAAGAATATTTCCTAGCTTCATAAAAAAAAAGAAAGAAAAAGAATATTTCCTAGCTTCATAAAAAAGAAAGAAAAAGAATATTTCCTAGCTTCATAAAAAAAGAAAGAAAAAGAATATTTCCTAGCTTCATAAAAAAAAGGAAGAAAAAGAAAATTTTTCAGGTTGTATAACCGTAAAGAGTTGTATGTGAAACGAAAACTCGCTACGTGGGGAGTGATATATACTGCTCACAAAAATTAGGGGATATTTGTATCACTTCATATTCATTTTGAAATATCCCCTAATTTTTGTGAGCAGTATATTAAGCATTGTATAGAGTTTAAGTTAAAAATCCGATAACACCGGGCAAAATGTTTGTTATGAGGAAATGAAATATTTTGCAACCCGACATTTCAGGTCTTAACGTCCTAATGATTTCAATGCGGATGGCATATTTTTACTGAAAATATTTAATTTTGATTTGTTTGAAGCGAAAATGATTTATGCCCCACTACTGGAAGCTGGAGTTCCTTGCAACACATGCATAAAGTGAAAAAAAAAATCCCTTATTGATACTAGTCACATTGGTCCAAGAGTATACAGTGAGAATCCTGATGAATTAAAGACAATAAGCTCTTTTGCATGTTTTCAAAAGAAATTGTGTAATTGGATAATAGTAACTTCATACTTAAGATGTTGTTCATTGTCGACAAGATTAACAATTTATTTCGCATTGAATTGTTATTATTGTTGAAAAAAATCAGCTCCCAAGTTTCATCTTTTGCTCGATGCGTACTTCATGTTGTGTTAATAAGCAATTAATGAAACGGCTTGTGAAATAAAAGAGTTATCAATGGAACAGTGACTGGTCTGAACAAGGTGCAGGGGGCACCGCCGAGTTGCATATACTCTTAAAAATTAAGATTGAAAATAATTCGATCAAAGATTTTTCAATTTTTATTTTTAATGTAGCAACGTGGAGGGAGAGGGGTGCGATCATCTCCTTCCCCATCCTGCAGGATCTGCCATTGCTTCGAACACTGCGTCAGAAGTGCACTTGAGAAAAACAAATATCCAAGTTAAAAGAAACACCTTTTTGAGTCACCTTTATGACGGAAAGAAGTTTATTTTTTTACAAGGAGGATTCAGCAGCTGATAAGAGTTATTGATAACGAGCAATAAACTTCTGACTCTCCACCAACACTACCTTCTCTCTCTCTCATTCCCAACCTAGGCTACAATGTTTTTTTTTCTCAGCTCCAATAAACTTTGCAGTGACTTTGTCCTGCTTTGCATAACTATAACTGCATGTTTTTCCTGTTTAAAACTTGCTGCCGACTCAAATGCAATAGTACCTGGATACTGTTGCACTGCGAGTTGTATTTTACATTCTCGATAATACTGAATCAAGTGGACTTCGATAACAAACGACCAGCTCCTATGCCCTCTCAGTCTGCGAAACAGTGGCAATGTACCTTGGTCGAAACACATACTGCTCTCTATCTACCTTATCTATATTCGTTTCCCTTTGTAAAACTGATTCCAGCACACATCCCAGCTGCCATAACTCCGACTGTTTCATCTCCTGTGTGTTCTTTTTTTATATAAAGATATCTACTTTTTTAGAAACCCTTCTACAGCAAATAGAAACTCTAGCCAAAAATTTTAGGACGACAAAAAATATTAAATCACTAAGATTTTAGAAACGAATTTTTTTTATGCGTATTACTTTTTTAAACAGTGTACTATTCTACGTATTAAAATACTTTACCAGAGACTGCCTTAAAAAAAAAAAGATTTGCTTCGAAACACCGATTTATATCAACAAAGAATCCGCAAAAATGTTTTTTTAGTTCGAAAGAAGTATTATTCTTGAAATTACAACTTGACAGAAGCAATTCAGAAGTTTTCATTTTTGAAAATAAAGGAATGTGCAAAATAGTTTCTTGCAGAATATTAACGGTGGGGAGGAGAAATATAAAAGGATGCTTTACACCAGAGTTAAAGCGATGGGAAGAGCAAAATTGTGTGGAAACGTTTTGTGATTAAAAAAAAATCAGCGACGCAATGACAATGAAGTGTATAAGGGAGTAGAGGAAAATTCTGTAACGCAATAAACAGGTGAAATCGATCGAGCATTTGCTACTACGACGGATGATCAACGAAGACTATGACGTCAGACGACGAAAGTAGCTCTACTTGGAAGAGCACGAAATCACGTGCAACACGCGATGCTCTGATTCTCTTTCGACTGTTTTCCAGACTGCTTTGATGTAAGACAGAGATGACGGTACTTAGCAAATTATTACAAATGATAAAGAAAAATAAAAAACTAAATCAGCACAATTTCTTAAACCATTTAGCATAACAACAGCAAATATTCAGATATCGGAAATCTTCCCGTGGACTACTAGCATATTTTGTAAAAGCCAATTTTTTCAGTTTCGTTATTAACGCATTATTTTCTTAATTTCGATATATGTTAATCACCATTTTGATATTTAGTATATTCTTCACAAACCAGGATCGCGTATTTAAAATGCTTCTGGGGGAATCTCTATTTTCCAGATTTTGTTAATAAAGAGTACCTTTAAACTGTAAGAGTAAAAAAAAGACTTAAACCAGCACAATTTCTTAAATCATTTAGCATAGCAACAGCAAATATTTAGATATCCGAAATCTTCCCGACAATTACTAATACATTTCCTTATAAGAAAGAAAAGGGCGGGGTGGCTCAGTCGGTAGCGCGCCAGGCTCGCAATCTGTAGTTCCCAGGTTCGAGTCCCAGCTGGCTCAGCGTTGAGATTTATCTCCGCAAAATTGCCCGCCCTGCCCACGGTCAGTAGGGGACACCGATGGGCTTGGAAAGGCCGCCGTCCGTCGGATGGGACGTTAAGCCGTGGTCCCGTGTGCGGGAGAGCCATACCCTGTGCACGTTAAAGAACACGCTGGATGGCCTTGACGGGAGGCTACCATCTGTCTCCCAACAGCTGTTCCAGTGGGTCCCCTCCCGCAACCTTCTCTGAGCCTTCGGGGTCCATGTGACCTGGCCATTTAGCCCATGGTGTGCAAAAAAGTGCCGCTCAGAGGTAAAACAACCCAACCCTTATAAGAAAGACTGGACTTCTAGCTAAAGTAAAGTAGTAAGAGACAGTTTCCATTTATCATAACTAAAAGTAAAGGTTTGGCCCCTTCCTGAAAGGAGTAGGGAGAACTTACCGTAAAAGTAGGAGCTAGGATACCCAAATTCGACATAAGCTTCCTCTTATCATAATTTAAAGCAATGTGAGAATTTGACCCCATTCCCCCCCCCCCCTCGTCAAACATTTCGTCCTCCCAAAAACAGGAGAAATGAGGTACCGAGCGTAAAAGTTGTATTTCAAATGAAACTTTCTGACGTGTAGAGAGACTCGTCTAGTATATATTTTAAAAGGTTGAAGTGAGTTAAGGACCGCGTGAATCAGAAAGTATTACTATAATTTATGTATATTTAGAAATCTGATTTACGTTATTGGTAAGAATTAACTTTTATTTTTCCCGTATATAAAAATTTTATACGACCCTTCTTTTTAAGCTAAACTCCCAATACTTCTTTCCCTCTCTATTTGGGGCAGGGGTTGGCTAAGTCAGTAGCGTGCCAGGCTCGTAAATCTGTAGTTTCCACGCTCGACTCCCACCTCTGTGAGTATTGAGATTTATCTCCATTAAATACCTACGCTGCCCTCAGTCAGAAAAGGGATACCGATGGGCTTGGAAATGCCACCATCCATCAGATGAGGTATAAGCCGTGGCCCCGTGTACGAGAGATCCATACCCTGCGCAGGTTAAAGAACATGCGGGATGGTCCTAACGGGAATCTGTTATCTATCTCTTAACAGCTATCCAGAAGGTCCCCTTCCCCCAACCTTCTCTGAGACCCTGTGACCTGTCCATTTAGCCCGTTGTGTGCAAAAAAAGGCCGCTCAGAGGTAAAACAATCCAACACTTCCCAATCATAAAAATATGGACGTGATCTTCTTTAAAAAAATCTTTTAGGCCTCATGAATCACCTATCATATCATACAGAAATATCCTTTTATAAGAGGGCTAATTTTAGTTTTCCATTACATCATTTCAATTGCTGATAATTGCTCCCTCAGACGAAAAGCTATGTGTTTCACAACTGTTTACAAGTGTCACAAGTTATTTGTAATTTAAACTAAACTTTCGGTGAAGGAAATTGAGGAAAAAACTGTTTATAGCGGTAAGTACGAAATATCAATAGAATAAGTACTGAAATCTTGCAAAAAATCAAAATCGGATGTTTTATCGCAGTTCGGGCTTACCGGCTAAGACAGCATTCCTGAAAACGAGTGCCAGTCCACCCGTGCATAGGATTCTCGAGTTTTGAATGCGTGTCTCGAATGCGAAGATCTCGAGAAGCCGAACTCTGAGTAATTTTAAAGTTCGAGAAGTCTAAATGCGAATAACTTTAAAGCTCGAGAAGCTGAAATCTGAAAAACTTTAAAGCACCAGAAAGTCGAGTTACTGTCTGCAAAAGAGTTCGAATTCGAAAATCTCGTCTCGCGTATCCGAAATATTTATGTTTTGAAAACGAAAGAATCACAAGATTAACAAAAAACTTTTATGCAATTAACTTGCTTTTATGCATCTTAAATTAGAGAGTTAAAGAGAAAATTAAAGAAATTAGTTTAAGTGTCAAAGTTAAAGAAATCAATTTACGTGACGTTTCGTAAGAAGTTTCAAAAATAAATGCATTTAAAACGTAGAAAAATCTTGAATTTAGCACCGATAGGTGGACTCTTAAAAACAACAGCAACGTCTTCCGTTGCGATGTTATCTTCTACTTCAGTTTACTGAGCGGCAGAGACAGCAGAAAAAGAAAAAGCCAACAATTTGCAGCGGTGAAGCGCAGCGCAACATTCCTTACATTTCAAATCAAATAGAAATTGATCCATAAATAAACTTCTCCCCCTCACCTCTTATCCTCTCTCCTCATGTCTGCGATGGGCTTACTCTTGAAGAGCTAGTTGCCAAAGCAACGCTATCGCCGCCATCCGTTTTGTGTGTGTCGCCGAGAGTCACAGACCTCATCAGAGGCCAACGCTTCGGCGTTGAAGGGCAGAGGAAATGGTAATTCAGAGGAAATGTCAAGGGGAGATGGGGGGGGGGGACAAATACATCCCAAGGCAGGTAAAAGGAAATGCATACTTCAATGCATTGGGTAGTTAAATAGAGTGGATGACCAACGGAATTTGAATACCAGAGTTCGATTGTCAGGTGTGCGCGAGGGGGGAAAGAGGGCTCAGCAGGTAGCGCGTCAGGCTCGTAATCTGCAGTTCCTACATTTGAGTCCCACCTGGTCTAGGGTTGAGATTTATCTCCGCAAAACCCCCACCCTACCCTCGGTCAGAAAGGGGATACCAATGGGCTTGGAAAGGCCGCCATCCGTCGGATGGGACGTAAAGCCATGGCTCCGTGTGCGTGAGAGTCATACCCTGTGCAGGATTAAAGAACAAGCTGGGATGGCCTTGATATGAGGTTGACATCTGTTTCCTAAAAGCTATTCGCTGGGTCCCCTTCCCACAACCTTCGTGAAGTCATGGTTGCTTGATGATTATTAATACTAAATCAAAAATTGTAGCAAAATAGGCTTGACATATTTATTTTCCATTTTCTTAATTACTTGACTGAAAACTTTCAAAATATATATTTTTAAGAACCTTAAACTCTAGAAATTATTTAGCAAAATAAAGTTTCTGATATTGTACGATGACAGAGAAACACGATTTTGGAAGTTGAACGGAGAAATAAAAAACAAAAAAAGATGAACCGTTTTAGTAAGAAGGTATTTAGTAGATGCCATTTTTAAAGTAGTTTCAGACTGGTTATTCAAGAGATATTAAAAAAGAATAGAAAAGTGCCAAAGCGTATATCCCGTAGAACCCAAAGCAGTCATGACAAACATGTTAAGTACGTTTTGCATATTTTCTCTATTTCTTTAGGTAAAGAAAGATATATACGTAAGTGTTGAATATCCAAATTCATTGTCGTATTATAATTAAAGTATGACTTTTCTGGTTAACGAAAAAACTCCATTCGGAAGGTAATTATAAAAAAGGTATATAAAACATAATAGTTTGCAGACATTTGGTGATAATTTTATCATTGATATACAATAACATATGCATTGCCAATGTTTCTTCAGCGAGATTAAATCATCCGCAGTAGCTACAAAGATCGCTTTACATCAGAGCTAAAAGATCGCTTTTACATCAGAGCTAAAAGATCGCTTTTACATCAGAGCTAAAAGATCGCTCTACATCACAGCTACTTGTTGACATAGAAGCAATGCTAAGGTCACCTTGTTTATTCGAGGATATCGCGTTATTTTCTCCTGCATTTCGAGTGGTCTATAGCAGTGATACGCAGAGGTGGGAAATTCCGAAAAAGCTTACCAACCAACAGGTTTAGTATAAAGCTTCAAAGATGAAAGCTGATTTTTCTTTCCCTCGATATATTTTACTGTTGTTAATACTACTCCAGAAGATTCATTTCGCCGAGTGGATTTCCCCAGCCCTGCTAATACAGGTCTGAAAAGTATATGAGAAAAGAAAACGAAACTGAAATTCTTATAGTGGTTTTAAGATGGGAAGGACACGAAAAAAAGGAATAACTACTCTGTGTCGGAGTGCGGGAGTGGCTCAGTCGGTAGCGCTCCAGGATCGTAATCTGCAGTTCCCAGTTTCGAGCCCCAACTGGGTCAGCGTTGAGATTTATCTCCGCAAAATTCCTCGCCCTGTCCACGGTCAGTAGGGGACACCGATGGGCTTGGAACAGGCCGCCGTCCGTCGGATGGGACGTTAAGTCTGTGCACGTTAAAGAACACATTGGATGGCCTTGATGGGAGGCTACCATCTGTCTCCCAACAGCTGTTCCAGTGGGTCCCCTCCCCCAACCTTCTCTGAGCCTTCGAGGTCCATGTGACCTGGCCATTTAGCCCATGGTGTGCAAAAAAGTGCTGCTCAGAAGAAAACAACCCAACTGTGTCGTAGCTATCCAATCTTGCTTGCAACATCAATGATGACATCACCTCTCGGTGAACGGTTAAGCTGATTCAAATTGGAACAGTTGTTGCTTCGCTGATAAAAATAAACGCATGGATTAAGAAACAGTTTGTATATATTATGCAGTTTTAATGCAAACATGATTCGATGCTCAGTCAAACATTAAGCAAATGTGAAAAAAATTATTCTGCAGTCTTTCGGATTCGCGCTTGCCCGATGAACGATTCAACATCAACAGTTATCAATCACTTAAAGACAGTTTCTTTATACTTCGAAGTTTAGCACTCTTACAACCGATATGAATTTAATTTTTTCACAGTCTGTTCCATACACAGAATTGACATAAATTTTTAACACTGCTTAAAAGCTTTGCATCACTAAATGTGAACTTTTCAGCACTGCATATGTAGTAGCTCCATCACTACGGACGGCTTTGATGCAGCCCAGTAAGAGATTAACGCCTTAAGCAATTATGTTAAAATACGTCTTTTTTGATTAAAAATGGTTAGGTAGTTAAAAGTGAGACTTTTTTTTTAATGCACTTTTTCAGATTATGCGACTTAAGCAATTGCCTTAACTTAAATCCGTACAGGATGCAGCCTTTGAATCACGTTTTACATACGAACTAAACATTTCGCATCAGTGCAAAGTGCATTTCTGATGACTGCACACGCAAAATTTCTCATCACTATATGCCCTCTTTACAGCAGTTCATAAACACGCATTTAACACAACTATAATACGACATAAGAATTAGAGAAAATAACTGAAAAGACAGCGAAGATTTTTCGTCCCATTCGTTTCCAGTTCGTGGCTTGAAAAGCAAATTTCATCTTTCTTTTTTTCGTCGGGTGCCATGTTTCACGAGACACGACGAAGACCCCCTCACCCTGAACACTACACCAGATTTAGACGATAAGAGGACTCTACATCCTCCTGATGAAGTGTACATATATTTAGTGGAGAAAACAGGTACGCGTTCAATTAGCCATGTCATGATCCCATGTTTTTTTGCTTCTTTCTTTGGCGTGTCCTGCCCGGACCAGCCTCCTCCTACACACACCATAAAGAACAGGTCCTCCCCTCATCCTCTGCGGTGACTCCCTTGCATCACCTCGAGTTCCAGGAACCTCGTCCATTGCGCTATGAATCTGCCTCCGTCATCCCTCACTGAATTGCAGAGCCAGCCGGAACTCGAGTGGGTACGGCTGGCCGGCTCGTGCTTCCTGTCCCACGAGGCGCGGGCGGTCTACCTGCTCGACCGCCGCGTGGTCACTTATCGGCTTCCTTGCTCGTTTTCGTTGCCTTGGAAGGTCGCGGCCGGCGATTGACCTTGTTGTTGAGTAACCTTCAAGAGCTGACTTAAACAATAACGTGTCGACTTGGAAGTTGATTTTCGGCGGAAGTTATAGATCGGTAAAAACCTCTCACCTCTGGAGCGACTTAAGTCTTAAAACGGCTAGGTGACAGAAATGGGTCGGCTGTTGCATTATCTTTCTCCTTCCGGAAATGGAAGACTTACTCTTAGCTTTTGTCATTCGGCGGCAACTTGGCAATATATATGACACGGATGCGTGTTGTTTTGTTGTGACTGGATCACGAATTCTCCTCTCATTGTGTATGAGCATCAGACAAGGCTTTTAAGGTCGACCTACCCGAGTTGGGTGAAATCATTCAACATTACTTGCTACTGATTCAGTGCTGACCCTCTGAATGCATAACACAAGTACGCAACTTAACTGCGATCATTGTTCCAGATCATTTTACTATGGAAACACCCAGCTGAAAACATTGACATGCGAGAGCACCCACCCCCACCCTCACACACAAAATATTCAGATTCTTTTAGTTTTAAAAGTAAAGTTTCTTTAACGATGAAGAACTGGCTGTTCGAGTTCCTAATGAGACATTAGAGGCTTCTTTGCCTTCTAAAACCTCAGAAAATCGAAATTCTGTAAAAAATTAAATTAAAATTATTATTCCTTTTAAGGCGATGGACTGCTAATCCATTGGGCTCTGCCCGCGTGGGTTCGAATCTCGTCGGAGTTTTTTTTTTTTGTCAACGGCCATACCAAGCTGAAAGCACCGGTTCTCGTCTGATCCCCGAAGTTAAGCAGCTTTGGGCGCGGTCAGTACTTGGGAGGGTGACCACCTGGGAACACCGCGTGCAGTTGACAATTTTTTTTTGTCCGGCGCATGGTAGCACACTCTGGCATGAATCTGGAGAGATGCGGGTTCGATTCCCGCCGTGGCGGCGATGTATTTTTTTGTAGCCGTCCCGTGGCCGAGTGGTTAACGCGCTTGGCTACTGATCTAAGGGACCTGGGTTCGAGCCCGGATTAAGACATGGATGTGTGTGTTATTTTTCTGCTGAGGTCCTGCCATCCTCACAGACCTTATACTATGGCACAAAAACTGACAGGCTCCTGTCAGACCTCTGTGGCAAACAGCTGCTTGAGGGGGTATTTATTTTTTATTTATTCCTTTAATTCTTTTGCACAATCTCGTGGCCGAGTGGTGAGCGTGCTTTCTACTGATCAAAAGGTCCTGGGTTCGAGCCCCGGGTAAGGCAAGGATATTTGTGTTGTCTTCCTGCTGAGGTCTCTCCATTCATACAGACCTCATCTATGGAGTATAAACCGACAGGCTCATGTCAGACCTCTGTGGCAAGCAACTGCTTGGGGGTATCTATTTTATTTTTTTAATTTCCTTTCCATCCTTGTTGGGAATTGTCAACAGGAATTCTGTAAATTTGATCTTTTTGGCTTAGAATGCTTGGGAATATACGAACTTCGGTATTTACTTCAATCAGTAACTTTATATTTTCGATAAAATAATTATATGCAATAAATTTTTATTTCTTTAAATATAATTCTTTGAAAAAACGTAACGGTTCCAACAGACACTCTAGGTGATTTGGTACACAGTAAGCAAATAACTGAAAATAGCAAAACAGTTCCAATCGGCAGAGCTCTTAGTGAAAACTTCTGTGCAGCAAGGGAAAACCTGGATTCCAATTCCGGATAAGAAATTGCCCTCCCTCTTCTATTATTTTTGATACATGCTCTCTTTCTACATCATCATCATCATCCTCAAGCAGCCAAGGGCTACGGAGGTCCAACCAGACCGTGCAGTTTAATTCTCCAAGCATATCTGTCCTGAGCTACATCTCCTGCATCCAGCCACTGCACACCAATTCTAACAAGGTCCTGTTTGACATTGTCTGCCCACAGCATCCTAGGTCTCCCCCTCTTTCTGAGGCTTTTAGGCACACTGTTCATAACCCTACTCACCAATCTATAATTATCCTTACGGGCAACATGGCCAAACCAACGGAGTCTCTCTCTGCACAATATGCTGCTTAAAGGAGGTTGCCGACTCCTTTGCCTAACTTCATCATTACTTACAAAGTTGAACCACCTAATGCCCAAGATACTGCGTAAGCATCTGGAATCAAAAGCATCTAGTTTCCTCTTATCTTGTTTACACAGCGTCCAAGTTTCACTACCATAACTAACCCTAGAAAGAACCAAACTAAGGTCTTGATTTTATCATAGTCACTAACAGACCTCCGTAACAAAAAAATTTTTTTTTACCAATCTACCTATTGCTTTTCGCTCATCATTTGTTGGCTTCTCAGTTTGTGTGTTTGTCAAAACAGTCGTTCCAATATATCTTTCGAACGCGGATGACAAACTTAATGATTTATGTGTTAAATGAAAGCCTGTAACGCGGGGAGTGTCATAGGCCATGAAAAATTTCCCCCACGCTAAAAAGAGTAAATATGAAAGCAATGTTCCGCCTGTATCTTCGGAACGCGGGGGCTGAAATTCACGGACTATGCATCAAATGACAGCTTGTGACATGGCGAGCGTTGTGGGCAAAAAATATAAATTAAAAAAATTAAAAAATATCTACCTTCCCACATGCACCCTAAAGAGTAGAAAATAAACCAAAAAGCATATTGGTGGTGCAATCAGTCACTGAATTCGTATTCCCTTCAAAGGAAGATAGGGCGCTGGCAAGCAGCTGCTTGAGGGATTATTTGTTTTTTAATATACCCTGTGTTACTGCTACCCTTATTATAGTACATTATGATATGTTACAGAGTTTTGAGCTATTAAGGTGATTTAGTACACTGTAAGAAATATGATATGTTACAGAGTTACGAGACTGATACTATTTTTGCACTCTCCACTTGGAGCTTTAATTCTAAACTTTAGTTGGAAGTCTCTTGCTTGGAGTGTGTTCAACTTGTCTGTTTTAAAACTCTTAACTGCAGCCGGGGCGCGTCTCTCAGACACCCAATAACGAAAAACACATACAGGTTCACCCCCTGCTTTTCGTCCAAGACCACACCCAATTTCTTGGCCTTGGTTTCTGATAAGCATCCGTAGTGGGTGGTTGAGTTTGTCCTATTTATATTTTCGCGAAGCAAGGGACACATCTTACAATTGATGTTCTTGCCAATATAATTTTGACTGGGCACTAAAAGAAAATATGCAAAGCTTGTTCACACAACTATTGATAAAGTGCAAACATTTTTCAGAGAGAATGTTTTTTACAGATCAACCCATTTGTGTTCTGCTATAAATCTATACGAGAAATTTCAATGAATAACCACTAATTCGAATTTAATTTTGGTTTCTGTGCACTAATTTTGTTAAACTGTTAAATACGTTTTAACTCATCAGTCATACTAAGGCACCCATGTGGCATATATTCGTCGATAACGAATAAAATATCATCATCAAGGGCCTATCTGGGGGGCGGTGTTGAGGGATTCAAACCTCCACTGCCAATATTTGACAACTATCATTTTTGAAAAAAATGCGCCTTAATTTTCACTTTTGAGCTTGGGGAAATTTGAAGTACCACGCCCACTTCTGTGCAACTCATTGTTGCCTGGTAAGTCGAAATATTCGCCATTCCAAAATCCTGGTTATACCGCTGATTCACATTAAATCCAAATCACAGAGCAGCGGTTCCAGAAAAAAAAATTTTTTTTCTTTTGCGTACCACGAATTATTTAGCATTTTTTTTCTACCAGTACCAAGGGGGCGGGGGTGGCTCAGTCGGTAGCGCGCCAGGCTCGTAATCTGTAGTTCCCAGGTTCGAGTCCCAGCTGGGTCAGCGTTGAGATTTATCTCCGCAAAATTCCCCGCTCTGCCCACGGTCAGTAGGGGACACCGATGGGCTTGGAAAGGCCGCCGTCCGTCGGATGGGACGTTAAGCCGTGGCCCCGTGTGCGGGAGAGACACACCCTGTGCACGTTAAAGAACACGCTGGATGGCCTTGACGGGAGGCTACCATCTGTCTCCCAACAGCTGTTCCAGTGGGTCCCCTCCCCCAACCTTCTCTGAGCCTTCGGGGTCCATGTGACCTGGCCATTTAGCCCATGGTGTGCAAAAAAGTGCCGCTCAGAGGTAAAACAACCGAACCCAACCAGTACCAGGTAAAAACGAACTTACAAAACATCGCTTTGCTAATAAAAAAATGCATTTTTCAGATAAAGTATTTAAAAAAAATAGGCAATACTGAAAAATGATTTATTTTCTTGCGTTTATCATGTTACAATGTTGTGCAAATCCACATTAAATGAATGCTGGCACTAAACTCGCATACTACTAGCAGAAGCTTCGTATACCTCAGGAATCTCTAAAATAGAGGATTCAAGAAGCATCTGAGATCCATCCAAGGGTACAGAATTAGTTAAGAGAGGATCCGATCCAATATTTAAAAAGGTAGATAGAATTTCGGTATCAGTTTTTCATTTCAGGAAAAAAAAAAGTTCAATATTTAGCAAGCTTGAATACACATCTATTCCTTATGTGCAAAGATCAAAATATTATATTTATGCACACACTAGTAACTCGTGGAAAAATTTAATAATATCAAAATATTACTGAACGCTAGTCACCATTAAGAAATTAGCGCGGAAAATGGCTAAAGATCGCACAAGCTAAAAACGCTCTGCACCCCCTTCCCATGTGTGCAGTACAGGATGACACGGTTTGTCTTTTCCGCCAGAATGCAGAAAAAAAGGTCGAAAATTACAGCTTTTATTGTATTCCGATTATAACAAAAGAAATAACGATTATTAGTTGTGGAATATAGGAGATCTGAGGTGGATTCTCATAGATAAACGACCTTGATTAGAAACCTCTTCAGGCAGAACTGATGATCAGAGCAATTTGGTACTCTGTATTATTATACCTTCTGGACGAAACAACGCCAAGTGTACATTTAAACCCAAATGAGGACATTTGAATCCTACATTCGATGTGTTTAACTTTGGTTTAACCCACACTGAGCGAGCATTTTCTCTGTAGTCAAACACCGTATCACATTGATAGTCTAAACAGACTGAGCAGCCGAGCTATTTTGCATATTAACCGTTGGGATTTCTCGCCTATAACGAGTCCAACACAGACAAAGGGGGATGAACCATTAAGCAGGATTCAAATTGGGGTGATGAGGCAAATATCTAGCACATGATCAACCGGAACGGTTACGTGTGACGGTTCATTTGGCTCGTAAATTCGAGCAGCAAAAACGTACTCAAACTATCCTCCACCATTGTTCATAACAGTGTAAGGAAAACAAATATGACTCACAGACTAAAGTTTCGATTTTATTTTTAAACGCGCACATTTCTTAAGATGTTTCAAATGTTGCTTTCCTTCCTCGGATATTTCTTCATTTACCTCTTCTGATGTCATCATCTTCTGCAGTTACGGTTCATGGTGTTTTGCTTAAAGTACGAAAAGTAATATCTTGTTTCAGAGCAGATGCAAAAAGATCCTTGTCTGAATCGATGCAGATTGGCTTTCTTTTCAATTCCTGGTAATATTCTTTTTGGTTGCACAATGGGTTAAGAGACTAGGCTAACAGAATAGGATAAAAGACAAAGGTCTAAGAGACAAAGTTAATACAATGGCAAATGGGATAAGTTACCAGGCTAATAAGATAGACAATGGGCTAAGAGCAGGCTAACACTAATAGCACAGTGGGCTAAACCCACACAACCACAATATCTAGAAGATAACTAGGAGTGCCTATGGAAATTTGCTAGTCATCTTGTACATCTGATGATATTTTCTGGATATTGTGGTTGTGTGGGGAAGATCAGGCTATCATAATAGCACTAATAGACCAAGCTAAGACAACTGCACAATGAGCTAAAAGACCAAGATAACACAATAGCACAATGGGATAAGAGAGTCTAACACAACGGCATAGTGGGCTTAGACCAAGTTAACGCAATAGTACAATAGGCTACGAGACAAGGCTAACACAATAGTACAATGGACAAGAGACCAAACTAAATCGGATTGGGTTATTTTACCCCTGAGCGACATTTTTTCCCGTACAATGGGCTAAATGACCAAGTCACAAGGACCCCCGAAAGCTTAGAGAAGGTTGGGGAGTGGACCCACTGGACAAATGATAGCTTCCTGTTAAGGCCAACCAGCGTGTTTTTTGACGTGCATAGGGTATGGCTCTCCCTCACATGGGGCCATGGCTTAACGTCCCATCCGACGGACGGCGGTCTTCCCAATCCCATCAGTTCCCTTACTGACTGTGGGCAGGGCGGGGAATTTTGAGGGACCAGACTATAACATAGTACGAGAATGGGCCGAGTCAGGCAAACACAATAGCAGAACGGGGAAGAGAGAAAGTTGCGCAATAGTCTAAGATACCAGGCTAACACAACAGAAAATGGGCTAATAGCACACTAGGCTAAGAGAGGAGCAGGCCAACACAATAGCACAATGGGCTAAGAGACCAGGTCAAAAAGACGCTTAAACTTATTCTGCTGAAAGGGGTAAGGAGATGTTGATGCAACGCTATTTCTAGAAGTTTAACAAAACGGTTAGCTGAAGAAACAGATATCTAGAAACATGAGGGTCATCTCAGCACCAGCTGTTAACGAAAAACGGTTTAAATTATTCAGTTACGAAACGAAAAGCAGCAGAAGCAAATTCTACATTAAAAACTGTGGAAGAAGGTTTTGTAAATGAGAAAATTAATATAACTTAGAATTTTAAAGTTTGCAGAAACCGGATAAAACAGGTCATAAGAATGGGTGTGTTTGAACAATCAAACACACCCATCTTCTCTACTCCACGTTAGAATAAGGCAGGTGTTAGAAGTTTGAGAATTCTATATTAAGATTCGACTCCTTGTTATTACATTTGGCAATCCTGTGTTGTTTTCTGATAATTCTGTGTTAAGGTCTGTTAGTAGGGGCGTAGCGAAGGACTACGGTTCGGAGAGGAAGCGAAATTTTTCCAACTCGAAGATCAAATTTTGCCAACTGAGAAATTAATGTCTCTGTCAGGTTCGTACCTAAATTTTCGCTCCGTGGGGGGAGGGGGGGGGGTCAACTCGCCATAATTTTACAGAAAAAAATCCAAATTTTTACATCTCACCTGAATTTTGCCAACTCCCCTCGATTTTGCCAAGCCATTCCGAATTTTGCCAACTCACCTGTATTTTACTAAGTGGCTTCGGATTTTGCCAACTGCTCTAGATTTTGCCTTCTCCATTTTCCCAATTGCCTTAGATTTTGCCAAGTTGTCTATATTTTGCTAACTTCCCTTAATTTTACAAAAAAAAAAGATTACAAATTTTCACAACTCACCTAGATTTTACGAAGCCTCTTCGAATTTTGTCAACTCAGAATTACTTTGCGGGGAGACCCCCCCATAGCTACGCCCTGTCTGTTAGTGCTGTATTATTAAGAACAAGATTCATGGTGAATTTTGTTATTAAAAGTAAACATTCTGTATCATTAGGGATCAGAGTCCTATACTCTTAGGATGATAAATGGTGTTATTAATGCTGGAGATCCCATGTTAATTTCTAGGTCCTGTATTATTTGGGTTGTAAATTATGAATTAGAGCAGATGAGAGTTCCCTGAAATCTCCACCCACAACATGGAGAATAAAGCAACAACATTTTCGGCAGAGCGCTAAGCTCGTCATCTAATGTTCTTCTATTTGGATCCAAGCGTTAAGGATTTCTTCGCTGTTCCAGAAGATGGTGAGATTGTTCGGTTTGAATTTTGGATTGGGTTGCTTCATCTCTGAGTAACACATTTCTTTTTGCACACAATAGGCTAAATGGCTGAGTCACAAGGACACCAAAGGCTCAGAGAAGTTCGAAAAGGGAAACCGTTGCACATCTGTTAGAAGACAGATGCAAGACTCCTACCATGTTCATTCAGTGTGCTTGGCTATCCTGCACACGGATAACGACTTTAGGCCCCATCCGACGGACGATGGCCTTCCAAGCCAATCGGTGTCCCCTTTTTCACCGAAAGCAGGGTGGAGGTTATGTAGAGATAAATTTCGAAGCTGGCATAAGTTAGACTCGAACCTGAAAACTGTAGATTACGGACTGAATCAATGCACTACAGACTGAATCAATGTTTATGAGCACTAGAAGGAATTATTCAGGGAGTAGACCTCAAGTTTACTAAGGGAGATGCTCCTGAAATATTAACAGATTAAAATGTAATTTCTGCAAGGAGAATGAAAAATTTCACTCCTGGACAAACACCTAATGGTCTGATATCAGATAAAACTGCTCTTAAAGTATTTTCAGAATAAATCAATTATTTACTTTTTTTTGGAGCTACGTATATAGGTTCCAGGTCAGGGACTGTACTGAACTACTGTCCAATAAATTTCTTGATAAGCTTTTGGCCATCGGACAGACTAATGTACTAACAGATTATTGCAATGTAAATATTTTTCGCAGCATCACCTATTTCAGAATTGTACTGTTGACATATTTTGTCCAAATTGCAGGTGTTCCCATCTTTCAACGTACCTGGTATTAAACTAAAATTTTGGGATTCAGATCTAGAACTATACAAATGAAATCCAAATTATTTTTGAGTCGGGCCATTCAGCAAGCCATCGATATGTTTTAGGTTTTTTTCTACTGTTTAAGGTGCATATACGAAGATAGGTATTTTCAAATTTATTTCTATTTTTTTTCTTTTTTATTAAAAACACCTACCTACTTTCATTTAACATATGACTCATAAACATCGACCACATTTTTCCTCCTCTTTTTCGGAGTCGTTTTGACGTAGCCCATGACATCTGAATTTTAATTTAGGATATAATTCGTTAAGGTCGACGACTGAGAAATTACCGTCCCCTTTTTGTGGGGAGGGAAGAATGGGGAGAATAATTCGAAGCAGTTTACGACGGTCCTCGTGTTTCTTATGAGCTTTCATTTCACACTAACGCGTAACTGTAAGCCTTCACGTCGGAAAATATAATAAAAGAATGATTTTCATATTTAGTCTTTTTTTAGGGGGGAAGAAAGCAAGGGGGTATATTTTTTATTGCCTACAACATTCCTCACGTCATAAGCTTTCATTTGATAATACAACTTATAACATCGGCTTTCGCAAGATATAGTAGAAAAATTCTTTGCATATTTTCCACTTTTTTGGGGGGGGAGAAGGTATGGGGGAATTTTTATAACTTATGACACTCCCCATGCCACAAACTTTCATTTAACGCATAGCCCGTTACTCTCGGTCCTCACGTTCCGAAGCTATAGCGTAATAATCGTGTTCCTATTTCCCCTTTTTTCGGGTCGGAAGAAAGCATGGGGGGCAAATTTTTTTATAACCTATGACACTCCCCCCGTCATAAGCTTTCATTTAACACATAAATCGTTAGACTTGTCTGTCGCCTTCAAAAGATATGGTGGCACAACTGTTTTGACAAATCCGCAAACTGACAAACGGTCAAATAACGAGCGAAAACCAATAGGGCGATAGGTAAAAACATGAATTTGTGATAATGAACGACGTAACTGTTACGTTTTTATGTGTGTCTCCAGAATCAGTAATTGATTTAATACTCTTGGATCCTGAACTGGCACGCCTTTATTCATAGAGAATTTTGGGTGATATACTCTTATCGGATCATTTCCATATAATGTTGACGGATTACCTATATCTACAACTTCCCATAAATACCAAATTGCAGATTGGAAATTACATCGAAATTTGTTGAACCAAAATATGGACGCTTGATCATTCTGATTGACAATTTTTTGGCACTCTCTCAAAAGCTTGGGAAGAAAGTACAAATTCAGTCAGCAAATTTAAACATATTCAGCATAATGCTATTGACCTCAACAAGCTTATTGCGCTACGAGGCAGGGTAAGAGAGGAAAGCGAAGAAAAAAATAATATAAATACCCCCTCAAGCAGCTGCTTGCCACAGAGGTCTGACAGGAGCCTGTCAGTTTATATGCCATAGTAGAAGGTCTGAGAGGATGGCAGGACCTCAGCAGAAAAACGACACATACATCCATGCCTTACCCGGGGCTCGAACCCAGGTCCCTTAGATCAGTAGCCAAGCGCGCTCACTACAAGAGATTAATTGTTATCATTAAAAGAAAACTAAAAGAATCTAGAAATTAAAAATGGGTAAAAATTTGTGAGAGCTTAAGTATACACTACTGGCCATTAAAATTGCAACACCAGGAAAGACAAGAGATATTAAAGCCGTATTTAGTGAATACATAGCTTATGTTACAAGGATCAAATGATTACAAATACAACTCGGCTAGACTTGTGAATACAAAAAAATCAGTATCTTGTGTAGCCACCATGGGCGGCAATAACCCCTGCAACATGGTCCGGCATTGAGAGGATGAGACGTCAGATGTGTATTTGGGGAATGTCAGTCCATACAGTTTCGATACGTAGCCAAAGTTCATCTGTTGTAGCAGCTGCTGGAGTCTGGTGCGTCGTAAGATCATGGACCAAACATGTTCGATTGGGGACAGATCCGATGAATGCGCAGCCCAAGGCACAAGTGTCACATGGTGGTTATCCAGGAACTGTTGGACGATGCATGTCACATGTGATTGGGCATTGTCCTATTGGTAAATGGTAATGTGTACGAGGAACATGCATGAGTGGATCCAATGGCACCCGATACGTAACACCAGGGGCCAGACCTGTATGGCACTGCATCATAAATGTCTCACTGAGCCTGTTGCAGCGGTACCACCAGATATGGATTCGTCCATCACATTACTGCATACTGAAGCGGGATTCGTCTGAAAAGACGATGCGATGCCATTCGCACATCTATGCGCGACGTTCTTGGCACCATTGCAGTTGCATACGCCTGTGTTGTAGAGTCAATGATAGCCGAAGCAATGGCCGCCTAGCAAAGATGCTCCAATGCTACAAACGACATCAAACCATACGTGTGGACACTGGCTGATGTGCAACGCACCCTAACTGTTGAGCTAGGATGTTTGATGTGGTTGTATCAAAGCCATGCGCACGAGATGTCTGTCTTCTAGCTCGTTTATGTAACAGAGCCGTTGAGATCCCTCACGTCGGTGAGTTCGTTCCTCCTCTATCCACTGACGCAATATTCTCATCACTATGGCAGAATTCCGTCTAACACGAGCACTGTCTCGGTACGATAATCCGCCTTCCCGTAATCCCACAATTCTCCCTCGATCAAAGTCGGACTGTTTTGATTCATTAAAATTTAGATATTCAGATTTAGATTTATTAATATTTCATTAATATTTAGATATTAATTGATATTTAATTATTAACATCTAAAATAGGTAAATGATTTGTAGTCAACGTATAGTCCTCTTCTTCAACGTCGTTCTGAATGTTGACGATTTTGTATACTCACCATTTTGATCGTTATTTACCCCCAAAAATAAAAATGCCTCTCTGAGAGAGATTTGAATGGAGCATTAAATCACATAGAAAATGATTATCCTTGTTTAGGCATAAAATTTCACACTTATTAAAAATCACTATAAGGGTCAGTTCACCCATTCCGATGGCCGAGTGGTTAGCGACTGATCAAAGGAACTTGGGTTCGAGCCCTGGGTAGGACATGGATGTTTGTTGTATTTCTGCTGAAGTCTCGCCTACCTCACAAATCTTGTCTATGGCGTATTAAACTGACAGGCTCTTGTCAGACCTCTTTGGCAAGCAGGTGATTGAGAGGGTATTTCTTTATTTTCGTAAAGGTCACTTCATATAAAATATTGTAGTTCCCCAGTGAAATGACCGAGTGTCTCTCATTTGAGCAGTAACCACCGAGGCCTACTTCCTCTAGCTTAGTGCTCGTTTTGAACTTCTGAACTGGAACTCTCAAAGCCACATTGAAGAGGAGACGAGAATAAATCTTTCTACTCACAATAGACACAGAGCAATATTTCCTTATTTCTTTTTAAACGTCTTTCAAAGAAGCACTTACTGGACTCATCGATGGCTGCGAAAAAATTATGGCAAAAACCCAAAAGAGCCACACCTTAGTCACAAAGAGTAACACCAACTCAGATTCAGTCTGAAGCAGTTAATGAAGCTTCAAATACAGGATCACTGCTGCAAAAAAGCACAATGGTTGCTTTTTTTTCCCTCCGGCAATAATAATCGAGCAATATATTTCTTTGGCAGCACGAACAATAGTCTGATTCTTTGTCAGAAAAAGTTCGACAGATAAATAAGATAGCTCATTAATATATTTATTCCACAAATTAAAAACTCAACCAAAAATACACTGACTCTCACGGGTTTAAAATGACTAGCCAACAACACTGTAACGAGGTTAGAAAAAAAAATGTAATCAACGATTTAATTGGGTACTTAATAGCAATGCACGCGACTATTTGAAAAGGATTTCGTAATTACAATGATTAATCTCGTGACAGAAGTGCATGCAGTAGTAATGTATACTCCGAAGAAAAGAAAGTAGCATATCAGTAATTGGTGGAACTGTCTCTATATCACTAACTGGTGGAAATGCTTCTATATCACTGACAGGTGGAACTGTCTCCGTCACATGTCATTTAGGATGATTATTTAATTAAGACGAGGATAAAGCACGAATGCTTTTGCCTTGTAGATTATTAGTGTAGATATTACAATTGAGTATTTTATTGTTTTTTTACTGAAAGTACGTCGATGTTTTCTATCAGGATTCTCACTGGTGAAGTAAGACAAGGGTTACTGTTGTAACAACGATACCCTCAGTCACTGTGGCACTTGGTTATTTTTTAATAATAAATGCATTCATATTCGTATTAGTTATAAAAAAGTTTAAACATATGATCCACAAGCAGTACGGGGAGTAGCTCAGTCGATAGCGCGCCAGGCTCGTAATCTGCAATTCCCAGGTTCAAATTCCACAGTTCACGAAATTCTCCGCCCTGCCCTCGGTGGTAGGACCGAGACATGAGAGACTCTCGGTCATTTCACTGCAGAACTACAGTTTTTGAGCCTGGAGCTAAAGACTGAGCCAATCCTCTTCCCTCCCCCCCCCCGTACACTTTTCAAGAACATGCTGGATGGTCCTGTCTAAAAGCTGCCCAGTGGGTCCCCTTTCATAACCTTCTTTGAGCAGTTGTGACTTGACCATTTAGCCCATTGTGTACAAAAAAGTGCCCCTCGGAAGTAAAACAATCCAACAACTTCGCTAATATAAACAAATGTGAGTTTGCTACCATTCAAATAGCAGGGGGTTGGGGGGGGGGGCCTCAGTCGGTAGCGCGCAAGGCTAGTAATTCCCAGATTCGAGTCCCAGCTGGGTCAGCGTTGAGATTTATCTCCGCAAAATTCCCCGCCCTGCCCACGGTCAGCAGTGGACACTGATGGGCTTGGAAAAGTCGCCGTCCGTCGGATGGGACGTTAAGCCGTGGCCCGGTGTGCGGGACAGCCATACCCTGCGCACGTTAAAGAACACGCTGGATGGCCTTGACGGGAGGCTACCATCTGTCTCCCAACAGCTGTTCCAGTGGGTCCCCTCCCCCAACCTTCTCTGAGCCTTCGTGGTCCTTGTGACCCATAGTGTGCAAAAAAAGTGCTGCTCAGAGGTAAAACAGCGCAACCCAAAATTCAAACAGCAAATGAATTGATTTTTTTTTTGAATACCTGCTTAATGGGACGATGATGATGCAGATATTGAGGTTGTAGGAGAAGGGGCATGATATTGGAGATTCTGGAATGCTCCTAAATAATAAATCTCAACGAAATTAATTGCTAATAAAACTTTGATGACTTCGTTCTCGATATTCAGCTCCGATATAATTTCACAAAAGGGAGGGAGAAATTTGCAATTCCATCTGGGTTGTTTTACCTCTGAGCGGCACTTTTTTGCACAACATGGGCTAAATAGCCAGGTCACATGGACCCCGAAGGCTCAGAGAAGGTTGGGGGAGGGGACCCACTGGAACAGCTGTTGGGAGACAGATGGTAGCCTCCCGTCAAGGCCATCCAGCGTGTTCTTTAACGTGCACAGGGTATGGCTCTCCCGCACACGGGACCACGGCTTAACGTCCCATCCGACGGACGGCGGCCTTTCCAAGCCCATCGGTGTCCCCTACTGACCGTGGGCAGGGCGGGGAATTTTGCGGAGATAAATCTCAACGCTGACCCAGCTGGGACTCGAACCTGGGAACTACAGATTACGAGCCTGGCGCGCTACCGACTGAGCCACCCCCGCCCCTGCAATTCCATCATCACTGGAATCGCTATACAAATTTTTAGCATCAAATTGTACGGTCAATCCTCAGAGAATCTGTTCTGACTGTCAATGACCATTTATACTTATTTGGATCCTTCGTAATTCACGCTGATCTCCCTAGAACCAGGAATAGAGTTCTATGACTCTTGTCTTGCAAGACAATCCCTATCCTGTGAATAGTACTATCTAATGGTTGCTAGGCAACATTGTTGCTAATTCACAACCTATTAACATGTTAGGCGACGTTCCCAACTGTTTCTCCGCTCTCAGTGAGCAAAGGAGAAAATCTCAACGCTGGGAGTGTTGGGATACGGAAACTGAGAACATCGGATGATGACTGTGTCACTTTGTGCTTCACATGATGCTGGATGGGTTTTAGGGAGACACATCTGACGAAATTCAGAACGCTCATCCGTAATAATACGTAATTCCCATTATTAACAAGGCATGACTCCTATTCCTAATAATGCAGTACTTATACAGGCATATTCTTGAAATTTGTCTGTTCGCTATGCATTTGATTCAGGGATCCCTCAGCCCTAAACCTTTGACGTCGTTAATTGGGAGCATGGTTACTGACAACGAGCAGTCACAGCAGTACCCTCACATATTTTTCATCACGTAAAGTGCGAGTTTTGTATTGATCAATGACAATCAGTGTGGGCTGGAGTGTGGCAAAGGGCCACGTCCCTCCTCTTTAAGAATGCTGGTAAGGGTAACAGAGGCAAAAAAAAAAATTATTGAACTTTCTAATATTTCATGCATTTTTGAAGAAATTTTTAAAGACCTCTAAACAGAAGGGGAAATGTTATGTTGCAGTGGAAATTCAGTCTCTTGAACCTTGTTCCCCCACCCCCGCCCTCAATCAGTAGGGGACATCGTTCGTCGGATGGAACGTTAAGCCGTGGCCCCGTGTGAGCAGGAGAGCCATACCCTATGTGTCATGTCCCTCGAATTTTTATATATTTATTGTATATTTTTGTTGTATTATATTGTTGTATATATTTTTATGTGTTCTTTGAAATGTTTGTGCTGGGATGACTCACTGTTGTAGTTTTCGGGTCTGAAGCTTGCTGCTTGTGGAAAGAATCAATGCCAGAAGTTGTTTGTGCCGTATATGACTAACTAGCCTGCAGCGTGAAGTCCGCGCATGAGGCTAGGGGAAGGAGTTGGAAGTATCAGTTTGTGCGTTAGCTGCCACAACTGCGAAGAGGTTGCGTTGACACGCGTCAAAAGGACGCCGCCTTTCTCAAATTACCCTTGAAGTCAGGGTGCGATTCCAACAGGGAATCCAGATTCTTGGAGAATCTTGTCTTTTATTCTTGAGGTTCAGGAGGAGGCCACAGTGTAGGCAAAGGAAAATCCTTTCGCCGAGTTTTTGAGGTCTGTAAAGTGAGAAATTGCAGAATGTGCAATTCTCCACCTCATTATTATTTCCAGTAGCAAAGCAGCAAAGGCTCACGGAGTTGAGCGGTGAATTTGATAGTAGCTTTGTGGATTCAGAAAGAACCACAGTGTGAAGCAGCAAAGGCCCACGGAGTGGAGTTCATTCCCAGCACGTAGCTGTATATAGTGTGAATAAAAATTGTGTCGTACCTATATAACTCTCGTGCAGTAATTGATGGACCATTGTTATTCTTCATTTAACGCAGCCAAGTTTAAGGCAAACAAGGGCACGGGCTTAAAAACCCGCGAATCTGTGAATTCACCGAACTGAATTAAGTAGCAATATGATCCTCTCTCTCTCCTGTGTGGACTGGGTCACTACATCTGTCACAGTCTGACAGGATCCGAATTAGAGGTAATCACATCTGGCCCAGTTGGACAGGATCCGAACTCCCGGTCACTACACTGTATACGTCAAAGAACACACCGGATGGCCTCAACGGGAGGCTACCATTTGTCTCCTAACAGGTGTCTAGCGGGTCCTCTCCCCCCAACTTTCTCTGAGCCCTAGGAGTCCTTTGTCACCTTGCCATTTAGCCCATGGTGTGCAAAAAAAAAAGTGCCGCTCAGAGGTAAACCAAACTCCCCCCTCCCTCAATTACCTTCCAGATCCGGACCAGATGACAATTATAGAGAAGAGCCTTTGTTATCAACCAGGGAACATGATAAATAGGTTACCAACAGAAAATAATGTAAATAATAATAAAAAACTAGAGGGAAAAACTGAGAGCTGTTAAAAATTGTTATCTGAAATTATGGCGGAGGGATAATAGTTTGCGGTCTCACAGACATATCAAATTTGGTATGCAACTTCTTTTTAACATAGCGTAATGTAAATAAAGTTTGGCTCCCCAAATTTTTTCCTCTCCCCCCCCCTCAAAAAAAAGTAGGAAAGAATTTCTAAATGGTAAGAGTTAGAACTACCAAATTCTACAAAGAGTTTCCTTTGATCTCTAGCACTTCCTCTTATTTTTCTTCATTATGCATCTCATAACACGATTTCGTACATATTACCAGTTTCATATACTTATCATAAGCTCTCTTCCCCATGACAATAAAATAAATTATAAGTATAATAATACCAATAATACGTATGATTTAATCAATGAACTATAAATTAACTTTAAAAATGTTAGGTCTACGAAATTCCTTATACGTGGTATATTGGAAATAAATACGTGGTATTATGGAATCAATTTTCTTACACACATGGTTTATGTATTCGCTCCAAGTCTTTTTCCTATCTGAATATGGGACAGAGGTGGCTCAGTCGTTAGCGCGCTAGGCTCGTAAATCTGCAGTTCGCAGGTTCGAGTCCCAGCTGGGCCAGCCTTGAGATTTATCTCAGCAAAACTCCTCACCCTGCCCATGGTCAGCAGGGGAAACCGATGGGATTGGAAGGGCCCCGTTCATCTGATGGAACGTTAAGCCGTGGGCCCGTGTGCGTCAGTCATATCCCATGCACGTTAAAGAACACGCTGGATGGACTTGACGAGAGCTACCATCTGTCTCCCAACAGCTGTGCCAGTAGATTCCCTCCTGCAACCTTCTCTGAGCCTTCGGGATATCTGTGACCTGGCCATTTAAGCCCATTGTGTGCAAAATAGTGCCGTTCAGAGTTAAAATAATCCATCCCTGAATTGGAACACATTTCCAATGGAAACCAGTACAGTTGTTACTGTGATAAATAATGTTTTCCTTAAAACAATCTGAATCGTTATTTATAATTCTTATATTTATACATTTCGCTTTTTTAACATTTAATATCAATTTATTATTTGAAAACTAACTTCGAATTGCAAACAAATCTGAATTTATATCTTGAACTATTTTATCTTCCTTTCCAGAGTATAAAATAGCAACATCATAAGCAAGCCAGAGTATAAAATAGCAACATCAAAAGGGGTGATATGTTTTTATCGACAATTGGTAAGTTACACAAATCATCGATATATACTACTAGAGATTATTTGGCCCAAAACTGACCCTTGTGGTACTCCATCTTTAATTTCAAAATTTTCGCTTGTCCTGTCCATTTTTCAATCATTACTCTTTGCTTCCAGTTAAATAACTAGAAAATCACCAATAAAAGAGATAAGTCTCAATGTAGCCATAGTTGGGAATCGATCTTGGAAACTTGGATCTTCAGATTACAAGCTTGGGTGCTACCGACTGAGTGTCAACTGGGCCAGATCCTTTCAGTGCTGAGAAAAATCAAGTATATAGTTACAGCTGAGTATTGCATAAATCAGTTAGCCACATTTAAATATTATAGTAAGCAGCAATTACATTTAAGTACTACTAAACAAAGCAAACAACAACATTAAACCCAGTAATGTTGACATTCTTATATGCTTTCCCCTGTAGCTAAAGAACCAAGCGACATCTACCTACAATGACGTCAATAGACGTAACGTGTCGGACGATGACACGAGACCGTGATAATTAATCATCGACTAATTGTGCATTCGGCTTCCCCCCCCATGAGTATTTTTTCCTGGGTGACACAGATGAAACGTTAATGAAAAACCAGTTCCTGTAGTTTCTTTTTTCTTCTTATTCTACTGAATCCCTCCGGTAAATGGTGGGATTTCATTAAGAGTATAAAAGTCTAATCCTATCATCCGGAACAATATCTAATAAAACAGATTCTTTTTTCATGATTTTTCGTCCTGCTATGAAATAAATGAAACGTTAATTAATTCTCTCAGTCAGAAAGGTTCTCTCGTTCGTGATATGCGATACGAGCATTTGCTTTTATCTGACAGCCCGAATTGCGTTGCTTTGATTTTGAGACACATTTTTTTGCCATTTAATGGAGTAACTGGCCAGGTCACAAAGACCCCGAGTTCGGGATTGGGGAAGGTCACAGCGGGGACATTCTGTCCTGCCAACAAATGATTAAAGGACTTTTTATCTATCTTCTTATTGCTTTTCGCCTGCCATTTGTTGGTTTGTGTTCCACCATATCTTTTGAAAGCGACGATTTCTGAGCGGCAGTTTTTGAAACAGAATGGGCTAAATGGCCAGGTCACAAGGACCCTAAAGACTTAGAGAAGGTTGGGGGAGGGGACCCACTGGACAGCTGTTAGGAGACAGATGGTAATCTCCCCTCAAGACCATTCAATTTGTTTTTTAACGTGCACTGGCTATGGCTCTACTGCACATCAGGTCATAGTTCAATGTCCTACCCGACCACTTTTTCAAGCCCATGGTTCTCCTTTCTGACTGAAGTCAGGTTATAAAGGTTTAGGGGACATAAATCTCAACGCTGCTGGCCCAGTTGAGACTCAAACCTGGGAATTTCATATTTCGAGCCTGATGCGCTACCGATTGAGCCACCCCCGCCCAAAACGAGGGATTAAATGAAAGCTTGTGATGTGGGGAGGATAAAATAACCCCCGCTTTCTCCCCCCCCCCCCCTAAAAAAGGGGAAATATGAAAATGATTGTTCCACTCCAACTTCCGAATGCGAGGGTCGAGACTAAGGGTCTATGCGTCAATTGAAAGCTTGGGACATGGGGAGTGTCACACGTTATATATTGCCATGCTTTCTTCCCCCTCAGAAAAGGGGTAACTGTGTAAAGGATTATTTTGCTATACCTTTCAAACGCGAGGGAAGAACCTAATTAAGTTGTATTCAAATCAACTGGTGTTGATTCAAATCAACTCGTGTGTCAATTCAAATCAACTCGTGACTGTGTGGAGTATTATACATTATAAAATACTGCCCCTCCCCCTCCGTGCTTTCTTCTCCCTAAATGGGAAATATGAAAATTGTTCTTCTACTATATCTTCCGAATGCAATTACGAGTTAGGTGTCAAATGAAAGCTTCTCATGTGGGGACCGTCTTGGGCTATTACTAATTTTGTCTTCATGCTTCTTCGCCCAAAAAACGGGGACGGAGATTTCTCAGAGTCGACCCCAATGGATTATATCTCAAATTAAAGCTTGTTTATTATGTGATGTATGTTTCAGTTGTTGGTTTACAATGTAATGGGTAGCTCTTTATCTTCCTTTAAAGCAAATATGATTTCACTTTTCTACAGTTTTCAATTAAATGTTTAAGAAGTTACCGAGCTCTGAATTCGACTCTCAATTAATATTATAACATGGGGTCTGTTCTCATCAAGTGGGAAACGGTATAATTTCCTACTACACTGAGCAAGTAGCCGCATTTAAGTGCTGAGTCGTTGGTTCACGGTGACACTACAGCTACTAGGGTCTGGGTTTGAGACCCGGGACGGCATGATTGTGTATGTGTTTGTATGTTGTAAGAGACACCACGACAAGCTCTGATAAAGCTTCTGGATTATCTACCTGTTTTACGTGTTTATTTCTTTTAAATAAACTATATTTGTTTCACAGTGATAGAGTGGTCAGCGTGTTTGGCTCAGGATTAAAATATTCACATTGCCGTGTCTGAACTTTAGGATTTTCGTCGTGCTTGTGTCGCAACTTTTCGGAAACTGCCTTAGAAATTATATGTGATTCAAGCTTTCAAGGAGAGTGCACCCATAACCCTGACTCCTTGGGTACGCCTCTGTTTTTAATATTATTCCACGCTTTCGAGAGAGAACATGCTCCTGTATTTTGTTTCTATCTTGATATCTTTTTTTTTGAATGAGAATAAATTCAAGGAAAGTCTTTTTTGATGCAAGCGATGAGATACAGGAATAAGTTGGACTATTACACATTTTTGTTTTTGAAGAAAATGGAAAGGCACGATGAAATATGACAAATTGTACGTGATACATATCGCTTAAAACGTTCTTAGGTTCGTGTAAGTTTAGCTTACTTATGGAACTCCGTTTTTATTTCGAATTAATGTGCAATAGGAACACAAGCGATAATTTTAGACAATTTTTTTACACTTCGGGAAGCCCGCTTACTGCTAAGATATGACAGATGTCAGTAATATAATATGTCATAGAGATCTGAGAGATGGCGCCATCTCAGCAGAAAGACAACATATATCTCTAAGATATATGTTATCCTTGCTTTATCTTGGAATCGAACCCAAGTAAATTTGCTCACAGACAAATACCTTGACCAGTGTATAGCGGTTACTTTCTTGACTCAAACCAAAAGGACCTGGGTTTGAATCAGTGGCATAACTACGCCAATGCAATCAAGCAATAGGACCCTTGTCTGAAGGGTGGCCCTTGAACTTTAAAGGAAAAAAATTGAAACTTTTCATTTTAATAATTTTTTCTGTAAAAAAATACGAAACTATTTTCATTCACATGAAAAACTTAATGCAACAATTCTTAATCTATATTTCATTTATAAAAGTAAAAATTCGAACATCTGTATTTTTTTTGTCAAAAGGCTGAAATCAGGAATTGGAAAGATCAACACCATCAGAGAATTCACTAATTGAATCCACACATACAAAAAAAAAAAAGCCAAATGTCCAAACCTCGGAATTTTTGAAACTCTTTCATGGAAATGAAGTTGTTGTTGGGTTTGTTTTACTTTTGAGCGGCACTTTTTTTTCCACATATGGACTAAACGGCCAGGTCAAGGCCTCCAAGAACAAAGAGTTGGTTAGGGGAAGGGTACCCACTGGAACAGTTGTTGGGAGACAGACAGAAGCCTCCCGTCTAGGCCAACCAGTGTGTTCTTTAACGTGCACAGGGTATGGCTCCCCTGAACAAGGTGCCATGGATTAGCATCCCATCTGACGCATAGCGGCCTTTCCAAACCCATCAGTGTCTCGTTTCTGACTGAGGCAGGGTGTGGGTTTAGCGGAGATGAATCTCAGCCCTGGCAAAGTTGAGGTCAGAAAGTGGGAATTACAGATTACGAGCCTGGCGCCGACTCTTCTACGAAATAAACTCTTTATGGAAAAAAAGTGGACTCGGAAAAAAAAAACTCGGCCACAAGTTTACGCTAATATCGTTAGTCACATGATCACATGATAGAGGCAGAAAAAAGAAACCACGTTTCAGCTTACAGATTCTCGTGATACTCCATAATGAAATTACTCCTAATTCTCTGCAATAATCATGAGCGTTTTCTGTTACTCTACCATGCGCAATTTCTCATCAAGTCATCATACTCTCCCGGTTGTCATTTGCTGGGTATAATCAGTCACGAGAGTCATTCATCACGAGACTTCCTGAGGAAATTTGTTTTTCGTCATCATCCCGTTACTAGGCGGCTGGCTCATTTCCTTTTTTGATGGTTCCGTTAAAAGCAGACGTTAAAAATGGCCTCTAAATATTACCACTTCCTGACTACGTGTAAATGCCTGGGCGAGAGATGATGTCATTCATTTACGGATGGTTATCAAAGGTTTCACGGACGGGCAAGGTCAGTGAGAATATCGGTTGTTACTATAGCAACGCGTCGCTAGTTTATGATAGCGGCGTGGGAAGAAAAATATTATGAATTTTATCGTTTCTGAGAGAACAGATATCTCGCACCTCAAAAGCCCCAACTGACGAACAATCGAAGAACTGAATCTGGAACTACGTTTTAGTAGTCATATTCTTTCATAAATAGAAAAATCCTAACTACAATTTCCCTCATTTTGTACACAGGGACACTGTATAATTCAGACCAGTTTATTCTTCCAGTCTCCTCGTTAAAACGAATAAATAAATGCATTTGTGGCGAAATGAAACACACGTTTTGACTTTTTCAGAACGAACTGATCTGTAGTTCGGATCTTTTCATTTATGAAGGTACTATATTGTATATGTTACCGCTAAAGCTCGAAAGCCGTTAATGTGCACATTACCTAGTTAACCTGCAGATTAACTGATTTGCTCCGTTAACGTGCGGAATCAAGAGTTTTCCGCATTTTACCTAGGTAATGTGCACATTAACGGCTTCCGTATGGTTAAAGTTCAAAAGTTTGTTTCTCTCATAGTGGTGAATCTCTTGAATATGAATCTTCGTGTCACGTGATTCACTCGTCCGCATTATAAAAAACGCCCCGGATGAGCGGAGGCCAAGTGAGAACGAATCGGTAAAGTGATTCATTCTTGATAACGAATCACTAAAAATGATTCGTTCTCACTTGGCCTGCTCATTTTGGGGGAGTTTTTAATAATTCGGACGACTGATTCATGTTGACAGAGGGATGACCCTGGTTTCAACTCTACTCTCGGACACTAGATAAATAACATTATGTTAATTTAAGCGTACAGAAACGTTCCTGTTGTTCCAGCAAAGATCTTATTTTCACTTTAACGAGTGCCTAGTAGGTAATGTGCAGATTATCCAGGTAATTTGCAGATTACCTAGGTAATTTGAGAAATGAAACAATTTTCCGCACGTTAACGGATCACCCTAGTTAATCTGCACAATACCTAGATAATCTGTAGAATAACTGATTTCTGCACTTTAGCGGTAACATATATACTATATTACAAAAAGTAACCGAACGTTTCCATGTTATGTGAATGGAAAGTCACTTCACTCCCCCACTTTGCAAATAAACTTTTAACGCAAAAAATGTCGTTAGATATAACTGAAGATCTCACTCAAATCTCTCTAAATCTCAATTTTCAACGATATTCACTAAATATTTACACGAATTTTGAAGCTGGAACATTTAACAGCAGATGCGCTGTCACATTATTTCCCGCCCCCCAACCCCAATTGATTAAAATTGAAACCGCAAAGATCGCGACAAAAGTTTCAAACATTTACGTTACTGAAGGATTTGTTACAACAGTTGTGCTTTATCTTTTGAAGTAAATTTTCATGTGTAGCTAGGTAGTCACTGGAAGGAGAGCTATGCACCAATCCCCTGTGATGATGCATAGAACCGGCCAGGCCTAGCACCTAATGTCCGACCCCGCCTTCTCGTGGTGCGGACCGTTAGTAACTTTCAAAAGAGATACTCTCTTGTGGAAGTGAACGGAAGGGGAGGGCTGCCAGATTAGTGTGGCCTACTGATCTGGACAACTATGGCTACTTTTCTTTTTTTTTTCTACCCTGCTGAGGAGTGGTCAACCACACAGGGTCCTGGTGCTGACCATATAAACCTACTGGACTGGACAGATATTTGGCTCTGAGCTTGATTATGGATCCTGATTTTGCTGCACTGGTGGGCTTCTGTGGAGGGAAAATCTTCCGCTGTGTTTTCTTTTTGTTTGTGGGTTGACAGCCCCAAGTGAATAGATCCACAGGATATGTTTATCAGCTGGTGGATAATCCTGAGCAGAAGTCATCGCAGGCACCTGAACTCTTTGCTTCTATTGGCATCGTCAAATTCTACATTGGAGGAAGTCTTCCAGTGTAGATGGCTTCAGCCTTTAGTAGTGGGGGAACGGGTCTTTGCCCCATGTCTGCGATTAGGGGGCTGTTTGAAATTGTCGGCATTCCCTCTCTCCATAAACATAATTTCTTTAAACATCCCACTAACCATTTTCTCTCCATAGGTAGTTGGAATGTGAGGACTCTGCATAGAGCTTTTTCTCTTGATGTCCTCACACAAGAATTCCACCGTTATAATTTAGATATTCTCGGCTTGCAAGAGACCAGATGGACAGATAAAGGTCATATTCTTAAAAATAATCTTAAATTTCTCTTTTCAGGGAAGGACGACAATAAGCATCACCAAGGCGTGGGTCTGCTTCTCAGCAGACACGCTAGTGATGCTCTTCTAGGATATGAGTGCATTAATGAAAGGTTTCTTACAGGAAAATTTCATACAAGCATTAAAGACTTGAATGTTATCTGCTGTTATGCCCCCACTGAGGATGCCGATGAGGATGAGGATAGGTTTTATGAACAACTTCAGGATATTTTGAATTCTGTCAAGAAAGGAGATATTGCCCTTGTTCTTGGTTACTTCAATGCCAAAGTTGGTACTGACTCTGACCTTTGGGGAGGAGCAATAGGCCCTTTTGGTATTGGTAGCTGCAATGGGCAACGTCTCCTACAGGAAAGTAAACTCAATGGATTCAGAATAACTAACACTTATTACAAACACCGCGACATACATAAGTACACATGGGTTTCACCTGATGGGCTGCATAAGAATATGATTGATTACATATTAATTAACAGCAAATGGGCTAGTTCTGTTAGGAATACCAGGGCATATAGATAGGGGAGCTGAAATTGGATATGACCATTACTTTGTTAAAAGTGTCTTGCAACTTAAACCTAAAAAGTGTTGTGCTAGGGTTAAAAAATTTACTTTTAATACTGAAACTCTGAAAGATCCAGTTATAGTCAAAGCTTACCATGATAGGTTACTTAGTCATTATGACAGTCATGGTTTGCTTACTACTGAAGTTGAGGAAGAATGGGATCATTTTAAACAGGCGTTTTTGGACACTAACAGTACTCTTTTAGGAAAAAAGGAGCAGAAGAGGCAAAATTATCTGAGTGATAAGGCACTTGAGCTTATTTCGGAAAGAAAGAACTGCAGGAATGCCCTTAATCAATACCCTACTAGTCCTAATAGAAAGCATTACAGAGAACTTAATAAACTTGTAAAGGATCAGTTAGCTGCTGATAAGAATCTTTGGCTTGATGGTTTGGGTGACAAAGCCGAGGAAGCAGTTAGACAGCACAACAGCAAAGAGCTGTACCAGATAGTTAATGTTTTGTGTGGTAGAAAACGGACAGGCATACAAGGATTGACGGATAAACAAGGTAAGGTTATAGAAGGGGAGGATTCTGTCATGGCTAGTTGGGCTGAGCATTTCAGTGATGTTCTAAACAATGTAGTTAGTTCTACTCCCATTGTTTGCAATGATGATAGATGCATTCGTGGCTTTAATGTTGGCCCTATAACACAATCTGAAGTTCTTTTGGCTGTTTCTAAACTTAAACTTCATAAATCCCCAGGGGTAGATGAAATTACTACGGAAATGCTTAGAGCTGGGAATGTTTCGGTTACCACTTGGATGACTGAAAATTCTGAATATCTTTTATGATAAAGGCATGGTTCCTAAGGATTTTACCAGAGCTATTGTTATCCCTATTTTCAAAAAAGGTGATCTCAGTTCTTGTGATAACTATAGGGGTATCAGCCTACTCTCCGTTCCAGGTAAAGTTCTTTCCATGATTGTGCTTAATAGAATTAAGAATCTGGTTGACAGGCAATTGCGTGATGAGCAATGTGGATTCAGAAATGGTAGGGGATGTGTAGATCAGATATTTTCACTTAGGCAGATTCTTGAGAAATGTTTAGAGTTTCAGAAACCTTTGGTTGCTAGCTTTGTTGATTTCAAAAAGGCTTTCGACTCTGTTGATCGTCATAATTTGTGGTTGATTGTGAAATCATATGGTATACCAGACAAGTTAGTTAACATAATGAAAGCTCTCTATAATAACACTGAGTCATGTGTGAGAGTTGGTAAGGCTTGTAGCAATTGGTTTAGCATTACTTCTGGTGTTCGACAAGGGTGCATTTTGTCTCCTTTTCTCTTTAGCTTGGTTATTGATTATGTTATGCGAAATTCACTTCAAGGGAAAGATTTTGGCCTTAAATGGGCTGGAGATACGAAAATTTCTGATTTAGATTATGCTGATGATTTAGCCCTTTTGGCAAATGATGTTGATGAGATGAACTCTTTCATTCGAGCTGTTGATCAGACTGGTAGTAGAGTAGGTTTGGTTATAAACAGAGAGAAAACTAAAGTGATGAAAATTGGTCAGGCAGGCTGTGATTCAGTTAATCTGAATGGTTGCAGTCTTGAGCAGGTGTCACAGTTTAATTATCTTGGGAGCTATGTAACAGATAATGGTGATGTGCGGCATGAGATTAACAGACGAATAGGGATTGCTGCCGGGACTTTTAAGAACCTATGGAGAGTGTGGAGAAATAGGCGTATACACCTAAAGACTAAAATTAGACTGTATAATAGTTTGGTTCTTTCTAGGGTTAGTTATGGTAGTGAAACTTGGACACTTTGTAAACAAGATAACAGGAAACTAGATGCTTTTGATTCCAGATGCTTACGCAGTATCTTGGGCATTAGGTGGTTCAACTTTGTAACTAATGATGAGATTAGGCAAAGGAGTTTGCAACCTCTTTTAAGCAGCATATTGTGCAGAGAGAGACTCCGTTGGTTTGGCCATGTTGCCCGTATGAATAATTATAGATTGGCGAATAGGGTTATGAACAGTGCGCCTAAAGGCCTCAGAAAGAAGGGGAGACCTAGGATGCGGTGGGCAGACAATGTCAAACAGGACCTTGTTAGAATTGGTGTGCAGTGGCCAGATGCAGTAGATGTAGCTCAGGATAGACTTGCTTGGAGAACTAAATTGCACGGTCTGGTTGGACCTCCGTAGCCCATGGCTGCTTGAGGATGATGATGATGAAGAAAAGTTAGAGTTATATGTTTTAGCTTCTATAATTCTTTAAATATTAAAAGAATAATGAATGTACTGTGGAAGTACGTCAGGTCATGAGAATGGAACACAATTAAGTTTGAAGAGAGAAATATAGAAGAAAACGGTCGAGAGGTTTTGCCTTGTGGGCCAATGCGCGGTTATCGTTGTTTGATTATTAGCAGTTTTTATGTGAATGTTAGTTGGTTATTTTAAGGACTATCTTTCCTAATAAACGTTTTGTGTAATTAGCAAAAAAAATATCTTTGGTAAGAATTGATTCTATTATTTGTTATGTATAAGACTTTGTAGTTAAACTTTCGAATGTTCTCTTAGTATATGTCATTAAATGAAGGCCAGTAGTAATTAGCCATTGGTTAAGTTAGCCAATTTATGTATCAAGTAATGAATGCTTCAGGCTCTACTTATTACTTCTAAATTGATTGCTTTATTTATTAAATCAGTTCATTTATTATCTGTTTGGTTATTTCGAATTCACGCACGGTGTTATGAAACAAAAATTGCTTTTGTTTGGGTTGTTTTACCTCAAACTTTCAAAAAGTGGAACTTTTTTGCACACGATTGGTTAATGGCCATGTCGAAAGGACTCTAAGGCTCAGAGAATGTTGGAGGGGGGGGGACCCACTGGACAGTTAGGAAACAGAGAGTAACCTACCGTCAAGTCCATCTAACTGGTTCTTTAATGTGCACAAGGCACAGCTCTCCTGCACACGGGACCATGGCTTTACGTCCTATCCGATGGATGGCGGCCTTTCCAAGCCATCAGACAGGGCAGAAAGTTTTGTGGAGGTAAATCTCAACACTGTCTCAGGTGGGACTCAAACTGGAAACTGCAGATTACGAGTCTGGCGCGCTACAGACTGACACCCCCGCTTCTCAAACAAAAGAAGCTAAAAATCTGTAACAGTATCATGCACCGAGAACAATAGTTGTTTGAAGACAGATAATTGGGTGTCAAAAATACGACCCGCGAGTGTAGTTGAGGAGGGGAGGGGCACAAAAATAAATTAATGCTTCAAGATAGATTATTTAAATCAAGCTGTTCATTAATGAGTGCAGTTGCGAATATAGTAATCATGCATGCATACCATAATACTATTAAGGATGCCCGACAGCAAAACGAAAAAAAAAAACAACAAAAAAACTGAAAAGTAATCGAAAATAATTGTAAAAAAAGTTTTTCATATTAATAAATAAAAATTATGCGCTTCTGAAAACAAAACAAAAAATTAACGTTACGTATTATAACACAGACAGAAGAAACAGACTGGTCGAAAACAATAAGATAATGTATTTAAGAAAGTTGTATACATATTGAATAATGTATTTGGTATTTAGAAAATTTAATACTTTAAGGAAAAAGGACATTTGCTGAAATCTGCGAAATGAAGAATGTAAATTATTTATTCCACAGGTTGAAAAGGAAATTTCACATTGGTATTTTATGCTTTATGGGCCGAGAATCTATAATTCATTGCCCATAAATATAAGAATAGAAAAAAATATAAAAATTAGTTTAGAATGGCTAAAGACTTACTTTATGGAAATAGAGGATATAGAATAACTACTAAAAATAATAAAATGATAAGCAAAAGCAGTGGGAGGAGAAGCTAAAAATTTGTCAAAAAATTTTAAAACGAGGGTAATTTTTTTGTTTCTTTGTACGTGCTTTTTTGCGAGTTTTCTTAGTTTTCAAAGTTTTAGTTTTCATATAAAAACGAAATATAGATGAATGAATTGCTGCAGGACTGAAAGAGGCTGATGTTTCATTTGTACCTTTCAATATGGAAATAATCTCTAAGAATGCGTATGTACTGTATTATTGATTACTGTTGTTGTTGTTAAAGTTGTTGTATGAATTTGTATGTTGTATGCATATTTTGTATATTTCTATGTTTTTTTCTTATGTTCAGTTCAATAAACTTGAACTTCAGAGCATTAAGGAAAAACATTAGCTTTTCCGGTTAGTTTTCAAGGAGGGGGCGAGGATATTAAAAAAGTTAATTTTATTTTATATTCCTACGCAATATTTACTATGGCTTTTACATCATAATTTACCAAAACGCACTTTGAATGACGACCAAATGCTCGACCGTTTTCTTCCGTATTTTATGATATACAATAAAATTCAATATAAAGTATACCTAAATATGGTGAAAAACGGCTCTCACTATTAATAGTGCTATGGTCCAGATTGTTTTTTCTTCACACTGAAATGCATTATTCAAATGGCAAAATATTTTCACATCTATTTAGCAGAGACTTTCAACGCCAGTTAAGCGAGCGGGGACCTGCAGTTACCAAAGATATAATTTGTGGCCATCAAAAATACACTAGGGCGCCCAAAAGACCAACGCGAAATAAATCGCGGATTAAAATACTTCTTGTTTCGGAATGAGCAAATTTTTTTTTTCACTTATATTGAGCATACAAGTGAAATTCTTAAATTCTATGAAATTACACTTTAATAACAATAGCAGGGTCATGCCAAGGCAGGGGAGGATGGGGCGGTTGCTAATGGGAGAGGAACGCCGAGAGAATAAGTGCTACAATTTTTTTTTTCATTCACTAGACTACGGGTTCTCAATGTAGGGTACGCGGTAAAATTTTTTGGGGTATACCGTGAGAGCTTAAAAGTCGCTAGATCTAGTAACAAAGTCGGTGTTTTATTTTATTCCCATTGTTATACTATAACTATAGTTTTATCTATCTATACAAGGGGTACGCCAGTTACATACACATTTCCAGGGGGGTACGTAAAGCATAAAAGGTTGAGAACCACTGATATATATGTTTTATTTTATTCCCATTGTTATACTATAAATATAGTTTTATTTATCTATACAAGGGGTACGCCAGTTACATACACATTTCCAGGGGGTGCGTGAAGCATAAAAGGTTAACCACTGCACTAGACTTTACAGTAATAATTCTAGTTGTATAATACTCATACTTGAAACTTTTAATATATGATAAAATATAAAATAATAATTCTCTTGATCACTATGTCCGTATTTTGGGTTGGTTGTTTTACCTCTGGGCGGCACTTTTTTGCACACAATGGGCTAAATGGCCAGGTCACATGAACCCCGAAGGCTCAGAGATGGTTGGAGGAATGGACCCACTGGAACAGCTGTTGGGAGGCAGATGGTAGCCTCCCGTCAAGGCCATCCAGCGTGTTCTTTAACGTGCACAGGGTATGGCTCTCCCGCACACGGGGCCACGGCTTAACGTCCCATCCGACGGACGGCGGCCTTTCCAAGCCCATCGGTGTCCCCTACTGACCGTGGGCAGGGCGGGGAATTTTGCGGAGATAAATCTCAACGCTGACCCAGCTGGGACTCGAACCTGAGAACTGCAGATTACGAGCCTGGCGCGCTACCGACTGAGCCACCCCCGCCCCACACTATGTCCGTAATTTTAGCCCTTTTTCAGTTAGAAAAATTAAGCGTGTATGTGCTTCAAAGTTCACGTTTATAACGAGGGCTATTTCTATTTCTTATTTTATTGTTCTTGTAAGTTATATGATATTTATTTAGAATTTGTTGAAATAATCTTCTTTTGTTTGCCTTTCTGCTTCTAATTCAGTTAATTCATATGCAGAAGTAAAATGAGACATCAGTGAATCATGTCAATATCTTTTTTTTTAATGTAGGCAGAAACAATTTTATAATAATTAGCTGTACTTTATTTTGCATAAAAGTAGAATGAAAACAATATTTATCTTTAAAAACAAACACAAAGCTATTATACTATATAAAAATGAAATATGCAAAGGGCACCAAAGAAAGAGTTAGGAACGACATTGAACAACAGAACTAAAAATGAATGAAGATTTCGGAATTTATGATGAAAGATTCCGGGGGGGGAGGGGGGGGATTAACATAACAGACTGACGACTCGAAATGTACGGCTGCGAACAGTAACTAGTGACATCACCGTCATAAATGGCGATACCGACCAGAAGTGAAGTAATTTTTTTGTCTTGACCACCTGTCTTTCACCTAAACAATCTTAAACACGTGTTTCTGACTTCCTCGTTAGAAAATCTTGAACAAGGTGTGCCTGACATCATCGGCTGCCACTTCAAACACCTGCTCATGACATCACCGTCTCTTGTTGAGCTCATCGCTCCGTCAATAACTTCAGTATGTTTCTGACATAAACAGCGCCATCTTGAGGTGGAGTTCCAAATATCACACAACGTTGACCTTCAGAGGTCATAACATCGTATTACTAGTTGTAGAAGTTGTTCAAATAACCTTTTTCTTACGATTAATTGTACTGATCTGTTTTGCATCTTAGCGCCACTTCTTTTTCTATAAATGGCCATGTCAAGGTTTGTTGCTGGGTTACTTTACCTCTGCGCGGCGCTTTTTTGTATACAAATGGGCAGGTCACTAGAACCCCGAATGCTTAGAGGTTAGGGTAGGCGACCCACTGGACAGCTGTTAGGAGACAGATGGTAGCCTCCAGTCAATGCCATCCAACGTGTTCTTTAACATGCACATGGTAATAACTCTCCTGCATTGAAATTTCAATTTTTTTAAAAATATTTTTAGGTATTCTGTTATAAACTTCAGTAATGCAATAACACAGTACTCACATGTTTTATTTATTGAATTCCACTGTGATATTTTTAATGAGACATTGGTTGTTGCAAATTATTTTTTAAACCATACAATATGATTGAGTTGAAATTGTTACATTTCATGTGGGATTCAATTATTTACTTCTCTTGGAAGTGAGTGTGTGTGTAGTCTCTGCTAGCAATATTAATTTATTGTATCATTTGAACATTTTTCGAAATGGTTGTCTTGCTATTGCATTAGAAATTTCACCCTATGTCTTAAGCTAAAACGTATATACTATATATATTTTTTTCGTGAGGTTTTTAATATATTTACCTGTAAATAATTCAATGTAATCTTTATATTAATTTTAACATATCGTCATATTTGTAAATGAAGTTTTTTATTTTGGTGTTTTTAATGGCTTCTATTTCAATTATGTAATACTGATGATTTAAATCTTATTGAGAATTCTAGCTTTATAAATAAAATTGCAGTGATCATTTGATAGGCAATTATTGAAATTCTGATCTCAGTAGCTTTCTGCTTAGAGCATACACTGTCAGATTTAAAATTTTTATATGGAATATAACCATACTTTTAGAGAGAGACTATAAATGAAATTTATCGTGATTATAAACCATATCTGATGTTAGTATGAATATATTTTGTTAACCACAGAATAAACATTTATCTCTACCATTATTTTTGCTAATGTAACTCGTATATTTCGTCTTCAAAAAATTTTGACGAAATAAGTTAATAAAATTTTGCTTTAAAATTCAGGTGTATTCCATTTTCTTAAAATACCGTTTACAATTAAATATATTTATAAAGAAAAGCTGTAACTATTTCTAAATAATGTTTTTTAAATATTTTTGACATCACACAATGAGTGTTTTCTTTATATCTGTGAAAATATTTCCTGCAGGAATTAAATACTTCTCCGCATTTATTATAATTGACATTTAATTCAGTATAGGAAGTGAAATCATTTAAAAAACGCGCATAGCGAAGAGATACGATCAGAGCGCTGTACGCGTCACGTGACATCAGGCTTTCCCTTCAGACACTTTCTTTGGTTTAGCGGAAATAAATCTCAACGCTGGCCCAGTCGAGACTCGAAACTGCAGGTTATCAGACTGTAGCTTTACCGACTTTTTTCGTGTAACCCACTTGCTACGGAGTTGTAATAAGCGTAAATTATGCAGGTCAGTTCATATTTGACAATTTTTTAAAATTACATAGAAAGTGGACACTTTAGAAGAGATCGTTCATTCGAGTAGTCCATCGTTTTTCAAAGTGTGATCAGTGTGATTTTGTGGTCCGGTAACAGTCCTTGGAAAATATTCAAATAATTGTACGATCCAATTATCGCCCAACAGTCATGAGAGCGGCCAGTTATGACGTTCTCATATTTCGTATGTTCTTCTTAGTTATTTAAAAACTATAAAGTGCATACAAAATAGATGACTTATTGTTATAAAATGATATAGTGAAAGTTTATTCGTTTTTTTTTCTAAATTTTATATGCATTTATATTTTTGTGCCCCACAATAAGATGGATGAATTTATCTTCGCAAAATTCACCGCCCTGCCCTCAGTCAGTAGGGGACACCGATGGGCTCGGAATGGTCGACGTCCTTCGGATGGGACGTTAAATCGTGGCTCCGTCTGCAGGAGGCCATAACCTGTGCACTTTAAAAAAAATTCTGGATGGCCTTGACTGTGTCTGTCTCCTAGCAACTATCTACTGGTCCCTTCCCACAATCTTCTCCGAACTTCGGGGCCCTTGTGACCTGTCCATTTAACCCTTTGCAAAAAAAAATGCAGCTCAGAGATAAACAACCCAACCCACAAGAAGGTACTGAAAAAAAATTAAAAAAAAAACAAAACCAGAGAAACAGATCCTCAACTTTATAAAATTTGAGAAACATGGTATACTCCTTTCCACTGATCATTTGAAAATTGTGAGAGGAAGTGTTCGTGTCACCTGCTCACACCCCTCACTTACTAAATGACTGTTGTGTGGTTCGACCTATTGTCGTCGCCATTTGATTTCAAAACTTGGACCGAACTCAGAAGTTATACATTGGAGACGAAGTCGTTTAAGAATTACTGCGGGACAAACAAACACACCGACAAAAGTAATGTACCGAGGGTAGCTCGGCTTTGCTTAGTCAAAGGTCAACGAAATTAAAGCCGCACCTCATGGTTAGCTCTAATGAAAATCGGAATCGAGTTCAATATTTTTCCTCGTTTCTAACGGCTGTTCACTGGGTCTCATTAACACTTCTCTAATTCTCAACTCTTTCAAGTCCTAGTGACCTGACCAAATCCTATTTAAAAAATAAATATCCCTTCAAGCAGCTGCTTGCCACTACGAAATAAAAAAACGTAATTCAGTTCAGATTTATGGTAAAACAGTCCAACCGACCCACCATACGCAAAAACATTAAGAATGCAAACTCTTAAATTATTAATTAAAAAACGGAAACCGCCATGTGCTCTGCGTCCAGATCTCATTACTTAAGTACTAATGATCGTAGACCGGGGGCATCGTGTTGCATCTGCAAGGAAAGCAATACAGCTTGCAACAGAAAAATCAACAGATACGATTTCCAGTGATGCCACTAACCCGTTGACCATCTAATTAAATGGGTGTACCGACGAAGAGAAGAGGGAGGAGGTGACCTACTGACTCAAATGGCAGCTGTTATTACGCACTCTTGCCTCCTGCGTGCAGGGACCGAGATCTTCAGGCAACAGAGATAGCAAAGCACATCCACAAACAACTTGCTGCAGGGCACGCGCAGAGCTGTAATGATCAGTTGATGAATTGGAGTCAACCCTCTTTTGACTCGGGAAGGACTTTCTTAAGTTCTTCACCTGAAACGAAAAGCGTTTTTTGGATTTTCTAGATGAAAATATCTCCGCTTTACATAATGACGCTGAAGATGAGGAAGAGGTGAAAGTGGGGTGTTAAGAATTTAATTGTCGCCCATCCATCTTTAGATTAAGATGAAGACCTCCAAGAGTGTTTCTGTGTCGTTAAAAAACTATTTTCAGATTCTTTAATCGATATTTGTAACGATGGGAGTCCGTCTTGGAATCATCCAATACTTGATCGTTTTTAAGAAACGCTTCGGTAACTTCGGGGCTTTTTTTTTTTTGCTTTTTACTCTACCAGAATAAACGGTAATTGATTCTGGCGAAGTGGGTAATTTTTCTAAAGGAAACTGTTCATTTGAAACGAGTTTCTTTACTCCAGTAATTTCGTTAAAATTTGGGCCGAAATGGTAGAAGGAATTTACGTTTCGGGGCGAATAGGGAGAAACAAATTTAATTATGAATCCTTGCTGGGAAAAAATTATTCACAAAAGCTGTAAAAATTAAAAGATTTAAAGTTAATAAGGTTTGGTAATGTCTGTTTCTGCATGTCATTATGGCGAATTTTGAAAAATACGTAATGGAAAAAACAATAATTCAAAGTGTTTTAAATCTGATAACAAGAACCCCAAGAGAAAATTGTAAATTCTCATATTAATCCAAAGGAATGCAGTCAGAGTTGTTGGGTTGTTTTACCTCTGAGCGGCACTTTTTGGCACACCATGGGCTAAATGGCCAGGTCACATGTACCCCGAAGGCTCAGAGAAGGTTGGGGGAGGGGACCCACTGGAACAGCTGTTGGGAGACAGATGGTAGCCTCCTGTCAAGGCCATCCAGCGTGTTCTTTAACGTGCACAGGGTATGGCTCTCCTCCACAGGGTATGGCCACGGCTTAACGTCCCATCCGACGGACGGCGACCTTTCCAAGCCCATCGGTGTACTCTACTGACCGTGGGCAGGGCGGGGAATTTTGCGGATAAATCTCAACGCTGACCCAGCTGGGACTCGAACCTGGGAACTACAGATTACGAGCCTGGCGCGCTACCGACTGAGCCACCCCCGCCCCAATGCAGTCAGAAACTTATATCTTAGAGAATTAAAGTCTTTGTCTTCACATAGACTGAAAACAAAGACTTTAATAAATTCTACTAAATCTTAAATTTCAGAAATATTCGTTAAGTGTTTAAAAATTATGGAAATTTGCCAATTATTACCAATCGTAAGAATTTATACTTACCACTTGAAGCTAATTAAAAACAAGCAACATTATATCAAACCGTTTACTAAAATAATTCTGAGCTCTTTGAATCGTGCATTTAGAAGTTCGTCTAATGATTCTTTCAATTATCGTTAATTTTGACAACACATTTTAATGTGTCCCTGCTGTCAGATATTCCAATTGTCGTTAATCTTTACGTACTGAATGAATATTTCTAATTTCAAGATTTAGATAGACTTAATTTAATCTCAACCTCATTTTCATTCCCATGAAAAGTTTTTTCTTCAAAAGAATAAAAATAATATAAAATTATGAAATCAATTATTGTTTTACATTTATTTGGCTAGCAGATATTTTAATGATATCAAGGTATCTTTTCTTGAAATCATTTCTTGAGGGAACTTTAAATATGCTTAATAAATAATAATGAAAATTTATTTGATTAATCTCAAATATGTATTCTCAATTAGATTTTTGCACAATAAATTATGTTAGATGTATTTTTTGATATTATTCAATTAATATAAAATTTAATCCACATGCGAGTGAAAATACTTGTGGATGTTGAGAGATTTCTTTCTGTGTCTTGTGTACAGTTCATTATTAGCAAGTTTATTATATTGATTTCTTTTAATTTGATGTTTACTACTATTGCCTCTTATGTTGTATGTTAGGTTGTTCAGTTGTATAATTTGGCCTTCCATTGACATAACATGGCAATACCCTAGTTACACTACATGAGGTGCTTCAATATTTGCATTAAAAAATCGCAAATGATATGAATTTGATGGAATTAGTATTTATTTATGATGACTTGAGTTCATGAAATTACACTTTGAAAATTAAATTACTACTATAACATTCAAATTAAGAGTAATAAAATTTGTTAACTTGCATTAGAAATGTCAAAGTTTTAAATTTATCTTTACATGAAATTATTAAAATTGTGAATGGGGTTGGACTCACCCACATTGCCGAAATTCAGTATAAATCCAATTAGAATAATTTAAAAAATTAACAAAAAGGTATCCTTTAGAAGTCACAAAAATCTAAATAATCAAAGAAATTGCTAATCATTAAGTCATTCACTGAACGTAATTTAAAAGGAAGAGTGACAGAAATATTTTTCGGATGGGTAAAATCGTTTCGACTCCTCTAACTTCGTTTCGATTTAACATGAGTGAGTTTGTTTCCTTTTCAGTTCTTACTTCTTCCGAAGAATTTTCAAATATATTTTTTCTGCTTTTTAAAAACGAACTAGTGATTAACCGTATTAGTCCCGTTTATTCTGCGCAATCGAGATTCCGTTGTAATAGTCTATTTGAAAGGGATCGTAGCAAAAGGATTGTGGTTGGTGGGAGAGACATTCGCGTTTTCCAAGTAAAAAGGAATCAAAGGCTAACTTGTAACAAATAAGTATTGCCAACTTAGAAAATAAAATGCATATTTCCCAATACCTAGGTCGGATATTGGTCTGTAAATGGTAGCTAGGCATAAACTGGAAGGAGAACTGTGTACCAATCCCCAGTGATGATGCACATAACCGGCCAGGTCTAGCGCCTAATGTCCGACCCCGCCTTCTCGTGGTGCAGGCCGTTAATGCCTTTCAAAAGAGATATTCTCTTTTGGAAGGGAACGGAATATTGCAGAATTAGAGAAAAATCCTGTAAAAGAAAAACGAATTTTCGCGCAGTTTCTTTATCGTCGAAATTTTTGCATTTTGTAAATAAGGAAAAAGTTTTATTAAAATATACAAATAATAATTTTTAGTTTTTGTCCCGTTTTTGCCCAGCTTTGATTATAATCCCCATCGCATACATCATCCAAAGCTACGATATTCCTTCAAGCCGCTCACGTACACAAATCCCACCAGCAACCTACTGGTTGTGAAATAACGGTCACTTACTTTTGAGAGGAAAGTGACAAAGAGTCCAAAAGTTAAGCCGTGTATTGTTCGTTTTTCCGAAATTCTTCTGTTAATGGCTAGTGGTTATCTTGTTTGGCTCAGAAGAGAAGGGGTTTTAAGTCCCAGATAAAAGCTTATCTGTGGCCATTTGACACGTGAGCAGGTTTCTCCCTAAGCTCTGTGAGAACAGAGTGCCTGAGGAGGTATTTGGATTTGAACGGGAGAAAGTAAAACCAGTCATCAGGAAATACCTCACTGGGCAATCCTTGCTCTTAAGTGAACTCAGACCCAGTCCTTTTACCTTCTTGGTCCACCGAGGTCACCTTATTGTCCTTTCGCTTGCATCTCTATCATTGTCGCTGTTCATCTTCCAAAGATAGAAACAGACATGTTCAAGCTGTATAAAGTGCGATACTGTTGAAAAGTTGTCGAGGCAAACAATCATTCACCTAAAAACATCCGGGGGACATTTCGTTAATGTTTTGACCTTTGTATTCGGAACTGTTCGCAAATCATTCTACCCCCAAGATTGTAACACGGTAAAAAAATTTACATTAAAATTTAAGAAATAATTTTTTGTGTACATTGCTTTAACCCCATTTATTATTCTAAATATTACATGTAATTATTAACTTTACGCAGTTGTAAATGAAAAACATTCCACTAACAATGAATTTCTCCCCTTTCTACCAGCATTTGTTTGCCTCCTACTACGCCCACTCCGTAAATTTTTTCTGACTACGTGTCTGGAAGAAATCGTACAATTCTAGGTCTATTGCAATAAGATTATAAAAAAAGTTGTTTGAAATGAAATAGGAAGGCGAGTTTTACATCACGCTTACCTGAAAAATGAGTGCTATACCTATAATAAAATAATACATAAATAAATAAATTTTATAAAATGTTTTAACAATACCTATATTAAAACAGTTTACAAAATTCCGTGGCCTTGCTTCAGTGTCTTCCTGTATTATATTTTGTGAGTTGAGTATATCACAAAATGTAAATTTTAATATCTAAATTTCATACTTAAATAGAGTATAGAATGCAAGATTTTTAGAAATAAAAATGCTAAATAATTTTCATAGACAGTTTATAAATGTATGATACTAATTTTTATTAGTGATAAAATCAACATAGTTTAAAGAATAACGCCGAGCTAAATTCATCTTACAGTTTTGTAAGATAATTGACCTCTTGGCAATGTGAAACAGAAAAACATTTACTAACCTAAAATACAAAATAAATCCACATTGTAAAAAGAAATTACTTGTTCTCGTACTTTATGTTTTTGAATTTGCATCATTTATTAGAGAAATTGAACAGAGTGATATTTTTCCCAGAGCTAGAAACAGGAATATTTCAGAAAGCGGAAAGAATACTTTAGCTCAAAATCCACCGGTAAGAGATTATAAATCACTTTTCTTTAGAAAGTAATTTAGGATCTTCTTATCGAAGCAAAGTGATTTTTTATTGATTACTTTCCAAGCAACGTTTCCTGCAGGAAACATAAATTGTAACGTCTTGTTCCTCAAAACAAAATCGGAACCAATTTCCGCTTGCTCTAGAGGCAGAAAAACATTACACTGAAAATTCTGAGTATAATAATCCAATTTTATCGATCAACCAAATATTTGGGAATCATACAGGATGACTTAGTTACGTCACACACCAGTCTCTCCCAAAGCTTTCGTTTTGTGCCAAGTCCCGACAGAAAAAAAACGCTGTCTCATTCAGTTGTAATAGGAGTTGGTGGAAGGATCAATAATTCTTCGTTGGACAAGAATTTCCTGTTATTTATGCCAACGGTAGCTGACTTTTATGGTTTCTGGCTGCCGAGATGGAAAAAAAAAATCAAGAATGTTAATTGGCTTGCTCTTCTTTGTGTCGAATGGTTCTGCACACTGGGGTAAGAGAAGCACACAGACACAGAAAACAAAACATTCAAGATCCAATTCACTTCCGACTTAAAACAATAGCCAAAGTCAAATGTTTGATGGATGGGTGAATGAATCTTTTGGGCCATTATGTAGTTGAGACGCCAAACGGGGAAGAATCTGATGGAGATAATAGTGAATGCAACGGAAGATTGGGTTGGGTTGTTTTACCTCTGAGAGGCACTTTTTTTGCACACCATGGGCTAAATGGCCAGGTCACATTGACCCCGAAGGCTTAGAGAAGGTTGGGGGAGGGGACCCACTGGAACAGCTGTTGGGAGACAGATGGTAACCTCCCGTCAAGGCCATTCAGCGTGTTCTTTAACGTGCACAGGGTATGGCTCTCCCGCACACGGGGCCACGGCTTAACGTCCCATCCGACGGACGGCGGCCTTTCCAAGCCCATCGGTGTCCCCCTACTGACCATGGACAGGGCGGGGAATTTTGCGGAGATAAATCTCAACGCTAACCCAGTTGGGATGCAACGGAAGAGGAGACGGCTTTGGTCGGAATGTATTTTGTGGACATTCAGAGGTAGAATGAAAAAAGAAGTGACCAAATGACTCATTTTGATCTTGTGATCTTCGTAGAGTAAAGCAAAGATTGGGACACGAAAGTAAATCTGGTTTTTGGGGTTATAAGGGAAAGATGATGCAAATTAATTTTTTTTACTTATCTCATATATGCATTTTTTCATCTAGGCATTTTTAACCATATTGCACACTTACCACTTTTTATAACTGTAAAAAGTAATTGGAAGAACTCATAACTTTCTATGCAATATACCATTATCAAGTTATATTTTTTCCATGTTGTTCTAATAACAGTTAGTCTAAAAAGCTATTATATTAGAATATTTATTATAAGTACATTATTTAGAGAACACACAGAACTCACCAATTTATTAGAGAATTTCAAAGTTTTGTCAAATCTATTTAAATCTCGATTTCAACAATTTTCGTTCACTAGAAATTTAACAACGCGAATATTTAACAACAGCAATGTCACTGGTATGAATTTACTTAGAATTTCATTATTCAACAAATAGGAAACAAATCTTGTTGAAAATCGAGATTTATATAATTTCTTTTTTTCAATTAAAAATAATTAAAACCACTTTAAATTTAGATCTTTAATTTATCTTCATTCACATTTCTTTCATACTAAGTGCAGTTCAGAAGTTATAAATCTTGGAAGTTAGTTCTCCATTCATATAACATGGAAATTCCCTAATAAATTGGCAGGGCTCAGTATTACATGTCCACTAACTTCTAGTCCGTACTGAGTTGAGTCTTCAACCATTCAAAATAAAATTAAATCAACAATTTATTGCAAACTACGCTACTGGGAAATATAACTTATGAAACTGTAATATCGTAATTTTTTATTTGCAAGCATAGATATATGGGCATTCCACTTTAGATTGCTGTACAAATATTCTCGAAGATGCTTTGAGCTATTGGCATGTTAAATTTTGTTTTTAATATTCTGTCATGTATAAAGCATTAAAACCTGCATCAACTTAACCTGCTAAGCTACATATATTGTATAATGGAAATTTATATCAGAATATTAGCAAAATAAGTTTTAAAAAAAAGCACAGCTAATTATTGACTATGTCATTCAAATAACTGTCAATCAGGTTTTATCTACATTCGAAAACTATTATTTTTAGCCTACCGTCATCAACGTGTTTAGCATTAAATAAAATTAACCACATTATACCAAATCTGAGCGAAATTTAAAATAACGATTCTGATACTTTGCAAAAGACGACCTCGTGAAAATGAATAATAAAAACAAAAACCCAGAAAAATCTAATAATCTCTGAAGAATAAAGAATGTTCATCTTCACTTTTTTTTGTCAACTTTAGCGCTTTCTAGAGGTGAGAATTCAAATTCGTGAAAGATTCGGAAAATGCTACTCGTAATATTTTATTGGTCCGTATTCCAATTCAGAAAGTTTTCGTTAAAGTCTCTCTCTGCACAATATGCTGCTTAAAGGAGGTTGCCGACTCCTTTGCCTAACCTCATTACTTACAAAGTTGAAACACCTAATGCCCAAGATACTGCGTAAGCATCTAGGATCAAAAGCATCACGTTTCACGTTATCTTGTTTACAAAGCGCCCGTTTCACTACCTTAACTAACCCTAATGAGAACCAAATTATTATACAGTCTAATTTTAGTCTTTAGGTGTATACGCCTTTCTCCACACTCTCCATAGATTCTTAAAAGTCATGGCAGCAATCCCTATTCGTCTGTTAATCTCATGCCGCACATCACCAGTATCAGTAACATAGCTCCCAAGATAATGAAACTTCTCAGGAGTGTAGCCATTCAGATTAACTGAACCACAGCCTGCTTGACCAATTTTCATCACTTTAGTTTTCTCCTTCTAGGAATTTATTTAATCAAATACAATTTCCAAGAGATAAAGTTTTGATTATGTGTCGGTCATGAAAACCTTTGGGATTATTTATTGTGTATTTTGCTCCCGTATATACCGTACTTTGAAACCGTGATGTTTCTCACTCAAAGTCATTAATCTGAAAGCGATGTTAACTTTGAGAATGACCACCGCTGGTAAACTCAGCCTTAGGTTTTATGAAGTTCCTTTATTCCGAGAACTTTAGGTTTTGAAAGTTTTTTTTCGGAGAATCTTAGTTTTTTTCGTGGACATCTTTTGGGAAATGTGATGTCTAAGGAAGCATATTAGAAATAGCAAAATCTGAGAGCTCAGGGTATCAGCAAGATGTTATGAATTTTTTACGAAATTGCTGCGCTTTCAAGACATTTTTAAATTTAATGCCAATAAAATGATGACAGTACGCTAAAATAATAATGTTTTTCAAACGTAGATAATAATGTTGGGTGGTGATTTGAATACTGTAGTCAACAGTAAGCAAACTCTGTATAATATTAACGCTTCTCATTAGTTTTCGATGTTTCACTTAGTAAATTTTCAGTGTAGTGCAACAGCAATTTTAGAAATTACAGACCCATAAACGTTGGCAGGGCGATAAGATTAGAGATTTTCTGAGATCCTGAAATTTGTTTGCATTTGCCCCCCCCCCCCCCCCCCCCCCACACACACACTAATTTTTTTGCCGGCGTCTATGAGTTGAGACTTTGACGCAAAGTCTCAAGGTTTTTGATTCGCTTGCACTTAAGGCTGCTGCTGACTTCGTGCCATCCAGAAGTTTCAACAAGCGATTTCCATCTGGATATTGCAGCAGTTGATTTAAACTGATTGGAGAATTAATTTTTTCTAGTCCTTTCGTTGAATTTGCATAGTTTTTCTTTCCTCGCGGATTTCTATTCGAGTTGAAATTTCAGATGGAGAATATGACACGTCAGAGGCATTCTTTAATGATTATAGCTGTGAAAAGTAAAAATATTTGCTACTTCTGCCACAATTCTGATTCACCAAACCGACTGTAAAAAATTCAGTCACTAGAAGGAAAAAAACATACTGCCCGAAATCTTTATCTGCTGAAGGTTAAATGAGAAGATGAAACTTATACTTTCTATTTTAAATGACGATTATTTATTAATGCAGCTTGTGATTAGGCAAGTTTGCCATATGAGCTTATGGTATAATTTGCCTAATCACGAGCCACATTAATAAATAATCATTTAAAATAGAAAGTTTGTTTCATCTTCTTTCTTATATCAGTGAAGAGAAAAAAAATACATTTATATAGCTTAAGGTTAATCCTTGGTCAGGAGCAGGAGTGTATTGATCACCATTTCCACAACTCCAAGAAGAGCTCGCTCATGCAAATCGTATACCACACAGTCCAAAATCTAAAACATTTTTGTAATGTGGGAGAATGGCGCGGGAGATCGGCTCCAAATCAATTTCTCTAAGGCAGTGGTTCTCAACCTTTTATGCTTCACGTACCCCCTGGAAATGTGTATGTAACTGGCGTACCCCTTGTATAGATAGATAAAACTATAGTTATAGTATAACAATGATAATATAAAACATATATATCAGTGGTTCTCAACCTTTTATGCTTCACGTATCCCCTGGAAATGTGTATGTAACTGGCGTATCCCTTGTATGAGATAGATAACACTATACTTATAGCATAACAATGAGAATAAAACATATATATCAGTGGTTCTCAACCTTTATGCTTCACGTATCCCCTGGAAATGTGTATGTAACTGGCGTACCCCTTGTACAGATAGATAAAACTATAGTATAATAATGGTTATTTTTACTTTGTTACTAGATCTAGCGACTTTTGAGCTCTCACGGCGTACCCCCAAGGGGTACGCGTAACCCACGTTGAGAACCCCTAAGAGATGGCGGATAAAAATAGAAGCAATATAAATTAAAAAAAATAAAAATAATCAAATACAATGAAAATTATTATATTAATATTATTTAATTCTTAATATATCAAACTGAAATTAAAATAAAAAAAATAAGTATAAATTCAACCACTCCACTGCACCATCACTTCTCAGTTCTTCAGGACTCTTAACTCCCTTCGTGACCTTGATGGCAACACCTGCAAATGGAGGGGGATCTAAGTGATAAAGACGTTCCCTCACCGACTGACTTCGCTTGTAAGTGAGGACGATCCCCCCACCCGACAACGACAAGGACAGACATGTTCTATTTTCTTGAATCGTGTGTTACCAGGGCCGGCAAGCAAGGGAATCACAGCCAAGAGTCACCGACAACGCGACGCCGACAATAAATTCGCCTATAAAATATCTGAAAAGGGCGTCGAATAAAATTTGCTCGGGGTGTAAGGACTAAAATAGATCTCCATTACAAAAATAAAATAAACATTTCTTTTTTTTTCGCATTTGAAGCATTTTACAACTGAATTATTCATATTGGACTGCTTTGCTTTGAATCTGTGAATACAGATATTTTGTAGATCTATTGAGAAATACAAAGGGCAAAAGTGATAAAACAGAATCTCACCAGTGTCAGGTCATGCACGATTTCCTATTAAAAACCCCTATTAAAAAATCGTGAAATCGAAATATGCGAAATTTCACGGAAATATGCAGGTTAAAACATACACAGTTGTATCAGGACAATATGACCACCTACCATAGTATATGTAGGTAGGTGGTCATATTATTCTGATACGACTGAATATGCCGATAAAAGCAGTAATTCGCTCAAACGATATAAAAAAGAAAATGTAAAAACATTATTTGCTTATAGAACATTGTTTTTCCTGGTTAAACTCTCAAATTATATTTATTTGTTTATTATAAAGTATTAATTATGTCATCGTAATTACGCGTGAGTACTTAATTGTCTCTAGAGAGTTAGGAACTACCTTCGTGAAAATAATTTTTCAATCAAAACAATAACAATACGAAAAATTTACTTGGTGATAGAGGGATATATAGAGGTAATTTTAAAAGTTTGTTAAAAGATGCAATTGGCTTGATGTTCCCAAATTCATGTATAACTGAAGATATCAATGACGATTATATTTTTGCCACAGTACCCATTTTTTAATAGAAAGTAGGGTTGGATCAAGGGAAAAACGGAATTGGAAGACTGGGAGAAGACTGAAGGATCGACAAGAGGGCTTGCCGTTGGAGATTTTTAATAACTGAAGCAGAGGGGGGGGGGGGGGATTGTAAACCACTGAAACAGAGAAAAAAAACATATATTACATTATTCGGTAAGGATAATTCCTGATCAGGAAATAGTATTCATATACGGGAACATGATGTTCTGCTTCATTCCGATGCAATCGAATCCCCCCACCCCACATCATGCAAAATAAAGATGGGAGGTAAAGCTCCATCAGAGGGCTATCAACGAGCTGCACCGTAACGGCTGCACGCGGAGGGGGAGGTGATGAAGGAAGTGATGAGGTGGAGACTTCTATACCAATTGGAACAACACTTCTTACCTCAATATTTATTAGGCACACTATATTACCAAAAGTATTGGGATGCTTTTATGTCATTTGAATGGAAAAGAACATTCAGAACTTTCTAACTTTGTAAATAGTTTTTTACGGAAAAATGTCCTTAAGAGATAAATTAAAATTCTCACTCAAATCCTCTTTAAATCTTGATTCTCTACAATATTAGTTTAATATTTGAAGAGTTATTAAAGTTATAGAAGATTTTAACAACAGACGCTGTTGTTAAAATCTACCAAATAATAAATACATAAATATCGCCCCAAGCAGATGCTTGCCACAGAGATCTGATAGGACCTGTCAGTATAATACGCCACAGTACAAGGTCTGTGAGGATGGTGGGATCTCAGCAGTAAAACAACACAAACAACTATGCCTTACAGGGGCTTGAACTCAGGTCCCTTTGATCAGTAGCCAAGTGTGCTAACCACTCGGCCACGGGACGACTAATCAACCAAAACATTTTAAAATTAAAAAAAAAAACTGAATCATTATAGAAACTTCTAAAATTACATTTATTTTGGTAAACGATCTATTGTAATTATTTGTTTTAACTTTTGAGGCAAATTATGATCAGCAACGGGACCTGGGTTCGAGCCCCGGGTAAGGCATGAATGTTCGTGTTGTTTTCTGCTGAGGTCCTGCCATCCTCTCAGATCTTCTACTGTGGCATATAAACTGACAGACTCCTGTCAGACCTCTGTGGCAAGCAGCTGCTTGAGGGGGTATTTATTTTTTTTTATTTTATTTAATGTTGCTATTAAATGGTTTAGTTTCCACAGTTCTTTAAATATCAAATGAATAACGTTGAAAATTGAGATTTAGAGTTTGAGCGAGATCTTCAATTAATTTCCAGTGACATGTTTCAGTAAAAAGTTTATTTTCGAAGGTAAAACATATTAAAATAAATTGCCCCTCAAGCAGTTACTTGCCATAGAGATCTGACTCAGTTTAATACATCACAGAGAAGTTCTGTGAGGAAGGAGAGACCTAAGCAGAGAGACAAAACAAACATCCATGTTTTACCCGAGGCTTGAACAGTGACCAAACACGCTAACCACTCGGCCACAGGACAGCCAACAAATTAAAGGCAATTTTAAACAAAATTTATGGTTGAGTGATGAATTGTCTAACACTAAGTTTCGTGGGTGAGCCTAAAGACCGGGGGGGGGGGGGGGAGATTTGAGATTTACGCTTACTCGGAAAAATCTTCTCTGGTTGATGCCAGATTTTTACAGAGCCTCTAGAAATTGTAACAGAATTCGAAATTGGGGCACTTTCAGCAGCTGACAACTTTTAATTGATGTAAAAAAATATCTCAGACCTACATACGTAATTCTCAGGTAGCCATGGGTACAAAGGCCCAACTTGACTGTCAACTCAGTACTCCAAATAGGTCTACGCTAAACAACGGCTGTTCCATTTGGCCACTACAGACTAATTGCAATAAAGTCCTGCTTTGACATTCACTCCATATCTTATTCCAGGTCCCGTTTACGACTATAAAGAATGTTCTTTGATATTCTTTGCCTTATGGTATTCTTACGTTTATCTATACCACTCCCTCAGCTTTTTACAGATATCTGTATCTAAACAGTAAAATTTAAATTTCAGCTGTATTACAGAGCAATCGCACGAGACAGCTAAGCGGTCTTAACAGCTTTTGCATTTTGATATGTTTCTATACGAGAGTGAGTGTCCTCCTTCAGGATGCATTTTGAATCATTTTTCCTCCATTTAATGCAACTTTTTCTTTTACCTGAGATATAAACGATAACAAAATGGCAATATATCTCTCTCGGAGTCCTGAACTTTCCTCTCTTTTCATTGCAAGCAAGTTTTATGATTGGGTCTTTTTTTTTTATCGTCTGTCTTCGTAGAAGTGGTACTTGATCGATTGGAAACAGATTACAGCGATGTCACAAAAGCATTCCTCTCTTATCATCAATATGGATGATGAAAAGCAGTTTTTTTTTCTCTAAATCGACAAATATAGATTTGACATTATGTTAACCTAAATAAAACACCAAACAATTAAATCACATATTTAACCAAAATCCAAATTCGAATTTCAGATGTAGGGGGTCGAACACACGGTTCATGAAGATTCTCGTGGACTCTCAAGGGGAAATAAAAAAAACAACAGGAAATGTGATTTTCGAGGCCGGATCGTGATAACCAGGAAAATTGTCGGTTTGATCTGCTTTAGGAGAGCAATAAATCTTTGGGGCGTGCAAACAAGGGAGGGGTGAGGGATTTGGTGTGTGTTGAGGGGGGGGAGAGTAAATGAAGGAAACAACTCCTCGAGAGAGAAGGTCAACGCGCCGCTACGGAAACCATAAAACTCTTCTAAAACACGTGACGCAACGTGCGTCACTCGCGCTTCCAGTGCAACGGAGAGAAGCAGCGTGTGGTGACAGTGGTGGAGGCGCATGCGCAGAGAATCGGCCAACTATCCCAAACCTGCGATCAGCCAGTGAACGAGTTCTTCAGTTGACAGACAGCTGTTGCGAGAGCAGGACGCCGACCTGAAGGGCTGCCCGCAGTTTGTGTTTGCTTAACTCGTGGTGTGTAAGCACGGTGATGTGTATGTGGGGTCACGTGGTTAGCTGACACCCACCTGCTGCTATAGCGGAAGTGGAATCATTGCTACAGTTGACTTTGCCGTTTCTTTGGTAACGGACTAAGCGTAATTCGGAAGGCGTTTTGTTATTTGTTGTTTCGTGAGAAGAAAGTTTGGTTTTAATATTCTGAGCCGAAACAGGAAATCCAGAAGCTCAGCTTCCTGTGTGTGTCAGTAGCGAAAAGTGAAAATTTCGTCTAAAGGTGATTTGTTTCTTTTTTAACTCTGATTTTAGATACGCTTTTACGTATATTCTAAAAGTGAATGTTAAGATTTGAAGAATGCTCGATTTCTGAAGCAATCTGTAAAATTCTGGTAAAAGCGGGGGAAAAATAACTGGAAAGAAAGTGAGCCTGAAATATTCATCGGATTGCTGAAGCGTTAAAAGGAAAAAAAAAATAAAAAAAATTCTGTCTAGCTCTATCTGCCCTAATTGATTTCTTACCTTCATCGCCATCTGCAAAGAGGACAGCCAAATATTGCTCACATTATTTTCTTTTTCCTCTGGAATTCTAAAATCGATAACGGAGGATAAGAGACGTCTTCGAAAACTTACCGAAGCGTCGAAAAAATATTCTTCGTTTTTTTTTACTTTCTCCTGCATTTGTCTGGCGTCTGCTGTGTGAACGAACAGATAATATCTCCTGCAGGGCAGGCTAAGAAGGATTTGAAAGAGGAAAAAATAATCTGCTTATTCTCCTACCAAACGCAGCAATTTCTTAGCATAATAATTAATAACAACAACGAATACGTAAGGAAAAAAATAGTGGAGGTAATAACAGGAGAATTTCTGATGAGCAAGAATTTTCAGTAATCTGGTGATTCAGTCAATTGTGATGTGAGCATTCAACTGAATGGATTTAACCGATTCCTTCACATCGCGGTTGGTTTAGTGAACTTTATACAAAACAAAAAAAAGACTCGACCATGAGTAGCGATAGCGAATTAGTGCCTTCTCCGTTACCGTCGCCGATATTCTCCCGATGCAGCCCGGCGAGGTGCACCGTCGCTCGCCGTTGTAGAGAATTTTATCTCCGTCGATTGGAGAGGACGGCTACCATGCAAAAGAGGTGGAGTTTGTGTGTGCCGGACAGCAATGTGGACCAAGATGAGGCCTCTCAGAATGGTAATAACGCAAGTGATATACTTAATGAAGGGGTTACGTCTGCTGGGACCCAGGGGTCAGATGCGATGGCAAATGGTCCCACGGACTCTGTGACTCAAGAACCGCCGGGTCATCATCCGCTTAGGAAATGTAGGTCCAGTCTGGATCTTGCTATGGACAGTCTAAGGAAAGAAATCGTAAGTACATTAGAAACTTTCTCATTTCGTTTAAAAGTGTTGTTTTGAACAATTTGTTAAAAATTGACTCGTGCCGCCGATAGGGAGTAAGATTCAGAACTCGTTAACGTGATAAATCAGCTTTTTATGGACACATTATCGAAGAAAGAGATCTTCATCAAGTCTATCGAAATCTCGATTTACAATAATATTCGTTCTATATTTAGTGAGTTATGATTATTAAAATAATCGTTACAAAAACTGCTAAAAACTACGCCTATGCATAGCAGCACCATAACAAGGGTGAGGCGACCGAGGCACAAAACTGAAAAGGATGTATGAAACACCTTTTCTACGAATGATTTACTTATTTATAAACTATGCCTACATTATATTTAATAATTACTAATATTTGAGATTTTGTTTTTACGATTTCTTATTCATTATGTAGGATATTTTTTCTTCTGCATATTATATGCGTTTCAGCTACATTGTTTTTATGGTATATATATATATTACGTATATTTGCACAATTTTAGTAGTCTATAAATTCCTACTTATTGGGTTAGGTTGTTTTACCTCTGAGCGGCACTTTTTTGCACACCATGGACTAAATGGCCAGGTCACGAAGGCTCAGAGAAGGTTGGGGGAGGGAACCCACTGGAACAGCTGTTGGGACACAGATGGTATCCTCCCGTCAAGGCCATCCAGCGTGTTCTTTAACGTGCACAGGCTGTGGCTCTCCCGCACACGGAGCCACAGCTTAACTCCCATCCGACGGACGACGGCCTTTCCAAGCCCATCCTCAACGCTGACCCAGCTGGAACTCGAACCTGGGAACTACAGATTAGAGCCTGGCGCGCTACCGACTGAGCCATCCCCGCTCCCGCTCATAATTATTGACTAGATGAATGGGGTGAAGGGCATAATTCAGAATTTTTGTCTCAGTCGCGAAAATACTGTTTCGACACAGACACATAGAATAATAATTTTACTTAGCGGGGTCTGCGAAAAATTACTCTTTGCAGCGTCCCCAGCCAAAAATTTAAAGTCTTGCATTAGGTCGAAACGGGGGTGCCCAGCACAGTCCCTCACGACTCGCCATTCCCTAGGGCTGGGGTATATTTTAGTACAGATTTAATACAACGATTATTGATTATGTTTCAATCTGCTTAAATAAACCGTTATTCATATCAATGATTTTAATTACGATTACATGTTCCAGTTTTGTACCCTTTAAACACAAACGAATGTTGTTGAAAATCGAGATTTAGATTAGATCCATATCTTTATTTTCAGTCATATTTTGCCATTAAAAGTTCATTGAAGAAGTTACCGAGCTCTGAATCTTAATTCCATATTTAAAAATGGGTCCGTTTATAACAAAGAGGCAAACGAGTGTATATGTGTATTGTTTTCTTTTGTTTTGTATTCACTAATTTCCTTCCGATTATTCCACGCTTGCATTTGCTAAAATAACTTCCAATGTCTTTTTTTTCATCTTTCGTAAATTTCAGAATATCGCCAGAACTTATCAGATAAAGCTTAACAGGCACAATATGTAAGAATGTTTTGGGCATAAAAGGGGTGGATTTAAAAATAAAATTTTTTGTCTTCAAGTTTTTCAATTCTAACTTTGGTCGGCAGAGACTTTAATACAATTAAGAGTTACGAAATCGAAAAGGTGGAAATAATTTCTTTGAATTTTTCGCTGCATAATTAATCTTTCACTGTAAACTACTCAACTGAATTTCCAAATGTGGCCCCTTTTTTTAAAGTCGGTCCTGAAGATTATAAAAACACAATTTATGTATATATATAATTTCATATTTTTCATCCTTTTGTTTATTTTTCACACATTTCTTTTGCGAAAACAATTTAGTATTTTTTATTCTCTGCTGGTCGCCATTTGAGTAAACCAAAACCTTTCCTAAAACATCTTAAAATCTTGAGGCGCAAATAATTTTAAGTTGGGATATGTCCGTGACATCACTACAAAATCGATTTGCTATTTTAGATACCGTCAACCTAATCTAGTGGTGGAATTTCAGTTGCTTTTCAAAAACATATATTAAAAATTTCTACATAATACATTTTAAATTTCAATTCATTAATATTTAATGAATGAATCATTACATAAATTAACTGAATCTTTTCAACAAAAATGTTACATTTTTCGGCCACGGTTCCCTTCAGATTGCAAAAATAGCATTGGAAGTTCTGCATAATTGTGAATCAATATAAATACTTATATCGATTTTTGCACCTGAAAAGGTTAAGAGGTAGTACAAATATACATATTTACAATAAATAATGACGCCTACTTTTTACTTCATCACAAAGGTGTAAATTCAAAGCTATTTATATAACAGTTTTGTAAACTTTATAAATATCGTTTATAAATCTATATAAATAATACTGTAAGCCTCGCCGCATATGAGAACAAAATTATAATAATATAGAAAGATTTATATAAATACTGTTTATAAAGTTGAACATAACGTGAGCGTTATTTATATAGTTGATAAAGTTTATTGTTTACAAAGGTACGTATGGTGCTACAAGCAAATCTGTTGATACGAAACTAAGATAAGCGTCTAATTTTTTTTACTTTCAAAGCTTAAAGAATCGAACTGCTCATTATTTATCTGCTCATATCCGTTTCTAAGAATTAATGTTGAATTACAATCAGTTGTGTTTATTCATCCCGGAGGGAAATTTCTCATAAATGTCCTTTTAAGCAACTAATTTATCACTGACTTTTTTAACTTTTCCGGTTGAGGATTTCTGTTACTCCTCACTTTGGGTCAAATTGACGCATTAATATTTATTGAACTTGAAGTACAGTAGCTCAAAAAAATATCCGAACACTACGGTTGATTACAGAATTCAGAAACTATATATCTGGCGATTTTTTTAGAAGTTAGTGATCTGGCAACCCTGGTGTCACGTGACATGGTTGCCAGATCACTAATTTCTAAAAAAAATCGTTATCAGATACTTTTTCTGAATTCTGTAATCAACCGTAGTGTTCGGTTATTTTTTTGAACGACTGTACAATTTATCCATTATATCCACGTTCACAGCTTATATCATTAATATACTAATTTTATAAGAGGGGAGGTTGGAATGCAGTGCCTTTTATATAGTCCGAACGACTTCCCACATAAATAATATTTTAAACACTGAACTGTTTGAAAAACTAACATTTTGGTAGGGTTTATTTCGTTTTTTTTTCCCCACTGACCCTACCAGCATTCATAAAACACTTATAAACTACAGACAGAGCTGAGGGAATTTATCCCGCTAAAATTGAAATAAAAAAAGGCCATCAGGACCAGAGAGTATGTATTATTTTCGAAAACAAAAAACCTCGTTCATTTCCTCAAATTATCACATTTGACCAATGATAAGGGTAATTTATTTAAATTTCCGTGAGATAAAGCGAAAATATTGAGTTTTTTTTGCACATTGCATTCTACCAATTTTTTCAGAAATAAAAATTCCCCCCCCCCCATTTCCCTTTCCGAAATGAATTGCAGGAGACATTTTATAAGTAATGGAAACCTAAATAAGTTCCGGAGTATAATAATGTAGTAGATATTGTCGATAGCGTTAACGCCCTTGCAACTATCGTAATTTCCGAGAAGTCAATTTAAAGTAGCGTGTTTAAAAATAACCTAACAGAATGAAATATTCTGAATGCATTGTTTTCTTTCTTCTACATTGTATATTTTGGATCATTGTTCAGGAACTGGAATTGAATTTCTCATTGAATGAAATCAACACTTAACGGACCACCCACCTGGAAGGGGAAACACCGAAAAGCATTTGTTTCTGGGTGGGGCTTTTCCACTGGAAGGCAGTTTATTTTTGGAGTAAAATTTTATGTGGTATTCTGTATTGATATGTCCTATAATAACATACATAACTGAAAGTAAAAATATTGATATTTTGGAAAAAAAAGATTTATCTGTAGGAAGAGGAGGAAATATTTAGAATTGTAAGCACATATGAGATTTTTTTAAAGTTGGATTGATATTGTTTTTATCTCTGAGCTGCATTATCGTGCACACCGTGGCTAAATGGCCAGGTCACAAGGACTCCAAAGGCTCTGAGAAGGGGACCACTGAATTAAGAAATGAAAACCTACCGTCAAGGCCATCTAGGATGTTCTTCAACGTACACTGAGTATGACTCGCCAGTACATGAAGCTATTCTTTAATGTCCCATCTAGCAAAAGACGGTGGCCTTTCTGTTGGTGAACCCTTTCTCAGAAAGTGAGAGTGATAGGAGAAAATCTCAAGCAGACACAGTGGTAGCTTCAATCTGGAAACATCAGGTTACGGAACTGGTGCTATATAGACCCCCACCCCTTCTATTTTTGCAGTAGAATGCAGACGGGTAGATCAGACAGAATTTGATTTGTGTATTATATTTTACTACTTCTATTGGCTTATGAAGCAGTGTACTGGCAGTACAAGGTGAAATTTATCACTTAATGAAAAATGGATGAAGCAAAACAATATTGTAAATACTGGTATATAGTTGTTTAGCAAAATTCTCTCTTAATTATTGACTACTTATTGTCCTCTGTATTAAAAAATCAGATATTTTTGAGTTGTAATTTTACTATTATATTACTCAAGAGCAAATTATCATATTTCGATTCACAAGAACAGGGCTGTGTTGTTTTCACCTCTGAGCGTTGGCGCCGCCAGGTTTTTTGTTTCCCGTAGTCGAATGGTTAACGTGATTGGCTGCTGATCAACGGGACCTGGGTTCATGCCCCGGATAAGCATGGATATTTGTGTTGTCTTGTCTCAGCTCACTTTCTCTATGGCATATAAACTGACAGACTCCTGTCAGACCTCTGTGGCAACCAGCTGATTGAGGGAGGCGGGGAGGTATTTCTTTTTTATTTAGCAATGTAAGTATAAAATTATTAGCAACTTAAGTATACAATTTAGGGGTTCCCGACTTCCCCCTGTCGGCACCCATGTCTCTAAGCGACACTTTTTTGCACACAAAGGGTTAAATGACCAGGTCACAAGGACCCCAGGGTCTAAGAGAAGGTTGGGGGAAGAGGACCCATTGGACAGTTTGTTAGGACAGATGGTAGCCTCCCATCACGACCATTCAGCTTGTTATTTAAAGTGCACAAGGTACGACTCACCTGCATAGGAGCCCGTGGCTTTATGCTCCATCCGACGCTTGGCGACTTTTTGAAGCCTATCGGTGTAGTTTTCCCAGCCGAGAACAGGGTAAGGGTTTGGCGGAGAAAATCCTCAACGATAGCACAGTTAGGACTCGAACCTGGAAATTGCAGATTAAAAGCGTGGCGCACACCGGACTGATCCAACCCCCACAAAAAGAGAATTCTAGTCCTCCATCAGAAGCAAACGAGAAAATTGAAAAAGTTTACATTATTTTGAAATGGCTACGTCCCTGTTCCACCTTATCACTATTTTTTTTATCATATCTTGATTAGTTAAAAAATGCTGGATATCGTTAATTCCTAATATACGAATTTATCATTAACTTTTTTTTTTTAAATACAGAATCTCACAAAAAAAAAATAAAGGACATTGCCCTGTATTCTGGTAATTTTGAATGATCTCCCTGGTCCGTGTATGACAGGAACTATTTTTTTTTTGGGGGGGGGGGGGGGTCACGTTACGATCACAGGTTGAAACATTTTGGTGCGGGGACAGGACCAGGATCTTGTTCCAGTATTTACCTTTATTTGAGGATCTATTCTTGCTTAATGGTGCAATATACTTTCTGCTGTAATTTATAATTTCTACGTCTCCGTTTCGGTCATTAAAATTCTCTTGTATGTGGTGTTGGTGTGGGGTGCCCTAGGTGCAATTACAAATGCATTTTAATAACAACGCATATCGCTAATTATGGAACAATGTGAGTTGGGATTTATCTCCGAAAAATTCCCCATCCTTCCCTCGGTCAGTAAGGAACACCGATGAGCTTGGAAAAAACGCCGTCCGTTGGATGGGGCGTTAAGCAGTGTGCGGGACAGCCATATCCTGAACACGTTAAAACACACGCCGGATGGCCATGACGGGAGGCTACCATTTGTCTCCCAACAGTTGTTCCAGTGGGTCTCCTCCTCCAACCTTTTCTGAGCCTTCGGGATCCTTGTAACTTGGCCATTTAGCCCAAACTGTGCAAAAAAAAAGTTGCGTTGAGCAACCGATGGAACACTACTCCTTCGTAAAAAAAAACAGGATCATATAATAAAACGTGTAACATAAACATGAGGATGGATATCGTATTGCAACTCAACGTTACAGGTTTTGGGTCGAAAAATAAAAGATGGCGGCTGAGGACTCTACCCTGCATCGTAGCGCTTTTGGCATGCATTTTTTTTTTCGTCATATTTTATTTATCAACAGTGTCATTGCGCCTAATTCACTGGTTGGAATTCCTGATTCATGGCACTGTTTATATCTCCTGCTCACCAGTTTGACCTGAAGAGTTGACCCACTAGGTAAACAGTACCATTCAGATTTAACGGATACATCATGAAAACGCAAATATTTGTTTCTGGAACTCACACTCGGTGACTGCCGATCCGCTATTTCTATTTCCTGGCTTTGAATGCAAAAAAAAAAAGCTTCTTCAAGGTCATCAACATTTAAAAGCGAGCACAACAGAATAATTTCCGAGTTTTTTCTGGTTTCGGAGAGGCAGGAAGTTATCTAGCATCAATACAAGCTAGGAAAGACTGACTTCTAAAGTTATACAACAACAATCTGTAGTTATTCTTCACTGTGAAAGTAAAAACAAAAGGGACAGGCAGAATGATTTGCTTTGACTTGTCCTTAAATATCGCCGCAGAAGAACTTAAAACAAAGTGAATGGAGAACAAGAAAAAATGAAATCTTTGTGTCTGTTCAACCGTGTTACCTACCGTACGTACATTTACTTACCCAACACAGCTGGCGCCATTTCGGAGACAAGCACACACTGGCAGCAATCACTTCGACACTGGTGTTGCCAGAGCCTTAGAACAAACAAACAAATCGTTTGGTTGCTGTAATAAAGATGTCAGACTCATTGTGAAGAAAAAGAAGGTTTTTTTTCTTGTGTTTGAACACACTCTGTCTTTAAAAAACATCGATGTAGCAAAACAATAGAGTCGTGTGTGCTTTGCTTTTGTGCAACGTTTTTAATTACTCGAAAGCAGAAGTAAAAAGAAGGAAAAGATTTGTTTCTCTCTTGGTTGTAATTATTCCTTAAGTTGCCTGATGAGAGATTTTTAGCTAACAGGGGAGGTATTTAAAGAAAATACGTAGTTTTAATATCTTATCGATAAGTTGTAATGATATATCATAATCCAACTGTACAACATAGTTTGTTGGTTTTGAACTGGGGTTTTCATTTTTCTTACTAATAAGGACACTGGCGAGTTGAGTGACCTTAATCGTTCAAATACACCGCCCCAAAATTTCACTGAGGACATAATCAGCACAATGTCTGTCCGAGATATTTTGAAACTGTAATGACTCAAATTATAGTCCCTTCGGAAAATTTTCAGTAAAGACATTATTTAATTTTAATGTTGTGAAAGTGCACTTTAAGATTTTTGGCTTCGGGTCGCGTCTGCATCTCGGTCCGATTCTGCGTCAGCATTGCCTCTCTTCGAATGATGATGGGAAGGTTGAGAGGAAGGGTGAAGTCCACAAAATCTGTGAATTGGGCAGTATTGTTTGATGGCATCACATCTCCTTTTCGATAATTGCAAAGCAAGACCGAATATCTAATCACATGGCCACGACTGGAGCTATTTACATTATGCGACCTAGTATGAATTCAAACTTTCTTCCAGTATTACCTATATGCTTTTCATTTGTAAATATGACCAATGAAACTTGCTTTTCCTCAGCAGTGTTCCGTTACGTAAGAATGCAGACTTCTTGATGTAAGAGAATACGAACATCGTTGCTATTAACAGTGGTTATTCCTATTGTTCAAGAACGAATATTAGAAAATGTTTCCTGCTTTTAAAAACAATGACTGCATTTCGCTGCTTTGCGTAGGCTCTGTGATCTTTCACATTAAATTGGCTGAAAATCGTATGTCCTGGTCTTATTCCCTTTCTAATGGCCCGGAGGGATTACAGTGAGCGAAGTAACGCTGAGAAGCTATTAACCCATTTTCTCTGCCATATGTGGGTGGGAACATCAAGGAAGAAGAGGAAAGGAGATGACGTTATTTGAATAGAAACCTTGACATGGTGTAAGTAATTTGCTGAAATGAAGTGCGCGTAAAGATTGATTATGACAGGGTGGAAATGTTATTTCAAAACAATATTTTTTAGATTAATTTGCTTTGACTCTTGGTGTTATAACCTCCCCAAGACTGATATCCAGCTTTGAAATGACCTCACTGACCTCTGCGAATAAATCATAGTCTATAATCTGTGTGCAAATCTGACGGACGAAGATGCTCTTCTGCTGATGGATAACAATCAACGGAAACGAAAATGAAAAGTTTTTTTTCGAGAGATCGTTTTCAATGGAATGAGTGGAATAAATGGTAAATGGTTTGCTTTTAATCGACGACTGTAAGGAAGTGGTATAAAGCTCTGAAATCAGGTCGAGATTTAAATGCAAGTCATTTTTTGACTTGGAATGACCCAGCAGAAGAAAGCAGCAGATCACTAGGTAAATAGTTGTCGCCACTTGAGCTTTTTGAGAAACGAATATTACACGTGGAAATAAATTTCCCTTCAGGCAGATGAGTTGTTACGGAGAATATGGTTAGGGAGAAAGATCAATCTGTATGGATAATTGGAAAGCTTTGAAATCCATCGAACCACTGTGAGTCGAAATTAATTTAATTTGTGCATGAAACACTTATCTCAATTTTTAAATTCTAGTATTTGTATGTTGATGTCACTTAACTGGCAGAAAGAAACGGATTGGGTGCAGCCCACTCACCTGTTAAAAGAGGAAGACCAATTACCTGCTTGAAAAAGAATGAGGACCACCTATCTGGTTAAACGAGGAGGATCACCTGTACGGTTAAAAGAGATGGAGGACCAACCGCTATATGGTTAAAGAGCCGGAGGCCTATGAGGTTAAATCAGCTGGAAGGCCATCTATGCAGTTAAAAGAGAAGGAGGACCACCTATCTGGCTAAAAGAGAAGGAAGACCACCTCTCCTTTTAAAGAGATGGAGTACCACCTATCCGGCTAAAAGAGACGGACCTATTTGTTTAAAAGACAAGAAGAGTCATCTATCTGGTTAAAACAGATGGAAGATCACTTATTTATTTAAAAGAGAAAGAGAATCACCTATCTGTTTTAAAAAAAAGAACTACTACTTATCTGGTTAAAAGAGACTCTGGACCATTTATTTGTAAAAAAAAACAAGTCCATTTTCTGGAAAAAAAAGGGGGCAGGGGGTATCCATCAATTCGGCTGAGAGGGAGAAATATTCTGAGAGAAGACTAATAATTATTTATCTGAGAAAGAGAATTTCTTATTCGGAGGTGCAAAGAAACATGTGATGTGTGATAGAAAGAGAGAATCATTATTATGAACGCCTGCCTAATACTTCGTTGTATACATCACGACACATTTCCCAAATTTCAAACTTTTCAATTCTCTGCGCATAGTTCTCGTTGAAATGGGTTTTGAAGTACTGCTAATGGTCATCTCTCTCATCTGATAAACTGTTTTTCCGTACAGTTCGTGCCAACAAACGCCTACCCCTGTTTGTCAGAGCCTTTTTTCCTCCAGCATTTGCTACGATTAGCGGAAGTTTTTTGAGACCGTTGTTTTTTTTCTATAAATAATACCCCTCAAGCAGCTGCTTGCCACAGAGGTCTGACAGGAGCCTGTCAGTTTATATGCCATAGTAGAAGGTCTGTGAGGATGGCAGGACCTCAGCAGAAAAACGACACATACATCCATGCCTTACCCGGGGTTCGAACCCAGGTCCTTTAGATCAGTAGCCAAGCACGCTAATCACTCGGCCATACACTTGGGATATTATGCCCCGTGATTTTCCGCTGAATTCCATCACTACGTTAAGAATGCTCCTGCTTATCGAGCTCCAAAGATGGCCCCGTTTCGATGGTAATCATAGCAGTTTTCTTACCCATGTCGCACTTGACCTTGCTTTCCTCTTACTATAAATACCTTTACAGCTTTTATAGAAAGTGGTAGTGACGTAGAATACTAACATCAGTAAGAATTTTTGCATGTTTTATTGGCGTGTTTCATAGTACCTCGCATACGATGCAGTGTTCATAATAATTTGGCCAGGCGGTGTACATGATAAAAAGAACCAAAAAGTCCCAAATAATGAAATCTTTGATGCAAGCGACATGCAACGATTAATAACTGCTGAAAAGAATTAAAACGCCGATTGTTCTACCGGGGGAAAAGGTCAGCAAAACACTATTTTACGTATTACCAGAATGGGTGTGGGAATGATCATTTTTTAAATGCTATCACGAACTTCGGGAGGGGAAAACGAATCTTCCCCCCTCTCTCTTCCGGGGCTCATGCTCTATCTCTGATTACGCCAGACCTTCTGAACTGCATCTTGAAGCGCCGTAACCCTTAGACCACTTCTGTGGTAACAGTTGGGGCAGCTTAATAGCACTTCGTTTCCTCTCGTGTAAGAAGGAGCCTGAGAAGGAGTCTGAGCAAGTGAAGCAATCCCGGCCATCTGTCCCGTTAGACGATGGCTCCTCGAAGTACGTCCCAGATCCGAAGATCCGGTTCGTACTCGACAGGGCAGATCAGCAGACAAGTCGGCCAGCTGTGATGTGTCACAGCTTATTTTGCATTGTGATAAAGTCACTTTATTATAATGGCTTATACCTCTTGTGCTGGTTACGAGTGGAGACTGACTGGGGAGAAGGTTGGACTTACAGGTGCGTGACCTTGAAGATGGCAAGAGGAGGTGGGGGGGATGCGGGCCCATTTGGCAGGGAGGGAAGTTTGCACGCTTCTTTATCTTTATCTCTCTGACCTGTCTCTTTCACACGAAGTTTCCGTGAATAGGATCGTTAAGGCTCTGCAGTCCACATGCTGCATCTATTCCTTACTGTTTTGTTTTAGATATGAGGCGATTAAGAACTGTTGTAGGTTGAAGCCAAAGTTGTGCTTACACTCAAGAGTGATGTGAAAGATGCTTTTCTTCTTTGCGTGGCGAAGTGTGTGAGTCTTTCTTCTGTTTTTTTCCAACGGCATTTCCTAAACGACCTCTGGTGTCTGCAAATCACAATATTTGTCTTCCTCGGCGTCCTTGGACCAAGTTCGCTTTTGCACTTCCACTCGAGGAAGGTAATTTTCTCTTTTTCTTCCTCTTTTGGCTATGCGGATATTGATAATGTGCCAGTAATCATGACTCTTTAAAGCAGGCAGGCAAATCGGTACTATTTGTTTTCTTTCTTTTTACTGTAAATATAAATATATTTAGTTTCGAAGATGGTCTTAGAGTATTTACTTGAAATGCACGAGTTTTATTAACGGTGTGTAACTTTGTCGTTAATGGATCCGGGTTAGAGTGCGAGATATAATTATGGTGCTGCATTACTCGATGGAGCGATAGGATTTATTTGTTTTGTTGTTAACGTAATGTAAACACGAAGTTTAGTTTAATGATTGGAGCACTGGACCTAAAAATTAATGAATCTCTGTCAAAATAATAAAGTGGAAATCAGGCGGGGTCCAACCTTTTGACTTCCCTGGGTCACATTGAGTGAAGATTTGACTTCCCTGGGCCACATTGAGTGAAGATGAATTGTTTTGGGCGGCATATTAAATACATAATATAGTTAATGTATATGAGTAATAAAACTTCATTTATTTTCTTATGTTCTTTATTATAAAATTGAAAAAATGGTAACATGAAACTAATGGGATATCAAAAACTCGCTGAAAATCACATAATCGTGTTGAAAGCTTATGTCCTTAAACTTTACATACGATTTTGTGGGCCGCATTACTAGCTGTCCAGGGCCGCCGGTTGGACACGCCTGGTGTAAATTATTGATCGATCAATTGGTGTGGTTTGTTGACCTTCGGTCTTATGGTGTGATTTGTTGACTTCCAGTCATATGATGTGATTTGTTGATTTCTGTCAATTGGTATGATTTATTGACATTCAGTCAGATGGTGTGATTTGTTGACTTTTGGTCAGTGATGCGATTTGTTGCCTTCGGTCAATTGGTGCGATTTATTGACTTTCATTCAAATAGTATGATTTGTTGACTGACGAAATGGTGTGATTTATTGACTTCGGTCAAATGGGTGATTTATTGACTATCCGTCAGATGGGTGATTTATTGACTATCCGTCAGATGGGTGATTTATTGACTATCCATCCGGAAGGTGATTTATTGACTTTCGATCAGATGGTATGTTTTATTGACTTTCATTCAGATGGTGTGATTTGTTGACTTTGGTCAAATGGTATGAGTTATTGAGTTGGGATAGATTTGAGTTTTTGAATAATTAATTTGAGTAAAATGGCGTGATCAACTGATTCACATTCTCTTTCCAGATAGTTACACGTGGATCATAATTTAGGGTTAGAGTTCTCGATTTTAAAATTAGTAGAGTCTGGTTCGAATCCACCTAAAAATGATCCAAGATGTATAATTTACTGATCTAATTCAATCTGTAATATTTGTCTACGCATGTGCAAAACGAAATAAATGAAGGTAACCTAAAAAAAAACTTCTAAATTTGTCTTGTCCCAAATTATCTCTCTGTAAACAGTAATTAAGGTTTTTTCTTCTCTCTTTCTTATTAAAATTTAACGGTAAACAATATTTCCTCGTTTCATTTTAATTGTTCGAGGAATTTCTGTTCCGTCTTCCTTCTGAAGAATCAAACCGCGTCGAAAAAAACTTGGAAGGAAGGTGAACTTGTTGGGACGTATTAAGGCAAACAAACGAATAAACTGTCCATTTACCATGGCGACATTTCTTGGTTATTTCTTAATTTTTTTTGGTTATTGCCTAAAGCTTTCAAAACTATGATTATTAAATCGCGTAGCTGCTTGCAAAACAGGAGTCCACAAAAGTATTTTTAATTTCTTTCTCTACTGTTTCGGTCTGGGAAAGTGACATTTATGTGTTTTACATTATGAATTATTTATTATTTATTATATTATTGATGAAACATTTATGAATTTGACATTACGGACAAACATTTATGAAACTGAGCAGTTTATTTTATCTTGTTTACAAAAAAAAAAGGCTCGAGATAATGTGTTCACTTTGTCGTCTGTGTCCGTCCGTCTGCAGACATCGAACTTTTTTGTCTTCAGGGATAAATTAAAAATTCTTTTGAGTTGGATAAGTATTGATAAAATATTGCAATTCGCACATTCCGACTTTCTAAAAAGCTATAGATGCGCCTTTCAACGGTGGAAAAATTTGAAAATTCAAAAAAATTCGAACGAAAGTTGCAAACGATATATTTATGCTAGAATTTTTAAATTTTGGTGGTGGAATGTGTGAATGTGATTTAATTTCCATTGGCAACAGTGAGTTGATCCCTTACGCCCAGGATGGGTGGAAAACGCAACTCTTTTCTTTCAAGAGGTAATTGAAAAAATTTTAGTTGGAATGGTACTATTGAAATATGTCTCATTTTTTAATCCTTAAGTTTGCATCGTTGTAGGCCACTGAATATCGAAAAGGAAAAACTTTCAACGAATGTTGAAAGTGATCTGTTTGTGGTAGAAATTTGAAATTTCCTTGGTAGAGTAAGCCGTTTCATGGCCGAGTGGTTAGCACGCTTGGCTACTGATCTAAAGGACCTGTGGTTCGAGCCCCGGGTAAGGCATGGATGTATGTGTCGTTTTTCTGCTGAGATCCTGCCATCCTCTCAGACCCTCTACTATGTCATATAAGCTGACAGGTTCCTGTCAGACCTCTGTGGCAAGCAGCTGCTTGAGGGGGTATTTATTTTTATTTTTTTTTTATTTTGGTAGAGTGTCAAGAGATATTCCACTGACGGTAACATTCTGTAACAATCTTTTTTCAGAGGGGTGTGAGAAAAGCAACTTTTTAAATTGAAAGAATAAAAGACAAATACTTTTTATGTTGTATAAGTACTAATAAAAAAACTACCATTTGCATCTTCCCAATCATCCATGAGTTCGAATTAAAACTTTTAAGGAGTAGCAGGTAAAAGAAAAACTTTTTATTTGGAAACAAGATTACCATATGCTCAAGTGACAATATGCGTTCTTCTAGTTTAAAACAAAGTTAACTTTTAACTTATTTATCTCCGCAAAATTCCCCGCCCTGCCCACGGTCAGTAGGGGACACCGATGGGCTTGAGAAAGGCAGCCGTCGGTCGGATGGGACGTTAAGTCGTGACCCCGTGTACGGGAGAGCCATACCCTGTGCAAAGAACACGCTGGATGGCCTTGACGGGAGGCTACCATTTATCACCCAACAGCTGTTCCAGTGGGTCCCCTCCCCCAACCTTCTATGAGCCTTCGGGGTCCTTGTGGCCTGGCCATTTAGCCCATGGTGCGCAAAAAAGTGTCGCTCAGAGGTAAAACAACCCAACAACCTAACTTTAAACTTTCTTGCAAGAAGTATAGCAAAAGTATTGCGATCCTGTAAAAACGATTGTCGAATGTTTTTTTTTTAACTGGATTCTTTTCACGAGATCGAAGAAGTGATTGGTGTAGTGTCGTCTTTGTTAGGATTATTCGTCATTGCAAAAATCTGAGAAAGAAATTGGAATTCATTCGTTTGACTTCAACTTTATTTGTATTAAATATGCAAATTCGTTTTGTGCATAAAATTAAAATGGCTTTAGGTTTTAACTCCCCCTTATATTAAATGATGATAAAAAAGGGTGCGTGGATTAGAAATCGTACCCAGAAAGTCCAAAATATATTTTTGGACGATTTTAACGTATTAAAGTCTGTCTCTGATTTCTGGAAATTTGTTTTAAGAAATTTTCGTTATGCAAGCCCTTATAAGGTGTGGAAGAGGATAGGGGAGAATAACCTCCCAGGCACATATATAAAAATAAATAAATACCCCCTCAAGCAGCTGCTTAAAGGCAATTAATTCTTTCATTTGAACTCTACTTCAAATGTTTCTATTTCATCACTAGAACGCTCATCCAATGATATATTATTGCTTAACTCCCATTTATTTATTTGTTTTTTTTTTTTTTTTTTTTTTTTTTTGGGGGGGGGGGCAAGCTCAACAGGTAACGCGCCAGGCTCGTAATCTGTAGTTCCCAGGTTCGAGTCCCAGCTGGGTCAGCGTTGAGAATTATCTCTGCAAAACTCCCCGCCCTGCCCACGGTCAGTAGGGAACGTCGATGGGCTTGGAAAGAGCCACCGTCCGTCGCATGAGACGTTAAGCCGGTGGTCCCGTGTGCGGAAGAGCAATACCCTCTGCACGTTAAAGAACACGCTGGATGGCCTTGACGGGAGGCTACCATCTGTTTCCCAACAGTTGTTCCAGTGGGTCCCCTTCCCCAACCTTCTTTGAGCCTTCGGGGTCCTTGCAACCTGGCCATTTAGCCCATTGTGTGTAAAAAAAGTGCCGCTCAGAGGTAAACCGACCTGTTTTGGGTTGCTTTGCATTAGTTGCGCACAATGGACTAAATGGCCATGTTGCAGAATAACCAAATTACAAAAAAAAAGTTTCGAATGGATTAGAAGAAAAGAATCCACTGAACTGGTGTTAGGAGACAGATTGAGGTCAATTCTTTCTTTCGTCAAGGTCATTCGATGTATTCTGTAAGGTGTACCTGGTATGGCTCTCTTGGCTTAACGTCTCTTTCCAAGTTTGTTTACACTGATCCATGACAATTGAGAACACAAGTTCGCGTTTTTTGATCTCGTAGTGGTTAATCTATTTTAGTCTGTCTGGTTCATAACTCATACGGAAAGAACAGAATCCTTGCCTTTCATTTTGAAAAAAGAGAAGTGTTTTTAAATTAATTTTTTTTTCATATATAATTTTGGATTCCTGGGAAGAGTTCGCCCTCATTCGCTGCTCGCAACCATTCCTAGTAATTCATCTGGAAAAAAAGAAATCGATGCTTATTGTATAAAGGACGACTTTAAATATAGTATCATTAAATTATAATATTCAGACGGTTTGCGGGTTCTAATTTTTGAAATTAATTAACTTTAACTTCTCATTTGAAACAAGAACTATTGAACGTTTCCTTTTCTACGTACCAAATTAATAAATAAATAAAGGCGTTAAAATGTCACGTTACATTAGCTTATGTTGGCAATTCTGACCCCAGTTTGTTATCTTCCCCTTATACTGAAATTAGGAAGAAGGTTTTACTTTTAAAGAGTGGAAGTTAGGATTTGAATATTGAATGAGGCGAAGCAAAGGGGTTAAAAACAAACTAAGCTTATAACTTGATCATGCAAGGAATTCATCACTGGGGGATGGGGATCGAGAAAATTCGAGAGGTGTAATTCTCATAGAGCATTTATTATACCCTCTCGGAACAAGGGATTGATTTACTCATTGATAGAGAGTTGGGTTGGTTTTATCTCTGGGCTTCACTTTTTGCATAAGATGGGTTAAATGGTTATCTCATAAGGGGTCATTTAGTACGGGGATCGACTGGACAAACATTTCGAGAGAGTCGAAAGCATCTCGTCGGAGACATCTAGCTTGCAGAGTGTGGCTTCCTATACACAGGCCACTGGTTAATATTCCGTCTTATGGTTGGTAGTACCCCCAAGCCTATTGGTATCTATTTCTTCACCCAGGACAAAGTGGGAGCTGACATAGAAAACATCATCGGATGTGGAGGGTGGGTGGGGGGGTGGCTGACAGAGAAAATCTCATCTAGGGTGGAGTGGGAGCTGGCGGAGGAAATCTCCCAAGCCTATTGGTATCTATTTCTTCACCCAGGACAAAGTGGGAGCTGACATAGAAAATATCATCGGATGTGGAGGGGGGGGGGGGGGGGGGGCAGAGAAAATCTCATCTAGGTGGAGTGTGGGCTGGCAGAGAAAATCTCACCGAGAGTGGAGTGTGGGCTGGCAGAGAAAATCTCACCGAGGGTGGAGTGTGGGCTGGCAGAGAAAATCTCACCGAGGGTGGAGTGTGGGCTGGCAGAGAAAATCTCACCGAGGGTGGAGTGTGGGCTGGCAGAGAAAATCTCACCGAGGGTGGAGTGTGGGCTGGCAGAGAAAATCTCACCGAGGGTGGAGTGTGGGCTGGCAGAGAAAATCTCACGAAGGTGGAGTGGGAGCTGGCGGAGAAATCTCACCAAGGGCACAGCGGGGATATGAACCTGGGAACATCAGGCTATGAGCCAGTTATTTATAAAATAACGAATTATCTTTCCACGTAAAGCATAAGGTTTATGCCAAATATAAAAATGACCGGAGGTGGGAACGTGGAAGCGAAGTTTGTCGTCTAAAACTGTCTCGGGGAAACAATACAAAGGACTGACTTAGCGATGTCTTAAGACATATTTGCATACAGATGATTTATCTATTTTTAATTTTAGCTATTTTCCTTCTCAGTCTAGAATTGGATACTCACTTAAAGTAATCTTGGTTGTAGTTACCATCTTTATCTATACATAATAATAGTTATTGTTGCCTAGAAGCCAGGTAATAATATTCTAACTATATAGTTGCCGTAGAAGTGAAATGACAATTACCGCAGCGATTGCTAGTGACCTTAAAGGAAAGCAGCGCTGTCACTAACTTTATCTTACAGTGTAATATATCGTTACATGTAAAATCACCTAATAACAACTTCCTGTGCCAAACAAGAGAACTTGGTGTTGTGTGGAAATAACATTATTGTGTCAGTTCTACGTCGAAGAGTCTGGGCTTTATTACCAAACAGATAGGAGTCGATTGCTCTGCTGCCAACGCAGACAGAACCTTGAATTGGGCCGACGCAAATGGCGATTGTTGTGGTGGCTAGGCAACCATTGTTTCGAAGAGAGAGATTGGACAGCATTTGTTTGTTTTTTTAATCTTAAGGTTGTACCTTGAGTGATATAACGATGAACTGTTCGAAGAGTGGTTAAAACTCAAAAGGAAGACTATGGTAATCGTGATAATGAATCAAGTAGCGTTACGTCATTGCGACGATAACGAAAAGAATGGAAGGTTTAATGACAGGAAAGTCCAAGTAAAGGCCTCAAAGGACAGTAAAAAATCACAGTGGGGATCTATGAGATGGATTAGTTGAAACAAAACGCGTGAAATTAAAATACAATGATCGATATTTGTATAAATATCATCCGTTGAGAATTAATCATATTGAAACAATTTTGTATGACGTTTTGCATGTGGATATGGTGTCCATGTACCAAGCTGACATTGTATCCATATACTAAGCTGGACATTGGGTCCATGTACCAAGCTGGACATTGGGTCCATGTACCAAGGTAGACATTGGGTCCATGTACCAAGGTAGACATTGGTCCATGTACCAAGGTAGACATTGGTCCATGTACCAAGGTAGACATTGGGTCCATGTACCAAGCTGGACATTGGGTCCATGTACCAAGGTAGACATTGTGTCCATGTACCAAGCTAGACATTGTGTCCATGTACCAAGCTAGACATTGTGTCCATGTACCAAACTAAACATTAGGTTAATGTTACTAGCAGGACATTGTGTCCATGTGACTAGCTGGACATTGGATTGGATTGGATTGCTTTACCTCTGAGCGGCATTTTTTTGCACACCATGGGCTAAATGGCCAGGTCACATGGACCCCGAAGGCTCAGAGAAGGTTGGGGGAGGGGACCCACTGGAACAGCTGTTAGGAGACAGATGGTAGCCTCCCGTCAAGGCCATCCAGCGTGTTCTTTAACGTGCGCAGGGTATGGCTCTCCTGCACACGGGGCCACGGCTTAACGTTCCATCCGACGGACGGCGGCCTTTTCAAGCCCATCGGTGTCCCCTACTGACCGTGGGCAGGGCGGGGAAATTTTGCGGAGATAAATCTCAACGCTGACCCAGCTGGGACTCGAATCTGGGAACTACAGATTACGAGCCTGGCGCGCTACCGACTGAGCCACCCCCGCCCCCAGCTGGACATTGTGTTCATGTGACTAACTGGACATTTTGTCCTTGCCTGTGCTTCCTTACTGATACAATTATTCTTAAAATTTAATTATAAATATCACTTTATAAACATGAAATAAAATTAGCTATTTATTATGATTATATTAATATATTATATTGAATGATTAAAAATTAATGACTTTTTTTTAAATGAATAGCTGCTGATCGAATTTCATTATACTGTATGATAAATAAACCTATTTAGATGAGTGATAATGTTTAAAATTCTATTTAAAAAAATAATAATAAATACCCCCTCAAGCAGCTGCTTGCCACAGAGGTCTGACAGGAGCCTGTCAGTTTATATGCCATAGTAGAAGGTCTGAGAGGATGGTAGGACCTCAGCAGAAAAACGACACGAACATCCATGTCTTACCCGGGGCTCGAGCTCAGGTCCCGTAGATCAGTAGCCAAGCGCGCTAACCACTCGGCCACGGGACGGCAAAAAAACGTCGTTCCCCAGGTGAGGATCGAACTCACAACCTCGGCATAACTCACAAGTACTGTCTTATAAGTACCGCGCGCTAACCAGTTGCGCCACTGGGGACGTCAATAAATAAATAAATACCCTCTCAAGTAGCTGCTTGCCACAGAGGTCTGACAGGAGCCTGTCAGTTTATATGCCACAGTAGAAGGTCTGAGAGGATAGCAGGACCTCAGCAGAAAAACAACACGAACATCCATGCCTTACCCGGGACTTGAACCCGGGTCCCTTAGATCAGTAGCCAAGCGCGCTAACCACTACCGGTAGCAATTTTTCAAAAAAAAAATTTTTTTTTTAATCTTTAATAAACGTATTATAATATAGTCGTCATAAATTATTTAATTCCATACGTTTTTGAACGCTAAAAACTTGTAGTTAAATTTTAAGCAAAAAATTAAAGTACTTAAATTTTACATATTATTAATTTTCCTTTTTTTTCGTTGGAAAGCTTCCAGGTTAAATCCTATCTAAATGGACTTGAAGCATTTTTGATACCCGCAATTCAAAAAGCCCTGCCATTAAAGAAATTGATGCGGATATGAATAGGATAACTGAACAGTACTTTCGCTTGCCTCTGTAGAATGTTCATATAGGAAATTTGCCTTTCATAATTCTCTCCCCCATGTTTTAAGATCCACGATTTCCCCTAAACCCAAAATCGGATCTCATCAGTACTTAAACGCGTAGAAAAATATCCATGTTACGATATTTCCAATAGCCATGGATGAAGTCATTTGGAAATGTTTGTGAATGCGGATGCTTGATACGGTTTGCGGATGCGATTTCCATTATCAGCGCAGATTCTAACAATGGTGATGGGTCTGATTGTTGCGAAACCATCGCCACCGAAGCGGAACTTTCTAATTTCAATCAAGATTTCCTTAATCATTGGTTTCGATTATTAATCGTTAACTGTTAAACGAGTACGTCAAACTTTAATGGGACAGTGAACTCTAAAGACAAGAAAATGCCAAAACAAAAATAAGGAAAATTTTGTTCTATTTCAGTTTGCCCAAATTTACAATAATTTTCATCCCAATTCAATTACCTTAAACAGCGGGGCAGTGTAGGCTCAGTCGATAGCGCCCCAGACTCGTTATCTGTAATTCCGAGGTTCCAGTCCAACCATTGATATTTATTTCTCCTAAGCTCCACCACCACCCTACCTTCGATTAGAAAGTGGATACCATGGTCCTGGTAAAGCCACCATCCGTCGGATAGGATGTAAAGCCGTGATCCCACCCTATGTGGGAGATCCACACCCTATGCATGTTAAAGAACACGCTTGATGGCCTTGATGGGAGGCTACCATCTGTTTCCTAACAGCTATCCAGTTGGTCTCCTCCTCCCAATCTTCTTTGAACCCTTGGGTCCTTGTGACTTGGTCATTTAGCCCATTGTTGCAAAAAAAGTGCCGCTCAGAGAAAAAACAACCCGACCCTTACATCAGCGGTATTTAAAGTTATGGAAAGTTGGTTGCTTAGCCAGCAGCAGTGCCTGTCGTAAGAATTTATTTCAGTAATTATTCAGAACCTAATAAGTCAAACCAATTAACTCAATAAACGCGTATTTTAAAATTTTGGGCAGATAAATCTTTTAATATTCGTCAATTTTGCATCAGTTTTTATCATTGCTACTGTTAAATATTCAGACTTCCATCATAGCATTAAATACTGAAAAAAATATTGTTAAAAGTCGATATCTAGATTTGATTGAGTTCTTAATTTATCTACAGCCGCATTTACTTATAAAACAGTTATTTTTAAAGTTCTAGAGATTCAGAATTAGGGTCCCATTGGCTTAGCATGGGCAAGGAGGTCGTAATTCAGGAGCTACTGAGAGTAGAATTACCGTGAACTGAATTATCTCGGGAGGGAGGAGGCCAAATTTCTATTGCCTTAAAAACAAGCATTATCTAAAGCAGGGGTTTTCAACGTGGGGTACGAGGTAAAATTTTTTGGGGTATGCCTTGAGAGCTCAGAAGTCGCTAGATCTAGTAACAAAATAAAAATAACCATTGTTATACTATAGTTTTATCTATCTATACAAGGGGTACGTCAGTTACATACACATTTCCATATGGTAAGTGAAGCATAAAGGTTGAGAACCATTGATATATATGTTTTATTTTATTCCCATTGTTATACTATAACTATAGTTTTATCTATCTATACAAGGGGTACGCCAGTTACATACACATTTCCAGGGGGTACGTGTGGCATAAAAGGTTGAGAACCACTGATATATATGTTTTATTTTATTCCCATTGTTATACTATAACTATAGTGTTATCTATCTCATACAAGGGGTACGCCAGTTACATACACATTTCCAGGGGGTACGTGAAGCATAAAAGGTTCAGAACCACTGATATTTATGTTTCATTTTATTCCCATTGTTATACTATAACTATAGTTTTATCTATCTATACAAGGGGTACGCCAGATGCATACACATTTCCAGGGGGTACGTGAAGCATAAAGGTTCAGAACCACTGATATTTATGTTTTATTTTATTCCCATTGTTATACAGTCGCTCAAAAAAGTATCCGAACGCTATGGTTGATTACAGAATTCAGAAAAAATATCTGGCAACGTTTTTTATAGAAATTAGTGATCTGACAACCTTCGTGTCACGTGACACGAAGGTTGTCAGATCACTAATTTCTAAAAAAATCGTTGCCAGATATTTTTTCTGAATTCTGTAATCAACCATAGCGTTCGGATACTTTTTTGAGCGACTGTACTATAACTATAGTGTTATCTGTCTCATACAAGGGGTACGCCAGTTACATACACATTTCCAGGGGGTACGTGAAGCATAAAAGGTGGAGAACCACTGATATATATGTTTTATTTTATTCCCACTGTTATACTATAACTATAGTTTTATCTATCTACACAATGGGTACGCCAGTTACTTACACATTTCCAGGGGGTACATGAAGCATAAAAAGTTGAGAACAACTAATCTTAATCAAAGCGCCCCACTCCCAACCCACTGAAAATTGACTGAAATCCATCCTCACCTTAATTCGCTGGGGAAAATCTTGTCTAATTTATCCTAAATACTCCAAACTGCACTATCACAAAATTGCATTGCAGCAGTTATAAAAAAAAAGCAAATCCAGGATCAAGTGAAGTATAGCCGAGCCAAATAAAGGCCGTCTCTCCACTCTAGCTGATAGCACAAATTACACGCAGCAAATGGGGATTGTGAACGCATTTGCTTGATACCTTTACTGTTGATCGTCAAGGCAAATTTCTGCTGCAAGACAACAAATTCAGAATGCAGACAGTGTTTACAGCTCTTTCATTTTTCGATGTTGCTAATAGCGTGGAATGGTTCTGAATCTGAACAGATTTTTTTTGAGGAGCGAACCAAACTGACCATTACTAATTTTAAGGACTTTGTTAGTATGCGAAAAAAATTATTGCCGACGGTGGGGGGATTCGAACCCGCGACTCTCCAAATACATGTCGGACCACTCTACCAGCTAAACCAATCATCGAACGACAATTTGCTTCCAGAAAATGACCTTTATATCTTTCGCTGCATGTGGTGAACCTTGCGCCATCTATAATCACTGAAGGCAACTTTAATTTTCGAATTGTTGCTAAAGAATCAGGTGTGAATGAGGAAGTTACTTCAAATATCAATATCTCAATTATGCCAGAAAGTAAATACTTGTGCTTTCTATCTTTTGCTTAGGTGCAAGGCATTCCTTATTGATCATGAATTTCAATACACTCAGGTATCGCTCTCTTTCTTAGTTGCGATCTATCATTACTGCTGTTATATATTCTAGCTTCCACAACTGTTTAAACATTGATGAATGGTTTTGAAATTCTGGATTTACGTAGGTTTGATGTAAAACTTCAATTTATTTTCAGTGATATTTTTCCATTAAAAGTTTAATTTTGACTTTAAAGAGCATGGAATTTGACTTTGTTTTGGTATAGCATAAGAATTCGCTAATTTTTTTTTTATTAAAGCAGTGTATGTTCAGCATAAATTTCTCATGGTGAGTGAAAGTGTTAATAAAATCACATCTGTTTGACCATTCTCATTAAGTAATGAAGATGTCAGAGTCAGGCGTAGAAGGGCAAGATTGCTGGGAGATGTAAACTCCCGTGCCCTCGTAGGAGCAAGCCTTTTTGAATAATACTATTTCTTCAATCAACAGTAAATACACAGATTACCTGTTGATATTGAATTCAGGGAATACTTTTGCTGAAGAAATCAGTTTCGCCGATGAGTGGGATTCGAACCCACCCCTGCCAGTTGCATGCCAAGTGTTCTATCCACTAAACTATCACCAGATCCGTCATTTATCCTGCGAAAGCAACAGTCGTTGCAAGCAATCGTTGCGATCGGACGTTCCTCGCAGAGCTCCTGCCAGCAGGGTGTGTCCGCCGCCCTCCCGTGACCGCGACCAGCGTCGGTTGACCTTCTGGGCCGTCATTGACTAGTAAGTGCCATAAACTTTATTGCTCCTACGCGTCCTCTCCCCCTTGCATCAGTCCGTCGTGTTTTACACAGTGTCTTGTGTAGAGTGAGCTGGCTAAATCAATTAAGCACCAGAACTTTAGGGCCCAATTTGTGCATTTCCCAATAGTGGTTCCAGCTGTTGAAGTTGTGAGCCTAAACTCTCTACACAATGAATTCAATGTGTTACAGCTGTGGAGAAACAATTACTCCTAATGCCGACCATATCCTATGCAGTGGATGCAAAGGGAAACTGCATTTTGGGTGCTCTGGCACAACGGAGAGAAACTATAAGAAGATGACTCAAGAGAAGAAAAAAACGTGGCTCTGTACTGAGTGCAAATTAAGCATGATAAACAACAGACCCGTTTCAGATAAGGAAAACAGAGACAATACGCCTCTAAAGAATAACACACGTGTATCACCCTCACCGACATCGAATAACAACAGTGACAATACAACGTCTGCCTTTCTGAACTTTCAGGTAGAGGATGAGACTTGTAATAGAGAAGTGAAATCCATGTTACTTCGTATCGATACGAAGTTATCCATACTAACCGACATGAAGGACAAAATAGATTCGCTGGAAACCTCTATGAGCTTCTTGTCATAAAAGTATGACGTATTATTGAACAAATTTATGGACTCTAAGAAGAACAATAACAAGCTCACAGAACTGTTGATCGAATGCAAAACACAAAACTCTGCTCGAGAAAGAGATTCGCGATCTAAAAATGGTGAATAATGATCTAGAACAATACAGCCGAAACAAAAACATTGAAATACACGGCATCTCATTAAGAAAAGAAGAAGATGAAAGTGTTCTGCATGGCTATGTAAAAAATTTAGCTGATAAGTTAGATATTACGGATTTTCAAACGAAAGATATTGACGTGATTCACAGTCTCTGTTTGGGATAAGCAAAAATTACCTTATGTTATCGTACAATTTAAGAGTAGAACCATTAAAAATAAGTGGATTTCTCGGAAAAAAATTAGAATTAAGAGCGATGATTTTTTCATGACAGTTCCAATAATTCAATTTACATTAACGAAAATTTGACACAGGTGAACAAAGAAATTTATTGGAGAACTAGAGTTTTTGCTAGACAATATAACTATAAATATGTATGGTACAAGAATAACAAAATATTTGTTAAAAAAGGAGATAACGATAAGCAGATTAGGATTAATATGTTTTATACTATCGAGGATTTAACTAAAGATTAATTTTTGCCGTTTTTAAATTATAGTTTTTTTTCCATTTTTAAACAAGTATGGAGGTTATTGAACTAATAGATAATGAATTAAAATTGGATGGCCCTGATATTACACAAGAATTAAATCCTAATATTTTTTTACAAGTCAAAGATAATAACGAAGTAGGCGTATTCTATATTAATATCAGATCAGTTAAAAAAAATTGGGACCTCTTTACTGTTTATATTGATTCGTTTATTGATTATTTGGATGTTATTATTCTAGTAGAAAGTACAACTAACACTATGGAAAATTCACTTATTAATTTAGCTGGTTTTGATAAAATCACTATTGATGTTAATATTTCAAGTGGCAGAGGGCTTATAGTTTTCTATAGACATAAGCTGAATGTTTCTGAACTAAACATTTCGATTTCACCTGCGGAAGTAATTCATCTGCAGTTTGAAATTAATGGCTTTTTATTAAACTTGATCGCTCTATACAGATCACCAAGTACAAAGGTTAAAGAATTTCTGTTTCATTTTTTAATTATGTGTTTATTTTCCATTATACATGTCATATTCTTTAATAAACCTGTCGTGTGATTGAAAGGAATCCTGCTGACAAGCCATAAGGCTTAGCGGGGTAATCTATGTATATAACCATACTAAGGCTTAATAAAGATATTATTATTATTAAAAAAACTCGTAATAATTTTTCTTTTGCGCAAGTTCCACGGAAATGGGAAAGAAAGAAACAATTTTAAGGAGTAAGCCGTCCCATGACCGAGTGGTTAGCACGCTTTGCTGCTGTTCTAAGTGATCTGGGTGCGAGCCCTGGGTAAGGCATGGTTGTGTGTGTTGTTTTTCTGCTGAGGTCCTGCCATCCTCGCAGACCTTCTACTCTGACAAATAAACTGACGGGCTCCTGTCAGACCTCTGTGGCAAGCAGCTGCTTGAGGGTGTATTTATTTTTATTATAATACGAACTATCAGCATAAATCAAGCAAAGAAATCTCTTTTATAATTGTGCCTCTGAAAACAATAGTTTCAGTCCTCCAGTGGTGATATCAATAATTTAGGGGGCCAAGAGGATCGGAACGAAATAACGAACTGTGAGGTGCAAGACCCAGAGATTGCCATTCCCACAGATCGCCATAAACTAAACGATGCTACCTTCATAGCAAGCACATTCCCAGCATTCCCCTTTCCCTGTCGTGACCGCATGCTTCCCTTCCCCCGAAGCTCACCCCTTCCCCACCCGAGGCGGATCCACTAGTGCCCTTCTCTAGGTTGCCGGAATGACCTTGAGTCAAGGACACGTATAGCATCATAAGGCGTTGCACGCTTCTGCCAGGGGTCTTTGCACACTTGTGGAGCTTAGTCGTTCGCAAGGGGTTGCTCTTCGGGTTCTTTTTTCACGTAAGAGCTTTGAGAAATAGGATAAAAATATTACGTGATTGGGAGAGTTAAACTTCGCAGGGTTTTTATCATGGAGAAAAAAAATTAAAGGCGAGAAGCTTACAATATGAAGATATGCGAACAATACTCAGTGATCATTTTATTAGGAGCAGATGAATCTGAATAGGAAGTCAGAACTCAGTTGATTTTTTTTAAATAATTTTTTTAATAGATAAATGGGAGAGAAGATAAATTAAAGATCACAATCAAATCTATCTAAATCTGGACGTTCAAGAATATTCATCGAAGAATTATGAAAACTAAAACATTTGACAATTTATATCGTTCAGCAAAACTTAATTAGATAAAACTGAAAGAATCATTATGGAATTTAAGTAAAGTTTATTACAACACTCATTGTTTTCATTTTAATTCGTTTGAATTAACTTTTCAGGTCAATAAATCGCTCCTCAAGCTGTTGCTTGACACAGTCAGTTTATATGCCATAGTACTGTAAAAAGTCTGTGAGGATGGCAGGACCTCAGCAGAAAAAAAACACAAATACCCTTCCTTACCTTACCCTGGGATCGAACGCAGGTATCTTTGATCAATAGCCAAGCACGCTGACCACTCGGACGTATTAAATATTCCAATTTTCATAATGAGCGAATATTGTCGAAAATCCAATTCAGATACATTTCACTGAGAACTTTATCTTCAGTCATCTTTTTAATTAAGAAAAAAAAAATGCTTTTTAGCATATTTAAGAAGTTACGAAGCTGAGCATCTGAGAAAGAGCCCGAAATAGGGGATCTGCCGCCCATCTTTTCTCAAAGGGGGAGAGAAATTTCCCCGTCTCTTTGAGTTTAGCTCTCCCCCTCCATTTTTTTATTAATTTTTTTCTAGATCGATTCTTAATGAAGTGACCACTCAGTGTACATTTATGGAGAGTGAAGAGCTGAGATTCAAATAGGTAGCCAGGGGAAGAAATTAAGGAATTTAGAAGGTAAAGAATTGAACAAAATGCAAACAGATATTTTGCATATATTTATATGTTTTTAAGCTAGGTATTATTATTATTATTATTATTTATATACATATATAAAATGAATTAAATACCCCCTCAAGTTGCTGCTTGCCACAGAGGGCTGACAGGAGCCTGTCAGTTTAATTCGCCACAGTAGAAAGTTAAAAAAATATATTAGTTGTCTCTCAAAGCTCTTAGTTGCCACAGAGTTCTAGACAAGAATTTCACAGGATATTGTGCCATAGAGAAGATTTGTGAGGAAGCCGAGATCTCAGCATCAACTGACTCTCAAGTCAACACCAGAAAAGAAATCTCGATATGTCTGAGCTCGAATCCAGGTCCCCTTATTCAGTAGCCAAGCCCGCTAATCTCTCTACCACCATAAATAAAGAACAATGCGCATTACATTATGCATTAACTTGTTTTTAATCCATTTGTTATTTTATTACACGTAACAATATAGTTTACCAGCATTAAATAAGTAATATTGCAAGTATATATTTTTTATCGAATTTGTTCCTTCACCATCAATTATTTTTTCCATTTTGCCTCGGCTTCCCAAAAGCTTAGCTTAGGACCTTCTCTCTGAAAATATTTTCCAAGTGCCTGATTTCACATCTGGACGAAAATGCATCTTGTTTCACACAACACTCAACGCACTAAATTGATCTCTCATGCGAGTCAAGGAACTCTTTTTAATGCGAGTCAAGGAAGTGAAAGTAATCTGAAACTAACGCCCACTTCTTTAATTCTGTAACAGGTCAAAGCCCGCCAGTATTACACATATTTGATACATTTACACACACACATAATCCCGTGGCCTATCTCCCATAGACACCTGCACCATCACGAAAACTTGGTTCACTTTTTTCCAAGAACGTCATCATCTCTTAGCCACGTTTTCTACCAAGTAATGATTGAACCACGCCACTAACATTTTCTTCACAAGATATTTATTTACACAACCAACACCCCACTTAAACATCAGACAGGCACGTCCTGACATGTGGTGCAAAATTTCTTCCATTTTTACCCTTGGAATTATTCAACATCGAGTCAAGTAATGGACGTCCATCATCATCGCAGGCTCTTTTTCCCCTTTTGTGAAGCGTTCTGTGCGATGCGGTTTAAAATTCTCCTGCCCATTTTTTTTTGTAATTGTTTCTTCTACTCTTATCTCGACCATTTCCTCTTCTCTTCATGGTCTTTGCACGTTCTGTCATTAACGAAGGGGATGTTTTCATTTTCCTCGGGGCCGGAAGCGTGCAAAGATTTATCTTTTGTCGCTTGTTGCATCTCGTCAACATCAGATTTATTTTTCATCTTGGAAGAGTCGTTTCTGTTTATGAAACTTTTTCATTTGTTGAGAATAGAGGAGACAAGGACTGAAGCAATCAGAGGCGCTTACATCTTCTCCATCTCATCCCTTGTTATCTAAGCTAGGACTTTGTTCTTTTGATGGATGAAATGATGCTATTTCGGAATGTCATAAGAAAGAAGTTTCTGCGATATGATCACTAAAGAAAAAGGATGGTTCGTTACTGAGAATGAATGTTGGGTTGGGTTGTTTTACCTTGAAGCAGTAGTTTTGTGCACATATTGGGCTAAATGTCCAGGTCACAAAGACCCCAAGGTCTCAGAGAACATTAGGGAAGGGGATCCACTGGATAGCTGTTAGCAAACAGATGGTAGCCTGCCTTCAAAGGCATCCAGCGTGTTTTTTAGCATGCACAGGGCTTTCCTGTATATGGGTCCACAGCTTAACCCCCCATGTGATGGACGACCCATCGGTGTCCCCTTTCTCACATAGGGAAGAGTGAGGATTAGCAGATTAAATCTTAACGGTTGCCTACTTGTGACCTAAACCTGGGAACTGCATATTACGAGTTTGGGCGCTACCGATTACCTTCTTCTTGTGCATGGTTAAGGTCCCATCCGATGGACGCGGAGCTATTTCACAGCCATCACTACCCCATTTTCTCTCTTTGGATACAGGGATGTGAGCAGAGCCTTCATCCACTAAACGCCACTTTTTATTGTTATTAAATGTTGAACTGGATTAAAGACTAAAAAGCTCATTGTTCCTGATTTCTTAAATCCAGCGCCCAGAATGAGGATACATTACGAAGCAGTCACTAAGGCACAGCTCCAGCCTTCCCTGCACTCTTGCGGAAATTTTATGTTAATGAGGTTGGTTTACTGCGAGCGGCACTTTTTTTTGCACATCATCGGCTAAACGGCCAAGGCACAAGAACCCCAGAGCTCAGAGAAAGCTGGGTAGGGTGGAACTCACTGGACAGCTGCTAGGAGACTGACGCAGCCTCCTTTCAAAGCCATCCAGCGTGCTCTTTAACCTGTACCGAGTATAGCTCTCATGCACACGAACAACAGTTTTGTCATGAGACGGGGGGATTCGAACCCACGTCTCCGGAAAATATGACGTCTCCGGTCTTATGATGGATCCGAACCGGATTCGAACCTGGTCACGTGACACGAATTTTGCCAGATCACTAATTTCTAAAAAAATCGTTGCCAGATATATTTTCTGAATTCTGTAATCAACCGTAGTGTTTGGATACTTTTTTGAGCGACTGTACGTTGAACAACACGCTGGATGGTCTTATCGTGAAGCACCCAACTGTCTTCTAACAGCTGTCTAGTGAGTCCTCTTCTTCAACCTTCTCTGAGCTATTGGAGACCTCGTGACCTGCCCATTTGTCCATTGTATGCAAAAAAGTGCCGCTCAAAGTTAAAAGAATCCAACTTCCTAGTTTCCATTCACGCTAATCCACTGATGACTATACAAAATGCTAAATACTGACAGCTTCCTCTCATTCCTCTCAGAGTTTGGTGGCAAATGAGCTTTTAGAGGAGTAATTTACTCATTTTTAGTAGCCAGAGAATTTCGGGGGAAGAATAAGTCAATGCAATATAAAGAAATGTTTTTAACAAAGAGAAGGACTGAAACATGACCTTGAAATTTAAAGATTTTTTTTTTCTTGATTAACATATTTTTGAGTCACAGATTTTTAAGGAAACCGACATTTGGAAATTTAGGGACGGAATAATTTCTCTTTTACCCTTTGGAGATGCCCGTCGCTTTCCCATTGAAGAAATTATCTTGAAATCGGCGGTGTTTAGATGCTGTTCTTTTTCCTTCTCATCCCACATCAACATCCCAAGCTCTCCTGTCTTCATTTTACAGGGCAGACTTCTGATGACAGAGTTCAACTTAGTCGAGACTTTCGTTACATTCAGATCCTCTTCAAGGCCTTATTAGGCAGACTAGACGATTCGCAAAGAAAGATGATTCATCTCCTCAGATTCTTTTGACTGAAAAATATCTGTGTGCTCATTGTTACGCATTGCAAAGAAGTTTGGTATCCTGTGTAACTTGGGGCGGGGGTGGCTCAGGCGGTAGCGCGCCGGTCTTGTAATCTGCAGTTCCCAGGTTCGAGTCCCAGCTGGGTCAGCGTTGAGATTTATCTCCGCAAAATTCTCCACCCTGCCAACGGTCAGTAGGGGACACCGATGGGCTTGGAAAGGCCACCGTCCGTCGGATGGAACGTTAAGCCGTGGCTCAGTGTGCGGAAGAGCCATACCCTGTGCATGTTCGTTAAAGATCACGCTGGATGGCCTTGACGGGAGGCTACCATTTGTCTCCCAACAGCTGTTCCAGTGGGTCCCCTACCCCAACCTACTCTGAGCCTTTGGGGTCCTTGTGATCTTTTTTTATTTAGTCCATTATGTGCAAAAAAGTGCCTCTCAGAGGTAAAACAACCCAACCCTCGTAACCTTACGATTTGTTCAGCACATTGCGAGACGAGAAATAGTTCCGTTTATCATTTAAAATCAAGCCAACTTACTCCTTTAGTTAACCTATTGCTTTAATACTTCCAAAACCCATCATTTATAACAAATCAGCTTTCCTACCTGCCCCCCCCCCCCCCTGCTCACAAGATAGAGTGTTATTAAAAGTTTATTTAGCTGTTAACCCTTTATTTACTGACAGGGCTCCCAAGTCCCTTCTGAAGAAATATATCCAACGAAACATAAAGTAATATTTCATTATTATAACATAATATCGTTCTTATCTAGGGACGGGGGTGGCTCAATAGGTAGTGTGCCAAGATTGTTATCTGCAGTTCCCAGGTTCGAGTCCCAACTGGACCAGAGTATAGATTTATCTCCACCCCCACCCCCCCTACTCTCGGTCAGTAGGGAACACCGATGGGCTTGGAAAGGCCTCCGTCCGTCCAGTGGGACGTTAAGCCATGGCCCCGTGTTTGGGAGCATATCTTGTGCATGTTAAAGAACACGCTGGACCACCTTGACCGAGGTTACCATCGGTCTCGTAATAGCTATCCAGACGTTTTTATAGTAAAATGAAAAGCATCAAAAAGTTAACATCGTCATTTAGCTTCAATTAGTTGGGTTAGTTAAGTGATTCACCCGAGTCCATCTCCATCGGAAGTCCTATCTAGAAGCCATTTGCACAATGGTCACGAATTGTCCTAAAGCGTCCTTCTCCGACACAAAACAAGCACGGATTTCTTGTTTCCAGAGGTTGTATTTTAAAGAAAAGGAGGAGGAAGAGAAAAAGGTAAAACAACTCTTGAATAATTAAAGAGAGAGTTCGGGGGAGTAGACAGGGGGGAATCCCAAGCCTCGCGAAAGGTCTCTATCTGGAATAAAACGTCTCAGCTGAGGAGTCTTTTATGGAGAAGCCGGAAAAGAGATTTTCGGCTCTTCATTTGACAGGTGAAGATGCAGCAGTGTGTCACGTGTAAGGCTGAGCGGGTGGCAAGAGAAGCGTGAAGCGTCGCGAATTGCGGGGTCGTGACGGAATCACGGCTCCTGAGCCTCTTCAGATGAAAAGGAGGAGGTGGGGGGGGGGGGATGCGTTGAAGTTTCGGTTCCCGTGGGTACAAAAGCAGATTGTTTTTTTTTCATCCACAGTTTGGAAGATGATTAAAAATCCTGCAATGAGCTGAGATCGGTGGTTTACCTCTAGCGACAATTTTTTTTTTTTTGATGCACTATGGAATAAATGAATGGCAATTCGCCAGGACCATTTAATGTTACCATCAGTGGCAATGGCGAGATGATGAGACTCTGCAGTTGGCTCTTCCGTAGTTCTCGTAGGACATAGGTTCATCGGTTAATGATTGAAAGATCATTCACCTGACCTATGATCTACGACAACTGTCGAGATGTCAACTGCGCAGTCTCAGAATCTCTCCATAGATTTCCATTTTCCTGCTCACGTTCACTGCTGTAACTTCTTGTGTGGAATGGGAAGAACATCAGAACTCCACTTTGAAAGCTGATGGGCTTGGAAAGGCCGTCGTCCGTCGGATGGGACGTTAAGCCGTGACCCTGTATGCGGGAAGTTCAGCCGTGACCACGGCTTAACGTCCCATCTGACGGACAACGACCTTTCGAAGCCCCCATCGGTGAAAACAACCCAACCCTGCCCGCAAAATTCCCCGCCCTGCTCACGGTCTCTACTGACCGTGGGCAGGGCGGGGAATTTTGCGGAGATAAATCTCACGCTGACCCAGCTGGGACTCGAACCTGGGAACTACAGATTACGAGCCTGGCACGCTATGGGGCGTGTGACATATTGGGGCGGGTGACTGGGCCAACCCGCCCCAATATGATAATTAGGGAACTATAGGAAATCAGGAGGTTTTCAACGAAAGAAAAGAATTGACAATTATGTCACTGACGAGTACCCAAAAGATAGAGATGCTGCCTTTAGGAGTTATGGGTGAATGTCATCCAGCATGTTTTTCAATGTGCAGAGGGCGGGGCTCAATTAGCAAAAATATCAACTCTAACAACATCGAGAATCGAATCCTCGAGAATGGTAATAATTTGAAAGGAACGAAAAAATGTTAAACCTGATATATTTCATGTATTTTTTTTTTTGAAATATTTATTTAAAGTGCACTAAAACGAAAGAAACATAAATACTGGAATGGGGGTTTGTGCTCAATCTGGTCTCCCCCCCCTATTTTTCCTGTTAGTTCTGGGCCTAGCAACAATCATCAGTGGAATGTTGTTGCTTGCTTTAGTGGGAGTCGTCTAACAGCCAAATCCTTTTCTTCCTGGGGCGGGGGTGGCTCAGTCGGTAGCGCGCCAGGCTCGTAATCTGTAGTTCCAAGGTTCGAGTCCCAGCTGTGTCAGCGTTGAGATTTATCTCCCCAAAATTCCCCGCCCTGCCCACGGTCAGTAGGGGACACCGATGGGCTTGGAAAGGCCGTCGTCCGTCGGATGGAACGTTAAGCCGTGGCTCCGTGTGCGGGAGAGCCATACCCTGTGCACGTTAAAGAACACGCTGGATGGCCTTGACGGGAGGCTACCATCTGTCTCCCAACAGCTGTTCCAGTGGGTCCCCTCCCCCAGCCTTTTCTGAGCCTTCGGGGTCCATGTGACTTAGCCATTTGGTCCATGGTGTGCAAAAAAGTGCCGCTCAGAGGTAAAACAACTCAACAACCCTTTTCTTCCTTCTAAATATAAAGCAGCCGTGGTTCTCTGTGAAGGAGAGCGCCAAATTCTGTGCACAATGAAGAGCAAGCACTCTGGATGGATGGTCTGACAGATGGTTTCCATCTGCCTCCTGACAGATATCAGGTGACTATTGCGTGCAGAAAAGTGCCACTTAGAAGTAAACAATCCACCCTCAAAGTAAAGAGGAGCAACAGCGGATTCCTCTTCAATATAAAAAAAAGAGCAACAATCATTTCTTCTGTGTCTTTAAGTATAAAATCTTCAATCGTTTATCCTTGTTTAAAGAGGAGCACTTTTTCTTCAATATGAATATTTAATTCCCCTTTGCTCTTCATGATAAAGAGGAGCAACGGGTAATTCCTCTCAGTTACTTATTTATAAAGAGGAACGAGAGTCAACTGGACTTGGCTCTTGAATTAAAAAGCATCAGGAATCAATTTCTTCACCTTAATAAAAAAGAGCAGCAAGAGTCAACTGACCGTGGGCAGTGCGGGAAGTTTTGCGGAGATAAATCTCAACGCTGGCCTAACTGGGACTCGACCTAGGAACTGCAGATTACGAGTCTGGCGCGCTATCGACTGAGCCACCCACCCCAATATGATAATTAGGGAAATATAGGAAATCAGGAGGTTTGCAACAAAAGAAAAGAATTAGTATGTTCCCCCGAATAAAAAGAGGAGCAACAGAAGATTCCTCCTGAATATTAGATAAAGACGAGCAACAGAAGATTCCTCCTGAATATTAGATAAAGACGAGCAACAGAAGATTCCTCCTGAATATTAGATAAAGACGAGCAACAGAAGATTCCTCCTGAATATTAGATAAAGACGAGCAACAGAAGATTCCTCCTGAATATTAGATAAAGACGAGCAACAGAAGATTCCTCCTGAATATTAGATAAAGACGAGCAACAGAAGATTCCTCCTGAATATTAGATAAAGACGAGCAACAGAAGATTCCTCCTGAATATTAGATAAAGACGAGCAACAGAAGATTCCTCCTGAATATTAGATAAAGAAGAGCAACAGAAGATTCCTCCTGAATATTAGATAAAGAAGAGCAACAGAAGATTCCTCCTGAATATTAGATAAAGAAGAGCAACAAACTAGGCTCGTAGCCGGGAAATATTTTCATTCTTCTGTTCAATAAAATGAAGACACTCAAAAATTGATTTCTTAAACTATAAATATTTTTTAGGAAAAGGGTGAAGGATGAGCCCTTTCCCTATGTATGCCCTTAAAATACCTCTTTTCAATCAGCCTACATAAATCAGAAAGAGCCGACTCCGCTCTGCACTCAAATATATAAAGGAGCAAGAGCGAATCACTCTTTGCTCTTTAACATAAAGAAGTGTAACAGCTAATTACTTTTTGCTCTTTAACATAAAGAAGTGTAACAGCTAATTACTTTTTGCTCTTTAATATAAACAACAGCAACGGCAAAGAACTCCTTCTCTATTGGATTAAATTGTGTTTACCTCTGGCAGCACTTTTTTTTTTGCACACCATGGGCTAAATGGCCAGGTCACAAGGACCCGAAGGTTCTGAGAAGGTTGGGGGAGAGGACCCACTGGAACAGCTGTTGAGAGACAGAGGTCGTCCAGCGCCATGCAGCGTGTTCTTTAACGTGCACAGGGTCTACCTCACACAGGCCCACGGCTTTAAGTCCCATCCAACTGACGACTGCCTTTCCAAGCCCATCAGTGTCCCCTGCTGGGAGGGCTGAAGTTTTGCTGAGATAAATCTCAACGCTGATCCAGCTGGAACTCGAACCTGTGGGAACTGCAGATTATGAGCCTGGCGCGCTACCGACTGAGTCCCCCCCCCCCTTTCTCTGTTAATTATAAACAGATGAACCAGTTCCTGCTAACTGGCTTTCTGTTCAGGGCGCCAAAGTCTTAAGGGAGTTTCCAAGACGATCTTTTTAAACATAAAGGTTAAAATTGTCTTTATTAAAAATATTCTGAATGGGTTGGGTTGTTTTACCTCTGAGCGGCACTTTTTTGCACACCATGGTCTAAATGACCAGGTCACATGAACCCCGAAGGCTCAGAGAAGGTTGGGGGAGGGGACCCACTGGAACAGCTGTTGGGAGACAGATGGTAGCCCCCCGTCAAGGCCATCCAGCGTGTTCTTTAACGTGCACAGGGTATGGCTCTCCCGCACACGGGGCCACGGCTTAACGTCCCATCCGACGGACGGCGGTCTTTCCAAGCCCATCGGTGTCCCCTACTGACCGTGGGCAGGGCGGGGAATTTTGCGGAGATAAATCTCAACGCTGACCCATCTGGGACTCGAACCTTGGAACTACAGATTACGAGCCTGGCGCGCTACCGACTGAGCCACCCCCGCCCCAATTCTGAATGAAAAGACACTATTTTATATCCTTCTCCCAAGCGTCATAATATCTGAATCCACTGCTGAGAACAATACTCCAATGTCCATTTTACACGCTTTTAAATAAATCTATTCCACAATATGAGCATGTAAAGAACCCAAAGCTATTGACACAAAACGAAAACACGAATGACATAATTAAACTCCTGAACGATAACGGACCTTCTCCATCGCACCGAATTAGTTTAAATTGGCTACTCCTGGAACCACTTATAAATACGCCGAACTCGTTGGCATAACTACATTACTTTGAGTTCACGAAAATTAAACCTTAACCGCGAGGGTTAATGAGCATAAAACATTTAAGAAGGAAGAAACGCCACCACAGAACCTTTCACTGTGTTTCCTGCTTCGTGTGGAGAGCAAGAGATTGGCAAAACTTTCTTGGAGTTCACTGACACGGAAGAAAGAAAGCAAGGTGATGGTCTCTTTTTCTGTTTCTTGCTTCCACCTCGTCAGTACCCCCCTCTTGGTTCGGTTTACGGTGCAATTATCGCCGCAAATAAATCCAGAGTAACATTTAAAGTGTTAAGGCCTCAATCTTTCCTTTTACTTTCCACTGAGTGAGAAAACTAAATGAGATTACGGTACCGTTTGTTGTTTTTTCTGCTGTTGCTTTAAAACCCGTAAATTACCAGCCACTCTGTTGTTTGCTTTTTATTCTTCGTCTTCCCGATTCTCAGCGAGTCGAACATCTCACAGTTTGCAACGGTTTCTGAACAAGCGTAAAAAGCTTTAGAGCGCCCTGTGATCAACTTGCGTCAAGAAGAAAAAAAATGCACAACAGTTGCTTGCAATGCAAACACGGCTGTCTCGTCAGAAGAGAATTTTTTTTCCTTTTGGATTTCGTTCGCTCTTTCATTACACCTCACTGGTTTTGGAAATGGTGCGAGTTTAGCATTTAAACATCTATACCTGTCGAGTAACTTTATCGCCTGCGAGTCCTTGGACGATATCTGTGTGAACTTACTCGCTGCTGTACAAAAGACTTATTTGACTGAACTTCTGGAGCAATGTCTGCGATTCGTTCTCTTAAAAGTCATGGTCTAACGCAGGCGCATTGGGTCATGACGTCACAGCCGACTGAACACAGTTCGTAGTTTGGTTATCTTGAAGGCCGTTGTTAGATTTCTTCTGTGTAAGGCGCAGTAACAGCAAACGTAAGAAGAAAATACGAGGAAAAGTGGAAGGATTTTATTTCGGATTTTGATTGGTATTTTAAATGCGCACTTTCTAGCGAATTTTTTTTAACAAATGATTAAAGCTGATTAAGACAGTAATTTATGAAAAATTATTCATTTTTAGGATAATAGAGAGAACGTTAAATTTTTAATATCTCTATATATTTAATAACTATTTGATATTCTGCATCTAAATTAATTTTTAATAGTGTGCAAATGTTGATTTTTACCAATGTCATATCAGGGCCTCCGCCCAGAATTTCTTTAAACGAGGGAGGGCCTTCTCAGTGGTCGACTGATTTAAGAGGCTGGGGACTGGAGATCCATCCAAGTGGCCAAGTAAATTAGGTGAGGAACTCTTTTATGAGACTGCAGTCTCCATCGATGATTGCTTCAACAGATTGCAGTCTCCATCATTCCTTCAAGAGACTAGAGTCTCCATCAGTGATTCCTTCAAGAGACGAGTCTCCACTAATGATTCCTTCAACAGACGAGTTCTCCATCAATGATTTCTTCAAGAGACTAGTCTCCACCGATGATTCTTTCAAGAGACTGCAGTCTTTATCGATGATTCATTCAAGAGACTAGCGCCTCTATCAATGATTCCTTCAAGAGACTAGAGTCTCCATCAAGGATTCCTTCAAGAGACGAGTTCTCCAGCAACGATTCCTTGAAGAGACTATCTCCATCAAGGATTTCTTCAAGAGACTAGTCTCCACCGATGATTCTTTCAAGAGACTGCAGTCTTTATCGATGATTCCTTCAAGAGACTAGCGCCTCTATCAATAATTCTTTCGAGGGACTATCCTCCATCGATGATTTCTTCAAAAGGCTTCAGTCTTTATCGATGTTTTTTCAAGCAATCGCAGTCTCCATTGATGAGGATTGAGATCTTTATCACTCTCCTTTCGATTGGTAGGTCATTGACAAGAGGGCAAGTCGCCTTTCGTGGCACATGGGCACGAGATGACAGAGCGCAATGACGTAATGATAGGTAACGAATTTCGTTCGTGTCAGAAAAATGCACGAGAAGCCGGACCTGGGGAGAAACTGCCCCTGGAATAATTATAGGGTGCGGAAAACGGTCGTCAAGGAAACGGTGGACGTCATCCTCTCTGATGTGCATCTAGCCCCGAGGTGATACGGCTTGGGAGGATGGAGAGAAGAGGGGGTAAGGTGGAAAGGAGAGACCCAAAAGGTTGCTTTAAGTTTCTCTTTTTTTAGGATTGTTAATTGTTCAGTTGCTATGACAACCAGTTCGCATGGGGATGAGAGTGAGAAGGCAAGTGAAGAGAGTGAGTCGCCAGAGAGCGTAAAGATCACGTCACGCGGTCGATGAGGATGGAGACAGGTGTGTAATCAGTGCTTCTTAAAATAGGCATCTGTTTTCATCTCCAAATGCATTTTTCCAAGTGGTAGAGATCTAAAAGAGATTTTTGAATCAGTGTTTACAAATATTCTTAAGGTCACTAACCCCACACTGGGCTAGTTTCTTGTTGATCAAATGGTAAGTTTTGTATCAAGTCTCAGATACATTAGAAAAACTTACCACTGCGCTGCGACCAAAAATTGAATTTAAAAAAATCATTGTCTTACGAACTATTTGTTCAAACGATCCTAGTCTCACAACGATGAAACAAACCTTTTCCATATATAGTTTTACGTAATAAATACTTTTGTGTATCCTGTGTCGTTTTTCTGCTGAGGTCCTGCCATCCTCTCAGATCCTTCTACTATGGCATATAAACTGACAGGCTCCTGTCAGACCTCTGTGGCAAGCAGCTGCTTGAGGGGGTATTTATTTTTTTATTTTATTTTTGCTAAAATAAGTTTTATTGGCCAGCCCCCCCCCTCCCTCCCCTTCCTCCTTCCTCCAACGTCGGGGCGGGGGTGGCTCAGTCGGTAGCGCGCTAGGCTCGTAATCTGTAGTTCCCAGGTTCGAGTCCCAGCTGGGTCAGCGTTGAGATTTATCTCCGCAAAATTCCCTCCGCCCTGCCCACGGTCAGTAGGGGACACCGATGGGCTTGGAAAGGCCGCCGTCCGTCGGGTGGGACGTTAAGCCGTGGCCCGTGTGCGGGAGAGCCATACCCTGTGCACGTTAAAGAACACGCTGGATGGCCTTGACGGGAGGCTACCATCTGTCTCCCAACAGCTGTTCCAGTGGGTCCCCTCCCCCAACCTTCTCTGAGCCTTCGGGGCCCATGTGACCTGGCCATTTAGCCCATGGTGTGCAAAAAAGTGCCGCTCAGAGGTAAAACAACCCAACCCAAATCCTCCAACGTCAACAACCAACTTGGCCATTTAGATCCTTAAGCAGCAGGAATTCCTCTAGATTAAATTGCGAAAATATTATTAAATAAGGTTTTAAGTAAGGGTCAGTATTCCAATGCAGGAAAGGTATTAGTAGAAATTGATTAGCACAAAAGTTTCCAAGTGGAAATGGATAAATAAGCAAAATGTGCTGTGTTAAAAACTTTAAATTTTCAAGAGCATTTCGATGCATTTTATGGATTTGTTCATTTTCATCAACACAAAAATTTCAATTTACTATTTTTTTCGTATCCAAATTATAACCCATTTAACCTTTAATTGCAGAACCTTTGAGCGGCATTTTTTTTTTGCATACAATGGGTTAAATGGCCAGGCCCCAAGGTTAAAGAGCTGAAGAAGGGAATCTGCTGGACAGCTGTTGAGACCATGTAGCTAGTTATTTAATGCACACAGGTATGGCTCCCATGCACACTGACCACGGCTTTATGTTCCATTCGACGGACTGCGGCCCTTCCAACCCATCGACTTTCTATAGAAGCTGATTTTGAAGTTAAGAAGTAGGAATGCGTCTTTCTCTGAGCACATATGCATTATCCATTTATTTCCTAGCTGTGCATCGATGGTCTTGGGAAGGTCGCCGTCCATCGGATGGAACGTTAAGCCGTGCATCTTGTGCAGAAAAGAGCCGTGTCTTATTCACTTTAACAAAAAAACAAAACAAAACTAGATGGCCTTCACTGGAGGCTGCCATGTTGAAAAAGTACCCAATGGATCCACTTTCGATCCCCATGAGATCTTTGTCACCTTGCCATTTACCCATTGGGCGCAAATAAGTCCAACTCAGACATGAATCAAATAAGTCCAACTCAGACATGATTACAGAATGAATCAATCCAATCTGTAATTGTTCAGAGCAATGACTTATTAACCTCTCTGAAACCACTCTCCGTTATATTCGTTGTCCCAAGTGCAAGGGTCACCGTGAATTTCTTCCTGACCGCTTGATTCGTACTAATTACGACATCGTCGATGAAGGATCCACGCTCAACTTAAGACCACTGCTAGTTTCGAATTTTACAATCGGCTTTATTCGCTTGTTTATTTAGGATTAGTTGCTGGGTTGGGTTGTTTTACCTCTGAACGCCACTTTTTTGCACACCATGGGCTAAATGGCCAGGTCACATGGACCCCGAAGGTTCAGAGAAGGTTGGGGGAGGGGACCCACTGGAACAGTTGTTGGGAGACAGATGGTAGCCTCCCGTCAAGGCCATCCAGCGTGTTCTTTAACGTGCACAGGGTATGGCTCTCCCGCACACGGCGCCACGGCTTAACGTCCCATCCGACGGACGGCGGCCTTTCCAAGCCCATCGGTGTCCCCTACTGACCGTGGGCAGAGTGGGGAATTTTGCGGAGATAAATCTCAACGCTGACCCAGCTGGGACTCGAACCTGGGAACTACAGATTACGAGCCTGGCGCGCTACCGACTGAGCCACCCCCGCCCCATTTACGACTCTTGAGTTGGCAACGTCATTCGCATCCACTCCCAATGTCACCAAAAGCAACTAAAGGCACCCACTCGCATATTCGATGCAGTGGAATCAACCACACCGACAATTCCCAGTTTCCCATCCATACATCAGATTTTGCCTTTTTTTCCCCTTGCTGGTTTGACTCCCCCATTGTGCCTCGCACAGGCAAGAGAGGAAAGAAAATTGTTCAAAGCAAATGATTTTATCCGTTTCATTACCTGCAGGAAGTGACGCAGACAATCACAACATCATTCGCGGAATTTTCCGTCTAAATTTCCCACCGTTTCTTCGTTGTGTTGTTTGGGAAAAAGTGATGAAATGTTACACATTGGGTTAGAAAATATTTGCCCTTTGGCTTTGTTCTTTTCCCCTAGAAAGCGAATCTAAGTCAGAAGATGGATTGCTCTTCAATGGAATTCACACCAAGTTATGTGTAACGAGTTCTTTTATATTTCTTCTGTTTTCTCAGGAAGAGAATTCACATGAGACAACACGATTTTCGGCGATATTACGTACCTTAGAGAAAAAAAAAACAGGATTCGCTGAATATAATAAAATCGTATGATATTGTTGTAGATTGCACTTCCAACAGAAAGTTGAAAATAGAATTTTCGACCTCAGTTATTTGGAGGCGAGGACGACGAGGAAGAGTGGGGAGTAGCGCACTAGACTTGCAATCTGCTAGTTCCCAGGTTCGAATCCCACCTGGGCAAACATTGAGATTTATCTCCGCAAAAATCCTCACCCTGTCCTCGGCCAGAGGGGACACCGATGGGCTTCCGTTCATCGGATGGGACGTTAAGCCGTGGTCCCGTGTGCGGGAGAGCCATACCCTGTGCACGTTAAAGAACACACTGGATGGCCTTGACGGGAGGCTACCATCTGTTTCCCAACAGCTGTTCCAATGGGTCCCCTCCTCCAACCTACTCTGAGCCTTCGGGGTCCATGGGACCTGGTCATTTAGCCCATGGTATGTTCCCGTGGCCCAATGGTTAGCACGCTTCGTTACCGATATAAGGGACCTGGATTCGAGCCCCAGATAAGGCATGGATGTATGTGTCGTTTTTCTGCTGAGGTCCTGCCATCCTCTCAGACCTTCTACTATGGCATATAAACTGACAGGATCCTGTCAGACCTCTGTGGCAAGCAGCTGCTTGAGGGGGTATTTATTATTTATTTATGCAAAACAGTGCCGCTCAGAGGTAAAACAACCCAACCCAACCTCTATTTGTGTCTAAGAACTTGGGGTCCTTGTGACCTGGACAATTAACCTCTAGTATGCAAGAAAAAGTAGCTCATAGATGAAACAGCAACAATTGCGAACTGTTAACGATTCATCTGCAATGTCGTATGTAGTTATTATTGTTGGTCAGTTGTCAAACCACTTCATCATGTTCGCATGGTCGAAGCGGCTCCTTTCTCTTGCTCTGTATTCCTGGTGAAACTGGCTAATAAGGAACAGCCCCGAGGCCATTTCCTCTGCCAACACGCAAAACTGAAATGTTCCTTCTGCTGTGGCGGGAATGGAGGAAAAGGCACAAATCAGAAAAGGTTTTTCTCTTTTCTCGATGGCGAAGCGCCTCGCGTGCTCTCTCTAATTGGATTAGTTCCACGTGCTGCAGAATCTGTGGCGACTGCCGCGTTTGTAAGGGACTCAAGAGTGGGGAGGGGGAACTGTATTCACTTCTCCCCACTTCTTTTTTTCACTCATCTTTTAATAGAGGTGAAACACGGCCTTTCTTCGTGTGGATAGAAGAGGCAGAATGGTAAGTGGCTGATTAGATTTAAGCCATTCTCCAAGCCAGCGGATTGGGTTGGGTTGTTTTACCTCTGAGCGGCACTTTTTTGCACACCATGGGCTAAATGGCCAGGTCACATGGACCCCGAAGGCTCAGAGAAGGTTGGGGGAGGGGACCCACTGGAACAGCTGTTGGGAGACAGATGGTAGCCTCCCGTCAAGGCATCCAGCGTGTTCTTTAACATGCATAGGTTATGGCTCTCCCGCACACGGGGCCACGGCTTAACGTCCCATCCGACGGACGGCGGCCTTTCCAAGCCCATCGGTGTCCCCTACTGACCGTGGGCAGGGCGGAGAATTTTGCGGAGATAAATCTCAACGCTGACCCAGCTGGGACTCGAACCTGGGAACTACAGATTACGAGCCTGGCGCGCTACCGACTGAGTCCCCCCCCCCGCCCCCCAGCGGATTGTCAGCTTAGAAAGTTAGTGTAATAATTGTATTGGTGATGAAGAAGTTATCCTAAAATGACATCTTCAGCGCCGTGGTAATTTACACCAACTCAGCGGATGTTTTCTGTCATACTTTGAAAGCGCAATTTCCTTTGCCTTGAATGATTCCAATTAAGTACATTGATATGTTGTTGGGAAGGGAGGAAGAAATTTTCAAGGAAATTAAGACTTCGAAATTGCGCAGCTGACTCTACGAGAGTTCTTATGAGACTCGACTGTTCCATTCGCGCATTTCTTCCGTTCCGTAACTGCGTTGCTTCATTATAGTGCCGTCGAATAAAACAATTTGTGAAAAATATTACACAGCTGAGATTTCAAATGTTCTTTTAAGTTTAACTGACGAACATTTCGGCATTCACTACTACTACTCTCTAAATATAAATGTAAATTAAATTGAACCATTTTCTTCTGGAGTGACTTTTGTCTCCTACCTCCCAACTTTCTATTTACAGGTTCCAGGTTCGAGTCTCAACTGCGGCAGCGTTCAGATTTATCTCCGCTAACCCCCCCCCCCCCCCTGCTTTTGGTGGGGCGGGGGTGGCTCAGTCGGTAGCGCGCCAGGCGTGTAATCTGTAGTTCCCAGGTTCGAGTCCCAACTGGGTCAGCGTTGAGATTTATCTCCGAAAAATTCCCCGCCCTGCCCACGGTCAGTAGGGGACACTGATGGGCTTGGAAAGGCCGCCGTCCGTCGGATGGGACGTTAAGCCGTGGCCCCGTGTGCGGGAGGCCATACCCTGTGCACGTTAAAGAACACGCTGGATGGCCTTGACGGGGGGCTACCATCTGTCTTCCAACAGCTGTTCCAGTGGGTCCCCTCTCCCAACCTTCTCTGAGCCTTCGGGGTCCATGTGACCTGGCCATTTAGTCCATGGTATGTAAAAAAGTGCCGCTCAGAAGTAAAATAACCCAACCCAACCCTCTGGAGAGACTTTGTCTCCTACATCCCAACTTTCTATTTACAGGTTCTAGGTTCGAGTCTCAACTGCGGCAGCGTTCAGATTTATCTCCGCTAACCCCCCCCCCCCCTGCTTTTGGTGAGAAAGCGAACACCGATGGGCTTGGAAATGCCGCCGTCCGTCAGATAGGGAGTTAAGCCGTGATCCGTGCGCAAGAGATCATACCCTATGCACTTTAAAGAGCACGTAGGATGGCCTTTATGTTTCTCTCTTTGTGCAGATTCTCTCAGCTCTTGGGGGTCCTCGTAACCTGGCCATTTAGCCCACTCTGTCCAAAAAAGGGCCGATCAGAGTTGTGTTTCGGATGACCTCTACAGATAAATTTTCTATGAAATATCCAGTAATGTATTTTTAAGTCTTTATACTGCATAAGTCTGTATGGGATCCTTTCTTCTGGTTTACAGTCTCTTTGAGGACTTAAAGTGCTACTATTTATATTCCCAAACGAGTACTTGGCTGTCGTTTTGATTGCTGATAACTCGTCACCGATCTTGATCATCTTTTTTATATCTTCCATCACTTAAACGGCATTAAGACAACAATAGCAAGGTAATTTTAGGTGCACGACCTTTCATAAACAGGTCATGCAAGCGAGCTCTTTGTTGGATAAAAAAGGAACCAGCAGCTGACATGTCGAGAATGTGCACCGCGAGTTTCGTTTCTATCGTTGGCATAATCTCTGTCGTGGGTTTTACCACCGATTGTCAGAATCGAGTGCCTCTTGTTAGCACGACCTTTAAGGAAATTGCTCACTGGTAAAACTTGAAAGGAAATTCAAGTGTTTTGCCAGCCAACCCGTTCTCTGTGGCCATTTACACTTGCAAGTCCGCATTTCAACCCAAGAGTTGGGTTGTTTTACCTCTGAGCGACACTTTTGTGCACACAATGGACCAAATGGCCAGGTCACAAGGACCCCGAAGGCTCAGAGAAGGTTGGGGGAGGTGAACTGTCCCTTTGCGGTTGCGTTGTGGTCGCGAATTTGTCACGCAATGTCACGAGTCGTAAATGGCGGTCCTGTCGCTCCGTGGTCATACGTCGTGTTCCTGATCCTTGTCGGCGTTAGCTGGATCCTTCTTGAACCCACTGGCGCCATATGTGTACGATGGTGCAGGGATTGCGGTCAACAAGGTTGGCCACATCTCAAGCAAGACAAACCAGCTTCTCTAAGGCCGATGATTCTTCCACGCTCAAAGTCTGTTAATTGTTGGAATGGCTGTCGACGTTTGCTTAAGGGCATCTTTAGCGGTTTAGAACAATTTTCTACAATGTTTTGTCAACCAGGGAGCTTTGGTTGCCTTTATCTGTGTTTGACTGCTTCGCACCTGTGACGTCAGCTCGATCCTGTCCAATCGTTTCGATCGTCCTGCAAACCTAACCATTTCCATGCATTTCCATATACTACTGCCTCCCTAAATTTCGTCGCATTTGCATAAATTCTTGCAAGTGTTGCATTTTTTATTTCCTGTAATGTACGCTCCAAATTTGTTTTTCAGTTGGTCGAGAAGACTCGAACTCAAAAGTCACGCTGATGAACGACAGGTTGTTTGATAATTCTTTTCAAAATTTTTATTCTATACATCTGCATATATCTATTTTATACGTTATGTTTTATTTTTGGTAGTAAAATAATCTGCACTTTCATTTTTCCTGTTATGGCTCTTGACTCAATACAGATTATAATTTGAGGCTCTCAAAATTTATTACTTACCCTTTTTTTTTTGCTATTTTCGCTCTCGACCCAAAAAAGAAGAGAGACAAAAAAAGAGATCAGTGATCTGTCAAGCAATCTGTGGGACCCATCGAAATGCCAACTGGGCAGTCTCCTAGTCTCCCCTGTTGCCACTGAAGCTGCATCTTTTGTCTGTTGTCTTCCTACTGAGGTTTCATCTTCCTCGCAGAGCTTCTCTATGGAAAGGGCAAGGGTTGGCTCAGTTGGCAGCGCGCCAGGTTCATAATCTGCTGTTACCAGGTTCGAGTCCCACCTGGGTTAGCGTTGAGATTTATCTCCACTAAATTCCACTCTGCTCTCGGTGAGAAAGGGAACTCTGATGGGCTTGGAAAGGTCGCCGTCCGTCGGATAGGACGTAAAGCCGTGGCCCCGTGTGCAGGAGAGCCATACCCTGTGCACGTCAAAGAACACGCTGGAGGGTCTTGACGGGAGGCTTCCATCTGTCTCCTAACAGCTGTCCGGTGCATCCCCTTCCGCCATCCTTCTCTGAGCCCTCGGGGTCCTTGTGACCTAGCCATTTAGCTCATGGTGTGCAAAAACCTGCTGTTCAGAGTAAGACGACCCATCCCATTTACAAACAGATCTAGTAGTCTTCATTGCATCCAAGGTAGACCTAAGGCTTTCGATTACGAGCGTTGCGAAACATTCCAGACAGACCTAAGGCTTTTCACTGGGGAAGTTGTTAAGCATTCCATGAAGGGCTTTTTCTCGTTGCGAGTGTTGGGAAGTATTCTTCACAAACCTTTCTAGCCATCTCCATCACGCCCGTATCAGATCACCTTCAAGAGGTGACGACGTGTTCTGCCTCTCCACGAAGAGAAAGTAAAAACTGGAGTTTTATGTTCGTCCTCTTGTGATAAAGGCCCAAATTGAACGTGCCTAAGACTAAACCGCACGTACACTGAGATGAACGCACGAGGGGGGGGGGACAAACGAAAAAAAGCGACGCTCATCAAGAAAGAAACTCGCGTACGTAGAATGCAAAACAGATTTCAGTTTCCAAGTCGCTCCGCGCTTTCCAATTACAATGCGCCGACAGAGCGGGCCACGTTTCCAAACAGGTGCCCTGGTTTCATCATCCGTGGCATCTTCTCGTCTTCCCCGCATCACGTGACGTTAGACCATGCCAGCGTGTCCCTTTCTTCCCCTCCCCTCTACTCTCCGTACCAGTGAGCAATGCACACATGGACACGCTACGCCTGCATGGTTACGTCAGGCCACCTAACTCCCAAACTGTGAAGGCGTGAAGAAGGTGATCGACAAGGCCATCAGTATGCAGCCATCCAACAGCGACTTCTTTCTGTCTCCTGCTCTTCACAGAATGGGTTGGATGAGGAAAGGATTCTCTCTGTCTACTTATTGCTGATTTAAAGAACGTTTGCTTCATTATAAATTTGGTTCCCTACATTCTTTCGATTTCATTAAGAAGCTCTAGTTCATATATATTGAGTTTACTTCTTTCCTGGGGGGGGGGGGGGGGGTCAGTCGGTAGCGCGCCAGGCTCGTAATCTGTAGTTCCCAGGTTCGAGTCCCAGCTGGGTCAGCGTTGAGATTTATCTCCGCAAAATTCCCCACCCTGCCCACGGTCAGTAGGGGACACCGATGGGCTTGGAAAGGCCACCGTCCGTCGGATGGGACGTTAAGCCGTGACCCCGTGTGCGGGAGAGCCATACCCTGTGCACGTTAAAGAACACGCTGGATGGCCTTGACGGGAGGCTACCATCTGTTTCCTAACAGCTGTTCCAGTGGGTCCCCTCCCCCAACCTTGCCTTCGGGGTCCATGTGACCTGGCCATTTAGCCCATGGTGTGCAAAAAAGTGCCGCTCAGAGGTAAAACAACCCAACCCAACCCTTCTTTCCTGGTTCATTTACATTTGTTCTCTTACAGGAGAGGGATAATAGGGGATCATTTAAGGATATTTGAAGGATTTTTGCCGATGGGTTTAGAAAGGCAACTATCCATCTCATGGCACATTCAATCATGGTTCACAGTGCACGGTTAAAAAATGCTCTGGATGGCCTTGATGAAAGACTTCTTCCTATTTCCTAACAGCTATCCAGTGGATTCCCTTCCGAGTACTGAGCCCTTGGGTTTTGTGATCTGTCATTTTAAGTCCATTACAAGTGGTTCGAGTCCCAACGGATTAGTTTAATATCAACGTTGGTCCAGGAGCCGGAGATAAATTTCAACGCCGTCCTGGACCGGCGTTGAAATTTATCTCCACAGTTATTCTCCCCCTGTCAGTAGGGGACACCGATGGCCTTGGAAAGGTAGCCGTCCGTCGGATTGGACGTCAAGCCGTGTCGACAGAGCCATACATTGTGCAAATTAAAGAACACGCTGGATAGCCTTAACGGGAAGATGCCATCTGTCTCCCAACTGCTGTCCAGTAGGTCCTTGGGGCGAGGGTGGCTCAGTCGATAGCGCGCCAGGCTCGTCGTTCTGCAGTTGAATCTGAAAGTGTGAATAGTTTTGAAACGCTATTTGTGCTGTATATAGTTAAAAGTCTGATTTTCATCTTTATCCTAACAAGAACCGATAGTCTTCCATCCGCAGTTAGTCGATAGGTTCCAACTGCTCAGTCGATAGCGCGCCAGGCTCGTCAGTCTGCCAATCTGCAGTTCAGCATTGAGATTCATCTCCGCAAAACTCCTCGCCCTGCCCACGGTCAGGAACTGCCAGGCTCGTAATCTGCAGTTCCCAGGTTCGAGTCCCAGCTGAGTCAGCATTGAGATTAATCCCCGCAAAACTCCTCGCCCTGCCCACGGTCAATAGGGGACACCGATGGGCTTGGAAAGGCCGCCGTCCGTCGGATGGGACGTTAAGCCGTGGCCCCGTGTGTGGGAGAGCCACACCCTGTGTACGTTAAAGAACACGCTGGATGGCCTTGACGGGAGGCTACCATCTGTCACCCAACAGCCATTCCAGTGGGTCCCTCTCCTCCAACCTTCTTTGAGCCTTCGGGGTCCTTGTGACCTGGCCATTTAGCCCATTGTGTGCAAAAAAGTGCCGCTCAGAGGTAAAACAACGAACCAACCAATAGGTCCCCTTCCCCAACCTTCTCTGAGTATTCGGGGTCCTTGTGACCTGGCCATTTAGCCCATTATGTGAAAAAAATTGCCTCTCAGTGGTAAAACAGCTTAACCTGTTATAAGCAAAAAAAAAAGACTCCATTTAGAGATAAAGTAATAGAACAATAACAATTCATTTCGATGATTCCGAGAGACAAAGCCGTAATTTCTTTTGTAGGTTGAATTTCCATTTCTAAGCACAAGATGGCAGGCATTCCTTCTCCTCTGTGCGTCTTCGAGGTTCACGACAGAGAGATGTGCTGAGACTAACTGCGGATGGGAGACTATCGGTTCTTGTTAGGATAAAGATGAAAATCAGACTTGTAACTATATACAGCACAAATAGTGTTTGAAAACTATTCACACTTTCAGATTCAAGTGTTGGAGAGCAGGCTGGATGAATTCTACCACGCTAGATTCGCAAGTTCATGTTCCAGTCTCCCATTATGCCTGGTTTGGGATTTTCTCCGCTTACTCTCGATCTACCCTCAGTGAGAAAAGAAACACCGACGCGCACGTCCGTCGCGTAGACAGTAAGTCGCATTCCAAAATGCATGAGAGCTGTATCGCGTGTACGTTAAAGAACACGCTGGATGACCTTGACGGGGAAGTTTTCCAACAGCTGCCCATTGGGTCTCTTACCCAGCTCTGAGCCCTTTGAGGTATTTGCGACCTGGCTATTTAATCTACTGCATGCAAAAGTGCCTCTTGAAATAATTCCTTCTGACTACGATCATGCTACTATGACGGAGATGTGGCCTTCTGTCATCTGGCATTTGCATCTAGACTCTTTTACTTCTAAGCCAAAAATGTGCTAATCTCTTTCTTTTTAAGGGGGCGGAGGTGGCTCAGTCGGTAGCGCACCAGGCTCGTAATCTGTAGTTCCCCGGTTCGAGTCCCAGCTGGGTCAGCGTTGAGATTTATCTCCGCAAAATTCCCCGCCCTGCCCACGGTCAGTAGGGGACACCGATGGGCTTGGAAAGACCGCCGTCCGTCGGATGGGACGTTAAGCCGTGGCCCCGTGTGCGGGAGAGCCATACCCTGTGCACGTTAAAGAACACACTGGATGGCCTTGACGGGTTGGAGCTGTCTCCCAACAGCTGTTCCAGTGGGTCCCCTCCCCCAACCTTCTCTGAGCCTTTGGGGTCCTTGTGGCCTGGCCATTTAGCCCATGGTGTGCAAAAAAGTGCTGCTCAGAGTAAAACAACCCAACCGTTTTTTTTTTAACTGGGACGGGACCTAGCACCAATAATTCGCAGGAACCAAGAAGTCTTTCTAGCATTTAGAAAAATAACAGCAACGCTAACTCAAAGAAGTAAATTATCGTTTTGTATGATAGAAGACCCTTGAGCGATTCCCTTCCTATTTTCGACAGCTAATGATGCCACTTCTAACGAATCAAGGCTCCGCACTTTCACCCACAGAGGGCGTTTCATGCTGCACCTAGCAACACTTCAGCAACATCCACTCCTCCCACTACTCCCATGGGACGTGTCACCATCACCATTAACGATGCGTCGTACGCATTCACCTAAAGTTCACGAAAAATCCTCGTTCATTAAAGTGAACGCGTTACTCAGGTCACGTGTGTCCATGGTAACGTCCATTGTTCTGTTGCCTAGGAAACCTTAAAGACGTTACATTGCGCTCTAAGAAACTGGTTTTAGTGCTTGGCGTTTGTAGAGTTTGGGGTAGGGAGTGAGAGGAGATCTGACCGCATTTTCGTACTGGTTCTTTCTCTTTTCCAGGGCTATCCTAAACAGGTAAAAGGATATATGCAACCTGTGGGACATTTCACTTTCTATAGGAGGTGGTGGCGGCGGTATTAAATCACGTGGATATAATGAAATTTTGTAGGCGTTCCTTTTGGAGTCGTGACAGCCATTTTCTCTCCGATTCGTGTTAGCTTGACACGAATAAACAACAAAAACAAGGTTTTTTTCCATCGTTACTTTTATTTACTCTCTGTGTGTCCTTAGTAAGATCGTGAGAGTCGGTCAAAAAAGAATGAATAGAGAGCATAACTCTCAGTTCATAATGATCCACGCTGACTGAAGGGTTGTGAAAATGTTTAAATGAAATTGGGTGAATTTTAATACAATGACTTAATTTAGGGAGCAAAATATTTCACCAGGTGATTTAGTTTGACATCTCTTAACATATGTAAATTGGAGGTTTTATAATGAGTCGATTTTTCTCAATATCTTGGAAAGGCCGCCGTCCGTTGGATGGGACGTTAAGCCGTGGCCCCGTGTGCGGGAGAACCAGACCCTGTGCACGTTAAAGAACACGCTGGATGGCCTTGACGGGAGGCTACCATCTGTCTCCCAATAGCTATTCCAATAGCTGTTCCCCCAACCTTCTCTGAGCCTTCGGGGTCCATGTGACCTGGCCATTTAGCCCATGGTGTGCAAAAAAAGTGCCGCTCAGAGATAAAACAACCCAACCCAATTCTCAATATCTTGGCTGACTGTAAAAGGGGCAATGAGAGCTTATCAAATGTATCGCGTTTCAGTTTTCTTTTGCTGATGGTGGTGGATCAACTTCTTCATTCAATGTGATTCCTTTGGTGTGTTTGGGGATAGTGAATCCCGAAAACCTACCATTATTTGTTGGACATCCTATACTATATAGCATTTGTTCCTACATTCGATTTCTCAAAGCTTACTATATTTATCTCTACATGCATATACAATAGAAAAAAATAGATGCCGTTGCTGTTTTTAATGCAAAAACATTATTTTTAATTCAACAGCAACAACATCGTGGTACAGTCGCTCAAAAAAGTATCCAAACACTAGGGTTGATTACAAAATTCAGAAAAAACATCTGGCAACGATTTTTTTTTAGAAATTAGTGATCTGGCAACCTTCGTGCCACGTGACACGAAGGTTGCCAGATCGCTAATTTCTAAAAAAAAATCGTTGCCAGATATTTTTTCTGAATTCTGTACCATAGTGTTCGGATACTTTTTTGAGCGACTGTACTTAATAAAATAAACAATGCGTTCCCCCCTCCTCTCCCCCTAGTAATGTTGCAACAATATTTGCTCTAAAAATTCGATTACCGAGTAATCAAGGTTTTTTCTGTTTTGAGAATGGAGGGCAAAATTCAAACACATTTTGCAGAACAAAACATACGTCTGGAGTAGAGAAATAACGAAAAAGCAAACCGCAGTAGAGCAATAAATAAGTTTAAAATATTCATTTTTATAATACCTAAACATTTTTAAAATAAAATTATAGGAGCTGCAATATGTTTAAAGCTTATAGGTGCTCAGTCTGTAGCGCCCCAGGCTCGTAATCAGTAGTTCCCAGGTTCGAGTCCCAGCTGGGTCAGTGTTGAGATTTATCTCCGCAAAAATTTCCCGCCCTGCTCACGGTCAGTAGGGGACACCGATGGGCTTTGAAAGACCGCCGTCCGTCGGATGGGACGTTAAGCCGTGGCCCCGTGTGCGGGAGAGCTATACCCTGTGCACATTAAAGAACACGCTGGATGGCCTTGACGGAAGGCTACCATCTGTCTCCCAATAGCTGTTCCAGTGGGTCCCCTTCCCCAACCTTCTCTGAGCGTTCGGGGTCCATGTGACCTGGCCATTTAGCCCATGGTGTGCAAAAAAGTGCCGCTCAGAGGTAAAACAACCTAACTCTGGTTGTGTGGCTGTAAACTAATCGCCGCTCATGAGGAAGTCCTCCGCTACTTATTCGCAGGATCAAGGGTTAAGTATGTTCCCAACTAAGGAAATGCAGTTGGCCGAAGCTGGGCACCTTTAATTTGTGTTAACAATCTGTTGGTCGAAAGAACTCAATAAGATAAAAGTGGATCCCTTTACAATGCAATAAGAGTTCATCTGATAATAACCTCCCTTCATTTATTAATGGCTTTCTGCAGTGCTACAAATGCATTGGAACAATTTCCTGCTAATCAGTTTCTGGCCAATTAATAAACTATGAAATGTGAATAAGCCCGGAGATGATCGATTCGTGAAATCAATCGGTCATCGGATCTGTTGATAACTATTGTCTACCTGGTATTGCTTTTTATTACCGTTCAAATATGTGGATGACGAAGATTGGCTTTCATTAACAATTTAAATCTGGTGCCTGATTTAAATTGTTAATGAAAGATTATCATTAACAATTTGAGATTGAGATTTATCTCCACAAAACTCCCCGCCCTGCCCACAGTGAGTAGGGGACATCGTTGGGCTTGGAAAGACCGCAGTCTGTCGGATGGGACGTTAAGCCGTGGCCCCATGTGCGGGAGAGCCATACCCTGTGCACGTTAAAGAACATGCTGCATGGCCTTGAGGGGAGGCAACGATTTGTCTCCCAACATCAGTTCCAGTGGGTCCCCTCCCACAACCTTCTCTGAGCCTTCAGGGTCCTTGTGACCTGGCCATTTAGCCCATTGTGTGCAAAAAAACCACCGCTCAGAGTTATAACAACCCAATCGTTTTTGCACACAATGCAGTAGGGAAGGTGATCCACTGAACAGATGTCCGGAGACATGAAAAAGTCACATGGGGGCCATCCAGCGTGTTCTTTAACATGCACAGATTATAGCTCTCTTGCACACTGAACCACGACTTGATTTCTCATCCAGCGGACTGTGCTCAAGTTCGTCGGTGTTCCCTTTCTTCGCAACGGAAGAATAGCGGTTAGTGGACAAAATCTAAATACAGACACAGTGGGAACTCGAACCTGGGATGGTCTGATTACGAGGCTGGCGCGTTCCGAATGAGGAAACCCTTCCCTTTGCTATGAAGGAAGGAGGAACAGCACGCGGAAGCAACATCTTTGATAAAAGAGGAGCAGATTAAAAAGTAACTCTCGAGGCAACCGTTATTAAATAGTCCAGGCACCAGATTTAAATTGTTAATGAAAGCCAATCTTCGTCATCCACATATTTGAACGGTAATAAAAAGCAATACCAGGTAGACAATAGTTATCAACAGATCCGATGACCGATTGATTTCACGAATCGATCATCTCCGGGCTTATTCACATTTCATAGTTTATTAATTGGCCAGAAACTGATTAGCAGGAAATTGTTCCAATGCATTTGTAGCACTGCAGAAAGTCATTAATAAATGAAGGGAGGTTATTATCAGATGAACTCTTATTGCATTGTAAAGGGATCCACTTTTATCTTATTGAGTTCTTTCGACCAACAGATTGTTAACACAAATTAAAGGTGCCCAGCTTCGGCCAACTGCATTTCCTTAGTTGGGAACATACTTAACCCTTGATCCTGCGAATAAGTAGCGGAGGGCTTCCTCATGAGCGGCGATTCCAACTGGGATTCGAACCTGGGAACTGCGGGTTACGAGCCTGTCACGCTACCGACTGACACCTCCCCCTACTAGAATACAGATAACAGGGTGAAGCTTCATTCCTTTAAATCAGGCTTGGGCAGTATTTGCCTCAGGCAGCATTGTGGCTCGCAAACTCTTGTAAGACTAAAAAGGATGAAACTGAACATAAAATACATAAAAGTAAATTCGAGTTTTCAGGAGTAATTATTTGTTCTCTGATATAATTTCACATGGCAACATGATTTTTTGTTCCTTGCAAGCTATGTACAGTCGCTCAAAAAATATCCGAACAATATGGCTAATTACAGAATTCAGAAAAAAATATCAGGCAAAGATTTTTTTAGAAAATAGTGATCTGGCAACCTTCGTGTCACGTGACACGAAGGTTGCCAGACATTTTTTCTGAATTCTGTAATCAACCATAAAAAAATAAATAAATACCCCCTCAAGCAGCTGCTTGCCACAGAGGTCTGACAGGAGCCTGTCAGTTTATATGCCACAGTAGGAGATCTGAGAGGATGGCAGGACCTCAGCAGAAAAACGATACACACATCCATGCCTAATCCGGGGCTCGAACCCAGGTCCCTTAGATTAGTAGCCAAGTTTGCTAACCACTCGGCCACGGGGCATAGTGTTCGGATATTTATTTGAACGACTGTCTGCAATGCAAACGATCCAACTGAACAAAATTGTAAAAAAAAAATGATCAAATAATGACCTTACCACTAATTCTTTTTAAGATCTCGCGCCATTAAGGATAGCTGGGGATTCCTACATACACAAAAAGTCTGGAACCTTTTATAATATAGATGAATATTGCAAATTACAAAATAGATATATATTTTAATTTAAAATTGTTAAATATTTTGATTTATATTTGTAAATTATATTTGAGAGAGATGTTTTAAAAGCACATATAAGACCAAGTCTATATTTCCTATGTCGACTTCTACTGGATAAGGGGCGGGGTGGCTCAGTTGGTAGCGCGCCAGGCTCGTAATCTTCAGTTACCAGGTTCGAGTCCCAGCTGGGTCAGCGTTGAGATTTATCTCCGTAAAATTCCCCGCCCTGCCCACGGTCAGTAGGGGACACCGATGGGCTTGGAAGGCCGCCATCGGTCGAATGGGACGTTAATCCGTGGCTCCGCGTGCGGGAGAGCCATACCCTGTGCATGTTCGTTAAAGATCACGCTGGATGGCCTTGACGGGAGGCTACCATCAGTCTCCCAACAGCTGTTCCAGTGGGTCCCCTCCCCCAATCTTCTCTGAACCTTCGGGGTCCATGTGACCTGGTCATTTAGCCCATGGTGTGCGAAAAAAGTGCCACTCAGAGGTAAAACAACCCAACCCACGTTAAAGAACACGCTGGATGGCCTTGACGGGAGGCTACCATCAGTCTCCCAACAGCTGTTCCAGTGGATCCCCTCCCCCAATCTTCTCTGAGCCTTCGGGGTCCATGTGACCTGGTCATTTAGCTCATGGTGTGCAAAAAAAGTGCCACTCAGAGGTAAAACAACCCAACAAATCTCCTGGATATCTGAGAAAAAAGACAGCCCAAAAAAAGTGATTTATTCAAAGCTGTGAAGGAGAAATGGAAGAGAACTCAAATCGAAATCAGCATTCCTAGCGAACATCACACATCTATCCGACAAAAGAATCAAAGCGTTTGGAATGTCGACAGACTGACTTCCTGGAATAGTTGGCTTCTGTTTTTTTGTCTGTGCAGCAGAATGACAGAGATAAGCGCGCGCGCACGAGCATGCCGTTGGATTAGTTTTATATCTGACTGTGGACGACCGGTCGGTCTGCATTGCTGGGCGAAAACCAATCCAAGGCAAGCCACATGAGGAACCGGTGCTGCTCCTCCCGCAACAAACGAGGCAATGGGACAACAGAGCAAAGGTGGTCAGCTCACTTGAACCCTTAGAAATATTCAAAGTAGTTTTAACATTGAGATCTCGGTCTAAACGCCGCCTGCAACTTTACCTACAAAACAATTTTACTTTTGAGATTTTATTTGCTGGTAAAAGACGTCATTCTGCCGTCAGTGAATCACCCCCGATGAGGAAAAATAGGGTTGTTGTTGTTGGGTTGTTTCACCTCTGAGCGGCACTTTTTTGCACACCATGGGCTAAATGGCCAGGTCACATGGACCCCGAAGGCTCAGAGAAAGTTGGGGGAGGGGACCCACTGGAACAGCTGTTGGGAGACAGATGGTAGCCTCCCGTCAAGGCCATCCAGCGTGTTCTTTAATCGTGCACAGGGTATGGTTCTCCCGCACACGGGGCCACGGCTTAACGTCCCATCCGACGGACGGCGGCCTTTCCAAGCCCATGAGTTAAGGTATTAAACCATATTTAAAATTACGACCTATGCTTTTAAAAGCATGATAAAGAGAAATTTAAATAATCTAGAATATCGCAATTGTCCATGATTTAACCCCATGAGTCCTTCGTTTCTAGCGTTGGGTGGTGCAAGGATCCCATCTACACATCCTCCTCACTTAATCAGTCATTGCTTCTGCTAATGGGGTTATTCATTTCATTTGTCTGATGACGATCTCTTTTGAATCTTTCTTTGGATGTCCAAATGATTTTTTCTCAGTCGGTAGCGCGCCAGGCTCGTAATCTGCAGTTCCCAGGTTCGAGTCCCAGCTGGGTCAGAGTTGAGATTTATCTCCGCAAAATTCTCCGCCCTACCCACGGTCAGTAGGGGACACGGATGGATTTGGAAAGGCCGCCGTCCGTCGGATGGGACGTTAAGCCGTGGCCCCGTGTGCGGGAGAACCATACCCTGTGCACGATTAAAGAACACGCTGGATGGCCTTGACGGGAGGCTACCATCTGTCTCCCAACAGTGCCAACTGTGCACGTTAAAGAACACGCTGGATGGCCTTGACGGGAGGCTACCATCTGTCTCCCAACAGCTGTTCCAGTGGGTCCCCTTCCCCAACCTCCTCTGAGCCTTCGGGGTCCTTGTGACCTGGCCATTTAGCCCATGGTGTGCAAAACAGTGCCGCTCAGAGGTAAAACAATCCAATCCAATCCAAATGATTTTTCCTAAATCTATGAAACGAATATTTTCATGCGTACATCAGAAGAAGCATCCATGTTAGGCGATTAAGAGTTAGTGAGGCGTGTAAATGGAATATTTAACGGTGATTTAGTTCAGCGGCAGGTCACCTGACGTGGCCAGATCACCTGACGTGTTATCAGGAGGTCGTGGGTTCGACCTAACTTCAAAATTGATGTGAATAGCACCCTTACCTGTGCCTCTCCTAGAACAACTTTCGTTTTCTCTTCAAGGTGCGAGAGCAGAGTTGATATTTCAGTGGTTCGGTTCCCGCTAATCGGTGGATAAATAAAAAGAAAAACATCCCCAGGAGAAGAGGTAATTTTAAACGAGAAAACTTATTTTTATTTGGGTAAGATATTTCCTCTAGTAATAACTATTGGGCGATTCAAGAATGGCTCTCTTCCAAAAAAAAATATTAAAAGTTTACAAAATGATTCTTTAATATTTTGATTGATGATATTTGAGTGCAGATTCTTTAATATTTTGATTGATGATATTTGAGTGCAGATTCTTTAATGCTTTGAATGATGATATTTGAGTGCAGATTCTTTAATGTTTTGATTGATGATATTTGAGTGCGGATTCTTTAATATTTTGATTGGTGACATTTGAGTGCAGATTCTGCAATATCACAATTAGGGATATCCGGAAAGGGATATCCAGAATATCTTTCTGGTAGCTTTAAATCGCTTTTGATAGCATGCATTTGAATCCATTGAATTTCTTGCTCTTGAATTAACATTTTTGGAGCAATCGCTTAATAACTACTATCGAAATTTTGCGGAGTCTCAATAGCTGATCGTTTAGTGTGTTTGGCTGTTTAGTAATGGTACCTGGGTTCGAATCTTGGATGTAGGATGGATGTTTCACATTCCATTCAGGCTGTGCTTTCTGCTGAAGTCATTCCTTCCTCACAGATCTCTGTGACCAGAATGGAATCCGGATAAAAAATATTTATGGGATAGGGGAGAGTTATTAGATTGAACAAGAAATGACCACTGAAGATGTTCAGACATTTTTTTTTATCGAAAATTGTTTTCGCTATTTATTTATTTATTTATACCCCTAACAACCATGGTGATGTTAGGGCCAGGCCCTTCTACACCAGGTTCACTTAAAAACAATACAAAAAGTATAAAGAAAAACAAGAGAATATTTTAAATATTATACAATCAAACATATTAGTTGTCATTATTCAATGAAGTGTCATAGTTAATTAATTTAATAGTTTTATGCTTAATAGTAAAATTAATAAATAATAATTTAGAGTTTGAAAATAAAGATCTGAGTAATAACGATATATTTAATATGTGCATACATATTACACGTATTCATTACCAAAGTCAGGATGTGAAGGAACAAATTTCCGTTACAGAATGTTAGAGTAGAAAGATTGAATTTAACAACTGTAACCATAGAAACTGAAATCTGATTGGTCGAGCTTTCCCATTGTTGAGGGGAAATCCGGTTATATCCTGTTAAGCAAAGAAGTCTTTCGCTGAATAGTGTACTGTATTCGTTCCCAGTTTAGCAGTTTACAAATTTTTTTTTGCATTTGTTTCGGTTATTTAAATTTTCCAGGACATCTTCTTTTTCTTTCCTCCTTAGATATGCCTTTTCTATTAAAGAGTGACGACATATTTTGCCGTCCCGTGGCCGAGTGGTTAGCGTGTTTGCCACTAATCATAGGGACCTAGGTTCGATCCCCGGGTAATGCATGGATGTTTGTGTTGTTTTTCTGCTGAGGTCCTGACTTACTCACAGACCTACTATGGCGTATGAACTGATAGGATCCTGTCAGACCTCTCTGTCGCAAGCAGCTACTTGAGGGAATATTTATTTATTTATTTTTTGTTTTATTAAGCCGCCCCGTGGCCGAGATGTTAGCGCGCTTGGCTACTGATCTAAGGGACCTGGGTTCGAGCCCCGGGTAAGGCATGGACGTATGTGTCGTTTTTCTGCTGAGGTCCTGCCATCCTTTCAGACCCTCTACTATGGCATATTAACTGACAGGCTCCTGTCAGACCTCTGTGGCAAGCAGCTGCTTGAGGGGGTATTTATTTTATTATTTGTTTTATTTATATTTTACTGACCGGCTGTTGCCAGACTTCTGTATAGTGGCAAGCCACTAACAAGCGCAGAATTTTCTAGTGGATGTGGAAGAGTTGATACCCTTGAGTCCCCGATTTTTGGAGACTGCTTTAGAAAACATAAGTTATTCAAGCAGTCAAGGCGGGCACTATAACCCCCACCCCCACCCCCGCCCTGCCAATATACACATACTTCGGTTGGCAAATGGGTTAACTCTTAGGATATTTATTTTTATAGATCATCCAGAGGATATCCAGGATGATCTATAAAATCCAAGGTATATCCAGGATCATCCAGGGGATCCCCTGGATGGGCACAACTGGATGGATAGAAATATTATATGTTATGAACCATAACACTAAAAATGCAAATTTGGTTTGTAAGAGCTACTGAGAGGACTATTCTTCCCATTCTAAGCTTCACTTCGGTAATTGCGATAGGTTACAATCACGAATGAGAAGGGCAGGGGTGGCTCAGTCGGTAGCGCGCCAGCTCGTAATCTGTAGTTCCCAGGTTCGAGTTCCAGCTGGGTCAGCGTTGAGATTTATCTCCGCAAAATTCCCCGCCCTGCCCACGGTCAGTAGGGGACACCGATGGGCTTGGAAATGCCGCCGTCCGTCGGATGGGACGTTAAGCCGTGGCCCCGTGTGCGGGAGAGCCATACCCTGTGCACGTTAAAGAACACGCTGGATGGCCTTGACGGGAGGTTACCATCTGTCTCCCAACAGCTGCTCCAGTGGGTCCCCTCCCCCAACCTTCTCTGAGCCTTCGGGGTCCATGTGACCTGGCCATTTAGCCCATGGTGTGCAAAAATTTAGGTTATAATCACGAATGAGAAAGTTAAAACCATCTCCTTACTCGTTCAAAAAAAATAATAGGTGGTGGTGGAGGGAGGTATCTTGTAGCTTAATTCTTTCCGTTCTCATTTATACGCGAAACGAAATCAGTCTGTTTTGGACAGGAGGTGACGCCACAAGAAAATAAAAATTTCAAGCTTAACCAACTTTCCCCTTTTTAAAAGGAGTCGACGAATGAGAAACATTGTCGCATTGTCGTCATCTGGGAACACCAATCCGTTTAGTGTTGCGAAGAGAAGCAAGGCAGAGAAACGATTCCTTTCAGCATCCCAACTCAGAAAGTATGGTCACAGGAAAAGCGATTTCACCGGTGTAGCTTTTTATGAGCACTGCAGTCAACACAAGCAGGGTCGGCGTGAACTTTTGCCAGGCCGAGCTCCGAAATTGGGCGGGGCCAAAAAAAAAATAACGCATTTATATGTACTTCTAAATTTTATAAAGAAAAATTATTTATTATAAGTACAAAGTGCGGTACATATCTACATACAACTTATAGGAACACGTAGTATATTTTAAATGTTACATAATTTTTCTCGTCTTTTTCGCCGCAAAATCTTTAATTACGTCATCAAAATTGACCGATTTCGCTATTTCGCTTTCTGTTGATAGAATAGTCATCGATTATCGGATTCTGCGGTTCGATTTACTATTGGGCCCTTGGCCGAGTGGTTAGCGCGCTTGGCTACTGATCTACGGGACCTGGGTTCGAGCCCCGGGTAAGGCATGGATGTTCGTGTTGTTTTCTGCTGAGGTCCTGCCATCCTCTCAGATCTTCTACTGTGGCATATAAACTGACAGGCTCCTGTTAGACCTCTGTGGCAAGCAGCTGCTTGAGGGGGTATTTATTTTTTTTTTTGGAAAACAACTGACATGCGCTCTGGTGGTGGGACGTGGAGCTAGAGGAACGAGGATACTTTGTGTCGGCTGCTGTGTTAAAGACAGGAAAATGGCGTCGTTTTTTACGATGAGCTTTTCGTTGACCGCGGCCTTTTAAAGCGCGTGGCCGGGTTCCGGGAAACGCGCTGAACCCGCCTCGCGCCGGCCTTGCACATAAGCACACTGTTAGTAATGTTTATGTTTTAAGCCCCAGAAAGTTTGGAAAGTTTGCTATCGTTCAAAACGTTTCCTTCGCGGCTTCACCCGAAGAAAAACTGATGCGTTCAGTTTGTGGGAACCTTTGTCGTCTTGGAACCGTTGTCGTCTCGCTTTGGAAAATCTCCGGCATGCTCCGTTACGCGGGTCTCACTTTTCTCATCATCAAGAGAAGATACAAATCAAAGGATAATATTCCTGTCAGACAAACAAACAGACACTGACAAGTTTTCCGACTGCAGTCTAAAGCATTGAGGTATGTTGGCACAAACAGATTGCAAAAGAACGTACACTTCTGAAGGGGTGGAAAAAAGAATGACGAGGAACAGGGCATCACATGAAGAGGAGTCATCAGATGAATAATCACTACTTTATACCTACTTAAATAACTGCAGCTTTTTTTATTCGTTTTGTGGAAGCGTTGAGGGGCGATGACTTTATTTTTTTCCAATCTCGTCTTGTCAGTGAAGTCTTCAAATGATGAGTGCCGCTGTGTTTTTTGGTGAGGAATTTTTTTACTTTTTCATTGCATTCCGGTCTTTGTCTGAAATAAAGTGCCTGTTAAGTGTATCACGTGCAAGATGGGTTCGTTTTCTCTTTCTCTGATCTCCAAATCTCGATTTTTCGCACGGAAGACGTCTTTGGTTGTTTTGTTTACTTGTAGGACGAGAGAAAACACTTGAATCGTAAAATTGGACTTTCTGCAGAAAAAATAAGACATGTTTGTTTAAAGTGAGACAAGCCAAAGAAATATGTAAGACGAAGAAAAAACAGAATAAAAAATAAACTCTAAGAGATAAAAAGTAAAGAAACATATGGCACCTTAATAGTTGGTTTAGAACCTTTCTTCTAGATGAAGCAATTTTTTTCTTCTTTTTTAGTCAACACCTTGCTGACTATAAAAATATTTCAAAGTTACAATGTTATATTTCATAGCAAGTTTCTTTTTTCGTGTTTTTTATTGCAATCAAGATAAGGTGGGAACGATTTTTACTAAAATACGCTGTTAAATTCTTACAAATAAGATACTGATTTCCTAGTTCTAATTTCCACAAAGTTTTTATGCTTTCGTGAGCTTCTTTTAAAGAGAAACTACGGAGACCGTAACCGCAGAAATTTTATTATTTGTAAAACAAATTTGGCAGCGTTTATCAAACTTATTTTTTTCGAATGATGCTAACGTTTCAAAACTGCATCAACGTTTATGTATTTTGAAAAGGTTACGAGTAAAGTAACACAAATTATGCATCGAAAAATTACCATTTCTCATTTGGGTCAATAAATCACATTTGTAATATTATCCTTTATTTGACAAGGTGGATCAATTCTGAATTTTAATTGTAGAATGATTATTGAGCAAACGAATTCTCTGATTCTATCTTTCGAAAGGCAAGTTTTTATTAATTAACTCTAAATTGCCTGCCTTGATTATTTGGATTTTTGGAATGTCGATTCGTTATGAAAATTTGCCTCGACTTTGAAGATGAACTCGATCAGACGATTAAGGAAAATAGAAATGAATGACAGAGATAATTGTCTGAGAGCTTTCTAAAACCATAACAAAATTTATTTATTTCTAAACTTGGCTGGCCTAAAGGTAGAAGTATTCCAAGACGATTAAGATGATAGCACGCAAGTGACAAAAAGTTTTTTAAGTGATTTCAGAAAGGCTTCTATACTTCATTTTGGAGTTTTTAATCAGTTTTTAATAAAGGAAAGTATTTTTTCAACTTCTATTAATTGCTAATGATTTGTTAAGGCAGTTTTTTAAGTGTGGTGTTAGATTTATAAATCTCTCGGATGCGGCAAAATCAGTTGGAAAGACAAAATTGGTAAGACCATTAGGAGGTAGATATAGTAAGATCTCTTTAGAAAGATAGAGTTGGTAAGATCTCTTTAGGGAGATAGACATGGTAAGATCTCTATAAGGAGGTAGACATGGTAAGGTCTGTCTAGGGAGGAAGAAATAGTAAGATCTGTTGCTTGCACGAGAAATAATAAAATCTTTAGTGAAATAAAATCTTATAATAATAAAATCTTTAGTGGCTGCTGAGGTCCTGCCATCCTCTCAGATCTTCTACTTTGGCATATAAACTGACAGGCTCCTGTCAGACCTCTGTGGCAAGCAGCTGCTTGAGGGGAAGGGAAAAATGAAGATTTTTTGAGGTAGGTTGATATGGTACTTTTAGAAGTGACAAGACTTCTCTTCGGCGCGAAAGTGAAATGGTAACATGCATATATGGTGGGGGAAAAAGAAGTAGGTACATAGGGTGGGGAAAAAAGAAGTAAATTCCCTTTGGGCTGTAAAAAGTAATTTTATTTGGGAAGATAAAAATATCTTGCGTCAGTACCGATTAGAGATATTTGGATGCTCTTTTCAATACTATATATTTCGTTCCTTATTATTTCATTCGCTTCCTGTATTTTTCTTTAACTGTTTTTCTTTTTTTTAATTTGCAAAGTATAGGACAGAGAAGAGTCCTAGAAACTACACTTAGTTTGCACAGATCTTCTCATACAAGACATTCCCTACTAAGACTTTTCAGGTCAGTACTAACCATTGACTCAGAGCTAACCAAAACACAAAATATGCCTGATGGAACAGTATCTAGCTCCCTAACCCCTATATCAGTTAAGACTTATTAATTAAGCTCACCAGACAAAAAAATTAGTCATCTCCCGCCGTAAGAGGGTTACGTCCGTTCGACAGCAACAGAGGGCGCACCAGTAATAAACGCATTCTACAAATAGTTGTGCCGTGCGCTATGGGGTTCATACAGTGACAAGAAGTGGTTGTGTGCCACGTGTATGTTAGTCGCTCCGCGAAACATGGGTCGCGCCAAAGATGTGAATGAGTGGCAAAAAGGTGTTATTGCATTTGGCCGAGCCAAAGGGCATAGTGTACAAGAAGTTGCTGCCTCTGCAGGTGTGTCGAAACCTACTGTCCAAAGGGTCTTCCAGCAGTGGTGTACATCGCAGTCCACCACTAATCGTCGTCAGAACTGCTGCATAAAGACTGTGCTCACCAATAGGGACCGCCGTAGTGCATCACGCACTATTAGGGCAAACCGCTTTGCAACAAGGCAGGAATTGCTCCAGTCAGTCAATGCAGGCCTACAACAAGCAGTTTCCGAATGAACACTCCGAAAGGAATTGCATGCCATGGATATCTGGAGCAAAGTACCGTAGAAGAGACCCATGTTAACAGCTCTGCACAAGGCTGCATGGCTACAGTGGGCACGGTGCCACAAAGACTTGACTGTCGATTCTTGAAAGCGTGTGATCTAGTCGGATGAGTCACGTTTTTGCTTGTACTCGAATGATGCTAGGCGACGGGTACATCATAAGCCGCATGAAGCCTTCCATGCAGACTGTATGCAATGTTCTGTTCAAGCTGAAGGAGGCTCTGTGATGTTCTGGGGGTGTTTCACGTACGAGGAAATGTGTCCTTTGGTTGCGGTGATGTCACACTAGAACCAGAAAGGCTATATGGAGCTACTGGACGACCACGTGTTACTTTTTGTGCAGCATCTCCACAATGAATACCGGAAGGATACCACAGTCTTCCAAGACGAAATTGTCGCGTGGACAGGGCTCGAAATGTGTCGGATTGGCACGATGAGCATTCTGAAGCCTTCGAACATCTCGATTAGCCCGCCAAATCCTCGGATTTGAATCCCATAGAAAACTTATGGGACTATTTGGGGCAACGAGTGAAGCGCCGTCCCAGACATCCAGCCAATCTGGACGAACTGCGGCATTTGCTGCTGGAAGAGCGGATGAATATTGATGTGCACTACATTCGCACACTGGTGGCATCCACCAGACAGGATTTCGGCTGTTCTTCGGTCGCACGGAGGCGTTACGCGCTATTTGGTGACATTCAGCCAGGGGTGACTAATTTTTTGTCCGGTGAGTTTATATTATAATTGAAGAAAACATAACGATCAGTATACATCTTAGTCAGGACAATAGCTTGCCAGTGTACTAATACTTCGTAAAGAGGACAGGAGTCTGTCAATATAATTATATGTCTTAAGGAGTTGGTTTGGTTGTTTAACCTCTAAGTGGCACTTTTTTGCACACAATGGACTAAATAGCTAGGTCACAAAGATCCCGAGGGCTCAGAAAAAGTTTGGGGAGGGGACCCACTAGACAGCTGTTAGGAGAACAGATGGTAGCTTTCCGTCAAAGCCATCCAACGTGCATTGAGATAACGCACGAGGATAATAACGAGGATAATAACGAGGATAATACCGAGCGCGCGAGGATAATAACGAGGATAACGTCCCATCCGATGGACGGCGGCCTTTCCAAACCCATCGGTGATCCCCCACTAACCGAGGACAAGGCGGGAAGTTTGGCGGAGATAAATCTGAACGATGGTCCAGGTGGGATTCGAACCTGGGAACTGCTGATTATGAGCTTGACGCGCTGTCGACAAAGCCCAGTCTGTCAGTACACAATTATTCCATAGCGAAAATATCTGTCGTACAGCTGAAGCAAAATGTTGGGGAAATAAGAGATCAATTCCAGTATTTCGCCACTAACTTTTCCAGCTCGGCCATCCCCATATCATAAACTTAAAAAGAAATATTATACGATATCATAGTCGCTATATTAAAATCCGTTTGCCACAAAAAAAATAAACTCCAACATCTTTTTCCGTTCGCAGTTGAGACTAACCTCTTCAGTCGGAGGTGACCAGCATTGTTTCCAGCATAGTGCATTGTTATCTCTGATGCGGCCCCGATGGGTCACGTGTGGTATAGCGCGGGTCTTTGTGCCTTGCTCTGGGATCTTCTGATCGTGATCGCTGATAATGATGACACACTGCAGATGTTGCAGAGAGCACGCTGAGGGCAATTATTCACCATAGCTGGTATTATGAATGGAGGAACGCAAATCTAGCCGATTCGTTTTTTTTCCGAAGCGGGCTGTTGGGATCCATTCAAAAGATGATAATACCAGCCAGTTGTTCGTGCGTTTCGCTGGGATAGGGGTGCGCCACGATCTGTTGCCTTTGTCTTAGAGCCAATCGAATCGTTCGTTCTTTTGGCGTCGAGGTAGAATAAATACCGCATCAATCCTGAAGCAGTAAAAAAAATAAAAATCCAGACCGTGAGGACAGAGCTCCGGAAGCTGTCTAGGGATTGTTTAGGATGCATCGAACATGTTGTGAAGGTCAGCATTACAAAAGTGTTTCCGGTTCCTTCTAAAGATCGTTTGCTGGAGGAGGAAAAGGAACCAGTGAAGAGAGATGACGTGTAAGGATTTTTTTTTATTGAATTTGTAATTGGTGATTAAATTAAATTTTACTGGAAGGGGGAGAACGAGAGGTGATTCAGAGAGTGATTTAATAAAATAACGTAATTCCGCCGTCCCGTGGCCGAGTGGTTAGCGCGCTTGGCTACTGATCTACGGGACCTGGGTTCGAGCCCCGGATAAGGCATGAACGTTTGTATTGTTTTTCTGCTGAGGTCCTGCCATCCTCTCAGACCTTCTACTGTGGCAAGCAGCTGCTTGAGGGGGTATTTATTTTAAACTTATTTATGGGCAAAAAAAATCTACACTTTGAAGCAGAACACGAGAAATGGAGCTAATGTGCTTATTAAGCCGAGTTAATTTGCTCAGCCGACAGTGTGGCAGCTCCTAATTTGCATTTCCCAGGTTCTATGTCTCCAACTAGCATGCGTTGAGAATTTTTCAATTAACTCCTTCCTACCCCCATCAGTACCATTTCAGTGAGAAAGAGGGCGCACCGTCGGATGGCAGGTTAAGCCGTTGCGCCGTGTGCAGGAGAGGACCTTGTATACAATAAAGATCACGCTGGATGGCTTTACTGTTTCGTAAATCTTCGCTTTATCTGTTTCGTAAAAGCTGTTTGGTGGATCCCCTTCCTCAACCTCCTCTGATACCTTGGAGTCTTTGTGACCTGATGTAATTTACCCCATTATGTGCACAAAAGTGCAGCTCAGATGAAAAACAACCCAAGCCCAGCTAACTGACATTCCCATTCTTTGCCACCAAAGAAACAATTCCAATCACAATTCGGTCTTCCCAGGTTCGAGTCCCATCTGAGCCAGCGTCGAGATTTCTCCCCGCAAAACTCTCCGTCCTGCATCGGTCAATAGGGGTCAGCGATGGACTTGGAAACGCTGCCGTTCGTCGGATGAGACTTAAAGCCATGGTTCCATGTGCGTGAGAACCATACTCTGGGCACATTAAAGAACACACAGGACGGCCTTGACGGGAGTCTACCATCTGTCTCTTAACAACTGTCCTCCTGGTCCTATTCGTCCACGTGACTTGGTCGTTTAGCCCAGTGTGTACACAATAGTGCCGCTCAGAGATAAAACAACCTTAATCGCTTCTTTGCCCTTGTTGACAAAGTGGGCCCGTCTGAACCCTTTGGGTCCACGTGACTTGGTCATTTAGCCCAGTGTGTACACAATAGGGCCGCTCAGAGATAAAACAACCTTAATCGCTTCTTTGCCCTCGTTGAAAAGGTGGGCCCGTCTGAACCCTTTGGGTCCACGTGACTTGGTCATTTAGCCCAGTGTGTACACAATAGTGCCGCTCAGAGATAAAACAACCTTAATCGCTTCTTTGCCCTCGTTGAAAAGGTGGGCCCGTCTGAACCCTTTGGGTCCACGTGACTTGGTCATTTAGCCCAGTGTGTACACAATAGTGCCGCTCAGAGATAAAAACAACCTTAATCGCTTCTTTGCCCTCGTTGAAAAGGTGGGCCGATAGGAGAGTCGTACTCTGTGTACGTTGGAAAATCGAGTTGGATGGCTTTCACAGAAGGGTTTAATCTGCCTTCTAACAGCTGTCCAGCGAATCCCCTTTTTCTACCAGGTTTGAACTCTTAGGGACCTTGTGACCTGTTCATAGTCCTTCAAAGAGACACAAAAGAAATTTTTTTAGCGCTTTGAACACTGAGCCTACATCATTGACAAATCTTTTCTTACTATGAATTAATAATTAAAAGTTTGAACTAGATCTTGAATGATTCCGTGCAGAAAATCACCCACTCACACTCCCCTTAACTGCTCTTCACTGGATCCGTGCACGCAAGAAACGAAAGAATTTGGTTTTTGGTTTTTCCTTTTAGACGCGGTCATTAACTGCTCGTCTCGAGAATGAGCTTCTGAAATCTTTTCCATCTTTAGCCGCCGCAAAAATAAACAAACCAATAAGGTCGATCCACTTACATCTCGGGCATCCTCAATCTCCGATCATCTCTGTCCTCACCGTCTCAAGATCCGGCACTGACATCGAAAAATACCCACGTGACGACTTCAACGCGACGACACGTGACAAAATGACAAGTGTGACGCGTGCATGACGCACTTGCACCGACACGCGCGCTCTAAGGGGATGTTTACATAGAACGCGTTTGAGCGGTTTAGCGTTATTAGCATTTCGAAATTCTCTGACATCTTAAAACCATTAACAACAACGAAAGTAGTCACACTGCACACGCAATGCCGTGAAGTGCCAACTCTGGTAGTAATAATGCTTCAAGACTCCAGAAACTTGGAATTATTCAAAAGCTAAAAGGCATTCTGTGTGGCCGTATCTTAAACGCACGCAAGTAATTTAATTATTCAGGGCGTTTACCTCTTTCTCCTCTTCGTCTTCCTCGAAAGAGCAGTAGGGCTCTCTTGCTGGATGCTGCAGGCTCCATCACCTTCGGCACTTTTCGCCTGCTTGGCCCAATTCCTTCCCGCAAAGTGCGGTCAAGTTCCTCTCTCTGGTCCTCAATGTTTTTCCCTTTTCTTCTCTTTCTCGTGTGGAAGGAATTTTAATCGTCTCGAGTTATTTTCGTTTCAGTTACGGATTGATTACCTGATCGACTGCTGATGGAGTCTAAAGAGTGAGAAGTCAGTGAAGTCAGTTTCTAAGGTTGGTTTCTTTTTCTCTTGCCGCCGTTTCTTTGTCGTTAAATTAAAAAAGAGAAAAACAGTGCTGCAAAAATTTGGGTCGCCCTTATCTCGGAGGCTTTAATCGCGTCAGTGTCAGGAAATGTTTGCGAAAATAATTAATGACCTTCTCTGCAGCGATGAGTGGCCTGAGCACAGAGAGGATGAAGATCTCTCTGACTTCCGTGGTCTCAGAGAGACTCTAACCTCTCTGCCCACAAGAGGAAACGTTTTCAAATGTGGACTCTTTCAAGAGATGCGCTGCGTTAAGCACTGTGCATGCGGAGAGTTTTAATGCTCTGGATATGTTTTTATTTTACCCTCAGGGATTGAGTTTCTTTTTCAGACAGGACAAGGAAACTGAAAATTCACAAAAGTTTACAATATAAACAAAAAGAAGGTTTAAAAAACGATCTGGACCTAGATCTCATGGCAGTGCAATTGGGGTGAGTGAGCAACCTTTTAGTTTGGTATTTACATTTTTTTTTAATCAGACCCCCCCCCCCCCCACCACCACCACCACCATTACCACCACCATCACCACCACCGTGTTTCTAAGGTCTTCACGACACCCTGGGTTTCAGTCGGTAGCTCGTCAACATCGTTAATTTCAGTTCCCAAGTTCGAGTTCCAACTGTGCCAACATTGATATTTATCTCCGCAACCCCCCCCCCCCACCTTGCCCTCGGTCAGTAGGGGACAACAATGGGCTTGGAAAAGACATCGTCCGTCGGATGAGACGTTAAGACGTGGCTCCGTGTGCGGGAGAGTACACGCTGGATGGCCTTGATGGGAGGTTACCATCTGTCTCCCAACAGCTCTTCCAGTGGATCCCCTCCTCCAAGGGGCGGGGGTGGCTTAGTCGGTAGCGCGCCAGGCTCGTAATCTGTAGTTCCCAGGTTCGAGTCCCAGCTGGGTCAGCGTTGAGATTTATCTCCGCAAAATTCCCCGCCCTGCCTACAGTCAGTAGGGGACACCGATGGGCTTAGAAAGGCCGCCGCCCGTCGGATGAGACGTTAAGCCGTGGTCCCGTGTGCGGGAGAGCCATACCCTGTGCACGTTAAAGAACACGCTGGATGGCCTTGACGGGAGGCTACCATCTGTCTTCCAACAGCTGTTCCAGTGGGTCCCCTCCCCCAACCTTCTCTGAGCCTTCGGGGTCCATGTGACTTGGCTATTTAGCCCATGGTGTGCAAAAGAGTGCCGCTCAGAGGTAAAACAACCCAACCCAAACCCCTCCTCCAACCTTCTCTGAGCCTTCGGGGTCCATGTGACCTGGCCATTTAGCCCATGGTATGCAAAAAGGTCCTCTCACAGGTACAAACAACCCACGCTCCTCCCAGGGCCTTATCATTGAGTCGTCCGTAAATTGCGTTTCTGCTTCACTTGGTTTCCTTTGGGATTGATGAGGAGGAAACTGATCCTTCCGTTCCTCCAGAAGCGGAAGAGGACGAAATCTCTCTCTCGGTGATGGGGGGATGGAGGATGATTTCCTGCCTGTTGATGTCGGCTGGAGAGGAAATCTGAATCACCCGTCGTTAAAACAAAAGATAAACAATCATTTCGCGTAAATTGTTTATGCGTCACACGAGGGAAGGTTGGTGTAGTGTTGCGCAACGCTAGAATTCCACATCTTTTTTCTGCACTTAGAATATTTCCCCTTTCTTCTGTTCACAGAAATCAGATAATTTATTACATCTTCAGTTATAATTGACTATTACTGAATTGTAAGTAAAACTTTTCCGTCGAAGTGCTTGGTGGTATTACTTGTGGGTTAGGGCGGGGCAAGAGGTTAAAACTGTGACATAGAATAAATAAATACCCCCTCAAGCAGCTGCTTGCCACAGAGGTCTGACAGGAGCCTGTCAGTTTATATGCCACAGTAGAAAGTCTGAGAGGATGGCATGCCCTCAGGAGAAAAACCATACAAACGTCCATGCCTTATCCGGGACTCGAACCCAGGTCCCGTAGATCAGTAGCTAAGCGCGCTAACCACTCGGCCACGGAACGGCTATGATAAAGAAGCGTTACGTAATTTATGGACAACTCCATGAACTATTCTCGCTACATGAGTTTGCCAGTATTCGCGTGATTAGTGACGTTGTTGACCTTTTTTCACCCGCTGGATTTATGCCGCCTCCCCCCTCCCCCTCCTCAAAGTAACCAGAGCTCAAAGCAGGGGGATTAAGCTCTTTTACAAACATAATTTTTTCTCTTTTACAGTTTTCTCACTTGGAAAAAAAATTAGCCAGAAAAAAAAAGAATTTTCCCGCATTAACCGAGAAAAATTAATATGATAAAATATCGTCTTGTGAAACTTTCCGAATGCAGAAAGGAAAATGAAAATGGATTGGGGGTGGATGGGCATGCTCTCGTGAAGAATTTAAATAGCGGAATGTAGGCGAAATAGATTTTACCAATAACAGAGAGAGAGAGAGTGTGTGTGTGTGTCTGGGGGGGGGGGGGGGGGGGGCATTATACTATCATCGAGCATAATTTCTAATAAAAAAAAATATATATATAACCTCATTTTGATATTCCATTCTTGTTCCAAAAATCACTTCTCAGCCTCTAATTTTTTTCAAGATACATACCTATTCTTGTCATCGTTTCAAATTCCAACTAACAAGTCTTTCATTTGCGAAAGACATTGTCTCTGAGACAGATGATTCAGATTTCCTCTCCAGCCGACATCAACAGCCAGGAAATCATCCTCCATCTCCCCATCACCGAGAGAGAGATTTCGTCCTCTTCCTCTTCTGGAGCACGGAAGGATCAGTTTCCTCCTCATCAATCCCAAAGGAAACCAAGTGAAGCAAAAAAAGTCACTGACACTGCAGCGGGAGGAACAGCCTATACTTCCTTGGAAACTGTCAACTCTTCCTGGCTACTGTCCTGTGTCTCATCACATCCTCCTCTTCTCTCCTCACTCCTCCCCCCCTCCACCCACCAGAAAATGCACCAACCACACTGCTGATGCGATAATCTGACCGGTCGCTGTATCCGAATAGCTTCAGATAGACTTCTTTACCTTGTCGATGATAGAAGGATAGTGAAAAAACGAAAAGCCTCCTCGACTGTTATTCAATACATGTGCTTGCATCCTGCCCATTTGGTTCGCGATGGTTTTTCTTCTATGCTTATCTCTGATTGGGGGTGTATTTCCCGTTAGGTAGAATAGCTTGTCTCATTCGTGATAACTGTTTGTGGAGTGTCTTGTTTGGTACGATGTATTTTGCGCTTCACTGCTCAACAACAGATGTCAGGAGTACAAAGATCACAGACGAAGGAAGCAATTATGGAGCAGATTTAGATACAAAATTATCACAGCAAAGTAACCATGAAGAGAGACAGCCTCTAGTTGCAAACCGATCGATTTGAATAAACTAAATGGTTTCTTTACGTACAGGTGTGTGTATAGTTCTCTTTTCCTTGTTGTTGCTTTGACAAAAGAAGTTTCACAACTACTAGTATATGCTATTTATGTAACTTCCTACAGCTAGTTGCTCTTGAATAACTATCATTGTTTCAATTGCGATAATTTCTTTTCGTTAATGACGCAATATACAGATTCCTTAATCTGATTTGAGGTGGGTTGTTTTACCTCTGAGCGGCACTTTTTTGCACACCATGGGATAAATGGCCAGGTCACATGGACCCCGAAGGCTCAGAGAAGATGGGGAGAGGGGACTCACTGACATAGCTGTTGGGAGACAGATGGTAGCCTCCCGTCAAGGCCATCCAGTGTGTATTTTAACGTTCACAGGATATGGCTCTCCCGCACACGAGACCACGGCTTAACGTCCCATCCGACGGATGGTGGCTTTTCCAAGCCCATCGTGTGCGCTTTCTAACCGAAGGCAGGGTGGTAGTATGTGTGTGGCGGCTTAGGGGAAATAAATCTCAATGCTATCCCAGGTTGGACTCGAACCTCGGAATTACAGATAACGGGCCTGGGGCGCTATCGACTGAGCCTACACTGCCCCGCTGTTTAAGGTAATTGAATTGGGATGAAAATTATTGTAAATTTGGGCAAACTGAAATAGAACAAAATTTTCCTTATTTTTATTTTGGCATTTTCTTGTCTTTAGAGTTCACTGTCCCATTAAAGTTTGACGTACTCGTTTAGCAGTTAACGATTAATAATCGAAACCAATGATTAAGGAAATCTTGATTGAAATTAGAAAGTTCCGCTTCGGTGGCGATGGTTTCGCAACAATCAGACTCATCACCATTGTTAGAAACTGCACTGATAATGGAAATCGCATCCGCAAACCGTATCACGCATCCGCATTCACAAACATTTCCAAATGACTTCATCCATGGCTATTGGAAATGTCGTAACAGGGAAATTTTTCTACGCGTTTAAGTACTGACGAGATCCGATTTTGGGTTTAGGGGAAATCTTTAGCCTAACTATCCGTGTGCAATGGAGTCTTATCATGCGCACATTACAAAACCTTGGCCGGAGGCCTTGGCCGGAGGCTACCATCTGTCTTCGTGAGTTCCCTGTCCCTTCCCCCTCCCTAACCTTCTCTAAGCAGTCGGGGCCCTTGTGACCTGGCCATTTAACCCATTGTGTGCAAAGAAAGTGCTGCTCAGAGGTAATAATACTCATGATTCGTCCGATGGACGTCGGTCATTCCGAGGTTAATAGCTCTCACTTCTTACTGAGGGCAGAATGGCAGAGGTTGGGTTATTTTACCTCTGAGCGGCACTTTTTTGCACACCATGGGCTAAATGGCCAGGTCACATGGACCCCGAAGGCTCAGAGAAGGTTGGGGGAGGGGACCCACTGGAACAGCTGTTGGGAGACAGATCCAACCCGTCAAGGCCATCCAGTGTGTTCTTTAACGTGCACAGGGTATGGCTCTCCCATACACGGGGCCACGGCTTAACGTCCCATCCGACGGACGGTGGTCTTTCCAAGGCCATCGGTGTACCCTACTGACCGTGGGCAGGGCGGGGAATTTTGCGGATATAAATCTCAACGCTGACCTAGCTGGGATTCGAACCTGGGAACTGCAGATTACGAGCCTGGCGCTCTACCGACTGAGCCACCCCCGCCCCAGAATGGCTGAGAGTATACCTCATATAAAGGGAGAAGATGATGTGGACGCTCTCAAGAACAGAAAATGAAATGAAGAGTTGGTGAAAACAGATCTCCATCAATGTCTTGATAATTTGATTTCCTGCGTGGCGTTGTCGCTATGGCAATTTCATTATGAAATGGTGATGAGGGATAGAAACAGGATGCTGGGATGGGAAGACGCTGAAGATGCATGTTTTAAACGATGACCACTAAACGATATAAAAGGGACTCACCCCAAGATCATAGGATAGGCACGGCTAACAATGGGATGAATGCGATCATTATCAAAGAGATGTTGCCGTAACACAATGGGTGTCTTGAGTCAGTCCTTACGTCTCCCATACGCCACAGGGCTATGTTGCTATGGCGTTACTTCAGTTTATGCCACTATGTATTGTCTTGTGTCCCTAATGGTGAAATATGTCAACATTTCAAGAGCGCTTTTATCGACACGGACGATCCGTGTCATCAGCTTCTGTTGATTTGTCGTTGTCAGTTGAAGCTTCTGAAGTTTTGTGGCATGAATAACGAGAGGTCAGGGATTAGCACACCCGAAAACGGATCAGGAAATGTATTGTTTCGTTCGAACAAAGCAGATAAACGTGAAGGATAACTTTCGAGTTGTCAGATGGCGACATACCTTTTAGAGGATGGGACAGGAAATGACCTTTACGTGTTTTTGATTAAATGACCGTTTCTTAAAGGAGGTTTTAAAGGTGGTTTGGGGTGGATGAAGGGGGTGTTAAGTTTGGCTACTGTGTGCGGTCAAGGTTGGATGATGATTCTTTTCATTTCTTGGTAACAGGATAAAATATTTCGAAGATGGATGGGTTTTCTCGATATTCAAATGAAACTTGGTAGGAATGGGAGGAGGAGATTGCGTTAGTTTGTTTTATCTCTGAGCGACACTTTTTTTGCACACAGTGAGCTAAATGGCGAGGTCACAAGGACCCCGAAGGCTCAGAGAATGTTTGGAGGAGAATCCACTGGAGAGCTATTGGGAGACAGATGATAGCCTCTCGTCAAGGCCATCCAGCGTGTTCTTTAACATCCACAACATATGGCTTTCTCGCACATGGGGCCACAGCTTAAGTCCCATCCGATGGACGGCGGTCTTTCCAAGCCCATCGAAACTGGGAAGTGCAGATTACGAGCTTGACGGCCTATCGGCTGAGCCACTCCACTACCCCCCCCCCCCCCCCCCCCGACAGGGAACCACCTTGACGTGGTGGGGGCGCTTGTGGCCCAGTGCGGTCGAAGGCTGTGCTGACCGGTTTGGGCCCGGTTGGACAAAGTTAAGATCATTTGAGGTCGAAGGCACTGTTGACCGGTTTGGGACCCGTTTGGACATTGCTAAGACCTCCATCAAGTGCTCAGTGGAGCAGTTCGGGGCCCTGCTGAACGACTTGGTCCCTCTAGTAAGCAAGGGCTCTTTTTCAAATCTGGGTCCAACTAAGAGTTCCCACCCCGGTAGCCGAGTCAACTTGGATCTACATATCCTTGTTTGTGGCTAACCGGGGAATAGATTAAATTATGGTTTTGACCCATGGATGAGCTTTCCTTCTATAGGACCGCTCGCCATTAGGTAGTCGGGGATGAGCTGTATCTATATGGTACTGTCTTGCCCCGACCGTATTTAGTGGCGAAAATGGCATTTCCCTATACTGGTAGTGCCTTTTGGCGGAACTAGTGGGTCTTGTCTTATGTATATACATTTTCTTTCTACTGAGGTATGCTAGGAGTCTGTAAGTATAATAAGCTGCAAAGCCTATCAGAGAGGAAAGGGAAACCTCATCAGAGAAACAGCATCACAAAAGAAACATCCATGCTGTCTCTGGATCTCGATGTCAAGTCCATTTACACCACAACCAAGCGTTATAAATAAAAATAAATATCCCCTCAAGCAGACGCTTGGGGTAGAGGTCTGACAGGAACCTGTCAGTTTATTCGCCACAGTAGAAAGTCTGTAAGGATGGCGGGACCTCAGCACAAAGACAACACAACATCTATGCCTTACTTGGGGCGGGGATGGATAACTCGGTAGCGTGCCAGGCTCGTAATCTGTAGTTCCCAGGTTCGAGTCCCAGCTGAGTCAGCGTTGAGATTTATCTCCACAAAACTCCCCGCCCTGCCCACGATCAGTATGTTGCACCGATGGGCTTGGAAATGCCGCCGTCCGTCGGATGGGACGTTAAACAATGGCCCCGTGTGCGGGAGAGCCACACCCTGTGCACGTTAAAAAACACGCTGGATGGCCTTGACGGGAGGCTACCATCTGTCTCCCTACAGCTGTTCCAGTGGGTCCCCTCCCCCAACCTTCTCTGAACCTTCGGGGTACTTGTGACCTGGCCATTTAGTCCATGGCGTGCAAAAAAGTGTCGCTCAGAGGTAAAACAACCCAACAATGAACCCTAATTCCTTTGATCATTAGTCAAAAGCGCTAACCACTCGTCCATTACTTAAATAAAATTAAGGTAGTTTAAAAATATTCTTCATTAATATATAAATATAAACATATAATTAATATATAGGTACAATGATTGTATTTCAATGTTTGTTATCGGTAGAGGTGTAATATTTTAAGAATGAAATATGCATTTATAAATCAGTATCACTTTCGTCCCTGATAAAACCGCCACTACCAGCAGCGATAGTTGATTGATGACGTCATTAATTTCGCATTACGATCGCGAAAAGCGTTTCCCTATAATGTGTTCAATGTCATATTTTGAATATCGACCGAGTTCTGTTTCCTGTCTTGTTTTGTGCTGAATGGAACGGGGAGGATTGTTGATGGAGCTTAAACTGCTGCCATTTTGAAACCACAAGGTTGTGTTATTGGTGGAAGAGAGGTAATGCTGCCGTAGTTTTATTTCTGGCAAACCCGTTATCAATCTTAAATTCTAGAGCATAAGCAGTCGACGTTTCCAGGTCAGTGAGTTATTCATTTAAAAAGCTGCAAATCTGTTTTCTGCAGCTGAGACTTCATTCGCACAATTTGAAGACAAAGAGAGATATAAACAACTTGTTGAAGAATTCGTCCATTCCTGAAACTGAAAGTTATTCCAATCTATGAATTAACAACATTGGATTAAGTTGTTTTTACCTTTTGAGCGACACTCTTTACTCAACGGGCTAAATGGCCAGGTCACAAGGACCCCAAGAGCTCAGAGAAGGTTGTGGGGTTGGGTTGTTTTACCTCTGAGCGGCACTTTTTTGCACACCATGGGCTAAATGGCCAGGTCACATGGACCCCGAAGGCTCAGAGAAGGTTGGGGGAGGGGACCCACTGGAACAGCTGTTGGGAGACACCTCCCGTCAAGGCCATCCAGCGTGATCTTTAACGAACATGCACAGGATATGGCTCTCCCGCACACGGAGCCACGGCTTAACGTCCCATCCGACGGACGGCGGCCTTTCCAAGCCCATCGGTGTCCCCTACTGACCGTGGGCAGGGCGGGGAATTTTGCGGAGATAAATCTCAACGCTGACACAGCTGGGACTCGAACCTGGGAACTACAGATTACGAGCCTGGCGCGCTACCGACTGAGCCACCCCCGCCCCAAGGTTGTGGGGAGAGGACCAATGGGTAACTATTAGGAGACAGATGGTAGCCTCCCTTCAAGACCGTCTGATCGAGGACAGGGTAGAGAGTTTTGCGGAGATAAATCTCAACACTTGCCCAGCTAGGACTCGAACCTGGGAACTGCAGATTACGAGTCTGGCAGGCTACCGACTGAATACCTCCCGCCTCCCACTCACTTGGGATACAGTATCTAAAATAACTCGGAGTAGTGTTTGGAGATGCACTCAAAAGCAATTCTATATTTTAACATTTAAGAAGAATAACTCGGTCCCCTTTTTCTTGGATTTTCCCCCCAAAAGAATAAAAATAAGTATCCCTTCAAGTAGCTGCTTGCCACAAAGGTTTGATAGGAGCCTGCCAGTTTAATTCGCAATAGAGAAGGTTTGTGAGGAAGAGAAGACCTCAGCAGAGAAACAACACAAACATCCATGTCTTCCCCGGGGCTCGAACCCAGGTCCCTTGGATCAAGAAGCCAAGCACGCTGATTCAAAGCACAATAAAATGTTCGCACAATTTTAGCCCATTGCACTACGACTCAACCCTCTTATTTTTTACATCCAAAACTCTTTGACCTGCTAACTTTTCAAATTAAAAAAAAATCTTCACTCAGCTGCCATCTTTTTCGAGAGATGGAAAAAGAAAAGAAATCAATTCCAAGGATCCACAAAGTTCTTCTGAGAGAAAATGAAACATCCAGAAAACATTTTAAGGGAATCGCAACCTTTTTCTTCTAAAAGCATCATTCGAAGCGAAATTCAAAATTCATGACGTCTTCGGTTCAGCTGTAAAAAAAAGAGGTCGCCAGCGGTGCTGGTTGTTGTTTTTGTTGTCCCCATTCTTCGTACTCGAAGGCAGAGTCTCGTGAACGCACGAGACTCTGCCTGCCTTCGCCTGCGATAGTGACCCATAAATCATCAGCAATGATGATGCCGTGCGGTGATTGCTCTTTGGGTTTCTTTTTTACGACATCTGCAGTGGATGTCTCGATCTCAGATTTAATAACTGCTCGATGAAATGACGTTGGCCGTTGTGAACAACGTACCTTGCAACTGAATAATGTGATGTTCCACCTTAATCACTCATGTTGTAGTTGTTAACATTCACTTAGTTTTAGAATCGTCTTGTTTCGCGATAGAAGGAAAAATTGTTCTATTCGAGGCAGTTGTTTTGCTTTTAAGAACTCATTGAACTTTTCTTAAAACGCTATAAATAAAAGTCACCGAGCTGCTACAGAGTTTTCAATAATCTCCACTCTTTTTAGTACGAAGTAGCTACTTTTTGCATTGTATTCTTTGTAGTGCTTGCTAGCTATTCTTGGGAGATGGATTAATGAACGAACGGATGGATGAATGCATGGACGGATCAAAGATGAGGATTTGGGTTGGGTTGTTTTACCTCTGAGCGGCACTTTTTTTCACACCATGGGCTAAATGGCCAGGTCACATGGACCCCGAAGGCTCAGAGAAGGTTGGGGGAGGGGACCCACTGGAACAGCTGTTGGGAGACAGATGGTAGCCTCCCGTCAAGGCCATCCAGCGTGTTCTTTAACGTGCACAGGGTATGGCTCTCCCGCACACGGGACCACGGCTTAAAGTCCCATCCGACGGGCGGCGGCCTTTCTAAGCCCATCGGTGTCCCCTACTGACTGTAGGCAGGGCGGGGAATTTTGCGGAGATAAATCTCAACGCTGACCTAGCTGGGACTCGAACCTGGGAACTGCAGATTACGAGCCTGGCGCGCTACCGACTGAGCCACCCCCGCCCCATCAAAGATGAGGAGTATGATGGATCAGTAGAAGTTGGTTGGATTACTGGAAAAATAAATATAGATGAATCAGCGGAGGTTGGATGAATTGGTGAATGATTAAATAAATGGATGGATGAATCAATGGATGTGCGGATGGATCAAAGATTTTAAGTGGATGATTAATCTTCTTAGGAGATGGATTGAAGAACGAATGGATGAACTGATGTATTAAATAATATGCGAATTAATGAATGCATGGGTGGTAGAAAGGTGGGAAGGATGAAAGATCAGTAGAAGTTGGATTACTGAATGAAATGGATTGCTTACTGAAAGGATAAATATAAATGGATCAGTGGAAATTCGATGGATTAATGAATGAATAGATAACTGGATGGAAGAATCAAAGACGGTCAATGGATAGATGGTGGATCATTTGAACTTAGGTGACGAGAAGCAGTTTGTGTTGTATAGGCTCATAAGACGAATCACCTAAGCATGGATCTCAACTGTGCCAGCGTTGAGATTTTCTCCTCTCAGCCATACTCTTCCCTCGATGAGAAAGGATTCCGTGGAGTAAGGAAAAGGATGTCGTCCGTCAGATGAGAAGATAAATCTTGATTCCAGGTGCAGGAGAGAATTATTCTGTGCACGTTAAAACACTCCCTGGATGAGTTTCATTAGAAACTTAAATCAGATTTTAAGAGCAGTCTGTGGAAGGTCCCTTCTTAATCCTGTCCTGACCCTAGGGATCATTTTGGCCCACTATATAACAGTAAAGTGTCTCCCGGGGCTCAGGAACCCATTCATTAATTCATTCATCCGCTCAACTATTGATTCATTCACAAGTTCATCCACTTTCCATTGATCCATCTATATCACATTCTTCTAGTAATCCATCCACTTTCCATTGCTCCATCTATATCAATTCTGATCGATTAACGAACCTAATCCATCAATTTATTCGTTTATTTATCCACTGAATCGTAGTAAGCTGCATCTGCTGGGGTCCGGCTTCGAGTCTGCAGATGGCATGATGGTTTTGTTCGGTCATAACCTGCACATAAACTAGTAGCTAAGAGGGTACAAAAAAAGTTCTGTTGATCCATCATCCATCCATCTTTGATCTATCCATGCATTCATCCGTTGACCCATTATTCCATCCTCTCTCTATCTATTTGCTCATTAGTGCACTATCCATTTATCACCCTCATCTGTTCATTAATCCATTAATCGATTCATATACAGTCGCTCAAATAAATATCCGAACACTATGGTTGATTACAGAATTCAGAAAAAATATCTGGCAACGTTTTTTTTTAGAAGTTAGTGATCTGGCAACCTTCGTGTCACGTGAGTAGGAAATACGAATTTCCTACTCACGTGAATGAATTAATTAATTTCTAACAGAATTACGAAACGCTTTCTCTCTAAACAAATTGTTAACGCAATTTGAAATATATTTACCTCCTATTGCAAAGTATGACTTACAATGGGCTTGGAAAGGCTGCCGTCCGTCGGATGTGACGTTAAGCAGTGGTCCCGTGTGCGGAAGATCCACACCCTGTGATCGTTAAAGAACACGCTGGATGGCCTTGACGGGAGGCTACCATCTGTCTCCCAACAGCTGTTCCAGTGTCTCCCCTCATCCAACCATCTCTTAGTCTTCGCGGTCCTTGTGACCTGGTCATTTAGCCCATGGTGTGCAAAAAAGTGCCTCTCAGAGGTAAAACAATCCAACCTGTGTATTGACCAAAAAATATGCTGCAGCAAACAAAATATCCAGATAGTAATCCAAATAACAAGGAATACAGAATTTCACATTTCTCTACTACAATCACAATTCTTTAGCGATATGCGCTGACGTTTGGGCTATTTTCCGATAGGGTGGAAATATCTGTTACGAAATTCCAAATTTCCGATACCTGGGAGCTCAAATATTCAGAATAAACAATTAAATAAAAAATTACGCTTTAGGAGTTGATTGCTACAAAGGTTTGACAGGAGCATGTCAGTATAATACGCCACAGAGTTTTATATTGATCTGTGCCCGAACCACTATAATCAGCAAAAATCTTCCTAGAATAGAGACACAATATTCCCAGTAAAATAATTAGGCTCCACGGCGATCTGATGTCGCGATTTATCGAACGTTCAATAATCCCTTCATTTAACATCCACTTACCCATCCATTTCATTTATTCATCCATCCATCCACTCCCTCATCCGTCTTTCCAAGGTATCAGTCTAAGTAGGATTGTCCAGGTATCTAGTCGGTAACGCGCCAAGCTCATAATCTGCAGTTCCCTGGTTCGAGTCCCACCTAGACCATCGTTGAGATTTATCTCAGCTAAATTCCCATTTCCCCCTCGATCAATCGAGGACACCGATGGGCTTGGAAGGGCCACCGTCCGTCGGATCGGACGTTAAGCCTTGGGCAGTGTGCGGGAGAAAGCCATACCATGTGCACGTTAAAGAACATACTGAATGGCCTTGACGGGGAGGCTACCATTTGGCTCCTAACAGCTGCCTAATGGGCCACCTTGGCCTTGGAGTCCTTCTGACCTGGCCATTGTGTGCAGAAAGGTGCCGTTCAGAGGTAAAACAACCAATCCTTTCCTTCCTTTATTTCCATTTATATTAAATTTTGATACAATATAAGTATTTGCAAAAATTTTGGAAATATACAACTCCACAAGAGTTCATAGACTCGCACGCGGAGTATAAGGTTAAAATAAAAAAACATATATAAACATTAGAAACAACAGTTTAAGTATATTACCATATTAATATTTTCTGTCATGGTTACATCAACAACATAGTAACAGAATCAATAATAAACTATAAATACACCAATTTTTATTCAAAAATTTAACATCCTAAAAGCAAACAAATAAAAACGAAAATTTTAGAATCAGAAATATAGGGGAAAAACCCTCCAACCTAAAGAAATTTTTCTATATCATCTATATTACAAATCCAATCTCTTAGTTTTCGAGAAAACGTAAAAGAATTTATTTCATCCTTTATAGTTTCAGGTAAACTGTTAAATATTTTAGGCGCCAAAAATATATCTTAGTTCCTGATTTCTACTCATCTTTCCAACCATCATTGTCACTTTAAAATTCAGCTGATATTGCTCTGAATTCAGATTTTGGGTGAAATATCCTGCCATTCGCCGTTAAGGGAATGTGATGGAAATAGCAGAGACTCATGAGAAGAAGGAAAGAGCAGGAGAAGTGCTATAAGAGCACCCTATTCTAACGCTTTAACCTTTCATCCGTTCCATCATTATCCGAGTCCATTGCACTTGCACCTTTTGCAAGTCATGCATGATATTACCTCCCCGCTTCATGCCGAATTCCCATCTTCTTCGACCTTTTCTTTTTTAATCCTCTTCTTTAATAAATTGTCATGGTTACTGCAGAAACAAGGTGGATGACTGTCATTGCCACGTGATTGATCAAGAGAAACATAATAACATACTCACCCAACTCTCAACATACAAAGCAACAGTAAGAGTACCTACTTCTGACAAAACAAACTTTGCAAAGAGAAAGACGAAATTCAAAGAACATATTTGAATTCCTTTTTTGCTGGAGACAATACAGGTTTTGTCACTAGGTTTTGTGCGGCTGATAAATGCATAAACTCAAAAAATGTGCGGCTGATAAATGCATAAACTCAAAAAATGTGCGGCTGATAAATGCATAAACTCAAAAAATGTGCGGCTGATAAATGCATAAACTCAAAAAATGTGCGGCTGATAAATGCATAAACTCAAAAAATGTGCGGCTGATAAATGCATAAACTCAAAAAATGTGCGGCTGATAAATGCATAAACTCAAAAAATGTGCGGCTGATAAATGCATAAACTCAAAAAATGTGCGGCTGATAAATGCATAAACTCAAAAAATGTGCGGCTGATAAATGCATAAACTCAAAAAATGTGCGGCTGATAAATGCATAAACTCGAAAAATGTGCGGCTGATAAATGCATAAACTCGAAAAATGTGCGGCTGATAAATGCATAAACTCGAAAAATGTGCGGCTGATAAATGCATAAACTCGAAAAATGTGCGGCTGATAAATGCATAAACTCGAAAAATGTGCGGCTGATAAATGCATAAACTCGAAAAATGTGCGGCTGATAAATGCATAAACTCGAAAAATGTGCGGCTGATAAATGCATAAACTCGAAAAATGTGCGGCTGATAAATGCATAAACTCGAAAAATGTGCGGCTGATAAATGCATAAACTCAAAAAATGTGCGGCTGATAAATGCATAAACTCAAAAAATGTGCGGCTGATAAATGCATAAACTCAAAAAATGTGCGGCTGATAAATGCATAAACTCAAAAAATGTGCGGCTGATAAATGCATAAACTCAAAAAATGTGCGGCTGATAAATGCATAAACTCAAAAAATGTGCGGCTGATAAATGCATAACCTCAAAAAATGTGCGGCTGATAAATGCATAAACTCAAAAAATGTGCGGCTGATAAATGCATAAACTCAAAAAATGTGCGGCTGATAAATGCATAAACTCAAAAAATGTGCGGCTGATAAATGCATAACCTCAAAAAATGTGCGGCTGATAAATGCATAAACTCAAAAAATGTGCGGCTGATAAATGCATAAACTCAAAAAATGTGCGGCTGATAAATGCATAAACTCAAAAAATGTGCGGCTGATAAATGCATAAACTCAAAAAGTTGCTCGGGAAAATTAAACGTATAAAATCTTAAGAAGCAGTGAGAATTTGGATTGGATTGTTTTACCTCTGAGCGGCACTTTTTTGCACACCATGGGCTAAATGGCCAGGTCACATGGACCCCGAAGGCTCAGAGAAGGTTGGGGGAGGGGACCCACTGGAATAGCTGTTGGGAGACAGATGGTAGCCTCCCTGTCAAGGCTATCCAGTGTGTTCTTTAACGTGCATAGTGTATGGCTCTCCCGCACACCGTGAGACGGCTTAACGTCCCATCCGATGGACGGCGGCCTGTTCCAAGCCCATCGGTGTTCCCTACTGACCGTGGGCAAGGCGGGGAGTTTTGCGGAGATAAATCTCAACGCTGACACAGCTGGGACGCGAACCTGGGAACTACAGATTACGAGCCTGGCGCGGAAGCAATGAGAAAGACAATCGTAAAGCAGATTAGGAATGGAATCGAGATCATTCATTCGTTGGATGTTACAACAATCAACCTCTTCAGAAAGGATGTTTGATGACCAATCACGCCAGTCATCTCTTCTCTCTCGTCATTGTTGATGATCAATGCAGGACACGACCAGTATTCGTGACGTGCGTCATGGAATCGCTTGGCTTATCACTAATACTTTCTACAATTTAATACTCCTTCGAATTATCAACCCTCGTTATCAAGGCAGTTAAAACCTAACCTTTAAAGGCTCGTCCTTTTGATAACCATCTGCTCAGTCTTTATATATCCAATTCAAAATTGTGCTGCATTTTTATTCGCTATCTTTTTGTGTTTAAAGCAATGTAGTTTTCCATTACAGAAGAAAAAGTTGCAGTAGAGATACGATCATAAGAGAACTCTTAATGGAGCAGATGGATCAAAAATGTAGGTCACAGCGCTGAAACGCAGACAAGTGGTTAAGAACAATCGGTTCGCAGTTTAAAATGAGAGGCTGAGAAAATCTCTCAAAACGTTGAGATTTAACCAAGGGATCAAGAATAATCGGCGTTCCTCACAAAATAGGAGATTAAGAGTGAAACTCTCGCAACACTGAAACTCAGCCAAGTGAGAGGCTGAGATTAAGTTGGGTTGGGTTGTTTTACCTCTGAGCGGCACTTTTTTACTCACCATGGGCTAAATGGCCAGGTCACAAGAACCCCGAAGGCTCAGAGAAGGTTGGGAAAGGGGATCCACTGGAACAGCTGTTGGGAGACAGATGGTATCCTCCCGTCAAGGCCATCCAGTGTGTTCTTTAACGTGCACAGGGTATGGGTCTCCCGCACACGAGTCCACGGTTTAACGTCCCATACGACGGACGACGACCTTTCCAAGACCATTGGTGTCCCCTACTGACCGTGGGCTGGACAGGGAATTTTGCGGAGATAAATCTCAACGCTGACCCAGATGGGTTTCGTCAGGATGGATGAAAATGAAGGGAAAAGATGATCCGCTCGATCAAGGGACAATTGGCAACAGAATGCTCCTTAAAAGTAATCAAAGATACTATCGAAATATCTTTGATGTTTAATTAAACTCCCATAGCTGCTGCCTGCAATGTATTGAATTGACGTGAACTGGAGCTTTCGTTATATTTTAAGCCATCCTATGTTCTTTGATGCAGCATTTCGTACAGGAAATAATGTACAGTAATCAACACTAAAGGTCGAATCTTCTATTGCAGGAGTTCTCAAACTTTTCGGTATCATGCCTCTGTTTTGATTTGAGAAACCATCGCGCTTTGGTATGTTTTCACGCCCCACCCCCACACACAAAGTTTGGGAACCCCTGGTCTATTTTGAATCAGTTTAGAGCACTATGTCCAAACTGTTTTTTCATGAGAGCTACTTGAAATAATATTTTGGAGATGAAGGATTTAGCAAAATAAAATGCTTTCAGAATAGTTGTTTTATTGATTAATGAAATCAAAGGGCACGCAGCATTGATAATGGACAGTGACCTAACACAATGGACGGAGTAAAGCTAGAAGTTGTATTTAACTTTATCCTAATGTCTTACACAATATCGTAAACAAAGACATGTCACCTGACTTAATGAAACGGGGTGGGAAGGTTGAGTCAGCCGGTAGTGCGCCAAACTCGTTAATCGGCAGCTATCAGGTTCGAGTCCCAACTGTGCCAGTGTTGAGAAATATCTCCGCTCACAGTGCCCTAGGTCAGAAAGGAGAGGTCTTCAGGATTGGAAAGGCAGCCGTCCGTCGGATGGGGCTTAAAGACGTGGTCTGTGTGTGTGAGAGCCACACCCTGTGCACGTTAAAAGAACACGCTGGATGACGGGAGTCTACCCTCTGTCTCCTAACAACTGTCTAGTGGGTTCCTTTCCCCGCTCCTACTCTTGGGGTCCTCTGTGACCTGGCCATTTAGCCCTGTATGGGCAAAAGAGTGCCGTTCGGAGGGAAAAACAACTCAACTGACTTAATAGTCAGGTTCTCTAAACACTATGCTATGTAGTGCTGAAAGTAAAGTATAGAAATAAATCAGTTGAGTTCAATGTTGTAATCAGTTGTACATATGTAGGGTAATAATAATTTCTTTACTCCTCATGCAGTCCCAGCTGGGTTAGCGTTGAGATTTATCTCCGCAAAATTCCCCGCCCTGCCCACGGTCAGTAGGGGACACCGATGGGCTTGGAAAGGCCGCCGTCCGTCGGATGGGACGTTAAGCCGTGGCCCCGTGTGCGGGAGAGCCATACCCTGTGTAGGTTGAAGAACACGCTGGATGGCCTTGACGGGAGGCTACCATCTGTCTCCCAACAGCTGTTCCAGTGGGTTCCCTCCCCCAACCTTCTCTGAGCCTTCGGAGTCCATGTGACCTGGGGCGGGGGTGGCTCAGTCGGTAGCGCGCCAGGCTCGTAATCTGTAGTTTCTAGGTTCGAGTCCCAGCTGGGTCAGCGTTGAGATTTATCTCCGCAAAATTCCCCGCCCTGCCCACGGTCAGTAGAGGACACCGATGGGCTTGGAAAGGCCGCCGTCCGTCGGATGGGACGTTAAGCCGTGGCCCCTCGTGCGGGAGAGCCATACCCTGTGCACGTTAAAGAACACGCTGGATGGCCATGACGGGAGGCTACCATCTGTCTCCCAACAGCTGTTCCAGTGGGTCCCCTCCCCCAACCTTCTCTGAGCCTTCGGGGTCCATGTGACCTGGTCATTTAGCCCATGGTGTGCAAAAAAGTGCCGCTCAGAGGTAAAACAACCCAACCCTCATGCAGCTGCTCTCCAAGGTGGTCTGCAGGACCCTGTTAGTGTAGTATTCTAAATAATAGTGCTATTTACAATGCAATATAAAAGTTCATATTATAGTTAAGATTCGTCTCCAGTAGCTTTCCACCCTGCCCTCATTGAGAAGGGGACACAGGGGGTTGTAAAGGTCGCCGTCCATCGGATGGGACGTTAAGCCATGGCGCCGTGTACAGGAAGCCATATTTGGGGCACTTTAAAAAACACGTTGTTCCTCACTTGAGCTTGACGAGAAGTTCCATTGTCTAATAATAGCTATCTAGTGGGCCCTCTTCCTCTACCCAAATCTGAGCCCTTGGGGTAATTGTGACCTTTCCATTTAGCCCATTGTGTGCAAAAAAATGCCGCTCAAAAGTTAAAGAACCCAAATTACTATAGTATTTATGAATAGTATTAGGATAAAAAATATTATCGTGAAATGGCAAGAATGGCAGCACTAGAAAAGAAACATCGAGTACTCGAACCCAGGTCCAGCTACTCTCAAATGAACACCCTAACAAATCAGCCACAGGGAAGGTGCTACGGTCATGAATCGAACCCGAGTCAAAACGTTGATGCAAGAAGCACCACATCCATTCGTTTTTTGCTACACTAATAACTTAAAAAACCCTAGGTCATCTCTAACAAACTTATAGTCGAGTCTAACAACCGATTTCAAATGTAACTGCAAAAGATGACATCACAATAGCATCAAATCCAATAATTGGGAATCTCCTTTAGCATCTGTAATCTGCAAAGAGTTATGTTTGGAAAATTAAAATTCTTGCAACTCATTAAACTTTATATCCTTATTGGAAAAAAAAAAGCTGACTCTTAAATACTCCATTTGTTTTCGCTCTCGAAAAAAAATGAAGCAAAAATTAGACGTTCCAAGGTTAGATTTCGTAGTAAAAGACAAATTAAGCCCCCCCCCCACACACACACACCTTCTCAATCCAGATATGACCCTGAAGAGTTCAGGAAGCACTTCTGGTTGGACAACAAAAAAGGAATTTTTAAATGTCCTATAACAATTTATGATAATTATCAATATAATTCGCTTCCTAATCTCTAAAGCTAAATTTCCGCACGAATTTCGCAGCCACCAGTTTTCCGCAATCCGTTAGCCATCGACATCAACGGTAACTAATCATCTTGAAACATAACATACAAAGTGCTTACATGACAGCTCGTGTGGACATTGGGAGAAGATAATAATTGGCATGCAACTAATCTAGATAATAGTACTAACGTGAAAAAAGAACCTAATACAACTCTCACCCAGTACCAGTTACTAGGCAAACCTTACAATTAACTTTTCGACCCGACGGTGTAAAGGTACAGCAAGGGGAGGATCCATTAACAACAGATCACTTGTAATTGTCGTATCTTGTGACCTAGTTTCGGCCGACATTGACCTGTTTTTCTGTGGCTACGAAGAGGTGAATTGCGATAAAAGATGTTGGTCTTATCATCTGGTCTGGTTGGGTACGTACACGTGCGATAAAAAGTCGTCGAGAACGCTGCCAATCAGTCTCAAGGTTGAATTCTGACTACATACATACCTGAAGACCAGTTTTGCCCATAAACACAACAGATGAGGATGTACATGCATTGCGGAGGATGATCATCACATACTTTCCCTCCTTTAATATTTTATCGTCTTGACAACGGCAGATGCGGAAAAGACGCTGGAGGTTGACGTCATCCCTTCATTTGCAAGTCAAAACCGCATTCATAAGAAATCTGTCCATTTTTTTCGACTCTTCCAATGTTTAGTACAGTTAATGGTTTATGATATCGTTTATTATTTTTGTTTATGATATCGTTTTTTTTGTTGAAGGCGGTAGTAGACATTGTATATAATGCATTTAAGCACTGACTTTGTGCGGTGTGGGATTTATTTGTTTTATTTTTAGTAAGAGAAAGAATTTCCTCATAGACAGGATGGAGACAACTGGAAGCCTTGAAAGTGTGCCGAAAATATTCCACCTATAACTTGGGTTGACCACACCAATGTTCTGGTGGGCGTCTTTGTTTTCCAGACATTCTATCAAATAAATCAACAAAGTAAATATCCTGCGACATCTCCTGTATATTTTCTGATATTCTCTCTCTGTGTGATCCGTTGGGTTGGGTTGTTTTACCTCTGAGCGGCACTTTTTTGCACACCATGGGCTAAATGGCCAGGTCACAAGGACCCCGAAGGCTCAGAGAAGGTTAGGGGAGGGGACCCACTGGAACGGTTGTTGGGAGACAGATGGTAGCCTCCCGTCAAAGCCATCCAGCGTGTTCTTTAACGTGCACAGGGTATGGCTCTCCCGCACACGGGGTCACGGCTTAACGTCCTATCAGACGGACGGCGGCCTTTCCAAGCCCATCGGTGTGTGATCCGTTATATCCCCTGAAAGTTTTCCAGCCATTCTAGCGATTAAATAAAGTAAATCTCCTGGGAAATCTCCTGTATATCTTCTGATATTCCCTCTCTGTGATCCCGTATATCTTCTGATGAGATTCTATATTCCCTCTCTGTGTGGGACGGGGGTGGCTCAGTCGGTAGCGCGCCAGGCTCGTAATCTGATCTGCAGTTCCCAGGTTCGACTCCCAGCTGGGTCGGCGTTGATATTTATCTCCGCAAAACTCCCCGCCCTGCCCACGGTCAGTAGGGGACACCGATGGACTTGGAAAGGCCGCCGTCCGTCGGATGGGACGTTAAGCCGTGACCCCGTGTGCGGGAGAGCCATATCCTGTGCACGTTAAAGAACACGCTGGATAGCCTTGACGGGAGGCTACCATCTGTCTCAACAGCTGTTCCAGTGGATCCCCCTCCCCCAATCTTCTCTGAGCCTTCGGGGTCCATGTGACCTGGCCATTTAGCCCATGGTGTGCAAAAAAGTGCCGCTCAGAAGTTAAAACAACCCAACCCTCTCTGTGATCCTGTATATCTCATGAAAGAATTCACTTGTCAGAATAGTTTGACAAGAGCTTGTCATTGTATTTCGCTACAAAGAAAAGCTGCTAGAAAATTCGTAGCAAAAGGCCAGTTCAAACATTCATGTTTACCGGGATTCGAACACGGGGCCCAATAACTTCACAACCAACTATGCTAACCGTTCACCCTATTGGTGAACTAAATAAATAACTAAATATCAGAACAAAAAGTTCGATATCATAGTGATGTTTGGATCTTTTGTACGTAAAAGCTTTGATGCTTTTGATTGCAAACTCAAATGGGATATTAGATGATTCGATTTATCTTAAGTGGTTTGATATTCAACATCTTAGGTATTAGGTGGTTTGAATATGTAAAGAATGAAGAGATTACACGATGAACTCTTAACCGGTTTCAAGCAGCATCTTGTGCAAAGGGAGATCGCCTTAATTTGGGCATAATGCCCACATGAGGGACTGTAGGTTAACAGATAAGAGTTATGAATGATTGTGCCTAAAGGCTGAGAAAAAAGGAGAAGACCTAAAATGAGGTGATTTGATATTGTCATGCAAGATCTTATTAAAAGTGGGATGCAACGAGCAAATGCAGTAGTTATGGCTTTTGGATTGGGTTGTTTTACCTCTGAGCGGCTTTTTTTTTGCACACCATGGGCAAAATGGCCAGGTCACATGGACTCCGAAGGCTCAGAGAAGATTGGGGGAGGGAACCCACTGGAACAGCTGTTGGGAGACAGATGATAGCCTCCCGTCAAGGCCATCCAGCGTGTTCTTCAACGTGCACAGGGTATGGCTCTCCCGTACACGGGGCCACGCCATAACGTCCCATCCGACGTACGGCGCCCTTTCCTAGCCCATCGGTGTCTCCTACTGACCGTGCGCAGGGCGGGGAATTGTAGTTGTGGCTCAGGATAGATTTGTATCAAGAAACCAGCTCTTAATTTAATAAAGTCAATCTGGTTGGCTCTTTTCAGCTTACTTGCGATAGCAGGTGGCTGTGAAGGGAAGGAAGTTCACTACAGTGTGCTGTTCCTTTGTAGTAATTAGGCAAGTGTGAAAATGTCCTTCTTCGGATGTCCTTTCCAACTCTCTGAGCCCATGGAAGCTTTGTGATCTGGACATTTAGCTCATTATGTGTAGAAATGTACCGCTATGAGGTAAAACAAACCAACTCGTGACTAAAACTCTGCGAGCGTTCCTCCAATGCAGCGACTGATTTTGAACGCTTTCCTTTTTTCAAACGCTCATCCGGAAAATCATCAGAGGAATACTTGTTTTCAGCAAAAATATGAAGCACTCGTAATAAATCAAAACATATGGTTTTTCCTCATTCAAATTAGTATTTTTTTATAGTAATAAATAACTACCGAGAGCGTAATCTTCCTTTTCGCATCTGTAATCATCTCTTTTCCTTCAGCTCTTTCATCCAGTCACTTTTCGGATGACCTCTCGCTCGACCTCTTAACATCCCTCTCCCACAAGCCACAAAAGAAGCAACAGTTCCAAAGACAAGGATGAAAATTGATCGATCATTTTTCGCACGTGGTGCGCATCCTCCAGGCAAGTGATATGCAAATCTTCGACAGAACAACAAACATCGGTTACCATAGCAACGAGAAACGTGGTACGAGATCACATCACGCGAACAATCTCTGGGACAAGAGAATACGAGAAGATGATTGGACATTTTCTTTCAGATATTCTGTCTTGCCTTGTCTTCATTCATTTCCTTCCGTCGTATTAATCTTCCCAAGATGCCAAAGCCACTTTCCCTCCATTTTCTCATCATCGATTTGTTCCAGCCTGTTTCACCTTACTCGTTCTATTCATCACTTACTCATATCGCGCATGGACGAGTCAAAGAATGGGGTTTTATGTATCATCATCGTCGTCTCTTGTTGTACATGAAGTGCGCCTGCAAACATATCACTCCCCCCCCCCCACAATGGCTCTGTGATGACAGTTTTCGTTATCTTCCCATCAAGCAGCGTCAGATACACTGATGGCATTGTCTCTCTGATTCTGAAGACTACATGACGAATCTGTTTTATCTGAATCAAGCTTAGAGAGAAAGGTCATTTAAGGTCATGATCAGCGCCGTATCTAGGGGGGGGGGGGCAAAGAAAAAATGGGCCTCCCTCCCTAGATACGGCGCTGATCATGATGGGAGGGAGGGCTTTCAAAATGCTAGTAAGAGTGATGGAGGTCAAAAATTTATTAAACTTTGGCATATTTCACGCATTTTTCGAGAATTTTTTTAAAAACTTCTGAAACGAAAGTGAAAATGTTACACTGCAATGGAAATCCAGCCCTTCCCCACCTTTTTTTTTTCCGGCTCGATTACGTCCCCCCCCCCCCTTATTTTTTCCTAGATCCTGGCCTGGCCGTGAATATATATATATGCGAATTGATGATAAAATCGGATGTTATAATACTGGAAATAATTTTCTACTTACGTTCACAAGAGTAGAAATCGTTCTACGCGTTTTTATACTATTAGAAATAGTTTTCGATTTCTTAACAATATTTTTAATCGTTATCTACTTTTGAAATATAATAACTCGTTTTATACTTTTCTTGTAATGTTATAAATTAATTTTAACTTTTCTGAGGTCCTGCCATCCTCTCAGACCTTCTACTATGGCATATAAACTGGCAGGCTCCTGTCAGACCTCTGTGGCAAGCAGCTGCTTGAGGGGGTATTTATTATTTTATTTTTTTTTGCAATACAACGAATCGTTCGTCTGTTTTCCCACTGCTTTATAATGATGCGAATTGTTTGCACACTTTTATTGCTAAAAATTGTTTTCGACTATTATTTTACAGTACAAGAACACGTTTTCTGTCTTTCATTATACTATTACTCATTTTCTACTTAGTAGAAATTTATTTCTAGTATTATAAATTTGCAATACTAGAAATCGTTCCACTTTTTTATATGATAAAAAAGAGTTTACAATTTTTAAATAATATTCAAAATCATCATCTATATTTTCATAATATAATAATCGTTTCCTAGTTTTAAATATTGCTACAAATCATATTTTACGCTTTCACAATAGAAAAAATCCTTTTATATTTTTTTTTCGGTAGAAAGTTGTTATTTGCTTTCCATAACACAATAAATGTTTTCTGCTTTTCATGTAATACTATAAATTATTTTCAACTTTTCTTAAAATGCAAATAATCGTTTTCCATTTTTTTCATAATATTTAGAAATTATTTTCGACTATTTTTAAATTCAGGTAACTGTTTCTATTGTTTTATAATACTTAAAAATTGTTTAAACCATTTTTTTACAACACGAGAAAGCATTTCTACCTTTTATACTATTGCTCGTTTTACAATTGCAACTAGAAATCGTTTTTCTACTTTCCAAAAATAATATAATTTGCATTTTCTGTTTTCTTTGTAATCTTAGAAACAGTTTATATTTTTTACCAACCCTATAATTCTAGAATTTCTAATTCGTTTTCCACCTATTTATAATGCTGGATACTATTTTCCTAAAACACTATAAATAATTTTTCTTACTTGCAATGTTCGAAATCATTTATCATTTCTATTTTTTTTACAAGACACTATAAATTACAAAACACTATAATTTATATTTTCAGCAACTGTAAAAAATTGTTCCTCCTTTTCATAATACTAAAATCGTTTTATATTTTTTTAAAATTATATAAATTGCTTTATTACCAAAAGATTGCATGTATTATGTTAGTAGTTTTTAAATTTTTGAACAATATTGAGAATCGTTTCAATTTTTTTCATAATATTATACATTTTTTTCCACTTTATTTTAATAATTACTATCTGTTTTCTTTTTTTATAGCCCTGTAAATTATTATCTGCTCTTTTATAATACTACAGTCGCTCAAAAAATATCCGAACACTATGGTTGATTACGAAATTCAGAAAAAATATCTGGCAACGGTTTTTTTTAGAAATTAGTGGTCTGGCAACCTTCACGTCTCGTGACACGAAGGTTGCCAGATCACTAACTAAGAAAAACCCTAACTCAAAATTTGTCTAATAAAAAATAAAAAATGTTTCTTAATGAAAGTTTTCGTGACGAACTTCATTATTTTTCGGCTTCAGTTATTTTAAGTATTTTTCTACACCAAACGAAACAGATGTTGCTTAGATGTTTTTCACTTCAACTTTTCAACTTTTAGGCCCAAATCTCGTTTTGTGTGTGTATTTTTTTTTAATATGCTCAGAGTAAAATGTTGATAATAATCCACGAACTTGTTGAAAAGAAATCGGAAAAGTCTAAGATGAAGATATTTGCAACTCGCTTAAAAAATGCGAAACTTAATTAAATAACATGACCCGAAGCATTCTTCTCTTCTTAAAAATTAGAAAGGAAACTTTCAGCGAGATTTATGACTCCAAGTATGAAAAGATTCGAAAAAGAAGGACAAAAAGACGGAAAGCATTTGTCACTGAACCATATTCTTTCTCTCACTTTTGTAACAAACTGCTCATTCATTTTTCATGTGCCCGCTAAGGTTGATCACGTGATATCACGTCAGGTTTTCCCCTCGTTTCCATAGTGACTGATGTTTGTTGTTCTTCTGGTCTCGAGGCGTTTCGCTATTCACGACCTATAAAGTTTCTTCGCTGCAGATAGCGAATCCAGAGTTGATCCATGTAAATGTCGACCCACTTAAACAGCAGAAAGCAAAATCCGTACTAAAAGCTGACAAGTTCTAAAGGGATTATTGACTGAATGTCAGAGCTCGAATGTCTTGAACCTCGATGGGATCTTTTTGTCCTTTATAAGGAATATGGGATGGAGAGGTGGGGTTGGATTAAAGGGTAGCACGACAGACTCTTTCAAATCCCATTTGTGCCAGCGTTGAGATTCATTTCTACTAAGCCCTACTTGTACTGAGATGAAAGGAGACACCGATAGGATTTGGAAAGATTGCCGTCTCAGATGGGACGTTAAGCCTGGGGCCCGTGTGCAGGAGATCCACATCTTGTACACGTTAAAGAACCTGTCGAATGATTTTGACGAGGGCTCATTTGCCTCTTAACAGCTGTCCAGTCGATCCCGTTCCCTGGGGGGCGGGAGGGACTCAATCGGTAGCGCACCAGGTTCGTAATCTGTAGTTCCCAGGTTCGAGTCCCAGCTAGGTCAGCGTTGAGATTTATCTCCGCAAATTTCCCCACTCTGCCCACGGTCAGTAGGGATACCGATGGGCTTGGAAAGGCCACCGTCCGTCGGATGGAACGTTAAGTCGTGGCCCCGTGTGCGGGAGACCTATACCCTGTGCACGTTAAAGAACATGCTGGATGGCCTTGACGGGAGACTACCATCTGTCTCCCAACAGCTGTTCCAGTGGGTCCCCTCCCCCAACTTTCTCTGAGCCTTCGGGGTCCATGTGACCTGACCATTTAGCCCATGGTGGGCAAAAAAGTGTCGCTCAGAGCTAAAATAACCCAACCCAATCCCGTTCCCTGGACTTCTCTGAACCTTTGTGGTTCTTGTGACCTGGCCATTTCAGCTCAGTTTGTGCCAAAAAAAAGTTATAAAGCCATCCAACCCTATTTCGAGGACTTCTCAAAGGTTAAAACAAAATTATTCAACCAAGCTTTAAACTAGCCTTGTTTTTTTTTTTTGCTTTTTGGTTGTTTTAGGTATGAGTGTTATTTTTTATTTGCACACAATGTACTTAAATGGCCAGTCACAAGCAAACCAACGCTAAAGACATTCCTTCTTGTATTTCTGATTTGTGTGCATACTCGTGCACTATATCGCCAAAATAAATAGACTGGGGTTTGTCTCAGTCTGCAGTTTACCAGACTAGTAACCTGATGCTTTGCAGTTTCGAGTCCAGTGTCGAGTTTGTGATGAGGTTTTCACCGCTAACCTCTAATCTGCCCTCTATAAGGTAGCGGATACCGTAGTTTTGAAATTGCTGCCGTCCATCACATTGGTCGCTAAACCATGACCTCGTGTGCAGAAGAGCCATATTCTGCTTTGAGGAAGAGGGTCCACTGGATAACTCTTAGAAGACAGATGGCAACCTTCCGTTAAAACCATTCAACGTGTTCTTCAATGTACACAGACGATGGCTGTCCTGAACACGAGACCATGGACTCCCATCTGATGGACGAGTCTTTACAGGGGCAGAGGTTACGGAAGAAAATACACAAGACAAAAGGGACTGGAAACAGAAACACCAGGTTACGAGTATGGCGTGCTGCTGACTGAAATAATCGAGGCCCATTTTTTTTGTCAACATAATGTTCTGGTATAAATGTCAATCAGAAATTCAACGAAAGAATGTCTTTCGCGTAACCCATAGAAACTGAAATTTCCCTTTAGCAGTAGCTAAGTGATAACAGGCAGGCGAATTAGATTAATTTTTTTTCTGACGTGATTCAAGAAATATGGCTTGAAAGAAAGAAATTGGTTTAACCCCAGATACGAAATATAAACTCGAGAAAAAGTCTTCAGCTTCACTTTCACTCCTTCTGAAACTTCAGTGAGAAAGTGATGCTAGATTACTAACTTTTCACCGGTATCTCTGAGGTTCGTGCTTGATGAGCAGATCCCAAAGGAGAGAGATACGGAAGAGCGAGAGCATCATGATGCCGCCTTCTCCTCATCTCTTATATCAGCAGCATCAATCGTGAAATCTGAGAAGAGGTTTGGCATGGAGAGGCCGTCCCCTGACATCTGCCTTCACGGAATGGTTCAGAATGAGGTGAAGCCAGCACGTTGACCTCGCGAATGTGACTTGTGTGTGCTGGCAAGGGAGAAACCATTAGCCCCCCTGCAGGTCACGAGCTAGGGTCACGGGTCATGTGGTAGAGGGAGGTCAGCCAGTTCGCCGTGGACGTCATGCTCTCTGGGTGCCTCGGTTTCTCCACGACACGGTGACGGGGAAGACTGACACACAGGATGCTGACACTTGCAGCCTTGCGTCAAAAGTGCAGAACAAGGCCAAGAGGTAGGGAGGAACCGACCAGGTAAGTCTCGGTAGGTGGTCTTTCATTTACGATGCGTGACTCTGTTGTACTTGGGTATGTGAACTTTTTGGTCAACGAATTCGTTCTGGGCTTTCAATGTCTTTATATTCATGAGAACAAGAATTATAATGAAGAGGAAGCAATCTGGAGTTGAAGATCAAATTTCGATCCAATTTGGATGAGGAGAATATAAGAAGAGTGTGGCTGATGTGAATGAAGTTAATCAACACAAGGTTAGAGTACAATGGAAGATGTCACCACAAACTCCCACTGAGGTGGCCATAAGAGACGCTTGTCATTCTGCCGACCCGCATTCACTCATTGACAGCAATCTTCACTGACCTGCATGAAAACGAGTAACTTACAACTTCCGGTGACCTGCATGACGCATGAGACAGTCTTTATTGACGATAATATGCAGCTGTTTTTCCTTTCGCCAAACCGTTTTGAAACTTAAGAGTTTCACGAAGTGGAAGGATGCGTGGTTGCAATAATATTGAAGGGAATTTGTTTGCTGAGTATCGATCTATAGTATGATTAACCCTTTCAGGACCATAAGGTTTCTAAGAGTAAATATTAGTATGTAACTGTTTATTTTAGTTTGTTTAGACGTAAAATAAATAAAAATCATAAGAAAAATACATAACAATGTGTAGTTTTTTTGGAATTTTATGGGAAATATTTTTCCCAATGGACTATAAAGGTAACACAAATTATAGTTAGGCTTATTATGCAATGTCTTTTATTTATTGGTTTATTATAACAAAATGTTAACTAAAATAATACAAAATTATGAAATAAAATTACTATACAAAATGATGTGCTAATTATGATATTCGGCGAAGCAATTTCTTTTGGTAGTGAGGCAAAGATGGACATTGCACATAGTACATATATTATGCGTCCTGACAGTTCTGTTTTTGTTTTCTAAATGTTCCCGTTTACGTCATTGCGTTCGGCATACGTTCTATTTTGACATTCTGTAAAAAAAATGCAGATAAGGTTATAATTAAATACGACAATCACCAATTTTAAAATGGGAAAAATGTTTCCCTTAGTCGTGAAAGGGTTAACAGAGTGTTTGGTTCTGTAACTTAAAGTTCACTGCTTCGGGTCCCAACTGTGCCAGTTCCAAGATTTTCCCCGTTTGTCAGAAACTTTACACTCTGGGAGAAAGGAGAGCCAATGGGCATATGGACTTTAATAGCTGCCCTTCCTATGTAACATTGAAGCTCTGGTCCCTTGCACAGGTGAGCCATAGTCATAAGAATGCTATTCCACCATCGTCTTTGATCGCCAAATGCCTAAAACAAATAATAAAATAAATATTCCCTCAAGCAGCTGCTTGCCACAGAGGTCTGACAGGAGGCTGTCAGTTTATATGCCAAAGTAGAAGGCGAACATATTAAATGGCTAAGCAAGTTGGGCTTAACAGTGCTATGGATAGTCTTCATGAGAGGTTCCACGTGCTCTGAATAACCATCCATAATCCCTTCTTCTAAAACTGTTTATTTAACTTTGGGGTTTCTGACTATTTAACCCACTGCGACACATAAGAGGGAAAATCTCAACATTAAAAGAAGTTGGATGGAGTTACTCGGAGGCTCCCCTTTATTCTCAGTAGCTGTCCAGTGGGTCCTCGTTCCGTGTCCAAAATTTTGGGGCCCTTATGAACCTGAACGTTTTTATTCATTGAATAACAAAACAGTGTTATAACCTCAACACTGTACTCTTTCTTTTGGGGCGGGGATGGCTCAGTCAGTTGCGCGCCAGGCTCGTAATCTGTAGTTCCAAGGTTCGTGTCCTATCTGAACAACCGTTGAGATTTATCTCCGCAAAATTCCCCACCCTGCCCACGGTCAGCAGGGAACACCGGTGGCTTGGAAGGGCCGCCGTCCGTCGGATGGCACGATAAGCCGTGGCTCCGTGTGTGGGAGAGTCATACCCTCTGCAAGTTAAAGAACACGCTGGATGGCCTTGACGGGAGGCTACCATCTGTCTCCCAACAGCTATTCCAGTGGGTCCCCTCCTCCAACCTTCTCTGAGCCTTAGGGGTCCATGTGACCTGACCATTTAGCCCATGGTGTGCAAAAAAGTGCCGCTCAGAAGTAAAACAATCCAACTAAACGTAACCCTTAACCTTCTCTGAGCTTTCGGGGCTATTGTCAGCTGGCTATTTAATCCATTGTGTGCAAAAAAAGTGCCACTCAGAGGTAAAACAACCAACGCATTTTTCAACGTATTTTTAAAGATCTCTAAAACGGAGGGGATAATGTTACTGTGATGAAAATATTATCTCTCCCCTCCCCCTTTTTTTTAAAACCTTTCCCTGATCGGTTATGTCACTTGGCCCCCTTTAATTTTTCTAGATCCAGGCCTGCCAATAAATGTCCTAACTGTTGTCCATTGGATTTCCTTCTTCAACTCAGTTCAAAACTTTTTGAGGTCCTTGTGACCTACCCCATTTAAGTCTACTATATTAACAAAATAAGGTGACTCAGGAGGAAAATCAAACACAAAAAAGCGATTAAAACACGCTGGATGATCTTGACTAGAGACTTTCATCTGCCCTTAACAGTTGTCTAGTGTGTTCTGTTCCCCAATCTTATTCCGAACCTTGGAAGTTTTTCCTGAACTATCCAGTAAAAAAAATTGGCGCTCAGTCGGTAGCACGTCAGGCTCATAATCTGCAGTTCCCAGATTCGAGTCCCAGCTGGACCAGCGTTGAGATATGTCTCCGTCCTGCCCACGGTCAGTAGGGGGACACTGATGGGCTTGGAAAGATCGCCGTCCGTCGGATGGGACGTTAAGTCGTGGTCCCGTGTGCGGGTGAGTGCCATACTCTGTGCACGTTAAAGAACACGCTGGATGGCCTTGACGGGAGGCTACCATCTGTCTCCCAACAGCTGTTCCAGTGGGTCCCCTTCCCCAACTTTCTCTGTGCCTTCGGGGTCCACGTGACCTGGCCATTTAGCCCATGGTGTGGCTCAGAGCAAAAAGTGCGAAAAAAAGTGCCGCTCAGAGGTAAAACAACCCAGTAAAAAAAATCTATCAGTGACAGAAATTGTATGAGAGACAACCCAACGTTAGATCTATCAGGAATGGACAGCTTTCGTAATTTTCTTTTAAGTCCCATCTTTATCGGAAGGGGGGCGGGGGTGGCTCAGTCGGTAGCGCGCCAGGCTCGTAATCTGTAGTTCCCAGGTTCGAGTCCCAGCTGGATCAGCGTTGAGATTTATCTTCTTAAAATTTCCCGCCCTGCCCACGGTCAGTAGGGTACACCGATGGTCTTGGAAAGGTCGTCGTCCGTCGGCTGGGACGTTAAGCCGTGGTCCCGGGTGCGGGAGAGCCATACCCTGTGCACGTTAAAGAACACGCTGGATGGCCTTGACGGGAGGCTACCATCTGTCTCCCAACAGCTGTTCCAGTGGGTCCCCTCCCCCAACCTTCTCTGAGCCTTCGGGGTCAATGTGACCTGGCCATTTAGCCCATGGTGTGCAAAAAAGTGCAGCACAGAGGTAAAACAACCCAACCCATCTTTATCGGAAGGGGGGCGTGGGTGGCTCAGTCGGTAGCGCGCCAGGCTCGTAATCTGTAGTTCCCAGGTTCGAGTCCCAGCTGGGTCAGCGTTGAGATTTATCTCCGCAAAATTCCCCGCTCTGCCCACAGTCAGTAGGGGACACCGATGGGTTTGGAAAGGCCGTCGTCCGTCGGATGGGACGTTAAGCCGTGGTCCCGTGTGCGGGAGAGCCATACCCTGTGCACGTTAAAGAACACGCTGGATGGCCTTGACGGGAGGCTACCATCTGTCTCCCAACAGCTGTTCCAGTGTGTCCCCTCCCCCAACCTTCTCTGAGCCTTCGGGGTCCATGTGACCCGGCCATTTAGCCCATGGTGTGCAAAAAAGTGCCGCTCAGAGGTAAAACAACAACAACAACCTTTATCGGAAGCCTTTTTCGTATTTTAAAATCAGAAGAAACAAAGAGAAGGAAAAAAAAAATCAGAGATTAACTGTTGAAGTCGGTATCTGTTTCCTTCTGGTTAATCGTCTCACCGTTTTCTCACTTTCCGATAAGGAAATCCCTTGCAAAGGAAAAAAGGAATTGCCAAACAAAGCTAGAGTCAACACTACTCTTTATACAAATGAAAGGTGGAAATATCCACGCACGGGAAAACTGATTTCAACCGCAATGAACCAAAATGAACCTGTAAAGTCTTTGTATGGGGTTATGTTTGCATCCCGCAACATTACCTCTCGTTTGTCATTGTCAAAACATAAAGGCGATTATTCACCAGAGAAAACAATGACGATATAAAGAGAGAAACAATCCGAATATCTGTGACTTGCATTGTCTGGATAGCTTAACTCACGAAGTGAAAAAATTAATCCAAAACTTGTTATGATCATCAGACATTTTTTTAAACATTTAATCCTCTGCTGATAAGAGGGGTGAGTTTTTTCTTATTTCTTCCCTCTACTTTGCAGACTATATTGATTGTTAGTTCCGTGATTCTTAAGCAGATGTATTCTGTAATGACTCGCCAGAGCAATAGAAATTGCAATCCAAAACATCTGCTGGTGTTATAATCTGGTAACTAGCCTCCGGGAATTGAGGAGAATGGCGACGTAATGTACTGACACTTCACCCGAAACATGGAGATCTGATTATTCGGTCGATTGGACTTCCGGGTTCGCTGTTGGAGCATTGAGGGAGTTTAGGGAGCGGTTGACCTTTAACACGAAGGATTGGTTGGTTCAGGAGCATCAGTTAGGTCTCCAATTCTCTCATTGCATGCATTGCTAGATTTAAAATCTAGCAATGCATGCAATGAGATATGGTGGTTATAAAGTTGAAACTCTTCTCTATTTAGGGGCGGGGGCCTGATGGTTATAAAGTTGAAACTCTTCTCTATTTAGGGGCGGGGGTGGCTCAGTCGGTAGCGCGCCAGGCTCGTAATCTGCAGTTCCCAGGTTCGAGTCCCAGATGGGTCAGCGTTGAGATTTATCTCCGCAAAATTCCCCCGCCCTGCCCACGGTCAGTAGGGGACACCGATGGGCTTAGAAAGGCCGCCGTCCGTCGGATGGGATGTTAAGCCGTGGTCCCGTGTATGGGAGAGCCATACCCTGTGCACGTTAAAGAAAACATACTGGATGTCCTTGACTGGAGGCTACCATCTGTCTCCCAACAGCTTTTCCAGTGGGTCCCCTCCCACAATCTTCTCTGAGCCTTCGGGGTCCATGTGACCTGGTCATTTAGCCCATGGTGTGCAAAAAAGTGCCGCTCAGAGGTAAAACAACCCAACACTTCTCTATTCAAACTGTTTAATATTTGACAGATAGACACCCCATCTCTCTAAAATATAGAATAGAGCAGTTAAACTTTTCTTTATCCTTCATTGAAGTGTTGGGGTTATCGCATAATTTCGCATAAAGATTCCTCAGCTGAAAAAAAATTAAACCACTGAATTACAAGCCAAAAAATTAATAAAAGTTTTTTTGTAAAAAATTAATAAAATGGTGTAAATATCTTAGATATTTAATCAATTTATGAAAATATATTATTGTCCTTTCATACATATTTAATTAAAATAATTACTTGACGAGAATTCGTAAGCAAAACATGATTAATACAGCTTTAAAATACATTATTGATGTCATTCGCAATATTTAATTTTCTCTAAAAAACAATAAGTGTAATATTTTTTTAGTTATAACACAATATAAAACTCATTCTTCTATCCGGGGGTGGCTCAGTCGGTAGCGTGCCAGGCTCGTAATCTGTAGTTCCCAGGTTCGAGTCCTCAGCTGGGCCAGCGTTGAGATTTATCTTCCTAAAATTCCCCGCCCCGCCCTGCCCACGGTCAGTAGGGCACACCGATGGTCTTGGAAAGGTCGTCGTCCGTCGGATGGGACGTTAAACCGTGGTCCCGTGTGCGGAAGATCCACACCCTGTGCACGTTAAAGAACACGCTGGATGGCCTTGACGGGAGGCTACCGTCTGTCTCCCAACAGCTGTTCCAGTGGATCCCCAACCTTCTCTGAGCCTTCGGGGTCCATGTGACCTGGCCATTTAGCCCATGGTATGCAAAAAAAGTGCCGCTCAGAGGTAAAACAACCCAACCCATTTTTCCATCCATACTCTTTTAACTTTGATGGTCAAAAGTTCAAGGTAATATATGCATAATTAATAATGACGAAACAAATTTTTTTTAAATTTATTAAGACTGTGTCTTGTTAAGAATTCAAATCAGAGCTTTAAAATGGGATTAGTTCGCGAGCTAACTAGCATTAGACTTCCCCGTTGTCTATGTCAAATGCAACAACAATTAAAATTATTCATTTTTTTGTTGTTGATTTTAGAGTTTCTTGCATTTTAATTAAGAAGAGAGATCATTCTCGTATCAGTTCAACTCACGTTTCTGACCTGCTCCCCACTTTATCAGCCACTTATTAAATTCTTTATCTGAGACAATGGATCGGGCGTGGCCTCGTGGTTAAGGAGTCGGCCTTTTAGTCTGCCCAGATAAGGAAACGTGGCGTTGGCAAATGTAGTCTTTTAGCGCTTTTAGGATTGCTATAAATCTTGCTCTACATATATAATGTCCTCATACATATACTGTACATAATGCTGTGTCAGATTCTTTTATCAATAACACATTGTTGAGGTCAACTTTCAATATTTATTTCTTGGTGAAAAGAATCGTATGCTATACCTTTAATTCAACCAAATGTTTTTAAATTGTGAATTTCAAAATTGTTTCAACATTAAAAAAGTTATGGAAACTGGACAAATTAACAGCAGTGTTCAGTGGCGAAACTGAGATTTCCTCAAATGTTTGAGATCACTTTGATTTAAAAATGACTTCCACTCTTGCGAATATTATCGATTAAATTGAATCTCAAATTATTCTTTTGGGGAGGGGTTGGATCATTTAGTAGCCCGCGTGGATCATGCTCTGAGGTTCCCTCGGTAAGAAAGGATCCAAGTCACCGATGTATTTGAAAAGACCTCTGTCCGTCTGATGCAACATTAAGCCACCGCGTTCTTTTCAGGAGAATCATGTATTTTGTATCTTAAAGAAAATGCTGTAAGGCCGTCACAGGAAGATTCCATCTCTGTCCAAATAATTGTCCCTTCCCGTAAAAGATTGGAGAAAGCCTGAATTTGTTCACACAACTGATCTAAGGGACCTGGGTTCGAGCCCCGGATTAGGCATGGATGTGTGTGTCGTTTTTCTGCTGAGGTCCTGCCATCCTCTCAGATCTTCTACTGTGGCATATAAACTTACAGGCTCCTGTCAGACCTCTGTGGCAAGCAGCTGCTTGAGGGGGTATTTATTTATTTATTTATTTATGGGCCCCTGAAGAAGCCCATTGTGTGAACAAATGTGCAGCTCGGAGGTAAAACAATATGCGAAAACGGTCTGAAAAACCGTAACGAAAGAGTCCCACACGACAATCATGAAACTGCGATTGAAAGATTTAAAGAGTTTGTCGACCTCTGTAATCCTTAGATGACACAAAACCGCGGCAATTGCCCATCAGTTGGTTGACATCTATTGTTTTCCGTTGCTCCTTATGATCCATAATAATAATAATGCAAAAGGGTTTTGTGTTTTCTTAAACCCTTTCGTGCTAATCAGGTTAAGGTCAATCAATGAATCGAATGCAGAGATGGTCAATAACATTGCTCGTGCGTGACTTCCAATCATCTTCTCTCTCCTCTTCCATTTCCCCAGGATAAGTGACCTACTGCCCAAGATGACACCGAACCAATTGGCTGCCTGGTGGTCCATCATCCTCGGGTTCTTTTCCAGTGTGAGAAGCTACAGCAGTCGAAGAAGAGTTTGTGTGAAGTGGTCCACTGGTCCCTTTTTGGCTCTCAGTCTCCCGTCGACGTCGTGCTTCTGTCTTCTTGCTAATGACGGTGTACAAGAGCAGCAACTGTTCGTTAGATGTCAACGAGCGGCTATTAGCTGACGCTCCAATCAATGGGAGGCTTAATGAGCACTGATCGAAAGAATCAAAGAACGCCGCGAGACTAGACGCTCTAGGGACTTTTTTTATACCTTAGTCTTTTGTTTTTTTATCTGGAAACAGAGTTGAAAAACCAGAAAATGATTTTTCTGACTTATTGTTCTTTTTCAGAATGATTTGTCTCCCTTTCAGTCATCAGTCTCTCACCTTTCAGTAATCAATGTCTCACCTTCCAGTCATCTGCCTCTCACCTTTCATTCCGTCCTGTCTCTTTCCTTTGATTCAGTCATGTCTGTTTTCTTAGTTCCCTGTTGGTCTCCGAATTATCGATCTTTCATCTCCTCTGTCTTTTCTCTTTCTTTCTGTCAATCCTTTGTACGTCCTATCTGTTCATCCATCTCTCTCTTTCCATCCATCCGCCGTCCTAATCATCTATTCTTCCAGTTTCACTAATAAGCAAAACATTCAATCTACTTACTCCCAAGAGTTTCTATCAAACATCTGCCTGAAAAGCGCGACTCTTCATGCAGATCAGTCACATAACCTCCCCACACGATGCATTTTAAGCATTTTCAACCGTGAATTTACCGTTATCGCAATTGAAACCAATTTACTTTGATTAAAGAACTGACTTCCTATTCTTCTCTTTGATTTCCAAGATCCTCCTGATATTCCCCACATCAAATTACTTCCTTGATTTTCTATTCCCCACCTCCTCCCCAAAACAACGCACTTACACATCTTCCAGTTCTATCCCACCAGTGGCCTTTGCTCCCTGAACTGTTTGACAATATCTCTGCAATGTTTTATGCATTCTCTTCATTTACATTGTCAGCCGGGCTGCCTCCACTGACCCTGACCTTGCCCAACCTGACCCTCCCCCTCTTGGTCTCCGTACTCCCCTACCCCTCCTCCACTCACTCCACATCTCCTCCGACGATTTCACGGAAGATCTAAAGGGGAAGCCGCACAAAGCATCATCATGGCTCGTGATTTCCCGGAAGCCTGCTTCCTGTCGTGAGCTCACTTTTTTCACCGCATTGTTGTGTTTCGCCCCGCGGCCAACAAAGGACGCTTTCTCTGCATGTGCAGCAACGGCACCCACGCTCGGTGGATGTGTGTCAGCGCACGCGAGCGTTCTCTTCACCTACCTTGCTGTTACTGCGTGTAGTGGGAGGTTCGAAAGCAGAGATCTTGGTTATCGGGTCAGCTGGAGCGTGCGGGTGAAAGGGTGAAGCTCACCAAAGCACGAATCGACTGGACAAAAACATTCTGAAATTCCATCTCTTCTGAATACGATGATTGCCATCAGCGGTATAGGCGATATGTGGAAGAAGTGTTACATCTGGTGTAAGTGTTGCCATATGAAGCAGAAATCTCTACTACAAGCAAAGATGTATTTGTAAAATATTCGAATCTTGGTGTCCTATAGGCGTACTTAGCAAAAATGTTTTTAATATTTATAGCACTAAAATTGTTTAGATTGCGTATGAATAATGAAAATGAGCTGTTTTTATGTCTGAGCGGCTTCTTTTTTGCATACAATGATCTAAATTGCTAGGACACAAGAATTCAAATCGTTGAGAGTAGGGAAGTGGGATTCAGTGGACATAGTTATGTTAGGAGATGAATGGAATCTACATAGATGGACCGCCAAGGCTACCTAACGTATACAAGATCATTAATCTTAACATAGGAGCAGTTGGGACTCGAACCTGGGACCATGAGATTAAGAGCCTGATGCAATACCTATATATACGCTATATGCTATATACGCCTAATATAATGGATGAAATATAAGCAAATAGTTTATGGATGGAGGGGGGGGGTATAAGGTATAAAAAGTGAACACGTTCTCTTCTTCACAACAAAAAAATAGAATTTTTTAAAATTTTCTTGTTGAAAATCCAAAATCTTACCAGGAAAGCTTAAGTCTGTTTAAAGGTATTCTGTTCAATAATTAAGATTCGTTCAATAATTTTTTAACTTTGTCTAAAATATTTGTATCGTTAAATGTTTTACAAATGAAATATTTTGTTAGTAGTTAAAAAAAAGAGAACATTTCGTCTTTAGAAAAAAAAGAGTAAAAAAAAAAGATCCGAATTTATTCGGATCTTTTTTGGAGAATTGTAATTGTCAAAAATAAAGATCGGGTGAGTTTTCGATTGGTAAGTCATTTCAGGAATTCCCTGAAATGAAAAAAAAAAGTTTCCAGCTCGAAAACACATTATAGAATATTCTTTAAATTTCCTTCACTTTCCAAATTTATGCTCTTCATTTAGAAATGTGAATGGTCAAAGCATCTTCTGGCGTGTCTTATTACTTTTAAAATTAGGAAAAATTACAACAGTAAAATGTTAAGGTTAAGAAAAATAGTTTTATGAATCTTTAACTGGCATAGTGGTTAGGCAGCTAGCGACTGTTACAGCAAGGCAAACTTTGGGTGTTGTGTTAGCTCTAACTAAGGCAGTAGTAGTATCATCACAACCGGGGAATCCCCCTTTGCACAGTGCTTTCCCCCCTATGTCGCAATCGTCCACGTTGCCTTCTTGACTTGGACCCCCTATGTCGCAATCGACCGGAAATTGACCTGTGCTGGGCCACGTTGCCTTCTGAACTTTGACCCTTATATTGCAATCAACAGGAAATTGACCCTGGCGTTGCAACTGTCACGGTATTAATAATTCATAATTCATAATTAATAATACATAATTAAAAATTCCTCCCCTTTTAACCCCTGGCGCTATCTAGTGCCTATGAGGAACACTATTTTCCCAAAAAATCCTTATTTTAACTCTAATTTTAAGCCCTCCTTCTCGAATAGTCTCGATTTTCCTTTATCGATTTTTCTTTATTTCAGACCCCCCAATGGTTGACTTATATTTTAAACCCTCCACTTGCAGACCCCCTGGTTGACCTATATTTTAAGCCCTACCTATATTTTAAGCCCCCCTCCTTCCCTCGGATTACAAGCCTCAGAATAATTGCACAGAAAAGGATGACACAAGTCTCAATTGTAAAAACACCTCCAAAAAGACCCCCCTGGTTGACCTATATTTTAAGCCCTACCTATATTCTAAGCTCCCTCCTTCCCTCGGACTGATTGATGCACGCCTAAGAATAATTGCACAGAAAAGGATGATTACAAGGCTCAATTGTAAAAACACCTCCAAAAAGACCCCCTGGTTGACCTACATTTTAAGCTCTACCTATATTTTAAGGCCCCTCCTTCCCTCGGACCGGCTGATGCACACCTCAGAATAATTGCACAGAAAAGGATGATACAAGTCTCAATTGTAAAATCAACTCCCAAAGTTGTATTCTTATTAAACCTCCCTCCCCTTAAAAAACTAATCGGTGGTGTCCAATACGTATTTTAGTACATCTCCTGTATTTAAAAACTCTCTAGGTATTCATCTGAAATTTTACAAGACCACTCAACTCTTTCTGAATGACAACGGTCAGAATGCCTAATGCAGCTCTCTAAATAAAACTTTCTTTAACAGAAAATCAACTCTCAAAGTTGTATTCTTATTAATTAAACACTCATCAAAACCACACATCCCTTCTATTAAAAGTTACCTCTATTAAAACTTCACAAACTCACGTCCTTTTACAAGTTCTCTAAACATGTTGTATATTCTCTGTATTTATTCCTTATAATTAAACACTCATCAAAAATTCTCTCACCTTTATTAAAAAATCACTCCACGGTCGTAATAAAAAAGTTTTCTGTAGATGGGTTTCATCCAAAAAAAAAAAATCCTCCACCTGCAGTGAGATTCGAACGGACTATCTTGGGCTCGATAGCCGGACGCACTCGACTATGGTTTGTACTTAATGTGGCCTAGAAAGGTGTCGAACGGATCAGACATTTCAAATATTAACCTAATACGTTTTTTACAACCTTCGTATTCTTTATAACTAGTTTTTTCTACGTATTTCTTATAATGAACCCGATAGTCCTTTCACATTAACATATGTATTTTTTATAACTCACGTATTTTAAGTCCGTTTCAGTAACACTTATTTCTTTTAACTCCGTGACTGTTGGCTGTCGCTTACTAGGACTATCCACAGTAACTATTTTTAAAAGACTGGCCCGCAGAAAATGCCGATGGGTTAAAAATTAATAAAAACTGATTATACTCGTCATGATGAAAAATATTGAGGGGTAGTAGGGCCGACCTAAAAAGACTCAGTGTTCGGATCCTCACCCTGGACTACGTTTCACTGACGGATGGTTAAGTCCTGTGAAATTATTCCAAACGGGGAATCACAAGGGTTTTATTAACGAATGAATCTTGGATCTGTGCTGCTTCCGTGTCAGGAGCACTACCCTACATCGTGAAAACCCACTAGCACTCTTTATCGTGGTTTTCGGACTCGATATTTTTCCAAGTCCCGAGACGGTTCTCCCAATTCTATCCTTTACGATACAAGGGCGTTTCAATGTACCCAATGTAGACAAACCCTTTTGAAATGACGCGTCTTAAACTTCCAAGTGCTGGGCTTATTAAAATTAGTCTCCATCGGGTTGGTCCCGTCAGATATCTGTGTTTCCACGTAGTAATGCTACACTGAAGAAAAGTCGGATAAAAAACCGTCTTTGACATCGTTTGCGTGCGAACGTATGCAGCATCACGCTGTTGAAATCGGGTAAAAAAAATAACTTTTTTTTTTTGTACGCAGTAGAATGTTCAAAGTACGTTGCAGTTACTGTTGCGTAAAAACTTTAGTTCCATCACGAATGCACGTTAACGGTGTAGGGGAACATTAGTTTTAGCAAATACTTCAACTATAAAAAAAAAATAATACAATGTCTCACGCACCCTTTCAACTTACCTGCACTAATCCACTGATATTTTATTTGCAGCTGGACTGATAGTCAAAATTTAGCAAATATTACAAAGAATCTCTCAATTGTAAAAATCAACTCTCAAAGTTGTATTCTTATTAATTAAAACCCTTTCTATTAAAAGTTACTTCTATTAAAAATCTTTTGGTGTTCATTTTGCCAGGACTGCTAAACGATTCCCTTTTATTAAAACTACTTCGGTATTTATTTTTTCCACCCCCCGTTAACCGATCCCCTAGTAAATAAAAACCCTCACTCACCTTTATTAAAATCATCCAGCGTTCGTAATAAATCAGTTTAATCGGGAAAAAAAAAAATCATTCCCTCGCTAGCGTACCTCCACGTTAATTTCGGGAAAAAGCCTCATCGGATCCAAGGTCCACGTATTTTACTAGAAGAATGACACAGTAACTGTTCCACAGAAAAATTAATAAAATTTGGTTTAAATTATTCGTAGGACTTGTATATAAGATCTACCTTGCAATAGACGTTCAACAGGCTAAAAGTTTTCCAAGTCCGTTATCAGTGTATCGGAAATAGTACATTTCCTGTTGACTTCCTTCAGATCGTTTATCCGTGGGTAACAACAGCACTTTCGCCACATCACACGATATGGTGCAATCCTTTCTCAGCTGGAAGATCAAAAGGTCAAATGTCCAGCGCTTCACTGTGTCTGCATTTGACACTGATAAGGTTTAAAAATAGATGTTTCCTAGAATCCACATTGCCTTCTCAGATTGGACTTTGAACCCTATGTCGCAACCGACCATATTTTAAGTCCTCTTCATAGAACCCCTGGTTGACTTATATTTTAAGTCCCTTTCTCGAATTTTCTTGTTTTTCCCCTGTTTAACCCATATTTTAAGCCCTCCCCTCTTCATAGACCAACCTATTGATCCACCTATATTTTAAGCCCTCCCCTCTTTAAACCAAATCAGTTTTTGCGCATTTAATCGGTGTCATCCAACGTCCATACTATTTTTAGTACGTCTCCTGTATTTAAAAAAAAAAAATTATTGGCTTTCGTCGCCGTATTTGAACGCGCTACCTCAGTGCCGATAGCTGAAGCGTCATCGCCAGGGCGCGGATTTTTGCGGAGATAAATCTCAACTCTGGCCCTGCTATCCGCTCGACAATATTTGCTACTGGTAAAACGATTTCCTTCATTAAAAATAAAAACTAATTAAATAATGGGGTATCACTGGGAAAATACTGGGAAGAACCCAAACTGATTTCGTGCTAAAACATCTCTAGATTTCAGGTTACTTGAAAAACTATTGTTAGAAATGAACCAGTGACTTGAATCACTCAACTTCCATAAGAATACACAATTATGGTACAGTGTCGGGAAGAAATATGTTTCAACGAAATTCAATTGCATGTATTACGATCAGAAAAATAATTTAGTGGGCAAAGTTTAAAATAGTTATTAAATGGTACCTTACAGTGCAAGTGCGCTTCAGGCGAAAAGCCTCCCCTTCGAACACTGCACCCCGTTTTTCCGAAGTAACTGTGTCACAAGTCTTCCTACATCATCCCTAAGCAGAGAATCGGATTCAATGTGCAGGAAGATCAAGACCTCATTTGAAGGAGCACATAGTGGATACTGTACTCCATAGTGAAATGAACATTGGCCTCTTGCGGGACCTAGTTATATCTCTACTCCAAGAGAATTATTAATGAAAACGTGCTATTGTTAATGTATGTAATTCCGACAAAAAATGTTTTGTCTGTTTTAGCCACTTTGTATCCTGCAATAGGAAACACTGAACACTTTAACAACTATATACATTTAGAAGAAAACACATCAGGTCTAATTTTCCCTTTAACAATAAATCAAATATCTAAATTCGAAAAAATTAACATTTCTGTCTGGATACGAGAAAGAGATGTTCCCACTCTACATCACACCATTCAGATTTAAAGCGCACGCAAATCTCCTACTGTTATCAGACGATGAAAAGCAGCATTATTGTTCCATTAAGAATTTGTTTCTATGAAATTCAAAGGGAGAATGCTGTTTTCCATATTATAGGGAATGCAATTAATACATTCCTTGCAGAAGGCTGTCCTTTAGGTTATGAAATAATCTTATTAGAACGCTTAAAATTGAGATGACACACATTAGCTCCTCGGAGAAGCGCTAGCGGGTAGAAGACTATACCCGTGTAATGAAAATATTCATTCGACATAAAAAAGCCCTACGCCAATATCGCGTACACTGACGTGCTCCTCTTAGCTGATGTGTTTGGTGGCAGATACTGACCCCTGCTATGTTTACACAGCTCCTGCCTTCATACCTGAGATGACAAATACTAGAGTTGATAACCTACAATGTATCTTTTTGGAAGGCATACGAGGAGGAATTTCGGTGATATGCAGACAACAAGCATTTAGAATGAAAAACTGATTGCAAGTTTGCTTTACTGTCATACAAACCTGAAAAGAGATGAAATGGGTAGTACTTTACCCATGATATACCATGTTACTAGGTCGTTAAATCAAATTACATGCATAAACGAAAATTAGAAAAACAACGAAATGCTTGGTAAATTCAACGAGAATCACTAAAATGTAAAGAGTGTTGGAATATCTGTAAATGCACACACATTTCAGTGGATAGGTGAATATTTTCACAATTCTTTGGAAGTGGAAGGCACAATAACGTAAAACATACTGTGACGAGAGAGAAAGTATAAAAATGTAGTGGGATGGTTGTAAAAAATCGCTTCAAAACAGAAAATTACAACGCAAATACTGAAAGATAGAAAAAAAAAAAAAAACGACTATTCGACGGTTATTCCAAACTGCTATCTCACGCTCTTTTCAGATTTCCTGGTTCTATAGTTCCCTGGTACGTAGCGCATAAGTGTGGGTGTAGTTGGTTATTTTTCGTTGCAAACACAAGTTGTTTTTACTATTAGTTATTTTTCCTGCATGAGAATACACATTTCTATACTACATTGCGTACACACGGATGGACGAATATCACAAAATACTTTGCATATAGAAAACATCAGCAAAGAACCACAGAAGTTTGGAAATTTAAAATCTGAAAACTCAGTGTTTATAAGAAAACAACAATATTTTCAGTACTTCCATGAAAAGTTGAGTCCCAGAATCGATCCGCTAGACCTGACTTTGCATTCTCTGACTTCAACCACCAATAAAACGTAATGTAAGCTCTCTCGTCAGTTATCCCAAGCCGCTATCTCTTTTCAGAGTTTCTGCCCCCCTCGGTACGTTTGAATAAGCGCATAAGTGTGGGTGAAAATAGCTATTTTTCGCTGCAAACACAAGTTTTTCGACAAAGATAGGGTGTTTCACTACAATCTAACACGGGATTTCATGTGTGTTTAGTTATTTTTCCTGCATGAGAATATTTCTAATCCTTCTCATAGACAGCAGGTTAGTTACTTCGGATCTAAGAAAGGCAAGGTTTGAGATCCATAGTAAGACATGAACGTTTGTGTTGTTTTCCTACCAAGATCCCGACATCCTCTCACCCCCTTCTACTGGGTCGTATGAAAAAATCCTGTAACTGTTACGACAATTAGCTGCGTGAAGGCGTATTTATTTTTAAAGCAAAGACACACTAATTTCGGACTCGCTAGCTAGAGAATGATATATTAACTTGCTAAAGTTTGATTTTAATGATCAGATAGTGTATACATCACCACTTTTTTAGTTCATACTAATATCTTCTAACTTTCAAAAGAAATATTGTCTCATTATAAGCGATTTCATACAAAGAGATGCGCACTCTATGCTTCACATTTAAATCTATAGAGATAACGATCACTGCCCATGGAACACATCTGTGAAAAACACGCTATGATAGGGTTTGAGGAAGATTTTTAGTCCATGGGGGTGCTGTACTGCAGGAAAGCACATTATCTTTGAGATCAGAACCTACATGAAAGTTATACTGTTTGGGTTTGAGAAAGATTCTTTAGTTCACGGGACACCGCATGAATAAGTGCATAAGTGTGGGTGAAGACGGCTATTTTTCGCTGCAAACACAAGTTTTTCGACAAAGATAGGGTGTTTCACTACAGTCTAACACGGGATTTCATGTGTGTTTAGTTATTTTTTCTGCATGAGAATATTTCTAATCTATCTCATAGACAGCAGGTTAGTTACTTCGGATCTAACAAAGCCAAGGTCTGAGATCCATAGTAAGACATGAACGTTTGTGTTGTTTTCCTACCAAGGTCCCGACATCCTCTCACATGAAATATTACTGTACTAGGATCTAGAAAAATCACTATCCATTACATTAATTTTTTTATTACATTCATGTATTTCACCCCATTTTCTTGTCAAGAGCTAAAATTATTTGATGAATGAACGACAAAATATCTTCAAATGCAGTGGACGCATGACAGAATAACTTCAAAATAAGTTCCAATAGCTGAAAAACCAACTGTAAAAAATTAGATAAATACAGGGATAGGGAAAGACAGAATTGTTTTCAAAACATTAAAATACCTTAAATGTGTGGTTGAATCACCACCAAATATCTCCAGCACACTTTTAAAGGAAATATTTTCTCATTATAAGCGATTTCATACAAAGAGATACGCACTCTATGCTTCACATTTAAATCTATAGAGATAACGATCACTGCCCATGGAACACATCTGTGAAAAAACACGCTACGATGGGGTTTGAGAAAGATTTTTAGCCCATGGGGGTGCTGCACTGTAAGAAGGCACATTATCTTTGATATCAGAACGTGCGTGAAAGTTATACTGTTTGGCTTTGAGAAAGATTCTTTAGTTCCCAGGGCACCGCATTACTCTAAAGCACACTGTCTTGTACGTACGTATGTCTGTATGTTTGTTTCTCTCTCTCTCTGTGTGTGTGTGTGTGTGTCTATGTGTAAATATGTATGTTACTACGAAATGTGTGTATGTGTAGATGTGTGCATATATGTCAAGATGTAACTGTGTCTGCATGTTTGTTTCTCTCTAGGTGTGTGTGTGTGTGTTTCAGTGAATCGTGTATGTGTGCGTATGTGAGTGTGTGTATGTTCATGTATGTTAATATGTTTCTTTATATGTATATGTTTTCGTGCGTATGTGTTAAGATGTCTGTGAGCACATAGTCGTTTCTCTGTATGTGTATACGTCTTCATGTTTGTCTCTCTCTGTGTGTGTGTGTGTGTGTTAAAGTGTCTGTATGTGTTTCATCTTTATGTGCATATGTTATCGTATGTGTGTTTGTTCACATGCAAGAATATACATATTGTCTTACGGACACTTGCTTGCTACAGAACAAGCTAACAATTTAAAACGAGACTTGTGGTTATGCAAAATATTTCATGTGTGCGTATGTGAGTGTGTGTATGTTCATGTATGTTAATATGTTTCTTTATATGTATATGTTTTCGTGCGTATGTGTTAAGATGTCTGTGTGCACATAGTCGTTTCTCTGTATGTGTATACGTCTTCATGTTTGTCTCTGTGTGTGTGTGTTAAAGTGTCTGTATGTGTTTCATCTTTATGTGCATATGTTATCGTATGTGTGTGTGTGTGTTTGTTCACATGCAAGAATAAACATATTGTCGTACGGACACTTGCTTGCTACAGAAGAAGCTAACAATTTAAAACGAGAGTTGTGGCTATGCAAAATATTTCATCACAGATCTTAACTTGAATACTCATATTTCAGGAGATGTAAGGATTTTTCTTTAGCACGTTCGAATGTTTTTTGAACACGACTGTCTTATGTTACGTTTCCTGTCAGATGTCTCGTAACGAACAAAGCGTGTGTGTGTGTGTTCTGCTAATACAGAAGAGGACATTCAACCAAGAATATTTCAAACTTAGAATAATACGACATCCTGATGCGTTAAGAACGAAGTGGAGGGATACTAACAGCTGAAACACGACCTGAAGCGATCGAAATCCTGTTGTTTCGCGCAAGGGGACGAAGGGTGATAAAACGTAAAAAATACTTGTTTCAAAAAAGAGGCCTTGCGCGAAACAACAGGATTTCGATCGCTTCAGGTCGTGTTTCAGCTGTTAGTATCCCTCCACTTCGTTCTTAACGCATCAGGATGTCGTATTATTCTAAGTTTGAAATATTCTTGGTTGAATGTCCTCTTCTGTATTAGCAGAACACACACACACGCTTTGTTCGTTACGAGACATCTGACAGGAAACGTAACATAAGACAGTCGTGTTCAAAAAACATTCGAACGTGCTAAAGAAAAATCCTTACATCTCCTGAAATATGAGTATTCAAGTTAAGATCTGTGATGAAATATTTTGCATAGCCACAACTCTCGTTTTAAATTGTTAGCTTCTTCTGTAGCAAGCAAGTGTCCGTACGACAATATGTTTATTCTTGCATGTGAACAAACACACACACACACATACGATAACATATGCACATAAAGATGAAACACATACAGACACTTTAACACACACACACAGAGACAAACATGAAGACGTATACACATACAGAGAAACGACTATGTGCACACAGACATCTTAACACATACGCACGAAAACATATACATATAAAGAAACATATTAACATACATGAACATACACACACTCACATACGCACACATGAAATATTTTGCATAACCACAAGTCTCGTTTTAAATTGTTAGCTTGTTCTGTAGCAAGCAAGTGTCCGTAAGACAATATGTATATTCTTGCATGTGAACAAACACACATACGATAACATATGCACATAAAGATGAAACACATACAGACACTTTAACACACACACACACACACAGAGAGAGACAAACATGAAGACGTATACACATACAGAGAAACGACTATGTGCTCACACACAGACATCTTAACACATACGCACGAAAACATATACATATAAAGAAACATATTAACATACATGAACATACACACACTCACATACGCACACATACACGATTCACTGAAACACACACACACACACCTAGAGAGAAACAAACATGCAGACACAGTTACATCTTGACATATATGCACACATCTACACATACACACATTTCGTAGTAACATACATATTTACACATAGACACACACACACACACACACAGAGAGAGAGAGAAACAAACATACAGACATACGTACGTACAAGACAGTGTGCTTTAGAGTAATGCGGTGCCCTGGGAACTAAAGAATCTTTCTCAAAGCCAAACAGTATAACTTTCACGCACGTTCTGATATCAAAGATAATGTGCCTTCTTACAGTGCAGCACCCCCATGGGCTAAAAATCTTTCTCAAACCCCATCGTAGCGTGTTTTTTCACAGATGTGTTCCATGGGCAGTGATCGTTATCTCTATAGATTTAAATGTGAAGCATAGAGTGCGTATCTCTTTGTATGAAATCGCTTATAATGAGAAAATATTTCCTTTAAAAGTGTGCTGGAGATATTTGGTGGTGATTCAACCACACATTTAAGGTATTTTAATGTTTTGAAAACAATTCTGTCTTTCCCTATCCCTGTATTTATCTAATTTTTTACAGTTGGTTTTTCAGCTATTGGAACTTATTTTGAAGTTATTCTGTCATGCGTCCACTGCATTTGAAGATATTTTGTCGTTCATTCATCAAATAATTTTAGCTCTTGACAAGAAAATGGGGTGAAATACATGAATGTAATAAAAAAATTAATGTAATGGATAGTGATTTTTCTAGATCCTAGTACAGTAATATTTCATGTGAGAGGATGTCGGGACCTTGGTAGGAAAACAACACAAACGTTCATGTCTTACTATGGATCTCAGACCTTGGCTTTGTTAGATCCGAAGTAACTAACCTGCTGTCTATGAGATAGATTAGAAATATTCTCATGCAGGAAAAATAACTAAACACACATGAAATCCCGTGTTAGACTGTAGTGAAACACCCTATCTTTGTCGAAAAACTTGTGTTTGCAGCGAAAAATAGCCGTCTTCACCCACACTTATGCACTTATTCATGCGGTGTCCCGTGAACTAAAGAATCTTTCTCAAACCCAAACAGTATAACTTTCATGTAGGTTCTGATCTCAAAGATAATGTGCTTTCCTGCAGTACAGCACCCCCATGGACTAAAAATCTTCCTCAAACCCTATCATAGCGTGTTTTTCACAGATGTGTTCCATGGGCAGTGATCGTTATCTCTATAGATTTAAATGTGAAGCATAGAGTGCGCATCTCTTTGTATGAAATCGCTTATAATGAGACAATATTTCTTTTGAAAGTTAGAAGATATTAGTATGAACTAAAAAAGTGGTGATGTATACACTATCTGATCATTAAAATCAAACTTTAGCAAGTTAATATATCATTCTCTAGCTAGCGAGTCCGAAATTAGTGTGTCTTTGCTTTAAAAATAAATACGCCTTCACGCAGCTAATTGTCGTAACAGTTACAGGATTTTTTCATACGACCCAGTAGAAGGGGGTGAGAGGATGTCGGGATCTTGGTAGGAAAACAACACAAACGTTCATGTCTTACTATGGATCTCAAACCTTGCCTTTCTTAGATCCGAAGTAACTAACCTGCTGTCTATGAGAAGGATTAGAAATATTCTCATGCAGGAAAAATAACTAAACACACATGAAATCCCGTGTTAGATTGTAGTGAAACACCCTATCTTTGTCGAAAAACTTGTGTTTGCAGCGAAAAATAGCTATTTTCACCCACACTTATGCGCTTATTCAAACGTACCGAGGGGGGCAGAAACTCTGAAAAGAGATAGCGGCTTGGGATAACTGACGAGAGAGCTTACATTACGTTTTATTGGTGGTTGAAGTCAGAGAATGCAAAGTCAGGTCTAGCGGATCGATTCTGGGACTCAACTTTTCATGGAAGTACTGAAAATATTGTTGTTTTCTTATAAACACTGAGTTTTCAGATTTTAAATTTCCAAACTTCTGTGGTTCTTTGCTGATGTTTTCTATATGCAAAGTATTTTGTGATATTCGTCCATCCGTGTGTACGCAATGTAGTATAGAAATGTGTATTCTCATGCAGGAAAAATAACTAATAGTAAAAACAACTTGTGTTTGCAACGAAAAATAACCAACTACACCCACACTTATGCGCTACGTACCAGGGAACTATAGAACCAGGAAATCTGAAAAGAGCGTGAGATAGCAGTTTGGAATAACCGTCGAATAGTCGTTTTTTTTTTTTTTTCTATCTTTCAGTATTTGCGTTGTAATTTTCTGTTTTGAAGCGATTTTTTACAACCATCCCACTACATTTTTATACTTTCTCTCTCGTCACAGTATGTTTTACGTTATTGTGCCTTCCACTTCCAAAGAATTGTGAAAATATTCACCTATCCACTGAAATGTGTGTGCATTTACAGATATTCCAACACTCTTTACATTTTAGTGATTCTCGTTGAATTTACCAAGCATTTCGTTGTTTTTCTAATTTTCGTTTATGCATGTAATTTGATTTAACGACCTAGTAACATGGTATATCATGGGTAAAGTACTACCCATTTCATCTCTTTTCAGGTTTGTATGACAGTAAAGCAAACTTGCAATCAGTTTTTCATTCTAAATGCTTGTTGTCTGCATATCACCGAAATTCCTCCTCGTATGCCTTCCAAAAAGATACATTGTAGGTTATCAACTCTAGTATTTGTCATCTCAGGTATGAAGGCAGGAGCTGTGTAAACATAGCAGGGGTCAGTATCTGCCACCAAACACATCAGCTAAGAGGAGCACGTCAGTGTACGCGATATTGGCGTAGGGCTTTTTTATGTCGAATGAATATTTTCATTACACGGGTATAGTCTTCTACCCGCTAGCGCTTCTCCGAGGAGCTAATGTGTGTCATCTCAATTTTAAGCGTTCTAATAAGATTATTTCATAACCTAAAGGACAGCCTTCTGCAAGGAATGTATTAATTGCATTCCCTATAATATGGAAAACAGCATTCTCCCTTTGAATTTCATAGAAACAAATTCTTAATGGAACAATAATGCTGCTTTTCATCGTCTGATAACAGTAGGAGATTTGCGTGCGCTTTAAATCTGAATGGTGTGATGTAGAGTGGGAACATCTCTTTCTCGTATCCAGACAGAAATGTTAATTTTTTCGAATTTAGATATTTGATTTATTGTTAAAGGGAAAATTAGACCTGATGTGTTTTCTTCTAAATGTATATAGTTGTTAAAGTGTTCAGTGTTTCCTATTGCAGGATACAAAGTGGCTAAAACAGACAAAACATTTTTTGTCGGAATTACATACATTAACAATAGCACGTTTTCATTAATAATTCTCTTGGAGTAGAGATATAACTAGGTCCCGCAAGAGGCCAATGTTCATTTCACTATGGAGTACAGTATCCACTATGTGCTCCTTCAAATGAGGTCTTGATCTTCCTGCACATTGAATCCGATTCTCTGCTTAGGGATGATGTAGGAAGACTTGTGACACAGTTACTTCGGAAAAACGGGGTGCAGTGTTCGAAGGGGAGGCTTTTCGCCTGAAGCGCACTTGCACTGTAAGGTACCATTTAATAACTATTTTAAACTTTGCCCACTAAATTATTTTTCTGATCGTAATACATGCAATTGAATTTCGTTGAAACATATTTCTTCCCGACACTGTACCATAATTGTGTATTCTTATGGAAGTTGAGTGATTCAAGTCACTGGTTCATTTCTAACAATAGTTTTTCAAGTAACCTGAAATCTAGAGATGTTTTAGCACGAAATCAGTTTGGGTTCTTCCCAGTATTTTCCCAGTGATACCCCATTATTTAATTAGTTTTTATTTTTAATGAAGGAAATCGTTTTACCAGTAGCAAATATTGTCGAGCGGATAGCAGGGCCAGAGTTGAGATTTATCTCCGCAAAAATCCGCGCCCTGGCGATGACGCTTCAGCTATCGGCACTGAGGTAGCGCGTTCAAATACGGCGACGAAAGCCAATAATTTTTTTTTTTTAAATACAGGAGACGTACTAAAAATAGTATGGACGTTGGATGACACCGATTAAATGCGCAAAAACTGATTTGGTTTAAAGAGGGGAGGGCTTAAAATATAGGTGGATCAATAGGTTGGTCTATGAAGAGGGGAGGGCTTAAAATATGGGTTAAACAGGGGAAAAACAAGAAAATTCGAGAAAGGGACTTAAAATATAAGTCAACCAGGGGTTCTATGAAGAGGACTTAAAATATGGTCGGTTGCGACATAGGGTTCAAAGTCCAATCTGAGAAGGCAATGTGGATTCTAGGAAACATCTATTTTTAAACCTTATCAGTGTCAAATGCAGACACAGTGAAGCGCTGGACATTTGACCTTTTGATCTTCCAGCTGAGAAAGGATTGCACCATATCGTGTGATGTGGCGAAAGTGCTGTTGTTACCCACGGATAAACGATCTGAAGGAAGTCAACAGGAAATGTACTATTTCCGATACACTGATAACGGACTTGGAAAACTTTTAGCCTGTTGAACGTCTATTGCAAGGTAGATCTTATATACAAGTCCTACGAATAATTTAAACCAAATTTTATTAATTTTTCTGTGGAACAGTTACTGTGTCATTCTTCTAGTAAAATACGTGGACCTTGGATCCGATGAGGCTTTTTCCCGAAATTAACGTGGAGGTACGCTAGCGAGGGAATGATTTTTTTTTTCCCGATTAAACTGATTTATTACGAACGCTGGATGATTTTAATAAAGGTGAGTGAGGGTTTTTATTTACTAGGGGATCGGTTAACGGGGGGTGGAAAAAATAAATACCGAAGTAGTTTTAATAAAAGGGAATCGTTTAGCAGTCCTGGCAAAATGAACACCAAAAGATTTTTAATAGAAGTAACTTTTAATAGAAAGGGTTTTAATTAATAAGAATACAACTTTGAGAGTTGATTTTTACAATTGAGAGATTCTTTGTAATATTTGCTAAATTTTGACTATCAGTCCAGCTGCAAATAAAATATCAGTGGATTAGTGCAGGTAAGTTGAAAGGGTGCGTGAGACATTGTATTATTTTTTTTTTATAGTTGAAGTATTTGCTAAAACTAATGTTCCCCTACACCGTTAACGTGCATTCGTGATGGAACTAAAGTTTTTACGCAACAGTAACTGCAACGTACTTTGAACATTCTACTGCGTACAAAAAAAAAAAGTTATTTTTTTTACCCGATTTCAACAGCGTGATGCTGCATACGTTCGCACGCAAACGATGTCAAAGACGGTTTTTTATCCGACTTTTCTTCAGTGTAGCATTACTACGTGGAAACACAGATATCTGACGGGACCAACCCGATGGAGACTAATTTTAATAAGCCCAGCACTTGGAAGTTTAAGACGCGTCATTTCAAAAGGGTTTGTCTACATTGGGTACATTGAAACGCCCTTGTATCGTAAAGGATAGAATTGGGAGAACCGTCTCGGGACTTGGAAAAATATCGAGTCCGAAAACCACGATAAAGAGTGCTAGTGGGTTTTCACGATGTAGGGTAGTGCTCCTGACACGGAAGCAGCACAGATCCAAGATTCATTCGTTAATAAAACCCTTGTGATTCCCCGTTTGGAATAATTTCACAGGACTTAACCATCCGTCAGTGAAACGTAGTCCAGGGTGAGGATCCGAACACTGAGTCTTTTTAGGTCGGCCCTACTACCCCTCAATATTTTTCATCATGACGAGTATAATCAGTTTTTATTAATTTTTAACCCATCGGCATTTTCTGCGGGCCAGTCTTTTAAAAATAGTTACTGTGGATAGTCCTAGTAAGCGACAGCCAACAGTCACGGAGTTAAAAGAAATAAGTGTTACTGAAACGGACTTAAAATACGTGAGTTATAAAAAATACATATGTTAATGTGAAAGGACTATCGGGTTCATTATAAGAAATACGTAGAAAAAACTAGTTATAAAGAATACGAAGGTTGTAAAAAACGTATTAGGTTAATATTTGAAATGTCTGATCCGTTCGACACCTTTCTAGGCCACATTAAGTACAAACCATAGTCGAGTGCGTCCGGCTATCGAGCCCAAGATAGTCCGTTCGAATCTCACTGCAGGTGGAGGATTTTTTTTTTTTGGATGAAACCCATCTACAGAAAACTTTTTTATTACGACCGTGGAGTGATTTTTTAATAAAGGTGAGAGAATTTTTGATGAGTGTTTAATTATAAGGAATAAATACAGAGAATATACAACATGTTTAGAGAACTTGTAAAAGGACGTGAGTTTGTGAAGTTTTAATAGAGGTAACTTTTAATAGAAGGGATGTGTGGTTTTGATGAGTGTTTAATTAATAAGAATACAACTTTGAGAGTTGATTTTCTGTTAAAGAAAGTTTTATTTAGAGAGCTGCATTAGGCATTCTGACCGTTGTCATTCAGAAAGAGTTGAGTGGTCTTGTAAAATTTCAGATGAATACCTAGAGAGTTTTTAAATACAGGAGATGTACTAAAATACGTATTGGACACCACCGATTAGTTTTTTAAGGGGAGGGAGGTTTAATAAGAATACAACTTTGGGAGTTGATTTTACAATTGAGACTTGTATCATCCTTTTCTGTGCAATTATTCTGAGGTGTGCATCAGCCGGTCCGAGGGAAGGAGGGGCCTTAAAATATAGGTAGAGCTTAAAATGTAGGTCAACCAGGGGGTCTTTTTGGAGGTGTTTTTACAATTGAGCCTTGTAATCATCCTTTTCTGTGCAATTATTCTTAGGCGTGCATCAATCAGTCCGAGGGAAGGAGGGAGCTTAGAATATAGGTAGGGCTTAAAATATAGGTCAACCAGGGGGGTCTTTTTGGAGGTGTTTTTACAATTGAGACTTGTGTCATCCTTTTCTGTGCAATTATTCTGAGGCTTGTAATCCGAGGGAAGGAGGGGGGCTTAAAATATAGGTAGGGCTTAAAATATAGGTCAACCAGGGGGTCTGCAAGTGGAGGGTTTAAAATATAAGTCAACCATTGGGGGGTCTGAAATAAAGAAAAATCGATAAAGGAAAATCGAGACTATTCGAGAAGGAGGGCTTAAAATTAGAGTTAAAATAAGGATTTTTTGGGAAAATAGTGTTCCTCATAGGCACTAGATAGCGCCAGGGGTTAAAAGGGGAGGAATTTTTAATTACGTATTATTAATTATGAATTATGAATTATTAATACCGTGACAGTTGCAACGCCAGGGTCAATTTCCTGTTGATTGCAATATAAGGGTCAAAGTTCAGAAGGCAACGTGGCCCAGCACAGGTCAATTTCCGGTCGATTGCGACATAGGGGGTCCAAGTCAAGAAGGCAACGTGGACGATTGCGACATAGGGGGGAAAGCACTGTGCAAAGGGGGATTCCCCGGTTGTGATGATACTACTGGCAGTGGTCAGCAGTGACTTCGGTCTTAGTAGGGCATGTCCTTGTATGAGAAGGCCTGTGAAAGCTAGGAGTAGCTTCTAGGATTCTTCTCTGTCCTATATGTCGCAAATCAAAAAAAATATATTAAAGAATATTCTTTAATAATGAAAGTAATAAATTACCCCTCAAACCATCCCGTGGCCGAACGGTTAGCCTGTTTGGCTACTGAGCAAAGGCACCTGGGTTCGAGCCTCGAGTAAGCCTTGGATGTTTGTGTTGTTTTTCTGCTGAAGTCCCGCCATCCTCACAGACCTTCTACTATGGTATTATACTGACAGGCAGACTGCTGTCAGATCTCCGTAGCAAGCAGCTGTTTGAGAATTTTTATTTATTACTATTCAAGCAGATGCTTGTAAAGGGCTGACAGAAACTTGTTAGGACAAGATGACATAGAGATCTGAGAGGAAGGTGAGACCTCAGCACAAGGGGTTGTGTTCAGAGGCGACCGGAAAATTCAGGGCCTCCCACGCAAGAAATGCCTCGGGACCCTTTTGTGAAAATCCATTTCTTTCAATTAGTTAAATTTTATAAACAGATTTCATATTAATACCTTTGTCTATTCTTTATTAACGCCTTTGAATATTTCCCTTAAATAGTTCTTTATCAAGTTTCCCCATAAATCTTGAAAACATATTTTTTTGCAGAGCCACCCTTACAGTGGGCCCTCCCCGCCTCGTGAGAAGGCGGGGGCTATCATTATGCCCCTGGTTGAGTTGTTTTACCTCTTAGCGACACTTTTTTTTGCAATAATAATAATAATATATTACATTAATATACTTCCCCTCCTCTCCTTTAAAATCAGTAATTTATTTTATTCAGGCAATTTTTTTTAATTCAAATGAAAAGGAGTAATTTTTTGGCCTTATTCCCAACACGTTAGGGGCGGGGGTGGCTCACTCAGTAGCGCGCCAGGCTCGTAATCTGTAGTTCCCAGTTTCGAGTCCCAGCTGGGTCAGCGTTGAGATTTATCTCCGCAAAATTCCCCGCCCTGCCCACGATCAGTAGGGGACACCGATGGGCTTGGAAAGGCCGCCGTCCGTCGGATGGGACGTTAAGCCGTGGCCCCGTGTGCGGGAGAGCCATACCCTGTGCACGTTAAAGAAAACGCTGGATGGCCTTGACGGGAGGCTACCATCTGTCTCCCAACAGCTGTTCTAGTGGGTCCCCTCCCCCAACTTTCTCTGAGCCTTCGGGGTCCATGTGACCTGGCCATTTAGCACATGGTGTGCAAAAAAAGTGCCGCTCAGAGGTAAAACAACCCAACCCAACACGTCAGTAAATAACTTTAATGAATAACTTTGTTACGGCCTATGTTAAAAACTGCTAGCTGGCAGATTTTCTTGAATTTCCCTACCCCTAAGAATGGTAATTTTTTTTAAGTAAGTTTCAACGAAAAGAGGATTTTTCACTTATCTCCTGAAACGAAAAAATCAAATGTCTAAGGAAGGGGTGCAGACAGCAAAGCGAAATTATAACTCTTTAAAAAAAATTTTTTTTTTTTGGAGAACGAGCGGATGTCCAACCTGATTTGAATTGTTGCCAAAACCGTAAGTTGAGCCATACTGAAGCAGAAATCTGCCAAAAAACCGAAAAAAAATATCTGCATCTTATTTTTTTCGTGACGCAATAAAACGATTAAGGAAAAGAAAAACGGAGCCTGGCATTTAATTCCCGCAACCTTCTGTAGAAAAAAAGGAAACAAATTGTGCCAATATTTTATGGTGTCACACCTCACTACCCTTATTATTACACTCGCAGAGCAAGAAGAATTCATCTTTTATCTGAATTTCTTCAGTACTTGGCTGCGCATATTAACCAGTTTCTTTTTTGAGGTGACAATTGTCATTAGTAAGCTCATTCAGGTGGAGAAAGAAACTTGTTTCGTTAGCTTTGATCATTAGTAAGAGTGGAACAGCAAAATAAAATATTCGCAAATAAGAAAACAATGAACAAAAGAATGCAATCTAAAGTTTAAACCAATTGATAAGTCAATAACAAAAGCATGACTGTACTTTGTAGCAAAACAGTATTTAATATAGTTGGGTTGGGTTGTTTTACCTGTGAGCGGCACTTTTTTGCACACCATGGGCTAAATGGCCAGGTCACATGGACCCCGAAGGCTCAGAGAAGGTTGGGGGAGGGGACCCACTGAAACAGCTGTTGGGAGACAGATGGTAGCCTCCCGTCGGTCCGGACGGCGGCCTTTCCATTGGTGCCCCCTACTGACCGTGGACAGGGCGGGGAATTTTGCGGAGATAAATCTCAACGCTGACCCAGCTGGGACTCGAACCTGGGAACTACAGATTACGAGCCTGGCGCGCTACCGACTGAGTCACCCCCGCCCCATTTAATATCGTAATTATTATAGCCGATCAAGTTGTAAATCGATTCTTTTACTTGAATTAATTTACTTATGTAAATAAATGCCTTAATTTAAAGTTTGAGTTACGTGAGAATTTAAGGCAGGATAGATCGACTCCTGTGGTTGAGTCGTTACTATTTTTTTAACAATCATCATCATCATGAAAAATTTGGCCTGCTGATCCATTGATGCTGGTTCAACAGGCCAAATATTCTTATAATGATGATGATTTGAAATATTTAAAAATAAGTACTCTAAATAAGAGAGACATTTTTTCCCCCTCACAGTGGCGTGAAAGGACTGGGAGCTAGGTAGAGGGAAAAGATCCCCCTGGAGAAGGTTCAGAGACAGATCCTCCGTCAAGGCCATCCAGTGTACACTCTAATATACACAGGCTACGATTCTTTTGCACACGGGACCACGGAAACGAACAGAGTCCACCACACTGTAATTTTAAGATTGGGTTGTTGTTTTGATTTGAGCGGCACTTTTTTTTACACACAATGGCCTAAATGACACGCAATGGCCTAAAGGTCACAAGAACCCCAATAACTCGGAGTTACTTCAAAGAGACTCACTGGACAGCTGTTAGGGACAGAGGTACCGTCAAAGCCATCCAGCATATTCTTTAACTGCACAAGGTATGGCACTCCTGCCCGCGGGGCCACGGCTTTACGTCCAATCCGACGGACGGCGGCCTTTCCAAGCCCATCGGCAAATTACACACAATGGCCTAAAGGTCACAAGAACCCCAATAACTCGGAGTTAGTTCAAAGAGACTCACTGGACAGCTGTTAGGGACAGAGGTACCGTAAAGCCATCCAACATATTCTTTAACTGCAGAAGGTATGGCACCTGCCCACGGGGCCACGGCTTTACGTCCAATCCGACGGATGGCGGCCTTTCCAAGCCCATCGGTTAATTTTAAAAGCCGAGAGCTTATTCGCTTATGACACGGCGTTTTCTGAATTTGGTAGATGCAATTCCATAGAATTCAATGCGAGGTACATGAGGAGCGATTGCAATCCACACTGCAGCTAATCTGGGTGTTATGTCTACATCGTTGGCAAATCATGATGCCTAAAGCTGTGCTGATGAAAACCATCGCTGTGAATCGCTCGGGGAGAATCTCGACCCAAAAGAAGCTACACTGATTTTCATCTGTCTCCTGTCCTAGATTTCGTAGCTTTGCAATGCGTCCAGCGGGCTAATTCCGGCCTGACCCCTTTGCCTTGACCTGGCCTGCAGCACATGTGCATCAGATGACAGCTGGGAAAGTTACTCGCTTCTAGGCGCTGGTTTCTAATAGAAAACTCTGCAAATTCAGAAGGATCTCCCTTTCAGAACGTTTCCAATACCACAGCTTATTGGCGGGGGTGGCTCAGTCGGTAGCGCGCCAGGCTCGTAATCTGTAGTTCCCAGGTTCGAGTCCCAGCTGGGTCAGCGTTGAGATTTTTCTCCGCAAAATTCCCCGCCCTGCCCACGGTCAGTAGGGGACACCGATGGGCTTGGCAAAGGCCGCCGTCCGTCGGATGGGACGTTAAGCCGTGGCCCCGTGTGCGGGAGAGCCATACCCTGTGCACGTTAAAGAACACGCTGGATGGCCTTGACGGGATGCTACCATCTGTCTCCCAACAGCTGTTCCAGTGGGTCCCCTCCCCCAACCTTCTCTGAGCCTTCGGGGTCCATGTGACCTGGCCATTTAGCCCATGGTGTGCAAAAAAGTGCCGCTCAGAGGTAAAACAACCCAACCCACAGCTTACGAACACATCGAGTATCAAAGAGTCAAGTGTTTTCTGATTCTTTTTCGCCGTAGAATTCTGACAAATAAAGACAAAAAAAATTTGCGATGAGAAACCTTTATCGTAAAATTTCTTTCCAGAAAGAAATAGAGAGGCAACTTTTATTTAATTTCTTAGTAACGTTTTGTCTATTATTTAGTTAATAGAGATTCTCAATCTAGTTCCAAACTTAAATTCGTGTGCCCTCAGGGATATGAGAAAAAATTTCCGTTAATTGTAGACAACGCATTTTTTCCAGCAAATGAAGCATTCTTTTGCATAATTACAATATATGGCCATTTATTTATTACTATCTCTTTGATTTCTTGCATCAGGGGATGCAATATATTCTAGGGTCCCCCAAAGGTTAACAGCGATACTGTAGATTGTTCACAAAAATGATATGAGACTTAAAAATGTTCCAAAACTACTGAATTAGGAGTTATGTTACGTTATACTAAAAAAAGTTGGCAAACACTATTGCCTAATACAGGGGGCGGGGGTGGCTCATTTGGTAGCGCGCTAGGCTCGTAATCTGTAGTTCCCAGGTTCGAGTCCCAGCTGGGTCAGCGTTGAGATTTATCTCCGCAAAATTCCTCGCCCTATCCACGGTCAGTAGGGGACACCGATGGGCTTGGAAAGGCCGCCGTCCGTCGGATGGGACGTTAAGTCGTGGCCCCGTGTGTGGGAGAGTCATACCCTGTGCACGTTAAAGAACACGCTGGATGGCCTTGACGAGAGGCTACCATCTGTCTCCCAATAGCTGTTCCATTGGGTCCCCTCCCCCAACCTTCTCTGAGCCTTCGGGGTCCATGTGACCTGGCCATTTAGCCCATTGTGTGCAAAAAAGTGCCGCTCAGAGGTAAAACAACCCAACCTAACTTTAAAACTCCAATATTGTTTTTATCAGATAATATTTCGAATTCTCTGTAAGAAATAAAAAGTATGACATGTGAAGAATGCTCATTCCTGACCAAAGCTTTTTCCCCCCCTTATCAAATTTATTAAAACTTTCAAAATATGCCAATATAGAAATATTAGATGGAAGCACTTTATGTTTCCTCCACTAAACAGTCGAAACCATTTGTCATTTATGCTTAAAAGCTTCCTAAATCCTTTACGTTTTCACATACTTCTGCTCGGCAACACGGTAATTTAAGCCATTACCCATTTACGTTAAGTAGCCCATTAAGATCATTTTAGTTGCTAGCGCATTACATGTGAGAAATGGCACGAAAATAAAGGTAATTCACTTTAAATTGCCCCCACGTTCAAAATGTTTTCAAGAACACTTCTAGTAGCGAAAATCTTGCATTAAGATAAAGGCAATCATATTTAAGCTCTCCCATGAGACATCTAAATTGCTTGACATAAACGAATTCCAAACTCATAAAAGCCCAAAACCCAGTAAACTGACTGTTCCTTCAGATGTTAGTGGTATGTACCATTTATCAAATGATGCTGCATCCAACTAACTAATGCCTCGACATCACTTCTGACATAAAAATACCCCCTCAAGCAGCTGCTTGCCACAGAGGTCTGACAGGAGCCTGTCAGTTATACTTTCTTTTTATTAAAGTTTCACAGCAACCTAGAGGTCAGATCTCGTTATTTATTTCCGTTTGCTCACCTCTAGCAACTTTCTTCTTTTCGCTGCTGCCTCCTTTCAAAAGAGTTTTGATAAATGCACTCCTCCTAACTCCGTTCCATCAACACAGATTAATTTCTCTATTAAGTGTCGCTTTGACCGCCGCTTCTCCATTACACAACAAAAAGGATCTTTGCAATTCTTGATAACTAATGACTTCAACCGAGATATTTTTTATTATTCGTAACCGATTTAATGTTTGATTCAAAATAATAGCGAATTAAGAAAGGAAAATGTGACCCGGGAATCAACTTCGTCAACCTGTAATGGGATAATCGATTGCTCGTTCTGGAATTTAAAAGCGTGACCTCTTTTCGCAGTTTTTTTTTTTTAGTGATTTTGGAGGTAAGCAGGATTTCCCGTTTTAAGTAAAAAACGTGGTTTTTATTGAGCTTTTCGAGAATGGCACAGAAATATTAGGCGATAGGTTTGATCAGCTTTTTTATACGTTATTTCTAGCTGAATGTTGTTCTTTACTTTGCTAATAAAATGGAACATTGTATTGGTTTAACAATTACAAGTTAACGTTACTTATTTCCAAACGAGTTAGAGGAAAATACACTTGTGGAAATAACAAATGGTTTCGATTGGCTCACGTGATCAGCCCCAGATCATAGGAATCAGGATTTGCTTTCCTGTAAGGGCGGAGGTTGGCACAGTCGGTTGGGTTGGGTTGTTTTACCTGTGAGCGGCACTTTTTTGCACACCATGGGCTAAATGGCCAGGTCAACATGGACCCCGAAGGCTCAGAGAATGTTGGGGGAAGGGACCCACTGGAACAGCTGTTGGGAGACAGATGGTAGCCTCCCGTCAAGGCCATCCAGCTTGTTCTTTAACGTGCACAGGGTATGGCTCTCCCGCACACGGGGCCACGGCTTAACATCCCATCCGACGGACGGGCCCATCGGTTCCAAGCCCATCGGTGTCCCCTACTGACTGTGGGCAGGGCGGGGAATTTTGCGGAGATAAATCTCAACGCTGACCCAGCTGGGACTCGAACCTGGGAACTACAGATTACGAGCCTGGCGCGCTACCGACTGAGCCACCCCCGCTCCCAGGTCACATGGACCCCGAAGGCTCAGAGATGGTTGGGGGAGGAGACCCACTGGAACAACTGTTGGGAGATAGGTAACCTCTCGTCAAGGCCATCCAGCGTGTTATTTAAGATGCACAGGGTAGGACTCTCCCGCACAGGGGGCCACGACGGCGGTCTTTCCAAGCCCATCGGTGTCCACTACTGATAGTGGGCAGGGCGGGGAATTTTGCGGAGATAAATATCAACGCTGACCCAGCTGGAAACTCAAACTCGGGAACTATAGATTAGGAGCCTGGCGCGCTACCGACTGAGCCACCCCCGCCCCACTACTTAGAGAAAGCATGTACAACAGCTTGTTAAGAAACAGAGTAGTCAATAAATCCAGCTGTCATGAAGACCATATTTATGCGTTTCGGGTTGGCAATTGCGGCTGTCGAGTTTTCTTTTTCAGCAGATGATACCGATAGCGCTTTAACTGATCTCTGTGATCCTACGGGTGGGTGGCAGTTCCTTCCGCATTGATGCTGCGCCATGTGGGATGAGAAGGTGCTCTGTGCGTGGGATGATTTTCTGGTTGCTCCAAGGCCTTCGAAGGGATGATCTATACACAGAGAAACGCCAGCTGATCGAATGATGTTCACTGAGTCGAGAAGTGATTTGTCTCTTAGATCACGAATAGTGTTGATGTTTAGGAAATATTTGGGATAGCCAGTGATGCAGGAGAGATTAGAACAACCTCTATTAACGTTATCTACGAAGAATCGCAGGTTAATTGAAATCAGGAGGATTTTTCAGTTGATGTTAACTTTAGAGGAATTCCAATTTGGTTCCTGTTAGAAAAATCATCATTTATTAATTTTTGGCGATGCATTATTAATTGATGTAAGATTAAAGTTAATTGTAACCATTATTGAAATGATTTTAAAAATGGGCGTGCTTTTAAGAGTTTTTAAGGAAAGGTTTTGACCTTGATAAACTAGCTGAAAAACTGTAGGAAGCAGTTAAAAGTATACAGTAATAGAGAATTGCACTAAATGGTAATCATTTTGTGTGTCGAATAAGAAATAAAAGTATTAAAGTGGGTGAGAATTTCATGGATGTTCTGAATAATATCTAAGCTCTTTTTATTTGCAATGAAAAAAAATGTTTCTGTTTTTAATGTTCGCGGTATAACGATCTAAGGTTATTTTGGCAATCTAAAACTCGAATGTACAGTCGCTCAAAAAAATATCCGAACACTATGGTTGATTACAGAATTCGTAAAAAATATCTGGCAACGATTTTTTTTAGAAATCAGTGATCTGGCAACCTTCGTGTCACGTGACACGAAGGTTGCCAGATCACTGATTTCTAAAAAAAAATCGTTGCCAGATATTTTTTACGAATTCTGTAATCAACCATAGTGTTCGGATACTTTTTTGAGCGACTGTACAGTAGAAACTGGCATCAGATATCGCCTCTGACAAATATAGGATGCTCGTTTTCGAAGAATATTAAAAGTTTTCATTTTTCGATTTTAGCACCCTCTAACATTGGAAATTCGAACTAATGAATGATTGAGAGAATGCAAATAGTATTTTTTCATTATTACCTAAACAAAATGAAAAAAAATAATATTTTTATATATTAAAACTCAAAGTGCGTTTTACCCCAACCCCTGGGGGTAAAGTGACAAATCATTGCTGCCAATGTAAACCTATTAACCATTGATACTCTAGAACCAAAATTTCAACCTTCTAAACATAAACAGATCGTTTGTAATATTCGTTTAAGTTATGCCATTTTCCAGTCATTTCCACCGTTAGAACTATTAGGAGATTTAGAAATTGCGAATTGCAATATTTCATTAATACCTAAAATAAAAGGGGCGGGGGTGGCTCAGTCGGTAGCGCGCTAGGCTCGTAATCTCTAGTTCCCAGATTCGAGTCCCAGCTGGGTCAGCGTTGAGATTTATCTCCGCAAATGAAGGCAAAATTTCCTGCCCACGGTCAGTAGGGACACCGATAGGCTTGGAAGGCCTCCGTCCGTCGGATGGGACGTTAAGCCGGGGGCCCGTGTGCGGGAGAGCCATACCCTGTGCTGAGCGTGTTCTTTAACGTGCACAGGAGCCCCTGAGCGTGTTCTTTAACGTGCACAGGGTATGGCTCTCCCGCACAAGGGGCCACGGCTTAAAGTCCCATCCGACGGACGGCGGCCTTTCCAAGCCCATCGGTGTCCCCTACTGACCGCGGGCAGGGCGGGGAATTTTGCGGAGATAAATCTCAACGCTGACCCAGCTGGGACTCGAACCTGGGAACTACAGATTACGAGCCTGGCGCGCTACCGACTGAGCCACCCCCGCCCCAGGAGTTATCGAGCGTTTGATAATGAGGTCGAAAAGGTAATAAATGTAGAGAAAACTAAAATGATGAATGTATTATTTGTGTAAATGTCATCCAAACATAAATGCGATATTGGCCAGTTGATGTTCAATTTTAAGTCAAGTTTTTCATTTTAAGCTACTCAGCTGTACGGTGTGACAAAGTTAATGGCCATTTTTCACTCTTTTTGCTTATATTTGCTAGTTAAGTATATAGAGTAGGGTAATTGTTTTGTTTTTCAACCTACCGTAGTAAATTTAGTTGGCATCTTTAGCTCAAAGGCCAGCTTTAAAAAGTTCACATGATCATTTATCAATGTTGCGTCATCATTGTTTAATCATCGGAATTAGGACTTTCGACAATCAATTCTGGTAATCGATTCTCTACTGTAATTTAATATGAAATCATTTCTCTCACCTGCATAACATTCTAGTTTCGACTGCAAATTAATCACAAACATCGGGTCGGTTTTGGAAAGAGCAACAGGGGAAATCATTTCGAGATTTTGCAACAACTCTCTCAAAGCCTCGCCTTGACCCCGCTGCACCCTGTCGCTTCTCACCGTTGACCTCTTCCCTCCTCGGTGACCTCATCCCACCTACATCTTCTTTCTGGCCGTTTTTGGTCATCCTTTATTGCCGATGTCCTCCTTCATTCACTCCTTGTCTCCGCCAATTGCTTTGACCTACTACTGTCACCAGCGTGTTTGATCGGGTTTCACTGTCGCGGTGGGGCTGGTTCAGTCGGTAGTGTGTCAGGCTCGTAATCTGCTGTTCTCGGTTCGAGTCCCAACTGCACCAGCGTTGAGATTCATCTCCGCTAAAACTCCGACAATACTCTCGATCAGAAAGGGTACACCAATGGTACTGGAAAGGCAGTAGTCTTTTGGATGGGACGTTTGTCCGAGGACGTATCCTGTGCGCATTAAAAAGCACGCTGGATGGCTTTTACGAGTGGCTTACATCTGTCTCTTAAAAGCCGTCCAGAGGATCCTCTTCGTTCAACTTTTTTAAGTCCTTGGGGTTCATGTGACCACCAAGAATTAAAGAGAGTTGAGGGAAGGGGATTCAGATCATTGGGTGTTGGACCATTGACGGGTATCAGACCATTGTTTTACCTCTGAGCGGCACTTTTTTGCACAACATGGGCTAAATGGCCAGGTCACATTGACCCCGAAGGCTCAGAGAAGGTTGGGGGAGGGGACCCACTGGAACAGCTGTTGGGAGCTGTTCCAATGGGTCCCTACTGACCGTGGTCAGGGCGGGGAATTTTGCGGAGATAAATCTCAACGCTGACCCAGCTGGGACTCGAACCTGGGAACTACAGATTACGAGCCTGGAGCGCTACCAACTGAGCCACCCCCAACCATTGGGTGCAAATAAGTGCCTTCAAAGGTAAAAAGAATTCATTCATGCCAAAAGCAAAACCCTATCGAACACAAAGGCTTCAATAAGCACAAGAGGTTTTCCAATTTTATTTATTTCTTTAATGGATTTATTTTCAGATTCCCGCTCTTGGTGACAAATCAATTTTGTTCGGGTTTTTTTTTTTGACAGCTGGAATATTGTTTTCAACCAAGTGGGGATAATATATCTAGGACCTTTACAGAGCAAAAAATATATGTGGAGTAAATCTAGAAGGGTAAATGACAAAAAGATCACATAACTAAATGTATTTTTATACCTAGAGTTGGGCTGGGTTGTTTTACCTCTAAGCGTTACTTTTTTTTTGCAAAATGTGGACTAAATGGCCAGGTCGCAAGGACCCCAAGGGCTCAGAGAAGTTTAGGGAAGGAAGTCCATTGAACAGCTGTTAGGAGACAGATGGTATCCTCCCATCAAGGCCATCTAGTATGTTCTTTAATGTGCACAGGGTATGGCTCTCCAGCACACGGTGCCACGGCTTTACGTCCCACCCGACGTACCCCTACTGACCGATGGCTCCGGGGGGGGGGGGGGGGTAGTTTTGTGGAGATAAATCTCAACGCTGACACAGTAAGATTACGAGTCTGGCGGGCTACTGGCTCAGCTACCTCAGTCCCCCAGAGTTTGATTGATGAGCATGAGCTACATATTGCATTTGAAAGAGAAATATGTTTTTTAATAAATTTGTGTGTCATATTACAGACTAATGATGATTCTATTTCTTTGCAGAGTTCTCTGATCGCCCAAGACAACGACCTCTTCCGCCAACTGCTGTCTCTTCACGACTCGATCGCCGAGCTGAGAGAACGACAGCGATCTTGTTTCAGCCTTTGCCCCGACGAAGGCGACGAAGAAGATGGAGAGGAAGATGACGAAGCGGATGACGGAGACAGAGAAGACAGTCACTCCCCAAGTCTCGAGTCGCTGTCTGACCCAGGCGATCAAGAAACTTCTCCGGACTCAACCCTCTCATCCCGTTCTAGTCTCTCAGCCACCAGTCCTTCCCATCATCACCTTCATCATCACCATTATCATCCTCATCATCATCACCCTCGTTACCAGCAGAGACTGGGAGACGGCGGAAAGAAGCGTCATCGTGCGGCCACTGTGGGAAACAACGATTCCAGGCCTCTCGTGTTTGTGAACAAGAACGAGTTTTGCTGGAGGTGCCGTAAGGTGCCGCCACCGTACAGGCGAGCCAGCTCCATCAGCAGTCTGTATTGGTTACACGAGGACATGGATTCCTACGACTCTGGGATTCATCTTCAAGGATCTCACTCAGACTCTGATCACGAAATATTTGTTTAATATTTCGTGGAGAATAATTCTGCTGCGATGCGAATCAGCCATTTCTTGTGAAAGTCGTGCGTCGGATTGCTACGGTTTGTTGCTCGTGAGGTAAACAAATAGACATGTAGCGACAAAATCTGACAAAAGAACTACTTTTCTTGTTTGTGCAATAGGGCAATTATTAATAGTGTTGACGAGTTGTGAAAGTTTTCAGATGAAATTGAAGTTATATGCACAAAACTGAAGTTATATGCACAAATGGACAAATTGGGCCCATCGAAGTTCCTTAGGGGATTCCTTAGCCCAATCCATTTTTTTTCTGCTTCACATTCGTCGTTCTCTTAATGAATTTTAATGTATTTTGTTTCAATAGGAAAGGATTTGATTATATGTGATTTGAGAAGTGCTTCAGATGTAAATTATTGTGATCACAAGAAAAAAAATAAAAACTGTTATATAAAAAAACTTTATGATCACAAAATAATTGCGGCCAGTTTGCGTTGGTTCCTGAAAAAAATCGTTAGATAATTGGATTTTTCAAAGAAATAATCGTTTCGTATTGAAATAAATGATCCCTAGAAAGAAATCTGCCGAAATTTTCCAGAATGTTACGCTCATTAATATAATTCATACATAATACAGAAATTACGAATTTCAGTAATAAAATTATTCATTATCCTTTAAATTTAAGCAAGAAAAATCGTGCTAATATTTTAAAATTGTTAATTAGAAAAAAATATATGATATTAATGCTACATTTTATTGGGCGATGCCATGCTATAATATTTACTTTAAAAAAGCAATATTAGTTTGTGTATTAATATAAGACCAACATTGTACAGATATCATTGCTTAAACTCTAACCATGGAAGACGTAAACTCAATAATAGCAACTGTTGGTACAGTCGCTCAAAAAAGTATCCGAACACCATGGTTGATTACAGAATTCAGAAAAAATATCTGGCAACGTTTTTTTAGAAATCAGTGATCTGGCAACCTTCGTGTCACGTGACACAAAGGTTGCCAGATCACTAATTTCTAAAAAAATCGTTGCCAGATATTTTTTCTGAATTCTGTAATCGACCATAGTGTTCGGATACTTTTTTGAGCGACTGTACGTGGTCATATTATTTTGATACTAGATCGTGTGGGTTCACTCACGGAAATATTGAGCGTGTGCAGTTACCGTTCCCAGCAAACTGGAGCGTGTGCAGTAACTGCACACGCTCCAGTTTGCTGTGAACGGTAACTGGGGCGTGTACAGATGCTGTACACGCTCCAGATATTTTTCCCGAATTCTGTAATCACGTGACACGAAGGTTGCCAGATCACTGATTTCTAAAATAATGGTTGCCAGATATTTTTTCTGAATTCTGTAATCAACCATAGTGTTCGGATACTTTTTTGAGCGACTGTACTATAAGACTGGATCCTAATAGGGGTGCATTCAGGATTTAGTAGAGCCAGGGCTGCAAGATTATAATCCCTATCGTCTGTCCCCACCTTCTCCCTTCACCTGCTATACAGTTCCACAAATATGAGACGTTTTACATTTTTGAGAAATAAATAACAGGAATTTATTCTGTGTTATTTCTAGGAAAGGAAATTTTCAGATAAAATCTAACCAGCCAATAGTTATTACCAAAAACCAGGACTTATGGGCATAGCAGTGGCTCTTAAAATTTTTGACATTACAACCCCCTAGAATTGTAATAAATTTATGCAAACCCTTTCCTACAATTAGGAACTAAGTAGTTAACTATAATGATTTTATTACACTTAAATAACATAAAATGAAACAAAATTATCTTTCTGCATTTAACACATTACATTTTTCACAAAATAATTTTATTTATAAACGCAGAGAGTCACATAATATTGCTAAAAACATTTTCCCTAAACATTCTCAGAATTTTACGATCCTCTCCTAAGCTATCCGCGTTGTTGTTTTACCTTTGAGCGGCACTTTTTTGCACACCATGGGCTAAATGGCCAGATCACATGGACCCCGAAGGCTCAGAGAAGGTTGGGGGAGGGGACCCACTGGAACAGCTGTTGGGAGACAGATGGTAGCCTCCCGTCAAGGCCGTCCAGCGTGTTCTTTAACGTGCACAGGGTATGTCTCTCCCGCACATGGGGCCACGGCTTAACGTCCCTACGACGGACGGCGGCCTTTACCAAGCCCATCGGTGTCCCCTACTGACCGTGGGCAGGGCGGGGAATTTTTGCGGAGATAAATCTCAACGCTGACCCAGCTGGGACTCGAACCTGGGAACTACAGATTACGAGCCTGGCGCGCTACCGACTGAGCCGGCTTTATAAGGAACAAGCCACACCAAAAAATTTACTCACTATTGGCGAATGGATTTCCCCAGACCTGATTATTTCAGCGTTTAATACTGTTTACAATAATTTATAATAATTTTCCAGAGTTCTGAATCGATTACTTCTACCCCATTCTAAAAGAAATGCTGTTGAACGATATGTGCAACATGCGAGCTTCGTTTTACTCATTGTAATCCAAGTGCAACTCTTTCTATAGTCGCAATCTGATAGTCTTAGGTTCGAGTCCCAGCTGGGTCAGCGTTGAGATTTATCCCCGCAAAACTCCCCGCACTGCCCGCGGTCAGTAGGGGACACCGATGGACTTGTAAAGGCCGCGTCAGTCGGATGGGACGTTAAGCCGTGGTTCCGTGTGCGGGAGAGCCATACACTGTGCACGTTAAAGAGCACCTGTTTAAATACCTGTTTTAATTAGCTTTTCAAATGAATTATTTTAACCGCAACTGCTGCTCTTAAATATTGAAGTTTTCATAACTTTTCAAACACCGAGTGCGAAAAAATATTGTTGGAAATTTAGATTTGTTATCTTTATCTTCATGTAATTATATTCATGCTCATTTAAGAAGTTCAGGGGATTACAGGGCCAACTATTTATTAGCGTCGCAACTAGATATTCTCAAGCCTGGGACAAAAATTCTAAATCACGTCCACCCCCAAAGTTAGTCATTACACACTTATTGAGTAAAAAACTGTACAGTGCTACATATATTTACACAAACATAACTGTGAGAAATCTAATAAACAATAAAAAAACCTACATAATGAAAAAAAAACAACAACAAAGAATTAAATAAAAAGACTGGAAAATAATAATGTATATTCATATTTCTATATAAAAATAATACTATCTCTATGGGTTGTTGGGTTGTTTTACCTCTGAGCGGCACTTTTTTGCACACCATGGGCTAAATGGCCAGGTCACATGGACCCCGAAGGCTCAGAGAAGGTTGGGGGAGGGGACCCATTGGAACAGCTGTTGGGAGACAGATGGTAGCCTCCCGTCAAGGCCATCCAGCGTGTTCTTTAACGTGCACAGGGTATGGCTCTCCTGCACACGGGGCCACGGCTTAACGTCCCATCCGACGGACGGCGGCCTTTCCAAGCCCATCGGTGTCCCTTACTGACCGTGGGCAGGGCGGGGAATTTTGCGGAGATAAATCTCAACGCTGACCCAGCTGGGACTCGAACCTGGGAACTACAGATTACGAGCCTGGCGCGCTACCGACTGAGCCACCCCCGCCCCCTATCTCTATGAATGTAACATATGCTGTAAACTGTAATTAGCAACGATATTAAAATATTAAAAGTTAAGACTTAAAAATTCCTTCTAAAATACACCTGTTCGCTCTTTTAAATTTTCCTCGTCCACCCTACCCTAGTTTCGACACTGCAGGGACCTACTCCTAATCGTTTGGGTTGTGCTTTCTCTTTTTTTTTTCTTTTTTCCCTAGATAAATTTACGTTAGTTTTCTTTGTTTTTAGTTTTTAGCAATGATATTAAAATAATTCTATTTCTGAAGCTGTTGTAACTGGAAACATGCGGAATACATTTTAGAAAAATATGAGGCGGATGGCCAAATGATAATTTCATTAGTCAGATATGAGAAAAAAAAATAGTAGCCAATGTTCCGAGTTTACATGGACAATATCTGTCACTAGTCTGTGGAGTAATCAAACTTTTTACACTGATTGACTTCGTGATGAAGACTTCGAGAATAAAAGGAATCGCAAATAAAGAGAAAAAAAAAAATAGAGATGTCTCTTAAGGGAAATATGCTTCAAACTTTGGATGAAAAAACTGAAGTCTGAAAAACAATTTTAAAGTGTGTTAGAAATGATTTCACGATTTTCAAGATGGAAAGTTTTCCCCCATCGATTGCCGAGAAAAGAATTTATTCAATTGTACATATATATAGGTCAAATCTGGATTTTATTTTCCTACGTGTTTTGGATTCAGCGTGCTTGACTAGAGCACGAAGCTGCTTTTGGTAACACGAAACGTAGACGCTGTTGTAGTGCAAAAATTAGATGCCTAAATATATGTGTGATTCGAAATAAAGATTCTGAAAATAATACATCTGTTTACCTTTAATTATTTATCCAATCGTCTACCATTCTTCATTGAAAACAGGGGCTTGGGTTGCGTTACTCTGAGTGGCCCTTTTTTTTGGCACACAGTGGGCTGAATGGCCAGGTCGCAAGGACCCTAAAGGCTCAAGGAAAGTTGGGGAAGGAAGACAGATTTAAGCCTCCCGTCAAGGCCATCTAGCGTGTTCTTTAAAGTGCACACGAGCTCTCTTGTATACAGAGCCACGTCATAATGCCCGGTCTGACGGACGGCGGCCTTTTCAAATCGTTTTGGCCTCCCCTTTCTCATTGAGGGCAGAAGGGGAATTAGTAGAGAAAATTCTCAAAGCAGACACAGTTGGGACTCTAATCTGGGTTGGGTTGTTTTACCTCTGAGCGGCACTTTTTTTGCACACCATGTGTTAATGACTAGGTCACATGGACCCCGAAGGTTCAGAGAAGGTTGGGGGAGGGGTCCCACTAGAACAGCTGTTGGGAGACAGATGGTAGGCTCCCGTCAAGGCCATCCAGCGTGTTCTTTAACGTGCACAGGGTATGGCTCTCCAACACACGGGGCCACGGCTTAACGTCTCTTCCGACGGACGGCGACCTTTCCAAGCCCATCGGTGTCCCCTACTGACCGTGGAAAGGGCGGGGAATTTTGCGGAGATAAATCTCAACGCTGACCCAGCTGGGACTCGAACCTGGGAACTACAGATTACGAGCCTGGCGCGCAACCTACTGAGCCACCCCCGCCCCGGGACTCGAACCTGGGAACTGTAGATTAGAAACCTTGCCTGTTAACAACCGAGTTAACCCCTAACCTGAGAAAAGTGTCTTTTGGGAATGGTCCTGTCAGCTCTGGTCCAATCTGCAGGAGAGTCGTAACCCTAAGCAAATTAACACTTTGGCGACAGAGAGTAAACTCATCATTCCGTAATCGACAGACTCGCTTACGAGGTTAGAAATTTACCTTTATAGACAAAAGTTCCGAACTTAAATTTCCGACTTTCAATTTCGCGAAACTTAAATTTCAGACTTTTAACAGTTTTCTCTCGTCGTCAAAGTGTTAAAACATTCCTGCCAAGGCTTATCCTGTTGTTTTATCTGCCCCTAGCAGTCATCCAGGTAAAAATCTGGATTAGGGGGTGCAAGGGGTTGGGTTGTTTTACCTCTGAGCGGCACTTTTTTGCACACCATGGGCTAAATGGCCAGGTCACATGGACCCCGAAGGCTCAGAGAAGGTTGGGGGAGGGGACCCATTGGAACAGCTGTTGGGAGACAGATGGTAGCCTCCCGTCAAGGCCATCCAGCGTGTTCTTTAACGTGCACAGGGTATGGCTCTCCCGCACACGGGGCCATGGCTTAACGTCCCATCCGACGGACGGCGGCCTTTCCAAGCCCATCGGTGTCCCCTACTGACCGTGGGCAGGGCGGGAAATTTTGTGGAGATAAATCTCAATGCTGACCCAGCTGGGACTCGAACCTGGGAACTACAGATTACGAGCCTGGCGCGCTACCGACTGAACCACCCCGCCCCCGGGGTGCAAGGGGACTGCATTTCCTGCTGGAGAAATTTAATAACCGGAGAAAAAGAAAGTAAATATGTATGAAAAAAATATTCTTGCGAAATTTCTACAAAAAATTTCTTTCTCTATTACCGAGAAAAATAGAAACGTCGAAATATTTGGCGAGATTGATTCTAAAAAAAATGCACCGAAACGGCGTTCTCGTTCCGTTCCATTCAATTACTTGCCTTTCCCCTTTTCTAGTCCTCAGCAGTTCAGTAGGTCTCTTCCTTCATTATTCTCTTGAACGTTGGTATTTCACGGGTGTTAGGAGAGAGCCAGGCTTAGTGGGATATTGGGCAGGACTGCTTAAAAATATTATGTAATGGGTGTTTCCAGAGTTAACTCCTGTCCCAAGCCTATGATGTTTTTTCAGAAGATCCATCTCTTCCTTCTCCATTCCTTAAACCTCTTTTATTCTTTGCTTCCGAGACTTAATCTCCCCACATTTCATTTGCCCATCGTCTCCTATTCTCTCACTTTGATGTTCAAAACTCTTCTTGGCCATCTCCCTCCTTCCATTTCCTGGAAAAGTTCATATCCCACTAGCATTCTCTTCCCAGTCCAACTACGTCTTCAATTACAAATTCCACCCCCTCCTAATAGTTTCAACCCTGAATCGATCAAATCTTGTGTTTCCCAATTACCCTTTGCAGAAACACAATTGCATACGCATTAGTTTTATTTCTTTAAGGTCTCTGTAACGAACCATGTTTCTACGCCATTATCGAAGTACTTCCGAAAGTAACATAAAATAATGGTCACTTTATAGATTTTATCGTCCCCTTGGATATTCGTGTTGTTTTCTGCTGAGGTCCTGCCATCTTCTCAGATCTTCTACTGTGGCATACAAACTGACAGGCTCCTGTCAGACCTCTGTGGCAAGCAGCTGCTTGAGGGGGTATTTATTTTTTACCCTATAAAGTTGAATTCAACATTCTAGTAGCCTCCACAAGTTTAAAGTTGCCTTGAAGTCAGTGCTCAAGAAATCGTCCTGATTCGCCAGATCCTATTTAGCCTGTTGGCAAGCTACACCAGAAATGAAACAGTGTATTGTGCATATCAACGAATTTTGTAACAAAAGGCTCTATTATGTATTAAAAGGACTCCGCAATGCCTTGGGCATGGACTGCCCAAGGCATTGCGGAGTGTTCTGTGGTAGTGCTACCCATGCGTTCCAGAATGTCCTGCAATGCCTGCACATTTCCAGGTGGAGGGTCGGAGCATTGAATCTCCTTTTCCAATAGGTACGAAACGTGTTCAATAGGGTTGAGATCCAGTGAGTTGCTCAGCCATAAGAGGATGGAAAATTCATTGACATGTTCCTGAAACCAGTTTTTAATAATGTCAGGCCATGTGACATGTCACATTATCTTGTTGATAGACTCTGGAATTGTCTGGGTACACTGTCATCGTGAAGGGACGCACTTGACTATGACAATAAGAAGCAGGTGGTAATATTGAGCTGATTCATGGTGGACCCATGGCGTGCAATGAAAACTTTCCCAACCATAATACCACCACTTCCAGTCTGCTGAACATTGACAGTGCATCATGGTGCCATGGTTTCATGTTGTTTTCCAGTAGGGGACACCGATGGGCTTGGAAAGGCCGCCGTCCGTCGGATCGGACGTTAAGCCGTGGCCCCGTGTGCAGGAGAGACATACCCTGTGCACGCTAAAGAACACACTGGATGGCCTTGACGGGAAACTACCATCTGTCTCCCAACAGCTGTTCCAGTGGGTCCCCTCCCCCAACCTTCTCTGAGCCTTCGGGGTCCATGTGACCTGGCCATTTAGCCCATGGTGTGCAAAAAAGTGCCGCTCAGAGGTAAAACAACCCAACCCATGTTGTTTTCTCCAAATGTAAACGCACCTATCAGCGTGATGGAGTTGGAAACTGGGAACATCTGACCAGGAGACAGATTTTCCCATGTCAGTGGTCTGCCCACAAGGCACATTTTCTTGTCTCTCACAGTAAACATAGGTACCTGACATCCATTGATTTTCATAGCCCATACGAGCATACGACTGTACTGCGTCACTGCTGTTACAAGGCAGGACACATATTGCTCACTATGGCTGTTAGCTTAATCTCCCTTCTGACCTTTTGGCAGGAAATTTGACTGCCTTTGAACTAGTCAATGGTAGACTCATTACACCACAGAAAGGGAACAGTTCACCATGGTGGCTGTCATCGAGATACTCGCACCTGAACATTGTGCCTCCATAATCATATCGCAATCGAATTTGAAAAGATCACGACCCCAACACATTCTTCGAGGTAACGGAAAAACTGATTGCCACGTGCTCACTTTACAACTATAATGGACCAGTCCATTCCTACATAAGAGGTGGTTGCTAATCTAAAGCCAAATCAGTATATATATTTATAGTATACAATTATTGTCTATTATAAAAAATAATTTCTTGTGATTAATTATAAAACTTCGTTTTCTACTACAAAAAGAATTTCATGAGGGAAGCACCCCCTTCCCTCTTGAATTTTTGCGCCAAAATTTCGTTTTGCTGTCAAACTGACCCTGGTCCCACTTCCCCCTCCCCACAAACTCTCCTTTTTATCGCTTACGATTGTGTTTTTGATTTCACAAAAAGTAATTCCTTTGTGCAAAGCAACACTAATAGACATTTAGTAAAAGTCTTTTTTGGGAAATTTATATAAAATTGTATTAATATAAATAAGAGCTGGGTATTGATGCAATTGTTTAGAAATTGGATACGTAAAATGGCAAATCTGTTTGAATGCGATTTGTTGAAAAGTACAGATTTCTACCTAATTAAATGAATGCTGGCAAAAGCAGTATTTAAGATACGTTGAAGTGATTGGAGAAAGTCTCCAACGCATATCAAATTAAGCCATTTCATCCAACAAATGGTTGAGCACAGCTAAGGTCCATATAATCAACTACATTCCTATATTGTGTAAACGTGTGTAAATGTACAAAGAGTAAAGAGTGTGTAGTCTTCTACAATGGTACGTGGGCAGATTTTACCTCTTTCGTCGAGTCAACATAACATCTGGCGCAGTCTAGAACGGCGGAATGGACATTTAATTCTTTCATCCAAAGCACAGCCATTAATAGCCGTTCAGACAGATTCGAAGTACGGGTGTAAAAACTCGCGGATCTGTGGTTTCACTCAGAATCACGGGTGAAACCGCAGATCACCAATCACAACACTTGAGATTGGTGATCCCCGAGAGTGAGGCGTGGCAATTTAAATGAATTAGATTCTAATTAAGCCTGCTTTTTCAGTCTTTAATAATTAGAAATTTCATCAAAATCAACATTGGAGTCTAAAGTTAGGAGACTAGCGTACACCAATACGTACTGGTTGCTTTGTTGGATGTACGACTAACAAAGAATATTCTGTCACATGTTCTTTAGGAGTCAGCACATACTAGTGGGGAGCAGGGTTGGCTCAGTAGAACGCCAGGCTTGAAATCTGCAGCTCTCAGCTTCGAGTCCTACTGGGAAAGTACCGAGATCTATCTCCTCTAAATCCCTATCCTTGGTCAGAAAGAGAACGCTACTGGGCTTGGAAAGGCTACTGTCTATCGGATGGGACGTAAAGCCATGGCACCATGGGCACGACAGCCATACGCTGAACACACTAAAGAATATGCTGGATGACCTTGACAGAAGGTTTCGGTTGGGTTGTTTTACCTCTGAGTGGCACTTTTTCAACATATTGGGATAAATGACCAGGTCACAAGGACCACTAAGGCTCAGAGAAGGTGGGGGAAAGGTACCCACTGGAACAGCTGTTGGGAGACAGATGGTAGCTTCCCGTCAAGGCAATCCAGTGTGTTCCTTAACGTGTGCAGGGTATGGCTCTTTCACACACGGGGCCATGATTTAACGGCCCATCAGACCAAGCTCAGCGGTGTCCTCTACTTACCGAGGGCAGGGCGGAGAGTTTTGTGGAGATAATTCTCAACGCTGACTCAGCTGGGACTCGAACCTGGGAACTGCAGATTTACGAGCCTGGCATGCCAAGGACTGAGCCACCCTCTTTTTTTTTCAGAGAACCAAGTCTTCACTAATTTCCCTCAGTGTCCTTAAGATGATGCAAACGTTAAAATGAAAACGAACTAGTCAGTCGCTAAAATTGGTATCAAATTTTTAGCAGCACAAAAAATTACCATTCTAGTGTTTGCCACAGACGTCCGAGGGCGTCTGTCAATTTATTCGGCATAGAGGTCTTCTGATCAAGGACAGACATCAGCAGAAAGACAACACAAATAGCCATGTCATACCAATCCTCGAACCCATCCTTTTGAACAGCAGTTAAGCGCGTTAATATCTAATTATTATCTTCCAACCTTTAATGTTCATTTTGTAGAGAGAATTTCTTCATAACATTGTAACGTCACCAGTGTTTGTAGTTTTAGGTAAAATCGAAAATTATCTGAACTGTTCGCACTTCCAATATATTAATCGTAGTCCTCGCTTCACTGCCCCATTCCCAGAAACGACTCTGTACTTGACATACGTGGAAAAATGTTTAATCCAAAGTATTGCATTGAAAGTTTAATGCATAAATTAAGAACACGTTTTGCATAACTTATCTAAAGCAATTTCTTAATTTTTCTGTAAATTTACACAACGGAGAAAAGTAAACACTAAATTTAGATATTTTTTATTTACAGAATTTTCATATATAAAAGATAGCATTATCCTACAAAATGGCAATATGTTGTAACCACTCCACATCAAACAAGATCTTACGTAACAAAACAAAAAACGTACATACACAATATGAGGTACATAGAATGTTATCAACAAAAAAAAAAAACATGCAACCACACAATTTCTAGCTGTCTCGGCATATTTCAGTAATCTCTTTCTTTATCAAGTATTTTTCTGCCAATAAGATAATCTCTTATAGCGAGAATACTTAAAATGCTAATTTATGTAGTTATGTTCTATGCTTTTACGTCATGTACAAGCCTATAGAATGATGCAGACAAAATAATCATAACTTTAAAGAATCCAAATAGTTAGGATTTTCCATTCAGTACTAACAGCCGGTTCAGTGTCTCGACCGATTACATTTACACGCATTACTTTCGTATTTGCAAATAAAGTTTACTGGAAATAAATAAAAAATGCCGAAAATGCAAGTAATAAAAGATTTAAACAAAAGACTCTTCTAATATTTCATTGCATTTTCAATCGGAAAGAAATCCAGAAGGGAGTTTAATCGTTTTTTTAACCACAAAAGTGGCTAAAGGTTTTTAGAATTTAGAACATTGCTGTTCTGTTTGTTTAGTACAATAATCCAGCAAATTCATGGAATGAAAACAAACTTCTAGCATTCCAATCATTCTCAAACTCAAGTTGTAGCGTTTCAGAATTCGCTAGCCTTAGAGATGATTTATCTTTTCTTTAGAGCCAATAGTACCTACTCATGGGATTGAGGGTTATAATGCATCTTCAGGGCTCGAATAGTTTATATTTCCAAAGAAAATCGTTTAAAATCAGAATCAAGAACATCATATCCCTCCTATTGGAAGTTTCAGAGTTCGTCACTGACTGCCGTAGAGACTGACTACCTCAGCACATGAGATAGTAGACGATCATTTACTGTAAACAGTCTTATAACAGAGTAAAAATGAAATCACTATAAGAAAAGTTTCGCTTTTGTGTTATTTTCGCTAAAAAAAATATTCCATAATCCCTTCTTGCTAAACTTGAAAAATTCGTCGAAGTCAATTTGAGAAAAAAAAAAATATTTTTTCGGTTAAAAGTTAGAAATGTCACACAAAAGTATAAAATTTGATTTTGAGATTGAAAAATGCTATATGAACCATTTAAAAAAGGAACTCTTAAAACTGATGAACTTTGAGAAATATCCACTCACTCTACTTCTTAAAAAAATATCCACTCACTCTACTTCTTCTCTGGAAACTCGCAAAAGAGCACTCAAACTCGGAATCTTCTTGGATTGGGGAATCCTCAAAACAAAATGCCCTAATTATAAAACTTCTTATTATTCCCTCAGTCAGAATTTGAAACAAACTTTTTAGACATACTCTATAAATGTTTAACCAACATCGCTAAAACCAGCCAACGTTAATAGAAACAAAAAATTAAGTGAAACGATTCTAAACAGCATTAGATGTTTAAATAGAAGCAAAAATCGGGAAACTGAAGATTGGTGTAGAAATAGAACCCGCCGAGAATAAAAGGCCTAAGATGTGTTTGTGAAGAAAATTTATTTGCAAAGACACAATTTCCCATGTCCCGAAACAATGGATCCTCAAAGCAAAACCTTTTATTGATTAAATAGATTTCCCACATGTGCCAATACTTGATAAAGAAGGAGATTACCAAATGGGTAGTAAATCAGTTACTCAATGCAGACATTTAAATATATTTCGGCAATGGAAGATACAATCTTCTTTTGGCACACAGGTGAAAGAATGTCTCGCTCCAAGTCAAATTCCATTACCAAAGAAGGATTTTCATCAATCTTTTTCATCTTTGAAACTGAAGACTTTTCACCTTCGGCTCCTATTCCCGTGACACGATTTTTCCTTCTGATGTTACATATTCAAGATTCTTCTTCAAAACAAGACAAATTGCCATAATGGACTAAACAGTTCGAAATTTTTATAAACATGAAACAGATTTAACTTTAAATGCAAGTAACAATTGCTTTGCTAATCGAGTTTCATTAGAAATAACATTATCATTTGGAGCTTTTTAATTTTACCTTGGCCCCCTTCATATATTTTTTTTTTTGTTAGATTCCACACACCTAGATTCGTATTAGTTAACAGAATATCTTTAATAGAGGGGCATTCGCGAATACGATTCATTTACACATCATTTTCTGAATCCTCGATTTCAAGTATCAATGCCCACTGAGCTTCAAGTGGTCACAGCCTTCAGATACGCATTCGACATCATATTTGCATATCATTAAAACTCTTATAATTTATTCTTATACATATCAAACTTTCATCGACTAACACGCAGAGTTTTTTTTTCTACTGTTAAAACATCTTTCGTTGAAAGAAGCAAAAAGTCCCAAAGTAACATTTTTGCCATTATTCAAACTGTATAGAGACAACGAATTAAAAATGTAATACAATCATAAAAACAAATTATCTTTCATCCAACAATGAAAGATGGTCTTTTAAATTTTAAAACATCAGTCCTGTACAACATATGGGTCACTAAACGTAAAACAATTCTCTCTTCAATTTTTTTTTACCATGCAGGCTCTTCGATCATCCACGTAATTTATATGTATAGCTATTAAAATATCAATGGAGCTCAAGAGTCTGTTATCGAAGTTAGCCATTGTCTTGATGGCTAACAAGCACTAGTGTATATAAAGACTGGCTTAGATGGTGGCAAATGTTGGTCCAAGAGCCACAAATATCAAATCGTACTCTCACGTTCTTTCTTTTTCTGGAGATCTCCTTCTGGTGTGACGCGTTGTCAAGAACATGAACAGACCAACGAAAAGGAAGACCGCATGGAATGCTACAACGATGGCTATTGGTTGATAAACCGGCCACTCTCTGTGGTATCCATGGAAACGGAGAGCTTGGGAATCGGTGACTATCCCACACTCCGCCCGCATCACAATGGAGTTATCCTGTTGCACGATGGGATTACGAATGCACCCATAACGGAATTCTTCGCCATTGTTCGCTACAGAGTTAAATTCGTTCCGTAGCAATTCTTCCATCACCCAACGGGTTGGAGACACCCACTGAGCCCAGGAGAACACAAAGGAGATGTCCGCTAAGTGGACTGAGTATCCTGCTGTTAGTGCAACACAAGTGAACAAGAATCCTGTCCAGGCTGCAGCGACGTGGCGGGAGGAGCAAGCCCAACCGCAGGCTAGGGCAAGCATGCGCAGTGTGAGGATGTAGAGTAGCATATAACCGATATAGGCTCCGAAAGATTGAATTCTGGAAATGGTTTGTAAGCCTGCCATGGAATAAGCTGGAACTATGTAGGCTAAGGCGACCGCTGCTGCTGGAGGGAGACTGTATGTCAGCTGAAAAGAGATTGTTTTTGTAATTGAATGCTGAACGATTTATCTTGAAACAGTCACTCACCTTAAAGGAATAATACATACATTTCACACAACAAGCACTTAACAATACATTAAAAACAATCAAAGTAGGAGGTACAACCAGACAGTTCCGAATTAAAGCTTATGCCACATTGTCTTTCAATGTAAAAACAAAATTGCTTAAAATTTGCTTTCAGTGTAAAATGCAATAAAAACAAATATTTAACACCATTTTTGAAGGGGGCGGGGATGGCTCAGTCGGTAGAGCGCCAGGCTCGTAATCTGCAGTTCCCAGGTTCGAGTCCCAGCTGGGTCAGCGTTGAGATTTATCTCCGCAAAACTCCCCGCCCTGCCCACGGTCAGTAGGGGATACCGATGGGCTTGGAAAGGCCGCCGTCCGTCGGATGGAACGTTAAGCTGTCTCACGGTGTGCGGGAGAGCCATACCCTGTGCACGTTAAAGAACACGCTGGATGGCCTTGACGGGTTGCTACCCTCTGTCTCCCAACAGCTGTTTCCAGTGGGTCCCCTCCCCCAACTTTCTCTGAGCCTTCGGGGTCCTTGTGACCTGGCCATTTAGACCATGGTGTGCAAAAAAGTGCCGCTCAGAGGTAAAACAACCCAACCTATTTTTGTAAGAATCTATATTTCTATCCGAACTCTTAGCTTAATGTTAACTTATAACATAGATTATGAGGGAAGAACGTTATTTTCACTACCTTGAAATTAAAACTATACAAATCACATGGAATAGGGCTAATTTTTGGTGAAATGCTTACACCTAGAATGATTTTGTTATACGATGGACTGAAGTTAAGTATTTTCTATGAAAACAATGGTATTCGTAAGGATATTACTAGAGCTATTAAAAGGGGATATTTAACAGGTGTTTTAAAACCTAAAAACAACCTCTTCTACACTGAAGTGCCATTAAATTAGGGATAGCAACCTAGTAAAGTTTTCGACCTATTGTGGCCCTGAAAACGGCCGCCACACGTCGAGGCAAGGACTCCACAAGCTTGCGTAAATGTTCCACAGGTATGGCGACTGATGTATCCTCCAGAGATGTCCACAATTCTCTCAAGGTCGTTGCTGATGGGACACGAGCGCGAACACTCTAATCGACGGTATCCCAAAAATTTTCGATGGGATTTAAACCTGGGTTGGGTTGTTTTACCTCTGAGCGGCACTTTTTTGCACACGATGGACCCTAAAGGCATAAAATCACATGGACCCTAAAGGCATAAAATCACATGGACCCTAAAGGCTTAGAGAAGGTTGGAGGAGGGGACCCACTGGAACAGCTGTTCCAGGGATGATAGCCTCCTGTCAAGGCCATCCAGCGTGTTCTTTAGCGTGCACAGGGTATGGCTCTCACGCACACAGGGCCACAGCTTAACGTCCCATCCGACGGACGACGGCCTTTCCAAGCCATCGGTGTCCCCTATTGACCGTGGGCAGGGCGGAGAATTTTGCGGAGATAAATCTCAACGTTGACCCAGCTGGGACTCGAACCTGAGAACTACAGATTACGAGCCTGGAACGCTACCGACTGAGCTACCCCCGCCCCTAAGGGTAGGGGATATATTGGACCCTGCCCCTTTTAAATATGGGCCTCTTGGTGGCTATTTTATTATTTCAAAGTCAACAGAATGCTCCAGCAACCATGCAGTAGCCAACTTGGGCCTGTGAGATGAACAGTTGTCTTGCTGGTAGACGCCATCTCCATTGGGATGCATGATGGACATAAATGGGTGTAAATGGTCAGCCTTGAGTTCTACTTACCGGGATGCATTGAGAGTCGTCGGTACAAGTACCAAAGGTCTCACAGACGTCCAAATGAAGACACGTTAGGCCATCACTGAGCCACCACCAGCTTGTACTATTCTGACTTTACGCAAGGTCCATGGCTTCATGGGGTTGGCGCCATACCCTCAGTCTCCCATCGGCGTGACGAAATTTAAATCGGGATTCGTCACTTCGTGCTATCCGTTGCCAATTTTCGATGTTCTTTAGCCCAGGTAAGGCGTTGAGCAGATATCGTGCCGTAAGAAGTGGGACTCCTGTAGGTTGTAAGCTCCTGAAGCCGAGACAATGAAGTGAACTTTGCACGGTCCATGCACTGACTTCCTGGCTGGAACCCACGTTCAAATGGAAGGCGATTTCAGATAATGTCTGGCCCCTACGATGTGGGTCAGACGGCGAAGCCCACGATCATTCAAGGCTGGTTGTCCTTTGCAGTTATTCGGTGCTTTTTTTGCCGGAATATTCATATTTCCGGAATACTCTTGAAATTGTCGTACGAGAAAATCCAAGTTCGTTGACAATGTCGGACATCGAGTGTCCATTCCGTCGAGCATCTACGATCTTCCCTCTGTCAAATGCATTTAAATCCCGCGCCTTTCCCCATTACGTTTCTCACGACGAATGCTTGGGGAGGCCAAGGCTGACAATATATATGACAGGAATTTCAGCCACGCATGCGTGCAAAATGCGGGACTTGCGGTAATGAATTTGGATAACGTCTCCTATCCCTAATTCAATGGCACTTCAGTGTATACACCCTTGTTATACCTCTAATTAAATCGTTCCTGAAGAGACTTAGTAATAACATAGAAATTTTTTATGCTATTACAAGAGAAGGCAAATTCAGTTTGCCCAGAAATTTAAAAAATAGAGCATTAAAGTGGAAGGAGCTTATTGATTTTTGAGTAAAATTGGTAGTTTTGTTCTTAAACGATTAAAAAGCCTAAACTTTAAAAAGAAAGTAACTCCCAAATCAGAGCGACTAATGGTGTAAGCATTTTCGAAGTTTGGTGATAAATTTTTCGGGATTTCAAAGAGAAGTTTCTCGAAATAAAAAGATTTCAAATCAGCCCGATTGAATCGACTGAAGCCAGAGTCGAGTTTTATTCTTACGACAGGTGAACGTGCTGCAGTGAGTTGATGAAAAACCTCACCTATGCTTCTATGTGAAATTTATGTAAGAAACGAATTGGAACATAGAATTGCAATGTTAGAGTTGTGGAAATGTAGAAAAAGGACGCAGTGTCAGTAAATACACGATAAGTGAAAATAAAGAAGAAATATCTTTATATGGTGAGTACGAGGGAAGTTGATTAGTTTTATTAATATAAAATCTGATGAGTTAACACAAGTAACTAGAATTTGTGTCTGAATTGAGGAATAAAAAAGGACGTTGACTTTAAAAAATTAAGAGGTAAACGATAATCAGTCGAGTAGACAGAACTAGTTTTGACTGTTCTGTAGGAAAAGGTTATTACTTTATGTAAGCTAGTATTTAGTTTGTTTATAAGTAATTTCATCCATGCTTTTGCAATAAATTTCATTGTTTTGTAATTTGTATCGTAAAATATACTTACTTATACCCACGCTCAGTGCTCATCCATTTAAATTGGTGCCAAGAGTGAAGATAATTTATTGAATACCTTTTACTAGAAGTATGGATGAGTTAATAAAGCTGATGACTGATATTAAAGGCGATATAGCTGCCCAAAACAGCAAAATTGGTGAACTTACTAGACAAAATTATGGTGCCAGGCTCGTAAATCTGCAGAAATTGGTGACCTTACTAGACAAAATGTTGACAATAATTAAAATGTTTACTAGACAAAATGTTACAATCCAAAAATTGGTGACCTTACTAGACAAAATGATGACTTCAAAGCCAAAATGGCTACACAAAATAATGAGTAGAGAGATGAAGTAGCTTCTCAAATTGGTAAGATTACTGATCAGAATAAGGATCTGAATAAAAAAAAAAGTCACTGAAATCACTGATAAGTGTAAAGACTTTAAGACCGAACTCAACAGTGTAAAAGATGATCTTGATAGTGTTATTATTTTTATTTATTATTGATTGAAGCCCGAGTCGATTTTTATCTTTCTCATTTCGAAATGGAACAGTCGTGAATCAGAAGTACGATCTTTTCATGCACCAAAAGAAAACTTAAATCTTCTTCTGGCAGTCAAAAAAAAAAATGCGGCTGGAACGTTAAAATATAAGTTCTCTTGGAATCAAAGAAATTAATTTCCTTGGGGCTTTAAAAAAAAGTAAAATCGCCTCAAATTATAAAAATATAAATTACTTTGGAATATGAAAAGAAAAAGTATATTCGTTTAGGATGACAAAATGTCTTGGGATTGTTGTCACTGAAAGCAGCTGAAAGTTCTCTTCTTTCGTTTCGTGGATGCCCTTTGAACCGGGATGACTAACTGACTTGAGATGCACAGTGAAGCCAACTAAACCTAACTAGGAGAACCATTTTCATCTTAAAGAGGAGAAATGCAATATTCTGCATATTACTGCGATTTAAATAATTGATATCAGGAAGTTCCGTTGAGTCTCAAGGTGAAAATTATAGGGGATAATTCGCAACAATGTGAAAACTAGAAGGATTACATACCGCTTCTGGAAAATGTAGGATGATCGTTTTCAGAGAAAATCAAGTTTTTTTATCTTCTGAATTTCGCACCCTTTAACAGTAGCAATTCGTACTAATGGGAGTGTGGAACGTAAAAGATATTATTAGCTCTATAAAAGGTATATCTCATTTATCCTTTAAAATGAAAAAAATTGTATTTCGATCTTTCCATTAGTTAAGTTGAATGATATCAAGGTGTACCCAAAATTATATTCTTTAACGAAATGCAATCTTTAATTTTTACATTTTCTATTGTTTTCAGAACTATCATTTTTATTTATTCATATAAAAAACATTTTTGTATTTACTTTCAATGAAATGTTTTTTTTTTTGGTTTTGAGCATTCTTAATTGTATTATGTATGCACGATTGCGGCATTTGCAATCATGTTCATTAGTGAAAGTCACGACCTAACTATTTCTATCTTGAAACATTGATTTCTTTCTTATCCCACCCCATGAAACAATTTTGCTTCTCCCTGAAACTATTTTTGGCTTAGTAAATAATTGGGAGTAAAAAGAGGGAGATAAAAAAATCAAGAGCAGATGTCGCCATAAATTTTTAATAATCCTAGCAGCAATACCCAATCACCATTTTTATCTCTTATCACATTTTATCAGATTTTGCTGGGATCTAGTTTCCTCCCCTATCACATATCTAGGGACTAAGTATCTATTACACAGTCACTAGAAAATTAAACTCGCAAATTTGCTGGAGAGCGCAGCCATTTAAAAGAACTGAAGCACCCCTGCCTGATTCTCCCTATTCCCAATATGATCAATAGCTTTAAAGAAAAAAATTATCTCATCAACTTTACTTGCCAAAGGGCCATATTGTCAGCATATTCTGAAAAAGATATTTTAAAGTCTGAAATCTCTAGACCAGTTGTTCCCCCCAACTAGGATGGGGTGAAGACATTCCAAAGGGCTAGGGGAAGGTATTTTCCTCTCTCTCTCTCTGTGTGTGTGTGTGTATTTTGCAACTGTAGTTATGTATTTGTCACCTGTTTAGTTTGGTAATGTTAGTTATGAGTTGGTTAGCATTAGTTATGAGAAAAGCTTTCCAAGGGGTAAACTCAATCTTTAGATCGTCTACAGATCCAAAAGTACTTTACTTAAATAAGAATGTGCAGTATATTTAGAGTGCAGGTGCGTACTCAAAACCCCTTCTGGTTTTTTTCCCCTACCTAAAATTATTTTTAAACTTATTAAAAAAACTGCTTAAAATACATAAATATAATGTTATGAATGAAATGGATGGAAACTGAGTGAGTGCGAGTTCAAAAATAATATTTAACAATTATAATTCTAAAATAATGTAATTTATAACAAAAATATGAATGAAAACATTTATATAAACTAAAGTCAACCAACACAAATCTTCATTAGTATAAAAATAAACCTTCAGAAGAACAAAGCACCTTTTTATTTTTCTTACAAAGAGAAAATAAGGCCTTTACAACAGTCGATAAGTGACACAATCGTATCTGTGAACAAACCTGCAATATATAAAGAATAACCTCATCAATTCCTAAACAAACTAAATATAACTATATCATCAATTGATGAACTCTTCCTACAGAAATGTTGAGATCAGTTCTGCTTGTTCGACTAACATATAACCTCCTCAGCCATATCTTTAAGTGTCCTAAACATTCTTTTTCTTACCAGTCCGCTAACAGGATCAACATTAATAAACTTTAACTTCCAGCGAACACACCAAATAAATTTTTTTAAAAAAATACTTTAGTGCACAAAGACAAACTACGTTTTCCTTCACATTCTAATTCCTCATAAGAAAACAACTTATTGTTTGTTTTTAGTTAAGTTCATTCGAAGTAGTTGTTATGTAAATCTCAAGCTGTAACACATACGAGTATCACAATGATACATCAAATCGTAAGTTCATTATAGCACCTTCATCTATGGTAACAATAACGAACGCCGAAAGCTCCCACTAGAGAAGAGGGAGTGTGCATAATTTTTAAAAGAAAATGAAGTGCTGAGTGAAATGAATCAAATAACAATGCATGTAATTTGGTTGGGTTAAATTGTTTTACCTCTGAGCAGAGCTTTTCTTTTTTCAAGGACCCCGAGGACTCAGAAAAGTTTAGTAGAGGGATTGGGTAGTGTTGGGTTGTTTTACCTCTGAGCGGCACTTCTTTGCACACCATGGGCTAAATGGCCAGGTCACATGGACCCCGAAGGCTCAGAGAAGGTTGGGGGAGGGGACCCACTGAAACAGCTGTTGAGAGACAGATGGTAGCCTCCCGTCAAGGCCATCCAGCGTGTTCTTTAACGTGCACAGGGTATGGCTCTCCAACACACGGGGCCACGGCTTAACGTCCCATCCGACGGACGGCGGCCTTTCCAAGCCCATTGGTGTCTCCTACTGACCGTGGGCAGGGCAGAGAATTTTGCGGAGATAAATCTCAACGCTGACCCAGCTGGGACTCAAACCTGGGAACTACAGATTACGAGCCTGGCACACTACCGACTGAGCCACCCCCGCCCCTTAGGAGAGGGGACCCACTGGAACAGCTGTTAGGAGATAGAAGGTAGCCTCCCGTCAAGGCCACCCAGCGTGTTCTTTAACATGCACAGGGTATGGCTCTTTCACACACGGAGCCACGGTTTAACATCCCATGCAACGGACGGCGACCTTCTAAGCCCGTCGGTGACCCTTATCAACTGAGAACGGGGGGGGGGGGGGATTTGTGGAAAGAAATCTCAAAGTTGGCCCAGGCGGGGCTCCAACCTGTGAACTGCAGATTACAAGCCTGGTGTGCTATCGACTAAGGACCTCATGGAACTAGGAGGTCATTAAAAAAAACTTCAAGGGATACTCGGTCAACACACAATTCAAAAATGGCTAATCAAGTTTGAACTGAAAGAAGAATTCAAAAGCAATGAAATAAGAAACGAGATTGGCGCAATAAACTTCTTATGATGAAAAATTTGGCATTTTAAATATTCAAGACAAAAAAAATTAGCTGTTTAGCTCGCATTTTGCCGAAGTGTAGTTTCCTCCCCTACCACTCATTGAATTAGTAGCTCCTGTCAGAGCTCTGTGATAAGCAACCGAGCTCGTTGAAAAATAATAAAAACTAGCAATTGTTTTCCTTTGTAGTCTGTCCATTGCAGACATTCAACTTTTTTGTTTTTAAGAGATAAATAAAAATCTTTTTTTGGTTGGATAATGACGAAGTAACATAATTTGCATTTTCCGAATCTCAACAGTGAAATAGATGGGTTCTTTTACCTCTGAAAGGCGCTTTTTTGCACACAATGGGTAAATGGCCAGGTCTCAAGGACCCTGAAGGCTAAGAGAAGATTGGAGAGGGGACCCACTGGAACAGCTGTTGGGAGACAGATGATCGCCTCCCATCAAGGCCATCCATTGTGTTCTTTAACGTGCATAGGGTGTGGCTCTCTCCCTCATATGGGGCCACGGCTTAAGTCCCATCCTTCAAGTCCATCTGTGTCCCCCTACTGACAGAAGGCAGGGCTGCGAGTTTTGCGGAGATATTGGATTGTTTGGATTGTTTTACCGCTGAGTGGCACTTTTTTGCACACCATGGGCTAAATGGCCAGGTCACATGGACCCCGAAAGCTCAGAGAAGGTTGGGGGAGGGTACCCACTGGAACAGCTGTTGGGAGACAGATGGTAGCCTCCCGTCAAGGCCATCCAGCGTGTTCTTTAACGTGCACAGGGTATGGCTCTCCTGCACACGGTGCCACGGCTTAACGTCCCATCCGACGGACGGCGGCCTTTTCAAGCCCATCGCTGTCCCCTAGTGACCATGGGCAGGGCAAGGAAATTTTGCGGAGATAAATCTCAACGCTGACCCAGCTGCTACTCGAACCTGGGAACTGTAGATTAAGAGCCTGGCACACTACCGACTGAGCCACTCCCACCGCAGGTTGAATAGTTAAAAAATGTGCGAACTTTAAATGAATATTGAAAACAATCTACATTGGTTCCCGAAAATTGAGAAACAACCCTATGTTATGTAAATGGGAAGCTAACGTCGTAGCTCTATGACTTCGAAAATAATTTTATGTTATTTTGAAAAAGATAAAGTTTTGATCAACTGTGTTAATGTCTTGTTTTTGAACAATATTCGTTCAGTGTTGAATGAGTTATAGAAGTTTGAATATTTAACAATAACAATGCCAATCAGAAAAAAATGACTTCAGAAGTTAATAGAACTTAGTAATATGTATTGTATTAAAGTGTTTAATAAGCGTGTATTTTAGAAGTTTGTGTAAATAATTCTTTTACTATTAATCAATTTTGTATAAGCTTTTTAAAACTGGCATTGAGTTTGTTAACTATACAAACTTCCATAACTCATTAAATATTGAACAAATACTGTTGAAAATTGATATGTTTGATTGAAACCTTTATCTGCTATGACATTTTTCAAAACAAAAAAAGTTACTTTAAAAGTTACAGAGCTTCGAAGTTAACTTCCAATTGGCAAAACATAGGGTTGTTCCTTAATTTATGGAAACCAGTGTGTTTAAGCTAGAGATTTCGATGGTGGAGTCTAAGGAGGTTTGCATTGACAGCAATTCCATCTCTTAATCCCAGGAGTTGGTGGGGAACTTTATTTTTCATTTTAAGAAACAAATGGAGAACTATTTTTGTGCTTTGTAAGTTCAAATGTTACTATTTGCATTTCCCCAGTCTTTCATTAATTCCAATTTCTACTTTTAGAGAGCGTTAAATGCGGATAAGTTGCTTTGAAACCGAGCATTCCATATTCGCGAGAGGCAATATGTTATTCTTCTTCTTTAAACAGTCTTTCTTTTTGCATGCTAATTTGAATAAAAGATATTTCCAACTCCAGACGCTTCCTTTTACTTGGTGCAACACTCTCATCTTGTTCCCCTTCATCACAGCCCTCCATTTAGATCAGGATGACGATTTAATCTTCAATATATACAAATAATGACGAATTCATTCATTAAAACTGTTAATGAAGATTGAATTAAATTGATTTTTTTGTATTGATTACCAACATCAAAACGTGATGAAATGGATCAGGCAGGTGATGATTCCATTTTTAATGACTGTCCTTTGAAAGAAATTTCTCTTGGGAGTTGTATAAAATAGATACTGAAAAAGTGGAAACTAAGGTACACTGAGAATTTGCAAATGATCGAACTTCTAAGAATCTATTGAGCACATGGCAAAACAGCTGTTTAAGACTGAAGGCTAAACTAGGCTTTAAAACAGTTTGCTCCTATTTAGAGTTTGTTATGGTTTTGAAACTTGGACCTTCTATAACAGGAGGCGTGATGATTCTGACTACAGATGTTTGTGCAGAATCATGGCATCCACCTACACGTATTAGGTGGTTTGATTACATTAGAATAATGATATAAGATTAAGGAATCATCTGGAACCTTTAAGAAACTTTTTCTGTAGAGAGAGAGAGAGTTTGTAGTACTTAACTTGGCCAGATTAGGGGGAGGGGCGAGAGGTGGGTCTTTTGTTACTAATATCTTTCGTTATTTCAAATAAAATGAACTGCTTTTGAATTTCTGAAAAATTTTAAATAATATATTCAGAAAAAGATGCTATAAGATCAATGCTTTTATTTATTTACTCAATTATTTATGGTGCATTTCTGAAAATCCAACGATCTTTAAATGCCCCAGAATTGCTCAATCCAGTCATGTTAGTTTGGTTATGTTGCACAGATTAGTATATTTTGTTACAAACAGTATTGAACTTCAGGGAAAGGAGACGACTTAGAAAGATATGGGGAGACAATTCTAAATGAGACGATTAGAATTCGCCTGCAATGGAAAAATACATCGGATGCTGCAATTAATTTGGAGAAAGAAAATTCGCAACTTGATTAGATCTCTGTAATATTTGGTTGCTGAGGATTCTGCATTTATTTAATGTCATTGTTTAATGTTTAATCTCAACTGTTAATGCCAACAAAATCAAATTATATTAAGAGAATCTGTATTCAAACATTTCTTTTATTTTACTTTGCTGTTTTAACAATTAAGGCAAGTTTATTTTTTCTTGTGTTGAATTGGGTTGGGTTGTTTTACCTCTGAGCGGCACTTTTTTGCACACCATGGGCTAAATGGCCAGGTCACATGGACCCCGAAGACTCAGAGAAGGTTGGGGGAGGGGACCCACTGGAACAGCTGTTGGGAGACAGATGGTAGCCTCCCGTCAAGGCCATCCAGCGTGTTCTTTAACGTGCACAGGGTATGGCTCTCCCGCACACGGGGCCACGGCTTAACGTCCCATCCGACGGACGGCGGCCTTTCCAAGCCCATCGGTGTCCCCTACTGACCGTGGGCAGGGCGGGGAATTTTGCGGAGATAAATCTCAACGCTGACCCACCTGGGACTCGAACCTGGGAACTACAGATTATGAGCCTGGCGCGCTACCGACTGAGCCATTCCCGCCCCTTCTTGTGTTGAATGTCAGTTGCAGATGTATATATAAAAAAAAATCCTCTCAAACAGCAGCTTGCCACAGAGGTCTGACAGGCGCCTGTCAGATTAATATGCCATAGTCCCTTTGATCAGTAGTCAAGCTCGCTAACCACTCGACCACGGTATGTGTAGCTCCTCTAAAATACAACTTTCACATAGAAGTCAAAATATTTTTAGGTAACAATATATGAAAAAGTTTAAATCTATTGCCATTTCAATTTCTATTATATTCTCAATATCGCATTTTTTTTTAAGTCTTGAATGCCGAATTTTTACCCAGACGCAATCTGGGAGTGAAACATTTTGGTGAAACATTTTCAGCTGGAATTTCATTGAGAAAAAACATTGGAATGAAAAATTTCCCCAACTTGAATTCTTGAAAAAATTTACTCTGAGATGACGAGGAAGTTATAAATTGTTCCTAATAATCTAATATTCTGGGATGAAACCTTTTTTTTCAGGAGAGCGGGAGCATAGTGGTCTACTATATTTATTACAAGACATCTTCAATTCATTGAATATCTTACCTTGCACATAATAAATGTGAATCTATGATACAATCTTTCTCTTGTGTCTCTGGCAATCGTTGTTTTTTCCTTCCATACTAAAACGAAGCAAAAAAAACAATCCAATTTTAATTTTCTTAAACTTGAAGTAAAATTCTTAAACATAAATCACTTCAGTTAACTTCACTTTAAAAATGTACTACACGAGTTCTCTTTAACTTTCAACACATTTACAGTTCGAATTTTTAACAGACGAGATAAAAATAAAAGTAAGTAGCAACTGAAACGGTAATTATAAAATATATACGATGCATCATAACTGAACTTTTCATTCAATGCCTATTATATTGATCATGCTTAAAGAGGATGATTTAAAATTGTTTAACAGAAGGAAATGCTAATAATTTAATAATTATAAAATTCTTATATACATCGAGACATCAATGAGTCCCTATAATTATAGGGAAATATAGTTTCAGATGGCAACAGAAAATTCAATTCATATTGTTTGGATATCTTTGAAAAGCAGAAATAAATATTTGAGGAAAGATTCAGAAATTAAACTTCATATTTGGAGTTCTAAAAATGAAATTTGACCGACATTCATCATGGGAAAAAAAAAAGTATAAATCACATTTTATGATCTTATTTGGATAACTTAAAAATTCAGTTAAATTACTGCACGAGGTACTTTAAAATATCATTAAGAAAATCCCAAAGAGCATAAAAGTTTATTAATTTGTGAAATTGAAATTCAAAATTTAAGTTAGCATTGTTAATTACAATATAAAGCTAAACTTAAATATCTATGAATAAGAATTTTTAATTGTGCTTAAGAGTGCAATTTTTTGATTTATATTAGAATGATATGGGTATGTGTGGGTGGGAGGGAGGGAGGGTAAGGGTGGAGTGACTTGAACAACTCCCCCTCCTATGCCACTGGTAAGAAAGTTCAATTTCTTTTCTCCATTAGAATACATCAGTGCATTATTTTATAATAAAGATAAGAATTGCATCTCAAATATGATTATTTCTTCTACACTATTTACTTTTCCTTCTGTTATCCAGTTAACATGTGATGAGAATAATCTGAATAGTTGCATCCCAAGCAGGTTTTATAATTTTGTGACTGTAAACTAATATTTACACTTGCAGAATAATGTCAGACTTAAATGGCTATTTAGGAAAAATATTCAATATTTTTCCAGGTCAAAACATTAAAAATTGTTTTACTTTTAATGCATCATATGCTTCACTCATTTAATCTGATATGCATCTATATCTGATATAATTAAAGAATGAATTAATGTGAATATGCATTGTCAAACAATAAGGTTTGATTATTCAATTAGAAATGCTTATAAAATTTTTTCTTAATAATTAAAGAGTGAATTAATCTGAATTATCGATGTACAGTAGCTGTGAAGTATTTCAGTTTTATAATCCTTTAAAGAGCAAACAAAAAATATTAAAGTACAGACTACAGATAATGCTTCAAAATCATTGTTTCTAAACAATGATTTTGTCTAACAATTCTAACAATTCCGAAATCTTTTATTTTTGTTTACTTTTACAAGGCATTAAAACTAATCAAAAGTGGAAATAAAAATTGATATGAAAATTACAATCGCATTTTCTACAAATAGTTCTTTGCACGATAAAAAAAACTAGTAAATGTTAAAAATTTGCTGTAGCAGTCTAACGTGGAAAATTATTCATATGTGAATATTTTGCATCAATAACGGTTACAGTAGGATATATATATATGTAACACAACGACACAAAATGAAGTGTTTAGGAAGCCTAAAAATTTTTAGATAACTTTTTCCACCTATGAAAGCGGTGGAGGTTGACTCAGTTGGTTCAGGCTCCTATTCTATGCATGTTCAAAAACACTCTGGATGGCCTTGATGGGAAGATACTATATATCTCTTAACATCTGACCAGTGGGTCCCCTAACCTTCTGAACCCTTGTGATCTGGCCATTTAGTCCAGTGTGTGCAGAAAAAAGTAAAACGATCCCCCACGTCATGGGTTTGAAATACTGCGAAAATTTCGTGAGTTTTTGAAGAATTTTCTCATTAAGTAAACTTTTGCAAATTGAAAAATTACAATAATGGATGTAATCTTGAATGAAATGTATTAATTGAGATAAAGCGGTTTGTTACAAAAATTTCCTTGCACACAAGACCTCAAAAGACAAAAGGTAGTGAAAAGACTGCAAATAGAGTTTCGCAAGTGAGCAGCTCCTCCTCTATGACGGCAACGTCCAATATGTTTGCCAACATGTGGCGATTGCATGAATAGTAAATTGGAGAAAAATAAATTCCGCAAATGATCGGTAACTTTATAAGCAAGTGCAATTAGGGTGCAGCGAATTCTTTTTTTTTTTTTTGGAATCCGAAATTGTAATGGATCACATAAGTTTCGTTTTGAGCCAAAATGAAAGTCTACAAAATTTAGGTCATTTTAAATAACTCCTTTGTCCAGCATAACGATCTCAAATTTTTGAATTTAAAAAATGCACCAGCTTCATCAGTTTAACATTCAACATCTTTTTTTCATGATCTCTCACATTCTGTTATTGATTACTGTGAACTCTGACATTCTGTTATTGATTACTGTGAGCAATAACAGAATGTCAGAGTTAAGAGATGTTAAGAGATATATAGTATCTTCCCATCAAGGCCATCCAGAGATTTTTTTTTCATGATCTCTCACATTCTGTTATTGATTACTGTGAGCAAATACCATTAGTTACACCTACCTACTCAATTGTTAATACATAAGGCGGCGAATATGGTAATACAGCAACCACAAGTGTGTCGAACTTCGAATTTCTATTGGACAACGCTGCTCTATGACATTGTTGAACACCTCCTTATAAATATTTTTAAAGTCTTCAATTCGGAATTCTTAGTTCTAAAAGATGGCATGAAATACGCATCCATATATTTATATCAGATAAAGCCATCCTTAATGATGAACCAGAAATGCATTTTACTCCAGCCAATTTTATGCAGGTTCTACTGCTTGTTTGTCAGATGACAGATTATAGAGCAAGGGAACTTCTGGATGAATATTTCAAAAATTAATGTAAATATTTTTAAGTGAGGAGGGCTCAGTGACAGTGTATTTTTCTACCTATTTAGGTCGCCATACTTATTAACGCACAAGTTCAACGCCATTCTTATTGTAACGATAATCTTGCAGATTTTTTTTGTGGTGCTCTCCTTATTTCTCATAATTACTACTGCATAAATTTGTTCAACTTTCTTTACACCTATTAGAAAAGCAGATATGGTGACAGCTGCTTCTCTGTCGTCTGTCGTATCATATCTCTATGACAGCCACAGATCTTCGAGAAATCTCGCAATTTTGCCTTTGTTTGTGTCGGTATTTTTCCCTCTGAAAATTTTTCGTACATTGCATTTGTTTCAGTTTTTTATTTCATTCAGGTCAGAGAAGCTCGAAATATATTTTTGACAGCACTTGCATGCTCTGTCCTTTTGAAAATGTTTCAGGTCTTCGCTGTGGGTCATTCTTATAGTAACCAAGGTAACCATTGGTTTGTATAAACATCACTCACCTGGATATGCATTCACTGCTGTTTATCGCACAAAGCAAAATTATTTAACATTGGAAGAGTTCACAGTAATCAATAACAGAATGTGAGAGATCATGAAAAAAGATGTTGAATATTAAACTGATGAAGCTGGTGCATTTTTTAAATTCAAAAATTTGAGATCGTTATTGCTGGACAAAGGAGTTATTTAAAATGACCTAAATTTTGTAGACTTTCATTTTGGCTCAAAACGAAACTTATGTGATCCATTACATTTTCGGATTCCAAAAAAAAAAAAATTCGCTGCACCCTGATTGCACTTGCTGATAACGTTACCGATCATTTACGGAATTTATTTTTCTCCAATACCATGGAGAGTTTTGGGGGTCCTTGTGACCTAATCACTACCAAAATATGCAGCAAAAAAGTGCCTTCGGGTGTAAATGAAATGGATTCTCTCTTTTAGCATCTATTGCGATCACATTACTGTGGATAGTTTCTTTTAATGTTTGGGCGAGTTACATTGAGAAGTTGTCTGCAATTTATAATGTGCTCAAAACAAAAGGTTTCAAATAAAGCGATGTTTATTAGGTATTTTTTGTGAATATTTTACACCTACCTGTGTTTAGCAGGTTTTCTTAAACAAAGACAGCATTGTGTGAAAGGTTTAGAAATCTGTTAAGTTACACATAAAAAAGCCAAAGTTATAAAAGGCATTGAAAGACAGAGTAAAAAGGCTTTCATGATGATTAGACAATTATGTACATCACTAGCGAGACTATCCAATCACCAGAAAAGCGTTTTCTGTTGTCTTCTATAGGAGAATAACCATCAGATGGCTCTTTCTGGAGATGGCTTTTCTATAAACCTACCTGCCAAAATAAGATTCCCTGGATGATTCAAGAATGAAATTTGTCCCTTAATATTAAGTTTATTATGTTTATTTATAAATAATTCGGGCACTTCTTTTCTCTTGCCATTTCTACCCTCAAAAATCTTGTTCTCTCCTAAAAGTTTAACACACACACATATATATATATTTTTTGGACCATGCCTGATACGAGATCTTCTCCACTATTTCTCCCACCAGTAATACCTTAATGGTAATACAATTGATGCATCAAGAAAGCCAACATTTTAAAATTATGTCTTTTATTTTAAATTTGTCTTTATATTCATTTTAAAATTATGTCTTTTATTTTAAATTTATGTCTTTATATTCATTTTAAATTCATGTCTTGTTATCTACATTCATAAATATGTCGGAAAAATATCCATATAAGGAATAATTTCCCATCAAGTTGTGTCTTATTTTAAAAAATGACTACTTATCCAACTCACCATCTGTAATGGTGGACAGCAAGATCGGCCACATCGCCAAAGACATGATGACGTAATAGAAGCCAAATCTATCCTCCACGTGTTCTTGTTCTCTGCCAGCACGTACATTCCAATAGATGGCACCCACACATACAGACATTAAAGCTGCCAGGAAAACATCTCTGCAGAAATTCACGACATTGAAAGGAAATGTGTAAATCAGCACACGGCTAGAAAAGGAAGAGATCTGTTAATTTAATCACGCACAGTATATAACAATAACAAAAAGCAAACTTTTAAATATAATAGCAACTTTTAAAGTGATGTAAATGAATTTATAGAAGCAGTTAGCCATATGCATTTTTCCTGAAATAATGCCAGATCTTCGAGGCAAGCAGGATAATTGAGAAATAATTTATTTTATGAAGTTTTTTTTCTAAGAGTTTTCTAAAAGAATTGAAGGTACTAGATTGCATATTGAATCCGTAATGTGTACACTTCTTTTCCGAAAAATTTCATATCATTCATTTCATTTCATCAGACTGAACCTTATCCAGAGAAGTTTGCTTTAAAAAAAGTGTACTTGCCCATTAATGCACATATTTTGTGGAAATTCAATATTTGAGAGCACATCTGTTGATTTCTGTAGTAGAGGTATCCATCTTTGTTAAGTAAAGACTTCAATATCATTCATTTAATTGAGAGATTTTCTTTCGAATGCATTACACAATAAAAAGATATTTTTGCTTATATTCAAATCACCGAGAGTAATTTATCATATTTAATTGCTTGAATAGTTAATCAAGACACCTTATAGTTACAGGTATTTAACAACCAAAGTATGAGATATCTAATTTTTGCACCAATGCAAAGATGACTTACATCCAGAGTGTGAGCACTTGTGTGAAAATGTTGGCCCTTTTGATGGTTGCAGGAGGAATTCCTGGAGGTCCTGGATCTGCCAGCGCTTCCTGACGACGTCGAAATATCTCAACGAGATTTTCAACCCTTTGGCTGGATTCCAACATGGCTTCTGCAGAAAGGTTATCTAAAGTGACCAGGTCCACTAAAAAATTGAAAAAATGCATCAGAATGTGAAAATATTATGGGAATTTTTATATAAAATTATGTACACAATCTGGTAGAATTATGCAAATAATCAGAACACAATTTCTTTTTCGTATCTCATGAAGAATAATGAATAGCAATAGCACATACAATGTGCGAATTATAAAGGAGAGGGGCATTCGTCGATTGTTAGATCATTTGGTCCATTTCACAGTCAACAAACCATAAATTATTAAGTCTCGTGAAACAGCTCTCTCCAGCAGGCAACTGAACCAAGTTCTTCGTGTTGTTGGGTTATTTTTACCTCTGAGCGGCACTTTTTTGCACATCATGGGCTAAATGGTCAGGTCACATGGACCCCGAAGGTTCAGAGAAGATTGGGGGAGGGGACCCACTGGACAGCTGTTGGGAGACAGATGGTAGCCTCCCGTCAAGGCCATCCAGAGTGTTCTTTAAGGTGCATGGGGTATGGCTCTTCCACACATGGGGTCACGGCTTAACATCCCATCCAACAGACGGCAGCCTTCCCACGCCCACCGGTGTTCCCTACTTACCATGGGCAGGGTGGGAAATTTTGCGGAGATAAATCTCAACACTGACCCAGCTGGGACTCGAACCTGGGAACTACAGATTTCGAGCCTGGCGCACTACCGACTGAGCCCCCCCCCCCCCCCCAAGTTCTTCATGAGAGTGGGGCATTTCCCGCCCTGATGAAGCCCCCCCACCGATTCCAGAGGTCGCAAGATAATAAGCCAAGAGATAAAGCTTTGCGTATTTTTTATCCCCGTGTTGAAGAGTTATACAATATATTATTATGCTATTGTTGTAAGTTGATAAATAAAGAAAAACTGTCAAGGAAAAATCTTGAAACTAGAAAAATTTCAGAACTTGTCTGCAGAGAGTAATCCTTCTTTCCAAACCTATATGAATTAACATTTTTCTCTTCACAGAACTGTAAAGGAACTTTTACCAAACCCAAGAATTGCAGTTAGCACAGTTCAAATTGAATTACTGTCAAATAAATGTCCCATGGCCGAGTGGCTAGCGTGCTTGGCTACTGATCTAAGGGACCTGGGTTCGAGCCCCGGGTTAAGGAATGGCTGTTTGTGTCGTTTTTCTGCTGAGATCCTGCCATCCTCTCAGACCTTCTACTGTGGCATATAAACTGACAGGCTCCTGTCAGACCTCTGTGGCAAGCAGCTGCTTGAGGGAGTATTTATTTTTATTTATTTAACGGTTAGAAACTTTTCGTTCAATGTAATGTAGTCTAGACAAGTCTTATTACACTGGGCAACACACAAAAAGGCTTTGAAATGAAAATAGCCAATATTTACTAATTTTGAGATGCTGAACACGAAAATGACAATAAAATTTGTCGATTGGCTCTTGTTTAGGAGAGATCGTCATGTATAAACGACTCAGTCCGTATTGAGTACATAGGTAATCATTTCGCAACTCTGTATTTTAAACTCTAGATTCCAACATATTGCATTGTGTTGCATCAGCCCACCATACACACAACCCCCCACCCCGAGGTATTGCATCATTGTCTGATGCAATGTAGTTGAGTCATGACATCGTGGCTTTACGATCGCGGACAAAAGATGATGCAATCGTTAAATGTAAATGACGTCTCGTAAGGTGAGCAAGTCTTTTGAGCGACTCCTATTTACCCGAGTCATAAGTACAACACAAGTGATCATTTCAGTTTTAACCCAACAGTGGTGATGCCTCGTAATTGTGTTAATAGTGCAGATGCATTTTGTTACATTTGCGGGGAAGTGACGTTTGCAAGCTAGAAAAGAGCTAATCACTCCAATAGTGAAAGCGACGTACGAGTTTTATTTTGGATGCAAGATCGGGGGCCAGGACAAGGCCTGGGCCCCACACATATGCTGTAGTATGTGTGCAAGAAATCTTGCGAAGTGGCTGAAAGGCGAAAAAGTGGCGATGCCGTTTGCTGTTCCTATGGTTTGGAGAAAGCCAAGCAATCACACAAATGATTGCTACTTCTGCATGGTTCCACCTGTTTCTGGAGACATCACATGGAAAAAGAAGTGGACAATAGCATACCCGAATATACAATCTGCTCTCTGACCAGTTCCGCACGGCGAAGGACTCCCTGTTCTCAAACCTCCAAAAACATTTTCCATCGATTCAGATGAGGAGGAGGGAGGGGATGTCTGGTTCTCTACAGCCTTCGGTGTCTAATTGATGCTTCACTGCTCTGTGAAACCCATCTCAGAGCTAGTGACAGCATCAAGATCCCAAACTACAAATTCTTCCACAATGACCGAAAGCAAAATAGGGGTGGAGGCACAGCTATAGCAACAAGAAAGAGCATTCTTCACTTCTATTTGCCCACTACCAGACCTCAAAGCCTAGAAGCCACCACAGTGGTAATCCAAAACACGGATTTGGGTTGTTGGGTTGTTTTACCTCTGAGCGGCACTTTTTTGCACACCATGGGCTAAATGACCAGGTCACATGGACCCCGAAGGCTCAGAGAAGGTTGGAGGAGGGGACCCACTGGAACAGCTGTTGGGAGACAGTTGGTAGCCTCCCGTCAAGGCCATCCAGCGTGTTCTTTAATGTGCACAGGGTATGGTTCTCCCGCACATGGGGCCACGGCTTAACGCCCCATCCGACGGACGGCGGCCTTTCCAAGCCCATCGATGTCCCCTACTGACCGTGGGCAGGGCGGGGAATTTTGGCGGAGATAAATCTCAACACTGATCCAGCTGGGACTCGAACCTGGGAACTACAGATTACGAGCCTGGCGCGCTACCGACTGAGCCACCCCTGCCCCACGGATTTGGGAGAAATAAGACTAGTAGCGGCATACAAACCTCCTAACACACACCTTGCAACCAATGATTTGAACGTAATTTTTGGGCCAAGAACCCCCGTTATTCTTGCTAGAGACCTTAACTTCAAACACCAGATTTGGAACTCTAAAAGGGGGAAAAAGTGTAGCCGCATCTTGCTCAACTACTCCACACAGAAAGGGTTGGGTTGTTTTACCTCTGAGCGGCACTTTTTTGCACACCATGGGCTAAATGGCCAGGTCATATTGACCCCGAAGGCTCAGAGAAGGTTGGGGGAGGGGACCCACTGGAACAGCTGTTGGGAGACAGATGGTAGCCTCCCGTCAAGGCCATCCAGCGTGTTCTTTAACGTGCACAGGGTATGGCTCTCCCGCACACGGGACCACGGCTTAACGTCCCATCCGACGGACGGCGGCCTTTCCAAGCCCATCGGTGTCCCCTACTGACCGTGGACAGGGTGGGGAATTTTGCGGAGATAAATCTCAACGCTGACCCAGCTGGGACTCGAACCTAGGAACTACAGATTACGAGCCTGGCGCGCTACCGACTGAGCCACCCCGCCCCCCACACAGAAAGGGCTGATTGTGGATGCACCAAGAGAACTTACTTTCTTCCTACCCAAACAACCCTTTACACAAGCCAGAGTTCTAGATATCACCATCTTTGGCTACTTTTTTCCATTGTACGAACTCAATGTTATGCATGAGCTGAGCTCAGACAACGACCTGTACTTATTAGAGTTTGTAATGAAATACAGGAAACCTTTACTACATCCAAGATCACCAACTGGAAGAGAAATAGATCTTTAGTCAATGAGAACATTAAATGATCCATTTCTGCCGACTCTCCTTTCCTCATTGACAGAGAAATCACACACTTAGGGACCAAATTAAGGTTGGCCATCTCTTGGCTAGAAGGCCTAAAAAAAGATAAATGGACCCTAAAGAGCACCCAAAGAGCATTATTGAGGTAATATCCTATAAAAATAAGATCAGACGAGACTGTCAAAAAACACCATAAACTCATGAACAGCTTAAAGAGCTAAAGAATTTTGCTCGTGAGAAAATTCGAGATTATAGATACGACTCATGGGACAGAAAGCTTTCTTCCCTGACCACAGAAGACAATTCTATCTTACGGATGACCACTGTTCTAAAAAAATCATTTACTGACTATCCCCCAAGGTGGAAGCCTTTGCAAACACGTTGGAAAACCAGTTTCAGGACAATGGTGATTTGTCAGATGAATATATTTCTGAGATGGTTGAGAATACTCTTTACCACTTCTCCCAGAGGGTGATCTCTCCTATGCAGCATACTTCAACAAGCCATTAAAAAACTTAAATCTAGAAAAGCACTTGGTTTTGATGGCATTAAAAAATGCCATGCTCAAACAGCTTACCAGGGGCCATAGTTAACATTTGTTCTATCTTTAATGCTCTTCTGAGAATCAGTCATTTTTCAAAGGATATCAAAAATGCTGTAATTAAGATGATACTTAAGCCTGGGAAGGACTCCATCTTTCCACAGAATTACAGGCCCATAAGCTTGCTATCATGCCTAGGCAAGCTTTTGAGAGAGTAATCTTAAATCACATTATGGAACACATAAAACAAAACCAATTGATTCCAGAGGAGCAGTTTGGCTTCAAGCAGAAGCGCTCCATAGTCCATCCGATTCTCCGTGTGGTGGAGAAAGTGTCTGGAGTCTCTAAATAAAAATGAGATCATCGCATCTACCTTCCTTGATGTGGAAAAAGCCTTTGACAAAGTCTGGATTGATGGTCTCGTTTACAAAATGATCAGAGCTAAATTCCCATCAGGCCTGACTGCTATCATCCAGTCTCGCCTGAATGGGAGTATATTCTGTGTACAAATTGGGAACTGTCTCCACAGAGGGAAACATTGATACAGGAGTCCTGCAAGGTCCCTACCTTATTTAATCTATATTTGTATGATCTTCCCGAGGTTCGTTCCATCATGTATGAAATTTATGCTGATGACATCGCTCTGCTTTCTTGATCTCTCAGTCCCAGTTTGGCTATACAAAGGCTGCAGCTGGGTATGGATTTAGGTTATTTTACCTCTGAGCAGAACTCTTTTTGCATACCATGGGCTAAATGGCCAGGCCAGAAGGACCCCGAAGTCTCAGAGAAGGTTGGAGGAGGGAACCACTGGACAGCTATTGGGAGACAGATGGTAGCCTTCTGTCAAGGCCATCCAGCATGTTCTTTAACTTGCCCAGGGTATGACTCTCCCGCACATGGGGACATGGCTTAACGTCTCATCCGATGGACAGTGGCCTTTCCAAGCCCATCAGTGTCCCCTACTGATCGTGGGCAGGTAGTTTTGCAGAGATAAATCTCAACCCTGACCCAGCTGGGACTCTAACCTGGGATATTTGTAATAGATAGATAATAGGATAGATATACTATAACCTATTACAATCCTGACATGCTACCAACTGGGCTACCCCCCCCCCCCCCCACACACACACACACACTGGTACTCTAAATGGAGAATCAAAATTAAATCAACCCAGAAAACAGCCAATCAGTTCTCTTTTCACGGAAAAGAATTAATAATCCTGACTCTCCTAAATATTTGGAATACAAATTGAATAAACATAACAAAACCCATAATGCAATATCTAGGAGTGGTATAACACACACACATACACAAAAAAAAAATTAAGTGGGATGCTTATGTCAGTCAAGTGCTCTCTAAAGCAAATATCATCAAGTGCAACTGGCCCACTGATGAGATGGAGCTCTAAGCTGCCTCTGGAAAAGAAGCTTTTTATGCACAAGACTGTTCCGAGACCTATACTGACTTATGCCTCGCCAATGTGTGGTAACACCACAAACACTAACATCAAGAGGCTCCAAAGATTTCAAAACAAGATCCTCAGATTTGTGGTCAGTGCTCCATGGTTTGTAAAAATAAAATTTGTAAAACACATCTATCGAGATCTGGACACTGACCACATATAAATACACATTCGACAGCTTGCTCAGACCTTTTTCGAGGCAGTGGGAGATCATCCATACGAGATCATAACTCACTAATCAATTACGATATCCACTGATCATGAACCACACATACACACTGTATTCCCTGGAAGTAATCTTAAGTGCAGAGAGGTAGCATATTTCTGTTTGGGTTCTTTTACCTCTGCAGCACTTTTTAGCACACAATGGACGACACAATTACGATATCCACAGTTCAATAGACCAAAAATGAAGGTCTATGAAGACCGTCAGTTTGAGCCTTAATCGTGTTCTCTGGACACATTCCATTGGATTCTAAATCATTTTCAATTAGGCATTAACTTTATCAGACGAAGAGGTCAAAAGCCTGAGGTTTGGAACTCGTCAAAGTCGAGATACCACAAAAGTGGTTTCCAACCAGAAAGGGGCAGAGGTAGCTCAGATAGCATTCGAGGTTCATAATCTGCAGTTCCCAGGTTCGAGTTCCAGCTACTTCAGCGTTGAGATTTATCTCTGCAAAACTCCTCACACTGCCTTCTGTCAGTATGGGATCCCGATGGTCTTAGAAAGGCTGCTGTCTGTCGGATGGGATGTTAAGCTGTAGCCCCATTATGATATCTACAGTTCAAGAGACCCAAATACGGTAGAACTATACCATGTTTATGTTGAAGAACACTCTAGACAGCCTTGACAGGAGGCTAACATCTGTCTCCGAACAGCTGTCAAGTGGGTTCCTTCCCCCCCCCCCAACTTTCTCTGAGCTCTTTGGGTCCTTATGACCTGGCCATTTAGCCAATTGTGTGCAAAAAAGTGCTGCTCAAAGATAAAACTACTCAACCAGAAATATGTTACCTCTGGGCACTCAAGGTTACTTCTAGAAAGTAGAGTGTGGTAACTATATCATCATCATCATCATCATCATCCTCAAGCAGCCATGGGCTACGGAGGTCCAACCAGACCCCACAGTTTAATTCTCCAAGCATATCTGTCCTGAGCTACATCTGGTGCATCCGGCCATTGCACACCAATTCTAACAAGGTCCTGTTTGACAATATCCACGATATCCACAGTTCGATATTCAAAGTTCAATAACCCTATTTGCCAATCCATAATTATCCATACGGGCAACATGGCCAAACCAGCAGAGTCTCTCTCTGTACAATATGCTGCTTAAAGGAGGTTGCAGACTCCTTTGCCTAACCTCATCATTAGTTACAAAGTTAAACCACCTAATACCCAAGATACTACGTAAGCATATAGAATCAAAAGCATCTAGTTTCCTGTTATCTTGTTTACACAGCGTCCAAGTTTCACTACCATAACTAACCCTAGAAAGAATCAAACTATTATACAGTCTAATTTTAGTCTTAAGGTGTATATGCCTATTTCTCCACAATCTCCATAGATTCTTAAAAGTCCTGGCAGCAATCCCTATTCCCTATTCGTCTGTTAATCTCATGCTGCACATCACCAGTATCTGTTACATAGCTCCCAAGGTAATTAAACTGTGACACCTGCTCAAGACTGCAACCATTCAGATGAACTGAATCACAGCCTGCCTGACCAATTTTCATCACTTTAATTTTCTCTCTGTTTATAACTAAACCTACTCTACTACCAATTTCATCAACAGCTCGAATGAAAGAATTCATCTCATCAACATCATTTATCAAAAGGGCTAAATTATCAGCATAATCTAACTCAGAAATTTTCGTATCTCGTCCATTTAAGGCCAAAATCTTTCCCTTGAAGTGAATTTCGCATAACATAATCAATAACCAAGCTAAAGAGAAAAGCACACAAAATGCACCCTTGTCGAACACCAGACGTAATGCTAAACCAATTGCTACAAGCTTTATCAACTCTCACACATGACTCAGTGTTATTATAGAGAGCTTTCATTATGTTAACTAACTTGTCTGGTATACCATATGATCTCACAATCAACCACAAATTATGGCGATCAACAGAGTCGAAAGCCTTTTTGAAATCAACAAAGCTAGCAACCAAAGGTTTCTGAAACTCTAAACATTTCTCAAGAATCTGCCTAAGTGAAAATATCTGATCTACACATCCCCTACCACTTCTGAATCCACATTGCTCATCACGCAATTGCCTGTCAACCAGATTCTTAATTCTATTAAGCACAATCATGGAAAGAACTTTGCCTGGAACAGAGAGTAGGCTGATACCCCTACAGTTATCACAAGAACTGCGATCAACTTTTTTGAAAATAGGGATAATAATAGCTCTGATAAAATCCTTAGGGACCATGCCTTTATCATAAATTTTCAAAATTTCAGTCATCTGAATGAAATTTTTTCAAAATTTCAGTCATCCAAGTGGTAACCAAAACATTCCCAGCTCTGAGCATTTCTGTAGTAATTTCATCTACCCCTTGGGATTTATGAAGTTTAAGCTTAGAAATAGCCAAAATAACTTCAGATTACCACCTAATCATGACAGAATCCTCCCCTTCTATAACCTTACCTTGTATGCCTGTTCGTTTTCTACCACATAAAACATTAACTATCTGGTACAGCTCTCTGCTGTTGTGCTGCCTAACTGCTTCCTCGGCTTTGTCAGCCAAACCATCAAGCCAAAGATTCTTATCAGCAGCTAACTGACCCTTACACATTTATTAAGCTCTCTGTAATCCTTTCTATTAGGACTAGTAGGGTACTGATTAAGGAAATTCCTGCAGTTCCTTCTTTCTGAAATAAGCTCAAGTGCCTTATCACTCAGATAATTCTGTCTCCTCTGCTCCTTTTTTCCTAAAACAGTACTGTTAGTTTCCAAAAAAGCCTGTTTAAAATGGCCCCATTCTTCCTCAACTTCAGTATTAAGCAAACCATGACTGTTATAATGACTAAGTAACCTATCATGGTAAGCTTTGGCTATAACTGGGTCTTTCAGAGCTTCAGTATTAAAACAAATTTTTTAACCCTAGCACAACACTTTTTAAGTTTAACAAGGTACTGGTCAGATCCAATTTCAGCTCCCCTATATGCCCTTGTATTTCTAACAGAACTAGCCCATTTGCTATTAATTAATATATAATTTATCATATTCCTATGCAGCCCATCAGGTGAAACCCATGTGTACTTATGTATGTCACGGTGTTTGTAATATGTGTTAGTTATTCTGAAACCATTGAGTTTACTTACCTGTAGGAGACGTTGCCCATTGCCATTGCAGCTACCAATACCAAAAGGGCCAATCACCCCTCCCCAAAGGTCAGAGTCAGTACCAACTTTGGCATTGAAGTCACCTAGAACAAGGGTAATATCTCCTTTTCTGACAGAATTCAAAATATCCTGAAGTTGTCCATAAGACCTATCCTTCTCATCTTCAGTGGGGGCATAACAGCAGATAACATTCAAGTCTTTAATGCTTCTCTGAAATTTTGCTGTAAGAAACCTTTCATTAATGCACTCATATCCTAGAATAGCATCACTAGCATGTCTGCTGAGCAGCAGACCCACGCCTTGGTGATGCTTTCCATCCTCCCTCCCTGAAAAGAGAAATTTAAAGTTATTTTTAAGTATCTCACCTTTACCTGTCCATCTGGTCTCTTGCAAGCCTAGAATATCTAGGTTATAGCACTGAATCTAGGTTATAGCATGAGGACATCAAGAGAATAATCTCCATGTTCCTGCAGAGAGAAAATGATTAGTAGGATTTTTGAAGAAATTAGGTTTATTGAGATTGGTAGGGCCAACAATATCAAGCAGCCCCCTGATCGCAGGCATGGGGCAAAGACCTGTTCCTCCTCTGCTAAAGGCTGAAGTCACCGATGATGGTAGGAACTTCAAGCACCACTTTTTCAAGTGGACTTTTTCAAGAGCCATATGGCCTGCCTGAAACACATTACTCCAGTTTAGGTTTGACGATGCCCAACTAGCTAAGTAAGGTTCAGGTACCTGCGATGGCCTCTGATTCGGATTATCCACCAGCTGATATAAGGTATCCCGTGCCTCTGTTCACTTAGGGCTGACAACCCAGAAGCAAACAGAAAACACAGCAGCAGATTCTCACTCAACAGAGGTCCACCAGTGCAGCAAGTCCAGGATCCATAATCAAACTCAAATCCATAAACAAGTCCAGTCTAGTAGGTATAAATGGTCAGCACCAGGACCCTGTGAAGTTGATCACTCCTCAGCAGGTTTGAAAAAAAAAAAAAAAAAAAATAAGTGGCCATAGATGACCAGATCAGTAGGCCATACTGAACTGGCAGCCCTCCCCTTCTGTTCCCTTCCAAAAGAGAATATCTCTTTTGGAATATCTCTTTTTCTTTTAATCACGACCTGCACCACGAGAAAGCAGGGTCAGACATTAGGTGCTAGACCTGGCCGGTTCTGTGCATCATCACTAGGGATTGGTACACAGCTCTCCTTCCAGTTTACTCCTAGCTACCATTTACAGGCCCAGGTAACTATATGCAAATGTCAATATAATTTCTCAGCCTTTCAAATTTTATTATTATTCCCTCATTTTGTAGGTTATACTTGTTTCGTTAAGTAAAAAATGTATTTTACATTTCGGTAGTCCGTTTTTCACACAATGAGCTAAATGGCCAGGTCACAAAGTCATCAAAAAGCTCGGTATTGGGAAGGGGCTCCAAGTTCCAGTTGTCAAGATACAGATGCATTTCGGATTTTGAGAAGCTTCCAAGTATTTAAAGGCCAACCAGTGTGTTCTTTTAACATGCATAGGCTTGCTCCTCATTACAGGGAGCAGGGCTTAATCTCTCTTCTGACAGAGAGAGACATTTTCTAAGTTCATCAATATCCATTGTCTGACTCAAGGAAGAGTGTGCGCAAGGAATGTCAACTCAAGGAATGTCAGCTGATACACCTCCTCGAAGAAATTGCAAATAGTATGGAAGGGAAATGCTCATGGTTAACAAAGGGTATATTAGTGAAAAATATTAAGAACATGTAATTTAACATACCATGATGATGACTTTGAATTGTATATTTGACACATTACACTCAAATGTTTTAGCTTTTATTTTTTGTGAAAAAATTGTCTAAGTGATTGATAGATATTGATTTAAAATAAAGGTCCACTTACAGTAATAATCTGATGGATTCTTGTAAGCCGGGCAAGGGAAGTCAATGTAAGCGAAATAAGGCAGCATGTCTCGTCTCTTGCCAAAATAAAGCATTCGTCCTGTGGAGATCATGGCAACTGGAAAAAAAGAAATCATAGGAATAAGTTTTATGTTTTCAACTGAAAAAAATGTACATTTTAGGGTAATAATAATTCAAAAAGTGTGCATTGTGAGTTTAAGAATCTGATTTCATTTTAAGGCACGAAATTATGACATGTAAACAATCTATTACTACTTTTCTAAAAATCTAATATTTGCTATAACAGAACCTGTGTGGGATAAGCAGTCCAATGCAAATTCAGTAAAATAGTGTCCTTAGTTGCCAACCCGAGTTATTTTAAGGTTCCCACAATAAAAAAACAGCGTTTACTCTTGTCCCTTTTATTTACAATGAATATGACATGCAAAAAGCTTAAAAAATCTAGTGTTCAAAGTTTCCAAGCTTGGTTTGTTGATCGAGAAGTCGGGGGGGGGGGGGGGGGGGGAGAGTGTTAACCTTTTGCTGGATGCCTTAAGGCATTTCTACACGAAACAGTTCTTTTTAAAAAACTTCGCATTTTAAATTACCACTGTAACCTACGCTGTGGGTAAGTGCTGCAAGTACACCGAGTTCCCACATGGATGTAACGTTTATAAATAATTAACCATTGATACAGTCAACAATTAACCAAAATATATGATGCATAAAAATATATTATACAGAATGACCCAAATAAGACAGAACCCGAGCTAACTTACACAATTTAATAACGAAATAAACAGTTTCTAGCTTAACAAATTATGAAATTACAATGTAATTCATTACAAGAGGTGTTTAAGTTGTATACATATGTAGCGAAACATGACCAAACCTTTTTGCTGAGTTAGTTGATGCTTTTTTTAAAGGGAAAAAATTCCTTGGGGGGTGGGGTAACAACACTAATTCTAAAGTTTCAATTGTCTAAGGAGGGTAATTGCAGACAGTTTCCTTCAAGAATCCCACAACTAAAATCCACAAGAAGTCAAATAAAGTGATCTGGGCCACAGTGCCTTAGAGATCAACCTGTCATCTAAATATTTACTGAGATGACCCAATGTCTCGTTAATTATGAAAGCAATTGTTCTATCTTGATTTCTCGTGTGGAGAACCATACCCGTTGCACGTTAATGAACAAGCTGGATGGTCTTAACGGGAGGTTACCAGCTGTCTCCCAATCTTCTCCGAGCCTTTGTGAACTGACCATTTAGCCCATTTTTGCTCCTCTCATCCAGCTACTGAATCAATTCTTCAAGGATCAGGTCGGTGTAGCGCTGCGAATTAATGTTTCTTCAAAACAATTAGGCCAATAATGAGTCTTTTCAAAATTGTGCACCAAATATAAAATTTTTTGAACATGTAGAGGGCTTTCCTTAAGTCAGGTTTCTCTCTGACCGCTCTATATCCAGTTGCATGCTTTCAATCATCCCTTTTATGATCCTGAATCGGGACCCGCAACTAATAATCCCCTTCTAACATAATTAACATAGTCATAACAAATGTCATTTTCCAGACTACTGTATATTGGATACATTGGAAAACACCCTTTTGAGAAAGGGACAATGCAGTGAACACTACACACTCTGATATACCTGTATAGTCAATGTGCAGTGTTGATCCCTAACATCACTTTGGCCGACAGGCCTAAGCCGACTTATCTGCTAACTGAGTGCCACTAGTCCCACAGGCACAAGCCGATTTATCTGCGAGCTCAGTACCACTAGGACCACAGGCATATAAGTCCACAGTGATCGGCAAGAATCTCTTTAATTACTCAAATTAAAACAAATTCAGGGGTGTCTGAAGAACATTGTAGAATTAATTATATTATAATAATAGAGCAGAGATGGTTGAATCAGAAACAAAATTTCACTTTTTCCGTCAGAACAATTTAGTATCTCCATGATTGTTTATATGGATGCGATTTATGATTTATGCCATTTTTTGTAAGCTTCAAATACTAATTATCCATTATATGGTATGTGTAAAGGAATAAATATTACTGGAACTTATTAAGAGAAAACTACTTTAAGCACTTAATGAGATAAAGAGTCTCTGGTCACCAATAATTTTTAAACGCGATATGGAAGGAAAACTTTAGATGAGAAATAAGTAATTGCACGAAAGTATAGTCAGGGCTATAATTAATGAACATAAATGATAGTAACACTATGTATTTCATTAGCCAGATGTTTTGCCTATTTCTATATTAAAGTGAAAAAGAACAACTAAGTATTGCTTTAATTGCACATAACCTTGCATCACAAATGACTGCTGGAATTCCTCTCTTCTTAATTTGCATTTCCCCAAGAGAAAGTAAAAGCATCAATAACAAATTAAGTTGACTAACGAGGTACTTAACGAGGACAAAATATCGACTGGCTGCTTCCAAACACGACATGTTTTGAATATTTATTATATGGTTGCAAGATTGATTATTCCTTTAGACTTCGGGCTATGACCCTGATCAATGTTTTGTTTCTTTTGCAGCAAAAGGTGTCAAATTCGTCAGATCAGTGGAGTTGTCTAGATGTCATTTAGGTTGTGGGGAGGTTATTTTCCTTTCCCTCTGAGTTGTCTTATCTCTGAGAGATACTTTTTTTTCACCCAATGTGCTAAATAGCCAGGTCACAAGGGATCAGAGGAATGGAGGAAGTGGACCCACTGGACAGCTTTTTGAAAACAGATGGTAGCCTGCTATCAAGGCCATCTAGAGTGTTTTTGAACGTACACAGGGTATGACTTCTGTACACAAGATCACAGTGCCCTATCCTACAAAGGTGATCATTTCAAGCATATAGGCATCCCCTTTGTCACTGAGGGCAGATTAGGGATTAGTGTAGCAAAATCTGAATGCTGGATTAGTTGCGACCAGAACCTGGGAACTGTATATAACAAACCTTGTGCGATATCAACATAATCACATGGTCCCTTCCCTCAGGGTTTAATTTCATATATTAAACTTCTGAGACAAAAGTTTTATAGGACTGAAATAATTAGCTATTAAGAAGATAAAGATTGTGCAACAATCTTTATCTTCAAAACAAAAAAAAATCAATAAAAATGCATAAGACGTTATTGGAAGGGATCCACAAGTCAACTGTTAGAAGACAAATGGGAGCATCCCATCTTGGTCATCCAGAGAATTATGAAACATTCCTCCACCATCCTGAAGTCAGAACAGGGATTAGTGTGTATGTGTGTGTGGTGGGGGGGGGGAGCCTCACGATAGGCAGCAAAATGGAGACTATTATTATAACTTTAGATTATGAGCTTCGATGCTACTAAGGCAATCCTTGATATAAGTGCATCAGCTCAGTCAACAGATTAGTATTTAACACTAGTAAATTAATATTGGACTGGGAAAAAACAAATAACTACAATCATATACACAGATATGTTCATCTATTTATATCTCTAATCCTGTAGTCATAAAGCATTAAATTCACACTTTTGTTACTTAATAATACGTTTTGCATACTTCTATAATTATATTTAAATGAGGAAACAGAAAAGCAATAAAACTATTTGGCTGTTTGAATATTATTTATGATACTAAGCTTTAAATTGTTTAAATTATATTGTATGATTATGACTCAAAAATAATCACTTATTTGCGGGGTTTTTTTTCTCTTTGTTGATGCTAATTTAAGTTTTGTATCGAATTACTTTATGGCGACTCCTTTCTTTGAATAAATGAAGATTAAAACCGAGAAAGGTAAAACTCTGATCGTAAAGTAACAGAATTACATAATATGCATATGAACAAAAAATCTAAATTTTTTCTTCAGTTATGATTCTCATCAAAAATTCTTGATAAAAAAAAGTCTGTTAATTGCTTGTTAACATGCTACTTCCCAGGCTCTAATTGCATAATGCAATTGGCCCTTGCACATACCCTTAGTTAAAACATATAAGATTCGACTGGTCAGGATGTTTTCTTAATTGATATAGTTTATATTACTAAAAAATGAAATACTAATCAGTGTTAATTTTCCAGAAGAAAGCATTTCGTAAAATATACTAACGAGAGAGTTGTGAGGTTATCAGTGTAAATTGTAAGTGTTCCTTTAATATTCAACTTTGATTGATTTGCGACATATAGGACAGAGAAGAATCCTAGAAGCTACTCCTAGCTTTTACAGGCCTTCTCATACAAGGACATGCCCTACTAAGACCGAAGTCACTGCTGACCACTGCCTTATTTAGAGCTAACACAACACACAAAGTTTGCCTTGCTGGAACAGTCGCTAGCTGCCTAACCACTATGCCAGTTAAGGCATTAGTCACTTACCTCTTATATAGAGTCACTTACCTCTAGATATCATGGTAAAGATTTCGTAAGTAGGGGGATGAATTGTCATGACAACGATGCGTCCCCTTGCAGCCCATTGACGGAGATATTCAACCAAGAAGAAAGTATCGAAGATGTCCATGCCTTTGGTAGGTTGGTCCAGCAAACAATGTCTGAAAAGAGAATAAATCTTTCCTATGTATCTGCATACAAGATGCTATTGCTACATAAGCACAAAGTTATGCCTACCGAGACTTAAACTCTGTACCGTTTATTCATTAGTTTTTTTTTTGTGTGTGTGTTTATTAACGCTTCAATATTATCCAGAAAACTTATTATTTAATATTTTTATAAATGATCTTTGTAACCTAGAACTAAAGGGAGAATTAATATCATTTGCTGATGATACTGCTCTGATATATACAGCAACTACTGAAAATATTTTAATTGAAAAAATAAATCATGATTTATGGACTTTAAGAAATTGGTTTATAAGAAATAAGTTGTTTCTAAATGTAGAAAAAACAATATGTATATTTTCGATTAAGAAAAAAAATCAAAGAGATAATCTGAAAAAGAAATTATTTTATCATACACTTAAATGCATCGATACTAGTTGTTCATGCAAGCCACTAGAAAGTGTTGAGTGCTATAAATACTTAGGAGTACATATTGATAGTAAACTAACTTGGAAAAAACACATCGATTCTTTAATAAAAAAAAATACAATAGTGCCACAATTATTTTATATCAGAAATTTTATAAATGTTACACTTTTAAAACTAATTTATAATGCATGGGTTAAATCTCATTTAATATATGGATTACTTTCTTAGGGTGGAGTGTATCTCAGCAATATCAAACCAGTACTTAAAACTCAAAATAGAATAATTAGATGCATTTTAAGGAAAGAAGATATGATAGTGTGAGGCACTTTTATAATGAATTGCATATATTACCTTTAAGAAAATTATTATATCATTATATATCTTAAAAAACACTGGATTGAAAGTGATATTAGACATATAAATTATAATACAAGAATAGCCAAACACGTAAATCTGACTTTACCTCTTACTAAAACAAACACTGTACAGAAACATTATATCCTATTAGCACCAAAAATATTTCATAATTTACCTGCAAATCTTAAAAAAGATGAAACAAACTAACTCTTTTAAAAAGAAGTTGCTAATCTGGATTTTTGAATATAACGATACTGAAAAACTTCTTTGAAAATTGTTAATAATTATTATTTTGGTAGATATACGTTTTATGTTTTTGAATTTCTATCTTTCATTATTTAAAAATAGAATGGAAAAATTATATCACATCTAAATTTTGTATTGAATTTGTTGCCTATTTCAAAAGGTTTTGCCAAATTGTACAAACCCATATGCGAGTTATTTGAACTCTTGTGGTTACTTTCAATGTTCCTAAAATTGAATACATCATTTTAGAAAATATGTTATGCAAAATTCTTTATTTGCAATGTATATTTTGTTTATTCAATAGGAATAAATAAATTTATTATTATTATCAAAAAAAACAATCAACTTAAACTCATTTATTGAATTCATTAATGAAGTTACCATTATCGATTGATTATTACCACTTTCTCCTTATTTAATGGCTGTTCTATTTATTATAGTACTCTGAAAGTAATACTTAAATAGGGTTTCCCAATTAATGAAATATTTTAAAATTTGAAATTCAACTTTCTGAAGAGTAAGAGAGTGAAGAAAAAAAATAGAACAAATATAGTCTCTGGCGAATTTGAAACATAGGTTCCAAACAGAATTCTTCGTTTTAAGACTATTATCTCAAATTGCGGTAACTGAAACTAATGGATGATTCAGAAAATGCAAATCTTAGTATTTAATTAATATCTAGCCAATCCAAAAAGAATTTTTCATTTATCTCTTAAATTAAAAATAGTTGTATACGCTCTCCCCCTGGAGATAAGGCTGCACATCGTTACTGTCGATGTAAAGTGTAAACCCTTGACTTTGGTGATTCTATCACCAAAATCTGAAATTTTCGGCATGAATAGATACTTGACAACATTCATTTAAAGTTTTGCATTTTAACTTTAGAGCACTCTAAGGGTAGAATTTGAAATTATTGCAAGTTTCGGAAAATGCTAATCCTAATATTTCATTAGTACCTATCTAACTTAAAAAGAATTTCGAAACAAAAAATATCGACAGACGGGCAGAGAGACGACAAAGTGAAACAATAGTGCTTTGTTTTTTTAAAAAAAACAACCGAACAAAAAAATCAACAGTTCATTAATTCGAAGTTCTATACTTCTAAATTAAGCTTTTTATATGGAATAAAGTGACTGATTTAATTAAAATCTTAAATTTTTCTTCAATTTTCTTAAATACTTTTTCGATGTTTAATTTTTCATTTTTCAATAATACTTTTTCGATGTTTAAGAAACTATGAAAGTATGAATATTTAACAATAGAAATACTAGTCGCAAGAATTCATCTCTGAATTCATCTCTTAACTCCAATTGGAACTTATGTCGCTAGAAATTAATATTGGAACTTATGTCGCTATTCAATCCAAGTGGAACTTATGTCGTTAAGAATTAATATTGGAACTTATGTCATTAAGAATTAATATTGGAACTTATGTCGTTAAGAATTAATATTGGAACTTATGTCGCTATTCAATCCAATTGGAACTTATGTCATTAAGAATTAATATTGGAACTTATGTCGCTATTCAATCCAACTGGAACTTATGTCGTTAAGAATTAATATTGGAACTTATGTCGCTATTCAATCCAATTGGAACTTATGTCATTAAGAATTAATATTGGAACTTATGTCGCTATTCAATCCAACTGGAACTTATGTCGTTAAGAATTAATATTGGAACTTATGTCATTAAGAATTAATATTGGAACTTAAGTTCCAATATTAATTCTTAACGACATAAGTTCCAATATTAATTCTTAATGACATAAGTTCCAATATTAATTCTTAACGACATAAGTTCCAGTTGGATTGAATAGCGACATAAGTTCCAATATTAATTCTTAATGACATAAGTTCCAATTGGATTGAATAGCGACATAAGTTCCAATATTAATTCTTAACGACATAAGTTCCAGTTGGATTGAATAGCGACATAAGTTCCAATATTAATTCTTAACGACATATGTCGCTATTCAATCCAACTGGAACTTATGTCGTTAAGAATTAATATTGGAACTTATGTCGCTATTCAATCCAATTGGAACTTATGTCATTAAGAATTAATATTGGAACTTATGTCGCTATTCAATCCAACTGGAACTTATGTCGTTAAGAATTAATATTGGAACTTATGTCATTAAGAATTAATATTGGAACTTATGTCGTTAAGAATTAATATTGGAACTTATGTCGCTATTCAATCCAATTGGAACTTATGTCGTTAACAATTAATATTGGAACTTATGTCGCTATTCAATCCAATTGTAACTTATGTCTCCATATAACTTGTGTATTCTGATGGGGGGAGGGTAGAGAAGTTATTGCCAATAAAAGTTTTAAAACAATATTCGATCGCCGAAAGAATTTTTAAATACAATCTAAGACATATTAAACGCCGGGGGTCTAAATAGTAGTCCGAGCTCAAATTGTACCCCACGCTACTATTCGAACATTTACGGTGTATACTTTTAATACCAGAACATCAACTTAAATTTTCTTTTTTAGTGGCTTCATCTTTAGCTGAACTCTTCCATAGTCTCCACACTCCCAAACCATGATTCTGATAGAAAATATTCATTGCAGGTAAGTGCCGCACAAAATAAAATGTTTGACAGCTCTTCTCTAAGCAGATTATGTCGAAAAAATCGAGATTTAGGCAAATTTGATTGCGATCAGTAATTTATTTTCAGTTGCATTTTCCACAAAAAGATTTAGATATAAGTTAGCTTCCCAACGACATAAAGTTCCAACTTTTGCCCATTAATGTACTTAGGCGAGTAATATTTATTTTTTATTGTGCATTAATCTATTACTGGTCTAAGGTTATAATTAACATTACATTGGTTGCTAATGGTCAAACATTTTGAAGCAGCAACACCGAAGTTTTCCTATCAGCTCACGAGATTGCTCCACTTGCAACAGATCAAACCTTAGAAAAAAGCGCAAAGTTTGTTTTTTAATGAAGTTACTTTAAACTTAAATGGCGCTCCTACATTAAACGCTCTCGTCAGTAGAAATTAGATCTCTTGTTAGTTGTCAAACAATTAATAAGATTATGTCACCACACAAGGATAAATTATCCAATTTCTCCCTCAGGCTTATTTCAATCGGAATTGAAATAAGAAAATCTACTTTTAAAATGGATATGAGGGGGGATGGCAGGGATAATTTTAATGGAGATGTTACATTTAAGTAGGGTTGGGTTGTTTTACCTCTGAGCGGCACTTTTTTGCACACCATGGGCTAAATGGCCAGGTCACATGGACCCCGAAGGCTCAGAGAAGGTTGGGGGAGGGGACCCACTGGAACAGCTGTTGGGAGACAGATGGTAGCCTCCCGTCAAGGCCATCCAACGTGTTCTTTAACGTGCACAGGGTATGGCTCTCCCGCACACGGGGCCACGGCTTAACGTCCCATCCGACGGACGGCGGCCTTTCCAACCCATCGGTGTCCCCTAATGACCGTGGACAGGGCGGGGAATTTTGCGGAGATAAATCTCAACGCTGACCCAGCTGGGATTCGAACCTGGGAACTACAGATTACGAGCCTGGTGAGCTATCGACTGAGCCCCCCCCCCCCCCAAAAAAAAAAAAAAAAAAAAAGGAGCGATGTAAAATCGAGAGTTTGTGAAGGAAGGCCTTTATCCTCTTGGATTATGATGTTCAACGTTATGATAGGGATGATAAAAAGATTCAGATTTTAAAGAAAACTGTTTTGAAACAATAGTAGAGCGCTTTTTACAATTAATGCAAAAATGGGCTAGTTTTCATTATGCGACTTTCAACATAATATCGTAACTGGCAGCATGAAAGGCATTTTGTGTAAAGGCGAGTCCACGTATATGGGATATCATTGAAAATAACAATTGAGGAGGGAGGGAGTGGCGCTTAATAATCTCTTACATCATAAAACTGGCGCTTACATTTCACTGTATCTTCCGAATGCGAGGCCGACAGCAATGAGCTAGTGACAAATAAAATCCCTACAATACTACTAGTGTCACAAGCTATCTGGAGTTTTTACCCCTCACAGTTCTTTTCACCAAAAATTTTCATGGGGGGTTAATCCCAATGAGTTATATCTGAAATTAAAGCTAGCGACTACTAAAATGTTGTGGGCTATTATACTGAATTATGCCCCCCCCCCCAAAAAAAAAAAAAGGAAAAAGGTGGAGCATTATTTAACAAGGGTCGAACTTTACGAGTTTTATGTGAAATGAAAGCATGAGTAGTGAACTCTTCAAAAGAGAAGTAATTTTTCAATTTATAGTTTTACTCTGTCACTAAAAACACAAACTTGCTACATGCGCCCTAAAATAGTAAAAAATAAACGTAAACTGATGCTGAAATCGTCCACTGAATTCTTATTCATCTCAAAACAGACAAAGCGCCAAAACGATTTACCAACTAAAAAATGCCAACGCCTTATCTTCCTTGAAAGTGAATGCCAATTAAACTAAATCTACTTTTTTCTATTTACTACCTTAAAAGATTACATTTCCGATCCATGAAAATCTCATCCCTAAATAGCAGACGTAGTCTAATCAATCACTTCCTCTTAGTGATTGAGAACATTTTTTATATTTATTTTGAGATTCCTCGGAATATGTGTTTTTTTTTTCGTGTTGGAAAAGTTGGACTCCTAAAAACATGATTCCCAAGGTCAGTGGCGCACCCAGAGGTGGTGGGGGTGGGTGGCAAGGGGCCCTGGCACCCCACAAAGAAAAATAAAAACTAGAAAATTTTCCAAAAATATTTTCCTAATTAAAATTCATTTTTTACATTTATGTTGCGTCGTGTCTTCTATTTCTATACTACTTATGAATTAGCTGTCACATAAGTTAGGAATACCCTATAACTCTCGGGGATCACGGCCGCTGTGAACACAAGCGACCTTGGGCAGTGGCTCACTCAGGATTTAATCTTGGGGGGACGGCTCAGGCAAACGAAGTAAGGCTTGGTTCACCCGAGCACTACATCGTTCGCTTGTGTTCACAGCGGCCGTGATCCCCGAGAGTTATGGGTATTCCTAACTTATGTGACAGCTAATTCATATGTAGTATAGAAATAGAAGACACGACGCAACATAAATGTAAAAAATGAATTTTAATTAGGAAAATATTTTTGGAAAATTTTCTAGTTTTTATTTCGTTTTCTTTGTGGGGTCCGTGGACGAGTGGTTAGCGCGCTTGGCTACTGATCTACGGGACCTGGGTTCGAGCCCCGGGTAAGGCATGGATGTTCGTGTTGTTTTTCTGCTGAGGTCCTGCCATCCTCTCAGATCTTCTACTGTGGCATATAAACTGACAGGCTCCTGTCAGACCTCTGTGGCAAGCAGCTGCTTGAGGGGGTATTTATTTAGTTTTTTGTGGGGTGCCAGGGCCCTTTGAATGCTTGTATCGTTCATCTTTAGATAAGTAGCTGGGTAGTTCTAAGGGACCTGGGTTCGAGCCCCGGGTACGGCATGGATGTGTGTGTGTGTATGTGTGTTGTTTTTCTGCTGAGGTCCTGCCATCCTCACAGACCTTCTACTGTGGCATATAAACCGACAGGCTCCTGTCAGACCTCTGTGGCAAGCACAGTGGCGGCTCGTAGCTAAAATTAGTGGGGGTGCTGCTCCAGAAAATTTTTAGCCTTTGTTTTAAAATTGTGTAAAAGGAAACAAACATGTATAAAAAGATAATTTATTCACAAACTTGATAAAATCCTAAAAGAACAAAATCAAACATTTTTTACTTACTTTAACCTAAATTGTCACAGTTCAAGCTTAATCTATTCATTTAAAAATGAAATCCATTCTTCTGGTTTTAATTTGCGCGAAAAAAAATGACTCAAATAGAATAGCTGGAAGCAGGATAATAATCTAATTCTACACTTTATCACATTCAAGAATATGGTACACGGTTTTTAAGCACAACACACGCGGAGTAAAAAAAAACTACCTTCAACCAGCACGCCAGGGTCGTCACCGCTGGAACGACAGTGCTCTCTCCCTTGCAACCTCGCGTGTAGCTTCCTATGTGCACATGCGCACAACAGTCAAACACCTCGCCGCTAGTACTGTGAAGCGCACAGTCCCATACAAAGATTTTTGTATCTTTTTCATAAACTGGGGGATGGCTACTGACATTAAGCTTAAGGATTATATATTGTACAAGTATAAAAAAAGAATTAAAGAAAAAAGGACTCATTATATTAAATGTTATCGATAATATCAAGTTGAAATTGGGGGTGCTGCAGTTCCACAGTGCCTATACGCGAGCCGCCACTGGGCAAGCAACTGCTTGAGGGTGTATTTTTTTTTTTAAATTACTTGTTTGTGTTGATATAACTGACATCTTTACCTGTGTCGAGCAACAGTTGACAGGCGACGTTTAATCTCCTCTTTTCCGATTCCGTGAGATCCCGAACTCTCGTGTGCTTCACTTGACCCAATCCCAAGTCCTCCAACAAGGCGTTGATCTGGAGAAAAAAAAACAAAGCACTGGTCACACAGAATATAATAAAGATTCAAATGCAATTTATTTTCAAGGAAGAACAACCCACAATCCCGATAGAAAGTTAACACTTTTGGATTCAACGATGTTACATTACGCGGATTATTATCATCATAAACTCCGATATCGAAAAATGCACTGACCATCATGCTGACACATCTCAGTTTGAAGAAGTGGTCCAGTCGCTCAAAAAGAATCCGAACACTATGGTTGATTACAGAATTCAGAAAAAATATCTGGCAGCGATTTTTTTAGAAGTTAGTGATCTGGCAACCTTCGTGTCACGTGATTACAGAATTCAGGAAAAATATCTGGAGCGTGTACAGCAACTGTACACGCTCCAGTTACCGTTGACAGCAAACTGGAGCGTGTGCAGTAACTGCACACGCTCCAGTTTGCTGTGAACGGTAACTGCACACGCTTAATATTTCCGTGAGTGAGCCCACACGATCTAGTGTCAAAATAATATGACTACCTACAGTCGCTCAAAAAAGTATCCGAACACTATGGTTCATTACAGAATTCAGAAAAAATATCTGGCAACGATTTTTTTAGAAATTAGTGATCTGGCAACCTTCGTGTCAGACACGAAGGTTGCCAGATGACTGTACATCTAAAAGTTTTTTTCAAATTCAATAAAATATGCAAAAAAAAAACACTGTGCATGCTGGATGCCCAGTGTTTTTTTCTTTGCATATTTTAATATTTAATATAATATACTTTTCTTAATAATCTTTTTTCAGTTTAAAACAAGAAGTTTTTGCTACATGATTTCAAATCTTTCAAGCTTATCGGTAATACTTTGCGCAGATAGCCAAAGTTCTGTATGTATCCACAATGTCTAATCCGCATCCGCAAAACTTTATCAGCATCAGAGTATATTGGCTACTAATATCCGTCAAGATTTTGCAAATGCTTGAGGTCTGCGAAATATTAATAACTAATAATTAGCTGAAAAAATACTGTTATAAAAGAAACTATTTCAGAAAAATGTCTTATTAGATAAAAATTGACCAAAATGTAATTTTGCGAATTCTTCTGAATAAATTTTGCTCTTTTAAATACAGTCACAGGAGATTATAAGGAGAGACTCGTTTTCATTTCTCGTTAATTCCCCTTTATCCTTTCACTCTGTAAACTTCGTGATCTACATGATGGAAATTTTCAGATTTAATTCTAATTTTCTAAGCAGCACTTGAGTAATTATTTTTTTAACTTGTATTTGTTTGTCAACAAAAAAGATTGCTTCTTTCATATGTTTCTTTATTTTTTGACTTTATCCCAATGCATTTTTTTTTCTTTTTAAAGTGAATATCAGCACTGAATTTTCAAATTAGTTTTTTTTTTCATTAGCTAAAGTATAACATTTCTTTTTTACTCATATCAGACATTAATAATGCAGTGTTGGGTTGTTTTACCTCTGAGCGGCACTTTTTTGCACACCATGGGCTAAATGGCCAGGTCACATGGACCCCGAAGGCTCAGAGAAGGTCGGGAGAGGGGACCCACTGGAACAGCTGTTGGGAGACAGATGATAGCCTCCCGTCAAGGCCATCCAGTGTGTTCTTTAACGTGCACAGGGTATGGCTCTCCCGCACACGGGGCCACGGCTTAACGTCCCATCCGACGGACGGCGGCCTTTCCAAGCCCATCGGTGTCCCCTACTGACCGTGGGCAGGGCGGGGAAATTTTGCGGAGATAAATCTCAACGCTGACCCAGCTGGGACTCGAACCTGGGAACTACAGATTACGAGCCTGGCGCGCTACCGACTGAGCCAATAATGCAGTGATGTTTGCACATGTTACTACAATTTGCACATGTTACTACTATTTTATCCACTACCGCCGCTATAAAAATTTTTACCCGCTACCGCGTTCTTTGATGTTAAATTTTTTTTTCACGGAGCGCTTTTAAATGTGAATATCCGTATCTGCGAAGCATTCTACTTATAAACTCAATTTACAATGCTAAATATTTATAAAGTGCGCATGTACATCAATTGTTTGTTTCTTTATAGATTGATAATTTTTATTTCAGATAATGCTTATCTGAAATAAAAATTATCGTACATATACCAAAACTTTTGAGATCTCGCAAGAGTCTCCACACAGAATCAATTTAAATTGAAAACATTGAATTACTCTTCGTCACAATGCCAGAAAATATAAATTCTGGATTAAACAGAATGCAATTGTCGTATCTGGGATTATTTTTTAATCATTCTGCTGTCGAGTGGGTTTGTAAAACAGGGTTGTTATTTTACCTCTGAGCTGTACTTTTTTGCACACCATGGGCTAAATGGCCAGGTGACATGGACCCCGAAGGCTCAGAGAAGGTTGGGGGAGGGGACCCACTGGAACAGCTGTTGGGAGACAGATGGTAGCCTCCCGTCAAGGCCATCCAGCGTGTTCTTTAATCGTGCACAGGGTATGGTTCTCCCGCACACGGGGCCACGGCTTAACGTCCCATCCGACGGACGGCGGCCTTTCCAAGCCCATCGGTGTCCCCTACTGACCGTGGGCAGGGCTGGGAATTTTGCGGAGATAAATCTCAACGCTGACCCAGCTGCGACTCGAACCTGGGAACTACAGATTACGAGCCTGGCGCGATACCGACTGAGCCACCCTTATGAATGCCCTTGTAAAACAGCATTCATAAAGTCGAGTTGAATGTGTTAGCATCATTTTGAGGATTAGTGTTCATCACGGGATACATCTGTGACCATTTAGGGTGACCAGTTTCTTCCATGTTCGTACGTCTCAGCGTTAAGAGTAAACCGAGGAGCCGGTTCTAGACAAAAGTAAGGCAATCGCCTAGAGCCTCAGAACTCAAAAGGTGGGGGAGGAAATTAAGCTATACCAAGGAGTGGTCTACAAAGCAATTCAACACAAAGCAGGTCCCCGTATTCAAAGGAAAATTTAGGATTTGTCCTGGTTTCTAATTGATTGCACCTTCAAAGCATTTTTAATAAACTTCTCTAAATGAAAGTAAACTTCTTACTCCCTCTATGAAGGGTTGGGTTGTTTTACCTCTGAGCGGCACTTTTTTGCACACCATGGGCTAAATGGCCAGGTCACAAGGACCCCGAAGGCTCAGAGAAGGTTGGGGGAGGGGACCCACTGGAACAGCTGTTGGGAGACAGATGGTAGTCTCCCGTCAAGGCCATCCAGCGTGTTCTTTAACGTGCACAGGGTATGGCTCTCCCGCACATGGGGCCACGGCTTAACGTCCCATTCGACGGACGGCGGCCTTTCCAAGCCCATCGGTGTCCCCTACTGACCGTGGGCAGGGCGGGGAATTTTGCGGAGATAAATCTCAACGCTGACCCAACTGGTACTCGAACCTGGGAACTACAGATTACGAGCCTGGCGCGCTACCGACTGAGCCCCCCGCCCCCCTCTATGAAGACGTTAGAATCCTGTTTCTAGGAAACTCGATTTTGTGTTCCTTGTTGAATCTCGCATTAGTTTTCAGTTGTATGCTGCGCTGGATTTACCATTAAGCAAAATAAGCACGTGCTTAGGGCACCACAGAGTTTTTTCTCCTATCTATCATGCCCTTAGCCGTTCCGTGGCCGAGTGGTTAGCACGCTTGGCTACTGATCTAAGGGACCTGGGTTCGAGCCCCGGATTAGGCATGGATGTGTGTGTGTGTGTGTCGTTTTTCTGCTGAGGTCCTGCCATCCTCTCAGATCTCCTACTGTGGCATATGAACTGACAGGCTCCTGTCAAACCTCTGTGGCAAGCAGCTGCTTGAGGGGGTATTTATTTATTTTTATTTTATCATGCCCTTAACTTGGGAGGGTGATTAAAAATAGTTTTCAATAAACTTTTGTATTTGTATTTTTTTCCCCTTATAATTTTACTAAGAAATGCATAAAACAGTGTTAAAAATTTGCATTTTTTTTCTGTTGCCCTATTTATAAGCAAATAATTTGCTTATATTGCTTACTGATATTTAGTGTTAAATAAAATTAAAAACAACATTTTTTTATTTAATATAGTTGTGGGCTCTGGCCTGGAAGAAAGCTGAATTTTTTCACCTTCAGCACTTATTGAATCTTAATATCTTGTCACTTCAGCAATGGAAGTGTTGGACTGTGCTGAGGGCATCAGTTGGCCTTAATCCGGCACTAGTTATATGTCATGTCTGCATAGAACAGAAATACTCCTTTAACAAGTACATTCAAAAAAAAAAAAACACAATATTGTAGGATCAGAAATCTTCATGATGAAGGCTTTCGCTCTATGAAGTGAAGCAAGAACAACTTAAAGAACTGAAAGCACAAGTGTGGTGCACCTTGGCGGTTACGTTTCTTACAGTACAATACTGCACGATGATCTTTGATGGCACCAATTCAGTCTTCGCTAGTCTTACCTTCTTTACCGTTAACAATCTTTGGCTACAGAGGCAGAAAGTTAGAAAAAATGTTACAGAAAATCGTTTGTAGTTAGTCTTGTAAAAAGAAAACTTTAAAGGCACGCTTCTAGCGGATATGAAATGCTCGCTTCTAAAGAGAATTAAGTTTGTCATTTTCCTAGTACCTTGTAACGGTGAAGCTTCTTATTTCACATTAGTTCAGCCTATCCAAACTAAAGAATTTTTTTTCTGTCAAAATAAAAAAAAATCTATTTTTCCACCTACTCTCTGAAGAGAAAAGGAAAATCTCTGCTATCCAAGGCCTGGTGGGAGATGTCCTTTCCCTTTGAGAACGGAGGTATAATATTTCAAAACTCATGTATAATACATATACATAAACTTTCTTTTAAAAGTTTATGTATATGAATTTTTAAAAAAGTTTTAAAATACCTCTAAAACGGAGGAGAAATGTTATACTGCAATCGAAGTTCAATCTCCTGCCCCCCCCCCCCCTCCCCCTTAACCAGATAAATGTAACATATTTCTAGCATGGGTTTAGACTGTTGACAATATTAATTTAAAATTCCGGCTTTTCCCACCTTTCAATTTACACTTTTTTTTTACAGGTTGGCACCCAATTTCCACTAGGCGCTAACCTGCTGGAGGAGCGAAGAGTAAGAATCTAAATATTTTAAACCCATCCAACTTAAAAGGAATTATTCGTTCATCGCTGAAAATAAACGTTTGATGTCTACAAATGGCGAGACGACAAAGTGGAAACAATAGCTCGCTTTCTGAAAACCAACTAAACGTGATCTATTGTTTTTTACTTTGTCGTCTGTAGACACAACTTTTTTTTTTAAAGAGGCAAAAAATTATTTTTGAATCGGATAGACATTAAAAAATATTTCTCGTATTTTCAGAAACCTCCATTATTTTGAATTTCCACCTTTTAGAAAAGTTCTCAAAAGACAAAATTTAAAGCGAATATTGTGAACAATCTATTTATGACAGATATTTGACACTTAGGTAGTAGAGTGATGCTATAGTCATCAAGGAGTTTATTTTGACAACGTTGGGTTGTTTTACCTCTGAGCGGCACTTTTTTGCATACCATGGGCTAAATGGCCAGGTCACATGGACCCCGAAGGCTCAGAGAAGGTTGGGGGAGAGGACCCACTGGAACAGCTGTTGGGAGACGGATGGTAGCCTACCATCAAGGCCATCCAGCGTGTTCTTTAACGTGCACAGGGTATGGCTCTCCCGCACACGGGGGCCACGGCTTAACGTCCCATCCGACGGACGGCGGCATTTCCATGCCCATCGGTGTCCCCTACTGACCGTGGGCAGGGCGGGGAATTTTGCGGAGATAAATCTCAACGCTGACCCAGCTGGGACTCGAACCTGGGAACTACAAATTATGAGCCTGGCGCGCTACCGACTGAGCAACCCCCGCCCCTTATTTTGACAACGATAATCTTTGAGACTATAAAAGAAAAACTACTTTTTTTTAAAAAATGAGCATAATCTCGAGAGCAGATTACTAACAAACTAAAAAATCCACTCTCTATTGAGTTTGAATATTTAGGTTCATCGGATGTAGAACTTTATCAGGAAATAGAGACAGGAAGATATTTAAAACTTTTCGAAATAAGATGATGGTATTTGCATCTACTTTAAGGATTTTCTGGGTTTGTCAGAAGCTGAATGATTATATCAAGATTTTGTACATTACTGTTGCGTATCTCAGAAATTGTATATTTTCAGAATTTGTGTAGAAGTTTATTTAGAAATTGTTTGCAAATATATAATTGTTTAAAATTTTTTGTGGGATCACTGGTTAAGATTCTGGCAAGCCCCATTACGTGTAAAAAATCGGATCTTGAAACCATTTTCGAAAATGTTTCACGAGTATGTCTGATTCTTCTTTATGTGAAGAGAAGTCGAAACTTCATAAAGCATTTCATTGCTGAAAAAACAATCGCCGAAGATCTTCGCGGACTCTTTTCTCATTTATGGCTATTTGGATTCGTTAACTCACTCTGCTCTTGGTGTCGAATCCTCTGTTGTTGTCTGGCTCCTGCAGCAGCGAGGTGAAGAGGAGAGTTTGGCGCACGCTCATGTCGGGAGTGAAGTCCGTGTGCCTCTGTACATAGGCCACACACTTCTCCAGTTTGGTGAGGGTGAGGAAAAGACCATTCACCATGAACTCTCCTCGAAGGCGGCAACGCCATTTCCTGTGTCTGTTGGCCAAGATGTCCAGGAGAGCAGTTCCTTCACTCTCTGAAAATAACGGAAAGGAAAAATTAACATCAGAAATTTAGTGGAATTAAAAAAAAGTTATTCATCAAGCAGTCCATCAGCCACAGAGTCATTACCTCTGAGGGGCAGTTTTTTTGCACACCATGGGCTAAATGGCCAGGTCACATGGACCCCAAAGGCTCAGAGAAGGTTGGGGGGGGGGACCCACTGGAACAGCTGTTGGGAGACAGATGGTAGCCTCCCGTCAAGGCCATCTAGTGTGTTCTTCAATGTGCACGGGGTAAGGCTCTCCCGCACACGAGGCCACGGCTTAACGTCCCATCTGACGGACGGCAGCCTTTCCAATCCCATCGGTGTCCCCTACTGACCGTGGGTAGGGCGGGGAATTTTGCGGAGATAAATCTCAACGCTGACCCAGCTGGGACTCGAACCTGGGAACTACAGATTACGAGCCTGGCGCGCTACCGAATGAGCAATCCCCGAGCCTTACAGTAATCGGTGGTGTAATTAGGCAATTTTCAGCAAGAACTAATGACTGATGTCCCCATAGTCCAGTACACTGCATTGCGTCAGTTTTGCGGCCCTCTGAACAGAGGAAACAAAATCCTAAAAATGGTGGTGGAGAACAGAAATTTTGCTTTCTTAAAGGCTCTTTTGCTGCCTGGATTGCGACTCCAGTAGCGACCTCACCTCTTTTCCTCCCCCTAGTTACGCAACTTAGTGTAATACGTCATAGAAATAACTTAAGAAGGTGGCGAATATTAACAGGAAACAATCTTGAAAAGGTACGAATAGTAACAACACATCAGCATTTAATGATAATAGATGTAAAACAGCACAATACGATTTTTAAATGCATTGTCATAACTAGAAATACCGGATATCTAAGTAAAATTAGATTTTGCTGTTCCTATCCATGGGCAGAATTTACTTTCTACGAACCCATCCAAAATTGTCATCCTTTTTTTTCACCCCAAATCGTCACCATGTCAAAATTCAGTCTTTTCTTTTAGGTAGGAACATTCGCGACTGTATCTAAAGTTGGCAAATTGGTAAGAATTAATTCGTGCGTCACCAGTTACTAAAAATGATTTTCCCCAAATTAAAGTTGAAGCTAATCTCATTTTACGCAACATTTAGAAATGAGTTCAGGCCAAGCTTTTCGAACTCTAGCCAACCAAACTATTTCGATAACTTCGGAGCCCTATCAGAGGAAAAAGATTTCACATCATAAAACATCTACACTCGGCGGTCACTTTATTAGGTGCAGTTCATTGTTATGTCAATAGCAACTCAGATAAAGATTTCTTAAATAATTTTTTTCTGAAAAATGTATCGGAAGATTGGTGAAATAGATTGTGTTTAAACTGCGATTTCCAATAATACCTCTCTTAGCAAGTTGGCTCTTAGGGGAAAAAAAATTCGAAATTGGCGAAAATTAAATAATTATTACTCCAACTGCTAAAAGTGCTATTGCATATGTTAGTAGCAAGTTGAGTACAATGGCTATTGTTTTCATTTTAACTTTTTTTTATGAATTTTTCAGAATAATTATTTAAACTCGCGTAATTTGAAATATTTAACAGCAACAACGTAACTCTAAATATCGAACGAATATTGTTGAAAGTCGATACTGAAAAAGATTTCATTCAGATTTTTAAATCATCTTCGGTCACATTTTTTTTCTAAAAAGCTTATTTAAGAAGTTACTGAGTTCTGTATCTTAGTTACTATTTAATAATATGGAATTAATAATGCCTAATAAAGTGTATAATACACACTCAGATGGTATTTTATTAGGCATTTGTTAATTCCATGTTAATAAATAGTAACTGGATCCTATCCTAAATAATATTTTTAATTCCTGGTATTATAGGCTATAAAAAACTGTAGTTTTTTAAAATAAAAAATGAAATTTTAATCTAGAAATATTAGAGAGCTAATTAAAAGTTGAAATCATGATCAAAATAAATTATTCTACCTTCCTCCCCACTATTACAAATAAATTTTAAAGTATGACTGAATCTGTGGACTGAACCGAGTCCGAAACTCTGCTTGGGAACAAGAGTTGGTTCTTCACAAGTTTTGAGACTATCGGAGAGTAACGCTTGGTGTGTGGAACCTTCTCGACAAAACGACGTATTTCCTAAATGTATTTGTTACCCATTTTATATGTCTCTAATTTATGAGAATGCTTTAAAATTGATACAAACGTTTATTCAAAAAAAGTATTTTATATTTTATGTGGAAAATTTGTTCTTAATTTACGTAGACTCCTATAACGTTTTGCGAGCAAGGCCCCTTGTTAGAAATTGGCAGCACACCCCTGGATATAACACATTGCTCTTCAAATCTACTTCAACTATATCCGACGTCTCCTCAAAACTCCCACCATCGGTCAGTAGGGAACAGGCCGCTGCTCTTCGGATGGACATCAAACCGTGGCCTCGTGTGCGAGAGAGCCATACTCTGCACGTTAAAGAACCGCTGGATGGCCTTGACGGGAGACTACCCTCTGTCTCCCAATAGCTGTCCAACTGCGAACTAACAACCCAATCTTCTGACGGGTTAAATTTTTAACTCCTAATTTCAAAAATAGATGGCGCCACCGCCTACATCACAACCATCAAGTAATATTTGTTTCTCGATTCTTGGTATTAAAGAGAACTGGTTTATTGCATTCCGCAGGCGAAATTCTTTAGCATTTTAACCGAAACCATGACTGGATCTGAGAGAGGGGGAGGGTTCCACGCCCCTTCTTTCTCCCTTGAGAATGTCAGTAACTGGAACAGAAGTGAAAAAATATTAAGTATACACTCCCGCTGTGTTTTCTGTTTGTTTGTGGGTTGACAGCACCAAGTGAATAGATTCACAGGATATGTTTATCAGCTGGTGGATAATCCTGAGCAGAAGTCATCGCAGGCACCTGAACTCTTAGCTTCTATTGGCATCGTCAAATTCTACATTGGAGGAAGTCTTCCAGTGTAGATGGCTTCAGCCTTTAGTGGTGGGGGAACGGGTCTTTGCCCCATGTCTGCGATTAGGGGGCTGTTTGATATTGTCGGCATTCCCTCTCTCAATAACCATAGTTTCTCTAAACATCCCACTAACCATTTTCTCTCCATAGGTAGTTGGAATGTGAGGACTCTGCACAGAGCTTTTTCTCTTGATGTCCTCACACAAGAATTCCACCGTTATAATTTAGATATTCTCGGCTTGCAAGAGACCAGATGGACAGATAAAGGTCAGATTCTTAAAAATAATCTTAAATTTCTCTTTTCAGGGAGGGACGACAATAAGCATCACCAAGGCGTGAGTCTGCTTCTCAGCAGACACGCTAGCGATGCTCTTCTAGGATATGAGTGCATTAATGAAAGGTTTCTTACAGCAAAATTTCAGACAGGCATTAAAGACTTGAATATTATCTGCTGTTATGCCCCCACTGAGGATGCCGATGAGGATGAGAAGGATAGGTTTTATGAACAACTTCAGGATATTTTGAATTCTGTCAAGAAAGGAGATATTACCCTTGTTCTTGGTGACTTCAATGCCAAAGTTGGTACTGACTCTGACCTTTGGGGAGGAGTAATAGGCCCTTTTGGTATTGGTAGCTGCAATGGCAATGGGCAACGTCTCCTACAGGTAAGTAAACTCAATGGATTCAGAATAACTAACACTTATTACAAACACCGCGACATACATGGGTTTCACCTGATGGGCTGCATAAGAATATGATTGATTACATATTAATTAACAGCAAATGGGTTAGTTCTGTTAGGAATACCAGGGCATATAGGGGAGCTGAAATTGGATCTGACCATTACCTTGTTAAAAGTGTGTTGCAACTTAAACTTAAAAAGTGTTGTGCTAGGGTTAAAAATTTACTTTTAATACTGAAGCTCTGAAAGCTTCAGTTATAGCCAAAGCTTACCATGATAGGTTACTTAGTCATTATGACAGTCATGGTTTGCTTACTACTGAGGTTGAGGAAGAATGGGATCATTTTAAACAGGCTTTTTTGGACACTAACAGTACTCTTTTAGGAAAAAAGGAGCAGAAAAGGCAAAATTATCTCAGTGATAAGGCACTTGAGCTTATTTCGGAAAGAAAGAACTGCAGGAATGCCCTTAATCAATACCCTACTAGTCCTAATAGAAAGCATTACAGAGACCTTAATAAACTTGTAAAGGATCAGTTAGCTGCTGATAAGAATCTTTGACTTGATGGTTTGGCTGACAAAGCCGAGGAAGCAGTTAGACAGCACAACAGCAGAGAGCTGTACCAGATAGTTAATGTTTTGTGTGGTAGAAAACGGACAGGCATACAAGGATTGAAGGATAAACAAGGTAAGGTTATAGAAGGGGAGGATTCTGTCATGGCTAGGTGGGCTGAGCATTTCAGTGATGTTCTAAACAATGTAGTTAGTTCTACTCCCATTGTTTGCAATGATGATAGATGCATTGGTGGCTTTAACGTTGGCCCTATAACACAATCTGAAGTTATTTTGGCTATTTCTAAACTTAAACTTCATAAATCCCCAGGGGTAGATGAAATTACTACGGAAATGCTTAGAGCTGGGAATGTTTCGGTTACCACTTGGATGACTGAAATTCTGAATATCTTTTATGATAAAGGCATGGTTCCTAGGGATTTTACCACAGCTATTGTTATCCCTATTTTCAAAAAAGGTGATCGCAGTTCTTGTGATAACTATAGGGGTATTAGCCTACTCTCTGTTCCAGGTAAAGTTCTTTCCGTGATTGTGCTTAATAGAATTAAGAATCTGGTTGACAGTCAATTGCGTGACGAGCAATGTGGATTCAGAAGTGGTAGGGGATGTGTGGATCAGATATTTTCACTTAGGCAGATTCTTGAGAAATGTTTAGAGTTTCAGAAACCTTTGGTTGCTAGCTTTGTTGATTTCAAAAAGGCTTTCGACTCTGTTGATCGTCATAATTTGTGGTTGATTGCGAGATCATATGGTATACCAGACAAGTTAGTTTAACATTATGAAAGCTCTCTATAATAACACTGAGTCGTGTGTGAGAGTTGGTAAGGCTTTTAGCAATTGGTTTAGCATTACTTCTGGTGTTCGACAAGGGTGCATTTTGTCTCCTTTTCTCTTTAGCTTGGTTATTGATTATGTTATGCGAAATTCACTTCAAGGGAAAGATTTTGCCTTAAATGGGCTGGAGATACGAAAATTTCTGATTTAGATTATGCTGATGATTTAGCCCTTTTGGCAAATGATGTTGATGAGATGAACTCTTTCATTCGAGCTGTTGATGAGACTGGTAGTAGAGTAGGTTTGGTTATAAATAGAGAGAAAACTAAAGTGATGAAAATTGGTCAGGCAGGCTGTGATTCAGTTAATCTGAATGGTTGCAGTCTTGAGCAGGTGTCACAGTTTAATTATCTTGGGAGCTATGTAACAGATAATGGTGATGTGCGGCATGAGATTAACAGACGAATAGGGATTGCTGCCGGGACTTTTAAGAATCTAGGGAGAGTGTGGAGAAATAGGCGTATACACCTAAAGACTAAAATTAGGCTGTATAATAGTTTGGTTCTTTCTAGGGTTAGTTATGGTAGTGAAACTTGGACACTTTGTAAACAAGATAACAGGAAACTAGATGCTTTTGATTCCAGATGCTTACGCAGTATCTTGGGCATTAGGTGGTTTAACTTTGTAACTAATGATGAGATTAGGCAAAGGAGTTTGCAACCTCCTTTAAGCAGCATATTGTGCAGAGAGAGACTCCGTTGGTTTGGCCATGTTGCCCGTATGAATAATTATAGATTGGCGAATAGGGTTATGAACAGGGTGCCTAGAGGCCTCAGAAAGAAGGGGAGACCTAGGATGCGGTGGGCAGACAATGTCAAACAGGACCTTGTTAAAATTGGTGTGCAGTGGCCAGATGCAGTAGATGTAGCTCAGGATAGATTTGCTTGGAGAACTAAATTGCACGGTCTGGTTGGACCTCCGTAGCCCATGGCTGCTTGAGGATGATGATGATGATATCAGACCAAAGCTTATCTCAGAAAAAAGATGGGGGATACTGTGATCTTCCAAATTGTTGTGAGAATCGGTGTGGGGTGAGGGAATATAGATTTATTTATTTATTAATTATCTCTTAAATATTTCATATATCTAAATATTGAAAACGTATTGTTTAAATTCCAGATATTCCAGCTAATTTGCAAAAACAAAAAGAGATAATCCCCAAGGGAGTGTGTGTGTATATATAATATTGTACGGTTCGCAAATGATCTTTTTTTTTAAAGATTCAAAAAATGCGGAACTCTCCTTGTAACAAAATATTGCACCCTATAACTTTCCCTGAACCAGCTACATTCCTGTATATATAAAGAGCACAGTTGATGAACTACATTTCCTGTCTATACATTAAGAAAGTAGCCGAAGAGCATGAAAAATGTTAACATATAATTTTACTAGAAAATTACAACAAAAATACAATATTATACAAAATTAACAAAATCACCTTCAGACAAGTTTTATAAGACTTCTTTTTCTTTTCTTTTTTTCTTTTCTTTATAATTCTTTTTATAATATTTATATTTCTTTTATATTTCTTTTTTTCTTTATAAGAAAAAATCTGAATGTTTTCGAAATTCAATATCTCGATTTCGCTCTTTGCTTTTGGATTCGACACTGTGGAATTATTAGATTAAAAGAAAAAAAAATTTTTTTCGAAAACTTTTTAACAACTGAAATGGGTTGGGGGGGGGGATTTTATACTGTAAGAGCGTTCCGCCTCGTTCTTGCCTGATACACGCGTAATATTTTTATTAACCTGTTGTGACTTCATGTGCGGGAGTCATATCCTGTGCACGTTAAAGAACAGTTTTTTAATTAATAGATTATAAAGAAAGTTAATTTAGTAATGTATTACAAAGTAAAATACCCATAAAAAATATTTTTTTCAAATCTTAGTCTTTAAAACATTTAGACCTATGTTTATTGTTAAACATAATAAAAAACACTAACGAGTATTTGCCTTGCTTGGCTATTGATCAAAGAGATCAGAGTTCTGTACCACGGATATTTTTTTATTGCTTTAATAATTTTTCCTTTTGTAAAAAATAAAATAAAAATAAATACCCCCTCAAGCAGCTGCTTGCCACAGAGGTCTGACAGGAGCCTGTCAGTTTATATGCCAGAGTAGAAGGTCTGAGAGGATGGCAGGTACCTTTGCCAAAATAAAAGTTTATTGATGTTGCGAAATATAGATAATGGAATTGCAATCGGGGAAAACAGAATTTAAAAAAAAACTAAATATTTTAGTGAAATATCATTTAACCGGGACATCGAGGACGGGAAAAGGCCAAACGCGCGCAGTAACGTATCCAAAATAAACGCGCCTACTAACGAAATAATATTTCATATTTATTGTTCATAAGTTGTTATGTGTATGAATTATTTATAACACTAACAGTTTAATGTCTAAAGATATTTAAAATAAATATCCACCAGAATTTCCACCGGCTCTTAAATCAGAATGCTTCAATTATCCTGATTACCTTGGGAAAAACTTTTAACAGGAAACCTTATACTAAGAAAGACGCATCCAGGTATACCTCTATTCACTAAATGCTCATATTTTAACACTTCCTAACTTAATTAATCCATTAACATTAATACCTCTATTCACTAAATGCTCATATTTTAACACTTCCTAACTTAATTAATCCATTAACATTAATACCTCTATTCACTAACTGCTCATATTTTAACACTTCCTAACTTAATTACTCCATTAACATTAATACCTCTATTCACTAAATGCTCATATTTTAACACTCCCTAACTTAATACGTTAACCGCCTCACCTGTGGTAGCCATGATCGCTAAGATTTCACCTCCTCTGACTTCAAAGGATAATCCTTCTAGCATCCTTAGTTTGGTGCGAGCTCCACCGCAAAGGGTGTGCCACGCGGAAGACATGTCCATCTCGTAGCTGAGGTCTCTGACCTGCAAGTGAGGATACCGAGGCAGACCTCCTTCTCCCTCGGCTCCGGGTAAAGACGAGTAAAAAGTATCCTTTGGGAAAAATCGTTCGTTGAGCATAGGTGCATCGTGGCTGTAAAATCCATCCAAACGCGTATCATGAGGAGTCCTGGACACTCTGGAGTTCACAGAGAGGTGAGATCCTGCTTTTGATCCCCCCATCTGGCTACGACGATCCAGATGGCCGTTGCCAGGCATTGGATCTCTCTGGAATCCGTCTCTGGACTCTTCCCGAGCCCTTAACACCTGCTGGCGGGTGAATCGGCTGTCGCCTCCGTTCAATAAGTCGGCCTCGCTGCTGGCCTTGAGTCTTCGCTCTCGCCTACTCATGGCGTTGTCTGGAGCACCATCCGGAATCACGTGATTTCGGAAGTCTGGGTCGCTCCTTGTACGGCGTCCGTTCATGTAAGGAGATCCATCGTCGCTCGAGTCGTATCCGCTCGATCCGTTCCTGAGAGGTTTCGGACCGCTCTGTGGAAAAACACGCGGAAGACCAAAACGGAGGTAGGTGAAAATGTTGGAGCCGAGTTCTGAATTGCGCTCTCGAGGGCCGTACTTTGGGTGATTGAGGATGGTGTGCACGGTGCTCTCGCGCAGCCTGAAGTTGCCAAAAGGAGGTTGGGATTTATCTCCTGTGCCCAGAGCACTGTCTGTGAAGTCTGAGTTCAGGTTTTGGCGATAGATACTCCAAGCGTGCAAGTCCTCAGTGGTGCGATACCTTCCAGAGGGATCCGACAAGGTGCTGGGGGGGACCGAGTACCTCCGTTCCATCGTACTCATTTCCCACATGTTGCCTGAAAAGAAAAAAGAAATTACTTTTAGTTATATTAATTATAGTTATAAGTTGTTTTAGTTACTTAAGAAGCTAATTAAAACAATCAAGAGCTTTATAGCGAATATTTCTAAAAGTGAGATTTGTTGCAACGTTCATAATATGAACTCTGTTAATATCTACCTGAGAGCAGGGGACGGGGGTGGCTCAGTCGGTAGCGCGCCAGGCTCGTAATCTGTAGTTCCCAGGTTCGAATCCCAGCTGCGTCAGCGTTGAGATTTATCTCCGCTAAATTCCCCGCCCTGCCCACGGTCAGTAGGGGACACCGATGGGCTTGGAAAGGCCGCCGTCTGTCGGATGGGACGTTAAGCCGTGACCCCGTGTGCGCGAGAGACATACCCTGTGCACGTTAAAGAACACGCTGGATGGCCTTGACGGGAGGCTACCATCTGTCTCCCCAACAGCTGTCCCAGTGGGTCCCCTTCCCCAACCTTCTGAGCCTTCGAGGTCCTTGTGACCTGGCCATTTAGCCCATGGTGTGCAAAAAAGTGCCGCTCAGAGGTAAAACAAACCAACCCAACCGGAGAGCAGGCCCGCAGCCAGAGAAAAATAAAGGGGGATGGGGTCATTGCAATAGATGCAATTGAGCCGAAAAAAGGGTGTGTGGGGGCGGGAGGGGGGGGGAAAGAACAGTTTTTCCACTGATTTACATTTTCCCTGCGTTTTAGAGGGTTTTAAAAAATTTGACGAAAAATGGGTGAAAAATGCGTAAGTTTAATCATTTTTGGCCTCCACTATCAGTCTCAGAGGGGAGGGAGGATAATTAATCCCGTCCTCCCCACTAAATCCAGCCTGTAACGAAAATAAAATTTCATGGTAACTGTTTCAATATACAGTATTTGGTATAAGGTTACAATGTATGTAATGCTGCTTTCGGTTGTTTTTGTGTTGTTTTTCCTCTGAGCGTCACTTTTTTGCAGACAATAGGCTAAAATGGCCAGGTTATAAGGACCCCGGAGTCTCAGAGAAGGTTGGGGGAGGGAACCCACGGTAACAGCTGTTGAGAGACAGGTGGTAGTCTCCCGTCAAGGTCATCCAGCGTGTTCTTTAACGTGCACAGGGTATGGCTCTCACGTACACGGAGTCACGGCTTAACGTCCCATCCGAAGGACGGCGGCCTTTCCAAGCCCATCGGTATTCCCTACTGACCGTGGGCAGGGGAGTTTTGCGGAGAAAAATCTCAATGCTGACCCAACTGGGATTCGAATCTGGGAACTGCAGATTAAGAGCCTGGCGCACTACCGACTGAGCCACCCCCACCCTATGTAATGCTGCATAATATTACAGATGTACACATGGCTGCGGATATTGTAAGCATATATTTTCTTTTTCACATGTTTGAAATTTTATTCAAATGACGGAAAATTCCATTTCCTAAAAGATAAAAGAGCTTGATAGACCCTTTCTTTACAAAACTCTCGAAAGGAAACAAAATGAAGGTTTTTCTTCTTTTATAGTTGGAACAATGCCAAAACCGGGTTTAGTAAAGATTGTCCTCTGATTTAAGGGACCTGGGTTCGAGCCCCGGGTAAGGCATGGCTGTTTGTGTCGTTTTTCTGCTGAGGTCCTGCCATCCTCTCAGACCTTCTATACTATGGCATATAAACTGACAGGCTCCTGTCAGACCTCTGTGGCAAGCAGCTGCTTGAGGGGGTATTTATATTTTTTATTAGCTTTAGAGATAGAATAATCCAACATAGGACCTAAACAATTTTTTTTTTCTTTTCTCTACACGTAATGGGATAAATGTCAAGTCACAAGGACCCATGGGATTAAAAGGTTTGGGCATCCACTGGGTTGGATTGTTTTCACCTCTGAGCTGCACTTTTTGCACACAATGGGCTAAATGTCCAGAGGGAGCTGGAGAAGGGGACAAGGCTGCTATTAGGAGGCAAATAGAAGCCTCACGTGTGTTTTAACATGAGCAGAGTATGGTTCTCTTGAAAAAGGGTCCACGGCTAAATGTTCCATCCGAAGGAGTCCTCTTTCTCGCCGAGGACAGGACGGAAGTCAGCGGAAAAAATACTCAGGCACATTTGGATCTCGAACCTTTCATTTTGCACTTTTCACTTCATTCATATTTGGGGATACCAGGTTACGAGCCTGACGTTCTAACCACCGAGCCAATCAGATTCTTTTGGAAATTTTGAGTAATTTGCAAAAAAAAAAAAGTCAAAAGGTCTTCCTGAGCCGCGAAACCTAATAATTATACACTACACTACCAAAGTATTGGAACACTTCCACGTGACTTTTGAATGACTTGAAATGTCGTTGACTTTTGAAGAGTTTTGAGAAAAAAAATCGCTGTAAATTAATGGAAGATATCCAAAAAATAATCAAAATATGGGCTTTCAACAATAATCGTTTAATTTTCGAAGAGTTATGGGAGGCCAAACATTTATTAACGGCGTTGTTATCATAACGATACGATTTTAAATTCTTTCACTTTTCGTCAATATAAATTGTCGAAATAATATTTTAAAAAATTTTTCATTCTTTCTCAAAAATTTCTCTCTTCTTTCTTGTTCTACACCAGCTTCCTTTATTGATTACAAAACTTTTTCTCTTCAAAATATAGAGCATCCTTTGTTCATTGGTTAAGGTTAATAATTGGCGCAAGACACTAACACAAGTGAGCAGGGGTTTCAAAGTTGTCCGCCTCCCCAAACTAATTTTATTATGTGATAGTCTACTTGCAACTAGAACAACTTCATTTTTGTCTTTCGTTGCTTGAATATTACTTTAGTGATATTTTAAGCAGTATTTTGATGTCAAAAGGTTTTCTTTATAATCTGGATTAGGCAGACAGAATTTTACAGAAATATTCTAATTGACCCTCCTCCGACCACTATAGACCAACTGATGGACTTCTCTAACCACGATCGACTAACTGATTGGACTTTCTCTCAACCACTGAGACGGGTTGGGTTGTTTTACCTCTGAGCGGCACTTTTTTGCACACCATGGGCTAAATGGCCAGGTCACAGGGACCCACTGGAGCAGCTGTTGGGAGACAGATGGTAGCCTCCCGTCAAGGCTATCCAGCGTGCTCTTTAACGTGCACTGGGTATGGCTCTCCCGCACACGGGACCACGGCTTAACGTCCCATCCGACGGACGGCGGCCTTTCCAAGCCCATCGGTGTCCCCTACTGACCGTGGGCAGGGCGGGGGAATTTTGCGGAGATAAATCTCAACGCTAACCCAGCTGGGACTCGAACCTGGGAACTAAAGATTACGAGCCTGGCGCGCTACGACTGAGCCACCCCGTCCCCCACTGAGACGGAATCCTCCTTAAAGAAATTACGAATGTGGCCCTGTATATTTACATATTTCTTTTTTTCCATTATAATGGCTTCTTTTTTGCAGTGCAATCATATTAATATTACATTTCTGTTTTTTAGCATCCCCCCAATAACTTATGTAATTATACAAGTTTTCTACAATACTGCATAGTTTGGGGGGGGGGGGGTTGTTTTACCTCTGAGAGGCACTTTTTTTTGCACACAATGGGCTAAATGACCAGGTCACAGGGATCCCAAAGACTCGGAGAAGGAAACCCACCGGATCCTCCAGGATATCGCTCTTTTGCACACGGGGCCAAAAAGTCAATAAATGCTAGAATTGGTGTTCTTATTGCTCGAATTCCGTACCATCACCTAGGAGTGAAAAATTAAAAGAAATTAATGCAGTACAGATTTTGAATTATTCAGTTTTAATACGACACACTTAACTGATCTATTACGGGTGTTAATAAAAAAAGTTCCAGCCGAATTTGTGTTCTAGGACTTATTTAAACAATCAGTTTTGAAGGACTGGCAACATTGATTTGCTGTGAACTTTCGAAAGATTTTAATCCCACTGTTGCAAAGTTTTCTTTCTAGCGGTGGCAACACCAATTACGATGCGACATGTTGACTTCACTTTCCAAAGCAGACGTGACTTGTTCACACTTGACACAAATATTTATGAATCGATTTCTTTTCTGCACACGACGAATATTCACATTCCTTTCAGAGTAGAAGTGACCAACACGCAAATGCATTTCAATTAACTGAGCAGCTCATTTACATAAAAGCTTCAATCAATGACGCTTCAAGTTTTGCTTTTATTGAAAAGGCAATTCGGCTCTCATCCCACATAACAGAGGATCACGACTGCATTACCAGTTTCTCCAGTTTTTAGCGAGTCCTGTCGTATCATCTGCCACTCATAACCGCTTCACCCATCGCTATGAAATATGCCTTCCAATTAGGCCAAAGAAAGAAGGTGGGATTTTTGGCTAAAGAGGACAAGGTCATAAAACAGTGCTAAAAGATATAGTGGCACAACATCTTCTCCTGTATTTCATCATTGTACCTGTCTGCAGATAATTACCACAGGGAAATGTAATGTATTTTTGTTTTCAGCGTTCACCATTTATCAGATAAAAAATGTTTTAACGAGAAAGCAGATTTGCAAGATTATTCAAGTCTTTCTGAACACAGAAAGTAACAGAGGAAGCCATCATTCGAAGTTCCATAAATTAAAAAAAGAAATTTTTTAACGAAATATAAGAAATTTTGAACGAGATCTTTAAATCGTATTTGAATGATATATGTTAAGTATTTTAAAGAGATATGGGATTTTTGAGTTGTTTTACCTCTGAGTGGCCCTTTTTTGCACACATTGGGCTAAATAATCTGGTCACAAGGACCCCAAGGGCTCAGAGAAGGTTGGCTAGAGGGGACCCACCGAACAGTTGTTTAGAGACAGATGGTAGCCTCCCATCAAGGCAATCCAGCGTGTTTTTAACGTGCACAGCGTATGGCTTTACGTCCCATCCGACGGACGACTGTCCTTCCCAAGTCCATCGTTGTCCGCTACTGAGAGCAGGGGGTGGGGGGGTGGGGAGGATTTTACGGAGATAAATCAACGCTGGGCCCCAGCTGGGACTTGAACTTGGGAACTGCAGATTACGAACCTGGTGCGCTACCGACTGAGCCACCCCCAGATAAAAAAAAAAAAAAACGCGGGAAGGGAGGGGAAAGAGTGGATTTCTAGTGCAGTATAACATTTCCCCTACGTTTTACAGGTCTTTAAAGCTTTTCTAGAAAAATGCATTTAATAAGTTTTAAAAAAAATTTTTTTTGCCTCTGTTACCCTTACTAACATTTTGAAGGGGAGATGCCCCTTGCGCCCCCCATATCCATCCCTGCTGTCTAATATAAATTAATGTTAAGATCATAAAGAAGAAATTCGTAATTGCAATTTTTGAATTAAAAAAAACGAAAGTGATAATTTTGTAGGTGGCTCAGAACGCAGAATTTCTTACTGTGGGGAATGCAGCCCTTCTTGTAGTCAGTTTAGCAGCAAAAACAAAATGAAGAGGCACCCAAGAGGTAGTCGAGACTCTTGCACCATCTCGGCATGTAAAGGACCACAGTGCATTGTGGAAGAAGTGCCACATGCTGTGGAAAGAATGCAGCCTATTGTCTGAGTGCAAGGCATGCGTAGATCCTTGGACGTACAACACGGTCTGACAGTTCTTCCACAGCAGAGGGTGTCGACACCTCAGGAGCTCAAGGCGTGGAGCACTGACAGATGACGCAGATTAACTTTTGCGATCAGAAATTAACGCTCTTTCAGAAGATTAGTGGCCGATGAAGAATCCTTTCAGGACTTCGTTCAAACCTCGCAACCACCTGACTGAGAAATTATTCACTTCTCGAAGAAAGAAATTGTTTTTCAAATTGCACACATATCTGTCTCTCTAAAAAGGTAAAAATAACTGGAATTAATATTTTTTTTATCCCTTAGGGTCTTTGTGACTTGGCCATTTAGCTCATTGTTCACAAAAAAACCCTCTCAGAGGTAAAACAACCCAAATCTTCATTTCAGTATTCACTGTGTATCCTAAGAAAACCCTCGGAAAAAACGAAACAAAATATGGGATTTTTATCTTTTTTAGAATTATTTTTACCTTTTGTTTAGAGAGGAAGCATTCCTTCCCCAATGAAGTATTTTTTTATATATTGCTCTCAGAAATTAAATATTCTTGTATTTCAAACAATGAGTTATCAGCCATTTTCACCTATACACAAACCAGGATGCTACGTTATGCTAAGGAATACACTTCACGGGAATAATTGGCAAGTTGGAAGAGTTAATATGAATAATCCCCATAAAAGAGAACTGAAATTTGGATTTTAATATATATAACCATCAATCACAGTCTAATTCCAAAAAGAATAAAAATCCACTGAAAATGAATTATATCCTTCCTCTAAACCAGTGGTTCTCAACTTTTTATGCTTCAAGTACCCCCTGGAAGCGTGTATTATCTAACTTACATATCTATATAAGTGGTAACTGGCGTACCACTTATATAGATAGATAAAACTATAGTTATAGTATAATAATGCCAACTTAGCGACTTTGTTACTAGATCTAGCGACTTTTGAGCTCTCACGGCGTACCCCAAAAATTTTTTATCGCATACCCCACTTTGAGAATCCATACTCTAAACAACTGGGAAGGGGATAGCTCAGTCGGTGCTACGACAGGCTCGTATTCTGCAATTCTCTGGTTCGAGTCTCACCTGGGTCAACGTTGATATTTATCTCCGCATAATTCCCCAACCTGCCCTTGGCCAGTAGGGGGTACCAACGGGGTAGGAAAAGCCGCCGTCCATCGGATGGGGTATTAAGCTTGGGCCCCGGAGAGACATACCTTGTGGACGTTAAAGAACACGCTGGATGGCCTTAAATGGAGACTACCATCTGTCTCCCAACTACTGTCCAGTGTGTCCCCTCCCAAAACCTCTGAGCCCTCGGGGTTCTTGTGACCTGGCCATTTACGTATTGTGTGAAAAAAAAGTACCGCTCTGAAGTAAAACAGTCCAACTCTAACCAACTCATTCTTAAGGTCGTAATTTAGCCTATTGTGTATACAAAAGCACCTGTCAGAGGTAAACAACGCAACCTCTTAAAATTTTTCTGGACACTAGCGAATATGAAAAGTATTAATCAACCAACTACCCTTTTGAACATTGTGTATTAGGACTGGTGCAAAGACAGGAGTTTCAGTTCCGGAAAGCATTAAAACTCAACAAAAACACCATTTCAGTTCGGTATCTGTGTTTGCGTTGTTTTACCTCTGAGCGGCACTTTTTTGCACACCATGGGCTAAATGGCCAGGTCACAAGGACCCCGAAGGCTCAGAGAAGGGTTGCGGGAGGAAGCCACTGGAACAGCTGTTGGGAGACAGATGGTAGCCTCCCGTCAAGGCCATCCAGCGTGTTCTTTAACGTGCACAGGGTATGGCTCTCCCATACATGGGGGCGGCTCGGTCGGTAGCGCGCCAGGCTCGTAATCGGTAGTTCCCAGGTTCGAGTAGTTCCCAGGTTCCAGCTGGGTCAGCATTGAGATTTATCTCCGCAAAATTCCCCGCCCTGCCCACGGTCAGTAGGGGACACCGATGGCCTTGGAAAGGCCGCCGTCCGTCGGATGGGACGTTAAGCCGTGGCCCCGTGTACGGGAGAGACATACCCTGTGCCCGTTAAAGAACACGCTGGATGGCCTTGACGGGGAGCTACTATCTGTCTCCCAACAGCTGTTCCAGTGGGTCCCCTCCCCCAACCTTCTCTGAGCCTTCGGGGTCCCTGTGACCTGACCATTTAGCCCATGGTGTGCAAAAAAGTGTCGCTCAGAGGTAAAACAACCCAACCCATACACGGAACCACGGCTTAACGTCCCATCCGACGGGCGGCGGCCTTTCCAAGCCCATCGGTGTCCCCTACTGACGGTGGGCAGGGCGGTGAATTTTGCGGAGATAAATCCAACGCTGACCCAGCTGGGACTCGAACCAGGGAACTACAGATTACGAGCCTGGTGCGCTACCGACTGAGCCACCCCCGCCCCAGTTCGGTATCAGGAGCGAGAGAAATTGAACTGAAGTTATCACATGAAATAGTCTAAGGCAAATTACCTTTGTCAACGTATGACAACATTGGTTTCGCGATACATTAAATTGCTAGAGTCGCTATTGTTGTAGTTACTTCTTCTCGAGTAAGTGTTGGATAATCACATTGCTTGATTGAACGCAAATAACCACTTATGTTGTGATCGCATGTAGGTTAACTGTTCGTAAAACGATCACACTTCAAGTTGTTGCCACTAGAACCAAAAGCAGAACTATTTTTTCCCTTTACATACGTTACCCAACGCGAACTCACGCATTACAAGGATCTAAAGCAAAATCAACGAGAGATATTTGAGTCATATCGAAGCAGGGTCATAATGACTGAAGAATTAAGTGTCCGCACAATGAGTGGCGTGATTGCATGCTGAAATTGTCACGAGATTGCGTGCAGCAAGCCACGCGTGCTCGATCGCTCCCTGATACGGAACGCCAGGGCGATGCTGTTGGTGAACTGCGGAAGGATATAGAGTGCACTAAATGCCAGCTGCTACATCTAATGGCTCGGCTATCATGGATCCATGATAAAAAAAAACTCGCTTTGTGGATTCAACACAAACAGATTAAAAACTCCTTTATTATTATGTGGGTTGGTGGGGGGGAAAATTCACTTTTTACGTGTTAAAGGAGTGCTCTACTTTTTATAAATCGTTGTTTTATTCTCTAAGTAATCATTACAGTAATTTTTCAAGACTATCAACTCTGGAAAGGAAATCAACAGAAATATTTTTACCTTTTTAATGCATTAAATCCTGTTTCAAATTTAAGAAATATTGGCAGTGATTGGCAAAAAGTACAAAGAAATTTAAATACTCATTTGAGATTTAAGCAATTCTATTCAAATAGAGCATTATCCCCGAATACACTCTGTTCTTGAGGGCGGGGGTGCTCGGTCGGTAGCGCGCCAGGCTCATAATCTGTGGTTCCCAGGTTCGAGTCCCAGCTGAGTCAGCGTTGAGATTTATCTCCGCAAAATTCCTCGCCCTGCCCACGGTCAGTAGGGAACACCGATGGCCTTGGAAAAGCCGTCGTCCGTCGGATGGGACGTTAAGCCGTGGTCCCGTGTGCGGGAGAGCCATACCCTGTGCACGTTAAAGAACACGCTGGATGGCCTTGATGGGAGGCTACCATCCTAACAGCTGTTCCAGTGGGTCCTCTCCCCCAATCTTCTGAGCCTTCGGGGTCCATATGACCTGGCCATTTAGTCCATGGTGTGTAAAAAAGTGTCGCTCAGAGGTAAAACAACCCAACAACACGCTGCTCGTAGCAAATATGCTAACGAGCAGAGTGTTGTTAATATAATCTATGGCATTAATCTACTGGAATGAGCAGACAAGAATGTTTTCCCCATATTTTTTTTTCCTATTGCTTTTCGCTCTTCGTTTTTTTGTTGGTTTGTGTGTTATAGAGAGGAACAATTGTTTTTGACAAACTTCTCAACCAGGCCCAGATCTAGAAAAAAAAAAGGGCGGGGAGGGGAGTAAGATAGAGTTCAAATAAACCGGAATACCTTTCCGGTGTAAACTTTCCCCTCTCCGTTTTAGAGTGTTTAACAACTTTAAAAAAAAAAAATTGGACGAATTTTTATATTTTTTTTCCGTTTGTGTTCCCGTTACTAATATTCTTAGTCAGTTTGTGTTTTATGAAAGCAGTTGTTCCACATTACCTTCCCCGCCGTGTGACGACGTGTGACTGAAGATAAAGACTCCAACGTATCTAAATATCTTTTCTTTTTAAACAATATTCGCTTTCTTATAAAGAGTTGGTTAATAAATTGTTTTCCTCTTAGTCATTTTTTGGACACAACGGGGCTAAATGGCCAGGTCACAAGGACTCCAATGGCTCACAGAAGGTTGGGGGAGATGACCCACTGGACAGCCGTTAGAAGACCCGTCAAGACCATCTAGTATATTACACTGGTTTTCAAAAATTAAGGAAAACAGAAATATTATGATAAACAAAAAACTATATGAATGATTTTAATGAAGTTTGATGGAAACATGGGTTGGGTTGTTTTACCTCTGAGCGGCACTTTTTTGCACACCACGTGCTAAATGGCCAGGTCACATGGACTCCGAAGGTTCAGAGAAGGTTGGGGGAGGGAACCCACTGGAACAGCTGTTGGGAGACAGATGGTAGCCTCCCGTCAAGGCCATCCAACGTGTTCTTTAAGGTGCAACGGGTATGGCTCTCCTTCACACGGGCCACGGCTTAACGTCCCATCCGACGGACAACGGCCTTTCCAAGCCCATCGGTGTCCCCTACTGACCGTGGGCAGGGCGAGGAATTTTGCGGAGATAAATCTCAACGCTGACCCAGCTGGGACTCGAACCTGGGAACTACAGATTACGAGCCTGGCGTGTTACCGACTGAGCCACCCCCGCCCGATGGAAACATGAATTACAATGCTAGTTTCAGAATGGTCTAAAACATCTTGCACTAGAAACATTTTTCGTCAAAAAATAACACTTACAGGAACTTGTCCAAAAATGGGGTGTCAGAATGCAATGGGCAAAGTTTCTTAATAAGGAGTGTGGTCACCCCTTATAGCAATGCAGGCAACAATAGCTATGTTCCGTGCTGTTTATGATGTTGTGAATCAGCTCAATAGGGAGAAACGACCATTGTTCCTTTAAAGCAGTAATAAGCTCCCCCTTTGTTTCAGGTGGCGGGTTGAGGACAGCACACGTCTCCCTAGAGCATCCCACACATGCTCAATCGCATTTAGGTCGGGAGATCGAGCTGACCACTCTATGCGCATAATTTTCTCCTCTTGAAGGTCAATTGTTCCACTAGTCGAGCTCTGTGTGGACGAGCGTTATCGTCTTGTAAGATGAATGTTTCACCTATTACACCAGCGTATGTATGTCCAGGATGTCATCTCTATACCTTTGAGCACTGAGGTTACCACTCGTCAACACAGAGTTCTGTGTGTTCTCTTCTCAAGGAAATGCCAACCCAAACACACACGCAACCTCCGCCGTAACTATCTCTTTGGCGGATGTTACTGGGATGATAGCTGGTACCTCGTTCTCTCCATATCAAATAATGTTCGGAATCACTCTGCAAGTAATATTTGGACTCGCCTGTGAAGAGTACGAACCTCCATTGCTCTTCTGTCCAGTTAACACGCGTGTCCAATTCAACCGCTCTTTCTGTGACGTGAAATGAGAGAGATACAAATTACTGGCCTTCTAGCGTACAGACATCCCTCATGAAGCCTTCTACGTACTGTAGAAGCAGATACAACCCTTCTAGTAGCTGCTGCAAGAGAGAATCGTAGCTGAGGGAGTAGACGTCCTGCTCCTTCGTGCTGTTAATCGCAGATATCGGTCTTTTACAGCGATCGTAACACTAGATCACACTGAAGTGCCATTTGAATCACACTGAAGTGCCATTGAATTAGGGATAGGAGACGTTATCCAAATTCAGTACTGCAAGTACCGCATTTGCGTGCATGCCTGGCTGAAACTCTGGTCATATATAGCTGTCAGCTTTGGCTTCCCCAAGCATTCGTCATGAGAAGCATAATGGGAAAGGTGCGGGATTTAGATGCCTCAATGAAGCCTTCTACGCACTGTAGAAGCAGATACAACCCTTCTAGTAGCTGCTGCAAGAGAGGATCGTAGCTGAGGTAGTAGACGTCCTGCTCCTTCGTGCTGTTAATCGCAGATATCGGTCTTTCACAGCGATCGTAACACTAGCCTCTTGGCTAAACCTCAGAGATGCGGAATCCATGCTAAGAAATTGATTCCATAGTCTATGGGCCACAGGACTCACATTCAGCCATCGTACCACGTCTGACTCACTTTGGCCTGCTTCGAGCAGGCCAATAGCTCTCCACCGCAGTTCATTTGGCAAATGATGTCTCGAGGTCATTCCTACAAAATGGCTATTTCGAATTTAATCACATTTACAATACAAAATAACGATCCACTCCAAAAACTCGTTTTTATGCCGCTATCCGATTATGCAAATTGGCACAACCTAGACTAATTTGCATACGACATGCTCACTCGGCATTAGATTACATGAACGTTTGGTGAGGATCGCACAATTATCATGATTTTTGTCATTTTTCCTTAATTTATGGAAACCAGTGTATTTAATGTGTATGGGGTATGGTTCTTCCGCATACGGAACCACCGATTAATGTCCCATCCGACGGACGGCGGCCTTTCCAAGCTCATCGGGTCTCCTTTTGCCCCAGGCCAGGATGGGGAGTTTTGTGAAGTTTATCTCCACGAAACTTAAAGGGATAATATCAATTGGAGGGAAATATATCGTGGAATTAATCTGCACGTGATGCAGTGTGCTGCCTAGTGATGCTACAAACATAATATCTCCGAAATATTAAACTTTTTCCAGTCGCAGATTTTAGTATCATATATTCATAACTAAGGTGCTCAACGATAGTCCAGGAAGGATTCGAACCTGGGAACTACAGCTTACGAGTCTGGCGCGCTACTGACTGAGTCACCCCTCCCCCTTCTTGTGAAGAGTTATGGAAGTTCGAATAATTAGCAACAATGCAAGTCTTAAGAAAATTGAAAGTATTTGCACAAACTCTATAAATATATTTTATATATATGTGGTATATATACTTCTGAGGTAAATTCTAAATGTTTGGCATTGCTACTGTTAAGCAAACTTCCACAACTCTTTAAATACTGAACAAATATTGTTGAAAAGAAATTTGTTCTTGAGAACTTTCAGTTCATTCACATTTCCTCATAAAATCTTTATTTTTAGAGATTACAGATCTTCGAAGTTGGCTTCCATTAACATAACTTGGACGGAGGGTGGTGGTGGTGGTGGTGGTGGGGGGGGGTGATATCCGACTGATATACTAGGTATATATATATCCTACAAATCTTTCGAGATCCTTCAATTTATTTAAATTCTTCAAAGGGAGAAGGAAAAGCAGTCTGCACCCATCCACCCTCATTTTCATTTCAGTTTCTTTAGAGGTAAAATGCCGTCCCATGGCCGAGTGGTTAGCACGCTTGGCTAGTGATCTAAGGGACCCGCGTTCGAGCCTCGTATTAAGGCACGGATGTATGTGTCGTTTTTCTGCTGAGGTCCTGCCATCGTCACACACCTTCTACTATGGCTTATGAACTGACAGGCTCCTGTCAGATCTCTGTGCTTGAGAGGGTATTTATTTTATAGAGGTAAAATATCTTGAGATGAACAGAATACATACCCATGACCTCCCAGATCATCAGGAAATCGGGTTAGAATCCTCCCTACCCAAGAATTTTTTTTATTTAAAATTTTTTTTTTTTTGTATTAGAATAATCTTTTATGTTTCAATTGGAGAGAAATATATCAGGGAATTAATTATAATGGGAATGCTCATCATGATTAGGGAGTTTAAACCGCACAGAAAATGTCTTGAAACCCCAATAATAAAAAAATATTATTGAACAACTTCGCCATAAAACAGGACTGGATCTTTCCGGCTCTGTTGCCTCTCCCCCTTCCCAATAATTTTGTTCTAGGTCCACCCCACAAGTATATATAGATATTGGCATTGGTAATTAAGTTTCAAAGCACAACGACCTCCAATTTGCAGAGATACTTTCTTCTTCAAAGTCTTGAATTAAAGAGAATGCAGCTGTAACCTTTTTTGAGTCCATGGTTTGATTCAAGTAACAATCTACTTAACCAAATTTAAGACTTAAAACTTTAAAAATCCAATTAAAAGCACGAGACAGACAATTCCTTCTTCGTCTTAACCTTGGTCCCTCGATATTGAAAAGTCCTCTGCTCTTCTTCAGGTTTGGAGAACTGAAGATTGAAAAAAGGCCTTAGTACTGTCCGAACTAATGCTACACTAAAAAATCTAGCATTCTTTTATTGCTCTTTCGTTTTGTTTAAGGAACAATTAAGAAGCAACGATTGCTTATCATTTTCTTATCCCCAAGGTGAAGGGTGTTGCTGTTTCAGTTGAATGATGTTCGCAGTGAAGAATGCCTTTTTCTAACACCTACCTAGATCGAGTTTGCAGTATGTCGGAGATCCACGCCATTAACCTGCCGCGTGAAAGTGAAAGCCGTAACCGCATGGATGCTCCCGTCAGTGGACGGTGAAGAACCAATGACACGGAGATCTCGTGGAGGCAGAGCCTTGCGGAATCGAACTGCACGTGATGCAGTGTGCTGACGAGTGATGCTCCAAACAAAAATATCCCCGAAATATTAAACATTTTCCAGTCGCAGATTTTAGTATCGTATAGTCGTCTGCGATAATATCACAATAACAGTCTGATAAAAATTCTTCTCCAGTTGTAGACAAAGCCATGTTCATAAATCCAAGAGGAAAACTTCATTCTACACTCTACAAGAAAGAAAAAAAAAAAGTCTGTTGCTGATGAGAAGTTTGGGTGAAACAACTAAGGTGCGTGCAAGGACGATAAATCGCTTACCATTCCAACGACTCATCAAATGAGATCAGTGTAATAGAGTCTTTGGTCTGCTAAGCGCAATAAAAAGTCGCTAGGCTCTCTTGACGATTCATCACAGGGATCCGGGTTCGAGTCCCGATAAGGTATGGATGTTTCTTTTCTGTTGAGGTCTCGACTTCCTCACAGATCCATCGTATTATACTGAAAGACTCAGTGGTAAGCAGCTGCATGACGGGTAATTTTATTTATAGACAAAGAATTCTTGGAGTGACATATCACCAAAGTAAAAATACATGCATGATATATACGCAATAAGGAATTTTGTAATGTTTGAAAATTTAATGCATGGTATTTTTTACTCATGGTATTTTCACACAGCTTCTCTGAATAACATTATCATCTTTCGCAATTTCTGTAGAGAAACTTGGTTTAAAACACCATTTCCCAAGGGGGGGAGTTTCCTAGACCTTTTCTGTGGAAACAGATTAAAAAGAATACTTCTTAAATCGCATAATTATGCAGAAGAACCTTTCAAATTCACGGATCAAAATACTCGTAAATTTGCATACATGCTATACAGGGTGAATCTGAAAAAGTGGGCAAAACTTTACCGGGTGGTAGAACGCTGCTATACGAGCAATATTCGTCATAGAAAGTATGGTCGGAACGCAAACGGCGAGCCGCTAGGTGGCGTTGGAAATGGTATAAAAGGGTCGGTCCTCGCACCCAACGGCATTTCTACCGTGGATTGCTGAGAGGATGGCTGGTTATACTAACCACGAAATGGCGGATATGCACTTTGTGTGGCTTTGTGTACGGTCCTGTTAATAAAATGTTTTCTAAAGTATCTCCTCTCCTTCTTGTGTTCATTCTTTAAATGGACAGTGGAAAACTACCTTTTAACTTCTCACCGCTTGCGTTCCGACCATACATTCTATGACGAATATTGCTCATATAGCTGCGTTCTACCACCCCGTAAAGTTTTGCCCACTTTTTCAGATTCACCCTGTATATCTTTCCAAATAGTTATATATAGAGAAAAAATTACTTGATTTCCATGAAGGGCAAATATTCAGCACCCCCCCCCCCCCTCCCTCCACACACATGCTCATACACAAAAAGCCTGGAACCACTGGTTTAGAGCATCCTAATTTCATTCGATAACAAAATGTTCTCAAATTATTGCAGTAAATTAAAACTGAGAATTTTTTTCCTTGTTTGCAGTTTTGCTGCAGTGAAGTTTTTTTTGCGATCATCTGATTTCAAGTCTCTACGCTTTCAGAAAACAAAATACTGATCACTTTCCCCATTTCCTGATGGGACTGACAAGACCATGGTGGAAAGTAGTGCACCTTACCTTTGTTGTTGCTTTCAGTTGTAAAATGAGAACACTTTCTCAATTAAATGGATAGCATTTGCTGCTCGAAAACTGGTTACTTATGATTGATGTGCTGAGGTCTCGTTACCAAGACAACGGGGCGGATTCCTATTTTATCTTGTGCTTAATTTGGGGGGGATAGTCAGGAAGAATGGATGCTATGATAGCATCCATTCTCCCTTTAGACCTAGGAGGTTTGCATGGGGAAGAGTAGTCCGCCCCCCACCTCCCTTTTTCCAAACATGACCGAATCTAGTGAAAGGGTCAATAAAGGGGCCATTTCATCCCCCCCCCCAAAAAAAAAAAAAATTTCTGGGTTCAACTGGTGGGATTCTATGCTCGTAATCCGAAGTTCCCGAGTTCTAGTCCCAACTGTCTCAGCGCTGAACATGTATCCTAAGGGTGAGAAAGTTACCGATGGGCTTGAAAAGGCAGTCGTACTTCGGATGATATAAAGAAGACGTGGTTCCTTGTGCACGTTAAAGAAATAAGGAATGGCCTTGACGGGAAGTTTCCATCTGTCTCCTAACTGATGTCCGCAAAATTCCCCGCTCTGCCCACGGTCAGTTGGGGACACCGATGGGCTTGGAAAACGGCGGCCTAAGCCGTGGCCCCGTGTGCGGGAGAGCCATACCCTGTGCACGTTAAAGAACACGCTGGATGGCCTTGACGGGAGGCTACCATCTATCTCCCAACAGCTGTTCCAGTGGGTCTCCTCCCCCAACCTTCTCCGAGCCTTCGGGGTCCATGTGATCTGGCCATTTAGCCCATGGTGTGCAAAAAAGTGCCGCTCAGAGGTAAAACAACCCAACCTAACTGATGTCTAGTGGCTCCCATTCTCTCAAACTTTTCTGCGACTAGGGGTCCTATGTGTGACCTGGAGCGATTGGGTTGTTTTTCCTCTGAGCCGCACTTTTTTGCACACCATGGGCTAAATGGCCAGGTCACATGGACTCCGAAGGCTCAGAGAAGGTTGTGGGTGGGGGACCCACTGGCTGTTGGGAGAAAGATGGTAGCCTCCCGTCAAGGCCATCCAGCGTGTTCTTTAACGTGCACAGGGTATGACTCTCCTGCACCCGGGGCCACGGCTTAACGTCCCATCCGACGGACGGCGGCCTTTCCAAGTCCATCGGTGTCCCCTACTGACCGTGAGCAGGGCGGGGAGTTTTGCGGAGATATGACCTGGCGATTTAACTCATTATGTGCAAAAGAAGCGTCATTCACGAGCAAACCAATACATCACCTTTCTTCTATATATACACACACACATTTGGATAACTTTAATAACCTGAAAGGAGGTGACCTGGCAACCTTCGTGTCACGTGACACGAAGGTTGCCAGATCACTAATTTCTAAAAAAAAATCGTTGCCAGATATTTTTTCTGAATTCTGTAATCAACCGTAGTGTTCGATACTTTTTATTGAGCGATTATACTTGAAAAGTGGACAGCCTGAAGAAAGAAAATGTTTTCAGTTCGTTCCTCACGAAAAAAGAAAATTGAGTGCTTTATGTTGCATACTCACCATAATTTGCATTTTAAGAGAAGTCGTAAAAAAAGACAAAACCCAGAAGCATCAAATAGAATCATCACTCAAACTAATAACCATGACCTTCCTGAATAGGAAACAAGCGAATGCTAACAGCAGAACGATACCATTTAAAATCTTATCTTGAGTCACATCAACATACGAATTACCTTCAAACAGAATGATCCTCTTTTCCCATAAAGGAGGAAGCAACGAAAAACTGTTTAGTATTCAAAACCACACTTGTTTGTTTTACGTAGCATGTTTGAAAATGCACTCAGAAGTTTTTCACGGAACAAGACTCCGATACCTTTTCGAGAGACGTGGATGTATCATTGGGAGTGTCACGAGAGAGGCACAAGTGCTCTGTTAATCATGTGGAGTGTGGCGAAGACGACGGCTCCTCACTGCTCCACTGAAGGGCTCAAAGATGAAGAGAAAACTTCATTCCATCTCATGGCTATTAGTCACTTGATAGGCACCAGTAGGGGGAAAAGGAGAGTTCTAACTCAGTGGCGGAGTAATGTTAATCCTACGAGTCCGTCACCCATGTGTTTCAAGCTGGTGGTAGGTCATTATCAAGCACATTGGTCAGAATTCTCACTGTTTTTAAGACTGAAGTCGGACAATAGTGAATAAAATACCTCCCTCCAGTGATGTAATAATCTAAAATTATATTGTTCAGTTAAATTGCAGATAATCCATTAGTAATTTCCACCGACGTCCATCTTGGTTTCCACAAAGTCCGAAATTTTTTTTTCAATTCCACCATTTTGAAATCTGACGTCACCGATTAGCAGTTCTGCCTTTTAAAGTAATTTTACCCAATAGCATTGTTTCTTTTCGTTTCTGCAGGTCAGTCTTTTTATTCAAGTTCCTGCGGGATAGTCCTTCTTATTATAAATACGACATCCATCAATCAGAAACTTCATTCTGTTGTCAGACATTGACAGTGACAGTTCTCTGCTGCTGCGTCTCCGTGATTTTTCCAACTGTTAGAAGTCAATAGTGATAGTTCTCGACGTCCTTTTATAATATAAATACGATATCCATCAGTCAGATTCCTCATTCTATTGTCAGACGTTGACAGTGACGGTTCTCTGCTGCTGCGTCTCCGTGATTTTTCCAACCGCAATAGTGATAGTTCTCGACGTCCTTGTATAGTATAAATCAGGTATTTTACAACTCTGCTACATAATGTATCCATGTGATATATGTGAGAAGGCTTTCACACTCAAGACAAATCTCATTCGTCATATGAGAAATCACGATGAAAATAGCCTGTTTAAGTGCTCTGAGTGCGAATCGACATTCTCAAGGAGAGATGACGTCCGACGTCACGAGTTATCCCACACCTCCAGGAAAACCTACAAATGTGAAGAATGTGCCATGGAGTTTGGGAGAAAAGACAGTCTTGCGCCATCAAAGAAAGCCCCACAATAATAAGCGAAAACGTTCTGAAGATGAAAGGATTCCCCAGAAGAAACAAAAACCAGACCCTGAAGACCCCTGTCAGTTTACAGAAGAAATGAAAAGGACCCTGTCAACACATAAGCTGGTGGCAACGGACGAAACATCTGTTGACCTCACCTTTTTCCTTGAATCCTCACGGGAGTCACTCATAACACATCTGAAAGAAGAATTGACTTCGAAAGGTAGCATTAAATGGTACCTTGCTGTACAAGTGCGCTTCAGGCGAAAAGAGAACTGTCAATGTCTGACAACAGAATGAAGTTTCTGACTGATGGATGTCGTATTTATACTGGAAGAAGGACTATCCCGCAGAAACTGGAATAAAAGACTGACCTGCAGAAACGAAAAGAAACAATGCTATTGGGTAAAAATACTTTAAAAGGCAGAACTGCTAATCGGTGACGTCAGATTTCAAAATGGTGGAATTGAAAAAAAATTTCGGACTTTGTGGAAACCAAGATGGACGTCGGTGGAAATTACTAATGGATTATCTGCAATTTAACTGAATAATATAATTTCAGATTATTACATCACTGGAGGGAGGTATTTTATTCACCATTGTCCGACTTCAGTCTTAAAAACAGTGAGAATTCTGACCAATGTGCTTGATAATGACCTACCACCAGCTTGAAACACATAGGTGACGGACTCGTAGGATTAACATTACTCCGCCACTGAGTTAGAACTCTCCTTTTCCCCCTACTGGCACCTCGTTTACAATTTTCCTCCTCGTTACGTTTTTACTGTAACACGTTGGGTTACAATGTCACTAAAGATTCAATGTTACGCTCTTCGTTTGATCAATGTCTGGAGGCAATTAGTGTCATCCAGCTATAAAGACGTCTTGGAAGTTAAGAGTTTGAAGTTAAGCCGCCATGCTAGGGATGCCAGCCTCGTATTCAATCAGCGGTTCACAGATTCTGATTTCATCTCGCACTATAGAGATTTCTTATTTCTTGCACTTTCTGAAAAAGGGCACATCTTGGGCTTCGGAAGAATGCAGTTCGTCTTGTTGGGAGATTAAGCGCTGACCTGGTATGGCCTTGACGGGATGCCATTGTAGGAGGTTTCATATCCTGCCAGTCTCTTGCCTAACTTGCATGCTGGATTTACGTAAATTTGAGTTTTTGGTTTGTTTTACCTCTGAGCGGAACTTTTTTGCACACCTAGGGCTAAAGGTCCAGGTCACAAGTACACCGAAGGCTGACAGAACGTTGGGGGAGGGGACCTACTGGAACAGCTGTTAGGAAGCAGATGATAGCCTCCCGTCAAGGCTATCCAGCGTGTTCTTTAACGTGCACAGGGTGTGGCTCTCCCACACACGGGGTCACGGTTTAACGTCCCATCCGACGGACGGCGGTCTTTCCAAGTCTATCAGTGTCCCCTACTGACCGTGGGCAGGGCGGAGAATTTTGCGGAGATAAATCTCAAAGCTGACCCAGCTGGGACTCGAACCTGGGGGCTGGGATGTGTTAAGTCGGTAGAGAGCAAATCTGTAGTTTCCTAGTTCGAATCCACTGTGCCAGTTTTGAAATTTATCATCCAATACCCTTCCCTGCCAACAAACCCCTTCCCTGTCCTCTGCGAGATAGGAGACATCGTTAAGTTTGCAAAAGGCGCCGTGCATCTGATGGGACGTCAAGTCATAGACTTTGTGTGCAAGAAAGTCACACTCTGTGCACGTTAAAAAGCCAGTCTCCCAACAGTTGCCTATATGCATGTCTATAGATCAGAGATACGGAATAACTTTTAATTTCTACCACGTTCTTTCCCGTGATGCATTTCAACCATTAAAAATTCTTATTTGAATTAACCGACTTAGTTAAACGAAAAAAAAAAAATCAACCAAGAAAGAAAAAAAACTTTCATTAAGACAATTGTCTATTTTGCATTCTTTAATTCCGGAACTGAAATAATTTCTCTACGAATAGAAATGGGCTCTTGGACCGGAGTTCTCTCTTTAATATGCATTGCAGAGAACTGAATTGGAATGCCTCCCAGTGGCAAAGGTCACTGCAACCTAACATTTGCGAAGGGAAAAAAAGGGAATTGAGTAACACTTTTTTTTTTCTGGGAGGAGTAATTCTACATCAGAGCGAGATACAATTAGCCTACATGGAAGCAAATGCAGCTCGTTAATTACGTGGCTGTCAGCAAAAATCGTTTCAGAAAAATGGAAGAATTCCTGAAACTTGAAGCAGAACACCAGCAACGTGAACATTAGGTGAAGCCCAGAAGGCTTTTCTTTTACAGAAGAGGTTTTGAAGTAGAAGTGACGTAAAGAAAAGAATATATTTCCTGCGTTTGTTTTGAATTTAGTGTTCTTCTCCCTAATGGATGAAATTCAAAACGTTACATGTAAACTGTGAAAAAAGGGGATTTTTTTTTTTTGGGGGGGGGGGGGGGTTGTTTGCATGGAATTTTCTCTCAAAAATCTAATTGGATATAAACAATGAAATTTTCAGTGTGCTGACGATAGAGATTAGATATTAAAAAAAAAGCCCAAACGGGACTTTTTCAGTTTTTTTTAAATGGCCAAGTCAGAAAGCCCTCTAAAGGGCTCAGGGCTGGGTAGGGAAATAGAACCCACTAGAAACAGGGGTTTGGGTTGTTTTACCTCTGAGCGGCACTTTTTTTGCACACCATGGGCTAAATGGCCAGGTCACATGGACCCCGAAGGCTCAGAGAAGGTTGGGGGAGGGGACCCACTGGAATAGCTGTTGGGAGACAGATGGTAGCCTCCCGTCAAGGCCATCAGGCATTTTCTTTAACGTGCACAGGGTATGGCTCTCCCTCACACGGGGCCACAGCTTTACCCATCCGAAGGAAGGCGGCCTTATCCAAGCCCGTCGATGTCCCCTACTGACCGAGAGCAGGTTGGGGGTTTTGCGGAGATAATCTCAACGCTGGCATAAGTGTGGCTCGAACTAGGAATTGCAGATTATGAGCCTGGCCCGCTACCAACTGAGCCACCCCCGTCCCAACTACTGCATGCAATAAAATGCTTTAGCACTGCTTATGTCTTTTCGTATCAACATAAACAAAAAAAGAATTAGCCTAACAATGTAATACAATAGAGATCTTTGAGATTATTTTTTTAAGTTTATCTTTTTATTAATTTAATTGTTCAGTGCATGCATAAAACTCATAAGATGCATTAGTATCTTGTAAGCAGTTACATAATTCTAACCATGCAATTTGGCCAAATTTTTCGCTGGAGCTTTACTTCTCGTAAAATTCGAGAAGGGCAGGCCCTGGTTCTGTTGAACCATTGGAAACATGAGAGCTATGCCCCGGTCTGAAGCAATGCTGAGCAAATGGAACTAGTCGTGAAACAAAGTGGTTCAGTTGAAACGTAGAAATAAGAGTTAAAATTGTTAGAATTATAGAAAAATAATCAGAGGCCAAAGATCATCAACTTGAATAAAACATCGCGAAAAAAGAATGTTCAACTTCAAATATTTGTTACAAACATTATGAATTTATCCAATACAGCAGCATTAATCTTTGAGCTTTGGGTTGTTTTACCTCTGAGCGGCACTTTTTTGCACACCATGGGCTAAATGGCCAGGTCACATGGACCCCGAAGGCTCAGAGAAGGTTGGGGTAGGGGACACACTGGAACAGCTGTTGGGAGACAGATGGTAGCCTCCCGTCAAGGCCATTCAGCGTGTTCTTTAACGTGCACAGGGTATGGCTCTCCCACACACCGAGCCACGGCTTAACGTCACAACCGACGGACGGCGACCTTTCCAAGCCCATCGGTGTTCGCTATTGACCGTGGGCAGGGCGGGGAATTTTGCGGAGATAAACCTCAACGCTGACCCAGCTGGGACTCGAACCTGGGAACTACAGATTACGAGCCTGGCGCGCTACCGACTGAGCCCCCACCCCCTAATCTTTGAGCAATTACATTATATGAATAGAATAGTTTTATAACCCATTTCACTGGAATTTTTATCTTGGAATTCGATATGAGCATTGCACACGAATTTAAAGATTACCAGTCATGATCACCCTCGGCTGATGAATAAATAAAATTAATACCCCCTCAAGCAGCTGCTTGCTATAGAGGTCTAACAGGAGCCCATCAGTTTATATGCCATAGTAGAAGGTCTGTGAGGATGGCAGGACCTCAGCAGAAAAACGACACACACGTCCATTCCTTATCCGGGGTTCGAAACCAGGTCCCTTAGATCACTAGCCAAGCGACTAGTGGATAATAATGAGTAAGCTTCTCTGTCACGCTGCATCGCAATTCGGTTTTCATTATTAATGTGAAAGTGTTTTTCTTTAAATCCTTCAATGCCAACGAATAACAGTTATAGCAATGAAGAGGATGAAAATCATTTACGAAGAAGAATGGGTAATAAAGTGAAAGCAACGGCAAAAACGAACTCAGTGGGTTGCGGAATTTATTTTATGCTCTTGCAAATTGTTTATGGCTTTGTTTTGCTATTGTTTCAAGGACTGGCACTTGCAAAATAAGAATCGGTATTTTTGGTATATATGTAGAAGCAATAAAAGAGCAGCATTAAATTATCTGCTATCGTTTCGCAGCAGATGAACACACAAGTGTAGTTAGTACACGCGATTCGTGGGAAACTCTTCGAGTTCTAAATCGGTGGGTTGGGTTGTTTTACCTCTGAGCGGCACTTTTTTGCACACCACGGGCTAAACGGCCAAGTCACAAGGGCCCGAAGGCTCAGAGAAGGTTAAAGGTCCTTCACCGTGTTCTTTAACGTACACAGGGTATTGCTCTCCTACACACGGAGCCACGGCTTAACGTCCCATCCGACGGACGGCGGCCTTTCCAAGCCCATCAGTGTCCCCTACTGACCGTGGGCAGGGCGGGAATTTTGCGGAGATAAATCTCAACGCTGACCCAGCTGGGACTCAAACTGGCAACTGCAGATTACGAGCCTGGCGCACTACCGACTGAGTCACCCCCGCCCCGAATTGGAGAGAGAGTGAGTGAGGGGATTGGGTTGTTTTACTGCAACACAACGGGCTAAATCAGAGGTTCCCAAACTTATTTGTTCTACCGCTCCCTTTTCAGAAAAAAAATTACTCAGCGCCCCCCTGGAAATCTACCTTCTTTAAGCGAACAAACAGAAAGATGCAGTGACAAATTTGCGTTCTTTTACGCATCTATATTTCTACCTACTTCCTACAACATAGTAAAGAAAGATGTTGTAAATAAGACACCTTGAAGCTCGAAATTATAAAATTATTTATTGAAATCAACCATAGTAACATTCGCGTTACACACAGAAAGTTAAGATAACGAAGGATAAGTTTATGTGTTTATTTGAAAAATAATCACTACGACTTTAACTCTATGTTACACAACAGATGAAGCATGTACGAACGGTTTTTCAAAATTTTCTTATCTTCCCTTCTTTCTTTATGCTTCCACCGCTCCCCCCCCCCCCAAATTGCACCTGAGGCTACTATCGACCCCCTGGATCGTTCCAGCGCCCCCCAGGGGGCGGTATCGCCCACTTTAGGAAACATTGGGCTAAATGATGAGGTCACAAGGACTCCAAGAGCTAAGAAAGTTGGGATAGGGGAACCATCAGCCAACTTCTAGGGGATAGATGAAAGAGTTTGAGAGCCATCATTGTAAATGACATTTGCAATATATTTGCACAGAGTGCGAATTTCCCCCCCCCCAAACAAAATTTATATTTTAACATTATGATTGATAGTTAGAAAGCTTCATAACAAGCGTACGAAACGAGATATAGAAAGCAAAGGCAAGATCCTTAGCAACATAATTCATCACTCAAAAGATCTGCGAAAAATATAGAAAGGCAATAGAAATTTCCCTTGCCTTAAATCCAATTAAATCAGATTCGAAACTAGGTCCATTTAACTCCACAAGCGACAGGATCGTTTAAAAAGTGGCAAAGATCGGATCACATATGGAACCCATAAAAGTATCATCGGTATAGTGTCACGGTTGAGCTTCGGAAGTCCGTCGGATAGGACGTTAAGCCGTGGCGCCTTGTTTAGAGTAGAGCCTAACATTGTAGAACACGCTGGATGGTCTTAACAGGATGTTACCATCTGTGTCCTAAAGACGTTCAATGGATGCTCTAACCCTTCCCGAGCAGTTGGAATCTTTGTGACCTGGCTATTTAGAACCACTGTGGTCTCAAAAATGCCGCTCGGAGGTAAAACTTTCCAACCATGGTTTGGGATCGTTGTGACCCGGCAAATTTAGCTTTTTGTTCATAAATAAAAGACTTCTTTAATTAAACCCAAAGACTATTTTTCATCTTTCGAATGACATTTAATTTTGAAATAATAATAAATCAGGCTAAAGAGTTTGCTAAACTCAGCTATCTATTTATGAAGCTTTCGATTCCAGTTGATTTTCATCCCATATAAATGAAAGCGTTATCTACTTGTATCTCTTTCGTTAAGTGTATCTCAAACATTCAGCTCTAATAAAGTGGCCATTGTAAGTTCACTGCATCATCCCAATTTCAAAGTTTCAACAGCCACAATTCAATTTCGCATTCAAAGCTGCAGAACCCACATACAATGAGAAAAGCTCCAGAAACTCACAACTTGCTTATTACTTGCATTAGGTGTTATGTAATGGCAAGAACTCGTCCAATTAAAAGAGTTAACAAAAGCAAAAAGGTGGCTACAAGTTTTCCTTCAGCGCCGGACCAGTTTACCTCTACCTTGCATTACCAAGCATTCTATACACAAGAAAAATCCATCTCCCGAATCCTGTGACCGAATTTTCTCTCCCAGTGTGTCGCACACGAGGCAGAAGTTTTTTAAATGGGTTAATACTTTCACTGGCAAAAAGATGGCTCTGTTATGAACAGCAAATTCCACAGCAGTAGAGCTCTTGCTTCGACTGTAATCATCAAGTAATACACAATGCTCAGATGTATATCATTATCAATAAATTTCTCCTTAACTGGATGACTAGTCGATATTATCTCGCCATCTGAACTGCGCTATTAACCAACCTGGCCTGTTTGGCGCCAGGAACGTACGAAAACCTGAACGCGCGCTGAGTGGAATTTGTACGATGTGGATTACCAGATAACCCAGTGAGATAGGAAGAGATTCAAGACAGTCCTGCCAGAATCGTGCTAAACTGTTGCCTATGACTTCCTGCAGCTGTATGGCAGGGGACAGTCTGAACAACATCCTGTTGTGGTATGGGGGTCGTGACGTTGAAACACGTGATTTTTTTACCCTCCGGCCTTTTGTACTGCCCGAGTTAAAGAATGCGGATTGGAGAGACATAATAACGGTGTCTTACAGATGTTGTCTGTATTAAACAGTCACTCAACCTCTCACCTTAAGGAAAGCAAAACAGCTTGGCCTTCTGGTGGCGAACAATGTAAGTCATCCTGTCATCTCCAAGTCAACAAAGCGCGGCGTGCTTTTAATTCACGAGCGATTATTGTTCTCGAGGAACGAGTTTGTCATCGGTGATGTCTTCCCTCTTCCTGGTCACTTTCACATCCCTCGACACAAGATGCTCTCTCTTTCAATGCAATCGCTGAAGTCTTTTAAAGGGAACATTGTGTGACGAACAACACAATGACCAATTAGCTGCTTGTCAGGTGTCGGAAGACACTTTTGTTCTCGGATTATGGTGGAAGTTATTTTCCTTCTTGGACATTTCAATTTTCTTGTCGGCTCTTCAAACAGTGCTGAACCTTTTTACAGCTCGATTTTGCTACTTCAGGAACTAAAAGAAAAAACGGAAATTGCAGAGTTGACATGAAGCCTGACAGGAAATACTTATGAATCATTTTTTAATGAAGGCAATAGATGCAGTTTTCCACAGTTTTTTTAAATTGGTTTTATTGTGCGTGAAGTTTGATGTACAGTCGCTCAAAAAAAGTATCTGAACACTATGGTTGATTACAGAATTCAGAAAAAATACCTGGCAACGATTTTTTTAGAAATTAGTGATCTGGCAACCTTCGTGTCACGTGATTGCAGAATTCAGGAAAAATATCTGGAGCGTGTACAGCAACTGTACACGCTCCAGTTACCGTTCACAGCAAACTGGAGCGTGTGCAGTTACTGCACACGCTCCAGTTGCAGTTACTGAGTTCCGTGTGCAGTTACTTCACACGCTCCAGTTTGCTGTGAACGGTAACTGCACACGCTCAATATTTCCGTGAGTGAGCCCACACGATCTAGTATCAAAATAATACGACCACCTATAGTCGCTCAAAAAAGTATCCGAACACTATGGTTCATTACAGAATACAAAAAAAAAAACATCTGGCACGTTTTTTTTTTTTACAAATTAGTGATCTGGCAACCTTCGTGTCACATGACACGGAGGTTGCCAGATCACTAAAACGTGCGAGATATTTTTTCTGACTTCCGTAATCAACCATAGTATTGGGATATTTTTTTGAGCAACTGCACTTTTGGGTAAGTAATATTTCGCCTCATAAACTTCTGTTCCACAAATAGGCCTTTTCGACCCCTAGTTCTTTATTCACATCCCGACCCCGCATTGTCCCATGCACCCTAAGGGGTCGATATCACCATTCTCGGTAACCTTGGTTTAAATAGAACCGAACAACCCGTGAATTACTTTACTTACTGAAGCATAACTAGCATGCCGAAGAAATAACTATTTCGCAGCTGTATTGCTAAGTGATAGTAATGCAAAGTCAAGGCGCGGGAGACTGTAGACGAAATATTTAAAAATACTTGCAAACTATGTAATTTGGGTCAAAAAAAACTAACACCAAAAACAAACGAACAATTTTTTTGTACATAGTAGCTCTCAGTGCTGGATGACAAAAAAAATAAATACCCCCCTCAAGCAGCTGCTTGCCACAGAGGTCTGACAGGAGCCTGTCAGTTTATATGCCAGAGTAGAAGGTCTGAGAGGATGGCAGAGCCTCAGCAAAAAAAGACACATACATCCATGCCTTACCCGGGGCTCGAACCCAGGTGCCTTAGATCAGTAGCCAAGCGCGCTAACCACTCGGCATCACTTTTAATTCACACAATGGATTAAACTGACAGGTCAAAAAGATCCCATCCCCCCCCCCCCCGCCCCGCCAAGAGCTGAGATCTGGATAGGGGGCTAAGCCAAAGCTTTCTATTTCGTATAACAGGCCTGGACAGTGCAGTAACAGAAGAATTTTTAAATATATATAGCTGTTCCATTTATTTCTTTGTTAAAACTGAACTAGCAGCTACTGATTTTTAAAAATTTGGCAACTAATATTTTAATGTAGTCATAATGAGTAAATTATTTTATGTGGTTTAGAAATTTCTTTTAGTTAAATTGTAGACAAACTAAATCGTTTAAATCTCTATGCATATTTAATTTTCCTCCATTTTCTCAACGGCTGTCCAAGGCCTCGTGTATCAGAGTGGCTTTGGATACACTGCCCTCCCCCATGCAAGAGAAAAAATTCTCAATTCTGCAATGTTGGAAATTATTTTATTTATAAAGGATCGTTGATTAAATTCCTTCTCAAGCAGCTGCTTGTCACTGAGGTCTGGCAGGAATCAGTTTAATACACCGCAGATAAGATCCACGTGGAAGAGAACTTAGCAAATAAGTTGGGTTGTTTTACAACTGAGCGACACTTTTTTGCACACAATGGGCTAAATGGCCAGGTCACAATGACTCCGAGGGCTCAGAGAAGGCAGGGAGGAGGGGACTCGATTTGGACGGATGTTAGGAGACAGATCATAACCTCCCTTCGTGGCCATCCAATTTTAAAGTGCACAGGGTATGGCTCTCTCGCACACGGCTTTACGACACATAAGGCGGACTTTCCTAGCCCATTTGTGTCCACTACTGACCGAAGGTAGAGCAGGAAATTTTGCGGAGATAAATCTCAACGCTGGACCAAGTGGGACTCGAACCTGGGAACCACAAGTCTGGGGCACTACCGGATGATACCCCCCCCCCCCCCCCACACACACACATCATGACCGAAAACTGTCTAGAGCCCATACGTCTTTAATCCGATCCTGTTTAAACCGTAACGTTAATTGTCATAATCTCGCTTTTTAATTAACATTTTAGTTGAAATATACCGAATGTTGTATGTTATATATACAGTATATGAATGGTTTATCCACAAATGTACATTTAGAGACACTAAAATGAAAAGGTAAAGGAAAACATTAGAAAAAATTAAGGTGAAAATATTACTCCTTGCCATGACGATCGCATGTTGGCGGGAAGACGATAGTATTTGAAAAGGACAAAGGTGCGTGTGAAGAGAGATGGAGGAGTCATCTATTGTTTCCAAGCAACTGGAGATGGCTAAGACTGAGTAGAGAGACTGAGGAATGTGCGCGTGCGTTGTTTCTGGATTACATCAAAAGTGCATTGCTTCGGTACCACAAAGCGAATGCTTAATGTTACTAAAGCATTCCCTTTGAAGCTTAGAGATAAAGTCGCTCCTGCCTCAATTCGTCTTGTCTGTCACATGCTCGTTGATGCGGATGACAAGCCTTGGACATAAATGATGCGGAATGGGAAACTGAAGGATCGGATGCAAATGTTCGAAACATTCGATTCTCATTCACTGCACGACTCTACCAAGTTAGGAAACAATCGCGGGTGCCTGCGATGAGAGATGCTGGAGGCAGTCTTCATTTAATCGAAGCAAATTGTACATAAAACGTGGCTATAGAGGATTACCTCTACCTCCCTTTAATATGTATCAATTGAAAAGTGATATTAGATGCTATCTGGGAGTCGTTGTAGATACAACGTTGGATCGTTTAGCTGTTATTGTAGGGAACTAGTCAGTCGTGCAATTCGAGTCATGAATCATTGACGAAACCATGTTTTGAGATTGTTAAGACACGACAATACAGTCGTCGCATATCTTCAAGAATCGGCGATAGCAACTGTCACAATCTCCATAAACAGTAGCTGAATCCCAGTCATGTTTTTGTTTCCATTTAGCCTGTCAGATCTTCGTCTATTGTCCCTCTGTCACGAAACACAATCTCCTTCCCTGGCGTCATCTCCTCGTTAACGCTTTGTCAGTGAAAGTCTGACTGTCTGATTAGATACGAAAAAGATCCTTAAATCGTTCTTACTTGGTTATCACAAATTCTGTGTGTAAAGCTAACTATGATGTTTCAGTTTGGTACGATAAGAGATGTTTGCCTACAAGTTGCTAAAAAAAGAAAATACAATGGGTAGAATCTGTTGTTTTGAACGCATGGGTCTAAACGGTCAGGTCACTAAGACCCCTAAGACTCAGGGGAGGTTGGGGAAAGGGTTTGGGTTGGGTTGTTTTACCTCTAAGCGGCACTTTTTTGCACACCATGGGCTAAATGGCCAGGTCACATGGACCCCGAAGGCTCAGAGAAGGTTGGGGGAGGGGACCCACTGGAACAGCTGTTGGGAGACAGATGGTAGCCTCCCGTCAAGGCCATCCAGCGTGCTCTTTAACGTGCACAGGGTATGGCTCTCCCGCACACGGGGCCACGGCTTAACGTCCCATCCGACGGACGGCGGCCTTTCCAAGCCCATCGGTGTCCCCTACTGACCGTGGGCGGTTTGGGAAGGGGAACTCAGTGGACAGCTGTTAGGAGACAGATGGTAGCCTCCTGTCAAGGCCATCCATTTAATGTGCACAGGGTCTGGCACACGGAGCAAAGGCTTGACGTCCCATCCGACGGACGGCGACCTTTTCTAAGCCCATCGGTGTCCCCTACTGACCAGTAGTAGGGCAGGGAGGTTTGCGGAGATATATCTCAACGTTGACCCCGGCGGGACTCGAACCTAGGAATTGCAGATTACGAGTCTGGCGCGCTACTCTGTTTGCAGGAGAGAATCATACCTTGTTCACGTTAAATGATTCATTGGATAATGTTGACGGTAAACATCCATTTGTCTCTTAACTGTTGTCCAGCGAATCCTCTTATTCTCCGATGATTCATGAATACTTTAGCCCTTTGTGTGAAAAAAAAAAGTACACTTCTTGTAAGACATCCCAATTGTAGCTACTATTTTAACGATATATCTTTGTGTGTGAGCTCAGATTCATTGATTCGTAAACAGAACATTTTGTCCTATCAAATATTACTAACACGTATCTTTAAAAAGGGCTGAAAATCAATTTTCAAAAATGTCTTTTTATTCTTTTTCCTAGAATCATTTCGGGTTCATTTTTTCCTCCAGTTTTCCGTTTGGTATTCTCTTCAGCTGTTTCTTACTCTTTCATATCTTCTTTTATCACATTCTGATATTCTTTTTTTTACAGTGTGATCAAGTTTAGATTTGGGTTGGGTTGTTTTACCTCTGAGCGGCACTTTTTTGCACACCATGGGCTAAATGGCCAGGTCACATGGACCCCGAAGGCTCAGAGAAAGTTGGGGGAGGGGACCCACTGGAAAAGCTGTTGGGAGACAGATGGTAGCCTCCCGTCAAGGCCATCCAGCGTGTTCTTTAACGTGCACAGGGTATGGCTCTCCCGCACACGGGGCCACGGCTTAACGTCCCATCCGACGGACGGCGATCAAGTTTAGAACTTTGGTTTATTGGTCTCCTATCAACAATCATCAAACCATCTCTCAACTTTCAGCAAAATTTCCCCGCCCTGCCCACGGTCAGTAGGGGACACCGATGGGCTTGAAAAGGCCGCCGTCCGTCGGATGGGACGTTAAGCTGTGGTCCCGTGTGCGGGAGAGCAATACCCTGTGCACGTTAAAGAACACACTGGATGGCCTTGACGGGAGGCTACCATTTGTCTGCCAACAGCTGTTCCAGTGGGTCCCCTTCCCCCAACATTCTCTGAGCCTTCGGGGTCCTTGTGACCTGGCCATTTAGCCCATGGTGTGCAAAAAAGTGCCGCTCAGAGGTAAAACAATCCAATCTCTTAACTTTCTGTCTCTTCGTTTCCCTTTATTTTTCATCATCTTACACTTCATCATCATCTAATTAATTTTAATAGAGCGCTTTTAAAACCTCACCGTAGCATTCTCATCTCAGTTGAGTGTTGTTCCTGAGAGGAATTTGTTGCTCATCATTCTGTAACACAATATGTTCAAGTCGGTCTTATTATCGTTTCGGGAATTATTTATTTCATTATTTTTTCACAGATCACTTTTCTTGGAACAGTTGCCCGTTCTAATCCTGGATGAGAAAAGTTGATCATTGGCGTCTGCTTGGCTGTCGGCTGTAAAAATTTTCAATCAGAATCCGAAGTGTCCTAATCGTAGGCAAAATTAACCAGTTTAAGATTAAAAGGAGTTTTTTTTTTCTAAAATGAACTTCAGTGATTCAAAGCTGGAGGGGGGAGGAATTGGATAGATCTTAGGAGACAGATTGAAGCCTCCCGTTAAGGTCATCCAGCGAGGTCTTGAACGTGCACAGGGTTATAACACTTCTTATTAACTCTCTCCAATGGACGGCGACCTTTCAAGCCGTCCAGATAGAGTGGGAAATTAGGGGAGAAAACCTCAATGCAGGCATAGTGGAGACTCGAACCTGAGCATATATTAAACAGTAAGGTCGTGAGTGGAATCATCACATTAGTCCTAATCTGTTTATATCAGCAGAGAGATTAGTTTACCCCTTCAGTACCCTACCGGCCCAAAATGGTCCAAACTGTTGGGTTGTTTACCTCTGAGCGGCACTTTTGCAGACACTGGGCTAAATGGTCAGGTCACAAGGACCCCGAAGGCTCAGAGAAGGTTGGGGCAGGAGACCCACTTGAACAGGTTGGGTTGTTTTACCTCTGAGCGGCACTTTTTTGCACACCATGGGCTAAATGGCCAGGTCACAAGGACCCCGAAGACTCAGAGAAGGTTGGGGGAGGGGACCCACTTGAACAGCTGTTGGGAGACAGATGGTAGCCTCCCGTCAAGGCCATTCAATGCATTCTTTAACGTGCACTGGGCATGGCTCTCCCGCACACAGGGCCACAGCTTAACGTCCCATCCGACGGACGGCGGACTTTTAAAGCCCATCGATGTTCCCTACTGACCGTGGGCAGGGCGGGGAATCTTGCGAAGATAAATCAGGTCTAAACTGTGTGTAGGAGGTAGTGAAGAAGGAATACCACTGATTGGAAGAGTCCTTATAAAATCTCGGCCGTTATTGTACTAAAAGAGGTTAAAAATGGGTTGATAGCAATTTGCATATTCTGTTCACATCCAGAGCTTTTGTTTCAAGCAAAGTAAACAGCTCGTTAATAAAAATATTCAGTTTTCGAAAGAAATTCGCGCTTCATTTAGCGTGACCCACGTGGCAGATTCAAGAACGGCTTTAATCAGTTAAAGCGTGAAAAAGAAATAAAACCCTTAAGCAGGGCAGGATGTTTCTATTATGATGCAAGAGCCAATACGCAAAAACATCGTTGTAACCTTTTTAAACGCACTTAACTATTCCCGTTACGCAATGAACTCCAAAAGCGACCTTCTTTCTTCGGGTCCGACTAACAACTCCCAGCAGAGCATGAATCGTGGCATTCCTGCATGATCAACTGACTCTTAAAGTAGTTGCAATATGCAGATCTTGCAAGTCAATTGATTTTTACCGCTTGGCCTGACTTCTTAAACAAAGAATTCCATTCCTTGTGGGGCGGGGGTGGCTCAGTCGGTAGCGCGCCAGGCTCGTAATCTGTAGTTCCCAGGTTCGAGTCCCAGCTTGGTCAGCGCCGAGATTTATCTCCGCAAAATTCCCCGCCCTGCCACGGTCAGTAGGGACACCGATGGGATTGGAAAGGCCACCGTCCGTCGGATGGGACTTAAATCGTGACCCCGTTTGTGGGAGAGATACCCTGTGCACGTTAAAGAACACTCTGAATGGCCTTGACGGGAGGCTACCATCTGTCTTCCAACAGCTATTCCAGTGGGTCCCCTCCCCCAACCTTCTCTGAGCCTTCGGGGTCCATGTGACCTGGCCGTTTAGCCCATGGTGTGCAAAAAAGTGCCGATCAAGGTAAAACAACTCAACCCATTCCTTGTTCTAAAACGACCGTTTATTTTAAACAGACAGAAGGATTGGACGCTAATAAAGTTTCTGTTATGAATCAATGTGGAATTTTAGATAAAAAAAACTAGTTGGGAAATCTGAATGAATTGGTTTTTTTCCCCTTATTGTGGACTTCGCCTTCGAGGCATCCACATCTGACTAGAAAATATGCTTTGTTTAAATCTTTTTTTTGCTCATTTGTTTTACGTCGTGATTATCTAAAATGGTCAGAATTAATTCTCAATATAATTTGAGATTAAACATTGGATAACTGCTAGGATGCATCGGCCTCTCATCTTCAAGGCCATTGTGGTTTTTCCTTAACTGGTACGACCTCGTTCGTGCACATAGCTTAAAATTCGATATAACCAATTATTCTGTTTCCAAGGTAACAGACGTTTCTTTTTTCTCGCTGAAGACATGACGTAATAGAACAGCAAAGAAACTCATCGCTGGCAACTTCCTTTGTTCAGAGCTGCATAACCAAATTACGAACTTGTTCCGTCTTCGTTGATTTATCATCTAATTTTTTGGGCCTGCTGAGGTTGAGTTGTTTTACATCTGAGCGGCACATTTGTACACACAGTGAGATAAATGGCCATGCCACAAGGGGGGGGGGGAGAAGGCTGGGGGAAGTGGATCCACTGGACAGATGTTAGGAGTCAGATGGAAGCCTCTCATCAAGACCATCCAGCGTGTTCTTTAATGTGCTCAAATTAATGCTTTCCTCCACATTGTGTCACGGTTTAACATTCCATCTGACGGACGGCTGCCTTTCCAAACCCATCGGTGTCCCTTACTGATCTCGGTCAGTAGGGGACACCGATGGCGGGGAGTTTTGTGGAGATAAATCCACAAATATGGCCCAGGCGGGGACTCAGAACTGCAGATTACTAGCCCTGGTCGCTGAGCAGTCCCCGCTCCGAACCTGCTGGAATTTTTATGGCTTCTAATTGCATGAAAATAAAGTGCGGTTTTCGGTAGGTTGGCTTGTTTTACCTTTAAGAGACGGATTTTGGGAATGTATTTGACAGAGTTAGGAGACTGGCCTACTGTTAAGGTCACCAAGCGTGTGCTTTAACGTGCACATGATACGGCTCTTCTGAACAAGGTTGGGTTGTTTTACCTCTGAGCGGCACTTTTTTGCACACCATGGGCTAAATGGCCAGGTCACATGGACCCCGAAGGCTCAGAGAAGTTGGGGGAAGGGACCCACTGGAACAGCTGTTGGGAGACAGATGGTAGCCTCCCGTCAAGGCCATCCAGCGTGTTCTTTAACGTGCACAGGGTATGGCTCTCCCACACATTGGCCACGGCTTAACGTCCCATCCGACGGACGGCGGTCTTTCCAAGCCCATCGGTGTCCCCTACTGACCGTGGGCAGGGCGAGGAATTTTGCGGAGATAAATCTCAACGCTGACCCAGCTGGGACTCGAACCTGGGAACTACAGATTACGAGCCTGGCGCGCTACCGACTGAGCCACCCCCGCCCCAATTGTCTAGGGACTTGTACGCCAGATATTAGTTAATGTATGGATCTATAAATGGTGGCAAGCAGGCGGTTTTAAGGTATAGGGAAATGTAGTAAAATGCGGAAACAAGTACAAATAATCCTTCAGAAAACATAGAAAGCTTCTTTCATCATTTTTTTTATCTAAATTGACTAATTGTAGTATTGATCGACTCATTCAGAGACAAAACTTTAATAATCTTTGGTAGTTTTAAATCTTAGTGATTTGTATCTCTTAAAATTCAATTCAGAGTTGGAAAAGAAATTCATCAAATAATGGAACAGTGTCTGTCTCTGGATACGTGACGCAAGATCCATTTTAAATATTTCTTTTTTGTCTTGTAGCAGTTGAACTAATCTCTCGAAGAATTTTCGTAAGGAATTCTTCCCTGCACCTATATGCGTCGCATTGGCATAATTTCGCATAAATGGACTGGAACTTTCTGTTGAAAGAACGTTATTAATACTTTAAGATATCTGCATTCCGTATCGGGTACTGAAAATAGCCTGTAGTGTTATTTATTGAATCTTATTAGTATATAATTGTTTCATCAGCATCAATTACCTAAGCGGTACGAAAATTGTACAGCCAGCTTATGCCACGTTAAATAAAAGTACACTATTGGCTACTGAACTGTTTCTATGCGGTAGGTGTACGCTCAGTCGGTAAGGCGACTGGCTCGTAATCTGCACGTCCCAGGTTGTGCCCATTCTGACCCTCGATGTTAAAGGGAACACCGATGAGCTTCGAAAGACCTCCGTCCGTCGGATCAGACGTAAAGCCGTGGCTCTGTGTTGGGTTGTTTTATCTCTGAGCAGCACTTTTTTTTACACCATGTGGTAAATGGCCAGGTCACAAGGACCCCGAAGGCTCAGAGAAAGTTGGTGTAGGGGACTCACTGGAACAGCTGTTGGGAGACAGATGGTAGCCTCCCGTCAAGGCCATCCAGCGTGTTCTTTAGCGTGCACAGGGTATGGCTCTCTCCCGCACACGGGGTCACGGCTTAACTTCCCATCCGACGGACGGATGTCTTTCCAAGTCCATCGGTGTCCCCTACTGACCGTGGACAGGGCGTGGAATTTTGCAGAGATAAATCTCAAAGCTGACCCAGCTGGGACTAGAACTTGAGAACTACAGATTACGAGCCTGGCACGCTACCCACTGAGCTACACCCCCCTCCCCCCGTATGCTACGAGAGCCATATCCTGTTCACGTTCAAGAACACGCTGGATGGCCTTGACGGGATATTTCCACGTGTCTTCTAATTGCTACGCAGCGAGTCTCCTTCGATGTTCCCCGGGCCCTAGGGGTTCTTCTGACCTGGCCATTTCTGTGTGGGGGGGGGGGGGAATTCCAACTAGAGGATAACCCAACTCAACCTAATCATATTGATTTTTCAGCGTCATAGAAACATGGTAAAATGAGAGACTACTTCGATCATTTTCCTTTGGGGAGACTAAATTCATTTCATGATTAAATCATGATTTAAAAAGAAAGAATTCTTTAGTTGTAACAAATGGCTCAAATTGCAATACTTAAAATAGATCAAAAGATTTAATTTTTTTTTTCATTATTTTTGGATACTCTGTAATAAAGAAAATTTGGATAAAAGTCATCTTTTCCACAGGAAAGTCAAATAAGAATTTGACTAGAGTGCAAATGCGCTTTCCACGTCCGAATGTGTTCGGGATTTTCTTCGGAGAGAGCTCGTTTTTCTCCCTTCCTCGTGTCTACGCAGGTCAGCATACCGGTTCTTTCACCACTGCTTGGAATGTGACCTTTGAAGGAGGGGAGGGGCTTGGGGGAGGAATGGCCCAGAGGATCACAGGGAATAAGTTTCTCTGGACCGTTGTGGAATCAACTTTTGAGTCAGCTTCTGCCCTTTTCGGCAGTTTCGTTTATATTCTTGCAAAGCTTTTCCACACGAGGATACTGAAACAGTCTTTCTCCTCCAGCTTTCGTTGTTCAATGTAATCGCTAAATACGCAAATAAAATGGTGTTTACCAATCAAAATTTATTAATTGATCCTAGACCTCTGTGGCAAGCAGCTGCTTGAGGGGGGGGGGGGGGTATAGTTAGCGTGTTTAAGATATTCGTAGGAACACTGCACTGAAACGCTGTTCATTTTAAGAGTAACAAATTGAAAGTTGTTTGGGTTACCTCTGAGCGGCACTTTTTTGCACACCAAGGGTCCAAATGGCCAGGTCACATGGGCCCCGAAGGCTCAGAGAAGGTTGGGGGAGGGGACCCATTGGAACAGCTGTTGGGAGACAGATGGTAGCCTCCCGTCAAGGCCATCCAGCGTGTTCTTTAACATGCACAGGGTATGGCTCTCCCTCACACGGGGCCACGGCTTAACGTCTCATCCGACGGACGGCGACCTTTCCAAGGCCATCGGTGTCCCCTACTGACCGTGGGCAGGGCGGGGAATTTTGCGGAGATAAATCTCAACGCTGACCCAGCTGGGACTCGAACCTGGGAACTACAGATTACGAGCCTGGCGCGCTACCGACTGAGCCACTCCCGCCCCAACGGACACAGGTCACGTCTTTTTGTCCCAAAAGACGGGGGTCAATGCCCGCAGTGTGGACTCAAAAGAAACCCCTGTTTCATCTAGACAACTTTCACTAAACAAAATCGCCTCACTTAGCTGACTATAAATTAAATATTCATAATACCATTCACTACTCCTCACTACGATTTGCTTAACCGCAAGAGACTTGCCTAGTTTTCTTTTAAAAATTTCAGAAGCCCCGTTTCTATTTTTTTAGAATCGGTGTTCTTAACATGCAAATCAGGAAAGACTGTTATGGAGAGACGCTCAAGATCATAAATTATGCTACACGAGCTCGATTCACTTTATCTAATAGGACTCATTATGCGCATTTTGTGGTGTGCCTCTTTGAAGCATTGACCAGTGGCCTTTGTGCGGATGACTCTTAAGACGAGGTAAGAGCATCATCCCTTATCAGATAAGATTTAATGGAAGCTGTGACGTAGATGGGCAAGGCACGAAACTTCAGACGTTCAAGAGAAGAGGAGGAGTGGGAGGGATGACGATGATTAGCAGCAGGTGGCTCCATCAGCAAATCCCAAAAGTGCGCAAGTCTTTCGATTCAGTAACAGGAGGATTTCAGAAACGGGGGCGGGGGGGGGGGGGGGCGCTAGGCAGATGACGTAGCCTTCAGAGCTAATCCGGCACACCACTTTAATGACGGTAATGGATTTAGAGGAAAAAATAACGCCAAAGACGACTTTGAAGCAATGCCGTGAAGGTGACCTTAGCAGAGAGGGGCGAAGGCTTCCAGACTGCTGGGGTGGGGTCAGGAGGCCAGTAACACGAGCTCAGCAGCTCTGCCACTCGTTACACAGGTTGCGTTCGTATTTTTTGGTATTTCGACGAATGCGACTGCAAGTAATGGGAAAGGGCTTGGCGAGATCTCGAAGATGAGCGCGGCTCTTTATTTGGCCTCCGTTTTCAAGGTTAATGCTTCTGACGAAGAAACTGAAAAAAGAAACCGAAATTTATTCTTCGCTGGGTGAAAAATTTGCTATGAATGACAGAGCCTTATAATTTTCATTTAGGGTTAAGGTAAATGCACCCAGATCTAACTCTAGAGATCTACAGTTAAGAAATTAAAGGTGCCAAGTTTTGAAACTTTGAATTACAATGCATTTACATGAGATTGGGTTGTTTTACCTCTGAGCGGCACTTTTTTGCACACCATGGGCTAAATGGCCAAGTCACATGGACCCCGAAGGCTCAGAGAAGGTTGGGGAGGGGACCCACTGGAACAGCTGTTGGGAGACAGATGGTAGCCCCCCCCCATCAAGGCCATCCAGCGTGTTCTTTAACGTGCACAGGGTATATCTCTCCCGCACACGGGGCCACGGCTTAACGTCCCATTCGATGGACGGCTGCCTTTCCAAGCCCATCGGTGTCCCCTACTGACCGTGCGCAGAACGGGGAATTTTGCGGAGATAAATCTCAACGCTGACCCAGCTGGGACTCGAATCTGGGAACTACAGATTACGAGCCTGGTGCGCTACCGACTGAACCACCCCGCCCCCCATTTACATGGGAAGTAATGTACATTTCTCCACTTCTGTTGTTAAAGAAGAGTTTAGTTGCCTGTTGGATATGAACTGTTGTCCACTGCCATTCCTCTTTTAGTGACCTGGGCAAGAAAATTATTTGCCCCCCCCCCCCCCCACCCACCCACCTTCGAATTTAAAGAATAGAAAAAATTGCACACTCGCAAGCTTAAATTATTCATTTTAACACAATCATGTTCATTACCGACAAAATAAATGCTATCATAAAATATGTTGATAGAAAATAATTCGGTCATAAATAATTAGAAAGAAATATATAATCATTTAAACTAGGAAAAAAAGTTAAGTTCTAGAAAAAACTACTAGAAAAAGAGCCTCCCTCAAAACGATATAATGATCAAGAGAATTACGATTTTATAATTTATTTCCCAAGTTTAAAGTAGGAGTACTGGATTTATTATTTGTGAAGTCTATAATTTGCTTTTCATTTACTAGTGTTTATTAAGCTCTTCGACGCTCTCGTAATGGCGTCCTTGGCACGGCCTTGCTATAGTCTACATTTTTTTCGGGGGAAGGGGCAGAATTAGTGCAAAGTTCTGACACCTATGGCTAAACCAGTTTCTAACAATAAAAAGGCATTTCTAATAATTCTAAATCGATGAAATTTGAATGTATATAGGATAAACTATGATCAGGAAATCTGTATCACCATTAGAATGTGCGACACTCGAAGACAGCTTTCAAAGCGAATTGTTGATGAGAACTTCGCTGTTGTTATAGACATTGCTAGTGATTCAATTTTCCAAAAAAAAAAATGATCTCTTTTCTCTTGAATGCTTTCTCGGACAGCTTAACTAAAGCGTAAACCGAGATTTCAAGGTGCGCTTCTAAAAACGAAAGCTGTCATTTCAAACTACTTGTTAATAGGAATCGAGATATAGTGGAGACAAAAAAAAATCATCATCATCATCCTCAAGCAGCCATGGACTACAGAGGTCCAACCAGACCGTGCAATTTAGTTCTCCAAGCAAGTCTATCCTGAGCTACATCTACTGCATCTGGCTACTTGCACACCAATTCTAACAAGGTCCTGTTTCACATTGTCTGCCCACCGCATCCTAGGTCTCCCCTTCTTTCTGAGGCCTTTAGGCACACTGTTCATAACCCTATTCGCGAATCTATAATTATTCATACGGGCAACATGGCCAAACCAACGGAGTCTCTCTCTGCACAATATGCTGCTTAAAGGCGGTTGCAAACTCCTTTGCCTAACCTCATCATTAGTTACAAAGTTGAACCACCTAATGCCTAAGATACTGCGTAAGCATCTGGAATCAAAAGCATCTAGTTTCCTGTTATCTTGTTTACAAAGTGTCCAAGTTTCACTACCATAACTAACCCTAGAAAGAACCAAACTATTATACAGTCTAATTTTGGTGTATACGCCTATTTCTCTTTTGTTTATCTTTTGTTTAGGTGTATACGCCTATTTCTCCACACTCTCCATAGATTCTTAAAAGTCCCGGCAGCAATCCCTATTCGTCTGTTAATCTCATGCCGCACATCACCATTATCTGTTACATAGCTCCCAAGATAATTAAACTGTGACACCTGCTCAAGACTGCAACCATTCAGATTGACTGAATCACAGCCTGCCTGACCAATTTTCATCACTTTAGTTTTCTCTCTATTTATAACCAAACCTACTCTACTACCAGTCTCATCAACAGCTCGAATGAAAGAGTTCATCTCATCAACATCATTTGCCAAAAGGGCTAAATCATCAACATAATCTAAATCAGAAATTTTCGTATCTCCAGTCCATTTAAGGGAAAAATCTTTCCCTTGAAGTGAATTTCGCATAACATAATCAATAACCAAGCTAAAGAGAAAAGGAGACAAAATGCACCCTTGTCGAACACCAGAAGTAATGCTAAACCAATTGCTACAAGCCTTACCAACTCTCACACACGACTCGGTGTTATTATAGAGAGCTTTCATTATGTTAACTAACTTGTCTGGTATACCATATGATTTCACAATCAACCACAAATTATGACGATCAACAGAGTCGAAAGCCTTTTTGAAATCAACAAAGCTAGCAACCAAAGGTTTCTGAAATTCTAAACATTTCTCAAGAATCTGCCTAAGTGAAAATATCTGATCCAAACATCCCCTACCACTTCTGAATCCACATTGCTCATCACGCAATTGACTGTCAACCAGATTCTTAATTCTATTAAGGACAATCATGGAAAGAACTTTACCTGGAACAGAGAGTAGGCTAATACCCCTATAGTTATCACAAGAACTGCGATCACCTTTTTTGAAAATAGGAATAACAATAGCACTGGTAAAATCCTTAGGAACCATGCCTTTATCATAAGATATTCAGAATTTCAGTCATCCAAGTGGTAAGCGAAACATTCCCAGCTCTAAGCATTTCCGTAGTAATTTCATCTACCCCTGAGGATTTATGTAGTTTAAGTTTAGAAACAGCCAAAATAACTTCAGATTGTGTTATAGGGCCAACATTAAAGCCACCAATGCATCTATCATCATTGCAAACAATGGGAATAGAACTAACCGCATTGTTTAGAATATCACTGAAATGCTCAGCCCACCTAGCCATGACAGAATCTTCACCTTCTATAACCTTACCTTGTTCATCCTTCAATCCTTGTATACCTGTCCGTTTTCTACCACATGAAACGTTAACTATCTGGTACAGCTCTTTGCTGTTGTGCTGTCTAACTGCTTCCTCGGCTTTGTCAGCCAAACCATCAAGCCAAAGATTCTTATCAGCAGTTAACTGATCTTTTACACGTTTATTAAGTTCTCTGTAATGCTTTCTATTAGGACTAGTAGGGTATTGATTAAGGATATTCCTGCAGTTCTTTCTTTCCGAAATAAGCTCAAGTGCCTTATCACTCAAATAATTCTGTCTCTTCTGCTCCTTTTTTCCTAAAAGAGTACTGTTAGTGTCCAAAAAAGCCCGTTTAAAATGATCCCATTCTTCCTTAACTTCAGTAGTAAGCATACCATGACTGTCATAATGACTACGTAACCTATCATGGTAAGCTTTGGCTATAACTGGGTCTTTCAGAGCTTCAGTATTAAAAGCAAATTTTTTAACCATAGCACAACACTTTTTAAGTTTAAGTTGCAAGACACTTTTAACAAGTCAGATCCAATTTCAGCTCCCCTATATGCTCTGGTATTTCTAACAGAACTAGCCCATTTGCTGTTAATTAATATATAATCAATCATATTCCTATGCAGCCCATCAGGTGAAACCCATGTGTACTTATGGATGTCGCAGTGTTTGTAATATGTGTTAGTTATTCTGAAACCATTGAGTTTACTTACCTGTAGGAGACGGTAGCTGCAATGGCAATGGGCAACAATACCAAAAGGGCCAATCACCCCTCCCCAAAGGTCAGAGTCAGTACCAACTTTGGCATTGAAGTCACCAAGAACAAGGGTAATATCTCCTTTCTTGACAGAGTTCAAAATATCCTGAAGTTGTTCATAAAACCTATCCTTCTCATCCTGATCGGCATCCTCAGTGGGGGCATAACAGCAGATAACATTCAGGTCTTTAACGCTTGTCTGAAATTTTGCTGTAAGAAACCTTTCATTAATGCACTCATATCCTAGAAGAGCATCACTAGCGTGTCTGCTGAGAAGCAGACCCACGCCTTGGTGATGCTTATTGTCGTCCCTCCCTGAAAAGAGAAATTTAAGATTATTTTTAAGAATCTGACCTTTATCTGTCCATCTGGTCTCTTGCAAGCCGAGAATATCTAAATTATAATGGTGGAATTCTTGTGTGAGGACATCAAGAGATAAAGCTCTGTGCAAAGTCCTCACATTCCAACTACCTATGGAGAGAAAATGGTTAGTGGGCTGTTTAAAGAAACTATGTTTATTGAGAGAGGGAATGCTGACAATATCAAACAGCCCCCTAATCGCAGACATGGGGCAAAGACCCGTTCCCCCACCACTAAAGGCTGAAGCCATCTATACTGGAAGACTTCCTCCAATGTAGAATTTGACGATGCCAATAGAAGCAAAGAGTTCAGGTGCCCGCGATGACCTCTGCTCAGGATTATCCACCAGCTGATAAACATATCCTGTGAATCTATTCACTTGGGGCTGTCAACCCACAAACAAACAGAAAACACAGCGGAAGATTTTCCCTCCACAGAAGCCCACCAGTGCAGCAAATTCAGGATCCATAATCAAGCTCAGAGCCATATATCTGTCCAGTCCAGTGGGTTTATATGGTCAGCACCAGGACCCTGTGTGGTTGACCACTCCTTAGCAGTGTAGTGAGTTACAGGTAGTGAATATGGCCACATAATGTCAATTTCATATTAAACCACGAGATGATTATAGGTTAACCTATCTCCATTTTTAATAAAATTCTTTTAAGTTATATCTCGATTAAGTTCCTGTAAAATCTGTTAGTCATATTCCAATAAACTAAGATTTGGGTTATCAAGTAATGTGTATATAATACTTTTAGTGTTTAATTTTATGAATTCAAGGATTTGTTTTAATATTTGTGGTGAACTGTTGTTATTTGTAGATTAATGGTGTAATAATTTTTTTTTCAGTGTTGAAGCCATGAGACTTGGCATGAAATGTGTCATGTGTGGAGCTACGAAGCGGCAATATCCAGAAAGGAAATTTTTTAGATTTCCCATGGATGCATCAAGGTACTATTTTTGTAGCTGTTTTCTCAATAATTCTTAATACAAGCTAATGTTTCTCAGCAAGTATAGTGTTTACCCTTCAGAGTATGCTGAATGTTATTTGGAGTTAAGAGACAACCAAACTGAAATGCCTTAATATTTATTTTAGGTTTTATAGTGGCTTATAATTTATATACATTTTACACTAATCATCCAATTAGGATAAAATTGGGGAAGACTGGAAATTTGGTATTTATGGTGTACTTAAAAGATATTAAAAATCTTGTTAAAAAAGTGAGATAAATTTGTGCATGCCATATTGGATTTTGTCTTTTTTTTTGTAATATGTATTAGTTTAATGGAGTTATTTATAAAATTTTATGCATAATCTATTGTATTTTACATGAAGTAATTAATATGTATAGGTGTCGTTTATGGGTTGAAGCCTGTGGCCACAAGCGACTGCAGGATCAGTCATCAAGTACACTATACAGAAAATACAGAATATGCTCAAGCCATTTTACTGACAAGTGTTTTGCCGGTTCAAAACGACATTTTTTGACCAGTTATGCTGTGCCACTACGACTTGGTTCTCCCGGTAAGTTCATTTTTTTTAATTTCCTTTTTGTTTGTTATATATATAGTTTAGATGCTGCCCGTGGTGAATTGCATACACTGATGGGCTTGGAAAGTTGCCATCCTATTGGTTTCAACATTAATGCTGTGTCCCTGAGTTCAGGTGACCCGTATCCTATGCTCATTAATGAACACTGGGTGGTCTTGACAGGAGGCTACCATTTGTCTCCCAACAGCTGTTGCAGTGGATTCCATACCCCAACCTTCTCTGAGCCTTAAGAGTCTTTGTAATCTTGCCATTTAGCCCATTGGGTGCCAAAAATTGCCGTGCAGAGTTGAAATAACCGAGCTTGATATCTACAGTTTGCTATATATTGCTCAGTTGTTATTGCATGTTTGCTATTTATAGCAAAGTTGTTATTACACATTTGCTATATATTATTTAGTTCATATTACATGTTTGTTATACATTGCTAAGTTGATATTACATGTTTGTTATACATTGCCAAGTTGATATTACACATTTGCTATATATTGCTTAGTTGATATTGCATGTTTGTTGTACATTGTCAAGTTGATATTACACATTTGCTATGTATTGCTTAGTAGATATTACTTGTTTATTATACATTGCTAAGTTGATATTACATGTTTGTTTGTTGTTTTGGTTGTTGAAGTAAACGTATGTTATACATATTGTTCATTCTTTGTTTTAGGATTATGCAGTATGGAGCAACCAAATATAACTGCCATGTCTTCGACCATCTCATGGAAGCTCCATCAGGCTGAGCAGTGTGAAGTTGGGCACAACATTGAAGATAATGGAATGGAGTTGTCCACTTTATCTTCCTGCACTCAAACAGAAGAAGCAAATGATTCTGAACTGAGTGCAGAATTTCCACGCTGTTCTACACCCACTCCAAGAGACCTGTCCTTCCAAAGGAACATAACGCCCAAAACACAAAAAATTAAAAAGCTCTCAACTAAGCTGTATTATTTACAGCGAAAGTATCAAAGAGCAACAAAGGTATTTAATACAAAAAATAATGTTAAACTGGCATTGAACATTATCAAGCCATTGTTGAAACCAGTTTTATATAATTTTATTGAGAGTCAATTAAAAGCAGTGTGTGTCACAAAGTATGGACGTAGATGGACAGTGAATGATAAAAATCTTTGTCTTCAGCTGTACCTTGCAAGTCCTAAAGCATATAACACACTAAGAGAGTTCTTGCATTTGCCAAATAAGTGTACCCTCTTGAAAACTGTTCAGTGCATTCAGGCAGAACCTGGATTTTCAGCTGCTGTGTTAAATGCTATCCATTTTGTAGCCAGCAAGTTGAAGCCATATGATAAATATTGTATTTTGTCATTTGATGAAATGAGCTTAAAGCCTGGATTGCATTATAATAAAAGAAAAGATATGATTGATGGATTTGAAAACTATGGTTCTTATAGTAATGCATCCACTAATATGGCAACCCATGTTCTTGTTTTTATGGTTCGTGGGCTTTGCAAAAAGTGGAAACAAGTTATTGGTTTCTTTTTTACATCACATACTGCTCCTGCTGCCACACTGGAAATTTTAGTGTCAGCTGCACTTACCAAATTATTCCAGTGTGGGTTAAAGCCAGTTGCTATAGTATGTGATCAAGGTGCCAATAACCAAAAATTATATCTGAAACAGTTGTGTGTAACAGCCTTACTTTTCAGTTAATGGACATAAGGTGTTTACTTTGTTTGATGTGCCACATCTACTGAAGTGCACACGAAATAACTTTAGAAAATATCCAGTAAAGTTTGGAGACAGTAAAACAGCTTTTTTTGACCACATTGTATCGTTGTGGGAATTTGACTGTAAGTTACCGCATCGAATGGTTCCAAAGCTAACAGAAAAGCATATTAAGGTAGATGGTCTTAGTGCTATGAGTGTGAGGCTTGCAGCTCAGGTTTTAAGCCAGTCTGTTGCTTCATCACTCTCTTGTCTCAGTGCACTGGGATTCCTACCAGCATCTGCTACACATACAGCTGACTTCTGTTCAGCTATCAATGACTTATTTGATAGTTTAAACAGTCGGGTTTTGAGAGATCGAACACGACCTTTACTCTCAGCTGTTACAAAAGATTCATCCCACATTCAATTATGGCAAAAGAATTTGGAATTTGTGCAATCTCTGGAGTTCCAAACTAAAGGGAAGAAAATCACATTTCCATGTCTGTTGGGATGGCAAATTACATTGTCAGCATTTTTGGAACTCATTCCAACTTTGTTGACAGATATACCTTTCCTTATGATGAGTAGATTTACTCAAGATGCACTAGAAAATTTGTTCTCTGTTGTTAGGCGCAGAGGTGGTAGTAATGATCATCCTACTGCATATGACTTCCAACATAGAATAAAGATGATAATGGCACAAAATATCATAAACACTTGTGGGAAAGCAAACTGTGAACCAGACAATGACACAGTTTTAATTTCAAAGCAAGTGCTTACAGTCAGTAGTAGTAGTAGTGAGTCTTCACCTATTGAGGATTTACAAGAGTCAGAAGTAGATGTTCCACTTCATGCAGAGAGTAATGACACTTCTGATCCTGTAAAAGCAAATGTTGCTGCGTATGTAGCGGGATATGTTGCAAAACGAACATGTGCAAGGTTTAATTGCAATGCATGCCATCAATTACTACTTGGTGACAAAACCTTAACTGAAAACTCCATGTTTTTATATTTTAAGGAGTTTGATGATGTAAAAGAAGGGTTAACTTATCCTTCAGAAGCATTAGCAAAGACAATTTGCATCAGGTGAGAAATTGTTTTCACTGTTTCCAACTATATGTTATGAACAACACGTGAAGACTAAATTAATATCTCAACTCAAGGAAACAGAACATGAAAACCTTTCCTGTGGTTTGCATGAGCTTGAGGTATGGGATTACATAGTATCATTTTATGTGCAGTTAATGCTCTATTACAAAACTAAAGAAATATCAAAAGGTGTAAAAAATCGAAAAAGAGCTAACAAGAAAATATCCAAACTCAATTGATTTTCTATGCCTTTTAATTGCTTTTCAGTTTTGTAATTACATATCTTAAATTGTGATACTACTATTTCAAATAGTATAATATATGTGTTTCTACATAATTCAAACTGCCATTGGCATCTCATAAACTGCACTCTAAATATATGCAACATAATCTTATTCTGAATTAAAGATTGATGCCACTTTTTACAATGAGTTTCATACAATTATAGCTTAAGGAATGTATTAATGTTTAAGGAATATTTAATTTAATGTAACTTAATATTTAAAGTTACTATGAATTGAAATGTAGGCAGAGTTATTAGATACATGATAACTGCAAAGTGCATGATCAATATATTGCATGAGCCTTTACATATTTGGTTATTATGGGCCTTAAGATCAGCTACTATGTTGCATTATGTAAAAACAATGTTTTTTCCTACTTTTGGCATTGTGTGAAAAAAAAGGTTCTAACTTGAAATGAGTTGTGCAGAGTGTTATTAGATACATGATAAACTGCAAAGTGGCATGTTCAATTTATTGCATATAGCTTTACATATTTGGTTACTATTCAATTTATTATGGGCATTATGTTAAAACAATGTTTTTTCTGCTTTTGGCATTGTGTGTGAAAAATAAAGGTTCTAACTTGAAATGAGTTCTGCAGAGTGTTATTAGATACATGATAAACTGCAAAGTGGCATGTTCAATTTATTGTATGTACCTTTACATATTTGGTTACTATCAATTTTATTATGGGCGTTATTTTAAAACAATGTTTTTTCTGCTTTTGGCATTGTGTGTGAAAAATAAAGGTTCTAACTTGAAATGAGTTGTGCAGAGTGTTAATTAGATACATCATAAACTGCAAAGTGGCATGTTCAATTTATTGCATGTACCTTTACATATTTGGTTACTATCAATTTTATTTTGGCCATTATGTTAAAACAATGTTTTTTCTGCTTTTGGCATTGTGTGTGAAAAATAAAGGTTCTAACTTGAAATGAGTTGTGCAGAGTGTTAATTAGATACATGATAAACTGCAAAGTGGCATGTTCAATTTATTGCATGTACCTTTACATATTTGGTTACTATCAATTTTATTATGGGCATTATGTTAAAACAATGTTTTTTCTGCTTTTGGCATTGTGTGAAAAAAAAAAGGTTCTAACTTGAAATGAGTTGTGCAGAGTGTTAATTAGATACATGATAAACTGCAAAGTGGCATGTTCAATTTATTGCATGTACCTTTACATATTTGGTTACTATCAATTTTATTATGGGCATTATGTTAAAACAATGTTTTTTCTGCTTTTGGCATTGTGTGAAAAAAAAAAGGTTCTAACTTGAAATGAGTTGTGCAGAGTGTTAATTAGATACATGATAAACTGCAAAGTGGCATGTTCAATTTATTGTATGTACCTTTACATATTTGGTTACTATCAATTTTATTATGGGCGTTATTTTAAAACAATGTTTTTTCTGCTTTTGGCATTGTGTGTGAAAAATAAAGGTTCTAACTTGAAATGAGTTGTGCAGAGTGTTAATTAGATACATGATAAACTGCAAAGTGGCATGTTCAATTTATTGTATGTACCTTTACATATTTGGTTACTATCAATTTTATTATGGGCGTTATTTTAAAACAATGTTTTTTCTGCTTTTGGCATTGTGTGTGAAAAATAAAGGTTCTAACTTGAAATGAGTTGTGCAGAGTGTTAATTAGATACATCATAAACTGCAAAGTGGCATGTTCAATTTATTGCATGTACCTTTACATATTTGGTTACTATCAATTTTATTTTGGGCATTATGTTAAAACAATGTTTTTTCTGCTTTTGGCATTGTGTGTGAAAAATAAAGGTTCTAACTTGAAATGAGTTGTGCAGAGTGTTAATTAGATACATGATAAACTGCAAAGTGGCATGTTCAATTTATTGCATGTACCTTTACATATTTGGTTACTATCAATTTTATTATGGGCATTATGTTAAAACAATGTTTTTTCTGCTTTTGGCATTGTGTGAAAAAAAAAAGTTCTAACTTGAAATGAGTTGTGCAGAGTGTTAATTAGATACATCATAAACTGCAAAGTGGCATGTTCAATATATTGCATATAGCTTTACATACTTGGTTACTATCAATTTTATTATGGGCATTAAGATGACCTACTATATTGTATTATGTGAAGACAATGTTTTTTCTGCTTTCGGCATTGTGTAAAAATCTCTTGGTAAAGATTAGCAGATTTTGGATGGAAATTTATGACAGTTGCTAATGGTATATGACCATAATATTAAATTTTTTTGCTTTTACCCAATCATGTGATATAGAAAAACAATGAAATTACACTGTATAATGCAGTAATATTGTTAGAAAGTGTAATTTAGTATGTGGATTAATTTGTTTTACTTTTAAGATATATCCTTTGTATCACATATGTGCTGTATTTTGATGTTGGCTCAATCATGCTCTAAAACAGAAAATAATTTGTATGATTTAGCAAAAAATTTGAAGCAAAGTTAATTTCTGAAATTAGAAAATATGCAATATTTCTTTTTACATACAGTGTATTGAAGTCTATATATAAGATTCAGACATTGAGAGATTATTGTGGTTTGTATTTTGATACCGAATTTAAATAAATATGTTTATTTAAAAAAATGATTTTTGTTGTTTGTTCTTATTTATTATTTAAAAAAGATTATAAAAAATTTTGAGCAGAAAAATCAACTGAAATATAAAAAAAATATATAAACTAATTTAAAATAAAAATTAAAGGAAGTAATTTTACTGGTGTTCATGATTTTTCAAAAAAGGTATTTTTATTATAAACCTGAAACAGGATTTTTTTGGGGGGTTTTCCATATTGGGTTTTGCATTGCAGCAAAATAAAATATATTGCAATAATTCTGGTAAAGCTAGTACGAAGAAAAAATAATATTGATTTCCATTAACTTTACTAAATATAATATTTCATCTTTGAAATTGCTTAATATTTAACTACTCTCAATCCGATTTCATCTTGCTAGCTAAACCTATTTTGCAAGGGATGTAAAGGGAAAAAAAATACAATTCAACAAGAGGAATGGCACAGGCACCATGCCCCTATCGGTTTCGGAGGAGGCTTCACTGCGATGCACCAATTTGCCATGTTTAGAGGGCGCTCCAGTCGTACAGTTTACATTACGCCTATGGAAGCTAGCTCTCTTCTCCCTAGACACTCCTTGCCATAGTTGCCCAGATCAGTAGGTCACACTAATCTGGCAGCCCTCCCCTTCCGTTCACTTCCACAAGAGAGTATCTCTTTTGAAAGGTACTAACGGTCTGCACCACGAGAATGCGGGGTCGGACATTAGGTGCTAGGCCTGGCCGGTTCTATGCATCATCACAGGGGATTGGTGCATAGCTCTCCTTCCAGTGACTTCCTAGCTACCATTTACAACAAATACAGAAACATTTTCCCCCCAAATTGATGAAAACTTCAAAAATCCTTACACAAAATTGAAATATCGCATTTATATTGCAAACAACTTGTTTTAACAGTTGTGATTTAACTTTTTGAAGTAAATTTTCAAAACTAGCAAAAGTTTCAATTGAATGTTTCAGCTTCCATAACTCTTTAAATATTAAATTAATAGTATAGAAAATGGAGATTTAGAGAGCTCTGACCGAGATCTTCAATTTATTTCTAGTGACTTTTTTCCGTAAAAAGCTTATTTTCAAAGTTAGATAGATTGGAATGTGGCTATTCGTTCACTTAACATGAAAGTGTCCGGACACTTTTTACAATATAGTGTATTAAAAAACCCAAAATTTTTGGTTTTCAACTGGTGCAACACAAAGATAAAATTATTTCAAAACTATTTCACGTAAAAAAAAAAAGACTAATTTTTCAGTTTGCAAAATACTGCGAAAAGAAATAGACCTGCTCTTGTGTCTTTAGAACTCGACCTGAAAATCCGAGCTCGCACATTCTTAACTTTTGTTTGTGTGTTACGCTCTTAAAAGCGCATGCACTAATTTGGTGCTCACGACTTAAATTATTGACCGATAAACTTACAAGGCTTCCCGACTTTATTTTCTTGTGGGAAAGAACGGTCCGACCTCTCCAAGTGAAAAGATGAGTCTGTTAGAAGTGGAATGATGGGACTGGTGACCTTCTCTGAAGATGCACGAAAGCTGGAGCACTGGAGCATGCCTGCCACCACCGAAGGCGGAAGGAACTCTTTGAGGCCACTCATCCTCTTGGCCTTCCACCACTTAATGTCGTTTTACACAGAAACGTTTAAGGAATAAGTTGGGCTCTTCGCTTTGTAAACATTTGTCAATAGAGAGGAATTTCTTTGAATCAAAAAATGTTTTAGAGTTGAAAAATGGAATTGTGTTCTAAAAGAAGAAAGAAAAAATAAGAATGTATTTTGAGAGCTTACTTTCTGTAGAAGTTTACCTCGGTTGGTTTCTTTTTGATCTCGGTAGCATTTTTTGTAAAAAAACGCAATTAATTGACTAAAGGGTCAGGTCAAGGGAAACTAATGGCTTAGAGCTGGGTTCGGTTGTTTCACTTCTGAGCGGCACTTATTTTTGCACACATTGAGCTAAATGGCCAGGTCACAAGAATCCCAGGGGCTCAGAGAAGGATGCTGTTAGGAGACAGATGGGGATAAATTTTCATCAAGACCATTCAGCGTGTTCAACTTGCTCAGAGGCTGGCTCTTTTGCATATGAATCACGGTACACCTTTCTTCGGATGGGACATTAGCCGTGGCCCGGTTGCAAAACAGTCATTTCTCTCTGCAAGTTGAACACACTGGATGGTCTTAACTGGAAGTTTCCTTGCCACCTAACAGCTGTCCAGTAGATTCCCTTCCCAGCTCTAAGTCATTGGGATTTTTACGGCCTGACCTTTTAGTCAAATATATCCAAAACAAAATTACTACTCTGAGTAAAAACGAAACCAAGCCAATTAGACTTCTAACCCGCCGGACTTGTAATCTGTAGTTCCCAGGTTCGAGTCCCAACTGTGCTAGTGTTAAAATTTATCTCCGCTAAACCCAATCCTACTATCGGTCAGAAAGGGAACACCTATGGGCTTGGAAAAACAGCCGTCCATCGGATGGAAGGTAGACCCATGTTAGGCCCGTGTGCAGGAGAGTCATAACCTATTGCACGTTAAAGAATCCGCTGTACAACCTTGACGGGAGAATTGCACTTTTCTCCTAACTGCTATCCACCAGTCAGGTCCATTTATTCAACCTTCTCAGGACCTTCGGAGTCCTTGTGACCTGGTCATTTAGTCCATTGTAAGGAACAAAAAGTGTCTCTCTGAGGTAAAACAACCCAACCCTACAGATGCTCCGCCTTCCTCACAGACCTTCTGTATGACGCATTATGGTGGCAATCTCCTGTCCGATTTTTGTGGCAAGTAGCTGTTTGAAAGCGTAAATTATACGAGTAAAGATACTACAAATGCAACCAGTAATAGAAAGTGTAAAAATGCATTATATTTGGTTCAAGTCTAAGAAACCATTGAAAAAATTATAAATATTTGGAAAGAATTTGAATCTTCGTATAGAATTTTGGTCGCACGATTTAATCCCTCAACTAACACAACAGCAATCGTTGGTTTGTCGAGAAATAAATTTGAGAATGGGCCGACACATGAAGTGAAAGAATTGATGGATAATGGTATATTTTTATTTTGTTATTTATCACTCATTCCAGCTGATTATCAAATGAATACCAGTAAGATTTTCTCAGTGCCATTCGATTTCAAGTTTCATTCCTTACTTCCTAAGCTTTTCGGAAATTAATAGAATTTTTGTTATTTTTTAAATTTCTGAATCTTCAAACTTTCTAAACAATACATTACAGTGGAACGTGATAATGAAAATATTTTAATTTGAAACTCAAATATGCAAATAAGTTTCACATCATTTAATCCAGCTTGTTCTTAATCGGAGGTTCATCATCCTCAGAGAATACAAAATTACTTTCAGAGGGTATAACTGGCGGTACATCATGATATCAAAAATATTCGTTTCAAGTTTTTAATCTCAGTATCGAAAATTATTATTTTCTTTTATGTAATAATTATTTCTCTGTGAAAATGAACGTTTTGTTAGTCATAAAATGGATGTCTGTCACTTTATATGCCATAGTAGAAGGTCTGAGAGGATGGCAGGACCTCAGCAGAAAAACAACACAAACATCCATGCCTTATCCGGAACTCGAACCCAGGTCCCTTTAGATCAGTAGACAACCTGATCGTGCTAACCACTCGGCCATGGGACGGCTATAAGCTATTTAAATAAAGCTATATCTCGAATGGAAACTGAAATAATACTCTAGAAATATTGAACTATCGTCAACAAATCATTTTGTAGCTGTAAGATCAAAAGATATTCTGGGAAGATTTAAATTATTAAGAGTTACTCTTGGAGCTCATTTTCTTTAAATTTGTGGTTTTTCTCAAAGACAACTAGAAGTCGGCATTGCTGGTATAATTATTTGACTCTCTATTCGACTAACTCCTCCTGAAACAAATGTAAAAACACGTTTTGCATGTAATTCTCATTAACTTTCATTTTCTGTGAGAAAAAATTTCCCATGATTCACCGCTAAGTACTTCCCTGTGATTTAGCAACATTATTTTCAAAATAAGCTTTAAAGACATCGAGGATCAGTTTCTTCCAAGTACGTATAGAATAGAATACGCAGCCATCACAAAATGGGCTAATACTGGCCTCTATCCGAGACCCTGACACAAAATTTCAAAAATGCATCTGTTTCCTTGGTGTAACATATTACCTATTGCACAGCTCTGCTCTTAACATTTGCTGGTATTCTCAGTAATATTAGAAAGCCTCGAGAGGTTGGGATTATCGTAAAAACCACACTCAAAAATGGCTTCTCGGCAGTGACAGACATGCACAACAGGTTTTGGAGACACTTAAGCCAACGCCATTGACCATCTAACACGAAATGAGAGTCCTCTGCTGGCTAAGACCCAAATGCTTCAATGAATTACTGTTCGTGATGAATCTCGCAGCATTGTGAAGAAGCATTTTGGAACTTAGTAGTGACCTTCGATTGCCGGGTCAAAGGACGAGTCGCTGTGGAACGCCTACACGGCGCAGAAATTGTCCTAATGGGAACCAAAGACATTGAACTGTGACGACAGAGGATAAGGATTACCAGTTTTGTGATTAGCAGGTACCGTTCATTCCTAGACTCAAATTCTAAACGAATAAAAAATAACGTTAAATTTGAAAGCACGTTTATTTTACATCTGGTACTAGCCGATTTTAAAGATGTTCAATTGCAAGCATTTGGGAATTTATTTTAACATTGCTTAGGTAAATTGTCATTTCTCAGCGATAAAAGTTGCTCTTTAACATTCGTAATCAGTTCATTAAACTTTAAACACGCGATGGCTACTTATTAGATGTCGCATGGATTGGGGCGGGGGTGGCTCAGTCGGTAGCGCGCCAGGCTCGTAATCTGTAGTTCCTAGGTTCGAGTCCCAGCTGGGTCAGCGTTGAGATTTATCTCCGCAAAACTCTCCGCTCTGCGCACGGTCAGTAGGGGACACTGATGGGCTTGGAAAGGCCATCGGTGTCCAGTGGGTCCTCTCCCCTTCTCTGCGCCTTCGGGGTCCTTGTGACCTGGCCATTTAGCCCATGGTGTGCCAAAAAGTGCCACTCAGAAATAAAACAACCCAACGTCACATGGATCTGTTCACAAAAGAGAATTAAATTCATAGCTCGTGAAGTTCTTAGCTTTTTATGGAAAAATGGCGCTAAAAAAAATTTAAAGGTCTCGAAAATGTAACGAAGTCTCGATTTAAAAGTATTCATTCGGTATGTAAAGAATTGTAGAAGGGCGAATAATTTTTATAGTTTAAATAATTGATCTGAAAAGTTGATTGAAACGGATTATACGAATGATTCGCAAACGTTTTGAACTCGGCACTTCTTTGTCATTTTCTAAAGTGCTCTTCATGGAATTCAATTTTTTTTCTCTATATAACTAATTGAAATAATATTTACCGTGTATAAAAATAGAAGAGTATCGGTATCTATGAATTTCTAAGGTTTTTCTGCCGAAATAAAACAAACTATGTTTTATCTAAGAACCGTTCAATAGTCTATTATTTCTACTGAAACACTCAAGAAAACGATCCCGTTGGAAACCATTGGATTATACAAAAGCAATAACTTTTGAAAAGGCGTAAGCATATTATTAGAAAATTAAAACTGCCTTTACTCAAATTTCGAATTACTTTTTTCCAGAACGAGTTCAATAACTCATTTTTTATTACTTCTCTAAACACTGAAAAATCTAAAAAATTGGCCAAAACAATAAAGAATATCGAATTTAACCAACAGTAGTTGGTTAAATTTTCCAATTTCCACAAGTTTTTAAAATGCTATTGAAAATCGTTATTTAGGTATATGAATGATCTCGATCGATTTTACCTTTAGTCATATTTTCCCCATAAAACATTTATTTTAAAAGTTATGAAACTTCGAAGTTTGCGTTCCAGTATATATGAGATGGTCAGAATTCATCTATCACTCAGTGCATATTATATATATATATATTTAAATTGTTCATCTGTTCGCTATGTATTTGAAGATCTCTTAATATAGTATGGCCCAGAATAAAGTACACAGAAAATAAGAATAAAAAGAGCGAGGAATGTCTTTTAATACGTCCTAGGTTCAACGGAACACGAAAATATATTACAGCAGTGGAAATTAAATGAAACAGATCACATTACAAAAAAGACCATGCTCCAAATGTGAACCATGAAGTTTCAAACAGGTTTCATATCTGAGATGGAGATTGTCAAACATTTTCTGAATGTCACTTCATCAATGTCAAAGGGTAGTGGCTAACGATACACCTTTTCTTTGAACATTCCCCATAGATAAGCATCGAAGGGGTGAGGTCTTGAATTCGAAAGGAATTGATAATCTGTCAATCTGGAGATGATTCGGAGTGATGCTCCTGGATGACCTATATATAATGTATTCCTAGCCGTGGGCGTTGTAGCTCTGTCTTGTTGGGACCAATGGGCATCAAAAGCAGTCTTGATCGACAGAAGAGTTTCAGACCATACAGTCGCTCAAAAAAGTATCCGAACGCTATGGTTAACTATAGCTTTCGGATACTTTTTTGAGCAACTGTACTGAGTCACTGTGACACATTTACCTTGATTACCTTCAAATAAAATAAGGTCTGAATAAAATAAGGCCCTGAAATGACAGACAGCGAGTTTCTTACTGTGAAAAGAACTTTTCACCACCACATCTGGTGGCTGGAAACACAGGAACCTCATCTTCTGCTTGTTGATGTATTCCTGCAAGTAGTGACGTCCCAACCCAATCCCCCCACGCATAGTGCTTCCCCCTATGACGTCACCGGCCAAGCCCTTTACGTAAACGATCACGCCCCCTTCTGGCCACGCACCTTTATTAATATTCATAATTAATAAAGACTCCCTGGTTTATCCATTAAAAAACCTTATCAAAAGTTCCGCCTCTTTTATTAAAAATTCCTCCCCTTTATTAAAAACCCGTGGCGCCATCTAGTGTATGAGTATTATATTTAGAAAAGCCCTCTATTTTAACTGCAATTGTTCCCAATTCTTACTCTCCCCTCATTAAAAAACCCCCTTATCAAAAGTTTCGCCCCTTTATTAAAAGCCCTATCAGAACTACCACTTGGTTGACTCACCTGTATTTTTAAGCCCCCCTGAAAAGTCGCCTGAAAAGCCCCACTTTTTTTGGGGCGCCATCTTGTGTATACTTTAGCAAGATTTTAACCGAAATTATTCCCATTTTTTAATTCCCCTCATTAAAAAACCCCCTTATGAAAAGTTCCATCCCCGTTTAAGGACTATCCCGCAATAATTGTTTTAAAAGACTGTCCCACAGAAAATGAAACGAAAAAATGCTATTGGGTAAAAATAAAAAAAAAATTAATAAAAAGGAAAACGGCGAAAAAATATATTTGTTTTAAAAAACAAATTATTCGTAATTTGAAAAATATTGAGGGGTAATATTGTCTGGTGACCTGTATGGGTGACATAAAAGACCCACTTTAGAACACACAACAAGCGTTCGGTACCTCACCCCTACTATGGACCACGTTTTATTGAAGGATGAATCTTGGATCACGTCACCCCCTACGCTATCGATACCTCTTTTGCTTCCATATCAGACGCAATGTCTTACAACATGAAAACCCACTCGCAACCTTAACCACTGTTTTAGGACCCATCTCGAAATTTTTCTAAGTCCAGAGAGGTTGCCAGCCCTTCTGACTAAACCGCATTGTCACCCCCAATTCTACCCCCCTTTGTTTCAGGCCATCACAGGAGATACGGTAGGGAAACAATGTTTTGGAAATAATTTTCCATCCTCGTATCGAAACATCCCATTTCTCCTTCATGATAGGTCAGCTATTTGTTTCAATGTACCCCGTCGGAAGAAGACAAGCAATATTGATATTAATAAAATAAATAAATAAATACCCCCTCAAGCAGCTGCTTGCCACAGAGGTCTGACAGGAGCCTGTCAGTTTATATGCCACAGTAGAAGGTCTGAGAGGATGGCAGGACCTCAGCAGAAAGCAACACGAACATCCATGCCTTACCCGGGGCTCGAACCCAGATCCCGTAGATCAGTATCCAAGCGCGCTAACCACTCGGCCACAGGTACGCGCCCCTAAACCTCCAAGAGTTGAACTTCTCTTATTAAAATTAGTTTCCAAAGGGTTGAAGGATGTTGCCATCAGATATTTGTGTTCACACATATTCTGCACTTTCCGCGTCAGGACTTGTTTTGGAACGATAAAGTGGTTTTACGTTAAATTCTTATCTCTGCCATGTCTCAATTAATTACTCTCCGTAAGTATATCCATTACGCGACATGGTTTAAAACTTTTTATTCCTAATACTTATTGCTGCTGTATCCTCAACATATGATGCAAAATATTCCTAGTTCCTAGGAAGCAACGCTACGCAGTAACAGTCGATAACAATTTCTTCCTTGGAAGAAAAATCAGTTAATTATTTGGAAGTAATCATTTTTTTTAAAAAAATCTGCAAATGTAAACACTCTTACTGTTTTAAAAATAGTCTTTTCCACCGTTTACTGGCGAACATGTGATCCAATGACTCATCACGCTGATGAAATTTTATTTCGCGTTGCGACCTCACGTTAGTACACGCTTGTTCGTTACGCTTTACAGGGTCAGTTGTTTTCATCGGGTAAAAAATAATTCTGTAAAGAATTTTTTGTACGCGGTTGAATGTTATATATAGAAAGTAAGCAATGCTAAAAGTAGAAAACAATTCATACGTTGCGGGTACCCTTGCGTTGCGTAAAACATCTAAATTTAGTTCTACATCCAAGTCCAACAGGAATGCACGTTAATGGAGTAGAGGATATTAGTTTTAACAAATACTATAAAATACACAAAGCTACTATTAAAATAATACATTTAATAAGTCTCACTCAATCGTACCCTCTCAACTTACCTGAGCTAATCCACCGAAATTTTTTTTCCAGCTGGATTGATAGTCAAAATTTAGCAAATACTTCAACGATTGTATCAGTATATCTATGGAACAAGCTACATGAGAAAGCTTCTTCGATTCAGTAACATAAAAATCCGCCTAAACTAAAAATTTTCAGAAATAATTTAAAAGTACAAACCTCAGCAATAAGTTTTGGATACTTATTACTGTTCACTGACATCGGTGAAAACGAATTTTTCCCTTGTGCAGAAAAGCGACACTGATATACCTTTCATGCAAATGCTTGGTTAACGATCGCGACTGATGAATTTTTTTCCGCAGACCCAACCACGACACGGACCGGTGAATTGTGCGCTTAATTTTCATAGTCACCTCGCGTACAATGGATATAAGTGACAGACAAAAAATAATGTCTTTACAAACTAAGAGTCACTTTGTGTGAAACATACCAAGTCCAGAAATACCCTTCTTAAAAATAGGAAAATTCCCTCCACACATACTCCTACTTCTTGGCGCCTAATTCCAAGAAATCGCCGGAAACGGACGCGTGCACTAACAGCCAGCCCAATCGGTGATAACTCAAAGGTCATGCGGCACTGACCTATGGAACACCCCGTCGATGTGAAAACAGATAAACAGTAGCACATCTAAATCCTTTACTTATGGCAAGAGCTGCCGCTCCCTGAGTTTTATTTTCCTCAACTCTGTTGACAAAGCGAAATAATTATTCGTTTCATGGCGAAATGCCGCACTTTATCGAATAGGTCAACGGAAGCTCCCGTCTTATCTTCGAGGGAATCTTTTCGGCTTAAGGACACAGCAGTTTACTGCGTGCAAAAACTCCAAGCGGTCAGCTGATTTTAAAATGCACTCTTATGCTGTTCATCACAATTAAAGAAAGTATGTATCAACAAAAATAAAGTTTAATTCTGCTGTCTAATCCTATCAAGATCACAATGGGTGTTTTACGCATAAAATTTAAGACTTCCTCTTTTCTGACATCTTATTCACTAAATGTGCTCATCAAAGTCGCTATCTACAAAAGATATTTCTCAACAGACGCTAATGACTCATCATTACACAGACAAACTACCTAACTGGTTCAGATATTATGTAAGCCTTTAGAATGAAAGACGAACTGATTGCAAGTTTGCTTATTAAAGCTTCATTGTCATACAATCTTAGAGATAAACTAACTCCTCGTTGCAGATCATGGACCACTCGTTAGCATCCCTCCGGACTCGTTCTTAGCGCATCCGGATATTGCGTTATTCTAAGTTTGGAAAATTCTCTGTTGTATGTCATCTTCTGTATTAACAAAAATAAAACACACACGTTTTATTCGTTACGAAACATCTGACAGAAAACGTAACGTAAGAGAGCGCTCGTAAGTCGTGCTAAAAATATTCGAAAGTGTTGAAGAAAAATCTTTACACCTATTGAAATATGAGTATTCAAGTTCGAATCACTGGTGAAATATTTTTGCAATAACCACCTTTTTGAACAAAAAATGCTTCTTCGAAACTCGTGGAAAAAATTAATTTCATACAAACTAGTTCGAACACTCCGAAAAACATAAGTAGGTCTCGCACGTGCAGGCGTTTGCATGAAAATTATCCCAACTGGTACACACATGCGCACACACACACACATACAATTAACACATGTACAGAGACGAACATGAAACATGTATGTGGAAGTATGTGACAAAATAGATATATATGAAGAGAGACAAAAACTTAGTCAATCGCATTCATGTATGCATAGAGACATACACTTAGAAAGACATCCAATGAATATGTATAATTCCATGCATCTCTTAACCACAGATATAAACATGCATATATCCGTACTTTGCATAAGATCAGAGAAACTCTCACATTCTCGTATATACATAATCTGTACATAGCCATAAACCTATGAATATGTAAAATTAATCAGGATTTTTATCCTGTTTGAAAGTAATAACACCTATTCAGATTGTCTTCCGCTTACTCGAATCATATTTAAAGTGAATGCAGTCAACATATTAAAATTGCTTATTGTGAAAGAATGACTGTTCATGCTTTTGTATTAATTTATAAACAGACAAACTTTCCTTTTCATATGTTAGGAGATGAAAGGTATAGGTCCTAATATGTGCATCTATTGATTGCATGTAAGAATCTTAGTGAGTTCGAAATCAGTGTATCTTTGCTTTAAAAATAAATATGACTCTAAGCAACTATTTGTCATAACAGTTATAGAATCCTTTCAGTTTTATACGACATAGTAGAAGGTGCTCAGTAGAAAAACAACATTCATGTCTTACCATGGATCTCGATCTCTAGGTTTCTTAGATGAGAAGTTTGAGCGTGCTAACCTACTGTCTATGGGATAGATAGATTTAAATCTTTTAATCTACTGGCTGTCATAACTTATATCTGATTCTGTATCGTGGGTACAATACTGAATAGTGTCCATTTCAGGCTATTGTGAGGTTTTCAACGTAAAGAATTAGCAAATCTAGATATATGGAAAAAAAATAATAATCTGACTCAGATGATGCTTGCTATTTACCTACTTCGGTCGTTAAAGTATGGTTTATTAGAAAGTAAATATACACATATGGAAGATGAATCAGTGATTGATTGTGTTCTTTTGACCAAGTTACTTTAATTAACTTGCGAGATATATGAGAAAATGCAAAGAATAGATATTGAGAGTTTACGATTCTATGGAGAAATATGCATCTGAAGATTAACCTATGTAATGAGTTAGTTTATCTCTAAGATTGTATGACAGTGAAGCTTTAATAAGCAAACTTGCAATCAGTTCGTCTTTCATTCTAAAGGCTTACATAATATCTGAACCAGTTAGGTAGTTTGTCTGTGTAATGATGAGTCATTAGCGTCTGTTGAGAAATATCTTTTGTAGATAGCGACTTTGATGAGCACATTTAGTGAATAAGATGTCAGAAAAGAGGAAGTCTTAAATTTTATGTGTAAAACATCCATTGTGATCTTGATAGGATTAGACAGCAGAATTAAACTTTATTTTTGTTGATACACACTTTCTTTAATTGTGATGAACAGGATAAGAGTGCATTTTAAAATCAGATGACCGCTTGGAGTTTTTGCACGCAGTAAACTGCCGTGTCCTTAAGCCGAAAAGATTCCCCCGAAGATAAAGACGGGAGCTTCCGTTGACCTATTCGATAAAGTGCGGCATTTCGCCATGAAACGAATAATTATTTCACTTTGTCAATAGAGTTGAGGAAGATAAAACTCTGGGAGCGACAGCTCTTGCCATAAGTAAAGGATTTTGATATGCTACTGTTTACCCCTTGTTCGTATGTACGAAAATAATGATACAAACCATCTTTTCTCTCTAATACTGAGAGTCATTTTGACCCAGCTACTCACCCAACCTCCCTGTTCGGAGTCCAAGGCCATATTACATCATCGATAGAATGTCTCTCCGCCAACACGTGAGGCAGTGTTGCCAAACTTCGGTATGCTTTATTCATGGAAATATTATATATAGTAACCAAATTTTCATGATTGTTCTCAAGATCAAAGGAAACGTTTTATATATATGTTTGACGTAAGGATCTTCTGAAACCGTAAGAGCTGGGATCGCTAGATTCGGTATGCAACTTCTACTTATCCTACTTAAAACAATGTAAGGATTTAGCCGCTCAAAGTATCTCCTCTTCCCCAGAAAAAAATTCGCCCAAAAATAGAGAAATGCTTAAACGATTGCCGAGAGTCACGAGTTATATTTCAAGTGAAAGCCTCCCCATTGAAAAGTATCATGGACTAATTCATATCAAATCAAAATCTTTTTCAGAGTTTTCTGTCCGTCATTCCTTCCAAAAACAAGAATTCAATGGTATCGACAGATTTTCATTGAAATGAAAGCTTGTGACGTGGAGAGAGTTGGATTGTTTTACTTCTTAAAAGTACTTTTGTGCACACGATGGATTAAATGGTCAGGTCACAAAGATCCAAGGGCTTAGAGAAGGGAACCCACCGAGCAGCTGCTAGGAGTCAGATGGAAGCCTCCCATCAAGACCATCTTCTACACAATGCACAGGTATAGCTCCCTTACACGCAGAACCACGGCTTTATGTCCCACCCGACGAACGGAGGGCTTTCCGTGCTCAGAAGCACTGGGTAAATCTACTAGTCCAAAACAATCAAACATTAAAAAAAACGGTAATTTTTATATCGTTGATATATTTCGGAAATTTACGTTCTTAAGGAGATTTAGTTAGGAAGTTTAGAGAAATCGGCTTACTGAGAGCAAATTGATATTTGACGCTTCAAATCGTGTCAAGTTTTTAAAAGTTATCCCTAAAAGAAATAATTCTCATTTTAAAGAAATATTTTTACGATTTCCTTATCAGTAGACAAAGAATTAAAAAAAAATTCATGCCTTACCTGGTCTTTGCCGCACTGCTATAAACCTCTGACAGCAGCTCAGACAGCAGAGAAACTTTTAAAATCCATCTGCCGTCGTCTCTGAGAACTCCCGAGCTCAAACTTTGTATTTTCAGAAAAATATTCTGAATCTAAGATTAAAAACAAAGCTCGTTTCATAATACCTGCCCACAGCGCCAAGGTTCGACATTGTTAGAAATTCATTCTCTTAATTAGCATCCAATCTTGCAAGGAGTGCGTAACTAACGAAGGCCATCAGTTTCAAAACCATAAAGAATCCGTCAACTAGTTGTTTCTAAACAGTCACTAAAGTTCACGGTTGCAGATTACATTCCTTAAAGCACCTTCAAACATCTATAGATAATCCCTAACATTCTGGATACTAATAAAAACAGCTTATCTAATATTTACAAGAATAATATTTAAATAATGTTTTCACTGTCTTATGCCAATGAATAGATTTCTGAAGCCCATAAGGCCCGAGTTACGCTGCAATGCTTCAAGATTTCTCTATTCATTTGCAAACAATGGCAGTAACAGCAAGACGAGATACGAAAGTACCACATGACGGAGCGCCCACTCCACCTAGGCGATCCTGCGAAGTGAAGACGAAAGTGTGGGCGTCGTCATAGAACCTTGGTTCGTCACGGCCTCTCTTCACTCCTTAGTTTCAGCTCAATGACACAGAGGCTGGCTCAGAAAGTAACATCCAAGAAGTTTGCTTGTGTTTTGTTACGAACAAGGAATTTTTTTCTTCTAATGCTGTGTTGATTACGTAGACACGAAATTATTTAAACGTGTTGTAATGTTTCCTAGTTACGCTAAAACTTTATGTTTTTGTTGAAAATTAATTACCGAACTTGGTTGAAGTTGAGGATACCCTGCGGGTTGGCAATTTTCAGTAACAGTAGTTGTTTACGCATTGAAGTAATGGAGGATGAATCATTTATTTTTGTGAAGATATGCAGAAAATTACAGTGCTGGAGTGTTACGAAGGCGAACAGATTGGCACAAATCGTTGGCATCTTTTCTCTCTAATGGCCTCTGATGTAATGTCAAGTTGTGCTTTTCCAAAAGCAGATAGCAATTTCCTTTTTTTTTTTACAGAATTCGAAATATCTGTGGATTCCTCTAAAGATTGCATTTGTTGCAATCTTTTTTATGAAAATTATTCGTATAGAATTTCTTAAAGTCTCCAGCCACTTAGCTTGAAAACTGGTTTGAATTGTTTTACCCCCGAGCAATAATTTTGTTATGCAATGAGCTAAACATCCAGATTAAAAGAACCCTCAAAAGTTATTGGGGAAGAGAACAAATTACCTAAAAGTGAAGCAGAGAACGGTGGGAGATCGGAAGTGACGTCACACAACCATAAAATGCTACAAAGTAAGCTTGGGGATGTAGTAAAGTGTTTTGCATTCATTCATTAAAAAAAAAAGGAAAACTGTGCAATTTATTTTCAATTAGATTATTTTGCCTCTAAGAAGCGCCTTTTCTGCGCACATTCTGTTTAATAGCCAAGTCACAGAGGTTGGGTAGGGTTGTTTTACCTCTGAGTGGCACTTTTTTGCACACCATGGGCTTAAATGGCCAGGTCACATGGACCCCGAAGGCTCAGAGAAGGTTAGGGGAGGGGACCCACTGGAACAGCTGTTGGGAGACAGATGGTAGCCTCCCGTCAAGGCCATCCAGCGTGTTCTTTAACGTGCGCAGGGTATGGCTCTCCCACACACGGGGCCACGGCTTAACGTCCCATCCGACGGACGGTGGCCTTTCCAAACCCATCGGTGTCCCCTACTAACCGTGGGCAGGGAGGGAATTTTGCGGAGATAAATCTCAACGCTGACCCAGCTGGGATTCGAACCTGGGAACTACAGATTACGAGCCTGGCGCGCTACCGACTGAGCTACCCCCGCCCCCAAATCACAGAGATTCAAGGATTCAGAGCTGAGTAGATTGGGTTGTTTCCTCTGAGTGGTATTCTTTTCTTTGCACACATTGGGCTAAATGACCCCATCACAAGGACACTAAGGGTTCAGAGAATGTTGAGAGAAAGGAACCCACTAGACAATTGCAGACTTCCAGCATTTAACGTGCACAAAGTATGGCTGTCTCGCACACACGGCTTAACGTCCCGTTCGATGGACGACAACCTTTCCAAGCCCAAAAGTGTCCCCCTTTCTGACCGCATACAGGATGGGGGGGTTTATCAGAGATAAATCGAAACCCTGGCACAGTTGGTACTCGAACCTTTGAATTGTAGATTACGAGTTTGGCGCGCTATCGACTGAGCCACCCCAGTTCCAATAGCCAGGTCACGAAGACCAAGATTTTTAGAACCTGGTAGGAGAAGGAGATCCATTGAATAACTTAGTGGAAGGCATCTTCTTGTCAAGACCATCCAGCGTGTTCTTTAGCGCGCGCAGGTCATAACTCTTTCCAGCACACGGAACCACGACTTAACCTATCCGACAGACGGCGGTTTTATAAGCTCATCGCTGTCTTCTTTCTCATCGAGGTGAAAACAGAGGTTAGAGAAGATAATATCAACACAGAGAGACTCAAACCTGGGATCATTTTGTTACGAATCTCAATTGCTGCTGGCTGAGTCAGTCCCTTCCCAACTAATCGTCCTGTGTAGAAAGACTATTTTAAATATAATTTTTTTTTTTAAAAATGCATCGTTTATTTAACTATTCTGTGCGGCCTCTAAAAACAAGATCATACCTAAAATTTCTCTTACTTTTAGACGCTGTTCGTCGGATGGGACGTTAGGCCGTGACTCCGTGTGCGGGAGAGCCATACCCTGTGCACGTTAAAGAACACGCTGGATGGCCTTGACGGGAGGCTACCATCTGTCTCCCAACAGCTGTTCCAGTGGGTCTCCTCCCCCAACCTTCTCTGAGCCTTCGGAATCCATGTGACCTGGCCATTTAGCCCATGGTGTGCAAAAAAGTGCCGCTCAGAGGTAAAACAACCCAACCAAACTTACTTTTAAAACACTCCCTCAAATTACCAGAGAGAAACACGTCGATAAAAATTTCATAGAGTCCGGTTCCTCATCTGTTTCCCTACTAGTTTCCATAGCAACGAGACAATAGAAAACAGGTTTTCTCCCACCTCCTGTCTAAAACGATCTCAATGAACACGACAGTCGTTGAGAGGGAGAGTGATGATGTTGGGAATTAGAGTAGCTTCCATGCGCGCCCTCTACCATCCTCTTCCGGAGAGAAGAAGGCTTACTGCTGATGCTGAGGGGGGACCAAAGGATCCTGTCCGACAACAGGAAACAATTGCTTTCTGGAACGGTGAAACTGTTTTTCCCATGGCGACCAAGGTCGGCTTCTTTGGCGACGCTGTCTCGGTGTGTGGGTTGGCGAACTGATAGATAGAAAGAGCGCGATTGCATCAAACAACTCCAGTCTCAACAACATCTGCTCTTCCAGATGACTTTCAAAATATCGTCGTGCAGACGACTTTATGGAGATCACGCATGACACTGATCTTCCGAATCTTATTGCCAAGGCAACGGGAGAGGTCAACTCAGAAGACAATGAAATTTGCATTTGATTTGCAATGGGAAAATGGAAATCATTTGCTGGATAACGCTCGATGATGAAAAACAACTGTAAAGAAATATTCGTAATTCAAATTTTACGAAAACTGCAGAATGAAGTCATATGCAGGTAATAGTTGGATCGCTGCTTTAAATTTTAAGGATGTTACCTTGCTATAATTGAAACTGCATTCATCTTAGTTGTCCAGCTGGGGGGCGGGGGGGGGGCTCAGTCGGTAGCGCGCCAGGCTCGTAATCTGTAGTTCCCAGGTTCGAGTCCCAGCTGGGTCAGCGTTGAGATTTATCTCCCCAAAATTCCCCGCCCTGTCCACGGTCAGTATTGGACATCGATGGGCTTGGAAAGGCCGCCGTCCGTCGGATGGGACGTTAAGCCGTGGCCCCGTGTGCGGGAGAGAGCCATACCCTGTGCACGTTAAAGAACACGCTGGATGGTCTTGACGGGAGGCTATCATCTGTCTCCCAACAGCTGTTCCAGTGAGTCCCCTCCCCCAATCTTCTCTGAGTCTTCGGGGTCCTTGTGGCCTGGCCATTTAGCCCATGGTGTGTAAAAAAGTGCCGCTCAGAGGTAAAACAACCCAACCCTAGTTGTCCAGCTACATGTCCCCGACATTCTTCTATCCTCAAGATCATTAGATTCACAGAATATTTACGGTATCGTAAAGAGCCGGATCAGTTGGGTATAGGGAGCAAGGGGGCCATGGGTCCTCCCCCTTTGAGAATGCTACTAAGGGGTAATAGAGGGGAAAACATGATTAAACTTATATACATTTCAAGCCGTCCCGTGGACGAGTGGTTAGCGTACTTAGCTGCTGATCAAAGGGATCTGGGTTCGAGCCCCGGATAAGGATGTTGTCTTTCTGCTGAGGTCTCATCTTCCTCATAGACCTTTGTCTATGGCGTTAACTAACAGGTTCCCTTGGGTTGCTTTACCTCTGAGCGACACCACCGAAGGCTCAGAGAAGGTTGGCGGAAGTTCACACTCTGGGCAGCGGTTGTCAGACAGATGGTAGCCTCCCGTCAAGGTCACCCAGCGCGTTCTTTAACGTACACAGGGTATGGCTCTCTCCCGAACACGGGAAGGCTTAATGTACTATCCGCAGGACGACGGCCTTTTCAAGCTCATCGGTGTCCCCTAATCACTGCGGACAGGGTTGAAGAGATAATTTTCAATGCCGGCCCAGACAGGACTCGAACCTGAGAACTGCAGAGTACGAGCCTGGCATGCTACCAACTCAGCCTCCCCCCCCCCTCCCGTCGAAAGCATGACCGGTCATTTCATTGCGATAGTAACAGTTTAATATTCAAAACTAAAATGTGTGGACTAACAGGCAACAGGTTTTTCCTCCAGCACGAACGATTATTAATGACCTTTAATTTCAGATCCAGTCTCGCGACATCGATCTAACTTCTGTTCCTTGTTCATGCAAATTTTTGAAAATTAAATCTGATGTAACAAGTTTTAGTTATTAAAATTAATGGACTACACTGCTCTCTATTCTAGAATTTCACCCAGTAAACTTTACCTACACCAATATCCGAACGTTCTTTTAAATATTAGCGTTTTAAGCAATTCCATCGCTACCTAGGTTAAGGATTTGGGTTGGGTTGTTTTACCTCTGAGCGGTACTTTTTTGCACACCATAGGCTAAATGGCCAGGTCACAAGGGCCCCGAAGTCGCAGAGAAGGTTGGGGGAGGGGACCCACTGGAACAGCTGTTGGGAGACAGATGGGAGCTTCCGATGAAGGTCATTCAACAAGTTCTTTATCGTGCAAAGGGTATGGCTCTCCCGCACACGGGGCCACGGTTTAACGTCCCATCCGACGGACGGCGGCCTTTCTAAACCCATCGGTGTCCCCTACTGATCGTGACATCTCAACGCTGACCCAGCTGTGACTCGAACCTGGGAACTACAGATTACGAGCCTGGCGCGCTACCGACTGAGCACACCAACCCTAGGTTAAGGAAAACGTGTTTTCAGGTTAAAAGGACAGATCATTACGAACACTTGTTTCCTTAACTTATAGCCCCAGCTTAGCATACGTAATGAAAACCGCTAACTGTGCAGGAGCCAACCAATGCAGGAACGTTGAGAAAGATAATTGCCACTTTCGCCAGCCGAGAATCGGGACCAGGAGGTTGATGAGTCAGGAGAATATGCGGGCACAGAGGATGCCACGTGGGATGCGCGGGGTGAAGACAGATTGCGAAGGATGATTCTTCCCACAGCCCCAGCCAGAAGTTACCGTTAAGCCAGGTGTTCCAACGCCAACAGCTGAGCAGATGTGGGCAGGGGTGGGCTTAAGTACCCCACCCTCGGGCAGATGACCCCGATACGTACACCCACTGAACCGCGTAGAGAAGGTCGTCAACAGAAAAGGGTGGAGATTAGTGAGGGGGAAAGTGATAGCACCAAATACGAACTGAAAGTGTGAAGCGTTGGACCGTTGTCAAGGAAATTTTGGTACAAGGTGACGCATTCATTACAGGATATGCTTTGCAGTTGTTTACTTGTTATTTAAGAGAGCAAGGTTATTTTACTCTAAAGACTTTTGATGCTCATAACTTCTATGCAACAATACAATATTGTTACATAATTGTAGTCGATTTAAAACATTACGATATATTCGGTAAGCACCAATATCAGGATTTCTTTGCTGCTCCATTTTATTACCTGCAATTTCTTTTGTATACTGCTTAAACAGAATGAAGATGATTTTCTACGGTATGCCCCTGGAAAGCCAAATTCGAAGGTCCCTAGCTCTTATTGGAATTCAATTTTGAATCTCCTTATCAAGTCTCTTTTAACATCAAGAGTAATGGAGACAGGAAAATTTAACAGCAGCGGAGTTTATACTTCAAAATTGCTCAAATAATAGAACTAAATTTAACAGATGTTGTATCATTTAGCCGTCCCGTGGCCGAGTGGTTAGCACGCTTGGCTACTGATCTAAGGGACCTGGGTTCGAGCCCCGGATTAGGCATGGACGTGTGTCGTTTTTCTGCTGAGGTCCTGCCATCCTCACAGACCTTGTACTGTGGCATATAAACTGACAGGCTCCTGTCAGACCTCTGTGGCAAGCAGCTGCTTGAGGGGGTATTTATTTTATTTATTTATTTATTTGTATCATTTGGATTGGGTTGTTTTACCTTTGAGCGGCGCTTTTTTGCACACCATGGGCTAAATGGCCAGGTCACATGGACCCCGAAGACTCAGAGAAGGTTGAGGGAGGGGACCCACTGGAACAGCTGTTTGGGAGACAGATGGTAGCCTCCCGTCAAGGCCATCCAGCGTGTTCTTTAACGTGCACAGGGTATGGCTCTCCTGCACACGGGGCCACGGCTTAACGTCCCATGCGACGGACGGCGGCCTTTCCAAGCCCATCGGTGTCCCCTACTGACCGTGGGCAGGGAGGGGGGGAGTTTTGCGGAGATTAGTCTCAACGCTGACCTAGCTGGGGCTCGAACCTGGGAACTACAGATTACGAACCTGGCGCGCTACCGACTGAGCCACCCCCGCCACGGCTAGAGACCTTTTGAAATAAATTGTTATGACTGGCATTGCTATTGTAAATATCTTAGTTTTTGTGCTGGACGGATATCATTAGAAATAAATATTATACATTTTTTATGTTCTTTAAACAATTAGGGACGCAATGTGATATAATATCTCCCTTGATAGGATGGCCTCCGTCCCGTGGCCGAGTGGTTAGCGCGCTTGGCTACTGATCTACGGGACCTGGGTTCGAGCCCCGGGTAAGGCATGGCTGTTTGTGTCGTTTTTCTGCTGAGGTCCTGCCATCCTCTCAGACCTTCTACTGTGGCATATAAACTGACAGGCTCCTGTCAGACCTCTGTGGCAAGCAGCTGCTTGAGGGGGTATTTTTTTTTTGATAGGATGACTGGCTCCGAAGCTAAGAATATTTACGACAGTCTCCATCAGATTTAAAAGATTAAAAGATATTTTCCATAACACCAAGCTTTCGGAATCCACAGTGTTGACACTGAAATATCCTACAATGCATTAAAAATAAAACTATGAATCATTGAGCAGGAAATGTATTAAATACGTTCTCTTGGAGATTTGATGTTACTTTTGAGCAAGAGAGATGGGATTGTTTATCCTGCTTCTTTAAGTGTTAGGTCAGCTGATAAATATTTTTTAGCTATAATAAAGCGACGAAGCAATATCGACTTCGACAGCTTTTGCGTTTTCAGTAAACCATAACACTCTCCTCGGCAATTTTTCCTTTTAATTACGTTGGGTTGTTTTACCTCTGAGCGGCACTTTTTTGCACACCATGGGCTAAATGGCCAGGTCACATGGACCCCGAAGGCTCAGAGAAGGTTGGGGGAGGGGACCCACTGGAGCAGCTGTTGGGAGACAGATGGTAGCCTCCCGTCAAGACCATCCAGCGTGTTCTTTAACGTGCACAGGGTATGGGCCTTCCACACACGGGACCACGGCTTAATGTGCTATCCGACGGACGACGGCCTTTCCAAGCCCATCGGTGTCCCCTACTGACTGTGGGCAAGGCGGGGAGTTTTGCGGAGATAAGTCTCAACGCTGACCCAGCTGGGACTCGAACCTGGGAACTACAGATTACGAGGCTGGCGCGCTACCGACTGAGCCACCCCCGCCCCAAAGTCTACTGGAAGTCAACCTGGTCATTGCCCGAAAGATATTTCCAGTTTTAGAAATTTTAACTAATGGTGTTCTACGCACTATTGCTCACAAGCTTTTATATTCATTTTGATGTTCGTAGAATATCTTTCAAAAACCAGTTCTTCATTACAAGAGTGTCGGTATCGTATAATGTACTTCCCCCCCCCCGTCCCTTCCCTACCAGGCCAGCAAGGCACCATCCACAATCGTCTCTATGGCATCTTGGGAGCAGCAGAAACTAAAACTGGTTTCCGAAACAGCTTCCATTAGCAAGCAAACGAGCTTTGAACTTCTTACGACATCTAGGCTTTAATAATAATTAGCAAAAAAAAAATATTTTCACTCACATTCACATGAATGTTAAGTTTATTGCAAAGCCACAGATCTGATCAAAGACGACACAAGGGTAAGCAAAAGGAGTTTTTGACCTTCCCCCCCCCCCCCTCAAAAAAAAAAAAACTTAGCAAAATTCTGCAGAAGTTTCTGCATGATATTTACATTTAAATGTCTTTTTTTTTTCCATTTTTTTTACTTTAGATAGTGGATTTATCCAGTCGCTTCACATCAATTCGGCCGAACCGATTAAAATAGAGAAAAAAAAAGGTAATTTAAATTGTTGATTCTATTTAATTTCAAACTGCAATTGCTTATTGTAAAAACATCTTTTTACGAGATTGTTTTATTAACTCTTAAAAAGCTTTTTCCACCAATGAATTTCGTATCAATCAAATTACAGTTGAAGAAAATAGGTTGTTAATAATTTAGGATGACATCACTGATTTTTCGAATAATAATGGACGAAACTTGCAATAGTTCGATTCTAAATTTTAAATTGGGTTGTTTTACCTCTGAGCGGCACTTTTTTGCACACCATGGGCTAAATGGCCAGGTCACATGTACCCCGAAGGCTCAGAGAAGGTTGGGGGAGGGGACCCACTGGAACAGCTGTTGGGAGACAGATGGTAGCCTCCCGTCAAGGCCAACCAGAGTATTCTTTAACGTGCACAGGGTATGGCTCTCCCGCACACGGGGCCACAGCTTAACGTCCCATCCGACGGACGGCGTCCTTTCCAAGCCCATCGGTGTCCCCTACTGACTGTGGGCAGGGCGGGGAAGTTTGCGGAGATAAATCTCAACGCTGACCCAGCTGGAACTCGAACCTGGGAACTCTAGATTACGAGCCTGGCGCGCTACCGACTGAGCCACTCCCGCCCCCTCTAAATTTTAAACAAAATTTCTTTATTCGGGGAATAAAGTATTAGAGATTGGGCTCAATTTTTCGAGCTCGTGTCCACCCGCACCAATTGTTGAGCCCGATTTGGGAAAAAACATTTTTCACCGACACATCATAAAGACATTTACAGAAATGAATGTCGCTAATTTTTTTTAATTCTTATATTATTAAATAATTATTTTATGACAAATTTAAAAACCTATTGCTTGAAAAGAAAAAAATTGAAAAGAAAAATATTACATATAAAAGTGAAAGTTCATGGATAACATTATTATAAATGCAAAGAGCCATTCATTTATTAAAGATGGGGAATATATATAAAAAACAATCAAAAACCGCATGGTGCATATTTTTTTAATTATTCAAGACTGATCGAAAGGTTAAAATCAAAATTATTCTTAGCCGGAGTTCATCTCTATAAATTAGAAATCAAATTAAGCGAAAAAATAAACTAAGTAGAATTAATATATTTTTGAAATTAAAAGCAAAAAAACTATGTAAAAGTTTTTATTTTGTTTGAAAATAAAATTTCGTGGGCGAAAATTTAAGTTTATTGTTTACTGATTGACGAAAATTATGAAGCCTGTTTTACTCTAAACAATTATTCTGCAATTCCGTACCGCTCGAGGGGCAGGGGGTGGCTCAGTCGGTAGCGCGCCAGGCTCGTAATCTGTAGTTCCCAGGTTCGAGTCCCAGCTGGGTCAGCGTTGAGATTTATCTCCGCAAAATTCCCCGCCCTGCCCACGGTCAGTAGGGGACACCGATGGGCTTGGAAAGGCCGCCGTCCGTCGGATGGGACGTTAAGCCGTGGCCCCGTGTGCAGGAGAGCCATACCCTGTGCACGTTAAAGAACACGCTGGATGGCCTTGACGGGAGGCTACCATCTGTCTCCCAACAGCTGTTCCAGTGGGTCCCTTCCCCCAACCTTCTCTGAGCCTTCGGGGTTTATGTGACCTGGCCATGGTGTGCAAAAAAGTGCCGCTCAACACAACCCGTACCGCTCGAAATTGGATTCGTTGTGTAATGCTGTTGTTAACGCCAGCGTTACTTTTGTTACAAATTTCCGCTTCTTTTGATGGGATAAGTGTGGACGTAAGCCGCTACTCGTTGCAGAACGTGCGATTCGCTAGTATCTGTTTCCTCGAGTGCTGCAACGAATTTGTCAGATGGAACAAAATGCGCTGCACCAGTGAGTAAGGGAAGAGCTCCAAGAGCCGATGGAGACATGGCCCCAAGATGAACGCATTTCTAATGGTTATTGTTCACGTGCAAACTGCGGTCATGATCTGGAACAATTTTCGTTAAGCAATTCTCTTGCACATGACTGAAATGGAAAATTCGCGAGATGTCGAAATGGAAGTTTTTGGGGATCGAGGTTTGGGTTGTTTTACCTCTGAGCGGCACTTTTTTGCACACCATGGGCTAAATGGCCAGGTCACAAGGACCCCGAAGGCTCAGAGAAGGTTGGGGGAGGGGACCCACTGGAACAGCTGTTGGGAGACAGATGGTAGCCTCCCGTCAAGGCCATCCAGCGTGTTCTTTAACGTGCACAGGGTATGGCTCTCCCGCACACGGGGCCACGGCTTAACGTCCCATCCGACGGACGGCGGCCTTTCGAAGCCCATCGGTGTCCCCTACTGACCGTGGGCAGGGCGGGGAGTTTTACGGAGATAAATCTCAACGCTGACCCAGCTGGGACTCGAACCTGGGAACTACAAAGGGCATCGAGGAAACTTAACTCCGAATCAAATTAAGAATATGTTTTTTAATGTTATTTTAACAATCGCATTTCTGAAAATGTGTTACAATTATTTAAAAAACTCAAAAAATACATGAAAACTATTTTCTCGTCACTAAAAATTACTTCCCTTGGTTTTTTCGGGGCCATTTTCTAGTTTTATGTCCAGTTTAAAGGGATTTCAACTTTAAAAATTAAAACAAAATAATCGCTTTGGACAATATGCTGAATAATATAAATTAAATGACAAAAAAAATACCTTTCGATGCTATTCCTTAAAATAATATTACCTGCAAAAGGAATAAAACAGGTTAAAATTGATTTACTCGCTCCGTTGTGCTCAATCTATTTTCTTTTAATAAGAGCCAATGTAATACCGCAAAGGCTATCAACAGCTTCAAAAGTACAGCAGAACTGCATCACGGGTTTCGCTACAACAGTGTCTTCCATTTTTTTTTCAGGTGATTGAACACTTGGAAATTGTAATAAAAACTCTGGCGGAGAACCAAATACATATATTGTTTATAGCTATGGATGATAAATAAGACTATGAATTAAAGTATTACAGCAAAAAATTTATATTGAAATTTGTGTTTTATTATGGTAACTTTTATCTCTTATTCGGAGTTTTACTTCTAATAGACACCCTTAGCTCTTCAATTGATACCCCCCCTCCCCCTGGGGCGGAGGTGGCTCAGTCGGTAGCGCGCCAGGCTCGTAATCTGTAGTTGCCAGGTTCGAGTCCCAGCTGGGTCAGCGTTGAGATTTATCTCCGCAAAATTCCCCCGCCCTGCCCACGGTCAGTAGAGGACACCGAAGGGCTAGGAAAGGCCACCGTCCGTCAGATGGAACGTTAAATCGTGGCCCCGTGCGCGGGAGAGCCATACTCTGTGCACGTTAAAGAACACGCTGGATGGCCTTGACGGGAGGCTACCATCTGTCTCCCAACAGCTGTTCAAGTGGGTCCCCTCCCCCAACTTTCTCTGAGCCTTCGGGGTTCATGTGACCTGGCCATTTAGCCCATGGTGTGCAAAAAAGTGCCGCTCAGAGGTAAAACAACCCAACCCCCCCTCCCTGCAATGTGGAAAATCCAAATTCGCAAAAAATATGAAGCTGAAAGTAATTTATCTCTGGTGGGGCAATTTCGTGGAACACTTATTGAAAAAACACTGCGCGACAAAATGTGCAAAGATTTTGTTGATTTCCCAGTTTAGAAAAATGTCGTCAGACAATGCAAGATTGCTGACGCACCAAAAAGGAAAAAAAATAATAATCAAATGAAAATAAACTTATTACAACAGATTGAGCGCTTGTAATAAAATGCGGCCATTCAATTCTTGGTTGTCTTTTTTAATAAATATACGATGGGCAACACTACACTTTCTGTACAGTCGTTCAAAAAAGTATCCGAACGCTGTGGTTGATTACAGAATTCAGAAAAAATATCCGGCAACGATTTTTTTAGAAATTAGTGATCCGGTTACTTCGTGTCACGTGACACGAAGTTGCCAGATTACTAATTTCTATATATTTTCCGCTTCAGTCAGACATTGATAAGGGTTGGGTTGTTTTACCTCTGAGCGGCACTTTTTTGCACACCATGGGCTAAATGGCCAGATCATATGGACCCCGAAGGCTCAGAGAAGGTTGGGGGAGGGGACCCACTGTAACAGCTGTTGGGACACAGATGGTAGCCTCCCGTCAAGGCCATCCAGCGTGTTCTTTAACGTGCACAGGGTATGGCTCTCCCGCACACGGGGCCACGGCTTAACGTCCCATCCGACGGACGGCGGCCTTTCCAAGCCCATCGGTGTCCCCTACTGACCGTGGGTAGGGCGGGGAATTTTGCGGAGATAAATCTCAACGCTGACCCAGCTGGGACTCGAACCTGGGAACTACAGATTACGAGCCTGGCGTGCTACCGACTGAGCCACCCCCGCCCCACATTGATAAGCAGAAAGGAAAAGTATTAAAAGGAGCAATTTGTCTCTCAGGAGGAAAAGAAAATTAATATATGAATACAATCTCCTGACTAGAAAATAGCACATTGCCTGTAGCAAATATCAGATACTCGTTTTCAAAGGATTTTTTTGTTTTCGCATTTAGCACCCTCTAACAGTGGAAATTCGAACAAATGGATGTTTGGGAAAATTGAAGTAGTAGCATTTTATTATTGCCTATATACACAAATATTTTTTATTCATCTTTTAAATAAAAAAACAAATTGCGCTCCATCCTCCCATTCCGGAGTGAAAGGGCAAATGATTGCGTGGGGTAGGCGGTAAAATTTTTTGGGGTACGCCGTGAGAGTTCAAAAGTCGCCAGATCTAGTAACAATGTAAAAATAACCATTGTTATACTATAGTTTTATCTATCTATACAAGGTGGCTTAAAAAATATCCGAAACTATGGTGGATTACAAAATTCAAAAAAATATCTGGCAACGATTTTTATTTTAGAAATTAGTGATCTGGCAACGTTAGTGACACGAAGATTGCCAGATCACTAATTTCTAAAAAAATCGTTGCCAGATATTTTTTCTGAATTCTGTAATCAACCGTAATGTTCGGATATTTTTTAATATATATAATGCGTATGAATATATAATGCAATGAATATGGAGCGAGTGCAGTTACCGTTCACAGCAAACTGGAGCGGTTGCGGTTAATGTTCACAGCACATTGGATCGTGTGAGCTCACAAAGACCTAGATCATGTGGGCTCACTCACGGAAATATTGAGCGTGTGCAGTTACCGTTCACAGCAAACTGGAGCGTGTGCAGTTACTGCACACGCTCCAGATATTTTTCCTGAATTCTGCAAACACGCGACACGAAGGTTGCCAGATCACTAATTTCTAAAAAAACGTTGCCAGATATTTTTTCTGAATTTTGTAATCAACCATAGTGTTCGGATACATTTTTGAGCGACTGTAGGTGGTCATATTATTTTGATACTAGATCGTGTGAGCTCACTCACGGAAATATTGAGCGTGTGCAGTTACCGTTCACAGCAAATTGGAGCGTGTGCAGTAATTGCACACGCTCCAGTTTGCTGTGAACGGTAACTGGAGCGTGTACAGTTGCTGTACACACTCCAGATATTTTTCCTGAATTCTGTAATCACGTGACACGAAGGTTGCCAGATCACTAATCTCTAAAAAAATCGTTGCCAGATATTTTTTCTGAATTCTGTAATCAACTATACCGTTTGGATAGTTTTTTGAGCGACTGTACGCCAGTTACGTACACATTTCCAGGGTGTACGTGAAGCATAAAAGGTTGAGAACCACTGTGTAAGATGATTACCACCGTTTCAGATTTCTAATCTAAATAGATCGTACACGATATTTGTTTAAAGTTTTGATATTTTTCTAAGAAATTCCACTGTCAGAGAGAGTTTTTAAATCTATTGTTAGATTTGGGAAAGGCGAATCGTAAATCATTTCGTCAGCGCGCTTGGCTATTGATTCAATGGACCTGCGTTCGTGCCCGGATAAGGCATGGATGTGTGTATCGTTTTTCTGCTGAGGGCCTGCCATCCTCTCAGACCTTCTACTATGGCATATAAACTGACAGGCTCCTGTCAGACCTCTGTGGCAAGCAGCTGCTTGAGGGGGTATTTATTTATTACTTATCGAATCCGAAAACAATTTTAAAATTTTCTTAAAGGAAAAAGTCGAAGGTCTACAGATCAAATGGTAAAGTGAAAACATTAACTCGGATTTTTCATTTTTTTTTTATTTCTAAAAAGGAATTTTATTAAAATTCGTTGAAAAAGGAATAAAGAAATTCTGTTCAAACTACCATCAAAACCTTTCAGTTTTTCCAAATACTATTTTTCGTTCGTTCAAATAGTTATGTTTCAAAAATACAATAATAGGAGAAGAATTGTGTATGGAATGAAGCAATGAAGGAGATTCAAAGCAGACGAGATAAATATGGGAAACCAAAAGTACACAAATAGCAAATTTCGAAAAGTCTCTTTCGAACCAACTGTTCCACGTCCCACACAGAATGTCTGCACGTAGCCCAAGTTGGAACCTCTGTTTCGGAGGACTTTTTCCACTGGGCGGAATGTTTCCTTCTCATCTAAAGAGTGATCCGCTTCGCTGCTTTTCTTGTTGACGGATGGGCAGACCCGATGATTGCCTTGGAAAGGGGTTTGCAAACCTTAAATCATCAACTGTACATGCTTGACAGTGGACAGAAAGGGATCTCAGTAGGGCAGTCACCTTTCTTTGCGGAAATGTCTTTTGGAAGCAGAAACAGATTTGTAATCTAGAGATCATCCACATTTGCAGAAGAGTTTCCAAATATTTCGCGAGCACCGAAATAATAATTTCTCTGCTACATAAAAATAGCTAGCTAAAATGCCACGCTACGTAAAGAACGTCCCAGCTTTCATTCCTTTCTGCTTGCTTGCGTTTTTGAACACGAAGAAAAAAAGCATACAAGTTTTAGAAAGATCGTCCTCCATCTAAATGGAGAGTTTAAGCCACGACTCTTTTGAAAGAACCTGAAAGCTTAGAATGTCTCCATAATACCAAACAGTGACGTTTGCAGGAGGTTGGGTTGTTTTACCTCTGCGGCACTTTTTTGCACACCATGGGCTAAATGGCCAGGTCACATGGACCCCGAAGGCTCAGAGAAGGTTGGGGGAGGGGACCCACTGGAACAGCTGTTGGGAGACAGATGGTAGCCTCCCGTCAAGGCCATCCAGTGTGTTCTTTAACGTGCACAGGGTATGGCTCTTCCACACACGGAGCCACGGCTTAACGTCCCATCCGACGGACGGTGGCCTTTCCAAGCCCATCGGTGTCCCCTACCGACCGTGGGCAGGGCGGGGAATTTTGCGGAGATAAATCTCAACGCTGACCCAGCTGGGACTCGAACCTGGGAACTACAGATTACGAGCCTGCCGCGCTACCGACTGAGCCACCCCCGTCCCTTTGCAGGAGGTGGGTTGGCAGGAGTTATCATCCATTCCCACTGAAAGCTACAATAAATCGAATAACAATCTTGACTAACGTATATTTTCCGGCAAAATTTCGAAAAATCAAGATTCCCCCCCCCCCCACATCCAATTGGATGTTTCTAGATACGCCACTGAAGCTAAATCTGTTGATATGATCAGGACCGGATCTGGAGTTGGTGGGGGGGGGGGGGGTGGAACCATGCGTAAAGGTTAAAAACGACCCCTGTTAAGTTAAATGTTCCCTTTAAGAATGCCAGTAATGGAAGCCAAAAATCATCAAACTTCTGGATATTTCGCGAATTTTTAAGGAATTTTTTAAAACCTTCTAAAGTGAAGGAGAAAATGTTCCACTGCAATGGAAATCGTCTCTTCCTCTCAAACCTCTTTACTTTTTTTCGGCTGGATTGTGTCGCTTGTGTAGGCAAGGGTTAAAAAACGACCCCTAAATCGAAAAGCGGAAAAACTTTCCCTTATGTGAGCAAAAACAATCTAAATAGAAAACGGAATGTTGTTTTGTACCTCTCCCCCCCCCCCCTAAATTGTTGCAAAACCTGGAATTTTGTTTAAACTCGTTATTTATGAACATCACTTTGACACACTAAAGATTTTTTAGTTTTGTAGTCTAATGCTGTCTTTGGTTTTGGCGGGCTTTCCCGAAGTGGAACGAAGGTTTCCCAGAAGTGAAGTGACCTTTGCTATTTTCGAGGTCATTTCGACGCTAACGATCCAGCTGCAACTAATGATGACCTGATCATTTTCCAGTGAACTTTCAATTGCATTTTAACTCTAATGTTAAAGTAAACTTCCAAGCAACGTTTGTTTACCAAAGGGATAACCAGTTTTCAAGGACTTTTCTGTGTGTCCAAGTTACGGAACTAGTACAGTCGCTCAAAAAAGTATCCGAACACTATGATTATTACACTATGATTACAGAATTCAGGAAAAATATCTGGCAACTTTTTTTTTAGAAATTAGTGATCTGGCAACCTTCGTGTCACGTGATTACAGAATTCAGGAAAAATATCCGGAGCGTGTACAGTTGCTGTACACGCTCCAGTTACCGTTCACAGCAAACTGGAACGTGTGCAGTTACTGCACACGCTCCAGTTTGCTGTGAACGGTAACTGCACACGCTCAATATTTCCGTAAGTGAGCCAACACGATATAGTATCAAAATAATATGACCACCTACAGTCGCTCAAAAAAGTATCCGAACACTATGGTCGATTGCAGAATTGAGAAAAAATATCTGGCAACGATTTTTTTAGAAATTAGTGATCTGGCAACCATGACACGAAGGTTGCCAGATCACTAATTTCTAAAAAAAAAAACGTTGCCAGATATTTTTTCTGAATTCTGTAATCAACCATGGCGTTTGGATATTTTTTTGAGCGACTGTACATAGATGAATATTGCAGCTTTAGCATAGATTCAACCCTATCAAACATGTGGAACAATCTTACGAAATTTTTTTTCTGCTTGCGAAATATTTGACACGAAAGGTCAACTATTCCTACCAGCACTTCCAGAGACTTTTTTTTTGCACTATAGTAAAATTCAGAAAATCTGAATGGTAAAATTATTGCGCAATAAAAATTTGTTAACCCTTTCACGACTAAGGGAAACATTTTTTCCAATTTTAAAATTGGTGATTGTCGTATTTGATTATAACCTTATCTGCATTTTTAATACAGAATGTCAAAATAGAACGTATGCCGAACGCAATTACGTAAACGGGAACGTTTAGTCCATGTCCATCTTTGCAATAATGTTGCAATGTCCATCTTTGCTTCACAACCAAAAGAAATTGCTTCGCAGAATATCATAATTAGCACATCATTTTGTATAGTAATTTTATTTCATAATTTTGTATTATTTTAGTTAACATTTTGTTCTAATAAACCAATAAATAAAAGACATTGCATAATAAGACTAACTATAATTTGTGTTACCTTTATAGTCCATTGGGAAAAATATTTCCAATAAAATTCCAAAAAACTACACATTGTTATGTATTTTTCTTATGATTTTTATTTATTTTACGTCTAAACAAACTAAAATAAACAGTTACATACTAATATTTACTCTTAGAAACCTTATGGTCCTGAAAGGATTAAGATGCTTCTTGTGTTGGCCTTTGTGCTGAGGTCTCACCTTCTTTAGAGAACTTCTCTATGGGTTGTAAATCACGTTTTTTCAATACACAACGGGCTTAAATATCCAGATCCCAAGTATTCTATGTCCCTAAGGGTTGGGTTGTTTTCCTCTGAGCGGCACTTTTTTGCACACCATGGGCTAAATGGCCAGGTCACACGGACACCGAAGGCTCAGAGAATATTGGGGGAGGGAATCCACTGGGACAGCTGTTGGGAGACAGAGGATATAAGAAGGTCTTCTAATGGGTTCTTCAACGTGCACAGGATTTCCCGCACATGGCTTAATGTCCCATCCGACGGACGGCGGCCTTTACAAGCCGATCGGTGTCCCCTACTGACCGTGGACAGGGCGGGGAGTTTTGCGGTGATAAGTCTCAACGCTGACCCAGCTGGGACTCGACCCTGGGAACTACAGATTACGAGCCTGCCGCGCTGCTAACTGAGCCACCCCCGCCCCCAGGCCCAGCTGGGACTCGAACCTAGGAACTTCATATTACGAGCCTGGCGCGCTACCAACAGAGCCATGCCGTTACCTCCATGATAATAGGAACTCGGACACAGGACTCAGTAACTTCTTAAATAAGCTTTTTTTTTACGAAAAAATTACTGAAGATAATTTAAAGATCTCAATTAATTTTTTTCCAATCTGGATTATATTTAAACAGCAACAATGCAGTTTAAATAATTGCCCTGAAAAATTAATAAATACAAGTTAAAACAAAATCCATATCCGTTACACAGTGGGGCGGGGGTGGCTCAGTCGGTAGCGCGCCAGGCTCGTAATCTGTAGTTCCCAGGTTCGAGTCCCAGCTGGGTCAGCGTTGAGATTTATCTCCGCAAAATTACCCGCCCTGCCCACGGTCAGTAGGGGACACCGATGGGCTTGGAAAGGCCGCCGTCCGTCGGATGGGACGTTAAGCCGTGGCCCCGGGTGCGGGAGAGCCATACCCTGTGCACGTTAAAGAACACGCTGGATGGCCTTGACGGGAGGCTACCATCTGTCTCCCAACAGCTGTTCCATTGGGTCTCCTCCCCCAACCTTCTCTGAGCCTTCGGGGTCCATGTGACCTGGCCATTTAGCCCATGGTGTGCAAAAAAGTGCCACTCAGAGGTAAAACAACCCAAAACAACCGTTACACAGTAAATTTCACTAACAAGTGTAAGTTTTTTTTGCAGTTCGCGAAATAATTATGTTAAATTTTTTGTCAATTTCAACGATTTTGTTTTTTACTCCAGAAAGAGCTAATTTGCTAAATATTTAATCTTCCCTAACTCTTTAAATACTCAAAGCATATTGTTAGAATAGGAAAATTGATGTTGCAAAATTTACATAGGTTGATCATCCGCCCGAAATAGAAATAATGCATTGCAAAAAAAAACCTAATACGAAGCTGAGCAAGTACGGTCGCTCAAAAAAGTATCACGTGACACGAAGGTTGCCAAATCACTAATTTCTAAAAAAAATCATTGCCAGATATTTTTTCTGTATTATGTAATAACCATAGTGTTCGGATATTTATTTGAGCGACTGTAGGTGGTCATATTATTTTGATACTAGATTCGTGTGGGCTCACTCACGGAAATATTGAGCGTTTGCAGTTACCGTTCATAGCAAACTGGAGCGTGTGCAGTAACTGCACACGCTCCAGTTTGCTGTGAACGGTAACTGGAGCGTGTACAGTTGCTGTACACGCTCCAGATATTTTTCCTGAATTCTGTAATCACGTGACACGAAGTTTGCCAGATCACTAATTTCTAATAAAATCGTTGCCATATTTTTTCTGAATTCTGTAATCAACCATAGTGTTCGGATACTTTTTTTTGATCGACTGTACAATTTCTTCCTTGTGATTCACGTCGTAATAAAACTGCCATGGTCTGACAGGACACTTGATTTAGAATAATTTGTTGTTTATTTAACTAACCTGACCCTCTTGCTTTCATTTCAACTAACTATTAAGTCATCTATTATTCGCGATTTCCAGAACAAAAACATTTTATTGCCAATAACAGTGGTTCCAAGTTGATGTTTATTGTGGAAAAATATAATAATCTGTTTACTATTCAGTTGAAAAAAAAAAGGACAAAATTAATTGTTTTTCTTTTCATTATTTATCATATTTTTGTTCCTTTTTATTAATTTTGTCCTACTTTTTGAAAAACATTTTCCACATTTTTTGCCATTTGTGCTATTATTCTGCTTATAAATATTAACCATGTTCTTTTCAAATCCACGTTCTAATCCGATATTTTCATTCAGATGAAGATTGCCATCATAGCATAAGACTAAAAAAACAAGTTCCAATTTCTACCCTTACCCCCAAAACAAGAATGTATTCCTCGGAGGGATATGTTTTTTTTTTGCGGAACATACGTTTTAAAATAATCGTGCCCTTATTTTTTTTCCCCCAACTGCTTTTTTAAGGTAACCCGGTCTCCCATAAAAATTGGTCTCATAAAAAAAAAATTATTTATTCTTCTGAACTTTCTCTTCGAAACAATGGAAAGACATTGACCACCATTTCGCTCGGGGGATGAATTTCGACTGGACTCGTTGACATTTCACCAGAAAAAAGAAACAACGCGTTCTAATTCTTCGCCGATTATTACATAACTCTTGAACATAAAATAGTCTAGTACGAGGGTATGAAATAGTTCACGTTGCGTACTTAATTCAGTCTACAGACAATTTCGTCTCCTCGTCTTACGCATAACACGGCGAACGCCTTCGGCTATCGCAATAAATACCTTTCTAAATTTTTCGTTTTCTTGAAGAAAACTTTGCAGAAAGAGTCGCTCAAAGGAAAAAACAGAATCAAAACGCACACGCAGTTCTTTTGTGTTCTTTCTTTCCAAAAATGAATAACAATAAGAAATCAAATTATCTGAATAGTTTGCAAGGTCGATTTTATATGTGACAGTTTTGTTGTCATAGGGTTCGTTGAGGGAATATTTTTTTTTAATCAACATGCCCAGCACACTTGTTCTGGTTCAGAAATGTTTTAATATCTTCGTTCCTCTTTTTAAGGAATAAGTAGAGCCGAAAAAAGGTGTGTATAAAATCTTAAAAATTTGTATAGTGACCTTTCGAAACAACCTGTGAAACGTAAGCACTCTAACTAAACAAGATCAGATCTAGAAAAATTTGGGCCGGACCAAATGACTGGGCTGCTGTTCATGTATATAATTTTCTTCTCAATTTTAAATGAACTTTTAAAAAACTTTTCTTGCTAAATGTGTCTAATATATTTAATAATATTTGGCTTAGGTTTATTATCCTCCAACACACAGATTTTTTTGGCCTTGTTGCTGTTAACTATAACCTTTTGTCTACGACGTCAGCTCCCAATTTCAAGACTGGAATTTCATTTTTACTTTTACCGAGTTATTCTTTTCAAATGCAAATTACTAGGGGACTACGCTAAACACATTTTTTTAATGAAGAATATTTAGAATTTATAAGATCGTCTAAAATAGAAAATTATTTAATGTTTGAAATGACACTTAAGTTTTATTTAATTTCTGAGGCAAATTCTTATAAGAGACATTTATTTTTAAATATTAAAATTTCTACAAGTCGTTATTTTTAACAACATTATTAATATATTTAAAGATTTAGAAAAGATGTCCTAGGTGTTAAATCTCCAAAAGTTTAAGAAACTTCGCGTTGGGTTGATTTGTATCTGAGCGGCGCTTTTGTGCACAGAATGCGCTAAACGGCTAGGTCACAAAGACCCCGAGGGCTTAGAGAAGATGGGAGGAGGGGGACCCACTGGATAGATATTGGGAGAAAAAAAGTTTCAAAGACAGACCACTTGGCAGGGAAAAAAAAAATCTTGGAAATAAGGTATCCATTGACATAATAAGAAACGGTCCCAATAAAAATGGTCGTTGAGAATACGTTCTCAGTTTCTAGATCGATTGCAAGCGTCGAGATTTACTCAACTAGGTCAACTTTTACCCTTTTAATGCCCGATTTATATTTCACTCAACATATTCAGATGAACATTAAGAAAAGGAATTACAAAACGAAACCAATATTTAGAGGCAATTCCATTTGTCACTTCATTAAATAAATTGCTTTCTATCGTAATCATATTTCAAGCGAAATTTCATGACATCAATTTCATTTGATGAAAATAATTCCGGAAACGAAAAATACAGTTAAAAAAAACAAGATGAAAAAACTTCAAAACGTTCTCTTCTAACGCATACTACTCGCAAAGCTCATCATCTCTACATTTGCACATGCGCGAATCTGTAAACATCCGCTGCAAGAATATAGGGAGGGTGGAAGCGAAAGTGGAGGTCTGTGTGGGGATGGGTCAGGGAGGGGGGAGGGAGACTATCAACAAATGGTCACGCTCTGATCGTGTGTTTTTTTGTTTCGTGTGGGATCACACATCCTGCAAACGCAATGGATTTCGGCTGCAGTTTCCTAGTGTCCTATATTCCTATAGCTCTGTGCATCTTTCTGTTCTCTGCCACGGTGCGTGGCTGGTGGATGTTAATGTCATCTGCTGAGGCAGCGGGATCCAGTTGGAATTTTCCCGGAAGATCTTCTATTACGATGCAGGAAGATCTTCTATTACGATGCAGGAAGATCTTTTATTTTATGAATGTCATTAATGGGAGAGAGGATACGAGGAAAACTTTCTTCTAGGGAAATATTTGTTCACTATCAAGAATCAAGTTCTAAGAGATGATGTTGGATTAGAGAGTTTTTTTTTCAAAGAACTTGGATTGCAGAAAAATAAACATTTAGTGTCGACTTAACAGAAATCAATCAAGGTCACCTAAAAAAAATTCGATGAGGGTCTTTAACTTGTTTCTTAAGCAAAAGGGTAAAGCCCCATAAAAGACTTGGTTTAGCGATATTAACATTTTAAAATTTATCTTGGGTCTTAACATCGTATTTTTTTGCACACAATGGACAGGTCACAAGAACCCCGAGAGCTCAGAGAAAGCTGGGGAATGGGACCCACTGAACAGCTGTTAGGAGACAGATGGTAGCCTCCCATCAAGGCCATCCACGTGCGCTTTAATGTGCACAGGGAATGGCTCTTCTGCACACGGGCCGACTTCCGTCCGTCGGATGTCCCATCCGACGAACGGAAACCTTATCCAAGCCCATTTGTGTTTCCTTTCTGACCAAGAACAAGGTGTAGGTTTAGCAAAGAGAAATTTAAACCAGGCACAGTTGGGACTCGAACCTGGGACCTACAGATTACGAACCACTGCGCTAACCCCATCCTCAATGAAAAGATTACGTTTAGCTGCTAGATCAATTTACTCTCAAGTGCGCAATTTATCGCGAGCTATTTTCTTTTTATTTCGCATCTTGCAATTCGGTTTTAGTAGTGCAAAAAAAAAAAAGTGGAATTTAATAGCCAACCAATTAAATTACACCTTTATGAAATTAGCTTTTGGAATTATGGAACACGTGCTATTACTATCAGAAACAAATGGGAGCGTTTGAGTAAAAAAGAAAAAAAAAATCTGCTCTAGTAAACTGAATAACAACATTCATTGCAGCGCGAGTTTTCTCTTCGCCTGTTGTCCCATTTCTTACAGAAAAGCAAAATTGACATTTCATAAAATAAATGGGTACTCACGAAATACCTAATTGCAGGAACAAACATTTAATCTTCGAATTCTTTTGATTCCCCCCCCTCCCATCTCATGCAGCTTTCAAATGAACAAAATCCATTACTCAGCAGTGATAGCAATGAGAGTTGTTTTTTAACCAAACTCTTTCAGGAACGAGAAAAAAACATTTAAAAAAAAGAGTAAGAAATTAATTTCGACGATTTCCTGGCACGTTAATTTGTTTGTCGTAATCTGCAAGTTTTTGCGTTTTCTTTCTTAGATGTTGGATAGAGGAACTCGGACGTCCTGAACCAGAATTCTTTCCATCATTTACAAACAGACGCAAACTTTCTTTTCTGCAATTGTTCCGATGTTTTTTCTCCCTTCCCATTGTGAATCTCTTTCACACATCCAGCAAATCCTCTCTCTCCACTCTTATGTTGCCCGAGGATGAATTTGCTCAAGCAGAAATTCTGACGTTGAGTCATCTCTTCTCTCTGCATCAGTACATCCCGATGAATGCCATTACTTTCATCTGCATCAGGCAAACGAATTTTTCGCCCTTTTTTCTTTTTTCCTTTCAGAGGTCAGCTCATCAGTTGTGTCAAGGAGAGTCATCCTCTTCGGATGAAAGGTGTCGCATCCAAAAGATGAAGTTGAAACAAAAAATTAAAACTTATCGTACATAAAACAATCAATACGTAAAAGCAATGCAAGTTATAGAAATGGAAACTTCAAGCGAAGTATTTTCCCGCACTCGCCCCCAAGAACATGTACACTATATTACAAAAAGTAACTGGACACTTTGATGTTATTATGTGAATGGAAGCCACATTCACTTTGTAAATAAGGTTGGGTTGATTTTACCTCTGAGCGGCACTTTTTTGCACATCATGGGCTAAATGACCAAGTCACAAGGACCCCGATGGCTCAGAGAAAGTTGTGGGAGGGGACCCACTGGAACAGCTGTTGGGAAATGGATGATAACCTCCCGTCCATCGTGTTCTTTAACGATGCACAAAGCCATCCATCGTGTTCTTTAACGTGCACAGGATATGGCTCAACCGCACACGGGGCCACGGCTTAACGTCCATCCGACGGACGAGGGCCTTTCCAAGCCCATCGGTATCCCCTACTGACCGTGGGCAGGGCGGGGAATTTTGCGGAGATAAATCTCAACGCTGACCCAGCTGGGACTCGAACCTGGAAACTACAGATTACGAGCCTAGCGCGCTACCTACTGAGCTACCCCCGCCCCCATAAGCCAGGGCAAAACGCATATATTAACATCGTAAGGGGGGGGGGGAATGAATGCCCAGCTTTAATGTACATTAAAAAAGAGCATTCACTGAAACTAACGAATTGCATCGAAAGGTGAAAGTTTTCTCTCGACTAGAAGATTTCACTGGTGTAATTTGTTATAGCCGTCCCGTGGCCGAGTGGTTAGCACGCTTGGCTATTGATCTAATGGGACCGGGTTCGAGCCCCGGGTAAGGCATGGATGTGTGTCGTTTTTCTACTGAGGTCCTGCCATCCTCTCAGACCTTCTACTCTGGCATATCAACTGACATGCTCCTGTCAGACCTCTGTGGCAAGCAGCTGCTTGAGGGGGTATTTTATTAAAAAAAATTAAATTTTTTAAAAGTAATTTGTTGAGTAAGTAAATCGGCGCTCTGTCTTCCTTTGAAGTGAATACGATTTCAGTGACTGATTGCACCATCGACATGCTTTAAGTTTATTTTCTACTTTTTAGGGTCCAAATAAGAAAATAGAAAAAATATTAATTAAAAAATGCCTTTCTCTCTAAAAACACCTATCTTCAAAAACTTTCATTTGATATACGACTCAAAGACATCGACCACCTATTTCCTCCCTTTTGGAATCGTGTTTGAGGCAGTCCATGACATTGGTGACGTCACAAGGTTTGAGATATGACTCGTTAAAAGTCTGGCACCCGCGAAAATCCGCCCCTCTATCGGGGGGGGGGAGAATAGTGGGGGCAAAATTCGGAATCGTTTACGACTGTGATTGTGTGAGCTTTCATTTGTCACCTAACTCGTAAACTATAAGCCCTCGCGCGTTCGGAAGATATAGTAGAATGACTTCCATATTTTATAGGGGTGGGGGGGAAAGAAAGCATGGGGTCACTTTTTCGTTGCCTATGGCATTCTCTGGGTCAGAAGTTTTCATTTGACCTATAGCTTGTTACTTTCGGCACTCGCGTTCTGGAGACATGGCGGTAGAATAATTTTCACATTTCCCCTTTTTTATGAATGAAGAAAGCATGGAGGGGGCCTTTTTTATAGCCTATGACACTCCTCGTGTCACAAGCTTTAATTTGACACATAAATCTTTTAAGTTTGTCCATCCCGTTAGAAAAATATGGTGAAATAACTGTTTTGATAAGCAAACAAATATCAAGCGAAAAGCAATAGGAAGATAGGTAAAAATGCACATGAAATCCTCAAGCTCCAGAGAAGAATCCATTTCATTACACCTCGTTTAGGGGCGGGGGTGGCTCAGTCGGTAGCGCGCCAGGCTCGTAATCTGTAGTTCCCAGGTTCGAGTCCCAGCTGGGTCAGCGTTGAGATTTATCTCCGCATGTCCACGGTCAGTAGGGGACACCGATGGGCTTGGAAAGGCCGCCGTCCGTCGGATGGGACGTTAAGCCGTGGCCCCGTGTGCGGGAGAGCCATACCCTGTGTACGTTAAAGAACACGCTGGATGGCCTTGACGGGAGGCTACCATCTGTCTCCCAACAGCTGTTCCAGTGGGTCCCCTCCCCCAACCTTCTCTGAGCCTTCGGGGTCCTTGTGACCTGGGCATTTAGCCCATGGTGTGCAAAAAAGTGCCGCTCAGAGGTAAAACAACCCAACACCTCGTTTCAAAACAGGTCTCATGAATAAGAGCTGTATCAAATGCTAAACTATGTCACAGACACTTTGTATCTTATCTATTTAGCAACTCTCGATCTATTTAAATGCCTTGGTGTGGTCGATATTCTAGTTCGCAACAGGTGACAAATCTGTTGGACAATAGTGACAAGTCATGACTAACCAGCAGTCGAGCAACTCTTGCTGCAATATCTTAACACATAAAAAAAAAAACCATCTCTGCGGAAAAACCCACTTATCTATAGACTCTAAACGGAAATTCGGAATCAGACGGGGGAAAATTTGCTTTTCGTGGGGGAACCCCTCTAAAAAATGTCCAATTGGTTTTTCCGCAAATTTCTTCAGATATCCTTTTCTATATTTTTGGCAACAATTTTTAAATAATCTCCATCGGCAGTATTTATATTTCAAATAAACATCCCCATCCTGCCCTCGGCAAGGGGGCATCGATGGTCTTCGAAAGGCCGCCGTTCATCGGAAGGGATGTTAAAGCCGCGGCGCTGCGTGCAAGAGAACATGCCAAGGTTTCTTTGACATCTTTAAAGTGTTAAGGTAGCCTTGGCCATAACCTGTACGTGATGAAGAACACGCTGGATAGCCTTGACGGGAGGATTCCATTTATCTCCTAACAGCTGTCCAGTAGGTTCCCCCAAACCTTCTCCGAGCCCTGGGGTCTTTGTGACCTTGCCATTTAGCCCATTGTGTGCAGAAAAGTGTCGCTGAGAAGTAAAACAACAACAGATTTCAAATATTTCTTTCAGGGAATATTTGTCAATACATTCAGAATATGGATACAGTTATGTGGCATATAAACTGACAGGCTCCTGTCAGACCTCTGTGGCAAGCAGCTGCTTGAGGGGGTATTAACATGATTGTATTAACATGTCCTCCTTTTTGTATAAGTGTAGTATTCACAAAAAAAAAGTAAAAAAAACCATCTGTCCTATTAACCGATGAAATGTACAGTCGCTCAAAAAAAAATATCCGAACACTATGGTTGATTACAGAATTCAGAAAAAATATCTGGCAACGATTTTTTTAGAAGTTAGTGATCTGGCAACCTTCGTGTCACGTGACACGAAGGTTGCCAAATCACTAACTCGTTGCCAGATATTTTTTCTGAATTCTGTAATCAACCATGGTGTTCTGATATTTTTTTGAGCGACTGTACTGGTTCAGATACCTGAACACATCCCTGTTTCAAAAATATTCTTCGTTTCTACCTAAATTTAATCTCTGCATCACACGTCAACAAAATTTTCCATCGCACTTAGAACTTCATTACTATATTTTGAAACTTCAATGTGCCTTTTTTTATCCACAATAATTTATTCAGAGTATGCTTTTTAAAGTTAAAACTTTCCAGCAATAAAAGAGTCTTCCTTTACGAAAAGGAGTGCTGAGAGATGACGAGGCCAGCGACTTCTCTCTCTCTCATCAGGAACATAAGAGTCGCCCTCCCTCCCTCCCAATCAAGGTCACCGGCCCCGCCATGCTGACGTCACTCAGGTGGAGTGTACTTGGAGTGCAGACGGTTCTGCTTCAAGCATCCTGGAGCTTCCCTGTCGGCATTCGTACCTGACGACTTGGCATGCAGAAATTGGCCGCCATTCCACCTTACTCTTAACAAGAGATAAATGGATGCATGCAACACTCATTTCCATGCATCCGTACAATTATCGGAGATCATTATACGAGTCGTATATAGTTACTAAACTCGCTATGTCCAATATATAGCATTTTCAGAGGAGTTGAAATTAATTTTTTAATCGTAAGAATTTTTTTTTTTCAGAACAATCCGCGCGAGAACAACATTGAACTTAAATGGTAATTTAAAAAATTACTTCCTAAATTACACCTTGACCTGTCCTCCTTATGAATTCTCATCTTGGGCTTAACTCATTTTTACTCACATAATTTTTGGAATGATTCGGGATTATTTTTCCCGGAAAATTAAACTTCGGGAGAAATTTGACAGATAGACAATCCCAAATTTGAAATTTGACAGATCGCCCCCAAAAAAAATATGGAACACAGTGAGTTTTACAATTCTACAATTCTCGTAGAAAACTGAATTCGAATGACGCTGAAAACTTGGGTTGGGTTGTTTTACCTCTGAGCGGCTCTTTTTTGCACACCATGGGCTAAATGGCCAAGTCACATGGACCCCGAAGGCTCAGAGAAGGTTGGGAGAGGAGACCCACTGGAACAGCTGTTGGGAGACAGATGGTAGCCTTCCGTCAAGGCCATCCAGCGTGTTCTTTAACGTGCACAGGGTATGGCTCTCTCACACACGGGGCCACGGCTTAACGTCTCATCCGACGGACGGCGGCCTTTCCAACCCCATCGGTGTCCCCTACTGGCCGTGGGCAGGGCGGGGAATTTTGCGGAGATAAATCTCAACGCTGACCCAGTTGGGACTCGAACCTGGGAACTACAGATTACGAGCCTGGCGCGCTACCGACTGAGCCACCCCCGCCCCTTGAAAACTTGGGATTTAATATTTTCATTTTCCTTAATTTCTATGGATAAAAATTTCATCAACAGATATTTTTCAGGAAGTTTCCTTGGATAAAGTCAAAGATTTCTTGTTACAGGTTTAGTGGACGAAAATATAAAAAAGTTAGCATTCAAGCAGCACTTACCCAGAGACACTTTCAAAATTCCTCGACATTAAAAACAAGTTAAAAAAAAAAGTCATTCGAAATGAATTGAAAATCTCGCTCAAATCTCTTTAAACGTTAAATAAGTAAACAACATGCAAGAATCATTTCTAAAATTTATTTCTTTCACAATGAATTTCTGGAATAAATACGTATGATTGGCAACAGTACTCTAAAATCTCTGACCTTTAACAACCTTCACTAATTTCACAATATTAAGCGAATTTTATCTCATTCGCATTACATAGAAATGTTCAAATACAGTCGCTCCAAAAAATATCCGAACACTATGGTTAATTACAGAGTTCAGAAAAAATATCTGGTAACGATTTTTTTTTAGAAATTAGTGATCTGGCAACCTTCGTGTACGTACACGATGTTTTCTAAAAAAAAAAGGTTGCCAGATATTTTTTCTGAATTTTCTAATTAACCATACTGTTCGAATATTTTTTTGAGCGACTGTACGCATTGGAGGCTGTTGATTCAGTAGTAAGTCGTATGGCTGGAGGGTAGTGTATGTTCAATTTGCATTATAATTAAAAAAATTAATATTCCCTTAAGCAGCTGCTACCCACAGATGTCTGACAGGGGCCTGTCAGTTTATACGCCATAGAGAAATTCAGACTTTACTAAAGAAATTCTGTAGCATTTCCAATATTTTTAATGGGTCAAGGCCTAAGCTAAATATCGTCGCTGCATCAGAAATCGTTTAAATGAATCCTAATGGAAGGAAAGAAGATATTCAAAAACCCATAACCATTGCCTTTTTCGTACACTGTATACAGTACAGTCGCTCAAAAAAGTATCCGAACACTATGGATAATTACAGAATTCAGAAAAAATATCTGGTAACGATTTTTTTAGAGATTAGTGAACTGGCAACCTTCGTGTCACGTGATTACAGAATTCAGGAAAAACATCTGGAGCGTGTACAGCAACTGTACACGCTCCAGTTACCGTTCACAGCAAACTGGAGCGTGTGCAGTTACTGCACACGCTCCAGTTTGCTGTGAACGGTAACTGCACACGCTCAATATTTCCGTGAGTGAGCCCATACGATCTAATATCAAAATAATATGACCACCTACAGTCGCTCAAAAAAGTATCCGAAGTCACGTGAAGAAAAGTATCCTAAGTCACGAAAAGTCACGTGACACGAAGGTTGCCAGATCACTAACTTCTAAAAAAAATCGTTGCCAGATATTTTTTTCTGAATTCTGCAATCAACCATAGTGTTCGGATATTTTTTTGAGCGACTGTACATATAACTCTGCGCTGTGATTAAATATTAGTAATGGATCGAAATTGTAGGAAATATCTGGATTCGGCATACCTTTAAGTACATTTAACAATATGCCGTAACCATTATTTCGTTTACACACTTCAACACCGTGTTAATATAGAGAAGAGGAAAGTGCATTTTTCATCAATGCCTGAGGCTTTACGACTCGTAGTCAGCCAATGGAGCATAGCGAGGTCTTCAAGCATTGTCTCTGCTGATAATTCAACTCTCTAAGAAGCTGAAGTGATCGTCGGAGAAGAATAAAGGTGAACACATTTCGAGGAAGTGGCCTACATATGTCTTTTGCATTCTAGGAAGTTCTGACTCCTGCACCAGGAGTCATTAAACCTTAAGGCGATGTTATTGAGAAGTTTCTCTGCGAAACAGTAGGTGCCATGCTTCTGAATAAGAGAACGACAATATGTTTTGTACGTGTACTAGGTGTATGAAAAGTCGTTAACTTCTAGGGGCGGGGGAGGCTCAGTCAGTAACGTGCCAGGCTCGTAATCTGCAGTTCCCAGATTGGAGTCTGAGCTGGGGCTGTGCTGGGCTGTTTTACCTCTGAGCGGCACTTTTTTGCACACCATGGGTTAAATGGCCAGGTCACATGGACCCCGAAGGCTCAGAGAAGGTTGGGGGAGGAGACCCACTGGAACAGCTGTTGGGAGACAGATGGTAGCCTCCCGTCAAGGCCATCCGGCGTGTTCTTTAACGTGCACAGGGTCTGGTTCTCCCGCACACGGGGCCACGGCTTAACGTCCCATCCGACGGACGGCGGCCTTTCCAAGCCCATCGGTGTCCCCTACTGACCGTGGGTAGGGCGGGGAGTTATGCGGAGATAAATCTCAACGCTGACCCAACTGGGACTCGAACCTGGGAACTGCAGATTACGAGTCTGGCGCGCTACCAACTGAGCCGCCCCCGATGTAGAGAAGCAACCTACCTTTAGGCTACGTGCCTGCATGTAAAAATGCGATAAAACCCATTAAAAATATACACACTTTTAGTTTTATTCCAATTTTTTTACCATCTCGTTTTTTGAGGGAATCTAAAGATACATTCCTGAACTACTCTAAAAAAACTTCGTTGTTCACAAGTGATTTTTTTTTAACTACATGGCTCTTTGTAGGTCATGATACATTAACCTAAAGTTGTAGCATAGTGATCTGACTGGTAAGGAGTCAATCATGGCGACTTATGCTACATCCAGAATCATCAGTGCTGTTAACAATGAGTACAGTGTATCGCAGGAATAAACTGCTGAGATGGCAACAATTAGGACAATGACTCTGTGATAACGTTTGCAACAATCGCAGTGGGAAAAGTAAAAGTTGCCAATAATAAATGAGGAAAAGATGCCAACAATGATGTGGCAGAAACAAAACAACTTCTTCCAATAATGACTTAACGAAATATAAAAAAAAATAACGCAAATGAAAAGACAATGCTTCCAACTATTAAAAAATGTTCGCTTGCCCTTATTTTATCATTTCCAAATAACACTAAAGAAAGGGAAAAATAAAATCAACAACTCTGTTATTGAAATGGAAATTTTTTTCAGGCAAGATATTAAAAATAGTTCGAATTACGTGTTTAGACTAAATGGAGTCTCAACGAAGCTTAGCTTCGAAAAGTTGCAGAATTCTAATCGCACAAAAAGGAATAAAAGTCCTATCGCTTAGGACTTTTATTCGTGTGGGCTCACTCATGGAAATATTGAGCGTGTGCAGTTACCGTTCACAGCAAACTGGAGCGTGTGCAGTAACTGCACACGCTCCAGTTTGCTGTGAACGGTAACTGGAGCGTGTACAGTTGCTGTACACGCTCCAGATATATTTTTCCTGAATACTGTAATCACGTGACACGAAGGTTGCCAGATCACTAATTTCTAAAAAAAATCGTTGCCAGATATTTTTTTTTGAATTCTGTAATCAACCATAGTGTTCGGATACTTTTTTGAGCGACTGTAGGTGGTCATATTATTTTGATACTAGATCGTGTAGGCTCACTCACGGAATATTGAGCGTGTGCAGTTACCGTTCACAGCAAACTGGAGCGTGTGAAGTAACTGCACACGCTCCAGTTTGCTGTGAACGGTAACTGGAGCGTGTACAGTTGCTGTACACGATCCAGATATTTTGAATACGGACGATGCAACCTAGCAAAACCATCATATTGTCCTAACATTTATGTGTTAATCAAGTTATCTTTCGGCGCAGAGAAATTGGGAGTAGTCAGGCCTGGATTTAGAAATAAAATCGAGGTGAGGGAGGGGGGGGGGGGGCGAAACACAATCGAACCGAAAAAATGTAAAATATGGGGCCAAGAGACGATTTCCAACGCTGTTTAACATTTCCCTTTACGTTTTACAGGTCTTTAAAAAAATTCTTGAAAAATATATCAAATAAGTTTAATAATTTTTTTTTTGCCTCTGCCACCCTTATTAACATTTTGAAAGGGGGGGGGGGGGCTCACCTAGAACCGGCCCTGGAAACAGGAAACTTAGTTTTTTTACGGGGGAGGGGTTGTAAATTATATATAAACATAAATCATAAGATTAAAATATCAATTTAGAGAAGCCTCGGGGAAACGTTCAGTTTTTGGGTCCCACAAAAATCATCGCTTTATTTTTTTTCCCTCCCTGGACCAAAATCTTGTTTAACGCTCTTGATTCGGTAGGGTAAGTGGGTGACTCAGTGGGTAGCGAGCCAGGCTCGCAATATGTTGCTCCTAGGTTCGAGTCTCCATTGTTCCTGAATTGAGATTTTTCTACGCTAATCCCCACTTTGCCCTCGATGTCAGAAAGGGATCATCGATGGGCTTGGAAAGGTCAACTTCCATCGGATGAGATGTTAAGCGTGTACAATGTGTTATCCTTTCTATGTGCAGGAGAGCCATACTCCGTGTATATCTCAGAACACACTGAATGACCTTGATGGGTGGCTTCCATTTACCCCCAAACAGCTGTCCAGTGGAACTATCCAACTCCGAGCCTCTGGGGGGGGGGGGGGTCTCAGTCGGTAGTGCGCCAGGCTCGTAATCTGTAGTTCTCAGGTTCGAGTCCCAGCTGGGTCAGTGTTGAGATTTATCTCTGCAAAATTCCCCGCCCTGCCCACGGTCCGTAGAGGACACCGATGGGCTTGGAAAGGCCGCCGTCCGTCGGATGGGACGTTAAGCCGTGGCCCCGTGTGCGGGAGAGCCATACCCTGTGCACGTTAAAGAACACGCTGGATGGCATTGACGGGAAACTACCATCTGTCTCCCAACAGCTGTTCCAATGGGTCCCCTCCCCATCCTTCTCTGAGCCTTCGGAGTCCATGTGACCTGGCCATTTAGCCCATGGTGTGCAAAAAAGTGCCGCTCAGATGTAAAACAACCCAACCGAGCCTCTGGGCTTTTCTGTGATCCGGATATCAGAACCCTTTCTCGCCTATTGCGTGATATTAGTAGCAACTTTCTGGTAACGAAGGGACATCATATAAAAGGTGCCGCGCGTCAAATCTGTAAAAGATTCTGAACCTCATTAAATAATAAGCAGGGAGAGGCCGTGGTATCGTAATACTTAAATTATGTTTGAGGCTGTTGGTACATCATAAATTCGCTCCATAAAACTTCTCATAACCCGACCAGCCTGCAGCAGGCAAAGGATCAAAATGCTAGTCAGTTCACCTGAAGAACCGGAATCACAAGACACCTCCAAGGAGTTATGTCACAATTCGTCTGGAAATTGGCCCCAGACGACGAAACAGGAGAGCGTTGAACTGAGTCAGTGGGTTGGAAGGGGGAGGGGGACATGGAGAGTGCGACTGCTGCAAAGAATTGATTGGGGGGGGAGCTAATTTGCGGTTATATAGAATGTGCTCATGCTAGCTGGAAGCCATCTCCTTCTAATCATTAGAATACGATCACACAGGAAGCATGTTCAGTGGCTTAGCGTTACTAAAGTTTCAAGACTTTCTGGTGTCTTGAAAGCATTATTCACAGCAAGCAGGAGGCTGTTGATAACGCTGAAACAGGCTCAAATAAGAGGAGGAATATACATATATATCTTTGTATTATAAGAGCTCGTAAACGCCAGCTCGTAATCTGAGTTCCCAGTTTCGAGTCCCAGTTGGGTCAGCGTTGAGATTTATCTCCGCAAAACTCCTCGCCCTACCCACGGTCAGTAGGGGACATCGATTGGCTTGGAAAAGTCGCCGTCCGTCGGATGGGACGTTAAGCCATGGCCCCGTGTGTGGGAGGGCCATACCCTGTGCACGTTAAAGAACACGCTGGATGGCCATGACGGGAGGCTACCATTTGTCTCCCAACAGCTGTTCCTGTAGGTCCCCCTCTCCCAACCTCTGAGCCTTGGCAGTCCATTGACCTGGACATTTAGCCCATGGTGTGCAAAAAAGTGCCGTTCAGAGGTAAAACAACCCAGCAACTCACCCGAAATTTATTCACCAAAACGTCTACCGATCCCTTTCAAAAGACAGCACTGATAATTTCCTCGTAGAAAAAGGCAAAAGTCTTCGCCTCCCCGCCCCCAATTCTGTGCTATTTCCGCATCCGTTGAAGCGCCTTAAGAAATTATGGAATTAGAAAATTATTTTTTTTTTTCCTTGGTTCTGTATGAAGATAATGTCTCGTCAGACATTCCTTTCTTCTTTCGACATCCGAGGTCTGTTTCGGTTCTGATGGTTTATCTAGAACGGAGGAGGAGGGGTGAGTGGGTTGAGATTCTGAATCACCTCTGGTCAGCTGCGACACACTTTCCATCTTACGCTCGGTCGTAACCTCATTTGTGTTTCTTATTCCCTTTAACTGCTGGATCACGAATCATAACCGACGGGTGCAGATAGGTTGCATCGTCCGTATTAAGAGGTACAGTCGCTCAAAAAAGTATCCGAACACTATGGTCGATTACAGAATTCAGAAAAAATATCTGGCAACGTATTTTTTTAGAAGTTAGTGATCTGGCAACCTTCGTGTCACGTGACACGAAGGTTGCCAGACCACTAACTTATAAAATAATGGTTGCCAGATATTTTTTCTGAATTCTGTAATCAACCATGGTGTTCGGATACTTTTTTGAGCGACTGTAGGTGGTTATATTATTTTGATACTAGATCGTGTGGGCTCACTCACGGAAATATTGAGCGTGTGCAGTGACCGTTCACAGCAAACTGGAGCGTGTGCAGTAACTGCACACGCTCCAGTTTGCTGTGAACGGTAACTGGAGCGTGTACAGTTGCTGTACACGCTCCAGATATTTTTCCTGAATTCTGTAATCACGTGACACGAAGGTTGCCAGATCACTAATTTCTAAAAAAAAAACGTTGCCAGATATTTTTTCTGAATTCTGTAATCCACCATAGTGTTCGGATACTTTTTTGAGCGACTGTCGGTGGTTATATTATTTTGATACTAGATCGTGTGGGCTCACTCACGGAAATATTGAGCGTGTGCAGTGACCGTTCACAGCAAACTGGAGCGTGTGCAGTAACTGCACACGCTCCAGCAACTGTACACGCTCCAGAAAAATATCTGGAGCGTGTACAGTTGCTGTACACGCTCCAGATATTTTTCCTGAAATCTGTAATCACGTGACACGAAGGTTGCCAGATCACTAATTTCTAAAAAAAACGTTGCCAGATATTTTTTCTGAATTCTGTAATCCACCATAGTGTTCGGATACTTTTTTGAGCGACTGCAGGTGGTCATATTATTTTGATACTAGATCGTGTGGGCTCACTCACGGAAATATTGAGCGTGTGCAGTTGTTGTACACGCTCCAGATATTTTTCCTGAATTCTGTAATCACGTGACACGAAGGTTGCCAGATCACTAACTTCTAAAAAAAATCGTTGCCTGATATTTTTTCTGAATTCTGTGATCCAACATAGTGTTCGGATACTTTTTTGAGCGACTGTAGGTGGTCATATTATTTTGATACTGATCGTGTGGGCTCACTCACGGAAATATTGAGCGTGTGCAGTTACCGTTCACAGCAAACTGGAGCGTGTGCAGTAACTGCACACGCTCCTGTGAACGGTAACTGGAGCGTGTACAGTTGCTGTACACGCTCCAGTTACCGTTCACAGATATTTTTCCTGAATATCCTCCAGATATTTTTCCTGAATTCTGTAATCACATGACACGAAGGTTGCCAGATCACTAATTTCTAAAAAAAATCGTTGCCTGATATTTTTTCTGAATTCTGTAATCCACCATAGTGTTCGGATACTTTTTTGAGCGATTGTACTCTACCCTCTGTTGTGTATTGGATCACTTCCATGTTACGTAAACGGAATGCCCATTCATTGCACTCTCTCTTTGGAAATAACTGGAAAAAAGGTATTAATCAAATATATCATCTCAGTTTACAATAATATTCGTTTAATAATTGAAGCGTTTAAGAAGCTGAATCGTTGATTGAAGCGTTTGTGGTCATAACAATTTAGCCTAAAATTAAAATACAACATAAAATTAGCTTGCCAAAATTAGAATGAAATCGTGCGTTTTTTCCGACAATATCACGTGAACCCTTCCTTTTCGACCGCAACACAATATGTTCCTCGAAAAAGTCTGCATTGGGCAAAACTTTGATGGCCTAAAGTCAACACCATATTAGCTTTGTGGGGGTTCTCAACTGCAGGATATACAAAAACATAAGTTGGGTTGTTTTACCTCTGAGGCACTTTTTTTGCACACCATGGGCTAAATGGCCAGGTCACAAGGACCCCGAAAGATCAGAAAATTTGGAGGAGGGACCCACTGGAACAGCTGTTGGGAGACAGATGGTAGCCTCCCGTCAAGGCCATCCAGCGTGTTCTTCAACGTGCACAGGGTATGGCTCTCCCGCACACGGGGCCACGGCTTAACGTCCCATCCGAAGGACGGCGGCCTTTCCAAGACCATCGGTGTCCCCTACTGACCGTGGGCAGGGCGGGGAATTTTGCGGAGATAAATCTCAACCAAAAACATAAGTAGTTGTTAGGTATTATTGATAAAAGTTTGAGAACAAACTCTTATACTTTTGTATTGATAAATAAAACTGAAAACAAAAAATATCAAAATTAAGCTCGTTTAGTGAGCGTGCGGTTAGCGCACTTGATTATTGATCAAAGGGAGCTGGGTTCGAGCCCCAGGTAGGATGTTTGTGTTGTCTTTTTGCTGTGGCTTCATAGATTCTCCTCTGTCGAGTATTACAACTGACAGACTCCTGTCAGACCTTTGTGGCAAGCAGCTGCTTGATATTTATTTATTGAACATTAAGTTCTTCAGTAAAACAACATATAAGAACGCAATTAATAATAAAAATGTATTAATAAGAAAGTAAGAATTTTGTTTAAACGACGATCTTTTTAGACATAATAATCTGTTGCAATTTCTTTGGTGAATTATCATTTAAAGTGGTATAGGATCACAGGTGATGTCCTGTATCGTTTGAAGTTTTTTTTAATGTTTAGGTTTGTTGTTTTACCTCTGAGCGGCACTTTTTTGCACACCATGGGCTAAATGGCCAAGTCACATGGACCCCGAATGCTCAGAGAAGGTTGTGGGAGGGGACCCACTGGAACAGCTGTTGGGAAGCAGATGGTAGTCTCCCGTCAAGGCCAACCAGAGTGTTCTTTAACGTGCAAAGGGTATGGATCTCTTGCACACGGAGACACGGCTTAACGTCCTATCCGACGGAAGGCGGCCTTTCCAAGCCCATCGGTGTTCCCTACTCACTGTGGGCAGGGCGGGGAATGTTTAGGAGTTACAGTTCAATTAAATGAAGGTTTAGTATAAAATATAACTTGATTGAAATTTGGCATGGACAATAAACTGAAAAGAGTGCCAAAAAATAGTTGTGCATAATATATTTTTTATTTAATGTGTGGCGTTGGTTAGCATTAATGGAGGTCTCTAGGAGGAGATTAATAAGCCTTTAAAATTCTCAATTTTTGGTCAGAAAATAATATGAGGAGAAATTACTAAAAAAGCTTTCGCTATTCTTAATGCGACGAATTCATCAATATTATACAAAATGTTAAGGTATTAAAATAACTAAGGTTCTATAAAACTTGTATACTATTTGAATATTTCAGATATTTTCATTTAAATCATCATCGTGTATGAAGTATTTCTTAAAGATTGTTGAAATGTTTAGTAACATCAATATTCGATGCAGTAGCTCCTACAGGGGGAATTTTCAATTGTGTGAGCATGCTTGGCTACTGATCTAAGGGACCTGGGTTCGAGCCCCAGGTAAGGCATGGATGTATGTGTCGTTTTTCTGCTGAGGTCCTGCCATCCTCTCAGATCTTCTACTATGGCATATAAACTGACAGGCTCCTGTCAGACCTCTGTGGCAAGCAGCTGCTTGAGGGGGTATTTATTTTATTTTTTATTTGTATGGGGGGGGGGGGGGTAGGAGAAAAGTGGCAACTGAAATGATCTCACCTATGCCCACGATTCTTTCGTTTAAATGGAAAGTATTAAAGATAATACGCTTGGGGTGGCCAATTCTCACATATCTCAACAATAGTAGTATCCGATCAAGAAGGTAATGGAGGGGCGAAAGTCTCAAGTGATTGGATTTCCATTCCAGAATTTAAAAAAAAATTCTCATTTTTCATTGGTCTTTAAACGTGTTTTCCGACATTTTAATATATTTTTTAAATATTAAGGAGAAATGTAACTTACAAATGTGCAATTTAACTTTAAGTATACTAGGTACACCCAGTCCTCGTTATGATAATATTAACTACACTCTCAGTCCTCGTTAGGACAATGTTAACTACACTCTCAGTCCTCGTTAGGACAATGTTAACTACACTCTCAGTCCTCGTTAGGAAAATGTTAACTACACTCTCAGTCCTCGTCAGGACAATGTTAACTACACTCTCAGTCCTCGTTAGGATAATGTTAACTACACTCTCAGTCCTCGTTAGGAAAATGTTAACTACACTCTCAGTCCTCGTTAGCAAAATGTTAACTCCACTCTCAGTCCTCGTTAGGACAATGTTAACTACACTCTCAGTCTTCGTTAGGACAATATTAACTACACTCTCAGTCTTCGTTAGGACAATATTAACTACACTCTCAATCCTCGTTAGTACAATGTTAATTACACTCAGTCCTCGTTAGGAAAATGTTAACTACACTCTCAGTCCTCGTTAGCAAAATGTTAACTACACTCTCAGTCCTCGTTAGGACAATATTAACTACACTCTCAGTCCTCGTTAGGACAATATTAACTACACTCTCAGTCCTCGTTAGGACAATATTAACTACACTCTCAGTCCTCGTTAGGACAATATTAACTACACTCTCAGTCCTCGTTAGAACAATATTAACTACACTCTCAGTCCTCGTTAGGATAATATTAACTACACTCTCAGTCCTCGTTAGGATAATATTAACTACACTCTCAGTCCTCGTTAGGATAATATTAACTACACTCTCAGTCCTCGTTAGGATAATATTAACTACACTCTCAGTCCTCGTTAGGATTTAGGATAATATTAACTACACTCTCAGTCCTCGTTAATAGGCATTCTCAAAAGGTCTGCACCCCCCTCCCCTGCTCAGTCCTCTAAATTCAGTCTTGGTATTATCCATATTTCTTTGTGCAATGTACAAAGATTATAATTAAAAAAGCTAAACATTCTTGCGATAGTTTCTCTAGAATTATCAGTTTTTATGAGATCACTGATCAAATGAGCCCGGATTCAAGGAAGCTGAATCTGAACTCATCTGTGAAAAGGAGCAATCCATCACTATTCCTAGGGTAGTGTGTGTGGGGGGGGGGGGGGGAGTCACGCACACGTTGGTGAAGCCAATTAAGTTGATCCTTTTAAGAGAGGGAATTAAGGAGACGCATACCACTGGTCACCTTGCACAGAGCCACTTTTCACGAAATTTTCTGGAAACTATCCACCTTGAAATTCTTCTTCTCGTGAACGAACCAAGTTAGGGATCAGCCAGTGTTCTTTGATGACCGACAGTTAAAACCAGATCCTGGTCATCTCGAGATATTTGGCGACCCCTGTAATGGTCTCCTAGGCAACATCACTTGCATCTTAAAATTATCTTCATAGTGTAACCAGCATTCCAGATAGGTTCAATCTCTGGCTACATTGGGTTAAGTGGCCAGCCTCCATTCTCCTAATGCACACCACCTTACACAGTGATCTGAACGACGACTTCCAATGTTTACATAAACATTACTTGCTATTTTCTCTACTACTGAAACTTGCCTCAGAGACTTTTTTAGCGAAATGGAACAAAAAATGACAAAAGAATACGTCCTGGCTGTTTTACCTCTTAGAGGCTCATTTGTGCATCCAACGGGCTAAATGTCCAGGTCACAAGGGCTCGGAAAAGGTTGGGAAAGGGATCTACTGGACAGATGAAAGTTTCCCGTCAAGACTTTTCAGCGTGTTTTCTAATGTGCACATGGAACCACGTCTTTATGTCCCATCCAACGGGGGATGGGGGGGGGGGGCTCAGTCGGTAGCGCGCCAGGCTCGTAATCTGTAGTTCCTAGGTTCGAGTCCCAGCTGCGTCAGCGTCGAGATTTATCTCCGCAGAACTCTCCGCCCTGCGCACGGTCAGTAGGGGACACCAATGGATTTGGAAAGACCGCTGTCCGTCGGATGGAACATTAAGCCGTTGTCCCGTGTGCGGTAGAGCCACACCCTGTGCACGTTAAAGAACGCGCTGGATGGCTTTGACGGGAGGCTACCATCTGTCTCCCAACAGCTGTTCCAGTGGGTCCCTTTCCCAATCTTCTCAGAGTCTTTGGGGTCCTAGTGACCTGGCCATTTAGCCCACCTTGCAAAAAAAGTGCCGCTCAGAGGTAAAACAACCCAACCTCATTACGATAATATTAACTACTCTCAATCCTCATTAGGATGATATTAACTTCACTCATTTCTTAAGGAACTGATAGTGCATCCAATAACTGAATTAATGTTTGTGAAGGTGATTTCACTTCAATAGATAAGAAAGGTACAAATATAAATGCTGCGATTTAGCATATTATTGCATATAGTGAGAGAGATAATCTAATTGATGAATTCTTGAATGATTTACGAATAGATAATTAAACGATCCGTTTTTTAACGCACAAAAATGGTCAAATGCGATTTTAATACTGTCGTTCCATTGCCAAAAATAAGTAAAAAAAAATTTTTAACCCGTATTTGAACCGTTAGCAGCCATCGTTCCTCGCTTCAGGTGTTTATTGCGTAGTGGTACATAATCTGTGTTGCGTCATCTCATGCAGACTAGCTCTTGCATTCAGACATTGAAATTGGGCCATTGTGTCAGCACCTAAAATCTGCTCTTGCAACTACAACAATATGAAACCTTTTTTTTTCTTCTATTCTCCAAATGTTTTATAAAAATGATTTTTTGTATTTGAATCAGGATTCGTTAGAGAACCATCATCCTAACAATAAAAGGAGCAAATCATCGATATATAGTGCCTTTACCTTATAAAAAATATTTTTGAAAACATTTCACTTCTATGGCAACCAAAAAGTTGCATTTTTTTTAGAAAATAAAAATGTAACCAGTTTGCGAATTTTTTAACCAAAAATTAGAAAGTTGTTGTTGGATATGAAAAAAAAAAGCGAGAGAATATCTACAAAAAAAGAAAAATCAAAAGCTGAATGCTGCTCCTTTCTAATAATTAAAGAGTGATTAAAAGAATTAAGTTATAAAAGAATATATATATATATATTTACTAATAATATAAATATAATTACTCTTTACCGAATTATGCGGAAAATAAGAATTTTAAATTATAAAATTTCTTAATTTGCATATAATGAAAACTTAGTCGTGGCCAGAACTCGTTTATGATACCGATCGAGTAATGCTTACAAAAATTATTATTTTGATTTTGCGATGTAATTATAACAATGGCCAGTGATTAATGTAACAATTCACCAAAGGAAGAATTTCAATTAAATGTTACAAATAAATAAATAAATACCCCCTCAAGCAGCTGCTTGCCACAGAGGTCTGACAGGAGCCTGTCAGTTTATATGCCACAGTAGGAGATCCGAGAGGATGGCAGGACCTCAGCAGAAAAACGACACACTCATCCATGCCTAAATCCGGGGCTCGAACCCAGGTCCCTTAGATCAGTAGCCAAGCGTGCTAACCACTCGGCAACGAATTATAATTTTATGCGAATCAGAGATATGAATCACGAAGAGTTATAAATGAAAAATCCTTCTAAAGATTTTAATCCCTTTTCTCAATGTGGGAACGAATTGGTGATCATTTCCCTAAAAGTTTCAATCAGTGTCTAAATGCTAGATTTAATAATAAACAATTTATTGATTTGAGTTTAGCATTTTATATTACTAACCTTAATGATGAAATTAAAAAATTATCGTGACTTAACATTTCCAAGCAAGTATCTATCAGTGACAGTGAATATTTTTTTTAAATGATGTGCGATTTTTATAGGCCGCTTGGCTACTGATCTAAGGGACCTGGGTTCGAGCCCCGGGTAAGGCATGGCTGTTTGTGTCGTTTTTCTGCTGAGGTCCTGCCATCCTCTCAGACCTTCTACTATGGCATATGAACTGACAGGCTCCTGTCAGACCTCTGTGGCAAGCAGCTGCTTGAGGGGGTATTTTTTTTTTTATACATGTTAAATAAAACCATATCATTTTATGCAGTCTGCAATGACAAAGTCTTTTCCGTAATTACGCCTCCTCTATATTTTGTTCTAGTCTCCTTACCATTTTGCAGAAGGAAAAAAAAATTACAATTATCCTGTAATCTTTACAAGGGTCAGGATGGTTTTGTGTTTGTGCGTGGATGGGTGTGGTAAACTACATTCCCAACGTCGCTTTTTCTTTCTGCATGAAAATTACATAACATTTCCCTAAAAGTTCCTTTAGAGAAGCGTTTGTTCAACGACATTTTGAAAGCAGTCAACTTTAACTTCTAAAATTAAAAGACAAAAAATTAAATTTTTCTGACCCATTAGCTCTAATTGCATACTAGTGCATAGGCTCCAGTTCTTAGCAGTGCTCAGTGAAGAAAAATATCAAAAAAAAAAATCTATTTGTCATGGAGGTGTAGCAAGATGATGCTCGGGGGGGGGGGGGGGGGGAAATCCTCACGGGGGGACGGGGGTAAAAAATGTAGAAGAGTATATAACACAAAACAGCTGAACGCGAGTCTCTTTCCGACTTAACGAAGTTACGTTAGCCATTAAATAACGAAAAATAATTAATTGCAATCTGAAGTAAATCTATCGAGATCATGAAGTTTTCTAATGCTGTTATGGCAGACACGAGTACATTCCATTTCCCTATCGATTTATCACATATAATTTACAGTTCTTAGATTCATTACTTTCTGAAAAACAAAATTTGTGGATTTTCTATTTCAATGCAATATATTTTTTCGTGGTTGAAATTTTATCAAAATCTTGAATATTTTTTAAAATGCTAGTTAAATACTAAAAACAAAACACATTTCCATGAGTGGACAGGGAAGTTCAATTATTTTAAGTGTATTAACAATACTCGTATTTCATTAAGAACATACAAAAAACATTTCAACAGAGACTTTCTCACTTACTGATGAATTCCTCTCGAGTTCCTATGTCCAAACCTCTTGACAGCTCCTAACACATCTGCCACGTGAAGATTGGAGCGGGAGTGACCAGCACTTCGGGAATTCCTTTTTCGTACAGAGCGACTTAGTCGAGTGTAGTTACACCCTCGCTATACTTCGTCATCACGCAGCAGCTAAGTCAACATGAAGCCACCTTCATCACGGTCACTTATTGTTCATTCCACAGACACAAGCACCAAGATCATTAATACAAAAGTGAAGCAGAGAGACGGCTAAGGCCACAGAACACATTCACAACTCGACACACACCAAGATCCGTACACAAGTTAGGCCCATCAGTCGTCGGACCAGGTTCGCGACTAGGTAGGTGGGTAGGTAGGCCTAGCAACGAGAGAGAGAAGCTGTGAGCCGTAGGGGAATATGCCAAACCGGTCTGGCTGTTGTTAGCTATGCATACCAGCGCACGCAGTAAATAGTGACCCCCCCTCCCCTTCTGTTTACTTCCCTCCCTCGCTTCAGCTGTATAGGACAGGTTTCCGCCATACTGTCAGCCAGCATCAGGGTAGCCAATAGACTGTCGAAGGGGAAATGCAATCCCCCCCCTGCTCCTGGCTGCCGGCTGTGGAACGTCGCTGTGTCCGCTTCGTCAGACTTGGTCCGCTGAAGGCGGTGTGCTTGTTGGACTAGGCAACAGTTGAGGATTCAGCTGTAAAATGAAGGGAACTTCGTAGCTACACTTAGGTGAGGAGACTTTGCTTCGTCATCACCTACAGCAGCGGTGGTGGTGAGTGAGACATTCAGTTTCCGTCCATGACTGGGTGTGAGTCAGACTCGAAGAGTTACCTCGAGGGAGTTAAATACAACGAACCTTAAAAAGTCATTTAAAGGGTGAACGTGTCAGGTAAGCAATTCCAGGTAAAGTATTCGAATGGAAAAAATACTAAGTTCTTTTCGTCAGTAGTAACCTCTAAAACACAGCATCATAATTTGATGCTCAAGTTTTCATGTTTTCTGCAGTAGTGGCTGTTGTTTGTTCGAATTTGTGTCCGAAAATTACACCGCCATAGAGGTCTGATAAGCAGCTTGTCAGCATAATATGCCTTAGAGAAAATCTGTGGGGCAGAGAATACTCAGTAGAAAGACAACAAACAAACCTCCATACTTTATCAGAGGTGTCCAATAGTTTAATTGAACAAACAGGCTGACCACTTTGAATATTTATTATTATTTGAATATTTGAATATTTATTTTTCTGTTAGACTAGTTTCGGTTGAGGTCTCGAGTTTCAAATGAATATTTGTCACTAAGAGGTACTGTTTTGTGTATCACCAGGCTCATGACAATTTGCCCTAGTGACGAAGTGGTTAGCATGCTTAGCTGCAGATTAATGGAACCTGGGTTCGAGTCCCGAAAAGCCATGGATGTTTTTATGATCTTGACGAGAAAGTTCCCTCATCACCTAATAGCTACCCAGTGGATCTCCTTTCGTAACCACGTCTGAGTCTTCGGGGTCCTTGTCACCTGGTCCTTTAGCTCATTGTGTGCACAAAAGTGCGGGTCAGACCTAAAACTGAACAATCTTAATCTCCAACAGTCTCCTGTCAGACCTCTATCACAGTCAGCTGCTTGAGGTGTAAATGTTTTAATATTTTTAAGTGTATTTTTTAAGCGTGATCAATATTTTAATCTGATATTTCTACAAAAAGCTTAATTTACAATTTACAGAGCTTTGAATTTGCTTTATCGTTGACTTAACATGTGATAGCGCCTTAAATGTTGGACACCATTCTCAGATTCTCAGATTTCTTTACGGATACAAAAATAACATCGAGTCCTTGGAAACAAGTCTCGTAAACGACTGGTGTCAATGACTGCCTTCCAAATTAAAGATCTTCCAAATATTTAAATTTTTCCTACAGTAGTATAAGTAAAAACCACTCTTTCGTTGCCGCAAAACTCCCCGCCCTGCCCACGGTCAGTAGGGACACCAATGGGCTTGGAAAGACCGCCATCCGTCGGATGGGACGTTAAGCCATGGCTCCATGTGTGGGAGAGCCATACCCTGTGCACGTTGAAGAACACGCTGGATGGCCTTGACGGGAGGCTACCATCTGTCTCCCAACAGCTGTTCCAGTGGGTTTCCTCACCCAACCTTCTCTGAGCCTTCGGGGTCCTTGTGACCTGGGGGGCGGGGGGGGGAGGCTCAGTCGGTAGCGCGCCAGGCTCGTAATCTGTAGTTCCCAGGTTCGAGTCCCAGTTGGGTCAGCGTTGAGATTTATCTCCGCAAAATTCCCCGCCCTACCCAAGGTCAGTAGGGGACACCGATGGGCTTGGAAAGGCCGCCGTCCGTCGGATGGGACGTTAAGCCGTGGCTCCGTGTGCGGGAGAGACATACCCTTGCACATTAAAGAACACGCTGGATGGCCTTGACGGGGGGCTACCATCTGTCTCCCAAGAGCTGTTCCAGTGGGTTTCCTCACCCAACCTTCTCTGAGCCTTCGAGGTCCTTGTGACCTGGCCATTTAGACCATGGTGTGCAAAAAAGTGCCGCTCAGAGGTAAAACAACCCAATCCACTCTTACGTTGAGTTCTGTCAGCATAAATAGGAGTAAGACATGATCACACTCAGAATTTTTTTGAGAGTGGTTTTCTGATTTTTGGTTAACTGATTTAAGGAGTCTGGATCTTTCCATATGGCAGAGTTAAAAAGTGGTTCTTTCCATTATCCAGTGCTTTAAAGAAAACTAAAATTTTATTGATCGTTTTCAGTTAAAACCGAATATTGTATTCTCTGGAGAGGCAGTTGATCAACCTAATAAGACATTTGACCTAATAAGACATTTGACGCTGGTGTCATGTTCATCTTAAGGAAATTGATAGGAGCTTTCCAAAGAGATCCCCAATTGCCGAGAGCTCTCGAAATTTCAAGTATCAAAATACAAATAAAGGTAAACTACTTAATCAAGGCTGACATAGGCTAAACATGGCATTGCAAAAGGAACTGGATCGATGGATGTTCATATTGTCTGCTGAAGGTGACAACCTCACTCACTAATCTTTCTATGGCACCTCACAAACGAGTAAGGACATTTTTTTCTTATTTACAGGCGATTTGTTATTTAACACATGTCGAAATTAAGAAAATAGCATTTAAACAGTGAAAGAAGCAGTTGAATTGCCTCATAGCGGCTCGTAACAGTCATATAAGAAAATTCATTTAACTATGGGGGGTCCTGGGTTGGGTTGTTTTACCTCTGAGCGGCACTTTTTTGCACACCATGGGCTAAATGGCCAGGTCACATGGACCCCGAAGGCTCAGAGAAGGTTGGGGGAGGGGACCCACTGGAACAGCTGTTGGGAGACAGATGGTAGCCTCCCGTCAAGGCCATCCAGCGTGTTCTTTAACGTGCACAGGGTATGGCTCTCTCCCGCACACGGGGCCACGGCTTGACGTCCCATCCGACGGACGGCGGCCTTTCCAAGCCCATCGGTGTCCCCTACTGACCGTGGGCAGGGCGGGGATTTTGCGGAGATAAATCTCAACGCTGACCCAGCTGGGACTCGAACCTGGGAACTACAGATTACGAGACTGGCGCGCTACCGACTGAGATGGGGGGGGGGGCGGTCCTGACTCGTTTGTGAGATGCCATAGAAAGATTAGTGAGTTAATCACCTTCAGCAGACAATATGAACATCCATCGATCCAGTTCCTTTTACAATGCCATGTTTAGCCTATGTCGGCCTTGATTAAACAGTTCATCTTTGTTATTGCGTTGTAGTTTTATACTTTAAATTTCGGGAGGTCTCAGCAGTTCCGAATCTTTTTGGAAGCTCCTATTAATTTCCAGTTCACTTTAAGGTTAACCTGACACCAATGTCACCTTAAGGTGTCTTTTTATGTTGATTAAAGATGCAATAAGCAGCTGCTTTGTGAATACTTTTTTTTTTGATATAGCGATCTGACAGGAGCCTGTTAATATGGCATAGAGGATGTTTGTGAAGGAGACCTCATCAGAATAATACTCGTCCCAAATATTTTCGTTCAAAATTAAACCAAAATAAGGACTCGTTATGTCGAACTGTAAAATTACTTTTTAGTAAATGAATGGTTGCAACAATTATTACTTTAGTCAACATTTAAGTCTATTATGATTAACAATAAATAATAAATAAATACCCCCTCAAGCAGCTGTTTGCCACAGAGGTCTGACAGGAGCCTGTCAGTTTATATGCTATAGTAGAAGATCTGTGAGGATGGCAGGACCTCAGCAGAAAAACGACACACATCCATGCCTTACCCGGGGCTCGAACCCAGGCTCCTTAGATCAGTAGCCAAGCGTGCTAACCACTCTGCCATGGGACGGCTCTCATCAACAATGCTGTTGCTTATGTTTCAGCCTCCATAAGTCATTAAATATCAAACGAATATTATTGAAAATAGTGTGAAGTTGAATTTTTGAGTGATCTTTAATTTATTGCTAGCGACATTTTTCATAAAAAGTTTATTTCCAAAGAACCTTGGAATATTTTTCATTCAAATAACATTGAAGTTTCGGAATACTTTAGGAATATGTTGATTCTATTTTGCAAAAATTCTTTTCAAACGATCATTGAAACCGAGGTTGTGTAGCTTTATTTGGCCTCTGAGTGGCACTTTGGTCACACAATGGGCTAAATGACCAGGACACCAAGGGCTCGGAGTAGTTTATGCAAAGGGGACCCACTGGACAGCTGGAAACAGATGGAACCTCAAGTCAAAGCCTTTTAGCGTAGTTTTTAATGTGCACTGTAAGGCTACTCTGCACACGGACACACGGCTTAACGTCCCATCCGACGGACGGCTTCCTTTCCAGGCCCATCGGTGTCCCCCATTCTCCCCAACGGCAGGGGGAAGGTTAGTGGAGAAAATTCTCAATGCTGGCACAGTTGGGACTCGAACCAAGGAAATACAGATTGCGAGCCAACCTAGCACGCTAACGACTGTGCCAACCTCGCGTCTCGTCTCCAAGACAGACGACAGAGTTGAAAACATTATAGTTCGTGTTTAAAAGGAACAAAAAATTGTGGGTTAGGGGAATACAGATGATTTGGAAGAACCGAAACAGCAGAACGCAGTTCCTGTTTTCTCTTTTAAGAAATTATTCTAGGGAAAGAATTTTTTTTCCCTCTTAAGTTTTTTTGGTCCATTCCGTTTATTAAAAATCCTCAACGGGGATTTGGTTGTAGCCCCCTCCTTTAGATCCTCCTTTTCCTTATTACAATTATCGTAGAGCCTAATATAAAAGAGTGTACAGTCGCTCAAAAAAGTATCCGAACACTATGGTTGATTACAGAATTCAGGAAAAATATCTGGAGCGTGTACAGCAACTGTAAAACGATTTTTTTAGAAATTAGTGATCTGGCAACCTTCGTGTCACGTGACACGAAGGTTGCCAGATCACTAATTTCTAAAAAAATCGTTGCCAGATATTTTTTCTGAATTCTGTAATCAACCATAGTGTTCGGATACTTTTTTGAGCGACTATACATCAGTCAATAGTAAATACGCAGTTTATTGGTAAGCTTAGAATTCAAGAAATAATTGGACAGAAAAGTAAATTTCGCCACTCAGTACGAAACTCACTTTTTTCTGCCAAATTATTTCTTTATCCACTAGCATCCTAAAATGATACGATCTTGAGTCTTTATAATCGCAATCGTTTACCACTGGCACGACTTCGCATTTTCGATAATTCAATCATGGTTTCCTAAAATGATCAAAAGAGGTGCAAAATTTCGCAAACGATTGTCACCGTGCGTCTTGTGTAATATAAATAAATAAAAAAATAAATACCCCCTCAAGCAGCTGCTTGCCACAGAGGTCTGACAGGAGCCCGTCAATTTAATATGGGGGGCGGGGGTGGCTTAGTCGGTAGCGCGCCAGGCTCGTAATCTGTAGTTCCCAGGTTCGAGTCCCATCTGGGTCAGCGTTGAGATTTATCTCCGCAAAATTTCCCCGCCCTGCCCACGGTCAGTAGGGGACACCGATGGGTTTGGAAAGGCCACGGTCCGTCGGATGGGACGTTAAGCCGTGGCCCCGTGTGCGGGAGAGTCATACTCTGTGCACGTTAAAGAACACGCTGGATGGCTTTGACGGGAGGCTACCATCTGTCTCCCAACAGCTGTTCCAGTGGGTCCCCTCCCCCAACCTTCTCTGAGCCTTCGGGGTCCATGTGACCTGGCCATTTAACCCATGGTGTGCAAAAAAGGGGCCGCTCAGAGGTAAAACAATCCAATCCAATCCAGTTTAATATGCCATAGTAGGTCTGTGAGGCTGGCAGGACCTCAGCAGAAGAAACTTCCCCCTACCCACCTTTTCCTAAAGAAATATCGGTGTCTTTATCACCATTTCAGGGGTGATAATCATGTCACCGTTGCTTTAGTAACGCTTTCCATCTTTCGGTGATAGTACGACAGCCTATAATCCTTACCGCTCCATTTCTTCTACTAAGATGATGTAGAACATTATTTCATGGTTTTCTTTCAACAAATGTTTTTCGTCGTATTACAAGTGCAAGCGAAATCGTTCTTAGGAAAATAATCCGTTTTTATTTCCTTGATAGTTTCATCTGAAGGCTAATAGAATTATTTGTTTTATTACTCATTCATGCGAAGCTATCTTGTTGGCATATTTTCTGGATCACCTGTTTCTATCTGATCAGCTCCAACTTGTACAGTCGCTCAAAAAAGTATCCGAACGCTACGGTTGATTACAGAATTCAGGAAAAATATCTGGCAACGATTTTTTTAGAAATTAGTGATCTGGCAACCTTCGTGTGACGTGATTACAGAATTCAGGAAAAATATCTGGAGCGTGTACAGCAACTGTACACGCTCCAGATATTTTTCCTGAATTCCCACAAACTGGAGCGTGTGCAGTAAACTGCACACGCTCCAGTTTGCTGTGAACGGTAACTGCACACGCTCAATATTTCCGTGAGTGAGCCCGCACGATCCAATTAGTGATCTGGCAACCTTCGTGTCACGTGATGACAGAATTCAGGAAAAATATCTGGAGCGTGTACAGCAACTGTACACGCTCCAGTACCCTACTGACCGTGGGAAGAGCGTGTGCAGTTACTGTACAACAGTAACTGTACACGCTCCAGTTTGCTGTGAACGGTAACTGCACACGCTCCATATTCATTGTATTATATATTCATACGCATTATATATATTAAAAAATATCCGAACATTACGGTTGATTACAGAATTCAGAAAAAATATCTGGCAACGATTTTTTAAGAAATTAGTGATCTGGCAACCTTCGTGTCACGTGACACGAAGGTTGCCAGATCACTAATTTCTAAAAAAATCGTTGCCAGATATTTTTTCTGAATTCTGTAATCAACCATAGTGTTCGGATACTTTTTCGAGCGACTGTACTTCCTTGTCAAACGTATTCCTTTAGTTTCACGTAAACAACAACAGAAAGATATTGCTTGCAATGATAGTCTTAAAGGCACTAATGGTGAGAGTGATCAGAAATTGAGTTTGGCCCTTTCACTGGAACGGGTTGACTCGGTCATATTTCATTAAATTGTCCACTTAATCATAAAGAAAAGATTAAAAAATTTTGAAAATCTTAATATTCCTGACTTTACAACAGAAATTTTACTTAATTTTCCAAATTTGTATAAATCTCTTGAAGAGTACATACGAGAAACAAACCTTTGGAACAGAATTTAAAAAAACAAAAGAAAATGAAAAAAAAAATCTGTTTCATAATTATTATCTTCTCTTCCAAAAGTTATTTTTTTTTTTCATAATTTTTATTAGGTAAGCCTGAAGGAGGAGACCCAAAATGTAGTAAAGTATAACAACAACATGGCCAGTAACTTGCTAGGCTCGCAATCTGCAATTCCCAGGTTCGAGTCCCAAAATATGCCTGGACACCGATGGACTTGGAAAGGCCACCGTCCGTCGGGTAGGACGTTAAGCTGTGGCCCCGTATGCGGGAGAGAGCCATACCCTGTGCACGTTAAAGAACATGCTGGATAGCCTTGACGGGAGGCTACTATCTGTCTCCCAACAGCTGTTCCAATGGGTCCCATCCCTCAACCTTCTCTGAGCCTTCAGGGTCCTTGTGACCTGGCCATTTAGCCCATTGTGTGCAAAAGAGTGCCGCTCAGAGGTTGTTGGGTTGTTTTACCTCTGAGCGGTTGTTTTACCCTCTCCCAACCATAGTCCTTCGCTAGACCCCTGACAATATCTATAGATAGAAAAAAATCTTTTATAGCTTATTTCCGATTTTCGATATTTTTCGGTTTAAACGGTCCTTATAACAGCTTCAAAATCTGCTACTTAGAGTGTTAAAATCTATTCATCTGCAGAAGCAATAACCAGACAACTCTTCAGCTCTAAACAGATAAGACTAATTCTTAAAAAAATTCTTATTTTTCAAGGTTATTGATTCAGCTAAGAGTTTGTTTTTGTTCTTAATGCGAGTTCGCTAATGAGTTGATGTTCTTGTGAAAGTCGTTGCCCTCGAAAAAGTTCATTTTTCATTTCATCTTATCCATTTCTAAGACCAACAGGCATCTGAAACGATCTCGTCAAACATAACTTTGGTGCCCAAAGCTTCTAAAGGTCTTTTCAATGGGAAATGAATGCGACATTAAAATCCACGTTGAGATTACAAAATTGAAACAACCGATGTATCATCAGATAAAATTCGGGTGGCAATTAGGAATTCAGATAGGCAAGGTCATTTGCCATTGAAGAATTTATCAACAAGATAGCCGGCACTTCTTGAGGATATCAAAGGCATTGTTTACATTTTTGCCCATATTTATTGTCTTCATTAAATCTCGAGGCTCCTTTTAAGAAAACAACATTCTTTACGCATGGCTGTCTTGCGTCATTTCTGACAATTATTGATTACGCTGCATTCTGCATGAAACAAGTTGAAAACCTCGTCTGTATCCTCGTCGGTACTAGTCAATAGCTGAAATCATTAAAGGCATTTCCCCCTCCCTATATTTCCTCTCCCCCCCATCGAATTCCTGTCCAAAAGACCAGTTTCTAAACTATGATTCCGCCATATCTTCCCAACCTTGGCACTAGTAAGGTATTTTCACTGATTATTTTCCTCTGCAGAAAAAGTCATTTCCAACAAGGAAGAAAATAAAAAATCTGATCTTCTTATATCCGCTGCAGAAAGATTTTGCTGCTTTTATCTTGTTTTGAAATTAAGCACAAAATAATGAAATAATTTGCCAATTTCGTTTCTAACCTTCTAAAAACATAATAAGATTTTTTTTTCTATTATTTAATTTTGTCGTATTTAAACATTGAAAAGAATCTTGTTAAAGATAGACATTTCATAGCTTTATCATTGTTTAAAAAATTCATTTGCTATTTATGGAGATCAAACGCCAGATGATCTAGATATCTATTTTACGCCACTGCATAACCGGAACCATGGGGGGGGGGGAAAGTTGGACGTGCCCTTACCCCAAAGGGAATGAATTCTAATAACCAAAGTCCGGGGGGGGGGGAGTAAATTAAAATTAATTTTAATAACATTTTAACCATTAAAATGGAACGAGGGGAAGGCACTATGTATCGCACTGTTCGGAGACAACAATTTCTCATTAAAGAAAAAGTTGAGTGACATTCTCTTCCGTTCCGATTCAATCTAAACGTTTAGTTAGTTTGATAAAAAAAATACACTGCTCGACACTGAAAGTGCCCCACCAGAAGGGTTGGGTTATTTTACCTCTGAGCGGCACTTTTTTGCACACCATGGGCTAAATGGCCAGGTCACAGGACCCCGTAGGCTCAGAGAAGGTTGGGGGAGGGGACCCACTGGAACAGCTGTTGGGAGACAGATGGTAGCCTCCCGTCAAGGTCATCCAGCGTGTTCTTTAACGTGCACAGGGTATGGCTCTCCCGTACACGGGGCCACGGCTTAACGTCCCATCCGACGGACGGCGGCCTTTCCAAGCCCATCGGTGTCCCCTACTGACCGTGGGAAGGGCAGCCCAGAAGACATGTCATACAAACATGCAAATAGAAGTTGAGATATGCAAATGATAATAATCCGGAGATAATGACGTGTCTCGCAAGGAAAATAAAATTATCTATAGATTAAAAACCGACACAATTAATCTTAATAAACAAAAATTTCAATTAAAGCTTTCAAATTCTCCAAATTGCATAAAATGTAATTTACCAGAAAATACTATTCATAACTTACTAAATTTGCAACATATATTCTAAGCAAAGAGAAACTTTATTCTTAGCATTAAATGAATTAGGAATAGAAGATTTAAATATCCAAAACTTGTTAAATCACACGAAATATGACACAAAAATTTTATTTATAAACTCATTCTTCTGTTTCTTTTGTCTACTCCATTATGGAACAGAATTTAACAGGAAAAAAAGAAAAAAAAAACTTTGGAGAATAAAATATTAAAATAAAATATATAAAAATATAAATTATTAAAAAAACATAAAATATAATAAAAAAATGAGAATCCTACTCTAAAAAAAAGTATATATACAGGGTGAATCTGAAAAAGTGGGCAAAACTTTACGGGGTAGAAGAACGCAGCTATACGAGCAATATTCGTCATAGAATGTATGGGCGGAACGCAAGCGGTGAGAAGTTAAAAGGTAGTTTTCCACTGTCACATTTAAAGAATGAACACAAGAAGGAGAGGAGATACTCTGTGCCTCACTTGCATTCCCAAAAGTGCATATCCGCCATTTCGTGGTTAGTATAACCAGCCATCCTCTCGGCAATCCACGGTAGAAATGCCGTTGGGTGCGAGGACCGACCCTTTTATACCATTTCCAATGCCACCTAGCGGCTCGCCGTTTGCGTTCCGCCCATACTTTCTATGACGAATATTGCTCGTATAGCTGCGTTCTACCACCCCGTAAAGTTTTGCCCACTTTTTCAGATTCACCCTGTATATATGAAAAAAAAATTGAAATAAAAAAATGATAAAAATGAGAAATCTACTCAAAAATAAATAAGTAATAATAAAATACAGATAAAAAATATATATAAAAAAATAATAATCTAGAATTAATTTCTTTTTGTTTTTGCACTTTGCACAAAACTTTATTGGGAAAGCCTGAGCAAGGACACCCCATTTCTCTGTAACGTTAAATGAATGAAAGGGACGGTCTTGTGTTTATGGAGATGGAAGTCATGCGAACGGTTGAGATTAGGTGGTTCCTCTGGGAAATTGTTCAGAAAAGGCCTGGTACACGCTGTCAGCAAGTTTATCGCCATTTGGATACTTCTGAGAGAGGAAGAATTATAGGCCTATGTGAAGCTGGATGGACTACACGTATTGTCGCTCCCCATGTCTATCGGGATGCACGAACTGTTGTGCACTATTCACAATAGTGGTGAAATGAAGGTTCTAGCGTGTGTTGCAGAGGGAGTGGGGCCATCTGACAGACATCAGCACGGTTTGATAGGCGCAATGTTCAACATGCTCATTTGTCATCACAGAGCACTGCAGGCGATATTAGACGGGTTGTGTCAGCAGCCATGGACGTCCCCATAACGACCTGAACGGTAACCGAAAGTTGCATGAGGCACACTTGTGCTCTAGGCAACAGTTACGTCAACTGCCTTTGACTGCAAACCATCGCAGCGCTCTTATGGCTTGGTGCCGAATTCGTGCGAACTGGGGTCACAAATGGAACACTGTTGTGTTTAGTGATGAATCCCATTTCTGTCTTTGTGCTGAGGATTGACGGATCCGTGTATGGTGGCAACCTGTCGAGAGGATGGATCCAGCTTTTGTTTGCGACTGGCACACCGCCCGTCGGTCAGCAGGTCACCTCTTGTCCACATCACGAGAACACTGACAGCTGCAGTGCAGTTCTGCATCCCATTTTGTTACCGTTCCTGGGAGGCATGCAGCAGCCCATTTTCCTGCATGACAATGCCCATGTACAGTCGCTCAAAAAAGTATCCGAACGCTATGGTTGATTACAGAATTCAGAAAAAAATATCTGGCAACGATTCTTTTAGAAATCAGTGATATGGCAACCTTCATGTCACGTGACACGAAGGTTGCCAGATCACTAATTTCTAAAAGAATCGTTGCCAGATATTTTTTCTGAATTCTGTAATCAACCATAGCGTTCGGATACTTTTTTGAGCGACTGTACACACTGCTAGGGTCTCCAGACAATGTTTGCAACATGTTCAAGTATTGCCAGGGCCAGCAGGATCTCCAGATTTATCCCCAATAGAAAATCTGTGGAACCACATTGGACGACGTGTGCAATCCTCTCGGCGACTGGCGCGGAATCTCGAAGAATTATGGGAGCAAGCCAACGCTGCTTGGTATGCAATTCCTCAGGACCATATCCGTCGACTGTATGGTTCCATGCCACGCCGTATTACTGCCTGCATTGCCGTTCACGGCGGTGCAACCACCTACTGAAGCAGTCACATTGTGATGCATTATCTCATCTTCTAACACCTGTAAGTGGCTGCAAATTAAATCATGGTATGCCAATATGTATTGCTATGTGTGTGCTACATGTCTCTCCTATTCCCTCACTCCTAGGGGCGGGGGTGGCTCAGTCGGTAGAGCGCCAGGCTCGTAATCTGTAGTTCCCAGGTTCGAGTCGCAGCTGGTCAGCGTTGAGATTTATCTTCGCAAAATTCTCCGCCCTTCCCACGGTCAGTAGGAAACACCGATGGACTTGGAAAGACCGCCGTCCGTCGGATGGGACGTTAAGCCGAGGCTCCGTGTGCGGGAGAGCCATACCCTGTGCACGTTAAAGAACACCCTGGATGGCTTTGACGGGAGGCTACCATCTATCTCCCAACAGTTGTTCCAGTGGGTTCCCTCCCGCAACCTTCTCTGAGCCTTCGGGGTCCTTGTGACCTAGCCATTTAGCCCATGGTGTGCAAAAAAGTGCCGCTCAGAGGTAAAACAACACAACCCCTCACTACTACTGGGTGGAGCAATTTCAATGTCGTGCAGTGTATTTCCCCCCAAATGTTCCCCAATTTGCCGAAAAACTTTTTAATGCAGTAAAAAATTGCGAAAATTCGTCGAAAGAGTAAATTTTTTTAAATTAATTTTTTTTTGGCAGGGAATTAAGAGAAGTAGGTCAAAATTGCTTGCTGTATTTTATATATTATTATCGGAATTTTGAAGCCTAATATAAATAATTTTTAAAGTTTCGCCAGCTATTAGATATTTTTACTCAAATTCGACGATGTAGACCCAATTTGATATTCCCAATTATGTGTTTTTACTATATTCGCATATTATTGAAGGCTATTTAATTTTTTTCTTAAATAGGTCAAAATTCCCCCTCACGTGCTGCAATAAGATCAAAACTTTTCAGTTAAGGGAAAGCAGTGACTAGTATTTTAGGTCTCTCTTTTTCAGAGCCTTGGGGTCATTATAACCTGGTCATTAAGTGCCACGTGAAACTAAAAAAAAACCTCTTTGTGCATTAGAGCAAATAACAATAGTTTTCAGCAAGTAGTTCATTTTCTAAAAAAAATACGCACTTATTGGAAACGTAAGAACTTTAACCAGAACAATTTAACGATAATTTTCCTAAAGCAAACTTTTCGAATTCCTCGCTCGTATAAGTTTGCTTGCTTGTTTCCGCAATCCGATTCGAAGCAATCTCTCCATCTGATCCCTCTCCCTCTCAGGAATCATTGTTTTCGGTGAAATCGGTGCCTCGTGTGGAAGTTTCTTGCACGCTTCACTCGTCTGAGAAATTGCGATCCACTCCTCTTCCCATCTCGTGCATTTTCAACTCTAACGAGAGACAAAGTTACTGCACTTAAGTCTCTTTGCTAAATGCTTTGGGGCGAGGGTGGCTCAGTCGGTAGCGCGCCAGGCTCGTAATCTGTAGTTCCCAGTTTCGAGTCCCAGCTGTGTCAGCGTTGAGACTTATCTCCGCAAAATTCCGCGCCCTGCCCACGGTCAGTAGGGGACACCGATGGGCTTGGAAAGGCCGCCGTCCGTCGGATGGGACGTCAAGCCGTGCGGGAGAGAGCCATACCCTGTGCACGTTAAAGAACACGCTGGATGGCCTTGACGGGAGGCTACCATCTTTCTCCCAACAGCCAGTGGGTCCCCCCCACAACCTTCTCTGAGCCTTCGGGGTCCATGTGATCTGGCCATTTAGCCCATGGTGTGCAAAAAAGTGCCGCTCAGAGGTAAAACAACCCAACCCTAAATGCTTCTGCACCGCTTAATTCTTTCGTCTAAGAATCTTTCATCTTTGTTTCACACGTGCGGGGAATCGAAATCGAGCATTCACGCACGCATCAAACTGTATTTTGCGTGCCTTCTTGAAACAAGTTCAAGTCGTAGAGACAGAAAAATCGCTCTGATCACAAGTGCGACGTGTTGGCTGATCTGTCACGCGCTCTCGTGTTTTTTAGGCCTGGAAAACGCAAATTTCACACACGAGATTTTCATATACATTGCAGCTTAACTAAAATGACAACCCTTTAGCAATCAGTTACGTTGTTTTGAAGCCAGACTAGGAATTTGAGATATTGAATCGTTTATTGTACAGCTGTTACCAGCATAATGACTTCGTCGGGAAGCATGACCATCGCCGCAGCAGTTGAGGCGTTACAGGTACAGTCGCTCAAAAAAGTATCCGAACGCTATGGTTGATTACAGAATTCAGAAAAAATATCTGGCAACGATTCTTTTAGAAATTAGTGATCTGGCAAACTTCGTGTCACGTGACATGAAGGTTGCCAGATCACTGATTTCTAAAAAGAATCGTTGCCAGATATTTTTTCTGAATTCTGTAATCAACCATAGCGTTCGGATACTTTTTTGAGCGACTGTAGGTCGTCATATTATTTTGATACTAGATCGTGTGGGCTCACTCACGGAAATATTGAGCGTATGCAGTTACCGTTCACAGTAGACTGGGGCGTGTGCAGTAACTGCACACGCTCCAGTTTGCTGTGAACGGAAACTGGAGCGTGTACAGTTGCTGTACACGCTCCAGAAATTTTTTCTGAATTCTGTAATCACGTAACACGAAGGTTGCCAGATCACTGATTTCTAAAAAAATCGTTGCCAGGTATTTTTTCTAAATTCTGTAATCAACCATAGTGTTCGGATACTTTTTTGAGCGACTGTACCTAACAAAAAGAATCAGCGATAGAAAGAAGCTGTTTTCAGCTTATTTCCCTAATGGACCAGATTTACTGAATGCCATGTAGTTCTAGATTAAATTCACAGGATATTAATGGCCCAGGATCATATTACTGAAATCTCCCAAGGCAGTGGATCAAATGAGTGGAATGTCACGAGGCAGTGGATCAAGTAACATCATATTATTAAGATCCTATTCTTCAGTCGACACATTCCACGGGAACCTATAAAAATATCTTTAATCCAATCCACGGAATTGTAAATTCCTGTTAGCTTTTAAGTTTTACTATTCTCGTTCTTTTTCTGTGTGTGGTGGTGGGTTGGGTTGTTTTACCTCTGAGAGGCACTTTTTTTGCACACCATGGGCTAAATGGCCAGGTCACATGGACCCCGCAGGCTCAGAGAAGGTTGGGGGAGGGGACCCACTGGAACAGCTGTTGGGAGACAGATGGTAGCCTCCCGTCAAGGCCATCCAGCGTGTTCTTTAACGTGCACAGGGTATGGCTCTCCCGCACACGGTCCACGGCTTAACGTCCCATCCGACGGACGGCGGCCTTTCCAAGCCCATCGGTGTCCCCTACTGACCATGGGCAGGGCGGGGAGTTTTGCGGAGATAAATCTCAACGCTGACCCAGCTGGGACTCGAACCTGGGGAACTACAGATTACGAGCCTGACGCGCTACCGACTGAGCCACCCCCGCCCCGTGTGGTGGTGGGGAATACAGTCCGAATGTAGATGGATGGATGGTGGGGGGGTCAAGGAGAGTCATACCCACCCTCTTTAAGAATACTAATGAAGGTAATCGAGGCATTATTATTGCTAATAAATTATTATCATTATTGCTAATAAAGGAATCCTGCATTTTTTTAAGACCTGTAAAACGGGGGGGGGGGGGGGGGTAAAATACAAATCCGGTTTCTTGGCACCACTTTTTCCGGTTCGATTGAGTTTCTTCCCCCCCCCCCCCAAACTTTTATTGTTTATAGATCCGGGCCTGTGTGGGTGAAAAGGATGTGTAGAAACAGCTGTCAATATCATCATCAAAGAGTGCCTCTGCCATGAGTTGGATTTTTTAAACTCAATTTTTCTTCAGTTTTTATCCCTCTGAAACTGTAAGCATTTGTTTTTTATCCTCCTGCCGAGTGGTTAGCGCGCTTGGCTACTGATCTAAGGGACCTGGGTTCGAGCCCCGGGTAAGGCACGGATGTATGTGTCGTTTTACTGCTGAGGTCCTGCCATCCTCTCAGACCTTCTACTATGGCATATAAACTGACAAGCTCCTGTCAGACCTCTGTGGCAAGCAGCTGCTTGAGGGGGTATTTATTATTTTTTATTTAAAACCTGTTTATCGGCTCCATCTTATTGTAGTTCTATATATACCGCAATAAAAATTCCTAAACATATCGGCGAGAAACGGCAAAGTATTCGGTTGTTGCAATGAAAATAAGCAAAGTTGTATTTTTGGCAATTTTAAGCAGTTTTTGAATCGAAGGTTCAAGTTTAATTACAAAGAAAAAAAAAGAATTAATCAGTGCAAAGAACGGTGATCCCATATTGTATGAATTTCTGACCTTGTATCTGGCTGTTTTATCTTCCACTATTTGAGCCAAGCTGTTGCTGTACATTGTATTAACAGAAATGCTTCGACACTTCCCTGTTGGGGGCGGGGGTGGCTCAGTTGGTAGCGCGCCAGGCTCGTAATCTGTAGTTCCCAGGTTCGAGTCCCAGCTGGGTCAGCGTTGAGATTTATCTCCGCAAAATTCCCCGCCCTGCCCACGGTCAGTAGGGGACACCGATGGGCTTGGAAAGGCCGCCGTTCGTCGGATGGGACGTTAAGCCGTGGCCCCGTGTGCGGGAGAGCCATACCCTGTGCACGTTAAAGAACACGCTGGATGGCCTTGACGGGAGGCTGCCATCTGTCTCCCAACAGCTGTTCCAGTGAGTCCCCTCCCCCAACCTTCTCCGAGCCTTCGGGGTCCATGTGACCTGGCCATTTAGCCCATGGTGTGCAAAAAAGTGCCGCTCAGAGGTAAAACAACCCAAACAACTGCCCTGTTGGGCGGGGGAATAGCTCAGTCTGTAGCACACTGGGATTGTAATCTGCAATTCCGAGGTTCGAGTCCCAACTGGGCAAGCGTTGAGATTAATCTCTAACCCCCTATTGCCATAGTAGGAAAAGGGACACCCAATGGCTTGGGAAGTTCGCCATGGTGTCTTGGATCCTGTGTACATCAAGGAACACATTGGATGGCATCGACAATCCATCTGTTTTCTAACATCTGCCCAGTACCCCTTGGAATCCTTGTGACCTGGGTGGGGGGAGGGTTCTCAGTCGGGAGCGCACCAGGCTCGTAATCTGCAGTTCCAAAGTTTCAGTGCTACCGCTGAGATTTATCTCCGCTAAGGTACTACCTTGCCCTTGGTCAGTAAGGGGGGGGGGGGATACCAATGGACTTGGAACGGCAGCCATCCTTTCGATGGGAAATAAAGTCTGATCCCGTATGCGGGATAAAGCTACACACTGTGCACGTTAAATAATACACTGGATAGCACTGATGGGAGATTTCCATCTGCTTCCTAACAGCTGTCTAGTGGATCCCTTCCTCCAAACCTTCTCTGAGACCTTGGGGTCCACGTGATCTCGCCATTTAGCACATTAGATGCACAAAAGTATCCGTTCAGGGGTAAAACAATCCAACTCTTAGCATTAGGAGAGATTTCCATAGGAAGTAACTTAGTCGATAGCATACCAGGATCGTAATCTACAGTTCCCAGGTTCGAGTCCCAGCTGATCTAGCATTGAGATCTATCTCCTCAAACTCCCTGTCCATAGTCAGTAGGGTCCACCGATGGGCTTAGAAAGGCCGCCGTCCGTCGGATTGGACGTTAAGCCATGGTCCGTGTGCTGAAGAATCATACCCTGTGCACGTTAAAGGACATGCTGGATGGCCTTGACAGATGTTACTATCTGTCTCCCAACAGCTGTCCAGTGGATCTTCTCCTCCAAGCTTCTCTGAGCCTTCGGGGCTCTTGTGACCTTGTCCTTTAGCCCATTGCGTGCTAACAAGCGCCGCTCAGAGGCAAAACAACCCAATCCATTATGTACAAAAAAAAAATGCAGCGCAGAGGTAAAAACGAATTCTCCATTCAGGCAAAAACCTCGATTAAATCCGTTGCTTTAAAAACAGTTCTTGGGATTAATACTACCCATTAAGCAATTCTTTTGTAACGCAAAGCAGAGTCTGTGTTTTCTCAACCAAGCACAGAGTGGCAATGTCCTCAACAACCTGTAAAACATGTAAGACTTCTTTTACCAGAGAACTTTTGCCCTTGGAACAAACTAACCCAGTGGTCGCCATGTACACTTCGTCGCTTGTAACTACGCTAAGCATCAAATCCTGCGATTGTGACAAAGTAATTACTTATGCATTCCTCTGTAATTTCCAGGGCAACTGCTGTGGAGTTATCGTCTGTGGAGCTTGACCCGTAGCAGACGAGATGAAAGAGCTCAAACCGATTCCTGATCAAACAGGTAAGTTCTGACGTCACCTAATGATACTGTTGCACCTCACTTGGATAAGAAAGCAGTGGGAGGGGGGGGGGATAATGAGGGTGGTGGTTTTCCGGAAAGGGCACCTTAAAAAATACTAAATTTGAATACAGGTTCTACTCAAGTAACCGAGCATTAATATTTCTATATTTAGTTAAGAAATTTAAGCAAATAAAATGACTAGGAATTAATTACAGAGGAATTGAAAGAAGATTTTGTTTCTGAAAATTTTTTTTATTGTTAAATTAATGGAGTTTTTCTTTCATCTTCGTTTTGAAGTAAATACCAAATATTCAATTAAAAAATGTAGAAGCTAGGTTAATTCAGTCTGTGGCGACAATAAATGTCTTTTTTTTAAATAAATGCATTAATTTTTAGATAAATAAAAGTTTCTTCTCAATGTAAAGTTTTTTTGAAGAGATGCAGAAAAAACGTCAAAATAATAAGTGAATAGTGATATAAAAATTTTTCAATATCTTCCATTGTCAATAGCAGTTGCCCTATTTGCATAAAATAATACACGTGATCAGGGCGAGATCTAAGGGCGACATGCTTCCATTGAGAATGCTAATAAGAACAATGGTGGTAAAAGAACTATGGACCTTGTGCATATTTCACACATTTCAAAGGAAGTTTTAAAAAGATCTCTAAAAAAAGAAGAGGGGAATGTTATACAGCAATAGGAATTGTCTGTTGGAGGGCCTCTTTTACTTTTTTCCGGCTCGATTCTGTTACTTGCAACGCAATCCAGTTCCCCTCCTAATTCTTTTTTCTACATCCGGACTGTAAGTGATGGGTTGGGTTGTTTTACCTCTGAGCGGCACTTTTTTGCACACCATGGGCTAAATGGCCAGGTCACATGGACCCCGAAGGCTCAGAGAAGGTTGGGGGAGGGGACCCACTGGAACAGCTGTTGGGAGACGGATGGTAAGCCCCCCCGCCAAGGCCATCCAGCGAGATCTTTAACGTGGGTTGTTTTACCTCTGAGCGGCACTTTTTTGCACACCATGGACTAAATGGCCAGGCCACAAGGACCCCGAAGGCTCAGAGAAGGTTGGGGGAGGGTCCCCACTGGAACAGCTGTTGGGAGACAGATGGTAGCCTCCCGTCAAGGTCTTCCAGTGTGTTCTTTAACGTGCATAGGGTATGGCTCTCCCACACACGGGGCCACGGCTTAACGTCCCATCCGACGGACGGCGGCATTTCCAAGCCCATCGGTGTCCCCTACTGACCGTGGGCAGGCCGGGGAATTTTGCGGAGATAAATCTCAACGCTGACCCAGCTGGGACTCGAACCTGGGAACTACAGATTACGAGCCTGGCGCGCTACCGACTAAGCCACCCCCGCCCCGTAAGTGATGGGTATATACACAGTCGTATCAGAATAATATGACCCCCTACCATACATATACTACGGTAGGTGAACCTATTATTCTGATACGACTGTGTATATATTTTTTTTAAATTAGAATTTATTTTCCATATTTAAAATATAAGACAAAGAGAATACAATATAGTGTGACATTTGGTTGTCATTCAGTTTAAGTTTACCATTTAAGACTCTGCAATTGTCTACAAAGAACATTTAGTGGATTTATTAGTGTCGTATTATAATTTATGATGTATATTGCATATAGCCGTCCCGTGGCCGAGTGGTTAGAGCGCTTGGCTACTGATCTACGGGACCTGGGTTCGAGCCCCGGGTAAGGCATGGATGTTCGTGTTGTTTTCTGCTGAGGTCCTGCCATCCTCTCAGATCTCCTACTGTGGCATATAAACTGACAGGCTTCTGTCAGACCTCTGTGGCAAGCAGCTGCTTGAGGGGTATTTATTTTTTATTGCATATGATACACAGGTTTATACATAATCATTCATAAACTTCAAAAGAACATAATATTAGAGAAGCACAAGGAATGGCATGTAATCATGGAGCATTTAAACAGTTAGCTGAAAGGGTTAGCTACAACTGAGCTAGCTGCAAAAACTCGAAGGTCAGAGTATCTGACATAATGGGCGTCCGTGGCGGCGGGGGGGGGGGGGGGAGTTGTGCAAACAACTAACCAGTATTTCAAGATAGAAATATTTAGATCGAATTTGTTTATTAAGGACTACAGTTGCGAATAAATCCCGAGGAGGAGGGGGAAGGCTCGAAAAATCGATTTATGTTGAATAATATCAGGTGTACTAATATTTAATGTTTTTCCTTAATGAAATGTAATTGTAATGTTTTATCCCCCCTTTTAACAAGCAGACCATTTTTCATCTTTTTCATATTTCTGTTATGGTATGATGTGAGCATATTTGCTTTATTCGCAGCTCTGCTCATTAATGAATGGCTCGAGTTAAATATTTCCATTTTGAAACAATGATCGGTTTTCTCCCCCACCCTCAAAACATCCTCCCCCCTCCTAAGGGAAAAATTCCCGCTTGGTACCCATGCCTGAAATGTCATCAGGAGGTCGTAGAATCGAATCCATTCGCAGCGAAACATTTTTTTATTCAGATTCAAGTATTACAGCAAATTATGTAATATGACTGTCGCATTATAGAAATAACAGAACTCCGTAAGAGGGGCGGGGGTGGCTCAGTCGGTAGCGCGCCAGGCTCGTAATCTGTAGTTCCCAGGTTCGAGTCCCAGCTGGGTCAGCGTTGAGATTTATCTCCGCAAAATTCCCCGCCCTGCCAACGGTCAGTAGGGGGACACCGATGGGCTTGGAATAGGCCGCCGTCCGTCGGATGGGACGTTAAGCCGTGGCCCCGTGTGCGGGAGAGTCATACCCTGTGCACGTTAAAGAACACGCTGGATGGCCTTGACGGGAGGCTACCATCTGTCTCCCAACAGCTGTTCCAGTGGGTCCCCTCCCCGAACCTTCTCTGAGCCTTCGGGGTCCATGTGACCTGGCCATTTAGCCCATGGTGTGCAAAAAAGTGCCGCTCAGAGGTAAAACAACCCAACTCCGTAAGAGTTGTGAACAAACAGATATTTTTATTGTCGACTACAATAGAGTTGCTCAGTCAACTTGGTAGCGAATTGGACAGTTTTATGCTTGCATATTCAAAAAAGGTTTGATTTTCTTATTAATTCACTGGTTTCCATAATTAAGGAAAAATCGCGATAATTCGCCAAAAAATTGTGCGATCCTCACTGAACTTGTTCGTGCAACCAGTAAAGTAATGCCGAGTGAGCATATCATATGCAAATTAGTCTAGGTTGCGTCAATTTGCATAATCGGATAGCAGCATAGAAACGGGTGTTTTGGAGTGGATCGTTATTTTGTATTGTAAATGTGAGTAAAGAAATTTGAAACAGCCATTTTGTAGGAATGACTTCGAGACATCATTTGCCAAATGAACTGCGGTAGAGAGCTATTGGTCGGTTCGAAGCAGGCCATAGTCAGTCAGACATGGCACGATGGCTGAATGTGAGTCCTTCTGTGGTCCATAGACAGTGGAATCAGTTTCTTAGCACGGATTCTACGTCTCGGAGGTTTAGCCGAGGAAGGGCTACAGTTACGGCCGCTGTACAAGACCGATATCTGCGATTAACAGCACGAAGGAGCAAGACGTCTACTCCCTCAGCTACGATCCTGTCTTGCAGCAGCCACTGGGAGTGTTGTATCAGCTTCTACTGTGCGTAGAAGGCTTCATGAGGGAGGTCTGTACGATAGAAGGCCAGTAATTTGTATACTCCTCACGTCACAGGAAATAGCGGTTGAATTGGGCACGCACGCATGTTAACTGGACAGAAGAGCAATAGAGGTCCGTACTCTTCACAGATGAGTCCAGATATTGTTTGCAGAGTGATTCCGGACATTTCTTGATATGGACAAAACTAGGTACCCGCTATCATCCCAGTAACATCCGTCAAAGAGACAGTTAAGGCGGAGGTAACGTGTGTTTCGGGTGACATTTCCTCAGGTGGACGCACAGACCTCTATGGGTTGGGTTGTTTTACCTCTGAGCGGCACTTTTTTGCACACCATGGGCTAAATGGCCAGGTCACATGGACCCCGAAGGCTCAGAGAAGGTTGGGGGAGGGGACCCACTGGAACAGCTGTTGGGAGACAGATGGTAGCCTCCCGTCAAGGCCATCCAGCGTGTTCTTTAACGTGCACAGAGTATGGCTCTCCCGCACACGGGGCCACAGCTTAACGTCCCATCCGACGGACGGCGGCCTTTCCAAGCCCATCGGTGTCCTCTACTGACCGTGGGCAGGGCGGGGACAGACCTCTATGTGTTGACGAGTGGGAACCTCAATGCTGAAAGGTATAGAGATGACATCCTGGACCCTTATGTACGTCCTTATGCTGGTGTAATAGGTGAAACATCTTACAAGACATAACGCTCGTCCACACAGAGCTCGGCTAGTGGAACAATACCTTCGAGAAGAGACCATTATGCGCATGGAGTGGCCAGCTCGATCTCACGACCTAAATCGATTGAGCATGAGTGGGATGCTCTAAGGAGATGTGTTGCTGACCTCACCCCACCACCATATACAAAGGGGAGCTTATTACTGCTTTAAAGGAACAATAGTCGTTACTCCCTACTGAGCTGATTCACAACATCATAAACAGCATGGAGCATCGCTGTCGTGCCTGCATTGCTGTAAAGGGTGACCACACTTCTTATTAAAGAACTTCACCCATTACCTTCTGACACCTCATTTTTGGACAAGTTCCTGTAAGTGTTATTTTTTGACGAAAAACGTTTCTAGTTAAAATATTTCATGCCATTCTAAAACAATCATTGTAATTAATGTTTTCCTCAAATTTCATTAAAATCATTCACATAGTTTATCATAATTTTTCTGAGTTTTCCTTAATTTATGGGAACCAGTGTATACAGGATACAACTAAATTCTGTTTTTTAATGTCCTCGGGTTATTTGCACTACTCAAAAATTCAAACTTCTAAACCTTCTTTCGATTAATTTGTAATAATTTCAGGGGATAAACTCCTAAAGGGGGATCTTTATCATGATATTCCACATATTCGAGCTCCAATATTGTGCCGAGATTTTTCTCAGCTAACCTATAGTCTGGCCGCAGTAAAAAAAAAACGCATTGAAAGGCTTGGAAAGACCATCTGTTCAATGAGAAGTGTTAATCAGTGGTCTTATGTGCAGTAGGGCCATACCCTGTGCACGTTAAAGAACATAGTGTATGGTCTTAAAGGGAGGAGCCATTGGATTCCCTTCCTGAAACTCTCTGAGCCACTGTGATCCTTGTGACCTAGTCATTTAGCCCATTGCATGCAAAAGTGCAGTTAAGAGGTAAAAACAACAATACTTGCAGCGAGGTTTCTATTTGTTTCCTAATTCCTGTCTCGTGGATCTCCTCACCCAGCTCCGAGACCTTAGGTTCCTTGTGACCTGGTGGGGTGGAGGTGGCTCAGTCGGTAGCGTGCCAGGCTCGTAATCTGCACTTCCCAGGTTCAAGTCTCAGCTGGGCCAGTGTTAAAATCTATCTCCGCAAAACTCTCTGCCCTTCCTACGGTCAATAGGGGATACCGATGGACTTGGAAAGGTCGCCGTCCGTCTGATGGGACATTAAGCCGTTGCTACCTATGCAGTAGAACTATACCTGTGCACGTTAAAGTACACGCTGGATGGACCTTGACGGGAGGTTACCATCTGTCCAGTCCAACAGGGTTACAGCTGTCCACCCCAACAGGTTGGGGGTGGACAGCTGTAACCCTGTTGGGTTGTTGTAACACCCCAACAGGTTAACAGCTGTCCAGTGGGTCTCTACCCCAACCTTCTCGAAGCCCTCGGGGTCCTTATGACCTGACCATTTAGCCCATTGTGTGCACAAAGTGCCGCTCATTGGTAAAACCAACCTCGTGACCTGGTCATTTAGCCCATTGTGTGCACAAAGTGTGCCGCTCAGAGAGGAAAAAACTCTTCATTCTGAAGTTTTTCGGAAATGTATAAATTCAGAATTTCAGAAACAACTTAAATTGCAAAAAAAGGGAGAAAAATTCCTCGAGAATTTTTCAGAAAGGCAGTTAAGGATTAAAAACGAATGAGGTAATTTAGAGGTCACAAACCTTTCTAGAACTGACTTGTCCTCATAAAACACAAAAGATTTCTAGAATTCATCAAATGATGATGTTTCGACATTTCTTTTCATTCTTCATTGAATAGGGTTAACTCGGAGACAGCCGATTCATCTCTTAACGACCTCTACTAGGTCATTAGATTCTCCTTCCGCCAAAGTGGGAGTACAGAAATCACGCCCCTGATAATGCGTGACTCACTCGGGCCCGCCGGATTCGCCTTCTTACCTGTCTTGCGGTTTTTGGGCTGATGTCAGAGACAATAAAGTCTCGCACCCAGGGAGTATGTCGATGAAGGCAGACAGCAGCTATGCCAAGGAGTGTCTAGGGACCTTCTTTGGCTATGCGATCAGGAAATTCATTCCTTTCAGCGCCACTGTGACAGCACAAATAGTTATGTCATCATCTCTAGGTTCTTTCAACAATGTAGGAAATGGAATAAAGACCCGGAAATGGTCCTTGGTATTCATTAGCTCTTAAATAACTGAGAAAGGTTTCACGTGAGAAACTTTTTCCATTCACTATTAGGAATATTGTAGTTTTTTTTTTTGGATTCAATGTCTTCGACTGAAGAAATTTCGATTTTAGGTCAGGCTCTTCTTTACTTCCCCTTGAAGTGCAAATAAAAAGAGTGTCACTAGGAAATAAAGGAACTATGATGCCGAAAGAATTATTGTCTTCTTATTTGCTTATTGCAATTTAGTTTGTTTTTTGGTGCGAGTGATGGCTTAGCCGGGACTCTCCAAGCTCATAAGGGGCGGGGGTGGCTCATTCGGTAGCGCGCCAGGCTCGTAATCTGTAGTTCCCAGGTTCGAGTCCCAGCTGGGTCAGCGTTGAGATTTATCTCCGCAAAAATTCCCCGCCCTGCCCACGGTCAGTAGGGGACACCGATGGGCTTGGAAAGACCGCCGTCCGTCGGATGGGATGTTAAGCCGTGGCCCTGTGTGCGGGAGAGCCATACTCTGTGCACGTTAAAGAACACGTTGGATGGCCTTGACGGGAGGCTACCATCATCTCCCAACAGCTGTCCCAGTGGGTCCCCTCCCCCAACCTTCTCTGAGCCTTCGGGGTCCATGTGACCTAGCCATTTAGCCCATGGTGTGCAAAAAAGTGTCGCTCATAGGTAAAACAACCCAACCCAGTTATGATAGCGTTCAGCTTTGTTAATCCCCGTTATGCCCAGCGAGAAAAAGGAACACCGATGGGGTTGAGAAGGTTCCTTCCGTATGATGAGACATAAAGTTGGGTTGTTTACCTCTGAGCGGCTTTTTTTTTTTTGCACACCATGGGCTAAATGGCCAGGTCACATGGACCCGAAGGCTCAGAGAAGGTTGGGTGAGGGGCCCACTGGAACTGCTGTTGGGAGACAGATAGTAGCCTCCCGTCAAGGCCATCAGTGTGTTCTTTAACGTGCGCAGGGTATGGCTATCCCATACACGGAGCCACGGCTTAACGTCCCATTCGACGGACGGCGGCTTTTCCAAGCCTATCGGTGTCCCCTACTGACCGTTGGCAGAGTGGGGAATTTTGCTGAGATAAATCTCAACGCTGACCCAGCTGGGACTCGAACATGGGAACTACAGATTACGAGCCTGGCGCGCTACCGACTGAGCCACCCTCGCCCCTGAGACATTGAGCGGTGGCAACCTTCGTGTCACGTGACACGAAGGTTGCCACCGCTTAATGTCTCAGGGGCGAGGCCAGATCTCTAATTTCATTTAATGTATTAGGCCAGATCGCTAATTTCTAAAAAAAAAATCGTTGCGAGATATTTTTTCTGAATTCTGTATCAACTATAGTGTTCGGATATTTATTTGAGCGACTGTATATCTGTGGCGTAGTGTGCTGCAGTGTTAATGTATTGTGATCTGTAACTGCTGCTGGGGCGGGGCTGGCTCAGTCGGTAGCGCGCCAGGCTCGTAATCTGTAGTTCCCAGGTTCGAGTCCCAGCTGGGTCAGCGTTGAGATTTATCTCCGCAAAAATTCCCCGCCCTGCCCACGGTCAGTAGGGGACACAGATGGGCTTGGAAAGGCCGCCGTCCGTCGGATGGGACGTTAAGCCGTGGCCCCGTGTGCGGGAGAGCCATACCCTGTGCACGTTAAAGAACACGCTGGATGGCCTTGACGGGAGGCTACCATCTGTCTCCCAACAGCTGTTCCAGTGGGTCCCCTCCCCCAACCTTCTCTGAGCCTTCGGGGTCCATGTGACCTGGCCATTTAGCCCATGGTGTGCAAAAAAATGCCGCTCAGAGGTAAAACAACCCAACCCATATAACTGCTGCTGAGATTTGTCTTTCTAAAGTTTACCGTGACACATTTCTGTAAGACCGTAGTGTCGAATAACTGCGCGTGAAAGGAATTTTTCCGTTATGAAAAATTTCAAATGTGGCGGAAACAGCAAAAATACCGATCGAATTTCAATCTATTGGGTGAAGTTATATCATAAGCGACAATAATTCCAAGTTTGGAACTACTGCAAGACATAATCCGGCCCTGCCCCAGTGAGCCCACGCGGACAATTGCGCCCAGCGAGGCCGTGGTGGCGCTGATGTAGTGGGGTGCAAGGTAGGCGTGAACGTCAACTCAACCCATGGCCGAACAAGTGGGACAAGTGAAAGTAACAGGGCTGCACAGATTTCACTCCTCTGTGATGACCTCGAAACATCGGGCTCGACTGAAGAAACAAAAGTCTGTTGACATGGAAGAGAGAAAAGTTGGGACTTGTTTCCTTTCTTCTACACAAAGCCTGCGCCTCTTGTTAACGGTTTTTTGACCACCGATAAAAAATTAGTCCGTGTTTGCTATTGCGTGGCGAAGGAAACCTGGTTACGATGAGCAATGTGTAATCTGTGTTTTATTGTCCTTCATTTGGGAAGAGTGAGCAATGAACAGGAACATGGTGGTGGGGGGGAGTCTGGATGGGAAAGTAGGCAGGTTGGGTTGTTTTACCTCTGAGCGGCACTTTTTTGAATATCATGGGCTAAATGTCCAGGTCGCAAGGACCCCAAAGGCTCAGAAGGTTGAGGGAGGGGACCCACTGGAGCAGCTGTTGGGAGACAGATGGTAGCCTCCCGTCAAGGCCATCCAGTGTGTTCTTTAACGTGCACAGGTGTGGCTCTCCCTCACACGGGGCCATGGCTTAACGTCCCTTCCAACGGACGGCGGCCTTTCCAAGCCCATCGGTGTCCCTTACTGACCGTGGGCAGGGCGGGGTTGGGTTGTTTTACCTCTGAGCGGCACTTTTTTGCACACCATGGGCTAATGCGACCTGGCCAGGTCACATGGACCCCGAAGGCTCAGAGAAGGTTGGGGGAGGGGACCCACTGGAACAGCTGTTGGGAGACAGATGGTAGCCTCCCGTCAAGGCCATCCAGCGTGTTCTTTAACGTGCACAGGGTATGGCTCTCCCAAGCCATCTCTGTTCACGGCTTAACGTCCCATCCAACGGACGGCGGCTTTTCCAAGCCCATCGGTGTCCCCTACTGACCGTGGGCAGGGCGGGGAGTTTTGCGGAAATAAATCTCAACGCTGACTCAACTGGGCCTCGAACCTGGGAACTGCAGATTACGAGCCTGGCGCCCTACCGACTGAGCCACCCCGCCCCTAAAAGTAGGCACCAATCAAGATCTTTTGCAAAGAGGTAGGAGAAATAAAAGAATATCGAATAGGAAAGGAAAGCAGCATATTAACCGAAGGGATGTTAAGGATTTTTTTTTTCTGACTGCAAGCGAAATGGGAGAGCATGACAATTTGTTACGAGTGGGTGCGTTTGGTTTTAAAAGAACCAACTTTAATGCGAAATTTTTGGTCTCTTGATGAGCGTGAGTGTTTGCAAGAATTGTTTCAGAGAAGGGTGCTGTAAAAAATCATTAATTAGCGTTAGTTAAAAATGCAGCAATAGGATCGTTGTTGTTTTACCTCTGAGCGGCACTTCTTTTTTGCACACAGCTGACTAGATGGCCAGGTCGCAAGGACCCCGAGGGTTGAGAGCAGGTTGGGGGAGGGGACCCACTGAACAACTGTTAGGTGACAGATGGTATCCTGACGTTCATCCGACGGACGGCGGCCTTTCCATGCAATCGCCCTGTTTCGAAGGTCATCGGTGTTCCTACTGACCATGGGCAGCCGGGGGGGAGTTTTGCGGAAATCTCAACGCTGGTGCAGGAGGCCCATTGTGCCGATCAAGATCTCCTCTGTTTAGCGCTATGAAGATATGATTCATATTGATTATGATCTAATACCGCTATGAATATATGATTCATAAGATCTTGATCGGCGGCCGTTAGCTCAGTGGTTCAGAGCACCTGACATGTTATCAGGAGGTCGTGGGTTCGTATCCCACCCGGCACAAGACAATTTTTCCTCTAAAATTTAAATCGGTGCTGATTTATTAGTTGATATTTGGAAAATGTTTTCCACGGGGTGCAATTGAAAGAAGAAAGGGTTCGTAGATGATTCCCTTTGCAAAGTGAGTGGTGCTTGGGTTATTTTGCCTTTGAGCGGCACTTTTTTTGCATACCATGGGCTAAATGGTCAGGTCACATGGACCCCGAAGGTTAGGGGAGGGGACCCACTGGAACAGCTGTTGAGAGACAGATGGTAGCCTCCCGTCAAGGCCATCCAGAGTGTTCTTTAACGTGCACAGGATATGGCTCTCCCGCACACGGGGCCACGGCTTAACGTCCCATCCGACGGACGGCGGACTTTCCAAGCCCATCGGTGTCCCCTACTGACCGTGGGCGGGGAAATTTGCGGAGATAAATCTCAACACTGACCCAACTGGGACTCGAACCTGGGAACTACAGGTTACGAGCCTGGTGCGCTACCGACTGTTTGAGTGATAGTAAGGCAGGACTTGTCTCAGTTGGTCTCCACTTCTATCCACTCTGAAAGCGGCGAGAAAGGAAACAACGGACTTGGAAAAGCAGCCGTCCGTCAATAGGGACGTTAAGCCCATATTCAGGAGAGGCCACAACTTGTGCACGTTAAGAACATGATGGATGGCCTTGACGGCGAAGCTACCATCCGTCTCTTAAAGCTGTTCCAGTAGGTCCCCTCCCCAACCTTTTCTGAGAGTTCAGGGTCTTTGTGACCTGGCTATTTAGCCCATTGTATGAAAAAAAGTGTCGCTCAGAGGTGAAACAACCCATCCCTTCCAAATGAATCGGAGATCACTCTTCAAATGTCTCTATTCTGTGTAGTAGGTGAAGGGCCTCCTTCTTCTAGTGGTTCGGAACAAACGATCATTTTTCGTGTGGGCCGAAATTGCCGTTCTGATACAATTCGGACAGGAAACGACGTCACGGTCACGTGTGTGTCTCGAAGTGTGCTTCATTAAACCGGTCGCTGATCTTGAAAACTCTTCTTAAGCTTTAAACGAGGGCATCGTGATAGAAACAGAAAGCTTTCGAGAAATCGGACTGGAGGCTAATCGATGGCTTCGGTTTACACGTTTCAGAATCTGTTTTGCTTAAATTGTTCCTCCTTGCGACATCGGTCCTTCTGGGAAGAAATTCTCATCCAAGGCATCGACGATGATCATCTTCCCATCCACTGCCTTCTGTAATAGGTTTAGATGCTGCACGAGAGATGGGAGGATGAAGATTCGCAACATGTGCGGTTATTTGTTGACTGATGAAGATAGAAAATAAGTGAACGACGGAGGGAAATACAGAGCTCACGATTAACATCTTCAGAACTTGTATACATTGTAGAATAAAAAAATAATATATACCCCCTCAAGCAGCTGCTTGCCACAGAGGTCTGACAGGAGCCTGTCAGTTTATATGCCACAGTAGAAGATCTGAGAGGATGGCAGGACCTCATCAGAAAACAACACGAACATCCATGCCTTACCCGGGGCTCGAACCCAGGTCCCGTAGATCAGTAGCCAAGCGCTCTAACCACTCCGCCACGGGAACATTTTTAAATACAGGAGGAGGTGCATGTGGCATTACAATGTGTGCAAAGTGCAAAACAATCCTTAATATAATGGACTGGGATTTTGTGCCATCAACGGATATAATTATATTGAAGGTAAGTGTGCCTTACACAATTAACAAGAAACAACAAAAACTGTTTGGCCACATTTCACTTCGCTTGCTTATCATGACAAATCATATAAAGGCAGAGAATTACGGTTTATGTTACTTTTTATTGCTTTCTCAGAATTTTGCAATTCTTGAGATGGTTTGTACATTACAATGTTTATTGCCATTGAATTAGGGATAGCAACCTAGTAACGTGTTGGACTTTGAAAACGGCCGCCACACGACGAGGCAAGGACTCCACAAGCTCGTATAAATGTTCCACAGGTATAGCGACCCATGCATCCTTAAGAGCTGCCCACAATTCTCTCAAGATCGTCGCTGAGGATTTTAATCGGCTTCTAGGTGGCCAATCCATTATTTCAAAGTCAGCAGAATGCTCCTGCAACCATGCAGTAGACAACCTGGACCTGTGAGATAAACAGTTGTCTTGCTGGTAGACGCTATCTCCATTGGGATGCATGATGGCCACAAATGGGTGTAAATGGTCAGCCTTGAGTTCTACATGCCGGCGGGATGCGTTGGGTTGTTTTACCTCTGAGCGGCACTTTTTTGCACACCATGGGCTAAATGGTAAGGTCACATGGACCCCGAAGGCTCAGAGAAGGTTGGGGGAGAGGACCCACTGGAACAGCTGTTGGGAGACAGATGGTAGCCTCCCGTCAAGGTCTTCCAGTGTGTTCTTTAACGTACACAGGGTATGACTCTCCCGCACACGGGGCCACGGCTTAAAGTCCCATGCGATGGACGGCGGCCTTTCCAAGCCCATCGGTGTCCCCTACTGACCGTGGGCAGGGCGGGGAATTTTGCGGAGATAAATCTCAACGCTGACCCAGCTGGGACTCGAACCTGGAAACTACAGATTACGAGCCTGGCGCGCAACCGACTGAGCCCCCCCGCCCCCCGGCGGGATTGCATTGAGAGTCGTCGGTACACGTACCAAAGGTCCCACAGATGTCGAACTGAAGACACTACACACAATCACTGAGCCACCACCAGCTTGTACTGTTTTGACCTGACATGCAGGATCCATGGTTTTATGGGGTTTAAAAAATATATAAAAGGAAACCTTTTTTTTTTCTTCCATAAACAAATTTTTAGTCTGAAGAGTTTAAAGAATTCTGAGCAGAAGAAAGCCAAGATATTTTTGTTGAAATGGAAATTCTAAAAGCAAATTAAAATCCGCTTACATCGAGATCAAAGATTTCCAAGGAGGGCGTTTTAGAAATTTGTGTGAACGCATTCATTTGTCAAGCTAAAAATGATATCGCAATCTAGTTTTATATAGGAAAAGTTTCGTTTATTTCCAAGAAGGGAGCTTAGAAAATACTTATTAAAAGGGGGCATTAAAAATAATACTTTTTAAAAGTTGACGCAAAAAATAAGTTTTTAAAAAGGGGACGCTAAAAATCGTATATTTTTTTAATTACTTGGTAAAAGGGGTACTTTGGGCGCCTTTTACCAAATAATTTCAAAATTTTTAAAAGTATTGAGCCCAAAGCCTTTTCACCAAATAATTTCAAGAACATATTTTTAGCGTCCCCTTTTTAAAAAGTATTATTTTTAGCGTCGCCTTTTTAAAAACAATTTTTGCGTCAACTTTTAAAAAGTATTATTTGGTTGGGAACCGCTGATCCAAATAAACGTGGTGAGAAGTGGTTTAATCAATTGATTGTCAGGTAAGAACAGCATTTAGAACTAGATCTAATATCTTGGATATGATCCCTAAAAAGGCGCTCCGCATTGAAGAGGACATTGAGTTGTATTCAGCATACAGGAAATATAAAACTGTGCACTTTAAAAAACGCATTGATTAATATTTAAGGATGACTGAATAGCCTGTTTCTCAACAGTCGCCATGGGGCGAGGGTGGCTCAGTCGGTAGCGCGCCAGGCTCGTAATCTGTAGTTCCCAGGTTCGAGTCCTAGCTGGGTCAGCGTTGAGATTTATCTCCGCAAAATTCCCCGCCCTGCCCACGGTCAGTAGGGGACACCGATGGGCTTGGTAAAGGCCGCTGTCCGTCGGATGGGACGTTAAGCCGTGGTCCCGTGTGCGGGAGAGCCATACCCTGTGCACGTTAAAGAACACGCTGGATGGCCTTGACGGGTGGCTACCATCTGTCTCCCAACAGCTGTTCCAGTGGGTCCCCTCCCCCAACCTTCTCTGAGCCTTCGGGGTCCATGTGACCTGGCCATTTAACCCATGGTGTGCAAAAAAGTGCCGCTCAGAGGTAAAACAACCCAACTCAACAGTCGCCCAGTGAATCTTCCTGAACAGGATGGGAGTAACCGGGATGAATGAAGGGCAGCACTCCCAAGATAAAACTGAACTGCTTTTTCCACTTTTTCTGAAAAACCTTTTCAGGCACCCCATTTGTTAGAGATTTGAAAGGAGATGGGCAGTATAATAAGTCAGCGAGAAGGTAAGATCTCAACAGGAAGATCTTATTACATCAGAAAACCTATGTTCCTCATCTGTGAATCGAACCCAGTCCCCTTTGGCCTGTAACAAGCGCGCTAACCACTCTGCTTAAAATATCAATAGAGCTCGGGGCGGGGGTGGCTCAGTCGGTAGCGCGCCAGGCTCGTAATCTGTAGTTCCCAGGTTCGAGTCCCAGCTGGGTCAGCGTTGAGATTTATCTCCGCAAAATTCCCCGCCCTGCCCACGGTCAGTAGGGGACACCGATGGGCTTGGAAAGGCCGCCGTCCGTCGGATGGGACGTTAAGCCGTGGCCCCGTGTGCGGGAGAGCCATACCCTGTGCACGTTAAAGAACACGCTGGATGGCCTTGACGGGAGGCTACCATCTGTCTCCCAACAGCTGTTCCAGTGGGTCCCCTCCCCCAACCTTCTCTGAGCCTTCGGGGTCCTGTGGCCTGGCCATTTAGCCCATGGTGTGCAAAAAAGTGCCGCTCAGAGGTAAAACAACCCAACTCAATAGAGCTCTAAAATTTAAGCCATAATTAACCACTTTAACTTGATGATGGGGTTAGTTAAAAACAATACCCTTACTTAACAAATACCCTTACGAATAATTACCTATTACGACAAGATAAAAATGTAAATTGTGAAATTCCCGCATTACATAAGGAAATTTTTAGGCACTATTGTTTGTACTTGGCACCGAAATTCCTTTCCTCTCTTCCGGTCAGCATAAAAAATATCTCGAATTATCATTTGTTTTCTAAAGTTCTCATGAACTATATTTTGATACTGGATGATGTGGAAACTTTTTTGCATTAAACTACTACAATTGTTTTTATATGTAACACAGATATTGGAATGTTTCTACCTTTCTGACTTTCACACTTTCTGGATTACTAGAAATTTTTTGTTTTCAGTTGTTTTCGTTTTTTCGTATACACCTATCCCTCGATTTACACGGTACTCAGTTCACACAGTTTTGACTTTGCACGGTCAAAAAATGCAACAAGTTTCGATTTACACGGTACTGACTGAGACGTACATAGAAAGAAAATCTCAGTCAGTACCGTGTAAATCGAAACTGGTTGCATTTTTTGACCGTGCAAAGCCAAAATTGTGTGAACTGAGTACCGTGTAAATCGAGGGATAGGTGTATTATATTCAATGCGACGACTGACGTTTTCAATTTAAATTGATTCTGTATTGAGATCTCGCGAACGAGCCTACTCTTGCGAGACCTCAAAAGCTTTTGTATACTGTTAAATAGATAATTTCTTTTTCAGATAATGTTTATCTATCTAATAACAAATGCGCTGCACTACCAAAATATTACCATTGAAATAACACGAAAACTATCTTCGAGGGTCTATTAAGGAGGATGTTCATTGCAGACTGAAAGGAAAAGCCCACGAGTCGTCACACCACGCAGGGCGGCTCAGTCAGCAGCGCGCCAGGCTGATAATTTGTAGTTTCTTGGTTCGAGTCCCAGCTGGGTCAGCGTTGAGATTTATCTTGGCAAAACTCCACCCTGCGGTGTGCGGCGTCGGATGGGTTAATCGGAACCTACGAGGCTCTGGGTCAGTAGGGGACACCGATGGGCTTGGAAAGGCCGCCGTCCATCGCATGGGACGTTAAACCGTGTGTGGGAGAATCATATCCTATGCACGTTAAAGAACACGCTGGATGGCCTTGACGGGAGGCTACCATGTCTCCCAACAGATGTTCCAGTGGGTCCCCTCCCCCAACCTTCTCTGAACCTTCGGGGTCCTTGTGACCTGGCTATTTAGCCCATGGTGTGTCAAAAAAAAGTGCCACTCAGTGGTAAAACCCGTCACACCACGCTTTCAACTTAGACTTGATCTTTGCAAACAAATGAGGAAATTCTACGAAATGCGGGGCGGGGGTGGCTCAGTCGGTAGCGCGCCAGGCTCGTAATCTGTAGTTCCCAGGTTCGAGTCCCAGCTGGGTGAGCGTTGAGATTTATCTCCGCAAAATTCCCCGCCCTGCCCGCGGTCAGTAGGGGACACCGATGAGCTTGGAAAGGCCGTCGTCCTTCGGATGGGACGTTAAGCCGTGGCCCCGTGTGCGGGAGAGTCATACCCTGTGCACGTTAAAGAACACTCTGGATGGCCTTGACGGGAGGCTACCATCTGTTTCCCAACAACTGTTCCAGTGGATCCCCTCCCCCAACCTTCTCTGAGCCTTCGGGGTCCATGTGACCTGGCCATTTAGCCCATGGTGTGCAAAAAAAGTGCCGCTCAGAGGTAAAACAACCCAACCTACGAAATGCGGGGGGGGAGGTGTTGAATGAATTGTTAGAAACAAAAGCAAAGATTACTTGCCATGCGATATAGAAACAGTTGAATCATCGTTTGTATTTATGCTTTGTTTTAGAAAAGAAAACAATGCAAGTTTCACCTTGGCAATGCAGGTGTTACTTAAGGCAATTACGAAGCAATGTGATGTCTCGTTGTTGCCATTCCTTTGCCAAGAAAGGGGCGGCAGACCAAGGCTGTGCGGATGGAAAGGGGCGAAAAGCGTCCTTGGCAACAGGAGCCAATCGAAAGGGAGAGAGCGGAAGGTTAAATGGGCCAAGAAAGTTGTGTTGCAAAGAAGTGATTGGAGTAGGTGGGGCAGAAATACCTTGGCCGCTACTAACTGAAGAGGAAAATGCTTCAGTACTCGATCTGTAGAAAAGAATTGGACATTGAATAAACATTTGTTTGCCAACGGAAAAAGATCGGCGATAAGTGACGATAAATTATCATCTTTTACGTTAGATCATTAATCGCAGCACTCTGTCAGTTTTCATTATTACCTAAGGGGCGGGATTTCTCTCAGTCGGTAGCGCGCCAGGCTCGAAATCTGCAGTTCCCAGGTTAGTCCTAACTGTACTAGCGTCGTGATTTACCTCCGTTAAACCACAACTATGTTCTCAGTGAGAAAGGGGTTACCGATGACCCTGGAAAGGCCGCCATAAGTTAAATTGTTACCCCGTGTCTACGAGAGCCTGGGGCGGGGGTGTCAGTACGAGAGCCTCAGTCGGTAGCGCGCCAGGCTCGTAATCTGTAGTTCCCAGGTTCGAGTCCCAGCTGGGTGAGCGTTGAGATTTATCTCCGCAAAATTTCCCCGCCTTGTCCATGGTAGTAGGGGACACCGATGGGCTTGGAAAGGACGTCGCCCGTCGGATGGGACGTTAAGCCGTGGCCCCGTGTGCGGGAGAGCCATACCCTGTGCACGTTAAAGAACACGCTGGATGGCCTTGACGGGAGGCTACCATCTGTCTCCCAACAGCTGTTCCAGTGGGTCCCCTCCCCCAACCTTCTCTGAGCCTTCGGGGTCCATGTGACCTAGCCATTTAGCTCATGGTGTGCAAAAAAGTGCCGCTCAGAGGTAAAACAACTCAATCTACGAGAGCCATACCTTGTTCATGTTAAAGAACACGCTGGATGGCCTTGATGGGAGATGATTATCTCCTAACAAGCGTCCAGTAGGTCCCATCTCTCAACCTTCTCTGAACCATTGGGGTCCTTGTGACCTGGCCATTTATCCCAGAGTGTGCAGAGAAAATGTGATGCTGAAGGGTAAAACGTCCCAAAGCAAAATGATATTCCGTTTTGCAGTTGACCTTACTGAAGTTTCAACACGTTTAACATTGAATGCAATTACCAATAATCATTTCTCATGTAACTAGGAAGCTTCCATTAGCTAAATTGAAAAAATTACTAAAGAACACAAAAATTGCAGAAGATTCAAGGAAAACTAAACATTTTAATAATCGTGAATTCACTTTGCACTTCATATCATTTTTATTTATCTCTCTTCCTATTGTTTATCGCTCGTCCTTTGTGGTTTGTGGATTTCACAAAACGTTGCTCCACCATATCTTTCGAACGCAACGGGAAAACTTAATTTATGCGTCAAACGAAAGTTTTTTGACGCGGGAAGTGTCATTGGCTGTAAAATTGACCTCCCATGCTTTCTCCTCCCCCCCCCCCCCCTAAAAAAATGGCAGAACAATCGCTGTTATATTTATCTCCAGAACGCGAGTGCCGAAAGTACTCATAACATGCTATGCGTCAAATGAAAGCTTGTTGGGTTGTTTTACCTCTGAGCGGCACTTTTTTGCACACCATGGACCAAATGGCCAGGTCACAAGGACCCCGAAAGCTCGGAGAAGATTGGGGGAGGTGATCCACTGGAACAGCTGTTGGGAGACAGATGTTAGCCTCCCGTCAAGGTCTTCCAGTGTGTTCTTTAACGTGCACAGGGTATGACTTTCCCGCACATGGGGCCATGGCTTAATGTCCCATCCGACGGATTGCGGACTATTCCAAGCCCATCGGGGTCCCCTACTGACAGTGGGCAGGGCGAGGGAATTTTGCGGAGATAAATCTCAACGCTGACCCAGCCGGGACTCAAACCTGGGAGCTGTAGATTACGAACCCGGTGCGCTACCGACTGAGCCACCCCCGCCCCAATGAAAGCTTGTGACGCGGGGGACGTCAGAGACTAAATATTGGCCTCCATTCTTGCCCCCCCCCCTAAAAAGGAAAATATGAAAACTTATTCAGTTGTATCTTTCCAACAGGCTGAGCATAACAAGTTGTATGTTAAATGAAAGTTTGTAAAGTGGGCAACCCCCTTGATTTCTTCCCCATTAAAAAGTCGTTCTTTTATTGCATCTTTCAAATACGAAGGCTTACAGTTACGAGTAGGTGTCAAATGAAAGCTTAAGAGGACTGTCATTGACTACTTCGAATTATGTCCCCTTAACGAGTTATATCTGAAATTAAATCTTGTGACGTCTCCAATGTCGTGACTCCTTCCAACAAAACTCCTAGGAAATGGGAGGAAAATGTGTTCGATGTTTACGAGTCTCGTATCAAATGAGTTTCTGAAAGGTAGGAATTTTTTAACTTAGATTATTTTAGTAACAAAGAAAACACATATCTTTCTATATGGGCGGGGGTGGCTCAGTCGGTAGCGCGCCAGGCTCGTAACCTGTAGTTCCCAGGTTCGAGTCCCAGTTGGGTCAGCGTTGAGATTTATCTTCGGAAAAATTCCCCGCCCTGCCCACGGTCAGTAGGGGACACCGATGGGCTTGGAAAGGCCGCCGTCCGTCGGATGGGACGTTAAGCCGTGGCCGCGTGTGTGGGAGAGCCATCTGTCTCCCAACAGCTGTCCCAGTGGGTCCCCTCTCCCAACCTTCTCTGAGCCTTCGGGGCCCTTGAGATTTGGCCATTTAGCCCATGGTGTGCAAAAAAGTGCCGCTCAGAGGTAAAACAACCCAATCCTATATTTTATGTTTATAGTTTTACGGTCTTAAGAAAGCTTCGCGCGTTTGGTTGCGAACCAAGTGGATGTGAATGCTAAAAAATAGAATATTTGGATGCACTCCTCGGAATAGTCTGCGCTTCGTAGTGCTGCCATCTGTTGCCTAAAGTTAAAATAATATTGATCTGAATATTTTCATTGTAATGCCAAAGTATTGCATTCATAAATTATTAGTTATGGAGGAAAACAACCACTGAAAGGAGTTAACGGCATGGGTAAGAAAGACAGTTGCTCCTACTGGAAAAATTTATGCAAAAATTTATATTCATTCATACAAACGTATTAAAAATTAATGTTCCTTAATATAATGTTGAACTGTTAAGTTTTATTTTTGGAAACATTTTTATTTATTAATACAAAAATGTTTTTAACTTTTCAATAATAAGTTTCCATTTTTTTAATTTTTGTTTGGAGCATCCTTATAGTTGTATTATTTGCAAGTGCACTCATTAATAAATGGCTCTGCCTAGCTATTCCTATTTTGAAACACACAGATTTGTTTTTTGTCCCCCGAAAAATGTTTTTCTGATGACCATGGTAAGCTGATGTGCGAACAAGTAGGATGTGTTGCGTAGAGTTAAAGTGAGATGCTATGAACTCTTTTTTTTTAAAGCGAAAATTATCAATAATATGAATATTATATATCGTTACATGTTAGATTATAATTATAGTTACACTGAGAGGTAATATTTGCTTCCTAAACACTGTATTAGAAACGGTATATTGTTTAATATTATTGATATTTAATCAAAAAATATATTGTAAATTTTTAATTAATTTATTAATTAAGTTAAATTTTTAATCAAAAAATATATTGTAGCAAACAAAAAATAAATGAAAGTAATTTTTTTATTTTATTGTACAAAAACACAGAAGTGATTCTCAAACAGAAAAAAAAAACTATGTATCAGAATCAATAGTCTTTGTACAAAAAAAAATTGCATCGCTCGAGAGAACAGAGATGGAAATTCACAGGGGGAGGTGAACTTTCTAGTTTATTTAGAGTTTTATAAAAAAAACTCGAGTATTTCACCTAAATGATGTAGATAGAGAGCATTACCCTGGTACTTCTTTAAGCAACTGCAACACGACCTGATTTGCTGGTTTGGTTGGTTGTTTTACCTCTGAGCGGCATTTTTTCTTTTGCATACAATAGTCTAAATGGCCAGGACACGAGGACCCCGAAGGCTCAGAGAAGGGTAATCTGTAGTTCCCAGGTTCGAGTCCCAGCTGGGTCAGCATTGAGATTTATCTCCGCAAAATTCCCCGCCCTGCCCACGGTCAGTAGGGGACACCGCTGGGCTTGGAAAGGCCGCCGTCCGTCGGATGGGACGTTAAGCCGTGGCCCCGTGTGCGGGAGAGCCATACCCTGTGCACGTTAAAGAACACGCTGGATGGCCTTGACGGAAGGCTACCATCTGTCTTCCAACAGCTATTCCAGTGGATCCCCTCCCCCAACATTCTCTGAGCCTTCGGGGTCCATGTGACCTGGCCATTTAGCCCATGGTGTGCAAAAAAGTGCCGCTCAGAGGTAAAACAACCCAACCCGTCAAGGACATCCGGTGTGTTCTTTTAACGTGGGCATAGTGTGGCAAGAATTTCCATCCTGTATCAATGTGAATCTAACATTTTGGTAGGGTAGTGAATATCTACAAAAATTATACCACTGATTAAAACACCGAGACATATCTAGGCTTGATTTACATAACCTCTCTGACGATAATTATCATGTATATAGAATGGCTGGTGGAGATTTCTTGTTTATTTTGCAGGTGCAACCGTGATCTCGAGCGACCATGTCCTCGAGCTCACTAGCGTCTTCCACACGGGGCAGGTGGAGCCAGGTACCTGCTTTCAGAAACTGACTGGGTCCGTCCCAACGGGAACAGTCCTCAAGGACGTCTCCATGGAGGTGCATGCTGGAGAGGTCATGGCAGTGCTCGGATCAAAAGGTTAGTTTGCTAAAATCTCGACGGAAATTCAACATCGTAAAGTTGAACTCGGTTATCAGATATGTTACACTGAATGTTCGCATTTTAATCTAGTGTTTTATTCTCGTAGCGAAGGTTGCCCTAGTTCGATAGCGTACCATCATTGTAACCTGATGCCCCCCGGGACGGGGTGGCAGTTCCCAAGTTCGAGTCCCATCTGGTCCAGCGTTGAGATTTATCTCCGCAAAACTCGCCGCCCTGCCATGGTCAGTAGGGGATACCAATGGGCTTGGAAAAGCCGCCGTCCGTCAGATGGGACGTTAAGCCTTGGTCACTGTATGAGAGACCCATACCCTGTACATGTTAAAAGAACACATTGGATGGCCTTAACCTACCATATGCCGCCTAACAGCTGTCCAGTGGGTCCCCTTCCCCCACCTTCCAGGGCTCCCTCCAGTGGTCCCCCAGCAGTGAAGGGACAGCTGTCTGGTGGGTCAGGGCCCTTGTGCCTGGACATTTAACCAATTGTGTGCAAAAAAGTGCCACTCATAAGTAAAACAACCTCAACCCCTGATGCTCCCAGGTTCGAGACCTACTTTAAGATCCCTCTCGATGAATTAGCAAAGTGGTCTTCGTCACATTTGACATTTAGGCGTGACTCCGTGTGCAGGAGAGCACTCCCCACTGGGGGCAGGGGTTGGCTCATTCGGTAACCCACCAAACACATAATATACAGATCCAAGTTTAAATCCCAACTCTGCCAGCGTGGATATTTATCTCCGAGAACAACCACCCTATCCTCGGTGGGGTTGGGTTGGATTGTTTTACCTCTGAGCGGCACTTTTTTGCACACCATGGGCTAAATGGCCAGGTCACATGGACCCCGAAGGCTCAGAGAAGGTTGGGGAAAGGGACCCACTGGAACAGCTGTTGGGAGACAGATGGTAGCCTCCCGTCAAGGCCATTCAGCGTGTTCTTTAACATGCACAGGGTATGGCTCTCCCGCACATGGGGCTACGGCTTAACGTCCCACCCAACGGATGGCGGCCTTTCCAAGCCCATCGGTGTCCCCTACTGACCGTGGGCAGGGCGGGGAATTTTGCGGAGATAAATCTCAACGTTGACCCAGCTGGGACTCGAACCTGGGAACTACAGATTACGAGCCTGGCGCGCTATCGACTGAGCCACCCCCCTCGGTGAGGAATAGGACACCGATGACCTTGGAAAAAGTGTACTGTAGATGGCTTTGACGTTTTCTTCTACTTAGTGTGGGAATCTCCTTCCCCAACCTTCTGTGAATCCATGGGGTTCTTGTGACCTGGACATTTAGTCCATTATGTGCAAACTGCCAGATGTTCAACAACCTGTGCATTACGAAACATGCTGGTTGGATTTGATGAGAAGCTTCCATCTGTCTCGTAACAAATCACTTTTTCGATCTTTGCGACTTTTTAAACTAGACATTCAGTCCAGTCTCTGCAAACCCTCGGAGGTAAAATAAACCCAAACATACATTGGGCGCAAAAACAAAAGTTAATAGAAGCACCATAACTTTTTGTTTATATTACAAATTATTGTAGCATACTGGATTGTCTGGATGGCTTGAATTATGAATACTTATCGAAGTGTTTTCATTTTGGGAGATTTTTTGAAAGGAGTTGCTATTAGTGATAGGAATCCTCCAATCAAGGAAGTCCATTGCATTGAGTTTTCCCTAACATTTTAATCATTGAGGTCATAGGATAAGGTCACAATGGCATTGTTCGTAATGTTGCAATTCTCAAGAACAATTAAGGTAATAATGAAATTGTAAATGTATTATTTAAAGGGCCTTTGTTTCGCAAACCTCTTTGTATATGCAACCGAAGTGATCTTTCCATTTTTGAGTATCCAGGTCAATGCATGTGAGCTCTTTCTTCCTCATTCAAGCGCACACCTCTTTCTATTATCTCACCCTCGCAAGAACACCTTTTTGTGAGAGCCAATCGCCGTAAGTCAGTAATTTTCGGTTATTTCATTTGTCTAATTCAACCTGGAACTAGAGTTTCAAGTCGCAGAACTGAAAATGTACATTGCTTACTTTTGTAGTGCAGAAATCGATCAGTAGGGGAAGAACTTGATCTTAATTAAAAAAGAAATAGCAATGTACACTAGCTCAAAAAATATCCGAACACTATGGTTGATTACAGAATTCAGAAAAAAATATCTGGCAGTGATTTTTTTTTTTAGAAATTAGTGATGTGGCAACCTTTGTGTCACGCAACACGAAGGTTGCCAGATGACTAATTTCTAAAAAAATCATTGCCAGATATTTTTTCTGAATTCTGTAATCAACCATAGAGTTCGGATATTTTTTTGAGCGACTGTACCTTTGGAGCAGGGGTGGCTGAGTCGGTAACACACCAGGCTCCTAATCTGCAGTTACCAGATTCGAGCCCCACCTGGGCCAGCATTGAGATTTATCTCCACAAAGCTCCTGGCTCTGCCCTCGGTCAGAAGGGACACAGATGGGTTTTGAATACGCCACCATCAGTCAGATGGAATGTTAAGCCATGGTTTCGTATGTGGGAGAGAGCCATACCTTGTGCACGTTAAAGAACACGCTGGATGGCCTTAACGGGAGGCTACCTACCATCTGTCTCCTAAAAGGTGTCCAATGGGCCCTCAACCTTCTTTGAGCAGTCTGGGTCCTCGTTATCTGGCCATTTAGCCCATTTTGTCTAAAAGTAATACTCAGACGAAAAACGGCTCAACGCTAGGTACTTTTAAGGCAAAATTATTTAGTGAACAGTAAAATTTTTTAAAGCAGATGGGTACGAATCCACAACTTCTTAATAGTATAGAGAATGTGGTCGGCGGCTGTTAGGGGTGGAGCACATCGTATGTTAGCAGGAGGTCATGATATCGTATACCACCCTGCTCGATAAAGTTTTTCGTATTTAGGGGGGGGGGGGAACCCTTCAAGCAGCTACTTGCCACAAAAGTCTTTCATACAATCCTGTCAATTTAATGTGCCATGGCTCATGGGACACCAAAAAAAGTTGTGTTTAAGGTGAGGTAGTTCATTTTTGTGAAGGATGTACGAGCCACTAACTGGACCAGGAGATACGGGGGAAAGCAAATGACTGGACCAGTGGGTACGGTAAGCAAATGACTGGACCAGTGGGTACGGTAAGCAAATGACTGGACCAGTGGGTACGGTAAGCAAATGACTGGACCAGTGGGTACGGGAAGCATATGACTGGACCGGTGGGTACGGGAAGCAAATGACTGGACCGGTGGGTACGGGAAGCAAATGACTGGACCGGTGGGTACGGGAAGCAAATGGCTGGACCGGTGGGTACGGGAAGCATATGGCTGGACCGGTGGGTAAGGGAAGCATATGGCTGGACCGGTGGGTGCGGGAAGCACATGGCTGGACCGGTGGGTGCGGGAAGCACATGGCTGGACCGGTGGGTGCGGGAAGCACATGGCTGGACCGGTGGGTGCGGGAAGCGCATGGCTGGACCGGTGGGTGCGGGAAGCGCATGGCTGGACCGGTGGGTGCGGGAAGCGCATGGCTGGACCGGTGGGTGCGGGAAGCGCATGGCTGGACCGGTGGGTGCGGGAAGCGCATGGCTGGACCGGTGGGTGCGGGAAGCGCATGGCTGGACCGGTGGGTGCGGGAAGCGCATGGCTGGACCGGTGGGTGCGGGAAGCAGATGGCTGGACCGGTGGGTGCGGGAAGCAGATGGCTGGATGAGGGAGTATGGACAACGACACATTTAAGCAAAGGTGGAATACCCAAAAAATAAAAGCTAAAATTCTTGAGTTGCCAGAAATTATGTTTAGAAGACTTAAAATTTTGTAAAATATTTCGATGAAGATTATGCTAGTACAGTACCAGTTTCTGTAATTTTGTATTTCGCTCAGTAATTACTGAATTAAAAAAGTAATTCAACCCAATAAAAGTTGTGAAATAATGAGAAAAAAATGCAAAAAATTGAGATGGTGGATTTATTTTAGTTTACTAGCTTGAATGTTGATTCAATTTCTAAATATGAATGTCGAATATCAGCTTTCGAAATAATGTTGGGTCTGCAAACAATAGAAATTGCGCACTCAAAAGGACTGCCACCCATGTCTTCAAATCCAGTCTTTAAAATATTCAATGCTTATTTTAATTATTTGCACTGAAGTTTTATTTGCAAAGAATATATTTTACCGTAGTTTTATTAAACTCATTGTGATCTCTTCAACAGGTAGTGGCAAAAGGGCTCTTCTGGAGGTCATAGCTCGCAGGTCATTAGGAATGACCAGAGGTCAAATCTTGCTCAACGACATTTCGCTAACGTTGCAACTGTTTCAAGAGCAATGCTGCTATGTACCGAGGCAAGTTGCTCTGCTACCAGGCCTCACGGTGAGACAAACTCTCATGTACTCTGCTCAACTGACCATCGGATCAAAAGTTGCTGGATCCATGAAAAGGAATAGAGTAAGTATTCTTTCCTATAGCTCATAAGATTATCTTCGGGGGTATTAGGAATGTATTATATGGCGTAGATCGATGCAATGGCGGGTCGTCGAGCGTTTTGGCTCAGTCAGTAGCGTGCCAGGGTCGTAATCTGTAGTTCCCAGGTTCGAGTCCCAGCTGGGTCAGCGTTGAGATTTATCTCCACAAAATTCCCTGCCCTGCCCACAGTCAGTAGGGGACACCGATGGGCTTGGAAAGGCCTCCGTCCGTCAGATGGGACGTTAAGCCGTGGCCCCATGTGCGAGAGAGCCATACCCTGTGCACGTTAAAGAACACACTGGATGGCCTTGACGGGAGGCTACCATCTGTCTCCCAACAGCTGTTGCAGTGGGTCCTCTCCCACAACCTTCTCTGAGCCTTCGGGGTCCATGTGACCTGGCCATTTAGCCCATAGTGTGCAAAAAAGTGCCGCTCAGAGGTAAAACAACAACCCAACTCGATGCAATGGCGGATGCGTGAAGGATTTCAGAGGCCTCAAATTGTCAGCGAGTGTGGAAATATTGTGGTGATTAGTCAATTAAAAAAAATGCAATCCTGGTTACGGTCCCCAAAATGTGCGCACCTCGCGGTTGCAAGCACTATTCAATTGAACAGAAATATACAGATTTAAATGTGCGTTGTGTTTCCCACATTGCCCAGTTACGGTTATTAGACAATGTAGGCTGCAAAAATCCCAGGCCGTCTCCTTAGGGGAAGACGTTTTTAAAATGAAGTCTAATGACGAACACTACTCGGGTATATGGAAAACATAACAATATTTATTAAAAGACAAAATATCTAAAAGTACAGGCAGAAACAATTAATCTTTCTAATAACAAATCATTTATCTTGGACTTAAGGAAGAAAGAACTTAAAGAACTAAATGGACTACGGAGCCCCTCTAAATTAAATCTTAAACGTAACTCTAAAGATGGCAACTTTTAAATCAAAGGAAAGATGAGCATACCGTTATGTCCTTAATTCATCGGCCGTCCCGTGGCCGAGTGGTTAGCGTGCTTGGCTACGGATGTAAGGGACCTGGGTTCAAGCCCCAGGTAAGGCATGGATGTGTGTGTTGTTTTTCTGCTGAGGTCCTGCCATCCTCTCAGATCTTTTACTTTGGCATGTAAACTGACAGGCTCCTGTCAGACCTCTGTGGCAAGCAGCTGCTTGAGGGGGTATTTATTTTATTTTTATTAATCCATCGACAGCTGCATAGGAATATGGCCAGGTCGTCACTCGTGGTTCGGGTGGGGGTCATCTCCTTATTGTGTCCTTTAGACAAATGACTGGGAAGACGGCTACGTTGATATGGAGATGGTCCCTAAGTTTACCGTCACATACGCTGTTGGGTAATTTGGCTGTGGTGAAGAGAGGCGGCTGCATCGTTTGGGTTATGTTGAAAGGGGGAGTGTGTCCTTCACTGGTCAGGCGCTTCGGAAGCAAATCCCAGTCTCCCTGCTTCTAATTTTAGGGAACCACTCATTGATAGGGATACCCTTGCATTGACACCTCAAATCTCACTGCTTCTGATTCAAAGTCCAACAGGCCATGCAGTGATCCCATTTGAATTCACCTTATTCACGGTAGTCCTCGATTACTAAATCTTTTGCAATATATGTATTTCCTTCACTACACTTCTATACACTCACTTCCCGATACTGAATTTGCATGGGGCAGACTCGGGTTTTCTGCTCGTCCCGAGTGTCACTGCTACACTCCGCTCTCTTCAAAATCTCGGATCTCACTGAAGCCCTCCCATCCTCGCTACTATTTCCCATTTTCCTTCCCCCTTGTTTTCCCCCAATAGGTGGTATGTTCAAACCATCTGTAGCATCTGCAGATGAACTTACGAGTCATAAATTCCACCCAGGCGGTCCCCCTCGGCGCTAGATGTTGACATGCCGCCTGGGAAACTGGGATGTTGACATGCCGCCTGGGACATGCCGCTCGGTCGTTACTATAAACATCGGACGATGTTGCCCAGTTCTCCATCTGCCTTTGCTATGGGGACGATTTCCCGAATACAGTTTCCTGTGTGAGGTCGCACTAAAGCTGTCGGTAGTCGTTCGCACCCCCAGACCATTCCGTGTCTGACCTTACACTGTAAGAATATAATATCTCGGGGTTCTGTCTGTCACCTATCCACAGGCGCTAGTCAGAGTGTCATTTGTTTATCGGAAAGGGGTTCCTGGATGTGACAAATGGCCACTGGGTGTAACATGTGTGGGCTTCCTGTGTAGCTGGGAATTCCATCCTTCCTAAAGTGTCCACCCTGTTAGTCTGTTCCCTTTGTGTTGGAAAAAAGAAAATCTCAATTACGTGAGAAATTAAATTAAAAAAAAGAATCGTTATGCCTGATGTGCAGCGCATAGCAATGTATGGGATGGGGGAACTCTACAAAATGTTGCGCATACTGAAAAAAATGAATAAAAATTTTAAACGGAAAAATAAATCTGTCGATTTTAGTGTATTTAACAAAAATCCCATCATATTTGGTATTAACCTAACTCAAAACACAAGATTTGTACGCAAATATTTTACTCAATAAAACTGGAAAAGAAAGAGTTTTGATTGTTTTGAGACTCCCATGAGCATCGAAGCCCTAGGCATGAGCCTATATGCGGTAATCCGCCACTGAATCTATGTATATATTAATGCAAAAAATAGTACTTAAATTTGGCTTAATTTGCCGTACTTTGAAAACGTTGGAAAAGGGCAAGGGATGGTCGGGCCTTAATTAACCAGATTCTCTCAGTTTCCAACATGGAGAGGGTGGCTCAGGTTCGAGTCGCTGGACCAGTCGTTGAGATTTCTCTTCAAAACTCCCCGCCCTGCCCACAGTCAATAGGGAGCACCGATGGGCTTGGAAAGGCAGCTTTCCGTTGGATGGGACGTTAAGACGAGGCCTCGTGTGGGAAAATCATACCCTATGCATGTTTAAGAACAGCCTTGACGGGAGGCTACCATCTGTCTCCCAACAGCTGTTCCAGTGGATCCCCTTACCCAACCTTCTCCGAGCTTTCGGGGTTTTTGTGACCTGGCCATTTAGCCCATTGTGTGCAAAAAAGTGCCGCTCAAAGGTAAAACAACCCAACCTAGTTTCCAGCTCCTACTATGTGTGAATTTTCTACACTAACCCCTGCCCATCCCTAGGTAAAAAGACTCTTCATGCTAAACAATACGTTGGATAACCGGAACGGTAACCTTTGATCTGTTTCCCAACAGCTATCCAACTCTAAGCCCTCTAGGTCATTATGACCTGGTTAACTTATTATCCCTTTATCTACAAAAAGTGTCATTCAGATTGAAAATGAGCCACACATCAAAGGCAATTCATTCTAATTTGCCAATGGTTAATAAACATTTTCATAGGATTCTAACATTTAAGCCATTAAACGCATGACAAAAGATGATTTCTTAATGTCATTTATTTTCGCAAAAGTAAAATTTTGATGTCATGGCTTTTAGGTTAATCATATAGAATATCTTAGTCTGCATAATCTTATCGTTTTATCAGCATTATGTGCGAACGTTTTGGCATTTGTATTATTCATCATCTTCACGCATTAGTTTCCTTGTCGAAAAAAGGCTTGATAAACTCGCTTACGATTGTGTCGCTGCAGTTTTCATAAGTTCGCTTGTGGGTAAAACCTGAATAGTTCCAATTTTGGTACGCTTAATTGAGACTGCATAACTGCGATTTTGGTTAGCTCGCTTGAGATTTCATAATTACAGTTTTGGTAAGCTCGCTTGAGATTTGCATAATTACAGTTTTGGTAAGCTCGTTTGAGATTTGCATAATTACAGTTTTTGGTAAGCTCGCTTGAGATTTGCATAATTACAGTTTTGGTAAGCTCGTTTGAGATTCCATAACTGAGTTTTGATAAGCTCACTCGTGAGCTGCAGCGAAGTTCGCTCGTGTTCCACAGCTGCAAGTTTGGTAAGCTCTCATAAATATGCATAATTACAGTTTTGGTAAGCTCGCTTGAGATCTGCATAATTACAGTTTTGGTAAGCTCGCTTGAGATTGCTACAAGTTTGGCAAACTTTCTTCTCAATTCCTTAAGCTGTAGTTTTATAACTTGTTCGTGCAACATGGGAGCTTGTGGCCCGGTTATTTATCCTATTATGTGCAAAAAAAGTGCCACTCAGAAATAAATCGGCACACTTAGCACCAAATGAATTTTATTCTAATTCACCAATGGTTAATATTTTCACTGTTACGACAGATGAACGTGCTACAATGAACCTGTGATTTGATGTATCATTTTGATGCTCGCATGTGTTTCGAACGAACTTAAAAAAAAAAAGTAATAAGAGAGTTGTAATTAAGAAGAATTCGTGTGAAAGAAAACGTAGGTTAGTCTGTGCACTATAGCACAAAGAAGAAACGTTTTTAATTGGTGTGTTTGCGGGAGGTTAAAAAAGTTTTTTAGGGTGATCGTGTTAATAAAGGGAAAAGAAGAGTTCATCGTTTGGAGCGTAGTGATCAACGTCTGAAAAGAATTGGTTCTGAGAAAACAGTTTACTTAGCTGCAATTTTGGAGTACTTGATGATTAAAACCATAGAAAGAAGTAATTTGGTGTATAGTTATTTAGTTGTTTAGGAATTGGTAAGGTAATTCTCAATAGATTGCAGGTTTGTTCACATATGTGATTGTACCACTTATCGACCTTTGTAAAAAAAAAAAAGCCTTATTTTAAGCCTTAAGTGGAAATTTTTAAGAATTATAGAAACAACTCCTTGTAGGAATAATAATAAGATGCTATGTTCTTCTGAAGGTTTATTTTTATACTGATGAAGATTTGTGTTGGTTGAATTTAGTTGATATAGGTGTTTTCATTCACACTTTTGTAATAAATTATATTATTTTAGAATTATAATTGTTAAATACTATTTTTGAACTCACACTCAGTTTACAAGCGTTTGAATTCATAACGGTATTATAACATTTATGTCATTAAATAAAATAAAAAATAAATAAAACAAGTACGAAAATGATTCTTCGATGTCACTTATTTTTTCAATTATACTCTAAAATGTTATGTATAATATTTATTACAATAAGTTAGTAAAAATATTTAATCCTTTAAATTTAAAATCTGAAAATGCAAAGAGAAATTGGTAAGGAAATGGATAAACGATTCTGGTCAAGTCAGATTTCTATTTTTCTTTATTGCATTTTGCGTATATTTAACATTAACTCACAAAAGTGATTGCTTTGAATTGATGTTGTAAGAAAGCTCTACCCAAAGTGCCCGCCCTGCCCACGGTCAGTAGGGGACACCGATGGGCTTGGAAAGGCCGCCGTCCGTCGGATGGGACGTTAAGCCGTGGCCCCGTGTGTGGGAGAGCCATACCCTGTGCACGTTAAAGAACACGCTGGATGGCCTTGACAGGAGGCTACCATCTGTCTCCCAACAGCTGTTCCAGTGGGTCCCCTTCCCCAACCTTCTCTGAGCCTTCGGGGTCCATGTGACCTGGCCATTTAGCCCATGATGTGCAAAAAAGTGCTGCTCAGAGGTAAAACAACCCAACCCTACCCAAAGTGTTGTTAATTCAGCCAACATGGACGAATTTTAGATTACAAGTTTTATCCCTTTCCCAAGGGTGATGATTTGGAAGCCTCAGGGATATTTTGCTTTTACTCCAGCAAAGAGAGAGAAAATATTTCATTGAGTTAAGAAACTCATTTCTTTTAATCGTTATGTTATCAAATCTTAAAAATGTTTAATAGGAGATAAATACTAACTCTTCTTATATTCTGTCTCAGGCACTTGAAGAATTTTAGTTTTAAAATTGACAGCTAAAATAGCATTGATTTGATAATGAGTACTTTTATATTAAATGTGACAGTTGAAAAATGTTTAGGAAAACAAATCTGAAATGCGATTTTTTTTTTCTTTGCAGGTAAAGCAAGTAATGGCAGACTTAGCCTTGAACCAAGTGACTAATAGAGAAGTAAGCACTCTCAAACCCAGTGAATATCGTCGTCTAGCTATTGGAATTGAGCTTGTAAAGGATCCAGGTATTTATCACTTATTCACCTATCCTAAAGCAGTTGCTAAAAGATGCCAGAGCCCAACTGAAGGAGTCAATTTATAAGAATATTGGGGGGAGGGACAATGGGGGAAAGCTTTGGAAATGGTGTTATTCGAGTTGTTAAGAGTTTGATTATGACATCTGAGTGGCACTTTTGTGCAAACAGTAGACAAAATAGGAAGGCAACAAAATCCCAAGGGCTTGGAGTAATTAGTAGCAGAGACATATGAAGTTATATGTAGATGGCTATTTGAACGATTTAAATTGTCGATTACTGAATTAATATTATGCATTTTTGCTGATTAGTGCATTAAAACATGCATTTTAAAAATTTACTCCTTTTAGCTCTACACACAACTTTTAAATTTTGTCCAATTATCCAGAAGGGCAGGGCGCCTCTGGATATCCTCAGTGAGTAGCACGCCAGGCTTGTAATCTGTAGTTCCCAGGTTCGAGTCCCAGCTGGGTCAGCATTGAGATTTATCTCCACAAAATTCTCTGTCCTGCCCAGTAGGGGACACCAATGGGTTTAGAAAGGCGTCAGTTAGATGGGAAGTTAAGCTGTGGCCGCGTGTATGAGAGAACCATACCCTGTGCATGTTAACATGCTGGATGGCCTTCATGGGAGGCTACCATCTGTCTCCCAACAGCTGTTCCAGTGGGTCCCCTCCTCCAATCTTCTCTGAGACTTCGGGGTCCATGTGACCTGGCCATATAGCCCCTGGTGTGCAAAAAAATGCTGCTCAGAGGTAAAATGACCCTTATATTATCCAGATTCTTGATTCTATGGATATCTTTAGTTCCAGTTAATCTGTACAGAGTTCTGCTGCAATTTATAAGATGTCATTACTACAAATATTGCTGTGGATATTAATCAATAGAAGTGCTAATTTATAATCTGATTTGCAATTTTTGAATCCTTTTAAATATTTTTCTTTGTTTTTGTTTTCCAGTGATGGTCTTACTTGATGATCCAACCTATGATCTGGATCCTCTCAACACTTACTTTGTAATCTCCATACTTTCTAACCATGCCAAGAAGTACAACAGGATAGTAATACTGAGTATGGAGAAACCACGTTCAGATATTTTTCCTTTCCTTGATCGAGTCACTTACCTCAGCTTGGGAGAAGTTGTATATACAGGTATGTGTCATTTTGGTATTAGATTATGGCTCATTTAGGAACCAAAATTTTGATACTAGTAGAAAACACTAGCATGTAAATTATATTAAATATTGTCTTAATATAAATTTGAAATCATCAAGGAGACTGCCAGGTTCATAATCTGCAGTTCTCAGGTTCGAGTCACACCTGAACTAGCAGTGAGACCTATCTCCGCCTTAGTTGCTGGTGTGCTAATTTATCTATTAGAGCCTTAGTTGCTAATGCACCATGAAACCCCAAATAACCAATTTTACTAAAAGCAAATTTTCTTGCCAAACACATGTGCGTTATTGGCTAATTAATAGCTAGTTATCATATTAAATTTGTACCCATTTATTAAATATTTAATATGCTCTTCACATCTATATTTATCATTGTTTTTAAATCTGAGATTTTTATCCTTTAATGTACCTATTGTTTCTCCCCTGATTTTTTTTCTTCTCTTAAATCTAAGTTAAAAGACAAATGTTTTAATTGGGATTTTCTTGTTTTAGGTAGCACAAGGATGCTTCTAGATTACTTTGGCAGCATTGGATTCCCTTGTCCAGAATTGGAGAATCCTCTCATGTATTATTGTAAGTAGGATTTAATCGATTCCATTAATAAATCTTTATTCATGTGATGAATGAATTTGTTGTTACCAATATTCTTGAAGGCGACTACATATTAAAGAAAAAATTGTCAAAATAAATAACACATTACAAAAATAAATTACCTGAATTTAATTTGGAAACATTTTTTAGAAATTTTTGACAAATTTAAGACAATTTTAAAGACTTTTAATTTTTGACAATTTTAAAGACAAATTTTGTGAACTAATGGAACTGACACTTTAAATAGTTTTACAAGAGGTAAACTTTCTATAATTTAGTAAGTATGAAAAGGACCATAAATATTGAAATTAAATATCTTTTAAGATTGTCACAAATGCAAGTTCTATTGCTTCATATCAAATGGTTGCCACCCAAAGACTGATAAGTGTTCTCAGGGCCTCTCACAGTTTGAGAGATGTCAGATCCACTTTCAACTTTTTGCCCCCCCCCCCCCCCCCAATCCACTTTCGACCTTTGGCACAAGTGTGGCTTTCTGCACATTTTTAATGCCCTTCTGTTGGGTGGACTTTCCCAGTTCTTCAATGCTCCCTCTTTCAACAAAAGCAGATCAGAGGTTTTTGGAAAAAACCTCAATACAAGCACAGTAAGAATTCGAACATGGAAGCATCTGATTTTGGCCTGATGCACTAATGATTGAGATAACCTTCATATTAATTATCATATCATTTAGTAATTTTTTTTAAAAATTCTAGTGTGTCTGTCTACTGTTGATCGTCGAACACGAGAGAGATTCATTGAGTCTAGCACCCAGATCTCTGCTTTGGTGGAAAAATTCAAAGTTGAAGGAGCTCAATACAGGAAGTACTATTTGCCAACCACAGATGTGCTGGAGCAGAAAGATGGACGATACAAACTGCCTCTGACAGCGTATGGACAACCATCTGCATGGCAAATATTTGGAACGTTGATGAGGTAAAGAAACAGTCTACATTTGATTCTAAAGTTAATATTGCAATTTTCCATTTGTCTTATCCTTAGGGTGGTGCGATGCAGTATTTTAATTTCTTAGCCATGTAGGGATTTAAGCAATTCTATCACAAGAATTAAATTTTCATAACCCTCTCTTTAGCAAATTTAAGATGTTTGAAATCAAACATGCTTTGTTCTGAAAAGATCCACCTTAATCATTGATTTTGTTTTTTAAATATTTAATAATAGATGTCTGTTTTGTGTGTCTATGGCAGCCATAATACATCCAGAAAATCGTGATAGAGGTTTAAATATTTCAGTTTCCGGTTGTAGCCAAAGGTGCAGTGTTTGAAGTCGAAATTCTGAAAAGGGGACTTGCTACAAGCAAAAATATTTCCCATGCTATTCCTGCAGGAAACTAAAGTTGCTACCAAATCCATTTTTTGCTTCCTAATTGTGAATGCAAGTCATAACATTAAATCACCTGCAATTGCCAGATCCCCACGTTTCCAAAATTATTATTAAATTAGATGTCCCATTGCTGGCAGGAACCTGTTTTAACCTAAAAATTAGAAACAACCAAAAAACAGTCTGAAAGAAGAAACCCGCCTACGAAATTTAGGACTCTTCATTTGAATATCTGAGGAACCAAGAGTTCCAAAATCTCTCGATATATTTGGTAGAATTGGTTGTATTGAATCTGTGCTAAAGTGTGAGGGGGCTGCAGTACTCACAAAACTATTCTATAGTGCCGTTCATATTAGAATATATATATATTAAAAGTAAAACCCTGCAGTTTATGATGGTAAATGGAGGAACAGATTATGCTGGTTGTTTTGACAGCTTACGTTGATCAATTGTTCATTGGCCAATAAAAAATGTCGAAGCTTCAATTGCACAGTCTGTCTCTTCAGTTGCTATGCCATTAGGAACTAGCGAAGAAAATAACACTAGAAAGTAGCAATAATACAAGAACAACAATTTTATTTTCCTATCCCGAAATGGTGGCGCAGCTTGAGGCCAAGATGAAATCTGAGGTTTAATCCTTCCCTTTGAGAATTACTACTTTTAAGATACTATTATTTTCCCTCTCCTTCATCCTCGCTATCAAAAATCTTGTCTAATCATGGCTTCACTACTGAGTTGAAAAGATTTAACAATATAATTGTCATTCAATAAATATTTATAACCAACAAGAAAATACCCTCCACATCCTTTCATTGAAGTGTTAGTATAGTTTGTTAGTTTCATTTAATGTGTAACGTTGAAACCCGGATTTATATAAAAAAAAAAATGGGCAAGATCGAATTAGAATGAACCAAAATGCCGTTCCATTTTAAGCATATTCTCTCAACATTTAGAAGTCTTGACCCATATTTTTCACGAAATTTTTCAATTTATATATTTTTAATATACATTACCCATATTTTTTAATACCCCTTTTTATTAAAACAATATTTTTTCGCTTCTGTTTCGGCTACTATCAATCTTAAAGGAGCAGTCTCTTTTGTTCACCCCGCCCCCCTAGATCCGGCCCTGGTATCATGGAATCTTTCTGCAATATGACTGGTAAGTGATTAACAACGAATCATAACTTTAGCTTATTAATTTTTCTTTAATCGTAGCAGAGAATAAAACATGGTGATGTTCATTTTTAAAGCAGTGGTTGATGTTAAAAATTACCATATTCTTAGGCTCATTAGTCTGCACTTAATGCAAAGCTTTTAAAAGTTTCCTCTCTTCCTCTAGGCCTTGATAAAATAAGTAGCATTTTACTTACGAAGACGCATTTGTTTGGGTTCAGTTCCTTTAAAATCGCGTTTGCAAAATGCAATATTTATAGTTTAGCTTAGTACAAAACTATTTAACGAATACATGTTTTTGCGAATAAAGTTACTTCAAAAAACATTGGAATGTTCATTTGATTAATTCCTGTAAGCTTTACTCACTGTAATAAATAGTCTGATCTGTTTTAAATATTCACTATAATAAAATGAAACTAGGTCAGCTATTAATACGTTGTTTATTATCCGACTTGAAGCAGGTCATACAAACAGACCAATGGGTTGTTTTACTTTTCAGAGACATTTCTTTTGCACACAATGGGATCACTGGACAGCTGTTGGAGACAGAAGGTAGCCTCCTGTCAAGGCCATCCAACATGTTCTTTACATATCAGTATATGGCTCTCTTGCACACTGGGCAGTGGCTTCATCCCATCTGATGGACTGCAGCCTTTCCGAGCTCATTGGTGTCCACTTATTGAGGGCAGGGTGTTGGTTAGCGCAGATAAATCTCGACACTGGCACAAGTGGAACTCGAACCAATGAACTGCAGATTATGAGTCTGGCACCTTACCAGAGGAGTGCTTCCAGGTCGTAATCTCCTTCACCAAGGGGCGGGGTGGCTCAGTCGGTAGCGTGCCAGGCTCGTAATCTGTAGTTCCCAGATTCGAGTCCCAGCTGGGTCAGCATTGAGATTTATCTCCGCAAAATTTCCCGCCCTGCCCATGGTCAGTAGGGGACACCGATGGGCTTGGAAAGGCCGCCGTCCGTCGGATGGGACGTTAAGCCGTGGTCCCGTGTGCGGGAGAGCCATATCCTGTGCATGTTAAAGAACACGCTGGATGGCCTTGACGGGAGGCTACCATCTGTCTCCCAACAGCTGTTCCAGTGGGTCCCCTCCCCCAACCTTCTCTGAGCCTTCGGGGTCAATATGACCTGGCCATCTAGCCCATGGTGTGCAAAAAAGTGCCGCTCAGAGATAAAAAACAACCAAAAAACCATCTCCTTCACCAAACATTTTGGAATTATAAATCAAGGTTAAAACTTAGGAGCGAAATTTTTTATGCATTAATTTGTTTTTAACCCATTTATTATTCTGTTGCACACAATAATACACTTTACCAGAAATAAAAAAAGACAATTACGCCAACACTGAATTTTTTTTTACCACCATTTTACGTTCAGCTGATATTTAATTTTTCTCATACACACTCTACTGTCATAAAGTGCATGTTTCTTAGGTGCTTTGCTGACGACAGTATGTCTGAATAGAGGCTGGTAATAAAACATTTGTCTCAGGATTTAAATGTATTGTTGCGAATTTTTAAAATGGATAGGCACTGGGCGTGAGTACTAATAACTATATTTTCAAACCAATTACAATACAATGCAAATTGTTACAAAAACATGAAGTATTTTATAAACAAATTAACTACTATCATACATAAGTCATTAACTTTTTTGTACAGAGCATACAATATCAGCTCTGTCTGTTGTACTAAAATACTACCTCTTCACTTTGTTTACCATGTCACTTGAATACCTTCAGACGTTAACAAACTCTCTTAACAAACTCTCGTCCTGTGCTAGTTCACTAAACTTTTGTTACTAACAATAGAAAAAAAACACCTGCACACACACACTAATAAATATACTAATTATTTTCACTTAACGCGCACTGAATCCGACCATCTGAACGTCCTTTTAGATCTCACAACTTTTACACACTGCAATCTTTTTTATTCTTCCGAATCGTTCTCACTTCTAATTCGCTGGCTAAATTGGATCTCACTTAGAAGCACCCACAAGTGTTCAAGTCACGTTGTCATGAAGTCGCTGTTGCTTGTTCATCTGTCGTAACATTATCATAAGTAAAATTATCTTTGTTTCCTTTCAGGAGGCGATTCTCTCTGCTCTTCAATTGCAATTCGAGAGCATTCCGGGAGATGTTCCTACGACTCCTTCTTCTTCCTTTATTCTTCACTTTGCTCTTCTTGTTCTATTTCCCTCTCAAAGATTATCAGCACAGTTTCCTCACCAGAAATGGACTTATTTTTAACTGCCTGGTGGGAGTGTCCTTCCTGTCTGCAGCAATCACTGCCGTTTCCTGTAAGTAGATTCATTCACAAACAATATTATCCCATATCATTGCTGTTATCTTTCATGTCACTATGTAACTTTTTTAATAAACCACAAATTAAATTTTTTCCATGTAACTTGAAGCAATTCAATAAAAAAACTAGGTGTGCTATGTCTCAATTTTTTAAATCTTTAGTAAGTGAAAAAAAATTATTAATTAAATGCAAGCATTTTGGATAACTACCACATAAGTAGTGGAGACAACCTAGACTATCCCACGACTTGAAACGTCTCGACCATGGGGAATTTTCATGCCCTGGGATGGCCTAGGTTGTCTGCCTACTACTCAAATAGCACATTTGTCAAAATAAGATGCATAAAAGGTTATCAATGTCATATCCTTCTGTATGATGTTAATTTAACCCATTCGGCCCTGAATTATTTTTATAGAAATAAAAATAAAATTGAGGGTGGTTAATGTGTTACTAGGATCTAAATAAGACAAAAAAATTTATACTTTTCATTTTGAGTGATTTTGAGAACATTAGTTTCTCTTTTTTCACCCGAGTTAGAAATCGTTTATCTATGTTCATATTGCTCGTACAAACTTTTGAAATAACATATTAAAAGTTTGTAATAATGGTTATTTCATAAAACTAATTATGCACAAAGAGTTTGGAAGGTTAAAACATTCTGGATGAAATGCTAAACACTGATTCGATCTCGCACAACATGCCTTAGCTGCCATCATGCCACTTAACCCCAAACTACCAACCAACTGAATCGATCATGAACAGCTAGTATGGAGTGTTCATCATTAAGTGTATATCATTAAATTTTATAGCCTCCTCATGTTTCACAATATTTGTAACATTTATAATAGATAGAGTAGAAAGAAGACTGAGAAACAAAACCTTTTCGTGGGCATTGATCATATTTGTGGGTTGATGAAAAGTGATTGATTAGGGAGGCTGGATGAAGGATGGGTGTAAGAACTTGGTCAGCTACATTCCATTTGCCAAGATACTCTAAAATCCTCAAAGAAAGCATCATATGACCAAATCTGACTCTTTTGTCAAATGGGAGAACAGTTTTCAACTAAAAGAGTTGCATTCTGACAACAAGAACTTCTGCATGTCAGGCAGATTGCCTGAGGTTTGATTTAGCCATTTTGTTCTTGAATCTAGAAATGGGACCACTGATGCTCCTTGCAGCCTGCTGTTAATGTAGCAAGTGACTGTACTGGGTGGGCAGTCACTAATTTGTTGCATATACCATAAATTGTAAATATTGTGTAAATAGACAAAGTGTACATACATAAAATCTGAGTTTTTATTGGCCACCTAGATAGAAGCAACATCCTGACACAACTTTCAGTTACAAAAGAGCCTAGCCCCAACAGGTCAACAGAGACACCTATCTACAACGAGCTTTCTGCTTCAGTCCCAAAATTACAATACAGACCTGGATCCAGTTAATGCCGAATATTTTTGACCATTTAAATTCTCTCTGCTTCTAGAAAATGGTTTGTCATATGATCAGTCATAAAAAAAAAACCTGAGACATTACCTTGGAAAGTTCTCCCCCTTCCCAATTTACATCAGACATCCTTAATCTGTTCCTGATAAAAAGCGGGTTGTGGTTGGCTAAGTCTGGAGCACACCAGGTTGATAATCTGTAGTCCCACATTGGCCAGCATTGAAATTTATCTTTGCAAAACTACCTACCTCCGATCAGCAGGGGACACTGATGGGCATGGAAAGGCCACAGTCCATTGGATGACACAAAGCCCTGGCCATGTGGTTTATGTGCATGCAAACAACTCGATATGGAGAGTCAAATAACAAAATTACTCTTCGCATACTAGATAGGAGTTTGCTCGGTTGGTGCAGCACCAGGATCGTATGTGGGAGCCATACCCTGGGCATTCTGGATGGCCTTGACCCATCTGTCTCCTAAGAGCTGTTCAGTGGGTCCCTTTCCCTAATCTCATTCTGCAACTTAAGAGTAAAGTTGAACCCATTTTATTTAGGGTAGAAATATTGACTCTGGCTAGAATTGGAATGAAATGTCGGATCCAGATTGATATTAGAGAGGAAAATATAAAATTTTTATGAACATATTCTAATTGTATATTATTACGATTTCCAGATGCATCTCAGAGGAATCGCTATTACCAGGAATCTAGAGAAGGCATCTATCGAGGACCTTTATTCATCATTACAAATATCCTATACAGTTTTCCATTGAGTGTGATGGCTGTCTGGGCTGCAGGAACAATCATTTATGCGTAAGTTTCTATCTCCTCTTAGAAGTAATTACAGTTAACTATAAATATGCTAATGTAATTACCTGGATGTAATGCATAAATCACCAAATGAATTGATTAATGAATATTCGACGTTATTTAGCACTTCTAGTTACTTTATGTACTGTAATTCCCAATATATATTGAACAGTGTAATCATGTTTTGGTTATTTTATGTGCAAACAACTCGATATGGAGAGTCGAATAACAAAATTACTCTTCACATACTCGATAGGGGTTTGCTCGGTTGGTGCAGCACCAGGATTGAAATCTATAGTTCCCAGGTTTGAACCTCATCTGTGGCAGTGTCGAGATTTATATCCACTAAATTCCATCCTTCCCTCAGTCAGAAAGGAAAGGCCACCATCCATAAGATGGGACATAAAGCTTTGGCCCTGCATGCAGGAGAGTCATATCCTGTGCAACAGGAATGTACCCACAGAGGAGATCAGGAGGATTGCCCCACCTCCGCCTTCAAAAATCCTATTATTCCAAATCTCAAACTGCTCTCCCTGCTTTGAAATCCAAAACAGTTCATCTTTTATAATTCTATTTTAGCCCCATTTTTCTGTTTGCTTCTGAGTTGCCAGCCTTAAGTGAACAGAGGAATGGGATACCTTATATCAGCTGGTGGATAATCCTAATCAGAGGGCATCGCAGGTACATGAACCTTACTTAGCTAGTTGGGCATCGTCAAGCCTAAACTGGAGTAATGTGTCTCAGGCAGGCCACATGGCTCTTGAAAAAGTCCACTTGAAAAGGTGGTGCCTGAAGTTCCTAAAATCATCGGTAACTTCAGCCTTTAGAAGAGGAGGAACAGGTCTTTGCCCCATGCCTGCGATCAGGGGGCTGTTTGATATTGTTGGCCCTACCTATCTCAATAAACCCAGTTTCTTTAAAAATCCTACTAATCATTTTCTCTCTGCAGGAATGTGGAACGTGAGGACATTATATAGAGATTATTCTTTTGATGTCCTCAC